>OW386166.1:102480251-107480251 GCA_936431705.1 Cheilosia pagana
AATTCATTAGAACTTCTAAGAAGAACAAAAAACGCGTCGACCAAATGTATTTGCTTCAAAGATTATACAACAGCTTGATGCGTTAATTTTGAATGAGGCGCTAATGGAAATCCTATCACATATCCAAAAAGGGGGATCGAAGAGGACAAGCTAACAGAAAAAAAACACAAGTACAGACAGGGAGAGAAACAGAAGCAAATTTTCAGCAGACTTCTGCAACATTTGGGGAAAGAGTACTGAGACAGTTGCAGGAAACGGAGCTTTATATCGTGGTCTCAACCGTCACACCCACATCAACTGACTCTGGACACTTTTGCTTTCGGGAATACGATTTATACATTCGTTTTTGGTTCAAAGGTGGCTATTGCCGGTTTGCAAATATCTACTGTTTGTAAAAAAATACGAAATGGCACCTCATATTGACACTTTATGGGAAAATATTGTCCTTCGAAGTTAAATTTTCTACTGCTTGTTAAGTAATGTTCCGGCTAGCTTCCACTATTTATCGATAGAGCCGGCGGATAGCTATGCAATGAAAGCAACTACTCCATTAAGGAACTCATATCTCTTGAATTTATATCCTCTTCTGTACTGCCATTGTACTGACCAAGCTTGCTGAAGTAGAAGTTGGAATTGTAGAAGGTTTTTATTTTTTTTGCATCCTTGTAATGAGCTCATTTGTGTTTTAAGGAGACTAACGTAAATTTATGCCTAGAGTTTGTAATCGAGAACATTTTGCTACGTTTGGATTTTTTTTTTAGTTTTAAAAATTAGCTTCCAGCAAACCAAATCTTCAACAAAGAATGTATAAGCCAGCCAGGTTAGAGCAAGGCTTGCAACGAATGGTTGTCACACCTATAAGTTTTGTTTGATAAGCTTCCAAAATAGATGGAACTAAGCTTTAGATGCAGAAAAGGTATTTTTATTGCAATGAGAGACTCAATAATGCCCTCATGGGTCTCAAACATTTCGGTCTTTATGGCAAAGGTAATAAGCAGAAAATTTCCTTGATTTCTACATGAAAATCTGGTTAAAACATTTAAGTGCGGAAAAGATTTCTTGGTTGCGTTTAATGCTTACCAGATAGTTAAAGAAAAAATGCATCAACTATGCCACAAGATAAAATGGACGATTGACCTATTTATCTCAATAAATCCATGCGCCTCCTTAAAACCACAATAACCAATTCGGCATTAATATGGAAAAACCATTTACGCTATGTCGGAAAATCAGCGTCTTAAACAATTAAAATTTACTTTAAATATTACCTTCAGTGCATAGAGAAGCAAACAGTTCGACTAAAAGAAGATCCGAAACTAAAACTAAACTCACAGCTGCCGCAAGGCGAAGAACTTATACTTTACCTATCAGTACATTAAACAACCACAAGGACATTGTTTTTCTCAAAATGTCGATAAAAGGCTGAAAACTAGTGTATAAGCTTTGCCATAAACTTTCGTTCGACATATATCCACAGAGGACTGCAACTTACAACACCTATTTATAGATTCGCCCTTCCAAGAGCAAAAGTTTTTAGGAAAAAATTGAACTAAAATAAATTACCACTCTTAAGTCAGCTAAGAATTTTGTCCGCTTCCAGGAAAATTATATCACGCATACCTTTCTGCATCATCAACTTGCCGTCGGGTATTTAAAAGTGAAGACTATATTGCCCAGTTCTGTTCTCCCCCCTCAATTTTACATCGAAGGCTATATAGTGCTTAATAATGGTATCAAGGCTGTATGTCAATTGCGCTAAATAAATATTTTTGGTCAATCTTCGGACGTCCTGACAAGAGAAGTTCACCAAACTCCAATCTAAGTACAGAGATTTCTTTGATTTCATTCAGTGGTTTGTTCTTTCCTTATATGTAGTACCCAACACTTAACAAATGTCACGCAAAAGAAAATGCCATAAAATTAGTTTGTTGATTAGGGTGGTATCAGATAATTATTGGAGAATTATTAAGTCAGACTGAGTAGCCCAAGGACTAATTATATTTCCTCATCTTCTGTGTTCCAGTGCGAGATTTTGTCACTGCCAACTTTCATTATGGCGAGAGTTTTATTCTTGCGTACATTTTGAGTGCGATTTAAGGTTGTACTAGTTTTATTTAATAAAATGTAAATCTATAGACTGAAACAAAGTTAAACAAGACTTAAAGAGTTTGAAACCCTAAATTACATTTTCCAGTCCAATCATCACTTACAAAATACATTTCCAAAATTCTCAATTTCCCATTCAAAGTGTCGATAATTCAAACCCCATTCGAAAGCAAACTCTAATTATCTCCAATTTTCATTCGCAGTCGCTTTTTACAACGCGCACATTCAATTTCGCCCAAAAGCGCATTCATTACAGTCTCGCACGCAACAAACTTTGACACCGCATCCCAAATGCTAAAACTATAAAATATAATAGCGCACCTCCTAAAATAACCCAATTACATATACAATGGACGCACTCACTGTCCTATCCTCCCACTAATGACATATGTGCCTAATGACAGTCTCTAAAACCAAATACCTATCTATATACGACTGGCTCTTCATCCTTTGTCTGATGACCACCGAATAAAGGCCAAATGGAAAACCGTAATCATAATAATAATACTAGAAACAATAATAATAAAAGCACCAAAATTGTCTGGCAAGGATAGTGACTGAGTGCGACAGTGTGTATGTGTATATGCGCAAGCAGGGGAGAATAATCATAACAAAGGCACGGTGCTGCCCATTGAATTAATCAATTACAAAGGACGAACCGAACAGATTTCGATTGTGGATCCTGTTAGATTGATGGGGGTAATTTTCTCCGAATTTATAGTTAAGTGAAAATTTCATTAATTTTTGGGACCGAATTCCAGAATAGAAAAGACGCGCGTTGTTTTGTCAAAGTTTATAAATAAAAAAAAAATATTGTGGCTCTAAGCCAAAATCTTAGGCGCCCCATAAATATCGTTACAGGTGGTTATAATAGGTAAACTGACTATAGAACATTTTATGATAATGCCTCGGGGGTTTCAGAGAACTTTCGAAATGATAAATGTGGAGGCATTTGAATAAATTTATTGCTTGCACGTGAGTGGATTTTAGTTTGAAAGAAACAAACTTTTAGGCGCAGTTCAGTGCCAATTTTGGAGACGTAGGCAGTTGAATTGGTAAACATTTGTCTAAGGAAGTCGGCTATCGTTACATGTCAAGTGGCAGAGATTTAAGTCCGTACCAGTCATTACAATTTAGTTACTGCTGATTATCGAGTATCGGTTGTTTTATAGAACGCTGATGAGCAGTCTTGAAAGTGATTTAAAACTCTCTATCCAAACTGAGTCTAAATACAACAAAAGTCTGTCAATTTTGACTGATCTCAGTATATGAAATAAAGATATTTTGACACCTAACCCACAGTAAAATCCTGGGAAAGTTTCAAAGTCTTTGTCCATTTGGTTTGACTATCAGTGGTATCAGTGGGCGTGGTCGATAGCATATTTTTTATTAGTTATTAGTAACTCGTCACATGACAAACTTCAACAAAGTAGCCAACATTATTTTCTATTTTCTCATCATTATGACATTTCGAGGGTTTTTGAATATGACCCCTCCACTGGTATTTTCGGGGGCTTTTCTCATAAAAAAAAAAAAAAAAACACAAAAACTCAAGGAACTACACTTTGTCGCATTAATCTGGTCGAAAAGTAAAAATGATTCTACAGATTTTAATAGTATTCTTTAATACGAATAATGAAATAAGTATTTTTTGAATTATACTTTCAAGGGGTGCAAGGTTACCCTTTCTATTTTTTTAAGGCCTTTCTATTCTGTTTTACTGATTTTAACAAATCCAAAATGCGTTTTTTTTTTTAAATTTACCTATTTACTATCCCTGTTCTTCTTAAAACCCTACATGTACATACGGAATGGAAAATGGCTTCAGAGATAATAAAAAAGAGTAAGCTAAGCCACTGCTAATGTTTAAAATTTATTGCATGTCTGTCTGTCTTGTCGTCATATAGGTACACTTTTTCGGAACTATAATCCATAAACCGTCGAAGATTCGTTGCTCTTTCCAGCATTTTACGAATAATTTAGGGCGTGGCACCTCCCATACAATAAACAGACCTAAGACGCTTATCTTTTTAAACAGCATTTAAAACTTTATATCGTGACGCTTATGGCTGCTTAAGTTACAAAAATTGAAATACGGATGTATAAAGTCTAGCAAAAATTTTTAAAAACATTTGCATAAAGGGGCGTGGCACCTCGCCCATACATCACAGTCTTTCAAAACGATGTTTCGTGGTGTTTATGGCAGATTTAAGGCTTTAAATTCGGCGGAGGTCCCTATTTGTGTGTTGAAAACATTTAGTTATATGTGGGCGGTACTGTTCAATGAGGCGTGGCACCTATACGAGGTGCCACAACATTGTTATATAAAATTTGCTATATATATCCGCTAAGGTTATGAAATTCAAAACTTTGAAGGATATTAAATACCAAACACTTTTTGAAATGTGGGCGGAATTCAATACGGGGCGTGGCGTTTTTCATATGGGAAAAACAGGTTAAAAAAATAATTTTAATGAATAATAATAATAATGATTCGAAAGCGAAGAGCTTTTGATTTCTTTTATCATCTATACTAACGCCACGTGTTTGAAAGGGGGAAAAGGCCGCCATTAAATCTTGTAGGTTCCAATGTACAATCCGCAGTATTAGTAAGAGTTCTAAGCAGAGTAATGTGCACTGTGGCTCCTCCAGAAACCCCAAATACCTAATTAGTAATATTTCAAACAACCCCTTTCATGAGCTGAAAGGTATTGGTGAAATACCTACCTTCGAAGTTCTATTTTAGGACCTTTGACTGCGAGGCATTCCACGATTTCAACTTAACCCTTTAGGTAGGTACTTAACCAGGTGATCTTAGTAATGGAAAAGAATTGTATGTATTATTAAAAAAAGATCAACAAAGTTTCCCAGACAACTAAACCGAAAGTAAAGAATGTTCCCAAGGACACTGAAGTATTTTTCTAGGAAATTTCCATTTTAATAATATGAACACTTGAAGCGCTTCTATATTCATGTCATACGTCCGCATACGTAACGTTATGTAGGTCTTCGGAAATGTGTTTTCATTTAGTCAAGTTTTCATTTCCAGTCAACTATTCATTTTTCTTTTATATCCTGTTCGCTGTCTTTCATTTGTGATCACAAATTCTAGGAATTTCTCAGCATCCTTAGAATATTCCATCATACTCGTATGGTGTCATGTAGAATGTCAGTTTCATAATGACAAAGCGATTTTTCTCCACATACAGATATGGATACCGTCCGTCGCCAGATAATACCTATGCCAAAGATAATTAACAGGATGATGCATTTGTAATATGTCCTTGTCTCCCTGGGAAAAAAACCATCTGCGAAGTTTCTGCTTCTTAAAACCAGAAAACGAATTAGCATCGTGCATGGATGGGTAATCAAGTGCCCCTTCCCCCCGATCAACTGATATATTCGATCATACACTACACTAGGTATTCGTGTTTCATAACGTTTTTCCAAGAACGTGCCTTACACATTCCGCCGGCGGAATTATGCACAACACGCATCCATTTAATTTACATTGGACTGTGAATAATTCATATCAGTCTCAAATCGATGATAAAACAAGAAATTGTTTCTTTTAAATGAATGCGTCGGGCGTGTATACAAAACGGAGGTCCTTGTGGGTAAATTCTTCAAACATCTTCCTAAGTGGGTCTATCGCCCTACTTGTTGTTATCACAAAGGAGCAAGTGGAATTGAGATTTGCTTTGTCAGTTGCGTGGGATTTGAGGGGATGAAAAGGATATCAGGTACGGAAGTAGTCAAATCCTTTTCATCTCCATGGAGTTAAACTTGATTATCGTATAAAAAGATGATACGTTTTATGTGGATAGTATTCTCGCTTTTACCCTTTTTTGAATGATTTGTTGGTATGGAGGAGTGCGAAATGCTGTCATTATTTATTTAGGGGATGTAGAATTTAGCTCCCAAATTTGCGCCTTATTGTGGGCTGTTGTTTGAAGATCAATATCAAGTTCTATGGGGACGGTTCTGGGAAGAACTGCTCAAAAGGTTATGATGTAAAGTTCAACAACTTAAAGAGTATTTAAACTGAGGAAAAAGCAATTGGGGAATATTTAAACCGATTTTAATGACTGATGGCAAATAACTTTTAACGGCCATAGTTGCAATTTAAAATGCTAAGGATATTTTCTGCTCTGGTACTTATAGGTACTTCTGTGTACTTGTGTTTTATATATATTTTTAATTAATTCAATCTTTTTTGGTACGTTAAGATAAAAGACAACAGACAGAAGACTGACCTGAAGTTGATTTTCCAATCGGCGTTTATACCTATTTATAGCAAAAACCGTCAAACCACAAATGTGTCTCATGGGTCAAGCCTGATCACGGTTTTGCTATAAAAAGAGTCTGTAAACTGAGTAAACTGCTTTTACTGATTTTTAAAGAAATTTTTGGTTAATTTTGTAGCGTTGCGTTGCAGATAGAATTTTAAATATAAGTTAGCTTATAGACGCTGCGTTTTTGCCTCACATACCTCCCATCTGTCCTCAAAAGAAACCCGATTTTCATCAAGGCATGGACAATCTTTACCAAGTGCAGGAATTTTACTCTAGCGGGAGCGGCCAGTTTTTCATGCAGAAAACTGTAAAATTCAAGGTAAATTTCAAAAATCTATTTGTGGATGGACAAATAACAAAATAAACCGCCTTCACATTCGAGATTTCAATACAACAAATTCTGCCATCAGTCCTCTTGTTAAAAACAAAAAAATAAACAAAAAAAAAGTGTAGCTCTTCAATTAAAATTCAATTTTATTAACTTTACAAAAAAGAAGTAATTACTAGTCCATGTCAACGACTATACAGCTTAACGACACATCACACATGTAGGGAATAATGTAGTCAAAAATAGAGTTGTACAGATGTTCAGGCTATGCTAACTTGAATATGTTTAAACGGAATGTGTTGGAATGTATAAACAAACTGGTTCTGCTTCTGAGCAAAACAGTTTACACAGGTACCTATTTATAAATTCAATAGCATGCTCTCCAGCTACATTTGTTTCGAATTAAGTTCTCGTGTTGTGAATAGAAATCATCCGATAGATAGGTACAAAAATACCGATTTAATATTCCTTTTAGCATATCATTTCTATGCAATTCTATATAGTTTGAGGTTAATAAAAATTCCATAACAAGAGCGAAAATGATAAGCCGAATTTAATATGTGCACATATTTTTTTAAATTTATACAAATACCTTTGAGAAAATATAGTAAAATGAAAGCGTACCGCTAAAAGACATATTTTTACAGTAGTCGTGTTATAAGGTAGATCCGTATTTATGTTGCGAATTGGCAACGCCACTTTGAACAATTTAATTTTGCCAATCTAGTTCAGCATAACTGTCAGAGGCCGGTTTACGTAGTTTTCTGAAGGTTTAAATCGGTTAGTATTATATAATATTCACTAATTTTTTTTGTCTGAAGTTAAAGAAACGATGATGTCCTCATCAGAAGCAGAGACGAACCGTACTGAGACCCCCAACTCACAATCTTCTTGCCGGTTGCCGCTGGCCCCTCGGTGCAATGTCAGTCAGAATCTGTGTGACATGGAAAAACATACAAAAAATAAAAAAATTGCTAGGTACCAACTGTTGTGGAATATGATGGAGTTCGGGAATACTGGCTTTTTACAAAAATGAATATCTACTATTGGTCATTAATTACATATTGTTAAAAGGCGCTTAATTTGTTTTGTTTGATTAATAAAACTATTTACAGGAGAAGTTTTACATATTTGAAATATATTAGGACAAATATAGTTACGTAATAACCACTTTTCGATACTAAATACTAACATCGACTGCATGGGTACATTTTTCTAAAAAAACTGATGAAAGTTGTCTCAAAATATTACTATTTTCTTATAACAATAATGCATTTTTTTTTTCATAAACATTTTAAGCAAATGTGCACTTATTCCTAAAAAAATACTAACCACATGTAACGAATAATTTCAAACTCAACGGATAAAATTCTATGGACGCTTTACCCGCTTTTGACGTTCAAATTTAGCTTGTAGGCAAATAACTGTAACTCGGTCGAAGTTTTGGGTTCTCAGTATTGTCTCTGATCAGAAGAAAAAGACGTGCGTTAGGTGGAACGTGCAGTTCGACGCCCTTACCGCATCTACAGACAGACGTGCTGAAGTCGACGATTTCGACGACGTCGATTTCCGTGAATACATCGGGCTCCAGAAGCGTTTTATTGTATTGCCTTTCGTGTAGCCATTTTAAAAATTTTATCAATTGCTCCTGTAAAATAAATAAACAACTAAAAATGAATTGAAACACTTTAAAACATTCTCATACCTTCTTCACAAGTCACGCAGATTTGAATAATAAAAGGTATACTTTGCCCGAACTGTCAAACACGAGGTTTAAAATAGTTTTTAGTACTTAAAATAAACCAATATAAAGCAATAGCTTAAACAAGGTAAACCGAGTGAATATTACGAAGGCAGGTTTTAATTTGTCGGGTTGAAGAGTGTATGGTTTAGTCAGGTTTATTTTCTTGGTTTAAAAGCGTTTTTACCTCGTTTTTAACACGAGTGAATAATACGGCCGTATTGTTAAAAAAATTTAAATTCCAAGAAAAAATAAATACATTTCATTCTTTTAAATTGCTAAAGTGCTGTGGGTTTTCCTCATGACATTTTCCCAACCTCAAAATTCCCTATAATCAAAAAAATGTCCCACGAAATAAAAACACTTATATGTCATTAAATTATTGATCCCTTAAAAAAACAAGGAAATGCAACACATGACAACAAATTAAAAAAGAGCCAGAACTAGTCCCTGATTAGCCTATTCTGTTCTATTTATGTTTTTGTTCCACATTATGTACCTACAGGGGAAAGAACCCAAAAATGCAGGTCAAACTATTAAATCTACTGGTGGGTGGATAATAAAATTCTGTTTATCTTCTTGGCTATATGAAGCATTATCTGATCAATATAATTCTGGCATTCAGTAATAATTGCTACGAATAGATACATAAGCACCGAAAGTTATCGAGGGTGTGCTGTTTGCTTTGGACGGAAAAAAATTGATGCAGACATCAAATCCTCATAAAAAATTCGATTATTACCTTATCGCGTAATATATTTACCTTTATGCTCTACTTAACTTCACACCATGGGTGGAATGAATGTCACATATTACTTTCGTTTATTAGATACACGAGTGATGACCTCTTGACACAAAGGGTCAAATGTGTGCTACTCCCTTTATACGTTATCACAAGAGCTTAATCACACAAAATGTTATAATAACAAGAGTCTAAAACGTGTAGACTTGTTACATAATTATAACAAAAATGTGACACCTATCTGAAACCGTTTTCCGTATAATATTACTGTTTGGATATGTCACCGACTGACGTATATCAACTTGACATGTTTTTGGGAATATGATGAGAACCAAAGCTACTGCGTAAATTGTTACTACATAGAGACGTTTTTGCTTCACCATTATGATTATGCATAAATGTTTACATTATACTAATAGGCTTCACGAATCGATGAAATATGGATTAAATAAAAGGTAAACTTCCGTATTCGAATTATATCAAAATTCTATTGGGTAAATATGTAAATCAATAACTTTAATTTTCTCGTATAGGTACGTAGTAAAAGAAATATGTATATTGTATTTGTACAAAATTTTGAGCTCGAGATTCTGACACGAACGCAAAAAAGTGGGTTTTAGAAATCTGTCCGCCTGCTCATAAGGGCTGTAGCCTAAACGGCTGGACGGATCAAACTTCGGATTTGTTGGCTTACAGTTGGGGGCCAATTTTTTATGCACGTTAGCTCTATTTTACGTACTTCCCACATAACGCTTTTTAACAAGTTTGGTTTTTTTCCGAAAAGAGCTCTAACGATTTCAACCAAAACTGATTTTTAGTTTGGGTACATAAGGTTAACAAAGCTGCATACCCACGTTTTTGCTCTTAAATTGAACATGGGACTTATGAAATTTGGACCTATCTCGAAAATGGTTAATACGATTGTAACAAAAATTAATTTAAAATTTTTTTTTTTACAAATTATAGCACAATAGATTTTTGATAAAAAGGCAAATTTTTTTTTCCAAATTCGGTTTTTTATAGATTACCTGCAATAATTTTGACCAAAATATTTATTATAACACAGTAAGATAACGTACTAAGTTTTCCTTAAAAAATGCGATAAGAGTTGTGTTATAAGAATTTCTAAAAATCGACTACGCAAATCCTAACCTTCAATATATTTTTGTAAGACTCTATCTAGTACCTTACCTATCGCTTTTAAGTTTTTAGCCTACTTACCGAATAAAATATAAAAACAACAATCAAACCTTTGATGAACTTGAAAGTTTCGTGCTACCCAGTCTTGCATTTTATTTAACTTTTATCTTTTGTTTAAAAAAGCGGATGAAGATCTCCTCGATCATTTCGAATAAAAAATTCTTCGACTGATTTTCGGTCCCGTTTGCGTTGACGGGCTTTGGAGGAGGAGATTTAACAGCGAACTCTACGAGCTGTACAGCGACATCGCACTGGTCGGAGAAGTACGTATCAGTCGTCTAAGATAGTTAGGATCTAGGATATGTAGAGCGAATGGACACCAACGTTCCGGCCCGAAGAGCCTTCTAGTCCAACCCGAAGGGACAACGCAGTAGAGGAAGACCTCGCCTCGGTGCGCACAAGTGGAATTGGACCTCAACTAACTTGGAGTGCGCAAATGGAAGCAGTTAGCCAAAGCTCGCGCTAACTGGAGAGGCGTAATGGTTGAGCCCAGGTCCACCCCGGACTGTAGCGCCGCCTGAGTAAGTAAATAAAAAAACACAACATGCGGGATTTCGCCTAAGGAAGTTAACCTTCATATATCATAAAAATCGAATTTCAATCCCAACTTTTTGAGAAACTGGGTTTACGTGTAGGCGTACAGTACACATTTTTTCTGTATTTTAATGAGTACATTAAGCTAATCATTTTTCCTATTAGAGCAAAGCATGAACTGTCAAAAAAATGAACATTTTCTTCATGCGTTAAATATTTTCCTCGATTTGGCCCTACAGCCTACAACCATCATAAGTAGAGTTACTACCCATCCCAGATATTTCAAATACTAATCGGCTTATTATTTTTATGGTTCTTTTAAGAAGCTCTCCCTTATTCGTTTTCTAAATTACCTATTTCCTTCAATTTAACTAAGCGGTGAACCCTCTTTCGAGTTCTTAATTTGCATCGAGATTTGACCAAAAATAGACCCGCAAGACCCATTAGTAGTTAAAGGTATGCAAATTATCTATTCCGCCATTAACGCTGATGGTTTTCGCCTCATTATCTTGACAGATTCTCACATTGAGGTGCTTTACTTTATTGTTATCGTTTTCTTTTCCAGAAAGTCAAGCATTATGTCATGCCGATGAACCATTATGGACCATACATGAGTTAAGTCAACCATGTGCGGAAACACGAACTGTAGGAACAAAGACGAATGATGTTTCTTAAAATAGGTAGAAAAAGAAATTGAGACCAACATTCCTTCTGTCCATAGTAGATCATCTAAAGTTTTAAGCAAATGCCAGCATGTACCCATAATTATTATAAAGCAAGTATATAGAAAAATGTACCTACATCCATCCATCTCATTTGATTTGATTGAACAAGTCTTACCTTGTGTAAGTTTAGAGTGAATTTTTGTTTTCAAGAGAAGGTTATATAAAATTTGTCACGCAATTCCACTCACCCGATAGTAAAAGTATTAAATCCGATACGGCTAAGTTGAATAAATAAAAATTCGTCGCTGTATGCATAAACTTATTCCTATTAATCACAATGCAGGTAATTAGATTGCCCAAAATACCAGCAACAAATATCAGCACATAGCATACGGTTATCACTGACAGCAGTGCAATGGAATCGCGTTCGGCTTCGTCGTCCCACTCGGGTTCTGGCAGATAGTGCAACAGATTTGTTAAATTCTTCATCGAGATGTTATTCAGCAGACTGACGTTATTGTGAAACCAATCGCTGTTGAGTATCTCATCCCGTGGGGTATCTTCGCTGGCGAACATCTCCAGGAACATGGCGGTTTGATTACCACCCACCATTGTAGAAACTACAATTTTATTAACAATATTAATTGTTTTGTCGTTGGTTTTTTTTTTTATTTTTAGTTATGTTATTAATTTGTTTATTTATTTATTTAAAGTTTGGGCGACACGTTGTTTGGATTTTGATTTTCACACCATTGGTGTGTTTGAGTGCGGTGAGAAATTCCATTGGAGGTGATTGTTTTTGTTTTTATCTTGGAGTACTTCAGTGTGTGATTCTAAAAAGAGAGGAAACATTTTTTAAATATTAGTTTTGGTTGTCGACATATTTTTTTTAAAAATTGATTAAAGCATTATAATAATTTTTATAATAATACTGAAGGTTACATAAATAAAGGAAAATTAAGAAATTTAAACGGGTTCTCTAACTACAGAGATTATGGCAGATCTCATCAGTAAATGACCACCATATCTGACATAATCACATGCTTTAAACAATGTTCAATTGCAGTTTGTAATTGTCACAGTAATAAAATAATAATGCAATCTAAATTTAAGGAGCGAAATCAAGATTTACTGCATTCATAAGGTCCCAACTTATCTTAAGCGTGTATTTTTGAATTGAAAATTGCTATTTGTTAAACCACAAAAGTAACTTATTTAATAAATCTAAAATCTAAGACCAAAAATTGATTTAAATAACGAATTTTTAAATTACAGCAATTTTCCTGCGAATTGAAAAAATTCTTGGCGCGAGCTGTCGCACTATATTCACAGTCCACATAGTGCTATCGTGTTCCATAAATCCACGAATGAAAATTTCGTTCGAACTAAGCCTTTAAAACTAAAACTGATTCGGATGTAATTGAGTCCTAAAAATACGAAATATCAGAAGTTACGATTTACGAATATTCGGTTGTTCGCAGTTCGCATTTCGCTCTCTTTAAAAGTTGATTCATTTTCGAAATATGCCTAACTTTATGCAGTTTGTTTGAATTTTGATTTAAAATCCAATCGGGGATGAATCCCAACTAAATTTATAAAAAAAATCGCCTAGACAGAAAGTTTGAAAAAAGTTGTACATACCTACAAATCAAGTTTGCTTAATATTTTAGGAGGAATATTTTAAGAGTAAGCTTAGAGTGAAAATATGTTTTTGTTATTATTTTGTAAATTAACTTTAAACCCTTTGTAAAACGCTATACCTATAAAATACTCGAACCAAACTATCTGGGCGGACGCGAAGTGATATCACTTTTTGTATCTGACCAGGAAGGGCGTCTTCCCGAGTTCGCGTCCGCGCAGATAGTTTGGTTCGAGTATGTTATAGGTATAGCGTTTTACACCTTTTTGTTTTAATTTATTTAAAAAAATGAATAGAAGCTTTACATACCTACTTTGTAGAGTCGAGAAAAAAACTCGCTTGTTTACAGAAAAAAAATTAAAGCTCATTACATTAAATTGCTATTATTCTTTTCTAAAAAGTTGTTAATCTTCTTTATATATATAATTCTACTGTACGCTTGTTACGCTGTATGCGCTTGGGTGGCAACCTGGATAGTTTAGATTTACGATTGGTTGAAATTGGACAAAGAGGCGTGGCACCGCCCATACAAAAAATACATTCAAAATCTTATATTCGAAAGCAACCGAAGATTGAGCATTGCAATTTGGTAGATGGCATTATAAAAAAGGCGTGTTGCACCTGCCTTTAGAAAAAATCACTTCGCGAAGTGTAGGCGGTTCTTAATACGAAAGGCACGGGCAACGCAGGGTGTATACCGCTAGTGTTAAATATTTCTTGCTGACATTCATTTTTACGACTTTTCACAGTAAGAATTGCAGCATCAAAATGAAAGCAAGCTTTATTCTCTTCATCGATTTCATTTGAATCAACAATAAGGATTAAAAAATTATTAAAGCACTATTTTTCAGTTAATATGTAAATACTTATATTCATAATTGTATATTTAAAACTGAAGATATAATAATTAATAATCTTTGAAATTAGAAATTGTTTCAATTTTTTCCCAGCTCTCTCTTTGTAAAAAATTAAAAAATGTTAAATTAGCTTAGGACAAATTTATAAGATATTGTATCTTACTGTTCTTAAGCATTCACTTATAAATAAATTTGAATTTGAATTTGAATTTGAATTAAGGTCGTAAATTCAAAACCACAAAACTCCAATTTTTTAACATTTTGAATTTCCCAACAAATAATTGATAATGTTCGCTTGTTTATAGAAACATTATTTCCTTAATTCACTTTTAGATCTTTGGTATAGAAACCATTGTTAATTGCTAAAATTCGACTGTTATATGTATACATACATCACTGGTTTGAATTCTTCTTGTCGTTAGGTCATCTTTAGAAAAACTTTGTCACGGTTGATTGCATTTAAATGCACATCGCATACCCATCTTTCGTTCCAATGCAACAGAGAAAACGACACACAGTACTTTCGAACACGAACAAATTTTTTTGAAATTTTTTCGATTTGATGACAAAAATTTCATACGATACATTTTGGTCTACCTATTCTTTCACAAAATATTTAAGTTACTTTTGGCTCCCTCAAGTATTTTTGTTCTGATTTAAAATTATTAAAGCAATGAGTCAAAGACAGAAAAAAATGTTTAAGCTAAAAATTAACATTCTGAACTCTTAAGAAAGATTTCAAAGAAAGATTCATCAAAATCTATCCAGTGGTTTTCACACCAAATAGTGACAGATATGAAAGACCCTTCAGTTTTAGATTGCGTGCAGACTTACAGATTCCCTTTCCTTGGTTCTGTGTTTCTGGAGCGTTTATTATTATGGGAAGGTGCTTTCGCCCATTTTTATATGAATCCCTTCTGAAGAAAATGTTCCACTTGTTTTCGTTCAAAAAAATCCTTCTGTTACATCACCTATATATTTCAATATAACCTAAATAGGAATCCAGTTAAAAACAAGATTTTGATTAATGGTTTATCTGTTGAGACCTTTGAAAGGTACAACGCTATCTCATTTCCTTCTTAACCCCATTTAGGATAACTTTTCTTTTACATATTTTGTAACTCGTTTTCCCAACTAACTCTTGAACATGCGTAAATACATATCTACACATATTGGGACACGTGTAAAGTAACCGAGGACCCAGCCATTGCTTGATTATACATTATCTTTAAAATTTCAGAAAACTTTTCCATCACATTTCCTTTTTGTGGCACTTCCAACGAATTTTAACATTTTTCCATTTCCATGTACCTACCTATCCTTCCACAATGCTCTTCTTCAAATTCAGACAGTAAAGTTTCTGCACGTCCTTAGTTGTGGGTGGCACACATTTCTATCCAGTTAAATTTACATTATCATCGGTCCACTCTCAAAACAAAAATCTATCCCAACAAAAGGGACAGCAAATAGATCACAAAAACGTGTTACATTTGTCCCCATCAAATGGGGCGGTTTTTAATTGTCTTATTTTTCAAAACTTTCCACTGCTAAAGGTTATTCAATGCTAAAGGTAAGCGCACATACCTTCGCAAAAAAAGTAGGATACACACTTCTTGTCTAATTACTGCGTACTCCCACAGCCGCCATTGTGAACTTCATTAAACCCGTGCCATATAACAAATTTGTCCATCTGGCCGGCGAGTCCTTTTTCTACGTACCTAGCAGCGTACACCTATTACATGTCTATTAATCTTCCTGGCAGCGCAAATAATTTATGTGACTTATCACGTGATTTATACCGGATGTCAGTATTGTAAGGCCAGCGATTTCGCTCCGCAGACTGGAACAGGTGTGTAGGCGACGATTGTCGTTCCACAGAAAGTGCATCGAGAGTTTCTTGTTCCCGTATCGTGGGGTGGTTAACCACTTCTGCCAAAGTTGCCATTTCAGTCCTGCGCCAATTTATTATCTCCCTCTAGTTGTTGGTGTTTGTAGGCACCACACATACCAGCGTATACAAAAGTGAAAAGGAAATTTATTACGCAATTTCTCGTGCCGAAAGTGTGGGACAAAAAGGAACCATTTGCCATTTATTTTATTAAGGTCATATAATTTCGTTTCACACTTGATAAAATTCACGAAACAAGTTTTTTATTGCACTTTGGTCCTTTTTTTACAACCCTTCTTTGACAGAGTGCGCAGTGTGAGTTTTGTTGCAACAACAATGGATTTATTGTGACGGAAGGATATCAAGCTGAACCCATGCTTAGGGGAGAGGGTGACGCAAAATTATTTGTTTTACTGTTCATTTAACTATGTGATTGCAATGATCGAAGAAGGAGATCGGTGTGGAGTGGGACGTCACAAATGGATTTAATAACTTGAGCACAGCTTTCCTTGGTAGTCACTCACTTTGCTTTGGTATAGCTATGAATGTCCACAAAGTAGGGCACTTCCGGGCACCTTTAGTTCGTGTGTTTGAGGGTTTAACCAATTTGTGCTTGATGATAGTAGCTGTTGTCGTTTGTTGGATTATTTTAGGGACACGGACGTGACCTTTTCGGCATGTCCGCATGTCCACATGAATGTAGTTGATGAAAAGACATGTTTTATTACTGTTGCCTTTTAGGGCTCACTCTAAGTTTAACACATAAACGAAGGGGAAAAAGGTCGTGCTTGAGTTTGTTAGAGTAAAACAGTGTAGAGTGGGTGACATAGTTTTGACAAGCAATATAAAGGAGTTCATTAATGTACCTTGTAGTTAAATTTCACCTACTAAAACAGGAATGAGTGAATTATTTAATTTTTAACGAGGGGGACTTTTTGGGGGTTAAATTATTTTTAAGTACCTATTGCTATATAAAACTAGTACTTCAATAAGAAAGGAAGAAAAATGTACTCAATAAAAGAATCAAACTGAAATACGGGTACAACTTTGAGGTAGGAAGGATCTAGGAAGCTATAATGTTTGAAAGTGACTATACATCACAAATTAAGCAAAAATGAAGTTGGGTAAAAAAAATATAAAGGTAACTCTAAACATAAGCCACATTAATCCTGTCATTTAAAAACATCGTCTAGTACGCAGTTCACGTGAAATCAAACTTTTCGGACAAATTCTTAACTGGGGAATGTGAACTTTTCACGTAAGAAAAATGGCGTGGAAAATGATTCGTAAGGAGGCATTTTGAAAATTCAGATGTTTCTTAATTTTTCGTTCTTCTAGTATAATTTTTCCGTCGATGGAAAGATAAATTTAGGTTCAGTAAAACCCGGATAAGTACATCTCGCTTAAGTGCCTAACATGCATAAGTACATTTTTTTGTCAACCAAAGTTCTGAGGGCTTTTTTCTTATATAACTCATTTTATATGTAGTACCATCTTTTCCGCTTAGTTGCCTTTTATTTTGTATAATTTTATTACAATTTACATTTTTGAAATCACCTGAAAAAATATAAAAGCATTTTTTCGTTTAGCGCTTCCTTGTGTTTCATAAACACTACAAAGTTTTCTTTTTAAAGGTTATAGATACTAGTCAGTTAATGTTATGTATTTTCTAATTTTTTAAATAAAGTTAAATGTTTTTTTGCTATAAATTTTTTTTATTTTTTTTACTTTTTTTATAAATTTAGAGATACATGCTCATGTGCACTTAAGCAGATTTTTTTATAACTGCCTAACCCGTATAAGATGCCTATCAAACAGGTGAGGCACTTATCCGGGTTTTACTGTATAAGTACTAAAATAATATTGCTGCCATGGAGGGCCTTTTTGAAAAGCAGAAGCCTTAGATAAATTGTTTTACACTGTTGTTCTCTGGCCTTATTTTATTACATATCAGACATAATTTGCCAAATTGTATATCTACTACCCACTAGCATTGCCATTAAAAAAAAAACAAATGTTAAGATTCCCAATTTGGTTCCGCCAGTTGTTTTTTTTTTAAGTAAAATAAAGCCTGGTATCCTGTCGCGCTAAATTCACAACAAAATTGAAGGCCTCGTGGAGGAACGACCATATAAAAATTGCAGGAAAAAATCCACTGCATTAATGATGTAGAATTCTTCTTTTTTTAAGCTTCAAGTACATAATCTTAAATCTTTTGCAAATCGGCCTTGATTTTTTTCGGAAATAAGGATTTACGCGACACGAAGGAAAGTGTCGTCTTCTACCTGCTACTACAGAAATTATTTCTATTCAGCAATCTGATTTACATTGCTGACAAGGGAACCATTTCCATCGGAATTTATTAGCGATACGCCGAAATAATATCTTCTTGAATTTTTCTTGTGTCCATTGCTTTAGAGATATTCGAATATTGCGATGTCTTTGTAGTTAGAAATTCTAAAATTCCAATTACGCGTATAATAAAAATTAAGTTACCTACCCGACACCTGTTGTGTACATATGGTTTTTGTCCCATCTATACCATGGTTAATAATTTAGCCACCATTTATCTTTGGTGTGGAGAAAGTGGAAAAGTTGAGACTAGGGACGCTAAAACTTGAAGATACTACACTTAAGAGCGCGAAAATTAAAAATTGAAATATTTTTTAAGCTCATTTCTAGCTCATATTCTCATTTCATATATTTCATATATTTCATAGCACTATTTGCACTTGGAGAGTTCACTTCACTTGAACGTAATAATTCATCAAGAGAAGATAATTGAATTGCACCTCATCCCTTACATTGCAACCTTCCTTGTATATTTAGCTTAAGTCAATTGCCATTTAAGAAAAATCGTTTTCAGCTTAAAGTAGGGCCCCACTTACGATCTTTCGTAGAAAAAAAACTTTCGCTACTAAGCTAACGTCAATTTGAGAATTGCTTTATCTCAATAAACCTTAAGCCTTTTCCATCCTTTCCTAAATGACTATTTTATCAATTCTTTCCTCTCCCGAGCAATTAAAGAAAATTATCCATTAATTTGCGAAAGGCTGAGATTTACGTTCGAGTAATGGCTTTCAATGGAAGGTATATAATTTGATTGCCTTTCGTCCTTAATTAGGAGTTTATTTTTTTCTTAATTAGTTAAATTTAAGCAAGCATTCAAGCAAATTAAGAATCCATCCAAACGAATGAAAAAACCTTCCCCCATGGATAAAAAAAATCCATTTCAAAAGATTATATACTCAGCGGAATTTGTGCATTTCACATAATGCCCTTCTTTGGGAATATTCTCTGCATCATTGTTGACGCACAAAAATGCATTTTTCTCCCAGCAAATATATGTACAAACTAATGAAATCGTGCCCAGCGAGGTCCATTTATCTTGATGCCATTCAGCATTCCCTTCCGTTGAAAGTTTTTAATTAAATCGCATTATTTGCTTTTAATAAAATTTCCAACTTTGACGAAAAGGACAAACATGAGGGTCTACAGTTTGCTTTTGAACTTAAAGTGCGACTATAGAGGATTTTTCGGTGTGTAACCAAACACAGTATCGGTTTTCATCCGATGGGTTGGCGGGTGATATTTCACTCTATACAGAACCCATGCTCAAAATCTCATATTGTGGGTTTAAATTTGCGGATTTTAGACTGACAACTTGTTCCACATTCCACTATCCGATGGGTGTCGTCATGGTTGGCGTCACTTTTGCCAAATCAAGCGAAAGTTTCTAGTAGTCCTTGGTGATGTGTTGGGGTTGAGTTTATATTATAAGACCATAACAATTTTTTATTTTTTTTCGTAGCCAATTTGATGAGGGAACAAATAATTGATGCCATAAAGTCGTTACGGGTCGTTGATTTTTGGACTTGAATTGGCAAAATTTGGGTTAGTAATTTTGTTCAGCGAAATAAGCCAGATAGGTGAATATGTATACTGCGGGAAATCCCCTTTAATCAGTGGTCAAACAGTGATACCGACATTGCTTGTGTTTCTATCTGTCAGCAGCACCTTTACATTAATGACTTATTTAGTGAAATAGTTTCAAAAAATTGTAGGAAACTCTGTAGAAACCATCACTCAGATACCGATACCTAGAACTGATGACCTGAATACATCTTCAAGTGGCTGATTAACGCCGGCCTCTTACCAGCTTAGCTAATTTTAGAAAAATACCTCCATGGTAATGCTTTCTTTAATTCGAGGAGCCTTTTGCGGGTACTCCTTCTGACTGTTTGTTTGCCAAAAGTCATCACAACATGAAGCCCTGTTGATATGGCAATCGCATATTTTCCTTGACAAGCGAGGGGGAAAATTCGGATGAACCCTGGCCCCTCATACGGTTGGGCAAATCTTCACAAGGCTTCTCCCTACAAGCGCCATGGAAACAAAGTAAAGCACTTAATACATTTAAATGCGGATGGGTGGAGTGCTAGCTTAGGGCACTTGATTGCGAGGACATTCCACAAGAGCAAACAGTCGCTTGCTATGGCAGCATAATCCACCTACCTGTTACTGAAATCTCTTGAGCAATTTTGTTCACTAAAAAATGTGAGCGCTTAAATTCAATTTTCGTAAATCACAGTACACTTTGTGTCTGCCTGTAGTTCGTATACAAGATACATTTTTTTTATCTTTTATTTCGCGTTAAAAACGCAAATATTTTTTGCCATTATCAATGTTAATATTTATGGAGAATGTCACCGAAAGGAAATGTTACTCACGGTGACTCGACTGACTTTGTTTGCTTTGTTTTTCGGTGGTAACTTGAAGAGGCACGCGCTTGCAAACACTTTGGCAAGTTTTAGGGGCTCTTCCTTCGTTGGATTTATTTCTTTATTGGCTCACTGAGTGAATTTTGAAGATTACCATGTCACTTACAAAATAAGCACTTTTAGTGAAAAGACTGCAAGGAAGTGACGAGATGATTTCCAGTCAACTTGTGAGCTCTAGTCAATTTAAAAGCCAAGAGTTGATTTTACTTTAATTTGATTAAATTCACAAAAAAATAATCGAAGCTTATTCTGATGTGTTCACAGCTCGTCCGACCGTCGTTGGAGATTCAGCGATATAAGTGTTTTGAAAATGTGTCAAAACTTCACATCAATTCCGGTCAGGACAAAAGAAAGGACTTTTCAAGTGTTTACGACAAAAAAGAAGGTAAACGCGAGTTCCTTGATTAAATGTCTACTTACGTAAAATTCTTTTGGGCGACAGAAGCTTTCTAGAAAAATCACTCAAAACAAATTTTTTAGAAGTATTAAGGTTTTTATGGATCGAAGTAAAGATTCTACTTGTAGATGCTTCTTAAAGTTCTAAACGATGAGATGGATCAAGGAAAGACGGACATGTTGAATATGAACTTTAAGACATTTTGAAGAGGTCCCATTCATCCGAACTAGAAACACTTGTAGAACCTGTAACGATCCGTCACAAAAGGCGGTTACCACTAATCGCCACTGATAGCCACCACTGGATACGCCGATATAAACCGATGATGTGGCACCCGTACGTAGAACCACTGACCGCCACAGAGGAAATCAACACCAACCACAGCAGCAGAAACAACAACAAATTATACGCCAGATTTTCATAACGCTTACAAGTCACATTTACTACTCATCGCGGAAGTCATGAGTACCCGTGGACAAAAGTGATTTGGGAGGACAGTACACTCAACGCCTGGTGCATTACACTCGGTGCTGACCATGTTCTCTATATGTAAAGGAATCTGGTATTGTGAGCGTTCCGGTCCATTCAGCATTATTTCCTTTCCTCTGTGGGTATTTATTGTAAGCAATTAAGCATTCTGATCAACCACAATCTCCTCCTATCCACTGTAGTTAGAGAGTACGTATTAATTGTTTGTTAAGGTCAAATAAGATTGTTAAATCTAAATTGTTAAGGAATAGTAATAAAAAAGGAAAAAAGTGTACAACGCTCCAAAGTTCGTGTTTCTTTGGGGGCAACCCTTGACCCGACGCGACGAGTATACCCCGGCCGGAGATAAAGAGCACATCACAAACCTTCAATGAGAGAAAAGGGAATTATTGCAATTTTTGATTAGGATCAGTAGTCATCTCATAACTCACACTAAGAAAATTTTAAAAATATGGGCCTTACCTACCTTTTTTTGCTATAAGTACCCACAGGCCACAATTAAGTAACTCATTCACAGCTGATATTGCACAAAAAACGGAGTCGTAGATACTGCATTTTTGAAATTAATTGAAGCTAGCTTATCGAGGCTCTTTTGGACGTTTCTTGAAGCGAATGCAATCGTAATTTTTAAGGCGCTTATCTGTGTCTTTTTTGAACGTCTAAAATCTTATTTTCGCGAGGTAGATATTTTTCTTGGGGTTTTTTAAAAATAAATTTGTGTGTTTTACATGTTTTTTTTCAACTGTTTTCGTAAAGCAATTTTTAGTGTCCTTGCATCGTGGAACTTATTTTGTTGCTGAATTTTTATGAAAAGGAAAAACTTGCAAAACGAGTGCTTGAAGTTGAAAGGGTGGTTTGAATACGAGAAAGTTACTTGAATATTATTTTGCTTTTATTCGTAGTCCTCAGTTGATTAGGCACGTGAATATTCGGAAGTGTTTTAAAAAACGTTGGCAATAGGTGTAGGTAAGCTTTGTTATTAGTCTGTTCATGGGATTTCCTATATGCGGCAATGGCGCTCCTTTTATTTTTACGGCCACAATTTCCTGAAAAATCTTTTGCTGATATAGACAATTTTTTCGTTTTTGCCCTCAACAGACGGTCTATCTGTATAATTAAGAGGCAGCTCTATGCATATCTTTAGAAAATTACTTTAAAAGCGTCAAACTATTGGAACACTTGCATTTTTTTGTAACCTAATTGAAAACAATCTATCCGTCTTATTTAGGACGGGTATAAAATGTCAAAGTTATAGTTAATTGTCCACATCTTTGCTTCTGGTCAAATTAATCCTTGCCGCAACATATCAAAGCAGAAAACCCAAACCTTGTTTCATCTATATGGTGTGACGTTTAAATTCTCCTTTGTGTCTTTTTTTCTAAAAAAATATAATTTCCGGTTACACATTCTATAAAATAAATCTGTCAACACATCAATGGAACTGATTCAAACACTTGAGAACTCGTTGCTACTAAACCAAACATTTAAAATAAATACTTTGCTGGTGAGACACTCAATTTTAATTAACTATCTGAAAAACGATCGAAACCGACATGTCTTCGTCACCTACTAACATAGCAAGCCGACCAGTTACTTGGAATCTGTAAATATTGTTAACATTCATCTTGAGTGGCTTTGTAATTGTGCAAACATCGCGTCGAACGGTAACAAAGTTCCTGATATACAACCATGTTTAGATAGAGAGCTCTTGAGATTTTTATCAGTCTTTCTATCTAATCAAGACAGTGCTAGCTATAAATACTCCAGCTGTTCTCTTTTCCGGCATCATATAGTGAGTGTAGTGCATTTCTAAACGAACAAAATGAAACTTTTCGGTAAAAATCTAAATCTAAATCGGTTGGTCCTTGCAATTATAATAATTATTTGGTTTTTTTCCAGTTGTCGTTCTCCTTGCAACAGTTGGACTTGCTTGTGCCACCAGCAAGTATACCAGCAGCGGTCAACCAGGATGTAAGACCGAAGTTGAGATGGAAGTGTTGGCCTATAGAAACCTGTGGGATCCAACTGCCTACTGGCTGTGCGAACATTTGGGGGAACCCGCTCGCAGTGTGCGATGTCCCGACGGTGAAGCCTTCAATAATAAAATAAAGGCTTGTGTCGAATGGGACTACTGGGAATGGGAAGATCCCGTCCTACCACCAAGTCAGCCCTAAATGCGCTTCCAAGCTGTAATTATGTAATCTGTGTGCAGTTGCACGATTTTGTTTTTTAATTAAATCATTTTGTGAATAACATATTGTTTGATGAGCTGCAATTGACTGCTATGTATTTGTACACAAAATTCAGTGTGGGGAATTCTGGAAAAAATAATATTTAACTTTGCGTACCTATTTACGCAAGCACCGCTCTCCGTTGACAGATAAATTATTAGCTCTTTGAAAAATGGGTCCCTGCTTTCGCAATTTCGGTGGCCTTCGCTCAACTGACAAATTTCACATCAAAGTGTGAAAAATTAAATTTGTTCGCCTTCGAAATTCTGTCGACTGGATAATGTCTACATGAGTCGTCGTCACGTATCCTAAGATCTTCCAAAAAGACGTTTACCTACGGATTACGGTCTTTAGCTGCCAATTCATGTGCCTGGAGAAAGTCATGTTGCGAATAAAAGCGCAAATGCCAATCAGAAGGATGAAAAGGACGATCGAATAAAATAAACAACGATAACTCACATTTCTAACATTTTAACACGCATCCCTTTGAAGCTTTCTCGATTCACAATTTTGATTTTATTATACCAGAGTGCGGATTGATATCCGAATGTATAGCTAATCCACAAGAGGCACCTACCCATGACAGATGCCTTTTCCGTAACCGATATTTGCTTAGAAAATACAAATGTAAAGAAACATGTGAGTGTCCTATTGCATTCGGCCATTTTGCCTTCAATGCAGATCCGGAAACATTACGCTTCCAAGTTGCTATAAGAGTGTGGTCATGTGGAATTTCGAAAGGGATTTAATTTTCTTGTAGACATACACTGGCTTAATATCGTACACCAGATAAGCAATTAACAAACGTAAGCACGCCCGATGGAAGAGTCTCCTCGCTTTGTTCATTTGGGCATAAACTTGCAAGACTTTCCCACAAATGCGAATAGTTTTCCTGATTCAATAGAAGAGTGTGCTGGATTTATTTCATTAGGATATTGTTACAACCGGAAAAGTTTCCCATTGATGTTCGCCTCCATGAAATATTCATATCTCGGTTGCATCGGCTTACGTGGAGAGGACATGTTTGTGACTGGTTGTTAAACTAGGGCTTGTTTATTGTTACGAGCATTGTGGACTACATATGTCTGTAGTTTGCTTTGATACATGCGAATATCTGAGGAAATTCCAGCAAAGAGAAAGTTTTTCATTGTTTATCGGGGAATCCTGTATTTTTGCTGGATTTGTGTTGTTCATTTGAAAGCTTTATGCAAATGATTATTTCATTTGTTGGCCATGTCGGCTTGGGCGTTGACAATTTTAACAAGAGCCATTGTGGCATAATAATTACGTCACGAATTTTACAAGGCTGCACAATTATGCAGTCATGTCCGTCGATAAATTGAAAAGGTTATTCTGAACAAAGTTCGCATTCAAAATTAACGTTTGGCGGTAAATATGATTTTCAGTTGGTATTTTTTCTAATGCATAGATAGGTATGTGAATCGAAGACTGAGTTAACATCTGTAAAAATACAGTTCATGCGGGAATTGATTAGCGAAGTCTCATCTTTCATTTAGTCCATATTTAATAAAAATCGGTTTGGAAATAACGCCGCAATCGGTAGGACAACACAAATCCGCCCCTAATGGCCAAAACGCATGCTGTGGGAATATAACTCATGGAAATTCAGTATGCGTTGCAGTACGGCAAGTTGTCTCTTTCTAAATCCACAGGCCCAACAACACAGAAAAATAAAAACCTACATTTTAAGGGATTTGGCATCATTGTTATTGACGTTTATTTCAAATTAAATGTTTTGCCTTTTGCGTACAAATAACACCGACGAAATGGAGGAACGGAATTAATAGAATTCGTGAAGGAAAATTAAATGTTTTATAATAAACGCAAGAAATATTACAAAAATAGTTATGTGAAGGATTAAAAAATGAGAGAAGTTTCACTTAACACAACAGCTGTAGACAAAAGAATGACGTTTAGTTATTGTATGACATAACTCACTGCAATTACGTCAAACAAAAGTTTTGCTCGTGTGTTTTGCTTGCTGTACTGCGTCCAGAAATTCTGCACATGTATTTTGGGCATAAGTCTACCATCTCACAACCATTCCCACTGTTCGATGTTCTATGTGTATAGACGAATGGAAGGCATTAACGGTGCTGCCAATAGATCAGTGAAATATTTTTTTTAGAATTCACACCCAACATGAATGTCAAAATAAAACTTCTTCCGATATGTATTGAAGCTTCCAAAAAAATTGCATTTTGACAACAAATTAATTTGTTGAGTCCTTACTAGCGACAACAAATACCAGCAGATGATATTACAATCGCCATCGAAATATTTTCCTTTTACTGCACTTTTTGCAAAAAATAAATCTATGTGTTACGGCGGATCTGGCAACGTCGGAAGCAGCCGAATGACAGCTGTCATCTGTCAGCTTGCCACGAGTAGGTATTTAATCGCTTCTGGATTTGGGGTTAGGAAACTACTTGTTGGAACTCGCTGGAATTTTTTTTAACTGAGGACACCAAAGTAATCAAAATTCACATTATAAGTATTTTTATAAGAATTGTTTAACAAATAAATTTGTGAAATCTACATATTTGCGCTCTTTTCTTTCCTGTTGCAGAATTTGCTGTCAATTCACTTTTTATTGCCTAAAATTCGTGATATTTTCGATGACACTATGCTGCCACTAAATCTAATCTACCGCACTTTTTTGTTTGATAAAATATTTAAATACTATAATGATTGATTATTCAATATATGTATTGGGGTAATTTACTCGATACAATTGAAATGAATAATGTCAGCAACGGTTGCTGGACGCCCTCAGACTCTGTTGTACTTTTAGAGTATTTTTAAAACTTTACTTTTATTTATGTTAAGTTTCTAAAAATGGCATTAAAGTGATTAATTAAATACTTTTAAGTTTAAGTTTCATTACATTCTCGTCCAAAAATACAATTGTTTATACATTTTTAATCAATTGATCTTTGGCTTTTGTTTAAAAAAATCTGCTGCGGTTTTATCCAATCTACTGCATTTTTTAAATGATCTACTGCGCTCTTCTTATTCTAAAGTGGCAACGCTGCTGGTGACAACAAGTGGAACGAATATGGTCTACAGTCTAGACCAAAATAATTTGAATTTTATTTATAAACATGGGAAATGAGAAACCGACTTTGGTTGACTCACCCTTGATGCTGTTTTCCTCATGTCAATGTGTAAAATCTATTTAATTCTTAGAAATAGGGCGGAAGAAGGGTTTATCCTTGTTTCCACTTCAAATCACAATCAAATCAGCTCAAAATTACCACCTAAATTGAAGAATTCTACGCACTTGCCAAACTATGCAAAATAAAAGAAAACAGATTAGTGCGCACCCATTTTACCCGGAAAAATACATATATCCCCCTTTTGTGTTTTGTTTATACTTCTACCCAACTGTTTGCTGACAAACCCCTTTTCAGACAAAAAAGAAAAACCAAACCACGCGTAGAATAAATTTATTTCAAAGGGATTGAATATTAAATTCCATTCGTAAGTTCAAGTGCTTTCCTCAACAAAAAGGATATACACAAGTTACCTTCGCAACATGTCCTTTCGATGTAAACACATTTTTCATTTTATTTTGTTTGCTTTCTAATTTGTTTTCTTTACATTCCATCCATACACAATTATAGTACTAGCAGATGTTTCTTTTTCCGTTGAAAAGCAAAAGTATGCGTGCAACAGTTGAAGTAAGGACACTTTGTGTCATGTCGCTCTTGTCAAGGACTGCAATGGAATTCATTGAGAGCATTCATTACTGGGAATTTCCATTCATATTCCGCCTGTGAATAAATGCCGATAGAAAGCTATGTGCATCATAGAGAAATCCAAGCTAAATACCATTGCAAACAATTGCAAAAAATCGATTTGTCACTATTTGTTTGTTCTTTGCGCATAATATCCTTGCGGTGGCGTTGGTATAGTGTGCATCAATAAGCAGTAGTGTCATTGCATTGAAAATAAATATTTGAATGAAAGAAAAGAGAGACCAACATCATTTGAAATCCTTCTCTGATTGAGAGTGAAACTCCTGCACTAAAGGACACGTTTCAAGGATCTTGTAGAATTTATCGGTGAGTTTGATTTTATTTATACTTTCCACCTGTAGGTACACAAAGGAGGCGCAAAGTGTGGGTGATGGGATCTTACGTGCTCCGGCATTAAATATAATGTGGGTATACAGCTACAGGATAATGGAATATTTAGTGAGCGGAATTAAACACTTTTGGTGTCATATTTGAAAAGTAATGTACCTAGAAGGTGTTTTCAAATGAGGGCGTTTCCCGTGCGGAGGTAACGATAGCCGCATAATGTTTTGTACGAACAGATTTTCACTATTCGAGGACATTATAAATAGATTTTATGGCGGCGCATGCAATTAATAGCTAAGAGCGACTTGCAATTATAGCCTTTCGTTTTTAATACCAGCAGTGGGCGGGAAAGGTATTATTATTAAGACATGGTCCTTTGGGGACATTCCAGCTAATTGGTAGGTGTAACTTTTTGATTTACAACACATGTTTGAAAATCAAAAAGAAGTAGGGTCTTTCTGAACCTTTTATGTGACAAGAAGTTTGTGATGCTACTTTCACTTAACAACATTTCTATGATCGCCATATTTTTGAGTGGTCTTCGATAACTGTAAGGACTTAAGGGGCTTACAATTTAGTTTTCCGTCATCAAATCATTTCTTTTGCAGTCCAGTTATTTATTTACAGGCCAACCCTCATTGTTAGAAGTTACATCCATCATAGACGAAATGTCTATTAGTCAAGTCAACTCAAGAATAACCTACCGCATGATAAATTACATAGATAAAGCCATGATGGACATTCAAAGGATACCTTGTCCCATCCTTAAAACAAAGCAAAAACTAGAATAATATGCCAAATCTTAAGGCGCACATGCAAATGTGTAACACATGTACAAATGATGCCAACAGTAATAAGTTAAATAAGTTAATTTACGGAAAGAATTAAAAATTAAACCGACCATTGAATTCGAGTTCGCTAATTCCTGCCAGTTACTCATATATTAAAATTTCTAAATGGAAAACCCAGATGTGTACCCTCTTCATTCTTTACGATCTTTTAAAGCATTTAAATATATTTTGTAATTTATTTTAATTATTGTATGAGGCAATTAATATGCGAATTCGCACACATACAATGAGAACCATAAAAGCTTTTATTTACTTATGGGAATATTTAACAAAAGAAAAGATATCTTGTAACGAATGATTTCTCGCCGTAACCGTAAGAGATGATGTTGAAACGAGGAAAACTTTAAAACACCTTCCATCCCCTATGCTAACTTTATGACTCAAGGCCACAGGACTCCTTGAGTCACTCTAGGAAGCGAGACGGAAAGGGATCCAGGCCACTGCAGCTTCAGGCATGCTAGCTATGCTCATCCTAGCTCGTCGGAATATGGGGGGGTTCTTGCTGCTGCGACGCTGGACGGGTGTTACGATTGTACATGCCTGTTGAAACGATGGGGTTTTCAAGTTTAAATTAAGAATTTGGAAGGCTCGAAACTTCTGTGATTGGGTCACAAACACTACTTCATATCCTTTAGGGGGCAAGAGCGTAAGATATTGAAAGCTCTGCTGAGTTTGCCCACCCCATCTCACCTAGACCAGGGCCGTAGGGAGACAACCTTGGCTATCACTCACTCGTATCTTGTGATAGCCCCTAACATACAAAAAACCAACGCTTCCCTCCAACACTTAACCCATCTCACGCCCTAATTCACCGTCTCATCCAACCGTCACTATCTTACTCCATTATGCTTTCAAATAAATGCTTTCATTGAAACGAAAAAAAAGATTACACTGCCTTCTAGTTGCCATTTCACCACACAAAAAAAAATCAATTGGTTTCAGTGTACTACCTAATCATACAATCTTTATTCGAAACTAAATCAATTAAGAATATTATTCTGAAATACAAAGCTCACAGCTCACTCTTAATATTATGTAGAATGATTCTCTTCTAATGTCAATAATATGTCAATATTGCAATTTCAATTTCAAAAGTTTCAACAGTTCAATTTCAACAATTCGATTCTAAAATTAAGGCTAACTCTTCTTTCCTCATTCGAGATATTCCCCGTAATCTATTTTGCACGATACACGATCGAAAGCGAATTCACCACCGACATAATAATTCAATATAAATGTAAGAATATGATTCCCGATTTTGTTTCTCACCACCGATAACAACAATGTAGATAATAATAGCAATATTAATGTATAAGAAATATATACATATAGGTATATACGAAAAAGAAACTACCAAAAATTAGCTCGCTGTTACATATATATACATATTGAAACTGAATGGACTTACCGAGGTGAAATAGTAATAATTTTTCTGTTTGGTTGTTTTCCCCGTATTTTTTTGTAGAGTTGTGTGTCCAGGGGTGTGGTGACTTTGCGCGCAATTTCTCCAGCCCGAGGGATGCTTGATTGTAGATTGTAATTTTTCTGATGCGATGTTATATTACCAAATGTAATGTCCCCCAACTTTAGCGAGTACACCCAGATGATTGCTAATTTTAAAACGTACATATATGTAATAGGCGAACTTTACAAAAGAAATTTGGACAGATACTTAGCTTTAGATCAATATTATCTATACTTAAGGTGGTGAGTTTCAAGGTTATTATGCGCCGCGCTGGGGAGGGTGAGAACTATGCTTTGGTCTTGCAGGTGATGATGTTGACAGGTGTTGGTGAGCACAGAACAGCAGGTGAATAGGTTCGAATATGTGGAACACTGAATCACACCCGGATTATCTCAGACGATATTTCTGACTTGGATTGGTGGCCAGCTGTGGTGGAAGAATATGGAACCGATTAACAGATTGGAGGATGCACACTAGTGGAACGGGTAGCTTCGTTTGTTGCACTGACCTGCTTATATCTTGGCGCATACGAGCGAAGGCGGTGCGTCCGATTGGGATTAGCGGGAGACTCGGCTGTGGTACGATACCTGCACATGCAAATTGGTGGCGACGTGTTCGCTAATCTTGCATGGACGTACAGGTCCACAGGTCGACGAGCTGACCCCCTGAACCGAGTTCCGTTGACGTAGAGAACGCTCTTCCACTACTGTAATTTATGCTCCGAATTAAGCGGTGAACAGTGTTTACCCCAGATAATCCCACCAGCTCCTATTTGTCGATAAAATATAGCTCGGAAAAGGGCAACGTGGAAACACTGTACCTCCAGGTCAGTTTTACCGTCCAACGACAATTTTGTGGCAAAATTCCACCGCAATTACTATTATGTGTGAGCGGCCGATCACCCACACTGTGCACAAGCTTGGTGCAACTCAACTTGACAACTGACACGTGAAAACTGATAATGAAGAACGGGGAAGCAGTGCGTGAGTCTCTTATATAGACAATGGTTGTGCTCTTGGTCTCACAAAACATTCGATCGGAACCGTTTTTTCTTTCAGTGTCAATCGCCTAATTCAGTTCTTCTGCTTCGCGCGGGAAAGCTAATTCATGCAGGCCCCTTGCTCCTTCACCCGCTTATTTTTTCTTCCTGTCAAATAATTCTCTCCTGTCTTTAGTGTCTTGTTTCTTGTTTCGGATAAACTACCTGACCTACATTATGCGAGTTTGACCTAGATAAGTGAGTGTTTTTACCCAATATATTTACACTCTTCACAAAAAACAATATTTTTTTTTTTTATAATTAAGAAACAGCAAAGAGATATTCTCGCTACATCGTTCCCTACAAAACTTGTTCCTTTCGTAGCGCAAGCGAACGCAAGGAAGAAGAAAAGGAACGGTAGTGCAATATTACCCACCCCTGATCTGGTCTGATGCACAGATTGAGCTGGCCGGGCAAGCAGAAGTTTCCCATCACTTTCTCAGATCTTTGCAGTGATACACACCGACTCTTTTCCCTTGAACATCTTCTAGCTCATATAGGTTGTTTCCGAGGACTTTTTTAATTCTCATTTTGATGAACTTTGGGCTGAGCTTCGCACTAATGCGCTTCGTTGCATCACTGAGAATAAAATTTCGTCTGAAAACGACATCTCCTACAGAATACCTCACGTTTTTACTGCGCGTATTGTAAACTCTTTCGTATTCGTTGTGAGCTCTTTCCAGCGACTCCTTTACATAAGAGTGCAGGATGTTCATTTTTGAGGCCATTGAGAGGGGGTTCACTCCGGAATTATTCAGGCACCCTAGGCTCCTAAGCAGCTTGTAATCCGACGCGTGCTCGACCATCCGTTGACCGAACAGGGCCTCATATGGGGACATTTTTATTGCAGAGTGGACTGCAGTGCGTAGTGCGCAAGCTATATAAGGAAGCTGTATATCCCAGGTCCTTTGGTCAGGTTCAATGTAGGAGCGAATAGCCGCTAGAATGGACCTGTTTACCCTTTCGCTGGCATTAGCCTGTGGGGAATAAGCAGCAGTTCTAATATGTCGGATGCCATAAGACGTCAACAGTTTACCAAACTCTCGACTCAAAAATTGTTGTCCATTGTCGGACAAGACGGATTCTGGAATTCCAAATTTGCAAAATATTTCCTCCTGCAAAAATTTCACTACTGCGGAAGCCGTCGCTGCTTTTACAGGTTGAACCATTACAAATTTAGTGAGTTGGTCCAGGACAATGAATATGTGGGTATTACCACTTTTTGACCGAGGATACGGCCCAAGAAAGTCAATATAAATAAGTTGGAATGGTCTCTCGACGACGAAAGCTTTTCCCATTAGTGGCCTTAAAATAGCATTCGGTGCCTTAGATGTTTTACAAACATCACAACTTCCAATGAAGGACCTTACCTGGGCTGCCATATTGGGCCAAAAATAATTCTGTCGAAGCCGGTATATGGTTTTGGCGATGCCTCCGTGCGAGGCTTGAGGTGGCTCATGGGCCAATGAGATCAGACGTTCGGTTAGCTCTTCTGGAACCCACAGTTTCCACGTCAGATCATCTTCGAGGGGATTCCCCGTACTATGTTGTACCCTTTTGTACACGAAACCTTCAGACACTTGTAAATCCGGCAATCGTTCCTTTTGGTTCACGATTGTGTCGCGGATTTTGCTGTATTTCTCTGAGCGAAAACTGGGATCCTCGAGGTCTATGTGCAACACCTCAAACTGATCATTGGACATTTTAACGCCGGGGTCACTCAGAGCGTCAACTTCATATATTCTGGATAAGGCATCCGGTACAACGTTCTGGGAGCCCTTGCGATGTTCAATGACAAAGTCGAATGCCTGCAGTTTAAGGCTCCAGCGAGCAAGAACGGTGACGCCAGCGAAGAAAAATCTTTGACAAACCTGCGATACCACCCAGCTAGTCCCAAGAAACGTCTTACCTGGCGGGCAGTTTTCGGGACAGGAAAGTCTTGAATTGCAGATATTTTCCCAGGATCTGTTTTCAGACAACCGTCTCCTACCAAGTATCCAAGGTATCGAAGTTCCCGGAAACAGAACTTTGACTTATCCACATTGATCGTCAGGCCCGCATCCGTTAACAACCTCGCTACAACCCGCAGCAGCTTGATATGCTCATCGAACGTTCGTGAGACTATAAGCAGGTCATCCAAATATACAAAGATCTTTTCTCTAAGCTCGTGGGGTACCACCTTGTCCATCAATCGGCACATGCGCTGAGGCGCATTGCAAAGACCAAATGGCATTACCTTGAACTGGTACAGAGGTCTGCCGGGAACCGTAAAAGCCGTCTTTTGCCTAGATTCCTTCTCCAACGGTATCTGCCAAAAGGCGTCCTTCAGATCCACACTCGAAATGAAGTGTGTATCTGTAAGGCGGCCTAGCAATCCTTCGATATGAGGAAGTGGATACGCATCCTTCTTCGTGACCAGGTTAAGCTTTCGGTAGTCCAAACAAAATCGGTTTTTACCCGGTTTACGGACTAAGACCACCGGAGAGTTCCATGGACTGGTGCTTTCCTCGATCACCCCAAGTTTTAGCATGCGATCCAGCTCCCCATACAAAAGTTCCTGTACCGCCGGAGAAACCGGATAGTGACGCTGCTTTATCGGTTCGGCAACCCCTGTGTCAATTACATGTTCCTCAAGCGATGTTCTTCCTAGGCCACCAGTGGCAGAGGACGGAAACAGGTTGATGGCTTCATTAAGCATTTTGGAATCTTTAGCTGACAATTCGTGCGAATTCGAGTCACGCTCTCGCAGTATCGGATCATCACAAATTTCGGATACAAGATGCGGCGCGACGTCAAACATTTTCCAGAAATCTACCCCGAGGTAGAGCTTTTGCTGCAGGGATGGCACCACAAATAAACATACGTTTTTAGTTACTCCTTTGTAAAACAAATCAGCAAAAATTTTACCAACGATTGGCTGGTGGTTCCCATCGGCCGTTTTAATGGCTGATGAAAAGGATTGTATTGCGATTTTGTGTCTTTTGAGGAATTCTACGCTTCCCTCCCCCAAACAGCTTATGCTAGCTCCACTGTCAAGCAGACCTAACATTTGCTCCCCATAGATAGAAACCGACGCATACGGACGAGGGTCATCAGTAGAGCAACCTATAGTTGTGGCTTCGATGGACTTATGCAGACACTTCTTTGCCTTAAACTTTTCGCGTAGTTTTCGAGTCTTCTCAGACACTATGGAGGTGGAATTTCCAAAAATTCGTTTTCGAACGGCGTTGTAGTTCAAAAGGCGTTCATGAAGGGATTTGACTGGTGGATTGGGTTTCGCCGCTGATGAGTGAAGGGAATCCGATTGAAGCGGAGTTAATAATTCAGTTGAATGATTGTCGCGGACAGGTTTTAAAATAGTGAAGTGTTTGGTAAAAGTAGATGAGAGGCTGTGAGTAGGTGAAACAGCGAATTGGGAGCAATCACTGTTGTTGTTTGGTTGAGGGATTTCTAATTGCACGGGTCCTCGCTGGGAGAGCAATTCTGCCCGGTTATCAAACTGCTCCTCTCCCCGTTTCCCGAGCATCTGGGACATTGTGGGGTGGTGGTATTTTCTCTCCCACATTTGTAGCAGAAAAGCGTTCGTTGCGGACTGATACAATCATAAAATGAATGCCCATGCTGCCTACAGTTCCAACAGATGAAGCTGCGAACATTTCTATTGGGATGTAATGATTCGACATTAGGGGTCTCTTCGTCGCCCAGAGTATCGCTACCTAAAAATTCCGATACAACTGGTCTGCGTGGAGGATTACTGAAATTATTCTTTAACCTTTGCTGATCATGGTCGTTGATGTATTTTTCAATATTACGGCAAACATATACCATTTCCGGAAGACTATCTGTTTGGAAAGTAATCAGCAACTCCCCCATACGCCTGCGAACGTTCTGCTTTAATAATTCGACAATTTCCCGAGCAGGTTTGGGAGTTCTCAACCGGGTGTTCATTAACTGAATGGAATTATAAAAATCATCAAACGTTTCTGTCTGACCTTGCTTCCTATCGCCCATTTTCCTTGATAGCTCTGAATCTGTTTCTAGGCTACGAAATTGCTCAATTAGCGCACATCGGAGGATCGTCCAGTTGACGGTAGGGTTGGATTTAAGATAAACCCAAAACCAATTTTCAACCTGCCCCGAAACGAACTGGTGAAAGTTTAGGACGATATCGTCCCACGAAGCGTTGTAACACCGTTTAAGACGCTCAAGCCTAAAGAGGAAGTCATCCACAGTCATGCTTCTGTTGTCAAACTTTATGCCCCATTTGTGAAAATTGTGGGCAGCTGCCTGTGTTCCGGCGAACCGACGGGGACTTGCATCAGAACTGCTCGAAGCGTCATTTAGATTTAGGTTATTCAACCGTTGCAGAAAATCATTAGCGTTTGTATTTTGACTTAGACCCGACGGGCGAGAATCCCGATCGGTTCTTGGTGCCGCTACCTGGATGGGAGCATTATAAACAGTGGTAGGTTCTTCGCTTGCTTCAGCTCGAAAAGTTGCCGGTTCAGCAAGAGGTGCACTACCCTGTCCCAACGATTGACGAGCCAGAGACGCAAACTCGTCACGGATGAGATTACGGCTTTTATTCATTTCCTCTCGTATAAGTCTTAGCTCTCCAGCTCGACTTAAACCTACACTAGCCTCTACTACCTCCAAAATGTACCTACTTAGTTCCTCTTCCTCGGATACTCCCCGTCCCTGTTGGCTTATAAAAGACCTACGGGCCATACCGGTCCCTTGAAGGCCTGAGGTTTCGTTGATCGTCAGTAGCCTTCCAGGAGCACTATTTTCTGAGATGTTGGGAGCACTTACTTCTTGGTAGCCACTAGCTTCGTCTGGAGCTTGGTCACTTGATTCCTCTAAAGTCCTTGAGATCTTGTGAGTCTTGTTTCTGACCTCGTCAGCGTTGGCCTTCTTTGTAGCAGATCTACCTCTCCGTAAAACAGACCGGTCAGCCTTGGGAATAGCTCCCGTCGACTTTCCGGGCTTAGACATTTGGATAAGTAGCTTTAAGGCTCAATCGCAACCAAAATAACCGAAACCGGATGTACTCTAGGGAACCAACAACAAATACTTAAACTTTACCTATTTAATATTGACGTCGCTCAGTTACTAAACCAATTTAAATTTAACACCAAAGTAAATTTATTTATTTCCTAATTTGGTATCTCAGTAATTGCCAAATATTAAGAAATAGCAAAAATGTATACTAACTAATCCTTAAAAAAAAATCTAGGTAAAAAAGTGAAATCTACTTTTTCTAACAACAAATATATGTAGGTATATATATCATTAAATTCGGAGAGATGAGTCCGGGTCATTAGGGCCAGCTTAACTGCGATTAAGCTGCTGGAGGGAGCGGAAATCCCCCAAAGGAAGAAGTATCTGTGACTGTGAGTAACTGGTGAACATAGGAGTTGTTTAACCCGGCGTAACACTTCGGTCTTTTGAAGATACTCAAAACTCTGCAACTGCGCATCAGCTTAGATACAAAGCAATACTGCAGGTCAATGAGTGAGTAATCTCTTGCTTGTTTTCGGATCCTGGCAAGGAGGCTAGAGAGAATTAGGGAAGTGTAGGATACGTTGCTGCATAGGAATAGGGGGTACATCTACCCAATTACCGGACATCGCATCCGCTTCCCTCTCCTTATCTAAAGAATTATATCAGTTAAAGCCTCACAACAGGGTAGAGTAAAAGAGGAAAAAAACTCATTCCCCGGATGAGGTAAGAACTGTACACCACTTGACCCTTCGAGGAGAACGACGGAGGCTGAATCTGCTTTCAGGGTACTGCAACGGGCGTATGCTGAAAACAATCCACATACCGGACAATACCTTGAGCTACTCAGGCTAGCGTAGTTCTTCGAAGGAAGTAAGAAAGAATCTGAAAATCAAAAACCGATTTGGGTACACCGCAATTAAAACTTCCCATGCTCACTGTCTTTCAAAGAATGTTAGGAATAGAATAGAAAATAGAAGTTTCGTGCCCCACGTTGGGCGCCACCTGTAACGAATGATTTCTCGCCGTAACCGTAAGAGATGATGTTGAAACGAGGAAAACTTTAAAACACCTTCCATCCCCTATGCTAACTTTATGACTCAAGGCCACAGGACTCCTTGAGTCACTCTAGGAAGCGAGACGGAAAGGGATCCAGGCCACTGCAGCTTCAGGCATGCTAGCTATGCTCATCCTAGCTCGTCGGAATATGGGGGGGTTCTTGCTGCTGCGACGCTGGACGGGTGTTACGATTGTACATGCCTGTTGAAACGATGGGGTTTTCAAGTTTAAATTAAGAATTTGGAAGGCTCGAAACTTCTGTGATTGGGTCACAAACACTACTTCATATCCTTTAGGGGGCAAGAGCGTAAGATATTGAAAGCTCTGCTGAGTTTGCCCACCCCATCTCACCTAGACCAGGGCCGTAGGGAGACAACCTTGGCTATCACTCACTCGTATCTTGTGATAGCCCCTAACATACAAAAAACCAACGCTTCCCTCCAACACTTAACCCATCTCACGCCCTAATTCACCGTCTCATCCAACCGTCACTATCTTACTCCATTATGCTTTCAAATAAATGCTTTCATTGAAACGAAAAAAAAGATTACACTGCCTTCTAGTTGCCATTTCACCACACAAAAAAAAATCAATTGGTTTCAGTGTACTACCTAATCATACAATCTTTATTCGAAACTAAATCAATTAAGAATATTATTCTGAAATACAAAGCTCACAGCTCACTCTTAATATTATGTAGAATGATTCTCTTCTAATGTCAATAATATGTCAATATTGCAATTTCAATTTCAAAAGTTTCAACAGTTCAATTTCAACAATTCGATTCTAAAATTAAGGCTAACTCTTCTTTCCTCATTCGAGATATTCCCCGTAATCTATTTTGCACGATACACGATCGAAAGCGAATTCACCACCGACATAATAATTCAATATAAATGTAAGAATATGATTCCCGATTTTGTTTCTCACCACCGATAACAACAATGTAGATAATAATAGCAATATTAATGTATAAGAAATATATACATATAGGTATATACGAAAAAGAAACTACCAAAAATTAGCTCGCTGTTACATATATATACATATTGAAACTGAATGGACTTACCGAGGTGAAATAGTAATAATTTTTCTGTTTGGTTGTTTTCCCCGTATTTTTTTGTAGAGTTGTGTGTCCAGGGGTGTGGTGACTTTGCGCGCAATTTCTCCAGCCCGAGGGATGCTTGATTGTAGATTGTAATTTTTCTGATGCGATGTTATATTACCAAATGTAATGTCCCCCAACTTTAGCGAGTACACCCAGATGATTGCTAATTTTAAAACGTACATATATGTAATAGGCGAACTTTACAAAAGAAATTTGGACAGATACTTAGCTTTAGATCAATATTATCTATACTTAAGGTGGTGAGTTTCAAGGTTATTATGCGCCGCGCTGGGGAGGGTGAGAACTATGCTTTGGTCTTGCAGGTGATGATGTTGACAGGTGTTGGTGAGCACAGAACAGCAGGTGAATAGGTTCGAATATGTGGAACACTGAATCACACCCGGATTATCTCAGACGATATTTCTGACTTGGATTGGTGGCCAGCTGTGGTGGAAGAATATGGAACCGATTAACAGATTGGAGGATGCACACTAGTGGAACGGGTAGCTTCGTTTGTTGCACTGACCTGCTTATATCTTGGCGCATACGAGCGAAGGCGGTGCGTCCGATTGGGATTAGCGGGAGACTCGGCTGTGGTACGATACCTGCACATGCAAATTGGTGGCGACGTGTTCGCTAATCTTGCATGGACGTACAGGTCCACAGGTCGACGAGCTGACCCCCTGAACCGAGTTCCGTTGACGTAGAGAACGCTCTTCCACTACTGTAATTTATGCTCCGAATTAAGCGGTGAACAGTGTTTACCCCAGATAATCCCACCAGCTCCTATTTGTCGATAAAATATAGCTCGGAAAAGGGCAACGTGGAAACACTGTACCTCCAGGTCAGTTTTACCGTCCAACGACAATTTTGTGGCAAAATTCCACCGCAATTACTATTATGTGTGAGCGGCCGATCACCCACACTGTGCACAAGCTTGGTGCAACTCAACTTGACAACTGACACGTGAAAACTGATAATGAAGAACGGGGAAGCAGTGCGTGAGTCTCTTATATAGACAATGGTTGTGCTCTTGGTCTCACAAAACATTCGATCGGAACCGTTTTTTCTTTCAGTGTCAATCGCCTAATTCAGTTCTTCTGCTTCGCGCGGGAAAGCTAATTCATGCAGGCCCCTTGCTCCTTCACCCGCTTATTTTTTCTTCCTGTCAAATAATTCTCTCCTGTCTTTAGTGTCTTGTTTCTTGTTTCGGATAAACTACCTGACCTACATTATGCGAGTTTGACCTAGATAAGTGAGTGTTTTTACCCAATATATTTACACTCTTCACAAAAAACAATATTTTTTTTTTTTATAATTAAGAAACAGCAAAGAGATATTCTCGCTACATCGTTCCCTACAATCTAATGGTTGTCTTTCTCCCTAGCCTAGCATTGTTTCTTTAGTTTTTGATTTTAAATACATGTTTTAGTATAAATTTCACGAAAATAGATAATTTTAAAGACTTTTTTATTCACGGCGAGCGCTACAGAATAACACTAACCGATTTTTTAAGGGTCCTAAAAATTTACATACGTAATCAATGCCATCCCAATGGATCCCTGCCATCGTAAGAAGCAGCTGCGGACATTTGATACACTTACATGAAAAAAATGTCCTTAATACCTCATCTCAACCTCGACCCATCATTGCTAGAAAACCCTTTAGTTTAGTCTGATTTATTTACGATATCTGTTATTTGCAGCTCTATGACTGGGCAGTGTTTAATTTTGCTCAACAACCTTAAATGACTATCCGTGATATATTTCATGGAAGAAAAATAATTGAATTATAATAACCACATAAATGTAATCAACAATTTACTCTTTTATCAATTATCTATTCAATTGGAAACTATTCTGCTATTAATAATGAAAAACGGAGGCACTGCGTGTATCTAGGTCAATACACACTGTTTTCTGTGATAAGTGGACAAGCACATTCATTTAAACGCAAAGCATACGCCAACGCTTCTCTATTTTAACCCGGTGTAGTTTCCGATATATTCAAACAAAACAAAAAATAAATCGTGTTTATTTTGACAGGGACAACAAGAAAATATGTTAGGTCCACCGCGAACCGAGACTCGACATGTGATTGCAAATGTTATGTTGTTAGAATTGATAAATACATATGTACCAGACATCATTTTCGGTTGCGTTATAAATGCAAAATTTAAACAAATTATTGGGACGAATTTAAGGCGCCGCCTCACAATTTTCTATTGAATTCGAAATGGTAAAGTGAACAGAGTTATCACCACTCATGGATGTAAGTCAGACTTTTGCAGAGGAAATAAAAATATTTGTATCCATTCATACCCACTGCAGCGTTTGCGAACATTAGAATTTTAAAACTCTAGATCTTCTACCGTTGACCCTAAATCTGAAAAGAAAACTTTTAATCGAACCCCTTGACAAGTGCATTATCAAAAAACACAATGCCTTAGGCTGCATTTTGTTTAACATTTTTGGTAGAAAAACATAAAATTATACACACGCCTTGCCTATCCTAAAATTAAATATAATCAGATAAGAACTCTTCAGCTTTGTTTACAAAAAACTTTCCTCGATAAAACTGCCAGCACTTTTCCTCCTATGGTGAAAATAAAATTTATGCGCTATGTAGATATTTAACAAAGTTTGTGACTACCTCCTCGCGGTGGGATAATTACCACCAACGAGGGGCTGTTTGGAATCACAAAACACCCATGGCTAATAAAAAAATCCAATGTAGGCCACAGCGAATACACTTTCTGCACGAATTCAATTAATTTAAATTCAATCATCTGGAAAATAATACTGTGGCTGAATATTTTAAATAAAAATGTGTTAATAACTGCATTTAAAATAATTGAATTTAAATACCATAACAAAGGTAAAACAATCACAATGATAAGTCTTCTCTCGATATGCATTTTTCATCAGTATCAGATCAGTTTCGATCCTTAATATTTCAAATCAGAACTCAGAAGCTACTTACTTCAAGTAACACACAACAGGAATGACAAAAAAAAACCTAAAACTATTCAACTTTCCCTAGGATGCTGTGAGATTCGGTTGCTGGATTAATCTCACTTCTGTCGCCATTAACTTTTATAATCTATGTGGGATACAAAGCCTTCAGGCTTGTTTTACTTTCCCATCTCATCCTATTTGGTTTTTTATTTGAAAAGTTTTTCCCAGCCCTGGTTGCCTGTAATACGTAGAAATATATTATCCCGCACAGTAATATATGTAACTGTAGTTTCTGAATAAATAAACATCATAATAAAGCACAATCATAATAAAAGACCGATTTTTTTTTATCTTTGATTCTGTGTCCGTTAAAATTTTATTACCAACATTGAGAAATCATTGCCGCATCAATTTATTGTATATTAAGTCACACGATTGCTTATTGAAAAACGAAATCCTTTATCACTTTGAGGGCGCATCACCCAACTCCATGGCCCCAACAAGTAAGTTAGAATTTTCATTAAAACTTTTCGAAGGGAGTCCTATCTGGCGCCATCCCATGTTACAACGAGACTGGAGGCTGTCAACGCAATTCTGTTTGGATATATTAAAGACGAACATTTTCAATTTTTCTCCACCCTTTCCTGAGCTAACTTTAAGGGACATTGAATGGCTTTGTGTTTTTGTAGTGAGTGCGTTTAAAAAGTTTCTACATTAGGGAAAGTCTATAGGAGTATTGAAACAAAAAATAATTTTGAACCGTTCGTTCGTTCGTTGCTTCCTGTATGGCTTTTAATGTATTTCAGTTAAGTTCACTTTAAGCGGTTTCAAAATGCAGGTTATATTGAATTAGGTTGTAGTTTTGAAATGGGATTACTAGTAGGGAGACATGAAACTTACTTACACCAAAGTTGGCAGTTGGGAGAAGAATAAATTCTGTTTTTTTATGAATAATGGATGGTCATAACTTTGTACTTGTAAAACGCTCAATCTGATCTTGCTAACAAAATGCTACCACTCACCCACTTCAAAGGGATGCAGCAATGAAATGAAACCAATGCGACACACGATTACCACCAGTCCATGCGCTAAAATTTTCCAATGAATGACGAAAGACGTGTCTCTTCTGAGCCGGTTTGGCTGATTGTTTTGAATTAAATACCAAGTGTTGGTCCAAATCGAGGCCAATGCTTTTTGGAGAACTCATATATATTGAGTAAGTAGTTTTGACGTAAAGCGTGCACAAATCCACACACAAAAAGACTAATGTTGCAATTTTATTAAATGTACGAGTTGAAGGGTTTATAAATTGTGACTTGTAGATCATTTTCCGTGTCGAGTGCCATTACAAGTAAAGAATGCAGCTCTATCATTTAGCTGCTGACTTAATTCTCTAGCTGGTAAGCGTTTTTGAGAGAATTGCCACACCTTTAACATCGCCTTTTTATGCTAAAACGTAAAATACAATATGATCAGACTTCTTTATGCCCTTCGTTAAAATTCGCACCGAAATTGAGTTGAAACCTGCTTTGTAAACAAGAAATTAAGTTGTAAGCCTTTGCAACGATGGCCCCTTTCCTTCTCATAGTCTTTGAGTGTGTTTTCAAGAGGATCCCTTATCTTATAAGTTATTTGAATTATTTACCGAAAGCTAATCGTCCTTTAGGCAATTTGCATCCGTATTTCCTTTTTAAATCTGCTGAAATCAGCTCAATCTTCATCAAGTCAATTTCGTGAAAAGAGATTTTATTCGATTCCTTCTTTACGACTTTTGTACTACTAAACTCCAAGCCTATAATGTCTGTATTTCAATAAGTATAGCTACATCGTAAAATATCAAAAGAGTTTACTCAACTCCAACCATAAAACAAGTACTTTGTACAGTAATACACACACTGGAATTGGCGTCCTTCGAGCTCCCAAAATCAATCTCAGCAAATGTATTCCCCAACAATTCAACCAGAAAATTAGTCTAATGTTTATCATTTTTGCCTTTCATCCAATGATCCAATATGAATATTTGCACGCAAATAGGAAAATTTTCGCAAACAATAATAAAGTGGGCGAACTCGTACAAATCGCATGCCACAGGATACTAGCAGTTATCTGTGCATTACGTATAATTAGGACTTTCCGCAAAATAATCTAAGTAATTCCCCATTAAGCGAATGGTAGGTCGTATGTGTGTCCGCACTTACATAGCCAACGGAATGAAAAGTTCGACGCATTTGTGATTACACAAACATTTGATGAAAGTTCGTAATTGAACTCGTGGATGAATAGAATATGTACCCGCAGATTTTCATATGAACAATATCTACCTACCTGTGTTTGAACTTTTTCAATTTACCTATACCTATACTCGTACAGAACTTAGAGATACTTTTAATAAATAGGCACATGCTGAAAATACAAACTGACAGGTCAAAAGCAAGCATGTTGCCTCAATTCCAGTTTCATTATTCAGAATAAAATTGAAATAATTTTTCCACAGAATGTCAAAAACCTGATACCAATCGGGGATTTTAGTGGGTTGAATTTGTTGTCGTTTACTGTTTTGGTTTATTTATTTTTTTTTCAATGACAAATAAATTATTACCAATGACTGGTTTTTAAAATGATCGTACGATGAATGCAATAACCCTTGGAAACATTATCTTTGAATTCCTGTTTTCAGTATAGTTTGTACTAAATATAACTAGTTGCAAGTTGCAGCAAGTTGGTTGGTCAATATAAGAAACCCTCCATTTTTAAGCGATTCCAAATACTAACCGGGCGGTCAAATGGTAGGCCTTTTTACGGTACCTACCGGGGTTGTACCTTCTTAAAGTCATCTTTGGTATTTATTTTTAAAAGGTCTAAATAAAAATTTATAACTCTTGAAATCCCTTATGTCCATTGCAATAACGTATTCAACTGACAGATGAATAAAATACGCTGCAGCTTTGGTCACGGATAAAACAGGTTTATTTTCAACTTTTGAGCCCGTTGACAGTTTTCACAAATTGATGGAAATATGAGGAGTGCGAGAGAAACTGTCGTGGTCGTAAAATGAAGCAAGATAAAGCGCATTCATTGGTGGAAACTTCGAAGCATCGATGACAGTTCAATCGCAAAACAGGCTGTGGAATTATTTCGCATATTGATTAACAAAAAGGACTTGAAACGGTGATGGTTATAATGAGTGCCTTTCTACTCAAAATTAAAAAGAAAAATTAATTTAAATGTTATTAAAATATATTGACTATTACATTGAAAAACAGGTTCCAAAGGCCTTAAATTTCATGGACTCAATCGTGCAATTAAATTAATTCCAACACTTTCACCTCCAAGCAACCGAACCCATTACACTGAAAGCTATCAAGTTAGCAACTTGTCTCGTAGACAAAGAAATGAAACACTATAAAAAGAACTTAATTTGTGAAAGCATTCTTCTTGCCTGAGTCGGCGATAATTCGTATATTGTAAAGAATCCGCCACTCACTAATCGATTATATTTCTTTTGGACAGGTTAAGTCCGTGTCATCAATTCCATAATACATTTTTATTTTTTAATAGTAAAAAAAAGACATTTGCATATGATTTGCCTAAATTATTATAGAAAACAAGATTTTTGTTTTGTTTTAAAAAAAGCTGACCAAAAAATAAACAAATTATTTATAGTGGAGTCCATATTAATATTTCTTTTTCTTATTTTATTTGCTTAGGAAAATATGTCAAATGAATACTTATGTTAAATTTAAATTTATTACTTTAAAATGTCTTCGATGTAGAGAAAACATATATGATAATTCAAGAAATTGTTGCGTCTTTCAGAGTGACTTTTAGTTAAAAGTGCTTGAATATGTAACTAAGCAAAATACGCCTTAAGGAAGCAAGGCATTTTAAGAATATTGAATTTCGAAAGTTATTTCTGACAAAATTGATTTCAAAAAAAAGTTGGGCTACATCTTTTATTTCCACTCTATTCTTACGCTGCCATCATTATACAAAAATGGTCAAAAGAAAACAAGCTATGCCATCCTAAGACGGCACAACCAATTTGAAGCACCGAAGCAAAAAAAAAAAACAATTCCAGGAAATAATTACATGAATCGATTTTAACAAAATATACTTTTTCCTTTCTTTTTGAACCACATAAATAACTATTTTATATTAAAAAAATATTTAAGAAAAGTAGTTAAAAGAAATGTTTCCATATGTCATCATAACGATGACAAAACATAATTTCCTATATTATAAAAAATATATTATGTAAACCTTAATAGGCCATACAAAATTTGAATATTCAGAAACTACAAAATAAATATGATTTGTGTATTATTTACTTACTTTACGAACAGAAGTAAACAGTCACATTTGCGACGCATCTGTGATGAATTGAAGAGTTCATGGAATCTGAAAAAGATAGATAGCATTTAAATTAAAAAAAAGTTGTGAGAACGAGTCTTGTTTAAAATTAGTTATAATTATTAAAAATGTGCTATTCTTCTATTCTGGGTCCTTTTTGACAGCTGTCAATTTTTCAACGACAGCCCTGTGCGCTTTTCTACAATATCTTCCTTTTATTATTTTATATTATTATATATAACGTTGTCCGGAAATTTATTTAATGAAATATTCTTCGCGTCTATGAAACATCAAATTTCGTTTGCCTAATATTTTACAAAATTCAGCTTTGAAATGACACCATAATCGGAACGACAAAAATAAGTGTAACAAAATTTCTTTCAATGGAACCAGTTTATGTGTTAAAACGATAAACTGGAATAATGGGCATCTTGTGATCAAATATCAAATAAAACAAATCTGTGAATGGTATTTCTAAAAAGAATTACTTACTGCAGAAATTTAATGGATTGCTGTATTAAAAAAGAGCCTTCTAACGCTGCCGCAGCAATATGCCGTACGAGTGTTAATAAAATTAAAAAAAGCTAACCGTGAGTCATTGTACCATTTGCGCAGCGATGTAGAATGTATGGCTACTGTTGAAGTATTGAGATCAATGTTGATGTGTTGATATGTCGTATCGCAACTCGTAAGTTTTTAAAACCAGTGGCTGTGAAAAGTTGCTGTTGACATTGCCGTACGAATCTGTTTCTTTCATAAAGTGGAGATTCCCCACTTTCCATTTTGGCGGCTCCTGCGAGGGATTCTGTGTTCTTTAGATTATTTTCTAATCTGATCTGCATTGTCACGAAAAATGTACTTACGAGTTGAAATAATACGCACGAAAGTAAGGCAACTTAGTAATAAATTTTCCAAAAATGATTTAAAGTTATTTAAATTTATTTCAATATACATTATTTTTATGGACAATTCTAAGGACTCATACCCATATTTTTAAAAATTGCCTATGGAATTCTGTCAGAGCTTGAATTTATTTGGCATCTGAATAAATGTTTAAATTTGTTTTAATTATATTTATGTACATATGCGATGGCGGAATTTAATTGTTAACCTATTTGGGAAACCACTCGACTAACAACTATTTTAAACATCTTAATGGGAGATTTCCAATTGCTTTCCTACTAACAACGACAAATTAAATGAGTCCCATACAAAAATGCTCTCTTCTAGTCGGAACTTCAGTTCAGTTCATTTAGTCTCACTGGCAATCAGAAAAATAAATTTGAATCCATCAACGTCACTCACAGGCCCACCCATTATTTGTTTGTTTTCCTTACCAAGAAACTTTTCACAATAACTGAACTCATTAATTCCATATGTATAGGTAGATACAGGAAGGTGTATTAATTATTATTGAATTTCCCATGTTACAACACCACAAACCGCAGCAAAATATACTTATACGACAAATCAATCTTAATCAATACGACAAAATCACAAAAAGCAGTCAACAAGTTTTCCTAACCGCAGCGCGGCACAGCAGTAGGCGCACCAGGAGTGGGGGCCGCTCTGCAACAACCAACAACCCTTGCAAAAGCATAACAATGCCATTGTCTTGGCAATTAAGTCGAATTTATTATCCCGCATTAATATGGCTGTGTTTCACTTCACCCTTCATGTTGACAACAAAATATGCCAATTACAGAGTATGGCTTACATAAAAAGGCTTTGGCCGATGTGTGCTGTGCTCTCGTGCGAGATATTCGATTGTTTATTGATTAATCCGTGTACATAAGTTAAAGAACACATTTTATGGATGTGTAATCGATGGCAATTCGCCTGTGTGTTTGCAAATAAGTGTATGGGATTTCATTCCCGGCCATTTTTGGTTTGTTTCTTCTGTCGCATATAAGCTCGTATATTTTACTGGGTGATTGCCTGGGGTCATTGTTGCTTTGTGTGCTGTGCATGCATGGGATAAAGGACGGAGAAAGTCATCCCAAATGGATTGTGGGCTCTATCAAGTTCGAAGAGGGCACATTTTTCTATTTAATGGGGCTATTGGAGGCCAATTAAATGAATCGATTAACACTGACCGCTCAAACTGAGGAAGTTTGTTTGTTTGCATTGTTTTTAAGGACATTTTATTATTTGGATGGTATTTCCCTGTTGTGACTATTTTTGTGGACCTGAATTTTGGTCTAAAGAAGAATTTATTTCGCACACGTATCGCCAGCGACATCAGCTAAAGAAAGGGCTATATTTGCTGCAATGTTTTCCCAAGGGTTGCAGTCATCGAAGCAAATTCATTAAAAATAAAAGACTTCTTTTCCCTTCTGCAGGAAGATTACTCGCATTTTGTGTTGAAACCACCTTCCGGAAAGCGTTTAATTCATTGTCCAAAAAATAATGAAAAAGGCTATAAGTACCAAAACTAACTACGGGCGAAGGTAGTCGAATGCAAATTTATAGTTGGAAGCTTGGATATATCAAAGTCCGGATTTGCCATATAGTCCCGCACTAAGCAAATAAAACAACGCCACTTATCTGCGTCTTAAAAGTCAAGTTAACATCCCGAAAAATTACTATCAAGTACAGGTTAGACCAGTCTTCAAGTGCTACTTCTACACAGCTCCAAATCACTCACCGAAACCAACTTGACAACATACAGAGACTGGCAGCATCTTTGTTCCTAATCAATAAAACAAATAAGCAAACAACTGTTTAACGAGTTAAATCGATGAATGAATTAAATCCAGGTATCACTAACACACCAGCCATTGATACACAAACCTCCTGCGATGCACAAAGTTCAAGTTAAATAGCACAATAAACTTCTTGAAGTGGAGTCCCTCTCGCTATAGCTCTTTTGCATAATAAAGTTATTTCGCACAGCACATTGCCGCCTTGCTGCAAAATTGAGTTTGAAAGTCGAGTGCAGCAGCAATTTTACACCTATTTCCATATGGACACAGGGACCCCCAACTTTGGGAGCTTATTCCACGTGGTTGAACTTTTGTCCATTGGCCTCGTTCTCTAGTCTAAACCATTTGACGGAACTTCGCCCTCTCGGTACGCATAATTTATTCCTCTAAGCGACACCGATAGAAAAATAAAGGACTCGACCTCAAGCAACAAATGCAGGAGGAATTTTTTTCTCGCTTTGCATTCAAGCTTTGTCCTGCCCCTGGCATTCGATGGTGGTTTTATTTTCTTTTACGACCTCGTTGCGGAAGATTCATGGAAATAGCGTGCTGCAACTTATTACATTTCCAAAAGGCCAGCTCTATCTATAAACGCGCAGTGACGGCGCTAGAGGCGACATATATGCAGCGCAGCGTCTGGCGATAAGTTTTATGGTCGTACCGGATTTTGCCACTCTCCGCAGTCCATTAGAGATATCGCATTAAATTTACATGAGGATTAATCATTTCGATTAGTGATGCGCGTTGAATCACCGTTATTATCTGCCTTTTAGCCGGCTAATCCGGTCTGTTTATTTGTCTGCATATGTCAGATGATTATTGTCGTTAAATAGAGTTTGGATACACCTTTGCGGGGAAAACAACATCTTCTCGGGTTATGCAAGCAGAAATACATTTTTAGCCATATAACTTTTTTTTAGGTATTAATTAGAAAACCACTCAAATACGAATTCACACTATTTTAGAGGTGGTTGCTGTGTGACCAAGTCTTTCGAGTTATGAGTTCATAATGCAAATGCAATTTGTGTTTCTGTTTGTTTAACAGGTTTAGTTGTAGCTGATCGAACACTTTGGCAAAAATATAAAATTTCCGAATTCGAAATGAATTTTTAATAAATCGAAGTTGATAGAGGGGCGTGTTTGATTTAGTTTAAGTGGACTGAGAACTTATTTATGTATATTGTTGTTTTGCATGCGTGTCATTTTGATACGTATATCTTCTCTTTTCTTCTCTTCTCTACATATTATAAAACTGTAGGTAGAATAAAAAAATATTGGACCACGCATCACGCAGAAACTTTTGGACAGATTTCGATGAAACTTGGCATAGTGATTGCTTATGCTTTGGGTCGGGACTTAGGATACTTTTTATCCCGTGGTTCTTACAAAATAGTCAAAAAAAAACTGTATATCTATAAAGAAAATTCTAATTATACAGATCTAGCTCAGTAATGGCTTATCGCTGGCGGGGGTCCACTAGTATAAAATATAACTACTTTCACTACATAGCAACTGTTAAGACTCGTTTGTCTTACTTAGCATCAAGCACATAAACTAGATGCTCTGAACCCCTGATGTCTAGTTGTACTTGTTGCCTTGCCTAGACATTATTTATTATTGGCAAGCTTTTGAAATGGTTCCACAGAAAGTGACTAAAATAATAATAAAACAGGATCTGGACTCACCCTCTTTTTCTATTCGACTTGTCTTATCAATGTTTTTTTGGAATTCCATTGATACCCAGAAGCGAGAAGCTTTCAGATAATTTGGACTCAATTGCCACCTTTTACAGTCCAAATATTCCTCAATCAAAAGCAGTCCCAAGGCAATAAATATAGATAGGAGACACTGATTTCTTGCCCGTTGTTTCATCGCTTCCATTATCCTGGGGTTTGACTTTTTAAACGTTAAACACAAACATGTATAGGTATTTTCACAGGTTAAGTGGGAAAACCTTTGCAAACATTTTAAAACAAAACAACTAAAAATACGAAGAACATTATTTGTCAGTTATTAAAAAAACAAAACAAAAATGGAATTTATACTGACATTTTCAACTGACTTTTAAGTCAAAGAAGACTTGCTTTGGGATTGGGACTACATTAAAATTTGTCGGTGCGAAATATATATTTCAAAAAAAGTAGGTACATTGAAAATGTTATCAAAGATTATCGAGACAGACAGGAGCATGGTGTCATCGAAATGAAATGTGGGTAAGCTGAACTTTTTCCATACCTCTAGTTGTGCTAAAATATGGCAAAGTGGCTATTCGCCCGTGATTTTTGTACTGACTGACTTTGTCTGGCTTCGGAACACGTTTACGTAAATGACGTAATGGTATTTTCATAAAAAAAAGTGTTTTAAAAAAATAGTTTGGGCCTTAAAACGTGCAGGATCGTGTCCGAAAATGAAAAACTGGATTTTAGATTTATTTTTGCGAGCGGAGTGAGCCACATACGCCTGTTTTACGCGTTTCATACCATAGCGAAAGTTGGACCACACTTGCTTTCTTAATCAATGTAAGGGCTTCGGCTTCCTCACAATAAAATGCGTAGTAGAAATAGTTTAAAACATCCAATTGACAACGTGTTAAACATTTTAAAAAAAACACGATAACAAGATTTGGGTGTTCTTTTAAAAAAATATTCATTTTGACGATCTTCTGAAAAGGGATCATTTATGAAGCTCCCTACTCTGAGTCTTTGACTTCGGCCGGCGTGGTGCGCACTGGTCTTTGGCTGTGGCAGTACTTAAAGTATCCCATGTGCTCTCTGGGTTTAATTTACGAGTTATGAGTTTAAAATGCTTACATAAGATAAGGTAGTAGATCTGTCAGTTGATGGCCTTTAATTGATTTTAGTTGAAAGCGAATGTTTGACTTATATTCGGTATGCTAACTATTTTTTGAAACCTCTTCATATTACTTTTCTGTTTACGAATTTGTTAGTCTTTTTTATTTATGTTAAAGTAGCTGGGCTAAACACATGAATCAGCTGTATCTATTTTCTACGAATAGGAATATTTTAAAGCTACCCCAAAGTTGTTTAAGAGCGCAATTAAAACTTTGACGTTTGCAAATAGCTAAAGGAAAATTTGTGTAGTTCTCGAAATCGAACCCTGCGCTCAGAAACGGACTTATTGTGCCAACTATTTATTTTAATTACTTGACATGCCGATAAACTTCTATTTTGTATTATCTAGCTTTACATACTTTCTTCTTATCTAACGTTATAGGGCTCGAAAATCATTCAGAGCGTTTGACTTTTAGGACTCTATAGGTACTGACAGCCAAGACTTACTTAACCCTCAAACTTAGGATTGTCCTTGCATTTTTAGGCGTTCTTTTAGATAACTTTCAAAAACATGGTAACTCACAGAAATGGTAGTTTTATTATGCACCTCGGTAGGCAAGTAACCAATATTGAACACCATTTTCAAAACTTACAAAGTTAATAGAAGATTTTAAAAATTCGGACAGATTTTGATTTTTATTTCGATTTTTGGTACAAACATTTGTATTGTATTTAGCCTGTCTCTTTACACTTAGACTATAAAAACACCTCAAGCCACATAGATTTTTAACTTGACATTGTGTTTCATAGAAATAAAAATGTAAGAAGCGTACAAAAGGTTTTATCAAAAATGTGAGGAATTGAAACTCAACATAGAATTTCACAACTATATCTAAAAATAAATAATATTAAACATTGTACACTGTACACTGTACAGTAGATGGTTGCAGGTTTTGTCTCAACCTTTTGTATACTTACAGCACTTCAACACATTTCTAATCGTCGATCTTCCTCACTGGGGTCCCAGCTCTCTAACGTCTAACTTAAACTAGAACAAAAGCCTTTCTGTAAACGATCAGTGATATTATCAACAAATCTTTTCAAGCAATCATAAGTCAGACCAAAACTGATTATAATAAATATGAGAGCGCATATACAGGTCTTCCAATAAACCGCGCACCCATGAAAATAATTTCCGTCCGGTTTAAGAGTCTTACTTTATTTATATAATCCCCGAACCATATGTATTTTGCTGAGCGATAAAGCTGCACGCGTTCTCATATTAATCAGTATAAATTAATTTATAATTGGATGGCAATACTCTCTCCCCAGATCCTGGATTATCAATGGATCGATAAAAATTTTATAATTCCGTTCGCTCCACAAATATACAGCTCATCACCAGCATGAGTGAGAGTGCGGCGTTTCAACAAGATCCACAGATAAAAGAACAAACAAATTACGACCACTCATGGGGATTTATTGAGGGCGAGTCCTGCCAGAATGACCATCCCTTTTCATTGATGCATTCGACTGCAGTGGGCTTATTTACACTGGCAATGTGCAACGCTTCCGTCACAGGACCGTAAATTACAAACAAACTGCAATTTAAATAGCCAATTTAACAATTATTGCCTTTTATTTAAAGTGCAGTAGAAAATCCTTTCAACGCTGAGCCATCCCCACTGGAATTACATTTATTTATTCATAATCAATATCCCATTTGGGAATTGGATGCTACAGGCGTAGACATGGCGCAAAGCATCCTCGACGACGAACAGAATTTAAGAACATCCAACGACTGGAAACGTCTGCTAAAGTTCGAGATACAGCCTAACAAAGGCACTCACAACTTTCAAGTGCTTCTCTAACCTTGGTCGGGTAGATACCTTGCCATGTCGCTAATGGAAGTGGTTATGCTTTACATGGGAAAACATTTTTGGGGGGTGGCAAAATAGCAAAGTCATGAGGATTCTGTTGACAGTCAGAAAGGGCACAACAACAAAAGCAACTCTTTGCAACTCAATTCTTTTCCAAATGTCTGACACTGGGTGGGGTATGGGGTTAATGGTGGGAATAATGTATGTTTAATGCATGAAACACTCACATGGTGTGGGGGGTATGTCGATTTTCTATCAAATCGCCAGATTTTTACCGAAATTTTCATGTTTTTTTTCAGTTGCGCTTGACTGCTGGTGTAGGTGTAGTTAACTTTTATGAGGTGTGAGTTATATTGTGATTTTTATGCGATGAAAATGAACTTTGAATGCGAGTGAACTGCAAAATCAGTGTATGGCATGAAATGTCAATAAAAGACTAGTATGTGTTGGATGTGCAAAGTTTTGCAAACATTTTTGATGTTTCCTCAGCCGATTTACGATTAATCCGTGCAGACAATGGTGGGAAGTCATAATGAACTCGATGATGGGACATTAGTGGGCGTTAGTTATGAAGTTTAAGTGGGTTCAACGGCTTTAGATAGAGACATTTTAAGCAAGGGGGGAAGGGGAAATGCTCGCATTTTAGATTCGCCTATTCCTGACGGGGTTTTATCTGTAAGCATAGACATAAGATGGCTTTTGCATTAAGTTGAGGCAGTAGTCAATCCTAATGTAATGATAGTAGGGGAACGCAAAGAGATGGGTCTCGCAATTTTGAACTGTTTTGAATTTTTTATGTAGCGTCAGTGTTAATAGGAGACAGTTTTCTAGCAACGTTTCGACTTGAGAGTTGAAAGAGTTGGGGAAAATCTTAATTTGCAGAAAAATTGCTTCATCCAATAGCAGTATCCTGATATGATAACCGATTTTATACACACAGGTATTTTTTATTTTTTTACTTTAAATTTGTACATAAAGGAAACAATAAACGAATAAGGAAAACGCGACATACGATTGACAGCAGTACGTGGACAAATATTTAACAATAAGGAAGAAGAGATGCTTTTAAGTTGTTTTATAAAGATTGTAAGTTTGGGTAAGGTGAATTAAGCTGATTTTGAATACCGCGCCAAAAATTGCACATGCCATAGGTGAAAAAGAATGGGCCTGACTAATAATGATTTTTAAATTTAGCTTTTTATGTTTTTTAGTGCACATTATGTAATTTTTTATTGAAAATTTCGCCATTGTGAGTTAGAAAAATGTAGCCTGGACAATAAAAATTATTATTAGTACCGCCCAATGACAGGAAGCTTCAAATTAAATGAATAAGTTGGCCGATTGCGGCAAAATAGAAACTAAAGGTTATGGTCCATTTTATGTCCAGTGTTTTTCTGAATCTCATATGAATTAGATGAGCAGTTTTTACGTGATGGGTTTTCAAATCCACATACAGATATTCAAGGTACAATCCATTGGATAACTTCGTTATTTTTATACTGCACAGAGCTGGCGATATTCGTCACGTCGATTTTATACCTCACCATATGAAATATCGTATTTGTATTTAAAAGAATTTCTCTAAGGATCCAAAGTTTCCAGGCTGTTTTTTTGCTTAAAATATATGCCTAAAGAATGTTTTGAAAAATGTGGCAATTCCCCGAAGCTGTCTTCCATTTTTGCATTGGTTTCATTCCAAAGCAAAGTTTGAACTCCCTCAAAAATATGACATTGAGATACAAGAATAAATAATAATCCCTCAGTAACAGGATCGTTCAAATACCGACAAAAATTCTTCTTTAGCGACGAGGCTTGTTTTTTAATCAGAGCTTATGCCAAAATGCCGCAGGGTTCCGAGTAATGATGAAAGTCCAACTAACACAATAACGATGGCACAGACTTTCGTCTTTTGCATAAGAAGTTTTGCCCGTCAACTGTGGAATTCCTAACATAAATTGAATGACCTTCTAGCGAGGCTTTATCAGGTAACTTTACAGAATCCCTATGTAAGACCTGCTAGGTGCGGAGGCTTGGAAGTCATCTTATCCTAAGTCATTTTCAACATAAAATTCTACGAGTGATATGCGGTCCTGTTTGCGTTCGACAGGCTTTGGAGAAAGATATTAAATAGTGATCTCTTCGAATTCATTAGTAGGACACTTACGAAGACTCTTCGATTCACCTTATCTGTCGCGCACTACTGGAAGTGTAGCTCCTCTAATGTAATATAATATGCTCTTTTGTGCACCGCGACAAATAGGGGTATATTGTGCTGATGATAGCTCGTCTAGCAAAGACGTCGAAGATAAGAGAACCACATTGGTTAAGGGTCAGGTCCATTCAGAACTAAGTGAGTAAGTAAGTAAGTAAGATATCTGAACATTTTTTCCTCATTTTTTACACCGGCGAAACCGTACATAATGAACGAAATTTATGTAAAATTTATAACATAAAAGCGGAATGAAAACAAAAATAAATAAATAAATATTTTCGCGCGACAGGTCTATAGGACCCAAGGCCTAGCTTCTCACAACCATTCGTTTTGTGTGGGTTTTCAATTTTTGGGACGAATGGAAGGGATCTACAATTTTACGCCGAGTCCAAACGGCTAATTGAGAAACTCATTCATGACAGTTTTACTCTCGGATGTTTGTCAGACGTTCGCGAGAGGTGGCGCAGTGGAAAAAAACCTTAAGATGTAATTTGGCCCTCTCGGGATTCGAACCTGGAACCCCTCGCTTAGTAGCCCAACACACTACCACTAAGCCACTGCGCCGAATGAAAACAAGTTTGTGGGTATAGCTGTTACAACAAATTATCAAGGCTTTGAAAAATAAAAATCGATTTTGCTTGCTCACTAACCTCTCGTAAATAATAATTAATTTGATCTGTGACGGAAAAATATTGAAATGCTCCTCTGTTACTGACCTCGTTTTTAACAAAATAAACATGTTAAGCTCCTCTCAATATTTTTCCACGAAATCGTCGCAGTTAAATTGTCCATTAATAATATAACCGCTTAGCAATCATACCAAGAGTATAGCCTATCCAATCCATCCCATGAAATCCATAAAAAAAAGTCTGCAGCAGTTGCTCCAAAAATTATTACTCCAATTTACATATATTTCGTGCCTTCATTTTCACCTGTTACAATAAAATTTGTACGACATACCCATTACCCATATAGTTAATCACCAAAAAGCCTCATTATTCATAAAAAAAAAACATTTTAGGCGCGGTGTTATAATATTTAATTGAGCCATTAGTCAAATTTCCAAAAAAATCGTTTAAGCAGATAGCCCATTTGTAATTTTGAATAGATTATAAGGTGCAAGTTTATGGGCACGCGTTTTATTAACTTAGCACAACGCTTTATTGTTGAGAAAGATTGCCGCGTTAAAGCAGGTGTAAATCATATTAATAGCTTATGTCAATAAAATAATTGAAATGTTATCTCATAGTTTGTAAGTAGGAAAAGAAATTATGTTAACCGGTTAGGATACAGAATGACCGGGCTATAAATCGATGGACTGCAGAGCAGATTAGTAAACAATAGCAAACCACTTTGTGCATAGAAGAGCGTTATATCATCAACATCGACAAAGGTTGCTACACATACGTTTTGCAACATTCAGACTATGCGCCTGCATTTGTTTTTTGTTTTTAGACACAAGTTACTTTGTAGTTTTATAATTATTATAGGGAATGCAGTTGATTGGCAAATAACGTATCGAACGATTTGCAACCGTTTTTTTGTTATTTGTTAGTTTAATTATCTGATATACTATTTTGTATTTAATAGGTATTAAATGTCATTCCTAGTTGACTTTGTGCTGAGAGCAAAAAATACCATTTAAGGTCGAAGCTCAATCCGCTTATGCCAAGCACTAAAAAATACTAATTTCACTACTAAATAGGTCGCACGAAAATTACTCGGTCGTTAGAAAATCATCTGAACTGTTTATATTGCTGTTTTATTCAAAATCGTTTAAGCAACCTACTGTGTATGTAGTATTAAAAACGAAAGTTTTCAATGGGCCTAACTAATACTCAATTCCGACTTTTAATTTGATGAGTTCACAGTAGCTATATTTTTCATACAAATTTCGCAGTTCTGAACTTACGTAAACTCAGAGTCGAAACTAAAATTGAATATTAGTAAGGCGGAATGATTTTAAAATTTAAAGGATCTAGGTTCTCCTTAATTTTTGGTTCTCCCTTTAAATCTCAAAAATATGTTATACCACTCAGATTAGGCAATACAAAATACTCGAATTATAGATCTTTTTAAGTTTTCGCAAAAAAAAATTTAATTTCAACACAAAATTTGCTAGTGAGAGAATTATAGAAAAATTCCCAGGTCCAAAATGTCTTGATAAATGTAAAAACTGCCAAAAATATCGTTCTGCCTCGATGGGTTTTCAGATCCTTAAATTGATTACAATTTTTCTTTTATGAATTTTTGGCTGTCATGTAAAATTTTTCAAAGTGGCAGATTAAACTTTTTGTTTCTGTATGTAGTAAGTCATTTTAAATTATTAGTCAAAGTTTAGCTGATAGATTTTATTTAAGGAAACGACTTTTTTCAGTTGACTTACTTTGGGGGCTAGCTTTTAATATGAAATGTTTCTACCAATTCGTGGAGTTGTAAGCCGCATCCTATTAATATACGTTATCTCCAAATGGTAAATATATAACAAATAGCTTGGTGGCGCAACAGGTCCATAAAACACTGAAGGCTTATCTTCTCACAATCCATTTATTTGTGTGGGTTTTTATTTCTAAAATGAATGGAACCAAACTAGTTGGGCGGGTGCTTTGTTGTAGACTCTGTGACATGCGCTGGTAGGGATAATTTTCCTTGTAAAGGAATTGACACGTAAAAAGGCTGAATTGAGTTTTATTTTTTTTTCAGGCGCTAGAGGTTCGGGTAGGGAACCCCAGAACCAGCTTTTTATACACATTCACTTTAAGTGAGTTTTTATTTCATGACAGTTGTATTCAAAGATATTTGTCAGACAGTGTCACTTGAGTTTTTTTCCGTGATCGAACCTGAGACCCCTTGCTCAGTAGTCCAGCACTTTAACCACCGACCCACCGCATCCACAGTGTCTTATAATAATAATTATAATAATAATGGGTTCGGTGCACTCTGACCTTATGTACTTTTGAGGCCGCTGCTTAAACATTGGATAGGTTTATTCCTTCGGCAAGATCCCCTTTGCATTCTTTTTTTTTAAATTGTTTGATAGTCTTATTTGTCTTGGCCTGGGCAAGAGTACCCACCCTAACAGTTTCTAAACTTCTATCAGGCCTTACGGGTTATTAAAAATTGCGGTTCTTGTTTCCTTCTACAATTTTAACTCTACAGGCCCTTTGAAGGATTCTACTGACCCTTGCCTTACCAAGGAAATCGCTAACTTGTTAGTCATGATGCGTATGTAGCCTGATGATAATCAGTGGATTGTTACTCTTTTATTCTTACCTAAAATGTTTACTTATCCTGGCAATCCCACACAAGCTTCGACTTGATAATATAGCTAAGTATCGAACCTCGTGTAAAATAGAATTTGAAATATATTTGGATAAGTAGAAATTAAAACAGTTTGACATTTAGGTTGACTGCCAATAAACAGCGACCTCATACATTGAACGTTTATTTTTTTTCAAGATATCGATTTATAATCACGAAACAGAATTCTGTGCATTTATAACGAACACTTGAACGTTATGAACGACTGGATCGAACAAAACTTTCTCCTTCATTTCAAGTTTTAAAGGGCTTTTTTCATTAGGTAGGTAGCATTATATGTAGAAGCTCCAAAGCGATTGATTCCAAGTTAACAAATTTTGAATACGCTCTAAAAAAGTGGTAAATAAAGTGCAATTAAGTTTTGTGCTCAAGCGATTTTGTAAAGCCAAATGTTTTTCTCAGAAAGTTCTAATCGCTTTGCGTACCTACTCACTTCAGTTCATCAATATTTATTGCTTTTGTGCTGTCAACAAAATCAGTCTGCCGTATAGGTGTACAATTACGAAAATTAATGTCTGAAGAAGTTAGCGCTACAAAAGAAAAAAGAAGCCTGTCAGTTAAAGGTTTTCCATCCACAGCAAGCAAGTAGATAAAATAAAATTCCTTTAAAATTTTCAGAACATTTTTAAGTATCAGTTTTATTTCCTTTTTTTTATTTATTGATTTTATTTCTTAAATATTTATTTGAAACTAGTAAGAGTTACTACTTCTCAACAATTTAAAAAGATGTATCGAATTGATTCCAAACAAAGGCACCTTCCTCACAATATTTTTTAAATACATTAATTTCACTCCAGCTGATCTGAGATTAAAACAATCGAGTATTTTTCTGATTCTTAACAGACAAAGTGACAAGGTATTGTTTTCTTTTACAAAATTGTTGCAATCCCGAATTATTAAAGTGTAAGATTCCCACTAACTCTACATAACATCCTTGATCAAACTTCTCAAGCCAAAGTATTTTCCGTGAAAACATATTTGTGATTTGTCTTGACAAACAAAAATATTTATAGACCCTTCCTAATAAGCACGAAATTTAGCACAAACATGCGTAGCAGTTAAATGCGAATACGATGTGGCTTCTACGCCCAGTCATTTAATAAGCGTGTAGGTATTTGTCATTGCTGTCATGAGATAAGCATTACTTCTGTAAAATAATTCAATACCAAGGCCGGTAAATATGTACCTACTCCGTGTAACCCAAACCCTGCACATGACACATGTATCTTTCATTTTCGCAGAATAAACCGCCTATGGGAAGTTCACACATCAGCACAACATGTAGGCGTTGCGAATGCCTATTCGAATTAAAATGAGATTTATCCTACATAACAACAAGGAGTGTAGGCATCGTAAAATTTGTCATATCTCGCAGCGCATTCCTTCACATTTTCGTGCAGAACTTGAGGCTGGGAGAAAATGCGCAGAGTAATGCCAGCTGTAGCTATAGTTTCTCGGATGTCAATGATCTCCTAACCATGCCATAAATTAATTACGACTCCGACGGGAAATCTCTAGAGCGTCTGTTAATTCGTCGTTTCTCCAAGGATTACGCACTGATGACATGATCCACTTTGCGGAATTTCCCAGAACCAAATATCCCCATGTTGTAACGTAACATAATTTCAAGGTCCATTTCCACAATGTTACTCGCACTTACTCACATTCTCGCATCCTTGGCATTTACATAAAATCTTAACATTTTTATCATTCATAATCTTGTGGTGATATCTCAGCCAGTAAATACTAGCGGCAAACATTACAATCCAACAGATAAGAGCTAACGCCCAAGACTCGCTGGAATACCACAGTGTGTGTCAAATGGATTCCTTGGAAACATTTCTGTCATGCCAGCAAATATAACACATGCAGTGAAGCCAATAACTCCCCAAACATAAATGGGTTTTTATGAGATTTTGGCATAGAAATATTGTTTTCTTATTCCTACGCACAAAAATGCTCTTACATTTAATTTAAAAAAAAAGGAAAAGAATTTTCGAAATATTTTTCGTATTTCCTAGATATCTGCTTATTATTGTCAGACACATTCTGATGATGGGTTGAGTAAACATTTATCACAATTTCGTGCAGCAACTCAGTTTGATTTAAAGAGGACGTTGTGCCTTGTATCTGTCGGATTTAATTTGGAGAGTGTTATGGCTTCGGTCAGACTATTTGGCATGTAATAAATATTATAAAAATTCCTGCTTTTGTTGGTATGTGTCATAAAGAAGAGAATTTAATTTCAAATTAATTTTGACAGCGTTGTATTTATTTGCACAAAGTACATAAACATTCGCTAATTGGTGTATACGCAAATTTTTGAAATGAATGGTACACGAGGACTAAAAGGACATTCATGTTAACAAATTCCGTTGGAAATAGGTGGTCTATTTGTAGGCTGGAAAGTTCAATGCATCTTTAGCGACGACGAGGTTTCATTCACTTTGTCTTGAAAATAGAATCCTTCATACTATGGGACTTTTGATACCAGAACTTGGGTATTTTTAAGAGATAGTCGTACGTGGTGTATTCGCAGTACCTTGGTGTTTAGTGTTGGTATACTAAACGAGGGATTCCAGGTTCGATCCCCTGAAATTACATTTTAAGAATTTTTTTTCACTACGCCACCTCTCGGACTCTGCATAAAATTGGCATTCGTCTCAAAAATGAGAAACGCACGCAAATCGAATGGTTGCAAGCAGCTAGTTCCCTTCCGGACCTGTTGCAGCAACTATTTACATATTTACTTTAGTCGCACATGGGAAAGGTGGCAAGTCACCCCAATTGTCTTTTCTTGTCTGCAACTTATACTCGAAATCCAAGTTTTTCGGTTTTACTAGAGTTAAGAAGAGCCGATAGCTTTGCTTCAAAAGTTTTCCCAAATCCCATCTCTGTCTCTGAATGTATTTAACGAACTGTAAAAAATTAAGAAATTGAAAATAGAACTACTACATCCCACCAAATTTGAAGATTGTGCAATAATGTTAAAGTGAACCGTACAAAAGGAAGATCATCCGGTATGATCCTAATAGATATTGAAAAAGCTTTTGATTCTATGTGGAGCAATGCTGACTTATATACAAAATGATAAACCTAAATTTTCCTACGTTCCTCTGTAAAATCATGCAAAGTTTTGTACCAAATAAAATGTGTATCAAATTTCATTAATTTTCATGCAGGTGTGACCCAAGGCTCGGTTCTTGAGCCAGTTCTTTACAATCTGCACGTACCATCTCACAATGCACAAATGAAAACAAAATGTTAATTAACAAAACAATTTTTCAAGCCATCTTATTGTGAGATTGTGCTAATTGTCATAGTAAAAAGCTACAAACGTTCAGACGTTCGCGAGAGGTGGCGCAGTGGAAAAAAACCTTAAGATGTAATTTGGCCCTTTTGGGATTCGAACATGAGACCCCCCGCTTAGTAGCCCTACACACTACCACTGAGCCACTGCGCCCACATATATATATCGCTTTGTTCATATTTATTTATTGTTTATTTATTTAGTTATTTATTTATTGATTTATTTAAGTACTAGCTGTTGCCCGCGGCTTCGCTCGCCGATTAATGCCGATTTTGTCAATCACTTCAAGTACACTTAAGGAACCCTTTGTCCTTTTCTGCATTACTTATTAAAACGGATACAAAATTAGTTCAACTGAATTTCAATAAATTCTTATTCTAACTAAAGCAATAGTGCCAATAGTGGTCTAGAAATACCTTTTTCAAAAACAAAAAAATTTGAAGATCTGCATGCACATTGCTGTCGTTTATTACACATATGCAAAAAAAAAAAACAGAGTGTGCTTGTGACCACACGCCAGATGTGAAACTTCTCTCGCTAAATGTGGATGTTAAATTGAACTGTGTTGTATGTTGAATTTCATTAAGAAATTTAATTAAAAAACCAAATCGTTATACCTAATATTATAATCTTAATACAGCGCAGTTGATAATTGTATTCATTAATTTATCCAATCCAAAGTTTTCTATTTCCATTTCGAGAGTTCTTGTGTATAGTGTCTGTATAAAACCTAGCTTCTTCAGTTCACTCCAACGTGCCCATAACCACTCAATCAATTTCAATGATTTTTTTTGGTTTGTATGGTTATATGGAAAGATATATTTTTTGAATTTTTTCAACTAAACTCTCATTAAAGTGAATACCTATATGGGCAGTGGTTAAGCGGATCGCCAACAGCGCCACCTATCAGGTCCAAAACTATCCTATCCATCTAGTTTCAACCAACCATATCCATCTACAAAATTTCATTGAAATCGGTTGAGTGGTTAAGAAGATCGAAAACAGCGCCACCTATCGGGTCCAAAACTATCCTATCCATCAAGTTACAACCAACCATACCCACCTACAAAATTTCATTCGAATCGGTTGAGTGGCTAAGAAGATCGACAACAGCGCAATATGGAGAAGTATAGTCTCTAAAAATCTCTGTTTCTCTGCACTACAAGCGCATGTGCCCACCTAACTTCAAAGCCCCCTCCTGATGGAATTTGTACCTATGTCTTAAGAAAAAAACTAGACAAACGGTACCTATACAGAAAATATTCCCAGGCACATCAAAGAATGATCTATGAGCTCAACACTTGTAGATGAGTTGTAGCCAAATTTTCTGGCAACATAACCCTCGTTAATCATAATTATGAAGGTCGCAGACATTGGCCGGCGGGTACACATTTCAAAGAAAAAACGCCTCTACCTGGTGATCCCCGTTGATGGGAATAATTAAAAAAGAAACACCCCTGCCAAGTTCATTAGGTTTCACGTTTCGTTACCGTTTGAACTCTTCCACTCAGTCCGAATTCTAGCCCCAAACCCCGATGCCATAAAACACAAAATACTCGTGCGTCAATAATTTCACAGGATATTCCTTCCGTTCAATCGTAAATTACAAGGAAGACGGTACATATTTTACATTCTACCACTCTAGGGGTGGAATTTTTTGCACACAGCTGGAGGCTTCCCCCCACACACACACAGGCTCAGCCAGCATAAGTCTTCTGGAATTTGAATAATTTGTTCAGCTTATGGCTATTCTCACAAAAAACCCCTACCAACAGAGGACACGGAAGATTTTTAGGAATTTCTCCAAAGAGAACATAGAAAAATGTTGTACACACAAATCGCCTTAAGCCTGAAAATTGTTGGTATCACGATGTCTGAAAAGGATTTTCATAAACCACAAGCGTGAGGGCGGGCAAAGGAAAACAATTCGTGTTTATCCATGCGTCGGCCGTTGGTATAGATTGTAGAGCCTGGAGAGATTTGTATCTTTTGTACCCCAGATGTGTTGGCATCTTTCATTGACCGGGACTAGCTTAGGTATGGTCCCCACGTGAAATGTAATCACTGGATTGGTGGTGGTGGTAGTGGTGGCTACTTTGCGGGTATTTTACGCTTAAATCATGAGGAATTGAATGTGACACTTGTCGGGGGCGTGTGTCTGCATTTGGGATAACTTTGTCAATTAATTAGCATCTTGCCTACGGCGGATGTCTGGGGACTTTAGGCCGGCCGGCCGGCGTGGTGCAAACTCGTTTTTATTTACTTTGTCATATACCAGTCGTGCTAATTGAAATGTGTATTAGCACACGCGTCTTGTGGTGGGTTTCCACTGGGGCGTAATTAGCGCCAGCGGTTGAAGTAGTCATGCCAACTGATCGGTTGGAATTCTCTTCATTAATCAGGTTTTTGTGGTTTACGCCTGTATAAGGAGTTATGACAGCCAATTAAGTGGAAATATGGTCTGAAACGAGACACACACTGCCAATTGTTTAGTTTTGCTCCACTGCGTTTAATTTGTTGTGAAAATAAATTAATCGGGGGGTTTCCTCAGTGCTGTACTAGATTTCTTCGAGCGGCATTACAGAAACAATGCCATACACATTTGCGGCGGGAATGTGGTAAAGTTGGGCGAAAGTCAAAAGGTATCTACCTATTGACTGGCAACGGTTTTAATGAATATGTAGATGAGCATATGAAGGCGTGGGTATTTTTGCCACTAACATCTTTTATCATTAAAAAATATCAATGTTCTCACATCTACAATCCTTTTGCTTATATTATGGTTGGATGAACGGGAGGTCACATACTCTACCTATAACGAAACGTTTCCTTTCATGATACCCAGCATGGCTCCCAATTGGATGGTAATTCTTAATACCCAGACATACCGAACTCTCGGGTAAAGCGCATTTAAATGAGGTATATCGTTGTTCAACAACTGAACTCTCCTGCCCTCTTTAAAGTTGCAAAAAGGTCCAACATTTGTTATTTTCCACTGCACTACTTTTCCTGGTATTTCGTTAAAGCAGTCTGTAAAAAGTTTATTCAACTTTAACTGTGCAGTGAGGAATATTTAACCTCAGCGAACCGAACTTAATTAGCTTCCCGTCGCTTTAACCTTCAAAAAGTTAACTACCACGAAAATAGTTTTATTCGCAAAACACTGTGTCGTATACGTAACTTTTTTTTTAAGCGAATTAAACTGACAACACCAGAAGTCACTGTCCATAAATTTGTTACTGTGTTTCATTATACCTAACCCAACTAATTATCCACAGTGTCTCCAGACCGAACAATAGGACACCGTCAACAATCCCTAACTTTGTTTGCATTCTTCACCGCAGTGGAAGGGTGAATCAACATTTATTTGTTAGCCCACTTTACGTGCTACCCGTCAACACCTTATCGTCCTGAAGTGTGCGCGAGTGCAAAAACCAATTTGTTTACTTCACACAAAATTGGCTAATTACTCCGCCCGATGAACAAGTTTTCTGTCAAGTATGTCTGGGAAAAAAATCCACTCGCATTCTCTGTAAACCATTTCAAAGCTTCAACAACTCGAAAAGAGTACCAAGGTTGGGTTGAAAGTGCATCAAACTTTGGCCCAAATCCAGTATCCCCATTCAATGACCTCACTTAACAGCAGACCTTCACCAGGGAATTCCTTACCTGTCACACCAGTCCAACCTGTAAAGAAACGAATTTAATTAAAGAAATTAATTTCGGTTTTGTACCCTTTTCGGAGAAGTAGTTATTTGTTGCTGTGCAATTTTGTGAATCATGAATCATATGGATACAAAACTTCGCAAGTTCATCAGCACGCTGCAGCGAGGACAACGCAATATTTAATAAAATGTCCCACGGACCCACTTGAATTTTAATCATTGTTTGCCTGATACATCGATCATGTCTGGAGACTAAAGAGTCCTCCACCACGAGGCAATTGTCTGAAGAACTTTGTTTCGAAACTTTGACCTCCAAAAGAAAGGAGAGTAAAAATGGAAATAAAACATTCGCCGACTCATTGACGATTTTATTAAATTGAAAGTTTTTCCATCGTCTCCGATACAGCGGCTAAAAGGATGAAACCAGCAAAAACACAAGACACCAAAATTGACACCTCATTTCTCTCTACGGATCTTACTGCCAGTGTTTTGCAGGACTACTCTCCAGCTCCAAACACGCGTACAAATATGTGTGTGTGCTGCAAATCCATGAAGGATTTATATCGGCTTTGTGTTGTTTATCCTCAAATGAGACGTACCAGGACTTGATATATGAGTGTGATTTTTTAGGACACTATTCCGTTTTTTTTCCCCCAGTACTTTGTAATGAATGGTATACAATACATTTGTAACGTAAATATACGAGTGTCTGTCGGCTGTTGGTATTCCTTTGTTTGGGTTAAATCCGTTTGTTTGTTTTTTTTTTATTGAAACGGATTTCTCGGCGAGGATTATATTTGTGCATATTTTCTTTGGCGAAATTGTAAAGTGGCATCATTCCCCCAGACCAATGAGTGACACGAATTGGAAGGATTGTAGGGACGACTGGGGAATATGCGTACAGTTTTGATTCACAGATAATGATATCAAATTGATGGGTAATTTGTTGGATTGCGCTGGAATAAATTACTTTCGCATGCTTGATTCGGATATATGGTACTTGATGGGAGATCGTCTGTTGTGATTAGTTTAATGAATGCCCGAAGATAGTTGATTGTACCTAGAATTTTCTGCAATTCTTTTGATGTGAAACATCTTATGGCGCGACTTGGGAGTAAAATCGATTCATGAAAGCGGAAATGACCAAGCGGAAGTGCGAGACGGAAATTGGCCTGTCGCCATCGCTATGCCGCCGCCTAAAACTCCGCAACCACTCAACCGATTTCAATGAAATTTTGTGGGTGGGTATGGTTGGTTGTAACTTGATGAGTAGGATCACTTTGGACCCGATAGGTGGCGCTGTTGTCGATCTTCTTAACCACTCAACCGATTTCAATGAAATTTTGTGGGTGGGTATTGTTGGTTGTAACTTGATGAGTAGGATCATTTTGGACCCGATAGGTGGCGCTGTTGTCGATCTTCTTAACCACTCAACCGATTTCAATGAAATTTTGTGGGTGGGTATGGTTGGTTGTAACTTGATGAGTAGGATCATTTTGGACCCGATAGGTGGCGCTGTTGTCGATCTTCTTAACCACTCAACCGATTTCAATGAAATTTTGTGGGTGGGTATTGTTGGTTGTAACTTGATGAGTAGAATCATTTTGGACCCGATAGGTGGCGCTGTTGTCGATCTTCTTAACCACTCAACCGATTTCAATGAAATTTTGTGGGTGGGTATGGTTGGTTGTAACTTGATGAGTAGGATCATTTTGGACCCGATAGGTGGCGCTGTTGTCGATCTTCTTAACCACTCAACCGATTTCAATGAAATTTTGTGGGTGGGTATTGTTGGTTGTAACTTGATGAGTAGGATCATTTTGGACCCGATAGGTGGCGCTGTTGTCGATCTTCTTAACCACTCAACCGATTTCAATGAAATTTTGTGGGTGGGTATGGTTGGTTGTAACTTGATGAGTAGGATCATTTTGGACCCGATAGGTGGCGCTGTTGTCGATCTTCTTAACCACTCAACCGATTTCAATGAAATTTTGTGGGTGGGTATTGTTGGTTGTAACTTGATGAGTAGAATCATTTTGGACCCGATAGGTGGCGCTGTTGTCGATCTTCTTAACCACTCAACCGATTTCAATGAAATTTTGTGGGTGGGTATGGTTGGTTGTAACTTGATGAGTAGGATCATTTTGGACCCGATAGGTGGCGCTGTTGTCGATCTTCTTAACCACTCAACCGATTTCAATGAAATTTTGTGGGTGGGTATTGTTGGTTGTAACTTGATGAGTAGGATCATTTTGGACCCGATAGGTGGCGCTGTTGTCGATCTTCTTAACCACTCAACCGATTTCAATGAAATTTTGTGGGTGGGTATGGTTGGTTGTAACTTGATGAGTAGGATCATTTTGGACCCGATAGGTGGCGCTGTTGTCGATCTTCTTAACCACTCAACCGATTTCAATGAAATTTTGTGGGTGGGTATGGTTGGTTGTAACTTGATGAGTAGGATCATTTTGGACCCGATAGGTGGCGCTGTTGTCGATCTTCTTAACCACTCAACCGATTTCAATGAAATTTTGTGGGTGGGTATTGTTGGTTGTAACTTGATGAGTAGGATCATTTTGGACCCGATAGGTGGCGCTGTTGTCGATCTTCTTAACCACTCAACCGATTTCAATGAAATTTTGTGGGTGGGTATGGTTGGTTGTAACTTGATGAGTAGGATCATTTTGGACCCGATAGGTGGCGCTGTTGTCGATCTTCTTAACCACTCAACCGATTTCAATGAAATTTTGTGGGTGGGTATTGTTGGTTGTAACTTGATGAGTAGAATCATTTTGGACCCGATAGGTGGCGCTGTTGTCGATCTTCTTAACCACTCAACCGATTTCAATGAAATTTTGTGGGTGGGTATGGTTGGTTGTAACTTGATGAGTAGGATCATTTTGGACCCGATAGGTGGCGCTGTTGTCGATCTTCTTAACCACTTAACCGATTTCAATGAAATTTTGTGGGTGGGTATTGTTGGTTGTAACTTGATGAGTAGGATCATTTTGGACCCGATAGGTGGCGCTGTTGTCGATCTTCTTAACCACTCAACCGATTTCAATGAAATTTTGTGGGTGGGTATGGTTGGTTGTAACTTGATGAGTAGGATCATTTTGGACCCGATAGGTGGCGCTGTTGTCGATCTTCTTAACCACTCAACCGATTTCAATGAAATTTTGTGGGTGGGTATTGTTGGTTGTAACTTGATGAGTAGAATCATTTTGGACCCGATAGGTGGCGCTGTTGTCGATCTTCTTAACCACTCAACCGATTTCAATGAAATTTTGTGGGTGGGTATGGTTGGTTGTAACTTGATGAGTAGGATCATTTTGGACCCGATAGGTGGCGCTGTTGTCGATCTTCTTAACCACTCAACCGATTTCAATGAAATTTTGTGGGTGGGTATTGTTGGTTGTAACTTGATGAGTAGGATCATTTTGGACCCGATAGGTGGCGCTGTTGTCGATCTTCTTAACCACTCAACCGATTTCAATGAAATTTTGTGGGTGGGTATGGTTGGTTGTAACTTGATGAGTAGGATCATTTTGGACCCGATAGGTGGCGCTGTTGTCGATCTTCTTAACCACTCAACCGATTTCAATGAAATTTTGTGGGTGGGTATGGTTGGTTGTAACTTGATGAGTAGGATCATTTTGGACCCGATAGGTGGCGCTGTTGTCGATCTTCTTAACCACTCAACCGATTTCAATGAAATTTTGTGGGTGGGTATGATTGGTTGTAACTTGATGAGTAGGATCATTTTGGACCCGATAGGTGGCGCTGTTGTCGATCTTCTTAACCACTCAACCGATTTCAATGAAATTTTGTGGGTGGGTATGGTTGGTTGTAACTTGATGAGTAGGATCATTTTGGACCCGATAGGTGGCGCTGTTGTCGATCTTCTTAACCACTCAACCGATTTCAATGAAATTTTGTGGGTGGGTATGGTTGGTTGTAACTTGATGAGTAGGATCATTTTGGACCCGATAGGTGGCGCTGTTGTCGATCTTCTTAACCACTCAACCGATTTCAATGAAATTTTGTGGGTGGGTATGGTTGGTTGTAACTTGATGAGTAGGATCATTTTGGACCCGATAGGTGGCGCTGTTGTCGATCTTCTTAACCACTCAACCGATTTCAATGAAATTTTGTGGGTGGGTATTGTTGGTTGTAACTTGATGAGTAGGATCATTTTGGACCCGATAGGTGGCGCTGTTGTCGATCTTCTTAACCACTCAACCGATTTCAATGAAATTTTGTGGGTGGGTATTGTTGGTTGTAACTTGATGAGTAGAATCATTTTGGACCCGATAGGTGGCGCTGTTGTCGATCTTCTTAACCACTCAACCGATTTCAATGAAATTTTGTGGGTGGGTATTGTTGGTTGTAACTTGATGAGTAGAATCATTTTGGACCCGATAGGTGGCGCTGTTGTCGATCTTCTTAACCACTCAACCGATTTCAATGAAATTTTGTGGGTGGGTATTGTTGGTTGTAACTTGATGAGTAGGATCATTTTGGACCCGATAGGTGGCGCTGTTGTCGATCTTCTTAACCACTCAACCGATTTCAATGAAATTTTGTGGGTGGGTATTGTTGGTTGTAACTTGATGAGTAGGATCATTTTGGACCCGATAGGTGGCGCTGTTGTCGATCTTCTTAACCACTCAACCGATTTCAATGAAATTTTGTGGGTGGGTATGGTTGGTTGTAACTTGATGAGTAGGATCATTTTGGACCCGATAGGTGGCGCTGTTGTCGATCTTCTTAACCACTCAACCGATTTCAATGAAATTTTGTGGGTGGGTATTGTTGGTTGTAACTTGATGAGTAGAATCATTTTGGACCCGATAGGTGGCGCTGTTGTCGATCTTCTTAACCACTCAACCGATTTCAATGAAATTTTGTGGGTGGGTATGGTTGGTTGTAACTTGATGAGTAGGATCATTTTGGACCCGATAGGTGGCGCTGTTGTCGATCTTCTTAACCACTCAACCGATTTCAATGAAATTTTGTGGGTGGGTATTGTTGGTTGTAACTTGATGAGTAGGATCATTTTGGACCCGATAGGTGGCGCTGTTGTCGATCTTCTTAACCACTCAACCGATTTCAATGAAATTTTGTGGGTGGGTATGGTTGGTTGTAACTTGATGAGTAGGATCATTTTGGACCCGATAGGTGGCGCTGTTGTCGATCTTCTTAACCACTCAACCGATTTCAATGAAATTTTGTGGGTGGGTATTGTTGGTTGTAACTTGATGAGTAGAATCATTTTGGACCCGATAGGTGGCGCTGTTGTCGATCTTCTTAACCACTCAACCGATTTCAATGAAATTTTGTGGGTGGGTATGGTTGGTTGTAACTTGATGAGTAGGATCATTTTGGACCCGATAGGTGGCGCTGTTGTCGATCTTCTTAACCACTCAACCGATTTCAATGAAATTTTGTGGGTGGGTATTGTTGGTTGTAACTTGATGAGTAGGATCATTTTGGACCCGATAGGTGGCGCTGTTGTCGATCTTCTTAACCACTCAACCGATTTCAATGAAATTTTGTGGGTGGGTATGGTTGGTTGTAACTTGATGAGTAGGATCATTTTGGACCCGATAGGTGGCGCTGTTGTCGATCTTCTTAACCACTCAACCGATTTCAATGAAATTTTGTGGGTGGGTATGGTTGGTTGTAACTTGATGAGTAGGATCATTTTGGACCCGATAGGTGGCGCTGTTGTCGATCTTCTTAACCACTCAACCGATTTCAATGAAATTTTGTGGGTGGGTATGATTGGTTGTAACTTGATGAGTAGGATCATTTTGGACCCGATAGGTGGCGCTGTTGTCGATCTTCTTAACCACTCAACCGATTTCAATGAAATTTTGTGGGTGGGTATGGTTGGTTGTAACTTGATGAGTAGGATCATTTTGGACCCGATAGGTGGCGCTGTTGTCGATCTTCTTAACCACTCAACCGATTTCAATGAAATTTTGTGGGTGGGTATGGTTGGTTGTAACTTGATGAGTAGGATCATTTTGGACCCGATAGGTGGCGCTGTTGTCGATCTTCTTAACCACTCAACCGATTTCAATGAAATTTTGTGGGTGGGTATGGTTGGTTGTAACTTGATGAGTAGGATCATTTTGGACCCGATAGGTGGCGCTGTTGTCGATCTTCTTAACCACTCAACCGATTTCAATGAAATTTTGTGGGTGGGTATTGTTGGTTGTAACTTGATGAGTAGGATCATTTTGGACCCGATAGGTGGCGCTGTTGTCGATCTTCTTAACCACTCAACCGATTTCAATGAAATTTTGTGGGTGGGTATTGTTGGTTGTAACTTGATGAGTAGGATCATTTTGGACCCGATAGGTGGCGCTGTTGTCGATCTTCTTAACCACTCAACCGATTTCAATGAAATTTTGTGGGTGGGTATGGTTGGTTGTAACTTGATGAGTAGGATCATTTTGGACCCGATAGGTGGCGCTGTTGTCGATCTTCTTAACCACTCAACCGATTTCAATGAAATTTTGTGGGTGGGTATGGTTGGTTGTAACTTGATGAGTAGGATCATTTTGGACCCGATAGGTGGCGCTGTTGTCGATCTTCTTAACCACTCAACCGATTTCAATGAAATTTTGTGGGTGGGTATGGTTGGTTGTAACTTGATGAGTAGGATCATTTTGGACCCGATAGGTGGCGCTGTTGTCGATCTTCTTAACCACTCAACCGATTTCAATGAAATTTTGTAGGTGGGTATGGTTGGTTGTAACTTGATGAGTAGGATCATTTTGGACCCGATAGGTGGCGCTGTTGTCGATCTTCTTAACCACTCAACCCGATAGGTGGTGCTGTTGTAGATCGTCTTAACCACTCAACCAATTTCAATGAAATTTTGTTGGTTTGTATGGTTGTTGGAAAGATAAATTTTTCGAATTTTTTCAACTGAATTCTCAAAGTGAATACTTATATGGGCACGCAGGAGGAACTGAAGAAGCTAGGTTTTACACAGACACTAGGCTTCTGAATGAGTTGACGGTGTGAAAACAAAATGTAAACAAAAACTCTCGAAATAGAAAACATTGGATTGGATTGTGTTATGAAAACTTGTTAAATTAATGAACATAATTATCTACTGCGGTGTATTAAGGATATAATATTATAAAGATTTGGTTTTTAAATAAAATTTCTTAATAAAATTCACCTAAATACAACACAATTCAATTTAACATCCACATTTAGCAAGAGAAGTTTCACATCTGGCGTGTGGTCACAAGCACGCTCTCTGTTTTTTTTTGATTGCTCGGATTCTTTATGCCTTTGATAGCAGTCACCCTTTCCGGATCTGGGGTCATACCAGTGGCAGAAAAAATATGCCCCAAATATTTCACACTTTTAACTCTATATTGAATTTTACTAGAGTTGAACTTTATGTTAAGGCTCCTTGCCCTTTCAATCACATTTCCTAGATTTACATCATGCTCTTCGAGAGTCTTGCCACCTACAATCAAATCGTCTATATAGACGAACGTTCCTGGAAGCTGCCCAAAATATTTCGTATTAAGTTTCTGAAACTTTTCTGCTGCTACCTTCACCCCAAAAGGCAATACATTAAACATGTATGAACCAAAAGGTGTACTAAAAACAACTAGTTTCTTCGAGTTCTCATCAAGTTGCAACTGCCAAAAGCCTTCTTTAAAATCTAAGACTGTAAAAACCGTATAATCTCGCATCTCATCTCTAAAATCTTCAACTGTGGGTATCAAAAAGTGCTCTTCTAAAAGTCCTGCATTCAAATCCTTAGGATCCAAGCAAATGCGTAAGGATCCATCCTTTTTTTCGACTACAACCAGATTATGAGACCATTCACTCGGTCCCTCATATCTCGATATTATACCCCTTTGCTCCATCTTATCAAGTGCCTCTTTAACCCGTTGCCTAACTCCTAAGGGTATGCGCCTGGGAGGCCTGTTTACGGGCAACGCTGTACTCTGGAGTTCCAAGTGGCATTTGTCTGGAAAATGCCCAAAACCTTCAAAAATATCCTTGTTTGCATGTATAAATTTTTTCTTATCATCTGTCGTACCTACACTGTCAACCCGCTTTACAAGACCTAATTCCATACAGGAATCTATGCCGAGTAACGGCTGACTACTTTTTTCAGTCACCACGAAACTCAACTTGTATTGTTTGCCCTTATGTTCAACTATACACTGCACCGACCCTATCACCGAAAGCCTAAATCCTCCATATGCTTCTAATTTAATACTATATGGTCTCAAATTAGGCATGGGCGTAAGCTTATCAAAAATTTGTTTGGGAATTATGTTCACCTGCGACCCACTATCTAACTTAAATTTGACCTCAACGTTCTGTACAACCAAGCTCTCAGTCCAGCAAGTATTTTTTATAGCCTGTCTATAGGTATTCACTGAATCAATAAATAATTCGCCATCATCATCATCAGAATTACATGCATTCATATATTTCACAGCAACATCACTCACCTGCTTGCGTTTTTGGCACACTGCTGCAAAATGATTTAATTTCCCACACGCGGCACACTTCTTACCAAATGCTGGACATTGCCCTTTCCCATGCGAATAATTACAATACGTGCATTTCTTTTTATTGTCTCTACCCTTGTTCTCGTCTGTTTTCTCAAATTGATGTGCATTCTCCTTACAATATCTATAATTAGAATTTACAAATTTTTTATTAAATTTTCGATAATCTGCTGTTCTACTTCCCGCGCTCTTCTTTAATGCGTGAACTGTTGTAGATTGTTTCGCTGTGTCTGCTGTTTCACCCTGCATGATTCTACTTTGTACGCCTGTCATCTCAGCTATTCGGCATGTCTCTATAGCTCTCTCTAGTGTGACGTCACTCTTTAGCAATTGCGTTTGCGTGTTGCGGTCCGCTATTCCGATGACTATCCTGTCCCTGAGCATGTTTTTTCTTTCTGCCCCAAAGCTGCAGTTATCAACCAGTGTCGAAATTTCTTTCAAAAAGTGGTCAAATGGTTCACCCTCTTTTTGGTTTCGCATATAAAAACGATATCGCTCGTACACAACGTTTGTACGCGGATTGCAGTACTCTTCGAAACGCTCCTTTACCACGCTGATCTTCTTTTCTTCTTCTTCCGTTAGTTCGAATGTATGGAACAACTCTATGGCCTCAGAACCAGCACAACTTAGAAACCTAGCTACTTGAATTGATTCATCCTCCTTGTTTGTCTTCGTTGCAGTGGAATAAATATCGAAGTGGCTTTTAAATCGCTTCCAGTTCTCTTGCAGGTTTCCATCTAAGTTTAATTGTTCTGGCTTAGGAAAATCCATACTTAATTACTTGTATTGCGTGAAACCACGTGCAGCAATGTTTTTTTTTTTTTTTTTTTTATATGTTTCTTCTTCACACTTGAACTTTTGTTTTCAAAATTTCACTTTTATTTAAACTTTGTGGGCTTTTGTTCTTTCACTATGCAAATTATTTTTTTTTTTTTTTTCAAATTTATTGTTATGTACCGACTGCGCCATGTAGTGTTATGTTAACAGTGTCTCTTTATTGTTCTTCGTATGACGGTTGAGCTGGAACTGGTCGCTATGCCGATCAGTTCATTATGCTAACATGTAATATTAATATATACAAATAGAGAGAGAGTGTGCACACCAATACGAGAATATACTTCTTAATACTACAAAATTTGCCCAATGTCTGCGGGTATAGTGGGTACCAATGGCCTGGCATTTTCGTCTATCCATTTAGAGGGGGTTTATACCTTCAACATAGTCAAAGAGGAAAATGAATATAAAACAGTCATGTGTCATACATAGAACTTATGACACATGACTGTTTTATTGCAGGACTAGTTATATGACTTCAGAATTGAAAATCTAAAAATCGACATCCAATTAAGGGAGAAGACGATGTTTACATCTGCCCTTCCCAATTTGAAGCTTAATTCTTTACTGGCTATATGAAACTTTAAGTTCAACACGTTCAAACCATTCAAACCATTCAATATTAGGATTTAACTTCATCGCATCGGCTAAATAATCCGTTAATTACATGAATCTTAAAATGTTTAAAAGTGGGAGCAGTGGCTTGGTAGTTAGTGCACTTAACTACTGAGCAAGGGATCCCGGAAAAACGTAAATTACATCTCAAGGGTAATCAAGCTCTCGCAAAAGTCTTGCAAACATTCGTGAGTGTAACTGTCCTTTGGAAGATTCTTAATTTATAATGGTATAGGAACAGTACAAAACTAGTCCTGTTGTGCATGCGTATACGGACTTGTTGCGCCAACTTAGTTTTTTTTTACTGAGTCTAAGACAGCTTAAAGTAGCTGCTGAAGGCAAAGTCACTCTTGGCTGGTTTCCCGATTTATAGTAAGATCAATAAAAAAGGTGAGATAGCCAAAAGACAAGTTACCGACGTACAAACTCCAATGCTGGAGTTCAGTCATGAAAATAAATACCCCAAAATTCGAAAAGTAATCATTTATAAGGTGAGTGAAGATATAGAAGAAACAGAGACGGACAGACTTCCGAAAGAAATCGAGACTAGGTATTATTGACGGACACAATAAAGTCTGTTCATGAAAGCACACCACATGCTGTGAAACTTTCCTTGCTAATAACGGAGTACAAATACATCAAGTGACCATTTACTACGCCTCGTTGAATTTCCTAAACCTTCATGTGCGGACTTTTTGACGGACGTTTAAACTTCAAGCACCTTCTTGGAAAATAATACGAAACATTCATCGGAAATAATTGTTCTTCAACTATCATGATGATACAATCGCAGGACCTAATCTACTAGTTCGAGGAGCTGAGAGGATCCAATTATGACTACAATCTCTGAGAGGAATCTCTAATAGTTTACCTACATTATCTAAGCTTCCACCTGAATGGCCATAAAAATATAAAGTGCCGCCTTAAACGAACTAGTTATTTAATACGACCACTTTCAGACAGCTCATTTATTTTTATTGAGCCAATTTAATGTTCATCATGAACTCGATTAAATATTTCTATCAACAAATACAGCAAATCTAAATTAAAAATTATGTGACAACAATTAATACTCTCCGAACAAAAAAATAAAACACAAACGCTTAATTATAGACAGAGACACTTTTTCATAAATAAATAGCTTCGCGAATGAAATATTAATTCTTAACCTCACATTTTCAATAATAATGAATTTTGACTGCAACAAATTTTTGCTCTCATAAAACGCGCAAAGTAATGTGAATTCGCGCCCCAAAACACACTCATTTCATTAAACATCAATTTGCGGACGAAATAACGTCGACAGAGATTAAAAATAAATCTTCTTAAATCAGAGAGAGCAGTAAATGCTGTTAACTGCTACCTACGATAGAAAACGCCGCTTTCGGATTACACTCGTGGAAATTATTTTTAAATTTAATTACTGGCGCTGTGAATTCTGACAGCGTCAATTCATAATCCCATTTTTAATGAAAATAAATTACCCTACCATTAGAAGGCTGATGGGAAATGCGTCTCAGCGCATGACGTGGCGCTTCATAAATTCAAATTTGATCGGCATAAACATAAACAAAGAATTTGGTCAGGAAATTTATTGGCTAGTCCAAATCATGTGTACTCCCATATATAGGCGAAGTGGTGCATTAAGGAATATCATCTATTCTATGAAGGACACTGAAATATAATGCGATACAGAGGCTTTTGGGTCCTTTTTCCGTTTTTTAATGTTGTTGATCGTAAATTTACATTCCAGCAACAACTGGCGAAATTCGTGTCAAGTCACACAGGCAAACTTCTTTTACATAATTTCAGCCTTATCTTAATATGGCCCTCGGCAGTAAATTCTGTTCGGTTGGGCTCTTTTTAGGTTCTATCTAGCCCCATCCATGGAATACGAAATTTTTTGGGTAGGAACCATGAAGACATTAAAAATGTGAATGTTTGCATCAGCATAATCATTGTTATACGATGGCTGTGGCAATATTTGCTATCCATTATGTTTGAATTTATGAAATTCAAATAATGTTCACGTCATAATTTCAGCTCATGAGAGATGGAGACCGTTCTTTAAGTACGGCGACAATAAAATTTTACATACGATACGGTACGATGGAGAGGAACTGGAAGGAAGCAATTAGACTAATATCAAGAATGGAATTTACATTTTTCAAAGGACACGCATGCAGACCCCTCTTTCCCAGTGGGCACTGTGGGCAAGTGTCCAGGGCCCCGCGATCGTTAGGGGCCCCCTCAGATCAAATACAAAGTCCCTGGTTCCTGTCAGAACATCAAACGATAACCAATATTCATTACCAAAAAACTTATATAATTTGAAGAAATAATCGAACCTATAAATTACTCACTACAAAACCAACTTACTAGCTTTTACATGCGCGAAGATATTCTACTCTCGCCCAAAAATTAGGCTTTCCGACTTCAGCATGCTCAGATTTTAAGGAAAAATCATCAGTAGTACACACATCAGTGTGACTCGCTCCATTTAAATTGAGCGAACGAAGTGAATCATGAAGTTTGAATTAACCTATGAATTTAATTGAGAAATTTGAAGATTGAAACAAAATGGGTTTGACTTTATATTTAAGGAGATGGTGGAAAGGAGTTCCATACAAGTTTGGCCCTGTTTGGAATATCGATGTCCAAGAATAATTTATGCCACATCTGATAGATTTTTTTTTTGAGAACTTCGGTTAACATTGAGGTTTTTTTATTATAAATTAAGAATCTTTTATTATTACTTCCGTATATTTTACATGAAAACAATAATTTGTCAAATATCCATTCGCAACATAGACAGAGAAGGCATTCGGAACATGACGTAACCATCGTACGAACGTGACCGAACGACTTAAATAAACCGACTCGGCGGTCGGGAATTCCCCTGTATTTGTATGTAAACCTGTAAAAGCTTAAAGAGTTACTTTTGGGGACAATATTGCATTTATCTATTCGTTTCATGTGATTGTTAATAAAAATAAATATTTACCCTTTTTTATCTTCTTTCTATATTCTAATAAAAATAGTGTTCTGTCAAAGTCATAGGGGCCCCATTATCCTAATATGCCCAGGGCATCTAATAGGTTAAAGACGGCCCTGCACGCATGGGGCTTCCCGGAAATTCTAATTTTTTTTCAAGGAGATGTGCTATGGCGTTCTATAGAGTATTGCTGTTATAACTCAATGAAAGGGAAACCTATTGTTAAATTAAATAAAATACAACACGTTTGATTGTCAATACTTCATTCTTATAACTTTTATTCGTGTATCCCTCTATAACTTCTATCTGCTTTTGCGGCCAAGGCACGAATGTCCTCAAAGCCAAAGTGCATCTCATATCTCGTACGTCGAAGGTAGCTTTAGTCAAGTCGCAGTTAGATGGCGCTTGAGGTGCATGTTGCCATATTTAAATGATGTTATCGTTACACTATGTTTTACGAATAAAGGCACTGGTGGATAAAAATTAAGTGAAATGTGTCAAGTAGAAATGTAGCAGTAACACCAGGTAGGGGACTGAAGTTAAATGACTAATGGAAAAATGAGAAATAGATGAAATGCTGGTGGGTGCTGTAAATAAATTGAATCGACAAAGCATAAAAGACTTACACAAAAGCGAGATTTTTTCCGGCTTGACGTTTAAGTAGAATATTATTAAAGGAACATCGATTGCAGGCACACCTTTTAAATAAAAATATTCAGAAACTTATTTAACAATTATACCTATGGAAGCAACAATATTAGAGCTGTCAATACCAAATTAGAAGTCCAACAGCCATTAACAGTCTCTAGTTACTAACTGAAATTTGTTAAATTGACGAACGAAGTTGTCAATATTATGAAATGGAAAAAAATGCGTTTAGCCAGTTATTTAGTCAATTTTTCATACTATCAACAAAACATTCAAATGGCTAGTCGACTTTTTTGTTGATTGTATAATTAACAACCGCAACTGTCAATTATTGATGTAGACGCCTCGGTAGAGTTATTTATCATTATTCAGTTTATTACAGTTGCCTTTAAATCGATAATTACAACTTTTAACATTAATTCTTTGGTAGCCAGAGCGTTGAAAAATAATGTGAAAATGTACTATCATGTTTTAAGATACAAACCATCATTTCAATAATTGGGCACACGTTTTTTTGTCGTACCGATGACGGCGTTATTTCGAAACGAATTTATATGACCAAAAGACTTAATGGAAGTGGAAGGTTAATTTCCATAGATAATTTCTCAGGTCTATAATTTTTTCGCAAACGATAAATTTTTAAATATCACAGAGGTGATATTAAATTGTAAAGAATTTTATTCCGCGTCAATTAATAACTAAAAAGCTTCAAGCTAAATACAAATAAAATGTACATAAAATATAACTACATACATATTAAGCTTTCCCGTCGTTCTATGAAGAATAAACATTTCTCGATTTTTATTGTTATTATTGAAAGTTGTAGATTCGGAATATTTTCCCATCTTTTTCGTTTTTGACATGACTTTTTGGGCTCTACCATACCAACGCTTCAAGTTGTTAAAAGGTAGTGAAAAAAAATGTTTTTTTCTTTTACTTTATATTTTTTTTAAATTCATTGACTTGATTTATTAAATTAAAGTTAAAGTTAAGTAAAACAAAGGAGTTTAAAAATGTGTGTTAACATTGCGAAAAAGTAAAAAAAATAAATATATTTTCATTACATATTTGAATATCAATGAGCCTTGGAATCAAAAGAAGGCATTTCAATTCCAATTTCAATTTATAATTATTATACAATAGTAAAGTACATTAAGATAAATATCTTTTATAGTACATAGAGTTAAGACAATTGTAATATAATTATTAGTGATTCGATTTTTTTTTGTTTATTTTTTCTGTAACATGCTTTTCAATACAGAACTCTTGCGGAGTCTTTCGTTAAGATACTCCAAAAAAATTTTACGGGTCAGCCTAATACGTAATACATATACCTATCTTATTATCTATATCTGTGGTCTGCTTTATTCTCTGAAGTTAATTCTTTTTGAGGTTGGTTCAAATACACAGGTAGTAAGTGTCTACTAAAGCGGTTTTATTTTCAACTTAGTTCTTTAAATTAAGTATTGTTCAGACATGTTTATTTTTATTGTTTAGCTACGAAATTTTTTTTAAAAAAGTGATTTTGCTTCCCAACCAAAAAAATCCATCAAATGCGTTGCGTCTAAGAATACCTCAACGTTCAAGTATTTAACCGGAAAACAACAAAAAGCCCCAAAAGGTCCGTCGCCACAGACAGAATGTTTTCCAGTTGAACTTTCATTGGGGTTTTAATCTCTTCACAAAATTGAGTACCTAACTGCTATATGAAAATGAGGTCCGAAGTAAATTCACTCAACGTTTAATTTAATCATCTGATAAATATATTTGTGTTTTTTTTCTGTTGCTTAAAAGTTTGTTGTGAAGCATTTATGTCAAAGTGAATACGTCGCTAAACAGAACATGAATAAATTAAATGTTTGAAAGAAACGACGTTGACCTCGCAAAATGACGCCGCTTATCGATAAATTTCGGGTTAATCAATAAAACGATTGATTTAAACTGATCAAGATTAAACAAACCGGCCCTTAAAATGCTACCAGTCGTTTAAATAAAAAAAAATATATAAAAATGAGTCAACAGTTCTAAGTTTCAACTTCGTTCCCAATATAAAATTAGTATAAAACTAGAAAAACAAGCGGCCAAAACTAGTTCGCATTATAGGTTAATAATGACACATTTACTTTGTTGTTTGTCCATATGGCAAGTAACTTCAGTGGTCGAATCGCGTCGGAATTAAGTTAATTTTACATGTGAAACAAATTCCGTCACGTAATGCTCGTTCACGGACGACGATTCGACCCCAGGTTCCAGATAATCTCATTTCAGTTCTTAAACTAGGTACTTCTTCTCTTTTTCTGGCCGTATAATCGTTTGGAACAAAACTTTGCAACAGGGAATCCATCTACAGAAATTCACCTTTTTTTTGGTTCAAATTTCATAAAAACCGGGTTTGAAATAACGACGAAATCGGTTCGACAAAAAACATGTAGCTTATTAATATAATGCACCTAAGAAACATTTGGACAATGATGTAGTGTAACAGGCCCTTATGTTGTACACTCCGGCAAGGAGAGGTCTGTGCTTTGTAACCTCAGCACAGTTCTGTGTTGATAATCTTTATAAACTTCAGTGCAGTGCTCGGTGTGTGCCTTATTTCACTTTACCAAAGTGAAATAATTCCAAATGTTGAAATATGGCTTTATTTTACTATTTTAAAGCGAAATGAGGGAAAATTTTCAGATTTGGGCTTATTTCGCTTGGCATTATTTCATGGCATCCTATCTAAGGGGTACTAGCTTTTCAGTTTTTGTGATAAACTAAGATACCCGTGACTAATTAAAATATTAATTTTTGATCAAAATCTTTTAGCCGTTTTCCAGAAAACATTTTTTGTTGGATTATAAGGGAGGAACCATTCATTTTTTTTAATAAAATAATAATTAAAAAAAACGGCCCAAACTGAAAAAACGCCACTTTTTTTAGCTTGAAATTTTAACGAAACACCAATATTTTCTCCAACCACGTATAAACGATTAAAATAGCTACCACAATCGTCTCAACTCCTCCTGGCCAATATATAAAAAGACCGACACAAAGTGGCCCTGAAAAAAGTCTACAATCAATCATTTTCCAACAGCTTAACATTTAATTTGTTTCATACCCCGCAACTATGCCACGAAAGAGTCAACTTAAATTTATGGGAAAATAAAAATAAAACCTCCTGTCATCAACCTAATAAATACGGGCTCCCCACAAATCTTATGTCTACAATGGTTTTTCATTAAGCAAATCGTACGAGCCATCTGCCAGCGAAATCAAAGGCATCATGCGTCTGCTTCAGAATGACTCAATTACACTTCAAAAGATTCCGAAGCGAATGTCTTATTTCATTTACCAAATGGAGCGTGTAGCCAAAACAGAAATATACTCATTGTTGTCGTCGTGGTCGTGGTATGGCATCCAGAATGGTACAGCAGAACATGCTCGCCTAATTAGCACAACAGAGATTTGGGTGAAGGACCTCAAGAGTCATTGGGTTCGCTGCTCACTCGCAGGTGCAGTTGCCATTTCCGATACTTTCTCAAATCAATTGTCGTCACCTGGATATGGGGGATTGTGTGTGCCACCGAAAAAAATGCCATTAAATATTTTATTGAATGATTTTTATGCTCCAATTGCAAACAATAAAATGTGCGTCTATTTATATCTACGCAGAAAGAGGTCCGTTAGCAAAGCCATTCGTGTGCACAACAGGTATAGGCAAGCATCCGTCTATTTATAGAACAAATCGCCACCCCCTCCAGAAAGGACACACAAAATAAATCTGCTTGGTGTCCTTGCAAAAGGGAGAGTGTGTTGCCCAAATGCTAAGCAATTGAACGTGATCCTATTAGTAAACAAAGGCGATATTCATTCGCAACGCACCGCCCCGGTCAAAGATTGCTCGAGTTGACATTGTGACTTCTTTTTCATAACAAATTGCTTCCATTCATATCGGCGCTGCGGATATGGGCGGCAGGTGGTAGAACGATGCTGTGCTTTGTCCACCCCTAACTGTGTAATGAAATTGTTTTTTTCCTGCCGCCCACCATACCCCGGGAGTGGAGTGTTACACTGAGGGCGAAAGGTGAAAATTGCGTCCTTAACTGATTGTTATCGAGTCGAGACTGACTGACTACGTCGACAGTATGAGTGGTGGCAGTTGTCGTCTTCGTCGTCGTCGTCCTTATCCAATTTTTGCAACATTGCTCTGTTGGAAAATTTAAATTTCGACAATTCGGGCATTTTTGGTATTTGCTTAATGAAATTTTGCTCAGAACAGCGAAACAGTTGAGCAGTCGAGACGAGCGCAATTCGTATCTCGCATGTAAGTAATTTAGTTTTGCACTCACAATGGGGACTGAAGTGGCGGCGGCGGCGGCAATGGGATTACTTAAATGTGTCTAGCAGAGTGTTATGCTGCGCATTTGTTTAACTGAAGTGTAATTGGAGTGTGTCTGTGATTGGTTTGGGCAGGGTTAGCGTATGCTGAGTAGAGATCTACTCTTTGTCTGCAGATTGTGGTAGATAAAAGCAAGAGTGGATTTAATAGTGGATAACTACGAGAAGAGCTCTTCATTTTTCAAGGATATACCTTAAATTAGTTATTTCGCCTGTGAGTATAGACGATTGACATTTGAATAGAAATTGGAGCAGTAACGATGGTTGGTAAATTTCGCACTTTATGTGAAGTGGAGAAAACTTTAAGGGAGAGAATTAACAAAGGAATTCAAGTAGTTGTAAAATGTTATAAGTTATTATCACCACTTTTGGATTTTGCTGCAGCGAATGGTTGCACTTGTTAGTGTTTAGATTACAGTCGGGCGTAAAGTGGGTGCTATTGCTACTAGCTGTTTGAGTAGTGAAATTACAAATTTCAATACTTTCCTCAAATGAAAATGTAAATTGTCTTTCTTTTAACACCTCCAGATTTTTGGTGATGTCGCGGAGCTTGGAGATGGGATCACTGTTAGCGTCTTGAAATTTTTGACTCACCCGCTTTTCTGTTTAAATTTATGCAACAGTCTATTGTCGAAGGTTTTAAGCGCGCAAAGACTTTTCAGTACAAAAAGGTTACAGGAGTTTCTGACCTTTTAATTTAAATAAATTTTTCGTAGATTCAACGAATGTATTTGTAATCAGCTAAGATCCTTTTGTTTCTTGATTGCATGGACGGATTTGTTAAAATAGCCATTGGTGTATAATGGAACAAGACAACAAAATATGGTTTTATTTAAATTTAACGAGCAGGAGACAATTTCCACTCTTTTGTTGCCGCCCTTTGCTCGCAGAGCTAAGGAGTTCATTTTTGAGTGGTCGAGCCCAGCAAATAGTGGCGAATGGTGTGTCTTCTGTTCTAACAGCATCAAGACAAAAATGGGGGTCCCTCAAGGATCGATACTTGGAGCTTTTCTATTTATCATATACATCAACCACATTAAGCGAGTAGCTGATGTATGCACGTTTATTTGTGTAGGTAGGTATATCGGGAAAGAACAAAAATAATAAATTTAACACTTGCAGCCTTATTTATAAGCCCAATTTTACACATCCTCTACAATGCCCTTACGCGGGAAAACGTTTTATAAACAAAAATAACGTTGCCTTCAGGTTTGTGCCTAAATAGGGAAGAATTTCGATAAACTATTACAAAAGAATCTGAAACTATTACTTTTTACTAATGAAACTAACACCAGCAGTTGTTGACAGTTATTTTGCAAATAAAAATATAGTTCAAATATTTATAAATCACTTTTATCTGCTTAAGGGCATTTTAGAGGGTGCGTAAGTTTAAGCAGCCTCTACGCTGAGTTTTTAAATAAGGCTGTATATGTATACCTAGATATATAAATTTCGATTTACACATTATTAAAAAAGGATCTTAAAATATGGATTAAGATTCCAACAATGTATGTTATAAATAATTTTAAATTAAATAAAATATGAAATAAATTTGGCCAAAATAAAAAGAAAAATTATAAGCTTTATAAGATGTAATTTCCCACATAGCATGTAATTAATTTATTTACCATATAATATTCATGAAATGAATTTTAAATACCTAGTCCTAGTGCATAGTCCAAACAAACAAACAATCTGTACTTCAAAAATTAATCAAACTATGTTGCTCTATGGAAATAAAGATTAAATCTAACAAATCAGCATTTTTTGTTAGAGTCCCTGCAGTCCTTAAGAGTTAAATAACTGAATAAGTTTGGTTAACAAAAAAAATGTTTTTCTGCATACTTGCGCAATTTATCGATTCTAATGGTAGTAACACAATTTTTCTAATTCTACTTAAAAACTTAAAATTAAGATTTTGATGGCAGCGCAAATTATTGAAATAATACGGAAATTAAAAAAAAATGTAATGCGTAATATTGCCAACTCTATCGAACTTGATATGACGTAGAGAGTTACGTGCGACACAGTCATGCACATTCCTTTATTTGCTAATATTTTGGATGAATTACAAAGATTAAAAATATTTCCGTGTATTTTTTAAAGAAACGTCCTAATTTAATTGAATTAAAATTAAATTATACTAGCGAAGTATGTAAAATACGGCTAGCATAATGAGAAAAATTATGTGATAATGTGAAATGCGCAGCTCCTTTTTATTTTAAGTAAATTGCTATTTAGTATTTACTTTTGTGTACCCATGTTTTTAAATGTTTTTCAGAATTGTTAGTACACTGGAGAGTATATTGGGACTGATACACGTAGTATTATACATGGTTGTCATTAAGTGATAAGTGTCAAATCGGCATACGAACAATGAAAACTTTTTTAACTGATGTATGACACACCCTTCGACTTTATGTCGGCCTGTCCCAACAAGGATACACGCAGTCATAACCGTGTTCGTAAATGCCGACCGTATAATTATTAAATTAATGAAAATCAATATTTATAGAAAATTAATTATGTAATTATAATCAGTCCACATTTGGCATGCCGACCAATTAATGTAACCATGTTCTTCATCGATATGCTAAGTGGGTAAACTACCCAACCTTCGATTGTAGTTTAATTTGTTTGACCCGACTTTCTTTGTAACTGGAAATATTTTTAATTCTTTTTTTAACTTCCAATAAAAAGACACATGCATTAGTGCGAGATAAGAGGAACAAACCTGAAAATACACTTCCCCTGAGTTAGTGGCTGTCAATTTAGCTGCAAATGTTTATACCACCGGCAGTCAGTAAAACTTGTTTACTTGTTTTTTTTTTGGTTAGCTGGCATCTAAATATTTTTAAATCGGACGAATAATTCGTAAACAAAATTAGTGAGGAAAAAAAATGAACAAATACCCTACATAACCGGCTATAGCCAAAAAAAAAATGTTTTCTCCACAGACTCACTTTTTATGGCAGTTATGGAAATTATATGCGTGCCAACTGGGCTCGTGTTTGACATTGACATTCTGTCAATGTTTTGTGTATGTTTCGGATCGCGACATTGATGTCAAAATTAGGGTTGGAATTTCATACCGGTTGTTAAATTCTATTCTACCCTCGGAAAGGTGACATTTATATAGCTGCCATTAAAATTACAATTTTCCTTGTTTTTTATTGACCGTCTGTATGAATCTGTTGCGAATTTAATTAACTAAATTGGGGTGAAAGACATAAAAATACCCGAAACCGGAACTCGTTTTAGCGTGAAAATAATTTGAAATTGTCAGTTGTTGTCGCACCCACATCAGCGTCGAATGCAATCACATTTATAAAATTCAAGGGACACTCACTGGTTCAATGTGTCATTTTCGTGGAGGAACAATAAAACCCACCATTGTCTACAGTATTGATGAGAATTTCAAGTTTAAGTTGGGTAATTGGTATGCTTCGATGGATATGGATAATTTTGTGAGTTTGGAAAATTTGTTCAAAAGTTGGGATTGGTTTGAGTTTCACTTCTGCTCTGATGAGCTGCGACTTGAAGGTTTATTTGATTTCCCGGAAAATGTTCCCCAAATTTAGGGATTTAAAGCGGAAAATGAAAAGATTGACAGTCGGCAGAGTGGTTTTAAGTTGGAAACTGTGGGGACGCGATGTAACAAAATTTAAGGGAAATATTATTGTAACGAAATTAAAATATTTCCCTCACCTTTTCGCAAGTATTCTTGTAGCTTAGCGATAATTTTTACACTTTCATGACACACTTGGGCGCAGTGGTTAGTGTGCTCAGCTATCCTTGGAAAAACAAATTCATAGCTTGAGGTTCTTTTTTACTGAGGAGAGTATAATTGTCATGAAAGAGCTCCTCAATTTATGGAATTATAGGTCCCTTTCATTCGTAAAAAAACCTCACACAAAAGGAATGATTGTTGTTCCAAACATTTATATATTTTTTATAACACGCTAGATTGCATTGGAGTTACTCAGATGATTAAACTTTGTTATATATTTAGAGGCGATGTGAAATAGATTTGGGAATCTAGAAAGATGTGGTCTTATAAAAAAATGCACACGAAGACACTGAGTAGACACTGGGCAATTAACCTCTTCGGTGGCGACTTAATAGGAAATACTCATTAAGGTAATTTTTCTTTTCTAGCAAAATTGTATTACATTCCAAAAATTGAACAAGTGTTTAGACCTTCAGTTCCAGTTCCAGTTCTAAGGTCTCTGTGAGCTGCTTTTAAAAAACCCAGCGGCAGCGCTCACATCCGGAACTTGGTTGTTAGTTAGCCGGTTAAACGGCTCCACCTTCACCGGCCGACAACAGGTTAAATGAGCTTATAAAAGGGACACACAAGCAGTGTCCTTAATATGACCGTAATAAGAAAATAAAAAAAATACACACAATCGTAAGAGATCTCGATGAACATAACCCGATCACGGGTCACGATGTCTCACGATAAGTTCAGAAAGTCGTCAAGGGGATCAAAGTAGCTTAAGACAACCTTTCCTTGTGTGGAACCACCATCAAAATAAAGGAGCGCAATTGTAGATCAAGAGGCAGTCTTAGAGAGAGAGACTTTTTAAATGAGTTAACCTAAAACTGGTGCGGCAGCCGATAGTGAGTAGGCATTCAGTATAACAATAAATTAAAATCAAGCGTTTACAACGAAGCACAGGTCCATAGCTTCAGAAGCTACTAGACCACATTTGATACATCCTATCAACGCAAATAAATTTAAAAGCCAAACAGCCACAAATATTGGTTTTACTACTCCTAATTAATACTAATACTAATATAAATAAATAGTTTCTTGTATCTCTTATTAATTTCGACAATAACGACTTGACTTGTAAATAGTTTTCACTTTAACAGTCAAAATATTCGATAGTACTAAGAAGGTAATAAATAGGTACATGAAGATAGATAGCATCATTCGTAGTAAACCCTCAGCCAACAGAAAGATTAATTAATTTATTATTCATAATACAATTTATTTTTTTTTATTTTTATTTTCTATACGAGTACACAAATTTGGCAAAATAATGGCGCAAGACTTTGCCTCTTATTTGAAAGATTGCAATTAATTTGAAAGGTTTAATCATAAATAAAGAATAAGGTCTTTCCCCAAAGCTCCTACACGAATAAATCGTTTTTAGTGCCCAAAATAAATGTTAGAAACTTAAAGTTATCTACATTGACCTGCAATATAAATATTTAAGGTAAAAGTTGACAACGGTTATCTGTCAGAGTTCAGGGTATTGACAGCTAGGCAACTCTTTGAAAACTTAGTCCCAATGGATTAATATTTTGCTTTGAAAGTATTAGGGTATAGGTATTAAAAATGTTTATATTTGGTTAGAGTAATATCCTTTATTGTTATTGCAGATTACACTCATAATCTAAAACTACATCCGCTTGCTAGGATTGAGGATATTTTCATTATGTAAGTACCAACCCCACATTTTATTCACCTAAAGACGAACTTTTGTTACTAAGGTGCGATTACAATTTCTGGAAACTTTACTTTTTTTCGGAATATTGGCAAACTCTTCCAGGAATTAAATTTGCAACTCTGTGCAAACGTTTTGAACAGCTAAGGCTCGCATTTTGCGACTGCCTTTAGTTAATATAAATAAAATGTATTCACTGAATAATTTTCTCAGAGAACTCAAGCGAGGGATTCACTCCTGCCAATCGCTGTTGCTCCAGGCAATATAAGCAACACAAAGTCCTTTCGCGAACATCTTACAAAACCCATCCCAAGTCTGTTCACTCTTACTTATTCGATGAAAACTCCTTTAGTTGTTGTTGTTTTAGTTAGTTGAGCGAACAAGTCTTGCAGAGAATTTGATTTTGAGACTATCATCATTAACAAACAAATTGAAGGAATTTTAAGGCCTGTTTTCATAAAAAAATTTCATTATAAAGTAAAGTGAGGTACAAATTTTAACAGCTGCACTGTACTTGACACTTCTGATATTCAAAAGAGGTATCAATCACAAGTTTGAATCGGCAGTAGTAAATTCTGAGATCTAGTGGAAGTAAATAGTTCATGTTGACACCTTTCTGGTGGGTGTGCTCCTGGTAGATTACCTTTAGCGCCATTTACTTTTAGTTGTAGGTACTTGGAGAACTTGGCATCGCACCAAAAGTCGAGCCATGCACCAAAACAGGTATGTTTACAGTCTGCACTTGCAGTGATTGGCTTATTCAGGCTCAAAAACTTTTTTATACTACTACTACCCTTAACCTTACCAAGAGAGGCAGTAGCTGAATACATGCTCGTTAATGGTTCGATTACATTTGCCACTGCCAGTCCCATTCATCCAGTTTCAATGATTTCGAGTTGGAGTCTGTCTACATACGAGAGTGACTCTGCTAATTAAATTTCATCAAAAGCCATGGAGTGCGTAGATTTAGTTACATGACAAATTTAACAGTAAAGCAGACAGACAGACAGACAGGGAGACTGACAAGTGACAAGAATCTTTATTTTTATTTTTGATAATGAAAAGACAGAATACCTACTCGTATGATGAGATGTTTTAGACTTATTTTCACTGATGTTGTTTATTTTAATTATGGGAGGCATCCGAGTAAGAGACTTCGAGCAACGGAGTTTCGGCAAGGGCAACTTCGTCCTTAGAAGACATATTTGTACTATGTAAGTTGAGTCCCATTAGCCCATTTTTGGATGGCAATTTGTACTCATATACCAGTTGTTTTGTAGTGGTTGTAATTTTTAATATCCCAGAAGAGCCACGGCACAACCAAAAACATCACTTGCGGTCATATTAAATCACTACTCCAGTCTATGTGTTATATGATCGCATAGAAAGGATAAGCTCAATTACAAATGGACCATTCGGGAATTTAAAATTTCCTTAATGAGGGCTGATTGCATTTTTGGTTACACACGAACACGGCAAATATCTCATTGCGACTTTATGAAATCGGCCATAAATTTTTCCACCCATCAGCGGCTTATGTCAAATATGCACAGGGAATGAAGAAATTAAGGAAAGCGAAAGATCCCGATCCGCCCGTATGGAACAAGAAAATACGCCTTAGCCCTGAAGTGGGAGTGGTGCCCAACGTACAATTTAAATTTAAATGTAGCTTTGAAATTAAATCTACAAGAAATGAGACAGAGCGGTTAAAACAATTACTTCGCAGAAAGCAAACTTATACGAAGTATAAAAGAAAAACACACAATTCCTTGGCACAGGCATAGCCGAGCGTATGTTAATTCCTTTCAAAGTAAAGCTGAAACCAGATTACAACAGTCATCAAATGGAGACGCGTGTGAGAATATTTTGAATATTAGTACCACCCTATAGCGTCACATTGAAACACCTTTTTGGTTTAAATTGCGTTTCACTATTTAGTTTAAGATTTGCCTAAATTTTGTATATAGAAACCTTGGCACGAGTTTAAGATTAACAGACTCTAAATGAAATTATGAATATTATGTAAATGCTGTCAAATTTGCATTCAAATTATTTAGCTCAAAATCAATTCTGAAAGTTTTTCGTTCATCAACATCGAATGGCGGGTAATCGTCTTATTCGCAGATACGACTCATCACTTAGTGGCTTCGATGACAGATGGAAAAGAACTTATTCAAGGGGCACTTCAAAGTCAAGGTCTTTTGAAAAAAAAAGAAAAAAATTAGCCCACCCAAGGCAATAACAATTCGTTGAGATATAAAAATCATAAAGTCATTCGAAATAATATTTTTATGTGTTTTCAGTGACCGAAAGGATAAGCATTTGTATTTTTATGACTTTTAAAGCGTCGCCGCTCGACACATCTGAGTATGAATTGTTTACGTTGTTCAGGCGAATGCAGTTTTGCAATTGGACTGGACGCAGGCTATCAATAGGATGTGATTCATCCATCATAATGAACAGAGGGATAATGAACTCGTTTGATAATTAATTCTAATTTAGAAATGCCATATGTCGGCATTTGCTTTAGGATTATAAATGTAATTTTTTGTTATACGTGACAAGTGTAATTTAATTTTATTTAAGCTTAATGTTTTTTTTTTTAATTTATTTGTTTAATTAAATTTTAAAACAACACAAAAAGTGAATTAGTGCATCGGAGTTGTTTGATAAATAAGGATTATTTTGAAGCAGTATTTTGAAGAGGTTATTTGTTTGCTGGTGAGGGCTCTGAGTTGTTTTGAGAATAAACCTAATTTAAGATTACCAAATGAAGGAGTGTTCATCTAAACCCATGACGACAATGCGTAAATTCGTCCATTTTGAAAAGGAAGTAATAAAATAGTTCAAATTACACCGCACATAAAAAACGTAGTAATAAATCAATTGCCCATACAATGACGTTTTATACTGCTTCCAATCAATTGAATATGATTCGCGTCTGAATGCTGAATTTCATTTTAATAACAGGTACATTTATGGGATTGGGCATTTTTTTATTACTGCGCGTAATAAAACCGACATATTAATGGGATTGGTTTGAGTGACATTTCCATATACAAATCATAACAGGGACATGTATCTGTTTTTGTTGTTTGAACTTAGGATAGGCAGTTATTAAAAAAAAAAAGAAGAATTTAACGACATGTTTAGAGGACGATAAATAAACTTTATAGGGTGGAACGCATATCCCCCCGTTATTTTTTAGGGAAGAAAGATGGTAGTAAAAAATAACCCCTTAAGGAACTGTGGCACTATAATATGTTTCACTTGGCAACCACACAAAGAGAGGAAAGATTGAGTGAAGACAAAACTGACAGCCTAAAATCCCAAGATTGGTTTTAAGGACAATGATTTCATAAAGTTTTTCGTGAGGTCTTGGCACTTAAATCCGCGCTTGTTGTAAGGACAAAAGAGCAGAAAGGAGAATAGAGCAATGAAATCTAGATTAGAATAATTAAATCTAGATTTGAATGAGTCAGAAAAACTTGGTTCCGTTGGAGTAAATCGTCTTCAGTTTCGGGCATCTAATACTAAGATGTGAGTATTATTGATGGTCCTTACATCAGTATAGTATAGACGGCTTTATGTCTGTTACCAGATGGCGTGAAAACTAATGCAACGATTTATAGGCTCTAGGCTATTTCAAACATTGCCACGCCTTCTTTTTGGGAACGTGTTTGACCACAATGTTTTTTTTTCTGACTACACTCCCACTTTAGCCAAATAGTTCCTAATCAATAAAACAAAAATACATAATTGAGCCTGCTTAAATATTTTAGGCAATCTTTCTTCTTTATCTAGAAGCTGAGCTTTAGTCCAAAAGCCATTATGATCCAATTGAATTTATATCAGCAACTATGACTCTTAATCGTGGTTCTGCTTTGGGTTGGTGGGCGCACCTCGAAAGCATTGTGTGTCGTTTTTCTGTTGGAGCGAAACGAAAGAGAATTTTGCGATGTGGCTATTTAACCTCCATCCCTTTTTGAGATAAGTCGACCCGTACTAAATATACCCTCAGCTTCTACCCAATTCCCCCGGCAGATTTTGGGAACAAAATTCTCTCTTAATATTCCTATCTGTGAATGGGTGTAATGCATCAAAGGGCAAGTTATTGGATTTATTTTCATAATTTTTCAATGTTACCACAGAATGAATGCATGCGTGCGACTAACTTACTTTAACATGCCACACGTCATACTTTCCCACATAGAAACATTAAAAATAGCTTTAAAACAATTTCTCTTAAGTTGTCTGAATAAAAATATGGACCGGCCTACGTTTGTTTGTTGCCGCAAAACTTAAAAAGTAGTCGTTCGATTGCCTTGAAATTTTCATTCAACCTTGCATTCGAATACACGAGTGTTTTAAAAAATCTACATATTCCAAAAAAAACATTTAAAACACTATTTCTTGATATTAAGGCTAAAATTGTAAAATTTAGAACTTTCGAACTGTCCGAAAAAAGACTTAACGAAACTTTCTTTGCAAAATAAGTTTGATGAAAATATTGGAAACCAGACGCTGCACATTCCATACAACAAAGTAGGCGCAGCACCGCACTTCTGATAGCCGCTTTTTTGTAACCCTAAACATCTACCCTTTACTATGTACAAGGACTAGAAACTTGAAGAAAATAAAATTTCCATTTCAAAGTGCATTTGAATTGTGTACACTCGTCAAGCTGCACCAACTTCTACTTTAAGTTTTGTGTCTGTTTGTCCGTACATTTGCAATTTCCTGAAATTTAATTCCACTAGCAGTAAAGTTCTAAGGAAATTGTGTTTGTAAAAGCACTCTGAGCTGCATGCAGGATACGATTCCTTTAAGATATAAATATTTTTGTCTTTGTGATTTCAATCTCGGCTACTCAGTTTCATCCTTGATGCTCTTTACATTTGAAATCAATATGTTCGTTGCTTTCATTTTACTTTCATAACTTTCATAAGACCTTGAACTTTGGCCTCTTAGCATTTTGGTTTTTTTTTTGTAACCTCACATTAACTTTTTCAATTTGTATATTTATTTCAGATGAGCGGCACTTGTAGAACTGAAATCAATAGCTTGTTGAGTATATAATGACGGAAAGGATAATTTCAAAAATTATAATTAAAATATAACGTGTACATTATTTGTGTGTGTTTATAAGGTTAGATGATTTTATGAAATGAAATACCTTCCGGCAACAATTGGTCTACTAATGATTAACCTCTTCCCAAACAACGTTGTACTCTTTGCTTAGAGTTTTGGGTTGTAAAATGTATGAAACCGGGGCATTAAAGCGACGCAGTAATTATTATCGTGGGAAGTGAACCTTTTCTTGATAGGATATTCAGGAAAGGGTAAATTATCGGATTTGAGAAAGGTGGGTACTCCACAGACTCAGAGGTTTTCCTTATAAAATTTAATATGGGGGATCCTGTTTACAAATAAGTAAATTTATCGCACTATTATCTTAACTTTATTTCTCACATACCGGTGGGGCCCTATGAATATTTAATTCCTTCGATATCTGTGTCCCAACCAAAATTTGTCAAGGACATTTCTCTACGTTTGAGATACGCTGTTTTCCAGATGACCTGTTTTACTGTAAGAAATGTTATTATTAATTCAAAAGAAGTGGGCGACGGGTTCCCTTATTAGTCCTTTCAAAAAGCATAAATTCGAATTTAGAATGTTTTTCCACCACCACTCCCCTGGGAAAGTCTGAAAAATATACGAGGGTCATGAGGAAACTTCCCAAAGCAAGTGTTGAATGACTAGGAAAAAATACGGTTTGGTCAAAACCAGTCAAAAATAAATATTAAGAACATTTTTAACCGAAAACTATTAGCTAGTTTTAATGTCAATCAAGTAAAGTTTTTTAAATATAGGTACACCCTGCCAATAGGTACTACTTAGATCTAAGTCTTCTAACAAATTTTCTAAAAAATGTACGCCTAAAACTGATCAGTAAATGACATTTTTTAATAGCTTTGCAAAAACTACAATCAGGTGGTCCAAAAACAGATCTCTATTATGCAACCTAAAGATCAAGGCTTGAGGCATAAATGATTTGCATTTTGCGTGCCTAGTTCTTGTTATACCCAAACCTTTTAAGTGCTGCTTATTTAATGCAGCTGCTTATGAATTCGAAGCTTGACAGGCAAATTTCTTAGAAGTTTAAAAAAAAAACTTTTGGAACGTTAGGCAGCGTTATCGGCTTTTTAAAACTCGCACATAGCAATAAACTTGTACCTTTGATTGACGCTTAAAACGCTTAACAAAAACTATGTGATATGAAAAACATTAAATAACCTACAGCTAGAAGCGCTAAGATCGGATTAGATTATCTACTAAGGAGCAACAACGCAGCTATGTAACTGTACTAAAAACCACAACACTTTCAGTTACATAGAAAATAGACATTAAAAAAAGGAGTCTTTCCAAGTGGGGCTTTGATATTAATAATGTAAATTACGATTTACTTAATTAGCGACAGAAAAAAGAGTTTCTTATCCTAAGCAAAAAAGATTGAAGGAAGTTACTTATCTATTGTAAAGCATTTAAATTGAATAAATTAATGTAAATCGATGTGCTTATGCGTTGTGATTACCCAACCCAGATAAGAGTAAAAACTTGGTCGACATTTCTTTTTGTATAGTTAATGCCTATTATTATTTAAATTAGTTTAATTTTTTGTTCAATTCAGTTTAATCGGTTGAATGACAGAGTTCTAATTTTTAACTTTCTCGCATTACGTAGTAAGAGAAAGGTATTGTAATCGTACAAAAAATTGAACTCGAGATTTTAATCAAATCTGACATTACGATGATAGAGGAACTCGAAAAAGTTGGTCTCGCAATTCTGTCCGTCTGTCCGTCCTTCCTGAGCTCTACAGCGCAAACGGCTGGACGGATTTCTTTCAAACTTCGGATTTGGAGTTCGGGGCCACTTTTTTTTTCGCACGTTAAGAGTTGCCGTTGTAACGGTATTCAGCAATTTTGAGTTTTTCGAAAACGGCTCTAACGATTTCAACCAAAATCGATATTTGGGTTTAAGTAGGTGTAACTAAGATGGCTGCATACTCAGTTTTTCGCAGAAAAATCGAATAACGAATAATAAAAACGGTCTAAACTATTTCGACAAAAATTCATATTCAAGATAATACGGTCATTCCCAACATGATGGCAAACTCAGTTTTTCCCTAAATTATCGATCAACGAACTATTTTGGAAAAATATCGTTTTTTAAGACTTTATTTAATTATGGTTTACTTGAAAACGGCTATAACGATTTTAGCCAAAATGTATACTTGCGCTACGCTACATGGGGTAAACATGGCTGCATATCCAGTTTTCGGCTAAAAAGTCGAATAACGGTACTTTTGAAAAGTGGCCTTATCTCGAAAACGGTCAATACGATTGCAACAAAAATAAATTTTGTATGTAATATGGTCATTCCTGAACTTAGTTTTTCTCTAAATTGTCTATAATAGATTTTTGAAAAAAGGCATATTTTGAGAATTTGGTTTTCTTTTGTTTTACCTACATGAAAACTGCTTCAAGGATTTTGACCAAAATGCATACTTGGAGTAAAATTGACGTTTTCAACAATATTGCGTTCTTCATTTTCGATTCGAATCACCGGATACGCTCATTTTGAAAACTGTTGAAATTTCGAAAACGCGATTTTCGATTTTCATAAAACTTTAAAAATCACGTAATACTAACATCCTGAACAATACCCTACACTCAGTTTTTAGCTAAATAGTTGATCAAGATTATTTTTCGAACTCAAAATTTCCATATTTGTTACTATTTTGTACGCATTATTTTCCAAAATCAGCTTTAAAGATTTTGACTAAAATGCTTATTAACGATAACATAAGTATTGTTAATAAAACCCTGTACTTAGTCTTATAAACATTACCGCACTACCAGTTAGAATCATAACTAGTACTAAAAACTCCTTTTTAGCAAATATTTCCCACTTCTTTTTTTTCAGCCATATTGACCATGAACCTTTAAATAATTCCAACCAATTGGAGTTTCTGATAGTAAGCCCGCACTTCATTTGCAGCCCCCAAACACGTCCATCGTAAAATTTAAAAACAAACCTCTGAATTCTTTCATCACAAACCCTACTTAGAGTCGTGGCCACCTACCAGCATCACCAATTTCAAAAATCTTGTTTTATAGCCTATAAACAAAAATAAAAGAAAAATAAACCAAACAAACTGATGATATGAACGAGAAAGTTTCGTGCGATCCAGTCGTGCACTTTATTTTTTGAGGTGAAAGTGTATAGTAGAAATCACATATTTTTATGGTTTCATTTAATACGATTGTCTATTTAGATGGAGTTGGGCGAAGTATTTAACTACTTTAAAACTGCCGTCAGTTGTAGCATTCTCTTGGTGCAGGTTGGATAAAGGAGGACCCAAAAAAACGCACTAAGGTGGTCTTCTGGTACATGATGCAAAGTTGCAGCCAAGGAGATAAGGTTGAAACACTGCTATGCTTCCTACTTCAGTCATTAGGAAATATTAGGCCAAAAAGAAGCGACAGCGTTAGATATACCGATTCCAATGATATTGACGTCCTTTAATTATGAATGGTCATGGTCAACCACCAACAACGGTTTCGGGAGGAGATAGTGAAGGTGACGTTAAAGTCGGCCTTTCTATAAAAAAAAGTAAATGGATATCTGGTCGATAAAGTAGCTGACGCCCGAGAAAAGTACATCCAACATGGATAAAGACAAAAAGGGAAAAAGGGCCGAATGAAAGAAACAGAGTCTTTGACAAGGACGCACTTGAGTAAATGATGAACCCTTAAACATGACAAGGCCTTTGGATACCTTATCGCATCACATTATGTGATGCTTTCGAATTTTCAGAAGTCAAGAACTTGCAAAAAGCGGAATACCTACAACTCTGCAAGCATCTCCTTTCCTTCAGTTCGCCTTTTTCGAGCGAAATCGACAGGAAATCGATAGGAAACCAAGAGTTCAATAAGTGACCACCCTAACCTTAAAAAGACTGCTGTCATGGCTTAAGCTAGATCGAAGAACCTTTTAAACGAATAACCTCACAGTTCGGTACCGGCAATTTGTGAAAAACCAGCCGCGGACAAATCTTCGGGGAAATTGCTGAAATGTGTTACAAAGTTGCAGTTCACAATGTGGAATTTTCATCCGAAAGCCATGACCACCCTTTTCTTTAATAAGAACGAACCAACCAAACGTCCTTACAGAGCTCCGCAATTTTCAGGGCTCTTCTTACTGTAATCAGTCGCGTCTTGTAGTGACGAAAAAATCGATATTTGCAATGAATTCGTTCTCCTAGTCTAACAAAATCCACAAAGCTGGTAAAATTTACTCTTGTTATACCAATAACTTTGAATTCGGAACACAAATCCATTTTACATGCAAGTCAGCCAATATATTGTGTTGGTCCTTGGTAATATATATTTCTAGAAAATGTTAAGCCTTAAAAAAATGCATTTTTTAATTTTCAAAAAATTATTGAGAAACGGCTAAATTATTTAAAAAATTGTTTTAAAATTCGAAATGCTTCGCAGCACTGACTCTTAGATTTAACACGTTGAAATATAGCACTGTGCTTGTGAACTGTTTTTTACCCAATTTCAGGTGTTGGTCTCAAAGTAGCACATTTTTTTCAAAGAAATCCTAAATGTCGCTCATATTTAAGATAAAAAAGAAATAAATATTTTGGCGCGACAGGTCTATGGGACCCAAGGCCTAGCTTCTCACAACCATTCGTTTTGTGTGGGTTTTCAATTTTTGGGACGAATGGAAGGGATCTACAATTTTACGCCGAGTCCAAACGGCTAATTGAGAAGCTTATTCATGACAGTTTTACTCTCGGATGTTTGTCAGACGTTCGCGAGAGGTGGCGCAGTGGAAAAAACCTTAAGATGTAATTTGGCCCTCTCGGGATTCGAACCTGGAACCCCTCGCTTAGTAGCCCAACACACTACCACTAAGCCACTGCGACACTCATATTTAAGATGCGTATTTTAAATTCAAAATTATCAACATTTTTAATAGGAGAGTTAAAGAAGCAATTAATAAAAATATTTTCACCTCTCTCACATGTATCTATAATTTTGATAGATCCTTATAAGTCCCTGCTAACAAAAAATGTTGACAATTTTCAACTAAAAAATTAGTGTAGCAAATGAGCGACGATGTGATTATATACAAATCCCATTATAAAATTCCTTAAACTTGACTTTAGTCGAATGAGCAAAACGTACTCCTTGGGAGCAAACACAATTTCCATTTGTCATTCCATCATTATCCCCCATTTAGCTGTAGATACGTTGAATCAGAAATATACGCTGTGGTGAACAAATTTCTTCTTAATTGTTGCCCCAGGACAATTGAAGCATAAAGCACTTTCCCAAATTAAGAACTCATAGCTCAACAAAAAAGAAATAGAAATTGTTCCTAGAACAACTTCTCACGCAGACATAAATTATTAGCCCCCTGAGGAAACTATGAATCTAAATTAAGAAATACACACAAACAGCAATTCAGACTTACTTCCGTATCCTCGGCTGGAGCGATTCCTTCTGCTAATATGTATCACTGCTGTTGCTACAACTTATATCCGTAGTTCGAACAAAATATTCAACAGTAAATTACTGTTTTCGATACACTGCAATACACCACACTTGCTCTTAAGCACACTTTACCCTGAGATAAATTATTCTCACTCTTTAAGACAAAACACCCAGCGGTGTACACCCGCAACCATATTTTCCCGAAAAATCGACAAAAATATCACGAAAGCGAAACGAAAAGCGATTGGAATTTGGAAATCTCTTCTTTGGAAGTTGCAATTTCTTTATAAATACAAACCGCGTAATTTAATTTAAACAGAATCACAGGATCACTGACACTGATCGTAGATCTCTTAATATTTTTTTTTCTGTATAATCCCACTGTAGATGGATTGCACTTGAATTGAATTTAATTCACCATCAAGTTGTTGAAACAGGGGGATTTTATTTAAATTATGTTTAGTAAAATACGTTTCGTAATTCTTTATACATTTTTTTGCCAAATTTCAATTAAACAAAATTTATTACCGCGTCGATTTGTTTTTTTAATTTTTTTTTTATTTTCCCACAGCTAACCGTTAAGTGGCCACAAAATTTAAAATTAATCCAAATAGCGAATCTGATTGAGAAGAAATTCTGCACAATACACCTGCCCGTTCGTCCGATATTTACCGGCAACAGACATCAACTAAACGCTTCAACAGCGCACCATGCCGTCGGTTAACGTACATTAACTGGTTTGACCTACCACACTCGCAGCGAAGTCTAGTAGCGGTAGCAGAAAACTTGGAATACACCCCCTCTGTGTCTGTTGTTGTGGGCGAATGTATCTAAATATTTCTATCGATACGATGATGGCCTCTTTTTGGACTAAGAAATCTTCACAGCTTGTTTCTGAAAGCTGTTTTCGTTTCCAGCATCAGACTTACTGCAGCGCGAGGATGGTGAGCCATAAGCCAGCCGGTGGAAAGCTTTTATTCAATGTCGTCGTCGTCGATTGGTATTGGGCGCCAATGCACTTGTCAAATATTTTTGTTTTCATTGAGCGGACACGTGCGCCTCTTCAGTCTTCACAACAGATGAATTCGCCGTGGAAAGCTAGCTTTTTCGAATTTACTATTGCGCGCAGCTTTTCATTGAGGGAAAAATCGTAAACATAGCGGGACTACTACGTGCGCGTAGATATATACAACTGTTTTCGTCTTTGTTTTGTTTATGCTCTTTGGGTCTGGTTTTCAATGAAATTTTGTTGGGAACTTTGTAGTCGACACTTTTGCTTCCATTCAAAAGCAGATGATGGATGAAGTGAACTAATTTCCTCATGCAAGCTAGGGATATATTTTTTTGAAGAGCAAATGTTCAATTTACAGGGATGGTTTCTGGTTTTGTGCTAACTGAAGTTGTTAAGTCGGTTCGATGAATGTTAATTTAGCGAGGTATATGTTTTTGGTTGGAACATGTTTTCTAAAAAAAAATACCAGTCTTCCTGCAAACAAAAGAGAAATTGTCAGGAAGAAATATTTAATCTTTTAAGGGCAGTTTAACAGAATAGAAATCATCAGGTGCTTTAGTTCAGAAATTCTTCTGTAATCCTTAGCCAGAATTGAAGGGAAATAAATACACAATCGCTTAGCTTACTTTAGAAAAACTTTTACAAACTTAAACCGTCAAGAAAAGCATAGTAAAAAGTACTATACGAATTTGACTCGGACTTAAAATACAAAATAAGGTTCATCATTACCCGGTGTCCAAAGGCGGTATTTCACAAATCCCCAATTGCCGATTGGAAACAAAATTCTCTTATTGTAAACTTGGATTATGTACAAACATTTTGTAGTATAAGATTTTTTTTGTACGCCTTAAATTTAACAATGAATATTAAAAGAAAAATTGTATGCAAATATGTTACGTATACGCCCAAGTGACCTGTAGAGTATATTTTTGCAAAACAATATTTTTCAAATTAATTTATCATTAACAATTACCTTAGTCTTCACTGGTTCGTCAAAACCGATCAGACTTTATTGCTCGTATTGCGGATGCAGAGGATATTGCCCTCAGTGAAATTGATTCGGTTTTCGAAAATATAATAATAAAACTTTGCACCGATAAAGTACAGTTTCAGTATAGCTATTGAACAGACAAATCTGTCTACATAAGAGAAGGCCATAACATAGAAATCTATAAAATAGAAAGACAACACAAAAAAGTATCTGTTGCGAATAGCTTTTTGCAGAACATTGCTCACCCAAGCAGTTCATAAAGCAAATTTTCGCTGCTCATGCGATACGACTAAATACAGTGATTGACCTCAAACAAAATGGATCTATCACTCCTAGCATAAAGTAACAATGTCTCCAAACAATAGGACAAGTACCTAAAAATAGAGTTTCGCAACAATAGATACAAGTTGTTTTTTATTCGCTTTAACTTACTCGTTAAAGTAGAAAAATAAAAAACTAAGAAATCATCTCAAAAAGTCCTTGAACTAATCCTTGAATATTCAAACGCAGAGCCGCGGGGTTGGTCTCAACCCCGGGAGGGAGTAAACCGTTTAAAAATCTCGTAAACCTTTGCTAAGTCATCGACAAAAAACACACACACAGAAAATACAAGTGAAGACGAAATTAAAAGATTTTGCCGCTTGGTTGTTCTTTATTGGGCAAGAGTGCCGCCCAGAAAATGTAACTATACACAGAACCGTAACAGCGACGAAGAAATAAATTTGCAGGCCACTCACGTGGACAAGGATACCCTGAAGTGGACAAAAAAAAATAAAACAACGTTGCAGTGTGGTCCAATTTTCCTATTTTGTGTCCGAATTTATCCTCGCAGTCATTAAGTGAAAAGATTAGATTTTTGCGACTGCTTCAGGGGGCGAAATTAACTTCATTACACATTGCATGGAGTGAAGAAGGACTGAGGGCGTTAAGAGCACACCGACTGGAGCTTCACTGACTGTGCTCGTAAACTTGACTCCCTCAGAGCGCAAACCGTAAATCCCTAAGCTAAATTATATACCCTCCCACAAAGAGACATCGCGAGTGTGAGTTCGCTGATATATTCCCTTTGACCATACACCATACAAGAGTAAAATTTATCATATACATCCACCACTGTCCTAATTGTAAATTCCAAGTGTGCAAAGTAACTAGCGATTCCGTTTCTGTTGATATAGGACGAAAAAGGAATTTTCAGTGCATATCATTTATGTCAAGCAGGATATTCGCCCAGAAAAGGACATTTGTTGGAAGTGAATATTGTTTTATTTGATTTAATCATGGAAAATAATTTCACAACCGCCGAGCTCTGTGGGAGGCCATGTCAAAAGTTCAAGTGAGCTGCTTAATTAATACTCTTTGTATAGGGATATTAAATATCTTGTAAGCGCACGCAACACTAATGTAAACTGATGTTGGATTCGCGTGGAACATGGCTATACATTCGTTGGAAGCACCCTCAGAAAGGGTTACATTAAGTTTGGTTTTAGTTAAATTTGCGCATAAATTTCAAATAACGGAGAGTGTAAATTGAAAAAAAAAAATAGAATTTAATTCAGTATAATAAGGGGATAATTTGTAATTACAAGTCTGGCGAAAATAAAATTTTGTATAATAGAGCCAAGAATTGTTCGAGGGCAATAATCCAGAACAGATTAATGAGTCTGCTGCTTTAATTGGTCCAATTGAGAAAAACCTAAAAGAGTAGCTACTTACAGATCTCAAGGAACTTACTTAGCGTTTGGTATTGAAATGGATATGTGAACGAAATGCAACAAACCGAAGCGTACTGGTTATGTTGGTTCGTAATAGTTACCCTAACTTTTATTAATACGTCTTTTTGCAGTTTTTAACATGTTTTTCTAAACTGTTTGATGAAGCTTTATAAAATCGTTGTTCGCCATGTTTCTTAAATTACTTTTTATGTATTTCTTGGCGCTTTGACGAATTTAAGTGTTTTTAATTAATTTTGCACACGTTTTTTAAATAGTTCTGAATTGATTTTAAATCAATTATTGTTTTGTGTTTTTTACCAATATTTGACATGTTTTTTTATAAATGTTTTTTTAACCTCATGCATCGAAACTACCTATATAAAATGTCGTATCTTAAACGATTCAGGGAAAAATTTACTAAATTCACATATTTTCAATTTTTCAATCCCATAAGCCATTACTGAGCTAGGTCTTTATAATTAGACCTATATTCCAGGATAAAAAGTATCCTAAGTCCCGACCCAGGACATAAGCAATCAATATGTCAAATTTTATCAAAATCCGTCCAGTCGTTTCCGCGTGATGTGTTGTCTAGCACCTTTTATTCTACACTTTTATTATATGTAGAGATAGAGATAGAGCAGAAGAGAAGAGAAGAAGAGACTAGCTGACCCGTGCCCGTCTTTTTTTTATAAATATGTTCCCTTCCCTAGACCTTTCTAAAAGCAATATAAAGCAAAAACAAAGACAATAAATACTGAATTTTCATTCCTACTAAAAAGTCTATACAAAAAAAGATTTACGCGAAGTTCTGTTATTTGTTCCCTCTTACCCACTTCAAATGTCGGCGAAAAGAAGCAACACGAATGAAACAACTTGACATTGATACACGAACTCCACCCCAGCCCATTTCCAATTTTTTCTCAATGAACTGCACCTGAAAACGTGTTCAACCTGAATGTGTGCACTGAAAAGAGACGACTGCACATTGAAGTGCAAAACATATGATCACGTTAGAGCGCGCACACAATAATCACACACACACTACTGCAACGATACTCACTCACTAAATGGCATATAGAAATATTTATGTAGCTTGTTTTAAACTATAGTTTCAAATTTAGTCTTAAAAAGTTAGAAAGACTGTACTGTTTTATAGTGTAGCTATTCAAAAATTTATACAAAAAATTGACCCGAAAATACGACTAGGTATATTTATTTGTCTAAAGTGTGAGGCATCGGAAAAGAAAAGAGTACATAAGCCACATAAGCGGATAATAGCTTTTCAGCACATGTCTAAATAACTAATCTTTGGAAATCTAGCATTTAACACAACCTTAAGTCGTTGGTATATGAAGACTTAATTTATAAATTAAAAAATACTTTAAATGGCAAAGCTTTAATAAGTAGGTAATTTTTTAAAAACCATAGGTGAAGCAAATTCCGAGTTAAAATAAAAATGAATAATCTCCCCTCCCCGTCAGCACTCTCATTTCATTTATCGTGGTAATTTCCCAATTCATCACTACATCCCTGCGTCTTATTTCACTCCAGTGTGAGCAAACATTTTGCACACAATTTGAGATTGGAAATTTTTTCGTCGTCACATGTAGACAGATACCATCGTGAAAACAAACAAAAGGTTCAAGCTTCAATATATGTAATTTACAAAATGACTTCACAAGTAACAGCAATTCCATCACCATTACCCTGACTATAGGTATCATATTATCCACTGAGGAGAAAATTCTATGAAAGCGCAAAATCAATTGCAATCAACTAAATGAAATTGAAAGATTGCTTTATTTGTGTGGAAATGTTTTGGGGGCTCATTTGTTGCGGCTGACAGTGTCAAAGCTAATAGAATCCGTACACTTTTCGGTTACCTTTTGGCTTTTTTTTTCCTCAAAATGGACGAATTTCTAAATCGACAACAGGATGAATGAGATGGGTACAGTTGTGGGCAGGTGATACAAAAACGAAATGTATTGTTATATAATGAGCAATTCTTACAGTGGAACGATGGCATTTGTCTTTTTTTTTTGTGAGTTTTTTATCAAAGAAAATCTGTGATTGTCTGAGATGTTTTTTTTTATTCGTTTATATAAAGACTTAAAGTTGGAAGGTGGGGTTCAGTGAACTGAGGAAGGATTTCATGTGCTATAAGTATTGTGATGTTTATGCACGAGGTATACAGTTTATTAAAACTCTATCGATCCGATAATTTTATTACCAATGAGCCCCAGTAATGTTCATGCCGAAATTTAAAATTTCACGAAAGACTTAAAAACATTTGAATGTCTAAATAAACAAACTAAACTCCACATGAGCATCGAGCAGATGAATCAATGACTTACGTTTCACGAAATTATTGAATAAAAAAACCAATTGATTTTGTTTTTATTGTACAAACAAACTTAGTACAAAACAAAATAAAATCCTAGGTTTTATTTAAGTAAAAAAATTGTAGGTATGTAGTATTTAAAAGCATTAAGGAAAAAACAAATATTTTAGTTATCTAAAAGATACAGTTACCGCAAACTGCTTTTTTAACAAAAAAAAGAGTACTTCAAAAATATTTGAAAAATTTAATTTAGAGAAATAATTGAAAATACAGGCCATTAATTCAGGATACTCAGATAGAAAATAATCAATTTTATGCTGCAATCCAGACACTTCCATTAGCAATTTAAAAATTGAAAAGGTTTTCATATAAATTAAGATACTGTTTTGAAAAATATGTTTTAAATATCTGCTGGCAAATGGATCTTTTTGGTGTTCACGCAGAATGCTTTTTTAGGTAGGTACTAACGAATTCCATAGGCATTTCAACGAATCTTGCTAACAGTCGTCATATTTTCCAGACTCCAAAGAATTTCGCCAACTGCAGAACACAGAGAAGAATAAGTATCTTGAATTTCGGGCAAATGATATTGTCTTTATTATCGCTAATAACCTGATGGGACAATATAATTGCAGTTTAATGCCCAGAGAGTCAGCCATCGATGAGGACATGTCCCAGCAAATTTAAAAAAAATACTGAAATTCAGATCGACAGAACCTCTTTATCGATCTTACAGTCGCCTTTGATAGCTTTTACGAGTTGTGACAGGCCATGTCGAATTTCGCAATCTCTGCTAGGGCGGAAAATCCGTTCAGAAATTTATAAAGACGTTGAACCAAACCTTGTAGAAGAGGAGCAGTCGGTTACTTGTGCAGACTTTACATAAAAAGGCGACGAAAACAAGAAAAATCTTGCTATTAATCAGAAAGTACTAATCAATGCTGCTGGTTTACTAGCAGAGCTTATGTGTAGGTCTCTACCAAATAATATCCAAGATTTAATAAGATGAATGCATGCCTGATGCATGGAACCTCACCATCATCTGCCCATTCCATAAGAAGGGACAACACTTCAACTGTGCCAATTACAGAGGTATTCTGGACATCGAACACAAGATCCGTTCTGTCATATTGAGTGAGCACCTAGAAACAAATTTTCATACCTACATAGACAGATCCTAGCATATAGACCTAAATTAATTTTTGGCATCCCCACAAAATTCGTCTGAAAGTATAGGGTGACGATGGGAATAACTCGCTGCTGAAATCAAGGCCTGGAACTACCTCACCTAAACCTTTGCTGTCAAAAAAGAATTTAGGTAAGCCAACGCTGTGCCATGCGACATCAATCACATCGTAGTTAACAGAATTGTGCGAATCTCAGGGGTCAGCACACAAGGGACGGTCCTGCAAAAGTCTCTTCAATTACAAGCGTACGCTGATGATGTCGACATTGTTCATAGAGAAGAGCGAGTTATAACTGGTGCATTTGTTGATGACGAGGGGCAACCAAGTAGGAACCCAAAGTATCAAAAAATCATACAGAAAGTCACAATCTACAGCTACAACTTCGAGTTTGTAATGGACTCTGTTAACCTCGGTTCTGCTATAAATTCTGACGGAGGATGACTCTTGAAAATCATCGTTTCCTTGAGGTTTAGAAGGCAATTGAGTAGTGGAGCACCATCTCGCAAAACTATAAGGAAATTCTATATAAGACTCTGATAGTCCCAGTCCTGCCTTATAGCGCTAAAGTTTTCTAAAGCTATATCCTCGTTCACTTTGAGAGAAAGAATTATTATTGGACAGAAGATTCTGAATGTTTGTTACCCTGCTTTTCCTCACAAGTGTTTTACGTCTAAATTAAAAGACAGCCCATGTGTGAATCACCACAAACTAAAGCAGGCCTGACGAGCTCTTGCACTTCTCATCGAACAATAAGCGAACAAATCACTGCCCAACAGGGGTATAACAATCTAGCTGGCCCGCCCTGGTATCATGGCCAATCCAATATTTTCCACTTTGCGTCTATTGCTCCTGTTTGCCCAATTATAACATGCACAAAGTTCGGTCGAAACTCTACTTATCCACCGAATCAATCCACATAAAACAGAATTAGAGTCTCAATTTCATATGCGTGTATATATAAGTTTAAGTGCTTCGGCATATTGTTCTTTGAAAACTATGCAAATAAAATCCGCCCTTCATTAAGGCATTAACATACGTACGAGCATATAGATGATGCTAAAAATTCCATGAAAACTTATTGAATATTAGACATTTGGGTCTGAATACCCAGACGCGCATAATATCCAACTGTCCATTAAAGACAATCTTAATAAATTTATATTCACTGCGACATCGACCCATTTGCTGTCGTACCGTCCGGCCTCATCCGAATATGGCGTTACTGGTGACTGTATTCGAAATGAGGGTAAACAGATTTTCCTCTAAAGAATATACTTCGCAGATGGAGAGTGTATCCAGAGGGGTAGCGGATTACTCTTGTATTGTTATTATTGGCGTAATTTAATTCTATGGTAAAGACGAGATTTTAAACCTCCATTTAGGGTACTGCCACACATCACTGGGGAAACAGTTAACAGTTTGAAAATGCAATAAGATGGAGGTTAAGTTGTCCCATTTAGGGCAGAGACAAATGCACTCTCAGATGGAACCTGATTTCATATCATAACATTTATAGTAATTGAATGAGCTAATTGCTTGGAAACGGTCGTCCGATTTGGCCGGCTGATTGATGGGGTAGTGGAAACTAATGGAAACTACTCATACTGCGTGTAACTACTGTTAATGTGCAGGCATTCCACTGGACTAATAAAAGTTTCATATAGCATGCGTCTCATCCGTGGGAGTCTTTTAATGGTGTAATTAAAAAGGCATTAACTGTTTTACCTGGTCGAAGGTACAAGTTTGACTTGAGGGTCCCCTACAGGTGTGGGCGTGGACTTGTGCAGTCAAGAGTTGGATGGGTGGCTGGACAAAGTTGGCAACAAATGTGAACAGAAACAGGACATGAAAATATTATCGCGTTGCTGTTGGCTTTGAAATAAATGTGAAAACTTTTCGGTCGAAGATTTATCCAGAAATCTGTTGAGTGCAACTTTAGCGACACAAGTAAAGTGCACCTGAAAACTTTCAAAACTCACTGATGTCATCGCTCAAGGACTTTGGTTTTTTCTCTTAAACCCTTCCGAATGGCAATTTGTGAAGAGCTTTTTTGCTAGCTCACTTGAAATGGAAAACAAATGTGTAAAGTTCCATTGTTTATTGCAAATAATTCTTTAATTTGCACTTAAAGTAATTTTCTTGGATTTATTGCAACAACATATTATGAAAGGACTTTCTTTATTATTACCATCTGGAATGTATCGTTCAAAACTTTTTTCAATGTCCGTTTCTCATCGGTTTCCCTTCCTCCAGAAACACTTAAAACTGAAATCGGAGTTCAAATATTGTTTCTAAAATCATTACAGCTAAGGGTAAGGTCGCTACTCATAAACATCAACTAGATGGCGCGGTGTAATTTTTTTTTTGTTATAGAATGTATGTTTCTTATATAAAAATTAATTCTGCCTAATTATAAAGCTTGGTCAGAATTGAACAGATGGGAGTGGCACCTCCATTGGAAGAAAAAAGTAACACGCTATTTCTTGAGAAAAAAGGTAGGCGGCATAGGAAAATGGGGAGTGGCACTTGTGATACAACAAACTTATTTTAAACTTTATATTATGATTTATTTGTATTCAAGGCTTTAGCCTTGAAATTTTATAAGTAAACACAATTTGGGTAACTATAGGAAAATGGGCGTGGCACTCCCCATACAAAAAAAGTTTAAAAATTATTTCTCGAAGCTAAATTCCAAACAAATTTTTGAAATTAATGCACATTGTCAGAGAAAAGCACTTTTGTAAAGTGCTTGTAGTTGTAGTTGTATTTGTATTTGTATTTGTATTTGTTTTTGTATTTGTATTTGTATTTGTATTTGTATTTGTATTTGTAGTTGTAGTTGTAGTTGTAGTTGTAGTTGTAGTTGTAGTTGTAGTTGTAGTTGTAGTTGTAGTTGTAGTTGTAGTTGTAGTTGTAGTTGTAGTTGTAGTTGTAGTTGTAGTTGTAGTTGTAGTTGTAGTTGTAGTTGTAGTTGTAGTTGTAGTTGTAGTTGTAGTTGTAGTTGTAATTGTAGTTGTAGTTGTAGTTGTAGTTGTAGTTGTAGTTGTAGGTGTAGGTGTAGTTGTAGTTGTAGTTGTAGTTGTAGTTGTAGTTGTAGTTGTAGTTGTAGTTGTAGTTGTAGTTGTAGTTGTAGTTGTAGTTGTAGTTGTAGTTGTAGTTGTAGTTGTAGTTGTAGTTGTAGTTGTAGTTGTAGTTGTAGTTGTAGTTGTAGTTGTAGTTGTAGTTGTAGTTGTAGTTGTAGTTGTAGTTGTAGTTGTAGTTGTAGTTGTAGTTGTAGTTGTAGTTGTAGTTGTAGTTGTAGTTGTAGTTGTAGTTGTAGTTGTAGTTGTAATTGTAGTTGTAGTTGTAGTTGTAGTTGTAGTTGCGGTAAACATAGAGATGTGTCTCTAATCGTCATGTGCTTTTGTAGTTACAACTGTGGCCGATGTTGTATATTCAAAATTGTAGCTTAGGCTGTGGTTGAGGATTGAGGTTGAGGTTGAGAATGCGGTTGCGGGTGTGGTTCTACTTACAGTTAAGATTACGATTGAGGCTGAGATTGTAGTTGTGGTCATAGTCTTAGTTCGGTTGTTCCAATACACTGTCAACCAAAGAATTCCAATAAGAAACAATTATATATCACTTACCTCGTGTAGAACAGAAATTACAAAGCACACCCCATAAAATTCCACAGGTGTAAAAGGAAAGGCTGTCGCCATTCAATTCATTCGCATAACTCGCTCAATGGCCGAGTTAATAAAAATCCAAATGGCCCTTAAACAAACAAATAATAAATTACAGAAACACATACACTGTTTTAATAATAGAAAACTGAAAATGCCTTTCAAGTTGTAAACATTGCCCTGCTTGTTACTCATGTGGTCGTTTGTAAATTTATTTTAAGATGCTTCACAGTTCGATCGAATTTTCCATCATATCACCTAACATCAGCAATATCGCAAAAAAAATTGTAAACCGTTCAAAACTAAACTCAGTATCCACCGTAGAAAGAACTTCAGTTCGATAGCATCATTCTCCTAAATTAGCTCGTGACCTTCGGAGGATTTCTTCGAGCAGATTATTGATGTTCCACCATCCTTGTGGACGTATGAACCTCCCAAGAGGTCAATAACTCAGTCAGATGTATCTTCAGCAGGGTCACCCTCTCCGATGATGAGGGCGGCGCTCTGTAGAGTCATATTTTACAATATCGAACGAAAACCGATTTCTATGACAGCAGCACTGTGAGCGGCACTTGAATCACGTTCCGTTGAACCGTCGAAAAATTGCATTCGCTAGACTCTGCGGCAGTCCTCTTCATATTTGCAATGAGTTTTCCAATTGAGTGGTCGATTTGATTGATTGAACATCAGAGTGTATCCAAACTTAGTGCGCCGTAACCAGAGTCAATTGTATCGGCATCGATGCCGGGAAGATGACATTAGCTTTGCAAAGGATGATAAGTACCTTACTGATGGTCGTGTTTAGTTTTCGATTTTACTCGTATGTGTGATTTTGGTGGATTGTTTATGTCGGGTCTGCCGTCAGATAGATAAAGAATTTGAGTGAAAAATGTTTGGAATCTGGATGTGGAGTTTGCGTTTGATGCTGATTGCTCAGCGATTGGAAGGACTTTTATGGCACTCTGGGTTTCTTTGCCCAAAAGTATGTTTTAGCCTTGACTTAATACAGATTGATGATGGAACGCATTTTAGCATTAATCTTCTGCCAGTGAGTGTTTAAGTGAAAATGCATTTTGGTACTATAGGTAAACAAGAACAATTAAAGCTGGGCAACTACTCTGATTTGACCATTTATCAAGCATTACTCATTAACGTTCGTGGATATTTAACCAAACCATCTGTGCATACGAGACAATTGGTCTTTTTAAGCAACATGTTTTGTCAATAGACTTTTGTAGTGTAGGAAGACAGGGAGCCGGTTTTTTCGGAATTTGAAACGACCTGCAAAAATGGATTTCTTTCAAAATTAGACCAAACCTCCTTGTTAAAAAATCGAATTCTACCTTCAGAGGATTGACTAAAAGTGGAATGCTAGTGTAACAGTGGTCGACCATGTTTGGAAGCTCTCAACTAAAAGAAAGTCTACATATAGGACTGCGTATAAACGTCAGTTTGTAACTAACTTATACCGAAAGGAATCCTAGTGGAAGGGAACCTGGAGAAAGGAGACATAAAGCCACCACTTGCGGACAGCCTCTGTTAATACCCGACCTACAGAGTCCTTCAACCAGATAATAGGCGTCTTGTTTACACGTCTGGTAAACAAAACTTTGTGAGGCAGTTGACGCATAGCCATGTTTAAGATTAGCTCAACAAGTCTTTACATACCTATTTAAGGCGAGATCAACTAATAGTAGGTTCTTGGTAACCTAGTTATTAGATTTATGGAATTTTACAGCCAGAACTCAAAGGGTTCCGCTTAAGGTACCGAAGAAGATATTTGATTCCTTGAAGGCTTCTCCAAATATCGGCAGAAGTCTTGAATCAGCACTATCCCATATATTTTTCGTGAGCAAAGTAATCCTTGCAAGCTGAGCAGGTAAACCCTCCCCATCGAATATTTCTCCCTAACTGAGTACACCTACATCAAAAAAAATTTTTTGGGCATTTTTCCACTTTTTAATTGCGGCAAGATTGGATCACCGGTCGGCGCAGTGGCTTAGTGGTAGTGTGTTGGGCTACTAAGCGAGGGGCTCAGGTTCGAATCCCGAGAGGGCCAAATTACATCTTAAGGTTTTTTTCCACTGCGCCACCTCTCGCGAACGTCTGACAAACATCCGAGAGTAAAACTGTCATGAATGAGCTTCTCAATTAGCCGTTTGGACTCGGCGTAAAATTGTAGATCCCTTCCATTCGTCCCAAAAATTGAAAACCCACACAAAGCGAATGGTTGCGAGAAGCTAGGCCTTGGGTCCCATAGACCTGTCGCGCCAAAATATTTATTTTTTTATTTTTAAGATTGGATCACCGGTGTTTGTTTTACTGCTCAATAATGTCAAAAGACAATGGAAACTTATGCCTCCGAGAAAGCCTATAGGCATTAATTTGATTTGTTCTTAATTGAATGTGGAAACCCCCATAAGCCGGATCGCTCTCAAGATTAAAAGATCAAATATGATTGAAGACGAAACTGCTCCATCTTGATATTGAGCGCCACAGGAGGGCTTTATGAACCTCCAAACGACCTCAATAAAAAGAAGTTTACTACCGTGCTCTATATATCGAATGTCTCCCATTTACAACATCACCTTTCGCGGCAGATATGCATGTTGGATGGTGTGGTTTTAGAACGGCAATAAACTTGAGCATCCATTTTATGGGATTCTCATTAAGTTTCATGTTGAACCTACAACGGGTAGAAAGGCAATTAAATTAGTATGGGGATTCAACAGGTACGAGTATATTTGAAATTAAGTCCTTTTTGTGTGCTCTAGGAAACCACGGTTGAGTTCACTAACAAGTTGCCTTCTTATGCTTTGATTGATTTCACCTTGAATGATTTTTCTGGTTGCTTACATTTCTTTTTATGCAAGGATGCCCATGTGTTCATGGCTCAGTAATTCGGTCGTAGGTTTACTTATACATTTTATTGGGTTGGCTTAACAGGTGTTCTTTAAGCATTTCTTGCCACTCACTGTGTCATGACATATTTAAGAATTGCACGGAATGTGTTTCAATTAACTTATTAAATGTTCTTAACGAGTGAGGAAACTTCTTTCTGTGGAACTGCGTAAAAATAGCAACAGTGTAATTTGTCAACCGTCAACCAACTGAATTTAGTTGCCTTATCACCTTAAGTAATACAGATGTAGTGACTTCTCTTTAGGGTAAAGCAGAGAAAACTTTGGAGCTCGACAAGGACATATTCCAGAGGACTTTGCATAAAAATAAATTTCGTAATCTCAATTAGTTCTGTTTACTCATATGACCCAAAAACGTGCTGCCACGTACAGTTTAAGTAGAACGTCCTAAACTCGGATATTTTTTTTGTTTTAAATCATTTCACTCGTGATAGAGCTTTGCATTTTTGCCAGTAAATTACGCGAATTCCTGACTATCATATTCAAGAGTTAGACTTCAAAACAACCACAGCATTCGTAGGGAGTAAAAAACATTTTTTTTTTATTTTCCAAACAATAACAAAAAATATTCCTGGCCGTCGCGCTCAATTCTATTTTTATTTTTAAATGCTTACTAGATCCCGCCCAAAAGGCTTAATTGTCACTTCGCATTAGGCCGCGCCAGACGGTGAAAAAAATAAATTTCACCCAACAACAGCCCAGTGAATTAACTAATGGCACGTGGTAAAACTGTCTACTTCCATAATGATTTCCCGACAACATAAATGGGGTTAAACGCCTCTAATAGCAAGGAGCCAACAGCACCCCAACTCAAATGAATCAAGGACCAAGACCACACATATGCCCCCAGAGCCTAATGTCCTTGAAAGATTATTAACCGAAGATAACAGTGCGACTACGTGCGTTACCACCTGACTGAATGCCGCCAAAAATAAAAATAAAAAATCACTCCACCAAATTAACACCTTGAAGGGTAGGTAATAACAGTTTTTTAACGACGTTATCTAATCGAAATATAATGACCATTATATGGTCCCCCTGGATTCGAGAACATTAACCAAGTGCAAGTACATGGCTCATATTTTGCGACCTTGCCAATTAGACAGGTCATGCTGTATCTGCTCCGTTTAACTGCCATTTCAATTAGCAAACCTTCGTTGGAATTCCCAAACGACCATCAAATTTATTAGAGAATGCAAAAAGACTGGTTCAAAAAACACATCTACAACTTCGGAAAATTATGAGTCGGTATTCTGCTGAAGAGAGGTCCTTTAAAATGTACAGTCGATTAGGTGCCGTGTTGTTGAACCTATAAATCCAACCATAAAATTCGCGGTTTAGTCAATGAATTACTCGTGTTTTTATCGTCGTGATTTGTGAATTTTATCGCCGCTGTCAACGATAGTTAGGGCTGACTGCCACTATACGTTGCTGACTGTTATTAACGATCGCGGTAGTAAACAAAATTTCCCTGCCTCAGCCTATTTGGAATCGTAATGCGAAACCGACCGTAAACTTCAAGTCCAATGAGAGTTAACGAGTATTCTTACTCACGTACCTACTTTCGACGGATTGGAGTGTCAACTATCGACATTTATTTACTGTACTTGAATCAGTTTATCCCTTAATATTATAACATTTTCCGATTGGTTGTAGAATTTGAGGTTTGACTAAATTTGGTTAAGAAATATATCGGTTGCCATTACAGGAGACCAGCTTTCAAAGAAATACAACTTAAGTGAAGAGGAAACAACTAATTCCAAGCATTTCGTGGGGCCTTAAAGCTTTCCCAAAGGAAGAATGAAACAAAAAATAAATAGTACTAATCTGCCTTGGCATGTACAAGGTAAACCAAAAGAGATCACCCTATTGGAAGATGCTTATATAATTGCAAATGGCCGCCAATATCAAATCTGTTATGATATTTGTGGACTAGACAGATGTAGAGTACAAGTGAACAAGCCATTGAACGATATACTCCCCAAGAACGCGAAATAATCGTGTCTATTTTTTTGCGTAACAATTCGTTTGTAGTGTTGGCGCAGCGCGAATTCCATCGCCACGGCCGTCCGACACCGACGGCGCAAACACTGCGCCATTTGGCCACCAACCTTGAAGAGTATGGGACCACACGAGACGTTGCCAAGAGTGGACGGCCCCGGAGCGCCCATTGTGCAGAGAATATCGCCGCTGTTGAAGAGGATGTCGAGCTGTCACCGGAAACATCGACCAGACGGTTTAGGGCCATGTTAATCGAGTTTTTTCTGCCACAGTTGGACCAATTAGGACTGGAGGACATGTGGCTCCAAGAGAACTGAGCTACGGCACACACTGCGGAAGCCACAACCGATATTCTGAAGGCGGCGTTCCCGGGTCGCCTCATCTCTCGTTATGGCGATTTGCACTGGCCTGCAAGATCACCAATAAGTAGTAGAACATCAATCTAGATAGCAGAACGACAGAGCTGTATCCAGTCAGTAACCAAGTTATGTCTTAAAGAGTCGAGTCCTTTTCGGAGAAACACTGTCAGACAATCAAAAAGTAACATATAAAAATATTGAGCCAGCAGATGGTTAACAAAGTTGTAACAGAGCTTTAACAGAGAGTTGACAGAAGAGTGTCTCAGTAGTAAAAAAGCAGTTTTAAATTAATAGAATTACAGAAGTCAATCAGCATAAGTAAGACCCTATAAGCCAAGCTTCGAACTGTTAAAATCTACATTTATATGCCGCGTCTGACAGGCTGAATTGAAAAGTCGTCTCAGGTTATTAATGCTCTCCGATTTTTTAAAGGATTGGCAGTAAAATAAGCTTAAGGGGTACTTGTTTTTTTTAGCAGGATTGAAAAAGTCTAAAGATTAAAGACTGTTAGACTTTTCGGTTCTTCTTTTGAGGACAATAGCACAAAAGAAAAACCCATAAAAACAAAGTGAATGCGCTTTGCAAAAGCGAATAACAACTGCCATTAAAACGCATATCTAAATATTGTCCAACCTCCCCCTTTTGGATTTTCTGTCATAACTTCCATCTGTCGCAGCCATTTCGAAACAATCCCGCCACAAACCAAAGTTGTAATCACTTTTTCTTCGAACTACATCAACAAAACTCCGCAGCCAACATAAATTCACTGTTCGGCGTCTGCATCAGATACGATTATCCCTTTATTCAGCAGTCAAAAGCCGCTTAAGAGCCCACCACTGCGCGGTATAATAATCCCCCCCGCGGTTGTCATCAAAAGCACACAATGGTCGGAATCTATACGTTAGCCATCACGCAAGGGACAATAAAATATTTTGATTCAATTAAAACCACCCACACCCTTTCATTGATTAAATTAGGCACCGCTCGTGCCAATTTAAATCACCCGAATCCTTACGAATGAATATCCTAACCACAACGACGACCTTGGATGGTAATTGATTTCATTTGCACTCAAAAGTTGTTTAGTTTTTCATTTCTAGCCAATGTCATCTTTTAACGATACTCCACCGGACGTCACTAAACCGTAAATCCGAACCAAAGTCCGTCGCACATTTATGACAGTCAAGATTTGGATGACCCCGCAAAAAGGATAAACTTGAACATCTGACAGTGATGAAGAGAGCAAGTCAAAAATAAAACATGTCAATGGATCGAAGCAAATTTCTTGCTTATTGGTTTTTTGTCTGAGCGCAAGGACATTTTACGGCCCATTGCTGCACAGTATCCTCCTCGAATGTTAAAGGATATCCCAATCGCAAATTATGACCCCGCTGTTGGTGTTGTTATTTTCGTCTGACATTTATTAGGAGCAATGTACTTAAAGTTATACTGTGCGAAATCGAAATCTGTTGGCGCTCATATTTAAATCAATTTTATTGGATTTGCGCGCGTAGACTTGTGCAAATTGAGAATTTATCTTGGCCGCCTTGGCAGTGGCAGTATACATTTTGTAAATAGGGTTCTCATATGAGAGTACTTCTGCTTTTGAGTACTCTTATAAATGGCACCGCATAATTATGTGTAACAGAAGATAGACATACAGCAAATTGGGAATCAAAAGTACTTCAAAGTGATTTTTAAAAATGGGACACCCAGGAATTGGCAAAATGTAACTGGGGGAAAATGTATGCATTGTTAGTCAAATTTAAGAATCATACTCGTAATGATGCGCCTACATCCTGAAGTAGTAAAAGTAAACAACGTTGATTATGTAAAAGTTGCCTTTTTTAAGTCAACGTCTTCAGGAAGTGGGCGTGTCTCTTTTTTTAGTGAGTTGGATTAACAACTTTTTGATAGAAGATGGGTGGCATTTACGGCGTTCCTTATTTTATTAGAAGAAGAAGCTTAGAAGTTGCCTACAGAGGTTTAAATTAGTTCACATTTCATAAAAATCTGTTTTAAAATAACTTTCTTCAAAAACTCCTGTTAATACAATGTTGTATGATAAAACCCCCTGCAAAAACCCACTGACAGTAAAATAATACTCGGAATATTTAAGTCCATAAGCATAAAAAAATGTTCCCTCATACAGAAACGTTCAATTGAAAAGACTTAAAATCAACCTCTTTTCAAAAAGCGAAAATGTCTTTCGTTTTCCTGGTTCTTTAACCTGGTTACAATATTTGTCCTAAGAATAGTTTAAAATATCGAAATGTTTTTTATTAGGTTTAAGGTAAAAGAAAAAACATGCTGTTCAGGATAATAAGCTACAAGACTATTTGTTATATATTTCCCTTTAATGGTACCTCAAAAAGGGAATGTTGTTTAACCACGATTTCAGTTTCTTGAATTAATATCAGCTTGCAAACTATAGTACTAGTAGTCTATACAAATTCTGCATATTCCACTTATTAATTAAGAAGATCAGGCTTTTTTACTTGACAAACAAATTGAACTATTTGTATAGCTAAAAAGTTTTTTTTTTAAATATCTTTCGCGGTTATAAAACAATGTCAAAAATATCGAAGCCAATGCTTCAGAAATCGGCGAATTAGTCCTTCAGTGAAGGTGGTTCGTTTTTTCTCGTACGAGATTTCTTGAGCACGTAGGCTAGTAGTTATTAACACTCTTGCGCCAAGTAGGAAGGAATTAAGTCTAGGCTGACCGGACGTCTTTTTTTAAGAGCACAATGTCCTCTTTTTGTCAAAACAAAAAATGTCCGGTATCTTTTTAAAAAAAAAAATATGCAATTTGTTCTCTTTTTGGGATTTCTCAGTTTACGGAATCTTTCGACACCACAAAACTACAACAAAACTTTTTTTCAAAACTATTTAAATTTAATTTATAGTTAGAATGAATGAATGAATTAATTAATTTTTATAACTTATCTATTTTTATTTATTTTATTCAATTTGTTAACGTTAATGTTTTTTGTTTGTTTTAATGAATTAAACAAATTTACATATGTATTGTTTCTTGTTTTTTGTTCTTAAATTTTTCATTTGAGATTTTTGAAGGTGTCCTCTTTTAGATCTGCATGGTGACCAGATTCAGATCCCTAGAAGTCAGAAATAGTAGTTTTCCGCAAAATGAGATTGAAGACTACATTCTTTTTGTATATCCAGATATTCTTTTTTCGACAATTTAATGATGCAAAACAATCATCAAAACGGTCATTTGCATATTAACATTAGGCCGCTGATTTGAAAATAAGCTCTTACCAGATTTACCGATGACTTAGCTCCTTAGATCCACTTGTCTTTTAGTTACATTCTAACGACTTCCGTTTAATTAAATGTTAATATTTTCTCACTCCTCCGAAGTTGCCAAATTTATATAGAAGTCATAAAATACAGTCGGATATAAGGTTCGTAATGGCCCCATCAATAACCTGACCTGAAGGATTTTAATAAATTCAACCATTTGGTTGATTTTAACCTAACAAAATTCTGTTAAAAAACAATATTGAGTGAATCTTAAAATAACTACCTTTTTTCAAAAATAATTTTGTTAATTGAGTAACTGTGGCTTAAATGTTAGTACATAGTTAAATAAATAAATAAATAAATACTATTGAACATATAATGACATAAGCTCTTAGGAGCGACTTACTTGAATCATAACATAACATAACATAAGCATAAATACAAGGGACTTAAGTCAACTTCAGCCCTTTAAACCAAACAAATTTCCTATACTATAGGAAGGAGTTGCTATAGACTTATACTGACTTAAAACCAATGAAACCTGAAAACAGATTTTTTAATTTAATTTCTTGTGACATCACATTTTAACAAAAAAATGTGATATCACAAGAAGGAAAATTTTCTACAACGCATAGCTGATCGTTTACTTTGAATGTTGAAAATTTCTAAATGTATTTAATGCATTTTCGGTGGCGTATGTGGAACTTAAAAAAAATTCACTTTTGTGCCAAACTTTGTTTGTTATCACTTTTTACATCTTAATCCCAAATCTCTAATCGGGTTCAAACTCATCTTAAATTAGAAAGCGCTCCACACTCTTTCATGTGTGAACTGTGAGTAGGTATGAAAGTACAAAGAACTTATAAGGGGAAAGTGTTGCGCCTCCCATAAAACATTTGAATGACTCTTCAGCCAGCTTGTTAGCGCCAAAACGACGATCTATTTTTTAGTTTTTTAGTATGTGATATTTATCAATAACCATTGTATATAAGGTATCCTCAATTAAACCTGCAGAGCTACAAACAAGTTAGAACACTCTTCATGCCAATGACTGACATATAGTCCATGTAACATTCCCCTGTTAAATTCGTTGCTGCTACGCAACAAAAATAAAAAATACCCTTTACTCATAAAAAAGAAAGAAAAACCCTTTCAAAGTTGAAAACCATTTGTCAAAGGCTCGACTGATTTTTTTTTAACAGGATAACACATGTGTATTACAAGTAGAAATATAAACTGACAAAGGCATTCCATGCACACATAAATCAGGCCACATTTAATTCAAGATTTATACGAACTGTATTCATGAATTATTTAACTTCCTTACTAATCGCATCAAAATGTCAAAGACATTTGTCTTGACATTTAAAATTTGTTCGACTCATACCGAGTACACATTCCAGGAAAACTAAGAATGGTTTCTTCCTGCGTAGGTGTTGTTGGTACTTTTTGTAAGTAACGGAGCGAAGGTAGATATTAGTGAGCTTTTGTGACAGTTGCAACTGATTGACTTAGACCAAGTTTGGTACGATGTGTTGATTTTAAAACAATAACAGGAACACGCACGCAAATATATTTCATTAAATGTCATGTATTTTTAAATGCAGTTGCTTTTAGTGGCACTACAGCCCGGGCCGGATCCAAGCGTCAACAAATCCACATAAAGTAGTTTGTAATACTTATCCAAATAAATAAATAGACCAGCTCCCGGTATTTGAATAAATTACTCAATTTTTCATCCAGGCCGACATGGGGATATAGCTCAGTGGTAGAGCATTCGACTGCAGATCGAGAGGTCCCCGGTTCAAACCCGGGTGTCCCCTTGCGATTTTTTTTACTTATTTATTTTTAGACATTGTCTTGCGGTTTCTTCACCAATGAATAAAATGAAAGACCTCATTATTTTAGAACAGTGCAGGTCGGTCTTGTGGTCTAGCTCAATACTCGATTACAAGATGTACCTTTCTCTAAATTTTTGTTAAGACTTCAAGCACTCCATATCCGTGAGTTGTGCATATCATGTAGTCTTCTGGGACTGTGCCTGTCATAGCATCAACCAAGGACTCGAGGAGTGTTCGACTCTTCACAATTTGGTCAGCGACCTCTTGATTTTGAGGTCGAAAGTCAGTTGTTTGTTTAAGGGTGGAAACGTGTTATAATATTTTGTTCTAAGTTAAATTTCTTGTAAAATTTATATACTTCCTTGCTATTTCTGGAAATGCTGTTTTCTTTTTATCCTTTCGTCAACGAATAAGCTTCAACAAAAGTGACCGCTGAAAGCTGTGAATAGTACTCTTTTGTGTGGATGAACTCAAAAACCTTTCTGCAAATGTTCAAGATCGACTTTTGTTTCGTTTTCGAAAATGTTCGTGGAAATGCTGATACAAGCACAAATGACGGCCAGTGTTTTCGACTTGAATTCTCGTTCCGTTTATAAATTCCAAGTAGGGTACCGCTTCCTTTCCCATACCAAAGATGTATTTTTAAGGTCCACAATTTCAGCGCTTTAAGAATTCCTTTTTATAATTGCGTAACGGAGCTGTCACTTTTATTTAAACACATCCAAAGTTCTGACGCAGCTTTCAAAATATATTCTAGAGATCGCAAAATACCTTGTGCTTTAATCACAAACCCATTTTAGCTGAATGCCGCCCTAGTAAAAGAGCCTTAAGAAGACCATTTGACGAACAAATCGTTTGATGTTCACTTCTTTCGAGGCCCCCAAGAAAACAACTCTGTAAGCAAAGTTAGAAACGAAGTTATTCTTATTGAAATTCGTAAAAGTCATCATCGCGATGGCAGTCATTCTTTCAGCTCATAAAATCATAAGCGGATTAAACTTCCAACCAAATAACAACAACACATATTTGCTCGAAAGAACCTAATATCAATTGATGGAGTTGCGTCTGCCTTTTTAGCGCTGCATACGATGGCGACCTTCTCGATTGTAAATAATTCACACCACTGTTACGTGACAGACATTTTCCAGATTTGTGAAAATTACCGCCCTAATGCGTGCTCTTGAATCTACTGGCATATTTGAAATTCATACTGCTTACGAGGACATTTTAAAGAATAAATTACTGACAAGTGCCAACGAAAGCAGTTCACCACATCATCGCCTGCAAGACAGACGTACAAAAATACAAAAATGACATTCGGAAGACGCAATGGCGAGTGAATGAAGACCCTAAGCCGATTTATTGCGAAACTACTGGCGAAAAATAGTCTCCCGCCCGAGGTTATCCTCTACACTGAGTGAAAACAGAAATTTTCATAGTTCACCTATACCTAGGGATGTTTCTGAGTAGCCAGCAGCCTTCTGAGACGTCAGCAATTTATGTGGTCTGCTGTGGTCGATTGGTCTGTTCGTGAATTTGAAAGGATGATATCGGGTTCGTTGGTCGCGCCTGGGTGTCGGAACTTACCGACGACGTAGCAGCAGCCCTCATTTGCATAATGAGATTTCGCTGATATCGTTTGCGTTTCATATTCGTCTTTCTTTAGGGCCAAGACATGCCAATAGCAGAGGGTATCGATTGCAATCAACTGCAGAAGAAGGATTCATAAATCCCGCTTTTTTTTTTACATTTATTCAGTCTGTATCTGTTTGTTGTTGGCCAGAGCTTGAAGCCAATTGAAGGACACATTGATTGGCCGAACGTGCAATTGCTCCGACGTTCGATGAAATTGTAATTAAGTGCTCTGTGCTATCCGATGTCCTACTCCTGTCCTGACTTTCCCTTTCATCTGGCGTCGTGGTCGTGGATGTCATTCCCTTTGTGGTTTTTATTTTCGCTTGGGTTCGTGTAACAAAGAATTAAATTCTTATCGCTGAATAGTTTCTTCCACTTATCCGTACGCCAGTTTGCAATTGGACTTGACGGTATAATTGGCTTGGAAGGTGGACGTGCGCTGGTTGTTCGCTTAGGATACAGGTTAATGGGACAAATCTAAAATTGGCAAAGCTATGTGTTTATTTTCGTCGAGAGTTAATTAATTAAGAAGTAGATTTGTTGCCCTTGGGACTACCTTACTACGCACGTGCTCTGCTGTGTCATTTGGTTTATGTCTGTACTGATGTTACACGTTAATTAAATTGTATTTTTTTGTTTTTGTTTTCGTAATGAGGGTAGGGTCGCAGTTTAGAGTGTCGCTTTCAATGCAGGACTTTGGTGTACACCCATTTTGTGGGCAAGAGTCGCCAAGGTTGGCGTTTGATATTGAAACTTTTTTTTTACAGACTCATACATAATTCAATGTCTGCTTCGAGAATGTGTGCATCATTGACTTTCATTGTTTATTGTTTACCTACAACCATTGTTCTTTTTGAATTTCAAATCCAATTGTGATTTTCTCTAGCGTTAAAATCTATTTCGCTTCTTTACTTGGGTTGTGGGCAGCCAAAAATATGAAGGTACCCATTTTGTGGTACATTCTGGATCCAAGAATTTACGTTGATAAATACCAAGAATTAAATCCATGTTAAGTTTACTGCTTTGGGCAGAAATACGTTTTTTTGTTTTAAATTTTGGAAATACAAAATTAAATGTCAATAGTGAAATGTTAACTTTGAAAGCTGCTGGGGCTTAAAATTTAAATGGCAGTTACTTCATGTATATGGTGTCTTTTTGCATTAATGTACATTGTACATATAGCATCCATGTGAACATGTTTTATTATGATAAGCTCGCAAACAAGTGAAAAGATCAGTAAACCCAGCGCGGCTTGCAATAGGTTTGTGTCAAAACGGCACTAGTATTCCTTAGAAAATAGGGAATTGACCAGCACACTCATACTGTGGAATGCGGCAGGACTCGAAGATGGAGTGTGTGTATGTGTGTGCCAGCATATAAATTAGTCAGCTAAAACACTTAGTTATTTGCATTGTTATTACTTGTTACTTTTTCAATTCTATTTTTTCTCTATGAATATGACTTTTAGTTTACAAAATAATAGATTGTATTGAATTAGTTATAATTTGAGACCAAAAGAAAAGGTTTAAAAAATAAGAAGAAAGAAAAATAAATAAATACAGGCTGTTATTTCAAGATGCCACCTTTAAGGAAACAGAAGGTATTATAATAATAAAAAGCTTTACAGTCCATTGTTTTCCAATAGCTGAACTTTCTAAAAGGTTCCTGATGCATACCTACGCAAATAATTTTTGTTCCCCGGCGAGTTCAACTAAGAAGACTTAGCGAGCAATAATCGTTTGAATGGAATTAAATAAAAAGCGTTCATCCACAGTAATCTTGGGCGAATCCATAATTTTTAAATAAAACGTAACAATATTCAGGAATCAGACATATTTGCGCTTATTGATATTGTAACAATATCGTTAGAATATATCGTTACAATATCGTTACAATATCGTTACACTATCGTTGCTCTGATTATTTGTTGTACTTCCTACTCAAGACAAACACAACATAAACAATAAAACCCTTACACTGCAATGCTGAATTGTTGTGATAAAATTGCCTTGCGTTGCCTGTAAAATACAAAACTTGTTTACAAAAAAATTAGAGAACGATTTTAAGCGCTTCGTTAACTCTGGTGAACTCAATAAATCGAAGAATACACAAATGGGCCAACCCGTTTACGAGTACCTCGTAAATTTAACAATACCGGTATACAAGACTCGTTTACGAGTAAACCCTCAACTAAACAGTCATCGTTACTTTTCATTGTACAATATGAACCAAAAACGCACCGCAATGACTGACGCGGTGATGTAAAACAAATCGTGCGGCTAAAGTGCTGGTGTGTCGTCAAACAAAGAAAACTCTGTACTCTATTACTTCTAAAGTTTCCTTCCGTTGTCAACTGCAATTAACTCCTTATGAGCGTATCTACGTGTTTTCAATTTCCCGAAATGTTGTTGAATTTGGCAGCAACTTAACCCAGTGTAGAATTCAATTAATTAAATTTCACACCGACAGAAGCGTCTATGCTCACCGAAAAAGTTTCCGCCGCCGCCGAGTGTTGTGCCACCACATAAGTAGTATGTTGATGTTAGCACTACACCATGTTTCACAGCACCTGTGTTCTCGGGTAATTTTCCCAACCGATAAACTAAACATGTATTTTAATTTGGGTTTCATGCTGCGCATTTGACCTAGTGGGTGCGGGAACATGTTCCCAACGCAAAGGATGATTACCTACTTCTAAAACACCCACTTGAGTGGATACACAATTTAGCTTGTAACAGCAACTATGCAAATAGAGGAGCCGGAAACGTCGCCGATAGCAACTTTTCACTAAATTACAAAGACTGCATATTATTCTGTGTCCAAGGTACATGGTACACCCCCGCAAGCGATGTTGTGTGGTTGTAATGATGTCCTCTGTTACCCCTAGTCTGATAGCATCTTCCCATATAATTGAAGCATAAAAGTCACTTTCGAGTGCATAGAATTCCGAGAAAAAGACACGACGAGACGAACTCATTTAAACATGGCTGCTTTTCATAAGATTCCATTAAATGCAATGTATTTTTTTTTTCATTTTTATGAAATCAAAAAAAAATAATGGGTTCGAGGGAAAAGTTGTGCTGCAATGAAGAACCACGGCGTTTGTTACACACAGACCAATTTTACATCTGTAGAGAGGTTTCAGTTTTATTTGCAAAATTCTATTATTTTTCTGTTATTTGTGATAGATAGATAGATGGATAATATTATTTATTTCTTGAAAACCTATTATGAATATGTACATACATTTTAAAACATTAAATGGAACAAGGATAACAGATGCGAAAAAGAAAAATGAGACATTTTATGTTTTACAAATTGATTAATAGGAAAATAGTGATGAATGCCACTTCATAGGGCTTAACAATACAAAATACAAATTTGTGGGTGTAAATGTAAAGAAATGGATTTTACATAATTTATTTATTATTTATTTTAATTTATTTATATGCTAAATCTTAATTTCCGCTATGAAAAAAGAATGGAAAGGGCAAAACATGAATGTTCGTTTCCATAGTAACACCTCGCAGTTAACTCTGCAATGCCCCTGAAATAAGATTTTATGATTGCTTACTTTTAGGGGTAATTAAATTGCATATCTTTATGGGTTAATGATATTCTCCAACAGGTTCTAATCTAAGATGATTAAATTCTTTACTATGGAAACATGACGGCGACAAATTGAATGGCAACAAAATACTTTCGATTAACTGCTAAGCATTTTGTATGGGAAATTCCTAACTTCATTTTACCAGTCTTATTGGCGATATATACCTAAGATTTTTTGTTTGTGCAAATCTATGGCACAGTACATTTCGAATGATATAGGTTTGATTCTCCTCATTTCATGTTAAATACTTAAAAAGTGTACGGAAACTTTTGATTCAGCATTGAATGCACCAGCAAGTGGTCCAATTGTAATTCCTGATATTGCATTAATTTTCCTGGAAATCTTTCTGGGTCGATGTTGGGGTTTGATTCAGCAATTGCTATTGGTAGCTTTTTGATTTGTTTGGTGTAAATTATAATCATAAACAGACTGTTTCACGAATGTTGTCCGATTTACGATGATTTTCGACCCACTGAAACAAAAAACTGGAGGGAACAGGGAACACTCTCTTACCTAAGGGTGTACCTTCACGTTAAGAGGATCTATTCGAGAAACTTCAGTCTTCCAGCCATTCGGATGCAAATGGCTTGGTCTTTGAAACGGATTTCGTTTTTTTTTGTCTATGGATGCAAACATCTGGCAAACATCCGAGAGTAAAACTGTCATGAAAGAGCCGTTTGGACTCGGCGTAAAGCTCTAGATCCCTTCCATTCGTCCCAAAAATTGAAAACCCACACAAAACGAATGGTTGTGAGAAGCTAGGCCTTGGGTCCCACAGACCTGTCGCGCCAAAATATTTATTTATTTATTTTTAATCCAAGGTTTTCTATTTGTATTGTTTTTGATTGCACTTTGTTTCCATTAGGGCCCAAAACTATACTATCTTTCAAGTTGGAATCAACCATGCGCATTCACAAAGTTTCATTGAAATCGGTTGAGCGGCTCTGAAGATCGACCACAGCGCCACCTGTTGATTCTCTCGCACTTAGCAGTAAAGTGTTTCTATCACAAAAGATCAACAAACTGTGATTTTGAAAATATTTTTTTTCTATATTTGAAGTGTCACTACTCGATTTCTATCCAGTTTATTTATTTTTTTCAAAGTGCGTTTCCCAATGAAAAATGTAATGTGTGCCTACAACGCCACCTATTGAGAATTTTCCAACTTTTCTTTTCTTCTAAACCATCGCAGATGTAAGACAAACAAAACAAAACAAAGATCATTCAAATCGGTTGAGCCGTTCTCGAGATTTAAGCATCCGAACAAACCAAGATCCATTTTTATATATATATAGATAATTTAGATATAATAATTATATCTAAATTAATGCTGTCATGATTTGTAAGCCTTTATTATGATCACAAATTTGGGAATTGAAAGTTCCATTTAACAACGGTTTAAATTACCTACATCATAATGTTAAGAACATTACAACTATATGAGCACAAACAATTAAATTTATTGTTATTAATATTAATTCAATTCGAGTTAAATTATTAATAATAATAAACCAATTATCTGTAAACAATTATTCTTATTAGGTATATGTTAATTGTTAATATCAAAACAATAGTTTGCGTAATAAAAACGTAAGCCATTGATTTAATAAGAGGTATCATTAATAATAATTAAAATTTACTACTGAATCTGTTCTTAAATTACCACTACAACGAGTACTAGGGGAACAAACTCAGCAGTACAAGGCAATGTTACTGTGTTTCTACTTAAAGTTCATCTCAATTGAATCATTTGGACTTCTCATAAATTTGTACGCCAAAAATAAAAACTCACACAAACTAACGGTTGTTCCTTAAACCGTCTTCTTGTGCCACCAATATTTTCCCAACAATACCGATTTTTATACAACTCAACGAAATGCAGTTCCTCTTACATCTTACCTGAGAATCGCCTTACGTCTTGTTGAAGCAAAGAAATAAAATTTCAATTGCTTAATATCCTGATATTCCTACATAAAAAACCGAATTTTTCTTTTAAAGAATTATGACAGTTAAGTAGACAGAAGGTACAAAGTACCCTTTGAGTTGGTAAGGAAACTACACCTTGCACACGGCCACCAAGAAGTAATTTTCACACATTTCACACCGTTGATCTCTATGCAGGAAGTGTGCACAAGCAAACAAGACAACCTCCTTTAGAGTCCTTTCAATAAAGGTATCTTATGGTTCCACTTACTTCCACGATGTCCTCATGTTTACCTATATATTTAAACTGTCATTGCAGTGGAAGATGCCACATCCAGTGCAAACAGCTCTTCATCATATTATATCCTGTGAGTGTTGGAAAGGAAAATGCTCACTTTAAAATAAAACTACGTGTATTACTTCGTTGGGGAAATAGCCCATTCCATTTGAAACAAGTGCTATGAAATTATATCAACTCTTGGACAAAGTAGACGAAGCCGAGTGGGAGTCAATGAAATCCTTAAATAAGGGTTCTCAATTCTCACATTGGGGTTGGCGATTATTCGATTCATCTTCGGACAAGTATCCTATCTATCGGATAAAGACTGCGTAGGTTTAATATGGCTGGCTAGTTTGAGACTAGTACAAACAGAGTGTGAAGGAGAACTTTGCAAGGATATGAATAAATAAATAAACATGGTGGACGCCTACTTCTTTAGGAAAATATTACTCGATTGATGCAAGGTCGGGGGTTGAAAAACTCATGTAGACCGAAAGTATTTGCAGGAGTCTTTTTCTTTCTCTTGTTTATGACGGACAAATATTTTCGTTGAAATTTGTTGGAATTTCCCGGAGTAGACAAATATTTTCATCGGACTATAGTATGGGTGTATACTTGTGTCTTGTGTGTCGAGATTTTAGAGTTGAAGATGTCCTGTGGTTGATCTCGGGTTTGCTTGATTAAACCGATATACACACGAGTGAATTCGTAAATTTGGGATTTTCACTTTTGAAAAGGACTTATCGCTTTTTTGGTGAGCCTTAAAAAATGCAATAATGTAGGACAAATTAATAATGGACGGTTGTTAAGAAAGGTTTGTCCTTTCGTATGTTGTGTATGCTTAAATATTTGTCAAAGTGTGAAGTGGACGACGTCTTTTGGTAATTTTTGTGATAACTGAGCAAGTTCCCCTCAACTTTATGTATTGTTGAAGGGAACTCGCTGTTTGGTAACAAATTTTGTAAGGAAAGATACAACGATTTAAGTGAAGAGCTGCTGGCAATATTAAAGAATTTATTGAGAATTTTTTTTTAAATATAAAGGCGCTCATATTCTATGCTAAAGCGATTGGATTTCTTACTCTATTCACTCAATCTTTCAAAATGTAATGCTCCGTCGTTGAAAACGATCTAAGATGTCTTCATCGGACTTTGACTGAATTCTTGTGCCATTATGGGTTCTGGCTTATAACACGACTGCACGTTTCCAAAGATTTCAAAGCTGGGCATTTTTTAGGTAAATTCGCCTCTATTTCAATGTTGCCAGTTCGTGGGGAATTCCCCTTTTTCGTGGGGAATTTCGGTCCAAAATTTGATGAAAGGGGAAAAGGGGAATCTTCTCTCCCCTAGCACAAAATGTGGGGAAATCAAAAAATGAATCTCAACTTGTGAAAAACTCGTTAAGTATCTTGTTCTTGGTCCTGATTCTTGATAGCGACTGAGACGCTGAGCGCTTGTTTACATAAAAGTAAAAAAAATAAATCGGTTGGGTGAAACCTCTTTAAACGCTACATGTTTTATAAGATCAGGGTCCAGGAATAGAAATGCGGAGTGCTTCAATTTCAAACCCACTGCCGAACATTTCTCTTTTTTTGATAGTTCTATATATAAATAATTTTAACATAATTAATATCCTTTGAATGTTTTTCCTCTTTTCAATAATATTCTTTAAAAAACGTTTTTTTTAATCGTGAATTTTTGCAACTTAATTTTTGTTTATTTTAATTATTACTAGTCTGTTTATTTATTGCGTTCAATCTTTATTTTGAAATGGAGCCTGATCTAATTTGTATTTTTTTTTCTTCAATTAAAAACTACAAAATAACTTTTATCTTTCGTTTTTAATTTTTTATACTTATACTAATTAGTGGGGAATTTTTGGGGTATGTTACTAAAAAAAAGGGAAAAAGGGGAATTCTATGGTCTGTAATGGGGAATTTCACTTAAAGCGGCTTTCAACACTGCTCTATTTATGATAAATATTAGTCCTGTCAATCGTTGCTGCTATGGTACTATGGAATTCTTTTGGGTAGTAAGCCCTCTCACGAACACCAAAACAAATGTTGGTTACGACCATCAACGCACTTAGTTCTTTTAAGCGAATATCTGTCCGTGTGATTTCCAGCCTAATTTACATAAAGGTAGTTTAGAGACAAAGAGCGTATAGACAAGCCTAGAAAATCTTGTAGATATACCTACTTGTGTTGGAAGGTCGCTTCAATAACATAAAAGTGACAGCTTTAGGCGTCTATCCACGGATTGAGCTGCATGGAGGGATAAGTTGATTTTGGTCCATACGGTGACGTTATTAAATATCAGAAAATATTTTTAAATGGACAACTTACATCTGTACGAAACGTTTAAGCTAAAACCTGTAAAAAAAATTGCAAACCTGAGCCGATGGTATGTAACTTTTGAATCGTTAATGCGAGTTAAACGACGTCCAACTTCTTTCTAATTCATCAGGGTGAAGTCATTCATTTCGATTCTTTGCATATTCTTTAGGTGATATTACAAACCGTGGTAACACCCTAAGTTTGTGATGCCGTGAATTATGTTGAAGACCTGAATAGCTCTTTAAGGCCGTCTTAAACCTGAGTTCTTAGCTTTTTTGTAGGCGAATTATTGACTGATTTGGGAATCGCGAAATAAATGTAGGTCCTGTAAAGGGGGTTTCCAAATTTCTTCTAGCCGGTTAATCAGCTATTTCCTTCAAGCCCCCTTTATCTTTAAACCATCAATAGTCTTGTTTTTTACTTCCGGCACTAAGTGTTTTGTCGTTTCTTACGCAGCACGATGCTTATTTGGATACATTACTGAATGACTTTCCGCAATAATGAAGACGATGCGTGCCGATGACCTGCACAACCACCTGTGTTAAAACCTTGAATGCTTAAATTTTTTAAGAAGGTTGTCGGGAAAGTGGACTGCTAAGTCTAACAGGATTGATGTTATATTTGGTGACAGGCCGAGTTTGGATTTCTCGTACGTCTCGAAGTAAGCTATAGGCTCTAATGCTTTTAATAAAAGCTGGCATCACATCTCAGACAAGGAGGTCAAGAAACAAAGAAAATCTAAAGTTCAGAGTTCCATTAATAAATTCAAAGACCAAAAAGGTCCCTCAACCCAACCCAAATTAAATCGCATCAATCTTGTAAGCATAGACACCTTTTTCAATAGCGCAGGACATCTTCCACATCATTGAATGCAAATAGGACTCAAATTTACAACCATTTGACTAATAGATTCAAATGTACAATATAGTTGTATTGCGTGACAAGGGTAGCTGACCTCCTCTCTGCCACTAGGTACCGAACTGTATTCAAATCCAATCCTATTAAGCACCCATTCGAAACTATACACCGCACCCAATCAATAAAGCCATTTTAGCATCTTTTCCGATCCGATAACGAGATAGCGAGAGCGACACAAGTAGCAAGCGCCGTTTTCATTGTCCTTGAATTCAGCTTTCGTGTTCACGACTCCATATACAATATACATATTCCGGCCAATGAACCTCTTTGCTCCTTTTGTTGGCTCTATCTTCTTCTGTCTTCAATAATTCCCGCCATCGTTGTTTTGTCGATAATTTTCAATATACGACATTTTAGAAGTAATCGCCTGTGCGGATCTGCGTCACAGAAAGCGTGTATCGACTTTCAAATTCAATCCAATTTACGTGACATTCTGCCATATCGAATCCGAATGTTGTTGAGATTACGATGAATGGTGCAGTATGCGGTGTAGGTGATGTCCTGAAGAATATTCTACTTCTTAGTGCCAGTCGGTGGGCGTGGGGTGAAGGATAAAGGTCGACTTTCATCTGCTAATAGTGTGGTAAATCTTCTTTTTGTTCAGTGGGGATACAGGGAGGGATACAACTATAACGATTGTGTGTGGGATACTTTTTTGTATTTGGCCTTTTCATTTATAATGTCTGATTCGAAATAATTGCCCAAGCATATTACGATAGATGGATAGCACATATATTTTATTTTGTAATCGTATTAATGCGTCAGACTTTGGGCGAACTGTTGTTGATTGGTTTATTTTCCTTTTTTTTATGGCAATGTCCTTGCGACACATATTGCACGAATTTATTGCATTTCTGTCCAATGAATGTGTGGTTATTGGAAAATGTATAGGTATACCAATAAAAAATTTCAGATTTATGGAATTTTAGATCAATGTTTATAAACTGTTTGTGGTTAGGTATGAGCTTTTTGGAATAAAGGACCGCAGTTTCGATTATATATTAAACTTGTGTGGAAGTGTAATGTGGTTAAATTTAAGTAAAGGTCCTTAAACCACAAACCCTTTTTGTTAATAGAAAGAAAGTTGAAAGATAAATAGGTCGTCGGTCTTCCGTGCAAAGTTTTGACAACCCAAACAGTGTTAAAACTTCTTGTAAGTCAATGTTACGTACAGAAAAGGTAACTGCCTTAAATCTTTAAATGTCTGCAGAAATCACTCCCAAATTTTCGAGTGAAGTGACATTTTTACTCTTCTCCAAAAAGTGCTGTGAAATTGAAAGTGAAATTTTAACGCCGAAATGTCAAAAATTAAATGCGACGGACAATAAAAGCCAAGTGAAATAGCTTAAGTTACGCCCCCTACAAATCACTTTTTGAACAATTATTTTTCACTTCAACAGCGTACTGCCTCTGTAAAATCTTCACGTGGAAAGTGAAATAGAAAAGTCATTATAGGTACCTACAAAAATACGTATCAATGCTTATTTAATGTTCTTTTAGTGACATAACATAACCAATGAGGATAGAAGTTTCACTATTACATTTCCAATTTCCACTCAGATCAATTAAAGTCGATGTGCCTTGTCACGAGTATAATTGATTAACCTATATCCAGCCAGAAGCACGACGCGACGCTTTGTTACCTACCCATCACTTCAACAGCCATCACAATGCCACATTAACTATATCGCATTCGTTGTCATCTCTCAATGCATACGCCATATAGCTCGCTGGTTAATGTTAATTGGCAGACAATCAGTGATTACTGAGTGCGGCACTAAACAAACACCGCTTATGCTAATCAATTGATTATCATAACATAATTACCGTAATTTGTAGTGAAATAGATATCCGCATTCGGTATTAAAACGGTTTGTAGTAATAGATTCCAACAAAAGTTAGTTCCAGACTTGAAAGCAAGTTGCAGCTGATTCTTTTATATTTTATCAACGTAATAGACGTGACATTTGCTTTGAAAGTTTCGATTTCATTAGTTATCGATCGATTATTTTTAAGTCTATTTTGCACTTAACTAAGTTTTAAATATAACAGCGGTGTTTCTTTCGTTCCCGTCACGTCAAATGTCAGTTTTATTGTCAATGTCAATTTTACTATCAGATTTATGCGTTACCAACTCATGTTTTTATTCTTCGATGTTCGTTTTTTCCGGCAATTCTTGATAGAGACGACGGGACGAAAGAAACACAGCTAACAATAGTCTTGTGCGTGTGTGTGATGAGTCCTCAAGAAATAATCAACTGGTTAGTGTCGGCATTGTTTGAAAAGGGGTTTTACCAGCAACCGACAGGTGGCAGTATTTATTTTTTTTCCTGACAGTTCCATATGTTATGCACATTTCTCTGTTGCGTTAATCTCGAGAACCACTAAATGGATTTGGATGCAGTTTCAACTGTTACTATCAGCATTCCTGTGGGAACTGACACAGGCACTACAATTTTTGCAGTCATCGTAATTAGCGTCTAGGAGATTTTCAAGCTTGTCAATGGGTACTATTATTTGGTACCTATATGATTAAAAGAAGCACTCTCCGGACTAGGGTGGTTGAAGGTTTTGACTCATCAAACCAAGGTTTGTTTTAGGTGGTCCTCGCTTATTTCTTCTGCGTAAATGTTCCTGCAAGAAGAAGCTTTCTATTCCATTGCGTTTTGATCCGCCGATACATTTCTCTTACAGCGCCATCTTACGCCAAACTTTAACAAACATCCGAGTGTGTAACTGTAATAAGATTTGTTTTAGCCATTCTGATTTGGCATAAAATTAGAGGGAAGTTTTCATTCATCCTTTAAATAATTTAAACAATCGGATTGTTGAAAAAAATGGGTTTATCGTACTGAATGCAACTAGCCCCGATTTGAACCTTCTGGGTTATGAATTGTGGTCAACTTTGGAACGCCTTCTCTAAAAACACAACACCATTGAGTAGCTGAAGGCATCCCTTGTGAAAGCAGTGCAACATTTTGCAATGGAAAGGGTTCGTGCCGCCATTGGCCGTTGGCCAGACCGATTAAGGTCCTGTGTTAATGCAAAAGGCGACCATTTTGTATAAAAATGTATATCTTTTGTTTCTTATATAATTTACTAAAAGTAATTAAAAAATATATTAATAAATATTAACTTGTTTTCACTTTATTGCAATATCAAATTTAATATTTTGTGATACTTAGAGAAGACTATAGGCTATATCGTCAGTTGACACGCCTACTTTTTGTGAGCGTTTTTAACCAAAATCTGTTTTTCTTCTGGATTTACTGTCTTCAACTTGCTGTTACTTATATAAATGTATTAATTAATACAAAAAAATAATACCTAATGGAGCCCAAAATTTGCTTAGATATTTAAAGCTATCAATCGGCTTCCTTAAGAAGTCCTAAAGAACTAAATCTATTGTTATTGCTTTTCATCGTTGTTGATGGTGGGCGCACTTTAACATTGTTCTGCATCTGAACACATTTTATGATGGCAAGTTCAACTTCTGCCCTGTCATGCGCCTAACCCTATTTCACGCGTACCAAACGCACAACACTTTCAAACACAAAATTTAGTAAAGGCTTCCTTTCAACCGTCAAAGAATTAAATTGAATTTGAGTTCCCCTGTCACTTTAAAGATATCTCTCTTTGTACTGTCAGACAGACAGGCGCCTGACTTTTCAAGTCACAAATTAACTGTGATACGCTGAGACTAATCCGTCTATCTCGCCCTCCATATACATATTCCAGCCAATATATTTCTATTACCCTGTATCTCTTCCCAAAATAATTTCATCCACTCGTAAAAAAATATGATTATTACTGCCGCAGGACTTCACACAGATAAGTACATACTAGACCATATTTTTGTCCTCCTTGCGTTCACATGTTATCTCGTTTCACTTCCTGACAAACGGTGATATGACACAAAATTTCATAATCGGATTGCTCCATTCATTTAGCATTAGAGCCGTTACAATGGTCCGACGTCCGAGCAGTATCGTTGCGCTCTTCCAGGAAATTACTTCTTTATGATAAAAGTTGTTGTGGGGGGCGCCCTCTTTTGGGTGATGCCATTTCATTAAAACTGACCGCTTCAATGTTCTCATTTCAGTATCGCACTTTAATTTGCTAATTCATGGTGCGGTCTGCGAACGCGTCGTTTGGGTGGTCCATTAAAATCCTATTTCCGTGTTTCTAGCATAAAATTCTGCAATTGAATGCCAGCGAGCGAGGAATAGTCCTTTTGGCAATTTAACCGGCAGCACTTTGGGTGGCTTGTATACGAACGTCGTTAACGGTTAGTTGTGGCTAGAATGGGTTGTGCTATGGTGGACATGTTTCCGAAAATCCTGAGTGAAATTCGGCTGCATCGAAATTGTTGGGTGGTGCAGTCTGCTTAAATACTTTAGAGGCATTTCGAGTGGAGAGGGATTTGTTCTCCCGCCAAAGCAATAAGCTAAATCCTAATGGAGTTTTCCACTGTAGTGTCCCTCAACAACTCTCATGTTGATTTAAGAATGAACTTCATTGCGATGTATGTACCCAAGGTGACACGTGTACGTCGTACATGAGTCGTGCCTTCGAGTCAACGATTTACGGCTTAATATCTGCCATAAACTTGGAATCTTTTTCCTATTTCCTATAATTCTTCTCGCTCATCTAATCATCGATCATAATCTCCCTGAGAGTGGCGGTCATTTTATTCCAAATGTGTGTGCTTTGCCGCCGCACATGAGTGATACACGAGCAAACCCCATGGACGACACTAAAGACAACCGTCGGTCGGCCGGCTGTATTACCATTGAAATTGCTTCCTCGAAACGGATAGCATTTTTCTCAACCCCGAGTCAATCTCATGTCTCGAATGGAAAGATTTTGCCACCAACTCACAGCAACCTGTTTATAGAGATACAAGCGATGCCGTGAGTGGACGCACTTTCGTATTCAATGAAATATACGATACGACTCAGTCACGAAGACGGCATTCTTCTGAGAAAAAACGTGACCCCAAGCTGTTGTTTGTTGTATAGTTAGCCTAGTTTTGCCCCGGAGAAGGAGTGTTGGACTGTTGGCAGCACAAAGTGCTTTTTGAAACAAGAAATTCCGTTTCACCAGCGAGGTGATCTGATTGAAAAGAAACTTTTTTCCCGTTCCTCTTGGGTTTGATGGGGGATGGGGGTCGGAAAAAACACACATCACATCAAATAATCAACTGCAAGTTTCATTTCCATTGCTCATCAGAATAAATTGGTTTCGGACGTGGCGTTCGCCAGGAAACTGGTTTTTGCAGGTTATGTCAAAGAGGGTGAAATGTTTGCCAACATTTGAGAAACTTTCGCAATTAGTATGAACAGCCAAATGTATATAATGGCAGTGAGTTTAAAAGGAAGTGCCACTGTGCAAGGACCACTAATTATAAGGAAGTCACTGACATTGGTAGACGGATTCAATTATCTTAAGTGGTAGTTGGGTATATTTCATAACAGTAGTATCCTTGACCAATTTTGTTTGGCACGTGTGTTGGCGTAGTTTTAGTTTCTGATATATGTTAAAAATAAGCCGGAAGTTCCTTCGACTCTTCTCCGTACCTGCTACTGACTGGAGTGTGATGAAATGTGCATTTTATACCCCAGAGCTAGTTTTACAAAATATTTTGAATACAACATCCTCCGACTTATTGATTTGACAGCTGCAAATGAACATTTGAAGCTTTCCTAGAAAGTGTAACCTGATAACCAAATCCCTCTCTACCTTTAAGTCTTCTAAGTAGTCGAAATCAACAAATCCCTTTCTCTCCTAAGTCTACAATTACTTTTTACTACATTTTTTCACTGTTAATTCGATCTCTCACACTCACAAGGACCCTTTTCTTATTTTATGTTAAGTACTTGCACAAAAATGTGAATGACATAATTTAAGAAGTGCTTAGTGTCAGCTACCGCACTTGCAAAAGTTAAATTCCCTATTTCTAACAACGATCGACAACTCGATAAAATTCGATGGGTTTCCCATGAGTATCATGCTACGTTTATATCCTGACTTTATTCCAATTTTATACCGAGAAATACTTTCAATTGCTTTCAATATCATTGGATTAAATTTATGCGCATTCTTTTTCCATCTGCCTTTAGAGTTGGGAAAATTACTTTAATTTTTACCTCTTTCAATCAAAAACGATAGAGTATACAGTACCTGAACATATTCTTATACTTTTGATACTAAATCCCATTTATCCACTCAAATATATTCCCTAATCTCACAACGTATGTACCTGTAGGTTTTTCCGACACCCTAATACAAATAAATGTCCAGCCACCTGTAAGAGAAAGTTACCACTTACTGCCATCCCCATGTAATCTCCATTGTGTCCTTCTTGGGCATGATTTCGATTTTTCTTTTGGCTCTGGTAAAACCATCAAGAAAATATTACCGCCTTTCTTATTGCTAACGAATAAAAGCTTAACAGATGTTTCAAGTTGAGCGGAAGAGTTATAGCGTTACATAATAAATAATTACAGCATTCTGTTTAGTATATGAAACCAGCCACAATGTTTTTCTACATTTAATGACACTTAAATAAATTTGTTAATTGTGAAATAGGTACCTACTATAACTTGAATTCCTAATTCATTTGATTATCCTTTATCTTGTTACATTATTCTCTGATTCTTCTTTTTTGAATTGTTCTTATCATAATTGTTTAACAAGTTTTAACGTACAAAGTTCAAATAGATTCAAAATTGGCTTTGTAAATTAATTAGAAAAATAAAATAAAATATAGCGTGTCTTAAATGTCAGTTAAAGTAAAATTGTTTCAGTTTGAAGTAGAAGCAACAGAATATTCTCCTCCAGATACATTTGGAAACTTAAAAACAACCGGCAACAGGACTGGAAATTCGAAAAAGCTCATCGCAGACGTTGTTGGAAATCGAAAGCTTCTATTTCGCCGTAAAAATCTACACTATCGGAAATGGAAACAGAGTCTGTCTGGGAGAGTTGTGGAGCTGTCATTTCATTGAGAAGCATGGTATCAACTTCATTTTGTAATTGACCAAGTTTGGGGGTCAGCCAGAATCTGTATAAGGACAGTTTGTAATCATGGCCAATCGCTGTCAATATTTAATACGTTTCCCAGACAAAATGACCCACTAGATCTACGTACTTCAGAAGCAGAAATTCATTTGCAGACCATGTTTTCGAGTTTGAACTAAACATGCTGGTAATAGATATCAATATAAGGATATTAATTTGATTCTTGTTTTACGGGTAAGATGTTCCCAAGCTATTTTCATGACACGTGGAGCCAAGAAAAGTTTCCTATAGCGAACGCAAATGTGCGTACCCCAAACAAGTCTTTGTTCTGTGGTTGATTAAACGTTTCTGTTAAGTTGAAGACTAACTTTATCTTTTAATTTTGAGGTTACACCCATTTGGGGACAAGGGAAATTTCGTTTTTTTGAGAATTTTTCAGAACACTTAGGGATTTTTGGTTTAAAAATGTTCCACATACGCAACAGTGTACGCAGAATTTAACGTCTTTAGTTTGTTGGTACACGTAATTAAGGACGAAATTCCCAACCTAGCTTACAAAGTTATTCTAGTAAAAGCTCCAAGATTTGATTCATCTAGCTGATCCATCTGGTAGGCATCTAAGGGTGTATAGAACGCAACCATTTGACGTTTATTTTTGCTCAAAAAATTTTAAAGAGGATGTATATTATACAGTCTTGCTCCTATTAGCTCAAACTGCTCAAACTTGTGCTACTTAAAAGACATTCCCTGGATTATTTTATATTTCTGTAAATCAAAATAAATAAATAAACATTCTGTTCATCGAAAAGAATTGAATTTACTTACTTGGCCGAAGACGCATCCAACTTTTATCAAATGTTGTTCGACCTTTGAATCATAACAAACGATGATTTGTTTGCTTGAACTTGTGCAGTCAATTTCATTCACTATTCATTTCAAAACAGTATACCAACACTGTAATCTGTTTATTTCTGAAACTCTTGACGTCAACGGTTTAGAAAGAAGACGGAGATTCGTAGATCACCAGCTTCTGGCTGAAAGGTTATACTTTCGTTATATATAATTTACATACCTTTTAGCAAACTAGACGTGACTGCGCTGCCAAAACTTAACCAACTGGCAACTGCAACAATCCGTCAACTGAGCAGTCACATAGTACTACTACATCGTCAGTTGTTAGTTAATGTATGAGTTACATGTATGTACTTATCATATGATGCACTATAAACAAATATAATGAGACATTCCAAGTTTCCCTAAAGGCTGCTCAAGTTAGGAACCGGTTTAACATTGAAGAAAGGATACATAGGAGGTAAGTGTCCCTTCTTTCTTCATCGGGGTCGATTATTTGGCCCTACCAACTGCTTATTAAATTGCTTTCGAATCATAAGAACCAACGGGATAAGCTTTTCAAACTACTACCAATACTACAGTTTATTTTACAGATACAAGTTCCCAACATTTCTTCCATTACGAAGTATGCGGAACTAAATTCAAAAGAAAGTCAAGCAACTACTCGCTTTTAATAATGTTGATCACAAATCTAGCTAAGTTTATTATGGCACAAAAGAACGATAGTGTGGGTACCCTCCTCTCAATTGTATCACCATTTTTGCTGCCATTTCGGCGACTCTAGTGCCATCATTATACATCTACCTTTGATTGGAATTATTCCCTATCAAATCTTGTTCACTAATAACGTCAATTATATTAAATTTGCACCACATTTTAGACTTCCATAAGACGACTACCCATCAAAGTGACTCAACTGTGCGCCAAGAAGTGGAACTAAAGCTAAACAACATGAAATTAAATATGTTCCCTTCTGTTGACAATAACACTCACTCCCCTAAGTCAATTTGATACTTGTTTCCGATTCAAGTCCTTTTCTGTATCCCACCGCAACCTTCAATCACACGTTTAACGCCCCCATGTCCTTCAAACGGATTATTTACGGGCATTGCACTTCTCGTTTATTTATTCCCCCAAAACTACATCCCTCCGGCAATCAATCAAATTTTCAAGTCGTACCCACATGCGCTACCAACAAAAAAAAATCCTCCCATTGCCAAACACATCGTAAACCCTAAAAACGCGATGATTCGCATTCAAATTTGGCAAACGATTCGATTAAGTCCTTAAACTCCAATCAACTGCACACATCAGTATCAATAAATTCCGATACACTCCACGACATTTATAGCATGAATGAACGTTGGGGTTTAGTGGCCACTGGTACAAAGCCACACCCTTGAGGGGTCGACCAAGAAAAAAAAACCCTCCACTACCTACGAGGATTAATGATTTCAATCTAAAACCGACCAGTGGGTCGGGTAGTTTTCAGTTCACTGGAACTCTTGAATCTGGCAGCAACCTACACACTGAGCTGAGCACGCCTCTGGCGTTTGTTCTTGGTTATAAATCGTTGTTCTTTGTCGTCCTCTGCAAACGGATAAAAACGCCAACTTTAAGGAAAATACAAATTTATTAACTCCAAATGCTTAAACTTTTACACCGACCTCGCCCGGACTGAAAATCTTTACACTCCTCTCATTCACTTTGTACAAAATCTCCTTTTGTTGTTCCATCAATTCGTAGCAGCCATTAGTGGTTTCCCGAACCACTGAGAGTTTCCCATCAACCTCACGAAAGACTCCACTCTTGAGCTGTTTCACCCGAATGTGAACGTCGGCCAGCTTGGCAATGTTGTTGTCGAGAACTTCTTGCACATCGGCGGTGCTCAGCTTGGTGACAATAGTCAGGCCAGGATTCTCCACAGCTATGGTACGTAAGTCTTGACAGAGTCGCATTAGACTCTCTGTGGTTACGCCCAAATTTAAAAGAATCGAAAGGTTATCAACAATGAAGGTTAGGGATGTGCCCGTTTCTGCCGATTCCAGTTTCTTGCGAATGTGTTCGAGTAATTTATTGGCAATTGCATCGCCTTCGGTCAGCCACTTGGACTTCCATTGATTGTAATGAATGCCCTTGAGTGCGTCGATGATGAAGAACTTTTTATCCAGGAATAGCGTCAAGTTGTAGCCGAGTCTCATACCAGCGTTTAGGTAGTGGTCATAGCCGTGTTGGAGTCCCACCAAAATTGTCGTTACATACGGTGTTCGTAGGCGTTGGCCGAGGATCGAAGTGATTAGGAATCCGCCATCCATGTTGGATTCTTCACTTATGTGGATGTAAGGGGGTAGTTTCTGTTCGCTGAGCCCACAGGCGATCAGGAGTGAAGCGGCCATTGTTTCTTTGGGGAGATTGAGTCGGATTTGAACTGCAAAGAGAGAGAGAGAGAGAAATTATGTGATTAGTATTGTGTTTTATGTGCTTTGTGACTTTAAAAAAAATGTAGAAACGGAGGCGAAACCAAATTCATGCTGGGAACATCGATGAATCGGACAGAGGACCACAATAGATAGCTGTAACTTGGACTTGGTGGTAGTAAAGGACCGCATTATTTGACACCGACACATTATGAGGAATCAAATGAACCATAACTCTTGCCAAACGTGTCCTTGGGATGAGAGGGACTCTTTGTTGTATATCCCTCTGCCGTACAAATAAGGAGACACGGATCTGAAGCATGGAACCTTTCAAAATCGGAAGATGATATCCGTGGTCGTTTCGGGAGCTAAATTCTTCATAAGATATCTGTTTTTCTTGCAAGTTTTGTCGGATACGATTCAACAACAAGCTATACGAGCTTTACATTGACTACAGTGTGGACCTATAAAAAGAAGCACTGCGTTTCGAATGGCTAGCACTAGGAGAACGTAACGATCCGGCCCGCAGTCTTTGATTCTAGCCGAGAAGGTCAATCAGGTACAGCTCGTCTGCAAGTAGGTACTTAAAAAAGTGTTTGAAGTCCCTTTTTAAAAATGGCGGCTGTTCTGCTCTTGCAAATGATAAAGGTTAAACTTTGGGGTACAAGTAGATTTCATTTTGGCTTCATAAAATTTACTTCACCAATTCGAGTGAATTTGTTAAAAAAAAAAGAGCGCATCGACTTCAACGCGTTGGCCGCCACTGTGGCCCATTAGCTCAGTTGGTTAGAGCGTCGTGCGGTGGTCGCGCTTCTCCAGAGTTCTTACGCGGGATATACGTTCGAGTGCGATCGATCCACCGACAAACAGGAACTTAACGAACGATGAGATCGACAGCCATTTACTACAAATGAATGTCGTGATCAAACAGACAATGGAGCGGACTATCCCTAGGGTAGGACGTTCCACTGACGAAGAACAAACTAAGAAGTATCGAAACGCGACAATCGATGCTCTGTACAGACACAAAAGTAGACTGCTCTCGAGGCTTAAACGGCTGCACAGACAGTTTACTGACAGGAACGATCCTGAGTTAAGGACACTGAAGTCGATGATCAAAAACTTGAAACAGTTGATCACCGAGAATTACAGAAAATCTGTAAGTTTGTATTGGGGCAATAAAATTCGGGCTATAAAAACCAGTAGTCCGAGTATGTTCCCACAAATAAATAAACTGTTCAGGCGGAAGGATCATAACGACATATCATGTGTCCGAATACCTCAGACGAACGAAAACAGACAGACATTACTGACTGCTGGCATAAGTCCGGAAAGTGCTGCCTCGAACGACGGTTTTTTCGTGGTCGAAGACCCGCAGGAGGGGGTGGATTTGATGGGAGCTTTCTTTGAGACTGTGTATACGGTGAACAATCCTGTTCGCTGTAACCGCGATCTCGAGGAGAGAGCCTTTCTCAACCACTTTTACCTGCGGACCGAAATTCAAAATTGGCGATCCGAGAACAACGGTTTCACCAGGTTCAATGACGACAACCGTGCAAATGGCACAATCGCCGATGTTAATTCTCATCTGTTCGTGAGAAAAGATGAATTAAGGTGCATCTTTGAGTCACTGAAGAATAAAAAGTCGGCGGGAGTTGACGGTGTCCCAAACGTCGTATTAAGACACCTGCCACTAGAGGCGATAGATATCTTCACCACGCTGTTTAACAATGCGCTGAATAATGCATATTATCCGGTGCAGTGGAAGACAGCGGTGGTACATCCTATCCCCAAAAAGGATAAGGACAGGACAAACCCTGCTAATCTTCGGTCAATTAGTTTGCTCCCGAATGTTAGCAAGGTATTCGAAAAAGTTGTCAATAGATCTCTTTTAAGATGGGTTGAAGAAAACAAGATAATTCCGGAAAATCAGTTTGGCTTTAGAGCGGGGCATGACACTATTCATGCCGCGTCGAAACTGGTCTCCGACATACAGTGGAATAAAAGCAAGAACCAATGCACGGGTGCCTGCCTGGTTGACTTTGAGAAGGCCTTCGATACCGTATGGTTGGAGGGGCTCTTCTATAAGCTTGCCAGATTGGGCATCCAAAAGCCATTGCTATATATGATTTATGACATGCTTATGGGAAAGAAGTTTGTTGTCAAATCTGGCAACGTGACTTCGAGCAGGGTCTTCGAAATTAAAAACGGCTTACAACAGGGAGCGGTGAATTCTCCGATCCTATTTAATATTTACACAAGCGATCTGGTGGGTGCCCTCAGACATGCTATAGCGTACGCAGACGATTTGGTGGCGTACAGGTCAGGTCCTAAAATCGAGGTCATCAACGTGCTTTTGCAGCGTGACTTCGAACAAATTAAGAGGTATTGCGATGATTGGAAGTTGAAAATCAATTTCCAAAAATCGGAAACAATCCTGTTCAGAACTCCATTGGCTGGGGCCTCTAGGGATACCAGAATAAACTGGAGAAAATTGGCCATTATTGGACAGCATGGGCGGCCATTGGCGGTGAGAAACGTGGTCAGGTATCTTGGCATCCGGCTTGACCAGTATCTATATTTTGACAAACATATAGATGCTTGTCTTGCTGGGGCTAAGAGGGCTTACGCTCTGACAAGGAGACTGTTTCGCAGCAGTCAACTTAACGCCAGGGTGAAGGTCATTTGCTACGTGGCCCTTATAAGGCCGATCATCGCTTATGGTTGTCCCATGTGGTTCAATATAGCGCCGTATTATATGGAAAAGATTCGGGTGTTTGAGAGGCAATGTCTCAGGGCCTGTCTAGGGTTGTATAGAACTCCCGAATCCGAGTACATGCATTATTATCCCAACAAGACCCTATACAATGGGGCTCGACTGAATAGGATTGACAATTTCCTTATTAAGGCGATTCGGAGGCACATTGCAAGGGCGATGGCCAGCGATAATAGTCTGATCTCAGGGGCTTACTACCCCAACTTAATGTACCACGAGAGTACGCTACGGTCTGGCTTTGTCCCGCCTGAGGCATTTCTCCATGCAGATATGAAAGGCTTAGTGCAGACAAGAGATGGTGTGCCGGTAATTTACCACCGCCACCGCGGCGCGAGGGATAAGCGGCTCATCCACGACGGGTACGCCGCCAATGCTCAGGAGCTCCTCAGATTTAGTACCGCAATTGCGGATCGGGACATTGTAGATACGGAAAAGCAATTCACCGAATTTTGGTGGCTTGAGGAAGGGGTGAGGGTAGATACGCTCTCCCGGGCCGGTGCGCTACGTATGTAGCATCCTCCTAGTTTTAAGCTAGTATTAAGTTAGTTAGGTTAGATTAGGGGGTCTGTGGGAGGGGCCGGGCTCGTCAATATGATGAGTGCTTTCGGGACTTGACCGACGCTTATGGCCTCGCTCGAGTCCCGGCGGCGCAGATGAACCCAGTTGGCGACTGCCAGGCACCCATGGACGCGATCAGGATGGTGACCAATCCTTAAGATTGCTCACCATCCTGATTATAGGTAATGTAGGTTAAGTAGATTAGGTAGTCTTAAGTAGTTTTAACTAGTTTTAAGTAGTTTTAAGCAAACCAAAAATAATAAAGAGTTCCAGTTTTTCAAAGTTTCTGGAAGAATAAAAAACAAACAAAATTAAATATCGATAGATTTAAGGCCGAAAGGCAATAGTTTTAAGAATAACGATAAGTTTAGAGCGCTCGTTTGGAGCCAGTAAGCTAGAATTAAGATCCATGTTAGTTTTAAATTAGATTTAATCGTTTTTGTCTAGTATTAAGTTAATGAAAGAATTAAATAAAAATGAATTGAAAACTGAAAACTTAGAGCGTCGTGCTAATAACGCGAAGGTCGTGGGTTCGATCCCCCCATGGGCCAGCTTTTTTGTGTTTCTGAATTTATTTTCATCACTCGAATGACTCTAATCATTAATCCCGATAAAAATGGAATACCATGCGCCGGCCAACTGAGAAATTATTAAGAGAGGACACATCCACACAATAATTATCAATTGCTTTGTTTTTAGAATAATAATTAATACTCGTGACACCAGTTCAATTAAATCGACCAGAAGGAAAGCAAAGCTAAAAATAAATAAAATGTGCTTCATTTTTAATTACTAAAAGGAATTCCGCTCCCCCATTCAACACTGATGGTAAACTTTTCCCACTTAACATTCTTAGACACTTCCGTTCCACATTCCGGAATCAACAAGTGAAAAAACTTTCTTCCATCCTCAGGAAAGTAGATTGCGTTCTTCATTAAATATTAAACAATTCCGGTTGTTTTGCATACGATTTTGAAATGTATTTTATTTTTAGTCGTCTGGGTCTGGTTCGTATTCGCAACCCCCCTCATGTATGTGGGTTTGTTTGTGTATATACGAATGGATTCCCCGTGATTTTTTTTGTTTACACTTTTTGCTGTTGTACTAAAGATACGTAAAGCACGGAACGAATGGTGAGGCAAGCTGATTTTGTTTTTACATTTCTTAGCGCCTAGTAGTGAAATTTCTCTTTAGAACATTTTGATACATGTACTTGCGGAATTATCGCATTCGCAGGGAAATGGCGTACCGCACTACTGTTATCTCTCTACTGACTAATCGACATTGCTTTTGTACACACTCTTCATTTATTTAAATAGAGAGATGTAGAGCAGGTCATTCACTTGAAGAACATGTCGGAAGGGAATAGAAAACTTTTCCGACACGGATTTATTTTTAGATATATTTTTTCAGGGTGAAATAAACTTGAAAATATGCACCCCTAAGCGTGGGTATATGCTTTAAAGAAATCGTCATGAGAAATTCATCATCATTTGTACCGCTAAAACCATTGGCGATGGTGCCACAATTTATTTTGGCAAGTTTCCCCCGGCATTCCCTAAATTCAAGTGCGAAACGTCGACGTCGTTAATGAAATTAAACTTAATACGCGTAGGTTCTGAAGGGAGTATCTGAAAACTTGTATACGGCAGCAGATGTCTGTCGTCTTGCGGTAGCCAATCAATCATTACGGTGGTATACAAATCCGAAGTAAGCAACCGCGGGGTGGAAGCGTCATTACTTCTAATGAAATTGAAACCCTAACGAAAGTTTTCTCACCGCAAAGGCAGTAACTTTGTAAGGACATCCATGTAGTACATATGTATGAATGTTCGTGCTCATCAGTGTCTTTGGAGAAACGCTTGATCAAGGTTGTTCGTAGTTGAGGGTGTAGGAAGTAGATGAAGAACCCATTTGCAATACTCAAATTTATTTACAAGTTCGTCTATGACCCTTAGAGCCATTTGTTTCCATATGCGCCTCATGGTTCCATTTGATACTTGTCAATTATTTGTGAGCCTTCATACATTTCGTTTCATTATTAACCCCTTTGACGCAGAATGTTAAAATCCCTTTCCAGTGGCAATGGCAAAAATGGTCCAGTCTTTAGTGTCTACGTTGTCTAGCCGGGTTAAGTTAAAAACACTCTATACCCAAATAGATAAATAAGGTATAGTGCCTCGTAATCGATGATAATTTATTGAAATTGGCTAAATATGCTTTTGTTTTACTTTCTCCCTTAGTCCGGTTCACGTTTGAGGTCGCACAAAAAGCACATTGATTGCTATACGTGAGCGTGAGTGTTGTTGACCGAAGGGAGCAAAATGAAAGGGAGATAACGACTTCCACCGTCGTCGTTCGGCCCGTTCGTATTCATATTCATAAATTTTCTCATTATCGACGGAGACATCTGCTATTTGTAGGGATATTTTTTTTCTTTCACAAAAAGTTGAAAAAAGTTATTGGTCAAACAAAACTAATGCAAGTTTATTGAAGAAAAACCAAAAACCATTTCTAGTTCAAAGGAAAGTATTCCATATTCCAACCCGAACGGATAATAAATAGTGAACCGTACCGCATTTGTTAGTTACCATTGAGTCTGCGACTGTGATCCACTGAGTCGCCTCAATAAAGACAGATTTTGAACATTACCCATCGCTTTCCAATTATGCTGGACGACTTAATTAAATTTTGTGGCACTTTTTCAATGAAATCAGGGAATTTCGTATGAAATTTTTATAAACGGACTGTTCACATAGTCCGGGAAAATAAAAAACAAAGCAAATTTTAGTAAACAGATAGATTTAAGGCCGAAAGGCAATGATTTTATGGATGGTGTTAAGTTAAGAGTGCTCGTTAAGAGCGAGTAAGCTAGATTAATAAATTGTTGGTGTTAAACTAGATTTTATAGTTTTTATCTACTGCGCATAAGCTTAAGAAATAAAAATAAAAATTAATTTAAACTGAAAAATGACATTTTTCGGGATTTTTGCGGTTTAATTTTGTTGCCATATATTAAAATGTTCTAATTTTAGCGCTGTTAAATACTTATTAGTTCCTGCGTTTTCTGCGCACTCAACATACTCATAAGAGTTTTATTTTAAAATACGTAACTTAAAAAATCTCTTCCTTTCCTTTAGTATTTTTAAATATTGCAAGTCGCGCTTTTGAAGTAAAATAGCAGTGCAGAGTTAAGCATTCGCAAAACCAATTTCGTATTATTGAATGAGCTATACGTACTAGTGAGATTCGGGTTCTAAATCTAAGATACTTCGCTCAGATCAGTTTTGACCACAAATGTGGGTTTTCAACGAATAAGCAAAGCTTTTATTTTTGGAGGTTTTTATAACATAGGATTTTAGCTTAAACTAACGATACTTTTACTGTTGTACATTTAAAAGCTTTATTAAAAATCGGTACTTCAAAAAATATGGAAACTGGTATAAAAATAAGGCGCGCGGTTTAAATTTGTGTTGAATAGTTAAATTGGCGGTGAGTTTGCTTCAACATTCACTGAATTAAGTTTTAAATAATGAAAGTCATAAATATTTCGTCACGCATTGCTCGTTTTCGAGTAATGCGTTTTGGACTCTGGTCTATTTAAATTACAACTTCAAAGTCGAAAGTTAAATTGAAATCAGGCCGCATAGAGAAAGGGAAGAAATAAATACTGGGCATTATTTGCCCTGCTTCCCTATAACTAGCTTATCCGAAGCTGAAATTTTAAAAATATGTGACTTTCTAATAAACAATAGAGGAATTTCCTTTCCGACGTCAATGAACAAAACAATGTCTTTAAGCGAAGCTTGAGGACTTACTTAAATAATCTGTACTTGGAAACAAACCTTTCTCCTTTTTTGATAATTTTAACAATTTTTTTAATTTAATGGTATCTACTTCTATCGCTTCAATAACGCACAGAGATACTTTCAGATATACGTTAGTTTTACACCCAAATGGATACAAGAAGTAGTCTTCTAGAAGACAGTTCTACAAAAGTTAACTTATTCTATAGGAGTTTCAAAAAAGTTAAGTAGCAACAGAGTTCACGACTGGGCCTCATTGTATTTAGTCATATGAAACGACAACACGGTTTAACAATGTTTCGAAAGCGTAGAAATTTCGAGGCGACTTTGAGGCGGGAAGTTCCGCGCGTCACCTTTTAAATAGTTTGATATTTACTTTTGAGGAGCCGTTTATTAAAGAAACAAAAAATAACAACTGGCCCATGGGGGGATCGAACCCACGACCTTCGCGTTATTAGCACGACGCTCTAACCAACTGAGCTAATGGGCCACAGTGGCGGCCAGTGACAAAGGACCAATTCAAAAAAAAATAGACCTCAAAATTTTATAAATAAAATCAGCCAGTAAACCAAGTATAAGAATAACAAATGTTTCTGAAATTCACGACTTCTATTGAAGGATGAGTGGATTTCATTGCATTCGTAAAGACTAGTAAAAAACGCTTAGTTTCTGAGGTCTACAAGTTAATGCATATGTGTAAAATAAGTGTGACGCATTGAGGTTGATAAGTGTTTCCTGTATAGCTTGTATCATTAAAATAAAAACTTATTTAAGGAATTTAATGGAAACTAGCGTGATGTGCGATTTTGAAGAATAAAATAATAAATTAAAGAACAAATTGTCTAAGGGCACAATTCTAGTAAATATTTGAAATTCAAGGAAAGAGTGACTAGCATTATAGCCCTTTGTCCAATTTCTGTCACTAATTTGACTGTTATCACCAGCAGCGGGTTAGAGGCATTGTCTTTTCATGGTTTTCTCTAACTTAGGGTGCAGTTATAGCGACACGAAAAACGAAACCGTAAAAATGTTCTTTAGCTTTAATGGTTGAACTCAGTCTTAAAATGGTGCTTATGAATTATAAAGTTAGTTTATAAAAAAATAAGCAGATTATCTTTAAATAACTACACCCTTAAGAGTTGTAAAATGCATGACGGTTTTTGTTGAAGTATAATTTTTGATATTTGCAAGATCGCGATCGGTTCTAGCGAAGTTCAACTCTATAAATTGAGTGAAATTTTAACCCAATTAACATGAGATAAAGAGTGTGAGTTTGTTGCGAGCAAAGCGTTCCGCAAACCCTCGAACAACAAATAGGTAAAACTTAACCTAAAACCAGAAAGCGCAACTCGAAACTGACAGCTGAGATTTGTGAATTTCTGTCAAAAAAAATATAGCTCATGCAAATTAATTGTAAACAGTTTTTCGAGTATTTCCTCGGTTGATGCCTCAATGAAAAAAAAGAAATGATTTTTAAAACAGTATTCTCATAAATAATGTTTTCATTTAATTTTCAATTTAAGAGATAATGAGATGATTGAAAAATTTGGTTCTTACTACTGAAATAACAGAAACTCAATTTAAGACTCAAAACCAACATGCAAAGCGCCCAAAAAATGCAATTGAAATGATTGTTTTATGCTATTTATTTAATATAATTTAATAAGTAGTTTGGCCTATGAAAAATACATCGAAAAAGACCACAAAACAAAACGTTATAAAAGATTTTCCAAAAAAGAATGTAGTTGGACGACTATTCACATTATATGTATATGTACCTCTGGTTTTATTTTACTTTTGTCTTAATTCAAAAAACAGAACTAAGTATGTGTTTAAAATTAAGAAGTAAAAAAGAGATAGGATGTAATCGCTTAAAATGGGGAGTTTATCGCGGTTTTATTTTGGCAAATTACCTATGGCTGATTTTCAATTCGATTTATGGTTTTAATCAACAATTTTTAAATTATACCGTTTTACATTACACGCATTTACTATTATTTAAACAAATACCGAATTCTTGTTGTTCATAAATACAAGTTTCAATATCACTTTAAAGCAATTTAAGTATTTAACCAAGAAATATAACTTATGTACCAACTTTTAGCAGTATTTTTAATGTAGATATAAAAAAATCTGCTCAACACTCGCAAACACTTGAGAACCGTACAATTCTATTTGAATTGAAATTTAATCAAACACCTCTTATAACCTACCCTTGTTAACAATGGCACACACAACAATTGTCTAATTTGATAAAACTAAAACTTGAAACACTTCATGCTCAGCACGAGACACTCACTGTTCACGTTACTGACATCTCGTGAGTCATTATTTTGCTTTATTACATGAACTATTAATTTTCTATGTCAGACGGCGGTTCGTTCAATGTCATTGCCATAATATGATGTGCACACTCATGCACACAGTTTATCGGGTTAATTAAAACACACTCAAGTGATGTGAGTAGCAGAACATTTTCGCAAGCTCACCCGAGTTCAATCTTAAAGCAATAATTGAGGAAAAAAAAATAATAACTGGCCCATGGGGGGATCGAACCCACGACCTTCGCGTTATTAGCACGACGCTCTAACCAACTGAGCTAATGGGCCACGACAAACTCGCCGCCAAAGTATCCACATCAACTTGGACACAGTTCTAGTAGCCTCGTACCATATGCAAGTCCAATAAACGTCCATTACTGTCAGATAAGCACAAACTGTTGGCATTTTGCAAAATTCTCACCTCACTGGGTAAACAGATATTGATGGCTGGATAAATATTTTTAAAGCTATCTTATCGCGCTTGTTGTTGTGAGAGTCTCTATTTGCATTGCGATTAAAGTACCCAATTGTGTGATATTAAAATGTATTATACCATCAGTCTATCACGCTTGGAAACTCAATCGTGGCGTTCGAACAACTTTACTTACCTATAGCCTGGTGGGGTCTTATCAACGTGTTTATTTGTTTGCAAATATAGCTCAATGATAACAAAAAGCACACACTTTACGTTGGCAGGAGCGTATTAATTGCATCATCAAATAATATCAACTGCGAGAACTGTCAGTACGAGCGGATCCAGAATAGAGAACAAATCCAAAACAAAAGCGCCGCGTGCTGTATCTATACCGCGAGCCAGACGCTATACAACTAATCTCACCAACACCAATCAAAAGCTCATCGCCCTTGCGATCTTGCTTCTTGCATAACATCAGCAGTTGAATGTTGAAGTAGATTTCTTGCTACATGCGGCTGTCGACTAAATTGATGACGATGTCAAATCGTGGAGGCGAGCATGGACTTAACTTCTCAGCCAATAATAATAGCGGCAATCATGTGATAACATTTTTTTTTATATGTGCTTTTATTTGCGGTGTTTTCTTTTTTGATTATTCATTGTTGGTAAATTTAATACTGGACTTGAGAGGCCTTCGAAGGTCATAGTAGAATTGTTTGTACAATTTTTGCTAAAGTTTAAGTACTGAAAATATTAATTTGCACCATCCCTATTGGTAGGCCCAGGTCCACCCCAGACTGTAGCGCCACCTAAGTAAATCCCTATTTTGCAGCCAATGTTGCCTAGAGATAGCGATTGGGCCGCTACTGTTTTGCGGCAAACTCACAGCACTGCAGAAGTGCACGACTGGGTCGCATAAAACTTTCTCGTTCATAGAAAAATTTGTATTGTGTTGTGTGAACACATAGCAGGATATAAGAAGCCCTTACTCGAGTTCAAAATTTTGTACAAAAATAATACCTCTCCCTTACCAAGAAAGCGGGAATTCAAAAATAACTCAACGACTTTTCGAGGCCCGATGTTTATAGTAACACAAAAGCACATATATTGTACAAGCGGCACGTTTTGACATATTTTAAAATTTTTTAGGAACTCAACACTTTTTATTGAAAAAGGTTCTTACTGTACAAGCTTGTTGTTTTATGGGACAGGTACTATTTGTTTGATATAATCCGGGACTGTGATTCCAGAAATATTGCCCTGGATATCTGACAAAGTATTAAACTTTGGATCCGAGGTTCCCAAACTAATTTTCTTCGTACACCGCCCACTGTTACATTTTTACCATATTCCCAAAACTCCATAATTATGCCAGCCTAACTGAAAAAAAAATTTCTTTGCTATCGAAACCATTTTTTCATACCAACGTAGACCTCCGTCGAGTCTTCCGTGGACCGTGGACTTGGATGAACACTTTTAGCTTTTTACTGACATCTACATTCGGCAAATTAAACAGCCTTCAAGCTTCTTTATTTTGGATAATTTGAAGGAATGTGCTTAGCTAAATAAAACAGCAACAAATCGAGGCTTGTCAAACTATAATACATGTTCAACGACCAAAGGAGCTCCTTTAGAATGACGTTAAAAGAAAATCAGGCGAATAATCTAGCTTAAGCCAAAGTGCGATTGCGTTGAAATTCGATGTCGTAACAATAATGGGATTTGTGATCCATTTTAAGCCTTCGACTGAAAGTTAAGTGGATTTTTGTCAATTTTTGACTCAGCTTAAGTCAACTTAGTTCTTTTACGGTTAGCCCCACTAGCTTCGAAAATTGTTCTTAAATAATGATTGCCAATATTTTACGATTCTTTTTAGCGATATGTTAAGTCACTAGTGGCGTGGCGTCCATATAACCCGATTCCTACCGACTTCCCTTTTTATCACTATGCTTGAAACAACTGCCACTGCGTTGTTTGACAACTCTTTGTTTAACCCGCTTTGCTATGAACAAAATATTCGGTTTGCTTCTACTTTTCCTTTTATCATTTTTGTATTTGATTAGTTGATGTTGAAAGCAAATGTACAATATATGATGTTCTTTCAAGCTACACAAATGTGAGGTTTTTTACATTTGTATGTGAATAATTTTGCTTGGACTTCCCACTTTGAAATGTTCACGCCACGCCACTGTAAGTCACTATGGTCTGCGTCAATAAAACAACAACGATTGTCGCTTTGGCAGCTTCATAGATATGTGCCCTTAAATGGACCTACCGTCTGAATCTCGCAAAACGCAACCGGGCAAAAATGTCTTAAGTTGGTTTTTAACAGTCAGGGCAGTTAAATCAGTTATAAAAAAAAACATTTATTTCAAGTTAAACATTATAAAGACTACTTTTTTATACTAATAGATTATAAAAGGACATAACTTTCAAACCCTGCTGTCATTTCTGACAGTTCTCTGACATTTATTACTTTACGAATCGCTTTTTTATTAGGTCTGTTCCCTTACTATAATGCATTTGAACACATAAGTCAAACTGCGTTCCCTTACGCAAGAGTTGGGAAGAAGTAACCGAAGTTTGATCAAATTTGACTTATGATGTGTTAGGGAACAGGCCCATTAATAATTTTTTTTTTTCTGTTCAGTGACATTGGATAAGTTTTATGAACAAGCGAAATTGGCGTTCCTGGATTGGGACAAATACACAGGAGGATCATAAAGCTTCAATAAATCCAAATCTTCAAATACCCTTCGGTTACTTTTTCAAAAGTTAAGCGGGAATTCGTGTAAGTAAGTCAATGACCAATGATTAAAGAATTGGCCACGGTTTCTCATACTTGGTTGCCATTTCAGTGTCTCCGATGCTGAACTCTATATCAAAGATTTTTACCACAACCATTGTTCAATGTTGTCAAAATTATGATGGATTGTAAACTTTATTTAATTAAACTTATTTTTCAACTACTCTCATGTCTACAATTCCACAAACCCCACCACAAATTCAAAACACAAAGTAGTGTGCTATATGTTCAAACGTGCAACCATGAGTCGTGGTTTTCTTCCACAATTTTTCGGGTTGTCAACAATTCACGCAACAAAATTCAATTTTCACCTAAACTATGGCCACATCTGCTGCCTGATAAGTAAATTTCTCTGGTAGAATGCCATTAACCACAAATTATTACCGACAGGTATGGATGGTGTCATTTTTGTGTGAAATGTTTAGTTCTGCATCTAGCCACTGTGCACACATTGTCCGTAGAGAGAATTAATTGTTATTGACACTAATTATGAAAAGTTAATGGCGCCATGCAATGCACCTGTCAAATCTTTCGTCAGAGCGCAAATTACCCCATTTACATGCATACCTGAGGGCAAACTATCTCATGATAGCATCAATTGAATTGATGTAGCTTAACTTTTAAGCAAATCGCTTCCAATTGTGTTTGCATTTTGACAGATAGGAATAGATTGATTTTAATGGTAAATAAGCCAGAGATGTTTTGCCGAATTAATCGGCACTAATGAGCAAAATTAATGCACCTCTACATCCTGTACCCAGTGAGATAAATGGATTTCTGTCTGTGTTACATTGAATAATGAAAGGATCAATAATTTGAGTGAATCATTTTGATGAACTCAACTAAGTCTGAGGTTCCTTGTGATAACAAGCTTTTGAGTATTCCACTTTTGGTCCAAACGCTCTCTAAAAAGACAGCAATTTGTACCGGCGACTGCAGGTCTGCTCCTTTACTTTTGTTGTAAAAATGGAAAAGACTGTCAAAATGACAGTGGAGGGGATGAATTATCTCTCAGAGAGGGAAACTTACTCAAAAGTTAAGGAACGCTTTTAAAGTAACCTGTGAAAAATGACAGATAGTTCATAAATGCCAAATAGAAGAACAACAAATTCAAATCAGCTGTCAATTTTCAGGCAACTGACAGTTGTTTCAATTCTTACGCAAAGAAATATGTTGAGTAAAAACTAGTAAGAGGGGAAATATCTTGCTCTCTCGAAGCCGCTCTCTTTTACGAATTTTTCGAGTTGAGGAACGACAATTAAGTAAAATGCGCATGAATTCGTAAGATTTAAAATTAAAGGAACAGACCTTATGTTTCAAACGAAGCGACTGTCAGCTAAAATTAAGGACAAACTCTCAGTCGAGAACTTAATGACAACTATTGCACCGCAGAATTTCGTCCTTAATACTTCTTATTGTATATTCCTTCCATTCCCTTTAATGTGACAGAGAAGAGTGTTCGATTTCTATCATGTAACCTCCCGGTATAGATGTTTACACATCAACAACGTCTATAAAACGTTCTAGCTTTGTGTCCACAAACTCCACTCGAACCATTGACAAACAATAATAACACTGTCCTTAGTGGATTGCGAAATAAAATATTTTCTTTGGATACTTTTCGTGTCCACTGATCACAATCTACGTCAATATTGTACGCACAACTGCGTCAACGAATGTGTACACCAAACAAAAATAAACCCAAGACGACACGTGTACCTATTCATAACCTTACCCACTGTCACTGTTACGGGCAGTGTTACCTGTCTTATCACATTCAAATGCCCCCCCATTCCCGCACTGTTTCGTTTTCTGTCAAATCAATCACGCTCAGCGAGAGGGAGCACAAAACTTGTTGCTCTTCACTTTCTTTTATGGGTCTCGATTTCGATTCTAGTTCGAGTGCGTAAACAATAGCCAGTTTGGTGGTACTCCGATACAGAAAGATACTCGCAGATACACTCAGCTGATTGGGGGACGGATTGTTATTGTTGTGGAGATACAAACAGCTTTTATGCGATCATCAGGTCAGTCCGAGTGTACACGCAAAAAAAAGCTTAATGGTATCACCATGGAATCACCAGCGAACAGCGAGCGTTGAGTAGTTTGCTTCCCAGCTATAGATAGTGTGCAATCCAACTCAGTCAAGTTTAGTAGACCGAGTGTGGTGAACGAACAGTGCGAAAAGCGACAGCGACCACGGCACGTGTGCAAATTCTATCTTCCTATCAGCGCGTGCGGGTGTTTTGTTGTTTTTTTTTTACCACTGCTGCTGGTGTTAACCCCTAAAAGACAGTGAAAGTGCATTTAAATCGAACCCCAGCTATACTGCAGCATATCTTTAAGGTAACGTCCATGCAAAGTTTAACCACAAACAAAGTGCCAACCTTTGGACGATTGTTCGACTTCTTCGATCTTTGAACTACAATACTAGGAAGCATAATATTTCATTTCATAATCGGCACTGTAAAAGCACGCCGACAAATAAGGCCAATAAATCCAGATATGCGGTATACCGAACCACGCCATACGCATACGTATTAATTATTAATTAGTCGGCGGTTTTAGTGTAACAAAAATTAATCACCTTCGTGGTGTTGTAGGGCGTCGGTTGGAATACATTTTTTTATTTGAAAAATGCACAGCCATCCGCCTTATGGATGCGACCCCATTAAACCATTAAATTCACAGAGGGTGGTGGTGAAAACCGAGTCCAAACGCGAGTGCAGTGGCAAATTCTCACATTCGCATGCGGCATGATGCTTACGTAAAGTCATCCCCTCTCTGTTATCAAGCTGTGTGAATCGGACCATCCATTGAAGGCATTAATTTGAAATAAAAAAAAATCCATTTGGCTCTGAAGCCTGCGCTGCGGTCGCACATAGAAGATGCTCTTGCATCACTCCCACGCCTTTAAAAGTGCGATATTTGCGATTGTTTGCATTAGCTTCCGGGTGAACTAAACATTTGTCTTAGAATGTATCTGCATTTCTTCCGGATGGATTAAATATTTGTTTTAGAAAGTTTCCATCTATTTTGGTTAACGTTTTGTCTGTTTCAAAATCGGAAACGTCACATGACCGACATCATAATGAAATCTGAAAAGAAATCTATGAAATTCGAAAGCCTATTTTTAGACATCATATACTTGAGAGGAACGTTTGTTTAAATTTTCCGACGATAAACTTGAAAATGTTTCCCAGATGTTTTTAATTCGTGTGTACAGCGCACACTGTCAAGTTCACGTGTAACAGCGTGGGTCTTAGTACCCATGTGCAGTTTGTCAGCGTTTAACGAGAGTGCGGTATAATAAACATTTTCAGTTTTGTTTACCTGGTGACGACACACCCACAATTACATTTGTAGCTGGGTTTGGGCCGTTTATTTATTTATTACCAATTTATGACTCTCCTAATCGGTTAGAGTGTGCTCTTGTCATTGGTAGGGAAATTGTATTTTTGACGGTTGCACAATCAATAATTTGACAGCGGCTGATAAAAGGGTTGGAGACTAGAGTATCATGAACTTGACTTTGGCACGTTACTACGAACGGGCGATTTAATTGTGCTTTGAAGTTGGCTTATCGTTTAGCTAATCTTTACGATTCGTCGAAAATGTCAACTCTGTAGGTGGGCAAGCGCTTCCCGTCAAGGTCGATAATGAATTTAGTTTGATGGAAAATTTATAAGATAAAACAAATTAATAGTTATTAAAAAAGAACACATTTATCGTAGCAGACGTAAAATGGATATTTATAGCAGAAGTCAACAAGTAATTTATTAGCTGATTCCTATTAAACATTGTTCTGTGGCCATAAACATAAACTTTACAATCACGTGATTGGTGCAAAAATTTACATTGTGGATTTTTCTTTTTTTAATCACGTTTGAAACGTTTGAAAATCGTAAAAAATGTGCCACTGCATGGACTCCTGTTTGCTTTCAGGATCATAGTGATGAACCCATGTTTTGTCCCCAGTAACAGTTCTATAAATAATTTTAACCGGGTCTGTGCTACACAGCTCCAAAAAATCCTTAGAACTTGCTTCTGAGGCGCTGTGAGAATTCGAGGCACCCATCTTGCACTCACTTTTGAAAGATTGAGGCAGTCATGAAGAATGGTGTGTATGGTACCAATGAAAAGGTTAATGTTCACAGCTATCGTTTTAATCTTTATTAAGCATCGTCAAGTACAAGTTTCTCGACTTGTTTAATGTTTTCTGCGGTTCAGGCAGTTATTGGGCAGCCTGAGCGATGGTCTACTTCAATGCAATCCCTGCCCCGTCGACATTTACTTGATCACTTTTGAACGGTTGACAGCGAAGTTGTGCAGCCACCATCTCTTCGTGAATTATTTTTTGACTTTTTCCTTGTTTAGTAAGAAATTAAATCACAGCGCGGTGGTCAATTTTAGTGATCTTCGCGACGCCAGCCTTTTCACATTTGTTCAAATTCGCCAAAACCCACGCGGGGGAACTAAATGCAAACATAAACTAGAACATTATGTTTATGAATTTAAAAGGGGGTCTGTCGAGGCTCACTTGGGTTTGCTCAATGGGTTTCTATACAAGAAATTTAACAGTTTCATGAGTGTCATGACTCATGAGACTCAATTACACCGCTAAAACGAACCTTTTGGTGTACCTACTCTTGTAGAGGAATACACAGCGCATTCGAAAATTTAAAATATTGTCGAAGTTGATCCTCGGAATTTGATTATGTACCTAAACACACTGCGATACTTTTGTAGTTATCGTTACCAATCGCTAACGAGCAACTACATCGCTTTAACAAAAAACTAAACGCACCTAGGTAATTTAAGAATACATATTCCACTTTCTCTTTTTCTGTGGTTAACAACGCGAGTGGTTGTGTTGTTGCTGAACTGCGTCTCCAGGAGAGAGAAATTGCATTTTTAATTTTTTTAAATTGAAGTTTTATTGAAGACATCGAGTCATATACGCAACTGAATGATTCCTACAATAGAAACCACAATCTTCATATTGGAACTTATTTTTCTTTTAATAAGATAGGTCGAAGTTTGCGTAAAAATCAACATGTCATACTGCACATGAAATTAACATTGACAAAAACGCGTTCACAACTATCGGAAAAATGGTTTTTGTGAAATGCCATTATTGACTTAAGTAACTACTTCCTCAATGATGTAAATGATCTAAGTTTCATCAGCGCTGCTAATATTCTTAGCTTTATCAATGGTAGTAAATGGTTTACATGAGTAACCCGTAACCCGTTAAGGAACCCCCATTAGCAGTGGTATGCACAATGGGCCGACTTATGGCCTAAGTGATTCTCTCACCGAGAGCCACTTTAACATAACATACTGTGAGGACCTACAAGCCGCGGAAAACATCTCTCACTTTCTCTGTAAATGTCAAGCATTTGATCGGAGTTGAAAGAAGCACCTAGGAATGTTAGCTTCTCAAACAAGATTGAGACCATACTCCTCAAATTCTCTAGGGAAATTGAGTGCTCAGGGGAACTGGTTAAGGTTTTAACCGCAAGGGTTCGGTACCCTACTCTACCTAACCCTCATGATGGAAAAACATTTTAAAACCATCACGTGGAATTTGTTTATGCTCGTATTAATACATGCGTACGTACAAAAGTTGGCGACCGATTTACCCAATAAAGCTTCTGCTATCAGTCGAATTGTGATTTCTCATTCCAGTACCTCAGGTCGCTAATAATCAGTATATTATCTCCAAGTAAAATGGCTTGCGTCGCCAATAATCACTCATTACCGGCACACGTTGTTACATAGAAAAATGAAAACAGCTTAAAGTAGGAATTATTTTGGTACCTGCTATATGCCTCAAGATAATTCCCAAGAATTTTGCAACAGATTGGCGTACAATTAATTTTCGATGTGCGCCATTTCGATTGTTTTCAAAAATAAGTATAAACAGGAATTCGCCTGTGGGCTGCATACGCAAATTGATTAAATCTGCCCACAGCGTTCGAACTTCTTATATTATTTTAATCACCATGATGAGGACTAAGGAATTCTGGAATTCTGTCTGAGCCGCTCGCAGAAGTACGTATTCTATTGAATGAATCATTAAAAATATTCTCCTTTGAAACCAAGGGGAACGCAATTAACACTCTCTGGACATTTTATCAAACTTACGATGTTTCATAAGAAAATCGTTGATTTACATACACACAATGTAAAATCCAAAACAAGCATTATAAGCACTCATTCCTATTTACGAGTATTGTATTCCTTTTGACACATAATGGACCTTGCTAACTATAATTTTTAGTGTCCACTTAGAACGTAATGAAGCTTGAAATTGCTAATTTTGTCACAGTTGTGATTTCCAATACACAAGCCTCTTGTCAAGAAATTCGTGACTGAATAATAAATGAGTTGACAGTTCGTACGTATTACGTATAATGTGGCTGACGTAAGAAAAGTGACGCTACCAACCAATGTAGTTTTTGTGTTCAGGGTACCTTCAGTCGAGACCAATCTAGTCTACTTAAGACTGACAAGGAATTTGGATATCAAACTGAAATATTGTCCTTTTAATCGAAAAAAAAACACACAAATCTGAGAGTGTTTTTTCCATGTTCTCTTTACCTCATTGACTGGTCCAATTCAGAATCCATTCATAAAACTAAAGAACGTCAGAAATATTAGGTCTGTTTCTTTACTGTTAAATCCTACGAATTTTTATGAATTTTCACGCATTTTACTCAATTGTCGTTCCTCAAATTCGTAAAAGAGATATTTCCCCTCTTACCAGTTTTTACTCAACAAATTTCTTTGCGCAAGAATTGAAACAACTGTCAGTCGCCTGAAAATTGACAGCGGATTTGAATTTGTTGTTGTTCTATTTGGCATTTGGCATTTATGAACTATCTGTCATTTTTCACAGGTTACCACAAAAGCGTTCCTTAACTTTTGCGTACGTTTCCCTCTCTGAGAGAGAATTCATCCCCCACTATCATTTTGACAGCCTTTTCAATTTTTACTACAAAAGTAAAGTAAACAGACCTGTTATGAAAGGATTCCCCTTAAATCACCAATAGATACATAAGGTTCGTTCGTGTACTTTTTGCGTAGAAAAATGAAAAATGTCAAATCTCAAAAATCGAGAGAGAATTCTCTCAATTTCAAGAGAAGTACCTGACCGGTTTTCTTTCAAAAATGTTAAGAAATGTCATTTTGACATTTTCATTTGGCTCTGAAGTACCTTGTTCCGAGAATAACACTTGTTGAGCAAGGTTCATTATATTTTTTAAAAGCTTAATATCTATTAAACTTACAATTTTAAATGCGCTGATATGTTCTTGAAGAACATTCAACTATAACTTCTTCCTCCGACATCGTTAAAGACGAAAATAAATAGAAGTTGACTTGTCAAACTTTTGAGCTGTCAATTAGTTGACAGTTTTCATATTTTCATTTTTCAGTAAGCCGAAATTCGGCGAGTAGAAAATTACGAAAAAATTAAAGGAGGGAAATGGTATTCTCTCTCATTTTTTTAGTAGTCAGTACGTGGTCGCATTCGCACAGTATCTTTGCAAATTTTTAATAATTTTACGTTTGCAAAAAAGTACCCGAACGAACTTATATCTACTTGTCAAATGTCAGACTGAAATGTTCGTGCTTTTTAGTACAAACAAATTGTGTGATCCGAAAACATGAAACTAATTAAATGAATACTATCAATCCGGTTACTTGGTTTGTCCACATAAATACCTTCACATTCGTAGAATTAATTCACATAGAATATCGACCATTTGCATGTATCCCCGAGAGAGCCTACCCTGCGATATTTTAACGACTCAGCAAAGGGCGGAATACCTACTTCAAACAGCCGACCTAGCATATTGACACACGGTACACCCCTATAATTAGTTGGTAAGCTGTATAAATAGAAAGTAATGTGATTAAATAAATTAGTTGAACTTTCGAAATTAAAGAAGACACATCTTAGTAAAGTAGCTCTATCTGTCCACCCACCCTTAATAGGGTGCTTAGTTATAGTAATCAGTTAAGAACTACCTAAATAAAAGGAAGTAACATAAAAAAGTGAATTTGAAAGCAATTCAATAAGAAAGTTATTCAATAAGAACGCAATAACACTGATAATGAGAAATATTTGACATTTATTGAAATTGTTGTCAATGTAAAAGACTCACGCGTCATAAACTAACCTGCTAAAGTGAAGTGATCTTTCTTGTTTAATTCGATTGTTCGAACATCAAGAGAAAACGGAGCTTAAGTGAGTGTAATCCTTTGCTACCGACTCAAAGTTGAAAAAGTTATGAAAATTTGACAGCATTTGGGATTCTAATAACTAGTGATACAAAAATTGAGACATCGATTCGAAACTCTAAATTTATCGACTTTCCACAAAGTCAAATCACAATCCAGTTCAAAATTGACAGCGTTAGTTTATAGGCTGTCAATAAACTGACAAAGTGATTCGTCAAAATTTGGCACATTCAAAAATATAAGGTCTGTTCCCTAACGATAATGAATTCGAACACATTAGTCAAATTTAGTCAAACTTCGTTCCTTTACACCCCGACTCCACAGGAGATAAATTCTCGCATAATGCTTATCATGAGATGAAATGCCTTGTGGAGTCACTCCATTTCATCTCATGATTGGATGTCTGCGATCTCTCTCTTCAATTATTTCTTGGCATGGATGTCTGACATGAATTTGACAGATACTTGTTTTTTTTTTTGATTTTTTTTCTGGAAATATTTTTTGGCTCATTTGAGTGTTTTTTCATGCCGATTTTGGTTTGTGGCGTAAGTAGTTGTTTTAAAATGGTAACAAAATAAACAGTTGAATAGTTTATTTGTCCAAAAAACCAAAACTTCACGTACAGTCTCTCGTGCCGCTGCGATATGAAATGAAATTTCATGGCATGATTTGCCCAGCGCAGATAAAAGAAATTGCATGAGATGGATGCCAGGCATTTAGCTTGAGAGAAATTATCTCCTGTGGAGTCGGGGTGTTACGCAAAAGTTGGGCAGAAGAGAGCCACAAAGAGAGAACAAAACATTTCGCCTTCATAAAAACCTGCAAATAATAGCCCAACAAACTTCTTTGGGCTAGTTGTTGTCAATCTCTTAAAAGTCAATTTGAATTGGCAGTTTATTTCGGTTTGCTTCGTTAAGTGCTGAAATTTGTTACTAAAAATGGATAAATCCACAAAAAAAAATATTAAACCGAATCCGAATGTTTTTCAACGTCTGCAGACTGGTAATTTGTTTAAACCCACTGACGTTTATTTTTGAATATCTCGCATATGTTCCTGTACTTTTTGGTTATATTCTCTTTTTCTGTGAGAATATGTCCCCACTCCTTGATATTTGACATTTTGCCGAAATTGGCCTAAAAAGTAAGGGAACAGACCTATAGTTATCTTCAGTTTATGTACCCTGAATGCAAAACCTGGATCGGTAACGTCACATCAGCCGCATATATACGAACTGTCAACTTACCTATGTGGTATTCGATTGGGCTTCCTAAAGCACTTTTTTGCTCTAGGTCACTTTTTATGTTCAGTTGCTATCTAGGAGCAATGACAAACGACTTTTGCCAATGGTTGCGATTGCGACACAATTTTCACTCATGAAACAATAATATGCGGTACTGACGTTTCGGGCAAATGGATTGCGCGGATTCGAAAGATTTGTCGTTTAAATTTGACTATGTTAACGCGACTCTATTGCCATGCAATTGTCATTTTAAGACATTCACTAGTTGACTATTTAATTTTTAAATAAACTTAAAGCAATTCTAAGGAGAAAGAAGTTACTCTTGGCATTAATTGACTTTGATTTTGCTTTGACACAATTAAAAACCACAAGTCACTCGAACTCTGGAAAAATACGTCATTCTGTTTGCCATTTTTCTCCATGGAGATGAGCATTCCGTTAGTCATCCATAAAAAAGTATTTAAAAAGGCGGCGTAAATGTTTTTACTCTTTACACAGCAGTAATAGTAACAAGTGTACTGACTGACGTCTACCTAGTAACTTGTGGACATTTGTTCTCATATCATTAAAAAAATATCCTTGGGATTAGTTTGCTTACAGACGTCAATTAAGGCTGGTATGCTGTTCGAGTAAGGTGAAATTTTCACTCCTCTCCAAAAAGTGCTGTGAAATTGAAAGTGAAATTTTCACGCCGAAATGTCCAAAATTTAATGCGACGGACAATAAAAGGCAAGTGAAATTGCCTAAGTAACGCCCCCTTCAAATCACTTTCTGAACAATTATTTTTCACTTCAACAGCGTACTGCCTGGTGAAATTTTCATGTGAAAAGTTCATTTTGACATTTCGCAGTGAAAAAATTGTATGGAAAATTTCATTTCACTCGAACAACGTATCAGCATTTAGCATACAAAAATTTGACGTGACAGTTCCTTAACCAGTTGATAACTTTTACTGAAAATATGTCAAAAAAAATCTACTACGAGTAATTGAAAGACTTTAATGAGACAACTTAAAAAAAACTCATCGGCAAGCGGCAACACTGAACAGATTGTTTATCACAGTGCCAAAAACAAAGGGAAATGCTTTTCAGAATTTCGATGAGAATATATTTATTTATGAAATTCGTGGTACTTTTCAGGGCGAAACCGAAACAATTTTACAGTAAATCAAAACGGACAATATAAATAATCATCGCTTCATTGGAAACATAATAAACACATGTTGAAAATGATGTACACGCCTCAGCAGCGACAGGCGGGTAAACAATATTCACAGTACCACAGTCACTTGCCATCGGTAGTTTTTATTTACAAAGGAATACCAATAGTCAGATCAAGCACTCACCGTTTAAAATGAACCGATTAGAGTATAATTCATCAATGAATAACAGAGAATAAATCGAATAACAAAACTCACACGGCAAATCACGTCGAACAATTTTTATTTTTGGTGTTCGCTACTGTCAAATTGACAGCAGAACTTGTAAATTTTTCTTATCTACAGCAGATGTTGCTGTTTCTCACAGATGTCGCAGCGAGCACTTAAGAGTAAAGAGTGAAAGCTGGCAAAATAACAGCTGACTGGCAATTTACATAATTACGTCATAGATTTCTGAAGCTTACAAATTACAATGACGAAATTGAAATGGTCATCAAAGGGTGACTCACTGTGATTGGCCTGCTCTGTCACCGCCACTGCATTTCAGTTTGTTTGTTTCGCCGTCGCCGTGTTGTCTTTATCGAAGAGGAGCCGTCCATTAGCGTGACCTTGCATCTCAAAGTTTACATCGAGATGAGCACAATAGTTCGCATCGGCATTTGATACATTCCATTTTTTGTTTAAGTTCTGTGATTTTGTTAAATACAAGTTGATGGCAGTAAATTCTCATTTCCGACTCCGACATTCCATAAAAAAATCCAGTGAAATCGCAAACGCCTACGTGAATTCGGCTGTCCTGTTGAATGTCCAATAAGTTTTAATTCGTTGCCGTCCTCGCCCACGACTGGAAATCCAAGGAATTCACGAGGTCAGTAAAGTGTGCTTTAAGGGATTAGGGCACAAGTGTTAGTGTTATGTCACATATCAAATAAGCTGAATTATGTGGGGGCAATCGAGATTTATTGATTATTTCATTTGCTCCATTGATGGATGGCGAAAGTTTGTGATGTGTGGCCTTGAAGGATTTGGATTGGAATTTGTTAGTGGTCATTTGTTCCTTTATATTCTCGCTGGGACATCTTGTGATGGGGTTTCGTATCATCGTCATTGGTGTGTGTATTTGGTTGGCAGTTTGCCACCTGCTGGGAAAATTGTTGTTCTTCGAAGTAGAATGCGGACTTAGGGAGTTCATGTGCAACATATTATTATTAACAACACATATTTTACTTTCTACTTGCAGCATTAACTAAAGTACAAATTACACTAACATGTCCGACCAGAACACACTTCCTCCTACCCGCCTAGGGCGTTGGTATTTTGGTGGTTTAGCAAGCGCTGGCGCTGCTTGTTGCACACATCCGTTGGATCTGATCAAAGTGACTCTGCAAACGCAACAGGGAAAGCTGTCTGTTGTCCCACTAACCGCCAAAATCATCAAAGAACAAGGTAGTCCCAAAAGTAACTCAACAACCCTTATGTAGTTAATACGCCAACTGATTTCTTTAGGCATTACCGCGCTCTACAGTGGACTGTCCGCCTCAGTGCTGCGGCAAATGACATATTCCCTCACACGTTTTGGCATCTACGAAGTCGGCAAGGACTACATCGACACGAAGACGCTGTTGGGTAAAATCACATTGGCCAGTGTGTCCGGCGCAATCGGAGGGTTGGTAGGCACCCCGGCTGATATGGTTAACGTTCGCATGCAGAATGACGTCAAACTGCCAGCAGAATCGAGAAGAAAGTGCGTATTTGACACAACAGGCCTGAACTTTCTCCAATTACCAATGTGTTCATTTCAGTTACAAAAACGCCATCGATGGCCTCATCCGTGTGTACCGACATGAGGGATTCAAGCAACTCTTCTCTGGTGCCACCACTGCCGTCAGCCGAGGTGTCCTGATGACAGTCGGTCAAATAGCTTTCTACGATCAGGTTAGTATCGTACATTCAGTTTTCTAAGTTCAACCGCGTGACGGATTTTCTTTAGATCAAATCGATGCTCTTGGCAACGCCCGGCTTCAAGGACGATTTGCGTACCCACTTTATCGCGTCACTAGGCGCCGGAGCCATTGCGACCACACTTACTCAGCCCTTGGACGTACTTAAGACCCGTACAATGAACGCCAAGCCGGGCGAATTCACTGGCCTTTGGGATATCGTGAAGTACACTGCCCGCTTGGGACCGATGGGCTTCTTCAAGGGCTACATTCCTGCATTTGTCCGCCTGGGACCTCACACCATCATCACGTTTGTTTTCCTCGAACAACTTCGACTTAATTTCGGCATCATACCCGAGCCAAAGAAACAGGCCTAAATCTCAGAACGAAGAAGGCGAGTGCCTTTTTCCCAAAAAGGACAGTTGAAACTAAAAATGCGCGCCTAATATAGTCTAAGGAAAAAGTAATAGAAGCCAACTTTAGTGGAAAACCGGTTTTCCGATGACGAGCTATCGCTTTTGAAGCTTGTCACGCACATTATATAGTAACTTTTATCTGTTTTGAGTAAGCTTTTATTTTTCTAGGCTTAGATAAATATTTAAAAGAAAACGCAACACAGACATTCCTGATACAATGAGATATGAGAACCATATATATTTATAAATCAATATAAAGCGCATTATACGTTAGCACAATTTTTCCAGAGACTATAATTTAAAGTTGTTTTATTTTTTTCGTTTATACAAATTTTTTAGTAACTCTGTCTTAACTTTAGACACTTTTTCTATTTAGTTACACATTCTGTTTGTTTTAATTCAGTTAGATATTATGTTTAGAGGTCTTTTAATCTGTTATATTATTAACAACAAATTGTATAAGTTTATTAAGATGTCTAACCGCAGAAATGTGTTAAATTTGTGTCCACATTTTGTTTGTTTTATGCTGCAATGCAATAATCTGATTAGATGTTCAAAAAGCAAATATATTTACAGAAAATAGGCATACATGTGTATGTTTAAACATAAATATATTTAAATAATGTAAACTAATAATGGGAGGTATGCAGTTTGTCTTACTAGAAACATTAAAGTGGGTGTTGGTCCGTTTGTTTTGCTAGCTTTGTTTTTGATGCTGCAAGTGTTTGTCCGTAAGTACTAAGGTCACGTTGTGAATGTTGGTCCGTTTGTTTTTCCTTCAGCATGTTGTCAATGTTCTTTCGAAAGTAGGTCACTTCCCATCCCAATCTTGTCCGTTTGTTGAAATGCTCATTCCGCAGTAATCCGTCCGTTGCAGATGAATACTTTAAGTAGGGACCTAAGTAAGTGGTGCGCATTTGCAATGGCGGACCCCTCATTGGTGACCCTTCCATAGGGAAAATCATGATTTTTTGACAGGTTAACGAAGCAAAAAAGCGAACTACAAGAAATTCGGTGGAACTCCTATTCCTGGAGCCAACTATGTAATTCGATTCTATTCAAAAATAGGTCCGATTCTACTTTCAAATAGAACAGTTCTCTTTGAAAGTGGAATCGGAACAGTTTTCGAATAGAAACGCAAGTAGAATCGAATTACAAAGTATTGTATTAGTTACTAATTTATAAAAAAAAAGCCGTTTGTAGTGGGTCACTTCAGATTTTTGAGATTAATCTCATGAAAGCTTTACCTAATTTTTCTTCTTTGAATTCCCTGTTTAAAAGATGGTAAGGCATTTGGGTACATTCAAAATCTTAGTTATTTTAAGTCAACTATATTGGTCTGGAATAGATGTAATCTAAAGGCTGGTACACCGTTCGAGTGAAATTCAATTTTTCATACAAATTTTTCACTGCGAAATGTCAAAATGAATTTCCACTTGAAAATTTAACCAGGCAGTACGCTGTTCAAGTGAAAAATAATTGTTCAAAAAGTGATATGTGGCGGGCATTGAATTTTTGACATTTCGGCGTGAAAATTTCACTTTCAATTTCACAACACGTTTTGGAGAGGAGTGAAAATTTAATTTCACTTAAACAGCGTACCAGCCTTAAACGTCACTTTTCCTACAACTGCCACGATTTAACTGACTAAATTCGTCGGCTACCCCTCCATCATGTCAACTGACACAGTTGCCCATGTGACCGATCTATGCCAATCAAAACTGAGATATATCAAGTCGGTGATCTGTCAGACTTATTAAACTAGATACATGAACGTCCCCAATGTGCATTTATATTTTCTCGTTCATACTAGAGCACGGAACAGCGCTAGAGAACATCGAACCGGCTCAGAACCAAGCGTGTTCAGGGCGATTACAATTTGAAAACTAGCTGTCATACGACTATAGAAATACGGCTTGTGATTTGTATTTGTTGCAAGAAACACAAACTTTTTTGGGAGTTCAGGCTCTGCTCTGAGGACTAAAGTCTGAACTAAAAAAGAAAAATAACTAGGTACATACAACGAAGAGGATACACTTTTATCCCAATAAGTGTTCACTCCTTGATCATTTTTAGTGACCAGGCTAAATTTTTCGAACTGACAATAGCGAAGTATTCCATACAAAATTGCATATCATGCTCCCTACTTCACATTTTACGAGTAGGATGTAGTTTTTGTAATTGATTGCTGAAAATCATACTTTACTTTGCTGAGATCAGAACTCAAAAAAATTACGCCTCTTAATCTACGCCAATAGGTACTTATCTTGACACTGTCCTTAATAAAAGCGTCGTAAAATGGTAGTAGATTTTGCAAACTAGCATTGTTTTAAAATTACCTACTCTACAAAAAATGCTCCGTTTTTCCGCTTTTCCATAATAAGCCATGACACAAGTGCGAATGTACCTCTTGCTCCCATAATGTTTACATTCCCTATCATTGGCAGAAACATGACAGTCACAGGGAACTTTCGAACAACTGGGTCTTAATGACGTTTTCCTGTGGGCAAATAGAAGCGTCCGGGGGAGTCCGGAATCGAAAAAATCACTTCTGAAATCGTTCCATTTGCACAAAAAATACTCTTCTATTGATTCTGAGAAGAAAAATTCGCTTCTCGATTTAAAGTTAGAATCCACTAACACAAGTGTAGGTAATTTATGCATTTTATACAAGTCAGCTGACATCAGCCGTAGAAACAGTCGTGGATTCAATCACAAGCGTTTGATTTCAAAATGAGTGAATCCCCGAGTGAAACCAATGAAAAACGACATAAGCAACAGATAAGGTTAACGGTTTTCAAAAAGATGTTGTATAAAGTATCTCGTCCAATATTGAACCGATCAGAAAGGATCCAAAAATTGACCCTGCTGTTGCACAATTTTCCAAGCGTTTGGACACTTCCCATCTCGGCATTTAAATGCTTAATGTAAAAAATGCGTTCTTAAAAGCAAACGTCAAACGCAAATGCTCCAACTCGTTTTTTTTTTTTTTTTTTGGAAAGCCATGACACAAGCGCGAACGCACCTAAATATTAATTTTTCATTATGTTGGCTGTCTCTATCATTGGCAGACCCTATGACAGTCACAGGACAACTGGTCTTTAAAGGCATAGGCATAACGTATGAGATGACACATTTCACCTTCATTTAAATTCAACGATTGGTGTTGAATCTTGCTATTGACATATAAACCACTGACAGTACATTATTTCCATCGTTGACACTGTCGATGTTTTCAATTTATCTTTACATTCACAACTTCTTCGGCTTGAGTTGTTTCTGTTGTGTTTTGTAAGATAGCTGTCAGTTCGATATTATACTTTTTGACATCCAAACAAATCGTATGGGGGAATATGACTTCGAAATTTAAAACAGAATCTACCTTGTAAACATCCTCGACACAGGGAAAAAATTAAACAAAATCAAGCCACGGAAAACATCTATTTGGAGTCTTCGAGCGGTTGATTTGAGAAGCGTTCTCAAAATAGTTATATCCGTACATTAGACTGATGTTTGACAAGCGTTTTTGAGACAAGGCGCTGTGAAAAAAACCTTTTGGTTCTTGGGTCCTCTTGACAAATCTTTGTAGAGATTGTAAACTTTATTGCACTGTTTCTCCAGAGCTTATAACATGCGCGTCTTCTTGCTGTCCGCAACTTTCGTCGTCGACGTCATCTGCACTGATAATTTCAATAAGGTCTCCCCTCTTTCTCTGGCTTAGTAGTACACCAAAATGACTCCGCAAGCTCTCTAAAATCATGTACGTAATAACCGTTTGAGTTACAATACGAACCAGTCCCGGCACTAATCCTTTGTAAAATCCTATAACTCCATATTGGCGGACAGTCTCCCTAATAACATCGCCAGCGTTCCTGAATTTTCCAGGTGGGGCGTTCATTAGTTGAGTATTTATTACTTCGAAGGGTTGCTGAAGCAAGGTTGCCGCAAAACCCGCAGCAACGGACGATATTAAATATGTTTTGAAATCATCACCAAAGTATCCTGGGAACGCAATGAGTTGCACCTTTGCCTAGAGGGCAAAGCTTCAAGCTATAAATTGACAAGCTAAGGAATCACTCACCTCGTCGTACAAGGCCAGCTGACCAATTGTACACATCATCCCACGAAGGGATGATATCACTGATCCGGCGAACATCATGCGAACGCCTTCTTCACTATAGATGCGCTGAAGTCCGTGGAATAAACCTTTATAACTTGAGAGACGAGAATGTGAAAAAGTTGTTAAGCTTGTGAAAGACTGACCTGACGTACTATCTCCTTTCATTTGGCGGCAGTAATTCGTCGTTTTGTGTGCGCACATGGACTTTGGACATGGGAGTAACGAAAAAGCCTCCAATACCTCCACTCAGCGATGCTATTGCTACTTTTTCATGAAACGAATTTAGTAGATTTCGTCGCCTTGCTAGCTCGTATAGCTCAAATCGTAGGTTCGAATAAACCATGGCGCGAGCCATCGACCCCGCAGTGCCTTTGTAGATTCGCCTTATTCCTGAAATACAATAAAAAAAAAACAAGTCTCTTAACTGATGTCAAAGACCGGTGTTCAATACGTACCACCCTTGTCTGTCACAAAATAGTAAGCCACCAACTCGCTTACTGTCAACGCTTTAACTTGTAAATTTAACTTGATGACATCAAGCGGATGAGTGACAAATAGCGCTGCAGCGCTCGACAAACCGCCGAAAAACATTCGTGAAAAACGTGATTCGAAAATCTCGTCGCACATTATACAGTCGAAGTCAAACAATCGGTCATGATTTTAAATCCAAAGAGTAGGTACCTTAAATTTTTTTTTTAATAAGGTGAGCTTAGCGATCAGCAACTAAATTGATGCTAACGTCACTGGTCCTTTTTGAACAAGATTTGAGTCGAACGCATGTAGTACAAACAAAGTCTGTCAAAATGAGAGAACGAGTAATTGACTACTGGCTCTAAACGGTCTAGAGACTTTTTCCGTCATTTAGGTACCTACTGTCCAAAATAAAAGAAAAAATGTGTGCTGATCTATTTTGTGCTGAAAGTATCACCAGCAAGATGTCAGCATGAAGTCCAACTGCTGCTGTCAAGCCACTTCTACTTGGGAATATCGGAAATGTCAAATACCTAGTGCAGTTGCTGTAACTTTGCTTAGCTCATATAAGGTTTGTTTGACATGGCTAGCACTAGTGCGCACTGAGAAATGTCAGCTAATTTTCCCACCTGTCCAAAATTCTGCATACCCAACCCTGAAAATTCGGCTACTATATCGAACGCAAAATATGCTGCTCAGAAGTTTTACATTGAAAAATTTATGACAACAAGCAAAATGACAGCGAAACTCAGCACTCAATTCTTGCCCCGAAAAATTAACTGGGGTCAGTTCAGGGCAGCACAACAAGGGGGCGCAATAGAAGTCATGTCGAATAAAGGTTTTCAGACCAGGGCGAGTTGCGTGCTATATCGAACACATTAGGGTTAACCCAGTGCGCACTAGGACCCACGTCAAACAAACCTATAGATCCTCGGTAAAACACGCCCGCACTATCGATGATTAAAATGTCAAAAAGAGATGCTGCTCTAGCTAATATTTTGACGTTTTATTTTGCTTGAGATTTACTGGGAAGTTTATGAGACATAAAACGCGGAAATCCAATGATTGAAGTGTAAAATTAAAGAAATCTGACAGATTGGATTTCTAAGTAATGTTCTTTTCAGCACTCACACTCATATGGCCGCAAATAAATCGTGGATTCAAGGCAAATGACACACTGCTTAAGAAACAGTTCAATTTGTGTATTCCAAATCGTGATTGTATATTTGAATCATGACAGCTATGAATTTAGAAAACAATTCAAATAATTTAACGAATATTAGCCCAACATGACAACCTGACTAATGAGCGCCATCTATATGTTCAATGTAACTCATATACCCACCGGATAATGCCATAATTCAAAACAACGAAAATGAAGAACAAAATAATTTGTTTAAAATAGTGATTTGATGAATGAGTCTGCATCGCTTTGTTCATTAGGATGACACTTGAAGCATTCTATTTTTGTTAGTCATGTGGTTTTACGTTTACTGATTTTCATGCAGCAAGGGCTGTTTGTTTTGTTTACTATATTTATTATTATAAACATGTCAACGGGCATGCGTCAAAATCGATAGACCTATATTACAATGTTGTTAACAAAATATATTAGAAACTCTCTTAAATATTGATGGCATTGAAGAGAAATACTCGTATAGTTTTGCTAACGTCATTTTGTAGGGCATCTACTGACACAGAGTGCAGAGATTGGAATTGTGCTAAGATGGGTGGTTGGTTTTGGTTCACGAGTTATGATTTGTAGATGTAGTTTGGTTTGGATTTCATTTTATAATATTCGCAGAGTGCTGCGACTTCAATCGTCAATGGGTTTGTCTGATGGTACTAATATTTAGAAGCAGGTGACAAATGTTGAACTCATACAATTTGGGGAATCAAAAGAAAGATTAATAGATAAACCAATTGTGTCTGCAAGTCTGCCCTAGTTGTCGGTACGAACAGAAAAGTATAACCAAATATAGATGTTCGCATTTTGTTCTTTCGCGATGATTTTGCGGAATCGCCAGCGTTTCAATCAACTGTTTTACATTCCTCTAAACTGCAGAAGATTTCTCACTAATGGATTCATTTTTAATCTTGCCGACTTGGATTCTAGTCCTTTATAAAATGTAGTTAATATCGAAAAGCAGATGCGAACCCAAGTGCGTTAAGGCGGTTGATGGATCTTATTTCTTTACAAACCTAAGCAAGATCTAAGTACCTATTGAACTGCCAGGTCTTGCAAGAAGAACTTTCTTTGACCGTTCTGTTTTTGGTTCTCTGAATACATGCGCTCTATTTCAAACTTAGACGAGCTTCATAAATCATTTCAAGTACCAAATAAAATTTGAGAAACGGCTCTTCTTACAGAAATGTAATCGTTTCTCAAACTTCGTAATATTTTCCTCCTTCCTTTATTGATCTGCGAGTTAAAATCTGACGTTAACCAGGAACTTTTTTTAGTTTAAAACTTTGCCGGGACCACCTCAACTCTTTACCCACTTTAAAAACGATAATTGTCATTTCTTGGATTAGTTCTGAATTTCGGCCAGTTGATCGTAACTTTTTGGTCGCTTCGTGGTCGCAGAGCTACAGATTTCATGCCTCTAGTTCTTAAATGTATAACCCCTACCTATGCTAGAAATTGATGGAGTCTCTCCTAAGTAAGAATGGCGCCCAACGTAGGACGAAACTTTTGATGCATTGAAATGGGATTTTAGATACAACGCTAGTTTGAGAAGAATGAACCATGCACCCATACCTACTACAAGTCCACTAAATCGCTTAGATGTGGCAACATTTGCCCACCGTGTGGGAGTATTTCTTCTGGTACTATTTCTCCGACACAAACACAAGACTATGTGTGGCTGTAGTATCTAGTACTCCATCTGCATTAATAAACAGCATCATCCGACGAACCGAAATACAGGTAGATATAGTCTAACTCTCTTTACAACTTGTAGATTTTCCATATGTGAATGTGATGTCTAACAAAGAGCCAGCCAAGTTGACTCCAATCGGCTGCGAATCGGAACTGAAGAGTGTATTCAAAAATACCTGCTGTTATATCTCTTGCATTTGGTCGGAGTCGGATACAAGTATTTTTAACATTTAGTCGACGGTTAGATACGAAACGGTTCGGTTGGTGTCGCGGTTAGTTCCGTTCGTCATTCGTTTGGATATAATTTATTTTTTTCATTTTGAAAACGTCGCACACTATTTCAAGTGAAACAAAAGGTAATCCTGTGAAATCTTAAAGATCCTCTCGAAGTCTACAATCCTTGTGCCGAACAGTGTTAATCAATTAAACCCAATTAGAAGGCAATACAGTTACAACCGAAATTTACCAATTCAATAACCGCGCGACAAAAGCGAAAATCCCATTAAAACGAGCGAAATAACAAAATTCAGAAAAAAAATACAAAAATCGAATTAGATTCAGTATAGTTTCCCTAATTGTGTGACCACCCGTCATTGTTGTGTTTGTGTTAACAGTGTAGTGGGGCCTGATGGTGGCTGTTGAATAGTCGCGTGTATCTATATGATATCCAGTGTATGAGTGGTTTACCTTCGTGGTTACATTTGGCTGTTAGAAAAATATAACAAAAATCTTGATTACCCTCTTTTTCGTGTGCAACAACAACAACAACGACAACAACAACAGGAACGCAAGCAAATGGTTTTTGCCAGGAGAAAATTTAAATATTTTCCCGTCTATTTTATTTGATTAAAAGTTTACGTTGTTCCGTTTCTCATCTTGGGCAAAGGACAAAAAAAAAATCAGAATCTCAGGTGAAATATAAGATGCGGAACAAGAAGAGGGAATACAAATTGAATACACTCGTTCGCATCTCTGTATCTGTATTGGTGGAGTGCCAAGTTTATATTATTTTCTTGTTGTTGTTCGGCTATGCGAATACCGATGGAGTAAGATGAAGAAGGTGGGAGTAGTAAGATCATATCTGAGAGTAACCTACTACTGCAGTTGTTACGTACTGCTTCACTTCACAAGCACACAGCAGCCATCTCTGTGACTCAAGGCCTGGCAACGATTGCCAACTACAACTGTCATGAATATGGCCGAATGTCAATTGTTTGACATTTCAACCATTTTCGATGTCAATTCGGGACACTTTTTCGCCAACGATAGGAACGTCAACCCTGCAAGAGGCGCACCACAATAGTAGGAAAAAAAATCCGATTATAAACGTGTTTCTTTAAAAACAAAGAAAATAACAAAACACAAAAAAAAAACAGCAAAAAAGTGGCGAAAAAAAAATAAATTTGTAGAGAAACCAGTAACACTGCGCAGGTATTTGTGTTAAGCAAGAGCAAAATGCTGTGTACTGCTCTTAAGAGTTTTCTCTTTTCTTTTGATTGTGATTTTCCGAGGAAATTGGAATTTTCATTTTACGGCTCAGCACTCAGCCGTATCGAACAGGGTTAGCGGTTATGTTAAACAAAAATGTCTGTGGCTAACTGACGGACAGCGACAGAGTCGTTAACTCGTTTTGCTGTCAGTGTCACTGGTAGGTATTTCTTAGTTCCGGTGATAGGATTTCGCAAAATACGTTTTTTTTCTAATTCAAAGAAGTTTTCCGGCTTAAATTTCAAAGGCTCGATTTTCCGTATTTATTGCAGTATTCAAAATTAATTTTCAAAAGCCTTTTAGTACAAAATGTCTGTGATGAAAAGCTGTAAAATAGGTATTAAAAACAAATGTCTAGGACGCACTTCCAGCGAAGCGCTATTATGATTACCGAGCCGTCAAAAATTATTGTCAAAATAAAATATAAAAATGTCAAATGTAGTAAAATCTAGTCCAGTTTTCTACATCAGTATCTACACTTAGTTAGCTTTTCAAATCGCCAAAAGTATTCTGCAAGTCAAAAATATAATTTTAAAAGCAGTTTAATATTTATTGGTTTCATTGGCTGGTTATGCAAGTATGTTTCAAGTTAGATGATAGAATATCTAACTGAAGACAGTGCGAAAAGAAACTCAAGAAGTGTGTGAGAAATGTCAACGCGTAAACTGGCTCGCTGTCGCTTCCGATTTGATGTTTCTTCTTTTTGGGTAAATGTCAACTATCTCACCGTGTGTTTTATGTCTTATGGTTTTAAGTAGAAATTCTTTATTCTAAACACCAATAGATACAGAAAAAATTAAATCAGCTGAATCTACTGATGAACTCAGTAACTACATCTGAATAAAACGCTGGTTTTGACGTTTAAGAAATAAAGTAGTAGTAGTCAACGATTGGCATTTGCTCGTATTTTGTAAATTTTGCTTACCAACTCTGACAGGAGTTGTCACTTGTCACTGGCAATAATTTATAAAGATCAAAGACACGACCATTGTCTCAGTTGATGCTGCGATGTGGAGCCGGCGAGTCTAGACAAGAAGGTCCGTTGAGTTCGAAGTGTATTTTGGAACACAGATTGAGAGAACAAAGTTTGTGCAGGATTGACAAATCACCTATAAAACAAGTGGTCAGGATTTTTATTTTCATATGCAGCTCCAGCAGAAGACAAATATTAAGGAATTTCATTTCAGTTAAAACTACAGTCATTCAAATGAGTCAAAAACAGTCACGATTGTGTTTGTTAAACTGACAAACGTCGAGAAAAGCAATGTGCCGACATCGTTACTCATATAGAGATTGTAGGTCTGTTCCTTTACTTTTAAATCTTACGAATTTTTACGAATTCTTACGCATTTTACACAGATGTCGATCTTCAACTCGATAAATTTGTAAAAGAGAACGGCTTCGAGAGAATTTCTTTGCGTAAGAATTGAAACAACTGTCAGTCGCCTGAAAACTGACAGCTGATTTGAATTTGTTGTTTTTCTATTTGGCATTTATGAACTATCTGTCATTTTTCACAGGTTACTTCAAAAGCGTTCCTTAACTTTTGCGTAAGTTTCCCTCTCTGAGAGATAATTTATCCCCTCCACAATCATTTTGACAGTCTTTTCCATTTTTACTACAAAAGTAAAGGAACAGACCTTGTGTGTTGACGTGAAGACTGCTGCAAATGAACATATCTCTCTTGTTCATCGTTTCTCATGTCTAATTTATAGACGTCGTCATTTTGGCGAATATTCGTACATCGAACCTGTCAAAGTTCAGCTATGGCTTTTGAAAGAAGTGCTTATTAAAAAAAAAGAATAGGTAATATTGACTTGTGAAAATCTTGTAATGTGAGTAAAGTTGTTTAACAAGTGAATTCGTCAATAATTATTATTTGGTATTTTTGTTATTCTGTAAAACAGGCCCTAGGTTTTTGACCGATTACCCAAATTTATCAACAGCAATTTTTGCTTTGTTCTTCTTCGTTCATCGAGCTTAAATTTGTTGCTACCACTTTAACAAAATGCCTGTCAGAATGTCCGTACGAATTCAAAAAACATTCAAAAAGCATTCGCATAAACTTCCTCAAATGTTCGCATTTTGTTCTTCCGCTTAAGTTTTGGCGAATAGAAGCCGATTTTCCGCAACATTCTTCGTTATGTCAATAATGTCATAGATCACAGGAAACATTATTTTCTGTTGATAGATTTTGAGATGAGATGATTTCTTTGGAGAAGTCGAAAGGGAATGAAATGCGAATCGCATGCGAACAGAAATTTACAATTGCGTCAAAAACTGCAAATGCCTATACCCAATTTGAATTGAGTGTCATTTATTGCAAATGCCCAACCACAGCCCAATTTACTCAACCTATCTGTCTATGTCAAAGCCAACAACTGTGTAAAATGTGTCAAACAGATTAACCGTATTGGCCGATCTATTTATTAAAAGACTTTCTGCATGTTTTTTTCTTTCTGAAACTCATCGAATGAGGATATCCATCGCCATCATCCATTATTCGATCTGACAAAATTAAATTTCCGCATGCATTTACGATCTACCATTTACCATCCTATCTGCGGTTTAAACCAGATTTACCTCAGCCTTAATTTCCATCATAAGCAGGTAGGTAACTATAAATTTTCCCAGATTTCCCTGAGAAATATCCATACGTATTAAGTGTGTGTGTGCGCCTCTTATCACAATCTTTTGCTGGCACTAGTATTTACGTCCTCCATATTTTGATTGCCTGTGGCACGTACAGCGTGCATACTCGCTCTCCACAAGAACATACATCTCCGTTGCGGTTGTCCAAGCTAATCACAACTTTTCTCCCTCAATTTCATGGATGCCAAATCCCGTTCGTAAAATGCATCGAATCGGGTTTGTCTGTATGCAGAAAATTACTCACGTCGAGTGCATTGCGAACGTGCGTCTTGTTTCAAAGTCCGCAAAAATAAACAGGATGTGTGAGAGAGAGAGGTGTGTATGGTTGGTTGCTGCCAATTTTGCTGTTGGGCTTTGTCCGTTGTTGCACTACAAGTTTACCGTTAAATACTGACTGCTCTCTGCTCATTAATTATTATCATGGACGAAGTTGAAGGATTTTTCGGTTGTACGCTGTATATTTGGCGCGAAATTCGAATTAATCCCAAACGGGTTTCCGTCGGTTGTTCTTTCCTTTCACAGTGTAAACAAAAAAAAATAATATTCAACACCCGAAAAGTGGAAAAAAAATAATCACAGTGTCATATAAAATTGAATCTAGAGAAGTAAAATAAATAAAAAAAAAATGTATCCCCTTCGATTTGTATGACAAAGTCACTCGGCGGGCAGAGAATCAATTTCAGCCATTTCCATTGTCCTGGGGGATGTCATTGTCAATAATTCCCTGTACCAGTTGTTACCAGCATAATCCAGTCATTTATCGACATCATCATCATCATCGTCGTTGTCAAGCAGCCGAATATCGGCTGCTGCTTGGGGGCAGTAGTAGACCAGCTGCAGTTCTTCCTATTGGACTAGTAGTACACCATACCTAGGAAGGTAAATACCCTTGATCCTGGATCAAAAACTACTACCTACTCCCATCGGTATTGCCACCCAATCCAGTTCTAACACCGCCGCCACTGCCATTGTTGTTGGTTGTGCTCCAACAACCGGAGGGGAGCCGGAGCAACGACATCATGAATTGGATACTACTTGGTGTTATTGTCCTATTGGCGCACAAGGAGTATGATGGAACATTTTTTGGCATGGCCAGTCCATCGCCACTACGTTTGCCAGGTGAGTCATTTTGCTTTTTTTGTATTGTTTTTCTTGCTTTGTTTTTGTCTTTATTGTGTCTGGTCATTGTGACTGGTTTACCGCTAATTTATCAGAGTCGATGCAGCCTTTGTTTGGCTGTTTCGAATAAATTGGGAGAGCTATACGTGAGCGCACCGTGCTCCATATTTGGTGGATTTATGTTGACAGTTTTGTGATAATTGTTTCAATGCTTTTTTGGGAGGCAAACACAAACGCAATGCTTTTGTGTGAGCGGTTGGGTGTTAATTTTATCGGTTTGTTGTTTCGTGAAAATTCGCATTTCTGGGTGATGACGTTAAGCTTTTTGTATATTTGACCTCGTTGAGAGAAATTTCGAATTATTTTATTACATCGTTTAATTTATTCTAACCTCTCTGTCACGGCGATATACATTTTTAGGTAGGTAGGCGGTCAGTTATTTAGTATCCCGATCTGATGCCGATTTAAAGTTTAAGAGCGGTAGCATGGTTAGTTTTTTTTTTACCCACAGAAAACTGAGTTGTTAATTTTCACAAATAAAAGGAAGATACAAATATCGCAGTTTGTCACACCTTCTGTTGGTGGTACACCCCTCAGAATCTCTGACAGTGCAAAATATCTGGGACTTATCCTTGACAAAAAACTGAATTGGAAAATGAATACCAACGAAAGTATCAAAAAGCCACAACAGCCTTTTACTCCTGCAGGAGAATTTTTGGGAGAACCTGGGGACCATCTCCCAAAATAAAACTCTGGATGTACTGTACACTCCTATAGACCTATACTGACCTATGACAGTCTCTTATGGTGGCCGGCAACTAATAAAGCCACCTACCTAAAGGCTAACGTGCATCGGCACCACCATTGCGATGAGAACAACTCCAACCGCAGAACTTGAGGCTATCCTCAATCTGCTTCCACTAGACATCTTTATTCAATCATCAACCGCCATTAGTGCCATGAGTGTCAGCCAATCAGTAAACTGGAAACCGAATGCAACGGGTCACTCGTCGATCCTACAGAAATACTTTGGCTGTGTACCTATCACGGACTACATCACACCATACTTAGAATTTACAAGACATTTCTCGAGCACCTATCCCAGTAGGGAAGAATGGAGAGACGGACTCGTACCTAACACGCAATCCGTAGACGTGTTTACAGACGGATCTAAAATAGATACCGGGGGTATGCCCTCCGAAGTATAAAAATCGGTACGCCTTCCCGACCACAGTAGTGTCTCCCAAGCAGAAGTCCTGGCAGAGACAACAGCAGCCCGTGAGTCTGTGGTAACGGCAATACCACCTGAAGGTATTTACCTTCTTTATCGACAGCCAGGCAACAATAAAAGCCTTAACTGCACCAGAAATAAAATCCAAGCTTGTGAAATGCGGTCAAGAAGAACTCAAGGTTCTTGGCACTCAGCACAAGGTATCGCACAAGGTATTGTTGGGTCCGGAACATGAAGGCATTCCAGGCAACGAGAAAGCGGATGAATTAACAAGACTAGGTTTGACAGCCGTTTCAGAACCAGCTGATCCCTCTATATATATCCTGCCTTGTACACTCAAGCAGGGAGAAAAGCCGCAAGAGAGGCGAACGTTAGATGGACTGCACTGCGGTACTGCCGTACCACAAAAACGCTATGGCCGACCTTAAATGAAGCCAGAACCGAGAGTATCATACGTTAGGATAGGAAATCCCTTTCCACTCTCGTAGGTATCATAACGGGGCACAATACTCTACGGTACCATATGAAGAAAATGCGCCTGATGGAAGGAGAACATTGTAGAGGCTGCGGTAAATAGGAAACTGTGTATGCCACTTCCTATGACACTTCCCAAGTCTACAGCACACTAGGCACAGATTCCTAGGGAGACACTTCTTCCGAGACCTAGACGAGCTTTTCAGGGCACCAATCGACAAGTTAATGGGATGCATCAAATCCACAGGATAGTTTGTGTGTAACGTCACAGTAACTACACTTAGACAGGGTCATAATGGGCAAGGGACAACCTCTTTCCCCAACGAGCATCACAATGGGTCAGTATTGACCTGAGTGTGGCACGGAGTATTTCCAGCCTAACCTAAACTACCCCTCTATAAAATTGAACTGTTCCCATGATCAAGGCACGTCTTTCTCCCCAAATAACCCTCAAAAATACATGCCTCCCGCCCAAAACCATCCAGCACTGATCCCATGAACATCACCACGTTTTGCGAATTAACTTGCTCAGCAGCTAAGAGAAAAAAGTTCTTAACCTTAAATCTCCAAAACCAGATTATCCGCGCGAGTACTACGCATTTCCATAACATAGACATCCAGCATCCAATAAAGCAGGGAATCATCAATCACTCCAGGCCCGATATGATACAGATAGAAGTACCTACGCAAATCCCCATACACATGTAACACATGCTCAGCCCAGGGCTAACAGCGAATTTTCAGATAATCCCAAAGGCGCAAACACCAACCAAAGTCATGAATTTCCATTAGAATTCCACGCGATTGTTCTGTCTATTTCTACTTCATGGGAAAGTTGTTGTGTTTTTTTTTTTGCTGTTGTTGTTTGAAGACGGATAGCACAAAACTTCCAAGTTCCAACCGGTAATAGAACAAAGTTTATTATTGACTTTTACTTTCATAATACCTCGCGTTGTCATCGTCGAGCCCATATATGACAGTTCATGTTAATGAAACTTCAATTAAAAGTGACAAATACCTAGCGCGCTGACAGTGCGGCTATGTAAATTGACATGTCCAACTTTCTTCGCTTCACTTTCGTTAAGGCAATTAGCATAGAATATTATACTTCCGCAGTTCCACCCTCTCGATTGAAAGCGTTCGATTGTGTGGCTGGCCGCTCGCTGTCACTTTTAGACGTTTGCAACAAATCACAGAGAGATGTCATGTCAATTGGGCCATCATTACACACATACTTTGTGCTGGCAAAGCGCCAACGCCAACTTATTGACGAAGTGAGGTTTTCTCCTACGATTACTCTTCGTCCATGTGTCAATCAAAGAAAGTGAAGCAAAAGAAAAAAAAAACTTGGACAACCGCCACAGTCGTCGTCCTACGTCTTCCACTCACTCTACTCTATCAATCAGAAAGTGCAATTAGTGCGAAGAAAAATCTTTAACTTGGCAAAAGCTGAGCAAGAGATGTCACTTGTAAGCACAAAGCTAGATGTCAAATGTGAGCATGGTATTTTCTTTTTTTGCGGCGGATGTGTGCGGAATTTCTTTGGTATTAGCTGTGTCCCAGTTCCGTAGGTATGTGCTCATCAATTGCTGTCACCTGCGCTTGCGTGCAGATGAGCACTCGAGGAAAGTTCTCAAATCACCGTTCTCGGTGCGGTCTGAGGTGTTAAATCTCTCATTAAACAGTTATATGGAAACTAGTTTACACTTCCGTTTCAGGTCAAATTAAATTACCTCGCAATTAAGAGCTTATAATGTACAGAGAGTTTGATTTATTAAAGTAATTACAATTAATTGTTGCACAAAATAACACGGCTTCATAGCTGCTATATAGTTTGTTGCGGCAAATGATGTAACTAGTTAATGCAATCACAATCACAGTCGCAGTCACAGTCGCTTCGGGGTGCTGTAAGAAAATGAGACATTACTTCATTAAGTAGCTCTGCGTGCGCTACAATGGCAGTAATTAACAAGAATTATTGGCATTACAGTTTGCCATTTCCCGCCAGATGGGAGCTAATTAAAACATATAGTGAAAAATGACGCAGCTGTAACGCTGACGGGTTATAAAAATGCAAATGGCTTGAGAGGGGATGGGTATTCCCGAAAATAAAATTTGTCAAAGGCCAACTGTCAAATAAACGCATAAGGTACAGGTATTCTTCTTTTGAAACCCCGATCACATTTTTAAGTGACAAAATCTTTCTAAGTCTGTCATTTGTAGACGTCAATAAAAGTCAGTGCGCTTTCGAGAGTTATTCCTTTTAACGGTGACAAATGTTAATGATGTATAGTTCATTTTAGTTGAACGCATAGGATTTATGAAGGCAGTCCTATTTTACCCTCCGTCGAAATGGTGTATTCGAATGTCAGAACTGAACTTGACGTATGTTTTCTATCTTGTGCTTATTTTAATTTTTTGACATTTACATGACACCTCTGGCAGCACTTCCAAAGTTTTCTAGACGCTACGTCTGCTGCGTTTATCACTTTAAGTGTGCAAATACCACGACGTAACAAAAAATAAATAGAAGTAGATTGTCACTCATTTTTGACACTAGCTTAGTCAACTTGTTAAGTTTATGAAGAACACGTTTGATATTTGCGTGCAGTCGAATGCACTTATTTAGCACTGCTTTTTTTTTAATTTATTAAACCAATCTCAGCTGAAATAGGCAATGAAAACGTCAAAAGCAAAAGTAACTGTCAAATATTGCTCCGCTGGATTATGCCATGCATGGCCCGTCGTCCAGACATACTACAGGCTTGTTTATTAATTATTATTATCAATTATTAGATTAGAAGTACGTCAGCAACCATAGAATCCACTGTGTTTGTTGGTTGTGTCGTCTGAAATGTCAATATGTGACATATTTAATGGAATGAATTGGGCACATTTAAAAACTTAGTCTTAAGTCGACTAGATTGATCTGGACTAGATGTAACCTGAACGCAAAATCGAGATCGGGAACGTCACTTTTTCTACGTCATCCACTTATGCGAACTGTCAACTTAGTACTCGGTCACGAATTTCTTGACTAGATTCGTCGGCTACCATTCCATAAACGTCAACTGAAACAGCTGTCCATGTGACCGATCAATAGATCTGTTCCTTTACTTTTAAATCTTACGAATTTTTACAAATTTTTTACGAATTCCTACGCATTTTACTCAATTGTCGTTCCCCAACTCGAAAAATTCGTAACAGAGAGCGGCTTTGAGAGAGCAAGATATTTCCCCTCTTATTAGTTTTTTCTCAACAAATTTCTTTGCGTAAGAATTGAAACATTGACAGCTGATTTGAATTTGTTGTTCTTTTGTTTACTCCAATTTATGAACTATCTGTCATTTTTCATAGGTTGCTACAAAAGCGTTCCTGAACTTCTGCATAAATTTCCCTCTTTGATTGAGAATTCATCCCCTCCACTATTTTGACAGGCTTTTTCATTTTTAGTACAAAAGTAAAGGAACACCTTATGTCAATAAAAACTGAGATGCATCAAGTGAGCCAGCTGTCAGATTTACTAAGCTAGAAAAAAAATTGATGCTGTTTCATTATTTGCACGAAATATTTTTTAGCAAAATATGTGAAACTACACATAGATCGTGAACTGTCACCGGCGTTTCAAAGTTTGCACCAAGAAAATTGCTTAAATGGGTCACTCTCCATAAGCTGGCGTATATTATATCCAACTGTCAGTTGAATACCAATCATCCGAGTTTCGCGATAGGTAAAGTAGGTAAGGAACTAGCCACCAGAGTTATCGCTGAGCTGTTGTGGAGACGATCTGCAAATTTCAACAAACAAAACATCTTAAGGCCGTGTTTACATCTATCGATTTCGAAGTGAAACTCTTTCTCAATCAGTTTTTTTCCGCCTGAACCCAAGGCTAAAAATTACCTTTAAATACAGTGCAAGCGAGACAAAATGTCACCAACAATTTACCACTGGTGGACAAATTTTTCCAATGAGCATTTCGAAAAACAATTCCCAGCTTAATGGCAAAAACTATCACTTCAATCCGCTCTATAATCCAGATCATCGTTCGGAATTCCAGCTTTAAGCATTCCCAAACACCCAACATTCAACGGCAAGCGTTCATTCAAAATTGCATCCCTACCTCAGATGAGTGTGCGGCTATCTACCATTGATACAGTAAAAATGTCCGGCACTCATCTTATCTTACTCATGGACGATATAGCTGTCCTGAGTCCTGACACGATGCACGTTCACAAAAATATATACATTTTCATTAATTACAGGTATTAAAAAAGGATTTCCACAGTCGGGCAAATACTGTATAAATTGTACACTTCTGCATAATCCGTCCGCATGCTTATACATACTCGACTGGACTCGTATAAATGTAGTTATATTCGCAATGAATGCGAAGCAAAACAATGTGTCAGCCCACCTGCCAGAAAATCGCAGGAAACACGACAGACCCACCCAGACTCCCCAGCATGCAAACACAAGCAATATGCAGCGCCCAGGACATTCATGGTGACACACACATAGTCCAAGTATTCATTCGAATTGCCACGGGAGATGTGAAGCATCTGAAATAAGCGCTACTTACCAGAGGATCTCCCAATGCATGTCCTCGGATTTTCGATACCAGTGGCCGTTGTCATCGTTATCCTTTCCTTTTTGTCCCATTTACATTACCATAATAATCAAAGGTTGTCGCTTGTTGTTTTTGTTTTGGTTTTCGCCTGACGCTGGGAGGACGGGGGACGAGTCACGCTCACGAGTGTCCTCAAGCCCATACTCCACCGCCAAGAGCATGCAATTGTGTGCATAGGGTGCTCGGCTTTATTTCTGTGTGTATGCGAGTGCCTCTAAGGGGGAGGGAAGCGGGCAAGTTGTTGAAATGTATCCGAGTGCGACTTTGTAGACGTTTGTTTGCTTTTTTTTTGCATTTCTTCATGGAACGTTGCTTCTTGTATCTGGAAATGGACTTTTTTTGCCGTCCCGTCGAGCGGGGGGAATCTCATGGCTTTTGGCATCGAACTGAGGTAATTTTGTTGTTTGAATTTTAAAATGGTTGAAGTGGCTCTCTGGTTGTGGCTGGCTCCTTAGGTTATTCATGCGACGTCCTCGAGGCTGGAGCAGCTCCCGCTTTTTCTCTCTATCGTGCGGCGTTTGCATTTGAAAGAGTTCTCCGTTCGGACTTTACAGACGCCGCCAGAATGTGCCAATAAATCCCCGGTCAAGGCCATGTGTGCCTTGCCTAATGCTATTTGCTGTGGGTTCAATTTTTTTCTTTTTTTTTAGTCCGGATGAGGTCTTTGTTTGGAGAAGGCTTTTCTTTTGCTGCAGATATGCTGTTTGCATATGTATGTGCGGTTGTGTTTGGTTTATTTGACTCGCGCGCTCTCTCTGTGGCTATTTTCTATATGAGGAATAAAGGAGTCTTTTCAAGCGATAGACAAACAATAAGTGCATGATAAAAAATGCACATTTCAAAGGCGCTCAACTTGAGCACCGCTGTAGCTGTTTGCCTTGCGAATAAAACTTGATATGCAGTGCTACTAATGGTGGATGGTATATAGTGCTGGCGTCATGCTAATGTTTGTCTTGTTCCACTGACCTTGGCGCGGAATGTAAATATTGTGAGGGTATAGCGCGGCTGTAAATATTAACTATTCCTTTGGGACTTTTTTTGTGTAACTTTGACAGTGGCTATCAGTTTAAAGGAAGATGGGCGGCTAAGACTAATGCAGGTGCCATGTATTCTTATTGAGCTGTTACTTTGACCTGGAAGGGAAAAATGGTACTACATCAGTGTAAACGTGTATGATGTATGTGGACAGAGGTGGGTACTCTCGCCTAGGCCAGCATACTGGATGTATACGAATCCCGAATGTATCGGAATCCCGCTTATCAAAAATCCCGAAAAAAAGTTTTAAAATCCCGTCTGCTAAGATACTGCTTTTTTAAAATCCCGCCTGTTCAAAAACCCGATCTATTATAATCCCGCCAATCCCGTTTTTTTACAAAACGTTGTTGTCAAAAAAAATAGATGTTGATTATATGCGCTATTTTATTATATTATTATATATTTAAATATATTAAAAATACTCGACCAAAAAGAAAATGCATCCGAATATTTTTAGTTTTTACATTACTTTATTTGTTTTTTTTTATAATTATTGAAGATTGTCATATTTATTACTTTTTATAATTTTTATTTTGATATTATTTATTTCTTATTTTGTTACTTCCTCTAAAAATGATAAATGTTAAAATAAACTGCATTTCAAAAAAACACTCATAATTGCTAATTTATTTTAAAATAAATAATAAATAAAAAAAAAAATAAAAAAAAAAATAAGAAACGGGATTACCTATAAAAAACGGGATTATAAGAGTCGGGATTTAAAAAAGCGGGATATCGAACCCAACCCGCCTCGATTGTATGGTGGGCGAAAGCTTCCCAGAAAACTGTGAGGAAGCAGCTCGATAGGGTCCGACGTTTAGCATGTATAGGAGTTACAGGTGCAATATTGCAATAAGGACAACACCAACAGGCGCATTGGAAGTGATCCTAGGGATCTTACCGCTAGACTTATTTATTAAGAAACTTGTCAAAAACGAGATTAGGGAGCTGAACATGCCTATGGATGGGATAACAAGGTTGCGTATTATGGAAAGAAACGACGAGAACGGACTACTTCCAGAAAAAAGGAGTGGTGAACTAGTGATTTGCGCAGATGGATCCATGATGGATGGCGGAGCGGGTGGCGGTATTTATTCAGAAGAGCTGGAACTAGCCCGCCACGTGAGCCTCGGGAAACACACTTCTGTATACCAAGCTGAGATGATTGACTTGCTGCATGCGTTGGACTACTTGCTTGAGGGTCAGGTGGAGGGAAGAAATATCCTTATAGCACTGGACAATCAGGCGGTGATCAGACGCATGGAACAGACAAACATCACAACATTATTGGCACTGGAATGTGTACTCAAGTTCAATAAGTGTTCATCTAAAAATGAGGTAACCCTGACCTGGGAGGCGGACTCCGGTGCAAAACAGGGGTCAACCGAAAAGTTGCTGCGACCAGAAACATTATCTTCAATTGGAAAAGGAATGGTAGAACAGCTGATTCACAAATGGATCACGGCAGAATACCTGAGAATATGGTCAATCGTGGAACAATGTAGACAAGCTAAAATGGCAATTAATTGGCCGACCTGCTCCACTCAAAGAAGGGATTCTAGGCATGAGTCGACGGACTCTGAAATGGGTGGTGGCTTTATCTACAGGACATGGTAATTTCGGGTATCATTTAAGGAAGATGGGCCCTAGAGAAGATGATGCCTGTAAACTATGCCTGTAAGAATCTGAGACAGCGGCGCATATACTGTGCCAATGTCCGGCGTTGGCTGGCAGAAGAATGAGGATATTGGGGGCATCATTGGGTCGATGGAAGAGATCTCCCATAAACAGATGTTGGCGTTAACACTAGAAATCGAGCCCGGGGAAGAACTCATCCAGAGAGTCTCTCTAGGTAAGTTTTATAGTGGTAGAGATACGAAAAGAGACCCGACATTGGTGGTCTGATACTTGGACCTGAGTTCTATTTTTGCAGCAAGGATAAGTTCAACCATTTTTTTGGCTTCTGAAATGACAAGTATCGCACAAGTAAAAGTTCTCGTAAAATTTATTACCACTGTTTATAAGCTGCGCTTCAATAATCAGTTCAAGCTTGCAACCAACTAAAATACACATTATTGTTCATGGTTATTGTAAACCCCAATATTTACGTATCTAGGTATATACCTTCGCTCCACATTGTGTGCTCATAATTTGTTTGCGCTTACGTCGGAATAGGCATAACTGACCTACTTCATCTCCGCAACAGCATAATCTTTGTTCCCATATTGGCAGCAACTCATTAGTGGATTTCATTTTTATCACCGAGTTAAGTGTGCCACTTTCACTTGACCAAAACACTTTCCATATGTGTTCTACAACATACAATACTGGCGCATATGTCAACACCAAGCATAGCTACATCCATTATGACATTTTAAGACTGCAACCATCTTATGTAAAGCATATCTATCCACAGACCATCGACTGGTGGATGCCATTAGCTCCAGAACCTCACAACATGGCGCCCAGCCATTACTCAATAATTAATTGCATGGCTAGATACAAGATACATTATCGATTGCGTCATTTCGCTTCTTTTTTTTAAATGTTAGACATGTTTTTTCATGGTCGTAGGCAGTTAAAGTTGGAAATCCACTCCACAAAGCATCTCATGCCTAGTTACCGTGTGAATGACTCAAATTAAAACCCATCCGAAGGTAATTTTTCGAAACTGTATGTACCTAAGACCACTGGTTTCAATTAAAGCCGCACTTACAGTCATTTCAATTCCCTTAATCAACATATTCAACTGACAGATAGGGTGTCGTTTGACAACAGTTTCGTGGAATCCATGAATTTCTTCAGAATTTCTTTATGGGATCTAAGAAAAAAATTCCATCCTACATCTTCATTCTCAAACAAGCCTGGCCATAATTAAAAGATAAAATCTTTAATGCGACATTAAAAGCAGTAGACTACATAATTCTATCTGTTGGTCTTTCATCTTTTCTATATTGGAGTGTGTACAGAAGCTCTCAAGCAATTACCTTCATCAACTAATGATCGTATCGTGTCATCAACTTAACCCATTTCTGCACATATTTGATGGAAAATGTTGGATCCAAATTAATTCAGAAGCAAATCGCGCGGCCGGTTTTCTTGTTCGCCAAGTTGTCTTGTGCGTCATCATTGTCACCACCGGCATTGTCTAGTATTTCTATACGTATGCGACCACCTGAGGTCAATGTCGTTAGTTCGCATAAAATTTTTGTCTGTCCAGTCAACGAGAAAACAAACAAATTCATAAAACTCCAACGAATGATCAAATATTCAAATGCTTTGTTGTTGAACAGAATTATTTAGATTTTGTGCTGCTGCCATAAGCCGATTAGTTCGTGTTGGTGACTGGCTAGAGCTGTGTTGGAAAATAAGTACCAGCCACCAGGTATGGTATTTATTTTTTTTCTTCTAGATTGAACTCTTGTTCTGTTTTTTTTTGTTTCTTTGCTTTTGTATTCCATCTTCCATGTCTATGACATAAAAACCTGTTGTGCGGGAATATTAACGTGTGGCCATGTGTTGGTCAGTGTGATTTGGTAAAGCCATTTCGGAGTTAAGAGTGAGTTCATCATACACTGCTGCATGTTCGTTGGTTAAGAGAAAATCAGCTGACACTCTTCGTTCGGCCGGCTCCGAAAATATCTGTATTGATGAGAGAAGATCGAGTTGGATGTTGGTGTGTTGGTGAGAATTACCTTTTACAGTTTAATTGTTTTTTTTTTGCATTTTCTTTATTACACAATCCAGAGATGTTATCTTCGGCGGCGGCGGGAACTATTTTTTGCAGTTAAATTCACTAAACTGTTTCTATTTGTTTACAAATTTGAACACTGGTATGAAACAAGTTAGTACGTCCACATCTTTTAGTTTGGCAAGTAGTTATTCAAAGTACCGATTGCGCGTAGATATGGATGACTAACCGCCCATTTAGTTGGGAGACTTAATTCACTTCTCACATTTACTTAATCCAACTATTGATATTTGGGTCTCTGATTTTGAACTATTATGGATTTATGTCGCCTGGAGTTATGTCCCTGCGCCGGATTTCTCTAGCAACTGGGTTCGGGTGTTGAAATCACGATCGTATCCCATCTAGGTTGGAAGACGAAGAGTATGACCTAAGGATTTAATTTTTTTTAATAAAAATAAATAAATAAATATTTTGGCGCGACAGGTCTGTGGGACCCAAGGCCTAGATTCTCACAACCAATCGTTTTGTGTGGGTTTTCAATTTTTGGAACGAATGAAAGGGATCTACAACTTTACTCCGAGTCCAAACGGCTAATTGAGAAGCTCTTTCATGACAGTTTTACTCTTGGATGTTTGTCAGACGTTCGCGAGAGCTGGCGCAGTGGAAAAAAACCTTAAGATGTAATTTGGTTCTTTCAGGATTCGAACCGGGGACCCCTCGCTTAGTAGTCCAATACACTACCACTACGCCAATGCGCCATTGAGACACCAACTTCTTTTAAACAGTTCCTGATCCTGAGAAGTTACTCAGTAAGAAATCTATAAGCAACTCCTAGAGGATATGAAAACATTTTGCTTTATAAACTCGACGATTCCTCTTGTTAAAAATATTTGTAGTCGGCTGTTCAAAAAAATCACAAAAAAAAAAAATAGTGAGACGGTTTAGAAGGTACCTCAGAATCGGATTAAAAGCCTCGAAACATTAAGATAAGTCTACTGTTATAAATCCAAAACCTACTTCTCACTTGATCAGTTAGAAATTTATGAACTTTTTTCTCCATGTTATCCCAAAAAGCTGGCTACCTGGCTATTTCTTTTTGGTTACATCTTCTTTTTATCGAATTCTCATTTTTCGGCTGTCCTCAATTATTGTATAAACAGTTGTATAAATAAGATTTCTGTCGCCAAGGAGGACTATAACGTAAGTCGTTTGAGTCGTCATTGCCAGTCTCCTAAGCAAGTGTCCTTTGTTTAACATCACGTGCCTGAACCAAGGTATTAAATATTGGTGATCGATACAAAGCTCAAATGACAACAACAATTTTAAAAATACAACTTAAGTCGAGTCTCACGTTGGGCGCCAGCTATTGCAAACTAATGATTGGCTTTAGCTGCTAGTCCAAACAGCTGAATAAAGAAATCTATCCAGCACAGTTTAAGCATCAGTCAGCGAAAACTGATGAGCAGTGACTCAGTAATTGAATTGAATTGAAATTATTTCTTAAGTCACGACTTTTTTTTATTTTAAATCCAAGACTCGTTGTTGGCTGTTTTATAATTCGTGACAAAAAATACTTATTCCAAGGAAGCTCACCATAACTTAAAAAAAATCTAACACACAACAGTTCGACAAAATTCGTTAACTAATTAATCGACCTTCAAGCTTTCGTTAAACTTTAAACCCTTATTCCTTACATGCAAAAAAACTGATAGTGGGCAGTGGAGTGTTCATCAGCTTAAAAAAAAGTAACAGCCCGAAGCACACGCCCAGTTTTTCAGGGCGCGTTCTCGAAAAATTTGCGCGACTTATATACAGAACAGGACAGACGTTATTTCATTAAGCTAGGTTACAACCCTTATTTATCTAGATTTTGTTATACATAACATAATTCGGAATGGCGCGACAATCTACTGTAGGTAATCGATTTAGAAATCATTCTGAAATTCGCGGTCAATTCGGTTCAACCTTCTGGGAAAATTAACTTTTGTTCTTGTTAAGAACACTGTTTGTCAAGTCTATAATCAAATTGCCAAAAGTAATTCAATTCCTAACTTAAAAAAGTGAATAAAATCAGAAAAGGTCCTTATATAAATCTATTTCAGCGTCGAGTCGTTGTTGCTGTGCTTATGTGGCACTGTCATTCAAAGCTGTTCATTCAAAGGCTCTTAAAGGTTAGTTGCAATTGTCGATGCTACCACAGCCTTTCGACCAAAAATTCCCAAGCTAAATCTAAAGTTCTTTCCTAAATTGAAATATTCTCATTTATTTATTTTTAATGATAAACAATTACCCTTTTGTAATTTAGTTAATTTCGCGACAGAAAATACTCTTGAATATGGAAAATCCATACCATCTGGTATCACTGTTTTCTTTCTAACCTGTTTATTCGTCAACAACTTTTTATTGAAATTTGAATTTAGTTTCCTACTTTTTTATTTAGCTATGTTATATGTGACAAGTGACACTGACGTTCAATATGCAATCACAACACTCTAAACTCAAATAAGGTTGGTAAGCAAGTCTCTTTTGTTCTTGACAATTCGGTAGCAGTCAAATTAGTTCCATAAAATGTTTAGTGCCATGATCCTTCCGCAACACGCTGACACCTATATATACTGAAAGTGGTTTGTCGCAATAAAATTGATCAAGCCATAAAAACAAACACCTCTCTAGTACGTTTCTGATTTTACGCACATTTAACCATGCAGTTTAACTACTTGTCACTTTCATTTATTCTCTTTCATGCTGTCACAACGAACCCCAACTACTTCATCTCATTTAATGACGTCTAGACGGTTATTTCAATCCATGTACTCAAACTTAGCTACCACCGACCAAGTATCTACTAATTTATACCAAACTGGAAAGTCCTCTTCATAGTAATTATTTATCTGCCCGAAAAAACTCAAAACTCTTGAATCCACTTAAAGGAATTCACGAACATACCTATTCTCATTGCCTAACCTTTTATGGTAGCGTCTGTCAACTGTCACTGACTGCACACTTCTTCAAGTGAATGTTCAAATTGTGTCACTAGTGCATTGTCAATACTCTCGCCCGCTTGCAGTGCTCCCATTCGTAGAATGAATTAATTTAATATTATTCCTTGGGAAAAGGGTGGAACTTGTGCTCGTCCTTGCAATTGGAAAAATAAAACCGCAAATATATTATTATTCTTGGCTCCTTTTGATTTTTATTTACGACCGTTGGGAGTAGAAAATAAATTACGTTAAAAAGGAAAACTTGCCATTACGCAATGGCTGGCTGGCCTCCGAGAGAAGGAGAGAGAGAGGACGAGCGACGATGTTTCAGGACACCACGAATCGATTCATGTTCTGCTTATTTGCTTTTACGACCTCTCGAATGGAAATAATAAAAACGTAAAAAGCAAACTGTGTTACAGTTCCACCAGAACCAGATGTATAATGGCATTGCACCTAAAGGAGACCAAGCGCGAGTGTACGTATGGGGGCAAAAGGGATGTACAACACTCCTTCTTCGGTGTAATAAAATGTGTGTTTGCGGCATACACACAGTAGGTACCGCACCGCGGATAAATGCTTTAATTTATTTGCGAACATAAAATAAAATTCAAATATAAAAAGCGAAGAACTTCTTCCCGAGAGACTGGAGTGAGCGAGAGAGAAAGTGGGCAACTAAAAATTAAATGGCGCCCAACGAGAGGGCCCTTGCAATGTTGTTCCGTGTAGACAGGATCAAGAAACCACTCGAAAGACTGGTCTTTATGTGGAAAGTGTTTTTTTTTTTTTGCTTTTTTTATTGGGAGGAGGAAGGAAATTCAGTTTTGCACGCAATCAAATTTCCCTTCGTCGATGAGTTTTTATGGCTCTTTTCGATTTTACGATATTATGTCTAATTACGATCCGAATCGTCGTCGTCGGAAGCATGAGCGCTCACAGAGCACAGTCGACCAAGGAATGCGTATAGGAAATGTCGATATGCAAATTGCGAAGAGGTTGTGGAAAAGGGATTAAATTCCCTCGATCTGGTTTTGAAGAATGGCAAATGGCACAGGCAAATGGAAATGGAAATACCATTGCGCACATAAAACACTGCGACTGATAAGAATGGTTTGTTTCCTTAAGAGGTGGTGCGTGTGTGCGAACCCTGGCTATAGGGTTGGATGAGAATTTCTTGTATTAAGGGCGAAGGATCAGAAGTTTATTGCGCCGAATATATTTTTTGGAGATGGCTGAGGTATTTGGCAATAAAAGATAAATAGTCGTACTGTAGAATTCAATAAAAGGACGCATGAGATGGACAAAGCGTGGCAGTTATTGAAATAGATAGCCTATTTTTTATGGACGGGTGTTTGCTGACAGGGAGACTGATTCGGAATTGGAGCAATTTTGTTAATAAATTATTTTTGAGCTGTATTTCTTTTTCTTTGACAAGCGTCTTCTCTGTCTAGAAATGACTCCTTCGTTAAACTATTCTTTTCCAAATACTTCTCAATCTTGTACTTTATGTTTTTCTGAAAAATTCATATGGATTTTGTAAGGAGTTTTAAACTGATGCGTGAACAAATCCACATAGAAACAGACAAGTTTTGTAATCAGCTCCTGTATTGCAATAATTACAGATGAGATATTTTATTTTTAAAAGGCTTGTCATAAAATTCTTACCAAACCTTTCAACAATAATTTGCAGACACCACCAAATGTGTCCGAGTGACTTCCGCCGATAGAATTATGAAAAGCCTGTTAATATTAATCTGTGACTGAAACAACACTCCTGAGGATTAATCAAAAACTACGTGACATTTTTCTCACATCCGCCTTAGAGTGGAAATTATTAATTTTTGTTTTTATCCCCTTTCATTTCATTCAATGCGTTGCCGAATTGCACTCTCATGCACTCAACAGTGTTTTTTGATTGCCTTCGTGGCTAAGCGTATAACCACCAGCGGAATGGGTCAAGTCGCACGTCCACTGAATGACAATTAATGGAGATGGGTTTCAGTGGAAGTCAAATGAGAAATACCCGTTTGATTGTCTCTTTCCAATGGAGGGGAAAAAACACCAAACAAAAATATATTCTGCGCTACGCAATTTTGTTGCAAATTTAACATGAAAATTACACAATCACTGGTAACTTTTTGTGCGGTTGCGATAAGTAGAAAATAAAGAGAAAAATTTAATCGAAATTATATGGTCTTGCAAATGCACATATCTCAGATAATTAATATTTTTAAAATTAAATTTTTTTAGACCACTTTGTTAATAATTTTTGAAATGTAATTTTTAAATTTCGAATATATAAATATATGCCAATGCAAAGCTTTTTAACAAATACCTCTGGAATAACAAATACGAATAAAATTCCATCTTTTACTGTCTTTTTACTGACATATATTTTCTTTATCTAAATAATTATGAACAATTTCGTTCGCTTAATAATGCTTTGTTTCATATTTGTTAAATTTATTGCTTAAATATCTTTAGGGACTGGTCGTTAGCGATCAAGCTCGAATCAAAGTTATAATGTAAAAATGACTAACATCCGAAAATGCGATTTTATAGTAAAAGAGCCTCTGTTCCAATCTTCGTGAAAGACGCGGGTAAATGAAAAAATGCAATGCAATTTCGTGCAGTATTTTTTAAATCTATTCCGGCTTCCTTACAGTTGCAAATAAAATAAAAGTCTTACTTTAGTTAAAAATGTTTAACTAAGGCAAAGCTATTGAAGCAAAAAGCGGTTACCCGGCGTGCGTTGTATGGGAAATGTGAAATCCCTTTTGTAAATTTTTCACTTCTCTACATACAATAAAACTGTGCTGGACCACGCATCACGCGAAAAATACTGGACGAATTTTGATGAAACTTAACATAGTGGTAGCTTATGTTCCGGTTCGGTCTTTAGAATACTTTTTAACCCGGAATATAATTTGGTTTTTACAAAATAGTCAAAAAAACCGGATAAATGTAAGGCAAATTCTGTTTATACAGACCTGGCTCAGTTATCGGATTGAAAAATAAAAAAATTGGTGAATTTAGTAAATCTTCACCTGAATCATTTAAGATATAAAATATCCTGCTGCGTTGTCCTGAAGCTAAGCAATGTTCAAACAATTATTCAAAACATCGCCCACAATTTTCCTTCAGTAGATTTACTGAAAGTAGTCATGCAGAATGTTGCCAGATTGACCACTTTTTAAGTTTTGCAAGCAGGATGTATTTTTATTTACATGGTGCCGCAAAAGTCATCGACCTATCGGAGGAGACTACTTTGTGCGAATGAAAGTAGGTAGGTGTCAATTCTTCCGTTGGCGCAGCATGAATTTCGGTGCAGATTTCCCGGTCGTCCGACACCAACTGCGCAAACACTACGACGTTTAGCCGCTCGCCTAGAAGAGTATGGGACAAAACACGAGATGATTCTAGGTCTGGCCGGCCCCGGAGTAGCCGTTCTGCTGAGAATATAACAGCGGTGGCTGGCTGAAGATGTCGCAGAGGACCCCCACAGAATTGACCAGGCGACGAATTTTGGTAAAAGACTTGAAGATTTTTCCCTTGAAAAATGCAGACAATGCATCAGCTGTTAGCTGTTGACCTTCGCAACTGAAATTTTGAGGGCTGCATTTCCGGTCGGCTGAACTCTCGTTTTGGCGATTTGCATTGGCCGGCATGATCGCCTATTTCAACCGTTCAAGATTCATTTTTGCGGGGTCTATGTTAATAAACAAGCCTCAGACTCTTCAAGCACCGTCAATAATGCGATAGCCTATCGCCGAAAGTTCTGGCAAGAGTGATGGAAGATACCATAGATCCGGCCAGATTTGTCATAAAGGGTTACTTAGCAGATATATTTTTCTCGACTTAATGCAAAAAAAAATTAAAATCAAATTCATAAAAAAAAATGACAGCCAAAGAACATCGGGTGACATTTTTTGCGTCACTTTCTATAAAATAATTTATTTAACAAATAAATATTCTGCATATTTTCAATTTGAATTTCGATATGGTTCATCACTGTCAACAACTTTTCAGTCTTTGACCCCAAGGCTAGGTACTTTACTGTATTTTATCAGATTTTGACATAAGGCGAGCTTTTTTAAACGGACTTAACATAGGTATGTGTCTGCACTACTTCTTTCCATCTTCAGTCTCCATTTACGCTTAGTTTTGAGGGTTACGTAAGACCATTTGCGTAGCTACCTAGCCTCCAGTTTCGTCAGGTCCTACTTTTACGAAAAGTATACATTTAATGCCTTTTAGCATTTCGCAGACATAGTCGTTCCAGATTTTTAGCATCGATGTAGTCTACTCTACAAGGGTAGCTTCTCATTGGGTTAATCTCTCTAGCCTATATTCTTAAAAAGATTGCTTTTTTTTGCACTAATATCTCTGCATTTGAAAGGATCTCCAACATTCCTTCTTCTTTCCATGCAAAGCATGCGATTCGTAAAGAATTTTTCTTCGCAAGGGGTTCTATACCCTTTTTCGTCAGTACTGTTTTATGGACTTTGAGTTTTTTTAAGAAGCGAAACAAGGCCAAATTTAACTCATGAGTACATTCCCAATATGGCTTAGCTATTGATATAGCTGCTGCGAGGCTTCGCAAGTGCTCTACCGACCCTCGATTGGCGAAGGTCTTTATTTTAAACGCTAAATGGCTCTTGTCAAGTCTTCGCTGTATATTCACATCGCTTGGTCGATAGGCCTAAATTCATCGCTGGTGGTGGCTATGCGTTTGACATGTTTCCCAATAGTTCCATACCTCACTACCTGAAGGAGAAATCGTCGCCCAAATCGGTAGGTAGATCTCCTGCAACTTATTTTGATCTTCTCAAATGCAACGAAGCTTGTTAAGTACTTCTATCCCACCTTGTGATCAAATCTTTCTCAACTTCACTCGATTGCCATACACTGACTCAGACAACACGCCCTGTTGCCACTATAGGTACCTATAAACACATCCGTCACACGTTCCCTCTGATTTTCCAATACAAGTGTTGAAGGAGCCAACTACGAAGACGAACTACCCATGAAAGAGCAATCAACCGGCCCCTTAACAAACACCAGAGCGAACTTCATATACAATCACTTGCATAACTTATTGATTCCACATTCTTTCAGTCGCACCGTCTACTTCCTTCTTCCGCCAGCCGTGTCATAGGTATGTTACCACCAGAGAACGAACATAACTTATAGATTCATAAGCCAAACGGAAGTGTAAAACGAAAGAAATTGCCAACTGGAATTACCATCTTCTCTTCGTCGACATTAAAAATCAATGAGGACATTAACCCCGGAGAGGCCACTTGCAGTTACTTAAAATGTCCCTTTTACAACACTATCGGTAAAACGGAACACCAACAGATTTGCCATAGTGATCCGGAGGGGAGGGGAGGAAAAATATCATTTGTTGATGGCTGGGAAATCTTTTCTTCTTTCTCGCCCCCAGACTCTGTGACTGTATGAGTCATTCACTTTCATAGTAAGCCAGAATTCCGCCTCTTACGACAGGCATGTGTCTCCGCACACACATACAAGGATGTCTGAGCTTCTTTCTGGAATGGTTATTTATTATCCTAGCACAACGGTGAAAAAATGTTCCTCATTTCGGCTGCCGTAAGTCATAATAATGCTGTACTGACTAGGACTGCATCGCGCAGTATTGTCCTGTTGCATGTGGGCCCATGGGGCCCTCCGCCGGCGAACCTTACAATTAGTTTAGTTTTTTTCGCGCTGGACACAACTCCATTGTAGCCCCAGTCCAATTATTGTTTCTTCTTTGTGTGAGGTGACTCATTACAAGCGAGATCGGGAAAAGCCAACCCTAAGGGGGTTGCTCAGTTGCACTTGTGTGAGCGAATAAATATTTCACGACGTGTTATCTAACCTACAACAGTGCGCGACTTGAGTCACCGCACAGACAAACTGAATTAAGTGTCAACACAGAAAAAAAAAAACAGAATCATCCCCTAGTTTCCATTAATAACAGCTATCAACCTACACTTACCACGCCGCCCTCGAGCACACTCGGTGTGGTATAGGGTAGAGCGTCTTCCATTTCTTGCTCACATTTCGATGGGTTTTTCTCTTGGAATTCCTTATACCACATCCGAAAATCCCAGGACGATTTTATTGATTAAATTCCATGATTCATGGGACTGTTCGGGGTTATTCTACTTTTATTTATCCATCACCCCCCCCACCCAGACCAATGTCACATATTAAAGACTTTGTCGTGGTTACGCCTGCTAGTGCGGGGGGTGGAAAGCAATGACATTTCTCTGGTTTGTTCCTGCCCTGGCTGTGCCCAGAGTTCTAAGGCGTGTTGCCTATGTTCGTCTCGTCGTCAGTCAGATGTATTTTTAGAAAAATCCCATTTATTAATATAGAATGTCTTCCCAGTGCACATAGTTTGGACTGACTTTTGCTCTTTTGTTATTGCATTCTCTTAGACAATGGGAAAGGAATTAAAAATGTCCTTTTTCAGATGTATACGTTTGGTCAGCAGCTGGGGAATGGTGTGTTGTGTACTTGTTTTAATTGAAAGAAATATTAGAAATTCTTTTCAGGAGAAATAAGGACATGTCATGAATTTTGCGACATGCGCTGGACCTGCGGCGTATGCGGGTGTAAACTGTAGCTGTTTAGTGATCTATATGTATAAATGTGTGCACAGCAAATTTATTGATTTTTTGAACATAAATATGTTATGCAGTAGTAGCCTGGGAAATTTCTTGGAAACGATATTTTGTTTAAATATTTATGAGGTGCGACAGGTTGTATGGAAATTGACGTTAGTTGGTCGGGGGCCATATTGGATATGCAAGAAACCCAGAGCCGCCTTATGTATTATGTGAGTTGGCTTCACCGTGACAAGTTGCTGGCTATCCCAATACCCGACAGCTGTGCCATATTATATTCATTACCAGTCAATACCCCGGGACCGGGTCCGGGATGTGGTATACTTGTGACAAGAGAGGGGTTGCTGCTGGTGTCAATGATTATATTATGTCAAGTATAAATGTCTATAACTGTTGTGACAATTCAAAAGTATCTCCTTAAGGGCAAGTAACTTTGTGTCCAAGCCGATTTGCGACGAATCCGCATTTAGATGTCATAGTTAAAGACAGCTGAGTGTGCCAAGAGAGATCGGCCGCATCGAGCTCTTTACTGCAAAACTACTTTTTAGAAGAGTTTTTATTTTCAAACCACACTTTGTTCGATTAATATGCAATTTGTGGTATGCAGTTTGTCGTTTGACGCACTACAGTAATTGTGGTTCCATGTTTTTCCATTACAACGCCAACTGGTGCTTTGACATTAAGCAGCACTACACTACACTATTTCCTGTCTGTCATTTTTCCAGCGCTTCACCAGTTGTAGTTTAAAGATTTTACAGCACTACAAAAGTTGTAGTATGATTATTTTTTTTTTTCAGTATACTACAGCAAATTGTAGCTTGGCATTATGACTTTGCTACATCTTGTTGTAGTCTGATGTTTTAGCAGTACCACACTAGTTGTGGCTTCATTTGACGTTTGAACAGCGCTACAATAGTTGTGGTCATACGTGTTGCCAGTACTATACCAGTTGTAGTCTAATAGTTTTTTACAGTATACTACAGCAAATTGTAGCTTTGCATTTTGGCTTTGCTACACCTGGCTGAAGTCTGATGTTTGAGCAGTTCTTCACCAGATGTGGCTTCATTTGTCGTTTGAACAGCGCTACAATATTTGTGGTCATAAGTTTTGCTAGTGTTCTTCCAGCATTGTACCAGTTGTGTGACTATACCAATCATCATCTGACGTTTTTCTAACGTTACAGTAGTTGTAGTTAAAGGTTTTAACAACACTTCACTCTTTGTAGTCCGACGTTTTTCCAGCACTACATGAGTTGTGGTGAATGACGATCATTGAGAATGCTTTTGATAAATAATTGTATCAAGGAGTCGAGCTGAAGATTTTTACAGAACTGACGAGAAAAAAAGCCAAGCGTTAACAAGCTTCGCTCTTAAATATGCACATGAAATAGGTTTGGGCTAATTTTTGTTCCTATCTCATGAATAAATAAAAATATAGCTCCACTCATATGCAATGCATAATTAAAATGTCGATGGAAAATAATAATTGTCATCAAGGTTCCACGGATACTAAAATCATCTGCACCTAAGTATAAGTTATTTCAATCGCTATAGCCTGTTAAAGTCTAATTAAAACGAATATACCTCCCAGTAGCAGTTGATTTTTTCCCTATCCACCCTTACATCAAATATTTGTATATCCTATCGATGGAAACAAAATCAACACACCACCGACTGCTGTGGAAATCGGCGCACAACTTTTCACAATAATCATGGAAAATACCCATTCACAGTTAACAAAACAAAAAAAAAAAAACCGAACACGAATCCCTTCCAACAACCCATCGCCAGCAATCAAACGCATGACTTCACCTTTCAATCAATCGCTAATTAGCTACAAAAATTCAATCCCTCTCTGCCCCCCTCCGACTACCACTACGCGTGTTGAAGTGAAGGCATCAGCGCAGTTAGGATCAGAAGGACTATTATAATGGCTCTGGATTTTCCTTTTCCAACTCGACTCTAATTAATCGAATATCAGCGTTCCAGGTTTCACCTTGCCGACTTGACGTTGTGCAATCATTCCACTTGCACTCTCCGAGAAGGGTCCTGCAAATTTCTTTGATTGCAACCAACTGAAGGTCTTTCTCTTTCATTTTCATTCAATTATTTGCGTTTCAATTGACCAAGGAAACTCTCCTCGTCCGCCAGACAAATGATTAATATTACTTATACGACCTTACGTATATATATAAACACTCTTGGACCTACCCGAGCGGACGGTAAAAGAAGCTGAAACATGCATTCATCTGTAAAATTTAATTAAGATTCAATCGAGTAATTTCCAACTGCTTGGGTGTGGTGCGCGATGAGCAAAGTTAAAAGCATTATTTATTTTTTTCAAATTAATCAACGAGCAATAATTGATTTGGCGAATCAATGGAAATCACTCAAGAAATCCCTGGCAGAAAAAAGAATTCACAAATTAAGGCCAAATAACTTTCACTTGGACCCCCAACCTAACCCACCAGAACCGACATAATTAAATGTCTTGTAATTTATAAAATGTTGTTGATTAGCAACATCACAAATTATATATACCTACCAAGAAAAAGGAGCATCAACCAGTTGGGCAGAAAAGGTTCTGCCTCGGGGGAGATGCGATGCTCAGATGTCGACACAAATCAAATGCTAAAAACGTATTTTATCCTCGAGTCCTTTGCCACGGAGAAAAGTGGAGAAACGTCCCGGTATAAAGTGTCTTGCACATAGCAGCAGCTGTCTTGAATTATTATCCTGTGCCTGTCCAAATAATTAACCAGATTTTGTAAGTCCGTTTCGTTTTGCAATCATATTTATCTTGAGCAAAGAAAAAAAGTGGAATGGTGGGTGCTTAATTAGCAAAGGAAAAGGACGAAATACAGCGGCGCCGAATGAGGGCAAACTAAATGTAATAAGGAATGGATTCAATTTATGCGGAAAATATGGTCACTTGTTTGATAAATAAATTGTGTTATTGTTGAGGAACGAAAAAGCGAATTAGCGATGCTTTCTGACCTAAATTGCATAGCATCATAATTAGGGCGGACAAAGAGGCAGCGGCAGACGGTTGAGGTCCTAAGAAGGGATTACACAAATTGAAGGACTTTGTGCTTTAATTTGGCAAGTAGTTATCTCTGTGTTTTTGGCCAGGATTACTTTCTTCGACAAGGGGCTGTGTGCAGATTGGGATTAATATTATATTGTCAGGATGTACATTCAAGACAAAAGGGAATACGCAAATCCCCCTTATCCCGAACACTAATGAACTGACTTACAATTATTGTGATGAAGCGCACATGCACTCTGCGATATTTTAATTTCATTCTCCGGTGTATGCTCAAAGGATTACTTTCCCACTTCACCCTCAAGCAGGTCGGGAAAAAATAATATCCGTTCCGCAATTAATTGCACGTCCCATTACTTTTACCTTTTTAAGCTGACTTTGAGTGGCAATTAAAAAAAAGGCGCCTTATAAATTCGCTTAAAAAAATATGCATGACGTCCTGTCGATGCTGTGTAATCCCCATTATCAGTTCACAACAACGCTATAATCATTATCATCGAGTATCGAGACTGTGTGCTGCATATTTTTACAAGAAACAACACCAGGAATTACCATACGACCGACCACCTACACCGCTTACACCCTTACAACAATTAACTCGTGTTGTGTGCACTTTATTCGTAGGTACCTCTCGTTCTCGTTTATAAATATTTCATTATCTGCTGTACAGTTCGTTATAAATGCCACCCACGCCCCTGTTAGTGACCCCTTGTTGTTGGGAAAAAAAATCACCTCTACCGGAGGAAAATTTCTTTAATCGCCACCGCTGTGCTGCCCTCTCTTGCTGACTCATTTCGTATTCAAAAAGTGCAACCAACTTCATTTGTCATCATCAACAACAATAACAACAACATCGGTATAGTGAGTAGTAAACAAGGACCACACACAGCGAACGGCATAATGATTGTGCCCACTCCTTTTGTTATTTAGTCTCTACAAGTAGGACTAGCAGGACTCCCCCATCATTGCTCCAATTTCGTTTCATCCTCTTTTCGTGTTTTTTTTTTCTGTTTGCTCCATAACAGTGTCATAACAAGGAAAATCCCGTCAAGGATAACAAAAGATTGAATAGCTTAGACAGAGCTCAAATAATTTGGAATACAAAATAGGCAGGCTTCGTTCCAAGTGGGAAACTTTAACAAAATTGCAGCACGTTTGAGGCAACGTGCGCATTAATAATCCGGAACATGTCCAGCAGAGAATCGTTCTTCGGTCGTCAGTCGTCAGTCGTCACTCCGTACAGCAGGTACCAACAACAACAACAAAAAACCGAAAGCTAACAAAACGCAGTTGCAGTTTTGCTCGAGGTCAGAAAATACGCTCATCCATTCCAACACATTTCTTTTTACATCCAATGGACAGTCACAGAAGCTCGGAAATGAACAGTGTGGTGTGAAAGTGGAAGCACACTAAGAAAATAAAAAATCCTGTATTAATTTTTAATATCTGAAATTGAGATTCTTAAAAACTAAAAACTGAACGACAATTGTAAAATTTTCCACTTTAAAAATTAACAATTGTCGTTCAATTTTTAAGGGACTTTACTACCGGGTTGGGTAAAAGTTACATCTGAGCAAGCCTTTCACAGCTTTACCCCCGGTATTCTGCTCTCGTTAGATGTTTGCGAGCTATCCTAGATAAATTGTCGCTAAATTTTTATTTTAGGATGGGGTGTGCGTGCATTTTTGTTATTTCTGCACTTTCTTCCATTTTCAGGTACATATTCCACGAGAGTTCACAATTATTCTCCGTTTTGAAAATAAACGCTGATTCAATGTACCGGACAAATAATATCTGACTTATAATAAAGCCTTACCATGGACCGAGTATAACAACATTTCCCATCGAACGTATAACACAAAATATTGAGCGTGTTTTATTGAACATCTCAGCAAACACACAGTAAATTCGAATTTTCAGCATGCAATCAAAACGACTTAGCTCTACTTAATAATACTCCTGATATTTGCACGCGGCATCTATCCCAAGTAGAGGAGACTTGACAGCAGCACTTCATGTTTGAACGTTTCTTTTGTTGTTTTTATGAAATTTTTGGGAAACTGCTTTCAGTATCATTCACTTTCAGCGAGAGGGAACTGGAAGTGTGTAACCAAAAGTTAAGACAAACAACAAAGATACTGAAACATTACTTTTCTGAGATTGGTTTTCAATAAAACAGGTCAAGTGTTATACTCGAAAAATTTTCATACGAAATTACGAATTTAGCGGGCAAAGAAGATACTGATGGGTTATCCTACTTCGCTTATTTACGTCTTTTTATACATTTTTGTATGCGGCACGTTGACGTTCCCCCTTACCCATACTGTGACCCCATCAGTGGGTACTGTAATTAATAACTTACTGTGCTGCTACATATGTACAAACGATTTGCTGAAGCTACAAGGTCCCGTTTCCCCGAGAGTTGAGTGGGTCTTCCATACATCTTAGACTCGACATTGAAAAACACATGCAACAACTGACAAAACAAGAATCTCCTTGCCGTCCCTACTGTGCTGTCCTCCTTGCCCTTTGTATAGAGTAAAAGTCTCCAACAAATGTTACAAATGTTGAACTTTCCATTACACGAGACAACTTCCGTTTCCTGTTACCGTATACAAATCTGTTTTTTATCCCCCGCCTTCAAAGTTTACTGTTTGCATACAAAGTGGCTGCGGGTGTAGCTATAGAGAGGCTTTGCCTCAAAGCCCCCAAGTCCTACACCCACACACATGTGCTGTCAACCATTCCACAACATTAGCATGTACATTATATTCCATATGAAGATATTAATGGAGTGCAGGCGATGTGGCAGCAAACAGAGGAAAAAAATGATTTACATCCACAGACAATAGACGGCAATGATGGATACGGAAGGCGCACAGCAATCGAATGCCCCGAGAGTGGAAGGAAAAAAAAGAAAGAAATAGGACACGCTCCACTACTGCTCCTGGTTCCAGCTGCATCACCAACTGTCACCATAGCTCTTCGCCTGGCAAGCAGATAATGACGATGATGTCATTCATTGTTGGAAATCATAATAAAGTTTGATTTACAAAGTAATTACCACGTTTACGAGCGGAACCTGATTTTTATGAAGCGCACCCTCGTTGCCGTCATCTGCTACCGGCAGGCAACCCTCTCAAACACTGGGGGCATACTATCGACTCTGTGTGCCTGCCCTGCACACAGGTCATGTGGAACACGTGCTAAAAGGGTTCGTATTGCTTCCCGCAGTATATTGTACGTAACGTACTGACAGAGCCTGGCTGGCAGCGGAATGAGGTTTTTCGGGGGCCATTAGGGGCACATTTGGATGAATGATTATTTTTATGGGTGATTTGTTTGGGTGAAATTGTTTTGTTGCTTGAGCGCTCAACACGCTGCAGAGAGACGGGGTGCTAAATTTGTTGAAGGTCTTATCAATGAAATCAGGCGAATGATTTATCGAACAGGAAGGCCCGTATAAATGCCGTATCCTTTCTTCTTGTTGTGAAACAATTAGGGGATACAATCGAAATCACAATCGAAATCTATTACTTGGAGCTTGGTTATGATAAATTTGATTTCTTAATTGGTGTAGATACGGTTGCGGCTTGTTTTTCTTTTCTTTTCGTTTTCACTCAATACCCCCCACCCCCACGCAATATTGGCTTTGTGTTTTTTGAATTTTATTCACGGTTCAGCGAGTGGATAGCGGGTGGTTCGGTCACACACAAATTTGAATGTGCGTGCGGGGTATTCACGGTTGAAATTGCCGATATTCTTAACTGCAGAGCTGCTGGTGAATGTTGTTATAATTTACACATCACAGCACTTTAAAGATAATAGGTTTCGTTTTTATACTTTTAACAACACGCTTTCCATAACTGCCTGGAAGGTTGAGGCAGGAGTCTCCTCAATTACTGTAAGAATTTTACCAATGAATATACCTACATAATATTTTTTTATGATTTCTAAATAGGCGAGTTAGGAGATCTATCCTTTAGTCGGCAACAGGGAGCTGTCTAGATTCCCATTTCTTGTTTGTTAATTGTTATATCATTATCGCTCTCCTCTTGAGTCTAGCTTAGCTCTAAGTGGAGTTTATTTGGCCGAAAACCAACGTTCGCTGTAACATTTCTGCTGCGATCGATTTCTGTCAAGGTAAGTGATACCGAGTTGCTTAGAGTTAGTGTGTTGGAATACTAAGCGAGGGCCCGAGGGGTTCCCGGTTCGAGTCTCAAAAGAACCAAATTACCTGTCGCGCAAAAATATTTATATATTTATTTAAGTGATACAACTGCAAACTGTACTTAATATTTTGATATCGGAAGTAAGAAATATATGTAAACCAGGCATCCTTTTTGGGAAGCGGAAGCACTCAACTTTAAACTTAAAAATTAAAATGTCCTTTGTTCAAGAAAATATATCTTTATTAAAATTATTTAAGGCCAAGATGGCATACAAAAAAATTCTTATTAAATTCATAAATATAAAAAAACAGTAGGTGCCTAATGGCTTATATTAAGTTTTGTACATTTAATACAACTTTCTTTTTTTAACCAAATTTTCTATGATCTACTCATAATAAAACGAGATCGCTTCGCATCAATTGCAAATTGATATATTTTTAGATTTCATTTAAATAAATATTAATATGAATTAAATAACTTAAAAGGTTACCTATTTATTCTTGTATTTTCAATAAATTTATCTTTCTCTTGGAGCTAAATTATCTATTATTTGTTCATAAAATGTCCCTTTGGCTTGTAGGTATTTTTTTAACAATGGTTTTCAAGCTAAATTTTACATCCTTTTTTGACCACAATTATTTCTTAAGTAAGTTTGTATTCTTTTATGACACGGATGGGGTTGTCACGGGGATAAGTCAGCATTAGTTTACAAAGCTTAAAGCATTCAGTACAACTTTTATCTGATTTAAATCAGTTTTGACGTAAAATTCTTTTATAAAGATTTGTTTATTTATTGTACACATAAAAATCGTTGACTAAAATAAACACCTGAAGTAAAATTGATGTTTTAAAAATAACCTGCGTCCCTCGTATCGCATTCGAATTGTCGAAAACAGTGCCTTCATAAATACCTTGTCTAAAAAGTTAAAGAACAGTAGATAATTTTCTTACTTAAATTTCCAAAATTTACTTCCATTTTATTTGCTTTCACGGCAACATTGAAATTACTTGCGAAAATTGCCTGTAAAACTTAAATACAAACTGTCAAATTGTTATTTGACATGTTCTGCCAAATTAGATGCAGATATTTAAACTAAAACATTTATTTAACACTATTCTTATACTTTCTACATACGGCTCATTTTATTTAGTACTGTTTTTGATCTTTTATATACCTACCCTATATAAAAAAACAAACAACCAAACTTTTGATGAACGAGAAATCTTCGTGCGATCCAATCGTGCTTTTATTAAGTTGTTTTTTATTTTCTTACTCAGCCAAAATAAAATAGTTAAAAGAAACAGCGAAAACTCACAAGCCCATAATTGCGTTTAGTAAATATGAAGCAACAAAATTCCAGATCCAGACCTCAAAGCAGTAAGTTGTCTCGCAATTTCTATCTATTCCGATCTGAGTAAAGAGCTCATAATGCACTCGTTCACATTAAAAGCCGTGTGCTCTTATTTTTGCGAAATTTACAGTGGACTCAGTGGATAATGTGCTGGACTACCTTTACTAAGCAATAAAAAATCACAGGGGTTCTAAAATTTATTAACAAACCGTGATTCGACATCGCAAGATGCCAACTCTGTCCCTATTTACAATTTCACACTTTTGAGATATAGAGGAAAATGCTAAATTTATTTTAGCAACCAGAAGATAAGGTAGGAAAAATATAGAAAACAATTTTTCTTCACTGCTTTATGCTAGCTTTAAATTAAACTCATTATTAAAGGCAATTAAAGGCATTAGGAAAGATAGGGCTTTCTATGAATTGTGGTACAACTTTTTCTATTCAATGTGTTATAAACGGCCCTATAAGTAGGGCTTCTTAAAATTAGGATTTTCTATCAAATTGGAAGAAATACCTAGTGTTGTGAAAAAAATGTAATAAAATCGGAGACAAAGAACCTAACTCCAAATATATAATAACCCCAAAATCGTAAATGATGTGGATAGGGTTTTTACGAAAATTGTTGCAGGTTCTACTGTCTGTCTGTACTATCAAGCCTTGTCAAAAAAATATTTTGTTCGTAAAGAAATTTAAGTGTGAACGAGTCCTTGCTCTTATACCTACTTAATCGTTAAGTACAATAATAGATAGTAAACAAAAACCAAAAAATGATGCAGCGGATCACCATTTAAATTTACATTATATATATTTTTAAGCTAAATTATAAAGTCTTTTAAATTTCCCCTACCTACTTTTAATAAGTTTTAAAGACGAGTTCTTCTATTCAAAACTTGTTGAATTATAAAGTCAAAGACATCATTATCCCTGGCGAAACATTTTTCTCTTACACAAAGAATCGATTTTAGAAAAATATTGCATACCTATATCATTGCAAACGACTTCCATTATAACAATGATTGAATACACATGTCCGTACACAAGCTCTTTTCCTATAGCCACAAATTCAAATGCATTCCAAAGTGCAGGTATACGCACATGTAGGCCAAGGACGAATTCCCTTGTGCCGTGCATCATTTTGCATATATTGCATTTCACTGTCTTTTCCATTGTGTTGGTGTGCAACTTTAAACCACTTTAGCTTTAACTCCGACAGCGAATGTCGGTAAATGTATGCCGCTTGAAAGTTTCTACATAGCTTTGCTAAAAAACGAAACACACACAAACAGAAAACAGAATGGAAGAAATTTTCCACTATTTTTCGTAACTACTGCTGGGCTGGGATATGGCAATGGCAACGGCAAGTATGCCATTATCATTGCCCATCAAGAGAGTCCATGCCGGCATTTTCGCCTCTGGCGGCAGAGTGCCACATTTGCATACATTTGCCAATTGACGGTCTTGGCATAGCTTAAGCCAAGTTCCGTAGTTTTTCCTCTTCACTTTTCTTTTCTTGTGCTGGCTCTCTCTCTCTCTCTCTCTCTCTCTCCCTCTCAACTCTTTCGTGTTCACCTGATTACATGCATCAACTTCCAGTTTCATCATGGCACAGGAACCATCCTTGCTGCAGGTGCCATTGCCATATGCCGCCGGAGAGGTGACAATGCAATATTGGTAGCACTGGGCGGGAACTTTTCAAGTGTTTTGCACATTTTTATTCTTCACCGCATCTCAAAACAATGGAAAACAGGCAGCAAAACAAAAAGAAACGGCTGTGGATGGGGAGAAAATCGCAGCGATAGGTATAATGGACTCGTTTGCCTATATGTGCGGGATAGAAGAAGTCGCCTTGCGAGTTGCGAGTGGCTTATACGCTCATAACACACACACACACACACACACGCGCGGATGAGAAATAATGTCAACGAATATTAATGCGTCCTTTGTTGCGGCTGGCGTTGCGTTCCCTTGCCAGTTTTGCGCGCACCTGTCGTGGTATGTAGCAAAGCGTTGATAGAGGGGGAGGCCATCAGATCCTTGTGTACAGGTGCATTCTGCTGGTGACACCATGCCGTCACACCGACGATGATGAAGTTGCTGGATACCGCATAATCCGCAAGATGAATAAGTGCAGGCAAAAGTGCATTCACTTTTTTTTTTTTTTAATTCGTTGTAGCTGTTGTTAGTGTTGGTCGGGCGGTGGGATGGTCGGAGGAGGCTTCTGCCAAAGTGGTACGTAACCTAGCTGACGTGGTTTGTGTGTTTTTGTTTTCTGTTGGCTCTACAAGTGTTGTGCCAGAAACCTAGAAAATTGTGTTGTTTTTTTTCACATAGTCAACGATTGTTGTTTTTTTTTACCAATTTTTGGTTCTTTGTGGTGGACTGTTCGATGGCAGAGTGGAGGCGGATTTAAAGTATTAAAGGTCCAACAATGGCCTTTCATCATCATGAGGTTGTGTGTAGCCACAATGTGGCTGCTATAGTGTGGGAGATTTTTCTGGTGGTGCGGGTGCGGTGTGGGACAGATGATATGTTTGGGTTGTGTTTATTTTTTTCGTCTGTGCGACACGAAAAGTCCGTGTGATTGAAGAGGGCTTTTGGGGGGTTTACTTTATTTGCGTTTAATTAAAATGACTGCATGCGGAATGGAGGCTCGCAATTTAAGTTGCGTTGCGAATCCGCCAGTGGATTACCCTTATTTAAGGTTTTATTTGCAAAGATAGCGAGGGGGGGGAGTAACTGTTTATAATGAAATTGATTCCGCTGGGTAGGTAGGTAAATGGAAGGGTGGAGTTTTTTAGTATAGACTATGGTGCAGTTTTATTTAGATTTAGACTGGACAGCTGTCAACATTTTAAACCATTTGGTCTAGAAAAAATGTCGGTTTTCAAATAAAAGCTTATAAGGTACCTAGGTACCTACTACAACATGCTCCTTGTGTAGACCTACCTAGTACACTGTCTATGGGGAAGACTAAAAACACTTACAAGTTAGAACCGCAGGGTTTTTGCCTATTCACTGAGAACTCCATATAGCAGTACAATGCCTTTCCGCCTATGAAGCTGTCCGTCCAAATTTCTCATGATTTTTAAACAAAAAAAAATCTCTTTAGCCAATAAATACATATTACAAAAAGAAGCATTGTTGGGACACTGCTGTTGGAAAATCCGTATCAATCAGACTCTTATTGAAAATTGTAACACATATTTAACAACCTTCTATTTACCTTCTTTTTAATATTTTATTTTGTGCTAAAAAACATTTTTTTTACTTAACCGATGTAATAAAAAATCTGCTGTAAAATAAAATAATTGGCGTTGTAAGCTGCAAGTGGAATAGAGCTTTTCTTTACTATCGTCACTCGCTGTTGATCGCCTAAATTTAGTCGCAGAAATAAATAAAAATCGTACCTACGTCAAATATCGCTTTAAACTTTCTATAAAAAGTGACCAATAAATTTTCCTGCGGAGCAATCGGAAAAGGCTTTGATTGAACAAGAACTTTGAACAACCTAATTTTTTAACAATAAATGCAGTAGACGCTCGATATAGTGAATTTGTGAAAAACCACGTCTGTTCACTAAATCAAAATTGTTTATTTTTTCAAACGGGAGTTTTTAAACGTTTATCTACCAAAGCTTAACTAGATATACCTATAAAAATAATTATTAATTATTTCTTTTTCATTTAGATTTTCATTAATCATTACTAATCCAACAGTTAAAAAAAAAAAAAAAACAACAAAAAACATATAAATTTTTTTTTCAAAACCCTAAAAAAATAACAAAAAAAAAATAAATTGTAGTTATGTTTAAAACATTTTAGTGGTTGACTATATTGGAAAGTTCACTATAGTTATCGTGCGTCTACTGTATAACAAAACGGAAAATAAATTTTTAAATTCTAAGTAAGTTTATGTTAATTGTTATTGCTGGATCTAAAAATGTGTCAGCAAATTAAATAAAATAATTTGGACAAAAATTTACTGTCTGTCTAAAGAATCTGTCCCCTAAGCTGTCCAAAGTCGGCATATTCAGTGTATGTGTTACCAGCCTTGATCTGAATATCGTTTGACAAGATCCGAGGACTTTTATTTTGCAGTATAGTTTTATTTGTACAAATATTGAATGTAGGACTATCCCGAAAACGCTTCTCAAATCAGCGCTTCGGGTTCGGCGATCAATTGTAAGTCGCTTCCAGTCTTTAAAAAAAGGGAATGATTGTGAGAAGCAGTAATACATTGATCCTTTGGGCAACCTGCTCTTTTTACACAACTTTTAACGATCGCACCACAGAATTAGTGCTAAATAGACAAGTTCTCAACCAAAACTAGTTATAACAAGATACTACAGCCATCTACGAACAATATTTTCTAATCTTTTCTTTTGATTTTGTGTGTCTGGTTACTGCAGTTCGTCCGAATTAAACTCAAGAACCAGTGGTCCAATTTAAATATTAATTTTGCTCGCATATCTTTTCTCGGACCAGATTTTAGTAAATGTTTTATCACGCTGCGAATATAAAAACATTTAAAAATGTAATACAAATCATCAATCAACAATCAATAGAAATTATAATTTTTACCAAACAGGATAAATAACCAAAAAAGACATTCGTATGAGAAATTGAACCTGTATTCACTGGTAAAGGTAATAGCTTCCAACCAAATAGTTGGAACAAAAGAAGACTGTTCTTTCGATTCAATAAAATATTTGCTTGCAAAATATAAGGTAAGAGGACTGCTCACTACAAGTTAGGGTTACCAATTAACATCATTGTCCATCAAATAGTTACTTCACTAGTCTATGGAGCACTAGAACCTTGAAGCTTGACACAAAAAAGACAAGAAATATTGACTACCAACAGTATTAAAACAATTGGAATCGTAGTAAATGACTTTGGTCTCGTTTTCTTTGTCGTACCGATTACGACGCTATTTCAAAGTCGATTTTTATGAAACATTGACCATAAGCAAAAACAAAGAGTTGTTTTTTGCCATAGAAAGAATGCGTTGCCGGCGGTTGAAACTTATCTTCATTTGGCGAAATAGTTGTTGGTGCAGTAATTATATGAATAGAACTAGAACTTACCGACTTCACAAAACATATAGGCAAATTTAAAGTGTGCCTCCATTTACTAAGTCTTCTACAAATGTCTTGAAAAAAAACTTGTTAATAAAAATGCATTTCAATTTTGGATGGGATTCTTTAAGTTTATGAAACTGCATCTAATTCAAAAACAAAATAGTACAAAGAACATTTTGAACTTACCTTAAAATCAACATCAATCAAACATGGCAGCACTACTCGTATATTCATTGCTGGCTGGGGTGAATTAAAAATATAAAAAAGTGTAATTGATTTTCGTAGTACTTCCCGAAAGTGTCTTCAATAATTCAATGCGCGCCATATTGTACATCCTGTCATACATGTATGTGTAGCGGTAATGTATCATTGCTTTTTTATGTCCGTTTAATGTTTCACTTCTTTTTTTATCGTTCCCAGTTTCATGTTCGGTTTTTATTGACATCCCTTGCAATTTTCAATTCTAACATGACATGGGGATCAAACTTGGCTGGCCTCGCATCCGAATGTTTATATATCTTCATTAATCATTCAGTGATTTCATTCGGTTTTATGTAGAAAATGTTATTTGATTGGAGCACGGACTAAAATGATTTTTTTTATAAATTTCTCTACCAATAGATCATACAAGAAAAACTGGAGGTAGATCCTCTCCCATTAATTAAATAGACAGTGCCAAAGGATACTATTATGGAGGAAGGAAAGGAAGGAAGCTTATTTTGTGTAGTTTACAAGAGACCTCATATATCTGTTCCAATTATGAGAACGTTTTCAGCTGATGTGGGGACAAGTCTGGTGGTTTTTTCGTGGACTCTAATCGTATACATACATTCTTTGTAAATCCCCTACTTAGTCAGCACAGTAATGCGAGAGACGTCCTCTATGCGTATTTTTCTTTTAGTCGGACATTTGTCATTTTCTACTTTCATTTCAACTTAAAAGGAGATTAACATCCATCGGTGGCTTTAGTTGGATTTTGTTCATTTCTACCCCGAAGCTCTAAGGACGATTCATGAATATGGAAGAGCCGAGTGTTCTTGCTGCTTTCACTTCTCTGGCCACATTTTAAGAGTAGGTACGACGAGAGTGGAAATGTTCATGACGTAAATTCTCTATTAATCCTTTGCATATGTGCCAGTGCCATCATCGTTCCTCTGAATAGGAGGGTCGCTACTAGTTAACCTATTTCGTGTGTGTATAAAGAGAGTCCCGCCACCCATCACCTTGTCCGACATACTACGTGTGTGTTCATTACCATTTATCAAGAAGTCGACATGAATGTACACACACACGGTGGGTGCTTTTCAGCTAGACTCCTCTTAAGCACCTACACTAACTTGTTTAATTAAAAGTATCTCGTTATTCAATGAGTGAATAGGTTTTGTCATCTGCTCAACAATATGCCGAAGAGCTGGGTTCATGTGCGGGCGTGTTTGATGTATCCTTTTCTATGCTTAAGCTGGGTATAGTCATTGTCTGTGAACATTTAGAGGAAAACAGATTCACGTGTGATATAATCCAGGAGCAGAGATATTGTTTATTTATTTTTTTTACTTGTACCTAATTAAAATGTTCTCAATGGTGAGGCAATTAGTTGAGAGAAGGTGATTAAGAGCTCGCAACGGGTAGGTAGTTCTTGCTGTTATTAATTGACTTAACATTATGTGTTTATCGCACGACTTTGAGTGTCGGTGGATGTATAATAAACGTCATTTGCTTTGTAGAAAATTGGTTTCCTAATTAGGATACGTGCTATTCCTTTACTTTGTTGACAAAATAATTGCTGAAAATAATTGTTGCTCTACAAATTACCGGGGGTGGATATAAAGATTTTCTTTAATCGCATTGGCATGAACTTTTCACTGCCTATAATTGAATAAATTGAGTATGCCCATTCGAATGCGTGTGTGGCACATTGCACCTGGCAATGTTGATTTGTGGCATAGCGTCAGAGTGGAGGAGGGCGCGTTGCCGTTTGACCAAAGTGTGATTGTGTACCTACAGATGTTTGTCTGAATAGGTGCATTCGCTTGCACGAGTCTATTGCGAGTTTTCATCGGTTAGTAAATTTTATTTAAAGGACTAGGTTCTCCGGAAAAATCCAGCAATGAGATCACACTTAGTAGTTTAGACTTGTCAATCGTTTCTAAAGGCTTAAAAGGCAATTGAGTAGCAAAGGCTCCTTGTAAACAACTTAGCAGACATTGTGTAAGACCTTCATAGTTCCAGAGGCAGTCCAATACTATTTGCACAGAAGCAACTTGTCAATGATGGATAAAAAGCGATCTCAGCGAAGAGTTTCCCTTGTGGACTTCGATACAGTTTGTATCAATACAGTATGGGGTGAACGTTTTATAAACAACTCTGCGGGTTGTACATCTATAATTTTAGTTGAGAAGTTGCAATAGGTCCCAGTCTCACGTGGCTGAAGATTCCCCCAAGCAACTGTCTACGAGCTTCACCAATTTATGCGACCGAGCGGCAGAATTGAGAAGCTTTTCAGGAGTATCACATCCTCGGATGTTTGTCAAAGGTTTACAAGAGGTAGCGCAGCAGAGAAATAAATCATCAGATACATTTTTTTTTTTTTTTTATTATTTATTAGAATTGCTCAATAGCCCACCAGAGTTACCATTGAGCCATTCCGCCCACGTATCATGTAGGCAGAATTATATATAAAGCATAAAGAGATTCTACGTCAAGTAAGTCAATGAAGAACATAGTCCACCACCCAAGACAGAAGAGGTTGGCTAAAGCATAAAAAAGGTTGTAAAGAAAAGGCTAGACGGGTGTTATGAAGCTTTTTAACCATAGAGGTGATAATTTTCTTGATGGCATGCAGTATTTATCATTAACCCTACAGTTGTACGAAAATTTGTCTACCTAAACTACCTTTTCCGCGAAAGGGCTCGACAAAAATAATATCGGATAAATGATCCTACCCAACGTAGTCGTAGTTGATGTTTCATATAGATCTGCAACAAATTAGTCGGCACACGTACCCGACTACTGACCAAATTTTCACACTGCCGCATATCCTGGGAAAGGTCAACGAATTTCTAGTCGAGGCTTAGTCGCTTTTCAACTGATTCAAAGCCGCATATAACAGCAATTATTGTCGTCTGTTGCTGTATACCTCATAGCCAAATTTTATATACCTTTCCTAATAACTGAGCCAGATGGGTCGAGCCGTGCGCCACTGGAAATTTTTTAATCATGCAGCTGACTTTAGGAGGGAGATCCGCTTTCATGAGGCACCTTCTATCTCGATCAGGGGTATAAAGTATGTGGTGCTAAGAGGATAGATACTTGTGTCTTCAATATTTCCATTCAGATTCTCTCATTTTTTTGCAAGGATACTAGTGGTCACATAATTCAAGAGATTTTTTCAGCAATGTCACATGGCTATACGAAGTGCTCAGTACCACTTCTGCACTCCCATTGTGAATTGCGATTTTATTAGGTGCACATATTCGCAGGACCTGTAGAATATAAATGTCGAGGCAATATCAAATTGAAAACAAAAAACTCGGAGGAGGTATATACAAGTCACAAAAAGAGACAAGGAACAGCGTTAAAGTGTTAGGAGTCGGATTTCCACAATCGCCGGTTGAAGATTGCGAAAGATGTCTGCCATTAAAAGCCCTTTTTTAATAACCAGTCTTATCAGTGGGGAAATTCACCAACCAGACTGTACTTGAATCTTTTGAGATCCACCCTAGGTATTAACCCCAAGTAGAAATAACTTGGATGCTTGCATCATTTTAGTGATAAAAATGCCAAATAGAACAACAAATTTAAATCAGCTGTCAATTTTCAGGCGACTGACAGCTGTTTCAATTCTTACGCAAAGAAATTTGTTGCGTAGAAACTAATAAGAGGGGAAATATCTTGCTCTCTCGAAGCCGCTCTCTTTTACGAATTTTTCGAGTTTAGGAACAACAATTGAGTAAAATGCGTAAGAACTCGTAAAAATTCGTAAGACTTAAAAGTAAAGGAACAGACAGACTCTTCAAGAGTTTGAACTCCGCTAAGTAAATTCTTAATTCGTTTTGTGTCTATAATGAAAATTAAAAACAAAAAAGCACACAACAAATTTACTCAAAGTTTGAATAAAAATCATCTAATAGTGTAGTCAGATATCCCCAGGACAAGACGAAAAAATTGTAAGATAGCATTGGAAATGGAAATGCAAAAAAAACTTTTAAAATTGTTTTTCCCCCCAAATGGAACTGGCCATATTTTAAATCTGTGGCAATAAGTTAAAGTAGCTTATGTCGATTTTTGTCACTTTTCAGTATAAGCAAAACAAGTTTGGTTTACCCTTTTTTATACATGTTTTATTTTAATAAAAATAACAAAAAATAATAAATGTAACGGTTTTTAACCGACGTAGAATAACGAGACCCAGACTAAAAGAAAGCATAAAAACAGGAGAACATAGTGAACCAAAGAGCTCCATTTTCGCTTATTACGACATAAGCTACTCTAACTTATTACCACAGAAATTTATTTAAACATCGCCATATTTATTTATATTTTTACTAAATACCACATCATTAATCAACAACATTGGCCATAACTTCATCACAAACCGAAACCTGTGTCTACCCCTTTGCTGTGAATTCCCACTCTGCCTACGTGCCTTTAATTTTAAACACTTTCGATTCGATTTTAATTAGATCTACTCCTTCTAGTCACATTATTTACCATCCAACGCCGCATAATATCTAAACGCACATGAATGGCTACATACCTACTTAACCACGTTTAAATGGTATAATCGTATAATGTAATTAATTTCGTTTCCCCTCTGTACATATCTCGGCATCTGTTGTTTTTTTCTCCTTTGTATGGATTAACAACTGATAGTGAAAGTTTAATTGTATTTGCTGGTGTACATATTTAATCAGTACCTACATCGGGTGCTTGCCTACTCTGCACTTCTATTGAAATCATTTCAACTTCGAAACTGGCTAAAGCGATGAAAGAAAATAGAAGAAAAAACATAGCGGCTTACTGATTTCGCGCCCGCGGCCAATTTTTATCTCAACCGTCTTGTTTCTTTGAATTTACCATTTCGATACAATACACAATGGGGATGGGTGTGTGTGGTAGCCGGTAGCACACAGATAAGTGTAATAAAAAATTGAATCCATGCCGGCCAGAGCCGCTGGTACGATTTTTTGATTGAAATATGTGGGTCAATCCGTTTTGGGGAAATTGGGAATGTTTTTGATTTTTACATCTGAGTCTGAGGCACTTGCTTTCAGATTTGGATTGGTAGATAAATAGTTTTTTTTTTTTTTTTTGGCTTTAGATTCTATTTAACAAATAATTCTGTAATGACGTGTTATTGAAGAAAAGTTTTTTTTTATTTTAATTTCAGGTGAGTTGAAAAGTACTTCAGATTCAGATATGGAAGTGAGTGGAGAGCAGGTATGATGTTTGACTTTGTGAGAGTTCGACTGTGGTTGCAACAACCTTTGTTGGTGGTAACAAATGGCATTTTAAAATGTAAGGGACTTCTGTGTTACATCCTAGACCAACAGAAAATTGTTGTATTAATGACAGGAGGTCTTGCAAAATACAAGGAGAGGTAATTTATAGCTTTATCTAGCTTGCGGAGATGGAAGCTATGACAAGTGCTATGTGACTTTCTTATTATTTGTTAAATTCTTACCCATTTGTTGATTTTCTTACAAAAAGCTACTTTAAGCTAAGGTCGCTTATCGGTTTTATGGTTTGTTTTAGCACTCAGGAACTAACCAAAAAATAAAAAAGTTGAAAATTTATAACCCATATAAAATTTAACTCGATTTATGGCGTAACCTAGAAAAGTGGATTTAAATGCGCATCCTTGAAGTGTCCCACAATATACAGGAACACCTTTAATAATTTGAGTCCCACCCCACTACTACATCTGTTAACCAGCTAGCTAGATATTAGGTAGCTAAATTAAAAGGCGACACTTTTTTTGTCGTACCGATTGTGGACTTATTTCACAAGCGATTTTTATGAAATATGGACCAAATGGAAGGTGAATATCCGTAGACGAATTCCCGCTTGTCTTATTTTGGCCTAAGTCATAGAAATTATTAAAACACAGATATGCATTTCTACATGTCTATAAAATAATGAAATATAAGAAATAATGTGTTGCATATAAAAAGGCTACTCTGGGTTAAACCTTGTTTTGTTGACCGTCGCAAATTCGACGACGCCTTTTTTCTAGCAAGGGATCTTCCAATTGAACATTCTTAGCTATTTACAGATTTTTTCCCCATTTGACAACACATTAAATAGAATAAGTAATACAATTTTTTGGACACCCTACTTTTAAAAGGAACAAGAGACCAAGAGAAGCCATTAAAGTACATAAGCCTGGGTTGGTAATGCTTGATCCCGTATAAAGTCTGCGTAAAACTTATTAACTGCTTACAAAGCAATTAAGTCGGACTAGTACCGCCCGTGGTCGAAATTCGACCAATTTTGTCTGTAGATAAAGTAACGAAAGCCAACTTATTTTGTACATAATTTATTTATTTTAATTTATTTATATGCTAAATCTTAATTCATATACCTTTCCGCTTTGAAAAAAGAATGGAAAAGGGCAAAACATGAATGTTCGTTTCCATAGTAATACCTCTCAGATAACTCTGCAAAGAAGATTTTATGATTGCTTACTTTTAATCTAAGATTATGAAATTCGTTACTATGGAAACATGACGGCGACAAATTGAATTGCAACAAAATGCCAAGCATTTTGTATGGGAAATTATTAACTTCATTTTACCAGTCTTAATGGCGCCATATACCAACGACTTTTTGTTTCTGCACATCTGTGGCACAGTACCTTTCGAATGATATATTTCAATATATATTCTCCTTATTTCACGATAAATACTTAAAAAGTGTACGAAAACTCTTGATGTTTACGTATTAATATAATGATTCCAGATAATTGACTGCTTACTAACTAAGTTGTGCACCTTTCTTTTTTAATACGTAGGTAAGAGTTTTGCTTGTCATCTCCTGACGGATGCTCCCAAAATGCGGAATGTGTCAAAATTCTGAGAACTTACTTTCGATAGTGATTGAAATCGTTTTATTTATAAAATACCAGCAACAACAAGACTTAAAAAATAACAATATCAACCCTTGTTACGAATGAAAATTACCCAAACTTAAATATGGCGACATTTTCACTCAAATTCGTCGTTCCAAGAAAAGTCTTCATCTGTCAATCTGAACGCTAAACGCGGTGAATATCTTCCCCCTCTCTGCAAACATCATCAGTTATGAGTGCTTGCGAAAAATGTTATAATAATGTATGTTATTAAATTGATTTAAGAAAAATTAATGACTGCGAAATCGATCCATTGACAGTTCACCCAAAACTTGCATAAGAACGACAAAGTTTCTTGCGATCCAGTCGTGCACTTTATTTGTTCTTGCGTTGGGCTACTTTATAGGTATGTTCAGTGATTAGTAAATAAGTAAGTCACGAGCAATGTGATGCATAGAGAATTATATCTGTGCAAGATGTGAGGACCTCTTAAGAGTCCTTTTGATATGGATGTCTTCCAAACGGATGACGCAAACCATTCCTTAAGGAAAGTAAAATATTTTCCAAAGTGGCCCAGAGTTGACTCTCTTTGACTCTGAATTTCTCACAGAGGACGACAAGGCCAGCACACAAATACCAAGATGTAACTACTTTCGAAAGGTATTCCCTGATACGGTACACAAAGCGACAATAAATATGCATCATCTTGAACGCGCAACGACTGTAAGATCCTCGCTCCGTATAAATGAAATACAAATATTTCTTTGTTAGGATCTTCCTCTATAATGCGACATCTGCGACGGATGATTTTACGCTTCCTATTCCATTGCAATAGCAATTTGTTCGTGTCTTGCTTCTGAAATCTCATAACTAAGTGCAAAAAAACGAAAGAAATGCGAATAAATAACTAGAAACAGCACCACCACCAACAGAGAGGTGTTAGTCGGCAAGCATCGCATAAGAACAGAAAAAATTGGCGAAGAAGAAAAAAAAAAATAGACACAAAATGAAATTCCCATTATCCTTAATAAAGCTTCCGTTGGTGCTGCTTACGATCTATGGTCCTGTGTGTTCTGTTGTAGTTTGCTGCCGCACCTCTCTTCCCCTTTAATAGCAAACACACCGCATATAAATTGAGTAAACGACCGTAGGAAAGAAAATATTTTCAAAATCATAAGAAAGGAAGAACTCGGACGAGAAAAAAACTGCCAAACGAAATTACTTTCTTATCCCCTGCATTATCCCTCTTGCACATTGCTTCTTGTTATAAAGGCAAAGGAGCAACTTGTACGAGTACGAGTATTGGTATGGGTATGGGTATGGGGGGTGGGGGGTGCGGGCCCGGGCATTGTGGTGGGTGTAATAATTTTGACACGAACAACAAGACATAATGAGAAAATGGAGAAGAAAGCAAAACACAAAAATGCACCAAAGCAGCGCGCCACAAATTGTTGCGGAAATCCTTGGCTACATTTGGGAAAAATTCTTGCCGAAGGAATTCCTTTAATCTATTTCGAATCTTATCCTTTTTGAGGACAGATGGCGACGGGGTCAGACAAACAGCAGAAAAGAAATGCTTCGTTATTGGAATTTTATTTCACCTTTGCTTCCACCTGTCTCCAAATCTGTTTTATATTTACAACAAAATGTTGATTTATATTTGTTGACCTTTTTGGCGGATCATAGGGGACAATGTTTGCAAAGCTGCACTCGGAGGGGTGGTCTCAAAGATAATGATTTGCATAATATTCCAGTTTTTTTTCTTTTGGCATCTGAAAGGCAGACGCATACGGTTTGCTAAATATTTATGTTTAGTATTTCGCGGTGAGATGCGCTTGGTGTAGGTGTCAAGTCTGAATCATTAGCAGTAGGTCTAAGTAGGTACCTATATGGTAGATAGAAATAAAAACGAAAAATATTGATTTGCCGTCAAAATAGTTGCATGATCGTAGAAACAATTTGGAGAATTTTCTGTTTTGGGGGTTTAAGCTATATATAATTTATTTTAACAAAATATTCGCATCATTTTGTTTAATTGGAAGCTGTGCAGAGATGCAATGCTGTGTGCAATTTTTTTTTTCCAATATCTAGTGTAGGATAAACCATGTCACTAAAATAGTAGATAGAGGTTTGGGGTTTTTTGTCGTACCGATTACAGCGTTATTTTAAAACAGATTTTAATAAAATATGAAACAAATGAAAGGTTATTTTCTGTACTTAAATTCCAGCTTAAAATCCTAGAAGAAGACTATAAAACTTTTCCCTTTAGAATGCGGTCGAATTTTGGCCACCGTAATTTTTAAGTAGTACCCACGGATTTACCTACAGCTTTTCTTGAGGGTATAGTTTGAAATATAAAAGATGTCAGCATCGTAAAGTAAGCAAAAGTAGTTTTATACACATGGTGCGATGGGTTGAAGGTATATGCCAGCCCTAGTGACGATACTAACAGCTTTATTGGACCAGGAAATAGGTTCCATTTTAACCAGTTCGATCGTAAGAGATCTTGCTTTCTCATGTGGTTTAAATCCGCTTACTTTTCCAGGAACACACAGATATTAAAGGTCATACTTGTTTGGGTCCTCCGGGTCATACAAAAAATCGCATATATAAATATATTTTCTTTCTTCAAAGTCTTTACAGTCACAGTTTCATATGAAAACTTAAGTCAGTTGATCAAGAATTTTCACCTCTTTGTATGCCTGAAAGGTGCAAAATTGCTCTATGTAAAATTGTTCTACCCATGGCGACGCCTGCAACAGTAATCCTCTTATGTCTAATCCCTTAAAAACGACAATATCCGGACGAGAAATGCATGTTTTTTTGATAGTTCTCTTGTAAGATCGCCTATTTTTTCGTGGAACATCCATACACTGCGGAACTAAAGATTAGAGTCATCGCTTTGGTGATTGATATTTCAGTGTTTCAGACGTTCCTTGCACTCTATTAGAAACGCTTGCTGATATTGCTAAAGATATGGCGTCTTCTCATTATATTAGCGTGCTTTATATCTTTGATTAGACAACACTAAGATCTGCAGCGCCATTGAAAGGGCCTGCGTGTATGTCGATACCCAAACAGCCATCTCTTCCTCTGTCAGGTATTTGTGTAGTGAAACTCTTGACTGTTGCCTGTATGGAAACACTCAATTTTGTGGATATACTTGTTTATTAAAACAAGGATTTGCGCAAGAAAATACGTAATTAACCTGAGCTTAGTATCCACAGACGACAGACGCATAAAAGGGTATGTATCTGAAAACGTAATGCCCTCCGTAACTTAAAACTGCAACCCATCAATTTCGAATTTAACATATTCAATTCTAATGCATGATGCCATCAATTATATGCAGTCAGCTCGTTTATTCCGGTTGGGGATCATTACTAAATACGTTGCTCAACGTGTTGCTTAACAAGTGAACGGGTAGTGTACGCTTTTTTAGTGCTAAATATTTTTCTTATTTCAAGAAGGTAGCTGTCAGCTGACGTGTGTCGAACCAAAGATGCCTGGTAGAGTGCACGAAGATATCAATTAATTTTTCAGGAACGACAAGAAAAACGCAGTTGACAAATTTGATGAACTTGCTTCTTTTGCCAAAATCAGACATATGTACTTGTACGGGCTCCGCAAAGCCTTCAACAATAAAATGTTCAATATTAGTTGCTTAACTTGTACAATCTACGATCTTAAGAACTTGCTTGTTCATATAAAGAGCTGAATAAACTGCTGAACACAGCTGGTTGATGAGTTGCGCAGAAAGGAGCGACTTGCATAAGTCTGCTGTCTGTTGGAATGTGGATCACTCATGTTAGCAAAAAAGGTCTGGTTCAAGAACAGAGCCCTGAGGTACCCTTGTTATCATAAATTTAGATGAAAAATATTTTTGGTTAATAAAAAAATGTTAAGAACTATTTAAAAGACATCCATGCAGAGAACTCATGTTTTACCGTGTCAAAAGTTTGTCAAGCAATTGAAAACTTATGCCGTGAAGGATAATACCATAAATTGAAGCGACTTAGGTGACTAGATTTCTGCCCAGTAATGATTTTTTCAATGCTTAGCCTTTCTCTAGCAATCACGGCGAGTGGAAGACGAAATAATATAATACCACGTGGAAGGTTAATTTTCACGAAGCGAATTTGCTAGTCGCTTTCGATCTAAAAACTCATTGATGATAACCACGGTTATGTCCTCAGAAGTCTGGAAATATTGTATGGTGAGGTATGAGAGACTTCTTAGAGGTCATGGTTCATGTATAAACCATGGAGTAGTATCTTGCTAGTGTTCTATTCCTTAACTAGAAGACATAGATTGGGGCAGAGTCACAGGTAGTGATGTGTTTTGTGAAGCAGTGTGAACTAGTGCTCACAGGAATATTATTATGTGACGCAGAAAGTCATATTCAGACAGCCTCCTTGTCGCTACATCTTCTGCAGAACATCGTTGAGTTTAAGTCCCGTTGTGTGGTTCTAATGCCTGATTATACCAGTCTGATTCTCCATATCCTTAGAAAGGAAAAGAAAAGTATCTGGTGTTTTAAATTTCGTCTTGTCAATATTGCCAATGTGTCTTTCAGCAAAAGCTACCATATATCCTCCCATATTTTTCATGCTTTAAAGCTTTCTCCATACACTAAGTATCAATATGTAAAACAAGCCTATACACTCCAAGTGAGTATCATAAATCTACTATAGCCTCTTGGCTCTATTTTTGGATATAACTAGAGCCCACTTCAACAGCGAGTAATCGTTTGACATATCAAAGCAAGCACACACCTCCTGCACAACTGTTACAACATCCAGCGGCAAAGTGTCACCTATCCACTTCCCCACTAACAAGGCACTACAAACATATACGGCCCCAAGCGCATTTTAGCTGCATCAACCACAAACAATATCAAAGGGCTCAATTGTACTTGTCTACCACCGCACTACCGCAGCTAACCTACAGCTCTTGCTGCATTAAACATTTACACAACAACCGGGTTAAAATTTGCGTGCAACAATTCGCCATAACGCGCCTCCACTTCAACTCAGCCACAGCGCCTATATATAGCTCCCAGCAATGAATCCATTGTTTCACAGCCGATGTTGCATAACATTTTCGGTTCCATTGTTGCCATTAAATTGGACACAAAACATGCCAAGTATCTATTGCGAGATATTTCCTCAGATTTCCTCGTTTTTTTCCCACTTCATGGTGGGTATCTATAGCGCGAATTAAAACACTTGTTTCTTACTTTTAAAATTAAACAATATTTATTTGGAACTATGTCCTTTATTATTGAAATACTTTTTACTAATTCTAAAAGGAGCTTAAGGCTACTATGTAGTTACAATAAGACTGTTGATAAATTCATCATACAGTCGTATTTATATACTTTTCTTATCTATCTACAAGGAGACCCAAGCGTACAATCGTCTTGCTTGATAATGAAGAAGAGATAATATTCCAACATTGTATACAAACGATATTATCTCTTTTACATATGTTATCATTGTAGCGTTGTGTGCAAGACTGTACTAGAGACTAAAGATATCATTGAATACAAATAATGCTATCTTTTTTCTCAATATGTTTTGCTATGGATACTTAACTCCCCCCCTTGTTAAACGAAATCGTCCCGATTTTTCGACGCTATTTTTAACATTTCTCTTTCATAAGTTTTGTTATATGCGTCAATCTTTTTTTGTTTTTGACGATCTGTTATACATTGTATAGTTTTTATCATTACGTACGTAAATGCTAGAATAACAATCAGTGTTACAATTGTGTATATAGTTGATAATATCGGTTTTTCTTCAAAAGGAATAATTAGTTTTTTTAAAGTATCTATGTTATCGAATTTGTACATTGTATCTTCTTTAATTATTTGGTCGATGTAAGACTCTGAATTATGATTTCTTAATATAACTTCTTTAATTTGCTTATGCATGTTTTTGTATATTTTATCGTCTAGATTTATAGTATTTTCATAAGTAACTAAGTTTATACCATTAATTGTTTGATTATTTAACTTATGCTTACCGCTTAATAACATAACACCGGATTCAATTTCTAAGTCGTAATCGTATTCTTGTTTAATGTTGCATTTTGAAGTTATATTCTTTAAAAGTGGAATAAGACAATTTTCTTCTTCAAAGTTAATTTCACAAATGTTTTTACTTAGATGATTTTGACAATTTCTTGTTCTTAAATAAGTTTGGTTACATAAGGCAATTGTTTTATCTGTAATGATTTTTCCATGTTTTGAATTTAAAGGTGTTACTTTATACAATTTACATGATTTAATTAGAACTGGATATTTATATATTGTGATGAAGAATTCATCAGTTCTAGCTAATAATATTTTAGAGTACTCAAGTATATTTATTATGGGTACTTGAATTATTTCATGTTGAATAATATTTTTAATGTCATCTAAGTCTAGGCTTTCTGATAAATATTCATTATTTTTTGCTGCATTAATTGTTCTGGTCAATAATAATAATTGTTCGTACACTTGTTCTATTACTAAATGTTCTTTAAGGCTCTGACCTTCGAATTGTTGCAAAATTTGTTCAAATCTAGAATTTATAGTTTTTTGTTTATTATTGTTTTCTATGAGATTATTTATACTCGTTTCTATGTTAACTAAGTCATAATGGTCAGGATTACCAAACACATATTTGAAAGCTGTTCCTAAAAAGTTAATTGATCTAGTATGCCTAGTATGTTCTTGTAATTGGTCTGCTAAATTCTTAATTTTACTTAACCAAATTTTTTCTTCTTGTGTAGGTTGCTTATTCTGACTTAGTACGGCTCCAATAGCTATGTTGGATGCATCAGTAGTAAGCTCGAATGGTTTACTATAATCCGGTTGAAAAAGTTCGACTTGTTCTTTCAAATAATTTTTTAAAATTCTAATCGCTTCTAATGCTGAATCATTCAGATTTAACTTAATATTTTTACTTTGTTTTTTGTTTACTTTACCGTTATCTCCTCGTAAATATAATGTCAGGGGCTTGGCTATGCTTGCGTATCCTTTTATAAACTTACGATAGTAACCTGTAAGACCTAAAAATCCTCTCAAATCCTTTACCGTTTGTGGGACTGGAAAATTTTCTATAGCTGCTATTTTCTCAGGGTTCGTAGTGATTCTACCATGTCTGATTATGTGACCTAAGTATTCTACTTCTTCTTGAAAAAACTTACTTTTCTCATCAGATATTTTTAATGTGGCTTTATTGAGTACGTCGAATACTTGACTTATGTGCTGTATATGTTCTTCCTCAGATGAAGAATATATCAATACGTCATCAATGTAAACGTGTACGAATTTACCTACAAAGTCTCTCAAAATGTCGTCCACGCATCTCTGAAATATGCTTGGTGCATTTTTGAGCCCGAAAGGCATTCGTTTAAAATGATATTTTGCGCCATTTATAGCAAAAGCTGTTTTTTCTTTATCATCTGTTTTGATTCTAATTTGGTGGAAACCTGACTCCAAATCTAATGTTGTAAAGTACTTGGCTTTACCTAAATTTTGAATTGTCATGTTGACATCCGGAATGGGGTATCTGTCTGTTACAGTGTGAGCGTTAAGTTTTTGGAAATCAACAACCATGCGCCGTTTTGGTTTTCCTTTTTCGTCCAAACCTTTTTTAGGTACTGTCCATATGGGACTGTTATAAGGACTATGGCTTTTTTCTATTATATCGTCATGTAAGAGTTTCTGTATTTCTTTGTTTACGAATTCGTTATCTGCTATGGGATATGGATATTGTTTAACATAAACCGGATTATCATTGGTCGTCCTAATGCTTGCTTCTATAGTATCTGTAAAGGGTAACGGTCCTATGCTGTTATTAATCTTCATCAGTCTATCTATATCTGCTTTATAAATATTATTTTCCCCAATTATGTAATTAATTTTCTGAATAGATTCGACACTGCTTATGGTAGTTAGAGTCATATTACTGAAATTTATTTCCGCGTTTAGAACTTTAAGTCCTTCATATCCTAATATCATATCAAAAGACTGAATATCCTCTAATTCAAAAAATGTTATATTTTTCTTTAATATCCTAACTACTTTCTTTGTATCTACCATAGAATAACCATGCATTGTTTTTATTTTTATAGGTTTAATTTTAATTTTTTCGCTAGAATCGCATTTTCTATTAATGTAATTATGGGTTGCACCAGTATCAATAAGAATTTTATAAATTTCCTTAGAAATAGTACTAGTTAAATTTAAGCAGGGCAACCCGTCTACTAGTTTAAATGATCTATTCTTATGTTATTATTTACCATACATTCCGTTTCATCTGCTTCTGCATATGTACTGCTGACATCGTCTCTGCGTTGTTGTCGGGAGTTATTTACTCTCTGCTGCTTGAAGTTCTGCTGATAAGATCGTTGCGGTCTGTTGTGTGTGTTGAAACTCCCGCTGTGTTCACGTTTCGCTGGTGGATTATATACATCGGGTTTGTATTGATTCCAATTTTGTCGCTGTGCATGTACAATTTGTCTCGAGTTTATCTCCATCGGCTGTGGTCCTTGATTGTGTTGCTGCATATTATCGTATTGCTTCTGGGGTTGATAATTCGTTGTTTGGCTCGAATAATTTGGTCTTCTTTCGTTTCTGCGTTCATGTGGCATATTTTTGTGGTGCTTATCTTGAGTGAGATGTAAATGCCTGTGCACATTATCATGTTCTATTCTGCGAGCAATTGCGAATGCGTGTTCTAGATCATTTATTGTAGCTGAATATAATGATCCTCTTGTAAAGTTGTCACTCATACCATCAATGAATATACGAACTGCGTCGTCGTTAGCATTTTTAATTAGTCTGTCGATTATATTCGGCGGATCACCTGACATAGTGATTTTTGATATTATTAAATTGAGATTTTTATTTATCTCGTCGTGGTATTCAGACAGTGTGCTTCTTTTTTGCGTGATGGCTTTCATCATGTCTTGTAGCACGTATAGAGGTTCTTGATTAGAGTACGTATAATCTAATCTGTTACGTATCGCCTCAAAATTAAAAATTGTGTTATAATTAGTTAACACATTCGCGGCTGCACCCTGTATTTTACTTTTCACTATAGTCAATGCTGCTGCGTACTTACTGTGTGTTTTGAAGTTTTTAATGCTGTCCATTAATCTGGATGCTTCTTCGCGCCACGACCGATAATTTGATTGATCGCCGTTGAAAATAGGTAGGCTTTTAAATGCGTCTAACTGTATTTCACTACCATCTGTATATGTGGTTCTTATTTCCTCTAGCACAGGTATGTTTGGTACTATGCCTAATCCAGATTTTACTTCATTTAGTTTTGTTTCTAAATTAGTGTTTATTTGATTTTGGTTAGTTATTATTGCTGCTAACCTTGCATTCTCTGTGCGTGTGTGCTCTAGGGTTTGTGTTACTGTGTTGCTCCTGGTTTCTAAAGCTTCTAATCTTGCCATTAATACTGCGAGTTGTTCCATTTTGAACTCGTGTCTGTTGTCGTCGAATTTGTGTGTTTTTTTCCTCCACATATACACTTTCACTGAATTGCTTTGCTGCTTCGTACGAAGAAGCTATATTTGTACCTGCTATGCTAGGTAATTCTTGTAACCGGTAACGCGAGTGTTCTGTTTATACTAGATTTCACTACTTGTTCCCGAGGTCCGCTCGATTGAAGTTAAAAAGTATATTTAACCTCCTGGCAGGATCGCCAATTAAAACACTTGTTTCTTACTTTTAAAATTAAACAATATTTATTTGGAACTATGTCCTTTATTATTGAAATACTTTTTACTAATTCTAAAAGGAGCTTAAGGCTACTATGTAGTTACAATAAGACTGTTGATAAATTCATCATACAGTCGTATTTATATACTTTTCTTATCTATCTACAAGGAGACCCAAGCGTACAATCGTCTTGCTTGATAATGAAGAAGAGATAATATTCCAACATTGTATACAAACGATATTATCTCTTTTACATATGTTATCATTGTAGCGTTGTGTGCAAGACTGTACTAGAGACTAAAGATATCATTGAATACAAATAATGTTATCTTTTTTCTCAATATGTTTTGCTACTGGTTGAAGGGTTGTGATGCGTTTTATGAGAACACAAGCGTTCTCACTTAGCCTCTCACAATCAACTCCTACTCTCACCTCCACGTTGGTGACTGGTGGGTGCCTAGTACCTCGACTGGAGATTGGGTAACCAACCCCTTTGGAAGGTCGCTGGTGGCAGCAGACGAGAGAGGGGGGGAGGGAGTGTTTTCTCACTAAGGCACTTCCTCTTGTTCCAGACGGCAGCGGAGGAATTCTCTAGATGGAATCAACGGTGGCGTCTACAGTTCCAGTCAGGCCGAACTATTTAGTGTAACCCCTATATGGGCTGCTTCGACATATTCGAATACCAGGTCTATAGGGATTTCCAATACTGAGCCAGGGTGTTGGAGAAGAGTTGGTGGCGGATGAACCCTTAATGGGCCAACGGCAGCGCTCACATCCCAAAGTGGGTTACTGGCACCGGAATAACCGGCCTGCTGTCCTAGGGTAAAAACAAGGGCCTGGCCCTCCAGGTTGGGGGTTGTGCCGTCGGGGTAACTTCCCGACCACGGAAAAAAGTACTAGTTATGAGAGAGACACGAGGAGCCTCGGATATTGAATTCCCTCAAACGGCAACTAGACCCGGAACGTCAACGGACAACGACATGAGAGTATGCACCTGGAACGTGCGGACGCTGTATACCCCAGGTGCTACTCAAAAACTTGAGTCTGTCCTCACGCGGTACAAGGCAGACATTACCGCGATCCAGGAGATACGATGGATAGGATCAGGTATGATGAAAAGGAAAAATTGCGACATTTATTACAGCTGCCATAAAAGATTGCATGTATTAGGATGCGGATTCGTCGTGGGAAATCGGCTTAGGACAAAAGTTATTGACTTTAAGCCGATTAGTGATCGCCTGGCTGTGATCCGCATCAAAGCTACTTTCCAAAACATAAGCCTAATATGTGCACACGCCCCTACCGACGAGGCTGAAGACCCCATCAAGGAGGAGTTTTATGACCTCCTGGATGGAGCCTACGGAGCCTGTCCGGAGTACGATGTAAAAGTTGTACTCGGGGACTTCAATGCTAAAATCGGAAAGGAGAACATCTTTGGCGGGTTAGTTGGTAAGCACAGAATCCACGAAACGACAACAGACAACGGCTACCGACTAATCGATTTTGCAGCAGCTCGTAATACGGTGATAAGTAGCACTAGGTTTCCAAGGCTAAGGATCCACACAGCAACCTGGCGCTCTCCAGACGGTCGAACCGCCAACCAAATCGACCATGTGCTAATCGATGCGAGGCACGCATCCAACATCCTCAACGTGCACACATATCGAGGGGCAAATGTCGACTCTGACCATTTTCTTGTCGCGGCAAAATTCAGAGCTCGACTGTCCAACGAGAAGAAGCTGCGAACCGCCCAGAAGAAGAAATTCGACGTTGGACGCCTTAGCACACCTGGAGTAGCCAGAGTCTACAGAGAGCGCCTGAGTGAGAAACTCTCCATTGTGCATTCACCCACCACAGACGCCAACAACCAGTGGTCCCAGTATCGCGACATCATCAAGGAGGTAGCCGAAACTACTATAGGGTACCAGCCACCCCAGAGAAAAAGCCCGTGGTATGATGATGAGTGCGTTCGTCGGAAAAAGGTGACAGAAGATGCACATATGAAGACGCTGCAGCGCAAAACAAGGGCAGCGAGGGAAGAGTATCGAACCAGGAGGAGGGAGGAGAAGAAAATCCTGCGTCGAAAGAAGAGGGCCTACGCAGTCTCCCAGCTCAAGGAGATCGAAGAGTCTCGCGATCGAAACAACATCCGGAGGTTTTACAAGAAAGCCAAGCAACTGGCTGCTGGCTTCAAGACCGGAACGCAGGCTCTTCGAAACAGCGAAGGAAATCTAGTCACCGAAGCGCAGGGAATAGTAGATGTGTTTAAGCAGCACTTCCAGGAGCTGCTAAATGGGCACCATGTGGAGAGAGTGATAGGGCAAGAAGAGAACCCACGTCCAGTCAATGAAGAACCAGTTCCACCACCCAGTATAGAAGAAGTTGGCTTAGCTATAAAAAAGCTTAAGAACAACAAGGCCGCAGGCTCTGATGGTTTACCAGCGGAGCTCTTCAAATACGGTGGTGATGTTTTGGTAGGGCGCATGTACCAAATCATCAACCAAGTATGGGTGGAAGAAAGCATGCCCGATGACTGGACTATCAGCTCCATATGCCCCATCTACAAAAAAGGCGATCCTATGTCTTGCAAGAATTATCGAGGCATATCCCTGCTTAATGTCGCATACAAGATCCTATCCAACGTACTGTGTGAACGTCTTAAACCGTTCTGCAACACACTAATCGGCACGTACCAGTGTGGCTTCCGGCCCGGCAGATCGACCATAGACCAAATTTTCACACTGAGGCAAATCCTGGAGAAGACCAATGAATTTCAAGTCGAGACTCACCACCTATTTATCGACTTCAAAGCCGCATATGATAGCATTCATCGTCAGGAGCTCTATATGGCGATGGCCGAATTCGGGATCCCGGCAAAACTGATCCAGCTGTGTCGCGTTACGCTGGAAAACACGCGCTGCTATGTGCAATTTGGAAATAGCTCCTCCGAATTATTTCAAACTTGCACCGGATTTCGGCAAGGAGATGCGCTATCATGTGACTTCTTCAATCTCGTGCTGGAGCAGATAGTGCGCAGGGCAGGTGTCAACACGGAAGGCACTATCTTCAACAGATCCGTACAGCTACTGGGGTATGCGGACGATATCGACATCATCGGTCGCTCCCAGCGTGCCGTGATAGAGGCTTTTACGGCGATTGAAGAACAGGCGAAATTTGTTGGCCTTGAAGTAAACGAGGACAAGACTAAGTACATGCTATCAACAAACAAACAAGCATCTGTCCACCGCCTAGGACAAAACGTCACTGTTGATAGCAAAAATTTCGAGGTAGTTAGGGAGTTTACCTACCTCGGAGTAAACATAAACTCCACGAATGACACCATAGTGGAGATCCGGCGAAGAATTACCCTAGGAAACCGCTGCTACTTCGGTTTGGCAAAGCAATTGGGTTCAAAACTCCTAACTCGAAGGACGAAATGTACGCTTTACAAAACACTCATCCTGCCAGTTCTGCTTTATGGCGCCGAGTGCTGGACGATAAGCAGGAAGGGAGAGCTGATACTGGGCTCCTTCGAAAGAAAAATTCTTCGACGGATTTTTGGTCCTGTGTGCGAGGAGGGCGAATGGAGGAGAAGATACAACCGCGAACTCTATGAGCTGTACCAAGATGTGGATGTAGTCCAAAAAGCCAAAATACGTCGACTACATTGGCTCGGCCACATCGAGCGAATGGATAATAATGCTCCAGCTAAGAGGATCTTCGAATCCCAGCCCCCAGGTTCGAGACGACAAGGAAGACCGAACCTCCGGTTCAAAGACCAAGCCATCGCGGATGCCAGAGCGCTTGGTCTGGAAAATTGGAAGCAGCGTGCCCGGGATCGCAGAGGATGGAAGGCTGCAGTGTCTCAGGCAGAGACTCTCCACGGGTCGGGAGCCCGTTAAGTAAGTAAGTTTTGCTATGGATACTTAACTCGCGCCTAAAACTACCCGAAAACCACATCACTGTGCGACAATTTCATCTCCCTTCGTCGCATTAACGTAGCAAATAAAAGAGACCCAGAAACCCACATGCAAATGGCGCAATCGATAACGCCACCGAATCCATCATCGCACGCGTCTCGCCAAAAGTCGTCCCCTGACGTTAAATAAAATCGAATATCGACAACAATAAAAAAAGAGGAAAATAAAAAAAAATAATCAAGTGTACCTATAACACCGCCAATCATAATTTTAATTAAATAATTAGAGCGGAAAATATTCGTTCAGTCTGGTGCGCGCTACATCGAGTGGTTTATTGTTACCGCGACGGCTATTTAGATAGGACGACGCGATACCAGCTGCGAGGGCGCTGCGCTGACGCTGATTCGGCTGACATAATTAATATAGCATCTGCTTTATAAAGTGGAAATGCGAAAAGTTTTCCTGCACATATACGTGTAGGATATGTACACCGAAACCCTCCAACAAGTAAACGCGTATGCGGTACACTCCAGTGGGGTTCTGCTCGGTTCTATGGGGGGGCAGCCATTACATGGAGCTAATGAAATCCGCTTAAACTTGATGTGGAACTAACTCGTTACTTTTTGGGGAAAAAGTTTTCATGTTTTCAGGTAATTACTGCGGGAAAGCTTAACTGAGTAATAAAATCTATAATTTAAGGGGACGTTTCGAAGCAACAATAACAACAAAAAACAAGCGAACCTCTCATGTTACATGGTGGCTATGCTCAGGCATGCATGAGCACAACACAGAGCAGCACAAATTCGTAATTAGTTTGAAATGAAACAAAATTCCATTTAAAGTTGAAGAATGAAAAAATAAAATAAAATATATCATATGTCAGAAGTGGGATTCGAACCCACGCCCACAGTGTGGACTGCGACCTGAACGCAGCGCCTTAGACCACTCGGCCATCCTGACTTGACACCGGTGCAGCTTGTAGTTGCGAGTACAGCGTGAAGTGTTAGATAAGCTGATAGACTTGTCTTCTGTGCTTAGCAATAAATAGATTCGACAGTTCATTGATGGTGGTATCACGTGAGTAGTTATCGCATGTGATAATGTGAGTAATCACTTTTACTAGTGCCGAACATGAGCTGAGATTGTGACGCAAACTGATGGTGTTGATGATGGCTACATCTGTGGCTATATTAGATTAGATTTTGAGACGGGAGAGCCTTTTTGGAGCTCTGGAACTGCGTCCTCTTTAAAAAGCAACCTTCCCTGATGGGATCATTATCCTAAAGCAATCTTTTCATTTCGGAGGCATTCAGGAAGACGAGCATCGTCTCTTCGGCTAGGATTACCGATATGACGATTTATAGTTTATACGACGAGGCTGTTTTTTCTACGACGAAGGAGGGACGGTCCGAACATTCCATGAGGACTCGTCACTTTTCAAACAAAGTGTATGCACATAGGGTCCGGGGAAAGGTCAATTTGTTGAAGATGTTTTTTTCAGGAGGCAATGGGTGCTAAATTTTGAAGAATTTCGGAAAAAATTATTTGGTGCAGTTCTACCCAGGTGATTTAAGGCAGACTTCATTGGATTTCCTTCAGCCAAGTTTATAGCATAGTTTTTGTGACTGTAGGAACGACTTGGTTTTATTTATTGATCGAGTGGTCAAGTTGCAGTACATAGAGATGAGTGCATCAAAACTTTGTAAAAGTACAGACTTTATAGCTATGAGCGACCTTATGTTTTCTTAAATAGTTATAGTTGGATGAAGGGATTTCCTTTGGTAACAAGCACAGACTCTGAAATGGTCCTTTGTCTTTTGTCAATGAATGGCTCAAGTATATTTGAAAACGTTTTGGACTTTAAATGTCCCAAAGGGGTAAGCCACCGTATTAATTGTTAGTCTATCCTTGGTCAAGGCGTATTCTCTGACGTATTTCTAGCATCACTTTTACGCAAGATAAAGTTCGTTTGATTTTTCGAGAAGCTAGGTATACCAAACTTATTGCAAACTTATGTTTCTCTTGGGCGTTCTAAAGTCTGCCAATACTGCACACGTACAAGATCCAAATGATCCTGATTCGGAGCGCTTGGAAGAGGACCCTAATTTTGGTCGAAAAACCATCTTTATCCACGAGGTACATTTTTGGATGAATGCTAACAAGCGAAATTGCCGTATATGGGACGAGGCCTACACGAGGCTTTACAGGCGGCAATGCGTCCAAAAAAAGTTATGGTTTGGTGCGGATTTTGGGCCGGTGACGTCGGTACTTTTTTTGGAAATGACTTTTGTGCCCATCACCATCAACGGTTAGCTCTTTTTTTTCCCAACGATATGGAAGTAGGCGACCTGAGGTTCCAGGAGGACGTGCAACGAGCGACGTGCCACTCATGTATGTATGTGTGGTTATCTCTTGCAGCGGTGAAGTGATTTGGTTACTTAGATCGTGCGATTTGACCCCGCTGGACTTTTTCTCTTGGGGTTTCCTAAAGTCGCATGTATATGCCAAAGAGCCGCAATCGACTGATGCCCTTTAGGCCAACATAGATAATGCCATTGCTCAAATTCAGCCGGATATAAGCGGTAGAGTCAGTAAAAATTTGACCACTCGGATCCGTGACACCGTGAGCAGCCATCAGGGCGGATGGTTGAAAGATGTTTTATTTCATACAAAGTGGCATACATGATCCATGCAAATATCTCACTTTTATTCCATTTCGACATGGACTCGTCGATCAATCCTAACCCTCACCGAATGCATTTCATTTAATTTTATTGAACTTGACCTAACGTTGGCTCAACGCTCAACAACAGGCCGAATGGTATCCTATTCCTATCATCTCTATTTAGGTTAGGTTAGGTTAATGGGTGGATACAACAAAACGAGCCCTAGTACCCCATTTAAGGCCTCGTCAAACAGAGCGCGTTTTAACGCTCCGTTCTACCGCCGCGTTTCACTGCCGCGTTGTAATATACTGAATAACGTATCCCCCGTCACACAGAGCGCGTTTTCAACGCTGAGTTGAATTCACCACGGCCGGCGTTTGAACGCGGCGGTGAAACGCGGAGTTGTGAAAAATTACAGATTATTTTATGGCGCGGCGCGTTTGATATAATTTTTTATGATTTTATATTCTAAAAACGGAAAAATTAATCGAATGTGTTTGAAATTACCCATATTTGTACGTTATGTGTGAGAATCGAATACAAATGCAGTTTTAAATTCAGAGATATGGGAGGAAATATCAAAAGAATTTCTCTTTTTGTAAATTTCGTTCACCTAAATCCTTTTTCTTTTTAGGGAATTACATATCACGGCAAAAAAGCAATAATTCTTCCTCCGAGCTGCTTGACATTTTTTTAGACAATGAAAACCAAGAGTCATGGACATTAATGAGATCTTTCTGTTTGACGTCCTCTAACGCGGCGATTAGAACGTTGCGTCAAAATAATTTTACCGCCGCGTAAATTAATCTCACCGCGTCGTTAAAAACGCGTTCTTTTTGACGAAGCCTTTAGGTCCATGTGGACCCATTGTGATGCCCTTGTTGGGGGGTTGTCCAATGTTGTTGGCGATGAGATTTCTTCCCTCACAGCTATTCGACCTTGTTCAGCCATCCCAAAGTATTTATGAACCTGTAAAGATTGATAAGTGAAACATCAGAGAGTTCCCCTATATCATGGAAGTATAGTAACTTCCAAGCGTTCTATTTCTCAAGTAACAGAGACTAGGGCGTAGACAGAGGAAGTGAGGTGTGTCTTCTATGAGGTTCAATTTCATTGTATGGTTCCTTAATAAGTTGTGACCTGTTCGGGCCCCTACCAGTTTGTATAGCGCCGTTCTATCAAACTGCATTAGCTTTTCGGTCCAACTCATATTATATTCTGGCCAAATTCCGCAGGTAGTTAATTCCGGCACCGGTTGCACAGTCCATCTTCGATCCATCCTTGTAGATGAAAATTGATTTCCATTTTGTGGGTTCATCTGTGTCCCATTCATCTCTGCTGGGGAAAAAAATGTATATCAAAGTCAAGAGAATCTCTATTTACCTACATAAATTGTTATAGATTTCTCGGATTCATACAAGTCCGGCTGTTGATGACCCCACCGGATGGCATTTAAATTCGAAATTGAATACAAACAGCGAGTGTGAAGTATACCGATAAATACTACAAATTATTCCTCAATTATCTTACTAATGACGGTGACTTTTACTTTACCGCTCCGTTGCTGCATAAAGTTTTGCCCTTTCAAAGTATGACGAAGAGGAATGTTTCGCATCAAGCTGCTAATAAAATTTTCTCCTCACAGTAGGTGGTAGGTATAGAAAAGTAGTTGCATTCAATAATTTTGACACCTTCACGTTTCTGATAAGTTTGCAGATGAAAACTTCTTAACAATCTGCAAAAAAAAAATCACTAAAAAACTGCAGGGCTTTGTAAAACCCCACTCGCATTTAATTGCAAAAGTAGCACCTGTCTGCCAGCCATCAGAATTGAGTTAGAGTCTATTTTTTGTATGTATAGTTAAGTGTGCAAAAATAAACCCATTTTTGGAAAAAGTTCAATTGCCAACCAGTAACCAGTTTCATAACCCCACTGAGCCCAGTCAGTTGCTTTTAATTATCCACTTAAACATCACTTGATTCCTTAACAGGAAAACCACCAAAGTGCATCGTCCTCTCATCAGATGCGCACTTCACTGGTGCAGTCTGCTCTTTTCGCAGTTGAACAACCCCCATAATGGGGGGTGAGGAACGTTCCAAACCTATATACATCCGGTTCACAGCACTCTGATTCACCATTTTACCCCAATCGAGCGGTGTGCTCCAAAAAGCGCACAATACCAAGTGCCAAATGCAACCAGCTATGAATGGACTGCAAATGACTGAATGACCGAATTTTCCCGCTACCAATTAGCGCATAGATTGCTTCAAGCTCCACTTGCCACACCCACAACCTACGTACCTAGATGAGTTAATATTTTTATTATTTTTTTTTTAAACTAATTGAGAACAAACATCACGGGCGGGTTGCCCCGAATATGAGTAAGACTTTTCACTTTCGAAAGGCGGTAAGACGACTCCCATGTCCCATTGATTGCGCGGCGATTGTTCTGTGCCACTTTCGACTAATGCGTTGTGGGAAGACTACATTTAGAAAAGCTGTTTTCACACCTTCACCTTGTTCGCTTCGTCTAATTACTGACAGCATTTCAAACTGAGCCGCACAAAGATTGTATCTTATATAGTTTCGTGTACACGGAGTGATGGAGGGGGCGCCATCAAAAATGCCCATGCCCATGTACACAACATTTTTGGGGTAAATTCCCATAAACCCTACAACGACGACGATGCCGGCTACGAGGACGCAGCGCAATCCATGCTGCAGCTTACACGCGATGTAATGTACGTTGTCTGTGGAAAGATGGCCTGCTCTGATGCTCTTGCAAGTGGCTGGTGTTATGGGATGTTGAAGGGATTTTTCCCTTTGCTTTTGTTTCCTTTTTGTAGTATAGGTTAAACGAACAAATCTGCTCGTTTGGATTCATGTCCTTTCTAATTGTTTGCTCAAGGAGGTATGGCGCTCGTTGTAATGTTTAATCTGGAGAAGGGGAGTCTGATGGGGTGGATGGGTCATGTGAATAAAATTTTGCATGCGCATGTAATAACATAAGTTGCAGATGACAATGGCATGGATATGGAACGGTATATGGTGAGTGTGCGGTTTAATCTATTTTAGAACAAGCCGCAGGAAGTTTGTTTGTGGTATGTTGCTAGGCATGCTTGCGGAATCGCTTCATTAACATTACTTTCACTGGGGCTTTTGTTCAAACTCTTGACAGGCATTTAAATTACGTTGAAAATATGCACGTAGTTTGTTTGTCTGTTGAAGTCGGGTTTGTTGCGTCTCGGAAGTATTAAATATATTTTTTTGTTTTATTGCGAAAGTGAATGTGGATTGCATGTTTTATATGATTTTTGTTAGAAGAAAGGATTCAAGGAAGTGCACCCATTTGCTTTAAGGGCAACGTATATTACAAATTTTGCAGTGGCTGAATGATAAGTATATGTACTTACATCGCTCCCGGGCGAAATTTGATCAATTTTACCAAAGCTTATGAATGTTTGGACGTTTGTTTGCCTTGACGTCGACATCCACGCGTGATTGTTTCGTGTACCTTTGCAACTTGATTTTATACTTTAAAATGAATACTAAAGGAAGGCGAAAGGTGGCATCTTACTTACTAACTCACTTAATTTAGGTGGCGCTACAGTCCGGGGTGGACCTGGGCCTCAAACAATACTCCTCTCCAGTTAGCGCGATCTTTGGCTAACTGCCTGCAGTTGAGCACTGCAAGTTGGTTGAGGTCCTTTTCCATTTGTCGTTATCCTAATCAGAATTGATATCGGAGCCGAGGTAGACAAAGACCCTAACTACCTCAAAATTATAGCTGTCTTTTGTGACGTTCTGTCCGATACTTCGATATTGCGTGTCTTGTCTGTCTTCTTGTTGACAGCATATATTTTGTTTTGCCCTCGTTTACCACTAAAATGCACGACTGGATGGCACGAAATTTCTCGTTTATAAAAACTTTGGGTTGAGATTTTCTGTTTAATAGGGCGCTGCAGAGTGTATAAGGACATAGTATTAAATAAAATCAACTTTATTGAGTACAAGGACAAGCGATTCACTTTTCTGAATCGGTTTTTTTTATTGGATTAGATTAGGGCTAGGTGTCTATGATTGGAATTTGAAAGTACGGTAAAAGTATTTGACTTATATTTCTTCAAAATCAGTTTTTCGCAGTTGTAATCTCATTTTTATTAGAGATCTTCAAAAATATACCGTACTAGTGGACTCCCGCCAGCTTTGCTAGTCGTTTCCTAGTTTTCCATTAAAAATTTTCTACTTTTCCATTCGAAAAGCCATTCCGGAACAATTTTCCATACAACAAAATTCCATAAAAAATCAATTTTCGATTTTTTCAATTTCCAGATTTTTCTAAAAGGGTTTCTAAAAATTTGTTTTCAATATTCTCCTGGCAATTACAAACAACTCAAAGAAAAATTTGAGCCAAATTTGCCCAGCAGTTCTCATTTTTACACATTTTCCACACCATTTTTATATATATATAGAAGATGTAAAAACAGATTAGATTTTACAAAACGTTGTTTGAATTTTTTAAGAAAAACTAAGTACGGGATATTATTTAGAATACCTACATATTTTTATTTTGAATACATATTTCGATCAAAATATTGTTAGAGCGGTTTTCGTAAAATTTTGCAGAGAAAGTATTAACAAATATTGCAATGTTTAGCTTGAAAAATACTAGGCGTTGCTTAATTATTTAGCTAAAAATTAAGTATAAGGTATTTTTGCGGGATATAAGCATAACTTGGTCTAGAAACTTTTATGTAAATCAAAAATGGGGTTTTTGAGGTAGGAAAAGTTTTTAAAAGTAGCTATTCGTATTGAAAATGAAGAACGCAGTCATTTTAAAAAGGTAAATAATTTTTATGCATTTTCTTTAAAATCGTTAGAGCTGATTTCATGCAATACTAAAGAAAATCAATTTAACAAAAAAAATGCCATTTTTCAAAAATCCACTGAACGATAATAGGTATAGAGCAGAACAGAGTTTGCTATCAAGTTAGAAATTACCGTATGCACTCATGTGCAGTACCGTTAACCTCACCTATTTGAGCTAAAATATTGAAAAAAATATATGGAAAAAGAAAAACCGGCCACTAATTTTAGGCCAACAAACTCCAAATCCGAAATTTGAAACAAATCCATCTAGGCCCTATAATTGAAGCTGAGGACCTAAGGAGCAGACGGACAGACAGACGCACGGAATTACGAGACCCATTTTTCTAGTTTTCCCTTTGTCGAAATGTCAGAATTGTTTAACATCTCGAGTTCGGAATTTTGGGATACAATATAATTTTTCTAACTACATATACGAGAAAGTTAAGAAGTGTGCCCAAATCAATGTAGGTTTAAATCTTAGATGATTTATATTCTAACATGTGAGGTATATATACTGTGGAAATTGGGTCTTTCTTTCAAAAAAATTAAAACCAACACAAGAGCTAGGCTTGTAGGGTTCTATACCAACCAGTTGCCTCACTGTCTTTATTAAAGACCGAATTCCATATTTCTTGAAAAGATGTTAAGGAAGCTACAATATTTGAGACACATTTCGCCCATTTGCGAACACATCTGGTAGTTCAGAAGACTTATGCAAACTACTGTCATTCAGACATTTCAAATTTTCTGAACAAATTCATACTACCTAAAAAAATTCATCAAAACTACAGTCCACGTGCTTGTATAGGAATTAAAATCCCTAAATAGGTTACCTTAATTAGCCTCCTTTCGGTGATTTCAAACTGGTTAACCTAAGAAAAATGTCCCTCCGATTATCGCCATGGATTAACACCTCGCGACAGAAATTCCAACACTATTACGTTCGCACGACTCTACCGACTACTACAGCCTCCAGCAGCTAGAGCAGTAAAAATAAAATGCGCAAAAAATTTCCACATGAAGTCTCACAGAACTAAACACAGTAATCAACGTTCCATTCTGATAATTTCACGTCGTCTCTGACACAATCAGCTCTCGCAGCGTTTTCTGCTGCGAAATTTACCCCGCATAGGCAGCCACTCCACTTGGGAAATTTACCTATGTTAGTAGGTAAGCCCAGGTACCATCACACACACACACATGACCAAAACAAGCCGACAAACTAATTTTCCACGTAAGTAATTACGACCGAAAAGCGCCTGTAAAAGAAGGGTTCACGGTCCCGAAACGGCTCTACCGCAGTACTTATACCGGCACCCCGAATAAAAGGAACCCCGCAACTCACCTGAGGGCTGAGGTTGTTATGCGAAGGATAAAATCGATGGAAATTAGAGATGCTTAGGTTAAAGTTCAGTTTGATACAGTTTCACGCGGGGTGGGGTAGTTCCGGCAGAGTTTCAGAGTCTCAACCAAATCTGGTGTGCCCTCTGGATATACAGCTACGTATACCTACATTGAGCTCTCTCTCAATTATTAAACAGTTAGTCTGGTAACTTATGAGCAATAACCGATCAACCGCGAAGGGGCTCCTCCGAGAGTTGGCTGGAAATTATTGAAAGCATTTTGCAGACTTATCCATGTGGCTGAAGGTAGGTCACGAGGGGTTAAACTTAACCGTAGGGTAAATGAATTTTAATAACTATACGTTACGTCGGTAGGGAAGGGAGAGGAGGTAGGTAATCACTTTGGCAGTTTCTGCGAAAACGGAGGTTTTGTTTTGAGGTCAGACAATTGGTGTCGTAAGCAGTTACCTAAGGATTTTGATTAAGTTTATATGAGTCAGTATTGCTTTGGGTTAACCATCAGTTAAATGGGCGAAATGTGTTCTCTATGGATGTGGGTATGTGACGCATGTAGATATAGTGTAGTGGGTGCTCGCCTCAGGGCGATTCTGAATCAGTCAGCCGAAAGTCGTAAAGGTTAACAAGGAGTTGATTTATACAAGTACATGGAAAAATGTATAGGCTTGACGATAGGTATGGTATGGAATATGAATGTAATTGCGTGATTGTTGTTGTGCCTTTCCCCTTTGGGGGCAATCTGTTGGTGTTTAAGAGCGGTTTTTTTTCATTGAAATTCAATTGAAAAGTGTGTATCGCAGTCAGGTATGAAATTCGTCATCAGATTCTGTTCAGAAATTTACCTACACAAGCATTTGATGATAGATGCGAATATAACTGTCCCAAACTGAAGCGAGGAACTACCACCAGCCCATGCGAAAAACATTCCCCAATGAGGCAGTTGACCAATGTCCTTTTGAAAATTCATACTCAAGATCTGCCTCCTGATCCCAGCAATGGGCAATGCCAAAGAAAATGATCTCAAATATTGTTACCCTCTTTACAAGGGTCGCAGACAGTGAGAACAAGAATACCGCTTGCAGAGGTTCAGGACATGCGTTTAGATTTTAGAAATCCAATATTCAATGGATGCAACGCAAGTTCAGTCCCTGCGGGAACCCAAAAAAAAAATAGTCAACTAGTTACGACTTGGTACTGAATTTAAGCCCGTTCCTATTTTGAACGGGTATCAGGTTTAAGCAAGGCGTTAAACGGAGCCTGACTGTCGCTACAGACGCTTCCCTATCGAGGAGGAAATGAAGTCTTGTGTTGTCAATTGCCACAAAGATACCAGACCACCGGACCCTTGACTAATTTTGTAGCCATCAGTGAAAATTCGACTTTACCTCAATCCAGGCTTAGAATCTGGCTGAAACCTGTCAGTAATACATGGAAAGGTGCCTCTAAATTTGCACAGCAATAAAAGATGGAACCAGGGTTCGAAGGATAAATCTCGTGCAAGGTCAGACTCCAGCGTGAATGTTGCAAAACCAAGCATACGCTGTCAACACAGAGCCGCATCGAATCAAGAAGAAGATCGCAATAGCTAGCTATAACTTAAAAGTTGTAAAGCACTTTTTCTGTACATTGAGTCTGTTCTTGACTCTGAAAATGACATCGGATCAGGTATCAAGCGATTAATTATGCCTTCAAGACCCCGCTTCCTTAGTCTTAGAAGGTCAGAACTTTGTCGAGAAGAATACTCTATAATGTCGGTCCTGTCAGTGGTGCAAAAGCGTAGACCTCTGGCAGGATTGATGAAGATATTCTTGGTCATAGAATTCGATTCATTGACTTTTGGATCTCTCCAGTTGGATATCATTCATTAAAATCCACTCTACAGCCGCTGGCCCACTGGCCAGGTCCATTTTGCAGGTACTTCCATATGACAGATGTTCCGAAAAACAGCAGTTAGTAATACTACAACAACTGCGAAAACACATAATTTACCAAAACTCTTTTGGCTTTAGGAAAATCAATCTTTGGAACTTGCATTTTGGTGACACATTTCTAAGAGAACTACAAGCTCTATAAATATAAATGCACAGCCGTTTGGACTCGGGGTAAAATTTTAGATCCCTTCCATTCGTCCCAAAAACTAAAAACTCACACAAAATCAATGGTTATGAGAAGCTAGTGATAGGTTCCCAAAGACCTGTTGCGCCAACTATTTATTAATTTATTAAGTGCACAATTAACACCTTTCTGCAAACATCTCCTGCTTTTACAGCCTTCACGGCCTTTTTTTATCTTTCCCCAATGAATTTAAAGAAGAAGGCGACGAATAGACCTCCCGCATGTATAGTGGTTGACATCACTTGAGGTGGTTCAAGAGCTTTTAAAACGCTGCCTTAACTGGTTATTGTACCATCTCTTCCTAAATCCAGCAATTGCCAAGAGTTTTCATTAAATACCAAAAACTTTGCAGAACTTTTCCATTCCCATTTCTGTCACAAATTATTTCGAAATCCATCACAGTTTAATAACTGTCTAGAACCGATAGCTGCGTTTAATAATCTTTAACGACCAGCCTATAAATTCTCATCTAAATTGTCACGCCCTTGTCGAAACAAACCAGTGTTGCAGATAGCCTGGCTAGCCATCGCTATACCAATACCATTACCAATCATGTGTCGTGCGTTCATTTCATATTCAATTCAATTGAAACTGCCACTGAATCGATAAAACCAAATAATTCAGCAGGACATTCCTGAAAACAGATCTGTTGACAGAAAAAAAAGAATACACGAAAAACTAGACCATAATCGGTGTCAGTTAGCACATGCATATTTTTCAGGTCCAAGGCTCATTTATTTATTAAACGGTCCCCCGAGTCACACTGCCTGCCTGCACAGACCGCCAATCAATTAGTTTAATTATTATCCGCACAAATTGATACTGACAACTGACAGAGCGATGTTCATATTCAATGGATTTCGGATTTGTTGTTAACAAATTGCTTGCAAAATTTCTGTAACCCACCTTGACCTAGGCGCAATTGTTGCGTATATACATTTGTATTGGTAATTGCATTGCGAAGAGGAGATTATATCCCATGCGGCATAGCGGCAGCACGAAGGTCGTAACTCGTAACTCGTAATAAATTTCATTTCGATTTTTGCACCCTCCTTTCACTGGTCTCTTTATCCATTCACAGGTTTTTATCGGCGGCCGCCATTTGTTGCATCATAAATCACTTCTTTGGCAGTGGTAAAAATGATTTTGCTATTTTTTTTCTTCTGCCCGTTTTAATGGCAATTTTACACTATCAGGTTTGAGCCTTAAAAATGCTATAAATATGAAACAGCGACATCCGGCGGCGGCTAAATTAACTGACTATTCAGGTGGAAGCATACCGGTCACAAGGTGGTAATATTTCATTTAAGTGGCTGCATGGGACAAGGTATTTCTCGGTCGTATTACTTACGCTTTTATAGGTCAACCTCAACTCATGGATATGGACATTTTATAGGGGGTGGAAGGGGGCTCCGCTCTTTGGGAGGTCTTGATGTGATGCATAAAACGGGCTCTATAGGATACGTGTTTTATGAGCTGCAAGTCTCTAGTATGTATTATTGTGCGGAGAAATATGAAATATGCGACAATCTCCTGCGTTGAGGTTTTTTCGATGTTATCGGCGGTATTTTACTATACCCATTATTATGTGCGGAGGTGTATTAAGGTACGTTATTTATGTATATCTAACTACTTATTGAGGAGCTAAAAGGGATGTGGCGTTATGATGGTCGAGGTGAGCAACAAGAGCTCCAGTTTGCACTTACCTTCACTACTTCAATTAACAATTTTATTTGAGACGGTGCTCTTTGTTTCGGAGGACTGTCTGAAGAAATAACAAATTTAGATAAGGTTTATGATGTTGCTTTACTTAACCACCTGATTTTATAATGACCGAAAGACAGACGAGGTTCCGGCAAGGTCCTAAGTCTCTGGCTCTTTATTTTAGGCAGAGCTTCATGCCATTAAGGAATGCACAAACCTCATCATTTCTTCAGGTAAAAAAGGTGCAAACATCCATATATTCACAGGCAGTCAAGTAGCTATAAATGCCCTTAGCTCAACAATCATTGTCTCAAAATCAGTTATGCACTGCTTACTCTCCAAACTCTCGGCTCCAGAAAAATATAAAAAAATAAAAAATATGGTGGGTTCCCGGACACGAGGGTATTGAAGGAAACGAACTTGCTAGGAAAGGGTCAGAACCTCTTTTATTGGGCCAGAACCTTTCTGCGCCGTCGCCAAATCAGTAATTAACTCGATCATAAAAATCTGGGAACACGAAAAGGGTGTCAAACAGTGGGAAGACATCCAAGGCCTCAGACACGCCAAAAAGACAATCCTGCTATTCAAAAAAAAAAATGCCCAACAATTTCTAAACTTAAGAGGGCACGATATCAAAAACCTTGTTTGCGATACCATCTAAACAAAATGCATATAGTCAACTCCCCGGAGTGCCGGAAATGTCTCGAAGAAGACGAAACAGCTGAGCACATCATGTGCGAAAGTCCAGCTCTATCCAGTACTAGAAGGAAATTCATCTTTCGTGAAGTACCAAGCCACATTAGGGTAGTGGAAACTCTGCTGGCCTAAACTTATTTTCTTGCAATCCTCGCCACAATAGATCTTTTATGTCGACGTGCCTCTTTATCGCCTTGACCAGTCAGAAGTTTTTTTTAAAAAAGTCTCTAGCTCTGAATTTTGGGAATTCAAAGCACCTGACAATGCCAATTTAAAGAAGAAAATGTTGCCCCCGTTGTATATCGAGTTTTGTAGAGAAGTTTCGAAGTGGAAGACAAGGTGGACAACCAATCACTTGGACGGAAGACGAGGTCTCCAAAATGGTACCTGATTTATTTAGACGCTCCAGTACACCGTTGACGCCTATGAGCCTTTTTTAAACCACAACTTGCGGGTCCAGGGTTGCAAAATTTGTCTTTACCTATTATTAAATATGTTGTCGAAGAAGGCTCTGTGATTTTATTTATTTTATTTACTTTATTTGATTTGTCAACAAAGTATATAGCTTTCCAAGACATTTGAGTACTAAAATAATAACAAAACAAAAAGTATAAATTTAAATAAAATAGTAGTAAAAAGAGAGTACAAAAAAAGTAAAGAAAATTAATTAAACCTTTTGAGTAAGCAACTATAATTTGTACGAGAACGCTGTATACAAAAGAGTTATTACGCAAATTGGGGGACGGAAAATTAAGATTAACAAGACTTAAAATATCATCAGGACAGTCTATTTCCCCACTAAATATTCTGTGGAGAAAAACAACTCTCGACACCTTCCTCCACAAGAGACTCGTGACCAATAGGTTGCAACTTGCAATAGTGCAATAGTAATTTTTTTAACACCACAAACTAAGTGAAGTAAGCAATGTCTGCCTTTAGAGTGGGTGACATTCAAGAATCAACTACTGAGCTAGTTTTTCAGCCATAGCATGGCAGTTTCACCAAGTTACTATAATCCATCAATCATCAGTCTTTAAAAACTGATATTAGCCCTGTGCTGTCAGTTGGAAAGTTGTTAACACGGTTTTCGGTCAAATGAGGTTACAACTGGACTACTGAGCGAGGGATCTCAGGTTCGATACCCCCCATCCACTCAAATCACATCTTAAGGTTTTTTTTTCACTGTCCCGAAAGAGCTTCTCAATTCAGCCTCTCGGGCTTGGCCCAAAATTGTATGTTCCTTGAAATTGGTCGCAACAACATGGTCAATCCCAACCGTGTTGATTTTCCCAAAAAAAAAAAAACAAAAAAAAAATAAACAACCTCCCAACAAATGAATCAAATTTTTCCTTAAAACTTGCTCCAATCCAATCTATGATACTCAGCGAGGTGTATACTGAAAAAGAAACTCCCCATGCGAAACCCCTCTCGAAGATTTTAAAATGGAAAACTTTCTGGGGGGCGCAATAAACGAACCTTGACATTAAAGAAATTCATTTCCGCACCTCAAGTGTACTTCAAGGCTAGCGCAAAGTTCAAGCTCGAATAGACTTGCGCTGAATCCAATTCAGCTGTTAACCGTGTTTTATGTTAAATAGGGCCCTTGACAAATAAAACCGAAAACACGCCCCCTCCCCCTTTCAAGAGCACTCGTATATAATAGGAATCATCAACCCCTAGGCATCAGCAACTCTAATGAGCTTTATTGTCATCATCATCATCATCACGAGGCGCCGACCTCAAACCCTTAACCTTGAACGTGCAGGTATACAATTCCATCTTACGCCTATCATTTAACACCTGAGCACCATCAACACAATGATGAGAACCCACAAATATGTACTCGCACAGACACAATTCCTGAAACCCATTTCCGGAAGTAGCACAGGACAAAAAAAATGAGTCAGCCCGAGGTTATACCCAGGCCCGTAATTAACATCGACATTGTCTGAATGGCAAAGAAAAACAACACGACCCAAAGTGGCTGCTGGAAATGGAAAGGCTGCAGAAATATTTCAGGCGGCTCAATTTTCCTTTCCATTTCTGTGTGTGTGTGTTTGGCGAGAAGTCTTCATCGTGTACGCTATTCTCTTTTCTATGGGGATAAGTGCGCTAGCACAGCATTCTCTATCTCTATGGGTATTGATTTTTTTTTGCGTTGGGCTGTCTTCTTCGCAAAACTGCAGTAGCCAAAAATAATTCGCGATGTACATGAACTTGTACATGGCTGTTCGTCTTCGAAGGAGAAAGTAGGTTGTTTGGGGTGTAATTACTTACCGGCCACAGGAAGTGGATGGGAGAAGTATTTTCTGGATCAATGCCATTAGGCGATATCTGTTTGACTTCATTATTAGTTTTCCATTCGGTTCGGTCTCTTGGGAAAAATGATGTTTACTTGTTTTTGTGCAGGATGGGCCGGTATAGGAGGCCTTAATGTTTTATGTCTGGGTAATGCTAACTAATTTGCCTTTTTTTCTGTCGGGGGCTGCTATATCATCGGAATAATAAATGATGCTGGCGAAGATGTTGTTTTCGGCACAAGGAAAACGGACAGATCGGGGGTAAGAGGTCAGTGTAATGGAGCTGAAATAAAGGCACAGCTTGGTTGTGATGATGGAATTCGTGGGTTTTTCTTCATTTTTACGGTGTCGTCGAGACAATGGTTTTGTGTATTTGGGACGGGTTGCGCCTTCTGGGTGAATACAGAGGGTCATGTTGACTTATCTTTCGTTAGATATACCCCAGATACATTTTGCTCAGCGGGATTAGATTGAATAAAATACAAAAAATTTTGTGTTCAATTTAATAGACTTAACGTTCTTTAACATATTTTTTTAAAGATTTTTAGCATACCTACAAAAAAATAACAATTGGTAAAAGAAAATCTTAATTGTATTTACAAAATTTCTTAATTTAAAAAAACAACAATTTAACATTAACTTGTACAACAAAAAATATTTTTGATGAATTTAAGACAAGTTTTCTTATTTAATAACAACTTTTTTCATCACCAGTCTTATACAACAAATCTTTTCTAGAGCTTAAAATATTTTTGCTAAATTTAAGACAAGTTTTCTTATTTTAAAAAAACTTTTTACATCAACTTTCTTGTACAACAAATCGTTCCTTGCGCTATAAATATTTTTTCTGAATTTAAGACAAGTTTTCTGAATTTAAGAACAATTTTTTACATCAACTGTCCTTACCAACAAATCGTTTCTTGAGCTAGAAATATTTTTGCTGAATTTAAGACAAGTTTTCTTAATTTAAGAACAATTTTTTACATCCTTACCAACAAATTGTTTCTTGAGCTAGAAATATTTTTGCTGAATTTAAGACAAGCTTTCTTAATTTAAGAACAAATTTGCTTATAATTCACAAATTCTTCTTAGCAATTTTTTGAAGAAATTAACCTCATTTGAGCTTATATTTCTCGACTGTGGGCCAGCATATTGAGATTTAGGACACTAAACAGATACAAGCCAATTGCAACACCTTCTGTATTTTACGCAAGGACAAGATGACAAACCGCGTTGCAGCAAAATTTGAAAATATGTAATACTCACGCCTTTACAGAGCAGAATGATGATCCAAACGAAGACGTGTTTGTACGATCCTTTCGGGAAGACATGTGATCAGTGCCCGAGGTATGAAGTCAAAATTTTTCTTGGTGAGTTGCCAAAACCGGAAAAGGAAGCATCTTTCGCCGCTGAGGTCACAAGCAAACACTCTATCGATGTCAGACAGTTTAATATCTTCAAAGGTTCTAAATGATTCTTCAGAGGATACAAATCAGAACAATTTTATCTGAGCTTGTGTAATGAAAGTCAGGCAATGTAAGATGGAACTAAGCAAACCTCTGGCTGACTGTACCGGCCTCAAACTTCTTAAAAGTGTAAATTTTCTGTGCAATAGAAACAACAACTATGTGAAACATTGTATAATGCCAGCCATCTACGAAAATAATGTGTGCCAAGCAAGTGTTACTCTGTGTGGGCGGCGAATAGCAGCATTGGCAGCACTTTGGTCCAAGCGCCCACTCAAGTACTACGATAAGTGGTCAAATGATGAAGTTGTTTGTAAATCTCATCCGTCAGTTGCCAACTCGAAGAGAAACGCTATGCAAACACGACGAAACCAGCAAATATTTAAGAGTACCTACCGTAAGTGCGTCTGGTGTCAAAATACCAGTGATATGTCCTTTGACTATATTTGTCGGTGCAAAGTCTTAAATTTTGAATGACCAAAGAAATGGGGCATCATGTTAAAAGTGGGTCATCAAAACGGATCTACAAAATGTTTGCAAAACCACTCACTTTATCAAAATGAAGCTTTGTAGTACATATCTTTTCATAGATTTCTGTTAAGGGCACCCCGACTTAAGAGATTGTCTCAAAAGGTCCGAAAAATGGATGGACCTCGAAATATACCGTAGGTCTTCGCATACCAAATCTCTGTACATTTGACAAAATAAGTTGTACCCTTTGTAGGTAAGTGGATTTGTACCATCATCAGGTAAAAACTACTCACCCCATGCGACTGGATTTCTCAATCAGTCATTAGGCATAATACGGAGCGAAATTTGGACCTTATTTCATGAAAATCATGGAACTCCTTCTGATTTACGAAAGCTTCACAGTTGCATATTATGTATCTCCCATCGGAAAATATTTGTCTGTTCATCACATTTTTGTTCGTTTGTTGCTGTCCATCGACATTTGCAGCGGCTAACAGGATAGTAATAGTAACCACCACATTGGTGAATATTTCATTGGTCTACTCGTACAAAGTCGCCGTCACAACCAACCAAACCCATCAAACAACAGCGCAGCGATTTGTTTCGCTTTAGCACATTTCAATAATTGAACATGACAGCGCTGACAGAAAGGCATTAAAATGAAGCTACAACACGACCCAATTAAATGTAAATTGCCATATCGTGGGAATATTATTATTATTATTATAATTATCATTGTTGTCCTGCATGTGCTAGAGTTGTTGAATTTTTTGCCGCGCTCTGCGTATGCATTCATTATTCAGTCGGTTTCGGTTCTATATTGACGGAATTTTTTTGGTGGACACAAAAAAAATTAAGGAGTGTTCAGCGGGCGTTATAATTAATTCAGAAGGGTGAGCCTGCGAGCTCGCATGAGCTTTTAATTTCTACCTACTCATGCAAGCGATAGCCGTGTTGCATTTCTGCCTGATATTGATCATTAAGCGGAAAAGGCACTTTCTGCCCCAAGTGGGCATGTTAATGCATTTTAATAGGCGTGCTCGTTTCGAAATAGTAAGGATCAATAACGAAATTGTGTTTGAGGTCATTAAATAAAAAAGTGTTCGTTTGTACACGTTTGCCTGTCAGAACTTATTTAAACAAAGAATCAAGGAACGGAGGGGTCCATTCTTCGGTGATTTGATCTTTAAATCGGGTGTACTATATGCAATTAGTGCCATGAGGAAGGTGTCATACTTGAAGGCCCAAAATGAGACTATAGCATCTAGAGTCAGTGGCGGATAGTTCAGAAATATGGAGAGTCATCTATAGAGCATCAAACACCCGAGTAGTAGAGGATAAAATTCTAAAACATTTTCGTAAAAAGACGAAAAGCAGAACTATGTTTCAAAGTCTAAGGAACGACACAAAAGACTGGCAAACCAAATTGACTATTTTAGTACACCAGAACATGGAGCAGCCAAGTCTAATAAGTATTCGTAGATCAAAGGCGCTAACAAACCGGTGGTCCCGGCATTGCAACATCATCAAAGAAGTACACTACGTTGGCTATGTGTTATCCCAGAGAAAGAGACCACATGTTATGAAGATGCCGTAAAAATTCAACAGCATATAAGACACTGCAGTGCGAAATAAATGCAACAACGACAGACAATTGAACCAGGAGAAGGGCGTAGAAAAATATCCAGCGCCCAAATAAGTGGGCCTACGAATAGTTTTCTAGTTTCAAAAGGAAGGCTTAAGGACTGGCTTCGAAATCTGAAAATCTGTTCCAAAGCGGACAGAATAGTTCAAGTTTTTAAACAACACTTTTAACTCTTGCTAAATGTACATAATAAAGGAAGAGCGATGGGGCAAAAAAAGAACCCAGCGTTGCGAAATTAAACCAATTTTAGTTGCCCAATTTGTTTTTCGTTTAAAAAGTTCAAGCGGCTATCGAAATACCTATGATCATACCGAGGCAAAATTGCCTATAACTTGAAAGTAGCTTCTAAAAGCTGTCCGGAAAGAGCATTTTCTCGAAAGGAACAGGCATTTACTTGAAAGAGTCAAAATGTCGATTATATATATATGAGTCCATCAACCCCGGGTGGGGCATAGGGCGGCGATACTTCAGCTGTGGCCACGTTTTATTTTGTTTTCCGTTTCGGCCAAAATGGACGATTTCCACGCGTTCCTTGGTCTACCAACTCGCCGTGTACCTTGAGGATTCCATTCATAGGACTGCTTCGCGATGTTGTCGCTGCTTGGTCTCCTCAACTTGTGGCCAATCCATCGCCATTTCCGCTGCCAAATTTCGACATTCAAAAGCTTTTGACCTCCTGGCTCGATATAATTTGCGGCCATCGGATCTTAAGAATGTATCCAAGGTAGCGGTTAACATATGCCCGTAATCTTCTCGAGATGGAGGTAGAGTCTTTCCAGGTTTCACAAGCATACAGCAGTACGGATTTGACGTTGGAATTGAAGAGCCTTAACTTGGTGCGTTGGGAAATTTGACTGGAGTTCGACACTGAAGACAACATTCCAAAAGCGCTGCGGGATTTACTTATTCTGCTATTAACATCCAGATCCGTTCCTCCCTCCGACGATACGAAACTGCATAGATAGTTAAATTGTTTGACTTCCTCAATGGGCGTCTGTCTCAGAATAATCGGCTAATGTGTTGAGCGGCCGGTGTGCATTATTTTGGTCTTGTTGCAATTGATGTTAAGACCAGCCATCTCTCCATTCACTTGCACTGATTGGCACATCTCGTTCATCCCGCTGTTGGTACTTGCCAGGAAACAGATATCGTCAGCATAATCTAGGTGGCTAAACCTCTCAAGCGGTCTCCATTGGATACCATGTCTCGCCATTAAAAACAGGATTGGCGAATATCCCCTTGTCTTACTCCCTGTCGCACTTGAAAAGAGTCGGAAAGCTGTCGATTATGCAGAACGAAGCATCTTGCGCCGTGATAGGAATCCTTAATAACAGCAACAATCTTCGGGGGAATCCCTCTCCCATCTAAAGGTTTCCAGATCCATTCGCGGTTGACTCGGTCAAAGGCCTTCACACAATCTACGAACATAAGGAAGAGCGGTGACGTAAACTATGTTGACTGTTCGAGTATTATACAAAGTGTTGTTGTGATCGTCACAAGACCAACCACTAAGAAATCCCGCTTGATGCCTCTTGAGCTTATTTTCGAAAGTTGTCGAATAGTTGGAAACGTAGCTACGTGAAGATAGCCTACGTCTTATTAATTTTATAAACAAGACTTGCCTATAGACAAGCTGTTCTTAGTGTTAAGCCTTACTAAATGAATGGCTTCTTAACCGAACAGCTCTTGAAATTAGAACTGTTTTTTGTTACTTGGCAACGACCTGACTTTACTAGATGTCTAATGTTTTCTAGGCCGCAAACTAAATATTTAAATCACTGTATATGAGAGTTAACATCTCCACAGTGTATCAATTTTAGAGCGAATGTGGCTCAAAGCTTCCCTGAAGATGGGTTCATGACTGGTGTGGTGAGGCTACGCTCCTCTTCAGACAACCCGCACTTTACTCTGTATATCAATATTGTCTTCAGTTCTTCGCGGAGGCAGAAACAGTTCCAAACCAGTCTTAACCAAATTTCCTAGGGAGTAGATTAAGCGCCCCAAAGCATCTCCCATCTTGTCTTCCGAGAGCAAGCGTCTATAGATTCGATATAAGTTACAACAGACCGTTACGAAACGAAGATTGGTTATTGCTGGAATCCTTTTTAACCATACCTACATTTCTAAATTCAGTACTATTCGCGTCAATTTGCAAACCACCCCTGGTCGCCCACCTTCAATCGATATACATATTTATCTACTTCTTACAAAACACACTAAGACCCTACACACATACAAATAGCAACCACAAAGATAAGTCAAACAATTTCGCAAACCCTTATGCAAGACATTCGCCACAGGAAAGTTCGCATTTGAAACCTTGAATTTATTGACTTTCCGCCATAGTTGGGCACACGCTCCACACGTTCTTATACTGTTTAAGGCAACCTCCGGAGAGTACCATGTTTCCACTGTCACAAAAGATTCAAACTCCCATGAACCTCTCAAACTTTTACCTAAGCTCTTGGATATTTTTTTGTTTTTCCCTCTCTGTGTCTCTAAATGGACCGACTGTATGAAGACCAGTTTTAAAGTACACCCACGCTCCTGTTCAAACTACGTGATGTCACAATTCTCAATTAAACTTTTGCAAAAAGGGAACTTTTTATGTCATTTCGCCGCCCGTCTTGGTTCATCTTCACGTGTCTCGCTCTTGGTCATTGGTAGTCAAATTTTTGGGGCAAATGGATCTGTTGCAGAAATTCAAATGTGAAAAAGTTTTATCTTCTCATAATTGTACAAGTTTCCATTTTTAGGCAACGACCGACGACGCGTCGCAGTGACAGACGTCATCGTGTGTTGTCGCATTGTTTGGGGTTTTATATTTTTTATTTCTCGTGTACTCAGCCATGTGTGTTTGGCCAAACCCGCAAAACGTGATCGGAGAAATGCAATGCATCCAGATAGTGCCTGCTGTTCATATGGTTAGGGTTACGGCGCGGCGGTGTGGTGTGCGCACAGCGGATTGCGTGAGCACAAGCAACGATTGGAATCTAAGTACAATGCTGCTAAAAATGGGGATGGCTGCACCCCTCAGGCGCTGCCATCGACAATGTGACAGGAATCGAGGATGTGCTGAACTTTTTTTTCTGTACCTTCTTCAACGTGAATCGCATTCTATTGTAAAGTGTACACATGCTGTACCTACAAGGTATAGATAGACGTAGTTCTTGGCGGAGGGGTGGGGTGATGCGTGCCATTTTGCCGCAAACACTTCATCCATCCAATGCGCCATGGAACTGCGTCCAGCAGCAGCAGCAGCAGTGTGTTTGGTTGCATTTTTCATTTGCTCACCTGAATAAATTTCCATTGTAATCATCGCTAAAAAGGGAACCCATCGAACAGGTGTCGGTGGTGATGTCAGTGAAACGACGTGTGTCTGCACAGTCTGCACTCTGTCGTAGACTTGTCATGCTCATGACTTTGCCACTGCGCGATTCCCTTTTTGAATAGTTAATTGCGGAAAGGGGTCATCGAATCCCAAGTCCCAACTCCTTGGCTACGTTTGGCGTCAGAGCTACTTATGGAGTCGCCTATCGCTTTCCCAACACCGACGAAGACGACCACAATGCTGGTGATGACGGCGACGACAAGTAGTATAGTCGGCAAAGAGTGTGCAAGAAGTTTTCCCTTCTAGCGACAACGGTGGAAGTGGTTCTTTCCCTTTCACATTGCGTTGGACGCACGTGAATGCAACAACAGTGGCGTGCTTTGTCTTTTATGCTACTTTTTTCTAAATTGAATTATGGAGGGTGTAAGTTGTCGTAACTTTTCAACACTGATAGCGGCTTCATAATTTGCGATTAATTTGAATTCGTTGGCAACGCGTTCGTCGTTTGTAACTGCTGCGAACTTTAGCATTATGTTTTTAGTGTCATAATTATGAGAATGACGTTTGGCCGGGGGAGAAGCTTGTGTCACAAAGTTGTGAAACGAAATCACTTTAGCTGCATTCGTATTTTAAGAACCCAACCAAAGGGGAATCACATTTTTGGTCGAAACGATTTTTTTATGAAAAGGAAAAGTACGTAGGTGAATTCCCGCAACTGCCTTTAGCTTGGTTCAATAAAAAATAAAATCGAACAAACTTCTTTAGAGCTGTTTAAAGTGACACTTTTTACACATGTTAAAAATTAATAATATTTTAATTCTATACAAATTTGATACTTTCCGCCATCAACTCTCTTTTATTGAAGATGTTATCAATTTCACGCGAATAGATAATTTGGAGCAGTTCCCGGGAAGCTATGCGACACTCTTAATGTTAATGTTAAGGGAAAGATTTACAGCCACTTTTTTATGAATTAAAGAAAATAAATTTGTGTCAGGAACTACAATGGTCGGCATAAGTATTTTGACAAGATCAAAAGTTTTTTTTTAAATTATAGTGAAAACTGAAAAAAATAAATGCGTGGTTTGATAACGTCAGAAATTTTTATTTTTACATATATTTATTTAAATTCATTAAAATAAATAGAACTAGCTTTTTAATGTGGCAAGATTATTTCGACTTTACTTGAAAAAAAAAATTATTTCAACTTTAATAAGTTAAAAATCAAACAAATTAATAAAAAGAATATATTCGCTTTAGCCTCAACAACTTTCTGTTATTGTCTTGGAACCGATTCGATGAGTTTTTGAAGCATTTCTGCAGGAAATCATCCCAAAGCTCTATTAATACAAAAATGGACTCCTTCCTCTCTGCTCCGAGTCAGAGAAACAGTTCTTTTTTCTTTAACGTAAACTCATACATTTTCAATGATATTAAATCTGGAACTTGAAGTGGCCAGTTGTGCGTTTCAGGTTCAATATGGCGCATAAGTTGCATCATCATTCGGCTATTCTGGCAAGAGGAGTTAGAAGTTAAACCTGCATTTCTAATAAAGTTTCTCAAAATACATCTGTCTTTCTTGGTATAACTTTTTCGTTTTGTACTAGGGTGAGGTAATTTTTTTTACAGAATTCATTCCTTTGTGCTTATTGATTTGTATATTTATGATTTGCCACAATCGTACTTTGCGAAAAAAGATGCTCGAGCTTCCTTATTTAACTCTGTCATTTCACACATTTTTTAAAAAACGATTAAAACACTTTTCGCCAAACAAACCGTAAAAGATGACTGTGTCAAAATACTTATGGCAGTCAAAAAATCGCACTTTAAAAACAAAAAGGTCTGACCTGTCCAGCGATGGGACTTAATTGATTTCACACTGTAAGCAATTACTCAGTGAAAACTGAAGAAGAAACTGACTTTAAGAAAGAAGAACTGGCATTTTTGTCAAAATACTTTTGCCGACGAGTGTAGCTGCAGTGCACAGAACTAATTGAAAAAAACGTAATAATTTTTATTCTATTTTTAAAGAAACAGTTGCATTCCAACTTTTATTAAACAATGATACAAGTATAACATAACAAGTACAACAATAACAAGTAAACATTTTTCAAAACCAACTGTTGAGTCAAAAATTAGATTTTTGATATTTTGTCTCAAGAAATATTTAACTCAACAATTTTCTTGTTGGGTTGATAATTTTTCGTTTTTAAAATTGCTTAAGAATTTCAAAATTGGTTTAATAAGAATTTTATTTTTAAACTTATAAAGTGATTTTTAATAAATCCATTATGAGTTCTTGATGAAATAACTTTTTTTTGAGCCAACAATTTTTCACTCACATTTTAACAAGAACTAAAAATTCAACAACGTTTTTTTCTGAGTGTATTGGACTATTTTAAGGATTGAAATCTCTCTTTTTTTTGTTTTAAAAATTCGGTTTTAAAGAGGCCAACAAATAATTCCTCATCTAAAATTTTCGAGCCAAAAACTCTGTATGCAAACTCCACCCAAGGCGACCTTTATAAGTTGTTCGACTGGATGGAAAATAAATTTGTTAATTAATATCCACTCGAGAAGTTTGCAGCCATTTTTAGCAATACTTTGCAGAAATGCCATGAGGCATCATCTATTCTTCGGTTGGGCCGGAAACACTCGTTCGTCAGGCAAACATCTATACCACCGATAAAGAAAGAGGAGATGCCGAGATCTATTTGGGAAACAAAATATAATTTTACAACACTCCACATCCTTCTGACCGGATACAACTCCATCACCGGATACATCCAGCAAGATATTCAGTTTATTACGACTTCCCATTTCATGCACAAGAGTGGTGCGGTGTGTGGTGTGTATTTGCAACTGAATAATACCCACTCCTGCCAACAATTTGAAGGCTTTTCTGCTTCTGTGAGTATTTCCTTTCGGCTCCACCTACAGAATCCATCTGTTATGACCGGGCGGGCGATATACCTTTTTTTTATCCCCCCCCACTCTCCGCACTCAAAACGGGACGTAGTGTACAACCATCATATATACAGAGAGAGTAATTCATTTAGGTCATTTCCACTATACGATAGATTACAAGCCCTACCAGTAGGGATCCACTGTAAGGCAGCATAGGTGCTGGAACAGGAATAATAAACTCGGCTGTATGCTGTGTGTTTTCATGAAACCCATCCGAGGATGTTATTCACGATTGCTACACACACAAAAATGAATGGACGAGAATTGTGTGTTCCCCAAAAAAGAAGAGGAAAAGTGAAAAAAAATCCTTTTATGTGGTATTTGCTTGCATTCAACATTCAACCTTTTGACCGAGGCTGGCCCTTGGGCCCAAAGTGCGCACGGAACATGCTCCGTAATTTTAATGATGCATATACAAAAACGCAGCACAAAGGGTAGCGCCTAAGCAAAACTCCTAATGTTGATGTATTCAAATAAAATTATCATTTAAACTTACTTGGCCCTGCTATGAACGATGGCGAGAACTACCCCTGCGGTATCTGCATTTGCATCCAACTATTTGTACATTTCTCTGAATCAACACTGTAACCTAACTAAGGCAAATGGCCGTCCATTTAATGGAATATTTTGGGGCAGATTGGGATTAGGGCTTAATGAAAGGCTGCACATCAATTTGCGCTGTAGCTTTCGAATGGAAAATTAGAAATTTTGCACTCGGCGTTAATTTTAAATTCTCGATTTTGTTTGGATGCGGTTGGCCGGTTGATACCTGCATATTGAACCATCTATTTGTTGGTCGGTCATGTAGCACACATTGTGTGCGCTAATGAGTATAGTGGTAGAGGTAACCACAAAATAATATGCAAGAGCGTATGCTGCGGATCATGGGAGATTTAAGGGATTGCAGGTGTGGCGGCGAGGAACACTTTTTTGTTTTTCGTTTATTTTGTCGATTTTAATTTGCAATTTATTCAGTGGAAATTATGTTAATCTAAAATCAGCCTGCGTTTTGGAATAATGTTGGAGCTTTTAAGTCAGGTGGTGGAGCTTATGGTATAAAAATATAAGTTGCAGGGCAGGTTGCAAATGCTTTAATTTTGATAGAAGGAGTTTGGCCCGTTGACATATTTAATGTGTGACAACAAAATGCATGTGGGAATATACAAAGGATAGTTCACATTTCATTCGGTCCGTATTTCATCAAAATCGGCTTTGAAACAACGCCGCAATCGGTACGACAAAAAAAAATTAAAAGACGTTTAGGCTATTCATATAAAAATTTAAGTCTGGCTGCTAAGTTATAATTCGTTGTAACAGATCAGTACTTTTATTGGATTGGAATAGCGTGAAGTTGGCTACTGATGATTCAAGTAATTAAGGGGCCAACTATAGCGATACGTAAACCGCAACCGAAAAATTTTTCTTTCGCTTTTTTGGACCACTTTTAGTTAATGCTTGAACTCAATCTTGGCCTTAAAATGTTGCTTATGTAAAAGTTAGTTTATCAAAATAAATTAGCAAATTATTTTTACATTTTCCAAAAATAAATATTTATTAAATGTAAACGTAAAATTTTTTTCGTTCAAAAAATTAATAAATTCCTTTTCTAGAAAAATTAAATAAAATTTACTTACTTTTCTTTGATGAAATAACTTAACAATTCCTAAGCAACATTTTAAGAACAAGATTGAATTCAATCATAAAGTTTAAAAGGTTAAAAAAATTAAAAGAAGATTTGTACGGTTTCGTTTTTCGTGTCGCTATAACTAAGCGAAAAAGATTCAACTTACTGGTCGTTCCTCCACAAGCCTCGCAAGTTTCTTTTCAATCTCAGCAAAGGACAAATATTCACATCTAGACGTCATTATGAATAGTCCATGGGGTGGTATTTCCTCCAAAAAAAACTTAACACAAACTTTTTCCTCCTTTTTTATGTCAAAATTTGTCTTCGATTAAAATAGCCGGATATATATTTCCGGTGGAGACTTGTCATCGGCCCATCTATATGAAGTTAAGAATTTAGCTTGCGGACCATTTTTGAATGGGAGATAAAATTAACCGCGAGCAGGATTCCAGGCTTAAGCGAGAAATACGCGACTGAAATTGTTTCTAAAACGATACGACACTTAAACTATTTTCACTGAGCTCGCATTTTGCTGACGATCTGCTATTTAAAAGTTCAGAAAAGTTGTTGAATGAGGTGGTTTTGTCGGCACAACAGACCCCGCTTTTCATTTTGTGCGAGTTTTTGTTTTTTTAGTGTATTAGAAGAGACTGCAGTTTAATGCCGAGTCCGGCCGTCTGAATTGAGAAGTTTTCCTAGGACAGCTATTCTCTCAGATGTTTTTGTTAAGACTTTCGCGAGAGATGTTGAAGTGGAAGAAAAACCGTATGTAATTTATGTCTATCGAGTGATTGAACCTGCTACCCTTCGCTCAGTAGTCCAACATACTAACCACTGAGGCACTATGCCAACAAAAGCGATATCTGGGGCCTAACTCTGTATTTCGATTCGAAAGTAAAAACTGTTCGAAAGTTGTTTCCGATTCTAATTTCAAATGATACTCTGTATAACTTTCGAATCGAATGAAAAAGTTGCAAGGAACTCTTTGCAACTTTTGAATAAATGTTCCGAGACTCGAGGTGTTTTTTGTCAAAAATGACGTTTTAAATTAAAAAAAAGTCAAATAATTCGTTTTCGATTATTTAATGTCGTTCTCCATTGGTTTCACTCGGGGTTTCACTTATTATGAAATCCAATGGAACAAGAAAACTGATTCTGGTTGAATCCACGTTTGTATTAGTGAAATTAGTGGAAAAATAATCTACGGCTGCTATCAGCTGGCTTGTATAAAATAAAGTACCCTTGTGTTAGTGCTGCTTGAGTGGATTCTTGCTTTAAATCGAGAAGCAATTATCTCTTCTCAAAATCACCAGAAGAGTATTTTGGGCCAAAGGAACAGTTTCGATTCTTGAGTCTCCCGGACGCTTCTTTTTGCCCAATGGAAAACCACATACATTTATTTGTTGATAATTAAATTTCACTATGGATATCTGTTGCAATTTTGAAGAAATTTGCCCTGAAGAAAAATTATAAGATACAATTCTAACATAATGGGTTTGTCAACTAGGTAATGTGAATGTGATAAAACACAAAATTTAATGACGAAATAATCTTCACGCATTGGTGGATAAGCTGCGTTCAAATCGGTTGCTAAACGCTTCCACGGATTATTTGAAGCTCTCCGTGCGTCAGCAGTTTTTAAATAGCCCTTTGATAAATTCAGATAAGAATTTATTTTGTATTATGTAGTATTTTTGTTCGTGGTTTCCCTTTAAAATAAAATAAAATCAACAAAAATATCTTCAATGTTGTTATATTTCGATTAATTTATAACATTTTATTAAAAAAAATAATTTATGTATTTTCTTTTTACATAAATACTTACATTTCTGTGGCCACAAGGAAAAACCGCTTAAGTCGACTTTAGATAATAAATTTATTTCTTTTTTAGTTTGGTTTTTTTCCTTAATCCAAACTAAAAAAAGGGTCCTAGGGTGTTACGTTTTCTTGAAATTGTTGCCACTTATTTAAGATAGAAAGCTGAAAAAAATTGCAAAATAGATGTGAGTACGCTGAGTCTAATAACATCAAAATCTCAATTTTGTCTAAAGTCGACTTTAGCGGTTATGGTTCGTGGCCACAGATTTTAGCTTTGAGCAAAACTTTTCCGTATGGCAAATAGATATCGAATAAAATTTCAGAGATTCGAATGTATTTAGCAACAAAAATAGAGTTGTAGAGTACGAAATTTTCGATTTTCGAGCAAAGGTGTCCAGATAACTGAAATTCGTATTTAAAAAATCCGATTTTCGAATAACAGAGTACATATTTTCCGAATTCCAACGATTTAATTTTAGAATCGAATTACAGAGTTAGGCCTCTGGTCTAAATATTTATTGCCAACTTTGGGGTGTTTTATAGAAAATAGAACCTGCATCGCTGCTACTTTCCTAAAAGATATTTAAGTTTATAAGAACATATTTCAAAATAGAGAACATTTTTTTAAGGAGAGGCTGATTTTAATCAAAAGAATTAATATACACTAAGTTTTCTATTTGCTGAAATTAAGCAGCAGCCAGTTAAATACAGAAATATTTAAATTTACAAGTATCAATCATACAATCATGTGACACTGCCGAAATACATCTTACAAGTCAACTGTCAATAAATCAACTTAGACAATGGTATAGTTCAAATAGCCTCCGTTTGACTGCTTGCTTTATTCTAAAATGCACAAAACAAGATAAGCAATATTCGCACTTAAATAATTCAGTCAAACATAGCCAAACAGCCAGCCGTCTTTGTTTCACAAAGGGGTACATAGGGGTATGACTTGGCTGTTTAATGTCTCGTGCAGAACAGGCTTCGGTAGTAAAATGGGGGCAAGTTGCTAACCGCAAGTTAATACTCGATTTCAGTGAAAATTTACTTAGCTGCCAGCCGCGCCGCCCCGAACATAAGTCAATATATAGGGTGAGGATACGCGACATTGAGGCCATTGGCAAATAATTAACTTTGCATTGCATCTGCTTTGGCAAACCGCAACAATTACTTACGGATAGCTAACGCTGCTGTTGTTTGTTTGTTTGTGGTAAACTGATGTCTGTTTGTTCTGTGGGTGTATGCGTGGCTCTGATGTATTCAAGCAGTTTAAATAGCAGCTGTGTGAAATTATAAAAGGTCTTGTTTTTCAACAGCCTTAGGCTGCAAACAAACAAACCAAACAGTAGAGCCAACAAAATAAAAGTATAGGAAATAACGTCTTCTCGTGTTCTTACAAAAAAATGTACGCTTTGGGAAACGTCATTTAACAATTGAAGTCACATTAGCATTAATTGCACTAAAACTGCTTAGATAATGTCTGAGTTCAGACAAATCATGCCTAGGGGTACATTTCCGACGAAGCTCTCCAACAAATTGTATCCTTTCTCTTAAATGTATACGCCAAGGGTATGAACGTACTCCTGACCTAATAAATCATTCGGCGCCAGAGTCCCCGGCTCCCGTAACTCGTACTCTTCGTTACCCTACCCCATACCAACGACCGTTGTCAGAACAAAAACAAAATAATACATGCCTGATGTGTCTGGGGAAATCCGTCAAGCAGCATATTTGATGAGATTTTAAATTATTTCCAAGTAAGGTAATATGTACCTACCTTTTGGCCTTTAATCCATCAGCTAATAATACCCTTTACATGGAAAAATGCCTGATGATTTATCCTGCTCGAAGGACCATTATTTTTTTATTTAATAAACACAAACAATTACAAATGCATTTCGTTTCTCTTTCAGGACACACACAGAACCTCAGTCCGTTCATACGTCATTGGGAGGCGGCGCACTTTGACCGAGCTCAGCTGCATGCCGCCCACCAGAAACACATCGAACAGAAGCGTCATCGAAGAAAACGAGACCTTCAGTCCAGCGAGTACGGACCCTCGCATACCATCAAGTTGAATTTCTTCGCTCACGATAGGCAAGTATTTCTGACCTTAAAAACATAAACAAATGCCAACAACAATTGGGTTTCAAATTAAATTTTGTTTTCAAATAATACGAACAGACCTCCCTTCCGAAATAAAAAAAATTCAAAAGAGGACTACGCAATGTGTGAAAAATAACAAATTTAATCCCATAATTTAAATTAAATTTAAAATGTTAAAACGAAGGATTTGTGGGAAATTGTTTTGTTTTTATGGATGGGAACTCAATTAACCCATGGTTAGTGTAAAAGTATGAGTTGTGTGCAACCATCGCCTGGTCCTGGTGTGGTGTGTAAAATGTGTGCTAAAGTTTAGCGCCCAATAGGGTTTTTATTTTTTTTTTTACAATAGCCCACGTTCACTGTATGAAATTCATTTACCTAGGCCATATACACGCGCGTCCGTAGATGAAATCACATTCGGTTAATAAAGACCGAAAAGGCAAAATGTAATTAATTTTTTTTTTTCATTTATTGCCGCCGAAAGGCAGAATTCATTTTTTGAGTTGAACAAGGGTTAACTGTTTTACTTTGTATGAGATTTTGCGCGACTGTTAATGACGTTGAGTTCCTTTGATTTCCGTCGACGAGCCTGGGGGGCTTTTCGCCGTCTGTAGAGATGAATGGGTGGGCTATCTGGTCAGTTGGTATAGGTTTTTTTTGGCATGAAGTGAGGTTGTAGGATGGAAATGTTTTTAAAGGATATTGCAAAGGGATGGAAATGGTAATTGGGAACGCAATTTTGTGTTAGAAGTCTAACAAATATTGATTGCAGTCACGTTATAAATAAATATGATTTTATTATAGGTATCTTTTTTTGAATTGGGAACACTTTTTCCAGTATAAACTAAATTTGACAGGTGGCAGCTGAATTTCGCTCTGTCATTTCACTGCGGGTTGAGTTACATTTGCCTTTTCTCTATGAGTACACAGCCCCAGCTGACCAAAAAACCAGTAACCCATAATCAAACTGAAACAAACATCCTCAAAATTATATTTCTAATAAAAGTCAGTATCATCGACTTGAATGACATTTCTCAGTTAGCAATTTATTGACAGTAGAAAGAATGGTCGATAGCAATTTACTATCAAGCACCATTTTTCCCGATTGAAATTGATTTGATCAATCTCGATTTCTCCCTTTGGGGGAACTTAAAAAAAAGGTGTAAACCAACAAACCAACTGCAAACTTGATGCTTAAAAATATGCGAAAAAATATGCTTAAAAGAGCTCGGTTTGCGCCAATGTTGCTACTTGACATCATTTTCTATACGAATTAATGACAATATATCTTATTAATTGATTTTAAAAATATGATATTAGGTAAATTTAATTTAAAAGTTATTTAAAAAAATCAAAAAAGCAGCACTTTGATCTGAATATCACGAACTTCACTTGCAACCAACAAAAACATTTTTTTTAAATCGGCACATTTACTTGAAAAGGCGCAAAAGTTCAACTTTTTTCACTTACGTTGTTTACCTACATTTTTTAGTCCTTTGCCTTTTGTATCGTCAATTATTAGACAATATTTTTGAAAATTGTAACCTCTTGCGATACATTGGCAACACAAAAGCTTTAAGTCAAGAATTGATTGTTACATAGGAGTCAGTGTAGAAAACTCGAAAAAAATTATCTGTTTTCAAGAAGCATGGACTAGAAAGGGATAATAAAAATGTGTACCTACTGACAACTGAAACAAACGTCCGACAATAACTTTCCGAAGAAAGCTTCTCAAAATCACCCTTTCGGATTCGGTATAGAACTTATTCCACAAAATAAAAACACACAAACGAATAGTTGAGCCTACGGACTTGTTGCACCAACCACATATTTGTGTATTTATCGCTTCGAAATTTGCAGGCATCTACCTTAAAAAAAAGAGTCACCCGAATTTGCATTAAGCAAGAATGTTTCATGCGACTCAGGCATGTACTTTTTTTTACGTTAAGTTAAAAAAGTACCCCAAGAAACGGAATGGGTTCAGTTCCCAGTGACGGTTCTCTTAAAGCTTATACAAAATGGAAGGACCCGCACCATACAACTTTACGTCGAAGGCGAATAGTTAAATTTAAAGCTTCACGCCATCAAGTTTGTCAGACCTGCGCGTTAAATTTTTGAAGGGGCATAAACCTTTAAATTTTCATTATATTTTCGAGGACATTTGCGAAAACTCAAAGTTCTGAATAAATAAGAAAATTCTTCAAACTAGGAAGGGAACTTGACACCTGCAGATTCTGGAATGCACACTGACTGTGCAAACGCGAAGCGATATCTCTCAACCGAAAGAAATTTCTAGGTAGGTACTTCTTGCAAGCTTTTTTTTTGAGGAAAAAGGACTGCACGAACTACAAAGGGCTACTTAGTTTCTGCGAGAAAAGATGTGTGTCCCGGGAGAATCTGCTTAGGCTTTCCTTACTTTTGGTTCACCAGGGATCGCGATATAGACTCTTTTAGAAGTAGGTACTAAAATTTGTCTAACCAGTCTTTGAATAATTGTCAAGAGACTATTATAGTCGAGTCTAGACAGATTTCGTAGAAAATATTTCCCATACAGTTCATTTTCCTCGAAACGGATATTTCAGCTAAAAATCGAATTTACGGTACGTATTCGTTTGAAGTTTTTTTTTACCACGGAAGAAGCTGTTCAATCTCATAAACGGCACCACCACTTTTGGCCAATGTGGTACGGGTATATCTGCACCAAATTAAGAGCTGTCCTTAATACATCAAAGTGCTTTCTTTTTTTGCAGTTGTTTTTTTGCAGTTGAAAAATCTTATAAAATCTTCACCCCTGATACTTAACCTCAACATCTGCTATTGAAATCTGTCTTAATTACTTTCCACAGCACTGTGTGTGTGTTATACCATTCCCCCTATATAACTCGCACATAATACAACCAATCCCCAGTTTAATTTTCTTAAATTGCTAAACGCTTCCACAGCGCAGATGATTTACTGCGGAGCTCCCTCCGAAACAAGTTTAAACGTAGCTCGCACTCGAGAAGCTCTTAAATCTGTTCATTTTCAACCCATGACCCGTTCACATTTTCAATATTATAAAATAATATCCTTCGCTCATAACTAGTTCATAAATCCAGCTAAAGTACCATGTCGAGCAAAACTATTTAAAGCGCTCCATGCTGCCTCACCTCAGTCACCCTACCCGGCCGTGGATTGTGGATGTAGTCGGATGCAGCACGCAGTGTTCCCATAAAGGATCATAGGCAGCTTACACATGTTCGTGTTCGTGCTTCGTGAAGGACGAGGCTGGAAAATGGAAAAATAATAGAAGGAGGGAGGCTGTCGATTTTTTTCTTCGTTGTCACTGCGCCCGATTAACCTACCCTTTGCCATTGGCGACATGCAACTTTGGCTTCCTTTTTTTCATGAATGTTGGTGTCCAGCGCTATTGTCGGTACACACAGAGTGAAGTGAAATTTGAATGGAGCCATCGATCTGCTGATGGACTGCGCGCCCAACCCAAGGCGCAGTTAAATCCTAATTGATTTTGCACTTCTCAGAGGAAGGATGGGAAGGAGCGGTGCAGCAACGATGATTCATTTTGATTATACTACACTATTATGCAATATGCGACATAACCCACTTATACAGCTGCACCAGCTGGTGGAGAGGGCGAACCGTTTCTATTGCACACGAGCGTCAATTAAGACACGTAGTGAGTGGAAGATTGGGGTACGGCGCGTGTAATGCGTTGCCTCCACCATAGTGAACATGCAACCGCACGGAACATAATCAACCTTGTGCCCATTTCTATACACGAACACGCCCTAGCACCGAACACAGGCATTTGCGCCCCCCTTCCCAAGTGTGTGCAGTGTGCAGCGTGCACACTTGAATTATGCATTAAGCATAAATTAAGTCCTTCAGTGCGCCACAGCCGGATAGAGGTAGAACGCGATAATCCACCAAAGTAAAGGATAATTCCACGTTTTATGTAATTGATATGTTTTTTCTCAATTAAGCCAAATCAACTTTTGCAGAGTGGTGTCCTTTGAGTGATTTTCATGCGCGATAATTGCTATTTCGCCCGCGTAAATAATAAATTGCAAATTAAGTGTGATTCAAGGTCATGGCGGCAGGGAATTTAAATGAGATCCTCTGGCCAATGTAAATTGTTTTCCCCTTGGTATTCTAAGCTGCATGCGGGGGTTGAAACGAAACTAATTTCAACGTTCTTGTTTGATGTTTCGCCTTTCGCCAATGGCGAAGGACTATATCTATATTTGCAAGACCAAGGGAAAAAGAGACGTTCCTGCGGCAAGGATGGAATTAATTATCTCTAAAGATTGCCGATTTGATTGGCAAAGCCCTCTCGTGCGCTCACATTCTCTGTCTGGCGCGATGGAAATATTGTATCGCATCACTGTGTTGGCCTGACAATAAATTTGTGAAAATTCGTCGTCGATAAGAAATATTTCAAGGATCCGGCGTTGTCCTCTTTTGTTTGCAATTTAGCTCTTGCATCCCTTTTTGGGACCATGTATATACGTGTGTGTGTGTTTTGAATTCTTTTGCAAGTGGTTTGCAGATTTTGTGGTCCCTGGACGGAGAAACCAACTGATGGGTATTTAATTAAAGTAACTTTGTGTATTTGATTTATTTCCAAGGAATTCTATTCAATTTGAATGGCAAATTCCAAATTGTGTTGTTGTTGGCCAGTGCATGCATATTGAGAGGTTACGATTTTGGAATAAGAATGAGCGAGTAGTCCCCAGTTTAATATATGCGGTCGTAGACTATGGCACATTTTTCGGTTAAGGCAATTTTGATTTTGAGAAGCGTTGGTTCGATATAGCAACAGTCTGACACCGACTACAAAATGAAACGAATAAGTTCAGACATTCTCCAACGGTATTTTGTACCAAAAATGTGAATTTTGCTCCTTTGGAATTCCTTCAGATCGAGAATAATTCGAAGCCTTTTAGGGGTAGAAAGCTGATATTCAAAACTTTAGTAAAAATACACTCATTGAACTTATAAAGTATTCCAATCGTCTAGGTATTTAAAAGCTAAACGGTAGGAGGTATTCGTGGAACTCTCTGCTTAGAAATCGGCCTAAATCTCTACTTTTGGACACAGGATTATAATTAAAAATATCCTATATCTTAATTGCAACACTTTTGAATGCAACAGTGAAAATTGCAGTCAATTTTGGGCAGGAGTTTTTGAATATATTCCGGTCAAACATCCTACCTTTGACGGATTATATTAAATATGGCTTTTTTTTAGCAAGAGCTACATGTTTTTATCTCACCTCAAAGCCACACCATGTTCGTTTATTGATCCTGGGTTTTATTTTTTTCTAAAAATGTATATTCATTGGAAATAAAAACCTTCTGTTGAGGACCTATGCCTCCGAAAAATCCTACGAACGACTTCTGGTCTACAATTTTTATGTTATGCAATCATTTTTTTCCAAAACCCATAACAATCTACGAATAATAGGAGACATTTAATAAAGCAGATCTACAATCGAAAACAATCGTTTTTACATTTTGCTCACATTAGCTGGATTTCAATTTATTGTAGCTCAGCCTCTCGACGGAGCTAAAAGATGAATACTGCCTTAAAATACTTGGCAAAGCATTGCATAAAATCTTGTCAAGCTTCAAAATTGTTTGAATTGATTGATGAGAGGTTAAATGAAGTAAAGTCAAAATAAAAATATTATTTCATTGAAATGGGTATCATACGTTTTTTTGGTAAAACAAGTTCAATGCATATAGCCTATAGCAAGCCGAAGAACTCTTTAAATATTTTACTGAAATTTTTACAGAAATCCGTTTAGCAGTTTTCGATTTTAGTCCGGTCAAACATATGGGTAGTATGAAAGTAAGGATATAATTGCTTTCTTAGTGCTAACAAACATTAATTTACTTTCGAAAACCTTAACAATGTTTAAATGTACCCTTGCAGCTATTTGCTGAAAAGAAGATCAAGGACAATTCCCTTGTCCCTACTAGAAAACCAAATAAGAACGTACAACTTTTATGAACACCAACAATTAACTTTAAAATAGCCACCTGAAGTGACATAATTTACCATCTAGCGCTATCTCCGAACATCATCATCACTCACTACTACCCTTAAGAAACTTATCACACACAAAAAAGTACTAACTCGCCAAAATAAGGTCAGTCTTCTAGCTGGTAAGACTCACCTGCAACCCACCCTCACCTATCTACTAAATGGTCATAGTTCTAAAGCAGTAAACTAGGCGCACGTGAAGCATTTCCAAAGTAACCCTTGGTGATATATACTTGAGCATCCTTTTCATCCCGCTGCCATAGATAACAACCCTTAACCTGTTACTCCACATTCACTTGAAATACCACCTTCAAGTATTATCATTATCCCCAAGAACCAGGGAATGACATTAAAAACAACGAAATAGCGAGTAGGTGTACACCATGCCCGTTCGCCTAATGCCTGCCTGCATTCACCCATTTGGATGATATTTATTTCAAAGTACTAAAAGCAACCTGTAGCCGGAGAGATTTTCTTCTCATAAAGTAGGCGAGTTGGTACATACCTTTGTATGGTTTTAGATGGCGATGGCACCGAAACGAAAAAACCACCATGCATCACCTACTCAGTACTCACTCCCACCCACCCATACATGGTTTTACAGAAGCAGCACAACCTGTCCCCTTGAAAGTGTTTGTCTTAATATAATACATCTGCCGGAGGCTATTACGGGATGGGGGTTTAGTATATGGGATGAGAATGTGCGCTATGTGTGCCCTCCATAACTTACTCCTCATTGTGCTGCGAGCGATAGGTGACGAGCGAGCCCGTAAATTTTCATTTTAGTTGTGTACAGGTAGTCACAATTTTCCTTACTTGACGATTTTCTGATAAATATTTTGGGCGCTGAAAGGGCTTTCAATACCTACAAATTTGGTTTATTTTAGACGGAAGACGCAAGCTTGGTTGGCGTGTAAGTTGTAAACTTGGTCTTTCATAAGAGGGAGCACGATTGATATAAGAATTCCGATTTTGACATATTTTAAACAGGCGCGCTCTCCGAATCGTATATCGATGTATTCTCTGAAGCGTTTCTGGGTTGATTTTTTTGAAGGTCATTTTTTTTACCCGTCTTTGAAAGTGTTTTTTAAGCGTTTTTTGACAGGTTTTTTGGCTCGTTTTTGTTTTTCGGTCTAATTTTGGACAACTTTGGAAAACTTTACGGGTTTTCTGACGAGATTTTGGGCTTGTTTTGAACGGATTTCTGAAGCGTTTTTGATGAGTTTCTAAGTTTTTCGACGGTTTTTGGGGGGAATTTTCGATGAGCTTCTGGGCTGGTTTTTTAACGCGTTTTTGGCACATTTTTTGATACTTTTATCAACTTTTTTAGGACGCATTTTTGAAACTCTTTGAGTGAATTTGGTTGCACTTTTCGACGCGTTTTTCGGAGCGATTTTTGAACGTCCTTACACGCAGTTTTTATTCCGTTTTTGAGACCATTTTTAAAAATGTTTTCTTTGAATTTTGTTGGTGATGTTTCGACACTGTTTATGGATTTTATTGAGACGTGTGTTTTGTCCTGTTTGTCAATGCATTTTTGGGCGAATCTTTTGACGCATTTGAAAGACTTTTGGGGACCGTCTTTGCGCGTTTTCGTCGCATTATTGGACCCATTTTTCGACCTCGAATTTAAGACAAATCTTATTTGAACGTTCTTGAATATGTGTGTTCCAAAATTGTGGCTTGGGGTCTCTTACCGAGTGTCATTACTACTGCTGTTGATTCAATACAAAGTGCAACGTTTTATTATACAAGACTCTAAATAAATTGCCCTTCTGACCGTTCACTCTCGTGTTGTGATTTTTCCGCACCATTAGCTAAGTTCTTTACCACGTGTGAAAAATTATCATGCCACAATACCTGGATCAGGCGTAGGTACGAAATTATTGATTAACTTGTTCCGTTAAAAATACATTGACTAATTTATTTTCACACCTACTCACTCTGCTTTCTGTGCCTTACATATATCAAGTTCAAAAACGTGTCTTCTTCACCTGTGAATAGATTCTTTTTTATCTTTTAATTCATGATTACGAAGCAAACTTTGGTCCTCCTTGAAGTGAGCAACTTTCTTTCTATAGGTCGATGTGCATCTTTATGCAAAAAAAAAAAAACGAAAAAAGAAACCCTATACTCTCTTTATGAGCATGCACTCAGGAAAAGAAGAAAAAGTTTTTCATCATAATTCCCAATTCGTCTTTCCTGAACAATATCCTCCTTGCATTCAATTTCCAGGAAATACTGCTCTTTGTGTGTGTACCTATATAATGTCGGAAGGAAAGTTCTCTCGCATAATACTACCCTGCCCCTTCGGATGGAAATGATTTTTCTTCCTCTTTATTCCATTTTCAGTTAGCATGATACACCTACACCTACATATTACTACTATACACGAAAACTCTTGGTTAAAGTTTCCCAAACCAGAAAACTCCTCGAAGCAAGATAGACAGAGCCGAGTTTGTTTGTGCGGTTACAGCGCGTCGAGGATATTCATTGGATTCAACGTCTGGGTTACGGTAATACCGTCTTTGGCGTATACTTTGTCGCATTGTGTGCCAACAAATATTTAATTCAAAGTTCACACAAAAGAGTATTGAACTTGTAGTTCGGATTCTGGTTTCAGTGGCGCTTTTGTTGTATGAATGTTAAAGAGATTTTGGGTCTCTATGGAGGTTGAAAGTTGGGAATATAGGTTCGGCGGGTGTCAATCTTTTTGTGTAAGCGATAGGCGCATTTCGTCAATATATTTTAGAAGCCTGATGAAAGTTTTCATTTAGTTTTAGGACTGAGCGGGTTGCATTTGTGTTCGGGTTTCTATTGATACGATATAAGCTGATAGGCTCTCAGTAATGCTACTTTATTTGTAGCTCCAATGGGGGCTTATAGAATTTTTAGATTTCTGATAGTTTCCTTAAGTTCATCTACTTAGTGTGTGAATTTTTGAGTTCCCTGGCAATTGAATAATTGACTTGTGGCACTGACTTATGGCCTTTAAGGTTGAGTGCATTTCACGTCTGGCATTCGAGGTAAGAAGCGAGTGTGACTCGAGAAAATGTATTCAAATATCACACGCAGTTTCTGTTTGAATAAAACATTCGTCTGAGGATGTTATTGACGTCTAGTATACAACGCTGATATTATGTAAAATAAAGTAAATAAATATTTTGGCGCGACATGTTTGTGGAACCCAAGGCCTAGCTTCTCACAACGACGAATGGAAAGGATCTACAATTTTACGCTGAGTCCAAACGGCTATTTGAGAAAGCTCATTCATGACAGTTTTACTCTCGGATGTGTGTCAGACGTTCGCGAGAGGAGGCGCAGTGGAAAAAAACTTAAGATGTAATTTGGCCCTTTCGAGATTCGAACCTGGAACCCCTCGCTAAGTAGCCCAACACACTACCACTAAACCACTGCTTCCGTAAAATACTTAGGCATTTATTTTGACAGCAATTTGACTTTTGGAACGCATAAACCATTAAAATACCCTTAACAAAATTGCAATTGGCATGAGGATGCTGTATCCTTTCATGAACCGAAAGCCGCAGCTTTCAAATGAAAATGAAATAGTCATCCATAAGGTTACTTTTCAGGCAATTCTGCTTTATGGGTGCCAAGAATGGGGAAATCGTGCAATGTGTCATATTAAGAAACTACAGAGATCGAATGGCGTCGTCCGTGAACGAGCATAACGTCCACGGAATTAAGTTGATTTTACATGCGAAACAAAAACAATTTCCGTCATATAATGCTCGTTCACAGATGACGCGATTCGACCCCAGGTTTCCCAAAATAAATTATTAAATTATTCACCGTGGCATCTCTCGACTCTGGGTACTCACGAATTTCAATATTAAATTCAAATATTAAAGCAACGTTTTTTAGGACGCTGTGATTTTGCTGACAATCCTCTTGTAAATTTTTTAAATATCTCACTCGATAGTTGATATAGCACATTGTTTTTTTTTTATTATTGTTATTTACTGTTATTAATGTAAATGTACTGCTATATTAATTTATTCATTCGTCTATTTATTATTTATTTGTTGACTAATTAATTAATTTATTTATTTGCTTATGTTTGTTTTTTTATTTATTGATTCATTAATTTGTTATTTATTTATTTACTTATTTATTAATTCATTAATCTGTTACTTATTTATTTTTTAATTTATTTATATATATTTATGTATTATTTAATTTATTTATTTAATTTATTTATTTGTTTTATTTATTTATTTATTTTATTTATTTATCTATATGCACCCGATTTTTTTTCTTTTACCTAAATTGAACGTTTTTTCGTATTTTCCTTTAGAACTTATATTTCTTGCCCAATAAAATTCGTAAAATTCAATTAAATTAAACAAATAAATAGAAGAAAGATACAAATTACCATATCTCTGAATTGTAAAATGTGTCGTACCTAACAAAACCTTCTGTAAATTTATATACGAAATAAAACTATCTATCTATCTTAAATTCATATAGGATTCGTCGCACCTTCTTCAAATCCACCTGTATACCATCTCTTAACGCCTGTGATCTGCTATGGGGAACCTTCATATCCAACCTGCCCCTTCTATTGCCTCGCCCGCTTCCGCTTACTCACAGCGAATAGCCATTTGATAGTCTAAAAGTCCATTCCGACTTTACATTCCATTAGATGCCCTTAAACATTTTCTAAATTTGTTCATAAAAAAAATACCCATTTGAATTAACACACACCATCTGACGGCGTACACACAAACTGAAACAAACTGATAACGCCAACCATCTGCCGCGCCGCCAACGGAATGGAATCCGAACAATATAATCCCATTTGCCCGCTCCTCTCGCTATCGCAATTCCTGAAGTTCAGTCTGGCAATTAGGGGTAGTATAGTCTCCCCCTCATGCGCCGAAAACATTCCCAGACACAATCAATACAGAATACGCCCCCTCTGCCATCTTGCAACACCTCGCGTTAAATGTCTCAAATGCCATTACCAAGCTTTTACAATAAAAGCATGCAAATCCCTTAAAAAAAAAAGTATTTCCCTCCCCTTCTTGGTTCATCCAACCGTGAGCGTAAGTATTTGCCCTTATTACGCCATTTAACTCGCATTGCGAGCGAGGGCGAAAATCAATACTGTTTGCCTTCGAGTAAAAATGGAAGACAACAAAAAAAAATCGCGGAAGAACCTTCTCCAATCAACCCCCCATGTTCCATGAATATATTAATTTTTCTCTAAGAGCACTTAGAGGCACATGGAGGCCTTGATAAAGACCCCCAAGTGCAGCGTGAGATTGTCAATGGCAATTAATCGCCGGCCTACCCGTGTGGCCACGACCGACGACGACGACGACGATTCCATTTGTTGCTTTGCTTGTAGTGTCTTCCGAGGTATGTATGTATGTCGCTGTTTCTTGAACACAGTATGACCTAGCTCAACTTTTATGTGTGCACAAAGGCAGGAACATTGATTTGCACTTAACCGCCACCTATAACAGCTCCTCCAGTGGCCAGCGCTGCCCTTGAATGAGGTTGCCAGCGCGCCACCATCACAAAGTTCCACATGGGCGCTTCCATGGCATTCTCCGAGCCCATCTCTGGGTGCTTTGTCGTCGGCGATAGCATGGCGGTTCCGCCATGGCGTAAGAGGGTCGTTTGTTGTATACCTAGTCCTCCAGTGGTTGGTAGGTGGCGGCCAACCATGCTAGTGATGGGTCTTGAATTACACACACACCGGCTGTTGTTGTTGGTGGCCTTTGTGCAATTGTTATACCGCTTTAAGTATGGATGAAGGAAATAATTTTACATCTTCTCTTGTTACAGGGAGTTTCGACTTGTTCTGCGTCAAGATCCGCTGTCGGTATTTGCGACAGATGTCGAAATCGAGAACACCCTCGGACCAATGGATTATGACATCTCAAGGATATACACTGGTTCGTTAGAAGGTAAGTCTTACGCTATATATATACACTTGAGCTTGCACCCTAATGAGGTGACAGCTCCACCATATTTACGAGAGCATCGCATATCGCATCCCAGAATGGAAAACGTGAGTATATATGTTTGGGGTTTTTCGTGAATCGTGATGTATCTGCTTGAAGTTGCAATCGAATGACAATTGAATGGGGAATTGGTAGAACGAAACGATGTGGTCTGCTCCATGGAGACGAACAGACTAATGTTGCCTTGGAATTGGAAATCCCATCCCCAGCAGTATGATGCCACTCTGTGTATGGAGACTTTTGTTCCCTTAATTGGCAGCCACGAACAATGGCAAGTTGGAGATTCCTTCAAGGTTTTTGGTTACTGCGTGTGCGGTTTTCGGTTCTCATCAGTGAAAGGAATCTATTATGTGTGTTCGGGTTACGGACTACGGTACCACCTCTTGGCGGTGGTGTTCTCTGAATCGAGATCATGGTATGTGTGTGTGTGTGTGTCGTTGGTAGCATCCGATTCCGATGATGTACTGTTTTAAGTGGTGTCATATGGCGCGGGAAAAGTCTAGACTCGCTACTCTGGCAGAGTATTTTCAGCTAACGAATAAAATTCAGATTTTCACAAAATTTGTCCTCTGGCAATGTGTAATTTAACCATCAGCTGGTTTTGCATAACATATCGTTCAGACGAGCATCATATTCTAATTCGAACATAATACCTCTGGATACAAATTGGCAGCCGAAATTTCATTTTAATCCCATGGAGAAAGGTACTAACATCAGCTGGCTGGGTTGGGATGCGCTCTTGCTTTTTTTTAATGCTCAACCGAACCTGCTATCAGTTTATTTAAGAGGAATGCTGTACGGCGGCAATTAAAAAAACTTTGTGTAGAGATAGCCTTTAATTGAAATTACGGGACCAAAGATCTCTCATTCGGTATGTAGAGTTTTTTGGAACCAGTCATGTTAGCACAGCTAAAAATAGGCTTTCAGACTGTCATATGACAGGTTTTGTATGCCATGGTTTCAAGGTTTCAAGACCTTCAAGCATGACTTATTTTCACCTGACCTTCGCATAAAGTGCAGCTTAGATTGCGACCTATATCAGGTATTTTTGTTAAGCTTCTACTTTAGTAAAGCAAAGTAATGTAGACAAATGCGCAAAGAACGGTTCAAATCAGATTTGAGCTTGAATGGTATAAACCAGTATAATTTCTTCACACATCACCAGTAAGGTTTCAACATAAGCTGCTGCAGTCTCAAACATGTCAAGTAGGAACAAGTTTTGGTAATTGCGTCTTGCGTGCCGAAACTCCTATTTACTTTGCTTTGCTTTGCTCGAGCTAATCCTTCTCGCTGTTATTGGGCATAAAATATGACAAGACCTTATACCACAAGTGAATTTTCACAAATATTGTAAAACGATCCTGAAAGACAGACTTTCAATTTCAGTGCTTTTACTACTGTAGGTACTGATATTGTTTGCTCGGTGTTTTTCTTCTGTGTTTTGAGCCTTTTGAAAGTCAGATATACCTACCTATGGTCTAGGTCGCTTCATTATAATCGTAATTTAGTCATCCACTAAGGCTGCCAAGAAAAAAAATTTCTTTAACGAAAGTTTCATATAATATAAGGTCTCACAAGCCTTGAGCAGCAGTTCCTTGGAATAATTTCTACAAAATCTGGCACACTTTTTACAATGAGTATCCTTCAGATATAATGTGTTGATGACGCAGTACCTCTTGAGTTTACCTTTCATCTCCATTGGCCGTGGTTATGGTTGTCAGATGTCTCTTCTTGGCATCGTTTACTTTTCAGAATCCGATCTTGTGGAATTTCTGCCTCCCCTCGTCCGTTATATCGATTAATATTGCTTTGGTCTCCAAAACCAAATAAACCACGCGATTCGCATTTCGTTCGCTTCGAGTTCCCCAGCAAGCTCATCCGGAGATTCCCAGGTGATACCTGTTTGATATGGTCAACATATTGCAGCGAATTTTGAAGGAAGAATCGCCGGCGATTCGCCAAAACAGATATGCAATGAATACGAAACACCACCACCTAGATGAGGTTATGCATTTCGTTGTACGATATGTAAAATTACAAGGTTAGTTTTGATGGTAAAGGAGAATTTGTGCTATATTCGTCACAGCCTTATATTTTGATGAAAACTTATAATACTGAAACGGACTTACCTCATTTATCACTGGTTACAAAAATTCATTTCTGATTAAAAACCACGCACATAATAATAAAAATACCTTCAATGTTTCCAGGCTTTTCGACTGTCAAGGCAGATGGCGGAAGCTTGATGTCGCACTCAGTTCGTTAACTTAAAGGGAGGTTGTGCTTAAAAGTATCTAAATTTGCCTCTTTCTACATTTAAATAAGATGCAACGACCTTCGCGTAACATTCATCTAGAGGAACGCATTCGCTCAGTGGTTGGCTGGGAAGGTGTGTTTGTTATCAAAGCTTTTTCGATGGTCTAAGACACCTTATTTAAGGCACTTTAAGTCTATGTTAGAAACTTCAGAGGCTTGGACCCTTTTATCTATAAACTATCGGTCTTGCTTGTTTTTATAACACTCGCTTTATACTACATCCGTTTAAGAAGCACCTTCCCTAAGGTACCTGCTCATTCAGTTGACTTCGTTCCGATGCCAAAATCAGTACCTACAGGTTAAGTGCCCAAACAATAGCATGTGTAGGTGTGTCTCGTAAATTCGTACAATACGCTTGGGCACAACCATTCAATTAGGACTTGAATACTATATGATTTAAATTTTAATATTTCACTTTGGGGTAATCACATACGACAGGCGGTGACCATACACCTCTTCGATTTCCCCCATATCCGGACACGAAGACCAGTGTCGTGATTGAGCATTAGAAAAATCAGTTAACCCACTTGAATAATTTATTCTTGAGAAGTTTTTCTTTTTTACTTTTGGTAAGGGACAAGTACACAAATGGGGGGTAGAAACTGATTATACCGTACCACTGAATAGAAAGTTTTTCGTTTTCAATACCTACTCATGTGACAGACTCTTATACAGAACAACCCACGAAAAAGGATTGTAAAACTTATCCAATGACCGTAACGAGTTTTTTTTCCAAAGAAAGCGTCCTCATGTTGACCTTTAAATTAATTCCTAGGCCCAACAAGTAAAAAGGATATACTTGAAAAATATTTTCTGCACCTTCATGCAAGCTATAAATACATCAGGTCCAGACAGAAAGTCGTTAAAAATAGAGTAAGTATTTCGATTGACATTTTTTTCGACATGTTCCGAAATAATTTGTCTACGCAAGGGAAAGGTTGAATTTTTTTTATTTATTTATTATTTTTTTTATGTTTTTTTCGATGGAAAGAAGGAAAAACATTTTTGCAGGCTTTGGCTGTTCAATTATAGCATTTAATACCTAAAAGATTCCCAACAGAAATAGATGTCGATTTAAATAAATTCAAGTTTGACCGAATGTAGAGACCTATGCTTCCAATATTTGTTTTCGAAATTCTACGTCGAATGAAAGATATTTAAAAATTTAAAAATGTCCACATTAAACTATAGCTCTATAGTGATAAGAAGATCTTGAAGTCAGAAAGCAGAAAAATGACAGAGCAAATGTTTCCCTGTACCGTTGCAGGTTTCGCAGATTCTAGACTCACGTCAACTATGGGTATTTGTTGAAAGTAACAGGTCCGTTGAGAACAGCAGTCAATCGCCTATAGATTTTGCACTAGAGGACCGACAAAATTGTGCAGGTGACATTCGACAAAGTCTTGTCATTTGCCATTTTGTCAATGAAAGCTCAATCCGAAATGCTTAGGTTTTTAAATAGATCAAATTTGATCACAATTCTATTGAAATAAATCGAAAGTGATACTTCTGATTGAGTGAAGTTGAAGAACCCTTATGGTTTAGATCTCCCAAGTCCTTTCGTACTAACAGAATCACATTTTTGTCGTACCGATTACGGCGTTATTTCACAACCGATTTTGATGAAATATGGATCAAGTAAACGGCAAATATCCTTAGCTGAATTCGCACATGTATATCTTAAAAATAGAACCATTTACCTTGTCCCTGTAATGAGGTCCAATTTAGGCCTCTTCTTTTTCAAAATTTAGAATAAATCATCAACATGATAACTAGGTCATAAAACATATGTAAAATATCTAATAAAGCCTAGAGATGATAGAGCCACATACGGGACGTGTAGTTGAATCAGCAGGACATGAGGTGATCACTCCTCTTTGAAAAACATCATATCAATAAATTTTAATGACCCAATACTCTAGCAAGGAGCGTCTGAACTGATAGGCGATAGCTACCACTCTGCATTACAGTATTGTAGCAGAAATGGATGACGGGTAGTGTATCCCTATTCATATCGATCCCAATAAAAGCTTGAAAAGGGCATCTAAACAAAGTTTAGCACATCCAAGGCCGCGAAAAGCGTTTTAAAGACCATTTAAGGAGAAGTTTACAGGGGAGCCTAAAATGATGGAGATCTCCACTACAAGATGACCTAATGATGAGCATGAATAACTCCTTTCAAAGGAACTGCCTACCCGCCCTAATAATAATCTGGTGGGGTACAACTTCTAAATACTCCAGACCTCCTCGTTAGAAAGAAAATGGACGAATAAACATTATACACCGCTGTGCTATCGATTCTTTGTAGACTTATGGTGATAGGCCCCCCGGTTGAGGTATTCCATACTAATCCGTGGAGGGATTCAAGCAAAATTGTAATACATACGTGCAGAGGAGATTTTCCCCCGAAAAGCGTCTATCGAGTCATGGGACACCCCGAAAACATAGCTATTCCCAGTTCAGATTTAAATAAACTCAACAGCCTCGGACGCGTGCGGTGTGTGTGTGCTTCGCATACAAGCACACATCGCACCGCGCTGCCAGTAGAATTTTAAACAATTACCCCCACAAGATAAACGTTGCCATATGCCGCCACCGCTTACATGTCCTTGAATTTGAATGGCCGACATAAAGCCTACCACCAGCAGCCATCGCCACCTGACTAATTCAATGTATACCAGATATGCCGTTTGACCTTTTTCGCCCGCCATGCCTGTGCCATTTGGCCTTGTTATCTTTGAGTAGGAGAATCAGAGCGACAGAGGCGCCCTTTGTGACTTCCAAAGTCAACACACACATCCATACGGCGGCGGCATCCGGTTCGTCCATCCTCATCAAATCACAATTTGGACAAAATTAAAGTTCTATCACGTTCAGGACATTCATTCGCCTGCCACTGTGTGTTTCTGTTCATATGCAGCCTTTTTTGCAAATGAAGCAGGTGCGGGTGCTCCCTCACTCCCTCTCACCCATTATGATGGCTTTGGACAAGCAAAAGGATATCGTTTTGGTTTATCGAGTGGATAGCCATTTGTTTGCTAGCAAAACAATATCAAGTGTGAACATTTATCCTCTTAAGGATGAATGGTGGATACTAATATACCATCGACCATCCCCTCACCCATGGGGGAATGTTTCTCTGTCATTTCGCAGGCGAAACTGCCGGCCGTCTGTCGAAGTGTATGCGAATCTCAGAAGCAAAACACGCCTTCCAGCGCGTGTGTGTATTTGTTTATCAAGGAAATTCCGCAGGATGTTGTGTTTTCTGAGACACATTTACACATGCCGTAAGGAAGATGGTAGAATTCCTCCTCGTGGTCGGCGTTTCTTCTTCGATAAGATAATTTTTCGTGCTGCTTGCTTCCTTCTCTGTCAGCTCGCTCGTCCTCCCCAGTCGGCGTGTGGGCAAAGTTATTTAAGGAATTTTTATTTCGCTATCTCATTCCCTGCCACCCGCCACCGCCGCCGGACAGACTTTGTCATGATGACAAAATCGCATTTGGTGTAACTATTCCGAGGCGGAATAGGGGGGCGTTGAGTGATTGGGATGAGCATGGAATGCTTAAATCCTGCGTTCTTACGCTCTTAGGTTAGATTGTTGATAAATTGAGTTCTTTTGGAAGCGCACGACTCGAATTGAAATGGCGTGTGAATTAGGGGCGGAAAAACTTTTCACATTAAAGCGGAGGCGACTTTGTCACTTTGACTGGTTGAAATGTTGGCCAATTATTCAGCTGTGTACAGATGTATGCATCATATATAGGTACATATTTCTTTTTAATGAGATGAAGTCAGTTGTTGAACTGCCTGAGGGGTAGTAGGTATATGTAACGTTTGCTATCTCGCTTGGAGTGCTAATGAATGCGATAAGATGATGGCGACGGTGATTGATGGTTGTGTTTGTCATTAGAATGCTGTCGGAAGTGGGCTTTTACAGAGTTTTGACCGTCAGTTTGTCAAAGGCAACATTTTGTGAACTGTCCCCCTAATGGTTACGAGTCTATGTAAGTAGGTACTTTGGGCGACATTTATGAGAATTTATGACGGAGAGTGGAATAGTTTGTTATTTACATCGTGAAGAGGGCAGTCTCATTGGAGACTGTTTTAAATTGTATCAAAATTGGAGATCTACCAGTAGGTAGATAGGCTTAAGGGTGTAAATGCGACTGTCAATTGATCTGGCCTTACAAAGAGCTTGTCAATAGAAACTGCGAAGCCGAGCTCTTTAGAACAATCCACCTCATTGTCACAAAAACTTAGCTGGTAAGTTACAGACTATCGGCCTTTTCAATAATCAACTTTAGTGTACCAGCTTCCGCAAAGACTCAACACTTTTCAATATCGCTGTACCAATACATCTACAAATATAGTTGCCAGACTACCGCTTACTGTTGGGTCAAACGTAAATGTTGACAGAAACATGCTTATCTCGGGCATTAGCTGAATAAATCCTCCCTTAATATCATTTCGAAGGGGAGTGTTGACGAACCATCCGAAATTGTATTGAATTTCGCAATAGGAGTGAATTTAAACAACCTGTTGTTTAGCCTGAGCGTTTATAATTATAAATTAATTTTAGTTAACTATAAACGTTTTCCTCTTTTAATACAAATATTTTTTTTTTAAATCTGACAAACAAAATTTTACACAAATGTTTACTCGAAAAACAAAAATCGTGAATTTTTATTTTATTTCCAAACACATAAAAATATTTATATTTTTCTGTGCATTTCCACAAAAATAAAATATTTCTTTCAATGCGCTTTTGTGTAAATGAAATGGGAACTTGATCTCATTTTTATTGTTTTTTGTTTTTTAATTGTTCAAAATTTATTTTTATGTAACCTTGGTGCTAACTGATGTAATAAATCTCAGGCTTTTTCAAAACGTTATAAAAATGAACGGATTTATTTGCTGGTTGGAGAAATTATAATCTTATTACAAACATGCACTTACCATCTCTTTGACATTTGGCAATTATTTGCCATTTCAATTTTGACAGTTTATAAAAATTAACGACAACATTTAAAAGGCATATTTATGAATTTACGTGAATATTTTTAAAACATATTTACATCCTTAACATTAGATAACATCAACATATCCGATCACAACGCTTGGGAAGGGATGTTTCCAAAAATCTCTTTTCAATAAATATTAGACGGTCGTACCTGAGTATTTTTCCCATTTTGAGGAGCCATAAAATGGCCAAAGACTTTGTTTGTCTCGGATGATGTACCTATATGAAAGAATTATCAGCATTCAAAAAATACACGCGATATAAACAAATTATTGATGTTATGCAATTTATAGAGGAGGAAACATGGGCCACGGCTTTATATTTTTATGCAAGGATTTAAAATGTTGGCGTCTTATTACTTTCGGGAATTAATTTGAGTTTAAGTAATATAAGCTATACAGTATTTAAAAGATCAAATAGTATTTACTTTCACACTTCTCACTACTTTTCTAAACACTGTTTCGTTGCTTAGCAAATTGAAATTCAAAAACGGAAGTGATAGGTTCTAAAACGCTTCTGGCTTCCTGCGTGAAATTTTAATTTATACTGAAACAAATTAACCGCCTATTACTTCAATTTTTAAAAATATTTACTTGCTAATGTTTTGACCTCCAATAAATTTTGATTTTCATCATCAGCCTACGAATGATTCAAGACATTCTAATAAACTGTATTTCTATTCGACTTTAAACCCAAAGGATCGTGTAATTTTTACGGGTTTTAAGTGCTTGATCTCTTCGGTCGCATTGTTTGTTCTTTAATTATGGAATCAACAATTTCAAAGATTCATCTCAATCAATAGTGGACAGTGAAGTATTAGAAAACAAAGGAAGGCCGAATAGTACCGAAAACTGCTTCTGAACGAACGATAGGGCATTACATAAAGCTAGCAGCCCCAACTAGAGGTCGAAATAAGAGTTTGATAAATAATAAGGCCGAATAGCTCTATCATATCACACTCTTTTTTGTATTTGTGGCATTTCAATAGTAAAACTGCTTCCTTTTCTCGACTCTAAAGTGTTTGTTGCGATTGAAAAAAGAATATAAAAAGAAATCACGCTAAAATGGAGCAGATAAAGTTCATTTCAGAGCAACCCGCAAACTAATTTCAAAGATATACAGTGCGACCTCATAAAAAGAAACCCTCGATATGTGCAACTCCTCGATAAAAGCAACACCTTAAATCTTATCATTGTTGATTTTGCAACTGCTCAAAAAAAGGAAACTCGATAAAAGCAACTTTTGTTTCATGAACTCGTATTTTGTTCGCTGTTTGTATATTTTCCTTTCTGTTTATATTAAATATGACTTAAATTATCAGTTTTTGTCCGTTTACTAGTGCAAACTACGTTTCTTTTTTACTATTCTAAGGTTTTTAACTTTTTATTTCATTTTTTCGTCTAAAAAATTTTTTGACTTGATTACTGCAACAAACTCAATAAAAGTCACTGCCCAAATTTCTATTAGTAAATGCTTTTTTTGAGATCGCACTGTATCAATGTAAACTTTTCTGACCGTCCACGGCATATACGACTTTTTGATGATGTATGCGATATAAACTTACGTCGTCTTTGCAAAGATTTAAAGGTCTATAATTTCAGCCCGCAGGTGTACCTTGTTCGGAAATGTTTGCATTTGGACTGTTGGTAATCGTGTGTCGCGTGGTTTTCGCTTGTCGTCGCTTCGATTTCAACTTTTTAGTCCGGCAAGTGGGAAATTATAAAAAAAAACTACGCTTCGATGGATATTTCAGTGATCTGTGCGAAAGAATTCACCGGCATTTCTAGTATGTAATAAAAGATGCCTTTAATAAAAAAAAGGACCCCGTCGATTGTCGTCAAACTTGATCTGTCAGAAGGTTCGTTAAATTTTCCAATAACTCGTTCGTTTGACTCAAATCACAGTCCAAAATGCCGTGAAGGACCGTTCAAAAAAAATCAGACGACTTGAAAATCCCTTCTTGAATCTTAAATTCGATTGTCCCGTCTTAAAGTACCCACCTTTCCCAAAATACAGACGATAAGCCTTTGAGAGACAAATCAGTAGCGCAATCAGTGGAAATTTCACAGGAAAAAGGTCCCCCGCTCTCATTCAATATAATAAACAGATAACATCTGGGGAAGGCAATTCGCATTTTGAACGCACACTCTCCAGTCTCTGTAGTTGTATCTGGTACGTGCTAAGATAAGAAACCATCCCCTGTTCGTGGAACAAATTCCCGTCTATTATTTACCCGAATAGGTTGCCTTGTATATTTTACATGCGAATGCACTCGACTGACTTTTACTTAGGGATCCACAATCGACATCCATGTCTGCTATATAGCTCCTTGGATGGTGTTCACTTTCTGATCTCTCTGATGCTGCCTTGTGCTGTGTGCTGCCATTCGAATCAAAAAAGAAAAATTAATCGAATGAGCAGTCATCGCATATAGAGTCAGTTTGATTTTTGTTCAAGTATTACACCCGTATCTTTGAGCTGGCATCCGTAGCGCCCACCTACACACGTTAACATCAGCCAACGCTACGGTGCGGCGCGCGGTGTACATTTATAAAGTTAATCTATTAGAAAATCGAAAATTTGGAAGCATTTCATGAGCTTTAACTAGGCAACTAAAAAGGATGATTTAGCATGTCGGGCGGGCGGCATTACATTTGATTGCTATGACTTATTTTGATGAGGGTAGTGGTATGGAATGGTCGGGGTAGAGGTAGCGTGTGCTTTGATTGTGAGTAAGTTGATTAGGAGGCGAGGGATCATCAAAATTCGACGGAGTCAAGTCGTTGGTGGTGTATAAGTAGGTATGTGAGATACCAAGAAAGGGGTGTGCAAAGCAACATTAGCGGGTGCATCCAGCAACTTTGCTTTGAGCTGAGAGACTGTTTGAGAGTCTTGCACCGCATTTTCCTTTGTCGGTTTCGGTTGTAGTAAGTACCCCCTTCACTGAGTTTTCAAGGGTTTCCATGCAGAATTGCGATTTTTGTTCCCTAAAAATTGCAAACGACGGTTGGCTATGTTTTCAAGTTCGAATCCTAGAAGCTTTTGCTAAGTGTAAACAAACTTTTTAAACCGCGATTTATGTACAGCACCCTGTGCAAGGTGGGGCGCATGGAAGAAGTTCAATTTCTTTCGATTTAGTCATTTGAGATCCACAAGGACTGTGGCTTATCGCAGCGCAGATATTTATTCCAAAACGTTAAATAGTCGGACCCACAAAAAGCCCATTTTTTGACTGCCATTTTTAAGCAGGCATCACAGTTGAAGGATACGAAATGAATGCAATTTTTGACAGTCGAGGATGAAGTCCTTTACAACTCCGCAGAGTTGAGTTCGTCATTGTGAGTAAGTCGGTAACTGGGAATCCCAGGGTCATAGCGATTGGGTTATCGACAAAGGGCGTTTGCTTAATGCTGAAGTCAGACAGCCTTTGCAACATTTCAGACACTGCTAAGTCTGGCCTACCGACAGTCTGATGTACACCGGGGACGTCTGGACTAAGAGAGCAAGCGGGAACTTCAACTGATCACCTTTTACGCAAGTCTTAACCAGGCATGTCGGCTTTTAAAAATATTGATTTTAAAGCTTGCTCTACTCTACTGCTCAGAGAATCCGAAGAGGAAGCTGTAGGTATACAAACAAATGTTGAGGTTATAGGACGACTTGTTGACCACGTTTCTTTCAAAACGCTACCGCGATGAACGAACTAAGAAGAGTCGAAGTGGTAGTAGATGACATCATACACTGCTAATCCGGAAAAGTAATACGCATAGCGACTGTCCCTTGCGCAAATCGTTTCCTCTACAGATTGGTACGTTCTTCTGGTACCTTAAACAAAAAAAAGAGTCACTCCCTTGTACCCTACCACAATTGAAGAAGATCACCTTAACCCCGGGAGCCCCTTTGGAACTATACAAATCCGACCCCACCACGAATAGGACTCCGTTGTCTACCCCCCCTGCAGATACATATTTGAAAAATCTAACCTCATCAGGATGCCTTAAGACGGTGGCGTACACAATATTTTTCCCGAAATCCTCTTAACAAATTTCTTTATTTCTTTGGGAACCTTTGTAATCCCATTTTCAAGCAATCTGCTTTGGCATTCTCAACTATGGGATGGGGATGGCAGAGGAGAATGTGCAACCTCACCAAAATGAGCTTTGTAGACTGCTTACAAAGTTTTGTTCGCATCTCTTTTGTTTTTCTGCGCCCGTAAAAGTGTTTAACTTTATTGCAGCACCTATATAGTATATACGAGTGCTCCTTGGCAACAAAAGGAGAATGCATTCTTTATTTTCGGTCTCAAATGGGATCAAGAGTAGCTCAAGATTTGGGGGGGGGGGAGATCCCTGATGTCGGTGGCTGCAGTAGTCATATTTAAAATGGCGAACAACGAAAGAAAACGACTCTCAAATGTAAATACACTTGTTCCGGATTCGCATGGGAAAAAAAGCAACAAAAAGGACGAAAATAAAATTGTTTTTGTCGTTACGGTAATTTAGCAAGTCTCTTACATGAGTGGCTTGGCTGCGCTCTGTCTTATTCCCAGTCATTTGCCGGTGCAATGTATTGAAACAAAAAGGATGTGCACCGAGCAAAAGGGTAGGTGCCCCTTATCCTATAAATGACACTTGTGCGAGTTTCGCAAGGAACTTGGATTGTTTGCTTCTTTTTCGCTCGTTGGAAATGCAGAGTGGAGAATGCTTTGCCAAAAACTTTTATCCATATCTGTAGGGAGGAGAAGAATGTCCTTTTGGCAGCATTTACAATTTCATTACACGCTTGTGTGTGCTGCTGCAGCAGCTCCCTTGTCGTTCTGCTTGATCTGCAAGGACTCGCAGTACGGCATTCGTCTCTTTTTCGCCGGTAGATTGCATTTCGCTTTCGCTTTCCTTTGCCTCGAAGGTGCGGTAAGGATAGAGCTGGTGCGCTTGCATTCAGTGTCATCCCACCCAACGATGGCATGAAAGTTTGATGCCGTAAAATGTGTCGTCATCATCGAGGAGCGCAAGACGGGTAAAGCGATTGTTAATTTTCGGGCTCTCCCCTTGTGCACTGTTATACTTACTTGACTTATAGCTGAAGGGTGAAATATCCTCCAAGTGCTTGTACACAGCATACGTAAGTGCGATGCTTGTGTAGCTAAACACACGCACGGCTATGTGATGCATATGTACATATATATAGCCGGGGCATTGTTGCATATTTCATGTGAATCGTTCAAGTGACGGGCAATTGAATGTTTGCCAACAGAATTTTGCGATGATAGAATAATTAAGTTGTGGCTGTGTGTGTTTGTTTTTGTCGAGCGCCACGGATGATGTATGGAAATTTTTTGCATTTACCAAACACTTGCTACGGCTTGTGGCACTGTTTTTGGAGATGCTCTCATGTGTGTCAAAGACAAAGTGGCATTTACATAAAAGGATACGATTTAGTACGCTGAGTGCTTGGGTTGGGGGGGACAAATAGGTTTTCACGTTATAGTAATTTTGACGCTGAAAGTTTTCACGTTGAGCGCGGAAACTCGTGACTGTTGTGGCACATTAAATTGGAATCAACGGGGCTCTAAACTACATAAAGCGGGTATTGATGTCTCGAATTAGGCTTATGTAGCAGGCGTTTGTTTAAGTTCCATGGATTTCAAGATCAGTGAGTTCGTGATTGGAGTGAACAGAAATGGCTGTAATGGTCGGATATATGTACGCCAAAAATTAAACTCGAACAAGCTCAGCTTAGGTTTAAATCTAGTTAATCTGGTTATGCTCTGAAGCCACCTAGTGACAAAGAAAAAAAATCTGTTAGAACAGAAACTTGCTCGGTTCAGAATTATATTAAAAACAGAGAAAGTTGTGTTTGTTGTCACTAGAAGATTTTTTTTTATAAGAACTCAGACAATGACACCAGCGCTGAGGTTAAACGTAGAATAACTCTTTGGGCTAAGAAGGCAATTGAGTAGCAAAGCCCTCTCAGAAGAGTGAAGGTCCAACGACTGAGGTGGCTGGATCATGTAGAGCTTAGCGTGCGAAACTGGAGACATCTAGCTAAATATCGCGCTGGTTCGAGACGCTTGTTGGTTGAGGCCCAGGTCCACCCCGGACTGTAGCGCAACCTTAAGTAAGTAAGTAGAATGGAGTTTATTTATATGTAGGTTAACAATATTATTTTTATTTGGCAAGTCTTTTATGACCTGGTTTAAAATCCGTCGGTCTGATTGACAGAATAAAATTAAAAGTTAATAATTACTTACAAAAAATTAAAATTCAGGAATTGAATTTAAATGAATTTTACTTTTCTTTATTAAAAAAAAACTAAATTAAAATTAAACCTTTAACAAAATTAAATAATAAATAATATATTTGTAGAGCTTTACCCAACCCTTCACTCTGTTCAAAATTTGTACTACCTCTTCTATTTAAAACTGGTTTTTTGCTAAAATGTCCCGCCAAACTTCTCAAAGCATTGGACATGATCCTAAAATCATGTTATTGTGTTTACTGAGACTTGGCTTACACAGAACCATCACAACGAGGAAATGTTCAACAAGAAACAGTACGAAGTTTTTCGCAAGAACCGTTGCTCCGTTCGAACTAATTGCGATAGAGGTGGCGGAATATTGGTTTCGGTTCGAGCCTCCTTCCGCAGTGATGAAATCGTTCTACCTCCAACACCAGCTGATATAGATGTTGACCAAGTAGCTGTCTCAATTAAATGCACAACTGGAACTGAAATTATTGTTAATGCAAGTTATATACTGTTATATAAAGCCTATTTTTTGCATGTGTTAGATCTCATCTTGAATATTGCTGTATAGTATGGAATCTATTTTATGAAGCACATTCTATTAGAATTGAAAGAATCCAAAAAAGTCTTTCTAGAGTTGCCTTTCGTTGACTGCGATGAAATATTGAAATGCCATCTTATGAGACAAGGTGTAAATTATCTTGTATGTGTATCTTACCTCTTTTCAGACGGAGGCAATATTTTTCTGTTATATTTATTCGTGATTTGATAGACGGTCATATCAATTGCCCTTTTCTTCTATCTTTAATTGGCTTTTATGCTCCTGCGAGAGTTCTAAGAAATCATTTTTTATTTTATGTACCTCATCACAGAGTTAATTATTTACAATGAACCAATTTCTAGATGCCTAAGAGAATCCAATAAATATTGTAGTGTATTCGATTTTCATAGTAGGGATTCATTTAGGGATAAATTAATTGTGTTGTTAGGCTTTGGTGGTAGTTTTAAAGTATATTTTTTGTAATCTAGCGAGAACAGTAGATGTAGGTACTCATTTGACTGTAAATAAAGAAATTAAAGAAAAAATGTGCGCGATGTGTTGTCTTTCTTATGTACTGAAGATTTCCACCTAAGTGGTAGGTCCGGTCTATGAGGAATAAAATTTAAGGCGAGTATCTTCCCCTCTGACTCTTTGAATTTTCGCTTAGATCGGATTGGAGTCTGCTTTAATATTCCCTATATTGTGAAGCTTTGGCCTGCAGGATGGAGTCCTTTCTATATTTTGTAATTTGGAGACCACTATGTTAGGTTAGTTTAGGTTTGTGGGTAGGCGAGGAGTTCTCCGTGCCACACTTAAATCAAGTGGTGCCCATATGGGCGAATAGGCTGTCCCTTTCCCATTTTAACCCTGTCTATAAAAAGATGTAAATTAATTACTCACTGTGCTGTTGCATACGAACCATCCTGTGGATTTGATAAAGACCAATATCTTGTTTATGGGTGAGCTAGAAATCTTTTCTAGGTCATGAAAAAAGTGTCTCTCTAGGAACGCAACAGGTTGGAAACCTGGGCAGTGACATAAGAAGTGGGTGCAAAAAAAATTCCTGTCAACCGCATTGTCTTCATCATTGTCTTCATTATGATACCGCAGAATGCTGTGCCCCGTCCTACGATGATTGTAAGTTATTTTCAATTTCTCCGTATGCGGCTCTTTGTTCTGGCTGCATTGAAGGTCGGCCATAGAGTTCTTGTGGTATATGACAAGTTTCTATTGTGCAATCCATCTTCGCCTCTTTTGCGGCCATTCTCCCTGCTTCAAGCTTCAGTGTGCAAGGCGGGATATTCACAGAGGGATCAGCTGTTACAGCTGTTAAAGCTTGTCTTGCTAAATAATTCTTTTTTTCAATACCTGGAATGCATAAATGTCCCTAAAAAAAATGCTTGAGTCCTTCCCGACGCAGTATATGCCAATCTTCGATTTTAGTTCCATTGCAGTTAAGGCTTTTAATGCTGCCTGGCTGTCGATAAAGAAGGTTACACCTTCAGGTGGTATTGCCCTTTCCACAGACTCACGGGCTGCTGTTGTCACTGCCAGGATCTCGCTTGGGAGACACTGTCATTTTTCATTACCAGCATTACTTTATAGTCATTTCCCTAAAGATTATTATGTTTGATTTATTCAGATTCACTGATAACTGATATTGCATTGTAACTAAATGACTTGCGTCAATTTTGAAAATTCAGCTCACCGCTCAAAGATTTTGTAATATTTATACGCCTGCACAAATTTCAACTCGCAATCATTCAGTCGGTCTTCGGTTCTTAATGAACGTCCTGTGTGCCTTAGAAGTATACAACCTGTAACTGAATACATAAGAAATTTCCAGGTCAAGCACACCCATTGACACCAACAGTCTACAGGTGAGTTCGCCTCCACCCCAAATCGATTAACATCAAGGACATATCGTCAACCTGACTCATTCTAAATTAATCAAAAACCATAAACGTTTTCTCCCTGACAACCCATCAGTGTACAGGTTGGTAGAGAAAATTCCACAGGACAAGCAGCTAAAATCTCCAGTAAAACATTTAATTTCCTTTGGCACTCCTTTTGGCCCCCTGCCCCTGTATGATGCAGTATACCTTCTGGTGGATGAGATTGCTCTCGTCAATATTCAATTACCATCGGTAAATCCCATAATCTTCCAATTTATCTTTACATCAAGGCATTACCATCACAACCTAATAATCAACAAAAATATCATCATAGTCATCCTCAGGACATCACATCTACCATTTTGAACGCTCCAACACAGCAACAACTGCCAATTTCATTTCATTTCAATTTCGTATTTGATTTCCTTTCGGCGAAAATGTGCCATCGTTCGATCAATGCCATCTGCACATACATTACATATATACCTATGACCTATAACGATTTCACGTTATTAGAAAATTTTAGACCATTTTCATTTAGAGAAGTTAAGAAAAAAAACTCATGTCTGGCGAGTGATGTGAAAGGCTTTTCTCCCTGAACTGTTCGACGATTATTGCTATGTTCTTACAGACAGAAGAGTTTGTTTTTTTTTACAAGAAAAACAATGACAACCTCGAGTTTTTCAACAAACTTTGATTAAAGAAAACTAAACATTACTCGCTCCTTGCTCCGACTCAGTGATGATGTCCTTGATGGTGTCATGTTGTAAGTTTGTTTTGCTGGTGTAAATCATGCAAATTAGCCTGACGTTGGCACATCACTGTGATGACAGCTAACATATAGATACATGGCGTATAGTGGATTGACATTTTTACTGAATCCCGACAAGGGAGATGAAAGTTTTTCTCAAATGTTTGGTGACTGTGGAGGCAGAGTTTTCTATGCGTGTGGAATTAATTTAGATAAAGTTTAATGGAAACAAAACAGACTCGTCCTAAAGACTCAATTGTTTTCTGTCAGTTAAAGAATTAAGTTAAATTTGTATTTTTACTGTAAGTCGGATGGCTTTTTGGTAAAAAAAACTAGCACCTTAAATAGTGTCTTAAAAACTGTTCAAAATGCACCATAAATTTTAAGGTGGTTAAGCAACTTTGATGAAACTATTAAGAATCAACAATTTTAGTAGTTTCTGGCAAGCGGTGTACGTTTTTTTCCAAGAGGGTAGGTAAAAATCTTCCAAAGACACTATGGGAATAGCAAGCGCGTGCTCATAGTAGCGTCAGATATTTAATGACTAAAAATACCACCCTTCAATGATTATTAGATACTGCAACTAAGATATAACTTATCAAGCAATTTTTCTATCACGAAAAGACAACTTTTGGCAGCTTTTGGCAGGTTACTTTCCAATGAAACATCCTGCATTCTCCGCAATTTTGACGCAGTAAATCTTATCTTGCCAAGTCGAACGTTTTCGGTCTTTGTAGCCGGCGCAATAAATTGCTCTCATCCAAAATTTGTCGGACTGTATTGTTGATATGTCCGATTAGTCGGTTTCTATGCTTTCTCGCGAAGCTTCTAGTTTCAGCTTCTATTGTTGGAATTCGGAGATCCCTGTGGATATCGTCGTTTCTAATGTACCATAGTGTTTGTACAATTTCTCTAAGCACTTTATTTTGAAAAGTTTGTAAAATAATTGCATTGGTTTTCTTGGTGCAACTCCAAAGTTGTATACCGTAGGTTCACACCGGCTTCAGCACCCACTTGTATAAAAGCAGTTTGTTTTCGGAACTCCCTCTCTATATTTGATATCGAGTTCTTTACTTTTAATTTTCACGTGTAAGTTCCATTTGAGCTTTGCGTCGACTGTCATTCCCAGGTTTGTTTTCTTATCACGTCATTAGTTTTCTTATACGTGAAATTTACGTGGACAGATTTAGTTTCGTTAAGGGCGATCCGCCAATCCCTCGTCCATGCATTTACCATATTCAGTGCTATTTGCAGTTTTGAAGTTGTTTCTTCTTCCTTGCGTTACGCCGGCCGAAATTTTCTAACACGGAAGAGTCTATTCCCGAGATATGATTCTAGAATATCATATAGGCGTAGGGGAAGAACTTGTCGTAATTTAAATTTTAAACCCTAGTGCAACACCATATCAAACGCTTGTGACCCGTCAAGGAGAATACACTTGAGCATATCTTTTTTTCTTCAAATGCCTTCTCGATTACGTCAGTAATGCTATGCACTTGTCCAATCGTCGAATGCTTTTTTCTGAACCCAAATTGGTGGTCAGGGATAAGATTATTGTCTTCTATAACCGCTTGTAGGCGCCTTAGCAATATTCTCTCGAAAACTTTGGATATGACTTCATTTGGCGGTTTTCCTGGTTTTAAAACCATTATGACCTTCGCAACTTTCCATTGGCTCGGCACGTGTTTTGGTCTGAGCGCAGCATTTATAATATGAAAAAGCTTTATTAATGCTATTCTTGGTAAAACTTTGAGAACTTCTCCGGTGTACGTGGACAAGTCGTGGGGAGTAACAAAAGTCAAACTACGATCAAAATGGATGTCAAAAAGTTCCACGAATAACTGTGTGTGTGTGGAGAAACTGATTTGAATTCTTGGCATGGCGGTTAAATTGTATAAAACGAACAGTGCAGAAATGAACCTTGCGCGCCGTTTTGAAACCCGAAAGACTTTTTGAAGTTATTGTGCACTTTATGTTTGTTGAAATTTCTGCGGAACGTTTGGTTATCCGTTATCACTGTAAATGGTTTTTATAATAAGGTCGGGCCGATTTTGAAATGGAATAAAACAGCCTGTGCGTGAGGTTAATAACAAAATTCTTATCTTATTCCATATATTCTTATGAATCGAATATAACATCGTTCAAAAATGTCCGCTACGGCTGCTCAGTGGTTAATTTTTTAATAATCGGTTGGTTGCGGCTTATTGGATTAGATCTGTGACTTTATGAAATTTCACAAGAAAAATCTGAAGGGGACACGATCTTGGTGGATATTTCATATCAAAGGTTCGAGAGATAGCCATACGTACCCTCAAATCGTTCATTCAGAATGTCCATCGTGACGTCTGCTGCGTGGTACGAGGCCCATCCTGCTGGAGGCACATGTTGTCTTCGTCTACGTTTCTCATAATTCTGCTCACCAAAGTCATTTTCAAAAAATCCGCATCAAACCGTAATTTTTTGTGGATATATGTAATTGCCATCTGATGAATCTCGTGTAAATTTGCGCCGTCCCAAATGCAATTTTACTTGTTAGCACAGCTTTTCATCCAGAAATAAGCCCCGCGTAAAAATAGATTTTCGCCCAAAATTGAGCTTGTCCTCCAACCGCTTCCAAGCTCAAAAACGGTTGTGTCTATGGTCAATTGCACTTATGAAGACTCATTTTGGTAATGGAAATTTATTAGACCTACTTCTCTATCGTTTGACTGTGATTTGGTATCAGTGACAAAAAAACATCACCCGTCCGATCTGATCTTTTTTTATTCATGTCTGATCTGTTGGAAAAGAAATGAATTAATGGATTTATTGGAGTCTCGCTTAAGACTATGATATGAAGACTATTCTGGGAACATTGTCGGATCACAGTCTCAGAAATCGGTTGTAAGTTTGCTTCTCTTAGCCTTCTTGTTTTACCCCTCTTCATGATGTTGTTTGTCGAATATTTTTGAATACCTATCATTTTGTTAGTAGGACACACTTTTGTTTTTGTCGTTCCGATTATCGCGCTACGTTATAAAAGGAAGGTTTGTGCTGGCGAGGAGAACTCACAGTCAGGTCAATAGTGACCCATTGTGGTGACATAGAGGGAAAGAATGTACTTTTCTTTTATATATATATTTTTTGTTCAAAAATGATCACAAAAAACGTTGCATATTCATAGGCTACACGTCTTCTTCTCATACCGATTACATATACCTAGAAATGTTGTAAAATGTTGGTCCCTGCGTTTTCCCATCGACTCGTTAAGAGTTTGAAATAAATTCTGTTTACCTATACCTACCTGCATGTGATAATTTTTACTTAACACCTTGCCACGGAATACTCTTGTTTTCACCGTAGCTGCGAACTATGTACCTGCTTTGTTAGTAGGTAGGTAGTTACCTATACATAAATTAATTGCCTTCAGAGGCAGTCACTACGAAATAATCGGCAAACTTGCCAGATTTGTATGGCATACATTTTACCTTCGCGCTGAAACTTCTTCCTCTGGCTGCGTCTGCTAAATTGTGTTTTTCTTCACGCAAGGCGATTAAAAGTTTTGCCCCGAACTTTCAAACACAAACGCAAAATAATCCCACGTCTCTGGGTCTGGGTATCCCCTTGCACTTGCAACTTGTTACAGTATTCAGCATAGAGCCGTCGAATTTTGCATAGATTGTTCATTTTCCTTTGCTTATCACACAAAGCGTTGTAAGCATCCTTAAGGCAAACAACCAGCTAGAGGTGTCCTTGTGTCATTCCAAGAAATTAACAAACAAACAACATTCGCATACGACACCCTCGTGATTCATAACTCTAAACATTTTCACTTTTCATTCCACTTAATTTAATTTCCAACCACACGCCCAACAAAAGAAAACTCAAAACGAAGATGTAAACAAAAACAAAACAAGCGGGGAAGGGGTTGCCTCCTGAAGCGAAATTGTGCGCTACGTTGACAATTATTCTCCACTTTATCAACACACACACAGAGAGAGAGAGTGAACTTGTTAAGGGTCCCTCAATTACACCAGTCGCACTCAACCCCAGCCCAGTGGCGCTGTGCTATTAGTCCTGTCCCGGATAAAAAGTCCTTTTGTTAAGGCTACGCATATGCCTTTTGCGCTCGCTCGCAATTTCGTCACCATCATCTGGCTCTCGCTCAATTATTCTGCTTTCTTTCTCTGTGTTTCTCTATGGCCTTCCTGTTTCTGTGCGGTGTTTGCTCGCGTCGCGAAATCCTTTCCCCCCCAACAACAGCCAACAGCCAACACTGCGAGTGCTAGCTGCAGTTATCCCCGCCCGCATCTTGACGATAAATACTCATTCAACGGAGCATTTCTATTATCCTTGAATAACTGAGCGCCAGCAAACAACAAACACTGACAGGGTTGGTTATGCCCCAGCACAACTGATGGGCGAAAAAGCAAGTTGAAAAAAAAAACGCAAAAATTCTTCCACGGGGAATCCTAACGAATGAAAGTCCTTTTATTGTAAACCATTTGCTTATCACATTCGACATGACGGTGACGGTGACGGTGCCAGTGTGCAATTTATCTTTAGCTTTTGTTACGCTTTTTTCTGCCCCCTCACCTCCCCCGCTCCTCGTTCGCAGCTATGGCTTTCCATTTTTTTTTTCCTTCTTTCTTTTTTGTCCTTACCATTTATAACAATATTTGCGGTAGCTGTATTTTTCCTTTTAATGCATTGTTCCCTGGAGAAAAGATTGTAGTATTGTGGCTGTGGGTAGATGGCGGTTATTTTTCTTTTCGCTCCCACATTTGCTGCAGGAGCAGGACTCGTGAATCGTTTTTTTTTTTTTTTTTTTGCCTTGTCCAAGTTTTGTATTTTAAGTTGTGTCGCCTTTGAAAATGTTTTGTTGCCGGTTTGTTGTTGTATTCTTTTCTTTTCGTATTATTGTGATTTGAAGAGTGCGAAATTATGAGAAAAACATTGTTAACTTAGGAGATTTCTCCTTTTGACACTATGGTCTTTGTCCTTTTCGATTTAACTTGGTATGTCTGGATGTTAAGGAGACACTTTAAGGCTGCGAACGTGCAGATGTAAGAAAATCGGGTTTTTATTTTTGCGCCAGCTTAACAAAGGCCTTCGAGAGGTAGTGGGTCTAAGCGGCTGTCTGAAATTGTTTTTTTTTTAAACTAAATTGGCATTGGGGAGGCTTTTGATGGGAGAATGATTTGTTATAGCAAGTATAATTGAAATTATTTAACTGGACCAAGGAGGTTTGTGAAAGCAGGGCTCTTGGCTGGTGTCCTATTTCGAACTGTAAGAAGTAGCGAGAGATTTGTGCAATTTGATAGACGTGTCCAGCAGCTATGCCAAAAGTGAGAAGTTCAACTGATTTTTGACAGCCTTCAAATGATAGGAGGTGTCAATTTAGAGCTTGTGTGACCTTTTTTAGGTTTTACGCATTGTCGTATAAGAAAAATGAAGGATTTTAAAGATCTTAAGTCGGACTTATTAGCATGTTTCGGGGTGTGTACAAGCGAGCGTTAAAAGCTTATGAAAGACTAAGTTTCTAAGCAATGTTGAGCCTGATCAGTAAGTTCGAAAATGAATCCTGTAATATGGTTCCAGATTTTGGCCTTCTTACGTTTCAGTCTCCTTATTTCTTGCTTAATATTGGTATGGTTAGTATGCTGATTTTTTAGAGATGTACGTACAGCCAGTAAGTGCATGACAATGGAATGATTTAAAAAAAAGTTCCCTTAATACATGTATAGGATTCACCTCTCCCTATCGCTTTTTGTCCAGAAAATCATCTTAATCGGTGGCATTGAAATCTTCGGCCTTTTATAGATTAAATAGAAAATCCAACCTATTCTCTTTCCTTGTGTTAGGTGCTCGAGGGAATTCCAAACAATTTTGTAGCAGATTCCACAATCAATTCGGTTACATTTGACCTTGTTAAGCATCAGCTTGTTGCCGCTTTTAACGTGCTTTACGGCTTTTTCTAACCTACATGCTTTTACATATTTGTGAGGGGTATAAGGTATTAGTTAGGCTCCAGTCTTTCCCGTTGTTTATTCTACGAAAGTAGTCAATTGAAACTTTGAGCTCATAGGAGGCCTTCAGTGACATCCAGAATTTAATACTGTCATGAATATCTTTTTTGAGGCTTTAAAAGCGAGTTTTTGCCGTTTGTTACTCTTGGTGTTTTAAAATTTTATATATGTTCAAACGGGCCGTTGTTAAAGTGACTGAAAAATGATTATAGGGGAGATTTAAATTGACGGGAAGGTTAAACAAATCAGTCGAATAAGGTATCTTAAAGACGTCAGATGGCTGTGTCTTTGATTTCCATTTCGAATAAAAATGTCAGTGGTTGTCCATGCCCATTTCGTGAAATAGGTCCTCCACTTCTTCCTGATACATATACATTCAGAATCCCAGAAATTATTCCCGCATTTAAATCACCGCCCATGGTAAGAAACTGCCCAAGCAGACTTGAGTAGTAGATATAAAAAAGCTTCGTCTCTACGTATTTTGTCTGTTAAGAGCTCTAGGCTAGTATCGCAAGAAACTTTTGTTCAGATTTTTTTTAATATCCATCTGTCCGTCTTCTCCTAAGGTCTACAGCCTAAGCGGCTAGACAGATTTGTTTCAAACTTCGGATTTGGAATTTTTTGGCCTACCTACAGTTCGGGGCCAATTTCGCACGTTACACCTTTTATTAACGTTACTTCCCATAACAGGTTTTAAAAAAAGTTTGATTTTTTCGAAAACGGCTCTTACGATTCCAACCAAAATCGATATTTGGGCTAAGGTAGGTGAGGTTGACGTTGTTGCATACCCAGTTTTCGGCTTAAAAATCAAATAATTGGACTTTGGAAATGGTCAATACGATTTTAACAAAAATTCATTTCTAAGGTAATATTTAAACTATCCTACAATGTATATTTGGCAAAAGTCGTATTTTGAGAATTTGGTTTTCTATAGTTTACCTACATTACCTACCAACAGAAACGCTTCTTTTAAAAACTGTTCATATCTCGAAAATGCTATTTTAGATATTAATACAACTTTTAAAACCAAGTATATAGTTTTTTTTATAGGAATTTTTTGAATATATTCTATCTACCCAAATCCTAACCTTTGTTCACACGCGGTATATTTTTGTAAAACTCTAAAAATAGCATTGCCAATAAAAATGCAATTACAACTACGAAAAACTGCTTTTTAGCAAATATTACCTATTTATTCTTTTTTCATTCATATTAAAAATTAACTTTAAAATAATTTGCAAACACTTTGATCTGACACATAAATCAGAAACTCCCACTTATTTCACACCCCCACAAATGTCCTTCGGAATATACAATTTATAACTGCGAATGCAAATTTAAAAACAATTCCCTAAATTCTTAAACCAGCGTTACTAATATATTCAGGTCAAAATTAAATACAAGCCGTAACAGATTAGAAACTCCTTAAATAATCGGGTATACCATACCATAGACATAGACTTACTCTTCGGAATGCTCTTTCGAAACTTCAAAATCTATGGAATGGTGCTAGACTGCAAAAACAAAATGCATTAAAATTTAATTAAAGCTATTATATTGACAGGGGTTTTATTTTATTACTGGCGCGCCATAAAAAAAACAAAAAACATTTTCTAAACCGAGACCTTAAAAAAAGCAATTTAAGTATAGGTAACATTTTTTTCTGAAAAAGTAAATTTTAATGGAATGAAACGCGGACGAACTGCTAGTTCGATATATACTGACATCTGCAATGAATATGTTTATTAACTTAAACTTAATCCTATACCTTATAACACACCTCAAAAAATAAAAACTAAAGCAACCAAAAAGTTGATGTGAACGAAAAAGTTTCGTGCGACTCAGTCGTGCATTTTATTTTATTTTTCATAAATACGGCAACATTTCTAAATGAACTTCAGCTTTAAGGTACCTTTAGATATAAAGTTAGCCCAGAAATTATAGATGTCTTAAAGTGCTTATGTTGGCTTAAGAGGTTACTTTTTAAATCTGCCACCAAAACAGTTTTAAAATTGTAATTTTCGTAAGCTTCCCATCCAACACAGATGCCTGATGGATGATCGTTGAGTTCTTTACCACACTTCAATATGAAGTGGACGTCTTTTTATACTTTTAAAGGTTCGCTATCAGATTAAAAGTCGCATTTATCGAAAAAGAGCTGTTGGCCTCACATTCATTTCTATTTTTTTTTTGTAACTATTCAATGGCGAAGAGAGTAATAGTCGGAGGCTTCTTTTTATAACCACAATTGCCAATAACGCAATTCAATTTATTCCCTACCAAAGAAATACCACTTTCAACGAAAAATCCATTATATTCCCCAACTTGATACTTGAGGCTGCGAAATGACATCAAATCGTCCTGAAAGAGAACCCACCACTAATACTCCATAATTGGAATTGAATTCTTCTCCGCATCAAAAGGAAATCAGAAAACTGATCGACTTACTTTGGGAAAAACCATTCCCACAACCATTCCCATTGAATTATATTGACAAATAGACAAGTTGCTCTATTTCCGTTGGTGTGCACACTCACAAAAGTGACAAAGTTCAAACTAAAACTGTTTCCAAGAAATACCTCAAGGATGGGCGACGAACAAAAAGCTAAAATCGCATCTACCACGACTCGTTGGGGCTAATCATGCGACCCCATCAACCCTGTAAACCTCGAAGTTCGATCCATTGATACCTGGGAGTAAATCCTCTTTCAATTCTCCCACGGGAGACATTCATAAATTGCCTTTTGCACTCGGGTTCGCCTCCTGAACGAAAATCGGAAGAAATATCCCTGTCAATGCGATTTAGCAAACATAATAACTCACCGTTAAAGGATGCGGAAGATATCGCGCTCACGATATACAATCACATGACATTCGGCGATGTGGCTCAAGAAAGAGAAACATTCCACTCCCGTCCCACGCCGCAGCAAGGTGGCAACTGGCAAGTCAAATTGAACGAAAACTCAATTATTTTGGTGTTTCGTGGGAGCTCACGCGCCCTCTTTTGATTTATCTCCCAAGTGCACCCCGAAACTCATTCAAGTACAAGTACATATACATAGATCTATCGCAAGGAATACAAAAGGATTCTGCCAAGTGAATCGGAAGACAGGTGAATGCTGGTGCTTCGCCACGCGTTGGATTACCCGAGAGTGCGAGAGGGATAGAGCAAAGTATATTTCGCTATATTGCTGGGTTGCCAGAATAAAGTTATTCCCTTATCGTTTCTTTGTCTTGGAGATTTCTTTTCGCCTCACTGTGCCCCTCTCTCCAAGGATTGATTTACAATTTCGTCGGTAGGTAGACGAAAGTGGGGAAACTGATTGACAAACGATTCACCTGAATACACTCGCAAATGGGGGCCTGAGCTGAACGCCATTAGAGCGCATGAATCTGCCAAGTGGAAGAGGGATTTTTGCCCGTAATGATACTTTAAGGATTCGGAGTCGGTTCCCTTCGTCGCGCGCCTCCAATCATTTATTAACGCTCCATCGATGGGAATAATCCCTCATGCCTGGAGGCCTTATCCCAGCATAACCATAGCGCGGTGGATGCCGGCAGGATTAATAGAAATTCAAAAGTGTTCCGGATCCAGAGATGATGCTCCTACCTTCGATTAGCATATCGATTCGGAGGAGATTCCGCACTCTTGCTCGGGCTCTGGGTGATGATGGCTTCAATCTTGATTGCTGAATCGAATTCAGGCATTGGGATTACTGCACACACGCACACACACAGTGTATTGTGGATTACCAGACGAACAGGCCACAGAACATCTGCAGGATGTACGGTAGGTTGTGTGAATTATTTAAGTCCCGACCCCACCCCACCGATAACTTATTTGGGAAATTGCAACAGATGACGTCACGGCAAGTGATTGAGCAAATTCGGCAATATTATGCAATCAGAGTGAAGTAATACGTTTCCAGTCGAATCGTTTCGGATGATTTAAGCAAAATGCGTATGAGATGTGAACTAATCGTCGGATGATATCCTTGATTGCCTGATCGTTGAAGGCAATTGTCTGTGAAATGCAATGGACCTGAGCATCGATATTCGATGCGGGTGTATGCTCGTTGTGTGTATGCCCACATTGTCATCGATTTGGAGTTACGTACAGATATAGATTAATAATTAAAATGTAAATTTAATTAAACTTTGGGAAGATTGCCGCCGGGAATGCTAATATCCTGGCATGTGATTGGGTTTTGTTGATTGAGAGGGTGTAAGGCAGTGTACTGTGTGCATTTGAATTTAATCAGGAGATGCCATTATGCAGTGGCCTGTTGACAGGCCAGGTATCTATACCAACTCATTGCAGTGACCTACTTATAAAACTATAGAAATATGACGACTTGCGTTAAAGGGAAGCAGGATACTCGAGAAGCTGACACATTTAAATATGTATTTGACTGTTCATATCATCACTTTAAGAAGTCTGGTGTAAAATAAGTGGTGTATCTATGATTCCACCCGAATGTGGAATCCTGTTCCCTCAAACAGGACATCAACTGACAATGACATATCTGCAAAAATGCCCCAACAGAAACTCAATTGGATTTCTTTCCGATTTTAGAGAAAATATTGTAGCTTCTCGTTCAAATGTCGATGTGACAGAAAGCTTTAATTTGAAGTAACTGACAGATGGCGCTGTTCAGCTTGTGGGATATATTAACTTATTTTCCTGAAACTGAATTGATTGAACTTATTCGCAGAATTTCTCCTTCTCGGGGCGATAAGTGTGTCCCATCTAAATAAAACATGTGCGTCTTCCTTACATTTAGATTAGGTTAGGTTAGAGAGGGACATTGTGCATTATATACACCCATTAGAGACTCATTGCGATTAGTACACTAGTGGAGCCCCGCCAGCTTTGCTAGGCGTTATTTATTTAAAAAGAAATTTCTTCGGTCGGCACGCAAAATTCCAGACAAAAAATCAATTTTCGATTTTTACAATTTCCTGACTTTTCCAGAGGGTTTTCCAAATTTTGCTTTCGTAAAAACCTTCTCCTGGCAACTACGGACGAATCGGCTCAGCCTCTTCTCAATTGATGAATTACTATACATTTTTGGTACCATTTATTTATATATAGATTTTCCCAATGAATGTTTGCGCTGAAAAGAGACGACTGGCGTAGAAGAGCAAGCTAGCTTTGTATAAATAGTATTTTCCTAACATATATCAGGTGTTTTGACTATTTTGTAGGAACCACATTATATTTCGGGATAAAAAGTATCCTAAGTCCCGACCCAGAACATAAGCTATCACTATGTTAAGTTTCATCAAAATCTGTCCAGTAGTTTCCGCGTGATGCGTGGTCTAGCACATTTTATTCTACAGTTTTATTATATGTAGAGAAGAGATAGAGAAGAGAAGAGAAGAAAGAGAAGAGATGGAGATAGAGAAAAAAAGAGATGGTAGGATATACAACTAACAAAACCATTCGGATCTGTTGATGAATGCTTAGATTTGAGAGCGGTATCCTTGCAACATCTCCCAAGGCTTCGAAGAACCGTGATCCCAAATATGAGTAGCGACATCCTTGGAGGGCTGGACAGTGACACAGAAGATGTTCCACAGATTCTATTTCCTCTTCGTCTCTGCAAAAGAAGTCATTTGTTAAGATGCCCATCCTTATAGCTATGTTTCCAATGATCCAGTGTCCATTTACTACCCCGACGAGCATTCATATTTGGTTTCTATCAAGAGATGTTAGGATCTTTGACTTTTTAGTGCCAATTGCGGGCCACAAGCCACGAGTTAGGATGCAAACATAAGTGTTGTTCCCGTTCTTTTCCATATTTAATGTGGCATTATCAATGAATCCCATAACTGCTTTGAAAGCTGGTATTCTTGTCTGTCAGCTAATAGTATGTCCATTGCAGAGCCCCATCCAGGAACCCAGCATAGCAGTATTGAGTGATGTTTTATCGTTCTTAATGCCGAAAGGCACTGACTTACAAATCTTGAGTTTACCAGAAGGCAGTCTGAGCCGCTTTCTTAACCGCGTAGATCTCTGCCTGGAAAACGCTACAGTTAGCCAGTCGGTATGACTGACGGATACCTAGTTCTTCCTAGGAGACTCCTGCTTCAGTGTAATTCTCTGTCCTTGACCCATCTTAGAGGATGGGTATTCCTTTTATGACAATTTGTCATTCCTGTCTTTGAATTTCTTGTCAAAGTCATAATTTGGTGCTTGTGATCCGTGAACCGTGAGTGGCATAAGTCCACTCTGAGTGACCGATTGATTTGGGCTAACAGATTTTGTCCTCTCTTAGTCTGGGAAAATATTTGGCTGCGACGATCTTTGTATAAAGCTCGATAGGTGGTAGGTTCAGTAGCGTTTCTAGGCCTTGTTGTGGTGTAGATTTTAGTTAACCCGTTAAACATATCAATCCTCTGTACATTGTTCAAATTCTTAGGGATTTTGAGCTAACAGGCTCCCACGAAACGACAGAGCCACAGGTCAAAATTGATGGTTGTAAGCCCAATTTCTTCCCGAAAGCTTTTGTACAGACGTATGATTCTTTTAGTCTTTTCCTTCCTCTTTTCTCCGTATTTCTAGTTTAATTTGGAGTTGAATATGATATCCAATTTAATTTTCCTTATGTTTTTTGGTGAACAAGATGAGTTCGGTCTTGTTGGGGTTGGCCGATAGACCGTTGTTCCCACTCCAGCTCGTGATAAGAAATAAATATTTGACGTAACAGATTTGTAGAGGTCGCTTTGTCTACCTCTTTTATTTTAGTACATTAGATATGCGAGGTCTCGAGTCACCCTGATGATTATAAATTGAGCATTCTCGGCAGCCAGCTAATGTTTCAACGAAACGGTTGCACCATCCAACTCCGAGTTATTGTTTCCATTGAACCACAGTCACAACTTTAATGGCCGCTACAGTCCGACCGCACCACTAGCCCTATACTTCCATGCAAGAATCAATTTTGCAAGGCTCTTTGCCTTGGTTTAAATACAATTTCCCACACTAAAAAGAGCTCTCCCTTTAGTGGTTATTCCTTCATAAAGTCCACCATCTATCTATTGCATAAAAATTACTCATACGCCACAGTGTTTGCGCGCGACCTCATGTCTAAGTTGAAAGGATATGAACTGGTTCCACCTCGAATGATCTACTTTGCTAAAGAGCGGTGTATTCGCAAAGAAAGAAAACGCAATAAAACCAGGCCACTAAAACCGCACTAACAAACAGAAAGACATTCCTTTGGCAGGAAAAGAAACTATACCTTAAGATCCCCTGGAATTATGGTTTCATCATAAAGAGACTCACCTACTTTGAAGCTTTAGCTACCCCAAAACCCACTTTCCCAACCAAGCATGTACATATTCTCGATGGAGTCCGGTAGACCGGATGTACAAAGCGAATGTAGCATGCAATTTATGAAGCATTACGCACGCGAATTTCAGTTCCTTTCGGCACAGAGATACATATGGAGATAAGGCGATGACAGAGAAGTTGCATGAGCGAGTTTCCAAGTAACTCTATGTGGTTTTGGGTAAATTCGAATGAAAACAGGATGTGGATTTTTGGATAATTGGGAAAATGTATATTTAATTTGATTGAGGCAAAGCGAGGGAGCAGGAGTTGGTGCAGGATAAATATTCTTAAAAAGCAGTCCTTTTTGAAAAGAATTGGCTATATTTTACAAGACAATATTATACAAGGATGCGTTTATGCGTGTGCTCATTTACGGTTTTCTAGTGCGACTTGTGTGATAGTAAAACAGAACAATACTTCTAAGCCTGATGGTTTTTTCGGTACCTTAAGCTCCCTTGATATCCTTAGTCATAGAAGTTCTAAGTCACTCACTAATTACGGAAAACCAAGACATGATTTTGACAAGAAATTTGAGGCTTGCCGGAGAAAATTGTCTGAGGGAAACTTAAAGTGCTACCTTAGGCATGCATTTTCGTCAAGTGTGTGAGTGCCGTTTTCGAGGAATAGCCAAATTTTGAAAAGAGTTGTAGAAAAATTATGTAGACCCGTCAACAAAAGGGATTTGAGACCATTTTCGTAGGGAATTTGTACAAAGCGCGTAGAAATACTTCTGCCCCTGCCAGCTCCTTTAAACGAAGAACAACCTCACTCGAAATACCTGTACTTCGTCAAATATTGTGCGAGTAAAAGACTGTAGTCCGATTATATAAGACATGTTGCAGCCGAAGGACCATTCCGACCGAGTAATTAATTGCGGATACTCTCATGCACCATGGAACCCAACTCGTTAATCCTTCCCGGCGAATTTATTAATAACAGGTAATTTCCACCGAATGTATACGCTTGTACCCACAGACCTGTAATTTGCATCATGCAGCCTCCACACCCTCGCCGTAATCCTTCGTCAATGGGTATTTCGAATACCACACTCGATCTATCCGCAGCTCTGCCATGGCCACCGCCAGCTAAGCTGTAGCTCTCAGTTTCATACTGCTACCAAAGGGATAATTGCGCCAAAAAAAAACCGTATTTGGTTCCTTGTGTATATTTGTGTCCTTATTATACATTTATACAATTTGTTCGCTCATTCCCTGCTCCTGGCTGACGCCACTCACAGTCCATACCACAGAACCGGCGCTCTGTATTTATTCACGTTGTTGAGGATGTGCGCTCCACGTTTATTTATTTTACTCCTCATCACGATGAAGAGGAAATAAATAAGGACTTCTCCATTTCCATCAGGCCATGGCAGCATCATCATGTAAAGGCGAAAACACACCGCCCCATGTTTGATGGGAAAATATTTTATTTTCTCATTTCCTCTCGTAATTTCCAGGATAGTTGCGTTATACGGATTGAACTCCAAGGTTGTGTGTGCACAGATGGAGTCAACAAAAAAAAAAAAACAACGATGATAGCCAACCTCTATGGCTCGCTGCTACTTTGCAAGTGGGACTCTTCAAAGCTTTGTGCTCAGTTTGCTTTGATGTAAGCTATCCTTCAAAAATAAATTGTAGTATTCCCCGGTTGAGCCCCCATCTACAAAAAAAAAAAAAAGGTTTCCACCCAAAATTGTGCACACAAAAAAAATTAGAGGGAAAAAACCCCCAGGTAGAACTAACCCGCTGTGCGAGGCAGCTCAATCTTATTTGTGTACAGGATACTAGGAAGAAATTTTCATATCCTTATTTTAATGTTGCCAACATCGCCTTGCCACTATCCGGGAAGAAAGCCATACCTACCAGGATATCTATGCATAGACAAATCAAAATAAATTTTCTCATGAATTCATTATGCATCGTTACCCAGGATAGCATATCCTTTTTTCCGGCCAACCATTCTATGCTGTGATAGTCGTCCGTCGGCGTCGGTTGCCGGAAAAGTTCTCCCATTATACTCACTCTCTCTCTCTCTTTTCGTGTGTGTGTGTGTAAATTCGAATTTAATAATAATTTACCGTCAGAGTCCTTGGTGTTCGTTGTCGTCATCGTCGTCGTCGTTGCGTCAGGAATAATAGAGTTTTCTATGCTGATGATGATGATGTTGATGTTCGTTCGTTCGGTCGTGTACCATTCGAAACGTTTTGCACACAATGTGTATTGGATGGTATCCGCGCGTCCAAACCGAATGCTTTCACTCGGATACGACGCCGGAATGGAAGGATAAATTATGTTTGTTGTTTGGAATATGAATGGGATTATGTTCTGTTTTGTTATTTATTGGGTTAGGTTGGGGTTTTCGGGGGCTGCCATAAAACAAGGTAAAAAAAACGCCTGTCTGCTCATTTGTGACGGTGTGACTGCGCGGGCGGACACCGGGGCCTTGTTCAATCAAATATTAATAAATTTCTGACTGGTTGCCAGTCAGTGGAATTCAAATGAAATAGGGAATGTTGTTATGGATGTGCCGCCAACGAGAAAGTAGATACGTTTATTATTTGGATGGGCAGGAGGCGCGTTGTTTAAACATTCGGAATGCCGGGTATTTTGTGAAATATTTTGACGCTAATGAAGGACGTACATCAGTCTTAATTCTGAGAGTGGATTTGAGGTTTTTCTGACAAATGGTATATGGGAGCCTTTGGCTGGAAATGATGCCACATCGTAGTAGTGCTGCCATTTTGGAGTATTATTTTGATATTATTTGGCATGTGCGTCAATTTTGTTTTATGTTGTCGATGATTGCATTCTGGAAATTTGAAAACTGTTTTACAATTTGGCAAATAACATTTGAAGGGAGCAGAGAATGCGAAGGATCTCCAAGTAATGAAAATGGGAGGTATTTGAGTTGAGAGCGATATATAAAGTTCAGGACGTTCCTATTGTTATAGAGTATTTTGTTATATGATTCTTTCATTCTGCAGCACATAAAGCAAGGCAGCAAGAGAGAAACTGCGTATATACAAGGGCCCACGTAGTCATTCACCTCAGAAAGAAAAATTTAATAATTCCAAGACAGAAGCAAGGAATTCTATCATCCTACAATCTGTTTTAAAGATTAAAATTCGACTCATCGATACAACAAAGGAGACTCTTAATAAAACCACAGGCGTTTCTAAATAAGTTTAGGCAATTCTTTCAGCTCAATGACATATGAAAGATAGCCTATGTTCAGTCTTTCCACTTCCACCATCCTGTAGAGAAAAGTTTACCTTGGATCTAAAAACCTTAAAAACAACACGTTTGCAGGCTTTGGGGTTTTAAAAAGAGTCTCGCAGCTAGGGCGCATGTACTAAATCATCAGCGAAGGTCTTACGGGGGAAACGACGCATTTAGGATGCCTTAGCTATCAGGTTCCATTTCCGAGAAAGTCGTTTGTAAGTCTTGTTAGAATTATCGATGTACTATATCCTTGCTTAATGTCCAAGAAAAAAAAAACTTCCAGTTGTAATTTTAAACATTCTGTGATACTAACAAAAAAGATTTAGCAATACAATATATATGCACCCAAGACCCAAGTAACAATTTGACTTCGGTAAGGCGCTACCGAGGAATGCAGTCGCCAAAAATTTAAATCAGGGACTGGGAAGTCACATTCTATGCGGGAGCCTTATCTGATACACAAGATTGGTACAAAACACACCTAAACAAATCTCCCCGAATGACACTCTCGTTCGGGTATTCATTGTTTTACGGTCACTAAGCAAGTGTGACTCCTAAGAGACGAATGCAAACAGTTCATTGCTTCTATAATGCCTCCTTCCAACAACAAGCTTTATCGAAATAATTAACTTCCTCCACATCCACTCACACTCACTCATCTTTAGAAGTCTAATAGAGATCTTACCGAGACTTATTTCCATATCCCTCTATAAGGCCTGTGAATGTACTTCGCAACGGTCTTAAAGAACTTATTTTTCGAAGCAATCACATCAAAATTGCTCTACTTCCGTTATCAAATACTATCGAAGCTCTATTGAAGCTTTTGCCTGCAGAAATTACAAATATGAACCTTACCAAAGTCAAATTGTTACTTGGACAGTTGGAAGATGTTTTTGAGCCACATTCAAAGCCTCAATTAAGGTGGTCTGAAGAATTCGCAAACTTTACTACCAGATCGCTTAACTTTGTTTCTCTATACTCGAGTGTACGATAGCGTACTGCCCTTTGTTGAACTAGAAGGACCTTTTTTTGTTGATCCCGAAGAAACTAAGAAATTCCCCATTGGCATCATTATTAACTCTATAAATCAAATGAAAGCCCCACCAGATTAAATATCTTACTATATCTTTCCTTACCGTATGGTAGAATGGATCTTTTCGGTATAAGAAAGCATTGTTTTCACCAGATCTTTTCGGCTATTAGGGTATATGATACCTATCTACATAATGGGCTAATTCCAATGTGCAAAGATAAAGGCTTTCACTGCGATAGAAGAACAGCAATTTTAGTTAGCCGCGAAGTTAACCTCTATCTTGCACTTTAATAGGTCAAGTGGAGAATAATTTTCAATTAACAGATGTAGATCATTGACCACTTGTTACAAGCTTGCCTCGGAAGTATTGAGACTAGTAGTGCGGTAATGCATAATATCGTTTTCGAAGTGGGGAAATGTGTTTTCATGGATCTTATCTGCTGCTGTTATTCTCTTGATGCAGAAACTTCCTTCTAAGATGATGGCATAGTGGAGAGTCAGCTCAAAATTACCCTTTTGCAAGATTGGTTCGAAACTATCAAACTATCGACTCGGAGAAGGGCGAAATACCTGCTTTTTTCCTCAACCTTTGGAACAATATAAATAACAGCCTTATGTTTTTTTCACTGCTCGAACAATAGCGAAGTTCTGAGATATATTTGTCCCCCAATATTTGACACAAAAACTGCAAATTTTCCAGGGCAAAAGTGTCCTAAGCCACTAAAAGCGTATGCACTTCCTTCTCATGCAAAAGGAGTCTTTCAAGTTCCACCGGCTTTTATACGAAGACCTATACGGCTATTAGGTCTTCGTTTATTTGTCAACCAAATGTCAGCAATAAAATGTTCTACTTGAAAAAGACAACTTCAAAACTTTATGCCCATGTGTGGCACCAACAACATTTTTTTTGGATTAAAAAATTTAAATTTCCCCTAATAAACATTTGAGAGGATTTCTCGCTGCCATTTCAATTCGACAACAAAACGCAATAACAATTAAATAAACAGACAAAAAAAAATGCTCACAGAAATACCCATTTTATTGCTGTGAAAATTTGCTGACGAGCCCCGCATATCCTTTAATTGATAATAAAAAAAAACTCGTCCACATGGCAACATCAAATATAACTTCTATGCTCGTATGCGCTCTCCGCTAGCGTGCGGTGCCTTAAATCCCTTGGCGAGCGCAATGCTGATCCATTTTTGATGAGAACACGTAATTAGTTTTTATTTTTCCATTTTGCTCACATCCAGAGCACGTCCATGCACAGAGCACAGGAATGGACGGTGTATTTTCGATTTCCCAACACGAACGAACAGCCATTGCTGTCTATTTTCCTCGCAATGTCCTTGTTCTAGTTTTGCAGCGGCCTGCTTGTTGTCTCTGCTTTGCAGTGGCACATGTATAATTGCGTGGAAAATTAATCAATTTCACGGCACTAGCCGTTAGGAGTCATCCTGTCTTAAGGCGAAATCGCTGGGTGAATTATGTGCCAAAGCTCTTTGTCAACTTTTTCCATTAAAGCAATCAACTCGCTTTCCTTCCATCAAAGGCGATAAAATGTTCCAAAAAAATGGCCCCTCCATCTGCGAGGACTAATCCGCAACCACGCAAACTTCATTGCAGTCGCGCATTCAATTAGACTTTATCCGAATCGGCGGGGGTGTACTCAAGGAAACCCCTGCGCAGATAAAAATGTGTAAAATCTGCATAATGGCAGTTTAAAGCATATACCAACACCAACACACTGCACTGAGTGTTACAAGAGTCTCGCTCAACAATCGGGCGAGATGTAGGTACCCCATGATTGAGCGTGTTTGGCGCCATTTTCCATAAGGACAATAGAGTTTCAATTAAATTGTCGTCAAGGGGGTCGGAAGCGACCCCAAATGATTTAAATGCAAATTTATTCATGTTTTCTTGTTTAAAAATCACTTGGGCCAACTCTGGCACAATCATTTCGCCCATGCCCATCCCTTGCCGCGCACTTCACTCGCAGATAATCCGCCTCGAAAGTGGTCGTGTGCGGTGGCAAATGAAAAACAGCGGACCCAGTTTCTGGGTTCGTTTTTCCATTTCAGACCGCATTCATTATTCATTAAGCAGGTATTATTGAATAGTCGCGCCAGTGGAACAAAACAATAAGCCAGGAAGAAGAAGCAGTCTTTTCATTACCCCCCTCCGCCATTTCTCGTCATTTAAGATTAATTTGTAAATTTAAAAGTTTTCCTTGTCGGTTTTTTGTTTGTTTTTTCTTCCGTTTTTGCGTGGCAAATTCAATAAGGTCCGTTTTTTTGGAAATTTATTCCGCGCATTCATGCGGTACATACTTTAGAAGGGGGAGGGTGGAATTGCTATGCAATCTTTGTGTGGCATCTTTTACTTTAATAAGGAAAACAAAAAGATTTGAAGCTCCTGAACAAGGCATTCGAGCTTATAAATTAAACAAATGTTAATTTCGGGCGGGATTCCCGAGAAGAATTCCTGGAACGTGGAAGTAAGGAAATCTCACGAGTAACTGACAGCACACGGTTGGGCTTGGAATAACTTCGAACCGAGTGGCTGTCGAGGTATTTAATTTTGTTGGAGAAATGTTTGGAAGGAGGAAAAACAGGGGGCGCAACAGGTCCATAAGGGAATGGGACTCCAGGCATTGCTTAACTAAAAATTGTATGGCTAATCCGACCGTCTGAATTGAAAAGCTCTGTCGGGATAATAATTACACTCTCGGATCTGCCTAAAGTATTGTTCGGTCCACAACTCCTTGTATTTGATTAAATTGTCTTTGATTATCCATAGAGTAATTTTTATGAGGACCCAAAGGCAGCTAAATGGAATGAGAAGGTTCCATTGGAATGGTCTCATCCCCAAGCATGTGCTGAGCGTCCAATTTATTTGCACTCAACTGATCAAAGCTCGTCTTATGGCTTTTTAACTTGCTCCATCTCTCGCGAATATTTGAAAACCATCCAAGAGTATGACTGTCCTGAGAGTGCTTCTTAAGACAGTCGTTTATGCTCGATATAAAATATATGAACCTAGCTCCTATAAAGGTAACTTGAGGTCCAAAACACTTTTTTCCGTGGGAAGGTTTTTCTTGGATAATTTGGATGATGTTGGTATCTCAAACAAAACTAAAACCATGTCGAGCTTTATTAATAAACATTTTTCTTTGGTATGAATCAAGGCGTTGCGTTCGTCCAAATCAAGTTTTTCTTTGTAAAAACTGTTAATGTCAACATACAACGTGGAACAATAAACGAACGTGAGCAAAGCAGAGACGGTGATCATTTTGTTCCCTGTCCCAATTTGTCCCAAGTCCTGCAGGCACTTATTCTACACATTTTATTAAGAGAATTTTGTAAAATGCTGCAATAGTGCGTAAAATGTTTGTGGACATACAATTTTTTCATTCAGTTACATAAAGATGGCTGTACTCATACTACCCCGGCTTTGCCCTTGGCTTTCGCAAAATAATTTTTTTCAACGGAGCCGAAACGCTCCCCTTTTGCATAGTGCCACATTGTGTAGAATTTCATGGCTTTAAAAAGGTCCAGATATAATATTTGTGCTATTCCCCGTTTTCCTATCCTGTTTATTTTCTGCAAAGTGCTTTTTTAAGCCAATGCAGTTCAAAGTTTTGAAATTTACAAAATGTATATATTGAGAAACAGCTTTTCCAAATTTAGTTTTGCAAAGAAATTTTTTTTTTCAAAAAACAATACCTATTAAGTAAAAGATACATCGAAGTAGATGAGTAAGGATTCAGGGAAAAATTCAACAATTTTTTTATTTTTCAATTCGATAAGCCATTACTTAGATAGGTCTACATAATTTGAATTTTCCTTACGGGTATACAGTTTTTATAAGAACCACTTTATATTTCGGTATAAAATGTATCCTAAGTCCCGACCCAGAACATAAGCAATCACTATGTCAACTTTCATCAAAATCCGTCCAGTATTTTCCGCGTGATGCGCGGTCCAGCACTTTTTATTCTACAGTTTTATTGTATGTAGAGAAGATAAGAGATAGAGAAGATAAGAGAAGATAAGAGAAGAGAAGAGAAGAGAAGAGAAGGGAAGAGAATGGATGGTTGCACTTTGTTTTCATTTGGTGACAATTTTATCGGCAACATTGACACCTATGGGGTCCAAAACCAATTGTTTTTTAACACAAAAACCTGCTACAAAATAATACCTTTCCAGCTAAAAAAGAATCATAAAATTCGGTGTTGCTAAACTCGAGATATAAAAGGACAAACATTTTCTATCAAATTCATTTTTATATACAGTCGAATCCCTCTAAGTCGAACCTAGAATTTCCCTTTAACTCGAATTTTTCGACCCAATTTTTGCATTCCCTTCAATTTTGCATAGAAAAGCCATCCTCTAAGTCGAGATCCCTCTAAGTCGAAAATCCCTCTGGCTCGAACTTATTCTTTTGATTCTTGACCTATTACAATATTCCTCTTAGTCGAATTCTTCGTCTAAAAAAACAAAATCAAAAAAAAAAGATCTCTCCCGCAAGTGTTGCGGTGCGACGTTATGCAACATGTTATGCATTAAGATGTGTACCTACATACATATTCGGCTTAAAAAATTAAGTGCGCAACTTATGCAGGTGCGCAACACTTGTGTTGTTGATCTAGTTAGAGTGATTGGATTTGTTCAATATGAACCTACTTTCCTATTTTTAACTTAAATAAATTCGCTTAAAAAAAATATAGTTAAACCCTCTAACTCGAATTTTTTCAGAAATCTCTCTAACTCGAACTAATTTTTATATCCCGTAAAAATTCGACTTAGGGGCACTCGACTGTAGATTAAGTGTATGATCTGTCCAAAGCTAAGGTTTACCTAGTTCAATAGGTTTTCATCAGGACTACGGCTGTAAAATCCGAAGGTATTAGCTAGTTCTCAAAATATGAGCTAGTCCGACAATATTTCAAGCTTCGAAAACTATTTGCCAACAAATGGTTGTGATATGGCAATATAAATTGTAGTACAGTGCTAATGGTAAGCTAGAAATAAGTTGCTCAGTGACACGCCTTCTTTCCTCCAGAAGCCAAAATCAGTCTTTGCTGAAAAGTCAGCTAAGTGGAAGTCATAAATTCCTACCAAAGGTCTTAAAGTTTCCCCTTCCTCCTGACTTGCCACCTCCGCACTTCATGTCATATATCCACAGAACAAACCCAAAATCACATTCCACTCAAGCCAAAACTTACCGCGCGCCTGTCAATCCAACGACGCCACGACAAGTCCTGCTTATTACGCATGAAAAACATAAAAAGAAAACATGAAAGAGCTTGCTTTTAAAATAATTCTAAACACTTGCTTATTTCCGCGACCAAACCTAATTAAAACCTCAAAGTCTTTTCCAGCCAAGCGTATCCTCGCAATTAACCATTTAATGGCATTCATCCTGATTTACGTACGTATATTTTTATGAACACATCAAACACACTACCCCACACCTCATCATACCTCATATGTGTGCCGTGCTCCGTGAACGTTTATTTAATAATAATAATTTGGATTGCCGCTGTTCCGCTAAAGACATATGCATTTTACTCAAAATTAATCACTTCCTTATCTTGACGCATGCCGTGTATTTAATTAGTCACCAAACAACCTACCCCATGGGTAGCCATTTTTACGTGTGACTTCCCAGCGAGCTGTGTGTAGGTATACTTTCATTTTTAATGACTTGAGATTCCTTCACATTTAGCGGAAGGGAATGATTGGCTTCATAAAAAAAGGATCCTTGTTCCATTCTATTTCCATTTGAACACAACGAATGTAGATGGCTCTCGTATACGAGGACATTAATCTGTTGAAATGCGTAGCTTCCTCGGTGCGGTTGGTTGTGCGAGTATCTATTGGATTTAGATGTCGACAGGCGGTCTGCCAAGATAGGATAACTCCTCCATACGGTGCTTGTACTAGGGTAAGACGTGACACAAAGTGCGGCTGCGATAATTGTGGGTTCACGTGAATCTTTTTATACCTTTATGCTAGTTCTGTTGATTTTTTTTTTCTTTCGTTTCAAATAGTTCCTATTATCGGGAGGAACTATTTTGTTTTTGTCTACCAAGGATAACAAATACCATCAATTAGAAACAAATCCATTAGCGGAATTTTTATCAAGAGATCCATTTTCTTTTTCAATTGTGTTCAGAAATCGCTTCGAAATATCATAAAAAAAAATATCGATTTATACGTACGTCAGAATTGAATTGTGCGAAATACACAGCAAATCGATGATAAGTCCTTTTTTATGTGCATTCATCATTACTCAGTGAGTTTCGTTTCGTTACGGTTTAACCTCAACAAGAATGGGTATACAAAAACTGTATAAGAATAAAAAACACATACGTTGTTGGTGGGGAATATAATTTTCTTTTTTTTTTGGAAAAGGACGTTCAATTTTTCTAGTGACATTTCGATTTCTATTTGCAGGAAATTAATTTTTGATATATGTGTTGGGGGATTACGAGTGCCAAACAGATATACATTATGGGCGTGCATATAAAAATGATATTTAAAGTCGTAGCTATTTTTAAAGGTGAACTCGAGTTTTCCTATGAACAGTAGAGTCTGACAAAATTAGTCTTGAAAAGCGCTGTGAAAATATTTAAATTTTCCTCTCAAATCAGATGAAGTTTGAAGTCTACGGTGGAGCTTGTTTATAAACTGGCGGACTTTTCAAATATGGAGAGAGGCCATTCTGCAAGGATCACACAGATTCCATTATACATTTAGAAAAATTAACAATTTGTTGCAACAAGAGACTTGAAATTTGTTTATGCTTAATGGAAATGGCAACCGCATTTATTAATAATTGTTTTCGGAGATATGGATGGGAATAATAGAGACGAGATATTGGATGTGAAAATCTTCCAAAAGACAACATGGGCGCTCATATTAGTGCAGAAATTTTAGTCTCTAAAATCACCTCCCACTGATACAAATTCGCTTCGTAAGTTTTGACTTTAAAAAGAAGAAGAACAAACATTTTTGACAGCAAACTACAAGATGAAACAGTGTTTTGTCTATATTGATGCATATAACACATTTTTAGCTGAGGCACTTCAGACAAGCTATATACGCTGCATAACAAAAAGTTCTTGGGTTTAGTACAACTACTAGCCAAATTTGATCTCGTCATTCAGAAGCACCTGCGATAAGCTATATGTATTTTATACCACTATTTCCGCAAAGACATTCAAAACGAATAAAAAAAGTTCTGATTGGAGAATAGGTAAAGTCTGAAATCATATCGCGTGCTAAAAAATTTAAATATTATTCAGTTTTAGTAAATAAGTAAGCTGACTGCTCAACTGACATTAGCCTTACAGAACAACTTTCATTCCAAATACGATTTGTTGACTTATCGTCAGATGACAGTAAAATATCACTGAAAGAGTATTTTATTGAATTTCTACCAGCCAAAGACACGACTGTCACAGGGCTGGCAAAAATTGCCTTAAATGTTTTAAATAAACACGGACTTGACTTGAACAATTGTAGTAGTGACAACAGATAACATAGGAAAAAAGCTAAAATTTTGTGGTCAGTCATCCGTAAAATCCGCCACTTTGATTGGGTTACTTCAAAGGTTGGTCACTCTGTTTTCTATTCTGTTTTTCAGTGCAAAATGCTGAGCGATCACTTAGGTAGGACTTTACAATTAAAAAAAAAAAAACTAATTGACACTTGTTGGGAGGCAAAAATGAGCAGTGTCAATGAGTTCCGTTTTCAAATTAATGCCATTCATTATCATACTTTGTCTACTGAAACTGAGAAAAATCTGTCATCTGTCTGTCATGAGGGATTTTCATTTACTCTTTCAGATTAATGTCTTGAGTACCTACATCCCTCCACTCAAAAATATTGTTAAATGATGCTAAGATTTCTTGGAGTAATGAGAACCAAAAGAGTTGACGGCAGATCCTGAAATTGAACCTGTTCTTAAAACTACAAGACTTCTACATGTTAATTTCTAGACTGAAACCCTCCAGAAAAAAATTGAAAGTTGTTTTTTTGAGCTGTCTTTTGGACCCTACACTAATTTCACTCAATAAAAGGTTTGAGCATTGCTCCGAATCTTATTCTTTTTTGTACAATGTACAAAAATGATTCCAGAAAAACACGAATTTCGCAAACCATGTAACTCTTAACCGTAGGCTCAAAATGGCTGCATGCTTTGTGATGAACTCTTTAGCCTGAGATCATTTTTGCCTGATGATGCTGATGTCACTCACGCCTTGTTTGAAAATACATGAAAGATTGTAACTTACTACGAACTCTATCCATAACGGGAGATGGGTTATTCTAAGCTAAAGTTGATAAAAACGTTTTTGCGGTCTCAGTCAAGATTGACAGACTTGGCAACCTAATAAATCGAAATTGATAGAAAGGCCCGAAAAGTTAATTCTCATTGTTTTTTTTTTTGTAAATGAATATTATGTACAAAATATTGAATAAATAAAATGCTTAGGTATTTGTTTTAAGTGATATGTTTTTCCATTATTTTTCTTTACTTTTTTCTCGCCTCAGGGCTCTTCGTACATCGCCAATCCTAAAAATATTTGTTGAGTCAGGAGCAATTTAAAAACCAGCTTATTTGAACTTCTAAATCATTTTAATTTATTTTTGGATCTGTCTATTTGGATTGTCTATCTGAATAAGTTGGTGAATTGAAATAAAAACCATACGCTGCTCCATGTTAAGCCCTATTTTGTTCTGAAAATCCTTACGGTTTGGTTGAGTAATTTTAACGCGATCCTGGTTCAAAACCACATAACAGATGAAGCCCATTTTCATTTGAACGATTCACACTATTTAATGAACTGTGAAAGAACATGACTCTACACTCACAGTAAAATGTCTAAGCATAAATTCGAAATTTTATCTTATGATATAAGATGCTCAACCAAGCACTGCTCTGTTTAACCCCCTAGATTTTAATAAACCCGCTTCATAAGGCTTCATTTATAGCGATTCGTAAAATGCAACCGGCAAGAAGTCGGAACAGTCTGAAAATAGTTTTTTTTCGTTTAGGCGGTCTTTCAGAAAAACTGATTGTCGCTGTCTTGTCCGTACAAACAAATCAACCACCACTGATTAGATTCCTTAAGAAAAAAAATCCCTGACAGATGGAACAGACACATTTCAGTGGAATGATTCCGTTTTTTTTTCTGTGGAATTAACTGAGAAATTGATCAGAAAAAGTTGTTCGTACGAAAAAATGAGTTAGTTCTTTTTCTAAAAAATTGAAACTTAATTTACTCATTTTTTTGATTAACTTTTTATTTATAAGTAACATTCATTTTAAGACCAAGATTGAGTTCAAGCATTAACTTTAAGTAGCCCAAAAAGGCAAAGGGACATTTTTACGGTCTCGTTTTACGTAAGAGAACAACTACTAGTTTATCCAACTCCTGTCACGTAACTGAAAATGATGATAAACTATATCCATACACCAGCTTAAATTTAGATCCACTCCCATAACACTATCTATAACTAATGCATCCTTCTTATCCGTGTCTCTTTGCAGATGATGAAAGCTCTCACGTGCATGCCATACTCACTAGTGATAACCTGCTCGATGGCACCATCGAAACTAGTTCCGAAAAATTTTACGTAGAACCATCGCATAGATATTCAAAGGATCTATCATCATCCGGTGTCCATACGATTGTATATAAATTAAGCGATGTGAACATGCCATCGTCATTCCAATCGGCATCAACATCAACATCGTCACATTCAGGTGCAGCGAGCGAACACTGTGCCAGTGAAAGACTGCGCCGCAGCATGCTAATGGACGACTTGAAGCGACGAAAACGAACGCAAGCCAAATCGTCACCAAAGGAGGACATCTTTCTGCGCGGCGACGACGCTACCAATGAAGTCGATAACTCAACTGATGTATCCATTTCGCATAACCGCCGGAAGAGGTGGCTTCCGGATGAGGTGAGTCTCTGAAACTGATGCATGTGTCCCATATTTTCTTTTGTTCAAACACACTCCATCGTGCCTGCCATTGTCGATGAAATCCAGGATCCATTTCCCTTATCGATATCTATAGCTGTACGCCATTCAGATCTGGCACAGTTATTTCTGAAGTTGAATACTGCTGCGTACGCAGAGCGGAGAAAGGATAACTCAAATGGATTCCTGTTGCTTCTGCTTGTGTCATTCATCTAAAATACAATTGAATGCGATATTGTGAGCGGAATACTCGATACATTGGATACTGGATATTGGATACATAATAAAATATTCGCATTGGGGTGGAATTTTCAATATTTTAGAAAACGGCAATGGTGACGATGCCTCTCCTTCCGGCAGGCCGCTTTATCCCTGTTTGCGATTCAATCGCATATTGTGCGTTAGTCGTCTGTGTGTCAGATACCACATGCTCTGATGTCGGTTGAGTCGTGTTGAGTGATAGTTAGCTAATGGTCTTCGTGGAGTCGCATCTAAGAGATTGACAGGTTATTTCCTGTTTCGCCAGGATGGTTGTGCAGATTTGTAAATGTGATATTGTATTTTTCACAATCGTCATTGGGTCGTAATTATTTGACATCGCCTCCGGGCTTACACAAGTAATTGCTAACGTCAGACGCACGTGTCTCCTAAGCACCTTTGGCATCGCAATACCAATGACGCGTACACAAATGAACGGAATTAGCTTTTAATATGTCTGTGACAGAGAATTCGCTTTGCCACTTGACAAACAAAAAAAATAGGCCTTCGAGTGCGTCTTTCTATCGGATGAAATGTTATCTTATTTTCGGCAAAAATGTCGCGTCACTTGAGGCAGTTTAGGGGGAAGGACTTCTATGGAATTTTGCTGGTAGCTTCTTTCCAGCGACTTGGCTTTGTTCAACCTCACGGGGTGTTTGACCTTTAAGATGAATTTCGAGGAAATTTTCCGTTTGTGCGTATTGATTTGAGGCGATTTAATAAAGAACTGTCCCAATACTGATGTGGGGGTGAGGGTGGTTGGATTTTTTGAGGAGTCAGCTTTGAGAGGTAATTATTTTCGATTTGTGCCGTCCACCAGCCACCGTATACCAGTCTTCAGTTTAATATCTGAGCTTGGTTTTCATTAGTGGCAACTTGTTCTGCCACGATGTGTATAAATATCCAAATATTATTCCAACAGATGGTAAAAGAAACGCAGATCTTGTCGACTTCTTTAAAATATTTATCCAAGAAAATGATAGAAGATGAAGGGCCAGACCTTGTAACCCCTTTCGTTTTATTCTACCTTTTTGCCAACATTCAAGAGACCGCGTAGTTCACGCTGTACACTCTTAGGCTCTTTTTAACTGTTCGAAGGGTTTTAGTTTTTGACAGTAGCATCTAAGGCTGGATGAAACTTTTCCCTGAAATAAACGGAAACAAAATGTACAAACTGTTATACAAAGAACTAATATTTCATACTTAGCAGTCATACTTAGAAAATTCATTGTGGAGTGAAAATTGCACTCTCGGTTTTAAAATCAAGACCCAAAAATATATTTGTGTACCTATTTTGGGTATAAAATGCACCTTTTTCAGTTTTTAGCAATTTTGAGCTAAAATTCTTCGAGCTATTTCAGGGGATTGTTTACAAAGGACTTAATTTTTTTTCACCTCCTCTGACTTCATGACAGCTGGTCGACTTCACAATCTGAATCTGGTTATGTGGTTAAGGAAAATTCATTTGAATTCGAAAATGATTTATTTAGAATTGGTAGCATGTTACTGCACCAATATTCAAAAAATATGTTTTAATGTTGATTTTGTGTGGCCGCCATTTCGTTTTCGATGACAGTTGTCAGTTGGTATTATGACAGTCGTTGAGAGTTATTAATAAAAACTTAATTTTCGAGCAGGTTACGTTCCAACATTGTATGAAACAGTCATTCGCCCGTAAAATGTATCTTCCGACGTCCAATGCCTCCATGTGCACCATTGTTTCCACTGTACAATTTTAATAATACGTTTTAGTTTTGATAAGCCTTTCAAATAAAAAGATTCGCCGGAAGGAAAATTGATGACTTTTAATAAAGTTTAAGTTCTACTGTAAAAATAATCGAGCAGTGTCTTTCGTTTTTTACAGTTGGGAACAAAAAACGTCCATTCTTTCTAAAATATCCAGAAAAAATCCAACAATTCCAACCCTGATCTACTACATTTCTTGGAATTTAATCTATAAAGTATTACCTAAACTCCTGATCCATAAATAGTTAGAAAATCTTTGTCAAAATTGGGTAAAAACGAAAGAAAACGTTTTTGAGAAAACGAAAAAAAAAGTTTTTTCAAAAAAACGAAAAAAATGTATTCGAAAGCGAAAATTTTACTGCAAGTGAGTTACGCAAGAACTATTGGTCTATAGAATGTGAATGTATTCCTTGCGTAAGTCGTGCAGGATATATTTTTCCGCTGCATTTATAGGTAACTAGCTGTACTCCCACGGCGCTGCCCGTGCCTTTCGTATTAAGTCCCGTCACAATTCGCAGAGTCGTTTTTTAAGGGAGGTGCAACGGCGCCCTTTTTGATAACTGCCCCATTGTGTTGAACACCATTTACAAAAATTCAAGGCTTCATAGAACCAGATACCTATAGTAATTTAATTATTTTGTTACCTATATGGCAAGTGCCATATCCCGATTTCTATCCCGATTATTTTTGCAAATGGCTTTGTTAACGAAAGAACCAAATTACATCTTAAGGTTTTTTCTACTGCGCCACCTCTCGCGAACGTCTGACAAACATCCGAGAGTAAAACTGTCATGAAAGAGCGTAAAGCTCTAGATCCCTTCCATTCGTCCCAAAAATTGAAAACCCACACAAAACGAATGGTTGTGAGAAGCTAGGCCTTGGGTCCCACAGACCTGTCGCGCCAAAATATTTTTTTATTTATTTTTAATCCAAGGTTTTCTATTTGTATTGTTTTTGATTGCACTTTGTTTCCATTAGTTTCAAGTTGGAATCAACCATGCGCATTCACAAAGTTTCATTGAAATCGGTTGAGCGGCTCTGAAGATCGACCACAGCGCCACCTGTTGATTCTCTCGCACTTAGCAGTAAAGTGTTTCTATCACAAAAGATCAACAAACTGTGATTTTGAAAATATTTTTTTTCTATATTTGAAGTGTCACTACTCGATTTCGATCCAGTTTATTTTTTTTTTTTTTCAAAGTGCGTTTCCCCATGAAAAATGTAATGTGTGCCTACAACGCCACCTGTTGAGAATTTTCCATCTTTTCTTTTCTTCTAAACCATCGCTGATGTAAGACAAACAAAACAAAACAAAGATCATTTAAATCGGTTGAGCCGTTCTCGAGTTTTAAGCATCCGAACAAACCAAGATCCATTTTTATATATATAGATTTTGAGAACTCTGAGGTATCTTAAAGACACTTGTGTCGAGTTTTGCCGTTAAAAAATGACCCTGATGCCTTACAACGTCCCTTCTCCATTTTTGTATGAAATGCATCCGACGTAAACACTACTCTTCCATTAAATAGAAGCAACTACTAATGGAATGTCCTTTTTTTCTAATCAACAGCAACCGAAAGAGGATAGAAATCCACCACTTCCACTCGATCTGGATGTACCATACAACGATGATTATAGTATATTAAGTCACGACACCAGTCGTGAGGATGTCTCTAGGACATCCAACGACAATAACAACTACCGACCTCCGGAGAATACACCACCCGACCAACAAGAGGTCACATGGAGGAATAATATGCCCACCTATACGACATCGAGTCGTAATCGTAACATCATTGTGAGCAACTACAATCCTAGCAGTAACTTTAGTAACAATAACACCTACAACGTGAGGAAGACATTCACAAAGCACAAGAATATCCTTGTGAGCAGCTTCAACAATCGAAGTCTGGATGACACGTCGGCAGCGTCATCTGATAGCAATTTTATCAATAATTTCTTCAACACCAATTGGACGACTATGTTCGGTGGCAGCAGCAGCAGCAGCAATAGCGGATCGTCTCGTCCAAGCCATAAAACCCATGTGGAGATAATCACCAAGAATGGGGCTACAAAGAAGCCCAACATCATCGTGAACAACTACAATCCGGATGTTATAATGTCGCAGAACTACAACAGTATGCTGAGCAGTCGACAGGATATGCACGATTCGGGGAGTAATGCAGCGGCGCGAGCGATGTACGATAGAAAAATCACTTGTATGCTGTATCTGCAGGCGGATCATACGTTTTTTCAGAAAATGGGCTCCGACGAGTCGAGCATCGAGGCGATAACGAGGCATGTCCAAAGGGCGAACTCGATCTACAGGAATACGGGTAAGTTGGGAGTGGTTTTTTAAAGGTTGGCTATATTTTTAACTGGTCTTTTGGTGAACTCCTTTCGTTCGTGTCTAACTCGTTTTTCACAGGCTTGGTCGTGCCTAAGTTTGCCCTATGCCTTCCAAAATTTTAACACTAGTTTCGAAACTGGCCTTGGGCTCCTTCCTGTATTGGCCTATTTCGTCCCATATTTTTGTTTTATTTAATAATTTGTGTGCCATGTAATCACTAAGGTCCATCATCAATCTTATAGTAAGAATTGAGAGCCACGCCCACTTTCAGTATGAGAAATTTGACAATCGACTGAGTTTTTAAATTATTTTTCGTCAAAACCACCACCAAACTTTGTTAAATGTTGTCCGGAAATTTATATATGACTTAACAACCGCTATATTCAAACGAAACATTCCAGCATCGTCTTGTCAGTTGTCAGTGTTGCAATCTGCAGATGTGTTTAACGTATGAGCACAAACAAATCGGTTGACGTAAAGAACCGCATGTAGGACGTGCTCTGTTAAAGATAGAAAAGCCTCCTCCATGTTCAAAGGGCCTCGCATGTAATCACCAGGATTACAGCAACCACCACACATCTTACAACAAACTTGCGTTCCATTCCATTCATAACCTCAATTTCTCTTCTTTTCTGTTTTTGTTCGCTTTTAAAAATCAAACTCGTTTCGTTTGACTCCTTCTATTCGAAACTGCAAGTTAAACGCATCAACCCATTGCAATGATAAACTTTTGCAATTCCAATAAACATCAGGTCAAAGTTTAATTGAAACGTCTGACGCATGACAGTGCGACAGTGCCGCCCTGCCTGAGTGTCCTTCTAGGTCTTTTCGATTTTGGTTTTTTCCTTCTTTTATTTCCTCGTTCAGGGCGTGAGAGTGTGCAGTCCATGGCAATATTGATTTCACTTAAATTCGATTCGGAGAGGAACTGCTTTAGAAGCGAGTAAAATGACCCAATTGTCAAGAGTACTCGTCCGTAGCAGCAGCGGAAGCTTGTTAAGTTTAGTAGTGGACGGCAGGACGTGCCCGCACAGTCGGAAGTTTAAAGTGCAACTTTGTGTGTGCACAATGATTGCAATTTTATTTGCAGGTACTTTAAGGATGCAATTGATTGAGTTCGTTATAAATGAAATGGAACGACGCTCGATGTAAACATTTTATTGCACTTTTTTGTTGCTCAGTATAATTTTCTGTTTTTTTTTTTTTGTTTTCATTGCAGATTTTAATGGCGATGGCAAGCCTGATAATATCACGTTCATGATCAAGCGGATAAAAGTGCACAATTCGAATGCGCTTAAGGATCCTGCCTATCGGTTTCCGGGCAACTATGGCGTGGAAAAGTTTCTGGAACTCTTTTCGGGTGAGTAGAGTGGTTGCTTAATTTTATTGAATATGCAGGATGGAAGGGGTGATATATAAAAAGTATGGAATTTGGTGGGCAATATTTTCAAAATTTAGTACAGACTGTGACATCCCCAAGTTTTTATTCAATTTTTCCAGTCATGCATTAGGAACAAAACAATGAACCTAAAGGCCCGTTTCGCAAAAAGTGTTAATACCCGAAAAAAGCAAACATTTTGAGATTACCTCAATCATTTCTCAAGTTTTTCCTAGTTAATTAGTCTCTCAAGTTTTTTAACTCAATTTTTTAATTGCTCCTAAAAGGTTTAGTTTTATTTTTGTTTCAAAAAAATTGATTGGCAGTCTTAAGTCCAATGCGCACCTTCTTCGTTCTAAAATGGCGGTGACTATTCCAGTTGTAAGGCCAGTTAAACCTTGACAATATTTTTCGAGATCAATTTTGGTTGCTTTTTAATTTTGCCACGCCCATATTCAGCCCCTTTTATTTGATATACATAAACTCGTTCAAAAATTTCTGTTCAAAGTGCTCTAATCAAACACTGTAGGTACATCAAATTTTGCAGTCGAGAAATAGCGTTTTGAATACTTTTTAGGTCAGAAAGTGACACGCCCATTTCTTCAAGAGAGATTTATTTTGCAAAGTGTCTTTCACTATCATGTACATGTGCCAATCAGTCCAACAAAAGCTGCCATAGATGTTAAGATATATCGGTATTTTTTGTACAATGAGTATCGTCTGCATGTGCCACGCCTCCTTATGCAAACCCTTGGCACAAAGCTAGTAACAGTCCGGCAGTCTATAGTTATCGAAGAGGCTTTTGTTGCTGTACTCCTTTTTATTAGTTGAATGGGTTGTCCTTTAGGTATGGCACTCATCAGCAAGTTTTGTGCGACCCAGTCGTGCATATTTTTTTAAAATAATTTTCTCATGAAAGATGAATAGTTTTGTAAACACCCCTAAAATGCTTGCAAATATATGGAAGACCTGCACTTGTAGTCGCTTTAATGGAGGTCGAGGTTTTAGCGAATCCGAGAAAGATAAGGAACCAACCTACCTCGAACTTTTAGCTCTCGTCTATCTACAACATTCTTGTCAATTTTTTAATGAAGTGCACTTATTTCTGTTGTAACTATCCTACTCTCTTTCACTTGTCGCACCGATTTTTAACAAATTAGCCAGTTTCGTTCGACGCAGTCGTGCACATTTCTTAAACCCTGTCCCACGAAATCGATGTTAAGTGTGATTATATCCTTTCTAATATTTCTTACATAAATCATAATTCAATAACCAATTATCGTGAATTTATTCGACAAACTAGAAAAGTTTTTTACAATGGATCAGTCTTTAAAATTCGACTCCAACAGACAAATTTCGACGGTCATTTATTTCTTTTATAAAAATATGTGAAAACCTCACGCAGGTAACCCTATTCACAACAAAAATGGCCCCATTTACATTACATCACCTAAACCACAATTCATTCACATCCCCTAAAGCGTACTTACAGTAGATACCTTAATTCAAAGCAAAAAGCCAATAACCTCTTGAGTTTCCTCCAGAGAGGACCATTCCCTTCTGCAGTCCAGCCTGCCTAAACAAAGCTCCAACTTGCTCCTTTGCAAAATATTCCATTGTACCCACTACCTCCGCCTAATTGTTTGGAAATTTATTCATTACCCCGAACGGAGAGCGTCGAAAGTGAATTGTATTCATGAATTCCGAATCAGATTAGTTTATGAGATGGAAAAACTTTCTACAACTGCCGTACGTATATAGACATTACTTGCAGTTGCAAAGTCAACACACAGTAATATTTGCTACCCCTGTTCTCATGGAATACAAATATCACACAAATGGGAAAGGAAGCACAGCCCGATTCTGAACTTTTGACAAATACTTCGACTTCCTTGAAATTTATGCCAATAAAAGAAAAAAATTCATAATGAAAGGACTTTTTCTGGAGAACTCCTAACACACACACCGAAGATCAAGAGTGTACGAGTACACCACTTACTGAAACAACTGCAATTATTCTTTGTTCGGTGTAGATTTCAATTGTACAAATTATTATCCTTGTTAGTTTTTAATTACACCAAACTGAGTGGAAAGATAAATCGATTGGTTTGGAGTGCACTGCAACAATGAAACTAATATTACAGGTTGGAAAAATTAATTGTCAAAAAATTGATTTCGTGTCGTGTCCTTGTGGGGGCAATTTTTGTGGAAGATTTTTTTTTTCATTTTCCCAATTAATACAACGCCGCAGGGTGGGTGAACGATATAAATAACTTTTATGACACCAAATGCCTTCTGCCACGTTATGGTGCTATATTTACTGTGACTATAAGGGCAGTGTTACCAGATTTAGCCGTTTCCTTGAACTCCTTAAAAAGGACGTCTTTTCAATATAGCCTTAGAAATAAAGGCAGTTTTATAATCATTTAAAAAAGAGACACTGTCGCCACTGTCCTTATAACTCGAAATTATTATTCCTTAAAAAAAATCGGAACAATATCCTTGAAAACTGGATTTACCAGAATGTACTTGGAATCCTTAAAAGGCACTTTTTTTTTAAACATCCGTAAAAGCCCTTAAGCCACAGTTCGATGAAAATTTGGTTTTAATCAAAATGTCCTTGAAATCTATAAAACTGCAATCTTTCCAAAATACTAATATTTTAGACTAGCTGACCCGGCAAACGTTGTTTTGTTGTTGTTTTGTTGTGCTCGCCTTGCCTCACCCGCCGTTTTTTTATAAATATGTTCCCTCCCTTGGACCTTTCTTAAAGCAATATAAAGCAAAAACAAAGACAATAAAAACATAATTTGAATTCCTACTAAAAAGTCTTCACAAAACAGATTTACGCAAAGTTCTGTTATTTGATCCCTCCTCAAATGTCGGTGAAAAGAAGCAACACGAATAAAACAACTTGACATTGACACACGAACCCCACCCCAGCCTATTTCCAAACTTTTCTCAATGAACAGCACCTAAAAGCGTGTTCAACCTGAATGTATGCGTTGAAAAGAGACGACTGCCCATTGAAGTCCAAAACATATGATCAAGTTAGATCGCGCACATAATAATCACACACATACACTACTGTAATGATGCTCACTGCTGCATGACTACTGGCAGTGGTATTCACTAAAGAAAAATAATTGTGGACGATATTTTGAATAATTGTTTTAAACATTGCTCAGCTTCAGGACAATGCAGGGGGATGTTTTTTATCCAAAATGATTCAAGGGAAAATTTACTAAATTGACCTATTTTTTATTTTTCATTCCGATAAGCCATTACTGAGGTCTGTATAAATAGAATTTTCCTTACATATATCCGGTTTTTTGACTATTTTGTAAGAACCACGTTATATTCCGGGATAAAAAGTATCCTATGTCCCGACCCAGAACATAAGCAATCGCTATGTCAAATTTCATCAAAATCAGTCCAGGAGTTTCTGCGTGATGCGTGGTCAGGCATTTTTTATTCTACAGTTTTATTATAATGTAGAGAAGAGAAAAAGAGATTTTTACCAAAATGCATCTGAAAAAGGTTATTCGCACTTCTCGACTACCTGTGACTGGCTTCTGTTCCAAGAATAACCAAACGCATAAGCGATTTACTAAAATTTGTCAGTCAACATATATTCCTTACGCCACACAGACCCCCACTTCTTCATCTAGACGAGATCCCGGGAAATCGTACAGGACACAGCTTTACCTGACAAACTTCAACGTCAACTTTTCAACAACGTTTCAATCAAAATTCCAGAATAAATTTCTGGAATCTTAACCGAACCTTACTTGGCTTGTCATCACTTGTTTGGTATACATCCTCTGCTTAAGGACACGGGCAGAAAGTTTGCCTTTGCTCATTTCTTTTATTAGTTCATCATACCTTATTAAATCCTGTCACAATCCTGATGCTCCCGGAGAACTACCCAACTTTTCAAGATGAACAAAAAGAAAGTTATCCTCCTCGCATTTCGCTGTCAAATCAAAAGACAAACTTTTCACAAGGACGTCACTCAAAGCCAGCAAAAAGGGCGGGCATACCTCACAAGTATGTATTAATGATGGCAGTCCCCAGAGAATTATTTAGAATACCTTTCAAACAAGGTCCCTATTACTTTATTTATGAACAGTCCTGTATGGTTATTTCATATCTCGTCTAAGCTGAAGCCTTTGTTCACCTGTGTGTAATAAATGTCCTTTGTAGGACGATTTGCATGAGCACACCCATATTACCTACCCGAGTGATGAAGGTATGCGCACACGAAAAAAAAAAGGTCAAACCAATTCGACCAGCACATGAGAGAGAAATTCCCTGCCAGTGCCGATGGCCAGCTACAAAGGATATCTTGTGGCACCCATTGAACGAACTATCGCATCGAAATCAAAGAATCAAGAGAGCAACTCGCTTCTGGTCGAGTGTCTGGCCAGCATAAAATTCGAATCCACTGGCGATGGCGAACCCATATGTGTGAAGAAACGTGTTAAGGACAAAAGAGTAGCCTACGGGAGCCCTTCTCGGGTGCGCACACATATGAATAATGTGCTAAGAACCTGATGTGCCTCTAAATCTTTTGCTGCACTCTGTTCGTCCCTGTGTGAAGGGGGCATTCGGTTTAATGCTGATAACCACTCGCACAGAACTATTCAATATGAAAGGCTGGCTCAGTTCTGGAGGTGATGAACGGAATGCTGATATTGCGACTGCTGGTGCCGTTCGGTGCACACCAGCAATGACCATTCCTCGGGAGATGCGTCGTCTACCGTTCTCTCTAATAATGTTGCAGGGATTTGTGAAATGTGATGAGTGGTCCACTCCGGCTGCAGATTGAATTTATTCCAAGGCAATTCCTATGCCCTGTTCAACTATCCGTTGTATGACCTGATGAGAGGTGCCACTTTTGCGGATGAGTTTCGCAATAAAAATTGTAATCGATTGTTGTGTCATCCCATCACAACTGTTCAGGATTAAAATGCATTTGTAAATGTGTTCATTCAGCAGAAAATTATGCCATAACGCAATACGTGACCAATGAACCGTAAATAGCGTGTTGGCGCAAAAAAATAAATTGCAAACTGAAAGTGTTAATATTTTAAATGACGTTATTTTAAACCGATTTACAAATTGACGGCATGTACAGACTTTCCGAAATGAAATCCCTATCAGTGCTGCAGTATTTTGTTTGTTTATACAGCTCTCTCGCGTGTGTGTGTGTTAAATTATATTTCACTAGAAGGTGAATTCAAATTTGATTTTAATGGCATATGTAATGTAGCGAGTGTCAGCTGCGGCGTGTGATCATCTTTTCGGGTTAAATTGTAAGCTGCAACAACAAAGGGAATTAGCAAATAATTTGGTTCTAGATTTTTTTTAAGGTGGAAATTGTACCTTTTACATCCTTTTGAGTAAAGGTGTCAGAAGGGGAATAATCTTCAAAATATATCTTGTATGTCATAGGTGTATTTAAAATAATACCTTACACATATGGTAGTCTAGCCAAACCGTCAATTAGGTTAGGTTAAATTAGTTAGGTTAAATTAGTGACAGGGTTGTAGGAAGCCGATTGGGCTTGTATGTTCTCTCTGGTTCTTTGCAGCTTCAGAAGTTCCTTTATGGTTATCGTTGCGATCTGCTTCCTAGCGTCCCATATTGTTTTCGATGTGATCATGTGATGTACGATGTTTTCAGGAGTTGGTATTTCTCCGATTATTTCTTCTAGTTCTCTGCGTTCTATAATAAAACGTGGGCACTCAAAAAATACATGCTGCGCGTCTTTCCTAACATCTCCGCAAGTGACTCAAAAAGAAATCTACTTCTGTGTGTGACCGCTCTATCCATCTCTGGATTTCTGGAATAAGGTGATGGGTCCATCTTCCTTTTGCAGACTGATTCCATCTATCCTTGCCAAATTCTTTTGCTTCGCTGTCTTTCCCTCAGCTTGATATCTTTGACTGAAGTTACTGGTTCCTGATTTTTGGCATCGTATGTCCTTTGTAGTTCAGTGGCTAAAATATCCGCTGATAGCATCATCTGATACCGTCCGATATGCACAGCACACTCTCAAAGCACATAGCCGGAGTTTATCCTTCTGGCGTAGTTCTTCCTTGTCACAGCTTTGGCCCATATGGATGCCGCGTACATTAAGATGGATTGCACCATCCTTGACAGTATTAATCTCCGTTGCTGTCTTGGTCCTCCATTATTTACTATTATCCTTGATAAAGCACCACTCACCCTAGCAGCTTTGTAGCACATACTTTCGAGGTGTTCCCTGTAGGTGAGCCTAGCGTCGATCATCACGCCTAGGTATCTTATTGCCGGTCGTAGGTAGAATCGTCACATGATATAAGGCACCTTAGTGGGTCTATCGCAAGATCATGGGAGAACCATCATCTAATAGATGGAAAAATCTACGCACTTTAAATGCCTTCGCTTGTGCGATAAATCCCATCTCTTCTATGCAATTAAAAAATAAGTTTTCTTGAATTTTTCGTGTGCGTGATATGGCAAATTAATGACACGACAACTTTTTTGCTAAATTTAACTTTATTATTTTGATATAATATTACATTATCTAAGTTTGTGTGTAACTGACAATTATTGACCTGTCTGTTGTCGGCTGAGGGTTGAACTGCAGTCCTGCTGGTTGTGATATCTCTATATTTATCTGATTTAAGTGGTACTTGTTTTGGGGTTGGTGTCTGGTTTTGCTGGTGACACTGTCAAGGTTGTGATCGTTAATTATCTAGAGCAGATTATTTATCGTCACATTTGGTCCTGTGTGCATTAGGTTATCGTCCTCGGTCCTGCGCAGATGTGGCTTGGGTCGGGTTTCTTCTGTGGGACGAAAGTGCCCGCATCGATCGTGGGAATCGATCGTGTTAACTTGGCATGACAATTGCAGAGTCTTCTTCGATGCCTATCTCGTTATACAGGCCCAGTCTTTTGGCATTCTTTCCGAAAAGACAGTGCATAAACAGAATTCATATAACGCTATTCTCAGGTTTGTGCTGCTGCGTTTAAGGATGTCCTTAGTACGTTTTCGGTCCGTTTTCGGCCACAATGCCTTAGACACTCGATGGCCGCTAATGTCTGGCCATCTACGGGCTGCTTGTTCATGGCAGACAGTCACTTCTAGCAAAAAATTGGGACCAACCGCAAGTCAAATCGATTACATAGCGATCGACACTCGGAAATCTTCCAGTGTTTTGAAAGCCCCGAGTGCTCAAATGTGCAGAATGTACAGATATCCAAAAAAAATGGCTCTTTGGTAGCGTTCGTTTGTGTGTTTCTTTTTTTTTGTCGAAGAAGGTTTCAAAAATCCTGCATTATCTGTAAGAAAGTGAACCTGCATTTCGATTTGCAGTCACCAGATAGATTCAGAACCGCATTGCAATCCAACCACGCTGCCCCCGATGACATTTGCAACCAAGAAGATTTCATCGTCCATTTCAGCAGCAAACTCAACAATGTCTTGTTACAATTAAAACCACGACAAGTCGTGACACATGTCATTGACAGACTCAACTTTGAGCCAACCATTTCATTCTTGTCACTCCCACTTCAAAACACAAGCTTCCTGTGACTGATCGAATTGCGAGAAGAGAAAATAATTTACCCAACATCATCATGAGCCCAATATCAAAACCAAGGATCAATGTGCCAACCAAAAAAAAACCTCTAAATCCAATTTGCAAGTTCAGCAAAGGGAAATAAAGTTTACGCTACACCCTGACAACATGACAGATTGTATAAACTCCTCTCTGACACATTTAAGGGTTAGGTCGCCCTGTGATTGATGTTCACAAGACATTATTGAATTAATTCCTGTTTCTGTGCGCTAAATATGATGTATCATCTAAATTCCCTTTAGACAGTCGTGTCTTTCTCCTCTCGATTTGCGTTCGCAAAACCAAAGTGGAAATTCAGTTTTTCCTTTTGCCCAACTTGACGGATAGAACATGCAAATAAATAAAGGAGAGCGCGTTCAGCCGCAAACCCCAACCGGAATATTTCCTCTTTAGCTGTTGATGTCGCAAAATTGTCTGTTTATTGTTGCCACACCCCTCGCCTACTGACGACGCCACCGCTCATCCTCTTGAATTGCTCATGATAAATTATTATCTTTCACCGCAATGGATTTGCATATGAAAAGGAAGAAGTTTGCGTTATCGTTTTGTGCGGGTGTTTTTTTTCACATATTTTTTATTTCAACCACTGCTGGTTCTTCGCGTCAGGTGGGCGAAGAATTGATGATAGCACTGTGGGTTTGGCATTACACAATCGCGACTCATCCGTATCCGCATTTTGAAAAGATGTACTTGAGCTAAACTGCAGCGCCCTGGACTCAGCCATCCGCAACACAACACGATGCCATTGTCCAGCGTGACGCGCACTTGTTATTCTAGTCGGTTGGAGATCCGCCTTTGTATTCTATAATAATAATAATTAATTGTTTAGTCATTATATTTACTTTTTGTTTTTTTACATTTTTTTCTCTCGAATTCCATCTTTACAGAGGAGGACTATGATGCGTTCTGTTTGGCGTACATGTTTACGTATCGTGATTTTGAAATGGGAACCCTGGGACTGGCGTGGACGGGCGATCTTAAGAATGCCGGCGGTGTTTGCGAGAAGAATGGGGTAAGTGATTGCAAAAATTAACAAGGTGAACAGGAACATGATGAAATGAATGCGTGGTGTATGTCATTAGAATGGACAAGTGCCGTGGAAATGTCGTGAGAAAGTTAGGAATTCTTTTATTTGTTGCAAGGAAACGAAGAGGAAATCGATTAGGGTCTACTTAGGACTCGGCATATGCAAATTTCGGTTAATAAATGGCGCAACAGATGGAACTCCAGGTCTAGCTTTTCACAGCCAGTCAATTTGACAGACGTAGCTTCAACAATATGGCCGCTACCAACTGTCAAAGCGAGGAGGTCCCTATTGGAAGACCCTGTAGTTTCCACGAATTTTTTTATAACGCTCCAAGTAGGTGGATCAGTTCTTTCCTAGGGATTAAAATTGATGAACAGTTCAGTTTCAGTTTTATTATTTCCTTAGAAGTACCTCAAGGTTATGTGCTTGGGCCTATGCTTTTTTTCATTTTAGCAAAGTACTACTATCGAAAATTAACGCATTGCTAATAAAGAGACCTGTTCCTTTTAAAGTGGTTGATTAATTTAAAATGGCCGGAGAGTGTGAAAGTTCTGAATGCCGAAAGACTAAAAATCTTATTTTTCATTATGAATATGTGATTTTATATTTTTTATTAATTTAAAAAAATGTGTTACTTAAAACATTGTTATTTTTAATGCTTTAATTAAAAATGTTCTAAATATTAAAATAAAAGAGCTCAAATTGATTTAATATCTTTGGTTTATTGTTAGAGAGCATAAATTAAAAAAAAACACATGAAATATTAATAACGTGCTTAGAAAAATCTTCAGTTGAAAACGCCGGTGCATTAGACCGTGTGTCACCATTGATTAAGGTCAAATTTGCATCACCATTGGCGGGTTAACATTTTTTACACAGCGCCATCTCTTGCTTCCTTTCGCACCCAACATACAATTTTAGTGTCCCGTCCATTCATCCCAAATATTAAAACGAATGGCTGCTTGAAGCTATCGGGTCCTTTACGACCAACTATTTATTTATTTATTTTATTATCACATTATCCAAATTTAAATAAAGAGAAATTATTAAATGTTTTTTTGTCGTACCAATTACGGCGTTATTTCAAAACCGATTTTTATGAAATATGGACCAAATGAAAGGTGTATCTCCATAGGTTAATTCCCGCACATATCCTTTTGTCGCAAACGATACGATATACCAAAACACAGAGTTTAAAATTTACATATCCACATAAATAGAGAACAAAGGGAAATCCACAAAGCGTTGCATATTAATAGGCTGAGCCAATAAATTCGATCGCAGCAATTAAAAAATATTGCAAAAATCCTTAACAAAGTAAGAAATCCCCTTTAAGAAATTGTTCTGCTCCTTTTAATAGAACAAGGCCAACCAACGCTTTTCAATGGCATAAAACGCGACAAGAAGTCAACAACTAACTGCTGTTCCTTTCATAACTCAATGGGACACTTGGGTAAATAAATTTTGCCAAACTGTACACTACTGAGGGAAGTTACAAATTAATTATTGTCAGTTACTAGTACGGCGACTCCTTCAAATGACTTCCCGAAGGACATAATTAGCAATCATTGCAAGTAGCACACTAAAGCACAAATACACAACAACAGCAAAAAAATACTGAAACAAATAGAAAAGGACTTTCGACAACAATTATCCGACAAAAAGTTTCTTAATGAGCGATTCCTGGACTCTTGTGCCCACGCCCACTTCGTCCTTCCTGCCGCAATCTTCGACAATCTTCAATTTAGTAATCTGTGTCCTCGAAGGAAATTATTGTACGTCCTTGTCGCACAACTTCCATGTTAATTAACATTTTTAAGTGATTTCTGCCTTTTCGTCTGCTGCAAGGACTATCAGCAGTAGCAGCAGTCAAATTGGTCTCTTAGCGACAATTAATTGACAGAACATGCTGCTCTAACGCCTGCGATCGGTAGGTTTCTCCGTCGAGGTCGAGGCACGTCTCTATTTTTTGTTACTTAGAAAGGACATTCAATATAATTCCTAATTGGCAGTGAAGTTAAGTAATCTGATAGATAGATAGTTTTATTTCGTATATAAATTTACAGTAGGTTTTGTTACCACACATTTTACAATTCAGAGATATGATAATTTGTATCTTTCTTCTGAAACATTATTTAATTTAAGAAATTTTATTGGGCAAGAAATATAACTTCTGAAGGAAAATACGAAAAAACCTTCAATTTAAGTAAAAGAAAAAAAAAATCAGGTACAAATAGATGAATAAATAATTAAATAAATATAAATAATAAATAATAAATAATAAATAATAAATAATAAATAATAAATAATAAATAATAAATAATAAATAATAAATAATAAACAATAAATAATAAATAATAAATAATAAATAATAAATAATAAATAATAAATAATAAATAATAAATAGTAAATAATAAATAATAAATAATAAGTAATAAATAATAAATAATAAATAATAAATTTAAAAATAAACTATTACATAAATAAATCAATAAATAAATAAATAAACAAATAAATAAATAAACATATAAGTAAATAAATAAGTAACAAATTAATGAATTAAAAAATAAACAAACAAATAAATAAGTAAATAAATAAACAATTAAATAAATAAGTAAGTAACAAATTAATGAATTAATAAATAAACAAACAAATAAATAAGTTAACAAATATATTAATTAATTGATCAATAAATAAATAAATAACAATAATAATACAAAAAACAAAAAGCTATTATTAACTATCGAGTAAGATATAATTCGTATTTAAAACATTTACAAGGGGATTATCAGCAAAATCACAGCGTTCTAAGAAGCGTTGCTTTAATTTTTGAATTCTTTGAAAGATCAATTCAACATTCGCTTTATCGTGGGTATCCAGAGTCGAGTGATGCCACGGTAGATTAAGCATCATTTTTAATAGTTTATTTTGAGAAACCTGTAGTTTTTTAACATGACACATTGCACAGTTTCCCCAGACTTGGCACCCATAAAGCAGAATTGCTTGGAAAATAACTTTATGGATGATTATTTTATTTTCATTTGAAAGCAACGACTTTCGGTTTATGAAGGGATACAGCATCCTAATGGCAATTGCAATTTTTTTTAGGGTATTTGCTATATGCGTTCTAAAAGTTAACTTGGTGTCCAAATAAATGCCTAAGTATTTTACGGAAGGTTCCCAGCTAATACTTGTACCATTTACCTGTAATGGACCCCTAGGAAGATAACAAGCTTTTCTTTTTCTTGTAAAAAAGATGGCTTGAATTTTTTCTTGGTTAACTTTAATTTTCCATTTGTTGTAATATTCCTCTAATATAGTCATCGCATATGTTAGATTCCTCTCAATGTCGAGAGCGAGTTCATGTGATGAAAATATCGCAGCATCGTCAGCAAAAATAGCTGCTTCGCAATGAGGTAGACATGGGAAATCCGATGTGTACAAATTATATAAGACGGGCCCAAGAACTGAGCCTTGGGGGACACCTGAGTGAAAATATACAGTATTAGAGACACCACTATTAACGTGCACTTTAAAACGACGGTTAGATAAGAAACTACGGATAATTTGACAAATATAGGACGGAAAATTGAAATTTATCATTTTAAATATAAGTCCGTCATGCCAAACGGTATCGAAGGCTTTCTCTATATCCAGTAGGACCATACCAGTTGATTTGCCTATTGAACGATGTGCTTTAACGTGATTGCAAATTCTTAGCACTTGGTGGGATGTACTGTGGAAGCGCCTAAAGCCAAATTGTTCCTCAGGATACAGATGGTTTTCTGAAATGTGCCTTGCAATTTTTTCTTTTATGACCTTTTCATATATTTTACTGAGGCTACTTAGTAAACTTATTGGTCTATAACTATCAGTCATTTCAGGAGGCTTACCCGCTTTTATAATTGGTACAACTTTAGCAATTTTCCATTCGTCGGGGAAATATTCCATTTTTAAACACGCGTTTATAATAAATGTTAAAAACCTTATCCCAGATATGGGCATTTGCTTTATATATATATTTTTTATTGAGTCAGTGCCTCCAGCTTTTCGTATTCGTAGGTCATTTACTATGAATTCAGTGTCTTCTATTGTAATATAATTACTTGTGGATGGTTGACTCGTATTATTATTTGAAAAATTTTGAACTGCTCTATCGACTAAATCATCAGTAGCGCTATCTCCTAAATTAGATGCAGTTAAATGGTTATTTGCAAATTTTGAAGCTAGCGCATTTGCTTTTTCTAGGTCTGTACAAAAAATTGTGGTTGAATCTTTGAGGAAAGGGAGTTGTCTGTTTTTATTTTTTACCACTTTTACGATGTTCCAGAAGGGTTTTGCATTTTTTTCCAGAGCATTTAGTTTTGCATTCCACTCATGGTTTCGATGTTTAAGAATATGCTTTGATATTAATTGGTTGAGATAGGAGACTTGATATTTAAAAACCGGCTGACGATATCTTTGCCAATATCGTCGGTAAGTGTTCCGTAACTTAATAAGCTGCAGGATGTTAGAAGGCAGATTGACCGGACGCACTTTTTTTGGAATATTCGGAACACTTTTGTCAATAGCGTCCAAAATTTGTTCTGAAAAAACTGCGACAATGGAGTCAACATCTTCTTTGCATGTAATATCATTCAAGCTATTTGGAATGTTTTGAAGCTTACCAGTTAATTCATACCGAAAACGTTTCCAGTTTGCATTTTTAAGGTCTTGCACATATTGCACTTTTCTTTCCCCTGACCTTAGAAGTCGGCAAATAACTGGGTTATGATCTGAGCTGAGTTCATTTAGGGAAATGGGTTGCGTAACATCGCTGGGAATGTTAGAAATAAACAAGTCAAGAACCGAAGGACGACGACTAGAACCGTTAAAATAGGTAGGACTAGGAGGGTACAACAAAGACAATGGTAAACTAAGGGTCAGATTAGACAAAATATTTCCCCAAGCATTAGCTCGTAGACAACCCCAATCTCTGTGTTTACAATTAAAATCTCCTCCAATTAAAAATTCACCATTGAGTGTGAACAATTTGCGGAGATCATTTTTAAGACCTATTCTTTTCTCTGATGATATTCTACCACCAGGGAAATAGGCGCAATAGATTTTGATTTTCCTCTGATTAAATAATTCTAGTTCGATTCCCAGATTTTCTACGTACAATGTTCTCACCGTGGGTAAAAGCGAATGTTGAATTGATCTTCTTATCAAGATTGCTACACCCCCACCTACTCTACCGTTTCTATCATATCGATAGCATTTAAAATCGGCTGTGGATAGGTGCAAGTCCTGCTTAAGCCATGTTTCAGTCACTAAAGCAATATCAACGTTTCTAGTGTTTAAGAAATGCATAAATTCTGTAATTTTGTTGCGAATACCCCTGGCATTCCAAGTTATAATATTTAAATGTCTATCTACCATATTATTTAAGTTCATCATACAAAAACTTAGTAGCTAAATGTGTGATAACATTAAATTGTTCAGTTCTAGTTCTACAAACAGATAATTGCGTGATCATTTCCATGGCCAGAGAATTTAGTTCCTCTGCTGTAAATAGCGTATTAATATTTCTGTAAGTTGGGGTGTTGCTTGGGATGTTGCCAGCGATGTTGCTAGGAGTGTTGCCAGCGATGTTGCTTGTAATGTTGCTGGATGGACTGCTGAATTGCACATTTGAACTTAATTGAGAGTTGCTCAGCCACGCATTAGCATTAGATGTTTGCGCTCGAGACCTGGCGGTGCTCTCTACATTATTAGTGGCCGTGGGCGTGGCCTGTTGACGACGTCGGCTGGGCTGTTGCAGTGAAGGGAACTCAGTCAGACATGCGATCGAAACCGGTTCTTGCATAGCGGGAGAGGAGATTTGTGCCCTGACTCTAGGAAAAGCTGTCTGCTGAACAGATGATTTTGGCTTAGCTGATTTCTCCATCAGCTGTAAGTATTCCGCTCTGTTTTGGCAAGCAGGATCCGTCGATTTGTGAGGTTTTCCACAATTTGCACATTTATATGATGCAAGATTATCACATTCGGCAGTCTTGTGTGGGCCAGCGCAAATTGAACAGTAGGTCTTTACGTGACAATTTCGCTCCCCATGGCCAAACATTTGGCAGTTGTGGCATTGCGTAAGCTTACCTTTAAGTTTGCGTTGGTAGCTCCACTTCACTTGAGTGTGGAAAATAGATCGATGGTTTTTTTTTAGGTCAATTAATTTAGTTGAACCATTTTCGAGAGAAATAATGTATATTGTGTCACTGTAGTGTTCAAATTTCTTCACAATTTTTTTAACTTCGAGACACTTAAGTCCAAGTCTAATTAATTCAGTTTTTAATGAATCTGCATTAATATCATCCATACCATTCAATATAACTTTAAAAGCTTTTGCACTTTTTAAATCGTGAGAGAAAAATTGACAGTTCTCTGTTTTTAATTTACCGATAACCGAATTGTAATCTTCAATAGATTCGCACATAATCTTAATCCCAATTGATAATTTTTTCACCGAATAATTATTAATCTTTAAAGATTTCATAAGAGTGTGCATAAAATCACAAGATTGTTGAAGGAGTTTTATTGGTGGTACATACACCTTTTTAACAGGGTCAAACACAATTTCGTCTGCCATATCATCGTTATCACTATCCGGTAAACATTGAAGAGGACTATAATAGTTTGCACTAAAGTCTTTCTTACGAGCACTGGTGTTTTTCATTTTTCTAAATCGTTTATCCAAGGACAAATATTTGTCCTCAGTATCGGGTGATCTCTCGCGTTTAGAAATTTTGGTTGATCGCAGATGGATAGGTCGAAAGTCAAGCGTGGATGACATGCACAAGCAAAAGCTCCGAGATGACAGTTAAGTAATCTGCTGTTCATTCTTGGACGCAGTTAATTGGCATACACAAATAAATCGCGACACTCAATGTTGGGCTTAAAGTTTTTGATGTCGCCCTGGGTTGTGGTTGCGCGGGGTGATAATAATTGATTTCTGTTGTCGCGCCTGTTAGTTAATTAAGAGAATCGCGTTCGTTTGGCGACCGCACTTATTGTCGGGATTGTTCAATGTTCACGCACCAGCCTGGGTTAATGCAGTGTAATCAGAGTACATCGCATCACGGCGTCATTTAAGTTATTATTATCATCCGAATGATTATCCTTAATCAGTAAAATGTCAGCTTGATTGCAATCAAGTTGTGGTTGTTGTCGCGGTGAGGCGCCTGAGGGTACGCGTGGCACTAAAAATACGGAACAAGGTCCTCTTGGTGCACATTTGCAAATCAGCAAATGAATTTGCATTCGGGAAACAATTGCACAATGTGTGACAGAGGAGGAGCACGGAATGGGCGAAGGGGTTTATGTTTACTCAAGCATCCAGGCGGGCGTACGGTCGGATGACTGATGTGTGTGGCGATGGTGGGCTGGCGGTTGGCTTATGGCCTACGGCGTGCGTGAGTGACTAATTATCGAGCAATTGTTACCGATAATTAAGGATAATTACATTTATTCAGTAGGCTATTAAAATTCATTATATTGCAAGTGGAAGTTGAAGTTGTGTACATTCGGGTTGCTCGAGTGGTGGTGAGAGTATAATACGGACTGATGAGGTGGAGGGTATGGCTGTATGCAGTTGGTGGGTCAATTGATTGATTTTCGCGGTATGTTTCCATTAATTTGTCCTTATGGTGATTGCAAGGAATAAATATGACATTCTGTTGAAAATCTTCCTTTGGGGTGTATTGTTTGTTCTTGGTCGTGCTGGAGACTGGTTTTGACTCTAGTCTAACGCGGCTGCTTCACAAAATATCCTCTACCAAGCTTAGAAGGTCGAGTAGGTTTTTTTTTATTTAAATGTTGCACAGCAGACCATACAAACTTCGCAATGAATTTCGTTTGAATACTAATGGTCGGCGTTCATATTTGTTGGGCATGCACCAAGCTTCAGGACCTAAAGGTGGCTACAGTTCGCACAAGAGTCTATTTAACCCAGCGATTTGCGATTCTGTGTGACGAAAACGTTCAATCGTTTTTGTTTAAGCGAACGTTTTGCTTTATGTAACTTCAAAAACGAAAGAAAATTTTATTTGGGCGAAGGGAAAAAAGCGAAAAATATTTCATTGACGTTTTCGTTTTCTTTTTGCTTCAAACGAAAGGAACAAAAACGAAAGACATTTTCATTTTATGCGAAGGGAATACAGCGAATGGTATTTTTTGACGTTTCTCATCTCCTTTTGTTATTTATTTGTTGGTTGTGACCAATTTTTACTTCACAAAAAATATGCTGGCGAATTATTATTCGAATGTTCACCTTTTGTTACGACAAAAATATCAACAAACGAAATATTTACATTCAAAGCGGTCAGCTGAGCCGTCAAAACAACATGTTCCATACATACAGCTTTCCGAACCTTTACTTTTTTATCACACCGTCACAACAAAAGTAGTTACATGAAGCAAATTTTTCGCTTTCGTGTGATTTCTTTCGTTTTTATAAAATGCGAAAGTTTTTTTTTATAGAATTTCACCCCATTTCCAGCTTCTCATAGTCATTTGTTTTTATTTTCTATGACAAATGGAAACTGCTGAATTGAGAGGCTTATTAAACAGATTATGCACAGTGGGAAAAAAACATATAAGATACATTTTTTAGTTTCTCTGGGGACTGAACCTGAGACCTCTCGCTCAGAAGTCCAGTACACTTGATTGAATCAAGTTGTGTATCTTTCCTCTACCAACATAAGGTAAGAGTCGTTGGCAATGGCCTTTTTTTATGCCACAGTCTCCACTGTCATAATTTAACGATCACATCCACTAACCGTGCAATACTCTTTTACATTCTAGATCCTTTGAATTTCAAACAGAAAGCCTAACCGCATTATGGTACACTATCCAATGCTCCTCTGCAAACATAAAGCATCGCCATACCTATGCCTATATCCATGTCAGTAGATTAAAGGACAACGTGCAAATATTAAATTTCCACTATGCATTCACGTTTGGTATTTCGCCGCCAATAAAACGTGTGCCATTCCGCGAAATATGGCTTGGCTAACCGTCCGATGAACACTCCGGCGGCGTTGGAATGCATTTTCGGTGCGCATCAATTTATCTATGCGATGCATTTATTTTTCCTATTGATTTTACGTGCTCAACAATAGGAACGTATAGCGCCTCACACACATTTGTGTTCAGCGATATACCACTATTGATATTGAGCAATTTTCCATTATAGAGTGTATGGCACCAGGATAAACAGGAAAAGCTAAAATTTTGTACGCGATATCAACGTGAAATGGTTGGTTTCGTCCTTTTCCTTTTTTTTTTTTTTTAGGTTTCAATTTTATTGCAATCTTCTCTGCACATATTCTTCTACAAAATGCAAATAGAAATGAATTGTTTTGGCTTCGAGTCGAAATGGAAAACGGAATTCCAAAATAATAACACGCTTTGGCTTTTGTTTCTGATGCATTTGCAATTGTGAGCAAGGAACATTTTGTGGAACTGGCAGTGGGACACGTAAAGCTAAGGTTTTACTCCTTATTGTGAGATTCGGAAAATCTATTTATCCCAAGTGGAAGTGACTTAGTAAAGGAGTACATAAATTCTGGTATAATTTGTCCATGACACTGCTAGTCCATTTGCTTTCAGCGCCATTCACTTTAGCGTGTACTAGAAGAATCAAAAGAAAAGTCAAGACGTACACCAAAATCACCATCATGTTGTGCCACTTTGTTACAAATAATTGCATACATACAGGCTGAATCACCATGACTTGTTCTTTATGCTGGCCTCTACTTCCTTCCGCTTACGTTGTAAACCCACTCATGTCAGCTAATCTGGAAGAACTCAAATATATCCTGTCTGCATCAATCTTTGCCAATAATCATTTTGTTCTTTTTTCCCCACACAGCTTGAGGAAGTGCATCCACAACGCTGATGGTGTACACCGATTTTGTTTGACTTTTTTCCAAAATGCCCAAATTTGTCATAAAATTAAACAACTAACAGTGTGACCGACTAATTGCCAGTATGTCTTTGGTTTGAGTATCTGCAGTTTTTTTGCCTCTCTATGTAAACCACTTCCCCTTTAATCAAAACCATAGCCGACTGCAGTTCCAGTCCAATTAGGACCGTTTAAAATATAAAGCGATTTGTAGTCAGCCTGCCCAATAAATAAAACCTCACTTGTAAGTTTTGTTCCACATTCCACTTGCCCACTGACAGCTCAGTAACGTTTTCTAATCCGTTGCTGTTCTGAAAGTCCAAAATTTAACCCTCCCCCATTACTCTCTACTGATTCCTTATTAAAGTAACGATTTTCCGTCGCAAAAAAAACTAAGCTTGCAAATTAAATATCCTTTCCTTGCCGTCAATCAAAGGTCCATGTCAAAGGAAGACAAAAAAAAACAGCATCCCTCACATAATGAACTATTGTAATGGCTTATGTGATATGTCATTTCTGACAACGAATGTCTAAAAATGACTAGTCAACTCATTTGCCACTGTCGGCAGAGAATCTCCACACCCACGACAACCACTCACAGCAACATCAAGATGAAGCATCAAGATGAAGCAACAAATGTTTAGACTTTTGCATTTAAGCCATTTCTTCCACTTCATTCTAAAAACCTCAAATCATCCCGCATGCCAGCGCTTTCGAATCCAACAGTTGACAAGAAAATCAGATATTCATTAGCCGCACAAAAGGACACCACACTCTACATGACCACACATAGGTATAGCACTAGCTACCACTTTTCATTCTGTGATCTATGTCATTTATCATTCCAATGGAACGGGTTGATTCCCGAGAATAGTTGTAGTGCCGTCAAATGCTGTGGCATAAAATACCAAAATAAATTTCCACATCACAGCAAGAATATAATATACGACGAGCAGGCGAGAACGGAATACACAGACACACACAAGAGGAGAAACGCAGAAAGAATTATGGTGAATCCATAGCAACAACCCGTAGTCGGTAGTCGCCTCTTCGTGCCATCATGTCTTGCACTATTAATCATCTTCAGATGATTTATTGGCATTTCAGCAAACGACTTAACATACACATAGAACACAATTTTCCTATTAGCGGGAGGATGGTGGTCGGCTACGGGTGGTAATGTGATCTGCACATCCTGCAGATGAGTAAAAAAAAAATATTGAAACTACTTTTGTAATTTATTGCTTTGCGACTTATATGAGATTTCGATTAGAAGATGTCGTCCTGCTGCTGCTGGTTTATTGGTGATTTCAAGGACCTGCTTTGTGGTAATCTTTTGATGAAATGATGTTGCAATAAAAGCAAGAAGGTCAACCAATATTATAGTCGATATGAAAACTTGAGCAGGGATTACCGAGGGGGCAGTGGGCGCGATGTCGACACATTGTTGCTGACACATTTTACTCAAAATCGTTATTTGTGCTGTTAAGACTGGTTCAAACTGCCGCGAGGCATTTAACCCTTAGGCGTCGCATTCAAATTGTGAAAATATGTCCAAGAAATGTGTGCCAATATTAATGGAGCGAACATCTTCAAAAGAGGCATGTCTTTTAATTTAATGACCCTTTTTGTCTGTAGATAAAATAACGAAAGGCAACTTGTTTTTTACATAATTTATTAATTATTTATTTTAATTTATTTATTTGCTTAATCTTAGTGCATATACCTTTCGGCTATGAAAAAAGAATGGAAAAGGGCAAAACATGAATTCTCGTTTCCATAGTAACACCCCGCAGATAACTCCTCAATGCCCCTGAAATAGGATTTTATGATTGCTTGCTTTTAGGGGTAGTTAAATTGTATAGCAATGTTAATGACACTCTCCAACAGGTTCTAATTTGAGATAATTAAATTCGTTACCATGGAAACATGACGGCGACAAATTGAATGGCAACAAAATGCTTTCGATTAACTGCAGAGCATTTTGTATTGGGAAATTCTTAAACTTAATTTTACCAGTCTTAATGGCGACATATACCTACGATTTTTTGTTTCTGCACATCTAGGGCACAGTACCTTTCGAATAATATAAGTTTCATTTTCCTCATTTCATGAGAAATACTTAAAAAGTGTACGGAAACTTTTGATGTTTACGTATTAATGTAATAATTATTTGCGGAGGCTTTTTAGTTTTGATTTAAACTAATACTTAAACTCTACCTATGGGCGCAACCTAAGTCGATGTCTTCTTCTAAAGACAAGTTCTTCCTCTACAATCGCACAAGCTGTTCTTAAGCGGACTTTATACAAGGAGTTCACTCACGTACCAAAAGATTTCAATACTTCTATCCTTGTTTGCCGCTTTTAACATATGCGTATGCGAATAATGACGAATATTCCATCGTACTTGCTAGTTGCTGGCTGTTTCACATCTATTGCAGTTAATTATTCGACTATTAACTTTAGATCCGATATATTCATTCCTCTTTTCACATGGCCATCAATTGTCAGCGATGTCCAGGGTTTATAAATTCTTTTAAGCTGCCCCACCTTGGTAGCAGTACCCTCTATTACTTTGCTTGACTGAAAGGCACCAAACTTTATTTTCCTGCACCTGCAATTTGGTCCATGTCTCATCATTAATTACTTAAAGAAAGTTCTTTATTAGTTACGGCAAAGGGAAGGACCTTACAGGAGTAATAAAGTTGGAGCTAAAAAAATAGTAGCTACTTGGAAAACCCATGTTACAGTGGCAACTCTGGTTTTTGTTAAAAATTGTTCTCGTTTGTAGCCAACTAGTACCCGCGGGGATTTAATTATGGAAATTCACCTTTCATTTGGCAATGATATCATAAAATTCGGCTTGGAAATAACGCCGCAATCGGTACGAAAAAAAACCGGCGGCGTATTAGTTGAACGGTGATGGACCTGCATTAAGCCCTAACAGGAATTTGTGTTCTTAAATAAATGTATTTTTAAATAAACTTTAGCATAAGCTCACATTCATTATCCACAAGTACAAGTGACCTTTGACACAAGCCACACATTTGTATTTTGTAATAGATAGAAGTTAAATTAAAACTAGGTACTAGTAGGTACTGGTTTTAATGGCAGTGGGCCATCTTCCTAGTATTCCTGCTTCAATGCTTCGCAATTTAAAAAATTAAAGACCGGACAATAAATGCATGCGAAAAAAGAGTGGAGAATTGTACCAAGCAATCTAATACAACTATACCCACTTTTCGCCATCATTTCGCAGTAGCAGCGGACAGCGGAATGAAAAGGAGAACGAAGTTTTTCGTTCCGAAACAGCAGCGTACTAAGCTTTAAACATAATACAAAATTAAATCAATTTTACCGCAAAAATGACAAGCGAAAACTAATCACAATCAGAAAGTCGCCAGAGTGACTGCGCTCACGCAAACAAATCTAGCCACTTTTCGCTGAATCAGCGCTTTGATGTGCTACTCGTTTTTACGAACGGAAATGTTGTCGGCTATTGTTACTTATTTCAGAAATACGTTTTCATTCTTCATATATTTTGATTAATGTGCATTTCTGCAACAAAGTCCTGCTTCAAGTACTTAAAATAGAAAAACATATATTTAGAACTGTGAGCAAAAGTCAAAGTGACAGCTCACAATTATTCAGTAGGTTCCAGTCCATTTACAGAGACAGTAACTAAATCAGCTTAAACCCTGTAAACCTTCTTTAACAATTCTCTTTAGCCCAACAAACCCAAAGACACTTCACCCTACCACATGTCCTCGAACCAATAAGCCTTTGCGGTGAATGTGATGCACCGCACTTATAAGAAGCTTACACAAAGCATCTCCGAATTTTGTCGTCCAATTAGTAGAAATCGTAAAGTCCCCCTTTACTGGTTGTAGAGGTAGATTGTTAACATCAATTTATTAGGCTTGGCCAGCGCCAACCGGCCACCCAGCAATGCAGGGAGGATAATAAAAACAAACTTTATTGTACCCGAAAATATTTCATCATTAAGTTAGTAATTGCACTTTGGTCCTGTGTACACAAAGTCCCTGTTTATGTTTACAAATTGTCGGCATGTTTGGAACTTGTTATTACCCCAGACCAGAAGAGACGGACAAAGTTCCACACCGCATGGGACTGGAAATACCTTGTCAGACGTCCGAAAGAATTCTAATAAAAAGGAGAAAGTGATTTATATTAATCCTTTGGACAGGGACAATAGCACGCAAGGTCTCTCTTCAACCACTCGTAGCTATCTGCCCTCCCCCTGGCAAACTCCCAGATACCCTATGCTCAAATCAATTCAAACAAATCAGGATTAATTGAATTTCACAGGACACAATGGGGAGGAAACAAAAAAAAAATCTATTTTTCCCAAGGTAAATACTATTAGGCAGGCAGCCTTGGTAGGTGTCCTTTTTCGGTACCTCGTGGTGGTGGCAAATTTATTTACATGCTCACGTGCAGTTGTAGTCAAATAAAGTTTGTTTTTCGTATCTCTGGTTCGATTGTTGGGGCGGAAGTGTGAAAGCGGGCCCATTGCAGTGGCCGCACCATGTCGACCTAGGCCAATTGGGAAAACCCCGAGTTGCGGAATGTTTTCCCAGTGAATTGGAAAATTACTCTCAATCATGATGACGTACAAGTTTTCAGCAGCACGCACACACAAACACCAGCATTGACGTGTGTACCAAACACGAATTCGTGCGCTTAGATCGCCTTTTTGCGAGCATCAGTGGATTGGCGCTGGCGATAGTTTTGGGGATAACGAGTCTAGGATGTTTTCCACGTGTCCATTCTTTGGCCACCCAATTTGTCTCTCGACAGATGGAAAATTTGAACACATCTGCCCATGGCAGTGCATGTTGGTAGACCGTTTGGGAGAGCTTAAAATCGCACGGATGTAGGACGTGTGTAAAGTGTGTGGTAGCGGGGGGGAGGTTGCCCCGTGGACGCGTTCATGTTTGTACCTACGGATACAGCATGCATTGGGACACAACTGGGTAGGGTATTGTGTTACAGGAGCGTAGAAGGAGCATTTAAGCGCGCAGCGAATTGATATAATTTTTTTGCTCTCTCCTTTTGTTCAATTTGCCGTCGTACATGTGTGAAACACAGATAAAACTCGACGCTAATATGAGGGGGCGGAAATAGTTGTGTTTATTCTCGGCGACAACATTTTGCAAACAACTATTGGGTTAAACGTTTACATTGCAATGGGCGGATTCGTGTTTGGACGAGGATTCTATTTCTGGGGAAAATAATGCACCAGGATAAATGGGGTTTGTGATGGGTTTTATTGGTAGAACTTTAAATTTGTTTCCAGTTACATAAATGCTTGCTATGCCTACGAGGAAAATTGCTGAAAGGTTTCACTGTTTGTGGCTGATGCATCTCCCGCATCCTGAAAAAATATTTTACAAACTATAGTACACCTTTGCTCAACTAGTTACAACTAATTTAGGTTTTTTTATTGACTTAATTGGATGTCGTATATTGCTAGGGCAAGCCACAGATATAAGGCTTTCCATGGGAGGGGAGGTTATTCGTTTATTTTAATTTTAAAAAAGACAGCACCATAGAAAAACATACTTCGTCTTAATCAGTCCGCTAATAATAGGGGATCATTTAGAGTTCAATTATATAACTATTATTACGGTGTACTTGAAGGAAATAGCAAGAAAATTTAAAGCCCTATAATTTTAAGGGCAATGCCAGAGTCGAACGAGTAAAGGTAGTCCACTGCGCCACCTTTCGCGGATGTCTGATAAACATCCGAGAGTAAAACTGTCATGACAGAAATTCTCAATTAGCCGTTTGGACGCGACATAAAATTGAAGATCATTCGTCCCAAAATGAAAAACTCAACAGAAAACACAAGTCCAGCAGACCTGTTGCGCCAACTATTTTTTTTTCTTACCTAGCTCCTAGATTAGATTCAATTGTGAACAGGGAGAGCCCTCAAGAAGGCTCTGGCACTGCGGCCAATAAAGAAGGCCTATTGTACCTTCCCTGGTGTTATATCCGTATAAATAATTTGAACTTCACTGAATGCACTCTCTCTAGTCTAGTAGATTTAAGAACTATTTGTAAATGTCAAACGAAGAGAACTGAAATAAAGTGTGTGGAGATTGCCAAGAAGAAGGTTGTGTTTTACAAATGGTCCTAGAGCCATCTTCCACTACGGAGGCAGTCAGGAAGAGTAACTGAAGTGGCGATTTTCTCACCAAGTATTTTTTTCCTAAGTTTGAGTAGAGCCGGACATTCCATGAGTATGTGAAGAGAGGATTCATCACTCTCAAGACATAATCTGTATTTTCGATCCGGAGAGACTCCAATGCGGTGTAGGAGTTTTTTCATGAGGCCGTGGCCACTGATTATTCCTGTTAGTATTCATAGGTTATTTTTGTCTAAGTTAATCAGGAAGTAGGATTTCCTGGTAGAGAATTTGGAGAAAAATTGTCTGGTGCAGTTCTGCCCAGGAGTTTTAAGCCAGACTTCATTGGATTCAATACGTGATAGCTTTTTGATGTATCCCCTGAAATGATTTTTGCTGACTCCACAGAAAGGTTCAGAAGGCTCCTAAGTAATTCTTCTATTTTTTTAGCAGCTAACTAAATTAAATATAAAAATAAATTGCCAAATTGACATCACAAGCGTTAAAGTCTACTAACGATACACCAACCCCATTCACCTATCTGTCTTTATACTAGCGTTTAAAACGATAGATTATTTTTTTTAAATAAAGTTTGGAAGTCGGTTTTGCAACTTTACACAAAACATATAACTTTTTTTGTGTGTAAATTAAATTTTTAATGTGCGCCCATTACCATTCAAAACAGAGATACGTCGAAAATAATCGTTTTCACATTCGAGTAAAAGAGATCTGTTTTAAAATTATTATAGCTAACTCTTTGTTATTTTTAAATATAAATAAATGAAAATAAAAATACCAAAATTGTATGCAGAAAAACTCAAGAAATAGTTTGTGAAGGTTTCATTAAAATTCCCTTAAAAGTTTCCGACTTCACTCCAAACATACATAATGTGAGAAGCTTCGTACCAACTTTACTTGGAGATGTGTTTAAGATTTTTTTTTTCGAGAGCATCTGTCTGCGATATGGTCGAGATGTCATGTGACCAAAAAATGAATTGCAAATCTTTTAAATGTAATTTAATACAGAACTTTCCAGCAAAGTTATCAACAATAAATGCAAAATTGTTGCATACTTTTAGGATGTCACATATCCCAAAACGGCCAGCTTTAACAAAACTGTTACCTACAATATTATCAATGAGTTTTTTTTACATTATAGAGAACAAATCTCGAAGAAACCTAAGAGGTTGGTCAGCATCTCGCTAGATAGCGCCTCTAGCGCTTGCCATCTTTTCCGAATGCCTTGCATTTACCCACAAGGTCCTCACCACTGCCTGATAAGATATGAACTTCGTATTGAGTGCAAAAAATAGTTGTGGATCTGTCGAGTTGTCAAAAGGACTCATGGACTTAGAGCAACACTGTCGGGTACTAAGCGCGCTATAGCGGTCTAGAAAATGTGTTACCTTTTATACCTTACCGAATGGCGGTCTTCCTATAAGTCCCTCTACCGAATTCTTAAACATCTGCAACAAATAAGGACATATTTAAAGCCTAACTGGAAACAATTTTCCCGCTTCTTTACCAAAAATGTTCAAAGTACACGCAATAAAGTTGATTGCATTTATTTACTTTTCATTATAAAAATGTTAATCCGAAAGAATTTTCTTTTCTGTACCACATATGGATGCAAATTGTCCTCAATAAAAATACCATCACCATACCCTACGCGCGCCGTTGTGATTGTTATTCCTTCGTCCTTTTTTTTTGTTAAATTGTCATCACGTTCATCGTTCGTTTATCGATTGTCATTCATTTTTCCATCCTACTTCCGATGTATTCCTATTGCGAGGGAATACTTCCTGAATTGTTGTTATCCTTTTTTTTTTTGCTGAAATTCGTTTGATTCATCCTTTCAACTGATGTATCCACCGCATAAAATGTTATTACTCAGCTCATGTGTATGATACTAATCCACCGCCATATGTCACTCATCCCCCGAAATGCCAGGGCTCTCATCGCGTAATTCATGAAACGATCATCGTCAAAACGATCAAACTGAACGACGTCGTTGTAAGTTTGCTTCGCGTAACATCTTCGTAGCATCGTTCAATCGAATCGTTCATCGTTCCCATTTTGAACAGTTTGAAGACTACTGTAAACACACTCTGACAGCAGAAAATGTATGGAAATTTTTTTCCGTTGTAGAATTGGGTTGAAGAATTGGGTGGAAGTGAGAACCATAGACAAGATGGCGCTGTCCATGACACCCATTCGTGGAAAATATACATACCTAAGTGTGGAAGGATGTTTACGGAAATCAAACATCATGAAACATCACATGAGAATTTGTATTCTTAATATTGAAGTTGTAAAAAAGGATTCAATGAATGCAATTTTATAACTACATTTCGTTTCTGATTGCATTACTGCATGCCATTATAAAACAAAATTCATTTGAAATTCTAAAAAAGTTGTACCCCATTTTTTTTTGTTGCAAAAAATGCGTTTTTTACCATTCCGACAAAATTGAGTCCCCTCCAAAGAGAACATAAGTGTATGTTTCCCTTAAATATTTGTTAATATTTCTCTCGGACCGAATCAAACTGAGAAAATGCACCAAAAACGATCAAACGATTGCAAAATAGCAATCGTTCAATCGCAATCGTTCAGTCGTCGAATTTGACAGTTGCACGAGTTATACGAAGCATAGTTCAATCGTCCAAAACGACGTCGTCCAGACGATACAACTATTTTAGTGTTACACGAAGAAATACAATCGTCGAAACGACGTCGTCAGACGATCGTCGTCTTACGCGATTAGAGCCCAGGCTCTTTTGTGAATCATGAATAAGGACGAACAAAACGCGATAACAATTCATAAGTTTTTATTTGAGTAAGTCTAGCACAAGGAATTCCTAGTGGGGAATACATTTTTATTTAAAATCATAAATTATTCGCGAATCGTGGGAGTTGTTCGGACAGTAGCGAACTTAAAAAGTATCTAACGCAGGATTAACGAGTCTCATATGGTGCCAAGTGAGTTGCTTTCATATAAAAATGTTCCCTATCTGTGGGTTAGGGTGTGGTGTGTCTGTAGCTTGCGGTCAGATGGGGATAAATCAACCCTTTTTCGACGGCTACAACATTCTTGGATGCATACGTAACAAAGAAACGGAAACGAACGTAGTAACTTTTCGACTGGGATAAACTCCTAAAATATCCTTTTTTATGATTCTCATTTTATAGCTGCTAAATGGGAGAAGCGAAAAATAAGGGCAAAGTCAAAAGTGAAGAAATTGGAAGAATATTCCTTCCGCGTTATTTTTTCCTTCCCTCTGGATGATGCGAGTGGGTGAAAAGTCTCGGCTAAGCTGTACGAAGGATGCCCGAAGCCTGGTGCTATTAAAGCTGCTCGGTGTATTCGTTATATGACTAATGGTGTTAAGTTACTAAACAAAAAGAAAGGAGAACAGTGAAAAAGTTACCAGAGGGTATTTTCTGTATCCTCTGCTGATGGGGGGAGTGGATGCGAATTTTAAAGAGTTTTTGTTTACACCCGATGTAAGCTTTAAAAGCCAAAGTCGGTAAAGTAATTGGTTTCAATTGAAAAGTAAATGATTTTCCGCATTAGAGGATTATGGAGCACTTTTGGTTGTCCTAGGAAAAAAATTGTCCCAAAAAAATAGAAGAAGGAACGAGGACCGCCTGTCATTGAAGCAAAGAGGCAACCGTTTCAAGGCATGTCCATCACGCAGCGGCCGTCCTCGTCACAAGACAGAATCAGCACAGGAATGAAAAGTCACATTTCCCTCGCAGTGGCAGTGGCAGTGGCAGATCAACAAACAAATCATTTCCCATCAACCCAAACATATCCGCTATCACTTTGTTCGCACGACTGGAAATCATGGAATCACTCTTCGTCACTGCCAGAGGCTGCATTAATAAAACCCCCACCACCGACCGTCGAGTGTGCAGACCAAGGCACGTCAAGGGCTTCCCAACGCCTTGCTTCATTCAACCACTTCACATCCTGACATCCTGAGTAAAAACAACAATAAAACAGAATCAAAGAGCTGCGAGCACAATACTGTTTCTAAAAAACCGCTTTAGTGGTATCTGGTATGATGTTCCACAGGAAGTGGAACTTATCAATCCAATTACAATTCGCAGATCGAGCAGAATTTCCTTGAACGCGCGCGTATCTACTGAATACATAGGATTTCAATTAACACTCTTGCCGCAAATTAATGAAGACGAACGAGAGCGGGAATTTTTGTTTTTACAAACACACATCCTAGAGGCAGGAGGGCTGCTATAATGATGGAGGAATAGCAAGACGAAGCCGTGAGAAGTGAAAATTTATCACTCGGCAATATAGCTTGGTGTACCGCCGTTTGCCATAATGAAAAAGTGCTACCCCCCCCCCCCCCCCCGCATCGTACTTTGTCAGTGTATGTGGATATTGCTTCAATTGATGGATGCGAAGAGAAGAAAACAATGTGAATGGGCTTCCATATTGTTGAGCAATTTCAATACCCAACTCATCTTCGTCATGCCATTTCAAAGAGAACATTTGTGAAGGATATATGTGCGAGGGTACTTCGTTGTTATTATTATTTTCTTTTATTACAATTCCATGTGTTTAAGGATGCAGTCGGTGTCTACATGTGGCATTTGTTGTCATGCGTTAAAAAAGATAGCATATTGAATATTCTCTTTGCATATGCCATCAAAATGAAAAAAATCTTTAAACAACAAACAAAATTCGAAAAATGATCGTCAGTAACTTTTTAAGATGAGTGGGCATATGCATAAGAGTATTGTACATTAACTTACATAGGATGGAGTATTTCATATGGTGCTCTTGAAAACCTGGGTAGTGACGTAGAGACTGATGGACGATGGCGAGTACTGCATCAGTTGTTATTTCTAAACCTTTAAGTGGTAGCCACTTGTTACTGGTACAAATATCACAAATTTCAGGGCTACTTGATGGGAAGCTTGCCTTGTGAATGGAAATTTCGCATCTCTATAGGGGACGCGCTTAACTGGGCGGGGCCCACTACAGCCATCATATTTTTAAATATATTCATAAAAAAAATCCGCAGGGGTTTTTATGTCTGTAACCGGTTAACATGAAAACTTCTAGACGTATTACGATGAAACTTTCTTTGAAATGCTCCTTAAGATTTTGAGCAGGCTATATGCTAATTTTTGTGGGTGTATGATCACAGAATGACAGTCCATGAAGTTCTATGAAGAATCTATGTGCGCCTCTAACTATTTTGTTGACCCAAAGTTTATTTCGGGCAACATTAGTACCTTATAAATTAACAAAAGTTTTGTTGATGAATAAAAAAGAGCGAATTTTTTACAGATTTCTAGGTAAATGGGGTTTTATGATAAGTGCCACGCCCCATTATACTATTTCGCCCACCTTTTGAAAAGTGCTTGTTTCGTAACGCTTACTGGTATATAGACAAGTGGGCGTTTAAAATGTTGTTTTTAAGATTACAAGTTCAAAGATGCCACGCCCCTTTTAACATTTATATTTTCTTTTATTGTGTGTTATATACAATTGGGCATCGTTGTGCCCTATTTCCCAACTAGAGATTTCATAAATGCCGAGATATAAGATTTTCAGTGTTTTTTTTTTTCTTTGTACAACCCCGCCCACTTTTGGCGAAATAATGGTCACAGGACTAAATTTATTTGTTGTTTTGAAATATTGGTCACAGGACTAAATTTATTTGTTGTTTTGAGATATGGAATTCTACGTATTTTATTTGAATCTGGTATGCGACGGGACCTTTTTAAAAACCTTACAAACAGCGTCTTAAATATTATTCAATCGCCCTCGGGTATACGATGGTTCATGGATATTAGTTAGACAGACGTGCTGCATTCAAGTCTATACAGTAAATTTCCTTAACCCAGAGCAAAGTTTTAAATAGATACGACAAACGGTTAGTGAGTTATCGAATTTTAAAGTATTATAGCTTTAAAGGGCTTGCGATGACAGACTGAATAACTCATAAATGAACAGTCTTGCAATTTTGGAGGATACCTATATTCCACCAAAAGCAATTTATGTAAATGACCCCATCTGCCCCGTTTGGGGTAAGCTTGTTCTTGCAAAACACAATAACAAACAAGACGGTAGATCATATTCATTTGAAATGTTTAAGGTTTTTTAATAGTAAAAACATTTGTTGGACTTATGTTTCTACATTTTTTAAAGTGACCCCTCCGCCCCCTTTTTTGGGGGTAGAATGTAGAATGAAAGGTTTGTATTTTTCTGAAGAGCAAACAGTTTATTAACAGTGATAAACAATTCCAGATTATAACAGAGAACTGGCAGTTATTGAACACCTATTTCAAAAAACAAAAAAAAATGTGTCCATTAGTTCGTTTTAGCCCCTCTATGGGGGGACATACCCATCTGTAAGCGGAAAATAATTTTTCGGTCCGATTTACTTGAAATAAAAATATCTGCATTTTCCAAAATTTCACTTTTTATAATTCTGAAAAATTAAGCGAAAAAAACATAAGTTGTACAGGTTGGTAACTTCCCATGTTTGCTTAGCTGCAAAAATACTGGAAAGGTACTTTTGCATTTTTTTTAAATGATTCCTACTTCCCTCTGTAGAGTTGTAGGGCGAACAGATGAACGGCGAACTTGCTTAAAATTATCTCCGGAGATATAAAGCCGCAGTACTATTAATCAGGAAGGCAACAAAAATACTGACGAAACCCCGGGTGACTCCGAGTCTCTGACTGCCAGTAAAAATGAAAAATATGTTTCCTTCCTTTGAAGATGATTTATTTACGACCGCCGGCTTTAAACAAATTCTAATCATTCGATAGTCTGAAGAGCCAATTGGTCATACTTCACATGGATCGATAATATGAATTGCGTTTAGTTTATCAGTCAGTCCGTGGTGGAAGAATCACAGCCTTCCTTTCATTTATTTCGTAATTTCCAAGTGCACTGGGGCGTATGTGGAACATTTTTATTTTTTTACTTATTTGACCCTACTTATTAGATTAATTTAAATCCCTTCCAAGCTGCATTTCATGTAAGCAGCTTTCAAAATGCTATGACCAACACACAAACACAAATATGAATTCTACCTGAACTTCACCCGAAACGCATTAGTCTACGAAGCAATCAAGTACAACAGAAAAAAAAAACAAAAACCATTCTCCGTCTTAACAGGGAAAAGTCAATTATAGTTCTGTGGCAAGCATTCGATTGCCTTGTGCCAACAAAGGTAACCAACACATGTCCAATATCGAAGAGACGACCAACCACATATCTCGTAAGATCGAATAAAGTATCCAAATAATTTCCTTTCAATGAATTTTCCTCTCGCAAATTCACTTGAAATCATTGGGCACCCGATACAGAGACTACTTTATGGTGCCATTCGTATAACTTTTCGATAGTTCCCCAAAAACCACAACACAACAAAGGAACACCTAGAATTCCTCACACACACCAGTCTGACTGCATTCGGTTTCGGTCCAAAAATTGAAATTCAATACTAGGAATGACCCAATTGCCAAATGATTATTTGATGTACACTGTTGATTACAGCATAAGTGTTGGTATGTGTGTGTGTATCTACATATGTCGGATGGTAGGATACTCCTCGACTTGATGCCTCACATTCGGTCCCGAATAATTCATGACAATCGGGTAATTGGCAAACGATGTTGTTATTGGAGTTGTTTTTGAATTCAAATAATGCTGTTGGTGTTTGTCTGTCTAGTTTTTGGTTTTTAACAGGATAATACAGACATTACACTGTGATTATTGTCAAAAGCAATAATAGCTGTGATAGTTATTTGGATTTTGCCATTCGAATGTGTCTATTTGGTTTAGCATTCCCAGTGGCGTTCGTTTGTATTTATGTGTTTAATTTGATGTGAGTTGGAAATTCCTGTGAATTTTGAGAGAACTCAAAATTGTCTTTAGGTGCTTCAAAAATGAAAAGCAGCTTTACCTTATGGAGTGCACTTGGGTTGGTGACGTTATTTACAGCCGTCATACGTAGTGAGCTTTGCAAGGAGTCAAAACAAATATTTTCGCGCCATTATGGAGGAAGTGCAGAAGTGTGCACTTAAAAGGAGATCCTAACATGCGCTTCAGGTGAGCTGCGAAATGGCGAACACCAACTTAAGCGTGACTATGGAACTTATGCATTTAAGAAATGACATGAAGTGATGGTTGATATTTATCAGCAAGTGCATAAAGGGGGAACCCAAAAATCCCATACCAGTCATCACTTTCAATCATTTTGAAGCGACTGCCACAACTCACCATCGATTGATTCATCCGCCACTGTTGAATGGCAGAGCACTTCCAACATATCGTCCTACAAGTACGGTTCTCAATATCCCATAAATAATTGCTACATTTAGCTGCGAGCATAGGGAAATTTACCATCATTCTTGGAAAATCCCCCCATCATTTCCTGATTACCAAACCATTTCAAAGGATCAATTCTTCCATCTAGCCGTGGCCCATATTTTAATACCAACTACTTTTGTGCAGGCAAAAAAAAAAACATTCAATCCAAGGAATAAAATAAATTAAATTCCATTCGGGTCGGTGACTCTTTTGCATATTTAAAGTACACTAACTGGTACTCTTATTCCCTTAGTCCCTTTTCCGATGCAATTACTCATTTGCATTTTTATGTCGTCTCTTTGGCTTCCATCCTCCTTCTCCTCCTTGGCGTATATGCATAGATTAACCATGTTGACTTCATATTGCTTCGGATTGTAGAAATGGAAATTTTTGTTTCTTTGCCTTTCAGTAAAAATGAAAAATGTCCTTTTCAGCTTTTCACTTCATCAGTGGAGAGTCGACATTTCATTTTTATTTGCCTTTGCCTTTCCGTTGCTACGAGGACGCCATATAAACTCAGAAATGTTGAAAATTTCAACAAAAACCAGAAAAACCCGAGAGAACTTGAGTAAAGAAAACAAAATATGCAAACTGTGCATGGAACACATTTTCGTCGATTAGTCACAAGGTTTTCGTCGTTTTATTGTAGTTTTTGACGCAGGGTAAGCCCCGGCAACGGAAAGTGAAACGTGATTTATAGACTGTTGTCGTAAAATGTCACATGGTACGAGTATATGCATTCACATTGATCTTCTGGCCTCATTTGATTGCCATTTCACGTTCGCTTCGGGTGTGTTTGGCACTTGTGTAAAAAAAGCAACATATCTAACCATTATGGCGAATGTCCGTCTTTCAGGGTGTAGGTATACATTTTTGCATTTTCACTCGTACAAGTGATTTAAATTGTATGGCCCTAGTCCAAGTAGGGACGGTTTTTCTTTTTTGTATACGCCAACAGTGACGGTTGGGAATATATTTCAATTCAATATTCGTAGACTTAGATATGTATAAAGTCGGACGATTTGAATAAATGTTTGAACATAAGGGTTAGTCTAGAGATGTAAATGTTACCGCAATTGTCTTAAAGTTATTTTTGTTTGTACATACAAGATTATAGGAACTTTTTTTTTTAAATATACTGGTCCACCAGTAACACCAGAAGCGGGATTCTGTTAAAAAAGAAACAAACAAAAACCGCTTTTGCATTTAAAAAAAACGAAATAAATCCTGAGAAAACGAAAAATGTTGCTTAACCTAGCTCTTTCGTTTTCGGTTTCCTACTTCAAACAGTAAGGAAGGAAGCACTGTAGTTTAAATTGCACAGCCATTTAGATATGGACCACTCGAATGAAAGTTTTTTTAAACATTTGGTTTTTCTTTAGAAATATTTGTAAAACACGTCAACGCTAAACGTGTCTATGGCTCCCTTACACACGCAACGAAAATGTTTTTTTGCATGAAGCAATAAGCAAAAGTTGAAGAAGCAATAACTATAATAAATTTATTTTTACTATCCTTTTTTTACTCTTTATTTCATCATTATTTATATCTTTCTTTAAACTTAAGACAAGACAAAAACGAATAAATCTAATTTGAAACTAACATTGACCTTAATTCTAGCTTACTGTCTGATAGCGAGGATTCTAAAATTAATATTATGCTTAAAACTGTTGTCTTTTATTTATTAAATTTAATAGTTTTTTTTATTTTTAAAGAAACTTCTTAAAAATTTTAATTCTTTATTAATATTTTTATTATTTTTTTTAAACTATGTATAGTTGAACTGTTAGACCCGTGTTAGAATTTTTTCACAAAGCTAGTTCCTACACAATCCTCTTGTATAGATATAAGTTTTTGTCAAAAACCTCCTTAAGGACTCTACAAAAAATGCTTATAGAGATTTTAGGTATAATTGAATTTTTTTTGCAAAACTGCACCTTTTCAAAAACAGAATTTTACAACAGTTGGATGATTTCAAGCCGAAGTCGCAACTTTCAACTTAACAGAAAGGGAAAGTGCCATAGAGTGGGCAACATTTCCGAGGTGAAACTTCTAAACTGAAGTTTCTTTAATTTTTGGTCAACATTTTAAAAGAACCGGCTGCCCTCCTGAGCGAGTGATCTCCGATTCAGAATCTCAGGTTCAATCCCTGAAGTCTTCTTCAGTGCACCCTTTCTCGCGAACGTCTGACGATAATCTAAAAGTATAACTGCTCTCAATTCAACTCTTCAGACTCACCATCAAATTAGATATCCCAATTATTCGATCTGCGCTATGAAAATGATTTTAAAAAAAAAAACTCATCGGCTACAGAACAAGTAATTTTTCGAAATCTCATCCCGAGAAGATTTTTTATATCAACTCGAACTTATATAAAAGTCTTGCACAATAAGTCTTCTAGGTCGACTTACTGCATATAACTTTTTTGATTCTGAAATTGAAAAAAACGCATCATCTTATGTCTCTGATAAAACGTATAAATAAGAAAAAGGATCTGCTGCTGCCCCTGCACATTCGAATACATTTCCAGAGGCCGTGTCACGCAAACTGTGTCTTCCGATGGTAGTAGCAACACGTCGTCCTCTCCAACATTGGCATTGAAATCATCAAGAACACCGACTGTAGATCATCTTGGGGAGCTCGCAAAAACAATCTGTCTTTCTCCTTTGCGGTCTATGAATATACAAATGAAGCTTATTTTGTTGATCGAGCCTTGATGCAGATCTTCACCACTCATGGAAAAATCTCAAAAACTCTAACTAAGGTCTTACTAGACCTCGCTTGATTATTTTTTGTTTGGCTGGGTACACGATCATCCAACCTGTAGCTTCAACTATTTTTTCTAGGGAGAAGGTTCGAATTTTTTATTTATATTGAAATTGTGATCAGACGGCAATGCCATGCACAGTCTAAAAAAATGGAAACAAGATTGTTGAAAAATGAACGAAGGAGGTTCCTTTGCAGACAATTAATTAAGTGCCCGTTCAATTTGTTTTCAAGCGATATAGGTTCAGAGTTGCACTTGCAACTCGGTGTTGCGCAAGTATGAGACTTGTACGTTTGGTATTAATTTATAGCCCACAGAAATTGTAAAGTATGATGGCTAATGCAGAAAAAAAAGGTTTCTATTGCAAAAGACCTTTATAAACAATTGTCTACAACTAATCGTCCTTTCTTCTCTCGAAACCGCGATCTGATCTTCCTTATAATGCTGCAGCTATTCGTCGCTTGTAAAATATAAAGCGATCTCTATTTCCTATATGAATCAAAGGTCTGTTCCGTCGCCTTGTAATAATGGTTGAATTTGTAGGCCCAAATCCAAATCCCTTGACAACTCAAAACTACAATTTGGTTACCATTCCCAAACTCTGCCCAACTTCTTAGCATGACCGTGCCTCGGCGCTCATCTAAACTCCACGTCGAATACATACGAGATGGAATCCTTTCCAGGGATTAAGCGCATTCATTCCCTGAATTATTTATAACACGAATCTGAAAATCTCCCATCTACTCCCGTATTATACCGGATTACGTTTGCTCTCCCATAGCTCCTGTTCTACCGTAGCCGTTCTTCTTTTTTTTCTGTACCGTTGTCGCTTGGTTCGAATTTTAGGATATGTACTTTTTCATTGATTTCGTTTCTTTTGGGTTACTTTTGAATATGCATGCACATACGCTGTTATCGTTAAAAAGCAATTTTAAAATATTTATCGGTCCTTTTTCGTTGGGCATTGGGCGGACCTCTCCCGCCCGCCCCATCAGGGAGAGGTTGACAAATGCATTTTGCAATAGCACAAACACCATTCGAGGGAACTGACCTTTTTGCTGTTGAACCTGTGCCAGTGACGGGATCCATCTGATGTCAAGTTGTTCAGTGGCACTGGCAGGATGGCTAAATTAAAAATCGATCAAAGTACATGCATATACACAGGTAGTGGGTTGTGTTGAGTGCTGTATGGAGAATATGACATAAAAGTTCATGAAAATTGCATTAGTTTTGACAGGGGTTTTTAGTATTATTTCCCATGAAACAATGTTTCAGTCTGTGTGTGTTTGTGGGGTAGTATTCAATTTGACTATTTTATTAATTTAGAATCGTTTTTCTGTTCTCTTTTTTCAGCACTACAGAGGCTCACTCAAGTCGCTGAATACGGGCATTGTAACACTCTTGAACTATGGAAAGCACGTGCCACCAGCTGTTTCGCATGTCACTCTGGCCCACGAAATTGGCCATAATTTTGGATCACCGGTGAGTTTTTTTGCCACGACCGTGGGGCAAATGATTGATTTTAGTGTGTGTTTCTCAATTTTGATTGACTTGTTTGAAAATGTGTGGCCACCATTTTTCAATACCAATTTTAAAATGTCCTTAAAGTGAGGTCGGTATTTCTAGTGAAACACCATTTTGAGCAACAGTTACATCGTACTTTCCAAGTCTACTCAAGTGGTTAACTACAACTCGCAATAAGTATTGCGAAAGTAGCTTGTTCCGACCCACCCTTCTTCTACCGCTGTGCACATTATTTTGAAATCAATTTTCGATTCTTTTCTTATTTTTGCAAGAGCAGAGGAAAAGGGGTTGTCAACATGTACGAACATTGTGTTTGAATATGTTATTTGTTTGATCCACGGTGTGTAGCGTCTTAAGTCGTAGGGCTGTCAGGATGTGTCCCTTATCGCTGGTACCTTCTCTTGCCTTTTGAATAAAATGCTAAGCGAAATAATAAAACAAATGGGAAGTGAATGAGAAATGCGACACGTTTTGACTAGGGAAATATTTACGAAGGTAATCTATGTAACAGATGCTGTAGGAAGGTGTAACGTTAAAAGACATCTATCGGCAAAGTTTTTTTTGCCAGCATCAAGGTCAACATTGCCAACGCGAGTTAAGTATCCATAGCAAAACATATTGAGAAAAAAGATAACATTATTTGTATTCAATGATATCTTTAGTCTCTAGTACAGTCTTGCACACAACGCTACAATGATAACATATGTAAAAGAGATAATATCGTTTGTATACAATGTTGGAATATTATCTCTTCTTCATTATCAAGCAAGACGATTGTACGCTTGGGTCTCCTTGTAGATAGATAAGAAAAGTATATAAATACGACTGTATGATGAATTTATCAACAGTCTTATTGTAACTACATAGTAGCCTTAAGCTCCTTTTAGAATTAGTAAAAAGTATTTCAATAATAAAGGACATAGTTCCAAATAAATATTGTTTAATTTTAAAAGTAAGAAACAAGTGTTTTAATTGGCGATCCTGCCAGGAGGTTAAATATACTTTTTAACTTCAATCGAGCGGACCTCGGGAACAAGTAGTGAAATCTAGTATAAACAGAACACTCGCGTTACCGGTTACAAGAATTACCTAGCATAGCAGGTACAAATATAGCTTCTTCGTACGAAGCAGCAAAGCAATTCAGTGAAAGTGTATATGTGGAGGAAAAAAACACACAAATTCGACGACAACAGACACGAGTTCAAAATGGAACAACTCGCAGTATTAATGGCAAGATTAGAAGCTTTAGAAACCAGGAGCAACACAGTAACACAAACCCTAGAGCACACACGCACAGAGAATGCAAGGTTAGCAGCAATAATAACTAACCAAAATCAAATAAACACTAATTTAGAAACAAAACTAAATGAAGTAAAATCTGGATTAGGCATAGTACCAAACATACCTGTGCTAGAGGAAATAAGAACCACATATACAGATGGTAGTGAAATACAGTTAGACGCATTTAAAAGCCTACCTATTTTCAACGGCGATCAATCAAATTATCGGTCGTGGCGCGAAGAAGCATCCAGATTAATGGACAGCATTAAAAACTTCAAAACACACAGTAAGTACGCAGCAGCATTGACTATAGTGAAAAGTAAAATACAGGGTGCAGCCGCGAATGTGTTAACTAATTATAACACAATTTTTAATTTTGAGGCGATACGTAACAGATTAGATTATACGTACTCTAATCAAGAACCTCTATACGTGCTACAAGACATGATGAAAGCCATCACGCAAAAAAGAAGCACACTGTCTGAATACCACGACGAGATAAATAAAAATCTCAATTTAATAATATCAAAAATCACTATGTCAGGTGATCCGCCGAATATAATCGACAGACTAATTAAAAATGCTAACGACGACGCAGTTCGTATATTCATTGATGGTATGAGTGACAACTTTACAAGAGGATCATTATATTCAGCTACAATAAATGATCTAGAACACGCATTCGCAATTGCTCGCAGAATAGAACATGATAATGTGCACAGGCATTTACATCTCACTCAAGATAAGCACCACAAAAATATGCCACATGAACGCAGAAACGAAAGAAGACCAAATTATTCGAGCCAAACAACGAATTATCAACCCCAGAAGCAATACGATAATATGCAGCAACACAATCAAGGACCACAGCCGATGGAGATAAACTCGAGACAAATTGTACATGCACAGCGACAAAATTGGAATCAATACAAACCCGATGTATATAATCCACCAGCGAAACGTGAACACAGCGGGAGTTTCAACACACACAACAGACCGCAACGATCTTATCAGCAGAACTTCAAGCAGCAGAGAGTAAATAACTCCCGACAACAACGCAGAGACGATGTCAGCAGTACATATGCAGAAGCAGATGAAACGGAATGTATGGTAAATAATAACATAAGAATAGATCATTTAAACTAGTAGACGGGTTGCCCTGCTTAAATTTAACTAGTACTATTTCTAAGGAAATTTATAAAATTCTTATTGATACTGGTGCAACCCATAATTACATTAATAGAAAATGCGATTCTAGCGAAAAAATTAAAATTAAACCTATAAAAATAAAAACAATGCATGGTTATTCTATGGTAGATACAAAGAAAGTAGTTAGGATATTAAAGAAAAATATAACATTTTTTGAATTAGAGGATATTCAGTCTTTTGATATGATATTAGGATATGAAGGACTTAAAGTTCTAAACGCGGAAATAAATTTCAGTAATATGACTCTAACTACCATAAGCAGTGTCGAATCTATTCAGAAAATTAATTACATAATTGGGGAAAATAATATTTATAAAGCAGATATAGATAGACTGATGAAGATTAATAACAGCATAGGACCGTTACCCTTTACAGATACTATAGAAGCAAGCATTAGGACGACCAATGATAATCCGGTTTATGTTAAACAATATCCATATCCCATAGCAGATAACGAATTCGTAAACAAAGAAATACAGAAACTCTTACATGACGATATAATAGAAAAAAGCCATAGTCCTTATAACAGTCCCATATGGACAGTACCTAAAAAAGGTTTGGACGAAAAAGGAAAACCAAAACGGCGCATGGTTGTTGATTTCCAAAAACTTAACGCTCACACTGTAACAGACAGATACCCCATTCCGGATGTCAACATGACAATTCAAAATTTAGGTAAAGCCAAGTACTTTACAACATTAGATTTGGAGTCAGGTTTCCACCAAATTAGAATCAAAACAGATGATAAAGAAAAAACAGCTTTTGCTATAAATGGCGCAAAATATCATTTTAAACGAATGCCTTTCGGGCTCAAAAATGCACCAAGCATATTTCAGAGATGCGTGGACGACATTTTGAGAGACTTTGTAGGTAAATTCGTACACGTTTACATTGATGACGTATTGATATATTCTTCATCTGAGGAAGAACATATACAGCACATAAGTCAAGTATTCGACGTACTCAATAAAGCCACATTAAAAATATCTGATGAGAAAAGTAAGTTTTTTCAAGAAGAAGTAGAATACTTAGGTCACATAATCAGACATGGTAGAATCACTACGAACCCTGAGAAAATAGCAGCTATAGAAAATTTTCCAGTCCCACAAACGGTAAAGGATTTGAGAGGATTTTTAGGTCTTACAGGTTACTATCGTAAGTTTATAAAAGGATACGCAAGCATAGCCAAGCCCCTGACATTATATTTACGAGGAGATAACGGTAAAGTAAACAAAAAACAAAGTAAAAATATTAAGTTAAATCTGAATGATTCAGCATTAGAAGCGATTAGAATTTTAAAAAATTATTTGAAAGAACAAGTCGAACTTTTTCAACCGGATTATAGTAAACCATTCGAGCTTACTACTGATGCATCCAACATAGCTATTGGAGCCGTACTAAGTCAGAATAAGCAACCTATACACTTCTTGTCAAGAACACTGAGTAAGACAGAAGAGAACTATAGCACAAACGAGAAAGAGCTATTAGCGATCATATGGTCCTTACAAAAACTCAGAAACTACATATATGGTATAGCAGACTTAACCATATATACCGATCACCAGAGCCTTATATATTCTGTATCAGAAAAAAATCCCAACACAAAGCTGAAACGTTGGAAGGGAATCATTGAAGACTTTGGAGCAAAATTAGTTTATAAACCAGGAAACCTAAATCTTGTAGCTGACGCATTATCACGTCAACGCATAAATACTTCTACCATAGAAACAGCACATTCAGCTGAAAGTTCTTCTAATGATATAATAAAAACTGTGAATCAGCCTTTTAATGCATACACTGCACAGTTCGAACTTATTGAAGATATAACAAATAATATCGAAACACAAATCTATTTTAGTAACAAAATAAGACTCATAATAAAGTTTAAGGACAAAGACTCTTTACTAAGGCAGATGAAAGAAGTTATACAACCCCAAAAGATTGTAGCTTTGCATACGAAATTTGAAAACATATACAAATATGGTGAAAACATAAAAAAAGAATTCCCACTAGTAAGATTTATATTCACACCAAGAAAACTTCAAGACGTGACAAATTTGGAGGAACAACTAAAACTTGTAAGGGTAACTCACGAAAGAGCACACCGAGGGTTACGTAACAATATACAAGAAATCTCAGAGAAATATTACTGGCCCGATCTAAATAAACAAGCAAAGAGTTTCAACAGAAAATGCATAGCATGTCTATTTGGAAAATATGAAAGAAAACCTATCAGAGAACCTCTGAATAATTCAGAAATACCAACACATGTGGGAACACACATTCATATGGACATATACGAACGAACGACTCATGACAGATAACGAGAAGGGATTCAAAACAGAAATGGTGAACCAAATGTGTTTGAAATACAACATAACTAAAGTAGAAACTCCAGTATACAGATCGACAGCGAACGGTCAGGTAGAACGTGTAAACGGTACAATAACTGAACTGTCTAGAATATTCACAATTCAGAATAAAACAAGACTTATCGAAGAAATATTTAGAACAGTGCGTGAATTAAATAATTCTATACACTCAGTTACCGGTTTGAAACCTAGAGACATTTTCTTTAATCAAAATAAATATAGCAATAGTGAAATTATAATAAATAAACTAAACTCAGCATCCAAAAAAGTGATCGAACGTCTAAATAAAGGAACTCGACACAGAGAGTATAAAAAAGGAGATAAGATAATGGTAAGAATCACAGGTCTTAGAAAGAAATCTAACGCCAGATACATAACAAGAATAGTAGAAGAAGATAAAGGAGACACTGTAATCTCTAAAGAAGGAATAAAAATTCACAAGGATAACATAAAGAATTATCATTTTTCAGATGACGAAAATATTAATATTCCTAACATTACTAGGAATTGTACAGAGTCAAGAAGGGCAAGGAAACGTTCAAATAACTGAGTTACTAAACAAGAAGTTTATACTTACGCAAACAGATGACGTGTATTTATTCAAAGAACAAACTTATTTGTTACATGCCACCAACCTGACTTCGATATTTCAACCTTACGTAAATATCGTAACTAGTAAATATCAACCTACACAAGAAGAAAAAATTTGGTTAAGTAAAATTAAGAATTTAGCAGACCAATTACAAGAACATACTAGGCATACTAGATCAATTAACTTTTTAGGAACAGCTTTCAAATATGTGTTTGGTAATCCTGACCATTATGACTTAGTTAACATAGAAACGAGTATAAATAATCTCATAGAAAACAATAATAAACAAAAAACTATAAATTCTAGATTTGAACAAATTTTGCAACAATTCGAAGGTCAGAGCCTTAAAGAACATTTAGTAATAGAACAAGTGTACGAACAATTATTATTATTGACCAGAACAATTAATGCAGCAAAAAATAATGAATATTTATCAGAAAGCCTAGACTTAGATGACATTAAAAATATTATTCAACATGAAATAATTCAAGTACCCATAATAAATATACTTGAGTACTCTAAAATATTATTAGCTAGAACTGATGAATTCTTCATCACAATATATAAATATCCAGTTCTAATTAAATCATGTAAATTGTATAAAGTAACACCTTTAAATTCAAAACATGGAAAAATCATTACAGATAAAACAATTGCCTTATGTAACCAAACTTATTTAAGAACAAGAAATTGTCAAAATCATCTAAGTAAAAACATTTGTGAAATTAACTTTGAAGAAGAAAATTGTCTTATTCCACTTTTAAAGAATATAACTTCAAAATGCAACATTAAACAAGAATACGATTACGACTTAGAAATTGAATCCGGTGTTATGTTATTAAGCGGTAAGCATAAGTTAAATAATCAAACAATTAATGGTATAAACTTAGTTACTTATGAAAATACTATAAATCTAGACGATAAAATATACAAAAACATGCATAAGCAAATTAAAGAAGTTATATTAAGAAATCATAATTCAGAGTCTTACATCGACCAAATAATTAAAGAAGATACAATGTACAAATTCGATAACATAGATACTTTAAAAAAACTAATTATTCCTTTTGAAGAAAAACCGATATTATCAACTATATACACAATTGTAACACTGATTGTTATTCTAGCATTTACGTACGTAATGATAAAAACTATACAATGTATAACAGATCGTCAAAAACAAAAAAAGATTGACGCATATAACAAAACTTATGAAAGAGAAATGTTAAAAATAGCGTCGAAAAATCGGGACGATTTCGTTTAACAAGGGGGGGAGTTAAGTATCCATAGCAAAACATATTGAGAAAAAAGATAACATTATTTGTATTCAATGATATCTTTAGTCTCTAGTACAGTCTTGCACACAACGCTACAATGATAACATATGTAAAAGAGATAATATCGTTTGTATACAATGTTGGAATATTATCTCTTCTTCATTATCAAGCAAGACGATTGTACGCTTGGGTCTCCTTGTAGATAGATAAGAAAAGTATATAAATACGACTGTATGATGAATTTATCAACAGTCTTATTGTAACTACATAGTAGCCTTAAGCTCCTTTTAGAATTAGTAAAAAGTATTTCAATAATAAAGGACATAGTTCCAAATAAATATTGTTTAATTTTAAAAGTAAGAAACAAGTGTTTTAATTCGCGCTGCCAAAAATGTTATAAGGGATACTAGGGGACCTCACAAAAATTTTACCATGCCGATGAGGATAATCGCCTGGCGTATACATTTGGGAATGCAATCAATCTTTGAAAGCTGAAGACCAAAACTAGAGATGCTAAGGGAGCTGCAATAAAAAAGAAAGTAACTTAAGCCTCTAAAGAAAAAAAATCCAAGGACCACGAAAAGTTGGCTGTCGCATCTACATATTAACGGCTGCTACTGGAGATCTAATTTTTAAAGGTTTTATAAGGAGGCTAAAATTTATTTACCAATCATACAAAGCTCCAAGAAAAGCCCAGATTGTTACGCTTGCAAATATAAGCATCGAAGGCCAAATTTACAAGTTAAAAACCATGGCTGCCTCCCTTCGACCAAGGATCTGGATATCATGCTTGATCCCAAACTTAATTGGAAACTTAACATTGAACACATAATAAGGAAGACGGGTGTTGCCTTCTTAGCCTGCAACAACCCTTCGGGAAGATGTGGGGACTTTAGCCAAAGATGACCTTGTAGATGTACACAGCTGTAGTGCGTCCTAATCTCACTTATTTTTCACTGGTATGGTGGCCTGCGTTGAGTAAAGGCTACAACCTTACAAAGCTAAAAATACTGCAGAAAACAGCCACTATTAGCACCACTCACCACAGGCCCACTGAGGTCAGCTCCAACGGATGCCCTTACTGTGCTCCTGCACTTTTACCTCTCGACTAACACAAAAGATACCGCATCATGCAGCGCTATTAGATTCAAGGAGTCTGGCTGCTGGTCGGCAGGGCCACCTCTACCTACCGCTACCTTACTAACTCTTCACCCTCTTCTCCAACAGATGGCGCTAGTTGTTTCTGAAAGAAATACTGCAGTGCAATCAAATTCCTTCCATCCCATGAACGGCCAAAACTGAAGTAGACAATCCGTCTTGCAACAGTCCCGGCGGTCTTCAGGTCCTTCTTGCGACAGCCCCGGTGGTCTTCAGGTCCTTCTTGCGACAGTCTCGGCGATCTTCAGGTCCGTCTTTCGACAGTCCCGGCGGTTTTCAGGTCCGTCTTGCGACAGTCCCGACGGTCTTCAAGTCTTCCTTACGGCGGACTCGGCAATTTGCTAGTTACCCGTAGGCCTACTAACACCAAAAATTTCAAGCGGTCGGATAACTGCCTGAGGATTAAACTCAGCGGTACACGAGATTGGTACTGGTCAACTCTGATGTTTTCTCGCTCGTTTGAGATTTTCTTGCTGGTCTCAAAGATTTGACACCAGCAAGCGGGTGTGAATTATATCACCAATGAATATAAATATGGGTTGGCGGAAAGGATATGGGTAAAGTTTACATAGACGAAAAACAAATAAAGGGAAAGTATTGTTGTAACGAATGCATCGTTACAGGGTCAATCAAAAAATATTGCATATGTTGAGGGTACTCTGCATTATTTGGTGGATAAAGACAGCAGGGTCTTCAAGGGCAGAAATCTCACCAATAAGTTGAAATGAGTTCATCAAACAGGAAAAGATTGAAGGCACTCGCAGAATGTACGAGATTTGACAAATGAATTCTAGGAGTGGAGCATGTAGAACAGTTTTATTCTGGATTTAAAACCGGAGCATTACTCTCGAATATTTATATCCTGCACAAAGTACCAAAAGTAAACACTTATCCCCAAATCTCTTCGCCCTATCCATTGATCACCCAATTACCGCCAAGGGACCACACTCATAAATATCAAATTCTACGATGAATACCGAATTCATGTCATTTTCGCATCCGCTATAGTTCTACGTATAACCACTGGCTCATTTGAATGGAAAAGTTTTCTTTCGACTACCATTTTTATTTTATTTTTTTTTATTTACGATCTCATTAGGCGCATATCTAACAAGCGTGGTCCCACAAACATTCTCATTGTTCGCCAGGCTAACTAAAACAAATTAAATAGATGCGGTCTGGTCCATCGGAAATGAAAGTTTTCACATCGTCCTTGTTCTCTCTGCCAGAGGAGCGCAATAGAACCAACAGAAAAGCAACACCAACCAGATGGCGTTAGCATTCCCCAAAGTGTCCCGAAACCCCTAACCGCTGAAATCACAAAAACACACAAACACATACACCGTACCGTACACACTGAGAGAAGTGGGCTAAAAAGTTTTACTATGACCACCACGAGACTCAGTCTCGCACTCCTTTTCGTGTTTCTTTGGCATCGACCAAAAAAGGAGACGATGTGATGCAGAGCTTACACGCTCTGCAAACCGAATCTTATTTGTTATGTACTTAAGGACCATAAAAACAAGGACACAAAACTCATTTTCCCTTGGAATCCTCAATTTTTGAGGTTACGTATGAGCATATACGAGTACGACTACTGTGCTGCCATATTGCAGAGGCGAGGATGAAAGGATTCGAGTAACTCCAGGATGTGCAATTTCCATTTCTCGAGAGCATTGCAACGATTGTCAGAACACTAGTAGAGTAGCAGATACACGTACATATACCCGCCACTGGCATCTGTGCCATTGCCATGCAAAGAAAGCGTGTGTGACATTCGGTGCTGGCTGTAAGGAAGTTCGGTTGTGCATATATACGAGTATCCCTCTTTGGTTTTTCTTCCTCGTGTCTGGATCGAAAAATATCCATCCGAGAGATACAACATCGATGCGCTCTTCCGAAATATTTCCATTTATTCAGTTGTCGCTCTATTAAGGGACGAGGAGGAGACAACGGGCGTGCGGCCGGGACACCAACGTATATCCTTGCCGCCTGCAATTTCATAATGAGAAAAAAGTTATTGTTCCGAGACTTTGTAAACTCTTTGGGTAGGTTTTCCCTCTGGGCTCTGAGTAATTCTCACCATCGGTAATTTTTTTTTTTTTTTTTCAAGTTTTCTGTTCGTCCTTTTGGGTTTATTTTTTTTTGTATTTTTGTGGAGGTGGGATCGGCGCATATTTAAAGCATCGTTACATCTATATGGTGTCGTGTCGTGTTCCGCTGCGGGTAGGTAGTGCGGGAATCGTTGTCGTCAGCGGCGTATGTGAAGAAGGACTCATTAAAAATTCAATAGGATATTTTACGTAATTAAAAGTTTTGATCGCTTACAAATTTTACACAAAAAGTTTTACTTTTCCCAGGCAGAGGCAGAGATATCCAACCCAGCGGTATATACACAGATCGTCGTTGAAGTTTTGGAGCGATTGCCGGCGTCACTGATGCGGGCGGCGTGTTTGGGGGGTTTTGAAAAGTTTGCACAATTTTTCGGATTCCTCTTTCGGCCCATATCCTTTGAATAATAATTATCCATGAAAATATTGCAGCAGTGAAATTATGGAATTGCTTTTAGGGCTTTCGTGCAAATGTAAGGCATTGTGGTGGAGGACATTTTTTGCAGATGTAAACGATATTTTGATGGTAAACAAGTAATCACTCGGTTCTTGTTCCCATTCTGGAAGGAGCTGTGCTTGTGAGGTAAAATCAGGTTTGTAGGCTGTTTGTCGAGGTAGAGTATGACGGCAATGCGGCCAGTGCGTCTATTGTGAGGCATGGCTGTCATTTCGGCTAGGATTTAGGTATCTACTGCTGACACAGATGCAATGGCATTTTGCTGATCCTTAAATGCACTTTTTTCCGTAGAATCGTATGGAATTCAAATACTCAAGGAATACCAGGTAGATTGCATGACTGTGTTTGAAATACGAAAAGGGGGCATCATTAGAAGCACCCAGTTGGCACGCAACAATTCCATGAAGGTTCCGGCGCTTAACTTGTTGTCATCATTTGTCTCTTATCGCCATCATTTTTACTGCCCAGCTTATCTGTTGTAAGAGTCGCGTGTGTAAGATGCTAAATTGGAGCGGATCTCTGCGTCTTCAGCCAGCCACTGTAATTCATTAGATAGAGGACTTCAAGCAACAATTCCATACTGGGTGTACCCAGACTGTTTTGATGGTTTGAAAACAGTCTGAAGTTTGATTCGGGGACTTTATGCTGTTGAAATGCTCATATAATATGGAGTTCGTTATACAGCATCTGTGCGTCATTTCAGCATTTATTTCGGCGGCTTGAAACCGATTGCTAGTAGCACCCACATAAGATTTTGTCAGGGAATGGTGTCGGATCAAAGGTTAAGAACTTAGAAGCGTTGGATTTCTGATAAGATCTAAATCCCCGAAAAAAAAACACAAATAACGTCCTAAGGTGTTTCCCATTGCGCAACCTCTCGCGAACGTATAACAAACACCCGAGAGTAAAGCTGTCATAAAAGAGATTCTCAATTATTCGTTCAGACTCGGCATACCATTTTTAGGTCCCTTCCATTCGTCTCAAAAAATAAAAAAAAACTCATCCAAAACCTGTTGCGCCAGCCTCCAACTATTTATTTTATTAATTTGTTTGTTCACATCTGACAATATTTGCTTTTTGCTGATAAATTTCAAACTAGGCTAGGCGCTGATTGTTGGCATTAAAGTAATTTAAAAAATAAAAACAAAGTGACTTATACAAATGAATGAAAGGTGTGAGGTTTACCCTGAATAAAATTGGTTCGTGACATTTTACCACACATTTCACCCTTTCTAAATTGGATGGCGCTAAAGTCAGGGGTTGACCTAGGCCTTCACCAATTTACCACACGAGCCAATTCGAACTTTTTAGCGCGAACATGAGGCGAGATCTTTCTGCGAAATTTTAAATCGGGGACTTTTTGGGAGTGTCCGTCTCCATTTGCATTATCACGAGTCTTCGGCACTTGGCTTCATATAACTTTTCGATAGTCTAGCTGCCAATCAACATTAAAGGTCTGCTCCCTAACGATAATGAATTCGAATACATTAGTAAAATTTAGTTAAACTTCGTTCTTTACGCAAAAGTTGGGCAGAAGAGAGACACAAAGAGAGAACAAAACATTTCCCCTCATAAAAAACTGCAAATAATAGCCCAACAAATTTCTTTGGTATAGTTTGTAATAACTGACTTAAGCTGTCAAATCTCTCAAAATTCAATTTGAATTGGCAGTTTACTTAGATTTGCTTTATTAAGTGCTGAAATTTGTTATTAAAAATTGATAAATCCACAAAAAAAAATAAATATTAAACTGAATCCGAGTGTTTTTCTCGCATACGTTTTCAACAAACATCATGCCAAACTTTAGTTCCTGTACTTTTTGGTTATATTCTCTTTTTCTGCGAGAATACATCCCCACTCCTTGATATCTGACATTTTGCCCAAAACTGGCCCAAAAAGTAAGGGAACAGACCTTAATAAATCTCCTCACAGTATTTTCTCCATTGTTATGACTTTAGAGATATCTGGATTCTCAAGACAGTGGCCCAAGTCAATATTGGCAGTCCAAAATGTTCAAACATCTTCGGAATACTACAAAGGGACTTGTGGTGACGTTCATGTTACTTTACGTATACGAAGTGATGTCATCCTTTTCTGGCTTAAGTAACCTAATGAATCGAAGTCGACCAGCCTACCTAAGTTCGGGCAAAAGCGTGGTATATGGCCAAGCTATTCAATTGTTCAATGTTCTCCTTTCCTACGCATATCGGAGACGATTTTCACTCACCTGTTTTGTGTCGAGAAGCTCGTAGGCAGTGTGTTTTGTAACATCTCCTTTTTATCAGGTTGATGCTAGCAAATTTCTTTTTGATGTTTACTGTCAGAAAGGCAATCACTAACATGTCGAACCCCCAGGACTTTTCGCCTAAGTCTTAAAGTAAATCTGCATCCAAATAGAAATGGGTTCTTTTTCCTGTTGTTAGGTTAGGTTTGGTTTAACCGACACAAACAAACAAATACCAAAAGAATGTAAGAAATTGTTTTCTCCAATTATTTCAATCAGCTTGAGCTTCTTATGAAGCTTATAACAGGCTTCGAATGTCTGTGTCTCTTTAAAAATTTAAATCCTTCTAGAGTTGAATGGTGCCAGATGGAGAGGGACCCGGGCAGGTACCGAGCGTCCTCCTCCAAACAGCTGCAAAAATCATTTGTTATATGTTGGCATATGCAGGGCCATTTTGACCAATTCAGATTTACAGTAAACAAGCAGGGCCTCAACCTGAGACAGAAATTTAAAACTTTGAGCAGTAATTTTTTTAAGGTTTTAGGGAGAATGATGAAAGTTTTATTGATCTGAGATCTGACATCAGACCTGTGGTTGAGGCACTTGGATTTCCTCATGGGAAATGGGTGTCGAACAGCAGTCGTCTAAGAGCCGTTCGTGTCTTTCAAATAATTTGGCATGATTGGCTTGTTGCGAGGATCACTCTTAGCTTTGATGCCTCCTCAAAAAACTCTTCTGTTTCGACACAAAAGAATCTGTAAGATCCCCGTTTAGTTTTCCTCAATTCTTTCTTAAATAGTTTCAAGGAATCCTTCTGAAAGTCCCAGTGATTTTTGTACCTTTGGATTGATTGAAAAGTTGCCTACTTTTGAGTAGTCCCGATTCGGACTGGCGAAATAATTCTCTTGTAGGTACAACTGAAGGAAATTTCCTGGCTTTGCATCGTTCTTTCCCCCAGCTCAACCCATCTTTCTGGGTGGCCCTTTAATGCAGTCATAGGCTAGCGCTATTTGCTCTGGGGTTATTCTCTCTGTTAATATCGAAAGCGGAGAAAACAAGCTTCAAAAATCAATAAAACAATAGTCTCCCTGTATCAAGCATTATAAAGGGTGATTTTTTAGCTGGTTTGGTTTTGGCAACACTGGTTTTGTCAGCTGACGTGTGTTTAGTACCTTGTGTCACTGTCAAACAGCTTCAGTTTGGTTTGCAATTTAACCATGGATCGTCTTACAAATGAACAACGCTTGCAAATTATTGAATTTTACTATCAAAATTCGTGCTCGGTTCGAAATGTTCATCGCGCGCTGCTTCCATTTTATGGACGAAGCTCATTTTTGGCTCAATGGGAACGTAAATAAGCAGAATTGTCGATTTTGGATTGAATATCAGCCAGAAGCATTGCAAGAGCTACCAATGCATCCAGAAAAAGTCACAGTTTGGTGCGGTTTATGGTCGGTGGCATCATTGGACCGTACTTCTTCAAAGATGATGCGAATCGCAGCGTTACTGTCAATGGTGAACGCTACCGAGCGATGATAACAAACTTTTTTTTGCCCGAAATGGAAGTTCTTGACTTGCATGATATGTGGTTTCAACAAGACGGTGCCACATGCCACACAGCACGCGAAACAATGGCGCAATTGCGAGGCGAGTTTGGTGAACAGTTAATTTTACGTTTCGGGCCGGTCAATTGGCCGCCTAGATCGTGCGATTTGACACCATTAGATTATTTTTTGTGGGGGTATGTCAAGGCTAATGTGTATAGGGACAAGCCCGCTTCGATTGACGCACTGGAAGCCAACATCCAGCATTCATTCGTGAGATACCGGCCGATATGTGTGAAAGAGTATGCCAAAATTGGACTCAGCGGATGGACTACCTGAGACGCACCCGCGGTCAACATTTGCATGAAATTATCTTTAAACATTAAATTGCAAGGTTCAAACTATCGATTCAAATAAATATTTCATTCATTTTTTCGAATTTTTTGTGTTTTTTTTTTTTAAAGTTCTAAACCTCTTAAAAAATCACCCGTTATTAACAGCTCACGCGCATAAATTCAAAATTCCCCACCTGCCTTCTACACAGCCTCAGGCACAATTGGCGTTCGTTTACCTCCCGCATTGCACTTGCATTACAGTTCTCATGAAATCCTTTGTTTGCAGAAAAATCAATTCCATTCCCACCACCATCACCACAGGATATTTGTCCTTTGTTATTAATGCATTCCCTGGCATATCCTTCACTTCTGGTTGCCAATTATCTAACCCATCATACGGAGACTATGCCACCTCAGCAGGTGACATTTCCCAAAGATGCTCCACTCCCCTTTGCATCCTTGACTGGCATTTAATAAAACTGACACTGCACATACGAAAGTGACAAATTCAATTCATTACCCCACAGCGTCTGTATGAGTGTATGTGCAGTGCATGTTTCCGAAACGTTTACAGCGATTTGTCAGTGCCACACCTCTCCATTGTGAACTGACACCATCACCTACGGCGACACTAATTTGCCTTTACCCTCTCGTTTGTCTCTTGCAGCACGACCCAGAACAATGCACGCCCGGCGGCGAGGATGGCAACTACATTATGTTCGCCCGCGCGACCTCCGGTGACAAGCGCAACAATAACAAGTTCTCGCCGTGCTCGCTGAAATCCATCGAACCCGTCCTCAATGCGAAGGCACGCAGCGTCAAAGGCTGTTTCACCGAACCGCAGACTTCCATTTGTGGCAATGGTGTCGTCGAGCCGGGCGAACAGTGCGATTGCGGCTGGGAGGAGGACTGCAAGGACAGCTGCTGTTTCCCAATGTCGCGGCACGCTAGGCTCGATGAGAGGCCATGCACATTAACGCCGCGTGCCATGTGCAGCCCCTCGCAGGGACCGTGCTGCACCACCGAATGCAAATTAAAGTTCGGAGACAAGTGTCGCGATGACAACGGCTGCCGCGATCCCAGCTTCTGTGATGGACGAATGCCGCAGTGTCCCCAATCGGTGTACAAGCCCAACAAGACCATCTGCAACAAGGAGTTCGTCTGCTACATGGGCGAATGCACCGGCAGCATATGTTTGGCATACGGCCTCGAGTCGTGCCAATGCATACCCGGACCCAGTGATCCGAAGACGAAATCCTGCGAGCTATGCTGCAAACAACCGGGCGAAGGACAGTTCTGTCGCAGCTCGTTCGAATGGAACGAACCGCCATTCGATGTGCCCGATATGTTCGCCAAACCGGGCACGCCATGCAATGACTACAATGGGTAAGTTCTCGGCCACCACCCGCTGGGCTGGACCCAGTTAATAAATCTACTTGTTTTCTGTCTCCTTGCAGATACTGTGATGTCTTTCAGAAATGTCGTGAAGTTGATCCTTCCGGTCCATTGGCCACGCTGCGAAAACTCCTGCTGTCCGAGGAGAGTATTGCCTCCTTCAAGAAGTGGATACAAACAAACTGGTATACTGTGGCGCTGGCCATCCTTGGCGTGTTCCTTTTGCTGGTAAGTAATGAAGTTGCATTATCCCGAGAATCCCGATCCCGATCCCTGACGGCGCCGCACCGCCATGCCAGCGCTAGTGGCGGAAATAGCTTTTTATGGGATTTTGTTGTCGGATTTCCGTTTCCCCTACATGGTTATCCGGTTATCCTGCTCCTCTTATCCTTGTTTCGCTCTTTTTTTGTGTGTTTTGTTGAAATTTATTTGTTTTCCGATTGAATTTTCTTATCCACGTCGATGTTGTTGTTGGTGGCGATGCTCAAACAGTTTGGCCGGACTATTGGCCAAATGGTGAGTGACGACAGCGACGGGGAGACGGGCTGTGAACTGAGGCGTAAGTTGGTCCGTACATTATACTCGTATGTGTGGCTAGTTGCTGTGGACTGTCTGTCATGTGTATTGCTAGCTTATTTTCAGCTAGAAATAAATGCGAGTTATATGGTAGCCGGTAAAGGAGATTCACGGAGATGACTGTAATCGCAGCGGATAGGATTGAATGGGTTCGATGGAGTGTGCGAAATGGAGTCGAGTCTCCTCCTAGTAGGTCATGAGTGTTGGTGGATGACGTTTTGAATGCGTGTGTGGTTGGAGTAGACTTTACTATGTTCATTTTGTCTGCATCAGTTGTAGAGTTGTATCATGTGACAGAACACTTTTATATGGGTAGCTTAGGTTCCACCTTCCACATAGAGGAATTGCATTGTATTTTCTTTGACATGAAATGATTGTAGAAATCAGCCAGAGAGCCCTCTCCATCTGTTACCGAAGTAGAAGTTCTTTTGGCGCGTTCGGAAGTAGCTAGATACCTCGATGAAACGAAAAAGCGACAGGAAACTGAGCAAAATTTTGCATGAGCGCTTTCGGAAGTAGCACAATCCTCCGATGAAACGAAAAAGCGACAGGAAACGAGAAAGGCTAGCACACGAAGTGAGGTTACGCGTGCTAACCTTTCTTGTTCCCTGTCGCTTTTTCGTTTCATCGGAGGATCTGAAATGTTGCTCAGTAGTTTAGAATTCCGATGAAACGAAAAATCGACAGGAATCGACAAACGAAGTCGGAGAAAAGTTTAAAAAGAGTGCCAGTAGGACACCAGCTCACCTCATCCACCCACCTTCAGTATATCCCACTAATGAATCCCCTTTTCTTCTGCAGATCCTCAGCACGAAGCTACTGGCCAAGCGTTCCAACCTCAAACTGAAGTCGGTCACAATAATTCACAGCGCCACAACGGAAACGGTCCGTCTACCGGAAGACAACAACGGCGTAATCGTGCACACGGCCGTCCGTACAAAAGTTCCCTTCAAGAAAAAGGTTCGCGGCGAACGCTCCGCCAAGACAAAAATAATCAGCAAGTCTGCTAATGGCAGCAGCACCCAGAAGTCACAAAACATCTTTGGCTCGAAGCAACAGCGTGATGTCGCATCCAAGAAGCCTCAGCGCAAGAAGAATCGCGTCGCCGCCCCAAATATAACCACCAATCCATTGCAAGCGCCTGTCGCCACCCCTGCAGAAGATGTTTCCATTCCAGCTAAACCCATTGAGGTTAAATCGAAATCAAAGACAAAGTCCAGCAGTAAAAAACACAAGGAGATCATTGATTACTCAAGCGGTACGCGCATGCCATCTAGCGGCCACACAAATACATTCGGCAAAGTGCACAAGTGGCTGTTGGAGTCGCCCATAGTCTCGCAGCCCCTGTCACACATCGAGCATTCGTCAAAAGTCCGTAAGGTCATGTCCAAGTCACAATCAACGCCCGAGCGACTGGTTCAAAAGTCGCCGCAGAAGACCAAGTCAGTGGGCAACCTCAGCAACGAGAAGGTCAAACTGCAAGTGGTCTACAAGCCGCCGTTTAAGCTATCGCTGAGGCTTTCCAAAAATTCGGCAGTCAAGACGCATGTGATAGGAAGCGGTTTGAACAAAATGAAGAGAAAGGCCCGCTCCAGTGATAAGAAGCGGGTCAACGCCACCCCCGTGGCGCCAGACAAACTGAGCAGTGAGCGAGGAAAGCGCACTGCGATTCTGCTGCGCCGCAGTGTCGAGGAAGACAGTCAAGCATTGACAAACAGTGAGCCCAACTATGAGACTCTGAATCCCAAGCATCCGCCACCTACCATTCCGGTGGACAGCCCACCTCTGTACGAGAATATGCAGCCACCTGGCGAGGCCTATGCAAAAGACCCCAAACCGAGTACATCGAAGAGCTCGGGCCGCATCAGCCGCAGCTCGAGCAACACCAACCTAAGTGCGGTCCCGCCACAGCCACACAGCTACAGTCGCAGCAACTCCATATCGAATCAATCGACTGCTGCGGCAAAGCACCCAGCCAGCCGCAAATACAGCGACAACTCTGTGCATCTGAGTCGAAACTTCGGCAGCACTCAGAACCTCATCCACCCCAGCAGTAGTCAGACGAACCTTTCCAAGTCAAAGAAGCGCAGCAGTCTGAACCTCAAGACTTCTTCGTCCACTGCCGCGGCAGCGGGCAACCTTCAACTGCCAACGAAGCGCAGCAATTCAAATCTGAATCTGCGCCGTGAAAACTCCACAACGAATGATACCAAGATGCCCTCGCCCCAGCAGCCGCCGCCGCCCTTAAGGCGCAGCTCCAGCAACAATACCCAGCCGGTGTTGCCCTCGCCACCACAACCGATACCACCGCCGCCACATCGTGGCTCAATAGCACGCGGCAGCTTCAGCAATATACCGCGTGCGAGCCTCAACATGACACCGGCAGCAGCAGCAGCGTCAGCGACGACCACGACCACGAATTTCCAGCGTCAGCCGTCGTCCGCATCTTCGAATTCAACTCAACCTACTTGTAGCAGCAATACTAGTAATAATTTCAATAGTTTTAGCAATCACCATCATAGTTTTAGTAATAAACGCCCCCACACTGCCGCCTGTGATGACACCAATGCCAATAGCAAGTCACGACCATTCGAGTGGTTGCAGCCCAACGGACCTAGTAGTCATAGCAGCAGCAGCAGCAATAGCAATCATGATCAAATGCGAAGAGGTAGTCGCAGTAGTGCATCTTCGAGTCAGCATCACCATCAGTTCCAGCAGCATCAGCAGCAGCAACAACTGCCGTCAGACCTGGAGGTAATGGTCTCTGATGTGGAGAACCTGGTTAGTTAGGGCCTGTTTTAGTACGTTTAAGGGGTGTTGATTTTAGTTTGTTTTTTCTTTGGGATTAGACTTTTTGTGGCTTTTGTTTCGTTTTATTTGGGGGGGAGCGCTGATGGAGCTGGCAGATGTTTATAAGCGTGGGTGAATGGGCTTTTCTTTCATTAAATCTAGTGAATCCTTGTCAACTGCTGATGGAAGCTCCTCTATAGGAGGACTTTAGAACTGTGTAAACGGGGTAAGTTGGAGAGTTTTGTCATCACTTTGTGTCTTGCCGCTGTCTTAATGTGAACCCATCCCGTGGTAGGTCCACTAAACATGGATTAGTGTGAATCCATCTTCTTTCTGACACAAAATTAGTCACAAATTACGTCTTATCCCGAATTCATTGTGAAAAAGTCAAGAAGGGATTGGGTAATAATCCGTCCTTTATAGGCTGTCACAAGTATTCGCCAAGTAGGGCTATATGTTCGCTTTTATTTTAATTCCGTCAAACCCCGAAAGGTTAATACTAGGTTTGCATCGAACATTCATCTTGTGAACCTGAAAGTGGTAAGTTAGGTGGTATCTTAAGCCTTATTTTAGATTGGTTAGAAAGAAGGGCCGATGGGACAAGAACAAAGTACACAAGTCGCACTGAGATCTTACTAGTTTTTACTCAACAAATTTATTTACGTAAGAATTGAAAGAACTGTCAGTCTCCTGAAAATTGACAGCTGATTTGAATTTTTTGTTCTATTTGGCATTTGACATTTATGAACGATCTGTCATTTTTCACAGGTTACCACAAAAGCATTCCTTAACTTTTGGGTAAGTTTCCCTCTCTGAGAGAGAATTCATCTCCGCCACTGTCATTTTGACAGTCTTTTCCATTTTTACTACAAAAGTAAAGGAACAGACCTATTATACAGGACACGTGGCTCAATTGTTTCGATATTGGATAGGGATGTTCTGAGGAGTTGTCTTAAAATTTACCGATCGTATCTTTCTAACGAAAACCAAGCTTTTCTCTAACTTGGTAAAGTAAAAATGCTCCGATGCTCCGATAGACTTCAAATTTTATTTATATAAAATTAAAAAATACTTCCAATTTGACAAAGGAAGTGGAAACTTGTTCTGCTAATTTTGTTTTTTATTCTCAAGCTGTTTTCGATCTTCAAACTCAGTCTTAACACCTTTTGGCTCGGAATGTGCCAAAAAATTAAGTTTTATCTACTTGCAGGAACTTGTTTTGTATGTACCCTCAATTTCGCTGCTTTCTTAGTCCGGCGGTTATTGATCGGAGCTTGGTTTCCTGCATTTGCTGGAGTTTCGGCAGCAACTGGAAGCTGAGAGTTCACAGAATTCGGCAAACCCATTATTCCATTATTGTTCTTAATACGTTGCGAAGAATCCTTTTTGTTTTCTCTCTGTAAATGAATATTTAAGGACACGAAATGGGGTATTTCCAAATGCCACCTATCACCGGTTTTACTAAACTTTTTCCAAACTAGAATCCAAATGACTGCCCTGCCTTTATAACCCTTCATTAAAAATGTAGCCATTACTGAATCTGCGTACTTTTATCAGCACACCAATATTTATACAACGAACCCTCCTCTCAAGTACATTTTATAATTTAAAATAAAATAAAAATCAAACTCTCCAATTTCTCCCAACGACGGAAATCAGATCAAATTTAAAATAATTATTTTTCTTACAACAAAGCAAAAGTAAAAAATATTAAATTATATAATGTTTATGTAATATGAATGTGTAATTATAAAAAAAAGCTATAACTTAAGCGAAACAACAAAACGTAAATGATGTTTGTGTCAATTAATTGTATGATGTTACTTATAGCTTGAGTTGGAATTCAGTTTTTATTTTTTTAGTCTCTTAAATAATTCTTTTAATTTCAATGTTACAGCAACCAGAATAGATTTTGTTAAGTTTTGTAATATACTCTTCTCTAACAAACTCAGCTATTATTTTCAAACTGTTTTAAACAATTTATTTTCGAATATTAACTTTATAAATAAAAATAATGAATTTTTATGTAAATTTCTAGATATTATATATATTTCTAATAAAAATAAAACTACGCAAAATCTAATAAGATATTAAAATCAAATAAAAAAAAACAATGATAATTATAAATAGTTAAAAAAAAAACTGCTGTGCTTATATGGAATACAATTTTTGGCGTTTAAATTATTTTTTATCGAAAAAGAAAACAAAAACAAAAAAAAAGTATTGTAAAAATGGAAAAATGGCCAATTATTTTAAATAAAATTAATAACTTAAGTATATTTTTTAACAAAATATAAAACAGACTTTTCTTTCATCGAACATCACGAACGTGAGTATACCATTCTTCTGGCACAGCCAAGGGTGTGGCTGTGTTTCTCCTTCATAAATCGAGTTAAGTATCCTTGCTATCATAAAACTTAAACAGGACAAGACAAGAGGAAAACTTTCAACTCGGGCGCTTTATCATCGTCGTTGTTTCAAAGTTTATTTCAAATCTAATAAATGTCATATCATTCGAGATGAAGTCCTGTATCCTCGAGCAGTATCATTTCACAATTAACTAGAGTGGATTTTGGGCCATCTAGGTGTGGGTGTGGGTATACATACATGAAATGATATAAAACAAACCCAAGAGCCTACCTTTTTACATAGGTATATGGGATCGGGATGTCTGACTATACTGCTATAACAATAGTGAGACCGAAACGCATTGAGGATATATGACAGGATATACGAGCTGACTGTGAATTGTTTTTAATAGTTTAAGCAAACAATTTGATATGATTTATAGTGCTATCGCTTTCAATTACTCCTCGGGGGCGGGCGAGGGGCCGAGGAAGCAAACAATTGTTCGTAGGGATGATGAACGGGCTCTGCTAAATGGAAATTTATTTAAGGCACACATATGTGCGGTCGGCTGTTTGGCAATAATTACAAATATTATTTTTGCGCTTTGATCATAAACATAATTGTGTGGGAATTTTAATGGATTCCACTGAAATGGCATGGTTTTGTTTATTCATGACGCGGTATTGTTCGCAATTTTATGCAATCGCTATAACATCGGAGCGACGGAGACATTAATTTTAATCAGCCGTTTGTGATGTGGACTATTTATGGAGATAACGACCTGACACCCATAAATATGTGCGAAATGGCGCGGTACAGACCGTTGTGGTTTGCGCTTATTTAAGAGCAGAATAAATATCGTTGGATAATTATGACAGCTGAATTGAATGGATACACCTGGAATTGTGGAATTGAATGCGTCTACGTATGGATTTTTCGATGGAATTGTTTTAATCGTGGAATTCTATATGGCATTCATCTAAAAGCAAAATATTTTGAAAACTCTTCTATAGCTGCTAAGCTTTGTAACGTAAATAATATTTAAAAAATTAATTAACGAAAATCATTAATGTAAGCATTGGGCTTTTTTGAAATTCAAATGCGTGTTGAAACAAGGTAGCGCAAAAATGATCACCCTATCGAAAGATCCTATAGAAATGTTTGCAAATGGCGGCAAATGTCAGTTATATTTACTTTGACATTTGTGAAGTAAAAAGACACAAAATCAGGGGTATCGCGAATAAATTCCGATGGAAATTTTTCCCTTGTCAGCAATGAAATTCAGACTGCTGAATAGAAAAGTGTGTCCACAAGCCCCAGACCCTTGAAGCTCTGAAAGAGAATATATACTCCAAGAATGCGAGGACTATCGCCGAAACTTATGACAAGAGTGATGGAAAATGACATAAAACGGGTCCGAATGGTCATCCGATATTTTCTCGACTTAATGGAAACAAATTTAAGACATCAATAAACTTATCAAAAAATAGAAACAATGTTTTTCATTCATAAAAAAATTAAAGTCAAAGAACATCGGGAGAGAATTTTTGCGCCACCATGTAAAAAAAAGACAAGCAATGGGAACTTTTCTCAAAAAAGATACTATACTCTGTTCAACAAAAATTGTCAGTACAGGCCTTATGGAGGAGCTTTTTTTCTACCAATGGTGCCTGTAGATACTCTCACGGCACTCAAACACAAGAATTGCCACTGAAATAAAAACGAAACCACTGTCATGCCATAGAATTGTTGTTGTAATTTTCCTAAAATTTGGCGAGGAGCTCACTGCAACCACTCTGCCACACAACTGCGGGCAGAATGAGCATGATCGGCTTGTGTTGAGCGCTGCCACTTTGCTACGATCGTAGCAAAATTGCTACGCGATTTCTTATTTGCTACGCTGCTACGCACTCTCTCTAAAAACGTCTATTTTGCTACTTTTTTTTAAAGAACGAAATGTCAGCATAAATCTTGGAATTTTTCTTGAAAACAAAAATAAACAAAAGTATATTCAATCTTTACTCACTTTCCCACACCAACGTATTTTTTTTCTACCATACCCAACAAGTATACATGAACTAGTCCTTAAAAACATATTTACTTTGAATAAAGAATTAAGTGTTTTTTTGTTTGCTTTCGAAAAAAAATAATATTTTTTGGACTTTTGAGTTTCGCTACGCAAATTAGGTTTTGCTACGCAAATTTGCTCCGCAAATTTTTTCTCTTGTGGCAGCACTGCTTGTGTTCGCTTGCTATTATCATCAACCAAAATAAGCAGTGTGTGTGACTGAAGCACATCAGAGGAGTGTTACCATATGTACAATGAAAGGATATCATCAAGGGATTTTCTATGGATTTCGTAAAAGAACTTTCGGTTTTGGTGCTTTTGAGAACGAATTTTTATGTGGGGTATTGCCATTCGGTTTTATTTTTTTGTATTTCTGAAGGATCAAATAAAATGCTGTTAAAATATTTTTTTCAATGTCGTCTGTTAGAAAAAGATTTATTCGTGAAGTGTTTTAATGCATGCATTTCATTCACGCAACAAGTGATCGTAAGTGCGTTGTAGTGATATTGCTATTAGTAAATAGTGATTATTGCTGCAACCGGATTCATGTTTTTTTGGGATTCGTATGAAAAATTTTAATATACAAAACTAAAAGTACCTATATATTTTCAACAATATTCGTGAGGGCATATTTCTGCATATTTTAGCATATTTCCCTATTTTTTCATCAAAAAGATTTTAACACTAAAATATCGAAATGACAAAGGAGGTAAACCTATACTGCTTATTGCCGGATGTGGGTTTTACCACATCCGGTCACTCGCCCCCAGTAAAGATAATATATTGAAAAGGTTTTATGATCCTTTTTTGCTACTGTTTCCAAGAAATCTACACTGCCGAGTAATAATTTTTGATTAAATAATGCATATAGGTATCTATGTATATATTAAAAAATGTATGTAGCGCTGTACAAGTGCAGTCCTTTTACTATCTGTTTAGGTATAAATAATTGCGTCGTGCTTATGAAATTTTGTATTCTAATTTCCTGTTTGTGTATAAAATGCGGAAATAAGGCGGTTGTTATCTTAATCGCGGATAGTGCATTTAAGCAAATAGTTTACTTTATTGTGCATATAGTTAAAGAGAAACATGGCTACAAAGTCTTCAAAGGATCTAAGTGTAGAAAAAAAACAACAAATAAATTGGATTACGGTGATACATTTTTCGTTTTGATTTTTTTTTATTTCGTTATTTGAAATTGGAAGATGGTAACCCTACAAGAATTGCTCTCTGAGTTTAGGCGAATTATCATACAAACTACGGCAACCCTGTGAGAGCTTTAAAGAGGGACAGATTTATGTAAGTCATTGCAACCAGACTGAGAGGCAAACATCCTATCTTTCCTGTACTGACAATTTTTGTTGAACAGAGTATAGGAAGGTGTGTTATCCTTTCTGTTCTATTCAATAGTTTTCATATCAGCTTCGTAATAGTTCCTGATGTTGCAGCATTCGATTTCAAAGGTTTACGTCTCAAGAATACTCGCCTATTCAATTGTTCGAAATTCAGTTCTCAATACAAATGCTTCTTGTAATTCATCTGTATGAAAATGCATCATTTGTAGCTTCCATTGTATAAATTCTGTCAAATTTAAGTATGTCAATATGAAAAATCCAACTGCTTTAGAAGTTTCAACGTGATAAAGACGTGGACGACGGCCGTTGCTGATAGGATGTCATATAGAAACTTCTTTTATATGTAGGGGACGTACCTACGCCAACAGTGAGAATCTTTTTTTTAAAGTTACTATAATTTGAAAAGTTTTGAAAATATTTTGAAATTTAAATATGTGTTCGTTTGCGCCAAGTTTTGCCTTCATTTTTGACTATTGAATTTAATGTTTGTGTTTATGGACTAAAATATGTTATACAAAAAGTCTGCAAAACTCTTTTGTCTCACTGTTGGGGTACGTGCGCATACAGTAAGACAACTGATGCCCAACAGTGAGACTTGTGAATTAAATATCGCTAACTTAGCTAAAACTTTAAATAAATAAAAATTTCGCACGAATTAAGTTTTTGTACTAAGTTTTAAATATAAAAATAAATAAAACAGTCTTTAATGACTTAAATTCAGACATTAGTAAAAATATAAACAAAAACAAAACTCAGACTACAAAAATAATAATTAAAAAAAATTAACGAAAAAATTAATGCTAATCTGTATACTCCCTTGTTGCCTACTTGTATGGCCACATAGAATGGGATGAGACAGTACAATTTTGATGTCATCTAATGTGTGTATACAATAAATGATCTATCGGCCACATTCGGATGTACAAATCACTGTCTCACTGTTAGCGAATCCTTCAAAAAATCTAAAAAAAAAAGTCTCCAAAGCTACACTTTGAAATAACTTAAATGCACTTTGAATACTTACTTCATACACTAAACTAAATAATAAAAATACATCTTGCCGTGACTGTACTACACGGAAGCTTGATGAAAACAGAGTCAAACGATAACACATTGTTAGACTACTTCTTGTATGTGCAGGGGGCAATATGTTTAAACAAGTCGTTTCGGAGTTAAATTGAGTGTCTCACTGTAGGAGTTGTCTCACTGTTGGCGTACCTCCCCTACTCATATGAAAAAATTTGTCTCTTTGTGTGTGGATTTGAACCAGCGCAACGTCAGGAAAAAACTACTCACCTATTCCGTATTAATTTGTCAGACTCAATAAAAAACTTATCGGAGCAACTTTTAGATTTTATTTCATTGTAATCGATCCACTCCTTGAGGACATGTACGAATTAAAAATTTCCCCAAAAATGCAAATGTCGTAGTGGGTTATTCACGGCTTACTTCGTGTTTACGCAAACTTGACAATCTTAGTGGCCCGCAGGTTGTCTTTCATTGAGAAATGTATACGCGCATGGACAGGTAGTATCGTGTGTCACGTTGTTTTTGTGCTTTTGTTGATTGCTCTGTCAATATTTTACAAGATAAGAAATTCATAGTCCCAGTTTGTAGAGAACCGAAAAATGATTTCACCTCTACAAAAAAGACATAAAGGGCCTTGACTAGCTATCTAAGAAGCCACTGACCACCAAGCTTAGGAAAATGGGAATCTTCTTAAAACAATATCTGCTTATTCTGTATGGAAAGTGCAACGCAAGGATACAACCTAAAATCGAAGGGCATGAAGTGGTACCTCAACAGCTTGCTTAACACTTGCTAACGCTTGTCTAAGTTTAAAAAAAAAATGTATGGAATGCATACCAGTTATTTTCATGTTTGTTTTCTACTTTCAAATTAAATTTTAAGTAATTGTTCACTTCTACAAATCTATATACAAAGTTGCCCGAGTTTATTCCAACAAGCTTCCTCTATCAACCACCAAACAACACAAGCTGCATAAAACCTTGTCGCCGATGATTTAGTACTCAGTTTACAGCCGTTCTATAAAATGATGTGGACTACGTTAATGAAAATTTCCTACTCCTTCCTCCTGATAATACACAGCTATACCCTGTAATTGTTGCTTCCTAAACTATAGACTTAAGCAAGCTATTAATTAATGCACAGGACACCACTGCAGCACTGCTGACCTACTTCGACGGAAATATTGTTTCTGCCCTATAATTAACTTTGCGGAAGTGCTTCCTGGATTAGGAATTTATAAGATCGTACAGTGGAACAAATTAATAGATAAGTTCGCCATTTGGAAAGTTTACAAGGTACCAAGCATTTAAATGCTGCTATTTACTAACAATGTTTGCATCTTCCGACAGTCAATGTCTGTTATAAAATCGTCTCCATAAGTCAAAGAAGAGGCGCAGCTGCACCCGGAAATGAACAAAAACTAGCACTCAAGTCTAGAAAAGGCTTGTATGTGGATTTGAACACGAATCAAGCTTAAACTGCTCACCGAAATCCATATGCATTTCTCAAACATAACTTAATGGCTTTATGGGTCGACATTTAGCTTTAATTTCATCGCAAATGGTCTAGTGGTTCGGCAGAAATACGAATTTAAAAAGTTCCCTGAAAGCGGTCAGATGTCAGTATTGGTCGTCCTCGTCACTTATAATTTTTCAATGCTATTTAATTCTATATATTTACATATTTGAGTCATAACTCAAAAGCCGCACCAACAGCGGTTGGCTCTAAACTCATTCGAATCAAATCAGGAATAACACACAAATTCTAAACGACTTTGAGCTCTTTAAAATCAGAGCTTTATATATGTCCACAAATTTCACCCAGCCATCCCACTGTCCTCTCTGTTATTCTTTGTAAAATACAACATATTAATAACACACACCCCACTTGTGTTCGCAGGAGCTGCCCCAACTTAGTTCGCCATTCTGTGGCATGCTCTGCCCCAAACCGCTTCTTTGTAACCCTATACCCGCAACCGGTTGGGAATATTATCAGCTCGCTATAAATAGGTGATTTTAGCCACTCAAAGGTGCCTCTCCTAGTACACAAATTTCAATTTCTAATTCAATCAATGGATGACTAGGAAAGTGGCCACAAAAGCCCCTCGACCCGTTTGGCTTGGGCTAAAACCAATAGATACATTGTGTAGATTGTGGTGACAGGCAACACAAGAAACACTCACACAACATTTCGTAATTAGATAAAAGTAATTTTACAGCTTTCCTGCTGATGCTGTTTTGCTAGCTTCGTCGGATCTCTGCCAGGACATGTTGTAATCCGTTAGCTGACAATCAGATGTTGTATGTGTGTATATGGGGGGTAGGTGGGCCAACAGAAAAGCAACACCAAAGCCAGCGTGTATATTGTGATCTATGCAAATGATGTCCTGGGGTGAAATAAATTAAGTAGGTGTTGCCGAACGGCGTCGGATGAGCTGTGAAGTTGCAGTCCTTGTTAATGTAGATACACACGCTCCACGAGGAGTTTACGTGTTCTCCAATGAGTGTAGCCAGACAGACTGGGTGTGGCTACTTAACGATGTTAATTCCGCATTCGAAACACTCAAAAGGGAATTGCTGTCGATGTTCGGGGTCATGTTTTCTGGATTCTGATTTCGGAATAGAAATAGAAATTGTAATCAAGCTTGGCATGTGTGTGGGTAGTGCTACACTATAGTTTCGAGGTATAGTTGGCTGGAATGTATGTATACAATTTACATAGAAAACAGTGTTGGCTGCGGAGGATTTGTGTGCGGAGTTTTCATTTCCTTTGGATGGATAAAGGAAGATTTATGGCAGTCATGTTTGAATCCATTTCAATTTGTTTGCGTAGAGTGGCTTATTGGAAGATTACCTTGGATTGTGGTACACAAGGAAGGGTTTGCAGTCACGATTCGAGTGGATGTGGTGTCGAAAATGTGGCCCAGTTAAAGTAATGTTTATTAAGTTTGATATGGGATACCCGGCGCGATTATATGGTGAGGCGCGGATTAGTTGATAAAACGAACGGATTTGGATGTGTCGGGCTATTAAATTTGTTGGCAGGCAATTTGATTAATATGAAAAAAGAGTTAGATAAAAGGTGATGAAAGCTGCTGTTGTCATTTTTTGGTTAGTTGGTTGAGCCTTAAATGATCCCTTAAGATGTTCCAAGAGTCGTTAGAAACGATGATAAATATCGCAAGAGTGAATTTTCTTTTTAAATAATACTGCGTTTGTCATGACAACCCACAAGTGGCAGGGTTTCTTGCTCTTCGGTCGGTGGATTTTAAAGCTAACTGCTCGATGCTTGTCAGCAGTTTTTATAATCATACCGCCTGCGTTGGCTCACTACACTCCACAGTTCACAGAACACTGGCGATGAGAACTGTGTTGGTTAGAAAGTAAGTTACATCGCTGAGATTACCGACAACGACCCCTTCCAAATATCGACAGCGGGTGTGTCGTCCCTAAGCTGAGAGTTAATTCTGTTTTTTTAATTCTTGGCTAGAATTGTGCCCACAATTTCCCATGACTGTCCCTGTCATCGATCGATGGCTGAAACTTGAATTGTAGCTCCTCCATTAAAAATGAGTCTCTGTTATGTGAGAAAAGAAAACAGAGAATTAAGACGCAACATGTAACTTGACAGGTGTAGCTGCCTTTTGCATGTAAACTAAAAGAAGAATACACCCGGTCAGCTCAGATTCGAGCAGGTTCGAATGGAGTTATTGGCAAGCCACCTATTAAGTAAGATAGCCTTACGCAGGAAAAGACGAGATGAAGTATTTGTCTATGAAATCTTAGCTAGTAGCAGAGAACGAAATTGCAATCAAAAGCCACAACACTATCTTAAGTGGAAATAGTTCTTCCAATAACAAGGCGAAAGAATGCAATATTGTAACCAAAAATGGAGGAAGATCAGAACGACCAAAAAAAACATGGTGCCAAACAGTTGGAGGGAAGTCATTGCAATTAAGAAAGTGATCGAGACAGCTGATACATAAGAAGCGAAAGAAATACAAGCAACGAGTACCTTAAGCACTTAATGACAGAGCTGACCCACGTGCGTGCAATCTCAGGACAATAACATGCTAAATCTCTCACAGTCTTACAGACACATCTGTCGCCCCAAAAAATTGCACTTTTCCAAAAGCTACGAGCTTGCGAAAATTAAAAGCTAAAATTACACGGGCTACTAGGGGCCTGTGAAACACATGACAAGTCGACAAGTCTAAACCTAAATTCACTTGTCCGACAAGTACAAATTAATTCTGTAAAGGCACCAAGTGACAAAGAACAGAAACAGAAACAGAAACTGAAACAGAACAGAAAGTTTTATCGTTCTGTAGTTAATTCTGGTTCTGTTTACGTTGTTCGATCAGCTACAAAGAACTGAAACAGAAACAGATCCATAAAAACATGGCAGCCGCCTATTCCGTCAAATTGTATGTCTTTAGCTTTGACTTCAACGAAAAACTTGGAACAGAATGAAATTGTATAAAATTTGGTGATTTTTTACGAAATGTATTATTCTCTCCTCTTCGTCTACTAAAAACAATAGTACGATGCGAAACAAACAGATGCAAAAAAAATCCAAACAAAAAAAACCCGTCCCCCACGATAAATTTGAATTTCTGTTGCTGGCAGCAACAGAAACAATCAATAAAGACTTGTTTGCGTTCTGTCCTCAAACAGCCATTTTTCTGTCGCTAAATTCTGTTGCTGAAAAATAAATTTTCTGTTCGCAATTCGGTTTCTGTTGCAAATGTATGGGATTCTGTTTTTGTTCCTGTTTCTGTTCTTTGTCACTTGGTGCCTTAACAGAACGTAAACCGTTGCACTTGCCAAAAGAATTTAGTTCACTTAACTTGTCGGCATTCTTCGACAAGAGTTTTTAACACGTGAAAATGGCAAAAATCTAAGTATAAAAAGATATCCTTTTTGGTGCTTTCAGTCCTAATAAAAGAAAATAAATGTGCAAATCGAAGGAAAAACACAGTCTGGAAAAAATGCTCAATGTTGTTCCTTAGTCTTGCAACAAGATTGCGTGCAGTTGATTAAAATATTTTTCAATATACAAATGATCACTGACATCAAAGTTAATTCTATGCTTAAAAACTTTTTTTGAATTCCTACACAAAAATTATTTACGCAAAGTTCTGTCATTTGTTCCTTCTTACCCACCTCAAATTTACTTAATTTTTTATTTTTCAATCCGTTAAGCCGTTACTGAGCTAGGTTTGTATAATTAATATACAGTTTGTTGACTATTTTGTAAGAACCGTGTTATATTCCGGGATAAAAAGTATCGTAAGTCCCGACCCAGAACATAAGCAATCACTATGCCAAGTTTCATTAAAATCCGTGCAGTAGTTTCTGCGTGATAAGTGGTCAGGCATTTTTAACTTTCTCGTATACGTAGTAAGAGAAAGGTATTGTAATCGTACAAAAAATCGAACTCGAGATTTTAATCAAATCTGACATTACGATGATAGAGGAACTCGAAAAAGTGGGTCTCGCAATTCTGTCCGTCTGTCCGTCTGTCCGTCTGTCCGTCCTTCCTGAGCTCTACAGCGCAAACGGCTGGACGGATTTCTTTCAAACTTCGGATTTGGAGTTGGTGGGCTTACAGTTCGGGGCCACTTTTTTTTTTGCACGTTAAGTGTTGCCGTTCTAACGGTATTCAGCAATTTTGAGTTTTTCGAAAACGGCTCTAACGATTTCAACCAAAATTGTTATTTGGGCTTAAGTAGGTGTAACTAAGATGGCTGCATACCCAGTTTTTCGCAGAAAAATCGAATAACGGCAATTTTGAAAATTGGTCATATCTCAAAAACGGTCAAAACTATTTCGACAAAAATTCATATTTAAGGTAATACGATCATTCCCAACATGATGGCAAACTCAGTTTTTTCCTAAATTATCGTTCAACGGACTATTTTAGAAAAATGTCGTTTTTTAAGACTTTATTTAATTATGGTTTACTTGGAAACGGCTTAAACGATTTTAACCAAAATGTATACTTGCACTAACATATATGGGGTTAACATGGCTGCTTACCCAGTTTTTGGCTAAAAGGTCGAATAACGGTATGGCCTTATCTCGAAAATGGTCAATACGATTGCAAAAAAATTTAATTTTGTATGTAATATGGTCATTCCTAACATGATAGAAAACTCAGTTTTTCTCTAAATTGTCTATAATAGATTTTTGAAAAAAGGCATATTTTGAGAATTTTTTTTTTTATTTTTTTACCTACATGAAAACGGCTAAAGCGATTTTGACCAAAATGCATACTTGGAGTAAAATTGACGTTTTCAACATTATTGCGTCCATAATTTTCGATTCCAACCACCGGAAACGCTGATTTTGAAAACTGTTCATATCTCGAAAACGCCATTTTCGATTTGGATAAAACCTTAAAAACCAAGTAATACTAACATCCCGAACAATACCCTATACTCAGTTTTTAGCTAAATAGTTGAGCAAGATTATTTTTCGAACTCCAAATTTCCATATTTGTTACTATTTTGTACGCATTATTTTCCAAAATCAGCTTTAAAGATTTTGACTAAAATGCTTATTTACGATAACATAAGTATTCTTAATAAAACTCCGTGCTTAGTTTTTCTTAGAAAAATGCAAATAACGCCGTCTTATAAACATTATCGCACTACCAGTTAAAATGTAATCAAAACTACTCGAAACTCCTTTTTAGCAAATATTTCCCACTTCTTCTTTTTTCAACCATATTAATCATGAACCTTTAAATAATTCCAACCAATTGGAGTTTACAATATCAGAAACCCGCACTTCATTTACCCCCAAACACGTACAAATTCAAAAACAAATCTCTGAATTCTTACATCACAAACCCTACTTCGAGTCATAGCCACCTACCAGCATCACCAATATAAGAAATCCTGTTTTATAGCCTATAAACAATAATAAAAGAAAAATAAACCAACCAAACTGATGATATGAACGAGAAAGTTTCGTGCGATCCAGTCGTGCACTTTATTTATTTTACATTTCACGTGTTCACGCACGTGTTTTATTTTACACAATTTTATACAAGTTGTCGAAATTCACTTGTTCGTTCAGATCTTTACATCAATAAAAAAAACATTTGGCGCAACAGGTCTGTGGGGCCCTAGGCCTATAGCTTCTCACAACCATTCGATTCCGATGTTCCGAAGAATACCTCGAAGCAAAAAACCTCCGAATCGTATAAGATCGGAGAATTTTCCATTCCGACGGATACCTCGCTAGGGCCGATTGACAAGCTCTTTCATGCGACAGTGGACAAGAAACCTTAATATGTAATTTGCTTCTTTCGGGAATCGAACCGGGGACCCTTCGCTTAGTAGTAAAACACACTAACCACTAAGCCACTGCGTCAATATATGCCTTAATATTATTTAAACAAATGGACATTTTTAAAAAATTGCAGCATCCTTTTTATAGATCGCTGTTCAATAATTCGATCTCACACGAACGATTAGGTAAGCTTTTGAGACAGCATCGAAGATTCTTGAGGGTGTCGGAAGGATTATTTCTTGACCGTTGAAATCCATAGCTGAACATATCTGCAAGGAAATTCACTTGTTTGTGTTGCTTTTTTTTTACTGGAAGTTACGTAAAGGAGGAGCAGTAAAAAAATCCTGTCCTTGAATGTCTGCCTCTTAAACTCTTCATACCGCGCCTCATCATATGATAAACACATCCTTTCCCAAGAGTATTTTTACAACACAAGGTTCGTTGACCAAATTTTGTCCTAAGCCAGCCAAAAAGCATAAGCCGATGAAAAAGGACAACACATAGATGGACTTTGTTGGCTGTTTATGCACCTCACTTTGATTTGGGCTGTTCCAAGTTCCTGTGACACTTAATCTAACTCATGGGGACAATTTTGAGAATGAGAGGGTTACACTTCCATCAAGGAAACACATTTCCAAAGAGACACGCACTCGGAAAAGAACTGTCCATCTTTCCGATTGATACGTCCAAGTGGTCTGTAAATATCCATCTCATAAAATCAATTTAATATAAACATCCATGGCTCTATCTCTAATGTGTATTTGGATTCAATCGTCCTCCATTGAACGGTAACGGAGTTATTTTCTTGAAAGCCAACTCTCGACTTCTATCTGCAATCTCAGATATGACTAACACACACCCATTTCATCGCCACATCAATACATCTAATCACTACTACCCTTCTCACAACAATGCGGGATAAGGATTTGGAAAACGGTAGACTGACTTCTCTTTCGTAAATTAAATTTCCGCAATATCAAATGACAATTGTCGACATCAAGAAGCAACATACATCACAGCCGGAGATCCTTGCAATGGACATTGAGTGTCGGGTCCGGTCAGCACGCATACTTCTTCCTTTTTCGTATATGGACAAAACATACGGCTCGTATCAAACTTTTCAAAATCACATCCTCTTCTCGTTGATTACAACAAACTGAGAAAACTTTCGACACCACTTTCCAGGACTCAATACTTCCTGAAGGGTGACATCGTTTTTTTTTTTCTTCTTATTCCTTTTTTTCGTCTCCTAAGTGAGGTATTAAGTTGAAGTGGAACTCGCACGTCGCATATCCTCACTACTCGCAGAAAGGGTCAACTTCTGCTGTTGTTGGAAAGTAAATAAATTGATTGCAGATACCGCTTAGTGTTGGGCATGGATGGGGACTTCGAATCGGGGGCAGTTTTAAAGTGAACGAAAATCACACCCCATGAGAATTCACTTGGTGCTGTATAACCTACCTTGTTATGCAAACGTGACACAATTTCAAACACCAGTAATCTGCCTTTTGGAAAATGCACAAAATGTCCTTGCTGCAGTAAACGAATTACTATACACAAACTTTGAAAAAAAGCGCATGCCACAAAGGACAAAAAATTTGCGCTTCCTTTGTGCTCGTGCTGCAGCTAATGCCCTCATTTGGCGGTGAGGTCGTGTACTTGATTAAGGGGCGTCGCGTTAGGGAAAAAATTAAATAAATCCTTTTTACTACGTGGGGTGTAATTAAATAATTACATTTTTGCATCGTTGGATTTTAATTTGGGTTTGTGCAGTTTATGTTTTTTTGCATTGAAATCCTTTGAAACGTAAAATGTTTAGCTTTGCGTGCTAAAGGATAAATGTTAACCACAGCACTGCTGTTAAAGCTTTGGTTTGTACAAACCATACACTACGCGATTGATGGTGTTTCTTTGCGGTGCGTGTCTAATTTGAGATGGTTCAGCTCTTTACGTGATTTTGTGGTTAAAACCACGTCTGTTCTGTTGGCGGAATAGTCCAAACTGAAGAAGATGAGTGCATTGGGTTGATCGAAGTGAGCCAGGTCGTCACCTAACAAGGCAGGCAGCTCCATTTGGTACCCAGTTCTAAATCAACTGCTTCAAGTCACGCTCTCCAAGTCTTTTCTCTTAAAGCGGACAAAAATAGCCCCACCGCCTTTTGAGAGAGTCCCATCATGCAAATCCGTAAAGCAGGACCGCAATTTTTAAGGCCTTCTTCAGAGTTTTCTTAGGTGAGGGACTTACTGCAGAGTTTTATTCTTACCACAAATAATGCGGAGCTTTTTAAAAATAATAGTAAAGGACATATCACTATTTTGAAGGAATCGTTCTATTATATCCTTAAAAAAGCGGATAAAAGTCTTGGTACACTTGATTTTGACACACCCTACGAGAGGATGGGTGTAGCAACTTAGTTTCGAAGGCTAATAAGGCCTCAGTATATATTGACGGCTCCAAACGAGTTCGACCTACAAATGGCCCTGAAACTTCCGGACAAATGCAGTGTTTTTCAGGCAGAGTTTCTGGCCGTACTTAAAGCCGCGGAGGCACTTGAGATGAGAAAGATATCCAATAAGAATATCGCCATTTAAATTGATAGTCAGGCTGCACTTAAGGCGCTAAAGTCACAAACCAACAAATCTGAGGTAGTCAAGAATTGTCACACAGTGCTCAAGGAATTGTTCTCACAGAACCGTGTGAGACTGTACTGGGTACCAGACCTGGGCATTTTGATATTGATGGTAACGGAAGGGCAGACTTTTTGGTTAAGGAAGTTGCGGAAGACATCTCACAACCTTCTTCGTGAGTGTAAAGCAATTTCTCGGCGTAGAAGGAAGCACCTTGGCATGTACTTCTTTAATGACTTGGAAGGGGTTGGTTCCTCGAACAGTGTTGCGACCATACTTAAATTCTGCAGAGAAATCGAATGCTTGGGTGGACTGGTTTAGGTCTTTCAAGCGTAATGGTTCCCTGGGGATGGTGATGGGCCCGATATACTGCCTGGTCTCTTGTGACGATCTCACAACCCCGAACAACATAACCTTACCTGCCACAAATGAGCAGTTATTGGCAGGAATTTTTCTTCGTTTGATTTTAGGCTGTTACTGACAAATTTTCAAATTCTAAGTTGACAGCAGAGCCGAGATAGACAAAGTCCCCAACAACCCGAAGTTTTATAGCTGCCTTCTGGGACGATTTTTCCGATTGTCCACGTTGAGTGTCTCTTTTTGTTGAAAGCTTCTTGCCTTTGTTGGTCGTTAAATCCATTTTATCAGCTACCGTATGCAATTTTTGAAAGATCGCAGTTAATGTGTTGACCTGTAAGCTTATGCTATGTTCCCACCAACCGAAACCGCGAGGTTTCGTAAAATGTTTCCAAATCTCCGAGGTTTCGCCATACATTTTTGCCGTTCGAAATCTCGGGATTTAAGCGAAATCTAGTCGAAATCCCTATGGGTTCATCCGCTCGTGAGAGGTTATCAAACCGAACAAGCCTACAGCGTGAACTTTGGTTTATTTTGTGTTCATTATTTGTGGACGTCAAAATAGTAAACGACAAAACAATCGAAAAAAAAAACAAATCATAATAAACAAGTGTTTCTGCAGGCAAAATCATTTGAATAAAAAAATAATAAAGTAAGTTATATTTTCAAAATTGACAGCTTATGACTTTTGAAATCACTTCAACTCGGTGGGAACGACTTACGAGGTTTCAGTAAAAGTTCATCGAAACCTCGCGATTTCAGTTTGGTGGGAACATGGCACTAGCCTAATTGTTTCAAATATTTTTTAAGAAATTTGCAGGAAAACTCGTCACCTTGTCAAGTCCTTTCTTTACATTAAAAGTCTCGGTTGGGTCGTTTCCGCTTCTGCGATGCACACGGCAACTTTCCCCATCATCATCCTATGATAAACGCCAAATCTACTGTCAAATTGCTGTCCTGATCTTTGAATGGTTGTTCAACGTACGACAATTCCATATATGCAGGTCTAATGCTATGTTCCCACCAACCGAAACCGCGAGGTTTCGTTAAATTTTTCCAAATCTCCGAGGTTTTGCCATACTTTTTTGACGTTCGAAATCTCGGGATTTTAGCGAAATCTAGTCGAAATCCCTCTGAGTTCATCCGCCCGTGAGAGGTTATCAAACCGAACAAGCCTACAGCGTGAACTTTGGTTTATTTTGTGTTCATTATTTGTGGACGTCAAAATAGTAAACGACAAAACAATCGAAAAAAAAAATTAGAAATCATAGTAAACAAGTGTTTCTGCGGGCAAAATAAGTTAAATAAAAAAAAACAAGGTAAGTAATATTTTCAAAATTGACGACTTAAGAGGTTTCACTAAAAGTTCATCGAAACCTCGCGATTTCAGTTTGGTGGGAACATGGCATAAGAGTCATTTTCCATATTGTTTTCCGGGTGTTTTTTAGAGGTATATAACTTTAAGTTGGCAACACTATATAAACTGGCGTCCATTTTGTCAGCTGTCAAGTGATTTATTTTTGGTTTGGTTTGGCATTTCAAAATGAATAGACTTGACGCTTGAACAATGCTTCCAAATTGTGCAAATTTAATTTGAAAATCATGGTTCTGTTCGAAAGAAATTTTATTTAGCGATGAAGCTCACTTTTAGTTGAATGGATACGTCAGTAAACAAAATTGCCGTATTTTAAGTGATGATAATCCTCAAGTGTATGTTAAGATACTCACTGTTTGGTGTGCTTTAAGGTTGGTTGAATAATTGGTCCGTATTTCCTTAAAAGGATGCTGGCCAGAACGTTACAGTCAATGGTGACCGCTATAGAGCCATGATTACTGACTTTTTCGTTCATCAATTGAACCATGATGTGCAGGAGCTGTGGTTTCAACAAGACGGCGCAACATGTCACACAGCTCGTGCCACATTTAATTTATTGAAGGAAACGTTTGGTAACCGCATACTTTCATGCTGCGGACCCGTGAATTGGCCTCCAAGATCGTGCGATTTACCGCCGCTTGACTATTTTCTGTAAGGATATGTGAAATCGCTAGTCTACGACAATAACCCCGAAACGAATGACCACTTGAGGCACAACATTCGCCGGGTAATTGCCGATACTGTCACAAATGTTGAAAAAAGTCATTGAAAATTGGACCTCCAGATTAGACTCGGTCATATGCCAGAAATCATATTTAAATTATTATGCCAGAAGTTTATTTTTCGAATAAAGAAAATTTCACGTATATTTAAAAAAATCTTCTCTGTTTTATTCCATTTCAAATTTCCACACCTCTTTTTGTTCCATAACTTTTTGTCTTTTCTGTGATGAAAAATGTATTATGAATCATGAACCAGTTTCAGTTCCATTTTATATCTCTAACACAAATGGCCAAGTTGCCGGGACCAGTTACACTGGACTGTAATTGGCCCCTACAGACCTGCACCTGGGATCCGAATATTCGGAAGTAGCTCTTAGAACTCTCTACATACAACTTCGTCACTTGTAGAATTTTTTCATCCATATCCAAACTTTACTTACCTACTCATGCTTGTGCAAATGAAAAGCTTAAGAGCAACACATAACAAACAAACAAAATTCTGACTAAACTATGAAATGGAAAAGTCAGTAATTATAGCACACTCATATCGGGCATCCATCAATTTGCATGAAAACTCCTCACCGTGTCGAAACGTTGCATATTGTGCTTTTTGTTTGCCAATTCAGAACCATTTCTCACCCACACTCACCCATCATCAGTCGGTGAGTCGGTTAATTCTGTTTAAAGTTTTCCCTGCAATACACGTGCATACCCAAGCGTTGATGCGAGCGAAGAGAACTTTTGCGGATGGGATGCTAATAAGTCTTAGTGTTAAACAAACGATAACAGACGATAATGGTTGTTTCGTTTCAGGTTCCTTTATTTAGTTTTCGCTTTTTTGCATTTAGTTTTATTTTTGGTTATGGTGCAAGAAAAACTTTACCCTGCGTTTCTGTCGATGAGAAATTTTTCAATTTTTGATGCACGAACAATGTTTTGAGACTGCAGGCAGAAGCTGGCGGGAGTTACATATTCCAGTAAATATTACTTTCGACAGAGTAAAAATGGAAATGGTCAATTTAAAGTGGGAAGTGGGAAGTGGTGGATGTTGGCTCCTGTAGTGAAGCTTTTATTTTAAAAACACAAAACTTCAGCAAAATGTGTGCAACTGAAGTTTTGTTTTGGTCCGCAAAGTGCGTATATTTTTGTAGGCAAAACTAAAGACCACTTCTTTTAAATCAAAAAATCTAAAATACGTCATTTATTTTACTTTTTCTATTTATTCAAATAATGGCGTTTTTCATTGAAGATCCGAGAGAAGTGCCCCGAAATTCAGAATTGCTCTTTTCAATGAAATTCGTTGGAGCATTTTTGCAATAGTGGTAGACATATATGTGAAATTTGGTTTTCTGTTGCTAATTTTTCTTTGTTTTCTACATTCAATATGAGTTTTTTAATGGACCAAAACATTATATTCCAATTAACATTTACATTTGCACTCATAATTGGATATTTTCCGATCACATAACGCAAAATTTGTTTTTAATAGCACAACAAACATTTCAATCTGACATTTTACTTGTGTGTGTTGGTGAGTTCAGGGCAATTCTTTAAAAATATTCCGGACACTTTTTTCGTCTTAAGAATTGACCTGGAAGTGCCCTTTCTTTTTCAATGAAACATGAAAAACATAGAAAGAGCACTTCTAGATTTGCTCTTTTCATAGGAAGGGCAATTCTTTTCTTCAATCGAAAACGCCATAAGCAAATCCAATGCAACGAAGAAAGTAACTTGTTTAAAACACTGTACAAGGCAAACAATTTGCCGCTAAGCATTATTCTTTTTAAATTATTTTCAAAGCTTCGTGGTCAGGAGTGTCTAACATGTGCGAGGCCCCTAATTGTCTTCTAGGACCCCAGGTTTCAGCTTTTTGGAGTATCATTCGAAGACATTCATCGCTAAGTATCTCTCTTGTTGCTATACGATTCTTTGATTTAGAATATCTAGTCTCCTTTGACTGACTCTTAATAGCTTCTGTAAGAGGAACTTGCAGTCTAGCTTTAACCAATCTTCTTGTTGCTTAGCTTGCAACATTTTCCTTTGTATAGCTCATTCGTAGGGTCGTTTCAAATATCAGATACGGCTTTCAATCGGTGCCGTGCCAATGGATTTAAATAACTAAAAATATATTTGTAGCTGCCGATATTTTCCTTAGTCTCCTAAAACGCTTTTTAAGTTGGTAAACCCAACCACCCGAGAGGCATTACTGTTTTCGTCTGAAATTTTAAAGTGAAGATTGTAGTCACTTACGATATAACATAAAGCATATATAAAGCTTATCCATCCGTCTATCTGGAGTTGGTCGAGGGAATTTGTTGGTAAACTATGAACTCAACCGATTTACTTCTAACCTTGTTCGTTTTTTGCTGTTTAGATCCAAAACTTTCGTAAATACTTCCAGAAAACGGCTTTTACAATTTAAAATGATAAAAGTCAATAATCCAAAAAGAATTGGTTGTAATATGGTAAGTTTCGCACAACCCTGTCGTGCATTTCATTTATATATAATATGTTTGCGAGTATCGTAAAAGAGGCCAAATATATCTCTTGTTAAAAATGCTTTGCGCAAGCATAAAATTGAAAAAATGTTGTGTCATATACCTAGTTAAAGTTTTCAAAGTCCAAATTTTGATGCAATAATCGTTACTAGTACCGCCCGTGGTAGAAATTCGACAAATTTTGTCTGTAGATAAAGTATAATTTATTTTAATTTATTTATATGCTAAATGTTAATGCATATACCTTTCCGCTATAAAAAAAATGGAAAATGTCAAAACATGAATGTTCGTTTCCATATACCTCGCAGTTCGCAGATAGCTCTGCAATGCCCCTGAAATAAGATTTTACTTTTAGGGGTAATTAAATTGCATACCTTTATGTGTTAATGAAACTCTCCGACAGGTTCTAATCTAAGACGATTAAATTTGTTACTATGCAAACATGACAGCTGCAAATTGAATGACAACAAAATGCTTTCGATTAACTGCTACGCATTTTGTATGGGAAATTCTTAACTTCATTTTATCAGTCTTAATGGCGACATATACCTACGATTTTTTGTTTCTGCACATCTATGGCACAGTACCTTTCGAATGATATAAGTTTCATTCTCCTCATTTCATGATAAATACTTAAAAAGTGTACGGGAACTTTTGATGTTTATGTATTTATATAATGATTTATTTTTTATATTTTATACTATTAAATAATGTTTTTTTTTTTTTTTAGATCGTACTTTAGAAAGATTTCATTTAAATAAGTGTTATTAAAATAATAATAAGATTTGGAATACAGAACCTTAAGAAATAACAAAATTTCAGTTTGAAAATGCTGTCGGTTTTATAAATTTCCCCTAAGACTATCTCTACAGACACTCACTTTAAGCCTAAAGGTGGAGCAGATTTGCGTCCAACTTAGTTTCTTCAACTTTAAGTTCACAAATCACAACCGGAGGCAAAATCAGAATTTAAATTTGGAACCAAAAATTGGCGAAAAAACTTTTACGGCAACGGTGGGGAATATTGCAAAATTCTATTAGAATTTTAGATTGAAAGTATGCTCTCAAACTTTGTACAGTTTTGGACACATTGCCCGCTCCAATATATAAACTTTTTAATTAGTCACACATTGCGTCAGTATCCAAGTTCAATAAGACGACCTTAGTAGTTATTTGCCTCTGCCAGTGTGACGTCAAATAAAAGTTTGTTAGAGGCCAAGCTCAAATAAAAATCTTCTGACGCCTGTGATCCTGTGAAGCATATCCAATGAAATCATAAAAAAATTTGGACATTCCAGAAAACTATTTGGACCTCCATTACGTCGGAAGTTCCAATATTCGTTTACAATGACATTCCACCTGCCAGCTCTTAAAACGGAGCCAATGCGTCATCTGTCCTCCCGAGTTCAAGCACTCGCAATGGTGGGTCACCTTCTTTCTCACATCGCAATGAGGGAACAGCAATTCCTTACGCAGAAATCCAAGAACGAATTAAAATACTCGAAAGCACTTAAAACACAAAAAATGCATTTTCGAAAATATTACTTCCCATAAACAACTCGTAGAATACAAAGTCAGCCTTTGGACGAAACGGTGCCCGGCCAAGCGTATAATGAACGTAAAATTGACTTCACTCGTGCACTCTCGTTCTCCACGTCCACATCCACGTCCGTTAAAAGTCAACATTCCTGAAAATATTTACGAAATCATACAAAAATGAGAGCTGCCTTTGCAGATGCAATCTGCAGGACATTAAAAAAAAACAAAAAAAAACGTAAACGAATCACTGACCGTGAAAAGATAACAGTACACCTCCTGCTCCCGCTTTCACATACACTACACATATACACATCTATAGTTGAATACAATGCACGACATTTCAACTTCAGAGCCCTTCATGCATTCAAAAACGTAACGACAGGACGCAGGGATGCCGCCTGCCTACCTTTTTTCCAAACTAAAGTTGGGAATAAAAAAGAAACGACTTTTGTATGTGTGTTTTTTTTTTATTTTGAACAAAACTTGGAACTTGGTGCATCTAGCACCTAGGACGAAGGTCTATTCAGCTCGTTCGTGGTTGTATACTGTGTGTGTGTCACCGTGTCGGACTCGGAATGTTGTTCGCATTCATTCGGTGTGAACCACAGCGAAATCTGAATCCCGCCGGAATGAACTTTTTAAATTGAATTTACCTTTAACTTTATTAAGTTCTGTCAACTATAAATTCTTATTAGAGGCGACATTCAGCACAACTATATATAGAGCTGGTCGTTGTCCCGCTCTGTTCTGAATATTCCCTTTTGGATTTGTGTATAGGAATGTGTGTGCTGTGTTGCCTAGTGAAAGTGCCATTCGAGAGCGTCCCATAAGTTCCCATTTCGTGGATGTTATATAGTATAACTTTCTGGCTCAAAGTCTTAGCCGGATAAAATGAAAGAAGCTTTCGCTATAAGCGCCACTTTATATTGAAACAGATGCATCATGATGGCAGCCGCGGTAGTGTACCGCAGTTAGGTATAACCGACCCACCACCATTTCAGATGGAGGCTAATGGGAATAGTTTAAGGTGCTGTAGGACTAAGCATGACTAATGGCTGAGGTATATGGCTATCCCGAGAGGTGGTTAAATGAAATTGTGTTTTGAAACAAAAAAATAATAATAATAAAGGAGTGCGTTCGCCAAGTAACTGTGGCCGAATCGTATTATGAAGTTTCATAAGCAGCTTCATATGTAATTTATTAGTCGAATTAGTTTTCCGGAATCCTTTGCTTAGATTGTTGCGTTGGGGTGGGGATGATCCAGAAGTCAGTTTTATTCAAGGAAGCTTATTCTGAATGGCATTGTAAGCTGGATAGTTAGAAGGGTTACTTACTTACTTAAGGGCTTCCGATCCTTGAAGAGTCTCTGCCTGAGACGTTGCTTCCAGTTACCCAGACCAAGCTTGGTCTTTATATTAGGGGTTCGGTCTTCCTTGTCGTCTCCAACAAGAATCGAAGATCTTCTTAGCTGGATTAATATTTTTCATTCGGTCGATATGGCCAAGCCAATGTAGTCGACATGTTATGGCATTTTGGACAACATCCACAGTTGAGTCTTCCCCTCCATTCGAAAGAGGCCGGTATTAGCTCTTCTTTCCTGCTGCTTTTCGTCCAGCACTCGGTGTCATAAAACAGAACTGGCATGATAAGGATTTTGTAGACCACACATTTTGTCCTTCGAGTTAGGAGTTTTGAACCCAATAGTTTTGCCAAACAATAGTAGCAATGGTTTTCTAGGGTACTTCTTCGCGGGATCTCCACTTAAGTGTCATTCGTGGAGTTCATGTTTACTGCGAGGTAGATGAACTCCTTAACTACCTCGAAATTGTTGCTATCAGTAGTGACGTTTTCTCCTAGGCGCTGGACTTATTTACTTCAAGGCCAAAAAGATTTCGACTTTTCTTCAATCGCCTTGAAAGATTCTATCACGCAGTGCTGTGAGCGGCCGATGATGTCGATATCGCCCGCATATCTCAAAGTAGTTGACACATGCCCCACACACTATTGGCTACAGCAAAAGATTGAAGAAGTCGCATGATAGCACGTCTCCTTTTCCGAAATCCGGTGCATGTTTGAAATAGTCCGAAAGACCTACTTTCAAACTGCATGTTTCAGCTTTATGTTGAGTCTTGACTTGAAATTCGTTAGTTTTTTCCAGGATTTGCCTCGGTGTGAAAATTTGGTCTATAGTCGATCTGACGGGCAGGAAGACACGCTGGTATGTTCTGATTAGTGTATTGCAGAACAGCTTGAGACGTTAAGCTGGGATATGCCTCGATAATTTTGTCAAGACTTAGATGGGGCATATGGAGCTGATAGTTCAGTCATCGGGCATGCTTTCTTTCACTTATACTTGGTTGATGACTTGGAGCATGCGCCCTACCAAAACATCGCCACCGTATTTGAAGAGCTTCGCTGGTAAACCATCAGAGCGGCTTTGTTTTTCTTAAGCTTTATTTATAGCAAAGCGATTTAGCAGCTGCTAGAAATGCTGCTAGTTTTCCATCGTTGTTTCGAGAAGCCTGTGTTTCCGTCTTGAAGCCAGTAGCCAATTGCTTGGATTGCTTATAGAATCTTCGGGTGTTGTTTTGATCACGTTTCACGAGACTCTTCGCTCTCCTTCTCTTGTCCTGGCTCGATAACCTTCCCTCGCTGCCCTTGTTTTGAGCTGCAGCGTTTTTTGTGTGCATCTTCTGTCACCAAGAAATGTAAACGCATTCATCATCATAAAACGGGTTTTTTCTCTAGTGTAGCTAGTACCCTACTGTGGGCTCTGTGGGCTACCTCCTTGATGATTTCGCGATACAAGATGAGTGCACATTGGAGAGTTTCTCGCTCAGGCGCTCTCTGTAGGCTACTCCAGGTTCCCTAAGGCGTCCAACGTCGAATTTCTTCGTCTGGGCAGTTCGCAGCTTCTTCATGTTAAACAGTCGAGCTCTGAATTCAGCCGCGACAAAAAAATGGTCAGAGTCGATATTTGCCCCTCGGAATGTATGCAGGTCGAGGATGTTGGATGCGTGCTTCACATTGACTAGCACAAACTTTATTTGATTGCCGGTTCGAGCGTCTAGAGAGCGCCAGGTTGATGTCTGGCTCTGGATCCTTAGCCTTGGAAACCTAGTGCTATTTCTGTGCTTAACCCGCCAAAAACGTTTCCTTTCCGACTTGAAGTCCCTAAGTACGACTATGATAGACTCTGTAGGCTCCACCGAGGAGCTCATCTCCTTGACAGCTTCTTTAGCCCCGTCAGGTGCGTGTGCACATATTAGGCTTAAGTTTTGGAAAGTAGCTCATCAGCTTAAAGTCAATAACTTTAGTCCTAAGCCGATTTCCCACAACGAATCCGCATCCTTACACATGCAATCATTTATGACAGTTGTAATAAATTTCGCAATTTTGGAGGGTAAGCTATTGAAAAGTTGTGAACCAGATTTGGGAGCGGTTTGCAGGATCATTTGATGCGGTTCCTGTAAAAATTTGCATCTCAACGAGTAAACATTTTTGAAAGGGAGACATAGACTCGGGCAAGCCTAAGAAATATTCTAAACTCAGTTTTTAAGGCAGTTGTCCTCTTTGTTGGCTCGGAGTGAGATAAGTTGACAAAGTTCTAAATCTGCATGGGGAAGGGGATTGATATATGGAGACTCCTGACATGTTGATTTTGGGTATAATAATTTTTGACTGCACAACGACAGTCCGTTTTCCATTTAAAACTCTTTGAGAGAAGGTTGACAGATTTGGAGCAACTTCATGTACACCGAACTAAATCAAACCACGGCAACCCCCAATAGGAATCAAAGCACCACACGGCCAGGGCTTAATTTGATTCCTACCGACAGCTGGCTCATCAGTAAAACAACTGTCGTTGTAAATTTCATCGAGCTCGTTGTAAATATCAACAGTATGGCCTTGTTTACTTCTTTGCAGGTTAGCACTTATTGTGTGCCCCTCCCCCCACGGCAAACGGTTCTCCTTTGTTTTTATTGTCCTTTTAGAATCTACTTGCTGGATGAATGTAAATTTATGTGCATAACACCAAAAACTAATGCTCTGCGGATGCTGTTAAGGACCGACACACCACTTGAGTTCACAATACAATATTACCCAGCGAGAGAGCGAAGGACGTGCCCGTACATATATCGAGTATCCTCCAATCGGCAAAGAGCAGCGGCAAGCCATATCCGAATGGCCAATGTTTTCCCCAGCAAACAAAATAATTTATTGGGCCCTCAAAAGTGGAATTATTTGTCCTAGGTATAGATAAATCCCACCACCGCCACCACCGCCAAAATGAGCGCTTCGGCACAGCACCCATACACATGCAGTTAATATTGGGGGCATACTTTGTTTCCTTTTTATTATCTCCTCGCAGCCGTATAAATCCCCGAATTTATTGCCAAAGTCCGAGCGGTGAATTTCTGTTGGATTTTAATTTTCCTCGCCGTTTAAGAAACACGCTTGGTCAAAGGACGAAATCACACCCAAACAGACATGGAAGGAGCAAACATAAAGACAAACCGAATATAGGGAAGCGTATTTTATTTAATTGCTCTGGCAGTCCCTTGAGTTCATCATACAGCTCTCATATGTCGGTATCATGTACTTGATGTTGATGTACGCATCGGGGCCACCGCAACGTTCGAGTGATTGCAGAGTATCCTCAATGACGTCGCCAATTCGCACACCACGTTCGGGATCAATACCATCGCCGAGGTTGACGTTGACTTGCTTGTACAAATTGCAGACCGGCAAGAGTTGACGAAAGTAGGGCACTAGCGCTTGTCCCACACAAGGACCTGTTTGACATGTTTGCCATTTTGATGATAGTATATGGCTTACAATTATGCAAATTCTGTGAAGGATATATATATGGTACTTGTTAATTACCTACGATTACCATCAGCTGAAGGACCTTGAGTGCAGCAATGATGATTCTTTTAACTCTAGTGTTGAACGCTCGTTTGAGGGGCAGAATAAGCTTGGGGATGACTGGAAGGATCTGAAAGGGGAATACTGAGAGTTTAATTGATGTTTGTTTATGCTTAGAGGATTTATGGTTTCAGTGTTGAGCAATTACTCGTATATTGAGAGGGTTCCTAATTGAGCAATAAAAAGGCGAGTGTATAGACTGTTGTTATGGTTGGAAAAGTTTGATTGGAAAGTCCCAGAGATCGTTAACAAATTCCGTGGGCATTATAATAGCAATATTATTTGACTTGCGATGAAATGGTCGCAGTAGATAAGTTTAAGTGTATACGTGGGGGATATGAGTGGGCGCGAGGGTAGTCGTAAAGGGGTTGTTGGTTTAAATGTGTGCTTGTATAAAAACAGTTAAAACTATTGCGTCCTTAAGATAAGTTTAACGACATGCTGGATAGGCGCTCTAGCGTTGAGATTCTGCTTAACTGCAAAATTAGTCTCGCGGCGGGGAGGAAACGTCTCCTAATTTAACCTTGTAGAGTGAAGTCTCTTAAGTAAAGGTGATCACTATTAAGTTCAAGTCGTAAATGCAACATGGTCAATATGTTCAGGAAAAGGCAATAAGTTCACTAAAGTAGAGTACGTTCACCCTGTTCATGTAAAAAGAGCACGTCACGGAGAAAATGGTCAGGAATAAGGTCAGGTCGATGTCGAGTTCCACAGAATTAAATCTGTTTCTAGGCGATTATCCCAGTCTTTGGTCATTTGTTGAATGGGATGGGCAACATCAAACCGATTTGTAACAAACGCTGTTAAATTCAGTCGAAAGTACGATCAATAAAGGCGCCGTTAAGTCATCGACAGATTTACTGACGAAGTTAAAGGCTCTAAACCCAAAACCTAGTCTTAGAAATAGATGCCGAATCTACAAGAAAAAGAGACGCTATTAACTCTGCCATTTACAGAATCATCAGTCTCCTTAACTTCGCATACAAGATCTCTCCCACTTTTCAATATGAATGGGAGAGACTATTTTTTAACGACCTGATTGCCTCTCTTAGAAATTCGGTCTTTTTGGCCGGATGTAAGTCAATTGTCGACCAAATATTCATCCTAAAATAGACGTTGAAATGCAAATGAAATGGCCAGTCGCCATTTTCTTATCGATTTTAAAACTGCATATGGTAGCATTTAAAGGGACGAGGTATTTTAAGCCAGGTCTAGTTTTAGCGTGGGCCCGCTTATGGACTACCAGGTAAGTGATTTTAGTTTTAGACAAATAAGGTTTTAAAGTACTTTTCACTACCCCTCTCACTTGTATGTCTGGTCTAAGATTTCAGTCTGCCTTCGGTTCTCCTCAATAATGTAGTAGCATAAATGGACCTACTCTCTCTGGTCTAAGTGTGCGTCTTTCAGTCAGATGCCTATCATAACCACGCATTGTCAGACGTCTGACAAACTTCTGAAAGTATAATTTATATCTATCTTGAGAAAGCTTTTCAACTTAGCCGTTTCGATCCGCCATAAAATGTAAGGTCATTCCATTCGTTCCATTTGCTGGTTTCTAGCTCGTACTAAATGCCTAGGTAGGTATAGATAAAAGCCTAACTAGGGCGCCCTTAGAGCCTTGAACATGTTTTTTCAGAGCCTGTACGGGTTCTACCGCAATACCACAAATATTGCACGCTAGGTTCCACGTTAAACAGCCTTATAGTGGCAGTGAATTTCTGACATTTGAATCGGAATCATGGTCGCATGGTTAAGTCGAATCGAGCTGTCACCGTTTCTCGCAACTCACACGCAGCTGTTCCTGATTTCTTGTTGGACTAGATTTGACAGGTGACCAGTTTTTTGAAGTTTTATAACAAATCGAGAATTTGTCGACCGAGTTCGCAGTTGACTTGTATTGCATCAAATCGGGAATAATCCGCAATTGAAAATTAAAATGACATCTTAATGCATATGCCTTTGACGTATAGTAGAAGTGACGTTGATAACTGATAATGATAGTTATTGCGTTCAGGGACAACCTGACATGGTATGATAACTTTTTATTTAGTGCTGTCATCGCCATTTTATAATTGGTTTTTTTTTCAACTTTAGTCAACGCAAAGCAAAACTTTCTTTTTTTGTGTGTGCTAGAAAATTCTTAATCAATCGAAATTGGTCAAAAGAATAAATACAACATTAAAATAGGCAACAGAAGAACCCTTTGCTTGCTATATAGGGAATCAGTTCTTGAAAAAGCCAATATTAAAAGCAGGTTTAAAATCTATTTATATAGAAAAGCGAATATTTATATTCGCAATGAGCCACGAGCTATTTTGGTCTGAAAAATTAGTGCCCCATTCTTGACCCATTTACAATTTTATGTTAACAAACATTATTCCTTATTGATTAATAGTTTTTTAAGCGAGAGGCTGAACGTATTTTTATTTTGCGTTTTTTCCTTTTGAATTGTTTTATGCGTAAGAAGGAAATTTAAGGTTTCCGCGTGGGAATTTTTATACAAAACAAAGGAATACTGTTTTTGTCTTCTGCTTTGGTAGTTACAACTTACAAATCGGAAATTAAATGGATGTCCTTACAAATATAAATAAGAAAAATCGCCTAAGACCTACCCAATAATTACTTATTTTTAAAAAGGGAAGTTCTCTTTCTAAATTTACCAACACAAGCACTCGAACACTGACCTTGTTGTGGCCCCGCAATATCAAATCCATTGCAGCGTACTGTGCAAGATGTCGCAACTGTGAATCGTACTCGGATAATCTGAAAATATAAATCAATAACAATCTGTAAGTATCCCAACATAGATAAGAGAACTAAATCCCAGGGATACTGCAGCACAATGCCATACTCCAAGTCCGTACAGCGTACATACCCATCAACGAATATTGGCAGATAGTAACAATAGTCCAATTTGTCTGGATCACCGTACCACTTAATGGGGAATTGTTTGTTGGGGTTATTCAACTTGATGGGGGATCCAATGCTGCACACTGGAATGTCGCCCCTCTCAAAGTATGTCCGAAAGAATGTCCGCTTGGCCGGACGGGGCGCATACAGATGGATCCTGGAATGGCACAAAATGAATGTGTGTGTGGTGGATGTATTCGATTGGTTTGTTATGGTTTTGCTTTTTTCTTCCTTTTAATTAGATAAATTTAAGGACTAACAGCGCAGCATAAGTACCGAGATTAAACGATTTGTTTCGTCGCAGCACAATAGCGAGGAGGAGCATTGTCAAGGAGACTAAACAATCTGAGCTCTTAATAGATATGGTTGGCTGTATCTGTTTCTGTATCTATGTGTCTACAACATTATGGATGTTAAGTACCTTAATCGCAATCCAATCAGCCAAATTGGAAACATAATTGTACTTCGTTTGCGAGGAGCACCCACTCGAGCAGATACATATACGTATATGTAGAAAATAAGCAGGAGTTTCCAACGTCTTTGTGGATGCTCATTAATTCTGGCGTCCCTAAGGAAGAGTCTCATCTTGCAAGTGGGGGTAGGGCATTGTTAAATTGTAGAAGGATTGTTAAAATATAAAAATGTTAGAGGGAAAGTGGAGATTTTTTTCATAAATTTACCAAGTCACTTAGGTGAGAGCAGGTACGGCGAATAGTTAGAAGTCACGGTTTTCACTTTAAGTCGAGGAAAAATTCATATGGCGTGAGTTGGTCATCCCTTCTATTACGCTCAAGCAAGATATGGGAAGATTCGCTCCCATCTTCCCCGTACATAAAGAAGTTAACATAAAAAAACTACCTGAAGACCGAGTTTAACTCACAGCTTTCCATCCCCAAGCACTTTGGAAGCATTTTTCCAGACACAGTCCACGATACTGACAATAATTTTTAGTTTCCAGGGCTAAATTTTTCAAACTCACAGGGCGAAATTTTCCATACAAAATTGCATATTGTGACCTTCAAACTATATAAGGTGAAGGTTAAAAATGATTATTGGTATTAGATAATCAATTACCTTCCAGCTTATTAGATATTACTTGCAGGCAAATAATTTCCAAGTAAAAGTCGTAGTAAGCTTCTAAGTTGCTATCAGTGCGTGCCAACACATTTTCCAGTTTTTGCAGTTTAACTTACATCAGGGAACGTTTTGGAATATTTTATTGTAAGCGTGAAACTGAGTTTCTTGTCAATCAAAAAACATTCACCTAACATTCGCTTAACATTCGCTTAACAATCGCTTAATATTCGCCATCGAAAAGTGACACTATTCCGCAGCACTTTTCAACTTTATAGGCAATTTTGTGCTGAAGCTGTTCGTTTGGGGTTTTTCAGAATAAAATATTAAATTTACTGAATACAACTATACCGCAACGTATGATTAAAATTTTATGAAGATACCAATCAATAATCATGGGAGTATACAATGGCCGCGTTCCACGTTCCGGCCAATGATTCATCCAAATGTTCATTCTCACAAGTAGCAAGCTGTCAGAAGATATAAAAATTTCATGTGAAATACAGCAAGGCCGGATTGTAAGCCCAATATTGCTTTAAGTGATGTTCTTCAAACAGCTTTGTCAACGCCACATTGAGGAATTCGATGGACTCATTCAGCATTCTAAGGCGAAATCCAAGATGGTTGGCATTTTGTTACACATTTTGTTCACTTTGAACCAAGAGCGCCAGTTATTTAGGCAGGCACAATTTTTTAGGCAGAGCTTGTATGACATTTCACTAGCAGTCCTGCTACTATGTCAATGGCTGTAGGAATTTTTTGCTAGCGAATGGTTGGAAAGAGCTCTTGGTTAAACCACAAGTTTACAACAAAAACTCATCTAACTTAGTTAAAGCGTTCGTATACTTCGTCCAGACAAATCGATTTGACGTTTTACACAAACAAGGTATCCGATGGTCCCCTGTTAAACTATACAAATTTCTGTAGAGGGAAAGATTTAGTTTATTTGAATGTAGCTCTCGTCACAAAAGCTGTCAAACTAAAGCAATTTGACATAGAGTCCATTACGTAGGAAGTAACAGGGTGAACGTCATGAGCATGGGTGATCGTTTGGAAGACATCACTACTCCAGAGTGAGCTATACGTGGCCACCTTTCTGCGGATATCGGTAGATATATTTTGTTTACTAGATTCTCCACTCAAACTCTATAAACTTTGCCATTAAGTAAGAATTGGAAAAATGCCCATCAAATTCAACGTTTCCCCTTGAAATAACGCATCTTACCTCTCTGGCGGCTGGACTACAACATTCGGCTGCAGGGCTTGATACGAAAAAGCTGGCACAACTCGAACTTGCCGCCGTAACTGTAAACGCCAAGTATGGCTGCAATTATTTTACGCACATTAAATAAAATCTGTAGATGCTTACCGAATTCTGCTTCCCAAGGCAATGGCGCAGCTCCTTTCCTGAAATATGCAGACCCATATTTGGGTCACCAGCAAACACAAATGAATTTTTTTTTCTCAAACAAAAGTAAAATAAAAAAAATAAATCCCTAGCCTCAGAATTCGAATTTTTAATTCAGTGAATACGTAATTTCGTTTCCGTTCGTTTATTCAATTAATTTGCATCGAAAATGTTGCCAGTGATAAACAACGCGCTGTGTTGCGTCGGTCATCCTTTATGGCTCTATGTAGGTATAGTTTTGTGCAAGCGGCAAAAAAATGGCATTACGCATTAATTAGTCCTTCATAATTATGCGCGCTTCCAAACACACACACACACAGAAACACACATTTCGACACGAGTTTTTGTCTCCCGCAATAATGTTGATGGCGCTTAATATTCATGTAAACGACCTTCACGGGCGCTGCCACTGCGCTGCGTATAATGGGCTCTCTGTTGCCGTTTGTCGCTCGCGACTAAAGTGACAAATCAGCAGAAATTAATTATGCCCGGCTATAAATACTTTGTTATTCATGTGCAAAATTTTGCGCAACTGCTGTTGCGTTTGTCCAAGCGTAACGTTGCGTTCACAACAATAGAACCGAAAAAGGACGACCGTCGACGTCGAGCTTGAATTACAGGGTTTAATTAACATTTCAATCTCTCTGCGAGGCGAGTGTATATTTGTGTGGGCGGGCAGGATATAACGGGTTACACACGTAATGGCTGGTGTACATTGTCAGTGTCCAGTTTGATTAACAGCTCTCACAATTCACAGCTACTGTCTAATTATGCTCTGCAAATGATAAGAGATGGCGCCAAGCAGACAGGTGCCATATGGAGCCGAGGCGACTGCAGAATAGCATTTAAATAATTGTTGTTTAGGGGGTGTGTCAGTACACATTCGTTTAAATAGATGAACAAAACACGAGGGAGGGCTGTCGTTTTGACACACTATACGCAGCGAGGGAGGGCGACACAATGAAAGTGAAACATGATGCTGGATCTGGACTCAGGACGGGAGTCGCAACTCTGGAGCAATTTAATTCTCTTAGTGAGAAATAGAAATTCCGAATTTAAAGCAAACGGATTGTTGAATGCTAAAAGAGATGTCTCTGCAGCAGTTCTGGACGTGTTCATGCATAAATTTAGATCAGGATTCTATAATTGCATGTGCGCTGGCACAAAAGGACAGAGTGTTCATTAATGTTAATTGGTGTTAACCAGGAGTACAGATTAGGAAGATGTGTTTACTGTTTATGATGCGAGATAAGAGGGTGTGTTGGCATGTCTTAATGGGTATACGACTTTGTAAGCAACTGCATTGGCAAATGGGAAGATACAGCTAATGGAGGGAGAGTGGGACTATTGATAGGCAAAAAAAACTAAATCGATATCACATATGAGAATGAGTCTATATTCTCCGTATCAGACACTTTGCAAAATGTTGTCTGTCCTGTATCTTTTCCATTCATGGCAGCTTTTGCTTTGAAATTTAGTAAACAAAGGTAATTTCCTGGTTCAAATTCTTTTGCAAATGTGGGCGTGGCACCTTTTATGTTACTTCGTCAATTAAAACGGTATATCTGGATATTTATTGTAACTTCCGTCTTTAAATTTATTGAATGGAAATGTGTATTTTAACTGTTGGAAATATTTGACAGCATGTGGGTGGTATTGAAAAAGGGGCGTGACTCATTTAATAGAGCGAACAGTTTTTAACTCAATGAAAACTTTGCAACTAAAAAAAAGCTTTTCTCTTCGGAAATCTGTAAAGATTTTGGCTGTCACTTGGCACTAGCCAGAGACGACTTTGACACCCAAAAATTAGCAGACGGCAAAAAATTGTATACATATTTTCGATCGCTTTATGATCGACTTTCATACCTACCTTTTGAATTAGAAATACGAAGCTGTTGCCTTATAAACACGATATTCCGTCACTAAGTCAATCAGCATCTACGGTATTGCCAAAGAAACCCTCATTTCCTAGATTTGTTAGATTTGTACCCTGCAATACCGCACTTAGGTCCTCGTCGACCCATTGTGATGGCCTTTATTGGGGGTTAACCGCTGGTGTTGTATCGGTTGTCGTCTTTCCTTTCCTCATCGTGGTTAACAGACGCAGTCCAGCCATCCCAATGTCCTCAAAAACCTGTTAAGATCAGACAGTGAGGCATCAGAAAGTTCTTGTACGTCTTCGAAGTAATTTATCTCCCAAGTGCTCTGTTCCTCAAGTGACTGAGACTCGGACAGTGACAAAGGAAGTCAGGTGTGTCCTCGTGGACTTTTCCGTCTCCGCAGCCTCTACATATGTCGTCATCTTTGAGATTTAGTTTCATTGTTTGGTTTCTTAGGAAGTTATGACCAGTTAGAGCCCCTACTAGCCTAGATAGCGATGACCTGTTAAACTGTAAAAGTTTATTGGTCCGGGCACTTTTATATTCTTTCCAAAGCTTCCGTCATATTTCACAGGTAGTTAGTTCTTTCCATCGGTTGTTGGTTTTCATACGAACTTTGTTTTCCACCCGCTCTCTAAGATTGCAAAGCGGCAGTTTTACCGACTGAAGTGCTCTATCACGGTCCATTGCGGACCAACATTGACAACCTACGGGCCGCTTCCGCGATAGCCAGCACCTCCGCTTGGAATATACTACTACTGTCAGGTAGCCTAATTGAGCAGTGTATATTTAATTCCTCAGAGAATATACCGGCAACGGTTCCACAGTCCATCTTTGATCAATCCGTTTACTTTTTGTGGGTTCATTGGTGTTCCATTCCTCTCTACTCCGAAAGGAGCAGGAGAATGGTCTGTCGAAATCCAGATGGGGAGTTATATAGTCAGAAGTGACAGCATTTTCTAAGTATTGACCTAAAATCTGTGCATGTTCCAAGTGTAGGCTTGGCTGATTCTTAGGGCACTTTAAGCAGCAGACTCTTCCATGTATAGGTCCAGAGGTGTCAAATTGAGAATGCCCTCTAGTCCAGCCGTAGGTGCGGTCCTCAATGCGCTGGTCGGCCGTATACACGCAATTCTTTGTATTTTTATCATTGACTTGAGATTGGTCGCCTTGCGCGCGGCTTGCCAAAAGACTACGCTGCCATATGTGAGTATAGGCCGCGCGATCGCTTAAAGCTTACTCTATTGAACTCGTCTCCTTATCGTCCTTGGGCACATGGTGCCAAATTGGGCTAAAGATGCGCGCTGTCCTAGGTATACATTCAGATGCCTAGATCTTAAGCGTTTTTGTTGCCAAATGTTTAATTCCGCGAAAGTAGGTAATCCAACTTAAGCCAACGTGCGATTGCATTCAAATATCTTGAATTTTATTTTAGTTAATAATGTATACAGTGAAAATAATAAAATGAATGAAGGATTTTCTATCATTTTTGACATTTTCTTAAGTCCAAAATCCTACTCTTTTTTGACCCTTAAAGCTTTGTTCACCACCAAAGTCAGATCAACAAAATGGGCTGTCTTGATTTTTGCAGCAGGTATTTGTTCATCGTGGCATTAAGCTTTATTTATGCATATTGACATTGAAAAAAGTGACACATACTTGACGTTTTATCAAACGAATCTAACCGCCCGCCAAACATCTATCCAAAATTCATCGGTTGAGGTCACGTTCAGTAGGAGAACAAAATTTAGTCAGAGTTCTGTTGACGCATGTCAAAAAAAACATTCCTGCTGTTAAACTGACAGAAGTTGCAAAGCCAATTCATCAAAAAATAGTTTTTGTTCCCAACTACCCACAACTTGTCAAAAGCAAATATTTCCAAAATCGAAAGACAGTTTTTAGCAAAAATTGCAAAAAAAACACAACTTGACGTAATCTGGAAAACGCACGTAAGAAATTGCAACCAAAACAAAGGAAACTTACCCTCGACAAAGTACTTTCTAACCAGACTGGCTACACCGAGCGAGAAGGATTATTTTAATGTAGGTGTGCTTTTTTTGTGTTCACTACCGCCTCCTTATTCAAATAATGCTGTTAGATGAACACTGAACACACCACGACAGAATATTGTGTGTGCGGTCTTGTGCCTTGTGGAAATGTATCCTCTTTCTATCAGACTTGGTTTTTTTTTGTGCTTTGCCATGCCTGCTGACCACAAATTTGCATATGACACAGAGAACGAGAGAAAAAGAAAGAAAAGAATATTATGCCAACATCCTTCGGAAACATCTGCAAATTTTGTGGTCGAAAATAAAAAGGAAAAACTTTGTTTTGGGTGTACAAAGTACAACACTCATATGCCAGCATCGGGCAGCAAAAGTCCTTTTTGACTTGTTTATCTTCTTTTTGCAGCTCATTCCGAGCAGGAGACGGAGAATTTAAATTAAAGGTTCTTTCTGCTGATGATTTCAATATGAAAATTGCTACTTTATACCGCCTCGGGGGAGACACACACATGTTGCTGTCCTTCGTCTGTCTTTTGGCCATTGATGAGAAGCAAACGGTCCACTGAATGTCTTCAGTGACGAGGGGACAAACATCAAATTGCTTCTTTATTTATCTTGTCCCTCTATGATATGCTCTATCCTTCCTGATTGTTTCAGTCGAGTTCAAGAAAATTGAGATGCGTATTTCCTGAAGGATATCTGAATGAATGGATGGATAGCTGGCCAAAGGAGAATGGTAATTAAAATCTATTTCCAGAACTAGGATTTGTGAAGGTACAATTATGTTGTGCCCAACGGCTAGAACGCTAAAATGTTAATGAGAACATCGCGCCCGGAATGGAATTCATTCAGCTATTCAGCGCCAGGTTGGATAAATTAACTCTCCCTCCCTGTTGATCTCGGATAGTGATAGTGAGGGGCTGTTCCTTCCGGTGATTTTTGTGTGTTGCCTTGTTAGAATCACACCAGCGCAACAACTACAGTTTTAGGGACTGCAGGCGAACTATATTCTCACTATCTCTGTGTGATATACAAGTACATTACATAGTAGAAAGCCAGCGGGTGAGAGTGTTGGCGTCGCAAGTTCAAGGGAACTGGGTCAGCTTTTGTGTATTCAAATTGGAAAGTTGTTTCGTGTGTTTTTTTTGTCGTTCTGTACATTTTATAATTAAATTTTACGCCATGAAAATTGGCAGGGACCTATGCAAATAAAATGCTAATTCAGTTGGATGTTGCAGAGTTTGGGGGGAAAAAGTTTTGTTTCATCGGGTGAACTCGCTACAAACTATAATTGGTTATGAGAAAGAGTCATCGTAGGTGTAGGTGTATATAAAGTGAAGTGAAGTTGGGCGCACTTCAAGTGCTGCACAATACATTGAATATTTTAATTTGTGAACTCGCCGCGGGATGGTATAATATTTATGCAGAGTTTGTAAAGTTGGTTTAAAGTAGATCCAGTGAGCTGCACGCGAGATCTGGATAATGGGATTCACAAGGTCCTACTTGCTCGCGACACAGTGGATCAAATGCGAAAATGGGTCTGGTTTAAGCTGTAGATTCGAAAAATGTATGAAACGCCACAAAAGGTCAGCTATTTTTCTATAAGCCTGATTAAGTGAACGAAAAGAGTTTACATCTTTCCATTCACATGAACCAACTGTCATCGAATGACGCAGGAACGACTTGAAATAGCAAAGTTATCTTAGGCCCAAGTCATAGCGAAACGAAAAATGCAACCGACAAAAGTTGGAACAGTCGGAGAATGAGATTTTTTCGTTTAGACGGTTATAACAGAAAAAAGTCTTTCAGAAAAACTGATTGTCACTGTGTTGTAAGTCCAAAAAAGTTAACCACCACTGATAAGAATCCACCAGAAAAAAAAAAACTGACAGATGGAACAGTAAAGAAATGACACATTTCAGTGGAATGATTTGGTTTTTTGTGTGGAATTAACTGAGAAGTTGATCACAAAAAGCTTTTTGTACGGAAAAATGAGTTAATTCTTTTTCTAGAAAATTTAAACATAATTCACTATAACTTTAAAATCATAAGCAACATTTTTAGACCAAGATTGAGTTCAAACATTAACTTTAAGATGTCAAAAAAGAATTTAGACAAGGTGGCGCGCTGTCATGACTTTTTCAACATCGTTCTTGAGAAAATTGTGCGAAACTCGCAAGCCAACACCATAGGCACAATTTTTAAAAAGTCTGTACAACTACTTGCAACTTGCATACGCTGAAGACATCGATAGCATTGGCAGCACACAACAATCTGTCACTGGTGCGTTTGCAGGTATCAGTACGGAAGCGGCAAAAATGGGTTTAGTGGTGAATGAGGGCAAGACAAAATATATGCTGTCAACAAGAATGGACACACAACATCGACGAATCAGACAGAATGTCACGATAGACAGCTATAATTTTGAGGTTAGTTAGGGACCACTACCTCGGCTCCGCTATCAATTCTGTTAACGACACCACAGCAAAAATCAAACGAAGAGTTACACTTGCCAATCGCTGTTACTTCGGCCTAAGAAGGCAATTGATGAATAAGGCCTTGTCGAGAAACACTAAGGAGACTGTATATAATATAAGCCCCTTATCATCTCAGTCCTGCTATATGGTGCTGAAGCATGGACGCTGTCAAAGGCGGATAAGGATCTCCTTGGTCGTTTCGAACGAAAAATTCTTCGAGTGATTTTCGGTCCCATTTGCGCTGACGGGCTTTGGAGGAGGCGATTTAACAGCCAACTCTACTCTATCAGTCGTCTAAGATGGCTAGGAGATGTAGAGCGAATGGACGCCAACGCTCCGGCCCGAAGAGTCTTCGATTTCAACTCGGAGAGACAACGCAGTAGAGAAAGACCTCGCTTTAAGTGGCGCCCCCTAGTGGAAGGGGACCTTAACCAACTTGGAGTGCGCAACTGGGGGCAGTTTACCAAAGATCGCGCTAACTGGAGACGGAGAGGCGTATTAGTTGAGGCCCAGGTCCACCCCGGACTGTAGCACTGCCTAAGTAATTATTAACTTTAAGTGGTCAGAAAAAGCATTTTACGTATCGCTATAACTGGAGCCTTAAGTCGACAATTATTCTGATTTCTGAGCGATACACACAGTGCATGGAACCTTGATGTATCAGCGAAAGGAAACTGGACTTCAAGCAGAAGAGTTAGGTTCTTGAGCTCAGAATGGTTAGACAGTCAAGGAATTCTCGACCTCAAGCAGATTCTTGACCTAACGAAGGGAAGTAACTCTGCAGAAGCTCGGGGAATATCCCTTTCGAAGATCAAACGCTTATAAAGACAAGAAGTGACCTACATTTCGGGTGAACACGAACTTCTTACTGACTGTCAGTCTATTCATCTCCCCCCGTAGGTAGGTCTGTGTAAACCATTAATATACCATTCTTAAGCTCCCTTTACATTCTTTGTGAATGAAATATGCATGACACATTTCTCCCTTACTCCGGCAAATCCACCTCAATAAATACGAGTCCACTCTATAATACACTGAAGTGGCTTTATCTCACGTCACACAGGCCGAGGCCGCTCAAAGGAGTCCATTAAATCTTATCCAAACATCACTCAAGGTAGTAATTAACAGCAATATAAACCATTTCACTTATAACCAGGCCATTAATCCCAAAGCAAATTACTTTAGCCATGTGAGCCATTTCACTATGGCATAAACCGCACCACTATTGACCACAATATATGCGAACGGACGGAAGACAATTGTGATAGCGGGACTGGGGCCCAGTCCCCAGTGGTACGAACCATTAATTTGCCAAAATTGTGTGCATGTGTACCTTGTCCTCGTGTCATATGGCAATGGACCGCTCATTTATTTATTTTCATCTCTAACGCACTCGACTTAATAAAAGTAGGTTTTGTTTTTTTTTTCTCCTTTTATTTTTCTCGTCTTCCTGGGTGAAGTTGTGCATACCAGCAGAGCAGACCAGAGAAGATATAGTTTCAGTGAATTTTCCTAATGAAATCACATAAAAGACATCAATCTGTGGCATGCCATAACTTTAACGCAATTTGTGTCCGACGAACAGAAGTCGGGGAAAAGGAGTGCCACTTGCCGAGACCCTAGATAGCAGTCTGAGTGGAATTCAAGTGGTTCCACAGAGACGTCGTGGAGTTACATCTTTGGTGGGTTGGCTTTCCTGATGGTAGCTACGTGTCTCATAAGACTAATTGCGAAAAATTACAAAACTTGTCCCACAAGGACCCCGGTTGCTAAGGAATGTTCTATTTTCTATCTTGTCGTATGGACTTACCAGTATTATATGTGTGTGTATCTGTGAAAAGTAGGTGGCGATAGTAGCAGGGATGACTTTTCTTTCCATTAAAAAGCTCCGGCAGAGTCCCTTTTACTTAATTACGAAAGTTTGCGGGGTGCGACAGGACATACGTTAAGTCGTTTAAATATGCGAGGAATGTTGTCGTCGCAGTTCCGCCTCTTACAAGCAGTTGCTGCACATTAGTTTTCTGCAATTTGTTTTTAGACGAGGAGTGCGAGTGGCTTGGAATACTGTCAAAAGTTGCAATAGTTTTGCATTTAGTCGGACAGAATATGAAAATGTAAAATAAATCTGCTGACTGATCACATTAGGTCTGTTGTTTTACTTTTGTAGTAAAAATTTAAAGGTCTGTCAAAGTGGCAGTGGAGGGGATGAATTCTCTCCCAGAGAGGGAAACTTACGCAAACCTGTGAAAAATGACAGATAGGTTACCCATCAAAATGGCAAATAGAACAACAAATTCAAATCAGCTGTCAATTTTCAATTTGTTTCAATTCTTACGCAAGGAAATTTGTTGAGTAAAAACATGTACAAGGGCAAATATTTTGCTCTCTCGAAGCTGCTCTCTTTTACGAATTTTTCGAGTTGAGGAACGTCAATTGAGTGAAATGCGTTAGAATTCAAAAAGATTCGTAAGATTTAAAAGTAAAGAAACAGACCTATTATAACGATGGCAATTTGGAATGAATTGTTGTCAGAATATCAAAGGTTTTATTTATTTTGTGGAGGCTGAAACGGAACTTGTAAATTTAGCTGACAACCTTTTGTTTTTGCGACAACTCTCCAAATCGTAAAATACAATTTGGAGACGTTCAACTAGTAACTTATTTAGTTAATTTAGTCTGACAGCTGGCTGACTTCACGTATCTCAGTTCTGATTGGCCTTTATGAAAATTAACGAAGAAATTCGTGACAGTTGACAGTTCGATATGAGGCTGACGTTTTTTGCTAGTTTTTGCGTTCGGTGTGCATCTTCTCCAGACCCATCTAGTCGATTTAAGACAACTAAGTTTTTGAATGTGCCCATTGACATTTGAAAGATTTGGCAGCTATCTGTTGGAAAGTTCATTGGGTAAATTTACCTGTCATTTTATAGAGTAGGTACGAGAAAGGAGTTTGACCAAAACGTTCGAATTAATTTTCGTACAAACTAAAGTCGAGTATCGAATTGAGAAAAACAAAATCGAATGTGAAATCTAGCGATTTGTGTGAAAATGTGACAAGAAAATCGAGTGTGTAAAGGAGGAGAGTCAATGGCGACGTTCTAGTTTGTGTAAAACGTCAACTATATTATTCTGGACTAGGTATACGAATGCATTAACTAGGTAAGTTGAGTTTTTGTTGTAAACTTGTGGTTTATTTTTTAATTTTGACACTTCAAAATGTCAACTGAGTATACAGGCAGAATTTTCCATAAACGTCAAGTGCAAAAACTTATCACGTGACCAATCCCGACCAATTAAATCTCAAAGACATCTAGTCACTCAGCTGTCAGACTTAGCTAGAAATCCGAACGCCCTCAATACATTTTTGACACTTTGCTATTCAGTTAAGTCCGTGTGTCAAATATTGATAAGATAAGCACACCAAACTCCAATTTCTAGACAGAGATATCTTGTTATGCCTTGTGCACAATGTTCGAAGAAAAAAAATGTTTATGCTGACGCGGGCTGGATTTTTGTATGCCTGGGTTTTTGGCATCCAGTATTAACCGTTGTCAGAGTACAAACAAAATCAAAAACTAAACCCGTTGAGAATAAAGAAAGGAAAGCAAAACATTTATTTTATTAAGAGAACTTTATTGGATGTTTCCAGTTAAACGTACAGAACTAAACTCCTCGAGTTTTTCCACTCGACTTCTACTTATTACCTAAATTATGCTTATTCTAGACATTCCGCTTCCCACCGAATTGCAATGCTTAGGATAGGTTCCCATGGAATTGTTGGGATTCGTATTACAACTGTGGGTTTTGTTACGGAACGTGTGTGCCATATTATTATTATTATTTTTTTTTTTTTGCTGCATCGGTAACATCCGTAACAATCTATTGTCCAATTTTTGGATGGTGATGGAAAATCCGAACTCCCGAGAGCCGACGTTTCGGTTTTTCAAAATACCATTTTATTACCGTCAACAAAAGTTGGATGTAAACCAGCCTGCGGTCAGGGGGCTTCTGCAGCGAACAACAGTCTTGATTAAAAAAGTTCAGCAACAACTTTGCTCTTGTTTATTATTACCTCGTTAAAGTCATGCGGAACAGGTGTGCTTCCTATGCCATCGAAGCACAACACAGTTTTGGTCGCCTTAATTATTAACCATCCAACAAAGAGAGTAGAGATTCTCCACACAGCTTGAACACATTCCAAAGGGCCCTCAGATTATTGGACCAACTGACGATACTCGCTGACTATGTGTGCGGTCCTCCCTTTCTTATTCATAAACTAAAATCCAATTTGTCTCCAAGTTGCACTATAAACTATGTATCGCCCAAAATGTGGCAGCACAACACATCTAATGAGGAAACTTTAAAAGTTATCCTCCGGAGCAAGCCAGAATGCGCCACAAGAGCCACCGCACACCAGCTCCTATAATGGTGTTCATCGCGTAGCGTTTCTCCATGTGATTATATCCAAACGGTGCACCCATACACAACTATGCCAAAAAGTTCACTTAATGACGACTCCTTTGTGTATATGGGAATCCTGAAGGGAGCTGCCGGTTGGCAAGAGTCATAAAATATTTATTTACACCAAGCCGCCTAAGAAGCAACGTAGAACATAGTTTAGTCCTGGGACGAGCCAACACTGTGTCGACGACGACAACGATGATGATGATGATGACTATGATGCGAACCGAGTCCTGATGATGATGGTTTGCTATGGTTACCTACTACTTGGTGATATGGTTGAAAGGACACTGCCAGAGGAATATCGGCAAAACCAAACAGCTCGGAGTAAGAAAGCCAAATTTATGAGAGCCAAGAGACCGTAAAAGTGTTCCCCAGTGGAAAATAATCGGCTTTAATTAACGTATGGCATGGTCTAGACGCAAGTCGCTTTATAGGCGATTTAATGGCCAGCACCCCGGCCGGAGCCATAAAGATATAGCCCTGGCCATTCTTCTCGGCCCACCTCTTGAGGAAATGTTAAATTGTAATGAACCACGAAAAGGGGTCAATGTGAGTTGGACCTACTCGTGGTGTACTCAACAGTAGGTATACGAGTAAAAATGTAAAGCACATGGGACCGCTGCCAGATGGCTGGGATTGGTTGCTTCCTGGCTCGGCTATAAATAATAGAAGCAATACGATCCAGCACGATGTGTTGGATAGCCGTGCGAAAGCAGTTGTTGGTGGTGTCTCTCTCTCAGCTATCAAGTGCGACAACTGTTTGCTTTTGGTCGTACTTTAAATTCATTACCAGCATCGGGGAATGGTTTATAGCAGTCGCAGGTGAAATTTGTTGCAGGACATGGATATGGATACTTTGGATTCAGTGGCACTTTGTTGAGCCTCGTTTGTTGTGGTTTCCCTCTGGAGTTGTTGGTATTTGTTTATTGAAAAGAGGATGGCCCGCCCGTTTAATGAGGCCTCCACTTTGTGGAAGTTTCAAGTACCTACTCGAAGTGGAGGAATGGCAACATTTTTGTTGTTTTATTAATTGTTGAAGTGGTAATTTTGTATGAGGGATATGGTGGTTTAAATTTGGACGAAAATCTGCTCAAGTTGGTTCAAACTTTTGTAGTATACGTCATCCAATCCTATGGAATTTTGGAATGATTTTTAGGGCTATTTTTGGGTAAAATAGTATTGAATTTTAAGGTTGAAAGTTTGAATTCAGGGCCAAACAAATTTGAGCAGGAATTCCTGATTTTTGGATCATCACTTATGTGTAATTTTTGACCAACTTTATTTTTAATTTTTTGGGTCAATTTTTATAGTGTTTTTTTATTCTGTTATAAGAAAGTCTTTCTTCAACTGTTACATGTGATTTTCGCAACATATTTGAGACAAATTTCGGACCAATTTTGAAGTTTATGTTTTAAGGGTAATTTCGAAGTGATTTTTAAATATTTTGCGCAATTTTTTAAACTTGTGGAGAACTATTTCGAAGTCACTTTGGAGTTTATTTATATTTTCCGAGCTGTTGCAGAGATGTTTTGTGCGACACTATTTTTAGGACACATTTTTAGTCGACTTGGTGATTTTCGAGGGGATTATTGTAAGTAGCGAATCTTTTAAAGTGATTGGGTCCAATTTTTCCCCGAATTTAAAACTCGATTTTTAATACATTTTTGTCTATTTTTGAACTAATTTTTAAATATAACTATAAACTGATTTTAGGGCAAAATCTGAAAAAAAAATTGGAACCGCTCTTAAGAGTCTTTTAATTTTAGACAAAAAAACTCAGACAAATCAATGGGAGCAAAAAGTTGGTTAAGACCATTACATTCATACAAAGGCCCATTGACGTCCGTGAACCTTTCTCGAACTATTCACTTGCGTGAGTTAGTTGTTTTAGGAGAAATCAAAAGGATCTACAAATTTAGACCGAGTCCAAAGAGCTAACCCTAAACTCAAAGGCACACAAACTCTAAGCTGTTTACTCTTACAACGATTTTCGAAACAAAAATCCCTTCTACTTCATATTGACTCAAGAAAAAATAACTATCTACCCCAACTCTACCGCTTGGCTCCCTTTTTCCTTTCCTTTCCGTAGACTTGGCTTAGATTTTACTCCCGCATGTCACATCTGAACAAGAACAAGACCTCCAACTCCCACCAAGATCACGAGCACATAAAGCATGTTCAAATCTACATCCCAGTGGCTGCTATATATGGTTAGAGCGTATGTAAGTTGTGTGAATAGTGCATCTACACATCCTTCGTCCTAAATGGGAACGGTTGTATTAACAAAACCATTCATTTTAACTGTCGCTCCCTTATCCTGGTCGCGTACTTAAAGACCAACCAATAAATTTACTCAACCATAAAGACATAAGCAAGGAAGAGAGCGATAGAAAAGTGGAAGCCAGGACAGGCGAAAAATTCCATGCAGAAGGAAACTTTGCAGTAAGTATACAGTACAGCTCCCGCGCTGCCAGCTGTTGCTATGTGCTGAGAATCATGTGGCATTCAAGGGTGGTGGGTGGCATTTCGAGTATAGTGTACTGCGCGTCCTCTTATTTTTAAGACATAGAAAAGCACGACGTTCATAAATTCAATCGCTCCCATGCCAGTGCCGGTTGCGTTCCTTGTGTCTTTTTCCCTGGATCTATTTTTTTCCATTTAAAATTCTTTAAGTAAAGCATTACAAAGGTAGATGCTCAACCAAAGATGAACCGAAGAAACTATTTCTTTATCCGACGAGACAAAAGAAACTCATTTTTCATTTGAAGAAGTCCTCTTAAGTTGTCTGATACAATATTTGACTTCACATATTGTCAAAGCTGTGCAATGTAGGTACATGATGATTGTAAACAGTGGAATCAACTAACTCTATCCTAATCTACAGCTCCAGTCAGCTAGATATTTTGACAAAATGCCTGCCATTTACAACTGATAGCTGCTGTCAAGTCATACTTCCACTTGGGATAAATTCCTAGATTGTAAATTTTAGAAATGTCAAGTGGACGTAGTTTGTTGTAGGTAATTGCGTGTTGGAAAATCCTCATTTACTCTACTTTGCTGAGATATAAGCTCAAAAAACACGCCTATTGCCATTGGGGACGTTCAGACCTCTAGTTTATTAAGTCTGACAGCTGACTGGCGTTACTCTTTAAGCTTAAATTGGGCACATTCAAAAACTTAGTTGTCTTAAGTCGACTTGATTATCCGGGAGTAGATGGAACCTGAACGCAAAAACTAGATTGGTCGGGAACGTCACTTTTCCTACGTCAGCCACATATGCGAACTGTCAGCTTAGTACTCAGTCACGAATTTCTTGACTAGATTCGTCGGCTACCCCTCCATAAACGTCAACTGACACAGCTGCCCATGTGACCGATCTAGGACAATCAAAAATGAGATAGGTACATCAAGTCAGTCAACTGTCAGACTTACTAAACTAGATACCTGAACACCCCCATTGATCTGAGTTCTGAGTTCTCAGTTGACATTTTGATTGTGGGCCTTTGTCTGACACATATCCTATCCATCATATCGAAGAATTTAAATAGGTACACAGTCTGATTGCTTTCTGTCAAAAGTTTCAATAATATCGTACAGATACATTATAAATGTTGTCAGAAAGAAAATATGTAACAAAATATTCCGATGTAGGTAAATGTCATTCTGTAACTAATTTCCAATAAGTAAAAGGAAGTAACTTTAACTTAAGGAATGCTCATCAATTTTGTGAAGTATGTACCTACTCGCAATGTCACAATATTTTGCTTATACCCTCATTTCTGAAAGAAAACTGTACATTTAAACAAAATGTCAGTAATATGTGACTGACTTTGCATCAGAGTGAGCAAGCATACTTATCTAACATTCAGGAGAAAGTTCTTACAAACTTCATATATCTCGTTTTTGTCGTTTTTTTTATATATCCCTGCCCTTCGTTCACTCAACATGTAGCGTTTTTATCAGCAAACAACTGTCCGTTTATAAACTACACATAGATATGTACCTATAGTGTCAAATTGTTAATAATTGATTCCGAAAATTCTTAACTTATTTAATGGATATTTGATGTCATTTCCAGATTTAATTTTAATTTGAGTTGTTCCGTTTTATTTCGTACCCACTCGTACAAAATTTTTCTACTGAACTGGGAAAGATTCGGCTGGTTTGGATTTAATTAATTCAGTAATTTGATATAATGAATCTGGGTTTCAGTAGCCATTCCGCCAGAGGGAGAATTGAAATATTCATTTAGTTGGTAGACCGGTAAATCTGTTTTGAAAACCTTTTGTCTGCTACCGTCGCGTCGGCCACCGCGCGTCGCCTAAAGGGAATGAATTACATTACGATTACATACCGTGTAACCGCACGAACGGTCGTTATTTGCCCATGAAATTGAGCTTTATATGAGAATTTATTAAAACCTCGTATTTACACCGATGTTTTCAGTCATAATTATTTTTATTTTATACATATTTGCAAATTGGCAATGTACAACATACTCGCGTGCATACATTAGTAATGTGGCCAGTAGGTTATGATTATGATTAATAATAATTCATCTGAATAATAAAATAGAATCGTTTGTACTTTAGGTGCTCATGTATAATAGGGTAAAGGCACTAGTATCCGGACAGTGTTAGTATCCGGACAACATGTTGTTCATTTGAGAAAAATAGGTACATCACACATAAATAGTCTCTAATATCAACGATAATACGATCCTTTATGTGTCACTCATATATATGCAAAGTTTCAAATCAATCACCTGCATAATGGAAAAGATAAGCGGCATTGTTGTGGCTGAGATCCGAGATTGTGGTTGTGTTGTCATTTTGCATACCAAAAAAATAGTGCGAGCATTTCCAAAAGGTTAGTTATTCAAAGAGTATTTTTTAACTTATTCTTTTGGAAAATACTTTGTTTTCCTTAAAATAGAACCTGCTTTCATTATTCAAATAAAAATAGAGAATAAAATTATTTTGTTGGCCTAATTTTTAGTGTCCGAATACTAAAATTAAAACTGAAGAGCATTTTCAGTATCCGGACAGTGTGTCCGAATACTGGAAATGTGAGATGATATTAAAGTTTCAGTTTCCGGACTTGTTTTTTTGCATACAATTTTCAGTTTTTAGTTCAAATTATCCTACATAGGCATTTTTTTAAAGTTCTTTTTTAAACAATGAATGCAGAAAGTATAGCTAAGGCCTTAGATGAAATAAGGTCAGACCAATTAAGTATTCGTAAAGCAGCAAATAAATATATGGATTATATCGCTTAACATTACATGGCCGGTTTAAAAATTACAAAAATTTGACAAATGAAGAGGAGGAAGGGATTGTTCAGTGAATCCTAAAGGATTCAAAAAGAAAAACACCTTTCAAAAACGATCGTTTTAAATCGCGACGAAAGCAGTTATTGCCTCTGTTCAAAAACTCTCAAAAACATAGCCCCAACGCAAAAAAGTAACCAAATTGCTGTTGCAAATGAGAAAGAGACGCTACCGGTGCTAATTGTTTTTTCAGCAGACAGAACCCTTTCTAAATCCATGGTGGTGTTTCCATACAAGCGTCCGCCAAAAGACTTTGTTGACAGCATGGATAAAATTATGGTTTTTGGGAAGAAGCAAAAACGATTGGATGAGAAGCGAAAAAATTTTCGAACATGTCGCCAATTATGTTCACAACCAGTTGCTGATAAATAGATAGATAGGCACAAGTCGCATTTAACTCTGGTGATTGAGAACAATTAAGAAATGTTGAAGTAGATGCCAATCTCGTTTTAAAAGTAATCAAAACCGAAGCATTAAAATCGTCAAACAAGCCACAAACAACTTAAAAACTGAACACCACAGTGGATGTTGAACTTGGACGGATTCAAGGAGGACTCGGAGTATATGTACTGTACATATACATAGGTACATTACATAAATGAATTAAAGTACCTGTGTTTAAAAAAAAAACGTCTTATTTAATTTAATAAAGGCCAAAACGGACTGAATCTTCATTTGAAAATTTGTGTCCGGATACTAAAAAAAAAGTGTCCGGACACTAAATTAAGCTGTCCGGATACTAGTGTAAATCGAACTTTTTTGAATTTATTTTTTATAAATATTTAGAACGTAACAGTTGAAAAAAATGTTAGTCTATTATTATTAACAAATATCGTCACTTTAACAAATATATTAACTTTTTGCGGTAGCTTTAACAGTGACAAAACTGTTGGAAGTCAAAGTTACGAAACACGTTAACTGTCCGGATACTAGTGCCTTTACCCTATGAGATTCATGTGTGTTGGCGGTAACTAATGTGAAAATAAACTTAGTGCAGTAGACGTCTGCAAATGTCATGGAGTTCTTAAAACTGAAGTAATTTGTTCGTGTTGTCAACAACCTTAATCGCGTGTTTTATTAAATATCTTGCTCAGCAAAATAAACCCCCGTATTAATAAAGGCTGCGTAAAAGTTATCAATTGGTTACACAGCAGTTACGTCAAATTTTTGTATACTAACTGACGTCTGCTAGCAAACTAACTTATACACATTTGTTTATTAATAGGGGGAAAGTATTTAAATACCTGCACCATAAACTAACCTAATAAACAAATGTGCACAAATTAGTTTTCTAGCAGACGTCAGTGATAATACAAAAAAAAAAACTGACGTAACTGCTGTGTAAGAAGTGTATAACTTTTACACAGCCTTTTTTTAATACCGGGGTAAGTATTTTACTAACATGATGACCAAACACTCCACCTGACAGCTGAAATCCCAAATATACGTTCATAGCTTCAAGATTCTACTTCAGTACGACGTCTGACACCTGGCTAACTTGATGTTTTAATCAGGTATTAATGATTTTTTTTAAATTAGACTGGTCATGTGATTTATAATTGCGTTTTCGATCGAATAAAAGAATTATTGCCCTTTCTATCAAAAGAGCAAATCTAGAAATATGTGTTCCATTTTTTATTGATAAAAAGTGCACTTCCTTGTCAATTGTTAACACGAAAGAAGTGCCCGGGATATTATTTTCAAAGAATCGATCTGAACTCACCAACACAAAATTTTCACTGCGAATTGTCAAAATGAACTTTCCACGTGAAGATTTCACTAGGCAGTACGCTGTTCGAGTGAAAAATAGTTGGTCAAAAAGTGATTTGTTGGGGGGCATTACTTAAGCTATTTCACTTGTCTTTTATTGTCCGTCGCATTGAATTTTTGACATTTCGACGTGAAAATTTCACTTTCAATTTCACAGCTCTTTTTGGAGAGGAGTGAAAATGTCACTTCACACGAACAGCGTACCCGCCTTAACAATACAAACTATCCCCAGTATTTCTTACGATTCCAGGCGAATTCGTGGAACGCACCCATTATCAACAAGAAAACCATTTGTCAGTTTGAAACCATTTTGACATTTTGGAATATGCGCCATCTGCAAGGGCCTGAATTTGGTATAACTGTTCGCTTTATAATCATTTTTGTTTGTCAACAATTTGAGTATTTCACTGATTCTGTAAAATAAAGGAAAACTAAACTCGTAGCAATGTCAAACCAATTTGTGGACTGTGGAGCATTTCGTACGTTTATAATCTAGAAACAATTTCTTATATTTTAATTGCGCTTTGTATTTATTTAACATCTAGAAAGCACCGAATTCAAATGGACCCATTCAGCAAACTGGCTTCTTATAAATAGCTTTATTGAGTTTAAAGATGAGTACAGCGACCCGACGAGAAGAAAGGAACTATGGATACGAATTGCTGAAAAATTCCAAGAAAATGGTTATGATATTCCAATGGAATTGTTGGACAAGAAATTTCGTAATCTAAGGGCCACATATTACCAGGTAAATAAGTCACATTTACAGTATATCCTCCATATTAGATATCTAACCATTCTCGTTAAGGTGAAGGAAAGGAAGCGACATTCTGCGAATAAACAAATCAAGTGGGAATATTATAAAGTTTTCGACGATATATCACAGGAGGAAGAAGCTGCTGCTACGGACAGTGGTGTTGCTGAAACTATAGACACAGTGACGGAAGAGGATCCTCGATTGGCCAATTTTCGTTCATCTGTTTACGTGCCTTTGGTAAGTGTTGAATTGAAGTACAGTGTGCCTGCCTTGTTTGCCGCCATTTTAATAGCTGACTGTACCTACCTCCTAAAATAGAATTTTTTGTTGTGTTTGCGTTCATTGCAAACGAATTGCTGGGCGTCGATATGATGTTCACCATTTCCTTTTTTATTTACTCCGCTTTTGGAGTACATTAGTTGAGTAGCAAAAATAGCCCACTTCGAAGCATGATTTGATCAAATAATGTCTAGTTTGATTTGAAAGCGCCGTTAATAGCTACCTGGGTAGTTGAATTCCCCTTGCTGTTGCTTGTACAACGTCGGTGCAGAAAGTGCGCGCAAATTGCACTTCTCCTTGAGGAGCATACTTAAATTTTTGTTCTAACCTTTATTTCTTTGCTCTCTTTACCAGGATAGTAGAAAACGAAAGCGAAGTAAATCCAGATCGCCGAAGGAAATCACTAAAATTGTAAATATTGAGCCAGTCATCGATGAACTGTATGATGAAGCCGTTGATGACAGCAGACCCATAATGAATGGTGATCACCGTTTTAAAGAAGATCTGGGGCCTGTCGATAGTACGATTATCGAAGGCTCCCAAGACGATACCTTCGAGGACGATGACGACGAATATGAAGAGGATGTCAGCGCAAATTACGATGATCCTTCCGTTAGTAAAAAGCCAAATTTAAGTAGTCTCGAAGCGAAAAAACTACAAGCCGAAACACGATACTTTCACAAAAAGGCCGACTATTTCGAGAAGCAAACATCGTGTCTGGATATACAAAAGAAACTGATGGTCTTGCAGGCGCACAAACTTAAACTCGAAATAGACCGAATGAAAAATGAGAAAAAGTGCGATGGACTTACCACCTAGTGAGTTGTGTTTGGGCGTCTGCTGTGGGGAAGCGTTTTTTGGTTCCCTTTGTATAAATTTTCTAGATGCAATTATATTAAGAATTTAATTACCTACTCAATGTTTAAATTGTACGTTTGTCTATGTAAAATAAATGGGTTCATTTTGATATAAATCCGAATTCTCCTCAGCGGTATTTAAATTATTTCTTGTGCGTCTCAATCTTGGCATTGTTCTTGAAGTGTAACCTCAAATTTAGTTACATTATATCTTAATGTGAGAAGTTTGATTGGTGGTTACTCTATAATGCTAAACGGAAAGCATAAGCGCAACTGACACTTACCGAAGCGATGGAACAAACAAAGTATTATGTAAAGGTCGCCAAATCGGATAACCTACCTGGAGAGCTTGCTAAAATCACAGGACTGTACAACAATTACAAAACCCCTATGAGTGTTAAGGCCCCAGCATGCAATGACCAAAAACAAGCAGTTTCTACCTATCTGCTAGCATGTTGGGCGCTTTCAAACCGGGTTTTCCAAGACAAGCAGTATTTAAACAAAATAAGATTTTGATGTGGAACATGTAACACGTACGTCTCACTTAATTGCATACCCATGCCTAATGCCTTCAGCTTTTTTTTCCTGTTGGTGGGAGGAAAAATGCTTCACCGTAAGGAGACCTGTTTGCGTTGACCATCCCCGTGTGTCCGGCTCTCTCGGAATGCCTTCGAGGTATACGGACCAAAACTCCTCCCAACCCTATGGTTTCTGGCACACCCCCTTGGCACAGCTCTTTGCTTTATTTCAGGGGGGCTGTAATCATACACCCTTTCGGGCTCACGTGCTTTCCCGGTATTGTTCTTCTTCTCTTTTCTTTCTTCTGAGAATATCTTCCACGAACTGGCAAATTTTTTCCCAATTCAGGTCGCTCGCCAGCATTTTGTGGACTATGATTTCTGGGTTGAAGGCGCCAATGCTGCTCTCCAGAACTGTGCGTTGTGCTTCCCATCTTCTACAGGCAAAAAACGTGTGATGTGCGTCGTCTGTTGGAGAGTCGCCGTACCGACAGGCTGAACTATCCGTTTTACCACTCTTATGGAGAAAGGCGTTGAAATTTCCGTGACCGGTGAGAAACAGGGTGTTAAAGTAGTTTACCTCACCGTGTTTCCGGTCGTTCCACTCAGCCACATTTCTTATCAGCCTCGCCGTCCACCTTCCTCTGTTTTCCGAGCTCCAGCGCTGTTGCCACTCCGAATCGTTTGTTGCGCTGCTTGATCGATTGCCGCTTGTAATCCGATTTCCGTCTTTTTGTCGTGGACGTACTTTTTTTGTGCCGGTACGAGATGGATGGAGGTCACTCCTGCGACTACAAGGACGGCTGGTTGCGACACCGTTCGGTAAGAGCAAGCCACGCGTAGAGCTCCACGTCGTTGCACTGCCGCCATCTGCTTCCGGTATTTTTTTTGTTGAAGCGCGTCTGCCCAGTTTTCACTTCCATAAAGAAGAATTGCATGCGTTGTCGTCATTTATAGCCTGCGCTTGCTTGGCGTTGGGCCGCCTATGTTCGCCATTAATCTGCTGAGTGATGCTGTAACCCTAGAGGCTCGTTCCGCCGCGAACTTTATCTGTTGCCTCACCGCATCTTTGTTCTTAATGAGTTCAGAGCCAATTTGGAAGTCGATTTGCGTAGGGATTCTCTGCTTTTCAGGAGGACTATCTCTGTTTTTTATGTTGCCAGACTGAAACCGTGTTCATCCATCCAGGAGGTTGTTCGTCGCATGACTTGATTCAACTTTCTTTGCGCGTTTTCACAGTCTCTTGCCGTTATCACTGCCGCGATGTCATCTGCGTACCCAACGAGGAAGGTGTCGTCGGGCATCTCTATCCGCAGTATGTCTTCATAGGAGATATTCCAGAGGTCTGGTCCTAAGACTGATCCCTGTGCTGCTCCAGATGTTACATCCTTCCTTCGTGGGCCTTCTGTGGTCTTGGAAAAACCATAAGCAATTTCAACTGGTTTATAATTTACACTATGGAACTTCATACGACAAGAAGTATGAGTATATGGCTGGTTGTCGTTGAAATAAGAAGGAAAACGTGTGTGGGGAAAAGTTATGTCTACATCAGGAGTCTTATAATCCTCCTCCGCTTTTTTTTTTAAATTGTAATTAATGTACAAATATGAATGGATTGATATTCAGTGTATGCAGCACAATGCCTTCTTTCAGCAGAGATTTACCCTTTTGCTGTTCCTTTTGAAATCCACTTGAGTTTTACGCTCTGTTAGGTTAAAATCTACTCAGCCATTGGAGTAATCAAAATTGAAGAAAAAAATGCACTTCATCGCACTTCAACGTAATTCGCCGATATGCGTTACAAGATGTCGGAGAAATATTCCGAATAGATGTTCCGAAGAATACCTCTAAGCAAAAAACTTCCGAATCGTATAAGATTGGAGAATTTTCCGTTCCGACGGATACCTCGCTAGGGCCGAATACTTTATTTCTTCAAGTGTAAGCACTTTTATATTAATTGGCTCTATCCGCCCTACGTTTACTGGGAAGCCAACACCCAAGATGGCAGAATACAAACAATTTAAGTATATCCCACCTGCTGTAAAAAGAACCTTGAATTTATGTCAGTTATCATCGCTCCATGAGTCCTTCTATCAAGAAATAAAATAAAATTCATTCAGTCACTGAGCTAGTCTCAAAAAGTTCTACTCTGTTATATTTTTTATTAACATTTATGGAGGGACACAACTGCTTAGACAACCAGCAATCAACCGAAATAGAAGCAGCCCTAAAGCGATTTGAAGATGTTTGCAATTCCCTTGAAGATCAACACACGAAACTGCTTGATTTGGAGAAGAGAAGAAAGAAACTAAACGAGGATCTGCAGTCGCTTCGAAATGAAATTAAAGAGGAGAATAACTACTTTCGATCGGTAGTTGATGACAATAACGTTGGGGATGGGCTCGAGGTTGTAGAGAACGAAGGCTTTGGGGCAATGGTTGAACCGGCAACTCTTGATACTGGTAGATGGGTGGAGTCCACAAATGAGCTTTGTTTAATTGCGAATCTTTATGTTTTTAGTGGCAATTAGGGAGTTTATAAAAAATCAAAAAGATGAGCTTGCATCCCCAGAGGATGACTGTCTGAAAGAGCAACTGGAAAAGTACACGAGTTCTTGTCTTGAGGGAGTCGAGTACCTACATCAAAATGTCGAGAAGTGCATAGTTACTGAGATATCCAACAATGAGGATATTGAGGTACAGTATAGCAAAATCGCCAATCTGCAATTTCATGGCGTGTCCGAATGACTAAGCCGATTCAACCAGTGGCCGCAATCAGCAGTCACTCAATTGCAGGCTTTGCACCATTTTTTAATTGATTGATTTACAGATTACGAACACTTCAACCCAACCGTCTAAGGACGATAAGTGAATGGGGGCTTAACAACGACGCAAATTGCTTCTGTAGTATGTATATTCAAAAATTATAGAAAAAATATATAAATCGACTGGATTATTCATCAACAAACTGCTTGAACGCTTTGTGGTACTGTTGGAAATCCTTCGTTGCGTCTTCTAAATCAGACCTTTCCAAGTGTTCCAGAAACGTTTTGTATATCTGCCGCACTAGCTGTAAGTCAATGAAGGTTAGAAAATGATCTTTGAAGTAGATTTGAGGCACCTACCTCGCGTATTCGAGTTGTTCCATTGTGCGTCGCAATAGCTTCCATCAGGATGTTTGGGAACTGCTCGAAAAACTTCAGAAGGTTTATATTCATGACCTCGACGGGGATAATATACAGACTTGTCATATAACACACATGGAATCGCTGCAATGTAGGGCTATAAACACTGGAATGTGGGTAAAGTATCGTGTCTAACCTGAAGCATCTGCTCACATATCGCTGAGCTCTCCATGAATTTATGCGACTCTGCTAGGAAGAGTTTGAGTATATACAATGCCCATCGGTATGATGCACATGAGGAAATTTTGCTACAATGCATGCGAAACTTTTTTAGGTCTTCATCGGTCAGCGAATCGTAATCGCGTGATAGAAACTCTTCGATTTGTTGGCGATTCTCTGTGAAGCGTAGAAGAATCTGTGGAATGAAGGACAGCAAGCAAATCACGATGTCGGTGTTGTTGGCGTGTTTTAAACTTCCCAATAGGTTTTCCATCATCTCGTCTGTCATGTCCCACTAGAGTAAACGAGGAGTTACCTCAAAAGAGTCGGGGGGAAACTCAAATGAAACTTACGTCCCAGGAATTGGTGTCCTCATTGAAGTCCAAACAATTGCACAGGCATTTCCAAACGGCCCAAGTTCCTTCGACAGTGTCCACTGTCCGCACACTGTTGAGCACTGCATCGAAGATGACCTCCGGGATGTTGACCTCTTTGATTTCTTTGGGATCCTTCAGACAAAATGAATTACAACAGAGATTCTATTTGTAGAGCTACACTTACGGAATGGCTGATAATTGCTTGGAATATGGTGGTGCTTAGTTCCTTATACGCCGGCAAGTGACATTCGCGCAACGTAAGACCCACTGATAGCGAGAAATTCGCCCATTTGGATGAAAGTTTACGTCCGCCCGACACCTTCAACTGCAAAAGGATGTGTTACCAACCTGAGTGCAAAGATGAACTTTGCGCGCATACCTCAAGGAATCGAGAAAAACCATGAACAGTCCCAATGTGTCGCTTCCAAATGCCAGCTTTTAAGTACTGCGTGTAGTGTTTGAGAATGAAGTCATCCACTTGAGGGCTGGAGTCCAATATTTTGTAAAAGCTCTTCTGTGTAAAATTGTTAAGAACCTCAAGAAAATGTTCATTGTGAGTCTTGTACAGTGTATTGGGCGCTGTTATTTCACTAGCGAGCATGAGAAGTCGGCCTTTGATCTAATGGAAGACAAGTCACAGTACGTATTGGAAAGAAAACCTACGTTGATCTACCTCCAATTTTTGTTCGTTGTCATCATTTGAGCAGAGCCAATCGTGATTGCTATGAATAAAATCAAAGAGAAGGGGTAGGTGGTTTTCCAGCAGCTTCCGATGATCATCAAAGTTTTCAGACTCAATTGGGGTGTTGTCTAGATCCACAGTTAAGTCTGGCACTGAACAGGAGATCATGAGATCTTTAGCGAAAGCGAATTTGTTTTCCATCGTAAAATGTGCACTTTTAGCTTATTCAAAGATAGACTACTTGCGATTATTGGTTAGATTTTAATGTTAAAACGTATACACTAAATCATTTTGTAAATTGAAACGTTTAAAATATATACATGGGGGTTTTTAACGCTGAAAATCATAAAATTTGTTTACATGTGTAGAAATTTGTCAAAGATGACACCGGTCGAGTGTGAGTGATGCCAGGTTTCGTGTCGAATTTCGAAGTTAATTTTTCTCAAATCGTAAGCATGCGTCAATATCTTTTTTTTTAAATACATATTTTGTACATTTTTGTAGAAAATGATTTAAAACTATATTGACGACCGGAAAAGTTGTTCTGCGAAACCTGGTGGATAAAAAACGAATATGTAGACCCCTTATACCAGTCTGACAGCTGAAAATTTGCCTAAAGTTTGTATGGGGAATACCTACGTGTATTTGATGTAAAGGCTGGTACGCTGTTCGAGTGAAGTGAAATTTTCACTCTTCTCCAAAAAGTGCTATGAAATTGAAAGTAAATTTTTACACCGAAATGTCAAAAATTTAATGCGACGGACAATAAAAGCCAAGTGAAATAGCTTCAGTAACGCCCACTTCAATTCACTTTTTGAACAACTATTTTTCACTTAAACAGCCTACTACCTGGTGAAATTTTCATGTGGAAAGTTCATTTTGACATTTCGCAGTGAAAAATTTGTATGAAAAATTGGATTTCACGTAAACTGCATACTAGGCTTAAACCCTTAAAAACAATGTACAAGTAGAGTTATTTTAAATGTGCATTCATTACTTTACAAGAGTTTATTTAAAATGCTTATGAAAACTCAGCGCTTCCTACATCTTTACTGTCCAAAGCATATATTCATATAAATATACAATTTCCCAAACTCGTCATTTGATTGCGCATCCTTAAAAAAAGCCATCAACATTTGCCTTGCAAAACCCCGCTTGAATAAATGCGTCTACCCCTTGAACACACCCGCTTGATATTCGAAAACTTCGCGCACCATCGCACTTCTTTTGCGTTGGATGCTGCCGATCAACTGACGTGGTAGCGGCGGCGAAAAATTGAAGAGTTGTCAACTATCCGAAAAAAAGCCACCATCTGAGAAACAGAAATTTCCGTGGTTTTCCAATAAATTTAAGTATTTAGCTGTAGTATTGAATATAGGAAATTAAAAAGCATTCAAAATGGGTTTACCAGAACTACTAAAATTCGATGAAATGATGAAGGATTTCAACAGAATGAACAAACGGCAGGTAAGTCTCGCACGATGCCATCGTCTGTTCGATTGTCACCCTTCACTAGCCAAACTGGCTACGTAAACAAATTTGATAAATGCTCCACATAAACGCTAATGGCCAATTCAATTGCAGAGTCTTTATCAAATCCTTAGCTTTGCTATGATTGTTTCGTCCGCCCTAATGATCTGGAAGGGATTAATGGTGGTGACTGGTAGTGAATCTCCCATTGTGGTCGTACTTAGTGGTAGTATGGAACCGGCTTTCCATCGTGGTGATTTATTATTCCTAACCAACTACAAAGAAGAACCAGTTCGCGTTGGAGAAATTGTTGTGTTCAAAGTGGAGGGTCGAGATATTCCCATTGTGCATCGAGTTATTAAGCTGCACGAGAAGTAAGTTGAAATGTCCTTTAACGTGTCTTATAGTCATGCTTATTTGATTTCAGGACCGATGGTACAGTCAAATTCCTCACAAAAGGTGATAATAACAACGTAGACGACAGAGGCCTATACGCTCCCGGGCAATTGTGGCTTACGAAAAAGGATATCGTTGGGCGGGCTAGAGGTTTCTTGCCATACGTTGGTATAATCACAATATTTATGAACGAATATCCTAAAGTTAAGGTATGTTTTATTGATTTTATGTCTTTAAATCTTTAAACAAATAATCTAACCTATCTTTCAGTGGGCAATTTTATCCATCCTAGCGATATTCGTTCTCCTGCACCGAGAATAGTAGGATACACGCTTCCGCCCTTGCAAAAGCAGAAACAAAACAACCATGAATAAGCGTATGCAAGACATTTGGACAGCCAACATAATTATTTTGTGAATTGCATTTTTTTTGTTTTGGTTTTTTAAACTTTTCATAAATTAAGCGACCGAATTGGGAACTCTTTGATTGGTTCCTGTAGAACTTACTTATTTCTTGAATGTAACACGAATGAAACTATTAAAAAGAAAAAAAAGAAATAAACAAAAACTTTAAGAATACGTACTCTTGTATCGCATAGGACCGCTTGGTCTGATCCTCTGTTTTACGTTTAATTAGATGAGAATGGTGTCACTTACATGCGGGACTGCATTTCGAAATATTTTATATATCGTTTGCCATCTGAGTATCATTAAATATTATGCGCGAAACACATTTCAATCTTCCATTAGACGACATCGTGTGATGAAAATGCATATCCCTCCCACGGTGTGACTGCTGGTTGAAGCGAAAACGTCACTGCATTTGGCTTCTCTCATTTTTGGGCAGGTGGTTGATAATTGAGGGAGTTCGGTCGCGTCCTTAAGCAGTGATGGAGTTAACATGAACAACAACCAAGATTATAGGGCATACCAACTTTACCGAATCACCTAGTATTTCAAATTTGCTGTAGCACAAAAATCTACAAACTCTAGCAAGCAGAGGAACCGATGTTGGCTTTTTCTGTAGCATACCACCAAGAAATTCAACATCGAAATATGACAGATGCGCCCACTAAAAGACAGGCATCAATGAACTTCAACTATCAGTAGACTTGACAACGGCGAGGACACTTTTACAAAGGTAAAGGAACAGACCTCATGTTCGGAGGCTAATCTATTTATTATGTCAGTCGCAATTACTTCTCGCAATCAGTTCCTTATCAATTGATTGTTTGATTTTGCTTTTTACGTTCTATATTTACTAGACTTGCGTTTACAGTCTCTGTAAATCGACTTTTACGATGTTTGCAATTGACACCAGGCGACTTGAGGTTACTCACAGTTACAAAGTATTTTAATTAGCAGTATGAGCTATAGCTAGAGCTGAAACAAACTTGCAATAATCAATCAGTTGTTTTGCTATTTATTTAAAACATGTAGGCTTGAGAATACAATATATGTAATATTCAACAATAGGAATACAAGAAGGTCACGAGTCCCTATGAGATTATTTTAATTTTAGATCTTAGTACTTGGCTATACTGGAGGTAAACGATTTTTGTTTGCTTGTCGCTATCATAGGTGAAGAGTTCACTGACATAAAAGTGCAAAGTGAAAGTTCACTGAACTTTCTAGATTATTTCGGTAAGAGGAAGTCTGTTGCAAGACTAAAGTGATAAACCGTCCCCCTATTAATAACGAGTTTCTTCTCTGTAACTGCGAAAAGGAAGGGATATTTTTAAATCTCGTGTAAAATTACCTGCTAGATTGAGAGAAAAGGTAGATTAATGGAAGGACAAAGAACGGCGGTGAAGTTTCTGATTGGAAAATCGCTTACCTTCTGAGTTGAAAGAAATCTTAATAAAAGCTAATGGCATTTTTGATCCGCAGGCGCTAGAACTCCAGCGACGGTTCCTACATCTAGGTTCATTACAACGCGGTCAATGTGATTAAGATACAAATACGGAGTCCCTTAAGACGTGCAGTCCAGCACGTACCTACAGACAGACAGTGTAAAAATTGCATTCAATATATATATTGGAAGAACAAAAAAAGCAATTAAATCCAGTACAACTTGCCGTATGTGTATATGCAAGGCTTTATTTTTTTGTTTACTTATGGACCAGTGTTTACCATTTGACATTTATTCAAAATAACGTCGCACTTGTTTACAGAAGAACATTTTAGAATGGGAACTTTAACGTTTAAATTATCTATATTGCTCTAGGCGGTCAAAGACCCGAATCGTAAATGAATTTAAGTGCGATGCGAATACGAAAACAATTTCGTTTGTGATTTTGTAGCGAATGGACAAAAGAGTGCACTTCTTAACAATCAGGGGTGGATCATGGTCTTCTAGGTTGTAGGGGCCCAGGTTTGTACCGAATAAATTCAAATAAAACATTTTGGCAATAAGATAAGTGAAACATTTCGTTACTCTTTTATGTCAACCACATAGACGAAATGTTAACTCAGTACTCCGTCAAAAAGTTCTTGAAAAAACTGTTCAGAGTACAAACTAGATTCTTGAACGTCCCCACTGTCTTGGCCGTTATTAAAAAGTAGGTAGATCAATGATTGCCATTAAACTTGCTTGGTATTTTTAATGCAGCGTTATCATCGACAAAGATTGCACTTTCTTTATAAATCAGTTTCGTTTTCGATTATCAAATGTCCTACATTAAGTTCCGTCCCACTTTGAAACTCTTTGTCGTGGCGTATCTTATCATTTACTTCCAAAATACATAGCTCTATTACTGTATTTATGTTTATGAATGCCAACAACCGAGATTAGCTCTATTTAACTTTGTCTTAAGATCCTTTAATAGCCTTATGAGATAATGAATGTATCGATTACATTACATGGTAGCACGCGACCTAATCTTGCTCGAGAGCAATCAATTTAAATAAACTTTCACACCTTCAGCTAAGTAACTACACCTATCTTAAAACAATGTGTGATATGTGATTCCATCCACCTTCCTAATCTAATCCGATGAGATTGCATTGGTACAATGCAATTTAACGGAACAAATGATTCTTTATCAATTCTGTACTTTGAACCTGAACGATTTCCCTTCTAAATAGCATCGGACCGAAATATAAGTCTAACCTTAAACAGTTGCTTGACGAAGGAGCAATCAGTCCGATTCAGACTTTACATCAGCAATGATCACATCAATTTTGGTGACCGGTTTAGCGGGCTTGTTTTTATACGCGTCGTATCGGTATGCGATTAAGAGACCGAAAGGGTATCCGCCGGGTAAGAGGGACTTTATCAAAATAAAAATAAAAAACACATCAATCAAACAAAAATCCTTGAACTTAATTTGGAGTGAAGTGTTTTTCTTTTTAAATTTGTTTCAACAAATTGTGATTAACTATCGAAACTAATTTCTGTTTTAATTATTTAATTATGTAAGGACCTCCGCGAATTCCGATTTTTGGAAGCTATCTGTTTTTGATGTTGGCTGGCGGCAAATGGCTTCACAAGGGAGCACTTTGGTTCAGCAGACTGTATAAGTCGGATACAATAAGCGTGTATGTTGGAGACTTCCTTGCCTATGTTGTACATAGTTCGGAAGGAGTTAAGGAAATCCTCAACAATAGTGCATTTGATGGACGTCCGGATTTGTATCTTTCTCGAATGAGAGATCCAAATCATAATCGAAAAGGTGAGTAAACGAGAAATATCGAAGTCGGCTATATTTTTTTCTCCTGTTTGGTTTTAGTTTATTAGTGGAAAGTTGTGCCAATTATAGGTAGTAGTAAGGTATCTTTTAAAGCAGTCTGTTTTGACTCAAAGGTCTTTCTTTTGTATTTTGGAGCAAATCATAGTTTTGTGTAGAATAATTTGTTGTGCTCAGTCCTTTTTACGATATAAACAAACGGAAAGCAATAGCATCAATGGTCTTAAAGCAAGAGCCGTTAGTTTATAGCAGTGTTATAAAATGTCTCTTCATTTTTCACACGAAATGTACCTAGTTATTTTCCCTTTTCACCGAACTCAAACTCCATCGATCATTTTTGATAGAAAAATCTAACTTTTTAAAGTAAAATTCGTATTCAGAAAGAAATCCAGTTTAAACTAAACCTTTTGTAGAAAAATCACAGTTTGTTAACATAAAATAACATGAGTTGTGTTGTATGGTCATTTGGTGTGTTGATTATCATGGTGAAATACAAATGTTTTGGTGATTGATAGTTTGATTCCTAAAGGTACGATTAGACGGTATGCCAAGTGGTCATAAAATGCCAATTTCTGACGGTTCTTCTGTCAAAATATGGTCATACAGTGTAATGGGCATATCCCATATGCCCTAATGACCTAAATGCCACATATGACCAGACTGATTTTGACAGATAAAAATGCCAAAATAGCATATAGTGTAATGGGACAATAAGCACGAATGCCAGCATAAAACCTATATGCCCATATGCACTTTATTGAAATTTCGTTGTGGCATTTCTGGCATTTTTGATGGAACAAGTTTTTTTTGTTGTCATCGGTGATTCGTGCAATTGGGATTAATTTTCATTTTCGTTCTCTTTTTTTTGTAGATTACTGAATCTATGATATATAACTTTTGTAAATTATTTAATTGTCTTTTCTTGGTAATTTGTTTAAGTTTATTTTGTGGTCTTGTCCTTTTCTAGTAATTGTGGTTATTTATACTTTTTTCCTTGTGTTGTGAAATTTTGTTTGTGAAGAAATTTTTTGCTATCTAGGTATTTGGTTTGTGATATAGTTATATGTATTTTTGTTAATATTCGTTATGTATTTTCATGGGTTGAATAAATTTTACTTGGTGCATTTATTTTGTTTCTTATTTTACCATTTTAAGTTCTTTTTGTGTGTTTCCTTTTCGTTTTGTGATACACACATCTATATGTTTTTGGGGAGCTCAATCGAAGCGGCTAGCGACGCCAGGATTATGGAGGAAGCAATAGCTGACAGGGCGAGGAAGAGACCGACAAAGCGATTAAAGGGAATGGTCAGACCATCTCATCCGCAAATTGATTTCGGCTGTGGAGATCCGACCCGGACTTTACGATGTCACAAGTCGTATCCTTTTTTTGCTTTGTTTTTCTTTACAGCATTACCCTACTACAACATTTGGTTATAAACAACAAATGCCTTAAATGACCATCAAGTCAAATATGACCATATTGGTAATTTTGGTCATATAGTCTGATATACAGTTTTGATAATCCTGGCATTTTGGTCATTTGACAGCTAATCTGGTCATTTGCCTGTTGGCATTCATATGCTTAATTGGCATACAGTCTAATCTTAGCTTAAAGTTCCCACAATTTTGCTTCGAAATTCCCACGAAAGGCTTTTCGGCTTCGAAAATTCGAAATTCTCACAAAAAGGTATAAATCCCACGAGCCACGATCTAAAAACACTATTTTATAGCAGTTATGTCTTATGTGTCATAAATATTATTAAAAGATTTCTTTAAGGGTTTTTTTTTACTTTTGAAGAAAAGCTTTTCGCACCATAAGGAAGTATACATATTTCCCGTGTGCCGAACTCTCCAAGGGGATTTCAACCCTTGGCGTACCGGCTAAAACTCCAAGTGTCTCGCCGATCTCCTCCCCTCGGGACTACTTGCGCATTACTTCGAGGGGGGGTCGGTGTCTAAATAGCGCGTTCGGTCATTTCATCAGCTACCTCCTCTTTTTTCTTAATTTTCAGAATCTGGGTCAGATACGTGCTTATTTGCATCCACTGTACTTCGTTGTCCAGCATCTTTTGGATGATGTTGTCCTGGCTGATTTCGTCGACGTTTCCACTTAATTCTTGACGGAGGGATTCCCATCTGATGCACTCGAAGACGGTGTGATAGACGTTGTCTGAAAACGAATCTCCGTAATGGCAGGAAGTGCTTCTCACTTTTCCTATCTTGCTATCCGTAAGGCACCGGGCCTCTGTACCGATGCCATCTGTTTGCGGTACTTTTCGTGCTTCGGTGCGGCAGCCCAAATCTCGCTTCCGTATAGGAGAATCGCGTACGTTGTCGACATCAGTAGTTTTCGTTTACTTGCAGATGGTCCACCTACGTTTGCCATCAACCTGGACAGAGATGCTGTCACTTTTGATGCGCGTTCTGCGGCCGTCCGTATATCTTTTCCCAGAAGCTTAGCTTCGTGTGGAGTCTTCCCAGGTATTTTTTCGCACTTTTACTGGTTATAACCTCGGTGTCGTTGTGGAAGTCGATTATCGTGGGGATTCGTTTTCTCGTTAGAAGCACTACTTCGGTTTTCTCAGCAGCCAGAGACAACCCGTGCCCCCACATCCAGGAAATTGTCCTTCCCATGACCTGATTTAGCTTCCTCTGTGCACTTTCAGTGTCTCTTGCTGTAATCACTGCAGCGACATCTTCTGCGTATCCGAGTAGGAACGAATCTTGCGGCATCGTAGAGGTGTTTGTAAAATAATGCATAATCTACCTAAAACAATTAGGTATTTAATTTGCGTCTTGAGTTGTGTATGTCTATAATGACCTCAGTGGCTTTAAACAAAGCCTTTATCAATACTTTGAGATTAAAGATCGTATAGTACTTTGCAAGGTAAATGAACTCATTATCGAGACGTCTGTCTGACTTGATGCGGAAATTACAAAACTACTTTCAACTGACGCAATTTATTTTAGCACCCAGCGAATGCGGTGAATTCTGTTATGTAGGGGTTTTGTTGAAGGTTGCAACTTAAATTTATTCTTTTAGTAGGCAACCACGAAATAATTATGTATGAACTCAATTGAAAAGGTACCGGTTTAATTAATGTATAGGTACCTACCGAAAATAAGTTAACTAAACTTAAGAAAAAAATATTAAAAAGCAGTCTATGTACTAGATGTTCTTCAGATTAAGATGAAACTCGAATTATTACAAAGTGCTTATCAATAGCTAGGTCTGTTCCTTTACTTTCCTTTCCTTTCTTTTGTAGTAAAAATGAAAAATACTGTCAAAATGACTGAGGGTGGGATGAATTCTCAATCAAAGAGGGAAATTTATGCAAAAGTTAAGGAACGCTTTTGTAGTAACCTATGAAAAATGACAGATGCGAATATTTCACCCAAATGCTAAATAGAACCACAAATTCAAATCAGCTGTCAATTTTCAGGCGACTGACAGTTGTATCAATTCTTACGCAAAGAAATTTGTTGAGTAAAAACTTGTAAGAGGGAAAATATCTTGCTCTCTCGAAGCCGCTCTCTTTTACGAATTTTTCGAGTTGTGTTGAGGAACGACAATCGAGTGAAATGCGTAAGAATTCGTAAAATTCGTAAAAAGTCGTAGATTTGAAAGTAAAGGAACAGACCTAATAGTAGTAGTAGTAAAATGTTCTTTATTTTCAACTTTTTATATCAGTACATTATTTTGACATTAAAGGCTGGTACGCTGTTCAAGTGAAGTGAAATTTTCACTCCTCTCCAAGAAATTGCTGTGAATTTGAAAGTGAAATTTTCACGCCGAAATGTCAAAAATTTAATGCGACGGACAATAAAAACCAAGTGAAATAGCTTGTCCCCTACAAATCACTTTTTGAACAACTATTTTTCACTTCAACAGCGTACTGCCTAGTGAAATCTTCACGTGGAAAGTTCATTTTGACAATTCGCAGTGAAAATTTTGTATGAAAAATTGGATTTCATTCGAACAGCGTACCAGCCCTCAGAAGTAATGCATTTCCAGAATGACACAAATGCAGATTGGATCTGACAGTTTATATCTTCCTGTTAAGACAGAATTGCTGTCTGCACTTCGTTGATCTCATTGACGCACTGTTCGTACTATTGACACATGGACTGGTGGTAACTGGTAACGAACACTGGAGTGGGATGTATTCATTTCGTAGGCAGGCAGTATTCTTTTAAAATATTTATACACAATCAAGAATTAGAATTAAAATTGACATGCAATAAATGAGAATTTTGTATATTCCCTTTTCACACATTCGTAGGAATCTTCTTCCAAGATGGACCCATTTGGAAGGAACAGCGGCGCTTCATACTCCGTTACATGCGAGACTATGGATTTGGTCGTCGCTTCCAAGACTTGGAACTCACTATCAATGAGGAAATCCAAGACTTAATCGATTTAATAAAGAATGGACCCAAATTTGAGCATGAGAAATCAATTGCCCGCAAGGGACAAGTCTTATGTCCATTGATTTTCAGCGCATGCACTGCCAACTGTATTTTATATGTGATGTTCAACGAACGTGTACAACGTGCTGAACAAGACTCCCTTTTACAACTCGGCCATCAGGGGCTGATCTTTCAACGAAACGCCGACGACTATGGTAAAATGCTTAGCATAATCCCATGGATTCGACATATCTTTCCCGAAAAGAGTTCTTATCGTTCGCTAATGGAATCGAACAAATTTGTTTATAATTTCTTTGAGAGCTGGATCATTCGGAATATTAAGACCTACGATGAAAGTCATGAAAGGAATTTCGTTGATTTGTATGTAAAGGAAATGCGAAAAGAACAAAAGGAGGGAAATATTGATACATCATACGTTTGTATGGATATTTTACATTACATTAAGATTTAAGAAGATCTTACTTAAGATTTATATTTGCAGATGACCAATTTGTTCTTAGTTTGATTGATTTTTCATTTCCTGCATTCACGGCAATCGGTGTACAAATGTCGTTGATCTTCCAATGGATGCTTCTACGACCGGAAGTACTAAAACGAATACAAGCGGAAATCGATGAAAATGTTGGCAGTGGACGGTTGCCATGCCTGGACGATCGCAAAAATCTGAATTTCACGGAGGCAACGGTGAGGGAGGGCTTACGAATGGAGACGCTAGTGCCTTCTGATGTACCTCATGTAGCTTTGTATGACACGGAATTTCTGGGATATCATGTCGAAAAGGTATCTAACGCAGGTCTTGCAAAAGTGTAACAAAAAATAATAACATCATTTATTTAGGGTACCATCATGATTCCCAGTCTTTATGCCTATCACTGCGATGAACGAGTTTGGAATGATCCAGAGAACTTTAGACCCGAAAGGTTCTTAGATGACGAAGGCAAGCTATGCCTGAAGAAGGACGTTTCTTTGCCATTTGGTGCAGGTAAACAAATTCGTAATTTTTTTGAAACGATATTGATGGCTCTATCTACTTTAAGGTAAACGACTGTGTGCGGGTGAAACTTTTGCTAGAAATATGCTCTTCCTGTTGTTATCGGCCATGTGCCAAAATTTCAATATAGTCCTTGGCCCAGGCGAGCAACCCCCAGACTTATCCAAAAACAATAGTGGACTTATTATTTCACCTCCTGATTACTGGGTGACTTTGGAGTCGAGATAATCAATATTTTAACTGTAAAATAAATTAACATAACGATGGCGACAGCAGAATGTCTTCAAAACGCTGACATTCACATTAAAAGCATTTTATTATTTATTTTTTAAGAGTTAAACCTAGTTCATGTAAAATCTCTGATAGGGTGCGTCAAATGAATTATTCTACTCAGACAAACGATGTTTTAAAACAATTTCCATGCACTGTTGATTGTTTAAATGTAAAGACTGACCTTATTTTATTACGAATCAGAGATTATTTGCCAAATTTAGTACTACAATATGAAAAATTGAACTTCATGTGAAGTGTGTACTAGTCCTTTTGTAAGACCACTGAACTCACTCACTAAATTCTTATTTGACATACCTACAAATTTGGCAATCACAATGATCTCTGAATGTACTCATTTCATGTAATTGTGACAACTGTCATTTCCCTGCACTAAAAAATCTTTTACAAACTCAGTTCTTGTTAAATTTTCTAAAATGTTGCGATTTGCAAAAGCAATTACACAAAAGGGTATGCAAATTAGTTAAAGTAGAAATTGAACTCACATTCCATTTATATTGTAGCTTCTATCAACTGTCTAGCGACCGCAACAAGGACCTTCTCCGTAACCCCGAAATATCTAACCACAACTACAGAGGTCTCGAACCCAGATGAACCAATAGACATACCGAATCCGTTCGAAAAGGAAAAGCAGCAATGCATTCTGTGCCGGAATAACATCACGCCCAACTACAAAAATGTCAAGTTACTGTCGCAGTTTCAGAGTCCATACACTGGTCGAATCTACGGTCGACACATAACCGGTCTGTGTAAAGGAAAGCAAGAACTTGTCGAAAAAGCAATAATCTATGCTCAAAACTGTGCCATGATGCCCCATTACCACAAGGATTTAGACTTTCTAAAAGATCCAAAACTGTTTGATCCCGAGAGACCAATCAGGCCACACAAGTACTAAATAATGCTAACAGTGTTTATTTCTTGCAAATAAATAAATAAGGATTATGTGATTATGCGTATTCTATCATTTCAGGCTCAATGCCAAGTCGAGCTATTAAGTCCTCGACTTCCATTTCCGGTTGTACTTTTGAAGATAGCTCCTGCAGAGATGCCTTAAATGCTTCTTTCCAAATGTGTATTACTGCCTTAAGCTCGTTTACTTTTGCTTGGTGGTTGTGATGTGCTTTTAGTAGCCTTTCCTTAGTCTCTATTTCCTCTAGCAAATTTGAAGGCAGCTCATTATCTCGACTGCAAGTGGGTGGTGTATCTTCTCGTAGAGGATCAGCGTCTGGTGCAGGTGTAGGTGCAGCGAATTCAAGTTTTTTCTTCTTGCAGTTATCTCGTATTCTTCGACTTAATGACATGCGGTATGATGGCATGCATTTGGTTGTAGTACAAGCGGTCGTTTTCAGGGGTATCTTCTGTGGTAGACAAGGCGTAGATGGACTAGCTCCAGCATTGTCCTGAAGGGATTTGTAACAGATTCTCGCATCACTTTGAGGGGTTTTTACTGCAGCGGGTCTTTGGATGCTTCTCTTTAAGCCCAAGCTACGGAACTTATTTTTTGGTGTCAATATTTCTTGAGTATTTTCCATTCTCTCGGCGTTGAGAACAAACCAAACTACGAAAACTATTTATTTTGAAATTTTAAATCAGCTGCTGTCGACGGAGATATTTTGACAGTAGTTTAATATTTGCGTGTGGAATTTGTAATAGAACGTGGAATCTATTTATTGTACAGTAAGGTAAACAATTTGTGTACCAGGCTTTCGAAAAAGTTATGAAAAATAGGACAAAATTTACAAAAGCCAGTGGGTATGCACCTTAAATGGAGAAAATGAAAAAGCAATTATTCAACTGTGTCAGTTAATTTATTGTTTAAACTTTTAGTAATAAAAAAAATTAGGGAACGCAAATTTGTGTAACTGAGCTGACAACGGCCAAAATTGAATTTACTGCAGAATAGAAGATTTCGTGTTCTCATCCACTTCGTATTTCTGTTGTTAACTATACCAATAAATAAAACAAGAAATGCATTTTGGCATTGTGGGAATGGTGATAAAACCAGCAAAGTGATGCTAACTAAAAGTGGTCCCTGATGTTAGAGGTTGCCCCCTCGCAGAAAGCTTGACTCATCGCTTTTCCTTACTTTATCATATGAACGATATTTAGTTAGAACTCTTGCATTAATTTGTAAGCAGCATATCATTTTCAATTTAATGCTCAAATGCTGCATTGATAGCTTTTTTTCAGTGGAGATGCTTCAAACAATTTATTGTGCCTGCTAGACTGCTATTCGAGAATCTGGCAATCAATCATAAAACCATCACCTTTGTTATTGGCCTACTGAAAAATCGAGATCATCATTCAAATGTTTACCGAAAATGAATCAGAGCAACGCAATTTAAATTCCACTTACGAACAATGAGTTGATGATGACGCCACGCCTCTGTGCGAATATATAGGTGGCAAGCAGGCAAACAAAATTATTCACAAATAAGAAGATGGAGCCTTTCATAAGAACTACTTCGCAAAAGCAGAAACTTTATTAATTTCTTTTTTTTAATTAAATTTAAATATAACATTATATCCCAATATATATTTATGTTATATGCTACTGACTAACTCTCATGGTTAATAAATGATTGCTTAACATTACTAATAGTGTAAGAATACCTGGGAGTAACGTACATGAGTTAAGAAGAGATAGAGAAGAGCTTACTGGCTACAGAAAAACTGAAAAATTTTCCTACGCATTACCGCCGATTCACTTGTGGTGTCGTACAACATCGGAGGATCTAAAGCTGGTCTTACAGGTACACATCTGTTCGTTGGTTAGATGAACGAGGCATACGCGACAGACCAAGTGCTTACATGTCTGTATCTCGTAGCTGTAGTCCTCAGATTTGCAGCCAATGCAGGTGGTGCGCCTGATCTCTGCTGGTTTGGTGGTGAACCTTGTGATTCTTTGCAGGGCCATAGTGATGGCTTTGTCCACGTTCGAGGTGAGGGTGGTTGGTATAGGCATCGCTGATCTGTAGGAAGAATCTTCGAGTCTTGGCCGCTTGGAAGGTGTAATCGATGTGTCGCTATCGCTAGCGAACAGAGATGCATGTCGGTTTTTACTGCGACGAACACGGCTGCTGCCCAGAGTGCGCGGAACAGTCTTAAAGTGTTCCGAGTTTTCCATAAGAAACTTTTCAATGCGAGCTTTTAGTGCCAAATCGAGGATGGCCTTGCGATGGCTTGTGAAATCAAGCCCAGTAAAGGGATCCGAAGGCAAACGACCCCACTTGGCCTCGACCTCCGAGTGTTTGTCAATAGTCGATTGGTCAACGACTTTTCCCGAAGGCAAAACTGTGGGGAATACCATCAGTTCCCATGTGATAGCGTCGAGAAACTCTTCTGGTATTTGCAAATGTGATGACTCACAGAGCTCTGGAACATTCCTTGACGGCGAACGTTGTCCCTTTTCACGCATTCTTGAACCCGGGGGATTGGTTATTTCATTCCAGATCGTCTTGACTAGTTCCCGGTCGGCTTTCTCAAGACTTCTGGCTGGTAAGCCCCAAATCTGTATTTTCTGGAGTACAGGTGGACAGCGTTGTGTCCCTTTGATAGTCACCTTGATGCTGGTGCAGTTCGAGAGAATTTTATTTGCTGTTTTGAAAAAGAACGCCCTTTCGCAATGATTGCTGTTCCTGCTCGAATAGTCACTTTGGTAGCAGAATGTAACTGATTCTCCTCGTAAGTCGCGAACGTAGCCGACTCGCTCGTAGATTCCCTCTAGTTTTCCATGAATTTCGAAGGCTGTGGATTTCAGCGACCCGATTGTGTTCCAAATTTTAATAATTTTCAGATCAATAGCCTTGGGAAATTCAAAGAAAATGTCTACCGGTGGTTTGGTAACATTAAATGCCATAAATCCTCGGTTAAGCTGCTGGATGTCGTCCGCAATGAGATTCGATGTCGTGTAGCCATCTTCGCAAATTGCTTCACTTTCCACCGAAGGCTTTAGTTTCGCGTTGAGAAAGTTTATCAAGCTCATGCTAGATTTGTGGGAAATTTAACAAATTAAATTCTTTTATGCACAATGGCGTCGATTTTTTTATGGATAAACCCGAGGAAAATGAACGGAAAAAATCACAGCTAGCAGCTTAAAAAACAATTAATCCACGGGGGTGAAGGAGAGATATGGCGTTTTTTTGGTTGAGTATTTTTGTTGTAGTTCTGACATTACAATTGACAGTGTAGAATGTAGATTACAAAAAAAAATACAAAGTGACATCTATAACATAAGGGTGGGTGCAAAGATGTGGAACGGAATTTGTAGTTTTTCGAATATGGTTTGTGTCACGGGTAAAAGTTACCGACATTTGAAAATATTTCTTAGCACTTTACGATATATAATTTTATTCTGAATGCAAGTCATGACATTAGAACGTCCCCTGCGAATTTGACATATATCTGAATATCCCAGTCAGACTTCACTTCTTGCCTTCCCTGCTGAGCGAAAACCATAATGAAATTGATGTCGGGAACTACTTAAGTGGAATGATTGAGATTATAACTTATTTTGACGCATAGGTTGTCAAAATATACATGTTGACAGGCCTTTTTTTAAAAGTGTTTTATTAAATGTATACGAAAACAGAAATTTTTAATACAAAATTTTCACTGCGAAATGTCAAAATGAACTTTCCACATGAAAATTTCACCAGGCAGTACGTTGTTCAAGTGAAAAATAGTTGTTCAAAAAGTGATTGTAGAGGGCGTTACAAGCTATTTCACTTGGTTTTTACTGTCCGTCGCATTAAATTTTTGACATTTCCGCGTGAAAATTTCACTTTCAATTTCACAGAAATTTTTTGGAGAGGAGTGAAAATTTATGTGCTTTGGTGGTCTTTTCGAATATTCGAACACTCGGCTGAATAAAATGTCAACCATTTTGCAACACACGACTGTTAACCCAGTTACATTTGTACTTGAATTTTTGTGTGTCTCGACTTTTAGATGTAGTTTACTTGCAATTTCCATCACCAGAAAGGTTAAAGCATAAACTGCTGCTATCAGGCCACTTCCACTTCGGATAAATACCTAACGTTAATATCGAAAATGTCAAGTACGACGTCAAACTTAATATATGCGATGTCAAAAAACGACCAAGTTGCGACTATAGGTTAAGCTTTTTACAACTATTCGTTTTTGTGAGTGCTTGTTTGAATGCATGAATGTCAGCGGATGAACTGAGAAGCTTTGCCAAGAAACTGTATACTCTTGAAGCGCTGTCAGTTGTTTTGGAAACAAATAATACTCGAGATCAGATATAAAATAAAAAGTAATTAAAATTAACTTAATGGTAAAATAAAGGTAGGTACTCGTATTTACCTGATAAGAAAAACTGAATCATCGTAATTGAAGACTGCAGTAGACTGTCTCCCTCGATCTTGTTTCATAGTTTGTGGGATTAAATCAACTACCTTAGGTGCCTCTCTGAACAGTGCCTCTAAATTTTAAATTTGCCTTTTGAAGAGATGATATATCTAGCGAGTGCATTCGTTATTCTATTATTAAGTTGTTCTGAAGCGTTGGCATCATTTTACGGTAAATGTGCGATTTAAAAGGTTTCTTTATGCATTGGTGCATGAAGTTTAAATTTCCGGCGTGATTCAAAACTAATCTATTCCGATAAGATTCGAAATTGTATAATCGGGGTACAATTTCAGATTAGCTTTAACGAGAATAATATGATTGTGTTAAGTTAATTTTATTTAAGACTTGTCAGATGCGATTAAGAGCATTTTTTACTGATAAATATTATCAGTGTGTTTAATATCGGCCTTGGGGCGCCCTGGGTTCGCCCTGAAGTGATGCCCCCTGGGTACCCCAATTTGGGATTTAGTAATAATTACTAACTAACTAAGTTTATTTAACTAAATTCTACTCTTCGTCATTAATTTGAAAGCTGCAATCATTAAAAACGATTTTCACATATATCTGTCTAACTCGTTACCGAGACCAAACACAGACAAAACGTCACAGTGTAACACTCAACACATTTATTAGTAGGTACCTAGTAAAAGATTTGCTATCACAGATGAAATGAAAAGTTATCAAAAGTTATTTTAGTCCTCCCATTTGGATCTGAAACTTGAATCGTTTTAAGAACAGAAAAATATATTCTTGCTGGCTTTAAAAGAGACCTTATTCTTCGAATAAGTTGAAGGTTCACTGTCAAGTCATGAAATCCAGTAATCAATGCAAATCCTTAGAAATGTCACATATATCTACGATGAGGCACGTTAATTGTGTAAATAAATGCTTAGACTTAGAGCATTATGTCAAATATTTATTTGTAATATGTTGTATATTATTTTGTAAAAATAGCACCAGTTATCTTCAATGTGATTAAGGTTTGGAAAACATTTCTTAATAGCCAATAGTGGCATAATCTCGATTACCAAAGTGGCAAGCAAAAATACAATCATTTCTATGATAACATTAAGTGAATGCCATCTAAAGTTGAGCTTTTTTATAATTTCAGGACATAAAACGAGTAGCTTGGCTTAGAATGACATAGTTGTTGTCAAAGACTTTCTGTCAAACTTCTATTAGAAAGTCATAGTTTTTTTTTTACACTTAATGAGTTGTCAATAAAAAGGAAAATTAGCCAAGAAATGACCCAACTAGAATTGGGAAATTTTGTTGTGGCTCTCTATTGACGTTTCGACGTTTTAGCCGAATAAAGCAGACAAATTTATACTGGTCGCAACATAAAGTAGAACTATATCAAATCTAAATGAAACTCATTACTCATCACATCACTCAGCACTAACAAACGGAGCTTACATCTTCGAAATATTAGTTTTGTAATGATTCTATGGATTTGTGTTTTCTTTGTGTACTAAACAATAGGGACGTTCAAGTATCTATTTTAGTAAGTCTGACAGCTGACTGACTTGATGTATCTCATTTTTGATTGGCCTAGATCGGTCACATGGGCAGCTGTGTCAGTTGACGTTTATGGAGGGGTAGCCGACGAATCTAGTCAAGAAATTCGTGACAGTTCGCATATGTGGCTGACGTAGGAAAAGTGACGTTCCCGACCATTCTAGTTTTACCGTTCAGGTTACAAAAACTAAGTTTTTGAATGTGCCCAATAACTACAAAGCGGAGGAGCAATCATTGTTCGAGCAGTGACAGTGACTGAAGTTTACAAATTGACATTGTCCGTTTCTTGACAGTGAAAATAAAAACCATTCTAATTAGGTTGGTTATTCGTCGAATTGTTGTTTGCTGTTATATTATACATCTACTTATATTATTGGCTTGTCAACAAAAAAATTTCTTATATAAATAACCCTAATACTTTGAATGAATGTTTTCCCTTGTTGTTTCTCATTCAAATTCAAAACCAATCAACTTCCAATAATCTTAACAATTTCAACGATCTTCGTCAATACGAGTGTAATCTTGAAACGAATATTTTTCTGTTTTTTTTTCTGTTACGATAAAGAGTTCTATTCTTGAGCGCACATCGACAGGATCTACCTCAGCGGTTAACCATAAAGATAATCTCGCTGCTGTTTAAGATTAAAGAGCTTTTCGCTAATCAATATGGAAATCCAAACCAGTAAACAATATAAAGTATTAAGTACACCATTGAACGCTGTTAGTTCAGTGAGGACCATTCGTAGCAGTGGACTAACATTGGTGTATCGATTTAAGTTAGTTAACTATGATTTGGGCCCTTGTCTTTGGGGCAATCATTGCCAGCAGTTGTGCTTTGAACGTGCCAAACTATAAAACTAATATATTCAAAGCGGACGAGAATGATGCCGCCCTTTCTGCTATGTGCGGTGAGTGTTAAAAAGTGTCGTGCAAAATTAACTTTCGAATATTCACTATGAGACGTTCAAAATGAACAATCAAAAAAAATTTCGGGTGGCAGAGAGTTTGTTCGCCCGAAAAACGCATTTGCAATTCAAATGAATTTTAATCGGTGTTTCACAAAAGTGCGAAATGAGAACAGTTATTTATTTTGTCTACCCTCGTGACCTGTACTTATAAAGTTGGTTTTGTTTGAATAGTTTCGCTTTTTTGGTATTATATAAACTGTTATATAATAATGAAATAAAAATGAGGGTTTGTGCTCTGGAGTTTGGTTATAATTTTCCAAAATAATTTAAATAAAAATAAACGCCCCCTTAAATGTGGGTGCGGCTTACATATTTTAATGGAATATTTTTGAAAACAAAAATGGTTCTTACATTATATTTTTTGACAAAACGACTGGCTGAAAAACTTTAAACGGAATGAACGTTTGATGAAAGTCCTTGCGGCGCTGAACGGACACCATTTATATTTGATGAATGATGACATTATAAAGGACAACAAAATTATATTGAAGAAGTTCGGATATCTAGTTTAGTAAGTCTGACAACTGACAGACTAGAAGTGTTAGAGTTTTCATTTGCCCAGATTAGTCACGTGGTTAGTTTTTGCAGTTGACGTTTATGGAGCGGTAGCCGACAAATCTAGTCAGGAAATCCTGCCTGCGTACTTAGTTGACATTTTAAAGTGTCAAAATTCAAAAATAAATCACATGTTTATAACAAAAACTAAACTTACTTAGTTCACGCGTACGTTTACCTAATCCAGACATATCTAGTTGACGTTTTACACAAACTAGGTATCCGAACGTGTCCCCATTGTGAATGGGGGTAAAAACCAAACACAGAAAACAATGGGGACGTTTAAGCATCTAGTTAAGTAAGTCTGACAGCTGACTGACTTGATATATCTCAGTTTTGATTGGCCTAGATCGGTCACATGGGCAGCTGTGTCAGTTGACGTTTATGGAGCGGTAGCCGATGAATCCAGTCAAGAAATTCGTGACTGAGTACTAAGTTGACAGTTCGCATATGTACCTGACGTTGGAAAAGTGACGTTCCCGATCAATCTAGTTTTTGCGTTCAGGTTACATCTCTTCCAGACCAATCTAGTCGACTTAAGATAACTAAGTTTTTGAATGTGCCCATTGATAAATAACTATTTATTATGCGTTCTGTGGTGACAGATAAGCAGCTGTCAAATTTAGATCATGAGGTTGTAATACATATAATACGTATAAAGCCACGTTTCATCTTCCCCTTTATGATTGATCGTTGTTGTGAGTTTGCTTATTCATAATTTATACAAAAAAACAAATTCAGAAATCTTGTTCTACTTATTTTACGCAAAAGCTATCAACAATATACCTTTACCCGTAGATCGTTTTGTCTGATAAAACAAGACTTACAATACCAGCAAGTAAGGGGTTCATAAACGCAACGATATCTGTCCACCATTACCTCAATTATATCATCATGGCCGTGTACTTGCACTTGTCCTTCTTATATCCGTGTAATTCTGATAGCAAAAGCATTTTGTGATAATTGCAACACATTAATAAATTATACGAAATTATCAGCACAAACAACAGTCAAATCACTACCTACCTCATAGAAAATAACTTCAATTGGTTTCTGTCAAACGCAAATACACACAATCGTGATAGTATCTATCATGCGAACTGAATAAAATATACTTAAACTTAGAACCTTTTGTTCTTGATTGATAAGAATTATATCACAAAGTAATCTTGATGATATTTTAACTACCCAATCGAACAGTGATTGTGATCGGCGCCATAAACTACATAATTCGCTAAACAGAAGTAAATATATCAATAAAGTTATTTATTTGACCAACCACGAATATTTTGAATGGAATTTACATGATAAGTTCGTGATATCTGAGTAGACAGGGGGTTACTGAAATGCTACAAGATTTCTTACTTTTTATTTATATATTTCACTGGGGATAAGTGAACTTTCAAATGGTGTTTTATTCGGGTTTGAGATATTTCAAGATAGGTGCTATTTCTGCACTTAAATTGGTGAATGCATCTGAAGCTAGTTCCAAAGTTTGCTAGTAACAAACAGTATTAACGTCAGTAATATGTCAATTAAAATATGACACATCTTGACTTCTGTCACATTCATAATAATTTTTTTTAAAAATACATTATAGAACTAGAAATCTATTTAACAAAACTAACGATTGAATTTTCTAGTTGATTTTTTTTAATGTCATTTCCTTCTATTCTCTTTCAATAATCCAGCTTAAGCTGATGCGCGTTATGGTTAATTACCATTCCTTTTATGTTAGGTAAAAGGGTAATTCTAGATCCTGACACTTGGCCGATTTAAGTCCTTTTCTGACACTTGCTCAAGGCCAGATAATTTTACTCATGTAGATCTTTAATGATGCAATAAATTGACAGATTGAGAGATGGACAGAATACACGACAGCTTACATAAAATTGTTTTATTGACAGAAGAAAAACCCAACCTTCTTTCTACAACAATTATTGTTCTACATAAAACTAGGGGAAATGTTCTGTTCTGTATGACAGTATGTAAACTCTGACAATTTTGTTGACACAACGGTTTTAAGGGATTTAGCTTTTAAGAATCCATTTGCGATTAAAGTTGGGTGTTTTTGCTTGCTAAAACTAAACTTAAATAAATACTACCATAAATTCTAAGCACAAGAAAATATTTCCATATTTCATAGCTATCCTCCTACTCATAGATGGCGCTGCTTTCTTTCTTTGTAGCCTTATTGAAAAATGATGAATCAACAAAATTTACGTTTTCGTTTGTTTGCCATTTCAGATGACATTGCTCAAAAATTCGAAACGGAATACATTGATTACATGAGAACTGGTACCGAATCACCAGCGTTGCGTACACTCTCCACACAATTGGCCAAATCGCACTCGAAAAGGATTATCACTGCCGAAGTCGGTGACTTAAGTGCTGCCGATCAGGTAAAGCAAACTCTTTCAACAACGTTCAAGAGAGCCTTAATGTTGACACATTTTCAGATCTTCTTATGTGCAACATGTCGTGCCACAACCAGAGTCGTCATTCGCATGTTCCGCGAAGGTGGCGAGCTCGAAGGTCCAGAATCAGAAGATCTCCTTAGGAAAACAATGCTGGACTTTTGTGAACGCTTCGAAATTCAAACCGAAGAGATCTGCGCCGGCCTGTTCGAGAGCAACTACGTAATTCATAGGAAAATTTTTAAGATACTCCATCATTTACACAGTCCTTTTTCTAGCCTATCGTTAGATTCATTATTGATGAGACGAAACTCGATTCGAAGACGTTCTGTGGCACCTTTATGCAGGCCAGCTTCTGCAAAGTGACAGATGCGAGGTTCAATTGGAAACTTACCATAGACTCGACTGGTCCCGCAATTGAAGGTCCGAAGACTGATACTCCAGTTAAAGGGACTAACGATCTGAATATCCTCCACATCACGGACATCCATTACGATCCGTTGTACCTGCCCGGCTCGTTGGCCGAGTGCGATGAACCACAGTGCTGCCAGCGACATAAGGCTACTGCCGAGGGTACATCGAAAGCTGCAGGGTATTGGGGTGATTACCGTGATTGTGATACGCCTTGGCATACGTTTGAAGATTGTCTGGCTCACATTACGAAGAGCCATACGAAGATCGACTATGTTTACCACACTGGGGATGTTATTGACCACGTCGTCTGGATGACATCCCGGGACTCGAACACCAAGAGCTTACAGCAAGTGAACAAAAAGCTGAAGGACACTTTTGGAGACACTCTCATATTCCCCACCATTGGCAACCATGAAAATCATCCCCTGAATGTGTAAGTTTGAGATTCATTTGAGACTAATTTCAGATTAAATGCATTTCTGTTTCCAGATTCGCCCCAACAGATGTCGTTGATAGCACTTTGAGTACCAAGTGGTTATACGATCTGCTTGCCGATCTATGGTCGGTGTGGCTGCCAGCTTCGACAAAGGACACCATCAAGAAAGGCGGCTACTATACGGTTAGTCCGCGGGCAGGATTCAGGATCATTGCTCTCAACAACAACGACTGTTACGTCTTCAATTGGTGGATCATGTACGACAGCAACTACTTGTCGCAGCAATTGCAATGGCTTCATGACACACTTCTGCAAGCGGAGAAGGACAAGGAATATGTTCACATTTTGGCGCATATTCCCACCGGTGACACCAGCTGTTGGAGTGTTTGGTCACGTGAATTCGGCAGGATTGTTGAGCGCTTCAGCAACACAATCAGTGGTGTTTTCAATGGCCACACTCACAGTGATGAGCTCAACGTGTATTACTCCAAGGAGACTACCCCGATTAACATTGCATGGAATGGAGGCAGTTTGACAACATTCTCTGACAAGAATCCCAACTACAAGATCTATCAAGTTGACCCCAAATCATTCGTAAGACTGTAATACTATCATAAGACCATCATTAGATGCAAATCCTTTGTTCTTCTTAACAGCAAGTTGTAGATCAGGAGACATGGTACTTTAACATGACAGCGGCTAACTTGAAGCCAGACGAGAGTCCAAAATGGGAAGTGGAGTACAAATTTGCCCAAGAGTTCGAACTGAAAGACTTGAGTCCGGCTTCGATCGATGGTCTTCTGACCAGGTTCGCTGAGAATCCTTCACTTTTAAGGAAGGTATGTGTTGCACCGGTGTAATTGGTTTGATTTTTCAGTTGCGAATAATGTATTTTCTGTTTGTCACAGTACTGGAGATTCCATAAAGTTCAAGGTGATCCAAGGCTAGCCAGAGGATGCGATGCTGGGTGCTTGAAAAACTTTTTGTGTCTCTTGGCGAGGGGTGACAATACACACACAGTGAGATGTGAACAGCTCAAAGTGAAACTGCAGGAATCGGTAAGTTTTGAGTCGACGCAGTGGTTAGTGTCTTAAATTGGGAAGTTGTAGGTTTATAGTTTGTAAATCCACCCTCAGTATGAAATTCAATCGATCCGAAAAACCTGGAGTCCTTATTAGATGTTTGATGTTAGAAAACTGCATTTTGGACAGAATTTTGATATCCTTCCGACTTGGCTTGAATGGTTAATTGGTTTCGACTGAAACGGGAAGTTAAACAAAGATATATGATATAATAGCCAACGCGAGAGGACATCATCCAGTGGTCGCATTGCAGAAGATTTTAACGTGTGAGCTAAGGAAGGGCAGGGTAGACTTACGGATGAAATAACGAGGTCTTCTCAAAGCGATCGTAGCACTAGATAAATGCGTGTAGCGAACAAATGTACAAAAATCGTTCCATAAAGGAAGGATTTGAGAAGTCCATGATTGCCAGAAAAACCCACTCCAGAGATTTGTTTCTCCTCAACTCTCTGTTACCGGCAACAATGCATTTTTGCTTTGGATCAATTCTGCTGATGTCTTATATCGCGAGTTTCGTCATCTATGTGAACCTTTGGTGATATCCGTTGAGCTTTCCTTGCAACAATCGGTTTCTCTCCAAATGTTAGCTCCCGGTCTTTGTATAGGATTCCCAATGTTTGCAATGTCCTTTTCAACTATCACTATCCTTAACTAACCTGTCAAACTTGTACATTTTATCCTTCTAGCTTGACAACGAAGAAGAAGAAGGCAGCGGGAGTGGCAGCGGCGATGGCAGCGGCAGTGGCGATGAAGATGATGGAGTTGCTACAATTATGGCTCTGAAATTAACAACAATCCTCTCCATCTACCTTGGATTAAAGTTCTTCTTCTAAATTGACAGCTGCATGTAGGTTAAGTAAAGTATTTAATGCTCCCTAGTTAAGTGTACTTAAACATATAATACCTAGTTCAATGTATTTAAACAATAAAATCTACAAATTTAAAGTTTTTGGTTTGCATTGAATGAAAAAAGGGCCTCCGCCGCGGGGTGGCGAATCCACAACTTGTAATCCTTTTGAAATTGGGAAAGGCGAACGACTCCAGTTTCACCATTTGGTTTAATTATTAAAAGTTCAGTATCTATCGTGGCTCACGTGCTGTCAAAAGGTCGAAATGCTTGATTTTTGTTATAACCATGAAAATATGTACAACAGTTCAATTTGAATGAATTCTAATTAAAATTTGTTATTTGTGGTTCGGTTTCATTTTTCGCGACCTTTCGATTTTTTTTTGTTTCGCCTTAATCCCTACCACTACGAATGATAGAATGTGTAATCAGAGCAGTTGCGGTTGGATGAAAATTTTGAGTCAACCCTGTAATTAGGTGAGAGGTCGTTTTTGTTTATAAGTATCATGCTGCGAGGAGTCTGATTAATGGATCAGTCGTTTAATTTGCGGCCAACATTGGGTTTTGATTAAATTGAGTGAGCGGGTTTAAGTTTACTTTGGGATTCGTATTTCTTTGGAATGGAATTTTGTATTGGTAAAAGGGTGGCATGAGTTTTTCGGTTGGACGACACTAAAGTGCGGTGGTAGGGATTTTAAAATGAGAAAGTATATATTCCATGGAGCAATTTTTGTGATAAAAGGGGGACGACCTGATAAACTGTTATTTTTAAGAGTTGAACAAACATATTTTAAGAGCAAAGTGTTGCTTTCGGGTGTAAGTATTGACTGCATCTGGGAAAAATAATGACAGGTTGATCGCACTCTGGTTATTTCACCAGAGGTCTTCTCTGCTCTTTTTCTAAGCTCACACGCCACCAATGAGATTTAGTGAAAAAAGGTTCTGGCGATTTATCAGTGACGTCTGAAGTTCCCATACGGATTGCCGGTTTTATACATTTTTATTCGACTTGCTACACTTATAAGCGCGAATGTTGAACATGAAAAAAAGTGAACACTATAATAATTCTCTAATTGTGTGATTGACTCTTGAAAGTCTAACATAAGAACCCCCAGAAAGGGGATGTCCCGCCGGTGAATTCACTAGATTAAATCAGTAGTGTTAACAATTAGAATATCAGACCCTGACCGCTGGCGCCCTTCCTGAGATCATGTCAACACAGAGTAAAGTCATGTGAAGCTCCTTAAACAAGAATCGTTCTTGTTTCTGCTCCGTATAGAAGGACTGGGACTATGAGGGCCACATTTCTTAGTCCAAGCAAACACTGAGTGCAATTCCGACCTTGATTTGAGATGTGATGACATTTTCAGAACATGCAGTAAAGTGAAAGTAAAGAAAGTCCTTAACTCTTTTAAAGTTATAGCTGTGTATTTTGTCGTTCCGTCCGATTCGCTGATGTTGTGTGTCAATTCGTGCTAATAGTCACGACTATGTCCACTTTTGCTCTTGTTTAGCTCTCTGAGTTATACCAATGAAATCAATTTCAATCTTTTATACAAGGATTTTAAATGACCTGTAAAAAGTTGCGGCATTGGTTTGTGAGATTTGAATAATTGTCTTAGAAATGATGTTAAAGAAGTTGCACGAAGGGGTCAGTGGGATAGTTTCCGACCTTAACATATGGCAGCGAGTGTTTTCGATCATCTGACGAGTATTGAAGGAAGGTCCGATACCCACCTTCTGTTTACTGATTTTAAGAATTATCGGACTTTCTCCAGAATCTGTTCTGTAGTGAGATCGTCACAAGAGACAAGGTATTGAAAGACTAAAACCAATCTGCCCAAGCATTCGAATTCCCTACAGAGTTTAAATATGGTCTCAACACTGCTTGAGGAACCAACCCCTTCCAAGTTATTTAAGAAGTACATGCCTGGGTGGCATGCTTCCTCAGAAGGCAGAAGGCCCAGAGAGTTTTGCTATAGTTGATCTCAACTTTGTTCTACTGGACTAGACTTATCGGTCCTAATAGAAGTCAATCAGTTTATTAAAAATTGGTCTCATGCGTTCAAACAATACGGTAGACAGGATTTTGTATGCGATGTTAGGGAGGTGCAATTTTTTGGGTATTGGACAGACGATCCTGAAATAATCATTTCGTGATGACTTGTTGTATGCTCTCCTCTTGTGGCTAAAATAGTTCAGCCGGTAGGCCGTGTAGTCCAAGGAAAGCAAAGATATCCTTTCTCCAGTTTGTGTAGGTGGACGGAAGTCTCGGCTTTCCGGGCTGAATGGGTCATTTTGCTTGACTGCGAAATTACAGTCTTCTTAGCTCTTCAATACCCTACAGAAGACATTTTTCTAACTGAAAAACTGATATACATCCGTAGAGAGGAACCGTTAAGCTTTACTATTAGTACTCCCATTTCTGATCATTATTTTGATTAATTTTTTTGTTCATTGCTCAAGGTATAAGGACACTTTTTGTTATTAACGTCGTTGATCATTGCCAATTACATACCAGTGGACCCCCGCAGCGCTTTTCTAGGCGTCATATAAGCCATTCCAGAACAATTGCACACAAAATTCCATAAGCAAAATCAATTTTCGATTATTCCCAAGTAAATATACAGTACACAGTATCGAATAATGTTTTATTTCTTAAATGAATCAGGGGAAAATATACCTACTATTTTCTATATATTCCCTATATTCTTTATTTTTTAATCCGATGAGCCAGGTCTGAGCTAGGTCTCTATAAGTAGAATTTTCCTTACAGATATACGGTTTTTTGACTATTTTATAAGAACCACGTTATATTCGGAGATAAAAAGTTTCCTAAGTCCCGACCCAGAGCAAAATCAATCTCTATATCAAGTTTCATCAAAAACCGTCCAGTAGTTTCTGCGTGATGCGTGGTGCAGCATTTTAAATTCTACAGTTTTATTATGTGTAAAGATTACAATTTTAGTTTTGTCTTAGGAAGCTTTGTTCAAAATAGAGATTTTTAAATATTTACTGAAAATATTGCCCCCCTTTTTCTTACTGTTATTCACTTTTATTTACAACGTTTTTAATGAAAAAAATGTCTTAAACATTTTCAGAGCCCTACAAGCCTCTACCATATAGTCGCAGCCAAATTAGAGATGCTCTTTTTATCAATCGAATTTAGCCTACATATTCGCATTCAACAATAATTCAGCCCCTAGTGTTGAAAATTGTATGAAAATCGACTGTTGTTTGATGTCGCCACCGATTTTTATTCACCCAAGTAGTTTCGCAAAAAAAGGTTGCGTATACGCCTACGATACCAGTCACTTACCTTTCGACTATCATTTCTCGTACGATTGATTCAATTTTACATAGCCTTCAATTACGTATCTGTTCATCACTTGTTGGTTTACCATTTATCTAAACAATCATTTATTTTTCATATCTTTTTATTAATTTATTCAATCAAATAATTTAATACTCTTTTTTTTTTTATTTTTAACATTTATATACTCATATAATATTGTTACAGCAATTACTATTTAATGTTTTCATTAATTTTTTTTTATATTTACACATTTGGGAGACGGATTTATGCAGCTTTATGCGGGAAGATGTTGGTATATTTATTTAATAATAATTTCACTACTCCTAGGGGAAACTGCCAGCAATTGCGGGCTAATTGCAGTACATTATTACAACAATGGTTACAGAGAAAATATGTGATGGTGTTGTCACAGTAGTTATTTATTAGTCTTTGTAATAAAATAATAAATAATAAATAAATATAAATAAAAAAAAAGTAAAACAAAAACAATCGATGGACCTCGTCTTAAGTTTAAACAAATTATAATGGACAGATGAGTGTCGCAATTTCCAAGTCATTCTCATCCGCCTTTCTGATGACAATCATTGCTTGGTTCTGATACTTGCCACTGGACAGGAGTCGTAGGGTAGTGATGCCGCAGAAAATTGCCTGTTCCGGACCTGTTTTCCAAATTTAACATTCATGTGTTTATTTAACTGCAAACGTTTGCCAGCAACTCACCTTGTTCCTCTGAATATCCACAAACTTCACTTGACTTTTCTAGGCCGGCCGAGTCCAGGCCCGAGGTACCCCCAACTTCTAGTCTGTCTTCCAATGCGCACTAGGGGAAGGACAGTTAGCATGTTTTTATAGAAAAATATAAAAAAAAACCCGGCCCTTACTTCATAATTGACCTTCTCTTGGTGAGCACTCTTGCCAGCAATCTTCAAGTTGCCCAAAGCTATCACAGCTGGAAACAGGGCCGAAAGTGTGCAATTCCTTCGATGGCCATAGTTACTGAGATTGTAAATGGCGGCCGTATCGTGGACGAGAACGTTGCATGCTGTAAAACCAAATTAAATTTAAATTTAAAATGAACTCGCAAAGCGATATGTTAAAGCTTACGTTGAGTAATTTTGTGGAATCTAACATTGGCTATAAAAGATCCTCGGGTCGGGATTCTGTACTGCAATAGGGCTGCGTTTTGACTGGATCGAAAGAATTTCTTATTGCTTATTGGGGGCCTACAAGAAAAGAAATGTATTAAGTCAATTGGGCTAAGTCGCCCTACCATTGGTTATAGTTGTTGCAGAACTCGGTCACACGATCTTCGAGCAATCGATGGTGATCCTTAATGCCAGGGAAGTACTCTCCATTCAGTTCCCAGCCATCAACAAACTAGAAAGGGAATTTTTTTTACTAAGTAACACATAAATTAAAAGTTTTTAACAATTTACCGCCATAAGCCCTCCGGACTCACAATTAATGTCGTAATATTTCATGGTGATTTCCACAATCGTATCTGGTTCGCCAATCACATACAAACCACAGACAGACATGGAATCACCCACTTCCAAAATGTCAACTTCCTTGGGCGGAGTCAAGTGTGGTAGCTTTTTGAAGACATAGTCTCCTGGCTCGGATGCAACATGCATGCAGTCTGAAAGGGTTAAGATATGTTTTATATTTTTTTGTAACTGTCCCGAGATGAGTGAATAAGTCTTTACAGTCTGCGCTTAAAAGCTTTGTAAACCTATAAGATTCTCAAGCTTCTCTCAATTCTGCCGAAATGATAAACTCACTTAACCTTTTCTGGGTTCAAAGCCACACTCGTGTTATGAGACTGGTTGATTCCCGGATTGAGAAAGGCTGCTTTGGAAGGCATACTACGTAAGAATAGCTCTTAAATTTAATTAGATTCCTCAATGTTGCTAGTATAGAAGCACAGACCTTTGAATTGCATAATATAGGTTAGCCCGCTAAATGTGAAGAAGACATTTTCTAGCAATGAAAAAGAACTTAATACAGAGAGATTGAAAAACATATTTCCTATTCAAGGGACAGATAGAAACACAGAGTTCAATCAAAAAATATCGCCTGGGTGTTGCTTTTCTATAAACTATATTTTTGCTATATTTTTATCTTCCGAAGTTTGATAAACAAAAAAAAACAACTTAAGACCTCTTTTGTATCAATACCTATGGCGAAAAGCCCCATTGTATTTCAGGCAGAGCTCCATGCCATTAATGAATGCACAAACCTCATCATATCTGCAGGTTTAAAAGGTGCAAACATCCATATATTCACAGGCAGTAGTCAAGCCCTTAGCTCAACAATCATTGTCTCAAAATCAGTCATGCACTGCTTCAATACCCTCCAACCTCTCGGCTACAGAAATAAAACCATAATATGGTGGGTTCCCGGACACGAGGGTATTGAAGGAAACGAAAAAGCTGACGAACTTGCTAGGAAAGGGTCAGGACCTCTTTTATTGGACCAGAACCTTTCTGCGCCGTCACCAAATCAGCAATTAACTCGATCATAAAAAGCTGGGAACACAAAAAGTGTTTTAAACAGTGGGAAGACGTCCCAGGCCTCAGACAAGCCAAACAGACAATCCTGCCATTTAAAACTGGTCACCAAGGTTTGCGATACCACCTTAACAAAATGCGTATCGTCGACTCTACAACTCCCAACTCAACAACGGCTCTATCCAGTACTAAGTCCTGAGAAACGGATGAATTCCTCTGCTGAAAACATTATCAGCTACATTAGGGTAGTGGAAACAAACACGGCACAATAGATCTTTTAGGTCGACGTGCCTCTTTATCGCCTTGGCGACTGGAGAGTCAAAAGTTTAAAAAAAAACCTCTTCTGAAATCCAAGCTAACATTCCAAAAACTGTCATAAGAAAACTCATTTAAAGTGGCAACTAAGATGCAAATAACTTTGCATACTTATAGGCGGTTAGTCCGTACTAAAATGCTGAATAATTAAACGAGGAAAAAGTCTCCAATCACAGTCTCTTCAAAAGTATTGTTTCTAAACAGTAAAGCCACAGTATTTATTATAACTTAGCAAGGGAGTAAATTAGACTCGATACCATCGTCAACAGATCAGTTTAACCCAGTTGCTTAGAAGCTCTATTATGACAAGCTTTATAAAAATCTCGAGCACTTATTTGAATGAAAACTTACAATCTCCGGTCCAACCACAGAATTAAATTTGAAAATACTCGATTAAATGCATACAAAGTAAATAAACCCTGAAGGACGAAGTTAAATCTCCACCCACGTCAACCCCATTCATCGCTATATCTTCGCGGTTTGTAACCACCTCTTAGTCCAATCAGATTCAGTCTTTCTAAAGGTCAAGTGCCTTATCTATAAGTTATTCGCCAAAGTTCGTAATTTACAAACAAATCGCAATCACATTGTGTACAAATTTGGTTGAATTTCGGACTATTGAAAGTGTCAAACATTTTGTAAACGAATTTCCATGTTAGAGAAGAAATCTTCTGATTATAAGCTTTATAAAATTTGTCAAAACTTTTCTCTGATGCCCACTCCAAATGAAAAGCTGACAAACAGCTAATGACCCTCTTTCAAAACCATCGTCCACACTAAGTTGGTCGCGACAAAACGTTATTAAAAGCCAGAGACTTTTGTTCAGTTTTGCTACTTTCCGCGAGGCAATCCGTCAATCCTTAGAACCATATCTTGACACTGTCTACGTGCATCGAATTCATTGAACTGACCTCCACGCTGGCAACTAATTGTTGAAGTTTATTCCTGCCAACACTCTTGTCGGAACTTTAATTATGTACGCTTAGCGTGCAAGTGATAAAAAGGATTTATTTGCCCCTCGCTATATTGTATGTGTCTAATTGCGGATCAACGCAGCCGGACCGCAATAAATCATTAAACGACTGCGACAAAGTGTATGCTTTTGTATTTAATTACGATTCGGTGCACGTAGTTAATCTCTGATTAATATTATGTGATACTTTGGATTGTCGTCATCGGTCGCCATTTGGTTGCAAAAGGGGCAACAGACGCACCGCAGGCCCTATATGAAGTTATGAATGGGATATTTAGTGCACAGCCTGTGACTTTGAGTGTTCCAATGAATAGTCGATTAGTTGTTATGTTTTCGCCTGGCGTATGGGTTCTAGTGTCATACTTGGTTAGTGAATGTCGGCTAAGAAGGTTTTTTGTTCATCAAGCCATGACATCATTTCAGTGAGGACTACTTTCGTATGACAAACTTGTGTGAGCGTTAAGCTAAAGCATGCGTTGCGTATAAACAAAGCCTCGACCTATTTCACCCACACAAAATATGTTAACTAAGGATGCTCATGCTCTCGGCGCTTATAGCTTGTTATCGGGAATAATGAGTGCTTGCATACCTCAAGGAATACTCACCAATAATTCGTTCATGGGAACAAATGCTTTGTTAATGAGAATAATCGCTCGGATAGCAACGAACGGCAGGAGGCCTTTGACAGATAAAACAGCAACCGATATTAGTACGATGAGTTAAACGTTAAGAGGTTCTATTAGTAGCTCATGTTGGGGAATTTTCTGATACATTTTAAAATGTCCTTGTAGCTTTCTGTTGTCGGCATACTTAGTCAGTTCTTCTTCAAGACCACGTTGACGAACTCTCTGGATTTAGTGAGTTACTGAAGTCAGTCCTTTATTTCGGGCTTGAGTTGCGTCATTTTTGCCGGCATACTGACAAGGCCACCTTACTTAAGCAATATACGATGATGTCCAAGTGTCGGTTTCTTTTAGATTTCCTACAAATTTCTCTCTGCAGCTTCATCGCCGATAATTTACAAAAGCCTTTGCAATCGCTGGTTACATCTCAACAACCCAATGCACTTTTCTGACTTTAACACGGAACGCACGCAAAGTCTTTACTCTTCTTCATTGCATACAGCAATCCCCTTTACAAAAGTTTCCCACCTAGTGGGAAATAATACCACTTTCGTGAAGTGGACTTAGTTCCCCTGTAAGTGGTCGGTTATACCGACACGAAAAATGCAACCGAAAAAAAATCTTTAGCTTTTTTTATTCACTTAAACTTAATTGTTGAACTCAAAATGTTGCTAATGAATTTAAAAGTTAGTTTATCAAAAAAATAAGCAAATTATCTTAAATTTTCGAAAAAAAAACATTTATTAATTTTTCTGTACGTAAAGTTTTTTTTTTATTAGATTATTTTCATAGTCTTGCAAACCGAACTAAAATTTTTAATTTTTATTCTGCTTGACAAAATACTCCTTTCGAAATTCAGTTTGCAAGACTCTAAAAATTTCCGCCGGTTGTCGGATTTCTGAATCTTTTTGGGTAGAAAATTTATTCACTAATTTTTATAGATCAAGAGGTTTTATCCGCCTGACATTGTCTGAATTTAATAATTCAGTTATTTCTAAGTAAACGTGGTTGATAAGCTTACTTCTGTGCATCTGAGAAACTTTTCTGACTTCATCTTCAACCATTTCAATATTTAAATCTCTATGAAGATCAGCGTTACGTCTGTACCAAGGTGCATTGACTATGTTCCTTAGTACTTTATTTTGGAAGACCTGCATTTTTTGTAAATTTGTTTGGCATGCCCACAACTGGAGCCCATAGGTCCATACTGGTTTTAGAATTTGCTTGTATAGCAATAACTTATTGCAGTTGGACAGGAATGAATATCTCCCAATAAGTCAATACATTTTTCTGTATCGCATATTTAACTCGTCTATTTTCTCCTTTACATGAGCTTTCCGACGCAGTGTGACGTCTAGAGTCATGCCTAGATATTTGGCTGTTATTTATATCTACTGGAAACTGGAACTTATACGATTTTATACGTAAAGTTAATATGGACTGACTTTAGATCATTTAATTTAATCTGCAATTTTTCAGTCCATTCTGAAATACTGTTTATCGCCGTTTTAAGCTTTTTTGTAGCTATTTCGAGAGTTACTCCCACAGCAAATACAGGGGAGCGTATCGGAATCCCGCTTTTCAAAAATCCCGAAAAAAAGTTTTAAAATCCCGTCTGCTAAAATACTGCTTTTTTAAAATCCGGTCCTTTAAAATCCCGCTTGTTCAAAATCCCGCCAATTTCCGCTAATACCGTTTTTTTACAAAACATTGTTATCAAAAAAATATTATGTTTTTTGCGTCGCATTGCTTATAATATACACTTGAACTATTAAAATAAAAAATTTTGTTTATGGTTTGAAGTTTTTTTTGTTCCCTTTTGAATTTTTTTTTTAATTATTGAAGATTGTCATAAATATTACTTACAAATTTATTTTGATGTTATTTATGTCTTATTTTGTTACTTCCTCTTAAAATGATAAATGTTAAAATAAAATCGCGGCGATTTTTTAAAATACAGCAACTACTTTTGATTGTAAAAGCAGGATAATAAGAAACGGTATTATAAAAAACGGGGTTATAAGAGGCGGGATTTTAAAAAGCGGGATTTTAAGAATCGGGATTATAAAAAGCGGGATATCCAACCCAACCCCAAATACAGCAGTGTTATCTGCAAAAATGTTGCTAAAGTGGGCTGAATTCCAAAACGTCAACAAAATGCGCATTGTGAATGCACACTGTTTCTCTGATGCCAGGTTTTGAATGCTTTTGCGCTGCTTTGCGTTTGTTATGCTTTGCAATTTTTAACCATTAAAGTAAAATTGGCAAATTATTACAAAATTTATTATTTTACTTACGACTTCTGCGATGAATCCATTTTATTTGCCGGCTTAAACTTAAATGTGATTTGCATCATAATCATTCACGATGCTCTGTTTGATTTTATTTGCGCAGTTGATGCGTTCACAATGCTTTTTAGAAAAGTATGCTTTGCATCATAGTAGTCCGCCTGCGTTTTGGAATGCTTGATTAAGCAGTACTGCGTTTTGGAATTCAGCCAGGCAGATCGCTAGAACACTGCCTTGCGGTACACCAGCTTTAATTTCTCTTAAGGTTGAGTAATCTGTCTCTTGTTTAATTCTGAAGAATCGGTTAGAGATACTCGTACAATGTGGCTCAAAAAAACTCCCATTTGACTTGAACGTCAACGACAAAATTCATGGTCTAAAGACACTGGAAATTTTTCAAAATGTGATAAAAATGTGCTACAGAGAACACAAATGTGTGAAACAGAAAATGGCCTACGTTCTTCCCGTTTTTTATATATAAAAAGTTAAACTTTCCGCGTCTACTTAAAAAGTAAAACAAAATCAATGGAAAGCATTTAATTGTTTAACTGCTATTTAAGTGAGCATAAAAACTGCATGTCCTTTTTGAAATAGTCCATGGAAGCAAAGGAAAATTATAGCTGTCTTTTTGGGAATTTACGTATCGGAAGTCTTCAGCACTAATAAAGTTTACTGAGTTAGTTTGTCTTCATTTCTATTGTAACCGTTTATTTTTCGCTTTTGAAACATGTCACAACCACCATAAATGCCATTACAGAGATACGTTTAACAGCTGACAGAACATTTTGCAAGAAATAATATCCTTTCTCTTCGATTGTCATAGTTGAATATTTAATATATGGTACAAACCACATGTGAAGTTGTCGTCATTCTATACACCCATGCTGTGAAACTAAAATCCAATTTAATTTAATGTCACGCACATAGCATGAATGGATATGCTCTAGTCATGTCGTGTTGGCGGCTTTTCATTCATATAGACCGCTTTTAGCAACACTTTCATTCATTTCAGAGCGAATCCTACACAATTCCTATTTTGATGAATTATGGATATTATGCTGTCGCAGTTGTCATTTTCTTACCTGAAATCGTGTGGACTTTATAGCCAGCCGGGAACATGTCGAATGGATTTTTCAACGGGGGCCATGCCTGAAAAGAGATAAAATTGCATTTTAATACGTCATACGATGGGATACTGCGACGGGGCATTCGAATTAATTCACAATTTATGATATTTTGAATATATGTGACATTTAATTGCGAAGCAAACAGCGTGGTACTCTTGTAGCATGCAAGTGCACGTAGTAAATATTTTTATTTCAATTAATGGCTGCAATTATGCAGTCGGTAGAAGTGCCACTGAATGGAATAAAGAATTTAATTAAAATGTCATAAATTAAGTCGCAAATAGCAGTCATTGGGGGCAAGGAGATTTTCCTTGAATAGAGTGGCCTTTGGTATAACTTGCAAACGGCACTTTAAAGCTTAAGGATGGACTTGCAGTGGGGGTGGTTCTCTCCCGACTTCGGGAGCTGCATTAATTTTCAGTTTCCTAAATTGTGGGCCAGAAAATAAAAATTTGAATTTCAAATGAGTCTTAATACTGAATTTTAAAGCTTAGTATTTCGCGGGAGCAGAACTTATAATGGCGCCTAAAAGTAGACTCATTTTTCGGTCCAATAGGCGAAGAACTGTTTTTTATTCACTTTATCGCTTAGATTCTGAGGGATTTTGTATATTTTTTGTATCTTGTCGGGTTATTGATTTGAATTTGTATAACTTCCCACTCAACATATTTTAGCGGCAGGACTATCCGCGATGTATTATTAGGTCGCTGATTTTAACTTCGCCGAAATCCAATCATCTGCGAACAGTTTTGAAAGATGTTTGCAGTTTTTTAAAACAGTAGAAGTAACCAATTCTCCATTTTTATTATTCGATCTGAACAAATTTCTAGAACAATTCTTCTCACAACCATTCGTTTTGTGTGAGTTGTCTTCTTGAAATAAAACTAGGTCGAAATTGCGTCTAAAAAAGGTTGAAAGCAAAAGTCCACTTAAGGATTGTCTAGTACAATATTATTCAAAATCTGAATAAATGGAAACAAAAGCGAAGGAATTCAAATTGTTGATGTAATGTAACGTATTTCCAAAGTTCACTAAATATATTGTCCCTAACCTAATTTTTATTTATTTATTCTGTTTAATTTATTTTTTTATTTATTTGAAATAGAGTGGTTTCGTACAAATAAGAACCAAGTTCTTTAACTTTAAAAAAAAAACGGGAGAATAAAAAAATTATAACAATATTTAATACATAAATTATAAATAATAATAATAACATTAGAAAAAACAGAATACAATAAGAATTTTAACATAGATTCGGAATTTTTCAGAGACCTATAGGTATTTTAAAATTTTAAAATTTTACAATAAAAATATATTGTCCCTAACCTCATTTTTAAGGAAACTGTTTAATAACCTGTCACAGGTGGTGGTCACAATGAACATCGCGACGCATATTTAACTAAAACAACACTTGAAAGTTGGTTTGGGGCTAAATAACAAAAATATAAAGAACAGTATCGGAAATGTTATTTCTGACATTTCATACTAGAGATTCAAAAATTGTCTAAGGTACGGGACAGACAAATGGGATTGTAAAGTTAGACGAAGTAAATATTTGACGACGTTACCTTTAATCGTTTGGACGGTTATCGTTTTCAAAACCACGCTATTTGCTATTTTAGCAGAAAATATTTTTTTAAAGTCAAGATTATAAATAGATAGGTACATTTGTTCAGCTAACACGCTGTGTTGTTGAAATAAAAATGAGAACACATCTTATCGCTCAAAGACAAAAACGGCCGCGAGGTGGCGCTCGATTTTTTGTACCAAATTTTTAATTATTTATTAATATTTAGTTTCTTTTACTAAAAATCCAAATTTAAAAATGTTTACAAAATTTGTTTTTAGGTATTTTCGTTATTTTTCATTCCGATGAATGACATTGTTGCAAATAAATGTTGCAATATATTAAAGAAAATGCAAGTCCTTATTTAATTAAAAATATATAAATAAAGATTGTAAATTTATTTCTAAGAAGCCAATATTTTGATTATGATAAAACACCCCAAATTTGGGGCCTTATTTCGTTTTGTCTTTTTGGGCCTTATTTCATTGGGACCTTATTTACTGCAGTCATATAAAAACCTGAAAGATATTTTAAAATTAAGCGGCAAAACAACAAAAAGTAGGCCAAAAAATTCAACTCTATGGTGCTTTTTTCTAAAATATTGTTGACGTATTTTCCTTTTTGATTTGGAAAAACGACCAAAAACTTTCCTGGTGTTTTTTCCAAAATATATTTTTTTGCTTTTTTCCATTTACCTTTAATGGAAAAAATGCTCAACAAATTTTTGGAAAAATGGGCGTTTTTTCCTAGGAAAAACTACCACAGGTCGTCTGCACCGCTGTCAACTTATTCGCCATTAAAACATCTATCGTATTTGACGTCGATAAAATGGCGTTCGCATTTGCATGTTGCGCGAATGTTATAGACCGAAGTGCGATAGCTTCCGCCGGCAAACTAAATAGTACCAAAATACGAAATCGATAAAAAATGCGAATGCGAATTTAAAGTTTCCTCAATGAATGCAAATTTCATTGTTGGTACACATATTTCATCATTATTTGGGTAGAAATACAGCTGAGACTAAAAACACCGATTGACTTTTAACAATGATATTCGGAAAGTACAACAAATTCAATATAATAAGCCAGTCAATAACATGAGACCTTTAATAAAAGAAGTAATCATCCCCTTTCGTCGAAATAATTTTCCCTTTTAAACTACTAAACTGAAATTTATTCCTAGATTTATCTTCTCGAAAGCAGATGAAGCCTGCCTCAGGCACACTGATTTAATTAAATGTGTTTTTCGAAGCTTTCCACTCGATTGACTTGCAATAGCAATTGTAATCAAATTATATGCCCTCGAGCAAGCAAACAATGAATCGATAATTTAATTGTTACAACTGCCTATACATACTACAAAATCAAACACAAATATTATTCAAAAAAACCTACAAAAATTACACCACCCAGGGCGATATAATATGTTTATTATTAAGTCAACTTTGGATTACCTCCGGCACATCAACTTTCCATGCTTATTATTTAAAAACTCCTTTCAAAGTGAAGGACGAAGATATTAAATAAAGATCCCCATTAACATGTCAAACGTAAAAATATCTATTTAAAAATTTAAAAAGCAGAAACCCTTAAGAACTACAGAGATTCACGTTTGAAATGCAAATTCCCAGAATTTTTTGTTTTGGCGCATCCTTTACCGAAGCAAGTCACACTCAAATATTCCAATAACCCCATTACGAGGCTCAATGACAGCCGATACTCTTTACGGGGTGTTTCCCCTCCGATGGGTTAACTTTGGGATTTTTCACATCATCTCAACTCAGCCATAAGAAATTATCCATCCACAAGAACTGATTTTATGAGTTTTCAACTTAAAAAGCAAAAAAAGGAGTGGAATTCCACTGTGGTTGTGACATGTCTATGGGGACTGGCGGCTAATGGCAAGGCATCGATGTCTGTGTCCCTTAAGAGGGATTGACTGGGACCAACATATTCGATGTAACATGTGCTCTCGACAACATCATGAAGAAAATCCTTTTCATTCTTGTAACCAGATTGGCCGAAAATTCTCCCCAAAATAGATGTGCAAAGTATCTCTGGCAAAAAGTTGAATCTGGAAACACATGTTTGGTTCCTAACGAGGTTGATAGGATTATGGGTGGTTTTCTGTTTGATTTGGTCAAGTGGCCTGGAAACGGGAGTGGAAATCATATAAGGATGCTATTCCGGTTTGCTGGTACCATTTAAGCTGATTGATGTATCTAAGTAGAGGGAGGTGAGTAACGTTAGTTACTGTGTCTTCAGTTAGGCGCTGTTGAAGGGTGCTCTGTCGACATACGACTTTTTCGGCATTGAAATTCTCAAGAAAGGGAAATTTTTCACGTTGGAAAAGAAGGTAGTTTTTGTTTCATTACCTTTTCACAAAATTGTATTCCAAATGCCATCGAAGGTCGGCCCTACCCTACCGGATTAATTTTTTATTTGGTTTCGTACCACTGTTTAGCTATTTTTAGAAAGCAAACAGATTACGAAATGAGGTCCTTACTTCACCAAATAGATTAAAATTAAACGTATAACCCTTTAGCAATAACCTTTCAATCTGCTTTTACCAAGAGAACTCACTCACAAAAGTCTCCAAGTCTCTGAATTAGAAACTGAATCATGAATGAAAGCAAGAAACTTTAAATCAACAACAAATGTGTGAGTATACTCTGTGGCAACAGTCGACTACAGATGAACGCCCACCCTAACCACCACAGGAAAGGTTTCCTTATAACAATTTCCATTCAATTCCTCAAGAGATACTCCAAAGATCCGAGTGATTACACCTGAAAACAATATTACGTCAATAATCTCTAAGGATTCACCACTCGAAACACAAATGATGACTTGGAAACTTTCTAAAGTAAATACACCTTTAAGTTCCTTAAGGCGGGCAAAACCCAAAAGTACTCGCACAACAAAAACAGTCAGTCCCACACAGCTTCTGATGGCAAACATTTGCGATTTATTCGCATTGGTCTCAAAATATCATAACGAACCTTGGGCTTACAAATATTTATTCCAAGTAAAAAAAAACACGCACACACACAATTATCCTTCTAACTTATCAAAATTTGTCATCATCATCATTTGGCAACAGCGCAAAAAGACCACAAACATCACAAAGGAAAACTCACATTGCATCGCACGACACAGGTGATTCGTGATTCCTCTCATTGAGCCATACACTTCAAAGGACCCACTCGTGTGTGCGTACAATGCTCTTTGTAAGTACTAAATTGTTATTTCTAAAAATAGAGTGAATCTTTCATTTACCTGTTACAGCTTACAGTACACAAAAGGCATACGTCTCTTTTGAACACGAATCTAATTCAAAAGTGAAAAGGATCGAAAGTATATTCAGGAACATGGAATAAAATTTTTCAATTTCGAAGCGGTAAACATTGTACAAGTTCAAGTCGTCAATAATCAACCAGTATCCCGAAATACAATCGATCCGCATCGCACACCTGCGATAAGTGGGGTTATCCAATATCCTTTCGGTGCGGTGTAGTCTGTTGCTTGATGTTATTGAAAATTGTCGAAGGAATTTTGTTTAAATTCTTTCACGATGGGGATCCATTTTTTAGACATATAAATATCATAGGCGGGCATATTTTTGTGGCTCCTAGTGAAGACATATATCCTAAAAGAAGTCGTAAAATATTCCCGTGACGAAGTTGAGCGTGAAAATCCGTCAATGACTTTTGGAAATGTAAATTTTTGCTCACTCGTATCGATGTGCGGCAATGGAAATGGGCCCGGCGACAGATTATGATTTCATTTTGGGAGTGTGCAGATTTTCATTTCACATTTGAGTGACATGACATATGCGGGGAGGTGTTTGCGAATCTAATCAGTTTATAGACAAACAAATAAACCAGTCGACATGAACATATATTTTAATACGAGGAAGGATATCCTGGAACGTGCCAGAAACTCCATTGCAGAGTTATTTTTGAATTTGAATTCAATAACTTCCCAGTACGACTGACTTTTGTTTTTAGAAAACAAATCTATGCTTGATTATGCTGTGGAAAGGAAGTGTGGCATAAAATTAAAGACATACTGGTGCGGAAGAATCAGAGCTCTATTAGCGTGTAGGAGTACAGATTAACTGATGTCTGTGGTTGGAATAATGGGGTCTTCATAGAAACGCCGCGGCGGCTAGCTGCAGGAGGAGTAGTAACTTTTGATGCATGGACGAAATTTCTGTTATTTTCCTCTTACCCACCTCAAATGTCGACGAAAAGGAAGCAACACGAATAAAACAACTTGACACACGAATACCACCAGCCCATTTCCAAACTTTTCCCAATTGAAAATGTGTTCAACCTAAATGTGCGCTGAAAAGAGGCGACTATCCATTGAAGTGCAAAACATATGAACATAAAAACTACTGCAACGATACTCACTGCTGCATGACTACTGGCGGTAATATCCTCTGATGGAAAATTTTGGGCGATGTTTCGAATAATTGTTTCGAACATTGCTCAGTTTCAGGACAACGCAGGGGGATGTTTTATATCTTAAATGGTTCAGGGAAAAATTTACTAAATTCATCTAAATTTTTATTCTTGAATCCGATAACCCATTACTGAGCTAAGTTTGTATGATTGGAATTTTTCTTACAGATATAAAGTTTTTTTTACTATTTTGTTAGAACCACGTTATATTCCGGGATAGAAAGTATCCTAAGTCACGACCCAGAACATAAGCAATCACTATGCCAAGTTTCATCAAAATCCGTCCACTACTTTCTGCGTGATGCGTGGTCCAGCATTTTGTATTCCACAGTTTTATTATATGTAGAGTTATTATGTAAGAATTGAGAGCTTTGTTTTTTTTTTCAATTTGCGTGCGCAGTTAAAAACTGTTATACGTGTGTGGGGGTGCAATGATCTTTACGATCGAATTGACCGTTTTCGAGATAAGTTAAATTTTCAAAATTATTGTTATTAAATATCAATTTTGGTTGAAATCGTTAGAGCCATTTTCGAAAATATCAAACTAGTTAAAACCGTTATATCGAAAATACCTTTAATAATAATGTCCAAAATGTGTAAATGCAAAGTTTGAAACGAATCCATTCAGCGGTTTAGACTGTAGACCTCAGGAGCAGACTGACAGACAGACTGACGGACAGATGGACAGAATTGCAAGACCAACTTTTTTTGAATTCCTCTATCATCGTAATGTCAGAATTGATTAAAATCTCGAGTTCGAAATTTTGTACAAATTCTTACAACCTATACGAGAAGGTTAAAAATTTATTTTCTCTAATCAACTTTGGTTTTCCTCCGCAAAACAATTTATACCGAAGGCTCATGTAACTACAGCTGTAACATCAATTTAAATTATAATTTATTTACTTTTTAGTAAATATGTAATAATAATATGGATTTACACGAAAAATGTATATCCGTTTTCATTATAATATGAACCTTTAAAAATAGTAACATAATCCCTCCTATATATGAAATGGAGCTAAGTGCATGCACACAATGAAAAAGTTGGAAATCCCTCGATTCGTAATATTCATTCTGGCATCTATGCAAACCCTCTAAGATCCGTTAAATAATTTATTGCCAATAGGTCCTCAAAGCCCCCAGTTCACTGTTTGTTAATATTTTAGAAAGGCAAAGTTTGAAATTGGCGTTTCCAATATCTCAAACTTTATTTATTGCCTGTGAAACTTTTAACAACACATGTATGTACATTATCATAACACTCCGGTCCGTATTGTTCACATTAGACTTTCTTGTTTAATTAGACCGAAAGACCGTACACCATTGCGAACGTTGAAGGAGCTGCAATTGCATATGCATTTCACAGCAAACAATAATGCCAACGCACTGTGATATTCAAATGTTAATTGCTACACCTGGTTTAAAGAAAAGTTTTAGCTTTAGCGTGGGTTATCGTCAGTGTGAAAAGTTTAAAATCCCATTTGAAGTAACGTACAGGCATGCTCACGGAGTAAACCATTTGGCTTAGTAGTTATAGTGGGAACTTTCTATCTGTACTATATAAACACGCTAAATAATTTCCCTTTCCAGGTATGGTGATACCTTTCGCCATTAATAATGCCAGACGGGGATACTTTTCCGCTCCACGAAACCGTAAACATCCGGCTAATCTCGCTGGGAAATTATCGCTTCAAACCCTGCTGAACGACGATGATATTCCATTTAGTGGAAGTTCATTAATTATTTTAAAAGGCCAAACTTTGCCCTAATTATTTTCGGGCCTAAAACTTTGCACTTGTGGATTTAATTAAAATTAAATTGAGCGCCATTGAAATCGTATTTCCGGTTTTTGCGCGAATGTCCTGCATATTGGGAGACTTGTTGAGAATTTATTTACCAAAATAAATAAAAATATTCCCTATAAATAAAAAATATTCCACATACGCCCGAGTGAATGGGTGTCAGACACAGAATTTACTTTTCAACAGGAGATAAATGTCTCACATGTCAATCTCAATCAGAGACGCAAATGAAAAGCGTTTTCGAATTTCTGTAAAGTCGTTGACTGAAATAATTATTTTTTGATCAAATGGAAGTGATATTCCCCCGCCGAAATGTAGATGAATTTATTAAAGTGACAGATGAACCATTCAGCGACAATGGATGAGAAAATTAATTAACGCTCTGTGACAATTGATGGAGAAAGATTGTTGTGGCGTTATTGTTGAAGGATACTAATTTGTTTTGATTTGGTGTGGTGTAAATTGCGCCACTCGCAGGATGAGTACAAAGATAACATTTTTCTGCTTAATGGTGCGAATTGCAATCGCGGTGTGTTCTTAATGATATTCAATTCATTTGTGTAAATTGAGTCATCAAATTTTAGAGTTTGTGCCGAGGTTTCAATGGGGGCGAAATTAGAAGCGAAGAATTATGGGATAAATGGGGGAGTGACATTAAACAGACAACACGTATTCGGGATCTGCCATAATTAAAATTGTTTTCATAATATGGGATGATGTGCTTTGAAAGTACACCATGTAGACAACGTAAGCAGGTTTCAAGGAGAATCAAATATTTACGGTAGATTTCGAGATTATTCTGCGAAAGGCTGACGGCGTGGCGCAAAAAGAGTGTTTTCATTTGATTTTTCTGAGCAGTTTATTTATTTTTTTAGAAGTTTTGGAATTTCATTTACTTAGACTTTAAAAATTAACATCCGTAAACTTGCAATTGACAATTGACTTTCAAAGTAGGTAAAGTTTTAAAATTTGTGTTCGTTTTTCTGTATTGTTCTGTATTTAGTTGCCTAAATAAAAACAAAAATATATAACAAACTAAACGCTTCAACAGTGACAAAGTGATTTTTACGACACCCTGTACCTTCATTGAAAAAACGTAAAAGTATATTTTTTATAACTTATTCTGTTAGTATACTTATTTGTAGAAGGTCTATTTTTTTCCACTGACAGTGATAACTTGACAAAAAATCTGACAAATTTAACCTTAATATACGAAACAACGAGTAGACCGTTGCTACTTGAAGCAACTGAAGCTACAGATCTAGAGAAATCAAAGACGGGGTTTGCATAAGTTCACTCAGAAGCTTTCTAACGACTTTCATTTATATAGAGGGTATTTCACTAAGCGCTTCCTATCAAATCAAATCAAATCAAATCAAATCAAATTTATCTAAAGCAAAGTGTGTGTGAGTTATTAATCGAAACTTTGTTCCAATATCCGCCTCGTCATACCTGATTAGCGCGCATCCGAAATGTCCAATTTGCATAACTCTGGCGCATAAATCAGGCTGAATTTGACCGATGGCATGGGTTATGCAGGCTTCGAGAGCCACTGTGTTTCTAGACGTATTCCATCTCGAGCTGCGACTTAAGAAAAAGTCTAACAGGGTCAAATCGAACGATCTCGGTGGGCAGTTCACATCACCTCCACGTGAGATGACCAATACCATGCCCTCGAGTCGCTCGTGCAGAATTTCCCATTAGGCGTAGCTGTGTGGCATGCAATTCAGGCCAAAATAAATTGGTATTCATATATACTTCAAAATGTCAACTGCATTTTCTTGACTAGATTTGTCGCATACCTTTCCATAAACGTCAACTGCAAAAACTAATCACGTGACCAATCTGGCCCAATAAAAACTCAAACACATCTAGTCATTCAGCTGTCAGACTTACTAAACTAGGTATCCGAACGTCCCCATTGACGCGCCAATGATAAAACAGACTGAATTAACGACAGTTAATTTGACAGATGTAGCTTCAACAATATGGCCGCTATCAACTGTCGAAGTTCGAAAGTCCCTTTGTTGATGGAAATCTGTGTTTGAAAAAATAGAGAACTCTTCCCTTTCAGTGATGCGTATGTGACATCTACCGATCGTAACGCTCTCACATTGAAAGTTGGCAGTGCGACGTCAAACGCAGTCTATAGGGTAGAGCGTCGGTTGGTTTCTTTTTCAATTGATATAAAAAAAGATATCTGTAGAATATTTACCAAGCGAAATTTAAAAAATACTCACTTTATCGGCAACAGAGTTTGGTAGCACAGCTTTTTTTTCGGATTTTGTGTCCCCGAAAATGAAATAAAACTTAAGGTCCCTTCCATTCTAATGGACACAGGCACCGTTCGCCCCATTTGCTCTAAATATGAATTTATTTCCATTTGCACACAATAAATTTTGAGGCCATTACTCAAAATATCCATAGCGTTGAAAACAAAGAAAGTAGAACAATGGTGTAATTTGTTGTGGGCATCACTCGGCAACAGAAAAGCGAGTAATCTGGCTTCTTTTCGGCGAACACAATAGTTAATCTGATTCTAAGCATATCCGTAAACAATGGTCCGCTGTATTGCTCCCGGCGTTGTCATGAACAAGCACTCATGTCAAGTGCTATTCTGCTTCTTGGTCCAGGCAATGCAAACACACTTCTTCTTCATAATGAATTGTTTATTTATATACGCTGAAGTCGGTAGTCGGTAGTAATCCTTGAGGACTCAACCCAGAGCAATGCACTCCCTTGAAAGTGTACAAGTGTAGTATCTTGTAATTGAATCTCCCCCTTTCTATTTGCACTAGCGTATTGGCCATCCTGGCATTATAAGCTTACTATTTTCTGCAACAAATGGAACTTTACACACTTCACCAAGCAAATTAATCAAAATGTCACCTCTGCACCACGCAAGGACATATAATTTTTGTTACCCTGCTGCATCGCAGGAAAACTCGCAAGTGTTTAATACAACAAATTAGCAAGTTAAGAACAAATCAAATCTTGGCCAGAGGAGTTAATTAGAAAGCAACTTGTCAACTTGTCAAAGTTGTTTCAGAACACCCACTTAAACCGCAAATTCGCAAGTTTAAACAACATCACAAATGGAATTAGCGTAATTTTTCCGTTGGCAGGCGGAAGGAAGAGATTTACTCTCTGGACGGTGTATTTTATTGCGCGTAAAATTGAAGGGCATCATCGATGTGCGGATTTCGCCCACAGCTCCTAAAATAGACCAAGTTGAGGGGTTTTTTTTCGAAAACAATTTATAGCTGTGATTTAAACTGAAATTACGCATAACCTTATTTTAAAACGAAATGTAATCCAATTAATGTTTGAGGTTAGAGGGAAAGCCACGCTAATTTTTCTGGCTTCGCAGGACTTATAATTTTGACCGTTTTATAAACCGGAAACTGAACAAAATTACCTTTGGTCTCTCGTTCATTCATCGTCGTCGAGTGAAAGCATTATTGATTATGGAGCGGGCGTCATCGATAATAACGTATAGGAAATTAATTAGTTAAAAAGAAAATCAGAAATATCCGGCTTCGAAGTTCCCCACCCCAGTAAAAGGATAACTTTGTGAATCCAATTACTTTAAATTGCAGGAAATGTATTTATAAAGACAATAGACTGTTCCATCAGTACAGGCAGACAGTTGGATTCCTTTTGCAGGAAGGTTGGCTGGCAGTTTGGTATCTAAGGAGACGCGCCGTGGCAGTTCACCGCGTTGCTAAATTAATTACGAAAGTGCACTGCGAAGTGCGTCTTCGGTTCATAGCTATGACAATAGACAGTGGTTGGGCTGATAAATTTCGAGAAGGGAATGATAGTACGGAATGTTTGTTTGTCACATGTACGGCAAGTTTTGTTGGTGCAAGGGGACTTTAAAATACGAATGACTGGAAATATGTATTTCAGGAAAACATGGACGATGTGTGATTTTTGAAGCGTGATGTTGTGAATGGTGGCGGCGAAACTCAACTTGTTACTTCCAGAGGAGGATACCTGCTTACAATGCCTTCGAGGACATTGCACGCACACTCTTTCTATACTCAAAACTGGTCAGGTCGAGAATGGTTGAACTTTTAGAAAATATGCAAGACAACCCTCAAACAGAAATAGAAATAAAAATAAATAAATAGTTGGCGCATTCGTTTTTAGTGGGTTTTTCGTTTTTGGAACGCATGGAAAGGATCTTAAATATTATGCCAAATCCAAACAGCTAATTGAGAAGCTCTTTTTTGACAGTTGAATCCTTTACCAACCTTCACCTAAGCCAATAACTCTTTTCCGATAATAGGTCTGGTGGTGTTCTTACCGGCGGTGTACGAGCAGCGAGAGTTCTTCAACATAAATCCACCATTAGACAACCCATCTCTACAGTTAGGAAGGCTTTGCTAAGAGGAAATAGTTAAAAATTTAACCTATATAACGAGTCCTATTGCAAGGAAGACCACTATTTTCCAGCAGTCTTACTGTAGTCTGCAGAAGCACAGAAAGAGGTTTTCCCAAATTTCTCTACTACAACATTTCCTTGTTGCAGCAGAATTTCAGGGCGGTTAGGGCTTGATATTTTTCATTTGCCTTTTAGTACATCCCTCCAAACTGGAGTAACAACTTTCGATCAACCACGAGGTCCTTGAATTCTTTTTAGCTCTTCTGGTAGTTTCTTGCAGATGCTGCGCTAAAAGCGTGAGATGTTACGTGTTTCGTGTGTTTCCTTTCTTACGGTGAGCTGATCTCTTCTTTATCTCTTTTCTATCTATTCTCTTCTTTTTTCTTCTCTTTCTCTACATATAATAAATCTATAGAATAAAAAATGCCTGACCACGCATCACGCAGAAAGAACTGAACGAATTTTGATGAAACTTGGCATAGTAATTTCTTATGTTCTGGGTCGTGACTTAGGATACTTTTTATCCCGGAATATAACGTGGTTCTAACAAAATAGTAAAAAAAAACTTTATATCTGTAAGGAAAATTCCAATAATACAGAACTAGATCAGTTATGGCTTATCGGATTGAAAATAAAAATTTAGGTGAATTTAGTAAATTTTTTCCTATATCATTTAAGATATAAAACATCCCCCTGCGTTGTCCTGAAGCTGAGCACTGTTCAAAAATTATTCAAAACATCGCCCACCATTTTCTTTCAGAGGATATTACCGCCAGTAGTCATGCAGCAGTGAGTATCGTTGCAGTAGTGTGTGTGTGAGTATATGTGCGCGCTCTAACGTGATCATATGTTTTGCCATTCAATGGGCAGTCGCCTCTTTTCAGCGCACATTTAGGTTGAACACATTTTCAGGTGTTTTTCATTGGGAAAAGTTTGGAAATGGGTTGGTGGAATTCGTGTGTCAAGTTGTTTCATTCATGGAAATAATATAAATTTGCGTAAATCTTTTTTGTGTAGACTTTTTAGTAGGAAATCAAATTAGGGTTTTATTGTCTTTGTTTTTTGCCTGTATCTATATAAAGCTATTGGTTTTTCACAACCCTAACTTCCAACCATAGACACCTAAAACCAGCGTCACTAATCTATTCCAGTCAGAAATAAAAATATGCCCCAACAGATCTGAAAACAGAAACTCTTGATACGTTCAAACTTGTGCTAAAAAATCCTGTAAAGTGCGAGAGGTTACAAATAAAATACATTAGGCGTCTTAAACGTTCTATATAGATCTTGCGAAAAAAATCCTTGTTACTGGTACTTAGACTTAAACAAAAACTCACATCGATATTTGATAAGTACATACTGCCATAAGAGAAAAAGAAGCCAAAAGTGGATTGTATTTATGGTTGCTTCTGAGTTTCTCAGCTGCCTACTAATTGACAAAAACTTTTGATGAACAAAAAAGTTTCGTGCGACCCAGTCATGCACTTTACTTTATAAAGACAATAAGTACAAGCTGATAAGCATTCTTATTTTCATCTATGGCCAGTGCCAAAATGGAAGGTTCTCAAGACATAGGTAGTAAATATTTAAATTTCAGAACTACAGAGATACATTGGCCACATTAAGGGCCAAGAGTAAAGCTAATTTTTTTAGTCTCCAAATTTTCTACTCTATATGTACAACAAGTTTTTAGATTTTTACTTTTTTTTAAGCAATATATTTTTACGAATCCTTCGATATTTTTTTCATAATTTAAGCTCTGTAGCTCACAATTATTTTTTTTGTAAGATCATTATTATACAGAGTTATAGACTTTTTATCAATACATAAAACGAAAATGTGGGGTGTTCTATGTCTCTTAGCGGTTGACGTGAAAACTACTCTAAAAATTTCGAAGAAACAATCATTAAAATAACTTTTTTTGGATTACGGGAAGTCCCAAGGCTATGTCCTTCATTGCCACGCCTACTTTTCGGGATCATTTTTGACTTAAATCTTACTCAAATAATTTTTAAATCATATCTACAAAAAAGTACTGTATATTTAAAGAAGGCAATACTTCCTTGAATATTACAAGCTACTAATAAGCTAATTTCTTCTTCTTCTAGAAGCTGAGCTATGTACAAAAATCGAACATGATCAAATCAGAATCATTTAAAAATCATATATTAGAAATACATATGAGTAATTATTGTCTTAACGGGCGCAAATTTTAAAATCGCTTTCACTGAAACTAAGGTAAGAAATAGATGTCCATTTATACCACAAGTGTTTCCCCAAGTTTTAAGAAGACCAGATTTGGTGTGAGTCCAAATCTCTAAACAAATTTATACCTCCTGAGAGAAAGTTCTATCAATTAATGGAAATTACGCCAAAAAATTGCGAATAACAATTCTATGAGTTTCCACTTGATATGTCACATCAAATTATCAACTTTTGTTGGCAGTCCCGTCTTTCCAATTGATAAGACAGTACTCGAGTTGGAACTGCACATAGCTCGCATAGCCAACTATCAAACCCACTGTATCGTGATAGAAAACGCCAATTCTTACCTACTGGAAAAAATGCCATTACGTACAGCTTAGCCCCCCACTTTTGAATGTAACTTTCATAAATCATCCCTTATCTCTAGATTGCAGGCTTGGCAATTCGTTATTTATTTACATTTCAGTGTTTGCCTGACAACACACTGTAACCGAGAGCCCATTGTTGGCGGCGGCACTGTGCTGACATATCGATGCCCTGGATGCATTGTAAGTGTAACTTTCGTTTCTGTCTTCAGCGATGACGAACGAATAAGCCGCTCGCTCTTGTGTTGCACATGTTTGCCAAAGTAATTCCAATAAGACTCATGCCACTGCAATTCATTGTCAAGTGGGTTAGTAGTAATTGAATGCAAATTTGTTAGCAAACAATACTGCATCTGCATGAACGGAAACAGCTTCGAGGAAGTTTCCATCAACTTTGTGTTCCTTATTAATTTCTACGTCACGCAGAGCTGACGCTCAATGAATCACAGAAACAGTTTATATCGCATGCCGCAATGACTCAATTTATAATTGAGAGAAAGTGCAGCGAATCGAGGAATTTCGAGTTTTATTGATTCCCATTTTCACAAAAATGGCCCGTGTGTGACAATTAACTTTTAATTAAAGGTAAATAAATAACTCCGAGTCCCTCTAATTGCTGATTGCACACAGCAAATAGACTTTGGGTCCCGGCAACTGATATGCGTGTGTTTAATAGTGCTTGATAGTGTGTCGCGCGGGAATATACGTACATGGCGCTGGAGTGTAAATCAATTTGGATAGCTTCAAGTCGTGAAAAACCTTCGATAAGAGTAAATCATATGTAAATACTCATCGGCGGATGGTAGTGGGAAATATATTGCGCGTTTATCCACATGTGGGTGTCGCTTGAACCTCTGATCAATTTATTGGTATTTGCAGGGCAATCACTTGAGACATAGTTATTTTTGCAAACAAAATTAATGACCATGCTGGCATGTCAGTTCTGGAAATGGTATGTGATATGGTGCTCAAAGCACGAGCAAGATTAATCGTGCACGTCATTCCCAAAGGGTTTCGATTATTCCGTGGAAATAAAATTAGCATTTTGAATGCATCAGGTTTTCCGTTTTAAAAGAAAGTTAAAAGACGCCAGTCAATCATCTTCAAGGCTTACAATGGTAAAACAAATGTTAAGATTCATTATACCCTTCATTTATATGGTGTACTTTGATCCATATTTTGAGGAAAATATCGTTTTGAGGGCAGAAATCAGAAATGTCTTAGGCGATTGTAGGCTTTTACTTCTAAAAAAGACAAGGAACGAAAGGGACACTCTTACTCGTTATTATTAACCAATATCTTCCGCAACAGACTCTAGCATCAGTGGGGCTATTCAGGACACTAAGTCATCCCAAATATACTTGTATACTTTCGTATACAATAGATGTCGCCAGTTGCGCATAACAGAAATGAAATAAATATTGGAATCTGGCTTAGTTTTCAATGTGATGGACTACTAAGCGAGGAGTTCCAGGTTTGATCCCCGCAAAAACACAAATTACATCTTAAGAATTTTTCCTCTGCGCCACCTCTCGCGAATGTCTGACAAACATCCGAGAGTAAAACGGTCATGAAAGAGCTTCTCAATTAATCGTTTGGACTCGGCGTAAAATTGTACATCCCTTCCATTCGTCTCAAAGATGAAGAACTCACACAAAACGGATGGCTGTGAGAAGCCAGGCCTAGCATCCTTCACTAACTTGTTGCGCCAACTATTTATTTATTTTCGTCATTTGATTGGCGTTGCTCAGATCAGATCTGGTTTTTCACAACTGACAGCTTTTCATACATTTTTGAGAGAGTTCAAAAACAGTAATGGAAAATGTGTGAGCTTACTGTCCTCTTAAAAGCCGCAGCGGTCGTAGTTTTCAACAAAATGGAACAAAAATCTAATGAAAGGAAGAATTTAGGGATTAAAATTTATTTTTCCTTTCTTATACGTTTTTTCAAGAAGTTTTTCCAGAGTGGTTTTTCAAAAAACCTCCTCTATATGTACTGTCAAAAACTAAAGGCTGGTACGCTGTTCAAGTGAAGTGAAATTTTCACTCCTCTCCAAGAAATTGCTGTGAAATTGAAAGTGAAATTTTCACGCCGAAATGTCAAAAATTTAATGCGACGGACAATAAAAACCAAGTGAAATAGCAAGTAACGCCCTCTACATATCACTTTTTGAACAATTATTTCTCACTTCAACAGCGTACTGCCTGGTGAAATTTTCACTTGAAAAGTTTATTTTGACATTTCGCAGTGAAAAATTTGTATGAAAAATTTCATTTCACTCGAACAGCGTACCAGGCTTAAGTTCTAGAAAAAATGCATTGTGCCCAAAATACATGTGCAGAAATCCTGGATGCAGCGCGGAATGCAGTGCTGCAAGTAAAACACGTGTGTAGAATATTATTTGACATATATTGCATCGGCTAATATGGCTACTGTCACTCGCCGACCGTTTATAGAAATTTGTTCGCTATTAAATACCTTGCAAATGAAAATTGAAAATTTCAATAAAATTGACAGCTTCTTTTGTTATAGGGAAATTAATTTTGCCCAACAAATTCGAAAGAAGTATCTACTCTTCCATCCTTACAAACCTATAACAAAAACAAACACGATCAGCAAATGTCAAAAGCCGATGATGCCAAATGCTTGAAATTCCAATTTATTTTTATTTGTGTTGTGGTAAATTTGAATTTTGCAGAAATTTAAGAAAAAGAGAGGTAAGTGCAGAATTTACAAACAAATTTATAAACGTTAATTCTAATCTTCCTACGCAGTTAATTCTGCACATCATGTGTTTTGGGAATTTTTCAGTGCTGTCTTTTAAATTTTTTTCGCTTTAAAAATTGAAATTTCGTCTTATCTTACTGTCATACAAATAACTAACTGCTTTTCCTGAACTTGTTGATTTGGGTCCGGTGAATGGTTTATGTTTTCAATATAAAATGTTTTTTTTTGTGTAATGTTGTTGTTTGTCCAAATTGGCAACAACTAATTTGACAGGTAATAGCTGCCAATCATTAAGGTGTTTTGCAAATAGAGTAGACTTAGTTTACCATTTCACTTAAATAAATAAATAAATATTTTGGCGCGACAGGTCTATGGGACCCAAGGCCTAGCTTCTCGCAACCATTCGCTTTGTGTGGATTTTCAATTTTTGGGACGAATGGAAGGGATCTACAATTTTACGCCGAGTCCAAACGGCTAATTGAGAAGCTCATTCATGACAGTTTTACTCTCGGATGTTTGTCAGACGTTCGCGAGAGGTGGCGCAGTGGAAAAAAACCTTAAGATGTAATTTGGACCTCACACACATTCATTAACGTTACGTCATCATAAGGGAATAGTAAATGTACTCCTAATAGCCAAGAAAAATACCTTAACAAACACTTAACAGCTTCTGGGAATTTGTTGTCTAATCTTCGAATACTTTTTGACGAAAACTCCGATTTTGCGATGTGAAATGGATATAAGGATAGTTACTAATTCTTTTTGCAATCGTTGTTCTCTTTTATGGAAAACAAATTCTGTTGGTAAGCCTTATATGCCATATTAAGTCTGTTACATAAGTCTTGTGGTCCCGGGGCAAGAAGGAAAACATTTCCATCATGTGAATACGTAAATTTTTTCCCTCATCGGATCACAAGTCATTACATCAGTGAAAGCAAAAGACGTATAAATCTGTTTAATCTTAGAAGCCCACTTGCACATTGGATTTTCCAATTTACATCAAAGAAGACTGTAATATACCGACCAAATTTTTAAACCAATTTAATCAAATCACTCAATTCGAAGGACTTCAATGGTTTTTTTTTAAATCTTTTCTACTGAATATGTACAACAAACCGATTAAGACAGATCAGAAATAAAGCGACGTTGTTTCCACATCCTTAAGATATTATCCACTCAACCTCTTTCATCGCCTGAAGGAAATTGAAGCATCAGATATACTAAACTTATTAACCAACTTAGTGTAATGTGAATTTTCCAATGGCCCTTTAGGCCCCAAAGGGAGTTTAAACTTTTAAATTAATTTCGCCTAAAATTTGGGACGTCATTATAATTTGCCTGCAACAAACACCTATTGGTTGAATTTTGTTGGAATAATTGGATCTTCCAGTCCATTAGCGTTTTGCAGAAAGTGATTCTCAATTCTCATACCCTACCTAATTGGGTTAATGGAATAGATTACACTTGACTTTTGTTTTATTGTATTTTTTTGGCAGCGAATATGTTTTCCCAATTACTTTAAAAAAAGAAGTATTTTTAGCTTGCTCTCAACGATTTACACGATTATCGGTCATTACTCTTTTATAGCATTCTTCATTTTGTTCGACTAAGGCCTGGAGACTGGTTAATTGGGTTTGGTAAGGGTCTATCAAGATGTCCTTTTTCATTTTTAAATTTAATAATATAAGTCCTTGGTGAGTGGGGTGTTGTTTTTTGTTATAAAAAAACACGTACATTGAGTTTTTTTCAACGTAATCTTTCTTTTCAAAGCTGCCGCACTTTGCAGTACGTTGGAACAACAAGTATACAAACTTACCCCTATTTCCGGAACCGTTTACATTAATTTTTTTGTTCATGTTATCAGAAACTCTGTTCATATGAAGGCTGCAGTTACAACTCGACTGCATTGCAAGAGTTGCAGCTGTGGTTCTAACACGCCGCGTCATATCAGTTGTAAAGGGCAAACTACAACATGGATAGGGGTGATTGATTTAAGGGTAACTCCATCACTGGGGAGAGTTTAAAAAAAAAAAAAAATTGCTCAGAGAGACAACTTATCAACACTCCTCATTCACGGCATAGAAATACCACAAAAAAAGTTACTACACAAACATTTAGTGATAACGATAGCAAGAATATTTTCTACTTGAAAAGAATTATGCTACCTGTTTTACACATTCATCAATTAAACTCAACCAGCAGACGCGGTAAGGCTTCGCTATAGCTAAATTTGAGTATCTAAATAAAAAAAAACAAATAAATAGTAGTTGTAGTTGCGCCTACTTTGATGTATGAGAAGTGCCACGCCCCATTGTCCTAACGCATCCATATTTCGCAAAGTGCTTTGCTCAGTCAATGCGCATCAATATTCCAAATTCAAATTCCATAGGTTTGGAGAATTAGCTGCAATGTTTTTTTTTGGAATTACGCGCTTAATCGAATTTAACTTGATGTCGAAATTTCAAAAACGATCGATTGCCTTCAAGTTTTGCGAACACAAATGTACGCAACAGACTGTCAGTAATTGTCAAAAAGGTAAAAATTGTTGTTGCTTAAAATCTGCACATTGATAGCCCGTTTGCCTAAAATAGAAGTTTAAATACCACTTTGTTACTTTAAACTATGTTACCCCCTATTTGCTTTTTAAGGTTTAAAAATGGCTAGCAAAGCACTTTTTCCTTTCATTTAAGCTTAAATTGAAGTGAACCTCATTGTGAAAACTTTTGATTAATTTCTTTTATTGTCCGTAGGGGTTCGTTTATCCTTACAAAATTAAAACTAAAACTTTTTCCGACTGAAAGATCTTTGTTCAGAATAGATTTAAAAACTACTGCACGGAATTGCTTCCGGTTTTCACAGTTCCATTGCAGAATGTGAGGCTTGAACTATAGGGCATGCTTTATGGCTATTCACTGTCCAAAAATGGAGGTCTAAGCTCATATCCAAAGAGATACGAGTATCTAGGTAGAAAGTAGTATGTATGGCTCCTAAACTTTGGAACGCCCTGGGCATAGATTGAAATGGAATTTATTTTATTATAAAGTGAGGTTATGTACAAAAATTTAAGACACAAACTAGTTGAACAATAAAAATTAAAATAAAAATGTTGTGAAATTCTGAAAAGGGATTTTTGAACTGGAGACGAAACTTTGCATTTTCCCCCTACTCCAACTCCAACCATATTACAAAACACATCAGACCAAAAACAGCAATCCAAAAACAAGCAAAGTTGCAGCCCATCCATAAACCAATAAAATCTTGGATTTAGGCGACGCGACGGCCCCTGGCCGCCCTGTGGCGATGCTGGTCAATTAAACGAGTAAATGTCAATTTGTACACCACTAAATTCAGTATTCCCTGCACAAACACACTGCTTAATTACACCACATGTAGATTGTAGACAGCTCACCAACCAACTACACAAATAATATTATTGTTATGGTTTGCTGCTTAACCCTACATCCTTTGAACTCAATTTTGAGGTGGTGGCTTCTCGATGACCATCAGTAAAAGTAATTAAATAGAGACATCAAACTTTGGTTAAGATCTCAACTTTGAAGCTATTTTGAGGTCACTTTGAAGACTTTACAAATTGGCATTCCATCACAACCCTTCCATGGACGGTCGTTAAGATAGCATCGCACTTCTAAGGATTTACATTTTATAATTACAAATTACAAAGCCGATATCGGAATGGCCTTCCAAAAACGCAAAAAGACAACAAAAATGTAATTAAAACCCTGCACGTCGTGTCGGGACAAAAGTGAATCCTTTTCATACAAAAGTCCAAATAAATACGCCAACACAAACAGTTCCCCCTGTTAATTAGAAATTATTACCGCACATCAGGCTGGAAGGAGTCAAAAGTAACCTGAGCGAATACAGATAAATCTTTAGATGGCAATGCGTGGCTCATATTAATGGTCAGAAGAGCAAACACCCCCGGGTCGGCTTTATAACCCCGATTACTCACCTTAACACCCAGGATTATAATTGATAGCGAAAAGAACAGCACAGCTTTCATGTTGGCGTTGTCGTTTCCTTTGATCCTTTTTAAACACCAGTAACGCACAATAAAACACGATTTGTCGGGAGGAGGACAACAAGAAAATAAAAACTTAATAATTCCGAATGCGTTTGACACCGTACACCGACCAGGATGAACGAATTTTTTTTTTATTTCTTATAAACTTGGAAAGTAATTGAGTTAACTGATTGAGTTTCCTTGCTGTTGAAAATCAACTTATTGTTATTTGCACTTTTTTTTTGTGTAGAAAACTCTCCCACCCTGTCTTTCAAATTGGAAAAAATTGGACACTTTTTGCTCAGGACTAATATGCTGGAGCTGGACGCTTTGACGATTACGGTTGGAATAAATTCTCTTGACGTTTTGAGCCAAAAATCACGATTGGTACACTGCGAGCGAACGAACGAAATTGATACTGCCGCACAGAAGAACCCAATTCAACCATGGAAGACCATCGACGGAATGGTGTTGTTATCAGTCGTGCGTATCCTTTTATAGTGGTTGCCATTCGGAGAAAGCTTACAGACTTTCCTCAGCAAGGGTGGTTTAATGGTACTGACTACTGACTACTCAGTACTGAGTGGGTGTGTGGTAAGAAGGTGAAAGAAAGAGAGAGAGAGTGTGTGTGTGTTCAGGAGAATGGCAATAAGGTGGCTGTTAAGCGTTCGCTACATCTACATCACTTGTTGCCTTGGCACTATGTGCCTGTAATGGCAACATGTGCTCTTTTGTATAGAATCTGATGGTGAAAGAAGAAGTTGTGGTAACCGATGGGAGAAGTAGGGAGACGCTGAAAATCTTCGGGGTGACCAGAGTTGAGTGAATTAATTTTTAGCGTTTTAATTCATCGACTTTGGTATTTGGTAACGTTCACCGGATATGTTGCGTGGGACGTTAATACCCTATAGGACCTTTCGCAAGGTCACATGGGTGCCTTTTGGCTGGAAAACAAACATTTAACCATTTCAAAGAGCAACAGGGAAGAACAGAGTTGTCATGTGATGCAGACAAAGGAACTGACCACCAATTGTTTCTTAAGCTAAGATTAGACTGTATGCTAATTATGCATATGAATGCCAACAGGCATATTAGCTGTGAAATGTTAGGATTATCAAAACTGTATATTAGACTATATGACCAAAATTACCAATAAGGTCATATTTGCCTTGATGGTAATTTAAGGCATTTATTATTTATTACCAAATATTGTAGTTGGGTAAGGCTGTAAAGTAAAACAAAGCAAAAAGTTGAAGTTTAAAATTTTTTGGTAGTAAAATAAAAGGTAGGAAACACATATATAAGAACTAAAAAATGGTAAAATAACAAACAAAATATACACCGAGTGAAATAAGAAATCGAAACCACATAACGAATATTACAAAAATACAAATAACCAAATAACTAGCACAACTCAAATAGATAGCACACAATTTCTACACATACAAAATTACACAATGGAAAAAAGTATAAATAACCTACTAAAAGAAGACAAGACCACAAATTAAACTTAAACAAATTACAAAGAAAAGACAATTAAATAATTTACAAAAATAATAGATCATAGATTCAATAATCCACAAAAAAAAAGAGTACGAAAATGAAAGTAAATCCCAAGTCCATGAACTCTCAAACACCGATGAAAACCTTGTTCCATCAAAAATGCCATCAATGCCACAACGAAATTTTAATAAAGTGCATATGGGCATATAGGCTTTATGCTAACATTCGTGCTTATTGTCCCATTACACTATAAGCTATTTGGACATTTTTATCTGTCAAAATCAGCCTGGTCATGTGTGGGATTTAAGTCATTAGAGCATATGACTGCATTTTGCATACAGTCTAATCTTGCCTTTACAGCTTCAAGCAACAGCTATACAACGCAACGCTGCCCCAGAGACGAGCATTCAGTAGTAGATCATTATTTGCTGCATGTGCTACGTTTGGATGAAATTTTTGCGTCAGGTACTTCAATTTTGCAATATAAAAAGTCGAAAAAATACAGGCGAAGAGGAGCAGGGGAAGTATGTACCTACGTCCAAAATGACAGATATGGGTAAAAGACATACAAGCCTTAACTTAAAATCTGATATACTTACAACACCTCCAAGGTAACTTCGATGATATTAAAAATCATGTCAAAATGAAAGCTCCGTTAATAGCTGTGAGTCAGTGACAAAAAACAAAAAGGATTTTCAGCAGCAAATAAACTTTTCTGGTTTAAATTGTTTTTCGTGTTTTAGTGAGTTTTCTGCAATTTTTCTTTAATATTATTTATTATGGTGATATTTTATGCCAAAAATAATGGAAATTAGCTTATTGTCTGCAATAAAATCAGAGTTTTATTACAGTTTATTTAGAAAATTTTATTTATGAAATTATCAGATATACTGTATGTCATTGTATCCATTTCAAATATTAGATTTTTATGTCGTTTGGAAAACTTGTTTTTTTGTTTAAATTAAAAAAGTATTGTAAAATAATTGCAATAAATTTATAAAGAAATTATAAACATAACAATAGCAATATCTCTTGTAAATAATATTCTATGAATCAGAAGGGTAACAGAGTATCATTTTGAACGTACATTCCCTACATTTACACCGCACCTATATTCATAGTTTCGGCTCAACTCAACATTTCAGGCCAAATATCACCATATATGTATTTTTCAACATTTCCAAATGTTGAATTTCTGCATTTATAATTTGGTCAAATCGAACAAACCTCTTAACAAATTCTGCACGTCGTTTAATAAATTAATCAGTTCAAGTTATTAAAGTTATATAAATATGGAGCGAAAAAAATATAAACAAATAAGAAATAGCTAAAAAAAATAATTCTTTAGGTTCAACCACAGAAAAAAATGTCAATTCTGACACTAACTGCCATTTGAAATGGTTAAGTTTCAGTGGGAACGCAAAATTGGATTTCGAAATATTTTTCAAGAATTGTTGAATTTAGGTGCGGTAAATATTGTAAATATTGAGCACAGGTACCGTACCGAGCCGCCAATCAGAGATCGGCCTTAAGAGTTCAAAAGTTCGCAAGCTCACATACTCCCTTTCGTTTTCAATCATACGTCAATATCACATCAATTTTTCTCTTTAGAGAAATGTCCAAAAGCAATCATTGCCTACTAGCATCATCCGTGTCAAAAGGAAATATAGCTCTCCCTGCTTTCTGTTGATCCGATCGTCGAGTTTGGGTATGATTTTGTGCGTTCATCTTTGCTTATCAAGGTTAGGTTAGGTTGAGTAGGGTGTGAGTTCGTCACAAGGACCAGGCACCATAATGGGCCCATCGCCATCCCTATATTATCAAAGTGATCCCATTTCTGATAGAGTTTTACAACCCTTTGTGGTTGGGTGTAATGTCTGTCGTTGCTCTAGGGTACGATTACCATGAGAGACATGACAGGAGGACAAGGTTTTAATATTAAAGAAAGCACTTTAAAAAGCGAAGAATATGTCAACGCATTGTACAGAAATTTCAGAGAGTTATCGGCCAAGAAATCAAAAATAAGCATCCTTTACTGGATACACACGACACTCTTTATTGCTTTGAATTGAGGATAAGGTAGGATCTAAAATAGTTGCAAAAACGCAGACTGAGATTAATCTCTCCATAGCCAATAAAGAAGGATATAGTTCAATGTCATGCCAGCGAGCTGAGTTCCTGTAAGCAGATCCCTCTACAACAGCCAGTTCTCTGATTTCGATAACTCCAACCTTGAAGTCTTCCTTTACTGAATTAACCTTCAGGATAAGACTCGAAGATCCTGCGGATCAGCGTTGAAGAAGTTAGCTTTAGCTTTACCATCCCGTAATTGTTTATTGTAACGTTCGGAATTTTTTGTTTTGTTTCATACGTAAAATGAACTTAAACGTATGACGCGATTCGACCCCTGATTTCTTCCTAGTTCACGCCTAAAACAATTTTTGACGAATTTGCCTCGATATTTGGAAAGGCACTACATCTCCTTAAAAGCTTCTGTAATTGTCAAGAAGGCCCTACTCATAACCGCTCTTTTAAATCTGATATCAAACGCAAACCTTTATAAACGAAAAAACTCTTTTATTGTTTAAAACCCAACCTCTAATCCTGCACATGTATTGGTTGTGCTATAAGACCCTGAACATTTCTAGGATGAGTAGCATCACCTCGATCGTAGTACCCATAACCATGACCATGATACGCTTCACCCGGTACTTGATACAGTCCATAGTGTACACCGCTGTTAGCAACCTGTAAGAAATCATTTGACGAACTTTAAGGTCTAAATAAACAAACCATCGCATGTAATCGTACCCTCTTCAAACCATTGATTGAGGCCAACAGCAAAGCCATTTTGGCCAACAGCAGTGCCTTCCCACTAACCACCGACAGAATCTGAAATCCCATGGGCACCAAAACCGCCCCCAGTGCTGTTACTCCAAATACCATCGCAATCATCATATTATTGCGATGACGCCGATGACGCGGTGTCCCATGCACCTCTCCTGTTTGTCCTGAAATCAGATATATATCAAGCTCCATTTACGTATCAAATCCGTTCTCGGGGTGTACCTTCACCTTTGCCATCCAAAATAGTTCCAGTGATTTCTTTTAAGCTCACTTGTAAGGCATGCGTTTGAACAACACGAGTGACTCTCTGCGCTACCTCCTCTAGATATCCAAGTCCGTCATTGATGGCTCTTTGTACATCTGCATCGCTATGGGTTGGCAACAAAAAAAGAAAACAGAGTAGAAAGGATGAACCTTTGTCACTAAGCAATTAGTGCTATCATATTCACCTTCCATCGGAGGGCCTGTCGCCATTGTTGTCGACTATGCGAACTAAACGAATCCCCCGCCAGATGGGAATCACCTTTGATGACATCAGTTCGTCAAATAGCTTCAGCGATGACATTTTCAAACAGCTCAACGATGTGTTGGTGGATGTCTGTGAGAGAAAACAAAAAGAGTCCAAGGATCGTCAGACGTCATGCATAAACAATATATACGTAACATAACAACGCACACGTTTCAGTGGATGACAAAAAAATTCATTCAATCCTTGCGAGCGGGATTAAAGCGAAACGTGGCCACTTTAAAGTCAAAGCCTTAAATCAATATTCAAAAATCCGGTGGGGGCGGCAGGTCTGTCTTTTTTCCAAGGACCCTATGATTCTGTTATCGCGTTGTTATAGCCCATGGGTGGTCAAAGTTTGTGCTTGTTGTTACATACAATTACAATCACGTTTTCTTCTCCTTTTTTTTGCATGAAACATGGGAAGGGACATCTGCCAGTGGGCATAGAGTGTTCCATTATGCAGTGCCGCGTTGTATCAACCGATGTTAAATTTACATACAGCCGTCATGTGGAGTTATGTATGCTGAGATGTGACATATTTTGAGATGAATTAGATTAGGAGGTATTTCGGAATGTTTAGTGGTGGATTTATTCTAAAATAGTTGAAACGTATTATTAGGTAAGTCCCATTTGACGAGCCACTGAGCTTAATATTGTTTCGGGATTTGCTGGATGTGGAGAGGCTATATTTATGTTAATAAACGTGCTGCAATGGGATGGGGAGTGAACTCCATGAATTGCAATAAAAGATAGAAACAGAAAATACCTACATATTAAATCGAATGTACTTAGTGTAAGTTGCGTTCGTCTGTCAATCTCAAGGTAATTGGAATCTCACCTTAGAAGCCTTAGCATTCTCTTTTACCTATATGATTCTTTACTTTAATTTAAAGTGTTGCTTGTCATCTAGATCTCAATGGAACGCGTGAACTATCATCAGTTACAAGGAACGTTCAGAGTTATTTTTTAGTGAGTCTGACAAAGCTGGCTGATTTGATTTTTCTGCATTTTTATTGGTCCAAATGGATCACATAAATTATTTTTTTTTTCATTTGACGTTTATGGAGATAAACATAATTCTTGCTTTCGCACTTTCCGAACGCTTACTTTTTCCCCAATTGATTTTTTAATTGTAGATATTATGTCTGACGTAGTAAAAGTGACATTAGTTTTGATTTTGAATGTGCCCGTTGACTTAATTTGCCTGGAACGCCACTGACTAGATTCTCATTAGACATGTAATTAATCCATCAACCAAGCAGACAAATCATGTCAGTCACCTGTCAGAATATAGTAAGCTGGCACTCGGAACGCGTCTATGTAATAAATGACAAACTGTGGTCAAAAATATGCACTTGAAATATTTGGCATGCATTTTTCACATGGTATTGATAAAAGGGAAGTTCAAAACCGCAGTTTTCTAATTCTGACGCCGGTCGGGGTACTTAGGGCCGATTTTTCAATAGACAGATAACCAATCAGTTGGGGATAACTGCCAGATAAGACACTAATCCATTTTCCAATAGTAACATAGCAGCTATTCGAATAATATAACACCTAATTGTTCATGAAAATATCTGCCCATTTCTGAGACGGAGAAAATATATATCTCTAGTTTAAGTAGGCGAAATATTAAATTTAAAAAGTTTATTTTACAACATTTAGCTCGTTCATATTGTAGAAATGGAATTGTTCGACATTAGAAGAGGAATTAGCAAACAATTACTTTAACCCAATAAGGAAACAAAGACTTAAGTGAGAAAGAGATCTAACCAATAGTACAATTTTTTTATGCAATTCTTGACGAATTTGTGCGTTTTTTGTAATTTTTTTTAATGCTTTCACACTTTAGCTTTAAAGTTTTTAGGGCCGTTTTATTCACTATTGTTCAACTTCCCAATAACTCCGAGGTTGACCAACTTCGGAGTTGATTTAAAAGAGAGAGTTGAACGACAAGTTGAAAATTGCTTTTATTCACTAATTTAATTCTCAACTCCGCAGTTAAAAATCAAAAGTTGCATAGCTGGCAGAATCTATAATACCTGCTCGTTGCACAAACCATTTGGATGTTTTGCCTTCACGAAAAAGTTACATACTGCTAGTTCCCCTTGCGTTTACGGCATACAAAAGCACAAGATTGGCAATTGCTTTTGACACTTGTTTACACCAAAAATGCTCGGTTTCAATGCTTATCCCATTGCAATCGGCCGAGGAAAACCACGGAGTTTAATAAAATGCACTATAAATTCAAAACTTTTGGTGATGCACAATATATTATCTCGACGTAATGCAATGAATATGTTTATATATTCTTAATACGTGCTTAATACGTGGTAGCACCCCGTATTGCTGTCTAGCACAGACTTGCACTACTCTCCATTTCCTCCCAGAAATAACTTGAACGATACCTACATTATTTAAATTAATATTTTATTCTTTTCATCACTTGATTTTTTAAAGTTCGCACAGTCAAATACAGAAATGAGAAAAAAAAATCGCACATTTGATGTAAAAATCCCAAGTTTGCTCTTCAACTTCTACTATTTCGGAGAGTTGAGAAAATCCAAAGTTGAATAAAAGCAATCTCTCAAGTTGGGAATAAAAATCCCCGAGTTGTGTTCAACTTCAAGTGAATAAAATGGGCCTTTCTTGTTCTTGCGGCCACAATCACAACACTAGCAGCATTTAATAATTCGTTAATTTTATTCCATGCAGTATATTTTTTCTAGCTTGTGATAGCGTTTTAAAATTGCAAATTTAAAAGTCTTGCCACTAAAACTAAAACGGTCTTCCTTAACACAGAATATTGTCAATCAATCAGTCTCTCTTACTGTACTATATAGCTCTTATTTTATGATTGAAAAACGCAAAGCTTATATTTAAGAGATAAATAGTAAACTAAATTTAATCGTTAGTTAGCAATTAGGCGATTTATCTGACTGTTGAAAAATCGGCCACTAGTAAACAAATCTAGTCAAGAGTTGACATTTCAATTGTGGGTGTAATGTAATAAAAGAGTGACGTTACGGACCAATCTAGTTAGACCCCCAGGGACAATATAATCTGCAAAGAGTATTGCCGATAATTTGACGTCAAAGAATTTCGTATAAGGAGGACCTAAAAAAAAAGATGAAGACATATCAGCAGGTCCGCACCTTAAGGACTGAGGGTGTCAACATGAAAGTAATCGGAGTCTTTTTACTAACTTCACTATTTTTGAAAGAGGAACTATTGCCAATAGGAGGCATTCGCTTATAGCTTCTCAAGGAAGGATACCAAAAAAACCGAAGTGACAGTTTATAAAAATACTAACCACTAATGTTTGCTCATATCTACCCAGAAATTTGTCACTGAACTGCTACTCCGGTCTTTTTCACAGTAGATTCGTAGATGCATGTTTTTTAAATTTGAGATTTAAAGCTGTCTCGTTTGATCGAATTCTATCGCACTGATAGGAATATTTAAATGTATCCAATATGGCCCGGAAAGAACAGGAACGGATCTAAATTTAGCTAAAAGCGACAACAGGGAACAAAAATTCAAATGACAGCAAGCAATACGCCAACAGCCTGAACTTATTATTACATTGAATAAATCGACTTACGTTATAAATTTCCCAAAAGCCTCTACATATCCATTTGTATATGGCGTCTTACTACGACAAAAGCAATTTGTGAGACACAACAAAAAAGGAATTTCCTCTTATTGAAACTGTATGACTTCCCCGTCGAACAGATGTGTCTTGTAAACGCAATCGACTTTGATTTACCTGACATGCTACATCAGATATATCTGCTATCAACTCATGCCTTTATACTAATTTGACGAGGACGACTACCAAAAAAATGAATATGGAACGCGTACTCGTATGCACATACATTTTTTATTTAGTATATCCTTCTTCCTACTCTCCCTACCTTAACACAATCCTTAACATCTCGTCGTATCTCTCGCATCCGTGTTATCCATAAGTTCGTATTGCCGCCATCATCGTATTTCACACCTTTACACGCATATAAATTATTCATTAGGACGAGAATGAGAATCCACTTCAGATACATCACTAAGCAGAAGCACAGCAAAAGCAACGGTTGTTATTAATACGACTAAGAGCAACGATTTGAAAGAAAAGTATCGTATAAAACTGATTCAACTCAAATGCATTTCACTTCGGAGTTATTCGAACTTGAACACGAATGAGGACTACACACGACTGGACAACGATCTGACACTGAACTGAAGACCACTCAGAAGTCATCCCGGCTTAAGTAGCTGCATTACCATGACCTAGCTCTCTATGGTCGTGGCCAAGTGACTTCTTTAATGACAGCGTAATGCATGAACGCATATATGCAAGTCACTGCAGTTCTGAGGGTGTGCAATTATATGGCGTGTCTGCCACAGAACCTAGTTAATGTTACCCAGCCATGGGGTTACTGAAGCTGGCAGTTACTCTACCCATCTTTTTGAAGTAAAACAGAATATTAAATGAATATTGTTATTTGTGTCAGGAAGCTTCTATGGAGCTGTTTACGGTTCACTTGAAAGTGTAACATTGTTGAATTAGAAATGGAAAGGTATCGTATTATAACTTTAGTTTGTTTAGTCATTATTGGTGTATGCACCATTGATCGCATGCACTGATAAATCTGCGGACCTATTGTCTTAACATCATCCAATGCGGAACTTCTTTATAGTTTAAGCTAAAGAAGGAAATCAGTTTATATTAAATTTAATGGTCCTTCGTGTTTAAAATGGATGAAAACGATATTTTAAACCTGGAGCTAAGCTTTCTAGGGACTGGGGCCAATGATAAACAGGAAAACTATAACAACAAGAATAATCCTATCTTTTGCTGGTAGAAAATGGCTGACTGTATACGAGTCTTTAGTCTATGTCTGTCGGTTAGGATGCTTCGGGTAGGCAAACATGCAAAACTTTGACCTAGTGATTAGTCCAAAGAAAAGAAGCAGCTTGTTTTCGGGGGTGGATTTGCTAAGCGGCAAAATAAGGCACGGAATCCTGCTCCTTTGACATATAAGTGAAAGTCTCAGAACAATCCAGGATCCATATTATCCCGCTCTGTTTCAAGTAGTGTGAGACTTCCGTCCCACTACTCACTAAAAAACCTCTTAACCCCTTTTCCACTTGACACCATCCACTCCGGGACCGCTTGCGCATTACTTCAGAGTGGTGTCGTTTTCTTACCCCTCGGGTGACCGGCTTTTTCACTTTGTTTATTCGATTTGCGGGTTTATTCTTTCTTACCGGTGTGGCTTTCATAAACTTATTTAATTTCGGGAGGGTATGTCCTTCTCCATTTTTCTTTTTGAGTAGCTTTTCAACGAAAGAGCATACACGCTTTCAGTTTTTGTCACTGGTGCACATCTTTTCGACGATGTTATCCGGTGTAATGGCTCCGACCAGTAATTCAAGGGCGTTTCTTTCAGCTATCCATCTGGTGCAGGCGAAGAACGTATGGTTCGAGTTCGTCGTCGAGTTCTGAGTCGCCGTACTGGCATGCTGAGCTCCCTGTTTTCCCCATTTTATGGAGATAAGCCATGTCCAGTAAGGAGCTGGGTAATGGGTAATTTCCGCCTTTCTATCGTAGATATGTTTTCTTTCTGCCGCTAGGAGGTCGATAGGTGTTACACCCGCGATAACTAGGACGGATGGTTCCGAAACCGTTCGGTAAGACCTAGCTACGCGTAGAGCACTCGTCTTTAGACTGCCGCCATCTGTTTTCGGTACTTCTCTTGTTTAAGTGCGTCTGCCCAAATTTCGCTGCCGTACATAAGGATGGAATGTGCTGTCACCATGAGTAACCTTCGCTTACTGGCCATTGGGCCGCCTACGTTTTCCATCAGTCTGCTCAGTGATGCAGCTGTTTTTGAGGCTCTTTCCGCTGCTGTTCTTATCTTGTTGCCAGTAGGATAGCTTTGTGTCGAGCCTCAGTCCCAAGTACTTCACCGCGGCACTGCTTCTTATTACTTCTGCCCCGATTTGGAAATCAATTTGTGTGGGGATCCTTTTCTTCGTGAGAATGACTATCTCAGTTTTCTCCGTTGCTAGGCTGAGTCCATGCTCTTCCATCCACAAATTTGCTCGTCGCATGACCTGGTTCAACTTCATTTGCGCGCTATTGGTGTCTCGTGCCGTGATCACCGCGGCGATGTCGTCTGCGTATTGGGTTGTTCCAAAAGTGTCTTTCGACAATACATTGCCGTCACTTGTGCTTTCTTCTTCTCTCTTTTTAATTCAGAAAATGTTTTCTGTAAAGAAACAAACTTTGATCCAGGTTTGTTAACTGGTCAACATCTTTCTGACTTTGTTACTTGAAGTGATGACTGATGACACTGACTGTTCTAATTCTTGATTCCCTCGTGTTGCTTTAACTTACTGCAGGCGACGAAACTCTAATAAGCTTCGGAGAATAACCGCTTTTTTAATTTGGTGAAAAAAATGCTGAAGACGTAAACTTGTTTCTGTTTTTATTTTGCATTTCAAATTTTAAGGCAGATGTTACTAAAAATCTCCATTTGTTAGGCTCAGTAGTCCTTCACTTTTCTCAACGCATTACCTAAAGTGCGTATAACCCTTCCCCAATATTTAAATTGGATCCAATTGCGAAATAAAATTTATTTGTAAAAGTAACAGTAAGTAACACTGTTATGTAATATTAATTTATTTATTAACTTGTACTTGTACTTGCATTTGAAAGACGTACATTAGTTTTGCTTTTTTGTTATCATCACATTATGTAAACACAACAAATACATCCTGAAGTGATTAACATTTGGACATCAATTTCATTACTCGTTCATCTATTACGTTTTTCTAAAATATTACAGTTTTGACTTGTATTCAAAATTTAATTTGTACCTGATTGGTATTTCAATAAGCATAGTTTTCCATATTTTAACAAATTTTAATCTAGATTGTAAAAGCGTGTAAAGTCTATATAACAAAATAAAAATAAAAATAAGAACAATAACATTATAAATATAATGGGAAGGACGAAGATATTTTGCAGTTTACTAAGTGTTTGCTTTGAACTGTTTTCATGTAAATAAGTAACTTAACAATTCGCTCTACAAGACAATTTAAAAGAAGATGGAGTTAATATTTTGCTTACAATAATTTATTTTTACTATCAATTTTTTTTTTTTTTTTTTTAATTTAGACGAAGCTTATTTAAAACTACGTTTATCGTCAAATATAAAGTTGTGCTTATGAACGTAATATCATCATTTTAATCGTAGTTATAATGGAGAGGTGGAGAAGGCCAAAAATAGGCAACAGGCAAGTGGGTTAGTGGTTAAATTTTAGATTTGATGCACAGCATTGGTCGAAAGGTTACCAGAGTTAAAAACAATACTAATCACATCGTGCCGCTTCGCCTTGTCTAAGAAAATCTGCAATTTGACATATCTATCACCAGATTGCCCCTGGCTCTGTCTGACCATAGATCGGAATTGCTTTTCGCCAAGCTTGAAATTAGGCAAACGTTTATTAATAGTGAATCCAATCAATGAAGAATAATATGTAATGGCTCACAACCGATATAACCGCCGGGTTTCATTGACCACTTGATTATAAGCAGCTAGTTGAACAAAGAATAAACTCGTGATTTATGTATATCTTCTGCACATCACGTCACAATTGCTCAAGAATTGAGCTAGTGAAACAAATGATTATGGTATTTTGTTTAGTGCTTAGCAATAACAATAATGAGAAAAGAAACAGCAATAAAACCTATGGGAACAGTCTGCCAATACATAAAATGTTAAGAAAGAGCTTACGTTAGGCTAATTTTTAAGAACTATCCAAAAGGTTGTCAAAAAATAACACAACCATTACCACAAACGTAAAAAAAAAGTCATCGACATAGGTACTCTCAAGCTCCTCTACCAGTGTAAAGGCGACAGGGCGGCAGCTGCAAACTGACAACGTAAAGGCGATACGGCAGCTGCAAAATCTTGTTTGAGAAACGAGACTCTTTTTTGATTTAACGAAAAAATGAATTTCACAAATATTTTTTGTTTGGTTATAGTAATATAAATGTTTGTTTAAAAGTTAAAGAATTTAAAAGGCGAAAATGTAAAATTATTATGAGAAATTGCGGTGGTAAAAATTATATTGTATAATTTTATGGCGTCCGTCCTCAATGACTTTCTTCTAACAACTGCCTTTTAAAAAAGATATTTACCACCCTCCCGAGGATGTGCTGTTGTATTAATTTGGTATATTTGGTGAGGTGGGATACGATGAGTGACTTTAACAACCAGAATCCCGCCTACCTTACCTTGTTTAGGTCATTAAGATTGTCCCTATCGGCAGTAGAAAGGATCGAACTATAGTCACAATATCCAATGAAGATCCCTGAAGTGTAGCGAAGCGTGCGACTACATAAGAGTCCATTTAGCGTGCAGGTCCATACCACAGCGTATTCAGTTCTACAAGAAGGCTGCACTGCACATTTTGATCCAGTAACTTTGTGTACCTGCTATTACCAAATGCCACTTGCCTTTGATATCAGCAGAGACCAATATTAAGGGTAAAAAATCAGGGTTCAGCGTATCGATAAGCAACTGAAATTGCAATCAAAATAAAATAAAAAAAACTTAAACATAACGAACATAAAAATAATGTATTTACTTAAATTTCTCATCTAGGTGCATACATGTAAACATTTTACTTTCATTTTCTGTGTTTAACACTTTTAAACTCTACAACTTACTTATGAAATAAATGCACAATCAACAATAAATTATAGTTAACAAAAATCTCTTTTCGCTTGAAAGTAATATCGCGTTTTTTTGTATTTCTCTTTTTTTTACATTATTAATTAAAAATGTTCTATTCTTTTAAGGACATTATAAATTCAAAAGAACACAATTCAGTTGTTAAATTAAAAGCCTTAAAGAACAAAACAAACAGAAAAGCTTTTCAAACATTTTCTAAATTGTCTACAAAGATCTCTGGCTCGGCCATTACAATAACTATTTTCCATTTCCGTTTTGCACTTTAAGAGTTTGTGTGTTAAATATATATTTCATTTGTAAATTTGTTTATAATTCATTTAGTTTTCCTAGCAAAATCAAAAGAGGAAAGGAAACGTGTTGATTTAAAAAATATAAAAATCTTAACTGGCGTTGCTACGGCTATTGGATCATCACGATCCCGTTGTTGGTGTCGGTCGGCCGAAACGTGGCAGACAAAGACCGAATTTCGATTCAATGCCATTTAGCATAGGCACTGCCGCACGATAGCCACCAATGTGGTCGGGATTTATTCTATGCACAGAGTCATCGATTGGTTTGGATTTCTTCACTTCGGAACCGGTTGGTTGAGAGCCACCAAAGTCGACATAGAACATACGCTGTAGCAGTTCGTAGGTGACCAGCGTTACACCAAATTGTGGCGAAGAACGGAGAACACGTGCTGTAAAGTAAGAACGTATTGAGTAGAGCAAAGCGATTGATGTGAGTGGTTTAATGCTTACCGGCAGTTCCCTTCCAGAAGGCTCGAGGACCCTCTTCCACCATGATTTTCTTTGTGGCGTCCCAAACTCCTTTGTAGGTTGTTTGGCCGGTTCGAGCAACGACTTGCAAGCGAGTTTTTATGACATCGGCAGGTGTGACCAAAGAGGCAGCTGGTACACCAGCAATAGCGCCGGCAGCTAGCAGTGTTAGAGGATGGTTGTAACTGCAAGGAAGGTGGTAAGATTTTTGAAATTTGGTTTAGGCTTTTGACTTACCCATCCTCGTCGGCGAACAGAGCCTTTGTATGGGCATACGTGGGGAAGTAAATGGCAGAGAAAGGTACATCACGCAATAGGCAGGCACGAGCTCCTTTGTACAGGCCGAACAGTCCCAAATCGCGAACGACAGATAAGGCACGAACTTTTGCGCCACCTAAATAAATACACAGAGATTATGTTGGGTAAAGATATGATTGAGATGCAACATGTTTTCCCCGACGCTCTAGCGATGTCCCAAGGTACTTGCAAATTGTGCCTAAATTGCTTATACTTTCTCAGAACTTCGAGGCAATTTTAAGCGCAGATATTTATCGAACCCAGTGACCTACCTATCTAGTAAACAAGAGGCTAACTTACCCGCGATTTCTCCAGCAACTTGCAATCGAATTTTGACAATCTCCAGTGGATTTGTGAAAACAACTTGAGATGCGCCAGCCTAGAACAAATACAAACAAACGTTTCCAAAATGACCTTACAATACATTTAAAAAAAAATCTACGTACACATGCTCCAGCTAACACTTCCGCATAACTCGAAATGACTCCCTGCTTGTCGGTGAACTTATCACGAACAAAATCATTCACAGTCAGCTTGATGGCTTTCTCTGGCGCTACACCCATCAGCTGAGGTAACAAGCCACGATACAAGCCGAGCGCGCCTTCATGCCGAATGACCTGCAAAACAAGATTGTCTTATTCCATTCAACTTGAGGGCCCAGCTGTTAGCAAACGAACCTTCTTAAAGCAATCCCACGAGTTTCTGTAGGCGATTTCTCCAATAAACGAGCCAGCTCGTTGATTCTGCATTCGTGTCTTCACCAGATCGATAGGATATACCACAGTAGCACCAACAGCTGAAGAACAAAATCATATTCTACATCTCAACAGGGTTAATCTGATCAATTTTCAACTTACCGCCAGCAATGGACCCAAGCGTGAACCTGTAGGAGCTCTCCAAAATCTGAATGAATGGTGACCGATCAGCAGGACTATCCACAGCCTTGATATCAGCCAGTCGCGTTGTGATATGCTTTGTATAGTGCTCTGGGGCAATGTTGCTGAGATCACCATAGACGATGCGTCTAGAGTGGAAAATAAAAATAAAAACAGGAAATAGTTAGCAACACAGAATGTAAAACTTAAAAGGAAGCTCAGGAGCACAAACAACACCAATCTGTCAACAAAAAAAGGGGAATAATTTAGTCTCTAATCTCCAATTGATAGTATGACATGCGTGACACAGGTTTTGAACTTGCCTATTGCTGACAATCTTTTTGCGCCGCCACCACCTTAATGAGTGTAACGCGTGGAAAAAGATACAAAAAACGGGACAATTGAGAACCGGTTATTTACATAAATACCTATCGCAATAACATTGAATGGATGCAAGAAACGGGCTAATAGCCCGCCACTCAGATTGTGAACAGAAACGATGAATCTACACCATACAAGAATACGTTTACGTCGATCCTCTGATAGCTTACCCCGTTTGATGTAGAGCGCCAGTTAACTGGAAGAGAATATCAATCTCGAGAGGTGTTATATGGCTCATTGTTTGTGCTGCGTGCAAAAGTTCATCCTTTGTAACTGGCTCTACTCGACTGCCTTGGCTTGCATGCAGGTAGATACGTTTGATCAATTCCATGTTGTTGAGAAGCGACGTGAACGCCATAAAGTATGGGAAGCTGACTTTGTGACCCTCAGTTACGGCAACCAGATTGTCCTTAACATCCGATGTGAGTAAATGCCTCTTCACTTTGACCATTATGTCTTGGAAGTCCAATGGTGAAATGAATCCAGAACCAGCTGGATCTTTGCTTCGGAACGCTTCCAACGCGTACTCCTCGTGGAAGTCGTGCAGAAGCTGAGTGAATTCGGCATAACTGTTTGAGCGTTGTTTGTCCTGCAAGGGAGGGGAAATTTACATACATGTTTTTGGGTTATATTTATTCAGAGAGCTCACCTTTCCGAAGTAACGTTTAATGAAGGGACCATCCAAGCTGAACGGAATTTTCGAATGCAGCTCCGTCTTTTGTACAACTTCCGCAAATTCAGCTGAAATTAAAGAAGCAAGATGTTAGTCTGAATTTATTGATTCAGTGTCAGTGTTGGTTTTATGGTTTACAAAGATTTAAAAGTGATCAAAGGTTTTTGCGTAAATGATCGCGGATTGCGTGCAATCAGTTCGACTTGATCCTGTTAGATTTTCAAATCTGATAGCGCTTTTCGAATCTGAACTTAGTTACCCGTTTTAATTGACTTTTGCACTTTGACCCAATGGGCTACTCATGACTGGCGTTTTTTAAAAACCACATCACCACAAACCCCATTTAATCTAATCGCCTTTAATGTGCACAAATAGAATGTCAATTTGTGGACATAACATAAACTACAATGGAAACTTACCATATGATACTGATCCGTTGCCCTTGCGGTCAAATAATTGAAATGCTGTCTTGTACAGGGCATCTGGGGTGCAGAGTAATCCTTCGAACGCTTGGAATTCAGCAAATGAAATGAGGCCATCCTTGCTTGTGTCCGCTATGCCGGCCAACAGTCTCACCGATTCCTACATAAATAATAAGGATGACCATATAAACCGATTATAGTTAATGACGCAGATAGCGGGGCGGTAAGCAAATAGAGATACATAACTTTTGGCTTGCTTGCAATATGCCAAGAATAATTAAAACTAATGATTATCAAATGTTGTGATAAGATTCGTTGGAACTGCTTATTTCCAGTTTTTTCTATCTTCCTTTGATTTATAGTCCAAACATTTGAATAGTTTACAGTGTGTCAAGCAAGGAGAACTTCAATATTTAGAAGAAGTGTTTAAGTAATTACATTTTAAGACGTAACCCACAATTGATGTAAGGTATCGCATTTTTTAAACTCATACTTATTTTCTTAAATACTAAATGCTTAAATGAAAATTATTTCAAATTGGTTTCGCTATTTAAAATTTGGGTTTGAATAGTAAAGAAAAATTAAAATAGGGACACAGAAGGCTTAATTTTTGATAACCTGTTTATTCAGTACAAAGTCTACTGCTGAAGTCCTTTCTGGCAATCAAAAAATTCGCGTTTAGAAAACTTTTATAGAGAAGTATTTTTGGCGACAATGATTTGAACAATGTCTTCAAGAAGTCGCTCAGGTTAGTGGGCCATAAATCTTCTAAAAATTGGTAAAAGATTATCAGTGAAATAGTAACCTTTCGTTTAAAGATAAAAAAATAACCTCCTGATTGTAAGTAACGTAATGCCCTGAACCATGAGAAACAAGGTGATATGCCACCCGTCATCCCATCCTCGTGTATTCAAAATACGGTGGCTCTTTTACTTATAGACATCTTTGACCCTCGCGGCCTATAGTGAACTATCCCGATCTACGCTGATAAAGGCAAAAATTTCCATTTATGTGACGGCTGACTTTTTACGTGACGAATGACGTAGGTACTTCAGTCAGCTGTTCGCCTCGAGAAATCGGTAGGCACAACGATTCTGTTCTGTTATCTGTTTATGTTTTATAGCTTATAGCACATACTTTTGCCGACTTTAGTGTACACGTGCTCTTCGCTAGTTCATTATTCTTAAATTCAGAAATTGAAGAATTAAGTTAATAATAATGACAACAATAAGCCAACAACACACTGACCGATTTTATGTTTCGATTTTTGTTGCCTAAAAGAGATTGTGCGAGTGATGTGACTCATATTTCATTTCTATCCAGCAGTAATTTGATTATTATAGGTGAATAATTATGGCATATAATGACCCTTGATAGGAAATAGCTTTTTGTGCTCATTTTTGCATAAGCATTGAATGGAAGGTTATAATAATTAAACTACAGCTTTATGAATCCGAAGGATGTACTCCATGTAATGAGTCGAAATATCACATTTCGAAAAGTAAATAAGTTTTGGCTGTTGTAGAAAACTTCTGATCGATAATCTGTACTGCGTGAAGTAAATAAATAAATAAATTGTTGGCAAACAAGTCCGTGGGACCGTAAGCCTAGCTTCTTAAACCAATAGTTTTGTGTGAGTTTTTGGGACGAAAGGAATCTGGACGGATAATTGAGAAGCTTATGACAATTATACTTTTGAATAATTGTCAGACATTCATGAGAGGTGTTCTTTCGGAGATCGAACCGGATCGTCAAGTAGGAATTGGAAAAAAAAATCATCGAAATAATAAATCCAAGCTCAGTTCTTGTTGTTCTAATTGTTATCTAGAACTTAAAGGTTCATAACCTTACTAACAGGCACGTATTCATTTTGACAGTAAAGCAAATACACCTTGTGGTATAGTATACCTGAATTTCGGTGAAAAAGGTGGATAATTTGAAAACTCTTTGCAAAGCAAAACTATTTAGTGGCAAGAAAAATGTACGTACATAAACCTTATCATATTATTCGTATGGTCGTCTAATCTTGATCTTAACAATAATAATCCAACTTACTTTTCATTCAAATCAGTTTTCAATATCCGACTAGAGAAGTTCTAACTTTTACCTAAAGATGTAGCTGTAACTCAGTATGCAAAGTAATGGGGGATTGTATCAAAAAGGCTGTGTTTACATGACATAACTAAATTATCGAAGCTTTGCAGTAGCTTTTTATTACTTTCAAATCTCAAATACAAACAGCTATTTGTATAATTCACATCAGAAAATTGACAGAAGCTCGAGTCCTGCTCAGTTTTATTTTCTCTCTTGTCATTGTGACGTTACACCCCAAATCCACAAGAGATAATAGGTCTGTTCCTTTACTTTTGTAGTAAAAATGGAAAAGACTGTCAAAATGCCTGTGGAGGGGATGAATTCTCTCTCAGAGAGGGAAACTTACGCAAAAGTTAAGGAACGCTTTTGTAGTAACCTGTGAAAAATGACAGACAGTTCATTAATGCCAAATGCCATTTACTGTACATTTTCAGGCGACTGACAGTTGTTTCAATTCTTACGCAAGAAATTTGTTGAGTAAAAACAAGTAAGAGGGGAAATATCTTGCTCTCTCGAAGCCACTCTCTTTAACGAATTTTTTGAGTTGAGGAACGACAAAAATGCGTAAGAATTCGAAAAAATTCATAAGACTTAGAAGTAAAGAAATAGACCTAATTTCTCTCATAATGCTTGTAATGAAATAAAATATCTTATGGAGTCACTCTATTTAAGCTTACGATTCGATGTTAACGACCTCTCTCTCTGTCTGTCTTTTCAGCGATTATAGGTCTGTTCCTTTACACTAATGCATTCGAATAAATAAGTCAAACTTCGTTCCCTTATGTATCTTGACATGGATGTCTGACATGAATTTGACAGATATTTGTTTTCTTTTTTGTTTTTGCTTTTCGGAAATTTAATTTTTTGTCTCCTTTGAGTGTCTACTCACGCCGTTGATGGTCTGAGGCATGGGTTTATTTGTTCACAACGCAAAACGTCACGTACAATCTCTCGTGTCGTTGCGATCCAAAATAAAATGTCATGACATGTTTTGCCCAGCACAGATCAAAGAAACAGACAAGAGAACATGTTCTTTCTTATAAGGTATCAAGCCGTACTTTTCTGTGCTACCCTGTTACTACTACTACTAATACTAACTTGTGCTAATCTGTTCCATTTTGTTGTCATTAAATACCTACAGCTTATAACTATTATTAAGTACTCGCAAAGTTTCTAAATATTTAGCAGGAAAATTACCAGCTGTACAAAAACATCATGTCGCCCGTTGCGTTTTTCATACGCTGCAAATTTACAACGTTGAGTCTTCAGTTCAATGTTATTTGCTGCAATGTTTCTAAAATGTATTCTAGATAATACTTAATGCGTAATCAAAACTTGATAGACTTGTTTTGAGGGGAAGCCCCTACGCGTACAGATTTACAGCTGATAGAAAGAGTTCTTGTTTTTAATGAACTACTGTTATCGTTGCATATAACGAAGTCTGATTAGATCCTACTCTTGTAATACTTTCTTAAATAAAAACAACTTTCCAAAATCTAGAGAAAATGTTTATGTTTAAAGGTTTTTGTTAACTATCATAATGAAAGGAATGAGTTAAGTTTTGAACGCTTCTGCCTTAAAAGCTTGAATTTCGTAAACTTGTTGATAAAACTTCGCATTCCTATCTTCACATTCTCCACTTTTTGGAGAAACAAAGTGGAGACTAGGGACGCTAAAATTTAGCGCGAGCAGAATACTAGGTTTAAGTTAGTAAAAATATTGTCATCTACCTTTATACACTTTAGTTCTGAATGTAAAGGGTACCACAACCAGATCATTTTTAACAAAAAAATATCTTAAAAATAATCACATTAGTAATTTTCTTTCTTGACACACTGTACGCTATATTCATTAAGTAATTGAAATAATAGAAAACCATACTTACATCATTAAATGCAGCATCTGTAAAAAGTCCCAAAAATTTCCGCACAAAATCCTCACTAGTCATGAACGACTCGCCATCCTTCTGTTGCGATGCATATTTTGTGAATACTTCTTTTAGTTTATCTGTACTGGCACGTTTCAAATGTGACGGGTTCTAAAAAGGAAAACAACAACATTAGCAATACTCTTACATAAGTCAGAAAAGGGAACAAAAAGTTATATCAATTGGCGCGAAACGTACATGTACAGTCACATTTGGGTCACTCATGGCGGGTGAATATTTTCAAGGATTTTTCTACCAAAACAAATAAATACGACACTCGAGTGTTACACTTTCTTCTCCGAAGTAACAAAAACAAAATAATAAACTGATGCAAAAGCAAACTCCGCCACGAAATGTCAAGAGCTAGGCACCGACTGAGCGAATCGCTATGCCAAACCAGTTTGTTGCTTATCAGCTGCTGAAACATTATTTGCCAAACGAAACCAAATAAAATAAAAACAGAATAATAACAATAAGAAGAAGACAAAAATAAATGCCGGCCGCGATAAACCGGCAGAAGAGCATCTCCCTGTGAAACTACTATGCTGCAGGGTAGTGTTGGAGTTTGACATTTCACCAACAGTATGGTGGCATTTGTTTTCAAAATTCAAGTAAAGTCAGTTTTGTCAAGCGCTTTGATACAATATCATGTGCGCTTTATTTGGCTAAATGAATTTTGTTTTGTTTACCGTACATGAGGGTTTCGTTCACTGAACAACCAGACGCAGCGTGGACTTTGGGTCATTAGTCATGATTTAGAGAGTACTAGAGTGTTTATGAATTTCAGCCGGCTATTAAGTTCACGGCCATTATCCGAATGTCAATGTCAATTGGTTTATGAAATAAACTGCTGGATTGGATGTTAATTAACGCATGTTGCATGGCTTTGGAAGCCGTAATAGTTGTGATGGTCTCCCATGGCAGGGAGGGTTGTTGAACTAATTTATGGCTAAATGCAAAAATCAATTATCACCGCGAAAAAGATAAGTTAATGGGTAACGATTTATTAGATAATTCTGTTGTCAACCTAAACGATATTATTTGCTGATTGATATCAGTGAATGCAGACGAAAGGATTATGGTAATCGATTCGTGCAGTATTGAGTACGTAAAACGTTCCACATGTCATTGTTGATTGTACAAAAGATAAAAACAACAGTTGGGGAAGAGAAACTGAGGGAATTTCTGCTTGTATTACATTGATTTTTGTCGGCAGCAATGCTTTACAAATTAAAAAAAAAACGACGTGTGTATGGCGTATACGTACCATTTTTTTTTTTTTTGTTGTGGTCATGTCAGGCGTGTCGTTTGCATTGTCGGCCGCGCGAAATATTTAGCCAAGATCACAGATTGTTTTCTGCAGAGGATGATTGTCAAAAGGGATTTTGAAAATCAAAAGCAGGCGATTTGCGATGTGCTTTCTGTCGACGGGAAACAGAGGAATTTGATGGACGACATCAAATCCTTTTTGACAGATGACATGTTTTTTTTTAAATTTGGTCAAGAAGCATCAAATAATAGTGGATAGTAACTCAACATTTGAAACAAATTCAGTTATATATACAATTCCCCAATACGAAATGTTGTCAAAGTATATTTTCCAAATTCGCGCAGATCGCGCGTCATTTGAAATTGTTTTCTATATTTATAAATAAAAACATTTGACATTGAAAAACCGTATACAAGAATGAAAGAAACGATTTTTCTTTGTTTTTTTTAATGTCAAAATCATTAGCATGCTATTTTCAAAGTGTCTACTTTCACTTTTGAATTGAAATGAAAACAAAAGCAAGTACTTTTATTTTCGTAGCAAATAAAACACTGTAAGACATTACATAGACTACAACTGTCCACTCATTAATAAATCAAGAGAACTCTTGACTCAATTACAAATAAGAAAAAAGGAAGGAAAAATAAATTGATTTGCCGCCCTTTTGTCTTTAGGCACCTAGCCAGTCAACAGGTGGTGACAGGTTTACGGAACTAAACGATTGCAAGAGAACTTTAACTTAAATTAGATTTCAATTCAGCTGAGAATGAGAGGAATTTCTATTTTTGTTCATCTTACCTAAAAATTGACCTTAATTAAAAACAGAGAGAAAATAAAACGAAATAAATGACTAAAATAAAAACACATATAACCAAAGTAAATTGCTGTTCTTCTGTGACATCTGATGTTTTTGTTTTTGTATTTAGACAGATATTGGTCGTGATGGAATGTGTGTTGAACGAGCGAGGGGTTTAAAACCCGACAAAATAGATATCAAACGTTTTTCCGGCTAATCCACTTCCTGCGGACGTGTGCAAATATGTATATCAGCAACAAGGAACGGATTTGTAAATAATTTTTTTAATTTTAGGTGTGCTAACAAAAATTACATTAGGTTTGTTTGACGTGGGCCCTAATGGGCACTAGTTCTCACTGGGTTAACCCTAATGCGGTCGATATAGCACTGAACTCGCCCTGGTACTGAAAACCTGTATTCGACGTGACTTTTAGGGCGCCCTAGTTGTGCCCTGAACTGACCCCAGTTAATGAGGACGTTCGGATACCTAGTTTAATAAGTCTGACAGCTCACAGACTAGATTTGTTTGAGTTTTCTCTTCCCAGATTGGTCACGTGATTAGTTTTTGCAGTTGACGTTTATGGAGGGGTAGCCGACAAATCTAATCAAGAAAATCCTGCCAGCGTACCTACTCAGTTGACATTTTAAAGTGTCAAAATTCAAAAATAAACCATAAGTTTACAACAACAAATAAACTTACTTTATTTACGCGTACGTACTAGAAGCAGGGTTTTGGACACCCGTGAAACTTAGCTGACACTTATCAGTGCGCACTAGTGCAAACCACGTCAAACAAACCTATTCATGGTAATGGTTGTAAGAACCTCTGTTTTATTTTAATTCTTGTTCTTCTACGACGTACGTTTCCAATGTAAACGAAAATGCAATTAAATGCTGCCAGTATCGTTTTTTCGTTATTCGTTTTTCAAACTGCGATGAGCTGTTAAAAAATTTACTTGTACTCCAAAAACAATAATTGAAGAAACATTCCCCGACAGTGAAATAGTCTAGTACAGTCTGGTGTTTTATTAAATTATTTAAATTATTATGAAATTCATATAATCTACTCTTCGATGTCATGTCAGCTGACCTGCACACTTTTCCACAAATTTTTAAACCAGACCGATCCAGATTGCCATAACCTCTTGATCCATGTTTTAAGTACGCAAGCCATTGCTACAACTGTGCAATCAAGGTCCATGTGAATATATTTAAATTCAGCAAAGTCAAAATATTGACATTGATGAGTTAAGAACAAACTTTCAACTTATCTCTAAAAAAAAGAAGCACAAATGAAAAGGTAACTACCAACAGCATTTGAATATTGTTTTGTTTCATGAATTCCACATTCATGCGAAGACAATCGTTCAAGTTTGTATTGCCCTACTTTACTCGTTGAAGGATTGACGGGCATATCTGCTGCTGTTCGTAAGTGCGACAAACTATTTTTATATCCCTTACACTCGACCTTTTATAGCAGCAAACAACACCCATCGTGAGTGTTTACGCCACACATTCCACTTAACATTGACCTAAAACGCGTGTGGATTCATAACACACTCAACGTCATTGTGTTACAACCCAACGAAGACTATAGATTTCCTATAATCTAACTATATACTCTTCTATCTATAACATTACAATACTTGGCGGCTATTGGGGTAAATATTGTGCTGTTAAACTTTTAATTGAGATGACGTTAATAACTGTGAAAAACAACAATCTTCTGATAACAGATAACAGCTTAACTGCAGTTTACTTCCAACGCCATGATATTGTTTGTTTTATAGACAGTGTTGCGATGATATAGCAAACAGCACACTCGGATGATGCAACTTAAGCTGCCGCTGCAGTAAATCCCCATCAACAGCATGCATGATGTGTACATATACAAAATGTCGTTAAGCGGAAGCGCTATCAGATGCCTGTTGTTGTTCTTTATAGAATGCCCCCCAGCGAAATTAATCGGTTGTGTACGTAATTGAAAACACTTTAACGCATCCGAATGGAGATAAGAACAAGGACCCAGTTTCTGTTGTGCATTTGGGAACATACGTACTTTACCAGTATGACACGCCACAAATGATGGTTGTGTTTGTGACATTTAGGCGACATTGATTGGGATTTTTGTCAAACTGTATAAGGTACTTATATTCGTACAGGTTTTCCGAAGCAACAACTTTAGAAATACATCAAATTATACAATTTTAATAACGCTTAATCTGTTGACATGTACGCGTTCAATTTAGCAGCTATTCAACAGAACAGTCGGTTAGGCAGTGTTCGTATTTACACACTAGGTTTGTTTGACGTGGCTAGCACTAGTGCTCACTAGTGCGCACTGAGAAGTGTCAGCTAATTTTCCCGTCTGTCCAAATCCTGCATAACCCTGAAAATTCGTCAACTATATCGAACGGAAAATATGCTGCTCTGAAGTTTTACATTGAAAAATGAATGACAGCAAGCGAAACTCAGCACTGAATTCTTGCCGCGACAAATCAACTGGGGTCAGTTCAGGGCACAATTAGGGCGCCCTAGAAGTCATGTCGAATACAGGTTTTCAGTACCAAGGCGAGTTGAGTACTATATCGAACACGAACATATTAGGGTTTTGATTTAAATAGCGATAGTTACAATTACAGAAATTTTCCCCCGAATTGAAAGTTTCTTGCGGCAAACTGTCACACTTTATTTGAATTCCACACAATACAGTCGCAATCCACAAGTCCGCGAATGAAAAGTTGATTCGAACTTAACCTTTAAAATTGAAATTGCTTCGGGGGTATCTGCGACCAAGAATTTACGAATATTCGCTTGTTCTCAGTTTGCTTTCTTGTGAATATTCCTTTAGAGAGGTATGGAGTTAAACGTTTCCACTAAAACAGTTGCTAAGAAAATTAAAAGTCCAAACTTAGGTACGGCTTTTTTGCAAACGCTGAACACTAAATTCGTGAAATTTCCTACACCAAGTCGAATCTAATGTGGCAGCCTTTTTTTCTGGAAAAAACGTCGGAAAGTTCACTATTACAAAATGATCGTTAATAGGCTGACATTTTCGGACTAAGTAGACTTTAGAGACAAATTTAGTAGATAATCACCCCTATCGAGGTATCCCTTCGGAATGGAAAGTTCTCCGCAACGCATACTCTGTCGGAAGCTCAAATTTCATTCGAGGTATCCGCTTTCGAAAAAGAAAACGCTTCACTACAATTCGTAAACAAATTACGCAACAGTTTTCTGTCGGAGGATATCGCAACCTAGCTGTCAAAAATTTAACAAAAAAATGCACTTCATCGCACTTCAACGTAATTCGCCGATATGCGTTACAAAATGTCGGAAAAATATTCCGAATAAATGTTCCAAAGAATACCTCGAAGCAAAAATCCTCCGAATCGTATAAAATCGGAGAATTTTCCGTTCCGAACGGATACCTCGATAGGGGTGAATATCTCTTTCTAAAAGCTGGTACGTTGTTCGAGTGAAATCCAATTTTTCATACAAATTTTTTACTGCGAAATGTCAAAATTAACTTTTCACATGAAAATTTCACCAGGCAGTACGCTGTTGAAGAGAAAAATAATTGTTCAAAAAGTGATTTGTAGGGGGCGTTCCTCAAGCAATTTCACTTGGCTTTTATTGACCGTCGCATTAAATTTCTGACATTTCAGCTTTTACCTTCACAGCACTTTTTGGAGAGGAGTGAAAATTTCACTTCACTCGAACAGCGTACCAGCCTTAAAGGTTTAGATTTCTCCCCAGCTTCAGCGAGAGAGTTTGCTGTCGTATTAAGTTTAGCGAGAATAATTTGTAGTTCTTATAAATAACTCGCCAAGTGGTTTTAGCAAAATCTGAAATTAAAATTTTGCAACTAAGTCGAAAAATATAAAGAGTGTTTTTTAGAGGTTTGTTTATCGAAATGGCAACACTATTTCCAGCGACAATCAATTTTAAAGATGACAACTGATTTTTGGTCGCTAAGGTTTAGCATTTTGTCATAAGTACTAGACAGACTCTCGATAAACGGCGCAACTGCTCGAAAAATTCGTCGAAAATTAGACTTGCTCAAACAACAATGGCATAAAATCTTTCAAAAAATTCATGGAATTGACTTTTATTCTGTACCTGCCTTTAAAAAAATACCCTATAGATTGTAAACTAAACAAAAAGTGCAGAATTAAATACCCCGCCAGTGATTCATACATATAAGCGCAATGTAGTCGGGCGCAGTGGCTTAGGTTTAAGGGGATGTTGAGCAGAGCGACCTTTTGCGCCAACTATTAACCCCACTTAAGTCCATGTGGACCCATTTAGATGCCCTTGTCAGAAGTAAGCCGTTATTGCTTCAATTATGCCAATTTCATGTATTTATGAATCTAAAAGATTAGAAAGTGAGCCATCACAAAATTCCAGTATGACATGGAAGTAATATCTTCCAAATGTTCTTTTCCTCAAGTGACAGAAGTTGGCCATTGACAGACGAAGTAAGATGTGTCCTCGTGTACCTCTTCGTCTCTGCAGCGTTAAGATATATCGTCATCTTTGACATTTAAATTCATTAAATGGTTTCTTAGAGAGTCAGGCTCCTACCAATTTATATAACGACTTTCTGTCAAACCTCATCACCTTGTTACTCCGATTTATACTAAGTATATTCTGGCCATAGCTTGTTTATTTATTTATTTGGTGTTGGTAAAAGGGAATATCTTCAAACGCTATAGCAGAGAGATTTATAAAATTTGGAACATTTTCATTCCATTTGAAAAATGATAGACAGCGATAGGCTGGCGATTTTTCAATAGACCAAAGTTCCGAAACTAGTGAACGAAATAACAAACTGATTAGTGTGGCAATTATCACCCCCGTGATGATAACTTTTACAGCGATACCGAAAAATCAACCCTAAGTGCAAACTTAACAATAAAAAAAAAACATATAGTAAAAAGACAATACGTCAGACTATTTACACCCATCACAAATGGATAATTAAAACTGACTACTCACACACTATCTCTATCTCCATCGCTCTAATATTTAAAAGCAATTGCTTTTCCACGAGAGCCTACGATACTCGCGACTTAACAATTTGATTTTAATTGATACAACACGCTTCCTCCATCCACTGTCGTCTAATATTCATAAACACGATAGTAACTGTGTATAAAAATATATCTATTACACACAGCTGATGACTGAATATGAACACACATGACTATAAAGATACGATTAGGAATCCGCATCTGGTATTGGCCTGTTACCACCACACCCACTCGAAAAATAATCGATTCTTATTATTTGTCTGTCGCAAAACCGTAGAAATAAAAACCAGCTTAGCAATAAAACAATACCGACAAACGTCATGATAAATGTGCAATGGTTTCAAGGTTATTGCCGTTCATTATCGCATGCTCGGCAGGTTCTTCCCCAATTCACTGTGCAATTTCGCATGTGCAAAAACTTTCGATTGCAATATTAAAAGAGAAATAAAAATAGGCTATAGAAAGGAAAGCAATGTCGACTGACAAAAGAGTGAGGGGAACCCCTCAGAAATTAATATGTATGTTTACATTATGCCTGTCACATGCTGTCGCAACTAAAAACTGTAATTTCAACGTAAAATATAAGCGTCACGCGATTGTACGCGAAAAACTAACTGCTCTAATCACATGACTTTGAAAAACGCGCAAGGGTTTGCCCACTATATGAGAAGATCTCGCCCATTTGACACCCAAAGGTCATAAAGTCTTGATAATCACAGCGAAGTGTCTTATACCTTATGACTCTTTCTAATCGACGAACTAACCTTGGGATCACGTGAACTTAACGTCACAGGCAAACAATATAAACAATCCCTGACTCGATTTCAAACCGATTGCCAACTTTAAAATAGTGGTGCAAAGAATCTACCCTTCAATTCTAAATAGAACCTCCTTCTGCAGAAAACCGCCTGGCCCACAACTTAAACTGACGTTAGATAAGATTCAAGTTTGCATCAATTAACATTTTTTCCATTTCCTGTTTGCACCACTTGACACAGGATGGCTGCACCTACAAGCCACATCATCGTAATTGGCCGCAGTTTAGACTTCCAATTATGGAAAACAATTTCCAAATGCATAATGGAAAACTTTACACTCACACAGGTTGCCCTAAAGAAACAAAAACAAATAACACTCAAAACTAGGACATCTTCCTAAGCAAATAGGACATTCCTTACATCTGCTTAGCCATTTATAGAAAGACTAAAGAGTATTACATCATTAAAAACTGTAAACGCAAACCCACCCTCCGGAAGGTGAATACACAAACGAATGAAAAATAAAATAAAAGGTACAACCATACTGGTAGAAGGCCGTATCTAAGTATCTTATGTGTGTATCCACACTTGTATTCCGGTGACTTTTCCAAAGTCATCCTATATCAGTGCACGATTGTGAGAGCTTTCAGTCTAGAATACCGTGGGTGGAACGGCAAAGGCAGCCAAGCTTTCAAGATGTGAATTATATTTATCGTTTGCCACCCTCTCGGCGCACACCTTCTGGATGCCAAACACACAATCAATTTTGGAGAGGAAGTACTGTAATTTCGCTTCCAACATACCTCATTCGAAGTGGTATCCTTTTCCGGCATATTTAACAGAATGATCCTTTGCTCCTTCAAACCCTAAATGCACATACACCGAACACTATACACACGTTAATGGGGGGGAGTTGCAAATACCGCGCCAAGATTCAAAGATATTCCGCAAGGTATACGAGTGTATAGGAACTACAGTTCATCCGCGAGTATTAGACCTCAACTGAAACAACACCGGGAACGCGAAATCCAGCACTGAGCAGAGCAACTCAAAAATCCTATTTGCACGAAGCTTTTATTTCTGCTTCTTCTTCTTTTTTTTGTCTTATTTACTATTTAAACAAATTTTCATTATGATTCACAATTTAAAAATGCAGTGCATAGCATATACAGCGCCCAGAGAGCGAGAGATATAAAAAAAAATACTGAAAAACAATCGAGATTGGGATTGCTGCAGTTGATAGCCGCTGCTAGCTAAACCGTCGATAGAACGAAGCGCAAGTGACTACAGCAAATCACTGGCTACTTTACACAATTAGCTCGGGCAGCTGAGTGGTGTGAATGCGATGTATCTATAATTTACGTGTGTGCCTCTGGGAGAGCATATCGATAAAGATCTATTGAGATTTTTCAATACGGCTGCTCATTTTCCCCAGCCCTCTGCTTGGGGTGATTGAAAATTGCCAGTCTGATGAGCAAGAGTTGTGAAATTCGGCGGCAAGGGGAGATGATGTATCTCGCACATTCATAATACTCGTATGTAGATCGATGTGAGAGAACGGAAAAGCTGAATATGAGAAAAGTGTACCACGCATGTGAACTTGTGTCGGGTTTTCACCAGGCGACATTGACAGGGAAAAAAAAGAAAACAATTTCCATGGCCATTTGAGTTGTTTACATCGACTAATGAAAAAGAAGGGGTAAAATGTATTTTTAATTATGCCAGCAAAACTATACATGTACACGGCACAGATTGACTTTACCGCTTGTAGTCGCGTGTCGTCGTCGCGATTGTCTTGTACCTACAAGTAGTGCGCTTTGCAATAAATTTGTCAGAGTTTGTAAGTGGGATGTGAGACCCACGTCTTCGAGGATAATAGTGGTTCATTTAGTTTCATCAGTTGAAATTGTTGTCGTAAATTGTAACTGTCATAAAACGTCAAAAATGGTTTTGTAAGGATGGTCAGAAATAAGAAAAGCAATTACAATTTTTCACAACGTTTATTCCTTTTAAAAATAACCTCGCTTAAATGCTGCCTCAAACGAACTGACTATGTCAAAGTCAAACGGCTTACCGTCTAACCGTAGCTATCTATAAATCTCGAGTTTACATTATTTACAAAAATTGTCATATACAATAAGTTACAGTTTATCATATTATACGAATTGAAAGTGTTGCCGCTGTTTCCTTACAGTTTATTACTAATTTGGCTCCTAGAGACCTATTGCTACGTAGAGGTGCAGAACTAGCAAATTGGCTGTTAAGGTAGGCAAAAATAGCCTTAGATGGAGTTTGGTCAAAGATCAAAGATCGAAGAGTTTTGACAATCTCTTTAGTAAAGAAAAGATGCTTAAAAAGTGTTGCAAACCTAACCCAAGCTCGGCAGGGCCACAACCGACCAGTTAATTATTGGTACTTGAGAAGACTACATTTTGCTTCGCACTGATGATTAGGTCACACAACACACTCGGAAGGTTTGTAGCCATCTGCGATGAAGGAAGTAGGGTGAACGTGAACAAAGAATCAGTGATGGTCGTATTTATAACGCACAACGCATGTAGCCTTAGTCCCATGAAAAAATGGAAATAGGTTGTAATATAACGGGGTCCAATCCACGAACGTTGGAAGGTGAAAGACTAAATTATCATGTATAGAATTGGTCAGGTTGGGTTTATTTCCGTCAGCGAGGAGATTTTTTTTTTTATCAGAAGGTCCGAAAATGTGTAAAAGCTAAGCAAGCGGTCTTTAGTTCAGGGATATAAGATTCCCGCAGGTGTTAAATGAGCATCATTCAGTGACCAATCGAATATAGATGTTATAAAATAAATAAATAAATATTTTGGCGCGACAGGTCTATGGGACCCAAGGCCTAGCTTCTCACAACCATTCATTTTGTGTGGGTTTTCAATTTTTGGGACGAATGGAGGGGATCTACAATTTTACGCCGAGTCCAAACGGCTAATTGAGAAGCTCATTCATGACAGTTTTACTCTCGGATGTTTGTCAGACGTTCGCGAAAGGTGGCGCAGTGGAAAAAAACCTTAAGATGTAAATTGGCCCTTTCGGGATTCGAACCTGGGAGCCCTCGCTTAGTAGCCCAACACACTACCACTAAGCCACTGGTTATATCTTACTTATTTGAAAGCTTTAAGAACCAGATGAGGAATATCGAAACACAATCCCTATCTATCAGTGGCTTAACAGAAAAACTCTATTAAAGAACAGGTGAAATTGGTTGGTCTTGAAGTAACCCGGGACAAATCTAAGAAGTGGCGACTCAAACACAATCAGCGAAGGGAAAACAGAGCTCCATCCAAGAAGATCTTCAAATACCACCCCCAAAAATTCTAGAAAGAATGAACCTCAGTTTCAAAGACCGCAGTCACAGATATATATCCCGGGCATTGCTTTACCCAATTATTAGAAGCCCAAGACTCCATTTTAAGCAAACAAATTTCCAATTAGAATTAACTAATCGAAAGACAAGTTTTGTGCGACCCAGTCGTGCATTTTATTACACACGTAACTAATAAAACTGTAGAAAAACTAAATTTCTCTCTAAAGACAAGAATACTTTCCGACAGATATCTAAACTATTCACAACTGCTGTGCCAGTTCTTACATGCGAAACTGCAGGTCAAAGAAGTGACGGCAACGACACACATTTCTAGACCTACATCTCTTAACAGGATATCCAGCATATCTATACCTACATACACATAAGACACAAAGGTTGTTTGCATGCGCCCACCATAACATCGGAAAAAGGTTACGTCTTTCTTGCCCATTAAAGTATTTTCTTTCGAATAATACTGTATTTACCGATTAGGCTGATAGCCAACACAAATCGATTTATTTAATCAAACCGTGATTAAGTTTCCTGCCAATAAATTGTATTATCTCTGTGTAAGGACAATAACACACAATTTGGGAGATATCACAAATAGGACAGAGGTTGCTTAGTATTTCGTTAGAGTGGTAATTCACTTCACTTCGAAATGTAGAGCTTGTAGGACGAATACTGATGAGTTTGATATTTTACAAATGTGACATGACATGAGTTATATTTCATACTAAAATTAGATTTGGCTTTCTTTACACATACAAGATACAAGCAACTAACAATATTCGCAAGAATATAGTTATGTGTCATTAAACTAAATTTTAGGGAGCAATACCTCCTTTTCAATTGCAAAAAGGTTATTAAAGTTGCTCTGCAAATTTATCCAAAAAGCAATTAGATATATCTTGGATTATCCAATGGGTCCATGATGGGATTCCAAACTCCGAGCCATTTACCCTTTTCGAATACGTCATACGAATGCAGGAGGTATGTCGGTTGCAAATTGCTTCACTATCATGACTCATGCATCAGCTGGAAGCAGACAAAAAAACACTCACCCGCACGGCAATAAAAATAACTCCCCGAGGTATATTGACCCATCAAAGATTTATGAAACAATATTAAGCATTCAGTGATTTTATTACTTTTTTCATGAAATACCGCTCATAAATTATAAAAAAAAAGTCCACCAAAAGCAACGTGCAACCCACCTCCTATCTATGAATTACATAAATATTGTCTACGTCAAGTATTCCAAGTTCAAATGAGTGATAAGGAAAATCATTTCAGTTCCACGCAGTGCACAAACTAATAACCCACATATTTGGGTTTAAAAATATTAACTTTGAACAAATAGAATGCTAGAAGAATGAACACAAGTTGAGAGCGTGATAGACACTCCACCGATTCATGTCGTGGTGGGAAGGCGTTAGTCGTATAATGCATACTTCATAGTAAAATTTGTATAATTACGAAGAGATACTAGGAACATGGGTCTGCTCGCGAAAAGCAAAGCAAATAGACTAACGACTTGATAGTGGGAAGTGTTCTTAGCAGAGGGAGTTTGTTTTCATTTTGTCTACAATAGAAAAGCTTTCGGTGTACGTATAGGCCGTTTCAAATCATTTGGCGCCATCCTTCATAAGGAAAACAGTTTTTCAGTTCCGAAAATAAGCCCATTCAAGAGTAATTTTATCGATAAACAATAAAGTAAACTAACAAACAAAACTAGACACTAATTTAAAACAAATATAACCGCAGTTGAGGTCACTGAAACCGGTTGTTGGTGGTTAGTGGTTATGATTATCTATATAGTAGCATTTGGTATAAATAAAACTTTGTGTGTGTCGTAAATAGTTCCAATATTAACAGATAACAGCTGATTGCTGATGATTGCTTTTAATCAGATTTAGCAAATATAATAAATTAAAAGAAGGTTCTTGTGTTTTTGTAAATTCTACACGTGCATTGGTTGTTTTTCTTATAAGGTCTGTTCCCGTACAATAATGCATTCGAACAAATTAGTCAAACTTCGTTCCCTTACCCAAAAGTTGTATAGAAAAGAACAAACTTTGACTGAATTTGGCTAATGTGTTCGAATGCATTATTGTACGGGAACAGACCTATAATGTTGTTGATCTGCCAAACAGAAGACACGTGCGTCGCTTCAATAAGGACCAAATATTCCTAGGCGCAGGCAATGAACAAAGTTTGCTTTGTTGAACGATCTGAAATTATATACACTTGTAATTGAACATTAAAATATTGATTATATTTTACTTACTTACTGAAATGGCGGTACAATTAGGTAGCAAGGTGTTTGCAAGTTGGAATCGATGGTTCTAAGGGCTGGGGTTTTACATCTTAGACGGTTGATTCACAATTTTATAACCGCTTGCGATTCCAGATCTCAGTTTTTAAATCTGCCTTTTCAAATCCGTCAATAGGTCTGTTTCTTTCTAACTTGACATTTTCGAGACTCACATTTATCTCAAATGGAAGTGACTTAACAGGAGCACCTTAAGTTGGAAGCCTTCTGATGATGTGGATGGAAATTGCAAGTAAACTGCAACTTAAAGTCGAGGCACACAACATTTTATAGCATTTTATCCCATTCAAACACAAATGTGACGGAAACCTTTTTTTGCGCATTCGTCTACTTTCATTTGCTTTTGCACTTAAAGTCTCGAAGATGTTTTTGCCAATGCTTTTCTATTCCACTGCCGCCCTTAGATCGAAGAAACGATTTATGGCATGTGCACTTGTGCAGTGACATTCTGTCCATCCATCGTGACATTCTGTCCATTTCGTAAATTTCGCGTATCCGTTGTTACTTGGTTTTGACCTCATTCACAACTTAGGCTCTTTTTTCTACCTCTGTTTAAGTTTTGCATACCCGCAAGTGGCAGTGGCTTAGTTCAACCAATGATGCCAATGTCATCCGCGTATGCAAGAAACTCTGCGAATTGTGGACAATTTTTGTGCCCAAGGTGCTGGCTTAAAAGTTTCACTCAGTTTTTTTTCAACAATGATTGAAGAAGTCACATAACAGTGAGCCACTTTGTCTAAATCCTTTTTTGACATCAAAGCTAAGCATTCCCTTATTTGTAGGCACAGCCTGATGCCTTACAGATGTTGCTCACACAACTCATCCTAATAAATACATCTTTATAAATGCTGTCGTATATTACCTTAAATTCGATAATTTAAAATGATAAGCTTGGTTTTGAGCTTCTTTAGTTTTCTTTGTTCAGTCGATTGTGTAATATAAATAGTAACGCCAAAGGTCTGTATATGACTCTAGGGGTATGTATGGTCCATTCGTCTGTGTGATTCGAAAATGGGGAATCCGAAAGGCTAAATTGAAAAGCCTTCATAGAACAGCATATTCTGAGATGTTTGTTAAAATGGTGTGCTTGTGCTTTCCAGAGATCGAACATGAGACTTCTCACTCATTAGTCCAGCAAACAAACCACTGATCTAAGACCCCATTGGTACGGGCCAATTAGTCCTTCGAGAAATGGTTTCAGGCGTCTAAACAAAGTTTCTGTCAGTTTATGCCAACCAGCCTCCTTATGGTACTTCTCCATTATTGTCACGCTTCTGTGTCTAGGTTTCTCTCGATGATCCGAAGACCCGTATTCCTATAACTCTCAACTTATTATCCAACTTTATTTCCATTTTTCAACTTTAATGCCATTATTTGTCTTTCAGAGAAAGAATTATGAAAAGCGCTTTAAGTTAACCCCCCAAACCGCGCAAATGACGCAACGCCTAAGAATAAAAGCCGTTTTAGAAATCTCATCCGTTTATTATTTCTCTTTTGAAAAGATTATCATCCTCTTGGGAATAAAAGGAAAATTCAAACGCGACAAGGACTGCATCCCACACAAACCACACCAAAAATTACGAGCAAAAACAATAGCATTTAAATAACGAACGCGCTTTCAAAAGGTGAAGTGGGAAAACTATGAAAAAGGATGTGGAAATACAAACTAATTAGTGAACGAACAACTAATTGCACCGAATGAAGGAGGATTTAACCGACGCCGACGCCGAGTGTATTTTGTTTTTGTCTCTTTCCACGGATTCATGAAGTGGCGACGAGAAATACTCGCCGTATAGCGAAGGGGAAACGGATTATACTTTTGAAATGCAATCTAAGGAAGACCATACTCCAGAAATTCCAAAGATGTACTTATAGAGTGGGCTCTTGAATAGCTAAATTGAAGGATCTAGCACTCTATACAAACGGACAAGATGCCATTTCATAGGAATGAAGGCACATCTTACATCTCGGAGAAGGGGGAATTCTTTTACCGTGTCGGTTTTCTGTTTTTGTAATAATATAATGAAAAAGAAGATGTCTACGTAGTTTTAAAACAACGTCAGTAATCGATATGCTTCAAGGGTTTTTAGTATACTTACCCATATCTGACTTGAAGGAATAGAGAATGATTAGGAGTGACAGTGAATGTTTAAAGTGAGATAATTCACAAAGAGTGACTGGGAGTAGCGGAATGGGGTTAAGAAAATAAATGTTTACCTTATTGTGAGCTGGCCATGAGTTGAATTATCATTTAAAATTTAACTTGTTTGAAAGCAATCAAGTTAAAGAGCATCTTATAACACATTAACGTCTTAGTTTGGAGGCAGTCATCCGACGGCAGCATTTTAGGTAGACTCGAGCACATTAAGCTGGTCTTAATGGCACACACCAGTTATTTATAGAAACCCAAAAATAGAAGCCTAAGTACAGTTTCTTGTTGCCAAGAAATTATGACGTTTTGATTTTCGCGCTAACTCTGTGCAAGCGCAACAAAATTTTCGATTGATCGCGCGTATCGTTCACGTAAAGCTCAATCAGCAGTTGTTGAATGGTTGAATTGTATGTTGAAATAATCATTTTATCAAAACGGAATGACAGGAATATTTTTTTAAATATAGCTGCAGTCGGCTGTCAATGTTTCATCATTAAATTTGTCTTATTAAAGGGATAGCGAAGCGAATGACACATTCGCAAACGTCAAAATGAGGTCAGATATAAAAATCTGGTGGACTTACTTAACATGATATTGGGCACATTCAAAAACTTAGTTATCTTAAGTCGACTAGATTGGTCGGGAAGAGATGTAACCTGAACGCAAAAACTAGATTGGTCGGGATTGTCACTTTTCCTAAGTCAGCCACATATGCGAACTGTCAACTTAGTACTCAGTCACGAATTTCTTGACTAGATTCGTCGGCTACCCCTCCATAAACGTCAACTGACACAGCTGCCCATGTGACCGATCTAGGCCAATCAAAACTGAGATACATCAAGTCAGTCAGCTGTCAGACTTACTAAACTAGATACTTGAACGTCCCCATTAACCGCACTTTTGTTCTCATCAATAAACGCCAGAAAGTGGCAGCACCTATGTAGGCAACGGGGCCCATTCAAACAGTTAGTTGTCTTAAGTCGGCTAGGTAGGCCTCCTGGAGTATAGATGTAACCTGAACGCAAATCGTGGGGATCGTCACTTTTCTTATGTCAGCCACATATACGAAGACGAAATGTCAACTTTTAAGTATTTAATTTAATAAGTGGAGACGTTCAAGTATCTAGTTTAATAAGGACAGCTGGCTGACTTGATTTAACTCAGTTTTGATTGGTCTAGATCGGTCACATGAACACCTGTTTAAGTTGACGTCTATGGAGGGGTAGTTGACAAATTTATTCAAGAAATTCGTGACTGGAGTTGACAGTTCGTATATGTGGCTGACGTGGAAAAAGTGACGTCACCTACCACTCTACTTTTTGCGTTCAAGATAAGTAGGTTTCTGAATGTTTCTATTTTATGTGCCTTTTTATTGTTAGGTAGTCAGCAAACATTACAGCTGCTGAGCTGCATTAAGAAATTTGCCAATATTCATTTCCATATCGTCCACAGTTATAGCAGTTAAAAGCCAATTATGCAGCTATAAACAATGATAGTATTCTCACTTGAAATAAAATACCCCGGTGTATTGTGCATTGGGCTTGTACCTACACAACTTTGACCTCAATATCAACCTTAGCATCGCATGCCAAAATATGCACATACCCAATTTATGGTTGACATTGAACTGCAGAAGTCAATCAATATCTTCACGAGGAAAGTCGTTATTTTCCTTTTATCTTTAATTTTCATCTATTATTGCAAAAAATAGCATAAACAAAGGATATCAACTCAGACCTAATAACTACGTAGCGCTGCCAAATGGCGTACCAACAAAACAAACGTCATTCCATCGATTATGACAAGAGGTGCGTGTTTGAGCTTTTTTAAAGAGACACACACGCTCTGGGTTTTCTATATCATTCAATGGCACGTGCCCCACCTGAATAGACTCGAATACAGTCATCTTCAAACAATTAGTACGACTTTGACAAATCAAAAAAGTGTACCTAGGTATAAAATAAGAAAAATGATGGCCCAAAGCAAAAGGGAATACGAGTTATTTACCTCTAGATGTGACTGTAATGAATTGCACCTTGTTAGTACTGTTCTGTTTGTATATAAACAGTGTAGACTGTTTCTTTTATTTTTGATCTAAACGAACTGCATACAGCACGTCTGCATTGTCGGTAATATGCAGAAGACCATGCACTTCATTTATCGATCCACGCCGGAATGTGTTCATGTTCATACGCGAGTACAAATATGTGGAAGGAACGAACATATCGTTTTATAAAGTGATTCGTTTCATTTGAGGCAAATGTCAATGTCGTTCATTGATTTTCTGCTTTCGCGCGTGTTAACAACAAAACAGAATGGTGTTAAAAATTGACACGGTATTCTGTCGAATATGGATCCCTTGACAAAATTATCAGCCCGCTAAAGATGGAAATGACTGGAAAATGAATGGGGACGTTCAAGTATCTAGTTTAGTAAGTCTGACAGCTGACTGACTTGATGTATCTCAGTTTTGATTGGCCTAGATCGGTCACATGGGCAGCTGTGTCAGTTGACGTTTATGGAGGGGTAGCCGACGAATCAAGTCAAGAAATTCGTGACTGAGTACTAAGTTGACAGTTCGCATATGTGGCTGACGTAGGAAAAGTGACGTTCCCGAACATTCTAGTTTTTGCGTTCAGGTTACATCTCTTCCAGATCAATCTAGTCGACTTAAGATAACTAAGTTTTTGAATGTGCCCAATTTGTTTACATTTTTTATGACAAGTATACTGACTTGACTTTTTACAAATCTTCGAGAAAGGAAACCGTTTCCACCGATTTACCTTGGTAGTAAAAATGTATTTTACAGCAGACAAACTTTTTGTATCAATGGAATTCAACAACCGTCGTTCTTAAGTTTTTAGAAAGCATAAGAAAAGGGTAATTATAAGTCACAGTAACGAACTCGTAGGTATTAATTTCAAATAATATCAGTACATGAATGTCACCTGCTGGCCCCTGAATAGTACTACGACATTATGACAAATTAATTACATCTTATTTGCATCTATTATCACATCAACTCCTTTTTATATACATGTAGGTAATAACTCGTCAATCTAAATCTGTTGGCAGTCATTCCAGTTTATAATTTAATTAATCATCAAGAGGAAAGAAAAAAAATTCAATAGTTCGGAGCCACTTATTATTATACCAACTTTTCTTTTAAATGCACACCACATTTATGTATACGTATACCTAACTAATGTGGCAGGGTTGAAAGTCTATTGGACTTTCATAACATTTTCAATGTCGCGCCGTCACAAATCGACCTATCCTATCCCTATAGGCACGTGACTATGACGGACGGTAAATGTATATTTTTAGATTTATCTTTTGGTGCATGAGCATGAACTTTTCAACAAGGTTAAGCAAATGTCATAATCCACATAATGTATACGTATCACTGGGACTGTTGTTGGAGAAGGACATCTTAAAATATAGGGACTAATACACTCTACTTAAGTAGTGTTGCCATTTTGAATCACACCACTAAAAATTCAGTAAACAGTATAGATAAAGCTATGTTCAGACGATTGCCAAATCTGACAACATTGTCAGATATGTCATTGAAAAATTTGTCCCAAATGTCTTACAACCGTGTGAACTTACAATTTTGTGTGACAATATTTGCAGAAAATTCATTGCCAGATAATTGTCAGACTGCCTGTGCTTATCACATCTGCAAATTTTTCATTGCCAAACAAATATCTTTCATATTTGATTGAAATAAACGATGTTTCCGTGCTCTTTTCTTTACATTTTTTTGTAGATTGGTGAAAAATGAATAAATATAAAAATAATTTCGAATACGTGGACGAAGAAGAAAGTTTAAAAGAAAAGGATTTTGTGTTGAAGAGTTTTTTAGAAGTTGGCTTTTTAATTTGTCTGACAATGCCTGTCAACGGATCTGAGAATTTTTTTGTAAACAAACATCTGCCAACCGTGTGAACTGGCAATTTTCAACCTGACAACGATGTCAGACAATTTATTGCCAGACCAACCATTTGACAATGAAATTGTCAGAGTTTGGGACAGAATCTGGCAACCGTGTGAACTGGCAATTTAGAATTGTAAGGTAGTTTGCTATTGTTAGGTCATTTGCAGGTCATTGTCAGGACATTTGTAGACCTGACAATATTGTCAGATCTGGCAATCGTCTTAACATAGCTTTACCAAAATGACAGTTAAACGTCTGGGAAAAGCAGCATTATGTTTGTTTGACGTGGGCCCTAATGCGCACTAGTGCTGACATTTCTCAGTGCGCACTGTGTTAGCCACGTCAAACAAACCTATAATTCCGATGCTGAGGCATTAAGGAAATTGGGAAAAACAGTTCATAGTTTATTTATTAAATGCATATTGAATTGATCAGGGTGAGTTTGGTGGAGGATCACCAAAGAAACGTTAAACAAAATTATGTATTACCTTACGAAAAAGTGGGAAGAAAAATTGTTCGTTCCTGATTTCGTTGTGTCACTTTTGTATGGGATGTTTCGTTCCGAAACAGCAGCGTAGGTACTAAGATTTAATTGTTTCTGTTTATAGGTATAACGTTTTAAATTATTTTTATACGCTGGCTAACTATTTTGTAGACTCTTTGTACAGTGGGGTACAAATTTAGCTTGGACTTCGTACTAATCCAACTTAACTAACTACTTTGCTTATATTTATCTGTGGAGACATTTATACTCACATTTATTTTGACAGTGAACATTTATCTTAAATAAAGAAATGCAAAGCTAACCGAATTTTGTTAAGCTTTATTTGCTAGTCAACCTTAAATTGACTTATTGATATTCTGTAGGTCCGATCCTTTACGACTAACGAATGGTTGCATTGTCCACTGTAACATTTCTTTTTAATCTGCAAGCGTTGACTTAAGAACTAACAATCATTTGACCCACAAAGAGGGCAATATTTAAGAACTAGATTTATTAGAAACAAATCCGTGTACCTACTAGTCATTCGGCATTCATTTTTAAGTTTCAACTCCACACAACTGCCAGTGCCAGCCAAAGCTTACCTTTCTGAAAATGCTGTCAGAGTGTCAGTTATTGTGACGTTTAGTGTAAGGTGAATTGAATGACAAAAAAAGATAAAGCATATCGTAATAACTTTAACAAATTGGATCACCACGTACGCACAAGCCAAACGTGATAACGAATTGGTTTTGGTTGTTGGTCCTTTTATAATACCGTAATTGTAATGAGAGGCTTTAAAAAACTGCTGAAAGATTTCCCATGTATGCTGTGCCTCTGGCTGTGACCTGTGAAACTCACCTCTTGACATTGAACTGTAGGCAAAATCCACTGGGCAGGGGAAAATTCACTTTTCATTATCACAAATGCAAAAACTTCACTTAAATCTGCAATTTTTTCTACGGAAATTCGATTCAGCACTTAAACTTTTTTTATTGTTGCAATAATTAAGATACACTTTAGCTCACGTTATTGAAATTCGATTAGGTATGTTATGTACGTAAACCTTAGTTATTTAACGATTGCGAGGACGCACAGGTACGGCTAGGGTTTCAATTATTTTGGCCTGCAAATTTCAATAAAAAGATGAATAAAAAAACATGTACGTAATGTTGTTTTTTAGCAATTTTCATATAGGCGTACACAATTTCCGCGGAACGATTCGATTGACGGCGAAATGAGAAACACTAGAAAACCTTCGCATGAATCACTCTTTGGCGGTCGAAAAAAAATTGATGGAACTTGGAAAAGTTTACGAATGGGCGGTTGGGGAAAGAATCACAGTGGAATGAAGAAACGTCAAGCGTTTGTTGATGACATGTGCGAATATTTTTGGTGTTGTTTTCTTTGTGGCGGTCGTACGTTCACCAACACCACACCAATCAGATTTCAGTACGCACATGCAGTGGTGCCAGATAAATTTTTACGAAATCTGCATTTTTTGACTTAAAAATCGTCAAAAAATCGTCATTGTCATAAAAGCAATAATAATTCTCGATTAGCGCAACTAACAGAAATCGGGGGAAGTTGTAACAAGTAAGCCTGTTACTTCTTCAGAAATGATAAAAATGTACCTGCTGTATCAGGAGCAGGGTATACCAATAACAGAAATGATTATATACAAATTCATTGCACACAAAGTTTTTTTTTCCAAGTACATAACATGTTTGTTTTGAATTGAACGTCTTAAGAAGTTATGTGTCGGCTTCTTTGTGAAATTTTAAGTAGGCATTGCGAAAAAGCATGATTTTCAGTGATTGATAGAAAAAATTCTCTCATGATTTGCACATAAAGGCTGGTACGATGTTCAAGTGAAATCCAAATTGTCATACAAAATTTTCACTGCGAAATGTCAAAATTAACTTTCTACGTGAAAATTTCACCAGGCAGTACGCTGTTGAAGTGAAAAATAGTTGTTTAAAAAGTGATTAGTAGGGGGCGTTACTTAAGCAATTTCACTTGGCTTTTATTATCCGTCGCATTAAATTTTTGACATTTCGGCGTGAAAATTTCACTTTCAATTTCACAGCAGTTTTTGAAGAGAAGTGAAAATTTCATTTCACTCGAACAGCGTACGAGCCTTAAGTTGGGAAAACTTAGAGCGCCAAAAATAAATTTAATTATAAAAGCGGAAATGCATGAGTGATCACAACACAACACTTGAGTTTGCTTAAGACCTAAAAATCTGCAAATGGCTGTCCAAAATCGGCAAATCGCCATTGAGGCTGAAAATCGGCAAAATGACGATAAATCTGCAAATCTGGCACCACTGCGCACATGAGAGAATTCCAGCGCTGCCACTTATTTAAAATTTAGTATTGAACTGTGTAGTGTAGTTTTACTCCGTTTTAAGTCGCTTATTTAGTGCTGTTCCCAGTTACCACCAAGAAGATTAACATCCTTTACCTATTTTATCTGAAGCAACACACGCATGAGTATTAATCGTTCCAATAGAAACGCCACCTGTGGTGTGATCGGTCAATGCACTTACATCGTCATGAGTGAGCATCTTTGTAGAAAAAACTACATTTACTAGATGGTATGTATATAGATTGTATTTATTAACATTACTCATTACAACTCTGCAACGGTTATACATATATTTTTAATTTATATTTATTTTAAATTGTGTTAATCATTTTTTTGTTTTCAAATGCAGTTTAAAGTCTTTTAAATTTAAACAGAAATGCTAAGACCGTGATAATAAATTACTTTGTTCAAACGAAAATAAACAACAAAAATGCAACTGCTGCTGTCCCTAAAAAAACATGTCTCCTCTTTTACAGTTTTCTATGTAAATGGGTATACAAGCCACCGTAGATATAAAGCACATTATTTGTTAATTTTGTATTTGTATAAGTTGTCGAGATTATTCTCAATGTTTGTTCTTCTCAGCTCAGCAATAACATTGAACATGCAGTCCTCTAGCGATATTTATTTTTTTGGTATAAGTTGTTACGAGATCTTGTAAGCTCAAAGCCAGACTATCTTCTAAGATCGACTACTTCCACAGACAGTTTGTCATCGACTTGAACGTGGGCAGCATCCTGCAATGAAAATGGAAGCAATTAGCTAAAGATGCTACAACGGACAATCCATGTCATTGGATGTGCACCAGAAGCTTGTTTTCTACTTACCATAAATAGAGGCGGATCATTGGGATGGGGGTGAAAGCCAGCTTGCCGACACTGGGCAATGTAGTCCAAACCGTAACTTGGAGTCAGACAGAAAAAGCCAGATCTGGGTAGAAAATTGAAAATTAATACAAATGCCACATGTGCTTCCAAAACTTACGTTTGGTATTTTGGGGCACAGACAATGGCGATGGCCTCGGGCATCATCATTTGATATGAGCAATGAGTGTGTAAGTCCACCGATGAAAGAAACGCCGTTTGGGTGGGATGAGTCTGAGAAACAAAATCAAAATCGAAGAAATTACTCCATCATCCAAAATCCGAATTAAACTTACATGAATCCAACCAAGAGTGATAAGATTCTGTTGATCCTGTACATCGAAGATCTCCTCTTCGTTCATTGTGTTGCAACTATCTGCAGTCCCTTGTTGTTTCGGTATTATCACGTGTGTAATGAGCAGACGGTTGTAGGCCAGTCGGCCGGCAAGAATGCCGCATGTTTCCACGTTGTTTGATGTGTTCTTGCCGGCCAAACTGAGAAACAGCGACATCGTGTTGTGCGGAATAACAACAGTGCGGAAAGACCCTGAAGCTAGAAGCGAGTCAGATGAGCTATTCGCCGGCTTCTGGGTTCTGTCAAACACTGGTCTAAAAGTGGATGAATTTAAAAAGTGCCCACCAGCCAGCATAGCCCTATACTTACTTCTTATCAGACTCTGGCAGAAGCAGCCCAGATGAGGGCAAATTTGATCTGCCACCTGTTCCGCTGGGAAAATCATTGGGATATACCACCTGATCCAGCAACCTCAAGTCGGGAGCGCTGGGCTGCACATTGGGATCTATCTGAACTTGCAGATTTGCCGGTAGAACTTGACCTGACTTGTCTTTTTGCTCCTGTTGCAGGCGCTGTTTCTCTCGTTCTAATTCACGCGCTTTCTCCGCCTCCTTGTTGGCCAGAAACTGTTCGTATTCTTTCTGATAGCGAACAAGTAGTTTCTCTTTCAGTTTCTCTGTGACGGGGATGATTTCTTTAAGTTTCACACGAATAGGCTGCTTCACGGCCGGTGGAACGCTGCTATAGTCCGGATGAGCTCGAATCTTCTCAATGAAAAGGGTCATAAATTTGATATAGAGAATGTAAGCGTTCTCGTGATTGCCTTCGGTAAGGTATACGTTCGCCATACGAAGAATTTCGGTTCCAGAACGGAAATATCTACAAACGAAATAGATTGTTGATTCTGGATTAAATTTGGCAGGTGTTTTCCAATGACTCACCGTTGCACGGGCACATTTGGATCAACTTCGACCATGTTGCCGTAGTTGGCCAAGTGTTTAATTCGCGCTTGAGGTTCAACGATACTCATTCCCATGTAGTTGACTACTTTCGACATTTTTGTATTCTAGGCCCTTCTGGAGTGGGTTCCTCTTTGATAAAAAGTGTTCTATTGGAATTTTTCACGATTTTTACAACTTTTACGATTTTTCTCCTGACATCACACACAGCTGATTGATTCATAACAAATGGTTATGACATTTCGCAGTTTTGACATTCTCTTTTGTGCTGTAAGCAGGTATGGCATTGAGTTTTAAATGAGGTTGCAACTTGTGATAAGAAGTCGACAAAACTGAATGAAAACACAACAGATGGCGCGACGCTTTTCCACACAATTGTTGACAAGTAGATGGCGCCACCTTCGACTGATGATGGTAGTTATTTTTAAACTCAATCGAGTGAGGAAACATACTCTAGTGTCTAGTGCATAAATTTGCGTAAGAAGACATGTAAAAAGATATTCAAATAAAACCAGATGCTGCTTTTGTAGTCTATTTATTTTCTTTGATTAGAAATTCATAACACTTCCATTGAAGCTGATCATTAAAATTAATATAAAGTTTCCAGAACTCTTTTTACAATGGCATATTTTCAGTATCTTGTCTAAAAGGAATGAAATGTCGGCAAATTAGTTTTTTTTTAAATCTTATATGTGTCTTAATTCCGTTCCTCTACAATTTGGTCTCGTTCATTAAATAAAAGTGAGTTGATTCACTTATCAGTCTGTTGACTAGGTTGCTATTCATCTGACACATTAAAGGTGCGGCTGACACCTTCGTATGGGAATATACCGCCTAAAATGTACTTATAACTACCAAAGTGTCGGACTCTATACTCTCCCGGCAAGGTATTCGGCCCAATCTTCCAATAGATATGGATATCACTGAATCCCAATATGGTTGAGATCCTTTCCCAAATAAATCTGCAAAACAAACAATTTACATCAGTCAGTTGTGCAAAAAAATATCACTCTTACTTGGTCTCCCAGTTGGCATCAGTATACGCCACTTTCCACTTCTCGTTCACCTTTCGCTCTATCACAAAGTAAGTCTTCTCGTGGAAAATATTATTTCTTGGATTGCCCGCAATGAAGGTTACTTTAACTGTCTCATTCACCCCATACGCAGCCTCTGGTTCGACTTTTACGGTTCCGAAGTCCTTGCCAATTGGATGGCCGTCAAAAATGACTCCAGTGTTAAGCGACAACATTCGGTCGTTCATATACGGTGGATCCGGACCCGGGGGGACCATTTCACCTTTGATTAGGGACTTTGTCAGTTTTTCATACTGATCCATGTAGATGCTATGAGTGTGTGGCCCGAAAATTGTTGACGCAGCTTCATATCGCTGAGCTTGGTATTCCTCTGGTGTTGTTATATAGCTCGTGTATATGTTAGACAACCCAGCGATGATAACATCGCTTTCAGAGCCACCAGCTGCTGCAGCAACAGCTCGCACCTTGTTTCTAAGTCGACGTCCAGCCATTGTTGTAAATTCTCCTGGTACTGCGGTAATTATGAGATCGCCGATTTTGAGAATTTGTGTAGACACAATTTTCGGTTGCCATTCATATGGAAAGGTGGCCTAAAATATCAAACGTTATTCCATTGAAATTAGGATTTGTCATGCATGACTTACCCTTCCAGTTGCCAATAGAATCGGCTTCGGGTGGTGACACAAAATATCGATTTCCGTTGGTGGAACAATAAAATCGCGCACCGCATTCCACATGGCGTTATCGGTTATCGTTCCCTGTTCAAAGTTAAAAGCGGTCGCGCCATCTGTAGTGCCCGCTGCAAAACTGTATCCCATTGCAGGCTCGCAACCTCGCAATTTGTCCCGCTTCCTTGTGAGTGAATTGTACGCTGTACCATTGTACTTGGGCATGTCAAGAAACTGATGGATAAAGGCAACATCTCCAGTTACCTCGCGACCACCATTATCGTGTAAAAGTCGCTAAATGTAATTGCTCGTTAAAAAAAGTAGTAAGCATTTATGGAACAATACCACCTACCAATGCACCCTCATACAATCTATTTCCAATTATTTCCACACTCTCAAACATATCTCTACCGGGTCCAGATGCGAAGCATAGTCCTTCCTTTTTGGGGCACTTCGAGCTTAGTAGATCGCATTCATTGCCGCTAATGGAACACTTGGGTCCCATAATGTTTGGTGAAACATCCCCTAGATTGGAGGAGCAAAAGGCGCCGACAAATTTACCCTAGAATTAGAATCAGCTTTTAATATTAAAGAACGGATATGGTAAGCAACTAACAATTTGAATTTGCGGCGACATTATAAAGAGCAACAAACTGAACGTGACCAGAAAAACTGACCAAAATAGATGCACTTACCTTTCCTGGCATTTTATTGGGATTGTATTCCTTTTCCAGCAATATTGATGCGTATCCCACATTGTCGCTCGATACCAAACGATTCGTGTTATTCATCGAAGTTGGATGTACAGCAAACCAATTGAACACACCGAGTAGGTTTTCCTCCATGTCGACAAATCTTATCTGGGTCAGTGTCTTGTCCACATCATGATCATACTGAGCACGTTCTTCCTCGGGATTCCTCAGATACGAAGTCGGCGACCGATTAATGTTTGCATTCAGTACCACTGTCTCCGAAAGGAACATTCGTCCAACCTGCATGTTATCCGTGGCTCGTTTGATACTCTAAAAAAAAGGAAACATCATAAGAATGTATCAAAATCCCTTTCAAACTCATACAAACCAAATATATTCCCAATGCCAGGGCATCAAAAGTCTGTGGCACGAAGCCCAAAATCGAAATGTCATACAGCAGATGCATTAGGAATCCGCCAACTCCACTGTGCGTATGCGTTCCACTGATAACCAAATTATCCACCGAATATGCATCCCCATAACGCAGTTGCAGTCGTCTCAAAACCTCCCTCTTTACAGCATAGCCCATCATACCGGCATCAACCGAGACGTAGGCGACTCTTCTATTGTTATCATCTTCCACTACGAATGCTCTTGCGAATTGTCGCAGGTGAATGCCTTTGCCACGTTGAGCCAGATTGGCATAGCCCATCTAGAAGTCATATTGAAAAAGATTAGAATCGCTATATGCAGTTCAAGATGAATAACACTTACAAAAACGATTTCGACAGGAGGTCCTGTGACATCACCACGACCAACTCCGATCTTGTAAGACTCCACTCTGTTGCACATCAGGATGCAGCACATCACAGCCAGTAAAATAATTGTTTTTGTTCCCATTTTGCGGGTTGTACAGCGTTCGTCTGTTATAAACAAAAGTATCTAATGGTCCACGGTGTCGTATCCTATTGAGGTTCCTTTCAATACTGAACTGCAAAAAAAAACGGCTTTGTGAAGGTGAGATGCAGTAACGAGGGTGCAGGAAATGATGTGTGGAAATGCACGCAAGGTTACATGTTGTATATAATTGATTTTTTTATCTGTAGATTAATGTCGTTTTCCATTGGGACAAAAAATCAATCTTTTTTTTGATCTAGATCACTTTTCATTTTCCATTGGGCAAAAAAAATCAATCTTTTTTCGATTCGGAGCACTTTTTGCAGATCTCGATATTTTTTCAGATCTACACATACTGCCACACACCAATACACTTTGCACAGCTGTTTTACGTCAATTTAGGAAGTTTGTTTTCAAAACAATTGTGCAAAGTTTCGTGAAAACCCAAATAAAGAAATACTAGCCATGGATATCATGGACATCAATAGATTATTTTATTACTCGTCGAATTCCCCCACCGAATCATTTCATTTTCCACCAAAACTATTTCATTTTTATCTAAAAAAGGGGAAAAATTGTTCAAATTGATATCCATCATATCCATATTTGCGATTTTTCCATAAATGAATGCAATAGGAACAGCTGATAATGCTGTCAAATAAAGCACTAATACATTTACAAAAGCAGATCAATTTCTTTGCATGTTCCATTTGCCGGGTAAAATCTGAGATCTGAAAAAGATTTCTGGTGGTCCCAATGGAAAACGACATAAGATTGCATCTATCTGACCGGGTATGAAGTAAAATTCACACACAAAGGTTTATAGTATCTTTTATCTGTTTTGTTTACATCTTTTGATGACGGTTTGCGAGGAGGGTGCAGTAGCACTTTTCAAACAGGTTTTAAAGGTTTGGCTTGAAAGGGAGACAAAGGGATGCCATGGACACCACAGAGTGATTGATTATTTTAGGAACATGAAATAGGGAACTTGGCTCGCCTTCAATCTCTTTGATTCTTAAAATAATAATAAACAAGCCTATTTACAGAACACGAAAATTTAGGTGCACTTATGAAGAATTTTAGACGTCTCAGCAGAGCTCATTGGTATTTTGGAGTAGAACTTTGAAAGTCTGCATGGAAATGTAAAATATTCATTCTACTTACGAGTACTGTACGGCTTAAAGAATAAAAAGCTGGTGCTGTGATGGATGATATTGGTCTTTTACACAGCATCAGAGGACACTTTGTAAAAGGCATAAATCCAGATATATTTTAATGTACTTTCGACCTTTAAAGCTAGGAATGCCTCTTGCAGAGACTGTTTTTTTTAAATCTAAAGGATTCGATAAGAAGATTTGATTATTAGTCCATTAGCTCAGTGCCGGTGATCTACATAAACGACAAACCTCAAAGGGTAAACAGAAGAAACGGCCTGCAGGTGAATGCAACTAAATCTCACAGTCAATTATGATTCAATTTAGTTCTCTCAATGAAAACCTAAACAAAATCTTGAGGTGGACAGCTCAGTTGCATTTAATGTACAGAGGACGGAACTTTGTAAGTGGTAAGTAAGAAAAATGATTCGAATCTACTAGCATTTAAAATGGACGACTAACCCATATCCGCCCTTTGGAAAGTATGCACCTTTTTAGAGTTAGGGTAATTTTTATGGAATATCCAGATATTCACTTATACAAGATAAATTAAGTTATTAAAGTTAATCTATCAATTAAATCCCAACAGGGGCAATGTAATTCGAACTTATAGTTACAGAGTAAAAAGTGTTTTCCTATAAATTTTAGAGGAAGACATTTTAATGACTACGAAAAAAACAGGGAGCGTGCTTGTGACCACACGCCAGATGTGAAACTTCTCTCTCTAAATGTGGATGTTAAATTGAACTGTGTTGTATGTAGTTGAATTTCATTAAGAAATTTAATTTAAAAACCAAATCTTTATAAAATTATAATCTTAACACAGCGCAGTAGATAATTATGTTCATTGAATTAAGAAGTTTTCATAACACAATTCAATCCAAAGGCTTCTATTTCTATTTCGAGAGTTTTTGTTTACATTTTGTTTCCATATCGTCAACTGATTCAGTAGTCTAGTGCCTGTGTAAAACCTAGCTTCTTCAGTTCACTTCAGCGTGCCCATACAAGTACATATTCACTTTGAGAATTAAGTTGAAAAAATTCAAAAAATTTGTCTTTCCATATAACCTAAAAAATTTCATTCGAATCGGTTGAGTGGGTAAGAAGATCGACAACAGCGCCACCTATCGGGTCCAAAACTATTCTAACCATCAAGTTACAACCAACCATACCCACCCACAAAATTTCATTCGAATCGGTTGAGTGGGTAAGAAGACCGACAACAGCGCCACCTATCGGGTCCAAAACTATTCTAACCATCAAGTTACAACCAAACATACCAACCCACAAAATTTCATTGAAATCGGTTTAGTGGTTAAGGAGTTTTAGGCGGCGGCGTAGTGATGGCGACAAGCCAATTTCCGTCACGCAATTCCGCTTGGTAATTTCCGTCTTAGAAGAATCGATTGATATTTCACATCAAAAGTATTCAGTATGAAAACCTCTGCGGTCCAAATTAAGGTGGTAATAAAATTAATAAGTGATTATCTTAGTTGAAAATTCGAACAATCATTTGTTGACTGTTTAGTATTAGAGATTTAAAAAAAAACAATCGTTTCTTATACGCTTTCAAGGGTCAATTTGCTTTCAGTTTTATTTCACAATCATTGGGCACATTCAAAAACTTAGTTCGCTTAAGTCGACAAGATTGGTCTAGAGTAAATTGGTCGGGAACGTCACATTTTCTATGTCAGCCACATATGCGAACTGTCAACTTAGTACTCAGTCACGAATTCCTTGACTAGATTCGTCTGCTACCCCTCCATAAACGTCAACTGACCATGTGACCGACTTAGGGCAATCGAAACTGAGATACATCAAGTCAGTCAGCTGTCAGACTTACTAAACTAGATACTTGTAGGTCTATTCCTTTACTTTTGCATAGACTGTCAAAATGACAGTGAAGGGGATGAATTCTCTCTCAGAGAGGGAAACTTACGCAAAAGTTAAGGAACGCTTTTGTAGTACCTAACCTGTGAAAAATGACAAACAGTTCATAAATGCCAAATAGAGCAACAAATTCAAATCAGCTGTCAATTTTCAGACGACTGACAGTTGTTTCAATTACGCAAAGAAATTTGTTGAGTAAAAACTAGTATAGGGAAAATATCTTGCTCCCTCAAGGCCGCTCTCTTTTACAAATTTTTCGAATTGAGGAACGACAACTAAGTAAAATGCGTAAGAATTCGTAAAAATTGATAAGATTTAGAAGTAAAGAAACAGACCTTGTACTTCCCCATTGAAATTCGGCTTGTGGTACTTCTTCTGGTACTGCAACCCTTCATTTTCAAATTTAATATTTATAATATAACTGTCATAATCATTCTTTTATACTCAACCGTCAATTCGATCTACTACATATGCCCAATTCAGTATTAATATATTTAATGTGCTACTCCATGCCGCCATTAAATGCAACTCCTACTCCAATGAAAACAAAGAATCGTAACAATCGACAACAACGCTTTGAATATTGCAAAAAAAAAAACACAAAAAACGATAAACATCATTAAGCAGTGGCTTACACGGCATTGCAATGAATTTAATTGATGGCAGTTCCACTGTATCTCTTGTCGGAAGTATCGTGACAACACACTTACTGTCCATAGTATTTAAAAAATGTAAATAAAACTCGTAAAACTACATTCATTATGATCTCTGCATGTAGGTATATATTGCAATTTTGCGGAATTTAAAATCTCATTGTCGAGATTTAACAAACTCTTGCGACAATTAATTAAGGCGCCAATAATATGACAAGCTCAGCTATCTGTGTTAGCCTTTTGCACCCATAGCCCAATGGCCTCATCTCGCTGGACTACAGATTGCATTTTTGGTGCACAAAGAACAAAGGAACAAGTCATTGACTTATCTTATGACAGATACATTCAGTATCGGATTGCAGTATATGGAGGCGGTCAGAAGCTCTTAAGTTTCATTAAAAGTGACTATGCTAGAGAAAATGTGATATCGACAAAGTTCAATGTCTTTTAAAATAATTATTGATAGATATTTGACAAGCACTTCACGTATCTGTTTCAAGCCGATGACGGCATTGAGCTGCGAATGCGATAACAGAAAGAATTCAATACTTGCGTACCTACAAAAGTGAGGAAGTTTCGACGGTTAGTCGTTAAATTCGAAAAGAATTGAAATAGAATTGTGAGTCAACGTTTTTTCATGCACTGTAAACCTATATTTTACAGCTTTTCCGAGTGACAAGCGAAGTTGGCGTGGACAGGTGTATGCTGTGAACTCATCGTATGAATACTAAGTACTTCTGTAAGGTATGTTTTATTAATGGACGGTATAAGGCCGCATTCATATGCCGATATACTGCTGAAAGGGAGTGTTCTGATTTGCTGACCTTGAGGTGCGTTTTAATACGATAAAAGTGTGAAGAGTCCTTTGGTTGCAATAAAATTATCCAGATAACATATAAATATAAATGTCAAAATAAGTGTCTACGTATGTTACAAAAGGAATGGTCTCATAAAATCAGTTGCAGAATACTCTTTCTGCAGAATAGCTCAAAAGACAGACTTCTTTCTGATTGAACTGTTAATCTTCGTTTCACAAACGAGTGTGAACTATCCCAATTCACTCAACGATCATGACAGTTCTTCTTGTTATATTTTTTTCCGACCAATGAATGTTTTATCTAAATTTGTAATACCTGTCAATGGGTTAAAATGAGAGAAAAGTTGTATCCGTCAACTACACTGAAAAGTGAACATAAATTTTATATTTTCCTCTCTAATCAACCTCTTTATGTACACGAACCCCGTAGAGCAGTGTCATTATCCTCGGCGCTTTTGCCCACTTTTATAATTCATTAAAAAGTTTACTCCCTGGTATAAGGTCTGTTCCTTTACATTTAAATCTTACGAATGTTTACGAATTCCTACGCATTTTACTCAGTTGTCGTTCCTCAACTCGAAAAATGCTTTGAGAGAGCAAGAAATTTCCCGTTTTACTAGTTTTTACTCAACAAATTTATTTGCGTAAGAATTGAAACAACTGTCAGTCGCCTGAAAATTGATAGCTGATTTGAATTTATTGTTCTACTTGTTCACTCCAATTTATAAACTATCTGTCATTTTTCACAGGTTACTACAAAAGCGTTCCTTAACTTTTGCGTAAGTTTCCCTTTTTGAAAGAGAATTCATCCCCTCCACTGTCATTTTGACAGTCTTTTCCATTTTTACTACAAAAGTAAAGGAACAGACCTATATATTGTACCCATCTGTCAGATGAATATGTATGCTACAAAAGACACCACATTTTTTTATTTCTATAACAAGACTTGCCGCGTATTTTTTTTATTTAACTGCCAACTTTCTGCATTTAACAAATTTATCGCCACAAGCCGACAAATTACTCGTTACTCGCTTCCATTTTGCGGAATCTATAATTTTTTAGTGCAACTTAATGCGTTACATTTAATCTGAATGTGTGAATGAACCTAATACGTTCACGCGCATATGCATCAGCGACATATGAAGTGGCAACCTTGACAGCAAATCTCGGTTTCCTCATGATAGCAAACAGAAAACCAATTTAATTTCACAATATCCAAACGGAAGACACCCTTCAAACTATGAAGGTCAAGAGGGCGCGAGTTAAGTATCCATAGCAAAACATATTGAGAAAAAAGATAACATTATTTGTATTCAATGATATCTTTAGTCTCTAGTACAGTCTTGCACACAACGCTACAATGATAACATATGTAAAAGAGATAATATCGTTTGTATACAATGTTGGAATATTATCTCTTCTTCATTATCAAGCAAGACGATTGTACGCTTGGGTCTCCTTGTAGATAGATAAGAAAAGTATATAAATACGACTGTATGATGAATTTATCAACAGTCTTATTGTAACTACATAGTAGCCTTAAGCTCCTTTTAGAATTAGTAAAAAGTATTTCAATAATAAAGGACATAGTTCCAAATAAATATTGTTTAATTTTAAAAGTAAGAAACAAGTGTTTTAATTGGCGATCCTGCCAGGAGGTTAAATATACTTTTTAACTTCAATCGAGCGGACCTCGGGAACAAGTAGTGAAATCTAGTATAAACAGAACACTCGCGTTACCGGTTACAAGAATTACCTAGCATAGCAGGTACAAATATAGCTTCTTCGTACGAAGCAGCAAAGCAATTCAGTGAAAGTGTATATGTGGAGGAAAAAAACACACAAATTCGACGACAACAGACACGAGTTCAAAATGGAACAACTCGCAGTATTAATGGCAAGATTAGAAGCTTTAGAAACCAGGAGCAACACAGTAACACAAACCCTAGAGCACACACGCACAGAGAATGCAAGGTTAGCAGCAATAATAACTAACCAAAATCAAATAAACACTAATTTAGAAACAAAACTAAATGAAGTAAAATCTGGATTAGGCATAGTACCAAACATACCTGTGCTAGAGGAAATAAGAACCACATATACAGATGGTAGTGAAATACAGTTAGACGCATTTAAAAGCCTACCTATTTTCAACGGCGATCAATCAAATTATCGGTCGTGGCGCGAAGAAGCATCCAGATTAATGGACAGCATTAAAAACTTCAAAACACACAGTAAGTACGCAGCAGCATTGACTATAGTGAAAAGTAAAATACAGGGTGCAGCCGCGAATGTGTTAACTAATTATAACACAATTTTTAATTTTGAGGCGATACGTAACAGATTAGATTATACGTACTCTAATCAAGAACCTCTATACGTGCTACAAGACATGATGAAAGCCATCACGCAAAAAAGAAGCACACTGTCTGAATACCACGACGAGATAAATAAAAATCTCAATTTAATAATATCAAAAATCACTATGTCAGGTGATCCGCCGAATATAATCGACAGACTAATTAAAAATGCTAACGACGACGCAGTTCGTATATTCATTGATGGTATGAGTGACAACTTTACAAGAGGATCATTATATTCAGCTACAATAAATGATCTAGAACACGCATTCGCAATTGCTCGCAGAATAGAACATGATAATGTGCACAGGCATTTACATCTCACTCAAGATAAGCACCACAAAAATATGCCACATGAACGCAGAAACGAAAGAAGACCAAATTATTCGAGCCAAACAACGAATTATCAACCCCAGAAGCAATACGATAATATGCAGCAACACAATCAAGGACCACAGCCGATGGAGATAAACTCGAGACAAATTGTACATGCACAGCGACAAAATTGGAATCAATACAAACCCGATGTATATAATCCACCAGCGAAACGTGAACACAGCGGGAGTTTCAACACACACAACAGACCGCAACGATCTTATCAGCAGAACTTCAAGCAGCAGAGAGTAAATAACTCCCGACAACAACGCAGAGACGATGTCAGCAGTACATATGCAGAAGCAGATGAAACGGAATGTATGGTAAATAATAACATAAGAATAGATCATTTAAACTAGTAGACGGGTTGCCCTGCTTAAATTTAACTAGTACTATTTCTAAGGAAATTTATAAAATTCTTATTGATACTGGTGCAACCCATAATTACATTAATAGAAAATGCGATTCTAGCGAAAAAATTAAAATTAAACCTATAAAAATAAAAACAATGCATGGTTATTCTATGGTAGATACAAAGAAAGTAGTTAGGATATTAAAGAAAAATATAACATTTTTTGAATTAGAGGATATTCAGTCTTTTGATATGATATTAGGATATGAAGGACTTAAAGTTCTAAACGCGGAAATAAATTTCAGTAATATGACTCTAACTACCATAAGCAGTGTCGAATCTATTCAGAAAATTAATTACATAATTGGGGAAAATAATATTTATAAAGCAGATATAGATAGACTGATGAAGATTAATAACAGCATAGGACCGTTACCCTTTACAGATACTATAGAAGCAAGCATTAGGACGACCAATGATAATCCGGTTTATGTTAAACAATATCCATATCCCATAGCAGATAACGAATTCGTAAACAAAGAAATACAGAAACTCTTACATGACGATATAATAGAAAAAAGCCATAGTCCTTATAACAGTCCCATATGGACAGTACCTAAAAAAGGTTTGGACGAAAAAGGAAAACCAAAACGGCGCATGGTTGTTGATTTCCAAAAACTTAACGCTCACACTGTAACAGACAGATACCCCATTCCGGATGTCAACATGACAATTCAAAATTTAGGTAAAGCCAAGTACTTTACAACATTAGATTTGGAGTCAGGTTTCCACCAAATTAGAATCAAAACAGATGATAAAGAAAAAACAGCTTTTGCTATAAATGGCGCAAAATATCATTTTAAACGAATGCCTTTCGGGCTCAAAAATGCACCAAGCATATTTCAGAGATGCGTGGACGACATTTTGAGAGACTTTGTAGGTAAATTCGTACACGTTTACATTGATGACGTATTGATATATTCTTCATCTGAGGAAGAACATATACAGCACATAAGTCAAGTATTCGACGTACTCAATAAAGCCACATTAAAAATATCTGATGAGAAAAGTAAGTTTTTTCAAGAAGAAGTAGAATACTTAGGTCACATAATCAGACATGGTAGAATCACTACGAACCCTGAGAAAATAGCAGCTATAGAAAATTTTCCAGTCCCACAAACGGTAAAGGATTTGAGAGGATTTTTAGGTCTTACAGGTTACTATCGTAAGTTTATAAAAGGATACGCAAGCATAGCCAAGCCCCTGACATTATATTTACGAGGAGATAACGGTAAAGTAAACAAAAAACAAAGTAAAAATATTAAGTTAAATCTGAATGATTCAGCATTAGAAGCGATTAGAATTTTAAAAAATTATTTGAAAGAACAAGTCGAACTTTTTCAACCGGATTATAGTAAACCATTCGATCTTACTACTGATGCATCCAACATAGCTATTGGAGCCGTACTAAGTCAGAATAAGCAACCTATACACTTCTTGTCAAGAACACTGAGTAAGACAGAAGAGAACTATAGCACAAACGAGAAAGAGCTATTAGCGATCATATGGTCCTTACAAAAACTCAGAAACTACATATATGGTATAGCAGACTTAACCATATATACCGATCACCAGAGCCTTATATATTCTGTATCAGAAAAAAATCCCAACACAAAGCTGAAACGTTGGAAGGGAATCATTGAAGACTTTGGAGCAAAATTAGTTTATAAACCAGGAAACCTAAATCTTGTAGCTGACGCATTATCACGTCAACGCATAAATACTTCTACCATAGAAACAGCACATTCAGCTGAAAGTTCTTCTAATGATATAATAAAAACTGTGAATCAGCCTTTTAATGCATACACTGCACAGTTCGAACTTATTGAAGATATAACAAATAATATCGAAACACAAATCTATTTTAGTAACAAAATAAGACTCATAATAAAGTTTAAGGACAAAGACTCTTTACTAAGGCAGATGAAAGAAGTTATACAACCCCAAAAGATTGTAGCTTTGCATACGAAATTTGAAAACATATACAAATATGGTGAAAACATAAAAAAAGAATTCCCACTAGTAAGATTTATATTCACACCAAGAAAACTTCAAGACGTGACAAATTTGGAGGAACAACTAAAACTTGTAAGGGTAACTCACGAAAGAGCACACCGAGGGTTACGTAACAATATACAAGAAATCTCAGAGAAATATTACTGGCCCGATCTAAATAAACAAGCAAAGAGTTTCAACAGAAAATGCATAGCATGTCTATTTGGAAAATATGAAAGAAAACCTATCAGAGAACCTCTGAATAATTCAGAAATACCAACACATGTGGGAACACACATTCATATGGACATATACTTCAACGACAAGTATACTTTCCTTGTAACAGTAGATAAGTATTCTAAATATACAATCCTTCGGGAAATCGAAACTCGAAACAGACTGTACGACGTTATGGAAGAGGTCTTATCTAATTATTTCCCAAAATGTGAACGACTCATGACAGATAACGAGAAGGGATTCAAAACAGAAATGGTGAACCAAATGTGTTTGAAATACAACATAACTAAAGTAGAAACTCCAGTATACAGATCGACAGCGAACGGTCAGGTAGAACGTGTAAACGGTACAATAACTGAACTGTCTAGAATATTCACAATTCAGAATAAAACAAGACTTATCGAAGAAATATTTAGAACAGTGCGTGAATTAAATAATTCTATACACTCAGTTACCGGTTTGAAACCTAGAGACATTTTCTTTAATCAAAATAAATATAGCAATAGTGAAATTATAATAAATAAACTAAACTCAGCATCCAAAAAAGTGATCGAACGTCTAAATAAAGGAACTCGACACAGAGAGTATAAAAAAGGAGATAAGATAATGGTAAGAATCACAGGTCTTAGAAAGAAATCTAACGCCAGATACATAACAAGAATAGTAGAAGAAGATAAAGGAGACACTGTAATCTCTAAAGAAGGAATAAAAATTCACAAGGATAACATAAAGAATTATCATTTTTCAGATGACGAAAATATTAATATTCCTAACATTACTAGGAATTGTACAGAGTCAAGAAGGGCAAGGAAACGTTCAAATAACTGAGTTACTAAACAAGAAGTTTATACTTACGCAAACAGATGACGTGTATTTATTCAAAGAACAAACTTATTTGTTACATGCCACCAACCTGACTTCGATATTTCAACCTTACGTAAATATCGTAACTAGTAAATATCAACCTACACAAGAAGAAAAAATTTGGTTAAGTAAAATTAAGAATTTAGCAGACCAATTACAAGAACATACTAGGCATACTAGATCAATTAACTTTTTAGGAACAGCTTTCAAATATGTGTTTGGTAATCCTGACCATTATGACTTAGTTAACATAGAAACGAGTATAAATAATCTCATAGAAAACAATAATAAACAAAAAACTATAAATTCTAGATTTGAACAAATTTTGCAACAATTCGAAGGTCAGAGCCTTAAAGAACATTTAGTAATAGAACAAGTGTACGAACAATTATTATTATTGACCAGAACAATTAATGCAGCAAAAAATAATGAATATTTATCAGAAAGCCTAGACTTAGATGACATTAAAAATATTATTCAACATGAAATAATTCAAGTACCCATAATAAATATACTTGAGTACTCTAAAATATTATTAGCTAGAACTGATGAATTCTTCATCACAATATATAAATATCCAGTTCTAATTAAATCATGTAAATTGTATAAAGTAACACCTTTAAATTCAAAACATGGAAAAATCATTACAGATAAAACAATTGCCTTATGTAACCAAACTTATTTAAGAACAAGAAATTGTCAAAATCATCTAAGTAAAAACATTTGTGAAATTAACTTTGAAGAAGAAAATTGTCTTATTCCACTTTTAAAGAATATAACTTCAAAATGCAACATTAAACAAGAATACGATTACGACTTAGAAATTGAATCCGGTGTTATGTTATTAAGCGGTAAGCATAAGTTAAATAATCAAACAATTAATGGTATAAACTTAGTTACTTATGAAAATACTATAAATCTAGACGATAAAATATACAAAAACATGCATAAGCAAATTAAAGAAGTTATATTAAGAAATCATAATTCAGAGTCTTACATCGACCAAATAATTAAAGAAGATACAATGTACAAATTCGATAACATAGATACTTTAAAAAAACTAATTATTCCTTTTGAAGAAAAACCGATATTATCAACTATATACACAATTGTAACACTGATTGTTATTCTAGCATTTACGTACGTAATGATAAAAACTATACAATGTATAACAGATCGTCAAAAACAAAAAAAGATTGACGCATATAACAAAACTTATGAAAGAGAAATGTTAAAAATAGCGTCGAAAAATCGGGACGATTTCGTTTAACAAGGGGGGGAGTTAAGTATCCATAGCAAAACATATTGAGAAAAAAGATAACATTATTTGTATTCAATGATATCTTTAGTCTCTAGTACAGTCTTGCACACAACGCTACAATGATAACATATGTAAAAGAGATAATATCGTTTGTATACAATGTTGGAATATTATCTCTTCTTCATTATCAAGCAAGACGATTGTACGCTTGGGTCTCCTTGTAGATAGATAAGAAAAGTATATAAATACGACTGTATGATGAATTTATCAACAGTCTTATTGTAACTACATAGTAGCCTTAAGCTCCTTTTAGAATTAGTAAAAAGTATTTCAATAATAAAGGACATAGTTCCAAATAAATATTGTTTAATTTTAAAAGTAAGAAACAAGTGTTTTAATTCGCGCACACACACTGTACATGGGTCTTACAAGTCTTCACTTCTGCCATAGTCAATTGGCTTGAATCAACGGTTATCTAATACCAACAACAACAACAACAATCTCATGTCATTACACTTGCCTGCCAACTATATTTGAGTACCACTTCGACGGCAATCAATCAATTAAGCAAAGAACCCAAACAAGGCAGACGTTACACGTGGATCATTCATCTTTTATCACACAGCACCCTACTCGTTAATTCTTCGTGATGATTGTAAAAAGAAATACTTAAAATATCCAAAAATCACCAGCGACCTATTTAAAATAGTCCAACTGATCATACCCACGCTAAGTTATACAAAAAGTATCGCAATTGCAAAGATGATGCTAATCAGTGGCGATCCCAACGATAGTACAACAGGAGATGGTCAAAATTAAATATAAATTTAATTTACTTGTATGACTGTGTGTACATATCGTGTTGTACATTATATCATCAATACAAATGTGTCACAATGAATGGTGAATGGACAGCCATAAGCCATCCAACATTCCCCTCGAGTCATTGAATGATACCGTGCGCCGCCGGCGGGCGGCCGTACCGTCAACGATAACGACAATGGTAATGGATCTACGACTAAAACTAAAACTAACACTCACTTGCGCGCCTCTTTTTGGTGAAATGTATATAATATCTCGTGGATTGTTTGCGCCTATCTTATTTATTGTTGCTGATGTTCGATGTTATACGATATGTGCAGTTTTTGCCTTGGCTACAGTTGTCGGTATTATACAATTAGCTGGTTGTCTGTGGCATCATAATTGCTTAATATAGTACCGTTGTTTTGTTTTTATTTTGCAAATGCAACTGGGAATTCACGTCACTTATAAAATGCACTTCTTTCGGCGCCAAAACTTGATCTTAAATTATTTTGACGGAAGGAGAAAGTGAACACGTTTCGTAACCGTCATTTGATTGTAAAACATTTTACAGCTGTACCGTTTTATTAATAAAGAAAATAAGAGGAAAAACACTACATTTACGACTATTGGGTCAATGTCAGAACGTGCGGAGTAAGTGAACTCTTAAGAGACTCGCTACTGCGTTAGGGTTTAAAGGTAAGGCGCGTAATATATATTTTTTATTTGTTTACACTTGAACTTTGTGTGTTGTGCCAAACACATAAAACCTTAAATTAAATTGGCAAAACCGTTGAGCATCCGGTTTGCGCTTAAGCTGGCTCGCGATTGGCCATTTTTTTTGATTATTTTTCTTCTCTTTATTCGCACAGACGAGCTCACTTGGAACGGAAATTATTTCGACTTCGACGCGCACTGATCGCGGACTGAGACTGATCAATGGTGGTGGAAAATTTAAACCAGAGCCCCAGAGGCACCAAGTGGTCTGCCTCTGCCTATCTGCTGCTCGAATTAGCCGTAGTGCGGGAGCGAAGTGTATTATGTCGCTAACAGCGCACATTCGATGACAGATGATGACTGCACAAATTCTGTTTTGTATAGCGGCCAACTGATAAGAGGGTAAGAGCTATTTATACTACTGAAGCAACTAGGAAATTGTTGGAAAAATACCACGCTTAGAGTTTGGAGAGTATGGTGAGTCTGAATTTGAGATAAAATTGCAAGTACAATTCCACTGAAAGAATTGGTCCCAGTTGCTAGTTTTTTTCACAAAATATGTCAAACCTTATAAGGTGATTAAGAAATTTTGTAATATAATAATAGAATTAGGTAGGTATATCGGCATTCAGAGAGTCAAAATTTGAAGGAAATCTACTTAACTTAAGCAAAATCCTAATATGCTCATGACATATTAGGTCTGCTCCTTTACTTTTAAATCTTTCGAATTCTTACGAATTCTTACGCATTTTCCCCCTCGACTGTTGTTGTTCGAGAGAGTAAGATACTTCCCCTCTTACTAGTTTTTACTCAACAAATTTCTTTGCGTAAGAATTGAAACATCTGTCAGTTGCCTGAAAATTGACAGCTGATTTGAATTTGTTGTTCTATTTGGCATTTGGCATTTGGCATTTATGAACTGTCTGTCATTTTTCACAGGTTACTACTAAAGCGTTCCTTAACTTTCTAGTAATGGCGTTTTTCATTGAAGATCCGAGAGAAGTGCCCCGAAATTCAAAATTTCTCTTTTCAATGAAATTCGTTAAAGCACTTTTGCAATGGTAGTAGACATATATGTGAAATTTGGTTTTATGTTGCAAATTTTTCTTTGTGACTCTTTGGGTTCTTTAGTTCAGTTTTTTGCAAACGCTGTATCCAGCTCCGCTTCGCGACAACTGTCATTTTGACAGTCTTTTCCATTTTTACTACAAAAGTAAAGGAACAGACCTATTGTTTTAAACTATTAACATTGGCTTTGAACTACTTACAAGCTAATCGTGTACCTTTTTTTAGTAATCTGGTGAAGGTGACAGAAGCAATCATACAATTAAATAACTGGTATTGGGCTCATTTCAAAACCTAGTAACCTTAACTCGACAAAATTGGTCAGGACTTGATGTACCTTGAACGCAAGAACTATATTGGTCGGGGACGCCACTATTTCTATGTCAGACACATACATATAAATGTCAAATTGACGTTTTTATTTGACTTTTAAACGTTTTGTCAGAGTTTCAAATTAAACTTGAGCACAAAACGGAGAGAAATCTGTCAAAGCGCTTGTCAGAAATGATTACAGACTGAAGGAACCAGAAAGTGTGCAAACATTTTAATTGAATTACATTCACCGGACCAAATTCGTTTAAGATCATTGTCGAAAGTACAGCTAGTAGAAGCTATGGACTGTAAAGTTCATGCCTTTGTAATACTTTTCTTGAAAGCAGCATCATGAAAAACAGCCTGTATTTATTTGTATTTATTTTTTCTATTTTGTGATCAATTTTCCCATTCTCAAGAAATACCGCAGCCATTTTGACACAATCATAGTTACAAATAAAAATCATTGACACCATTATTATCCCGATATTTGTTATATTTCCACACTTTTGCCTAGTAAATTCAGATCAAGATTCAAGAGTCACTGAAACCGTAATGTATTTAATTAGAGAAGTAGTTGGTGCATTATATTTTCTGAAGTCTTAAGGATTCGTTTGTCAGTCAACTAGCGTCAGATAGCAATAGCAACCACTTAATTATGTGCCTACTTGTAAAAAAAAAAAATATAAAAAAAATATATAAGTATATATGAAAACAACTAAATAGGAATATTGGATCCTGTATATATTTATTTTAAAGAACGATCTAAATTCTAAACGCCTCCGGCTTTAGTGGTTTAATTTTTTACAACAGACCAGACACATTCATGATAACCATCCAAGTTTATTGTATGTCTAAAGTTCTTGATGCATATGGATAATTATAAACAAAACAAATAATGCATGCACTTTTTCAGATGTATCTATCATTAATATACATAACGTACAATGCATTTGCATTAAGTTTTATATTAAAAGGCGCGATTCATCCCTAAACAACTTCAGACCTCAGAGTAGATATACGCAAGTAATTGCTATTCAATTTGTGTTTTAAAAACAATAAGTTGTGATTGTGATAATAATAAATGTATGCCTTGTACTCATTACTATAGACAAACATTTTTTATGGCACGCATGTTATTTTTTTATTTTATGGATTGTTATTTTTCAGAATGTTTTCAGATTGTAGCCTAGTACCCTGCTCGAGCTAAACTAAATTTTAGCTGCTCTTCAACTTTTCTCTCCAAACATCAGCTAAAATTCTAGCTAAATTTTGACATAGAGAGACCTGTGGATAAATGTCACAAAAAACAGATGTTCTTTGAAAAAACCTCCCTTTATTCAAAATCTGCAAGTCTTCATGTCGATGGTTGTTGCTCCACCACCATCGGCAGCTTTTTCTGATGACTTTTCTGTTATATAAATGAAAGTTCCCGGTACTATTCATCGATGTATTCATTAAAATCACTCGTCTTTACAGAGTAGAACAACAGAGCAGGGCAATCTGCCAAAATTTAGCTTGAACAAAATGTGCCGACCCATTAAATGGGTGCGCTAATTTTGACAGGACACTCGGAAACAAAAGTTTGATTTTTAGCTCGAGCTGCGTACCACTCGGCTAAGGGGATTCGCTTAAATTTAGCTCAGCTAAATTTTGGAGAGAATTTTGTATGGTAGCTAAAATTAAGCTCGAGCAGCGTACTAGGCTTGTATGTTCATTATGATAATCGAAGAAAAAAAGTAGGTACAGAAAATGTCGACGCAAACATTAACTTTTCTCAATTGTCATGCTGTCACTGTCAGTAGCATCTTAAAGGCTGGTACGCTGTTCGAGTGAAATCCAATTTTTCATACAAATTTTTCACTGCGAAATGTCAAAATGAACTTTTCACATGAAAATTTCACCAGGCAGTACCTACGCTGTTGAAGTGAAAAATAATTGTTCAAAAAGTGATTTGTAAAGGGCGTTACTTAGGCAATTTCACTTGGCTTTTATTGTCCGTCGCATTAAATTTTTGACATTTCAGCGTGAAAATTTCACTTTCAATTTCACAGCACTTTTTTGAGAGGAGTGAAAATTTCACTTCACTCGAACAGCGTACCAGCCTTAAGAGCTGACAGAATTTTCCCAACTGTGTAAAACCCATATGACAAATATTTCGAAAAGATTTAGATTTGTAATTTGGATCACAAGGTGATTGTGATTTTTATCTTGCACATTAAAATGTCTGACATCTATTAATTGTCATATAATTGCGTTTAGTCTGGAAAGACTGTAAAATCCAAGTTTCCTTTAAAACGAGATAGTAATTCTACATCATGATCCAAGATAAAATCAAACCACTAAGAAAATTGGTTCACTGTTTTCGTTGCAAGTGTTAACTACCAGCAATTAAATTGATGGCCCTAAAGATTTGTGTTTTGCTTTACATCTCATAAAAAAACGTAGTACTTTATTTAACGCACTTTTGATAGCGCTGTAATCCCAAGAGGACCTAGACCCAAATTTCATAGTTTCTTTCACATAGTAAGTTGAATCTTAAAAAGTCTAGTACAAGACTGTCAAATTCATTTAAAATCATGTCAAAGTTTACTAATAAAAGTGAGTGATTGGAGGGTTTTCGATGACGTATAAAAAATTAAACTTGGCTCAATTCAAACTTCACGCTGCAGCTAAAAATTATCATTTACAGTTCTCATTCTCATGCTACAATCAAAAGGATTTCTTTAATGGACTGACTGAATTGCAGTGCCGATTTTTCGACTTTGGTTATCAAAGACCATAATATTGAAACTTGATATCTCAACATCGAACAATTTTTATACAAAAATAGACTATTATCGTTTTAAGAACTTGATTTAAATATATTGTTATGATAAGAACTTAATAGCACAATCAGTTATAAAGATAAGGAAAGAAACATTTCAAATAGATTGTTGAAAAAATATTACATGTACAATCGAAGAAAATAATTTGTCCTTTACATGTACTACCTAGTCCACAAACTGATCATAAATAGACAGCTTTTCTTCCTGCGCAACATTTTGATACAAAATACTTTCTTGGAAACCCTCAATTTTCTATGTGTGATTTGGAATAACTCTACCAGGACTGCGGTAGGTTTTAGATTAAAGCAGCTTCCTGTTCTCATGATACAGTGGCAGTTTTTTTCTAATATTAGTTAGCAACTTCTTAAAATGACACTAATTTAAAACACTGGACTTTGACACAATATTGAATTAACATCTTCACATCTATAAATACCCACACATTTATATTCATACATAAATCCACTTCATTAAACCTTTTTTTAAAAGTTTTAATGCATTCACTTAACCAAACATTAATTCAAAAAACAAATATTATGTTTTAAAAATCGTAAACTATTTCAGATATATTTTTGTGTTTAAAACTCGTCTTTTATATGAAATAATCAATTTAATTTCTTACATTTTTGAAGCAATCCGTTCGTGTGCTGTTTTCGGAAACGACCCCCAACCGAAACTGAACTTCAGAACTCGATAGTAATTCTGCAGTGTTTTTACATTTTTACTGATTAAAGAAATCTCCCCATCTGAAATACCTAATAAAACGATAATCCACTATAATCAGCTACTAAGTTCCATAGGGTCGATAATACATAATAAAACAATGTTATTAATAATTCGATAGCTATACAACTTTAGAGCAAACGATACGTATTTAATAATTAATTAGGTATCTAATCTAAATCTTTAACATTAATCTAATCTAAATCTTAAAAATCATGAACTTTTCAAAGACAGCTTTGTAATATTCGAAAATTCGAATATTATTCTGTCGCTATATGGGGAAAATAGGTAATCGGCAGTGCGAATAAACTTATTAAGCTACTTAAGTGAAAGTTTAGCTGGTTTCTATTCTATCTACGTTTTATAACTGAAGAAAGTTTAATGCGTTTGAGAAAAAAAGTACTTAATTAGAAAATGGTGCGTCAAAAGAAATCACTAATCTGCTCACCACTCCTACGCTTAGTACATAAGAATATTAGTACTTCAAGTACGTTAGTATGTAAATACGTTAGTGCGTTAGTGCGTAAGCTCGTTAGTACGTAAGTACGTTAGTTGGCTAGCAGAACCCAACCTTCTGCTTAGACATAAAACATAACGCCCCTATTTTTAAAGTCTGTGTAAAATTAATCAACTGGCTACACAGCAGCTACGTCAAATTTTTGTATAAAAACTGACGCCTGTTAGTTTACAAGCTTGTGTCTATTTTTTTTATGAATGCGGAGGGAATCTGACACCTTTTTACCGAATGGACCAATGGGGCCTGCGCCTGGCCTTCGAGTTTCGAGATAATAAGTGTTTTCTTGTAATTGTTTATTATTAATGTTTAAGAGTGCGAATGAACAAATTTTGTTTGCGCTTTTTACAAATGAATATGGTTGTAACTAATATTTGTTTCATTTTTTCAAGGGGGTTTATTTATCCCTTATATTCGAATTCACCCCATTAAAGTTAAGTACCATTATGCTGATTTTCAAAACTAACTCACTTTTCTCATGCTATTGAACTCAATAAATTCATTAGTTCCTCATTCCTGCATACCTTTTAGATGGAGTTATGTTTGTTTTTGCTACCCATTGAGAGAGTTTGGAATTTAAATATTCGTATAGACCGGAAGTAGAAAAACTGGGCTTTAACTTACTAAACATCTGTTTGGCATTACTGTAGACCTACATTATCGACATTTCCTTATCACTCACCAAACAGACCACCTACATCTCAGTTTCTACAACTCAGTTGACAACAAGACATCTGACATTTGTAAGAAAAATAAAAACATGCATTTCTCCATATGATTTGCCTTGGGCTTTCATCTCGCAACAAAAAGTTAGCTGCAAAAGCAAAACAACAAAAACAGCTGCAAATTACTTTTCAATTGAACCAAAGTCAGTTCAATTTGAACCCGCTGATTGGTTTTTCCATTCCAATTTAATGGTAAGTCGCATGAATTTCCTCCAAACGCACGTTTGCAAAACGCGAATCACCTAACCGATTGCAAGGTGACAACTATTTATAGAACGCAATTTTTTTTCCTCATTCTAATTCAATTAAAGCAACCCTAACATTGCGGGATTAACGTAAAAAATGCTGCCAACAACAATATTTCGGCAAATGTACCGGCCGGGTATGTGTAAGGGCCTCACCGACCTATTGCGCACCACTCGTGAAGGCACATGCCTTAATCGCTATGCTGCTGCCACGGGGCTATTGAAGACATCATTTCTGGACTACCAGCGGTGGGATATAGTCTCACTGCGACTGTATGCGGACTCGAAAAAGCACTCCATTCAACTGAAAACTATCCAGAGTCGTGATTTAATCCAAAATGTTATCGACAAGAAACGCGAAAGCTTCATCGAGCGTAAGAATGTCTTGGTTAAGGATATTCGGGACACAAAGTCCATGGTGCAGGAGAGGGTGCGTGAGAAGATGGAAGAAGTTATCGAGCGCGAGAATATCCTGACCATACCTAATCTATTGACAGTCGGACGTGCCTTTCTCGCTCCGTACATTGGCTATGTCATCGTGGACGGGGATTTTAGTTTAGCAATGGGTTTGCTTGTGGTGGCTGGAATAACCGATTTGGTGAGTCACAATTGTAACCTTTACAGAGAGAACATTGAATAAGTATGTTGTTGTTACAGCTAGACGGACAAATTGCTCGACACTGGCCCACGCAGGCCAGTAAGGCTGGTTCTTTCTTAGATCCGATGGCGGATAAGTTGCTGATTGGGTCGCTGGTCATTTCGATGGGTTATTGTGACTTATTGCCATTGTGGTTGGCTGGGACCATCCTCTTTCGTGATGTCTTCCTTTTGGGAGCTGGTTTTGTTATTCGTTATATCAGCCTCCCGCCGCCAGTAAGTTGAAAATTTGCATAGGTAACTGCTCCTATAGTTGTTGTAGTCGTTTGCGTTGATACGAGCAAAAACTTTTGACTTTGTAAGTTGTTCTGTAGTCCTGAAACTGGAAATTCCAGGAGATAGTGAGAATACAAAGTATGTGAACAGTGGGGACCTTTAGCATGTATTTGGAGTGGAATTTGCGGACAGGGAAAAATATCTTTGCTGTTTTAATGAACGCTTAGTGGCAGTTCACTTTAGGGCTTTATATTGCGGCGAATATTATCCAAAGATCCGCTCCTACCCAACAGCGTATAAATAATACAGTAGCTATAAATAGTCCGCCAGCCTTTACCAAACAGAAGTATCAGTCATTACCCACGGTTACCCGTCGCTGCCTATTTACTTTATTCAGCTCCATCAGGCAGACGAAACAAACTGAGCATTTAGCTTTATAAAACGTTTCCAACTAATGCAGTTCAGACTAATCTGGATTCTTGTCCAACCAACTGATCATAACTTTTTGTTTTTCAATTACAGAAAACCCTAACTCGTTACTTTGATGCCACGCACGTAACCGCCCAACTGGAACCCACATTCATCAGCAAAGTAAACACCTTCGTGCAGCTCACTGCTATCGGCGTAAGCTTAGGTGCCCCCGTTTGGAGCTATCTCGGTAAATAAGCAATCGCAACACCAAGCCAATGGGTTTTAATTGATTTTTATTTACAGATCATTCGCTTCTGCATGGATTATGGTATTTAACTGGCGCAACAACAGTAGCCGCTGCTCTCAGTTATATTCTCAACAAAAATACATACAAAATTTTGAAGAAACAAACGTAGAACACCGTCGCCAAGGCTGCGCATGCCTCCACAACTCTATAGCCTTTTAAGCTTCAACGAAGCGAACGACCTGCTAGCTTCTTTTAGTTTCTGAATTTCCGTAGACGCTGTAAATTAAATTTATGACTGACGCAAGGGATTTTTTGCAACAAAACAAGCTTTTCCTTTATTCCTACTATTACGTGGCGGCGATATATTTGTCGGTCTTGTACATTTCATAGGCGAACTCCTCTCTATGGCCGGGATCGAATTCTAGTCCGACATAGCTGATTTCCAAGCTAAAAGGTCCATCGTGACCAGCCCTGGCGCCGACTGAAAATCCGAAATGCGTTACGCGGTTCAGTCCGATTGCGTTTTGTCTATCCTGCACACGGCCTTTCGAAGCGAAGAAGAATTTCGAAAATGGTATCTAAAGGATAATGTTTAGTTTGCTGCAAGCTGAAATACGTTCATTTGGGTACCCTAACGGTTTGCCAGTGAGGCCCTCCTCGGGTGTAAAGCACATAGTGGTAGACATCGTTCCAAAGCAGGTCAAAGTATCCTTCCGTATGTAGGTTGATTAGATATGACCGACCGTCACCTCTCACCTTAAGCACCAGAATGTTGTACTGCTGCCAGTCGTAGGTGGTCTCTCGTTTAAAGGATTTCTAAATAACAAAAATATTAGAAAGAGGAAGATTTACAAATTACATTGGATGGCATACCCTGACTCTCTTTGTTCGAATGTTGGCATAACCAGTTCGTTTGATCTTTCCATCCTTTAAAAAGTCCCCACTAACATAACCATGAAACAGCCCGGCTTCGGAATCGCTTATCTCCAGTTTGGCTGTACTTTTACCTTCTGCATGGTCATTGTCAGTAGTGACAACCCATTTGTTAAGATCTTCGTCACTTTTGAACTGAAATACGACATCAGTTTCACCTGGAAATGGACAATTATTATAAAAGTTAGTTCACGGGACTGCAGCAACCTACCCGGCCGGAAGACGAGAAGTGGGTCACTCTCTAGTTTCTCCTTCATCTCCTGTTTCCATAGAGCGATTTCCTGCTTAAGATCTCTCATTCCATCCAAAATAAGTTGCTTCTTTGATGGCAGTGGTAGCTCTGTGCGGTAACCACCTTTCTTTTCCTTTTCCCAAAATTCTGAAAGAACTGCCGTGGTGTGAAAAGCATGGGTGGATGTAACGGCCAGGGAGGCAGGTGATTTTTGCAGACATTGTGGAAATCGTAAACTACAATATCTACCCTGTGAAACAATTCGCACTAAACTATTCATATTTTGTTTAAATTATTTTCATACTGGAAATTAAAAAAATTTATATATAATGTACACAGAAATAAAGTGTTATGAGAGCGGGTGACATTAGACTGTCACTGAACTGCGGTAGACAGCTGTGACTGAAGTTCAGGCGAATGTTGATAAGAGGTTCGACTGTTTTTACTGATTGTGAATTGGCCTGAAGGAAGCGTTCAAAGTGTGCTTCCATGTATAAACTAAAGATTTCAATTACCGATAACACATTTTAAGAAGATTTCCGGTGCTTTTAGAGTGTTCTATTAATTAAAAATGTTTTTGACGTATATTTTTCACAAGGATTAAAGAAGACGCCATATTTGCAATAATTCTTTCATTATAGATTATTATATTTCGACAAATCAGTGTAAAAAAGTTACTGCCTATATCTTCAGTTTGAGAAAACATTTTAAGCCTAGTATGCAGTTCACGTGAAATCCAATTTTTCGTACAAACTTTTCACTGCGAATTGTAAACATGAAGTTTCCAAGTGAAGATATCACTAGGCAGTACGCTTTTAGAGTGAAAAATAGTTGTTCAAAAAGTGATTTGTAGGGGGGCGTTACTTAAACTATTTCACTTGGCTTTTATTGTCCGTCGCATTAAATTTTTGACATTTCGGCTTGAAAATTTCAATTTCACAATACTTTTTGGAGAGGAGTGAAAATTTCACTTCACTCGAACATCGTACCAGCCTTTATTTTATAGAGGTACCTACTTTATAATTAAAACGAAGTTTTTAGAATTCCAACGAAAAAAGACTGACTACCACAAACTTTTGGTCATTTATTGAACGCAGCCCGCCATTGACTTTCTCTTATCTATGACTTTTCTAATCAAAATCAGCTGGGACCGCTACTGCAAAAAAAAAACTGCAAAACCATTTGCTAATTGCTAATTAGCCAGGAAAGGCAGCCAAACAAACGTTTTTGAAATTGACTTTACTTCAGTTATTTAAATTATGTGCTTGTGGTAAAGCGCGGTTGGATCGTTGTCGAAAATTAGCAGAAATAATATCCCGTCAAATACTATTCCACGCGTTGTGTTAGAATTGTTGTGTGCACTTTGTTAAGAATGGTAAGAATAGAAAATCCAAACGAAAGTACAATTCAATACGTTTTATAAATTATAACATACATTCAAATTGCTGTGATTTTTTTTAAATAAGCTGAGTGATTGCAATCGTGGCAGAGTCCGCAGACCCCGCTATGTGCAGGCAAATAAATATGAGCAAATTCTTCTGTAAAATATCTGGATAAAAATAGAAAACAGGAACACATCCAAGGTCATCTGCCATTGCCAATAACTTATGCCTCATTATGTTGACTGGTTTTCCATGGGGGAAAAAAACTCATTTACTTCTACGTGGTAATGGTAAGTGCCGACTTCAAAGTCTACCACCAAGAAGAGATACTATCCTAGAATCCGGAATTTATCTGGACTGGAATGTACGTCAATCTACACCTTTTACAGGTTTATTTCTTCAATTTATACACACTGTCTTTCTTTGGTGTTCCAAACCGGTCCAATGATCTTGTTATTGGTTTATGATAAAATGTCAACTAGAAAGTGGTCGATGTTGTCTGTCAGCTCGCCCCCACTACCCCTATTCAGAAGAAGTCGTTTTCGTTTCTGTTGGTTATCTACCAGTTGTTTTTAGTTTCTTGTCAAGTAAACATCATAGCACAACGATATGGTGGGACACAATAAGGTTTGTGGATGTGGCATTTTACATTTCCCATTTATTTATCATTTTTAAATGGATTGGTTATTCTTATCAGTTTTAAATACATCAAAAGTACATTAATGTGGAATTGTTAAACGTTTTTTTACAAGTTATTGGTTTACTTCTATTGTTATTGCAGGAAGAAGTTTACCTATACGATCCTAGAGTTCTCTTGCAACTGGATTTTCATAAGAGTCCGGCAAAGTTTGATCCATTCATTTCTGCGGCAACGCCAGGCGAGACGTGGCTGAAGGTGCGACCACTAAAAGATGGAGACTACGATAGAGGTTTTTTGCAATTGCTGTCGCAGTTAACGGCTGTTGGAGATGTTTCAAGGACACAGTTTCTGAGTAAGTATTTAAAATGTCCCCTTAATATAAATAGTACGGTGCGCTCTGTGCTTGTTGCCCTTTCTTTCGCGCTGCGTTTTTGATTGGAGATTTAAACTTTTACAAACACCCAACTGCTTTGCATTTGAGTAGCACCGGACATCATGAGAGTAACTTTTACCTGTTAAACTTCTATTTTAGCGAGATTTTCTCAAATGAAGGCCAGCGGCGACTATTTCGTTACTGTCATTGAGGACGCGAGGAAAAATGAAATCATCGGAGCTGCCTCCCTTATCATAGAACGCAAGTTCATTCATGGGTGTGCAATCGTAAGTACTATACCTTTCAGAAGCTTCCTTAATTGACATCTTTTATCTTTTTAGCGCGGCCGCCTCGAAGATGTGGTTGTGAATAACACGTACAGAGGAAAACAATTGGGAAAACTGTAAAGAAAGCAATCTATAAATATAATTTCTTCTCTAACCCACGGTCTTTTCTACTTTCAGCATTGTGGTGACAGTCTCCTTGCTCGCCGAACACCTCGGCTGTTATAAAATGTCGCTTGACTGCAAAGATAAGCTTATACCGTTCTACAAGTCTTTGGGATATGTGCTTTTACCGGGCAATTCCAACTCAATGACTATTCGTTATGATGAATCTCCTAGCACAAATGGTGCCCACAATCCCACCAGCAACACTGTTAGCCTGGAATGTTCATCCTGACAATTAGCCCCCAGTACTGCAGCCAAGTCAAAACTTTAACTGAAGAAAATTCAAACAAATCAAAGCTTTGTGTGACGGAACTCTTAAGCTTAATTTACATCATCAGTGTTTTGTGTAACTTCAACTAAACGTACATCCAACACCGAGCTTATGAATAAAACACTCAGATGAAGTGTTGTCCCACGTCATGGAGATGACAAAAATTACATCAAGCTTCCAAAATCTTGAGATATGTTTACGTTGCGCACGATTTTATTTTATTTTCTTCTTAGTGAACGTTTTAACTTGCAAAAAGTGAGCCACTAAATTAATAACATCATCCTCACTTTTAACGCTTCGCAGTGCTGGCTGAAATGTTGCCATAGAATTATTTGTTTTATGGACAGTAGTACCTAAGTTATTACTAGTATATTTTAATTTGTTTATATGTTTTGTTTACATTATTTGTCTATCTATCTTTTGGTGGTGGATTGTTCGTCATAAGCAAAGACTTTTCTTCAGTTTAATTTACGCTAAGCTTTGGAAGTGCTCCGAATATATTATTAAAAAAACAATATTTGTGTTTAACTCATTCTCAAGCTGTGAACATATTCCGCTGAACGTACAAATGTTAAGAAATCATTTTGGGCGCATATTTTGAATGTTTTAATATAAAATTGAATGAAAAATGCGTAGAAAATTGTCGAAGGCTAGAGGTAGGGGCACATATTCCAAACGCACAAATCTCAACAACAAAGAGGGCAAGTGACGTTTTTACGTTCGATTAGACACACGAAATCTGGAATCTGAAAGCAGAATCTGAGATGCCCAATCGAATACCACATCACAGATTTTGAAAACTAATAGAGCTTGTATACATTTTCGTGAATTTTTTCAACAGCAAAGAAACGTATTGCACATTGCATCGGGATAAATAACTAATTTGAATCTCGGAAATGTCAATTAGGACAAAGTTGTTGTATTTGCGTGCTGAAAATCCTACTTTGCTGTGCTTTGCTTAAGTTAGAATCTCAAAAAATCGGTCTCTTTTTCGCCTTTCTGATAATTTGGGTGGAAATTGAAAGTAAACTGCAACTAGAAGTCGAGACACACATTTTTGATGTGAAACATCTTATGGCGCGACTTGGGAGTAAAATCGATTCATGAAAGCGGAAATGACCAAGCGGAAGTGCGAGACGGAAATTGGCCTGTCGCCATCGCTATGCCGCCGCCTAAAACTCCGCAACCACTCAACCGTTTCGAATGAAATTTTGTGGGTGGGTATGGTTGGTTGTTACTTGATGGATAGGATAGTTTTGGAACCGATAGGTGGCGCTGTAGTCGATCTTCTTAACCACTCAACCGATTTCAATGAAATTTTGTGGGTGGGTATGGTTGGTTGTTACTTGATGGATAGGATAGTTTTGGACCCGATAGGTGGCGCTGTTGTCGATCTTCTTAACCACTCAACCGATTTCAATGAAATTTTCTGGGTGGGTATGGTTGGTTGTAACTTGATGAATAGAATCATTTTGGACCCGATAGGTGGCGCTGTTGTCGATTTTCTTAACCACTCAACCGATTTCAATGAAATTTTGTGGGTGGGTATGGTTGGTTGTTACTTGATGGATAGGATAGTTTTGGACCCAATAGGTGGCGCTGTTGTCGATCCTCTTAATCACTCAACCAATTTTAATGAGTTTTTGTTGGTTTGTATGGTTGTTGGAAATATATATTTTTAAAATTTTTTTAACTGAATTTTCAAAGTGAATACTTATATGGGAACGCTGGAGTAACTGAAGAAGCTAGGTTTTACACACACACACTAAACTACTGAATCATTTGGCAATATGAAAACAAAATGTAAACAAAAACTCTCGACATAGAAATAGAAAACTTTGGATTGGATTTTGTTATGAAAACTTTTTAAATTAATGAGCATAATTGTCTTCTGCGCTGAATCAAGATTATAATATTATAAAGATTTGGTTTTTAAATTTAATTTCTTAATGAAATTCAACTACATACAACACAGTTCAATTTAACATCCACATTTAGCGTGAAAAGTTTCACATCTGGCGTGTGGTCACAAGCACGCTCTCTTTTTTTTTTATAGTGTTTTATACCAATCAAGCACAAATGTGACGGGAACAGTTTTTTTTCGGTATTTGTCTACTTTACTTCGCATTGCTGAGAGAGAAGCTCAAAAAACACACTTTGTATTGGGCAATACCCTATCAAAAATAACTGAAATTCAAAATGTTTGTCGATTGCCGATAATGGCACCTTTACCCTATAGTTGAGTTTGACATCGAGTTCAGTTTGTTTACCTTTTTTCACCGAGTTTTCGACAAAAAATGTCGTCTTTGCTCATTCACTGCACATTGCAAACAAATTTGATATAAAATAAAATAACTTTAAAAGAATAACGTTATTTTGTACGCAAAATCTAATATCTGAGACGCCACGCCATAGACAGATAGTCCTGTGCATCCTCACAGCTCAAACAAAATAAAAAATGTGAGTAGAAATTAAAATTACCTCTATCAGCAATTGAAGGCAAAACCGAATTGAATTTGCCAAACAAAGCCGGACTCCTGTTTTGTTGTCTCATTGACAGGCAGTGTGGTATGGTGTTCCTGTTCCTCAAACAGTAAACAAAAAGGAGAAGACTTCAATATTCAACGTAACCATTTAACAATCTACTTCTTACTACTTACAGCAAAGTATTGCATTACTTCTTCACTAACGACGTAAAAGAAAAGAACTCCTCCAGCCGCAGGAAAGCTACAAAAGTTGACAAAACACTTGTGGAAAAGTAAAAACATTCATAATCTATGAAAATTCATACATACTCATGTTTCTACATTCAGGCAGGACATCAAATTACCTCCAATAATGATTGATAATGTGGAGGAAATGCCTTGCTCCAGGCAAAGCCCCAGCACGATACCAGCCGCTATTTCTCTTGAAATGTAAATATATAGTTTAGAGAGAACCGGGGGCATTTAAAGTTCTAAAAATTCTTACAGTGAGCCCACCCCAGCAACAAATGAATCACCTGGACTACCCGGCGATGTCAAAATCGAGGACGCTACCCCACAGACTCTTAAGAGTTTAGCATATAAAATGAGAACGATCCTAGAGACGAAAAACGAAACGATATGTCAATTGCAGCGCAAAAATCGGCAACAAGTCAAACAAATTAAAAAACTAAACGTATTGATTAAGCAGTTGCGAAAACAAAACAAAATCTTGCAAAATGCAGATCAACCTCTTCCTAATAAATAAGATATTTTGTACCGTGCAGTTTGGATGTTTCAAGTTTTTCTACATTTTTTAATGGTAAAAATTCACATATATTGAAAAAATATAAAAGACGCTATATTTATATTAACACAAAAATTCGAGACTTTTTATTTATTCATTTAATATCCGTATCGGTTTTTGAAACATGGAAACGGCGGTTGAATGGTAAGCTGACTTCAATGATTCTAGTAGGCGCACAAGCATAGATAAGTTTCCGATCTACCCGTCAACATGAGAGACGATCCGATTTTACTTTCAATTCTATTCGAAAGTAGAATCGAATAACATAGTTGGCCTCCAGTTGGGTTATTGTTTGTCATGGAGCAGTAGCTCGTATAATACGCCAAAGGATCACCTCTCTCAGGGATCTAATATAAAGTCCTCGTTAGAAAAACTCTTATACAACCTACCAGTGAGGATTCATGCGTAAATTTCCACATTTTCTATATAAATAAGATAAAATACCGGCTTATAATAGACAGTGCTCTGAAAAATAAGTTGAAGGGGTGTAGAATTTCCCTTAAAGATCATACTGATCAAAGAAACAAGTTAATTTAAAGCGAATTGTATGATTTTTATGCGATGAATAAACTAGCAAAAGTAATATAAATAATTTCTCGAAACTTAAACACAACAGTAGATATCCTGAAACTTTACATAGTGATGTCCTTCAAGACGCCATCGCTAATGTCGAAGAGGGCGTCAGAGCTTATGTTCCCCATCTTTGCATTGAAATCGAAGCCAACATTCGATGCATTCGGATCGTTTTCATCCGAAGGCACTCCCTTTTTGACAGCTCTAAAGCTACAATTGAGATCGGGATAAGTTGCGTTACACTTCTCAGTGCCGTTTACCTGCAAAGAAGTGAAAGCTTAATTTAAAGATTCCGACTGTGAAAGAAATCCTTACATTGAGAAGGCCACTCTTATTGACGGTGGTTTCCAGTAAAGTTCTGTCATTGAGAAGAATCTTAGGAAACTCTTTCGGATCGAATGAAACCAAAGGATCCAGTCTGCCCGACGGACTGGTACTCAAATTGTGCAAATTCAACGAAGCATCCTGAACCTTTTGAACGGCGGAAATTTTCCGCGAATATACAAAGCTCGTATCGAGTGCACTTGCTGTCAGGGAAATGTCCATTTTTCGGCAAGACACTGCTGTCTTTTCGTTCGATCCAAATGGCGAGTCCACCGACACGGTCACCACTGTTTGACATTGTTCATCGTTTATTACGTGCGATGAATCCAGATCGTCTGGTCCAAAGAGGCTCTCGTGTCTCTTCCACTTGGAAGCGAGCGATGAAAGATTACGAGAACCATTTCGAGATTTTGAAGTGTCTTTGTTTAGGGTGCGCAGCAGCTTAAGAGGATCTACTATTTTCGATTTATTGAGTGTGCTTGGAGCCTGTTTCATTGAGCGATCAAGCGGTTTCCTTGCGGACCCCGGAGCTGGCATTGCCGGAAACAATGTGTTTTGTTGATTTCCAAAGCAGAACGATTCAATGGAACGCTCCATCACGAAGTCATCAAGAAAGGGAAGCCGAGGATTGTTGTTCATTTTGTTGTCGATCATGTCGAGCCTAATCGGCGGCGTGTTAATGAACTTCGAGAAGATACCGCCCGGGCAAAAGCCGTGAGCATTGGAACGGACTGGCGTTAGTTTTGTTTCTGGATTTAGGCCTTCCTCGCTGATGGTCGACAGGAACTTGGTCAACTGCGTTTCAATCTGAAGGATGTCCGTTTTGAGTGCACTCAATTCGTTGCCGATAAAATCGCTCCTATTGTTCAGCTGATCGACAGCCACAATACTACCCTCGACATCTGGATAGATACGATTAAAGGTAGCCAACAAAGTGCCCATCTGCAAGTCAGTGTTGTGAATTTGGTCGCCGATCTCTAGGTCTGGGTATGCCAGTTTAATTTTCAACAATGAACGCTTTACCATCTCCTTGTCATACTTAACGCCAGCCTCGTGATTTTGGAAGCGGTCTATATTTTCTTTTAAAGCCTTTAGCGGCTCCTCCAAGGATTCCACTTTGGCAACCTTCTGCTTGAGGTTGAGCTCAAACATTTGCCGATTGCTGGAGGCGAAGTCAGCCAACACAGAGTCGTCTAATAAATCTGTTATGTGACAATTTGGCATTGAAATCGATTCCATGTGCTTGGTCAAGGCTTCTAACTTCTCCTTTAGGCTTACAATCTGCGTGTCAGTTGCCTTAATATAGCGCGAAGCATACTCCTTGTGCGCCTTGTTCTGTTGTTGCATTCGTTGGATGTTGAAATCTGACAACTGACCGGGACTCACCTCAGAAGCAAGAAGTTTCTCTCGCTGTTTGATCAATTCTTTTGTAATAAAGTCAATAAGATCCAAGAGGAATAGTATGAACTTCATACCACCCGGCATGACCACAAGATAACTTTTGATGTTGCTCCACTGTAAGTTGTGCTTCTCGTTTAGGTGCATTAGATACTGTATTGTGGAAGAGCGAAAGTTTGCTTCGGATTTCTTGTCCGCAATCGGCCAGTAGAAACGTTTTTTGAACTCCAACGGGTCCAGCAAATTGAAGAGATAATGCATAACGTGGAAGAAAGCCTTTTGGTTTGGCTTCAGGAACATGTCTTCGACAAAACATTTCTTGAAATCTTCTGAAGGCGGCTGTATCATTGTGGTAAGTGCTGTAAGCTTACGATGGAGTTTCTCGCCAAACACCTTTTCTTCGGCCTTCCAAGTATCAATCACAGTTCGATCCATTTTGTTGCCAATGAAAATAAAAATCAAATTCGTAACACGAAAAACAACAGCTAAACATTTGAAACTCTATTTTTAATTAAACATAAACGTCAGTCAGTTGGGCTAAATCAAATTTGTTCTGGCACCACTGGACTACGCCCAGTCTCCCACTGTATTCAGTGAATGGGTTTTTTATTAGTACCAATGAAGGTAAGGTAGTTCGTAAAGGAGTGTTAATTTTTTGTGAAATAAATTCAATTATAGGAGCGCTATTCTTTTACTTTAACTTCATGTCAAATATCCGACATTTTTATATGGTTTTTCTCTGTATCGGTTAGTTAATCACCCCGTTCTTGATCCCGTTCTTACGGGGCTCCCGTTTACCTGGTTTTCCGAAGTGACATCGCTTCCAAGTACAAATTTTTTTGCCTTGCTTTATTGTACTGCTTTTATGTTTTTCAGCTGAACGCCAAATGTGACTTCATAAGTACTTGCGCGTCAAATTCAGAGAGCTTCCACAGAATTCCATTGTTGACTAAAAGCGACCCACTTCTTCCATCTCGTAAACTTAACAGTTTTAAATATTTTTTGATGTCGTTATAAAATGTACGCATCGCTTTGGTACTACTTAGCGCCTCAATACTTTTATTTATTAGGTACCTATTTATTTCAGATCTCGCCAAGAAATGTACCTATCAAACTTTTACAATTACCTATTCCGATTAGATTTTTGTGCAGCAGTATTTTCGAACAGAGTTGAAATATTCTATTACAAACTAGGTACTAGACTGAATGAGCTCTGTAGAAATGTCAGCAGTGACGTTTACCTTGTCGCCTTGTAAGTCGAGCTGTCACTTTGAGATAGTTTACTTTTTACTTTTATAACAAAATCCCGCCGATATTTTTATATTTCATTTGAAAGATTATTACAATAAAATCAACTGAATAAAAACGCAAAAATGGAAAGCATTCATCCAGAAAAGAAACCCAAAATGGATACTACGCCCGCAGTCGATAGCGAAAAACGTAAAGATGAGCAAACCGGCATTTGCTACTGGTATGTTATTTTCCAAAATGAGCATGCCCACGCTTTACCGTACACCAATAAATGCAAATTTGTTTATTTTTCAGTGGCAAAGATCGCAATTTAAATATTGTTGAACTCCTATGTGCAAACTGCAACCGATGGTATCATGAATCTTGCATTAGCTACCAACTGGGCAGGCTAGTACCTTTCGTGACCAACTATGTCTTCATATGCAAGAACTGTTCGCCGAGTGGTTTGGAAAGCTTCCGCAAAACTCAAGCCAGTAAGCAATATTTTGCGCAATGTACTTCTAAACGAAATAATGAATTTTCTTAATAGCTATTCCTCAAATGTGCGTTACTGCTATTGCTAATATGCAGCAAAATTCGGCAAAAGATGGTAAAAACCTACTGCTTTTTAGTAAAGATAAAGAAATCATCGCGTACATTGATCATTATTGGGAAGCAATGACAACAATGCCTCGTCGAATAACACAATCATGGTAAGTTCGCAAAATGCAATGTGTCGATGGCGTCTGCAGCAACTCACTTGAATTTCAGGCATTCGACTGTCCAGCGAGCACTTCTCAAAGACATTCAAATTGTTTTCACATACGAAGAGTCCGCGGAAAATGGTGCAATGTTTGGATTATTCAACACGGATCTCACAAAAATTAAACCCAACTACGATGCAATGGTAAAGCTGGGTGCACTGCGCTTGACCGAGGACGGGTATGCACAAGGTAAGCGAGCTTGCATGGAACTATTTTAAATTGGGAATCTTACTTTAATAACGCAATGAACACGAACACGAACGATATCAATTATTTATATGTGTAATAAAAAACTTCTGTCAAGCTCTCTCAAAGCAATTACTAAACTTACCTAAGTTCAAGGCTTGAGCGAATGGATGTTTTGGCGTTGGCTCTTGCTGTTTTGTTTCGCAGCATGTTGACAAGAAAAGCTTGGTGTTCCGTCGAAGTATAGATAAGTTTTTGTGTTTGCCGTAGATAGACTTTAAAAATGTTTGGTTAGGTTGCTGATTAAAAAAAATTTCATATTCAAATACACAAAGGTTAATTCATGGAGTAATACGTGACTTTTGTATGTATGTGGTAAGTGACAGTTCCTTCCAACTGAGTTATTATGGCACGGATTGTGAAATGTCTGCAAATGGGACATTTTTAAGTTTTGGCTTTTAAATATTCGATGGAAAACTGGTAAACTTAACCGAATCATCGCCGCCTAATTCAGGGGAAATAAAATTGGTTCAAACTTTCCAAGCAATGTAGGGACCTTTCCTCCTTTCTTATATAAGCATTGAAAGGGACTAAATGGAAATAAATGACACTAGAGGAGTAAAATTGACAGCTTGAATCTGGGGTTGAATTACCGCATCCGTGATGGAGTACTACGTGACTGAATTTGTTATTGTTTTGCATGTAAAATCAACAAAATTCACGTATTGCTCGCTTACGGGTGCGGTAGTTTGACCCCAGACCAACCGCGTTACTCCTCAATAGCTTATGTAGTCTTTTGTACTTTTTTGCCTTAAAGATTGGTCAATTGCTGCAGAAATATCACCTCCTTTGAGCTGTGTCTGACAGTGTTATGATATGTGGTGCAGAGTAGATGCAGCTAGGCAAAAGGCATCCCAAGAAACAGTGCACGAAAGTTCCAGAGCCGTAAGACGCGTACGATCTGTAAAGAAAATGATATGAGTTAGTAATGCGCAATACAAAATGCACAAAAGGATGATGCACATGAATGTTTCTGCACAATTAGGCTAGGCTACAAATCCCGGCGTTTGCGATCTATTACGAGTTTGTAAAGAGTCAGACGGATTGAAAGTAAAAGAAGTGTAGGTATGTACGATTTTCACGCCACCTTACCTAACATTTCGCTTTTGATTGAGACTACAAGCGAAAACATCGAAGATGATGCCCTCCCCTTTAGTATGCGGGATATTGTTACGTGACCTTAGTCTAGGGATGCCATTTGTCCGGGTTTTACCGGACATCTAGTCACGCTCTTCGGCCTAGTTTGTTCAAATATTTACGGCAACCCTCTCCTAGTCGTTAGATTCGTATGAAAGTTCTTTTGTAAAAATGACTCCTTTATTTAAAGCCGAAGAACGTACGAAGAAATTTATCAAATTCGGTCAAATTAACTTCGCAAAGAATCTCATTAGCAGTATACGGAAATAGTCTGGTATTTTCTAATACATATATTGCGAATACGCAGAATCATTGACATACTATATATGAAATCAAAGTGAAATGCCAGTTGCATAGAAGATGAGCCCAAAAATGACGTCGTCATAACTAGCGCTCTTGATTTAAAGTAGAAAAAAGTATACTGCTGCTTTGACTTACAGCATTTGTCCCATCTTCAGTTTGTTTTACTGATCGCATCCTGTATTTTAGTTTGCAAGTAGCTATTGTGATGGCTTCTACTTCGTGATGGTGGGTAGTTGCACCGCAAGTCTGACGATTTTAACGGCCTTACAATTTCCTGGAATGCCCCTCCACTGCCGATCAACTAAATAATTTTTTAGAAAATGGAGTTTATTATATCATTTTAAGAACATAATTTAGAAAACGTATGTTTTTATAATGCACCATTCAATTCTTAAGTAAACAAAACAAAAATGAGCGTTCTAATTTCAATGGTAAATTTTTAAATTCTTTTTTTTTGTGAGCGGTCCTAAAAAGTTCAAGTTACAAATTTAATATAAATCACAGATGTATCAAATAAGTTATTATAATTAATTAATAATGTGTATAACCACATTTATTTGAAATTACTTCATAAATTCGGTCAGGGATTGAATCGTAGAGAGCCAGGCTTCGTTCCAGGCGTTCTTAATGGCACATTTTAATAATTTTATATCCTTAAATTGTCTACCAGATTGATAAACTTTACGCAAAAGCCATCCCCACAAATTCTGTATAATATTGAGGTCAGGCGAGTATAGAGGCCACTCCATTAAGTTCATATTTTGGTCATTTATCCACATCTTTACGACTCGAGCAATGTGGATTGGGGCATTATCCTGTTAAAACTTCCAAGATAATGGCTCAAAAAGGTTGGCAAAATGGGAGAATGCATTTTGGAGCAGCTCTTTGTATCTTGTTGCGTTCATTTTAGATGAAACGAATTGAATATCAAATGCACCATAATAGGATATGGCACCCCACACCATTATACCCCCCTCACAACTATGGTGACCGGTCAAATAGTGTTCTTCGTTTCTTATATTATGGAAGTAATAGTTGAATCCATCCGGTCCATAAGCGTTTTTCATCAGAAAAAATAAAACGATTTAATGCCACTCCCTATTCCATGCCATGTGACTCCAGCAAACAGACAGCGAGTTTGCTTACGAATGTCGGTAATGTTGCTAAGAATGTCTTAGTTTTAATCTTTTCAGATATTTTGCCTTGCGGATTACTCGTCGTAGGGTAGCTTCACTTGCATTTACACCCAAATTCTGTCGAAGTTTGAAGCTTATCGAAGGGTCCTTCGCTCCTCGCATGGCTTAAGTGCTTTCCAGGAGGGTTTTTTTCATATTTTTCCGTAAGGCGGTGGGTTTCTTAAAAAATTACAAACAACAGACTGACTTATAGAAATTTTTCCAGCAATTTGTCTGGTTGAATGATTGCAGTCTCGATACGCCAATATTTTGCCCCTTTCTTCCGAAGTTAGTGCTGCTCCACGCCCCATTTTGTGTTAAATTATTCAGAATTTGTTAAGAAGACAATTTGACACTTTTTACTTGCACAGCTTATCTGAAACTAAAATTACAGCGCTTGAGTCTATTCTGATGATCGCCTAAAATGCACATTATTTCGGCATAAGCAAATCAAAATAGAAATATGTAATAACTGTAAATTGCAACAAATGAATTGAAACAAATTTAGCTTTTTGTGCATTTGCTTATGACCTTCTTGGAATTTGTGCAAGGTTAGCTGGCGAGCGATGCAACACAACATTTCATGTATCGCATTATGATAGCTCTATCAATATGTTGCTCTGTGGTATACCTACACCAAGTACCGCGAGACCGACTATTGTTTTGATTTGGAATATTTATAAACAAACTCAAAAGAAGAGAACGAGAGAGAGAGAAATAAATAGGTAAACGCTTTCGTTGTTTGGCGAATGGCGAAAACCTACCCATCTCGTTTATGTTTAAGTTTAACCCACATTTCAACTTTGAGTGGAGCTTATTTATTTACATTCTATAAATAGATTGTTTGTCCAGTCACAGTCGCTCCAGTCAGTCCCAGTGGTACTCCAACCGTATACCGTATACAGATACACTGTGAAGCGAACACGATTGGGGAGGGGGTGGTTGGTGGTAATGCAAATACTGACAAATTTATTATCGCATCAGCTCCAATCTAATTCATATTTTGTTCTTTTTTTCCACTCAAATGAGCTTACACTATCGCCTTTCGTCGGACTACACGTACGCTTGTGTTTGTATTGTGGTGGCGAAAAAGCCAGAGAAAAGCAATTCGCTTCGGTGTGATTTTTATCAACAAATTATTGTCATGTTGCTTTGTTCGCATTTGTATATTGTATGACTTAATAAAGTGTTGTTGCTGCTTGTTTTGTTTTTCTAAATACTATCTGTCAACTACAACTACAGTACTGGTGGTCGACATCGGCTTCGGCACTTGACATTAAGCGACAAAAAAAAAAGCTTTAACAAATCTAAAATTATAATTTGATTTCTCTGTTGCACATGTTTACTTTGTTTTTGTTTCCCATTTTCGTTGGTCTAGTCTCTAGTCTAGTGTATTGTTTTAGAGGAATTCAGTTTAGAGACCCTTCTAGTACGACGGCCGTCAATATACAGCAAATTGATTTTAATTGTTCGCCGGGGGGAGCAGTCTGCCAGCGGCGAGCCACTCGAATTTATCACACTTAAGACTACACTGTGTGTACTCTTGCTCATAGTTGATAACTTGTTTGGAGCTTATCTACGATGTGAGAGAATTAGTTTCTCGTAATACCCTGAATGCAAATAAAGAAAATTTTGCGTTCTTGACAAAATTGAATAAAAAATCGACCAGCAAAAATTCAAAGTTCTGTTTTTGAAGAGGGTTTCTTGTTGTTTATTTGCTTCCCCTCTCTCGGTGCGGTGACATTATTCCGTCATTGATTTTACTGATTGATATAGTATACATATAAATAACCTAGTTGTAGGTAGTTGTTTTTCAAACTGCAGGATTTTAGTTTCGGGCGAACTGTGTTCAAATATATTCGCACCCTTTCAACCCGACTGGTTTGCATGTGAATTATCAATACAAGACAGCAATCGGCCATTGAACAAGAGCAATTCTAATAAATCCATATTAAATGGAGAGAAACCATTCCATGGAGCTGGAAGGTATGTTTAATTTGTAATAAACTTTTCTTAGCTTGCACTCGTTTTACACATAGGTACATTGGGAAGCATGTTTACTGGCACGTAGCGTATGATTCAATAAATTCCGCTTACCGTTGGGGGCATAATCTCTGCCTCGGGGGTTGTGTGGTATCATGAACGTGCCTATTAATGAAATCGGTATTTCGTATGGAATCTATTGAATTTGAATGTCAAATTTTGTGCTCGTGTGTGTAGTTTTGCGCAGCACAACATTTTAGAGTAGCTACCCCCATCCACCACCTGTTACCAAGTGGCGAATTTACGTGAAATAGGTCAATCAGAAATCAGATGCATTATGCTGAAGGGGGTGAGTGATGAGCGTTTACAAAATTCAAACATTGTTTGTGAATGAAGCAGAATATAGATAGGTATGTAACTAGTTATCGGTAATGGAATGTTTATTAAAGGAGGATAAAAAATGTAAAAGCGTGAGAAGTGAGCCTACGCAGTAGATTGTTCAGAGAGGTTATGTTTGTGGGAAATAGTATCTTTTGTGCATTCTTCCTTTTGAATGACGTAATTCCAGTATGTTTTAATTTTAATGCAGGAGATGTACTAGGTATTTGTTTATGTGCACATACACATACATAGAAGTGACATAAAAAGTACATTTGACACTGCGCGTCAAAATATTATACCCACATACTTTTCTCTACAACAGTTCCATTTGTTGTAATTGGGTACGTTTATAATTTACAGCTGGAATCATTGTTCACTAACACCCCGACTCCACAGGAGATAATTTCTCTCAAGCTAAATGCCTGGCATCCATCTCATGCAATTTCTTTTATCTGCACTGGGCAAATCATGCCATGAACTTTCATTTCATATCGGACCGGAACGAGAGACTGTTCGTGATGTTTTGGTTTTTTGGACAAATAAACTATTCAGTTGTTTATTTTGTTTACCATTTTAAAACTTACTTACGCCACAGACCATAATTGACATGAGAATACACTCAAATGACACAAAAAATGATATTTTCAGACGGAAAACAAAAAAAAAAACAAGTACCTATCTGTCAAATTCATGACAGGCATCCATGCCAAGAAATAATTGCAGAGAGAGATCGCAGACATCCAATTATGGGATAAAATAGAGTGACTCCACAAGACATTTCATCTCATGATAAGCATTTATGAGAGAAATTATCTCCTGTGGAGTCGGCGTGTAACCATTCAAGCACATTTCAAACAACCTTACTCAACAGTTTGTGCAATCAAACTGATAAAAGATCCCTTTTCTCATTGTCGATTATTGATTAAAAAACCTCTTTTGTCGAATTGCAATCGTTTACCTATCGCGGTTTGCATTTTTCTGATAGACTGTGTGTTTGCAACAAGTAAATTTGTGAGCTAGTTTTATAAGTTATAAGGTAATAGAAGAGTAATGCCATTGTGGGTTCGTAGAAATTAACCCGAGGGCTTAAACTTAACATTTATAAGCACAGCGCAATCTAGGTTTATTATGCCCTATTACAGTTTGTGAAATTTCTTTAAATTTCAGCTTCGCTTGCGAAAAACAACAGGCAGCGTCGTAAGCTTCCGGCAAATGAATCCGGCACAACAACGAAAAAAGGAAGGCCCAGCGCTGATGTAGCGGCAAATCTAAAACTACCAGCTCACGGCTACCCGCTGGAGCATCCATTCAATAAAGATGGCTACAGATATATCCTGGCTGAGCCAGATCCGCATGCTCCATTCAGGCAGGAGTTCGACGAAAGCTCTGATTGGGCTGGAAAACCCATCCCTGGTTGGCTGTACAGAACACTCGTACCGAATTCGGTGCTCCTGGCATTGCACGATAGAGCGCCACAACTGAAAATAGCCGAAGACCGACTGGCAGTCACCGGCGAGAAGGGTTACTCCATGGTCCGAGCAACGCACTGTAAGTAGAATCAGTCACTCGAAGGCGTTACATACTCAAAAATCCCTTTTCAGCTGTAAATCGCGGTAAATGGTATTTTGAAGTGACGATAGAAGAAATGCCCGAAGGATCAGCCACCCGTCTAGGCTGGGGTCAGGAGTACGGAAATCTGCAAGCTCCACTGGGCTATGATAAATTTGGTTATTCCTGGAGGTCACGCAAAGGCACTCGATTTCACGAGAGCCATGGAAAACACTACAGCGAGGCGTATGTCGAAGGTGATACACTGGGGTTCCTAATTGATTTGCCCGAACTGGAAGATACTGAGTATCTGCCGACGACCTTCAAGGACAGGGTGAGTTGATCTCGTATTTCTGGGAGCAATAAAGTTATGTATTTACTGTTCCCCAGCCGCTGGTAAAATTCAAGAGCCATCTGTACTATGAGGACAAAGACAGAGTGCAGGAAACTCTCAAGGGTTTCAAAGCTCTGCCCAAAAGCAAAATTGAGTTTTTCAAAAATGGAAAGTCTCAGGGCGTTGCATTTACAGATATATATGGCGGGTCGTACTTTCCCACCATATCGATCTATAAGAGTGCAACTGTAAGTGTGCAATTCGGGCCGAACTTCAAGCATCCAGAAGTGTTGACTGAATTCAACGCCAAAGGGGTAAGTCGGAGATTTGTTGAGACTTGGGTGTACACTAAACTGGTGTCCTTCTTCTAGATGTTCGACAGAGTAGAAGAACTGATAAGTGAGCAGTCATTAGCTGATTTGTTGTTCCTTACGGAAAATCGAGGAAGACTGCGACTGGATAATTACCATTTGTAGAGCTGCGTCTTATGAATATATCTAATAGTTTAAGTTGTAAATCAAGTGTGAATTGTGGACAAATGTTTCGACTGAAAATATTGCTACAATAATAAGGATTGTGTAAGGAATGAGTTAGCGGACAGTTGTTCGTTGGGGTTTATCAAATAAACGAGCCCAGAAACCTATTTATATAAATTTGTTATTATTTTTGTTTAGTTCTAATGTGGGATCATGTAATCCGGATTGAATTGCTTCAAGGACTGCTTTTGATTTTACATTGAATAAATTTAAAGCTGAATAGTTCCGCAAACAGATGCTGGGAGCGACCCGGAGAAATAAATCTGAGGAATGCGTGGGTGGAGTAGCCAAATCCATGTTAGGCATAGAAGGGCGACTCTTATAGGCTACAGCCAATGAAATGTACTAGGTAAACTTCTGCTCCGTAATAAACCTCTGCAAAAGAAAATTCCAAAACAAACACTGCGCAAAAATAAAAACCACTCTCAATGCGTTTTGTTAAAAATTGTATTCTCCACTAATTTGTACACTCAAGCTATAATCATAAATAAAAATGTCTAACGGCAAGCCCTGCTTCTATTTGGGTATTTTGAATTTAGCAGCACTGTATGGCAAATAAGTCCAGCTCATCTGGCGGTGATTGAATGCAGCCGAAATAGATCGTCCTACCAGAGGTACGGCCTCGTGAATTCTCTGCAAGTTAATCGCTGGCAATACAATGCCGTTCTTGTTGATTTGGCTGTTGTCGGCTGCTTGATGAGGAAACCATCTCCTACGACGTGTGGTCACCGCAGCAGATTGCGCTTGATTCGGGGCAGTAAGTTGAACAAAGCTTTCGTGCTTATTGTGGACATCTCGAAAATTGTGCTTTGCTTCGATAACCTTTAGAATTGGTGGCATTCTGGCTAGAGTCGCTGAGCTGGAACCATTTTTAGATAGACTCTGATCCTGGTTACTTGCCGAGCTGCTGTCGCAGATTTCGCCATACTTAGCAACTGGTGCAGCAATATTGCCTCTGCTTCGAATCGGCGCCCGCCGGCCACTTAGTTTTAATTCCTGCGGAGCAACCATGCCAAGACGTTTCACTGCCATCGGCACAGAGGTTATCCTAAGATCATTGGCGAGCATAGTTATAAGTTTTTCGTGTGCTATTCTTTGTTTAGCGGGTAGTGGTTCTAAAGACTTGGCTGAAAGTTTCGGTTGATATATGGAACTTGTACCATTGTTTGTTGGAGTAACTGTACCGTCGTCGTCGTCGTCATCGTCATCATCATAGTCGCGTTCATCATCTGAGGTGAAACTCAAACTTGACAGCTTTTCTATTCCCATCGAAGGACGTTGTGGTCGCAGGATACTTGGAAACTTTTTGTGCCATTCGAGGATTTCATTTCTTAATTCAGGCTCGGAGTCAGATAGATCTTGCTCACCGCGAAACATCCGCTCCACACGTTCCCAGTCTAGCTGATTCTGTTTTATGGCGTCATCGGCCCACGGAATGGATCCAACGCTACTCCTGTCGATACTACTCGATGAATATTGCACTTCCTGATAGTCCGAGTCGGAATCTGATGATGGTATACTGTCGTCGCAGTAGAAAAATCGTGCAGACATTTTGCGTTAATTCATTACAAAGAAATTAATTAAACTGATGAGAATTATTTAAGAGGCAATAAAAATCGATTTTTAAAAATACACAAACAACAAAACTAAACAAATTGGGTGACAGTTGTCTTTATAATAGGCGAATTGTTATGGCAATTTCCGGAGGAAGGAGCAACGAACTATTTTCTAATCAAATAATTCGGTGTATGTCTTCGCTGTGCAAATTTGCTATTGTGAATAGCTGCAACTGCAAAAACTAATCAAGTGACCAATTGGGCCTGTAAAAACTTAAAACAAATCTAGTCAGTCACCCGTCAGACTTATTAAACCAGAAATTCGAACGTCCTCAATCAAACTTTGAAATAAGAAAAACACAAAAAAACAAGTATACTTTCATTGTTAAGAAAGTATTTTGTATGAATGTTCTTTTTTTATTGTGCGAGGACGAGAACCTTTCAACTTATATAAAATAGATAAGAGGTAAGTACCTACATTTTTACTGAAATTTTAAATAGAAACTGTTTTGAAATAATACTTTGAGTGGCAAACCTTTTAACAATTGTGAATGAGCACCGGCAAAAGAAGTTGCTCAATCTACAAAGCGCACATGTCAAACCAAATGTTTTTTTTTTCTTTACAACAGCTGATTTGATTATTTAACAGCACAAATATGTTTAGGAAAAGTCTTTCTAAAATTGCAAATGGTAAGTTAAATACAGAAAAATTTTGAGAAAAATAATGAAATAATGTTGTCTTTTTTCCAGTACTCACACTACGATCCTACACAGCAAAACCCGGACCAATAGCGACGGAAATTCACGCACTTTTATCAAAGGAATTGAATCCGGTACATTTAGAGGTGGTGGATCATTCAAATGGATCGGAATCGCATTTTAGAGTTCTAGTTGTATCTGAGAAATTCGATAACCTTCCTTTAATAAAGGTAAGTGTTACAAAACCGATTCTGAAAGTGGACTTATGTGTTTTTGTTTTTAAACAGTGCCATCGTTTGGTTACCGACTTGGTCAAAACGAAGCTGGATAGTGGAGCAGTGCATGCCCTCTCAATTGAAACAGTAACACCGAAGAAGTGGAAGTCCCCGACGGAATAAAAAATAAATAACTAATTTAGAAAGAGGTGCATTGTTTTTGTTGGAAATGGTTAGCGTGCTCCCCTTTTTCTGAGTTTACTTCGAAATCTAGGGTTAATTAAGTAAATCTAGTCGGTCAACGACCTTCAAGTTTCATTTTAACTTTGGCCCCTGGAGCATGTCCATGTGTTGCATCTTTCATCAAACTAGGGATGTTTGAGACATCGATTAACTATCGATATGAGGAACTGACTTATAAAGAATTTAGCTTTAATTTTGTCGAAACATTGCATTTTATTTCATTCATCTATAGCATAAACTAACTATTAATAGTTAGTTTATGTCTATAGTGTGCTTAGCAACTATTTTGACCAACTTGACAATTAGTTGTCAATGATTTTTGATTTGCTCTTGAAGACAACGAAGATAAAAAGCTCGACTATGAATGCGGCAATTCGTCCGAAGCTGCCCCACAGGCAGATAAATCCTAGCCCAATTTTTTAAATCCAAATCCTCGTCGATACCTTCACACATCGATATATTTTCCGCCATATTCAAATCGATATCGTCACAAACGTTCAATTATGAACAGCAACAGAAGTTGCTCAGTTATCGCAGGCAGTCAGTCAGCTGTCAAAACCAGCTGATAAGTAAACTTATCGTAAGTTCCACCAAAACATTATGCGGTATGATTAGACACGACTTTTTAAAAATTATTCGGAGTAAGTACGCATCACGGTCCTAGATTATTCTGCTAAAATGACAAAATAATTTTTTATTATAGCTCTCCCCCTAACTAGACAATACGTTAATATGTCAGATTCGGGTCCTATTGAATCTGCAATTCGGGAGACATTGTCAGATAATCTGACGCCAGTTCATCTTGAAATCATAAATGAATCGTACATGCACAATGTGCCAAAGGGTTCCGAGTCTCATTTCAAAGTGCTGGTCGTGTCGGAGAAGTTTGAAAGTCTACCGCTTATCAAGGTAAGACATCAACACACAATTTATTGCAATTATAAAGATTATTTTCCTGTAGCGACACCGCCTGGTGAACGACCTGGTCAAGTCAAAGCTAGAAGGAGGCTTCGTACACGCACTTTCAATTGAGGCAAAAACACCCAAGCAATGGGATCCCTCGTACGAAGTCGAACCTAGCCCCAACTGTCGTGGAGGATTTGGAAAATAAATGAAACACTTGCAAGGTTAATTTTATGCATATTTTTGTAAATTATGCCCCAACAATCTGATCGACCTGATTCCTTGCTGACAGAATCACATCATTTACACCGACGCCGTCATAGGCTGCTCCGCATAGAGTCAACGGCAGGTTATGCCTTTCGATATATTTTCTAATCTCTTCGACTCGCACCTTATGCCCGACCGTATACTGTGGTATACATTTGCGTAAGATGTGCACTCTCGTATTTGTTGGCTCTTTCTCAATACCCAAAATGCTTCCCACATTCTTAACGGCCAGTTTGAGAACCTCTTCCTGTGTTGGATTCTTGCCGAATATCTTCTCAAACCAATGCCCTCCCATCATACAGGTAAGCACTGTGTTACCTCTCATCTTGAAACTGCAACTATCGAATATCACACCCAAAATGGGAAGATTCTCGATCGGTGGAACAAGGAAACCAAATGCGTTGTGCTCCAGTACGTCTGGCGTGTTGTATTGTAGGTTGACAACAGCGACGTCAACGTACGGAATCGTATTCAATTGACACGCCAGTGTGGGGTGCTGATGTTCCACGACAGAAGCCAGCTTAAAAGCGGGCATCGAACTGACGACATGGTCGGTGGGAACGTTATTACCATTAATGCTAACTTCGGCAGTACCATCTTCATGGAAGGTCACCCTTTCGCACTCAGCATTCAATTGGATGTCTGCAGAGTCCTTCATGTAGTCGGCCATTGCTTTGGGCAGAACCTCAAGTCCACCTTTTAGCGAATAAATGCTCCATTTTTGTTGCTTTGCCAATTTAGGCAGAACCCCATCGGGAGGCAATCGTCCAGGCACTTTTTTCTTATCAGCTTTAAATAATCCCTTCACAACACCGCCATGCTTCTGTTCCCAATCGAATAAGTCGCTCATAAGGAAGCGAACACTTATGTCCTTTGCATTCCCCGCACAAATACCACAAATCATCGGACTAATAGCGTACTCGGCGATTTCCTTGCCAAATCTTCGTTCAGCGAAATCATATATCGATTCATCGTCCAGTTGTTGCTTCTTGCTGACCGCTCTCAAATCATGGAAAAGTGCCGAGATCAGAGGCTTCGTAAACGGAGGTATAGTCTTGAAGACTCCGCCCAAACTGTTGGGAAGCGTGCAGAGTTGACCTACATTAAGAATACATATTTAAAGTTCATAAACAGATTTCATAATTTCACCTTACCTTTTGCGTATATCATCCGGTTCTTGACGGCTGCATGGGTGTCACACACCGGCGATACTTGGCTGTTTAAGTTAAGGTTTTCGATTAACTCGAGGGTGTTTAGAGCTGCCGGGCCTTTGGTACGAATTGTTCGGGGACCTGCTTCGAATATGAAGTTCTTTTCTTCATGTGGTTCGGAACGAATCCATCCACCGAGACGGTTAGATGATTCGTAAAGGGTTACTGGGTTCACGTAGCGGCGAGTAAGATAGTAGGCGGCCGAAAGGCCACCCAATCCGCCGCCCAACACAGCCGGCATTTTCTTTTAAAGCACTTAAAGTAATTGTGAAATGTACGTTTTGAAATTAGTTTTCTGGCAGTTGTTATGTTATCATAATAATCATGACAGTTGGAGAATTTTAATTGATTGTTATTAATTTCAATTATTTGGTTAGTGACAACAGACTTCCCGGTCCTATTGATAAGAGATATATATTTGAAGATGTTCAGTGTAGATTTTGGTAATAATTTTTGATATTATTTTGGCGAAAACTTTTTCGCAAAGGGTGAATTTCTAAAATATTCTCAAAAATTCTCATTCGGTTGCTTCTACAGTTGTCACATCCAAGTGTCATCAATGTCAATTTAAATGAAATGAATTGTGGATGAAATTCTTAAGGCGAATGGTGAAGGTGATGCCATACCCAACAGTTTTCAATTTCATTTGTAATGAACTACCTACCCACTCATATGAGAGCGAATTGCAAACTGCGTACAGGCGAATATTCGTAAATTCTGACATTTCATTGACATGAAAACTTTCTTTAGTCGCAGATACTTCCGAAGCAGTTTTAATTTTAAAGGTAAGGTTAGAACTAATTTGTGGATAGCGACTTTAATTACTTTGATTGTAAATAAAATTTGACAATTTGCGGCAACAATTTTTCATTTAGCTGGAAAATTTCTGAAGAATTGCAAATCAATTGAAACTCAGTTTTTTTTTTCAAATTAGATGGTAGATTATTAAATATATTCCTTTTGTTGTAAAACAAATAGTAATTTTCAATTTAAAAATACAGTTAAATTGATTTGTTCGCAATTCGCCTCTTCGCAATTCGCTATCATGTGAGCATGGGCACATTCAGAAACTTATGTCGTTTTCCATTGGGACCACCAGAAATCTTTTTCAGATCTCAGATTTTACCCGGCAAATGGAACATGCAACGAAATTGCTCTGCTTTTGTAAATGTATTAATGCGATATTTGACAGCATTATCAGCTGTTCAAATTGCATTCATTTATGGAAAAATCGCAAATATGGATATCAATTTGAACAATTTTTTTCCTTTTTGTAGATAAAAATGGAATAATTTTGGTGGAAAATGAGATGATCCGGTTGGAGAATTCGACGAGTAATAAAATAATTTATTGATGTCCCAGTTATCCATGGCTAGAATTTCTTTATTTGGGTTTTCACGAAACTTTGCACAATTGTTTTGAAAACAAACTTCCTAAATTGACGTTAAACAGCTGTGCAAAGTGTATTGGTGTTAGTGGCAGTATGTGTAGATCTGAAAAAATATCGAGATCTGCAAAAAGTGCTCCGAATCGAAAAAAGATTGATTTTTTTTGCCCAATGGAAAATGAAAAGTGATTTAGATCAAAAAAAAAGATTGATTTTTTGTCCCAATGGAAAACGACATTAGTTATCTTAAGTCAACTAGATTGGTCTGGAGTAGAACGTCACTTTTTCTACGTCAGCCATTTATGCGAACTGTCAGCTTAGTACTCATTCACGATTTTCTGACTAGATTCGTCGGCTACCCCTTCATAAACGTCAACTGACACTGCTGCCCATGTGATCGATCTAGGCCAATCTAAACCGAGATACATCAAGTCAGTCAGCTATCAGACTTACTAAACTATATACTTGAACGTCCCCTATTCCTTAAGGTTGGATGACATTTCTTGCCGTGAATAGTGGATGCCATTGACTGTGTCTAAGGGCCCGGTTCATGTTTTGGTTTCCTGTGTTCCTAGTTTCCGGTGCTCATGGTGATTATTTCTTAAATCTAACGTTAATGTGCAGTTTTTCTTTGTTAAACGACGCGGTTTTTCCCACTTCGGTCCGACCGAAATAACGAATTTCAATGATTTTTCCTGGATTAATTTTTTCAAATTGATTTATTGTATCCACTTCACATTAAGAATAAATATATTCGCGAACAGCGAACGAACGAATGCACATTTGATACTTTATTAAAATTAACGTTATCGTTGGTTACATAAATTCGCAAATTTCTGCTGCCAGTTGCTTTTTAATCACTATTTTGTAGATTTTAAATAAAAAGTCATACAGCTTGCATCAAGAATGCCTCAATCACGAGCACATTGTTGTGTAAATGAAATAAAAATGTTTATAAAACCATATTTCATATTTGTTCCGTTGGCGCTAAAGCTCTAGCGGTCGTTCCTGCATCTGGGACAATGTTTCTAAAAGTCTAGCGGCTTTGTAAATACCAAAAATGGTAACTTACTGTTTACATAAACGTAGGTACATATAATAAAATTATTTTTTTGCCGTTCGCTCTCTAATGAATAGTTTTTTTTTAGATTATCTGTGGCCTCGATTTGTTTAAAGAACCTTTCGGAGTTAGGGAACGTCACTGAGTAAAAATTCGTACAAATTGGAAAAAAAAGTAGTAACAAATAATATTTCTTCAATTTCGAACTCTCATTGGGGCATACGCAAATCTCAGCGATTAATGAACGAACGCTACCAATGGACACGCTATCTGGAATCCAGTGAAGAAAAATCTTAGGAAACGGCTGCAAAAAAATTGCCTTAAGACCTTTCGATTTGAATTGCCTAAAATGCAGTTAAGCTCGAAACGACTGCTCCAATTTTTTGCTTCATTTTAGAAAATCTGAAAAAAAATCAAACCAGCGAATGGCCCACCCCTGATGTCAGTATTCAGTAACAAAACGAACTTTGTGATCCCGGTTCACTGAAACATGTTCACTTATTTAATCCCCCGACTGAAAGACATATATGCGGAACGCGAAACTAAAACGCTCGAACCCTCAGTTGCGAAATAGGAAATTAAGCTTCCGCCATCCTGACGAAAATATTTCTATTAGTCAGATAAAATTGTCAGTAGCGATAAGACCCAATGAACCACATTCCCCATGCGGTGGCGTATACGTAACATTTTTGTTTTTCACCTCAAACACAAATCTGAATGTATATGTGCCAACTAAAGTCTGAATTACTAGTAAATACTTGAAGCGCGCCAGTTATTGAGTAATTGCCAACCACCCACCGAACACAATGCCAGTGAAAGTGGAACAAAATCCAAACAGTAACAACGCAAGTAGATAGTAACCTCAAAATCAATAAAACACTTTACCCAAAACCGAAATCCAATAAATACAAAAGAAAAAAGAGACCACCAAACTATAATAACTGGCACCCGCCGCCTCCCGATGTAAATACTTCAATCGAATATCACAATTTTCCACCCCCCACCGAAGAGTACATAATTACAGTGCCAACCAAAAAACCTAGACTAAATATGCGTGTTGTCGCCAACTTGTGACATCCTTTCCGCAGGACACTGACAAACAAAAAAAGAGTATGCTTAACTTGGGGGCCAAAAGGATGTTTTTCACCATCCCCTACACACGAAAAACACCCATACACTCTCCAGCGCAGCGCTCAACTCACAACAAAACAAACCGCAAAAATTTCCCTAACACAACCTGAGCATTTCCCAACGCTACACACATGCGCCAGTGCGTCTCACCAAGTCAAAGATATATTGATTCAAAGCTTTGCCTTGCTGTCCGCAAGATGAAAACACCCCGACCCGCACAACCCCCTAACATTTCCCAAAATCAAAAGGAAAATTATTCTTCTCCTCTCAGAGGGACAGAACTTTTTCAATTTCCTCAGAATAGTATCGGCTTTAATCGAGGAAGGTTCGTGTGCTGCGTCCGTCGTCCCGAGAGCAAAGTGTACACATACATACAATCTATATGTATAATAGTGAGGAAAAAATTTTCTTTTTATATTTTCTGCAAAAAAATAAAAAAAATTAATAAAATTATCGTGAAAAAATATATCTGCTCGATGTGGTGTGGTTCTGTGCTACTGGATTTATGCCAGAAAAACCAAAAAATCCTCGCTACCGTTAAATAACATTTTTTGAATGAAAAAAAAGAGAAAATCTGTCGCGAATTTCACAACCCAAAAGGTGGTGTTCCTTCGGGGGTCGAATCGAACGAAAACGGGCGAACGCATAGGACAGAAATTTTCCATTCCGTTTGGAATTATTAATGATGTATCTTTTTCTATAACAAGGATAATGGGGAGAAACTCCATTTGAAAATGTGTATATAGAAATGAATTCAAATAGTAGCGTGCGTGTGTGTTTGTGTGTGCGTGCGAATGACTGTATGAGTGTGTGTGTGTGTGGAAAAACTAGGGCACTGTGCTTCACACACGAACATCGACCACGGCGACGACGTCCCCAAAAAAGGATTTTACACAAGAAAAAGTTGATTCTTTTTTACAGTTTTCTTCTGTACAACACAGGGAGCAGCCTTGCACAGATCCTTTTCAAATTTGCGGACATAATTTTTTGTGACCGAAGGAAACTTTTCTTCTCAAATCGGGAGTGCGTACAGGTACTCGTATATATATGTGCCATCGAAAGGGATAAAAATCTCGAACAAAAAACAATAAGGAAAAAGGAAATCGACAGCCAACAAAAAAAAAGGAAAAAAGGAAAAGCCTACAAATATACATTTAATTGAGACGAGTGAAAAGGAAATTGTGCTGATTGTCGCGTGAAGAGACAAGAGCGGATCCGCGACATAGCGACGGAGAGCGAGCTTTCCTTCTTTATTTTTGTTCCCTCTATTCTTGTGGCTCTCTATCTATACAAACATTTTGTTGTTAGTTTTCCTCCATTTTCGTTCTTGTACTCGTGCTCGTGCTTGACGCTCTCTTCATATCTGCTGGCGATGGTGAGTGCCGCTGCTGTCGAGTCGACTTGTCGTTCTTGTATCTCGAAACTCGAACTCGTGTATCGTATTCTCGTTCCCGTTCTCGTTCTTGTCGTTGTCATTGTCAGATTTGTGCTATATTCCTCCGCCATGTACACCGTAGTGACCTAAACTGTATATACCCACCTTAGTTGTTATTCCTTTTTACCATCATCACATCACGTATATGTGCTGCTGCCTCATCGTCCTTTTTTCGTCGTTGCTGATCTAATGGGTAACTCGTTAGATTATAAATACGTAAACAGTGTCATCGTATCGTAGGCTGTTGTGGGTGCTCCTATACTGCTGCTGCTGCTGCTGTGTGTGAAGAGAGTGTATGCCAGTTCGTCCTTCTAACGTATTCTTTTTGTGTTTTCTTTTTTTTTGGAATGTGCGCGACGTGTATACAGGACACTTGACAAAAAGTTTGTGCCTACTATTTGTACCCAAATCCGATACGCAGAAAACGTTTTTCTTTCATTTCCTTACAAAAAACAAGATCCAAAAGGACTAACAAAGTCTAATCTCTCCCACTAAAGCAAGAGGTAATCTCGAAAGAGCGATATACAATAATTCGAACACAAACAGCTACCCAGCTACCCAGTACTAGTGTGAAGAGCAAGAATTCAGTCGAAAGTGTATTTCAAAATAAAATTCTAAAATAAAAATAATCACACTTACATATAGTTCTGTATAACAACAACAGCAAATTATAGTGATTCTAAATTCAAGCATACAACAACCGAAAATAGTGCATAGTGCAACTTTAAAGCCGTTTCATAAAAAAAACACACATCTAGATGTGTATAGTTGAATGTATTTATAATATATATATATAACATAATCAATGTGCCTGTATTCTGTTTTCATGTAGTGTAAAAGTATGTGCATTATTTGTGTAAATAAAAAATGAGAATAGGAAATAAATAAAATTTAACATATCGTGTAAAACAAAAATTCTTATAAAACAAATATATAAATAAAATCACTACTTGAGTGAAGCAAATAAAAAAATCTAGCAACGAAAAAATTCTTTAATTAAATAATAAATCTGAGGCAAATTCCACAGTACATAAATAAATAGTTAACGCACAAGATATTAAGTACAATTATAACGACAACAAATTAATACGCAGTGCATCGCAGTGTAGTGTCAAGTGTTCACGTTAGTCAGTAGCTGTCAGTACAACATATAAATTACAATCTATTGTGTGAATATTGCCGAGTGTAAACAAGTGTATTGGCCAACATTTTGGGTTTAATCGTGGACGGTGTTTACAGATGTTTCACTCTATAGTGTGAATGTTGGCAACCCTGGAGTGCCTCGGTGGTTTAGCGTGTACTAGGTAAGTTTTCCCAGCGATTTCGAAGCGATTTCCTATATGTATGTGTCAACGTTTTTGCTTTAATAAAAAAATTATAACTTTGAGGTTAGTTACGATTTTGTAGAAGTCGTTGACTGCCGTCTTTTAGGCTAAAAAACTTTATTCATGCCAGTGGAAGTTTAGTTAGGTTTCTGAAGCTGTTGGGAGAAAATACATTTTAGTACATTTTTATTGAGGTAACTGCCATATGGATGAGCCGTTCGTTTGGTCTTTTAATAAGAGCGAATTGGAAAATGGGTTTACTGCAAACAAATTAATTTTAGTAAATTTATGAGCAGCGAAATACTTTTGTACTTTTGGAGTTGATAAAAAAGAACTGCGTCAGTGAAATTTGAGATAACGAAAATCTTCCAGCAAATTAAATTATTTTTGAAGCAAACGTCAGATTTTATTTACTATAAACAAAATAGTGTCGCCATCCATATATTCGCGAATGAAAACTTCATTCGAACTTAACCCTAAAAAAGGTATTGCAATTCAAGTTCATGTGTTTAGAAATTCTGACAACTGACTGACTTGTCTCTGTTTTGATTGGCCTAGATCGATCACATGAACAGTTCAGTTGACGTCTATGGGATGAATCCGATGAATTTGGTGACTGGATAATGAGTGGATAATTCGTATTGTGGATGACGTAGAAAAAGTGGCGTTACCGACCAACACAGTTTATGCGTTCTAAGGTAAATCTAGGCCTTAATCGAACTATTATTTTGAATATGCCCATTATTAAGAACTTACGGCTGATATTCGCGAAATGCCACGACTAACCACAAAAAAACTCTTCATTTGACAGAACTGTCAGAATTTATTATAACCTCGTTTGCAGATCACAATTCGGTTTGGTTTGTTAAATAAATAAAATAAATATTTTGGCGCGACAGATCTGTTGGACCCAAGGCCTAGCTTCTCACAACTGTTTGTTTTGTGTGAGTTTTAAATTTTTGGGACGAATGAAACGGATTTATAATTTTACGCCGAGTCCAAACGGCTAATTGAGAAGCTCTTCGATGACAGTTTTACTGTCGGATGTTTGCCAGACGTTCGCGAGAGGTGGCGCAGTGGAAAAAAACCTTAAGATGTAATTTGGTTCTTTCGGGATTCGAACCGGGGACCCCTAGCTTAGATAATGTTGCAGCTCTTAATAACAAGAAAATCAAGACGTAGTAGAAGGATTTCTCAAGCCCCTCTTGTTGCAATAACTTCTATCACGAAGAGCTATGATCAAGTTTTTTTCGACAACATTTGTGTTTTGTGGTTGGGCCTCCAAGAAATTACCACACAAACAGAGCCGAAAATAGAAAGAAAGGTTAAACAACTGCCACAAAGCAGAGCGAACATGTACCTAAATAAAACAAAATTCCTATGAATGATAGATTAGTTGAATGACTGACTTAACAAATTAACGAGAAAATATTTTGGTTTGTGGTTATTGATTTTCTGGGACTGAAATACAATTTTGTGATATTTTTAGACAAAATTAAGAGTGTCGAAGAAATATTGGATTTCAATTAAATGCGTTCAATACCCATTTCAAAAACAAAACTAGATCAAAAATAAAACCAGAAAATGATTGGTTTGGGAAACTGAGTGAGTGGGGTGGTCATGCGTCAGCGGCTAGACTTGACCTTACCAACACTGCCCATGAATAGAAGCGAAAAGTATTAGACTAACTAACTCTCCCCTTCAAAAACACAAACGAACGTATCTAAATGCACCCAGAACTCGGTTTGAATCGTAAGCAATCAATGGAGAAGTTCAAGAAACTAGTTTTGTAAGTCTGACTGATTTGATGTGTTTCGGTGTTTATTTTTGTACTCAGTTGACATTTCAACTAAAAGCCTGATGTAGTGAAGCTGACATTAATAGAAGGACTACTCGAAAAAGCCTATATGTAAGAAAATTATATATTTCTATAACGTATTCCTTATGTCGCCGAAAAAACTGTTCACATGCTGGCCAGATGTCAAACAAGTCCCCATTATTACAAGACTCCAGTGATTGACAGTTCTATTGTAACCTCATGCTGTGACATGTGTCAGTTAAGTCCCTGGGATTACTGACCACATTTAATCTTGAAATGTAAGTCATTTTGACAGAAACTTGTCGGTATCATCAAATCTTATCTCTGTTCTGTCAATGAATTGTAAGGTTGGGTACTGCTTCTCCTTTTTTTAGATAAACATACTGCCTACCCTTCAAAAAAATATTACTTTTTACGTCAAATATAAAAATCAATTACATCGAAGACTTATTTAAGTGTGTGGGTTAGTTAAGTATTTTCGCAGTTTTATGCAATTTCGCTGAGGATCACCAACTACCTACGATCGAAGGAAAACTTAAATATTTATTTGGTCGCATAAGTACCCGTTAATCTAATGAATACGTACAATCAAATTTTAAGGTTAAGTTCAAAAAAATTGTTATTCGCTGGTTTGTGGAACGCGTTTTAATGTTGTGGATTATGATGTGAATAAACTGTGGCGATTCGTGTGTTTACGGCGAAAAGTTTGAAATGCGAAATTTTGTTACTTTAAACTTTAAACTCGGATTTCTAATATATTTCAATGGATTAACTGAATTTTACTCTCAAAATAGTAAAATGTGCAATTTTCAGTTTGTCAATGAATATCAATTCGTTGGTTCGTTCTATGTCTCTAGACGTCAACCTCCGTTTGAGTTGTTCTAAAAATAAAACTTATGCTAAATATATCCCTTAATTGCTTTGTTAATTGCTACAACATTTTATTTCACATAAAACTAAATTCACACTCCCCTAGAGACCTTATCAAATCAAAAATTAGGCAGTTAAATTTCAGTGACGTACAAATTTTGTAGGCTACAACTTTTAAGCCGCAAAAAAAAAACAATACTTGGATAAAAATTGAAACTAAAACTGAATTCATATACGGCTTCTCGCCCAGACACCTGCCAAAAAAAATGTCAATAAGTTAATTAAACTGTCTCCCATATAGTGCGCACCATGGTTTTGTTTCGAATTCAACTGTCTAGTACTGAAGACAATTTGTAATCAGAAGGTCTAGAGGCGATTACCTTTTCTAAGGTATCCAAAATAAACAGCCACATTCAATGGAGACAGTTTTTCTTTGTCTATTTCTATAAGAAATTCCAAAACAAAAATCAATAACAGACATGAGCAGGTGACAAACGAAGAACTGTCTTAAGTTTTCAGTTCCGTCTTGCGTCTTACACTCGCTCAAGGTAAAGACCATTCGAGCTTATAACAGCTCAAAGAGTATGCGAGACTAAATAGTTGGTTTCGTAGTAGGTTTTTTATTTTCCGTTTTCTTTTTTTATGGAAAACTTTGACTCATGGTAAATAGTTGCTAAGCTTTAAAGTGCTTGTTTATGAAGTATGCACATTTTTAAGGAAGACAGCTGACGCAATTTAAAAGAAGGTGAAACCATATTGATTTGTACATGACATTGCTTTCTTTTTCTTTTATTTATTGGCTAATTTGAGAACAAACTAAAGGAATGCACACGGCAACTAAACGCCAAAGTGAAGCAAAGTCAGTAGCTTTATTCGTATCACGTATGATAGTTGTAAATAATAATTATAGTATTGTTGTCGTATTTAAAAAATGGAAATTCTCAGTCTTAGAGTGGAGGCTCCACGCGCAACAGTAATGAAAGTGAAGTTTAATAAATGGGTAAAGAAATGCCACTTCTTGAATTGTTGTTTTGAAGTTACATAATTTTGATTGCTCAGAAATGCGTTGACTATAACTATTCTCTGAGTTGCGGTGCCAATGTGTGTGTGCAATCTTTTTTTGACAAATTTGTTCTCCTCCAAAAAGTGCAGAAAGAAGTTTAATGAACATCTTTCGAACAATTTTGGTTTGTGTATCTGCTCAGACAAAATAAAAGCTTTACAAACCGACTGCCAGATGACACTGTTTGACTCAAAGAGCTGTTTACAACAGAAAGGCGTGTATCGTCTACGGGATGGACATTAGGCACTTTAGGAAGTATCGGGATAGAAAAGGCATTCAATTATATCGTCTGTAAGTACTGAGGGCCACTCAACCCAGCAGTTGCGAGCGGTATTTGAAATACGTACGTCAAATGCACTTACAATCGGTCGTGGAAATCATAGGATCACCGTTTTCCTTTGTTTTATTGAATGAAATTGGATTATTTCTGAACAAAAATATCATTTCACAAGTATTATGGGCTGCGTTGCCAACAGAATTCAAAGCACGCCGTTTAATTTTTCTAATAAATCTAACCCTACTTGTGTTGCCATAGAAAATGTCAGTAATGCCACATTTTCCCTCTATTTCTAAGAGTTAATAGTTAGTTTAATATTGCCAAAAATTCCCCTTTTGTGTCTTTGTTTTGACATTACTCATATTGAATATTGATAACCGAATACGTTAGTAATTATCAAAATAAAACTTTTGTGAGATTATAGCTTTCGTACTAAGCTTTGGAGGTTCTCTTTTGAATTTTGTTGTATTTTGTATTACAACCAAAAATGTATGCGGCTATCAATCTTATTTTCGGAAAACAACAAACGCAATCAAATCGTCTGATATCACATTTTCTCATTAAGACTTCAATCCGTAAGCGCTTTATTTTGCAGTTTCACGAGGTCATTATGGAACCGATATGAACTGATAATTTCTGTCTTGAATTTCTCTATTGGAAGTCGGTATTTTATGAAATGCCAATATTGCCAACTTCTGAAATTAAACTGAAATTAAAATATGTGACACTTTTGGGTAAGACTTAAAATTAAATTCCTTATCACTCATTGACTGACGCTCAAGCATGACTTTTCACAAACACGCTTTCGATAACAAGAAATGATTTTTAGTTTAAAGCCTGTTTGAAGCATTACCAAGAATTTAAATAGCGCTCATGTATGATTGTTCACAAACACGCTTTCGACAACAAGAAACGATTATTAGTTTAAAGCCAGTTTGCAGCATTTGTACTTCACTTACCGCCGTAAGTGGGAACATGTTTCTCTGGATATATAATTGCCTGCTTTGCAATTCTTTACACACGTTACGTCCGCGTAGAGCCTCCTGGAGAGCAGAAAGGTGAACAACCCACGAACGTTGTATTCATGTCACTCAGCTGTTTCATTTAAAATTTTTGGAAGTAAGCGCAAGAGCTCAAGGTTAGAAAGTCGCTCGCATGCTTCACTGGTCGATCATAAATGCACAGCTTTATGGAGATGCCACCCTCGGATCAAATCATCTTTTTAAGGGAACTCTGTGCAAAATGTTCTTACTCACAATAGTCCGAGGGCCAACGAGACTCTAAGCTGCAACATTAAGCGCAGAAGTCCAGTGTAAGGACTAACTGCGATTGAGGTGTTAGACTTAAGATCTCAAGGCGATAAAAAGGGGATTGACTGCAATTGTTGGCACCTTCAACTGGAGGAATTTTAATTAATCTTGAAACAAATGAGCTGTATAGTGACTGAGTCAAAGAGATTCGAACTTATTAACTTAATTGGCGACACATACAGTTTGGGGTAAGCCAGAACCTCAGCCAACAAGCCTTTTCATTTATTGCGGTCTTTAGCCAACCGTCTCCAATTCCAGTAGTGCAAATAATTTTAACTAAGTTGGGTTTATTTTGGGAGATCCAGCCAAGGCGATGTTTTTCTTTATTTTATCTCGAAGTATTGGAATTTCTTGACAAGGTCCACGTTACTGCAGAGCTCGTACAGTTTCTCGTTGAGCTGTCTCCAGAACGAAGAATCTTTCAGGACTACTCCAAGTTGGAAGCTCGGTGACTTTGTTAAGTGTGCTGAAGGTTTAAACCCCGGAAATCCGTGTCTGGTAAACATTCAAAACATATCTTAATACTCAAGAGGAAGCTTTTCAGTGGAGCCCTTGGATATGGCTTTAAATTGTTGGTCCGTTCCATTCGGTCGAAAAATAAAGCTCACATAAACTAATGCTTATGAGAAGTTAGGCGTAGGATCCTAAACAAATCTATTACGCCAACTATTTGTACATCGTTTTAAAGGACATTCTCGGGCTGCGGTCTAAAAGGTTTGAAAGATTTGCTTAAAACTGCATAGCTTCCGTTTGTTTGGTGACTGTAATGTATGGAAGCTCTTAAATGCCATGAATTGATTAAAAAAAATGTATTTCACGTGAAAAACAAACACAACTCTAGATTTGTATTTAGATTGGCAGGACATGAATGATGTTGACGAATCGGATAGAGAGACGATTTATAAGAGCTTGTCAATTTGCTAAGAAGAAGAAGACAAATTAAACTGACGAGAAGAGTCAACGATAAACAAACGTTTCCAATCTCGCGTCTCTCTTGACAGTTCTTCGTATTAAAAAAATAATTTATTTCGCTTTCACTTAACCTCAAACTTTTTGCAGAAAACGAAATAGAGTGACTAAAAAAATGAACGCATTTTGGGAGAAATGCATTGTAGTTCGGAATAACTATCATTCCACCAAACAAAAAACAGGTCCAGTCTGTTTATCGTTATAAATTATAGCTCAAATTTCAAGGAGCTAATGCCAACCACTGTCATATCCTCACACATAGAAAGAAGTAGAATTTCAAATTGTTTTCAATATGAGCTGAGGGTTTTTCACATCCTTCCTAACGTACTGCTAACAAGATAATCCAAATGAAAGAGTACAAGAGCCTCCAGCTCACATGACATGACATGAAACCAATGAATCACTCCCACAAAGTATTCGGCAATATATTCGGTGACATTACTCCGTTTCACCTTGACGAACTTCTAAAAAAGAATTAACCTTATCTCCACGCCCATCGGACTCGTTGAACTTTTCGATAAATCGATACTTTCACCCATGTCTGTTTGTTTATCTGCAACAAGGAGCCGCCTTCGTGACATTCAAAGCGATTTGTGTGTCACTGCAACAAAGCTATATACGAAAAAGATGCCGTCATCCCTATCATTTAATCAGCAATTTTCTACTCTATCTCAATTAAATTCCTGATGGATCTCAAACCCTTCTCACTCCTGAAACGGCAGCAAATTAATTGTTTCAGAAGTTCAAGTTCAACGATAAAATATTGTCCGTGCAGTTAATAATCATGAAAAGTGACAAGCACAAATTCCCCCAGTGCTCAGATGGGTTTCCTGAAAAGGAAAGAATTTTTAATTTCATTAAATTCCCGCAAAAACAGCTCTAGGGATTCATTTGGCTGGCGGTCGCGTCGCTATGACATCATCCTAGCAAACTAGCAAACAAAATATTCAAATTCAGCGCGTTTTTGTAAACGACCACAGCGCCATTCATCATCACATGCATATATGCGATGCCCTCGAAGTGCAGTTCGCACTGCTCCGAGGAGATTAATTAATCTATTAGGTCTGCGCGCCTCTATAGTATACGTTCGCGCCTCCACGATCGATCACTTCACAGTAGTATGCTCACACGAAAAGGCGGAATCTTTAAAAGTCAGAGAACGCTCGGCCGGCGAGCTATTCTCGTTTCAGCCACCACTTGTGTCGCCAACGGATCGCGCAGCCACATACCTTGTTAGTGTTTGTTAATGTCTTTGGCAGTGAATTATAAGCTCCTTGCTTTGCATTGAGATTATTAGTTGTCTAGCTGGTGTTATAAAATAAAAAAAAACCGAAAAAATTATAAATCAAACTGGGATCTATTTCTGGGGTAGCCAATCGGATTGGGAGCTCTGTCGAGCGTTATACGCACACTTGTACGCATGATGCAAGACTTGGCTTTCCTTGGGGTGAGTGTGCGAACAGCACGCTCTCAAGTATTTGGGACAACGGCGAACTGTTGCAATATAATTAAGTTTTGTGATTCATTTTCTCAAATAATGTATCTATATGAGTTTTGTAAATATATTTAACACCACACGTTTGTATTTATATTTACTTTCAGGGGATGTCGCGGTGTGACGAAAGCGGAGTTGAATCAGTATCAGCAGAAACAACCGATTTACCATTTGAAGATGACGATTGTCTCAAAGTTCGAAAATACTGGTGTTTCCTATTGTCCAGCATCTTCACATTTCTCGCTGGACTATTGGTTGTACTGCTATGGCGGGCGTTTGCGTTCATATGCTGCCGCAAGGAGCCCGAACTTGGACCAAACGATCCGAAACAAAAGGAACAAAAGGCATCCAGAAACAAACAAGAGTTCGAGGGAACTTTTATGACAGAAGCCAAAGACTGGGCTGGTGAGCTTATATCCGGTCAAACGACAACTGGTCGAATTTTGGTAAGTCTCTGTTGTTTATCGCATTTAAATGAAATATTTGGTAGACTTTCTCACAGTATCTGCGGAAGTGGGAAAATATTAATTTTTAGACCGGGTGGCGTATGTCTTTACTGAAAAAATTTAGAGTGCACAAATAATCTTTTAGTTTTAGAAGATAGTCGGCTTTCGAAATATTGAAAGAAATCTCTAATCCTTTGACTGTCTATTGCCTGGAGCTGCGACCGGTAAAACATGTCAGATCTTAAATAATTTTATTGATAATTCTGATACAGTACCGCTTTATGTGCTGCCTGGACATAGATTTAGTTCGCTGTTCTCGACCACGGAACCCTAAATGATTAAACTTTTTTCGGCGGACCCCTATATTGATGTTAACAGAAAACGTCGTTCCTTGAAATGCGGTTTGGGTTTTTTTATGTTTGACAAGAAATGTTTAAACGATATAAATATATTTATTTTAAGCTTTGTAAAACAAATTGTACAACAAAAAATACGTTGTAACTTTCTAATGCGAAGAATGAAATTTCAATGATATGAAAGCTTTAAACTGGGGTCCATTCCGAATTACGCTGTAATTAACTTTTTTAACTACCAGCGTTGACAGCTGTAAATGTTAAAAAATTGTAATCGGTTTCACGTCAACGGCTGGCAAAAGCAGAACCCTGCATCCCTTCAAAAGCTGTTGCTATTGACCCTCCCATGCAAACCCCTTCGTGTCGGTGAATTTGAAATCTAGCACCAGTAATAGGTTACAAAAAGTAACTTTAAAAAAATTGTGCTAGCCCAGCAATCGAGCGATATTACTGTCATTCTCAAATGTAAAAACAAATGACAAGACAACAATTTATTATCAACAACAAGCGATCAGCATTCCGTCGCATGCAGTCAACAAGTTCAGCACAAAAAACAAAAATATTAAACACGACACCACGACCCTACAAAGTAGATATCTGCACACAAATCTATTTATTTAACAAGTATTAATTGTCCCCCACAAATAATAACTATTCATCAGTGTTTTTTGATACTGAACTGAAGTCATGGCCTTAAGCTGTTTAACTATTCTGCGGTCTTTTCTAGCAGTTAACTAATGTCATGTCGATTTTCCATTCCACACCCATAGCTAAGATTGATTTTTTGTTATTGTCTGGAACCGGCAGAGTGAGACGGCAATATATTCGGCCCTAGCGAGCTATCCGTCGGAACGGAAAATTATCCCCAACGCATACTCTGTCGGAGGCTCAAATCCAAATCGTTAACAAATTCCGCAACCAATTTCTGTCGGAGGATATCGGAACCTAGCTGTCAAAAATTGAAGAAAAAAATAAACTTCATCGCACTTCAACGTAATTTGCCGATATGCGTTACAAAATGTCGGAGAAATATTCCGAATAGATGTTCCGAAGAATACCCCGAAGCAAAAAATCGTATAAAATCGGAGAATTTTCCGATTCTGTCTGAAACCTCAGACTGAGAAACCTTTATTGAAATGCAGTTCATGACTCGGTCGCACGAAACTTTGTCTTGGTAACTCATTTCAAGAGGTCACTTAAAATTCGAGCTTACAAGTTTCTACAAAATTTGAAAGAAATAGGAAGATAATCCTTCGAAATTTGGACACATGGCAAGTTTTGCTATATAATATTTGAACAAGAGACTGCATTTCCTTTAGATATGCCATAGACCCAAAATTTGAATTCTGGTCAATGTTGTAATTTTTGGTTTAGGAGAACGAGTCATTTAAAAAAAAAAAAACATTTATAATCTTCGGAAAGCCCTGAAACACAGCCAATTCTCTGACGGCTCCGTCATTGGGTGTGGCAAAGTATGTCAAGTTTAGGCGACCGAGTGACCACTTTTAGTCTCTGACGTCCCATCTAAGAAAGGAGACTGGTGTGCAGATAAATTGCATCAACCAACCCTACTGCTTAAACCGAAAATTGATGGGGCGCTTATAATTTAAGTTCAACATTTTTTACGAAAACTATGTACATATATTTATATGAGAACGTTAAAAACTATTAAAAGCCCATATGTTTTATGTACGATTTGGAAACCCCTGAATCATAAATGAAACAACTTGATCTACTAGAATGTTCACCTTTTTTATGGTGCTACATTCTTCAGAAAACAAAATAGCAGATTAACTCGTAATTCGTAAAAAGTTTCTTGCTGTCGAATTTTTTTCTTGGAGTTGATTTCTTTCGCAATCTTTTGATGCATTTTTTGACAGCTATTTAACCAATCAGGGACCTTTGAGGAAAGGTATCGTACGGGGTACAGCAGTCATTCATTTCTAAAATAGTTTACCAACATCTTTTGTGCAGATTGTCCAGTACTCTTTCTGCAGCTAGTGCCTGTAGGATCTTAACCTTAGTGCGCGGTGTTGAAGACGGTTTATCGCCAGGGTTTAACCCGGCCCCTTTGATAATTGTTCTTGGGATACTCCTCTTAAAAGCAATACTGGCGGACTATCTTCATTCTGTCACGCAAGTGCTTCAGCATTTCTCCCATTCTGTCTAGCATCCGACAGCTTCTTAGTTTGCTTCCCAGCTTTTAGTACGAGTCTTTTGAATTTTTATTGAACGCCTATCCCGAAAATCGTGTTTTGTACCCTCAGGTGGTGTACCTACTCAATTCTAAATACTAATATCTACTTACAATTTCAGTCATTCTGCTGATTTACATTTGCAACTTTAATTTCTTTCATTCCTGCCGTGCTTGTGACATTTAAGGATTTATTCATGACTGAAATTTCTGTCTTTAAGAACCCAACCGCAAACACACTCCACGCAGGCTGTTTAAATGATTCGAAAGAGAATTTATTCGCCCACAATTCCCATTCCAGTGCCATACGTCAACGTATAGCACCCAATTACAACCATATGTTTTGTTTTCCTTCCCATTGAAGCGCATGTTTGACATATATACACACATCATACATTCATACAGCCATTCAGAACCAAACACGAACAAAATCTAATATTCAATACTCGAAAGTTTCTAAATAAATAGAACCGTCCTCGCTGTTCGCTCACACATAAGGGAGCTCTTTTATACAATCTTGGGTAATAATTTTCATTTTGCTATTCGTGGATCTTCTCCCCCCCACGGGAGCTTCTAACGAGATACAGTCCTACTGCTACACCATTGCGAGTGTAATTAAAAAAAGATTTCGCTCAATTCCTGCTGTTAGATAGTGCAAAAGGATACAAAAAAAAATGTTGTGCATACATTTTGATAGGTATTTTAATTTTTATTGCACCTTTCCCTCTGTGTGTGTGCGGTGTGTATGGAGGTGAATCTCGAATCTGCATGGCCAAGTGGTTTTTCGGTTCTTTATTTACCCGGCAAATACAAGAGTGTATCCACAAGGACTATCCATGAACTATCTGTGCGGCTGAACTATGTTATTCAGGAGAAAAAACAACAAGTACGTTACCTATGGAGGAGGATTTTAAATATTCATTTCGTACTCATGGCTGTGTCCACCAAAGTCGGCTATTGTTGTGTGCGCTGCCTCGTTCACTTTTTCTTCTCCAGTATACCTACATATGTTAAGTTCTCCACTTTTGGCAAAGAGATATTTTGCATTTCGTCTAGAGAAACAACACCCAAAAGAAAAAACGATGTGTATTCACCTTTTGCGTGGAGGTTCCTTTATGCTGCCTGCCTACCTCCTAGCACTGCGCATGAGTGTTCCTCTGATCGAATCGCAGCATATAGATACCGATACCGATGTGCTGCGGTTGGAGCTAGTTCATTGATTTGAATAATTTAAGTCGGAAAACTCTCTGGGTTTTAAAATTTCACTCTTCTGTTTTGTTATTAATGACACGTGACCGTTAAACAGGACCAAAACTCAAGGAGACACAAACTTTATTCTGGCATAATTCAATTAACACATATTGATGACAGCTGTCACAATTTGGAAATAATTATAATTCAATGAAATCCAATTACCAACATTATAAATTCAAGGACAGATTCATCGGGCATTAATTCAAAATTGATGACAGTTGAGAAATGATTATTATCAGCGTGTGTGTAAAAGAAATTTATTTTACATGCATACGTAGGGTATGCATATGTACATGAATTATTCAAAGGTATACCGCGGGACTTTTCTACCTAACCGACTTATTGACTTATCGTCCAATTATTCAAATTTATTTAACAATAGGCTTTTGTTGTCAATAGATAGTTGAATGAAAGCTTGGCTGAATTAAAAGCGGATTCTTCAAAAAAAAGAGTGGGCGCAGTGGATTTGTTTTTGCGTTGCGCTTATCATTTTTACTTTAGACTCGGCCGGTAAAGGTGAAATGTGAGCTTGCGTTATCTGGTTATTTGTGAGAAATCGCACTTTATTGTGGAAGAGCCACCGGCATTGTTTCATCTCATGAGTTATAAGAATTGAAGGTAGGTTTATGCGTTGCGCCCTTCCAATGAGCATTTTTTGTTTTGTCTTGTAAGGAGTTCACAATAGCTTTGATTTTCAGCTTTCCTTTCAAATTTAAAGTCGAGACTAGTATTTGTTATTTGTCAAGCTAAGTACTTCAAACACAACGGGCCTTACTAATAATCATTTTTAAACTTCATGTTATATATTTTGTAGGTCACAATATGCAATTTTGTATGGAAAATTTCGCCATTGTGAGTTCGAATAATTTAGCCTGGACACTAAAAATCGTAAAAAACGTATTCAACCGTCAGGTGTTCCTTCGCTACCTTCCTCATTTCGCTTTTGGTTGCTTGCTTTGAATAGACTTACTATAGAAGCCAGCAAAAAGTAAAAAAGTTTTAAAAGCCACGAAGAAAATTACTCGCTACTCGTTATTTTACAATTGAGTGTGCGAATGGATATGGATGTATTCTTTCAGCTTTTCCCTATTTCTTGTTTCTGTATCGTTTACAGATTTATAAGTAAAACAACCCGAATGAAATTTACTGAGCTCTTTAAAGCCAAATTTATAATTACTCGTTACTTAATGGTTTTTTGTTTCTCTCTCCCTTTCTGTCATTTTTGGCGAGAACATTTTTATGAACAGGTTTTGTGCCATTATCATTAAACACGCGAATTTTGAATCATCCATAACCAAATGTTTTTCTATCTTTGCTCGTTTGTTTTCTTATTTCTTATTGTGTTCAGAACAGTTTCTTATTTATCTGTCAACTTTTCTCTTGTTCCTTCACACATTTTTCAGTTTAGAGTAAAGCGAGGCAACCGCTATTCACTCAGCTAAAGCTAATATAGCAATTACTCGCTACTCGTTATTTTACACTTGGTTGTGCGAATGGATATGAATGTATTGTTTTAGCTTTTCCCTATTTCTTGTTACTTTGTCGTTTACAGATTTATAAGTACAACAACCCGAATGAAATTCACTGAGCCCCTTAAAGTCAAATTAAGAACTACTCGTTACTCAATAGTTTTTTTCGTTCTCTCTCTTTCTGTCATTTTTGGCGAATAGGTTTTGTGTCACTATAATCATTAAACACGCGAATTTTGGACCATCCATGATCAAATGTTTTTCTTTTATCTTTGCTCGTTTGTTTTCTTATTTCTTATTGTGTTTAGAAAACTTTCTTTATCATCCGCCAACGTTTCTCTTCTTCCTTCACAGATTTTTCAGTTCAGAATAAAGCGAGGCAAACGATATTCACTCAACTAACGCATATATAGCAATTACTCGTTACTCGTTACTCGATATACATATCACAATTGCTATTTGTTCTGCCGTGTTCGATGAGGCTTGTGCATGCTACAGTCATTGAGCATACGCGAATGGAAATGAACTATTCATCATCATATAATTCACATTATCCTGCTTATCTTTACTGCTTCCTTATTTTGACACATAAAAAATACAGGACGTTCCGGAAAGTTCAAAGTTTATCTGTCAACTTTTGTCTTCTCAATTCAGAAGTATATCAGTTCAGACAACAACAAGCTAAAAGAATTCCGCTGAGCTCTTTAAGCTCGAGTTGGGAATTACTCGTTACTCGTTATTTTACTATTTTTCGTTTTTTCTGTCATTTTCCACTAGAAAGCGATTGACTATACCTACGCATTTAATAGTTTTATTTGGTCTAAATAAGGATACCTATACCAATATGCATTTTTAGACAGTTCTACTTACGCGCGGCTATTTGGTTGCGGTCCCCTTGTCTACCCTTCTAGGCATATAGTTACTTGAATATTTTCCGGACGGCAGCATTGATGGCGATGGGCTCAAATCTTTTTGGATAGTACTTTATTACTACATATCTTGTACCTCATTGTAACTTCTCTTATAACAATCACACAAAGTGTCGTGGATAGAGGCAAGCTTTGCACTGATAGGATGACTGATCCAAGAAATAGGACACAATTTTCGAGTGCAGACAAAACTACTTAATAATTACCGTGTACAAAATGCCGTTGCGTAACGAGTTCAAAAAAAAAAGTGACTCTCCCTGGAAGCTATAACATTCAAATTTATATTCCCCATCCCACGCGTAGGTACTGCCCGAGTTAATGACAAAATAAATTCGCTTCCAGCTCGATTGCAAGTAGAATAATAGTGACAATTAGCCAACCTATGTAATAGCCAATCAAGCACTTTCTTAGGACGACAACCTAAACACAGCTTTAGCAAACAAACAACACTTAACGACAATCCATGTAGTCGTGTTGTCGCCAATAGCTTGCTCGCATTCAAACGAACAAATAAATCCATAAATCCAATTAATACGACCAAGTGAATGTGGAACTAGAACAAGGAGTGATATAAATTCCAATCACATAATGCACAATATCTATGCAATGGATTCAATTCCATTTAATCTGACGAAATTGAAATTGCCAACACACCCCGCCCAGGCGCCCACATTGCGGTCATTGAACGAAACGCTTGCCCAGGAATCATAAAGAAATCATAAAATGGAAACCTCTTAGCTGCCTTGGTCTCTCTCTCTCGCTCTGTTTTTATTGTAATCTCATTCAAACTGAAATTACATGCACACAGCACACAGCACACAGCACACATGCATGCGAGCTGCCCCCTTAACAAATAACAACCCTTCTTTCTACGTGGGAGCATACACAAAAAAAAATGAAAATGCAAAAACAAAGAACTTTCAACGAACGGACTCAAAACACAAACAGAAAATCTGAAGAAAAATGAAATCCAATTCTCTTACAACTGCTGGCGAAGCTGAACGCTGAAGATGCCTGTAGAGAAGAGGTATCCACTCAGACCCACTTTATCGATTTTTTTTCGAACATTTAATTATTTACAGGTCGACGCTCCAAAAGGATAATGGAACGGAGCCCAACTTCATGCAGTTGTTGCCGCGGACGAGCAATAGTTTTGTAAAAAGTCCTTGCTTCTGATTGAAGGTGAAATATCTGTAGGCGGGGGTGAATGTTAGGGGTTCTCCGGTTAACCAAGTAGATTTAGATTAATTGGAGTCAGTATTCCCTTTCTGTTGTGCGTATAACGAAGTTGGCTAATGTCTTCTTTGGTTGGGCGAGAGTTGATGAAACTTAATTAGAAGACGGCGTCAGTGGTTGATAGTGTGTCCTGTAAAGAGAATTAATTGGTTTCCCGTAGATTTGCCGAGTGAGCAACTTTCGTTAAAGGATTCAAAGCGCCTTCTTTACGGACATAACTTCGTTTCACCATTAGGGCGATCTATTATGCAATCATGCATTCAAATAGGGCTGTTGGGAGTTTCCCCTGATGGAGGTACGTATCATGGTCGAGTTCCTCTTCGAAATACCTCGTCTATCACGTCTCCTTACTTTACGTTTGAAAAGTTCACTCTTCTTGTGGTAAAAAAGAAAATTTTTGAAAAGAGGTGGAAGTCGTTGACCCTAAAGTAAAATTTTGCTTGACTAAAGCTGTCTTCCTACACCTATTGATAAGACCTAGCCATGCAACAAATTCAAGCTCCCTTGGCATAAAACGCTTTGAGAAATTTTTAATCACACGGGTGATGAAATTGAGAGGATAGCCTTTCATTCCCATTGATGTTCAGTCCATACCTTCACGAAAACAGTAAAGTCAGACCCTTTCAACGGATACCCTTTCACATGTTACCAACCAGAAACAAACATTTATGCCATAAAGTTAGTACAAGCACCTATTTGGTTCCCAAATGAATTATACACACTTTCGTGTCTGCTTGCATAACAACGTAGTTAATTCCCACCGTTAAGGACATTTCGAAAAATGTTTCCTTCCCTCGATTCAACTAGCAACAAAAATCTATAACCGCTAAAAAAGACCAACAAACCTTAGCATTATCTTCAGTTAATTCGAAAAGTCACGTACCCTTACATCGCTCCTCGATCCCGTTCCACGCTGATAGATTCAAATGGAGCAACACGCCAACGAATGACTATTTATAATCCATGATGGATCCTTCCTTTTCGGTTGGTTTTGCTGCTGTACGACATGCAAGCATGCTATCGTGTCGTATACAACCCGTTAAGCATAAATAATAATATTGGGTGGGTCGGTCGGTCGTTCGTGTGGATTTGGCTTTACAACGAAACAAAAAAAAGAATGGAGAACAAAAGTTCAATCGCCCTGTGGACGATGGTGGCGTGGCAGCGCTTGTCATTTGTTAAATCAATTTATTGGATCGATTTTTGGTTTTGTTTTGAAATTTCGTCGAAAGTTGTATGCGGTGTGTCCTTTGTTCATCCGACACGCACATAAAGATATGATTACAAATTCGAATACATTTATGTGTAGTGTACACCTATGAATCTTAAAGCGTATGTGTAATTGATGGTTATTTGACACATGTCGTTTTCACACAGTATGTATGACGCCTTTTAGAATGGGTACGGCTGGTGACAAGTAATACACATCCTCACGATTTAAATACTTTTGCGTAGATCAATACCAATATAAGGTTGGTCTTCGTATTGTAAAGTAAAGTAATTTGAGTAAGTAAATCATGTCACTGATTGAAGTTGGATTCGATTCTTTTAAATATTAATGTGTCAAATTGTGTACGGCTGCCGGGGCAATTATTAATTGAAAAGGACGTAGGAAGTTGGTTTGTTTTTTACTCAGCATAATATAGGATTTAGTAAACGCTTTCTTGATCTATCGGAAAGAGAAGAGTACCTACATATATCTATGGAAAACTGTATGAATCTCTGTTGGTAAATTTCCCAAATCTATCAAACGTCACTAATTAACTGAGTGACATTTATATGGGTTTTGTTGTGAAATTTATTTAAAACCCTTCTCTTTTCTACGCACTCTTATTAATTTTGTAACAGGTACGTAGAACGAATGTTTCTGAGGAGAGTACGGGAATGGACCTATCATTTTGATTTGACTTGGCTTGTTTTCTTCCACTAAAAAGTGATATGAGGAATGATTTTACAACAATTTTACGACGATTTCAATCATTTACGTAGATGTCAGTTGAAATCCTCCATTTGACAGATTTACCAACCTTTTTATGGGTAAAAATTCGTAGGAATATTTGTGGATGAGATATTTTTCGCTATATCTTCATTTGTTTCTAATTTTTCGAATCTCAACAGAGTTTAAAAGCCCTATCATCGTGTTCGTTGACATATGGATGAAACACAGTGACAGATGACAGCTCATTTTGTATTATGTAATAAATATTTTATGCGCCGGCTAAGCAATGAATTTTTATTTTTTTTAAATACTGGACCCTGTGGACTCAGTCTCAGTCTAACTTTAAAGCCCTTTTATAAAATGTAGCGTTTTAACATTTATTGGGTCACATCAAGCGAAAGATTAAGACTGATGACTTAAATGCAGAATTTCAAAATGGTTACTTAGAATATTCAAATATTGCAAATAAATAATTTTGACAGCAAAGAATGTGAATGGTAAAAAAGGCAAATTATATTCGGTCATGTTTTTGCGTAGTAGGAATAAGCACCTAATTAAAGCCATATATTTAATATCTTTCATCTGACATATGTCATAGATGACAGCTCTGCTTTGCTCATTTTCAGAATTTAAAGCTACTTATGATAAAAATAGTTCACAATAACTCCTATTTCCTTTGACGTTTGCATTAAGCGAATAAGTGTGAACTTATAAACAAAAAAACTGCTAATAGAGGCCCGAAAAAAATATAAAAATATTGAAATCATTTTTAAAACGACAGGTAACATGAGTCGTAAAATTTTGACAGCTAAGAATGTGAATGCTGAAAAATTGCTAATAGACTCCCCGAAAATGGGTTCAATCTCTGAAGAACTGACAAGAAGTATTGAAATACTGAAATCAGCAGTATGCAAAAAACTTTTTAGAGACATTTTCATATTGAAAAGTAAAAAAAACATATTTTCAAACTATAGATACGCATAATAGAATTGCAAAATGTGTTTGCTGGTGTGTGGTTTTGAACACGTTTCACTTTAAAATTGCTCACCCAATCTGAAAGAATTTCTTAGAAAAACATTGGGCTTAAAATGGTGCCGGATATAATTCCCATTTCATCGCAATTGGGTAACTCGTTTAATGCGTATTTAATATGACAGATGTCATTATCGGTTGTTCACGGCCATATCAGTTTTTCGATGTTATATGCTGTCTAAACTGACTTCGTATTTACGCAGCTTACAGATGTTTCTATTTCAGAAATGTTTGCCCATGGACTGGTGGTAATCGTGTGTCGAGTTGTTTTAGTTGGTTTGTTTTGTTTCCTTTTCAGTGAGTTTGCGGCCACATGAAGGTTATAATAGTTTCTCCGACACTTAAAAAATTTGATTAGTCGGAAAATAAAGAAACCAGCTCCCTACTAGCACCCTTTGAGTGCAATGGCATGAACAAGTTTGCAGATTAAAAATACACTCAGTGGACTCGAAACTATTTGCTATACTGTAGGCAAACCCCTTTTTAACAGCGCTGCCTATTCCGACTCGTATACCACACAACATTTTCCACCTTTTCAAGCAGTGGCTGGGGTCAGTAGCTTACCTTACCACACCACAATTTAAGCTTTTCATCGCATTATCCCAACCTAAAAGTCTGCCCCAGCATTTAATGTCCATCCCTATTTCCATTGTGTACAAGTCTACATAATAAGAAAGTTGATTTAAGGGTTGAGGGCTCTTACATTATCTCCCGCAATGGACTAAATAAGCAGATAGTACTTCCGCAAATAGTACTATTTCGAATATCCCATCCCTCCTAAATGGGATACTTTCGATTCCCATAAGCATAATGTTAACCCCGCCTTTCATTACTGAACGAGCTTGGATACCATCTGAACCGTATCCCTTTCCTCGACCGTGTATACAAAATCCAAGCATGACTATTAAGTATTCATCAAGAAGACCCCTGGCATAAGCACCCGGTGACCCACATTTCGAATACAAAACATTTCATTCATCAGTCCAAATGAATTACACATTTTTCTCGTTACACTAAAGTGAATATATAAATTTTATAAAATAAAACGAACTAGTTGTGCATGGCATGGCTGTCCCCAGGCGCGTTCTAGAAACTTAAGACAGTTCCGCCCAGCCAGCCCCACAAGCTAATACCTTAATGGAATTCCCGCATATTAAGTAAGTCCGTCAGCTTCAAAGAAATCTAGTCTAACATAAAAATAAAATTAAATCGTGACACTCGCTGTGAGTCCGTGTGTTACTTTTCCCGTTTTCCTCATATACCTAATTGTCACCACTTGATGTTGCAGATACACGGACAAGCATGTTAGATACGTAATGCAGTAGAATATCGACAACAAACTCATTAAAACTTCTGCTCTAGTTTATTCTTGTCGCAACTGCCAAAGGGTTGTCATCTGGTGGAGAACCGTGTTACCCGTCTGACACCCTCTGGGCTGCATTTTCTTACTCTTTTATGTCTTACTGTGGGCAATTTCCATTTCTATGAAGAAGAAAATATTTCCAACACACACTTTTGCATTTGTGTAAAAGAGAATCTAAAAAACCAGGAATGTATCCCCAAACTAACTGCTTGTTTTGGAAGTTTCCCTATCTACTGTGAGGGATACACACACACACGCCCAGTAGTTGAAGTATAATGCGGGCACCCAAGATGATATTAGAGTCGGAGAATTATGTGACTGTGTACAAGGACAAATGGGAGCCAAAGTAACATAACTTGCACTTTGAAAAATGGGGTTAACTTAAAAATGTACGTTTGGGGAGGCATGGACGGATGGATAGCAGTAGCAGCAGGATGTGTACATGTGTATGTATGGTTGTCGTAGAAAAGTCTTTTATGAATGAACGAATGAGGGTTGAAACTCATTTGCGTTAACATGTAGATTTGGGAAAAATATTCCCAACGTTCACATGCATTGTCACGAAGACTGGCTTTCTTTGTCATTTGTTTGCTGTGACAGCGGAGGGAAAGGATTTTCAATTTACAACTTGTACAAAGGAAGTGGAAATAGTTTCTTCTCTAAGCACGATGCCAAAATTTCTGTTAAAGGAAGTGACAAACTGTTAGTTTAAGGATTCAAATAGTTGTCTTTTGGGTTTCAGCTGAATGGAGCCTTTCAATCCGGCCTTCCTCTGGGGAAAGTTTACTCTTAAAGACCCACTTTAGTTATATGTAGTTTCATATAGCTAATAGCCTCTTTCAAGGCTCAAATTGGCGGAATATTTGCAAAGCGACTGACAAAAAATCAGCTAACAACTTTCTGCCGCAATTAGAGCAAAATTTCAGAAATTACGTGCAATTTACTCAAAGAGATGAGAAAATGATTTACATCTCTCTGCTTGTGGAAAGTGATGCACTTCAGAAGGCGAAAACAGCATACTTTCGTGAAGCTCAGCGTGAGCACGTATGGCTAGGTAAATCCGTAAAAGGGCCTGGTATTTGAGGATATTTCAAAAAGGCCGCAGTTGATCAAAGTAAGCGATGAATTTTTACTTAATGTCGCTTGAATTTGCGGACATGAATATGCAGACAAATTATGCATAACTTTTAAAGTATCGCAAATAGGTGCGTGGTAATTGAGTTGGCTGATAAGAGTCCGCGTTGCTGTTTTGTAGAGAGTTATAGGAATGATATTCGGTAGTAAACGCGTCGAAATTTTGTAAGATGAAAACGTTCAATCAAATTTTGTCGTATGTGACTTCCAAAGAGAAAGGAACATTAGTTTTTCATCGACGTTTTTGATTTTGTTTTCGTTTCTAATACATAAGTCTCGTTTGCGGCTTTCAAACCCAACCAATTTTAACAACTGGGCTGCGTAATAATTTGCATATCAATTTGACGATGCAACCTTGAGGGGACAAAGGTAATGCTATGTAAAAAACGAATTTTCCATGAATTCCATGAAAGATATTTTCGTTTTTTTTTTTTTTTTTTTTTACAGAAGCCCACCCAGGTAGGAGTACACACAACTTGGGCATTGGTGACATTTTCTATAATTTTATTACATACCTAATGGTGAAATGATTGCGGACACATCCACCACAGAAGCCTCTTGCTGCGGTCCCTTTCTCGAGTATTTGACGCTGCATCTCAAGAAGCGCAAACGAGGTTGGCTTCCACGTATTGGAATCGTTGTAGGCTTGTCCGCTAAACCAACAACTTCAAGCACTAGATAAGTACCTCCGAAAATAGTCTAGCGGTGTCAAATCACACGAAGGTGGAGACCACTTTCACACATTAAGCTCACATTCATTTCTCTGTATTCTGCGCCATTTTGTTTTTCCCAATTAAATAAAGTACACGCCACCAATCAGTGCATTTTTCGCAGTGCGTCTGTAGCTCCCGACAAATGGTATAATTTGGCTTATACCAATTAAACCACAAAGACACACGTGAGCTGTATCACAAAATTTGATGGTGGAAAAGGGATCAACCAGCGGATAGTCACCGAACCCATGCAGAAGATAATAACTTGCCAAATACGCGCCAATTCGTTGAAAAATGTAATATCCTTAGTAGGTCCCTGACATCACTGTTCAAATTATATTTAGTGATGCAAATGTTTCGTTGGGGACTCTTCTTCTTGTTATCGTATTCCTGCTGACGAATGGTTGTTAGAAGCTAGGCCCAGGGTCCCATCTCCCATAGACCTGTTGCTCGAATAATTTATTTTATAGTGGTTAAGCTCAAAAAACCTCAAAATCTTCCAAGCCTTCATCTCCCTGGTTCGGCTGATCTTTTTATTCCTCCACACAGATTCCCAAGCACAGTATTAACCTTTAAGGCTCCTCCTACATCCGTCGCGAAATGGAATATCTTTCAAAGTAAGTTCAACTACTTCTGCGCTAATTTTCCTGACATTTTTTCGATTAGCGTTCAATTTTGCCATGACACGACTTCAGAACAAATCTGCGCAACATTTTAATGCCTCAGTTGAAATTCGCGTGCAACTTGCCCTAAGTGGCGTCAAAAAAGCTGCATAAATAAATTCATCTCTCCGTCTAAAATTCGTCCGCAAAATTTGCACAGCAGCTGCAAAACTTATTCAACGCAAACCATCCATATACACTCTGACGCTGATGATGATATACAAATCGCAGTTCGATTATTGATTACCCTTTAATTAGCGGAAAAAGTTAAACTTGGCGTGGGAAGGCCCCCATTGCCGTTGCTGGAATTTACAGCAATTAATCATTGGCTTCTAGCGAGAACGAAACTTTGTGATGATGGGATGAAAAGAAAAATAGCAAAATGTCCTTGAAGAGAATTCCATCCAAGTGAAACATTGCAACATTCCATTCCGCTGCGCTATACAACCAGACGTTCCCCGATGGGTGTTTTCTATTTTCTCTACATGGGATATTTAATTTTAAGAAGAAAATCCCATACCGGGTTTCGTTTTGTACAGAATTTGCATTTTCTTTTCTTGTGTTTTATTACATGACGCCATTATTCAAAGTGAATTGTGTCGCCTTCGCCGTCATCAGTATAGCAATAGCAGTCCCTGCAACGATATCAGTCTGAGCTGCATATTATCACTCTGCAGTCGTTCGTCACTTAATGCAAATTTATAGAGTGTCATCTGGTGAGATTTACTGCCGCCATCAGCATCATCGTTGTAACCATGAAAAAGCAGTGTGCAGCTACAGTTCACTGGTTCCATTCAGTTGTGCTCAGTTTAAATGCCAATGCTTACAATAGTTTCGATTGCCATTTTTCGAAGTTACGCATTTTTTTGTTCCCTTTATAATTTCCTCCCCACTTTGAAATTAGTTACATATTTTGCTAATGCATTTGATTTCCCAGTGCCTCGGGGAAACTATTTTAATTAACTAATGGAGGCGAAGGGAGGTCCCCCGATGGAAGTCCTGCAGCGAAATATCTTTGCAAATTGTATTCCATAGGTAAATGTCCAACTGTTTATTAGAGGAAAATTTAATTAACATCAAAAGTATTTAATGTGTGACATCAGTTATACAAATGTCAGGTTAATAAAGAGTGTTGTTGAACTTTAGGTGGAAACGCGTCTAAAAATTACGAGTAAAGGAAATAGCATCTTAACTGCGTGTTAATTTAATTTGCTTACATTGAAATTCGAAATCAGCGCCTGTTTTTTTTAAGTGGTCGACGGAAGGACACGTAACCGAAAATTGTGTAAGATTTGTAATCGGCGGAATATAGCCACGCAAAGGGAAAGTTGTAATAAACAGGAAAAACGTTATTCGATCGGGCAGATAAGGGTTTGTTCTCTGTTTGACTTTAGGCAGTAGGTTACTCCTAATTAATGGGTGACCTTGGGGCGGGTTTCGTTCTTTTTTTCTTTGATTTAGGGAGGGGATAACAGGCGGGTACGTGGTTTTTCGATGGCCATTCTGAGCTTCGTAGAATAGTTCTTGGGCAACATTTAGGGGTGTGAGAAACTTTCTTAGTTAACTGGTAATATGTCAAGATTAGGATAGGAAAGTGAGTTTTAGGCTATCTTGGATTCATCTTCGATGCAGTGGAGTTTCAATGCTTTTTAGAAAACCGGAGAAAGATGTCTGAAGAACGAGCTAGCCACTTAATGGCCCGTGCTCACATTGCTTCACCCGCCTGCCACTTTTAAGACAAAAAGTATTTTCATAGAACTACATCAAACAGTTTTTTTTTTTAAATATGTTCCTCTTTCTTCCCTTGGACATTTCTGAAAGCAATATAAAGCAAAAACAAAGGCAAAGAAAACATAATTTTAGTTCCTACTAAAAAGTCTACACAAGAAAGATTTACGCACAGTTCTCTTATTTCCCTCTTACCCACCTCAAATGTCGAAGAAAAGGAAGCAACACGACTGAAAGAACTTGACACACGAATCCCACCAGCCCATTTCCAAATACGATACTCACTGCTGCATGACTATTGCCAGAAGTATCCACTGAATGAAAATTGTGGGCGATGTTTTGAATAATTGTGTTGAACATTTGCTCAGCTTCTGGACAACGCAGGAGGATGTTTTATATCTTGAATGAATCAGGGGAAAATTTTCTAAATTCACCTATATTTTTATTCTTAAATCCGATAAGCCATTATTGAAGTAGGTGTGTATGGTTGGAATTTTCCTTACATAATAGTTATTTTTGACTATTTTGTAACAAAAAAGACATAAAAATTTCAAACGAAACAAAAGCACTCATTGACAGAAGAGAAAAACTAAGAAATAAGATAAATTTGGGAAATGACGAAAAAATTGAGCTGAACTATTTAAGAAAAGCTATAAGAACCAATACGAAAAAGGATATTGATTTATACAACGAGACGACAATTAAAAACATACTGCAGAATACTAAATCAATCAGAAAAACTAAACAGTTTCTAAACAATGAAAAGGAATGGATAACTTCGATGAGTAAAAATAATAAGCAAATAACAAACCGAAATCTAATAAATGAAACAGCAACCTGCTTCTTCGAAAAACTATTTAGCTCAACACAATACCAACATGACGAAACAAACATTCAAAGCAGAACTACAATCTTAGATGATGTGCCATTATTTGAACCAGACGATATAGAGAAATCCATTGACGAACTTAAAACAGAAAAAAGTCCTGGAAATGACGGTATTTCAGCAGAAATGTTAAAATATGGAAAAAACACACTATCCCCCCTACTGACCATTTTATTTAACGCCATTTTGACAAAACAACAAATCCCTAATCAATGGAAACACAGTACAATAACATTGATACATAAAAAAGGTAGCAAAGACGATATTAACAACTACAGACCTATCAGCCTTATATCAACAGTGTATAAACTATTCTCAAAGACTATATATCGGACCATCAAAACCGAACTTAACAACAAACAGCCACGGGAACAAGCAGGATTCAGGGAAGGATTCTCTACAACGGACCATCTTCAGACCATAAACCAACTGATTGAAAAATCCAACGAGTACAGACAACCCCTATATCTCCTATACATCGACTTTAGCAAGGCATTCGACTCAATAGAACACAACAAAATATGGACGGCTTTAGAAAACCAAGGGATTCATGATTTATACATCAAAACTCTAAGAAACATATATAAAAACAACACTGGACAAATAAAAACAGAAAAAACAGGACGAATGTTCAGCATAAAAAGAGGTGTACGACAGGGCGATCCAATATCACCACCATTATTCTCTGCAGTACTCGAAGAGATATTTAAACAACTTGACTGGAGTCGATTTGGAATAAATATATGGGGACAACATTTGAACAATTTGAGGTTTGCTGACGATGTTGTCCTAATATCACAGAAAGCGGACAACATTCAGACAATGGTAACACAGCTGGCTTCAATTTGTAAAAACTACGGACTATGCATAAATCAGTCTAAAACAAAAGTGATGACCAACTCTACACATAAGGACATTACACTCGATGGCGTGAATATTGATTATGTTGAGGACTATGTTTATTTGGGACAATTAAAATCATTTAAAAATCAAGAAGAAAAGGAGATAGATAGACGAATATCAAACGCATGGCGACAATTCTGGAACATGAAGGAGATACTCAACGCAAAACTAAATAAAGACACAAAAAAATATTTAATGGATTCAGCAATTTTACCAGTTCTGACATACGGACTTCAAACATTGGGCTTAACAACAAATCTAACCGAGAAATTAAGAATCTGTCAGACAAAAATGGAGAGGAAACTTCTCGGTATAAGACTAATACAAAGAGTGCGGAACGAAGAAATAAGAAGGCAAACGGACATCATAGATGTAATAAAAAGGACGAAACAACTTAAATGGAACTGGGCAGGACACATATCAAGAATTACAGACAATAGATGGACAAAACTTTTGATCAAATGGACACCACCAGCGACAAGATCAACCGGACGACCACGAACAAGATGGGTTGACGATATTAACCAATTTAACAGGTATTGGTACCATGACGCAAAAAATCGAGATCTATGGACAACTATGGGGGAGGCTTATACTATTTGCAACTAATTTTGAAAATAATGATTAGACTTTGTCAAATGATGATATATTTATTTTATTTATGTATTTTAAATTAAAGTTAAATAACTACATGATGTAAATACTCTTATAACAATAACAATTTGTAGACCTTATAGTAAATAAAAGCTTATAATAATAATAATAATAATAATTTTGTAAGAACCGCGTTATATTCCAGAATAAAAAGTATCCTAAGTCCCGACCCAGAACAAAGGCAATCACTTTGTTAAGTTTCATCAAAATCCGCCCAGGAGTTTCCGCGTGATGCGTGGTCAAGCACTTTTTATTCTATAGTTTTTTTACACGTAGAGATAGGCATAGAGATGGAGAAGAGAAGAGAAGAGATTTTTCGAAGAATAATATTATTGTTTTTCGCGCCAGTAGTGTTGACTTGTTTAAGACACTTGCGGACACAGGATACCTAACTTTGAACTGATTCAGCTGTAGACTTTAAAAATGTTTTTGTCAGTCTCGAAATGTTGTCGGGTTTTTACCTACCCCTGAAAATCATATTTTTCAAAGCTCTGTGCAAGACAATAATAGATAACCGGCTGCATTTGTTGTCATTATTGGCTTTTGTGTTGAAAGTTATGCAAGTTTTTTTTTGAGTCTATGCCACTTTATCTGAAAAAGCTCTTTAGACTTTTAGCCAAATTTTACCTGGTTTAGAAAATATGTCTTTGGATAGTTCAGCTAAATAAATTTTAATTCAGTTTTCTGAAAGCACTATTGACATTCATCACATCTTCTGTCTAAGAAAGATCTTGTTCTTTGATGGCGAAATAAATGAAATTAAATTCCACGTATTTCGTTACTTTTCGTCTGCTAATTGACTTGCCCAATAGGAAACTACTCTGCCAACTTCACCTATAGCTACTCTTGCTACAAAGCTAAAACACACCAATAGTTCTATCTTTCTTCGACCTAGCCTCAGCTATTCACTAAAATTAACGAAAATTTATGCCTCTACCAGTGGAGAGTGAAAAACCAATACAGTGCGACCTCAATAAAAGAAACACCTTAAATCCTATCATTGTTGACTCAGTAGTTGCACAACTCCTCAAAAAAAACTCGATAAAAGCAACTATTGTTTCATGAGCTCTTATTTCGTCGTAAATTTTTTAAAAAGAATTAAAATTTGATTTTTTTTGTACTTTAAATATGAATTAAATTATCAGTTTTGGTTTTTTATCAGTGCAAGATACGTTTTTTTTTATTATTCTGAGGTGTTAAACTTTTTGTGTTAACAAACTCAATAAAAGCCACTTTCCAAATTTCTATTAGTTTTTTTTAGGTCGCACTGTACCTACATATTTTCATTTCTGTAACTTGTGCGTGTATTTACCATTAATTCTAAAATTAGGTCTTCTCGGGACACTCCTAAAATAATATTTATTAAAATGTCAAGGGTTGTCGTGGAAATCTTGTACCTACCAAGTTTTTTTTGCGCCTGTCATCGGCTTACTTACTAAACATCTATTCCTCTTTATGAACGCATTTGTAACCCAAAATTCTAACATCTTTAAAGACTTAATTTTCTAGCCAAATCTATACCAGCCAGAGATTTTAAGGAGACCACTTATCGAATTTGGCCCGCACCAAGAAAAAAAAAACTCTACACGCGAACAATAGGCAACTTTCCAATTCGCCCCATGAAATCAATCAAATCAAGGTGCGAGTAGCTGCTGAAGCACTCCCATTCACCGAAGAACTTATAAACAAAATCTATAGATATATCAAAAAAAAAAAAAAACGTGCATTCTATTATTAGATAAAATTTAGAAAACAAACCTCAGTAGGTGGCAGATACGCAATTATTTCCGTGGAAATAATTTGTTTACGTTTCCGGTGATGAGTTGAAGCTTTTATGGCCCTTTCATTGTAGTTTAAGTATTTTATTTGAAATAAGTTAGATTCAATTAAGTAGTCATATTGGAAATTAAAGTGGTCAACGTTTTTATGAGTTTGCAATGGTGAAAGATTTACGACGTCAATTATGGCAATGAACTTTTAAAAAAACGTTCGTTTTCGTTGTGAAGTAGGTGTGTTTATTTATTTTTATATTTGCAGAGAAAAAGTCACAAATCCTAAATGAAAAGCCTTCCAATGCAACATAAGTTTAAGGATCCTTGAGTCATCATTTCCGCCGTAGTCTAGTTTTGAAGTTATTTTTTTTTATTATTCTCTTTCATGTTCCTCAAGTGGTGGAGTACTTAAGTGTAAGGAGCTGATAAGTGGATTTTTTTAAAATGTGTTCCTTCATCTCCTGTAAGGAGAAAGTATTGCAATTGTGTGAAATTTCTTTAACTGCAGTTGTGCGATGTTTAAAACAGGTGGTTGGTGTCTAAACTGAAAATGTGTGAAATTGGAGTTTGGTTTCTTTCCAAATACAAATCTGCACATTATATTAAGAGGTTGTTTGACAGGAATTTGATGATTGACAGAGCTTAAGGATGACAGATTTCTAAATTCGCATTAAACTCGGATACAGCTGGTTGTCTTTATGCTCTGGCTTAGAACTAAGCTGAGTTCTTCACATGTATCTATGATTACTATATGTTCGATGTGTGTAAATGAATGTAAAACATTTTTGGAAGGAAGATTCTTTAAGCTTTACTTTGAGCTCAATGGTTGATGTCTGAGCTTATTCATCATTATTAGATAATTGACATCGAAGAGTTGTTTTTTCTGACACAGTGAATCGCTCTAGTTTTTTAAAAATGGAAACTAAAAGCAATTATTTTCAAATTAAAAGTGGATTGATGAAAAGTAATGTGTACCCTCGTCGATTGCCGTGGCACTGTATACTTGGGCTTACTGCTTAGTAAGTGAAAGATAATGTCTTCAAAGTCGATTCGAATTCATCACACGTTTCATCAAGGGTCTATAAGTGTTGTAGATAAGTTACGTCTACTTTGCGAACCAAAAAAGTTAGACAAAAATACAAGTTGCCACTAAAAATCAGTACCGCCATCTGTTGAGAAGGAAATCTACACGTAATTAATGGTTTAGACACTAACTAAGGAAAAGGAGAATAAAAGTAATCAAACTTTTTTGCAATGGATCTGGTTATTATGATATTTGTCCATGCTAAGTTGTTTAACAGCCATTTTTTTAAGCTCAGGAGAAGAAGTACCACCAATCTTTGGATATGATGTAGTTGGCTTAAATTTTACAATGCGGTTGTTGTCTCAACTACTCGCAGCAAATCTTTTAAAACTTATTATCTCACTGCAATTTATTTTACACTTTCATTTATGTTATGGTACTCTTACTGTCCTCCTTACTGCCGTATTTTGAAGAAAAACTATTAAATTTCTGTCAATTGCTGTGTGAACTGCTCCTTTTTTTACCATAGATTTTTTTTAACTTAAATTTTTGTGTTCCCGCTATAATTTGTTATTGAAAATAATATTCCTATATACTGTATTTGCATTACATTTAGGTACCTCTCTTAATATTCCTTTAAACCGCGCAATATCTTGCGCAATATTTGCATCCATCAGCAGCGATTTATTAATAAAAAAAAACTTGTGCGCGAAATTTCAATTATAACAAAGTAAAGCTTATTAAGTTTTAACCAAATTTCTCGCAATATATTAAAAAATTATGTAAAATTATAACCACCACCGGACGAGCACATGCATCCGACCCCGCCGCCTACTTTATTTCATGCAGGTAGGTACCCAAGGCCTCCACAGCAACAACCTTATCCTGCTGCTCCTTGTTGCGGTTGATGTCGAATAATATGTGAAGAGGATAAAGGAAGTGAAGACACGAACAAGATGAAAACGTAGACTATGCCCACTCATAGTCGGATTTTTTCCCTCTCTAATTTCACGTTTATTTAACTTTCTTCTTTAAAAAAAAGAGAAAGAAAAAAAATCTGAAAATAAAATGAAAATGCATATTTGCTTCTACCCCAGAGATACCAAGCCCGAGAGGGATGGCAAACTCTTTTTCTGCCTTTGCCTCATATGGGGAAAAGGGAACCCAGTGTACGTACTTGCTTCTTTGAGTTTGTGGATGCAACATTACAGTATATCCGCCATCGGTAGTGGAAGCTTTTAGTTTAGTGGCCCATAAAGTATTAGGGAGAACAATTTACGTAATGCATACAAGTCGTTATTGAATTCCTTTGAACTGTGATTGACCTAGTTCTTAGGTTGTCGTTGCCGTTGTCGCCGTTATTGCCGTTGGCGTATATAGGGGTCGATTGGACGAGAGTCCTCTTCGTTATTACTTTTCAGTTTTGAGAGCGAGAAAGAGAAGACGAGTGAAAGTGATTAATATTGCAATTTCTTGTGCGGCACTGTGTACGTATGCAATGTAAAGCAGGTCATCAGTTTAGGCGGAAAATGGTCGCGCTATATACTTGTACGGTTCAGCATTATAAATGAGACTTTATGACACATGAAGCCGCTGTATAAAGTGCTTTTTAACAGATTCTGAAAGGAAGATTATTCCATTATGGATGTTTAGTTAATTTATGTAGGTATGCAAAGTTGGCTTGAGCGGCGGGCTTTGGTCTACATATTTGGGTCGGAGGACCGTAGCCAGTTAGTAACATTGATTGTTTCTTGTGTCTATGGGGATTAGTAGTGCTTCAAGACAATTTGGCGCAAGTGAGCAATCGAATATTATACTCGTACTTCTTCCAGAAGTTGAAGTGGGTCTTCAGTTACTTCCTTATTTCACTTATAAGCAGTGGTGTATGCAAATTTAATTTGGAGCACATGGGTATCATTATGTAAAGGCATGTGGGAATAAAATTGAAGGCAGAGGTCTGCTTTTAAACAATTTATTCATTATGTATACGTTCGTAAAAGTTATAAGTAGTTTGGGAAGTGGGTAAATGTAAGCTCGATTCCTGCTTTAACCATGTGACACTTGAGCAACATAATTTAAGCTAAGTCAACTCCCGCAGAAAAGCTTTTGGAGAATAGACGTATTGCAACGAGGCAATCAGGGTTGGAACGTTTCAATAGAATCTAGAAGCCTATAAAAGAGTGTTTTAAAAAATCAATCTGCCTTTCAAAAGACGCCAAATACTAGCCCTTCTACCTTCACTTTCGTACACCACATTGTGCAATTAGGGCCAACTTGTTTCTTAAATAAATAAATATTTCCTTACACAAAACCTGTGGCACTGAAAGTTCCTTCTTATAATATTGATTTTTGGTTTACTTTGAAATGTCGTGACAGAATTTCTGGTCGTTTTCATACCGCGCTAAAATTTTCCCCTTCAATGTATGATTTATAGGTAACCAAGGTCGAATAAAGACCTGTCAAAATTAACCCGGTTTCGGTGGACCCCTTGCTGCTACATTTCTAATATATTTCCAAACCTCGTCAAAAAATACAAAGATTAGATCTAACGATGGAAAACAAACTATCATCTCCATATGCCAGCATAACTGAAAAATTTTGCTATCGAAACCATTTTTTCATGCCAACGTAGACCTCCGTCGAATCCTCCGTGGACCCCTGGGGCTCCACATGGACCACTTTGGAGATAACTGGAACTATGAAAATGCTCTTGGCCATGGCGCAATAAATAAGAAAGTCTGTCTCTTGTCATCAAAGTGAATAAAAATAGTGTAAACTAATAGGTATAAGTAACGTTGACTTGGCAAAATTAGTTCTCAGTCGTAACACTGAACTTGCTTACAAAAGTAAGAAAAAGTAAAAGTCCAACAACCGATTCCTGAGGTACTCCACAGTTAAATAAAGAAAATATAAGAAAAATTAATATTTCCGACCTTTCTGGTAAAAACCATTGCCCCCCAAAAATCTGTTGTAAAAGTAATTCCACAGATTGCCTTTTGATATATTTTTCACAACAAGTCCAAATATGACTCAATGATTTGAATCCATTGGCCATAGTTTTCTGATCATTTTGACAAGTCTTTTAAACAGCAGCAGCAGATCCAAACGTTAAAAGTTTCGGTTTCGCTTCTTACGAATTAATCAATGAAATCATGAACGAAAACTAAACACAATAAATAAATTTAATGAAGGTTCATATAAAGGGTTTTTCAACAGGGGCGCTACAAAAGTAGAGCGACAGGGACGGCAAACGACGCCGAATTTCTTGACGCTCTTTTGACATTTCTCTTCAGTAAGGTTAGCCATTTCATGATGGAAAGATATACGAGCCAACAACGAGTCGAAATTATTACAATTTACTTCCGAAATTCGGAGTCAGTGGCCTCAACGTTAAGAGCACTACGTCCAATTTATGGTCGTCATAATCGTCCTAGCAGATCAACAATTGACCGTCTAGTGGAAAAATTTGAATCCACAGGCACAGTACAAAATGTTCCCGTGCCAGTGAGACAAAAAAGTGCCCAAATGTGTCTCTCACACGTCGTTCTCAAGCGCTGTGGCGAATTTGAGGCGAATGATATGGACTTGGAGGACATGTGGTTCCAACAGGACGGCGCCACAAGCCACACAGCAAATGTCACAATCAATTTATTGGAAACCAAGTTTGGAGAACGTGTTATGGTGCAGTCGCTTGGCCGCCTCGGTCGTGAGATTTGACGCCGTTAGACTATTTCCTGTGGGGCTACGTCAAGTCTATGGTCTATGCCAACAAGCCAGCGACGATTGATGAACTTCGTACGAATATCGAACTTGAAATTGCAGCAGTATTGGCCGACTTATGCTTGAAAACCGTCGAAAATTGGGTTCAGCGTCTGGACTTCTGCAAGCGTGCCCGTGGTGGCATCGAACGTACTTTCACAGGAATAAAGAATTTCATTGATATCCAAAACCGTTTTTGTTTTATTTAAAAAACACTTTTGTAGCGCTCTTATTGAAAAACGCTTTATATGACTCCAACACCAACACTTCTGACCCATTAAGAATGTGACCAACCACTCAAGTTAACAATCACACTGCCCCATCTCTAAATATAACAAACCTATTAATTATTATGTATGTGGATTTGTTACGGCATCAGATTAAAATTACTAACCCAATCCACTATTTCTCTTTCGCGCATCTTCCCTGTAACTGTTTGTTGTAAACGCCAACCCTGTATTGTTGAAAAAGAAACATGGCCTCTACAACAGTGCACAACTTCAAGTGTATCCCAATTGTACTTGATACAAATGAGTCAACTGGTTGTCTTCTCAGCCTCGGTCCTGAATGCATCTTTTTCTGTATTATGATTCACAATTCAACTGAGTATTGGTTTAGAAATCTGTCAAAAATAGACGACGCCACTTTCCAGTTCAGTCAACTTGTTTTGTGTATTCCCGTTTTGGTTTTTGAGCAATAGTATTTGAAAAAAACATGAGTAATAAATCAATTGTATACTTACCAAATAAAATTATTTACAATTTGTCAAATTCAAATGGAAAACACAACTCAGAAGCAAATCATTTTAAATTTTAATTGCTCTTCTGCTTTGCATACTCTGAAGGATTCAAGTCCAACAAAAAGTAAATATGTCTCATTTGCTAATTTGCTTATTGTACAACCTCTTCTATGCAAACCCAGGCAAGTTCAACAAAGAAAGCAAATATTTGCGTCTACAAAGTGCCACACAAACAACCCAAACGTACAAAAATAGTTTAAATTCAGCGTCACTCTTATACCCAGCCAAATAATATTCCCTTGTCCACGTTTTCATTGCCCTTGACGTCATCAACATTTTATAGTATATATAAAAAATAAATAAATGGTAAATACAATTTTCATCTTGTCATTTGTTTTGACGCATACCTAATATTCTTCAATATTGCCACCAGAGAGCAGAGAGAATCACTTTTTTTTTGTATTTATCAAGCAGACAAACTTGTGTTTCATTTTTGGCATCAGTTCAAAAACACAACACCGCAACCATATAAGTTACATTTTATCTCAAGAAGAATATTTAATTTTTTTCTACTTTGGTATACGACGCTCAATAGAAGAACATGAACTTTTGGTATAAAAAAAATATGAAATTCAGAAAATTATATTATTGTTTAGAAAGCAGAACCTAAGCGGAAAAAAAGGATGAATTTGGTAAAATTATGCTTGCCAAGTGAAAAGTTTTGCGAAAGTTACGATTCGGATGCATTAGAAAAACTGTCAGAAATGGGCCACCCAACTAAATGAATTCTGTGCCAAGAAAGTTTATTGTTTGAATCATCATCGTAGATTCTTCATTTTTATTTTGTTATTGTCTGGGTGTATTTTTTATATTTTTTTTCCACCTTGTGGTGGAATAGGTCAGGGTGTGTACTAAACGCTCCAATTTGGATTTCGTTCACGTCAGTGGTTTTGGAGACTTGTTTTTTGGTGGCTACTTTTTGGAAGCACTTATTTATCTTTGCATGACTGGTATGCTTGAAGTGGTTTTGTGCTTTGAATCTGGCAACACGGCGATTTGTTCATTAGTCACGGTCATGGGGTTGTCGGTAACGAAATCGAAGAGAAATATTATTTAACCGGATTAGACGTGAAACAAAATAATGTTTCTGTCGAGGTTATTAGAATCGAGAAAATCGGGGAAGCGGAAATGCAATTTCTCTCAATTGCACATCTGTTGGAATAAAGTGGCCTAACAGAGGTGGTGCCAAAAAGATTAATGTGTGATATGAAATTAAAATGAAAATGAGTGTAAAATTGAATATGCAGACGAGGAGGTCAGTGTAGTTCTTTGTTTTTAAGCAGATGGCGCTATTGCAATTCTTTAATAATTGACACATTTCATTGCTGTCAAAGAATTTCATCGTGGGTAAAAGGTTGTTTAACATCAGATGTATATATTTATACTGCTAAAACATTTCACAGCGTTTGATGCAGTTTGACAGTACGTTTTATACGTAAGATAGTAAATTGCGAGATTTGTCCGAAAATAAAAGTCGAGACGAGGCAGAAAAATATCATAATTGCATTTTCAAAAAACTACCAAACCGTATAAGGGTTAAACTGTCCGACCATCACTTTTTTGACAGTGTTTTACAACTAATAAATATTTTACATTGTCAGATATGCCATCAAATACTTTATACCTCCTACAGAGGTAAGCAAAAATCGGCAAGTAAACTTACTGTGAAGATGGGGGCAGCTTTGACGATAGCAACCTGCACTGCAGTTACGATAGCTAATTAATGTTTTCTTTTTGAATTAACCCCCATAATTAGTATGCCGATACGAACAGAATGCATCATTGAACGAAACTGTTCGTTTGTATAAGAAACGTTTGTTTAATTAAGCAACGATGGTATTTGTTGTTGAATAAAAGTATGCTCTTTAACGAAACTATTCGTTGGTTTTAATATTTTTCAAGCTACAAATGCGTTCTTTAAAATAATCGAGTCGATTAAACGAAAAGGTTAATAAATCCACTTTCATTGTTTTAATGAAGTAGTGAAACATTGATAAACCAACAAAAAATTTTTTTTTAATAAAGTTTTCCTTTGACCGACGAATTTTTTATCAAACAAATGAAAAGACAATTAAACAGAATTTTTAAAAATTGTGATAAATATTTTTTTTAGCGGAGGTTGTCACCAAGCCACATGATTCGAATTCGTGTCAAAAAAAAAAAAAAGTCAGATTTTTGACCATGTATAAAATAGTAATTAAATAGCTATGTATTTCCTAATAATATTTCTAACAAATTGGCGACACAAATGGGTGTCGGAAATACACTACGCAATAAGATAAATTTATTTGCCAGACATTTTAAAGTTTTATTGCCACTTGCCAGCCGCTTTTTATTAAAAATGTCTGCTTTTGTGAGCTTATTTTCATCAATCTTTGTGCTATCCATCTTATTCTATGGCAGTAAAAAAACTAGTTTACCTAGACTGCGAAGGTTCTAAACCTTACCGGAACATTATCGGGTCTGAAGTTTTATCAACACTTCGGATGTTTCAATTAGCTGTTGGAAAACGTTGTTCCTGCTCCTTTTCTAGCGTACTTTTCTCAATATATCTTACGTCTCATCAGCAGCATCAGACATAAAGAAGCTGTCCCAAGGAGTCGAATATTGATTTGTGACCTCTTATCGTCTTCACTCTCGTCACGATATTTCCTAAAATATTTGAGAACGATAATGATAATGGTGAAAACTGCAAGCTTAAAATTAAGTCTCAGGCTTTGACTAAAAATCTTTGTCGCAAAAGCCCAATGTGAGCAACTTTCGACAGCCACAGTACTTTTTAGAGGCGCTTATTTTAAATGGCTTATAACACATCATCACAGAAACCACAACATCGATATGAACGTTAAACCAATATCCTAAATTTAATGTGGCTTGCTGTCCAACTGCTACCAATGTTTCGCGAAATTTTTATTCAGTTCTCTCAACTTAAACATTTTATAACAATACTACTGCAGCGTTACGAGATACCTTAAGACATTAACACTCCATTAGTTTTGAGCAGCTTAAAATAATTTATAAAGTCGTAATTAAGATTTGTTTTTAGCATAATTAGTTTAGATGCGAGGGATCAAATGGATGTTTGATTGCAACATGTGCTTGATTTTTGTGAATGTTTTAACATTTTACAGGCTGTCGATTTGCTCCTAATATGTATCCCACAATCCACAATAATCCTTCCGGTTAATAATGGAAAATAATTTCATTTAAATGGCTGCGTCGGCTGGCCATGCAGTAGCCTACACGATCGGTCCAATTTTTAAGCACTTTATCGATTGTGTGCAGCTGTATTTCACCAATGGCTTCACGAATATTGTCCTTTAAAGCGTCAATTGTCTCTGGCATGTCGGCGTAACACTTATCTTTTACGGCACCCCACAAATAATAGTCCCGTCCTGTTGAAACCAAATGTTGCCAATATCCTCCTCTTCAATTTTTGTGAACAAAAATTCGTTCAACATGGCCCGATAACGATCGCCATTAACTGTAACGGCCACTCCTTGCTCCTTCCCAGCGTTGTTCAAGCGTATACACAACCATATTCGTTCAGGGGAAGGATAAAACTAATTATCTGTCAAATCAGACATGAGCTAAGTGTTACCATTTGCGAAATAAGCACTAGTTGAAAAAAAAAACCTTAGATGGCGGACCCTATACATATTTTTTTTAAAGTGGCTTGTGTCAAATCAAACCGTCTGCAAAATAAATTGGTGTGCCTGCAGGTGCAAGTCGAACTAGTCGTGATTCGTGAAGTGACATCCTTCACTGTGAGCGTTTGTTCAAAAATGTTTCTCTTGGTTTTTGTGAAGGCATAAAACAAAATTAAAACAAAATGTGTAACACGATAAATTTCTATCATTTTTTAAGAAAAATCTGGCAGCACTAAGCTTTTTTTTTGTATAAAGCAGTTTTTATTTTCCTTTATTTATACAACAAATAATCTGGCAATGATGTGTTGGTGTCTATAAGTCTACGCATCCTTGATAAAGTTGTTGTCGATGATTTAAAATATATTTTATTCGACGTTTGCTGCTGAAGTTCTTGTGACTAGAACGGAAATTGTGTTGTTCTCAGCGACTAGGTGACAGAGAGTGACAACTGCAGCCCTGCCAGCATTTGTTTTTTTTTATTTTAATGATTATTTATCCAAAGAAATGATAAACTCAACTGTTGAATCATTTATTCTTATTTTTCTAGCAGCAACATGTCGATATCCATCACACTCAATTTAATTTTTGTATATCTAAGTATGACGGCAATACCCTTTTAAACTGTCATCCGATAAATATTTCATACGCATAACTCTTAAACCCACTTCACTTTTTAATGCATCATTTCCTTTGAAACTCCTTGCAAATAGTTCATCCGTCCAAACTGGCTTTTCTGACTCACATCAGATAGACTATCGAATAAAAGTCTCACTTGAAGATACATAGGTACAAAACAAACTTTCGAGTAACAATATCATTATTATCCTCACATTAAGGAACTATTCATATAATTTCTTCTTTTTTTTTGCCATGGAGATAAATACAAGAACACAATAAAGTACAAATTACAAGAGTGAAACAAAAACAAAGAACTGAAGGATTCATCTGCTAAATAATAAGAACTTACAAGAGAGGCGCACGGGGACAAGACTACATCACAATGGCCTAGGACTCCCCCAATGTTTTCTAACTTCTCTGTCTCTCTGTATCTCCGTATCGCAAGTCGCAACGTAGCTCTACCTTAAGAATTTAAAATGCGCACACTGTATGTATATCGTTATTTCTGTTTTACCAAGGACTACACTCGGCGGCGGTACCAACAACACCAACAACAACCGACAAGCGACAACTCAACGTACATTGCAAGAGTAGGTACATCATTAAGTCTGAGACAATATTCAGGAAGGAATGGCTTCAATTTAATGATGGAATTTCTTTTTTTACGCTTTTGTTTGTGAAAGTCTTGTTTTTCGTTTTCTTTCCATTCGTTTCGAGTTTATTTTTATTTGCTTATGCCAGTGAGTATTTTCCTTTCCATGTTTTCATGCTGGCAATCCTTTATTTATAAATGTATACGTTTACATGAAAATAACGGCTGAATTTCAAAAAAGGACGAAACACACACATACAATGTGGAGGCATATACAAATAAATACACATTACCACTCCTTCTGTAAATAATTTCATCCATACCTGCTATACATAGTGTTGGTATACATCTCTGGGCGGAGGTCCTTTAGCGCAGCAGTGGAGCTCAGTTGTTTGTCGCCTCGTCCAGTCTAATTAAGAGTGGCAGTTACGTCATGTGGAAGCTACCATATTTATTTTACTGGCTTGCTTCTACTACTTCCTGTTTATGTTACTACGTACTAGGATAAAGACATTTTTGTTATTTGAAATGCCAACAACTGAGTGTGCTATTAGGGTTTGTTCATTTTTTGGGCGCGGGTAAAGTGGATCGAATTTTTAGGGTTAATAAACTGACAGAAGGAATTTGTACTATAGCTGCGGGTAGTGATACTTTGAATTACATTTATTAGTTAGAGCCAACATGCTGATAGTTTTCGAAAGCACTCCCATTTTTGTGGCGGTCACTTTGGGATTAACTTGGCGGAAAAAATGTTCTTGTTGTTTGAAAAGAGGTACTGGGCTTGGACTTGGTACTTGAAAAGCTTCCACATATATTGCTGGCGGTATTTGTTTAAGTTAGGCAGCTGGACATTAAAATCTTTAAGTACACTTTTTAAAACTCTACTTTTTGTTTTAGAATACCTTTCTCGAAAAAGGGGAACCTGTGACCTGTGACGATTCGACAGCGCCCCTTTGTTGTAATTTACATAAATAAAAAATATATAGGTACCCAAAAAGCGAGTCTGCTTTTACAAAAGTCGTGTCTTCGAGGTTGTCAAGTGTATATACTGATACAAATACGTACTGTGCATTCGTTGTCCGTCGTGTAGGGCACTCATTTGTCGGATTTTCAGTAAGGATCGATTTCTGTGCGTTATAGAGAGGAAGGGGGACTTAACTCGAGCTGAAATACCTACCTCTCTGCCATAAATAGGGAACACAACTTTGAGAACGCTGATCTTCTGGTTTTGGATAAATAGTCCTATACCTGTTATTTCCGAACTCACTGTTAGAAGAAGGTGAGATCGATGGACTGGTCTTCCATTTTATTTAATTTGTCTTACAGCTATTCACTTCAAAAGACGAAGGAGTTGCGTTCATCTGCAGAGTTGTTGTGGTAATCCGTATAGCAGTGGCGTAACGTGAACATTTTAAAATGGAAAGTCGAACGTCGAAACAAAATTAATCGCATACCTTGAAACAAAATAATAAATTCTACATTGCTTTCCACATCAATTAAGCAAAATCAATCCAAGTCACCTTTTTTATACTTCATGTCATTAATATTTAAAATTTACAATGAGCTTAAGCATAGTAAAAGTGGCTTCGATCCACAAAATCAGAAAACAAGAAGTAAAATATAATCGAATAACTCGAAGAAAAGCGCGTAATTTTGTTCATTATATCATAATAATCAAGACTAGTGGAAATTTAAAAAGGGAAGTCGGTAGGAATCGGGTAATATGGACGCCACGCCACTGCCGTATAGTTAAACAGTCCTATGCCTGACTCTGTGAAAAGCCTCTATGTTGCATTAGGCTGGGGATTATAGGAAATTGTTTCCCCCTACTCGTTGAACGAATTTGAGCCGCAAATTTGGTCTTCAGAAATTTATATCTTTTAGATAATTTAGATCTTTGTTTTTAGGAAAAAGCATCGTCTCATTGGCCGCTTTTACAATATCGTTAGAAAGACAGTGTCTAGAGACGGCATATCTATATTCCTTAAAGGACAGTCAAGGACTAGGTACTTGAGAGACTGTCTGCCACCTGGCTATCCGACATATGACACTGAAATCTTAAGCAAGCAGCTCGTTTTCTTTAAGTCAAGATAGGAATTGTCTTTGCCACAAAGTTTTCGTTTAGAATACGGTTCAATGATTGGGAAGATGAAAGGAGAGCTGATCTATCGTACCGTCTAAGGTTAGGAAATCGGATCGTGGAGTATAGGTGAAAAAACCTTTTAAAATTCGTACGTTATTTTTACTTAAACTTGAAGCTTTTGAATTTGTAAAAGCCCCTAATGTTTCTTGGCCGGTTTAAACTTGCCTAAATTGTACGCATGAAATGTTCCCCCCATCTTGACAAGGACGACATCGGCACCCAGTCGGCGTCATGTCATATAAATCCTCAGTCAACAAAGTAGCAGGGTGCTTGACATATACGCCGTTCCTAATCAAAATTTCCAAGAATTTCCCATACGATGCCACGAGGAATCAGTACATACCCTCTATCGTGTCACCCACATCCATGTAGAGATGCTGTTGTCCTTCCCCACAAATTACACACAACACGTTTTGTACCTAAAGCCGAACTAATTCCCCTGAAATTGTATTCATTAGGCGCCATTAAATTGTAAATGGGACAATTTGCCCTCACCCACAACAACCAAAGGACGCCAGCATAATTCCCGCCACATTTATATGCACTACCACTCGGCTTGAAATAAAAAAAAAAACATCTCCGCCGTAAAATGTAACCGCACGCCAATTTATTCAATCGCATCATTTTACCAGCAAAGTGGTTTTCTATTATGCGTGTCAAAACCTTCCAACCACTGAAGCTAACCTCATTTCTTCTCGGCCATTTTCTTAATGCTCTCTCCACTTTTTGAACCGAAAGAACAAGCACTCTCCCTCGCGTACAGAAATTGCGTCAAAGTTTGCAATTAGGGTCAACTTGATTGCCATTTCTGCGCCCAAAGTTCGTTTGTACCCAAAGCTGGCCAACTCATTCGTCCACCAACTCCAATGCAATTAATTATAATTGGTTTCGCAGAAGTTAATTTCCCGACATTCATTCGGCAAAGGAGTCCAAGTCCATAGATACCATACCTTCGGCTAGATTCGTCAATACCAACTCCTCTAATGAAATAATTAGAATAATAGTCCCCCAAGCGGTGAGTCTTAGTATTAGAACTTATTTTATTAAGTTATTGAATAAATACCGCGAGCACCGCGTGCCGGTTGCAATCCATTAACAACGCGATAAAATTGGCATCTCGCCATTCGTGATGAGTTTATTATTTTTATCCTGTTTTGTATTTTCATTTAAAAATTATGATCCATATGCTTGGAATCACTCATTCAAATCGAGTTGATTTTTCGACAAAGGAAAAGAAATGAAACAAACTTTTGAATTTTTTTTTTGTGTTTTTCTCAATTTTGCAACTCTTTGTACGCGACACGCGGGCACCGGGGTCAAAAACTCTTCAAAACACAAGTCATTTGTGTGCACTGATACTGACTGAGTGCGTGCGTGAGTTTAAAATAAAACTCACACTTATTTGCGAATGTATATTTTTGGAAAACCAACCCCACAAAGTGTTTTGGTGTGAGGTTATATTTATTTGGTTGACAGGTTCAATCTAATATTGATGATATTTTGATGTTTATGTTGTTTTTGTTGGCACCGAGGCGTCATGGATTTCATTTGCGAAACTTGAAAATATCTTGAAAGAAATTGCTTCCACATGGTTGTGTTTATAATGGAAAATATTAAAATGTTTACGTCATGGTTTGGCGGTTTTGAGGAAATCAACATGTTTGTGAGTGTGAATTTTTAGTTTTTAGTGAAAGTGTGTAGGAGAATTTCGAATTTACTACGTCAAGGGGCACGCTTAGGTGGCAAAAGATTTGGTCAGCTGACGCTTCCGCGTTACAAGATGCACTTAAGTAAATATAGTTTTTGTTATGCAATTTTTGTACAGTCGTAGAAAATATTTAATACATTAGAAATCTGGGACTAGGCGGCAGTGGAAACAGAAGATTTTTGGTTCGTCTTCAGCAAAAATTTAACAAAAAGTTGTTATAAGTATTTAGTTAACTTAACATACCTTTGAACATAATTGAACTTTATAATAAAATAAGTTCTATTCAAATCTGCCACTCTTTCTTTAGGTTATGTTTAATTTAGTACCTAAACTAAGTAAATACAAATAGGTAGAAAAGACAAGATAAGATAATGCAGTTTGACAGTTCTCACTTATTAAGATAAAGCAAGCACATTTATTTGTGAAAACATTAAATTGGCGATGAAAGTTCAATCACAAAACATGCTGTAGGACTTTTCTTCAAAAATATTTTGTGTTCCTAAAATTTGAGGAAACACTTGCGCTTAATTTGTATTAGCACTTTCACGTTTCTCATCAAGCATTTGCCCATTATTAACATATTTCATAACAGCTAGCATACTTCTATTTCGTTCCGCTCCAACAGAGAAAACGACATTCAGTTCAGGACGACCAAGAACAAACAGTCCTGATATTACTCATTGCATTATATTAAGGGAATTCATATTGTGTGAGTTTTTAATTTTTGTGAAGGGATCTTCAATTTTACGCCGAGTCCAAACGGCTACTTGAGAAGCTCTTTTATGACAGTTTTACTCTGGGATGTTTGTCAGACGTTCGCCAGAGGTGGCGCAATGGAAAAAAAACCTTAAGATGGAATTCGGGTTTTTTCAAGGATCGAACCTGGGACCCCGCGCTTAGTAGTCCAACACACTAACCACTAAGCTCATGCGCCCTCATAATCTGCGTACACTGCAGAAATTTACAAATTCGTTAGTGAACTGTCCGATTTTGTATGGAGAATAATTTACGCAGGTCTTAAAATTTTCCGCGATCAATTTGGCTTGGAAATCGACTGCGGAAAATTACGCAAATTTTCAGATGTCAAACTGTGACAAGCGGTGGTGTGAATAGTTTTTCATTTAGAGTTGCAGCAATATTTATTTATTTATTTATCTTTATATATATAATTCTACTGTACGTGTGTATGTCACTGAACTCCTCCTAAACGGCTGGACCGATTTGAATAATTTTTTTTGTATGCGTTTGGGTAGCGCCCTGGATGGTTTAGAAGCCGATTGGTCAAAATTGGACAAATGGGCGTGGTATCGCCCATACAAAAATAACATTCAAAATCTTATATCTTGAAAACCACCGAATCGATCGAGTTCAAATTTACACATAATCTTAGGTATTGGCCCAAGAGTATTTCTGTGAAGATTGGTCAAAATTGGACAAAGGGGCGTGGAACCGCCCATACAAAAAATACATTCAAAATCTTATATCTTGAAAACCACCGAATCGATCGAGTTCAAATTTACACATAATCTTAGGTATTGGCCCAAGAGTATTTCTGTGAAGATTGGTCAAAATTGGACAAAGGGGTGTGGAACCGCCCATACAAAAATTACATTCAAAATCTTATATGTATTTCAAAACCAACCAAATCGTGATTGCGAGTTATTAAGTAAAATACAAAATTGATTTATTTGGAATATATAAGACAAAAAAAGTTGTAACAATATCACACTCCACTGTTCATACGGAACATACAAACACATTGCCCCAAAAATCGATGTATGTATTATTAAAAAACAAAATTCTAAAAAAAAACGCCTTTTTGTACGGAGCCTTTTGATATTTCCGGTGTCGCATTTCAATGAATTTTAAGTGTATTATATTCACATATACATACAGCAATGCCACGTCTTCGTGAACGAGGAGGAAATATTGGTCGACGTACTCCGAATTCACAAATAGTCCAGAAAGGTCGGCTAAATAGATGGGCAGAAGATAAATTGACGGACAATGCAAATTTAAGAAACCAGGCTGTAATCAAACGTGTAAATGAAAATCAAGAGCAACGCAACGAACGTCTTCGAGCCAATGCATTAAGACAAAGACTGGCCCGTCAAAGAGTCACCGATACATTCAGAACACGTGAACAACAGCGTTTGCAAGTGTATCGCGCATTTACGCGTGCATCACTTCTTCACCTTGCGTTTGAATATGAGTCGGACATCGACTATTCGTCATATTCACAAATTGTAATTGGTTCTATGAACAAACAATGCCAATACTGTCATGCACTCAAATACAAAGGTAAATCGGCCGGTTTCTGCTGCGCGTCTGGAAAATTTGTATTGCCATCACTGAATTCGCGCCAGAACCATTGAAAGCGCTATTGGCTGGAGCTACATCACAATCCAAATTGTTTTTGCGTAAAATTCGCAAATTCAATTTCAAATGACTTCATTTGGAGCAACAAAAATCGTTCAGAACGCTAATGGTCGCAATTTCCAATCAACTTTTAAGATTCAGGGCCAAGTGTATCATCAAATTGTTTCTTTAATGCCGATGCCTGATTCAAAATTTCTCCAAATTTACTTCATGGGTGATGAGGAACAGCAAATAAACGCACGCTGCCAGTACAACCATATCGAGCAGATGGAGGAGCGATAAATTGTGGGTATTTTAGAACCGTTTTTTTTTTGCAAAAATGCAAAATTATTATCTGGGATGAATGCACTATGGCACACAAGCATTCACTTGAAGCTCTCGATAGAATGATGAAAGATTTAAATAATAGCACCAGGCTTTTCGGTGGTGTTTTACTGCTGCTGTCCGGTGATTTTAGACAGACATTGCCGGTCATTCCACGCGCTACATATGCCGACGAAATTAACGCATGTATAAAACAATCATATCTATGGCGAAATGTCTGTACATTACGTCTTAACACAAATGTAAGAGTTGTACAAAACGATCCATTGGCACTATCATTCTCCGAGCAATTGCTCAACATTGCACACAATGCATCAAATTGCCGGACAACTTCTGCAACATGGTAAATACGAAAGATGATTTGATTGAAAGCATATTTCCCGATTTACAAGCTAATTATATTAATCATACGTGGCTTCAAAAAGCATGCAGGACAACGTCTGTCGGGTCCGCTAGTTTAAATATATATTATTTTATTGCTTTATCGAAATTGAAACGATATCGCTTGAACTCCACTCATTGTTGCGTTGATCGGAAGCTGAGTTTGACAAGAGACTTGAGTGTCGATTTACGCGAAATACACTATGACATTTTCGAGGGATGTTCACTTAAAGCACCACAGAAATTTAAGAATTTACGAAATGAATTTACTTTTATTGTGCTAAGTTTTGGCATTTTTTGGAAGAAACAAAATGCTGATTGATTGTTCAAAAAATGTAAGGATTTTGCTCTTTTAAATTAATATTTTTTTATTTATTTATAATTGTTTGCGATATTGCAAGTCAAGCCAAAAACAAAAGAAGTGTTTTTGGTCTAAAACGCTCTTAAAACGATCAACTTTCGGTATAAAAGTTTTTAAAAATTATTTTTTTTTAATTTTAAATTAATTTTGAAAAGGCTCCTTGACAAAGGAGTAGTTAACAGTCGAGAGTAAAGCTAGTATTAGACGATTATGTTGAATATGCTGAAAAATTTGAAGACCCGTATGATTATATGTTCAAAAATTTACAGATCGTGTGTTGTATCGTTTTCTGCGACTCTGGTGAAATGCACGTGTAGTCTAAAATTGTTTTAAATTCATTTTATCGTTAACTTTTAAAAACAGCGTTTCCTTGAAATACTTCCAAACAGGCTCAGTCGATTTGTTGGTGGCTTGGCCGGATTTACTGGTGCGATGCTTAGCCAATTTTGCTTTAAAGGAGATCCGCAGATTATTCCATCTTACAATCCACCAACGTGCATTGGCCAAAACTCTCCGATATTTCCTTCCACATGTGCGTTTTGGGCAATTTTTTTTTTGTAGGATGTATCTCATAAGTTGCGGCACTGCTCGACGGCTTGTATTTATAACTTTTACGATTTCTTCGTTCCACCAATCTCCCTTTGACTGTCTTATTTGCTTGCATCTTCTTTTTTGTTTTTTTTTTTTGCTACAATCGAACTCCTGTGAATCCTCAGGTTCAGGATTCCTTGGATTCTCATAATTCTTTTAGAAAGACGAGGATCTTCTCTGAGAGAATTTCGACAAGGTTTGCCAATGTGACGATTTCCTCGCCGAGGATAATTTCCTTAAACAAAAGAGGGCAGGACATTTCGTGAGCATGAGAAGAGAGGATTTGTCAGGCCAATGCGGTGAAGATGTATTTTCGGGAGGCAACGGCTACAGAATACTCCTATTATGATTCTCGGGCGGTTATTTTTTAGATATCCAATTCATTTTTGGTCTTCATATAGGTTAATAATAACGTTTGAAGGATTCTATTAGTGAGCTGCCAAATTTGAGCATATTTTGAAGATATTACACATTAGTTGTAGCCAATCAGTCGGAGAAAGACTTGGTTAAAATAAATAAAATATACTAAAATTTTATGACAGTCTACGTCAAGAGAAATCTTTTCGATGTTGTTTCAAATTGAGCCAAAATGACTCTCCTTAACAACTTTTTTTTTAGTATAAGCTGTTCTCTTCTATGGTCTAATATAGTTTTTCTCGTTTGAAAATTGAGCGGTGTGTTTGCGGCACCTGGCTAAATAAATCTGCTGACATTGAGCTTGATAGACGTGCGTTAAATTAAAGTTAAAAAAAATTCTTCTAACCGAGCTTGTCAACCTTAAGAAGACCAACAGTTACGACAGTTTTTAAAATTTAAATTAAACAAACAAAGGATTCTCGGAGAGCTCTCGGCGAACTCGCGAATCCCTCTTTTTAGTTAGGTAAACTTGAAATGCATTTATTAACTACACATATTTGCATACAAAAACTTACAAGAAAATTAATAGGACCTTTAAATGTAAATTGATTTGACCCGTAGTTAGATACCAACTCCTTTTGGCTGTAAGCAAACTTGTTACCTCAATTGTAATTTGTCGACTAAACCGTTTGCCTTAATATTCACCTCCCGTGACACATTCACCATTCAGTTGCCAATTAATACCATCAGGAAATGAATTAACTGATTAATCGATTTCCGTCCAAAGACATTCCAATAATGAAGGCCTCTAAAAATGGCCTTCTCAATTCGGCTTGAGTTTCCCTCTGCACACAAAACAATGACCCAACTTCCAATTATCAAAGGTACACAAAAGTTTAATTGGAAATGTTAAATGCAAAAAAAAACGAAGAAGAAGAAGAAGAAGAAGGCGAAGAATCCCAAGAACACCATGCAATTCTATTTTAATTCATTAGATTGCATTCTAATGGAAGTGTTGACCTTCTTTTGTCTGTGTCCTAGTCCTATACCCCATGAAGTAGAGATAAAAATGTCACCCCATGCTGTGTCCAATTCAATGCTGGGAATTCAGATGGCGCCAAGTACACACACACACAGACACACATAGATGCATAGATACAGTCGCCCTTCACCACTGTGACATAATCAACTCCCAAGGGATGATATTGAGATACCATCCAATTGGTTTGCACCAATTTCAGCTTAACAATATCAATTACAATAGCTTTGGACAATTTCGCACACACAGGTGGGCTCGCAGTTGGCATAGGTTATGGGCCCAAAACGGATGCCACCCTTTCGATGAAGTAAAATAATTTCCTTGAATTTTTGCCAATAATTTTGCCATCTATTTGAGTGGGTGTGTGTGCACAACACACTTGTGCGAAGTTCGATTAAGCCAATAAATTTGGGATATAGTGCATTTTTTTTTCGTCCTCCATGTGCAAGATGCAATCTTTGGGCTTTATCCGTGAGTGGAATAATTCGATTTTAATTGCAAACTTGAGAATGATTTATTTTTTTCCGTTTCGCACCCGTTCCCCCAGTGGAACATGGACATGGACATGGACAGATGCTTATGGCGTTCGGGTGGTGTGGGAGTGGGAGTGGATGCGGGCATACCAATACCAAATGATTGGTTTATTAGGATATGAGGGTAATAATCGTGTTTATATTGATTTCTTGATTGTCTCTTGGAGAACATTAACCACCCACACTGTGCCAAGTATGCTTATTGCATATGCGAGACAAAACTCATCGAGACACGAGTGTTTTGCTGCATCGCATATATTGGTTTATAAATATTGGTTGACAATTTATTGAGTGGGGACACATTGTGATTTTTTTTTGCATTCTAATAATTTTTCTCTCTCTTTTCTCCTTGCAGGTGGTTCTCGTTTTTATCCTCAGCATTGCATCACTTATTATATATTTTATTGACGCATCTAGCGAAGAAGTTGAGAGATGTCAAAAGTGGAGTAATAACATTACGCAACAAATCGATCTCGCATTCAATATATTTTTTATGGTTTACTTTTTTATACGAGTAAGTATATAGTATTCGAGTTTACGGCTGAAGGACCTTGACTGCGCAAATATTTACTACATTGCTGGCCTAATGGGCACTTGCTTATTTTATTACTACTTTTGGCCCATCCCAAAGGGGGTTCTTTCACATTTTTAATCATTCGCATTAATTGTGGCGTTAAAATAAAATATTTGCACGGTCATGTTCAATATCGTTTGATTCCACATTCAAAGTTATTAACTAATTTATTTATTTCAGTTCATAGCGGCGTCCGATAAACTTTGGTTTATGTTAGAAATGTACAGTTTTGTAGATTATTTTACAATACCCCCGTCCTTTGTATCAATATATTTAGATCGGACATGGATCGGTAAGTGGTTGCTTCTTCAAATATACACATTTTCTAATCCCACAAGACATTTAACAGGCATTTGAAAACCCATTAAAATTCCCAATAAAATGGTTTTACTTAAAAAATGTATGCTACGCTGAGATAGAAAAAAAATGTATGTTTGTACTCGTATATCGTCCTCCTCGTCGTCGTCGTCGTCATCGTCATCATTGTGTAGCCATAAACAATAAAATCGCAATAAAAGATATTTTCGAATCTACGCACAGTTCGAATGAGATGTGTTTTTCGTGTTCGGTCATTCATCTGACATAGTAACAGAGTTATCGTTAACAGTAACGTCATCTATTAATGTCATAGATCGGGGTGTAGGTTTTTTATTTAATTACGAAAGTAGTCTCATAAAGAACTTTATTTGATTAGAATATTATTAGGAAATAAATTTCGAAGTTATTATAGGAAAATGACAGCATTTGGCTTGTCAGTCTGACGTCTGTTATATTTTCCTTTAGGCTGTGGAGAGGGCTTATTGGCTACCCACCCATCTTCTTACTGTATAAACAATTGGTAACCACATCGATAAAGAATTTCTTAAGTGTTGCTCAATGTGGTGGTTCCTTTTGAAGTATTTCGTATTTTTCTGAAGAATATATCTTCCAGAAAAATAGAGTGTTTAATCATTAATTTCACTTATTTACATCTGCAATAAGCTGCTGGTGTTTGGGGATTTTTTTTTGCCATTTGGCATATCTTAAGATCAATTGAGAAAACGCTCCACAAACATTTGCTTTGCTAATTTAAAAAAAAAATGCCACGTGTCGATAAAAGTTCAACGCATTCCAACACTAAGATGATTAAGTGACTGTACTCGAAGCCTGCTTAACTAATTTTACGTTGCGGTCCTTGTGCTTATACACTCATTTATTCTCGCACTCCTGTTCCGTTATGCACTGATACAAATTTAACCAAATATCTTATGGAAGTAGTGCTAGCAGCCGTTTGATATGAAAATTCCCATGATCATGTGTGAAATTTCCCTTTTTTTCACGCAGTAGACAAAATCTAAAAATAAAGTACATGACTGTGTCGTTCGAATCTTTTTCTGCCACTTCGTAGTTCCCTTTGGTTACGTTAAATTCTCTAACTGTTCCCGCCACACGTAGAAAAATGTAGATTGATCGTGATGGGATTGAAATTTATGACCCCCATACTTTGGAAACCTATGAGGCGCTTCGGACTAGCAAACCATCCTTAGGCTTTTACAAGTTCTGTGCATGTCTTTCATAAACCTTTCGGAAATATCTCTAAGTCTTCGAAGAAGTATATTCCAAGTTAATTGAATTATATTTCATTTGCTAAAGCGCAGCAGGCGTAAAGTACTTAATTCTTGCAAGTAATATGGTATTGCAATCCCACAGGATTTATTACTGAAAACGGAGGACTACGAAGGAAATTATTTATAAAGGGTACGACGTAGGTGTGATATTTTTGTAAAAAATGTTTAAACTGGGTCGAGTTTATTGTTATAGGTTGTACACATTTTTTGATGAGTTTAATAAGGGCTGCTAGGCTGTTGGAAAGGATGTGCTTGTGCATGTGGATACCAAAGTTGTCTGATTTTCCGCACTGTTTTAGGTAGATATTTCTAGCCTTGGCACATAGGCTCCATCTGCAGGTGCCGTCGGTGTATAATGTTGATGATCCTGTTGGTTCTATGGGTTTTTGACGGTCGCTTGTGCTTTTCTTGAATTTTCTGAAAATGCGGATTTCTCTACGAGCAGTTTTTCGATGGGCGCAGTGGCGACTGATGATTGTATTGGACTACTGAGCGACAGGTCTTAGGTTTGATCATCGGAACAAGAAACTCATGTTGGGTTTCACAATATAACCGTTTGAATATGACATAAATGAATAGCTCTAAGAAGCTAGGTCTGCGTTCCTATACGGAGTTGTTATGACAACTATTAACTTGTTTAATTTCTCACTATAAATCTGTCGTAAAGCCATTCAAAAAAACAAAGTGCCAAATAACAATAAGCTATCGTTTTCCTTTGTTGAACGTCCAGTTCTATTTGTAATTCTAGTTCGCATGCAATTTCCTGAAAGCGCTCACAAGGGAAACCGGAAAACCTGCCCTTAAATTTATATGATTGTTGTTCAACTATTCGTCTCAAAAACCCACTCTTTTTCATCTCCCCATACGCAACTCACAGAAAAATTGACTGTAGCACTTAAACCAATCCAAACTGGAGAAATGGTTGTCATATAAAAACTTCCGATTTTTCAGCGTCGTTAATTGCTCCTGAAAAACAATTACCAAATCACACGCAACAACGTCTCGTGGGAAAGCAGAACTTCCGCCATATTATACAACAGTCTTCTACACTTGACGGCTCTATAGGGACTTAAAGTAAAATGGAATCTTTCCTCAAAATATGTCACATCCAATTGCTATTTCTGTACATCATTATGCACATGTTCACAAATCTAAAAATTCAAATTAAAACACGTGCATCTAGACTCTAGAACTGAACTATTTATAAAATCAAACGAATTTATTTTTAACTAAATTTATTCGAAACTTTTTCGTATTCTATATATATGTAGCAATCTTCAGGTTAAAAAAGTGGCGCATAAATCTGATTGTTTTGATAGTATCGCGGAGGTGAGAAAAACACGATTATTAAGAAGAACGATCACCTGTATACATTGGAAATGTCTAAACTGAATGATCGCATCATAAACATTGATAATTATCTGCGCATAGATGAAGTTGTAGAATTAACATGATTATAGTGTAAAGTGGTGAAATGTGGCATTAAGTGGCATTTTGACGTCTCGCACATGGTCCTGGGTGGCCAATGGAATGTGTTAGATGTGAAGTGAATAAATGGGAAGTAGGCATAAGCTGCAGAGTTTTGAGCTACATTTAAATATTGACACTCTTTCTAAAAAAAATTTTAAATTAAAATGTTTAAGTTTGTAAAACAGGCCACAGATGGTTCAATATAATCTGAGGTTCTTTCTTTTTAATAATGAACACGATGAGACGGACAGAACAACACCTCAAGTTATTTTCCGAATTGAATGCCTAAAATGTGAGGGCCGATTTTTCAATCACCAGATAAACAGTAGGATTGTGATGAAGGCTTTTTGAAAAATCGCCCCTTAAAGTCAACATGCAACATAAAAATATTTTATTCGATCGATAAATACGACGGTGAATATATAATGCAAATTCTATATAGTCGCGCGTATAAAATAAGACATCTTTCATTGCGATTTCATTGAATGCTACATGAGGTAGGACAAACCTAGCTTTGAAAAAATATTTTCAGCAAGAAAACCCATAAAAACTTATTATTTTCCCAAAGTTGTGGTCGTTTCATAAATTCATATACACAATTGCCGTACAATTAACTACATACACACATTTTAATCACATTTTGTTCAAAATTGACTGAAATACTTTTCCAATGAAAGGATAACGAAATTATTTGTATTTATCCAACACCACAACAGGTCTCCGATTTCTTCGAGCGCTTCGTCTTATGACTGTCCCAGATATTTTACAATATTTAAATATACTAAAAACATCGAGCTCTATACGATTGGCTCAATTAGTATCAATTTTTATATCAGTATGGTTAACAGCAGCGGGCATAATACACTTGGTAAGAAAGTTTGCTTCCATAAAATTATTACCAACGCATTTTGAGTTTTGTTTTTATTTTTTTGTTTATTTAATTTTTGCTTCTTACAAAAAAAAAATCGAAAACAATTGAAATATTTTTTAAGTTTAAAAAAAATGAAAATATTTTTCTATAATTTGCTCTAATCGTCTCACAATTTTAAAACTAGCTGGAAAACTCTGGCGATCCGCTAGATTTTAAAAATCCTCATCAATTATCCTATTGGACCTGTGTCTATTTCCTAATTGTGACCATGTCGACGGTAGGATATGGTGACGTTTACTGTGAGACTGTTTTAGGAAGAACGTTTTTGGTGTTCTTTCTACTCGTCGGCTTGGTAAGTTCAAATTTGTTTTTCCTTGTTTATCCTTTTACTTGTTTCCTTTGTCTATTTGTATTCTCTATCTCTCTCTATATATATATATAAATATTTAAATATACCTATAAATATAATTTCCTTTAATTTTTATTTTCTTTTTTAAGTAAAAGAAAATTTATATATATAAATATGTGCACAATATTATTTTGTTTCGCAAAAATACAAGAAAAATGATTGTTGATTTTTACAAGTGACAATGCTGCCAATATAAAAAAATCATACAAAAAATATCCCCCACTAAGGGGAGCATTTATTTTACAGGATTTACTTTTAGCCGTTAAGGTAGAGCAAAAAAATAAACATGAGTTGTTAAAGTTGTACATTTAGAGTTTTAATTTCGCTTTAAATAGGTTGAATAGGCATTTACAAAACTAGGGCTTTCCACAGAGTAACAAATTCGTAGGGCTCTTATTAGGACTTTAAACAATGCGGAGTGAATGTATTGAAAAGAGAAGAAAAAATTACAAAACTTTTTAAATCCATTTGTTTTTTTTCCTACTAAAATACAAATATTGTTATTTTTGCGTAAAAACTAAGAATTGAATTAATTATTTGAATTATTCCTTTTAAATAAAGATCCCCCTAGAGCGAATTTAAGTAACATTTGTACATATAGTTGGTAATATTATTCCCTACATAATTTTTTTTTGTATTATATTTTAAAACCGATAGTTGCACCAAAACTATTTTTTTTTATCTCCATAAAATCGATTGAAGCTAAATTATCTACGAAAAACCAAAAAAAAGAGAAACAATTTTCTGTTATTAACTTTATTGCGTTCATTTGCTTAGTTGATTCAGTAGTTTCGAAAGATAACCAAAACTCTGCACCCAAATGAAGTAGGGCTTTGCAAGGTTTTACGTTTAATAATGGTTTATTGTTTCTATTTTTTATGTTTCGGAGTTCCAAAGTTTTGCATGCATGCATTCGTTTTATTTTCCATATAAATTTAGGTTTTAAGTTAGGACACATTGTTCGTGTTGATTAAAAGAGGTTTTAATAAAAATATTTATATACGTACTATAATTAGTGAATTGTAGGAATAGAACATTTTTATTATTGTTCATGATAGGCAGTTGACGTATAATTTTTATGTTGTATTGTAAAAAGAATAAACTTTGAAATTTTGGCAAAAGCAATTTCAGGATATTTGCGAAATTTATTTTGCCAATGATAAATGGTTGTGTTTCTTGCATGAAATGCTGGCTGCTGCATATTGTGTAACCGCTTTTTGAAGAAAGCTATATTCCTTAACAAGTTTTTTTTATAAAAGGAATTTAATGATACGAATTTATGTGTAAAAAAAATTTAAATAAACATAAAACAAATTAACAACAATGTTGTATATTAATGTTTGTACTCGAGAAGGTAATAAAGCTTACGTTTCCCAGCGTATAGAGGGTAAATGTAACTGTACAGAATTTATTCCAGACACGCTTTGACTTTGAAAATGGTTCAACAATTTTTTATATTATATGTGCTTTACTATTATTTTATTTTTGAATTTAAATATAAGATAAATGATATTTAAAGAAACTATACACATATTCCTTCCGGGCGTAATTTATTAATGTGTCGAAAAGTGCGCTTTTGGAATGCTCGCTTAGTTCATTTTTTAAATGTTAAGACGCTAAGTAAGACTGAAGTATGAAATCTGAAAATAAGGTAGATTTTCGAAGGCAACTTCCTACTTTTCAGTCAACGTTCTAAAAAAATTAAAATAAAAGCAAGTCATGAAACTTTTAGAAAATTATTAGGAATGATAATTAAATGATAAAATGGATTTTTCGAGTTCCTATCAAACCATACTTTTGAGTTATATCTGTCATCGTGACTTTCTGCTTAAATCGCCGACGATTTCGAGAGTTGCTAAATTTTGTTTTGTCATTAACAGCCAGATCCATTTTCATCGGGTTCCAGATAATCTTAATATCATCAGTGAAAGCAAGAGTTAAACGGGATTTTACAAATTATACTCCTTAAAAGTTCCTGCTTAGAACTTTATACCCGGTTGTAGTACTCCTTTTATTTTCTTCTGAAAAGTAGTTGGTTAATGTCGCGGGGGCATCCCTCGCAGCAACCATTTTTCAGTATTTATTTATAGACCCTTGGTTAACCAGTGGGGTTTGTTATGTTTGCCTGGTGAAAATCAGAACATCTGATGGCACTTTGACAGTATTTATTTTCTGCATTTAATGCTGGGGCTGTGCTTGCTGAGAGGTTAAAAAGGCGCGGTCGGCAAAAATTCTGTCAGCCTAATCCCCTCATCAAGACCTGACCTTGCCGCTTATATCACTTGTCGTATTAGACTACACGGTTTTTCACTTTTCTCCAACCCATCCGCCTGTATTCGGTTTTGACTTTCAAGTCCGAAGTTCGATGTCAATTTTTCGTTTCAATTAAGGGAAGCTACACCGATGCACAAGCTCAGTATCCAGGCCCCTGTCCATAACTTTGACAAAGATTCGCGCTAATTACGCCATCTGTTTGGATGCCTGTTACTTTGCGTATTTTTTTAACGGGTTTTTCCAAGTTATGGTCTAAATTGAAGTCAACTTTATTCTGCCTATGGAATTCAGGGATGAGTTGGAAAACTAAATTCACTAAAAACTACATGGAGTTTTCGCATTGTTGCCTCCGTCTGTCTATGGCTTGACTTTTGATTTGGCTGATATCTCTTTGGCGTTTCACGTTCAAGAACATACATCTTATTCTAGACATAAATCCATTTTAAGTTTGGAAATTAAATGCTACGCTTTCTGAAGTCCATCAACACACTCACTGTTAAAATATCAACAGTCTTAGGCCATTTTTTTTTATTTGAAACTGCGGTATGTACTGATCATGCTTTTTACAACGCACACTTGTGACCGAAGGGGGTCAGCTTTAAAATCGTCGCAAGCCTTGATTACATGATTCAATAGATTACTATACAATAAATCATTGTTAACCATTTTCAAAGATGCATTTATTTTTTTCAAGCCGTAACTTCGAAACGCCTTAAATATTAATTAACTTTTATTTATCACTCTTGAAATATTAAATAAATAAATATTTATTTAGTCTTTCAATAGTTTTGTCTGTATAAAAAAAAATATTTTGTTTTATTATTTTTAAAAATATTATTTCAAATATATAAAATCCCAAATGTAATAAAATTTTAGGCAATGTTTGCCAGCAGTATACCGGAAATTATTGAACTCGTCGGTAGTGGGAATAAATATGGTGGTGAACTGAAAAGAGAACATGGAAAGAGGTAGACAAATAAGATAACAAAAACAAAGACAGTAACTTAAAAAAATTAATTAATAATAAAAAAAAAAGAAAATTTTCTAAATTTGATTTACTAATTTATTTCCTATATATTTATTTCGTTTCTGTTTCATTTTGTAATTTCTCACTTCACGTAGATGACGAATAAGATTCTCAATGTCTTAATCTAATTTACGTGATACATTTTTTTCTCTAATTTTATGTACAAAATTCTACTTCAAATCTGCAAAAAAAAAAAAAATCAAAATTAAATTTAAAATCTTCGTGTAAATTTGTTCTTTAAATGGTTACACAAAAATAAAGTAAAATAATTAAAAACTAAACTGCTCGATTTACAACCAATTATTAGTTAAAAATATTTTTTGTTCGATTCTTTTCTAACGTTTCAGCACCAATTTATACATAAAATAGTCTGTTACCCTTTTTATTTTTTTAATGATTTCGTTTTTCGTTTCATTTCCAATGGTTTCCCTTTTATATATATATTTTATTTTCTACAACATTTCAAAATAATTCATGCAAAAAAGAAAATCTAAGAATTTGTGTTTCTATTTCATAAAAAAAAATGAGGCAAGAAAAGTCGAAGATAGACACAGTTTTTCCGTCACTTGTTCATTTTGTTTTAGTTTCCGGAACCTTCCAATTTGTTTGTAACTATATAATATTTGGTTTTGTTTTCATTCCGATTTTCTTTCCCACTTGTTTTATTTTTTTGTCTATTATACTTTCATGACTACCATGTTGTTTTGCACAGTTTTTTTTTATCTTCATTGATAAATTAAAAAGAAAAAAGATGAGAAAACAAGTTGAAAATCATTTCCTTTTCAAGTAGTATTATTTTCGTTTTCTTTTTCTTAAATAAATTAATATAAATGTGTTAATTTGCAATGCTACCAAGTAATAAAATCATAATTTTTTTTTCGTGTTAGCATAGTTTTGATTTTTAATAGCAAATATTTTAGTCTTAGAAAGACTATTGATTTTGTTTGTTGTAAGAATTGAAAAAAAAAACATTATTTCAAGCAACGTAAGATATTAATATATTTATATAAATATATATGTGTTTTTTGTATTTGTTTTAATATTTGTTTTTTGTTTTGTTCAATGACGTTAATTATTATATGGCGATACATCAAATTGTATCAGGGAACACACAAAATTCAAAACTTTCGGTCACGCATTGGTGCATATATATTTTTTTTAAATTTCCATCAGTGTTTAATGTTTTATTGTTTGTTTCGAAACACATGGTTTAGGGTACAATTTAACATACTCAAGGACAAACTGAGAAAGATGAGATTTATCTATAGAAAAAAATCCTTAAATCCTAATATCAAAAATCCCCATTATAAAAAATAAAATAATACAATTTTCAAACAAACATGAATACAAAATATTATTAAATACCTTACGTTGTTTCAAATGCTTTAAACTGAGTTTTAAGATATTTTTTCTTAGTTTACATATTTTTTTCTTAACAAATTATTTTTTTTTTCATTTGTATTAATTTGAATTCCTCCCATTTGATTAGTCGAATTTTGTCCTCTATTATTTAGAAGAAAGTATTTTTTTGTCTCGCTTTTTCTCTAACATTCTGGTTAAGCTAGTTATACAAAGTTAAGGGTACCGTAAATATTGAAAAAAAAATTAAGAAAACAAGTGTAAAAAGTGTGTGAATGAGTGGTATTGTTTCCGTTGTTGTAAGTATGTCAAAGTATTTTGCGCAAGGGCTTAAGTTGAACTATATTTGAGGGAAGGAATTTCTTTTTTAACACAAGCAAGGCGTTTTTTCATAGGTTTCAATTATTTACTGGTAAAGTAAAAAAAAACAAATTTAATTGAAAAAAGAAAGCTATACTACATTAAAAGTTAAAAAAAAAAACAACAACCAAAAGTCATAATGTCGTATAAATATTTGTATGTATGTTAAATTTAGGCTGTGTTCGCTAGTTGGATTCCAGAAATCACTGAACTGGCTGCCCAAAGAAGCAAATATGGTGGAACGTATAGCAAGGATCCTAGAAAAAGGTACACATCACGATGTACCAGAAGCGAAAAAAAAAAAAAAAAAACATTATAAATTTTTTGTTGTAATACAAAAAAGAGTATTTAATCAACAATTGTATTTTTAATTTTATATTATTATTTTCGGTTTTTTTTATTAATTCAATTTTTTATTTATTTATTTTTTTGTTTTTTACTAATCATTATAGTTTATTATATCCTTAATTTTTTTTATTAAAGTAAATTACCGAATGCATTTTAAGGACACTTGCTTGCATTTTTTATAATTTCGTTTATTTCATTATTTTTGTTAATTATTTTGTTTCTGTCGATTTATTGTAATAATTCGTTTTATTTATTAGTCATGTCAGACAAATTTTTAAGGATGAATTTGCATTTAAAAAAAAAATACAAACAAACTTTTCTGTTTATTCATCGTTTCAATTCACACACAACAAGTAATACACAACGAATGTCCTAAAAGGTCAATGACTACCAAAATCTGATTTTATTGTTTTATTTATTTACTAAATTTAAACGCTGAAGTAAGTTCTAAAATCAAAACTAAGAAATGAAAACTTTTTTGGACATTCCCACTTTTTTTTTATCAGTCACACCTATTTTTGGGGATACAAAGTTGTGGAAGGAATTCTTATCTTAATAAAAATGAAATCAATGGTTTTATAGCCGATATTTTTAAAGTTCTAGAGTCTACGCTCTGGTCTTGTGAGCTGCAAACGTTTTTGTCCCATGATTTGGTAAAATGATGTTAATTATAGTGTCGCCTTATATGAGACTTTTTTTTTAATTGGTCGAAATGTTTTTATGACATTTTATGTTAGTCGTATGTAATTCAAAAACGTAAATTATTAGCACATCATCAACCTGAAAAGTGTTCCGGCTGAAGGGAAAGATGGCTTTCTTAATACTGTGGGTGGAAAGTTTGTCAAACGTTGGCAGGAAATTTTACAATTGGAACAGAGTTATGTGATTTTTATTAAGCTAAAAGACTTTGCTTAACACTACAATTCTACAAAAAAATATTGTAATTATCACAAGTTCAAAAATTGCTTTATTTTTATTAAGCTTTTTGTTCATAGGGTTTGAACTAATACATGAACCTTGTTTTATATCTTCCTAGAAAATGCCAGACTTATGTGAGAACTAGAACTTGTTCCAAATCCACTCATTTGGGTCGCCTTTTCTTCAAGAGTAAATAATTTCCTAAATGGGCCTGCAGTATTTTTTAATTAAATAAACCTTCGGAAGAATATAAAATATAGACACTAAAATACGTATACCCACAAAATATTATAGATACCTCTGCAGGACTGAAAAACAATCAATCAAAATTCCTGAATTTTGTATCCCCAATAACCAATCACTTTTACAGCTTTTTTAATCCACACAAGGTTTTTATTTTGATTTCTTTCATCAATTTATACAAAATATTAATTTTCAAAAGGCATTGGTTTCTTGGCGGCATGTGTCTCAGCTCAATTCAATTCGTGGCTTATAAGTTCCATATCAAAGTACGAATATACATATTTTTTTGTTCATTTGTAAACAAGAGATGGATATCCTAAGATAAATAATTTTCAATTATTATTCTTATTTAAAAATAAAAGAAATAAACAAATTATTGAATTTCTTTACCTTCTGTAAATTATTCCACATTTATAATAAAATAATCTAAAAGAACAATATACTGGGAATGCAGAATATAATAAAGTTGAAATAAATGTAATTTAAAAATATCGTAGACCAATAAGTTTCTAATTTAAAAATACAAAAAAATATTATTTACTTGAAATTCTATTTACAAAAAAAAATCAAGTTTTTTTGTTTCTCTAGCAATTTAATAATATCGAAAGTAAAATTCGAGATTCTATTAACTGCATGTTTCTTTAAATTTAATAGTGAACTAATAATTATTAGCATTTATTGATTTCCTTTTAGATTTATTTATTTGATTTCGTTAATTTTTCTTTTACTTGTATGTATTTACAAAGATTTTGTTTTGTTTCGTTTTTAAATTATGTATTGGTATAATTTACAGAAGAGGATTAAAATTTAAGTTCAATAAAATGTATTTACGTAAAAGACAAAACAAAAACTATGATAACTATCAGCGAAAACTTACTCAAAAAGCGGCTCAACAGAAATCGATGAATTTTTGAAAACATAATGCTTACAGTACAGTCAATTTTAGGATTCAAAATCTATACATAATTAGATATATTATTTGTTTTTGATTATTTGAAAGAAATTGAAGAAAAACAACTACATGCTAATAAAACCGAAAACAAAACTTCAAAAATCAGTTCATTGGCACCTAACAGATAAATAAACCGAACAGTTTTCATTCAAATTGCATTATTTTTTTCCGTTGTTACAACAATTTCTTAAAATTTATTTAATCTTTGTACTAGAATGTTTTTTTTTTTTTTTTAATTTTCATTTTGTTTTCCAAAGACAATTTATTAATAGAAAATAAATAGAGCTCTAACCAATTGGTTTGAATCACTGCGCACACTGATTTTTGTCCTGTTTGTAAGAGACTTTTATGATTTTATTTCGTTTTGTTATTTAATTTGGTTTTTATTTTTTGTTTGCTCGGGAAGTGCAAAAAGGTTTGAGTTAGATTTTGTTTACAAAGACACAGAAAAAAAGAAGAAGTATCAAAGAATAATTTTGATTACTAAACACTCACAAACAGTTTTTTAAGCGTTTGATTTTTATATGCAATTCCTCGTTCTAGAATACAGAAATTTTCTTTAACTTTGTTTATTTTCTTATCTTTCGTTGGTTTTTGGTAAATTAATTTTTGTATTTTGTGTTATGTTTACTTTCTGTTATATATAAATATATAAATAACATAATTATGAATATATTTTTCTTAGAATTTACTTTTTAGCTTTTTTCCTTAGTTAATCAAACAATAAAAAAAATAACAAAAAATAAATTATTTCGTAGACGTTTACTTTTAATACATTTAACAATAATAACGTTGAATAAGTTTTTTGCTTGCACAGCCTGTATGCCGCAGCCACGCATAATTAGATAAAAAAAAATCAATTAAGAACAAAAAATGTTTATAAGTACAAAATTGTCTCCCATTTTAATTTATATGTTTTTTTCCTTTGAATTGTTATTCCTAGATTCAATATATAATTAATTCCAATTCTAAATACTTTTTCTAGAACAAAAGAATAAAAGTCCCAAAACTTTTTTTGAAATGATAAAAAAAAATTCCTCGATTTTTGTCAAGAATATTACACGTATCCCGAAATGTCCCCTGAATATATATATTTTTTAAAAAAAATATATCTCATGAGCTAAGTTTTTTTTTAAAGACAATTGTAGTGAAACTGTATAAAAGAAAAATAAATCACCACAAAAAATATAAATACATAAATGTCCCAAGAAATCGAAGCCTAGTTGTGTAAAAAAAATTCAAAGAACCACATTTGTTTGGGGTCCAACAAAGTATAGTCACGGCACCCCTCTTAGAGATTTTTTGAGTTTTTTTGCAACAGAAAAAGTCAATAAGTTTGTGTTTTCCATCCATTGTGTGAAAGAAAATATTGTGGAAGTAGATCTATTTTCTGTTTGTTATTTCAATATTTATTTATTTTTCGTTTTAACATTTATTGTTTTATTTTATTTGTTTAGACAGTTCCAAACTGTGAGTGTGTTCTTATAAAATAGTAGGTATTTACAAAAACGAAAAATTAGGTTTTTATTTTTATTTTGTTATTACAACTTTTATTTATGTATATAAGCATTATAAACCGAATTTTATTTTATATTTTATTTCTTTTTTTTCAACAATTTTCAACAAAACAATAATAATATATAAACAAAATTTATTAATTTTGGTATTCACCGAAAACTGGACTTAAGGATGCTCAAGCAACAAATTCTTCGCAACGACATTATGTCTGTCATTAATTTTTTTTTGGGTCGTATAAAGCAACGTTCCAAAAACCAACTCCATAGGGCGTCAAAAAGTTTCTTTGGGTAGATAAAAACAAAAAAAAAACCTCACGGCGGTAAAATTGTTCAAATTCAAATTATTTTTTTCTTCAAAATTTTGTAGCAAAAACCAAAGAAACCAAAAATCATACAAAAAACATAAATCAAAAAAAAATCTATCGAAATTATGCTTAACTATTATTTCTCGTATTGAAAACAGGCGATATTTGCAAGTTGTATACCTGAGATAATAGACTTGATTGGAACAAGAGCCAAATATGGGGGCACATTAAAAAATGAAAGGGGTCGAAGGTGAGAACAAATTTCAATTAGTATTCTAAAAAAAAATCCAAAACAAAAGAAATTCACTCTGAAGTAAAACAAAGAGAAATAAAAAAATATTAACTAAAAAAAAAATAAACACCAAATCCAAAAAAGACATCTTTAAAAGAAAAATCATATATTAATGATTTTTTGTTGAATGCGTTGTTTTTCTTTTGCGTCCCATTCATATTAAGAACTAAATTACCAACTAACCCACCCACTACCACAAAATAATCAAAGAAAATACAAAAAAACTCAACAAAATTATATATACCAAAAGTATACTACAAATTACACTTTGTTTTTCTCGAAAATCTATATTCTTTTTTTTTTTTGAATCGCATTTCATCTAGCCAAACAAATTCAAAAATCAAATAATTCGATACAACACAGCACGAACCCAAATTTCAATTATACTTATTTTTTTTATATATGAAAACTCAACAGATTGCGTACAAACTTTATCATATTGCCACATTTCATTTTTCCTCAAGTACAATGAAATACTTAAAAAAAAAATACCAAACAGAAAAAGACTTTACTAATTTTTAAAGTATAGAAATTTGTTCTAAATAATTAAATTTTTAGTTTGATTAATTTTTCTTTGTGATATGGAATAAAATAAAAAATTAATCATTCTCATGTTGCACGCTTTGTGTTTGTGTTAATTTTTCTTTGGAAACATTAAAATAAAAATCTAAACAAAAACTATTGTTACTACTAAAAAAAGACTAATAAGGGAATTTATTGATAAATCTAAAGATTGGTGTTTATTGAAGTAATTGTTCTATAATATTATTTAACTACTGTGTCCAGTCGAAGTGATTATAATTATATTAATAAATGTTACTAATACTTTTTTTTTGTTCGTTTGTGGTTTTGTGTTAATTTTTTTCATATTTAGTTGGCTTCATTTTTAATGAAAAAAAGTAAACATGCAATAATTTTGCAACGAGAACTACTGGGAATTTATAAGTGCAATGCAAGGGGTTGGGAGATAATAATTTAAGAATTTTTGCATACAGAATTTGTATCTGATATTAAAATATGATAAGTAGACCAGAGGTATTGAGAAATATCTTTTAACAACGCAAAATTTATTTCGGTTATCATCCTCACTGTAATATTCAAGAATTGGAAGACTTATATCTACTCATTTATCAATTTGGGGAATGCATTTACAAATGTTTTCCTAAGAGGAATTAACTTAATCTATTTAAAAATTGATCTTCTGTCCGATAAATTAAAGTCTGTGCTTAACAGCCGTTTTTCGTCAATTCATTTTTAGCTTCATTTTTGAAAAAATAAGGTCCTACACATCTTTATATGAAAGAACTAACCTACCACTTTGTTGCCTATGACAGACCTGTTATTAAATTGTTAACAACTTGTTAGAAGATATTTTTAAATAATTTAAAAATATGGGGGTTTTATAAAGAGCGCGAATTTCCATTCGACATAAATAAAGCGGCTCGTATTTAACAATGGAAAATTGCTACATTTTCAAATACCATTAATTTTGGTGCCTAACATCTGCCAAATGTGCTTCATTAACTCCTTAAATCACCAATTGACAGATTCCGTTGAGCGAGAAATGTGCACATGACCGACAATATTTTTACAATGAATATCGGAATGGTTTTCACAACTGTTAAGGACCAAACTACTTAAATAATAAGCTTAACAATAGCTGATGGTTTGGTTGCAATTTTAAAGTCAACACAATGTAGGTCATTTATGTTCATTGGCACTGACGTAAACTGTGACACCTTAAAGTCTACGAAATATGTTTTCAAGATGAAAATTAAGTTACGACATTTGACATTTATTTTAATCACTCTCCTTCATGTATGTATACGTACCAGGAGTCATAGTCGAGACAGACAACAAGTTCATGGGGTAAACTTGCATTATTAATTACTTAAAAGGAAATCTTAAATTTCTTAAACTCTGCATTCATATATAAGTGTCTACAAATTTAGATTTTTACAAACTATCAAACAGAATAAACTAAAATAGAATTGGGGTCTCAAATGTTTAATAAAACCCACATAACTTTAATTAAATTTTCCAAACGAGCCACTTAACCCATTATGGGTGCGAAATATTAATCTTTGCAATCGGATTTTCACAAAACACAGTGATGTCAAACTGCAGCGCTATTCAGGCTAAGACCTGGTATATTGGAAATGGTGGCGCGTAAATCACACATTTTTTTCCTATTAAAGAAATTAATTTTCTGAATTAAGATATATAACTATAGAAATTAATTTTCTGAATTAAGATATATAAATATAAAAGCACCTATATATGTACTTGTTTAAAATGGTGTTTTTCGAAAAATAGTACGCTTTGTTATGTGCTCTTTTTGAGCCTTCTAGTACACATAGCACACATTGACTGCCATCCTAGGAAACTGAGGCTCTTAGAGAGCAAAGGCGTGGAGTTTGTCCAAGCAAAGTATTGCATAACAAGACTAATTTTAACGACACCCAGTAGTTCCCGTTGCACACACAATAAATGTCAATTTAAAACGAAACGCTTACATCCAAAAACCAGCATACAATAATTCTAAAATCGATGAAATGCTTTTTACAAAATAAAATATACATAAACTTTTACTTTTAATGTTTCTTTAATTATTTTTGAATTATTTTTTTTTTTTTAAACTAAACCATCAATATTTAGTTTTGAATATTTGTGTGTCGATAGCAGTTGTGAATCAGAAAATTTAAATTTCAAAATATACATGAAATTGTAATTGTGTACTAATTGTGTTGTAGTTTTCTTAACATATTATCTTTTTGTTGTTTTTTTCTTTGATTTTCTTTCTCTATTTTACTCAACTAACAAAAATGTCCATTTACCTATAGTAATTTAGTGAAAAAAAAACTAATTAATGGTACTATTATTGATAAAAAAACATTTCTTCAGTTCGAAATCTCGTTACTTCTTCCGTTTTTCGTTTTCTGTTCTTCTCTGTGATTCTTGATTGTTGTTTCCTTATCAAGAAATTTCATTTGTTTTACTTCTACTTCTTTAATTTGCCTTCGTTGTCAGTAAAATACGAAAATGATTATTTAATTGAATTTTTCGTTTCGATAATTATAAAAAAAAAAATTATAAAGTGTGCAAATAGATTTGTCTTTTTTTTTAGGTCGTAAAACTGCGTCGTTTTGTGTTTATCTGTCGTATTTTGTCTATATATATACTCTATATCTATAACATTTCTACTGTATGTCTGTACGTTATTCTTAAGGTTAATAATGAACTACTACTATTTTTTCTTAGTCCTGTGTTGGAATTCCACTGTCGAAAATATATATATATAAAATAAAAAAACTTAAATAAATATCAAAGCGTAGGTAAATATTTAGTTAAAAACTTTATTGTCTTGAAGACTTATCGCGTGTGTACTGAAAACGAAAATCTAACAAAAAAATATTGAATTGGCAAACTACTGGACCCGCTAAGTCTTCATGATGCACTCTCACTCCTATCTTTATTAATATATATATTGTATATGAAACTATTGTAATTGTTGTCAAGTACTCTTAAGTATGCCGATTTTGATTCGGGTGTGTGGTAAACAGTTTTGTGTGTGAATGTCCTCTGTATTATATTCAGTTGAAAACAATAATAAAAAACAAGAATGATCTCTTCCGTACCTCGTGTCTTAACTTTATGTTTTTTTTTTTCTTAGTCAGCGAATATAGTTTATTTTCCTTTATTCCCGCCTAAGTTGACCCTTTGTTTTGATTCTCTTAAAATATGAATACAAATACCAAAAATCCCGAAATCCCCTTCCCCGGCAAAAGCAATCATGAAGAAAATAAATCTTCGTCCAGGTGTGATCTCTAGAACTGCACGATACATAGCCATTTGTAAATAATTACTCAACAAACGCAACCAAAAACGAAATTGTAAAATTAGCCATACCTTCTTCCCTTCAGCCCGTTGATATTAATGCAGTCTAAAGTAAAATACATTTTAATTAAGAAAACACAAATCCAACTCCACTCACCCCTTAATTGTTGCAACAAAACAAATTGGACTTCCCGTGTTCAAATAAGATTAGATATTTCAAAAATAAGCACAAAAAACCAAAATATTTATAAAAACAATAGTTAAAACAAATTCAAATGCGTGGCCAGGCATATCTTTTTTTTTTGTTTAATTTTCCTATTTATATATAACACAAGAATCTTTTTTTTTCTTGAAACTTTTATTTCTTCATTTAATTTTAGAATTAATTTAGAGCTTACAGAGTTTGTTTTTTGAATTGAATTAATAAATTTGCATTATTGCAAGCATTTGCATTTTCCACTGTTCAAATCATTTTTATTTTGCGGGGCTTTATGTGGAAGCAGACAACAGTTACTTAGAAGTTAACCACGAGAAAAAATAAATATGTTTTGCTTTATTATACAATTTTTGAAAATAAATAAATTTAAGCAGATGTATACAAAAATTCACATGATCTGCACCCTCAAATATGACGCAACACCAGTTCTTCAGTTTGTTTTTTCAAATTTCTTATCGCTTTTGGCTTTCGTTACATAAACAATTTATCCTTGGTCAGTAACTTGAGGAAATGGTGCGTCTAAAACAAGGATACGGTCTCATGGTAATGTATCACAGCGAGGACTTCCAAACTTTCACTCACATTTCGCCAAGTGATAGTGCGTGACTGAAGTTTATTTATGTTTTTCTTTTTGTAAATATAGTTACTATGTGAATTGGTTTTGTGAAAAAAAAAACATTTTGAACCACATAAGGCTCCTAGCAAAAAATTCCTTTACATTGAAAAAAAAAGAAAACAACATTTTCCAAACAATTGGCCATAGCAAAAGAAATTGGAAAAGAGGGTGTCACGACGACGACGAATTTTTGACAATTCATAACTTCATAGAAAGTTTAACCAAACCAAAATACAAGTGACAAAATTAACAACTGTCAAGTGAGTTCTTCCGAGGATATTAAGACTTTTTGATGTTACAGATGTTAGGTGTGCTCACCGGAGAGGAAGCGCAGATGTGATTGGGATCTCCACAGATAAGAACAAAGTTGTATTGAATGTTGTATTCTGTGTCGATATTTCAATTTTATTTTTTCTTCTACATTCATTTGCCGATTATAAGTTTTGAAACGGATTAGTACTCTTCAATGAGCATTGATATTAAATTCAGTTTTAGGGTCTTTTGCAGATATATAACCTAGCTTCTCTCAACAAGTAGTTTGCGTGAGTTTTTTTATTTTTAAATTGACGAATGGAAAGGATCGAGGTTGCACTAGGTTATGTTAAATATTGTATGACGTGTTGAAGTAGTTTTTTATTTTGTTTAGGATAATCAGGGTGGACATTTTAATCGTTTGCAATTCTAAGTTGTACCATAAATTAAAAATTCGTAATAAAAAAATCTCTAAAATAGTTTTGTATAGTAAAATTTGAACTTAAATTACATTTTCAAATATAAATTTAAATTCAAACCATATCAGGAAGGCAAATAATATTCGCTAGGGACAAGAACGCTTGTAGCGATATACTAAGCAGTTACATAAATTAATAATTTTTCACTAAATGAAAAATATTTTAATAAAGATTTGAGTATTCCTTTATTTAAACTGTTGAAGATGTGGTTCGATAATATGTATCACTTACGGAATTAAATTTGTAGCGTGTATTATGCGCATTGAAAAGCCCCTTGTGAGTTGTACCTCCTCTTCCAATATGCGCTCAAATAAAGTCAAGCAGAAGTTATTTAAAGTTGTACAGAGAAATATGAAGTTCTGGCTCATGTTTCCTCCTTTATTACCAAAACTGTTCCCGCATTTCATTCTTTTCATTGATTTTTCTGAATTTTTTACATGTTACATGTATCGCCAGGATTCTTAGCAGAACTCGCCATTGAACAAAATTATCTTCTGGGGAACTCAGAGCGAACAAATTGTGAACCAGCTGGGGTCGAATAGCGTCGAACATTACGTTCACGGAATTATGTTGATTTTACATGTTCTCGTTCTCGGACGATGCGATTTGACCCCTGGTTTGCTGAGGTTGAATAAAATCACCGTCAAGTCATGGAATGGAGATAACATGAATGGATGCGTTTAGCAGGCTTGTAAATTTGACTATATTGATTTGATTGATCCATAGCACCTTGTTTTAGGACTTAATAAGGACTTATTGCACATAAGGTGCATTTGAAAAAATGCATAAAAAAACCGGAGCTAAAAAGTGTTTTTTTTGGAATTATTTTTTGCGGGAATAATTTTTTTTCTTTTCTAAACGCTATAAATCCAACAGTCTCGTCGGATATAACGATAATAAAAATTATTAGCACTTGACCATTTTTAGAACTTACAGTTTCAACAAATATCTGTTCCTATTAATGTTCGGATAAACTTCCCCAAACGTTGTTTGCAACCTATTTCCAATAAATAAATTTAAATTAAGACTAAGAAAGGTTCATTTGGAGAGGTAAATTAAATTAAAACTCATTGAAAGAATTTAAAAACAGGCTCAAAAATTGTGTCATATAAGCGGAGTCGTGTTTGAAAAACTTTTTTTTAAAGTTCTATTTCGAATACCGTCGTTTCTAGACATTATTGCTTCGAAAAAGTCCTCGCTTGTTTTTGTGTATAACTACGACTTGCAGAAATTCAAAGATTATTCCAGCGATTCAAATAAAATAAAGATTATGTCCTACACAAAATATGGAATGTCTTTTAAGTTCGCTTATAAAATTTGTTTTTTGGGGGCGTTTTAAAAATTCTAACATCCCAATAATAGTCCATTCCTTTGCCAGAACTTGAAACCACTGAACTTTTGCGGAAAAAAAAACTTTCAAAAGGCTTAAAAGTGGGGTAAAATTCGTTCAGAGGGGTAAAATATTAATACATTTTATTAAGTGTTATAAAACATTTTAAGAGCCTAACAGAGGTCTGTAAAATCGAAAATAGAAAATAATTGGATACCTGTTTTAGGTTATTTTGACTTTTTCTCCATAGAACCTCGTTTTAGCGGAAAATGTTGAATCAAATAAATTTGTTAGGAAACAAATATGTATGAGAAAAAACAAGTATTTCAGTATTTCCTAAAATTGAACCCGTAAGGTGTTTCAAAATCGATTATATCGACTCAGTCAACTAGAACTAGATTATAAGGATACGAATAGCCGAGAAAAATACTAAGTTAAGTAACTTTATGTATGGAACTATAATCTTATTAAGTGACGTATTACGCAACACACATTATTCCATAAAAATTATAAGAAAAAGGAGTCAAAGTAGGACAACTAAGAGTTTTCAAAATGTTCACTAAAACGATGGGAGTGAAAGCATTTTCTTTTTCTTTCTTCTAATGTCTTGTCGTTGTAATCTGTCGATAAACTTGGTTTGTTCTACAAAAATTCACAAACAACAAATACAAAACCTTCCTTAAGATATTGTCAAAAATTACCAAAAAAAAAACAGACACCAAAAATTGTATACCCCCAAAACCAAAAACCATTTTATATCCTTCACAAAAAAAAAATATGAAAAATTCTCATAATACTCATACTGCAAATTGCATAGGCGACAGCAATAATTATACTACTATTATGCACGCATGTTTGACCATTGTACTTGTGTAGACCTTAGAAGTTGTCAATGATTGAGTATTTGTTTGTTATCCAGGACATACTTAAGTAAGCTCGAATGTTGTAATGTTGATAGTGAATGAATTGTTCAACTAATTGTATGTTCTTGTATGTTAAACTTTTTTCTTTCCTATTCTTTATTTTAAATATTTTTCATAGTAGTAAACATTATAGTTAACCAAATCAATGTAGTCCTTGCACTACACTATAAAATATTGGCTCATGAGGTTTGCTGCTATGTACTTTGTTACCGTGATTTTGATAATAAAACAAAAAAACAATTCAAAAACAAAAAATTCTCTAGATATGCATGGTAGTTTTGTTATGAGAGTATTTTTCTTTATCTTTCTTTTAACTTAAAAAAAAAACACACGCACTATTGAATCAAATGAACTGCAAAAAGCAATAAACCGCACCAGCAAATATTAGACCATCTCATTTGATTCAATAAGCAAATACAGTAATTTTTGTGTAAATAAATTATGGGGTAGCAGACTAAAATATTTAAAAAAATACTGAAATTATTTTCTTTTCGTAATTATTATTTGGATTATTAATTTTTGAAATTTATGTAAACAAAAGAAGTCTATATATAATTTGTTTCTTTACTATTTCTTCTTTTTTTTTTACAATAATACACATTCGTGGTAAATTTTCTTTTTTTATTTTCAAACGTATTCTTTCGAATTTGATTTTATAGTTTTTCGTTGTTGTATCTTCTCTCACTCATTGTTTCATAATATTACTGTCCATTATTTTATTTTAAAATTCAGGGAACTATTTCGCGTATGAAAGATGCATACACAATTGGAAATATTTCCCTGAATTGTCTTCCAATTAACACTTAACATCCCTACACTAAGAACTAAAAAAAAAGAAAAGAAACACAATCCATCAAACTCAACATAAATAAATATCATTATTTCATTACATTTACTGTAAGAAACTTTAAATAAATGATTTATTTAAAATTGAAAAGTTATGTATGAAGGGATTCTAATACAAGTTTTCGTTTGTCTTTCCTCCGCCGAAATTCGATTCGAATTAACTCGTCCGATTGCATTCAACATTAATCATCCCTGGTCAACATTTGGATCGAATCGGAAATTACAAATTTAGACACATTGTGGTATGTGGCCATATAACATACGAATCGGTGTCTCATTTCTTGAAGGATTTTCTACACGAGGACAGAGAGGATGTGGACGTTGAAGTGGTATTTTTACATCGGTAAGTCATTAAGTCCTGCTGTTCTAATTCAACTATTTAGTATCATATGTAAGAATTTTTTTGCAAGAGAAATACCTGCAATAGGTTGTGGCCAGTTGTTTACCATAACTTATTGCCCAGCTTTTCTTGTAGCCAGATAAGAATTATTTCTAAGGTAGATTGATTGAAAGACTATAAAAAAAATAATCTTGTAAACATTATAAGAACTATTTTGATATATAAAAACAAAATGTATACATGTATAAATTAAAACAAATAGCAAGGAGCCTGATCTGGAACTAGAAGGACTATTGAAACGCCACTACACGACTGTGGCGTTTTTTCAGGGAACTATGATGAACGCTGTCGACTTGGAACGAGTCAAGGTATAATAAATAAAACAGAAAACAGATTCCAATCGCATTCAAGATACCACCTCAGACTATACAAGTTTATTTATCATTTTGTCTTATTAATTCTCTGAATGCGAATTACTCTAAACTATATGGTCCTATGAAGGATAATGCCATTGATTTTTTTATTCCGTTTTTGTTACTCTACTGAGTTCGGTTTATTTTTATTTTTGGATACCCAGCCACACAATTGCTTTCAAACTACCCGAAGTCCGAAATTTTTATTTTAGTATTTTTTTATGTTTTTAGCTTAATTTTTCCAATTTGCTTCAAAGGAATGAAATATATCGTTTTTGGTCTTGATTATAAATATTGTTTATTATTAATATTTTTTTTCTTTCAATAAAATAGTTTAGAATGGTTCCTTAAAATTTAATTTTCGAATTATTAAAATTATATTGAAACAAATATATTTGCTTTTTTAAAAAAGACTTGTTATTTTATTTTGTAGAGCTAGAATGTAATTTTATTTATAATTGGAAATATTAACATATTTTTATAAGACTGACATAATATACTAGACTTAAGTGAATCTCTGTGCGAAAACGATGGTGTTGCACATTTGCATTTAACAAAAAAGTAAGTCTAACCTTAGCCTTAGTAAAATGTTGCGAGAGATGTTCTAAGAAGAAATCATTGGAGTCAACAACCTGGGTTTATTTATTTTGACAGAGCTTGAGAGACTTATAAGTCTGTATTTATTAAACCCTTACTATCGATCGAGTTTTAATTCCGTCACTAAATTTGTATTACCAATAATCGTTCAAAAGACGATCCACAAGATGCAGAAGTAAATAAAGCTTTGTTTCTTGTACTTTTCCCAGGAAAATTAAATAATAGGTCTTAAAATCATATTTAAGTTTATCCTTTTTGGCTGTTTAAATCTCAAAATAAATTAAAACTGCAACATTTTACTAAGGCTGCTCGAGTCAAAACAAATCTACCGCACAAGGAATGAAACATCATGTTACACACACTTTTTAAATACTAATTGTACTATTTCTTATTCTTTAGATACAACGTTATGTAGATTGTTCTATCTTATATTTCAAAATATTTATATATCTAATACTCTTCTTAAAACCTATACATAATCAAATTTATTGTAATACTTAATAGTTTCATATATAGAGAAAGACTTAAAAAAAACTGTAATCGATGTTAAATAATATGTATAATGTTATTGTATATCAATCTACCTATGCAGGATAGTAGAAAGTGTCTTTATTCTTTTGAATTTATCCTTAAGTGGTAAATTTGTCATTGTTTACGTTTACAATTCTAGATTATTACAAAGTATATACTATGGCATTTTTAATAAACAATTTTCTTTCTTTTTTCTTTCCCTTTACGTTTATAATTTACAAAAAAAAAAATGTTTTTATCATTTTCATCAAAACTTGCTCCTTGCAATGAAAAACATGAAAAAAAAAATATAAACACTGACCTACAAAATTTATAAATTTGCATTTCGCAATTAAAACAAACCCTCTCAACGTACACACAAAATATAAACAATTCAATTACGATATTATAAATAAACAACAATAATGTTTGAAAACAAAGTAAACCACCCGATCTGGAATTGGAGGGTTTGTTTAAACGACATTTCACCACAGTGGAATTCTTCCAGGGAACCATTATGAATCCGATAGATCTGCAGAGGGTGAAGGTAAACAACATTTCATTCCTATTACGTTTTATTTTATTTTTCGATAACAATGTTATTGTCATTTTTAATTTTTTTTAATTTTGATTAATTTTCATTTTATCACTTAAATAAATAAAAGAAGTAAAATACAACGCAATCGTATATTTCAAAAGTTTCAACGACAAACCATGTACTTAAGTGTCTAACAAAAAAAAAAAAACGCCAAATGTCTTCATAAATGTTTTAATTTTTTTGTTTTTATTTTATATAACTTTTCTTAGTTTTAATATATGTTCATCCATGACATTTTGTGTTTCATCCATTTGCTCATCAAATTGTTGTGACAAAAAATAAATATCGCAATTTATATTCGATGTATAATACACTAACATTATCTACACAACACGTTTTGTGTAAGACTCTACGCTTAACATTTTTCAAATACGTTTTTTTATTTACATTATACCACAATACTATAAATTATTTTGCTATATAAATGGCTTTGGTAATTTCAAAAAAAAAAGTACAAATTAGAATAAGAATGCGAGGTGGTAGATTAAAAGGGTATTTATTAAAACGAAACCTTTGTGGTTCCGATCCCATTTTTTAGAAGATTTACAACAGCAAGCAGCCATTCTTAACTTAATCCTGAAAGATGCGTCTTAAAAAGTAGTGCAACGGAGGTTTAACTGGTACATTTTATTTTCTTAGTTTTAAATTCTATGCGGCACTATTTCAAGACTTAAGAAGATCGGTCTTAGTACAAACAATTGGGAAGTTATTTTTTTTAGATTCATGGCCAATCGACAAAAAAATCGTTTTACCCTTGTCACACTGCACCAAAATTTAGTATTCGAAAAGGCCCATTGTTCGCTACTCTAAAATTTACAGACGACGCACAACCATACCATTTGCTCACAAACATGTAAATACAGACATTAATTTCTCATTTTCGCACAACGGTAACTCTGTCTAATGGCAACGTGAAAGTATTCTTTATTTTGTTTCCTTCTAAAATGAATCTAATCGATACGATAAAAAGCATTTATCCTATTAATATGCAACACATTTTTTTGGATTTAATTCAACAACTATGTGTTCTGTTAATTTTGTATATCATTTGCAATGACTTTTATAAAAAAAAATACATTCATCACTTCTATGAAAATTTACCTTTCGAGTGCGGTAATTTAAAAAAAAATTGATTTTGAAATAACGTCGTAATGGGTACGACAAAAAGTATGTATAAGTCTTTTAATATAATGATGATTCGATGAATGTTTCAGAAGGTGTGTTCGCCTTAACATCAAGATCTAGATTATTTGAGAACAGAGCACTATTAGAGTATTTAAATTGAAATCTTTGTCTCATAAAAATAGTGGCTCTGTGGTTATTGAGAAAAGGAACCAGTTGAAAAAACGGGAACTTAATTCAAAAATGTTGGTTTCCACTGGCCCACTTCCCGCGAAGGTCTGACAAAGAGAAAGTAAGGTTTTGGTCTAATACTATCATACCATTAATTTTGAATGTTCAAAAGGCTATTTTCCATGTATTGCTGCGCCTCCCTCCTGAAGTCCAACCTGCGCATCGGGACGGCATAAAAACTGAAAATACGTATTTCATGTCCGAGTCAAATCTGATGATTTTTTTGGAATATTTCCTGTCAAACTGACATTTTTCCTGTCAAACTGGTATCTATTAGAGCCCTTACAGACTTAATATTTTGTCACTATAATAAAGTTTTGGCAGTTTCCCCACCGGTACCCAATTGGAAAGGTATTCCGTCGTACAAATAGTAGACATTCTCTCTCTAAAATTGCGTCTCACATTAGAATAGCTAATATTGTTTTGTACTCAGCAATTAGTTTCTTAGGTATTTACAAATTTTAGCTTTTAATTTTACTACACCCAAACAATGTTAACAAAAATTCGGCAATAATCAATTACCAAGGTCAAGATTATACTTATTTCACAAGGAAACATGCTGTAATCGTTTACACCATTGCTGTGACATCTGTTATAAAATTATTAAATGTGTGTAATTGCTGCTAGTATATCGATTTTTCTTTATAGTATTACTTACATATAAATGTTTCAATGTTTACAAAAGAAACAACAAAACTATGTCGTTTTCATTATAGAAATAATTAACAAAAAAAGAATGATTATCATGAATTTCAGGCAACATTTTAGTTGTTAAGCTAAAATTATTTATACTTAAAAGAAGAATTTAAATTCGTTTATTTACGTCTATTACTATAACAAAACTGCATTATTGTGAAGCATGTCAATATTATCAATGAAGAGGCAAAAACAAAAGTAGCTTAAGTGGTATATCATGTAAAATGGTAGATAGCGTATATTTTGTGTGAGTAGTAAACTAAAACGAAAAATGTGTTTAGATAAATATATGTTACATTGGTAAGTGTTAGTTGCTATATATGTGTAGTGTAGATAGTTTTTGTGCATGTAGTTTCTTTCTTCATAACTTTTATCTCTTTCTAATGTAATGCTGCTAATATTTTTTTTTAAATTCTGCATTTAACTATACAAATTTCTATAACGACTTCAATAATTGTTTTACTTTAAAATGAAAACTCTTTAAATATTTTTATGCTTCGCTGATTGCTTGTATTTTGAGTATGCTTCTGGTGTAAATTGCAAAAGTTCTGTATTACTTTCTGATACATTTTGTAGCATAATTTACCTTATAAACATTTGTTTCTTAATTTTTTTTTCATTTAATTTTTTTTTTAAACAAACCTTAATTTTATAATGAAAATTAATGAAACGTACCCATTTATGCTCATGGATATTTGTATTGATTGGTTGGCAACTGATAATTTTATAAATTAAATAAAAAACTGAAAATGGATATTAACTTTTTTTGGAGACAACTAAGAATAATGATAATTGAATCACTGTTAAAAAGAATACATTTACTTAAGAAATTTTAGAAATATACAGTCGTTATTTTTAATTACAAATTCTGGTCAAGATATATTATTTATGATGGCTAACAATTGTGAAATTCGGACGAAAAATACAACCAAAGTGAACTTCTTAAACTTAAAGTCGGAGCTAGAAATGATTGTTAGCATGGAAGAATTATTTGCGAACCGTAAAAAGTGTTGCTTTAAAAATCATTGGTAAAATACATAAGTAAGAATTTTGTTTTTTAAATATCGTTTAGTGGAGAGTCCCCTTCTTAATTTCTTAATGTTATTTCCTGACCCATCAAGAGTCTCTTTCCAAAACACTGCACACTTTCATCCACTGCAATCCTGTGGTTGGTCTTCTTAGCGAAGCCTGTGATTCAAAAATTTGTTTGTCTTGGATGTTAAATCGCTATGCGGTCAGCGTGGTCTTACCCTTTCGACTTCATCCACAACTTTCTACAGTTCAATAACCTTTAGTTCAAAGGGTCCTTTAAAAACTGCCAGAATAAGTGCACTACAGCATGTTGTGATAAAGCTTCAAGTTCAAGTTTGAATTGATTTATTGAGTCCCTTTCTCGTCGCTTGTTTCAAAGTCTGCAAATCTAGCCATGTGTTGTCGTAGTTAGCTGGAAGTCCCTCGACTGTTGTTACGACTGTTGTTCTAAACACTTGACTATTGAACAAAAGACTGAAAAAGGTTTCTATGCAGAATTGCAGAGCAGTTGGGTAACTTGTAGAACTAAAAACAAATCGTTGGCTGAAGACTATCGTATATGTATTGACTTGTCTTAATTTGAGAAAATGTCACTTTTTTTCAGAATTTACGCGTGGTTTATTTTATACCCCTAAAACTTTTTTTCAATATAGAAAAGGAATTCTGTATCAAATTAAGTATGTCCCTCTTAATGTCCCACTAGCAATTTATTCTTAGTGTTTATCAAAAATATTTGTTGAATTGTTAAAAAAAAATTTAGCTAAAAAAGAACAACCAATACAAACATCCAAACGAGCAAGTCCTTCATATTATAATGACAGTGAATACCTACAAACATATAGATACTTACATCTCTTCTACCTAATTAAGTGTTTAATGAATTTTGTTTTGTCTATCTCAATTGAAAAATAATAAATAGGTTCATGAAGCTGATGCCTGCTTGGTTCTAGCAAACAAATATTGCCAAGATCCAGACGCCGAAGATGCTGCCAATATTATGAGAGTCATCTCAATTAAAAACTACAGTGATGATATTAGGGTTATTATTCAATTAATGCAATATCACAATAAGGTAAACAACATCCCTTGGTTTCTCAATCAAAACTGACATAAATTTCCTCTCACTCATCTAGGCATATTTGCTGAATATTCCTTCATGGGACTGGAAGCAAGGAGACGACGTCATCTGTCTGGCCGAACTGAAACTCGGCTTCATAGCGCAGAGTTGCCTGGCGCCTGGTTTTTCAACGATGATGGCAAATCTGTTTGCCATGCGATCGTTCAAAACAGTAAGTATTGCACCATAACACCGCCACCAATCTAATTTTTGTCGAAGAAAATCTGAAGGAATTTCTAAAAAAAAAAATCATTTTTTTTTTGTTTGAATAAAAGAGCGACCATCATTGCCAGCAGGTGTAAAAATCGTATTTACAGAGGAAGCAATTTATTTTTTTTTTACAAATAGGAAACGAGAAAATTTTAAGGAATTTTTTATATTATTTTTTTTTATTATTTAAAATTTAAAAATGGCCACAAAATAATTTTAGTCTTTAATATAATTTTTTTTGTTTTGTGTTGTTCAATTTCTACGAATACATATATATTATTTTTATAAAATAAAATCAACATTCAGTCAGCAGATATGCAATCGTGGACAAACGATTATCTACGCGGAACTGGAATGGAAATGTACACAGAAACATTGAGTCCTACTTTTATCGGAATACCATTTGCTCAGGCTACTGAGTAAGTCTTCTGGTTTATAATAGAAGAAAAGCTATAAAAAACAAAAAAAAATACAATCACAAAGAAACACAAAACAAAACTTCACCACATATATACTATAATATAATATACGTGTAATTTGGTCATATTTAGTATTCTATGTCAAGTCAATGTACTATTTTTTACTATGTACTCGTATTATATACATGGAATACTTGTATCCTGTTTTCTTCATTTTGGTTTTCATTGAGTAAGCACTTGCATTTTTGCATTCTCTTTTTCATTTTCCGTATACATCTTAATGTCATTGTTATGTTGCGAGCAAGAACTGAAAAAAAACTCGCTTGTTGATCCCTCTACCCAAATATTATACTCGTACTCGTGCATTAAGTTAAATCATTAAGGATCATCATTGTGTTTATTCATCAGCAAAAACCTCTGTTCATATTATATACATTTATATTGTGTAAACGTATTCTTTTCTTTTACATTTAATTTGTCCTTTCATAGTTGATTTCGTGTAAATGAAAGCCGTACAGAAACAGCTACGAAATAGTATCTTGTAAATATTTTTTTGTTTTTATTTTTGGTGTATTATACCTGCCAGAGTGTAAGAGACTGCAGTGGTTGTTATGTGATGTCCTTAGAGTTAGCTTATATTTTATTTGAGAATTCTTTCAACTCAAAGAAAGTGTGTTTCTATTTCAAAATGAAAAATGACCATGTTGCCAAAATGTTTTTCTCTGATGAGTTTATTTTTTTTTGTGTTGAATTATTTTTCTTTTCTAGAAATAGGAAATGTTATAATTTTCGTGCCTTTGATTTAAGTAAATGTAATTATTTCTTCTCCGTCGGGTGCTTTAGAGTCAGTTACTAATTACTTACATTTCTTTCAATTACTTACTGGTAGGTATGTCTCCTAAGACCAAGGACGCAAGTCTTTTTGATAATTGCTGTACGTATAAGGGTGGGTCTTAGCGTTTCTTTCCTATAATTAAGTGATCATTTTTAAAGGTAATAAATATGTCTACTGGTGTGTTTCATTTTTAAGTGTTTCATTTTTAAATATTGCAATAAGAGGTTATTGTCAGTAGCCCAACAATTATATATACCGCATGCAAATTTTTGACTGTTAGCTGAAGCGGGACATTCATTTGTTAAACCCTTGGACTTCACAGGAACGAACATTATAAAACATTTGGTCCGAGAAAGCCTCTGGGCAAACAGTCTAGGAATAAGAAATTTGTCTAAAAGTTGAGCATTTTTGGAAATTGCAGGTTCTTGGCATTCAAGCTAAAAAATATTGAAAATAAAAGCCCGGGTGTAGACAGACCAGACGATTGCGTCCGGACATCTGCAAAAGGTCCGCGTCTTTCCTTCTGTCTCTCAGGAGAATCGACTGTAGACTGCTTGTGGGTGTCTTTTCGGGCCACCAAGCTCTTGCCGAAAATTTAAATGTATTGGGCTTGAGCGAATCCACCATCTGTCCTGCTTGTGGAGAGGATGACGATACAGTAGTTGTCCTGCCTTAGCTCGCACCAGGTAGCGGATCTTTGGGGCTGACGTGGTGAGTACCGAACAACTAAGCTCTTCATCACATAAGCTCGTTCTCATCTTTCTTCGAAAGAAGGAAAAACTAAGTACAGCAATGTGAGGTGTCTGTTTTGGCAGTACAATGGACCAGTAGTTGTGTCTAAGTGCGCCATCGGATAGTAGCAACCTCCAACAAAAAAAAGCCCGAATGGTTTGCCACGATAAATTATGAGGCAACTTGGCTTTTTAATGAAATTTGTAAACAATTATTTACCACACTCGTACTTGGTTTTGTCCTGATTTGTTGCAAACAATCAGTCAGTTGCCTAAAGAAATCCGCCCAGTGTTGAGCTAAAAATTTGTATGGTAACTCTTATTTTTTATTTAGAACTTTTATGGCAATGTAAAATTCGTGTGTAGAATTTGTTTTATGGTGCAGGTAAATAAAAATGTCGTTTGTTTCGTTTGTAGATATTTTCCAGCTTTTAAAAATGATCACCTAGTTTCTTTTTAGCGCATAATCAGCACTCCAAACAGAAAGGGAACCGTGTAAAGTTGTAATCTTATAAATAATGTAGACTTCATTAAAACTGCCCAACAAGGCAGTAAGGTTTATAAAAGTAATAACTAATAACTAAGCATCTACACCTCTCAATATACTACCTCGAGTTTTGCACACCATTTAGATTGAGCCCATTCCACTTGTGTGTGCTTATATGGTGAGGTGATTCTATGCCCGCGGTTTACATCTAGGAATGATTTCGATCAATTAAATTGTCTTCAACGATTTCTCTTCCGAATTAAAATCGCTTCACCGCTTTTATTTTAAAACAAGACAAATTCAACTTATAACAGTCGAAGTGTTTTTTTTTGTTCTTTTTTTATTTTTTATTTTTATTTTTCAGATTTATAGCGCCGTCTTTGAATCTACTTCTTTTTTGCTCGTAAGTATCAATAGATGGGTCTGCTTGCCTTTTTTTGTGGCGCAGGCAGTAAGTGTCTTGAAAGGGGTTATTTTTGCCAAAGGACTTTAAAAAAAGACTTAGAAACAGTAAGATTATTATTTTGAATTTGTTGTAGGTCACAATATGCTGTTTTGAAGCAAACAATTTCGGCCTTGTGACGTGATTCTATTTAATTAAGTCTGTACTGTAAGAAAAGGTCAGTAGCACCAACGAATGTGGTACTAATAATTTGAATTAGAATGAACTCACAATGGATATTTTTTCTCATTAAAATTTGCTATTGTGACCTATAAATATAAAACATTAAATATGGTAGGTACCTATATCTAGAGGTAGGCTTCCGTTGAGGCTTTGTATACAGAAACTCATGGTAAACTCATTGTTACGAGCGAAATGACATTTCAATGGCTCACTCAATGAATTTTATTCTGCAGGTAATTGGTAAAAACAAAGAAATATATATTTCTACCCATTTCAATGTTCTTAATCGATACGGTTTTCGTATTTTGAATGCAATAGTGCACTATTCGTATCGAGTATTCACTCCAATAGTATAGATCTGAACCTTTTTTTGATTGAATTATTGTCGATTGAGAATGTTCAAGTTAACTTTACGCTACTGTGATTGTTCGCGTCTTTCTTTTAATTCAGCGTATGGAATTATTAATCACTATAGTTCAAACAAAAGCAATGGCTCATTTGTCTTATTGTTGTGAGATTCGGAAACAGTCAAGTGCCATCTATTGATTTATTCAATAACAATTAAAATAAAAATATTTTTATAGAAAAAAAAACACATGTTTTCGATTGACAGATTGACATCTGTTGGTGAAACAAGCATGTCTTCAATTTCTGCACTTCATAAAATGGTGGCCAGTATTCTATGCACAAATAGTGCTTGGGGTTTCTGTATCCGATAATGGCAAATAATGTTTCATATTTTCGCAGTTGTTGAGCAAAAAAATCTACCCCTGATGTTCCTCCTCATTTTCTTCTAGGTTTGCGTAAAACGGACATTTAATTATCGATTCAAATGCTACTAATCTAGTGAGTCTTCCAGTGCGTCTTATATTGTACCTTATTTTGAATCTGACTAAAAGGTGGCGCATCGCAGATCACGATGAGAATACTAAGAGTTTCTATACACCAAAGCTAAGTTAGATGTGTTGTATTCCTTTAAATGGAAGATCGCAGAGTCGGTTTTTTGAGGTATTCCTATTGACAGTGCTAGTGCACTTAAAGTTTTTTATATTGTTTAACACTAACAAATAAAGTAAAACGAAAAATGTAGGCCAGCAACTAAAATTAACTGATTTGACTAAGCTAAAAATTACCTCTCGGTTCGGAACAGGAAAATACGAGTAGGTACCATCTAGACAAAGTAATCAGATGAATATTTTTCCATGAGACGACATATACAAATGAATTTACTTAAAAATAGAAACACATTTAATTGGGGTTGTGTTTCCGCAAATATGGGTTCTGTCCTGTGGAGGAGCCGCCCTGCATTTAATTATATCTTTCCTTCAATTGAAACACTTGCATTTGTATGCGCTTTAAATTACACATGGTGGGTTTTAAATATTTTCCAAAAGTATAGCAGCAGCCCTCAAACAACAGATGATTTTTATTTCAGTTTATTTTTCAGCCTCCATTTAAGTTCACCTCATTAATACTTTGCTCAATATAAATCCCCTTTTATTTGCATTTTAATTTCATGCAAACACAATTTACTTATTATTTTGCTCTCCATAACTCGAGTAATAATTTTCCCCATCATCCATTCTCGATAGATATATATATATTTTTCTTTTATGGATACAGTATTTTACCTAACTGACACAATAAAAACTACTTTGATTTACACTTTACATTCAATAAATACGAAATTAAATAAGAAGAACAAAACAAAAAAAAGAGGCTTTTCATGTTGTGAACGTTCCGAGTTTATTGCGTATCGTTGCGATCTGCAATTATCCTTAGTGTTGTAAAGAAAAAGTTAATTTTTATGAGTTGTTTTTTTGTTTACATTTTTTCTTTCGATATTTATTTTCGAATTAATTTGTTAGTGGCTTTATTTGCGTTAGATTTTACGTTGATTCTTATTTGGTTTTGCAAATTTTATGAATGCTTAGTGCTAATTTACAAAAGAAAAATACAAAAAAAAATTAATCTAGGGGATAAAAGTGTGATTTTAAAAAGCAAGGAACCGTTTCAGTAATATCCAAATAAAATATTTTATTTTATTGAAAATGCATTATATCAATCTTTCCCGGAAGCGAGCAAGATCAAGCACACATGGAGTGAAATACGAATAATTTTGTTTAGGCAATCTGTGAAAGTGTTCCTTAATCCTAAGAGCAAGCAAATAAATAAATAACTTAAGATACTCCTTTGCACCTTGTAAAACCGAATTTTGTGTCTAAATATCCAACCCTTGAACAAAAACAAAACCATTTTAATCTTACAGTCACCAGATACTCAGGCCTGGCAAAATGATTATCTTCAAGGTACAGGGTGTGAGATGTATACAGAAACCCTTTCACCTTCATTTACCGGCATGACATTCCCACAAGCCAGCGAGTAAGAACCTAATTCGACTTGTAGTGAACAAAAAAGAACTATACAAAAATTTATATAACAGCAACTCTTGTATACTATTTTTTTTTTCGTTTTAATTACTCTTTTTGATAATATTAATATTTAATGAGAAATGATTGTAACAAGTACCTTAAAAAAAACATTTCCTTTGTCTTGAATCAATGGAATGCAATAAGAAACGTTTTGTTTGTTGTTTGTAATATCATTTAATCGAATAGACTTTTTTTCTAATATAATATTTTTGATACTAGACTTTTGCATTTTTTTTAATAACATTTTGAAGAGAAGTATAATTTTTTTTCCAGAAGTGATGGTGTATCGTCACTTGATAGTTGCATGACTAATACGATAGAAAATGTCCTACAAGACATTAAACTAATGAATGTTATTTATTGTTTTAGTTTGGCACATGGTATCGGCAAATTTTTCACGTCAAAAAATATAACGTAAATCATACTTTAAATGTCGTCGACTCTGTACATTACATTTATTTCAACACAACAATGATTCCTTTCAAATATTATGTTAAACTCTATAATATGATTCCCTTTTTTAATTATATTTGGTTGAGAAATTATCTCCTAACTTTTAAATCTATCCATCGGGATGCATATTCCGTCGGAGGTCATATTTAATTGTCTGAAATAATGACATTTTGAAGAGTTCTTGTTTTTCTGTTTTTATTCTTTTTTTTCAGAAGATTGTTTTCATTTGTCCTGTGGGACACTAGATACATGGGGGTGTAATTGAAACGTTTGCTTCGTAAATCGAGTGGCATTTTAAGAGGCATTTTTACAGGGACATTGAAGCCTTAAGCTTTAAACTTTAATTTAAAATACTCACAAAACTGCATCATCATTAACAAATTCTTGAACTGGAACCAGTTTCGGAAAAGCTTTAAACGGTGTTAGAAATATCCATTAATTTTATTTTTATTGATGAAAAATATAAAACATTTTAGTGGAAAGATTTGTTACATTTTTCTTTATTGTTTTGGCCAACTGCTGAAAACTGGAAAAATAGTGATTTTTTTTTCTGTGCTTCCTATATAAAGGCTCAACAAACTGTCTTTGAATAAAGCTGGCATTAGGGCGTTTCAAACGAACGTAGGTTAAGACCCTGAAGAGGAACCTGCCTTTTAAATATATGTCTTACATTATTGATACATTCCATAAAATGATTTTAACATAAAGGAGCAAACTATGTGTTTTTTTAGAATTTAAATTAAGACTCGAAAACGATGAAGTAAATAGGAGTTCGATAATGTTATACAAAAATGTTCGCATTAAAATAAATTCCAATCTTTCTTTTACTGAAGACTCCTTAATATACTTTGCATAGCGACGCTCCTACTTTTGTAAGCCGTTGGAACAATACGATTATTCCACGATGCTTATTCATCAATTCGTTGCTATTTCTGAGCACTTGTTTTTGTAATTTGACACTGTTTGGTTAACTATCAGATACCCTGCCAGAGATAACAGTTTTCAAATATCTGTGAGTTGTGTGTTAAGTAGTTTCACCCTCGAAAAAATAGTAAGGGGCCAATTCAAAGGTACAGCTTTGGTATGGCCAAAATTAAATATGAGTCCATAACAAAAAATTAAACTACAACCGCTGGCTGTCAGTGTCACTGCTCTACACGTTGAATGGAGTTGCATATGAAATTTTAATTGTGAACTCGGCTTGTGTTACATCATGCTGAAGCTGGTCTTAAAATTCAGTAATATTAATTCCATTCTTTAAGTTTTACGTATTGGAAACTTCCAACCAAATTGCTTTTTAAATACTTGACTAGGTACATTTCGTCTTGAAGAGTTGTGTCGTATAAAAAATTTTGGTAGGTACGCTAAGTATAATTTATTTTTGTAATATAACGTTTTGCAGGCTTTCGAACTTTATGTTGATATTTCTTAACATATAATTGGTTGCTTTGGCAACCTTTCTCAAAATACCTTTCAATTTTGAGTTTTTCTAATTTACCTAATATTTTTTTTGAAATCTTTGTTATATTTAACAAATACTTCTGCTTCCATCGTCAATGATTTTCAAGTATTATCTGTATTTTGCTTCTGGTAAGTGCGACATTTAGTTGGCTGCTGGAGCGAAACTCACAGCCTATTCCACCTTATAATAAGAACTTATACATTAAGCAGCCCCACTTAGGAAATTGTTTGTAGGGTGAAAACTGCAAGTCTTCGTAAGGTAGTTATTATTAATTGTCCCCTTAAATAATAAATAAATAAATAGTTGGTGCAACAGGTCCGTGGGACCATAGGCCTAGCGTTTTTTCGTTTTTTTGGGACGAATGGAAGGGATCTATAATTTTATTCCGAGTCCAAACAGCTAATTGAGAAGCTCTTTCATGACAGTTTTACTCTCCAATGTTTGTCAGACATTTGCGAGAGATGGCGCAGTAGAAAAAAACCTTAAGAAAAAAAAACCTTAGAAATTTGTGTTCTTTCTGGAATCGAACCGGAACCCCTCGCTTAGTAGTCCAACAGACTAACCACTAAGCCTAAAAAATGTCTCCTTATTATTACTAGAATCTGTAAGATCTTCTAACAGAGACCTGACAGAGGGTTTTTACAAAATGACAGAACTGGTTATAAATTAAATATTGCAATCTATAGGGCGGGGGTAATTGCTTAAATGCGGAAATAAGAATCCAACTAATTTTCACAGCTCTTACGAGTGAAAAGTATCTTAGTAACAACAGAATTTTTATAGCAGGCATCCCACATCTTTTGCCATCTTTTTGCAATTGATCTGAGCAAATGCAAGAGCACTAAGTGAAATATGCTAAATATCAATGAAAACCACAACAATTTTGTCTCATTTGTTAGACTACGTGTTTTCAAAAAAGGGCCTGCGCCGGCCGACCTTCACTGTTGTCCCTTTCTTTTTCCAGCTTCATATATGATAATGATTTACAAGAAATCTTTTAAGTAATAAACATGGCCCACCGAATCATAAGAAACCAGATCCTAGGACTAACCTATATGACATAACTGTGCAGTGAAAACCGTCTGCAAAAACTTACCTTTTAGCAGTAAGAACAGCTTTTTTTATGGATATGGAATACCACAAAGCATAACCACATACCAAAAACATTTTCAATTTGTCGATACCTGTTAATTTATATTGTATATTTATTTTGTTTTTATTAAACCTTGAAAACGTTACAAGAATGTATCTAGTTATAGCACATCTCTAATAATAATAAATCAACTTGGCTGTATATACAAAGAACATATTTTTTTAGACTCACCTGTGAACAACTTCAAACAGTCACATGTGCTACATGAACCATCTCTGCAAAAAAAAAAGAACAAACTATCAATCTTTCATGATTCAAAGAAATAAATTGTTTATCCTTGCAAATTTGAAAAATTATATTTTGTTCACACACTATATAAAACTCTTCATGTGAATACAATATTTCCCTATATATTGACATTTTATTTTATTGCAAAAGCGCATCCCTTAAGAATGTCTTACTTTCTTTATATCACACATCTTCTTTGAATCCAAGCACTACCTACCTGATTATGACTGCGTAGAATTGTTTTTAAAGCTGAGTATTATTTGCTATATTCTTTTTTTATTTAAATAATAATAATTGCTGTGATGTAATTGTAGTGGTTTTGTAATGTGTTTGCATGTTTGTTTCGCTGCTTTCTGTTCATTTTGTTCACAATAAATGTTATTGTAGATGTTTAGTGTCATAATTTGTATTGAAAATAAATTTCAAAAATTTATAATATGTATTTACATAATTACTGATGTTGCGATGTTTTCAAAAAAATAAATTGAAAATTTTAATTTTAAATAGCAATACTAAAATAAAAATACTAAAGGCCACAATCGGTTTGCACGCCCTTCTTTCATTTGAAGAGAAGGTGCACGCTTCTTTTTCATGGACTTATAATAGCCTCAAGCGTTATCTAAAGTCATTCCAATTAATAAATAAAATAAAATAATTTATTATTAGACGCTTTTTTGCATCAGAAAATATTCTATTTGAAAACATCGCATCCCGGACATAACTTTTCAAATTTGATCTTTATTAAAACATTTACAAAAATTAAATCTATCAGAACTAGAGCAAACTACTAAAACGAATCTCATGTTATAGGCTCTGCTTTACAAAGCTGAAACTCTTGCTGTTAGCCATCGAAATCAAAGGAGCCGAAGAAGGTGCCGATAGTAAGATATCGATTAATCCCCGTGGTGCTAAAATCCAAGCGAATACTCAAGGATTTTTCATTGCACAAAGTGCCGACGAAGTCAAGAGGTATTTAAAACAATTTATAGAAAAACCAATTATTTTTTAAACACATTATAACCCACCCATATTTAATCAGAGCTTGGTTCTACTGCAAAGCGTGTCATGAAGACATTAAGGACGAAACCCTCATAAAAAAGTGTAAATGTAAAAATTGTAAGTACCCCGTTTGCCTTAGTTTCTTTATTTTATTTTCTTACTTATCTTATGTATAATTTAAACAATATTTTAGTTTTTATTAGAAATTTTATTTCGATTTTAACAAAATAAATGATAAGAGAAAAAAATATTTATATAGCTTAAACAAAAATCTTGTAAAGTTACCTTTAAGATATTTAGGAGGCAGGATATATATTTTTAATAATACTCATATATACTTACTTTATAAAAACAAATTATAATTTATAATGTTATTATGTCTTTTTCCTAATACAAAAATGTCGCGTTGGTGCGGTCATCATTCTGCCTTAAAAAAAAATGCAAAACATAACAAAAAATAATAAAAATGAAATATGAAACATATTTTTCAAAACAGTGACAGTACAACCAAGGAACAAATTTGGTGACTTAGGTAAAGGAAAAAATAGAAAATGCAAAAAAAAATACCTTAAACAACATTTTGTTAAAGTTTTTGCTTTCTGTTTGGTTTTCGTTTTCCCCGTTTCTCCCAAAAATAAAATAAAAATAAAATTAAAGTCAAAAGTTTCTTTTTACCATTTGGTTATATATTAGACTATACTAACTTTAAATTTTTCTTTGTTAACTTACTTAACATTTCGACTTATGTTTCACAACAAAATTATCTAAGTGGTTAATATATTTTTAAAAATGTTCCGTTCTGTTCGAAAAACGTTCCTCTGTAGTTTTTTGTTACATATAATATTTATTGAATAAAAACACACCTTCTGTAAATATGTTTCCTTAGTTGAATATTTCACGAATTAATTTAGCGTTGGAAATAAATTGAAAATATTACATTAAATAAACTTACATAAATCTAAAGTAGAAATAAATTTTTAAAAATATATTAATAGACCACAATGAATAAAATTCGGACAAAACTTTCCCCTTAACAAACTGCAAATGAAATGTTTAAGACTTTAACGTGTCCCCCTTTGAATTGAAAAGAAGAACCTGGTTTAATTTATGTGATTTGGTTTTTCCTGATTTTCGTTTTGTTTTTCTAACCTACATCAATCTCAAATAAATACCTCTTTCGAAATATAGACTCGTTGGTTTATTTTCTATTCTTTTATATAATGAAATATTTCTAAAGGCTTATTTTCAATTTGTATATATGTTTGTGCGAATATGCATCCCATACAATATTTTTTACAATAAATCTCAATACCCATTTTCTTAATGAAAAAAAAAATAAATAAACCTAACACGTACTTTTAGTTTGAATATTTTTCGAATGACCTATGAACTTGATTTCACATTTTGTATTTGTTTTTTTCTTAAGAAATATCCAATTTTGCGAGAAAAATGCTTTAAACTGTATTGTGAGAGACCGTATTTTAATTTAAATTTTTTCGTTTCCAAATTAAAGCCTGCAGATTCCTTTTTCTAAACTCTCAACTCTTCACAGCAACTGTCTTAAACTGTCGACAATGAAAATATATATATGCTATGACCAAAAGTTTACAGAGTTTTGTTAAGTTCATGTTCGCCCATATTTCTGTTTACTTTCTTTGAGTTTTTTTTTTTAAATAAGTAACCATAAACAAATCTACTACCATCGAGAGTGCTGCCCACTTGCGAGTACCGAAAAGTGTGAAGAAAAGTTATCCACTGTAGATCTCCCTTAGACAAATTTCAAATCCAACAACCGACAGAGCAAAAAAAAATACAAAATTTGCCTGAGAATACACACACATATATACTATATGATTTTGTTGCACCTTTACTTTATCATGAGTGCATGATTTGCACCACAACGTAATATCGTTAAAAATACCTAATATAATAAAAATAAAATCATATCCCATCACGACTTAGGAATTATTAAAATACTATCTATTACAATTGAGGAATGAGTTTATACTATTAAAATAAATGTATATATTAACAGCAAACTAAATAAAAGTATGTAGATTTTAATATTAATTTTAAATGAACGAGGTTAATTTTTGTTTATTGCATAAGTAGGTGCACTACTGATATACCCTGGGTGTTTGACAATTTCTCTAATTCATTTTGTTTTTTGTAAATAAAATTTTGTTTTTTGTTATATATATGAACGACACGACTAACTGCCAAATTTCATAATGTTTTGAAAATAACTCATTTACAAAAAAACAGCGTTTCATAAAGACTGGAATCATCATGTGGGATTGAGTGGCAAATGATTTTATTTAAGAAGAAAGTTACATAAATCAGTGATCAAAGTCAATTTTTAAATAGGCCTTGACTCTTGACCATTGGTTAGAAGTAGATAAAGTTAGAATATGGTTGAGCATTAAATTTCGGCATTTTATTTTTAAACATTTTGTTTCTTCAATTATTATTAATCAAATATCGTCCGGCCCTTCCAAACAATCAATCTTGAAGTCTTGTTATTCTTTCAAAGAGGAAGAGAAAAGGCAAATTTATAAGTAAATGAAAATGAGACACCGCTGAAAGATAAGATAACTCCACTCAAGATAACTCCACTCTTGTATCACTACAAAAGGAGTCCGACACTCAATTGCGTTTCACTTTTCGTTACGCTACAATTTCCCAAATTATCAATTTTTTCTATAGCGGCAGAAGAAAAGCCTTTTAGCAGTGTAAAGAATACTGAAATCCGGCAAACCAACTTTATTGTTGATTATCTGTGAAAGGAGTTGGATGTTCGATTGCGTTTCAGTTTTCGTTACACTACTTTTTCTTACATGCCGACTTAACCTTCCGCATAATGGAAAGTTTAACAGTGTAAAGAGTAAATCCTGCGCATGGTTTCTAGAGCCACAAAAATTTACTTATTTCGATTTATTTAATTGAAGAACAATTTGAAACAAAATGTGCTATGTTCAGTTTAATGCGATCTCTTGCTTTGATTTCAATAAATTTAAAAAAAAGTGATCTACTAACAAAACCTAGATTAGGAACTCTAGAGAATAACTATGCATTTTATATCTGCCGCTTAAGCGCACTGCTCATAGACCAAAAAAATAGGTTGACATCTTTTGGTTATATGAATTAAATATGTAAATAAACATCACAAACTATAATCTCCGCTTGTGTTTTGCAATTTATCAAATTAGTATTGCAAAAGTAAACGGCTTTGGTTTTGTAATAAAGGACGCAAAATGAAAAGAAAAAAAAAAGATGTGAAAATTGTACAAAAGCCAACAAAAAAAATGAACTGTTTGTTTGTTCCGTTCTATGTTTATTTTGTGTATTCTTTTGTTTTATTTCTTCTATGTATTTAATTGTGCGATTTTCAGATGTGGGCATGATTATGATGCAGACTGGAATGGTTAATCAAGGTCTAAGCACAGCCATTAATCAAGTTGATGGTACGGATATATTTGCAAAATTCCTATATTTTTGTTTCCTTATAAACAGTGTGCTAACATAGCCCGTTTATGAAAACTACCTTCTTTATGATTTATGTAGCATTTTGTTGCTATATACCCATAATTTCGCAAATCTCATTAAATATTAATTTCTACAAATTTTCAAATAAATTACATTAATGCAAAACGAATAAGTAAAACCCAATGTTACCTTCAAATAATGCAAAATATTTAACTAAAAAAATCAAAAAAATTAAACTCACGATTTTTTTTTCCGAATTGCTAATTTTTTTTCCTTAACTGATCGAGAGTTTTACATTTAAAGAAATTATTTAAAAGAAAAAATCATCAGTTAAATAAGAAACAAAACCGTAACAGTTTGCTAATAATTGCAATTTTTTTTTTTAATTTTTCATTTCCAAATAATATTTTGTTGCTAATGCGATTTTGTTTGATTTTTCTGTTCCAGAAATTATTACTAATGCAAGCTTTGTACTGATCTTACTCATTGTAATGATTATTTTGATTTTTCATTTATCTAATCCTTTTGAAACGCAAAGAATTAAACTTTTATTTTGCATTGAATTTCAAAATCAAATTAATAGAAATATGAGCAATTTTTCTTTGTAAGACAAAATCACCTATTCTAAAATTTTATTAATCAATTTAATTTTTTTTACTGCAAAATAAAAAAAAATGTTTTCAAAAGGTCATAAGAGTCCGTAAAAATATTATTATTATGAGTATATGCTGATTAAAAGAAAATTGTTGAGTAATGCTGAGTTGTAAAAGGTCGCTAAGAGATGCTTAACAAAACCCGCGCTATGCTTGTCCTCGAGGTGTTAATGATGCTACTTTATTAAACCGAATATGTATCTAAAGATGATGGATTTTTGAAGAGGGTGGAAATAAGATTTGGTTTTCCAATTTGTTAATGAAATTTTATACCTTTTACTTTACACTCGATAGTATGATGAGCAAATGTATTCACATCAAACCCATTTTAATAATGACGGTTGTGTTTAAATGTGTCGAAAAGGACGAGTCTTTTAAGCAGAATTTGTTCTCGGATTTAAAAATGTTTTTTTTCTTAGTGTTATCAATTTTTGTTCACAAATTCTGCGTGAGGGGTGTGATGTTAATAACGTTTCACTTTTCGCTACGCTTCTATTTCTCATCATGCCAACTTACCCTTCCGCGGAACAAAAAGTTTGTTTCACAGCGTAAAAAGTTTGTTGTCTCATTGCGTGAGAAGAGGTTGTTTTTTTTTTGCGCCTTGAGTTGTTTCGAGTTGACTTTGCATTATATTCCTGTCAAATTACATCTCGAGTTCAACTTTAATAAGAAAACGTTAATCGATTGTTTCCGATCATGATAGAGGTTTATTTGAAGGCAGATTGTAGCCAGACTATTTCTTCTTCACTACTTTCGAAATAAAAGAAAAGATTCGGTTGGTTGGCTCTTTCAATCATGCCATAGTTTAATTGACAGTTTTGGGATATTTGCCTCTGACTCATAAGTCTTATTTTCACCCTCAACAAATACTACACTTCTGTTTAACAAATATTATATAGAGTATAAAAAATTTTTATGTTATTTATGAAAAGTGCGAAAAAAATATTTCCTGGGAAGCGAAAAAAAGTTGCGTATACGTCCCCCTATCCGAGTGATGTCCCGAAAACAATTTATGAAATAATTTTTAACTAGAATTTGCGGAGTGTGTGTGGCTTGTACATCAACCTATAGCTTAGTTCACTCATTAACAAGAATCACATTACAAAGGAGTTTGAAGTGCTTTTTGACCCAGGGTATGCAGTTAATATACACTTAGTCTACCTATATTTTTTTCTGTATTGTGTTTAAATTTAAAAATATATTTAAATGTATTTTAAATCACACAACAATTTAGAGTATTTATTAGGCAGGTACTTTAATACATATTAGCAGAATCTTAACTAAAAAAATCTATTGTATCTAATCTTTTCAAGTGAGAAATGAAATATTATTAAGTAAATAATACTTACTAATATATATATACATATATATGAAAAAATACTATTAGTTGTTCTTTTATTATTAACCTTAGTTTAGTAAAAAAAAACAACCCTTATTTCACTATGTTCATTTTAAGTGTTTTTTGTTTTCTTATAATTTGTCATATTCCTCATTTACCTTTTTACAATCCTATAAATTTGTTTCTATGACCACAGTGGCTACCTTCAGGAAAGGCGTCCGTGCCGTACAAATGGTAGGACGTGCAAGTACGTATAAAAAATAAAAAATTGAAAAACAAAACTAAAAACAACAAAAAAAAAATTAACAAAATTTCGTTGAACTCGAATGGTTTTTTAAGTTGTTTATTGTTTTTTTTTTAATTTTTGTAGCAAAATTGATAATTAACTGGTGTTTTGTGTTTTTAACTTTTCAAAATTTATCATTTCATTGATTTATATAAAATGAAAAATTATATAAAACTATGAAAGATGTAGATATTCTTTTTGTTTTTTTTTTGTTTCTTAACTTTCATGTATTTTGTGTTTTATCTCATTTGTGTGTCCGTATTGTGAGTGGTTGTGGTATAAAATATTTTATTTTTCTTTCAACTATTGTATTTTTCTTATGTCCGTCCGATATAAAGAAAAATTCAAAGGGAATTTATTTTACTTGTCTGTTTATTAGATTCTTTTGGTAGATCGTATTGTATAATATTTATTAATTTTTTGTTATTCTAGTAAATATGTTATAGTAGCTCTTTTCTTATTTAAAAATTACATGTTTATTACTGTAATTCAAGTGTCTTGTTAGCTATAGCCAAATTTACAAGAAAACGTCTTAAATAATATGTTGTGTATCTATTTTTGTTTTTATAAACTACAGTTATATACACATTCTCTAAAGTATTTTTATTACGACCATTCAACCTTATTTTATACTTTTGTGTTATAAGAATAATTATTGTCAGTGAAAGTCTGAAAATCTGATCTGGTGTGATAGCCTACTGGCACGGCTCATTGACTATCATCTTGTTGCATACAATAATGTTTCCATATTTCCCGGTGCTCACTACAGTTGGCCTAAACTGTTTTTGTCTTCGACACGAGTTCGTCTTTCCGTCTTTCCGATGATGCTTCTTTTACTTAACAGTAAGAGGAGATGAGTCCTTTGCTGATTTTTTAAAAGTTTCCATTTCATTTGTACACAAAAATTGTTTTATTCATCGATTCGGTAATTGCGAAAGGTTTAAACATTATGCGTTATAACTTTCGTTATAAAAAATGGACAAAAAAAAACTTGTAAGCTTCGTCTAAACAACTTGTAACACTAAATATTTTTCACACGAAGACATTTAATTATATTATTAGTCTTGTTGTAATAGTAAAAAAAATTTGCGACCTTTTTTAAGCTTTTCTCAGCTCAGGTTCAATCTTTTAATAGTTATTATAATGTCGGTCCATCGCGAAGATAATGCCTTCAAAGACAAAATAAACATCTCCAAAAATGGAGCATAATATTAAGTTCTCCTCCGCCACTGCCTCCTTCATTTAATGCCATCAGAACTCCCTTTATTTAACAGATTTAAATAGGAATATCTTATACAGTAAACACATAAATTGTTTAAATTTCTTCAGTAATAACATATTTACAAAATTTATTTAAAATTTATATTCCTTACGTATTAGTAGTTGTGGTACGACTCTTTTATTCAATGGTAATTCTACTGTAATTCTCTTTATTGTATAATATTACGTTATAAATATTTGTAATTACATTTTTATTTAAAATTCGTAAGAGTAAAATTAACTTTTCTGTGAATGAGTGTTTTTGTATATGAGAGTGTCATTTTCTCATATTTATTATTTTCCTTTTGTGTTCACTTAATTTTCGTTTACACACTATTCAAGTAAATACAATAAATTTAATTTCTTCCATCACCTTATTGGCAAATAATTTTTGAAATCAGACATGAAAAAAAATATACTTACCTTCCTACCAAATATTAAAAAAAAAACTAATTTCTTTCTTTTCCAACCCATTCAACTAACTATTTCTGTCCCCCTCACATAACAAAATCCATAACCAATGGATAAATGTTTATTTTGAAAAAAATACGGTCCATAACCAATAAAACCAAACATATCCAATATTAAATAAAATAAAAATCAACCATTTAAAAAAAAAACAATAAAAATGGATTACATAGATGATGATTACTCTCTGACAAGTAAGTTATCATAAAAGACTTTTAAATCATTTTTTTACTTTAAAATTTGTGTCCATACATACGTTTTGAAACTGATTTAAAATAAAAAATCAAATACTGTCTGTTTTTAGTTGATTTGTTTGATTTACATTGATTTTGAACTTTTGTCTGTTTTTCCTTAGTTTCGTTGATAGTATAGCAAAACGAAAAAAAAAATATCAAAGGAATATTTCTCTTATATTTGATGTATTTTATTTAAACTAACAAATATTTTTATAAAAGTATAACTTAAATTAAACACTTTTCACTGCGATAAAAAAATCAAATCTACTTTTCAAAAGTACTAACAATAAAACTGCAACGCACTATCACAAAATCACAAAAAAAAACAAAATTATTAATTCCCAAAAATGCGTTTCACGTTGCCAACATTAAATAAATTGGAAAGAAATCCAAAAAAAAATCACAAATGAAAAATATACAACAAAGCATAATAGAACAAAATGAAGAACACTAGTGTTACTGTAGTCGTTTTTTTTCAACAACGTTTACTAGATTTAGTAGTTCAAATCATTGAGTAAGGATGCGCTAAGTTTCTGCTAATAATTTACCAAAACAAAAAAGATTATATATTTACTCAAAAGCGACGACATTCATTTTTTGAATGCAATTGTTGATGTAGATGATGATGATGAATATTATTACTATGCTACCACAAAACATTCCAAACTGTTTTCGTTTTATTTTTACTCTTGAATTAACTGCAGCTATACACACAAGAACACGCTTTTAACTCAATCTTGCACTTGAAACAGATTCTTAACATTTTCCGCTAAACTGAAACTGATTAATTTTTTAATAGTAAATTTAGTTTGCATCTCCGCATAAAGTAGTTTTTAGAGGAACTTGCACGGTATGGGTACTATTAGAAGAGGTAGACTAGACATGCATGTTTTCACTAAGTAGTTAACAAAATCTTATGTAAAGTAGTTTAGTTACCTATATTCTTTAAGTAATAAGGTTATGTGCCAGTTGAATGCCTTAATTATTCGAAAGAAAAACATGCTTTGATATTCAGTAATAAATATTTTTCAAATACATATTTTAACGAATATCCCTAGAAAAATTCATCCTAATCCCAGTTTATTTTTTTTTTTCATTTTATTATTATTTATTTAGTATTTAGATTGATTTCGATTTATTTATTAAATATTTTGAAAGATTTTACGTCTTACCAAGAAAGGTAGTTGGCCAGCGAAAATGTATTTATTTTTAATATGTTTTATTTTTCAATGCTTTATAATTTCCAAAAAAAACAATTTGGCTAGTAGTTTTTAGTGTATATAGTTTCAAACCAAAAATGCTTGTAAAGTAAGTTCTTTGTAAAGGTCTTGGGAATCACGTGGACTTTGAATTCATAAAACAGCCTTAAAAATGTAACAAATGCCACTGTAAATGCTCTTTCTTTTCGAGTAATGGGTTAGGTAGCTGTTATAAAAGAGTGCTAGAAAGAGTGTTATAGAAAAGTGCTACAAAAACTCAGCAAATAAATTTTAGTAACTACAGCAGAAAACAAAGGACTGGTAAAATCAGTCGCTCCACAATTCAGGATAAACCTGGGCAACAACAAAAAAAATGTTTCTTCCCGATAAGTGAAAAGTCTCCGAATGGAGCATTTGATTTTCTAAGATTCCGGGTATTTAGCGCAAAGATGCTGCACTCGCTACACCGTTCATTCACCATATGTCCTTTTTCTGAGTTTTCGTCACGCCGATTGAGTTTGAAAATCCTACGAAGAATTTTGAAAGAATAGCAATTGCCAAAATTTATTATTCGTTTTGTTTCTGATGAAACGAGAAAGGCAGAGTTCCCCTACTTTTTCAAAGTAATAGCTGTCCCGTGAACATTTAGTCGATTACAGAAAATATTTTCAAAATATCATACAGCTGGAAGGCGCGAAATAATCTTACTAAAATAAGAGAAACGAGTTGACCCATTCACTCTAAATAAACTTCCCGGGTAGACCACCACCATTCTCGCCATTTCATTTTGCAAATTAACTTGAGTCAGTTTTAAAGCGTGGTATTGTTTTGGCTATACTTTCCTGTTAGAATTAACATATAACATATTGATTTTGTAGTTAAGTTGGCGCAAAAGGTCTGTTAGGGCTCTAGGCATAGTTTATCTGGGGACGGAACGTGGGACCTCTCGCTTAGTAGTCCGACTTAATAACCATTAAGCCAGTGCGCCTGATTTTGACCATAAAAATATTAAATACTGAGACAGGGCCTAAAGAGTAACTTTTAGAATATAAAGAAGGTTAATTCTACCTTTAAAAAATATATAAAAAATAAAATTAGGAAGCCAGTAGTGGCCTTCTCCTTCAAATGTGGATGTCGAAACAGCGAGATGTGATTGATGTTTTTTTGTTTTAAAAATATTTATTCTACAATTATATTGGCGAAGCCTTTTTAGAAACACTTAATGGCTTAATATTCTTCTAGGCTTCATGTAAACGTATTTAAAAGTATATTTAACTAAATGTAGTATCGAAAATAAAAATCTACACCATTTAATAGGATATCGCTTTTGCTTTGGCATTTAAATTACCTATATTAATTTTTGGGCTCAATTAAAATAGACTGCTTTGTAAGAAGTAAGTTGTGGTATATATATTAATTTCTGCCATCTCTGTTGAATTTATTGGCAGATTTGTTGGGATTTTCTCCGAGGTTTCCTTCACTATCTATATTTCTGATCCATTGAAGCGGCAAAGCTCTACTATTATATCTTTTCAAAATCGGATTCGAATCCATTGCTGCCATGTATTCTTTTAAAAAAACTCTTTCCTGTGCCAATTACCTTCGTTTTAGTATTTTTTTTCGTCTTCCCTCCTTTTTCCAGTAATTTCTGTTATATTTAATTTATCTATATTCCTCTGTTTAAAAAAAAACCGTCCAACCAATTAATTTACCTCCCTAACCATCCTCAAAATAAAATCAATTTAACTGAATTTATTTTCCGTTTAATTTCCATTTTGTTTTCAATCGAAATGTGGGTTTGAGGTTCTGATCAAGTGAAATGTTTTACAGATGACCATCATCCCGCACCTACATTTACTCCTCCAGAACTACCCAAAAGGGTGCATGTGCGTGGATCATCATCGGGTAAAAAAAATACTAATACAATAATAAATCAAAAATTATTAATTCAAAAAACAACAAATTATACACACACACAAAAAATCAAAAGCAAAAAATGATGTCTGCCTCCCCCAATTAACAATAAACTATGAAGCAATGCATTTCTGTTTCAATGCAAAATCCCAACAACAAAGTGCCACATTAGATCTGTTTTTTTGTATTTATTTTTTTTTTATTTATTCAACGCTTTATTTGCTTTAAATATATAGTATTATTTAATTTTCTTTGGAATATTGTCAGTAAAAAAAACGCATTTGATTTCATTTGGTTTCGATTCATTTGTCAAAGCTTCTATTGTGTTTGTCCTGTATTGGCTTTATATCAACGAAAAAAAAAATACGAATTTATTTATTTTACTCCTTTGTTATAACATTAATCCAAAAATATATTTTCTTTGATTTAACCAAAAATGTCAAATTACCAGAAAAAGAGACGGAGACATTATCAAAAAAAAACATATATCTCAAGCATGTTTTATTACATAAAATTCTTTGCGAACTGAATACGATATTACAAAAAAATAATAATAATAAATGTTGAAATTGTTGTAAATTAATTTGCATATTATTCGATTATTTCTATCATAATGCTGTGTTTTTATGTATCTAATATATATTTTTTTCTTTTTAGTTTCTGTTCGGTTTTCTTAATTTCCCTTTTCAATATTTTCGGTTTGCTTACATTCATTTGAAGGAAACATTTTATAAAAAAAAAGAAACTGTATCATTCACCTTTCATTTTAATCCATCACTCTTGGCATATTACTCATCGTTTGTTGCTATCGGAATTGTGTAAATGTGATATAATAAAAACATAATAAAAAAAGAACTGCATTTATTTATTTTGATTTAAGAAAATTGTTTTAACTGAAATGTTATTAAAACTTGGAAAATTTTACAGGTGATATTACTAGAGATCGGGAGGATATGACTCGTGAGTATATTTCAATATAATTTATATAGTATAACTCGTCTCATTTAGCCACTCGTGTTAGACTAAATCCAATTAGCAACAATATACAACATACAAAATTGGGACATATTTACTTAAATTAAAAAAAAAACAGGTGCTAACGCGCAAAAAAAGGACGATTAACATCATAACGTTTTCGTAGATAATTTAACTTTGTAGTAAAAAAAATTCTATTGGCCAAGTAAGGAGTTAGTAGATAGCCAAGCTAGGAGTTAGTAGATGTTCGTGAAGTACCCTCTGCTTGATAGCCGCTTTGGTATTTGCTTCAAGGGTAACGATTAAACATTATTTCATCTTTACATCTCGAGATTTTGCAATGCAAGCGTGAAAACTAAAGTCAATTTCGTACAATAGTCTTTTAAAATATTCCCGCAAAACACCTTACAGTCGGAGAAATGTGACAGTTTCAAATAATTTCCTTGCTTGCGAGTTTCAATCTAATTTCCTTAAGTTTGTCTAACAGGAGTTGAAAAAGTACAAAAACACGGAGTTTTTTTAGTCTTTTCATCGGAAAGAATTTCACTTCCTTCGGATTTAACTTTTTCAATAGTGTTCAACTTCCTCCTCTACGCCGACGGATGATCTGCGAGGACCCATTTTTTGCAAATCTTTGCCCGCGGCCTAAATTTTGGGTGAATTTCTTCCAATATTTTCTGGGGCTTCTTCGATAGTCATTTGGCAAATTCCTTCGCTTAATAAACTCAAAATTTAATTGGCTTTTGCCGTAGCATGGCTTCATTTCTATTATCAGACGAGGGCCCCTTTTTATCATCATTCCTTCAAATTTCGAGAAAAAAATGAGTCTTCTTAAATTTAATTCAATTCTTTTCGTCCACTTGCGTTAACAATTGTCCCCCCTTTTTTCAGTAATAAATCGAAACGGACGCCGGCCAAATGGTACAAATGGTGGATCAACGTTACAAATGAATTCCACCACGAAACAGGTGAACAAGGTGAAACCGACCGTGAATCGGGGACAAATCGAGGGCACACTGATGTCACCATCAACATACAATAGGTAAGCCATAAATTTTCTCCTCATCCGTTCTAGATCAAAATAAAAAAAAATAAAAATCCAATCAAAGAAAAACCAAAAAAAGAAGGTTACTTTTACTTTCTGCCAGACCTAGTACTATATAATTTCTATTACCACTTAAATTTTCTAAAACCAAAAAAAAGCAAATAAATTAAGTTGTTTTAAAGTTTTCTTTTTAAGCACTTGTGGGTAAGTATCTTGTTCCACTGTAGTAAGCCTCGTCGCGTAGGATTGGTAATAGAGAGACAATATTCCAAACTTGCTAAAAAAAAAAAACAACAACAAACCTTGCTTGTATTCACAAGTACGTCTCAACACCCGAGATAGCTTAGGTTTTATTGCTTTGCAAAGCCAGCCCCGAATATGTCATTTTGGGAGACCGTGGTGAACTCATTAACCATCATTTTGCTACAGATTGTTTGAAAGTCTTAACCTTCCTATACGTATACTAACTGCTTACTCTTACTGACTTTTAGAAAAAAAAAAGAAATAACAATTTAAGAAAATTACCTAAAAAAAAAAACCATCACTACTAATCAAAAGAAAAACCAACAAATTATTGCTTAAAATCAAATTTAATTTCAGGCCTACAGAAACCGATGCTAATCCTTATGCGGGCTATCAACTTGCTTACGAAGTTAAAAAGCTCATGTATGCGTCTAATTTCCTTTTGTTTTGTGTTGTCTTGTTTTATGTGTAACTAAACTCTACTACTACTACAACTACAACTACCACCACTTATTTGTTATTAACTAATGATGTTATTGTCGTTGTCTTTTGTGCTATGTCTCATAATTCTTGTTACTTGTTGTTTACATGTCTAATTTGTGTTTCATTGCATTGTCTTGCTAGACCGTATTTCAACAAAAAACCAAAAAAAAAAATTACTAATACTAATACTAATGTCTTGTAATGTTTTTTCGTAAACTGCGTTTGTTTTCTAAATAATTTCCCAGTGAAATGAATATCATTTTGAAAAGAAGTTGTTTTCAGTCTTTTTTTCTTACCCAACGCTTAGATGGGGGTTCTTGAACCCTATTTAGAAATGACATTGAATAGAGTGGTTTTAAGATTTTTTATATAATTCTTTTTTGAAATGCTACATTTTTTTAAACATCATAATATAGCATGCAACTATTTTTAAACAATCTTTCTCTAAATATTTCATAATAAAGCGGATTTTTGTCAAACTTTTTCGATCTCAACAAAATAATTTTATTTAAACCATAGAAATCTTAGATTTTAGCTTGCATAATGCTGCATTAAATACTAATACTCTTTACTTAAAAAAAAATATATTTTTCATTTAACATCTAAACCAAAATAAAGCAAGCACATAATTTTGCAGCTCTTTCAAGAGTTCTTTCGAATTCCATTGAATTTCGCAGCGCTAGATAGATATATTCATCGTTTCATCGGTGTTCGAGAGTAGTTTAAGGAAAAAATTCCTGTCTCAGGAGTAAATTGATAACCAACCATTTTATATTGTTCTTTTCAAAAACATTTCCCTCCGATAGTTTGTAGGGGATCTAAGTATAAATTTGGGAATAATTGTTTTTTTTTTAAACGAGCTGTTTTTTATAGTTACAATTGTGTTTATTGAGTGCAGTGTTTTTGAAAAAAAATCCGTCATAAAAACTTGTATTGAAATTTGCAAAAGAAGTTTTGTCCCTTCTTTAATTATAAGTTCTATGAAAGTTGATTTTTCATAAGCATAGAATGAGTTATATAGTAAAATTTGAATACGAAATTCAAAACAATTCAGTATTTTCGTCTTTACAGACTTAAAACAAATTTTGCTCACACAAAAAAAATCTTTTCTCCAAATAATGAAAATATAAACGGAGGCAATTTTAAAAAACATTCGCTCAAAATTATACAAGTACGTACTAATAACTATAATTGCTTTACTTAAATTTCTAACAAATATCCCCCAAAAAGTGAGTCTGGTAGCAATGCTTAGAATTTAAATTCATTGAAAAGACTGATTTTATTCCTTGCGTAGGTGAGGGTTTTTCTCTTCTGTTGAAAGACTTTAAGTGCTCATAGAATTTGCTGTTTTCTTGAAAGAGACGTTTTATAAAATATTGCTATTCACGATTTTACTATGTCGTCTTTTTTCGTTAAGTATAAATATTAAATTTAATTTGCAAATCGTACAAAAAATAAATAAATAAATATATTTCTGGTAGAATCAAATGTTTGAAAATTTAGGATGCATGTATTTCAAAATGCATTTCGCCTAGATGTTAGTAAATATAACAGTTTGTCACTATTGTTTTATAGACACCAACGTTTTGTAGGACTAAGGTCATCATCTAGGCGCAGTGGGTAAGAGGTTAGTGTGTTGGACTACTAAGCAAGGGGTCCCCGGTTCAATTCCCGAAAGAACCAAATTACATCTAAATGTTTTTTTCCACTGCGCCATCTCTTGCGAACGTCGGACAAACATCCGAGAGTAAAACTGTCATGAAAGACAAAGAGCTTCTCAATTAGCCGTTTGGACTCGGCATAAAAGTGTAGATCCCTTCCATTCGTCCCAAAAATTAAAGACTCACACAAACGAATAGTTGTGAGAAGCTAGGCCTAGGGTCCCACAGACCTTTCGCGCCAACTATTTATTTATTTATATATAAAAGTCATCATGACAGAAGGTTAGGTTAGGTTAGAGAAGGGTGGGTTGGTGTACCATTTCCACTTGGATGCGTTAGGTGGTCTTATCATATTTTTGAATGCTCTCTATGGGTTTGCTTGGAACTTTATAAAAGATTCTGCGCTGTAGCTGATGAATTAGCTGACTGACGACATCTGGAGTAGAAACGAAAACTTTGTTCCAATGTTTTTAATTCAAATTCTATAAAGTAAACAAACTATTGGTATGTACTTGTCGACACTTCTGTGTCGTGTGATATGATTAATAAAGTGACGAGTGCCTTTGGAAGAATCGTCGGCGATTGCCCATAACACACGCAAAAGTACAGAATACATAAATCTTTCTTAAGCATTCTTGAATGAATAATGAATTAAGTGGTAAAGAAAAATTTGCAAAATAGAAGTCACAGTTGTCCATTTTTCTGGTAGGTAGCACATACAATTTTATTTTTTTATGATGCGGATGACAACTAAATGTTAAGCTTACTATTGATACAAAAAAAAAACTCTTAAAGGTTTTTCACTTATCGTCTTATTTTTACAACAGATTGATTACAGTTTTTTTTCAGCCTCAGTCAAGTTTATATATTTACTTAGTGACACTCTCTTTGCGAAAGCTTGAATATGGCGAGACTAGGTCGAAGAAAAGATCACTTTGTATTTTAACATAAAATTTAAAAACGTCGTCCGCACAATAGAAACTTAAGATTTCATGAGCCAGTGCGCGGCTATATTGAAACTTTATGTTTAAACCAAACGAATTTCTGTCACACTTCAACCGTCAGACAGAATTAAAATAGATTTTCGAACTCATTTGACGCACAATTTGTTTATGGCCCACGCCTTACTTACGCTAGCTGAATTTTAAGGATTTATTACGAAACCAAAGTACCTGATCTCTTCAATCTTTTCAGAACCATCTCCAACAATAGTCCCAAACAACTTTCGTCAATTTTTTTTGTTTTTCGAATTGTTACTTAAACTTATTGGTCATCTAAAACGTATCGCATGGGTTTTGCAAAAAAAAAAAATCTCAATTCAAGCATCGTTGTTCGCATCCGTTTTTGTAAATGGCCTATCCGGTTGCTTGTTTCCACTACACTCGACGTACTTTAAGGAATGGATTTTTTGTAGGTATTATGTTGCTAAAAGGGATACACTCGACGGTATCACCTTCCACTCTACATCCCGTAGAGCTCACGTAGGTGTCAAAAAACAATTGATGTGCACGCTCTAAGCCACAAAAAAATAAATAAACTTTACCCAGCTTTTGCTTTGCTCGAACAGGAAACCAGTTTGCGTCACTAACCAGATTGTATGGCGCTTCTGAATGCTAAAAAAAATCGGTCGCCGGCACTTAATTTATTCTTTCAATTGGCTTATTTTTAACATAATTTGTTTTTGGCCCTCCTAATACCCGCCTTCGTTCTGCTTTTTAAAAAAAAAACCTTTCTTTTCTTTGAGTATAACTTAAGTTTAAGCAAAGGCAAGTATAACTACTGTTTTATTTTATTCTTAAAACCACTCTTATTATTGTTTAGACGTAACAAATCAAAAATGCACGTATCTGAAAACCAAAATGATATTCATTTCCACTGCTTACAAAATATTTTCATTCTTTTTCTTTGACAATTCTCTCATATTGCGATCGCACTCTCGAATTACTATACACACAGCAATTGCAATTGCAATTTGCAATACCACACATTCTCATCAATCACCATAATATTCACTGTCCAATTTTGAGAAGATGTAAGAGAAACTTCTTCAGCACTCTTTTTTAACTCTCTAACTCAACAACTCTAACCACACACGTACTAGTAATAATTTTGATGGCTATCTATAAACACTACAATTTGGCATTTACTTTCATTTGCAATAATTCAGCATTACCTAATTTATTCAGTATAACGATTTAATTTTTGACACACACGTTTTCGCATCACCAGCACATTTTTGGCACAAAACCACTTGTATTATGGTTGGAACATTTTAGGAGGCAATTGTTTATCTTTTGTTCAGTTGTTCATTTTCTTTTGGATTGGATACATATTTATTTGCAAGAAAATACCGTATACAAAACTACTTTCTCATAAATTCGACACGAAACAAACAAAATATGTATATTATATACTTTCTGAATCGTAAAACAAAAAAAAAAAAACTCTTTTAGAATGCATTTAGCAAAATTGTTTTATTTTTTCGAACATTATTTTCGGAACTATTCGCAAGTCGCACAAGCCTTGTCGAAGACATTTTCTAAAACCTATCCCTTTCGCAAAATTTAGGCCAACAAGTCGAAGTTCGGGCACCGGCACACAAAATCAGCCCGGTGGTGTTACGCTGCCGGCTGGTATCGCTGATGATCAGTCGAAGGATTTCGACTTTGAAAAGACCGAGATGAAGTACGATTCGACCGGAATGTTCCATTGGAGTCCGGCGAGAAACCTAGAAGACTGCATATTGGTAAGAGGGCAACAAAAAGTTACACATATAGTGGGCCATATAAAGCGACTTGTTTTTGTTTTAGGATCGAAATCAAGCGGCAATGACTGTCCTCAATGGTCACGTTGTGGTCTGCCTGTTTGCCGATCCGGATTCACCACTGATAGGACTGCGCAATTTGGTGATGCCGTTGCGTGCGTCCAACTTTCACTATCACGAACTGAAACATGTGGTGATAGTGGGCTCCGTCGATTACATCCGACGCGAATGGAAGATGTTGCAGAATCTACCGAAAATCTCAGTGCTAAACGGATCGCCGTTAAGTCGAGCCGATTTGCGAGCGGTCAATGTGAACCTATGTGATATGTGTTGTATTCTATCGGCCAAAGTTCCTAGTAATGATGATCCAACGTTAGCCGATAAGGAAGCAATTCTAGCGTCGTTAAATATTAAAGCGATGACATTCGATGATACCATAGGGGTATTGAGTCAACGTGGTCCAGAATTTGATAACTTGTCGGCGACAGCCGGTAGTCCGATAGTGCTGCAGCGAAGAGGTTCTGTCTATGGTGCGAATGTGCCAATGATTACAGGTTTGTTAATGTTCATCTCGTTTAGTATAGAAAACTAAGTGTTTATTTATAGAACTGGTGAACGACAGCAATGTGCAGTTTCTTGATCAAGACGATGACGATGATCCCGATACGGAACTTTATTTAACACAACCGTTCGCTTGCGGTACTGCGTTCGCTGTTAGTGTATTAGATTCATTGATGTCAACGGTGAGGTCTCTACTTTCATTTAAACTTTTGCTTGAATGTATTTTTCTTTGCAGACATATTTCAATCAAAACGCCTTAACACTGATTAGATCACTCATCACGGGTGGTGCTACGCCGGAACTGGAGTTGATTCTGGCTGAAGGGGCTGGTCTTAGAGGTGGATACAGTACGGCGGAAAGCTTGAGTAATCGTGATAGGTGAGTGCAAATAAAACTTTTCTGAGTAGTGAGTAATTATTATCTAAAATGGAATTGAGGAGTGTTATTCTACAAAATGAAGAATCTTAATAAATTGATTGTTGAACTAAAGAGTTGAATAAACAAAATTGGTTATTGAATTATGAATAGGAGAACGACGGGCGTAGAGTAGAGACTATTGTTAGAGCCCCTATTTTTTTTAATGATACTGCATTTTGAACATGTCTGAAAGGCAGGCAATGTAACTTTATACCGCATCATTTATTATTTATTTTCAAGCTTTTCCATTCGTAAATAGAGTCAAAGTCAGAGCTAAGCTAGGTCGCCCTAGTAGCCACCTCTTGATTCGACTTTTAGTGCCATGCGTAGTATCAGCACCTCTTTCTTTTTTTTTCCTCCTGAAATGTTGAAAGCTCTTCTGCCTAAATTTTTGTTTTATTGGACAAAAGTTTAAAAACATTTGTATTTAAATTTGTTTTAAGTTTTCAGGTTTACTTTTATGTTTTTAATGTTCCAATATTTAAACTGGAATTTAAAACACATCTCTTTGTGATATGCAAATCCTTCCGCTTAGGCAAATGTATGCCTTTAAAGTTTTAAGAGAACTTTTTTGAACAAAGAATAAATTATCTAGAACTTGTCGACGTTCCACTTTCACACAAATAATTTTTTATAAACTTTTATATTGTAACTTAAACTAAGCTCCTTAATAAACTTCCTTTTTATATAAGAACAAATCGCATTTTTAATCTTAAAAATGCTGTGGAGATAGTATTTAGTCACATCTTAAATCAAAATTTATTAAAAGATTATTTTTCTAATAATGCTTTTAAATTTTATAAACTTTAGCTTAAAGAAGGAAAAAACGCAAACAAGACATGTACAAATTAACTTAAAAAATTGATATTGATTATGGCCATTTAACTAATGAAATTGTTATAATTGTTTTGTAGCCTTTCATCACTAACTTTTATAGTTATAGGTTGGCCTTTATTTATTCTTGTTCATTTATTATTTTTTTTATTATACTAGGGGAGTTCAATATTTTCTCGGTATCCACATGAACGAAAACGCGAATAAGATTAAAAATATTTTTAATTTTTCAATATACTCTCCTCTTACATTAATGCATTTATTAGATCTTGAGATTAACTTTTCTATACCCTCAAAAAAATTGTTTTTATCCTTCTCTTCAAAATGTTCATTTATTGCAGTTTTGAGCTCTTTATCATCGGTAAATCGCTTACCACGGAAGTTTTTTTTTTTTATATCTGGGAACAAGAAATAATCACTAGGGGCAAGGTCCGGACTTCGAAACCACGATTCCGCACAGCAGCCTTAGAAATACGTGCCGTGTGCACCGGAGCATTGTCATGAAAGAACAATACGCCAGCAGCCAGCTTACCCCGTTTTTTTTTTCTTTTTTTTTCCCGTAAATGATAGAAATTGTATGCGTTTTCTGGCGTTTATGGTTTCAGCTTTTTTTTGTATTCGATTAGCAAAATTTCCTCTGAGTCCAAAAACACTGCAGCCATCGCCTTTCCGGCGGACGGAGTGACCTTGAATTTCTTCGGGGGCCTGTGTCCTTGTGCCACTGCATGGACTCCTATTTGATTTCATAGTGATGAACCCATGTTTCTTCCTCAAACACAATTCAATTAATAATTCTTACCGGATATTCGCTAAACTGATCCTAAAAATCCTTAAAACACACGATTCGCACTTGTTTCTGAGGCGCTGTGAGCATTCGAGGCACCTATCTTGCACTGACCTTTGAAAGATTAAGGCAGTCATAAGGAATGGTGTGTATGGTACTAATGAAAAGGTTAATGTTCTCAGCTATCGTTTTGATCTTTATTCTGGCATATTCAAGTACAAGTTTTACGACTTGTTTAATGTTTTCTGCGGTGCAAGTAGTTAGTGGGCGCCTGAGCGAAGTTCGTCTTCAATGCTCTCCCTGCCCCTTTACAATTCACTTGACCACTTTTGAACGGTTAACAACGAAGGAATAAAATCTCGGAAAACAGCCACCATCCCTTCGTGATTAATTTTTGGACTTTTTCCTTGTTTTGTAAGAAATTTAATTACAGCGCGGCGCTAAACTCAATTTTAGTGATCATCGCGACCCCAGCCATTTCACCTTTGTTCAATGCAAGATAAAAAGCAAACTTGAATAACGGAACTACTAAAATCACGAGATAATTTTTTCAAATCTTTGGAGTATCACCCCATACCGAGTATATTTTGAACTCCCCTTCCTTGGATGGAGTAGCTTACTTTCAAACCGAATGACAGCATAATCATAGTTACCAAAAAAATAGTTATAGTCAAAGGACATTAAGCGATGAAAAATGTTTGAATATTTTTAACAAAACTACAAGAGTTGTTTAAATTTCCACCACGCCGTTAGCTCAATTTTATATATAGGTAGGTAATCAAATTTGTACTGATTCGCCTTTATTGTTGCAGGTGCCGAGTGGGTCAAATCTCCCTTTACGATGGGCCGCTGGCACAATTCGGGGAATGTGGCAAATATGGAGATCTCTTTGTCGCTGCGCTCAAATCCTATGGTATGCTATGCATTGGCCTCTATAGATTTCGAGACACAAGTTCGAGTTGTGATGCGAGTAGTAAACGTTACGTTATAACAAACCCACCCGATGACTTTTCCTTACTGCCAACAGATCAGGTGAGTGTTTTTCCCCTTTAAATGATACAAAGAGTCTTCTTGTTTTTTACAAAACTCGTATTGCAGGTATTCGTTCTAATGCAATTTGATCCCGGCTTAGAGTACAAGCCGCCAGCCGTACGGGCACCAGTTGGTGGACGCAGCGCCAACACACAAGGCTCTGGGGTTGGTGGGGGTGGTTCAAATAAGGATGATAACTCTTGATTGTTACTGTGTAGCGCCTTAACTGATGGTCCTTATTCGTACATATGAACGATGGAGAATACTCTTTTGTACAAAATAACGCATTTATGGCAGCACACAATTCGAAAATTTTTACAAAAACTATTTTTAATTTTTAATCGGTTTAGAAATTGAAAACGAAAAATATTTTCTAAATTTTTCCTACACCAGCAAAAGCTCAATAGATCAAATCAATTAAATTGTTTATTTACTTATATTTATCGAAATTGAAAATTCAAAATTACAGAGAAATTCAACTAAATGCGTTATTTTGTACTTTTATATTTGCAATAACATTTGAATATCCCAGCATGTATCCTGTTGCAATCAAAGGATTACTTAAACTATTTTCATCGGCAAATGTCATTGCAAATATAAAAAGAAACCATCTTTCATTTGTTTAAGATTGCTTCCCACACCATTCCGTATGCCTTTTTAGAACCTTTATATAATTTTTGTTTAGTTTTTATTTTTTATTTTCTGTTTCTTTTTAATGCACTTTAATTTTGTACAATCACTCTTGTCGTTTTAAGTTGTCATTGTTTCGTATTTTTGGTTATTGGAATTTGATTTGTGCGTAGTTTGTTAAGGTTTTGTTTACATTTTGTATTTACGGTATATTTGTTTATTCGTTTCAATTATTGTTTGTTATAAGAGTTAATAAAATCACCCCTTTTTTAAATACCTATATTTTTTGTTCTTCTTCTTCTTTTGATGTTGTTTCTCTTTCTTCTTTTATTTTTTTTATAGCATTTACGTTATTTAAAATAGTGATCTCCTTAGGACACTTAGATTCATTTTTTAGGGCAAAACACTCTGCAAATTTACTTCTTAATTTTGCCTTTAAGGTATGTGGCGATATTTTTTGTTTCCTTTTACGATTTTGTTGCACTTTATTATTTTATTTAGTTTTATGTTTGACCATCGATCGTTTTTTCTCTCTCATCTTAATGGTGTGACGTAAGCAATTGGGAACCATTAGTAAGGTAAGCTACACATTAAACACTAAATTTAAAAAAAAATAAGAAAAGATTTATAAGAACTATCTAAATCTAAAGTGAACACAAAAACACAAAATAAAACTTAAAGACATTCACACAAAGTAAAATATAAAACACAAATACGAAAATTAGCTACGAAATTTTCTCTTCATAGGAAAACGGAACCGCTTTGATATTATAGAAAATCTACTTTCTAGCAAAATAAAAAGGCATTTCTTAGAAGTGGCCCATATTAAGAAAACAAAAACAAAATAAGAGTAGGAAGAAAAAGAAACGAAAAAACATTACCAAGCATCTAAGGAAACACTTTTAAAATTTACTACGTACTAGAAATTGAATGCTTTCTTCTAAAACCTAAAATCGGATTTACTATATAGAAAATGGCGTACAGATCTTCTAAAACAAACAACAAAAACTCTTTTTTATATATTACGAAACCGTAAAGTAACGCGAAAGTAAACAAATATAACAAATGCAATATAGGTATTACTAATAATCGCCAACAAAAACTAAAACAAAAAAAGTAGATCTAAAATACTAAAACAATCATTTGTTTGTTTTTTTTTCTACATAAATTGTCTGTACTCTAAATAAACGGTTGTTTATGTTAGATCCTCAAAATAGATTACTGCAGATCACATAGTAGGACAAGGAATATAAAACAATAAGTAAAAAATAAAATCACATTTAGGTACATACTTTTTTTATATAAAGAAAAACCCTTTTTTTAAATAAATAGTTTCATTTAAATAGAACACGAGAAACACAATTACTCTTTAATGAAGTTTAAATGCGAAACCGAGGATATGTTACTTGAAGTTTATATTCCTGGTTTATTTTTTATTCAAGTTAGTTTATTCTGTAAATAATTTTATAATTATGTTTATGCTCTAAGTATTTTTAAGACTTGCATATTAATTCTAAAATTTAATTCCTATGTATTTTCCCTAGGAACAGATTTATAAATGTTACATAGGTATTTGTCTTAAAACTAACATAACGAATTTAATTTTTGTTCAATAATTTGAAGGCCGGTTTTGAATGGTTTTGTGAAATTTCGAATGATCGTTGGTAAATGGAAGCTGTCAGATTTTAGAGTTAGAGGAACTTTAGGAATGAAATTTAGTTCTTATATTTTGTGTTTATTTTAATACATACATTTGTTTTTATACATGAAGGTTATACAAATGTGTAGATGCTGAGCTTCGACTTGCAATCTGAAATATTTTTAAAGAGAATCGAGCGAGGAATATGTTTTCTTGACAGATCAGTGTCACTTCCGTTTTTTAATTGCATATAATTATTTCGTCCTTAAAGTAGGTAATAAACCATTTATTTAAATGATGACAACCAACTTTAAAAGGAATAGTGGTTAAAATTTCTAAAGTGTATCAACTTCTTTTGAAACCCCATGTTCAACTGCGTTTTTTAACTGCTAACAAACACTGTCATTTGACTATTTGATAAACTACACATTTTTACCAGGAAAAGTGTCATTCGACAATTTTTTAAAGTTCGAACAATTGGTCCATTTTAAGAACATTTAAGTAAAATTTGGAAACAATTTCCTGTAAATAGAAGAATAGTTGTATTCGAGGTAATAGTTGTGAACTCTACTATGATTCAGGAGAAAATCGTTCGGATTCCAATTCGGAAAGCGCGTGTTTTTAAACACAACATTGCAAGGAACTTCTCAATTTTGGATCAGCGAAAAAAGCGTAGGATTTATAAGAAAGAATTAGGAAGGTTCTTCAGGACAGGTTTACAGTCGAATGGCTTTCAGAAGTTTGCAATGGCTTGTTACGGTTTAACCTTTAAAGATATTAAGCTTTATTCGATGGTTTAAAATGCACATGAAACCCTTTTTAAAAACCGCATCCGATGCTTTGGGAATTTTAAAGAAAAACTAAAGCTTTTTTTCAAGTGAACAGTCAAGAGACAGAAGATCCCTCGAAAGGAAGTTCCTCTTAATTTTATGTACGAATTCAGATGACGTTCTATTCTTACCTGCATTCAGGTACACAATGTGTAATGGAAGAGTTATTTATTTCTATTATTATTGTTGTTATTTTATTTTAAATTTAAGTTTACATCACACCACCCTAAATATTATTTACAAAAATTACAAACTAAGTTACAAACACTGCCACACATTGAAAGTTCAAACTCCTTTCAGCCAAAAAACAAACAAATAACATTATTTTCTTATTTTTTATTTGTTAATTTTCAGTTAATGGAAAAATGGATAGCTAGATTTGGCGATTAAAAAAAAACAACTCTTTTTCTAAATCTCTCCTGCACTGAAATTACTCAATCTTCTGCACAGCAACTTGTGATCAACATCTCAATATATAGAACAATTTAACAAGAAAACAAAATTGAATGATACCAATAAATAAAACGATCTTAGACAAATTTTTGTACAATAAATTCATTCAATACATGACTTTAATAAAAGTAATACTGCCCGATTCATATAGTACATTCGTACAAATCTTTAAAAAAAAACTCCATCATTCAACATCAGTGTCATTTGTAAAAGATCAACTCGATCACTCGTCGGCTATAAAAAGCACTAGCAAAGTATACAAACTAACTACCATACTTACAAATAATAAAACGTATCTATCATAATTTTCTGTGCATGGAAAAATGTTCAGCTTTCTTCCAAATTTCACAAACCATTTTCAATTTCACTTAATAATTATTGTCACCATTGTTGTCGACTTCGTTCTGTTGTTGTTGTGTTGCGTTTTTTTTTTCTTTCAGTGCCGCCATACAAAATCATCGGATAGTATGTCTGCATTATTACACAATACCTACACATTTATTGTTTTGTTAAGTCTAATTGTTTATTTTTGCACATTCCGCACAATTTGACAAACAAACAGGAAAAAAACCTAAATCTATCTATATCTTTTACTTGTTAGAGTCTATTGTACATGAGAATCTGCGTCTGTTGGCTACTTTAATTTATTTTATTTACATTACCTAGCATAAGTTACATAACGTAAGATAGTCTTGCGCTTGGACGGAATCGATATTATCCCAAAATTTCGTGTTTTTTTTTCTCGAAAATCTCCCTGTCGTCGCGTCGTGGTAAAATTAGTGAGCCTTGTTTCCCTCCAAGCGTCTACCCCACTTAGCAATCTTAATCCAGTTTCAGTTTGTTTAGTACGATCGTGTTAGTATAAGTAAACAATACCGAGATGATATTGGAGCTTGAATAACACCAAACCAACATATAGATAACAATTTTTAATATCAGCGAATACTTAATAAAACAAAATGACATAGATAATCATTAAAATACTAAAATACATAATAACTTATTCATTTTCTTTTCATACGTAAAATAAATTGCAAGAAAACAATTCGAGCTTTCACATAGTAATATTGACACAAATCTAAACAAAATCAACATAAACTGCTTGGATACAAAGTAAAATAAAAAACACATTTACATTTATGCAAATAACATACAAAAATCAACGTTTTCTTAAACGAAACAGAAAAAAAAAACGTAAGGTATATAAATATATTAAGGGAAAAATGTGAATATTACGCGCCTTCAACGTTATGTAGATGTATAAATAAATATGTTTAATTACTATAGGATCTTTATAAAATAAAACAAAAAAACAAAAAGAAAATTTTAACGAGTGTCGAGAACAAATTTAATATTTTTTATTTTATTTCTTATTATAAAACAAAAATGCAGCCAATCATTTTTCAAACAAAAAAAAAAAAATAAATAAATAAACGAAAAAACTTAAAACAAAACTAAAATAAATTATTAAACAAAAATCTTACCGAGTTAAAAATACACATTAAATAAAAAAAACAAACATAATGTTAAATAAACTCTCGATGTTGTGAAACAATTTAAAAGAAAAGTAAATATAAATATTTAATATAAAACAAAAAACACAAAAAAACTACGCCTAACAATTCATAGAATACAACAAATTACGTATATTTTTTATGATTCTGCAAATAATCAACACGAAAGCACTTTGAACTAAAGATCCCATACAATCCAGCAATATATATACAAAGAAATCTCATTTCATCAAGTAAACCGTTAACAAATAAAGCCATAGCATCATCAAACCGAGAACATTTTAATAAAATATAATAGAAAATATAATTACTTAAAAAAAAACAAAAGGGCGACATGTACTTTATTATTTTGTAAATGTCATTATTAAATTTAAAAAAAATATATTGCAAAAAATAAAAACAAAAACCAACATTATCATAGATAGATATATTTTTTTTATAGATAGTATCGTTTGCATAAATAAAAGAAAATATGAATTTAAATAAAGAAACATTATTCAGCAACAAATATTATTGAATAAAATAATAATTATTTAAACGGAAAACAAAAAAACAAAATTGTAATCTTTATTTACGGCACTTAAAAAAACAAAATAAATTTAACATATATTGTAAATTACAATTAAATTAATATAAAACAACAAAAAAAAAACCGTAATGATATATTTGTATTATATAATTTCAGTTTTTACTTGCTATTTATAAATATTATAATTAAATGTAGTAATATAAATAAATATTTAAACTTAAAAAAAAAAAATAAGAAAAAACTGACAAAAAAACAAGGATATGTACTAAAATTTTTATTAAAAACGAATAAAAATATTACAAAAAAAAAAATTATAAAATAAAACAAAACAATGTTGTTAATGTTTAAATAATTGTTAAAAATCATATTTCAAAATAAAATATGCAAAAGAATATAAATGCGTTGTTTACTATTGAGGCATGCCGGAGGAGGGACCTTTGTCAATAGTAAGTGGGTTTTGGCCAGAGTGACAGAGGAAAGTTTGGACTGAGAGTCTGGAACTGCCTCTAATGGGCAGATTTAAGATTTTGGGTCTCCAAAAATTAAATTACGCTTTAAATAAATATTAAAGTACATCCTAACTTAGACTCATGTACTAGAGTCTAAGTGGATCTAGGTCTCAAACACTTAGGCTCCTGTTGAGTACTCCAAGTTTGTTAAGGTGCGCTCCACGAATGGCGACATAGTTCTCTACTGATGCGCCCTCTTGATTTGAGTCAAAGTCTCGTTGAGACGGAGCTATCCTGTATAGGTTGATGGACCAAAAATTATTTTAAGACTTTTGGTTTCAAAACCACCGAGGAGGAGGATATCTTAGCAAGTCCTTACTGATCAATCTCACCCGTTTTGTCCAATTCGTCGATAATGAGTTGGTATTCCTGTTGACCTCGTTTTGCTCTCGTTTTCAACTAAAAATGTTAGTTGAATTTCTGTTTGATTGTCCACGGTTTGTTAAGGTACGCTAAAGATTTCGATGGCTCAAAAACCAACGATATAGTAAGAAATTTAATGATATTCTTAATAATTTTAAAATGGTAAATCTACAAGCAATAATGAATATTTTGACAGTTGAAAGTAACCGGTAAACTTCTATTGAAAATTCAATCACCCTTTTGAAAACCCCATACGATGTTAACCCCCCTTTTAAACATTAAAGTCTCAACTCTAAAACTCTTGGCTTTTATCGTGCTAATTGAAACGCTCGCTCTGCATAACAGAGAAATATCAGTCACCTTCGCCATTGGCATTTAAAAATGAGTGAATGATTGACTTAGCTTGACCAGCTTAACAAATTGCTGCCTATATTCTTACGGGCTAGAAAAAGGCCTAGTTAGATTATACAAAGCTCAACTATAAACATTAATTCGTACGGCTGTGAGATATCTGGATACGATTATTTGTCCCTGGTTCAATGTTAAGTCATCATCATTAAGCTGATATAGAAATCACACTTCAAGCCATGGAGAGGCTAGGCAAAGGCCTCAAGACAACGATGCTTTCAACTTGCATCTTCCGTAGTTATATTTGGTCTACATTCGGCTTCCTAAAAAGCCTTATTTTCTGTTTTTATGGGGTCACACACAAAAAGTGCAGACTGGTTTCCAAATTTGTAGGCCCAGCAAATTCCATGGTGTGCCGAAAATCAGTACCCCCACCTTCAGTGAAATTTGTGCCCATAAATTAATTAATACAATTATTTCGGCAATATACGAATGCGAAATACAAATGGCTATACAATACTGGCACTACCCAAATGCCTATTTGAAAAAGCGGAACTAACATACCCGACGCGTCTGTCCCCTCATGAATATTAAAGGTGCCGAATTACAAACACATAATCGCAATGTGCACTCTCGCGCAGCCAAATGGGTGCGCGTCATATACCCAACCCTACAAATTGTGTAACTTTAATTATAAAACCAGAACGCAAACTTATCAAGCCGTCGCATGCGTCTAATTATTAAAAATAGTTAAACCAAAGTGCCAGCAATTTTGTGGTGCAAAGTTAACACTTTCACGCGCCTTTTTACCATTTCCTACCACAGCAATGTCTGGCGAATATTTCTATCACAGAAACCCCTCACACAGACACAGAGTTATCGATGATTCCTTATTACGATATATCATGTGATGCACGCATTACTCTATATGGCGAAGACAAGACCGACAACGGTCAACCTGCCGTATAACAAGTGTTACCAAAAGACACCAATTGAACTTCAACTGAAGCAAAACACGCATCGTTGAGATAGATACTCTTGTCGCCATGGCATGTGTGTTGTGCTGGGAGACCGAGACCGCATAGACAACACCCAGCTATATGGTTTCCACATTCTGCACCTCCTCAGCAGTCAGCGATAGCGCGACTTTCTTCTGTCGATAGTTATAGTGTGATGGAAGATACTCCATCGAGGTATTGTTGCATTCTACGGCCAATGGAAGCCTCAGTCTGTTTTTAAATTTCTACCGGGACTGTCCAGGTATTCAATTAGCTTCTTGGTCGACTTAAACTCGGTTAAGCCTCTTCTTTGGATCGCATAGTCTGGGATATTTGATGTTTCTATAGGAAACTCACTGCGACTGGTTTTATTCTGTGACGGATTCAGTGCATTCACTTGTGGATATCTCAATATTGTGCGCGCCTGTTGTATGTTGCATTTACTTTCAATTAAACGAAAGACACTCGAAGACGCAACTGAAAACAAACAAAAAAGAATCTAGTTCAGTGTTGTGCCGGAACCAGAAGAGCTGCGAGAGCCTTAGTTATTTGTGCATTCAATTTGTTTATGGATATATAAGTCTTTCAATTAAAAATGAAGGTAAGGAACTATTTTCACAAGTCTTTTCTATTATTAAAAATTCAAGTGGCAAGTAAGGCGAAGTGTGAGTAGAAAAAGGTGCAGTAATTTCAAAAATGTTTTAAATGATTTCCATCAACTCAAACTTCACCATTCCCATTCTCTTCTAAAATATACATTTTCTAGCCTTCAGCTTGAACATAAAGTACCTACCTTTTGAATTTTTGCGGTTTTTTAGGTCTACAATAATTATGCAGAATTATTACCGCCCGTGGTTGAAATTCGACAAATTTGTCTGTAGATAAAGTAACGAAAGTCAACTTGTTTTTTACATAATTTACTTATTATTTATTTTAATTTATTTATATGCTAAATCTTAATTCATATACCTTTCGGCTATGAAAAAAGAATGGAAAAGGGCAAAACATTAATGTTCGTTTCCATAAAAACACCTCGCAGATAACTCTGTAACGCCCCTGAAATAAAATTTTATGATTGCTTACTTTTAGGTATAATTAAATTGCATACATTTATGGGTTAATGAGACTCTCGAACAGGTTCTAATCTAAGATGATTAAATACGTACTACGGAAACATGAAGGCGACAAATTAAAACAACATGCTTTCGATTAACTGCTAAGCATTTTGTATGGGAAATTCTTAACTTATTTTAACCAGTCTTAATGGCGACATATACCTACGATTTTTTGTTTTTGCACATCTATGGCACAGTACCTTTCGAATGATATAAGTTTCATTCTCCTCATTTCATGATAAGTACTTAAAAAGTGTACGGAAACTTTTGACGTTTACGTATTAATATAATGATTTATTTATTTAGTGTCAGGATACATCTTTCGAATTCACAGTAATACTATCTACAAATATTTGAAGGTTTGGAGATCTCTTCGTTGTTGGAAGGCAATTGATCCCTCGTTGCCCATTGAGCTCCATCTGGTGTTGACTTTTTTAATGCATGCAAGGCAGCAGGATAATCATAAGAGAGTAGGCATCTTCTCAAACAGCTTTGCTACCTTCTTATGTATCTTGATAGGTTACTCGATCGTTTTCTTATTAGCTAATCCCAATGGCTTTATGCCCGGGGACCCAGTGTAACGATTCTTTGGCTGTGTTCCAAGGACCTAGTGCTCTTTATGATAAGTTTTGATTTTATTGCTTTATTAGTTTATTAGTGTTACCTATGCCTCCTGCTGCTGAAACTGGCAAAACGTCCGCTTCGAAGGCACTACTCTAATCGTGATTCTGACGATTCGTAGCCATAGATTTTATGTGTTACCAATAGGTACAAAGTTCTTGACTCCTGCTTTGACCCAAGGATAGCAGGCCGGATATTCTTCATACGTTCTCCTTTCATATTCAGCCACTCATTGAATTCCAAAAGAGCATAACAGCATTTCTACATTCTTCAAGTCCGAATGAACAAAACCAGTCACCGCATATAGGTTGAATAAGGACAATTGTTGCGTATGAGACAGCTCCAATGACCTTCTCTGCGATATACATCCCAGATTCAAGCAGCCTTTAAAATATTGCGCGGCAGGAAGTTTGATTTCTATTCGCACATAGATGGGGTAATTCGTTAAGTCAACTAATCACTCGGGGCAATGCATTTTTCAACTCCTAAGTGAACAGCTCGTCACTGTTGGTCGATCAGTAGGTAGTTAAAAGTTACCCAAGTTCAGCTAGTTCAAGCGTTCAGAATCGAGAACATCCAATAGTATTTTGCTTGATTTCGTCCCCCAAAAAATTTTAATTGGATTGAATTTTTTGTAAAAATATCCCACTGCATTTTCCCCATTTGCTTAATTGGTATAGCGTTTCAGGTATGCGTATGATGTATTTTTGGGTGGTGCCATGATCCCCACGGATGTACAGTCCGTGCATTTAAGATCAGGTTAAGATTCCGGAAACGTATCAGGGATAAGCAGATGTGTCTCATTAGTTTAACAAAAAGGACCGGTTTTGGCGGACGTTATGTTTGCATTTGCTCGGTGGTGAATCTAGGTGACTGTATATTCAACAAGTATTGTTGACGATGCGCTTTCGTTGCCACTACACGTCACGACCCTATCCAAAAAGATCAGTGTGACATTGTTCCAAAAAGTAAGAAATTTGTCACGACTTAGTGATGTCTGCATCTTTCCCATCTTAGCCTAGAAAAAAGTTAACACCCATTACAGTCTTGCATATAATCCGCTGGCAGATGTGGAACTGGAGCTGACACAAAATGTTTCCAATTCCCATTACCCATTAAGGTGTCAAAAAAAAAACAAGAGATAATCAGTGCATTGAACCACACGGAACAAATCGAACGTCTAACTTAATTCCTCAATTGAAAAATAACCATGGCAATGATCAAGGTCGAACATGTGATCACTCAGCCACATACCAACCGACAATAGTATTCTCCCAACTAAGTCACTCTGAAGTCTGAACGAACGAGCAATTTCTTCGGTCTCACTTTTATCGCCATTCAGCCAAGATGATGAAGAAATAATAAAAATGCGATAAAATAAAAATTTCACTACTTGTTTACCTCAGCCGTATCTATACATCTAGATATTCTGCCTACCTACATACTCGATTCCACTGTCCATCGACGTTCGCTTTATCGACCCAATTACCTACAAGTGCTGCAAGCTCGGCTCGGACTGTACTGCGTGCATGTCAGAATTTCTCTCCGCAATCGAAATGCATTTATGATTTTAATAACCGTCTATAAGCCTATAGGTACCGTTCGTTAATGACGCCTTTCCACCCTATGGCTTAATTAACAACAATAATAATATGTCCACCGATTCATTTTCTACAATCGAACTGTCAGTGTCATTTTTAATGTATGCAAGCAATACGTGCTTATATTTGTTTACCTTTCTACAGTAAGAAATCCAAGTGTACTCGAAGCAAGGTATCTTTTAATTGTATCGAAATCGAAAGTCAAATGCCATCACATTATCTACTAATCGCATGTCACTTTGGATTGTTGTGCATAGTTGTCGACATACGCAGACGGACGCGGACGTAGGAAATTTCACAAAATTGCCCCAAACAATTTAAATTGCAACTGAAATTAGAAACAATAGAAAGAGGTGCCTCCGTCAAAATGTTCAACCAAACTGTACACAGGTGAAAAGTAAAACTTTAAATAGGTACGTGCACGGAATGTCCAATTGGATGCGCGATAGCCATCGGGCTGTCTTTTAATTTAGCCTAATCTCGGAATCGGTTGCAAATAACTGATATTAAATCCGAAGTAAGCTAATTTTAATTAGTTGCTCTGCTTCAGTGGTTCTCCGTGAAGACTGCAATTTGTTTGATTGCGGAATTGGGTAGTGGTTAGTTTTGTGTTTTTTGACAGTTAAAGCACCCGTCAGAGAAATGTAAACAATAACGCAATGGCGGAAAATTGGGTCTGCGTTTTTGCATTCATTTTGAACAGAATAGCCATATTTAATGGAGATCGGTGGAAGAATGAAAACGGAAGAAAATTGCTGAATGCTTGCGGAGTATCGGATGGATAAACAGTGGCAACTTGGAAAATGTGAAAAAGAAAGGAAAGTTTTTGGGTTTAGAGTATAGGTATTTAAAGACTTTTACTATACGAAGACAGCTACGCCAAGCCTGACCGATTGTCTTTATTAAGTGGCTTTATTAAGCGTGTTAGCGGGAATGGTCGGTCGAAAATTGGGCACCCAAAAACTTACCTACTTTAGGTATGGCATTGACAAAGACTTTACATAATGAAGTCGAACAATTGAAGGTATAGTCGTTGCATTTTTTGAATAAATTAATATTTCACTTTTCGTAACATGACCCAATGCAACAGTTTGCAGTTGTGATTTATGTTGTTTCATAACATTACGCACGTTATTGCGAACAGTGGCGCTGACAGAAGACAGTTGAATAATATAATTTTATCTGATGGGAGCTGTCGAAACACTGGTGCAATACGTTTTGTGCGGACTAGTGGTAACTGGTAAGCCAAGCACTCAAAGCGAACAGTTTCAAGCATTGTTATGTCTGAAACTTGGCATGCGTTTGCTAAAGAAGCATATATCACATGCATTATGTGATAAGACACATTGCAACTAATTTGGTTAGGTCATGTCATGCCTGTCAACACAGCTGCTATGTGTGCAATGTTTATGTAGATATATTGTTCATCATAGTGGAGTATTTTTATGCACAAATGATCCAATACATATATACATTATTGGCCTAAGAGAGGATAAATAATTTAGGCTCTGCGTCTTGCACAGTTTAATGAAGGGGGGATGGGGGCGTTCAATTATCTAGTTTAGTAAGTCTGACAGCTGACTGATTTGATATATCTCAGTTTTGATTGGCATAAATCGGTCACGTGGGCATCTGTGTCAGTTGACGTCTATGGATGGGTAGCCGACGAATCTAGTCAAGAAATTCGTGACTGAGTACTAAGTTGACAGTTTGCATATGTGGCTGACGTAGGAAAAGTGACGTTCCCGACCAATCTAGTTTTTGCGTTCAGGTTACATCTGTTCCAGACCAATCTAGTCGACTTAAGATAACTAAGTTTTTGAATGTGCCCAATCCTTTTTGCCGAGTGATACGCAGTACGCAGAAAAAGTTGGCGATACTGCTAGAGCAACATCCATCGATATGGAGCCTTGCAGATTTTGAATCAATTTTGAATTTTCAAAGAGCAGATTCTTTGTGACACTTACAGTGCTCTCTATGTCAAAATTAAGCTAGGATTTTATCTGATGTTTGGAGAAAAAAGTTGGAGAGCAAGTAAAATTTAGTTAAGCTCGAGCAGCGTACTAAGCTTAAGCAATAACTACAACTGTGCTGAAGTTAATGCAACAAAGAGTTTTCTTGCTGAAATCACACATAATGTGTCTTTTGGTAGAGTCAGGGGCTCCACTGGTTACTGGAAGAACATTTCCGTCCTAAGAACCTGATAAATTTATCTTTTTACCGTTGAGTCCGTATTCTTCTTCAGCAAATTCCTGGACGTATGCCTTTTCCCTTATAGATGCATCGTTATAATTTGTTTAAGAACAGAAAGACAGATTTCGGTGTTCAAAATTTTGACAACCTACTAGGTCTGTTCCTTACTTTAAAATCTTATGAATTTTTATCCTTTATCAACTCGAAAGATTCGTAGAAGAACGCGGCTTCGAGAGAGCAATATATTTCCCCTCTTACTAGTTTTTACTCAACAAATTTCTTTGCGTGAGAATTGAAACAACTGTCAGTCGCCAGGCCTGCCAGATGGTGCGATATATCGCGAAACGTGCGATTTTGATTTTGATTTTGCGACAAGAATTCAGCTTTTGCGATACTGATGTTTTTCGCGCTTTTTGTGCGATTTTTGATTTCAAATATTCCTTGAACATTTTTGTTGCTTTTAGTTAGTAAATAGGCTTAATTTATCTTAGTTACAGTCGGTGAGCACACCTTTTATAACTTTCAATACAAATATTTCCAAAACACACTCAATTTGAATCCGACATTACCACAAACCTATAAGCCCTAAGCGACGTTTTGAAGGAAAAGTGACATTAAGTCAATAAGTTTTTGTTATTTTTATTCTTGTTTCTACGTAATTTAAGCGATTTTACATAGTGCGCTTTTTTGCGACACAAAATTTTATTTTTCGCGATTTTTTGCGACTTTTGATGTCCAATGGTGCGACACGACCACTTTTGAATCTGGCAAGCCTGTCAGTCGCCTGAAAATTGACAGCTGATTTGAATTTGTTTTTCTATTTAGCATGAGCTCTCTGTCATTTTTCACAGGTTATATTCCCTCTCTGAGAGAGGATTCATCACCTCCACTGCCATTTTGACAGTCTTTTCCATTTTTACTACAAAAGTAAAGGAACAGACCTACTGACTCCATTTTTTGTTGTATCAGACTCAGACTCTCTCCAGATGTTCGCATTTTGTTCTTCTGCGAGGGTGTTCGCCGCGATGTTAACCATTTCAGACACAATAGGCATTCTTTGGGAGTATCGTATGAATTTTCTATACCTAATCATAGATATCTTTGAGTCCATTTGCAAATTATATTTTCCCTACACGTAAACCTATGATATCACTGGCTGCTTAATTAAATATGCACACTAGAGTTACGTATTTTGTTGGCAACTGATACCAGTACATGTAATAGCATTCAACGCATGGAAATAATTAAAATGCGTTCAGTCCTCCATACTTGATTGGCGTAGATTTGGCGCATCAATTGTGGTCTATTAGTCGAGGTAATTTTTGTGATTTAATGCGCGCACGTTGAACCACTTAAAATGCAGAGGGCAACTTTCTTATATGGATTTCAGTCTTCTTTCACGTTCTTCTTTACTTTTTCAGCTCTTTCTGATTGCCTTTGCATTCGCCATCGTTGCAATTGCGACATGTGATTTGCATCTGTCCAAACGACCAGGGTATCCCGGTTGGCCACAAAAATCGGCCAAACAAACCGGAATCGGTCGCAACCCTCCCGGAAAGCGAACACTTGTGCTGCAAATTCGCAGCGATAAGCATGTCCCAATCGTATTGAAAAGACCGCCCCACCAGCAGGCCCTAATGCAAAGACCAATCGGACGGCCGCACAAGGTGATCTTTAAGAATGGTCCGGTGCTTAACAGCAAATTCATCGGACGCAAGCCCACAAGTGTTCTTAAGATCAAGCTGCCAAATGTAAAGCCAGCGCATTTCGAGAAGCCCTACCACTACGAGCAGCCTTATCAGTTGGTGTCTGAAGTTCAGAATTTACCGGTAAGCTGAGACTTCTGAGACAGATCGATCGAGCGTCTATTTAATTTTCTCCTCTTTTTTAGCTTGAGGAGAACCCCCACTTCGTTTCGGACCACTTTGCCCCCATTCATACAATTCCAGCGCCAAATCTAGGCATTCAGGACAATCACATCTTCCAGTCGGAACAGTATCTTCCTCCACAGCCGCAGCAGTATCACTCCAATCATTACCAAGTCAATGAAGATCAAACTAATGATCAGACGATTTTGGATCCATTCTCGGGCAAGCAGAAACTCTTCGCCCCAGATCCAGATCCATCCCTGCCGACGGCAAAGATCCGTCCCGCTACTGAGCCTTACAACACACCCAGCAACGGAAAGCCTCTGCCCGCCGATATTCAGTCAAACTACTTGCCACCCTCTCAGGCGCAGGCTCTCACTCAAGGCGCAGAGTTGTATGGACTTCAATACACAGGTCAGCCTATTCAACTCTCCGCGGTCGCAGTTCAAAACCCAACATACCTTGTGACGCAGTCGAATCAACTCTACCATCAGCACCAACAAGAGCTCTTTAGGCCCGCTGATAACATTATTACCTCTTCATACGCGGACGCCGATCTGACGCAACAGGTGGCCAGTAATGGACAAATTTTGCAGGCTGCGAAGGATCCGGCCAACCACATTCACCCAGAATACACAGCTGCCGATGTGGCAATCCATGCTGCACCTCAATTTGCTGCTTTGATTGCTGCCCCACCAGCTTCTACCGCCCATGCGGTGCAAATCGAACAGCGGGCACCATTCCAGCTGACAAATGTCGCTGCTCCGCAACAGAATGGCTTCGTGGTGTCGAATTATTTTGGCAACGCCCACTCCGATTCGCAGCTTCTCCAGGCATTCGCCGAAGAAGAAGCTCAACGGGAGCAAGCCGAAGGCCAACATCAGGCTCAGGCAGAATACGAACAACAGATACAACTGGAACAACAGGAACAGCAATTGCTCCTGCAACAGCAACACAATCACCAACTGGAACTACAGCAGCAACACCAACAGTATGAGCTACAACAGCAACAGCATCAGCAGCATCAACAATACGAGCTGCAGCAACATCAGCAACAGCAGCAGCTTCACCAACAGCAGCAGCAACAGCAGCATCAACAGCAGCAGCAGTTGCTGGTTGCTCAAAACGCACATGCTCAACAGCAGCCAACAGTAGACCCAGCACAAGCTGCATTCGACGAGCATCAGCGTCTGGTTCAGCAACAGCTGGGACCACAATCGCTGAGGATATTTGTGCCCGACGATGAGGGTGGCTTTACGGCAGATGGGGTAAGTTTTATTGAAAAATCATAATGATGGGCTTTAAAATGTGTGCCTCCAATTCCAGCGTCCAAAACTGCAGAGACGTTCCGATGAAGGATCAATTAAAAATGAAAACACTAAAGCAGGATCTCTCTCCATTTCGTCTACAATGGAGGTTTCCAATGAAAATCGGAAGCAATAGGAAATTGCTAGGAACCGTACTTTAGTTATTGATATTAGTTTAAGCTAACTGTATTAATTTATTTTCTATTTTTTAACAAATTGTGCGACTTTTAGTGAATCTTACGGTATCGATGGATATTTGAATGACTATCAGACTTTGATTGGAGCTCAGATAAATATATTTATTACATTATACAGAAAAACTGTTGTGTTTTCTTTTTAAATAAATTATATTATTATACATATGAAGTAGAAAAAAATTTAAAAAGCCGACAGAGTATAAAAAATAGTCTTTTTAATGTGCTGAAGTGTTTCATCGATAAATCCACTGAACTAGTATTTCTGATTTGCTGAACGCTACCATTCGCTGCGCAGCTGTCACAATTCACAAATGCCACTGTCACTTTGATCACGTTGAGGTTAAAACCACAAAAGTTAGAACTAAAACACAAACAAGAAGTTTATAGAAGTTTCTTATTTCCTTTTCGAAATTACAAACTACGTTTTTAATCTTTGCGCAAAATGATTATCCCCATTCGGTGCTTTACTTGCGGAAAAGTTATAGGTAACAAATGGGAGTCTTACTTGGGACTACTACAAGCGGAATACACCGAAGGGTAAGTAAGTTAAGTGATATCAAAGTTCTTTATTCATTTGCTTCAATTGCAGAGATGCTCTCGATGCTTTGGGTCTAAAAAGGTACTGCTGCCGCAGAATGCTACTCGGGCATGTGGACTTAATCGAAAAGCTTCTCAATTACGCGCCGTTGGAGAAGTAAACCACTCGTAGAACTGTAGAAATGTAAATGTTTAGGATAAAGAATAGTCGTGTTTAATAAATTTTAATTTAAAAATTGCGCTTAACAAAATTGTATGCAAATCTACATTTTATCCATGAAATGGGGTTGGCCGTTATTCTCACGGCGACGTGTCAGGATCTCGCATCCATTCTCAGTAACCAGCAGTGTCTGCTCGAACTGCGCCGAGCGCAAACCATCGGCAGTGACTGCAGTCCAGTCATCGGGCCACTGGTCGCTCTTAGAAACTCCCTCGGATATCATTGGTTCGATGGTGAAGGTGTTTCCAGCTTTCATAACTCCAACGGCTGAGTTTTCTGTGGAAACGAGAACAAGTTCGATAAAGTACATCGATTTGGATGTAGGTGAACGTCTTACTAGCATAATGAGGCACATTTGGTGCTGTGTGAAACAGACGATGGATACCGTGACCGCAATAGCTCTTGACCACACTGAAACCATGCGGCTGCACATGCTTCTGTATGACGTTTCCGATCTCACGATACTTTACACCGGGCCTGAAATATTCAAAATGCATTAGTGTTTCCCTGGACGGAATGCTCCTCACAACCCACCTGACAATATCGATTGCCTTCGAAAGTGCCTCGTATGTGACCTTTACCAGCTTCTTATGCTTGTCCGACACATTTCCAACGAACAGCGTCTCGTTTAAATCGCCATGGAAGCCATGATGATACACCGTGATATCTACATTGCAAATATCGCCGTCCTGCAGCGGTCTGGTGTCCGGAATCCCATGACAAATGACTTCGTTCACCGAAGTGCAGCACGATGCCGGAAAATTGTAGTAATTCAACGGCGATGGGTAACAGTCGCGCTCAATTGCAGCTTCATGGACGATGCGATCCAATTCATCTGTAGTCACACCTACGTCGCATGCCTTCGCAGCTTCATCCAAGCATTCGCGGCCCAATTTGCAAGAAACTCGCATGGCTTCGATTTCTTCGTCATCCAGCACCTTGATTGTACTGTTGCCCCGCATAGCCTCTTCTGAGAGTGCACGACCCTTGGGGTGATCTGCATAGTCGGGACGCTGAATCGTATCCGGAACGGTACGTATTGGCGTTTGTGGATAGGGACGAAGTTTCCCACTGAACCGATAGTACGGCCAGGGATTGTAGCCATTCGTTTCAGTTGCCTCAGCAGCTCCCGAATTCACAGAGCCCTCTGAAAGTGGATGCCATATTAAATATTGATGACACCTATTTCCAATATGTACTTACGTGCGAGAGCATGAATGGTCTTGTGCTCCTTCCAGTAGCCCTTAAAGCAGGTTTGCGAACAAAAGTACGAGCCTTGGATGCCGATTTTCAGACATGTGGGACACTGAAGTGTGGCGTCTTTGTTGCAATCTGGCGTTTCGCACTTGTGGTTGGCCACCGACATTTTATATTACGATTAATTTGTTTCCGGCAAATTGATTGAAACAATTATAAATAGATTTTTCTTCGCTAGAAAATTACTTGTTTCCACCGGCGGCAATGCGAGTGGTGAAAAAGTGAATGCACAGATGGAAATATTTTGACAGATGAGAGGTTATAATTTTGTGTTGTCGCTTCGCTGTTGTATTGCACTCGTTATAAAAATAGTTGTTGGTAGGTAAGTGGGCAAATAAAATAGAGTTGGAAATAATCATAAAAATTTGGAATTACTTGTTGAATCCCTACGACAGCTATAAGATGTAAGTTGCATAAGTCATTATTATTTGAATCTAAATAAATAAGAGCAAGGGAATTCTAATTAGATTAGGAATTATTATTTAAATATCTCATGCGCCTATGAGTATTCACCAGTCCACAACAATATTGTATTGTTCAAGTGTAGGTGTCGCTAGTAAATAAATTTGAGAAGGCTGTTTGTCGTTAATAAATTTTTGTTTTCGTTTGAAGTTTGAACCGTTTGCTTTATTATTTTACATATAAATGCCTGCAAATGATGGGCCAATCAATTTTGATTGCGTTTGTTAATTAAAAATTGTCAAATCTTTTAAATGTTAAGGCTGGTACGCTGTTCAAGTGAAGTGAAATTTTCACTCTTCTCCAAGAAATTGCTGTAAAATTGAAAGTGAAATTTTCACGCCGAAATGTCAAAAATTTAATGCGACGGACAATAAAAGCCAAGTGAAATAGCAAGTAACGCCCTCTACATATCACTTTTTGAACAATTATTTTTCACTTCAACAGCGTACTGCCTGGTGAAATTTTCACTTGAAAAGTTCATTTTGACATTTCGCAGTGAAAAATTTGTATGAAAATTTGGATTTCACTCGAACAGCGTACCAGGCTTAAATTGTAACTGAATCTATAGCTGTGTTGTTTTTTATTGGTCTCACTACGGGATTTAGTTAATCTTAAATCCAATGGAACAAGCAGAAGAACTCCACACATTCTTGTCACAAATTAGTGTTTACTTATGGCCGCTGAAAAAACAATAATAGCACTTGTGTAAGAGTGGAGATTCTCTTCTCCATATCATCAGAAAATTATCTTTTGCGTTAATGGAACAGTTTCAGAAGTATCTTTTTTCGATTCAGGACGCTTCCAAACGCCCAATGGAAACGATATTAGATTCCCTGACAAAACGTCAAAAACATATTAGACAATAATAGGTCTGTTCCCTTACTTTTTGGGCCCTTTTTGCCTTTCGGCAAAATGTCAGATATCAAGGAGTGGGGATATATTCTCTCAGAAAAAGAGAATATAACCAAAAACTACAGGAACGAAAGTTTGGCATGACGTGTGTTTCAAAAATAAACGTCATTGGGCTTAAAAAAATTACCAGATTGCAGACGTTGAAAAACATTCGGAATCGGATTTAATATTTATTTATTTTTGTGGATTTATCCATTTAATAACAAATTTCAGCACTTAACAAAGCAAATCGAAATAAACTGCAAATTCAAATTGACTTTTGAGAGATTTGACAGCTAAAGTCAGTTGTAACAAACTAGCCCAAAGAAATTTGTTGGGCTATTATTTGTAGGTTTTTTATGAAGGGGAAATGTTTTGTTCTCTGTCATTTCGCTTGCTGTCATTGGGCAGATTCAACAACTTAGTTGTCTTGTGTCGACTAGATTGGTCTGGAAAAGATGTAACCTGAACGCAAAAACTAGAATGGTCGGGAACATCACTTTTCCTACGTCAGCCACATATGCGAATTGTCAGCGTAGTGCTCAGTCACGATTTTCGTGACTAGATTCGTCGTCTACTCCTCCATAAACGTCAACTTAGACTGCTGCCCTTGTGACTGATCTAGGCCAATCAAAAATTAAGATACATCAAGTCAGTCACCTGTCAGATTTACTAAACTAGATACTTGAACGTCCCCATTCATTTTTCAATGTCAAACTTCAGTGCAGCATATTTTGCGTTCGATATAGCAGCCGAATTTTCAGAGTTGTAGGTACAGGGATTTTGACAGGTGTGAAAATTAGCTGACACTTCTCAGTGCGAACTAACGGGTACTGTGCTAGCCACATCAAGCAAATAGTCTGCTTTGATGAAACGCAATGTTACGGCGTATAAGGTGGTTTAAGACTTTTACACTCTGCTAAATGGTAAAGTGTCAAACCTGTGTCAATGAACATTCCGATGCGGCGTTTGCCTAGAAGTTAAAACAGTCAAATAATATATTGTTTGATTCAAGATACAGAGAGATTGTCTTAACATTGAAATAGTAATTTAATTTTGCCCTGAATATAACATTTTATAACAGCTTTCAAACATTTATAGTGAAATGTCAGATTTACGAAATTGTTTGAAATACGTCAGTTAAATGTAAAACTGTTGACAGATAATGAAACCACAACAACAAAAATGGAGGACTTTAGTAAGATTTCGCAAAATTACCAGCGTGCCACCAAACTAGTCACAATTTTGGGTTAATAGGATAAATAAATAGGATTTTTAGCGCTCAACTCTTATAGCAGATTACGTTGGCTTATGCCACTGTCAGGTATGGATGGAAATTGACTTTTGTTGTGCCAACTCCTATTATAAGTACGAGTAGAACGCAAATTCGAGAACAATAAACTCCTTTTGATACTAGGTATCTGTGAAGTGAAGTACGCGTCCGCGAATATCTGCTAACAACAAACTGTCAAGGGCATAAGTTAAATTGGTACATTCCGTCTACAGCCAAGTGAAAGAAGATGTCTCTTGTGTGGCTAAAGCTGGTAGCCTTTTCATAAGTAGTTTTTTGTCTTGACATTTAATTCAAATGCAATGACACATTTAATTTATAAGATTTTTAACAAACATTTATTTTATACTTATGGACTTTTGAATAGTAAAAATATTTTCTTCGTTGGTCAAGTTCCCAAATGTTCATGGAAGCCTTACGCCAAACTTGAAAAGTCTGATAACAAATTTACTCAGTAAGTTACTCGGTATAACTTTCACTTGAGCACTACAAGGCGCCAGCAAAAACTGCTTCCGAAATCGAAAACAAAAGTGCGCAAAACTTGGTTGTGTAACTCATCAGCATTCCAACTGGCTTCAGCCTTGCTTGCTCAGTTCTCAGTGCACTCCATTGGTTTTGAATATGACTTTAATTAATTTCCGATGTTACATCTCGAACTTTCTCGATACCCCTCTCAGTTGGAATATCAAAACTGTGCTACCCGCACGCACAGCTACAGCAAAAGTATTTTAAAGTTTCACAAAGTTTGCGATAGTACGTGCTACAAAAACGCCAATTTCAGTGCGCCTTGCGAGAGTTCATAATTAAGAGTAAACATTATTCCCTAATTATTGAACTGTGGGAGCGCTTTTCACTTTCAGGAACTTTTCGTTACTTACCCCTGCTTCTATTTCCAGCTTGAGGCATTTGAATAGAACTATCACCGCCACCCATCATCGTTATGATAATACCCACGACCGTATACCTCGGCACTCGGTAACTCGTGTTTCGAGTTACTTTAACTTTACCATCCTCTAACGGTAATCGCCAATCAAGTTTTACCCTATTAAATTTAATTTTATTTAAAATTCGCCTCCCCTGTGGGCGCTTATCTAACCTCGGTGTGCGCGCTATAACAAAAGCAAGTGATTTGAGGGAAAGCATCACAACTTTAACTACTTTATGATGAAGACATTATCCATGCATGGGTCTCATGTATATAGATATCGGTTGAACGGGAGACCGAGACCGGATGGAGTTGGCAAGAGGAAGCCATGGAAGACAACCTGATGCTCCGAAAACCCAATTAAACTTGGAATGTGTGTACGAGCAGCAGTCTACCCTTCTCACATATTTCGCATTTTAATCGAGGACACACTTCGAACTTTTTTTTTTTTTTTATAAGTATTATATGCAAGGACTAGCTTTACCTACAATCTATACACGAAGGATACGAGCGAGAGAGCGAACACATTATAAAAGTTTTCAATTTAATTTTCAATGCGGAAATTCTTCTTCTCCTGTTAAGGATATAGACATATCCCGAACCGGCAGCTCACTTCACTTCTAGCGACGCTGTTCACTGTTGTTCAGTATGTTCGGCTCGTGGGGCTGTCGTGATATGCGCTTTCGCTGAAAAGCGAACATTTTACATAATTAAACTTATGTTACTTATCTGTGCGATAGTTGTGCTGCCAGCGCCATGATGTATACCTATATGTGTGGGCACATTTATATGAGTGGCTTCACCATATTTTCAGTTTCTGTATGAATTCGTCGAGTTCCAGGGCATATGGGGAGGTTTAAAGTTGCGTCCTTGCTTGATGGGACACATTTTTGCTGAGCTCGTCTTTTTCCGTCGATTGAGCATTTTAATTTCGTCCTTCCTCAGAAGATTGAAAGTGAATTGTAAGTTTTTCCAAGAGTATTAGACGGCGGTTGAAAGGGAAATTACTTTGTTATGCTAAAAATGTGCTGGCGCATACCAACGGTGATCGGGTGTCGTCTTTAAGCGCAAATATGTCGGACGATAAAGGATTTGCTGTGTCAGAGGGAGGCCCGGTCCTAAATGGAATGACGGGCTCATAACTTCCTAAATACAGATACAACTCTTGCTGATTTTTTTTTTTGAAAGATTGGTGTTAAGTATTATATTACATTTCAAGATGGCCGGCGGTATGGTTCTTCATGACAATTATTGGTAGAATCACTAACAAGAAGACCACATATACGATATACTTCAGTTTAAGTTGCTAAGGTTTTCCCTGTAGCTGATTTATTCTTTGCGATGGTATTGTGGTAAGTGGGGACTATGATGTTCGATCCCAGGGTACAAAAAAGTCTTCCTCGAAGGGTTTTGTTTCTATTTTTTTAACGTGTGTCCGGCCTTGCGTTAAAAAAAACTAATCCCATTTAAGAATAGCAGTTATAACATAGGATATCTTTTAGCTCGATACCTATATTGTAAGATTTTAAATAGGCAAAATTTTAAAATACAGCAGAAGTCGCTTATAACGACGAAGGACCAATTTTTTCCGAAAAATTGGTCGTTATATCCAACATTTCATTATATACGACGAGTCGCCGACTTTATATCCGACGGTAAATTGGCTTCAAATGTAATGAACCAACCAAATGAATTGAAAGTGGACGTTATAAGTAGCTGATCGTCGTTGTAACCGAGGCCGTTAAAGGTGACTTCCACTGTAATTCTAAATTTTACAGCTGGGTGAATCAATATTCATTTCAATATTAAATCAAATGCAACATATTTTGCAACTCTCCCGGTTATGACGGAGGTAGAGATACAGTAACAGAGACGGTTTAGCTTGCCTACAAAAACCAAGAATAGGTATGTTCCCATACAATAATGCATTCAAACATATTAGCCAAATTCAGTCAAAGTTTGTTCCATTCTCTACAACTTTTGGGTAAGGGAACGAAGTTTGACTAACTGGTTCGAATGCATTCAGGGAACAGACCTAATATCTACATAATGAAATAAATGTCAAATGTTTTTGAAGTTGATAGGTATGTTTATTTAAAAAAAAATTACCTACAGTTGAAAAGTATTGAAATTAAAAGTACGAGCGCGTTTTGAATTGCACTCCAAAAGCAGAACTACAATCGACAAAAAAATTGTTTTCACTTTTTTGCATTGCATGGGATTTAATTTTAATATTTAGTACATCAGCCTAAGACGGAGCAAAAAAATAAATATAGCTTAAAATACTTGTTTCAGGTCAGAAAAGAAGAATGGTTAATTTTAGGAATCTAATTGAACTTTTTTTTATTAATCCAGCAATCCATTGCCAAGTGACAGTCAAAAACAGTTTAACCAATTCTAAATAACGAATTTTAGCTTGCGTTCTGACACTTGGACCTCGAGTACAAAACTCATATTTATAATTGAGACATTTTCGATCGATGCTTCTTGAGATAAGCGCAATCATACACATCATAGACTTATGCCCAAAAAACACATGTTTGGAAATTCTGTATGCAGGGCAGATTGCAGTGCTGCAAGTAAAACGGATGCGCAGAAAATTGCATCGCCTAATATGGCTACTGCCACTCCCCGACTAAGCAGGTGGCGTTTAAAATTTGATAAAAATCGATAAATTCAATAAAATGTTTAGTCTCGCAGCCGCTGCGGTGAGTGCAGAATTTACGTGTGCCCATTTATATGATACTAATCTCGCTGCGCAGTGAATTCTGCACGTGTGTTTTGGGCATTATTATTATATGGTTTGCGAACTTCGCGTTGGTTCCAAAACTTGCGCTGGCAGCAGGAGTTGCTAAATTTTTCGTTCATTTCCACATCCAAAAAGGTGAAAGCAAAACAAAGCGAAGTGGCTTAGTGGTTAATGTGTTGGACTACTAAGCGATTGGTCCCCGGTTCGACGCCCGAAATAACCAAACTACAATAAGGTTTTTGTTACTGCGCCACCTCTCGCGAACGTCTAAAACTGTCATGAAAGAGCTTCTTAAGTAGCCGTTTGGACTCGACGTAAAATTGTAGATCCCTTCTATTCAGGGCAGCATATTTGGTGTTCGATATAGTAGCCGAATTTTCAGGGTTTTGGATAGGCGGGAAAATTAGCTGACACTTCTCAGTGCGCACTAGTGGGCACTAGTGCTAGCCACGTCTAACAAACCTAAAAAAAGCTGATTCACCATAAATATGCGAAAATTGTATAAAATGCATTAAAATATTTTTTTTTTTCACATTTTGTCGGTCCCATCTAATATTACTCCAGAAAGTAGCAATTTTTCGATGTGACGTCTACCGTTCCACTCACACCCAATAGGTGTCTCTATCATTCTGTGGAGAATTCCAAGATGGTTGGCATTTCTTTCTTTTTTCTTTCTCGCTTTGAATCAAGAGCGCTAGTTAAGTCGTTTTCTGGACGTAGGTAAGCTTTGCAGAAACAAAACGCCACCTATCGCATTTTTTTGAAACCACACTTCTAACACTTTCAGTACTAATAGCAACAAGCTGTTGAATTGTTAGCGAAGTCGGACGAATAGTTTTTAAGCCTATAGGAAGCTCAGTGTCTTTTTTAAATATGTAGATACTTATAACTACCACAGGATTACATTCTTTAGTAAAAGTATTTATAGGTTATTCAAAAAAATCCCCAAAAAATATATAAATAGGTAATGTATTTTTCGGGATTTCGTCTGTTTTCACTTTTTAACAATTAAATTTCACACAAAATGCTCGTTGACTATCTTTCTAGGTATAGCTGGAACGTGATGTAAGACGTAGGTTACCCCACATTCGAAGAACCCTGGCTTCAGCGTAGACTATTTGTTTGATGTTGCCTACCTACGTTATTTCGTTTGCAGTCAAACTGTTATAGTTGTAGTTCAACGACAACTCACCTAACCTACCCAGAGGGTCTTCCTTCTGTGATGCAACCCCCTTTCAGTTCATCATGTTTTCTGAGCTGCTCCTAAAATTAACGGCGGTCGGTACAGTCGGTTTCAAATATTTAGAAACTAAATTATATCAGAAAAAACTTCATTTTTCGAAGGGTCCAGCATCAAGTATTTTCGAAAGAACTCCTTGTTTACTACTCAACTTTGTTGCCTTGTATCTCGATGATTCTACTCCGTAAGATAGGTACCTACTATTACTTATGTAATTTTTTTTTACATCAGCCTGCCCTGACTTATGGAGCCCATTTTGGTTAATTTAAAATTATAAACCATCTGTAAGCTGTAACTGTCTTAGTCTCTCCAGAGCCACGCACAAATCAATTAACAGCGTTATCCTTTTATTTGCATAAAAACCCGGTACAAAGTCAACCACAAATAAAACAACCAAAAGAAAACATAAATAATATGAGGGGTTATTGACACAACACGTAGACGTAGCACGCTCTCTCCGAGAGGGTGTTCCGTAAAATGTTTACACAAGGGAAATTCTGAAAAAACACACTTCACTCTGTTTGTCAAACAGAACCAACCCCACTTGTGGGTTACTATAGGAGGGTGATGCTAACGTGTCCTCATAGAGCATGTAGTACTATTCATAAGCCTTGGTAACACTGGCCACATGACTGGACATGGACATTCAGTTTGCTTATATCATTGTGATGTGTGCGTACTTTGTCCAACCCCTAATTTGTTTTTATCACTTTGATGACACTGTTATCAATTACATTATTGCAAAGTGTCACTGTGAAGAGGCATACAATACCAGCGACAGTGATACTGTGATATTGGCCACCAACGAACATTGCTGCTAGAGCGAAGAGAGGTTCTTTAGATACAAAAGTTTGAGAAGGTTGAAATTCTATACCATTACTTCAAAGCCTGCGCACAAAATATGTTGAAAGAGATGCCATACATGGGAGCTCTCTCTGTTTACGTTTTATTCAATTTTTCCCTCATGGGGGATATTCAACAGAGCTTAGGGGTATTTCATAGAAGGACTTTGTATATGCGAATGCGGATGTAATGAACAAGTAACAGCTGAAAGGGAGTCTTATTATAGTGCATGGTTGTTATCACCAGTAGGGTTGGCATTCGCCAGTGGCGTCTGCAGTGGAAGGGTTATACCTACCTCTGTTTGATTTTTTTATAACGAATTTATTATCTACTAGGTGGCGTTTCAAGTGTGACCTTGAACAATTAAATGCTTTTCCCTTAACGTGATTTATTTTCCTTTTCCACTTCCTATACTTCACACTTAGTCGGCGATCATTGTTTTTTTTTACTCTTTTAATTGCCTATCTCATATTTTAGTTTGAATTAAACGTTTTTTTATTTAAATTTGTTGTTTCTTCTCTGGGTTTTTCGTATCTGTCTGCGGGAATATTTTTTTTGTTGCTCAGTGAGTTGTAAATTTAGGTACTTCTTTTATTTTTCTTTATTCAGTAGGTATAGTCGGCAAATGTTTGCCGATGACAGGTTGAACAAATAAAATATGACGTCGAATTTAGCACATGCACATTTATGGCGAAAATTGACAACAGTTTTTTGGTAGACAATGAAGTGAACAATTTGGTTTTAAACAAATGAGTGGGTACTTACTTAGACAGTGTCGGATAAATCTATTTTTAGCATGAAGTCATTATGCTCTGTACCAGGAACAGCTTTTGATTATTTCTATTCAATATGAACCACTGGGCTTAGGTCTGTCTTAATGGATACTTTTCTGACAAATGATGGCAGATTCTCTTTTCTTATTTAAATTTCGTGATCCTGTAATCACTGGAGGTAACGAGAAGCTGAAGTTTTAGAACAAAAAGGCTCCCTAGTCCCATATGTATTTTTTATAGATGGCAAATAAAATGTACTGAGTGAACCAAACATCCCATACTCCACTCCAGAGACTAATCGGCACAAAACAGTGACCGCATAGGTCAAATTTACACACCGATGCAAGTCCTGGGTAAAAAAAACGAATTTCAAATCGAAAAACACCGCTTATCAATATATCGGCTTCAAAGCCGTATGTGACAGGATTTATCTACGTGATGCTCTGCAGAATTCTTAAAGATTTCTAATTTATGGCGCCGATTTTTATACAATAAACGGATAAATAGGAAAGGGGGAGCTAGATAGTATGCCATTTGAAAGACAATATCTATATTCAGCGTATTTTTGGTCCTTTTTAAGTGTTCACATAGCCAAAAATACGTTAACTATATGCATTGACTCTGCCACATTTAGCGAATGGACAATAATGCTACATCCATCAGATAATAGAATCATAGCCCAAAGGTAGGTACAAGATAACATGGAAGAAAGATCTTTCTTTTTAAAGGCCGACCAACCATCGGGAATGCCAGATCAGTCTGGCCAACTGAAAGCAACGCTTAAAATTAGAACCTCTAATAACGAACTCAATTGCAACAGCTATCAGTCATGAGCTACGAAATATTTTTCAATGTCCATTCCGCTAAACATGTCTAAACCAACAGAACCGTGGCTACATGATCATTCTCATGATCGTCAGGAAGGTAACTTTAGAGAGAGCGCAGAAACATGCGCGATCTAATTTGCAGATATTGTATATCACGAAATAATACTATCATGCGAATATACACAATCAGCAGAACCGGCGACATTGCGTGGGACAATATAGAAAATCCCACGATGTGACTGCTGTTTGAATCGGATACCGCACTGCATTGGACTTTAATCTTTTTTGGACAGATAGTCGTAATTATTTAGAACTACAGCAGAATGGTCGTGTCTTTCCTTTCGTCGCATAAAATTACCATCCAGTTTCAAAAATAGTTCTCGATGTGGCATGAATTAATTTCAACACCATTGATCCACTTACGATACTAATTTTCATTTGTCATTTGCCTTGATGGAGAGAGGACAAATAAAATGGACGTCCAATTCGACTTAACCCCACAATTTGTTTCTGCTTTAGATCAACAAAACTCCCCTCTATTTTTTGTCAAAAACGTTTTCCATTCCAATGGCGACTTCCTTTGTTGTGTTGCCATATGACTCTTCAAATTTTTCAACTGGTTTACTATAATGAGTGGACTCACTGTAAACCATATCGATCTTGATAAATGCACTCTTTAAAAATATGATCACGGAACAGAGACGAGAGACTATTTTATAAGGAAAAGGTCTCCATTGTGAACTCGTAAAATTTAATCTGGACACTAGGCACCTTTAAAACTACTGTCGGTTAAAGTTGACTAAATTTGGCTGTACTAGGCTCTTATCGCGTAAGACGACGATCGTCTGACAACGTTCTTTTCTATATATAAAAATGAATTGCTGTTCGTTAGTCTCGCTAAAATTCGAGAACGGCTCACCCGATTTGAATGATTTTTGTTTTGTTTTGTTCGTCTTGCATCAGGGAGGGTTTAGAAAAAAAGAAAAGTCGGAAGATTCTCAACAGGTGGCGTTGTATGTACACATTTCGTTTGGCATTTTGCACTTTGACAAAAAAAATAAAATAAATTGAATATAAATGGAGTACGGACACTTCAATTTAAAAAAACAAAATATTTTAAATTTTATAAGAATCATTAATTATAATTTACGATGCCGAGGAGAAGACGACCTGACTAAGGTCTTCGCAGTCAATCAAATGTGAAGATGAAGATGTATACAGAGTTGAAACAGTCTTCGGGAGGTTTTTTTTAGATCAGGTTTAAGTCCCTCGCTATTGCAGAAGGCTCCATAGCGTTATACCTCTGCAATGTCTTTCGATGGTCTTTCCTTCCAGCGATTATCAAAAAAAATTATGTCCCTTACAAGAGAGCAAATTCTTAAATTTTTTTTAATCAACTGGTTTGAAACCATATTTTGCACGGTGAAAGCCGGGCGGGCACAGCTAGTCAAGAATATAATTTGCAAATATTTTTTTTTGTTAAATTCTGTGGAAGTAGTAAAATTTAACAATTGTTTTCCTCAGATTAGAAAACAAAAGATCAAATAGAAAAATTCAGAAAGTTTTATTGTTTGTATCAGACCTCTTCAAAATGTGACTTTTGCCGCACAACGGTAGCACTGGATATCAGCAAAAAGGTGTCCAATCCACGAAAACAACTTGTGAATAATGAACGCAGATTTGATTTGTTTGTTCGAATAGTGGAACAGGACTGAGTTTACTCGAATGGGCGGTCTTAGTGATGCTTAGAATTAGGTCTGCAGACTATACAGATAAAGGACTGCGCCTACCCGGCACGCCAAGGGCTTATGACGATCAGATGCGCACTGCAAACTTGATATGTCCGTCTGACTTAGTCGTCGATCTGCAATGTTCAGACCTACACCTTTTTTGCATGAGGGATTTCCCTGCTCAATGAAGCTGTACCTGATTAAAAGGGTAACAGCATTTTTCATTGCCATTTAGTTGAACTTTCGCACAGCCGGTTGTGATATTTACATTTACACAGCTAAGCGCGATATTTTTAATTACCAAGGAGTTGCTGGCAAAAGGGAAAACTGGGTAATTTTGCTAATTACTTGGGATACCCCAAAAAACCCTATAAAATAAATACCTACAACTTATGTAGATTTCTAACTGAAAAGTGTTCCTCGGCATACATCATAAAATGGCATATTATGTATCCAATCACTCGTACATCGTTCCTACTCGACTGCATTATTCTGTGGCAGATATAAGGTGCAACGTGCAACTATAAACGCGGAAACCCTTCAACCTTAAAAATAAACACCGCCAGTGCTAAAAATACCCACCGTGCACAAATATCAACACGTATCAGCATCTATATACTGTATCTCTGTATCTTTTTCAATTGCATCGCACATCATATTACCCGCAACTGTTGTTGCTATACGAACAACACTTGCAAAAGTATATTCACTTGTTCGGCTTGATTCGTCTTCTTCCTGCGCAAGGGGGGCCTGACTGCTGCTGCTGGTCCACGGTGGATGGTGGATGGTGGCTGGTGTTGCTGTTGATGCCGATGGCGTGCCTCAATATTCTTTTGGAACAATGATGCTGCAGCAGCAGCAGCTCAGACACTCGTGTTCGTGTACTCTCCTCAACAAAATTCAATTCAATTTCATTTTCATTTCTGAAAGATAATACCCTACACATCAGAGCAGAGTAGAGATACGGCACTCGGCACATCGGCGACAGAAGCAACTACACGAGCAGCAGCAGCAGCCAGCAGATAGAATTTTATTCTCTGCTACAGCAGTCAGTTGAGTTGAAGCTACCAACCGTGGTAGACGAAAATACGCCGGGCGGAGTTTGCTGTAAGAAGTAGTGATAAGGTACGGTTCGTCGGTTAAGGTTTATTTGTCGGCGCTGCTCTATATTTATATATTTAACGACGGCAAAGGACCTCAGATACTAATAGTGGGTGGATGCCATTTAGTGCTAATTAACCAATTCAGTGCGGTCTGTGTCTGTGGCACAGTGCGGCTATATCTCTTATCAATTGTACCGCACAAGTGAATCTGAATTGCCTCCTTAACCATGTTAACAAATGTTATTTGCTCTGTTTTGTGCTAAACAAAAAATATCTACATACCCTTCCCCTACCCCCCATATGTGCGAGTATTTGTGCAATCCATTGAATCGAATGGAATTCGTCTTTCCAAAGCCGGTATCTAGGACCATTAAGCAGACTTGATTCCCTTTGTTAAAGGTACGTATATTACCCTCGCATTGAGGACCATCAATATCAGGGGGCCAAATGAGGCACTTCAGCGAGAGATTCATGAATGGAATCGTGATTTTATCCCGGTTATCGGCATTAGATGAACGTTCCCCTTCAATGACTTCTTAAAAAAAATTGAAAAAAAATTGTAGGTATGTTCTGACTTCTGACTTAATAAAAATGTGCTGCGTATGCAGTTCGCATTCGCACCCAAAGTGAAGGACTCCTCCTGGTGAAGTGAGATAACGCCAAACTCGCCCAGTGCGCTCAAAAATTAACGACGAATAATTGTAATTTATTCTCGTCCCTTACCCAAACTAGGACCACACTGCGACCAACTGTGACCATGATAGTGAAATGTGAGCTTTTGGGGTTCCTATCCGTCGTCTCTTCTTTTGCTGCCTGTGGCCTTGATAGGATTACTTTCCTGCGGGAGAAGAATATGCTATACGGAGCGGAGGAACGAAATTAATGATTTGTTGAATCTTTTAATGAGATTGGACGAAAAAAAAAACAGAATTGTTTGAAAGAACCCCACCAACTAAACAGGAATAGAAAGATGGGCAAACAGACAAAAAAAGGAACAACCCTCCACGGGCGATATGCGAGTATTCGTACATAATGAAGAAATGGGTAAATTTACTGGAAACTGTTGTATCTGTGGAATTCCTCTTCTTTATCACACTAATGAGATTTTAAATTCCACCATTCGTTTACTACTATTTAATTGTTTCGAAGGATATATTCAGAAAGAAAAAATTTGGCGCTAAATCGGGGCTACCCCATTCCAGCAACTTTTCGGTGTCCTTTCAATTTTCTTTTGTCTTTCAATTTGCGGGAATGATTTTAATGGTGAATCTTTGGCGGGTGTTTCCCAGCGCTGCTTTCATTGTTAAATTATTCACGATGAAGAAGAAAATCCAAGGATTGAGTAAATGATATGCTGGGCGATTTTTTTTTTTTTTTGGTTTTGCTTTGTGTGCAGTGATTTTTCACTTCTATTTTGTTCGGGATAATTTGGATTTTATGTCTTGTAAAGTTTTTCGCTGGAGATATTTAATTTTATTGAGCTATATTCGCTGCGGGCTTCTCGCGGGACCAGAGATTACATTGTGTGCGGTGTCCTTTGATGGGGAATTTATGTGGGACATGACAGCCGCCGCAGGTATATATTCCCATCGATTCGAATTTCAGTTGTGGACATCCCATGTCAATTTGGTGTTGTATGCGAATTATATTTATTTTTTAAATACTCTTGTAGTGTAGAAATAAATTCAAAAATTGCTTTTTGTGTGTAAATATAAAAATGGCAAAGAAAACGCTTGGCTTGGTGGAGCATCTGATATCGGGCGGAAGTGACAGGTATTTGTGTTCCTAGCAGTTGTAAGATCGGTTGTTATTAAATCGAACAACTGAAAGAACAACAGACCCATTCAGTCCAATTATCTTCAAACGGTGGCTTAACTTTAGTTAGTGCTGATTGGGACACATGTCAGGGACCGTATGTAAACTTTTATTTTTCGTGACTCTGGGTAAATTTCTTTCAGCTGTTATATAGAGCAATGCGCTCGACTCCTTGAAGCAACGGTTTGGTGTTTCTAATTGTCTCAAATACTTGTGGATTAGTACTGTTTACTGGCTACTCGATATGACCACCATCACTTTGCGGGCGGTAGAGCGCAATTTTTTCTGATACTTGTATTGGAATACTAAAGGACTATTCATATTTATAAGCGAGCGAGTTGTGAGCACTTTTTTTGGTCGCAGATAACCCCTAATCCACATAATCGCGAATGTAGGTGTTATGTGGATTGTGAATAAAGTGAGACAATTGGCGGCAAGAATTTTTCAATTTGCGGGAAAATGATTAGACATAATTGTACATTTTTAGATAAGATGTTAGATGAATTAAATATGCTACTTTTGTGGTCAAAACAAACATTGCAATCATCATTTTAATCATCAGTTGCAATCATTTTTTTCTGTTGAATTTGGTTGCAAGGTTTGACTCCAACAAATCGCTTGAAATAGGGGACGATAAAAGTGGTAATTTTTATTTACACTAGATGCGATTTCTAGTGCAAATAAAATTTATAGTATCTGCGGTTAAATTGATTTTTTCGCTGGGAATAGTCCTTTAGGCTTTTTCCATACTATGCCACCTTCTGCGAATATCAGACAAATAACCGCGAGAGTATAACTTTCCGGAGAAATTTTCTTAATTCAGACCCTCGGATTCGGCATACTTCACAAAAATGTGCGCTAAATCGGTTTAGTGGTTTTCGAGATATACCTACAATTTTGAATGTTTTATTCATTTTTTGTTGAGAAGGTGTCACGCTTTGACTAAACTTGCCTGTTTCTGTGGTCAATAACGCCACGATAGGTCAAAATTTTTATCGTGAAAAGTTAATAGACAGACAGAGTTACTTTCCCATTCATATTATAATAGTCTGAAGTGATGTACCTAGTCTATACGTTGTGTGTATAAATTTGTGTCCTTATAAAATGAATTCAATATTTATCAGTTTTATACAAGGTGGTCCAAAAGAAGTCATCCGATGTTGTTTGGCTCTCATTTGTTTCTAAACGAAAAACTTCGACTTTTGTTTTTTGATTATGTTTATTTGAACCTTTAGAATTTTATTGGTCAAGTCAAGAAGATGATATCGGCCAAATCATTCGGCCTCGTTTTATGGCATTTTTCATCACTTCGGCGAGAACTTCGGGCAATCGTGTCGAATGTTGTCCTTGAGGGCTTCTAGAGTCTCAGGGTTGTTCACGTAAACACGGGACTTCAAAAAACGCTATAAAAAAGTCTGGAACGGTTAAATCGGGCGATCTTGCGGGCCAGTGCAAATCGCCAAAACGAGAAATGAGGCGACCCGGGAACGCCGCCTTCAGAATATCGGTTGTGGCTCGCGCAGTGTGTGCCGTAGCGCCGTCCCTATAGCGTCTGGTCGATGTTTCCGGCGACAGCTCGACATCCTCCTCAACAGCGGCGATATTCTCGACTCAACGGGCGCTCCGGGGCCGGCCACTCTTGGCATAACGTCTCATGTGGTCCCATACTCTTCAAGGACGGTGGCCAAACGGCGCCACCATGACTATGGAGGAATTGTTACGCAAGAAAATAGACACGATTATTCCGCGTTCTTGGGGGGTGTATCGCTCCATAGCTGGTTCATTTGTATTCTACATCTGTCTAGTCCACAAATGTTAAAACAGATTTGACATTGGCGGCCCTTTGCAAAAATAGGGTGATCTCTTTTGGCCCACCTTGTATTTAGCAGCGTAAGAAATTTGTTTTTACCTTTTTCGCCCACTTTAAAGACTTCCCACTTTAAAGACGTCGCACTGTGTACCTAAAATCAAGAAGCGCAATGGTCAGTGTGCAGAACTACACATGTCACCGCCTGAAAAATAAAAAAAAACTAATTTAATTACAATAATGTTTTTTTACTGCGTTTCTTTTCACAAATGTCTGACAAATATTTTCTTTTAAGCTTGTTGTTTTCACTCTGTATTTTTAAAAGTCGACTCTATTTTGTGTTAGCCGCTGTAAGATGAACGCATTTAAAAAACGGCTGCATAATGTATTCTTAACAAAGATTGACCTTAATATGCTGTATCTAAAGCCAATTATATTAATATATAGGGAACTAATGACCGATTCTAAAAATTCCTTCGCTAACAGAAAGTGCTTTCCCTAAGTATTAATACAGAGTGTTTTTTATTTTTCTATTTTAAATGAAATTTTGATTTTATTTTAACTTGTTAAAGAATTCGTATGTGGATGGGAAATGGAATATATTTCGTTTGTTTAAATTTCTGCAGCATTTTTAAATTTTTACCGTCAATAACACATTTATCGAAATGTAAAATTCGACTTCTTTTCATTTAATTTAATAAATGTTTATAAATTATGCAATATTATAAAAAAGGCAAACATTTTATAGTCTTCTGAAGATTTCTGTTTCACGTGAGGTGGAATTGAGTTAAAAAAAATGTTTGCATTGCATAGATATTTATATTTTTTACTTTATAGCATCTGCCACACATAAAAACGAGAAAAGAAATGAAATAAATAAAAAAGAGAAGGTGAGACTAATTAATTTATTTCTGTTTTTTTAACACATTTTTAATGTGTTTCACAATGCAATTTCGAAGGCTTTTAATTTTTAACAGGTAGGTAACTGGTTAAAACTAAGAAAGGGGAACCCACTTTAGCAACATTCCATTAGCACTTAACTTTTCGTCACTCTACTGATTATGGTTGAATATTATACGTAAATACAGTTTATAGCTATTCGTATACCCATATCCGGTAATCACGGTCAATGCACCCCCAGATTGAAAGAGACGTAAAACAAAACAAGGAGCTAATGTCAAGACCATCAGGGCAATAAATGCGATGAACAAAGTGGGTTTTATTTTAATTGGCCAAAACTTCACAGCTTTTGTTTGTTTTTTCTTATTTTTTATACTCATAAGGGTATACCTTCATTATTTTAAATACGGGCCCTGTTCTGCTTTAGGATTTAATTAAAAACAAGATTCTATCTGTCGCATCTTCAAACGAGAAAATTCCAATTGTTCCGTGTCCACGTTAATGTGACATCCGTATAATCGCAGATTCTACACTTGTGCTTAGTCGCTATTATCTGACATCTGTCAGTTTCACGGATAACGAAAAACATGCGACCAACCCCCCCGAGACCGAGCAACCAAAAAATGTGCACCCTATCTGATGGGTGTCTACTGTACGATGATGGACACATTACACGTATTAATTACAAGAAAAAAAGGATCTGCGTACCTCAACTGTGCGAGTAGCGTGCAATATTGTTTTTGCTCTCAAATAAAGTAGCATTCTAACTGTTGTGACCAAAGTATATACATTTACAATCTCTCGAACGTATAAATCAAGAGGAAAACACCCCGCCGAAGGCTGATAACGGAGCAGGAATCACATAAATGTGAGAAAAAAGAAACATGTGAAGTAGTGTCCATAAACAAAACGTATACATGTATATGACAACCTAGACCTTTGCGAGTCAATTGGCGATTACCGAATGAGATAACCCAACTAGTGGAATATTATTATTTCCACTTAATACATCGTTTGTAGCGAATAAGCTCGAAATGCGGACAGCGCAGCGCAACCATTCCAATGGCTTCCTCAGCGTGCGCTGTAAGTCAATTTCCGGCAATAGGAGGGCTTATAATCCCAAATTAATTAGCTCCTTCATTGTGATTTATATTGGCAGGGTTGCTTTGCGAAACTCAACTTTAAGGATTAGCGCCAGATATTTGTGAGTGTACTTGATTTTGCTCACACATTTACTTGGAGCTAACATCGTTTGACCTTATCTATCTCGACACAGTTAAACAGTTTACCTATCGTCCCCTTGCAGGAGATTCGTTCGACTGATAACACATTCCGGAAATTGCGCGATTTACTTAATTAAATATTACAGATTTAGGTCAGAGCGAGTGGATGCGAGTTTTTTTCTGTTGTTGTTTGGTTTAAGGACGAATCACATCGTTGTAATATTGAATCGAAGTGTTTTTGAAATATACGGCTTTTATTTCACTCAGTAGGGTCGTACCTTTGAAGGAAAGTCAGCAAATAGTATATTATCTCGGAGAAAATCGTTTTGTAGAACACTACCAATTTTGACAAGACTGTTTCATTGAATGACACTTTGAATATATAAGTTTTCGCATTTATAGAAATCTGACAAAGGACTGTGTAAGAAAAATATTGAAGTGAAAAGCTGTTATCACTACATATATAAAGGGATCTGCTTTTAAAGAAATATTTCTGAAGGCAATTGAACCTTTTGCAACCTTTTGGTTACAAAATTTAAAGCCCAAAATACTTATTTCAAATTTGACCTTCGTATGCCTAATAGGCTTCGAATTACTTTTAATCCGAGAAAAAAACACGACCTTTTCATCGACTTTCAAGTCGCCTTAAATAGCGGATATAGGAACAAGCTATACAAAGCCATGTCACGTTTCGAAATTTCTGCCAAACTTGTTCGTCTGTGCAAGATGACGACGGACAAATCTTGCTGCTCCGTCAAAATCGGCCAAGTTCTTTGTTGTCGAAAAAGGTCTGAGACAAAGCGATGCGCTATCGTGTAACTTCTTTAATATCATCCTTGAAGCAATTGTACGTAACTTACAAGCCAACATCAGACGACAATTCTTCAAAAGTCTGTTCAACTGCTTTCAGAATGCTGACGATATTGACATTTTTGGAAGATCACAGCGAGCTGTCAGTGGCACATTTGCAAGTATTGAAACGGAGGCGGCGAATATGGGTCTGGCTCTAAATGAGGACCAAAACGAGAAAGGATTCTCACAAAACTTTAAGCAGATACGACTTCGAAGTAGTAAAGACTTTGTCTACCTGGGCTCCAGTATCACCTTGCAAAATGACATCAGCACAGCAATCATCTATGAAGTAAAGCCCTCTCTCATAGAACCAAGAAAATATTATATAAGACCCTAATCATCCCGGTTTGTATGGCGCAAAGCATGGACCTTGTCAAAATCGGATGAAAAACTCCTCGGATGTTTTGAGAGAAAGATTCTTCGCGTGATTTTCGGTCCAGTTTGTATAACGATGGAGAAGATTTAATGACGAGCTTTTTGGGCTATAAGTACTTAAACAGCGACGTTGGCATTTTTAAAAAGCCGAGGATTACAAAGGCTGAGATGGCTGGGGCGAGCGTATGGACAACAACGCACCAGCCTGACGAGTTTCTGAGTCCACCCCTGAGAGGCAACGTTTTATCCTTTAGTGCAGATATGTATATCCACAAATCTGCAATTTTGTTAATGCCTATCGATTGTGTTTAACAATAATATTTGCGCAAATTCTTCTACGGAAACTCGCCATTCATTTGGTCCTTGTTTCATAAAAATCGGTTCAGAAATAGCGCTGTAATCGGTACGACAAAAAAGCCCATTTGCATAATGATGATGATTTTGTTAAGATATTATTAAAATTTGTTAACACTAATGCAGAAGTCGACTTTAATTTTTGACCAGTTGAGCAAAGGTTGAATATCCGCAAATGTGCTCGAATTTTTGGAATACTACCTAATTTTTAGGCAGTTGGAAAGTATAAAACACAACTTGATGAAATATTTTGACATGCGTTAGAAAACGAGAATTGTCTTGAAAACTTTTAACCCTTTTAAAAGCCGCTATACTCAACTTAGCTTAAGTTTGGTACAAGAAAATGTTTATTTTATTAAAATGTGGTTTGAGTGGTTTTTAGAAATTGTTTCTTTATATAAATGCCCAACTTGTGAAAAACATTTGATGGGTCGATCCCTTCTTAAAAATTCTATCAATGTTTCATAATAGTTATTTAAATGATACACAATATTCAAGAAATATAAAACAAAGAAGTAAAGTGTGTTTTTTTAGGGGTATAGAAGTTTGAAATGAAATAAAAGATAATCTGATGGCATTATAATTTAAATATGATTTCTGGCATATGACCGCCACGGCTGGCTCGGACGTAGTCTAATTTGGAGGTCCAATTTCCGAAACCTTTTGCCAACATTAGTGGCCGTATATCGGCAATAACGCGGCGAATGTTGTCCTCCAAGTGGTCAATCGTTTCGGGCTTATCGGCGTAGACAGCGAGTTCACATATCCCCACAGAAAATAGTCATAAGCGGCGTTAAATCGCACGATATTGGAGGCCAATTCACGGGTCTGTGGTTACTAAACAGTTCCTTCAATAAAGCTTATTGAAACCACAGCATGGTTGTTCAATTGATGAACAAAAATGTCAGTAACCATGGCGGATAGACTGATTCGGGTCTTCCTCTATGCTACGCTCTACAGCAGCAATGAATTCTTCTGTACGCACTGTACGACGCACGTCTCTTTGGATGCGTATAATCATTTAGAGTAAACGTGGTCCGAAAACGTTCCATAGTTAATCCAAATAATTATTCTGATGGACGATTATGTTGGTCGTAAAATGGACGTAGCGCGCGATAGGTATTTCGAACAGAACCATGATTTTTAAAATAAATTTGCACAATTTGAAAGTGTTGTTCAGGCGTCAGTCTATTTATGTTGAAATGCCAAGCCAAACTAAAAATAAATCAATTGACAGCTGACAAAATGGCCGACAGTTAAAATAGCGTTGCCCACTTAAAGTTCTATTCCTCTAAAAAAAACACCTTTTGGCATGGGCTGCCGTTACACATACTACAAACACACCTTTAATTTTCTCATTTCCTCTGTATCTAAATACATATTATGCGCTCGTATCTAATGATCGATTGATTATGAAACTTTTTTCGAGGACAGATTTTGGATACATTTGCCGGCACTCGAACACATCAGTTACTGAAATTCAAAATCATTTACACCGCACATCCTCGACACTGGTAATCCATTTTGAAGCATCCAACTGTATTCACAATCACGCCTGCAATGATTAGCCTTAACCGGATTTTGTTTGGCCTCCTTTCTTGTTGACAAAATCGAATTAGGAATTTCGAATTTGAAATCAATACCAGCCGGCATTGCATGACATCATCTGTCCTGTCCTCTCCTGTAATTAATTGGACTTAGTGCATCAGGTAAAAGCTCGTCACTCATGTTGATGCACATATACTCGTATGTGAGACCCACACCCAGTAAAACGATGATGTTCGTCGTGAATATTGAACTGTACAAATCAGGACATTTCATTTAATACCCTTTGATTGGATGCAATCAGAATCAGTTGACACCGCCTGTAGGGGTGGTTTAAGGAAACTCAAACAGTTGAAACAGTTTCCCTATTAATGTTGTTCCTTAAAGCGTCTACGTCTATCTTGTGGTGGCTGCGGAATTGCAAATTGAAAAGCGCCAACCAGAGAGAGAGAGGGAAAACAAATTCAAATACCGCCGTCTATAATAAAGAATGCAAATAAAAATGATTCCTTCAATGAAGGACAAAGTGCGGGCAAATAATGAAAACCGCTGTCTGGTTGTCCTCGTTTGCATTGAATACGTTCACTTGGCGTATTCATGACTGCTCTGCGTTCTAGCCGATGAAAGGATTTTCTTTAATATTTCACTCGTTGACTGTGTTGTCGATTTAGAAATGGAATAGTTTGAGTTTTTTTTTTACTTGTTCGCTATTTGGAGGAATACCATAAAATTGAGGGGGTATTCAGTTGCAGTCCAAAGGAATCAGGGACAATTAATCTTACATTGAATTGGTATCGAATGGGGTGCAACTTAAAGGACTGCAAGAAAGTAAGAAAACCTTACAGTGATGCTTTAAAAATATTTCTTTATAAACTTACATTTTGTTTTCGAATAAACTTTGAGGAGCAAAGTTTTTGAATAACCTTTTGTTGCTGGCCAGTATTCAGATAGAAGCATAACTTGTTTCACTTTGGAATTTTGTTGTGTAGTACCTACTTGATGCTGAAGGTCTTCAAATTTGATGGAGATTATTTGGAAGTCAAGGAGTCGGGTGGAACAATTTCTCACTCTATCCATGATTTATTAAATTTATCTGTCGACTACGTTCAGTTTAGCGGGTATCTCTGGGTATTCTTTAAAAGAATTTTGCCAGTTTATGTAGGGAACTAAATGAGTTTCACTTTTTAAGACAGATTTTATGAAGCTGCATAACTACGTGCATTACAAAATTATTAGTTGGTCACCTCGTAGCTTGTTTGCAACCTTTTTACTTCTTTGATACTAAACGGGTTCATCTAGTCTAGAGTAACTATCCAAGGCACGTTGTATGTCATATTTCTCGCAGATTCAGGCTTGAAGGTGACTACTGTTTACGGACACAAGTTGTGTGTTCCGATTTGAAATTCTGACTATGCTCAGGACGGTATAGGATATGATATTGCCGTCCACATGGATAGCTAGGCTGTAAGGCATTTGAATCCACAAATACTAGGTATGCGAATATAAAGGCATGGGCGAAAAAAGCTTTTAAATAAAAGGCGGCTATACTTACAACTAGGTGCTTCTAAAATAAAACTGCGCCAGTTCTTCCCTTAAACTTTCTTAATTTATTTGGTTTCTCAGGGGCTGTGGTAGACATATTTTGGTACCTATACTAATATTAATCCAACTTTTGCATGGGTAAATACAAACATTGAAATGAAACTATCGTGGTACCCAGGACCGTATCGTTCAAATTTCTCAAGCTTAATCTGACAAATTGACTGTTATTTACTCAGTCTGTTTAGCCAAATTAACATGGACGGACATAGCGTTGAACAACACGTGCAAATGATAAAATTGTCATCGGTCTATATATTTCTTTGAGAACGACGTTGGCCAGGCCATCACCATCAATCTCGATGATTACCAACTTCTTTTGTACTGAATTGGATGGATTAGACACCAACGACAAATGGTTTCAACAGGAAAATGCTACAGCTATAACGCCACACTGAAAATTCTCGAGTGATTCGAGGGCATGGTCATCTCACGTAGAGGTGATGTGAACTGGCCACCGAAATCGTGGGATTCGACCCCGTTAGACCTTTCTCTTGTGGGGTATTCTGAAGTCGCAAGTCTATCCGAATAAGCTACGAACCACAGCGGCCTTCAAGGCCAATATAACTCATGCCACTGGTTAAATTCCACCTGATTTATGCGCCAAAGTCATGGAAAATTGGACATTTCGGATGCACGCCCACGAGGGAAGCTGCGGCCGACATTTGAACGGTGTTTTATTCCATACATAATGGCATCAACTGGCCTTTTCAAACGAATATTTAAATATTTATTTAAAACTAGCGGACCCGGCGAACTTCGCCTCGCCCCAATTTAACGCCTTCAGATAAACTCCAGACTAATAATAAAACACAGATAGTTTAAATTTCCATTTAGCTATAAGATAAGGAATGTTTTTTGATATGTTTTCTGAGGCAAAAACAAACAAACGGTTTGCCAACACGCGAACAGGCAACGTACAGCTGACCATGCGAAAAACAGGGAAATTCGAGATTTATCCCACAGACTTCCAACGATTGGCCTCGCGATTTATTGATTGTCATCGCAAACGCCAATCGAACGGAAAACTGAATCAGCTTGAACTGGAATGGAAGATCAGTTGGAAAAATCGGAATTCGTGGGATAAGGACATCATCTCCTTTGAACTTGCTTGATGATCGTCGCTTGAATCAAGATTGGCATCTTCAAAGCGGAATGTGCAGTTCGACCGCCTTCCAACAGTGTGGCAGCAATGCCAGAGGATGCAACAGCTAACGCAATTTGAGATCTTGACCGAATTTTTGCCAGAATCAACGAAATGACGAATGTCTTGCCTGTCCCACCGGGAGCATAAAGAAAGTAATGACTCCCGTTTCATTGTGAACAACCCTCATCTGCGAATTGTACACGTTCTTCTGCTCGGCATTCAACAGCTGCACATTTTGTTTGTACTCTTTCGGCAAGCTCATCCCTATCATAGTCTTCCTCCCGTTGCAATTCGCGATCGAATTCATCGTGCATCGAAGATCGAACAATTTGGGGTTGGCATTTGCAATTTCGACAGCAGACTGCCGCACATGTCTTCGATCAGAACTAACGATTCGTTGCGCATTTCGTCGTTAATTTCAAGATGGAAACTCGAAGTTGTCGCAGCAACCTCTGTGCATAATGTCGTCAGCCATCTCGCGGTCGGGTTCGAGGGATGAAATGTCGCTGTAATGACCGCAAACAAAAAGTTGCATCGGCGGGAGTTGAGTTCCAATGTACCTATATCGTTTTTGAGAAAATTTAAACATTGGCAAACCTCCCGAAAAGTGGCGCACAGCACACCATCTAGAGTACGCAGGCAATCGAAGGTTGTAGGGCCTCTAATGTTCACCAAAAGTTAAAATGCAAAAATTCGTCGAAAAAAAATTCAAATTTTTCGTGTTTTCCGGAATTTTCCACTAAGAATTTTCTATTCATCCATTCGAAAAGTCATGTCGAAACAATTCCTCGAAAAATTCCATACAAAAAATCAAATTTCGATTTTTCCAATTTCCCGATTTTCCCGGAGGTTTTTCCCAAAATTTTCTTTCGTAACAATATTCTCCCGGCAATAACGAACAACTGAAAAAAAGTTTGAGCCAAATCGAAACAGCCGTTCTCAATTGATGATTCACTATACATTTTTCACACCATTTTTATATATATAGATTAAAAATGGGAAGCGCTTAATGTTAAACCATTTATAGTAACTTTTTAGGAAATCCGAACAATTTTATCTGTAGATAAAGTAACGAAAGCCAACTTGTTTTTAACATAATTTATTTTTATTTATTTTAATTTATTTATATGCTTAATCTTAATTCATATCCCTTTCCGCTATAAAAAAAAGAATGGAAAAGGGCAAAACATGAATGTTCATTTCCATAGCAACACCTCGCAGATAACTCTGCAATGCGCCTGAAAAAAGATTTTATGATTGCTTACTTCTAGGGGTAATTAAATTGCATACCTTTATGGGTTAATGAGACTCTCCAACAGGTTCTAATCTTAGATGATTAAAAACAAAATGCTTTCGATTAGGTAACTGCTAAGCATTTTGTATGGGAAATTCTTAACTTCATTTTACCAGTTTTAATGGCGACATATACCTACGATTTTTTTGTTTCTGCACATCTATGGCAAAGTACCTTTCGAATGATATAAGTTTCATTCTCCTCATTTCATTATAAATACTTAAAAAGTGTACGAAAACTTTTGACGTTTTGACGCAATGATGAAAAATGATACCGTGCTCATTGAAACCCTGCCACATATGGAAACTAAGGCAGTTGGGAAAGGCTTTAAGCAGCATTTTTGTTTGGGGTCCAGATTTTATTCGTGTTTAGGCGCCAGTTCACGTAAATCACATTTGATTGATTCTCTATTCCTTGAAAAGATAGTACATACAATGTCCGTCGAAATGGCTGTATGTTTTTTTAATAATCTCCATCTTGTATGCTATGCCGTGAACTTTGTCCACAATTATATTTCCATTACCAAAAGATATAGAAAAACACACTTCATAAATAGATTTCTCAACATTTTTGTTTTCGTCTTCTATTTACAGAGTTTTGCATATTTATTTTTGCCTTGCCCCGAAATTAAAGATGTCTCATTGAACGGAATCCAAGGAATCGAACAGAATCCAAGAACTCCCTCTCGGCCGAAATACAGAGACAGACACTCTCGGGAGATACCGTCGGCGTCGTCTGAGTGGTTGTGTCTGCGCGGCGATATCAGCCAACACAATACAACTCTGCTCAACATCAGCACAATGCATCCGCGTCGCAATACCAAATATAAATGAATCGCATTTAATTATTATTATTGTTATTGTCGTTATCAGAATTAAGATGAAGTAGAGTACAAACAAAACAACCAACAACAACAACAACAGCGAAAAGAATCGCATTTCAGGGCGAGAAATCCTCTCCGCTCACATAAAGTACATAATCTTGCGTGGCATTTTGTTCGGTCATCGTTCGGCGCTCGGATTCGGTGCACATGTGCATAGTTCGCGGTTAAACAAAGTATTTCATCGAACAAAATTTGAATAAATTTTGCAATGGCTATTGTTAAGTTCTGCAAAAGCCAACGGCTATTTAGCGGCTATTCGTGGGCTCTTGTGTTCATAGTTATAGTTCAGCTGCAATTTGCTGTGCAGTGTGCATATTTGAATCAGACTGCAGCGCATAGTGCTCATGAAACGCATCCGCACAGAAACCATCACCATCATCAGCATCAACATCAACATCAACATAATAATCATCACCATCATCAGCAACAGCAGCACCATCGTGCGGAACATCTTGTATCGCAGCAGGAGATGGAGTTGGATCCAATGCTGGTGGAGCATCAAAAGCAGCTTCATCATCACAGTCATCGGCATAACCATGAGGAATATGAATTCGTTCCACACTCGGTTGAGAAACGCCTCTATCATAGTAAATACACCATAGAGGAGTTGCTCAATACGAGGTACGAGACTAAGACGTCCAACGACGTCGATATGGATCCATGTAAGGCAGGTGAGTCTCGAGGGTGTTTTTTATTTTATTTTATTTGTAATCGCGTTAATTTATTGTTTGATAGGGAATTAATTCCACACCTTTAAGCTTTTTATGAAACATCTGATAAAGTGTAAACGGATATAGAGTGGAAGTTTGTTACGGTTTTTAATAAGACAGTAAGGTTCTTTGCTAAGGTATTCATTAAAATACTTTCGGGAAAGCAGAAAATGGAGCAAATCTCCATGAGAAGATGAGAATTTTCCAGGCTACGTTGAGATTCAAATGATTCACGAAAGGAAGAAAAATCTGTTACAACTAGATGCTAAATGTACAGAGGCTTCACATGCGTTTGCCAAATCCTTTCTTTTCGTTTTTCAAATCGAGTTTTATACATAACGAGAATGACCTCCGGCTTGAAGTCAGTCCTGAGTCGATTTGAAAAATTCACGCACCGCCCGTGGTATAATCGTGGACTTTGCTCTTTATTTACGGAAACAAATTGTTGACAGTTTTCCTTCGAGCCAATTCTATTTCTGACAATCAAACCTACCTCGATAGAAACTATATATTTACTCACTTTTATGACTCTTTACAATTCAAAAAAAAAAAAAAAAGTGTGCATAACTGGGTCGACAAGTAACTTGTACCTTTGTAATAAAGGAGTAAAATGGAAATTGCAAGTGCATTAGGAGCTAAAACAAAACTAAATTAATGGCTATGGTTCTACATAGACTTTTTGAGCCAAAAATTAACTTTTAAGTTTTAAGTTATTTATGATTAAAACTTGTAGATCAACATTTTTTACTAAACAGCAAATTTTTATGAGAAATCCGACGTTTGCACCCTACCCCCCTCCTACGAAAGGCATATTCTCAACTGATTCGCAGACCATTGCCCACAATGTTGCCACATTTTAAAATTTTTCGACAGCTTCTTCGTAACACTATTTCTCTATAAGAATTTTGATCAGGTTGTTAAAAAAATAAGTTTCCCTTCCAGCGAACCCTTAAACAAAAAGAAAACTAAAACTCAAAACCTCGCTCTGAATTGATGCTTCTGTATCTGTTCATAGAGATAGTTCCTCAAATCTGTCTTTTCACGTTTCTAAACTCTATGGTAGTCACTTTTACAAGGAGTCTTTATTTAAAATTAAAAAGGATTAATTATCGGCGCAATAAGCTCCTCCAAAATATATTTTCTTCGATTTCGTAAAGCTTTAAGCCTCGATGAATTTGTATACTTTGCCCTCTCAAAGTCCAACTATAAAGTTTAAGAAAGGCGCTTGATAGGAATAAACTTCAATAGTTATTTTCAAATTAACAGACTTCCCTTAGAGCTGTCGCTTTAAGTCTTTTCATCGTTTCCTTTCTTGTCCTATTCTTTTGGTGTTCCACAAGGCAGCCATTTAGGTCCCCTTTTCGTTATCCATGCTATAAAGGATTTTATTAGGGTCAATAAGAACACTTTCTTTCTTTCTAAGGTGACGGTACCGTTTTTTGCAAGTCCAAATTTCTTTAGGTCATAACTCCTGCCTCCTTGACCAAGATCTTAAAAATTTGTTCAACTAAGGCGCTTCAAAAATCACTTGGACTTCAATATTAGAAAGTGCCAACAGTTTTCTTTTTTACGATGCCTTCTTTCACGAGCACTATAATTTTTCTTTTAGTTTAATTTGCTATTTAAGGTAGGATCCAGATATTTTGGGTCTTTTTTGGATTTTTCAGTAAAAATAAAAGGGTTTACAATGAAAAGAAGACCGCTTCGTGGTGTTCTTTTCGTCGTTAGGGATTTATCTTATTTTTACTATGGTCCACTTTTATTATGAGTTTTAAAATATAGAAAAGGACATGTGCTTTACTAAATAACAGGGTTCACTTTAAAGCTCAGCTCACAATTGCAAAATTTGTATTGAAAATAAATCTATTGTGAGCTACTTAAATTCAAAGTCGAGTCTTTGATTTTTTGAAAGTGCCATATATTTTTCGAATAGCAAGCAAGACTGTTAGTAAAAGTCATTTTTGAACTTCACCTTAAATATTGTTTAGGTCACAATAGATTATTGCAAATGCAAAAAAAAAATTTCTTTGTGAGTTCGTAGTATTTAGCTTTAAAATTCAAAAGAACTATTAGAAGAGAAGTGATATTCATAGACTTGGGGGTTTTCCCCTAGCGGAATACACTAAATTTACAACACCACGTCTTAAAAGTTAAAAACAAGTATACCAGAAATATATTCATCGCTACACGCCTATGCTGCAATCACTGCGGCACTGCACGCACTTTTTATTTTTTACTTCTAAGCAACGCAGAGATTTAAATTCAATGAACTTGGCAGCATCGAATTTTAGTATTGGGCTAAAGGTGCATATGAACAGAAGACACACAATCTTGGGGAAGGTTGCCTATTAGCGACGTAAGACTTATGTCCTTTAAAGCAGTTGATAGTTTTTAGAAATTGACGGAAAGTATTACATTCATTCGTGGAAACTTTAAACATCGATTAGCAACAAAAAAGCGAATCCGTGAAATTATTCTTCAGAGCATTATTTCCTCAACAGCTTTTCGATTGATTTTGCGGGATTTTTGTTCCGTTTAACACGTTCACCCGTTCACGCAACGGACACGACAAAGTTTCTGGATTGATTAAGCTCTTCATTGACCACTGCGAAAGATCTCTTTCTGTCCTTGGAGTACAAAATTTCGATTCCAACTATTTTACACTCGAAAGTTATTACCCTCCATTAGTTAATTTTAAATTAAACAATTTTGCATAAGTCGATATAGGAAAAATTGTGACCCTCTTGGTGTTTTCCAATTTACTTTTTGTTATTTTATATTTTTTAAATGCAATTTCGCTTAAAATACGTTTCACTTGTTGGAGCGCTTTATATAATGCAAACAAAAGATAAGGAACGCACCACTTAGACACTCATCGGATATTCACTGAATGCGCTATTAAGCACTTAACTATAACAGAAGAAACATCTCAATTCTTCTGCGCGATATCCTTGCATGCACGATGAGCTGTATAGTGCGCATTGTTATGCAATGAATACGCCGCGGCGCCGAAGAGCCTCTTAACAACTTGTTAATTCATCGTCTTCATGGCTGTCGACGTCGCGGTTACCAGCAACGACGGCGGCGTCAGATACAAGAACAAGAAGCCTCTTCAAGTCCAAGAATATCGCTGACGCTACCCACTCGAACTGGTTACATAATTTCCATCCCAAATGGGACTCCTTCCATGCGTATACCCTTGAACCGTCATATTCTATACACGAAAAGGTGCAGCAAATGCCTTTGTCAATATTCCTGAGTGGCGATGCTTGCCGCTTGCATCAACGTCGTCATCTCAGTAGCTGCATCTTGCATCAAATGTGAAATTTATGCAGGGATATTTTTTGTGCACTCAATTTTGTATGGACACTTGAGGTTGAGGTTCTGCTGCTGCCGCGCGCTGTTCCCAAGATGCATTCAATCTCTAGTGGGATTTCAGTTTGATGTCAGTGTTAATGACGATGTCGTTGTTAATGATGGCGCAAGTGTGTTTATGTTTGGAGATTATGTAAAGTATTTCGCATTAAGGCATTTTGAGCCCAAGTTGTATATCAAAAGCTGTTGTGCTTAATGGGTGATTGTGGTTAATTTTGATGAGTTATTATCTACAAGTGAATGTTGGTGGGTAATAAAGATTATAAAGACGCGGTTGAGTTCCGCATTATCAGTGAATTGCGAATTTACTTAAAATACGTTTTTCCATTGAGGGTGTGAGGACTGAGGACTTGTCTTAAATGTTCGAGGACCTGTCAAATACAGGAGATACGGGTTTTGTATAAAAAAATCCAGGCACTTACATTACATTAGGTTTAGATTTTATTAAACTTTTTGTATATACAATTTTGCGTTTGTTTTTATATAATTTTTTTTTATATGTATACAATTCGACTTAATACTGGGTAACAAATGGTGGTGAATAATTAATGTTGTTAGCTCAACAACAGAGCCCAATGGCTTACATTGCTTTGTTTACAAAAATGTATTTATTATTATATTTTAATATATTCACTTAATCTCATAATTTTATGCAGCTCGTAAATTGATAAATTTCTGCGGCGCTTTAAGTAAACACACCTCGGAAATGTCAAAGTCTCTTGTCGAACTTAGCTGTTCTTAGACTTCCCAAAATTATCGATATGCCGAAAATAAGTGAAAAGAAACATTTGGTTGAATTTTGAAGAAATTGGCAGTAAAAGAGTTTCTTATATTGAAAGTTTTTGGCGAAAACAAATGCAAATACATAATTCCATCAAGTGTGCTTTTATAACAATCGATTGACATCATTTTATTGATTTCCAGGCCATAAACAACGCTGTTTGACATTTGAAAATTTGCTTGATTTTCCGCAGTCGATTTCCGAGTAAAATTGATCGCGGGAAATTATGAGGCCGGCGTAAACTGTTCTCCATACAAAATCTGACAGTTCATTTACGAGGTGGTAAATTTCTGCAGTTTACGCAGTATACCCTTATTATTATTATTATGATGAGGGTCTAGTGTACTACGACCTTGTGGTCTATTGTGCCCCCTGCTTATACTTCGGAAAGGTTCATGCCCTTCTCCAGAGCTCCCTTGCATTGCAGTTTCATTCAGAACTGTGTTTGAGGATCATCGCTCAGTCTTGGCCTCGGCAAAAATATCGACTTTAGAGCACTTCCTCTAGTCCAGTCTCTTATGAATCTAAGGATGAGTAGCGGGTCTATGGTCTGTATATCCTTGCCTGATATCTGGTACTTGCCCAGATGTTTGAGCCTCTTGTGGGTCAGTGCCCCACAGTGTTCCAGAATGTGATCTGGGGTCTCAGCGCTCTCATCACAGGATCTACAGAGACCTTCTTCTTATAGTCCTATTTTCCTCAGGTGTTCCCTGTTATAGGAGGTTAGTCATCTTGGTAGGATTGGGGTCGAAATTCTGGCGAGGTCAAAATTCTCCTTTCAAATACAAAATTCTGAAAATAAATAAAAAACATTTGTGAGACAGAACAGAAAAAATAACAGAATTAGGAAAAGCAGAGTTTTTTTTATTAAAAGTCAGAAATTTTGCTATTATCCTCGATGATGGGTTTCCACTTCCAGTTGTATGACGTTGGCTTTTTCAAAGGGTCTTGTACTTCTGATGTTATTTTTTCGAATTGGATCGGAGCGAAGTCCTGCACAGATCCTCAGGAGTCTTCTTTCAAAAACTTCCAGCTTCCTCATATATGCTTGGAGACGGTAAACCAAATAGGAAAGCCATATGTTACTACCGGCCTTATGAGTTGTTTGTAAAGTAACAGTTTCGTTGTTTGGCTTAGTCCATTCTGCTTCTTCATCAGCAGGCGAACTCGGTGGAGTGCGAGTGAAGCCTTTTTGAGAAGAGCGTTCAGGCGGGGATTGAATCGCAGTCGCTCATTGAAGTTGACCACGAGATCCATCAGGTAAGTTTAGCTTTATGTTGTGACAGTTGGTGGCTGACCTTACTCTGGTTCTTCTGATGGGTCTTCTTATACATATCAGCTGAGATGTACCCGTGTTGATTCGTATTCCCCATTTTAAGTAGTACTGGATTAGCTTCTTGACGTGGGCTTCTACTATTCGTTGCGGCTATGACTGGGGACATCGAGTTGCTGAATGTGACGGAGTTATCGGCGAAGAGACAGCTGTTGGTGGTACTCTGGAGTTGGTCGGGTGTAAAAATGTTGAAAAGCAGCGGTCCTAGCTTGGAGAGCCTTTGGCAACACCAGCCCCAATGATTTTTATTTTTGATTAGCGGTCTTCTATCTGCACAAAAAAGGCGCCTTTCCCGGCTCTAGCTTATAAACGTCTCGGAGAATATTCGCGGTACCCACTTCAGTCAAATATTTTAGTTTTAAGCTAAGGATAGGTCGATTTTCTCTGCCAAAAGCCTTTTAGAAATAACGTACCTAGTCAGGACAAGGTGCTAGACAATAATGATTGGCCTAAAAGCCGAGCTTTTGGGAGAGAATTTTTTGTCAACAACTTTCGTTAAATATTGTAAGCTGCTAATATTTCGGGCATCACTTACCGATGATGGTTTGGACTTGTCGAGTAACCCCTGCAGGCATTTACGCTGAAAAGAAAGACTTAAGCCATGTTACATACATTTATAACATGTGTCGGATGACCAATTGTCACCATGCGATTTCACTTGTGTCACTACAGAAATTGAAGCTGCCAATCTAGAGAAAATTTACTACAAATACTCCTCCCAGACCCTACCGGATTAGATTTCTGGTAACGTCCTCAACTTAGAAGACTGGTACAGTGGAATCTTCTCCAATTTCAATAGCCCTGCCAAAAGCAATGCACGCCACTTATTTTTAGCATAGCAATTCACGCACGCAATAAAATGATGCACACTCCCAAATGCATCCATTTGCCTCATCCATCAACTGCATGTTGTATGCCCAAACAAAGAAGACCAACGCGAGCCCGCAAATCCAAACGTAAATTACAATAATTCAAAAACCAACCGCAAAAGTGAATTCATAATGTCGTCGTGTATTCGCAATATGCGTTGACACTTCTAACCGTGCGTCGTCGGTTGTTCGGTCGCGTGGCAGGCACAAGCACACGCGCCAACACCACACTAATGCAATAACTCCTCGACGCTCGACGCTCGACCGCAAAAAGCCACATAATTTATATGCAAATTAAAGTTGGCGTACAGCATTTTATTCAGCAAAATTTAGCGCAACATTTGCGGCCAAATGAAATGCATTTATAATGTCCAATAAGCAGAAGGAACATTCGGCCAAAAATAGCTGCTTCCCTGTCCCATCTCTTCGGCTATATTAAATAAAATTTTCAAAATTCCATTGCCGGCAAGGAACGCCATAAATTACGCATGTACCTATTACGTATACGAACATAGAGGCGGACGACACTCTAGACCCCGGATGCTGGTTGTTGGGTCCTTAATGGAGCAGGATGGCTCGAATGACAGCAGGATAAATAGACATTTAGTGGTTATATGCCTAGTAAGCCGTCGAAATTGGTGCAAATATTATCCATATCCTTGTGCTGAGTTGAGTGGTAATTGTACGAGTAAGCCGGCGCGCTCCCACAATGCTAATATCATCAACCGACATCCTATGCAACCTCCCATCATCCATGGGCGGACGACCATGTTTGTATACACGTGAGCCTGCGAGCTGTTGTTGTAATATTCGATTTGGCATTTGGGTTGCATAATCCTAGAAATTATTGTCTTTGTTTGCAGTCCTTAGTCGATTTGGCTCCCAACCAGAAGATAGTGCTGCGCTGCAGTTGCGAAACTATTAATTTATGTCTTGCAGGTATTGGTGTAGGTAGATAGTTGGTACGAGCACAATTCCTCTGATGTAAGAGTAAGGGTCATGAACGCGCCATTAAGTCTGGAAGTGTTTTTTTGTGTCGTACTTCTGGGAGTGGATTGTCGAAAGTTTTTCTCTATCCGACAATGGTCTCTGATGTTGGCCTTCATTCAATTTGTTGTTGTCCTCTAAAAGGGTGTGCGACGTGGTGCGAAAACCAAACTCCCCCCACCCCCCAAACGTCTGTGGCTTAGAAAAATCTTTTGTGTCCTTAACCTAATAAGTGCATGGAGGGGGTTCATACAGCAATTGCTGGCTGGCTTCAACCCAATGATGGTGTCTCTCTTGGGACATTTTTTGTTGGTGGAAAAAAAAATCAGGAAATTGAAATCGATACCGAATTTCCCTCAGGTGTGTAGGGAAATTGTGTTTTGTGATAAAACATTTCCACAGCGTGTGACTATTTCCTGACTGAGAGGGAATGCAGACTTCCAATTGGGTTAGGTGGGTTTTTTCTTTCTTTTTGCTTTTCTGAAGAATCAGCTAAAAAAAGAGACGCGCACGCACGAATTGGGTTAAATCAATTTACAGTGGAAATGCGGTGTGAATTGGGACTGGAAGGGAAAGTATTGAAGTGCACAGACTTTTGGGGGTTAAGGTTTTCTTTCCTACATGTATCTATACTTAATGATATACATTTTAATCTCAGAACTTGATTGATTTGGCAGTTTTAATATCGAACGAAATTTAAGGCTTTGGACTTGTACATTTGGGTAAAATTTGGAATTTTGAATTTAGAGGTATTTATGCTTTTAGCCCAGTATCCTGCTCGCGATAAACTGTGTCTACCATAATAATTATGTAAAAAGGTAAAATTAAGCGAGTTTAGCAAACCTGTATCCTGGGTCCTAATCACGTAACTTTTGAGACGACTATCGTCCAAACAATAGACCTCCAAAACTAGCAACTAAGTGCAAAAATTACGATTTTTAGAGCTTCATTTAGTTCATTCCCCAAAAATGTATGGAAAACTTATAATAATCAAACAATAATTTGCTTAAAAACAACTTATTGTGGGCCTTAAAATTCCGAAGATCATGATCTTACGTGATCTAACACTGTTTGTAAACTAAATTCTAGCTTCATATAGATAGGCCTATGACAAGTTTTTACTCATTAAGCTCTCGAAATAAATGTCAGGTACACATTCAATCGAAGATAAATTTTGACAATTTGACATAAAAACACAAAAAAACGGAGGAAAGGGTTTATGTTGCGTTTACTATGGATGATGAAAAAAGTTTTTTTTTTTGAAGTTTTAGAGGAACGACCAGAAAAAAGGGAATAGGCAGGAAAAATCCCACTGCATTAATGATGGAAAACTGTTTTTTTAAGACTTAAATAATCTTACATCTTTTGCAAATCGGCTGTTTTTTTTTGGCATAGGGATCTACGCGACACAAAGGAAAGTGTCATCACTTGCTACTACAGAAATTATTTCCGCTGCTGCAGCAATGATAATATCTTCTCCAAGTCACTGTTTTGGTAATACTTATACTTAAATATGTATTGCGATGTCTTTGAAGTTTGAAATTCGAAAATGCTAATAACGCGTATTATAAAAATTAAGTTTACTTTCATCTGTCGTGAACATATGGTTTTCGTCCCATCTATATCATGTTGAATAATTTAGCGAGCATTTATTTATGAATAGAATTCGACTTCGTTCATATGTCCGCCACGGACAATATAGGCTCCTCTAACGTCGCCGGATTGTTGGCATACACCAATGATTTAATGTAGCCCCATAAAAAAATCTAGGGGCGTTAAATTAGACGATCTCGGCGACCAATCGACGGGTCCGTTTCTCGTGATAACACGTTCACCGAACTGAGACTTCAATAACTCGATTGTTGCACCCGCTGTGTGGCTTGTGGCACCGTCTTGTTGGAATCACGTATAACTGATGTCCAATTAATGCAATTTCTCAAAGAAATAATATTCCAAGATTTCTCTGTAGCGAATACCATTTACGGTAACGTAAGGTCATTTTCAAACGGTCCAATGACGCCACCGGCATGAAAACAGCACCAAACAGTGACTTTTTGCGGATGAAGTGCTGTTTCATGAGGGGTCTCACCTATCCAGTAACGCGTGTTTTGCTTATTGACGAAGCAGTTTACCAAAAATGCGCTTCACGTTCATCTTTGAAAATGATATTGCGATGAAGTTCTTCATTTTCTTCCATCATATCCAGAGCCCAATTCGAAAACGTACGTCGCTTTATATGATCAGGTGGCCTTAGTTCTTAAGTCAGCTTGATCTTTTATGGGTGTAGGCCAAGATCCTTTCGCGAAATTCGCCCTAATTTGGTCTGGGAGAGGCCAAATTCTTAAGAATACAGTGAAATTGACTGATTTGGCTCGATTGTGACTGACGCATTTTCGGCAGCAATATTCTACACACTTCGGGCAAAACATGGCAAGAATTAGGGCCGAAAATTGGCGTTAACGCTTTTAAAGTTGCGACCACCGACTCGGAATTTTTATAGTAAGTTTTAATTATTTGTAAACGTTGTTTTTTCGTGTACTTAACCATGATGAAAATGTTGATTTTACATTGACAGTTCGGTAATCGGGTAAAGGGTGCGTTCATACTGAAACAAGTCGATGATGGAAAATCATTGTCGCGGTGTTGCTGATCAGCAGCCAGCTTTAATGCATTCATCATTTTCATTTTAGCTCTATTGGCTGCCAGTGTATTCGTTAAGTTTTTGGTAAGGATCAAACTGGGAATTGTCGACGCCTTTCCATTTTTGTTATACATAGTGGCATATAGGATATGCTCCGCTGAATCTTCTTCAACATATTTTTAACGCTTCTCTTGGCGAAAGGTGGAAAGCAGTATTTAAAGGGGATGACCAGGTAGGAAGAGTTCGAAGTGGTAGATGGTATATTAACATTATTTCCTCGATTCAATAAAAAAGAGGCACTTAGTTCTGAATTAAGAAAAATTGACGACCCCCCTCCTGTCAACTTTTATGATTTTTGACTAAAACTCAACTTTTGTGACGTCGATAGTTACCAACTTTTTATGAAATTTATGAAAATGGAAATGAGCCATATCTACAAAGCGGTGGCAGTTTTGGCATCCAATAAAAAGGCGATAACTTCATGAATTTGATTTCTAAAAACTCCCTGCGATCAAGAAATCAAGCCGTAAAGCACTTCTTTAGGGGCCAGTTATATCGATAACTTGGTCTTAAAACGTTGCTTAGGAATTGTAAGATTAGTTTATCAAAAAAAGTAAGTAAATTATCTTCAATGTTTTTTAGAAAAAGAATTCATAAATTTTTCTGCACGAAAAAGATTTTACGTACAGAACAATTAATAAATGTTTTTTTTTCGAAAATTTAAGTATAATTTGCTTTTTTGATAAACTAGCTTTATAATTCATTAGCAACATTTTAAGACCAAGATTGAGTTCAAGCATTATCTTTAAGTGGTCAAAAAAAGCAAAAGAACATTTTTTTGGTTGCATTTTACGTATATCGCTATAACTGGCCACTTAGCAGAATCTGTCTAGTTTTGGCTCATCAAAGAAAAATAGAACCAGTAAGCCAAAGATGAGTACAAAAAATGCGTTCTGTTTTTTTTAATACGTTAACCGTTCCTAAAATCCCCTCCGTTGTCCGCATCTAGCAAAACGTCTGATAAATATCCAACAGTGGAAAAGAAAGCTTCTTATCTCAATTCAGACGCTTGGAACCGGCATAAAATTTAAGGTCCCTCTCATTCATAAAAAAACTGTTACTCTAAGAAATTAATTTTTTTTCAGTGCGTTACAAGTTACAATTTGTTTAGATTAGCCCCACAATATTAAAACAGAGGTGGGGGAAATAATTATTGATTTTCTTGTAAATGGCGCAAAACTAAGTTTGCTTTCAACAAGAGGGAAGGATTATCCAAAATAGTTCTGAAACAGCCGCAGTTAGGGATAATAACGTAGTCTACCTCGGCTCCACTGAAGATTCTGATAACGACATCACATCCGAAACCAAGCGAAGATTTTGTGCTTATTTGTCAGTCGCTTTTTCCTTTACTAGCAAGCCTTTTCAAGAAATACAAAAAGATCCTATGAACTTTGAGGTTATGGGATGAACATATTCAAGCGTCAACGGGAAACACAATAAGCAGTACAGCAGAAAAAAGTGTCTCAACCTCCCAAGATCCTTATAAAACCAACAGCCCAACTGAACAGTTAGTTTTCTTGTTGTTTTGAATACGCTCAACAAATGTTTGGCGAACAAAATCATCCAGATACCTAAATAAGCAACTGCCCTTGCCTGATAAAAAAACTTTTAAAACATACTACAACGACCGAGACTATATCTTTCCCGAACACGTGAACACATGTTCTATTGCCTTGAGAACAACCTACAAACAAAATTCGCTTCCCTCCGCCAACTCTCCACTTATTCGAAAACTTTATTGTTCCTCTTGGATGCAGGAGAAACAAAAAAAAAACTCAAGACTTTCTGAACCTCTCACAAGAACTTTTGTCTAAAAGTTTTGAAATTAAACTGTTGAGTCGGCAGCCACTTGTTGGATTTCTCACACAATTTGTCATGGACCCCAATCGGCAATCCCATCAGCGAACTAAAGAAGGGAGGCCCCCTTCCAAATTGGAATTGAGTGATTTTGCATGGGGCATTCCTCTTCCACTCCCATACACATAGAAATGTTTGGGAATTGAGCAATCAATTTAAGATAGCTAAACGTAGTTCAACCTTTACCGATTGCTCCTTTACATTTTCATCGTCAACCAACTGTATAGGAATAGCTGGAGCAACCCCTCCCCATGCCATGGGAATCCGCTTATCATCAATATTTGAGGGATGTCTGTATACGTTTTATCTATGCCTACATCGAGAAAATTCTCCTTCAGCGTACAAGGATTTACTTTACACCGAAACCATAGACAGTGTCATGATAATGTGGCAAACGTTGTAGCGATTTATTGATGGCCAAGTTCATGGTCTGTTGCACAGTTCCAGAATGCAGACGCAAAAATATACCTACCCCTACCGCACTCGAGAAGAGACAGTAAAGAATGTGCAGTGGCGGGCTGTAAAAAAAGGAAATAACCCCAAAACAATACACGTGATAACAATATAAAATATAAATACTATTATGACAGTGAATAACCAAAAGAACACACAAACAAAAAGCCATGACAACACAAAGCCTGGCATTCTTCGTCGGGTGTTCGGGTGGCCTCTGTATTTGAAAGTGGAGCAGATCCAGCAGACTTCAGCGTGGACATCCATATTACACACAAAGCATTCCCCTAAAGAACGCAAAGCGTGTAGCGCTAGCGTTACCCTTGGATATAATATTTTCCCAAAGTAATCCTCTTTTATTTGGTTGTGTGTGTTGGTTCTTTGCTCGTTGTTTTATGAAAAACACAAAAGAATGTGCATAGTGTGTCATTTCATATATACTTGAATGGATCGCTCTGCCTTGTTTTGTATCGGATGTAGCTATCCCAAAAGAGGAAACAAAAAAACGGGTAAAATCTCTGTAGCTCATAGATACCAGCTAACAGCAGTAGCAGATACAAATACACAAAGCACCCTTGTTAGGCTAAAGTACTGCTCTCCTTTCCATTGCTGGCCTTTTAATATACATTTTTTTTGTAGCTCTTCTCTATTTATTTTTTCGTCATTTTTAGTTAAGCATGTGCAATGGAGCGCGTCGTTAACGTTAACTCGTTCACTACCGACGACCGTCGACCGGCGACTTTGGTGTATAGAGCAGAGGAGGATAATTTCTTCGGAATGACTTTATCTTTCAGTGAGTATCTCGTTCCAATCAATTCATGTGGATACGCTCTGCCATTCATGAAAATAATAAAAAGGGGGCCAACACGGGGGGGTAATGTACCCGAAATGATCGGCTCAAGATTGTGTAGTGGGCCATTGTGTAAGCCTTTTTGACCGTATCATGGTGGGTTGTTGTTTTTTATTTCCTACTAGGGGTGGAGAGGTGGAACCAGATGAAAAGTGTATCCGCCTTTGTATATTTGGTTGAGAAGTTACATAAGCTTGATTTGGATTCGATTGGGATGAGATGTAATTATTTGTTCGTCAAATTTGTGCACTGAAGTGGATGTCCCATTCAACAGCGAGATGTTGTCAATAAACCGAAGGATATTTTCTTTGAGTGATATCCACAGATGGATTATGCTAACTTTTTTTGTTGATTGTTTTAGGCAGCGTCTTCTATTCGCAAAGGGCTATGTTGAGTGGCGCTTAAATCTAAGCCTTTCAATGATATTTACCTTTCCATTCCAAATATAGCAATCACAATCTAATAATAGTTGTCAATCCAACTAGAGCTAGGTTCTCGTGCGTCTACAACTTTTTCAGTAAAGTTCCCTCAACCATTCACTTGCTGAAGTTTGGCCATCAACAGTTTTTCATTTCTATAAATTCACACAAAACCCTCTTATAACAACAAACTGAGGAAATACCATCAGGCAAAAAGAAAAATCCCAGATAACCAACCGGATTACAGCCGATTACCCACGGTAGAGTGGAACCCTTTTCGCATAAAGCTTATTAATGTATACGACGAGGATCTGAAACATTGGATGATTTTGATTTCCTCATATGTCATTCTTAACGAATGACATCACGTGTATGAAGCAGGAGTGACGACAAAAGGAAATATCCCACCCTCTTGATGTCATCTTTAACGGTGAGTCTTTTATTTTAGAACCATATACAGAGGAACCATCACACAAGAGGTAATCCAAATGTGTCACTCCAAATGGGGATCATCATATATCAGGCTATGGTGAATGAATGTAACGAATACTTTAAGTGAGACCATGAAGTGCGCATTTATAGCTACACACAGACACATCCTTTCAATGATACTCATCAGCGCCAAATTGATGGGGAAATGACAGGTTTTCAGATTTTCGTAGCAGCATAGGCGTTCGAAGTAATTTTGTGTAATTGAATTAACTTTGAAAATTCATTTACAAAATTTACTCAAGAAGGATTTCGAGGAGTTTTCAAACAGACGCGAGAACCGAGAACACCTTTAAAACGAATTTAAATTTTGAATTTTTTACTAAAGAATTTGATCCAGAAGACGTTTGTTGAGTGTTTGGGAAGTTAGAATATTTTTAATTTTTTTCGGGGGCAGGTGGAACTCTTCTACAAGACATACATTTGTTTAGTACTGGAATTAAATAAGGACAGATCTAGAAATTTCGTATTAGGAAGTTGTAAACGTCTCTAGCAAGGGCAGAGTTACTAAACTGTAATTTATATTCCGGTTGATAATTATTAGGGTTAAAATGAAGGGAAAAAATTGGTCAAAGACGTCGAAATTTTTTGTTTAAAGCGCGGTTTTCCTAACGTGTCCTATTCATCGAGAGACATTTTTCATTGCATCTGCTTTAAATGTAGGAGTTCCCGATTCACTGAAGAGATCTTCATTTCTGATTTCCTCACTTTATTTATCGACGAATGATCCTTTATTTTAACTGGAGGGACACTAAAAGTCAGGCCAGTCAAAGGAGCGTCTTTTAAAACATCAAAACATTTTCGTTCCTCTGCAACATAGAAACCGCCACACACAACGCTTTGGGTGTGCACTAGACTGTCCCGTCGTTGTATGAAGAAAAAAATTCTCGAATTTTTTATCGAAAGGGCGTATTAACGAGTAGATTCTGAATATTTATCTAATTTTTGATTTGGACATGACTTTTGGGGCTCTACCGAGACCAAAGTTTAAAGATCTTTAAAAAAAAGTAAAAAAAATATTTTTTTTCTTTTATTTTATTATTTTGAATACATTGACTTGATTTATTAAATTAAAGTTAAAGTTAAGCAAAACAAAGGACTTTAAAAAAATGTGTTTACTTTGCGAAAGTAAAAAAAAAGTAAAAATAAATATTTACATCGAAAATTGACGCTTGGAAAAGAAGGCATTTGCTTCGTGATTCGATTGTATTTCCAACGAGTTCTTCTCTCGACTTTGTTCCAATAACACATTGGCTTTCTTTAGTCACACCTCACAGATTTGATGCATTTGTCGACACTTTGCGTGTAACATGGAAATTCCGGTATTTTCTGAACTTTTCTTTGCACCAGCAATGGCAGTTCATCATCAGTCAATTCAGCTAGGAAAGGTGGTGGAGTAATTTGACATTCATTCCAAAAAATTATGGTTATGTAGTCCGAAGCGTTAACTTTTATGTTTGGCTGATTAAATATTCGGTTTTATAATTCGTTTTAAAGCAAGCTCTCTGACATAAACCTTTTTCGAAGAGCATTGCTATCAAAATATTTTTACGATGTCCGAAAATAGCGTTTCCTTCAATGACAGGATCAACGATTGATTTTAAGTTGTTGGCAACCAGCTTGAAAAAGAGATGAGTTGATAAACATGTTGCGGGCCATCTTTCAATAACACTGGGCCCAAAACTTTCATCATGAACTCCACAAGAATTTTAAGATGTTCAGGTGGGTTACTTGAACATCACTAAGTTTGCAAAATTTTCGAGTGCCCGAAGGAGATCTGTTTTATGATTAAAATCATTTGAATGAAAAAAGCAAATTACCCACTATAATTGTCGACATAATTCCATTCTTCCAGAACCTCATTCCGATAGTTAGTCAAAGAGCTGATACAATAGTAGATTCAGCTCTTTGACTAACTTATGCACTACGCTTTCTATCTAGTCCTTTTTAAATTTTTTAGGTTTCAGCTTTGTCATTAGCCCCGATCACCATTTTTCAGTCATTTCTCTGGTCCACTAAAAATTATCTTTTACAACAGGCACTTCTTTTATCCTTTACACAATGACAGTATTTAAAAGAATCACACTTACAAGATGCGAAGTCAAACTTTTTTTAAAAAACTGAAATGAAAAAAAATATCTTGTAAAGTAGGTACCTACAGAAATTGTTGATAAAATATCTAAAAATAGACCAAATTTGAAATGTTAAAAACATAAGAAAAAAAAGTTTTTTTCTGATAATTTCACCGGACGGGTGGTTTTTTGTTTTTTCCGCATAATGCTATTCAATACGCAGTCGGCGCAGTGGATTAGAGGTTAGTTTGTTGTACTACTAAGCGAGGGTTCCCCGGTTCGAATCCTGAAAGAACCAAATTACATCGTAAGGTTTTTTTCCACTGCGCCACCTCTCGCGAACGTCTGACAAGCATCCGAGAGTAGAACTGTCATGAAAGAGCTTCTCAATTAGCCGTTTGTACTCGGGGTAAAATTGTAGATCCCTTCCATTCGTCCCAAAAACTGAAAACTCATACAAAACGAATGTTTGTGAGAAGCTAGGCCTTGGGTCCCACAGACCTGTCGCGCCAAAATATTTATTTTTTATTTATTTGCTATTCAATACGCAACTTTTGCGGGGTCTTTCTTTAAGATACTCCAAAAAAATTGTACGGGACAGCCTAGTGTGCACCTGATGTGTACCCACCATCCCAAAGCAGAACTGCTATCAAAAACTGTTTGATAGTGTTAAATTTTGGTCTGTAGCTTAATATCGAGATGAAGAGAGAAGCTGCTGGATAGCTTAAAACATTTAAAGAAGCGTTGGTCCCTAAACATATATTTATTTCATATATTGGTTAACAATCATTTTAATAATGGCAAGAAGGAAAAAAATACATTGTGATAGGAAACGCCCCTAAAAGGTAGGCGTGGCAATAAGTGATATAGCCTTAATCCTCTTGGGAATCCTAGGAAACATCTCAAAAGAAGTTGCATTGAAATTTGTAAAGCAGTTTTTAAGTCAACCGGTAACAAACGATGCCCCTTCAGTTTTATTATATGAAGTTGAGTAATCTCTGCTTTGATACTTTGCTCCAAGCAACGTTAACTCAATTCCTAAGTGCGTCATTAAAAAGAAGCTTGCCGAAGGAAGGCATCATGTTTAAAAATCTCCCAACTTTTTATTCCAAGGGTTGCGATTGCACATAAGATATGAAGAAAACCAGCTAAAGGTTCCTTTAGCAACTAATAGGCTAAAAAACAATCCGACGAAAAAAAAAACAGGTGAAAAATTATATTGAATTTCTTGAAAAAGGATAAAAGATTATTTCGGCCGTTCTCGCCAAATCCCTCGAAACAAACCAACAGCATTATATAGATTTCCAATGAAACTAACTCGCAAGCTCCTAATCTACGAATCAAATGAATGTCTATACGATCTCTGGTTGGGTCAGCACATTGTCCACCCTGACTACAGTCTTAAAACCCGAATCCCTTTCTCAACATTCCGATTCCGATGGTAATAATCCCAAATGAAGTCAAATTGTCCAAAAATGACCCCTTTTCCCTTAAAGTTTGATCTTTTAAATTTGATTGCACAACTTCTCTGTATATACTGTATTCCTTTCACGCACTTTTCTCATCGCACCCAAAAAATAAAAAAAAACCAACAAACAACTAAGGATTAACCCAACCTTTCAACTCAAGTCTGAAAATGAAAATAAAAAAAAAAGTAAATAAACAAACAGAACAGTCCCCTTTTGGTTCTTAATTGATACTCCAATGAATACAAGATTTCATTTCATTTTGTACACAGGAAAATAAAATCCAGAAGCGACCACTCCACCCCCCACAAGTAGTATATGTAGGTACAATTGTACATCCCCTATCCCCCATCTATGTGTACACACCCATTGCCTTTAATTTGCTCATATTTTACATCCCGAACACATGCAAAACCTGACCCAAACAATCTGCTCATTGAGATTTCACATTTTAATTTGGGATGGCCGAGATCTCGTCCTGCTGATTTACATTTCGGAATTCACACAAAAATGCTGTGAAAATGAATGGGGATGCCCGCACCCACAGGATCCGACATCCTACATCTCTGCCATAAGAGCCAAGCTACAATTTAAATGAAGCAGAAAAATAAACAAAATGTGATTAATTATCCCAGAGCAGGAGACTCGACTGTCGACTTCGCCATACAACTTGGGCTGGAGCTGGAAACCATAAAATGTATATCATTATTTAAAGATTAAACAAAAAAAAACGCAAATAAATAAAGAAAATGAATAAATCAGGAAGCGGGTGGCGGAGGCCATTCTCCCCCAGAATGGAAAGATAGCGCAATCGAAACTTTAAGAACGAAAGCATCTGTGCGTTGTGCGCTGTGCGAGGCTCGAGAACGATATCAATTTCGCAAGCCAATCGTAACCTCACTCAGTCTGTTCTTGGACCGTGTTGCGCTTGCGACACTAGCGTAAAACAGAGGTAGGTAAACAAAAAAAAAAAACAAAATGCAAACAATCGACATTGCGTTGCCTCACAAATCACAACTTGGGCGAAACGATATCATGGTTTTTGTGTTTTATTTATCGAAGTGGAAATTATCGAATTAACATGAACACCAGTACCAGTAGTATAGCAACAACAACAGCAACAACAACAAGAACAGCAACTTGTGATTTGTGCTTGTGATGTGAGTAATGATGGTTTATTCAATCGGCTGTGATGAATGCGCTTTTATCAAGCATGAACATTGAATTCAATACACGCCACGCGGCCGGCGTTCGACATCGACATCGACATCGAGAGTCGACTCTCATCTCAGGGCCTGTGTTCCGGCGGAGTGATTTGCGCGCTAAAAATGAAAGCTCATTGAATCCAATTGGAATGATTCTCTGAATGTGGTTGCTAGTTTGTGTGCACACGCAAATAAATCCAGTGAGACGAACGGTTGGAGGTTATGTTTGGCAGCGTGGTTTTAGATATCATTTCGATTTATTTATTACCCCCTGATTGACATTAACCATCATAGAAATAGAAATTTGGTATTGGTGGGTTGCCAACGATCCTACACCCCCAAGGTTTCACACTCCATCGAAATTTAAAATGCGATTTATGGATAAATAAAATTAAATGAAATAGAAATTTGGCAAGAGGGCAAGGCATAGCGTTGTAAAAGTGTATGATTGCGCATGACCAAGCGGGTTAAAAAAAGAGGTGTCAAACATAGAAACTCTGCTCTACTTAGGGAGGAAAAAAAGAGATACAAAAAAATGTTTTATCGAAATCAACTATCCAGTGACAGTGAATGCTTTAATAACCCGACATATTTTCCACTGGATTCCAGCCCATAAGGGCTTTGCTGGTAACGAAGAAGCTGACTCACTGGCTAAAATCGGCGCTACAATTCCGTTTATCGGACCTGAACCTTTCTGTGGACTGTGAAGGGGAAACATCAAAAAGCTATCACTTATTGAATCCAATGAAGTCTGGCTTAAAACTCCTGGGCAGAACTGCACCCAAATACTCTCCCAGGAAATCCTACTTCCTGTTTCCTGATCGACTTAGACAAAAATAACCTAAGAATACGAATAGGAATCATCAGTGGCCACGGCCCCATAAAAAACACTTATACCGCCTAGGAGCCTCTCCGGATCCAACTATGTCTTGAGAATGATGAATCCTCTCTTCACATACTCATGGAATGTCCGGCTCTTCTCAACCTAGGGAAAAAAATACTTGGCGAGGAAATCTTCTCACTTCAGCAACTCTCGCTTATATACACCCAGAGAAGATTTCTTTCTTGCTGACTTAATCCGGGGTGATAATATGGCTCTAAGACCTTACCAGGGAAGGCACAATAGGCTTCTTTAAGAGGCCGCAGTGCCAGAGCCCCCTTGAGGGCTCTCCCGCAATCTAATCTAAATCTAAATCTAACCCGACATAAATTTGGGGTTACCTTTGCTATGCCGTGACAATGGATGGATGAAAATTGATACAGACACACAATATTTAGTTGATAGCTTACGTGTGTGCAGAGATATCCGTCGGAACAGAAAATTCCCCGCAACGCATACTCTGTCGGAGGCTCAAATCCAGATCGTTAACAAATTCCGCAACCAATTTCTGTCGGAGGATATCGGAACCTAGCTGTCAAAAATTGAAGAAAAAAAATGCACTTCATCGCACTTCAACGTAATTCGCCGATATGCGTTACAAAATGTCGGAGAAAAATTCCGAATAGATGTTCCGAAGAATACCTCGAAACAAAAATCCTCCGAATCGGAGAATTTTCCATTCCGACGGATACCTCGCCGATTAAATTCAATTGGCAGGCTTTCATGCATATTTGGTTTTTGGTAGATAGTGTTTAGTGGTGGAAATTTAAAGAATCTAGTAGTCGGTAGGAATCTATATATATAAAAATGGTGTGAAAAGTGTATAGTGAATCATCAATTGAGAACAGCTGGGCCGATTTGGTTCAATTTTTTTTTCTGTTGTTCGTATTTAGCAGGAGAATATTGTTACGAAAGAAAATTTTGGAAAAACCCTCCGGAAAAGTCGGGAAATCGGAAAAATCGAAATTTGAGTTTTTGTATGGAATTTTTTGTGGAATTGTTCCGGAATGGCTTTTCGAATGGAAACTAGAAAATTCTTAGTGAAAAATTTGGAAAATTAAGGAAAAACACGAAAAATTAGAATTTTTTTTCGAAGAAATTTTTGCATTTTATCGCATGATTTGATGATTTATAGCTTTTGGTGAACATTAGAGGATCTACACTCTTCGATTCCCTGCGTACTGTAGATGGTGTGCTGTGCGCTACTTTTCGGGAGTTTTACCAATTTTATATTTGCTCGAAAACGATACACATTGGAACTCAACGCTCGCCGATGCAACTGTTTCTACGCCAGTGTATCTGTATAAAATGTGTACATTGTTTGCGATCATCATAGCGACAATTCATCACTTGAACTCCACCGCGAGGTAGCTGACGACATTTTGCACAGAGTTCGCACTACAACTTCGAATTTCGATCCTGAAATAAATGACGAGATGCGCAACGAAGCGTTAGTTCTGATTGAAGGCATATTATGCGGCAGTCTGCTGTCGAAATTGGGAATGCCAACGCCAAATCGTTCACGCACGATGTATTCAATCGCGAATCGCAACGGAAGGAAGACTATGATCGGGATGAGCTGGCCGAAAGAGTCAAATGAAATGTGCCGCTTTTGAATGCCGAGCAGAAAAACGTGCACGATTCGCTGATGAGGGTTGTTGACGATGAAACGAGAGGCATTTCCTTTCCGGATGCTCCCGGTGGGACAGGTAAGACATTCGTCATTACGTTGATTCTGGCAACAATTCGGTCAAGTTCTCAAAATCCGCTTTGAAGCTGCCGATGAATCTTCTCATGCAATGATCAATAATTTAGCGACAGCGAAATTGATGCGAGAATGCAAAACTATCATTTTATGGCGCTTAAAATAAGCTTTGGAGGCAGTTGACCTAACAATGGATTTACGAGGTGATTCGAGACGATTTGGTGGGGCTATGATAATGCTCTCCGGAGATTTTCGGAAATGCTTCCCTTCATCCCGAAGTCTACTGCTACCGATGAACATAATGCTTGCCTGAAATCGTGTTTTTTGTGGAGGCAAGAAGTTGAAACTGACCACGAAGATGAGAGCCGCATTGCAGAACGACCAATCGGCTGCTGAATTCTCGAGACAACTGCTGGCACTTGGCAATGGTTAAATTCCTGTTGATGTTTCGACTGGATTGATATCGTTTCCTGCAAATTTTTGCGAGTTCACATCATCACCAAAGTGTTACCAGGCATTGCACAAAATTATAGAAATATCGATTGGATTAGTGAAAGGGCAATACTAGCAGCGAACAATAAGGACGTCGATAGCTTGATTGAACTCGCTTGATGTACCATCAGAAACTCCGCCGCATAATTTACAGTTTAAGTCATCCGAAATTGTGCAACGGTACGCGATAAATGTGATTCAAGCGACGATCATCAAGGACAAATTAAAAGGAGAGAAAGTCCTTATCCCAATAGTTCCGATTATTCCAACTAATCTTCCATTCCAGTTCAAGCGAATTCAGTTTCCCGTTCGATTGGCTTTTGCGATAACAATCAATAAGTCGCAAGGCCAATCGTTGCAAGTCTGTGGGATTTATCTCGAATTTCCCTGCTTTCGGATGGTCAGCTGTACGTTGCCTGTTCGCCTGTTGGCAAACCATCTTCGTTGTTTGTTTTTGCCCCGGAAAACAAATTGAAAAACATTGTTTATCACATCGCTCTTTCGATTCAATTCAAATAAATTACCTTGAAATTTTAACTATCTGTGTTTTATTATCCCTCTGGAGTTTATCTGAAGGCGTAAAATTGGGGCGAGACGAAGTTCGCCGGGTCCGCTAGTTTATTTATAAAATAGGAAAGAATGACAGCCCTGCAGATACTTTTTTAATTTTTACTTAAAATAATACAGTAGAAGTAGAAAATATAAGATCCTATTAAAAAGTAGGAAAATTAATGGCCGAATATAGGTACTTTTTAATGCCACATAATTATCAAAAAAAAAATTGTCCAAACAATGTAAATTTTTGTTTGGTGTGAGGCACCCTTAATACTTAGGGGTATACAAATTTGTTATAAACCGATTCTCATACCTAATGAATATACATATAAAATTTCATCAAAATCGGTCAAGCCGTTTCGGAGGAGTTTAAACACTAAAACTGTGACACGAGATTTTTATATATATAGAGAAGAAAAGAAGAAGAAGATTGTGGAAGACATTATTCCAGTAGGGCAGTAGGTCGTGAAAAAAATTAAAATGAGAATGAGTGCATCTAAATTTGTTAAGTTTAAAATTGGACCTCTATGGGCTTTGATAATTTCACATCGGTTTGCACTAAAAACTAAAATAAATAAATAAATATTTTGGCGCTACAGGTCTATGGGACCCAAGTCCTAGCTTCTCACAACCATTCGTTTTGTGTGGGTTTTCAATTTTTGGGACAAATGGAAGGGATCTACAAATTTTACGCCGAGTCCAAACGGCTAATTGAGAAGCTCATTCATGACAGTTTTACTCTCGGATGTTTGTCAGACGTTCGCGAGAGGTGGCGCAGTGGAAAAAAACCTTAAGATGTAATTTGGCCCTTTCGGGATTCGAACCTGGGACCCCTCGCTTAGTAGCCCAACACACTACCACTAAGCCACTGCGCCGACGAGCACTATACGTTACTGAATTTGCCATTGTTTTGCATATAAAATCCACCAAATTCAGTGACGTATCGCTCCTTCAAGGATACGTACAAAACGAAAGTTTTAAATTCGAACGCGGATCAGCTGCCTCAATTGTGGCTCTGTCTATGAAATGAACACCTCCTCTATCTTGATAAAATATTGTCGAGGGCACTTGTTCGTGTATTTTGATGCACTATAATTTCAGCTGCCTATTTCGACTCAACTGAAAACAAATCCCAAATTAAAAACATGATCTGAAAAAAAAAATAGTAAATACTATGTATAGAACTCATGCCTGTTTGAGTGCGTAACAAGCTTATTCCGATTACAACCCCCTTAATCTGAATAAAGTCGAAAAACAACATTTCAATCCGTTTCGTATACACCTAACTCAGATAAGCGTGATATAGTTGAAAAAGTGCTCAAATTAAAAATATGTGTACTGCAAAATTCATATACCTATAGAACTTTTTTTTACCCCTGATGCTATGTGAAATGTTCACCCCACAACCCTGCCACACCGTTGGCAATGCTTGCAAATTGTTGGCTGAATTCATGTCGCATACACTCTTATCTACATCTATCGGCTCGGTCTTCCATACATTCATTATGGATTCAACTTAACTCATCATTCTCGTCGATGAGTGACTGAACTTTGGTGTGACGTGCTGCGCGAGACTGTGCTGCCGCAAGTCGAGCAGACGGGGCTTTTGTTCTTATATTACAAAACAATCGTACCCAACGATGATGGAGCAAAATTATATTTTTTAATTGTTATACAGCGTCGTCGGGAGTAGATATGTACGAGAAAATGAATGCATCACTCAACCGATATGGGGTTGCTGCTAAGGCTTCTCAAAGGCTATACGGGTGTGCCAGACGGAACAATAGATTCAACCATTCAGCGAAAAAATCATGTGTGTGTTTTATAGCTGCTGCTGCTGCTTCTTCATCATCATCTCACATCAAGTGGGAAATATTCACCTAAATATGAATATTCTATGACTATGATGATAGTGAAAGGTCCACCCTCGAGGGATTGTAGGGATACAGTGCACGAGTGTGTTTGCATGCGGTATATATTTGCTTCGTATGAGAGGTAGGTAGGTACTTATTTATCCATAATCCGTTCTCATTATAGTCACAAACCGCACCGCGTGGTGTACTCACACTTTATAAAAGGGCAAGGACTATGTGTGCAAAGTTTAGCTATCGGGTATCTGCACTCGGCAGACTTTGCGTAAACAAGTTATGTGAATATGAAAAGGTAGCAAAGCGTGCAAAGGAATGTCTTTTGAAATGAGAGTGCAGAGTTTTTGGAATGCAACTGTTCGCGGATGGTTCAAAAATTCGCGCTTTCTTTGTGTTAGGTACGTTAAACTTTTGATTTTAAAAGGATTTGCGTAATGCAATGTGGAAAAGGATTTATTTTTCCCGATTCCAATGCGTTTTGTTATATAAATATTTAGGTTATGCAGTTCCCGCTGTCGTCTTCACTCCTATGCAAAAGTATTTCACTCATTGAACAGATTCCTAGTAAAACTTAAATTGTTGCTGCTGAAAAAAAAAATTGCCATTCCGAGTAGATTCCTTTGAAGATCTTTTCTCTATTGATTCACTTATAGTAATATGCTGTAATATTTTGTTGAAAGTTCCGCATCAGCAAATACACAACAAAAGTATGTAGGTACAAGTTACATTTTGTAATTGATAGCGAAAAAAATACGCTGTGGTAGGAATCGCCCCTAGAAAAAAGGCGTGGAAACTTCCCACATAGCCTATAGCTTTCTGGGTATCTTAGCACAGATCTCAAAAAAACCTTTATCAAAATATGTCCAGCAGTGTTAACGTCAACCGGTAACAAACATTGGGCCCACTACATCCGAATTCATTTAGTTTAAGGTAGGTGCAAGAATGTTGATGAAATTTCTGATTCAGGATGTAAAATCAAATCTGCGATGATGACATTCCTCAAATAGGGTCGATTGTCACCTATTTGAGATGATGTTCGGGTGACAGATATTGTCAATGCACGATTACATTTTAATTCATTACAGTTGTTGAAGTGGGTGGCTCGTTGAACATATGGTTACCCTTCCCATGCCATTGCAGAATAATAATTAAAATGACGAGTCATAAGGGCTGCCAACTCTTATCTTAACCGATAAATTGATTGAAATGCCTCTCAAACTAATACATAAATACAAATTCATCTTCCGGGCATCTCATATTAATTATAAACATTTCCCTTTAAGAAGCTTAAGAAGATTGTTCATTAAAATGACTTCCCTAATTGGTTTTCAGCATATGAAATAACAACTCAGTGCCTACCCTCAGGATACACAAGACGTTCGTAATGACAATGACTTGTCATGACCTCAGGAGCATCTTATTTTACTCAGGTATTTGCCCTTCCCAAACATGTATCTCAATAGTCCACCCAACCCCCAGCATTCCAATAACCACCTCAACATCCTGCACTCGCCTTATGTGCCTAGCAACTGAACATGAACTGCACACATGTATCCCGACAAGAGCAGACCGATTGGAGGACTTTAGACGCCGGTAGAGAATTATATTTCTGTCTGTGCTCTCAAGTGAGTTTCTTCGCAGCCCAAAAAAAAAAAAATAAACAGAAAATTGGAACACATTCCTTCCATTTAGATGACGACGGCAGACGGAACAGCGACGATGACACTATGCCGCCTAAGACTGCGAGGCATCTTCAGAGCTACAAGAAAAAAAGAACGATACAAAATTAGACAGGTGCACCAAGTGGCACTCATCTTTCTTTGCAGCAGACGAATACCTGCACTCCATATTGCCCACCACCACCATCACCCAATGGAGTGCAGATTATTCGCATCTCAAGTGAGACTCATCACTTTTTCTTTCGAAGAACAAGTACCAATCCACCTGTCAAGCAACTGGGTTGATTCTTATGCAGCAGGCGGCAGGAATTTAAAAAAAAAGAACTGGCTATGACGGCGAGTCTTGGCAAATAGCTAATTTGCCACAAATAAAATGGGAATGGCTGCTGCACCTCAATGAAATGTGTATTGTGTAGACCGCATCCACGACCCAAGTGCGACTGTGCTCATGCACAAATGCGGTACGACAACCGTGTGCGCCAAAGGACTTGAACAATGGGTCTATCGTCTATGTAGCAGCGCCATTGCTTTGATAAATCTTGGAAATAAAAACCGAGGAATGAGGATGCAATTATGGTTTAATGCGCGTCAGACGCAGCTATCCCTTCAAATAATTCGAACAGTGTTTATTCCTTTGAACGTTTTTTATTGCAACTTATTAACTTGCTAAAAAAGCAAAACGCTGAGGGACTATAGGAGCGGGTTTTTCATGTTGGTGTTGATAGAGGACTGCTGGTGACAGTGCAGCCCAATTATAGAAAATGTTTTTGTCATTGAATCAGGAAATGAAACAAGAAAACGATGAAACGATGCAGTGGCGTTGTATGCTTAATGTTGCGTTGCGTGTTTTTTGTTGATAGTGGATTACTTTTTCACGGATCAACTTAAAATCAGGCAGACATTTTCCGCAGCTGCTAATATTGTTCGGATGAAAATCAAAATGTGTAGAGTTCTTTGGTAAATTTCCCCACACGCTCAGGAAGCCTCCAACGAAAACCGAGTGTGAATTATGTAGTAAAATAAATACTCTCGTCGGCAAATGTATTTTTACAAGATCAAAAGGTAATTTTTTTGAATTCTTAAAAGAGCTAAAATAAAATACAGAGATATACGATTTGTTTACTTAATAAGCTGCTTTAAATTTTGAATTTTAAAAAGTATTACGTTCATTAAAAAAATAAAGTAAACATTTAACTTTGACAAAATAAAGTATTGCTTACAAAAAGATAATGGGAGATTTAAAAGGGAACAAATAATATTATTTAACAAAAATATTTCCACTTAAGCCTCAATAAGTTCCTGTAATCGTCTTGCAACCGATTCGACAAAATCGATTCACTGGAAAACGTCTGTTGAAACCATTTCGAAACGTTGTGTCGCTTCGGTCGGAAACAAATATATAATCTTAAAAGGTTATTAACGTATAACCTTAAAGAAGTGAAAATTATCCTTCGATTGCGTATTTTAAAATACTTTTGGCCCCCATTTTACTTATATATTCGTCCAGCTTCATGAAGTTTTACTTCTTCTGCCTAGTTTGCCAAGTTGAGGATGATCAGTTTTGTTTTGTGAGGGACTATGGCAAAAACTGAACATTACAAATGAAGCAAGTCGTTCTTTTGTGAGCTCTCCGACATCTCAGGGAACAAAATAGAAAAACACTTCTTCTTTTACTTGCGACTTATTAGACTCGAGTTGTAGTCCAAAAACGGCTTTCAAGTGCTATATGTGTATCCTAGCTGGAAGCATTCAAGCTCAACCGAAACCCAACAATTTGCATGCAAATCTTAAAGAACCTTTAACTACTTGTTATTCGTTATTCGTTAATCGTTACTCGTTATATATATTTGTTTTGCTCCTATTTCCTTCCTATTGAGAATGTGCTATTCGAGTAATATTATTCCAGCTGTACAAGGAGTGGAAAATACTTCTTTCTTTTCATATTTGAAAATATCGTTTTCAATTTGTTCGTTATCCTTCAGTGGTCTCCACATACTAGAACGCGTTGAGGGATTATTCGATACAACACACTGAATAATTCTGCAAATATTCATCCATTCTTACTATGAATTGAGTGCCATTTCCACTTTCACCCTTTAAGCTCTGGTTGCTTGAACTGCTGTTCTCCGAGTCGAGTCCGCATCCCCTCAAAGTCATAATTAAAGGGCATCTATGATCTATACGACCTACCCTGTTCAATACAAGTTCCCAATTAAACCTCAAGCATGCGTTTCATTCTTTTGAATAAATTTTTTTCATGTTTGCATCAGCAGTCATATACATAAACATATATATATACTGCATACTCGTTCTTCACTCGTTCTCTCGTGTTTGAATAAGTTTTTTTTATCAAAGAATCTGAATCGAATTGCATTGCAGGCAACATTGTTGGAATTGTGAATGCAAACAATGTCATTATGTTTACAAAAAGATACTATTTATAAGTATCTGTACTGTATAGTTTGTTGAGGGATGTGCCATCATGTGAATGGCAAGTCAATAGCGATTCAATGTTTGTTTACTTACTAGTACATCGTGTACCGCCGGGAGATGTGTAAAATTCGTTCTCCCAAAGACTTTATGACTTTATGGTCATAGAGACGAACGATCGATGCTGCCATCCATAGAGCATTCTTTGTATATACTCGTGCTACAGCTGAGGCACATGTTTTGTTTGGTAAAACAAGTTGAATGTATACAAGCAGTGCACACTGCACATTGTGGGGGGCCTTCTTTATGTGCTGTTCCCCCTATTGGATGGTTGCCGCAGATAATTAGGAAGTAAAAGTAGTCCATTCGAAGGGAAAGTCAATCGGGTTGGTTGTCAACACAAACGAGAATATATCAATCATCAAGATGGATTGTACTACAAGATTTCACTTACACATGGAACAGCTGCATTGGCTCATTATTACCAAGGGTTCTATTTTAAGCCACATGTTCTGACTTTGTGGGCTAAGTTTATTATTGTTTTAATGTGCAGTTTTTGAAAGGGAAAACTTTCTCTTTGTTATTTTGCTATACGTCAAAATTTCAATAAATTTGGAACATTTTTGAGTTTCGCCATTTTGATCTTTTGTTCTTGTGCTTTCAGTCGTCATGGGTTGCAGGTTTTGCGACTATAAATGCGGTTTATTTAAAGGACATTTTTTAGGACAGTTTTTTGACACATATTTTGACCCAGCATTTTTTAGAGATTTTCTTAAATTTTTGTTCAAAAATTAAATTGTCTCAAGAATTTTTAACTATTTGAGTTGGTACGGAAAAGTTCCACATGACGAGTTTTAAAAAATAATATTTCCAATTTCGAGAACTATATGCTCGGGACGTAGATTACTGCAATTTCACATATGCTAGAGACGTGGAATAGTCCAATTTCACCCGATCAGATACCCAAGATTCGAATAAATCAGATTTCAGAATCAGGAGAATAAAGCAAAAATTGACATTTACTTTATTAGATATTGCTTCGGAGAACGTAAACATGACTTTGGGCTTCAGGTTTTATATAAGCAAGAAACTCAAGGCGCTCTTGAGACATAAGATAAAACTGCAGCCTGCTATTTTTTTTACTCTCCGACAGAGAAAACGTACAACCAAAGACGGTTTTATGAACTCATCGACAAAAAGTCTCCCTATATAAACTTTAATAACCTCTGTAAGCAATCCCCTATAAGACTAAAGATTTTCGTGAAGACTATTAGGCCTAAGAAGCTGAAATTTAAAACATAAAGGTAGATCTTATGTAAAATAGGTCCAGGAATATATTTTAAGCTCTTAATTTTATAACCTCACGAAAGTTTTTAGTCTACATCCCACATTCATAAGTGTTGCTGCTTAGCAAAGACTGTATACTTGAAAGGTTTATATTCATTATGACCAAGCTTGAAGCATTCCATACTCTGGACGCACAGCCCACTCAACAAAGACTTGAGATCCAGATGAAGTCATTGAACGCAACACGGCCATCAGTCATACCAAATGTGGTCCAAAACCAAACTAGTAGAATCTTGAACAACCCTTTACTTATATTTCAAAATCGAATCATTCGTCTAAAATATAGCTAAGAAGTGTTGAACGAATGGATATCAATTGTTTGGAGTAGTTCGCTGTATGAAAAAATTGACAAAATTGCCAAATCGGTTGATAATGCCATCAAATTGAGACCTTGTGGTCTAAGACAGCCTAAAAGGTCTACATCCCTTCTCTTCTCTTCTCCATCTTTTCTATCTCTAAAACTGTAGAATAAAAAGTGCTAGACCACGCATCACGCGTAAACTACTGGACGGATTTTGATGAAACTTGACAAAGAAATTACTTATGTTCTGGGTCGTGACATAGAATACTTTTTATCACGGAATATAACGTGGTTCTTAAAAAATAGTCAAAAAACTTTATATCTGTAAGGAAAATTCTAATTATATAGACCTAGCTTAGAATTTGCTTATCGGATTAAAAAATAAAATTATAGGTGAATTTAGTAGATTTTCCCCTGATTCATTTAATATATAAAACATCCTCCTGCGTTGTCCTGAAGCTGAGCTATGTTCAAAACAATTATTCAAAATATCGCCCACAATTTTCATTCAGTAGATACTATACAGCCAGTAGTCATGCAGCAGTGAGTATCGCATTTGGAAATGGGCTGTTGGGATTCGTGTGCCAAGTTGATTTATTCGTGTTGCTTTGCGTAAATCTTTTTTGTGTAGATTTTTTAGTAGCAATTAAAATTATGTATAAATTCTCTTTGTTTTTGGTATTAATTGCTTTCAGAAAGGTCCGAGGGAAAGAACGTAGATTTATAAAAAAAAACTGTTCGATGTAGTTTGATGGAAATACTTTTTGTATTAAAAGTGGTAGGCGGGTGAAGCTAGGCTAGCACGGGTTAGCTAGATACATACCCATACAAAAAAAAAACTCAAAATAATCTGTCATATAACCTACTTAAATATTGTGTGATCGTCCTAAGCTGTAACTGAACATGTGATGAAATTGTGCAAGTTTTGTACTTTTCTATGTCTTTTATACTTAGGTATACTTAGGTATACCACGTTTAATCGTCCAGCTTCTAAACTTCAAATATTTCCAATATCAAATCTCTGATGTGAAGCTATGTTTGTGAGGACCTAAAAGACCTACAATCCTACAATATAAAACTTCAGGCCCGCATAAACTCCAACGAAAAGCTATTACTCATGATACAGTGCTTCCGACTAACGCCCCCAAAGCAGAGCCACGATCAATAACAATCGTTTTTAAATTATTTCGTGTACTGCTTAAGAGTTATTTGAGTGACTCCGAGTTCAAGCCAGTGAAGTCAGAAAAAAAATACCTTTTTGTCAAATCGCGCCCAAAAAGTAGGCGTGGCATTAATCGACGTAGCCTAAAGCCTTTAAGATGTTTAAGAAACATTTAAAGAATTGAAATCTGGCATCAAACAATTTTATATAACCTATTATTTTATTGCTATTTAACTAACCAAGGTGTTTTCTTCTCTTTCAGGTGGGTTTAAAAAACATGTTCTTAACATCCTATATTGAAGTAGTAAGTTGAAAAATTAAAGTCCAATCACTTTCTCATTTAAGTAATTTTTCTCAACAACAGCCACCTTAACTTTGTTCAAGTATATGTCCTGGCAAAGGAGTTGGCCCGCACTAACTGCTCCCTCTTATAATTTGAGCAGTTATGCTGAATCTTGAACTTAACTTATTTGTGTATAGAAGGGCCACCCTTGGTCCCTATAAAATAATTATTTGTTTAACACAACCCAATTCTTCAGCCGAAATTTTCATAAACTTCGCATAAGTCAACAATTCATAAACACAACCCCTCATTTTCTATGTGTGAGTCTCAGGACCCTTTTAGGGAAATAAAATCAAATGAGACTCCACTCCACCTATTCGAAACTCTTATCTAGCCGTCAGTATGTTCCAACGGTTCATAATCATATGTTAATCCTATAAAAAAGCTTAGGAGCACGTTCATTTTTTTTCCTGCTAGATGGTGCTCTTTAAATTTGACAATAGCTATATAGGAAATTTCACTCAACCCTCGTAGCGGGGGAGCAAAAGAATAGAATCGACACAAAGGTAAAAGATTATATGTCTTTCATCGTTTCACTTGGCAGAAGATGAGTAGCCGAATTTGAATATTTCCATGTGACTACTGCCTCTTGAATGAATTTTTTTTTTGTCGGTTTCCTTTTTTACGGAAGGGCAAAAAGGAAACACGAATAAAGATTAGCTTTGCTCATTATACTGGGAATGAATTTATTTAGGCCAATACCATATTTTAAGCACTCACCCTTCACGGAGCGAGATGAGAACAGCTTTGTAGCAAAAGAATTTTTAAATGTGAAAGCAAGTTGATAAGAGGCTGAAATGTATACAGAGATGGAATGTGTGGGGGGTTGGTATACAAAAAGTGGGTTAATTATTTACACATAAATTTAGAAAAGTACCTTTAGCAGAATGCTGATGAAACTACTCGTGGTGGTTGGTGTAAAAGGGAAAGGTTTAGGTGTGAAGTCATAAGTTATTCAGGGCATAATTTCTGACGTCCGACCGAGATGATTATGTTGGGCCGAGTGCCAAGTTGTATTATTTAAATGGGGTAAAGTGTTGCTGTAATGTATTAAGGAAAAGGGTGCGCTTTCTGTTCAAATTAAGTCTAGTTGATTTTCTACATGGAGCTCATTTATAATTCACATAGTTTAGGGCCTGCTGTGGGTACCCACTGTCCATCTAAGGTGCACAGAGTTTGAAAGTTAAATTAAGTCATATTGTGTGATTTTTTCAAAAATCTTTAAGCGAGCGATCTGGGGTCATTTATGGTTTTTGGGTTAAAGGCTGAAATCGGAATATATAGCTAAATAGTTCATCCTTTGGAAAGAAGATGGAAAGCTTGTGGTCGAGTGTTGTTTAAAAAAAAATCCTGATGTCAAATATAATTCGTCCATCTAAGGAACCAATATCAAATAGAGGTTGAAATTTCTTAGCTCGTCGAAGAGGCGACTTTTTTGCCGAGTTATTTAGGATAGTAGAAGAGGAATTTCTCGGTATCATATTCAAAGTCATTTCCAAGACTTAGTGAAATGAAAGTATGCCCGATGAACCAACCTACTCCAAGTATATTGTTTGCATGATCCACAAAAAGAAGATATCCCCAACAGTGGCAATTATATGCGGCACCAGCCCTTTGACCATTTACATACAAGCCCCTGTGAGTCTTTTAATGTGGACGGCTGAAACTATTTGTCAAGAAACTGATTGGTCCCGTGCAGTACGGTATTAGGCTTGGTATGTTTTTAACCTACCATAGATATTCACGCTTGGATTGATCAGGAAGAAAATCCGGAAAGTCCTACGCGGAATTAGTTAGGGGCACAATTTCTCAAAAGGTGGTCCATAATCAAATTTACATTGTTAGCGGACAACTACCTTTCTGTGGTGCGTTTGCAAATGTTATGCCTGAGGCAGAAAAAATGGGCTTATGAGTAAATCAAGGCTTAGTTAAGCTTGGGTTAGGTTAGGATCCGGTGGCAGGCCACACTGGGTGCAGCCAAACTTTGTATCCCTTTGGTGATACCAAAGGATCAATGATATTAAAAGTTACCCGCTGAACTCAACCTGAGGTAGGAACAAAGCGCTGGACGCATATGACGCTTATATATTCGCGAGTACGCTCTACGAGAATTTTTTGCAAGAAGGGAGGGCTGGCAACAGCAAAGGTGAAGATTGCTCTCCTTCTCATCCTCGCTCATACAGCTTCATTTGAAGGGAGGCCTAGTCTGAGAGCATGCCTCTTAATGATGCAGTGTCCAACACCCAAAGTGCATTTTTCCGTGTTATAAGATTATCAGAGTGCTTGAGATTGAGCTTGGGCCAAATCTGTATAGCAGTGCTACAGTTCGACCACCTACGATAAGTAAAGCTTATCACATTTTGTTTGATAAGGAGCGTGCATGTAGAGATTTCCCTTCCCTAGCAAGTTCGTCGGCCATGCAATAATATGGGCGGGCACCCATATAAGGTGAATTTTAAGAATTAAGCTTAGCTTAAGGTGTCAACAACACGAATGTCCACAATATTACAATTGTCAGTTTTCACTTTTAGGTAGTCACAGCCTTTTTTTACCTGGGCTTCATTAAAACACTGCTGACAGCGGTATTACATCCGAAATCAAGTGAAGAGCTGCATGATCCTGAATGGTATGGAGTAGAAAGGTTTGGTCATTTTGTCTATCAGTATCAAATCGGTACGCCTTCCCGACCACAGTAGTGACAACAGCAGCCCGTGAGTCTGTGGTAAGGGCAATACCACCTGAAGGTATTACCTTTTTTATCGACAGCCAGGCAGCAATAAAAGCCTTAACTGCACCAGAAATAAAATTTAAGCTTGTGAAATGCTGTCGGGAAGAACTCAAGGTTCTTTGCACTCAACACAAGGTATCACTCTGCTGGGTTCCGGGACATTAAGGCATTCCAGGCAACGAGAAAGCGGACGAATTAGCAAGGCAAAGTTCGACAGTTGTTTCAGAACCAGCTGATCCCTCTATGAATATCCCGCCTTGTACACTCAAGCTTGAAGCAGGGAGAAAAGCCACAAGAGAGGCGAACGTTAGATGGACTACACAAGAAACTTGCCGTACCACAAAAACGCTATGGCCGACCTTCAATGAAGCCAGAACCGAGACTCTTATACGCAAGGACAGGAAATCCCTTTCCACTCTCGTAGGTACCATAACGGGGCACAATACTCTATGGTACCATATGAAGAAAATGCGCCTGACGGAAGAAGAACTTTGTAGAGGCTGCGGTGATGAGGAAGCTCTGGAGGACACTACCCACTTCTTAGTTCTTATGCCACTGCCCAAGTCTACGTCACACTAGGCACAGATTCCTAGGGAGACACTTCTTCCGTGACCTAGACGAACTTTCCAGCGCACCAATCGTCAAGTTAATTGGATTCATCAAATCCACAGAATGTTTTGTATGTAACAGCACATTAAGTAGTTAATTACAAAACTTAGACCGGGTAATAATGGATAAGGGACAAACTCTTCCCCAACGGGCATCACAATGGGTCAGTATTGACCTGAGTGTGGCACGGAGTATCTCCAGCCAGCCCACTAACCTAACCTAACCTATGTGGGTTTGTTCCCGCATTACATACCCAATCTGAACAAATTGTTCAGAAAAATGTATGGTTATGCAAGGAGCAATACAGTAGACGCTCGATATAGTGAACAGTGAAAAACAGGCCTGTTCACTATATCTAAATTGTTCACTATTTCTAGCGGGAGTTTTCAACTCAAATAAAACATTATATATCTTCATTTAACGAACCCTCCTGGAATTTACTTGCACGATAAGTATCAAAAGCAAAGACGCATTATAAACTAGTCTTTTGATAGGGCAGATGTATGTTACTTTCGTGCAACATTTGACATCCGGGCGCATTGCAAAATTGTATTTCGTTTTTATTTAATTGCAACTCGCCCTGATTCGAAGAACATTTGCAGATTTCAGCTCACAGTGTCTCTATTTTGGGACATGGGAATGGGACATGTTTCTTTTTAAAAGTATGCTTGATCGACGACGTTTGAAGTATCTAGATAAGATAGAAATGATAGACAAAAGGGCATCAATGAAAATTTGTCTGTGATCTGCGTGTAAGTCGCGCACAATATAAGATTCTAATCATCCCTACCCAACGTCGAAAAAGCATGCGGAAGTCACAGAATTTTGCACGAACTTAAACCTCTGTTTATGAGTGTCTTTGGCGGTAGCTGGTGGTGGTGTATTAAAATCCAGTAACCAGCATATTGCAGCTTGCTGACATTTGTGATTGCTATAGCGGCAGGTGTCCATTAGTGATGTTTTTTATTATCTCTCGTCTGTCCCTGAGCACTGGGGTTACGAAGGTAAAAGTTTTAAATTGAAAGACCTGGCCTTGCTAAAAGTGTCACAATAATGGTAGAATATCTGATGAACTGAAAAAGCTACAATATCAAGTGTTTCGAATGGCGTGCTAATTTTTAGGCCTACCATTGCCTATGCAGACTTCGCTTGAAAATAAAGAAATGTTTGACGCAACAGCTCCATATTAAAAAAAATATAGTTTTGTCAGGCAGTTGCTCTGAAGGTAAGAAAAACTTAAATCGTAAATTGCGTTTTTTCGTTGCTTAACTTGGTCCCTTCGCTCTGAAGTCTGAAGTGAGCCACTGCACCTTACCTCTCTCAACCTTAGTATCATTAAAATTTATAAGCATTTCCTCCATTTGGCTTGTTAACTTTTAAAATGTGTCCCGGTCCACCTTCTGCACTAAATCTCCCCCAATCAATTCATCGAACAATATGCAAATAGCTGACAAATGTGATTGTCAATTGCGGGGCGTAATGGTTGGAAAGGACAATTACATTCCATTCAGATTCCACTTAGCATGTGTGACAACTATACGCAAAAGGACACACTGGACCCAATTCATTTGCCACTTAGTAAATATTCAAGTGCATTTGCCTTGGCTGCTTAAACATGACATTCGTAGTGCCTATCAACATCCGGCGGCTCTTCTGCTTCAAAGTTAAACACAATATGATACTGTGAGCGGGGGCATACATGCTGTCACTTCAAATATAGGAAATGTTGGGTTTCGTATGTATAGTTGGAGCAAACATGTCATTCCCTCGTTCAATATTTCATGTCATTGCAAATAGGACAAACAGAAATCCTGCACACACTAAACTTCTGAGTCATCTGTATGCGAGTATGTCGTAGGTTGCCATATCGTTCGGCGACTGCAACTCCAAAGCAAGATAAGCTGGCTGCATCTGGATACCGATTTAACCCAAAAAGCGGTACAAATACTCATATAGCACTTGCCTGGGGCATAACTTTTCTCATATCCTCACCATGATGGGGACGGTGTATGACAATCATTGTACACAGGAACAGTGACTTTAGTCCGTCGCCCAAATGTCTCCGGATGAAACCAAAACCAGAAAACCTCAAATTATAAAATACTACTCTTCTCGAAATGAGTGACTGGCTCTGGGAGTATGAGTATCCTTAATTGTGAATTGGCTTGTTTGGGTATGTACTACACCAGCAGAAGAATGACAAGACCGAGCATACTGCTGACAAATAGATTTGGAGGGATGATACTACTCCTCGGGGGCTGAGTGGGCGCCTTGGAGCGGTGCTTTTCGTGTTCTACACAATAATACTATCCGTCTTCGTTGTTTGTCAACACGCCGAGATAGCTGATGGTAGTGTTCTCATATATATATTGTCCTTTGATGGTGTCTCGTTGTATAATGCCACTGAATGCGGAATGAATGGGATGCCATGCAATTGGTAAGTGGTTTCATCGGTCAGAGAAATGAATACATTCGAATGTAATTCATTTGCATTGTTTCTGCTCAGATACCCAGTACTTGGTATCTGTTTTCTGTTTGATAAAATAAACTTTAAGAAATGGTGGTCAGGCTTGAAATTCAAGATCAAGATCGGAAATCGATCTGCAGCGGTGTTCGAAAATAGCATATCGTTTGTGAGTGCACATGTTTGAGCAGTGTTTGGTTGCCTACCTTCAGGCAGTCGACATCTTTTTTAAGCTCGTTTATCGTATGAATAAGATGGCTGATTGCGATGAAATAGAAACTAAATACTGCACCATGCTAAGCCTCATAACAACTTAGAAGTCCATATTGAATAGTAGAATAGGTTTAATGTGAGTTCAAATCCACGGAACAAATACTTTGTCATCTGAGACGTCAAAAGTGGTGTAAATTGCAGTACCTTAGACACTTAATATACTTTGATCGGGTAGGTAAGTGCTCTCTGGAAAAAAGTACTGGCTCTATAGAAAAACGCGTTGTTAAAGGTCCTTTTCTTTAATCGGTTATTTGTTTACAAAGACTAGAATCAGTTCACATCACCATATTTTCCTAAAACAAAAGGAAGATATGTTTTACTTGAGTCGATATCTGTTAAAAAAGTGAAAAAGAACGGGCCAAAACACACAGGTCCTCATAAAATTTTAAACAAAAATGTTTCTTAAAGGAGTAAGTTAGACCTTGCATTTCAAATAAGCTAGACAGAGAGCTGCTCATGAATACTTTGTAAGCAACAACTCCTTGATATAAAAAATTCCAACTAAATTAATATTGGGAAGAACATAGCTTAGAGCACATTCAGGAGATGTTCAAAACTAATGTCCCTCAAGCTTCTAAAACTTACTTACTTACATAAGGTGGCGCTACAGTCGGGGGTGGACCTGGCGTCGCAATCTTTAGCTAGCTGTATCCAGTTTCGCACGTTAAGTTGGTTAATGTCCCTTTCATTTGCGTGGGCCACGTGAGTCGCGAACTTCCTCTGCTGCGCCTTCCCTCGGTGTGGAATTGAAGATTTTTCCGGGCCGGAGCATTCGTGTCCATTCGCTCAACATGACCCAGCCACATCAGTTGTAGGACCTTCACTCTTCTGACTAGGTCGATGTCGCTTTACAGCCCGTACAATTGGTCGTTAAATCTCCTTCTCTATTCACCGTCAATTCAGACTCACTCGAAGACTTTTTCTCTTGAAACAACCTAGAGTTACCTCATCCGCTTTTCAAAGAGACCATTCCATGGACTGGGACGATTAGGGTCTTATAAAGGGTCACTTTAGTTGTTCCAGAGAGGGCTTTGCTACTCAATTGCCTTCTTAGCTTAAAAAAAAGCGATTGGCAAGAGTTATTCTACGTTTAACCTCAGCGCTGGTTTCACTGCCTGAGATCAAAGCGGAGCCTAGGTAGACAACGTCCCTGACCACCTCAAAGTTATATCTGTCTATTGTGACGTTTTGTCCGAGCCGTCAATGTTGGGCGTCCTTTTTAGTTGACAGCATGTACCTCAGCTTCTAAAACTAGGCAATATTAATTAAAATATTTCTTTAACATTTGCGAGTAGAAAGAAGAAAAGAATGAATTGAGCTCAGTGGCTTCGTGCTGAAGCGAGGGGTCTTAGGTTCGATGTCCGGAAAAACACAAATTACATCTTAATGCATTTTCCACGGCGCCAACTCTTCCTAACGTTTTAGAGACATTCGGGAGTATACTTACGCTTTCACAATTAGCCGTTCGCACTCGGCATAAAATTGTAGGTCCCATCCATTCGTTCCAAAAATAAAAACGCTCACAAAACGAGTGGTTATGAGAAGCTAGGTCTAGGGTACACGAACCTGTTGCGCCAACTATTTATTTTATTATAACTATGAAGCAAACTTGCGCTTTCGCATAATTGTTTTATTTTTTTTATATGCAAAAGTGTTTTTCGTTTCGTTTTTTACAAAATAACGTTCTAGAGGTTGGACTCTGTAAGACAAAAACGTTTAAACATTTTCATTTCCATAAATGTTTTTTTTCAAGCATGTTTGAAAATGAAAGGAATGTTCATTTGCCAAAATAAAAAAGAAAACGTTTTCTTTGTAATCAAAATCGTTTCGTTTTGTGCGATCAGGAAACTACGAATGTTTTTTTTACCGACGTTTTACAGTTTCTTTGACTATTTTAACATAATAACAAATGAGGTAGCAAAAGAAGAAAAAACCAAAAGAGTTACACAAATCTTCGCTTTCGCATAATTCCGTTCGTTTTAAAAAGCGAAAGCGCTTTTCGTTTCGATTTTTACAGAATCCTTGGATGAATTTTGGTACCTACTACTTGCATGGGATTTCAGAGGTAGACATAATTATCATCTGACCACCGTCTCATGAATATGCATACTCTTTGAAATGTTTCGTTCGCGAAAGCAAAAAAAAAACAAAAGTAGATATTTCGTTTACAATTTCGTTTTTTTGTTAGTACGTAGCTTATTCGAAAATAGGCTATAATTCTGCTTAGCTTAGCTGTAGGAATCTGCTGGAGTATTGTAGCCCTTAAATTTCGTGGTAAAACTCTTCTTTCTTTTGTCATTCGCATCTTGTGTTGAATCACCTTAAAACTCAATTTAAACTGTATTCTAAAGTTGCCCACTTGATTGTGCATCAAGGATGAAAGGTGGACAACGCCATTAGGCTCCTAATTGCGAACAAATGGACGCGGAGTTGTATTCGTGGACGATTCTAACAAATATTTCCAAAACCCGGCGAACTATCTGACCCCTAAAGCTTCAATTACAAATTTTGGGTTCCAAACAAAGAAATTTAATTTCATTTTCGTCTAGTCTGTATTAAATACCTAATATTCATTTCTGAAAGGTAATCCGTCAGTAGAGCAACATGCCAATTTGACAAATGGTTTTCCATGCAATGCATCAGATATAAAATAGTCTCACGTTGCTTCGTTGACAATTAATATCTCTGTTTCCTTTGCAGCACATTTAAATCTGGCAAATTTATTTAACGATATTAAAATTAACATTTTAATTGAAATTTTATCATTCTGCGGCACACCACACACTGGTTGACCTCAATCTGTGTGCTCAGTACATCTGTTTCGGCATTCCCACCGTAGATCCTGTCCAAAGGAGTTACTGGCTTCCGAATGCCGGATGCCAGGAAACGAATAGGTATTTACATCAGAACTTCCTGTGTAAAGGAAAAATAATAATTCCACAAATTAATATCAAACAAACAGAAGTTCCTTCGTTTTGACAACAACTTGAAACGAATTAACTAAGAGTTATGTTTGTCAGATTCACGTATAGTTTTCCAATGTAATCATTGTGTGACATAACAGGGTGTTTGTTACACAATAGAGAGGATAATGTAGGTATTGCTTGTGTGTGAGCCTTTGTTTGGCATAATGGCATTGGCAAATCCAAAATACCGGATCCCTTCTCTGTTTAATTTATGCTCAGGCGAACAAGAGCCGAAATAAATCCTTGCGAGTCTCGTCATCATGTTGGTTATTCTTAATGTATATAGTAAAGCTGGCTTTGAGACTGGGCGCTTCCCTATAATACCCGTGGACTAATGTCGCACTCACATCCTGTTGGGTGTGTCTATAGTATGAAGGATGTCATCCAGCCATCCCCATAAACGGATTATTCAATAATCAGATGCGATTAATATTAAAGTAAGAGATTTATAAATTTGTTTTCGTCCTTTATGGTGGGCGGTTTCCATGTGTGTGCTCGTCTCTTGGCATGTAAGGTGTTTGTTGTTTGTTTTTATTTACAGGGGTGTCGTGATGCGGTGCATGTGCGATATGAAGATTAATGAGGATTATTTTTGTATCCACTGGAAAGTGTTAGATATTGTGCAGCTATATGATTTGGGGAAGGGGGAGGCGATGTTTTACACACAACATTTATCATAGTTGTGCAGGGTTCCACATAACATGTACTGGGGGTCTTAAGCCTCGATTTGAGGAAATTTATGCAATGTCTTGGGACTTACGGAGAATATAGTGCACACAATATTTTCCAAAATTTACAGGATTTATGGTTCTTCAATATTGTCTAATATGAGTCATAGACCCTAAATTGTGGTGTAAGGAATATTTGTCTACTTTCTAAGGAAACTGGCAGCCGAACTCTATCAATTTTTGCCATTCTGTGTAACTTCAGGCCTAAATATAGAAGATCTGTTTCGGAAAGCATGTATCGGCCTGCCGTCAAAAAGTAGTCTTTAAGAGATTTTATTGATCAGCCGTGTTCCTCTTATTTGCGCAGCTGAAAATTTCATCAAACATGGTAGGGCTAATAAGATGGTTTATAAAAAGGTTTCGTCTAAGCTTTCTGTGCCTTGATCTCTTCAATAAAAATATAGTACAGTCAACTGCAATAAGAAGGATGCACTGCGCACCAGACCGCCATCCATAAATGACAATGGACTTTTATTTTTTTGCACGTTACCGTGTTATTAACGGAACTTCCCATATAACGGTTTTAAACAAGTTCGATTTTCTAGAAAACGGCTCTTACTATTTTAACCAAAATTGATATTTTGACTTCTGTAGGTGAGGTTAACATGATAGCCAACTCAAGTTTTCTAAAAAAATGAGTATTTTGAGAATTTGGTTTTCTTTGGTTTACCTACATGAAAACGGCTACAACGATTTTTACCAAAATTCAAACTTGGAGTTTCCAACATTATTGCGTCCTTCATTTTCGATTTGAATCAACGGAGAGGCTGATTTTTTGTTTTATCTCCCACAAATCTTGAAATTCGTTTATCTTCTCAATGAACGACTACGATGAAATACGTACATATTAAATGTTACTCCACTTCAAACCCGACGTTTTTCTGCGAAATCTGTAAGTATTGGGTGAGTGGTGAGTGAATTCGCTGTAGCGGATTCTGTCACTCCTATTTTCCAAGAACTTGTTAATGGTTTGGGAATTTGGTGCGCAAAAGATCGATGGTGGCATGGGCTGTGTGGCAAGGAGCGTAATCTTGCATGAAGCAGAGGTCGTCCAAGTCCATGTCTTAAATGTTAGTAAAACAACACCGGTTAGCATGGCTCTGTAATGCCAACCGTTGACCAAAACGTTGTTCCTAGCCTAATTTTTGAAGAAAAATAGTCCAATGATGCCATCGCTGCACAATCCGCACCAAACTGTCACTCTCTGTGGATGCATTAGCATCTCCGCAATAACGTGCGGGGTTTTCGGGCAAATTTGTTTGTTAACGTATAGCCGCCGAGATGAAAATGCGCCTCGTCAAAAAAGATGCTTTTTCGGCCAAAATCGCACAGCACTCCCTTTGAAAATAAGTTTTAAAAATTTCACAACGTTGTTCAAGCGTACCGTAAAGTAAAGCGACTCATTTCGTTCCGCAGAGCCATGATACCGATTTTCTGTCAAGATTTTGAGCAGGAAACAGCTGTCAGTGTCAAAATAACCCATGATTTAAAAAGAAACGTTTTACTTTTCTGTGTATCATGTTCATAATCATTAATAATCATTAAAGACCGCAGCGCAGGTCTTTTTGTCGTACCAATTACGTCTTTATTTGAAAACCGATTTTCAGTAGGTAAATTACCGCGCGTTTTATTTTGTCACAAAAGAAGTTAATGAAACACAGAGTTGTTGATTTGCGTTACCTCTCTATGATCTGATATTGTCTCTGTTAATAATTGTTTGATTGAAGGAAAGGCTTTGAAACCCATAAAGACGTTTCTCATTTCGGAGAGGGTTGTTTTTAACTGAATACGACATTTTAACTAAAGAACATTTGTGCAATTTAACTGAGAGAGAAGTTAAATTTCTAATTTAAGAACTATTGTAGACTTAGGTTAACAAAAACACCGCCCTACGTGAACACTGGTTAACTTGAGAAAGCCCTATAACGTGAACAAATTTGTGGTTTGACATTTACTTAAATGCGCGCTGATAAATTGGCATGATCTAATATAAAGTTGTTCTTGAAAAATGTTGCAAAAAGTACCAAAATTATTGTCTCCCAAGGAAAAAGTAAAAAGAAAAGAAAAATTAAAAAGAGTATCATTCGTTTCTAGTTTAGCAAAGCATTACAATCTTGCAATGCAAAGTCAGATATCAGCGTACTTCAACGAAAAGGCCGTGTTCAGCAAATTTAAACATACTTTTTTTTGCCTAACAAAACTTATATATGAATTAAGTATGTACAAACCGAAACACAAAAAAATATGGGTATGAATTTGAGTTAAAACGCCTGTCAAATTATGTAGTAAATTAAAAGAATTACACTTTCGTAACATAAACATCTTCGCAAACGTGAACACTGAACACGCGAGTCTACTGTAGTTTGCGATGAATAAACAAATATGAAGGTTATCGCAATTACAGCAAACAACGATCCGCGTAGAGAATATGTTTTAATCGATTCATGGATGTGATTTTAACTGACATACATTTGGTTCCATGAATTTCCGTTTCTCGTTAAGTTATCCTTGACATTTCAAATCATTCTACCTTATGTTGACAATAGGGGCAAAGTGCGTGCTTCCTTATTAACTGAATTCAAGTTTATACCTGAAAAAATAACTTTGAACTTATTTTCCCATGAAAGCGGTCAAATTTTGGCCTCTGTGAATTGTTCTAGTACTTTTAAATGCAGTGAAACGATTGTCCATTTCCATCTTTAACAGTAATGGTGGATCGGCTATGGATATGGACTCGAGACCACCATTATTTAATCTAGATTACCCAACTGCTTGCTCAGTGTTTGTACAAAATTAAAGGCAAGAATGTTGCATTAAAATATTGGTGAATCGCTTCGTTTCTGCACTTAACAATTTTCATTTTTTCTAGAGTTTGTTAGGAAGATTCCAGATTTCAATACCAGATAGGTATGCACTTGCACATATTAATGCTCTGATCCGGTCCAATGAAATGGGTCTCATAATCGCATGCTTGTTATCAGAATTTCTTGTTCAGTGCATTCAGCTTTGTTTCCAGGCTTTTTCCCAATAACACATTGTAACTTGTAAAGCCTCGCTCACTTCAATTCTACTGATAACACTAGCCCCCTCTCCTCGGCGACTTAATTCAAATCGAAAGGGTTAATCTATGTCAACCGCCATTACATAATTTTCTGTTATTCTCACTCGAATGTCATAAAAATAATCTCACCAAACACTGAAACTTTATTTTGATTTCACGTAGAGGTGAAAAAGTACTCATACATCGCTTATCTAATTTTTCTTAAATTGTTTTGTGCGAAATAAAAGAACATTCATCCTTGCCTGGCGGCACGCAAATTACAAATTGCTCCCCAGTGTAAGTTTACATTACTAAATATATATATCTGTCTCCCTATGGCACACTGAATGGTTATCGCTGGGTGGAACGCGAGTACGTACCATTTGAGATTTGTCTTAAATTTATATGTCCCCAATGGCGGGGTGCGAGTTTTGGGGGCTCACCCGCCTGACGTATACCTAATTATTTTCCCATTATAAATTGTTTTAACGATAGCAGTTATTCATATCTAATTACGCACATTAATAGGCAACTAATGAAGAGTAATTAGGAAAAGAAGTTTTCGCGCACGTTACAATAAAAGATTACATTTGGGTTATCTGTAAAGATAACTCTTGGAGCTAGGAATATGGTAGTTTGAATACGGCATGTCCTTGTGGAATGAGGTAGTTTCACTTTTAACAACTTGGTAGCACTTTTTTTTAGTGAGAATTCGATATAGATCAGCGTAGTTTCTTGATTACTTTTAAAACAATATAATATAAGAGTGTACGAAATGGGTTAAAGGTTTCAAAGAAGGTCTTGATGAATTTATTTCTAGAAAGACGTTTTATATGTCCAATGTTGCACTCACTTTTTTTTATCGTAGAAAAAGAAAGTGACAGCTAACGCCACAAGTCCTTTAATATATTTCGAAAATCGACTTTTGAGCAATTATGCCTCAGGATCTTTCTACAAGTTGTGCAGAGTGCATTTTAATCAATTTTATTGCAAAAATGATGCAGACCTACAGAGGCGGCGTTAGGCGTGGGCGACGTGGGCCACCACGGTCTCGCGCCTCAAATACGCATAACCGGACGCAAAGTAAAAAATGATTCGTTACAAAGCGATAATTTGTTTTGGCCATTTACAAATCACCAACAAACAAATTTATAACATAGCTTCTTGCGCCACCAGAGGGCCTCGCTAAATGTACTTTGGCCACATCAAATTCTTTTGTTGTCCCGCCACTGCAGAGCTATTATGACAACATCTGTTTAAAAATGATTGAAAGGTATTTCTAAGGCAATTTTAAAGGGTTTCAAAATATCGAACTAAAGTTTGTGTATACATTTTGAAATTTAAGCAAACAACAGTCTTGCCATCGTTATTTCAATGCTCTATATTGTAGAGAATAAAAGAGACCATTTTACCCCTGTAGACCATAGCCTTACTCAAACTGGCAGCAAACAAATTTAATTTCCTCATTGCCATTATGCATTTAAAGGCATCCACACAATTGCTGTGCTGTCGCAAATAGCCTACTCCATTACGCCTGATGAAGTATAGCCAAGCCCTTTCAAAACAAAACTATTCTCTCCCTGAAACCATTACACGCTCCTGATGGGCAATTTTTACGTAACACAATATCCATCTACTATAAAACAAAACAAAAAAAAATATATTCATCTCAACTTTGCTTCCGTTTCAGGTGGTTTTATGGGTGACATTGCTCTACCCGACGTTAATTACCGCACCGATCCAATTGTTGCTCGTACACCTGCCGGTGTGTCCACATCCATTGTTGACTGGAAGGCAGATCCGAAATTCAACAAAACCTTTCAACAGGAACTGGAACTCCTCAAGCAAGAGGTATACAACGAAGGACTCCAGGTGGAGGAAGAAGGACTTACCGATATAATTAGAAAGAAAACCAAACTGCCAAGCTCTAATAATGAGAACTTAAATGAGCGAAGCCGTAATGATCCAATTCTGGTGAGTAAAGAAGAGTGCAGCCCAACAACAAGGGGTGGCATGTGGAATAGATATACCTACCCCCCGTCCATGTCCGCACCCGCACCTGGGGTGACATTTACCCTTTCATTATTCTGGTATTTCGATGGCAAACGGTATCAGGCAGAGAAGTGGACGATGACGATGATCACAATGGTGTCAACTTTAAAATTAGATGCAAAACTTTATGAATGAGTTTTTTTTCTTCAAATTTTTCGTTAGTGGGTGGCGTGTGCCTCGTTTGATGTCATTTTTTCAACCCCATCCAATCAATTACTGCTGCTTCTATTGCCAAAGTAATATCCTTTCGTAACTTGGCTCTTTGTTCGAGCTAGTGACGGTGCCCATGCCCCGCGTTCATTTTAATCACTCACGACGTATAGCGTTTGCCGTTCGCACTAGGGCTTAATGATGATTTTATCCTTCATTAGGTTCGTTTAATTAATTAGGTTCGTGTTATGTTCGCGCACTCGGTGCGGGCTTTATTGAAAGAGTTTCTTTCTTTTCTATTTTTTTCCCCCAAAAATTGGGTTTGAGTTTAAAACTCTTTTCTTTCTTCCTTTTTTTTGTCATTAATTTAATGGAAATTGCTTTTAATTAATACCCAAAGTCAAAAGTTGCCTATTCCTGTTGGCCAACAAACCCAGCGGGAAGATGAGCTGTGGTAAATCTCTTATAGCTGCGAGCTATGAGTTATTACGAAATTGGTGCGGATTTATCAGGTATCGTCCTTGCGTGGGGATTGGGATTAGTTATTTATTTATCTGGTTCTCGCATTCAACAATAAATGTAAGCAATTACGGAGATTGTTGCTTGTTGAGGGTCGTCCTCGTCGATAATTAGGCAGACAGACACTTGTTGACTAATAGCGAGAGGGTGGTGAAGTTGATGCTTTCCATTACAATACAATCCAGAGATAAGTCGTCTCAGGTAATTTTCAAATTCAATGAGAGAGGCCCGCCTCTGCGAACCTGGAGTGGCGTCTTCAATTAGTTTACCCAAGTGACCTTCTCGATTTAGACTTTGAGTGCTTTTCTTTTAGGTATTTGTGGGTGGTGTACATTGATTGATGTAGTCAACGTCCTATTATGACCTGAAGGCGTAGCGCCATTAAAAAAGGAGTTTACCTATTTAGATGGAATATTTTTCACAATTTTTTTCTTATCGTATAGGCCGGTATTGGCAGTCGTTTACTCTTAGATCGAGTGTACATATTAAGCAAGAGCGTTTAACTGAGGTCAACCAATTTCATTAAGGAATTCAGCATGAATGTAAAGCTTTCTTATTAACACTAAGGTACATAAAAAAAGTCGATGGCTGTAGTTGCCATGTGAATAGTCTTTTAATTTAGACACAATGGTCCCAAAAAAACGACTTAAAGGAAGAAATTGGAAGCGTTGACGATTTTTTTGTTCAAGTCAAAATTATGTTAACAAAATTGCGCTTTTCGAAATTCTTCTAGATTTTCAAACCTTTATTTTTATTTTTGCCGAACTTTGTAAAACAATCTTTTCATATTTTTTCCCGACTGGACACATGAGGGGGGTTATATTTCTAGCGCAAGTTACGAGCGGCCGCGACCGGTCGAACAAAAAAACAGACAAACAACATTTAACAAAATAATGATGCGCTTTATTTAAGAGCTAAATCATTACAGACTCTATTATTAATTTCACATACAGAACCTAATGATACTCTTGTTTCACTGTAGTTTCTTCTACTGGTGGTTGCATTCTTTCTCTCACTGAATTCAGCTAGACTCTCGAATGTCGTGTAAGATGTAGCCGTTGGTTCACGATAACGTTACTCGCGCATGTATGTCCGATTTGACGGGACCCACTCTAGCCTAAACCCTAAACGGCTTGAATGATTGAAGAGTGAAGTGTCATTGGATTTTTTTATTTTTCCCCAGAGTGTCATTGGCATTGGTTAAAAAGCTAAAAATAAAAAAAATTTATTAAAGAAAAAACCGACTGACTGTAGAAAAGATGTAAAAGATGTAAACAAGATACATTTAAGTGCAACTAACCGGCAGTCGGAGCTACTCAAAATTGTTGTTAGTCTGTAAAGGAAGCCTCTAATTGTCGGTTTCTGTAAGAGGTTAAATGTAAAAATATTAGAGCTAAATTTGAGTCAGAGATTGATGACAAAATTCCGACTCGTTCTCTAATATTGGGGCTGATGTTTTTTTTTTTTTGAGTAGCAATTGTCCTGGTCTGGCTTTATTTCCCGATTGTCTTGTGCTGTATTGGAATTTTACTGCGTGTCTTAAAAAGTCTGCCTTTGCTGTACCTGTACGTGACCCTAACCTAAAGGCAGGTCTGGGACTGGGACTAGTGATCAGTGCGACTTCCTTGGACATAGGATCTCTCTTTAGTTGAAGTTTTCGTATCTACCTATATATGCTGTGAATTATGTTTGATTGACGATTTGGGGCCGTCCTCCACGCAAGCCATATTCAGTCTAAGCGGACCTGTCTAACCGCCAGTTCTTTATAGGCAAGGAGGAGGCTGCTATTCTTTTTGCGATACTGGATAAGTAGTCGTGCCAAACTATGACTCCAAAGGTGATGGTCGTTCAAATTATTTTGCCGTTTCCGAACTATAGGCCTACGATAACATTCAATGAGGACAATAGCTTTACCTAAGTATTTGGGTACCACAACTATTTTAGCAGCCTATGAAAACCTCCAAAATATGTTCTCGACGTCTTGAAAAAAGATTTTAACATCTAATTTGATGGGAAGCTGATAATGGTGGCGTCTTAAGTGCTTGTAAAAGTGTATTTTATTTCTGAAACGAGAAACCTATTTCAGTTACAGCTTTCGGTCCGTTACTTCATACAAGTGATTTATATCAATATAGTAGCCGCTTCTTTTTGAAGACCCAAAATCTTGAAGGATTATCTTTATATTTGCTATTTGCATTCAATTGGTAGATCTATTCATAAATAAGGTGTTGGTATCCTGCTGTATTACAGCGGTTGGTATAAAGGTAAACGTGAACGAACCTAAATTGGCATGATCGTCTCCAGAACGCTTGTTCAATGAATGGACCCTGCATATTAGTAAAGCTCCATAAAAACAGGTATAGAGAAGATTAAATACATATCTTGGGGTATTATTAACGAGCGATGAAGGGAGCTGTGCTGAGTTTCTATGTAAGGATTATAGGACCCGGTGTTGATTTGCTTCTATCTAAGTCCACCATGGAGATCCAAATAGAAGACTAGCCTGAAGGAGCACATTTTTAGTAAATTGGTCCCTGATGGTTCATTGAGCTACAAACCATGAGCTACAAATCGTGCTATAACCAGGAGTTAAGCTACAAAAAATCTGAAACATATCCTTTTTGATCAAATGTCAATATAATCGAAATGAATGGTTTTCGATTGCAATTCTGCTTTGGGTAGGTAGGCACACATTGAAGTCATATATTCACTCGACTTTTAAAAAAAAGTAAAAAAATATGTGAACATGTGACATTTTGTGCTAATAGAATGTTGAATGTGGCCACTCATATGGGATGTGCGATCTTGGGCATCACATCAGTTATAATCTTAGAGAAAGAAAACCCAATCTACGTCTTTGCTGCTTTTCTTAAAATAAAATCACCTGCATTCTTACAATCCACTTAGTACTTTTTCAAACCCATTTTAATATATTTTTTATCAACCATCGTCCACCCAATTAAATGCTGATCCACTTTCTGTCTTCTTCAATTTACAGTCAGCCAACGAACCAGTTAAAGTCCATCCATCGGGCCATTCGTCCTATGACTATCCGACAAAGAATTTAAAAAACCAAATCATTACCAGCCAACTAAAGGAGAGTCCATATCCGGCGGAAGTTGAGAATTTCGAACCGAAAATTTCAATTCGAGAAAAACCGATTATCATTGACGAGGACACTGGCAATACGATAACCGGCAGTAGTTACAATAATGCACCAGGTGACCTGATGACAGCCACCATCGAACAGCGACGACAATTCCAACTCACAGCTGAGGCAGAGAAATTGAATAAATCGTCAACAGTGAGTCATAGCATTCGGAATGTCGACCAAAGGAAGATCCAGTCGAACACGAAGGACATTGAAGACGATTCGGGAAATAATTTTGTATCGGAACGAAAGGTTATTATATTACCAACATCGATTCCAACATCCAGATCGACTCTACCGAATGTTTACAGCAATGCCGGTGGCAATGGAGTCAAATTGGACGATGTCGAGTTCCTGCATGCGGAGGGTATTGTCAGAAGACGCCACCGGAGGGGTAGAAAAAACCGGTAAGTCCTTTCATTTTGTTTGTAGCTAAAGTACCTATAGGTAGATATTATATTCTCCATTAGATGTGATTTGGCTTTAGGTGGAAATTATATTTTTTGAGTATTGTTGAGTACGTTATTGATTTAGCAAAGGACTTATATAAAGAAAGAGGGGGTACAATATTGTGTCAAAAAAGGTAGTGTATATTACCGCCCGTGGTCGAAATTCGACCAATTTTGTCTGTAGATAAAGTAACGAAAGCCAACTTGTTTTTTACATAATTTATTTATTATTTATTTTAGTTTATTTATATGCTAAATCTTAATTCGTTTACCTTTCCGCTATGGAAAAGGAATGGAAAAGGGCAAAACATGAATGTTCGTTTCAATAGTAACACGTCGCAGATAACTCTGCAAAGTCCCTGAAATAAGATTGCTTACTTTTAGGTATAATTAAATTGCATACATTTATGGTTTAATGAAATTCTCCAACAGGTTTTAGTCTAAGATGGTTAAATTCGTTACTATGGAAACAAGACGGCGACAAATTGAATGGCAACAAAATGCTTTTGATTAACTGCTAAGCATTTTGTATGGGAAATTCTTAACTTCATTTTACCAGTCTTAATGGTTACATATACCTACGATTTTTTGTTTCTGCACATCTATGGCACAGAACCTTTTTAATAATATAAGTTTCATTCTCCTCATTTCATGATAAATACTTAAAAAGTGCACGGAAACTTTTGATGTTTACGTATTAATGTAATGATAATTTTAGAAAAGGCTCTTATAAAGTCCTGGAAATAAAAACAAAAAGTAAATTTCAGGAGGAAATGCCTTCCTTGACTCTGCAGCTTGTAATTTTTTTGCTGAGAGGTTAGTCCGTAAGCGTCAGCCTTTTTTATAAAGATCGTAAGAAAAAGTACAAGAGGAGATACTAAATCTTTCAGGCCTTTTAAGCGTATGTACTTATGCCTCCAGTAAACTTAACCTAAAAGGTCTTGCCTACCAAATTGGAGAGCATAAAACCTAACCCAGTGTATTTTATACTGCACAAGGTAGCCTTTGACAAAAGATATACCTCCTTTTTTGTGGAATCAGCTTTTGAATTAACTTTGAGACGCGCCTTTTGCAATCTAGACGCGTGTAGCGACAGCTGAGCTCTTAGCGTTAACCTATTCAAGACGTAACTCGTTTAAATAACCTGAAACTTCAAGCTGCTGCGCTCCTTACTTTCTTTTGAGTTCCTAAATACCGCGTCACACGTCTCTGAGTGCAAGGTTTTATACAAAGCTTTATGAAAAAAAACATTCACCCCTATCGTGGAATCCGCCCAGGGAAACTTTTCACTCAAATTCAATATATGCCATATTCTAACATTCGAAGTGAAAGATTCACAAGTCGGTAAACTGAACGCGTTTAACGCCATCGTAGAAAACGATCGAAGTGAAACCCCCATACACGCTTTGACATTTCATCTACGCAGCTAATTCATTGCGTATCCTGGCATTTGTTGTTCGGTTTCGTTGGGAATTTCTCAAAATCACAGGTTTTTTTTTAAATATTATACTAAACACAATTTCGTTTTTAAAGGCTACAAAAACTTTTATAGAGAACACGACTTCGAGTTTGGATTTTGCTCTGTTTTAAAAAATCCAAAATTTATGAAAATGCTGCTTTATTTAAACGAAAGCATTTAGTAAATCTGAGAGATAAAAAAACGTTATTTACAATTTCAATAAAAATATTATTTCAGAAAACTCACGTCGAATCCGAAAGTTCCATTATGTCTTCTGCAGTTCTTCTTAAAAATGCACGCATTTTTCTATCGTAGGATCCACTTTCCACATTGTCAAATATACTCAAATGATTTTTATAAACCTATTTATTTTTAATTTGTTTTCCGTAAAATTACTTATGTCGTTTAATCCAAACCTGTTGATAAGGGAGTTTCCCCGGCGGATTTCGCCGTTTTCCACGATAGTTGTGATTGTCAAACAAGCTTGGAAGTCCATTTGACATAAGGATCACTTTTTGCAAAAGGGCGTTCGGCTCCAAATGGACCTTTCAGCTCAACATTATAAGAACGCCATTGTCGTTATTGTGTGGACGTGTCATTAGACAAAATAAACAATTTAACTGCGTCTAAAATACGACTTATAAAAGACTCAAAGGTCGTTTATTCCATATCTGAAAAAAGCACTATAGGCCAGTTTTGAATTTCTATCAATGAACTATTACTGCCTGAGCTGCATTTTTTTGTAAAAAAAAAATCGTTTAGGTGAAAAATGATGAAGAGAAGTAGGTGTGGCATAGTGGTCTCTCCTAAGAAGTTTCATTGAAACCTGCCCAGTACCTTTCACGCCACTAAGTAACAGACTTTCTGTCAATCACTGCAAAATATGCTGTTAATTATGTTACTCGCACTCCTATTGTTGGTCTCCCAACATAAATTTTACCAACAATTTAGGTAGCCAGAAATGTTTAATTTGTTTCAATTCGTGAACATTTTCCAACTCCAACCCTACACACCTTTCATATACTACGTAGGTATGTAGCAATAAATTCAATTTATTTAAACTCTTGCAAAAAATATCAAACTCTTCAGTGGGTCACGCTCACGCAATAAATAACTCTGTATTCAATATTAATTTAAATTTGGTCTCTCTCTCTCTCCACTCACAGGCGAAGTTCAGAGCCAGCACGTGACTACAATGCCCGATTGGAACGACTGAAAGCGGAGCTTAATCGTCCCGTTCGAACTGCAGACGATATACCGAAACTCCACAAACGAATTCATAATAAAAACACTGAATCCCTTCCAACCGAATGGCTATCAGCTACAGAGCCAGTCAGCTCAATAGCCAAACCGACCAGTGCCAGTGCGTCGTCCTACCTTGAATCGGCACCGTTGACAACCCCAGCCCCATCTGCAGCCGAAGCAACAGCAGTGCCGACAAAGTCTCATCACAAATTCATAACTGCTAAAAGTTTTAATTATTCGTCCGAAAACATGGATGAACTGGAAGTCCTCACCAAAAGGAAATCAACGATGGACGCAATCAATGCCGAAGTGAACACATCCCTCGAAATGCAATTACGAAATGAGGAGTAAGTTTTCAATTTGCGATTTGAACAAAAAAATATGTATAGTTTCTCTTTTTGTGTTGATTTTTTTTTCTTTTCGGGAATTTATTTGAGCATCTCTGATCCCTCATATAGCTGGGTGTGTGTGTGGAGGGATAATGGTAAGTCCCGTATCGCCCCCATGTTCTGGCTTCTGGGATAAAGTTTTGCGAAAATTATGAAAAAGAAAAATACAAACTCATACAAAAGCCGTTGGTCCGGCTTCCCCTCGCAAATCTCTGACTACAAAATCGGCAGCCAGCTAGTTAAAATTGGAAATAATTTGCACACATAACTTTTTCGCATAAAACTGTGCAATCGCAGTCGGTGTGGAGCGGTCTGGGCAATATCAGACAGTGATAGTTGGCGCAATAAAAATACGTTCTAACTCGCCACAATCGGTGGCGGGGGTAGTAGATAGATACCTACTACTTTTTTCGAGTTCCGTTTTGGGGAGATATTACAATTTTCGTAGCAGAGCTCTTGAAGAGTTATTTGCAACATTTAGGTAGGTATTTCACTGGCAGATGCGTTGGGACTCGGTGTGGGAGGTATCTGGCCGGTTGAATGCAGATGAGCTGTTGGCGGTTCCTCCGTTTTTTGATTTAATTGCAATTCAAGAAAATTATTGCGCAGCTTTTGCGGTTGAAATTGTGTATATGAAGTGGACGAGAATATATTGCTTTGCACAAAGAGATGCATTGCTTTGATGTCGCTGTTGCGCTGACGTTCGTGGCGGGGATTATTGTATGGCAAAGGGATGAATTAAAATTATTGTCGGAAGGGATTTAAGAAAGAATTAGTTCACATATTTGTCTGCGGAGTGGTTATACCTATTTGTGTTTTTGAATTGAAAACTTATTTAGGGGCGTTAGACATTTTTTTAGATGGGAAAAAAACATTGAATGCGCGACACCTTTCTAAACCACTCAACCGATTTCAATGAAATTTTGTAAGTGGGTATGGTCGGTCACCACTTTGAACATGTACAGTTAATTGTAATGGTTGCCGTTTATATTTCACCGGATAAGTCTTTAAGTGCAATACGAGAAGTTTTGCATGAAAATTTATTTATATATTCTAAAGACGCTTCTGCATTACTTCTAGATAAAATTTAGAAGAGATTTGATAGTTTGCCAATGATTTTGAGTGAGGATTTCAACATCAACATCAGCAGATGATAAAAATCTACCATTAGCGTAACGTATACAATTATACCTACACAGCAAAATTTCAATACAATTATTAACACCCTCTTCAAACACTAGGTCTCACTGGTTTAAATGCGGAGCAATTCTAGTAACGACTTTTTTAAAATATTTATCTTTTTTCTCTCTACACTCGTGCTTTATTGCGCTGTCAGAGACTATCAGCGTAGTGCAAAATTTCAGTCAGTTAACATCAGTGGTTCGTGGCTTTTAAATCGTGCGCAGAAACAAAAACGATATCTTAAGGAACTGAAACAACTAAGCGACTTTATATGATTTATTTTATACAATCATACTTTTTAAATAGAGAATTTGATTTAATGATGACCAATGAACGCAATCTTAGCACAGCGAGATATAAAACTCCAATTGATGCAGTCTTTATAAGATATTAGTATGCACTTTTTATTCACTTAATTCACTCATTGGCTTTGACATTTTTATTGGAATTGGGCTACTATTTGGGCTATAAAGAATTTCAAATTGAGCTATAGAACTAGATCAAAACATGGCAACCCTACTAGGTAGCAGTGGCGCGGTGTCCATATAACCCGATTCCTACCGACTTCCCTTTTTAAATTTCCACCAGTCAACACTATCTACCAAAAACCAAATATATACGCGTTTTTCTTCGAGTTATTCTGTTCTCTGAACTCTGACTACTAGACTTAGATAATTAGTGGATTTTAAGAGAACATTTGCTTGGGTCTATTTTTTTCATTCCTGAGAACTGTGTATTCTGTTGACAGTTGACACCTATGTAGATAAGTCATTATTTATGAAATAATTTTAATTGTTCAAATGTCCTCCGCGGCGTGTCTGCGCCGCGGTGACTCTGTCCCATAGATTTGGCTTAATTCGAGCGACGGAAATGGTTATGCAACCTTTAAATGCAACGGTCGATTGTTGTTTATTAGTAGAGACCTGCGACTTCAGGAAACCACACAAGACAAAGTCTAGCTGGGTCAAATCGCACCAATTCTTGGTGACCAATTCACGTCACCTTAGCTGAAACCACTTGTCGTCTAACCTACCTCTGTAGTGTTAATGATGATCATTTTTAAAAACAATTACGGAACAATTACGTCGCCACTAGGTGATCCTCTTGTAAATTGGCGTCGTTGAATGTGGAATGATGATTTTTCAGCCAAAGTTGTTGTCTTCTTTTGAAAGCTCCGAAGCCCAGTCAGCAAACAAACGGCGTTGGCTATGGTAATAAGTTTTGGGTTCCTAGGTCAGCTGGATCTTAAACGGGTCCAAACGCATAATTCGCAAAGTTAAGGGCTCCGAAAGACCAACTTCTTGTGCACGCCGAGGATTTGATTGCCTCCAGTTCTCCTGTTCACTTTCACGCTCTCGGGTTTCCTTTGGTTACCGCATTTTTTTTTTTTTTTTTTTTTTAAAAGGGGATTCCAAATCCTGGAGCACTCAGAGCAGATTACCCGTCCATTGTACTCCAAGCAGAAACCCCTTTTTTGGTGTAGTGGGGGAGAAACTCTGATATTATTCGTTTCTCTTATATGTTTGGGAGGTGAGTACTGTTGTCCCCCGGTGGGGCTCGAACCTGCGCCGACCGGGTCACAAGCAATGACTCTACCCACTACACCATTGCCACCTCTTTGGTTATCGCATACAACAGAGACTCAACTTTGAAGCGCCACCGCGTATGCCGTAAAATGGGCGTGCAACTTTTGCACTGACGAAGACTCATTTTCATTATATTTAAAATTATAGCATTTTGACGTGCTGCTCAATCGTTTAACTTGCCATGGTGATTGGATAATATAACTCAGATTAGACAGACCTAGCCACAACAACATGACCACCAAAAATCGCTGAAAACATCGACTAGTCCCAATTGAAAAATCCTTTACAAGTTTCGTTTGTCATTTCTTCCGGTTTCTGTGTATGGGACTTGCTACCTTGGCACAGTCTCTGCACCTTTTGCAAAAACGGTTTGACTCTGTTCGTGAAGTCTAATCTCGCAATTTCTTCGATCGTGCGCTTCTCATGCTCCTTTCATTTTGAGAAGCCAATGCTCCTCAAGTCTTTTGGTCGAGAACAATACTCGTCCTCTTTTGCAGCGCCGCCTATATACCTCTTGTTTTGCTGTTCTTGCTAGTCGTCATTGCTCGTCAACCCAAGGCCAGGGGTTTGATAGCGGTAGACGGATTTCAAACCAGATCCCAAAGCTTGTACCCACTTCATATTAATTTTTTTTTTTTTTGCATGGTAGAGAAGTCACTCTGACTTGGAAGGCCAATCCCATATTCATTATCGTTTATTACGAAAATGGATTACCCAGGATAATAGGATTTTTCCCAACCGTTCGCGAAATACGATAAAAACCTCCAAAGTGCTTGACTGCAATCCTCTTTGTTATTGACTTTAACTTTTCAATTCCAATATCACCATCTCACCCAAGTGCGGCAATTCCAAAGGTGTATGCAGCCTACTCGTCCAACGGTCTTGTCCAAACACAAAATCTCCCGTACATTCACGGGTGTCCTCCATGCTACTATCCAAAATCGCTTAACAAATATACACACCCATCCCTCTCCCTCCATCATTCCAGAGATAATCCGAATCCGAAAAGGATTAAAAAATCATCCATCACTCAGTCGCCGTATAATAAAAATGAGAAAAAAAAAAAAACAAGTTTCCCCACACACAACATCGCTAAACAAAAATTGTCCTCCGAATCCCATATTTCTATATCTCTACCTATCTCCATCCACAGGCAGCTAAAACATTTGGAACACCATCATCGTATGACACGAGCTGTTACTGCCAAAAAGGAGCGTGTCTGGGATTATGGCGTCATCCCATACGAAATCGATGGCAACTTTAGCGGATTACACAAAGCGCTCTTCAAGCAGGCGATGCGCCACTGGGAGAACTTCACATGCATTAAATTCGTGGAGCGTGACCCAGAGAACCATCCCAATTACATTGTCTTTACCGTCCGAAGCTGTGGGTGAGTATCTATGAGCCAGTTGCCTGCTACCAGAATTTCGCTGAACCATCACCATATGTGCTGGTGCTATGGTAATGCACTTATTCGCCGTTCTTCTGTGTAGTTTTTTCTGTGCCATTGCATACCACTGCATGTGTCTCTACGCTTTTTCGTTCTATAGGTGCTGTTCGTTTGTGGGAAAACGGGGCAACGGGCCGCAGGCCATCTCAATCGGCAGGAATTGCGATAAGTTCGGCATTGTGGTGCACGAGCTGGGACATGTCGTCGGATTCTGGCACGAGCACACCCGTCCCGATCGGGAGAAGCACGTTGTCATCGAGCTCAATAACATAATGAAGGGCCAAGATTATAACTTTAACAAGTTGACGCCGGATGATGTCGACTCTCTGGGCATGGCCTACGACTATGACTCCATTATGCACTATGCGAGAAATACGTTCTCGAAGGGCACCTATCTGGATACAATACTGCCAATCGAGGTGAAGGGTAAAAAGCGCCCGGAGATTGGACAACGCTTACGCTTGAGTGCTGGCGACATCTCACAGGCGAAACTTCTCTACAAGTGTCCGAAATGCGGGCGAACTTTCCAGGAGAACACTGGCAGTTTTGCCAGTCCGTCGTATTTCACAGCCATTGCTGTCAATGAGACGGAGCGGTGTGAGTGGCGCATTACGGCCACACATGGCGAACGGATTGTGTTGCGGCTTGAGAACTTGGTACGTATATAGTGTGTGTGAGTGTGCGTGTGACTAACTTTTTTTTCTGTTTGGTTGGACTGGTCGTCTGCTCCGCAGAATATATTCAAATCGGAGAAATGTCAGACGGATTATTTGGAGATACGTGACGGTTACTATTTTAAGTCACCACTAATTGGACGATTTTGTGGCAAAGCGGCAAAGGAGGTCGTGACTACGGTGAGCAGCAGAATGTTGCTCACATATGTGAACGGTCATCGGAATGCGGGCTATCGTGGCTTTAAAGCTGATTTTGAAGGTAATTTTAAATTTCAATCTGTCGGTAGGTATGTGTGGTTTGTGGCTTGTTTGAAGGACTTTGTGTGTGCGGAGTGGGGGCAGTGACAGGACGTCTGCAAATTATGCTAATCAAGGCGAACGTACATTAGGAGTGGCAGTCTTTTTGAATGGTAACAGGGCTCATTTGGATTTAATAGCATTTCTCTGACATTCAGTATTAGGGTAGAGATTTAGAATGACATGTGGCAGATACAAGGAGGAAGTACCTACACAGCTTATTTGATTGACTCGATGTGATGCTTTAGTGTGCTGATAAATGCATATTATTCGTAAATGGAGATGGAAATAAATCTGCATCCCGCAAAACCCTTGCGCATGAACTGTAATTTTGTGCCTAAATTATTGAAAGTTGTACCAAGTTATGTGTGAAAATATCTACCAAAGATAGTTGAGCTCCAAAGATAGCTAGTTAAAAAACAAGTTCTACAAAAAAAGTGAATTCTGGAAAACTTCATCTTCCAAGGGTTTGCAATTACCTATATAATTATAGTCAATGCTCTCACTTAGCCTTCATCAATTTTTGGAGCAGTTTTTCTACTGAAGTTCTCTTTATGAATCTTAAAATAAGTAGTGGATCCATAGTTGATATATCCTCATTTGGTATTTTGCATTTTCCCAAATGTTTAACAATTCTAGTTAGTTACATACATCAGCCACATACCTATTCGAACTTTCAACTTTGTACTCAATCATGAATTTCTTGACTAGATTCGTCGGCTACCACTCCAAAAACGTCAACTGAAAGAGCTGTTCATGTGACCAATCTAGGCCAATCAAAACTGAGAAAGGTACAATAAGTCAGAAAACTGTCAGAGTTACGAAATTAGAACGTCGCCATTTATCTCCTCTTTACAAATTGTTGCTGTTGATTTGGAAGCACATACCTGTCGTTAAATTTTAACTCTGACATTTGTAACAAAAACTCTCCCATGTTCAAAAAAGTAACGAAATAAACAATCGATGATCCTTTTGTTAAAACAGAAAAGATCTATCAAAAAGACTTCGTTAGGTGCTCCCACTGACATTTTCACACGACTTTTCGTTATTCACATAACTCTTCGTCAATGTTCGTGTTCAATTTCAACTGCTTTTGTAGTAATTGTAACATAATTACAAAATCGATATTAAAAGGAAATAAAATACCTGCTGTCGAATCATTATTGAAAATCAAAATTCGCAGATGTGAGCAAGTTTTGTTCTGTTTGTTTGTGCTGAATGATACGCTGAGTCAAATACTAGATTTTGACTTGAAAATAAGAGGGAAGATTAATTGCAAGACATAATTTTAAAAAATGTCTTATATTTTAACGTACAGTTCAATCTTGAAGATGTTTTTTTTTTTAAATCACAACAGTGCTTTATTTTTTTCCGGAAATATGCGAATATACCTAGTACCTATCAATTTCAATTCAATTTCAATTTTATTTGGCAAGATACAAGTAAGAACAAAGTATTTTATAGTACATGAAAGCTCATCAAAATATGCAATTTAAATTAATTTTGAAAAATAAGGAGCACAATTAAAGGAAAATGAAAATTTAAATAATATTTGTAGTATAAATTAATTCTAAAATTAACTTAAAAGATATAAGTGATACAGAGGAAGGAATCAAATAGATCGAAAAATGGGAAAAGAAGGAGAAATAGAGAAAAGCAGAAATGAAAGATGAAATAAAAAGAAAACTATAAGAATAGATTACAATGACGAGAAGTCTGCCAAGAAAGCACTTTTCACATGAACAAAAAAGATGCGAGACGAATTCGAATATTTAGAGCTAGGCGTAATAAGATTAAAAGTTCTTGGCGACTGAACAAATTTTAGTTTTTCAAATAAATACCTTTCGTTCATCAAATTATCGCAAAATTGATTTTGAGTAAATATAAGGGCCAACTATTTTTACAGAACTCTGTAGTATTCGAACGAGGAACGACAATTCCATCTGACCTAAATGAACTAGTTCAAAAGTTTCCGTTTTTCTGGTTCGTGAGTAGTTCATTTTGTTTCAAGTTGATGGTAGTGTCAAATCGAAGATCTATTTCCTCTATAGAAATTTTGTTAGTGAACTGAGAGAACTAGCTACATACATATCGCGACATTTGTCTATAGAATACCCAGTGTATTTTGCTTTAAAGAGAGAAAGGTCCATTCGAAACCTGTATTTATAAATTAAAAAAATATATGTACCTATCTAATTAAAATTAAACATGCCAGCTCACAGAGGTTGAGCATTGAACTATACTGAACTAAGTGAACTAACAAAAAAAAGTCCAACAAATAAAATGAGCACTTAGATGAACTTAAATCTACCACCTCAAAGAACGGCTAGTTGCTAAAGTTCGATGTGACATAAATTCCATTCAAATCCCAAGTTCTGTAAACTGAAATAGACCCTAGTCATTTATTTAGCCAAATGCAGGAAGGCATCAAAAATCTCGCGTATATTTCCATCTCCCAATTGGATTATACTTTGATGTAGAATTTACCATATTCAACAAAAGTCCCTAAACTAACACCTACCATTTCGAATTATTCTCTTCGCAGCCATTGTTTATTGGCTTTGTTCGTTGACCACAGTCCGGGTGCTGTTTTCCTATGAATCATTCAGGAAATGCTCAAAAGAAAAACGTATTCCTTTCCCATTCCAAAGTGTGGATTCCCACTGAGCTATTCAAATGCAACTTCTCACACAGCGTTGGAAAAAGTATGTAAAAAAAATTAGGACACCTCTTTTGCCACAGTCAATGTCCGTCCCTTCGCACTGTAACCATACGCAAAAGTTTATCCAGCAGCACAAAGTATTCGCTTTTGTGCATTCCTTTGCACATATCTAACATTTTTGCGTACCATCGGTTTTTCTCTCCTTCTTACTGTCCATTTTCTTTCGTTTTTCAACCATTTCTATATAGCTATTTGTGGTGGCGAGCTTTCCGTGGACGAATCCGATGGACGGCTAGAGTCCCCAAACTATCCGCTCGAGTATTTACCGAACAAGGAATGCATTTGGAGGATAACTGTGCCAAAAGGATATCAAGTGGCACTCAAATTCCAATCGTTCGAAGTGGAAAACCACGATAGCTGTGTGTATGATTATGTCGAGGTCCATGACGGCGATAGTGCCGACTCTGACTTGATTGGGGTATTTTGTGGATACAAACCACCACCGAATATGAAGTGAGTATGAGTATGCCCTTACCCAGATACACGGTATATGGGAAGGCTTTTCCTAAACAAATGGCAGTATGATTGGATTTGGATTTGAATGGATTATGTATTTTTTTTTTTTTTTTTTGCGTTCGATTTAGGTCAAGTTCCAATACGATGTTTGTGAAGTTCATATCGGACAGTTCGGTACAGAAGGCTGGATTCTCGGCGATTTTCATGAAGGAAGTGGACGAATGCGAAACACAAAATCATGGATGTGAACATGACTGCATCAATACGTTGGGCGGATACGAGTGCAGCTGTCACATTGGCTATGAGCTGCATAGTGACAAAAAGCATTGTGAAGGTGAGTGTGTATTTACCTATTGAATGTGTGGAATATTGAAATCAATTGCAGATACCGTTTTCATGTTGTCCCTTGTTTTGTTTTGAATTTCTGAGGAGATGTGCGCCAGCAACGTTTGAAATTTGGTTTATTTTGCTTTCGTTTGATTATACAGATTGCTTGATAGATATTTATCCTAATTTTCCCAGTGCATCAATTTAATGTAGGGGTGCAAACAGGGGACTCCCACCTGCTTTTGTGTCCTCATTATTACAAGATGTCTTTGCGGAAGGGTTTGAAGTACAACATTTCATTTAAGAGCCATCAGCTGCATCTCAGAATGACGTTTCTTGTGGACAAAGATGACAGTGTTAACCTACCGACTGAGCTTCTTGAAGACGAGCTATACAAAATGCTCACCAGACAAAAGCTCATCGACGTTTGTTCTTTTACTAAAAACTAAAAATGGTTTCTCTCCAAATTGGTCATAAAATTTGTGATTTATCACAGACCGCTTTTATGGCCTACAATTTCATCTCAAACAGTCCCCAGTACTCGATAGAGTGGATTTTTTCTAATATCCTCTAGACCAACTCCGCCCCATTAATTTATGGACCATAGCCATATGGCGATAATGCATCCATAGGGCACACCATCTTATAGCAATATTGTTCCACCCTTCCATAACCTTTGAACGGAAGAAGACAAAAATCTCATATCTTCTGGCCCATTTCGTTTCATTCACAGATGCCTGCGGTGGTGTAATTGAAGCCATGAACGGTACGATTACATCGCCATCATTTCCCGAAATCTACCCCATCCTTAAGGAGTGCATTTGGGAGATTGTCGCCCCGCCACGCCATAAGATCTCATTGAATTTCACCCATTTCGACTTGGAGGGCACGGCCCATCAACAATCCGATTGTGGATACGATTCGGTGACAATATACTCGAAATTGGGCGAAAATCGATTGAAACGCATCGGCACCTACTGCAGCAATATGATACCGCCGGTGGCCACCTCGGAGGGCAATTCGCTGCGCATTGAATTCCATTCGGATAAGTCCATTCAGAAGACTGGCTTCGCTGCAGTTTTCTTCACCGACATCGATGAGTGTTCGGCGAACAATGGTGGATGCCAGCACGAATGTCAGAATACAATTGGCTCGTATGTTTGCTTCTGTCGCAATGGGTATACGCTGCATGATAACGGCCATGACTGCAAGGAGGGCGAGTGTAAATATGAGATCTCAGCGCCGATTGGTAATATCTATAGTCCAAATTATCCGGACACGTATCCGCCGAGTGTGATATGTGTGTGGCATTTTACCACAACGCCGGGGCATCGAATTAAGCTGATATTCAATGAATTTGAGTTTGAACCACATCAGGTAAGGCGCACACAAACTTCGCATATAGTGAGTATGGTTGGATTGTGTTTTTTTTTTATTTTTATTTTAGGAGTGCGGCTATGATAATGTAACGCTTTTTGACGGAGGATCGGAGAACAGCGGCCACCTGGGAAAGTTCTGCGGCAACAAGATTCCGTATCCAATATCGGCGTCATCCAATCAGATGTATATGGTCATGAAGGTGGACAACAATAAGCAGTACAAAGGATTTACGGCAACGCACTCCACCGGTAAGTTGGGCAATGTGGGTGAATTTTGACTTTTCTTAAGTAGGTACTTTCTTTTAGTCTTTTGGTGTATTTTTCACGTATTTCTGGGCGTTTTTTTACGAGTTTTTTCAAAGCGTTTTATTACGGGTATTTTGATGCGGTTTGTATGCGTTTCTTTGATGGGTTTTTGGATGCATTTTGGGAACGTGTATTGATAAATTTTTGGCACGTTTTTGGATGCACTTTTTAACGTTCTTTTTGGCGCGTTTTCTGACAGGCTTTTCAAGGTGATTTTTAAAGTTTTCCAATGCGTTTTTAAAGCGCGTTTGTTTATGTGTTTATCGGCTAAAGCCTTAAGCTTCGGAGGTTTTTCTTTACGTATATTTGGTATTTTTTGAAGCGATATTTTAAAGTTTTTCGACATATTTTTAATGTTTTTTTCACATAATTTTTCAAAGCGTTTTATAAGGTGATTTTATGCGGTTTGTATGCATTTTTTTGACGGGTTTTTGGATGCATTTCGGGCACGTTTATTATGATAATATTTTTGACACGATTTTGGGCGCATTTTTGACGTTTTTTAGACACGTTTTCAGACACGTCTATTAAGTTGATTTTATAAGTTTTTCCAATGCGTTTTTTATTTATGTGTTTATCGACTAAAGCCTTGAGCTTCGGCGGGTGATTTTTACGAATTTTTGACTGGATTTTCTGGTGTTTTTTGACGCGATATTTGCACGTTTTTCAACACATTTTTCTAAAGGGTTTTGGACGTGATTTTCATTTTGTTTTTCATACGTTTATTTGACGCGTTTGACATTTTTTCGAAGCAATTTTAACTATTTTTTTCAACAGATTTTTGACGCATTTGGTGAGATTATGGGCGTTTTTTTGCTCAATTTTGAATGAGTATTTTACGATTTTTACTTGAGATTTAAATGACATTTTTTGGACGCGTTTTCTTGGCGTTTCTTTTTAAGAGCCTTTGCTTGCATTTTTGGCGTGTTTGAAGTTTGTTGTTTAAATTTTGTATCGACACGTCTTTGGCGCGGTTTATGATGCTCTTTTTAATGCGTTTTTTAACTGTTTTTTTTCGATGTGTTGAATAAGTTCTTGGCGCAGTTTTGACACGTGTTGTGATGCGTTTTAAATGCATTTTTCGATTCGATTTCTGATCTACTTTCTGCGCGATTTTTTGACATGTTCTACTGCTCATTTTTGGACGCCTCCTTTTAGGAGATTTTTAAAGCGTTTTCGAACAAATTTCTGACAGAATGGTGATAAATGATAACCGCCTTATAGACAGTCGTTTTCGCGAGCAAATCTTGGCAATATCCTGAAATCTATGTAAAAGCTATGATTAACCCTTAAGCAGTAGATTCCTTATTTAAAATGCTTTAGTCCAAAGTCCTTCTGTCAAGTCAAATGCGCATAGCCATCACTATTGCCCTCTTTATTTGTAATATTTAAATTCAAACAATGTCGATTTTAAGTCCAAACAAGCTGACAACTGTGCCAAGGTGCTAAAATCAAATTCCCTTTTATTTGCAGCTTGCGGTGGATACCTACTCGCAACTAATCAAATCCAACAGTTCTACTCCCATGCGCGATTCGCCGATCACGACTACGACGGGAACATGGACTGCGAGTGGACCATACAAGCTCCACCCAGCAGTAATGTGCAGTTGTTCTTCCTCGAGTTCGACATAGAAAACAATGAAAACTGCACATACGACTATGTGGAAGTGTACTCCGGCATGGAGGACACCAGTGGGCCGCTCTATGGCAGATTCTGTGGAAACAACGTAAGCATTAGAAACAAATTCAATGAAATCCCTTTTATTTTATTTAAATCGGTTTTTATTTTCTCATTTATCTGAACACCCACACAAACACAGGTACCCCAAGAGATAATCTCGCTGACAGATTCGCTTTTGGTACGTCTAAGGACAGATGAAAGTGTTACGATGAAAGGATTTTCCGCATCTTATGTTGCCGTTGATCCATTTGAAACCAGCGACGAAGATACCAATTCGGATAGCTCGGAGATGGTGACACCATTCGAGGGATACCTGAAAAGCATCTACAAGGCCGATACCGAAGAATACGACGAGTACAACGATTACAGTGAGAATCATCTAATATTGCACAGTCGCCTGAGGAATAGAAATCGATACAAGAATCGTTTCTAAAATGGGTTTCTCTTTTCGAATTTGCTCGCGTTCCGCTAGCCCAAAGGGTATAGCGTCATATCAAGCAAATGGAATCGCAGGATGCATACTCGTCGTGCATGGAGGCCTGTTAGAAAAATAAAAAAATAGAATATACTTAACAGAAACAGAATAAAACCATTCACCGCAAGAAACAGGGAAAACCAACATTTTAGGGATTTCCTATTCGGTTCTGTTTTTCTTCTTAATTTAAGAGACTTGATAACATTTAAACAATAAAATCCAAGTTGTGTTATCAGCGCATACATACGTGGGACTCTCAATACAATAACTAATGTTTAGGTATTTAATTATAGGTGAATTTAAAGTGGACAAATATAACACACAAAAAAATACGTAGATACTTTTTCGTAAGTAAACAAATTCAATAAAAAGTATATAAACTAATTTTAAAGCAATAAACAATGATGAGTTTTTTTTTACAAAAATCATAAATCAACTATAAGCGTAATAATCGTAAGACTTGTGTGCAACTGCAATTGAATAAAACAAAACTAATCATCATATCCTTTTCATTAAAACGAAAGAAAAAAATACAGAATAAAAATTCGATTAAATAAGTTAATTCTTTTTTTTAGGACAAACAAAAAATGTAACCCCTAAGTGATTAAGTAGAGAATGAAAGTGTAATTTTATTATGTAGGTATATGACTATATTTATGGAATGACAAATAAATAAAACATGTTAATGTAAGAACATGACTGAGTGTTATTTTGAGTGTAATCGGAAGTTAAACGAAACAGGGTTTGTATTTAGTCGTTATTGTCCTTTGATAAATTCTTTTTTGATTATTTTCTGAGACCCAGAGAATCTTTTAGTGAACAGTCGCAATATATACCGTTTTTGCGCGTCAACGGTATGGTTAAGCGTAAGTTTTTATGAAACGTCATCAGTGCAACTGCATTACCTACGCTTTAGTGTTGTTGCACAATGCAACAGACAAAGTATTGTCGCAGTCAGCGAGACCTGGCAGCACCGAGGAGCATTCCACAACATGACTACTAGATGGACGCACGAAGTAAAAAGAAGGGCACATCTCATTGGTTAGCCAATAGGAGACCTCTTTCTATCAATTTTCTGCAACGCAACGTTTGTATTAACCGCATTTATTTTATGAGTCTTCAAAGTATCGGCAGCGGCAGCAGCACATAAATTTAAACAGCCACTTCAACAACCAAACTTTGTAAAAACTATACCCATTTTTTAAACTAAATAAACATAAAATAAAGGACTATATTTAATTCTAAATTTTACAAACAAGAGTATGGAATGCAATGTAGGAATTTAATAGACAATTTTTTAATGCATTTGGTTGGGGTGGTGTTGCTTTCCATTGCATATTTTCAGTTGTGAAGTTAACTATACGTGGTGGTCCTCTTACACGATCCTAGCCGTGCGTCTCTATTCCCGACACTCAGATTGTACTTTATTTGAAAGATGAATACCTATTTCTTCCAATAATTCAATAGCTGTTGGTTTCCTAGCGCAAGCGAGTGACTGTGACACACATATATATTATTTAAAAAAAAGAATCAGAAGTTTAATTGCCAAAAAGACTTGAACTTTACTTGTCAACAGACTGATCCTTTTGTATTTGATTTGCTGATTTCTGACGGATTTTTTAGACGCCCAATGAAATGCTGCAGTTAACTGCCAAGTGATGAAAATACGTTCCCTTTTTACCTAGTGGACATTAAAGCCTCTACTAGGTCTTATATTTTACGCATGCAACTTCTTGCAACATGTTTAAGCACTCCCACGCCACTATGCGTATGGCGTATACGTACTTTTATGTTCACATGAATAACGACTGTATTGCATAAAACGTTGTCGTTTTTCTGCAGAATGATATGTGTCAAATGTCGTTTTTTGATCGTACTTTTAAAGCTACGATTTAAGAGATGAACTATTAAAAAATACGACGGGCTAGAAAGGTTCATTTAATAATGTGTTATTTGACCTATAAAATAATATCATACCGGAGTAACGTTAAACAGAAGAATTCTTGCGTACACGGAAGACCTTGACATCTTGGGTGAGGATTATTTAACTCTTACTCGCAACGCAGTGTTTCGAACAGAAGCGCAAAAATAAGCCGACCTGCAAGTAAATGCAAAACAGTGTGCATATGGTCGGTAAGAGGACTGTGTCAAATCAGGGACTCGATTAAGTAGAAATGTAATCGCCAATGAAAAGTGAAAGGAGATCGAAAAATCACAAAATATATGTTAAATTTTTTTTTTATATGATCGGCAAATATCCGAGTGCGAGTAAAATATTTATGACTTTAAACCAGCAATAAAGAAATTTACTAGTCTATCTTCATACAAGTGTCGGCGACGTGGCTTAGTGGTAGTGCGTTGGGCTACTAAGCGAGGGGTTCCAGGTTCGAATCCCGAAAGAACCAAATTACATCGTAAGGTTTTTTTTCCACTGCGCCACATCTCGCGAACGTCTGACAAACATCCAAGAGTGAAACTGTCATGAAAGAGCTTCTCTATTAGCCGTTTGGACTCGGCGTAAAATTGTAGATCCCTTCCATTCGTCCCAAAAATTGAAAACCCACACAAAACTAATGGTTGTGAAAAGCTTGGGCTTGGGTCCCACAGACCTGTCGCCCCAAAATATTTATTTATTTTTATTTTTATCTTCATCCAAGCGGCAGTTTGTGTTAGAGAAAATATATTTTTTTTCTCTATTAAAGGAAACCAAAAATATTTCTTTTTAGCCGAAAAAGAATCTATAATTTCCCCTACAAGACGAGGGGAATTAACGATTCGTAATATTTCCGCTGTCAATACGGATCAATAATTAGTTCTCCACAAATGTAACCACAGTAAAAAGAACAGCGCCACCTATTGGATTCGATTAAAACTTCTCTCTTTACACTGCCGACGAAGACAAACTCATGAAATATCTTGTAGACCGATCGAACGAACACTGCCTTTTATTTATGCAAAATAATTGTAAGGTAAGCGGTCTGAGATTTAGTTTGACGTAACCTCCGTCATTTTCTCATCAGAACTAGATATTTCAAAATCTTTCTAGCGACACCCAGGAAAATAATACTTATCTTCGTCGACAATCAGGCCGTAATTACGGCTGTATATTTAACACGTTCTTCGTCCTAGCTTGTGGTGAACTGCAGGGAGAAACTGACCAGCTCGAGTCATCGGTTTGAAATAATTCTTGTCTAGCTCTAGATTCTCTGCCATAGGAACATAGAGGGGAATGATAAAGCCGCTGAATTTGCTAGATGTTATTCCACTCTGTGCGCATCCTATCCCTCCACTGGGATACGTAAAGAGAGAAATTCTCCAGCACTTCACTTCAAGGACAGTGACTAGGTGGGTCGTGGGTTAACCTGACGAACTGCGAAATAACCTCCTAGCCAGAATGCGTGTAGATGTCGCTAGACTAATGGCAATTAGTTTGGACCTTGGAATCCCCCATAACACCCATTGCCTTAGCTGCGCTGACGCTAACAAGAGTGAAACAGTGTTCCATCTTCTTAGTGATCCAAAACTAGACACAGTGCACTAGGTAATCCATTTTATGATGACTTCTCGGCCATCGAAGGTACCCATGTCAATAACATCATCAAATGTCACAACTCCACAGACATCTCCCACTTTATCTACAGGTTCCGTAAGTTGTGATCTCTTAACGGCGCTCAAGCGCTATTTATGTTTTTTCCACTTAAACCAACCACCAATAGTCGATCTGCGGAAGAAGAAATATCAAACAAAAGCTATAGTCAGGTAGATTTTCAAACTTTATTAGCGAACGATTTTTGCGGAAGTAATACCACAGTCTGTGTAAAAACGGTCTTTTAACAACGGCGCCCCTTTTTATTAGGTAAGGCAGGAAAATGTGCCACCAAGCGCATTTATCCATCTTTAATGCAGAAAATATAGGTCGATAATAAAAAGCATAAGAGCAGGTAGAACAGTTAATGCGGGTCCATAGGGATTATCTCTTCCTCTGACATTTTGTGTTTATATGGGCGGTTTAAATCTACCGCGCTAGAGAATCACAAATGAAAATTACGGCTTCATCATTTACAAGGCTGCGTATCATACAAGCAAACTAAATGAAGATTTCCAGCTTTTATAAAACTAAGTATAATAAAAAATATAACCTTCACAATTCTGACGTTCGATGTGGAGCCACGAAATAACGCCGAGCGAGAAAAAAAACGCTTAGTTCCGAAACTCCGTATTATTTCACTTTGTGGAAGGAAAATAACTTTGCTAAAGTGAAATAAAGCCCAGTCTCCCTTATTTCACTTTAAGTTTATAAATAGGTACATTCAGATAATATGTAGAAATATAGATAGCTACATATGATTTTAAAAATTAACTGTTCGCACTAATTTTTGAACTACTGTGTTCTCAAATTTCTCGATCTATTCGCCGGAATTTTGAACCAATTTTTAACTTTCTCGTATACGTAGTTTCTTACTTCTCATTCTATTTATGTACTTAAGCACTTGCAATTTGAGAAAATAATAGTTCGAAATTCGCGCGAATTGTTATCCAGTAGTTAATATTTCTCCGAATTGAAAATGTATAGTTAAAGTTCTTGGTCATTTTGGAAACAATTGCTTCGGCTGTATTTCACAAGCAAGTTTTGGCAAGGTTACTTGCTGCCTTTGATTCAATGAAAATGGTGATGAAACATCGCATCACCGATTTCGTTTGAAGTTCCTTCTCAAGTGGCTTTCGGCTAATTGACTTGAAATCGCAAAAAATTGCATTTACAAAAGAAAAGAAGGCCTTGACAATGGCTTCCTTCCAAATTGCATACCTACATCATATATTATGTATGCTAGGAGAAAAAAACGACGGCTAATTGTGTTCAAAAAGATTCAACAAGCGATACAGAGACAGACATAATCATTCTAATGGAAATGGAAGCATCTTGATGTGTACTCGCTTCATAGAGGTCTGATGCTAATGGTGGATATATGTATATGTTTTCAAAATTCCCCCGCATATGGCAACCGATTCATTGATAACAACATGAATCTAAGCTCGCTAAGTGATCTAGAGCCATAAATAGACGGTGGCGTTCTCTATCACTATATTCATATCCATAGCGCACTGATGCCTGCTATTAAGAGAGATAGAACTACATATATACAAACTTTACGCATTCAGTGTGCCACTGCCACCAGCAATTTGATCAATGGGCACGGCCGGGCCATACAGAGTGCAGAGTTCAAGAAGATTATCTCCTCGGCACTCTCAGCGCGAGCAGTAGTGCTTTACGCTATAGGGCATTATTTCGTTGATCTCTGAAATGCAACTGCAATAATTGCAACTTATTTACAAATACTCTTCTCGTATAGTATTGTATTTCATTTTTATTAATTTGTTTAGTTTACGCGTGATAACGAGTGCAGCATCAGTGATTGCACATTTCAGTGAGTGAAAACACAAAAGACAGAGAAAAGCACATTACTAATAAGCACTGTATCATCTTGTGTGTGCGTGTGTGTTTTTGTTTTTAATTTTTTCAACCAAAAAAAAAACGACTAATGGAAGTGTAAATTGTTCATTAAATTTAAATTTAAATATGCAAGTAAAAGTGCACTAAAAAATGTCTTCAGTTTCTTAACATGTATGTGCTTTTAAACCTTAGTCCTTTTTTAATTCTCAACTTTAAATTGTTGCTATACTCAAATGGGACATTGTGGTAGGGACAACCTACGAAATGTCAGAAGTCACATGGTCGAACCGAATGAAAAACTTTGATGACGGACTAATATTTCCAAGCGGTTTAATAGCAACCGACGCGACGTGTTTGGAAATAAATGGTATTCTTTCTCACACAACGAGTTTAAAGGAAAAGGATTTTTTTTTCTCATTTTATGGTTTACAAGATCACTGGCTACCTACCCCTTTGGTGGAAAAAGCTGACAATTTATTGTTTTGTATAATAAGTAGCAGATCATGCTTGCGTTGCTTGTCAAAATGCTGAGGGACTATTTGTAAGGTTTTATGTTAAGAACATTCATGGATCTAATAGACAGCTGTAAAGTTATCGAAAAGACACTTGACCATCCTACACATGCGACCTTTTAATGCATAGACCGATGGTGAATATCTACAGACATGTTTTTAATTTTAGATGTCGCACTTAGTGATCTGCGATCGCTCACCAACTGTCAGTATTGTCCATATTAAGTGTTGTGAAACAAAAGTTCGATCTTACTTGTGATCTCGAGCCTGTCGGCTAGGACTGCAAAGCTTGCCTAGCTGTAGCATTATAATCCATTCGTTCAGCTTGTGCATGCCGATGTAGTCGACTTGCAATAGCTTTTTATACTATTTACATCCACCTGTCAGTTTTTAATATCTGCAGCTTTATCTTGACCTCTTTTCCCACACAGGATGAGAAAAATCAGTCGAAAAATGGTTCTTTTTTAATCACAAACCACTGCTGGGAATTTGGTTATTTCCGCTTTTCAAATTTCGAGAAAGGAATTGCTTTCATAGAATTTATTTTTAGAATCAGGTTCAAATGACTTTAACTTTTTACTCATCTGTAAAGATTGCAATGACGAATAATTTAGAACAGGGTATAACTGGTGTTAATTCTCACGAATCAAAAGAATCAAATCAGAAGTGTAGAATCATTAAAAATCGTTTTTAAACTTTTGCAATAATTTAAGAAGATCTGCAAGCATTCGCATTTTTTCCAAACTTTATAATCCATTGGAAATTTTGCATACGTACGTACATTTCCAATCATTTTCATCCCTTACCATAAATTTTTTCCACACAAGTGCAATCGTTTGTAACTTAAATGGTTACAAAGTATGAAGGTAGGTATACACTTTTCTTAAATAAGTTTTCACTCATTTATGTGATCCGTGAAAGTCTTTGCAATACCTTAGATTCTAAAAAGTCAAGACAAGCACTTTGAAGTTTATTGATAGTCCAGAACTATTTTTTGTTTGATCTTTGATTGCTTGGGAGAACAGCAACTTATTAATAAACCTTTCTACTAATTCATTGAAAAACATTCGGACCAGAATGTTTTTCAACGCCAATATCGCATAGTTTTTTTTTATAAACTTGCAGGAGCAGGTGCAAGTGTTGAGTTATTTTTACAAGAATTTATTTCTAAAATTCGTGCTGTTGTCACAACACAGCATCAACTGTCAAACTATGTTTTCTATCAGAAAATATTGTTATTGACATTGTTCGATTTAATGTAAATTGTGTTCGGTTTTCTTCTGTGGCTTAACTTTTGGAATTGAAATCTGATTAATGGCTTACAATATTTAAAAACTAGTGGACACCCGCCAGCTTTGCTACTCGTTATTTATTTATAAACACTTATATACAAAAAATAAACTTTCGATTTTTTCAATTTCACGACTTTTCCAGGTGATTTTCTCAAAATTTTCTTTCGTAAAAACCTTCTCCTGGGCGATGTTTTGAATAATTATTTTGAACGCTGCTCAGCTTTAGGACAACACAGGAGGATGTTTAATATCTTAAATATGAATCAGGGGAAAATTTACTAAATTCACCAATGTTTTTATTTTTCAATATGATAAGCCATTACTGAGCTAGGTCTGTATAATTAGAATTTTCCCTACAGATATACAGGCCTTTTTTTACTATTTTGTAAGAACCACGTTATATTCCGGGATAAAAAGTATCCAAAGTCCCGAACCAGAACATAAGCAATCAGTATGTCAAGTTTTATCAAAATCCGTCCAGTAGTTTCCGCGTGATGCGTGGTCCAACAATTTTTATTCTACAGTTTTATTGTATGTAGAGATAGAGAAGAGAAGAGAAGGGATAGAGATGTGTTGATGATTACCTTCTTTTTTATTACTGATTTAAAATTTTCTGAGTGAATGTCAATTTAAAGGCAGAAAAGTCAGAAAAATACATTTCGGTAAGAAACGATTTAAAAAGATTTGCGTACCTATTGCAAAAAAAATAGGAGTAAACTGTCACCTTTTAGTCAATTGTACACAAGGGTCACAGTTAAAGGATGTTGGACTTGGCAAAAATTATTTTATTACATTCAAGTTGCAAACAAGCATTAAGCGTGTCAAAACCATCGAAGAATAAAAAACTTTATTAAGGAAAGAACTTGCTCAAATATGTAATGTATTGAACCCAAATGTTATGGTTGAAACATGCATCAAATAAAGACAAATGGTAAAACTCTGACATCAAGTTCGATCCTACTGTTATAAAAAAAAAAATATTTTAGCGCGACAGGTCTGTGGGACCCAAGGCCTAGCTTCTCACAACCATTGAAAAATATGTCTGTTTTAACTTAGTCTGACCTAGGTTTTATTACAATGGTATTATGTTATTCATATAGGACCTAAAACAGTCACGCTCTATGAAGTAGTTCTTTAAATTGGTGTTGTGGGATTTAAATTGGGCTCATTGACTTATATTGTTAAATGTGACTAAGTTAAGCAGCAATGATAAAGAACGATTCGAACAGAAAGTCCTTTTGGGTATAATTTTCAGCTTCAGGAAGATCAAAAACTTAAGTGTCTTCTTCAGCAATTTAACCTCAAGAAAGCACACATTTTTCTTGTTGTTACAACAGAGAAACTTTACAAACTAGTGGGAGAAAGATTACACCAACATTGTGCGGTTTGTTTAGGAAGTGATCTTTAGTTCGATTTAATAAAGATTGAAATAATAGTACAGTGGAACAGGTCCGTTTAGGTAGGACACTGGGTTTAGTTTCCTACGGCCGGCGATTTTTGTTTTAGCATTTTTTTATTATTCGTAAGAATTGAAGGGATCTACCATCGAATACTTCAGGATGTTTGTCAGATACTCGCGAGTAGTTTTGCACTAGTAAATTGCGACGTAAATTGTATTTTTCCGGGGATCGAACGCGAGACAGTTCGTTCAGTAGTCAAAAAATAAATAAATATAACTAACGAAACTACTGATCCTTCTGTGGTTAATGAAACTCTCTGTTTAAAAGAAACGCAGCATCCTTTAAGGCGCTTACCTACCATTTTTGTTCAAACGTAGGTAATCATCTTTTAAATATTGCGAAACAAAAGAGTTCAATACCGAACTGTGATATAATTTTGTTGAATTCAACTAACATCCTTAAATTGCCAGGATAAATGACCAACCTTGTATAGAGAATACCCCAGAGAAGAACTCACTTTAAAACTTTTTCTTCTCACCGGCATCCTTCTTAAATTTGATTTGATATTGTGAGTTTTCAAGCTGCCCGCCCCGGTTAAGTGCAAGGACTTGATGTCACATTTGAAAATACATAACTCCATACCTAACTCATATAACCCCATTCCCCGAAAGGAGAACAAAATTAATTCAAAAGTTTCTACCAGTCTCAATTGAACACAATTAGCTATTGTCCTTGAGGCGCCTCGAACAACATACACACAAGCTGACACATTATCCGTTTTGTTGCCACCCAAAAAATGTTCGATTAAAAAACTTCTCAATTACCAAATGCCAAGGTATACCTATCGAGCTCATTTTTCATCATTAACGTCATCGAGCTTATTTCAATGAAAAAGTTCCTCAACAAAATTCCAGCAATATCCTTTTCACTGCCGCCTCTGCCACCTCCCCTCGCCCTATCGCTACTATTATAGTTAGTTGCGGTTAGCACGAAGTGAGCTATACCACCAATTAACTTGAATGCACTCAACTCCTCGGCAAAGCGATTATCCCGTTGATGTGGATGTTGACGGCGATGATTATGAGGTAGCCCAGTGGGGAAAAAATTCAATAAGACTCGATTTATGTGCGCTTCTCATAACGCCATAAACAGGTGTAAAGGTGAAGTTTGAAGAGGGCAACCATATCTATAGCTATCACCCCAAAAAAAAACCTTCTGAACTCTGTCGGTGTTTTTTTTTTGTCTTCCCTCTGTTCTCTTCCAGCTAAGGAGAAAGAACAAACAGAACAAAAAAAGACACGATAGACATTTAGATGCCAAAATATCTCAAATATCTATATGTGTACGGCGTACACCTTTGGCTGCATTTTTGTAGGTGTTCCATGCACACACCGCCGCCGCCGGTTTATATGTGTGTGTGTGTTCGGTAGGACCCTAAACCGATGATACTCTCAGGTAAACGAAAACACCACAAGAAGACGAAAACAAAAACGTATCGCATCGATCGCCACACAATAGAGCAGCCAACAGCATTCCGGGGGATTGGGATGATCTTCGGCGGCTGTGTCTTCAGTTGATTACCTCTCTATATAAATGTGCTGCTGCTGCTGCTGCTGCTGCTTGCTTATGCTGTTGATCCATCCCATCCATCCATGCACTGCACATCCGTCTCTATCCGTGTTGCTTACCGATCACCATGCTGCCGCTGACAGCTTCATATATATGTTGGCCTGAGGTCTATCGATGTCCTCAGTAAGTGCTTTGTTTTTGTGCGGGGAAGGTGTGTGTGATAAAAGCGGCGCTCGGAAATTTACCAAAAAAAAAATATATATATATATTTTACTCATTCGTAATCAAAAGTAGTTAATTGAAATGCGCTCGTCTAAAGTGATGATAATAGTGGCGAGTGCCATAGTGCTGGTGATGGTGACACTGGCATCTAGTGACAAATTCGCCGTGCACCACAACAACGATCTGCAGGTGGAGGAGGAAGGATTCTTCGAAGTGATCGAACAACCGCGTGTGTTTGTAAGTCTAAGACGACAAGTGTTTATACGTCATACATTGATTTTGGTTTTTTTTTTTAATAGAACCCAAACCTCAAAGGTCAAGGCAACACGCCACGAGGTAGCAATTTAAAGCTCGGATCGGACACCACTTCCGATCCATTTAGGAAGGGAGAGAAAAAACCGCATAATCGACTGCCGGCGTTCCTCTTCAATTCCGATTTGAATAAGATCCAATCGAATGCGAAGAACATCGAAAATGATTCCGGGAATAATTTTGTTTACGAGCGCAACATCATCGTGGAGCCAGCTCTGCCCGCAGACAAGATACGTGCCGAAATGATGCAGGCTCGCATCGGTGATAAGATCAAGGGAGACAATTCCAAGGGTGTGCACAAGGAGAAGTTGCTGCGACGACGATTGTCTTTCCACAGGTAAGTTCAATGTTATTTAAATTATTTTTGCTGTCTCGTTGCCTTGAGATACATTGTTGGCTTATTGAGACGGTTGGCTGCGATTTTGTCTGTGTTCAAGTGCAGTGTGAAAAAAATTGTCTACCAATTCACAGTTTATTGGGGTTTTCCCAGAATTTCCCAAATAGTGCATAAGTAGGGTGTAGCGATTTTATATTATTATGGTTACCTGTGTTCGACTTTGAATATTTGGGATTTCCAGGAGATTTTTGAATAAGCAGTGTTAGGGAAATACCCAGAAGTGTTTAATGGGCAAATGGTTTATTGCGGGTAGGTACCTACCTACCTTTCTTCTGAGGAGTGTGCTGGTGCTTAACCCTTTTGTTTTCTGAAGTAGTAGGTATAAATGACTTCGTATTTTGAAGTGGTGTTTGCGGGTGTATTGCATTTATGGCACTTGAGATTTTCGAGTTTGGAAGGGATTTAAAAAAAATTAAATCAAGAAAATTCGAAAAATTGATTAGCAGAAATGGACAGATCTATATTTAGTTCGACTGAATTTTGTAAGCCATTTTACAAGATTACCCCAAATAAATGTAACAATTTTTGAGGTGCATTTCATTTTCGTTTCGTAGTTTTCTAAACACTCATTCGCGTTTACTTATTTTAAAGGCATGCTATTAAAATAGGTTTTTAAATAAATAATAGCTACATAGGTATTTTAGTTATATAACTAATAACCTAGTTTTGAGTTTTGAGTAAAATGTATTTTCTTTGGTTTTGAGGTACCTACTCAATAAAACCTTGAAAATGAAAAGCATGAATGTTTTTGTTTTGTTATTAATAGAACAGGAAGGAACATTTCAAAAGCAGTTTTTTGAGAATGATTGAACGTTTTTTTTTGTTCATTATTATATTCATATTCCATGGCGATTTGACGATCTGGTGACGTTCACGTTTCTAAATAGAAGAAAAAACTATGATCTTAGCTATGTAGGTAACATGTACTTGTACATTGTACGTACAGCCCGTAGTGATAAAGTGCGATTTCAGAGGCTGTATCGTGTAGGCTCTGCTTTCCATATACCATAAGTCGCTGTTTAAGAAAATCGACATACCTAACTTGAAAATTTTAATTTTTCCGGGAGCAGTTTAAAAAATATTCTGAGCCATAACATTTTTTTATAATTTTTCTTTTTTCAAAAGTTAAGCATTATTTTATTCAAAAGTCGCATTTTATTTGGCTATTTCGATATACATACTGTTAAGTGAACAATACTTAATAATTAAAATAGCAAAAATGTATGGTAACCTTGCAAATTTTATTAATTTTGCCACTGCTTCTAACTTGAGTTACTTTTCCAAAAAAAATCACGATGGAAAGTTGTTCTCTTTTTAATTTTGGAGTTAATAATTCATCATAGAGCAAGGAAAAACCAAAATAGAATCAACAGTGTTTTCGGGAAACAAAATGTATTTATTAATAACAACTTCATTATTATATTTTTTTGTGTAGTTATACATGTTTGCTTTTTTTTAGCAATATTCTTTAATTTTTTTAAAGAATTAATTAATTCATATTTGGTTTTAGTTTTTGTAGTTAGAGTAGGTAGGTACAAAGTTTAAAAAAAGGAAACTTCGAGAAACTAAAAAGTCAAACAGTTCTTTGAACTTTCTGTGATAAAAGGCCTGTACTTACAATAATGTTTTCGAATAAATTAGTCCTTACTAATTTTCTTAACTTTTTCGAGTTATGCCGGTTTTCTTAAACAGCGACGATATGCCTAGTTCCTCTGAGCCATAATATGTTTGAGTTGTATTTTTAAACTAGCTGTACTCCCACGGCGCTGCCCGTGCCTTTCGTATTAAGTGCCGCCACAATTCGCAGAGTCGTTTTTTAAGGGAGGTGCAACGGCGCCCTTTTTGATAACTGCCCCATTGTGTTGAACACCATTTACAAAAATTTAAGGCTTCATAAACGTCCAGATACCTATAGTAATTTAATTATTTTGTTACCTATATGGCAAGTGCCATATCCCGATTTCTATCCCGATTATTTTTTGCAAATGGCTTTGTTAACGAAAGAACCAAATTACATCTTAAGGTTTTTTCCACTGCGCCACCTCTCGCGAACGTCTGACAAACATCCGAAAGTAAAACTGTCATGAAAGAGCAGTTTGGACTCGGCGTAAAGCTCTAGATCCCTTCCATTCGTCCCAAAAATTGAAAACCCACACAAAACGAATGGTTGTGAGAAGTTAGGCCTTGGGTCCCACAGACCTGTCGCGCCAACATATTTATTTATTTATTTTTAATCCAAGGTTTTCTATTTGTATTGTTTTTGATTGCACTTTGTTTCCATTAGGGCCCAAAACTATACTATCTTTCAAGTTGGAATCAACCATGCGCATTCACAAAGTTTCATTGAAATCGGTTGAGCGGCTCTGAAGATCGACCACAGCGCCACCTGTTGATTCTCTCGCACTTAGCAGTAAAGTGTTTCTATCACAAAAGATCAACAAACTGTGATTTTGAAAATATTTTTTTTCTATATTTGAAGTGTCACTACTCGATTTCTATCCAGTTTATTTATTTTTTTTTCAAAGTGCGTTTCCCCATGAAAAATGTAATGTGTGCCTACAACGCCACCTGTTGAGAATTTTCCAACTTTTATTTTCTTCTAAACCATCGCTGATGTAAGACAAACAAAACAAAACAAAGATCATTCAAATCGGTTGAGCCGTTCTCGAGTTTTAAGCATCCGAACAAACCAAGATCCATTTTTATATATATAGATTATATATATAGATAAATTACTGTAAACCGAATTTGATTGATTTATTAACTAACAACTCAGTTGGTCTTTGCAATTGTTTTCACCATTACGCCATTAGGTATTCCTTGAGTGTCCTTATTTGATCATTTTTGCACTGTGCATTTAAGAATTCTGTTTCTTTCCCTCTAATTTCCAACATATTTTGTGTCCCATCCACGTCCCATACATTCAACAAAGCAAGTTGTAACATCCAACATCATTTTATTCGCTTCAATCAAAAGCAACTTATCAGTTATCAAAAAGGGCAATGAATCCCGATAGTGGATTTTCAAAGTCTTTTGAAAGTTTTACCTACTCATTCTCAGTTTTGCAATAGACATTTTAAAAAAAATATTAAGCGCTACATTGCTTACTTTTTAAGAAACGAAGAACTCAGCTTATCTCGATGCTACCTAGATTGTTATTGGCCCGTTTTAATTCAACCGGTTGACAGAACTTGTTTTGGTTAACATTTGAAACTAGCTTAAGCCAGTATAATTCTATCTTATTTTTCCCGCTTGTGTCATGCTCCAGTACCAGAATGAAGGCAAACAAATATATTTCAAACAATCTGCTTAAGTTCTTTCTTACCCTTTAAAAAACGTCGTTGGAAAAGGTTTAAAAATGAATTTTAAAAAAGGGGAAGGTATTTACCTATTCACCCGGATGAATCTGAATGCACTTATTTCTTGTCATCGAAGAAAAAGGTAGAAGGGTACAATATACCCACATACAAAAATCAGGCACAGTCTCTCAAAACAGAGGACAAGTTGTCACTGTCACTAAATGCAACTAATGTAATAATTGAGTAAAATTTAGCTAATATTCAATTGACAATAGCATCAGTGGCCTATTCTAAGCGTTCGATAGAATTTAAACGAATTTAAGTCTACATTTGAGTGTTTTCAGTATAAGCAAATATTTATTATATACGAGCGCATTTAGAGTTGATTTCGGCAGATTAACTCTGTCTTTGAATGCATATTTCTCACGCTTTTCTAGTATAATACAGTAAAACCCGGATAAGTGCCTCACCTTAAATGCTCCGTTTTTATAGGCACTTATGTGGGCTAGGCAGTTATAAAAAAATTCGTTTAGGCACTTTTCTCTAAATTTATAAAAAAATGTATACTAACAAAAAAACATTTAATTTTATTTAAAAAATAAAAAACTAGTATCGGTAACATTTAAAAAGAAAACTTTGTACTATTTAAGAAAAAAAGCTTTTCAGCTGATTTCAAAAATTTCTACTTAAAATAATTTTTTTTAAGGTAAATTTCAATAAAAGTATACAAAATAAAAGGCAATTAAAAATGTTAGATAAGCGAAAGGTACTTATAGAATGAGTTTTATATGAAAAAAGTCCCCAGAATTTTGGTTCTCAAAAATGCACTTATCCGGGTTTTATTGTAATCGAATTTATTGAGCTACAAACAGCAAATTATGTTCCTCTCAAGTTTTGCCGTAAATCCATTTTAAAAAATACGTTATTTTCAAGGATTTTTCACATGTAATTTTTTATTTTTTTTTCCTATTTTTAATTTACAGGCGGCTCTTCAAGAAGCTCAACCGAGGCAACCGAAAACGAATAACAAAACGACATTCGAAGAAGAAGACCAAATACTCAAAGAAGGACCGTAAATTGTTGTAAGTTTCATAAAAGACTAGATTTACAAATTGACAGATTGACAAAGACTCAATAAAGTCCAAATGTACCCTCACTTCATATTGGTTATTTTTTTGTTGCATTCCCACCCCTCTGAAGAGCATCAAATTTAAAAGCGTCTATAAATCACTTTATTTTGAATTGCAGGCCACCACCGATAGCACGTTCAACTAGCACGGAAACTAACCTGCAACGTAACACTCGTGCGGTGACCGCCAAAAAGGACCGCATCTGGGACTATGGAGTAATTCCGTACGAAATTGACCGTATCTTCAGTGGCTCGCACAAGGCACTCTTCAAGCAAGCCATGCGTCATTGGGAGAACTTCACCTGTATCAAATTCGTCGAACGTGATCCCAAGGTACATCCCAATTACATTTACTTCACGGTGAAAAATTGCGGGTAAGTTTCACAGCTAAATTAACACCTCTTGTGCGAAGCACTTCTCCAACCCATGTCATGTTTGGTGTTTTTACAGATGTTGTTCGTTTGTTGGCAAACGTGGCAATGGACGTCAGGCCATCTCGATTGGGCGCAATTGTGAAAAGTTCGGTATCATAGTCCATGAACTGGGCCATGTGATAGGATTTTGGCACGAGCATACCCGCACTGACCGCGACAAGCATATAATAATAAATCGGGCCAACATCATGAAGGGCCAGGAGTACAATTTCAATGTGCTCACACCTGGCGAGGTGGACTCGTTGGGTCTGCCCTATGACTACAACTCAATTATGCACTATGCCAAGAATACGTTTTCGAAGAGTCTGTATTTGGATACGATAATGCCGTTTGGGCTGGCCACCGAAGACCGCATCGAAATTGGCCAGAGATTGAGATTGAGTCGGGGCGATATTGCCCAGGCGAATTTGCTGTACAAGTGCGCCGTGTGTGGGCAGACGTTCCAACAGAGTTCCGGTGACATAGTGTCACCGCAGTACTATTACGGTGAGGTGGCTGAGCGTGTGATTGATGGTATGATGCCGCCGGAACGCTGTGAATGGAGGGTAACCGCAACGAATGGCGAAAGGATTATTTTTAGGATTCATCAGATGGTGAGTGTGTTTTGTTTTGTTTGTTGATCCTTGCTGTGGGGGAAGAAAAAGAGATTTTAAAGGATTCTATTTTCTGTTTAGAACCTGCTGGAGTCGTCGAACTGTGAAGAGGATTATTTGGAGATACGAGACGGTTATTGGCACAAATCACCCGTTATTAAAAGGATTTGCGGCAATGCGACATCGCAAGTGATTAAAACGGAATCAAGTCGAATGCTTATTAGCTACGTGAATCATAACGTGATTAAGGGTTTCAAAGGATTCATTGCGGATTTCGAAGGTAAGTTTTACTTGAACTATATAAATTGCCTTGCTTTGTAGTATGGAATCAGGAGATCTACGTGTGGCAACATTTTTGTGGGCAAAGTAAACTTTTAAGTATAACCTGCATTTAAACATACAAATCTAAGTGTGGAGATTGTTTACTTTCCAACACACATTTTTAGAGAAAGCGATCAGGGTTTTCAAGGAATTTTGTCTGAAAATAGGTAGGGTTCATATTTTTCTTGGATATAATGTTATTTACCAGACGGACTCAAACAATCAAACCCACTAAAATCCCCATCTTCGAATTTTGTGACACTTGGGCACTTTAAAATACAGAAAGTCGTGGTTCTCACTATTCCCGCCAGAAATTAAAACATTAGGTAAAACTGAATTCTGCGTTTGTGTTTAGGAGGTAGTATGATCTCCTACTCATATGAACGCCATCTATCAAACTATAGGTATGTTCCTTTACTTTTGTAGTAAAAATGGAAAAGACTGTCAAAATGACAGTGGAGGGGATGAATTCTCTCTCAGAGGGGGAAACTTACGCAAAATTTAAGGAACGAGGGGAAATATACTGCACTCTCGTTCTCTTTTACGAATTTTTCCAGTTGAGGAATGACAATTGAATTGAATTGACGTTAGAATTAAAAGTAAAGGAACAGACCTTTAAAATGGATTTGGCTTATCTGCATACAATTTTGTATCTAGGTGTACACGGTTCGTAGAACTTTTTATATGTCTGTGGGTTTGCATGGGAAAATTAGTATTTTAATAATTTTACTTAAATATGTATCTGAATTATTTTTTAAATTGTTCATAAGGTACGGAAGTCTACTCCAACCAGAGATTCGATTAATTATATAAACATCAAAGTTTACTGTTCAAGTTTGAATCCATTTATGTACAGGCAGAGGTACATGGTGCTGGTACTCGTGTTCGTAATAAATTAAGACATCTGATCTGGTCTCCTTTTTTCTTTTCCAATGGTTTCATCTCTACCTAGTTGATCCTTTTAAATTTGTTTTGGACGTCGATATATGCTAAAAAGCTAAATGTGACCTCATACTAGTTGGCATTTTCTGTTGGGAAAGCGATAACCAGACTTAAAAATTATCAAAATAACTTAAACACGCCTGCGGATGACTTAATTAATTGTGTCGCTCAAAATACCTACAACTCCAACCCATCTCAATGCGATCGCATTCCTCCGTATTGTATATAATATTTATACCTAAACGATGTGTAAATTATTCAAACAACTAAAAACGGCTGCAATGCAATACAATTCCTAGTAATCCCTGAATAACGTCCATAAAACTGTCCACTTAAAAATCGAACAAACCACCTAATTACAGCTTGGAATGTTTTTATCACTCTTATCATACATCCATCACTAGAATTGACCGCAAACCAATTTAACATCTCGTCCAAAAAACACTCCGTTCACCATATAGGCAGGACCAGTGGCCGTGCCTCTGCCTATATAACATGGCCCAAAACTATCATAAATTTCATAATACACGATTTAATTAAAATTTTGCCCACATCCGCCTAATTCGAATTACACGCCAACAATGTGTACAACAAGCATTGTTTCCACTCAAAGTTGCAGTGTAAATGGCGCTGCCAACCGGAACGCCTGGAACGCACAATATTATCATGCAGGGATAATATTGGTTGTACCATGCTGCCAGTTACCACCAGCTACCACCATCAATAACCAATGTTACCATAATCATAAATTGGCATTTTAGGTTCAACTTTGAGGGGGCATTCGGAGGCAATTTTGCACACATTTTGGCCCTCTTTTTGTTGAGTATACATTTATTTAGTGACTCGTCCTGCAAGTGATAATAGGATCCATTCAATTTTGCAGGCAGTGACTTTATAAATCATAGCAAGGCTTACCTTCACCTAAGGTGATGCTGATGAGTTTTGCCTATTCAGTGATTTGTATAGTGTTTAGCGCTTTTTAGACTAATTTGCATTAGGCTTGTTCGAGTGCTTCAGGTGGAAGGTTGGACTGAAAAGTTGCAAGTGCCTATATATTTTGTATGCTTTTTTTCATTTGACTTTTAACCACAAATTATGTCTTACGTTGGGCTATTGTGGATCTTTTGATTATGAACCGTCTTAAAAGTATGGACATTCGGATTTATGTCATACTTAAAATAGAAACAGATCAACAAAACATTTAGCTTTGATCGTAAAGTTTCATGTTTCATGACCAACTATAAGGCATGAGTCACACGAGCTCGTCTGCTCGACGTTCTGAGGGTATATAGGAGTAGATCGTGCTTTCGGACGTTCGCTTTCTATTTTTACGCGATTGAAGTATTGAGAAAACAAATTTGATTTTTGCAATTTGCCAAGTTTTTCTGACAAACATTCATTGGTCAGAATTACTCATATGATCTTGGGTATTCGACTGAGCTCAGTTTTTTTTTAATCGCTGGACTAGTTCGTCTAGCTAAAACTTTCGTCTTCATGTAGACCTACCGAAGTGACCCTGTGCTTTAGGGTATCGCATAGTAGCCATGTCAGACGTCATAGTCGAATCAGTGTCTGAGCTAAACAAATTTATTTAGCGCTAATTGTCTGGCATTTCCTAGCAACATGCAAAATTTTCAAGAGCTCTCAAAATTCAGCGCCCAGAGTCAACATTTTTTGTAACCATGAAAGACAACTTTCTTAGTTTGTCTCTAGATATAAAAAATTGTTTGTCCGATTTCGTCTGGACTTGGATTTGTTATGGCATCACGTATTAACTACTCACCAAATTGGTATAGATTTATGAGGCACAACATAGAAGTTAGTGGGGGAACATTTAGACTTTATTTCATCACAATCGGCCAAACTTTTCAAGAGATATCCTCCACCAAAGTAATGTCTAAAAGAGGGCACACCGCACTCACTAGTCACCCACGGTATACATCATCATGTCACATCAGTGGCGTCCAAGCTCTTATGAAGATCTTAATATATTTATGTTTAAAGACTTCGACTATTTAATTTTAAAACTATTGTAACCCTTAGAATTTTAATTTTAAGCACTCTAGAGTCCACTGTCACTTGATCTATAATATTGAGGTTCGGTGTCCGAAAGTCCTTTTGGTCGCAGCATTGTTGATCATTCGATTGTAAGACTTGAGCCAATATATTCGACTTGCCTTGACTTTTTGGACAGCTCCAAGAGTTTGTTTGTAAGCCCAAAAGTCAGCTGCAGGAAATATTCTTTCGGAGCATATACGAGCTCTCCCTCTGCGTCTGTCCAATCCCGAAGTGTCGCTTCCCATTTATATTTTGGCAGATCTCCTACAGCCATTCTTCGCCGGATCTAGTCTTGTATTTGTTCGCTTTAAGGCCAACCATCAGTTTTATTTTGAAGCAAGAGACTTGTTACATATTAAGCTCATAACACCTCAAGACGTATCCGGCTCGAGGGACCAAAAGTTGCATTGTGGTTTAGAAAACGATAACTTTTGTTTTTGAATGAAATATTCTATACACTCAATTTATTCCGATGTACAAAAAAGGAGTCTTCGAAGATAATTAGTTTAACTTAGTTGGAGATCACAATAAGATCATTTCAGGTTAAATTTATGTAAAATCAATCCCATTGAGCTGTGAGAATGCGTAGACCTATATGCGCTGGAACATTCTCTCCTCCATTTTCCTAGTTTGATATTTTCCTCACTCGGTGTCCTTATATTGCATTCAGAGACTCATTTATGCATCTTCTGTCAACACTTTTGTTTTGTGTCATTATCATTCCATGCTTTATCTCGCCAGATGATGGTTTCGGCTACCTCTCTGATGCTGTCGCGATATTCATACCACGACTGGTTGTTGAGGTAAATTCAAAGTGGCGATAGTTTCTTACTAGAGGGCTGTCTTCAAACTCTGACTACACGAGGTATGCTATACAGCGTCCAGTGTCGAATTTCTTTCAGCGGTTCACAGCTTTCTCTCGTTGGACAGTCCAGATCTGAGTCCGCCCTCTTAAATAAATGCAAGCCATCTTCCTCGTTTAATGAAAAGTTTATAAAACTGCTCTCAGTTTGAACACTTAAGTAGCCCTGCACGCATTTTGTTTGTAACTATTTAATGTCCTTCCGACAATCCGCTAGGTATTTCAACCCAAAAACGGTCACTTTGCGAAATTTTCAACTGAAATACTTCCAACAAAGAATTGTTTACCCACTAACTGCAGTAAGACAACCGCAGTTCTAGGAGCTTAAACACCCACCTATCCCCTAACTCTTTAGGCCCTTTAGAATCTTCCCTGCCACCTCTTGCAACATGCAATTTTCTCAAATTCACTCCCAATAAACATTATCGTTTCAGTGATTTGCGGCGGGGACATCGAACTCAGTGCGGAACGGCGTATCGATTCGCCGAACTACCCCGTCGAGTATCTGCCCGACAAGGAGTGCATTTGGAAAATTACCGTGCCGGACAATCACCAGGTGGCCCTCAAATTCCAATCGTTCGAAATCGAAAACCACGACAACTGCATCTATGACTATGTCGAGATACGCGACGGCAATCGATCCGATTCCGAGCTAATTGGAGTCTTCTGCGGCTACAAGCTGCCACCGAACATTAAGTGAGTATATACATATACAGATACACCCTGTGCCTTTGTTTTATATCTCTGCTACAACAATACGTCTCTCTCTCTGTCGCTTGTGTGAAATTATTCCTACAGGACCAATTCGAATCAAATGTATGTGAAATTCGTGTCCGATAGCACGGTGCAAAAAGTCGGATTCTCGGCGCTGTTCATGCAGGAGGTGGACGAATGCAAATACAGCGACCACGGATGCCAGCATGAATGCATCAACACCCTGGGGAGCTATCAGTGTGGTTGTTTCGCTGGTTATGAGCTGCAAATGGATGGCAAATCATGTGAAGGTAATTGCATTCAGATTCGATTTTTGTTTGAAAATAAAATTTCCATCCCCTCGTCACAGATGCATGTGGTGGGATAATCAATGCCACCGCACAGAATGGCACACTGGCGTCGCCCCAATACCCCGAAGAGTATCCCCTCGGAAAGGAGTGCGTTTGGGAAATAGTTGCACCACAGAATCACAGCGTGTTCCTCAATTTCACTCACTTCGACCTGGAAGGGACGAAATTTCAATTTAGCGAATGCAATTACGACTACCTGACCGTCTATTCGAAGCTGAAGGATAATCGCCTCAAGAAGATCGGTGTGTTCTGTGGCCATGAGATTCCGCCGATTATGAATTCCGAACAGAACATCCTGCGGTTGGAGTTTTTTTCCGACAAATCCGTGCAGCGTACCGGATTCTCGGCGTTATTCCACTTAGGTGAGTCGTCCTTTGAAACGTACAATAAGCGATTTATATTTCATTTTGGGGATTTTTCTGTTTGCTTTTCGTCATTTCATGCATGCAGATAAGGACGAATGCGGTGTGAACAATGCCGGTTGCCAGCATCACTGTCTGAATACGTTGGGCTCGTACAAGTGCAGTTGCCGGAATGGTTACACAATGGACGAGGACGGCCACAACTGCACCGAAACGAAATGCAAATTCGAAATAACGAATCCGTATGGGGTCATCTACAGTCCCAATTATCCGGAAGACTATCCCCGGAACACATATTGCTTTTGGCATTTTTCCACTGTGCTCGGTCATCGGGTGCAGTTAACTTTCCACGAGTTCGAGGTGGAGAATCATCAGGTAAGCTTGGATCCTGTGCACAGGATCTCTTATTCAATAAAGTTCGTTTTATTTGTTGCACTCAATTCTTATTGCCCTCTTTTGAATATTTACAGGAATGCATTTATGATTCAGTTGCCATCCATGATGGCAGATCCGAGAACAGCTCCACGCTGGGTGTCTACTGTGGCGGCAGGGAGCCGTACACTGTGCTGGCGTCTACAAATGAAATGTTTATGGTGCTGAAAACCGATGCTGGCCTGCAGAAGAAGGGATTCATGTCAACCTATTCAACAGGTAAGACGAGTATGATTATTGTGGTGGAGAAGAAGCCTGTCGAAAGATAAGACGGAAATGATGTTCCTGTTGTATCAGGATCTGCGACGTGGTGGGCTTTAGTTGTGGTTGCGCGAGATGGAGTAGGTATTCCATATTTTGTGTGGAGGGGAGGGAGGAAAGAATTTTTTTTGCTCTTGTGGTGGTTTGGTTTCATTTACGTTCCACAGGATTTCGAGTGGAGTGTGTAGGAAATTAAGTTCATCGGGGTGGGTTTTATAGAAATTTCATTGAATTCAATTTGGTTTTACATAAAATCGAATAGGTAGTAGAGGGTAGGGCGAAAAAGTGTGAATATAATAAGAAATAAGCTCTTCCTTCCCACTTTGATGTGTGTATGACTGCGGGGAGCATACTTCTATCTCAGATGTAATCAATTTTGGTGGTGAGCGGTTTTATATCTAATCTACTCGTCGCAGTTTTAAAAGATGTAACTTTTTGTATTAGAATATTTGGCGGACATTGTTTTGTGTTCAATTTTGCAAAAGTTTTATTTGAAAGGCATAAATCGCTTTTACTCATACAGAACAATTTGAGCATCTTCATTTCAGCTACACCTACTTTCATTAACACTAATCCAATTGACATTTTTTGTCAAACGTCGAAGTGTGTTTTTATTTACATTTTTAGACGACATCTTTCTAAAAAATATGGCAGGAAAATCTGAAAATTCTAGTGGAGAACGACATAACTATGATTAGAAAACAGAAAACGTCTTATTTCGTTTCGTGCGATGACAGGAGACAGCCGGAACTCTGTCACAAAATTAAAATCAATAAGGACGTTCGGATTTCTAGTTTAGTAAGTCGGACGACAGTCTGACAGTTGGTCTGTTCCTTTACTTTTAAATCTTACGAATTTTTACAAATTCTTACGCATTTTACTCAATTGTCGTTCCTCAAACCTCAACTCTAAAATTCCTAAAAGAGAGCGGCCTCCAGAGAGCAAGATATTTCCTCTCTCACTAGTTTTTACTCAACAAATTTCTTTGCGTACGAATTGAAACAACTGTCAGTCGCCTGAAAATTTACAGCTGATTTGAATTTGTTGTTCTGTTTGGCATTTATGAACTATCCGTAATTTTTTACAGGTTACTACAAAAGCGTTCCTTAACTTTTGCGTAAGTTTCCCTCTCTGAGAGAGAATTTATCCCCTTCACCGTCATTTTGACAGTCTTTTCCATTTTTACTACTTGTACTTGTTACTTCTCGTTGTTAACACAACACATATCTGACATATTTTCGAATAAGCGACGATGATATTGGGGTCGTTCAAATAACTAGTTTGGTTAGTCTAACAGGGGCCTGACTTGACGGGTCTCATTTTAGGTCTGTTCCCTTACTTTTTGGGCCAATTTTGGCAAAATGTCAGATATCAAGGAGTGGGAAAATATTCTCTCAGAAAAACAGAATATAACCAAAAGGTAAAGGAACGAAAGTTTGGCATGACGTTTGTTAAAACATATGCGAGAAACTCAAAAATAAACGGCAGTGGGTTTAAAAAAATTACCAGTTTGAAGACGTTGAAAAACATTCGGATTCAGTTTAATAATTTTTTTTTTTTTCGGATTTATCCATTTTTAATAACAAACTTCAGCACTTAACAAACCAAACCGAAATAAACTGCCAATTCAAATTGACTTTTGAGAGATTTGACAGCTAAAGTCAGTAACAAACCAGCCCAACGAAATTTGTTGGGCTATTATTTGCAGGTTTTTTATGAAGGGGAAATGTTTTGTTCTCTCTATATGGCTCTCCTCTGCCCAACTTTTGCGTAAAGGAACGAAGTTTGACTAAATTTGACTAATGTGTTCGAATGCATTATCGTTAGGGAACAGACCTTTTTTGATTGGCCTAGATCGGTTACATGAACAGCTGTTTCAGTTGACGTTTATGGAATGACGAATCAAGTCAAAAAATGTTTGAATTAATAGTAGGTCTGTTCCTTTACTTTTGTAGTAAGAATGGAAAAGACTGTCAAAATGGCAGTGGTGGGGATAAATTCTCTCACAGAGAGAGTCACTACCGAAAAAGTTAGGGAACGCTTTTGTAGTAAACTTTGATTAATGACAGATATGACAGATACTAAATTCAATAAATTTTTATTTCATATTCTCTAATGTCTACTTCCCATTTTCAATACGATGGAATGTTCGAGGTGAACATTCAATATTTATTTTGCCGCCTGTTGATACCATTTTAATGCACAAAAAATCAAAACAAATGCAATCGAATGTCAAATAGCACAAGAAATTTCAAATCAGCTGTGACTGACAGCTTTTCCACTTCGTACACCAAGAAATTTGTTGAGTAAAAATTCGTAAGATTCTCAGTGGAGGGGTAATATCTTTCTCTCTCGATGACGCTCTCTTTTACGAATTTTTCGAGTTAGGGAACGGCATTTGAGTAAAATTCGTAAGAATTAGTAAAAATTCGTAAGATTTAAAAGTAAAGGAACAGACCTAGTGAGAACTTAGGTGACAGTTCGCATATGTGCCTGACGTTGGGAAAGTGAGTTTGAGTTTAAGGAACCTACATACATCTAATCCAGGCCAATCTAGCGGACTTAAGATAGCTTGATTTTTGAATCTGCCCAATAGCAATAAATCTAATTGTCTGTCAATTGTTGGCAGTTGCGGAATTTTGTAGTAGATTCTAGATGACAATAATTGACAGTTGTTGCAAAGTGAGAATTGTTGTTGGATGTGCATATTATACCCAACGCCTACAGCCAATTGAAATAACTAGGTACTCAATGTGCATTTGCTTAAAATTCAATTTTTATTATGAGATTATGAACAATTTCGAACTAAATGTCACGACTTGTCTATTAACTTTAAAGCAGAACCTAAATTTAAGCAGTCGCATTCAAACGGCAGCTCATCTTTTCGTGCTACTGACTGTCAAAGGCATATCCATAAATCATGACATTAAATCGCAAACGCGCGTCAACGCACAAAAAGGATACCTACCCACTTGCTTTATCCTCTTCTGCTCTCACCTTTTATGTAACCATCAACGTCAAGTGTGCGGTGCTTCATGTCACCTCTTTAACGGCAAAGAAAACATTTAGGGGGTTCAACCATAGGTATAAACCACACAACGGCACATGGATCCTTATTTTTTATTCAACTTTGAGGCGATGCATGATGCACTTCATGTTGTTTATTTTGCGTAAAGCATACATAAAAACGAAAGATATATTGAAACTTATCCTTGCGCTCTATGGTACAGCCCGGACCTTCATAACAGAAGATGAAAGGTTGAGGTCGAGGTTATTTGCTTTGCGACTTCGAACATAGACTTTTACCGCTTCTAGCCTGGCAATTATGTAACGTATTTTTTTTTTTGCAGAATGTGGAGGATACTTGCGTGCAACGAACAGATCCCAGGTGTTCTACTCGCATCCACGATTCGGAAACCGTCCGTATAAGAGGAATATGTACTGTAATTGGCGTATTCAAGCTGACCCCGAGAGCAGTGTCAAGATCACGTTCCTTCATTTCGAAGTGGAATACTCGGACAGATGCGACTACGATTCTGTGGAAATCTCCGAGGAACTCAATTACATGAGGAACACAAACCACGGGCGATTCTGTGGGAATAGGGTGAGTTTTTGAGTCGAAAACAATTCGTGTTCAATGTTAATTTTTGTATTTCATTTTCAGAAACCACTACCGGTGATTTCCTACTCGGATACTATTCTGATTCGATTTCAGTCGGACGAGAGTACTTCGCTGAAGGGATTCGCAGTGTCGTTCGTTTCGGTGGAACCACCCGATGAGGAGTCTGGAGATGCAGATTCTGCAACACCATTTCCAGGGTACATGAAGAGTGTGTACTCTGCGGCAGATGAAAGTTCCTATGATGATTACGATGAGAATTATCGGGCACTGGGAACGGGGATACATGTCTGAGGTGGATGGAGATGATTGATTTTTAGCTCGTAAGGTGTAAATACTTTTGTATATTTGTGTAAATTTAAACGCGGAATTAGAAAGTAATGTAAATAGATTGGAAATGCGTTTACGTTTTTGTTTTTAGCGGAACAGCTGCCAACACTCTGGGTACCTGTTGGAACTTAGATAGACTTGTCTTTCTCAAGAGATGTGATTAAAAAAAACTAAAAGTCCGGGCGACATAATGTTTAATATACCGCAAAATGTTTTTTAAAAGCTATGCGGTTGGTCTATTCAAAACTTTAAATAAATTTCATAGGCCATCTATATTCGAAAACAAAACTAAGGGTGCGCAGTTCTACTTATCTAAGACAACAACCGAGAAGCGGAGGTGACTGAACCGATTCATTATATACCGCAACCCTTAGTTAATATCCAACTAAAGTCTTCTTTCTAAACCACTGCCGCTGATACCTGATACACCCTGTGTTCGAATTTCGAAGTTGCTATAAGAAATACTAAATGAAAGCGTTCAGTGATTATTTGTTCACTTACCCAAAAAACCAGTTGGCACAATCTTAACTAACTCCAGACTCTTTTATATTAGGTCTGTTCCTTTACTTTTAAATCTTACGAATTTTTACGAATTCTTACGCATTTTACTCAATTGTCGTTCCTTAACTCGAAAAATTCGTAAAGATTTTTCGAGAGAGCAAGATGTTTTGACATACATATTGACACATTATGAAAAATGTGTTGATGACACAACTTTAGTTTGAATTATCATAGCTACATAAATCCATTTGGATACTTAATACATTTGTCGCCGTTCTGATGTAAAACAAGTCTATTTCGTTGGGCGATATGAAATGAGTACGTTAACTTCATTTTTCTCATAAAATGGCCATAAACTTTGACATATCGAAGGATAAATTTATTGACTCTTGCTATTCATGACAATATGCATTAATTACCGATGGTGGATAGCATTTGCTCTTAAAGTAAAGTAGGATTCTCAGCTCGCAAAAACAACAACTACGACTTACTTGATATTCAACAAGCAGGACTTGATTTTAAAGGAATATAAAACTTGAAAAAATTAACCTACCACATTGAATAGTTACCAAAACTAACCTCTGAACTGAACGCACTCAATTGTGACTTGGCACCACTGCCATTTGCCACCGACTGACAACAACAACTGTCATGGACGGGTGCGATTTTTTCGAACACAAATCAAAAACAAACGGTTGAAACGGTTAACGCTTTTCTTTCAACAGTTTTCCTTGCCTTGCACAGTTAAAAATCCACACTTATTGGAAGGACCTTCGCAAAAAGGGACTTTCTGTTTTATTTTAGTGAATTTGTTTATTTATTACTTGTGTTTATATGTTTTCATGTTTTACCACTGAATAAACATTCCAAACAAATGTCCTGAGTTCGATAAAACTACTTCTGTGAATCGTTTTTCTACAGTTTTTTTTTGTGTTCTGTTCAATTGTTCATTTGTTTTTCATTCCATATTAAAAAAAAAAAGACAACTTTATGCAAATATGAGTGCCTTTGAGGTAAATTTTGCTTATAAGTATTTTGCGCAAATGTATTCAACATCAAACACATCCATTTAGGTTAATTTAACACCATCCCGGCCGAAGAACAAAAAGCGCCTAGAAGGCAGAGAACCGACGAGCGTCGTTATGGCACCGTTCTCATCCAAAGCTATAGTTACATTTGAGGATGTTCCCGTCACAAAGACTGCAAAACGTATTTTAAAGATATACAATCCCTCCGAGGATCCAATTGAGGTAAATATGAGTTGTAAACAACAAGAAGTCTCATTTGTAAGTTGTACACTAAAATTTGTCTGCGTGACCTTGGAGACATTATTGCAAAGTTTGGTCGATCAGAGACGACTCGGAATATTTGTCCTAAATTGCTTTGCAGGGGGAATGTTTTCGAAGACACAGCTGTGAGCTGTTAGTAGGTTAAATGGAATTTAATGCCTAATAGGGGTTTTAGTGCACGCGAGTGGAAATAGGAAAGAAATTACTTATAGAACTGCCATATGTAAGGGAATGTGTGTCTACCTGAATGCGATTGCATATCTTTCAAATTGATTCCTTCGCCGTCGATGACGGTGAAGTGTCTTGCTGTTGGGAGTCGTGCATGTAATTGTCCTCGTTGTTTTGATGCCATATGTGCGTGGAATTGAACACAAGGGTTGTTTCTCTCTGATCCTTTTTGACTAGTAGAGGAATGTCGCAAACAAAGTAGGGTAACTGGCGTTGGTATCGAAATCTGGTTTATTATACAAAAATGAGTGCATCACTGCTTAATTTTTGCTTCTTGCGAATTTTATGCAACAATGGGATGTATTTTTTGGGGGTTAACGACGCTTCCTTACTGAATTCGCAAACCAGTAGATATCTAAATTTGTTGTTTTTGCTACTGAAAAAGCATCCACAATTCAGGGGCTGTCGTTAAAAAGCATCACGAGATTTTATTGTATTCTGCTGGTGAAAGGGACAAAGTTAAGTGTTTCCCCTTGTCTCCTCTCTGATTACTGGCACGCTGTTTCCGTATTCCTTATATCTTAGTAGTATTCTTGCAAAGTAACGATGCCTTACGCATTTGAAATCTTCGTATCAGGTACGTGTAACAAAGCCCATACGTGCTGAGCACAATGTTACCATTGACTGGACAACAAACACGGTGCCGGCGGACAAAGAAGTCGAAATGGAAATGATCTGGAGTCCATCGATGGAAATCGCCTGCAAGGAGACGCTCCAACTAACCGACAACCGTAATTTCCGCAAAGACGTCATGGTCATACTCAAGTCGATTAGCAATAAGCCAGCAACCAAGGTAAGTCCACCTCGAACAAGCTCTCATAGTTCACCTTAAACTTGTTCTCTTCTTTAGAACGTCAAACGCTTCCCGACAATCTCCTCGGCAAGTAACAACGTGAAGACCCTGCGCCTCAAGTCACCAACCGGCCCCAAGTCAAATGTGCCCTCACATCATCGTCGCCATCGACAATCGCCCAAATGCAAAGCTCAAAAGACTGATCGCATGTCCCCCGTAGCGAAAAAGCCAGCGCAAAAATGCAAGGTGTCCCCTCTGCTCGAAAGGAACCTGCCACAAATACTACTGTCTGTGCCGGCTCAGAACTATGCCCGCCCTCAAGCGGCATCGCACCTGTTCAAGGAGAATGTGAGCCCCCAAACTCCCGGCAATGTCTTGGATATGATTGACAAAATGCAATTTACACCCCTAACTGCGACAACTACAACAACGACAACAACAACAGCATCCTATTCGAAGGGTACAGCCAGCGAATTGGAGTATCTCTCCTCTCTGCCCACGCCAATCAATCGCAATACGTCGACCAGCATCGTCGAAGAAGAGAATCTGATACGGCAAATGCGGCCACGACGCCTCCAAGTGGTCGTGGACTCATCGGAAGATGAAATGAGTCCGATGCATTTGAAGGCGGATTTAAGTTTAAACCGCCAAAAGATGAAGGAAAATTCCGAGATCGATGGTGGAGGACTGACACCCTTCCAGTCTCAAATGATCAACAACAAGACGTTCGACCTGAAGCTGCTGGACAAGTCGGACTCACTCAGTGAGTCCCAGGAGAGTTTGGAGAGCGCGTGTGACAAGATCGTCCTCAACAAGACGTCCACCATAGCTCCATCGCTGTCGCGTCCTCTCTCCATGATCGAGGAGGAAGATGGCCAAAGCCCGCCGAATGTCTTGCAGAAAACCTACGAAATCTCGAAAATCGACGAGCACCTGAAACGCGACATTAAGTTAGTCGGAACACCGCTGCGAAAGTACTCGGAATCTATGAAAGATCTCTCGCTAAAGTCGCCATCGTCCAAGATGTCCATTCAGGGATCAATGCCAAATCTCAATGAAATGGAGAACATTCGTTCCATTGAACAGAATCGTTACTACCACGCTTCGAAGAACACATCCACAGCTGAAAAGCAGAATCCATTGAGGGCTAAAGCCATCTGTTTGGATGATTCCGATGCTTCGAACAGCAGTATGGCGAGTTGTACATCAGCCGCAGATCTCCTCTTTAACCAGAATGAGATATTGGCCCAGTCGAGTCGATTTAATTTGAACGAGGTCGGTAAGAAGTCGCGCAAAAACAGCCCGGTGAGTGTGTACGCGGTAAACAATCGAAAACACCTCCCCACAAAGTCGGTCACGAGTCCTGCCAAATCGGTTGGCTATAAGCGGTATAGGGACATGTCGCTTCTGGATTCGCCTGGCAGTGACACGTCCACGTTGGGGGTTCCCAAGTCAGCACTGGTTAGTGTGTCTCCACCGAAGAGGGCGAAAATTGAACCGGACTCCTTCACGCGCATGTCTAACGGGGGTCAATGGCCTCAGCCGCAGCCAAGGAAACCCAAACTCGCGAGAACCCTCTCGCTAGTTAAGAAACCAATGACACCGCGCAAGATCAAAGAGGAGCCGATCGTGAAACTCTACGACTCCGAGTTGTACATGCAGTCGTACATCAATCCCGATCCATTTGCTGCGTCTACGACGAGAGATCCCTTCTTGGCGTCTACGATGTACTTGGACGAGCGGGCGGTAGACAAGCATCAAGTTGCCTTTAGAAAGTGGCTGAATGCGTTGGTCTCCATTCCAGCTGACCTGGATGCCGATTGCAATCAGAAAATAGACGTCGGTCGGCTGTTCAATGAGGTGCGCAACAAGGAACTCATTCTGGCGGCGACGAAGGAAGAGCAATCAATGAATTATCTAACCAAGTTCCGCTTGGAGAGCTTGCGCCAGGAAGCTGTACGCTTTTTCATGAGCGAAGAGATGCAGATTCCATGCTCGAAGGTCGCCGTGTACGTGCACAAGAATGCCATTCGGATCAGGACCGATCGAAATCTCCACCTCGATGTTGTCATGCAGCGCTATATTCTGGAGCTGCTGCTCTGCTTCAATCCGTTGTGGCTGCGATTGGGCCTTGAAGTGGTCTATGCGGAGAAGATCCATCTGCACTCGTGTTCCGACGTCGTCGGATTGAGTACTTTCATCGTGAATCGTCTGTTCAAAGACAAGTTCCTCGAGCAGAGGTACTCAAAGGCGTACACACTTTCAGATGAGTACGCAGATCACATTAAGAAGTTCACCCTGCAAAAGGTGCTCTTCCTGCTTCTCTTCCTCGACAAGGCAAAGTCGAAGCGAATTATCAAACACAATCCGTGTTTGTTTGTAAAAACGTCGCCGTACAAGGAAGCGCGAGAGATTTTATTGAAATTCTCCTGCGAACTGTTGGCGAACATTGGCGACATCACTCGCGACTTGAAGCGTCTCGGCTATGTGCTCACGCATAAGCAAAACTTCCTCGATGAGTTCAACTACGCGTTCAACAATCTAGCTGTGGATCTACGCGACGGTATACGGCTAACCCGCGTCATGGAAATAATTCTCCTGCGCGACGACTTGACCAAACAGTTGCGTGTGCCCGCAATATCCCGCCTTCAAAGGATCTTTAATGTGAACCTGAGCTTGCGCGCATTGGCAGAGGCAAATTTCCAATTGAAGGGCGACATCACCGCCGCTGATATCGTGGACGGTCACCGCGAGAAGACGCTCTCCCTGCTGTGGCAGATCATCTACAAGTTCCGCTCGCCAAAGTTCCACGCAGCTGCGACAGTGATCCAGCATTGGTGGAGGAAGTTGTGGTTGTTTGTGTGTATTCGGCGTAGGATTCGGGTGAAGATCGAAAAGCGGCGCAATGCGGCAGCTACCGCGATTCAGAGTGCATTCCGCGGACTAATGTCTCGCAAGTACATTGAGGTGTTCCGCTGGGAGCGCACAAATGCCGCCATTTGCCTGCAGAAGTACATTCGTCGCTATTTGGCTCAGAAGCACTTCTGCAACACAATACGCAGTGTGTTGTATATTCAGCGTTGGTATCGTGCGTATAAGTACGGCGCGATGGGCAGACAGTGGTTTGTGGAGTTCCGTAGCAGAGTTGTATTCATTCAGCGGTGGATAAGGCGTGTGAGGTTTGCCAGAAAGCTCGAACAGTTGGTGCCAGTTATAAAGGATATCAAGGCCGAAGCTGAGTTGCGCAACCAGAAGGCAACTGTCATTCAGCGATATCTTAGGTCGATGACGCTGCGAAGGAAATTCCGTAAAGTGGTAGCTGAAGTCGTCGTCATCGTCAGGAACTCGAAGGTGGAATATAGGAGTGCATCGAAGATTCAGTCCTTCTACAAGATGATAAGGGTGCGGAAGGAGTTCATAATGAAACGAGAAGCTGTTTGCCAGATTCAGCGGGTGTGGAGGTGCTATCGCCAGATGAGAGTTGTCCGTGAAGTGTATTTAGAAAAGCAGCGGTGTGCGATTCATATTCAGCGGAGCTATCGTCGCTACAAGTTGATGCAGAAACAAAGGGAGGAATATCTTGAGCTGCGGTCTACTGTAGTAATGCTTCAGACTCGATATAGAGCCAACAAGTTGTGTTCCCTTCAGAGGGGTCTGTTTTTGAAAGCTCGCAGCAGCGCAGTCCTAATTCAGCGGCGCTTTAGGGCGAATCTATTGATGCAGAAGATGCGTTCCATCTACCAAAAGGAAAGATCAGCAGTCATACAGTGCCAACGGCGTTACCGTGCAAATCAAGCCATGCGAAAACAACGCGCTGAATACGAGAAACTGAAGTCCATGGCTGTTCGCATTCAAAGGTATTACAGAGGACGCCTCCAGATGAAGAAAGATCAAGCTGAATACCGGAAAACCATAAACGCAATCCGCACAATTCAACAGAAGCTGCGAGCTACACTTTTGGCACGTAAAGTGTGTGCTGAATACGTTCGCCTGAGCTATTACGCAATTATTGTTCAACGACGCTATCGCGCTCTGCGGCAGATGCGCTCTGAGCGAAGTGAATTTGTAGCCAAACGGGCCTGTGTCGTGAAGCTTCAGCGCTTTGTCCGGGCCAATCAGCAAATGAAGGTTGAACGCGCGCGTTTCCTTCGATTGAAACAGGCGGCGTTGGTAATCCAGCTCAGATTCCGGGCATATCTGGCGATGCGTTTGGATCGGGCAAGGTTCACGGGAAAGAAGTTGGCCGTAATTTGCATTCAGCAGCGTTTACGGGGCTACTTGCTAATGAGGAAGGTCCGATGCGATTTTCTAAGCAAAAAAGGAGCTGCCGTTATTATTCAGCAGCGCTTCCGAGCTCGTCAGGCTATGAAAGCCACGAGATTGCAATTTACGCAGCTTCGGCAAAGCGCTGTGCGCATTCAGCAGCGATGGAGAGCACAACAGCAGATGAGGGAAGCAGCAGCAAACTACGAACACAGTCGTAAGATAATAATTGCTGTGCAACGCCGTTTCAGAGCAAAGCTGGCGGCCAGACAGGTCAGACGGGAATTTGAAAGGCAAAAAGCGGCGATAGTTTGTATTCAGCGTCGATTCCGTGCCAATTGTCTGATGAAACGCGTTCGCAGCAACTATGCCGGGCGTAGGGAAATGATTGTACGAATTCAGCAAAGGTTCAGGTCGTACATTCAAATGAAAGTGCAAAGAAAGGCGTTCGTGGAGCAAATTCGTTCGATTGTAAGCATCCAGCGGTGGTATAAATCAATTTTGGACATGCGAAGTCAGAGAAGTGCGTACCTTGAAATCAGAAGCAGCGTCATAACTATTCAGCGTCGCTGGAGGGAAACGCTGCTTGCTCGGAAACAACGTTCCGAATACCTACATTTGCGGTATTCTGCGGTTGTAATTCAAAAGAAATTGCAAGCAACCCTAGCCATGCGAAAACACAGAAACCTATACCAAACACAGAGAAACAGTGCAACTGTACTGCAGAGGTTCTACCGCTCCCGCCTTCTCATGCTGAACGTGCGCAGTCAGTATTTATTGATCAGGTCACTGATCGTATGCATTCAGCGGCAATTCCGCGCCAACAAACAAATGAAAATGGAACGGCAGCGGTTCTTGCAACTCAAAGCGACTGTAATCTTTATTCAGCAAAAGTTCCGTGGCCGCATATACACGGCCTTGGCGCAGGAGAGATTCGCTCAGATCAAGAGGGTAACCCTCGGTCTGCAGTCGCGTGCCCGCGGATTTTTGGCTCGAAAACGCTACCAAGAACAGATGACTCCTGAAATGAAGCTGCTGCTTGCCCAGAAGAAGGCCGCCAGAGTGATTCAACGCTACTGGCGCGGCTACCGTGTGCGTAAGCGTTGGCAAAGCATTCCCATTCTCAAAATTCGTGGAAATATCAAGAAACTGCGCAACAAAACCGACGTGCAGAATACGATTCGATGGAAGGTTCAGGACTCTGTTCGAATTCTACGAGGCCGATGCAGAGCCACTGATTCGCTGAATGTTCTTCAACGATTGGGTAAGACTTACAAATTGAATTGGTTGAATAGTTATAAACTTTTTTCCTTTTTGTAGAGCGAATGTCCCGCACAGTCCCCCATCTCCTGATGGGTCAATGCGACTTCATTTCAACCTTTTGCTATGGCATAATGGCTCAGGCGATACGCTCGGAAGTCGATAAGCAACTTATCGAATATTGCAGCTGTATCATTCTGAATTTGGCGCGCTACAACAGCACAACAGCCAAGACATTCCAGGAGGGTGGACTGGTCACCATCGCGCAAATGCTACTGCGATGGTGCGACAAAGACTGCAACATCTTCAACACCCTCTGTACGCTGATCTGGGTCTTTTCACACTCCCCTGAGAAGCGACAGGTATGCTTGACTGAAGTGAAACTGAAGCTGTTTCGAGGGAAGGTAATAATTTATTTTTCTTCTAGAAAATCCGGGAGTTCATGACAACCCCGGAAGCCATCTACGTAGTACGCGAGACAAGAAAACTCGTTGCCCGCAAGGAAAAGATGAGGAAAAACATCCGAAAGCCGGCGGTTTCATCGGCATTTTCACGTGGCCATCAGCAGCAAGGGATTGTGTTTTCGAGTCGAGCACTGCCCAGCCTCGAGCCAGACTATGGAGTTATCCGCAGCAAGCCGTACACGTTCATTTCGTCTGTTTATGCGTTCGATACCATTCTGTTGAACCTGAACATTGATATTCATTATTGCTAGTTCTGTAGTTATTTTTACTTTGATTTTATATTAATTGCCTTTTTGTTTTGTGGTTTCCTTAGCGGCAGCTGGCGGGAAGATTATTTTGTTGTTAACCTCTAAGTAACATGTGTAATATTATTATCCAAGAAGAAAATAAAGGTTTCTTTCTATAAAATTGTTTCACAGTTGGGACGTCCACTCCATATCTGCCAAAATGATGAGATATTGAGTGACCAGTGGATTGATTGGAAATTAGGTGTAGATTTCTCGTCACGATTGGACGGTAGCTTTGTGCACGAAAGCAAAAATAGGACAAGGAACAACCCCTTATTAAGTTTAAACGTAAGTCGAAAACATAATGCTTGTAGATTTGTCACCCCCACCACCTCTACGATGATAGAAAGTGGGAACGAGACCTAGGCAGTTTTGAAAGTACGCAGTACGCGTACCAAACAGCCCAAATCTTCACACTGAGGCAAATCCAGGAAAGACCAATCTCGTACTGGAGCAGATAGTGCCCAGGGCAGCTGTCAACACGGAAGGCACTATCTTCAACAGGTACGTCCAGCCGCCCAGCTGCTGGGATATGCGGACGATATTGACATCATCGGTCGCTCCCAGCGTGCCGTGATAGAAGAGTTCACAGCGATTAAAGAACAGGCGAAATCCGTTGTAAATGAGGGCAAGACCAAGCACATGCTATCAACAAACAAACAAGCAACTGTCCACCGCCTAGGACAAAACGTCACTGTTGATAGCAATAATTTCAAGGTAGTTAGGGAGTTTACCTACCTCGGAGTAAACATAAACTCTACGAATGACACCATAGTGGAGATCCGGCGAAGAATTACCCTAGGAAACCGTTGCTACTTCGGTTTGGCAAAACAACTGGGTTCAAAACTCGTAACTCGAAGGACAAAATGTGTGCTCTACAAGACCCTTATCTTGCCAGTTGTGCTTTATGGCACCGAGGCAAGAAGGGAGAGCTGATACTGGGCTCTGGATTTTTGGTCCTGTGTACGAGGAGGGCGAATGGAGGAGAAGATACAACCGCGAACTCTATGAGCTGTACCAAGATGTGGATGTATTCCAAAAAGCCATAACACGTCGACTACATTGGCTCGGCCACATGGAGCGAATGGACAATAATGCTCGGGCTAAGAGGATCTTCGAATCCCAGCCCCCAGGTTCGAGAAGGCAAGAAAGACCGAACCTCCGTTTCAAAGACCAAGCCATCGCGGAGGCCAGAGCGCTTGGTCTGGACTACTGGAAGCAACGTGCCCGGAATCGTAGAGGATGGAAGGCTGCAGTGTCTCTTCACGAGTCGGTAGCCCGATAAGAGTGCGCGTAATCGGGACTTTACATCTATCTGTATCTGCCTATTTATTCTTTCGGAGTTCGGACTCAGTCTTTATTTATATAAAGTGTATATTTAAATTCATGTTATCATGATTGGACAATTTATACAATTCGTCTGGTGGAATGGGAGGTGCTCTCGGATCGGTGTGTTTTAGTAATGATGCGTAAAGCGAGCTTGTCATCACGATCGCCTTATGTAATGTTCCATTGCTATATCCTCAGTTTTGAATGGCACAGCGTGGCGTTTACCCAATCCAAAATTATACCGATACATTGAATCGGTCGGGAGAGTAGGAATCACATCCAATTCGTATACATTAGCCGTCGTCGTTGGAGTTCTTTTTAGAGAATTTATGTTGTCAGAAAATTGTAGTCTTGAGTTTGGCTTTCAACTTTACTTACATAAGACAAATCGTTACTAGAATGGTGGATATATACAGATTCATGATAAATATGGATTAGTACCGCTTGTATGTAACTGCTGCGCTCAAGATGATTTCAACTTTGAAGGGTTTAGGCCAGTCTAATGTAGAAAATGAGGGAATTTTCATTTATGTACATGATTATGCGCTCCTGTTAACTATGAAAAGCTTCCATTATTAGTTTCACTAATTAGCATCAAGTTCCAATTAAGACTTGAAAAGGCGTAGCAAATACTTGTGTAAATTAAACAAACGGCAATGTAGCCAGCCTGTGCTGTTTCAAAACCTTTTAGCAACAGCCTTAATTACCGGTAAGTACTAAGCTTGTTAAAATCTGGGTTTCTCCATTTCTCCTTTGGTCAGTTCTTGGCGTAGACCACGTGTAGACGACTTAAAGTTCAGAGAAAGAAATTGGGGCGTGCCTATGAGCTGCCAGGCGTAAGTGAGACAGGTTTTCTAAATGTATATCTAACCTAGTATACATTTTTTTTAGAGAGTTGCCGCTATAGAAAAATATATTTTAAAACGAGCTGAATTATTATTGAGGTACCTACATATTATTTCCAAATTGGGTAACCTCATCTTTTTCAAGACACAAATTTAGAAGACATCCTATCGAAGTATCTCGGTGCATCCATAGTTCTGAACTAAAAATAGAGCGTGTAGGATAAAACAAGGATTGCCCTTACTTATTGTTTAAGTATATCTAAACCCTTTTATTTGGAAACCCCCAAAGGAAGTAGCCTGGGGCTGTCAAGTTTGGTGAAAGTGAAGGTCATTCACACAGTAATTTAGAAATTAAAAGTCAACTATCTTCAGCATTCGATGGTAATTTTAATTCGATAATTTTTTTCATTCATCATCCCATACGTGTTGGATTTGTGGGCTCATTGGGTCTTTCTGTCCGTGCCTCACGTTTGCCCAATCTAGGGCTATTCAACCCATCTTTACGAGAAATAAAACCAGAATTAGTTATTGATCTCAAATACAATTTCAAATTTCAACTGCTTACCAAAGTAATGCGAAGGAACCAGGACAACCCAATTGATGTCTTGGTAATTTTCCATCTCGTCTTGGTTGTTTAAAATCAACCCGCGGACTGGCGGCCCATTTGCTACTATTCCATACGAGTAGGGATGCGCTTTACTGCCCAGCGGCAAGGTTAGATGTTCCTGTTTGTAATAACTGGGATTTCCATAGTATGGCAGGTGATTATTATATGCATCCGACGAGCCTTCAATGAACGACTTGCAGTATGCCAAACTGAAGCAGAGTGCAAATACAGTGAAAAGAGTTTGTAATTTACTCATGACGCTGTTTTAGTGGGGTTGTAGTTTGACGTTGGGTCACTTATATAACAATTAGCTGCAGGAAGTGGCTACGCTTAAATTAGCGTCACACTAAGTTTGCGAGCAATAATTTGATTGGCATAGCAAAACGAAATCGAAGTTAATTAGCTTAAAGTTGGAGTTGGATTTTTACCTGCAGGAGTTGCCAGTGAATTTATTACTAATTTGATATTCTTTCTGCCGATCACTTAGTTGGGAATAATTTATTAATTTAAGTGCAAAACTTAAGGTTTATCATCGCCTTGTGATAGAGGCCAAGCGTTAGAGCCACAGAGCCGGCTATTTGTCTTTACGCGTTTTAAAGTTGGCATTTAAAAGTTATTTAGTAGTGAAGATAAATATATCAAATTAAGTACTCCCTGTCCCTGCTATTTTTCAAGGGCATTCTTAGATGTTGTGCAGTACCAGTATTTCTATAAGCTCCTCGCAACATCTTCTTCTACAAACTATGTAAATAGATAATTGTAGAATTGGCCCTAAAGACAACTCAGTTGTGTGTTCACTGTTTCTCTGGGACGGAATGCCATTTGACTGTCATGTGACTTTTTCAACATTATTCTTGAGAAAATTGTGCGAAACTCGCAAGCCAAAACCAGAGGCACAATTTTTCAAAAGTCTGTACAATTACTTGCATACGCTGACGACATCGATATTATTGGCAGAACACAACGATCTGTCACTGGTGCGTTTGCAAGTATCAGTGCGGAAGCAGCAAAAATGGGTTTAGTGGTGAATGAGGGCAAGACAAAATATATGCTGTCAACAAAAAGGGACACACAACATCGATGAATCGGACAGAACGTCACAATAGACAGCTATAATTTTGAGGAAATTAGGAACAGAATCACAGCAGAAATCAAAGGAAGAGTTACACCTGCCAATCGCTGTTACTTCGGCCTAAGAAGGCAATTGATTAATAAGGCCTTGTCGAGAAACACTAAGGACTAAGGAGTCTCTATATAAGACCCTCATCATCCCAGTCCTGCTATATGGTGCAGAAGCATGGACGCTGTCAAAGGCGGATGAAGATCTTCTTGGTCGTTTCGAACGAAAAATTCTTTGAGTGATTTTTGGTCCCGTTTGCGTTGACGGGTTTCGGAGGAGGAGATTTAACAGCGAACTCTACGAGCTGTACAGCGACCTCGTAGAGCGAATGGAAACGCTCCGGCCCGAAGAGTCTTCGTTTCCAAACCGGAGGGACAACGCAGTAGAGGAAGACCTCGCCTTAGGTGGAGCGCACATGTGGAAGGACCTCAACCAACTTGGAGTGCGCAACTGGAGGCAGTTAGCCAAAGATCGCGCTAACTGGAGAGGCGTTTCGGTTGAGGCCCAGGTCCACCCCGGACTGTAGCGCCGCCTAAGTAAGTAAGTAAGTAAGGATGGTGTTTTCTTGCCTCCACTTCAAAATGTTGTCCAGATGTTTGAACCTGCTCGCATCTTCAACTGTATTATGTAGGTAGATCAGACTTTTCTGGATTTTTTTACTCAAGAAGACTAGGTACGTCTTTGGAAGAATAATTGGAAACAGAAAAGGCGAATTTATAACCTCAAATAAAGGTCCTAACGCAGTCCCAAACTGTAGGCGTAGTAGCTTATTGGTTAGTGCGTGTTGGACTACTATGCGAGGGGTCCCAGGCAGGGTTGCCATTTTGACTGCTTTCCAGTCAAATCTGACTGGATTGATACAAGCTTAGCTGGAAGATTTTTTGAAATCCAGCCGGCTGTTTTCTTAGCTGTATTAAATAGTTTTTTGACTGTTTTTAACTTCTTTTTAAAATGGAATTTTGACTGGAAGCACAGATTTGAAATGGCAACCCTCTCCCAGGTTCGATCCCCGAAAAAACCCTAATTCCATCTTAAGGTTTTTTTCCACTGCGCCACATCACTGCAAACATTTCCCAGCAATTCAGAACACAGTTTGGTTTGTCTTTTTGATTATAACGAAAATAAATGAAGTAAATTCTTAAAATTTTATTTCAACTATACAAAATGAAACAAAAATTCATAAAATAAAACTTAAAAACAATTCCAATAAATATTTTCATATATATATATAATTTAATTGAAAACAAGAAACAAAAATTGTATTTTTTATACTTTACAATGAATGCAATAATTATTTGTTTGTTTTTGATTTATCTGCGATAAATTTTCTTATTTTTAAGACAATAATTGTTTTATTGTTTATAATGCAATAATAAATATTTGTTGTCACTCATTCGTTAGTTTCGTTAGTGGGACAGGAATTTGAAGAGCTTTTTGTTTGATTTTTATTTTATGTGTTTTTTTAGACCCAATTCTAATTGGAATTACAACTTAATAAAACAATTAGTTTTTGCTTTGGTAATTCACGTGCATTTTTTTTGGCACAAAGTATTTAGTTGTATTATACATAAATTCCTACACAGTATTTTTATAGTTTGGTTGTTGTATTTTTGTTTGATTAAATATAGTTTAGTCACAACGGATAAATATTTATATGAAAGCACACAGAGTTTCTTGTTTAAGTTTTCATTACAATACAATATATAGTAGTAGTGGTGTTTTGTTTTTTTTTTACAATTTATTTTCTTGTTTATAAATATATAATGTAAATTTATTTTGTTTATAAATAAACAATTGCTGCCTGTGGTGTGTATGTATATATATATTGGTGTGCACTAGAGTCCCAACAATCCCGTACTAGGGGATGATGATAGGCTGGATGTGAAGAAGATCGTTGGGACAATGTGCACCGAAATCGATATCGGGGAGTCAAGTCAAAGTTAATTTACATAATTCCATTGTTTAGGGAGTCAAAGTCGATGATGCCAGCTGCTGTTTGAGTGCTTAACGTCTGCTGAGTCCGTTGGGTGTTGGCACCTCACGTTTGCCCAATCCAAAGCTGTATCGTTCGTTATGTGGTGAAACATCGCGCTTTCCTAGCCCAAATGCATATCGGTCAGGTCTGGTCGCACGTTTTCCCAATCCAAAGGAATACCGGTCGTTGGGTCTGGGTTCGCGTTTGCCCAGTCCAAAGCTGTAGGGTCGGGTGCGCTTGATTCCAGCTGACAAGGAAATTCAATGATGTCTTTGTTTATATTTTTTTTAGTTTAGATGACTTACCGTAGTACAAAGAGGGATCATAGTTGTTCGAGTCGAAGTCATCCACATACTGTTCGTCTTCGAAATCCATCCGTTTGCCCAAGCCGAAAGAGTAGGGTTGGGCTCGCTTGCCCAATCCAAAGTTGTACACGGGCAATCGCTTCGCCGATGCTCCATTTGTGTATGTATAAGCTCGCCTGCCCAGGCCAAATGCATATCGTTCTACGCGTTTGTCATAGTTGGGGTCGTTGTTGGAAACATCAGAGTCCGCGTCGAGAAGTGAGTTTGATAAGTTGTTTGATGAGTCCGAGTCCTCAGAGAATGGTTCACAAAAGCCGTACGTGAGGCTGATTGCAATCAGGATGACAGATGTGTACAGCTTATTCATGGTGACGGGATGGGGAGGTGGTTTATCTGAAATGAAAAGAAGGGTGTTGCAGTTGTAGAAGCTTACAAAGTATAAATATTTTCTTCATAGTCAGATAGTACCCCATCGGATCATATTAAAAAATAAAAACGTGACAATATCCGAACCACGATCTCCTATAGGCGGTGATGCCAAATCCTCAGTTTTCTAGTCATACTCGCCAATAACCGATGTAAAAATTCCACAGCTGCTTTGGTATCATTCATTTACATTCTTTAATATTTAATATTTAAAAAGCGAAGGTTATAAGTCTCTTTGAATCGGCAGAATTATTTTTGTTATAAACAAAAATCAATAACTAATCCAAGCAAAAATTAATTCCCTTCAACCCTAAAAAATTAAGGCCCGCATTTGGCAAAGCTTTCTGCTATGAACTTTATAACAATTTTGCGCATGGTTCCGTAGGAACTATTCATAATTCTTTTCTGTAGGTATGTATTCCTTTCATCTTTCATCCAGATGTTCGATTTTTCGTTTTCTACTAAAGTGACCAGCGAATTAAATATTTGACTGAAAAATGCCCCCAAAAAGTGGGCGTATCAAGCAATTTCTATATATCAATTATGGACATTCTTGTGTACAAATTTTGTGAAGACAACAAGCTTAATTTTAATTGACAATTTATATAAATAATGTTTAACGCGAGAACATAAACTTCAAATACTCGGTTAAAAATTTAAACAAAATTTTTATTTTTAAATCTGGTTGTTTATTTTCAGTCAATCGATATATGGATATACAAATTAGTATAAATAAAATGCAGATTTGAGAAACTCCGGCACCATTATTAGTAAGGAAGGCATAAGGTACATTCACTATTAAGTGAAAAAAGTCCTATGAATTTGAATTTGATACCAAGATATTCAAAAATCTTAATGCCCGCCTTCTCGAAAATGTTTTGTTCGGCAAATTCCTTCAGAGGACATATCACGTACGAAACAAAATACAGCACATCACCCACCCCGTCGCCAATTAATCATTGACACTTGGCCTATTTATGTTGGAATTCGCAATATACCCACAAAATAAACTCAACCTAGTATCTACTGCCTGCTAGACTAATAAAAAAACAAAATGCGCAAAAACCACACTACAACTGTCGAAGGCAAATAAATTCCCCAGAAGTGAACAAGCAATTTCAATATTTGAACCACTTGTAGAACTCAGTCGGCATGAATGTGGGCAGGACTAAACAAATTCACACAACACTTACACAGCTTACGATCTGCGGCAACATACGTTTTATGGTATTTTAATCTGCGAATATTTGCACGTTTTATTCGCGTTTTTCTTCGACTGCTTTTCAAGTTTATGCTAATCGCTGGGTTATGTCAGTGGCCGTAAACACAATATCGGTTGGATGTCCTCGTGAAAGATTGAAGTTGTAGAATTTATATTGACCAGCAACCGCATAGGGACCGCTTTTATTAAGTTGACTGACATTTCACAGAAATTTATCAAACCAAGTGAATAATGTTTATTTTAGGTTTTGTATCCAGTTACAGCGCAGGTACTTGAGGGAATTTTTTATTTCGATATTTGCTATGATGTGACTTTCATTTTGCGGCAAGTTGACTAATTTCTTTTTTAACCTCTGTTTTAATGAAATTGAATTTCAGATTTTTATTGTTTTTATTTCATTAGGGCGGACAAATTAGGACGCCAATTCGAGGACAAGCAATATCTCTTTGAAAAAGTAAGGTGGTTTGTTTTAATTTTTATTTAAGTTATGTATGGGAAGGACGTTCTTGATACACCATCATTCATTCCACCGTGTGTATCGAAGTGTGTATGGTTTTCTTTTTATTAGACAGGACACTTTTCAGCAAGGAATTTAATTATAAAGTGAAAGACAACGTTGCCTCGGTTCTGTTCTTTTCTTTATCTTATGGGTGCCGGTGCATGTTTGATTGAATACTTTGACATTTTCTGGTGTGAAAGGAGGGCAGGTTTTGGAAAAGGATAATTGTGTGAAATGACTTTTAGTTTCAAATGAAAATAAAAGGCATGTGGATGACTATGGCGAAAAAAAAACACGCACGCATTAGATGGGAAAAATAACGCTTCGGTGGATACATGCGCAGCTAATGAAGCAAAAACACTTAAAAGCATTATGATCTGATTGAAAATTATACACAAAAGTTACGAATACTAACGCGCCCAGCGGAATCGATAGAAAGGGGAACATGTTCCGGAGTTCACGACCTTAGAAGGATTTTTGGTTGGTGGGGATTTGAGCTTGAGGTCCGTTTATGTAATCGATAAAAATGAAAAGTAGCAAAACTTTTTTTGCATAAGAAAAAACAGTAGAAAGGCATTCACTTACTGAAGAAATTTTCAAGAAGTTAAAAAGCTACACATCTATGTCGGCTCTCCGCATTTGGTTCGTTTTTTTTCGACTGACAAAGCTGATGCTCAAAGAAGGATTTGTCTCCTACAGTTTCCTCAATTTTTTCTCAGTCCTGTGACTTTCATTATCAAAGAAAATCCACCCTTTTATGTAAAAGTGCTCATAAATATATAAACTTTATAAATGGCGCGACCACCAGGTTTGAAATTTGAAGGAAGAAGACCAAAACTCAGTTTCAAATACTAAGCCAGACAAAGACATCGAAAGGGTGCATTATGTGAATATTTTTGAAACCGCATATTCCAGCATTGTAGAAAATAGACCACCTGTTTTCGCGCATAGCCAGATTTCATATTTCGACTTATTATTACTTACTTAGGCAGCGCTACATTCTGAAAGAGCTTGGGTCTCAACTAATACGCATTTCAAGTTAGCGCGACCTTTGGTAACTTGCCTCCTCCAAGTTGGTTGAGGTCCCTTCCACTTGAGCGCGTGCCACCAGACGAGGTCTTCCTTTACTGCGTTGTCCGCCCGGTTTGGAATCGAAGACTCTTAGGGCCGGAGCGTTGGTGGGCAATCGCTCTACATGTCCCACACCCATCTTAGACGGCTGATGCGTATTTTTTTGACCAGGTCCGTGTCGTTAAATTTCCTCCTCCAAAGCCTGCCAAAACAAACTGATCCCAAAAATCACTAGAAGAATTTTTAGTTGGAAGCGACCAAGGAGATCTTCATCCGCATTTGATAACGTCCGTGCTTCTGCACCATAAAGTAGAACTGGGGTCTGGGGTGGTAAGGGTCTTATATAGAGTCTCCTTAGTGTTTCTCGATAAGGCCTTATTAATCAATTGCCTTCTGAGGCCGAAGTAACAGCGGTAGACATTACTCTGTATAGCTCGTCTCTATAAAACCTGTCATAGAAGGTTTTAAAATCGATAAACAGGTGGTCGGTATCGACTTGGACTTCTTGGTTGACAATTGGTTTCAGGCGTTCACACAGTGCGTCTGAGAGGATATTGTATGCGATGTTAAACAGACTCATGCCACTATAGTTGGCTATGGTTTAGAGGGTGTCTTTTTTTGTAGATCGGACAAACAATGCTGAGGCTTCATTCATAGGCATGCTTTCATCTGACCAAATATTATGGAAACGAGTTGATGTATGGACTCTACGAAGTCGTCTTCCGCTGCCTTTAAGAGCTCGTTTAGCCCAGCAGCTTTGTTGAACTTCAGCTTGGATATTGCTATCCTCACTTCATTTTGGTCAGGTGGACAGAAGTCTTCGCTTTCATCGCACAGGTTGAATGGTTCATTCTGCCTGAAATGGGTTTTCCATGTCCTCAGCACCGACTATGATTCCACTACAAGGTCTCTACAGGTTTCTGAGCACAGGCAAATCCAAGCTCGGTAAAATTGCTTGAATAACATAATAACCTTAAAAATCTTTGTTCTGTTAACTTAGGGGAGTTAAACTCCAAATCAGGTCAATTCTGCGGCAATACATGGCGTATACGTACTATTTTTCGGAAACTTTAGTCACTTCACGGGCGAACTGCTAAATGTGTTTGACGGTCAAAGTAGGTACTGATTTTTGACATACTTTTAGAAGACAACATACAAGGTTTTAAGAACAGGACTTCAATCTCTCTCTAAGCTGTTGATATGCTTAAGATCACAAAGTATTTAAAAATGGTTTCGGGAGCGCTGCGTAGTGCTAACTTTATACTCTTAAAAACGTTGGGCGCCATTTTTCGATTATTTCTGTCGACAGTTCTACCACAATTACCAAATTTTGTAAGATTTAAATTACATCTATATATTAGGAACACTGTACATTACTGCTCATATATTATATTTGTCGAATTCGATTAAAATTGCTGACCTTTCCTGTACGAAACCATTTCTATCGATAGTTAACCTTCACGTTTCACGTTCACGTTTTCATACAATAATTCCATTTTAATTTGATATCATAATTTTTCAGAGCTTCAAATATAGAAATCACTTGATTTCGAGAACTACTTCGCATTGGTAGTTTTTTTTTAACTCCCCCGGTAATACATGGCGTATACGTAATATTTTCCACCTGTCTTATCTTATAGATGGAAAAACTTTAATTAACTTGCGACCGTGAATCTCTCATAACACATACACTATAACTTCGCCTAATCCATCGTGACTGTGGTCCTTTAAATTAGATTTCCCCATCTATTCTATTTCATCAACAACTTTCAGGTCCTTCTATCCAATAAAATGAATTTCACTTCTGACTATAATTAGGTGTCGGAATGCAGCATCATCACGCTGCTTATCTCCATCTGCGGTCCATCCTTGGCGAATAATAAATATATACCCTCCCAAAATCTCCACAAAGCACTAACTTGTTGCACTTGTAGATGGAACGTTCTCTTCGCACAAAGGATTAAAACTCGACAAATATTATTTTCGCAGAATCTCCTAGACAAGAAGAAAATAGCTCTTGAGGATTTCTTAACCAGATCCCTGCATAGATTACAAAAATTAGTGGCTTTTGGGTGCGGAACGGAGTACACTTCACTACAGATACCCAGACGCGAACCATATTCTCTCAAATGGCTTCTAGGACACTACTTTTATTTAATTATCTTCAGACGTCTTGTGGACATTTTGCTCTCCGTTTGTAGATGATCCTTTCCTCCATTTTGGGAATCTGTTTTGCTGACAAAGTCTTCGAGATTTATTTGCTTGCAGTTACTCCTTTTACTTTAAAGATGTTTCACACACACATTTGTAAAATTTGACTTTTACCACTGGAGCGGTATCTTTCCATTCCTGTCATAGATCTTATGACAACTCAAGAAATACACATCCTTTGTAGTTATGAAAAGGAATGAAAACATTTGTCACACTCACCAAGAAAGCAAGGGATACTGGTGATGGTGACGTTGTGTAACGCACACTCACAGTTTCTTTGTTTGTACAGAAATATTCCTCGTTTGTTGTCATCATTAGTTACAGACAAATGGAAAGTTACACGCAAAGGAAAGGACGCGCAATGGAAGCGAGAAAGGGTTCCTTTTTTTGCGCAAAAAGTTGGCGCGTCATGTTATGTTGGTAGAAATAAAAGTAGTTTCTACTTGGACTTTATTTGCGGTTTCCCGTTTGACTTGTCACTTTAGGCGATAAATAATAATCTGTTTGCAAAACGCTTTGCCAAATGGATTGATTGAGTAGTAGCTGGATTTGATTTGATTTGATTTTGCATCTGGATATAGATTACGGTGTTTCGCACCCCTATTTGGTCGTCAACTATCAGTAAACAAGAAATCAATGCTACTGTCAATGTGACCATAATAAGCGTCGATGTGGTCGGTTCTGTTGCTTTTTTTGGGACACTCGTGGCGCGCATTTAATTGCAATTGCAGAAGAAACGCTAGTATATGACATTGGCTTTACGGTTTGGCTGAAAGAATTATAACTATGCTTCGTGTGGAGATAACTCTTTTAGTGAAAATTCCCTATTAGTTGAAACCCAACATATTAAAACCTCAACCTAAATAATGGCGGTGGAAAAAAATCCCACCCATCAACCATCATCTCCTTTCACTGCTTATTTGAAACATGCAGATTATGGCATCAAAACTGTCAGCATAAAGTCAGAACGCTTTCAATGAAGCTACTCTAAGCGGCTTTATAAGATTTTCAATTTTGTTCGCAATCATTTTCAGTAAAAATACACTCCACCATAGGAAACTGAAATCAATTTTCAATAAACACTACTATTCGTAGCCACCATTCGAACTTTACATCAAATATCAAGGACGAAGTATCACATGTACACCATTATGAAGCCATACCCCAGAGAATAACTAAAATCGCAGGAACATGTACGCAAAAAGGTGGAAAAAAGTGACAAATTCACCCGCTGTGCCAACCGTCGAGGGTCGTAAATTTCAATACCCGTACCTATACCAACACATAATATATTGAAGTGAAAGGTGAAACACCGACTCGGTAATTTATGAAGGATCACGGGAAAAATATCGCACACCGGCTGTCAGGTGGAATATGCATTGAAAGGGGCTAGCATCGCCACGAAGGTAGAGTGACACACACGAGAGTGTTGGGGTTGCAGTCTGGTCAGCAACAAGTGCCATCATTTCCGTGTAAATGAACAAAGTTAGTGTCTGGAGCGGGTGTACCCACCGTGATGGCTGGAATCACCATTTGCTGCATTTCCACCATTTGTGCGCTCTTTGCTGTAATAACATTCGCATCGTGAAATTTATTGTGCTGCGACTTTATGATGTACCATTATCCATTATGGTGGCGGCGGCACTCGACTTTGTCGACAGGTGGCAGTTGAAAGAGTTTAGAGGCGAAACTCTTATCAATATGTGAAATATGCTTTCAGCGGTTGTCAGTGTTGTTATTTTATGTGTTTTCCTGGACTGACATTTTATCAGTAAACAAACGTCATCGGTAATGACAAAAGTTGGACAATGATGTGAGGAGAGGGGAATGCGGATTGTGTGTGCATTGCTTTGTCATTTTGGTGTTAATGGTGACTGGTGTTGCATTTCTTATCGGGCAGTGACAGCTGGATGATTATATTTGAATGGACAAGTGCGATGGAATTTGTTCAGTTGGCAGTAATTGCTGCTAATGGGGAAGAGGGTTTTCATTTAGTTGCGTTTTGATTTGTCCTTATTTAAGGTACCACTTATTTTTAACGACCATTATAGTTCAATTGAGAATTTTACTGCACATTTATAAAGAAAAGAATATTGGATCACAATTTAATTTTAAAGAAAGTTGAGAGAAAGGACTTTTTAATATTTTAACCAAATTTTCAGTAAAGCTAAGAATTAAATACCAAAATATATGTCAATCGATTGGATCCTTGTAGTCTTGCCAACCAATATAGGTAATCGTTGTTTTTGTGGGAAAATTTGGACACAATACTTTCATAAAAAAACGTTTTCAAAGAGTTTTTCTAAACAATTCGTGTAATGTGTCAAAATCTTGCGACAACCGTCAAACTATCAACTGTGGTTTCTTGCTCCCTTTCGAATAACCAACAATTACTTCATTTCTATTTCAGAAAAACATTTTTTTTTCAATTCTATTCAAGATTAAAACGTATTTAGCATATTTATTACTTTTCTTTAGATTTCTGTAAAAAATGTTAAGCTTTTGGTGGAGAAGGATTTATTATTCCGAGCCAAGGTCGAATCTTTTGGTGCGTTTTCTTTGTTCGTTGTTCTAATAGTTATACATCGACAAAAAGGTGGTAATATGGAACCTGTTGTTAATGCGGAACCGCTTTTTAAAACCAGAACTGTCAATGCCATCTAAAGGGTGGTTAAATTTTAAGGGCCGATGTTGAATGTGAACCAGACCTATACGTCAAGTTGTTTTCTGCATTTCATTTGACATTTCACAGTTTCAGACTTACTCAATTTGAACCACGAAAAGATACACAATCGAGCAACGCGTTAAAGTTATCAGAATGGTGGCAAGAAATGGCAACAGTGGATGATCAATTTTCGAAGAAAATCATCTTCATCATGAGGCACATTTTCACCTCAGTGGTCAATAAGCAGAATTGCCGCATTTCGGCAAATGATAATCCAAGAGTGATTGTCGAAAAACCAATGCACCCACAAGAGTGACTGTTTGGTGCGGTTTATGGCCTGGCGGCATCATCGGGTCGTATTTTTTTTCAAAATGAGGCCGGTCAGGCAGTTACTGTGAATGGTGTTCGCTATCGTGAGATAATAACGAACTTTTTATGGCCCGAATTGGAAGATATGGATGTTGACGTTATGTGGTTTCAACAGGACGGTGCCACTTGCCACACAGCTAACGAAACAATGACTCTCGAAAAATGCAATGGCCGTGTTATCTCACGTGCGGTGGCAATGTCAATTGGCCGCCAAGATCATGTGATTTGACACCGTTGGACTTCTTTCTTTGGGGTTATTTGAAAGAAAAGGTGTACGTCGATAAGCCAGCAACAATTTAAGAGCTAAAGGATGAGATAATTCGGCACATTAACGACATAGAACATCAATTATGCCTCAGCGTCATTAAAAATTTGGACCATCGGATGGAGGTGTGCCACCGAGGTCGCGGCGGCCATTCGGCCGATATTTTGTTCCATACATAATTGAACCATACCAATATCATCATAACAAAAAGCAATAACAATAATTTCTTAATAATTTGTGTTTTATTCAAAATCAATATCGGCCCTTAAAACTTAGCCACCCTTTATTACTCAACAGCTACACGTTGCGAAGATTCAAACCAAATACTCATTTACAAAGTTATACAGCTTTCGCATGGATCATTAAATAAACGAGCGAAATGGAAATTTGTTTCCATTGGTTTTGTAAGTCTAGAGGAGGACAACATTTTCTTTGAGAAAAATAAAAATGTGACAGAGTAAGGCCCTCTAACCAGGTCCCAGTTAGACAGGTTCGACTGTAATTGACTGCCTAAGATCTAAACTTTTACACTACACTTGCAATTTTAACCTCTCGTATTGTACTTTTCTTAATAATCTCATTTGCAGCAATAAATAATTTAAGATTCACCATGATAAACACATTTTTCGACAAAAAATATGAATAACTTTTCTGTCTCTTATTACTCTTTTCTTCAGTTGCAAAAGTTTTCTTCACCTCGTGCTAGTGCTTTTCCAAATACGTCTGTAAAAATATCGCAATTATCTAAATCAAAAGCTTGAAATAATCATACACATCTGTCAAAATCAAAGGATTTCGTATTTCATTCCGATGTCGGCTCCATGTTCACTATATTCCTCATGAGCCAAGTGAATTTGGCCATAACCTGAAGCTCAAAAGTAGATAAAAGTCTCACAACTTGAAATCCTCTCTTACTGGTAATCCAATCAATGTTGGACCTTTTATTTTGCCTCCAAAGTCTCTTTCATTTGAAATCCGGGTGACATAAATGTCTGTATTCAGACTCAATCATCTTGTTTCTTAAATATTTTTCAAATTTGATTGTAGGTCATAACCAACGAACTTTCATTCCCCTTGAAATACAGATTAGCAGCCCTCGCCTCGTACAAGTTCCAACTCACTTTTGTTTGCACCGAAACCCACGTCTTTTTTCAGTTTGAAGGATGCAGTCGCCATTGCCATTATATATTTCCCACCTTTTTGACCACGAAGAAATACCGATTAGCTAAAGCTGCAAATAATGCGCACCTCCTCAAATACGTGATAAAAGAAACTAAATCAAAAAAAGTCCTGCTGTATGAAATTGTAACTAAAAGTCCAACGTGGGACTTTCAACTCATTGCACGTAGCCACTCCTCCAACATCAACCATTAGCAGATACAGAATTACTCTTTTGTCGAAAATTGAACGACACAGTAAATATTTTGCGAACATTTTTCTTCTTGTTCCCTGTACAGCAGCATTCTTGTCTTCAGTGGGCAAACATTCTTCATGGCTACGTAACCGGAAGTAGAAGGAAATAAATTCCTCGACGGAATTCGTTAAAATCAATAGCTACGCAGTCACCTCCATAAATTGCATAAGCCCCCTCCAAACATACATATACACAGGGAAAAAGAACGCTGTAGCTTAAGCTGTTTAACTTTGTCCTTATTAAATTGAATTGGCTCATATTCCCCAGCGAGGGAGAGGAAGTTGTCTTTAAATCTTAATTTTCGTCTATGCAAACAAGGAGCAGAAATAACAATGTAGGAGTTCATCGTGTGTCGCTAAAATCAACAAGTGTCCATGGAGCACTCCTTTTTTCCATGTCGGCCTTTCAGCCTCTTTATTACCTTTTAAATGTAACAAGTATTTAGTGATTTCAATATCCTTTCTGTGTAATGCTCACGTAATTGGTGATACTTGCAGAAAGGGACAACAACAGGTGTGCAAGTAGGGTAGGTAGGTGTATCCCAATCCCACTCCCATACCTAATCCTTGATACCTTTAAAGAACTAGTGCAATGACTGTGAAGGATGGCAGCTGTTTCCAGTGAAAAATTTTCCCTTGGCTTACTCCAACTGCGTTTGATGTCTGTCTGTCAGAAATCAAAAACTATAAAACGCATGATGGATATGCACCCACTGGCCACTCTTGTCCTTCAACATATTTCCCATTGACACACGAGATGCCACGATGTGTGTGCAATTTGCAGTCCAAACATCATGAGCTGCAATTGAAACAACTGAGAAACATTAAAAAACGTGGCAGAAAGGACACAATGAGGGTCAGCCATGGCAAAACGTGACTTGCATCATGTCAAACTGTTAAAGACAGAAGTAAGGTCAGCTTCGCAAAAGGATACAACTCTAAAAAAAAATTGAAACGTTTTCGGTTCGATGACGTCCTCTATTGTCTCAGAACATGATATTGCACTTCCTGTGACATCACAGCACAACTCTCTGTTGACAGATGTGGTGTGTATTCAATTACAAGGACAGTTTCATTATCATTGGGCAGTAGACGATGGCTGAAACAGCTGACTGAAATGTAAACAAAAAACTGTAAGGATAGCCATAAAATAAATATAAACAGATATTTAATTGCAACCTCTTGAAGGAAAGCGGTTGCTTGTTTGTCGGTGGAATGCAAGATATTGCTATGTCACCGAAGTATTTTTGCGTAGAGTTCACGAAATAAAAGCGCTTAAAGAATATCTAACCAATAAGTTCAGTCATCGATTTCCACTGAAACTGAAGTTCACAGCGTTCACAGCTTCTTTGAAATGAGGCAATATAATTTTACAACTCTATAAAAGGTCTGTTCCTTTACTTTTAAATCTTACGAGTTCTTACGAATTTTCACGAATTCTTACGCCTTTTACTCAATTGTCGTTCCTCAACTTGAAAAATTCGTAAAAGACAGCGGCTTCGATAGTGCAAGATATTTCCCCTCTTACGAGTTTTTACTCAACAAATTTCTTTGCGTAAGAATTGAAACAACTGTTTCAATGTTGTTCTATATGGCATTTGGCCATTCCTACACTGTCTGTCATTTTTCACAGGTTACTTCAAAAGCGTTCCTTAACTTCTGCGTAAGTTTCCCTCTCTGAGAGAGAATTCATCCCCTCCGCTGTCATTTTGACAGTTTTTTTAAATTTTTATTACAAAAGTAAAGGGACAGACGAACAGACCTAAAGTGTCACATCTTCTTAGGATTGTTGTGCGACTGAAGTAGTGTCATGAAAGAGACATGAAAGGGACGTTCGGATACCTAGTTTGTGTAAAACTAGATTTGTCTGGACTAGGTATACGAACGCGTTAACTAAGTAAGCTGTCAGACTTACTAAATAAGGTATCCGAATGACCCCATTGACCTTCCGAATGAAATTTACAAAAAATGCTATGACATTTAAGTTTTTTTGGGTTTTTCGAAAACCTCCAATGTAAAAAAATGTATTCAACTTGTATACGACATGTGTCAGCCACACAGCGTGCGCATTGAACAAACAATATTTGTTTCATTTTTGTGCCTAGCATTTGGAATTTTGTTAAAGAAAAGTTAAAAAACAAATTCCCAGTGTCCAAAATGAACGGGACTGATTTTTTGGAGCATTTTTTTTTAAACTGGTAGAATTATTGAGTAAATTGGCTTACTTAGGTAGGTAATATTTTTGATGCGCTACTAATTTAGAAAGATTTACTACTAAAAATGCATGACGCCGTCGAGTCTCCAAAGTTAAATAAATTAAAAACGAGATAATTGCGAAAAAATTGAAAATAGGTTTAAATCTTAGATAATATGCTGACATCTGTCCGAATAAAGCATCTAATGTTAGAACCTATTGCCTACAGAAAGTTCAACTTTCGACTAGACGTCGAATTTTTTCTAAATTTGGCAACGCCTTTGGTTTTTGTTTAGTTTTATGCTGAATATCTGCTTTATCCTATGAAATTGTTGCCTTCAGAAGTTACAAATTGTCAAGCATGGCACTTATATTATTACGAAACGGTTTCAGTTAGTGTAGTCTTCTATTTTATGTGTTTCCGATATTTAAAAAATTTAATAATTATAATTGTTAGCCCCTTGGTTTTCTAAAGCCGTTCATATTTTGTCAAGTTCTATTGAATCAAATGCCTTGCTAAAATCATAGGGACTTACTATTGTTCAAGTTATAAATTATCTATTCGCCAACTTAATACATAGCTTCAGAAAAATAAAAATACAGTAATGGCGTTTTCGATTGAAGAAAAGAATTGCCCTTTCTATGAAAAGAGCAAATCTAGAAGTGCTCTTTCTATGTTTTCCATGTTTCATTGAAAAATAAAGTGCACTTCCAGGTCAATTCTTAACACGAAAGAAGTGTCCGGAATATTTTTAAATAATTGCCCTGAACTCACCAACACGCACAAGCAAAATGTCAGATTGAAATGTTTGTTGTGCTATTAAAAACTAATTTTGCGTCATGCGATCGGAAAATATCCAATTATGAGTGCAAAATGTAAATTTCAAATGTAATATATCGATTTGGCCCATGGAAACATTCATATTTAATGTAGAAAGCCAAAAATGAAGGAGCAACAGAAAACCAAATTTCACAATGATGTGCATAATGATTTCTACCACAATTGCAAAAGTGCTCCAACGAATGTCATTGAAAAGAGCAATTCTGAATTTCGGGGCAATTCTCTCAGATCTTCAATTAAAAACGCCATAAGTAGCACTTTAAGTTAAGAACAAGTTTACTTCGAATCTATTACATTTCTTCTGTCAACAGTCAAGTGAATGGCATTGACAGACTTTTTAGATATTTAACATCGCACAAAGGACCGAGCATCATATTTTTGGAACTAAGAGTTAAAACAATAGCTTTTTTATTTAAAAACAAACCAAATTGCATTCACAATGAAAATCGAATTAAACTTCAGTCCAATAAACAAAACAATCTCTTGTTTTTGTAAAAACTCTAGGTCTAACTTCTCAGAGGTATTGCTCTCTGTCAAATTCTTATCTTGGAACCTACGATTGCCCAGAAATTTTTTTGCACGACTCTTATAATCGCAGATTTTATTTAGAAGTTCGCGCAATACATTGGTCGCACTGTTTGATGGCTACCCTATAGCGAAAGTTTGGACAACTCATCCACGGAAAATTTATACAACTTCAGTCATTGAAAAGATTTATTAAGTTAAGTATATAATCGTGAAAGACGATGTCCGAAAATAATATTTTAGTGCATTGAATGTCCAAGATGAGTTGACCCGAAGTTCAGTTGTCCCTCAGATGAGTCGTTTGGGTATGAGATGGTCTATCTAGATCACTACAATCGACTTTCTTAGCTGAAACATTATTTAGTCTATCAGAGTAAGTTGGACCTTGAATTTTTGATGCACTACTGTATTCTAAAGACTGATGTAACATCATACATATTTAAGCAAAGTGTTGCGATTTATTTTGGTTCAAAAGTAACGAGAACAATATTTGAAATCATCAGATTAGATAGTGGTCGCAATAGTTAGGTGTCCCGGCTCCTCGTTTATCTTCATTTAAGGCGTTGACTGATTGCAATGTGATCGATGATTGATTATAATGTTGCTCAAAAAGGGTACCTTCAATGAAAGGGTGTTTTATGGCAAGACTTCCTTAACTTTTTGCCATTTCGGTCTTTGTGACCCTAATATATATTAATGAGTTGTTGGCGCGTCACAAATATTGTTTTTAAATTGGTATTTTCCCCTTAATAAAATCATCCCCATATTAAATTAAATAAATTATAAGAGGGATCCCGCAAATAACATTGTTTTCATTCGCTTGCATACTTAATAAGCTTTAAAATATTGAGCAGTTCCTTGATATTTTTCACAAATGCCTGATGAATGCCACACATTATATTTTGGAAAATGCTACTATGAGTCCCTAAATTAAATGAATTTCCTTGTTTGTTCAATTTAAATTGCCTGCATTATTGCAAACAATCATTATTCCACTGTTATTGTTACAAAAACTGTTCCTAAAAAATAATATAAATTAGAATTTAACTTATTTAGAAATTCAGCATTTTAATGAATGAAATTCGTTTAAAATTTCAATTAGCATTTCCCAATAGGTGATACGTACATTTCAACTTTTCGCAGACACACTCCTTTCGCACTCTCAATTAGAAACAATTGAAAACAACTGATAAAAACTATCAAAGCGACCACATCAAACGCAGTGCACCTTTGTGGAAAACTATTCGCCTCACTCCTTGACACATTCGCGAGATTCCCGGTGAAAGCTTCATTGAGTTCGTTAAAGGTTAGCAAAGTTCTGCCTCAGTGGATTTTCTAAACGGTGCTGCGGCGGTGCACATCTCATTAAACTGCGACAAGTTCAATTTAAATTGCTCAACTTATTAAGAGGTTACAAAGTGAACGCGAGACGGAGTCCAAATATTGACAATGGGCCATTTGGATGTAATTATGAGACAAAATAAATCAACAACACCTGGGATGGGGATACAAACATTTATTCTTAAGAGCGCTAATTAAAACACTTGTTTCTTACTTTTAAAATTAAACAATATTTATTTGGAACTATGTCCTTTATTATTGAAATACTTTTTACTAATTCTAAAAGGAGCTTAAGGCTACTATGTAGTTACAATAAGACTGTTGATAAATTCATCATACAGTCGTATTTATATACTTTTCTTATCTATCTACAAGGAGACCCAAGCGTACAATCGTCTTGCTTGATAATGAAGAAGAGATAATATTCCAACATTGTATACAAACGATATTATCTCTTTTACATTCATTGTAGCGTTGTGTGCAAGACTGTACTAGAGACTAAAGATATCATTGAATACAAATAATGTTATCTTTTTTCTCAATATGTTTTGCTATGGATACTTAACTCCCCCCCTTGTTAAACGAAATCGTCCCGATTTTTCGACGCTATTTTTAACATTTCTCTTTCATAAGTTTTGTTATATGCGTCAATCTTTTTTTGTTTTTGACGATCTGTTATACATTGTATAGTTTTTATCATTATGTACGTAAATGCTAGAATAACAATCAGTGTTACAATTGTGTATATAGTTGATAATATCGGTTTTTCTTCAAAAGGAATAATTAGTTTTTTTAAAGTATCTATGTTATCGAATTTGTACATTGTATCTTCTTTAATTATTTGGTCGATGTAAGACTCTGAATTATGATTTCTTAATATAACTTCTTTAATTTGCTTATGCATGTTTTTGTATATTTTATCGTCTAGATTTATAGTATTTTCATAAGTAACTAAGTTTATACCATTAATTGTTTGATTATTTAACTTATGCTTACCGCTTAATAACATAACACCGGATTCAATTTCTAAGTCGTAATCGTATTCTTGTTTAATGTTGCATTTTGAAGTTATATTCTTTAAAAGTGGAATAAGACAATTTTCTTCTTCAAAGTTAATTTCACAAATGTTTTTACTTAGATGATTTTGACAATTTCTTGTTCTTAAATAAGTTTGGTTACATAAGGCAATTGTTTTATCTGTAATGATTTTTCCATGTTTTGAATTTAAAGGTGTTACTTTATACAATTTACATGATTTAATTAGAACTGGATATTTATATATTGTGATGAAGAATTCATCAGTTCTAGCTAATAATATTTTAGAGTACTCAAGTATATTTATTATGGGTACTTGAATTATTTCATGTTGAATAATATTTTTAATGTCATCTAAGTCTAGGCTTTCTGATAAATATTCATTATTTTTTGCTGCATTAATTGTTCTGGTCAATAATAATAATTGTTCGTACACTTGTTCTATTACTAAATGTTCTTTAAGGCTCTGACCTTCGAATTGTTGCAAAATTTGTTCAAATCTAGAATTTATAGTTTTTTGTTTATTATTGTTTTCTATGAGATTATTTATACTCGTTTCTATGTTAACTAAGTCATAATGGTCAGGATTACCAAACACATATTTGAAAGCTGTTCCTAAAAAGTTAATTGATCTAGTATGCCTAGTATGTTCTTGTAATTGGTCTGCTAAATTCTTAATTTTACTTAACCAAATTTTTTCTTCTTGTGTAGGTTGATATTTACTAGTTACGATATTTACGTAAGGTTGAAATATCGAAGTCAGGTTGGTGGCATGTAACAAATAAGTTTGTTCTTTGAATAAATACACGTCATCTGTTTGCGTAAGTATAAACTTCTTGTTTAGTAACTCAGTTATTTGAACGTTTCCTTGCCCTTCTTGACTCTGTACAATTCCTAGTAATGTTAGGAATATTAATATTTTCGTCATCTGAAAAATGATAATTCTTTATGTTATCCTTGTGAATTTTTATTCCTTCTTTAGAGATTACAGTGTCTCCTTTATCTTCTTCTACTATTCTTGTTATGTATCTGGCGTTAGATTTCTTTCTAAGACCTGTGATTCTTACCATTATCTTATCTCCTTTTTTATACTCTCTGTGTCGAGTTCCTTTATTTAGACGTTCGATCACTTTTTTGGATGCTGAGTTTAGTTTATTTATTATAATTTCACTATTGCTATATTTATTTTGATTAAAGAAAATGTCTCTAGGTTTCAAACCGGTAACTGAGTGTATAGAATTATTTAATTCACGCACTGTTCTAAATATTTCTTCGATAAGTCTTGTTTTATTCTGAATTGTGAATATTCTAGACAGTTCAGTTATTGTACCGTTTACACGTTCTACCTGACCGTTCGCTGTCGATCTGTATACTGGAGTTTCTACTTTAGTTATGTTGTATTTCAAACACATTTGGTTCACCATTTCTGTTTTGAATCCCTTCTCGTTATCTGTCATGAGTCGTTCACATTTTGGGAAATAATTAGATAAGACCTCTTCCATAACGTCGTACAGTCTGTTTCGAGTTTCGATTTCCCGAAGGATTGTATATTTAGAATACTTATCTACTGTTACAAGGAAAGTATACTTGTCGTTGAAGTATATGTCCATATGAATGTGTGTTCCCACATGTGTTGGTATTTCTGAATTATTCAGAGGTTCTCTGATAGGTTTTCTTTCATATTTTCCAAATAGACATGCTATGCATTTTCTGTTGAAACTCTTTGCTTGTTTATTTAGATCGGGCCAGTAATATTTCTCTGAGATTTCTTGTATATTGTTACGTAACCCTCGGTGTGCTCTTTCGTGAGTTACCCTTACAAGTTTTAGTTGTTCCTCCAAATTTGTCACGTCTTGAAGTTTTCTTGGTGTGAATATAAATCTTACTAGTGGGAATTCTTTTTTTATGTTTTCACCATATTTGTATATGTTTTCAAATTTCGTATGCAAAGCTACAATCTTTTGGGGTTGTATAACTTCTTTCATCTGCCTTAGTAAAGAGTCTTTGTCCTTAAACTTTATTATGAGTCTTATTTTGTTACTAAAATAGATTTGTGTTTCGATATTATTTGTTATATCTTCAATAAGTTCGAACTGTGCAGTGTATGCATTAAAAGGCTGATTCACAGTTTTTATTATATCATTAGAAGAACTTTCAGCTGAATGTGCTGTTTCTATGGTAGAAGTATTTATGCGTTGACGTGATAATGCGTCAGCTACAAGATTTAGGTTTCCTGGTTTATAAACTAATTTTGCTCCAAAGTCTTCAATGATTCCCTTCCAACGTTTCAGCTTTGTGTTGGGATTTTTTTCTGATACAGAATATATAAGGCTCTGGTGATCGGTATATATGGTTAAGTCTGCTATACCATATATGTAGTTTCTGAGTTTTTGTAAGGACCATATGATCGCTAATAGCTCTTTCTCGTTTGTGCTATAGTTCTCTTCTGTCTTACTCAGTGTTCTTGACAAGAAGTGTATAGGTTGCTTATTCTGACTTAGTACGGCTCCAATAGCTATGTTGGATGCATCAGTAGTAAGCTCGAATGGTTTACTATAATCCGGTTGAAAAAGTTCGACTTGTTCTTTCAAATAATTTTTTAAAATTCTAATCGCTTCTAATGCTGAATCATTCAGATTTAACTTAATATTTTTACTTTGTTTTTTGTTTACTTTACCGTTATCTCCTCGTAAATATAATGTCAGGGGCTTGGCTATGCTTGCGTATCCTTTTATAAACTTACGATAGTAACCTGTAAGACCTAAAAATCCTCTCAAATCCTTTACCGTTTGTGGGACTGGAAAATTTTCTATAGCTGCTATTTTCTCAGGGTTCGTAGTGATTCTACCATGTCTGATTATGTGACCTAAGTATTCTACTTCTTCTTGAAAAAACTTACTTTTCTCATCAGATATTTTTAATGTGGCTTTATTGAGTACGTCGAATACTTGACTTATGTGCTGTATATGTTCTTCCTCAGATGAAGAATATATCAATACGTCATCAATGTAAACGTGTACGAATTTACCTACAAAGTCTCTCAAAATGTCGTCCACGCATCTCTGAAATATGCTTGGTGCATTTTTGAGCCCGAAAGGCATTCGTTTAAATTGATATTTTGCGCCATTTATAGCAAAAGCTGTTTTTTCTTTATCATCTGTTTTGATTCTAATTTGGTGGAAACCTGACTCCAAATCTAATGTTGTAAAGTACTTGGCTTTACCTAAATTTTGAATTGTCATGTTGACATCCGGAATGGGGTATCTGTCTGTTACAGTGTGAGCGTTAAGTTTTTGGAAATCAACAACCATGCGCCGTTTTGGTTTTCCTTTTTCGTCCAAACCTTTTTTAGGTACTGTCCATATGGGACTGTTATAAGGACTATGGCTTTTTTCTATTATATCGTCATGTAAGAGTTTCTGTATTTCTTTGTTTACGAATTCGTTATCTGCTATGGGATATGGATATTGTTTAACATAAACCGGATTATCATTGGTCGTCCTAATGCTTGCTTCTATAGTATCTGTAAAGGGTAACGGTCCTATGCTGTTATTAATCTTCATCAGTCTATCTATATCTGCTTTATAAATATTATTTTCCCCAATTATGTAATTAATTTTCTGAATAGATTCGACACTGCTTATGGTAGTTAGAGTCATATTACTGAAATTTATTTCCGCGTTTAGAACTTTAAGTCCTTCATATCCTAATATCATATCAAAAGACTGAATATCCTCTAATTCAAAAAATGTTATATTTTTCTTTAATATCCTAACTACTTTCTTTGTATCTACCATAGAATAACCATGCATTGTTTTTATTTTTATAGGTTTAATTTTAATTTTTTCGCTAGAATCGCATTTTCTATTAATGTAATTATGGGTTGCACCAGTATCAATAAGAATTTTATAAATTTCCTTAGAAATAGTACTAGTTAAATTTAAGCAGGGCAACCCGTCTACTAGTTTAAATGATCTATTCTTATGTTATTATTTACCATACATTCCGTTTCATCTGCTTCTGCATATGTACTGCTGACATCGTCTCTGCGTTGTTGTCGGGAGTTATTTACTCTCTGCTGCTTGAAGTTCTGCTGATAAGATCGTTGCGGTCTGTTGTGTGTGTTGAAACTCCCGCTGTGTTCACGTTTCGCTGGTGGATTATATACATCGGGTTTGTATTGATTCCAATTTTGTCGCTGTGCATGTACAATTTGTCTCGAGTTTATCTCCATCGGCTGTGGTCCTTGATTGTGTTGCTGCATATTATCGTATTGCTTCTGGGGTTGATAATTCGTTGTTTGGCTCGAATAATTTGGTCTTCTTTCGTTTCTGCGTTCATGTGGCATATTTTTGTGGTGCTTATCTTGAGTGAGATGTAAATGCCTGTGCACATTATCATGTTCTATTCTGCGAGCAATTGCGAATGCGTGTTCTAGATCATTTATTGTAGCTGAATATAATGATCCTCTTGTAAAGTTGTCACTCATACCATCAATGAATATACGAACTGCGTCGTCGTTAGCATTTTTAATTAGTCTGTCGATTATATTCGGCGGATCACCTGACATAGTGATTTTTGATATTATTAAATTGAGATTTTTATTTATCTCGTCGTGGTATTCAGACAGTGTGCTTCTTTTTTGCGTGATGGCTTTCATCATGTCTTGTAGCACGTATAGAGGTTCTTGATTAGAGTACGTATAATCTAATCTGTTACGTATCGCCTCAAAATTAAAAATTGTGTTATAATTAGTTAACACATTCGCGGCTGCACCCTGTATTTTACTTTTCACTATAGTCAATGCTGCTGCGTACTTACTGTGTGTTTTGAAGTTTTTAATGCTGTCCATTAATCTGGATGCTTCTTCGCGCCACGACCGATAATTTGATTGATCGCCGTTGAAAATAGGTAGGCTTTTAAATGCGTCTAACTGTATTTCACTACCATCTGTATATGTGGTTCTTATTTCCTCTAGCACAGGTATGTTTGGTACTATGCCTAATCCAGATTTTACTTCATTTAGTTTTGTTTCTAAATTAGTGTTTATTTGATTTTGGTTAGTTATTATTGCTGCTAACCTTGCATTCTCTGTGCGTGTGTGCTCTAGGGTTTGTGTTACTGTGTTGCTCCTGGTTTCTAAAGCTTCTAATCTTGCCATTAATACTGCGAGTTGTTCCATTTTGAACTCGTGTCTGTTGTCGTCGAATTTGTGTGTTTTTTTCCTCCACATATACACTTTCACTGAATTGCTTTGCTGCTTCGTACGAAGAAGCTATATTTGTACCTGCTATGCTAGGTAATTCTTGTAACCGGTAACGCGAGTGTTCTGTTTATACTAGATTTCACTACTTGTTCCCGAGGTCCGCTCGATTGAAGTTAAAAAGTATATTTAACCTCCTGGCAGGATCGCCAATTAAAACACTTGTTTCTTACTTTTAAAATTAAACAATATTTATTTGGAACTATGTCCTTTATTATTGAAATACTTTTTACTAATTCTAAAAGGAGCTTAAGGCTACTATGTAGTTACAATAAGACTGTTGATAAATTCATCATACAGTCGTATTTATATACTTTTCTTATCTATCTACAAGGAGACCCAAGCGTACAATCGTCTTGCTTGATAATGAAGAAGAGATAATATTCCAACATTGTATACAAACGATATTATCTCTTTTACATTCATTGTAGCGTTGTGTGCAAGACTGTACTAGAGACTAAAGATATCATTGAATACAAATAATGTTATCTTTTTTCTCAATATGTTTTGCTATGGATACTTAACTCGCTCTACATTGCGGTTGAAAAAAAGTTTAATTAAAACTTAATTGAGCGGGTAACGATACAAAAATAATTAAAGAACTTTTTACCGCCAGCGATAAATGTCAAAAAGTCCTTTTTTCCGTGTACGGGTGTACGGGGGGCTGATTGAGAAATTATCCTTTTTCGCCACAGAAAGAAGAACAAATTTATTTAGCAACAAGTTCCAACGGTGGGGTTCCAAAAAACATAAACTATTTTGTGGAAAAGTATCTATTTGTAGGGTAATCCATTTTATTTGCCAGGAGAGTGAGCAATGCATTTTAATCGCTTTTGTTTAGGTTTGGTGTTGGGCTATTTGAAAATGATTGCCTCATATTTTTTGAATTGCGACATGTGGTGGGTATATAAGGATGCAGTCATGGTTGTTCCCCAGATTGCAAACGAAGTTAAGGTTCAGTGCTTCTTCTTCTTCAACATTGCTCGACAGACAGTACACAGTCCAACAGTCGACACAGCCACCAACTTTCCAGTCGACTTCCAGTGTTACTGGAAGTTGTTAATGCTGGCTTCTGGGAAGTTGGTGTGCTGTGTCACTTCAGTCATTTTTTTTATGGAATTTGAAGATATATCTAGCGAATAAGCTGGCTTTCCTTTTATATAGTCTTTGTCTTGTTCTAAGTTTAAAGCCTTCGGCACATGGTGGCAGCCTTAGTTTTTATTTTTTACGTAATTAATTCTAAATTGTTAATTAATCAAGATTGGGATTTCAATAATGAAATAACGGATTATACTCTTTAATTTCGACAAGAACACTGCTTTTAACTGGGTCTATGCTTCTGCCTCATATAATGCAACGGAAAGATAGGCGTGATATATCAGTTCTTTTAAAAGGCTGCGCACTAAGAATTGGTTCGTACAGTTTTTGGTGCTAAGGAAATTATATAATGGCGCGTAACTTTGCCTTGTACACTTTTCATATTTGCAACTCCTTACAAGGCTCAATCTTGCCCAGATCAAAATCGCTAGCTAATTCAATGAATCTCTTTTATTACAAAATTTCAAAAAGTAAAGGGTTTTTCAATAAGAGCGCTACAAAAGTTATTTTAAATAAAATAAAAACGGTTTTGAATATCAATGAAATTCTTTATTCCTGTGAAAGTACGTTCGAAGCCATTATGTATGGAACTCGATTTTTGCATGGCCACACGGGCACGCTTGCAGAAGTCCAGACGCTGACCCAATTTTCGACGGTTTTTAAGCATAAATCGGCCGATACTGCTGCAATTTTACGTTCGATATTCGTAAGAAGTTCATCAATCGTCGCTGGCTTGTTGGCATAGACCATATACTTGACGTAGCCCCACAGGAAATAGTCTAACGGCGTCAAATCGCACGACCGAGGCGGCCAACCGACTGTACCATTTAGTGAGATAACATGTTCTCCAAACTTGGTTCCCAATAAATTGATTGTGACATTCGCTGTGTGGCTTGTGGCGCCGTCCTGTTGGAACCACATGTCCTCCAAGTCCATATCATCCAATTGGGGCCAAAAATATTCGGTTATCATTGAACGGTAGCGATTCCCATTCACAGTAACGTGCCGGTCTTGATCATCACGGAAGAAGTACGGCCCATAAACCTCACCAAACCGTAATTTTTTCGGGATGCAATGATGACTCATAGAGTACGATTGCTGCCTGACCAATACCGCATAGGTATTTTGTTTATTGACGAAGCCATTCAGCCAGTAATGAGCCTCATCGCTGAGGATGATTTTCGGATTTAATGTTGAAGCCACTGACTCCGAATTTCGGTAGTAAGTTTTAATAATTTCGACTCGTTGTTGGCTCGTATATCTTTCCATCATGAAATGGCAAACCTTACTGAAGAGAAATGTCAAAAGAGTGACAAGAAATTCGGCGTCGTTTGCTGTCCCTGTCGCTCTACTTTTGTAGCGTCCCTGTTGAAAAACCCTTTATTTAAAACAACAACTTTTACTAACTCAAAACAGTTGTCGAGCTAAACTATCTTTCACTTTACTGACATTGAGTCGAATAAAAACAAGCATTTGCTTTGAGCAAAAGGTTTTAGCAAAGAAAAGGCCCTTAGCAAATGCTTTAAATCGGTATAAATAAAAACCTAGTTTGCTAAAGTAAGTTCAAAAATTCGAAAATAGCTTTTGCTTCGCTGTACGTGTAGTTGCCTTGCAATTTCTGTCAAACCTGACAAGTGACAACTGTCCTTTGGTTCGTTTATTTTGAATTTATTTTCGAATTTTTGAGGGAAAATTATCAAAAGTGAAAAAAATTCAAAAAAATAAATAAAAACGAAAAAAAATATGCTGAGCGACGAAGAGGACAAAAGGTAAAACAGGTATAATGTGAAAACTTATCGCATCCATGTTTTGTTTGGTTTTTCTGCACCAACAAAACTTAATTTAACTATATTTATAAACAAAATATCGACATTTCGCAAATCTTGAATTGTTTTATGTCGAAAAGTTGCGTACAAAATATTTAGCAAAAGGTCTGTGTCAACTAAATAGCAGACTCAGAATTTGCATAGCATTTGCTTTGTCTGAAAAGTTCTATTCGTACCGATCTGAGTAAAAGATCAGTGCCGCCGCTTTTCGAACATGTCAAAAGTTGGAACTAACTCAAATTGGTTTTTATTCATACGAAACGTAGCAACATTTCTCTTGAGTAAAAGCAATTGCTACGCTTTATTCATACGACCCATTATGACTTCTTTACTTCTTTCAATCCAAACCAAGTGAAATTCAAGCATAAAATTGACACCCCCTGGCGATGTATGCGATAACCTTTACGACAACTTTTTGGCAAAATACCATCTCTACCTTAATGCCTTCCGGAAAAGACTAAACAAAACCTCTCTTTACGACCGCAAAACAATATTTTGGCCATAAAGTTAATTTTAACAACCATCCAGGGGATACATTATGACGCGGCAACTTGTGCATCATTAAAATTGCAAACTCTGCAATAAAGGGGTATCATTTTATTTGACTCTTCTTATAGAGTGAATTATTTCCCACCATTCGCAGTCTGATTCATTTCATTCCACGATGTTGTTCAATGTTAAAGCCACCCCTATTGCAGCGAACGCGTATTGAAATCTCATTTAGCGAGTTGTTGTTCTGACCTTGTATACGATGGAGCTTGCGGCGTAAACAAGGTGAATTCATCCGCCTTGAAAATAAAATCTCATCAACTTGTTTATCCTGATAAGGGCGCGCGTATCGTACGTCACCGAAACGACTGTACAGTTTTACGATCTTCCACAGGTTATCGGGCTTTGTCTATGTGGGGTTTGTGTGTGCGTTGGTGTTTTGCTTGTGCTCTCTCGGTTTACGATATAGAAGGCAATCTGCAGGAGATGTCAAGGTATACCATTGTTTGAATGCGTGCACTGGATAGTACATCCCCCGCAACATCCGACAAAGATGTGATTGCAAATATTTCTTTACAGATTTCTCATATCCGCAGGGAGGCGATCCCGTTGTCTGTCCAACGGTGCTGTATAGTGTCATCATTGTTGGCATCATTGCTACCGGAATTTCGCCCAGCGTTACCGACTCTTACAAGTTGATTGGATCTATTTTTGTGTGTTTAAGTAATCGTTACACTGTCTGGGTGTGTTGGATGCCAGGTTGTGTGACTGAGAGTTGCGGTTGGTATATTTGTGGTCGAGAAAAGGTAGAAGGTTTGCCAAGGTAACTGTTGACAGGGTGGAAGGATTTATGCTAGGAATTGCTGAGACATTTACAAATGAAGTACAAAATTTCATATTTGAACTCATAAACACTTGCTGTGTCGGGTTTTTGTGTCTTCATTTCACTCTAAGTCTGGTGCAGTAAATGTGAAAAGGATGTTTGTTTAGTCCAGAGATTTTATGATGTGAGTTTTGAAAAGCAGATCATGGCGGAGCGAATTCATATTCCTTGTCTCGTGCGTGGTTGACGATGAATAAATAAAATTAATATTTTGGCGCGACAGGTCTGTGGGACCCAAGGCCTAGCTTCTCACAACCATTCGTTTTGTATGGGTTTTCAATTTTTGGGACGAATGAAAGGGATCTACAATTTTACGCCGAGTCCAAACGGCTAATTGAAAAACTTTTTCATGACAGTTTTACTCTCGGATGTTTGTCAGACGTTTGCGAGAGGTGGCGCAGTGGAAAAAAACCTTAGGATGTAATTTGCTTCACAAATGACTGAGCCTGTGCTTGGGTTTTATAAGTATGGCAAGTTCTCATGAGGCTTTACACGTTTTTTTGCGGTTTTAAGGATGATTTATGATGAAGTGATTGGAAGAGTCTGGAAATTCTTAAACATTTATTATTTCTAAAATGCTTTCCACAAAAAAGTCTTGCTCTAAGGTTTTATCTTTACCGAAAGGTCTTTTCAAATCTTAAAAAGAACATATTCCTAAAAAAATATGTTCTTAGAAAACAGAGCAAATTGTGACGGTCTCTGAAATCCTAAAATAGGACATCAAAGAAATACATAATTGGCGCCACAGCAACAGGTTTTTGAGACCGTAGGCGGACGTTTGTCAGACATTTGTGAGAGGTGGCACAGTGAAAAAAAACATTAAGATGTAATTTTTGTTCTTTCGGGGATCGAACCGGGGACCCATAAGTTGCGAATTTGTTTTATTTAAAAAAAAAATGCCCTACCAAGAAGTCCTTCAATGCTTGAGTTTTACAAAAAAGACTTTGAAGTCTTTAAAAATGACATTTCACGAAACTTTGATTTTCACGCAAATTTTACCCAGAGGTCCTTTGAACATAAAATAATGACACTTATTAAGGACGCTCTTAAAGTTGTCTTAAATTATAAAATTTTCCTTAAGATTAGAACAAAGAGCTATTGTTTTTTCAAGAAAATTATTAAATAAGAAGTATTTAAAAATGTTATTCTTATCCTGTCATTAAAGTCCTTAAAAATGTCATTATTTCACAAAAGCGTATACTTAATTTAACGGAAGAGTTAAATTATAGGAAGTTTGATTTGATTTGATTTCACTCTGATGGACTTGAAGCCCCAAAAATAAGAATTGAATTTAAAATGTCCTTGAGAACATCAAAGTACTCGTAGGTACCTATGTTTATAATGAAAAATATGTGTATAAGCTATTAGGTAGTATTTGCGATATTAAACTTTCGAAAATGTCTTACTAAAAGCTCCTTGGAAACAAACTCCTTTTTAAAAATGCTTGTGAGTCTGAGTATCCTCATTTTTACTATTATTAAATTGAATAAGACACCATACATTTATTTCCAATACTATTATTTATCTGTCTTTCTATGTTATCCGTCTACTTCCACGGCCGAAATACGAATAACTTAAAAGCTACATTGCATCTTATGATCTCTTATGTACCTCGAAGGTCGCTTTTGTCCTGTCGCAGTTAGATGGCGCTAGAGATTTATTTTAGGACATTTAGATGATGTTATCGTTAACACTGTTTATCGCGATTCATTTAGTTTCACTTCTACCGCTTAATTATATTAAGAAAAGACAAGCCTATGTCGTAATCCTTAAAGTCAAAACCATCATCCTATAAAAATATTCTCTATAGAGCTTCTAAAAAGAGCAACTATTCCCCCCTTAAATGCATCAAATTTCCCACTGTAGCAAAAGGGCAAACATTTATTCCCGCGTCTTATTTGATTTGTCAATTTAAAGTATCCACACTTCAGTTGAGTAAGAGGATGTATGCTATGAAATCAATGACAACCATATCATTCACACTCATAGGATTATTATAAATACAGTATCAAGTAATGTACCCAAATGACGATTTCTTATAAAATGCTAGGTAGAACAAAGAATCCTTGCGTTATTTCTGAAATTTAAAGGGTATAGCATTACACCTGCAAGGATTCATTTCAAGACCATAAGCAACTCCTGGAACGCACTGCTCAAATTTTCAGAAAAAGGAAATTGTTGGAAACATACTTGATTTTAAAGGTAATTTCTTTTAAAACCATTTCAGTTGAATTCCCCCTAAAACCTACAAGGAGGTACATAGAGGTGCGATGGAATTATTCAGAAACAATCATTCTTCAGAAATAATAATTAAGCCGATGTATCCTGAAACTGATTCGAAGTACGTAATTATTTCAAAATCAAGATCGATTAATAATTTCCCAAATAATGAAGGCCACACAAACCCCATTCGAAGACCAACCCCTGTTCGTGTGTGTAGCTTGGACTAAGTATAAAAATATAGTCGCTTGCAAATGTGAGCGATTTTTATTTATATAGGTCTCCGCTCTCGCATTTATCTTCATATTATTCTCCAGAGAGTTCATTAATATCACAAGAACGTCGAATGCGAATCCACTTTCAGAAACACATTTCCCCACAATGGTCATCACTAACAAGCCACAGACAAAAAAACCTTTCTCCATGTGTCAAAATTGAGCACATCAATCTGTATTGCGATTGTTATTGCTCGTATTATGTCTACCTACGGCTTGGTCCTCGTAAATGTTCCTTGATTTTCAATTACATGTCCACAAGGTGGGAGAGAAATTGTGCCTCATAAAAAATAAGTCTGCACGAATTTGAATAACTTATGCTTCGTTTCCATCTGTTGTGTGTGTGTGTGCAGATCTTATTCATGTGTCTGCGGGCTGCCCTTCATAGATGTGCCATATATTATTTGGTAAGTGGGCATTTTGCATTCCCCTACAGAAATTGCCTTTGAAATGGTAAATTATGAAATTACCAAATAAAAAAAGTAATCACCTTTTCTAATGGGTATGGCGTATGGGTTAACAATTTCAATTTTTCAATGTTCATATAAATTTGGTTGCTTTGTTGTCTTGTTTGAAGAGCTCTTTCAACTCTTGCAATGGAAATTGGACAGTATAGACGATTAGGGATATTAGATTAGATATTTTTGTCGCCTAGCTCTTTAGGTATAGTTTGAAGAGCCTTAGGGTAAGTGATTTGAACCAGAAATAAATAACTTAAGACTGCCCTATGAATGCTGTTTAATAGGTTCTACTACCAAAAGAGTTTTCATTTTGCGTAGAGGACCGTTTGCATTCTATTATGCCATAGAACTGTCTTTCAGTAGGCGAGTAACAAACAGCTGGAAGGAGGGATTTCCTTTCGATATTTAAAGTTTATTTCTGCATTCAAAAAGTGTCCAAAAATCGATCTTATGTTGGCAATATATACAGATACACATATAGAACTTGCGACACATTTTAGCGAAACACCCATCAAGGGAACTCCCAAACGGACAGCAATTTACATTTTTGTTTGCACTCAGTTAAGAGCTAGCACGTATGTAAACGTTTCACAGTTTAACAATCTGTTGAAAATTAGTATCGCAATTATTCCCGCTCCCTTAAGAGCTCCGTTCAAATTTGTAGCGCCCTTTTAAATCCCAACAAAGTAATGTACTTCAAATCATCGACAAAAGTACAAGGCCGTATGTAAGTACATACCTAACTAACATTCCATAAGGATACTCATTCCAATTTTTGTAAAAAATAAATAAATTTGTTTGTCTAATTAAATTTTGCTGCTATTTTGCACTTTCTTTGAAAAGGCACAAAACGGCAATCCTTGGAAAACAATTATGAATTATTCATGAGCGCGAGGACATTTTCTTGGTGCTCTTTGAATTTTCCCAACTCAGCCGTTCTTTGCCTTATATCTATAACTAGTTCTCAGTTCTTATCTATTGTGAAACTTACTCTGCTAATTGTATCAAATTAAATGAATCTAATTGTTTTTTACTGTCGCGCATAGTTTCAGGGTAAATTTTAAAAACTCTGACTACAGCTTTATTTTGATTTTTAATTTTAGAAAGGGGTTGCTAATTTAAGTATAGGTAATTGATTTCTGCACCCAGCTACTGCCGGATGTGATACTCTCAATGACTAATTAGACTTGTAAATAAGACAATATAATCTAACTAGGATACGCGACGTACATCCTTACATCTTTGCCCTCGTGATCCATCACTGTAGAGGCAGCAGAGTCATTCTACATAATTAACATATATATAGGAGTTAGGAGTATCCTGGATAAATTATCAGGTTATTTCCAACATTAATTATTATTTCTTCAACATGTCATCGCACAGTATAAAGAATTTAATTTTGGAAATCAGAGAAGGGTTCACATTTCTAGGGTGGCTGTCCTTATGTTGAACTTTGGACGGGTTGCTACCACACGATGATTTGGGGCAACAGGGCATATGTTAATTTTGAATTTGTGAAGTGTGTGATTAAGGTGAGTGGATGATTTTTGAAAGTTTTTGGGAAATTGCTTTTGAAATTATATCTGTAACAAGTACCTACACATACGCTCGAGGGAGGAGTCGTTCTTTTAAGTGAGGAAAAGTCCTGCTGTTTTGTGATATAAATATTTTTCGAAGCACTTCAAACAATTTGCACAATTAAGAATAGATTGCGTGTGGTTTTAAAACGAAATTTTCAATAGCACTAGAATAAACCGAAGTTCTTACAAGAGCTCTCAAAGCTCTTGACTCATCTGTCATAAAATAGAGGCTTGGCCTGGAAACGTACCTGCTTCACTGGATCCCTGCCCACAATGGCTTTGATGACAATGAAACAGCAGACTTACTCTCTAAGGACCTGAACCCTTTTGCGGTGTTAGTTATCGATTTTTCAAAAACTATGCTATGAGCTTGGCTCACATGAACCAATGAAATCTGACTTGAACCACCTGGGCAGAACTGCAACAAACAATTATTTTCCAATTTCTCACCCAGGAGATCTAGCTTCCTAATTAACCTGGACAAAAATAACCTGAGAATCCTAACAGGAATATTTAGTGGCCAGTGCCTTCTGAAAGAAACATCTACGAACGAATCGGCCTCTCACCGAAACCTACATGAAGACTTTGTCTAGTGAGTGAGGAGTCCTTCCTTCGCATACTCACGGAATATCCGACCCTCTTCCGTCTCAGAAAAAACATCTTTGGCGAGCAATTTGTCATATCGGCGAACCTAGGTGAAATTTCTCCAGAGAAGAACCTCGTCTTCATGATAAATGCCGCCGGACTGAAAGATTGCTTTAGGAACCTATAAGGGAAGACTCCTTTTTAAAGAGGCAGTGCCAGAGCCCGAGAAAGGCTCTTAAAATTTAATCAGCATTTGGGGCTACAAAGCATGACAAAGATTTTCAAACCTTCAAAAGTACACAAAATTATCATCATGTGTCTTTAGTTATATAGAGCTCTATTTGCACAGTATCATCTTAGCAAGGATGTTAAGAAATTTCATACCATGGGTATATTTTTAGTTTAGATTTATTTCAAAAGTTATCTGATAGCATTTGTTTAGATATTGCCCAAACCGTTAATATATTTCGTATACGAATCTTTCTCTAACTCCAATTCACTGTGAAACAGTGGCAACGATATCCATAAAGGTAAGGATGGGTGAACAGGAGCAGACCTCACTCATCATAAATGGAGTACACAGATAGGTATTTGTACATAAGTTTGATGAGAACACAGGATTATTATTAATACGAGAGCTGTTTTTTGTTATTGCAGAAATATTTCATTTTCAAATTGAAGGACAACTATTTGTGGGTTACCTATTTCAAAGTTTAGCAGTAGAGTAAGTGCGGCAAATATGGCCCACCACTATATATCCTTAAGTAGAAAGCGCAAAGTTTGACAGTTCTCCGCCAGACACCAACTACGTTGGACTTGAGTTTTTTTTTTTTGCCTACTGGAACCAAAAATTTAAGGTAATTCGTCATCCTTTATTTAGAACATTTTTTTTTGTTAAATAACTGTTGGTTGCATATATCTGTCGTAAATATGTTTGCTGCAGTTTGTAAAAGTGGTTGATATAATGTTTCCAAAAAGGAAAAAAGTTATAAATTATTTATCCAAAAAATTGCATGCGGGGGGCTTTGCCATTTTTTTGTAGTAGGGATTTGCCTGGCAAAGCCACCGTATGGGGTGCTTTTACCAGTGGCAAACCCACCCTGTGGGTATTAAACGTTGTTAAACGACTGCATAATTTACAACTTTATAATGTTAAATAGTCTGATTTTTAGGTACGTGGTATACCCTCCCCATCCCCATGGCAAACCATCCCACCTTTGGCTTTGCCAGGACATTTTTCTTTTTTTTTTAAATAATAATAAAAATTTGAAATTATTGACTGATCAAGATGAAATGTACTTTAAAGTGAAAATAATAAAGCAAGGTACATATATTTAAAATCAAAAACAACTAAAACACGGTAAAGGTTATGCGTAAGGTCAAATTTTCTAAATACCGGCAAATGCACCCCCGTTCGCTTTTTTTCGTTTTCCATATAATTTTTCAATGGAAAAACCACAGTGTGTGTAATATGGACCACACAGTTTGTGGGTATATGACCAAGTGGGCATTATTTGACACGTGATAAAATCGATAATAGAAAAAAATAAGGGTTGGGCATATTTAACATCAGGTGGGCCATATTTGCAGCACTTTTTTGAAAAGAAAAAAAATTTAGTTTCCTTAAGTTTTTGTTTTTATCTTTTTGTTAAGTTTGATTTTTTTTATTAAAATTATAAAAGACGGAAGTAGAAATAATTTCTACGATTATTTAAAAAAAAAATTAAATGAATTCGACTTAAATTCATGGTTTTATTTCAAAAAATGTTAAGGGTGATCCATGTTTGCAGCACTTACTCTAATAATACGGCCATAATGTTTCGTATTCAGTAGGTTATTGATTTCCCTACATCCTTCAATCTTTAAATGTTTTAAAGCACTTATATTTGCCATTGATGTTTATAAATTTTTTGTCACATTATGATGCTTAGAAAGCAAAGGGCGCTAAAAGCAGTTTGTTGCTTAATCAAAGGAGTATGAAAAACTCTATTCTTGAAACGACTCTTTAAGTCTTTAGTAGTTACGGCCGGGAGGTCATCTTTATTTGCTAAGTTCTACTCTTTTATCTGCTATGTTTTTGTATGGCAATGAAATTGATTTGTAAGATTGAAAACAATAGCCGAAATATAATTTTCAAGAATCTAGCAAGGTAGGTACATCTTTTTCATGAAATATATTTTAACCATATTTAGTTTCTCCAGACAGATAAAAGGGACGAAATAGCTTGTCTTTAACCCTACCAAAACTGCACAGAGTCATCATCCATAGTATCTATTCAACTGATGCACATTTTTCTTTCATACCACTTTCTCATGGAATTCATTAGCCATTGCCTTCTAAAGGAAAAAACTTTAACAAATACTTGGCTACTGTTGATTTTAAGTTAAAAACTATTTTTTTATTTATTTACTTTACGTGTAAACATTCTTAGGTTGATTTAAAATCAAATTGTAAAGTTTATCGGTTTGTGTGTGGATTTGTGCAGACATCATGGTAAAAAAACTCACCCTATCCGTATGTGGGTTCTCGGAATAACTAAGGACTTCGTATGGAGCAACATTTCGTTTGAAATTCATGGCAATCGACCAGGACATTGAGAAGATATATCAACTTAAAGTTTCCTGCCAGAGGGTGCATATGCAGTGTGCGAAAACGTTTTCATACAGACTGCAGTTTTAGTTCTCAGCTTACAGATGTAATGATTGGGAAAATTTTGCCTATCTCTTTCTTTCTCCTAAGTTTTCTTTGGAAAGAGGGTTACAGTTTGACGTTTGACTCCAAAGTAATTCAAAATACCGACAGAGTTGGAATTGTTAATATACATACGTTTTTTCAATGCGTAAATCTCAGTGTCCTTTGCATGCGAAATCGCCTTTCCCAAATCACACGTTAAATATATTCCTAATCCTGAACAATATTTTTTAAAGAAATATGTAGTATATTAAAGAAATTACAAAAAATCTAAACCATCATTTAGAGCTCTATTTAACGTGGCATAAATCTATTTGGCCATTATTATGCACATATAATTTTTTTTATTTCATTTATTTTAAATGCGTACAAATTAAGACATAAAATGAATTTAAAATTTCATTAAAACTTTATAAGCCAATCAAAACACCAATGCCCCCCATTGTAATTCAAATTAGGCGAATATTAATAAGTAATAACGTCGCAAATAAAATCGAAGTAAGTACAGTTCAGTAGATTTTTAAGTCCTGCGAACTTTAAAGTGACTTCAAAAATATATTTTCCCACCTACACATTATATCTAAAGTTAAAAATGACCATCACTGGCCAAATATTCAAAACAAATACTGCCATCATTACCACTGTGGAATTTTAATTAACACGCAACATTTGTTGTGTAAATTAAAATAGGAACTTTGTCGATATTGCTCTCCGGTCCATGCATTAATGAGTGCCTATGTCAACCCTTTGTACCTTTTTGTTCACGAGCACGAGCAAAGGTCAGCCGGATGTTTGTGAAAATAAATGTCAATAATTATGCCATTTGTTTATTTGAATGAAAATAAGTTTTAACAACAGAACAAGCCGACAGACCGACAAAAAACGACAGTTAAATTCCACATTAGGTCTAGGAAATGCTATCCCCACTTTTAATGAGGGTTATCTCTATTTCAAGGCGAAACAGTTCCATGTCGCGTCGGTGGATATACTGTGAAATATAATACCAGTTCAAGAGAACATTTTTCTGTAACATCCTTAGAGTGAGCAAATTAAATTAATCCTTTTTTGCCGCAAAGTCAACGAACCAGAAAAAAAGTCGCGAAGGGTACTCTCTCATAGTATGTAGGTACACCACTTTACTACTTGTATTGGGTTTCATTTTGTTTTCGTTTTTTTTGCTAGCGCATTATTTTGTTTTTCACACTTGATACGGTTCATATGTATTCGATTACATCGCAAACAAAATAAGAGCGCGACGAACATTAAACTCATGGGCATGACGTTTATGTGGCGCATTATCTTGTCTGCTCTCTGGCAACAGCTTAGTTAAGTGGAGTGAAATTCCAGGAGAAAACATCAAGCGATTAGAATGGATAACGATTCTTTGATTTCGAATTAAGTAATGATGCGCGTTTTGTGGTTAAACGTACCTAGGTACTGTGTAAGGAGTTTGACGAAAGTGATAGATAGATATACCTTTTACCATGCCTATTTATTTTGTTTGCCTACCTTGAAGTCAATAAATCTCCATTCTCTGTTTGCAATTTAAAAGGACGCAACTTTTCATATAAAATGTTACGTAAAGTCAAACATCCCTGTGGCGGAGTCGTTGTGATTCTGCACGATAATTCGCATCTCATTAATCTACGTCCTCTGTGAAAGTTGCGAAAACTGCAGACGTTATTTTTATTACTGCCGCAATATAAAGAAGGCCTAAGAGGTCGCTCATAAAATTACAGGACATCGCATACTTTAAACCAAATGAGGAGGCGTTTTTTCTTCATATTTTTATATTCAGTGTGAGTGGAACAGATGGGGATAGTAGTTATTATTAGGTACGCAGATATGTGTGGTATTTTTCTTTAGAAGTTGTTACTTTCGTGCTGAATAATTGAAATTTTACTGAAAGTTTTTGTAGCACTTAAAATATTGAGGCATTCACTGAAGATCAAGAGCCCACGGAAAATGTGGTGCGATTTACAACCGAAAAAAAGGAAATGAGTTGAATGATAAGGAAAGGCTTGCAGCTAATGATCGCAGGAACCCAAAAAGAATATGAAATAAGGCCCCTAAAATTTATACGGTAAGCAACAACTCGATTTTTAACAAAATTTGGGGTGTTATTTCCTTTTTTTGAGGCTTATTTCCTGATGAAAATTGGGGTCTTATTTTATTATGAAATAAGATCCCAAAAGAAGAAATGAAATAAGGCCCCAAAACTAAAATTTGGGATCTTATTTCAGTTTTCTCATTTTTGCCAAAATATGATATATAATCCAAGAACTCCATTAACAGTTAATTTTCTTATCTGCGGGGGTTCTTAGACTAAGTATTTTATTCGCGGATTTTTTGTATAGATGTACAAAAGTATCGTATTAAAATTAGTTCAGTGATAGGTTTGTATTTTTGAAGACAAAAACATGCTTTTGTATATTTTCGTCCTTAAAAATAATAAACGAAAAACCTTAAGGAAAATAGACTATCGACCATCAAAGATATTTAATTAACGGAACTTTACCTTATTACGTTTTCTCTTTTGGGGCTTATTTCATTGGGGTCTTATTTCCTGCAGCCGATCGCAGGATTAGTGAGTATTCTATGCTAAAAACCCATGTTTCTCGCAGTCACAGGTTCAATTCCTCGTTGAAGCTAAATTTCCTCAATTTTAAGAATTGAATTCGGGAGAATTAACTTCCGTTGCCTCGCCAGATCACAATTTTCGTAACACATTCATCAGTTCACTCCCCAGCCTCAGCGTTTCAATAGAAATATTGTTTTAAAAAATGATTTAGAGGTCGAGGAAGACATCAAATTCCTGTTAGCAATTTTGTTCGAGTTGATAAAATGCATTTTAGTCGACTTTTAACTTTGGCGCATTGGCTCAGTTGTTGGTGTGCTGGGGTAATGAGCGAGGGGTCTCTGTCTATGTTTCAATCCCCGCAGAAGCGCCATGCCATCGTCGGAAAAACATAAGAGAGTGTAACTGGCATGAACAAGACGTTAAGCCGCTCGGAGTTGGCATAAGAATATAGCACGTAGGATGTAGGTCCCTTCTATTCATCCGTAAAATAAACACTTGGTCTTGTTAAAATATGGTTATGCCAAATATGTTGTATTTCTCTAAAAGAATGCAACTTAAATAGGTACATTTGACAGTAGCGACGTCAGTTGTCTACAAAAACTTATTTTGTCACAATGAAAATACAAACCATTAAATTTTTGGTTCACTTTGAATTTGTGAAGCCAAAAGAGGGATTTCAGGTGTGGAATTACCCTTTGAATGATTGGCAACAAAATTTAACACCGATAGACTCGGCAATATGTGTGCTTCAATATAGTTGAGAATTGAATCGGCCATCACACAACAACAATAGAACTTAATGGTCAAAGAATTAAAAAAAATTGCGAGCATGGCTTTATTAAACCGCTTTAAATGAAAAGATTATCGACATGGTGCCACAATCCTGTTGATCCATGCTGTAAAATATGTCTTGTCATGGTAAATTTAAACAAATTTGACTTGAACTAATTGGATATGCAACTACTAATTGTAATCGATGTACAGTCCTCGGGAATATTATTTACACCTACGCGACTCTACACCTCATATTCATGATGCTTGTAGGACAAAATGACAACCATTCACCTCATTTGAATACAAATGCAAGAAGAATATTAGAAAAATATCAGCTAACACCCTAGGGAAGCTGAATGTAGCTAACATATTTTTTCTGTGTACCTAGTTAACATCTTGTTACAACACGACAGGGGATACCCTTACTCCTTTATACGAGTTCAAATAAGGGTTATAAAGAAAAAAAAACTTAAAACCGTACAGGACTATTTGTGGTTTATAATAGATAGTATATTCCCAAACATAATGATAAATGACTCCATTTGATATATGTAGCCCAAAATTCCACCACAAAAAGACTGAGAATGAGAAGCCAGATGAATGGGAAATAATTTTACTCAATGAATGAATGTGAATAGCAACCCACTTACAAAATTTTTTAGATATCTAACAATAGAGATAGATAGTATCATGACGACATTGTAAATTTCCATATCAAATGAGAAATGACTGACAAAAAATAAGAATAAAAAAAATATTCCGATTAACCTTAGACGATTTACAATCACAAAGCCAATCATTTATTTAAGTGAGTAATGTTTGAGGTAGAAATTCGTTGAAAATTGTTGCTGGTATTGCGTTTCCGTAAAGGGAAGCCTTTTGTGTTTGAACTTTTTTTAACAATCGAATTTAAATTCAGGGAAACATGTATTTTAAATCACTTCCATACTTTGTAGCGGACTCAAAGAATCAATGGGACAAGAAAAACTGGCTCCATAAAGACACACTTTGAAAGGTAAACGTTATGAAAACAAAGCCACTGATCGCTTTCGTTTCTGCTGTCAATTTCAGTTCAGTGGATGGGTGAGGAGGAATCCCAAGTCGGAAACTGCAAGCTTTGAATCGGTCAAATATTCCCAAACTTTGACAAACAATTTACATCTACTGGTTATGTTCTGATGTAGTAGTTGAACAAATTCAGTTGTCATAAAGAAATTATTAACGACATTGAATTTCTACCCCAGGCTTACCTTAACAGCCATGGAGCCAATTAGAAGTACAACCGACGAACACACCCATCCACCATCTTTGTTTTTTCATTGCGGTCTGTCCGCTGGGAATGGCTGCAAATTTACTGTCAAACATTTTTGCTTTTAAAATAAAATAGTTTATTATTTCTTAAACTAGCTTTTCCCTCAAGAAAATCATAGTTTAAATTGCTTAAACGATTTGTTTATTCACATCGTAGTGGACCGCTTTTTAATTGTGTTGATTGTGAATTGAATTAATTAATTTATTTAAATTTAATACTCAATGGTCGACTTCATAACTTGCAATCGGCCAATACCTTCGAAACACTCCCGGCTTGGATATCAACTTAGATCTACGTTTCTGAACAGCAGTTAACGATGAAACGTTATATCTTCGAATCGCAACATTTTGCAATGCGACTATGTCAACCGGAGTCAATTTTGTGCAGTATTTTTTAAATCTTCCAAACATCTTGTTAGAGTGGAACAAAGTAATAAATTTGTTCAATGTATCCTTACAATAGAACCTTGAGTATATTCCACTCATCCCCTGACATACCTTACCGTCAGTTCATTGCGCTTCAATCCCTCCGAACTCAAATAAAATATGGCGTCGAAGGAAATAATTTGTTAGATATTTCAAAGATTTGAGCTAACGGATGGATGAACGAAAATAAAAGCAGATAAGAAGACGTTGAGTTGCGTCTTGCGTGTTAAAATTGAAACGGGTTAGATTGAAGTGAGTGTCAGTCAGAAGAATACTTACGCACGGCAAAAACTATCAGCAGGCATATGTGGGTGCGCTTTTGTGGCCTTGTCATAAAAGAATCGTGATTTAAATACCTACGCTTTGACATAATTCAAGTGAAAAATGGTATATATTTCGGAGAGTTAGGGGAGACTTAAAAGCGAGACAATGCAACAGTGTTTTTTTTTTGGGGAAAATGCTCCATAGAGTTCCTGAAACGGATGTGCCAAGGACCTTCATCAAAATTACTAATAAGAAAAGGGATTTGTTAAATGTGAATATGAAAATGATTTCCGTAAAAAAATAAAACTAGGAGTTACATGACATATAACATCCCTTTCATACTTGAAACGTAAAGTAAACAATTCAGTTTGTGGTGAAGTTTGTTTGCAAAATATAACTGTTGCAATTGTGTTTATTTTACGCTTACAAGAAACAATGTTCCTGGTAGCACTTCTGTCATTTTCATGTTAATAAAATCAACTGTATCCGCAGATTTAATTTATTCTCAAGTTTCGGGAAAACCAACTCGTTTCTATTTACATTGGTTAACGAATTCAAGTGAAAAATAAGTCTTCCCCAATTGTCCTTTTCAACGTAAACCCTATAACATTTTAGGTCAATCTTTTCTGAGTATATGAGTGATGCGTCAACATGGGGAGGCTAGTGACCCTAACAGACGAATAATTTGGTGCCCCTTCACATTTCATAAATAAAGTGATTAATTAAAAAAAGAGCTGCCAAACTAATACCTAATTTGCGTACTTGTGCGGCAGAGAAAATTACGACATGAAAATAATTCAGTTTTCAATCGCCTTTGCGTCACAAACTAATTACGATGAACACAAGGGGAGTAAGTCCACGTGGGATAGAGTGTTTTATTTGAATTTTAGCGATTAACTTTGAATAGCTAGTGTAGGTGCATAATTTAAATAAAATCTTGTAATTAAAATATTTATTATCTATTTATATTTGCATGCCTAAAAAGTTTGCACACCAACAATGTATTTAAATTGACTAAATATTGTGTCAAATAAATGTGCCTCTGAATGTTATTTTTTCGCGTGAAATTGATTTTCACATTGAAGAGTATAATTTTAAATAAATATATAAGCCTGTCTGTTCCGGAGATTTACCTTTAACTATGGAATAGTGGCAAATAGCGAGGTAAAACTTTTTATGGAACCATTTTTAACAAAAAAATGTGATTTTAATGGCATAAATAAAAGATGGGAATCGGAAGTGCATTTGAAATGTGAAAACAAAGTGCTTTATACATGCACAGTGTTGAAATCATAATAGCAAAAGTCGTTCAGTGTCAGTATAAAATCGAGGAAGGACATTTTTTGTCCTACGATTAGTGTAACACAAAACATTTTAAAGGCGCAAAGGTTATTTCCATAACTTGCTATAAATCCCACCAGAAATACAGACAGTGCAGTATTTTTTAGCTTGCGCCTGAGGATATACTCGTCGTTTTGTCATTGTTATATAGTTTGTTTCGATTGACACAAGCAGAAGTTTGGCATCCTAATCAGTAGGTATCAGTAACTATTAAGATTTTATGCCTGTTAGCGGTTGATGTGTAAAACTTATTTTTAAAATGTTTTTTAATAATTTTAGAAGACTGATTTCCTGATTTTCTCAGACTTTAACCTATTATCACTTAAATTAAATTTATGTCATCAAATCGAAAAAAATATCAGCAACAACTATTCTTGATTGTACTTTTGTTCAAAATTTTGTTTGTAAAGTTGTCTAACCATAGGCAGGACTTCTTATTAATTTATGCTCCAGAGTGCATAATTTCTATAAATGAGTAGTAAGTTGAGACGTGTTTTTTGTAACCAAAAGCAACATGAGGAACGTCTTCGATTTTATAGAAACATTATTTGGCTATCCGCCAATAGTAGATTTCCCGACTTGGTGTTTTCACAACAACTACATATTACAAATCAGGAAAATAATTTTGAGAAAACGTTGTTAGAGAAGTAACTTTAACTTTTTTCTTAAGCCGTAAAAACCATAGACTGCCGTTTTATGCAAATTATAAGTTTTGTAAGGAATAAAATAGCAAATTACTGAAGGATCGTTTGGCTAAAATCGTAAAAGTAGAAATTGTTGATATTTTTGAGAGTTTGCTGTTGCTCTAGAATTTGGAGTCTAGATAAATGATTTTTAGTCCAGATGTGTCTACTCAAAACGAAAATAAATAATGAAGAAACTGAATTTAAAATAGAAATGTAAACATTATTTTGACAACTTGCTACTTTTGTATTTCTCTTGATATCAATTTTTAAAATAAAACCTAAAAGCCCACTAAATAACTGCAAATCACAATGTTAGAAACAAGCATTTTTAAGAAGTAAAATTAACGTTTCTAATGATGACATTTTTCTGATAGGAACTGCATTCGGTGAGACTAAATATCGATGGACTATTAAAACTTGGATATGAGACGAAGACCCCACTCGATTACTATTGTAATGTAACAACTAAATAATTTAGACTGAAAAAAATAACCTCGTCTTTACTATAGCGATTTTGTAGAAAACGAAACGAAAATCACGAACGCATTTTAAAAAATAAGAAAAATCATTAATTTATGCCTTCATGCCAATAAAAAAAAATTTACTACGGAAAGAAGTACTGTCGGTACATTTTCGAAGTCCAAAAAAAAGTAAAACTAAAAAAAGCTGAACGTAATTCTTTTTAAATTTAAAATCTAAATTTAGAAATTTGTTATTGGCAATTTTTTAAATTGGAAGTGTATATTTTTCGGCGATAAAAACTTTCAGAAATTTTGAACCAACAGTTGTAATTTTTTTTTAAATTACAGTGAAAGTCATTTATAACGACCTGTAGCTTATAACGCCCATCTAGTTGGTTCATTATATTTTTTATAATGTCTTCATATGTAACGAAATGTCGGATATCAGTCAGTCTCCTTCATTCTTCTAATTTTACAAATAAAAAGACTACTGGTTTGTTGCATCGCCGACATCTACCTACGTCTTTAACAAAAAATTTTTGCATTTTTTGTGATTTTGTTTAATTTATTTCGGTCGGATAAAGCGACCGCCAGTTAAAACGACCTCAATTCCTTGGTCTCTTCACCGTCGTTATATGCGACTTCTACTGTTAACTCCGTGGAATTTACATTTAAACATTGCAAACATTTTTTTGTATGAAGAAAGTTGTTCTTTGAATTAATTATTTTATACTTCTTATTTAAAAAAATTAAAATGATCAATTGATGCATTTGAAACTTGCCTGCTATTTATTGCAAGTCTAACTGTAGCATGCATACATTTTTTGTGGAAAAATCTCCTTTACAGAATTAATTTTTGCAATGGAAACTAAATGCTTTATTTTATCCAAATTCCATTATTCAAATGGACACTATAAGCAGATCCTTGTCCTGCTGTTCCACCTACGTTGTAATTTCAATTTGAAAGCGAGAAAATTAATTGGTTTAGAAAACACTTGTCGAGCCACTCTTACAGGCTATTGCAAATTTCCACCACTCGAAAGTCGAAAGGTCTCTAATTCCATTTTCAAATTCAAAAGTGCCTCGTCAAATTTCGCCCACGAGTGCTCTGAATTAAACGCATTACATCCGAGTGATTAATTGTTTTCTTGTTGATTCATCAATAAAGAACAAGTGAACAATGATTGATTTGCGATAAAAAGTATCAAATATATTTGCACACAAAAAAAATACCCAAACTTACCGGAAATAAAAGCCCAAAGGAAGGTTGAAGTCTGCACACCACAACACAGAGGCAATTCAATTGCCAAACTAAAACACAATGCAAATTTTAAATATTATTACTTTTTCTAGGTATTTATTTTAAAAACTATTTTCAAACACTTAAATATTTTACTTTTCCACTGAACACTTTTTAAAATCAAAAACAAGAAAATTGTCCGCACTTTCTACTACTAACCGTTAACAGTTCTTTAATTCTTTATCCACTTGTTTGGGCACCAACGGTAAAATAACAACAATGATGATGGTAGCGCACACAGTTTGATAGCTCCTTGGGTATGTGCACACAAGTCAATTGTTCGTAGACGTTTAAAAGTACTCCGATCCGAGTTCTTCCTTTATATGGGCAAACCATCTGTTCCTATAACAGGCCAAAGCCATCCTCGGTTCATCCCTCTACCACCATCGCCATCATCATCAACAACAGCAGCAGCAACAGCACCAGTAACAGCAACAGCGCTGTTATCAGTGTGTAACAAGTTGGTAAAAGCTACTCCCACCGCAGCCCCCACCCAAATAGAACGCACACATACAGGCGCACATTCTTCTTGGCTTTGCTCTACGAAGGGAGTTTTAGACGAAAAACGCTGGGAGCCTGTGTATGACTTTTTGCTGCGGACATGCGTTTTCCACCCACTCAGAGCGAGATTAGTGTCCTCGTTGGTATTGTTGAGTTTACTATTTTTTTTTTGTTCCCATCGTTGTTGAATTAATTATTGTCTGCGGTGCAGTTTGTTGCTTCTCGTCGGTTGTGTTTTGTAAATATGCGCTTCCTTAGGTCCTTTCTTGTGGGGGCTATTTGTTTTGAAAAGTCTATGTCCATGTCTTGGACATAAAAATTGTCAGACAATTACGCTGGTGGACATGTTAATTGAGTTTTCACTCCAAGATCATTGTTATTTGATTTGCGGACAATTTGCGGGTAGAACAATGTCCTTTGTACCGGTTTTGTGAAATTCGTTTTTGAGTGCTGCCTCTGTATGAGGGTGAATGAGAGTGAGCATGTGGGTGGGTGGTTGCGCAAGTACTTGTTGCAGTTCGAGTTATTGCAGATGGGTACATTTGTGTGGCGTCGTTTTGCGATGTATGCCTGAATCAAATTGCGCCGCACATAACATTTATTGCCGGCCAATATTGGTATTTGAAAAGGTCAATAAAAAGCGGCATCAGTACGGAGGGTAGTTTTATTTTTAGTTTTATGGGGGACGAAAAGGCGCCGGCTAAATTTGAAGCGATGGTTGCATTTGGAGTTTTAGCTAAATTGCCAGTGACGGATTTAGACTGATAGTGATACGTTCGCGAACGTGAAAATAAGGTTGTCAAAAAATAAAATGCATGACAAAACTTGTACGTAAGAATATATTGCATGTATAGCATATGAATCAATTCAATTAAATTGTTATGTTAATAATTTAAAAAGGATTTAATTGCATTTATTTAATAAATAAAAATAAATATAAATAAAATATAAATATAAATATAAATATAAAAGAAGTAAAAAAAAATAAATAAACAAAACAAACAAGTAAAAAAAAAATGTATAATTAATTATATATGTATATAAATTAACAAATAAATGAGCAAAAATTATATAAACAACAAATAACAATGAATCAGTAACACTTATTAAGTTTAACATTTTAACAAGTTAAAAGAGGGCAAGTAGGGGTTTGCAAAGACAAGGCGGCAATGGTCTATCACTGTTTAAGTTAGAAAGTTTTAAGTACCTTGTGTACTACTTATTTTTTTTAGTGTCTAACCTCTAACGTCAAAGTGACCAAAAATATTATCTGGAAATTGAACAACAGCAAATTGAACAACGCTAATATGTTTTTCCCAACAATGAGTATCTCTCCCTCTCACCCGTGGGATAAGCTACGGATTGTTGTCAAGAAGAGACAGAGAACAAAACTTTGTTAGCTACAATGAAAAAGTCGTACGGTTGTCAATCTCTCTGTTATATTCAATAAATTGTTTGGGTTTAAATTTTTGGGACGAATGAAAGGGATCTACAATTTAACGCCGAGACCAAACGGCTAATTGAGAAGCTCTTTCATGACAGCTTTACTCTCGCATGTTTGTCAGACGTGGAAAAAAACCTTAAGATCCGAACCGGGGACCCCTCGCTTAGTAGCCCAACACATTGCCCCGACAGGACAATTACTGCCGGCAAATATGTATTTTGACTGGGTTGAGCTTGAGTTCCATCCCTCAGATCCCTCAGGCCCAATACACAATCCACTGGTCCACTGAAAAATATCGACTGTCCCAGCTAAAAATACGTCGAGTGGGCCATGTAAGATATATGAATGCTACTGACTTGTCGCCTGGAATTAATCTACTAAATTCACTCAATAAATTCGTCCTTCTCCTGAAAGGTTAATGGTGGACTTGACGGAATTATTCAGCCAGTCGTTTTTGTGATTTATTTTTTCCGTTCAATTCTTGCACTTATAGATATAGAAAGTCAATTTAAGGTGGACCAATGTCAAGATTAACGCCCACCTCTTTCGCAGACGCCAAAAAACATTTTTGTTCCATACCCTCATTCATTTTCGTCTCAAGTGTGAGCCTTTTTGTATTGACTATTCGAGTGTCAATGCCTAGAGTTTCATTTGATGTGCTCGGATGCTTCAAACGTCTGTTTGTGTCTAAGACTTCTGTCGTTCCAAAATAATGTTGCTCATCAATTTTTATAGTTCCTCTATTCCATTTGAGTAAGCTAAAACCGTAAAAGCTGTTTCCAATTACATACATGTGTTCAGATCCTTACCTCACGGCACAAAACTGATGAACTGTTCTGTGTTTCCCAATACTAAGGAACCAGCCCCTTTGGTTTGCATTCATTTCCCCGTATTTGCGTACCGCATGCATCTAATCAAGTAGAATAGATTTGCCCAATAAGGGAAACAATTTTATAATTTCCTTTTCATCGCATAACTACTTGTTTAGTTTGACATTATCGCTGTTTGTGTTGTCCTTCAATTAAGTTTCATCATGTATGTACTAGTGCACATATACAAGACTCGTTAAATTGCCAATAAAACGACACCTGAGTCGTTACTTAAGTGAAATCACACCATCAACGTTGAATGTAATATCATAACTTTTAATTTCGTCGCCATACATATACGGACACAAAGGATGCAACAGGTTGGTGCTTTCCCACAAACACCACTCCGGGCAGCATTGAAACTTAATGGCTCTCGATGTTAAGGGTATACTACCTATAGATACTATTATTTCCCTCAAGGAGGACAATGGCAGAAGAGGATAAGAATTACAGACAGATCTACGAACCGGGGCAACCCAGTTTCACCCACTAATGCTAAGAGTAAGCACCTCCCGCTCCCAGGTGAAATTAACTCGAGTGAGACGTCACACATAAAGGCGAACAAACAGAAACGAACAACTTGTTGCGCAAACTTTTCTCCAGCAAAAGTTACTTGGTGAATTGTTTAAGTTTCTACTCAGGATGTCAAGTGTGCACATTATGAGGACATTGGTAATATTTGATGAACAACAAAATGCGCCTAGCTACAAGTGCCAAGTTGACACTGACAGACCATGGTTTGTTTTGTAAATGGTGTGGCATCGGTACGGCTGTTTTAAGGACTTTAAAGGACTTACTTCAATCGGCGAGTCAACTTTAACTCACGATGCATAATTTAACAAGAAAACAACAGTAGGTATAAAAATTGACAGCAGGAGGGGTCTATCAAATTATGTTGGAGTTGATTCGATTTGAAATATGTTGCGATATTGTTCTTTGTGTAACAAATGGTTTCGTGTAGAGTTCTTTTAAGCCATATTTCATGTCAATCTCATGACGTTTTCGAGTGGGAAATATTTTCAAATAAGGGTTCGAGTCGGATAACAGCGACAGGCGTGGGTCGGCGCTTGTTTCAGTTCAAAGAGAAACGAATATCAGCACTTCGAGCAAACGGATTGAATTGATTTTACTGTCTGCAGCGGGAAAAAAAGGATAAACGAATTAAACTTTATATCAAAAGGATGGATTCTATGAAATTGACTATCGCTTATAGGCCAAGTAGCAATTTGCTGGTAAACAAAAAATACATACAGTTTCTACGAAGCGGAAAGATGTGCGGGTTCGCGGTTTCAAGGAATGAATTTTGAAGGTTATTTATCACTGTTGAATTCCCAATAAAACTATGTCATCGGTGGGGCCTTGTAGAATGAGGCTACTTTTTTTTGGAATATGACTTTTAATCGGTTATAGAGTCTTTGAGTTGTTACAGGAAGAGTCGCCCGCTAATGAGTGCCGTAATATGCTGCTTGATTCATGGGTTGTAGCTCTTTGGGAAAAAAACGTAAAAAACGTTTCTATTAAAAAATGGAGTGCACGACTGGGTCGCAGGAAACTTTATCGTTCATCAAAAGTCTGGGGTTGAGTAGGTAAAAAGTTCAAAAGCAACCGAAGATACGTAAAATATAATGATAATTTTAAATAAAATTTGTTTTTGGCTTATTCACATGTCAAATGTTAGCTTTTGTTTTAGTTTAAGCCCAGTAACAGGCATTTTTTTCGCAGCTTCGACGCCTTATGTATTATTTATAACATTTTAAACTTTATAAGATCTTTCAGTACAAGGACGTCTGTGTCAGGAGTTTCTGTGGCGTGATCTATTGGGGCATGTTTTTATTTTTGACTGGAATAGAATAGTGACGAGGGTCTATGATTGGAATTTGGAAGGAGGGGCTTATAATAAACTAATATGTACGGATTCATAATTTGTTTTTGGAACGTTCATTCTCAGTAGTAATAAACTGAAAATGGCGATGACTGAAAATGGCTGAATATTTTCAAAGTGTTAAAAATTCCACATCCTCAACTTCTATCGATTTAAACTACATTCGTTCCCTCCCATCTGTTTTTGATTGCTCATTGTACACGTTTGATGTTAGTGATGTTCAGATTGTCTTAAACAGTTTGTTGGGATTTCTCTCTGTTTTCCGTTGTTAGTATTGTTAGTATGTATTTAAGGGAATCTTTTTAAATGAATGGAAGGTATCTACCATAGATCCGGTCTATAAGTCGGGTATTAGACATCTGGTTTCTAACTACAGACCAATTACTAAATTCTCGGTTATACCGAAAATCTTGAATAACAAATTTTTTTACAGCGTCTTTAGAAAGCCATAAACAAGTTCATGTGATTTACACTGACTTCTTAAAAGCGTTTAGCAGAGTAAATCTAATGATTCTCCTTGAAAAATTAAGTGCATATGGATTTAGAAATCCTCTGCTTAGATGGTTTATTTACTACGATGGTTTATTTCCTACTTGCATGGAAGGACACATTATGTCGTTATCGGGTAATATTTTTCTAAGGAAATCCTAGTGTCTTCAGGTATCTATAAATTAAGCCATATATGCATTGAGATCTACATAAATATATTGTGTATAAAAGAAGATCGGGATTTGGGTATAGTAATTTTTGAGAACTATTTTCAATGCGGCTGTGATTGAAATTTGTGAGTAAATCTAAGTACAGGATCTTATACCATGTTCCCACCAACGTGATTTATAAATCCCCACCGAACTTTTAAGTGTTTAAGTGTGACATTTGCAATTAGTTGGCAAACTTTTAATATCGTACATATAAAAGTACAAAAGAAAAATTACCCGCAACAATTTTAAATAAGTTTTAAATGCTTTGGATATAATATATATACACCAGAATAAATCCAAAAATGATATAAACAATAATTACTATCTGCATTCTTAGTTTTAATTTTTTGACAGTTTGTTTTTGCGTGAACAGCTGAAGTCGATAACAGGTCTGTTTGCTTTTATTTGTGACTGTTCGATTCTATTTTGTGTATGTTCGATTTTATTTTGTGTGGATTTGCACCTAATTAAACCTTAAACACATCTAAATCACGTTATTAGTAATCATGAAAATGTATGATAAATAACATCATTAATGAGATGATTTAGCTAAATCAAGTGGATTTAGATAAATCAAGTGGATTTAGCTAAATCACGTTGGTGGAAACATGGTATTGTTTAGAATACATAATTATGGGTAAGTCTTATCTTAAACATATTTCAAAAACAAAATCGTAAGAGAGGCTTTCGTAAAATTATGCAGGCAAATAGTAACAATTATTGTATTCTTTAAAATATATTGAAAAACCTAATTTTTAAAAAATTCTTCGTACAATAATATAGAGAAAAACAGAGTTTGCTATCAAGTTAGAAATGACCAAATTACATTAGGAATGATTTTTTGCTACAATCGTATGGTACGTTTTTAACATAACACCAATCTTCAAAAGTAACGTTATTAGATTTTTAGCGAATGGCTCAACTTACTTAAGCTCTAATAATAATATCAACTTTGGTTAATCGTTAAAGCCATATTTGAAAAAACGGCCCGAACGGTAGGCACACAAATCGAAAGACTAAGCTAACGACTCAGAGTTTACTAATTGCTAGTGCTTCCGCTGGAGGAATTTGGTAGCCTGTCGAATTAAATAAAAAAAATATTTTGGCGCGACAGGTCTATGGGACCCAAGGCCTAGCTTCTCACAACCATTCGTTTTGTGTGGGTTTTCAATTTTTGGGACGAATGGAAGGGATCTACAATTTTACGCCGAGTCCAAACAACTAATATTGAGAAGCTCATTCATGACAGTTTTACTCTCGGATGTTTGTCAGACATTCGCGAGATTCGAATTATACTAGAATACAGAATCTCACTCATGATACCTACTGTTCGCATATGGACTTATGGAGGTCAGGAGATCAGGATACTTGACCAAAAGAAACACGTAGTTCCGATTCCGAAATTGTTTATTCTTGGGGAAGAGACCCGCCTTTTTCCGGCCAACGCATTGATTGTCATAAATCACTAAGGGACACCTCAAGGACATAACAGACGCTGTAACAAAAGAGTGCGTTTGCATATGAATTTTTTTTCAAAAATCAATATACTTCACAAGTCCTTAGTTTTATTAATATATCATCGATAGGAGAGATCGGTCTAAGGCACCCTCTCAATATTATTCATAAAAAGTTTGACATTAGCAGCACTCAACTGAATGAGAAACAACACATTTATAAGTCGCACAGTTGGAAAAACTCCCGCACATATTTTAATTTTAGCTCGCCAACAACTACTACTTACCAGCAATGACAAAACGTGACATCCTCTTCGCCAGCAACAACTTATAACATCCATATTATGCATGCAATGAAAAAGGATTCCACTCTGTTATGAACTAACAACCCCCCCTCTGTACTATATATGACAAACGGTCCACTTGAAACCTTCACATAGCAGCGCTAGTTGACAGCGGAACACGAGCAATTTTCACAAAGAAAAATGCCCTTTGACTCCTTATTAAAAGTGCAAACGGATACAAATGCGACCAGTAAAATAATTCTTCATTTTGTTTTTCTAATCTGCCAGATGTCAGGAGTTACAATGCGACGCAGACTTTACCATGACCACATCCTTTGCAGATGTATGCACAAGCACAATCCTTCTGATTTGAGGCTCTCAGTTAAATATCGAACTGCTAGAGGCCAGCCCAATAACACAGGAGCCGGATATCATATTCATCGCCTTATATTAGGAGATGTGGTGGCCTTTGTAATGTGGTCCCTTTATTTGAAATACGCATCCGTTGCCTGCGGCTGGGGCTAGCCAAGTCAATAATTATTATTAAGTGTACCTACCGTCCATATATTGGTTTTGTATAGTGCTGAGAAATAGTTTTCGTCCTTCTCGTGCAGCGATTGAATCAAACGTCCATTAGACCCTTATAACGCTTGTTTCGAAATCAGAAGGACGAAATAAAAAAAGAAACCCTCGGTTGGAAAGCAACTGGTTGCCGTTATTAGAAAAGTTGCAAATGCAGATGAGGGTGCGGGTGTTCAGTTCATATTTCTTCGTTGGTTTTTTTTTTCAAAGGGTAGAGATGTCCTTGAGGACGACATCACACGAAATGTGTATCGTAGTTTGTGTGGGAGAGGATCGGTTTAATATGTGACAATGTTGCATACTTGGAACTGTGTTGAGTGGCAGCGAAAGGCTTTAAGCTTTTTAATTTCGAGCGAAACATGCAAACATAGGTTAGAGTGTTTCGTGACGCAAGCAGTGCCAAACAAACAATAATTAGAGCTCGCCGTGTGACAGTTTAGGGTATATGCAAATACAAAACGCCACGACAGTATTTTAATTTGTCGGTACAATTGAGGGCACGTTCATGTTTCTTTTTTCTTCTACACAGTATACGCATCCTTGGAAGGGGTTTGAGTTTATTTTTGTTTGCTTTCAATAAGGCGAGCGCCTAAAAGTCGAAGAAAAGTAATTTAAAGTGTTGTTATTTTGCGACCTTTCGCAGTATTGAAATGCAAATGGAAAAGTTTCAACCGTTTCCAATCGTTCTCATTGGCAGGACTTGCGGTCGCAAATAGAGCTGTTATTGAAATTATTATGAATTTAAATGGGATATCGGATACCCTACTCAAAGTTTGTCATTTTGAGTAGGTATAGAAGCAGATTTTTGAAAAGAAGCAATTTCGTTGGCTTCGAATCGGGTCAATTGAAATCGAGAGGTAAATGACTCCTTTATGGGTCACGGGATGTGTTGGCAAATGGTGTAATCCAATACATGATAAATTGTCACTTAAGGTCATGTTGTGGCAATTGTTATAGATAAAGGATATTCAACAGTAGCAAAACTAAAACAGAAAGCTTTGAAGCTGAACATCCGATTGACAAGAAAAGGGATAACGAACCGACTGCCAACGTACAGAAGTACAAGGACACCATACGGCGATGGTTTGGCACTCCTTTTGGATTTTGTTTCAAGACTTGTCGACTTGTTTACTTTCAATGCAAAATACAGGGTGGGTCTTGTAAAAGAGACTTCGGAACTTTGACAGTTGATAGCGGCCATATTGTTGAAGCTACATCTGTCAAATTGGATGTCATTTATTCAGTTTGGTTTGCTAAATCACCATGGACGGGCAAAAGCAAAACGTAATAAAATTGTTTCTACCAAAAGCAGTTGTAAACTAACCCTAATTTTCAACGAAAAATCATTTTCTACGATAAGGACCATTTTTGGCGAATTCGGGAATACCAAACCACATGAGCGTCCAAGAGCGTCCAATCTCCAATGTGTCTTCTTTTTCTCATCTGACATTCTGACTAATGGCAATTTAGTTTGAGGCGTCAAAAAACCACGAAATTCCAGTTGAAGTTTTCGTTCGCGGGCAAGTTCATTTGCGAAACTCAAGCGATACATGGTGTGATGTGATTTTTGTCTGGGTTGGGGTTAGTTCGCCGGATCGCCAAGATTCTTCGCAAAGAAACAAGAACCTTGGTTAATAGGAGTTTCCTTTATTACTTATGATATACGATTACAATTCCGCGTTTCTTAAGTTAAATTAATTTACAGTTCAGTATTTATGACTTGCTGGATTTTTTTAAAATTTTTACAATTCTTACATGCAAATAATTTTCACTGCAACGGCTACGGCTTGAAACGGTCCTACTTGAGACAGTCCTGGTCCTTTTACCTACGAATCTTCCTTGCGGAGGACTCGGCAATTAACTAACTTCCGCAGGCTTGTTAGCGTCAAAAACTTTTAAGTAGTTTCACAACTGCTCACGGAACAACTCAGCGGTACACCAAATTGGTACAATTCGATTGTGCGACCTTGCTCGATCGTTTGAGATTTTCTTGCTGGCCTCATAGATTGGACACCAGCGGGTGTGAATTTTATCACCAATAAAAAAATAAGTGTGGCCATATGATGCACATGCATTGGCCAACTTATGCTGGGCGAAGGAAATGATATACGGGAAAAGTGTACATAGACGAACAACAAATAAGGGGAAAGTATTGTTGTAACGAACACGTCGTTGTATGAAATGCAATATACAATAACCCACATCATAAGCGAACAATAAGAGGTGTTATTTTGATATTTCAAGAAAAATGCCATTTTTTGAGATAAATGATCGGATATTTATTTCATAATAAAGAGGAAGGCATGCCGTTAATAATGAAAAACAACATCAGCCAAATGGCCACCACGACCACGCTTACAGGACCATATCCTTTTCATGAAATTTTCCATAACAAAATTGCAAAGTGGCTGCCCTATGTCCTCGTTAGACTCACGAATTCCATCTTTGAGGTCCTGAATCCTGACGCTGGGCTATTGGCGTAGACATTATCTTTCACGTGGCTCCAAAAGGAAGAAGTCGCAAGGTGTTAAATCACAAGATCTCGGTGGCCAATTGTGATCACCTCTTCGAGAGATAACACGGTCCGGAAACTTTTCCCGTAAAAGATCAATGGTTTCGTTGTCCAGATCAATACCATCCAACTCCGGTGTAATGACGTTTGTGGAATGCCCAATTCCAAAACACGACGAGGAATGGACAAACCTGGGTTTTCTTCAGCACTTTAGGCTACAGCAGCAATATTCTCAGTTGTTCTTGAGCGATGTGCACGGGTTTTATTTTTCACATCACTAACTTGTCCCACAGCTCGAATTTTTCCACCAATTTCTGTATTGCGGTCCGACGAGGTGCTTCACGACGACCCAAAAATGCTTTAGTTTTGCGAACTGTGACTGCAAAATTTTCACCATTTTTGTAGTGAATTTTTATAATTTCAATTCGTTTTTGAAGCGTGTATCGTTCCATTTTTAGTAATGGCGTAGTTTTTACCTGTCAAATGTCAAAAAATAACAGCTTCAAAAGTGACAGCTACCGAAAAAGTGGGCTATTCAAAATAACGCCTCTTAGTTTAGTATTCTTCTTAGACTGATAAATAGACATTTTTTCGTTCTTAACAAGAAGATTACCTATGCAAACTTCCCGGGGAAAGATATGCTAATTTGCGCGGGTGAATTATGGCAACTCGCTGAAGAATATTATGCGACATATGAGTCACAGGTCACAGCTTAATATTGTTTCTGTAGGGATTTTCACAGGTGAAACATGCAAATCTCTGACAAAGCTAGAGTAATAATCACAAAATGGCAAAATTATGAGTTTCTCTTTATAACATTTACATACATTGAGTATTACTCATCTGTCTGCCGTAACATGAGAGGTAGGTAGGTATACCATTTATTTTGTGCGTCTATACCTACTAAGTTTCTTGTTTGCATACTTGGCGACATAAAGAAAATGCGCCGCCATTTGTAAACCATATTCCCCAGCACCACACCGGATTGACGTTCTTCCCTGTCTCGTTATTTCACTTTTATCGAATGCGTTTTAAACGACTGCAAGTGGACGCCATTAAAAAAGACTCATACCATTCAAACGTAACGTAACAACAACTTCCCACAACCATTTTACAATCTTTCCAAACCCACCCAAGCTACGAGGACGAGCACTATAAAAATTGTTGTTTTCATTATTTATCGCCGAGTCACTCTGCAAGATAGCGCATCTAAAAAAAAGACCCCCCCCCACCCTCAAATACTGACACTGCACCGGTGTACGCATTTAAAAAATGTTCCGCTCTTTTCTAGGAAGAACCAAAACTGTTTACTCCGAAATACCTTCCTATGTATACAGTCAATCATAAATCGCCAGCCCCAATATTTAGATACGGGGCTTGTCTGAAACAACAAGTTTACTATGTGACATTATTTCGGAAAACAAATATAAACTCGAATTAACTTTGCCGAAGCTCTCTCAATAGGTATGTGATATCGCCGCTGCCAACGCGGGCACGGGCATACGCCTCGTTTCAAAATCACCATAAATCATTTGTCACTGATTACCGATGCACGGCAAATATAATATGAGTTTTCCGCTTCGAAAATCGGCTACACAATATACAGCTCATGTATTCAATAAGCGACATTTTGACGCATTTCAAGCCAATGGATTCGAGTGGGTATATAAATAATCAATGGGCCTACGGAACGGATTAGATTTAACTGCTGTGATAGTTGTCAAGTGTTACGTATTCGACAAGTTAAACGGCTATAAATCATTATTTTCGAATTTACATCACTGTTCAAAAGGTATGATGATGAACCTACATTTTATCAACATGAGAAGTGCATCAATGTGCTGAAAGGACCCTCTCCAACCCTAGTTGGGGTCAACATTTTTAACATTAAGCATAATACAAAATTATGTTTAAGTTAAAATGTATCATTGATCTCTCACCATATTAGCCTGATCCTTCATCCCTCCAGCACCACCAGTTGTAACAAAACCATTATAGGATATCAATCAAGTTCACCCATGGTTCGTGCAAACAAATCGACTTTTATTGGCAATAACAATCTGCCACAGTTATGGTGATATGGACACTAATCGAAATCAGCGTAACGTGCAGACCGACATCTATTACAATAATTAAACAATCACTTACTCCCGTCAAATGTCGAGTGTCTCGTCTGGGCGCTGGGAGCTCCACTCTAACAAACAGTGTGGCATTATTAGTTTGTCAAAGTAATTACCCACCGACCAGTTAGTCGCGCGAACTTTATAGCTAGCCCTGCCCCTGATACACATAAGCATTATTAATTTTAATTGCCATATTCGTCTGGGTCCACGGTGCTTGTAAATTGCTTAAGTGAAATCTTATTGACTGTTGGATGTCGCTTAAAATGAAATCAACTAAAATGCTCTAGGGCGGCGTCACAGAGTGCCTATTTTTAATGACATGCGGGCAGGACCATTAAAATGTTTCCTTTCCCAATTTTTCTTTTCGCATAAAAGCTCGGTTTGTAACACTAAAACTAATCCGGTCACGTTCTAAAGTTAATTAAAACAAACATAGTCAGCCTTTGCAAGTCATCTTCTAGTACGATATAGAGGGTGGGTGTTAATCAGCTCCCACCTCAATGACATATCTGTGGGAGGGCGGTGAAGTCACTTTAAACTGAATTGCACCTCAAAGTGTTACGATGTGCTGTCTTTGTGGAACATAATCAATTTTTCGGTCAGATACCTAATGACAGTTCTATAATTACAAGCAATCGATCATAAATCTCTGAGGCATTTATACAATCAGCTCTGTGACATGTTACTGCGTCTTGCATTTCATCGCGAATGCCCCCACTCAGTGTCAGTGGGTAGCGTTCACATCACCTCTGTGATGGGTGATGTTATAACATGAGCAAAGTGTGGAACGCATGTGAAGGGAACACTCTTCGGGGAGGAAATATCGAGCAGACGTAATTACAGAGAGTCAAACCAGCGAAAGGTCCCACGAGATGAGAGTCGCTATTAGCTTTTGTATATTTTGCAAATAGTATAGTGGATGTTGGATGGTGTAATAATGTGTATGTCACATTTGACAGAATTTGTTTGTCAGATGCAGAGAGATGGGATTTTATGTTTTTATGTTTGTTTTTTTTTTGTGGGATTACTTCTGTATTTGGGTTAGCAGGGTGTGGGAGTTTTTCTTGTGGTAATAAATCTGCAGATGTTTGAGTATTTAAATGATTTAGTTATTGGTGGTAGGTGGTAATATTTTGGGGAACTATTTGTAAAGTTTGACGCCTTAAAAAGCGGAGTCGGAGTTTCTGTCAATCGTTGTCAATTTTGGATGGCCCAAATTCTTATTTAAAAGTTTTTCCTCCAGCCTTCTTAACAGCAACTACGCCTCAAGTAAACAATTTTCTTTTCCGTTTTTACAGGCTTTAAAGCGTATAATATGTTATTTTAAACCTTTTCAAGCTTTGGGGTAGGTACGATTTTTCTACCGACTCAATAGAGTGGTTTCCTATTTCCCCATTTTTGGTCAAACTAATTTTTTCCTTCTCTCTTCTTAGCCAAGATGTTTTAAAAGCCAACTTTCCTTGGTTGGTTGGTTTAAGTGGCGGCAAAATTTCCTACAGGGGAAGATGCACAACTAACGCATGAGCGCCGTTTCGAAACCACAAACAAGCAGAACCAGAAGATGGAAGGGGAGAAGAATCTTACAGGAGCTCAAAACCAGCCTGTGGAGTTGAGAAATTTAATGATTCTATTGAATTGGATATCATGGATGGCCGATAGGTCAACATAGAAAGGATTTCCTATTGCCCTATGACTGGTTTTGGCTAGGGCCGGGCATTCACAAGAAGGTGGAAAACCGTTTCACTCTTGTTTGCATCAGCGCAGCTTCGGCAGTGGGAGTTGTAGGGGATGCCAAGCCTGGCTACGTGAGTACCTAGAGGCCAATGGCCCGTACTAATTGCCGTTAGTCTGGCGACATCTATACACGCGTTCTGGCCTAGAGATTATATTAGTTCTGGCATCATCGTAGGTTGGCCAAATTTTCCTAGAAATGGCACAATTGGTCAGGTTCGCCCACCTTGTCACCGCCCTAGAGGTAAAATGCAGGAGGATTTCTCTCTTTACGTATCCCAGCGGAGGGAAGACTTCCTCCGGAGAATCTAACGACCTCGTCTCTTTGCCAAAGCATGCGATAATAAAGACAATAGAACAACAAACTACAGCTCCCGTAGAAGTTTCTTTGACTGCTACTAGAAATACATTTATGTCAAATCGAATCGGCGTACTGTTAGACATCTGGAAATAATACAAATTAATTGGATAACGTGGACTAAATAAACACGCTTAAAAAACTAGATCGTTGGACACGATCTGAGCGCTATACCTATTTCTCGCTTACAAAAAATGTCTGCACTTTGTCAGACAGTTCAATATGTATTGGTGAGATAGTCTTCAAAAGTCTCACAATCAACAATAAACAATAAACTTTAATGGTAAGGAGCTGGATGCGGATCGATCTAAAATGCATACCGTTTAGGGAGCCGGGATCTATTTACACGGCTTTAAATGCTCTATGTAAATTCAAGCTGCAATCTTTCCAGAAATGACCCAGCAACATTTTAATAAATTCGAGACAAGTGGTTCAGTTGTTGAGTTGTCCCAATGTGCACACCAAACTGCGACAGGTACACGTATTCTATAAATGCTTATATCTAGGACCTTATAATGGGATAATAGTTGTTGAGCGATTCATCTGCTCCCAGAATTTGGTTAGGTACACAAAACATCACAACCTGAAATATTCTAAGGCGTAATGAAGCCCGAGGCTACAATGCGTTCAAAAATTCCAATATACCTACTTGGAATATCCAGATGACTGCCGTTCCTTTGTTGGCTGTCTGAAGCTACCTACACTTGCGTTCTATTATTCCTCTGAGGTCAAGTATTGTCAAAAACGAAATACCTACTAATGAAAGAAACGATTAAGGTTATAGGGATGATTAAGCGCAGGAAAACCTCACCACCAGCTGGATGGTAGTCTGCTGGAGTTATGCTTAAAATCGTAAAGAATACACTCTGTATACCTACAACTTAGTGCAGTCAACACCTGCACCCATTGCTACCTAACTTACTGGAGTAACTGGTTTGCCTATAACAAGTCAGATTAATTTGCTATTTGCCATAGATAATTAGGCTCTAAATTGCGGGAAGCCAGTAGCTTCACCTTCCAAAATACCTCCACACATATATATAATGCCAATCACTCCCCACCCGATTACCTACATTGCTTCATCCGTCAAAATACCGACCGCAAGACCGAAAACGATAATTTAATTGATACGCCCAGCCCAGTCGGATTTAGATGCACTTCACATACACCCAAACCCAAACTACCAACCATTGAGAATGTTCTCAGCTAATAATTCAAAAGTTTGCATCCATGAGATATTTTTCAATTAGACGTATGCCTACGACAAACAAAAAAGCTCACCATAGGATAGATAGGTAAACGTAAACACTTGTCCGTCTACCTGTCTGCCCACACCTGGTACTGCGGTACTCCATCGTTTTTGTTGTTAGGCAGCCGCCGCCGCGCCGCATGCATGAAGAACTCTGCTGATTGCTGTAGATATTTTCACGATTTTTCTACATTCCAGTGCCTCCGGCCAGACACTGAAAACTGAATGCACAAATAGACAATGAGAACAAGAAATCAAAACGCGCGTTATCTCGCCACAACCATAGCCACGCCGCCGTCCATGTAGCCATCTCTCGTTTTCATTATTCGCAAAGTAGGTATCAACAATGTATCTAAGCTGCAGTTTGCAGCTTCGTTGGAATCCGCGTTGAACTGATGATGGTGGCGGGGCGACGACACAATAAGCTGAACCAGATAAACTCGTAAATCCAAACACGAGAACGACCGGTTAAGTCCGCTCATTGGGTGCTTCCACTATCGTCACCGCATCGCATCAGCGCTAGTATAGATTCTACCAGGACTTGCATACACCATTGCATGTGCATACGAAAAAAAGAAACCAAAGTGCAGGAACGTGCATTGCTCGCCTCTTGCCAGTTGCCAAGTTAAACGAACTCGAAGAAGAGAACAACCAAAGACGAGAATGGTTATGCAGAAGAAGCCAAAAGCTGGAAATTAAAATGCACAGCCGAACGACCAGCAACGGTAAGAAGTGTAAAAGTGTTCTCTCTGTCTCTCTGTTTGCAGTTCAACGACGTACTGCCTGACTGACACACTTTTCGGCCTCAACGCTCAACCATTGAATCCGTAAATCCGTGGAAGTAGGTCTCCATCATCAGCTACCAAAACGCCCCCAGCTCCACTGTAGTTGGTGTTGGTCTTGGTAGTTCAGCGCGAGATGCTTTTCTCTTTCTTTTATGCTTTGCCTGCTTTCGGTATTCGGATGACGAAGTCGATTTGATTGACCGAACGATGAGCGAACGCCTCCATCACGGTGTTCCGTACAAATTTCCCACTTTGGAACTGCGCTTTTTCTGTTGACGTTGAGACAGGAATCGAAAGCAAAACGCGTCCGGTGTCGCACGTCGTCATTGGCACAGGGAACGCAGGCAAACAAATACAATTAAATTTTGAATTGAAACGGGAATGGGAGACGGAGAAGTAGAAGTATCTATCAAAACAAAACGTGAAAATGCCAATACGATTGGAATGGAAGACCTGTTGGTTCGTTGTTCAGCTGTGTGTATATTTTTTTTCTTGCTTGCACAGTGGTAGAAATAAATATAAATAAATAAATAATAACAAGAAGGAGATGCTAGGCAGAGGGAGATAGCTTGGATAAACACTTGTGAGAAGTTACCTGCAGGTTGGCTGTCAATTTTGGAATTAGTGGTAATATTTGATTATTTAGATATTTTTAGATAGACCTATAAAAGTGAAGGACTGAGTCCGAAAAAGGTGGTCCGGGAAAGTTGGGGAGCTACAGAAGAGGTACAGGGAGGTACAGAAGAGGGAGTAACTATTAAACCACCTCTATGTATATTAAAGGGTAAAATTAAAAATTAAAAAAAAAACTAAAGCTGATCTTAGGTGGTGATGCATCACCGGGCCTAAAGTTTCCAAAGCACTTTGGCCTCAATTCGACAGCCAGAGATCTATTTAAATTCTAGAACAACTCAGAACATTGGTAGGAGTACTACCAGGGTACCTACTGCTTTCTAGAAAAACACACAAAATACGTAGATTGATAGACACGGGCACTTGCAGATACTCTAACGACCTGCAGGTGGTTTTTGGCGTTCGAGAAAACCTAGATATTTGTAGCGTTCTTGGCGACTTCGTGTATATGGGAGGTAATCCCAACGAAGGTTGTTATAAATACACATCCTTTCGGTTTCGGTGATCGAAGTGCCATTCTTGGGCAATGGCTAAAGGTTCTGGTTTCGCTTTAGAGACAGCAGACAGTATTGTGTTTTGGAAGCATTAAATTCCACTCTGTTAGTTAAATCCCATTTTGTAATGCTGTCAAGGTCGTAATTTAATAAGCTTTACATACGTTGTCGTTGCAATTCTACGGCCGAAGATCAGGGACGTGAGTCCTGGAATGATTATGAGAAGCTGAGTGTGCTATTATCAGCGAAAGAGTGAATTGGATTAGAAGTTACAGACAAGAGATCATTTATAAAAATGAGAAAGAGAGTCAAAGACAAAACGCAGCCCTGGGGAACACCAGCATTTAAATGGTAAATTTCAGACAGAAACCATCCAAGACAACTTGAATTGAACTACTCGTACTCGTACCAGAAAGATTTTCTTAAATTCAAAAATAAGCTAAAATCGTTTTTGCACATTTTCAAAATAAATATAGGTTGGTATGTATGTTCAAAATCAACCAACTCTCACTGACACTGAATGCAGCACCACCTTAGATCGCTTAGTACTCAAAATTGTAGTTTTCACTTTTAGTACAAAGATTTAAAAAGAAAGGTGGCATTAAGAAAATAACACTGCTGACTGTTTTATTTTTATTTCGACTTTTTAATTAAGCAAGGTTTGTTGCTATACACAGTTATACACAGTGCGCCAATTTGTGCATTTTAAAATAAATGAGTAACGAGGTACACTGATGTTTGTCAGACTTTAGCAAGAGGTTGTGCATTGTAGAAAACCTTAAGAAGTAATTTAGTTTTCAAAGGAATTTAACCTGTAACCATAAGTAAAGTGGTCCCGAAAATTCCAAGGTCCATTCAGAAAATTATTGTCACTCTGTCGTATACGCAATATTTTTTTTACCTCTGTAATTTTTTTTGTTGAGTAATTTTTTAAGCCATTCCCGCATTGATCACTATCAGACTTACATACACATACACTGAGTACACTGAAGAGTAGAGCCACGCGATCTAATCAACAGAAATGTGTTTGTCCTTAAAGTTTTTCTTTGACAGCTGTCAGCATTTGACTTTATTCTGCTGTTATATGTAGTCTTAAGGTTTTTATTTATGTTATTGAAAATATGTCTACTTATTTAACCCTCTCCACATGCTGGCTAGAAGGGATTTTATCGTTATAATACAAAATACGGCATCGCAAAGCTTTTGCAGCCGTTAAGCATTAACTGTCCATCCATGCATGATTTGACCGCTCAAAATGGTTGGGCATTTAGAGTCCTGGAGCTGTTTCTTACATCGATCGCAATATGATCAGTAAACGGTTCTCTATGCTTCTCGATTGTACTACCAAAGATATCCTCCACTCCCATTTTGTAGCGTAAAATCACCGAGAGCGATTCCAGCATCCGTCTAAGAACAAGTTCAAGTCACGTGCCAACCTTTTAAAGGCAAAGTTCAGCTCAACTGTATAGGTACGCTTTGCGTACATGTTTTGCTTTACTACCTATTCTCTCATCAGGTTCAGGTTATTTGCCCTGATTTGTATATTCTTGGGGTCAGCCTTACCAGAAAAACGCAATAATGCACTGCGAGAGTGAATAGATTGTTCCCCTTCATTGCTATTTTCTGATGTGCACCTCTTGCCGTCTGTCCCTTGTCGACTATCCTCTGTCATTTTCGTGTATATTCATCGGCGTTGTCCACACACCACCAGGGCAAAGTCTCAAAGTCTCGGGTGAAATAACAGCAACGGTTGTCTTTTCCTTTGCTTAGTCTCACATTTCTTGCGTTTTCTCTAATTTAATTTATTTTTTTGTTTAAACACACAGTACAGTTTGGTGTTCCTCTTTCTATTTATATAAGTTTTCATCAACTGTGCTTCTGCAGTTCTGCCTTCCGCTGTGTGCACAAAATATTACCCGTTCTCTTTTCCACTGTTCAATTTCTCTTAAGAATCATTTTCCCTATCCGCGCAGTAGAGTTCAATGTGTTCATGCGGCGCGCGCGACTTGGTGCAAAGCAAAGATCGAAAGGCAAAACAAAAGAAAGAAAAAAAAGCTCCAAAGTGGGAGAAATCACGAAAAGCTTTCTATCGCCTCTCCCGTGAATGCTCACTACTGCAACATCGCAGGCACAGCAAGTAAACGCGAATTGTATCTGCTAGTGAACCACCGATCACGTCAGGTGCAATCGACGCATTCAAGAACCTCCCCAGATCGTTTGTCTCCTCCTTTTGCTGTGAGTGCAATAAAAGTGTCAAAAAAAACCGAACATTCTTTCCGTTCTTGAGAAGACTACCTACCTATCTCAAATTAATTAGACGAAAAGAAAAGACAAAAGAAATTTTGAAAAACCTAAAAAATCCACTAAAAGTCAAGAGAAATTTGTTCTCATTGTGTGCCGATCGATAGACGAAACATACACCCAAACGGAGGACGGGCGGACGCGGCAAATACACTCAGCAGAACCACGGAACGCGACTCGCGTGTAGATACACCAAGAACATAGTAGCAGCCGAATAATAACAGAAAATTTTTAAATTTTAGTTCTAGCACGTCTGTGAAAGTGTATGGGTGATTGTACAGATCGTCGGTCGTCCGAATAGTGTCCCGATATCCGAATTGTGAATTGAACTAATTGCATTTGAAGTGCGCACACGACCTGCTGATCGCGATGTCGAACCAGTGCAGAAGTTGCGGCCGTGACCTTAACAACAACTACATTCCGTATGCGAACGCCTACGCCAGTGCGAACAACTCGAGCGGTGATCGTGAGTCGGCAATATCGTCAGCCAATTCGTACAACACCAGATCGTCTGCTACCAGCTCCAGTTCCATGGGAAAATTGTCGTCACAAATTGCCAACGCCGCGGCCGCCGTGTCATCGACATCGCCGGTTACGCAAACCCAGCTGACGGCAAAGGTGATGTTCGGCACAGTAGGTGCCATAAAGGAGCTGCGAGAAAAAGAGAAATCACATCACTCGACGGCACGTGCCAGCGATCGTAGGAATTGATCGTCCAGTCACTGGCGCTCGCATAGGATTAGCACACACATACACACACTGAGGGAGGACTAAACAGTTTATATAGGGGATAAACTTTTGTGTTTTTTTTGTTTGTAACGGGCCTTGATTGTTTTGGTTCAAGACCCCACTAAATGGGAATGGCAATATATACCTATCGTTAGGCATGTCCTTTTCCCGCACCGAGGGAGAGACTATGTTATTATTTTGAATATTTACTTATGCGATTCTATGATATACCTATATGAAAACGTATTTATTTATAAAGTTTGTTTATTTAAAATTAAGGAGAAGAAATATGAATTTATATACTGCGTAACTGCATCTTAAAATACACGCTTTGTTTAAAAAAAAAAGGATTCTTGTGTCTCATCCTTTGTCGGGTCTTAATTCTTTTCAGGTAAAGTCTAATCATTTACGCCATTAATTTAAGAAGAAGAAGAAGAAGAGTTCTGCTATGGGTCAGCGCCAGCGTTTGAAAGGATTCATGAAGGAAAACATGAAAGAAATTTAAATAACAAGAGAAGAACGAACGCATCATCCAGCCCAAGCTCAGCCATCCTTGAAACGACTAATATGGTTTTGCAGAGATTTTCTCGTTACGCTTCGAGGAGGGAAATTGAAAAGTTAAGCGATAACTTCGTCGCACGCTATTTGACCTTAAGCGGTTTAGTCGCCTTTTGCTAGATGACGACAGGTGTTTGCATGGATTTCGCTTTCGCAAACAATTTAATTAGTTTGAAAGGATCTCCCATACATACGAACTATAGTGGAGGGGGTCTTTGTCTGCTTTGACGTAAGGTGGAGGGTGTCTTATTTTTCAAAGGTATCTATGTATAGCGTAAGAGTGAGCAAAAGGGAGAGTCGATGTCAGCATAAATGTATGTGAAGTGATTCGTGAATTGGCAAAGAACGAAAATGGTTGGCCAATGACAGTGAAAAGAGGGAAGAAGCTGTTTTGATATTTTTTTCCAGATGTTTCTAGAAGCCTCTGTCACGTGGTTTGAATTGCAGTGGCAAATAAAATGGAGGCATTGGTCTGGAATATTGGGTAGGGGTGCAATATGGTACCACACGGCTAAGTTCAGAATTTAGGAAGTTCAATAAAATTGTAGTAAAATATTTGGATTTTTATGGTAATGCCAGTTAACAAAGACAGGGATGCCATGGCAGTAAGGAGCAATGGCCGGCGTTCCAAGCAAACAATGTGTGGATTTTTAAACAGCATTTGGCATTGTAAACATTGTTGGTTCCTTTGCTGAAATGTCGGTACCGAATATGGTGATATTTTATACTGTTCTCTTACGATAACAAAAATGTTGGGACAGAAAAAATTTGGTATCGAATTGTTGGGTATTGTTTCATCAGAAAATTAAAATTCGGCTTTTGAAAAATGCTGTTCTATTGGCTATTGGTTAAATGTCCAAGTGCATTGCGTTTATTTGGGGAAAATGGCTCGCTTTGCTCGCAGGAAATGCTTTCACCTCTAATGTCATTTTCGAACATAGTTTATGCAGCCGTGTTTCAAAGCCAGGTTGCAGGCGCAGTGGCTTAGTGGTTAGTGTGTTGTACTTCTAAGCGCGGGGTCCCAGGTTCGATCCCCCGAAAAATCCCGAAATCCATCTTCAGGCTTTTTTTTCCACTGCCACGAACGTCTCGCAAACGTCTGACAAACATGCGAAAGTAAAGCTGTCATGAAAGAGCTTCTCAATTAGCCGTTTAGATTCGGCTTACAAATTGTATATCCCTTCTATTCGTTCCAAAAATGAAAAACTCACACAAAACGAATTGTTGGGTGAAGCTAGGCCCAGGGTCCCATAGAACTGTTGCGCCTATTTATTTATTTGTTTCAAAGCCGGGTAAACTTCATGTCACCCAAAGGCATCTGGCGAATACCCACTTCGTTAAAAGGCCGATGAATGCATTATAGCAAATTAGCCGAAATTTGGCAAGCACTTTCCAATTTTCAGGAAATTAAATTTAAAATTGACAAAATGGGAAAGTTTAACATGTTATCTTTACAACGGATAGCTTCATAGGGAAAAAAATGTTGCTGGGTTTTAGTTATCATTAAACTATGGTATACTGCAGGGTATTTATTACTTTCTTTATATTCGTAAAAAAAGTTGTCATTACATAAGTGGGAAAAGTGAAAATATTAACGTAGACTTTAGTTCATTAGTTGCAAGTCATTAACAACTTGCAAAGATGATGTATAATTTGTGTTTCAGTGTTGAGTGCACTGATGGAAACTCTTTTGAACTTTAGGAGTGCTCAAGAGATATTCTTAGGAACCTGCGTCCTCTAAGGTATTTTGCTTTGCAATGTTTTAACAAAGTTAACTAAGTAGAATTATTACTCCTTTCTGATGATTTCTGTTTTACTGCCGAAATTACTCTCATTTCTTTCACTGATTCCATATTCCTCAGTTTGTCGTCAATTGCCAACCCCCAGTCATCAATATGAATTCCCAATTATTTTTTTAAAGTAACGCACAGTTTCGTACTGGATGAGACGACATAATCTTCTGCCCATTTATGAGAAAAATGGCTCAAACCTTTCTTACAGTTTACTACGTTTACGCAAATGGAAACAAAATAAAGACAATTGCAACTAATTTAAAGATCAAACTGAAATTGCAGTTGAAAGCAGCTGATGTTGATACTTTTCACCTCTGATACAGTGCAAAAAGTCGTATACTATGCAGTTATGAACACTGCTCACTAAACGTCATATAAATTGCCGCACTTGTTGGCATTCAGATTTAAGCGAATTTGCAAAAAAATGTTAAGTAGATTTTCGTTATTTGTTTCCAATTTGTTTTAACTTATCATTCAGAAAATTAAATCAACCGAGTTTGAATTTTATATGTTCCAGCTTTTGGCATCCAACTCCAGCGAAAATTAAAGAAAAAAGTTGTCATTTCTGTCAATATATGTATGTAGGATATAATCCATATAAATACATTGAAAATATTTTTACGAAAACGAAATAAATTGGTCTTTCTATCTGGTTAACTTTTTTCCAACTTCAATTCACGGTAATGAAGTTTCACTAAATTAAGCAAAATTTGACAGATGTAATAGATGTTCCAAATCCAATGTGGTATCGATAGGGAACCGCCTTAATATGACTTTATTTCCATGACATTTTAAACCTCTGATGGAAATTATTACACCTAAAAATCAATGAGTTGCAATAAGTAGTCCCAAGATGTCACTTTGACACTTTGGCAGCGATCTAACAGGTGTTGCAATTTGTTTTTGTTTTGCTGTTCTCTACACATAGGTAGGTCACTTCTGTCGAACTTTTTTTTTACATTGTGACGCAGTGAAGTTAAGCTCAGTTAAAGTAAAATGTTGATATTCATTTCATAAGCATTTTTAGTGTCCATGCTAAATTTTTCGAGCTCACGTTGGCGAAATTTTCCAAACAAAACTGAAAAATATATTAGGTGAGGTTAAAAAATGATTATTTTTATTAGTAAATCCCAGTAACTACCGCTGGCGAATTCTCGTAAGGACTATAAATAATTAAGGCCTACAGAAAAAGTTGTACGGCAGCCAAAGAGACAGTAAAAAAAAAACTTTGCCAAAAGATAGTCTTCATTTGAATTCTATTGACGTACCTACCTATACATTAATAATAGACATTTAACAGATCGTATCCTGCGTGTCAGCTTAAAAAACAATAACACGACAGCGCTTCTTAAACCGTTTTGACATCAGATGGCTCGGTTGTGTCTTTACTAAGGGGTTGATTAGGGTAAGAGGGGCTTCTTAGGGAAAGGTTTTATGCAAAACAAACAAGTTATTTTATACGCGATGGTGAAAAGGCTGATGCCTCTGTAGCTGCACAGTCGAGGGCTCTCCTTCCATGCGATTCACACAAATGATGCTTATAGTTGAGTCATAGGGCTTTAAGTTAATTAAAATACTCCTTAGGCACTAATGGAACATATTTTCCTCATTATTGGAATCCAACGTTGGGCGCCATTTTTCAAAAAAATAGAGCTACTTCACGAAATATTCTCAACCTACCTCACAGGTCCCTGCCATTCAGCTGCCTAGTCAACATACCACAAACTGTGACGTGTCGCTTAATAATTTCTCAATAAGTTCAATAAACTTCCTCCAGCTTGATCAATAATTGGCTGGTCTATCACACCCTCAGCTTTCGCTGCCTAATTGAAGTGTGTTTCCATTAAATTGCTTATTTATATCAAAAGTACCTCTCATCTAGACAATCAATTTCGATTGTTGCATGACCCACAATCCTAAAAAATATTTCGCCTAAAGATAAAAACTAATTCCCATTAAAAGAACACAATGATAAACCCAACAACCAAACACATGAGTCAGATTATCAGCATGTTTGGACATTTCCTGTGAAAGTTTCAGTTTCACTCAAATTCCCAATCACGAAGTATCACAGAGCAGTGGCCGAAGTATCACCACCTACAGTGACCGCTGCAGCGCACTCTAAAAGTCCAAAATCCATCAAATCTTTGCCCCCTACGTTGCATACAAGAACCAAAAACGAAACAAAAAAATGTCCAACAATTAGACCACAAACGACCAAAGCGATTACAATAAAAATTCCTTTTACTTTCGAATAATTAAGTACTGCCATCTGCTGTATACTTGTACAAATGAACGAACGCACAAAAACACAAGATAAATCTGGAAAACAAAACAGAACAAACGAAAAACAATCTCCCATTTCCATAACACTGAAAACCATCTCGTTTGCGGTTCAAAGTAACAGTGAAACACTGAAACAGTGACCTACTCTGTCGCTCCCTCTCTTGTCACGCAGCTTTAGTAGATAGATATTTCTCGTTTACTTTGCTCCCACTTCGTATTAAGAACTTCTCAGTGTTCTCACTCAACCTAATAATCAAATAGGGTCATATTAATTAAGTATCTGCGGATAGAACTACATCTCAAGCCCACATGCAGTCGTTTCAGTATCCACCACTTGAATCTGTATCGGGCCGGGCCGGACTCTTGGGTGTAGCGCTGATGACGACGACAACAATTTATGAATACAATATTCACATGCAGATGAAATTGTATACCTACCACTAGATCAAGTACGGATTTGTCGTTGCCCGCGATCGATCTTCAGATGTAACGAGTATTTATAGCGTCAATTATTCCATTCTAGGTTGAGTGGGACATTCCACCGGTGTGTGGTCTACAGTCAGGTTTCCGCCTTTCTGTTGCTATTCTATGATTTCTCCTTTTCCAGTGGACAGTCCGGTTGCTGTCATTTAACTGGGGACACCAAATCTCTTGACTACAATTATCCGCGATCGCTGCCTGATTGATCAATTGGCTATATCCGTGATTATACGACCACGATAATAGGTACTCCCAATAATTGGCAGAGTCTTGACACAGACTCTCTGGCTATCCTACTCTCCTCAAACAAATGAAGCTGTTGATCCACAAAGAATCTATTCTAACAAGTTTCTATTCATTTCTGTTTGCTATACATAAACACACTTCTTGGCATTTCTTCAGAGATCATAATGATGACCATGATGCTGCTGCTGATGATGGTGATGCTGATGATGAATTGTGGTCACTTCTTGTTTTCCTTTCATTTCACTTGGGGTTTTTTTTAAGTATTTTTGTTGGTAACTACATAGCATTGGTGATGATTGCAGCTTTAAACTCCAATGTTAAGTGGGAACTCGAACCTGGGGCAATACTATGCCACAACATGAAATTAGATAGGTAGAATAAAAAAAAAGTAAAAATAAATAAAAAGGAAAAAAATTACGAAAAAAAAAATCGGTGAGAGTAAGAACTGGCTTACTCTGGCCTGATGATGGAAGATCACTTCTAATGTGGACTTAAATGTGAAAAATCATTCAGTTATGTTCACGGCGATCCAAGAATCAAACGCGGATACATTTTTTCCCAACGCACTGCATACACATTGATTTTGTGAATAAATTGTTATACTCTCCATCGGTGAAATACTTTACATAAATTATTGTCTATTAGATTGGTTTTTGTTGTATTTTTTTTGTTGCTGGTTAAACGAACCGTTTTCAGAGTTGATACAGTAATTTATCACGCAGCGTGTGCGCATTCACAATAGTAGATGTAAGCGATCTGATAATAACTATGAAATTCGTTTAGTCGTCTGAAAGAGTGTTAATTTATTAATTATCCGTATACGGTAGTGATTTGTTTTTCCCACTCAAAGTGTAATTTATTGCATACAATCAGTGATTGTAATTGAAGAGAACAATATCGCTTACTTGAAAGAAGACAGGTAATTTTTAAAAGTCGCCATTAATTAATTTAAATTAATTTTTTATTAGGTGCTAAATGCAATCGATGGAGTTAAAAGTTATTGTTGATTGTGATGATGGTGAGATTTATCGGTAAATTTAGATGCAAATTTATAAGAGTGTCTGTTGTAAGTTAGGTATATTGTTGTTATTAGATAGGTACCTATTGCGAGTGTTTTAACGAATCGATGTAGATATATGAAATTAATGTGAATACTTGAGATGGATACATCCTCCCCCATTTGGTGGGGATGAATTGTATTTGTAAATTGTGAATTATAATGTGCGCATTCCCAGCTAATTTAAATGCAAATGCGGGGGGAGATTTTAGAATTTTGCGGGAGGATTTACTGGCAGGTGGGTGACGCTGCTTTTGGATTTATCTCAGCCCACTTTATATGCAAACCTCAAATTGAAATATGAACATAATTTTGGTTATTTTTATTGAGAAATTGTTTATTTCTAAGGTCTTGGATTGCAATAATCTTCTTCTGTATAAATAAAAATTCGTTTGTGCGTAACCCTGTGACGTGAGGACTTGAGTAATATGTGCTCCATCGATTTCGCTTTACCAATTTTTTCCTTACTAATGTCAACCGTATTTAGAAAGTGGTATGATTGAAATGCGATAGGTGGCGTTGTGGTCCTACTCAGAGTTTATTGATATTAAGCACTTTCGTAGAACTAATCATTGATTAATTGTGTCAATGGCATATTTTGTCGGAGTTTTGCCGGTAACACTTATAAATGACTTCCACATTAAAATTTGGTACAATAGTTGCATCGATTAGGAAGGAAAAGCATAAAGAAACGGAAAAAAACGACAAATGACACCTTTTGCAGTTATAAAATTATATGTCTGGTAAAGTCTGTTTACGTTTTATTTTTTAATTATAATCAGTAAAGCGTAACAAAATGGATGTTAATTTCATTTACAACTGCGCGAAATTAGGTCCAAGGAACTAAAAATTGGATAAGTCCCTAAAAATTAATGAAATAAAACCATAACATTTTTTTCTCAAGAATTAATTATTATTTTGGAAATCAGAAAAATATTCGAAGCCGTCATCCAAATACCTACCTGCATTTTGTCCTGTACAATTTTTCAACAATGTTGAAATTCTGAATTTCCAAATCAATAAGCGCAAAAGAACAATCTCTGATGTGCAAAATTTACCTCGCACGATTAAAAAACATACCGCAGAAGGTTGATATATTTTGCGGGAAAATATTGAAAGTCCAGGTTTAACTCCAAAAAATGTCGAGCTTGAAAAGAAAAAAAATATCGCGAAAGCCCCGTGTCCCTGAGCATAATATAAATGCGCCTTGCAAAATTTGAATTTATTACAAGTTTTGTAAGAAAAGCACTGCACATAACTTCCGGAAACAAAATCAAATGGCTGTTCATTTAAGTTTCATGGATCATCATTATCAGTTGTTTAGATCAGTATAAGAATGTTATGGCAGGTCTGTAAAGCTCAACAAAACACTAGGCTCGGGAATTGAACTGCAAAAAGTACATTTTCTTTGATCCACTTTCACCAAATTTGGTTTTAAAAGAACGCCGAAAACGATACGACAAAAAGCGTTGCTTACTCATAAAATGATATATCTTCAAAAAATATTATATAATTATATAAGATAAAGTCGGCGCAGTGGCTTAGTGGTAGTGTGTTGGGCTACTAAGCGAGGGGCTCAGGTTCGAATCCCGAAAGGGCCAAATTACATCTTAAGGTTTTTTTCCACTGCGCCACCTCTCGCGAACGTCTGACAAACATCCGAGAGTAAAACTGTCATGAATGAGCTTCTCAATTAGCCGTTTGGACTCGGCGTAAAATTGTAGATCCCTTCCATTCGTCCCAAAAATTGAAAACCCACACAAAACGAATGGTTGTGAGAAGCTAGGCCTTGGGTGCCACAGACCTGTCGCGCCAAAATATTTATTTATTTTATTTATTTTAAGATAAAATATATAAAACAAAAACAACCGGAGTGTTAAAATGTCAAAAGGACAGAAAAATAAATGCCTCTCGATATCCAAATATTAGCTAAAACTATAAACCAAAATATCTTCTGATTGAGTCTTATTCCAACTGACAAGTGTTCTTCAATATTTTTACGAAATTTATTTACAAAATTAGTTTTAATGTGCACGTTGTTTTTCGTCGAGCGTGACGCGTGAGAACCTCCGATGGTTATATGTTTTTGCATTTTCACACGTAGTCACAGATGATGGAATAATGTACATGACTGGGTCGTACGAAAATTGCTCTGCCGTTGCGAGATTCTTTCGTTAAGTTGGTTCTTTTTCAAATCAGTGAAGCGACCGAAACAGGGTTGCTTTTTGAATTCATCACTTGTAGGTTGTAGCTTGAAGCATGCTTTCCTCTTGGTTTGGTGGGCTTTTTATATTTTTTATCTGAATTATATCTAAGAATGCGGTAGATACCTCTTTTAAATAGCTTCTCTCAGGCCTGAATCAATGTTATATTTTTTTTTTAATTTGACAAATTATGGTGGACCATTTGACTTGTAGAGGGTCTTTCAGATTTTCAATAGAGATCGACTTCTGATGTATCATTTTTTACTATCATGGTCGAAATATTCAGTTTGCAATTTTATTATGACACATTTGGAATATCCCATCCGTTTATAAATTATAGTAAAACGTTTGACTTAAGTTTCAGCATAAAGTTTGCTCACCAGACAAGTGGGTGATAAACAATTTAAGTTAGTGTAAACGAACTAAAATCATACAACTCATAATGAAGGGTCCTATCTCTTCATACATTTAAATTGTCTGTCTGTTTATGTGTGGATTTGTTACTATATCACGTTAAAACTACTCACATTATCCGCATAAATTTCCCAGACATAACATAGAATTTGATTGAAAAACGTTGAGACCATATTCAATGAGATCGACCGAATCACTCAGAAGATAAATACGAATTTTAAGGCAGATTGTATTGGGAAAATTAGTGTTAAATATATAAACTTCAGTTTATCACATTTATTTAAATTTATTTAAATTATTAAATTTAGAATCATTGCAACGTTTGCATCTTTTTCCGTCATCTTTTCCAAGTAGGTATAGTAAAAGTCTCTAAATAAATAAAAGGGACCACAATCAAGGCTTCTGGTAGGTGGAACACCTTAGACTCCAACAGATTTGGACAAATAATTACACAAATTGCAACAATGTACCCATCATTAACACGTGTTTATAAATGATTGCGTAATTTTATCCACACGGCGAACATTTAATAAAAGCAGACAAAAAAAAAATAGCTGCATAACGATATCCAATTCACTGATTTTCCGTTTAACTGGGAAATAATCGCTTGCCAACACACAGACACAAAAAAGAGAAAAACGAAAAAAAAAACACATCAAAAGAAATATAAACAACTAAATGCGCCGCAAAAGTACATTCAACCCGAGGTGCAGCAGTGGCTTCTGGAGTCGCCTCAGCCCGTCAACAGTCTCGTATTTCATTATTAACCGCCTCTCAAATTGTTTCCCATAATTGCGAATATCTTTGCGTTTTGTGATTTAACAGTATTTTGTTTAAACAAAAATGCATAGTTCACAAATTTTATATCGGTTCCGCCAATTATTTTAAAATTTTCCCATCCTCCGCACACGTAGGCACAAAGGTATGTACCTGCTCAGCCATTTGTTACGCTCATATAGCGCTCTGTTGGCGCATTCAATAAAAGACCCATCAAAAGGTAAACCTATTACGAGCATTTGGCCATTATTTCCGATTAATGGCCACAATGACTTCTTCGGCGGTGATCATCAGCCTCCGTGCGCACACACAAAAGATCGACGAAGAAGAAAGCTTTTTTTACTTTCACCCGATATGGTGGTCTCAGTCAAGACCTAAGTAAGACGTATTCACCATGCCCAAGACACGAGGAAGACAGATGCGGTTCGATGAAGGGGGCCGTTAAACCACACGTTTATGGTTTCCTCTTCAATAAGCCAAAGCCACTTGAAGCTTGCAGCTCTCAACGCTAATCGCATACAACCACAACCACGACCGACGCGACGCGAGCAACGCAGCGTGACTTTTATGGAAAAATTATGGAAAACTATTAGCTGAGTGAATAGAGTTTTCCCAGCACAGTATACCCAGAAACGGGGGTGGCCATGGCCAGGGCACAGTCATCCAATGATGAAGTGAGTGCATCTTCATCTTCAGATACAATTTCAACTAATAAATTCAATTGCAGTCGTTTTGCGTGATTAAATGATGAAGATGATGTACGATAGCGTTTCGGGAATCTAATCACCCGTAGCGAAATGACAACTTTCGTTTTATGCGGTCCCATTATGGCTTTGGGAGCTAGATGTTAATAATAAGCGATGACGATGGTATCTCAGTTTGGCATTAACAATATAATATATATATATGTGTTATGACATGTGAAATGGATTCGTTGTTTCGGTATCTTTTGACGAAATGCTCGTGTGAATGGGAGTTTCATAACTCTCACTCTTTCGATGGGAAAAAAGTTCATTGACGCGTTGCTTGTGATTTCAATTTAAATAGTTTTTAGTTTCGACAGCAGAATTTGGCCGACGAATAACCTGAATATGGACATATGTTATGTAGTTCATCAACAGCTGGTGATGGGGTTCATTGCCGTTTCAAGACACTCTTGTTGTTTGAGCTTTAGAAAGCGCAAATATATAGGAAAATGCTTGCGTTGCCATTACGGCAACTGGTTTGCCGCTTCCAAAATGGCCACGATTTTTCCATATTTATTTTTGTTATATATAATGATATAAATCATCGTCTGTTTGTTGACTAAAAAGCATCCAACTTTGTGTGGGTTTCTCGACTTGATATTAGGGACCTGCCAAATTCTTAGCTGTTGAATTTGTTTTTCTTTTTAAGTGGATGCCTACAATCAAAGTTAAACGTACACTTTTCGATGTTTATTTTCCGATTTCTATATGAAAATAGGTAGGTATCTGGGCCAACTAAAAGCTACAAGTTACAGAAGTTTTACGAAAAAAACATACAATGATAACCTTGGTTATTTTCAATTCGTCACGTATGTCTTTTTCGATAAACGTATTAAAAACAAATAACAAAACAAAATAGCTTACTTTTGAATATGTTTTCCACTATTTTTGTATTTAGATTTTTTCAAAATTGGATTATGAAAATAAAGTTGATGTGATATTACAACGGCCTTTTTCACATTCTTACAAAATTTTTGAATATAGATAGATAAGCATTCCTAAATGGTTTCAACAAGCTCAGAAAGGAAAATTTATGAGAACTATATTTTTCACGCCAAAAGTTGCAAATTTGAGTTAATTGTGAGCTTCCACGCATTAAAATGGTTGACTGCGCCATTTTCAGAGGAATAAGTCTGCTGAATGTCGGCTGTATTGTGTCGACCAAATGTTCACACTCTGACAAATATTAGAAAAACCCCAGGAATTTCAAATCGATACACATCACCTTTTTATCGACTTTATATCGCTTATGGTAGAGTTTATAGAGACGAGCTATACAAAGCCATGTCACATTTCGGCATTCCTTAAAAACTCATTCTGAAACAAGGCGATGCGCTATCCGGCAACTTCTTTAAATCATCCTTGAAGCAATTGTACGAGACTCTCAAGCCAACATCAGAGGAACAATTTTTCAAAAGTATTGGCATTATCGGAAGATTACAGCGAAAGCGGCGAACAAAGAATATATTTTATAAGACCTCAATCCTCCCGGTCCTGTTGTATGTTGCAGAAGTATAGACCCTGTAAAAATAGGCTGAAAAACTCCTGGGATGTTTTAAGAAAAAGAGTCTTCGGGTCCAGTTTGTATCGATAGAGAGTGGAGGAGTAGTCGACGAACTCTGAAAATTATATGTCAGCAGTTATGGAAAAGAATAGCTTAACTTGTTAATTGCCTAATAAAACCTCCACACTTTGAAACTACAAGGTTCGTTCAAGTACTTTTTTGAAAACGTAAAATTATTAAACATTTGCTTATGCCATGTTCCCACCAAACTGAAATCGCGAGGTTTCGTTGAACTTCGTTAGTCGTTCCCACCGAGTTGAAGTGATTTCAAAAGTCATAAGCTGTCAATTTTGAAAATATGACTTACCTCTTCTTTTGATTCAAATTATTTTGTCTGCAGAAACACTTGTTTATTATGATTTTTATTTATTTTGTTGATTGTTTTGGCGTTTACTATTTTGATGTCCACAAATGAACACAAAATAAACCAAAGTTCACGCTGTAGGCTTGTTCGGTTTGATAACCTCTCACGGGCGGATAAACTCAGAGGGATTTCCACGAGATTTCGGCACGTCAAAAATGTATGGCGAAACCTCGGAGATTTGGTTTGGTTTCGGTTAGGAACATGGCATCAGATACTGTGTGAATCCGACAGAAATCCATTTCCCCTCTTTTAATTTTTTCGTAATTTTCTACTCGCCGAATCTCGGCTTACCTACTGAAAAATGAAAACAATTTAAAACTGACAACTAAGTAACAGCTCAAGAGTTTGACAAATCAAAATCTATTTATTTTCGTCTTCAACGATGTCGGAGGAAGAAGTTGTAGCTGAATGTTCTCCTAGACCATTATCAGCGCATTCAAAATGATAAGTTTAATAGATATTTAGCCTTTTAAAAGTTCAATTCAAACTTATTTTATAGATGTTGATTTAAAGATAACCTCTGTCCGAACAAGGTACTTCAGAGCCGAATGAATATGTCAAATGGCATTTCTTAAAATTTTTGTAAGAAAACCGATCAGCTACTTCGTACTTCTCCTGAAATTAAGAGATTTCTCTCTCGATTTTTGAGATTTGACGTATTTGACCATTCTTATCTAACTGCCATCTGACACATTTTGTGACATGCTACGACTTCCGGCTCTGGGTGTTCCATTCATCAAAATCAAAGCGATTCTACGCATTTTGTCTAATTCTTTCAAACCTCTATTGCATCAGTTAACCACATCGACTTCGAAATCCCCCTTGACAATCTCTCCTACTACGCACTATGTAAACAATCGCGCCCACGTTTTATACATAAATCACTACTTAGACGTTCCGCCATCAATTTGTGGTGAGTAACTGCTCAGCTAAGTAGGTAAAATGTACAAGTATGCTTCAAGCTAAAAATCATGTGATCGGAAAATAAATATTAATAAATGCGTCGCGCTATATTGTGCAACATCCAATTAAAGTCGAGCATTAAAAATCGGTTGGCTTTTAGCCCAGACATGAGCACGCATAAAATTTATACTACCTATACAACAAACAAAAAAATCTCCTTCCGTTTACTGCTTTGATGCGCTGACGTAACACTCATAACAATAAGTGCAATGAACGCCAAGTCAATATCGGCCATGGAAGAGCGTCTGAAAAATCAACGGCGCACAATCAAAAGAGAAATTGTTTTTATTCACACCTTCGCTTCAACACCATGTCGAATAGAATATGAGTAGTAAAGTGATTGAATAATAACTCAAATTAATGATCACGTACTAATTGGAATTGGCTATAGGAAATTTAGAAAACGCCACAACCCATTGTCCGCCGCATAGAAAGATTTCGAATCTTTTCGAACAACATTCTTCATTTGGCAACGTATAGGTCCGTGTAAAATGTTGCATCAACATATATCTTGGATCGTGTCGTGTAGTACAGTCATTTGGAATCTCTCATGTTGGCTGACGTAACATGACATGGCCCATTGATAAGACGGCACATGGACTTGTACTGCATCTTATGACTACGACTGGCTATAATATGCTCTTTAACAAAATCATAGCCATTTGCATAATACATGTGGTGATATTTGCGTTGTTGTTTTTTTTATTGTTTTGACGGTTAATTTGCATTCATGTCGATGGCTGTGGTAGTAGTGGCGGAACGAATTATTGCGCATATGATTGGCGGTGGGGTCATTGGCCCCGCGGCGAATTATAATTACCCACGAAATTAATTTTTATGGATATTTGCAAACAAAGGCTCTGCGATGATAAATTGCCAGGTATGTGTCGGAGCTTGCAATGGATACCTATACCTACCGCATCTGAGCTTATAATGGGTTTTCTTAGCTGTCCATCTTTTTATGCATAGTGCATTATTAAATTGGATTTAATTCACTTTATTTTTAATTGCCAGAAAACAAATTAAGTCGATTACATAATGGGAGCAGTCGATTAATTGTCTCAGCAGAGCGATTTGGAAACTCGCAATGTGGCCTTGCGGGAGCATCGACTTTGTGGTACCCGTTTCGCACTTGCTGCTGGTTTATAATCGAGGACGTCATTTAAAAACAAGCAAACTTTAGATATGCAATGTTTGTTCGTCTGCATATTACATGGTTCTGACAAAACGCTTACTAACTTGAGTTGCTGTCAATCAGGCAGAACACTCAAGATTACGGATTAATTCAAGTCCGAGGTAGCTACTCATGCGCGATACGATTATAATCTTTTTTGTTCAACAGAAATTTATTCATACTTTCTAAGGCAGTTATATGCAACTCGATCATACTATTACTACAGTTTTGCCGTATTTAGTTTTGCTCAAAGAACAAGCTTAGTTAATGATTTCAAGGTGTTCACAAACGCGGAGGCGATCAATCTCAATGAGGGCATTTGTTTTTCCCTCCAAATGATATCCAACGATGCGCAGACTTTAATTGGGACCATCAATTTTTAATTTATAATTTTAATGGGGGAATACTTTGTTTTAACAGAAGACTGTCTTTTGAATTCTCCAAAATTCACTGTCCGTCTAATTATTTGTTCTTTAGTTTCTGCAGAAAAGTGGTTATTGTAAGTCCTGCCAAAGACGACAAGTTACAAGAAATTGCTTGAATATTTGGCATTTGCCAGCTTTTAATTTTCACCTAAGATCCTTTTCAGTTATCTGGACTTAAAACAACTCTTTTTGCACTTTGAATTCATTTTTATTACCTGCTTCTGTCATTAATCTTGCATACTGGACAAAACATTAAATCTAATTTAAAACTCTTATTCGGTAGTGTTTTTTTTTTTATTTTTAAACGTTGCTCATTCGGGAACTTCACCATGGTAAAAATGTATGCATTGACAGACAAAATACAAAATTGCCTCTATTGGAAAACCCAATACTATCTTAGTTATTAAGAGTAAGATTGCTGCACCTATTGCTGGGTGCATATAAAGGGTTTTCCAATAAGAGGTGTTATTTTGAATAGCACACTTTTTCGGTTGCTGTCACTTTTGAAGCTGTTATTTTTTGACATTTGACAAGTAGAAACTACGCCATTACTAAAAATGGAACGATACACGCTTCAACAACGCATTGAAATTATAATAATTCACTACAAAAATAGTGAAAAGTGCAAAACTAAAGCATTTTTGGGTCGTCGTGAAGCAACTTGTCGGACCGCAATACAGAAATTGGTGGAAAAATTCGAGCTGTTGGGACAAGTTAGTGATGTGAAGAATAAAACCCGTGCTCGTCGCTCAAGAACAACTGAGAATATTGCTGCTGTAGCCCAAAGTGTTGAAAAAAACCCAGGTTTGTCCATTCCTTGTCATTCTTTGGAATTGGGCATTCCACAAACGTCATTACACCGGAGTTGGATGGCATTGATCTGGACAACGTTCACTTTCAACCAGACGGCGCTACGTGCCACACAAGCAACGAAACCATTGATCTTTTACGGAAAAATGTTCCGGACCGTGCTATCTCTCGAAGAGGGGATCACAATTGGCCACCGAGATCTTGTGATTTAACACCTTGCGACTTCTTCCTTTGGGGCCACGTGAAAGATAAGGTCTACACCAACAGCCCAGCGTCGATTCAAGACCTCAAAGATGGAATTCGTGAGTCTATCGAGGATATAGGGCAGCCACTTTGCGATTTTGTTATGGAAAATTTCATGAAAAGGATATGGTCCTGTAAGCGTGGTCGTGGTGGCCATTTGGCTGATGTTGTTTTTCATTATTAACGGCATACCTTCCTCTTTATTATGAAATAAATATCCGATCATTTATCTCAAAAAATCGAATTTTTCTTTGAATATCAAAATAACACCTCTTATTGGAAAACCCTTTATATATTACGTGTCCTTTGTTTCAAAAATCACCTGGTGGTCGAACAAGCTACATGAAAAATGGAAAAGTTATACCACCCTGTCACTCTCTGTGGATGCCTTGGCTTCTCGACAGTTTTCCGAGCCACAGATGCGTTAACTTTGTACATTGCCGCCGAGATAAAAATGCGCCTTGTCATGAAAAATGATTTTTTAAAAACGCACTGTTTGGGCAACACTAAACAGCACTCACTTTGGAAATAAGTTCAAGTGTAAAGCGACTCATTTCGTTCCGCGGATTTATGGTACTGACCTTCTGTCAAGATTTCGAGCGGAAAACAGCTGTCAATTTCAAAATAACCTAAGATTTAAGTTACTCTCGGTTGTTTGTCAGACGTTCGCGAAAGGTAGCACAGTGGAAAAAACCTTTTAAGATGTAATTTTGTGTTTTTTCCGGGGCTCGAACGTGAGTTCCTTTGCTCAGTACACTATTTCAAATATTTTTTCCAACTACAGTAGAAGTCACTTATAACGACCAGTTGCTTATAATGTACACTTTCCTTTCATTGGTTGGTTCATTATATTTTAAGCTATTCCACCGTCGGATACAACGTCGTCGTATGTAACGAAATGTCGGATATAACGCCCAATTTTCGGAAAAATCAGTCCTTGTCGTCGGTTATAACTTCCGAATGTGAGAAAGTAAAGAAAAAAACGCATGTGAATCTGAATATTTCTTCTTCATTCTTGTAATTTTACAAATAAACAGACTGGTTTGTTGCATCGCCGACATCTATACCTATATACGTTTCTGTTAAATATTATGGCAGTTTATTTGGTGTGTCGCCGTGAAAGCTGCTTTTAAATTAGTTGTGGTTAACGGGTCTTTAACAAAAAAAGTTTGCGTTTTAGGTATGTAATTTTGTTCAATATATTCTTAAATATTTGTCAAGTGCAGTCGGATTTAGCGACCGCCGGTTATAACGACCTCATTTCCTCGGTCCCTTTAACGTCGTTATAAGCGACATCTACTGTATTTCGAAATAATAAAAAAAACAGAGTTTGTTACATCAAGCACTCAATTATGGGTTACGTTGACCTTGTATAAAAACTTCTTGCGAAGACAACATTTTGTACCAGCACACCACCCTTGAAATTTAAAAATCCCACATCCTCATAATATTTCTTCTTGGTTTGTGTTTAAATCAAGCATAAGCAGTAGCATTGCAAGAAAATTGACAAAAATTGAGTCTATCTTCAGGCGCAAGTTAAAAATATTGCTCACGACGTGCGCAATGGCTATTATAGGGGTATTCAAGAAACTTACAAAAATTATAAGCAAACTTTTGGCATTTTGCCTACTCAACAATGTAAGAAAATCCATTTTGAAGGTTAATTTAAAGTTTCCATGCCCACATTCTTTTCACAAAAAAGCATCGTACGACTAGATACTTTCATCTGTCACCCACCCATGCCTGTGTGTCCCTCAGCCAACATTGTAGTTCTGCTGCAAGTAGCTGTATCAAGTATCAAGTATCAAGATGTAAGATCCGCTTGTAATTTAAATTATGTACAGACGCAACATTGTAAGAGAAGCCGCCTTTTGCGGACTTCGAATTAAATATTCCGCCCTGGCAGACATATCGTGGCATTTTTTTTAAACACCCGGCGCTAAATCAGTTTCAGTTCAACTGACATAAACATGGACAAGTACCTACAGCCGACACCAGCATGCTAATGCACCTATAGTGATCTGCATTTGTGTATGGTTAATTTCCTGGCGCTTGTAAATGATTAATTAGCGCCAAGCAAAAGACACCTTTTATCGAGCTTGTTTAACCAGCCGCAACTATTTATGCGAAACGTATTCAAATTTTCTCATTTCAGGCCCGATGAATTGGCTTTGCGAATATAAACTGCTGCTGCTCCTCCACCTCTTACACACTGTCTGGGCAGCTCAACGAGATGTCCCCACTATCGACTCGGCGGCCGGAAAACATCCTACCTCTGAGGTGCCAAAACCTATTCCTCGCCAGAAGTTCGAGGAACTCGATTCCGCCTTCAGGGGGCCGAGGAAACTGAACTTACGCGTTCGGAAGACTGCCAAGTCTCGTAGGCCTTCCCTCATCGATGTCGCACTACAAGTTGCGGCCAAAGAGGGCCTAGACGCGATGACCAACCTCTACCAGAACATCGAACCAGAGATTGTTAAGAACGGTAAGTGTGCAAGCAAATATTTATTCCAACAAATCTTATTGCCTCTTCTTTTTAAGGACAACTCCTCGAGGACAACCATCCGGCAGCGCTGCTTTCGAAGTTCAGCGCACCCACTGAGGGCAGCCAGCAAAGTGCAATGGCGGCGTTTGCAACCATAGCCGCCACTAAGGCTTTTCGGAGAAAGTGAGTATTCGCATTCGTGTAGGCGCCCCCAAAGAATGGACCCTAATGAACTCAATCCCAGTTTGCAAGCTTCACTATTAATCATCGTTAGATGTGTCAGTGCGCGATAATAATTGTCTAATAGATTGAAAGAAATCCCATTCGCAGTGCGACTTTCCCACTTGATTAGCAAGTTATTCTCCTCTGACGACAATTCAATTGAACACTACCATTGCGACTATGGGCACACGATACTCGTGGTAAAGTCAACTTTCACTTTGACATTGAAAACCGAACACAATGTGCCATGATTGCAATTATATTGCTGTACTGATGCCGGAGACGCGGAGAGTCCGCCGGCCACTCGAATTTAATCCCGAACGGATCTTCTGGCTCGAGGCACACGAAACCACACTTGCATCGTTGCATAGAGAGAGCAATTCGGGTCAGAGCGACAAATTGAAATGCGCACACTCCGTGCAAACCGTGACCGTGAAAGTTTGAAATTTTCCCACTGGCTGCGCACGCGGGAAACCAGATACATTTTCCGAAATCAGATTTGCATGCGCTGTAATTGGAGAGTATAATGTTCGTATCCGCGCATCGGCCGCTCACATATATTCGGATGTGCTGCCGGCGGACACTGATGGCAATGCACTCGCCTTGCACTGGTCTTCGTATGGATCTCTGAGAAAACGATCCGAGTGCGGATGCGGAGGTGTAAACGGCTTATAGATAGATACGCCGGTAAAATAAATGTTTAATTTAATAGATACTCGGATGATTTGGTACTTGACGTTTCTGTACGAGTATATATACTTGTGTAGTTGGATGTTGGAAGTTGGTTGAGCAGCTTTCTTGCAGTAAGGAGAACTTTCTCTCCGTGGTACCGGATTAAGAGATGATGTAGTGACAAGTTTTTTTTCATGTCTTTCTTCGTCTGATTAAGGAACAGGAATGTGTCATGTTGCAAGTCTTGTCACGGACTTAAAACGAGCAATTTTTGTCTTTGATCTTGTTTATAAGCTGCATCGTAAGTAGAAGAAAAGTCTAGATTGCAATTTCCGGTCACAAAAAATGTTTCACTGCGGAGGAAACGATTAATGTTGGAGAAACATTTAACGTTTTTCATGCGGAAGCTATATACGACTGTATTTCCGACTTTCGACTTGGTTTTTGCTGATTTCAAATTTAAGGGAATTTTTCAGGTGATTATTCTCAAACCTCAACCTAGGATCAATTAAAAGCTGCTTCAGTTCGAGAGTTATAGCAACTTAAAATATAACCACAGACGCAAACCAAAGACTGTGTTAGACGCCATTCAAGTATTTTCAGCACTAAATTCTTCTGAAATTGGTGAACTTCCTTCTTAAGACTGATATATATAAAGAAATATAAGGTTTTTTTACTCTTGGTATACCTTTGAGTCGAGCGCGATGCGATGAGTGAAATTTCGGATTTGTTTCGCAATCGGTAGGTATCTTTTTAATTTCAATAATAATTAGCGCGTTCTAGTCTCCTAAATTCGTGAAGTCAAACAAATTCGCTACTAAAATTTCGAAAAACATTTAAGTAGTATTTATTCGCAAAGCGCAAATTACACTCAATTATAAAATGAAGTCGTCTCTCAATCAGTCTCCAAATCGCTTTATCATCGAACGGAAAATGGGTCGAATAAATAAAAAACTAGCATTTGCTTTAAGTAAATTGTTGTCAAAGTAAAAGCTTATAGCAATTGCTTTGAATTGGTATGAATAAAAACCTATTTTGCTAATAAAAATTTGATCATAGCATTTGCTTGCAAGTCAAACATGAGCAGTAAATTTAAATTTTGGAATTTTCTTTAAGTGTGTTACGACTTTTGTGGATATAAATAGAAACTATTTAGCATTGGGTCTGAGTTAGCAAAATAGTACACTTGGATTTTCGTAGCAATTGCTTAGTTTTATTCATACAGATCTGAGTACAAGGTAGGTTAGGTTACATTAGGTTGATCAGGCTTTTAAGATCGTCTCAAAAGACCTGGCGCCATATAAGGCCCAACGATATGCCAAGTTAACCATTACTCCGAGCAATTGCTTGACATTCGCAGAGAAGGTGTGCGAGGTCTTCCGCGAGTACAAGGTAAGTGGCACCGCTTTTTGAACATGTCAAAAATTAGAGGTAACTCAAATCATATTTTATTCATACGAAACGTAGCAAGTACTTTGATTTTGACATCTCTTTTGAGTAAAAGTAATTACTACGTTTTATTTAAACCCTCAATAAAAAATTGTTTTCTTTCACCTGTGAGGAGAGCCCATTGAACCCCAACTGATAGATAAGAGAGGAGAAGTAAGACAGGGCCTTAAAGACCTTGTGCTTTCGAAGATGCAAGAGTCAAGAAAGGCAGAAAATGGACGAAAGGATCATCATCATTCATTAAGTTCCTCGAAGTATGCAAAGATCGGCAGAATCTCTGCTGTCAAATAAGTTAACTGCAATAATTTTGATAAAGAAAATACAGATTTTGATTTAAAAATAGAATTCTTTATAATGGCTTTGTGTGGATTACTACATCGGGAAATGCCCTCCGATTGCTCCTTCAAGGCATGCTCGAGTTTGAGCCTTTAAAAAAGTCATGGAAAAAAGTCGAACACCGTTTAATCGAATAATTTTTTTTGGCCAGCTCTGATGACCTAAAAAGAAAATTACACGACTAGAAAATTACTTAGGCAGTAATTGGATATTTTTTACTCGGCCTCTATGGGTAGTGGCACTGTCAATTGTAACCTCAATTCGTTTACATCTATGCTGAGTCCAATCGGCTGAATTGAGAAGCTTTTTCATGACGGTTATACCTTTGGAGAAGCTTAGAAGTTTTTCAGAAGTTCGCGAGAGGTGGCGCAGTTAAAAAAACCTTAAGACGTAATTTGTAGTTTTCGAGGGATTGAACCTTAGGCACCTCTTTCAGATATTTAAGTTGCAGGTAAAAGCTGATTAAAAGTAAAAAGTCCTTTCTTCTAATTGATGCAAGTTGATAAGCCTTGCCGTAGATGTCATTATTATAGGTAGGTACTTTCCAAAGATTCCTTAAACTGGCTTCCCTTTAACCAGTTTGTCAAGAGCTTTGTGGTCAGTTTGCTCTCCATTGGCTCATTAATGCAAATTTAGTTACCTTATTTTCAGCTACTTATCGTACAATAGCATAAGTTTGAAAAATTCAGCAATTTGGCAATTATTAATACCGCAGTTTTCTAGAAGTAGGTAGGCTGATTTTGTCGCGGTTACCACATCTTCAGTTGCGTCCAGTGCGTCCTTTTTTGTAGCTCTAAATGTCATGAAGTACATAAACAAAAATGTGCACAAGCTATTCAGCTAGCAGTTGTCAGTGAACATAATACAAAAGGTCTGTTCCTTTACTTTTGTATTAAAAATGGAAGACTGTGAAAATGACAGTGGAGGGGATGAATTCTCTCCCAGAGAGGGAAACTTACACTTAAGTTAATGAACGCTTTTGTAGTAACCTTTGAAAAATGACAGATAGTTAAAAAATGCCAAATGCCAAATAAAACAACAAATTTTAATCAGCTGTCAATTTTCAGGCGACTGACAGTTGTTTCAATTCTTACGCAAAAAAAATTGTTAAGTAAAAACTAGTAAGAGGGGAAATATCCTGCACTCTCGAAGCCGCTCTCTTTTACGAATTTTTCGAGTTGAGGAACGACAGTTGAGTAAAATGCGTAAGAATTCGTTGAAATTCGTAAGATTTTAAAGTAAAAGAACAGACGTGATAATTTAACGTATCTGCTGTCAATTGAACTACGATTTTCAGTTTGGCAATCACAAATTATTGAAAAAAAACATTCTGACAATAGAAGTGCGACTGAGATAGCATGTACGTGCAAAGTCCTACTTGAATTCTCAATGGGAAACACATTAAAATTACTTAAAGTTTTACATTTGGATAAATTTTCACCAATGCGACTGTCAGACAAAATTTTACAGACCTTAGAAACCGAAATTAGACAAAACCATTGAACAGTCCTCTACCGCCTTTCGTGTGCTACTGTCTACTGATTTGTTTTCCACATTATTGATTGCCACACACTTGCTCATCCGCTGGCAGTTAAATTAGATTTTAACACTCTAACCCTAATGAATAGTAACCATCAAGTAGCCTGCCGTCTGCCAGTGTGACAGTACAACACTCAAGAGTTGGCTTTTAAATAATAATTTTAAACAAAAAGGAAATTGGGTCAATCGACCATAATTTTTAATAACTTAATCGTGCTAAAAGTACTAAACAATATGTAATGCAATGGCATTTGAGTGAAATTAAAAGCGAACAAACATCACGTTTCTTCGTTACGTACGCACTTACATGCTGTAGATACGCAATCAAGAGGTATCGACTCATTTTCCATTAGAAGATTGCGCCTTAAGCCGCAAATCGGTTGCAGTTACCAATTACCTTCCACATGGGATCCAACCATTCCATCCACTCATGGTAGCCTTCCTGCACACACTCTTTCTGGCGTGTCATTCACTTGATCTAATCCTATCTAAAAATAAAAAAAGAAATATGAAAATGAAATCAACCGACAAACAAGAACGCATTCACTTCAAGTTGCAGCTTTCACTATCCACGATGAGTGGTGAAAGAGTGTTGTCTAAATGGACAACCCGAATTTCACTAATTAAATCCAATTCTTGTCCATCGCATCCATCAGATCGTTTAGAACCAGACTGACAACTTCCGAATCGAGAACGAAACGAAAACGAAAGTTCAAGAGCGCACCGAGTCGAACTTAAGAAAGACCAACCAGCCACCACAAGGCATCGTTTAGCATCCCAAAACCGCATCGCAACTAAACCATACAAGAAGCAACCACCGCACTCGAAGCGGTGTTAAGTGCGGAAAATGTGATTTCCCACTTTCTCCTTAATTTTCCCTCCCATTGGCGGTTGAACTTTTTATAAATACGAGCGCACTCATGACTTTCGATTCACTTTTAGTCGAAATCTGGAGTCGTCATCGCGTCAACGCAACGCAATGCCTTGACTTGTGAAGTTGAATTCATACCTCATACGAGTATACGCGGTCGGCGATGAAGAATTCGGTGCACAGTGAGACCCTTTTGGTGTGTGTGTGCGGAGGCGCGCACATGCGTCCATCGAGTGCTAATTAGTTATGCAGCCCGCAATGCGCTGATTGTGCAGGTATGCGCAGTGATAGAGTGAACTGTGTGGCCTACTTAGGGACGCGTCGACATGAAAGTGAAACTAAGGCTTGTTGTGTGTTCTCCTCATCCACAGTTACAAGGAAACAACAGTGTTGGGACGGCAGGCGCAATCGCAGAAGGTATCGTTCCGGCGAACGCCACTGGAGGGCTTGTGTCCCCCTAGAGAGCCACCGACATGCATGCCTGCCGCGCAGAGGTATCGCACTCACGACGGGACGTGCAACAACCGGCGAAGACCTCGGTGGGGGTCGGCTCAGATGCCGTTCAATCGGTTCCTGCCACCGGAATATGGCGACGGGGTGGATTCGATACGAGGATCTGTGGAAGGTGGGCCGCTGTCGTCGGCGAGGTTTGTCAGCTTGCTGGTGCATGGGGCGCGAGAAGGTGAAGCACCGCTGACGCTGATGATTGCTCAGTGGGGACAGTTGCTGGACCACGATCTGACGTCGACTGCTCAGCCACGGTAAGGATTAAATTAATACTTTGAAAGATCCTCGCCTCATACTGCTTTTCTACTTGAAGGTCAATCAACGGATCGGTTCCGAGTTGCTGTGGAGCCAAGGACTTCCATCCGTCATGCTTTCCGATCAAGGTCCCGCTTGACGATCCGTGGTTGGCGCCGTTGAAGGTTCGCTGCCTGGAGTTCCTGCGCTCGGCGCCGGCTCAACGGAGGGACTGTGTTCTGTCTTGGCGGGAGCAGACCAATCAGGTCACCTCGTTTGTGGACGCCTCACCGATATACTCGAGCAGTGCCAAGACCTCGGACAATGCGCGGATCTTCCGCAATGGGCTGCTGGTGTTTGGTCGCGGCAATCCGGCGGATGATGTTTGCATGCGGGGCGCCATAGCGCATCAGTGTATCCGATCGGGAGACGGTCGGAGCGGGGAACAGCCCGGCTTGCTGGCACTTCACCACGTCTGGGTGGGCGAGCATAATCGGATTGCAATGGAGCTGAGTAATCTCAATCCGCATTGGAGTGACGAAAAGATCTACCAGGAGACTAGGCGGATTATCGGAGCCCTCTTCCAGCACATAACCTTCCGGGAGTTTCTGCCGATCGTGCTGGGTCGTGAGGTGTGTAAACTGTTCGACATAGAATTGGTGAGCAGCGGCTTTTACACTGGCTACGATCCGAACACGAACCCCTCGGTGTCGAACTCATTTGCAGCGGCGGCCTTCCGGTTTGGGCATTCCCTGGTGCAGAACACGTACATGCGGTGTGATCGCCATCACAATTTCATCAACAACAGTGAGTAGAGTTGAGTGTTGTGTTTAAAGAAACCTCTTTTAACAGTTTTTTTTATATCCTTTTAGATGTAACCCTTCACGAGGAGTTTCAACAGGGTGACATAGGGACCGCTGGCTCGCTTCATCGCCTGCTGCGCGGCTTGGCAACGCAGAAGGCTCTGAAACGGGACGAGTTTATAACACCCGAACTCACTAATCACCTTTTCCAGACACCAGGTAGTTGCAGCAGAAAACACACCCAGACCACATTTTAAACCTTTCTTCCTAGGCTTCCCCTTCGGTCTTGACCTCGCGGCGATCAATATCCAAAGAGGCCGCGATCATGGGATAGCACCTTATACCACATGGCGTCAACCATGTGGCCTTTCGCCGATCACCTCGTGGGATGACCTGTCAGGCGTGGTCGGCCCGGAATCGGCAAAGCGGATCAGCCATGCCTACCGCAACGTCCACGATATCGATCTGTTTGTCGGTGGAATCGCGGAGCGTCCTGTGGTCGGAGGCCTTGTCGGGCCAACGTTCGCCTGCATCATTGCGCAGCAGTTTAGTAACTCCCGAAAGGGTGATCGTTTCTGGTATGAGAATCCCGGCTTCGAGAGCTCCTTCACTCCGGCACAGCTGCACTCTTTGCGTCACGTTTCTCTATCGTCGATTCTGTGTCGAGCTGTGGGCGGCGGCACCCTCCAGCCACACGTATTCATTCCTAGCGACGTGGCAGGCAACGAACGTGTCGAATGCGGCAAGGACCCCCTTGCACCGATAGACCTACGACCTTGGTTGGAACAAGATCCCTTCCTTGCGATGGGCGAACAAAAGATCGACAGCCCCGTCAGTCAAGACCTACCCACGCCAATGCAGGTTCAGGTGACCAAGGAGCAGAAGGGCATCAGTAATCGCGTGCACAACATCACGAAGGTAACTCATGTGGACTTCATTCCAAACGGCGCCATCGGCTTCCATCGAGTGCCGAACATGACAAAGATTCACGACAAACTAGACATAGCACAGAAGCACGTGACACGACCAATGAACAAGCTTTTCCTAGGCATCAACAACAAGCTGGATAAGGGAAGGCTTCCGTTGAAAAAAATCCCCAAGCCGACTGCCAAACGACCGAGCACGACTACACGACGAACCGTTGTTATCCACAATGTGGAAATTGAGCTGCGAAGCACCGCTGCCAAGGCGCCCAAGGGCAAGAAAAAGAAGACCGACAGCGATATCAATCGGGACATTGCCTCAGCGGCTCAGAATACCATCTTGAAGGTGGCAGGGGTTGTCAGGTCTCAGATGAACGCGGCTATCGAGGCCTTAGAGCCAAGAGAAGATGAGGAAAGTGCGACCCAAACTACTACCGAGATGGACAACTTTGACACCACTGACAGGACCGACTCTACAACTGACATACCCACAGAGACTACTACGCAGGAATCGACTTCCACCGAAAAACCCACAGAACAACCTACGAGTGACAACAAAACTACACCGACACAAGCTCCCGACACTTCAAGCCAATCGTACAAGGACTTCCAAGCAATCATAGACTCGGCACTTCAAGAACCGACAGACCAGTACATACGAGTACACCGTAGTCCGGTGTATAACAACTTCAAGGTCCGGGGTGTGGAGCTGAGTACACACCTGGACTTCAGTGATAAACTGCGAACGTTGAAACTAGACAAATCCGCCTTCACAGGAAGGCAACTGTCACAGAATCCATTAGGCGAGACCAAAGTACAATCGAACACGACAGAAACAGACAACAGCACAACAGACTTCTCAGGCACGCTACGCAACGTAGAACTGCGACAACTTCACGAACGACCAATCTACAACCGCCCACAGAAAGTCATCGTAGACGGACCGAACGCCGATCAGTACGAAATTGAAATCAACATCCGACAGACGAACCCTACCACGCCCAAAGGCAACACTAATCACGGACCCTACAATAACGCCGACAAACGCTACGACATAGACGACCAACACGCTTACGACTACCAACAAGCGCAGCAGAGTACGTCCGGTCACAACTACTTTACCCAGTCGACCAGGGCACCCTACAAAGTGAGAACAAAACCGCCGACAATCATCTACATAAACGAACATGACGACCGACAAACGACGACGGGGCGACCTCCTGGATTCTTCCAGAACATAATTTCCTTTGCGACAAACGGTTTCAACGGCAATAAGCAACAGGCGGTGCCTACAAGCAGTCCCTTCCATCACACCCCGAATAGGATTGTTACTGGAACCGGTCACGATAGTGGCGCACACTCTCCCACGTCAACTGGCAACTACCTGGGCTCATCGCACGCACAGAACTATCCGTCAAAGCCGCAGAGCTCGGAAAGCTATCTGAGCTCGCCACAGGTACACCCCTTTCCCCCACCTCACCATCCGTACCCACATCCGCCGCCTAATTTCCCGCCACCAAGGTTACCTGGAGCGAATAGCTTTAGCACGGTTTCCAGCGCAGGTGGGGTGGCTCACGCTTCCAGTAGCGCAGTGAGTACGGGACACTTTGGCGCCATAGTCGGTCAGGCAATCAGTGAGGGAAGTGACAGTACTTTCAGTTTCAATATTCGACCTTCCTCGAGGCCGCAACCGAACTTGGTCACCCCCACTGGTATACGACCCAACTACGAACTCATACCGCCACGACGAACCTCCCAGTACGCCAGTACACCCAGCTACGCCAACCCACCGAAGCCCATTTCGACAGTGGAGAACTTTCACTACCCCCCGAACAGACAAGACCCCTTCTCGAGCCATACCAGACGGCCAGCGCCACCCTACTACAATGAGAGACCGACAAACGTGTACGACCCGGCTTACGACGAACTTGGACGATCCGAATTAAAGATCAACGATACTGACGACAAGACCAATGGTACCAAAGACGATGAGGACTTTGACAGTGGCGAGTACGACTACAATGACGACGACGATGACCCACATGGTTCTGACAATGACGTTGACAACGAGCAACCGGCTCTAAAATTCGACAAAGACGGATATCTAAGACCCGAACATATGACAGCTAGTCTTTACAAAGAGCCTATGCTGAACAAAACCGACCTTAACGCAACGGAACTGGACGACAACTTTGTACTGCCAGTACTGAGGCAAGATGACAAGTTTATAGAAACTCAGCCGACAAACGAGGTGAAAAACCTCGTGAATGCAACAACAAACGCAACAGCATTTCCTGTCATCGAACAAAAGAGCTTGAGTAATGACATTTTAGCCGAAGACTATGACGAAATGCTAACGGCCAGGACTTCATTTTTGGCCGCCCGGAACGCCGGTCGCGGAGAGAAACGAAAGAGGCCGGCAATTAATCTACAAGTCGCTTTTGCTCCCATCAAAATCTTGACAAAGCCAGAGAGGTAAGTTTTTCATGACAATCTGTGTGGTGGCTTACTAAGCTTTCTCCTTATTTAGGCCCGACAATTGGGTGATTTTCGACACCGTGGAGGAGAAACCCCTGTTACCAGTTCAACCGGACTATAACTCTGAAACATTGATGGCCGAGGAAGTGCCGCTGCCGTTCGATGAGCACCGAGTGCTGCCAGCTATGACATCGACTACAGAACAAACTGTCAACACTGACATTACAACGACTACTGACGAAACTACCAATGAACAAAGTACAGTGGAACTTGAGGACGTCACAGATAGTACGATACTGGAAGAGGACATAACGACAAATACAGAACAAACGCACAGAACGACTGACGTTTACGAATACACAACGGACATTGTACCGAACAGTACAGAAACGGTGACAGACAGACCGACAGAGTACGCAACAAACCTACAGACAGATCAAACGACAGAAGTACTTACTAATACAGAGACATACTCACCGACGACAGATCTACAGACAGAAGTCAACTTGACATGAATTTTCGTAGACCAAACTTATGTATAAGATAATTTATTTCTCATTCGTGTTCATTAAACTATTTATTCTAATTCTAATTCATCTTCATCATCGTGCATTTTCCATTTTCCATAAAGAAAAGATATTACAATTTGTAAAAAAAAACAGAAGAATGCAATTGTGTTTTTAATCCATTTCTGACAGCAACTTGCGCTACTGACAATTGTCCTCCCACCTCACAGCTAATAAGACATGGAACGCACTATGTATGACAGATTTGAACTTAAAGTCCAGCCAGTTGAGTTGACATCGCATACAAAAATGACTGATAAACAACGTTCTTTTTTTTTTTGGCGGACGAGAAGGTGGTTGAAATGTGTTTCCTCTAGTAAATAATTGAGCTAATTTTTTTTAAAATTGTCACATTACTTTGACAGTTTAGGAATTGATAGCTTAATTAAAAAATTAAAAAGAACATAAGTTTATTTGAAATGATAAACACTCAGTTTTATTCGCATATTCGTGAATGGAAAAGCGACAGAAGTGGATTTCATCCAAATGACAGGTATGATTGACAGCAAAACCCATCTCTTATTATTCTCCCTGACTAAATATTGAGGGTAAGTTAAGTTTATTCCTCAACTAAGGGGCTTTATGCTCAGCCAAAACACAGATTTTCAGTGACAGTGAGAGATCAGATCTGTTTCGTTATGCATGTCAGTTTGCACTAATTATATTGCTACCGTCAAACGGGCTTATATACAGTATACACCCCTTTTGAATTAGAAAAAGGTGTAGGTCTTGGTAGGTTGGTAACGTCAAATTTAATGTTTACCAAACTTAATGCTGGTACGCTGTTCGAGTGATGTGAAATTTTTCATACAAATTTTTCACTGCGAAATGTCAAAATGAACTTTCCACGTGAAGATTTCACTAGGCAGTAGGTACACTGTTGAAGTGGAAAATAGTTGTTCAAAAAGTGATTTGTAGGGAGCGTTAGGTACTTAAGCAATTTCACTTGGCTTTTATTGTCCGTCGCATTAAATTTTTGACATTTTGGCGTGAAAATTTCACTTTCAATTTCAGAGCACTTTTTGGAGAGGAGTGAAAATTTCACTTCACACGAACAGCGTACAAGTCCTTTATTTGTAAAAGCTGAAAAAATAATATGGCAAGGATTCTGCATTTTTTAATACAATTTGGAGGAAACACACCCTTTTTTTTGGAACGTTGGCTGAAGCCAGAACTATAGCCCATCTATACAAGAATGAACATCGGAAAATAATAGGCGAGTAGGATAGCGTGTTAAATCATTTTGCATACAACTACCTACCTACATAATTCATAAGACTGACATCGACTTGTTCTCATATTTCTTTTCATCGGCCGCTACTGTCACAAGAGTACAGTCAAAAATGTAAAATTCAAAATTTAAATAATCTTTACTGAGCGAACTTGCAGATAGCGCCACTTGTAGTACCGGATAAACAACAACTGTCATCAGCTGTCATCCTTCATATAAAAATGCTACATTTGTGCGTTTGTGCATTGTCGTCGTCGATGTAAATTTGTCGATAGCAAAATTTGTTTATACACCGCGAAAAAGTGAAATTTTTTACCAAAAATGTTCACAAATCAATAGAAATTAATCAGAGCAATCGGCCTACATGCAACGCGAAATGTTTTGCGAACTATATTTTGACTTTAGTTCTGTTTAAGTGGTGGCAGCAATAGTAAGTGCATTGTGAAGGGATTTTCATTTCTTTTACTTTACCCTCTATCTGGTAAAGTGGTAACTAGGGGGGGATGAGAATGAGATCCTGATTTTCATCAGCCAAGAGAGACGGAGTGTAACAATTTTTCTCGTTCTTTTCTTTTCACCCATTGCAGACAAAATAGTTTAACTTGAATAATGGAGAATCGCTTTGGTGCAAGTATCTATGCGGAAACATCCTCGGATGAATTCCTCTCGGATAGTTCAGATGAAGATTCAGACGAATGCAGGGATCTGTCAACGTCGAGGTCATTAGAAACAGTGCCATCAGCAAGCGAAGAACTGAATCTGCATCACAAGTTGCGGCAGAGAGAGGTAAGCGGAGGCAGCACTACGCAGAAATACTTGTTGGACAGGTCCTAATAGTAGTGCGGAATTGATTTCTATTTTTAGAACACTGGACACTTTTCGGGGAATCCAAGATGTAAACAAGTGCAACGCGCATTTATTAAAGTGCCAAATAGACTAGGATTTTGTCTTAAGGATATTGTGCCGTATTGCTATTTACAGGGGTGAGTAAAACGATCGCCGACTTAATGCGTGCATTGCGATTTCTTTTGGCAGCAGTCTGCTTTATATTTCGGATTAACGTGCGGGTGGGGAATTGCCCCGCAAATTGTGATTTTAATGCGAAAATAATTTTATTTCGTTCCTCAGTTTCGTAAAGTAGGTAGGCAAACGTCTATAATTATCCCTAAATTGGGTCAGGGTCATAAATAATGAGCTGGCATTCTTTTATTGCCCTGTTTACTTAGCTGGTCAGTGATAAGAGACAAGTTGTGAATAATTGCTTCTCACTTAAGTTAGCAGTAAGGTAGGTACCGCGGTTGCATCGTCTATCAGTTAGATAACCCACTTTGACGACTAGTGCGCTTAGCAAACATTAGTCTTGAACTTGTTTGCAAGTTGTATAAGGTTTACTGCGCAGGAAAAACGTGTCTGCCAAAGTGATGCTTGCAAATCGGTTCTGTTTGCTATTAGGGGTTTCCTCAGTTTAAGAGAATTAGGGAAAACCATTATTTTATGATGTTTTAGTGGATAGTTGCGATTGCTTCCACTTTTTGCAATCACTATCGCTTTATTCGTCGCACAGTGAAAGATCTTTTGAACTTTTAAGTCGCTGCCTACGAAGTTAAACCTTGCACTGTTGCTGTTCGATGTGATTCCTTAGCTGCATCCGCATTATAAACAATTTTTACACCCGACTTTACTTAAAGAACTAATTATGCTCCTCCCGTTTCAGCCATATGTTTATGGGCCTAAGCGCTTGCGGACAGTATCTACTTAGCTATAAGGTGTGCTGCAACGAGAGTTCGAATGCGAATGCTTATTACTTTAATATTGGATATAAGTACACGTAAGTAGATCTGCCATGGTCCATGCCAGAGCCAATTTTCACCAGGTTCACTTTAAGATTATACTTCTGGATCTATCGACCCCACCAACCCCTCCGCCGGTTCTTTAAGAGCTGCCTCTTCGACGATCATGGCGTTGATAATCTGAAAAGCGTCACCATGGCACAATGGGTGACCAACCCTCGGGTACTGATAGTACACGGCGCGGCAGAGAACGACAATGAAGATTCCTACCTAACGTATGTAAAAGTTCCTAAACTCGGTTGTTTGGATTGCAAAAAGCTGCGTGAATTCGATGAAGACGGATGTAAGTTATAGTTTTGCCTCCAAGCACATTTTTCAAGTTGACTCTTCTTTTAGTTTCGCGGTGCGACGCCTTATGCATCAAGTGCAATCTGACAATACACACAAAATACTCAACAACAGAATCCGATCCAAAATTCAATCCACATATCAACTTGATATGCCCCGACAGAGTTGTCATCGTTGCGAATGGATTTATTCACATGCTCAATGTGGACCTGGAGCAGCATACAGTCCACACTCCAAGTCATCAGCAACACGTGATAGCGCAGGCAGCGACGACGCCGTCGACGATGGCCGCATCGGCGGTGGTACGCAGTACACCACCACATGAGGCACATCCAACTGCGACTGCGGAGAGGAGACAGCCGGCATACTCTTGTCCCAGGTCGAGTGCAGTTGCGGCAGAAGAGACTCTTGGTTGTGATAATAAGAATAACATAGTCGCGCGTATAATCGCCGACTTCTCTGACATCGAAAACGAAGCTCAATCGGGCAGTGGGGAGAAGTCCTCGCACCGAATTGCCGACTCGGCGAAAGCAAAGAACTTTGACGAGTTGATATTCACCTGCGGTTTGAGTACAGGAGCTGGTTCCTCGAACGCAAACAGCCAGACTGCGAACAGTGTCGCCGGCAGTAGCCAATCGAAAGTGAACCTGGTCAACCACCAGGCGAAGCGAAATCATCGAATCGTTACCAAGTCCTATCGTAATGGGGTGACCACAGTAGACCTGCAGGGCGCCAGCACAAGCGTCAGCGACAAGTCCAATGCCTACGAGTTCTCGGAAGACAACGAAAAGTGCGAAAAGATCGGAACGTTTCGCAAACGTCGCCTGGCCGACAAGAAATACGAGTTCTCCGAGGACAACTCGGAGAACATCATTCCATTTACGAAAATTCGCATGACAACGCAACAACTGCTTCCGGCAGCGAGCCGCCTCCATCGTACAACTAGTCACTTCCATTCGCCATGCGTTTCACCCCCATCAACGTCGTCGTCGCATTCATACGAGAACATCAGCGCCACTGTTCATCATTATCACGGATTTCGATCACCCTGCGGTTCACCCGTGGGCAACACCATGATGCGGTCACCTGGACACATTTTCCAGCAGCAAAAGTCTCCGCCGTCAAACGCGGGCCAACAAATGTTGAACTTTAAGCCCCTGACAACGCTGTCTCCACTGCAAGTGTCCATGGCCAAGAGGAATCACTACGAGATTGGAAACATGTCGCCGACTCTGGTGCCGTTTCTGTCGCCCAGAAGGGAAGAGCCCAAAGTGTTTGAGGTGCCTCTGCAAGGTGGCTTCGGGCAGGAGAAACCCACGTGCACAAAGAAATTCAAGCGACGCTATGTAGAGGAGGATGATGCGGCGTCGGTTATTACCAGCGAAGAGGGTAAGTGTTGATTTTTCTTTCTCAACTATGTATAATCAAAATACTCGTTTTCAGATGACTGCATCTCCCCCGGCTATCATACGTTATTGCCGGTGGAAGTTCACGGATCATGCTACTCCGACATGCAGATGATTTCCCAGATGTCCTACCAGAAGCTTAGGTGCCCGTCGGCGGTGATAACGCAGCACTCGTTCGACTTGGAAACGTTCACCTACTATGTCATCAGCAACTTGTGTCAGAAGAACAACAAGACCTACGACGTCTTCTACGACTGGGCGTGTGAGCTCATCAATGTAAGTTGACTGACCACAGTATGAATTCATTTAAAGACACCTCCTCTCGATAGATTTGCCCGCGTAGCAACTTGATTTGCTGTGTCCTAATGGCTCACTTCACAGCTCGTGATCAGCTACCTGCCGCCACTAAGAATTGCCTCAATTGCTCAAGGAACATCGATTGTGTCTTCCATCGCAAACAGTTCGAGTGTCGCATCCTCTTCACCTGGAACATGGAATTGGGCGAATGGGATGTGATTGACTACGGCGAGCTTCATGAATTCAATCGAATCTCTCAACCCTACGACTGTGGCAGCACAAAATCATCGAACATGTTTGGCGGCGGACTCTCACAAACGGCTAAATCTCTGGCGCAGGACCTGGCCGCCAGTTTGGACAAACTGCAGGATTTCTCGTCAAATCTTCGAGTTTGGGACTCGAATGTGAGCAAGACAAAGAGTTGTCTCACCGATTTGGACAACGTGATTGAGTTCTTCCTAAAGCGCCCGCGATACAGTGAGTAGTGTGCGGGCGCCAGATACAGCCCTGCATCAGCTGAGATGTCCAACTAATGAGAAAAAGACTTTTTTTTTTAAATTAGGTTCGCTTTAGGTTTTTGTCAATGAAATGAAATGTGATTTGATTCGTATTTTTAAGTTTAAGTTTAAGTTTAAGTTTTTAAGTTTTTGTAATTATCTCATTTCGTTTGAATACTTTTTGTGGTATGCACACAGTGAGAAAAGAGTAGATATACTCGGTCTGTCGGGCTGTGCCCCCAGTCTGAGGTAGCCAAGTGTATTTGTAGCACAGGGTCGTAGGGTTTATTATTTTATAGGCAAAACTATCAAATTAAACGGGTAGCTAAGGGAGTATCGACTGTATGTTTGTGTTTAGCTAAAATTTTGGGTTTTATTTGTTTGCAGTAACTGTATCTGTGCTCTTTAGAAATTGCCCACTCTTTTGTTAAACTTGAACTAAAATACGTACGAGTTTCTATTAAGGAATACGAGTGAGATTTGCTGTATGATTGAAAGGTATTTTCAGTGAACAAAATAAATATGATATTTGAAATGAGATTGCGTGATTTTGTTTTAATGCTTAAATAAGTTGCAGGAAGACAATCTTCATCAATTGAGAACGGCTGGGCCGATTTGTCTCAATGTTTTTTTTCCTTTGTTAGTAATCTTGTTTCCCTCCGGAACAGTACACCCTTCGATTCCCTGCGTACTGTAGATGGTGTGCTGTGCGCTACTTTTTGAAAGGTTTACGAACTCAACGTTCGCCGATGTAATGGTTTCTGCGCCAGCGAATCAAATTCGTATATTGTTTGCGATCATCATAGCCACATGTCATCCGTCGAACCCGACCGCATTGTGGGACAAATATAAGGACGAGATGGCTGACGACATTTTGCACAGAGTTCGCACGACAAATTTCGAATTTCGATCTTGAAATTAACGACGAGATGAGAAACGAAGCGCTAGTTCTGATTAAAGACATGTGGATGTGCGTACTCATGTTCGGCAGTCTGCTTCTGCTGTCGAAATTGAAAAAGCCAACGCCAAAACGTTCGATGCACGATGCATTTAAACGCGAATTGCAACGGGAGGAAGACTATGATCGGTATGAGCTGGCCGAAAGAGTCCAAACAAATGTGCCGCTTTTAAATGCCGAGCAGTTCTTCTGCTGTGCTGTACGTGTACGATTTTTTGATAAGGGTTGTTGACGGGAGGCATTTACTTTATCGATGCTCCCGGTGGGACGAAAATGCAAAATTATCATTTGGGATGAATGCACGATGGTGCATAAACGAGCAGTTGACTGAACAATGAAGGATTTACGAGGTGATCGGAGACGATTTGGTGGATCTATGATACAAATATGAGAGTCGCATTGCAGAACGACCAATCGGCTGCTGAATTCTCGAGACAACTGATGTTGATTTTTCGACTGGATTGATATCGTTCGCTGCAAACTTTTGTGAGTTCACATCATCGAAGGAGGAACTCATCACCAAAGTGTTCCCCGGCATTGCACAAAATTATAAAAATTTCGATTGAATTAGTAAACGGGCAATACTAGCAGCGAAGAATAAGGACGTCGCGTCGATAGCTTGAATTTGATTATTCAAAGTCAAACCGCAGCAGAATTGCATTCGTACAAATCCGTTGACCGCGTAACCGACGAGGATAAAGCGACCAACTGTCCGGCGGATTTTTCGAACTCGCTTGATGTGTCAGGAACTTCGCCGCATAATTAACAGCTGAAGGTGGGATCGATTCTAAATCATCCGAAATTGAGCAACGGTAAGCGGTTGTCCGTCAAGAAACTGATGAACAATTTGATTTAAGCGACGATCATTAAGGACAAATTCAAAGGAAAGGAAGCCCTTAAACCACGAATTCCGATTATTTCAGCTGATCTCCCATTCCAGTTCAAGCGGATTCAGTTTCCCGTTTGATTGGCTTTTGCAAATTGGGATTCTCGAATTTCCCTGTTTTTCGAATGGTCAGCTGTACGTTGCCTGTTCTCGTTTTGGCAAACCGTCTTCGTTGTTTGTTTTTTTTCCCGAAAAACAAATCGAAAAACATTGCTTATAATATCGCTCTCTACTGACTTCGATTCAATTCAAATAAATTACATTGAAATTTAAACTATCTGTGTTTTATTATCACTCTGGAGTTTATTTGAAGGCCCCCCCCTGGTCAGTACCAAAACTCTGCAGTCTTGAATTATCCTGACAACACTTCGCCCTGCGTGAAGCAGAAAAATGAGGGCCCTCTGACAGACACAATAAATAAAAAACTAAAAACTAAAACCTTCTATAAGTATAGGTATCCAAACGCTAGGTATGTGAAATGTGCAAGACATCGCTTGAACCTGGCTCGGTCTAATGCCAGGTCAACTCCTGAAATTCGCAATTGCCTTGGTGTAGTTAGTGAAATAGCTAATTTCTTCCGCAACCATTCAAACGCAAATTTAACTTTCAAAAATGGCATTAAAAAACACGCACCAGAGAGCCGAAAAACTCGACTTTGCGAAACAAGGTTCATTGAAAGGCATGACAGTAGGTATTATTTCCTTTGTTGAGCTCTCCAAATGCATCTTAATAAGTCTTGACGAAATATCGAACATAACGTGGGCGATGTCTTTGAAAGCATCAACGCTTTTGGCAGCAGCGGTGGAAAAAAGGTATTTCCTAATAAGCCTGATTGTATGCGAAAAACTATTCAGTATAACGCTGCCCTTATCAGTTTTCCTACAGAACAAATGGGTACTTAGATTTCGTTTCAGCAATCGAACGCACAAAAAAAGTTCTGAATTCTCTTAAGAACATCAGAGAAAATGCCGACGATTTCTTTAGAGATGCTTTCAATCCGCATCCCAACTTGCCGAGGACCTATTTGAAGTTCAATTATTAGCTCCAATTCATTCATTGAAACAGACAATGCGTTCCAGAAACCTCTTCTACTGAAACCTATTTTAGAGTGTCTATACTGATTCCTTGTATAGATTCGTCAATACGAAATTTTACAGACAGATTCGTTGTCAGCTGTAATCTGTAAAAGCTGAGTACATTCTTTGGTGCGAAAAAATATCGTCGAGTGATCCTTCTACCGAAGTTTTGAAAATGCTTGATTTATGTGACAAGACGTACTTTAGAGGTATAAATTTTTTGCTGTCGGTTTTGGCCACGCTTTCAGTCACCACAGCTAATGTTGAACGAAGCTTTTCAACTATGAAAAGGATTAAAACAGTGTCCCGAAGCGTTATGAAGAATGCCAGATTAAGCTCACTTGCTTTGATATCTGTTTATTCCGACATTAATGTGGATCCAGAAAAGGTGATTGATCTCATGTCAAAAAAAATAATTAAGAATCCTAAAACAATAATTTAAGTATACCTATGTTCGTTTAAGTATAGACGATTTAAAAACTAATAAAAATCAATGAATTGGAATGTACCTATATAGTTTTTTGTTTAAAAAATTCCTCGTAAGATTTGGAAGCAAGCCCCCCAGAAACAAAATCCTGGCTACGGCCCTGGCGGTGGTTGAAGAAAGTCTCAAACATTGACACAACTGAATGACAGCCGGGGTATCACGTAAAACATAAACAACTGGAAATTCTGTTCTAAAGGTTTAAAGTTAATTGGCAGTGTAGTCCCGACAGACTTTCCATAAATCTCTTTATGAATCTATACCAGAGGCAATAGATATCTTGCCCTTGATTTAGGTATACGGACACGTCTGTGGACCATCTTATCTGAGAACTGCAGTGACCAAATGTCCAGCTTTCCATTTATCTCCTTAAAATAACCAAACGCAATAAGCTATTTTATTCTTTTATGTTTATTTGCAATTTAAAACACCCATTAAAAAATTGCAACTAATCCATTTTTGTTGTCTGCTCGGCTAAAATTTATGAATTGAATTATCCAGCATGAAAATGTATGTTGACGCGAAAATTGCCTCCTGCATTTGTATGTCCTCTTTCTGTATGAATAGGTTTACCTACGTACCTATGTTCAACTGAAAACCCCTGAGAGGTTGTAGCTGTAGGCAATTACCTTTATCGATCGACCGGTTAACCGGTTCTTTGTGTGCCTTGTAGCGGGGTAAAGACGGACATGATAATGACGAATTTGAAATTATTGTGGTCAGTTAATTGACTGAACTTTGGATTGTAAACAATAATTTACGGGGCTAACACAATAGCACTTACGGGTTATTAATATTTTACATAAGGCGTGCGTGATTTTTCTATTTTCAACTCCCCACATTTCCTAAGTAGGTACCTACCTAGTTACAGCAAAAGTGCACACTGACACAGAAGACGATTTATTAATTTTTAATTATTGCGTGTCTATCTAATTATGCGTCATGTGGTAGGTAAACGGATTAATGTCTGCAAACCCAGTAGGTATAGTCTAAGTTATGCACAAGTGTGAAGAGAAATTAGGCGGATAGCCAGAAGTGTAAAAAAGGATAATTGTTTAGGCACGCAACGTAGATATTTATTGGACTGACTTAATTTCATTAATATGCAAGAACAATAATATGCCAGCCTCAAAAAACTCTGTTTAGGCAGGATAAACCTGACTACATGTTGATCATATAGAATTGAGGTAGCGAGGGGACTTCGACTGCCTCGGTCTTTCTATCGCATCTGAAAATGATCGATAACTCATCAGAAATCGAACAAAGAATACCTCCTCAACTCTTGGAAGACGCTGCTTATTTTGCGCTGAGATGGCAACGTTTTTTTGGAGGATACTTTTAGATGGTTAGGATAGGACAGAGATGTTCAATGCAATAGAGGAAGACTTCGCCTAATGTGAAACACGCACAAGTAGAAAATGGATGTCAACCATCTTGGAATGCACTTGCACATCAGGAAGCAGTTACTAGGACTGATCTAATTTTGCCAGTGTTAAACTTTATAGCACGAAATTGTATACGATAAGCGAAAAGGGTGAGCGGATACTGGTGTCGTTTGAAGCTTATTTCTTCGAAGCATGTACCTGTGTACGTAAAGGGCGAATCGCGAAATCTATGAGCTCTACAAGGATATGGATGTAGTCCGAGAAACTAAAACACGACTCGCCACTTTGATGCTTCAGGCATAAATTTCTTTGAATCCTGGCACCTTTAGGTTTGATACGAAAAGGAGAGCGGGCCATTGAGTAAGTAAGGTAACACCCAAAAACATTTCGTTAACAAAATATGGACTGGTAATAAATAACCTTCGGGATTGAAGCTGATACAAATATCATTCCAAGACACTACTATATAACCTTAAAATTAACTGACTCTCTCAAACTTGTATCCACTCTTTTCTAGTCCTTCCTAGTTCCTATATGCATTACGTAATATCGCGGATCATAGACACTCCAAAAGAGTCGAAAGTGTTTTCAAAGGACACCCAAGTGTTAAAAATATCAATTTCCTTCGCGCGACGGCTGTAAAAATAAAACAAAACCTTTGAATTTATTTTGAAAATAGCAACAAAATGTTTTATGTATTGTTTTTTTTTGTATTTTATTTATTTCGTCTCGTTCTTCTTCTCCTCAGAATTATTGCAAATTTATCATAGTAAACAAAATTTTAGTTTGTTTGCTCTTACCAGCTCGAATAGAGCAAGTATTGCTTTTTGTTTTGGTTCACAAACTTGGTTGTTGCTCTTTTTTTTGTTCTTCTGCAATTTATTATTATATTATATTACAATTTATGTAACTATTTTTCATTTTTATATTTCATTTAGCTCTTTCGCTAATGGCTGAACTTAAAGACCCGTTAGACACATTAAAAAAAACTAAAAAATAAAAAAGTTTTTTTTTTAAATCTTTAGCCCTTGCGTATAAAAAGTGATAAAAAATAAATAAATAATAATTAACAACAAATTAAGAAAATCACTTCTCAACTGCATTAATGATTATTATTTTTTTCGTCGTACAATTATGTAAATATGAATTTTTTTCAAAAGTGACTTACAGTACCAATGATTTACATTTTGGTTTTGTTGAAAAGAAATTTAATGCGTGTGTGTTTTTCTTTCGAGTAGCTATATGTTTTAAATTTTTACAATTTGTTATTTTGGTTTCGATTGCTTAATGAGTGGCTGTCTGAATTTCGCCAAATTTTTTGATTTGAACTTTGAACATGATAAGATTTTTTTTCTTTTATACTTAAAAACAAACTAAATCACACATTATTATTAAAAAAATACATAATAGATAAGTAATGTTTGTATTTTCATATGGAATACCCTTCCTGCTATTGAATGAATACAAAAAGAAAGTAATGCTCTACCTTACACCGTAAAGATTGTGTGTTTGTTTTTTTTTTTAAATATTTTTACTGTTTTCCGTTTTTTTTTATGTAAATTAACAAAAGAAATGTTGATGCTTTTGCTGCTGGTATCTATGCGGATTTGTTTTTTTCTTTTCGACTGATTTATACAGTTGATTATAATTTAAATATATTTTCTTGTTATGAAGTAATTTACAACATTATTACAATTTTTGCTCTTAATTTAGTTTCCATGAATGAATTTTCTCTTTTGTTTTAATTTTACTTTCTTACAGATTGATTCTTTGTATAGTTTTGGATTCGCTTTTGATTTTTTATTTTTGCAATTTTGTAACGATTTTCATTTTGTAGCAGAATTATTTTTGTTTTTCTATACAATCACTATTAGTTATTTTAAGACTACATATAATTTTTTTTTAAACAACTAAAAAACAAAACAAAAAAAGAAATGAAAATAAAAATAAAAACGAATCGAAAATTATAATAATTTTAATTAAAGAAAAAATATATATGTATATATTTATAATTAATTACGAAAAATAAAAATAAATTAATATTATTTTTGAATTTTCCTCTGTACTAGTCCCGTGGTCGTATGACCATTCGTCGTGATCGCTGAACCATTTTTGTGTACTCCATTGGAGAGGCTGCCGTTGAGACTGCCATTGGCACTGCCGTTCATCGCTGATTTGACGCCATTCGTTTGCGTCTTTTCGTACGGTGACTTTGTGCCATTGCAATGACCATTGGCGGTAGCCTTTTCTGTTGATGGTGCGATGGCATCACCGTTGCAATGACCGTTCGCCTCAGCGGCTATGTAGCTTTTGTCGCGCCTTTGTAATACGAACATGAGTAAGTTCTTGTACTGCTGCATGGCGCGAAAGAAGGAAGAAAAAAGGAATGCATCATTAGAAAATGGGGTTTATAAGAGGGTTTTTATAGTTAAATTTAATTTTGGACTGGTGGTTTTTTTTAAGAAACCTCGCTACGTCCTTCCATTTGCGAGTTTCTATTACTAAAAAGAAAATGTCTTTATTTTATCGAGCGCTTTTTTTATAAAGTAAGTGTCAGATTTAGTTTCAAGTTTAGTAAGTCTGACTTGATAGGTCTGTTCGTTTAATTTTGTAGTAAAAATTGAAAAGACTGTCAAAACGACAGTGGAGGGGATGATTTCTCTCTCAGAGAGGGAAACTTACACAAAAGTTAAGTTGTGAAAAATGACAGATCGTTCATAAATGCCAAATGCCAAAAAGAACAACAAATTCAAATGAGCTGTCAATTTTCAGCCAACTGACAGTTGTTTCAATTCTTACGCAAAGAAATTTGTTGAGTAAAAAGGTAAAAACTAGTAAGAGGGGAAATATATTGCTTTCTCGGAGCCGCTCTCTTTTAAGAATTTTTCGAGTTGAGAAACGACAATTGAGTAAAATGAGTAAGAATTCGTAAAAATTAGTAAGATTTAAGAGTAAAGGAACAGACTTGATATGTCTAAGTTTTCGCAGTTGACGCTTATGAAAACGTACCTGACGAATCTAGTCAAGAAATTTTGTGACTCAGTACTAAGTTGACAGTTTGTATATATGTGGAATGTGGCTGACGTAGAAAAACTGACTTTACCAACCAATCTATAGTTGTTGCGTTCAGGGTACAGTGCATGCGAATCTAGTCGACTAAATATAACCGCATTTTTGAACGCGCCCATTGTTTGTCATTAGTATAAATGACGCTGAGAAAATGTTTTCGGTTAAGTGTTTTATTACTTAAATAAACCTACGTATGACAAAAAATCCTTTTTTTTTTGTATATAATGCAGAACAAGAATTTGCCAATATATTTAGTTTATCCTGAGACAATTTTTCCTACTGAAAGGATAAAACAAAACTGCAAACAAAACAGTTATAGGAAAAAGTGGCAGAGTTAAATGTATTCTTCGTTTTCACTCTTGTTTTTGTATCCTTAACTAATTGAAGACCATAAAGCACAACAAAGAAAACATTGGAAAGGGGTCAAAACCCGACCACGAGGTTTAACTCTCAACAACTCTTTTAAAACAATTATTATTTCCCCAACAATTTGATAAATTAAACCCAATTTAAAAGTAGAACGTCCCTACGACATTTTACACATTTATTCCGACGTTTTAAAGCCGTAAGTGTTCACGTCAACAATCCGACCGAGCACACTATAGCGACAATTAACCCATGCATGCTAAGCAGACAATGCTTACGATATCCTTGTTCCATCGAACCAACCTACACATGCTATAATGGGGTGTGTACTAGTACGGATAATACTACTCAACTTTTGCGCAATCTAATCTACTTAAATATTAGTAACTGGGTCAAGCATTAAATAGCCAATTTGCACGATTATTTTTATTGTCTCTTTCGAAGTACCACAAGTTCAGACACAAAGTCTGCAATATCGCATCCGTGTATGGCATATTTTCAGCAGTTAATCAAGAGTGCCTCCGCGTAATACAGCACGTCATACTATAGCAATCTCAAAACGTGAAGTTTTGTCACCTATTGTTCAAACCATGACTACCATATGTGAGTACTGAGTGTGTATATGTTTCTCAAAAAAAAATCACATAACATCTTTAGCGGGTAATGCGGCATAGATACAGTTCATTATCAATCAGTTTCGTCATCAACACCATGGCATATTCTTTTTACTAAATATTCATTATCTCTTCACAAATGGTGAACGGGAGAAAAGAGGTGGTAAAAATATGTGAAAGCTATTACATCATAATAATCGCGACGGCTTTGCCACCTTCTTCTTCGATTTTAATTGAGTCCGCCGTGTCTGACTTTTACGAATGTTGTGTTATTCGATTTATGCTCTATGGTATAGCACAGCACATCGCGCATGTATCGCACCATGCTGTTGATGTGCATTGTCGGCTATAGACATAGAGAGAGAAGAGCAACTATTGGCCAACTGCGATTATTTGAAATTCATACTCTCGTCGATAAGTTGTTTCGCAAAGTTTATTTGAGGTCTTCTTATCACTCACCGAAAACCTAAGTTTGCACACAATTCCACTAAATAGGAGTGTAACACCAATACGCTCGTGTGACCAACACAAACACGCAACAATTTGATATTCATAAAGTATCTTTATCGCGTAATAATCGTATATTTGCGTAAATAATGGATATCAGTTTCTTCAACTTAACATTGAAAAAAGAGAAATATTTCTCAAGATGTCTTTTTTTTTGAAAATTCGCATAGACTTGGAATTTGGCTGAAACCGATTCAAATAGCGAAAAGATAAGGCGCTAACTGGATAATTGGTTGCTTATAAAAAATAAATACACAGGCAGTTGTTGTAGTTCCTTCCCTTCGACTCAGGGTGTATAAAATGAGTTGATAAGGAGTGGGCATAATTATTTGCTTACTAAAAGCTTTCCACGGTTGCTCGTACATTTTCGTAAGTTATTTATGAGCTGCTAATGGGACTTCGTTTTATTTCTGGCTGGTGGAAAGTAACCCTAATTTTAAAGAGTTTCCCTTAACTGCTGGATACAAGTTTCGTTAATAGTTTAAGGGTTGTTATAATTATTTTGCAGTATGCATGTAAAACTATTCATTATATTTTTCGTATCGGATACTTGTATTTTCAGGAGAGCGAAAAAAACGTAAAAGGAAAACAAATCCGTCAGATTGTGGGCCTTAATTCAAGAAAATTAATTTAGACAGCTGACATGGATGAAAGTCGGATAGTTAGCCGTGTTTTTACTTAAAAAAATCAGCTCGCTAAAAATACATAAATACGATAAAATCAGCAAACGCAGACATAATAAGATCACATGATCCACTCGATGACGCAGATTAGTTAGATAAGCTAGTAAAATGCAGCTTGGGGACATTAATTTGTTATGATTCCTTCTCCTCGTTCGTTCTAATAAATACAATTTATTATATAAATACATAAATACGATAAAATCAGCAAACGCAGACATAATAAGATCACATGATCCACTCGATGACGCAGATTAGTTAGATAAGCTAGTAAAATGCAGCTTGGGGACATTAATTTGTTATGATTCCTTCTCCTCGTTCGTTCTAATAAATACAATTTAAAAAAGGAGCTGACGGATTTTCTAGTCAAATTGACTGCCCTGCCGCTCCTACTACATAACAACCTGCATGTACCCGTAGGTGTTAATTATTTCAATTATTACTAGCGGTGATTGGGCATTGATATGACATTGATCTGACAGTAATCTGACAGTGATCTAATGCTGGCTTGGGATACACGAATCATGCTCTGAACGGTATGAAAACTGGAAACTAATGAGTAATACGAGGTGTGTTTTCTTAAGACCACTTCAATGGAAAATGAATCATTTATTGGTGTTGAATAGAAGAGCACTTGCAAAAATGAGATAGTGCTGTCTTTAATAAACACTGATTCAAATATCGGGCGGAAAGAAATTGAAAAATCGTTTGACCACTCTATTTCTATAGAGCCAACGTCGGAATTACTCGTTACTCGTTACTTTGTTAATTTTCCCCTCTGTAACCATTTTTGATGGAAATATGTAAAGACATTTGGTTCGGATTACGTAGACAGAAATATTTGTATGTATTTATATAGTACAAATCACTCTTGCAGAATCAAATATGTAATTGAATGGGCCTACTCGATACTTCAATTCCTGTTAAAAATAATATTCATGTGAAACGCGAGTACACAAAAACTGCTTGTGCCGATTAATATCGACTGAAGTCTTCTGTTTTCAAAGTCGATTTGCAAGAATCGATATTTGGAGGACATCCTTCACACACCATAAAACAAATTAAATCCAATTAAGTTTAAATTCTGCATATTTGATCCTTTTTTCAATTTAAAAATATTACACAAGTGCTTATTCACCCACATGATTACCTACTGCTAAACGAGAAAAAAGGAGGTCATTCAATTTGGAGCTTCTTAGTAGATATTTGTTCTTACTTGACAGGATGTCGCCCATGTCGGTAAATTGGGTTGGCGTGTTCTATTTCGGTTGGCAAATTACTTCCAAATACGAAAAAAAAATCTGTCAAAAATTGTAATGAGTTCGTTGCTATTTTAAAAGGATCAACTGTGCTGCGTAGCCTACAATTTAAAATCCATCTATCAAATGCTTGCACAAACAAGATATTGAAACGATGAAAGTCTGTAGCCCGTCGTAAACTGATAAGCATTAAAAGTGTTTAGTTTGAAGCTGAAATTTCTTAATGGTGATGTATGAACTTGTTAAATGCACCTTTCAAAATTCTTATGCTTAGGGCACTGTGAAGTTCATTAGTTTCATTTCGCTGAAAATTGAGTATAACCGTGATGAAAGAAAAATCAAACCAACGTGTTTTGGCTTCAATATCAGCATATCGCCCGAAGTAAAATTCGTAAGCATTTTAACTGACCATACATTTCCATTAAAAATGGTGGCTTGTAATATAACCGCTACCATAAATCAGAATTACTCTCACGTTTCCAGTTTTATTAGATTTTTAAAACATAAAACAGCAAACACAAATAAGAGCATAATTGCTAATTTACTTTGCGTGCAATCAAATTTCATAACAAAACATAATTTACAGATAATGTCCGGACATAAAGGCGTTGAAGGAAATGAAATACCCAATGAGCTGGCATAAGAAAAGGTTCTGCAGATATTTTCACTGGTCGGCTGTTGATTCCTAACTAAGGAGTAATAACATCAATCAAAAGTTGGCAAGAGAAAGTATGTCCTGGAACAATGGAAGCACATTCAAGGGATCGGACAAACCAAACCAGCTAAAAAGCACTCCGACAATAAATCAAAAGGGATTTTTATTTTGGGATCTGAAAGGGAAAAGAAGGCTAGTGGATTTTCTTACAAATCACTGGTGGCTATTGATATCACTTGCACAAAATGGGTGTAGTTTCCGAAAAAAAAAATATTTTTAAGTTTAGTAACATTTTTAAAATTTATAAATTAAGCTACTTTACAAATATATCACAAATTCCTTTAAAACCTTAAATAATGTCCAATTAAATTCCATTCCTATACGAATATAGAAGTAGAAGATGTTAGAATAGAATCCTTTTAGCTTTTTAATTTATCACGGGGGCGTATACGTAACATTTTTTTTTTGTAAATGAAATTCTCATTCAACATTTTCAATTTCTAATGGCGATGATTCTTTTTCAGCATTTTTTTACGCAGAAATAATGCAGCGTTTTAAACGCATGCTCTAAATGTTCAGGCCGATTGCTCGCAGCTGCAAAATCGACAATGAAAGCCATGAGAAAAACAAAAAACTTCCAATTGAAAAATTGCAGCAGCAGCTGGCTATGAGAGAAAATTGTGGTAAATTATAAATTCAGCACTTGCTGGCAATCAGCTTCCTTTGTATACGGTTTTCTTAATCTTAACGCCATTAATAAGTCATTTACCGAAGAGCTTTTTTTGATTTTAACAGATTTCTGTGAGTATATGATCATATGTGCTGTAAATTTGACCGCGAACAGGCTCTTTCTTAAGTATGAATGATGCGAAGATTAGTCAACAAGTCAAAAGGAACAAAAGATAAGTTTCTCTTGTTTTTGGGTCAACCCAATAAAATACAAGATTAAATATTAACAGATATACTCTGATGCATAACTCTGACTTCAAGCTTCAAAAGCTAGTAAGATTGTTCTTATCATTTCATTCATATTTATATTATTATTGCTCCGAAACTGTGTCAAATACTTATCAGGCACCTAGTTGAGTTACACGTTTAAAACAAATATCTGAATGTTAATCAATTCATTGTGTATCGATTTTTACATCAGAAATGTTATCGAATGATTTTTTTTTTACGAAGTTTTGTAAACGATTCGGAAGTGGTTTTTAAATTTATTTTTAAGATGATTAGATCTAGTTTTCCGAAATGTGCTGCACAAAATTCGTATTTTGAAATGCAGTGCAACGACATCTCTCTTAAATTAAATGTCCTCACTAATGTTACAGTAACTTTTAAACCACCAAAATCGCAAAGTATATAATTTCGTAAAAAGAAAAAGAAAAATGTGTCAAACAATGTACATACCCTTCGGTTGCCCTTGTACGTCGACTTGTAGAATTCATTGAACAGGAAGAAGAACATAACGGCATGCATACCGATCCACCAAACGAACGCTTTCGGGTAATTGCACTCGATGAACAACAATTGGAAGGCATGAACCATAATCGCAACAAATTGAATCTGCAAAAAGTAAATAAAAACAATAGCGTTACTCAATCAGTTAAAAAAAAAAACAACAAAAACCGTTCAAGTAAACATTACCATTTGCAGAGTGGTGAGATACCTCTTCCACCACAAGTACTTTTGGTATTGTGGACCCATGGCAGCGAATAAGTAGTATGTGTACATAACAATGTGAACGAATGTGTTGAGGAGACCGAAGAACGTACTATGACCACCTGTAAAATGTAAAAGTGTACAATTAATATTTAATCAGTTTGCTTTATGGAGTGTGACACGAAATTGCTGTCTCTGCGCTCTCCGTTACTGATGTTTCAGTTCTGCAAATATTTGGTGTTGGAGTGCGAGTTTAAAATGTATTACATGCAACAAACCGACAACGCAATGCTCTGTGGCATGAAATTGTTGTCTATTGCATCACAATACTCAGCGAAGGATAAGGAAAACAATTAGCAATTCGAATAGTTTATCATTGCTTGGTTTTGGTTCGAATACATTGGACTTTCACTGTATATATCGAAGAGTTTGTATCTGACTCAGCAAGAACTGTACATGTACACTCATCAAACAAACAACATATTTAGCAGGATTGCCTTAAAAGTGCAACATCATTCATACTTTATTCTTAAAAAAATGCAACCATTTTTACAAAACAAACAAATCTATGATGAGACTTAGATGTTGATGTCATTTCGCCACCTAAACCGGCCCAAATCAATTAACACGTTTGTGAACTTCGCACCAACGCGATCGCAGTATTGGCACTTGTCATTCATTGTAATCACACATATTAACAAAATCGTTTAACAAATAAAACGTATGTTCAGAAAATATCATCATCATCATCGTCGACGACCGACCGCATTGTTGTCGTAGTTGTTATTGTCAATTTTGTAATCCAGTAGCTCCCCCGATATAATGGTCATACAACATTACGTTAAATATTTGCAAAATGAAACCAGTTTCGGCGGCTTATGGATTTTGTGGAAAAATGCCAGTTGGTGGAGAAAGGAGATGATTAACTTACCTGGAGTGAATTTGACACCAAACCAAACAGACATTGGCATACATCCGTGATGAATTACATGTAAAGTTGTGACTTGGCTAGTCTTCTTTCTCAACACGAAGAAAATCTACAAGAAACAGTTAGAGCAAAAGAGAAAGACAATCATGAATAAAAGGTGTTTTGTATTTGCATAAAATAGTAAACGTTACGCTGACAGGTGACAGTTAAATTTAGACTTTACTGTGTTAGTGTGATTTAAGAATTCATTGACCTGTCCTACGGCAAATCGAATGGTTACCAAGTTTGAAAGCTAGAAAAAGATTGTCTTGGAAAAAGGGTGCGTAATTTATGGAAAATTGGAGACGAGATGACCGCTGGCCATGGGCGGGACTCTATTATTCAAGTTTGAAGCTTGGAGCCGTTGATGGTTGTATTTAAAGTATTGAAATAAGCAAGAGTCCCAAGTGTTTAAAGGAAAAGATAGATTAACTATACCAATAAAAGTTTCTCGTCAGAGGTAGAGAACTAAAATTTCATAGGAAAAAACATATATATTTTACCTCCCTGTGGTAGCCAACAGGAACTGGTCTTGTTCATCTGAACTCGACTTGCTTAACTTATTAGTACGATTGCTGAACGCGAAGGAACTCCATATAATTCACTGTTGCGATTGACTGGCTCAATAATTTTACAGGTTTCATCAATGTTGACAATGGCAGATACCTTACATGAGGCTTTCTGACACTTTTGGAGATTAGGTCAGTTAAGAATTTTTCAACACTGGACACGGGCACGGAAAAGAGAATAGTTGCAGATTGTAACCGAATTTTTTGTAAAAAAACGAAACGAAAAGCACCTAAGCGTTTCAAAAGACAAAAAAAAATTGTGCGAAAGCGAAGATTTGATTCATGTACCTCTTTTCGTTTTTATCATCCAATTCGCAAACGTTTAAGAAGCGGTGTAGTTTCTAGTTTGCAAATTGTATTATAATTGAATCGTTTTTATAGTTCAAAAAACATGGGTTTTTGAAAGAACCTTTCAAATGTACCTCGTAAAACGTCTTGCACGAAACGAAAATGTCTTTCGTTTTTAGAGTTACATGAACCAAATCAACAAAGAATACAAAAAACGCTTTCTGCGTTTTCTGTTTTCGTATAAATGGAAAATTCTTTCGTTTTAGAAGTAACATGATGCAAAACATTCGTGCAAAAAAAAAAGAAAACGATTGAACGTTTTCATCTTACAGAATTTTAACACTGATAACCACTGTAACTGCAGTAACCTAAGGCCGTTTCTTCCATATTTATTGAAAGTTTTCAGACAAAAATGGATATACAAGGACAACCCCTTTCTAAAGCTTTAAAACCTTCCATCTTATGCTTTTTGGGGGAATTATAGTTTTGGCAAAAAAAATCCTCCAAATTTCATGATGCAAATCCGATTAAACTCGCAAAATATGATAAAAGCAGCATACGTTACATTCAAAATAATATTAATAAAACTCATATAAGTTTTGTACTCACCGTGTCCATGAATTCTGTGAACTTTGAAAAGTAGTACCACCAGCACGCGTGCACCATCTAAAGTTGTTCCCATAAAAAAAGGAACATTTCAGAAAATATAAATGTTAGATCATCCAAACAAAAACAATTTATATAAATTATACAAAAAAAAAGTGTAACAAAACTTCACATCACAAAATTGAGTAAATTATAAAATTATATATGTTTAAACTTGAAACTCAATAAAAACAAAATCAATATTCAAATTGATTTGAATGATATTAAACTGCAGCTCTCTCGAAAGTTTTTTTTGTTTATTTAAAAACTGAAAATAAATTATATATATTTTTCTTTCATTAGACAAAGAAAAAAAACATAATTCTGGATTTTTCGTAAATTTAGTTTTCTCCAAAAGCAGTTAGTACGAATATAATGATTTCTATTTAATTACAAGCAGAAGCGCTTTACGTCTATTTCATATTATTAATTTTTAATTATCTATACGAGAGCGAATTTAATTTGTTTAGTACTTATAGAATGGATTTCCATAATTGTTATTTACGCCACTAAATTATAAAAAAACAAAAACATATTTGCATATGTTAATGCGTCTAAAAGCCATTTTCTAAAAAACTAATTCCTCTCAATCAATAATTAAAGTTAAAGTTAATTGGTTAGTGACTTTTTACCGTTTTCATTGTTTAGAAAAAAAAATTATAAACACTTATGAGAATATAATAAAAGTAAATAAGAAAAAAAAATGGAAAATAATTGAACAAGTTGATGTACCACACATATATCTGTTACCACATACCCTTAATGTTCTAGGGTTATTACTATAGTCAACTGGCTGACATCGGAAGTTATAATGTCCCGTTAGCCAACCGGAAATAGCTATCTGTAATTGTAAAAAAAGTAAAAGAACAATGTTTGGATGATGGTTGGTTTTTTTTTTCTTATTATCTTGATGTGGGTATCGTCGTTCGTGGCGTTGTTGTAGTTATATTTTTGTCTGTCAATGAGTGCTTTTGTTGTTGTTGTTCTGGTGGTGGTGGTAGGGGTGGTTTTACATTGTATGTGTGTATAATGCAGGTAAATCTCTCTTCCATCTCTGGTTCTACGAACTAATTGCATTATATCTTTATTTTACTAAATGTGGGGGTCCTTTCTGGCTGGCTTCGTCGATCTTTATGGTCACCCGGATAGGTTCGCTGCGTTTAAAAATATTTCATATGCCACTTGGATGCATCACATATTTCTTAAAGTTATTATAAAGAGTTAAGCGAAAGTAATATTTTGTAGAAGAAAGTAAGACTCGCATATGATGGACAAGAAGTTTTCAAATTAAAAGCACTAAGTGCGGTTTGTGTACAAGTAAAAGTAACATGTTAAAAGGCAGCCCAGAAGGGACAATTTGCATTTACAGAGGCAGATTGTCTTGCAAGCGTAGGGGGACTAGTTTGTAGGTACACTCACAAGAAAAAATTCTAACCTCGAAGACGATTATTTTATTTTCGGAGCATTTTATTCTGACTGGTTACGCTTAATTTGAGCACAAATGTAACCATGCAGAATCAGCAGGATCTCAAACATATTCCATTTAAATTGCTCTCGTTTTTGATATGGTGTGATTATTCGATGTTTTGAGAAAGCAAATTGAAGCTCTGAAAAATGTGTCTTAACATCAAAAAGTCTTTCAGATTTTTAGGCAGATTCACCAATACTAATCTCCAAAGACATTCAAAAGAAACTAGTAAGCTAGAGTCTCAATCTCAATATGAAAAGAAGGTGCTACACTTTGACTCATATGCCAACATCATTTCCAGTCTTATGATGTTACATGACAAGTCTGTAAATTTTGCTGTCTACGAGATATGCAAAGGATTCACTGCGCAAAAAGTCACATAGGATGTGTTGATAAATTTTTGATTCGTTGTAGGAAAAGAAGAACAAAAATTATCAACTTAGGCCTCGAACGCAGTGAGCTTAATTTTTTTATTCGTTACTTTAAATTAAGTTTCGTTATTTTTGTAACAACGAGTTGAAATATGAATGTAAAAACTGACTCGAGGTAATCTCTTGATCTCTTGTTTTTGCGATCTAATTTTTATTGTAAAAAAGGTTTCCCCTCTGTTGCATTTGAGGTAAAATGTCTACAAAAAGGATTTTCCGCTTCATAAGTATTTTATTATTTCATATAACATTTTGAGCCTCATAGGCTATAAGTTTATACGTGAACAAACAAGATTTAAGGAAAGTTTTCTTTTATTCAGGACCTAAAAAACTTCTTGCCCATCATACCATTATTTCACTGAAAACCAAAAAAAGCTATATACACCACTAATCTACTTCTTAAAAGCAACATTAAACATAAAAAGCTGTCACTGTCCCTGGCGAACGACCAAGAAAAAATAACTCAAACAAAAGTTTAAAACAAAATTGAGAAATATAAACACTTAGGGGCGATTTTTCAATCCTCCGTGGACACATATCAATTTTTTTTTTCAATGGGTTTTTAAAACCATATTTTTTTTAGACAGACTTTTGCAAAATCGCCCCTTACGACAAAAGCGAACTCGTTTTATTACTGGTGAAGAAAAAATGTGCTAATTAGTATCTAGTAAACAAAAGAATATACAAAACATAAAAAAAAAAAATATTTTAAATATTCACAAAGACGAAAATGACTGATGAACCACATAGATAGAGGTAGTCTATGATATCGTTGTTGGCTGAGGGAAATTCTTTAATTTATTTAAAATAAAAAAACAACTCTCTTGTATCTGTCATAAAAAATAATACTTTTAGCTGTTCTTTTGTTTTGTATAGTTTCTAAGTGAAATGCATTTTAATGTGTATGTTCTATGTATAATGAATATTTTAAAAAACAATTTCTATTACATGTGTTTAATTTGTTTTTCTTTCTATAGCAGTATTGACCTTTTTTAGGACGTTTTGCTTTCAAAAAAAAAGTGGTGTAAGTGTGTGTTAACAAAAAAAAAATCTACATGTGTTTGCCAATAATGTTCTTAAATTTTGGTTAAAAACACTTAATTAATTGCCAATTAGTTACGTCTTTATTTAAGGAAAAAAAACATTTTAAAAACGTTTAACTTGGAAAAGACAGAGCGATAGTATATTGAAAAGTGAAAATTTTAATTTTTTAAGTGTTATTAAGAAGTAAACGATTTTTTTTGTGACTTTTTGTTCATCTCCTTATGAGATGTGTATATTTGTTTTTCATAGATTTATTTCGAGAGTGCGCAGATACGCGAAATGTAATTAATGCCTCATTATTTCAAGTGCGTAGTTTCATATTTTAATTTTTTTATTTTTTTTTGTTCAACCAATTTGAGGCGTAATTTAATTTGTTTGTAATCTGTTCGCACTTACTCTCCTAGCCGTTGGACTATCACTATAATCCACTGGTTGACATCTAAGGCTATAATGACCCCACCAGCCGCCCATTAATGACTAAAAAAATTAAATGATTGGATAAAAAAAATAATACAATTTTGAAGAATCCAAACAAGTGAAAAGGAGGAAGGATATATTTATTTTTTTGTTGGCTGTTCCCTATAGAATATTCCATTTTTTTTTAAATATTCATAATTATTAGGGCTGGTCGTATGTATACATATTTAATGATTTTTTTGCCTTTTTTTTTAAATCCTTTCTATAAAAAATATACAAATGTAGAATTGCATTATTAGTTCTTAGGTAGAAGCCAAAAGAGGATCGTAATGAGATTAGTTGCGCGATGAAGATGATCGTACTTACCTCGTAAAACAGCCACGCGCTAAATATCACTTGTACTAGATTATAAACTATTAGTGTGTTTTGTAGGTGGAATGGCTTGCGATTTTCCATTAATCGAGGTCCTAAAACCTGAAAGAAACAAGAATTCAAGTCCGGTTAATATCATGTTAAATAATTAAATCATTACAGGGTGGACAATAAATTGTGATTTAAAAATAAAATGTTGTATATAGTTGCAGTGGGAAAATATTTACGGTCAAAATTTTAAACTCGACGAAAGTCGACCTAAAAGAAACTATCTAACTATCTATGATATTGACGAAGTTGCATAATATGTAAAGTTGCCGTTTCGCTTTGAAAACTGTATACAAATTTTGTACTCGAATTAAAATAATTATTTTAACTGAAATCCAAATTTAAATGAAATTAGACGCACGAAAAAAGGCTGGGTATTCTGCCGTTTTTGTCCAAAAAAATCCTGGGGTGATTTTAAGTCTAACTTATAATGAACGAGAAAGTTTTGTACGACTCAGTCGTGCACTTTTTTATTTATTTTATTTCAGAGGTCCAATTCTCGGTACAGGCAGTTTAACCGTCAGGCCATGCATTTTAAAATTGAAACAGCATTTGCAGGTGCTTTATATTATTTATTTAATAAATGGGCACGACTTGGTCGCTCGTTACTGCTGTCAAGTCAAAACCATCATTAGTTCCCTTTTAGGAGCAAGCGAAAAAAAACTAAAGCTTCTTTCGTTTAAGGGCACTATTGGTTTTCGGGTCCTCTCCAGTCTGTTGGCATTGTTGGTCAGTTATTTGATTCGGACTCTAAAGTCTGAACTCCAAACCATTGGACACAGTTTCTGTGTCATATTTGGAGTGTGTAAAAAACTTCGCAGTTGCAGAAATTGCATTTATCTTAAATTGCGTGTAGTACGTAGTAGGTACGTTCAAATCATCACTTCCAAATATTTACCATATGATTAACCAACATGTCTGACAGATAGCCACAACATACAGTACATTGTACCCATATGGGCGTGTTGATAAAAACTCTTTGACGAACACCCTAAATTGTGAGTCTCCTAATCAGCATCAGCAGATGTCATGCATTTAGTCATTCTGCGAATTTTTTAGTTTGCCAAATAATTTCCAGCTACAAAAAAAAATGTTTTCGCTTGGGGTGTCATACATTAGATAAGACATTTCATTACCAAATGGCTATGACAAATGAAATGATTCAATTTTTGTACTAAACTGCCAAGTCTTATCTTCTTGTAACGTGTGACGTGTGACAGCTAGCACATCAGACTTATGTGAGCTTTAAATTAACGTTAAGTCTTCTTAAGAGTACATAAGTACTTGCCGACATCGAGTAGTCAATGTGTGATAAGTAACGCTCTCCATTCTTTCTGAGGCGGAAACTCTTTACAAACCGAAGCCATATTACTCATTCCTAAGGCAGAGGTATAGATAGAAAATGTAATTTCGTTTCACCACACATACAGCCTGGAATATCGATTGACTTCAATGCATGAGTCGCATTCTGCTGTCAATAAATATTATTTTGAAACTTTACAACGAAAAGAACTGTCTGTTTGTAGTCAGCTTTAAAGCCTCTGCATTTTTTCCAAATCCAATTCCTGCCAACAGCAATTACCTAAATAATTCATTTAAAATATATTTCACGCGAAAGAGCGAAATAAGTGCCCCCCATCACTCGTCGGCGCATTACCATCAACTATAATTATTTCATTCGGCAGCGACATTCAGATTAACATCTAGTACATTATCACAGACATGGTGTTGGATGGTTCACCATGCTCAGTGTAATTTCTGTGTGCTTTTTTCCAAATCGGTTTCTACTGATTTTCATTGATAAAGTGTCGTTCGTCGTTTCTATTCGACGTCAGTTTCGTAGAATTAGATAGAATCTTTTTCATGCAAACAAAATTTATAATTCAAAATGGCTTTCTTTTATATGAGCTAAGTGCGAAAGTGCGTGTACATACCTTGACAAGGTAAACATATGTTAGACATGCGGCTAATGTTGGAAACGGTGATGACATCATTGGCCAATCCTTTGTCCTAGAATCTAGAAATATAAAAAAAGAAAAGAAGTGAATTAGTTGCTAAATTTCTAAAAGATTATATGTATAAGTAGCTTTTTTTAGTGACCCATGTCAGGTGTTAATTGAGACGAGGTGAATGACTTGATGGAAAGACTCAGTTTATACTGGAGGTGTTAAACATGACTGTGAAGCATTGTGTCTACAAATTGGTAGATTCTACCTCATTTCGGATTAGTAGAGCGTACTTTGTTAGAAAAGGTGTGCTTTAACTTGCCCTTGAGACTAATTCGTGTTAATAGTGACTGCTGATGTTGTTGTTGACAATACAACATTGGGCGAATGTTCATGCAGTACATAACTGATGGGATATGTAGATTAAGTAAAAGTTTTGAAGTCATGGTGTTTTTTGCCGACACTTATGTTATCCAAGGTCAAGGTCAGTAAGTTTTTCTGTCACAAGGGATTTCGGGGAAAAAAACATTCAACCTAGAACTTCTTGTGAAAAAATATATCAGGAGTTGCGTGCAGTAAATATCTGTCTAAAGATGAGTGTATGTAGAATGTAATTGGGAAACGTTTAGCAGTGGATTTTCAAATGTTCTGGTTACAAATATTGTTTACCAAAACTATATGTTCAAAATGACAGGCAATTTATTGATTTGTGACAATAGATGGTGACGCGGCTTGTGTGTATTTGAGTTACCAAAATCAACATCAACAAATGCGGCATACAAAAGCTATCTTTTTGGGTCTCTGACAGACGTTCAAAGACATTTTGAAAAAAGATATTCACTGTCTCTATAGACAGACGTTTAAAGGCATTTTGAAAAAAGATATTCACTGTCTCTATATTGTAAAATATTAACCATTGACCTAAGTAAAAATTCTACAAACGCTTGGTATGGAATTATTATAACTTTGATCTACACCACCATCATACTTATTTAAGTGATTTTTCTTAAACAATTCTGACAGTCAATTCTACATAAACATACGTTGGAAAGACTATTTTGTTTTTTCTCTGTCAGGAACTGAACCTTGCGTTGGCTTTGAATAGTCCTTGTAAGATTTATCAAACTTTTGTAACTTCTGTTCGATTTTATTTAAAGACAAAATAATTACGAGAAAGTTTCGTGCGACTTCGTCATGCACATGCCGTCTGTTAGCTCATTAAAATAGTTGATGCAATTAAATTTATGGGTTGCACTTATCGTTGGAATTTTCTCACCACTGTATTTGTAAAAACAGTTTGTCTGTTTTTTTGTTTGTTAACGATTCACAATAAAACTACTCAGCCAAACCGTAGGGATTTATCTGACATAACAGAGGAGTTAATGGAGACAAATGTAGGTAACATTTGACTGCATTTGGCGAACTCAAACTAGTACCGCCCGTGGTCGAAATTCGACAAATTTTGTCTGTAGATAAAGTAACGAAAGCCAACTTATTTTTTACATAATTTATTTATTATTTATTTTAATTTATTTATATGCAAAATCTTAATTCAAATACCTTTCGGCTATGAAAAAGAACGGAAAAGGGCAAAACATGAATGTTCGTTTCCATAGTAAGACCTCGCAGATAACTCTGCAATGCCCTTGAAATAAGAATTTGTGATTGCTTACTTTTAGGGCTAATTAAATTGCATACCTTTATGGGTTAATGAGACTCTCCAACAGGTTCTAATCTAAGATGATTAAATTCGTTACTATGGAAATATGACGGCGACAAATTGAATGGCAACAAAATGCTTTCGATTAACTGCTTAGCATTTCGTATGGGAAATTCTTAACTTAATTTTACCAGTCTTAATGGCGACATGCACATTGTGCACATTTATGGCACAGTACCTTTCGAATGATGTAAGTTTCATTCTCCTCATTTCATGATAAATACTTAAAAAGTGCACGGAAACCTTTGATGTTTACGTATTAATATAATGATTATTACAAAAAATTCAGCGAAAAATCCTTTCGGTTGTAAGGGGCCGTTTATAGCGATACGTAAAATGCAACCGAAAAAATTTTCTTTTGCCTTTTTAGACCACTTAAAGTAAATTCTTGAACTCAATCTTGGTCTTAAAATGTTGCTTATGAATTATAAAGTTAGTTTATCAAAAGAAATAAGCAATTTATCTTTACATTTTCGAAAAAATAACATTTATTAATTTTTCTGTACGTACATTTTTTTTTCGTTCAGAAAAATAAATGAATTCTTTTTCTAGAAAAATTTAAGATAATTTACTTACTTTTTTTCGATAAACTAACCCTACAGTTCCTAAGCAAAATTTTAAGACCAAGATTGAGTTCAACCATTAAGTTTAAGTGGTTAAAAAAAGCAAAAGAACATTTTTACGGTTTGGTTTTTCGTGTCCCTATAACTGCACGCTAAATCAGAACAGTTTAGACCTGGGCCGAAATGCAATATCCTTGAACGAATAATAAATATACTTTCCGGAATTAATTTCTGTTTTTGAGACATATAAAAAAGTCTGCCTTCCTTTACTACTAGACTTTGGACTGCAGTACAGAATATTATCGAATCTTGTTACTGTTTTTATTTCATTTCTTTCACAGGTATGAAGCTTTTTCTTTCCCAGAAGTCCTTACGATTGAAGAGATTCGATCGTTACTATTATCATTTGGGATACTCAACTCACGTAGTTAGATATTTTTACTCCATTCCAAACACCAGATGGACTTTGACCAATCGAAATAAATATCTAACGCAATTACAGTAGTTAAACTGGATATACAAGTGATGCTGTTTTTTTTTATCGAACGTATGCCAACTCAAATCGCTATTCCTGCGCGCCACGTCTAATGATTGCTTGTTTTGCAAATATTTGCCACTTTATAAAAAATCGATCAATCGTGACCATGCCATTATGCAACTATTGACGTTCAACACTCATTTTAAACAAATCATAATCCATTAGCTGTGCTATTCACTTGGCGTCAAAAAAGGCGAAACTCTCCAGATTCAGTTGACTGCTCAGCGTCTTACTCCTCGAACTTGACCTTCAGTGCACCTGAAGAGCCTTCTTGTGAAGTAGGTGGAAGGAAAAAAAAACAGCAACATACCACCTCAACATCGCCTGAAGTGTAAACCTAACAATTACTGTCTAATTAATTTCTGAAAGCACAATCTTCATTAGAGCACACAATTATTGAATGCTACCCCGACGTGTCTGTAAGTATAATCAAATTGGCATGTGGAAGTAATCAAGGCAGGATATATGAGGAAACAACATGACAAAGAGCAAGTTATCGATTGTAAGTTTGTTATTTTTAATGTTACCTTACCTTATTTCTGTCTACCGAATTTTGGATTGAATAAGTCGACGAACAAAGGGAAATCCAAGGTGAGTCGGAAAATCCCTCACTAATTGGGAAGTTGTTATTGTTTTGATTTTCCGATTCAACAAGTGGCAATTTGTTGTGAAACAAATCAAAGCACTTACAGTGGAGTGGAGATGATTAATTGGTACTTTCTTTAGAGCCTCTGCAGGTTCGCTCTGCTTTAATAGAGTCACAGTGGGTGGTATACTTTTTTTGCGGGTAAAATTCCAAATTCTTTATGTTTTTTTTACTATGGGGCACCAAGTTTTTGTTTTTCAAACAGTTATTGTTCGAGAATAATTGAGTATTACGTGCCTTGATAACGATACGTTCTGAAAATTAATTTTTGGCCTTAAAATCGTGCAGTTTGGACTATTGTTCAAAGGAACATGGGAGAAAAAAATAACATTCTTATACAAATTAGCATAGTCGTACACGATATCGTGCAAAGCGTGCCTAATTCCTTGCAAGTGTTCCTGAGCCTGACTAAACGGCGTGACACATCGGTCAATTAGGGAATTTCCAATTTATTAGGTATTTTATTCACCAAGCAGTGGTGGAGAGGGCACACCATTGGGAGTTGAGCATTGCTTTGAAAAAATTTAAAAATATGTCCGATTTGCAGCGTGCAGATGATTTTGGTGTAATCGGTGGAATACGGCTAGCAGTCATTATACTTTAGTGCGCTCGGGAGTATTAAAACCAAAACAGCTAAACGGAACTTAGTTGCTAACGCGGACAAAAATAAGTAGCTTTGAACGGGGTGTCATATTTAAAATCTCTTATTTGTTGTATCTTTGAACTGAGAAGCTGGAAGGTCCTTTTCTGTGCAAGATCAAAGAAGTCTTTGCATAAAACCTTATGATTCCAATCAAATGCTCTATGGGTCATAATCAGAAGCTCTGTTAAAAATATATGGCGACGTGCTTGGTAGTTCCGATGGAAGACATTCGCTTCCGTTGTAGGCATTGACGGACTATACAAGTTGTTTACCGACAGCATCGGAGCGAGGTGTAGAGCGATTCCGATTAGTGATCCAGCCCTCATATTATTCGATTCTGACCTCGCAACCTACAAGCAGAGCAATAAGACCTGAACCAACTTAAAGTGCGAAGTTGTTGCGCTTGGCTATTAACTGGGGTTACTGAAGAGGTCTTGAGATTTTCCTTAGAAATGACATTACAATGATAGCGAAACTATTAAAGGAGGTTCTAGGTTCACACTCCAAAGCGAAATCGAATTATTTTATTTAGTTCTTTAATTCACAGTTACCTACTTTTTGCTGGCCAAATAATAACCAAAGAATAAAGAAGAAAGTTATGCGCGATCCAGTTGTGCACATTTTTGTAATCCAATCACTCAAAAGACTAGCTTTCCGCGTACTTTGAAGACTCGATTGTAAGACTATATAGGTCAGTCTTCAAAGGAGTTCTTTAATCGAAATTAGCAGCAAATTCGCAGGATTTTCAGTACACAAATAGAACTTGCGATATATGAATGATCTCTCGTAGACATATTTTTTGGCAGACCACTTTTTCAATTTAAAGATTCAATCCCCTTTTTGAAATATTTCTCTGGGGAAGGACAAACCTATAACGTTTTAACAGCGCCAGGAGGTGCTTACAGATGGGAGTTATTTAGTTAGTTTCGTTCTATAGTATAGTGTAGTCCTCTTAAAAGTTTTCTTGTCCCGTAGTTGATGGCATTTTTAATATCCTGGCGGTTGCTAAATACGCGTAATCGATGCTGTATATTGATTGTCTGCATTATACGACACTTCAACTTTGAGAAATAATCTCAACAAGCCCGTTTACGAGTCACACCATTCATCAACAAATAATACAAAAACTGAACAGAGCTCTTTTGTTTCTCAAATTTTTCATTGTTCAGCCCTTATGTTGCTGGCGTGTTGTTGTAACATTCGGTCTTAGGGGGTTCTACACACATACAAAAAATAATTACTAATTACTTCCTTCGAGTACAGTCATGCTTCTGAATACCTATAATATTAATTATAGCCGATAATGCTGAACAGGTGAGTAAAAAATGAAACCAACATCAAAACAGTCAAAACAACAGTTAATTCTCGACCCTTCATGTAGCCTATAATCCATAAAATATTCCAAGACAAGTGCCTACATTTTAATGAGCATTTCGCCTACACAATCAAGCGTGAAATAAATCAAAGTCGCTCAAGTGGAATACTTCACTCATTACAATTAACTTGAGGGTAGGGGAGAGCATGCAACCGTCTATACGACGATTATGGTTAAGGTGTACTCGGAATCCACCCCCATTTTTGCAAATCACTTGAATGTGTTGCATATCACACCCAATATTTAGAGTCGCATACCTAATACATTACACAATAATTATCTACTGCAAAAACCTTTTCCAATAACTTAATGAATTTTCCAATTCATTTCGATTAAGTATTCCAACCTCAGACAGAAGATGAATGGAACTGCGAGTAACTGCAGCATATTAATGACTTGATAAAGATTTATAACAAATCAGATCTACGAGTATGACAAAAGGAGATACAGTTTATGGGATCTACAAGTATGACAAAAGGAGATACAATTTATGGGAATCTATCAGCTGGGGAGGCTTAATTGCCTTTGTTCGTTGGAAAGAGTGAATTTGCGATTTCAATTAAATCACGTTGAGCTTTTTGTACTCGCAATAGAGTAACAAGTTTAGGAATCTTTTTAGCTATTAACTGAGAAACCTATCAACCCGACTGTAATGGTTGTCGCATCAATCAGTCAATGTATCTATGATGTGTGCTCATGACCTCAGATGTTAATTTATTTATTAAGAATTGTCGCATTGCTGATTCGTTGATTCGTTTATGACAATACTTTTAATAGATGTTGTCTGTTTTGGTAGATAGAGACTCGCTGCATTAGCAGACATTGCATTTTTCCACAACACAAACTCTCGGGAACGGCAGACAAACGCACGCTGTTTACTAGTTGAAGGCTGCGAAAGAGGACTTATAGTGGGTAAAAGATGCGGTGTTCAAGGCGCCGCTTCGTCTTACCTATTATGAAAGTAAGTAGACGAAGAGTTTAGAGCACTCAATAATATTGATGTGAATGTGAAAGCTGAGGCGGAAAATTTGGCCGTGCTTCCTGTGATTTTAAGCGTTCCGACATTTTGGACATGTACCTAGTCAAAATATTTCGAGGTCAAATATCTTGAGTCTAGACATGTCAATTCAAATATCTCAAAAAATATCTGTCTTTCAATGGTCCAAGGCTGCTTTTGGCTTTATATGAGGCCAAAATTCGAACGAGAACCTTTGGGTCTAAACGGCTTTTATAAGACCACTCGCTTGTTTGGTGGAATAGGCTCGCACGGAATTTCAAACAACTGTATGTCTTTTCCTCTTAGAGCCATATGAAAATAAGATCAAATTATTAAAGATCTGATGTGATTTGAGCGTGTTCAAATTTTAATTCAGCTTTTTTCGTACTTTTTAGAGGGAGTTTTTTAATATCCAACTGAACTCAGCTACAAGTGGTCCTTTGTGCAAGTAGATACGTGTCTTGACTATAGTTTCACCTTAAATACAACCCTACGAGCTAGTTAGTTCACATAGTTCACCTAGTTCGTAGTCAGTGAACTCACAAAAAAACGAAGTGAACACCTATGCTAGAATTATAAGCCCTTTTAAATAATCTAGTTCATGCGAACTTGTTAGAGCGTATTTTTGCAAACAACTAGTTCATCTGTGACTGCACATTTCTAGTCAAAATTCGTCCTAAATTCCACAGCAAGTCCAATGCTGTATTTTAGTATGCCTATTAAACACTCAAGTTCATCCGAATTGATAAAACATAACCCAATATGTTAAATAATCTATTTTACGTATTTACTTTAATTTTTTAATGTTAAACAAATAAGGAACGAATTTAAATTTCATATATGCAAACTAGTTAAAAAAAAACTTACCACCATGTGAGTCCATATATCTTTGCATGCTATCAATATATTTCATGATTAAGGCCATTGTGCTTTATTTATTCTGAAAAAAATAAGGAAAAGATAATTTTAGTTTATTTTTTATTTGTTCACATGGAAACAAATACCTATAAAACTGAGTCAGACAAATAAAGGAAATTCAACGATATATGCAAGCTTCTGGGTACATTCCCTATTTATAGTTCTTCTGAATGTTGAGTGTCGGAAAATGTTTTACAGACACCTGATTAGTGTGTTATCTAATCGCCTTGTCATAAGTTGAATATTAGGTATAGTTGAACGTTTTCCCTTAACGTTCGGAAATGTTATCTCCTCCTAGACCCGACCAGTGTTCTACGTTTGGATATTCCAGTGGTGAGTTTTATCTTATCTCGCGTAGACAAGGTGGTTTTCGCTTTAACGAGGTGCTAATCAGCTAGTGACAATCTGGGCGAAATTTTATGTTTTTACTGCTTGTCGGTTTGAAGTACATAAATCCGTTTTAAATTCGATTTATTTGTCGAATTACTGTTGAGCTAATCCGAAATCTGCACTTAAGAACGACTGATTCAATTAATCTAATCGATCAGTCGACTTGAGGTTGTTCATAAAAGAAACCGGGTCGAGAAGCACACACCTGTTAGGTATGAATTTGATTGCGAAATTCATCTCTATTTTATTATTTTGCTTTAGCTTAGCCGCTTTCGTTGTGGGTTCAATTACATTGAATAAGGAAGCTGCGACTTTGAAGGTCATTTGTGAAAGAAGCCTTATGCTAGTTTTACACAGGAATGCTTCACCCTATCCCTTCCTCTTATCGTATACCGCAGTACAAAGTTGTTTATCAATAATCTGTAAGTCACACATATTAAATCATACAACTAACCACGATTGACGTTCGAATTCTTTTTCCAACAAAACTAAACGAAGCTAACAACAAACAAAATTAAATACCCATAAAGATAAATAAAGATATCCCCAAAAATGCACGAGTGGATACTATGTTTGTGCCACAGTGTGTACAATGATAAACAAAAAAGAAATGTTTGAACGTTACCACATCGATATCGTAAAACCTATCATGTGACTCACTTTATTAAGTTTTCACGTATAAATTTATCACCACTTACATCGCCGATTTAATCAACATATCTGTTATCAGTTATTATTCAGCTTTTCTATCAAACTTCAGACGAACAATTTTGTTTGCCGCTTTATGTACCAATAAATGTTATTTTCCTTATAGAATAAATTAAATCGTCGTTGCTTATGAGCTGGACAAAAGGTACTGTAAAATTGTATAGGCATAAGACGTGAAGTGCGATTAGCCAAACTGCAAATCATTTGAAAACCAATGTTTACTCTCTAAACAGATCAAAGGGTAAACTGCAACCGATTTTAATACATATATCTATGACCAGAAAATAGTTATTTTTACTTGTCTCGATGCATTATACCTCATTTAATGATTTAACAGCTACATCATTAAGAACTGCATCAAAATTACTTAAGACAAACAAATTTAGGACAACAAAACTATTCTTACGAATTGAAACATTTTTGACGCTTTTTGCCAGGCTTTGTTGGGATTGGAAAACACTTTCGATCTTAACCACAAGAAAGAAAGAAAGTACCTAAATAACTAGAGAGTGATTGCGAGAATAGCTGCGACTAAAAAATATACAAACTTAAAAGTGAGTTTCAGAATTTCAGAAAATTTCAAATTCGAAAATTGCCGCAAACTGTAAAAATGTTCATACTTTCAACAAGTACAACATATAAAAGACTTGCACCTCAGGTGTCAGGTAGTGGTCTGACAATTATGTGGCAATGACTTTTATGCAAATATTGTTAGACCGAATTGCAAGTTCACACGGTTGTCAGACATTTGGGACAATTTTTCCACTGACGGATCTGGCTATCGTCCGAACATAGTGTAAAAAACAAAAACGGACACCGAAATTTGAACCAAATATAAATAAATTCATGCCAAAGAAATTTCTGTCTTGAGAAATACATTAAACTATGAAATTCCTAAAAAGTTTTTAAAGGTTGAAGCTTTAACGAGTGTTAAATGAGTCGTTTACGGTGTACCTCTATTTTATCAACAAAATTGTTAGTCGAGTTGGTTAACTGGGTTCTCGGTGTTGTTATGCGTAACGAATTGATGAGCTCGTCGATACCCTTGTACTTAGTGGACAAAGCATTTGACGTTGAGCAATGCATTAAAAAATTGTAGAACTTGACCAACGCATTGTTTCGAAAAGTTGCTCAACGCAGTCCAAAAGTATTTCCAATAAAAATAACACTTTTTGGGCATCGCAAGCGCAACCATCTCTAACACGTTAGCTGAATAGAGCCATGAGTTGAGAACTTCGTGCATCAGACTTGAATACGTTGAATTTAAAATTGATACATTGTGAACGTAATGCGCAACCGGTATAAATAAGTTTTGCTTTTAGCCTAAAGATTTGGTAGCCAGTGCTATATTTTTTTGTTAATATAATTCATTTATGTAGGTAACAATAAAATTATAATAATAATAATAATAAGTTTAGTATTTTTTGATATTACAAATCGTAAATAAATTCCGCAACCAATTTCTGTTGAAGGATATCGGAACCTAGCTGTCAAAAATTTAACAAAAAAATTCACTTCATCGCAATTCAACGCAATTTGCCGATATGCGTTACAAAATGTCAGAAAAATATTCCGAATAGCTGTTTGGAAGAATACCTTCAAGCAAAAATGCTCCGAATCGTGTAAAATCGGAAAATTTTCCTTTCCGACGGATACCTCGCTAAGGCAGATTATCATTTTTGTTGGGCTTTTTAGTTCCAGTAAATATTTCAAATTCTGAGGTAAAGAATTTCGCGAGCCTTAACTCTACAAAATGACGGCTAAATACTTAGATCGAAGTGTCTCAAACAATTTTGACAGCAAAACGAGTGTCAAAAGGGGTGACACTGTTGGCACACTTATGCGGGCTTAAGTATATGTCAAAAACGGGTAAAAGTCTGCAATGGGTTTCTAGTTTTGGGTGTCAGTCAACTGTTTCAACAAAAATTGCATCCTCCTAAGCCAAGTTTATTCTATACAAAAGGTCCTTGTAATCTCTGAGAAGCGCTTTAATTTTGTTGACTCTAAACTACCAAAAGCTGTATTTCGATGTACTACGCGTCTCTTGTCTCTTTGCCTTATAAAAATGTTGTCCATTAGCTACTCCCCATGTCTATGGCTAGTTGTCTTTATATTCAAAGTAGGTTTCACTTTTACGAAAACCTCACCTCACAACACTGGGGACGTTCAAGTATTTAGTTTAGTAAGTCTGACAGCTGACTGACTTGATGTATATCACTTTTGATTAGCCCAGACTTTTCACATGGGCAGCTGTTTCAGTTGACGTTTATAGAGGTGTAGCCGACGAAACTAGTCCAGAAATTGGTGACTGAGTACTAAGTTGACATTTCGCATATTTGGCTGACGTAGGAAAAGTGACGTTCCCGACCAATCTAGTTTTTGCGTACAGGTTACATCTTCTCCAGACCAATCTAGTCGACTTAAGATAACTAAGTTTTTGAAGTCGGTTGATAATCGCAATTGACAGGTAAATGTCATTTATAACAAAAAAACAACTGCCGGGATGCTCCTATCAGTCGATAAAAGCGTATACACAATTTTGAAACATAAAAAAAACAATGTCACTTTCTATAAATAAATGTAGCGCTGCTGACCATGATGATCAATTAATTTCGTCGTGTCTCGTGAGCGGGCCCCTTACACAGAAAAACTCCTCCAAATGAAACGACCACGTGCTCTTTATATTTTATTTCCCTCGCAAGTCGCAAATCGTTTTCGATTAATGTCATTATCCGGTAGACATTGTGCTGCTATTGGGTCTATTTTAATTTTGCTGACAGACGTCGACGACTTTATACGCCTCCCCCCAAATGATCACCACCATTGAGGCACAGATGAGGTGAAGATACGTTCTACGTCAGAGAGTGAATGTGTGTACATTTGTGTTCCCACATTACGTAAAAGTAAGTAGGTTAAGCCACGGGGTAATAATTAAAAGCTTAGGCACTATACTCAAAACATATAGGTACTTGTGCATGTGTCGCGATCATGTAAATCATTTGAATGTGTTGATGATACACTGCGACTGACATTGGGACGAACGTCAGCCAGCGCTGACTGATAGATACAATAATTTTAAGGTTAATTCTCGCTACTACTATGAATGTCGTTGACATTATTCTTGTTCCTTATTAGATGTGCTTTGTATCTAATTGCACATTGATAAGAAGCGTAAATCAAAACGATTTATTGTGTGTACTTATAGTCGGTTGAGAAACAGAAGGTGATGCGAAGAGACTCGGTACGTTTGGGGAGTTTTGAGTTTACGATGTTTTGAGGGTAAATTTGCTTGAGATATCCCGATTTTGGGACTTTAAATATTTAGAAAAAATTAAAATAAGCAAATACGTTGACATTACTTTTTGTTAAATGCAGAAATAATATGGGTCAGTTGTTTTAAGATAAGGGGTGTGGTTTGTAGGCATTTCGTCATTTAAAAAGTGTAGTACATTATGTCTAATCCATGTGGAAAAAGAGGTTGTCTAAGTCCAGAAGATCTTACAAAAGGCAATATGTATATGTATATTGTAAAATAAGGTTGTGTTAACAATGTAAACAAAAAATCGAAGGCAACAAATTAGGCTATCAAGTTTATAACAAGCAATTTAAAGCACTCGTCCACCTATTGCATAAACAGATTTTTTATCCCTTAAAGGCCCAATTGCGAAGCTTTCTCAAGACAGTTCAGCTCCTGTTGACAACTTTGCTTTTCTGTAATTACATTTCTCTCAATATACACTCAATTTCTGACTCGATGATGTACGACTGTTTACAAACGAGTGGCCTTGGTCATATACCTTCTGTAATTTTAAGGAACTTTTGTTTAGCTTACTGGAGACGTACTTTCAGCAGCTATCCTTATTTAAGTTTTATTCTACACTGATGGCCTTGCACTACTTTCTGAGATCGTCCGAAAATACTGGTAAAACCAAATTACAGGGTTTTTGGGGTTCGAAAAGCTTGATAATCAAATGTGCCTTGAAGGCGAAGGTATATAAATATTGAACGGGAATTTAACGCTGTAATGTTTTCCCTCACCAGTCTTTCTAAAACCAATGAGTTAAGACTCGCATGCCTTTGAAGCATAAAACAAGTAGTTAATAAAATACAAAAGCAGCAGCATTGCAAAAAAAAATATCAGCCCGAATTTGACAGATGGCATGTGTTATATTGGCTTTGAAGGACGCTGTGGTTCATGGTTTAGTCGCATAGACCTGCGAATTCAGAAAACCCCACAAGAAAAAGTCTAACGGGGTCAAATCGGACGATCTCTATGGCCAGTTCAAAACACATCTACGTGGGATAACCATGCCCTCGAATCGCTCGTGCAGAATTTCCAATGTAGCGCCAGCTGTGTGACACGTAGCGCCGGCTGTCCTCTTGAAACCACATGTCGTTGGTGTCCAGTCCATATCATCCAATCCAGACCAAAAGAAGTTGTTAATCATAGACCTATAGCGCTCGCCGTAGACGGTGATGGCCTGAGGAACGTCGCTCTCAAAGAAATATGGACCGATGACGTCGCCAGCCCAAATTCCTCACCAAACAGTAACTTTTTCGGGACGCATTGGACGCTCTTGGATCTCATTTCTAACAATTTTATTTCTTGACGTATACCTACGCATTCATCCAGAAATGGACCTTATCGCATATTCTGATTTTTCGATTAAAATTAGGGTCAGTTTTCAACTGGCTGAGTAAATTACCGCCAATTTGACAGATGTAGCTTCAACAATATGGCTGCTTTTAACTGTTAAAGTTCGAAAGTCCCTGTATAAATTAATCTCCAGCATTTTAAAGGAAAATCTTTCTCTGCATATTTTATACAGACTGCCACTCTATCGTATAATCTAATTAGTTAAATAACAATTGCAGTTACCACCGACTACCCACTTCCTTATGGTACACTTGATATTTGTATCCATAACCACACGATCCATAACAAATATCAATTTCCCGTCGCGGGCAAATTTTATATCACACGTGCGGTTAATCAACGCAACACACACCTACAGCTTGTTTTTGTTTATTTGCCTTTAATATGACTTATGATGAGTTGGCTCATTCCCACTGAGTCATTGTTTTATTTTTCTATGTCCGATACACACTTATAACGTTTTGCCATTCCATGCGAGTATTTCATTAGAATTAAATACCACGCATGCATAAAGTTCAAGTCCACACTCCTAACCTTCCACTTGCATGCAGTTTTTTTTTTGGCTTAGGTTTCAATTTTCATAAAAGCCACGCAAAAAAAAAACACGTCCGTCAAAGTCAAGTCAGGTTACGCAGAGTCAACACAACAACTGCCTTCGGTAGAATGCCCATCGCAGCAAATTAGTAGCTTTGCGTTTCTCTCTTTTGTTTTTTTTGCCTAAGAATAGGGAAACCAAGACTGACGCTGCAAGTGAAAATGAAAACGAAACGGAAATGAGGCAATAAACCTGTCGGTTTCTTTTTTCAGTCAAAAAAAGTCAGAATTACCCCAAACCTGTCGCTGACATACTTTTGTTTTTTTTTACAGCACTTTGTTAATGAATTTCAATTATCTCATCGCCGGCTGATCGGCGATCTTCGAGTTTACAATTGAAGCATTAAATAGTTCCCAAGCAATTTAACGATCCACCGTTCGCTCCTTGACGGATTACATCTTGTACATCCTGAACTCTCACTTTGGGTGTAGTAATTTTTCGGCTTTTAATGGCCTTTCTTTTGCTAATCATTGTCAACATCTTGGCAACATGGCAGTGGGCACCTTAAACCTTCGCTGACCAAGGCGATGTCTGCACTGTCATTAAGATTTGTTGGCGTATTAAACATTTTCAAAACTACTCACACTTGCATGAGGTTTTCTGAGTTTTTTTGGTCTATATTTAGGCAGCCTTGCCATGTCAACTGATTTATACACCTGTCGCGAAAATGCCGAGCGACGAACTTTGAGCTTTTTCCACCGTGAAACATTCTCTTGAACATTGTGTAGCAACATGTGTGTTTCCCATAATTTACGTGCGACCGTGACATTTTGAAGCTTGCATAAATGCAGTTGCACTATTTTTGTACAATCAATCACTGGCTGTGAATGTTCTTGGGGATGTGTTTGATATTTAAATATGGGCACACAGAGGGGATGCACGGTTTCGAATATTGTTTCAAAATAGATGCCGTAAATGACAAATGACCCATTTGCACAGTATCTACCTATATACTGCAAAAAACTGACATTTGCATCGATGGGAACTTTACACATTAGCTACGTTCGATTTCGTATTAAAATAACGTAAAAAGTGTAAAAGACAACAGGAAGCTATCGCTTTCAGGTGAAAAATGTCTGCACTCGAAAGCAGATATAATAAAAACCTGACAGCTACCAATTTTGCCCGAGGAAATAGGTCCATTCGCTGTATAATTTGAACTGATCTGTTAACTTCATTGAATCTGCAACATCGATTTGATTGATAGCCATCAAATTGCAATCATTAGGATTCATCATAATTAGACGGGATTAGCTTGAGTTAAACAAATGAATAGCAATTTGTCATCGCAGCGCGTAATTTAATCACTGCCCCAGGTAGGAGAAAATAAGAAAGGCAACTCGGTTCAATGAACTGCAAATAACTTGCGTGTTATTAATAACTACGCATAGTCAAATCCAAAAAAAATATGCACCTGTTGAAAGCTCTATATTTAAAGGGAAAAGTTTTTGTATACCCGACAAGAAAGAAATTAAAATTACATTAGTAGATCAACCTCAAATGTTCTCCCTGATTAGTTGGATTACATCAAGCATACAATTCGAGTATCGAAAAGTGAATAAAAAGCAAAGCGCACACAATTTTTCAAACGAGAGGTCTAAACGCACACTAATGTGCGCTCACAAGATATCGTGTGCGTTTGTAAAAATTATTTTTGCTACCTGTAGTAGATGTATTAAATGTAATAAAACTGTAATAAAAATTCAAATAAATTTAATAAATGAGATGTTTTTAAACAGTCAACGCTTAAATTTGTTTAGAGCGTGGAACGAACTCGATTGATATTTCGAGTGTCTACTCGAAAAATTCAATAAAAGGTCAACAGTAAAAAAATTATGCTGGCTTAAGTTGCACTTAAAGTATTGGGACAGTTGCCCCTACCTTATTACAAAAGCGATTTCCCTCTGAACTTGAATGCAATTGAATGAACAGGAAGGACTCCTCCTTAACGCATTATTCAAGTGAATTCTTCTCCCAAATAGAGGAATAAAAATCCCACTTAGGTATGTAGAATCAACAATTGAAAAGAATCTTCACCTATCGTGCAGTGTCCTTCCAGTGAAATATTCAAACATTTCAAGTGGGGTGAATCCACTTCTGTTACGCAACACGTTAAAACGTTCACACTCTTTCTCCTTTTCCATCCATCTCTAGAAGCAATTCCGCAATTTACTCCTTTTATAGCGAACCTTAAGAATATTTTCCATTCAAACCGATATAATCATCATAATCCTTTGCGTGTTTTATGCACTCAAAACCCACACAAAGGCAAGCAGAGAGTGTGAAGCGAGACCGAACATAAAACAAGTGCACACCACAATAATTTAATTACAAACACCTTTACAAAGGTGTGGCTACTGGATTGGATACACACATACACCAAACAGTACACCACCTCTATCCAGTCTTCTGCAGATCCTGCGAGCTGCGAGTTGCGAGTTGCGAGTATGCCATTTCATTGACCTCTTTTCTGTACAGCTACAGCTACAGCATACGGAAGGCCCACACAGCGATAGAGAAGGTTTATCTCCAATTCTCTTATTTGAATGGAAAACCATCCCCCGTCTCGGGCTTAATGCCATTTAGAAAACCAAGTCAAAGAGAGGACGAACGGAATTCGCTCCCAGCTCCCACTCCCACGCGTCTTTCAGATTAAATTTCAGTCCATGTGCGCACCGACTATATACTGGAGTTGACATAAAAGAGAGAAATACCAGGATAAGAACTGGAATGGCATTTAAAAGCGGAGTACTTCCTTCCTCCAGGTCATGGTGGTGTTATCCAATTCATTTGGGGTTTGGGGTGGCTCAAACCGAAATATTGATTTTCCAAAACCCGTCTGCTGCCACATTTATACTTGTATCTCTGTCATGCAATATTGCATGCCAAAAATACCAGGGCAAGGAGGACGATTTTCTATTCAGCTCAGTGGTTTGTTATCCAATATTTGGAAGCTTTCTCCTCCATCATAGGCATAGCTGTGTGGGTTATACACACACAAATGTTTTTTTCACAGGAAAAACGTGACCAAACGAGAGGATAATGGTGAAACTGGATAAATAGGTTCATAGCTCCTATTTTATTTGAAAATTGCATGAATGGAATTTTGAATTCTCTGTTTGTATCTTCTGTTCCTCTATCCACAAGGAAGCGAAGGAAAATCGATGAAATACGGAAGGTATTCTAATTTCAATAATGGCGTCATGATGATCCTAATAAAATCCATACTACTGGATGCATTATTGAATGCGAATTGTTTTATTATGCGGTCGTGTAAAAATTGTTTACACAAAACTCTATGAAACAATAAAATTACTTTTATGGATTTTCTAACGTAATGGCGAGGTAGGTAATCAGTCTATTACAAATTGTCGTTGGCCTTCTTCACTACGTGGGAATAATTAATTAGAAAGAAATGTATTTTTTTCTACAGATAGATACGTTAATTACGGTGATAGGAAAACATTTTGTAGGTATTGCTGCTTCCTGCATTGTGACGTGTCCTCTAAAATAGATTTTTATAGTAGTTATGCAGCCGGTTCCTGATTTACTTAGGTGGTGGGTACTTATGTACGTTTTTTTTTTGTTGCAGGGAATTTATTTCTATACAGTGGGATGCTGCATGGGGTAGATAAACTGGGCTACCAATTTGCTTTGTTCGTTTTGAAATACAAGGGAGGTATAGGTGGGAATCGTGTTAAATGTTTTTTTTTTCAAAGTTTAAGGCAGAACACGGAAGGAAGTTGTAGCATTGAGAGGATAGACTTCTCAAAGCTAGACATCAAATCAATTGAGTATATATTGTGACAGTGTGTATCTTTTCCGTAAACGAAGATGGAATTCCCCATAATTATAACAAGTTTGTCCTCTGTAAGCAATCTTTTGTCGAATGGAACATAACCCGGAGTGTATTAGGCCTAAAAAGCTCAAATTTAAAACCTATCGGAAAATAAATGGAGGACTCTTTAAAGGTATTTAAACCTAGAAACCATTATGACGAGGGCTTTCAGTTTTTATTCTGCAGTTAATTTTTTAAAAGAACCGGCAAGGGTAGGCATAAAATATTTATTTTAGTTATAGTGTAGGAATGTTGCTGAAACAGTCATTTTTTTTTCAAAGCGATAATTAATTTCATTACGATTTCTAGTCCAAAATATTTGTTGTTGTTCTCTCAAACAGTAGGTACATTAAATCGTAATGAACAGTTAACTGAAAATTGCACAGGCTACGCACTTGCTTAATAAATTTTGTAAAATGTTTTCAAGACATTGTGTACAAATACGAATTTTATTGGAAAAAAAATTCAGCCAAAGTGCTATTTGAAAATATTAAAAATAGCAACGTTTCGTATGATCATTTGTATTTTTCGCTTTCTGTTTATGATCGGCTGCTTATTAGTTTAAAGTTTTGTTCAGGAACTAATTGCGAATCGCTGATCACCCTCCATTTTGTCATTGCACAAGAAAATACCATGATGCTGTAAGCAGTTTTGACAATTTAACATTATTAACCCAATGAACTTATCTCTTAACACTGTCAACGCAAATAAAACAAACAGTTCTAATTTCAGCTAAATCGGTAAAGAATGGTAAGCTTCCTTAAATATTCTGGAAATTTTAGCTCCCTTGTTACCTAAAAACCTTATTGTTATACACAGTGGAAGCTTCAGTTAGTTTACATCCTAGATAACATAGACATAGAGAATCTTAGTCCTATTTAGTATAAAAAATATTAAACTTGCTTTAGAGACAACTTTGTTTGTGATTTTCGGGACACTTGAAGATATTTACCTGTAAAGACAAGAAAAATGGTTTTATTTAGTATACTAAATATCAATTTAAACCATGGTATATTATTAAATACGCAATTCAGAAATAGGAATCCCTAGTAGACCCTGACTACTTGCACTAAACAAATTCTTTAGATTGTCAAATTATTAATTTATCAAGAGGCTACGAGTTCATTTGTTGTACCGATTATGACGTTATTTCAAATGCAATTTTTATGAATTTTAGACGAGATTTGTGTCGAATTTTCATACGTCAATTCCCGATTATATAATAGAGTTATTGGCTTATTGGCTGACATATCTAAACAGGATGAAACAAAATCCAGAATACGTTGCATATTTATGGGCTAAATGTTCTGTCCTACCGATTTTTAACATTTCCCTAGAATTCTGTCAAACTTTGACCGCTGGGGTTCTTTTAAAGATAGTTATACAAAGAGCTCTTTGTGTTCATTCAGCTCCAATAGAGAAAACGATACATAGTGTTTGTGTGTGCAAAGCAGACGGATATAGCAAAAGACAGCTCCATTTGCAAATTATCGTAATTCGCAATACATTTTCATTTGATCGTAATATAAGATCTGTTTGGGATTTATTGTAGCTCAGTTGTAGCTCAGAAAAGGCAAATGGTTATATAAGTCTTTTAGAAAGTTTTTATGACCTCCGCCTAACCCGACTTTTAATCTTAAAGAAGGTCACAGTTTTTAAAATTGGAAATTCAAATGAAATACAAAAAGGATATCGTCAACTGGATGATATCTTTTTCAATTTCCATTTTTAAAAATGTTGGGAAAACGATTTTTAAAGTTCAGATTGAAAATTTTTGATTGAATCAGAAAATTTTTGATTTTTTTCTGAAAGAACAAAGTTATATGAAGTGACAACAAGTTTGTGAACTTGTTTGGTTATTGAACTCAGTATTGAACATAATAAAATGAAAAAACACATAAGAGAGGAAACATGAAGTTGAAAGTTTTGTATAGAACAAAATTGACATGACAAATCTTTAAAAAAAAGTTTCCTATTGAACAAAACTTGAAAACTAAAAGAGATAGAATGAAATGGTTTTCGACAAGCTAAAGAACGTCCCAAAATGATGAAGGCCATTTATTAATTTCTTAATAAATGGCCTTTAGATAGCATCCAGCCGATAAATTGATAGGAAAAACTAACGTAAGACCCTAAGTGTTGAATGACTGTCGAAACACAAAAATATTTGCCTGGATTTGACTGCTGCCCTTTCAAAAAGTCGCCTAAAAAACTTGTTTCTAATCTCTGATAGATGGTCAATAAAACCAACGAGTGAAAGCTATAGGTACATACAGTATGAACTAAAAGTAATCAGCCTGTTCCTTTAATAACAATCGTGAGAATGATTTAACTTCTTGCACACCATCGCTATATAGAATGCCAATACAATAAAGAACAATTTTTCCACCCAGCTGCTAACAAAACAACTGTTTTCACCCAAGTCTCATCCAACGTGTAATTATAATGCCATCCCATACACCTAACCTAACTTAACATAAATCTGCCATTATAAAATAATGCAAAACAACAGAACGAACAATTAACAATCAACTTGGATGAAAAGCGTGACTCGTGAGCTATGCTTCAATAACGCTAAAGGTAGCTATTAAAACAAAGTCAGCAATTAAAAAGCCCATAAAGCATTTGTTGCAATTAAAAGTATCAATAGGTTGCATTTAGTGCGCAAGGTACTTCAAGCTCTATAACGCGACTCAAAGTAAACTTTCTTTGTCGTATCGAACTAAATATAAACTTGCAACAAATTTCGCAAAATTATATTCAGTTTCTGGGCATACAAAAAGACCGAAGGACATTTCTTATGGTTTCCGTATGCAAACAATTCGTGCATGAGAAGGATATGCCCATACACCAGATGCAGAAATAATGTACAAAGTCGGGTTGAGGTGGTGGGGGCAAGTCGCTTGTTGGACTCTAGCCAAATTTTATAATAGCAAACGAATTTTCGTCGTCAAAGTTTGTTTTATGTGTGTGTTTTTTTTTTTTTTTTTGAGATCCTCACCTTGTTCACTGCAGAGACTCGTGTATAAATATTTATGCGCGAATGAATTAGGTAATACAGCAGAGCGAGAGCATATATATTATACAATACGGTACACTTAGGTGTGCATATGTACTCTCAGTACATATATCTATTAATAATTTTCATACGAACAATTTACAAACGCGGAGCGAGAGGAACTTTTGTCATTCCAATTTCGAACTGATGTTGAATGAAATACGTGCTTTGATACACAGACAGATGGACCTGTAAGAGGGGGATTTTTTTTTTTTTGTTTTCGACTGGCGAAGAGAGCGTTACAGACTTGAGTCTGAGTGAATAATTACTTGCGATGATGTGAAATGGCAATTTGAATGTGATTATCTTAATTGTGTGTTGAGATATCGAATAGGTTGTGTATTTTTTTTTTTTTTGGCAGCCGGTTTATGGGATTACATTATTGCAAATGTGTTTTGATTTGAACCTTGAACTATCTTCAATTTGGCAGACGGAATTTCACAATTTACAGTAAGATGTGACCTTTCTAAGATGACTCTAGAGATGTGGTGAATAATTTCAGCTGGTCACTGAACTGCGTTAGTCATATGGTAGACTTTGGATTGATTAATAGCCGGTTGAGTGATTTGAGGTAGACATTTGTCTAGTATTTTATCAAATAATCACGAGGGATTTTGGTTTATCTTTACCTCGATAAACTTTGCCACGTGCTAAAGCTGTTCAAGTGAGTATCTACTGCAGTTTGTTTCAGTGATGACAGTCAATGTCAGGATGAATCTTAAATTTGGAGAAAGAGTGGATAGGTATGTCATTTGAACGCCAGTTCGTGGTGCGATTTGCATTGGCTATCATTTTCTTCAAAATGAAAAGAGTTGTTTACTGAAAGATTTCGAAAGATTTTGAACTTCTTTAGACTACAATTGATACAATTTGGCAGAAGAAATCTACTGTTGCTTAAGCTCTTTTATCTTCGTCACAACTCGACTTTTTTGATTCTGTGATCTTGCAGTATACCTACATTAATTAGCGGTTGTCGTTCTATTACCAAATTCTGTCATCATATTTAGTTGAAGTTTGATTGCATAAATTTGGTGCTCTAATTTTAAAAGCACTATTGAAAAGACAGGAAACGTCCGCTTCCACTAAAGAATTCTCCTCCGTGATAGGGAACATTTCTGTGAAGTGAACAATTTTAGGCTTTTTATTCGACCTGTCGATCCTTAGGCCAACACCAGACGACGGGCCCAAGGTATGCTCCAAAAAGGTAGAAACTACAAAAATTATGGTAGACAAGAACTTTACTTTAAAAATAAATGAATAACCAAGAATGAATGAATGAATAAATGAATTACCAAGAAATCTAATAAATATAAACAATCTTAAAACTCGAAAAAAACTAATTAAACAATTTTTTTAATTGGAAATAAGTAATAAAAATTATTTTATATAGAAAATTTAAATTATACACACTTTTTAAGTTTATAATAATATTTTAAAGTGTAGAAAAACAATCTTCTGCAGACAAGCTAATGCTTCGCAGGAACTTATAAAAAATTGTTAAGACATTTTCATAAATAAACTTCTTATAAAAAAAAGGTCACAATATTTAAAATTTAAAAACATTTATTTAAAATTGAACTTTACCACTAAACCTGATTGCCATATAGTACTGCATTATAATATTCTTAAAAAAATAAAAATCGGTCATTGTAACGATTTTTTAACTGCGCAATTAATTTGTTAAACAAATGCTCACCGCATTTACCCAATTTTAAGACTGAATTATTTATTTCGGTCTATTTAGAATTGAAACACGTTGAATTGTTAATTATTTTTCTATACGCAGTACGTCTGTATGTGGGTCTTTGAAGTCAAAGTTGCTGATATTTCTAAGTACCTTAGTTATTGCGTCTTTTACGAAATTTTACTTGGAAATTGTGCGATCAAAGTTTAACATTCCACTTGTAAGAGAGCAATACTATACTTTATGTCTGGCGAGGTGACGCTTCTATTGAATTGTAACAAAATAATTCCATAAATTATCAAATTATTGTCGATAGCTTGACTTGATTGACTTGCATTTGCATTAATTGTTCACTATTCACTCATTGACCGTAAAAGGTACAGGTATCAAAGTACGTTTATTCATCTGTCATGTGTCATTTCGAAAATATAAATAGTGCGATGGGAGCTGAATCGTCTTATCGTTTGGATGCAGAAGGGAAAATTCTAAAAATGGCCAGCATTTTGGAACCATATATCGGAAGGTGATATTTTAAAAATTTAGAAAGGTATGCATAAAGGTCCCTAATACCTAATGAATCTACAAGAATGTGATTACCCCCTTACTCATTGTTGAAATAGTTTAAGCTTTTAATAGAGGCTTATAAACTTCGAATACTGACGTTCGTTAAATCCGGAAAGTCGGAAATTCTCAAAGCAGTTTAGGAGTATATCCATATCCACAAGTGGCCCACTGAAGGACATCGTCTCTGAGATCAAGCGAGTAATCACCCTTGTCAACCGCTGTTACCTCAAAGGCTTCTAGGGGGTAAAGGTCTACCCCATTGGATTTTTTTAACGAAATATTAAACGGACTCTAGAAAGACGCTGGCTTTTAAACGAACCGAGCGATCGTTGGAGATAATACGAGCTGTCGACATTTTGAAGAAAAATCCGTTCTGGTCCAACAGAGAAAACCACACACACTGTTTTCGATGAAACTCAAAGCAGAACGACCATCAACAATAATGGTTTCTTACATTTTTCCTTTCGATGAAATAAATTAAGTTAAATACAAGATTTGAAGCGTAGCTCAGCTTTTGGACGAAGGAGAAAGACGACTGATATCGTCGGAAGTATTGCAGGTTCAAGTGCGACAAAGGCCATTGGGAGGTAGTTCTTTCAAAATATGTTTCTTTTTCTGTTTGCATTGTGTTTAGAATTTGTTTGGTGTTCCTTTCGGTTTAGCTGTTATTTGCAATCTTGCCATTGTGACCGTCATATATGACAGAATTCTAACCGATTTTTCGAACCGAAAAATAATATTATTCTTAAGACTAAAAATAAAGAAAGATTTGCAAAATTTAAATGAAACCTTGCCATACTTAACGAACATGCTCACAATATCAAACAAAATCTGATTTATTTTGAATAATCCCAGAATCCTGAGTTTGATTGAAAGTTCCTTTTTTGCAAAACTTTTTAATGAATTTCATATTTTTTTGTTTATTTTTAAGATTTGATTTGTAGTCAAAATATATTGCTATATTCTATTTTTGACAGGATTTCTGATTAAAAATCCTTATTTTAACTTTTTACCGGATTTTTTGACAGAATTTGAAAGATTTAACCGGATTCCCTTATTTTTAGTGGCAACACTGGTTATTTTTACGTAAATGTTTGCCAGTCGTGAGAAGTGTTCGATAGCAGATTATTGTGTAATATATATTGTACCAATTGCGTGTTTAATTTTTTTTTAGATAATTAATCCCAATCGAATAAGACGAAACATATTGTGACTTCTCCCCATTGCTAATAGTCGCTGGTGGAGCACTAAAAACTTCAAGTGAAACAATAGTCAATAATTCTAGTACGTGTCATCCTCTACTGTTTTTTTTTTCAGTGATATAAGTGACAAACAAATTTACAATCGGATCTCATTCAATAACCAATAACTTCGACTTTGAACGATCGAAATGACCTTTAGAGTCGACGTACTTTGCCAAACGAGTTTATCTGTATTTATCTTTAGATAACCTGGTCTCATAATCAACACGAACAAAAATTCCCTCAATTCCGAAAAAAATATAGTGCGGTCCCAATTAAATTATTGTTATCTATAAGCACTTTGATTGATAATATTGATCAAATTTTCCAACCGACTTGAAAGACCATGCAAAGCTGTTCAAATGAGGAAGGACGAAAACTCCCAGTAGCGTAAAACCCATTTTCTAGTTCAACACAAATTATGCCTTTTTCCACGTCATTTGCGTTTCTGGTTTGTTGTTTTGCCTTTTAATCCAAACAAAAAATACATGACTCGTATAAAACAAGTAAACGTCCCATACAAGGACAATGTTTCTAATTTGCATGATGACAAATAGCAGCCAGACAATTTGTCGACAGATCGCACATCAGCCAGAAGCGGTACTTCGCAACCTTTTCTGTTGAAGCCTACGCTGAGAATTTTCTCAATGAAGCAGGAAGAAAGGACGTTCCATTCGTATCCGCTCCGCGTATGTATACGTGCATTATGTGTCATGGAGATATATACGCCCTTCCAAAACTTCCAAAACCAAAACTATAGTATTGCCAAAAGATACAGAAAAGAAACCATCAGAGAAGGAAAACAACAAAACAACGAGCCAACGCTCTGCACGGCTTTAACGCCATTGAGTCGTCAAGAATTAGGCCAACGAATTCTATGTCAGAGAAGTAAACCCACAACGGGTCGATGGCGATGTAAGAGGATTTTTCCAAGTATCCATGTATCAGTTCATCTATGTACAACAAAAGCTTTTCGTGTGTGTGTGTTTTTTTCCTTTTTCTTTATTATTCATTCACATTGCTTTGCCAAGGAAAATGGAACAATGTTTTTAGTTTTACTATCTGAGATGGCTGGAGGAGGGTGGGGTAGTTGTCCTGGGGATTTCCTTTTACAAAGGACATCATACCCGGTTATTTACGTCATACGCTGGCTGTTGTTGCTGCGCTTTTCATAGCAATCCTTTGTCACATAATTGGAGCTTTTCCTTCTTTTTCTTGCGTGACACACTCACCGCCAAGCCAAGAAACAATCAACACAATTACAACAGTGTGCGGCTAGAGCCTAGGTATCACAGATTAGAGGGCTAACACGAAATACTCCACCTCTACGTGAACGGTCGCATGGCATTGTCATCATCATCATCATCACACATGGTAAAATTGACTGGCTGAAATGGAAGAGTTTCGGTTTATTTACACTTTTGTGTGCTTTTGTGTGATTCTGTTTCTGCAGCTCTTTCACGATTGTGTTGATTTAAAACGGTTTTAGGTGGCTATTAAGAAAGCAGGCGATATGCGGAATGTGATATTGAAAAGTCGTGGTGTGTGCGGACAGAGAAAGACCGGGTGGCGACGCTAAGCCCTGATGTTAGGTAACTCGTTATTTAACGTCTTTTTTTCTCTATTTTTTTTTTGAGCTAGATTTCTCTAATTTCTTTTCGGCGTCGATTTTTTTTCTTGTGCCGGATTAATTAATAGATCGAAAGATGGTTATGAGTGGTTTGGCAATTGTTTGTCGATTGGATCACATAATGTGGTTAATTGAGTAAAATTTGTTCGTTCACGTTTTAGAAAATTGTTTGAATGGAAACAACTTTGGGCTGTGGTATAAAGGAGATTTCTCTGCAATTATTTAATTAGTAGGTGAATAGGTATATGGACAGTAATTTAAGCTAATGAAACAGGTTTGCAATAGTGTGGCTTCATTTGGGTCTTATGTTAAATGGACTGGAAGACAGATACCTAGATGGGAATGACTAGCAGACACGTTTAGACTTGAGGAAGAGCACATTTGCATTTATTCTAGGATTAGTAATAAGTTAGCACTGAAAGCTTATAGTAAAGGCCTTTGGAGTTGATTAGAATGGTGTAAGAGGGAATTGGGTGCAAGAATGTAATGAGTTCCTTCGGAAAAATTGCTTGCTTTGCAGTATTAATGTAAATTAAATAAGAAGCTTACATTATCAGAAAATTGTCCAAAAATTAGGTTTGGGTGTTTTTATAAACGTCGAAAATCTGCGTTAGTACAATCTTCTTTGTTGCATTAATGAACAAACTCAATTTGCCGAACGTGCAGGCCTGCTTAGGTGCAATTTTTAGTAGCCATTGAACGTTCATAAACGTCAGAAATGGCCGCGAAAGAATTTGTGAAGAGATTTATATGTGACAACAATAATATAATTTATTTTTCCTAGAGTTGAGTTAATCTTCTATCAGAATTCTTTTATCAAATAATAGATTAGTTTTCGCCGAATTCCACGCCGCAACTTCCCTAAAAAAAAAGTTAAATTTTATTGTTGAAAAAAATATCAATTAAACTTAAATTTTTCGCATTAAAATTTTAGTTTTTACCTTCCGCGCTTTCTGAGCCAAACAAATATGAATCTGCCAGACGCTGATGACATTTGTGAGGTTTATGAACGTTTATGAACATATCTTTATAATTCATAATTCATAATTCAATTCATCTGCGTTTGTTCGATCAAAAATCTGACTTTATGAACAAGTTTAAGTTAGGCAGACGTTTAAACACCCTATGTCTATAAGTGGAGTTTGCACAACATGTTGTGGGTTGAACTAATTAAACTTGTAGAATTAAACTATTAATCTAACAAAGAAAGGTCGCAATCAAGGAAAGCTTTTCAATACATCCTTTTGGATACGGCATAGGTACAATTTAAGACCAATTGAGAATCTGGGCCAGTTGTTTTAAAAAATTTAAAAAAGAAAATAGCTTATGCTTGTCTAGACTCAAAAAAAAAACAAATATCTAAACACTGGATAAATATATCTATTTTTTAAAAGAATCCATGGATTTTGATCCAATAAGATGCAATTTTCGTTTCCAAAATGTTTATAATTTCTACCTTAAGGAGAAGAGCTATATTCTCATCAAATGACACACCTTTCTAATGGTGCTGAAAGACAATAATCGAGCAAATGGATGCCATTTACATTGAAGCTTTCTAATGTGGATTTTTGAAAAAGACTGTGTACCTATTCAGGTGTTGACTTTTCGTAGACTCATTGTATATAAAGACGCAGTTTTAGTGTTAAATATTATAGACCAGGCGCCGCATAAGTGACAAATCAATTCGTTTTTCAGCCAACAAAACCACCGACAAAATTGCCTATTTACTCAAACACATTTAATTAGTTTGTGCTTTAAGGTAACAGAAGTTTTTGGAATTTAAAAATGTTGGATATAGACGTAGGTACTCATCATTTTTGAAAAATTTTAAAAATGATGAGACCTGTCGAGCCAAAATATTTATTTATTTATTTATTTATGACCTAGCAGCTAGCACAAGGTTATTTTTTACTGCACCCAAGTCCGAACGCAAAGGCATTTATACTGTTGTGAAGTGTGACAAAAATTAAAAAAAAACTTAGCACTGTTTTAAAACTACGCGCGGCAAAAAAAAACTTTAGCAGCAGAAGTCCTATTAAATATATTATTAAAAGCTGCTTGTCAAGAGTGAAAAAGAATGTAGTTTAAGTTGACTGCAAATATGTGAACATCGTTACTAGATTTTATTTTATATATCTGCCTGTTAACGCAAAAAAAAACTGGTAAATCAGAAAAATATATTTTTAGAATATGATAATAACTTAAACATTAGGTGCAACAGGTCCATTCAAGACAACCTGAATAATGTTAATACAATAACAAGGAATAATGCGCATGCTGCGATTAAATATTCATTTGGTTTTACTTATACTTGTAACGAAGTTCTTTTGCAAGCTGAAGTGTGAAATTCTAAAGTCAAATCTGAAAATGTCATTTTCTTCATTTATAAACTGCTTGACCTTAGTGGACCATTTTTCTGTAGGAATATAATCCCAGAGGACCACAACTGACAGTAATTAAGGTGCAGAGCTTGCACTACAGTCATCTAGGGTTAATCCTAATTGGCAACAATCACAAGTGACTACAAAAATTCACTCAATCGCTAGCCAAATGCGATATGTTCGATATTGACCTAGAAAAATTATAATTTAAGGCAGTGGCTCAGTTAATAGTTTTCAAGGCAAGGAGCGGTGTTAGCTTCAACCACTAAAAACAAAAACTGCAGGTTAAGGTATTTTCCACTGGTTGGTTAACCTTTCTGAAACTTCTAACAAATATCCGAGAGTATAGCTGTTTTAAAAAAAAAAAGATTCAGTCGTTTGGGCGCAGCTTAAAATTGTAGGTCCCGTCCATTCTTTCGAAGAACGAAAACTCACAAAAATAAGTACCCTCTATTCGTATGGACGCGACTGTGACAAATATTTCAAGACATCAGTAATAATTAAGAATTAGTACCTAATCTAGGCATTCCTTAAAAATTTGTAAATGGCGCCTAAAATTTCGGCAAGTGTTATAAATTTGTTGCAAACTGGCCAATGTTGGACGCAAGTCGAAATTTGTATTTTTTTAGGTGTTGAACCGGGACTTATTCTTGTTTTCTTTTGAGTGGCCTTTTATTTTCTTTTTCAATTTTGAAGTTACAAGATAAAGGTCATTTGAATCATACAGCCTAAGAATAAAGAGCACATGATCAAAGTCTGTAGTCTTCCCTCTACTTCGTGAAATTATATTTTTTGTATATATATTTTATCACTAAATATAAATATTACACAATATTTGAAGGATTTCCAGCTCTAAAGTAGTAAACAAATTTTCAGCACATTGAATTTTTCATCAAAACAACAATAAACATTGCTTAACTATATAACTTACCCTATAGACAAAGGGTAACCACAGCAAAACGCCCCGAAGGCGCAAACCCCACCGAACCCAACCTAATTATCTTGACAGAATTTTGTTTTATTATGGGTTTAACCATAAACAAACTCGCCTGAAGCAGGCACATACCCAGCATAGTAAGCTCGAATTTATTCATCTCACTTCCCGTATTCAACAGAACTTTTCAACTTAATTAAGCTTGTCACGTAGAGATGCCTATTTCTTAAAAAAAAAAAAACAATACAAACTAAAATATTTACCTTAAGATTTGTTTTCGAAAATAAATCACTTTAGTAAATCCAATGTAGAATGAAATGCAGCCTGCAGCAGTTATAAATCCACGTAATAATCGGTTCAGTGCACAAATTAAAATGAATAAAATGTTCGTTTCAAAATTGTAGGCAAACAAAAACTAAACACGGCGTCTTTTTTTTCTTCTTTGTGTATTATTTACATTTACTCATCACGTGTTCACACTTTAATTTTTTTTTTTTTAATTTATTGCTATTCAATTTAACTATCTAAACAACCGAGTTGACTAATATTATTATTTTTATTTATGTTTACTATATAAAAAAAAACACACACAACAATTACAATTGGGTAGGTAGACTTGGCTTAGGATTTATGAACACACCAATTAAATTGTCAACACTTTGTAGATGCATTTATTTTGTAGCGTCGATTGTTATTAATTTTTTAACTATGATGATGATTTTATTTTTTAATGGTTTCCTTTCAAAAAACGACAACGAACGACCAACGAAAGGAACGAAACAAAAAAAAACTAATCTCACTTTCGAAAGACCACATTCACTTTTTTCTTCTTCTTTTGGAATATTTTTTTAGCAATCATTATTTATTGTATATTCACGATGGTGTTTAGAAAAGGAACAATAATTGTACTGAAAGTTTTAAAAATAAATTTATTTCAATTCGTTTTTTTTTTTCAAATTCTTTTATACCAATAAAGGACTGTGACTCTATTGGTTGTAAAATGAATTGGGAAAAAAAAAATATGGAAATAGTTCGATGGCTATACAGGAAAAATCGGTTAAATAACGAGTGTGACTACTGTCGAGCCGCCTAATCAACGCAAAGGTAAGTAGTCAACTAAACAACTGGCTAACTTAACACTTAACAAATTAGTAACGACAAATTAACAAAATAGCGAGAAAAAAAACGTATTCAACACACACGCACAAAGTTTATCAACCACCATGGCTTTGGCTAGATATGGCGACAACAGTTTGTGGATATTATCTCTATATCCATGCCGCGGGGGGGAGTCGACACAATGGATTAAAGTATCTAAAGTAAGGCAGAGATAGTTAGTGCAAAGTGTTTTTTTTTTTGTTCGTTGGTTTTCTCAAATCTACTCTTGAGAGAGTGTCTTTCAAGAAAAGCTAGACGAAACGTACCTAGGGCGGTATGCGAAGCGGAATGTACGCGGGAATACACTGTGTGGTGTTGACTGAACGCTTATCGAAAACCTACTGGAGTCAACAAAACCGAATCATATTCGATTTGGTTAAAAGTGATTTTTTTATATTTTTCTGTTGGTTCGTTTTTGCTTCTGCTTTTTGTTTTCCTCCACTAGTTGTGGCGAATGAAGAAATTTTAACGAAAAATTGGTTAACCAAAATAATGTTCGTCTGACCTTTGCTATAGTCGAAGAGGTTTTTGGACACATTCACGGTCCCGAAATGCGTGCAAATGGCTCGAAGATATTCGACCGCGAAATATCAGGCCACTGTCACACTATACGATTGAGACTGAGGTGGTGGTGTGGTGGGCGATCATATGTGTTTTATAAATTCGCAACCCAAGCTTGAAACTCATAGATGGTAGGTAAAGGCGCTCTGTGTTTCAGCAGGTGACGTTGTTGATGAAACAAACAAATCCAGGAAGCGAACTTGTTGTTTTCTTTTCAGCATTGTGTGCATGCATGTGTGTTCTGTAGAACTACTCAATATTCAATGAGAATATCAGCGAGCGATTGCACTGTCGAAAGTGTGTATCTAAGCAGCGCGTTAATGGGAAAGTGGGTATGGCGATTTTTATTATTTTTTTTCTTGCTCGTATAAAAATTCGAATGGGATTGTTGTTTATATTGGCGGAAACCGACACTTTAAACTATCACATAGACAAACTGTATTTTAAATTAAGTAAAAAAAAAAGAAAAGCGGAAAGAAAAACACCGCCAAATAAATGGGCGCGGCTGTAACTACCGGCAAACTATTTAAAAAGGTGTTTCCTTAGCGAAATTTAAAGGCGTGGTGGATTTTTGAAGCGACAACCGTACTATAGTCCACTTTGGAATCAAAAAAAAAATGTGTATATTTTTTGATGTTCCTGTAAGACTGGCGAATTTAGCGTAAATTCGCCCTACGCAAGCCAAAGCAGATCTAACACTAGATTCTGAGAAAGCATCTGAAAGAGAACGAACCCCTAGAAATGTGGAATTTTTTATCCACCGGAAGGGAAAGGAAAGGGGAGCATGGGGTATGTATTTCGTAATCGTATAACACACTGACACACTCTCACTATCGTTCCGCTCTTACTTGCCGCCGTTGCCAGCCAGTGGAATTTTCTTCTCTTATTCAACTTTCCACTGGCGCTGCTGCTGCTGCGGCGGACCAGTGCCCCAGTGGTGGATGGCTCTCTCATTGGGGAGCTTCTATTTTGTAAGCGCATTAGGAAGAGATGAACGCATTGGACGTGGAGCGTGGAGCGTGGACGTGTACGGTGGACCCCTACGAATTGAAATCATATGATGAACACACTTTTTTTTTTGTTTAATTTCCTTCTTCTTGTCAGTTTCGCTTATGTGTAGAAAATTCACAAAAAAAAGAAGAAGAAAAACTAAAAAGCTGTGTGTAAGAAGTGAAAGACGGGAATAAAAATGATTGAAAGCGGAGGCATGTGAAGGTTGGTTTTGTTGGTTATGGAAGAGTATTATGTCATCGAAAGTTGGGTGGCTTAGATAGATAAATATCTATATATCAAGAGATGAGAAGATATTTTACGACTGTTGGTAAGGTTTTTATTACTCACAGGTTTTTGTACAGTATAGGTGCAGGTACCGTACCAGTATCAGTATAATGCTTATCGATCTGAAGATGGGCAAGGGATATTGTTTGCTTAATATTTTGGTTTATTTGCGGTTATGAGTTGCGGGCTAAACAGGATGATGGTAGTAAGCAAACAGACGGGGCAAAAATAAATTGAAGCATTAAAAATTTAAAGAAAAATAGGTATACACTGGGGAGAAATGTGATTTTTAATGTTGAGCTAGTAATGAAATTTAACAGAGTGAAGTTTTTTATATGGCAACAGTTGTGACTCATGAATATAACATTTTCTTAACGTTGCTTGATCTTCTAAGAGATACCTATAGGTATATAAATTTTTGAGGCGTTTTTGCTTTGGATTTAAGTGTAACTATACCTACCACAAATAGAGCTCTTAGGGTGCGGCAAACTAGCTGAAAGTTGGACCTGAAGCTAGCTCCAAGTAGGTACCTAGGTAATCTGCAAAGATCAGAGGAATCGGATATTGAACATTTTTTTCGTCACTGCATAAAAAGTTTTAATAAACGAAAAATAGATTTCTTAAAGACATTTCTTTCAGGGCTTAACCAAGTCTATTTACGAATATTGTACAAATTTGTTAAAGGCAAAGGATCCACAGTATAAGAGCATTTGTAACCTCTTGAGCATCATATTTCATTTCATTTCATTTTATTTATTTTAATCTTTGATTTATAATCAACAAATTTCGATTGGAACTAGGTACATGTGTTTTCATTACACCTAACCTAACCTTCCTAAACCTGCAAATAACTTTTCGAAAACCAATTGTTGTGAAGTACCTACCTATGTCTTTTTTTAAACCAACTAATTTTGGAAAACACGTTTCAATAATTAATCCTACAGAATGCGATCTTTAAATAAATTTTCCTTAACTCCAAGGAATAGCAGAACGCCTCAATATGGAAGTTGTGTTCAACTTATCTGATCTAGATCTGTCGAACGTTAGAAATCCTGAAAGATTTCAAAGATCTTCAAAAATTCACTTTGGTTCAGGCTACAGTCTTGTCCGGGTCATTCCAAAGAGATCAGAAATTTGTTAAAATCTCCGTACGTCTACCTAGCTCATGGTGTGTAGGGTTGAATGAGTTAACTAAATCATTAAAATTAGAGAACTGGTGTAATAGCTAGATATAGAAGCCGAAGTTTCATAACCTAAAATTGCTGCGATTCTACCGAATTTGATGCAATTTATTTTTCGGTCTGGTTTGCTAAGTGAATGGTCGAATGGCTTTCTTTTTAATCTATACCGAGTTTGAAGAATTTTAGATTGCCATAATTTAACGTCAGAAGCTTTAAAAAGTTTATTTTGCTGATTCTTTAACAAATCGTTTTGCCACTAAAAACAAACTGTTTATTCGCTTTTAAGTTAAAATCCGCCAAATTGTTAGGATTTAGATAAATTGTGTATACCTGTTTTATTTACTTACAATTGATGTCCCTCGATGCAGGATTATTTTGTACTTCAAATTTGTATATTCATTACACTACGGTTCAAAAGATTAGAGGCAGATAACTTTGGGATATAATCATTGTTTTCGGACGCAAAAAAATTAAAACATGCCAATTTTTTCCTTAAAAGCGCAAAATTTTGTTTTTTTTTTTTCAATTTATTAGCTAAGCTTATTCCTGTTGCTAAATGGAAGTTCGCAGACTACTATCAACAAAAGTTTTAAAAACTATACATATCTCCCAGCTCCCACTAAAATATCGGGCGATTTGTTCGCTAAATCTGGTGCTTTTTCTCTCCCAACAGCGCGATATCCGGAGCAAAAATCATCTTATGATCTAGATTAGGTTTTGGTGCTTGCCTGTGACCCGAGCGGGCTAGGTTTGAGCCCCCGCTGAAATGGCACTATACAGGAAGAGGAGTTAGCGTGTTGATACGAGTATATCTAGTTAGGTATAGTTAATCTAACTACATTTACTGCTAAATTTGACTTTTTTAAAAAGTTATATGTACTATATTATGTAACTGCATATTATAAAGAAGTTGATTTTTGAAACACTAAAATGACAATCAAAATACTCACAAATAAGTATTTTAAATAGTAGTAAAGGGTTTTCTAATAAGAGGTGTTATTTAGATATTCAAAGAAAAATGCCATTTTTTGGGATAAATGATGGAAATTATTTCACAATAAAGAGGAAGGTATGTCGTTAATAATGAAAAACAACATCAGCCAAATGGCCACTACGACCACGCTTACAGGACCATATCCTTTTCATGAAATTTTTATAACAAAATCGCAAAGTGGCTGCCCTATGTCCTCGATAGACTCACGAATTCCATCTTTGAAGTCTTGAATCGAGGCTGGGCTGTTGGCGTGGATCTTATCTTTCACGTGGCAAGCTGTTAAATCACAAGATCTCGGTTGCCAATTGTGATAACCTCTTCGAGAGATAACACGGTCCGGAAGGTTAGGTTAGGTTAGGTTGATGGGGGTTGTGAGATCGTCACAATAGACCAGGCACCATGTTGGGCCCATCGCCATCCCCTGGGAACCATTACGGCTAAAAGACCTAAACCAAATCACCCAAGCATTCGATTTCCCTACAGAATTTGAGTATGGCCTCAATTCCATTTGAGGAACCAACCTCTTCTAAGTTATTAAAGAAGTACATTCCGAGATGCTTTCTTCTACTCCGAGCAATTGCTTGACATTCACAAAGAAGGTGTGAGATGTCTTCCGTGACCTGTAGGTCTTCACAGTACCTACACGTATCCGTATTAGCTACGCCTAGTCTCATGGCATGCTTCCTGAGAAGGCAGTGCCCAGAGAGTATTCCTACCGTTGTTCTCAACTTAGTTCTACTGAAATTAATCAATTGTTCAGACTTCCTCCGATTTAAAGTAGGCCACAGTGCCTTTGAGACCTTATGTCCTTCTAATTGTGACCACCTTGTATTCGCTTTATTGAAGACTTTTTCAAAAAGAATTCTCCTGGCCACCGCCATGGGTGGTCTTATACCTTCGATCGTTGCTTCGAGTGGGAGCCCAGCTCCTTCCTTGGCCAGAACGTCTGCCCTTTCGTTACCGTCAATATCACAATGCCCAGGTACCCAACACAGTCTAACACGGTTCTGCGAGCACAATGCCCTGAGCACTGTGCGGCAATTCCTGACTAGCTCAGACTTGATGGTTTGTGATTCTAGTGCTTTAAGTGCAGCCTGACTGTCAATGAAGATGGCGATATTCTTATCGGATATTGATCTCATCTCCAGTACCTCTGCGGCCTTAAGCACTGCCAGAACCTCTGCCTGAAAAACACTGCATGTGTCCGGAAGCTTCAGGGCCATTTGCAGGTTGAACCCGCTGGAGTATATACCTGCCCCTGTTCCCTCGATAGTTTTGGAGCCGTCAGTGTATACTGAGGCCTCGTTTTCCCTCAGGCTCAAGTTATTAGACCATTCCTCTCTGTCCGGGTATAACACTTCATAAGGTGTTTCGAAGTCAAGTGTACCGAGACTTTCATCCGCCTTTACGGGGATATCAGAGAACGATTCCCTTATAATTTTTCCATGACCTATACTATTATTTTTAAACAGCCCTGCATTAGTGAGTCTAAGTGCACTGTTTCCTGCTTGGATCTGTATTTGTAAGTCCAGTGGTAAAAGATGCATGAATGCTTCCAGCGCAGCCGTGGGCGTTGTACGTAAGGCACCCGTAACGGCAATGCAGGCTGTTCTTTGTACCTTGGTTAACATATACCGTACATACTTCTTGTTGGTGGCCCTCCACCACACAAGAGCCCCATATGTAACACGGTCCGGAAACTTTTCCCGTAAAAGATCAATGGTTTCGTTGCTTGTGTGGCATGTAGCGCCGTCTTGTTGAAAGTAAACGTTAACCAGACACTTTGGGCTACAGCAGCAATATTCTCAGTTGTTCTTGAGCGACGTGCACGGGTTTTTATTCACATCAGTAACTTGTCCCAACAGCCCGAATTTTTCCACCAATTTCTGTATTGCAATCCAACAAGGTGCTTCACGACGACCCAAAAATGCTTTAGTTTTGCGAACTGTGATGTGACTGCAAAATTTTCACCATTTTTGTAGTGAATTTTTATAATTTCAATGCGTCGTTGAAGCGTGTATCGTTCCATTTTTAGTAATGGCGTAGTTTTAACTTGTCAAATGCCTAAAAAAAAACAGCTTCAAAAGTGACAGCTACCGAAATAGCGGGCTATTCAAAATAACATCTCTTATTGGAAAACCCTTTAGTATTGATTTTTAAAAAATTCAAACTGACTTCACAACTGAATATTTTGAACTATAAAAAAGTGTTTCTGATTCTTATTATGAAAAGAGTTAATGGATAATTTTTTCTGTGAGTGCAGCCATCGACCATAGTGAAATAAATAACGCCCCAAGACCTCAAATCCCATTTTGGCTTGGAAAAATATAAGGACGACTAGTTTTCATATTTCTTAGAAGTCCTTCAAGCTTAACCCAACTTTGTCACATAAAATATGTAATAAAAAGTGAATTAACTATTCCTATCATCGACTATAAAATTTCCTAAGTAATCTACTATTTACGGGCGCCGTTTCACATGTTCTTTCCATTTGCAGGTTTATTTTCTCGAATACCTTAGCAAAGACACGATACAAGTGGCCGCATGGCATGGTTATACCTACCTACCTAAAGTTAGCCAGTTTAAAGTATATAAATCGGACTCAGAGATTATTCAAATCTCTGCACTCTTTCTCTTCATTTCTCCTCAAATTCTAGGTTCTTTTTCTTTTGCGCAAAATCGAAAAACTACTCACAATAGTGAGAACGAAAAAACTCAGCAATTTGTAAGAAGATGAACTATGAAGCACAAAATTTAGAAAATTGTACTAGATTTTCTCACAGTTACACTAAACACGGGATGCGACTGTGCTGAATTAGAAGGAACAAGAGATTTGCTGTCGGTTTTTGGCGGGAAAATTCCTATCCCTATGTAGAATGGCTGGATGGAGCATGGAACCACGGTCGAAAGGGATAAATCAATAAAAACACCATCAAACTGAAATCGACAAATTTCTACCAAACAAAATTGCAAATTAAACATCATTTCTCTTCTAAGAGTGGATAGCAGGTAACTCTCTTAAGTAAAACATTAGTTTTGTATCTTTTTTTTTCCGTATTATTATCGCTCTCGCCACGACAACCCACCCAGACCCACTTGGCACTTGCTCATTGCTCAATGAAACTAAAAATGCACCAAAATACGAAAGTAAAAGGTACGGCATAAACGGAAAAACGTTTTTGTTTGACGTCAGCGCAACACACAGCGACGGCGACAACTCAAACGGCAGAAGACAGTAACTGAGTAACAGTATGGCAAGTGCCTTACAATTTCATAAGAAATTATAAATTGAAAGGAAATTAAAAGAAAACCCGTGAAATAGCACCGCGATGTAGACGCAGGGGGCCGCGGCCGTTTTGACATTATGCCATACCACTGAGTATGTACTGAGTACAACGACAGATACGATATGGATACCACAAGGTGCACATGCTGAGAATGTGATGTGCTCACTATGGTTGCCCATTCATACCCACTCGCACTCATCTCGCGCACCAGTAGATTCGTAAATGAAGATGAAGATTGAATCAAAATCGAACTCTTACGTAAGCCACTTCTTCATGCTTAGATACTGCGGTCTGCAGCTACAGCTTTGACAGCTTTCGAACGCAAACGCAATTTTCACTTCCATCGTGTACAACATCAACAGTCAGTTGTAATTCCTTCGCTGACTCTAGTCAGTGAATATCGGACGACTTGCAAAATGCACAAGAGTGTGTAATCTGGACGCACTTTGGAATCCCCAATTAAGTCGCGGCTTCGCTAGAGACGTTGGGAAATTTTAGCGCCCGTCACACGCATAGAATACCAAAGTGTGATAAAGAAATACAAAATTCTACTGGGTGCGCACCTAATTGAATTTCAATTTATCTTAATTTGGTTATTTATTTATTATTTTGTTTGTTTGTGTATTTGTTATAGGAAGGTAGGTGAACCTGAACCGGTGAGGGGGCGGCGGCGGTTGGACTGTACCAGGTGCCAAGTTCAGTACTGCGGTGGGTGCTCCGCAATCATATCCACCGACTGAAATGCCTTATTGGAAAAGTAAGTTATTAAATTGGTTTAATGCGTGCTGCTCTTTAGAATGGACAGCGGGCGGTGTTTGACTAGAGCAAATATTTGCATAATGCGTGCTTCGATATGGCTTGGAGTTTCCTATTTCGAGATAAAGGCGGAAAATTGTGATTTGATTTGATTTGGTCTGACGGGGAAGTGGGATATAGGAAACTGAGTGATTGTGCGTACTGAAATAATTCTTGACCTTTGATTAGGCTGTTGACCTACTCGTGGTCACTTTTATAGAAGTAAGTTTTATTGCATTATTGATGTGGAAATGGAAGTCTAAAAATAATTGCTCTTGTATGTACCTAGTTTGTGAAGAAATATTAAATTAGCAACAAAAGTCAGAGGCTGGTAGGGGTATCTACCTTTCTACTTATTTAGGGTCAGGATCGGGTATAATGAACGGTCGCTTTTATGGGCAAATGTCGAAGTTTAGAGGCTAAGCGAACTATTTTTCATATAATTAAGCACTAATTACGAGCTAAAAAAACTAAATCTTGGATCATATTCCTTTCGTTCCGATTAAGATTTACCAGCTGACTATGCCAGCAAAAAAAATACTTATAACTTACGTCTTAACTAAATTTGGGAAGGATCTATAAAGGAAGAGAATTTTTTTTTAAATCCAATGAGCCATTTTTAAGTTTGAGCAGTGTAATAACCTTTTAGAGAAGGCGATTTGAAATTGTAACCCTCTCCTGTCAGGTAGACAGTAAATGCTCAGCTTCTAAAAGTACTAGAGAGTACTAAAAGTACACAAACACATTCCATCGGAAAGCAGATGATAACAGTAAAAATCCCATCCAAATCTGTTTGGTAATTCTCCAGATAAACACAGTCATACAGATTGACACACTAAGAGATAAATACTTTAGGAACAATAGCGCCACCTATCGGATTTCATTGAAGCCACTCTGTACAAGAAAAGAACCCCTGGAATCGAACGGTTACATTTGCAGCAAAATCTGTCGACTAGTTTTTGAGTCTAAAGGAAACATAAAAAAAATAAATAAATAAATATTTTGGCGCGACAGGTCTATGGGACCCAATGCCTACCTTCTCACAACCATTCGTTTGTGTGGGTTTTCAATTTTTGGGACGAATGGAAGGGATCTACAATTTTACGCCGAGTCCAAACGGCTAATTGAGAAGCTCATTCATGACAGTTTTACTCTCGAATGTTTGTCAGACGTTCGCGAGAGGTGGCGCAGTGGAAAAAAACCTTAAGATGTAATTTGGCCCTCTCGGGATTCGAACCTGAGAACTAAAGGAAACATACATATTTGAATTTCGCGCCATTTAATCGTCAATGCCAATGGAAAAAAAATATACCTAACAATGTGACAGCTGACAGTTCGCCGTTAATAAAAATGAAGCGCTATACGGAAGAACAACGCATTTTCATTGTGGAACAATATTTTAAAAGTAATGAAGGTTTGTAATTTTCGTACAAAATAATGGCCGTCATAGTTTTATTAATATTTAATAACTAATATTTAATACCACATTTGGTAGCCATGTCTGCGCAATAAAAACACCAAACATTGCTTTCGAAAATTTTATATATATTATGTTGGAAAATAATGCTTGTTATCTATCAGCCAATCCATTCGGTCAAAAAAACCTTATACATCCGCTAAAACATCTGCTTTTAATCACCTAAATCGTTACTGGATTATTCCGGTAGGCCTATACACTTACTCTTATTTTATGTATGAACATAAACCTTCGCACCGAATTATTCCTCTTAATTGAGCACCAGAAATAGACAGAATTTTACCCATCGCTCAAGCTACAATTGCTTTCGTTATTACCCAATTTCATCTTGCTTATAAAAATGATTTAAAGTTGGGATTCCTATGGTCAAAGCCGCGGATATTGAATAAACATCACGTGAGGGAGTAGCTACACAATTCCTAATGGAACTAGTTTCAGAAATTGAAATATAATTGTACATTTATGCACAAGGTTGGACTCTAAGACAAAGACGTCTTGTCGCGCCATTAACTCGGATGGGCAATAAACATAAACACCTTGAGAGTACAAAATTCTGATCATCAGCAAATTCCTCACAATTATTTTGTTTACTTGTCTTCTTCTAAGTGAGTCATATATAGCACTTTGTGCAGATACATTTTTCTATTAGGTTAACAATTTGCATGTCCAACTAATACACCACACAAAAACCCCCAAAACGAATTTGCAAATTCTTTCTGAATATGTTTGGGAACATATTTACACATGTACCCAACAAATTTACCCATTTAATAATGACATTGATCGATAACTGAAATCATAAGCTTAACGAGTGAATAAATTGCATTTTTGGCACTAAACGAAACTGATCAATGTGGCCAATAAAATCCGGGCTTCTTGTGACCAGACGTGGGCAGTTTACACCGGGCTACAATATTACAAAACCGAAAGTCGATAAAATGGATTTATGGCTTGCGATAGGGTTATGCATTAGGAAACAGTGTTGTTATTTAGCCGGTTGGAAATTAAGCCCACACTGCATTTTGATATATTCGTTACAAATTGGTATTAAATACATTTACATTTATAGTTGAATTTTATTACATACCTTTGAATATGTCAACGGCTGGAGAATGTCTGGAAGGTAAAATAAAAACACGTTATTAGGGGCAGTAAAAATATCAGTTATATAGTTAAAAATGTAAAAGTTATACAATTTTGATGTATATGCGATTTGGAATCTTTTATCTTTTCTCCTAATCAACAAAACAAATTTATTTTGATGTTGGATGAGTCCAAGAGAGTCCAAGAGAAATACATTTTGTATAAAAAATGCCTTAGGTTGAAGATGATTTATGTAGTCAAAAATGTTTTAAAGCAATTTAGTTCGATTAAATAAGTTATTTCCTTTGAAAAAAATATCGGGCAATTTCTTTTAATGTGAATATTGCATAAATGTCGCTGTTGGTAAAATTAAGTTCTATAAGCTTTATGAAAAGAGTAAACATTTATGAAATATGCCGAAAGATCGTCAATTCATGCTTGGCATTTTTGCCAACGAAGCAATGAGACTACCTTTTCGAGCGTTATAGCGTTAGGTTGAGTTATATATAGAAATCCTTCTTAGCTTACATACAGGATTGCCGTGTATATATTTTTCCCTGTGTAATTAATCGATTGAATTTTTTTTCATTTTACAGACTAACATTTCAATTTGATAAAATGAGCATTTGGGACAATTCAATCAGAATTTGGAAAGTGCGCCGCTATCATGCCTTAGAGTCCATACATTTATTACAAAGAGAGTTTAGGATAACTTTGGGAGGCACTGCTTCAAGCAGATGTTCTTTTCTGTGGCTGGTTAGCTCTTTTACACTAATGAAGAGATACTCCATGAAAGGTAACTGCATCCAGATCGAGCCACAGTTCATCAAGATGCATTGGCGGTCCATAATTTTTTGAAGAAAACGGTCGCGCTATCACGGTCAATGTGACTATTATTTAAAGATGTTGAAGGAGCTTTTCTTCCCAGAACTACGTCAAAATAGAAACCTTTCAACTGTCTGCGGTTTTAACAAGATTGTGCAACCCCACATATAAATAAACCCTTTATGACAGAGCTGAAGCGAAAACTTTCAAATAAAATGAGTTACAGGAGTTGCGCATTCCGTTGGCCGCCAAGATCTCATGATTTGACTGAACTTGATTTTTTATGGAGTTAATGTAAACAGGAGGAAAACAAAACAAAACTCGTATTTTGTATCCGATATTTAATTCATTAGGTGCCAAGAAATCCATAATGGAACAAATTTCGAATTAAAGACAGAAAGCTAAGCTTGGACTTGGATTCGGACCAGTTTGGTGTTTTCTATTGGACCCAACTTGACGAATTTTATTGCAGATTCTAGTGCAGTCAAACCCGCTTAAGTGAAATGACAAAAACAAATATTAAATTTAGAAAACAAAATTTCAGTTAAGCGAGCCTCGGATAACTGAAAAACAGTTTCAGTAAAGCGGACCCTGGACAAATTTTTCATCAAAATGAATTGGTAATAATAATGAATAAATTTATAATATTTCAATAAGTTAACGAAACAAAATTAATCCATTTTTTAATTATAAAATTTAAATAAGCGGGGGTTTGAGCTAAGCGGGTTTGACTGTATTGCTCCTTTAATTGTACGTGAAAGCGTCAGAGAGATCTTTAATGGATTTAATGGGATTTTACTTATTCCAGTAAGCAGGCGTTTTTGAAACATCAATAAATCTGGATTTATTCACTTAAGTCTTCATGTTCTCTCCATCGGAATAAAGTTTACATTCTTCAAAAAAAATTATTCAGAATGTCTGCGATCAGAAGAATAGAGAATCTGCTGTTATTGATATAAAAGGCTTCAAGTCCCCTATGCATTTTTGAAAAGACACGAATTTAGACAATATTTAACTAATATTTAGCAAACTCCCCGACAAGCTTCAGGTGTTTTTCTCTAAGTGAAAATACGTTCCATGTGATTTTCTTATATCGATGCTTTTTGCGATAAACCTAAAGCACATCACATTCGCCTACGTAACACAAAGTGTATTGTGAAATTTGCAACTGTTATCTGCGACTAACTTTAGTCGTCTTGTCATTTTGTGTGCTGTTCAAATGTGAGCGAACCTACCGCAACCTCATTAAAAGTATCTCAGTAACATCAAAGGGCTTGCCAAATTCATTTCCTTCAAATAGCCTTTACAATAGAACTGCATAAGCAGTAGGTATTCGAAAAGGATGCATCTTTCAGTTAGATATAAATCAACGTCTTTGAGATTAAATGGACTCGGGCAAAAATATTTGCTACAAACAAAATTCTCTATTACCTGACAGCTTGACATTTCGGTAGCTTTTTGTTGACTTTCCAAACCCGACGGACTATAAAAAAGAATACTAACGAGATATTAACAAAATATATTCCAACATAAATAATTGACAAACGGAGGCTACCTACATAAGCTAACAGAAATGTGCGCCTGGTTTACATCTTTTTAGTTAAATTTTACAGTCAGTCAATTCCCTGGGGAATAATAAGAATCTAATGGGGATGACACCTCACTCTTCAAAATCAGTCAAGCCATTTAGGCTACAGGAGGTGGAGGTCACGTCAAAACAGGCATACATATTCTCGAAAAACATTACTCTCCTTCTGTGTCCAGTCGAGTAAAAAACATTTTCACGGATTTTTTTTTAACTCAAACTCTTATAATTAACAAACACTTTTTTCAAGAATGGTCAAAGGGATTTAATTTAATTTTGGGTTTTGAATTTTTCTCGGCTTTGTTTTTAAAGAATCGAAAGATATTTTGTTTTTTAAGAAACATGTCCATTTGTTCTTCAAAGTTTATCCAGATTAAGTCTTTTTATTCCATAAATAATTTCGATTTACTCCATTGCCTCCAAAACTGTACCTACAATCAGTTTATAAGCAAGCAAGGCACTTTACTTACATACCGATAATATTCGCAACAAAAACTTACTACAGAATATACCTACCCTCTTTACTAGTCCAGCATTATCTGCTCTATCGTTATTCGTTAGTTGCTGTCAATTGTCCATACAAAGTATTGTACTTAACTCTTGATTATCCTTCAAACAGCTCGCACATATACACCTGTTTATATTGTGAACATATGTGCATATAGATAAAAGCTAACGCAATTTCAAAAGCATTACGATGACGATGTCATTTCATGTACAATGAACTCCGCAACGATTCAATGCCACCACACTATGTGTGCTGGGAGACAAAATGAACACAACCCCCACCCTACCGTTGGGAAATGTGTGCTAAAACCAATTTACCCACATTCGAGACTATTTGACGCCGCCATCGAGGCTGTCGTACAACCTCATGCTCTACAACAACTTATAATCCTTTCGTTGAAATGGGCTTTGGAGTGTTTTTCCTTGTTCATCGCCATCACCAACAACGACAGTGTCGCATAATAAGCTTACACACACAGCCCTCAAATTGATTTGTTTCCTTTTTTTGTTGTTTCGTGCTCTCTCTCTCTTTCTCTATAGAGAAACAACAAGGAACGTCATGTCAGCTCTAAATAAAATCCCTTATGATGGGTCGCATTACACCCAGATTTCTGTATGCGTGCCGTTGAACTTGCATTCATCGACATGGATATTGAATGATACTGTCACTCCGTCACGTGACTACCTGTAAGTTTTTTTCCCCTGTACGTCCTAAGGGTGATACCGTGGTACGATGTCGACAAACCCTTCTCTACACAAGCATATAAGTAATTAAATCCTCTTCCAGTGGCGTAGCTGACATTCGACAGCTGTAAGCCCAAGATTTGGTATTACTAACCCACCCCCACCCCCTTTCGTAACACACAATGCGCTATGAACCTTTGCACAATATACGCAGTAACATTTAAATATCGACGAAAGAATTAAACCGTAATCCGTATGCCTGGCGTGGAATATAAACGCTCTCCGCAGTAGCAGTAGCGACAGCAGCGGCCCGCTAGCTAAAGAAACAAGAAAGTAAATTCCGCTCAATTGATGCAATGGGTAACAACAATTATTACAATTGGCCATTCGATCATTATCGCCATCGTCACCATCATCATCAGCGCACCAACGACAAAGACGACGAACGGCCAAGCTCTGCGGAAAATCAAAGGCTTCGCATGCCCAAGAGCGCTCTCGGTTGCCACATTATGATTTACAATATAACGAAACAATTATATTAGTTTGGGTGTTACAATTCGTCGTGAGTGCGCACTCGATGGATACTGGCACTGGCGCTGTCACTGTATGGAGCGCTCGTACTCATGCATATGACGTGTGTGCGCGCTAACCTGGGTAAGTAGGCACGTATGAGGCTAATGCCGTCCTTGACTCCATTTCGATTAATTCGCAAGCCAAGAAGGCACTTGGCTGTGATTAGGGAACATTTACCATTCAGCATTATCATTAACCACCGCTAGTACGCAGCGCATGCACTTGTGTGCTCATTTTCGGCCCAGCAGCACCGAGTTGTGTAACTCCCATATGAAAGGTCTACGGAATGGCTTGCGTCTTTTTCAATACAATTTAATTGAGACTTTAAGGGCTTGGTTGGACTACAATAAGCTGGCAATTGGTTACGGTTATGTGACAACAACTTTTGTCATTATAAAGAGATTGACAAACTTTGTGAAGACATTTCGAAGAGACGTTAAAGATGTCATTGCAGCAACTGTATAAACTATAAAGGGTCGAACTGTAAGGGAATTGAGTAGGCCAATAGACGGAAATTCAACTGTGGTTGATTGAGTATTGAAAAAGGGGAACGGCTTAAGCTGGATTAATTTAATGAAATCCTATTTCGGTTTTCCCTTCATTTGTCTGTATACATTTTTCCTATGCCCAAAACCCTTTAGTGCGCGAGTATATGTGCGCACTCTAACGTGATCATATGTTTTACACTTCAATGGGCAGTCGTCTCTTTTCAGCGCACGCATTCATGTTAAACATATTTTCAGGTGTTGTTCATTGGGAAAAGTCTGGAAATGGGCTGGTGGGATTCGTGTGCCAAGTTGTTTTATTCGTGTTGCTTCCTTTTCGTCGACATTTTAGGTAGGTAAGAGGGAAATAACAGAACTTTGCGTAAATCCTTTTTTGTGTAGAATTTTTAGTAGGAATTAAAATTATGTTTTTATTGTCTTCGTTTTTGCTTTATTTTGCTTTCAGAAAGGTCCAAGGGTAGGAACATATTTATAAAAACTGTTCGATGTAGTTCGATGAAAATACTTTTTGTCTTAAAAGCGGAAAGCGGGTGAAGCAAGGGGCGAGCACGGGTCAGCTAGTATATTCATAAAGGAACATCTCTTTCACAGTAGATGACACTACAGTCCATTATAGTTTTGGGATCGATGACTTAAGGTAAGTAGTAGATGGCCGATAATTATAAAAGAACCTTTGGCGATCGGGTATGCCTTAAGGTTATCGGAAATGCCGGAAATGAAGTGCTGGAATTCACATTCTCTTGTCACGTTCAGCTTAACAAATCACCTATACCACAGAAAGATGAGAGAGTTAGCTAAACGTTTTCACATATAAAAGGCTAGTATCAAGCTAAGCTTTGTACCGACACTTGTATGAATTATTCTATAGGCTTTCAAATTACAGTACAGTACTCTTGGATATCTGAGTCATTCGAGAGAGAGAGAGAGGGCTGTAGTAGCTTCAACCTAAGAGCTTGGTCATTCAATACGACTTCTGGGGCTGTAAAGACAAAAGAACTGGGTCGATCATTGGCTTCTACGGATAAAAATAGGGAGGACAGGCTACTCCAGGAAAAATTTTCGGAAGTTTTGCCAAAGATGAGGTTAAGCCAACTAGACGCAAAAAAACATTTCAGCGGGCGGAGTCAAAGTTGGTGAAAGAAATATACAAAAAACACTTCTGCAGACGCGAAGAGATTACCTGAATTCCGCTGTCAGGTTAAACATAGCTTTCAACTTGGATTACAAAAGTCAAAACTTCCGTCTAAATTTTAGTGGCAGCACGAGACGACTTAGAACAGTCTTACACCACCTTATCTCTAAGATTTTAACCACTGAAAAGCGATTGCCCGACATCAAGAGAGGCATCAATTTCCGGAAGACTGAAGCCATTTGTCAGCAAACTGAATCGCCTCACGTTCCGGTAAGTCCACAACTGACTTAAAAAATCCACCATATATTCATCGATTATAAGCCTTCACTAGAAAGCGTTAAGAGAGACGAACTGTATAGTTTGGAGCTGCGAGCGAACAGTTTTGGAATGGTCATATCAAGCTTGCCATGGGTAGTACTAAAATGACGATGGAGAACGCTCACAGTCTTAATAAGACCAGATTCAATCACAGAAAACTTTGAAGCCAAAAAAGGGTTTTGGGCTGAATTCTTTAAAATTAAAAGTGAGCAAATTTTTCAAAACTGACAAGTACAATTTTTTGCAAGTCAATGGATACAACACAGTCAGGTTTTACTGGCTTCTTCCAAAATACGGAATTGAATGTGAGCAGAGCCAATTCAACAAGAAGGGACACACAAAACCTTCAAAGGGGACAGAACGTCACAAACAGCTATAACTTTGAGCTAGTTAGGGACTATCATCTACGTCAAGTTCCGCTCAACATCAGCAAGGATGTAAGCGAAGGCAATATACCTCCGATCACTTAAGGAGCATACATTTTTGTTCCGTCAATTTTGACGGGCTTTTGATAAGGCGCATAAACAGCAAATTCTACAAGCTAGTAGATCGACTTCGATCTGGGCAGAAAAGTGCGTTTCATTCGTCTAAGATAGGTAGGATATGCAGAGCAACGGGACATTTACCCAAAAACCAGACTTACCAAATAGATACATGGACTGATGCCCACTGCCCAGCTTCACCCTAAAATTTTGCGCCACTTAAGAAAGAAGAAAAGCATCAAAAGTGACATCAAATCTTTTTGGATACTTTATTCCCTCACGCTCTTTCTTAAAAATCATCTCAGGCTTCAAAAATATCCAGACTACGACGAGGAAAAATGCCAAATCAAAGGTTGCACCAGTTTTCAACAGCGAATTCCAGCACAGCTTCTGCTACGCATTCGGATAAATATTATAGCCTCATTAAAGGCCTTAATTTGAAACTCGTTTCTATTTAGGTCAGCGAGTGATCTCAAATAGCAAGTACGAGTAAACAGCAACTGCTCACATTTCATCACACACCAAATGACACACTTCTTCTATGAATAAAAACTGGAAGGAGCTCACAGATATGCGATTATGTAAGGACTAGTCGGACCCATTTACAATCGCGACAAACTCAGCATCACAGCATAGGATGGATGACCACAAAAACAGAAAAGAAACAGAAAACACAGCTGAAACAGGATGGCTATGTCAAACACAGCCACTAAGGAGCTTTGTTTATATATTTTCATCGATCGACAAAACCTGGCGCAGGTTGTGCAACCCGCGCACCTTTTGAAAAATAAAATACCAACTTTGTATCTAAATCGTTTCGTCCAATTACAAGTAAATCACTCCGGTGCAACAGTGCAACCGGTACCGCAACAAATAATTTTACTCGTACATAATTCAATAGATATTTTGTGTGGCGAAATTGAATTTCATGTTGCCGGTGAAGTGCTTTCCTCTTCACTGCAGGCCGCCTCTTGAAAGTGGAAACATTTTTACAGTCCCGCACTCCCGACTGCGATACAATCTGCGATCTTAATTAAACACCCCTCTCCGGAGCAACATGGGGCAACACGGCTTGCATAATAGTTCACAATCGACGATGACGCGAGCTAGATCTATGGACTTTCTGTAAAAGGATAACAGCTCGACTGGTACGACTGGAAACTGGATAATTAGATGCGGTCAAGCCAGGCATATATGCATCTATCCGGGATGTGGTTAGTGGTTTATACCCACTTTTACTTTCTCATGGGGCAGTCCTTCTGCCAGACCCGTCTAAACGAAAAGCAGAGCAAAGCGAAATGAATGCAAAGACTCCGCACATTTGCATCTTTATTGCCTGCGGCGATGAACTGCCTTGATGGGTTTTCCACTTTTGCTTTTGTTGTGACCAACATTGACAAATACAGGTGGCCTTGAATTAAGGTGCAAAACTGTGCGAAGACGATAACGACAACGGCGACGATGGTCGCATCACAATTGCCGGTGCGTGGCGTGGACTTGTGTTGAAAGACCAAGAAAACGACGAAACAATGCAAGTGTGGCGAAAACAAGCCCAAGCCGTTTCTTTTTTGAGAGTCTCAGAAAATTCCGCTTGGATTTATGTACTCGGTGGAATGCACTTGGTACCGACTGCCAGTTTGTTTATCTTCCTTGTTTGGAATCAGTTATTCTGTACTATGTGAATGGGACTCGTAGTGGGACATGCAATCGGTATGCACTCGCTCAGCGTGATATAGATACAATGTGCAGGTTGAGATATTTATATACCTTTTGAAACCATGTATGACGACAGCTGATCAGAGGAAGGTGAGACGGGGTCCCGAATTTATGAGGGTTTTATATTTAACTGACTCTGTTGTTGACGAAGTGATCGCACGTGTGGGTTATGCACTATCATGTGGGTTGTTGAGCTTACCATGCCGACTGGGTCGGTTGTCATAATTGATCTGTCACAGCTGCAGGTACGTTAGCAACTTTGTGCGGAAATCTGTTTTTAAAGTGACCTATAACCGAAAGTCATTTGTCGGTGGTAGTGTTCAACGTCTAAAAGGCTTTTGCTTTGGTTCGCTTATAAAATATATGCTATCATAGACTTTGATGGCTGGGAAAATATTCGATAGCAGCTTTTGGAGTCCTTCCTATGTTGAATAAAAATATTTTAAACGCTGCTTGTTTCCATGTGTGAGGAGTGCTTTTGAGCCTTAATTCGAAAATGTAGGTTTTTAGATCTGCATCAAGGCAAATCTTGATTGGTGCGATTTCTCTAAGGAGAGTCAAAGACTAGAGTTACGTTATGAAAATTGCCGAATGGACAGTTTTCATAAAAATATAGGGGATCACGAAGATCGTACCACTTACCACTCACCGTGGACTTGGGTTTGTATGGTGATATCGATAAAAAAAAAATAAAAAAAAAATAAATAAATAAATATTTTGACGCGATAGGTCTATGGGACCCAAGGCCTAGCTTCTCGCAACCATTCGCTTTGTGTGGGTTTTCAATTTTTGGGACGAATGGAAGGGATCTACAATTTTACGCCGAGTCCAAACGGCTAATTGAGAAGCTCATTCATGACAGTTTTACTCTCGGATGTTTGTCAGACGTTCGCGAGAGGTGGCGCAGTGGAAAAAAACCTTAAGATGTAATTTGGCCCTCTCGGGATTCGAACCTGAGCCCCTCGCTTAGTAGCCCAACACACTACCACTAAGCCACTGCGCCGACTAAGAAGAAGGAGTTTCAAGGACCAAAATTTGCCAAACGACGACCACAGCCTCTCTTTCCTTCTTTCTAGAGACTGTGGCAACGTAAGTGATGCTATATTTTAAACAGCAGACTAAGGAGACTTAGTTATAATCTGTCAACGTTAAACTTTTAGAGCCTACTACTTCGTATACTTAAACCTTAATCACAATTTCGTTACACTGAAGTTTCTAACGAGAAAAATGAAGCTTGGGATCCAGATGCAAAAACCGCGGTTATATCCTTTTGGTAAGTCATATAGCTTTTACGGTCTTAAGTTCACACAAGGTGATTAGATTAGATTAGGTTAGGGAGTTGGAAGCAAGTTACCATATTACTTCGGCCACAATTTGGCCTATTGGGATTTACTCCAATTAGAGCTCATTAATGATACCGGACTTTGTGATGAATCCTAGTAAATTTTTGAGTGGGCTGTCAGATATGTCCTCTGCCTCAAGGTAGTGTTTACGTAATCTGATTAGGCAGTTACAGTGACACAGGATGTGTTCTGCTAATTCTTCGTCCTTCTTCTCTTCTTCGGATTGAAGCCAGAGGTAGGCTAAGCGTGTGGTAGGTGAATCGAGCTGATCAGAGAGCCTTAACTGATCACTCAAGTGAAGTCTTAACAGGCTATCTAACGAGAGCTTCTGCCGAATCTGGGGAAAGAATGTAAAGGCATTTTGGTTTAGGTACGGTGAAATCAGTTCGAAAAGTTAAAATGAAAGACTGCTTAAGACATGAAACTTATGCTGGCCCTGACCCTGCCTGTTTTTTTGTTATGGTTAGATTGCTGACGGTTACATTTTTTGGGAGTAACCTTCTCAAAAAATTGGTAAATGACTTAAAGGTTGTCTAGATGTCTATAGGTTTAGTCACTTCCGATGGTGCTTACAGTCCGGACCGCGGCCTGTTACGCGACACCCCGGGCCCTACTAATAATCATTTTTAACCTTCACCTTTTATATTTTGTAGGTCTTAAAACGCAATTTTTTATGGAAAATTTAGTCCTTGTAAGTTCGAAAAATAAAGCCTGGACACTAAAAATGAATTTAAATAACGCGGACCGCGTTTAAAGAAATCTTTGTCTAATTTCGAGCGCCACCTAAGACTCTTTCTCTCAAAACTACCCGATAAGTCTACATCCACATTTGAGGAAGAGTCCTTGGAACAGAGGGACCTAGATGATTGTGGTCTTTTACTGTATATACCCTTGGTTTTACGAGGCTTAACATCTAAGACGAATTTTAAGCTTATGAGTTTGCAAAATGTGAGCGGGATTGTCCCCGACGCGGCACCAGTTATAAAGCAGTGCGTCATCGAAAACTCAATTTCTGGGCCTTTTTTTACAGGTTTAGCTTTGAAGTTTTGTTAATGAATGTATATACTGTCTTTCCCCACTTCACAGCCTACAATGGGTCCGTTAAAAAACAGTGTCGTTTAATCTATTGGTTTAGAGCTTTCTTGTAGTTCCATTGGGTTTATAAATGTAGCTAATATCGCGATGCTATAATAACTAACCTGCGGATCGACAATTATCCGACGCCATACATAAATCAATCCAATTCTTATTGCATAACCATAATAATTGCGATCACTATCAAATAACCCCATTTAAAGTTATATTGAAATCACAGTTACAAGTCATGTTGCAAACGTTTTCCTTCCATTAAGGCCTTAATTGGTTCCCTATTCGCTACACAAATGAACATGAACACTTATTATGTACCGCAAATTAGTTTTGCGTATTCACACCAGTATTCCACAAACAAACCTCGTTTGTTATACATACCTCAGTAGCGGATGTTGGTATTAGCATTTTAAGTCAATAATCACATTTTCGTGGCAACAACGCAATTTGACAGAACAAAATCAAAACACAAACATACGAGAGAGATAGAGAGAGAGCGACACACCACATCATCTCGATCTGCCAAACTCACAAAATAATAATAAACATTTCAAGTTCGTTTCTGACAAGAGCGCGCACAGCCACTTAAATGCTAGACAACAAGTGGCGCGATGGCGATTAAAGTTGTTATTTTTATGATCAGACCAAGAGCACATTGTCACGTGCATGCAAATGCAAAAAGCCAGCCCCGACCCCTCTGTACAGTACATCAAACATCAAAGCCTCATGCTGAATACTAAAAGATCATTAAACTGTTCCTTCGAAACAAATGGCTTTGTTTGTTTTGCTTTTTGACAGGTGTGCGGAGAGGTACTCGTACTCGGACTCAATCCACTGAAAGTTCAAAGTTAGAGCGAGCACTTGACCTTCAACTAATACCAAGCACCGACCTTTGACAATAAGGCAATTGTTTGCGGGTCTTAAAATTAGAGAAAAACAAGTGTCAATCTCAAACAAAATGCCGAACTGTCAGCAAATGCTGTTATGAGTGTGAGTTTCTTTGTTTTCACCTCATATCGATGACAAATCGCCAGCCTGTCAAGAGACCCACCTACACCAACCACCTGAATAACAATTGGAAGGACATTCATCTGCGACACGTCAACGTCAGACCTTTTCATTGTTCGTGCGTGCGTTTTATGTTTTAATTGACCGTACACACACCTAATTGACCCTACGATGCGGCACGGTTGTTCGGAATAAAGCGAGTCTTGACACGATAGATAGGTAGATAGTTTTTGTCTAATGGAAACTATATAAGTGCTAGCCTTGGATGCCGCGATGAGATCAAATATTTGGCAAAGACGTTAGCATCCATAGCGGGCTGTGTTTGAATAGGCGTTCCGACAAAAAAAAATGATAATAGAAAGATTCTGTGGGAGCCCCAGAGGTTTGGGGGTTTGACCACTTAGTGCTGGGTCCAAAGTGTTGGCAGCAAATTTTTAGAGAGCATTGCTGGGTGGTAGCTCTGTGTGTTCGCAAATAATTTGAACAATAATTCTATTTTGGGATAGTTTGGCGTTTTAATCCCCGAATATTATACCGTTGCTGCAAATTGACCATACTCGCAGTTGGGCGTACCTAGGAAGGCAGTTTTTAAAGGTCATTTGGGGGCACGTGTAGCCGCAATTTGTAAGTCAAATGAATCGTCTTCTTGTTTGCAATAGAACGGGTAGATAGGAGAATAGGGTTCATTAAACTAGGCACCAGGTGCCAGCTAACTGCTGTAGGTACATTTTGACAAGATCAATAATTTGGGACAGCTTTTCGTAGATGAAGCTTCTTTTCATCTTTACTCTGAGGCTAGAGGAGTAGACCAAACGCAGTTTGAAAAATCTTATGTTAGAAGTGTTCTAAGTAAGAGTTTCGTGAGACCCTCGGGGTTTGTTGTTAAAGGCCTACGGTACAGCAGTCTTAAGCAAACAAAAGTGGAAAGTAAAGGCTAACATTCTAAAACAGGAATAGAAAAATTCCCTTAAATATTCGTAAATATTGACATTTTCGACATTTTCTATAAACAGAGATGACGCCTAGTGTTGTCCGAAATTATGACGATCAAGTCGTATCTATTGTTTAACTTAACTCGGTAAATACTCAGCATAGATGTAGAAAGGCGACGCACACTCCCACACCAACAACAACAACAACAACTTCTATTAAACTTCATCATCACGTTTCGCTCAGGCTCAGCATACTAATGTTGACAGCGCAGATCGTTTGTCACAGTACCTCAGACACATCCGTACTTTATGCGGTGTGCCGACCGCCCCCCCATGAGATACTTTCATAAATCAGAGGTCTAGGGTTTTGCTATCAAATAAATTTTACCTTCTACCGCATAGTTTGACTAAGAAAAAAAATACTAGATACAGCAGTATCGAGTTTATGTTGAGTCGATTCTATATCCGTATTTCGAGGAGCGAAACATTCTGGAAATTTGATCAATCCATTGCTCGGTGACAGTATGTTTGCGCGGTGCGATGATGATAGCGTGAGACACGCTAATTGACAGTCCAAACATGTTTTTACCTATATTGTTCTATGTTTACCTCCAAAATGGTGAAACCAAGTAATGACGTTCGATGCGAAGAATTGTAATGGTTGGGGAAATTGATCGTGCGATGCGGACTTTACTCCTATTATAATATATACCAACATGGACTTTAGTATCCCGATTGCTTGTCATGTTACTGAGAATATATGAGTCAGGATTCCCCAGACCTATTTGCATTCCGATCTGTAATTTGAATCTGCTTGAGTCAGGTTCTTATGTGAAGGTGGGTACTTATGAAGTTCGTGTGCAAAGTTCAACAGACTGTCGGGCAAGATGAGTCTTGTTGTAGCTACCCGAGATTTTTACGGATTTATGGCCAAGTCATGCCAGGATGATAATTGATTCTGATTATTAGTTGAAAATAGTACCGACACGCATGAAATGTTTGTAGAATTACGCGCTTTGTGAAATTGCTTCGGGGGAGTTTTTGTGACACATACATGCAAGTCAGTGAAGTGTTGTTAAAAATGTGTACATAATGGCTGTAAATGGTTGTTAAATGATGCTAGCCTCTGTAGTATGCTATTTATAATTAAGATTGTAAAACTCAATTCACCAAGAGTGTTACCGATATGGATGAGCTCTTAATATTGAACGGTCCCTGGCCTTCTTAAAATTCTTTAGGACTCTGGACCAATAATTCAGCCAGTGCTTTAGTCGATCGTTATAAGAAATAAACACCTATAAGGCGAGACACTTTATTTGTTGTTAAAAATCTACTGTTGATACAAACTGTTGAACAAGGGGCTTGTAAAACAGGTGTACTTGACAGATGACAGCCTTTATTTGCTAGATTTTACTGATTGAATTACGTCTGAATATGAATAAAAATAGACACAAGATTGCACATCCATAAGTGCACAATTTTTAGCTTGAAGGGAATTGAAATAAGGGAATCAGTCACCAAGCTTGCCTGTGTACCTAATCATCGAGCAAAAGTCTGATGAATAGCTTAAATGATAGAAAGAAAACTTTGCTTTGGTTTTACTTATGTTTCGCTTGAAGCTGAAAATTACAGTAAATATTCTTTAAAGCAAAAAATGCTAAAAAATTTGTATTTCCATTTATGCAATGATATTTATTTTTTGCTCCTAAAAGTTTAGTTTTTTTGCGAAAAATTTCGGTTAGCTAGAGCTAAAATAATTTAATAGACTTACTTTATACTTTGAAGCTGCGTTTTAAGGGGTAACTCGAGGTAGAGCTATAGTCAGATGCACCGCCTAAACAGATTTGAAATAAATTTTGTTTTCGACTACTTTAAACTAAGAGTTCCACATTCCAAGTTCCAGTAGGTAATACAGTCCAAGTTATCCCTTTCAATTTATTATTATTGGTATTATTCATTAAACTTAAAATTAGACAAAAACGATTAAATTTTATTTAAAACATTGATTGATATTTCTACCTTCGGGTCTCTTAGCGAGCGCCCTGAGCTTAAAAGTATGCTTAAAACAAATGCCTTTCGGCCTTAAATCTATCTATATTTAGTTTTAATTTTTTTTAAGAAACTTTATAAAGCTTGAATTCTTTATTCTACTAAGTTGTGTTCGAGTCAGTCGTGCACATTTTTGATTTTTGCAACCACAGCATAAAAATGGGAGTTAACAACGAATAGTATCAATTTAGGTACCTATATTTAATTTATTCCTTATTAAATAAAATTAAATACATAATTCAAAGAATTCTTAAATATTCGAACATTTCATTCGTTTCAAAAATTAAACTCACAGAAAGCAATGGCTGTGAGACCTACTATTAAATGAAGTTGCTTAACGTAAACACCTGCCGGGGGCATAAATTTCACGGTGGGCATACCTACATAGAGTCAATAAGAAGGCCCTGGATTTAGCACTTGGCCAACCCCAATTCACTTTCCGAATGACTATAAGATCATCCAGCACTGTGATTGATTCGAGGCTATCTAACACCTCTGTGCTCTAATGAACACGTTTAGTTCTCGTAATTTTGAGGAACCACAGCCACCACATTGTTCCTTGTCCCATGATGGGCTGTTCAAAAGAGCTGGGGCCCATTCCCCGTGGGTACCAGTTTAAAGCTACTGGTCGAGCTTTCGCAACCCGAGAGTCACTTACAAATAGATTTCGTACAAAACCCAAGGCCTGTCAAACTTAATGTTTGGCCAAAAAATCGCCCGGAACATATGGCCACAGTTGAACCAGAATGACTTAAAGGCCACTACGCTTTCAAAAGTACTGTTCTTGCACTGTTCAATTTGGTGAAGCCCACAATAAAGGCAATACTCAAATTGGGGCAGTGCCCCTGAAAAACCCACTGGAATTATCGCTTTCAATGATGCAACATTCCCATTGTTATATTTTACTGAACGTCATCATTTATTTTGCTCAACGTTTTCAAGCCAATACGTCAAACTAAGAATTTCGTATTTTTCTGTAACCTTCTTCTTTGTTTCAACCTTTCTACAGATAAGTCACGCTTACAATTTATCAATCTAAAATTATCACTGGAATGATATTTAATTTAACTTATTACTTGAATTTGTAACGCAAAACGAAACATATAAAGAGAGAGAGAGAGACGTAAAAGGCGAAAAACAAGAAGGAGAGTTGCCATTCTGCTGTTGACTTTCAACCAGGATAGTCGGAGACTAACGAATTAATAAATAAATTTAATTTTCTTAAGAAATTGTTAATGAGTTTTTCGTATTTTTATTAAAAAGCGAATTTATTTATCCACAAAACCTACGATTTATTGATTTACAAATTTTTGTATTGCATTACCAAGAAATTGGATCTATTAAAGAAATCTTCATTGACTGCAAAAAAAATATATCTTCAAAAAATTAGGGAACTCGTGGAGGGCGCGAAAGTTTGGCCTAATGTCTTTAAACGCCTTCTTAAAAATTACGAGGGTATAATTGAATATTTTAGACTGAATTATTTCCTACAATTACTTTTTATATTCAAAGAAGAAAACTCGACAAGTGTTGTATTATAATTTCTAATATTATACGGACTTTGGAATTTATTCAACACGAGTTGATTAACCCCACCACTGACGATAGCTTCGAAAATGTTGCCACTATGTGGGTGGTATGAAAATACCAAGCAAATTAGATTGTTATACTTATACTTAGTATTCTAATTGACGCTGTATCAGTGTTTATATTTCACTGCACGTAGGTCATAAAGCTGTACAATAGTGAATCGAAATAATTGCGATTTAGTGTATAAAATGAATATTTGGCGCAATAGATCCATATGAGACTGTAGACTTAACTTTTGTCAACCATTTACATTGAGTGTTAAAGTTTTGCCACGCAAATAGAAGGGATCCACAATTGCATTTCATGTTTGACCGGCCGAAGTAATTAGGCTTTCTTAAGAGATTTTTGAAGGGGAATAGTGGGGAATGAAAATGAAAATGTGTATAATAGATGTTTTAAAATACTCAATTTCCTTTTTATAGCCGATATTCGCGAAATCATGTTATAAAAGGAATTGTGCAGAGAAAAGGACTTCATATGATACATTCGAGCATTCCGAGTAAATTTTCTAGAGTGCTGTTACTACGAGTTAATACCAAAATGGAGTAAACTATTTGAGCTACTTTACTGAGTAACAGGTATTAGTCAAACGTGATGAATTTTTTTTTCTTACACAAATCAAGCGTTTCTGCTGGTATTTCGTCAGCCATCTGCCCATTTTCTCAGAAAAGGCTATTGCTATTGTTTACATTCCAACAGAATAAACGACGCACACTGTTTGATCAAGTAAATGTTCCTTCGAAGTAAGCGCAGCACAAAAAAAATTGTGTTGCTGATTTTTTTTCGGGTTAATAAAATACATTTAAATATGTATTTCAACCTTTAAATGAAGCAGAATGCAGATTGACCGCTTAAATTTTGAAGAAAGTCTTAATACTCTTAAAACACTATTTGTTTTAGTATTGATTAAGAACTATTAAGTCAGAAAAAAACGTGTGTTCCAAAACCAAACCATTACACTTTCAGTACCTACTACACTGAGAAAAATTATTCTTGGTACCTAATGATATGAAATTTTGTGCGGTAACTGGATTGTCATTAGTTCAATGAGAAATGTCATAAAAATATTGGTTTTTTGATAAATGATTCCTTGGTTCAATGGAAGAGGATTAAATCATTTTTTTGTCTTCTAAGTTAAATCGACGAAATTAATTTAACAAATGATTTTGTAGTTTAATGAATTTTTAATCAACGAATATTATTGTAAAATAATGCAAACTTTCGTAGCTTAATGCAAAATTCATTAGACAAAAGAACAATTTCATTAAATAACAAATAATATCGTCAATTATTGTAAGAAACTTTACTTAACGCATTATTAGTTAAAAATAATAGTTTCATTTAATGAAAAATACTTTTCGCAGTTTAATGCAATGTTTCATTACCCATCAAAAGATTTAATAACTATATAACCAAATTCATAAATTTACTTTTATTAAAATCAAATTAAATATGTAGGTAGGCAGGTAGTTAGTTTAATGAAAAATTTCGTTTAATCAATTAAAGTCGTACATAGACTATTGAACAGTTTTCAAACTTATGGAAAAAATTGTTTACATTCAATGAAAGTTTTACGTTTATCAATGAGCAATATTTTGTATTTCTTTGCTAAATTTTGAGTTAATCAATGAAAGAAAATCGTTAATCAACGAATAATGTGATTGATGAAAGAAATGATAATTTATGAACAAATTTCGTTATAGCTTTATGAAAAACAAGCTTCTTAATTAACTGATTAATTAAAGTATGAATTATTGTTATAAGTTGGACAAAGTCGCTTTCAGCGACTAAACTTTATAGGCAACACGCATCTATTTTCGAAGGTATAATGAAAACTCCAACTAACCAGTCTACCTCTTTCTCACTAACTTGTATTTAAGGTGATCATACGCGACTTGTAAAAATACCTCTCGCACAAATCCCACCATTAAGCGTTTACGTAAACCCCTTGGGTGCACAAAACTATCGAAAAAGGAACGTCATAGAGGTCTTCAGAAGTCATCTGCAATAGCGCCTGATTTAACTGCGCGCCGTAAAGTCTCTCACGATCGTAAAAATGTTTGTCTTTCGCAAGTGTGAATTATACAAGTTATTCATAAAAATATTTGCAAAAGACGTAAAAGAATAAGGCAGTCATAAAAACCTCATAGATTAGATCGAAAGTGAATCACGTTGACATTATACCTTTAACTTTCTTAACTTGCATTTAATATTCTCACCATGAATTACCGCAATCAAGTCGAAATCTCGTACAAGACCTCTCTTGTCACAGATGTTATAAGAGATATCACCGTCAAGGTCTTTATGAACCTGAATTCCTAAAGTGGTTTCTCATGGTGATTCAAATTATTCTCTTATCTGATGAAATAATTATAACCTGTGTACGACACTCAAGAACCCTTTATACCCGCAAGGACATATCAATCAGGGCTGCGCAAAAATCTGTGCAATCTAAGTCATCATAATTGACCAAGAAAATAACCAAAGCAATACAAGATTTTGGTATTTCGTTCTTCATAATGTAAACCACAACTTAACTGAACTAAATAACAACTTACAAGGCAATTAACTTTTATTTATTGCCCATGCCCATGCGCTATAAACGCTGTCAATGGCATCGCTGTCAATGGCATCGTTTGGATATTGAATGCGGTTCAGAGCTTGACATATGACATTCAGAAACGGAAAACGTCAAGTGCCATGCGCGAAATAAACGTGAGAAGTTTCCGTGCCAGTTGGAACGGCGAAAAACCTTTTCACTGAGTTCTTAGAGTTTGCGGTCAAGGTTGTCAAAGTCAATTGTCAATGCACCTGCGAACACATCTCATGAACATCAATTTATTCGCCCAACTGAAAAGGGCTCCTCTTAGAAATTCCAAGTTATAAAAAAAGAAGCAACCCATTACGGCATTCTAACAGTGCCATGCATTTCTTTAATTTTAAAGGTCGTACGTGTCATTAATTTCCGCTTCTTCAGCATTGAAATTTTTTCGAGACATTTTTGTGTGTCATACAAATTCGTCGCAGTGTCAAAATGTATCCACCGCCATCAGCTATGTAACAACATCATGTTAACAATTTTAATAACTTTATGCTAAGCGTTGCATAATGTGACGTAAACGCGCCGCAAAGACAAAACGAAAATCCAATAACAACAACAAAATCACCACCAGCAGCGGCAACTTCACGCTTGAGTGCTGTCATAATGTAACTCTTTTCAATGAGTGTTGGTGACAACCACTTGGTGGTGTATGGCAAACGCAGACGCATGAGTCTGTTGGCGCGTAAGCTCATTAGTTCCATGGTAGAATTGGACTAAAATAAAGCGAGTAAAACGTCCGCAACGGAATCTTTGAAGAAAGTGATTTAATGGAGCGCAATAGACGCGTTCAACGAGTATATAGTTAGATGCGCTTGACGTGCGGTCGGGCTTAAATTATTGCTTATGTAGTTGGTCTCGCACTTGCGCCATGGCGTGCAATGATTACAGTTGATTTGGGAATAGCAAAGGTACATGTGTAATTATTTAATAGGTTTATTTTTGGTAAAGGTGGCTTAATTGGATTGGAACAATTAGGCATTTTAGTCACGCGTTTTCGCATTTCAATACTGTTTAGGCAATCGTGTTTGGGGGTGCACTTCAGTTGGGCTGCTGTTTTAGCCCCGGTAAATCCACAACTTACATAATACTTATATAACGAAATATCCTGCAAGAGATCCCTTAAAAAATCCAGGGCGGTACAAGTTATCGGTTTTTATGGGCGTAAACGACGTTGTTCCTAGTAAATAAAATGTATGATATGGAAGGTAGTCTGTATGTTGTTTTTTTAAAGCCGAAAAAATGGGAATTTAGTTGTGAATGATTAAAAAAGCCCAGAGCATAGGGTTCTGTCAACAAACAGGGACGCACAACATCGACGAATCATATGGATCGTGATAATAGACAGCTATGAGTTTAGGGTGGTTAGATATTCCGAATGGATGATTTAGATCTGACACCACGTGTCTTCAATTCAAACGCAGTAGACAATCACCTCCTGCCGTGTACTGCGACTTAGTTACAGAACAACAGCCTTATCATTATATGAATACGTAAACATCAAAAGTTTCCGTGCACTTTTTAAGTATTTATCATGAAATGAGGAGAATGAAACTTATATCATTCGAAAGGTACTGTGCCATAAATGTGCAGAAACAAACAATCGTAGATATATGTCGCCATTAAGACTGGTAAAATGAAGTTATGAATTTCCCATACCAAATGCTTAGCAGTTAATCGAAAGCATTTTGTTGCCATTCAATTTGTCGCCGTCATGTTTCCATAGTAACGAATTTAATCATCTTAGATGAGAACCTGTTGGAGAGTCTCATTAACCCAAAAAGGTATGTAATTTAATTACCCCTAAAAGTAAGCAATCATACAATCTAATTCCAGGGGCATTGCAGAGTTATCTGCGAGGGGTTACTATGGAAACGAACATTCATGTTTTGGCTTTTTTCATTCTTTTTTCATAGCGGAAAGGTATATGAATTAAGATTTAGCATATAAATAAATTAAAATAAATAATAAATAAATTATGTAAAAAACCGACCACGGGCGGTACTAGTTATTATTATTTTGTCATATTGTAACTCCTCTTACGCCTCAGAAAAGGTATATTCAATTTAGAAGTTCTTGTACTCTTGTTTATACTTGGCGGAAGAAATCCATCCTATAGCACTCCCTCTAGTCCAGTTTCCTTCAAGAATCCAAGGATAAAAGCTGGCTCCAGTGATAGTATTTCCTCGTCAGTTCGTACATACTTGATCAAGTATTTCAGTCTTTTGTGGGTCAGTGCACCACATAATCCCAATACGCAGAGATCTTTTTCAGATATACACAGCTTCCTGAGGTGTTCTTTAAGTCTACAATGCCCAATTAGGAAGCCCGTTAGGATGCTTAGGAGGATTTATAGCTTTCTTGGTTACCTCTTCTGTATATTTTTTTCAGACCGGTTTACTGTCTAGGTTTAGTCCCAGAACAACTAAATAAATAAATGTTTTGGCGCGACAGGTATTTGGGACCCAATGCCTAGCTTCTCACAACCATTCGTTTTGTGTGGGTTTTCAATTTTTGGGACGAATGGAAGGGATCTACAATTTTACGCCGAGTCCAAATGGCTAATTGAGAAGCTCATTCATGACAGTTTTATCCTCGGATGTTTGTCAGACGTCCGCGAGAGGCGGCGCAGTGGAAAAAAACCTTAAGATGTTATTTGGCCCCTCGGGATTCGAACCCTCGCTTAGTAGCCCAACACACTATCACTAAGCCACTGCGCCACTATTCCCAGAACAACACCTTAATTTATTTAGTAAAAGAAATGCTTGACCTTATAAATCCCAAACTTGACCGACAATTTTATTTTTCTCACACAGAGAGTTCATCGCAATGCGACGCACGCGGCACGGTAGGAAGAAGAAGTTCGTACCCAGTTTACAGCGCTGTAAAGTCGAATTGTTGCCACTTTACTTCCAATAACAATACCTTATTTAAGGCATCAAAAAACTACTAGTAGCCATTGTGGTCAATTAAACAATGTATATTATAGCTTGATAACGAAACTGAATTCAGTGAAAACAACCACAACTTATATAAACAAGCGATCGTGTTCTAAACAACTGCTCATAACACGAATCATTGCAAATTGAATAAGAAACCGCATTCAACTGAAACTAAGACGATTAAGAGCTGCTATAGAGACCACACTTGAGACCATCGAATAAATCGAATGAAACCCATCTCCACACTTGTCTAATATTTCAAAATATGTTTGCTAGCAATTTGAATCTTAAATCGCATTATAGGACATTTGACCAGCAATCTATATCCAGTTCTGACGCACTTAGACTAGATCTTTGTACTGGAAAACAAATTTAAATGAAACAGACTTTAATAGCCAGTTGCAGCACTAATGCATTTGACAAAAAAAACTCAAAAAGAACAAAGCCGTCGATAAATGCAAGCCCATTAAGTTGACCGCACAAGTCCGTAATTGCATCTTAATGTCTTATTATCATGTAATTAGATGCGAGACGTCTAAACGGAGAATTTATTTTCCCGGAGCTTAATAAGTTATTGGAAATTTTCCAACATGTGTCCGTTTAATTCTACCATTATGTGAATTTTTCCATTCGTTGTCTAATCTCATCGATTTTCAATGTGTATTTCTGATTAGGTATCTAACACTTGCACTTGTGATGTAAGCGTGCGTCTCTTTCATTGGACGGAAATGACAAGAAAACCCATAAAAATATGTATTTTAAGAGCGCTCTAGATGCGGTAACCGGTAACCCGCTGCGCCGGCCCTATTGTAATCCAAATGACTAATGAGACATATACCAACATCCAGCAACAACATCAATGGGCCACATTAACACCCTAGCGATAAACTAAGCCGCACTTCCAACTTTCGTTTTCTTAATTTTTCCTGTCACACACAATGAAATCAAGAGTCCATAAACAGCGCGCTAACTGTTACTTCCAGTTCCACCACCATCGCATCGGCTCCATAATATAGCGTCATCAAATTCGCGCTACTGAATACGGCATTCGGCGGGCAGCAGATGCCGATTCCAAATTTTGTATCTTTTCTATGCAAAACGTGTAACGCAGTTGTGTAATCTGCATTAGATTAGGTCACATGTATGCAAAAATAAAATAAAATGTAGCACAAACGCACACACGCACAGGTGGACAAACGCACGCAGGTGAATTGCTCTATAGTCAAATATTATATTGCTAGGGGGTGACCTTTATTTTGTCATTTTTATGGCGGCATGGTATACGCCAAAACGAGTGTTGACAATATAATTACAATATTTTGAAGTTTACTGACGTACGGAATAGATTAGCCGGGACTTCTCTGTTAGCATAGAGGGCGTGTTAGGCTTAAGCACCCAATTGATTTTCAATGTTTATTATACGTATTGGTAATGCACATTCATTGCCATTGCTGTTGCAATCAAAACGACTTGAGTACAACAGTAATGAGTTTTCAAAGTTAATGGATGGTGACATTAAATGAAGGTGAGGTGACAGGCGACACGCGCTAAGGGCTTAATGAAGATGGTTTCAAGTAAATATTAGTCTGCACTGAAGTGTCACAAATGCGTGGTGCACCATGCATACTTTGCGTAAGATGTTAAATCAAAGGGAAATCTATTTTGAAGGAAATACACAACGGCGCAGCGCAACGAAGTTGACATTAAAGTAAAGACAGATGGCAGCACTTTTTTAGTGCATACTCAGTACCTTCTTTTGTTATTCTTATTCTTTTAGTGTGACGTGTGAGGCGTTTTACTTCTATCGTTCAAAGTCGAGGGCTGAAAAGAGCTTGATCATGTTCTGTCTGAACCAAGTGTATAGTGTACCCAATATGATCTGATTTAATTAAGAAACAAATGTCCCTCATTCCGAGATCCAAAGATCCAATGGAACAATAAAACTGCTTCTGGTTGAATCAACAAATGTATTGGTAAAAATAAACTATGTTGATAACACCTGGCTTTATTGCGTACTCGAAGACCATTTTTTTTGACTCTTCCGGATGCTTAATTGTTCCCAATAGAAAACGACTATAATTCAGCACCAGCTGTCATTTATGGCTATAACAGTACACTGTGTGAACAGCAATTATTGTCTGCAACAATTTCTTACAATCAAATTGTACCAGAGCAGCATTCGCATTATCGATCTCGATTAACAATCATATAGTGAGCTGTCAAAAAATTCTGTTCTCAGATTATTTGTTGATTGTGATCTGACTCTGAACGTGTTCTTCATCAACCAATAATCGTAGGCAAGTATTAACTAGGTCGCTTTAAGATATGTCATTTATGATTTTTGAAATTTGACAACTGACTTTAACTGACTTTTTGTGTCTTTTATTGAACTACATTTTTCACGTTTTCGTAGCTGCCATTTATAAAGTGGCCTCAAATATTCGACAATTTCGCGAGTGAGTACCTACCTACTCAGTTGACATTGCAATGGCTGATGTAGACGTCAATGAAAAACCTAGTTTTTGCGTATAGGAAAAATCTTGTTTAGACAAATCTGAAGTTCTTAAAATGAGCAGAGATTTGGCCAACATTTTTCAATTTATCTTTCACTGTCTTTCAGCCTTTGTCGTTGACAACTGTTTTGTGTTTGTATTTTTGTGTTTAATGCCTTTTGTGTTTCATCATGTGAAATAGGTCCAACAAATTGATTGCCAGTTACTAGTTAAGCTTAGTACGCTGCTGGACTGCTGGAGTTAAATTTTAGCTCCCATACAAAATTCTCTCCAAAACTAAAGCGAATCCCTTAAACCCAGTAGTACGCAGCTGGAGCTAAAAATCAAACTTTTGTTTCCGAATGTCCTTCATTGTATCTGTCAAAATTTAGCGCACTCATTAAATGGGTCGGGACATTTTTTTTCAAGCTAAATTTTGACAGATCGCTCTGCTCTGTTGTTCTATTGTGTAAAGATGAGTGATTTTAATGAATACCCCGACGAGGAATACCTTGAAATGAAAGGGAAGTCCTCAGAAAAAGTTGGCGATGTTGGTGGAGCAACATCCATCGATTTGCAGATTTTAAATCAAGGAAGTCATTTTCAAAGAACAGCTGTTTTTGTGACACTTATCCACATCAGCGTTCTGTATGTCAAAATTTAGTTAGGAATTTAGCTGATGTTTGTAGAGAAAAGGTTGGAGAGCTGCTTAAATTTAGTTTAGCTCGAGCATCGTACTAAGATTTACTGGGAAAAATTCGATAAATACTTTTCTCAACATGCATATTTTTGAAAATGCAAAATAAATATGTCAGCACGTAATTCTTAAGCTGAAATCCTGTGCTGTACACTGTAGATACTTAAAATCACGTCTTTTAGAGATGATTCCCGAGCGAACATAGACATGAGTAAACAGTCATTCGGCCCCTTCACACGGCAGAGAAATTTGCAGATTTAACATCGAAAATAAAAACAGAAATCAAAAATTTATTTAAGGGGACACCCGGGGACTGGTCGACTTTCAATCGTATACATTTGACAAGAAAAGAGTACAGAGTAAAGAGTACAGTGAATCACAGATATACTGAGGCCCTGACTTGGAAACGGCAAAAAAGACTGAACCTCAGCTCAAAAGAACAAGCTGTCGCGGACGTAGATGCAGGAACGATTTTTATAACTAGACTAGAAGTGGGTAACTTGGGCCTGAGATTGCAGACCGAGTGAGTTTAGATCCTACTTTAAGCCACAGCTTCTTCTGTTTTTAGCAACATTTGAACAACATCAGAAATTACTTCATTGATCTTAGGTATAGAACTTTAGGCTCCACCTAGCCTAGGTACTAACCTTTCTTATCTTATCGACTGTAATGACATTGAAACAGGGATCCAATATCCGCCTTATGAGAGGTGGCTAAGCCAGTGGTTGTGCCACAATAAACCTATGTAACCACCCCACCTCCTACCTCAACTATCAGTCACACAAACTGGCTCTATTGCTCGTAATTATTTCGAAAGGGATACCTAATTGACTTATAAACTTTCCAAAAAATGAAAAAAAAAAAAAACTACCATATCCCAAGTTAACACGTTTCTCAAGAAAATCCGACAATCATTAGATGAAATTTCTTACAAATTCCGCCAGACACAAACAAAAAATATATATAACGAAAACAAAAAACCCATCAAATCGTGCACACTATGATTATTACTTCGAAGGTGTACCTGTACATCATGTAACCCCCAAAACAAATATAATATTACAAATATCCGATTTATGTAACACGCAGCACGGCAATACTATCTGGCAGTGTTTCCCAATTTCATTATGAGCCAGCACTCGGCCCAACGCAAACAGCTGGCGGTGAACAGCGCTGCTATACTCACCCGCAGACGCATAGACAAAGGGTAACAGAAGTAAAACACAAAACCGTTTACTAATTCATGTTTACCATTTACCAATGTCCAACTGGCGTGTGATCACCTTAAATGATTTCCATTTGATAGTGGAAGAGAAAAATGAATATGCTGCCCACCAACACAACTGCATTTAGCATTTATAGCATGAAGAGTGTCATCGAAACTTAATGGTCGTGCGGTACTCGCTAACAAACGCAAATTTTTGCGCCACCATTTTGCTGGGCTGTCACCGTACACCCGCTTCGGTTGAAATTCGTCACAAGACGTATGCGAAGGAAAGAGAGCACCGTATGAATAACAGCAAATGGGGACAGGGTCAGTGATTGTTTAATTTCATTATTATTATACTACCGGCATGCAGAAGTTGTTATCTAACCTACAGGTGTACCTGACCCAGATGATACGCAGGGTTGTATATGATCGCAAGAATTTGACTTCACTGACAGCAAGTGGCTTTCACTTCCCTCAGCCGACTTGAGATCTCGTGTGACCGAATTTGAAAGCCACTTAGTGTCAGTTTCAGTGTCACTGTCAGTGTCAGATGTCAGCTGTCATCGCTGTGGGAGAACTTGCCCAAACCACTTTACCGACAGTGTCTTCACTGAAAGGCAAAGGATGAAATACCTACGCCTTTATTTCAATACGCGAAGGTCGTGTGCATCTTGGTCGTCCACCGGTTGCTGATCATGACTGCAACGGCAACGACACGAAACTGCAAGAAGGTCAAGTCCAGAAAAGTAAGAGTAGGTATATAACCTACCGAACAAGTCAAGTGCAAGGTTTGCCACTGCATCTTGGTACTACTATAATATCTACTAACCGACGGAGAAGTGGTCGGAGCACGATTCGTTGTAGCATCGTTGGTTGGATCGACCCACCGGCGGCGCTGGGTATCTGTTGAAATGCTAGCTCGTGTGCGAAGTTTACTTTATAAGCGCAAAAAATAAACAAAACGAGTGTCGTAAAGGTTTTCGTCATACCTATACACACGGACACGAGAATCAGCAATTTCAGGCTGCGATATAGCGGCTTTGATGAAGCCAATTAAGATTACTGACGAGATGGAAAAACTGTTTTTAAATGGCTGATGGTGATCTACAAATCTACAATCACTGTCAACCTTGCAGTTGGGATAGAGACAAGAGGGTGATCTTGGTTCCCTATACATTGCCATTGTATATTCTTGTGAAATTGAGGATCCAGTCAAGGATAGTACTACTTTTTGTATTTGTAACGATCCAAACGATGCGACGCGACTATGCTCGGTAAATTAAAGCGCATTTATGAATATATCAAACTTAAGAAATTGTCATTCTTGTTGGAGGTATGCGTGAGCGGTAGAGAAACTGACATTAGGTTTTGTGCGTCTACCCGATCTCGAAGTTCTAAAAAAGATCACTTTTAAGACCACTCTCAATTTATCTATCTGTGAATATGCGTAAGAAATGGTCACATGTGTATACCTATATCTGTGAGAGTTGTGTGACTTAAGAAGAGTTATAACAATTTTGACAGGCACCACTTGACCAGTTTTCGAAAATTTTATTGCTAAAGCTATGTTCAGACAATTGCCGATCTGACAATACCAAATGTCTTACAACCGTGTGAACTTACAATTCTGCCTATCTATATTTGCATTGCCAGATAAGTATCAGACTGCCAACTGACAATGAAATTGTCAGGCAGGTATCTGCAAACTGCAAATCGTCTAAACATACAATCATTGTCAGACCATTGCCAGACGTTTGGGACATTTGCAAACTCATTTGCTATTGTCAGATGTGCTGCGCTTATGACATCTGCAAATTTTTCATTGCCAGACAAATATTTTTCAATGTAGATTGGTGAAAAATAAATAAATTAAATAATTTCTAATACGTGGGTGACGAAGAAAGTTTAAAAAAAAGGATTGTGTGATGAAGAGTTTTTGAGGAGTTTGCTTCCTTTTCATATTTGAACGAACAGATCGAAGTTTCGGTGCGATTGTCTTTAGGTTTTCTGTAGAATTGTCCAAATTGTATGAACTAATTTATTTCGAATACATGAACTTGCTTTTGAATAAATGTCTAGTCACCAAAGCTAGAAGGTCATAGAATAGTTTGTCCCTCCTGCTCTTGGCGGGCCCCCCAATCCTTCGTCCAAACACGCCCACATTTGTGTGGTAGGTAATTAATCCTCCTCGCTGCTTTCCAATACGTACTGGCAAAACAGTTGCAACTTGCAAGTGCATCTTTGTTCAGCCTGACAACGTTGTCAGACAAATTATTGCCAGGCCAACCATCCGACAATGAAATTGTGAGAGTTTGGGACAGACTCTGACAACCGTGTGAACTGACAATTTAGCATTGTAAGATAGTTCGCTATTGTCAGAGCACTTGTAGATGTGACAATATTTTCAGATCTGGCATTCGTCTGGCAATCGTCGCCCAGGTCCACCCCGGACTGTAACGCCACCTTCAGTAATCGTCTGAACATAGCTTAAGGACATTTTCGATTTTATACTTCCATCGATTTCTAAAATAATAATTAAATGGTTTGAGGCTGCGCATTTGTAAGGAATCAGTGCGTGTGTTCATTGATATTTTTATCATTTGCAAAGTATCCAATTTTGGGCCACAGTTGCCTTGTGAGTTGTGACTTTAAAAATGACGGGATTTGTTCTTTTGCTTCTTTATTCTTCTATTATATAAAAGTGAATGCAACACGGGTCTCGGTCTGAATTTCTTTTATAGATACATTTCTAAAATCTTTATTATTATATTAAGAAGGTTACACGGTTTTTTGTCGTACAGATTACGACGTTATTTCCAACCAAAATTCTATGAAATATCGACACAATAAAACGCGAATTTACGAAAGTGAATTCCCGCATGAATTGTCTTACCACAAAAAATGCAAAACAAACCACGAAGTTGTTCTAAAAACTAGTTACTGTTGGAATTTGTTGATTGATATCTGCACAATAGAATAGAGCAAAAGAAAAAAAATGCGTTAACGTTTTGATCGAAAGCTATGTCTATATTTTCATGCAAAATACTTATTTTTTGGTGAGAATTTTTACAGTAAATTGTTATTGAATGAAAACCGTTGTAATTCTTGAATACTTGAACCCGTTGTAATGCTTGAATACTTTCCTTAATTTAGTGAGTGTGTTTCGTAATTCAATAGGTAATTTAAATTCGCGAACTCTATGGCTTTTAGAGCCGGTGGCTATCAGATTAGTAGCGCCTTTCCAAGTCGTTCGCAGCCTATGTTACAGCCGGAAATTCACCCTGAAAGGCACTGCAATCATTGGTGGTTTTAATTGATTTTCGCAAGTCTAGAGATTCCATGAAGATACCCATGTACAGGTATCCACTTTAGAACAGTAGTGATAGACAGCAGAGGGCTGTCCAGAGTTACCGTCGAAACGGAAGTAAGATAGGACAACATATTCAATACAGAAAGATCAGCCATCAGCGTCCTCAAAGTTGAGTATTTAGAGCAGAGAGTCCGAAGCAACTTGTATAAAAAAACGTGGTTAGACCTAGTTTCGAATTTTGTTCGCTATTAAAGGATCCAATACATGGCTGTTGAGAGTAACAGCGAATCTACAAACGGCACAGAGGACTAGTGGTTGTACTGTGCCTTTTGCTAAGGGTTGGTGCTGCTTTCTCAGTGATCAGTGATCCTGGAAATACCCGTATTTCTTATTCTCTTAGCTAGATAGAAATGGAGTGCTGCCTTTCTGATCGGTTTCCGCTCATATTTGACCGATTTCTTTTTATAAATAAATATTTTGGCGCGACAGGTCTCTGGGACCAATGGCCTAGCTTCTCACAACCATTTTGTGACGAATGGAATTGATCTACAATTTTACGCCGAGTCCAAACGGCTAATTGAGAAGCTATTTTATGACAGTTTTACTCTCGGATGTTTGTCAGACGTTAGCGAGAGGTGGCGCAGTGGAAAAAAAACCTTAAGATGTAATTTGGTTGTTTTGGGATTCGAACCGGGAACCCCTCGCTTAGTAGTCCAACACACTAACTCTAAGCGACTGCGCCGCCGAATTCTTTTTACCGGAGAAAATTTTGAACCAATTTTTTGGACAAAATAATATTATTCCAAAGACTAAACTTAAAAAAAATTGCATAATTTAAATGAAACATTGCCATACTTAACGAACATGCTCACAATATTAAACACAAACCAATTTATTGTGAATCCTAATCCTAGAAAACTACAGCGGCGCCTGAATTTGACTAAATTTGTTTGAAAGTTCCTTTTTCTGCAAAACTATGAATTAGATATTTTTTATTTCATTAGGTATATGTATCTAGGATTGGTCTTTTGTTTTTTAATAAAGAAACTAAATATAACTATTAGTATATCTACTCAAATTATATTGCTAGTATATATTCTATTTTTGACCGTAATTAAAAATTCGTATCTTAACTTTTGAAAGGATTTGTTGACCGGATTAACTTTTTTGTAGTGACAACACTGTGCGACAGTAGCACGAGGGCTTCTTCTAAGCGTTTGTTTTCATAATAGGGACACATTAATTTTGAAGCGACAGCCACTTAAACTAAACTAGACTGTCTCCCTCTTCTTTTCATTGCAAACTATTAAACATTTGTTTAAACCCTTGCTATCTGTCACTTAAATTGAATCAATTCGATTTTGGAATAGAAAACCGACCGCTGACTGTTTAAAACAAAAAGGAAAAACTGAAAATGCCCTCAATTTCCCCCCAATATTAAATTCAATAAAGCTCCTGTTCAGTTTGTTAACCTTTCCTTTATTTCGACAGGACATTTGAGGAAATGAATTTCCTAGTCCATATTTGTCCATTGAACTCAATCCAAACTTCTCCGTCATTTTCGCACAAAAGGGCAAACATCAACGACTTGTTTTGTTTGAACGCATTCAAAGTCTTGTTTACATTTTCAATTGCGGTAAATGCGCTTTGTTTAACGGCCATGAAAACATTACCAAAAATAAACGAAGTACTGCCTAACAAATTGATTGTTTTTAAAATCAGCATTCTTGACCAAAAGTATTTGTTTTGACATTTATAACTTCCAATTGAACTCGGAATAACACATTTCGGTTTTTGACACACAACTGGAAATTCACTTACCTCAATTAATGCCCTTTTGCAGAAGTTCTATATTTTTGTTCAACAAAAATTCACAAATTAACAGCTAGCTACATAGATAATATCCGCGTCACGTTAAGAAACAACAAAAAAAACTCTAAACTTGACAGCACTTTAGAAGGCGAGTTTCTTTTTCACTGATCGCGAGGATGTATTTTATATTTCGAGAATCACTTGCACTGTCAACACAAAGAAATAAAATAAATAATTAAAAACCAAAACACACAACAAAGAAAGATTTTCGAAAAAATTGTATCTTTTGGATTAAATTCAGACGGTAGATCGAATTTAATGCACAAATTGCACGATCAAACTGTTTTTGTTGTTTACGAGCACTTTTTCTTTTTATTGCTTGGCGCGCAATGCAATGAGCAGCTGGGAAAAAAATCGCAATCAGTCTGGACGGCTGGCTGGTTGACGGACAATTGCAACAGCTAGCGTCTGGGATCCTGTCTCGAAGTCGAAGCTCAGTCTAGAGGGCTGCACACTGAGCACAGACTGCAGTGAGGTGTAAGCTGTGTGTCGTCAATTAACTCAGTCAGAAGTGATATGGCCATATTCTATGACAAGTGCATACTGCTAGGTGGGTTTGTGTTTCACACAGTGAGCTGTCTGTAACCCTGTAAGCCATGTGTTGTTTCTGTTTCTGTTGTTGTTGTTTGCGGCTGTCAGATGTATCGCGGAAATAAAGAATCGAGTGAGAATTTTGTTTGGCGCTATATTGGATCGAAGTTAGAGATGATGTTTGGACAGTGCTATTGAGTTGTCCGGCATCCACTCAGAGGTAGACTTTTAGGAATTGTTTGTCAAATGTTGTGCTTTGTAGCGCTGCAGGCAAGCGGGGGTGCTATAAATGGGGGAAAGTACTAGCCGGTTAGTAGTAGAATGGATTGAATTCATTTTGTACTATGCACTTAAGCGGGGGTAAACACTTTCAAAGCTATTGCATACTGTGTTGGACTTTGATCGAACGTGAACGTGGAATGTGTCCGATGTAGTAAATATTGCCTGGTGGGAGAACGACTCAAACACTAAGCCACAGTCTCCGACAATTAGTTAAGGATATTTTAAGATATTTATAAACATACATTATGTTTTAGGTAGGTAGGTATGTAAGATATATTTTTCCAGCTGAAAAAAGACACAGTCTGCTTTCTTGTTCTTAGACAGTTGCCTATAGGTGGGCATTTAATTTTACCCATAAAACAACATTAAAAATCGATAAAGTAAAATGATATCTTTTTCAAAGAACTTGTATTTTGACATCCAAGTTGCGTCTAGGCTGTAAACGTAAAGAAAACGGAGGTTAAATACGTGATATTCCATTATTGGTCAATTCAATACTTGAAAATATTGAGAAAAATACATAAAAATAACAGAGAACTACTATTTCTGATCTAGATCAGGTTATACAAGTAAAATAAACTACTTTTTCAAAGCGGCATTTGACAAAAATGTTCAAGATTGTTTGCAAGATCAACAGATTTCAAAACTATTTACCATTTTCAAAACAATAACCTCACATTTTCATATAATCCACTTAAATTTTCCAGTCAGTCGGGCCAATTTTAGGCCGGAATGGGTTTTTGTAAAAAACGAAACGAAAATTACATTCGTATTTTAAATAAACGAAAACGAAAATTTGTTATATTATATTTAAGTAGGTACATAATTCCTTTCGTCACCTATTTTCAAACGAGTGAAAAGCAATCCACTTTATATTGCATACCTTTGGGTTGCTTTTTCGATGAAATTTTGACATAAAAACCTGAACCTGATAATTTTACAGATTATTTTGATATTCAAAGAAAAAGTAATGATCGGATATTTATTTCATAATAAAGAGGAAGGTATGTCGTTAATAATGAAAAACAACATCAGCCAAATGGCCACCACGACCACGCTTACAGGACCATATCCTTTTCATCAAATTTTCCATAACAAAATCGCAAAGTGGCTGTCCTATGTCCTTGATAGACTCACGAATTCCATTTTTGAGGTCTTGAATCGACGCTGGGCTGTTGGCGTAGACCTTATCTTTCACGTGGCCCCAAAGGAAGAAGTCGCAAGGTGTTAAATCACTAGATCTCGGTGGCCCATTGTGATCACCTCTTCGAGAGATAACACGGTACGGAAACTTTTCAGAATGGTTCGGTTCTTGTGTGGCGTGGCACGTAGCGCCATCTTGTTGAAAGTAAACGTTGTCCAGATCAAAACCATCCAACTCCAGTGTAATGATGTTTGTGGAATGCCCAATTCCAAAGAACAACGAGGAATGGACAAACCTGGGTTTCTAAAACACTTTGGGCAGCAATATTCTCAGTTGTTCTTGAGCGACGTGCACGGGTTTTATTCTTCACATCACTAACTTGTCCCAACAGCTCGAATTTTTCCACCAATTTCTGTATTGCGATCCGAAAAGGTGCTTCACGACGACCCAAAAATGCTTTAGTTTTGCGAACTGTGACCGCAATATTTTCACCATTTTTGTAGTGAATTTTTATAATTTCAATGCGTCGTTGAAGCGTGTATCGTTTCATTTTTAGTAATGGCGTAGTTTCTACTTGTCAAATGTCAAAAAATAATAGCTTCAAAAGTGGCAGCTACCGAAATAGCGGGGCTGTTATCGAACGCATGTTCAATTGTTCAAAGCAATAAGCTTTATTAATATTGGTTTCAGGCCTACCTGTTATGAATACCCATACTGTGTTCAAATATCCAGCTCAAGCTGAACGTCAAAAAAAAATTGTACAAGGCTTTTAAATGATGCATAGCTGAGGTCATAGCTAGTCTTCCTTTCCCATGATTTGAAGAGCCCATCGAAAACAAATAGTGCGAGCTGGAAAACATCGCAACCTTATTCAATAGCACCAACTAAAACTTAAACCCATATTTTGAAACTTATTCAGTGTGCCTGATGCCTGTGCATGACTATATCGGAAATGACATCTTGACCGAGAGCTGCGATAGCTTTTGAAATACTGCACACCGTCCAGAATGTTTACCCAACTGACGCATATGTGCCTTGTGCACTTGCACCTGGTTTACTGCAGGCTATAACTTTTTAGAATTGCTCTTTAAGCCCTAAGTGCTGTACTGACAACACATTTGTTTAAAATTCAATTAAATTGGCAAACATCATTACCATTTATCACCTGATTGGGTGTACAATTATATACACATGCAAGTCATGCAACAACTTTGATAAAAAGCATCCGCTCGCACTCAGCGCACGGACTACCGCGAGTGAGACATAAAAGATCACCACTGATGACCCTCACAAGCAGAATGAAGGACATTGCCCTGAGGGCTGTGGCTGTGGAACTTCTTACAGGTTTCTATACGTTCATGCAGCTATAGATGGAATATTGCACTGTTGAATAATCTGAAGGTCACAACTGCTATATACTACAAAGCAAATGGAATCACCTTCTAGGAAATGCAATGCGGATGCATTGGGCATGATTAAAATGTATATGAATAACCTTACTCAAGCGGAAGATTTTAGAGAACGAAAAGTGCCACCACGTGACCTTGTTCCATAATGTGATGTTGGTGCATCAGCGGCCTCGATTTCATTCAAAGACCTTCAAAATAGCAAGAGCTGAATAACACAGCTCAAGGATAGGAATGGGACGCGTATAATATATGCACAATATTGAATTATTAAAAGTGGTTTCCACTCACGGATAGGAAAATTCCATCAACGCTAGAGATGCTGCTCCCATCGAATAGGGGACCTAAATCCACTAAAAGGTTAGCAACTTTTCATTTCCTTGGATTGGGCAGATCAAAGTTGATCACAAAGGTGTGCAGTGCAATTTTTGTAAAAAAAAACTGACTTTTAGCCTAAGCTATAAAAATTTACGTCGACCTAAAAGGTTCTTTATAAAATAAGGAGCCCTTAAATATATAGGCTTGCATATAGCTTTCCAGCTTTCTTTAAAAAGTTAATAATTAAATAAATGATAAATTCTACTATAGCAGAGGATTTCGTAATTTTTTCAGGACTTAATTCTTCCCTTAGGAAAAGACCCTCCTTACAGGAGTATTGGCATTTACATGAAGTTGAGCTGATAGTACAGTTTTCTTCAAGACGTAACCTGTAAGACCAATTCTAAGGTTGCTGATAAAATTCCAACTAAGGTATAAGATCCTATTGAATATCTCATTTGGCCTATTTTAGACCTGGAAAGTTATCCCCATATAAGGTACGTATATTTTGTGGTTCGACTTCTGTGTATAGTTTCTGAACCTCTTCTGTCTAATTTATCAGATTAATAACTTCAATCATATCCCTTACAACCAGGAACCCATTATATAGTCTGATCTTGTTCCTGAAGATTAGCACTTAAAGAGCGATGAAACTGTGTACGACTGAAACTTTTGTTGTAGCATTAAGTCTTTGGTAGGCGGTCTGTAATAGCGCTGTTTATGTCAAATTTAGGAAACTCAAAAAGCAGATAAATTTGTTTTGCTGTCATGGTCACTGATCCTTATCTCAAATGTTTTTACGAAACTTGTTAACCTGCGTATCGCCGCTTTCCTAGCATATATGTGAAAAGGTTTAAGTCCTGCTAAAGTTTCTTAACAGCGCTGTGGAAAAGGTTTAGATGGCAAGTCCCAGGGAAGCGAAAGCTTTCTTACAGTGGCGTACATTTTGTAACATACCTTTTCAACAAATTCCGTATTGCTGTAAGATCTTAAGTTATTTTAGTAACCAAACTCTCCAGCGTTTTAACTCTCAATAAAAATAATGATAAAGTTGTAGATTTTAAGAGATTTTCAGTCGGTAAAAAGCTCCGCGAGTAGTCTCAACCAACATCCTAGATATTGAGTTTTGGCTTGTATTTTGCCGCCAGGTAGTTTCGGGGGTACCCCTTTTTGGTCTTAAAAAATGTTTGTCTGGCAAATTTAAAAAAAAACAAAGGTGTAGAAAAAAGTCACTCTTTTTCAAACATAATTTTTACCTAACGAAATAGCCAATTCTTCCTCTTTTCAATTCTTGTTTTCAAGAAGCTATTGTGAACAAATGCATAGGAAGTGTTATACAAACTTTCTGAATTTAACGAATTTTTACAGAAAATATTTGACAATATTTCTTTATATATATTTTTTAAATCTAAAAGTTAAAACTCTGATAATTTTGATATAGTCAAAAAGCTCTCACCTCACATTAAAACAGGCCTGTCCTGACACTACAGGCAGGACCGCAACTTGGCATACACGGGTAAAATTTTTAAGGTTGATATAAGTGGGTTTTGTGAAAAAGATCTTGCGGGGCCTTGGGATTTCGAAATGTCTTCATACCGTCCCCCAGACGTTTTGTATTCTTTCTTTAACTTTTTGGTATTTTTTTTTAAGACCTGGATAACTTTATTTTAAATCGCAGTAAGGGATCTTGGCTTTCTTAAACCAAAAATGTCTAAAGCTTTGTTAAATTAAGTACTTTTTGGTTAAGCTACAATGACAGGTGTAGGATAAGCTCTGCAGAATCTGATAGAGTAGAATTGACGATGTTTGTCTTCTTGCAAATTCTGTAAGTGATTATTGTATTGAAAATGAATGACTAGTTTAGGTACCTTCGGAATTTTTTACATCAGAACGAAGACATTTGTTTTGCAGCCAATATTTTTTTAGGCCCAAATGCCAAACCCCGAAACTTGGTAAAAACTATGTATGTAATTGGTAATTCAGTTTACTGAAAACGGTCCTTTTCATAAGGCCATCGAAATGAGTAAGCGGCCCTGAAAGAAAAATGTGACAGCCTACGAGGCAAGAACTACTCGCTTACATTTGAATTGTTCGAAAGACCTTGTTTACAATTTACAATACAAGTCGTGTGATATCTGTTTACCATGAATCCCATCCTAAGCTCTCGTACATATGTACATATTTCAAGAATTTGTAATCGTTACGTGTCCGCACATAATAGCATAACATTATCGAATTAAAGACTTATAAACCTGGCGGCATAAATCAGAAACGCGTGTCTTTCAATGACTGCCCACTGACCTGCCCAAAACTTCTTAATGCTGTAGTAGCAGCAGGCATGCATATGCATATATCTCGCATTGGCTAAGCTACATAAATCGCTCAATACCGGCTGCGCGTAATTATTGTATAACAGCCTTTAATTAAACTTGTCTTGTAGACACTTCCAATACCCATAGATACTTCAAGCCATAGGTGGCCAAGTGGCTATACGATGCGTACAGATTCAATATTCCAGCTGTCATTGCGAAACGTCATATATGTAGGTACCTAACCAATAGTCAAGGGGCTCGTTCTGGTCATAGGCGTGGTTACACCGGACATGATTTCATTTATAACGGGAGTATAAAACATCGTTTTAGTATAACAAAACTAGTGATTGCAAAACTGAAAAGCGTCAATTCATTGCGCAGCCTTATTTACCAAAACCAATGTTTGCAATGTACTAGAAGCCTTACATCATCGAAACGTTCTTATGAGAATCCGCGCATTATTTGACATTCATCGGGCCTTTACATTATTTTTTTAGCACCGTAAACAGTGAAAGTCATGTAATGTTTTCTTTTCAGTGATGCAGACTAGCTAAATGGTGTTTACTGTTTACCTACCCCCTACCCCTTCGAAGTTTCATAACGTTTAGAACAAGTATTTAGTGGATGATTTAAGATTGCAGTAGATGCCAGTTTTTCAAGTCACATTGAAAAAAATCCCCTAAGACGTTTTATTGCAAACTGGCGTTCGAACAACAGCAAGGTTATTATTTGTAAAATGTATTATTCTAACTGAGGGATATTTTGATGATTAATCGTATTATTGACAGTTAACATTAGGTGCGATTTCTTACAACCACACTTGGTTAAACTGAAATTGTGGGATTCTTCTATGTCGTGGTTGTAGTTTTTTTGAGAGGGAGACTCTTGGAAACTATTTTTAATTCTTGCGATTTTAGTTTACCCACACTACTCCCTAAGGCCTAAGGTATATAAAGTTTCCTTAATTTAACAGACCATTAAGGTCGATTATAAACGAAATGGTTTTAAACAAATAGGTTATGTTGAATTAAGTCTTCAAGTTTCAAATTCACATACAAATTTGCCTACTTTAATGTCAATCAAAGCTTCAACATTCGGCGTAAACTGGTAAGCGATATATTGCCAAAGTCGTAAAAAATTTGCGTGTTGACATATCAAGTTCGCTCCTTACAAAGACACACACTTTTTGTATGTGTCTCTCGTTCCTCCGAGATGGTAAGCGTTCTCTGTCTAAAAAACTTCCGGTAGATCTCTTTTGTTTTAAATTTAACTGACAAAATGTTGTGCTAGTGCTATCCATATTTTAAATCAAAAAGACGTCATACAGATCACATTTTAATTTTTCTATCAAAGACAAACTGCGCGTTTTATAATTTAGTTGTTTTATATGGTCCCGATCCCACACCCACAGGCCACGTACCTTTTTAGTTTTTGGTCACTCGGTGGCCTCGATAAGAAATATGTCTTTTAGCCAATTTTAGCGATGGTGTATGTCAACAGAACGTGGTTTTATTTTTTTGCGACAGCATAATACAGAATCTGTTTTTGGCTTTTGATTGGTTGTAATTTATTTGGCAGTATTTGACCACTCTGAATCTTGTATAACTTCTCCATGACTTCCAATCTAAGGGAAAAATGGTTTAAAAGTTTATTTAATCCGAATGTCAATGTTTAAATGGATTTTACCGTAAGTTCGACGTATCGCAATAGAGTAGTTTTCGACAACGTCAGTGTCAGATAATAATGGGGACGTTCGGATACGTAGTTTGTGTAAAACGTCAACTATATTTGTCTGGACTAGGTATCCGTACGCCTTAACTAAGTAAGTTGAGTTGTCGTTGTAAACGTGTGGTTTATTTTTGAATTTTGACACTTTAAAATGTCAACTGAGTACACAGGCAGTCTTTTCTTGGTTTGTTTTTGTCGGCTACCCCTCCATAAACGTCAACTGCAAAAACTAATCACGTGACCAATCTGGGCCAATAAAAACTCAAACACAACTAGTCATTCAGTTGTCAGACTTACTAAACTAGGTATCCGAACGTCCTCAATAAGAAGAAATCAATTGACAGCTAAAAAAACTTGTAGAAAACAAAAATAGATTGCATACCTAATAGCTTTCTTGCAAATTACCGAATTGAATTGATAAGTATTTTATGTTTGTCAAACGTTAAAGTAGAAAACTTAAAGTATGGTGCGCTGTTTAACTACCTTTTCACAGCACACTGCTTCGGTCAAAATCGGCTTTGCTATCCTACTCTTATGTAGTTAAAATCAAAAACTATTATGAAAAAAGAAATTGGTATTAAAATATGTTTTGTCTAAAAGTATGCAATCATTTTCCCAGGGAACTGCATTTTGCTTTAAATATTATTTGTTCCTTATTATTTAAATAGGTATATAAAATGGCGATAAGAACACTAGGTGTATTTCTTAAGCCTTACGAAGCTGCGAAAATGTTCCTAGATTATTTTCAAATTCTCGATACTTGTTATAGTTATGTTTTGTTTTTTAAATATATATACAATAATTTGGATACTTGCAAATGTGTGAAAATGTGTCAAACTACGCTTGCCTTACCCTAGACAGATCAGATACAAAAACCGATTGCATACTTTTAGACACAACATTGTTTTATACCAATTGGGAGTTTGATACTAAAGCCATTTTTTAACTGAATTTCCGTTACAACTGAAATTATGTTGTATGTACATAATTCTGTGGCCACAAGGAATAACAGCATAAGTCGACTTATGTCGAAATTGAGATTTTTACACAATCTGATGCGCAATAAGCGATTCTATCTGTCATTACTTTTTCATACTTTTATCTCTAACGGTTTATGAACTACACGCTAAAGAGTTTTTGTTTTGTACTTGATTTGTAATGGCAAGCCAAAGATTTAAATGGCTCTCCTGAAAAGTTGCAAAAGCTGACTTGTGTCGTTATTCCTTGTTGCCACAGAATTATGATATGGGAAGACAGATTATTTCTGGATAAAAACAACAATAATATATGATGGAGGTACACTGACGGATTCAATGATAAAATAACAAATTAATTTGTCTCCTCATTACGAATTTACCAAATCGTACTACGTAATGGTGTTTTTTGCCAATTTTGATTGTATCCTGGTTATTATTTGCATACCTATACGTCGTTCAAATTGACAAGAATTTAGACGTAGCTACTTAACACAGCACAATAGATGTTTAATGAATACTGGGTATCCAAGTTAACTTGTTTAACTTGTTTTGTCGAACCATTTATAAAATTCCCACAATTCGTTATTTCACGTACACAAAAACTATTTCATTCTGTTGCGTTTTAGTACAAATTACTGATCCAAATAAAATCAATAAAAATATAAAAATAATCTTTGGATTACCGAGGTAACCGCCCGGAAAAAAAATGTATGAACATACGAGGTAAAGATGCAGGTACGAGCTTCGAGCACATAGTTAGTCATATTGATATACCTACCCAGTGAGGTTTATACGGGAACAGCAGTAACATTTCGTGGGAGATCGTCGGTACAGACCTAGTTTATCATGTTTAATTTCCCCGTAGATGAAACAGCGCAGCCTGGGTGTGGATCTTTTGGAATAAAGGATGGCCATCAAGGTCGGTAAAGAACTCACCGAGACCTTCGATCTTAAAAAAGGATTTAGACAAGGCGTTGTGCTGTCATGTGGCAGTGCAAAACTGAAACGCCAACACCAGAGGCACGATCTTTCAAAAGTCCGTCCAATTACTCGCGTACGCCGACGACATTGACATAATTGGCAGAACACAGCTTGATGTTAATGGCGCGTTTTGTGAGTATTGAGACTGAGGCGGCGAAGATGGGTTTGGCGATTAATGAGGGCAAGAAGTATATGCTTTCAACTAAAAAGGGGAGAACGTAACAATACACATAACTTTGAGGTGATTAAGGACTTTGTCTACCTAGGCTCCGCTATGAACTCAGACAACGACACCAGCGCTGAGATTAAACGTAGAATTACTCTTGCCAATCGCTGTTTCTTTGGGGTAAAAAGGCAATTGAGTAGCAAAGCCCTCTCTCGAACAACTAAAGTCACCCTTTATAAGACCCTCATCATCCCAGTCTTGCTATATGGCACAGAGGCATGGACTCTATCAAAATCGAATGAGGCAACTCTCGGTTGTTTCGAGAGAAAAATTCTTCGTGTTATTTTTGGTCCCGTCTGCATTGACGGTGTACGGGCTGTACGGGCTGTACAGCGACATCGACCTAGTCAGAAGAGTGAAGGTCCAACGACTGAGGCGGCTGGGTCATGTAGAGCGAATGGACACGAATTCGCAGTAGAGGAAGACCGAGACTCAGGAGGCGCACGCGAGTTACATATCCTCCCATGAAACCAAGTGAAACTGAAACTTCACCTATGTCAATCCAATTGTAATGGATTGATTTCTTTATTATCTTTTCATTATGTCTCTTCGAGTTTCAATAACAGCGCGATGAACAAAGGAACGTTTTTTCGTTTAGTAAACAATTCGGTTAGCACGATCATCTGACTATCGTCATGATGAAATCCTAAAGGGATTAATGCTGACTAAGCATTCGTGTGTGGCCAGAGCTATTTGTTTGTTTAAGATAACTTCGCCTTTCATTGTTCCTCGCGCTGCTGAGACTTAGCTTTAGAATTTGAATCTGAATAATAAAGTCAGTCGTATTCGACCATCCGAAATAAACGGTCTTTTAATATATTATTGGCGACGAGGATGGGATGCAGAGTGAAAAACTGTAACCCGAATAATTTATAAATTACAAAACTGCATCCTGAAAGTAACAATAAAGTAAATTTATTGATTGCATAAAAACGTGCATACAATTGTGATTGAAAATTTTAACAAGTGAAAGTGAAGAAATAGCTGCCTAAAGTAACAATAAAATAAATTTATTGATTGCATAAAAACGTGCATACAATTTTGATTGAGAATTTTAACAAATTGAAAAGCGAACATTTTAGTGACGAAAAATGGCACTTCCATTGTCGGATTGCCTAAAGGAAGCAAGAAGCCTCCCACCATTTGACGGAGAAAGTAATTATTCTCTCCAGAACTATATGAGAGACATTGGACTCATACTCTCATTAACACCAGAAGGACATCAAGCTACGATTAAAATAATATTAGCAAACAAACTTCAAGGTAAAGCATTGAAAGCAGTTGACACTCTAACTAACCCAACTTGGGACAACATTTTAATAAAGCTGAGACAGGAATTCGGTATCAAGAGGTCTTACTTCAACTTAAGAGAAGATGCGATGGACATAAAGGTAAAAAATATAGAAGAACTCCATTATAAATTAACAAAGATCCTAAATCTTATGAACACAAAATATAATTTAGAGATTATAAAAAACGAAGATTTTTCACCTGAAAAAAATTCTAAGCTATTATTTGATATCTATATTAATTTTTTACCAGTACATATAAAAACTTTATTGTTACAAAATAACATTGGAAACATTTCCGAAGCTAAAAATTATTATATGGAAAATAATTTGATGACAGATATTGTATTGAAAAATAAAAATGAATATAACTCAGAGAGATTTAAGAATAATTATCTTCCTCAAAGAAATAAGCCAAATCTCCAAAATCAAAGAAATGTACATCCTCAAATTAATAACTCTGGAAATTATAGAAATTTTCCAAATCAAAGAAATTTATACCCTCAAACTAACAATTCTGGAAATTATCAAAACTTCCAAAGGAATAGAAATCAATTCCATGAACCTATGGAAGTAGACACGGTTCAAGTCCAAAATTTTCGGGAACCGTGCCCGGATTTCGATTACCAATAATACCATTAACAATAGAAAATCTTAGGGTAAGGTGCTTAATTGATACCGGATCTGCTATCAGTTTAGGGGATTATAGAATCTTTGAACAATTCAAAACAGTTCGTGCTTTAGAAAAACCAATTAAAATAAATACCATGACTGGATATTCCATAATTTCTCATGAAGCTATCGTATTAATTCCCAGTGAATTCAAAGACAGTAAAAAGACTATGTCTGTTAAACTAACCAATTTTTATAATAAACCTTTCGACTGTATATTAGGTAATAATATTTTAACACCAATAGGTGCAATAATTGACTTATTAAATAATAAACTGATTATAAATGGGAATGAAATAATTATCTGTAAGGAGTATGAGGCTCCCTTCAAATTCGAAGAAATAAATTATTTAGAAGGAAACGCATTCGACAAAAATAAAATAATAAATAACGATCTTAACGATGAAGAAAAAGATAGACTTACGAAATTTATTTGTAGAAATAAAAAGACATTCTTTGAAGAAGGTCAACATTTGACCACTACCGATTGTGTACGTCATAAAATAGTAACTACCTCAGATCGACCGATATACTCAAAGAATTACCGTTACCCTCAAATTCACGAAAAAGAAATTGAGCGGCAAATGCGAGAAATGCTCCAACAAGGAATTATAAGACCAAGCAAATCACCTTACAGTTCACCCCTATGGGTTGTACCAAAAAAATCAGACAGCGATGAAAAAAAATGGCGAATCGTAATAGATTATCGAAATCTAAATAAAGTCACAGTAGATGACAAATTTCCGATGCCTAACATTGAATACTTATTTGATAAGTTAGGCCGTGCAAATTACTTCTCTACCTTAGATTTAGCTAAGGGCTTCCATCAAGTTCTAATGGATGAGAGCGATATAGAGAAGACTGCATTCTCAACTCCCATGGGTCATTTCGAATATGTTCGAATGCCCTTCGGGTTAAAAAACGCTCCCGCTACTTTTCAGCGGATGATGAACCATGTATTGCGAGATTTTGTTAATAAATTTTGCATAATTTATATGGACGATATATTAATTTTTTCAACATCTTTGAGCGAACACTTTGAAATATTGACGAAAATATTTCAAAAACTGAATGAACACAATTTGAAAGTCCAATTAACTAAATGTCAGTTTTTATCAAAAAAAACCGAGTTTCTAGGACATATAATAACCTCAGAAGGCATAAAGCCTAATCCTTCCAAAATAAAAGCAATAAATAGTTTAGGATTACCCAAAACGGTAAAAGGAATTAAATCGTTCCTTGGTTTAACCGGTTATTATCGAAAGTTTATCAAAAACTATTCTATGATAGCAAGCCCTATTATTAAATATTTAAAGAAAAATGCAAATTTTAAACAAATTGAAAAAGATAACGAATATATAGGCGCATTTGAAAAATTGAAATTACTTATTACGACATACCCTATTTTAGCTTTTCCGAATTTTAACAAAGCATTTGTTCTCACCACCGATGCAAGCAACCTCGCAATAGGCGCTGTCCTAAGCCAAGAAGGAAAACCAGTCTGTTACGCGAGCCGAACTTTAAACGGCCATGAGAAAAATTATTCGACACTAGAAAAAGAGTTGCTAGCTATTGTATGGGCGATCAAGTATTTCAGGCCATACCTTTATGGGCGAAAATTTTTGGTTCGAACGGACCACCAACCCCTCAAATGGCTTTACTCGTTAAAGGAACCAAATCAACGAATAATTCGTTGGAAAATCTCACTAGGGGAATATGAATTTGAAGTGGATTATTTAAAAGGCAAGGACAACAGAGTTGCAGACTTCTTGAGTAGAATAGAAGATCCTGAAGGAAATAGAAACGAACAAGATTTTGACCTAAGATCAATTTTTCAGCTCTCAGATGAAGAGATTGATATTGACGTAGTTTCATCAACAGGCGCAACCATTCATACAAATCAGGAAAATTTGAACGATCATTTTCCCATAAGTGACGGCATCGTAAATAAATACAGAACACAAGTAAGAATTGTCAAGTCGAAAAACTCAGAAACAGAATACTATTTTGCCAAATATAAGGTAATTTATGTTGAAGAAGCTGACCTTAATAGGGAACATTATTTAAATGATCTGTTTAGGAATCACATAAAAAATGGAAAAATTGGAATCTATTCAGAACTAGAAGATCAGAAATATAATATTATTCAACAAAAACTACTAAATATATTTAGTAATAATTCAAAAGTTAAATTTATAAAGTGTTCTAAATTAGCAGTCGATTTAACAAACGAAGAACATTTGTATGGTGAAATTGAAAGAATTCATAATGATACCAACCATCGGGGAGTTATAGAAAACTTTGAGGAAATAAAAAATAAATATTTTTGTCCAAATTTGATTAAGTTTATTAACAAATTCATTAACAACTGCACCATTTGTGCTGAAAATAAATATGACAGGAAACCAATAAACAAATTTTTTAATGAAACAGAAACCCCTAACAAACCAAATATGATTGTCCACTTAGATATATTTCAAGTTCATAGAACTTATTTCTTAACGACTATAGATCGATTTACGAAACTAGCCAGCGTTCATAAAATTGACGATAAAAATATGGTTACCGTTAAACAGAAACTTGAAGAAAGGATATCCTATTTAGGGAAACCGGACAAGTTAATCATGGACAATGAGTTCAACAACACTTTAATAAAATTTTTCTGTAGAGAAAAAGGCATTACGCCGCATTTCACAACCCCTAATTCCCACACGGGAAATTCCGATATTGAAAGATTTCATTCAACTTTGCTGGAACATATAAGGATTTTAAAGCGTGACGATGAAAATATAAGCATAGAAGAGTTAGTTATAAGAGCGGTAGGGTACTATAACAATTCCATACACTCCACCATAGGGATCAAGCCTATGGATTTTATCAATCATGAAAATGTAAATTTAAATAAAATAGCTAAGACTATGCAAATAAAAAAAAGGAAAGTAATAGCTAGGATAAATTCAAAACGAGAGCCCGTCCCGAAGTTTAATAACCCAAATATATATATAAAAAATCCAAAAGCTGTAAGGCATAAAACCGTTAAAAGATATAATAAACTTAATCGTAATAACCCAAACAAAGTTGACATAATACAAATAAAGAGACCGTTAAAAACATTTTTTTTTTAGGTAACGATATTGCTAATAGCATTGGTTGTACTAATGCCAAGATTTATACAGGGAACTCTAATAGTCCAACAAATACAGGACGATAGTGGATTTGTAGGAGTAAAAATGTCAGAACAACAATTGGTAACTGAAACTGATTTCATACTGCATATCATTGATCCAAAAGATATTATAAATTTGTTAAACGAAATGATACAGGACCTTGAACCCCTAAATTCTGATCACAGGGTAATACTTTTGTCACAAATTAATTTATTAAAAAGTAAAGTTAAAACTATTATGCCTAAACGAAGAAATAAACGAGGCCTTATTAATGTTATAGGTCAAACATGTAATTTTTTATTCGGAACCATGGATAATAAAGATAGAATTGATATCGAAACTCATTTAAACACAGTGGATTCTAATTTACATAACTCTATAACCGCGTTAAATCAACAAATTAAAGTTAATGAACATTTCAATCAAACATTTATGAATCTAAGAGATACATTATACAAAGACCGTTATCAAATGCTCAATCATCTAGATCAAGTGGATTGGATGATGCGGAGTCTTATCCTTCAGAATTCGTATCACGAACAATTATTTAAAATAGGTATTTTAACAAATCAAATCGATCAAATTCAAGATAGCATAACTACTGCAAAAAACGGAATAATTCATCCAGGTATATTGACCAAAGATGAAATTGACAATTATCAAATAGACTTAAATAAATTAAAATATTTAAGAGTAGGTGTAATTGAATATAAAAATAGCCTACTTATTTTTGTAATTAAAATACCAAAAACCTTTGTAACCATTCAATTAAAAATGTATATACCACTCCCAAATAAGGAATTCAAAGAAATCGATGCATCTATTGAAAAGGTATTTGAATTTTCAAACCAAACATATGCCTTTGAAGAAAATAAGGTATTAAATGAATTAAAATTGTCAAAACATTGTAGTATTTTCAAAAATTGTAATTATGTTTTAAATAACTTTACTGAAATTATAAGTATTGACGAAGATTTAATAGTTGTAAAAAATTCAAAATACACAAATTTGGAACAAAATTGTGATTCAAGAACGTTAATTTTAACAGGAAATTACTTGATTCAATTTGGTTTATGTAAATTGAAAATTTTCAATCACCATTTTGATAACAACAAAACTGTTTTTTATGAAAAATTTGCCTTCCCAAAGATAAATGTCTCATTTAATTTTTCAAAGAAAGTAACCTTTGAAGATATCGTATTTGCTAATGAACAAAATATTCACGAAATTAAAGAATTAAACCACAATAAATCGGTTTCATATACACTCCTTATATTTACCTTTATATTATTTTTAATTACAATCATAATAATTTTTATGTTAAGCAAAAAATTTTCTATAATTATAAGAGGAATTCGAAGAGACTCGAATTTTAAGGAGGGGCGAGTTACATATCCTCCCATGAAACCAAGTGAAACTGAAACTTCACCTATGTCAATCCAATTGTAATGGATTGATTTCTTTATTATCTTTTCATTATGTCTCTTCGAGTTTCAATAACAGCGCGATGAACAAAGGAACGTTTTTTCGTTTAGTAAACAATTCGGTTAGCACGATCATCTGACTATCGTCATGATGAAATCCTAAAGGGATTAATGCTGACTAAGCATTCGTGTGTGGCCAGAGCTATTTGTTTGTTTAAGATAACTTCGCCTTTCATTGTTCCTCGCGCTGCTGAGACTTAGCTTTAGAATTTGAATCTGAATAATAAAGTCAGTCGTATTCGACCATCCGAAATAAACGGTCTTTTAATATATTATTCGCGAGTGGAAGGGGACCTTAACCAACTTAGCGTGCGAAACTGGAGACAGCTAGGAAAAGATCGCGCTGGCTGGAGTCGCTTGTTGGTTGATGCTCAGGTCCACCCCGGACTGTAGCGCCACCTGAAGTAAGTATGTAAAGGATAAGTCGTTCGCTCTTCACTGATAATTTGGTCATTTCTTGGTCATTACAGACTAGACTTAAAGAACCTGAATTTGTTATTGTTTTGCATGTAAATTCAACAAAATTCAGTGACGTATCGCTCGCTCACGGGTGCGGTAATTCGACCCCTGGGGTCGAAGCGCGTCATCCGTGAACGAGCATTACGTAACGGAATTTGTTTTTGTTTCACATGTAAAATCACGGACGACGCGATTCGACCTCAGGTACCAGAACTTAAAATATACTGTTCAAGCTTTTGGAAAGCCGGTCGCATTCAATCGAGCGATAGATAGTAAGGATTGTGAAGCAGTCATCCTACTGAACACCTGTTAAGCTTTTTATGCGAGCAATTAAGCAACACGAAAGTAGCTGTGGCCGTGAAGCGTGGACTTTTCAAAAGCCTCAACACAACGATTGCGCGGATAGAGACAAGACTATGTTCTCTGCAGATCCAACTAAATTTGTAGTGCACCAATGCATCATCAATCTTCTTTTCTATAAACGAAGGAGGATATCTTTTCCCAACTTTACCCTGGACTGTAGCGCCACATAAGTATTTCTTCTTTCAATTCACTGCTTGAGGCGACGAATATAAATATTATAAGCTTTGCTGATGGCAGTACTCTTGTGTCGCTCTCCTCAAAAAGTGTTCCTGTGAATGCAATACACCACAAAAATATGCAAGCAAATTACGTAGTTCTCCAATTCTGCTGTCTTGAAGTAAGTAAAATGATATTCAATGCACAAGACAATAGACACAGCTCAACACATCAAATCGACTGTACCACGACAAGCTCATCTAACATTGAAGGCCCAGTTGGTCATAATATGACAGAACCTTTTGATCAATCACCTAGTGTCGCTCCTCCCGAGAGATTACAAGCCAAGTCATGCGCAAAATAAAAAAAACGAAATAAATGTTTAAACAGATTTATATATAAATATATTTGCTTCCTTTACTTATCATTTCATTCTTCTTTTTTGTTTGTTTATCCCCAAGATACATAGTTCTTAATTAGGTAAAAAGAAATAACTATACAATATTAGTTATTAATAATTATTATTATCAAAAATTGTCCTCCATTCCAATTGTTGAAATCCTCACAATAGTAATAGTTCACATTAAACAACGAAAACAAAACAAAAAGTATATATTCCCTGAATACTAAGACCACCCGCCCCGAACGAAGCTGTTAAAAAAAAGACTCTCGCACTTACACAAACACTAGTTGGGATAATTCTCTTTCAAAACAAAAAAAAAAATAAACAATATTTATTTTTAATTACAATACTCGTAAGTCAAACAAGAAATGCAAAAATCTTGTTTCTGATTGTTCAGTTTAAAATTCTAATATTAACCATTCAATGATTTGGAAAAATCCGAAATAACAACACACAAATACAAAATGAACAAAAATGCATTTTTCTTTTGTTTTTGTTTTAAATAACGTTTTGCCTTGTCTACTAAAATATAGAAATTACATAACGAATTAAGAAATAAACGAAAAGAAAAAAAAAATGTATATATTCAACTTAAATCTAAAACAGTTGTCGTCTTTATAACATTTTGGCGGTAAATATTTGATTGTAGAACAGTAGAAAAATATATCAATATTATGCATAGAAAAATACAAAACGTACGTTTCAAAAAATAAAATAAAGATGAAGAATTGAAATCAGAAGAAAATAAATGCGAAATAACGAGTAGGAGTAAGTAAGAGACGACGACAATGATCGCAATGGTTATTAGACTTATTATATGCTTTCTGCTTATTTTTTGTTTGTTTTTTTTTGTTTATATACTATTACATTAATGATTACGATTTGTTTTGCAATTATTATTAAATACAATGTAAATTTTTACCAATACAATTATCTTAGTTAACTAGCTACGTAATTTTAGTTATTATTTGACTTGTCTATGATGCAGACTAGAGCTACTGCTATCGCCTATAATATTGCTATTCGAGGATAGAGTGCCGTTGCCATTTTTGTAGGCATGTCCATTGGCATAGCCATTTTTGTATCCATTCCCAACATGACCATTTGTCGAGGATTTCTCAGCAGTCGTCGTCTTTGTACTGCTGCTGTCATCGTCATTCAAGACGGGCTGAAAGAGAAAGGGATTTTATTATTATTTTTTATTGTAAAAATTGTAAGGTAACAAGTTTTGTCATATAGCATGAAGAAACGAGCCTAAGTGCATCTGCATTTCGCTCACAGCCGCCCTGCCTACCCACCTAAGGGCTTTTTAATAATTTAATTACGAAAACTACGCCAATCCAGAAATAGAACTTGCCACGGAATGGCAGTGGTGTCAACAACAAGAACTAGATTAACTCAAGGCCACCACATCAGCTCTGCGCTCATGACAATTGCGTTGAACAAACTTGTCAAGGTCCAGAAACATGCATTCAATCAGATAGCACAACGTTCTCAGATGTTGATCGGTGTGCGTTTTAAAATACCAAACAACCTTATTAAATGTGAAGGTTAAATCAGAGACACCATGTCCAGGTACAGTCAGACGAGTCTTAAATTTCAACGCATATCCAATATGAGGGCCAAAGGTTTCCGAAGGTCGCATGTCCCCAAACAGTACAAGACTCAAAGTCAAATGTTACGAAAGGCGAACCAATTTCAACATAATTCATTCAAAAAATGTCACACTTCCACAGCGCAAACCTATCAAAAGCGAATTCCAATCGGACCATTCAAATTCCTCCTCATTAATATTTTGCAAACCATCGCGCATTTTATAATGCGTCCAACCAAAAAAAGAAATAGCAATAGCCATCCCGCACACTTTAACTTTCTCATTCGCATCGCATATCAAATAGCGGTTAGAGCGCAAAATCTGAACAAGGTATGCCTCTTCTTATAAAATGACTTTGACCGATCATGAACTTGAAATACATCCAAGCAGTTGCAGAGGAAACTGGAAAATACCCACAGTTTTGTGCGGCGCTAAAAGGAATCCAAAGTCAGGTTTTGTTCGGCGGCAAAACAAAAATTCCACACGACCTTGGATTCGCGATGTTTTGCAACCAACTGTAGATCATGCCTCCTCGCTCGCTCTCTCTCTCTCTCTATGTGTGGACAATCCGAGTCAAGGTCTCACCAGACAACTGTTAAGAGTGGAGGTCACATAAAAACCGTCCATAGATTGGGATTTGTGATGTTGTGTTTATGATTGTTATTGTTTCAAGCGCGCACGTGACACTTGTGTACATTCAATTGAACTTTGATTTAAGCCTGCAGATAGAGGATGATTTGCATTTAGTCTGTGTGCTTTCACAACCAAGTGGTAATGGCTACCAATGTGTGTACTATCTTGTTACCCAATCGCTAATGATGACAGGAGAGTTAATCCCCCAAACAACACCACAAATCATGAGGTAATACCAAATGATCGTGTTAATTTGAGTCAATAGTTGGGTGAATTTCAATGCCAACTAACTTACCATACAAGCGCCCTTATTACTGTCTTCGTCAACTTTATGCTTCGCACTGCCGTTCGACACTGAACCATTTGTGGTACCATTCAGCCGGAGGGCAGCCTTAGCTCTGCGTCCAGCATTTGTGTATTTGGCTTTGTAAAAGTCCGAGAACAAGAATAGGAACATAACGCCATGCAGTCCGATCCATAGAATGAATCCCTTGGGGTAATCACATTCTCTGAACAGCAATTGGAATTGATGTGTGAATATCGCAACAAATTGAACCTGCAAATGGATAAAATTAGTAAGCAATGCGATAATTTTTGTAAGACGTTTTGTTATACCATTTGGAATGTTGTCAGGTATTTCTTCCACCAGATGTATTTCTGATACTTTGGACCCATGGCGGCGATCATGTAGTAGAAATACATAACAATATGTACAAAGGAGTTCAGCAGGGCAAAGAACGTACTGTGGCCGCCTGGAATTAGATGAAAAATTTGGTTAGAATGGTCGAAATTGGTGCAAACAAATAGAACATTTATGGAATGGTAGTGAAATTTAGTTTGTTTTTAAACTCTAACCCTTTCCCCCTAATTGCTGTTTGAAGTAAAAAACGATTAAAGTCGGCTTTTGGAAATAAGAAGGGCAGATCTCAAAGTTAGACGATGAAAGGCTTGAATTATAACCAGCTTGGTGGAATCATTGGCTATTTTTAAGGCGTAGCAAATAAGTAGGATTGAACTCTGCGCACGACTCTTTTAAGGGTAAACAACTGTCCTTTCTTACAACAATAGCATCATCTCTAATGATAAGAGCATCTTTTTATTCGGCTTAAGGAATTTGGACGGCTGAGGTGGGACACTTAGTCGTTAATCGTAGAATTTAATCTAATTTAGGACTATAGTTCATTTCAACGAGCCACTCTAAATGGTTCTCGCAACTCGTGCGTGCAACAATTCCCCTTGCACGTTGACTCCTAACGTTTAGTTGGACAAAACGAATCGAAGGTTTGATAAGCATGGTACTAAGGCATCAATCGATTCCTGGGGTAGCTCCTTATCTGAGATCTGATCTGATTTGAGAGTTTTCTGACTTGCAGACGCTTTTCTACGGTTGTCGTGTGATCGCTGCTTCCCCCACTTTCTTACAGCCCAGGCAGAATGTGAACGTAATTTATAAAGACCTCCGCTCTATGCTAAACTAAGCCAATTTCAACTTGACAGCTAACCCCAATTTTCACCAACTTCCTCTGCAAAATGCATGTCAACGGTCTAATTTCAGGCAGCACTTCTCTACCAATTCTTAGAATTTTAAAGGTAACACCGTGTTCCAGTTCCAATTTCAAATTGACAGCCAACAATCAATGTCAATATATAATTAAGCAATTAAAAGAGAAGAAGACTTGATCCCACAAACAAAAAAGCTGTTGTGAATGGAATTGCGCAAGCTGTCGTGCCACCAATGATGCACCAGTGAGTGGTCGGTACTTTCCAACTTCATGTCGAACTGCAACCAAACAACATACACTGCGACATGTTAAGCAACTTTTACGAAAATAAAGACACAGTAGTGGCAAGTTTACTGAGCCAACTGTGCATCTTTTCCGCGTACGATTAAAGTTGCAAAACCACTGCGCCGATGTATTTGGAGTTTGCTTTTATGTCATGTGATTACCACTTGTACGGAGAGGCGATCACTTTTTCCCCCAACTGAACTTGACACAAAGTAGCCACAACAAAAAACCAGATCCGGTATGGATATATCTGGAACTGCATACTTAGTATGTTTGCGTAACTCGATGTTAGTGTTATTTTTTCCTCGAAATAGTATTGCTTGATAAACAATTACTAGATTTATCCTACTGCTTAGAATCCCTATTTTATTGACATACAGCTCTGTTGTTTGTTGATTTTAAATGTTAGCAAGTTTCAAGGATGACTGCAAAAGTTCTATTCTGATCGGCACATCGATGGGATTTGCATATTGTTTGCTAAGTAGCAAACAAAATTTCATCTCAAGTGTTTTGGGGGGCAATTACAGGCAATTAGTGTGCCAGCCTTAACTGCGCGATTTAAGTAATGCAAACAGTTTTGAAGAATTCCCAAAATTACAATGCATTTTTACTGAATAAACAATTAAAGCGCACATCGGACGACAGTGTGCGCACATTGTCAACGTCAGTTATATATATATATACAACTTACAATGCGGAAGGAACAGAGTTCATGGAATACAGCTGACAAATTCAAGTACGTGGTGCATATATGCGACTTGCTGAGGGTTGCTGTTCTCTATTCGGGCAAGGTCATGGGCAGTATTGTGTTTTTTGTTATTAAAAGTACACTTTAGCGAGTTATTTATTGTTGATGTAAAGATCTGTACAAGGGTATGATTGTAAATTGGCGGCAATTCGGTTCAGATGCAGGTGTACGGAATTTTTTCACATATTATCGGCGTTTTCCTTTATTCGGTTAGAGGAGTGCCTGAACTTGCGGACATAAACTGATGGAATTCGATCTTAACGTTTGGCATAGACACGTTTTACCTTAGAGAAAGAATATTCATGTCTTTAAATCGCTAGGTTTTAGACCTTTTCTTAAAACAAAGCTTCAGTTCAATTTTTGGCGTGGACAAGCGTTCGTTTTAAGAGCTGTTTTCGAAGTTTGAGTTGCTTCAAATCTGTTCACATTCTTTCATATGGTTTTCGCAAATTCATGGAGAACAAAAACTACGAAAATTCCTAACATTCGTGGGTCGTGGCCATCGTTTTGAATTTACGAGCCACTAACTCCTATGTTTCATAGATTTAACCGTAACGTTAGAATGTAGCATGCGAACAAGTCCAAATTCATATCGACAATTATCTACCTAGCTCGGACACTACAAATGTCCTTTTGACACGCCAAGGTGGGTGTACTTTCATGCAAATGCTTTAATGCTATTCAAACCGACGACAAATTATGACCTAAAAACCCAACCGTAGATGTGATTTAACATATAGTTGCTCTATTTGAAAAGTGCCCTTCTCATTCCTGGGGGTAATATTAACTACGAAGGCTTGGCAATGCGATGACGACACCTTTTTTATAGAGTGGGTGGATGTTGATGTCTATCCATGTAGAGAGCGGAAATTTCTACTCATACGAGTTTATTTTTGTGGATAAATCAGTATTTGACAGAAGGTTTGGTTTCTTTTCGATCCATCCATCTATTCCTTTTTAAATACCTCGTCTACACATTATGATGGAGAAGGATGTCAGAAAGATTCGACGTTAAAATCGAATTTCTGTTGCATCTGTGGTGTCAGAAGTCTGGAGTATAAAGTTAGACTTAAAATGACCAAAAGAGGTGAAAAAGGCCCGACAATCTTTAACGTTGGTTGTTCTGATACTCGTGAGACATAAAATTCTGATCGAAAATAGACATTTTTAATTTTTCAGTTAATTGTCGGCCTTAAAAACATCCGGAGAGCAAATATTACGTTATTAACAAGAATACAAGACTTTCGATCATCTTAACTGCCAAGTACGTGAGCAGTAGAAGCGAGAACTGTACGTGTTATACCCCAGTTATAGGGAAATTAATAAGAATTGGAACCATCTTCATGTTTAAGAGGTTAGGCGGACGACTTGTTTACAACTTTTATTTGTTGAAAGCGAGTCATTCAGAGGAAATCGTTGAACGATAACAGCCATTATCGACATCCTGCAAGTGTTAGCACTTAACAATAATATCCAATTATTGAATTCAATATAAGTGAAGACGAAAGAGGAAAAGATGAATATGGTAATAGTGAAGTGAGTGACAACTTGTTGAGGGATCAGCGATGAAATACACCAGAAAATCGTTGTCAATAGTTCAGACCATGCCTTTGCAGAACATTTAATCTTCCAATTAATCGTCCCAAGTCCTAAAAACATCAAGACGGTCTCTTTTTGGGACCATCTTTATTTTAAGTTTAACGTATTTTTTGAGTGAAAAGTTGTTATACGTCGAGTTACTCGCACTTTGCCGCCACAAAAAATTCTCGTTCGTCACAACTCACAGTTGCCGCACATCTGCCAATGACCGCTGCCAGCACTTATCTCTTTATTTCGATTGAAAATTAAATCTGTCTGAAAGTGAATCAGCGACCACATTTAACATTCATGCCGTGACTCTCCTCCAGCCACTGTTGCCTTCTTCTTTTTTTTTGGATAACTTTAACTGCCCCCCATTGTCATACTAAATATTTAAACGATTTGGCGAACCCATTCAAATGATGAAACATTTTCTTTTTACAGAATTCTATATGAAAACAAATAAAAGAAATAAACAGAAAATCAACTAAACATTACCTGGTGCAAACTTCATGCCCATCCAAACTGAAAATGGCATGCAACCGTGATGAATGACATGCAATGTTGAGACATGTTCCGTTTTCTTGCGCAAAATGAAAAATATCGTATCAAAGAATTCTGTGAATTTAGCTATGTAGTACCACCAACAGGTGCGAGCCATCTACAATGAAACAAATCAAAACAAATCCAATAATCAAACGAGAACCAACAAATAAAACAAAACAAAAAACACAACACCAGCAAAAAAATTTACTATAAAACAAATTAAAAATTGTTTCTATAGAGAAAGATAAACAAAAACAGCAAAAAGAAAAAGAAGGTAGTTTTTTTTTGTTTGCAGTCTGAGAATGCGAAAGACTATAAGAAATAAAAGCAAACTTAAAGTCCAACTACGAAAAGTCGTTGAAGTTTTAGCATACTCACTCTCAATGCCATTGCGTTATTTGAAAAGTCTACCGGTTGACACTTAAAACTATAGTGACCCCACCATCCGCTTAATAAATACTGAAATGAAACAAAAAGAGAAATTAGCAAGTAAAGGCTTTTTTGGTTGCGGGTGGAACTCACTTCATAAAATATCCATGCACTAAATATCGTCTGGAATAAATTGTAATACACTAGAATTTTTCTCAGGTCCATTGGTTTTCTGTTCTCCATTAACTTTGGTGCTAGGGATTTACTAAAGTAAGCGTAAAGTACACATAATGCTAGTGTGGGAAATGGTGAGGACATCATCGGCCAGTCTTTTACTCGGGGGTCTGTCAGATGAAAAAGAAAATTTACACAAAGTTAGTAAATTCAAAGAGGAATGGTAAAGTTTCCTGTTAAAAATAAATATTTTAAGTATTGAGGTTAAATTTTACGGCCTACACAACATTCAGGGTGGAGAAAAGGTTGAAAATGATTTTTTAGTACGTAAGTCGCATGGGTTTTTTCTGTGGGAACAGGAAACTGATGAAGTGAACAAAGTTCTGCAACAGAAATACATTGTTCTTGAACGAATTTGAAATGTTAAAGCACAATGCGATATCGTAGATTGACTCTGAAAATCTTACCAAAGCGTATTACAGTAGCTATTCGCAAGCTTGGTTAAAAAAAGTACATCTGTCGACAGTCTAGGACAAAGTGTTGCCATTGATAGCAGGACCTCCATATATTAAAAGTGGATGAAGCTGTCTTTGGTTATTTTTATGCAGAGGAGATTTATTAGCAAACTCTTATTTTGAGCTGGTTAGAAAACTGTGAACAATTCGTAAAGGTGTATTTATATAGAGCGATTTGACACTAACCCTCCGACGCGAACAATTGTTGTTCTTAATACCAAGGGACAACGATCTTGAGGAAGATGTCGCTTTGAGTGACGCACACAAGTCGATGAGGATTTAATCATTTTGGCAATCTAGGCAACTTAAGACAGTTAACCAAAGACCTAGAGAGGCGTATTGATTGAGGCGCAAGTCCCTCCCGTGTAAAGTATGTATAGGGGTTTCCAATAAGAGATGTTATTTTGATATTCAAAGAAAAATGCAATTTTTAATGAAAAACAACATCAGCCAAATGCCCACCACGACCACGCTTACAGGACCATATCCTTTTCATGAAATTTTACATAACAAAATCGCAAAGTGGCTGCCCTATGTCCTCGATTGACTCACGAATTCCATCTTTGAGGTCTTGAATCGACGCTGGGCTGTTGGCGTAGACCTTATCTTTCACGTGGCCCCAAAGTGATAAGTCGCAAGGTGTTAAATCACAAGATCTCGTTGGCCAATTGTGATCACCTCTTCGAGAGACAGCACGGTCCGGAAACTTTTCCCGTAAAAGATCAATGGTTTCGTTGCTTGTGTGGCACGTAGCGCCGTCTGGTTGAAAGCAAACGTTGTCCAGAAATGACGTTTGTAAAATGCCCAATTCCAAAGAATGACGAGGAATGGACAAACCTGGGTTTTCTTTGACACAGCAATATTCACAGTTGTTCTTGAGCGACAAGCACGGGTTTTATTCTTCACATCACTAACTTGTCACAACAGCTCGAATTTTTCCACCAACTTGTGTATTGCGGTCCGACAAGGCCTACTTCACGACCACCCAAAAATGCTTTAGTTTTGCGAACTGTGACTGAAAAATTTTCACCACTTTTTTAGTGAATTTTTATAATTTCAATGCGTCGTTGAAGCGTGTTTCGTTCCATTTTTAGTAATGGCGTAGTTTCTTCTTGTCAAATGTCAAAAAATAACAGCTTCAAAAGCGACAGCTACCGAAATAGCGGGCTATTCAAAATAACACCTCTTATTGGAAAACTCTTTATAAATAACTAACAAAACTGATCAAAAAGGATAAGAAGACTTGAGAGACCAAGCAACCAAGTTGTAAGCAACCAGAAAACGCATTACTGCTGTGTGTAAACCCCTCAGTTGTGTTAAACAGTTGATAGCCTCATCGCTTAGTTGGCGCAGGTGGTAAGCGCTTCACCAATTGACAGCTAAGGAAAGTGTAGGTTCACTTCCTGACTAGCAAAAACCAATTTGTTTTTCCAAGAAGAATAAATATCCGAAAAATTTACTTATTGATACAAAAAAATTGGTGAGATTGAAATGTGGCCCTGTCAATTGGCCTGAAAGGTCTTACGATTTGACCGTTGTGGATTATTTCCTTTGGAGATTCATTAAGCCATATATTTTATGACCTAGTCTAGCAATATGGCCACATCCGGACCTGAAGAAATCTTTGGAAGTCGTTATAGTAACCACGGCAAACTTGAGAATAGCAACAGACTTCAAAAAAGAAGATTAAAGGTCTTGATTCTTTGCAAATACAACACGTAAAATTAATTTATGGGAAACTGCCAATCGCCCTTAAAAAGATCTTGAAATCTTTGAGGAGAATAAAAGGCTTACGGAAACGTGATTAAGTTATCCCAAAATTATACAAAATAATGAATCCTCGCGGTATCGCGCTGGGTCTTGTTACAGTTCTCCTTGCACCCTTTCTATAACCTTTTAGGTGTATAGCAAACATTTTAAAGCTCAATCTTATTTAAACAACTGAAATCAGAACCAGCTACATCCCAAACTCAAAGGGATTTAGTGAAACCCCAATTCAAAATGGGGATTATACTTGAACTGCAAAAGCCCACCGAAGCATAAAACATTATCCATCATTAATAAGTCACGAGTAGTAGGCCTACGTATATAGGTATATGTTGAAACAGTTTTAATTGCAAACCCTTTACCTTGCCGTACAACATGGAGTACATCAAAGTCGGCTTATCGGATTATATCGATTGATGTAATCCTTACAATGTTAAATGGAAAATGGAAATGAAATATTACCGCATAAACATGGCGGTTAACCTTTAATTGCAATTTCGTTTTTGTTTAAAATTGAAAACCGTATTCTACCGCAATTAACGCGAATGGCAATTAAATGTGAATAATTGACGACACGGCATACAATTACCATAAAAGTGACATGTTTAATGACAGTTTTATGTCTATACGACTAATCTCTTTTATCATCCATTAATATGGACTATAGCAGACATATGAACGGAGTTGTTTTAGTTTGGGGGTTTCATTGCAGACAACTAAATTTTGATTATATACAATGTACACTCATGGGCCAAGTTATTACAGGCAATTGCTTGTGCGTTTATAAACTAATGCTCAACTTTGAAGCGCTTCAGTGATTCTAAACATTTGACTTATTAAAAAGCATTCACGCAAAAATTAGAACGCACAACGAACCCACATTCATAAGATGCTCTAATTTTGCTGCACACATGAACGCAATTAAGTGAGTTGATTTAAAACAGTGAATGAAAATTAATTAAATCACTTGGCTTCACTTATCCTATGGATGAATATCAAATGCCATTAACTAATTCAATGCAAAAATTACACTCGATGCATTTTTAATTTACTATTCCCACCTGAATGGAATACCGCGGAGAGCTGCTAGCAAAATCGTTTATTTCACAATTGCCAATAAGTGGTTAATTAGAACCTATAGAAATGGAAATTTAATTAATACAATTAAAAACTGCGCTCGTTATTCAAACAAAAAAATAGGACACTCTTTTTGATGATGTTGAAGCCATTTAGATTTTCAATTTTCAACAAAAAAGACAACAATCGATTAAAGAAAACCTGGAATTAATTAAGGGTTAGATAATGAAGGCATTGACATGGAAATCACCAGTTGTTGGCATGGCAAACTGTGCGTGTAATTAGATGCATTGGCTGCAGCGTGCCGCTATTGCAAACCTAATTAGCTAAACCCACATGCTGGGCGGAGGTACTTAATTGTAGACAACGTTTTTTTCAGCTCATGAAGTAAAGGGAATTGTTTTCTAACGGGTGGAAAATAAAAAGGCTTTGACAATTTTAAGTATTTCTACAATTCCCGAAAGAAGCGAGTGGGAGTACAAAACGATTACGACGAAAGAGGAGATAGCCCTCTATACCGACGGTTCTAAGATGGATATCGGTACAGGTGCGGGCATCTTCAGCGAAACATTAGGCGTTTTTCTTTTTTGGTTCAGAGCTGAGCTCTGAACTGAGCGCGAGCATTATGAGCGCGCTCTGAATCGAGCGTGCTCAGATCGTTCAGATGTGTTTAAGAAACACACTTGAGCACAATCTGTCTAATGTCAGTCAAAAAATTAAAAATAATAATTAAAATGGATAAGCTAATTTGTTTACCTTCTGTGCCAGAACAACCAGGTTCGTCCGCCATTATCCTGTTTTTTTTCTGTCAAATGTGACTGAAATTTGTATGTATATGTATAATCAGCTTTTTACTCAGGATGCTCAGTCAATTTATTCTGAGCTCATAGAGCGCGCTCTGATCGTGCTCTGAACGAAAAAAGAAACACAAATTTGAGCTCTGAAGTCTCTGAGCTAAAAAAGAAAAACGCCTATTGAACCTGCGAGAATCATTCCGTATTAGTGATGATTGCAGTGTCTTTCAAGCAGATATTGAAGCTATAACCCAAGGGGCGAAAGACATCAATAGACGTAACATTGTCAACAAACAAATCACTATCTACACTGACAGCCAAGCGGCCATAAAAGCCATGGAGTCGGTCGTGGTGAAGTCAAGGACAGTAAGACAATGCAAGAAATATCTGGACGAAATATCACAAGTCAACATGGTGACCCTATGCTGGGTACCAGGACATATGGATATCACAGGTAACGAGCATGCGGATGAGCTTGCTAGAAGTGGGTCGAAACTACACGAGTCGTTGGCCTTAAAATCAGTAAAAACTCCGCTGAGTACGCTTGTAAGGAAGATTGACATTGAGTCTTGGAGCAAAACAAATCTTTGTTGGACCAATATCAATACCTGGAGGCATACAAAAGCACTATGGCCAGAGGTGAGCAAAAAGAGATCGAAATATTTGATCGGACTGAGTCGCAGAGACATTCGCATACTCACGGGGGTCATTACTGGACACTGTGTGATAGGCGTACATGCGGAACGACTGGGTATACTGCATAATGACTTTTGCAGAAGCTGCAGGGACGTTGAAGAAATAGAATCTGTACGTCACCTGTTGTGCGAATGCCCGGCCCTTAAAAATAATAGGAAAATGTTTCTTAATAGCTACTTCGTTGATGAGCTGGAAGATCTGGAGAATGTGGATCTTAAAGAACTACTGAGATTCATACTCAAATCTGGATGGTTCTTGTAGATAAACAGACTCTACATCATCAGCTACTCTCAGGATAAACTAAAGAACCTGCACTTAACAGAGCTTTAAGACCCCAAGTGATTCTTACTTAATCTATGGGGCTCAATTTAATAAGCGGCGTTAATAATTTCTTTAACAGGTTCTTAATGGATGGTACCCGTAATTGGACACAATGGACCCAACTGATGGTCTACGTGAAGCCGTGGCAACCGCCATAAGGGCACCAACTTACCTACCTACCTACCTATAGCGATACGAAAAACGAAACCGCAACAATACTTTGTTTTTACTTTTTTGACCACTTTAACTTTTTCCGAACGTAATTTTTTTTTTCGCACAGAAAAATTAATGAATTCTTTTTTTAGAAAAATGTTAGATAATTTACTTACTTTTTTTTGATAAACTAACTTTACAACTCCTAAGCAATATTTTAAGACCAAGATTTTATGGTCTCGTTTTTCGTATCGCTATAGCTGCAGCCCTAGCTATTTTTGTAGGTGAGTTCGTAAGAAGTACGTCGAAATGTCAACAACCTGCACAAGACTTTAGTGAAGATTTTTAAGTTTTTGTTTTCGACAAACTATATCCATAAAGATATATATGTTTAAAATACTAAATAAATACTCTAAACAAAATTATGTGCGAGGACGTTAACTCGGGAAGACGACCTTCCTGGTCGGATACAAAAAAGTGATATGAACTCAATTTGCCTTCCACAACCACCAAGCTGCGTTTCGCAACCTACTCTATGCAACTTATTAGAGCTTGAGGGATTTCCCTGCTCTCACTCTCATGATCGATCTCGTCGTTTCACAAATGTTATGCAGAAAAATAAGTCGTAAATAGTCTGAACTTGGTAATGAGGCTAAAAACTTCCCATGCCAATATTTTCGTACTTTGAAGAAGACCTACAGTTAACTTTTAAACCCAAGCTGATGTCGAAAACTATTTCCTTTGACTTCGTCTTTTAAACACGATCTCCTATAAGCGAAAAAGTGGTTGCTTTCCACAATAACGCCTGCAAACTGAATGTATGTAAGGTCTCTCAAAAAAATCAATGTCATTCGTGCAGCAATCAAGATTTAGCCAGTACAAAAACTATAAAACCTATTAATTGTTAATTTGTCAAGAAAACACTCTTTCAAGATCGCATGAGTCGCGCTCCAACTATTGTTTATTTTTTTATAACAAAAGCACGTAACAGTATCACTTTGTTTATTTTTTATTTTTTTACTATCCAAAAGCCGCCTCGAATTTCCTAAGGAAACTATAAGTTATGACATTACCCACAAGAGAATAATTCCTCGCCTCTATAAGGTATTTCCTTACTCCATTTTTCATCGTTCGTTCGCAAACAATAAATAATACAAAAAGCCACCTGCTGTACACAGAAAAGTGCGACCGCTGATCTGACCTCAAGAAATCCGAGACAACAAAATGTGTTCCATTTGTTTATGTGCCATAACAATCAGCAGAGAGACTATATGTGACAAAAAGGTTAGCTTCGGCATACCAACATTTAATGAGTAGGTGATTAACAGATGTGACGTTTATTGACACAAAGGAGGCAGACAAATGCGAGACGATTAATCATGTTCCCAACCGAAAGTGTTTTGAAACATTGACGTGGGAAAAGATTTGAGACGTGTAGAGAGTAACACTTACCACTTTGATTGTCCATGAGGTCTCTGTACCAATCATAAATATCGTTTAATATGACCGCCATTTTTGATTTTGTATCTGCAATTGGAAAAAAAGTGATTTTGTTTTAAATAACATACTTGGTATGGTTTTATTTACATTTTGTTTGAATCTCATTAAAGCTTTGCTTAATATTTCCAACGTGTTTGTATTTTTGCAACAGACAGACTGGCACAATCCAAATCGATTCTCGATTATTTTGTTGAATTAAATTAATTTTATTAACCAAGCATTAGCGGACGAACAAAACAAAAGCGAATCAATTGGAATTCTGTCTTGACACCGTTAGAGGGAATCTGTTTGGTTTATTATATAGCACATTGTTACTTAATTTGACGCAAGGGGCAGCTGAACGAAGCAAGGTCAACTCAGTAATGTTGATCTATGCTAATTTGAGGCGGTACCATTTTTTGTTTTTTGTTTTATAATTCACTGCCGGTCAAGAGATATTTGTTACAGTTACGAATTTAAGCACAATTTTCAGGTTGAGGAACAGATTTCATGAAGTGATTCTTGTTTACATTGGTCTTAAACAAGGTTTGTTATCATTTGAGAGGTTGTAGCTCTTCGATTTTGACAATGTGGTCGTATTAACATAAGCGAGAGTTATTTTTCGTTGATAAATAATCGCGAATTGTTCTAAATATTGTGTAAAATTTGCAAACGCATTGGGATAGGTATTTGGGAAGTGCATCAAGACCAGATGCACAAAGTTTATTTGGCGATTATAGGGGATAAGGCGGCTTGTAAAGAACAACACACAATGCTCTTCAGCGCAGCTCTACGCATGCCTTCAAAAGTAGCGTTTTAAAGAGCAGCCTCGTAAGATTTGACATAGATGAGGTCAGAGAAGGGTTGCTTTGGAGCGGAAACTGTAAGTTCTGCCAGTCTTTCCATACTTGAAATAAAAACAAAGATGACGGTTACCGACCAACTCTCGCGAACGTCTGACCAACATCCGAGAGTAAGACATAAGACTGTCATGAAAAAGCTTCTCAATTAGCCGTTTGGACTCGGCGTAAAATTGTAGATCCCTTCCATTCGTCCCAAAAATTGAAAACTCACTCAAACTTTAGGCTCCCACAGACCTGTCGCGCCAGAATATTTAATTATGTATTTATGATGGTTACCGAGTTATTGATTGTGCAGCAGCTTGTTTACCGGTGACGAGTAGCTTTAACCTCCAAGGCTAAGGAGCTACACAACAACCTGGTTCTCTTTCCAGGCGATCCAAAGACCAACTAAATCGAACATATGTTAATTGGTGCTAGAGGAACGCATCCAACATGTTGCCGGTAGATTCAGGGTTTAACTGACTAACAAAAAGAAGCTTCAAAAATCCCAGAAGAAGTTGTAATATCCAGAGTCCTTAGAAAACGCGTGAGTAAGAAACTCTTCACAATATGGCAATCACCGCCATATAACAAACGCCAATAACAAGGAAGGCGTAGGCTACCAGCCAACCTACCCCACAGAACAACACGGTGGATGCACTCAAATGTTAAGACATAAAGAAAACACGTAGTATCTAAGCTTAGGGTTGTCAAAGATTATTTAGGGAATATTTTCTAAACACAATCGGTTTTATAAAAATGCCAAGAAACTGACATAAAGACTTATAGACCGGTCTCGAAGCACAGATGATCATCAGAGACATGTACAAATCTCCACTTATAGGTCTAAAACGGGTACTGCCTTTAACACGGGATCTAATCTTGAATTGAGGCCCAGTATATTCAGAATCCCTAGTTCCAGCTACGACTTCTAAGAAAATGGAAGCGCCACGGGATGGCTAAAAATTATACAGGTTTTTATATGTTCCACTGCACAAGTCATAACCGCAAACCATAGGACATCACAATTTACGATTTTTGGTGTCGTTAGCCGTTTTACCTAACATAGGTACGCAGTAATTTCAGTACCTGAGCCTTAAATCACGGATCAAGATGTTAAGACGAGCTGTAGTTATAAAAGCACGCACTGCCTATGGTATCATGTCTTCAGTTTGGAGTTCTATAGTACAATTCAGGATTTTCGAATTCTAGTTTATTCCTGTGAAACCTGTCAAGCCTCGGAAACGCAAAAGGAAGGTGCCAGCTGATGTTAATCGCTGTAGGTATGCAATATATGCTAAAGATCCGTTCGCGGTAAATTTTATCCCATAAAATCAGTTGACTATTGAGCTTGGATTCCGATGGACTTATCATTTACTACAGAAAGCGAATCCCAATTAGACCTGTTGTAAAAGTTTACTGTGCATATTTGCTTATACTTAAAATTATGTGCTCAAATGCCGTAAATGAAGCTCAACAAGTCATACAAAACATTTTTTAAAAACCAATTTGTGTGTTAAAAATTAATTCCAAACCGAAAAAAAAAATTGTTAAGAAAACTTGTTCAACTCACCTTATAAATATAAATGAAACTAGAAAATGACTATAAACGCGTTGAATCCAAAAGCAGAAAAGCAGGCTTGTAAAAATAGGCAACAACAATCAAATGCACTTGTGGTTACGTTGTGCGTCCGGGATGCGAATTTTCTTTCTGTTTTTAACTTTATCACTTAAGAATCTGCAAAGAAAAAAAAACAAACATAAATCATTATAAATTAAAATATTAAATTATTTAAATGGTTGCATTTGAAATATTGTCGCGAAGGTCAGGCCTGCACCTTTTCTTTTCTTGTTAATGAAATTAATACAACAATTTCGAATTCAAATGATCAGAAAAGAAAAAAAAAATAAACATGAATGGCATTTGCCCAAAACCTCAACAATGGTGGAGCTGCTGCTGTCGCATGATGTGGTAACATTTCAACGTAAAAGAAACAAATTATAAAAACACAAAATGTGAACCGCCACAATGTGTGTCACATTATTATGTAAAGAGTGTGTGCGTCGTTTTCGTCGTCGTCTTTATTGGATCAAAGTCACATCGAAATCGGAATTCTAATTTAATTGACTGATTTTGATTGAATGTAAACAGAAAATTAGGAAACAATACGGTGTGTTACAAGGTTTTCGGTGTGTCGTTTTGCCAACTTGACCAATCGCCACTACTAGATCGGATCAAGGCACACCAAGTGTCAACCTACATTTGATTGGTTGACGAATGGGTGAGACTGCACAAATATGCACTTGACCGTTAAAGAAGACGGCCAGGGATAATGGTTTTTGGCAGGAGTTGCTGTCTTAATCAGCGACGTGACCAAATCAACCAGAAATTGGGAAATCCTATTTTTAACTCTCTCGTTTTTACAATGATAAGAACTCGCTTGACGATCACGAGTTGCTTCACACTTCTGACCGGCAATCGGCTCTTCGCTTCGATTACACAATCCCAAAATTTGATCTAATTATGATAACAGTAGGTATGCCAGGTGTGGTCTACTTGAAGTGCGTTTTTTCCAGGTAATCTAGAAATTATTATCCACCACTTGATGATTCACAGGTTTTTTCCCGAATCGCAAAACTTTCTCAAGTGTACCTTGGCACAGGACTGTGTCCCAAGTCCAGTCAACTTTTATCTTTTTGCATAACACTTATCAAATACTCACTTCAATTGGATAACAGTTGGCAAATAAGTGAATATTTTTGTGCGAGAAGATTATTTTTGTGTCGGACCTTAAATTAATTGCAAATGATGTCTTCGAGAGTATGTGTACAGAACGAATTCTAACCTTCAAAAGCTGTGGAAAATATTGATCTTCTCTATAGAGCCGACATTTTTGCGTGTGTCGGATGTTGTTTACCAAAAGTGTTTGCAGTTTGGCTATCGGCTGTTTGGCACGATCGCAATATGCGACTTGGGAAAATGTCGGCATGCTGCTATAGTATTGTGCGCTATCAATAATACAATTATTGTTCATCTTGAACAAATGAGTGATGTGTGGTTTGAGTGAGTTTCTGATAAAACGTTGTCTGAGATGTGTTTGTTGTTCGAAATTGCGACTTGCAAGTTTATGAATTATGAATGTTCATTGTTCGACTTGAGGATCGAAAAGATTATTTCAAAATGAGTACTCGCGGATGACATACAAACGATCTTTCTATGAGAATATAAACGTTTAAAACGTCTGTTGTATTTTTATTAATTCATTACTATTAAAGCCAACGAATCTTTGGTTAGAGATTGTCTATATCTTTGGCCAACTCCAAGTTTCTTATCAATATTAGTAGAAACAAACAAAATTCGTTCAAGTTTGTTGCCTTCTTACTAGTTACGGTACATAATAGGTCTGTTCCTTTACTTTTGTAGTAAAAATGGAAAAGACTGTCAAAATGAGAGTGGAGGGGATGAATTTTCTCTCAGAGAGGGAAACTTACGCAAAAGTTAAGGAACGCTTTTGTAGTAACCTGTGAAAAATGACAGATAGTTCATTAACAAATGAACAAATAAAACAACAAATTCAAATCAGCTGTCAATTTTCAGGCGGCTGACAGTTGTTTCAATACAAAAAAATTTGTTGAATAAAAACTAGTAAGAGAGGGAAATATCTTGCTCTCTCGAAGCCGCTCTCTTTTACTAATTTTTCGATTTGAGGAATGACAATTGAGTAAACTGCGTAAGAATTCGTAAAAATTCACAAGATTAAAAAGTAAAGGAGCAGACCTAATGTCATTCAAAAGAATTTTCAGTGCCCGCACGTGTCAACATAACTACGCAGGACATTTTCGATAGTTTGGAGCTCTTTTTCGCATGAATAGCTCGCCCAATGTTGCGCCAAAGTTCTTAAATCTTTTATTGAAATTTATTTTGATGCTGGTTCACAAAGTTAACGTAGTCAAATCTGAAATTATCGAGTATTTAAAAGGTTAAGTGACTAATAGCGCCAACTTGATAAAGCAAGATCCCGCTCAATTTCCTTGTTTTCTAGCGAATGAAAAATCCCTTTTCGATGAAGATCTAGGTGGCTAAAATGTTTGACATAAATGTAGATCTTCTGTTTGATCTATTTAACTATAATTTAAATTCATTACGAAGATTTTAACTATCTTCACAAACGACTGAACGTTTTTCAGAGCTAAAGTGATATCTATAATATTTTTCTGACATGTTTTTAAATATCATAATACCAACAGGTGGCGCCCCCTATATTAGTAAAGAAAATACAAATCACATTTGTTTGAGTTTTTAGTACTTAAAACCATTTTTTGTGGGGCTACGTGAAGAAATTACTTTGGGGATACTAGTAATCATTTTTTGCCTCCACCTTAAATATGCTAAAAATCACAACATGTAATATTTTAATGTCAAATAGCGCAGTTGTGACTTCATAAAATTTAGCCTGTAGACTAAAAATGACAACCAACAACTCTTTACCTATATTTAAATTTACAAAGCTTGAAGTTTTGTGATCAAAAAATGAAAACAAATCGACTGAAATTAGCTCATTTAAACTTTGTTCAAAAATTTGGGCTAAGAATCTTGACTGAAATGCTTTCAAGATGTAGTTCCAAAAACATGTTGAGTCTTTCAAATACTGTTTGTGCCATGCAATTGGCTGTGGCCGATGGCAAAGTTTAATGGATTTCCACATTTTTAACGACAAAATTCGATCAGCTCCTAGACTCACTTCTGGTTATGTAAACAAGCACAATTTTCGTTCTATAAATTGAAAATAGCGCCATGAGACAAAAGACTCAATTGCGCATAATAAAAGGTTCACAGCAACCATTAAGTTACTCAAACTGCAAGTTGGGGGACACTTAGGTTCATTATATCGGCCCAAAAGATCTGCCGCTGTGTTAGTTCATTCTTTGGAGACTTTAAAGTTGTGCTAACAAACCAATGACGACTGAGGCATTAGAGACAGCATTTAACCCACTGAAAACGAGTTCAAGACAGGAGCCAAAGACACGAATTTACAAAGTTCACAACTTATCTGTTGACTTTGTTAAATAAATGGTCATAAGATCAGGGCTTGAATTACCGCATCCGTGATCGAGTAATACGTGACTGAATTTGTAAAATCAACAAAATTCAGTGATGTATTGCTCGCTCACGGGTAATTCGACGCAAGTATTGTCCTTGAACTCTGAGCTACAGAAATGCTTGACACTTGTAGAAACTCACTTATCCTAGAGGTACGTATTGTTTTGTGACATGGACTGCAAATGTCTTCCGAAAAAAAACAGGAAAAAACACAAAGAAAAGCACAGCAGCTTTATAGGTTATAAAGGGGGAACAACTGCTCCCAGAAATGCTTCTTTCAGTTGCGTTTGCGTATCTTCTTATATCAAATATAGGGCAGTTTTCGATCTTTTGCCAATTTCCAACATCAAATTTTTCTAGATTTGGACAACCCAGGGTATAAAGATTCTTATACAACACTGGGCACCGTGTTTAATGTGCCCATGGCGATCGTAGTAGTCCCGATTTTTTTGCACATGAATTTTAACATACATTTATTTAAAGCGTGCTTCAAATGGCATCAATTTTGTTTGTCTAGAAGCACTTTCTTATATTTAAGTAACTGAAAATAGCTTCGTGGTTACTCTCGAGCTCGAAAGAAAATTGCTACCACCAAAGTCCTCATCAAACAATATTTAGCCTTCAAAACAAATGCGTTAACTATACATGTTTTATGTCTTTTTTTACTTTTGATTCCTCCCGCACGTTTTGCACAAAATTATGTCAAATGCCCGTCCCAGGTGTCACTTCTTAGACCTCACTAAATTCAAACTGACCCCGTCATAAAGATATGCAATCTTCCATCGGATTTAAGAACAAATGATAAACACTATCAACTACTATATTTATATATAAATACAAAATCTAATCTTCGGCGCCAAAATTTACAAGCACTCACTAATTACTATATTATTTTTTTTCAGACAAGTCACCACCACTTTAGTCAACAATTAACCAACACAGCAGCCGATTACGTATGCAATATGCATTTGCAACATTCAAAATCAAACTCTCAAGAGGTAATAAATCCACTCGATCATGTCACACAAAACACAAGCAATAGTTTCACACTCCCCGATGGTGTCGTCCACTCCAATGTACACATTGGGGGCCATCGTGACCATACACATTTCCCCGGAATACCTTATGAGGCATAGAAATATTTTTATAGCAAACACACACAAAATACCGATACATTGTACTTGTCTCTTCGATAATTCAAAACAACACGTAATTATAGCTACTGTGAGTTACTTGAGTTACTCAACGAGACGCACCGAGTGGTGTGTTTTATTTTTGCAACCTAATTAAAACCGATAACCGCACCAAAGTGCAATAGTACCATCATCAGCAGGAACGGACACGGCCGCCCTAATCAGTCCATCGTTATGGTACATTTATACTGAATCGCAATTTGTGATATTCTGGGCACGTTCCGCACAATATGCACACAGTGAGATGGTTCATGCGTACGAATTGGAATTGTTGGCTGTTGGGTTATGTGACACGATACTGACGGCATAATTTGCAAGAGATGTCACAATAGTACGTTTGTCGCTTGTCGTGGGTGGTGGTTAACAACAGTATGCACGTCTACTCAAGAGGAATGACCTTGAAAGGAGGCCGTTTAATTTTTAAATTGAATTTTTTTTTACGTACAATTTCACTCAGCGCACCAGAATTTTTTTAACAAATCACAACACACATTGGCGGCACCGCAAAAGCGTATGGCAAGCGTGCCGTCGCACAGACTTTAAGTACTACACTCGACTATTGTAAAATGAATCGTGGATTGGCTTTGCGCCTCTCTTCGGTTATTTCGTTTTGGTTGCGGACAACAGGTGTCAAATACCTGTTAATTATTTTTTTGAGCTGCTTCTCTTCTTCGTCGGGATAAGTTTTTTTCTTCTTCTTTTAATTTTTCTTTGCGTTGGTATCTTCGTCTTCTCCGTTGGTTGTCGGATCGCTCGGATGAGTCTTTGATAGTGACCCAAATTAGCACATGTGGTTGTGTTCTCATTCGAGCCACAACTGACGTACTACTAAAAATCATGACACCAAGAGTATCCCAAGTCCCAACTCATGTCACATTGTGGCGATGTCTCTGGCCGACATGATAACACAAAAATGAAAAAGCTCACAGCTTTATCACCGTTCTACTGGATAGTGGATATACCAAACGGCGCATTCCAGAGAGAAAAGCTTTAGTAAATTGAGGAATTTTTTTTCTGTAATTTAAATCAGTGTATATATTTAAAAAAAAAAACAGCAGCAGTTGAAAAAAAAATTGTTGTCGGAGGTAAATTTTCAACTTTTTCGAGACTGAATCAACTTTCAATTTTTGACGCAATGTTTAAGGCACAATTATTATGACAGAAGACCTGGAAGAGTGGAAGACAAGAATGGAAGAGAGAAAAAAGCGACAAAATCAACAACTTTCTTTTCAGTTGAACTTTGGATTTTTTGTTTTCTTCTTTTTTGTCTTTCGTATTCTGGTTCACACTGTTCTTATAAATAGGCGCTCTTTTTAATTCATCCCACTTGACGATGCGCTTGGTTTTTTTTTTGTGCATATATTCCTTTCTGATCTTGTAAACGACCGGATATGAAAGAGTGGGCGATTGTATTGGGTTGATATTTATACCACTTGTGCGGCAAAGTGATCTTTAGTTTTAGAGCTGTGACAGGTGGGCGGGGGTTCTTCAGAGAATTAGGCGCGTGCACCTATATTTTGACATATTTTCGTTTATTTATTGCAAGCAGATGTTTTCTACGTTTAGGTTAGACACTTTGACACTTAGGTTAAGCCCGCACATGCAATTTCTGTCACACAAATCTGACATCGAGGATCTTACCGGCATTTTTATGTTATAAGGGTCTAGCGAGGGTTCTGTAGCCGGTTGACGGCAAGAATGAGTTATTTTTAGTCATATTTAAGCGGCCAGACATACAGTCGGAAGTTTTTCAGAGGTGCATGTATGCATTTATTGGCGAACAGCTGTCTATATTCAAACATCCCATGGGCGACCTTATAGGGGATTTTAAAAATGGGAATTACATTATTTTTGTCTACTGTGGTTTCGTGGTTAGGCTGCTGCGTGAAGAATCTTAGATTCAATTTAGAGATTCAAAATACAAATATACAACTAAGTGATCAGTTTTGAAACCGCGCAAACACCTGCTAGGTTGTTTCTTCTTCAGTTGGTGGCTGCTAATTGTAGTTTGACCAATTCCTATTGAAGGGAAACCTCTCTCTGCAAGGGAGATGTAAAAGATTTAAGCCACATTTGGCTAGAGCATCGGCATTTTTCAGTTACTGAAGCCGGAGACTGTGATGGGAGTGGTTTAAGGGCGATTGCCTACTAGATCAATGATTGCTCTAAATTTTCTCTTTGAAGAGATACTTACAAGCATGTAAGTTACTCTAAATCGCTATTACTTTATTGGAAGAATGCGGTAGGTTGTACGGTTTGAAGACATCCGAACTTATGGAACCGTTGGTGAAGATCGAAACTTGATTATTTATAAAAAATGTGTTACTTTTCCAGGACAGAAGCAAACTTGGATATTGTTCATCTGTTTGAGTCCAGGCGTTTTAGTTGGAGGTTGCATCAAATTCGAAGGTCAGAACACATATTCTCTGAGTCTTACTGGGCTAAATAAGTGAATAAATAAATATTTGGAGCAACAGGTCAGTAAGACCTAGGGATGCCAGACGTCCCCCAAGTGTACCGCCTTCCAATTTACTAGCAATTTACGAAATAATCCAAATTTTAAAAATTACATTAAAATTATTGAGCTTTTTAAAATTGAAAATATAAACATTATCCATTTTGAAGAATTTATTGCATTAAAGAGTTTTTTTGAATGCGAGCTAAAAAATTTGGATGAAAAAAACAGTATGAAATTGGGTTAAATTTTTCAAAAGGGTTGAGGCACCAAATTTCGAAATTCTTTGCAATTTTTGTATTTTTGTTGCCTATTTTTAATGCAAGCTGTGAATGGATATTCAGTTTCATATAGAACTCATGGAGAGATGAGCGAAATCAGCTTTCTATGACAATATTGAAAGTAAGGCTTCTTGTAAAGCAACATTTTTCAATGAGTTGCAGGGAATTTAAGGATTTTTGCGAAACTGACTTTGGAAACAAGGAAATAGTTTCGAAAATAACTTCATCGGATAAGTACTGAAATTTAGATTTAAACTGGTAAAATATTATCCTAAATAATCTTCATATAAAATATTTATTATTATATTCCTTCTTGAATTTTTACTTTTTAAACATGTACCTTATCGGGAAAATCCGAAAACTAAATATGTTAGCATTTTTGCTTTCAAAAAGTTACATAAAATGTACAAATATGAATTAAAAGACTTACTTGAAACAAAAATTACTTAATTCAACAAAACAAATGTAGACTAAAATAAAAATGTTTTTTTTTCACTTCAAATGCAAAAATGTCCCGCCAGCCTCCATGGTTCCAGAACTTGTTTTTCTTTGAACTCCGTTTAGCCTTGTGATCTTAAAATCTTAACTTGCTGCGGACCACCACACTATAGTGACCCATAGGTGCAAGGATAGAACAGCTGCTACAGCCATCTTTTGCCAAAATAAAAGGTCTATTGATAGCTTATGGCTGTGATTATAAATGAAAAGACTTTGCCTTAATTTCATGCTGTAACATTCACTGCGAGTGCAGCGGTCTAACCTCAAACAAATGCGCATTTTCCGGAAAGCTACGTCATGGCATCGACTTTTAATTTTCCCTTGCAAGTTATTAAAAGTTCTATTGCGACAGTGTATCTATTAAACTTTCATCTGACCAACTACCAGGATATTAGATATATGAAATTGTACATCACGAAATATCAATTTCCAACAAATCATCATATAATTATAGCAAACCCAATCCACAGCAATGCGGTTTATTCACAAAATAAAACGTAATCTTACGACTCGTTTTACAACACTTGTAATAGATTGCACAACAAACCAGAAGTTATTCAAGCCACCATCAGAATAGTGCAAAGTCATTGTAATTCTAACCAAATTTCACCTGTTGGGCAAAGGTCATTTAACTGACAAAAACAAAAACCTTCCACGCTCCAAAGACCACCAAACCAATTAAGATCCACACAGCGCCGCAAAGAAGAAGCTCCCCGAAGTGGCTTGTCTTGAGCGCACGCAATTTATTTGCAATCTACCGAATTACGTTTCAATTAAAATACATTCACTTGACACAAACCTAATTGAATGTCATGATCAATTGAGTTATGGGTCACCACAGTAGATACACATCGTCATCGTTGCCGCTGGGCATGACGTTTTTTGCATGCGTATATATCTGACTTCCCGCTCACCCATGACAGTGGGCTCGCCAGTGTTTAATTAAACCCCATACACATCGTCGTCGTTTTGGGTGCCTGTGCCTTGCTCCATGCGGAGATACCCAAGATCAGGCGCGCACGCTCAATGACCGAACAAACTTGTGCTCGTGAATAAGGTTAACTTGATGTTGCATTATTATGACACTCAATTCAGTTGTAGTCTACTCCATCAAGCGCACGCTACTCAAGTTGAGAGTCTCGTGCACTCAAGGCAAACTTGTCGTGAGATGCTTTACTAATTGAAATGCATTTCCTTATGGTGTCTCTCTTCATCGGTCTCACACAGTTAATAGGCTTGAGAAGTTTTTACCCGCACCCGATATAGACCACCAGTTACGCAACACATAACCTAGAAAATGTTTCCAAATGCTACGCCCCACAATATACAAACAACAACAAAAAAATGTGATAGACGAGTAAAAGCCATATTAACACACCACTCCAACCAATTTGGATATCCAAGTGGAGTACGCGTGTGTGTTCGCAGATACACGTTTCGCAAAAAATAATTCGGTTTAGCAATATTCCATATAAAGCCCACCACACCACCGGTGTGTGCGCACACACAACTCAATTATTATCTAATCTGAAGGAGGAACAGACGAGATTGCAAAGCAGTTACGAACCACCATATATACAATACGTATATCTATGGCATTTGCAGAGTTTTGCTAAGTGAGTCAGAGCGGCTTCAAGAGGTGGCGCAACTCACTACTTCCAATTGATTACAATGCTTAATCACATTCAAATGATAAATCAGAAAAAAAGAAAGAAAAAAAAATGCAGAGGATTGAAGTCTGATAAACCTCAAGTATTTCGGTGGCGTGAGTAAATTGAACGTGTATCGCATTGTCGATGAAGAAATCGGACGAAGCAAAGCGTTTTGATCTATTTTGGGTTTTTTTTCGCGGATTTTTTCTTTTATTTGTTTAGCATGTTTCTATTTAATTGCGCGAGTGATTAACTTTTAATTAGGCAATTGTACGATTACGATGCATTGCTAATAAGACAGTCTGTTTCGTTTGAATGTCTAATAGAACACGAAAGCTTATGAAAGAGTGGGACTAGGTACGCAATTGGGGAGGTATTTCAAATCGATTCAAGTAATCATTATGAGCAAATGAATGGGCGGGAGTCATCAGACATGGAAAAGGTATCTTAACATTTCAATAATGGGATGGAATATGAAGGCCCTGATCTATAGAATGTTGCACACTGAAATTGATCAATCGCTTCAATTATCAAATTTCGTATTTGACATATAGCCGGCAAACACTCGGTACAGGGTGAGTCAGCTTGTGTAAATAGAACATATAGCGATTTCATTCACCTACTCCCTGTGTGGTTGGTATATTTTTTGTCAACAAAAGTTAGCACCTGTTAGTTTGCGAAACTGTTAGTTCAAGTCGACCTTCCTCAATCAAGTACAAAAGTTGTAAATACAAGTGTTTCCAAACTATATTCAGTACTAGCTGACCCGTGCTCACCTTGCTTCACCCGCCGTTTTTTTATAAATATATTCCCTCCCTCTGACCTTTCTAAAATCAATATAAAGCAAAAACAAAGATAATAAAAACATAATTTTAATTCCTACTAAAAAGTCTACACAAAAAAGATTTACGCAAAGTTCTGTTATTTGTACCCTCTTACCCACCTTAAATGTCAACTTGACATTGACACACGAACCCCACCCCAGCCCATTTCCAAACTTTTCCCAATCAGCTCAGCTTCAGGACAACGCAGGAGGATGTTTTATATCATAAATGATTCAGGAGAAAATTTACTAAATTCACCTATTTACTGAGCTAGGGCTGTATAAATAGAATTTTCCTTACATATATCCGGATTTTTTGACTATTTTGTAAAAACCAAATTATATTTAGGGTTAAAAAGTATCCTAAAGCCCGACCCAGAATATAAGCAATCACTATGCCAAGTTTCATTAAAATCCGTCCAGTAGTTTCTGCGTGATGCGCGGTCAGGCATTTTTTATTCTACAGTTTTATTATATGTAGAGAAGAGAAGAGAAGAGAAGAGATAGAGAAGAAGATAGAGATAGAGAAGAGAAGAGAAGAGATAGAGATATGTATTTCGAAACCAAAGAACTCCAAATTCAACATTCTGTACCTAAAAATGTATACCGCGCCTACAAAAATGTTAAAAATGTAAGCCAGTTTTAAGGAAAGCCTCGTTTATCTGTATTTATGGTACGGATCTATATGAACTGACCACCATTTTGATAGTTTTAAAACTTTGAAATAAGTAGATAGGGTTGGAAAAAATGTTAAGCTTTTAAGACTTTGTACACGCCCACTTTTTGGAGGCGTTTTCTTCAAAACAAGGATTTTTATTTAGTTTTTAAGCTATTTTGAACCAAATAAAAAAAATTAAAATTGTAAAGAGTAAAACATTGTGAACTAGGATTTTGTTGAGATACCAGAAAATATCATCTTAAGCACTGTGTTAACCGGTGTTCTACGACGTTTCTGTCAGTTTTTTTTTTTCAAAAATAACAGTTGAAGTTCCCCTTCCTCGACGCTAAAAATACGGTTTCACTAGTATATATGGACAAATGTTAGCAATATTTTTAATTCTTGAGCGGATTAAGGTAACAGTCAAGACTTGCGTTGAAAATGCATTAAGAGGGCTTTCACAAGAAGATTGACTGAGCCTCAACCAATTTTAAAACATATTTCGCATTCTTTTCGGGCAATCACGGCGCACCGCTTAAACTCATGTCAGTGGATTTAGGTTGTTAATTTTGACACTTTAGTAAATTATGATTGACCGTCTTTAAGGTGTTTCGCTTAGCACTCCGAATCTTTTTGATTTTTTGCTGTCGGTAATTGGTCAAAATCTTAGAGAGTGCGAAAAAGAATTTAAAAAAAAAACTTCTAAGCAGGTACTGGACGGCTGATTAGGAAGTGGATATCAAGCATCACTTGAAAACGAGGTCACAATTAAAAAATTCAGCTCCAAATTGTCAAATACGGAAGATATTTGTTGCCACCCTATAACCCTCCCGGTTGACGGAAATACAAATATGGTCTCATAAATTGGAGTCTTCCTATTTGTTTTTTTATTTGCTGCAAATTTGCATACGCTAACTGCCGCTAGTTACCGCAGCACACTAATTCATATGAGGAAGTTTAAGGATTCACAATCAAATTGCAATTTTTATATCTTATGATTATAGACCCAGTACTTAGAGATGTTTTGCTAAGTGACAACATTTGCATAGTACATATTTACGAATTAATTTAGCTTACTGTATATTTCAGTGATTATCACAGTTGAAACATCTCTATTACGATGAGGATAAAACGCACTTTTTTGATTGTGATCCGCGGTTACCTCGAAATTATGCATACTAAAGAAATAGAGCTAAAAGAACTAGCCTTATGAGCGCTTTTGAACTATGCAGTTCAATGAGTTCACTTGTTACGTTAGTTTATTGAATTCTTATTCGTTGGAATGCGTTTTAACGGGGGAACTTAACGACCTTTGTAGTTCAAAAACGCTCATTAGATTAGTTCCTTCCAGTTCATTTATTTTAGTACTTTTATTTCGATTTGACTTGATGAAATCAGTAGTTTAAAAAAAAAGAAGCCTATAAAAGACTCAACTCGTGCTAAACAGAACGAAACAGAATAATTACAAACAAGAAAACGAACAACATTTCTTCGCCCAGATAGATTTAGAATTTGGAATCTATATAAATCATACCTCACCTCCTCACAAATCTGCACAAGTTTCAATACCGTCCCACTTGTTGGGGCACTGGAAAGACATTGTACCTATTAAATGCAATAACACCGATAATTAGCCAAAATTGCACAAGTTGGAAAAGCAATCTACCTGTCCATGTTCACTATGTCACGGCTGCAATAGTTTCTGGGATTTATCCAACACGATATTTACATAAAATGGATTGCATTTATGAATGCAGAAGACGGGCGGGTAAACAAAAATACCAATTCCATATGCGACACACTATTGTAACTCATTAACCTTGACCACGAGTGGCTACTGGTTCGGTGTGAATTGTGATGACTGACCAATAAACCTCTTTTGTTTTTGGCCAATAGCCAAAAAGAGAAAAATATGAATAAAATAAAAAATGACCAAAATCAATTAATTCAAATTGCGACTTTCGATTTGTATTGTTTTGTCAGGTGGGTATATGCAAAATCAATAAGTGGGTGCTTCACATAATCGATTTGTGTCTATCTGTGCGTATGAAATGAATATAGGGGTATCTGAGCTCGCCAGTAAAGTCACAATGGGACTTGCTAATAATTATTGTTAACCCCCATCTTGAATACGTTTTAAGTTATACTAAGTTAAATTAAATTGGATGCCAAAAGTGATTATTGGCACTGCGCAATAGAATCGAATGTCGCGTCTTCTTATATGTGTCCAAGTGAATATGAAAACTCCAAGCCATCGTGAAACCACGGGACACTGTGATCTTCACTATTGAAAAATTGGTAGCAGAGATCTGATAAAATGCTGAGGAGGATGACATTTATGTGCTGTGGGCGACGAAAAATGTTTCCTGGTTCGCCTGTTTCAGAAAATGTAAATTCTAACTAACTGAGTTGGCCGATTGTGATAAAACAAAGACTAAATGTTGCTCCATTAAGCTCTGTGTTATGTCTCAAAAACGTATATGGATTGGTTAAGTAGTTTAAATGTGAGGCGGTAACAAATCCACATTCAAACAAATAATATTTACGGATATATATTTAATAAGAGATGTGATAATTATTTCAAATAACCAACCAAAACGAAAGATTTTTGTGTTTAATACAAAATAAATTTGAGCGAATTTGTAACTATTATTTTCTAAAATTCCTCGTTCTATTTAGGTACTTTATAACACTTAAATTTTGAGAAAATAGTAGTTCGAAATTCGCGCGAACAGATATCTAGTTATTTATTTAACATTTCTGCAAATTGAAAATATAGTAAAAGTTCTCGGTCATTCTGGAAATAATTTCTTCGGCGTTATTTCACTTTGTCAATGTAAAGTAATGTCGGAATCCCAAAATTCGGCGTTATTTCGCTCGGCACCTCTCGCAACCATTAGTTTTGTGTGAGTTTTTTACTTTTGGGACGAAGAGAAGGGATTTACAATTTTAGGCCGAGTCCAAACGGCTAATAGCGAAACTCTTTGATGATAGTTCTACTATCAGATGTTTTTCAGACGTTCGCTCGTGTTTTTTCAGGGATCGAAGCAAGACAAATGTGTTTAAAACTGACTCAAACAGAGAAATGTAAGCAGTTTTAATAACGAACAAACGCATTCTTGGGTGAATTTCTGGTGGATGCATTCCAAAAAAGCCAAAATATCTTACTATTGTGGCTCTTCCACATCGAGCGATTTGACATTAGATACTCCTGCAGCCAATAATCCCAGCCATAACAGACTCGAGGCGACTAGAAAGACTGAGACTCCCTTTCAAAGACTCCAAGACGTCACCGATTCCAGAGAGATTGGTCTGGGCGTCGTCTTGGCATGTATGCAACATGTCTGATATCACAGAAGGAATAATGAAGTGTCTCAGACAGAGATGAGTCGGGAACCTATTAAATAAGTTGGTTATCAAACTTGTAAATAGTTGTTGTCATTCACTTGTTTCACAGGTAGTTGAGTTTAATTCTGCTAAATGCAGCACGCGTTTCATGTTTTAGCTCTATTTTTGTTTTGACTGTCATTTGACAGTCCATATTTGACAGTAATACGCCGTACCAACGTGTTGAAGTTATACTTAAACATTTCGGGTTACTTGGCTCACTTGACATCAGACATTACTGACTATTTGCAATTGTTCAACATAACAAAAATAAAATTGCGCTTAATTTAAATGTTACTCAAAAAGCATCTCCCAGGACAACAAGATGTACCAGACCCGTTTTTACTTTTTTCAATCAGATTATCTCACAATTTAATTCATATTCCGTGACTGCTTTTGCACAGATCGTTACGAACAGAGCCAAGATTTATAGTCCTACAGAAGCAGGCGATAATAACAATTTGTGAATTTGTAAAGGTAGGCCCTATTCAATCATAAATCTCATAAGGTTTTTCTAATTTTTCGGTGGAAGATATTTTACATTTATGTAGTTTTACATTTTAGAAAATAACTACAGTAAAAGCTCGTTAATTCAGAATGGTTGGGGGAAGGTCAGTCCGAATAAACGAATTTTCTGAATTAATAAGAGACTTTTTATGCACTAAAACCTTCCTATTGATGTAAAAATGCGAACTTAAATCGAAAAATTATTTTATTAACACAAAAGATTGTAAATAATACGTTAAATTTATTATAATTCATTTTTGTAACTAAACATATAAAAAAAATTATATAAACGTATCAAAAAATGTAAGAAATGAAATGAAATTGCGGACATTTTTTTCCGAATAAAAGAATTCCGAATTAAAATGCTTTTTCTGTATTATTATTTTCAAACTCAATGCAATTATGACTAATCTATCAGGTGATTCATCCACATTTATCAACAGTTCCTAATTTTACCGTCCTTAAGTAGAAAATACTTTAAAAATATTGCATTCCACTCTAAACACTCTTGGATGCGTCATTTATTAACAACACACTTGGTATTTATTTCATGTAGATAATAAAAAATATAATTTCTGAAATTTTTAATTCGCCTTTGCAAAAAAACTAAATTTGCGTGTGCGTAAGCAATTACGCATTACTCACTTCAAGTTGCAATATTCACACACTTATTTAGATAAAAGACAACAAAAAACAAAATTATCTCAGAAAATCAATAAAACAATAAACATACTCAGTTTTTATTCCGGTTCAGCGATAAGGGGAAAAAGTTTAATTATACCTACTCTACTTGCATCGTGTGCTGGTGTTTAGTCATAGTTGGAATCATATGCCTCAATTAACACTATGTGATCTAATTAATCAATTAACATAGCTGCAGTGTCGTTGGTCGTTGCTCTTTTGTCTACACAAACACTATAAACTATAAACACTGCAAAAAAAAATACAAAAACTCTTTCAGATTGTAGAAAAAAACTAAAAAGATCGCCTACACGATTACGCAACAATAAAGTTATTTCGGATACGCCATCACGATTGTTCTGTTTGAATAATACCTTAAATACGAAATATAAACATTTCATGCGCCTCGTCTCGTTCGTTTACTAAATTTAATTCGTTCGCATTTTTTCTTGTGTAATGAAATATAAACATAAATATATTTAAAAAAAAATTATTAAAATCTTGTTGTATGAACAAGCACGTGTTCCCGCCCAGAGAATACATAAAAGGCAGGTATACCACTCCCAGCGAAACATTAAAATGCACGCACTTACAAAAGTGTATACATTAGTCATTTAAATGTGCGAAAGTTGTTTGGTAAATCATTTTTTTTGTGGCTCTTGATAGTCAATTCTTCTTACTTCATGGAGTAAACATGCGTTTTTTGTTAAAGTCCCAAGGTGCCAGTACCCATTGAAACGAAGCACGGGTTTTTTTATGAATGAATAGGTGTCTGTCAATAGTTTATGCACACACATGGAGGGGGGAAAATGTGATAATTTCTTAGATCAATTGAACAAGTATCCAGGGACACGGAACAAATTGTAATTCGGTAAAATTGTAAGGTGAGTGTGGGACCTTGAAACTTTGTTTGAGTTTCAAATGAATTTCGTTTTAATCGTAAATGTTACTGAGGTTAAGCCCGGGTCAACAGCGGACCGTAGGCAATCATACTACACACTTGAAATATGTTATTTCAATTACAGTGACTTAAATTTAAATAGGTTTTTATTTCGAATATACTTAAATGGCAAGCATAGTTGCCCTTTTTCCATAAACGGTCGTACGTGCGGACTTTAGTATTCCGTCAAAATCTCATTTAAAATACGCACGTTTTCAAATCGAAAATGGGTTTAATTGAGCTGATTATTTTAACTGCTCTAAGATTTTAAACATTTTGCTTCTACTGTGGCATTCATTCGCTCTACTTACTTACTTACTTACTTAGGTGGCGCTACAGTCCGGGGTGGACCTGGGCCTCAACCAGTACGCCTCTCCAGTTAGCTCGGTCTTTGGCTAACTGCCTCCAGTTGCGCACTCCAAGTTAAAACGCAAAAAAAAAAACATTGAAGACATTGTGTACATCGGTCTTGAGTATACCAATAGGTCCTTCAAAAAGAACAAAATGGTACAGAAGACATTTTAGACAATGGTTTAGCATTTTTGGGAGCGAGTTCCCTTCTAAATGTTAAAAAACATGTTGCAGTTTCACTTTCAACTCAATTTATGTTACTTTGAAGTTGGCAGGGGAGCCGGTTAAAAAAGGTGTAACATGTAAACATTCATCAAGTAACTGATTCCTGGTAAAAATGGGTAAGCGCCAAGTAAGTAAAAAGTAAAGTAAGTAAAAATTCGGATGTTATTGCGCTTCATAGGTCTGTTCCTTAACTTTTGCAGTAAGAATGGAAAAGTGTTAAAATGGCAGTGGTGGGGATAAATTCTCTCAGCGAAAAAGTTAGGGAACAATTTTTTACTAATTAAAAAAGGACGGATAAATGATTCAAAAACTCAAAGTGGTACAGAAAACTCTTAAGATTTCTGATAAATGCGAAGAAGAATTTGCTAATTTAATAGTTGATTCATTTAGCGACGAAAGTGATACAAAATAATCGAACTTTGTATTGATGAATCCGAGTATGTGGAAAAGTTTGTACTGACTGAACTACAAGCATAAAGGAATGTCCAAGAACAGCTTAAACAATCTTGAGGAGAACATTCAATAAATATTTCTTTTCCCGCTTTTGATACCATTTTAAAACGTATGCCAAGTACCTATGCCAAGTAGACAAGAAATTTCAAATCACCTGGTAATTGTCAGGTGACTGACAGCTTTTCCAATTCTTGCACTAAGAAATTTGTTGAGTAAAAATTAGCAAGTTTCTTAGTGGAGGGGTAATATCGTGTTCTCTCGATGACGCTCTCTTTTACCAATTTTTCGAGTTCGCATTAGGTCTGTTGCTTAACTTTTGTAGGAAAAATGGAAAAGACTGTCAAAATGACAGTGGAGGGGATGAATTCTCTCTCACAGAGGGAAACTAACGCAAAAGCTAAGGAACGCTTTTGTAGTAACCTGTGAAAAATGACAGATAGTTCACCCACCAAAATGCCAAATAGAACAACAAATTCAATTCAGCTGTCAATTTTCAGGCGACTGACAGTTGTTTCAATTCTTACGCAAAGAAATTTGTTGACTAAAAACTAGTAAGAGGGGAAATATCTTGCTCTTTCGAAGCCGCTCTCTTTTACGAATTTTTCGAGTTATGGAACGACAATTGAGTAAAATGCGTAGGAATTCGTTAAAATTCGTAAAATTTAAAAGTAAAGGAACAGACATTTGTTTATAAAATGTGTTGTTGTGGTCGATTTGGCAGCACTTTTTTAGAGAGAAATCAATTTGACAGCTGACAGTTGATTTAAGCTCATTCTGGTTTGCTATTTAAGACTTAGGCAATCCGTATGCATGTTTCACAGCTCTAAACCTCTATATTACAAACAGCGACCAGACTCTGAGAAATAGGTATAGTTACTAACAGACATCAAGGCTATCGCCTCTGTAAAATTAACCTCAAAATTAATGCTAGACTAGACATCGATCAGCAAAGTTTATGAAAACAAACATGCTGAGAATATGGCAACGCTTATCCCCCTATTTTTTACCTGCGGAAACCATTTACCTTTAGCTCAGGGTCGGGAAGGCTAACATTTTCTCAGAATCCCTATTGCATGCAAACCTCAGATGGAGGAAACTGATGAACAGTATCATATCCATGAGGATGTGACAACAAAAACCTCTCATTCGGCAAATAGACTCAAGTCTTGTTAGTTGATGCGCAACTTATGATAGATTTTGTTTACAACGTTTCGTTAAATTAAAAACTTCCTTTAAAGTGCTTCGATATCGCAGACAACCATTTTTTCAGACTTGAATTAATAAGGGAGATGACACTTCACACTGACAAGCCAATTAGGGAAAACCCGCCATTAGTACATAAACGAAAGTTGACTTTTATACGCAACATTTCAAAATTACAATCGGTTTTCCCCAAAACAAAGACTTTTTACATTTTCCCCCGACTTGTTGGCCTCCAAATGCAGATTTGTCGCTTCTCGCTTCAGTCTACTTAAAACCACTAGACTGTGTTGTTTTTGGGGAAACCCTCTCAAGTCTCTTTTACTAATTCGACACCTTGCACAACCTGAATAGAGAGCTACACAAACAGGATTACGCTCAAGTGTAAGCCTAACACAGCCGACGCCGACAGACCAATTCCATTTTGAAAGGGGGCTCGTCATTGACAGTGAGTCATTCGGAAACGATAACAAAATACTATAATGAGCTGTCAACATGTTATTTTAATGACAAATTGTGATACCGTTACACACCAGCACTACATATACACACGAGTATGGATACTCTCGTTATCAACTTCTATAATTAGGCGATACCCCCCAACACCTTAGTTGATAATGCAGACCTTCCAACAATGGAATCAATGTTTAAAGAACATTTTTGCGCAAAATGTGAAACACCACACAAAGCCAACAACAAGAAAAGCCAAACAAGTTCCAGCCTCTCGACGAATTTAATCTCCATTCTCAGGGGTCAATGTGCTTACCTACTTTTCGTGAACAGTTAGATCATTCAACGTGCTATACGAGCACTAGACATACGACAAATCCGACGCTAGCCAGGGCTCTATAGGGTGTAGCTAATTATAGTGACGAGAGCTAACGCGGCTAACTAGTTAAAGGAAAAGTAGGCGAACTACTATGACCAGTTTTTGTTTGGCATTTTAATGTCCTCCATCAATATGCAAATGGAGGGCAAGATTTCCTCCCGAGGCAATCGTCTTCTGTTTATTGTAAACCTTTTCTTTGTTTATATTCCGAGGGCTCCTTTAGAGAGGTGTCACCAGCTTAAACGTGGCCCGGTCAAAAATTCAAATCTTGCTGAATCATGGGTTCCAGTTTCTTCATTATGAATCTGTGAAGACAAAACGGAGCACAAAATTACCGAAATCAAGTCAAGTCTCAGCCGACTGACCCAACCGGTGCCGCTTCATCCACTAAAAGTCGAGGTTTTTTTGCCGGGCGACCGACGTGTGCTGTCCATGACTTTCATCAAATAAAAATCCAAAACCGATGGAATTTCAAAATGTGTTTTTCTTTCTTCTTTATTTTCATTGATTACAGTTTTAGGTTTGGAGGTAGATGTGCCGAGCCGTCGACTATCAGTGACGTGGAAATGTTGATTAGCGCGTGTGTCTCTTGTTTTGGGTTCATTCATTGGCTGGTGGCCATCACACGATTTGCACCACTTACCAAAAAGAAACAGGGGAAAACATTATTCTCCACCAAGTTTGTGCGTAGTTGGTGTGTATTAGGTGTGCGTTTTTTTTTCTCTTTGTTTTTATTGCTGTCACTTGGTTTTGGCTTCCTGGTTGTGGTTTACTGGGTTTGTTTTTTTTTTCTCCCCCTCTTTTTTTCGCCAACAGTGCCCGACATAAGCATGGTCATGCACGTAATTTTGTGTAATTTATTTTCTAATTATTCACGGTATTATAAACAAATTTTTGCAGACTTTATTGTTTAAATACTGTGCGTAGTTAGTTTAGGCGTAATTGTAAGCATTGCACAAGTTAAATTGCAAAAAGTGCGAACAGAATTGCGCATATTGAATGAAGGAAGCACGGACCATAACTGAGCTTGGTATATATGCCAACCAAAATGGATGCGCATGTAGCTTTGAGTGACTCTGAGTGTCGTAGGACACATAAGACTATCTTTTGCAAAGGTACAAATAAAGGGTTTTCCAATATGAGGTGTGATTTTGATATTCAAAGAAAAATGTCATTTTTTGAGATCGGATATTTATTTCATAATAAAGAGGAAGGTAAACCTCAGCCAAATGGCCACCACGACCACGCTTACAGGACCATATCCTTTTCACGAAATTTTCCATAACAAAATCGCAAAATGGCTGCCCTATGTCCTCGACACACGAATTCCATCCTTGAGGTCTTGAATCGACGCTGGGCTGTTGACGTAGACCTTATCTTTCACGTGGCCCCAAAGGAAGAAGTCGCAAGGTGTAAAATCACAAGATCTTGGTGGCCAATTGTGATCACCTCTTCGAGGGATAACACGGTCAGGAAACTTTTCAGTAAAAGATCAATGGTTTCGTTGCTTGTGTGGCACGTAGCGCCATCTTGTTGAAAGTAAACAGATCAATACCATCCAACTCCGGTGTAATGACGTTTGTGGAATGCCCAATTCCAAAGAACGACGAGGATTGGACAAACCTGGGTTTTCTTCAACACTTTGGGCTACAGCAGCAATATTCTTAGTTGTTCGTGAGCGACGTGTACGGGTTTTATTCCTCACATCACTAACTTGTCCCAACAGCTCGAATTTTTCCACCAATTTCTGTATTGCGGTCCGACAAGGTGCTTCACGACAACCCAGAAATGCTTTAGTTTTGCGAACTGTGACTGCAAAATTTTCACCATTTTTGTAGCGAATTTTTATAATTTCAATGCGTTGTTGAAGCGTGTATCGTTACATTTTTAGTAATAACGTAGTTTCTACTTGTCAAATGTCAAAAAATAACAGCTTCAAAAGTGACAGCTACCGAAATAGCGGGCTATTTAAAATAACACCTCTTATTGGAAAACCCTTTACCTTTTTTTCTCTTTTTTTAAAAGTTCTATACCTTTAAGCCATTGTAACCTCTAGTCCCACTCTGCTTATGTCCAAAAGCGTAAAGTACAAGCTTGTAATACATCGGCAATTTGATGACCAGTTTTATCTAATGCTTTAAATTATATTACATTGTGAATTCCGCTGTTAGTCATGAGAGCGTCGACCGCTTTGGGTGAGCTGGCAACTATTTCCGGTTAAAATTAGTTACAAAGTGCAACTTCGACATTAAATATAGGATTTCCACAATAGTTTTCATACAAAGTGAGCTTCGTACTACCTTTTACTAATTCAAACAGAGACCCATAAAGTCTTCGATGTTGAATTGCCATTTCTCATGGGCAGTGCCACTTGAAATAATTAATTGCAAGCGGCACAAATGGGCTTTGTGCCTTTTGTTTGACTGACATTGATTATGATACTTAGAACCACTTACTGATAATAGAATATGATGTGCATTGGTGTCTCTTTGTTGATTGAGAACTATCACTAAATAGTTCGCACTTTGGAGTTTACTTTCCAACCACATTAGCTACAACTCGAGTCAAGTTGGTAAAACTAAGCAAACGTACCGCCAGCAAGTTGAGTGTCCCCACAAAAACGTTTAAAGCTCTCACTTTGAATACTTAAAACACTTGTTTGAATTCAAACGGCCGCTTTAACCGATTGCAATATAGCTTTGCGAAGTTCCGGTCTGACTGAGACCTCTAAAAGTCTAAAGCAATTTACTTTAATGTGAATATTAATTAAATATAGGAAGTAACAAAGAAGACCAACTTGTATTACTTAGAATATACTGGCATAAGTCGGCAATGCGAGTTGTTCAATCTTGTAAGACAGTTCTAGACGTTTTGCTTTATTCAGAATTCAGTGAACCCAACTCGTCTGCCAATTCCCTTCAAGATAAGATAAAGTTGGCCATAAATGACTGGTTATAAGTTTCATTTCCATGTCAACCCATTTTAATAAACGTCGATTTATCATACTGCTTCCAGTTGCTCGCGTTTAACGGTTAAACTCAAAAAGTGCATTTATTTAAAGGCATCGGTTCGCTCCCCTCATATGCGTTATCACATAACAGATAGCTACACTTCCGTATTAAACACATGCCACCTTACACAGACAAAGCACGATTACGTATTTGCACGTCCATCACCCTTTTAAGTCTCATAAAATATGAAAATTGTTCACCCCTTGTGGCGGCTGTGCGGTTGGTTGGCATTTGACAATAATGATGTTGAACATTATATACGCCTGTCGTGTTATACTACATGAATACATGCGGGTTCTTCCAAATGTATTCAGCATGGATAACCAGTTTTAATTAGAATTCTTCTCAAATTGGATTTAAATGATGAACCAGATAGGTTAACTAATAACAAACCAACTATAGTTACACGTGGGGGGACCGCAGATTGCTTGAATTATAACTTTGACCAAAAACCGTTCACCAACAACGAAATGCATAAATGTCTACCTAGTTTTTACCAAAAGAAAACAGGTTGATAAGCTAAAACCTGCATTTTAAGCACATAATATATTCGATGTGTAGGTACCTATCGCGTCTCATTCAGAACAAAAATGTATTCCGATAGCTACGTAGGTATATTTAAAACCGGTTATTTATTAGTTTATGGGGTTGGTACAAACATTAAGAGTTACAATATTAGTTTAAAGAGTTTGAAAGGCAGTGCTAGGGAAACAAAGGGATGCATATATAATATGTACTGAAATTCCAATTTCGGAATGTTTTGTAGACTGTAGGCATTGATAGAACTCAGTGATAGTAGTTTGGTCATCTGACGGTATAATTCACTTACTGACAGGAACAATGTAATTTAATGGCAGTCAGAGGCAAGTACCTAAGTTTGTAAACACTCTCGGCAAATATTTTTAACATTTAATTGATCATTTCTGCTCCCCAAACTGTCATAAACATCGTAGCTCTCTTCTTTCAGTCTTAAATTGTCACGACATTAAGAAAAATTGTCAATAAGTCCTAGGAGTCGGCTAAGCTCTACGTTGTTCGGATCATCTAAAGGGTTTTTCAACAGGGACGCTACAAAAGTAGAGCGACATGGACAGCAAACGACGCCGGATGTTCCCGTGCCAGTGAAACAAAGAAGTGCCCGTAGTGTCGAGAATATTGCTGCCGCTGAGCTTCAGTTGAAGAAAGCCCAAATGAGTCTTTTCGAAAAGATCTTGGCCTACAGCCGCTGACCACCAGAAGCGTCATATGTTCGTGAATTGGGTCGTACTTCTGCCGTGATGATCAAGACCGGCACGTTATTGTGAATGGGAATCGCTACCGTTCAATGATGATATGGACTTAGAGGACATGTGGTTCCAACAGGACGGCGCCACAAGCCACACAGCGTCACAATCAATTTATTGGAAACCAAGTTTGGAGAACGTGTTATCTCACGAAATGGTCCAGTCGCTTGGCCGCCTCGTTCGTGCGATTTGACGCCGTTAGACTATTTCCTGTGGGGCTACGTCAAGTCTATGGTCTATGCTAACAAGCCAGCGACGATTGATGAACTTCGTACAAATATCGAACGTGAAATTGCAGCAGTATCGACCGATTTATGCTTGAAAACAGTCGAAAATTGGGTTCAGCGTCTGGACTACTGCAAGCGTGCCCGTGGTGGCCATGCAAAAGAAATCGAGTTGCATACATAATGGCATCGAACGTACTTTCACAGGAATAAAGAATTTCATTGATATCCAAAACCGTTTTTGTTTTATTTAAAAAGAACTTTTGTAGCGCTCTTATTGAAAAACCCTTTAGTTATTTCATCCAAGCGGTGCCTTTTTCTTGTTCAGAAATACATAGGTGAGTTTTATTTATTATTTTTATACATAACTCTCTCTCTCCCTTCTCTCCAAGATGGATGCATCGTTTCATACCAATGATCGATCTATGGAGTAAGCGAAATCGCGCGAGGAATCATTGTCCGTCTGACTCAGATTTTGTTTTATTTAAAAAGAACTTTTGTAGCGCTCTTATTGAAAAACCCTTTAGTTATTTCATCCAAGCGGTGCCTTTTTCTTGTTCAGAAATACATAGGTGAGTTTTATTTATTATTTTTATACATAACTCTCTCTCTCCCTTCTCTCCAAGATGGATGCATCGTTTCATACCAATGATCGATCTATGGAGTAAGCGAAATCGCGCGAGGAATCATTGTCCGTCTGACTCAGATATTGACGGACCTTGGCTGTTTCCGAGAAATTCTCTTTAAACATCTAGTCATGCCTACATTGCTCATTCATATGATAAGAATAGAGGAAGATATCGCATTTGGTGAGCGCACAAGCAGTGCGCACCTGAAGCCCGTGCTTGAAAGAGGGACGTACGTATTCATTCAGGGCCAGGTCCGTACCGGACAGTAACGCTAGGTACCTAAGCTAAGTTAGTAAACCAATCCATATAGTTTTAGTTTAGTTAGTTCAACTTCGTAGAAATTCACCCCTTCTTTAAAAAAAACCGTCCGAATTCATTTGTTAAAAATCATCAATCAAATTCCTTTTACGCAGGTAGATCCGTCAGGTTTATTCAAAATTTAGCTCCTATCGCTCCATGAAATGCTCTTCTGACCTTGAGCGAGAAAATACGACGGCCTTGGCCCAAATCAATTGGGAATTATCAAGTAGTTTTGTGTACAGTAGATAATGAGAGTGCAACGACTCGATTCCGCCCACAATGTCACTACAGCACTTTGCTCATTTTATCAATTATAACGCCACAACAATCACTAAAATTGCCATTATCTTATGAATAAACAAAACGTTCATCAAATTCCTTCGGTATTCATATAGAAATGAGTGAAATTCTTCAAATTTTCTACTATTGAGGTTAGGTAAATGCAAATGCCTACACCAAGAAGGCTGACAGTTCTAGCGAAACAGAAACAGCGCGCGAACGATAAAATGAGACACAACTACAACCTGAGAAATATAAGGATACAAATTGGACTCACTCTCATTGGTGAATATTTACTTATTTTCGCAGACAAAACGAAAATCAGAATCACACTGCAAAAGCTCCTGCACACTGCACCCTTATTAATTGGAAAAAAGTCCCACAATGCATCACTGAACCGCTGATAAATCACAAGCTTATAAAAATACAATGCAACAAATAATGATGTCATCACACACTGCCTGACCAACTCCTTTCCACCTGCCACCTCCGGTGTTTTGGTCGGGTCATATTTTTTCACCTCAAAAATGAAAATTCTTCCTTTTCCAATAGAAATGTCAAAATATTTCCAATACCACTTGAACGTCTCTGCACATGCCTCGACCCTCGAGTCATCTTCTTCACTCCAATTGGGAATTTCCCGTTAATTAATTGAAAAAAAAAGATATAGTTCGAGGGGGTTCCAGTTCCACAATCCACACTCATTGCAGGGCAGAGGTATGTGCCGCTTAGGCGTTTAACTGCACCGCTACTTCACAACAACCCAGGTATTGTGTTTGCAGAGAAAGTTATGACTTGTGTGATTGCGAAATGCGAATATTATGCAAATGTCAAGTTCGTGAACGATTTTCTGGGCACCGAAAATCTAGATCAACCGATAGGGATGATCTAATAAGACATTCAGCCGACTGTATTACTCCACTCAAGAGCGAGTGGGACACAAAAACAAGGTGTGGGGAAAAAAATGAACCAACAAAAAAATCTGGGCTACCGGCTGTTTTCTGCTCTTCCGCAGGACGTTAGAATAGGAAAGAGCTGTCGCCTTGCCTTCAATTATGTTTGACGTGCGAGTGCGATGACTAATTAGAATGAATTTTCTTCCATCTATGCAGAAATTCTTTTTTTGCTAAATGAAAACTTACACAAAATTATGATGACTTGGGGAATTAACTGGGGGAATCGCACACACAAACGAATGAAAAGAATCCGAAATTGAAGAAGCGCTTTTCCGATTGGCGATTTATAAGCGGCCGAAAAGTTGTCAATCACTGTGTGGTCGAAAGAAAATAACTAGCAAAAAACAGAACGGAAACGAAAGCGTCGGCGGCCAATAATTTCGCGGCGTGTAATTCTCGCGTTCGCGGATAAAATCAAACTCAGTTCAGTTCAACCGCTGCACATTGGTTTTAAATTAATTCACTCCGACTCGCAAGCGAACAGAACACAGCGGCAGCAGATGGCGGTGGATCCACAATACACAGTGAAGTGAATAGTGAACGAGTGCGCTGAAAAGAGCCGTCATAAGGAATTTAGGCGGTTTATAGGAAACACAAGGGAGGAAGGAAGAAAACGGCACCACTGTCCAAAGGTTAACTGTTTCTAGTCTATTGAACGATTGCTTCGTGTGTGTTGTGTGGAAGGAGGATGGTTATTTTATCACATGCGAATAAACAAAAGAGATAAAACGAAGTGCAAACTTTTTTTAGGGTGCTTTAGGCAAAAATGACATTTGGTACAGTAAGAGCAGAGTGTTGTATTGGAAGATATATTCATTAAGTTGGGGACACAATGGCAATTTATAAAATAAATCAAATTTGACGTCCCAATTTACACTATTTATTTTTTGCATAATTTAACCCCTTATTGCATGAATTATGAAGGTGTGGAAAAAAAAATTTTTTTTTTATGAAAACTTCTTTTATTAGGCTTTATTAAGTAAATTATAGTACAAAAAATATTAAATGTTTTTTATTCTTTTAATTTTATAAACAATCCATATATGGCTTCGTATGCATTGTGGCAAAAAATAAAAGGTTCATATTTGGCTTCGTATTAATTAAAGACAAAACCGGAAATTATGTCTTGTGAAAATCTTTAAAACAATTTCGTTTCTCATTGAGGCATAGGAATACTTCACATTTTTGGCATTGTATAAAGGATCGATATTTGTTACAATTTTGGCATAATTGGCGTTGTTTTTTCTTCCATTCTGGGAAATGATCCAAGCAGTCGGATCGCACCGTATCAAGAGGTAGGTCTTGATGTCTGTGATTGATGTGATTTTTATAGCCCCATTTATGAGGTTTTGCAGGGTTGTATTGCTTCAGTTCATGACGGCATTTGGTTGGTATTATTTGCTCATCCACCGATAAATATTCTTCTTTGGGCACCAAAAGCAAACGTTCACGAACTTTGTCCAGAAGAGGTCTGATTTTAAAAAGCTTGTCATGACCATCTGTTCCACGAGGCTTGAAGTGTTCATTGTTATTGAAGTGTAAGTTTTTTTTTATAGCCTCAAATCTGTTACAAGTCATGGTTTGATAGACTTGAGGTTGACCAACATGCTTTGCCCAATACATTCTGGTTGATGGTAATTTCACACAAGACATAAAAATAACAATACCAATGAATTGCTCGATTTCATTTTTTGTGATACTAACAGGCTTATTAATATTATCTTGAAGAGACTTCAAGTTTGATTGCTGTACGATCATATTTATCAGATCGTCAGTAAAAAGGAATTTAAAAACTTCCTGTGGCGTATCCAAAAGTTTTATTTCATCATCATCACTTAAAAATCCATCACCAGGAATTGGATTAACAAATTTGGAACTTCCATAAAAGGTAAAAGGTTTCATTTCTGTAAACAACGAAAGAACCTTGAATGCATATAAAGCCATATGTGAACGGCCGGGTTTTGTGGGGAATGCACATATATGGCAAGTTTAAAAAAACCATCAACAATCAAGTAAAAAAAGCACCAACACAAAACCCATTGTATTTGCCAGTTCTTGAATATTTATACAATATATAATATTTTTTTTTTTAATGTTTACTCACTGTTTTCTATAGTTTTTTTAATTTTAAAATGCACCTTCGATTGATCTTTGCTTTAGCCTCCGAACACGCTTCACAAATTCTCGAATAGTTTGACAAGTTGTGCGTTGCATCGACAAAAATAACGGAATTCCTTTACACAAATATATGTTTTGTAGAGAGAACGTTAACCAAAAAAAATTATTGATAACAACAACGAAAAAAAAAGCTCTAAATTGAAGGAAACCATATATGGCTTCGTATGCGATAAGGGGTTAACAATTTTACCTTTTTTATATGAAATTGCTTATTTTCCAAAAAAAAAATCGTCAAGAGTAACCCCCGTATTAATAAAGGCTGCGTAAAAGTTATCAATTGGTTAAACAGCAGTCAATTTTTTGTATACTAACTGACGTCTGCTAGCAAACTTACTTGTGCACATTTGTTTATTAATATAGGGGTTAAGGGCTCGTCAAACAGAGCGCATTTTAACTTTGTGCGTTACGTGTGAGAATCGTATACAAATGCAGTTTTAAAGGCTGAGAGCTGAGATATGGGAGGCAATATCAAAAGAATTTCTCTTTTTTAAATTTCGTGCACCTAAATCCTTTTTCTTTTTAGGGAATTAAATAATTATCACGGCTAAAAAAGCAATAATTCTTCCTCCGAGCTTCTTGACATTTGTTAAAACAATGAAAACCAAGAGTCATGGATATTAATGAGATCTTTCGGTTTGACGTCCTCTAACGCGGCGGTTAGAACGTTGCGTCAAAATAATCTTACCGCCGCGTAAATTAATCTTACCGCTGCGTTAAAAACGCGTTCTGTTTGACGAAGCCTTAAGTGCCTAAAGTTGATTATTTTGGGCTTAAACTTAAGTTGCTGCCAGCAACAGAAATTACAATTTATCGTGGGGGCGGGGTTTTTTGTTTGGATTTTTTGCATCTGTCATCTGGCTGTTTGTTTCGCATCGTACTATTGTGATGAAGCAAATAAAAACAAAAATCATGTTTTTATTAGATAGATAGGAGATAGGAGCGAATAATAGATTTCGTAAAAAATCACCAAATTCTATACAATGTCCATCTGTTCCATGTTTTTCGTTGAAGTCAAAATTAAAATACCTATAATCAAACGTTTCTGTTTCTGTTCTTTGTCACTTGGTGCCTTTACTAGTGAACCTCCGCCATACAAAAAATCAATTTTCGACTTTTCCTATTTCCCGACTTTTCCGGAGGGTTTTCCCAAAATATTCTTCTAGCAATTACGAGCCAAATCATATTTATCACAAATTCACACTATTTTTTTTTTCTAAAACTATATATTTCCCTATTTTTGTATATTTAACGCGTTTTCCGTTCACTAGTTAAGTTTTTTATTCAATCCTTCGAAATTCGTGATCAGTAGGGATCGGATTTCCATGCAAATGCATGTTTTTTTATGAACACCTTGGATGCAAGGCAACTTATTATGTATACGTATCATGAAATTTCCTTTAAAATGGCATATAACCGTTAGTGCATATTTTTGCATATTTTACTATAAATGCATATTTTGCATATTTTTGTGCATATTTTACTATATTTGCATATTTTGCATATTTTTTATAATATTAATTCATATTTTTGAGCATATAGTTCAGAAATTTAACCAGACAGTAAAAATATATCCCCTTTTTGTCAGTGGAAACGAAGCTTAAAAGTATTATCTTTTTATTTTGTTAATTTTACAATCTTGAACGATATTCCAAGCCCACATTATAATGCTTATTTATTTTTATTAAACAAAGGAAGATGTTTATGTTTACGTTAACTGTGTTTTTTTTTTATTATTAAATGTTGATCTCGTTTTAAGTTATTATTTTATTAAATAATAAAATAAAAAATTGAACGTATACTTATGGACTAAAGAAAATGTGTTTTTAAATTGAACCGAAATGAATTTTAACTAATTTTAAGTGCATATTTTAAATGCATATTTTGCATTTTTAAGCGCATATTTTAAGCGCATATATTGAGATCTTTAGTGCATGAAAATCCGAACCCTAGTGATCAGATTGATTTCCAAACATTTGTAGATAAATAATATCAAGCAACTCAGAGAAATAATCCTGATTCGCAAAAGTGCTCTCAAATTTCTCTGAAAGTGCTTTCGTACCAAACGAACATAATAGAGCAACAAAAGTACTCTGAGAATGCCCAATCGAATAGGTACCATATAACTTTGCTGCTGTCACTGCTCGTGTCATGCTGGAACCACCTTTAAGTTCTACATTTTCACCAAAAATTATTGTTTGGATTGGTTTCTGTATGAGATAGGGATTACAGAAAATAGATGATTGGGTGTACTTAGGTAATGGCACCACTGAAGAGCCTTAAAGTAGGCAATCATTTCTCAAGTATACCATTCTGCCCGGCTTTTGAATGTATGCAATAAATTTTTTGTGGAACAGTTACTTAATGCCAAAATGTATGCACGCAAATTTTACACAAAGTTTGACGTAACCTAATCCAGCAAGTCAGAGTCAGATAGCACGTTCAAAACAAGGGCAAAGTACTTTTTTTGGAAATCCACTATCCCTTAAATTTTGATCTCAATCGGCACTAGCGAGGTATCCGTCGGAACAGAAAATTCTCCGATTTAATACGATTCGGAGGATTTTGGCTTCGAGATATCCTTCGGAACAACTATTCGGAATATTTCTCCGACATTTTGAAACGCATATCGGCGAATTACGTTGAAGTGCGATGAAGTGCATTTTTTTCTTCAACTTTTTCTTTTCCGAAATGGTATACCTCGAATATTTTGAGCCTCCGACAGAGTATGCGTTGCGGATAATTTTCCGTTCCGACGGATACCTCGCTAGGGCCGAATAAGTCGGTTGTGCTCGCCCTATGGAACGTTGTGGCACATATCGTCCGTTATTATTGGTCGTTAATATTTTTTAACCTATCAATAATCATATCGAGGTAATGATTCGAGGGGATTTGTATTTGCTCGCTTCGAGTTGGTTATGTCACCTGTCACGTTTCGCATGAGACTGAGACTGAGAAATATGAAATGATGGACTCCTATTTGCCAAAGCCCATGCGGAAGAACAAAATCCGAACATTTAGAGTAAGGTCATTCGAAAGCATCAGTTTATTAAAATTTCAAACCTTCTAGGGAACAATCCGCTTACTCACGGAAGCGACGCCATTGCGTTTATCTTTAACTACAAATCCAAACGTGTTTGATATAGCACTCAACTCGCCCTGGTACTGAAATGAAAACCTGTATTCGACTTTCGACATGACTTCTATGGCGCCCTAGATGTTCCCTGAGCTGACCCCAGTTAATTTGTCGGGGTAAGAATTCAGTGCTGAATTTCGCTGTCATTTCGCTTGCTGTCATTCTTTCAGCACTTCAGGGCAGCATATTTTGCGTTCGATCTAATAGGCGAGTTTTCAGGGTTATGCAGGGTTTTGGACAGGCGTAAAAATTAGCTGACTCAGTGCGCACTAGTGGACACTAGTGCTAGCCACTTCAAACAAACCGCCGATGAACAGATAAATAAAACAATTTCGATATTTTTCTCTCTCAAGAATGTAGAAAAAATATAATTTCTCTATATTACAGTTTCGTTTTATTACAATAATTATTCTTAGATCGATTGTTGTTTGTATTATTATTGAACATCATTATCATCATTGTCACTCTTAATTCCCTAATTCATTTATGCATCCGACTTAAGTTTAAATAAAATTAAAATTACTAAACAAACAATAATTTCATTACAATAGAATGATTTTGTGTGTGTGTGTGTGGAGGAGGGAAGGGCATGTGTTTCTCTTGTTATATTATTTTTTCTTATACGAAAAAAAAAGACTAAAATTATGACGAACGAAATGTGTTTTCACTAGTTATTCGATGACCCGCCACCGTATGCTCTGTGCCGCGTCGTCGTCGCACTGATGCCGTTAATAAGTCCCGCCATTGTATTGCCATTGATTTCGGTCGCCTTCAGTTTGCTGACCACGCCATTGGCGAAGCCATTCAAGTGACGTTTCTCCTCGGCGGCTAGTTTTTCCTTCTGTGAAATAGAAAAATCCAAAAAATGTTAGAGTCTTTGACACACGGGGGCCAGATACAAATACCAACCTTTGCTTCTTTCTTCAAGTAGGCCTGTTTGTAAAAGTCCGAGAACAGGAAATAGAACATAACCGCATGAGCACCGATGAAGTACGCGAATCCGATGGGGTAGTTGCACTCGTTCTTGAAGAACAACTGGAATGAATGTACCATGACCAGGACGAACTGGATCATTTGCAAGACAGTCAGATATTTCTTCCACCAGAGGTACTTCTGGACCCTTGGACCCATGGCGGCCAGCATGTAGTAGGTGTACATAAAGATGTGAACGAATGTGTTGAGGAAGCCAAAGAACGTACTGTGGCCGCCGGGGGTGAATTTCACACCCCACCAGACAGACATTGGCATGATTCCGTGATGGATCACATGGAGAGTGGAGACTTGATCGTAACGTTTGCGCAGCACGAAGAAGAACGTATCAAAGAACTCGGTGAATTTCGAGAAGAAGTACCACCAACATCCGGCTGCTACCTGTGAAATGGGAAATAATATTGTCAATTGTGAATGAGTAGCGGGCTCAAAGCTCTATTCAAATTATGGAAATGAAGTTGGCTTTGAATGGGACTATTTGCCGGATACAATCTAAAATAAAAATGTTTGTTTATAGTTAGATATTTGTGCAAGATGACACTCTTTAGCTGATGAACGGATGCAAAATGTGATTTGCATAAAACGCGTCTATTTGATTTAAGCCTCGAACTGCAAACTACGTCAGACAGTTTGAGGTAAGACTAAGTAAGAGTTATATTGACAAATATTTGTATGAACTTGAGCTACGTTAGAGTGCAATAAAATTTCGATTTAGTTGGAATGCTAGTCTTTCACACGTAGAAAATAATAAACAAAAATATTTAACAGTACCTACATGTTTTATAATGTTTAATAAGCCATTCTTTGGTGAGCCCGCTTAACTTAACTTAACTTAACTTAACAACATTTCTTCGACAATGCGAATCGATTTTGAATATGTATATTTCTTGGTCTTCCAGAATTTAGGGTTTATGAGAGCTGAATATAAACTTATGCAGGGTATAATGTCTGACGACCTAATCTCTTAAAGAATATTAGGACTTCTGGTTACTCCGCTCAACTACTTTTACTCTTCATAAATCCTGATACGAGCTGTCAAAGTTTAGCTATGAAAAAAACATACCATGACCTTAATTAGAGCGCTAAATTCGTTTGCCTTGGCTTAAATTAAAATTTAATCGTTTCGTATTCGAACTGGTTTCAACTCCAGACAATTCCTGGCAGTCTGCTGTCATAATAAGTTATATATTTCCCAGCCATTCCATCAAAAAACTTGTTAAATATTATTTTCCGCAGTAAAATCTTTCATTTGTAGAAGTGGTCTATATTTGTTCTTTCGATCTAGTACAATTTGCATATTCAATTGACGTACTAACACCACACCCACATATTGGGAACGTTCAAGTATCTAGTTTAGTAAGTCTGACAGCTGACTGATTTGATGTATCTCAGTTTTGATTGGCCTAGATCGGTCACATGGGCAGCTGTGTCAGTTGACGTTTATGGAGGGATAGCCGACGAATCTAGTCAAGAAATTCGTGACCGAGTGCTAAGTTGACAGTTCGAATATGTAGCTGACGTAGGAAAAGTTACGCTCCCGAACAATCAATCAGGTTACAACTACTTCAGACCAATTTAGTGGACTTAAGATTACTAAGTTTTTGAATGTGCCCATTGAATTTAGTAAATTGTGTCAATCATCTGTCAGAAGTTTGAAATTATTTTTCCGAACGTTCCCAACCGTCACAGCAACTGCAAACCGGTAAAAATGATATACTGGGAGTAAAACCAAATTTGACAGCGGAACACATCAAGCTTAATAATACGTTTGTTCCTTTACTTTTAAATCTTAGGAATTTTTACGAATTCTTACGCATTTTACTCAATTGTAGTTTCTCAACTCGAAAAATTCGTAAAAGAGAGCGGCTTCGAGAGAGCCAGATATTTCCAATCCTCTTACTAGTTTTTACTCAATAAATTACTTTCGTAAGAATTGAAACAACTGTCAGTCGCCTGAAAATTCACAGCTGATTTGAATTTGTTAGTTTCCCTTTTTGAGAGAGAATTCATCTCCTCCACAGGCATTTTGACAGTCTTTTCCATTTTTACTACAAAAGTAAAGGAACAGACCTAATGTGCATAGACTATAGACTTTATGAAAATAGGTATCTCTATCTAGAAAAATACAAAAAAGTTCTAGAATAATATTATGTTCAAACTTCTTTTGCAAATTCGCAGACTAAAAATTTGGGCCATTATATAACGAATTTTAGCGTCTTTTATAGACGATAATGGTAAATCTCTTTTCAAGTTATTACACTAATAATGAATAAATTTCAAAAAAATATGAATAAAATCGTTGATTTGCTAACATTAGTAGGTTTGAAAGTATAAATGGGACTTTTAATGAATTCATTTATACCGCTAATCGGCAATACGTCTAGATTTGATTTTATCAACCAATGAACGCAGTCATTATAAATAAATGTGATTTATGAACCAATGAATACTTATTGGTTTTACGTTTTTGCTGACACGGCTTAAAATTGTTTAGGCAGATTTTTTTTTTAATTTTTTAAGCACATTTTGAATTATTTTTTTGTGCAAGCCTTTTTGGGTTTTTATCTTAACTCTAGTTGCAAAAAATAATTTAAATAGTAAATGGTTTTGAAAAGCTATAAAAAACAAATCGCGTCGACTTTTTAATTATTTGACAAAATTCAGCGAGAAAAAAAGGTTACCGCAAAAGTCTAGATACCTATTCGTTAGAAAGAGATGACCGTTAGTGTTTACAAACTGGCAGTTTTAAGGGCATTTAGTGGCAAATAGAAGATGTCAAAAGCGACCGCACTAAGTGCATTGTAAAGCATTGTGAACATAGCCTCTGGAATTTGAAGAAGTTCATTGTTATATAAACTAATTTAAGTCAAGTGTAAAGCTGGGGCTTAATTTAAGCTTTTATATAAACTGCCTCTTAAATTTAGTAAAATTTGTTACAAGGGAAGCATTTCAACCGAGTTTTCTAGTTTTTGTTTCAGACTGTACGTAATACAACTGTCAAAATTAAACATCAATGCCCCATTCTCTGATGTTAAAATTTAGTTAGGCTTTCAGTCGACGTTTGGTAAACTTTAATTACGTTCAAACTGCGTACTTACTTTTCTGTTTCAAAAGATCGTTACCACTTTTTTTTACCTCGTCATGTAATAAAATGAAGTATACTTTGTTTGACTATAACTTTGTTTATTGTAAACATAATTTTAATGTTTTTTCTTATATGCTCTATTCAGTCAGGAAAATCTGGTCTCCCCCACAAGTATTTACCGCCAGCTACTTCAATTATCTAATAATGGGAAATCCCGGAGATTTTCAATCTGCGTCATGTAAAAATATTGACGTAGAATAGTTTAACACCTATTGACTCAGCATCGGTTGTGATGCGTTCGCTGTAACTCACCTCTAATTACAAAGTCAATATAATGGAATTTTCTACAGCTTAAAGAAATTTTCTACTCTTCCATAAAATTTGGATACACTTTGACGTTTAGGGTCAAACCAAATGCAACTCTCACATTCACCTAATTTTTTTTTTCAAATTGGGACATCCTTTACATGTTATGTTTGACATTTATCTGTTAAAATAACACAAACGTAACTTATTCCTTCAAATCACTTTGCTAATCGTCTCCACAACTCAGTTTTAAAACGAGGTCTTAACGACTTAAATAACTCCCAACAGTTTCAAACTAAGTGCACACGTCGGAGCGAGCAAACTATTAAAAATACTACACATCTAAAAGCCTTTGCTAGACACCAAGTCGCCTTAGCAAAATGTCTGTTTACTCCTCAACTCCATCCTCAAATTAATTTATGTAGAATAAACAAGTATAATATATTAGACCATTAGTTATACAATTTATTAATGACTTCCCATCCACAATAATTTCGCATCATGCAGGGCATTAAACTCCGAAGAACTCGACAAATTATTCTGAATTGCATTGTGCTGGTCATTCAAAAAAATCGTCATAATAAATTGGCCAAGCAAAAAAAACGAAAAAAATCCCCCAACAAAGGACTAATGACTGATGAAGATTGATTGAGAACTTAACATTGATCTCAAGACGATTTGTTGTTTTCTTTAACTTACCCTAATAGCCTTCGGACTGTTTGTATAGTCCACCGGTTCACATCGCAGATTGTAACCGTTTAGCCAACCTCCTAGGCCCGCCTAAATATATCATGAACACAACAAAAATTATTAAGTGGTTATAACGTGTAATGTAAAATGTGAATTACCTCGTAGAAGAGCCACGAACTGAATATCACTTGAATAAAGTTGTAAACAATTAATATTTTTCGCAGTTGAAAAGGTTTTCTGTTTTCCATTAATTTTGGACCAAGAACCTGAAATTAAACAAAAAAATAATTTAAGACTTTGTTTTGTTTAAATAATAATTATATTACGATGACATGGACTTTTTGGTTGTTGTAAACAACAACAACATTATTAATTAATACCGATACTGTAGGTACATTCGGTATTTAATAAGTACCATTCATAAATAAAATAAGAATGTTGTTCTTCAAAAAGGGAACCGGTTCGTTTAAATAAGTATGTGATACAGATTGATGGTATGGAGAGTGGAAAGAGTGCTTTGGGATCAAGTTTTCAACTACGGAATATCAGAATGTTTCATCAGAAAAACAAGCTGCAATGCGCATTTATAATGATCGAAGACTGAATAAAAGAAGAGCTACTCCCAATTTTTAAGTTGGTGCACAACCATATTCTTATTTAAGGTGGATATAACAGCTTTATGATTACTACATAAAATCCTGCTTCAGGTACATATTTTCCAACAGTATCTAAGTCATAAAATTAAAGGATAAACGAGAACAAGCAATGAATTACTTGAAACGCTTATAAAAAGACGCACCACTAGGATGTGGCCATTGCGAATATTTCGTTGGAGGATTCAGCGATTTATTTAGTTCAAAAAAATTGGGTTCCGTAAAGGCTTTGACGGCGACAGTACGAGGAAAAATAGATGCTTTCAAGGAGTGAGGACTCACAGGCCGAGAAATTGCAAGGAGGCTAAATAGAAGTATCACTGTTGAAAAGCGAATCCATAACACTATGGGAAAGGACGCACGGCAAAATCATAAACATTGCGAGAAAAGCGGTTAATTCCACGGCTTGCCTGAAATTCTACACTACCAGCGCCTAAAATAAGGGCCAACAGCGGAGTATCAGCCAGCATACCGACCGACGGTCCGAAGGATAATACGAAAAAGTGGTACATTTCAGAGAAGAAAACTTAAAAATAAACCTGGGGTTGAATTTACCGCATCCGTGATAGAGTACTACGTGACTGAATTTGTTATTGTTTTGCATGTAAAATCCCCCAAATTTAGTGACGTATTACTCGTTCACGGATATGGTAATTCTACCCCTGTTTTGAGGCAACTACACAAAGAGCACCGAATGAATTTTGCAAAAGAACATGTCGCTTGGAGCAGTAAATGGAAACGCGTTCTATTTTCGGATGAGTTACAACTTTTATTTCCATGGTCTAAAGGGCCCAACCCATAGAATCCATCGCGTTGCGGCGACGAATCCGGCAATATTGACGTATTCGACGGAACGAGCAGTCCCATAGAATCCGTCGCACATAGTCTCAATGAGATGCTCCTCAAAGAAGTTTCTCGAAGAAATTTGGATACGAATTTCATTGAAAACACAATATACTCACATGAGTTCTTTAAAATAGTTGTTTACCCGCCACAAAATATTTTTATATTGAATTTTTCCCAACGGCCATGACAGTTTCTCTGACTCTCAATATTTCCACAAATGAAAGAGCTTCCTCTCCCGCTGTGCCAACTGTCAACGCATGCCGCAAACAGAAAAGTAGAAAGTAAACCTATTTTATCCATCGAATCCGGCACGTGCGATGCCTATGGGTCACTTTCCAAAAGCTGATGTATATTCTATCAACCTGTCAGTCAAATACGTTGCCGCAACGGACGCGACGGATTGTATGGGTTGGGCCCTTAAGAAAGTAGTAGCTTACTTTGGCAAGACATCACAACCGTACACCAGGTGTAATGGTGTGGGGAGCTATTACCTACTATGTTAGAGTTGAAGTTTTTGTCCACAACAATTGCCGGAACGGTCATTTCCAAAAGTGAAAAACATTTTCGGACCCCTGTCTTGGATATTTCATTAAGACTCTGCCCCTATCCACACTTCCAGGGTTGTTAGAAGTTGGATTCAATCAGGAGAGGTGGAACTTTTGCCATGGCCGCCCTATTCATCGGACTTAAACATAATCGAAAATGTATAACCTCATCCTAGTGATTGCCAGTGTAACTTGTAAAAGGGTTCCTGCGAAAATGATGCGATAAGCCTTCCTTACTTTTGAGAATTAAATAAAACTTAAGAATAAACGACAACTTGAATTCAAACACAAAAACTCGGTACACTGAAGAATTGTGATTTTCCAGAAAAAACACACACAATTTCTGGTGCTTTCCGGAGGATTTATGCATCAAAGCTGCCAATAATCAAAACCTAGATCCGGATTTGTTGCCCAGCCTGTGAGAAATAGGTACTCTAAGGTGAAACACAAACAAAACGGTCGACCGTAGGGTATCCGTGTAAACAAAAATTAAGTAAGATATTCGCTTTTAGGTCCTTTGTTTTTAGGCTCATATTAAATGGGTTTCTCATAAATTCAAACTGACTCGACGCCACTATAATTTAATGGCGATAGTCCTTCCATTAGTAGAGCTACACCTGTGACAGTATAAAAACTTTGTGAAAATAAAACGCACGCTATAAAAAGTGTAAAAGTCATCTAGATGCTCGACCGGTTTCATTATAAATGCCAGTTAAGGCGCACAATTTACTCATCTTCAGGTGCTGCTGGATAGAGACCATCGTCGTCCTACCAACTCGAATCAGATGGGGGAAAACCCAATTGAAGATGCTGCGTATGATGCCCTTGAACTTACAAAGTCTCGTTTGTTTATACATTCCATGCTATGGAAACCGGCTGATTTTATATGGACCATTAAGCGACTGTCGTGGATTGTGGTAGATGGCGCATCTCTTTTTTAAACCTTGAATTTCTGCAATTCATTCGAAGGACATACCGGTTGCGCTGTCCAATGTCCAATGTCCATGGAAATAGCACGGCGGGCAATAAAAACGAGAGTTTTATTCCATACAATCTGGATTCCGATACATTATCACACAGAGAAATGTATCCGAGATTATAGATGAAAGACTGTACATACCTTTACGAAATACGCATATGTGAGGCTAATTGCTATCGTGGGGAATGGTGAGCTCATCAATGGCCAGTCTCTTGTTCTCGGATCGGATTTGTTGTCCATCAGGTCCCGCCACCCATCGTAGATTGATGTAATAAATGCCTGAAATAAAACAAAAATTAATAAATAAATGAATCTAGTTTGAACTGTTGAAAATTATTTTAAATGTTAAATAAGTTGGTTAATCTAAAATTAAATTAAATTAATAAATGCGGTTATAAAAACGCATAAATCCCGGAAATATGTTTTCAGTTTAAAAATTGGTTCTCCTAAATTTTTACATACAAATAAAAATAGCCTATATAATTTTTAATATACCGTCTTTCATAAGGCGCTTCATATCTTTAAATTTAAATAACAAGTATGAGTGAGATGTCATTGACATTTTTTATTCGTTTGAAAGGACTATCGATGCCATAATCTATGGAATATAACACAGTTCAAATGCAGTAGCGTCTAAAATGTCCAATTTTCCATGACTTTGGCTTATAAATCAGGCTGAATTTGACCGATGGCACGGGTTATGTAAACATTAAGGTCCGCTGTTGTTCGTGGCTTATTCGCGTGGACATGAGAAAAAAATTCCACATGAAAAAATCTCAAGGGGTCAAATCGCACGATTTCAGTTAACTTCAACGTGAGATCACCATGCCCTCGAATTGATTGTGCAGAATTTCCAATGTGGCGTGAGCTGTGTGGCACATAGCGCCATCTTGTTGAAACCACATGCTGGTGGTGTCCATATCTTCCAATTCAGGTCAAAAGAAGTTTATAATTATCGACCAACACCGTTCTCAAAGAAATATGGACCGATGACGCCGCTGGCCCAAAAACCTCACCAAACTGTGATCTTTTCGCGATGAATTCGACGCTCTTTGATCTCATTTTTATCGTCCCAAATTCAACAATTTTGTATGTTAATGTGCCCATTCATCCAAAACTGAGGTCGAATTTCCGCACCCGTGAGCGAGCGATACGTCACTGAATTTTGTTGATTCTACATGCAAAACAATAACAAATTCAGTCACGTATTGCTCGATCACGGATGCGGTAATTCAACCCCTGGTCACCTGTAAAATGGGCAAAGCGCATGGAACGTTACCCTAACATAGCATCAAATATTGATAAAAGAATTTTATCATTTGCACGTGTTGTTGAAAGCCATTACTGTCCTTAGTGATTTGTCAAAACTGACTACATGAATGACAGTCAATTTGATAGCTAAATCTTTAACAATATGGCCGCTATCAACTGTCAAAGCTCGGAAGTCTTGGAAGACCCTTTGGTTATTTATTGGGCATCATATATCAATTCGACTCAAGGTTTTTTTCCAAAGCTATAAAAAGCTTCCTTAGTGTGGAGGTGATCTTGTAACCCTTAAGGAATAGAGTTTTGGAACATCCTGAGATACCAAACTCTTCTGGAGTGTGAGAATTTATTTCATATTCTTTATATTTACCCATGTAAAATAAAACTTTTATATATCAAGCTGTTAGAAGCTAAAGGGTACCTACGTATCTAAAGGCCTTTAATATACCTCAAAAGATGGTCGTTTCGAAAAAAAGCGAAACACCTGTTTGGGGTGCTGAAAAACAGGTGGCGAAATTGGTATACCTACTGCTAGAAAAACGTCCGCTGAGAATGTAGGCCAAAATGTTTGTACTTCTGCTACTATCAGAAGAAATACTTTAACTTGGATGAATTGGTTTAGGTCCGTAATGGTTTTAACCGTAATGGTCCCCTGGGGATGGCGATGGGCCCGAGATGGTGCCTGGTCTATTGTGACGATCTCACAACCCCCATCAACCTAACCTAAGGGCCGCCACAAAATCAGCAGTACATCCAGTAACTAAGGGATGCCGATGTATGACCTGTTCGGTAGAGTACTGTAAAAACGCTGTTTAAATTCAATGTGACTTTGGGTGATCTCCGCCAATATTTAAAAGAACCATCTGTATTCTGTATTTGAAAACGCATCCAATTGTAGAGTGGCAAGTCCTTTAGATGTGACCTTTCATTTCATCTACATCATTGTCCCCTAGTCTTGAAATCTGATTATACGCGTCGATTACTAATTTAATTATTATCCACTCAATTATTCTTGCATAATGATAATGGACATTGTACATACGTATCTTCTGCCTTCCTTCTTCTGTCTCCATGCAATAATTAAAGTTGGAATTTTTACAATTTTGAATTACAAATAACATTTAGATAACCAGTTTGTAAATCAAACAGAGGCTGATTGGAAAGTCTGATTACAGCACCAATCTGTGCACTTTTAATTTATAGAAATGTAGGAAACCAATTCTATATTAATAAATTTAAATATGAAAAGTTATTTAATGAAAAAAAATCATCTACCACCAAGTTGAATGACTACTTTTGCTATTTAATTTATAAACATTGTTAAAAATTCACTCATTTAATTGCAAAAATTGAGATTTATTACAAATTGCTCATCCGATAGCAATAAATCAGAAAATTATTGAATTATATAAAAACTGCACCTGATCAGAGTACTCCTCCTTTCATTGCGTCAGCAGGAGAAACCAATCGATCGATGCGGTAACAATATACTAATTTAACCACAAAATTATATTGATTTTGTTTTTGCAAAAGATTTCCACCTGCACGACAAAGTCTACGTTTTTTGTTAGCAATTTAAAGTAGACGTCAGTGTGATTAGTCGATGCATGTTCTTGGCGGAAATGTTATTGTGTAAGACAAGATCATGTGGAAAATTACAGAAATTGTTAAAATAGTTCTTGCATTTTAATGATTATAATTACAAGTTTCCACTTTTTTAGGACCGATGATTGTATGTAAATAATGTACACGTGAGGTCGTCATAACGATTAAGTACATGTCACTAAACGGGTGCAACGTGAGGAAATAAAACACTTCCATGTATTCTTGAGTGTATGACAAGCTATATAACCAATGTATACCAACAAGGTCAAATGAATTGTTGGTTGTACCTTTACATGATTACGAAAATCAGAAAAAAAAAAGCAAACGGATGTCTACTTCTTTTAAACAGGCGCATGCATGGCAGGGCGTTAACACTCTTGTTCGGCACTACAACATACCTAGGGAAAGAGAATGCATTCCTGAGATTTATTTACTTCGAATGCTTTGGTCATTTTTTGTTTTTACCTTTTGCTGTCGCGGAATCTGATGGCGAGTATGTAGTGATTAATTGTGCGGATGTCATCGAAGTGATTTATTTTGACCTGTAATTGATCTTGTTGTAACTTATGCAGATTGTATGATATGGTACCACAAGTGGTATTGATTTTGCGGTTTGCTATATCTGCTTCTGTCAAACGGTAGCTTTGGAGTGTCGATTACGTTTGTGTGAGGAAGAATATTTAAAGACATTTTATATGGTCTATTTGGGTGGGAACAGGATGCGAGTTGTAGTTTCGTTTAATCATGACACGCATAGGTACATATATTTTCATATTAGGGAGAAGTCACTTGTTTCAAAATGAACGAAGTGAACGCTGCATACGAAAAAAGTCCAACTGTTTATGTCAATTGGAGAATGCTCAAGACGATTTGGGTCCTCGGAGTTATGGCGGTCAACTTAAGTATTTTTCTTTTTCCTAAACGCATGGAAATTCATTAAAAAAAATGCTTTAAAATAAATAAATTGTTGGCGCAACATATCTGTGGGACCCAAGGCCTAGCTTCTCACAACCATTAGTTTTGTGTGAGTGTTTTACTTTTTGGACGAATGTAAGGGATCTATAATTTTACGCCGAGTCCAAACGGCTCTTTCATGACAGTTTTACTCTCGGATGTTTGTCAGACGTTCGCGAGAGGTGGCGCAGTGGCAAAAAACCCAAAGATGTAATTTGGTTCTTTCGGTAATCGAACCAGGGATCCCTCGCTTAGTAGTCCAACACACTAACCACTAAGCCTTAGGCGCAGTGCTTTAGGTACTGAAAATATTCTAAAGAGAATTAACCTGGTCATATGGCCACCATACCTGCTTATTGAAAAAAAGAAAGCACAATTTTAAACTAGTATACAAAATGTGTTGCCTACTTTGTGGAGCTGTTTTCTTTACTTGTTAATTTTTTTATGAGGTTTAAGAAGTCGGGCGGACGGTAAGAGTGGCGCTTTTTTATGTTCCCTATTTATTATTCATTTGGTCGGCGCAGTGGCTTAGTGGTAGTGTGTTGGGCTACTAAGCGAGGGGCTCAGGTTCGAATCCCGAGAGGGCCAAATTACATCTTAAGGTTTTTTTCCGCTGCGCCACCTCTCGCAAACGTCTGACAAACATCCGAGAGTAAAACTGTCATGAATGAGCTTCTCAATTAGCCGTTTGGACTCGGCGTAAAATTGTAGATCCCTTCCATTCGTCCCAAAAATTGAAAACCCACACAAAGCGAATGGTTGCGAGAAGCTAGGCCTTGGGTCCCATAGACCTGTCGCGCCAAAATATTTATTTTTTATTTATTTTTATTTATTATTCATTTAACTACACTTTTTTCTGAGATATACATATGTACGTACACATCAATCTTTACCAAGGCCATTAGATATTAATGACACACACATCACAAATCCGGCTACAACCGACTTTCGCCGGGGAGAAAACGATTTGACCCATGTCGGATATATAGTTAACTACATCGCATGTGCAAATGTGAGCTTTGAAACAAGAAAAAAGGCAGCAAAATTTTCAAAAATGCAAACTCAGCCAACATAAATAAATACGAAAATTTGGAGATTATTCTCCTTTTAATAACTGTGAAAAATAGGTCACTGTCACCAGCGTCACAGCGCACATTAACATATTGGCAGTAAAATAAATACAACATTTTTGGGACATAGGTAAAGCTTTTACAAAATTAAATTTAAATAAAATTAAATTTGTGTCGCACTCAGACACCGCATGTATTGGCAATCGAAAAGCGTTCCTTTCGATAAATGATCACTTAAATCCAGCAATCAGCATTGAGTTCAGTAAAACTATACATTTAGTTACGCAGCCTACCCTAAATCCTGACGGGTTCTGAGTAAAGTCGGTTCCACCATATATTTGAATTATGTTCAAAGCATTTTTTGGGAATTAATTGACTCTCCTTACATAAATCGACATAAATCGGAAGCTTAATTATTGTTGTTAGCTCTGCATTGGTCAATTATTTGCATTTGAAACAAGTGATTTGTCTCTAAAATAAACATATATATGTACCTATGAAACCACAGCTCGCACCTCAACTCTTTTGTTTGTGGAGACAATGTTCCAATAAAGAGGTGTATACTAACGGTACCGAGTGTTAGAAATATCACACAATAATCGTTTACGTATGGCTATTTAACAACTCAATAAAAAAATGTTCGCTTCTCTACAACTGGGTCAAAAAATAAAAAAGTTGTTTGTCCTCTAGAAACAAAAGAGTTGAGTCTCAAACTGTGATTTCGCAGAATAATTAGGTGCTAATTTTAGGCGGGCTACCCGATTTGTTTCCAATATCATTTTTTGCTAAGTCATTCACAAAATCTGGATAGAATAATAACTTGGCTTTCCAACAGTGTTCGCTATTTCTGCTAACAGATAAAAAAAGCTGTCCTGAATTACAAATTTTAATTCATACAATAATAAACAAAGTGAACGACTGGGTCCCACGAAACTTTCTCATTCGCATCAACAGTTTGGTTGAATGATTTTTATTTTATTAGGTATGTAGGTAAAAAAACTCAGAGCCTAGATAAACCGCACAGAAAACTTAAAAAACTTTTTGATTAAAAATGTTGATTTAATATGGCAGTACATATAATAATAATTTGACCTTGGTCCCTCCTTTTCCATTAAATATTTAAAAGTTTTGGCATATTCTTACAATGGTCACCCCCTTTTCTTTTTATGCCGCAGCAGAACTTAAACTCCACCTACCGTAGCTCAAATATTAATTTTGCTTAAAAAAGTTGCCTGAACTGTAAGCCCAGAAAGTCCTATTCCGATGTTTGAAACAAATCCGTCTTTCTGTTTATGCTGTGGACCTCAGAAGAGTACGGACAAATATTGGAGTTGGAGTCATCGTAAAGTCATATTAAAATCTCGTGTTCGAAATTTTGTACGAATATCTTCAATATCTTTCTCTTACTACGGTTACGAGAAAGTTAAAAACTGAACCACAACAAAATGCTTGTTACCCCTTCATCAACTATATCAAATTCGTAAGTTATTGAATTCTAACATTCCACCAACTAAATTGAACAGAGAGTATGCTTAGGGTAGATGAATTTGCAACTACTGTATGACAAACTTTTAGAACACCAGTTTCCCACTATGGGAAATCAAAAACAAAGACTCTAACTACGTAATAAGTAAATAACACGTCTATTGCGGGTTAAACTCATCCATTCGCTTATAGATACAAACTCCATTTATCGTTATCTCAGCACCGTCTCAACACGATATGTTACAAATTATAGTACCTACCCCAAGGCTAATAACATGTCTCTCTCTGGGTTTATCCGCAGTTTGTCAAAAGTTATGATACTGCCAGATAGTTCTTATGTCCTACATATGGATGCATCATCTTTTAGGCAACACACACAAGCGTTAAGTGACGAAGTCCAAGACAATGGTTGGCAGCAGTCTTTATCCCATGCGAAATATTAAAAAGATTTTACGATTTCGAGGCAATGGCGTTCAATATGCGCCACTTTTGTGTAATAAATTTCTAGTTGAGTCGTAAACAATTTGGAGTTTGGCAATATACAGGTGGGTGTCCATGATATAATTATATTGCGTCAAAATCTAAACATTTTGGGAGTACCTGCTCACATCACTGAGATATGTAGCATGACTAACCAGTGTACAAATTGTTCTCGCTAACGTGTGTGAGAATGATTTAAGGTAATTGCCGCACAACGGTATGAAATTGCGAAAGTGAAAACGGAGGCCTAGTAAATATGTAACCAGCTTTCACTGCGTGGTATTAAATGCCCGAGATGAATCTGAGAACTTTACGATCAGATCAAACCACAGATATGCTAATAGACTGTGAAATGTATATTGTTGGATACGGGGGCTTCTTCGAACAAGAGCAATTAAAATTAATTTGCAATACATTAGTTCAACATAAATTAATTATCGTGAAAAACCATAAACGAATTTAAACGGCATTTCTGTATATGATGCGTTTCAAGCTAGTTTCGATGCACGCTGATAGGTTTTATGGACTATAGGTCATTTGGATAAATCTGCATAAATGAATTGTGCAACTAGAGACCCAGCGTACCTATACCACCAACTTTAAGTAAACATGCTTGTACGCAAAAGAAAAGGGAGTTTTTTTTCCAATATTGAGCCTTAAAAAGTTATTGTATGCAAGCAAAATATTTTTTAAACTGCTTTTCAAGGGTATGACTTGATCATTGTGAAGCTTTACGCACAGCACGAGTTGAATAACAAATGCGAAGGAGGAAATGGAGACATTCGACGAGTGGCAGGTGTCTCGAAGAGTAATGACGGTGAAAATTGCAAACTGGCGAAATTTATTCATAAGCGAAGGATTTTATTTCATTATAAAAATACTAAAGGGATTCTATGGGAGAAGCATGGATTTTTAATATTTTAATCAGCGTGTAAATCTACACAGCAACAGAAAGGCAACAGCATCACTTCCAGTTTAAGGCGATGTAGGACACAGAAATTGACTAAGTAGTAAGTATTAAGTAAGAAGTATTGATGCAAAATTAAAATAAAGCACATCCTGCTTCCTGCATTTTATATGTTTTTTGTTCTCTGTTTCAATTTTTTTTTTATCTGTCTGATCATAGATCAGAGCAATGCCACTACTTTTATTTAAAAGTTTTGCTCCTTGAAAGGTTTCACGCCTCGCATTAAATTCCGTCCAAATTTTGTGAAATGCTTGGTTCTCAATGTAGTTTCGTGATCCAAATCTCGGCAAACAAGCTTGCCAAACATATCGTTAAAAATTGTTTGTTGTATAAAAAGTGCCACGCCCCATTGTCTGGAACAACCAACATTTTTGTTTGTTTACCAAATTTCAAACCAAAAAAGCAGTCATAAACATCAAGATATGGCGCGTTTTGAAAAATGTTGTTATATGGGATGGGTCACGCCCCATTTTCCCTATTCCGCTCACATTTTTAAAATGCTGTAAACGTCCATTTCAAAAATTACAAGGTTAAAGCTGCATTAAATGTCAATTTACAGCATTTTATTGGAACTTATTGTGATTGAGGTGCCACGCCCCATTTACACATTTTTAACTTTCTCGCATTACGTAGTAAGAGAAAGGTATTGTAATCGTACAAAAAATCGAACTCGAGATTTTAATCAAATCTGACATTACGATGATAGAGGAACTCGAAAAAGTGGGTCTCGCAATTCTGTCCGTCTGTCCGTCTGTCCGTCTGTCCGTCTGTCCGTCTGTCCGTCTGTCCGTCTGTCCGTCTGTCCGTCCTTTCCTGAGCTCCACAGCGCAAACGGCTGGACGGATTTCTTTCAAACTTCGGATTTGGAGTTGGTGGGCTTACAGTTCGGGGCCATTTTTTTTTTTGCATTCTAACCCTATTATTAACGGTACTTCCCATATAACGGTTTTAAACAAGTTTGATTTTTTCAAAAACGGCTCTAACGATTTCAACCAAAATTGATATTTGGGCTTATGTAGGTGCGGTTAACATGGCTGCATACCCAGTTTTTCGCAGAAAAATCGAATAACGGTAATTTTGAAAATTGGTCATATCTCAAAAACGGTTAAAAACCATTTCGACAAAAATTCATATCTAAGGTAATACGGTCATTCCCAACATGATGGCAAACTCAGTTTTTTCCTAAATTATCGTTCAACGGACTTTTTTCGAAAAATGTCGTTTTTTAAGACTTTATTTAATTATGGCTTACTTGAAAACGGCTTTAACGATTTTAACCAAAGTGTATACTTGCTCTACGCTACATGGGGTAAACATGGCTGCATACCCAGTTTTTGGCTAAAAAGTCAAATAACGGTACTTTTGAAAAGTGGCCTTATCTCGAAAACGGTCAATACGATTCGAACAAAAACTTATTTTTAAGGTAATATGGTCAATCCTAACACGATAGAAAACTCAGTTTTTCTCTAAATTGTCTATAATAGATTTTTGAAAAAAGGCATATTTTGAGAATTTGGTTTTCTTTTGTTTTACCTACATGAAAACGGCTAAAACGATTTTGACCAAAATGCATACTTGGAGTAAAATTAACGTTTTCAACATTATTACGTCCTTCATTTTTGATTCTAACCACCGGAAACGCTGATTTGGAAAACTGCTCAAATCTCGAAAACACGATTTTCGATTTGGATAAAACTTTAAAAACGAAGTAATACTAACATCCCGAACAATACCCTTTACTCAGTTTTTAGCTTAATAGTTGAGCAAGATAATTTTTCGAACTCAACATTGCAATATTTGTTACTATTTTGTACGCATTATTTTCCAAAAACCGCCATAACGGTTTTGCCCAAAACCCCCTTTTTATGATAACATAATTATTCTTAATAGGACCCCTTACTTAGTTTTTATTAAAAATGGAATTAAAGACGTGTTTTAAGAATTACCGTACTACCAGTAAAAATGCAATTACTAGGTACTAGAAGCTCCTTTTTAGCAAATATTTCCCACTTCTTCCTTTTCCAACCATATTAATCATGAACCTTAAAATAATTGCAACCAATTGGAGTCTTCATTTACACCCAAACACGTGCAAATTCAAAAACAAATCTCTGAATTCTTACATCACAAACCTTACTTCGAGTCATAGCCACCTACCACCATCACCAATTTGAAAAATCTTATATCATAGCCTATAAACAATAATAAAAGAAAAATAAACCAACCAAACTGATGATATGAACGAGAAAGTTTCGTGCGATCCAGTCGTGCACTTTATTTTATGCAATATTCAATATTTTCTTTTAAATTTTACAACCTTGGCTAACATTTATGCTAAAAAGTAGCAGTTTAATTGTTTTTTTTTCTATGTGATGTGCCACGCCCACTTGTTGAATATCGCCCACATTGAATGAGAAAACTTTGCGCACAACAAATCATATAAGTTTTGTAACAATGGGATGTATGGTATAAGATCGCACGGAAAAATAGTATTTTAAATATATAAAAATGCAGTAGTAAGGGTGCATGTCCAGGTAGCTAAAAATATTAAGAAAATAGTGACCAACACTACTACTGCGCGACTTCTAGTCTAACTGACTATACCCATAGAAATATTTAAATCACTCGCTTCAGCTTCCCTAACTATTTTCGGATTGTATCTGCTTACGTCGAATATGGTCGTCTGACGTCTTCTGATTCCATAAACGGGTTAACCAAAAATATACTGGAAATAAGTTATGTGACTGTCTGGCGATAGCCAAATTCAAAAGTAAAACATTTATATAGCCCAAGTCATTCTAGTGATGATCCAATTACCAGATATACTGACATTTTCACAGCCAAATCAACAACAACGACATTATGTTACTTCAGGTTGTTATTTTTAGCTGGAGAAACCTGTTGCATAAGATGAAGACCCACTCCGAATAATGGACAAGTTTTGTTCCTATTCTTTTTCTCCAATTGCAATCTTGTCTCCTGTGATATACCAATCAATCAAAACTAGTGACTCAATTTCTATCTTTTAAATGTCGAATCGCATCTCGATAGATAAACTATAAACTGACAAGACCTTGCACATATTTCCGCAACCTCACACACACCAAAGCACGTCCCAATCCGATGCAGGTTATTCAATTAAATTTCACTTCGCCCAAAAAACAAAATTAAAAGGTGAAAAAAAATAAACAAAAATTTCAAAACGCAAACACACGCACAGAACTCTATTTCAAGATCACTTCCTCACCACATGCGCGTCTAATAATGTTGCGGTAAAATTAATTCGAAGGTAGTAGCATTAAAATGTCTCACACATCCGATTGTTGAATATGTAATGTCCGGCTTTATGAAGGTTTCCCTCCGCATACCTATGGACCAAAAATCGCCCAAAATATAATAGTAAACACTCATTAGATGACAGTCGGTTTTTTTTCTATCCTAACACTAAGCCAGTTAAAATTGCCGTCTAATGTGGTACAAACAACACGCTGTGTCATTACACAGTTTCCACAAAAGAAAAAAAAAAAACGAAATTCCTAAGAAAATAAAATTAGGAGACTAAGAGGTACATAACCCGCAGAGAGAGGCCAACCTTAGCTTTTGACCGGAGCCGGTGGTCGTGTCGACAGCGACAACTTTCTCAAACATCCGTAAAATAAACAAACTATCACCGGAATCTAAATTAAAGCCAGGTCGGAAGAGTGAGAGACCCCGGTGTCTAGCAGCTTCAATGGGAGTAATGGGACACTTTAGGATCGAAAAAATACGTAATTAGCCGATTATGTGATAGGTGTAGAGGTAATTGCATAATAATTGAATTTTCGTTTTTTTTTTCTTTTTCTTTGGAGAGATGGTGAGAGAGTGTTTACCATCAGTCAGTCGGTCAGTGGGGTAATTTTCACTTTTTGGTCTTCTCTTCATTTTTGTGGTGGTATTGTGGTCCGATGGCTACGGATTTGATAATTTTGGTTCGAAAAATAGTTATAATAACAGTAATTTACCTAATTGAGTAATGGTCGGTGTTTATTGGATGGATTGCGCGCATCTTTGGTGCCCATTGATTTAGTATGCAGTTGGTGTTTTAACAAGAGGTTAACAATATTGATGTGGTCCAGTGGGTATGCACGTGCGCATGACATCGGGTGGTCGGGTGTTGTAAGAAGAGGAGTTTATATCTATTGCCATATTAGCTCAGCATCAATTGTGATTAATTTTGAACCAAATGGTAATCAACGGATACTGATTTTCCCTGAAAGTAGCCACACTATTGACACACTGTTGACAGCTTAGAAAAATAAGAAAATAGCTTGAATAATTTGTGTAAGACTTCTGCAAATCAGAAATACCTAACTGCTTTCTAAAAACTGCAATGTGATGGACATGAAAAAAAGCTAATGAAAACTGTCTATTTCGGTGATTGACGCGGCACTTATTTGGATGTGGGCTTTTATACGCGGCAGACTTCTGTAAAAGGTACTGAGGATACTTTCTTCACCTCGGTATAAAAAATAGTAAAATTGTTATGTTGTGATTGACGCACTCCCCCAGTAATGCAGAACTCCAAACGTCTCGAGATGTAAACATATAAACTCGGACCATCACCTTTTTGTAGTCAAAGTAAGGCTGTAAATATCTCAGAAGTCACAAAAACAGTGAAGTACAATAAGTGAATCTGACTACAGTCGGAAAAAACCGCCAAAATATTTCCCGATGTATAAATGACAACCTACGATATTTTCCTGCATAGAAGCCCCAGAGCCGCTAGTGATTTCTTCCAGCAAAATGTGCAAATATTAAGTTCTCTAAAAATGTTTTTAAAGGGCCATACTAAATTATTTAGCCTTATATACGAAAATTAGCCCCTCTGATGAGTACTTTCTGACAATTCAACCCAGCGATTCGCGTTTGGTTCGCTTTGAATTTTCCGGAAGAAGATTTTTTTCGCCGGCGAGTTCATCCGCGAATCACAGGCGAAACATGTTTCGTAGGAAATAATTGATGGAGCGATCAAAATGCTCGTTATACATAGGCCCATAATTCCTAAGAGACATATTTACAGAGAAAAAAAAAACAGTGAAAAAATTAATTTGGTACAGGCTGTTTTTTGGGGAGCTATTATAAATTTTAAATTTAGTTTTTTACTCTGCTGGGTATCGATTTGGAAGACAGCATTCCAGTTGCAACTTTAAATCATTATCAAACTTTTGTTATAATTATTGGGGACGTTCGGAGACCTAATCATTATATTAATACGTAAACATCAAAAGTTTCCGTGCACTTTTTAAGTATTTATCATGAAATGAGGAGAATTAATCTTATATCATTCGAAAGGTTCTGTGCCATAGAAGTGCACAAACAAAAAATCGTAGGTATATGTCGCCATTAAGACAGGTAAAAATGAAGCCAAGAATTACCCATACAAAATGCTTAGCAGCTAATCGAAAGCATTTTGCTGCCATTCAATTTGTCGCCGTCATATTTCCATAGTAACGAATTTAATCATCTTAGATTAGAACCTGTTGGAGAGTCTCATTAACCCATAAAGGTATGCAATTTAATTATCCCCAAAAGTAAGCAATCATAAATTCTTATTTCAGGGGCATTGCAGATTTGTCAGCAAGGTGTTACTTTTTTCATAGCGGAAAGGTTTATAAATTAAGATTTAGCATATAAATAAATTGAAAAAAATAATAAATAAATTATGTAAAAAACAAGTTGGCTTTCGTTACTTTATCTACAGACGAAATTGGTCAAATTTCGACCACGGGCGGTACTAGTTCATATAAAACTTTGACTAAATTTTTCTGGACTAGGTTTACGAACACGTTAACTAGGTACCTAAGTCGAGATGTTCTTGTATTCTCGCGGTTAATTTATGAATCTTGAAACTTCAAAATGTTAACTGAGTATACAGGCAGGATTTTCTTGACTAGATTTTTCGGCTATCCCTTCATAAACTTCAACTGAAAAAACTAATCATGCGACCAAACTGGGCCAATGAAAACTCATGTAGTCAGTCACCTGTCAGACTTACATTTTAAACTAGAAATCCGAACATTATAACATTATTTGACAGTTCTAAAGTTCTGTTCGTTTTGGCAATTTTCTCCTCTCAATTATTGGTTCTGTTCTCTCGACTAAGTGCTGATTGTTTGTGTTGGCAATAAATAAAGAAAACTGCCCACAAAATGGATGCAAAGTTGCAATGACATTTGATGCAATTTATGGTCCTTTCACATTATAACATTACTTTCGCCCCACCTTGTACATATATTTCTCATCTAATTGGATGCGTGGTAAATTGCTTTGGTATGAAGTTGCTTATTTCCTGAAATCAAATCGACAAAGTCATGAATCAATCATTACAGTTAATATATTTATTGAAAGGAAAATAACAGCAAACATTGTTGCTACTTACCGTACTATTGTGACTAATGAAATCGATTGAATGCAGACCTCAGCAATCAATAGTCGTGACCAACCATTTATAAATTATGGTAGGGTTAATGCACACCATACTGCAGCATGAAGGAGCAAGAAGGAAGTATTTGTTAAATTTTCTAGAGAAAACCTGCTTGCAAAGTTCACATTGCACAGCGGTATATAAAAATAGATTAAGTAATTAATATTTATTACTTGCTCGGTCCACATTCAGTTTCTAGATAGAACTTTCCACAAGCTTCTTTCTGATTGTGATTCTCTTTGCGATAAATAACTCTTATTTTCATTTGGCGGTATTGACCGATGAAGCATCACAGTGGTATTTTTTTTTCAATAATATCCTACACGGAACTGAGGACTGAAATGCTACAAATGCGGGAAAAATGAATTTAATTGCTTAACCGACATAATGAAGAGCAGCTGGAAGTTAGTCTCGTGCGATCATTGTTCGTAGTACAAACAGCTATTTACGACTTGAGTTTTTGTTATCGTTTTGAACAATCGGTCTTAAGTGTTTCTATCAGCAAGTATCTACTGCTGCACTGATTAATTGAGTTTTAAAGATCAAACGACAGGGTTGTCAGTTGCTTTTGTTATTATGACAAGAGTTGGCAGTAAGTGGTGATAGTAATGAAATTAATTGATTTTATTGTTATAGGTTGTCTTAAACTCCTTCTTATATGTAATGCATAAATCAAATAAATATACTTACAGCCGATGCCTATAAGTCTGATGTTGTGAACCTGTTTTTGTAAGGTATCATCACAAATATTACAAGTGGTTTCTTGCAATAAATTCCAAGATTCTTATCACCAAAAGTAGTATTATTCATAATTATAATTGCTATCTAGCTTATGATGAAATTTAACCTGTTTTTTTTGTTCATGTGTTGAATAAAGCGTTGAATGAAAACTTCCTCAACTGCTGCTGACATTGGATTGAGATAAAAAGATTAATTCTTGGCTGCAAGGCTATTTTTATGAACAGCGACTTTTTAAAAAAAAAAATAAGATGCAGTCGGATCCTTACCTTACTGTCGCATTATTAGCTCTATTGATTTCTGCCAATTGATACCTAACGAGGATAATGGAACTCTCTATAATCCGAAAGGAGTTAAATAAAAACTGCTAAACTAATTCTCTTTGAGCTTAGCAATAAATTTAAGTGATTTTCTACTTGAATCCACCTAGATATATACCCAACGCGGCTTAATAACTCCTATCCCTAGCTCGTTGTTTCTTCAGAGACCAGTTGAAACGCATGACATCAATTGTCATGAATGCAGAACAGATAAAAACCCCTATTAAATAGTTATTGCATATTGCAAGGGTGTTCCGAAACTGCGTACAAGAAATAATTTTGACAGTTTTTTTAATTAAAAATTGTAAAATTCTTATTAATTCATAAAATTGTTATATACAGTATAAATTATTTTTAACAACAAGCATCATAACTAGCGCACAAAAGTTGTAAACCGAAACTAAAACAATATTGCAACTATGTAAATCCATTTTAAATACCCTAAATTGTCAGCTCTCATCCTGTCTTTTCTTTGTGCATTGGCAGCACTGTAACGCAAAAATAGGTCAAAATTAAAATCTTGCGTTAATGTAATAAACGTTTAAATTTTAATAAATCATGGTAAATGGTAAAATGATTTTATTAAAAATTAATGGTTTCCATTTTTTACACAATAACTGTTAACTGAATCTGTTTCCGATTTTTTGAGTGGTAAATTAAAACGCATGAGGCATCGAATGATTTACAACTCTTGTTAAAAACATCCTTGTTTGATGACTTATTCCTTCAGCGGGTAATTTTTAAATAGAATTCGAAATTGTTTTCCACGCAGAGCTGGTTTGTGAATTTCGTAAAATTTATATATCTAGTCGGTGGTTCCAGCTTCAAATAATATTTCTTAAAAAAAATTACTAATAAAATCATAAACAGATGCGTTATAAAGTTTTTGTTAGACAGCCATTGGAAGCTGGATGTCAGATTGAGACCCCACACCGTAAATGGCAGATAAAATGCAAAATAAAGTCCACAACAAATTAAAAAATTTTCTAGGCAAGGGGAAGCTGCCACTCTGCAGATGGAAGCAGTATTTCGGCATGCTCAACATGTTTCTTTGTTATTGCTTAACAATTGATGGCTTTTCAACAAATGTCAAAAAAAAATATAAAAGAAGTTGGAAGAAGGAAAGACAGGATGTTCCTGAAATTGTTTTTAATTTTGATTTTACATTTTTTTACCTTATACTAAAGAACCTTTTTAGCCAGGCAATTCAGGATTAGTATTACGTATGTGAATACTGAAACCATTTTCAGTAGGAAAAACTTTCGATTCATTTTACTGGATATGGTATATATTTTTGTGGTTTTTTGTGACATCGATACCCAAGAACTGAGATAGAGAAAGGTATGTAATATAGCACTACACGTGTCGTACAAAGCTCACTGAAATCAAATCAACTCTACGATAAGGTGTTTTATAATTTAGTTTTGTGGTAGCCAAAGTGAATCCGTCAATTATAAGTTACAGCAACAATAATCAATAACACGCTGTTAAAACACTGATGGCGTCGAAAAGATCATAGCCGAGGGCTGAGAGTGGCACAGTATAACAGTCTCGTAATTTATCATTTTTTAAATTAACTAGATGACCACAAATCAACTTCCATCATCAATAGCAACAGCATAAAAATTATAAATTCGGTTATAATTTACAAGCGATATGCAAATGGATTTTAGAGCACAAAAGTTTTAAGCCAGCATGCATAAATGATCTGCCTTCTCTAGATTCATATCACCTTTGCAGTTTAATAGAAATGATATTTCAATTTTACAATAAACTTTGTAGTCGTCCATTGCGATAATTTTTCATTGTATTGCTATAGGTTTTTATGTTTTACTACATAAATTTTCATTGAAGAAAGTTCTTCTGTAAATGCTGTGGGCAGCAACACTTCAACTCCTCCTGGGGAATACCCTCAGAGAAAAAAATAGTCATTAATAACTTAATGTAGAGTAAAATCATCAAATTTATTGATTGCTTTTAAACTAGGTATTTTGTAACTATTTCTGAAAACGTATTGTACTACAATAGTCAAAATTTAAAAAACTCTTTTCAAAATATCCAAATAGTCAAAGTTCTGTATTTTCTATCAGTCATTTGACTTTAAACTATTTTATTACTATTTCTAGCTATTTTTTTTAACTAGTTTCATACTATTTAATATATATAGTTATGCCATAAATTTCAGGGGACTTTATGAAATGACTTCGACAATAGTTACAAAAACAACTATTTTATTTTCTGAGTGTAGGGCGACAACCAGGTCCTTCCATCTCTATCTCTCTGTTTTCAGCACGATACCTCAGCTGTGTCCACGATCGCAAACTTTGGGACTGAGCTTCCGTCATAACAGTTGACCCCTATGTTGTTCTTGGCCTCTATCAACTCATCTAACATCTTCAGGGTTCCATTGGGAGCACTGCTTCGCTATGCTGTCGCCGGGTTTACTCAGTGTATGTTAAATGCAAGCCATTTTTTTTGCTTGATGTGAGCATCCACTTTTGTTTGTCCAGACCTGAGCTATAATTCATTGTGGGAAATTGTTTATGGCCACCTAAGGATGTAACACAAACAACCTGTGTTAACCTGCTCGAGATGTTGGCTGAGCATTTCCACATTTCACATACAGTACAGATTTTTTCATTGGATTCAAACAACATTTCTAGCGATATTTTGCTAGAGTACAACACTGGAGAAAGGATTCCGAATGTACTACTAGCTTTATTCAGACTATTTCTGACATCCAGGTTCGTTCCGCCGTCGATTGACTCATAACTACGCTGATAGTTGAACAGCGTGACCTCCTCTATGGTCTTCCGCCTCAAGATAACCTGCTCTTGTTGGTCTCGACTCTCGACTTATGTGCATAATTTTCGTCTTGTTGCCGTTTATTTTCTTTAACCAGCCACCTACCCATTTTGTTGCAGTGAATGACACATTTGGTTCAGGGCACAAATTTTGTTTGCAAGAAACAATTACGTTTCCTGAAATTACAATTATTCATTTCCGAGTTTGACACCGAAAAGTTTATTCCAGATATACGATTATAGAGTCATTCAGAAAGTTCTTGTGCTCATTTTTACTAAAGGCCTTGGTATTTCAAATGTTTGCTTTGAAACTTGAACTAATGCTCGGGTGTAAGACATTTTTATTTTTAATTCCGACTACTTAATATCTTCTCAAAAACTATTAGAGATAATGGATCTATGCGACGTCTTTTCGTTGGCGACATCATCTGTAAGAAGCTTGGAAAATACTTTCTGAAGCTACATTGTTAGAAGTTCTCCCGATGAGAGGTAAACCAAACCCTTTTACTGCTTAAAATTCTCAGTTAAAAGTATTGACAAACTTCACAAAATGCTCTGTGATTGCATTTGCCGAACTTCATGAGTTACTTTTTTCTAAAATTGATTTTGCAACGTGTAATAAGGATTTAAGTTTTCAAAATATTGAAAAAGGCGAAATAACAACAATTCTCGTTTAATTTTGATAACCCCTTATTTTGTTTTGGTTTACCCCTGATGCCCTGACGATTGAAGTCAACCACCCAAACCTGATCAAGTTCAACCAGCTCAAGACGGAAATTCTCTCTGCTTACAATCTAAAACAGTGGTCCATGACTGAAGACTGTTTTCCCCTTTTTCATCAGCAAAGGCAATAATTTTCCCCTAAATTCGCAAAAAGTTTCTCTTTTTCCATTTCAAATTTATTTGTAATGAAAATGCGTTTTAATTTTACTTTTAAGCAATTTAAGTTTCAAAGAGATATTTAATTTTTCCCCTTTTTTAAGCTTTCCACTTGTTTTCCTCGTTTTGGCGCTTTTCCGCTCAATTTGGGACCACTGATCTAAAATCAATTTAGGCAATTTACCACAAGAAGTTAAAAGATATGCTCACGTTTAGCATTTCGCAGAAAACAACCTCCGCGAAAACTTTCTACGTTTTTGAATCATCGGTGTAGAGATTGAAGCAGTTCTCATTCGAGACAACATCATTTCTCCACACCTCTCGCAAGGGTAGTGATATCTTAAAGTTAGAAAAAACCAATAGTCTATATTTTAAGCAGGAAGTTGAAACAATCTAGTATCATTTTAGGAGGAGGTTTTTCGTCTGAAAACTCTATAACTGGCAGCAGAATATTTGAGCAGTTTAAAAAACACTGTTTAAAGTTTCGTTTTAAAGTTTCGGTGTATTGATTTTTCTAGTGCACAGGTCTGACAACAATGCGTATAGTGCAATGCAAGTTTGTAAGTCCTACTTCTCACAACTATAAAGATATATGGCGGCTTTCCACACATGTTCCTTTATTTTGGCGTTAAGCCTACTAGATTGAGTTTTGTCACTAAGGGTACCATTGATTGTGAAATGATTTTCTTACCGATTTTTCGTTAGATCCATCATCTTTGAATGTGCTTAAATCTGCACGGAAGTTTCTTCTCCAATAACATCAAATGACAGTTAATGATCCACGACAAACGCGTTGGGTGGGGCAGTGGTTTTAAAAAAAGCTTAAAATTCCCACATAATGCGCGGGCTAACAAGATCACCTTGAGCCCCGGGCGAGATTTTTCATAGAAAATTATTAACTGTGAGCTACAATAAATTGGGAGTGAAAAAAAGATATGGTTATTTATAACCTTTCGCAAAATGTTTTTCGAAAAACACTTTCATTCCAAAAACGTACGGTCCCAGTTATCTGAAACAATAGGTTGGACGCCCCCACTCCATTAAAGAAAGCCCACGCCAGTTGTGTGACAGCTAAAAATGGACATCAAAACATCAACAAATTATTTTACCAAAACATTGCTCTGAAAAATGATGTCTGTCTGATTCAGACTCAAGTTTACGCCAGACATAGCCCCATATAAAGTAAAGCAAGTAGATATATGACATAAGTTGGTAAATTTTAAAATGTTCTGTCATTGAAAACATGATGTAATTCAAAATCTAAGTCGCATTCACATCCAAAAGTTAAGAAGTCATCTTTAACATTTTAAAAACTGAATGAATTGGTGTCTCTCTTGGTTAATCGCGTTGCCCTCGTTCGTCCTAATATTTGCATATCACGTGCTACTTATTTCAGAATAAAACCCGCCGGTTATAAGAATTTAGGAAATAACGGTACAAATAAAATTCATATATAACAAACACACGTTGAATAAATTAGAATTTTTTATTCCCGAAACCCCATTCTAGCAACATTGCCCCTGGACATTGAGTCAACGACCTGCACAGTCAAATCCAGTCGCATGCTAAATATTAAAATAAGTTCTTAAATATGCAAAATTGATATTTTACCACTTGTCTTCAATCCCATTATCCGACCGAAAAGAAATAGCTTACCTGTAAAGAAAAGACGAAAAAAAAACCAAATTAATTCAAGAAATCAATTGAGTAGGTGACACGAGATGGCGGATAATAACAGTGAAATGATTTCGCACATTTTGGTAAAAAAAATCTATAGACCAGACCAGATACAAAAACGATTTAGTAAAACCCAAAACCGGTTTGCTTCGAATTAGCATCGCCGGCCGGTTCGAGCTATAAAGGTGTGGTGTCGAAATCAAGTTGAGAATGATCTTTGGATTCTCCAAAAAATTTGTAAATAAATTTATTAATCAATTCCATGATTAAATTAGTAGATCCATGATCCATGGCAGAAATTGGCAATACAAAAGCCCAAGTCATGATGGGTCTAAATTCTGCTGAATCATCTGATATTGGCAAAAACCTCGTGGTTCTATTCTGACCTAAGAAGCAACAGGTCGAAACTGTTTTATATTGACTGCAATCATAAGTTAGAGCGACACTTGGCTCATTCTACATCAAGGTCACTGAAAGTCCTCACAATTTTTGACAACAACAACAGAAACCTGCCCAAGCCATCGTGATACCTACGCAAAGAGATTGCATACATCTCAAATACCTTCGACTTTATGTAAATGTAATGTTGTGACATAAATTAAAAGAAAGAAAGAAAAACCAAAAATGGTTTTCGGTCAGGCTGTTAATCACTTTTGTAGACTTTTAAGGTCAACGCTGTTGCAAAATGTCACGCGAATTCGAATGCACTGCAATCTGTCTTTAACTCTAGCTAATGTGTGTGCATCGAAAGATAAGGCTAATTGCTAATTAATGACGTTTGTAAATTATGACTGCAATTTGTCGTTAAGCGTGTGTTTGACTTTTCGACGACAGAGCACTGACATTTCAATTTATTTCGCTTTTACCTGACAATATAAGGAAAATGAAATGAAAACTCCCCCGACAGATAAACTAGTTCCTGCAGCTTTATCAATTGCTTCATTATATGCGACAACTTTTATTAATGGTATTGCTTTGATAATGGATGACTTTTTGTAAATAGAGTGTTGTAAGTGTTGGAAATACATAAGAATGGTGTTCAATATTATTTAAAAGCAAGTTACATGACATTTACTGCATCAGTAACTGATCATTTTTATAAGAGGTGTTTCTTATTAATGGATTGGACAAGGAAGTGCAACTAGCAGGCCTGTCATTTGTATCAGTAATTGCTGAAAGCGAGGGAGGCTAAACCGGTTTACCGGGCGATACTTTACGCGACGAAGATACAAGAAACAATTTAATTCTAGTAGCTACATTATTAGCATCATATGAGTTATTGTTGTGTTCGGAGTTTTGTTCTTCCAAGAGATTGATGCTGTAATCAACTTTACGATTTTTTAAGCTTGAGAGACAATTTTTCAAAAAGTACGTTCGAATACGGAGGATATACTGATGAGATTGACATTACTGGGAGTGCCGAGTTGTCAGTGACGCGTGAAACGGAAGCTGTGATAATGCGTATAAACGACAGAAATATCCACTAATATAGAAAGCAAAATTAATTATACCATTAGCGGCTTGGGCTAAGCGTAAACATCATACCGTACAGATAAAATTTTGAAGAAAGACTTCACCCAGGTGATCACAAAGTAACTACAAAAATATTGTTTTTTTACTAAGTCTTTACAATATTGCCTTACGCCGTTTACCAGATTGACATTCAAACTCTATAGTTTTAGATCTTGGGTCATAACAAGTCATAAAATCAACAGTCCATAATTTACTTTTGACCCATTTGAGTGAACCCAGAAGACAAGTGTGAACTTATAGCCCACTAAGTTGGGCCAAAATTCCACAACATTTCGGGCCATAATCTCAAAAGTCGACTAGAATTTCGTTTGGACTTTCGGCCCACCCGGATGGGTTTTAAGTTCTCAATTGATTTCCGGACTTTAAACCCACTAAAGTTCACTACGGAAAGTTTTTGCGAATTTCTTGAAGATTGCAAAGTTCGCATAGAATTGGAAGCTCTGGGCGGTGTGGAATAAAATTTAGTTTTAGAAGTTTGAAGATAGTGCTTGTCTTATCTACCGACTAACTGCTCAAAAAATAAGTCCTGTCCGTTAGGAAATAATGAAGCTTACTATAGAGAGCTCTGTGTTAAGATGACTGGGCTTCATTTGAAAATTCGTCATAAACCCTTTGTCCAGTATCCGTCAGTAACTTTTTTGCTTTCTGCTTTATTGAAGCCTGTAGCTCATTCAGCATGAAAGTGATGTTATAACCGCATTTCAGTCCCACTCTTTAACAGAGTTGACCTTGTGCAAGCACCAACCTTGGAATTCTTTCCTGACTCACCCAAACGGCCCTTACATTGTAATCTAAATGCAGTTTGAGTGTATTCATGAACAGGGGTGCTACTCCATTCTCCAAGTGTAACATATAGTCCATATACCTCAAACGAAAAAAGAGGACATACTTTATACTTTCCAATCGACAACCCCCCCCCCCCCCCCCGCCTAACAACAATGACATCAAAATTTTAAATTTTATATATTTCAAAAAATAACAAAAACCCAATAACATTACTACAAAATTGATATTTTTTGATCATGATGTGGTGTCTATTTGGTTGCTCAGAGAAATGTAAAGCATTTGTAATGTGTATAAGTGGATTATGGATATCACATACCACAGGTGACAGCTGAAGGTTTGGGTTTGTTTGAAAAAACATAGAAGAACTAAAATACATCGGAAAAGTGCTACATCGCTGCTAGTTATAGGCATATGACTTAAAAGTCTTAATTTGAAGGAATTGCTTTTATATTAAATTAAAGGCATTCATAAAAAAGAGGACAAAACAAATAAAGAGGACAAAAAAAGAGCCAAGCGAAAAAAGAAAGTGCAAAATAGATCGCTGACAAAAAAGGGGACATGTTCTCTTTAAAAGAGATGTTCTGGAAACCCTAAGTTGGGGGAACTACTTGGAATAATCGGATAAATTTTTCCACAGCTTCAAACGACCAATAACCCCAAACTTGTACTCCATAAAGCAAAATTTACGACGCTGTAGCACGGACTAGTTTCTGCTTTGTGTGAAACGTGATTATTATTAATGCAATTTCCCCAAACTATTCCGTTTAGCTTTTGCTAGCTTAGCCTTAAGGTGTTTGCTCATGTTTAAGCTCGGTATTGATTATCTCGATATGCTCGCCTTGAAATTTCCATTTTTCCGCTCGAGCGTACCGCTGCCCTCTGAAAATCATCATCTTTGACTTTTCTAGGTTGACAGTCAAATTCCAGGTTTTGCAGTAGGTGCCCAACCTGTTTACCATTAGCTGCATCGTGTCTATGACATAGCTGACAATGAACTGACAAGATCATGATCAGGTCCTAGGGATCAATTCAATGAATCTTAATCTCAAACAAACTATGTAGTCAAGTGGTTCCCATGAATGTTACATTCAGCTAGGCAGGTAGATTTGGAGTGGGTAGAAAGTTAAAGGTTGCAACGGAAATGCGTCGAAAGGTCAATTTTAAAAATAGTTTTCGCATCGACGTTTCGTTTTCACATCGTAATCGATAGAAATCTTTATTTGGTTAAGTTGAGAGTGAGAAAAACAAATCACCACTCAAACTATTAATGATGAAACGAAATTCGGAACTAGCAAATCTAAAGTCCAAAGTTCAATGCTTCGCTACCTTTTTTGTAAGTTTCTGACTAATCTGCTAATGACGCATTTGATGAGGGTATAAAAAAAATCATTTTAAATTAAGCGAAATCATATTTTTCATAAAAATTATGTTTCATTAGGGACCCCTTAATAACAAAACGAAGATGATGACTGCGCAAAAAAAAATTTCACTACTACCGATACAAAACACGCACCTTACAATTCTTCAAGTAGTTTGAGTAGGTATATACCTAAGGCTACTTGAGAATCACTACCCACATCGCAGTTTGTTGACGTAATGCTAGGTGATTACTTATACCACGATTTGGTAGGTTCGACAAATATCTACTAACAGTACGTACTTGGAAAATGTGTAAATATCCTTAAGTTAAGGGCTTTGACACACGACACCGCACTGATGTCATCGAAAAATAAGGTAATCTTGTATAGCATTTTGTGCAAAAAACAATTCGACAATAAATTGTTTTATAATTTATTTATCTAAAGAGCCAGCTGTAACTTTTTTACAAGAAAAATTTCCCTTGGGACGGCAATGTATGCCTCCAAAATATGAAACCCAGTGCTAAAGTTATATGCTATGTCTTAAAATGTTTCTTATGAATTTAAAAGTTAGTTTATCAAAAAAAAATAAGCAAATTATCTTAAATTTTCGATAATAAAGAACTGATAGAGGTATCATTGCTTCTTGGATCTGCTTGCCAGTCACACAGCAGATATGCCACAGATTCTATTTGCTCTTCGTCTCTGCAACTTCTGCAGAAGTCATATGTAAAGATGTCCATCCTTTAAGCCATGTTTCGAATGATGCAGTGTTCAATTACTACCACGCAGAACAATCGCATTTGGTTTCTTTTAAGAGATATAAGGATCTTTGACTTTTTAGTGTCAATAGTGGGCCACAAACTACAAGTTTTTATGCAACCGTAAGTGTTGTTCCTTCGTTATTCTGCCAAATTTAATTTGGCATTATCAATGAAGCTCTTAGCTGCGTTGAAAGCTGGTATTACTTGTCTATCAGGTGGCCAGTTTATCTGCTGCCTCGCTCCCTTCCACAACAACATGTGTTCAAGAACCCAGCATAGCAGTATTGAGTGATGATATATCGTTCTTAAAGCCGAAAAACACTAATTCACATATCTTGAGTTTACCAGATTGAGTTGATCGCTTTAAGTGCTGCTTGGCTGTCCAAGCAGATGTTGATTTCCATTGCTGGTAGTTTCCTCCCTAGGACAAAAGCTTCTTACGGTCATCCAAACTTTCAAAAATGATAAAAAAAGAAGCATAAAGTACACCTTCTTATGACAGCCTCTACGCTGACCGTCGAAACCCCCTTAAAAAATAAAAATAAATATTTTGGCGCGACAGGTCTGTGGGACCCAAGGCCTAGCTTCTCAAAACTTTTAGATCTACAATTTAACGCCTAGTATAAACGGCTAATTGAGAAGCTCTTTCATGACAGTTTTTACTCTCGGATGTTTATCAGACGTTCGCGAGAGGTGGCGCAGTGAAAAAAAACCTTAAGATATAATTTGGTTCTTTCGGGATTCGAACTGGGCGACCCCTCGGTTAGTAGTCCAACACACTAACTCTAAGCCACTGCGCCTTCTCAAATTTCATAATTCTACAGCGATCGGAATTGCTCCATATAATTGACAACGATACTAATAAAGTTGGTGGATACCAGACCCCTTTATAGAGAAGCCTCAAATTTATTTCTGTGTTTGCCCCACAAGATCTACCGTTGTGAAAAATTACAAGATTCTACGATATTGGGAAGTGCTCCATAGTTTTGATAAACTCTCAGTCAGTCATTTAAGGTTTTTGTGATTTTTGAAGCCCCATATCTCAGGAACTACCAATGCTTAAATGTTGAAATTTGGTGAGGCGCCCGTTCTTGATCAGCCTAGCACACATTCCGAAATTGGCGTTTGACTAAAAGGCATTGAAAACGCGAGATCTACTATTAAAAAGAAATTCCATTGTGTAAAGCAGCAACACAGATTACAAATACAAACATGAATACAACGAATAGAGGATGGTAAGTCCCTCCTGTCAATAGTTAGTGTTAGTGCAGGCCTCCAAATGCAGCTCTGCGGGTGGGTCAGTGATATTGAGTTCAATTCTCTTTATACGTCTGACCGGCAAGGGCTTATTCCCTTCGTTTATTATTGTTATATATCTACTTTAACTATTTATAAAAGTAATAGATTAATGCAATGTTAAATTAAGATGTACCTACCAACTACCATGAATTATACCATATCATTTAACAAAACTATATACCTACTGTGAATGATCTGATGGTGCAATGGCGGCTGGTTAAGTGATGGACCCGGATTCGTTCTTCTCTAGCCGACCGTCCACTGATCATCATCTCTTCTAATAAAGGTCTAAGTTCGAGTCTTATTCATTAAGGACGTATATAATATTAATATGCAATTATTACTAAATAGTTGGGAAGTTTAACGACTGTGACTCCAAATTTATCGTGAAAAGCAAAAATGTTACGTATACGCCTCAGCGCACAAACTACTTCTCTTCCCTCTAGCTCTCTGTAGGTATATCCAAAGAATACCCTCTAATAAATCTGTCTAATTAGCAATATTATTATTTCACACGTGCAAAGTCTTCTGAAAAAGGTTTCATTACCATCCGGATGAAGCAATAAAGTTCTCAGTCTCTAATAACATTTTTACGACTTTGCTAAAAAGATAAACAAGCAAGAAAAACAAAAACGAACGATGGTATACCTCTGCAGATAGATGGAGTGACAGAAAAAATTGTGTCTAGTGTCATAATCTCCGAAACAATGGTCACATTGTGTCCAAAGTCCGACAAGAAGTATGATGAGGGAGGCAACTTGCCATCATCATCATTATCATCACCACCTGCTGCTGCTGATGATGGCGATGATTACTCGGCCAAAATGAGACCCATTGACAGTGACACTCGCCTGCGTGTGTACTTCTTCGATTTGTATAAAAATCCGCTCATAATTGGTGGCATTCATGCTCAACTGGGCCTAGGGCAAACAACTCGCCCTACCCCAGTCTGCCATTGTACAGTGTAAAGCATTTTGTCAACTTGTCCGAAATAATGCAAACTTTTATGCTTTACCGGGCATACACGGAACCCAACATGGGAATTAAGCCCTCCAACTATTCACAGCCGCGGGCAACACTTTAGCTAATTAACGAGAAAAATACGACCGTAGAAAAAAAAATTGCCGAAAAAAACTTATAATAGAAAATGGTCAACACGAATTTACTGCTGTTAAATTTACACAGCCCTCAACTACTCATCCATCGATCGGTCATCAGTGTTACCAGCCCACATACCACATGCGAGAAGATTTATGACTATTATAGCCCAAAGACATTCGGTATTCGAACGAACAGATGTTTTAAAGGTACATGACGATGTTTTCTTTTGTCACAGTTGCATAAGTTTCACGCTTTTGTGCGCTGTTGGGGTACTCAAACTTGTAGGTACGCGACTTTATTCGGGACGGATTTATGAGATTTTCAATTATATAGGTATAAAAGAGCATACATTTTTTTTTTGGAGAAATGGCATCTCTCAAGACTGTGATGAATCACGCTGAAGATCCATGAATCTCTGTTGGTAATCAGAGTTACTTGAAAACAAGGCCAAGAGGCCAAAGTTGTTACACCACTTGATTGGTTTGGCGCGGTTTTGTGCCTTTTTACTCATCTTTATTGTTCGCGCAGATTGGTGCGCCAGATTCCATGCATAAATGTTTTATTAATGTCCAGCTCCGCCTATGTGTAAGCATCGATATGCTTTAGGCAATAGCATCTCCAATCGTATGACATAACCGCACACAGGCGAACTTCAAGCAAGTTCGTTCATCTGTCCGAATTTCACATGCAATGCATCTGTATGAAAGGAAAAAAACGAATCTCTTCGCATTACGGATTCGTTTTGAATTAACAGTGAAACTAATACGCAATTCGGTTGTCAAAAAGCCATAATGAGCTTTCTTCCTTTTTTCGTACCTTAAGCGGCGATGCCTCAAATTGCATTCATCTTGAGCGACACATGCTGGCTCGGTACCGCCAGCATCTAAGTATCCAATGGTGCTGTTATTGCCAGTAATTAAGAGGAAAGGAAAGAAATGGTCACCACGCTAATGTGCGCCGTTTGTGGGTCAAGTTGAAATGAATGAATTCATCTCTTCTCGCGTTTTGGTTTACGCGCACCACAGCTGGAACGTGTATCTTATGCAAGTCTTATACCCTTTGTCGCTTTTGTTATTTCGCATCATTGGTTTTGTGTAATGTGTGTGTGTGTGGGGACAGTTTAGTATTCAGTGGCGGGACACTTATGCTGGCCATTAATTAACGCAGTTAATTGTCGCCTTTTGTTCCGCTGTATAAATTTGCGTGCCTATTCAATGAAACTTGTGTGGACATCTTTGGAATTATCAGATGAATGTGCTAATTTTTTTTATCAAGTTTTCAAGTTCGTGGATCAATGGACAGTTAGGGTTTTTTTTTTTTAATTTTAACTCTTTTGTTTGTTCAAGTGGAAGAAGAAATTAGCACTAAACAAATAGTGAGGCAACTTTTATAAAAATGGATTTTCAATTAATTTTTTGTTTTAGCAAACTACTTAGACAAACTTTGAGGATGACAAACGGTTTGTGAGCAGACACACTGTGCCATCTGGACTTTGGACAGCTTGTGACAAGAATAAAGGCAAAGTTGGTTATCACCATTAGTTGCATATTGTTGACCTTACAGAGTTATCTGTGGGTTTGGATGGTACTTTATGTTAGACAGAGATAGTGACTATGATATTATATCTTGAATGAGAAAAAAGCTTGGTGAAATATGAGGATGTACAAGTTTATTTATTTATTTATTAGCTACGTAGATTGAGTAAGAGTCCTTGGGCGAATGATAGGGATGGCTAAGGTGTTAAGAGCTTGAAGATTACTCGAGGCATTCTCTCGATAATTTCCATATTTCACTGACACTTCTCTAGGAAATATCTGAGAAGAAGTACGCTATAAGACTCACACGCAGACCCACTCCTTTGGGAAGATGTAAGACTCTTAAAGTTTACATTGACTCAACTAATTTTGTATGTACTGACTATCCTCGGCATCTAAACATCAAAGTGCTGAGTTTTCATCCCAATCGAATGTAAACTCACCATAAAGAGCTACTCCTCCGCGACTTACTTGACGGGTTCCAGTGATTTAAAATGGATTGGTATAATTTTAGAGCCAGACTTATCCAGCACTTCTCGATTTGAAATCTACGTAATACTTGACAAATTTGATTCTGTTCTTTTATACACGATAATGGCCTCGCCTTGAAGAGTTAAGTGACTTAATGAAAAGCCATAATTTCTGCCTCATAATTTCTAATATTCAGTTGTGAAGATTACTGGTTAAATGGAAATGGATAAATCAAACAACACCGTCACCAGTCTTAACCAAAGCTATGCGAAAGAAAGGTCCGGCATATCTCAAAGACTCAAAAAAGGCGTTATATATGCAGGAACATTATAACCAGATACTGTACATGCCGAAAGGGTGATTAGTGCAACCAAATTCGACAACTAATGGGGTTCCTAAGCAAGTTCAAGTTCACCCTTACTCAGCTAAGAATGCCTTTACAAATAATTAGTTTTTGAAAAAGACCCCCTTACCACTTTTAAGATTTTTAATTCGAACAAATGGCATATAAATCATCAGAGCCACTGAAAGCTTACAATACATGTTCCCAATTAGACAAAATAAACACAAACAAATGTGAGCATTAGCTAAAAGTAACAAAATTACCATTACAAATCAGATGTCACTTTAACTAGATTAGATGATGAAAAACTGCAAGTTAATAGGTCTATGTAAATTAAATTCCACTGCCATTCAACAAAAATGCAAACGCTTCGAAATTGATTTCGAAATAATTAATAATGCATGTTCTAGCAAAATTGTATTGAATTACTGTGTCAGCCTCGGTCTTGGGAAAACATACATACGGTTCGAGAACAAATGGAAAAACAATGTATAAACACTTGTTTAAGGGTTAAGGATGGCTCTAGGTAAATAGCAGTTTAAAAATTAAGTCAAACAGTGATTAATGCAGGAAAGCACCATTTAAACTAGGTGAAAGACCAGAATATTATAATATGTTTCCGTGATATTGTTTTAGTTTAGAAATTTGAATGTGACCCAATTAGGATGGCACTATTCAATGTCAGGAATAGAAATAATTGAGTCAAAATTAGCTAGCGCGTGTTAATTTAGATTCTAAGGCCCGCCCAACCTCTAGAAATGACTTCCGAATCAACTGGAAAGTCGAACACTTCAATCATATTATGTTCAAGAGCTTTAATGTTTCTATGTCTAAATTGAGTATTGCACCGGAAAATATGCAGAAATTATTGACCGATATTGATACGATATTTTGAGGTAGTCACAATTTTCTTAAAGAACATACCGTTTGAGCGGAATATTCATCACATAGGCGTTCCCACCGAACTTTAAGTGTTTTAGTGTGATATTTACGTCAACTTTGAAATTAGGTGTCAAACTTTTAATATCGTACATTTAAAAGTGCAAAAGGAAAAGTACCTGGAACAATTAAAAATCAAAAATACTGTTCTCCGAAAAAACATCAACAAAATATAGTGATAACAGGTTTGTTCGATTTTATGTTTATGTCTGTTCGATTTTATTTTGTGTGCATTTGTGATGACAGATAAAAATAAATAAAAAAATAAATATTTTGGCGCGACAGGTCTATGGGACCCAAGGCCTAGCTTCTCACAACCATTCGTTTTGTGTGGGTTTTCAATTTTTGGGACGAATGGAAGGGATCTACAATTTTACGCCGAGTCGAAACGGCTAATTGAGAAGCTCATTCATGACAGTTTTACTCTCGGATGTTTGTCAGACGTTCGCGAGAGGTGGCGCAGTGGAAAAAAAACCTTAAGATGTAATTTGGCCCTCTCGGGATATTTGTATCTGTTAGATTTTATTTTGTGTGCATTTGTGATGACAGATACCCACGTAATTAAAAATTAAATCACGTTGGTGGGAACAGTCTGAAAATCTGAGACCAACAAAATCTAAGCTAACAATAATTATTACACGAAAGACCTAGCCGAGTACTTTAAGACGGTCTGGGGAAGCAATACGCAACATACTTTGCGGACAGAGCCACAACAATAGCGAAGCGAGTTCTCCTCTTCGTCAACCATATTTTCTTGCAGCTGTCACAATGACCTTTTCCGGTCTCTTTCTTCTCTGACAGCGACGGCGAGTAGTCAGCTTAAAAATACCACGCGTCTTTTTGATAAACTAAAATATTTTAAGTTAAGTTAATAAAACATAAACGATAGTAAAATTACGTGTTTTATTTCATAAAATATAGAATTTAATTAAGCCAACAATTGTTTGACAGAGAATCTACAAAAACAAGTCAGGGTGTAAATAAGTATTGTCAAAAGAAGCGTTGCTGTGATACGAAAAATCTGCAAATAAGTCGGGAGCTACAAAATCATCAAGAAGACGCACAAAACTTTCTTCGAATATGATATACTTTTTCAGCTCAAATTTAACAAGACGGCGCTGGTGTTCGCACAGATCTAGCTATCATTGTTCGCACTAATACCGAAATGATGACTTTTCTTCCAAACTCAGTTCTAAAACTCGGTATACCCCTTTTCGTGGTCAAGTTTTTAACGTTATATGTACCACTTCACGGACAATTATCACGGAAGATTAAAGGGATGAATATTAAACAGACGTCTGACTGAAAGGCACAGCACTACTAAAAACTAAAAACTAGGAGACATGTATTTTGGTCGGCCATCTTGTTAACGTGGTACCTATCATGGGAAAGTTCTGTACGTTTATACTTTTATAGCGATGCAGTTTCCCTTTTGTTTAAAACAAAATGGCAAATTGACTGCAAAATAATTTAAAAAATGGCCCCAGTCAGCTGTCAAATTTCTGTCATAACTATTGATTAAAATACGTACTAATTAATGTATTAGTACAACACAGGCTTCGAGAATAGCAGTTGATTGAAAATTGAAATACTTTTTGAACGACATTGTTGACATCGCGGTAAATGTTGCCGGAGGAATCACCCGCGATTCACCAAGCCCATGCGAAAGAATAGTAAGGCGAACATCTTCTTAATTAACAAGGGGTATAGGGGAATGCCGTGATAACCTTGCCACAGTTTTCCATTTGTCTGTAAGGCCAATAAATATTGAAATGTATTGTGTGTTCACTTGATATTTCGAACCTTTTTGAATTAGAAAGTCTTTGGACGGAAAAGGATTTTCCTAAACGATTTCGATTACAATTTTTAAAACAATTAATTGACAATTGGTCAAAGGAATACAAACCGTTGAATTTTGCCTTTGTAACGACAGAAAATGTACTAGATTTAAATAAATTTTCACTAGTACGACGTGGATAACAAGTCAACATTGCAAAACAAACCTTTATTTTGATTCAAACTATGTCAGTCAACTTAAAGATGACCATAGAGATTATTTTTAGAACGGCCAATTGTTTATGTGAACCTTAACTTAGTCGGATTGAGTTTAGCAAATATTAGCGCTCTAATTCAAATTTCATAAATCAAAGTCAGAAGACCGCAACAAAACCAGAATGCAGTAATACAAGTTTGATAACGAATAAAATTTGCATTAGAACGCGATTGGGCTATCTAGATACTAACATTCGGCGAGTTCAAATTAAAAAGTTCAACAAGAATATTTTTTATTCATTTTTGCACTTATACGAACTTGAAATGCGGCTTTGCATCATTGAGGCTACAATCATTGTAGTAGAGGATGGTGTAGATTGCATAAGAATCACACAAGAAGAATTGCGCCAACCATGGAGTTGAGTATAATGATCATCGAGTGCGAGGTTTTTTTTCTATAAATACGTATATGGCCGAACTTCTCCATCACCAGAATACGTCCTTGACACCATCAGAGCTTATAGTAATGAGACGAAAAGTTCAAGCAGAGCTGCGTATAATCACACCTGCCAGTTGTAAGTATAGATGACTGTGATGCACATTATGTTCTATGTGTTGTGGTTTTTTGTTCGCAGTATAGTTCTCGCGTGTAAATAAAAATCATGTTTCCCATTACGGCGATTGAGAACGTTTGTATTTAGCTCGCACTATCAAGAGAAATTGAAACTCAATTCTGTTGAAAGTTGTAGTCTTGCATTGAGGAAATGTCGTTGAGGTGAAATACTCAACTAAGCTAGGTTTGATTAACGTTTGAAGAATTCGAAAAATTTAATTCCAACAGTGTTGCTGCTTTGTCTCAATCGAAGGCTTTGTTTGGTAATTTCCCGTTTTGATTATTACTATACCCATAAGGCATTTGCATTTGGTGTAGTTGTACTAATTATCTGCTAATAAGGTGCAAAGCTTCAAGTTTTTCTAACGCGGAAATGTAGGTACCCAAAAGCGAGGCTGTATAGCAAATCGTTGTAAAATAGTTAATCGAAAATGCATGTGAACTTTGGGTGAACGTTCTTGAGTTCAGGAATGTTTACACTTGCTCGAGATTATAATATATCTATTAACTGGTAATTGTTGTTAGAAAATGTTGATCACATGTGTTGTAAATGCTTTCAAAGTTTCGGCATTGGCTGGCAGCAATTATCGATTCAGCAATTTTTAGGTCATTATTTATAAAGGTTTTGTGCTTCTTTTAAGAAATTGAATTACCTCGTTTGATAATTAGCGTTCTTGAGTAGGCCTGAGTTTGAAGGATAGAGTATTGAACTTTTTGGGTTACATTCGTGTAATTTATTTGAAGCGTTGGTGGAAGAGATTTTAAGAAATTTTGGGAAATGAAACATTTAAGTCGGCGATTTTGTAGGTGTCATCATCTAAACCTTTTTTAACACATAAGTTTCGCAACTAACAAAAAACGTCTTATTCCATATACCTATGATTAGAGTTTAAAAAATTGTCTTGGGTAGATTTTTTAACAGAACCTCCTGTCCCGGCCTAGGAACATGTTCACGTGACCATATAGATGGAATTTTCTGTATCAAAATATTGGGCTCATGTTTTTTTAAAGGCAAGTTGGTTGGATGCGGAAAAGCGAAATTATCAAAATGTATAAAAACAACTGGCGCTCAGGGAAATGGCTCATCATCAGCCTTTATTACCCATAATCATCCATTGGGAGCTTTTTTTCATTCTAATTCTTTTGGTAGAAACCAAAATGTAAACACCATTGGTAGGAGTTGCAGCATATACCTAACGTTGAGACCAAGTTGGGTCCTCCTGATAACAAACCGATCTAGATTTCTCGAAAAATAATGAAATGTAAGTTTTTTGTATATTTTAATATTTTTATCACTTTAAAGAGTCCTTCACAAACAACGAGTTATCACAGCATAGAAAATAATTGCTAAAGCGTGTCTACGGTCAATAGGTAAAAAAACATTGAAATTTAGTCTTCACTCTACTTAAACTGGTTCAGGTGTTTTAAATTTGAACTAAACTTCGTATTTGACAACATTGCAATAGTGAAAGTGGATAAAATGTGGCACCCAGTTTACGGAGATTGTTTGTATCGACTTCAGTATAAGTTAAGTAAGTAGTTCCAACGGCTAATTGTGTTTATTATAATATTTGTTTTGTGTTTGTTTAGGTAACTGTCCAGTCTATGCAAAGTGCTTGCACATGTTGGCAATTTACAGAAGTTATTTTGAGGACTTGAATAAGAAATCGATTTTTGTACAATAAAACCTGCCTTTCCCTATTTAGGTACAGCAATTTGTCGTATAATGACACCCACGTACCAAATTAAGTGATGTGGTTTACTGACATCGAGTAAACAACTACAGCGATATGAAGTTTGAAGTTATTTGGGGCCCCAGTTGACCCCGAGCATTTGCGACGGTTATAAAAAAGTGTATGAATGGATCGCATGCAACTTTACAAGACGGCATTTTCGAGGAACACATTTTTTTTTTTTAAATTGGGTATTGGTATTTAAAATTTAAATGAAAGCCCAATAGGGAATAGGAAATTAACTTCTGGTACCCAAATGAATATGTTCTATATCGTTGTGAATATTTTAAAGCTTTTTAAAATGATTTTGAAGACAGTTTGTTTATTCTAAGAAAGCATTGTGGTTTAAAAATATATATTAAGTTTGAACTGGATGTACATTTTTTATTCAAATACAAGACCGGGGCATCACTTTTATTCCAGACATGAATAATAACTTCACCCTGTCATAAAATTTTCAGTTTGACGAAGATTAAAAAAGAGATGAATTTTTGACCCGATAATATTTAAAACAAAATTAAAAAATCGTACGCGGACATAATTTTTGGTCCGGATTTAATACAAAATTTAAACGTTTCAGCCAAATGTAAAGTTCATTGTTCAATCGGAAAATTTACCCGGATATGTAATTTTTTTTACCCGAGTAAACAAATTTTCGTAAATTTTACCTTTATATGAAAAATTTAACAGTTCAAGTAGAGCCTTTTTCTAAAACGACCAAGAAACTGCTACTGGTACTGATCATACTTCCGCAGTATGCTCTAAAAACGTTTCAAAATATTGCAAACTTATTTTTAAAACGGTCGTCAATTAAAAAAAATTATTTTGATGCAAATAATTTGACTGTACGCAGGAAGTGTGAAAATAAATTACGTGACTTTGGCATACTATGGTTAGAAAGTGTCTAGTTTTATTTGGGTGAAGCAACTGTGGTGTACCTTCCCCAAGATAATTTTTTTTTGAATTGCTTAAACTGCATTACCGATGTGTTTCGCAACAAATTTCCAATCGAACATATTTAATTTTTCTTTGAACGAACCCTCTTGACGAACTAATCCGCCATATTTTATTTGAACGAAACTTCATCAGAGCAAAAGCTTCTTTTACCGGTGCCCTGCTGGTTAGCGTTCTTTTCCATCTTACCACTCAAGCAGAAAGCAAGTGCACCAGCAGAACTGGAAGGTAACGACCTGTAATTTCACTACGTGCTTTTAAAATTGCTTGCTTATTCGTAAACTAGGCTTTACCTCTATAAATAGTTACATATTATATAACCTGGAAGAGAAGTTTCTTTCCAAGAAACCCAAATTGGAACTTGATTTTCCAAGCGGCTAATATCCATCAAAAGGTGTGTAGTGGTAATTGCTAATTCATTTTTTTTTGAATAAAGCCATTGTCTTTTCACAGAAAATCGGCGGATGAGCTGTTGGTAATGGCCTAGTGCTGCTCCCATAAATCAAAAACAGGGGGATTGACGATAAATATCCACCTGCTGATCAGACACGTTGTCCGTTACCACACCATCCGTACCGTTTTATTTTAGCGTGACTTGGAAAACCCGTGTTCTCCACATCAAACGAGGACATAACCTCATATCTCAATTCTTCGGCCAACCATACCTGCTACACAAATCATCACCGAACACAAATCATCTGAAAACCAGCATTAAACGAGCATAAAATTAAAAGTGACAAGTGTTTGTGACAAATCCATAAAATATTTCATTGACTACCTAATTACATACGTTTTCTTTTAAATTACCTAGTTAAAATATTAAAAAAATTGCGAATTTCATATAAAAAAATCGATACGGATAATCGACTGACCAAAATTATTCTAATTAAAATTCTTGATTTTGAAGTCTAAATTCTAAAACCTACCTTAAATTCTAATCACAAAAAAAAAAAAAAAAAAAAGGAAAAAAAAAAGAGATTAAAACCTACTTAGCCTAAGAAGTGATTTAATTAAAACTTAACTACAAAAATTGAAACAGAAGGAGCGGAACTTTGTGCACAAATTTCAGCGCTGGACATTAATGTGAGTACAAAACTATAACATATATTCTTTATTTATCATTTCTTTGGCTATATTATAATATTCGTTATATACACAATTTGCTTTACATATTATAACATCGGGTCATAAATTTACTTAAAGTTGTACCAGGCACTATTAAAAGCTTCGATTATCCTACAATCCCGTATATAAACTTACCGTCAGTATAAATAACGTTACATATATAAACAACATTCAAAATGAAACACTTATGAATCAATTTTGTCATAAATGAACTAAACAATAAAATAATCATGTGTTAAGTTACATAACATTAGTTGAGATGAGTCATTTTTGATCTGTACGTGGTCTTATTTAGGGACGATCCCAACAGAAGTTGAGGAGGGATTCGTCATGGAGCATGGCAGCGGCCAGGTACAGAGGGGAGGGTTTCTCGGGGTAAAATAACATCCAACACCCCACCAATGCTGATAAGCCTTTCATATATATTTAGAACTAGTTTCGTCCCTTTCTCAGTTCCCTTTCTTTCGTGAAACTCCTTTGGTGTGCAAGGATCGTTTTTCGCTTACAGTTACACACAATTTTCTACCATTTACTTCCGTCAATCTTATAACCAATAGCAATATACAAGATGTATATTCCTTTTCATTCGTTGTAAGCTCTTTACGACCTATTGGAGCTTTCTTCTGGCACGATAATTTTTGATTGCTAAGGGTAGCAAGCAGCAAGATCCCACCCCACCGTCGAGCGAACGCCGTGCAACCGCAAGCGTGCCAATAGCTGCTTTGTGTGAAGAATCATACCACCCGATTTCAGTCGCATTTGCTATGAACAAATAACACACCCCCCTGAAATGCTACAATGGCGCCCAAAACGTGGTACCTGAAATGCCAGGAACAATATAACATACTGTTCCAAAATGACATTTAAATATACCACAACCAGCTTTCTTGCGGAAGCTAGGATAAATTAACTTGTGTTCTGTTAACCAAAACACAATTTTCTCTTACATAGATTAGTTCAAGCTTCGTTTAGTAGTAATGAACATCTTAGAGACGAAGCATACACATATCAGCTTATATGTAACCTAAGATAGTTGTCTGCTTTAAATTCACATTAATGTCGACTTCCTGAGTCGCTAATGATTAGCTTAGCAGTCCAGAAAGGCGAAATTAATACAACTTGGAACTAATCGATCTGCACATCATTTTACTCTTCGGTATTCTTTTTATTTTTCTCCAAATTCAACATGAAATTCTTATCAGCAACATCATTCCCGTACATTTCAATTTGACAGAAATCTCAACGTCACTACATAAATATTTTTGAAAACAACTACATAGATAGTTAATTTCCCATTCAGCTAGTTAATTAGCAATATCAATGTACTTCATATCTTTTGTTAAAATTCACGAAACAGAATCAAACAAACATGAAGAAAAATAATACAAATAATGGTGCAGTTCCCAAACGAGTAATACCAACACGCTCACAGACACTGCATCACGATGACAACACACCTAATCATAGGAATCCGGTTATGCATTCTCCGCACCGATTGGCGGCAAGGTCTCCTAACCGTTCGTCATATGATTCAAATTTAAGCTTTAATAATTTTGTCAACACTTCCATCGGCTCGGTTCGACCAAATGTGGTTACAACAGCTACCGCTACTCTGACAACAACGACAACTGTAACAAGTATGTCAAATCCAATGGTGTCATCAGTAGTTGCAGATGTTAGAGAAAGGAATACAAGCAACTCGTTCTCATATGTTGCACCCAACAAAAATGTTGATAATTTTCTCAATGTTGCCCATGCCAATATATCAAATGCTGCTAACAACAGAGTGCTTGATGATTCTGTTTCCCATATTCTCCCTCTCCCAAGTCTTGGTGTTAATAATCTCCAACAAGCTGATTATTTACCAAATAATTATTTACAAAATAATCAACAAACTCATTTCGAAGCAAGCAATGCACAAGAGACAAATCAGATGGACGATCATATTCGGAAAATTGTTATCGATGCATTAGGGGAATTGTTACCTTCGACAGTCAAAAATAATATTAAGAAGCCAATTCAACCTCCCGTTAGTAGGCAACAGACCAATCGTGATTATATTCCACTTCAGAATCACCAACCTAGTCAGCGAAATGTAAACAATAACCTTGTCAGCAACTCTAATATGGATGATTATTTAAATAACGATTACAACAACAGCATTGGTTCTAACAGAGTTTTTCCACCAGACAGAGAGTGCCATTCACGATCAAATGACAATTTTGCCTTTCGGTTAGATCGTTGGGGTCTTAAGTTTGACGGAACATGTAAAGGAATGTCCGTCGAAGACTTTGCGTTCAGAGTAGACATGCTAAAAGAAAATTATAATTGCACTTGGAACGATGTTTTGATGAATTTCCATCACCTTTTGACAGGGGTAGCGCAGGACTGGTATTGGCAATTTCTACGCGGAAACCCTCGAGGAGATTGGCCAAGTCTTCGTCGTGCATTAATAAAGCAATTTCGAAATCACGAAAATGATTTCGAGATCATTAAACAACTGATGGATAGGAAACAACTTCCAAGAGAGAGCTTTGAAGATTTCTTTAATGCGATCATGCAATTAAGAAGCCAATTGCGGCAACAAATTCGAGATCAAGATCTTATTGAAATTTTACGAACTAATATTAACTCAAAACTTATGAGCTTCATTTATCCAATGAAAATTTATACGTTGGAACATTTCAAAGATGAGTGCAAAAGAACTGAAAGGATGATACAAGCACGATTTCCGATTGTCAGTCGAAATATTCCGTATCAGACAGTTCATGAGATCGAAGACTTTAATGATACACTTAACTTTGATAACGATAGTTATAATGTTTCTGCAATAGCAAATTCATGCAGAGCAAATTCCAACTCTCAAAAGAAAGTTTTCCCTGCCAAGGTACTCACCTGTTATAATTGTAAATGTGCAGGACATTTGTTTATTGACTGTCCATCACCAATCAATCGATTGTTTTGCTATCGATGTGGGTCAGATGGGGTCACAGTCCTAACTTGTGTTCGATGCAATAGTCAAGTGGAAAACCAAAAGACGAACGAGATGAACACCGGGGAGTCTCGTTCAACTCAAACCTACCCGGAGTTGTAATGGTTGATGCGTGTACCAACACGAACCTGGACTATGGTACATCCTTTGTCTGTAGCCCCCACAATACCCAAACCTTGAATCGTTATATAAAGCATAAACAAAATTGTTTTCGAAACTTACCTTATGATGAAAGACTAAAAAAATACAACGAGCTTCGATACAAAATCCTTAAGTTGGAAGAGATTAAAAACAAGAAGGAGTCAAACAAATTTTGTAAAACACGTTTACGCTACAAAAAACGAAAGATTTTTAAACAAATTATTAGTGAAACAATTGTTAACAGCAGTTTGGATTCTCGGCCATATGCCACAATCCAGATTAAGAGCACGAAGATAACTGGATTATTAGACAGTGGAGCGAGCATTTCTTGCCTCGGTAAAGATTGTTTGCAAGTAGTAGGTGAGTTAGGTATCCCTATTTTAGAATTCGCTTCTTTTATTAGAACGGCAGATGGGAAACAACAGTCGATTATAGGACGTATTAACACTGAAATTACTTACAACAATCGGCAAGAAAAACTAGACCTATACCTCATTCCATCGCTCACGCAGTCATTGTATTTGGGCATTGATTTTTGGCAAAAGTTTCAAATTGCTCCAAACATTGTCAGTGAATTGGCTGAGAACTCAGATGTAACACGGATCACTGACGGCAAACAGCAAATTGATTTAAATGACTCGGAAAAAAAAACTATTGTCGGATGTAATAGCAAAATTTCCATCTTTTGCAAAACGTGGCTTAGGTAAAACTTCGCTAGAAAAACATTCCATCGATACGGGGTCAGCGGAGCCTATCAAACAGCGGCATTATCCGGTGTCACCGGCAATCCAAAAATTGATTTTCAGCGAATTAGATCGCATGCTTTCTTTGGGAGTGATCGAAGAGAGTATGAGTTCATGGAGTTCACCCGTCGTTCTCATCAGGAAGCCTGGAAAGAACCGGCTTTGCCTTGACTCTCGGAAAGTGAACTCACTCACAAAGAAAGATGCGTATCCTCTTCCTCATATAGAGGGCATGTTGAGCCGTCTGCAAGATACACGTTACATCAGTAGCGTGGATCTTAAGGACGCGTTTTGGCAGATACCTCTAGAGAAAGAGTCCAGGGAAAAAACTGCATTCACTGTGCCAGGACGACCATTATATCAATTCACCGTCATGCCGTTTGGGTTGTGTAATGCAGCTCAAAGGATGTGCCGGTTAATGGATAGAGTGATCCCCAGTGCACTTAGGGAACAAGTTTTTGTATACCTGGATGATTTGCTGGTCATTTCTAAGGATTTTGCCGGTCACATTGAGATTCTCGAAAAGGTAGCTGAGTGTTTACAAAAGGCGAATTTGACAATCAATGTCGAAAAGTCAAACTTTTGCTTCAGAGAACTAAGGTACTTAGGGTACATCGTAGGAGATGGCCACATCAAACCGGATCCTAACAAAGTATCAGCAGTAAAAAGCTTTCCAGTGCCAACTTCTCAAAAGCAAGTACGGCGGTTTTTAGGACTTTGTGGGTGGTATCGACGTTTTATCCGAAACTTCGCTTCAATTGCTAGTCCCTTGTCTGATACTTTGAAGAAAAATAAGCCATTTGTTATGAACCCTGATGCCCTGTTGGCCTTTGATTCTCTGAAAAATGCTCTGATATCTGCTCCTATATTGTCTAACCCGGATTTTACGAAGCATTTCACTATTCAGTGCGATTCCTCAAGCTACGGTATTGGAGGCGTTCTCTTCCAGCTGGATGAAGAAAAAAATGAAAAGCCCATAGCATTCTTTTCAGAAAAACTAAACGCTGCCCAACGTAATTATAGCGTTACTGAACAGGAGTGCTATGCGGCTGTCCAAGCAGTAAAAAAATTCCGTCCATACGTTGAAGGCTTGAGTTTCACCATCGTAACTGACCACGCAAGCTTGAAGTGGCTAATGAACCTAAAAGATTTAAGTGGTAGGTTGGCACGATGGTCGCTTAAACTACAATCCTTTACCTTCGACATTCAGCATAGGAAAGGTTCGCAAAATATAGTACCAGACGTTCTTTCTCGCTCTTTTTGTGAAGAATTATCACCCGAACTAAAACTTAGCAGTAGCCTTGATCTTCAATCGGCGGAGTTTCAGTCACCGTCTTATCTTGATTTGGTTGCAACTTTTTCTAAAAGTCCTGATAATTTTCCAGATATAAAAATCGAAAATGGTGTAGTTTACAAAAAAGCTCCAACGAAAAACACAGAAGAACTCATCGCTGAATTTGACTGGAAAATATGGGTACCCGAAAAACTAAGAAAGTGTTTAATTGAAAATTGTCACAATCCTCCCAACTGCTCACATTTTGGGATGGTTAAGACAATAAATAAGTTAAGAGAGCTTTATTATTGGCCAGGTTTGGCTAATGAAGTTCGCGAATTTATAGGACAGTGTTCTGATTGCAAGCAGAACAAGCCACCTAACATCACTTTACGAGCTCCCATGGGCTTACAACATGAGATCGATAGACCTTTCCAAAAGGTGTATATTGATTTTATGGGTCCTTATCCTCGATCCAGACGAGGAAACGCTTTTATCTTTGTGTTGTTAGATAGCTTTTCAAAGTTTGTGCTCCTAAAGCCTTTGCGCAAAGCAAACACCAAGGCTGTGATCGAATTTTTGAAACAGAATGTTTTTCATCTATTTGGAGTCCCCGAATTCATTCACAGCGACAACGGAAAGCAGTTCGTATCCAAGGAATTCCAAAGCTTTCTGGCAGATTATAATTGCACTCATATTAAAAATGCCGTTTACTCTCCTCAGGAAAATGCGTCAGAGAGAGTAAATCAGTCAATTCTGTCAGCTATTAGGAGTTATATCGGAACTGATCAGAAAGATTGGGACAGGTATCTCTCTGAGATTCAACAAGCTCTGTGTACTAGTGTGCATCAATCTATCGGAGTCACCCCATACTACTGCCTCTTTGGTCAGCAAATGAGCACCAATGGCAGCATGTATACAATTTTTCGTAAGCTTAGAGCACTTAGTGACAGTGACCTACAATATTTGCCGAAGGGTAGTAGGCTAGAAATCGTACGGAGTAAGGTTAAAGAAAACCTTATGCTAGCGCACCAGAAAAATGAAAAAACGTACAACTTGCGAAGTCATAAGCGGACCTTTGTTCCAGGAGAGGTAGCATATAGACGTAACTTTGTGTTAAGTGACGCATCAAAGCACCTGAGCTCAAAACTATGTGCAAAGTTTGTAAAGTGTAGGATTGTCAAGCCTATTGGAAATTCTCTCTACGAGATTGAGAATTTAGATGGTAAAAGAATCGGCGTATACCATACTAAAGATTTGCGAAAGTGACTCCTTTAGAATCCTTTCTGCAGTCAGGGTCATGGGTCGAGCTGATCTTTTTTTTTTGGTGAAGGTAATTTTCTTCGCATCTTTCAGCAACCATAAAGGTGTTTGAAAATCCGCGATTTTGTGGTGTACCTTCCCCAAGATAATTTTTTTTTGAATTGCTTAAACTGCATTACCGATGTGTTTCGCAACAAATTTCCAATCGAACATATTTAATTTTTCTTTGAACGAACCCTCTTGACGAACTAATCCGCCATATTTTATTTGAACGAAACTTCATCAGAGCAAAAGCTTCTTTTACCGGTGCCCTGCTGGTTAGCGTTCTTTTCCATCTTACCACTCAAGCAGAAAGCAAGTGCACCAGCAGAACTGGAAGGTAACGACCTGTAATTTCACTACGTGCTTTTAAAATTGCTTGCTTATTCGTAAACTAGGCTTTACCTCTATAAATAGTTACATATTATATAACCTGGAAGAGAAGTTTCTTTCCAAGAAACCCAAATTGGAACTTGATTTTCCAAGCGGCTAATATCCATCAAAAGGTGTGTAGTGGTAATTGCTAATTCATTTTTTTTTGAATAAAGCCATTGTCTTTTCACAGAAAATCGGCGGATGAGCTGTTGGTAATGGCCTAGTGCTGCTCCCATAAATCAAAAACAGGGGGATTGACGATAAATATCCACCTGCTGATCAGACACGTTGTCCGTTACCACACCATCCGTACCGTTTTATTTTAGCGTGACTTGGAAAACCCGTGTTCTCCACATCAAACGAGGACATAACCTCATATCTCAATTCTTCGGCCAACCATACCTGCTACACAAATCATCACCGAACACAAATCATCTGAAAACCAGCATTAAACGAGCATAAAATTAAAAGTGACAAGTGTTTGTGACAAATCCATGAAATATTTCATTGACTACCTAATTACATACGTTTTCTTTTAAATTACCTAGTTAAAATATTAAAAAAATTGCGAATTTCATATAAAAAAATCGATACGGATAATCGACTGACCAAAATTATTCTAATTAAAATTCTTGATTTTGAAGTCTAAATTCTAAAACCTACCTTAAATTCTAATCACAAAAAAAAAAAAAAAAAAGGAAAAAAAAAAGAGATTAAAACCTACTTAGCCTAAGAAGTGATTTAATTAAAACTTAACTACAAAAATTGAAACAGAAGGAGCGGAACTTTGTGCACAAATTTCAGCGCTGGACATTAATGTGAGTACAAAACTATAACATATATTCTTTATTTATCATTTCTTTGGCTATATTATAATATTCGTTATATACACAATTTGCTTTACATATTATAACATCGGGTCATAAATTTACTTAAAGTTGTACCAGGCACTATTAAAAGCTTCGATTATCCTACAATCCCGTATATAAACTTACCGTCAGTATAAATAACGTTACATATATAAACAACATTCAAAATGAAACACTTATGAATCAATTTTGTCATAAATGAACTAAACAATAAAATAATCATGTGTTAAGTTACATAACATTAGTTGAGATGAGTCATTTTTGATCTGTACGTGGTCTTATTTAGGGACGATCCCAACAGAAGTTGAGGAGGGATTCGTCATGGAGCATGGCAGCGGCCAGGTACAGAGGGGAGGGTTTCTCGGGGTAAAATAACATCCAACACCCCACCAATGCTGATAAGCCTTTCATATATATTTAGAACTAGTTTCGTCCCTTTCTCAGTTCCCTTTCTTTCGTGAAACTCCTTTGGTGTGCAAGGATCGTTTTTCGCTTACACACAATTTTCTACCATTTACTTCCGTCAATCTTATAACCAATAGCAATATACAAGATGTATATTCCTTTTCATTCGTTGTAAGCTCTTTACGACCTATTGGAGCTTTCTTCTGGCACGATAATTTTTGATAGCTAAGGGTAGCAAGCAGCAAGATCCCACCCCACCGTCGAGCGAAGGCCGTGCAACCGCAAGCGTGCCAATAGCTGCTTTGTGTGAAGAATCATACCACCCGATTTCAGTCGCATTTGCTATGAACAAATAACACACCCCCCTGAAATGCTACACAACATCTGACGTAGCAAAAAATGAGGTACCGCCCTTTAAAGATGGAAATGATTATCCGAAAAGTAAGGGTGTTGAAATGTCAAATGAATTATTTAATTTTTCCAAATTTAACCTACGGACTAAATTGCATTTCGGACCAACTATTGAGATTTAAGAAGAAAAACCTGACCGAAGAACATTTAAGTTACTCCAATCTCTTAAGCGCGATCTGTAGCCGTAAATTCGTACGATCGAAATATGCAAGTTAATTGCTGGTCCAAATTTCAAACTCGTAGCAAAATGTAGACGTCATAAGACTCGTAGATTAGGCTCTTATGGATTACTCAATTACACAAAGTTGCACCAAATAAATAAGCATTCACTAATGTTCGTAGATTGCTATGATATTTGACATTTGCTGTATAAATTTGTCAAATCTATCTTACTTCCACTGAACAAACACAAAGCGATGTTTATATGAGCTCAAACGAAAAAGCACGCCACTGGTCTGCGAGTTTATTTTAGATAACAAAAAACTGTCATCTGTCAGAGATGACACTCTGTCTTGTGCTTTGTGTCACAACAGTAGGACAACAGTTTACAAATGAAAGAAATGCTACAAATACTCGAACTTACTTCGTATTGGGAAATCATTGCTAACATCATTAAAATGCACAAACACTGCCGTCTTTAAATCACAGTCACTGTCATTGCAGAGCAATTAAATATCACAGACGTCAAATTAATTATTACAACGATAACCGTGTTGCCTTTTGTTATAAATTATAACAAACGAGAGTCAGATACATAAATGCTGTGTGCGCGATTATCTGTCGTCAAGTTGTAGACTCTTTAACAGATCGTGTCGGGATTGACAACCGAATGAAAATGCATCTGATCGCAAAAAGATACTCGTCAGCACTAAGTTGTAGAGACGACAGCACACTCGCAAACAAAACAAAAAATACACGAAACATATCTATGAGCGATTTAACAACAATATGCGATAAAATTATTTTATCATTGTTTACCCACACACATATTCACTACCCTCTACCTATGTACTCCGCACACCATTCGTTAGGCGACATGGCAAACAAATCGACTGATTAAAGAACATTTTTTCGGTTACTCGTGACTCTTGTGATGGCCAGAAGCTTGTTCTAGACATACCCAATAATTCACCGAATCAGTCTTACCGAGGTTTACCTGTACATGGAGAGCAGTGCGGCGTAGAATTTGATTTGGGAATTTTTCAAAAAAATTTGCATTATTAGTAAAACAAATAAACAAAAGTTTGTTTTGATTTTTTTTGTGGAAAATGTGAGCCTACCCTTTTTTGGTTTTACAGAATTATTATTGAACTATTTTCGTAAAGAATTTGATTGAATTTGCGACTTGTTTTGATTAGGAAAATACGGGAGCTGTCTACCCGTTATTAATGGTTTCATTAAGAAACTATTAATAAAGATTAGATACCTATTTGCTGACAGCTGACAGATTGCTTAACAGATTTGTGATTTAAGGAATTTAAAAATAAAAAATAAAATTAATCAAAGAAATGAAAGTTCGGTCTTCAGATCCAACTTCAAAAAGCGATGGCCAGCAAAAAAAAATCGTGTGTCTTTCGTTATGACAAAAGCTGTATAACTATAAAGCTCTGATAGGTCTGCTCTTCCATTTTTCGCAAATTGGAAAAACCAATAAAATGATTATAAGCAAGCATGACTTTACAAATAGATAGCCCTGCGTTTGCACAGTTTGTCTATCTGTTGATTGACCGTCCTTCTAGCGCTTTTGCTTCTCAATTAGTATTGCGTTTGATTGATAAAGTTGGAATTGGAGAGCTCCGAAACATTTTTATATAATCTTTTTGACTGTGAAAAATGTATTTTGGACACGACTTTTGTTTGATATTTATATACGTTACTAGTCTTGGAGCTCTAGGGTCTCTGTCAAAATGTTGATTTTCTCTCGAATTAAGCGAAAAGCCTAATTCCATTCGTCCCATAATTAAAAGCTCACATAAATAAATCGTTTTGGACTTTTTATTTTAGCCTCAGAACGATCTTAAAAAAGTTTCTTATGTCAGGAAACCTATTTAACGCGTTAAATATTTGATATAATCTTTGTTTGACAGCTTGCTCGGTTAAGTATTGGAGAAAATGTTAAGCAACATGATTAGGATTACTGTAGCTAAGGTCCTCTTTTTGGCTGTTATGTACACTTAACTGCACTTTTTAAGTTCTATCATTTAAACTCAACAAATCTAGAGCCACGAAATAGTAAATGGGAACAAGTTACGTGCGACCCAGTCGTGAACGTTTTTGTTTTGAGAGAAGAGGTCGAATATCGTTAGAGAAAAATATCTTTTCCAAGTGTTTGAATAGATCGTGTGCTATTTTTATGAAATGGAAATTGTCTTCATTGCTTGCAGGATTCCTACAAAAACATTTTTTTAAGTTAGAAAAAAAATGAAAAGCCTTTCAATATATCAGAAATAATTTCACTTCCAATCTGCAATATTAAATTACGTTATAGTTTTATTTTCCTTCTTTTAATGCATACAAAAAAAAAGTTGCCGCACAGGCCTAACTTCTCAAAACCATCCATTTGTGGGAGTTTTTTTTTTGGAACGAATTTTATGCATGCAAACTATGAAAACCATGAATCGTGCCGTAATTTATTGATGACTCAAGTATGAATATTAAATCTTACAGATAGTATTTATCCAGCAGTTTTTCTTAGAGAACTTTTGATTGTTGTGTAGTACATACTGTTCTTTAAATTCGTAAAAAGTCCTAGCAATTTAAATAAAATGTATGCAGCTCCAATTTAAATTCAAGGCAACATGAAGGTATTGTGGAGTACCTACATACATAATATTGATACTTAGTGACTATTTTTAACTCTCTCACATTATTATGCCAGAAATATGTAAATTTTTGTAATGCATGCACTGACATTTTGTAGCACGTGTGAGGAGCGAAGGTTGGAAGCAGTCTAGGTAGAACCCAATAAATTTCACTGAAGGTCGGCTTAAGGCAGAGTGTTCATATGTTATTATGAGCATTTATTCGATAACAAAGGAATTCATAAAAAGAGCAATTTGAATTTGTTGGTTTTGAAGCGACAAGTAGGTACTGTACCTCTTAACAAATAAATATAAATATTTTGGCGCGACAGGTCTATGGGACCCAAGGCCTAGCTTCTCACAACCATTCGCTTTGTGTGGGTTTTCAATTTTTGGGACGAATGGAAGGGATCTACAATTTTACGCCGAGTCCAAACGGCTAATTGAGAAGCTCATTCATGACAGTTTTACTCTTGGATGTTTGTCAGACGTTCGCGAGAGGTGGCGCAGTGGAAAAAAAACCTTAAGATGTAATTTGGCCCTCTCGGGATTCGAACCTGAGCCCCTCGCTTAGTAGCCCAATACACTACCACTACGCCACTGTGCCGACAACAGTTTTGTTCAAAAATCATAAAAAATGACTCTTTGAAAGCTATAGTTAAGAAATTTAGAGACGCATTACAAAGAAATTTAAACAATAAACTTAACCAAAACGAGCGGCGCCAATTTATTATTTACGACAGTCACAACCAGAAAGATTCGAATTGTGAAGGCTAATTTACATATTGGACTTTTTTTGATCGGCGAAAATTGGGACGAGGAGCAACTGAATAGCACACAAGAAGCGAAAATCCTACACATGTTTATATTTCATCTTTTTGTGATTTGTATCTATCACTTGGAATTTTAAGACGAATTCGCAGATAAATAATCAGCAAGTATAGAAGAAACAAACATAAATAATTTAATTTAATCTTAAAGGGAACTTTTGTTAAATACTGAAAATAGAAATTCTACTATACTATTAAATACAAATGCGGACCGAAGTTAAAAAGTTAATTCGGAGGATCAAACATTTGCAAAGTATCGCTTTTTGAATTCTTAAATTAAAACAGAAGGTTAAAGAAAATATATTTTGCTATTGGTAGGCACATTTAGGTTAGTAAAAAATGTAGTTCTGCTAAGCTTAAGGACAGGCCTAAAAATAAAAGCGAAAGTTTTCCATATTGAGTTTTAGAAGAAAATAAAACATAATTTGCTGTCAAAATAAAGTAATGCCTTGACCAATGATATAGACGTTGCAATATTTTTTAATTGGCAGGGTGATCTATAAGAGTATTTCGTAGATAAGAATGTACCTTTGAATAAGTTAAGTCCTCAACCCAACAATTATAATAAAAATCCAAAAGAAACCCAAATTGACAACTTATCCGACAAACTTCTGATTGATTTTTATTTCACCATATATTTTAAAAGACTATATACCAACATATGTATGTATGTATATGTAAAATGTAGAATATTTCTAAAACTCGCAGCAACACGTTACCCCACTTGGGGCAAATAATAATGATTTGAGCAAATACTTTCTTTGCATTCATAGGTAAGTAGCACCTATTTCCAAACATTTTAAATTGTATCCGCTACGTACGAGTACATGTATGTGTATTTGATAATCAATTAAAGTAACAAAAAACATCAGCATAATATGTCAAAAATCTAGATATTTTAAGCTTCTTAGTCATTGCATTCATTCGCGAATCTAGTAACAAATTCCATTCCAATTGAAGTTTTTCCCTACACTGGTATTATTTGTTATTAACGCTAAAGTTAGATTGTTTGATTTGCTTAGACGTTATTTCTGCAATTTTCCCAGAATAGCTCAATTAGGGAAATCAAATATTCAAAGCACGTATATCTGAGTTGATTGACTATGTAACTGAATTAGGTGCCATTTCACTGATATGGGCATCAAAACATTGGGTTAAATTTAAAATGCAATTTAGAATGCATAAGGAGAATCACTGATTTTCTGCCTAATTGTAAATTGTAATTGCTGGCTTTAGAGCCAGTGAACGGATTTCAATGTGATTTCGACAAACTTGTACAGTATTTTTAGAGGAAGGCTTTTCTCTAGCTACTGTAGTTTATTTAATAAAATATTTTGTAATTACCTACTTTGTAGGGCATGTAGGTAATACGTTAATAAACGACTAGTTTTAAAAAAATAATGAATTTAAACACCCACAGCATGCAACCCATTAATGCACTATAATTTTTGCTGTAAACTGATGTCGGATAAATAATAGTCTTTTAAATGGATACCGTATTAGCGAGTGATGTTAAATTTGTGAAAGCTATTTCTCATCTAAATATTTTGGGGAATTTTCCGAAACGATTTATAGGGTCAATTTTAGCTTAATTGATTTCAAATTCTATTTCGAATTTTACATATTTTTCTTTTAACTCATTTCTAGACCGAAAATTCCCCTAAAAAGGGAAAATATCACACGATATGATAACATTGAGCCTGCGATCTGTTTCCCTACGACCAATGTACCCATAAGTCAATTAGTTGTAATAGTATATTACTTTTGAAATGTTTTAAAGAGAGTTCACATTTTACAAACCTATGATAATAATTAATACGAAAAACAAAAAAAAAACGACCAATGGTTTTTCATCATTTTATTGCGTACGAATTATAACGGATCAAAAAATTTCAGCAAATATTTGCAAAATTTATTCATGTTTAACATCATTCTGTCATAAAGGGGCGACCCAAATTTGACTGTTAGTCAATTGAATTGTAATGAACTTCGCCGCAGGCTGGCTTTGAAGTGACGAGTTATTTCGCTATTAGTTTTCGACATCTTTGACATGTATGCATAAAGTTAATGAAATGTTAATGAGGTTCAACCGACGATATGGAACTAGAAGAAACGAGTTTCTTTTACGATCTAATGGGATGGTCAAAATTACCTTTCATTTATGCATTTGCAAATGTCTTTAGCGGATATATTTTGCGTTTTTAGGGTAATTTAAATGGGCGATTCAAAAAATTTTAAATTTAAGGAGAAGTAGAACATTTTATTTTAAGTGATACTTAACTAAAAATTATTATTATTATTAATCAGTTAAAAAATAGTTAACCACAGATTTTTTTAAGTCGAATATTAATTGCAAGGTTTTATTAAGTTTAATCATTTTTCAGAAAGAATTTTTTTATTAAATTTCATAAATAAATTTGTGTCTTTGTTAGTATTTTTTTTTTTTAAATTCCACAAATTACACAAATTCGAAAAAAGCCTCTTCAAGATATTTCCCAAAAAGACTGTACCAATTTTTCATTTGTTTTCCCATGTTTTCGGCTGATATATTTTTAAACCTTTAATAAACTTTTAAGCGATCTTTATTCATCTGCTCCAGGCAATAAAATTTGCTATTATTTTACCGCACGTTTTTTTGGACACTGAAGTTGTCGCAATATATTCCACTAAGTACTCAATCATGACATTTTTTTTATTGAAGTTGTCGGTTAAAAGTGCACATGCTGAATCCGGTAAATGGATGAATACTGCTTTGCTAAATTTTATATTAGTTCTTTGACTTTTTAATCCGTGCTATTTTTTTTATGTTTTTATGAATAAAAGAACTGTTAAAAAAAACAGTATTTAGAGATCGGACCACATTCTTTCCGAAACCTTAAGGACCACAATAGGTTATTCTCAAAATAACTTCTGTTGGGTTATAGAGATGCACTTCAATTTAAGTGTTTTATTTATGAAGAATGAACTGCAAGCCGCTCACATACTCTTAACTTCAAAGTGTAGTTGCTACTTGCTAGTTTTAAAAGTTTGACGGCAATTGTCTGAGATTTAACGCGACTTTACCCCTCTACTGTGAATCAGTGCTCTTAGGCCTTTGATATAACAAATTTCAATTCGAAAGCTTAAATTTCCCTAAAAAAAACCTTCCAAATTTCCCACTACATTAAAACAAGTATAGATCAATGAAACTGTAGGTATAACAAAGCTAAATTTTCATTTCAAATAGTCCCTACTAAGCCGATTTTAAAATTAAGTAAGTTTTAAATATGAACCTCTCCTTAAATTGAGATAGTAACTACTTTTAGTTTGAAAAATCGATGGTGGCATCTTTTTTGTTATTAAGACAGATAAATAATAAAACGGGAAAACCGTTTTTCATAAATCTTAAATGATAAAAGCGGCTTCCATAATTTCACAACAATCCGCTTGGTAAACATTGAAATCATTCAGAAGATCGCAACTTTAAAATTGATCTTCAAAAGTACTCATTGAGCTATTTCTCTTTATTTATATAGATGATCGCAAAATTGATTTAGAATTAGGAACGCTTTTTGACACCTGTGAGGTATTACTAGTACTTAAGTAATTAGATAGGTCAACAGAGGCTGTGCTTGGTTATGAGTAGGTATATATGCGGTTTGCTGTTCAGTAAGAACAGATATCTTACGTCAATTGTAACTATAGCCCCAAGAGGAGATGTAACCATTCTTTCTATAAAATATTGACTAAATGCTTTTCCACCTTTCTCTTGTAGTATTTGAATTATTTCATTCACGATATTGCGCATGATGGGTGGGTTAAAGAAATAAGATGAAAAGGGATGGATGCATGATAAAAAATTCAGAAAGTATTACTAAGGAATCTTTCTTCAAGAGTTCTAATACGAGTATGCAAGAAATGACACACCCTCCCTATGTGCTTAATGGAAAGTTATGCCCTAAAATCATACAGATCACAAAAGATCGAAGTCCAACCCTAAAATGACTCCATTCCCAGAATTTATTCAACGGATGGAGAGATGCCAAAAAGAGTTACAATCCAGCAGAAACGGTTAATCAAATTTAGCAAAAAATGTTGAGAACAATAACCCTCAAATCAAAATATTTACACCCCATTTCCAAAGCGTCTTTGCTCACTATACTTGACAATCGAACAATTGAATTCAATTGATTGTCGCCTGCCACTGGTTCTAGTCAAAAAAAAAAGAAGAAACATTTTCGCATCCCGCATTAATACAATCGAATACACGTATTAAGATAAAAATTGGACTTATTTAATATGGAAATTCAGAGCGATCGCCAGATTTACATAAACATTTTAGACTTTCGAACAAGTTTTGTGAAATGAATTAAAAGTTATACCACAACTAGCCAGCAACCGCTTTTTTTTCAACACAATACACACTTCCATAATGTCGATGCAATAGGAATAGGGAACTTCGAACATCCATGGCCAATTAAACGAAATTAAATTAAATTGATTTAATAAATTGTTTACCAACACTCTTTTATAGGTGGCAATGCACCCAATAATCACGAACACCTTCCCGAGGCCATAATTGCATTCAATAATTTGACTTACATGTGCAATTTGTTGTACAGTTTTGTTTTGGCATATTTTCGCTTAGTGGACATTATTTTTGAATTTTTTTTATTCAAATCCATAGCTAAATGAGGTAGTGCACTGTCTGATAAATGAATGATGTTACACAAAATATCTAATGGACACATTCACACGACAACTCACCATATTTTGTTTCCTTTTCTCCTTTTTTTTTTTCTGTTGGTTTCTTTTATGGGGAAACTTTTAAAATCAAGTGAAATCAATTTGATCCTTGATAGGGAGCACAATATTTACACTTTTCGACAAATCACTATTGAATTCGTTGGAAACTTATAAAAATCGTAAAATCGTGTTTGTATCCTTTTAGGGGGTGGGGGGGTGGTAATCCTTTAGCGTGAATCCTGTGTGTTTCTTAATAAATCTATAAGCTAATCACTAATCACGTTTGCTTTTGCAGGCCACACTGAGTTAGATTTAGCACTTGTGAAGAAATCACAGATTCACTTCCAATAGATACAGTATCTATGATGTTTTTTTTTTCTATAATTTTTTTTATTCTTAACCGAGATCAATTTTAATCCTTTTCTGTGTTGGAAAATTGAAACGCAATCGAGAGATAGTCTATGGGAGAGAGAGCAAGGTTCCTTCCTGCACCACACCACAGACAAGACAACGTTTGGCTAAAATTGAAATCACTGAAATAAGTCTCCGTCAACATTGACACTTAGCTTTTATATGAGCTCGCCCCACTACACTGTGCCCAAGACCAAGACAGTGGAATGCATAATTCTCTGGCTTAATTCATGATACGCGTTGTATAGCAGTCGCGTCGCTGGCGTTTAGTCGTATCGTATCGCAGTCGCTCGAGGTTTGTTGAGTGATCGATGATATGAAGCGTTTATTGTCCAGTTTTGAATTTGAGCTGAGATCGCGCATTTCAAATGGAACAACAGGTGAATTGTGAGCGCTGGCGGTGAGCTTCGGGTGGAATTGTCTGTATAACAGTTGAGACTGAGAGCGCATGTGTGATCTGTCTCTGCTTTGTGTTAAAGTGGAGTCGATCGAGAGCTTCATCTAAGAAAGAGAGTCTGCTGTTGTTCTCTTAATGAAAGTTTGGCTTAAGCGTGCGAATCTTTGGAGGTCAATAACGATGCACACAGCACACTCTGGGGCCTGGATGGTGGGTGTTTTAATTTTTCATTCTCTTTCCAAAAAAAACATATGAAACAGGACATGCTTTCAGGTTATTACTGTCAAATCACACGTAGATTTGTGTAAAGATGTTTCCTTCGGTGAAGAGCCAACAAGATTTCTTTCTAAAAGAAGATTTGGAACTTGGAACTTGGTCAATAAAATACGTATTAGAATGGGAATAAAATTTCAGTCGAGAAATTGAAAAAAGCATGAAGGAATTTTACACGCGCAACCTGAGAATGAAGGCGCCGGGAACTTTGCAAAACCTGTCATTATTCGCGACATCATAAAATAACAACAGCATCCTGTTAGAGACCCGACAGCTCCTTTTTATGCCTTTTGAAATAGCAAATATATTTTTAAAATATTCCAAGATGTCACTTTTCAACCACAAGATTTTATGGGCTGTTTGGAAGACTCAATATAGACGTAAAAAATAAATACAGGACTCCAGGCTTAGCTCCTAAAACTCATTGGCGTTTGTGAGCAATTTTAAATTGATAACCTTTTTAAGGACTTTCATGTTCACGAAAGTGTTTCAGACGTTTCCAAGAGGAAACCCTTAAATGCAGTTTCTGTTTATCCGAGGACTCCTACCTCAGTAGTCCAGAACTCTAACTGAGACACTACGCTCCGCTTCTTTTTAAATTTTATTCTGTGCCAATAACAAAATTTGACGTGACTTATAATTAATCTATTCAAACGATAAACGTCTTTACACCCGCATAGATGTTCGTCAAAGTGATAAGGAACCCGCCTTAATCAGTGTATGCTGCCTACAAAATTGTTGAAATGCTATTCGAGGGCTATTTAGATATTCAATTCATATACAAACATCCAAGAATGGTTGACTATTGATGACGATAGGTATAGAAGGCAGTTTAAAAAGTCAAGTTCACTGCCATATAAATCCTTAGTTAGCCTTCAGAAGCAATAAACTCAACTTCTCGCGCACATCGAACGAATTTCGTTTGATTGCAAATCCGCCCAGTGACCATCTGTATCTGTTAAAAGCCTATCAACTGGTTTTCACGCAACCAGTTCTCATATACCCGCACATCGGTGCAGTACCACTTTAAACGCGTTTTGTTGATCCAATCGGAACTAGCTAGGAGAATCTGTTTGGTGGATTTGCTTTATTTCTTATTCATTATTACTGCGTCGGCACAAGTGTATACAAGTATACGATGAACGACCTTAACTTTGAGATACAACAGGCAACTCGCGTACACGCCTAATAAACTTGTCGCTGATCATCGTTTAGTAAGCGGGGATTGTTGAAAACTTTTGTCGACCCTTTGCATGTTTACTGTGATGAATTGGAGTACATTGTATATCTACTTAACCCGAAAGCAGGAAATAAATCATTCAAGGACATGTGGTAATTGTGGTCTTGTCTGTTGCAGTTCTTTCTGTTGACCATCCCCCGTCTGTCTGTGCGTCAGCGAGCATACAATAGTTTCCACCCAGGGACATAAATTACTCAATTAGTGCTGAAAATTTTCTCAAGGCAGGTGCCGATTCTGTATGGCATTGGATCAGTGAGGCGGTAGTTTTGTTCGATAGATTTCCAATTAAGCAAATCTCCTTATAAGAGTAAACTAAAATTAGCATGACTAATAGGTTAGTACAATGCCTTGACATTGGCATGGGGAAACAAACACAAATTAGGTCAATGGCATTGGAATAGGTATGCTTTATGTGATAGCGGTATGTGACATTTTTAAACAAGGAAAATTCTAGTTAGATTTTTTTGTTGTCAGTTTTTAGGGTAAACCGCATTCCTAGATATGAGAGTCCTTCTCTGTGTTATTATTCGTCAATCAGCAGTACTCCAGTGCAACATTTCCTAATTTGACAATAAAAGTGATCTCGATCGGCTCGCTTTGAATTTTTTGTGACTAAAAGTCCTTTATTTTCAGAAACGGGCATAAAAAGACGAAAACTTGTAAAAAAGACATTTGAAATATGCTGTCTTAACTTTTTTTAACCAATCCAATCTTTTTTACAATATTTTTTTTTGGAATTTGTTTATAACTTAAATTAAAAAAAAAACTACTTAAGTAATAATCCCTCCAGAAGTAAGTCAGTTTTTATATTTTTAATTTTAAAAAGCTCAATAATTTTCCAGCAACTGCTGTTTTTGTAAATTCAAACTTGATAAATGCTAAGGTTTGAGTTAAATTCGGCATTTAATTCTAAATAATTAAGAGCGATATCTCAGTTTGATACAATTAAATATATTATACCTATATTTTTATTGCGTTCAATATTAAATTTTGCTTGTTGTCGCACAATTTACAATCACAGAGATATGATTATAAAAATCTTACGTCTGAATAATTAATTTAAGTCCTTACAATATATATATATATATCTATAAATAGATTAATAAATAAACAAATAAAATAATAAAGTAACAAACAAATAAAAAAATTAGTAAATTAAAAAATATACAAAGTAAAAGATAAATAATAGAATTGTTTGAACTAGTGAACCACAATTTATTCCTATGTTTCCACTCAGTTTTTTAATTGAACCCGAACTTTTGGAAACCACACTGTATACACTGTTGAAAGACGGTACATTTGGCGGGACAGAATTTTAAGTGCGGGCCAGACGTTTGGCATCTTTAGATATCATATTATATAGATAAACTGCTATAACTAGCAAGATAAAAGTTTTTTCATTCGTCTTTGAGATGCTCAACAATTCTTTAGTAAAATGACGGCTGCACCGAGACTGCCTGTCGCTTATTAACGGATAGAAAATGCTTCTTTCAACCAAAACAGAAAGTAGGGGCAGGTATACCTCAAGGGGTTATAAGGGTGGAGGTAGTGGTAGTGGGAGGGTAGTACTCGGACTCAAGCTGTAGTGGTAGAATTTTCGACCATCAACGGTTTAGGTCTTCGCCGGCACGGGTGATAGTGCCGGAGTAGATCTTTGCCAATTTTATTGAGCTTATGCTCAGAAAAATCATCCCTTCTACATATGGCGGAGGTCGGGGTTCGTTACAAGATTAGCGGCTGGGCTACTAGTTGCAGTCTTTTTGTTAACCCAAGTAAAACTGAACTGATGCTCTTTACATTTCCCCGTTCAAACAAACAAATTTTTCCTTTATTCACCAGTGCCAAATATCTAGGAGTCATCATTGACCTTAAACTTAGATAGAAGTCTTATATCGAATACCGAGTGCGGAGCCAAGCATAGCTTTCTTCACCTGTAGTAACATTTTCGGCAACAAGTGGGTTCGTTGGATGTACACAGCGGTGGTACGCTCGTTCTTCACATTTGGATGAGTGGTATGGTGGCCGGCCTTATTTTAGGCCTACAATATCACTAAAATAAGTAGAGTCCAAAGAACAGCTGGAATTGGAATCACAGGAGCCCTATACGATCAAGTACGTTAATTGGGCGATTGGGGAGGCGTGTAGACTAGTTGTGAACCTAGTGATAGGTTGCGATTAAGGCCATTGAGTCAACAAGGTCTACTTCCAAATTTGTTGTTGACTGTAGGGAGAAACTGGCAAGGGCGAGTTATCGGTTTGGAATCACTCTCGTCTAGGTTTCCGGCCATAGGATCTAGAGGAAGAAAGCCGATGAAATTTCCAGACGCGGATCCGCTCTGTGCGTATCCCATGCGAAGGAATTTTCACGAAGGAAGTTTTACCTTTCACAGATTTATATTAAAAATCTTACCTTGCTATAATAAGTGATGGAATAAGCTGGCTTGACGCGACATCGGCAGCGCTTAAACTTAGCTGAACAATCTTTAGTCATATAAGATCATCTGAACTTTTCACACACTAGATCTTCTCGGGCAAATTGGCAATGCCAAAACACAGCACAACCATTTAAGGTGGCATTGGAATATCTACTACCGATAAAGCAGTAAATAATATCGATAGCAGCGACAAATCAGGGAGCGGCCTGTAGGTGTATTCTAAACAAGCTTATATTATTACTTTTCGTTATATTTAAAAAAATAAAAAATGAAACTCTTCAAGATCACTGCGTATTTTTCTAATTCCAATATCATATACATATCGTTACTGATCGCAACAAGCGCCATAAATATAAGCATACATTTTGGTGCTTCCGGGCGTCATCGTTTTTTCTCCTTCTCTATTGTTATTAACATATTTAGCTCGTTTTAATGACAAAATAAGAAACATGATCTCTGAACAACAATTTGCAAACTAAATTCGTTTTATTTCGCGACAGAAGTCTGTCAACATTTTAAATGAATATTTTCAAAGTATCTTCACTCACTGCCATGTGAATAAAGTTTTTTTTTCCATAATTGATTATTATTAAACAAAAGACCCCGATTAAAAACATATTACAAAAAATATAAACAACTATGCCTACAGTGAAACGTGAAAGTGACAACATCCAAAGAAAATCCCGCGTTCGACATTTCAATCACGCGAGATAGTACCTACCATCAGTACCTACCTTCATTGGATGTAAGTGTGAGTACTTTTCACATTACATACCACCAAATTACATTCAAATTTTAATGGATTCTTCAATTTACAATATGTTAATCGCTTTCACACGTTTACGTAACCTCAAAGTCCGGCCTGAAACTGCGCGACTTGTACAACACCCTTAACATTCTTCTGCTGCTCTGTCAAACTCATTATTGCATTTTAATTACTGTACTAAATATTAAGCGCACAAACATTAGTGTGCATTTTTTTCTCCCTTCTGCATTCTGTATAATGATGCTCACAATTTTAACTGGTAAATTCAACAATAATTATTAATTTGCCTCAATAGGATTTCCAAACAGACTTTGACCATGAACTGAAAAATAAAATCAGCGTGTTGCGTTAATAAACATAAAACAGAAAAAAAAAATACCCAGAGAAGAAACATCAACAAAATTTTATGGAAACCCAGTTGAAACAAACCGGAAAATTATATCACCACAGCGCGTACACGTGTAGATGCGAATGCAAGATACTAGATGCGTAGACGCGCACTCTCTGAAAGAAAAATATTGATCATGCTGTAGGTACAAATGGACTGCATCAAGTGCAAGAGTTGATCTTGTGGCGACTGCAGTCAAGACCGCTTTGATGATGATCAATGTGTGGAGGTGCGTTGTTAATTTTTGTTTCTGACTACAGACTACAGGGGCAGTGGGTGAGTTTGAGTTGAGACACAATTTCGAAACGAGGAAATTAAAAAATGAAAGTATGATGCATTTCAATTGAGTTGTAGCTTGTAGCACCGAAAAAAAGCGGGAAGTTTGTGTGTTGATGTGAGTGGCTTTTGGAAGTGAAGCAACTTTAAAACACAAGCCAATGGGCTTATGGTCTGAAGTACTATATTCTACTTTTGTTGTGGATCCGTACTTAGTGCTTTTAGCCATCCTGATGTCCTTGAAAACATGTAAACATCGAGAAGAGTTGCATCAGGTAGTTCTCTGTCATCCTGGAAATAGTATAGCCGTCAGAGTTTTGTTTCTTAGATGACAGTTGGACAGTGGCAGAGGAAATGATGGTATCCTCATGACCCACTGAGGCTCAATCTTGATTTTTAGGGTATCGCTTCAGTAACGATTTTATTTAAAAGATTTTAATTTAAAAAAAAATATGCGAATGCTTTTAAAAACATAATAAAAATAAATAAATAGTTGGCGCAACAGGTCCTTAAGGGACCCTAGGCCTAGCATCTCACAACCATTTGTTTTGTGTGTGTTTATCATGTTTGGGGCAAATGGAAGGGATCTACAATTTTATGACGAGTCCAAACGGCTTGTTGAGAAGCTCTTTCATGACAGTGCGGGGACGTTCTAGTTTAGTAAATCTGACAGCTGACTGATTTGATGTATCTCAGTTTTAATTGGACTAGATTGGTCGCATGGACAGTTGTGTCAGTTGACGTTTATGGAGGGGTAGCCGACGAATTTAGTCAAGAAGTCTGTTCCTTTACTTTTAAATCTTACCAATTTTTACGAATTTTTACGCATTTTACTCAATTGTCGTTCCCTAACTCGAAAAATTCGTAATTACTAGTTTTTACTCAACAAATTTCTTTGCGTAAGAAATGAAACATCTGTCAGTTGTCTGAAAATGTACAGCTGATTTGAATTTGTTGTTCTATTCGGAACTGACATTTTTTACAGGTTACTACAAAAGCGTTCCTTAACTTTTGCTTAAGTTTCCCTTTTTGAGAGAGAATTCATCCCCTCCACAGGCATTTTGACATTTTTTTCCATTTTTACTACAAAAGTAAAGGAACAGACCTAAGATATTCGTGAATGAGTACTAAGTTGACAGTTCGCATATGTGGCTGACATAGAAAAAGTGACGTTCCCGACCAATCTAGTTTTTGCGTTTAGGTTACATCTATTTCAGACCAATCTAGTCGATTTAAGATAACTCAGTTTTTGAATGTGCCGATTTTATGCAGAGTCCAAACGGCTATTTGAGAAGCTCTTTATGATAGTTAAACTCTCCAATGTTTGTCAGACAGGTGGCGCATTGGAAAAAACCGTGAGATGTAATTTGAAACAATTTCTGAAAAAGTTTTAAAAGGCCAAAGAATTACCCTTAAAAGCGGCAATCGGCATAACCGAAACAAGTACCTACATTAACACATCAAGCTGGACTGGAGGTGATTCTAAACTTATCCCCTTTAGGTGAACATATTCGTAGGATGGCAGCCAAGGGAGCGCTTCAACTCAAGATCGAGAAGGAAAAAACTTAAAAGCTTTCCCTCTTTCCCTATATAGGTACCCAAAGACAGAATTAGAATACTGACGAACGTCAAGGGATTAAAATCTTAACACAGGAAACGGCTACAGAGGAGCCGGAGTATTCTCCAACTCGTATTTTGATTATCATTTTCCTTTTCCAGGCAGAAAAAGTAAAATAAAATCTAGTACATAAATTGCCCTTAAGATGACAAAACTCCGTCCAAGTTTGAGGTTATAACACCATCATGTCAAGAAGCGAGCAACAAAAACAAACCTTATAGCCATAATTGGATAATTGCAATAAATTTTTGTCAAAAGCGAATACCGCGCATATCAGATAGGTATACCTTATGTGGTCACCATGTACAAATAAAAACCCACTTCCAGGTAAACCAATTAATTCACAAATGCCCAACAGATTTATCATTCCATTGAGTTATTATAATACCATTATGGACATACGGAGATTGTCGAAAATCCCTCCTCAATGTGACAGAGTCAAAGCCATCAACCCAGCATCACAATTCTTTGCCGACACAATATTTGTGTATGAACGATAAAACCCGCAAAGGTCACACATTATAATGCGCACCCACTCATTAAACAAAAACTCCGCACAAAATACACATTTGCGTGTGGTATTGCTATTTTCGGATGTCGCAATTTTAACGAGCTTGATTATGGTACGTAGGTATAGCTTTTTTCAGAAATCCTTAAAGCGAAAGATCAGTTATACCTTAAAGATCGATTTAGTGTTGGGCAAGTGCGATTTGAGAAGCCCTAAGGGGGCACAGTTTGCAGGTAGGGCCTTTTGCAATGGAGCATGTCCGGATCGATCTTTGTGATTTTGCCAAAGACTCGTTAATGAGGTTAAGATGTGTTTTGTGTTTTGTCCCACATCAGCCATGAGTACTCGACTTCATCACATGCATCAATGCTTCAGTGCACCAGGTTCTATTAAGCGCAGTGCACTTGCTGCAGGATTGAGAAACATTAAGCTATCGTGGATATAAAATCTGCGATAAGTTGCTAACACTGACAGTTGATCTTGACTGCATTACCTAATCTATGACAAAGGCAAAGTAGGTACCTACGATAGTTATCGTATAGTTATTGCAAGTCACTATGACGATGGAGTGGCGCAATAAAGGACTTGTTAAGCATTTGCACCTTATAACTAAATAAGTTAACGAAGATCGATAGGTACCTATCTATCGAAGGAAGTGACTTTGGCACAGTAGCTTCGACTTCGAATAGATCTTCTGCAGACAACAACACATTTTTCGAACTAACAACGAATAGCGACATTGACCTAGAAATGCAGGTGTGAATTGGTAGATGGGACGTGGCCGCCAGGTCATGAAGAGGATAAGTAAGCAAATCAATTATCAAGTCTTAAAAACACTATCTACATGCCACTGAAGTGAAAACAAATACAAATTAAGCTGTTGAGCATGATTGGAAGATGTTGGTCTTTCATGGGGTCGACAAAAAGTGTGAAAGCAAACTAACCAATTGCACGTTTTTCATAATAATTATTAGTAGGAAAACAAAGCGATCAAAATTAGACTGCATTCTAGGAAAAAGTAATCGTAAATGCATGCAGGAATACATCTACATAAAGTCGTTATTCACTTGCTCTATATTTGATGAAAATCGGTTTTGAAATAACGCCGTAATCGGTACGACAAAAATGAGCCAAAGAGCTGCTGAATAAACTCTAGCTTATCCTTACGATAAGTTTAACCCAACACATTTTATTTTGTTTTGTTCGCTACTTATTTTGTATTTTTTTGTTACAATTCCTTGCTGCAAATTTGTACCTATTCACATTTTTACTAAATTCAGAATTCCAAATTTGCAGCCAAAAAACTGGCTAATGACTTTTTGCTCTCTATTCCCAACACGGTTTCTCTTTTGGCCATCGATTTCTAACTTTAATTCGTCAATATAGTTCCTGACACCTGACAACGGCAGCGTCAAACAAGTTGAAGGAAAAAAAAACTAGTGGCAACTAAAAATGTTTATGGCTTCCAGCAATTACTTTATATTTTCAAAATTCGGTGCCTACCATAACGAACCTTGCAAACCGCATTATCCAAACACTTCCCACAGCTCAGCGAACTACCATTTTGAAGTGTAGGTGTCGCCGGCAATAACACCAACCCAAATGTCATTCCGCATTTTAATTGACACCTGACAGTAAAGAAACATTTTACATTTCGGTCGGTCGGGTTGGTTATGTGATGTTTACGTTTTGTAATTTCATTCTTACATCAATAAATAAATACTCAAAGCATTAAACAATGTTGAAACAACATATTCTGATCGAATTAAAACAATTCATTGGGGCTGTAACTAGCCACCGTGGAAATCCGAAGAACATCAATGCCCCACATTTGGTGCGAACTAGCTTACACCTTCTCGAGGATTTGCCTGCGTCGCGCGAAATCGTCTTCGAGTACTTTTCGCTTGTATTCGATGTTGCTGTGGGCAGTTTTGTGGCCACTGCGGGAAGCGACACCAAGAATCCCGCGCCACAAGATGATGAATCGTTTGCAGATATCCAAGAAGTGCTCGAAAATTTAGTAAATAAAGGCCCACCCTCCTGGGGTCCGCTAATTGCTTCGTGGAGTCTTGATTTGGTGGGAAAACTTTCCGACAAATATTCACACAAGCGAAAGATGAGCATTGGGGCATCGTGTAATTTCTGGTTGAACTGCAGTGCGATGAAGGGGCTGCTCAGTTTAATTAGCTCATGCTTTAGGAAGCTGACAAACGCCGAGGCAGAGTCCTGCGTTGAGACGTTACTCGGTGAGGATGCACAGTTCTGTAAGAAGTTTAATTGTTTAACGGTCCGTTTAGCTTCTTTTCAGAGGTATTCCCTGACATTTGACTGGGTTGTGGCACGCCTCGGAGGGTGTTTCCCGCTAAAAATCATCTCGCAAATTCTCCAATGCGGCTTGAAACGATTTTCGGAAGATTTTCGCTGCCGCTTCGACTCGGAGATTGGCATTCTCGACTATTTAGCGTATGCCCATGAGAAGGAGCTCATGCACGCCATCCGCGAATTGCTGGAGGATGGCTTTTCGCCAAAGAAATCAATGCACGTGCACATAATTCCGTTCATTACCCAAATCTCTCACTTTTCAGAGTCTCTTTTGCAGTGCATGGTCACCGTGTTTTTAGACATGTGTAAGTAATTGCCATAAACTCACGATGACAATCATTAAGACGTTCTTCTTTAGATAATGATACATTGCTTGAAGCAATCCTACGTCAGACACCCGTTTGGATGACGAATAAAAACTTCTTGGACATGCAGCCATCATTCAATAGTCTCGCTCTCAATCTCAAGACGAACGGTTCGAAACTCCTGATGACAGTTGCGAAACTGGCTGAACAGTATACATGGTGCCAAGATTTCTTGGAGCACAATCTTCAGGAAATGGAACAAGTCATTCTGATGAATTCGCGTTGCCCACTGCTGACTGATCTCGGTACAGATGCGTCCAAGTTTTTGCTCTGGAAAGCTTGCCTGAGCACGAATATGATTGAACAGCAGACTGCTGTGCGGTTGCTTTTACTTGTTTGTGAGTAGCACAGAGTAAATTCGTATTCCGTGGATGTTCTGACTGTTTTTGTTAACTTGTAGCCACTCAGCATTCGCATATCTACCATCAGACGATATCAGAGCTTCTGAGGAAGTCTTACACCGTCAACAAAGCTGGCATCGGTTCTATAATACGCATCATTGGAGGTCAGAATGGGGTTGTTGAGTTTCCCGGAATCAAGCCGGGCATACAAATGGTCCTGGAGGAGATTTTGTTGAAGTTGCAGTTTCACGAGAAGGAAAAACAGATGCAAGCGTTGAATACGTTCCAAAATTTGGCAGCATTGGCAAAGTAAGTACACATTTTGTCAGTAAATCGTATACTTCTATACTGGCTATGAACTTGCATGTCGCCCATCTTCCTTTATTGAAAGAATGCCGATTTGTTGTCATGCCGGCACTGTCTTGTATAACGTTGCGTGAAAGACGCTTCTTCCACAGTCTTCTGCAGCTCCTAATTTTGAAAATCAATACATTCCCTTTTCAGATTAGAGAAAAAGAGCATCGTGTCCTATTTGAAGCAGCAAAGCATTATAAACACGCTCAACGAATGCCTCTCCAAGGTGATGCAAGTCCTCGATTGTGCACTTACAAAACTAATCATGGAAATGGAGGACTCGGCGCATCAAGAACACAGCAGCAACAACAACGATCTAGGCCAAACTATAAAACGAGCAAAAACCAATCATCCTATTGACAAAATGGACACAGACGAAGTGATTACGGTTCCCAAACAAAGTGATCACGCGGTTTTGGCTCACACCATAGTGGACCTGCTAAACACCATAGATTCCGGTTCCAAGCTCAATGTCATGAGTACGTCGGAGGTTCTGAAGCTGTCCAGCTTAACCGTGCGCTACTTCTTCTGGAGTCTCACGGAGAAGAGTGAGTTTTTTTCAGTCAGACATGAACAAAACTGATTTTACTGTTGTTTTAGGTCCAACTGTACGTTCCACAGCTGTAAATCGCGCCTTCAATCTCTTCCAGCGGCAGTGTACGGCGAGAAAATCCGCACGGTCGACTTGCCTCAGAGAATTGGTTGAAGGAGCACTGTTCTTCTATGGCTACCTCTTTGGAGCGTATGAAGAACCGGAAGTGGAAGAGTCGGCGATTCCCGAAAGTGAAATGTTAATATTTGCCAATCAAAAGCAATGCGTTGGGCCGAATGCCAACCGCACAGTTCTCCATGCAGGAGTGATTGGCAGAGGCCTGCGACCGGATAACAGACAAGCGAAACCAATGGAACCAGATTCGGAGCTCCAGGCGCTCTTGTTGAAGGCTATTGACTCCTGTTGCAATGATTTTGTAGGATAACCCCGCACTTTTACACGAAAGGGATACTAATTGTATAATTTTAGGAAAAACCCAACCAGGTGGAAGGTTATTCAATGGTGTCTCTGCTTCTGGTTGAAATGGTGTCCACCGATGTCATGTACAATGGGCTACCCTTTCCCGATGAAGAATTCACAAAGGTCACTATGGAACGAGACTTGCGGATTCGTCGAGCGTTCATATCGTCACCAATCCTGTGGGCGTTATTGGGCTTAATATCTACACACCGGCCGGCATTGTGTTTCTCATCTGTGTTGCTGCGTGCCCTCTGTGCAACATGCCTCCATCAGTGGCGGGCGAAAAATGGTAAGCAAACTAATTTGGTAACACTCGCGGATTTGATGATGAGTTGCTTTGATTTCAGTTAACAGATTCCAACCGATTGACAAAAACGAGGAACTCATGCAATGCACAACAAAGCTGCTGCAGATACTTGCAATGGGACAACTGCTTCCACCGCCGCTGGCCAGTTTGCACATGATTGTGGAGTATTTCGATCCACCGGAGGTGAGATAACTTTTGGGCAAATAGATGAACGATTTCTTATGTTTGATTTGAATTAGATTGCTCTCATTCTGAAGGAGTGTATTTGGAGCTATTTGAAGGACAATGTACCATCTCCCGCGCTGTTTACCTGCGACAACAATGCGCTTCATTGGCGCAATGCAAACACATCAAAAATCCCGCCACAATATGTTGACATTCTGCGCAATATAATGCAGAAAAAACTGCCGAAATTGGGGGCACACTATCATCAGATGTTCCACATGGGAGAGATTGATAATCCACCACCAGAAGTGGTTGAGAAATAATGTAGTGTACTAAGCCAAATTCAAATAAATGTAAAAACATTAAATGCGTCTTTGAATACGTGGAATTTGTATCCTTTGGCCTTTCAGCCTTAGAGAGCGGTAACGAGGTCGACGTTATTGCAACTAATTTTAGTAAAGCCTTTGATCGGATATCTCATCAATTAATCCTCTTCAAACTGTCTGCTCGGCTTTGAACCTATACTAATAAAATGGATATCTTCGTATCTGGAAAACCGGTATTATTGCGTTCGCTTAAGGTCCGTACTTTCGTCCTCTCTCTTAGCGACATCTGGTGTTCCACAAGGCAGCCATTTGGGTCCCCTTCTATTCATTCTAACGATAAATGATCTTGAGAAGGTCATTAAACACTCGTCCCTCAAAACTCTCGTCTCCTTCAACAAGACCTCGATCATTTTTCGATCTGGTGCCTGAAAAATTGCTTAGAGCTAAACATCACCAAATGTCAATCCATTACCCTATCGCGCAAGCGCAACAGGTCCCCTCACCGACTTTACCTTCTTCACGGTCAACCAATCTTTCTCGTTTAATCTCTTCGTGACCTTGGCGTATCGTACGACAGGGTGCTAAATTTTCGTTCGCACATTGACGAAATAATTTGTAAGGCTAACTCATCACTCGGCTTTGTTAAACGATGGTCTAAAGAATTTTCCAACCCCTTCGTGACTAGATCGCTCTACATCACCTTCGTTCGACGTCCAACGTCGCTTTCTTCGATTTGCTCTTCGTGGTCTGCCTTGGGACGATACTTTTATATTGCCACCATACATAGACCGACTCAATCTCGTTAACCTGAATACCCTTGAGGAACGCCGAAACGCCGCAGACATTCTTTCCATTTTTCGTCTTCTCTCTGGCTCCGTTGATTGTGCGTCTCTCTATAACTCTATTTTCTTTTACACAAACCCCAGTAATTCACGTTGCCCTCGACTCTTTTACCTATCAAACCATCGTACCTCATATGGCTCCAATGAACCAATCTCCCGTATGCTGCGAAAGGTTAATAATTCTAACCTTTCAGCTTTCGATTTCAACAGCAGCACTGCCCACCTCAAACTCGATCTTCTTCACCGTTCTCACTATCGTTAAGTCTTAGTTTTATAGTTTTTCATGTCTTAATTTTAAGTTGGTTTTAAGTTGTTACTTTAAGCCTATCTGTTAGTTTAAGCTTGTATTAAGCCAAATATATGGGGGTACCGCCCCCAACAAAATTAAATTACTTTTGATGGGGCTACAAGCTAGGCGCCGCAGCTTAGCGAGTCGGATTGTTGGTGAACAGGGCTTTGGTTACGCAGGTTAGTTTTATTCTATGTGCAACATCGATACCTCAACAAAGTCGTAGCCCAAAAGCTATCGAGCAGCACTGCTTTCTAACTCCAAATAAGCGCGACCTTAGGTGATCGGCTAGTTGCAAATCGGGAGTATCTGCCACAATCACCAAGAAGATGTCGTCCGCCAAGCCGAGAATTGACGTTTTTCTTGTGATCAAACGCACTAGTTCCGTCAAACATTGAAGAGGAGGGACATGCTATGTCTATAACAGTAATTTTAGGACAAAAATACAAATGATAAGAAATCATATAGACCTATTTCGCTACTGCCGATAATATCTAAGGTTTATGAGAAATTCCTCCAAAAACGATTACAACCAGTAATTGAAGAAAGACGCTTGATACCAGATCATCAATTCGGCTTCCGGGTTCAACATTCCACAATCGATCAGGTGTATCGAATAACAAATGAAATTGAAAAAGCTCTAGAATACAAAAAGATTTCCTCTAGCGCTTTTCTTGACGTATCGCAAGCCTTCGACAAGGTATGGCACGAAGGCCTAATGTATAAGCTTAGGACAATCCTACCGGAAAAATTATACAAAATATTGAAATCCTACCTTGAGAACAGACTCTTTCGTGTTAGACATGATACTGAATTCTCGGAATTCAAAGAAATCCACGCCGGTGTTCCGCAAGGAAGCGTTCTCGGCCCAATCTTATTCCTGCTCTACACAAGAGATATACCACAGAATGAAGGGACCATCGTAGCAACGTTCGCAGACGATACGGCTATCCTCGCAATCGATGAGTCAATCGAATCATCAACTGGAAAACTCCGACGGGCTCACGGCGAATTGCCCTTAACGAGACCAAGTCGACGCATGTTAATTTCACGTACAAAAGGATAAACAACTTACCTGTTTTCTTTAATTCGTTACAAATTCCATACGCAAACGAGGCGAAATATCTAGGAATGACCCTAGACGCAAAACTTAAGTGGAAGCCACACGTTAAGAAAAAGCGCAACGAGCTCGCAATCAGACTTATAGAAATGTATTGGCTACTCGGAAGATATTCAAAGCTAAGCGTATACAACAAACTGCTCCTGTATAAACAAGTGCTAAAACCTTCTTGGACATACAGTATACAACTTTGGGGTTGTACCAAACCAAGAACAAACAAACATTCCAAAACAAAACGCTAAGAGCAATCGTGAATGCTCTAAGGAATAGTGATATTCACAGAGATCTAGGAATTGCTACCGTGAGTAACGAAGTAACAAACTTTGCTCACAAACTTCGTACTCGTATTCATGGTCACTGCAATAATGAAATAATCCGTACTCTGGACGTGACAAACCTTGACCGCCGACTACAAAGAACAAGACCGTTAGACCTAGCGCCATAAGGAAAAACCGCATGTAATGACGGTATTAGTAGGTGCGTTCGCTGGAAAGCTACCTACCAAACGCGAATAACACTACAGAAGCGTAAACTACTTGTTAAGGTAACTTAGTCGCAGTCATCAAAAAAATGAAAAAAATGAGAGGAACAAATTTCATACTACTATGAGCTCGCGCGGCCGGATCTCATAGTGCCTCTCTGAGGGGGAGGTTTAGCCCGTAGGCAGACGAGATATATCTGAATCGGGCATAACATTGGTATCTTTTGAAGATTACTCACCACCAGGCGCAACCAAAAAAAAAAGGACAATATTCTGGTTATATGTCCTCTCAGAGATGTGAATCGAAGACTTTCTTGTAGGATTATTCTCCATTAGTTTGATGTGGTCGACTGTGGTAACTGTACGGCCGACGAACTCGCCAGACATGGTACAACTGTCTCAGGCTGCATCTCAAGCGCTTCAGCAGTCTTATACGATTAAAGAGATACGTCATAAGCACACCCAAACTTAATGAGCAGTTGTTGTGCTCCATGACAAAGTACGCAAAATAAATCAACTAAACAACTCAACAGCTATAGTCTCATATATATATATATTTCTTTTATTGAATTTAACAATATTTTCCACTTTGGGCTCTGGTTTTTTTGTTTTTCTTTTTAAATTATTGTTTTGTACCCACTAACATGCATTTTTGTCTAAGTATTCCTTGGTTACAGATCAATCTGACCAGCAGTGATCTTTACATTATTTGTTTTACACAGAATACATTGAATATTATTATTTGCTTAGAACCACATTTGTTTGCAATAATAAACGTTATACATCGAGAGTAGAAAATTGAAATCCATGTATAGATGGTTCGAAAACTTTTATTCGCACAGTGAAAAAGCGTTAAAAGAAAATAGTACACGCATTCGCACATAGAAAACGATCGTAACTAACCCAAAGACGGAATAATATTCAGAATATGTGTATCGAAATAAATGGCGAATGATGAAACGACGATGAAAGAGAATTTACATGCGAGTATGTATGCGTCCGGGTGTGTATTGTCGGTAGGAAAGTTCTGAAGTTTGTGACTCTTTGGAGGTAGAGAAAAAATAAAATAAAAAAAAACGACCATTCGCAAACTAAATAAGAAAATTTAACTAATATTATTGAATTAGATGACTCGTCCGGTTTCCATTTCTGTTTTGTGGTGAAGGTAAACAAAATTATTAAATAACAAAAATAGCAAACGATAAATACTAGAAATATGAAGGGAACGCCAGGCAAACGTTTCAAGACGGCCGACAGTGGGTGAGTTTCCGCACCGACATACACGATGTTAGCTTCTTCGCTCTCCGCTTGAGTGATGACGCCGACGAAGAATGATGCTTTTTATTCTCCTTTAGACTGTTGGATGAGGCAGCTGCTGCTGCTCCAACCGATGAAATAGTTGGATTCGATGCGGAGGCGGTGCTCTTTTGGGCTTTTATTTCAGCAGCGGCGGCAGCTGCCTGGCGGGCAAGCTCCTCTGAAAAGGATCAAAGTGCCGACTTGATTAAACTTGAATTGAGACAGGTTTGACTGATGGCGAGGCTTAAGTACTTACGATTCAGATCGTGTTCGGTAAAGTAGTTCTGTTCCTGGTCATATTCGGACTCATAGTGGAAAGCGTCTAGGTAAGGCAGTACTGTGGAGCGACGATATTTATCGTTCTTAAGTGGTGGAATGGGAATTGGTGGTCCCTTCTCTTCGGGGGCTGAAATAAACCAACTGGGGAAGGACACAATTGCGTTATTAGAGGATGTGGTACTGTGCGATGTGAACTTACGGTTCGTAGCGGATTTGTTGAATTGTATAACGTTTGTCTGGATCAGATTGCAGCATTCCTAAAACTAGTTTGGCCAATTTGTCGTCCAACTGGTAGAGCCAATCTGGTGCCTCCCATTGTCCTCGTCCGATATTTTCCAATAGCCTGTAAATGTTGTCACCCTCGAATGGATAGAGACCAGTCGTTATGTTGTATCTGGAAATGACGATATATCATTTGCAATTTGTTGTATTGGGCAGCAAAAGGGGGAAAAGCTGGAGTTTTCCTCCCCACTTAAAACAACGAAGCAGTATATTTACTGCCCAAACTCTTAACAGGTACCTGATGTCAATTGAATCAAAGGCAAAAATAAACTTACAATGTCACCCCACTGCTCCAAATGTCCACCTTTGAGCCAGAGAACGACTCCTGTCCGTTGGCAATCTCTGGCGGTTGAAAAGCCGGCGATCCCTGCCCGGTTGTGCAAGTATCGTCATCGGCGAACGTCTCCAATTGCTCTGCCACTCCGAAATCGGATATCTTAAGCGTCTGGTCGAGGGTGAGCAGCAGGTTTCCCGGCTTAATGTCTTTGTGGATGACCCGACAACCATGCAAGTACTCCAGCCCGTTTATCAGCTGGCGAAAGTATCCGTGTGCTTGATGTAGAGGTAGTTTCTTTTCCGGAGCGTGGTCTAGCATCTCCTGCAAAACAAAAAACACCATTCATACCATCTTCCACCCAAATGCCGTGCTAATGCTAACTGACCTGCAGCCCACCAACGCAATACTCCATGATAAGGTACATTTTTTGCTTTTCTTCATTGTACAACACGTCCAGCAGTTCAATCACATTTTTGTGCTTCAGGTTCTTCAGCAGCTGTATCTCGCGCTGAACATTCTGCTCTCCATTCGGAATTCGTCGTAGTTTTCGTTTGGTTAGAATCTTCACTGCTCTGCGACTAAGGTTTTCCGAGTCTAGCACCTCCTTCACCTTGCCATAGGATCCCTCGCCCAGCACATCGCCCATTACATACTTGCCCACCATTTTGATGTTCTTCTTTTTGGGCTGATAGATGATCTCAGTGCTGTCCACCCGATTGAAGAACAACTGCCCCACGTCCAGATCCAAGTTGTCAATCTCTTCGTTATCCAACCAAGTGACTTGATTTTGTGCGTCATTCCACATCGGCCTCTGGCCAGCTGCACCACCATTAACTGCATCTAGCTCATCTTCACTGGCGTCACGGTGAAAGTTCTCGTTCAACAGCAAGACATTGACATCATCGTCATCGCCTGTTCGCAATGGCGTACAATAACTCTTGGAAGCCCCTGCGACGGCTGTGTGATTTGTCGTAGACGCTGGAGGATTTACTTGCGATTTCACATCCATTGCATTGATTGTTGTGACTGTCATTGGAGATTTTCGCACTGCGAATTAGTTGCACACGAAATTCGTTTGAACTTTTCGAGGGAAATCTACGGGAAAACTTTCCGTTCTGCTTTTAGTTGTTTTTTCAAGTTTTCTTCTGTGCACCTCTCAAATTCTTTATGTTCCCCCGGACAAGATTTTCTGTACACGATTTCTAAATTTTATTTCATAATCTCGACGGGGAGCACTTTTTCTTTACGATTGTGTCTTATGATTCCCAATTGTAAATCATTTCGTTCGATGGGTAAATTTATTATGCAAATATTGGCTCATTCAAGTCGATGAAGGTTGAGGTGGCGCGGCCGAGGGACTCGAACAGTGCTGCAAATATGTTATTGGCGATTTTTCTTTTTATTAACTTTGAGAGAATATATTTGTTGGATCAGTTTTCTTTTGTTGGTTTATTTCGATGATTGGTTCTTACGTTTTTAGGCAATTTTTTTTCTAATTTCAAATGTTTTAGCAGGGGCCTTAGCACGTAACTTGATACAATCGAGTTCAGTCGATACAATCGAGCTCTGGCAGCACCTAATTTGTTTCAATCGAGGATAATCGGTTTAAGACAATCGATTGAAACAAATTAGGTGCTGCCAGAGCTCGATTGTATCGACTGAACTCGATTGTATCAAGTTACGTGCTGACACCCCAGGTCTTATCCCGACGAATGGAAAAATGAGCGAATACGAATAGTGGTGAAAAGGAAATGTCAAAAATTGAAATTAGAAAGAGAGGTTGTTTTGTTTTCGTAAAATTCAAGTGAAATGAGAGAGAACAAAACAAAGTCTCTGATTGGCATAATGTTGAAAGAGATGCGGAAAATTAATGAAGAGAAGTTATATGGCTGTTACATGAAGTTGGTAGTGGTTTCTTTGTAGGATGTTGATCTCCAGTGGAAAGACCGTTTCATTTTAAAACACAAATCGAATTCAACCTTTTTATTATACATATGTTTATTTGTTTAAATATCTGTACATAACAGAAGACTGGATTTGACTGGATGTTATTGATCCGCATAAATTTTGTTTTTCAATATATACAAACCTAAGTTTCCAAAAAGAATGTTGTTTGTATTAAGGTCCAGTATCCTGCTCGGCAAAAATTATTTGCATTGATGTACCTCGAAGAAGTGTCTTGTTAGCTCTCCCAGCTTCAACGTCAGGCTCATCGATACGTAGATTTGTTTAACTTCTAATCTATACACGCTAAAAATCTTGACACCATTGATGTCAGGTTTCATGCGACTGATTGTCACAGGATTCTAAAATGCTTTTGTTGTGACTACATCTTTTAATCCCCATCCAAAAGATTCCTTATTCAATTTTCAACGCGTCTGCATGACGTAACAAAGCGAGTCAGTCGAAGTGCTGTTGACGGTGCCGTTTTCTGACTAAAAATATCCGGTGGTAACACCTACATAACAGGTGGGCCAAAAGAAGACATCCGATGTTGTTTGGCCGTCAGAATTGATTGCCATACGGGCTCGTTTTATGGCATTTTTCATCACTTCGGCGAAAACTTCGGGCGACAGATTTTCGTGTCATATGTTGTCCTTGAGGGCTTCTAGGGTCTCGGGCTTGTAAACATGGGACTTCAAAAAACCCCACAAAAAAAAGTCAGGAACGGTTAAATCGGCCGATCTTGCGGGCCAGTGCAAATCGCCAAAACGAGAGATGAGGCGACCCGGGAACGCCGCCTTCAGAAAATCGGTTGGTGGCTCGCGCAGTGCGTGCCGTAGCTCCGTCCTCGTGGAACCACATATCCTCCAGTTCTTATTCGTCCAATTGCGGCAGAAAAAACTCGGTTAACATGGCCCTATATCGTTCCGGCTACAGCTTGACATCCTCCTCAACAGCGGCGATATTCTCGGAACGTCTCATGTGGTCCCATACTCTTCAAGGTTGGTGGCCAAACGGCGCAGTGTTTGCGCAGTCGGTGTCGCACGGTCGTGGCGCTGAATTCGCTCTGCGCCAACACTACAGACGAATTGGTACGCAAAAAAATAGACACCATTATTCCGCGTTCTTGGGGAGTGTATCGCTCTATGGCTTGTTCACTTGCATTCTACATCTGTCTAAGAAATAATTTGAGCTTGCGAATTCTATGTCAAGGTATTCAACGAAATACACGCGGAACAGCGAACGAATATTAAGAGGACTGTATACAATCCTTACAATTTTTTAAATGCTTAACTGACATTCGAAAAAAAAGTATTAGGTATTAGAATTCTATATGAAAACCTGCAAGGGTATGTTAAGAAAAATTTCCGGGGTGGGTTTTGTAAGCTTAAGAAAGAAGAATATGCGAAATGTTCTTTGCTTGAGCTTGTGGAAGGCATTAAAGAATTAAGAACCGGCTGCGAGCTCATGTGAGATTTGAATTCGCATTAATCCAAACCCTGTTTGAATTAAGTCTGCTTCAAAGCTTATGGCGTCTTATGAACTGTCAAAAATTAAAAATTTTGACATAAACTAAGCATTATAATGTTGTACTAAAAATTGGCTTCTCTGGCTAGCAGACACATGCATTTTTTCTGAAATTTCAGAACTAGATTTTACCAATAACTTTATTACGTGGGCTGGCGAGCGTTCATGTTTGGATAGATTTAAGGCACAGCAGCGTGAGATATTTTATGACTTCTCCAATAATGACATGATTTATTTTTAATAAGAATTGCAGCTTTTCCCTATTTGAGAAGTGTTTTACAGAAATTCTATAAAATGGGAATGTTACACTTCACACTGTAAACAAAAGAGGAAAAAGACTAAAATTATCCGACACAGTTCTTCGACTATAAAATAAGTCAAACATAAAAAAGATGGTTTAAAAAAGTTTAAGATATACAGTTTATTGTAAGAAAAACAAAAGTAATTGGCAACATAACAAATATAAATATAATTATTAAATTACTTTACATTTTTGAGCGTCATCAAAACCTAAAATAATAAATACATTCCAAGTTATGTATATTGGTTATCTTCATTTAAAGACTAGTATAAAATTTAAGAAAATAGAACAAGAGACAAAGGTATGTAGTATTATTTACAAATAAAATTCCCATCTCTTGCACTACTCAATTTTTGATAAGAAATATACAGATATCCGTTTTTTTTTACATTATTTCGGTTCGGTAAATTCAAAAACATCCCAAGATTAATAATTAAATTATACCAGCTTATGTTTCAAGTATGCCTCCTTAACATCCTTTAACTAATTACACAAAATCTGACAAATTTTGCATCGACTTAACAATAATAAAACCATTAATACTAAAAGTAAAAATATACAAAAATCAAAAATCTAAATATTTATAAATCTCTGGCAAGTTATCTCCTACATATCTATTTTATGTTCTACATAATATGCTTATTTATTATAAGAAAAATTTGTGAAGTGTATAACTTTTTACAAGTGTTGTGGTTATTTTCCTTTTTGGTTTATTGAACGCAGAAAGTATTGAGACAACTCCTATTGACTTTCAGCTAAATTACCTATTTTGAGGTTTTTATTTAACAAAAACAACATTTATACAAAGGTGTATTATTTAAAAAAAAAAAAGAGAAAGAGAAAAGAAAACAAATTTACAATAGAATAAAAACAAAGTCTTAAGAGGGTTGAATGGTTGTTTCGTTTGTGACATCGCTCGGTTAGTTGACCTTCTCTTTGTGACCTTCTATCGGTTTTATTGGCTCCACGCAGTTTGATGACTCCAGGGATTTGCTCCTTGCCTTCTTATAGCTTTGAATGTAGAAATTCATAAACAGACAGAAGAAAATCGTTGAATTCAAGAACAGCAGAGCCGAGATGAACTTGGAGAATTGACATTGTGTTGAGAAGAGGGCGCGAATTGTGTGCACTATGCAAAGAATGAATTGAGCCTGTAAAGAGAAGGAAGAGTGAGGAGGTTAAAATACAGTGTCCTTAGGTGGTTATAAATTATAAATCTTGTAGGAGGCCTTGTTTTTATAAATGGAGTTATGAGCCTTAATTTGTTATTACAAATCACTATTGTAAATAAATAATTAAAATTAACACTATAACAAATTATAACACCAAAGAACTGCCTACTAAAAAATAAATAAAATAAATAGGTAGCGCAACAGATCTGTGGGACCCTATGCCTAGCTTCTCACAAACATTTGTTTTGTGTGAGTTTTTAATTTTTGGAACGAATGGAAGGGATCTACAATTTTACGCCGAGTCCAAACGGCAAATTGAAAAACTGCCTACTAACCTACCTACCTAAATTACAGACGTTAAATCCATCAGTTAAAACATTTGTGCACTGACTTAGAACTCTGTTAACTCGATTGCAAACATCCTCCTCTATTACCAAATCTCTGATCAATATTTATATGCTATTCATGAAAATATGATGTAACCCCATGTACAAAATTCCACTCGCTAATTCTATGTCAAGTTGAATAGCGTTCGCATCGCACTTATGACCGAAAGTTCCCATGGACTTCTCTCAAAATGCTAATTATCAAAGACGATATCTACCTACTACAACTTACTATACTGCGCGTAAGTATACAGTGTGTGCAGTAGTAAATTACTGACTTGAGCGTAATTGAGTTAACTGGAAAACTTATTTCGCACAGGCCGGTGGTTAAAAGTTGTTTTTAAGATTTTACCATTTTCTGAATGAAAACTTTGCATTTTCAAATAAAAAACAAACTGCTTAGTTAAAATGTTCATGTATACCCTGTTTGTAGAAGTTCACGTTTCTTTTTTGTGTAAATGAATGAATAAAGATTCTAAGCCAAAATGTGGCTAGACTTTTAGTCAAGGTATCAAAATAACCTTGAAGTTGTATAGAATACCATTCACAATAAGATAGTTATGCAAATATATTTCAATATAGATTTCCTTGTGTCAATGTCCGGTTTTAAGAAGCAGACGTTTTCGATTAACCAGACTATCATGTAGAACAGTGTTAACAAGTCGTGAGATAATTTCCTTGTTCGTGGGAATTTCAACTGCACAAAGTTGATTAATTTTTTGGTTTTAAAGAAAACAATGTGGTTTTATTAAAACATAAAAAAACAGAAATGTTTAGGTTAATATTAAGCCCAGATTTTAAAATGTATACTAGAAGCGATTTGTTGTTTGCCGAATATGCGATTTTGGTACTGAAAACTGAATCTTGCTTTCCAAGGCTTCAATAGTTAAACCCACTGAGTAATTTTCATACCGGAAGTATTATTGGTCCAACTTTAAAAAATAGGTTTGTACAATAATTTTGCAATACTTCTACAATTCGAAAAAAATGTTTTAATGCTCCATTCTTTAGAATTATGCGTCAAAAACATGGCTATCTCCAGTTGGATCTATTTTTGTTCTCACCGTGGGATGTTTTTGACAGCCGTCACTTATTGTCGAAGGGAAAAAATCATCCTAATGACATAACAACACTGACAACGAGTGGATCTGTTCGTGGTTCAAAAAATAAATATTTTGGAACGACAGGTCTGTGGGACCCAAGGCCTAGCTTCTCACAACCATTCGTTTTCTGTGGGTTTTCACGTTTTGGGACGAATGGAACGGATCTTCAATTTTACGCCGAGTCCAAACGGCTAATTGAGAAGCTCACTCATGAGAGTTTTACTCTCGGATGTTTGTCAGAAGTTCGCGAGAGGTGGCGAAGTTGAAAAAAAACTTAAGATATAATATGGTTCCTTCGGGATTCGAACCATGGACCTCTCGCTTAGTAGCCCAACACACTACCACTAAGCCACTGTCCGTAGTTTGTCAGAATTCAATTGTGAACAGATTCGAAAAATAAGAAGTAAGATCATGTTTGAATTTTCGTACATTTGCGTTCGAATAAATAGAAGAAGAGCAATCTGTCACATAGCAGACTAAATATTTTAAAATGGCGGACCGGTGGAAAATACATTAAGTAAGCCAATCAATAGTAATTTGGTATAAGTTTAGGTGTAAATAGAGTTAACTAAAATTTATTTTTCAGAGGCATCTAAAAGCCAATTGTTGGGCTTTGGGTAGAAAGGTTATTGACAGAATATCCGGGTACAAATTTAAGAATTTAACATTCAAAGCATGTTTCTAAAATTTAAGCAGATGCGAAAGCTGGGGTCGAATCACGTCTTCCGTGAACGAGCATTACGTGACGGAATTTGTTTTTATTTTACATGTGCCATCAACTTAATTCTTATCCGTTTCCGTTTACAAACTTTTTTAAAATCATTTGTGAAGACCTCCACTTCGTTCCAAATCCTTAATGTTTTGAATTGCAGGCGATTTCAAGAATGAATTCAAAATATGTGACAAGATTGTTGATTTGCATGCTAATATTTCGGTGCCTTGAAAGTAATTTCTTTCTCAAAAACGATTAAAAACCAACAAACCGAGATTCCAGGCTAATGAACAAATGTTTTAGTAATATACCTACTCAAGGGTAGCAAATTATTGTTGTTATTGGTTTACAATTTGACCCTAGAAACTACAGCTTTTATCAAACAGCCTAACCTTTCTTGACACCTAACAAATAGTCAAAGTAGAACTGCCATCAGATCGCATTATCCAAAAACAGCTCACAAAACACGAATAAATTCGAGAAGGTCTACCTTAAAACCGCCGCCAATATTCTTTATCAAGTTAAAGAATGTGCCTACAAGCATCTACCATAAAAAAATGTTTCAACGTCTTTCAATAAGGTAAGCCATTGCCACTGGATAAATTGCACAATAAATCCATTTTCGCCATGCAAACCCACATTGACAGTCCACTTAGGCACTTATACCGTAAATCGTAAGTATTCACAAGACAAGACAAAAAAAAAAACTAACAACAGAACAAAAACCAACTGAAGTTTAATTTTCGACATCCTTTCTAATAAAAATCGGCGCAAGTTTTTTCTTCTCTTATACACATACGATTTCCACTTCCACTTTGACTTCCACTAAATCAACTACCCCAGTTGAGCAATTCCTTGCAAAAGCCCCCATCGACAACAACGACGGCAACACTACTACACTCCCATCCAAATCCGAAGCCAATGGCCTAACGTTTGCGCGTCTGCGGACCGGTGCATTTGTTTATTGCTTGTGAACTTTAAAAAGTCTTAACCCACTGCCACACTGCGCAGCGTATGATGTGTGGGCTTGGCCAGCCGATTTGTGTGTTGAAAACTTGAAAGTGCAAGTGGCCGCAAAAGGATTACCTTATGTGTGTAAGTGTAGGTATGTCGTCGCGCGCGTTATCAAAGACTTTCAAATTATGTGGACGTTTTTTTTTTGTCTGGCTTTTGCTGCAATTGAATTATTTTGCTCGTTGCAAGTCATGTTGCAAGTGCATTGCACTACATTTAAACAGGCATACCTAAGAAAATGTCTATAGATGCATGTAGCTGTGTAGATTTTCTATCTTGCTTTAGGTTTTGCTTGCTTTTTTTTGCGGATTTGCTTGTATCGGGTTTGATCGCGCTTTGAACCGGATTATTATGTAATAAGTTGTGTTCGATGCAAGTTTGCATGACGGTTTATGCAGTGTATCTCGCATCTGTCTTGTGTGTGCCTCATCGCTCGGATGACCAATGAATTATTTGTAGGTCACAGATGCATAGGAAGATATGGTGGTGAGAGGGAGCGGATTTGTTTATTTTCATATTGCATGCGCAATTTATAATCCGACACATGCGCATGCACAGGCACACAGTGGCGGTAGATTGTCGGTCAGATACGAGGAGTCAATCAAAACAAAACGTTTTATGACTCTACATTCTTGAGGGAAGCTATCATGACACAAAGGGCATTTAAAGTAATATGCTTTACATAGGCGGACCAAGAATCAATAGAATCCCCCACACCGACCCTGACTAAGCACATTTTGGAGTCATAAAGTGTAATTGGCCGTAAAAGCACAATAAAACAGCAGTATAAACTTTAATGACATCCACTTATGACTGCGAGTACCAATACGGGTGCAGAGACAACTACTTAGTATCTAAATGAGTTAAGTATCTGAGAAGACGTCACTGTTGAGCACTTTTATTGGGCTAAAGTTGGTTTAGCATAGTTAAACGTGTGGTAAGCATTTTTAAGTTGCTTTGAAGATTCGATGAGGAAGCTGTAAGTTCGCATGAGTTATGAAGAAGTGAGTTCAAAAATGGTTAAGGCCAACAATGCTTAAAGTAAAGGAAAACAGATCGGAGGTGTTTGCCCTGTGGTGACAATGTTCTGCTGAAAGAGAACAATATTAAAGCGGAGCTGGACCACAATCAAACGTCGTCAGAGGCTATAGGCCATTGGATAAGTTTGCTGTGTCATTGCAGACTTATGGGCAGGTTTTTAAAATAAATCTTACTAGTCATCTCGGCTTTAATATATCGTTTTTTTAACTTGAATTGTAATCAGCAGCAGAGAAGGATTTATGTTTTATTTATTTATTTATTTTTTTATATTTATGAATAATTTACCTCGACACGTAACCAACATCTTGCCAAATTTTCATCGCAATTGGTACAAAGGCATATTTCTGTCAACATATATTCCGATAAGCATTTAATTTTACTTTTATAAATGATTAAAAACTAAGAATATTAAAAGGAAAAAAAACTAGAAAATGTTACGTATACGCCTCCTAATTGCAAATTTCCTAGAATTGTCCACTATTATACATTGGTCGGCGCAGTGGCTTAGCGAGGGGTCCCCGGTTCGAATCCCGAAAGAACCAAATTACATCTTAAGGTTTTTTTCCACTGCGCCACCTCTCGCGAACGTCTGACAAACATCCGAGAGTAAAACTGTCATGAAAGAGCTTCTCAATTAGCCGTTTGGACTCGGCGTAAAATTGTAGATCCCTTCCATTCGTCCCAGAAATTGGAAACCCACACAAAACTTATGGTTGTGAGAAGCTAGGCCTTGGGTCCCACAGACCTGTCCCGCCAAAATATTTATTTATTATACATTTGAGTACAACACGTCTGCCTCTCTGATTGCTTTTTGTATATTTTCGGACGATTTTATTATTCCTGGACCTGGACCGCTAAGACATCCAAGAAATGTTTCATCAAAATCAAAGGTCTGTAGTTTTCACCTTAAGTCAGAACATTTATAACGTAGTTTCCTATTGAGCATAGGTAAGAAAACGTACGAGTTCATATAAGGTTCAGAGCTGGTGTAGTTGGTAATTTAATTAGTATTATTCAGAAAAACCTGTCAGTGGGTACAGAACTTATTGTAGGAACCTCACTGCTCGTTTATCTACACTATAACGTATCACATTATATTACCTGTTTCTCAAGTTTCTTTACAACAATCCGACTCATTCGGTGTCTCTTTAGTATAATAGCTTTATTAACTAAAACATCGCACAATAACTTGCATCCACCCATGCAAGTCCAATTAATGTCAGTGAGACTAATGTCTTCGTGAGCTTCAGCTAAAAAAAACAACAAACAAACGATGAATTGACGGGCGTAACCATTTACAATCTGAATCATGTTTCATTATGGCATATATCAGATGTGTACACAACACGCCATCATTTTTGCCGATGGTCAATGGAAATTGTTATATCCGGCGAGTCGCTGAATTCCCGCCAAAACCAATATTTGAAAATACAAGTGGCTACTATGAATCCACTCAAAGACGCCATCACTCGATAGAACAAAATGAAATCGAAAGTTCACATCGACTGTTTAGCGAACTCGGTGAGCATTGTGTCCTCTTTGCAGAAGATAGACTATTCACGGATTTATTTGCAGAAGGCGCATTTGCATGAGTGTGTAGTGTTGTAGTGTAGACCCCAACTAGCTACTACGTTTTATGTGCGTAAAAGTAAATAAAAAGTGGGTCAAGCCGTGTTCACGATAGTTAGCAGGTTGCTAGCAAGTTTATTGGCATTTGGGTGCCTAGACGGGTATTTATTGCGAATTTGTGTTTGGATTTCAATTTATTTCCTTTGGAGGTATTATTTCTGTTTCCGATTTGGTTGTTGTTTTTTTTTCTTCGAAATAGGGTGGGCACTCCAACACTTAGCGTAGGATGTAAGAGTGCTTGACATAAGTGAAGTTGAGTTTGAGGTTATCCATTTAAAAGTTCATCGATCTCGGTTAAGTTCGCTGACAAGTCACTTAACTTCGATCAGTGATATATCCAAAAAGTTATGACTAACAAACTGTTTAGGAGGAAGTGAAAACAGTTCGGATGTCAATTAGCGTCTTGGTGTTTATTGTGGTCCGTTATACATAATCTTATTAAATACATATATTTCCGGCTATGAACTGGTTACCTTCATTTGTATGTTTTTAAATATTTAGCATATAACTGAAGTTTGCGTATAGTTTGACATTGACAGCATTTTATAGACATATTTTTTGCGCACTACGCCTTATATCAGTTGTTTGCTAAATTTAATACGCAAAAGATTGTTTGCTCAAAGTTTTAGTGTGGCTATCATTTTTGTTCTATTTGCGAAAGAGGCCCGAGAAGATAAGGTCAGCGGCAAAGTTTACCTACATGATTTTTAAAGGAAATTCTAAAGTTAGATTGAGGGAAATTGCGTCAGAAAATATAAACTGATATTTGCAAAAGTTACGGTGCTGGACTATAGCTCGTATTTATAAATGCATTCAAGTGTGGCTTTAAAATCAATTTATATTATGATGGATATATATTTCAGCGATTTGAGTTCTCTTCTTTTTGTTTAGGTAAGACCTCTCCCTCCGAACATTGTTATTTCTATTTCAATCTACCCTAGCGAGGTATCTATCGGAACGGAAAATTCTCCGATTTTATACGATTCGGAGAATTTTTGTTTCGAGGTATTTTTCCGTACAGGTATTTGGAATATTTGCCGATATTTCTTAACGCATATCAGAAAATTGCATTGAAGTGCGATTCAATTTTTTTGTTAAATTTTCCGATATCCTCCGACAGAAATTTTTTGAGGAATTTATTTACGATTTGTGGTGATGGTGAAGTGTTTTCTTTTCCGAAAGCGGATACCTCGAATGTTATTTGAGCGTCCTAAAAAATCTAGCGAACCGTTTGAAATGTGAAAAATATCTGAGTTTGTTTCTCTCGAGCTACGGGATAGTTTGTCTACTTCGATAAAGTTTTGGTCTTACTAGTGATATTAAGATAGCATTTAAAAAAAGTTTTTTAAGATATTAATAAAGTAATGCGAACAGCTTAAATTCATTGAACTCTTCTTCTGAAAGATCCAGTCATAGAACTGCTGGTAGGTAAATTTTTAAGTTATTCCTTAGCAGATTAGGCTTGCTAGATACCTCGACATAATTCCTGTCCAAAAAGACTTCCTTTTACCACAAAATACGAACAAATAGCATTCGCTGTATTCATTTCACATGAAACGAAAATGTCGTTCGTTTTTGAAGTTACCTGAAGCAAAGAAAACGAAAACGTCAATAAAAGAGTTTTCGCCTTTTACCTTCGCGCAAATGATATTTCGTTTCGTTTTCAAATTTACATGTAGCAAAACGTTCATTTAAACGAAAACGATTGAAGTTTTCATCTTACAGAATCAAAGCCTGATTTTTAATCACATTTTCACAGTATCAAATATTTCAACCTCGTCAACCTTAGACCAATTTTAGCTGATCTAACGACCATCATATTATATTCCACCTAAAACTATAGAAACATTCGGAGATTATTCAGCACCGGATCTATTAAGTTGTTTCCCAATTTATTGTCCACTCATTATCACGCATTTGACATCCAACGAATCGCCAGGTAACCTATCTTATAAAAAAAAGTGTCAACTACAACCGCAAATTAAATTGCGTCCAATAAACTGGCTCAAACTAATTATTCGCCATCAATAAACGCAAAACGCAATAGCTACTATCTATCTAAAGATAAATATCCGATTTGTCTTTGTCAAAGAATTTCCCAACTTGCACAAAACAGAAAAAAAAAACATCAACCAAATCCGATCGGACGGTATTTCGTGTAGCGCATGTGCAGAGACTGTGTTTTGTATTTTTCGCGCCAAATCATGACCTAGTTGTAGAATTCTTCGTAACTACTAAGATCTTACCTCTGCCGAGTGGCAAGTTGTGTGCAGTGCAGAAGCATGCACTGTCGGTGGGGTCGGTGCAACAAAACTGGAAATCCAAAATTTCATAACACATTTTTGCGCAAAAATAAAATGCTGATAGAATAGCTGGAATAACAGCTTAAGTGAGTTTTTTTTTTCGTCGCTACCCGGCTTTGGCGAATGCACTGAACATTCGATTTAGTATAAGATCAACGGAAACCGGGTGGAAATACGATAAATCCACTTTGATTATGTGGAAATATACAATAAAAAAAATTTAATTAGTTACGTATATTGCTGATGGGAATTAACGACTCTCTATTGGGCGATTTTTGTTGTTAGATGCGGAATTAAGAGATGGAAATGGATATAATGTTGCTCAGATGATTCCTATGAAATTCCACGACGATTGATCAAGCCAATATTGGTTTGGGGTTAAGTAACTATTGGCAGTCGCTGAACTTTATTTATCGATGTTTAAAGAGCCGGGTATAGTTACTCATCGGATTTACATCTGATTGGATGTGCTTGAATTTCTGTTAGACATGGATGCTTCCTCGTTCTGAATAAATACGCTTTTCGGTATTCTTCCAAAGTGGATAACAATATTTGAAGCATTGGATTGCAGCATACTCCACGAATTCCTGAAAAAACCCTCTGCTCATTTACCTTATTTCAAGTCTCACAACTATCAATGCAGTAGTTCATTGGCATAACTTAAAAAAACACTTCCAACCATGTGTTTGAGTTCTTCGAGGTTTGAATCAATTGATATTTAGCTGCTTCTATAATTTTGGCATAGCTATGTGACGTTCACAAATTTGAATAGGTTATTTAGGATGATATCTAAGTGACTTGTCTATTTTTGGCCTTGACTATGGATGATTAACAACTAATCAGCATATTCAGATTGTATCTAATGAAGTTTATTACTCTGAAAAGTGATCTGGTATCGTATCTACCTGCAACTATAAATATTCAAGTAGGTGCATACATTGAACGCAGGCAAACGTGTTTTCAAATATTATTATGTACTACCTACATGAAAAAGTAAATAAAACAAAAAATACAGGTATAAACTTTTCGGAAAATTAGCATTTTTTAAAAACCAGTTTTTTTCTATCTTTATATTTACGTACGCAAAAAAGCACACATGAGGTGGAATTCCCATTTATTTAAACAGAGTAAGAACATTATGAATATATTAAGTTTTGTTTCCTTGATTCTGTGGAAGATAACAACTTTTTAATGTACAAACAAATTTTGTGTCCAAAAATCATAGCATGTGGAAAAACGAAAGTTGGTCGCTTTAACAGGATATTAAGAGCAACAATTCGTTAAACAACTGAAAACAAATTGACAGATAGGTATCACTATAAAATTGTTGTATCTACGTATTCCTCTGGAGTTGCTCACTCTTAGATGGCCTTATAAGAGGCAATCAAACACCCCGTGATATTCAGCACTCGGTCCCGAAAGGTATTTATGAAAAAAAAACCATTTAAATTAAATCCTTCGCTTAACAAAGAATTATAGTCAGAGCTTCTAGCTCTTTATGACCTCGTTTTTATATCACATTTCTAGTGGGTTTACCTCTAACTTTCCCATATTGACCAAAACAATAATCCCGAAAGCTTCTAAGATGTGAGCTATTATTTCTGATAAACAATTCTTTCATTTAAGCAAGCGAAAAGTGTTTATAAATGCTAAAATTTTAACCATATATTTGACAAGGAAATTATTTACAGCACCTCGGAAAAAGAAAACTAATCAAAAAAGGACATATTTAAGATTTAAAGTCATATTTTTATTTAAGATTATTATAAAGATCTTGGGCGTATATTTTGTGTATACCTTTAATGCATTCAACGACCGTATACAATCGAGGAAAAAATGTTTTTACATTCTTTTTATTTTATCAAATAAGATCTGTTTTGAATTTATTGTAGCTTAGCTTGGGAACGGAGCAGAAAGATGAGTGATACCTGAATATACTTTGAGGAGAATTGCCTAAAACTGCTTTAAACTATTAAGTATAGCTTTAAACGTCTGATTAAAATTGCGAGTTAAATAAGTTGATAAAAATAGCCGTTGTCCAAAAACTAGTTTTTTTTACCTATAAAAAGGCAATAAACCGCGATATATAGCCTACATAAGACGTGTTTTTTTGAGCTTCGATCTCAGCAAAGCGAAGTAAAAAGTGTCCACTTAAACGGTCCCCAGCCATTTCCAAAAAGCATGTTTTATAGCTGAAATGTTGGCAGACTGTTTTTAATTTCTTGACATATTGTAGCAGGTACACCAAAACTAATCAAATCACAGGAAAAAAAGCAACCGCGAGGATGTTCGTTGAGTGAACAACAATTCAACTTGTAAAAGATTTTAGTAATTTTATAAATAATTTTATATGTAAGCTGCACTAATTTTACTATGACATTTGTCAAATTGTCATCATTCAGCACCTTTATATGTTTTATGGGGAAAATATGTATTATGTTACTAAGTTGTGTGAATTTTTTGGTTAAAAAACCACAAAGAATATAAAAACTTAGAATGTTCTCAATGATATGCCAAAGATAAACAGTCTAATATTTAATGATTAAAAGCATTAATTATATTAAAACAGAAGTTATTGTATATTTTATAAGTATACTCAATATTAAGTTGTTATTTTGAAATTTGGTTAACTTATGCACTTCTTTATGCATATCTACCATTCAAAGCCAACGCCTAGTATGTACTGTTATTAGAGACACTCTTCGAACAGATCCAAAATATGCAAGGGTATCAAAGGAACATAAAATGTTCCCTTTGGTTTTCAGAAATTAACATTTACTCCCAAGTGGCTATTGCTGGGAATGAATAAATACCTAGTGTGAGTCCTCGAAGTGTCAAGTTGTTGTAATTGCGTGCTGAAAATCATACTACCGAGATAGAAGCTAAAAAAACACGCCTATTGAGAAAAATACAGATGAATCACAAGCCACAACACGCAAATGAAAGACTGGTTGATTTGCTGGCATATTTTAAGGTAATTCTACATTAGATTCTGCATATTTCGAGTTGCCAACTGAGTACAACCATCTATGATTGATTTAAAATTTCGACAACAAGCAAAAAAAAAGTACTCAAAAGCTGTGAGCCAGAATTTTCACTTAAAGTTGTAATAAAAAAATAATCTCTGTTGATATTAAAATTCCCTATAAGGCTCAACAAATTATTCTCATATGCTTTATAATTACAACTTTTGCCCACCCATTCCGAGGCAATGTTGTCATCTCTATTATGATAAATAAATTTCACCGATAATAATACTGGCACTCTCCTCATAATTCACGGGTTAATGGAAAAGTAATTGAACACAAAACTAAACAAGATATGATGAAGGTGAGGATACCCACTTGAATTACGACTGTCATCGTTAAATAGATTTATAGCTACCAACTCGAGCTTTGACTCGAGAGTTCAGACGTTTTGACGTCCATCATCATATAGATGAAAATCACCAAGCGATTTGATAGGTCTATCTCAAAATATTTTCAAAATACTTACGATTTGTAGTTCAGTCATATATTTCTTCCACCACAGGAACTTGGCGTACTCTGGACCCATTGCCGACATCATGTAGTAAAAGTACATGCACACATGGACAAAATTGTTCAGAATATTGGGAAATGTCGCATTGCCACCTAACAAAAGGAAAGAAACATTTTTTTTTAATACCGCTCTTTGACCGATTTCACATTTATTAAGTTGTAAGGACCCAGGGGCACAGTCGGTTAACCCTGGGGTTGAATTACCGCATCCGTGATCGAGTAATACGTGACTGAATTTGTTATTGTTTTGCATGTAAAATCAACAAAATTCAGTGACGTATTGCTTGCTCACGGGTGCGGTAATTCGACCCCTATAGAGTAAACCAATCGCCCTTAAATTGTACTAACCTGCAATGAATTTAACCAAAACCCAGGTCTCCAGCGGTGTCAGCGAATGATGGTACACATGCAGCCATGTGATTTGTGACGACTTCTTTCTTAGCACAAAGAAAATTGTGTCCGCAAACTCAGTCAGTTTCGATAGATAGTATATATAGCACAGGTTGAGCATCTACAACGACAAACAAGAAACAAGTCAATATAAATCGTTGGAATGATTGCAAAACTATCTGCAGCACGCAATTATTGTTACTTCCACAATAAAGCAAAAAAAAAAGAAACTTCTATATACCTACACCTAGAGCTGACCCTCGAAGCTCGATATTCGTTATAACTGAAAGTGTTGTCTTACTGGTGTGCGCGCATTCTGCTACCAACAGTAGATAGATGTCTAGTATATTCAAGTGCACTGATGCGTTTCATGATTAATGTCGGTTTCCACTTACTTTAGGAAACCACCAAGGAAACAGTGCAAGTCTCAATCGGAGTAGATATTGGATATAGCGCTGCGCGGCATTGCCCAATATGACGTATCGATGGAGTAATAAAATTATTGGTTTTGTTAAATCGCTTGTACAGTAAATCAATTATTTTAACGTTTACTTGTTTCAAGTTTGCTCTGGTATCCATGAACTAAATGTTTGTTCAGCCGCGTACAAAGCGCTTTTATCTGAGAGAGTGATTCGTTTAATTTTTCCAAGCGTTCCTGAGTCTGGTGGCAAAAAGACCCTAAACGACGGTGGTTGTATTAAGATTTGTACCTCCTTCACGTGTGACTGTGCCCAGGGTCATAACATCGGTTTATTTGCAGATGACGGGTTTAATGGACTGCACCATGGTCACTTTGGCGGATTGGTGTGATTTTTTTTTGTCTTTTTTGTTGAACAGTGTTGTGCAATATTGTCGCAGAATGTTATATTTGTTTGTTAAACACGATCTCAATTAGTATCTTCAAACACATAGATAGAAATTTGTTTTGTAGTTTTTTTTTTGCTTTTGGCTGAGTTGTACCACTGGCGAGATGGAGGTTAAGGTGTGCGTATGACTATGTAAATGGCCCACAAAGTGTTAATAGATTATTTGAAAGATACAAGTTATTTACACTGAGCAGTGAGCAGAGTGACGCTTCGAAACTATGATTAACACGTTATTGGGTATTCTGTTGAATGGTGTCTTGCCATGCATATAGGTACGATTTTTTTTGTCGGATACTGTGATGATTACCTACTTTTGGTAACCCAGATGGTGCTGATGTCACCGAATTTGAAGAGCTGAAGATGTTCTTTTAGAGTTGACCTTAAAATTGTTTTTTTTTTGTTGAGCAGCACTTAGAAGCCAACATACTACTCGCTTCTTGCAAATCACAAGTGTTAATTCGGACTTCCCAATAGGATGTGATATTTTTTCATCACAAATATTCCATGGGTAAATCTTTTGACTCATACACCACTTCTTACTTAGTTGACTTTACTTCAAATGCTAGTTAGAGTGCGGCGCGTGAAAGTCTCCACCAAGAAGCCCCTGGAACTAGCTTCATTTTTCTGCCCCTAGTACCAACAAGGTGGGCCGTGGCAAACTTGGAAAATGGCTCTCTCCATGCGTGATAAATCTAGTTTCGTTTGGTTCATCAAAGCTTTGGTCACCGTAATAGCTAAGTGAGCCGGTTGCTGTGAATTTGATGTTGGTGGAGGATATCCTATTAGTCAAACTGCTTGTCTCTGTACGCTCTCAAAAAGTCTAAACAAATTTTTAGGGCTGAACTCCATATATGAGAGCAATATTCGACTGCTGCTCTTTTCAAAAGATTGACTTTCTAAGGAGTGAGGTACCTCTTTGGTCTAAGTGGTTGATGGTTGATCAAATTTTGAGGACAAGCAGTCCAGTGACTCCGTTTCTATATGGTATTGCAGTTGAAACATTTTTCTTTGAGAGGTGATGAGCTGTAATTCCTGTGCCTTTAATACAATACTTCTTTTACGAACTTTAAAATTAGGTCCAAGTCTACTTTGAAAGCATTAGTTTGTTCCACATGGCTGACTGTATGCGGTACTCGCTTTCACAAGCCTACTTCTCTGAAAGAACGATTCAAGTGTGCTTTACAAGATTATTCTTGAGTTTAAGCAGATCATTACTGCGTTGTCCCTTAGATCGCAATACAACGACTCGTCGGTCGATGGACTGATGTCCATAATCGTCACCTGCGCTAGCTTAATGACTCATTCAATGTCACTATATGATTCGTAAAAATGAATTTTGTCCTCCACACTCCAGAGTATCTTTCGAAATGTCCTCAAAAATACCGAAAGTAGAGTCTTGTAGTCATTGGTTAAGTAAGCAGGGCTTTGCTCACATTTTTTCTAAAAAGAGGCCCCCTTATTTCCGAAGAAATAACATCTGACAATAGTGATTCTCAACTTGATCTCTGGACAGATCTACGTTCCACAACGAGGCCAATAGAATCCTTAGTTTGATTAAGACTGCCGGTCTTCCAATTGATGCAACGTATCGGAAATAAGAGGTTTACGAACTCCTCTAAATAGAAAAGGTCTTCCTTTTTACTTACTGCCTCTGACTAAGACCCTGGAGCCTTCTCCTCTTTGTACGAGCTCATGTTGTATCTTGTTATAAGCACAAAGCAAGCTACCAATTTTATTTGAAATATATACAAACCATATGTACCAACCAAGCAGCCTATTATGCCTTGAAATTTAGAACAAAGATTTTCCTTGTCGTATGGGGCTTTTGGCCTGTGATTTAAAGTTCTGCTTGGCTCGAATTGTGTACTTTCCTAGAGAGATCCGTTAAACATTTCAGTTAACAAGCCGGGTCTTGTTTTAATTACAACTTTTAGAGCTCAATTTGGAATTTAAACCAATTCCGTCTTCGGGAGCCCTTAGTCTTACATGCTTCTCAGCTGCTTATTTTCTTGGCGATGAACGAGAGCCATAACTTTTTATCATTTCAATCCTGGGCACGTTGATGTATTAAAGTGGGGAATTTTTGGCCTCATTTTAAGTGGTTCCCACATTTATTGTCTGTAAATTATTTCTTAAACTTCTTGAATGCATTTAACAGTAATCATCACGAAGATAGTCACTTAAGTATTTGATTCACAAAGTTTATAGTATAAAAGACTTTTTTTTGAATGCATTTACGTTTCTTGACCTTGTAAGTCGTGATCAAAACAATAATCATATCATACTTATTGTTGTTTTCGGTGTTTTACGAGTTAGATCTAGAATAAAGTCGGGCTGGTTTTAATAAGACACTTGCTATAGTTATCACCGGCTATGACGAGGGTTAAACCATAACACCCCTCGGTTCGGCTTGCAAAGCTTGTAAGCAAACAAGAAATTTTCTCATGCAGAAAGCAATCATTTTTAGTTCGTTAAAAGTTCCATGATTGGATTCAAGGTCAGCGTCAGTTTCTGTCTTTACGTAGTATATTGCGTTACGTTATTGCCCAAAAAGTATCTTTCACATTTTAGTAAAACCAATCAATCTGAGAGCACATTCCTATTTTTCGTTTCGATGTGAACATTTTCTATTGTGCAAAAACCAGATTAGAACATTTCTGCACACTTTTGCATAAATAGTGACTTAAAATTCCTTGCGGTAAGCTAAAACTTATAATAAAATTATATAAACTCTGCATTTGCTGGGGAAACAATAATTGATGCCATGCTTAAATAGTTTATAGAACAAACGTGTTAGTTCGTCTTTTTAAATGCTTACCCGTTTTGACATTGGCCCATCGGAATAGTCCACCGGTTGGCATTTCAGATTATACAAATTCAGCCAACCTGCCATCAGATGCTAGAATGATAGAAATCAAAAGTCAAATAAATAAGTTTATAGAGGTATAGTGATTCTATTTGTGAAAAGTGAAAAGAAAACGATTTGGAGGTAAACTGGATTTGCCTAAGACTACATTCTTTTATTTAATATCTTTCACATAAAACACGGTAGTCTATAACTGACTCAGAGGCATATATTAAATCTGGCCTTCAGTGCTTACCAAGCGTTGATGCAAGTTCACTGTAATCAAACTATGAGTAATTTAGATACAGTCGGCAGTAGAAACAGTTTACGGTAGCTGTGTGACGCCTTCATTGGGTGCCCACATGCTAAATGGTATAAATGTCGGAATAACAGCACTTATAATGCAACTTTTTGAATCAGTAAACAAATCAACAACTACTTTTAAAAATTGTACGGGGACCTGATTTGTAAGGTATGCTAGATTCCTGTAAAAATGTTCAAGGGTCTTCTCGTAGCGGTTTTGAGCTTTATTTCTTCACAATACCGGGATTCATAAATGGAAATCACCACCCGGCTTGGAGTATAAAATAAATACGAAAAAATGGCACTGAGTACTTTGAGGAGCGTTTGACCTTTTCTTTCCACGACATGCCTTCTACTACTACTTCATCTCTGGCTTTGTTTTAAACTGCAGCGCTTTTACAGATATAGGTAGGTACTAGGAAAACCAAACACATAGATATGTCAGTCAAAAACGCTGTTTTGTTTATTTGTTTTTTTTTGTGACATGTGGAAATACACTTATAAAAAATGCATCTTTTTTTGTCTATATTTCATTCAATTCGGTTTTGAAATAGAGCTGTAATCGGTACGACAAAAATAAGTGTAGTCCCAGTCCCAGGGAATTGTAAATTTTAACGATCAAAAAAACAATTTCCGAAGCTTTTATAAGTTACTTGCTGAGGGAAAAAGAAACCAGGTCTTTTTGAACACTTAGCTAAGCAAAGTAAAGTAGACGCATGCTTTAGAGTGACATTTGTGACCTAGTGTGCATCTTGCCTGCGAGAGGCTCTACTTTGCTCTGTTTTATTGAGAAAAATGTTCAATAAAACACGCCTATAGACGCATATTGGGACACAGTTATATAATATTAATATTTTTGGTGATTTTTGATCAAGTATACCCACCTAGTCGGACTTAATATTTATTCAAAATTTAAGGTGGCTTCTCAAGGCATTGTGTTACCAACAATTTCGTTCAGCACTGAATGAAAAAACTTACATGTTAATTAAATGCTTTTTTTCGATTGCCTCAAGAATTCAAGATCCCACTCGTAAAGTAATTACAAAAAGGAGTACACAAATTTGGTACAGAAAATTGAAACTGTACAGGCAATTTTACGTTGGGGTTAACCACAAAAGGGTTTGTTTTGATTAGTCTATTGTGCTGGCGAACTGAGGGAGAGGTCTCAGGTTCGATCATCGGAAAGTCACAAATTTCATCTTAAGGCGTTTTCCACTGCGCCACCTCTTGTGAATGTTTGACAAACATCCAAAAGGAACAGCTGTTCAGAAAGAGCTTCTCAATTCAGCCGTTCTGAATTGACATAAGCTGTTGGTACCATCCCCAAAAATAAATATAATAAACCTGTTGATTCATCTATAAATAAAGAGTCTCCTAATCTTAATTTAGCTGGCTTAATTGCTACAAGTTCATTCAAGGATGGGGCGACTTGATCTCTAGACCTCTGGCTATTCGGAAGACTGCATGAAAATTGCGCACCCTTGTACAGTGAGATATGAAAATAAATTAATTTAACATGATTATCTCATTACCCTGAGGCATCTTCATCGCTATTTCAGAGATTCATATTTATTGATAACTTGCCACCGGTTTTGCAATTAATCATAAAAATACATTAACTTACCTCGTAGAACATGTAGGCACTTAACGCGACTTGGAATGCATTGTAGATAACTAGGGTTTGTCGCAGTTTGAATGGTTTCCTATCGCGCATAAACGCTGGTCCTATGAGAAGCACCCACGACAGATATATACCAACTAAGCCGAATGTGTAGAGAGGATTGTCCATTAGGGGAAATCGTTTCGCTCTTGGATCTGAAAGGAAAAGAAAAAAAATTATTAAATTTATAAACATACTAGCTGTTGCCCGCGGCTTCGCTCGCATTAATGCCGATTTTGTCAATCACTTCAAGTACACTTAAGGAACCATTCGTCCTTTTCTGCACTACTTATAAAAACGGATACAAAACAGATACAAAATTAGTTCAACTGAATTTCAAGAAATTCTTCAGTTCGCTCCAACGTGCCCATATAAGTATTCACTTTAATGAGAATTTATTTGAAAAAATTCGAAAAATATATCTTTCCATATAACCATGAAAACCCACAAAATTTCATTGAAATCGGCTGAGCATTTAAGAAGATCGACAACAGCGCCATCTATCTGGTACAGAACTATCCTATCCATCAAGTTACAACCAAACATACCCACCCACAAAATTTCATTAAAATCGGTTGTGTGGTTAAGAAGATCGACAACAGCGCCACCTATCGGGTCCAAAACTATCCTATCCATCAAGTTACAACCAACCATACCCACCCACAAAATTTCATTGAAATCGGTTGAGCATGCACCATATGGTGAATATTAAATTCAATTGGTAGGCTTAGGAATCTATTTTTTATAAAATAAAAATGAATGACAGCCCTGCAAATAGTTTTTCATTTTTTCTTTAGAATAATACAGTAGAAATTTAATATGGTGGTTAAGTATTCTGAAATTTTCTAATTTTCCGCGCAATTTTCTTGATTTTTTCTTTCATAAGAACCTTCTGCTGACAATAACAAACACAACAAAAAAAAATCAGCCAAATCGGTCCAGCCGTTCACGCGTGATGTCGTGACAACGAAAAACGGGTTTCATTTTTATATATATAGATTTTTCATTCAGCAGAACATTTCCTAGTCCATATGCATTAGGAAAACAATTTATAACTACAAATTAATAATATTTAGGTTTATTCCAAGGTGAGTAGCATTTCTAGGGAAGAATTTCGCTAGAGTGGGGAACAACAATTTATACAAAGCTATGGAAGAGACCAACAATATTCTAATAACATTAATTACAGACAGTAACACCTCTTGGAGAGATAATTTGAATGGACATATCCAGATACCTGCTCGCTGCATAGATCGGCTAACAACAACCAATACAAACAATTATTACAATGAAACGATTGGCGTACAGATAACCAGGGACAGTCATTATCGGCTCATCACTCGCTGCAAATTGGATTGATAAGATCTAGTAAAATCGAGAGTATTTATTAAACTCTAATTGTTGTAGTAATTTATTTAAAATTAATTGAAAGTGCTTGCTTGCGGTCTTGTCGGAGGAGATAACATACCAAACAGTGTGAAGGAAGCATGATTAGTAAGTACGCACGGGACTATGATGGTCACGTGTAGAGCATATTGGTATGGAAACTTTTTATGTTGTGAACTTGAAATCTTTGTCAAACTGATAAAGAAATGTGCACGTTCGTTAGGATCCTTGTCAAACTACCACCAGTTGCATACTCCAAGCTGCTTGAGCTCCCTTTACGCTTGTGTCTCGCTCCTAATTTAAGCTCTTCTTTCATAACGACGTCCCTCTACGTCCACTACCTTTATAGGTACCAACTTTTTGAATACTGTGTACTATATTGCTGAACTGAAAGAACTAACATAAAGTTTGCTGTTAAATTTTTTGAACTCCAGCAATGAAAATGAAAATATCTTCAGCAGCCTGTACTAAATCAGATGAGGCTAAATCTTATGAGGCATTGCTACTCAGTTCCCTTCTTAGGCCAAAGAAACATCGTTTCGCAAATGTAAGTAAGAGAAGCGTCACCTATCTAATCAAATTTTCAAAATTATGTAAAACAAAACTTTAGATATTGATCTACATTATTTACAAAAAAAACTTTGATTCACAAAATAGGGTTTATATAGCGTTTTGAAAAAAGCCGTCTATATATGCAAGTAATTTGAGAGACTTCTGAAAAATGCTGCTCCCGGTGTTGGGTTGTGAGTTTCTCAAAATGTTATTAAGTATGATGAACAAGAATTACCACATATCTCAACACATTGCCTAGGTCCGTTTCTGCTATCCAAGAATTCTTTCCAAACTTTATGAAGAAGCGGGTGTTCTCCAGAGATATCAAAACTGTGTAAGACTCTTCCTAAGTCTTTTCTCCTACCCCAAACTACATAAAAATATGCATGCATCTATACGAAAGACCTGTTTCTTTGGTTTTGAATCACATAAAAGGTGGAAATAGTTTTTAAATAACTTAATTCTATAGTGCATTCCACTACCTCACTGATCTGCAACATATAAATATACAAATTGACATCTTTTAAGATTTCAATACACTTAATTTCGATCATACAAATCATTTTTACCCAGCGATGTGAACTTAAAGTCAAACCAATTAATGTAGGTTCATTCACAGTCTCCATATCGTGAATGCAAAAATTATTCTCATTCGGCAAATTAGGCCGACAATAAAAAAGGAACACCTTTACATAAACCAAAAATACTTGAAAGCAGAAAAAAAATCATCCAAAAAATTTAAAAACTCGAGCCACTAAACGTCGCGAAAATTCCAATTTCCAGTACACGCAAATACTCTTCTTAACTACGTAAAGTCAATCACAGATCTTCCAAACCAAAATATAGCGTTTTGAATCTTCTCGAAGCACACAACCTTGGCTGAGATCTTCACTCGGTCAGGTGTCCAATATTCAAACTGATTAGTTTGAAGGCGTCGCGTCAGTGGGTATCTACCTCGACATTGATTTTAAATTTTGCACGAATTTTTAAAGAGCGTCTTACCTAAGGCTATTTAATTTAAAGTTCTAAACAAAGGAATCCTACTCTTAAATGTCACCTTTGACAGCAATTAAAATTTATCTATTTCATCTAAAAGTCCGGCTTAAGCCACACCTTGAGAACGTATTCATGATGCAGATACCATCACAGAATCTTGAGCAACAAAACGCGATTTAATTACTATACACTGCAAGATTCAATCTGAAATTAAAAACAAATTATCTGCAAAACGTTAAACACAAACGACAAAAACGAAATCCATAAATATGTCACAAAATGTAAAATAACCACCAACTTAATAATGAACTTGAATCTACCGGCAAAATCATAATAGCAACCACAATCGGTTAATATTCAACTCTTTTTCGTACGCGCTTGCCTAAGATGACCTTGCCAATGTCAATAATTGCTAACAAGTTCATTCCCTCAATTGAGTTGATGTTATTACGCGTGTACTACTGTACGCGGTCTCAACCGCTTGTCGGTGTTTAATAATAAAAGTGCATGTGTAGCCCATTGTATAGTTGGTCATGTGAAGAGGTCATGGTGAGAGGGCAATGGTAGCACCATAATTAAAAAAAAAAACAAAATCATAGTAGCACTCACATTGATTGGATGTAGAACCTTGGAAATGGAGACTATAACTTGGCCAACTAAAAAATGCATACATAAAATAGACTTATAAAAGATTCCGCTATTGCGTCATGTGGTAAGGTACGTTCAAAATCGGCTGCAAAAAAGAGTTCTTTGAACTCAAGGCAACCTTTCGCTTTCATTTTAAGTTTAGCCTGTCCGAAGAACCGGAAATTTTCAACTGGATTTGCGCATTAGTGAAGAGAAGGTGATGAAGATCAATAAGGTCGAAGGAGGGTATAGGCTTCCAATTCTTAGCTAAACTCAATTGCCTAATTAAACAGAAGAGTTAGTCGGAAATTGGTTTGACGCGCTTTTGATAAGGTATTGCGTCGCATGACATCAAGGCAGTGATATCGGTCAAGCTTAAGCGATGTGAGAGACAAACGCGTTACATAATTTGGTCCAACAAGAAATTATTGGAAATTTCGAGTTAATAGTTATGATTTCGCAGAAGGTTAAAACCCCAAAGCGCTTGATTATATATTGTCGGCAGTAACCTTTTACTCCAAGATGTAAATGGCAACTTGTTCAGTGCCCATTATAACAGTGGGGCTGCTGCAAGTCTCCAAATCGGATCAAACAAGACCCGCGCAGTCGATTTTAAGTAAGCTGCTAAGGTTCGGCTGCACTTCTGTGTCGTGGAGAATGGTCTAAACCACAAAGCCCTGTGCTATGTCTGAGAAACCTTTAGTTTTCATGTAATCGTAATAGACCAAGAGGGGCATCGATGTCGCCATAGTCGAATTGGGTTTAATGCACATCACATGGAATGAGTTGTGTAATTTTTATTTGCATTGTTATAATGGGCTGATATGTATTTTAGGGAATACCGACATTATTAAAGAATGGCGGTCACATATATTGCAAGTCTCAAAAATATATGCAACCAAGTAAGAATACGAATCGACAGCAGCTTAATATCCAAAGCTGAATGAAATATAACGATTCAAAGTTTAAAGGGCTTTACTTTGAATGCATGTTTCATATTGGATTTGACATTATTTCAACCAAATCTACGCAATTAACTTGTTTACCGAATTTCACCAACAATTAAGTAGGTTGTCATTAAATAAGTGTTATTAAATTCGGTGTTATGAATTATTAAAATTTTATTTTTGGCAATTTGGAAGGGCACGACCCTTGGCATATTCACTTGCAATTAAAAAATTAATCGATTTATTGCCCTTATTTGATCGTAATAAACAATGTCGTTACGAAATTAGGTTCTGACCCATATGCACCTTAGTAATTAATTCGATTTTATGGCTTTTTATGTCTACAATCTACAATTTTTGTCGTACAGATTAGATCATAGGATTTTTCCGGGTGGTACTGTATTCTCAGAAATGATGAGTATTACCAAAACAGAATAAACCAAATAAAATAAAATAAAATAGAACGCATTATATGCGAGCATTGTTTTTTCATTGTCAAAATATTTTATTTAATTATGTAATTAAAAAAAAACCTTTGTATTTTAACAAGCCGTTTCTTATTTCAGTGAGAGTGGAGATTTATTCATAATTTTGAACATTGCTCAGCTTCAGGACAACGCAGGAGGATGTTTTATATCTTAAATTAATCAGGGGCATATTTACTAAATTCATATCTTTTTTATTTTTCAATCCGATAAGCCATTACTGAGCAAGGTTTGTATAATTATAATTTTCCTAAGAGATTTACTGTGTTTGGCCTATTTTGTAAGAACTACGGTATATTTTGGGATAAAAAGTATCTTAAGTCCCGACCCAGAACATAAGCAATCACTATGTCAAGTTTCATCAAAATCCGTCCAGTAGTTTCTGCGTGATACGTGGTCCAGCAATTTTTTATTCTACAGTTTTATTATATGTAGAGAGTAGAGAAGAGAAGAGATAGAGAAGAGATCTGAAATCATTTAAATAACAAGTGTTACCGCATTTGTCACAGCAACACTTTGTGAAATGAGAAGGTTGTGGGAAAGGACCATCTGAGTAATGAAAGCCACAAGATCAAAGATGTCGCGTGCATTGAGTGGCTTATTATATCTTAAAAGATGTCAATATTTAACGGATTCACTTTCTTTCCTAATGATATTGACTGTACTATAATCCATAAAAATACTTTCTTCAACCTATTTACAACTCTCTATGAGTTAGAATGACCTTAGGAGAGCTTTATTATTGATCTTCGCAGTTACAGTCAAACTCTCATATAATGCCACATCAAACGGGCAACAAAGTTATGAAACTTCAAACGGGTTGTGAATTGTGAAATAATTAGGAAGACAACTGGCTTCGCATTAGAGTGCGACATTAAATGGATTGTGCTATTAAGCGATGTGTCACTATCCGGGTTTGACTGTACATTACTCCTAATATGATTTGTGAAAAATCACAAAAATCGATTCCGTGAATGCAGTCATAAATCTCATTCTGAAATTAAAAGCGGTAGGCAACTGGGATCAGTTTGTTCCCATCAGGTTAGTTATAATTATAAACCCTCCCTTTTAAGAAACCCAACCAATGAGTTGTAAGTTATAAGACTTATAAGGAAAAACAGGATCTACGTAATCCATTAAAAATATCATATATCGCAAAGCTACAGTGCATTTTTATTGCCGGTTCCCACACGCTGTTGTATAATTTTTTCAAATCGGTAATAGGAGCCAGTTCATGCGCCTATACTCCGGGATTTCAATATGTACATTTTGAAATTTCAGATGACTATCAAAATTCCGATTGCATGTTCTTGTATTTTAGAAGTTGTTTATTATGCGTTCTGTATTTTATTTAGATTCTTAAAACCGTAACAATTAAGAAAAATTTGATTTTTCATTCTCCATTGGAATTTTCAGATTTTGCTCTCAGATTTCAGATTTTTGGTGCCCAATAGAATACAAAATGAGATCCGTTTTTTTTTCGCATTTGTGATTTAAAAGTCAGATGGTTCTTAAATATTAATTTGCGTTTATAAAAGTCCATTCATTTATTTATTATTTCATTATTATTCAATGCACCAGTCAAATGTAAGTTTTTCCCTATTTTTTTTAGAAATTGGTAGTCTAAAAATATAAATAAAAGCACACTAAAAATTTTGCACAATGTCAAATTTTTTGGCGTTAGTGAAAGTAGGTGTAAGTCCTGCTAAGAAATCGAGATTCGCAAAATTTATCTGCCTTTGAAAAGAGTGTTATTTCTGTATCTATGGAAAATTGCAAAAAAAAAACTACTATTTATCAAATAAAATAAAGAATTGAGTATTTGAAAATTGGGTTAATTTTTTTTTTGTTTGATACCGTAGACTAAAATTACAAAACAGCAACAATGGACGACCATCTAAAAAATAAAATAAATAGTTATTACTGTCCCAAGTTTTTCTAAATTTTTAAAAATGAATTGATTATGTGTGTCACACATAGAAGGCTATCTCTACTCTCTGAATTTATAAAGGATGCTTAAAAATTATCATCTGGTTACTCATCAGTTAGCTTACTTATTTGAGCACTTTGCATATACCTACAATTTTTTTTTTCTAATATTTTCATCACAGGCTGGTATTTTTCTTTCTCTTATTTTTCTTTTTTATTCCTAATTTCAATTAGATTTACGCGAAAAATCCATGCTGTTTGGCTCTCTGAATGGAGCTCTGAAGGATCCTATATATATGTATTTCTGAAATAGGGTTTCAACTATATAAGAATAGGCAATTTCTATCCTGTCTTTATTCCTATTCTTTATTCTTAATTTCTCTTCAAAAAGTAACAAACAAATCTAAAACCTAGCTTAGACATTGTATTCCGATTTTTAGATGATAAGAAAGATTTTTTCTTATTTTTAAATTTGAAGGGACAAGCTTGAGAACGAGGAGTCGATAAAATGTGTCATATTGCAAACTGTATGAAAAATGATATATCAGAAGCTTAGGGGAAGAAGAATCTTTGCTGATGATTTTCAGTATAATGTGTTTTAAGAAAGTAAACAAATAGTCTGTAAAACAGTTGGACCCATACCTATCGTTTTACAAAACATTGTTTTTTTTTTTTTTAGATTTATGTCGCCAACAAAAGCATTTCAAATATTAAAGGCTGAATTAGTTAGCTTATCCAGGACGATCTCGAATGGTTTTGATTTAGGAAACATTCCATTGGAGCATCCAGAGTCAGACGAACATGGTATATTTTACTACTAGGAAGCAAATCAAGTTTCTACAAGCATTCTACTGGAATTTCCACAACAGTCTAAGAATGCCAAATATGCATATGCTCACAAGTCCTCGCTTAACAGTACAGCGTTTTTTTTCAATTTTTTTTTTCAAAATAGAAACTAAATAAGGAAAAAAGAAACATTGTCAAGTCAGGCATAAATAATTCATTATTTCCGCCACTCTTTTTATAAAGTGGAACTCAGTTAAAATATATTTACCGACCATCACGACTGTCACATAGGAACTGAAAAATTTAAGGCACACTAAAAAAGCTAAAGAAAAGGGGTCTGAAACTTCATAAAACGCTCCTTACAAGGTAAAAAAAAACATTTCAAGCCAGCTTTCGAATGTGAATTGCGCTGTAATTTTTGACGTTTATTTTCTGAAAGGAACAATTTTCGACTAAAGTCGTATTACGGCATAAAAGATTGAATAGACAAAATAAGTTAAACATTCTGATTGGACTTGAATTATAAAAAAATATTCTTTAATTTAAATAATTCTTTCAAATTAATAATCATATTTAAGAAGTATACATATATCCATAATTTAACATGCCCGCAAATTTACGCAGAGGGATGAGGGAATCAAAATATTTCTGAAAGGACAATAGTGCAACTTTCTTTTTTAACTTCTCTCTTTTTAAGATTTCATAAGCAGATTTGCATAGAAATTTGCAAATAGTCCAGTCAAATGAGCGTTTTTTTCCAAAAGAAGCGAAGGTTCAATTTCCTTATTAGATCAAGCAAATTCGTGCCAAGGTAGAAGGGTAGCCACTGTCCTTTATTTTTCTCTTGCTTTTAATCTCTATGATCAATGATCAATAATCAGTTTTTTTTAAACAACTACAAACCTCCATATTCCTCTTCCACCAACGAATAATATCGCGGAATCAATCCTGTGTAGTTTCTGGACAAGTGATGTGTCTCCAGTTCCTCGAAGGCGATCTTCACAATATCAGCTACGAATTGGTAGTTCGATGTGAAATTCCTTTCCATCTTTGGGTTTGTTAAATTTTGTTTTTAATGAACAAAGATTTAATTCAAATTTAATTTCCTATCACAATTACACGCACAACACCATGCAAAAATGGCAACAGAACACAAAACGGTTCGATTTAATCCCTTTTGGCAGTTACAACAATATTAAACCATGCTTTTGTTTGAATTTGTATTTATTTTCTCAACACGAACACTGCTACTAATATTTATTTGGTGCACCAAAAAATATTCGCCTATCATTCGATGGTAGGTAAGACGAAAGAAACAGAAAAAATATCACAACTCGTCACACACGCTGATATCCTTCTTTTTTGTGTACTCTCGCTGTTAACCGTTTTCCGTAGATTAAGCTTGAATTGACGCTCTTAACCGAACCGACTGAAAGTTTATGCTTAACTGATTGAAAAACTTCTTGACGGTCTTAAGTTAAAATGATGTTAACCAATTCGACGAGATACGATATACGCTGCATGGCCGGTTACAAGTCTCGGTTTGTCACACACAGCTAAACCAGAATTAACCCTCGTCGTGTACGCTTTGAGCCGCAGGGAACAACAGCTCAAGACGCGGCTGAGAGAGTATGGGAATAAATACACAGACGCCGAGATTTAGTGCGGCTTTAGCTCAGTGCAAACTTCAAAGTCTGACTTAACATTTGTTGGGGTGCGATTTTCTTTGCTGATGTCTTTGTCGTCTGTTAACAGTGAGAGAGCGGAATGCGAGAGGTACCTATAGTTGAGAAAGAGGCCTCTCTTTCATGGATGAATTTGTGATGTTCATTTTGATTGTTGGGGTTGGTTGTTTGTCATAGCAAGCGGCTTTGTTGTTAGATGGATGATCGAGTTGAGTTAAGAGCTGTGAATTTAAATCGAACCCATGACCTGGTGTGAGTTTCACGTTACCATTTTGATGCAGGGCTGCTGGGAGGCATCTTTTTAAGGAAACAAAATTAATCTAGGTTTCCAGGCCTGCAATAAATCAGTTTGCGGTTTTATCTGATGTCAAGTATTGGAATTGAAATTTGTCTCTTACCAGGAAGCGCCGCATCGAGACAGTTTGGCTGCTAGTGCTCAGTGAGCATAAATCATTCAGTAGATATCATAATCCAAACATAAATTTTTATATGCAAATGCCAAGTTAAAGTTGCTGCATAATTTGTCAACTGATGCATTGCTTTTTATAAATTGTATCATCTTTAAAGACTACAGGAAACCCAACGGGCTTAGAGCTAAAATCAGTAATAATGCTTTGCATTTATTTGCACATTTAAATAAAATAGTCATTTTATTTGAATAAACAGATAAATTACATTTAGCTCTTATTATAACTAGTTTTAGTGCAGTAGTGTGAAATTTTTGATCGTGTTTTGTTTCACCATTTAGGATCCTTGAACTTCAAACATAAGTATTACGGATACGATTTAAATTTTAGTTTTTCTATTTTTTTGTGTAGTTTTATTGAGGAAGTTTTTTTTCATAATAAAGCCGTTGACTTTATGCAAATGCAACTAACGGCTAAAATTATGTCATGCAAGCGCTTCCAATTATAATCAGATATATGGCGGTAGGATTTTTCACACTAGTGTTTCGTTGCCACTTTAATTAATGTTCCTATATCGCTCTCAATCTACGCAACCCGAACCAGTCCGAACGCAGTATAAAAAATCCTCATTGTTATTCAACACGTGGAAATAAATACCTACACACAAAAACCGGTTTCGCAAAGAAAAATGTTTTCAGCTAGTGAGTTTTAGTGTCGATTAAAAAAAAACATACCTAGGTATTTATTTGCGGTTTTAAAAAAAGTTCCATATATTGACTTGCCTAGATAAAAGTCACGTTGATTTTGCATCTTGGGAGAACTTCTTTTCAGCAGCCTGATATTTCCTCAGCAACTTCGGAAGGTAATCCTTCAGAAACTCAGGACTTTGTGCAACAACGATCATCATCTAGTATAGCTTCAAAGTCAGTCGTATCATCTCCGGAGATCATTTGTCAACTGACGTGAGCTTTAAAACGAAATGTGATCTTAGAAAACCAAGGCAAATCAGGCATAGAAGGGCTTCGAAATAAAATAAAAGAAGTAAAACAGCTGTTCAGTTTTTCGAAAAAATAACAAGAAATCAAATCAAGTGCCTTCTGATTCATCTTCAACTGAAAGTCCAGCTTTTACTTTAATGCGAATCTGCGGATCTTCCAGATGTTTTTGAAATGGAAACAAAACTGAACTTCAAAGAAGACAAGTTCGTATTGGTAAAATCTACCGATTAAAATGATTTTTACTAAGTTGGGCTTGTCACTGAAATTAACGCTTCTGCGTGTGTCATTAAATTTATCCGACGGCAGAGAAACACACAATGCTTCGTTGAACCCTTGATTGAGGACAACACACTGATCTGTAAGAGGACATAGTTTCAGTTTTACCAGCAACCCAATATCTAGAGGGCACAGAGCGAATATATATTTTTGCAGATGTGCATTTTTTTATAATAAAGTATTTAAGTTTGTTTTTAAATTAAAAAATATGTTAAATTTGCATTTTCTTTTACGTTTAATCCTCCCTATATATTGACGAAGACTCCCACTATCGGGAGGTTTCGATAGTTTTTGTTTGAGTCATAAATTGGATTTTTATATTAATAGCTCCCTAAAACTTTTTAATATTATAACAAAAAAAACTTTATATTAAATATGTGCAAGAAGAAATAAAAATCTTGTTTTGATAAAAATTAATTAACTTTTAGGGTGTCAAAGCCTCCCCCCTATATAGAAATAGGGCGAGGTTGAGGAGGTGAATTTTAAAAGGTCGAGACTTCTAGATCCGATTAGCAATGGTGTTCGCCTTTTTAAGCAAGGGTTATTTTTTTGAAACGGTAATAGAACTTCGATCACTGTGTTCAGTAAGTTTTATTAGATGTGAAACGTTCTGCGCTGGAAATGTATTTCTGTCAACTGCTTGAAGGGTTTAAGGGTCGAGATGCGATTATATTAAAGCACCAGTCTTCTTAAAGCACTTAAGCCTCTCACTATTAATTCCTACTCTCACCTCCACGTTGGTGACTGGTACTATACTATAAGGATAAGGAAGACCTAATCTCCATTTTAAAGAACAAGCTATAGCCAATGCCGGAGCGCTTGATCTTAAAAACTGGAAACAGCGTGCCCGGGATCGCAGAGTATATCTGCAGTGTCTCAGGCAGAGAGTCTTGATGGGTGTGGAGCTCGTTAAGTAGGTATGTAATTAATAAGTTGCATTTTACATCGTAAATTATGGAAAGTGGTCCAAACTATATGATTTAAGAGGGCCCAATGCATCCCGAAAAAGTCACTGTTTGGTGTATAGATTTTGGGTTTTTCTGAAGTCGCGGGTCTATGCGAGTATGCGACAAACCACAGCGGCTCTCAAAGCCAACATAACCAATGCCATCGGTGAAATTCAGCCCGATTTATACGCCAGAGTCTTGGAGAATTGGACATCCAGGATGCGAGTGTAAACGATGTAATATTCCATACAAATTGGCATCGATAGGCCTTTCAAACGAGCAAAAAAATTGTTTTATTTAAGTTTAAAGACAGGAAGCTCTTAATGAAAGACCTTTTTTTTATTTACCTATTTATTTTCAGGAATATTTCAGGCCTAACGACAGTATTGCCGGAGAAAATTATTTAAAGGGAGCCAAAAATTGAGAGTTCATTTAAAAAAATAGTAGTACCGATTTTTTTTGGTCTTCAAAAATTGCATATAACCAACAAAAAACAAAAACAAAATAGAAAGAGTGACATTTTTGTATTAAATTTGAAGTAAATTCAAATTATTTAAGGTTTGCTGCAAGTGTAAGATATTTTGGGTCTTTAAAAAATAGGATTACGAATGTGAAATGGGGAGTACGGAGGTGTTGAAAGTAGTACAATACTCCTATGGGAGTACTTTCGGCAACACTGCTAAAGACCATCCATCGCCCCAAATCTTTGATGAAAGGGATTTAAATCAATTAGTCTTTTCTCCATTCATTTAGCTACAAATCTACTGAACCATTTATCGTGTAATGCTACCGTAGGCTATATCGAACCTAATTTATTTCAAACTAGCTGTTGCCCGCGGCTTCGCTCGCCGATTAATGCCGATTTTGTCAATCACTTCAAGTACACTTAAGGAACCCTTTGTCCTTTTCTGCATTACTTATTAAAAGGGATACAAAATTAGTTCAACTCAATTTCAATAAATTCTTATTCTAACTAAAGCAATAGTGCCAATAGTGGTCTAGAAATACCTTTTCCAAAAACAAAAAAATTTGAAGATCTGCATGCACATTGCTGTCGTTTATTACACATATACAAAAAAATAAAAAACAGAGTGTGCTTGTGACCACACGTGAAACTTCTCTCGCTAAATGTGGATGTTAAATTGAACTGTGTTGTATGTTGAATTTCATTAAGAAATTTAATTAAAAAACCAAATCGTTATACCTAATATTATAATCTTAATACAGCGCAGTTGATAATTGTATCATTAATTTATCCAATCCAAAGTTTTCTATTTCTATTTCGGGAGTTTTTGTGTATAGTGTCTGTATAAAACCAAGCATCTTCAGTTCACTCCAACGTGCCCATATAGGTATTCACTTTAATGAGAGTTTAGTTGAAAAAAATTAAAAATATATATCCTTCCATATAACCATACAAACCAAAAAAAAATCATTGAAATTAAGAAGATCGACATATGGCTTACGTATTTGCACCATTTTGTGAATATTAAATTCAATTGGTAGGCTTAGGAATCTATTTTTTATAAAATAAAAATGAATGACAGCCCTGCAAATAGTTTTTCATTTTTTCTTTAGAATAATACAGTAGAAATTTAATATGGTGGTTAAGTATTCTGTAATTTTCTAATTTTCCGCGCAATTTTCTTAATTTTTTCTTTCATAAGAACCTTCTGCTGACAATAACAAACGCAACAAAAAAAGAATTAACGAAATCGGTCCAGCCCTTCACGCGTGATGTCGTGACAACGAAAAACGGGTTTCATTTTTATATATATAGATGAGAAATGGATTAGTTTGAAAGCAAAAGACTGGTTACACTAGTGACTACGGGTGATGCAATCAGTCCTAAAAACTACTGTTGAAGCCAAGTTCAATGCTGTCACGAAGAGCTTAAGTTTGTTAGTCACTAGGCACAGGGATAAAATCCATAGTGAGATGGCTGAAAAACTACCAACAAACGGCCTGCAATAGATCATGATCGGCCACTTCAATCCATTTGTGCTTTTTTTTAGAGAATAAATGGGCATTCATACAATTATGAACTTAATGAACCTATAACTAAATGTATAAACATAATAAATTCTTTTAACACTGAAAGAGATTTATGTGATAAAAGATCCAATTTTAAATTATCTATATTGAACTTTACAATGTCCTTAATATTGTTACTAATAAATATTAATTATCTTTAATTATTTTAACATTTTAGCAAAGTCTGTTACAGTTAAGCTCGGTAGATAAATCAGGGCCAACAACAGGTGGAAGAAATGAGCAACCAGTAAAATATCATGGAAGATTTATCCAGAGTCCCAAATAAAAAAACGCATGGAGAATAGTTCATGCCAGTTGCCCTAAATGTTGATGATTGACAGCTCGTGTCGAGTTGGTTTTCTTATGAATTACCTATACTCCAAATGATCACTTTCTAGTAACGAAATAATAAACCACGCATATATCTACTTCCCTGAATTTTACTCCTGCAAGCGACTGCGTCACAACCCTCTGTATCTCTCTCTGCGCGAATCTGCGATCTATTTACTTCCTCTGATCATGGGTCAATGATAATAACGATAAACATGTGTACTTGTTCTAAAGTTTATATAATTCTAGAAAAAAAGGACACATTAAATTGCACTACACGCGACGGAAGTATCAGAAAGCAATACCCCGACCAAACCCAGCAACTCAAGGTTGCATCAATCTCAGTACAGCTACCTGGTACACACATTATTTGTTTACGGCATTATTAAGAAAGCAAATTAATATATATCTACATATTTTGTATTCCCCGCGCAATCAACAACTTTGCACTGTCACCTAACTGCCACACGACAACGCGCACACATACGAGTATTACGGCATCTTAAGTAAGAGAAATAATGTGTCTCGTGTCCGAAGATCAAGCGCGGGTCAATGAGATCCCCTGCCCATAAACTCGCTGACGCGCAACTGACACTTTCTTAGCACACACGGCGAATAACAATAATCCAATTGTTAATAATTTGTTTTGCAACCTCTCTACCACAAACTCTCAATTAGCTCTGCTGGGTTTTAATTGTTGCTTCTTAGTTCAGTAAAAACAAATTGTTTTGCGGAAAAATCCGTAATCGCAGCGGAGAACAGGTCCTGTGCGTGCCCTTCGACGTGATTCACTTCCGTCAGAGCAAGGTTTCAACCGTTTAGAGCTAAGTGCATCTCTCATTGCGTAAATTAGTGAAATCGACCTTCGAGAGGGTGTATCTATATCTGTATCGTATCATATCAAAGCAGACGTCAGTCGGTCGATTTTTTTTCGCAATTTGCGTCAGAAGACTCCCCTCTCGAGACCTGTGAGATCAAAAAGCTGAAATACGAGACATTTAACAAAAACCCGAAATCAGTCAGATGTGCACTCTTGCAACCGTCCACTCTGAGGAATGAGGCCAATAGATGCACGCGATGCTTATGTCTCCTCGGCCGGGTGCCATGATGCAGCAGATGCTGGCCAAACGTGATGCAATACCGCAAAGCTGTCTTTGTATACTTGTTTGGATTCATGAATGGCTGCTGTTGTAGATACAAAGGAAACCAGCTTCGATTGGGTTTTCATCTCTTCTGCCTGTCGTCCGTCAGACCTTAAGACACTCACGCTAAATTTCGCTTTCGAGGAAAACCGGCTTAACCGAGAACGGCCTTGCAACTTTTACTCTGTGCGACATGACGATGGGTGTCCCGCACATTGAGCGTTGTTATGATTTTGAGAATATTTGTATCATGTTTATCTTATAAATGGCCGAATGTAGGTTTGGTATAAATAAATGTCCGAACGGTTGCGAAACTATCGTTAAATTATTATGTGCACCGTTTATGGGAAAATGTGTCGAATGTTGGTTGGTTGGCTTGACTGGTGAACATTTTTGGGTCTCAATGTCGAATTCTTGTGCTCGGGTGTGTAGTTGGTCGGTGTGCCGAGTGCGAAGAACTGTACTATCTAATTGCCGCAATAATTATATACACCTTAGGTTAAACAAAATATTGTGTAATGTTTATTAAAAGTTCGGTGGTCACAAGGGCAAATGGTTTAGTTGCTGATGGGTTAATTAGCACCAACTTGGTTAAAAGACTTATAAACAACTACCTATACTAAGGGAAGCTCAAACATGTTTTGTTTTTTGTCATTTTATGGTCAAGAAGCTATAACTACTGAAATTATATTTTGTCAACAAGTGTAGTTAGTTAGTTAAAATTCTGCAGACCAAAACAGAGCACGAGTAACAACTTTGTCAAGTAAGAGGCAGTAGTTAATCATGGGGCTGGTAATGCTCTTTGTACTTTTTTCTTTCCATCAAGAAGAAGATTTTCGATATAAGTTATAAAGCAGCATTAAACTTGTGGAAAAAATACTTACTATTCGGAACGATCTATGGCTTTAAAACGATTGTCGAATTTACGAATTTTCACCCAAAACGAAATTAAGAGTGCTTTTAAATTTGACAGAAAGATCTTAAAAGGGTTGCTGCTATCGATTCTCATACCATAGTCGGTGACTTCAATGGTCAAATAGGTACGGCTTAAATGGCATTTAAAAGGAATGGTGACTTTTATCAGAAATACAGTGTAAGACTTGATGTGTAAAAATTGCGTTTCCATTATAAGAAGAGTGTCTTTCTATAAAATACGTATTCAAAAATATACATCGTATTTTACAGTAGAAGAAGCCGGAAGGATTTCCTTGGTTCGATTATATGTCAAAATAATTATTTGTGATAAGAAAGTCAGCTTTCTACAATAGCTGAACGAGGTACTTAAAAAACGAATGGAAAATCTCTTTCGCACTACAGAAAAACGAAAAAGTCATCCGAAAGCGACAACTTCGTTTTGGTTTCATCATTCGTCACACAAAAATAAAGGATTTTCCAATAAGAGGTGTTATTTTGATATTCAAAGAAAAATGCCATTTTTTGAGATAAATGATCGGATATTTATTTCATAATAAAGAGGAAGGTATGCCGTTAATAATGAAAAACAACATCAACCAAATGGCAACCACGACCACGCTTACAGGACCATATCCTTTTCATGAAATTTTCCATAACAAAATCGCAAAGTGGCTGCCCTATGTCCTCGATAGACTCAAGAATTCCATATTTGAGGTCTTGAATCGACGCTGGGCTAAGGAAGAAGTCGCAAGGTGTAAAATCACAAGATCTCGGTGGCCAATTGTGATTCGAAAGATAACACGGTCCGGAAACTTTTCCCGTAAAAGATCAATGGTTTCGTTGCTTGTGTGGCACGTAGGGCCGTTTTGTTGAAAGTAAACGTGGTCCAGATCATTAATCAAATCATTAATCATCTCTCGATAGCGCAATCCATTCACCGTAACTGTTGATCCAAACTCATTTTCGAAAAAGTAAGGTCCAATGGCCCCGCCGGACCATACACCTCCCCAAACAGTCACACGTTGAGAATGGAGAGGCTTCTCAACAATAGCTCTTGGTTTTTCGTAGCCCCAGATGCGCCAATTTTGCTTGTTGACGTAGCCACCGAGGTGGAAATTGGCCTCACCAGTCAATATGATTTTTCGATGGAATTCCGGATCATTTTCATGCATTTCAAGGACCCCAATTTTTATAATTTCAATGCGTTATTAAAGAGTGAATCGTTGCATTTTTAGTAATGGCGTAGTTTCTACTTGTCAAATGTCAAAAATTAACAGCTTCAAAGTGACAGCTACCGAAATAGCGGGCTATTCAACATAACACCTCTTATTGGAAAACCCTTTATAACAAGCAATTCAGTTAAAATTGCATAATTTAGGGTCGTTCAATAATTCGAACATCTTTGTTTTTCGACCAAGTTCTCATGCGTTCCGCTCTAGCAGAGAAAACGAAACACAGTGCCTTCGCCCAGGGTCCTTACTCAAAACCACCATCGAGTACAATATTGTTGAAAATATTTTTTCGATTCTTTCATTCCTCTGTAGCTTAGATCCTGGATGAGGCTTAAAACTGACCGAGAGCTTAAAATAAGTTGAAAAGTGGTGGATCCCTTAAGCACTTCTTTTTTTGTGTTCAAGAATTGTTAAGTGAAAGAAGTAGAAAGAGTAAAGTCAGAAACTAAAAACACATTTTGGCAAAAATACCCTCCCACAAAGTCGGCGTGGCATTGCACACGAGTCTCAGAATACCTACATTTAAAAGAGTTGCATCGATATTCTTCCAGTAGTTTTCTCGCCAACTTGGAACAGACATGAAGTCACCTTAAGTTTTATTATAGGTATAGATTTGTTTGTATATATGCAACCAGTTGGTATTTTAACTTTAACGATAAATACGAAAGCATCGAATTATACTTGCCTACTTATTACGACTTACAACATCTCGTAGGGCGCAGAGAAGGTCGCTCCAACGCGTCCCCAAAATACAAATTACAACGACGAAAGGGACTACAGTCAGCTCGGTTTCAAAATTTGATTTTCTATGAAAGCTGTATGTCAAAATAAAAGAATTCTCAACTGTGAAAATTATTACAGTACAGCAAAAAAAGACAGCAGCTACCCAAATAGAAATTCAACCTCAACACTATTTAAGAAAGTTGTTAACGCAAATTTAACTCAGATCATTAACTTCGAACGACTTTGTGTATGACCTTTAAAAAGGAGCAGCCACTGTCCAGTCGACTATATCTTATATGCCTTATTATAATAAACTTGCTCGGGTAATCCGATTATTTCATGTCCACATATGAAATGCACAATCGCACTTATTACCACCGAAAATACCTACAAATGACATCGAAAATGTAACGGTGGCTGAGCTTAGTAATAAAATAAAAACTTCATTCGCTCGTGCGATACGATTGAGTTGTTTCCTGGTATTCACCATTCCATCGCACAGCCTTGACATGGAGATCCAAAGGTTTTCGTCGTTACTACTCCACTCCACCTTGTGCGGGCGAAGTAAAGTATAGTGCGATAGACACAGGCACAGGCCTTTACTAATTTCATTATCGGTAGGTACCCTCTCAAATCACTTGCTACTGCGTTGAGCACTGCCCGATGCCGAAAAACCAGTTCCACGATCTCTTTGGTGTATCTTTTATTGCTTTGGCCGAAAATCTAATGCAAGATCTTGTCAACGGTCAATGTCCGTAACCCACTGCGGTCAAGTTTAATCGCCGAAAGGCCCTTGTAGTGCACACCACAAGAGTGCGCAAATGAGTTGGCTTTTTCAGATTTGGTATGCTTCTTCATGATCGATGGCTTAAATTACTTTCTAACTATATTTCACGACTTTATTGCACACTTGGGTGTGCTCGGATGACCACGAACCCGCCTACAGTTAAAATCGTGTCCATATCTACTCCTTGACACTCTTGCATATATTTTGTCACACACTTCCTCTGACCTGCTATAGTCGCCGATTCTCATGATTACTCGTATTTGCGGCCGGAAGTGATACATGTGATTTCGGGATGGACTTTGATGGCTGATCTGTTTGCTTAAGGCGAACGTGTTAATATTTACCATCGGTTGGGCAGACCGTTTAAAGATGTAACAGGCAGGCAGGTAGGCCCTTCCAAACGAGAGTAGGTCTAGCTAAATTCTCCAACCAAGGTCCAAAGTTCGAGCGGATAGAAACGAGTCTGTCGATTTAATTCGGCGAAGAGAGCCGAGTGAATAACGTATTCATCCATTGGTCTTGAAATATTTATCGGAATATACTTCCTGCATAGGGCGGGTTGTGCTTATGCGAAGGTAGTGTTCAAATGTAAACCGAAAAAAATACTTATTTCGATGTAAAGTACACAGATTATAAGAGCGGTAGGGCATTGTTCAGGCACTTGGAGTTAAGTATTGACAAGCACTTCAACAGACTAAGTTCAATCACCTGTATGGAGATAAATTAATTTATCATTAGTCATAGTCATGTGGATGCCACTTCCAATGATGTGTCATAAATGGCGTTAGTTTAAACTTAGAGAAGCATTTTTTTAACATTTTCTTGTTAACAAGTTATAAATCGTTGGGCCTTAGGCTGTTAGCCTGTGGAAAATTGATACCACTGACTTTATTAGTTATGATTGGTTTTGCTATGATTTTTCAGGCCCACTTTAAGACCGATATACAAAAGAAGGTTGTAACTGGTAGTAGGTATATTTGAAAACAGCGTTTTTAAACGGAACTAGGCTGATTGTTTTTGCTGTTGGACATTGCTTTACAAAGTAATTCAGTTCAATATTAAAAAAACTAAACTACTGATCGTCAGATTATCAAATCGACAACCAAATTGGTCTAGAGACTACTAAAAGAGGTTTCTCTACATGTTTGACTTTTCGGTGCCTCTCTAATTTGGAGCTGATGAAATAGACTCCGACTGCTATCTTTTTGTCGGTAAGTTGCGAATGTGGGCTGTGGATATCTTAGGCTCCTCATAATTGATTAAAAAATATTATTGTGAGGAGGCTAACTCTCTAAAGCTTTCTCAACCTTCCGAAAAGTCATATAAAAACGATCATCGGGTGTCGAAAACTAGTGACATCGATGCCAAGAAGCCATCAAAAACTCGGAAACAGATCGGGTGGAGCAATAGCACCACGTTACAACATGTAATAAAATAAATATTATAAATGACTTTTGAAACGGCTTACGGGAGAGGTCTTATTCACTTTAAAAATGTAATAAAGATTGCTTTAACTAAATGCAAGTCTAACAAAGCTGCTTGGACGAACGCCCTACCTAAGGTATTTTCGCAAGGCGGATACAAAACGCTTGGTTGTAATAAACGAAAAAGTTTTGGAGTGGTTATCGATAACGTCTGAGTTGACGGACTTTGAGGAGGAGGGAACTCGCACAGTTGGAAGCGCACTCTAGTGCACGGAGCCCTCAGTCAACTTGTAGTGTATAATTGGAGGCATTTAGCTATAAATGTAGCTTTTGAAGGAGTCTTTTATAAAGTTTTTTTTGAATTCCTTTTTTCGAATCCTTTTTGAACGTGTTTCGAAAGTTTTCCCGAGTTTTCTGTGATTTTTGGAACTTTTTCGAGACATTTGCAGAGCGGTAGCTCAGGACTCTTTTTCAGGTGTCTCTTGGGCCGTTTTTCGACGTTTTATTTGGATTGTTTCTTAAGGCGTTTACGAGATCTTTTTTTTGTTTGGTTCTATTTTTTCGGATTTTTTGGGGCACTTGTTGGTAAGTTTATTCGGGACGCTTTTAGGGCTTCTTTTTTTCAGGACATATTGATGCATTATTTGTGTATAGTTCGAACTTTTATGAGTGCTGTTCACTTGTTCAGGCTATTTCGGGCGATTTTGAAAAGAAAAGCAAAAAAAAGAAGAGGAAGACGGACTTTAAAAATGTTAATGCGAAATAGAAGAGTACTATATGGATCTGGAAAGGCTTATGTTGAAACATGTTCCCACACGGACCTTGCACGCTACTAATAGTCAGATTTAATTTGAAGCATAATTTTTATTTCATCAGTTCTTTCCACCAGGTGTTTCTTCAGCCAGCAATAAACAAGTTGTGTTATTCACCAACAATTTTGATAAATATTAACCAAGCAGACAACAAACAAAATACATTTCACAGATAGCATTGACTTTCCCAAAAATAGAATACGCTCTGACTGTTAGAATTCCTTAGCAACACGAGCCGACAATTATTACCAGCTAAACCGACTAAATATATTCAAATTTCATTGATTAGCATTTCTTAAATATTTAAATCGATTGAGGAGCACATGTTTGTGTATGTTCCCACCCCATCAAAAGAACGCACTTCTCAGTCGTGAATAAATTTGCTCAAAATTCACCATCCGACTGGTATAGTCTTTCAAATGTAAATGACCTCGATAGCTTGCCTAACGTGTTCTAATTATATCACAGCATCAAATAGAAAACCAAAACAAAGGTACAACATCAAACCCGATTCCGATTCATATAGAGTTCCATAAAAATCGAAAGTAAGGGTTCTTAAGTTTTTATCGAACTTTTGCTGTTCATTCGCTCTTGCAAGATGTTCTCAGATAGCAGGCTACCTTAAGAAAGAAGAAGAAGGCTGACGGACTTGGCTATTATTACAAAGATCGTGCCGTGGTATTGATTATGGCTTAGCATGGATAACCTTGATTACCTACAGGCATATTGAATTTTCATCTCAAGTTAGACAAGTGGATATGCGATGATATGGCTACAGAACTTTGCCCTTGTAGGAACTTCCGGTAGACTGCGTAAAATGTAAGGTATCTCTACCCAAGTCCAACTTGGAATAAGTGACTGCTCTTACTACCTACTGCGCATGAATGCACTATAGGCATTATAGCCCATAATTGTAGTGTAATTAGTTACAGCTAATACCTAGTTTCTTGTTGATTAAATAAAAAATTAGCAAGTGGAATATTACAGTTTATAAGAGACGTGTAAAATGAATGCAAAGGGCTGGTTATTTAAATATTAAGGCGATGGAAAAACATGTTATTGGTGTTTTTTAATCGATTATCGGAGGGGATTTTTCGATGTTTGGAAAAAGAAACATTAAATGAATAGTGGTTTGAACTTTATTAATAAGGGGTCATCAAATGCGCTATATTCACGAAGTACTGTATGTACTAATTATCTTTAAGTTGAGACAATCTATTTTAAATAATAAGCTCAAACAGCCACTTACGCGATAATACGTCAACATCAATTGATTATCTAGTTCTAGTAGGCTAGATAGCTAGCTCGGACTTTACAAATGTCAGCCGAAACTGTGAACAGGTTTTTTTTTAAGCGGGATTGGATAGTTTCCAAGGAAAGTCATATATACCTACCTAAAGATTTTGCTGCACAGCTTAGAGCTTGTGTCACTCATCATCAGTTATCACTCTACACAAGCAATGTTGCGCCTAAATGTATGCACGCATTTTTTGTATTTTTGGAGAGTTGATAGGGTATTGTTGCAAATGTATGAATTTTTTTTTTTTAATTTTTTTTTTTTCAAATAATGCAGGTACTTTAGACGGATGTAACTCTCAAAAAATATAACTCGCCTATAGTTTTTCAGAAACGGCTTCAGATGATAAACTTGAACAAATTCGGTGTTCTTTCTCAACTCTAAAGACGTTTTTCCGCTATAGTGATATTGAAATGTGGACAAGACGTTGGTTTGTTGTCTGAAGTTATTGATAGTTACTGTGTTATAGCCATAAGCTTCCTGTTGGCGCTTGCATTTTATTCTTACGCGTCAACACGAAACATGTATGTTCAGGGATTCCCTTTTAAACTTGAACGGGTACGAAATCATCTTCCACGGATCTTAAAGCGAACAAAATGCGAAATGTCAGTTTTTCTGGTATAATAATGAAGAGAGCACTTCTTAAAGTGATCTTTTACAGAAATGGGCAAAGTTTGATTTTTTTTTACATATTAAACTTTTAAACAGTAATAGGCTTTTACAACTGTTTAAAGAGGAAACGATGAACGATTCGATGGAACAATGTAAAGATGATGTTATATGAAGCAAACTTAAAACGATGTCGCCTCGTTCAATAGTTTCGACGATTATCGTTTTCTAAATTTCCCGACTAGAGCCCCAGAAAACAATTTTATTTATTGCCTGTTTGGTCGTGCAATGTTTCCCTGCATTTACTGTCGAATTTAAATTAATTGAATTACAAACGTAGATAGATACTTGGAACGGCGCCTTTATGAAATTCGAAATGTGAACTAAATAGTCAGTCTGGATTTTTTTGACCAGATTGGTCTTCTACGTTCTACCCCTTTGTCAACTTAAATTGAAAAATTGGTCATGTGATCAATCTCGAGGTAGACCGTCCAAAAGTGAGACAAATGCTATCAGACTACTGTCAAATTTACTCCTCAATCATTTTGTGCTATGCAAACTGCTTTATTACATCGCATACCCAGTATCAACGATGAATTTGAATTTATTCCTATGCGTCGGCGCTATTACTGCTGGAGACTGATTGCTCATATTAAATGACGTAAATCAAAGAAAGCATACCTTGATTTTTGACAAAGAGCTCCTAAATGTGCACTTAATTTTTCAAATAGTTTCATAGTAGCTGTACATTCACCTAAAAGAATGCAACAAAATATCTCAGTTACGTTTGATTTGAAACTTGGGTAAGTACCTTTAAAAGACTTGTGATTGCTGATTCAATCGAAAACAGATAAGTTACAAGAAATATTTCTTATTTAATATTTGGACATACCTATATAGACATACCTATATATCCACTTTGCGTCGTCTGGCTTGCAGGTACTAAGATACAGCGATTGCAAAGCGTTTTCAATACAATTGTATTTTAGCTGAACCAACCGTCATTCCAGATGGATCCAGTGGGGTTTTTTGTTTGATTTACTTGAATAATACTACTCTTAAATACCAAAGATGAAACACATTCAACACAGAAATTCTACCAATGTTTGAATAAGAAGCTGTAAGATTTCTTTTAGCTTTGTTATATCTTAGATCGTACTAAATGAAAGCTTTACACGTTAGTACTTTAATAAAAAAAATGTATGTTCATAATACGGGCAAAGTGATTTTAAGAGAGAAAAAAAGTGCTCGACTGGGTCGCACGAAACTTTCTCGTTAATTTTATAAGGGGTGTAGGTAAGAAAAAACACTGAAGAGATATAAGATAAAATAAACCGTACAGAAAACTTAAGAATATACTTACCTATTTAAATTAGGTGACTTTTCGCTTAAATTTATTCATTTCAGATGAAAGTACATGTCGAAAACCAATGTGAGGCTTAAGTTCTTATAAAAAAGTATTTTTCGCAAGTTCTAGTAAAAAGTTTTAAGTGTCAAATGCACTGTTTACAGACTCAAGCGTATGAGGAGTCTCTGATCTGTTAGGGAAAGTTATCATTTTTGAAGGGAATAGATTGGATACGAGAAGGTAGGGGAGACCGGGGGCGAAAGTAACACGTCATGAAAGTAACAAGCCCATTTACAACGTGAATGAACGTGTTAGTGAAATTCCTTGTATGCAGTTTTGTAAACAACTCAACTCTTCTCTAAACTAATCAGTTGTTTTCGAGCCGTAGTATGATGAGCACGTGTCACATTAAAAAAAAGAAAAAAGTCCATCATTTGAATTTTTTTTGACTGCCGGTTTTTTCAATAAAAACAACATAAAATCTCTATATTTTAAGGTAAGTTTTTTCTCAAGCGTTATTTGACATATTGTTTCTTGATCCCTGTTCAACATTTTAAATAAATTTAAGAATCTGAGTGAATTATTTAGGTTTTTCCGAAAAATGAGGGCATGTGGACAAAAGTAACACGTAACATGTTAAGGCTGGTACGCTGTTCGAGTGAAGTGAAATTTTCACTCCTGTCCAAAAAGTGCTGTGAAATTGAATTTTTTTATGTTTTTCTATTATTCTTATCTTGTTTTTTTAACTTTCTCGCATTACGTAGTAAGAGAAAGGTATTGTAATCGTACAAAAAATCGAACTCGAGATTTTAATCAAATCTGACATTACGATGATAGAGGAACTCGAAAAAGTGGGTCTCGCAATTCTGTCCGTCTGTCCGTCTGTCCGTCTGTCTGTCTGTCCGTCTGTCCGTCTGTCCGTCTGTCCGTCTGTCCGTCTGTCCGTCTGTCCGTCTGTCCGTCCTTCCGGAGCTCTACAGCGCAAATGGCTGGACGGATTTCTTTCAAACTTCGGATTTGGAGTTGGTGGGCTTACAGTTCGGGGCCACTTTTTTTTTTGCACGTTAAGTGTTGCCGTTCTAACGGTATTCAGCAATTTTGAGTTTTTCGAAAACGGCTCTAACGATTTCAACCAAAATTGTTATTTGGGCTTAAGTAGGTGTAACTAAGATGGCTGCATACTCAGTTTTTCGCAGAAAAATCGAATAACGGTAATTTTGAAAATTTGTCATATCTCAAAAACGGTCAAAACTTTTTCGACAAAAATTCATATTTAAGGTAATACGGTCATTCCCAACATGATGGCAAACTCATTTTTTCCCTAAATTATCGTTCAACGGACTATTTTGGAAAAATTTTGTTTTTTAAGACTTTATTTAATTATGGTTTACTTGAAAACGGCTTTAACGATTTCAACCAAAATGTATACTTGCTCTACCATATATGGGGTTAACATGGCTGCATACCCAGATTTTGGCTAAAAAGTCGAATAACGGTACTTTTGAAAAGTGGCCTTATCTCGAAAACGGCCAATACGATTGCAACAAAAATTAATATTTAATGTAATATAGTCATTTCTAACATGATAGCAAACTCAGTTTTTCTCTAAATTGTTTATTATAGATTTTTGAAAATAGGCATATTTTGAGAATTTGGTTTTCTGTTGTTTTACCAACACGAAAACGCATAAAGCGATTTTGATCAAAATGCATACTTGGAGTAAATTTGACGTTTTTAACATTATTGCGTCCTTCATTTTCAATTCTAACCACCGGAAACGCTGGTTTTGAAAACTGCTCAATTCTCGAAAACGCGATTTTCGATTTGGATAAGACTTTAAAAACCACGTAATACTAACATCCTGAACAATACCCTATACTCAGTTTTTAGCTAAATAGTTGAGCAAGATTATTTTTCGAACTCAAAATTTCCATAGTTGTTACTATTTTGTACGCATTATTTTCCAAAATCAGCTTTAAAGATTTTGACTAAAATGCTTATTTACGATAACATTAGTATTGTTAAAAAGACCCCGTACTTAGTTTTTCTTAGAGAAATGCAAATAATGCCATCTTATAAACATTACCGCACTACCAGTTAAAATGTAATCACAACTAGTACTAGAAACTCCTTTTTAGCAAATATTTCCCACTTCTTTTTTTCAACCATATGAATCATGAACCTTAAATTAATTCTAACCAATTGGAGTCTACACTATCAGAAACCCGCACTTCATTTAACCCCAAACACGTGCAAATTCAAAAACAAATCTCTGAATTCTTAAATCACAAACCCTACTTCGAGTCATGGCCACCTACCAGCATCACCAATTTGAAAAATCTTGTTTTATAGCCTATAAACAATTATAAAAGAAAAATAAACCAACCAAACTGATGATATGAACGAGAAAGTTTCGTGCGATCCAGTCGTGCACTTTATTTTTCTTTGAATATAAATATATGAATTTGTGATGTTCCTAAGTTGAAATACATATTTAACAGTTTAATAAATGTAATGAACCAAAAATGTCATTATTTCGCTTAATTATGTTTTTAATCTTAGTGTTACTTTTGTCCCCAAAGCGTGTTACTTTCGTCCTGGACATATAGGACGAAAGTAACAAGGATAGACTCTTAGAAAAATTATCACAGCTATGTGAATTCATCAATTTATTAAAACTTAACTACATCCTTTTCTAGATAAATAACCCATCTCTTAGATGGCATATTTTGATTTTTGTTATTCCAAAAATCGCAAGAGCAGGAACCCCAAAAGTAAAAAATGTTGCTTTTGTCCCCGGTCTCCCCTACAATAAATTGAGCGCGAAAACAAGGGTGACTTTAAATTTGTACATATACCTATGTTCTTGAAATGATAAGTTGGCTACCAGCTTTAAATGAACAGTACCTATTTTTTTAAACACCGTCAATAAACAATAGACCTTCAACTTAACTGATGCGACAACTTTATTAGATTCTACATAAATTACCTACCTTGTTGTTGCAGAATGCAAAAATCTATAATTTGTTTTCCTGTTATAGAAAAGGTCAACCTTTATTTCCGTAACTAATAAATTATTCTAACAAAATTAAATAATGCAATATTTATAATCCCCCAGCTGATTTTTCAATTTCTTACGCAAATCCGTACAGGTGTGAGGACCTGCAGGCCGCGAAAGACATCTTTTTGTGAATGTCAAGCTATTGCTCGGAGTAGGAGAAAGCATTTTGGCATGTACTACTTTGATAGCTTAGAAGAGGTTGGTCCCTTAAATAGTTTTGATACCATACATTCTGTAGGAAAATCGAAGGCTTGGGTGAATTGTTTTAGGTCTTTTAGCCTTAATGGTGTCCTGGGGATGGCGATGGCCCCGATACGGTGCCTGGTCTATTTTGACGAACTTATAACCCCCATCAAACTAACCTAACCTAACCTAACCATCCCAACTTATATCTACTATGAGAAAACATTATGAAAACATACGTAAACTAATTAAAAAACTAATTTCCCAGATTGAACAACATTTCTTGGTGGTCTCATTTTGAAAGTCAGTGCAACAACACTCGTCTGCAAAATCACATTAAGGGAAGATTTATTAGTCTAACCCCCTGGGTAAATATGACTTTCTCAATATTAGCAATTGACCCTAATCTGACTGTTAAGGATTAGGACCTATGCCATGGCGTTTGAAATTCTCTCACAACAGGCTCTTCCAATAGCGACTTCCGAAGAAGCTCTTTCTTTTGCAGAATGAAATATTTTTGGGTGGTTTTTGGTAGCGACAAAAATGTACTGAGACTTTGGGTCTATTCCTCCATGGTCTTTATAAAAATGTTTGTACACCTATAAAGTCTACAAGAATGTTGTGAGTTTCAAATGATAGATCTGCTTTTGACTGATTTTGTAAAATCATCGCGCAATTAGTTATTCATGCAAATATGGTCACACACCATAGATGCGGACATTGACAGGGTCTCTTATATTCGAAACAAATTTATGAACTTTTATTTGCGGAAACCGCAACGATGATCTCATGATCCACTGGCTGAATCTACAATAAAGGGGTCCAAATAACTATCGCTATGAAATAAAGTCTTGATCCAGGTCAGTCCTGATCAACTGGATTTTTTAAAATGCACTTTGTAGCATTTGTCACAATTATTCATACCAGATTGGACCTATTAAAATGTAGCGGAGATCAATCTGAAAGGTTTTATGCTCTCGAATAATAATTTCTTATATTTAGTACTGAAAAATAAGCTTAAAAGATCCCGAGTGAAATTTGTCAACCACACAGCTTTCTGCAGTTAGCAACCTATTTTCCAAGGGCTACATACTCTTCAGCTGCATAAAGCAGCAATGAAAAAAACTGTCCCGACATTCACCACTAATTAGCTCCACACCGGTTTGTGACACAACTCAAAAATTCCGCCAATCGAATTAATTAAAAAAAAAAAACTCTTCACAGACAGACTTAAGGAAATTACCACTCGCATAATCAGATACGAATTTTAAACAGTCTAATTAAATTCCAGAAATTGTCTTCACTCTAATTACGGGTATAATATCGCCAAATCAAAATAAATAAATCATTTAATTGTGATGCGACATTCGAGCTGCAGATTTGTCGATGCACAATTGGAATATAATTCCACTCAATCTAGACGTATGCCCAAAGTGTCTGACATTATCAAAATCGAAAAAAAAACACAAAAATCTATCGAACAAAATTAAATATACACAATTGCCAGCGGGGTGAATGGAATTTTCGAAGGAAGCCGACGAAAAAAAATTAAATAAATTCAAAATCATAACATGTGCTAGGCAGATGTCCTCTACCATTTACCTGGCAGATGAAAACAATCAAAAACATCTACGACGACCACTATTAGCATTCACATAATTATAAACCGAAATCCGCATTGAAATACAATACATATCCCGAAGTTCTATTAAAAAATAAAAAATAAAAAATAAAAAAACACGTTTTCCCTTTCTTCGCTTCATCAGCGCGCCTTTAGTTCAGTCTTTGGCATTAGCATCTCTGTGAAGAGCACAACTGTTGCTTTTCTTTTATTATATAGCAACTGGTTCCCGAATCCATGCTATTGCATGCGTCAATCGATGACATTCAACTTCCAACTGATCGACAAAACCTTTTGATTTGAACGCACTACTTGTCAGTTGCCGACACGAATATCGCATCTTTATCGGTCCACCAGATATTCTTGACATTGAAAGATATATACCACACTCATATTTGGACGGCAGCCTAACCTAGTTCTCTTCACCTGGTCGAAATCTACTTAAATGTACGGCCAAAGCAAGTTCTGCGGCGAAAAAATCCACTCCGGAAGTCTTGCAGAAGCCAATAGGTCCTTGAAACACATTCGCCGATATTTTTATATAGGCGATCGACGATCGACGACCGACGTTTCATTTCCTACATTCTCAATTCTTTTGACCCGACTCTATTTACTTCCTTACCATTTAATTCATAAGCATAATCATTGACTGCCCCCCCGACCATCGACACTTTGGTTCGAGATAAGTCTCTGCTTCTCTGCTTCACTGATGGGATTATTCCGTTCAGCCGAAGCCATGAGTTAATGACCGATGGCAAGTAATTCATGCATCGGATAGAGACCTCTGCAAAGGTCAAGTGGTCAATTCGGTAACGTGCAGATAATAAGACAAACCGAACCATTGATAGGCGCGACAAATCAATGTCAACGTTTTAAAGTTCAAACAATAGAACGTGTTGAAGCCCTTAGTTTAGCCATACAGCCCCAGCATATTCTCCTCCCCATGTGTGTGTGTGAGTTTACAAACCGTCAGATGAAGCTTTTTTTTTTGCTTTGGGCCAAAAACGAACTAAACCAAACATCTGAGACGCCTATCGTTAGATACAGTGTCGCCACTTAGTATATACCTAGAAAAGCATTGGGTGGTCAAAGCTCAGTTCGTGAATGGGTTTCAACGAATCCGGATGGCTAGTAAAAAAATTAGTTAACACACATTGAGAAATAAATATATCAAAAACGGGTGCAAACGGATTTCTACTATTTTTCCCTCTTTTTTGTGTTTTTTTGTTCTGTTCTTCCTTTCGAATTTTGATTGTCCTTTCGATATTTTTTTTTGATGGACATTACGACCTGCTTTATTTTGAACGACGCCAATTAAGAAAATAGTGCAACTTTTAAGTGTTTCTTCCATCATTTTCATGTCAATTATACGGTTGTGAAAAGTTTAAGGATTATACAATTATCAGAACAAATCTAGTGAAAAACTACACACTGAAAAAGAAAAGTTATATGCGGATACGGATACATTGAGGTGAGTTATTTATAAAAGTAGTCGTATCCTTTGCAGAGATGAGCATTACGTCGTGTTTACGTGGGGAGAAAAGTGCAGTTGCATCCAGTGCGCCAGACGTAAAGTCATCCCCTCGTGCTGTGTGTGGGGAGAATGGAGCTTTTTTTGTCTTCTTCTTGTGAAGAAGTGTGCATGATTGTTGCACATGAGGAGGGATGATTAAAGCGTTTGCAAAAGTTATGTGCTAGCACGTGTGGGTGTGGGAGATATGTATCTTAAGCACCCATACTGCGCCACTACGAGAGGCATTAAATTGAATTAATATTTTAATTTGCACGTCACTTAAAGTAAACAATTTTTCAATTTGTGTTTGAAGGGGTTTTGAGGTTCTCTTTGGTAGGCCTGAATTTGAAAAAAGTCTTCGATCGGGTGAATTATGAAGAAAAATGGATTCAGGTTGAATAACCCAGGAGGGAAATATTTTCCTGCTTCCTGCAGATGTCGTCGGGAGAAATGCCCCATTGGTGCAAAGTTCATTGACAGTTCATGCTCATGTGTGAGTTACACCTGTTTTCAGTTGTGGATACTGCACCAGAAAAGCATAAGAAAGATGAAAGTGATGAAAATATAGGTTATTGAGTATGCTGATGACCGACATTAAATAGCATAGCCAAAAACTGTTCTTTTGCAATTTTAAACGAGTTTTCGGCGAATATTTTTAAATGGTATTCGATTCGTTGTTACAATTTTCATAAGTGATAAAAAGGACTATTTTTGGTATTGAACATCAAGGTATACCAATACCTAGTGACAGCTAACGAATTAAAGAACTTATTTTACCAAATGTCAATTTTGCAGACTCGCGTTCTGGAACGCTGATACTTTTTCTACCTCAATGCAGATATTGCACAGCTTTTCTTGTAAAAAAAAGGTTTCCGTTGTTCTGGTGGAAGTCAATGTCAGTTGTTACTATTGTGGCATAGCATCAGTGATAATGCATAAATTTTAATTGACAGATAAAGCGTTAACAATGTCGGCATGCAACACTTCTCCGTGGATGCCACAATGCAAACAAAATTATAATAGAGGGCACAACAGGTTTATAAAAGATCCTACAGTCATTTCTGTTGTGTAAATTTAATTCTATTTTTACGGCAATTTTTGACAGGTGTTTTTTGAGAAACTTTTCCATATAGATATGTTCTTTTTCCACCTTCTTTTATCTCTTCATTCTTCCCTTGATATAACAAACTTAAATAATTGAGTTTTACAGTCAATTTTCTGTTTTTACTCCTCTAGGAAAGAAATTATTATTCCACCCTGTCTTCACTCAGGAAATTAATGAATATAGCCACGTATGATCAAGCCGCAAATTGTTTTTTTTTTTTTTTTAAATGACTCATAAAACTAAGGGCACGTTCCTATTCCATAGGACTACTCATAAAACTGTCAAAAATGTATGAATCTTATTTGTAAGGCATGTTGTACACAGTATGGCTATAAAGGGATATGAAACTGCTTTATAATTTATTAGCTGTTGCCCGCGGCTTCGCTCGCATTAATGCCGATTTTGTCAATCACTTCAAGTCCACTCAAGGAACTACCTACCCACCCACAAAATTTCATTGAAATCGGTTGAGTGGTTAAGAAGATCGACAACAGCGCCACCTATCGAGTCCAAAACTATCCTATCCATCAAGTTACAACCAACCACCCACCGTGGAATGTCCACACTTATTAGTCAACTAGTTTTTGTTTGTTTTGCCCACCACGCTTTTGCTTGATGTGTCATTTATGAGGCGCGAAGTGAAGTTGCAAGTCAACCGTAAATTATTTCACTAGTAACCGATGTCTTATTCTTTCCGTCACAACACCATGCAGAACATACCTACCTACTTGACATCGTCAAGGGCAATAGCGCCAAAGAGGAAACAACCTTGCCTGTGTTGATCCGCATGGTCTGAGCAATTCATGTGCTCGAAATCAACGTCTCAGTTGGTTAGAGCGTTCCAATGTAGGTGCTGATAAAACTCTACCCTTGGACGCATGTTATTGTCTCTGTGCAATTTCCGAAAAAAACCATTTCATTCCGCATGTGATAATTAATTAAAATACGAGAAAGACTCATCTGCTGTCAGATGAAACGCGAATTTTCTAAAAGCTTATTATTTATTCGCGCGTCTCAACAAATTGATTTCGAATGCAAATAAAAAATAAATCATAACAAACTCAAGGAAGTGCTGAAGTCTATAACCAATTTGAACCCAGCCGTTGACCTTCAATTACCTAATTTTCGTGTCCAAAAAATAATAAATAACAAACAATAGGTAGGTATATATTTTTTCTTGTTTCCGCGAGTCTATTTGTTTTCGGTAGCGATACTCAAAAGTGGTTATGTTTGACGAAACAATTAACAAATTAATTCTGCAGGGACTATTTATTTGCATGGCTAATACGGGCATGCATTTTTGGATTAACATATTTGACCGAAGTTCATCGGAGAGAGTTATGTGCACCATCAATTTTACCGGCTTCGAAAACATGAAAACATTACTCACCGGCTGTCAAGGAGTATTTTGTTAACAAGACTCTTTGAGATCGATTTTTTTTTTGACTTTCAAAGAGTCGTTTATTCAAGATGAATATTTGAAGTGTTGCAAATACGTTGCCCATAAATGGAGTAAAACTTCGAGGAAACACAAAACAGTGCACTTGAAGAGAGAGATTAAGTTTGCAATTATTTTAATAATAGGCCTTGTGAGGTCATCTGTTGTTGTTGAGCAAGTAAAGAGATCAACTTTTTCGATAGCCATCGCCATATTGGATTCGCAATTAAGACCATTGTTGAATTAGCACTTGCAAAAATTTAGCAATAGCTGCCTACGATCTGATTTTGGTACAGTGGTGGGACTTTCCCAGCGATTTTTAAAAAATTCCAAACGCCTTCTGTAGATTTCAAGCTTAATCACACTCCAGGAGCTGCTCAAGCGCTAATGCCGAAGAATGTACCTACCTATACTTAGCTAAGACTGAAGAATACTCACATACTAACAGCATATACGATGTTGTTTAGTTAAACATCGAGTAATAATGTACACAGCTTCTACGTGGCTGTCCTAAAATTTTTATTTATAAACATTTTCCGAGGTTTGTATCTAAATGGGTAAGCATTTCGATAAACTATTACAAAAAACACTGAAATCTATTAGTTTTTGGGCTGAAAACGACATTAGATGTATTTGATTAACTACGTAAAGTCAAACTATTTTCAAAACTATCAAATTAAAGTACCCAATCCTAAAGTAACGTTCTTTGAAATCCTAAAGTAACGTTGCTTAAGTTCGTAAAATCTTTATAAAGCACATTTCCCAGCGTAAGGACATTGTAGAGGATGCGTAAAGTTAAGCAGACTCCCCGCACGGCTTATAAATTAGGCTGTAAGTGTATAGATAGCAGTTTCGTAACCTTTTGGCTGACGTCTTTCTTGTTAAAGGTGCTGATAAACACTAAGAGGGGTTAAAAATCCAATATTTGACAATCGCTAACTATCACAGACCCGAGAGTTTGGCGAGTAGTGAAATAAAGGTGCTTACTTTACAAATGAGGAGACCAATTGGACTCAATTTGGGGAAGACGATCATTGGAGGTCACTCTATAAGTCAATGCCAAAGTTTTTAAAAGTTTCAAACTCAAATCGAAGGATGCAAACTTTAAAAAGTTACCAGAAACAAAGGAACTAGACTTGATCTTTTGAGTGAAAGCCAGAGAATATAAATTGTGATAATTTGACAGTCGGAAACCACTGAAACATGATGCAGTCAAAAGATTCTAGGGCACATTGGAAACCTCTGAACTCCCTTTCAGTGCGTATCAGATAACCACCTGTTAAGTTTGAAAAACAAACTCTGTTTTTACCGGCAAATTGTTAATATAATCGTATGCTGTTGAATTCTTTTATATCTCTTGGGATATTTCCTGCCTTAAAACGAAAACCATTTTACTGAAAAGTTTTAAAAGACTTGTAGGAGTACGACTGATCAACTCTTGCATTCTGGATGTACTCTTCTATGGTTTTGACTATAGTAATCTCGATTTTCCGAAGATGTTGAGCTCTTCCAAATGAAGAAAGGAGCTTTGGCCTTTTTCCAGAAGTCCTGCAACCGACGTTACAATTCGACTGAAAAGTCCTAGAAGTTATCCATTTTCGATAAATTTTTAACAAAAAATCCATCCATGTCATAACTTTAAGCGCCCAAAGAAGCAAAATATTGCGGCAGTGGGTCCATTCACAGTTTGTCTATACAAAAGCTTCGGTTAAGCCCACTTTCTAAGGGGGTTTCTGGCAAAATATTCTGTATACCTGTTTAAAGCTAAGCAAAACCCATAATTATAGATCGAGAATATTTGTTAAATTTAATTTTATAAAGTTCCGATTGAGAGACAACAAGCAAAACAAACATTTGCGACATTCAAGGTCAAGATTCAGATATTTGTATATCTCAGCGATGCGGTTCTTGATTTTGATTCTGTTCTAAGCTATAATTAGCAAAAGTGCTAATACTAACTGACCAGATGTCTACGATGCTGATTCTATTTTTTCTTCGGGTAAACTCACCCATTCCCTGCTAGAGCTAGAAGCTAAGTGGTGCGGAATTGATCTGTCTACTGCGAGCTGTCATATTAACAACATAAAAATCAAGCAGACTTTCAGCCGACTGTTAGTTGAAAAGACATTCTCATCCTCTAATAAAATTCCATTAGCGGGCGTTGTCAATAAATCCACAGATTGTACTTTGCACCGCGATTTGGCTTGACAATCGGTTCTATGTTCATTCTCCATTAATTTGACTGAACCTGAAATCACTAAGAAACCACTATGATTGGCAGGAATGAATGACAGTCATTGTTTTCCTAGTCAATCCAGTATTCGGTTTAAACAATACAAATTCAATTTCCTCTTCATTCATTATTCAAAATAGATTTTTGCCAATTTTATTAATGGCCAAGAACGGATGACTTTGCACGAAAGTTCGCCTAGAACTGGCTTGTCTAACTCTAGTATCCGCCGGCAATGCATTAAGCTTGGACTTCCCCCTCGAATTTTGTGGACTTAATTTGCACAAGGCTATTAGCTGGATGCCACCTGTATTTGTATTTCTTTTCCGTATGAGGATTACCACTCCCAATTTAGAGGCTACATCAACCTTGCTTCTTATAAAAGAATCGTTTCAATTATCATCCATGACACTGATCAAATTTACATAGCCCTTCGACAATATACCAGCCTCTAACCTCGCAGGCAAAATGTTTTCATTTAAATTAGCCAGTTGGGCCTTGTTGACACAAACCTTTGCATTACCGGTTTAAAGAACCTGCACGAGCTCTAGCCCCCGAGAAGCTCCATTACTATGCAAATCAAAGAAGGAAAAAAAAGAGCTAAGAAAACATTGAAGATTATTGATAGCATGACGGCCAGCAGACTCACTTCGCATGATGGTGAGAAAAAGTGACCAAGGGTTAGTTGGGGCCTCTCACACACAATGTTTGTTAACAAATAACCAATTAATTTTCAGGCCTTAAGCTTGGACCAATATTTGTCATAAATTAAGAAACAATACGATAGCCGCATAGCGATAGCTAGAAAAAAGCCAACAACCGTACCGCGGCCGATTACATCATGCCAGCAGTATTTCCAAATCGATGCGGATGGCTAAGAAGAAGATACTGTCAGATTTATTGGCATCCAGTGAACTGAGGTGCGAATTGGAGTGTAAATCAGTTGAGTGTAACATCAACCTTGACACATCGACACGGTGTTACTTTGGGAGAGAAGGAAGTGCTCTAGTTGTGAGGCTCTGTTTGCGATACACACACGCCCTGTCAATATTTACAAACACGAACCTTCCGCTGTCAGTAAAAGGTTAACATACCTTATCTAAGCTGAGGTCAACCAGTCTGGGCGGGAATTTGCATTTCTATTACACATACCAATAGAACCTAATCAGGCATACGAATAACCAGCTCCAAATAAACCTGTTCTGGGATTTTGTACAAGAGCGAAACGTTTTATCGTTCGAACGTGATATTGCTATAAAAAGATTCAAAAGACAGAGAAAGTCTTTGTTTGTGGGAATGATAACTCATCTTTGGAAATTGAATTGAATAACAATAAATCGAATTTGTTATAAGAATTAAAAACAATTTGCCCATTTCAATAAGTGCTGCTTTGTAGATCAAGCCAGAAGGTCCTTGTAACCAGAAGAGGTGATGTTTTTTATATCAGTACTTTTTTCCAGCTAAGAGAAGACCCTGTGAAAGTATTGCGAACGCAAATTGAAACTAGAAACACCTTAGTTGGCTTCTGACAGATGCAGAAAAGGACTACGGACTTAAGATATGCAATGACGAGCGTTGCACGAATGTTGATCATTTAAGAAAATCGTGGCAGGCAAAACAATTGCAACAGGATCTTGTATAGCTAGTGGCAAATATTCAACTAAAGTCCAAAACCTTCAGAGCGAAATTTGCATACACAATATTTTAAATATGGCCATTTAGAAGCATGTTATAACTGCATATTTCAAAACAAAAAGCTGAATTTACTGTATCAGCTGTTCGCTCGGGTAAAAATGCCCTAATTTACAATTTTGTATCATTTTTTTCCAAGCCATACGGTACCATCGGTTGAATTCAAAAACTAGGCTACAAGATGTTAAATATGTTACTAAGATATTCAATATATTAATAAGTTGAAACATGGTACCATCGAATTTTTATGTTAGGTCTTATTTCAGTTTGCAAAAGTGGAACGAATCTCAGTCGGCCTTTTTCAGCTTTGGGGTCTTAAATACATACAGATAATAGTAGATATATAGCTATTTTTTTAACTATCAGCTATTCGCGCTAATTTTTGAACTGGTTATTTTCTCGAAAATTTTCTGGAACTTAAAAAAAAGCTATTCTGAAAACAATAATTGCTTCGATTTTATTTCATATGCAATATTTGGCGTTATTTCACTTTGTCAATTCGTTCTTTCGCTTTCACAAACAGCTATTTTTTTTAGCTTCGAGCAATCATTAAACTTTTTATTGGACTTTAAATAGTCAACGAATCTACACTTAACTTCTAAAAAGCAACGGAGTAACCATAAGGAATTTCATTTTATAATTTTAAATTGTTTGTTTAGCTTTAAACCGTCGCTGGTAGTGAAACCATTCGGTAAAACTCGACTAATCCATCGGCTGGTTCATCAAATTTTGACCGAAACTAGTTTTTAACTTGGGGAAAAATTTACGTTGAATTTACGACATCTCATCTTACCTGTATAAAAAAAGCCGTGAGAGTAACGCAAACAAAAAAGGACCAAGAAACGCGAGGTTCCTTAAGAAACAAAACAAACAGAATCAAAACATGCCTTGATGCAGTTGAACGATACTGTTCTTTGGATTTTTGTAAAATCAATAAAAAAAACGTATTGAAAAGCTGCACCATCTAATAACTGATATAGATGAGAGGAAGAACCAATTTGTTAAAGGCCCCATCTTATACCAGAAAAGCCTAATAGCTTGATATAGAATGTGACTTTGCAAACAAAAATTAAGCTTCTTTGGGAGCTGTTATGATTCATTTTGTTTTTAATTTTCCTACGCGCCACATTTGAAACTATTTCGCGCGCAGGTGGAGCCCCAAATAGTAGTAACTCGAGAAAAATAGTATTATATGGTTCATAATTCACAATGAGTTCATTTATATCGACAAAAAAGAACTGAAGGATTTCGGGAACTCTTTGCTACTGATCGTAAATTATATATGCGACTCTCAAGGATCTGTAGAGGAACATTATCCCAAATAATGCGCGACTAATGCGTCTGTCCGATGACTTCACATTTACAACTAACGATTGCCTATCTGCGCAGTGGGCGCAGTGGCTTAGTGGTTAGTATGTTGGACTATTAAGCGAGGGGTCCCCGGTTCGAATCCCGAAAGAACCAAATTAAGGTGTCTTTCCACTGCGCCACCTCTCGCGAACGTCCTGGCAAACATCCGAGAGTAAAACTGTCATAAAAGAGCTTCTCAATTAGCCGTTTGGACTTGGCGTAAGATTGTAGATCCCTTCCATTCGTCCCAAAAATTGAAAACTCACACAACACGATTGTTTTTGTTGCACCTTACTGAATGTAACGACTCCGTTCGCAATTTGCAATAAAATTAAAAATTACTTTCCTCCAAACAAAAGTAGCTTGAAGAATTTTCGGTAGCCTGTTAAATGTGACTCACGACCTATGGATATGCCAAACTTATGTTATCGAGATTCAAGTTCAACACCCAAACGTTACACAAGATGTGTCCCCACCAAACCCCACATGACTATACTACACTCTTCTCTCAAATTGTCACCATTTCAACATAGCAAACGTTTTTCCACTAATTTCCCGGCAAAATTATGCTTGCGCAGTTCTTTTCCCGACAACCTTCCCAGGCGCTCAGTCTATCCGTCAACCAGTGAAAGTTAAACTACACATGAGTAGAAGAAACAAAAAAATCTAATTCATAACCATCCAATTATTTTGGCAACAATTTGTCCAATTTATCAGTCGCCATGGCGCGACGACAGCAAACCTTCAAAAGAAAAGGTTTTGTCAACAAACAACCCACTTTGTTGTCTAAGGTCCACACACACACACACATAATCTTGTGACAATTACACACGCATGTGTGTTGGGTGCAAACCAAAAACGGTGTTAATAAGTTTAATCATTGCGTTGTTACGTCAATGATGACTGGCATACCTCAGGTGATGTAAATGTCATTAGCACAAAATGACACATGATTACAATACGTGACAACTCATCCTTAACCGAAATTTCGACGACATCAAATAAAAGTACAACACTTCTTTTATCTTTTCAGTGACACTAGGCCAACAATATCACCGATGATTGCGTAACATTAGAACAAACGATCTTCCAGAAGAATATAGACTCTCAGCTTTTGAAGACACACACAAAAGTGCAACAATACATAAGCATTTTCAAGACTGCCACCCAATTAAGAAGTAGGAACCACCAGGCACAATTATGGCGGAAGTAAATCAAACGGCGGACTTTTGGAATTATGTCTTCGTAGACTTGGCGGGTAAGATGAATTTTTAATTTACTTGACGAATTGTTAAGCTCGTTTGGTGTTGAGTAATAGTTGAGAATTTAATGAATTTAATTATGCGACGATAAAGCGATTGAGAAATCATTCTAGATCCTAATTGGGACGTAATGAGGTATTCTTATGTGCAAGGCATAGTGAGGAACTTTTTCTAAATTTAGTTTCCCGGAATACCATTTGGGATGCGTTGCAAAAATTTGTCTCTGCAGATTTATGGTCGGCCAAATTAGTTTGCTCTAAGTTGCTAAGCGGCTTGTACTTGAGAAGAAAAAAAAGTCTGCACTTTTATGGCCATGGTGAGCTGCAAAGTGAATTGAATTAAGCTGTGCCGATTGTGTATCGATGGATGGATTTTTTTTTGTAGTAATAGAAGGTTTGTTGATTTTTTTGGATTGCGCTTTTAAATTGTAGTCTAGCCCTGAAATCATTAATCAGTATTAAATGTGAGGATTGTCGGCACGTGCTAATGGAAGTGTGTGACGTTTTCTCACCGAAATTTAAAACCACAGATAGAAATTTATTTCGCACTGCAATTTAATTTTGACTTGTCAACTTGTTCTTTTTTACCACGAAGTTATAAACGCTTGAACAAACGCATTCCCATCACGGTTACTTGCGTTCTGCAATTTTATCGTTATCGGTCACTTTCCATGAGGTCGTAACCCGGACTTCTCTATGCATTAGGATTCTTTCTTACTTGCCTGAGCTCGGACAGAGTAGGGTTTCTTGCTGACTTGGTTTAAGAGTTTTTCTCGGACACTTTTAGCCCTTGATCATCACATATTCACATGCGTTAATAGTTCCAAAGCGACTAATCGAATTCTATTTCAGCTCTTAGTCTTTCGCGCCCCGCACATTTTTTAAGAGCTTTAAGTTTCCTATTTTGTACTATCGATCCATTTAAAGATCTTTAAGTTCCCTATTTAAAACTAATGATTCAAATCTGCCTTTTCGAGAGGGGAATTTTCATAGAGCGACTTTTGCTATGTACTACCTTCAAAATTGGTTTAAAAACTTTTCGTTTTTTAGTTTTACTTTTTGTTAGCTTTGCTAGTTTTTCTTTTTTGAATGGAAAATAATCAAAGAAATGATCAAATCTTTTAGGACCATTGGCGAGCAGTAAAAAACTAATCAAATCGTGTATTTTGAGGCCAAATTTCAAATGGAAATTTCAGTTGTTACACTTTATAACACTTTATAAAGTAATCTACTCTTTGGTAATACGCATCTAAAGCGTTCCCCAAATATTTTACTAAGCGTTAAAACAGCCGCCAAAAATTAGTAGATTCTTAAAATCAAATTTCTCCACAGCGTTGCTTTTAGTCTCGTTACTTTTGTGTGAGTACTTACGTGTTTTTTTACCAATCGTGGTCCGTAATGCTGATCACAAGAATTGCTGATTATTTTGTTTCTCTATTTTGAGCTTTAAGCTTTTTGATTTCTTTCCGAAGCTCATAATGTTTCCCCCTAAATCTATTATTTTTTGCTGGTTCTCGTTGTTGAACAGGCACATCTGTTACAGTCAGTTGCCTCCGAAGAAGGTGGATGTTTTAGTGAAACTGGACTGTTATCTCCAATCCCTCTGTGATATTTAATAAATTTGTACTTCGTATATGAAGAGGGAAATTCGGTAGCCTCTTGCGAAACGCATGGCTTCCCCTTTTTGACCTGCGTTAGTCTGTGAACTATAACCTGCAAAATAAAATAAAAAGTTTGTGAAGAATATGAATTTTTTTATTTTGCATTACGGTTACATTTTTCTATAGTTACGACTCTTGTTCCATGAGTTTCATTGTTTGGATGATCTAAAGCGAGTTAAATTTATTGCAGTCTTACCGTCGAGCTTTGTTTTAGTAGTGGGATTTCCGTAAATTGTGCTATGACGTTCGTTTAATCTTGCGCCCATCCCACAGAACGCGAGCAAAATAACCGCTGTATTACTTTACGTCCCCAAAGTCTAAAATATATCCCTCAATTGAAAACAGCCCGGAACGTTTTATAATTCCCAGGCAAACGAAGGTACCCGATTTGTGATAGAAACAAAAAATAGTACGTATACGCCCAGTGTACCTATCCAAGTTATTTATCTCTCATTCTGATAGCTTTTCATTCAAAATAAAGTTGCTTTTAAATTATAGTAAAAAGGAGATATTTGAGCATATATCTAGGTATCAAATGCCAGTTCCGGAATTATAGTCAAAAAGAGAAAAAAAATTTGGTCGTATTATGAAATTCTATTGGGATATAAAATATTAGCGCCAGATTGCTAATTTTCCATCTTGCGAATGGAATGCGATAAAGAAAACTAAAGTTTTATATGTACGATATTCGGAACTGTCAATAAAAGTTGTCTCACAAAAAACGACAAACTGGCATAATTTCTTCGATCATCTGGAACGAGATGATTTGAGTTTTCATTTGATTGATAAAGTTCTGTATTTTGTGTAGGCTTGGGACAGTTGACAGCCTATAAAATTTCAAGTTAGCTATGTAGGCTTCCAATAAAATTGTCACCCATGCAATTTGGAGAGAAAAAAATGGTTTTGTGGGTTGCATAGGCAGCATATTTAGGTAGATGTGCAAATTTGTAAATTTATGTATTTCTATATAAGGATAAGTTCAGGCCCTGGCAATGTATAATACGTTCGACAAGTCCAAATAGTTGACAAGGTTATCCATTCAGCCATTTGTGTTGATTCATTAGACCGATTGACTTCGCATTTAGTGCTGCGTGGAATAAGGGTACGAAACATTGGTTCGAACTGACTGTTGAAATTAAGAAAAGTTGTGCCTCATGTGCGATTTGGTAGGAAAAAATATGTTGCGCGATCATCTTGTGGATAGAGACCGATTTAAAAACGGAATGACATATTAGTCAGGAATATGGTCCATAATTATATCATAGAGATTACAACTGTCCCATTACTTGCTCCACAGATCCACGCACGAATGACTGGCTGATGATAAAATCCCCAGTACCTGGTCTGACAATCTTAGCCGCATACCTCTACTTCGTGCTGTACTGGGGCCCGCGGTACATGGCCAACCGGAAACCCTTCAAGCTTGAAAAAACCCTCATCGTGTACAACTTCATTCAGGTGCTAGTGAGCGTCTTCTTGGTCTACGAGGTAAGTTTCAAAATTCCATTTCAATTCGAAAGTGTTCACTAAGTGTTCTCTTCGCCCTTAAGGGTTTGGATGCGGCATGGCTGCGGCACTACAGTTGGCGCTGTCAACCCGTTGATCGCTCTACATCAGCGCAGGCATTCAGGGTAAGTCCCATCTTAAAAAAAAAACCAATAAAACTCTAAAACAAAAATTTTGTCTATAGGAAGCCCGCGGCGTGTACGTTTACTTCCTGGCGAAAATCTCCGAACTGCTTGACACGGTTTTCTTTGTGCTGAGAAAACGTGACAGGCAAGTAACCTTCCTCCATCTGTACCATCACACTGTCATGCCAATGATCTCATGGGGCACCACCAAATACTATCCCGGAGGACATGGCACCTTCATCGGACTGATCAACTCGTTTGTGCACATCATCATGTACGCCTACTACTTGCTGTCGGCTCTCGGCCCAAAAGTACAAAAGTACCTCTGGTGGAAGAAGTACATCACCAACATGCAAATGGTAAGCACCTCAAACACTGCCTTTCCAAAATTGTATGCTAGTTCTTGGCTAAATTGTTTTTTTGTTCTTATTTTCCTTTCCGTTTACACCGCTTTGCTTCATGTACCGAACACGCACACACACACACACAACTACTTACCGCCACACAGATCCAATTCTGCATGGCATTCATCCATCAGACTCAACTGCTCTATACCGACTGTGGCTATCCAAGGTGGTCCGTGTGCTTCACCCTACCCAACGCTGTCTTCTTCTACTTCCTGTTCAATGATTTCTACCAAAAGTCATACAAAAGCAAGAAGATCGCAGCAGCCAAGGCGTTAGCAGAGAAAAATGCCAAAGACGCGTGCGACAATAACAACAGCATCACTGCCAAGAACCAGAATCAACTTACGACCGGCGACAGGCTCGCGGACAAGAAGGACCTATAGAGAGTTAGACAAAAGCGCCTCCCCTCCCTCCCACGTATACTAAGTTAGAGAGGAGAGCAAACCGAATTAATCACTTTGGCTTCCGTATTTGTACTGAAAATAGACGCGTTTTTCGGCACTTTGTACATAGCTTAGCTGCAACAAGTCCTTTCAGTTTACAGCTCGAATGTGTTTATCTTAGGCCTCCTAGTCGTGTAGCCTATAAGTTAAATTCTCCCTAAGTCTGTTAGCAATTTTACATTTTACTAATTCTTTTGTATATTTTATTACATATTTTTATTTGCATTTTGTTGGTCGTTAGTGTGTAAGACTCGTTTGTTCAGAGTACAAAGGAAATATCAGACTTTTGTGTTCTACTTTAGTCATGTAGAGAGTAGCAAAAGATGTAAAGATTTTTTTTTTTTGTTAAAACCCTAGTTTGTAAGATGAAACTGACATATATACCGGTATATATAACAGTTGAAAAATAAATGACAAAACCTTTTTTAATAAAAAAAAACTATGCGATGGTGTTTTTATTTAAGGCTCAGGAGGAATTTTTCTGGTTTTAGGGAAAAAGTCACTATATATATGTATATATAGTACTGATGTCAAGATATTCAAATGAGCTGTCGAATTTGGATATTCACTCTTGGTGCTAATGTTTTGAGGGTATGGAAGAAGTTTATCAAAATTCCACCGTCGTCGTCATGTGGAACCAGAGCCTCGGTTCCTCAGAGCTCGTACCAACTTAAAGTGAGTATAACTGACAATAAGACACATTTTAAAGTATGATCTTCTCTCTTTCATACCCTGGTGGCCTGCGATTTTATAGGAACTTGACTCAATTTTGGGTGATTTTTAGCAAGGCTTTCAGCAGGTCAATGCCGGTTGGCTTATCTCTCTGAAGAAACACTTAATACTTAACGTTAAACTTTAAGGAAAAGCTATAGGTAATTGGTTTATAAGGCAAGGGAGCGTCCAATTGGACATATATTGGAATATAACATACTGGAGACGCGAATAAAGATCTTCGAAGTAAACCCTACTTTACCAGTTATAAATAAATTAGAGCAAATGGAAATGAACTGCAAGAAAGTTATTGACTTTCTATTAAGTACTAACTTTTCTGGTATAGCCCTTTAGACGCAGATAAAAACCCAGGTAACTTGGAAGAGTTCATGTCGAATAACACGATCTATTAAGGTAAACTCTCGAGAGTTGCTCTCAATCTTATACTCTTGATGAGAGTTGTTTTCTAGATTTCCGAGAGTAAATTTGCGAATAGTACTTTCAAACTTTATTTATCGGCTGAGAGAAGACATCATGTTTAGATGTATGCAAAAAGTTGCAGCAGCAGTAGTTTTTGATATTACTGCCAAAATGCGGAATAAGTGTAAAAAAAAAAACCAAAAACTTGCTCGATTAAACCATAGGTGGATGGTGGATCGTCGACATCCATCAAAGATTCTCAAGAAATCAGAAATAAGCATGGAAAACCATGCTATTCAGATTCATACCTCTCTATACGTTATTCAACATTTTCAGCGTTTCAAATTGATGCCATACCATACTCGCAGCCAGCTACTCTCAGAATACGAACACTTTTTGAATTGTGCGAGTTGCTCTCCGAGAGATAGCACAACATGTGTACACTTGCGAGTGACTTTCAAAAGGCTCGAATCTCGACAGTAAAAAAAGTTAACTCTCCCCCGAACTACTCTGAAGACTATGTCCACTTGCGAGTTTGCTCTCGAGATCTGCTCGCCGCATTTTTACTCTCAAATGGACATGCACCTTTAGGATGTACTCGGATTTAAGCTTTCCACACTCCTGCCGCCATAATACCAGCTAAAACTTACAGGGCCTTTTTGGGCATAATCGTAATGGACCCCTATGGTGCCTAGTGTTGTATGAGATCTTAATATATAATACCTCTTTTTATATAAGCAAACATGGACACAATTCTCCCATGATTGATAGTTGTTCTGAAAAGCTGCTCAAGTCTTTTGTACAATTGAAAGCGATGGATCGAAGCAGCTTTTATATACCGAAGAGTTGACATATCTGCTGTCAATATAACCGATTATAGCTTATCATCATTTCTCCTTAAGACTTTGACACCAATTGATTTTGAACTACAGTCTATAACGGAAAATTGTTAGCCCTCCAAAATACATGCTGTAAGAACAGACTACAGCTTTTCTGGATGAGTTTTTGGTTTGAACTTATAAATGCCCAGAAAAGAGTTGGTAAATGATGTCGTTAGGAATTCGAACTCTATTTACTACTACCCGATGCGGATGGCGAAAAAAATCTTGAATGGAGTGGTGACATTTTCGCTGCAAATCTTGAAGTGACCGCATACTTTAGGCTACATGAATGCTGGAGCGTTAATAATAGGGGTTGAAGCTATTTCCTGACTTGCTATCCTGCTCGGAGATCATGAAAGTCAACGAAAATCAACAAAACTCTTCAAAGAATGTATCAATCTACCAGCATATACTTCTTTGTTAGGCACCTGGTCGTTGAAATATTTCATACAAACAAAAATAAATCACAACACTTGGCAGTATACTCAATATATTGTCGCAGAAGTTGTCACTAGGTGCACCGAATAAAGAAAGGAATAACTAATGTAGGAATGAAGAGACACCGAGAGAAAAAAAGAGTAATAGTAAGCAAAAACACGCTTAAACTAATCAATTTTCAAGTCATATTCATCGCTATCCGATCTGTGCCTAAATCAAGCACGTCGGTCTAAAACTGGTAATATGCCATTCTTTCTTTTAGAATTCGCATGATTAATTTAAGAACTTTTGTAGTAATTACACGTCCTTAACTTTATAGCGAATTTTCTTATTCCTAAATCGCTATGTTATTGAATTAAGAACGATGTGTGCTTAATTTAGCTTTAATCATTTAACTATGCATTCTTAATTTGAAATTAATTTTGATTATTACCATGACCGTGTGCTATTGAATTCAGAACGCTTTTTCTTAGTTTAAGTAAATATCAATCGATGTTTTGATCTGACGTTCTCAATTTAGTAACAGTATGTCTTGTTACGAATACGAAGCATTATTGATTAATACTGACCTTTCATAAATGGACCTGCTACGTGAATTAAAAAAAAAACACGACATTCGTTTTAATTTTTAATTTTTTTTTTATAACCAATTTTTTTCGAATCAACAATTTTTTTAACATAAAAATGAATACGTATTCACAGAAAAAATAATAATTTTGAGTGTAGATACATAAAACATATTTTTTATAGATTTTTATACACAGTATAATATAAAAGCCCGTTATTAATTCTGAAAAAAAAAAAACAAAAAAAGGAAATTCATTAAGTGAATTGCAAATACCGTGGTTTGCAAAAACTGAGAGTACACTGTATGTGTATGTATAATATATAAGAAAGAAAAAAAAAAATTACTTACCCAGCAAATACTTATAGATATCTAAAATATCTAGCTCTTTCACAAACTTTAGAATCTTCTCATTATTTTCTTATTTATTTTTATCACTATTAGGTATAGAATAAATACCTTACATACACAAAATCGCCAGCCTCACAAAAATTATTATTATTTTCCATTGCCTTGGGAAGTAACCGAAGCGACACGAACACTTTACTTAACAAAGACAAGAATTTATGGGCAAGACATTTATTTCTTATATTAAATCCACGTTTTCTTAATATGACTAGGTACGTACTTCAGAGTACTTTTTTTACTCTGCACATTCTAAGATTGAGAATGTACGAACTGTAATATCTTACAAAACCGAGTAAACATCAAAGAGGGTAGGAGTAATATTAACTCTGAAAACCGTTAAATCTAGTATGCAATATATGACGAAAAGTTGATCTGCTTGTAACACTTTATTTCTTACTTTAAACCTATATGTTGTTAGATTTAGAATCACTGCGTTAATTTAACTTCGCACGTTTTTACATTTAAATTTTTGTTATTGAAGTAAGAAAAATCAATTTTAATTTAAGAATTTTGATTAATAATGTGTGTTTTCTAAAGTTAATCTCAAAATTATTTAAATTCGGGTCGCGGATTTTCCCTCAGTGGACAATTGAGACCTTTTCATAAATATCTGTACTCATCCATCTTAGATCAGCGGATGCATATCGAAAGGATGCAATCGTTTTTTCAGGGGTAGCATGTAGGTCGATAAGTTTTCTAGCAGACGAACTACTTTTTTTGGAAGTATTTTCCCAGAGAATGCTAACGACTTGTGCTCATTGTACATATTATGTCTCGGACTCGCTTCAATATTTTACACAAGCTGCTATGTGGATTTTTCAAATATCCCAAATGGCTCTTCGCCTTTTGCTGTTTACCCTGAATGTGGTTCTTTAGTGAAAGGTAGAGTGTGATAACGGTGCCTAACTTTTGGTATGCCATATCAATTTACTGACCTACTTCCCTTCTAATGACCAATATGTTTGAACCAGCTGACCTCGGTTCGCCAGTCCGCTTCTCTCAAATTCAAAATCCAATAAGCAATAAATAATATAATACAAACCCGCTTCCAATTTCACTGAATGTGTAACAGTAATCTTCGCAGGTCGTTGGAAAAATCCAAACATCCAGATTCAAAAGCATTTAATTGTTCTTTTTAACTGTAGCAATATTATAACTTTAATTCTTTGTACATAATTGAGTTTGAAAGAAATTATATTCCAATCAGTCAAGGCATCCCAGAGCTAGAAGGTTTTATAACAGTTAGACATATTCTATCTTTTGATCATGACATTTTTTTGTTCAACTGTCCAATCGAATGTTAATTTCTTGCAGTGGACGTCAATTTCCGAACTGTCAATCTGTAAATTGATTAAAAATGAATCAATTCAGATTTTAGAGAAGTTTTTTTTTATATTATCACCGGGATTTTCGAAGTTATCATGATAAACTTCTATCAAATGTGTACAAGGATGTACTAAATGATAAATCACTAGTAGGCATGTGTCATTTGTGCGCTCTCTGTGTTAATTTAAACAGTTTGTAATACAAGTAATTATAAACAAAGGCGTTACAAAAGTAATGTGTTTTTATTCATTTTTAAAGATTTCCAAAACATCTTAGTATAAATATAACATCTTACAAATGAATTAAAGTCATTCATGGATTAAGGGATTCCAATGTTCGCGTTTATTTCTTGTTTCTATTGTGGCTGTGCGTGTCATTTGCTTTCTCTATGCTTCTCATAGTTCTTCACAAATGAAACGGTTGTGATAAAAAGATATTATATATGAAAAAAACTTGTGAAAACACTTTCTACCTTACAATATAATCGAACGAGAATTGACTCCTTGCTTCTTTAATTTATTTCGACCTAACAACTTAGGATCAGAAGAAATGTTACAATTCATTCACAAAATCTCATAATTTTATGCAACTCGTAAATTCATAAATTTCTGCGTTGCCTTAAGTGAACACCCCTCGGAAATGTCATTGCGTATTTTGCGTAAATCTACTGTCAAGTCTCTTTTCAAACTCAACTGTTATTCGACTTCCCAAAATTATCAAAAGTAAGTGAAAAGAAACAACTGATTAAATTTTTGAAGAAATTGGCAGAAAATGAGTTACTTATGTTGAAAGTTTTTGGTGAAAACAAAGGCAAATACATATTTCCATCAAGTGTTCCTTTATAATAATCGATTGACATAATTTTATTGATTTCCAGGCCATAAACAACACAGTTTGACATTTTAAATTTTTTCGTTTTGGTCTAATTTTCCGAGCCTAAATTGATCGCGGAAATTTATGTTGGCGTGTGTAACCTTTTTACCATACTGTCATATATTCGCATTGTACCATAAATCATCCTTATGCTGCCCCCTTAAAATTATGTACATCCATTAGTTGTCAGTTGTCAAACTTATGAATTAATAAATGTCATTCCATCTTTTGAAGTCGAAGAACGTGGTCGATCAATTCAGGTTAGGATTTATCAGTGGCGACGAGGATTTTTAGATTGAGAAAAATCTTAGCGATGGAACCCACACAACAACTTATACAAGCATTAACAAATGCACTACAGAATTTACAAGTACAACCAGCTGCAAATGCAACTAACCTGCACTTTGATTCATTCAACGAAAGCGAAGAATTATTCCCAAACTACATAAAACGACTCGAAAATTACCTGGCTCTAAGGAATATCGTCGATCGTACAAAGAAGCGGCAAGTATTGATTAATTGCATTGGTGCCAAATACTACCAGCTTTTATCAAATTTAACAGCTCCGGATGAACCAGATACGAAGTCATACGATGACCTTATTGAGATTCTCAAGAATCACTTGAGTCCAAAACCAAATGAAATCACGGAACAACACAAATTCTTACTCAGGTTACAGCACGAAGGCGAAACGGTAGCCAGTTTTTTAGCAGAATTAAAGAAATTGAGTTCCTACTGTAATTTCGCTTGCGAATCGTGTAAAAAATCCACACTTGCAACTCATTTGCGTTCACAGTTTATCAGAGGATTACGAGACTCTGATATCAAAGAGCGACTTCTACAAGAGAAAGATCTTACATTAGATAAAGCACTCTCAATTGCACTTGGAATAGAATCGTCGAAAACCGAAAGCCGCACAATGAATAATATACACCAATTACAGATCAGAGGCAAACATCGGGGTGCAGCCCAGGGGAATCAAACGACCGCCGCGGCACAAGAGAACACTCGAAAAACCACCAACTTTGCACAAACTCGGGAAAGAGACATCATATGCTTTAGATGTGGGAAACGGGGCCACATGGCAAACAAGTGTCGAGCGACGAACTTGTTTTGCAAAAATTGCCGAACAACAGGACATAATACCTCGGTCTGTATTAAGTCTCGGTCATCTCCGAGAGATGCCAATACTTTACAAGTGATAACAGATCACGAGTATGATGATGTTGATGATAATGTTGATGATGATTACCGGCCACATGAAATAAATGCTCTAACTTTGGCAAATGAGGAGAGTGAAGGTATACATTCCCTGAATGTACAGAGAAACTGTGTTGATACTCACAGTGGTAAGTACATTATAAAGCTGACAATCAATGGGGTTCTTTTCGATATGGAATTAGATACAGGAGCTGCGATATCAGTAATGAATTACAATACTTTTAAAAAGCACTGGCCAAATGCCAAAATAATACCCACTAAAGTCATGCTTAAAACTTACAATAATGAGATTTTTCCAGCTGTTGGTAAGTCCAAAGTACACGTAAAATGCGATAAAGGGGAAATTAAATCCTATTTATATTTGGTAAATGGAAATTTTGATTCGCTGATGGGGCGAGAGTGGGTAGATGCATTAAATTTACTAGGAATAAACTCAGTGAACATACTTGCAGGAAAAGAAGACGTGGTACGAATGAAGGATCGGATTCTTGCTGAATTCAGCGACGTGTTCGAGCAAAAAGTAGGAACTATCCCAGGCGTAAGGGGCGTTTTGAAATTACGGGAAGGAACATCTCCGATTTTCGTGAAAGCTAGAGAAACACCCTATGCTATTCGTTCACTAATAGAAGGAGAAATCGAGCGGTTGGAGGAACAAGGGATTTTGGAGAGAGTTGAGCATTCCGATTGGGGAACACCAATAGTTCCTGTGATTAAGGCAGACAAATCGATTCGCTTGTGCGCAGACTACAAGGTTACATTAAACAAATGCATAGTAAATGATAACTACCCAATCGCAAAAATTCAGGAATTATACGACAAACTGAAGGGTGGTGAGTACTTTTGCACATTTGACATTTTTAAAGCTTATTTACACCTCAGCATGTCTGAGGAAAGTGCTCTGATGCAAACCATTACCACCACGTTGGGCCTTTTCAAGGTAAACAAACTAATGTTTGGAGTTAAAACAGCACCTAATATATGGACTCGAATCATGGACAATATACTCAAAGATCTTAAGGGAGTGGCCTGGTTTTTTGACGATATTATTGTGGCGGCAAAAACTCTTGAAGAGTTGTTTCAACGGTGTTGTTCACTATTGAGAGTACTACGGAAATTCAATCTACATATAAATATATCGAAATGCAGATTATTTGAGAAGAGTGTCGTGTACTTGGGTCATAAAATCGATAAAGATGGCTTACATAAAACCAAAGAGAAGATCGAGGCAATTATTAGCGTAAAGCCACCGTCTCAGTTAACTGAACTACGACAATTCCTTGGCATGGTAAATTATTACCACAGATTTATACCGGATTTATCAACAAAACTACATCCCCTATACCAACTACTCCGGAAAGACCAAAAATTCACTTGGACTTCTGAGTGCCAGCATGCATTTGATGGTCTAAAGAGGGAAATGATGAGTGATAATGTGTTGATCCCATTTGATGAAAACCTTCCACTCTTACTAGCTACGGATGCTTCGCCATACGGGGTGTCAGCGATATTATCTCATTTGACGGATCTAGGCGAGAGGCCAATAGCTTACGCATCCAGAAGCTTAAGTAAAGCAGAAACGAACTACAGCCAGCTAGATAAGGAGGCAACAGCAATATTCTGGGGCCTGCATAAGTTTTTTAATTATTGTTATGGAAGAAACTTTACACTCATAACCGATAACAAGCCCCTAGCGTCGATTCTTCACCCATCGAAAAACCTACCATCACTTACAGCTCAGCGACTCTTACATTATGCTCAATTCCTTTCCGGATTTAAATATACGATCCAACACAGAACCACAAAAGAACATACTAATGCTGATTTTCTTTCCAGAAACCCAAGAAATGTTCATGATGTCAATTCCAGCAGCCTGCACGAGATCTATCAACTTTGGGACGAATACTTACCCGTAACAAACCAGGATATTTTAAAAGAAAGTAAGAAGGATAATGAGTTATCATTACTTATAATTAACCTGCAAACCGGTGGGAGTTTAAGAGGTACAGCGTACGAGAAAATGGCGGGTGAACTGATGCTGCATGATGGATGCGTGTATCGTGGAACACGAATTATAATACCCGCTTCACTACGTACACAAGTCCTTAATGAGCTACATGTGGCACATATAGGCATCGTCAAGATGAAAGCTTTAGCCAGGAGCTATTGTTACTGGCCGGGAATCGACCGGGATATAGAGGAGCTAGCGAGCGGCTGCCGAGATTGCGCGAGAGTTCTTAAGGAGCCTACAAAGGTAACCACGCATCCATGGGAAGTTCCAACTCAACCGTGGCAACGGTTACATATTGATTTCGCGGGACCCTTCATGGAGCGTTACTTTTTACTCATCGTCGATGCTAAAACAAAATGGTTGGAAGTCTTTCCTATGTATAGAATTACGAGTTTTCATACAATATGTGCATTGAGAGAAGCATTTGCTCGTTTTGGAATCCCAAGGGTCTTAGTTTCGGACAACGGCAGCAACTTTACTTCGAAGGAGTTTCAAGAGTTTTTGAAATCCAACAACATTATACATAAACGAACATCTCCAGCGCATCCTTCTACAAATGGACAAGCTGAACGTTTTGTCCAAGTTTTAAAGAATGGGCTACGTTCATCTAGAAATGACTCTGGAGATTTTCATACGAAACTACATCGTTTATTAGTCCAGTACCGGAAAACCCCTTGCTCGTCTACAGGCAAAAGTCCCGCGGAGATGATGTTGAAGTTTACCTTTCGTACCAGACTCGATTTTTTGCGGCCGTCCATTATCGAAGGTGAAACGACGTTGGAGTGCAAACGAAATTTCAACAAGGGCGAATTAGTTCAAGTTCGTTTTTACCAAAATAAGGACTGTAAGTGGAAATTTGGGAAGGTCAGTCAGCGAGATGGGCATCTACATTATATCGTGGATGTTGATGGAACTCCATACCGGAGACATATCGATCAAATGAGATCTACACTTGTTGAGGGTAATTTGTCTGATTGTATTCCACTATCTTTTCCCATAGAAACTCAACCAGCAACAGCAGCAGGGTGCGACATTACTCCAATGTTGAAGACTTCTGAAGATTTCGGGGACACAACAAACAAACCAGCCGACGACGTACCAAATATTGCCGTATCAGAGCCGAATGTTTGCCACGAACAAGAAGCGTTGGGTAGAGAGGCAACTAACCCTGATGGAAAACAACAGGAAGATCTGGGCCCTAGAAGATCGAAGAGAACGCGGACTCAACCCGCTCGCTACCAAGCCATGTAACATAAAGTGGGGAAGACTGTCATATATTCGCATTGTACCATAAATCATCCTTATGCTGCCCCCTTAAAATTATGTACATCCATTAGTTGTCAGTTGTCAAACTTATGAATTAATAAATGTCATTCCATCTTTTGAAGTCGAAGAACGTGGTCGATCAATTCAGGTTAGGATTTATCATTAAGTGAATTGCAAATACCGTGGTTTGCAAAAACTGAGAGTACACTGTATGTGTATGTATAATATATAAGAAAGAAAAAAAAAAATTACTTACCCAGCAAATACTTATAGATATCTAAAATATCTAGCTCTTTCACAAACTTTAGAATCTTCTCATTATTTTCTTATTTATTTTTATCACTATTAGGTATAGAATAAATACCTTACATACACAAAATCGCCAGCCTCACAAAAATTATTATTATTTTCCATTGCCTTGGGAAGTAACCGAAGCGACACGAACACTTTACTTAACAAAGACAAGAATTTATGGGCAAGACATTTATTTCTTATATTAAATCCACGTTTTCTTAATATGACTAGGTACGTACTTCAGAGTACTTTTTTTACTCTGCACATTCTAAGATTGAGAATGTACGAACTGTAATATCTTACAAAACCGAGTAAACATCAAAGAGGGTAGGAGTAATATTAACTCTGAAAACCGTTAAATCTAGTATGCAATATATGACGAAAAGTTGATCTGCTTGTAACACTTTATTTCTTACTTTAAACCTATATGTTGTTAGATTTAGAATCACTGCGTTAATTTAACTTCGCACGTTTTTACATTTAAATTTTTGTTATTGAAGTAAGAAAAATCAATTTTAATTTAAGAATTTTGATTAATAATGTGTGTTTTCTAAAGTTAATCTCAAAATTATTTAAATTCGGGTCGCGGATTTTCCCTCAGTGGACAATTGAGACCTTTTCATAAATATCTGTACTCATCCATCTTAGATCAGCGGATGCATATCGAAAGGATGCAATCGTTTTTTCAGGGGTAGCATGTAGGTCGATAAGTTTTCTAGCAGACGAACTACTTTTTTTGGAAGTATTTTCCCAGAGAATGCTAACGACTTGTGCTCATTGTACATATTATGTCTCGGACTCGCTTCAATATTTTACACAAGCTGCTATGTGGATTTTTCAAATATCCCAAATGGCTCTTCGCCTTTTGCTGTTTACCCTGAATGTGGTTCTTTAGTGAAAGGTAGAGTGTGATAACGGTGCCTAACTTTTGGTATGCCATATCAATTTACTGACCTACTTCCCTTCTAATGACCAATATGTTTGAACCAGCTGACCTCGGTTCGCCAGTCCGCTTCTCTCAAATTCAAAATCCAATAAGCAATAAATAATATAATACAAACCCGCTTCCAATTTCACTGAATGTGTAACAGTAATCTTCGCAGGTCGTTGGAAAAATCCAAACATCCAGATTCAAAAGCATTTAATTGTTCTTTTTAACTGTAGCAATATTATAACTTTAATTCTTTGTACATAATTGAGTTTGAAAGAAATTATATTCCAATCAGTCAAGGCATCCCAGAGCTAGAAGGTTTTATAACAGTTAGACATATTCTATCTTTTGATCATGACATTTTTTTGTTCAACTGTCCAATCGAATGTTAATTTCTTGCAGTGGACGTCAATTTCCGAACTGTCAATCTGTAAATTGATTAAAAATGAATCAATTCAGATTTTAGAGAAGTTTTTTTTTATATTATCACCGGGATTTTCGAAGTTATCATGATAAACTTCTATCAAATGTGTACAAGGATGTACTAAATGATAAATCACTAGTAGGCATGTGTCATTTGTGCGCTCTCTGTGTTAATTTAAACAGTTTGTAATACAAGTAATTATAAACAAAGGCGTTACAAAAGTAATGTGTTTTTATTCATTTTTAAAGATTTCCAAAACATCTTAGTATAAATATAACATCTTACAAATGAATTAAAGTCATTCATGGATTAAGGGATTCCAATGTTCGCGTTTATTTCTTGTTTCTATTGTGGCTGTGCGTGTCATTTGCTTTCTCTATGCTTCTCATAGTTCTTCACAAATGAAACGGTTGTGATAAAAAGATATTATATATGAAAAAAACTTGTGAAAACACTTTCTACCTTACAATATAATCGAACGAGAATTGACTCCTTGCTTCTTTAATTTATTTCGACCTAACAACTTAGGATCAGAAGAAATGTTACAATTCATTCACAAAATCTCATAATTTTATGCAACTCGTAAATTCATAAATTTCTGCGTTGCCTTAAGTGAACACCCCTCGGAAATGTCATTGCGTATTTTGCGTAAATCTACTGTCAAGTCTCTTTTCAAACTCAACTGTTATTCGACTTCCCAAAATTATCAAAAGTAAGTGAAAAGAAACAACTGATTAAATTTTTGAAGAAATTGGCAGAAAATGAGTTACTTATGTTGAAAGTTTTTGGTGAAAACAAAGGCAAATACATATTTCCATCAAGTGTTCCTTTATAATAATCGATTGACATAATTTTATTGATTTCCAGGCCATAAACAACACAGTTTGACATTTTAAATTTTTTCGTTTTGGTCTAATTTTCCGAGCCTAAATTGATCGCGGAAATTTATGTTGGCGTGTGTAACCTTTTTACCATACAAAATCTGACAGTTCATTTACGGGGTAGTATGTAAATTTCTGCAGTTTACACATAGTTTTGCGCTTTTAATTGAATACCATTACATAAAATCTGTTCAAATAGAAGAAAGCTTCTTTCAAATTCTCATCAGTTTCGTCAACTCTTGTATAGAGTGTAAACATGCTCACAGGGTTTTCTATCTATCAAGCCGGATGTAATGCACACTTTGTAGCTTCCTAATATTGCTCGGCAACAGACGGCATTAAACTCTCGTAATTCATAAGAATTAATAAACGTCATTTGGTTCCCATTTTATTTTAGCCATTTTAGCCTTGGATCGAAAGTCTTGGTTCACCCACCTAAGCTTGCGAACCTCCGAGTTCTTCTTTGTTAGAAGGGACCAAATAGCACACTTAAATAAAACAATATTTGACGCTTATATGATGCCAGGGCAGGATATACCACTTCAAGGACTAACTAGTCTGCAACCGCTTTGTTTTCGAGCAACTTCTACTACACACACTTCTGATGACAAAGGTCTGTGTTCTCATACGTTCAGGAAACAAGTGGCAGAAAACAAAATAACATGTCGAATCCGTGCCTCCTACAAAAGCATAACCATCGTTTTCCGCTTCTAGAAACGCACTCTCTAGACAATTACAATCCGACACGTTTCCATATTTTGACAAGTCTTGTACCCCACTATTTTTAGCATTTAATGCAAATTACCAGAATACCATTAGTAACGACACTATGCCTGCGATTGTCTCCACCTCTAAACCAGTTCCCCAAATCGATTAATTCAAACTACATCTGCCCGACCAGCACTAGGAAATCAACGACAGACAAAATAAAAAAACCAAGTTACATAACAATATTCCTTTAGGAAATCAAAACACAATAAAACAAAAATCACATCCACCAGCCAAAAGAAGAAAAAAAAACTGAATTAACCCGGCTTGTGTAACTGGTTTCAATACTTCTTTAGTCGTTCTTCCTCTAAGCCATCTTCCGGTTGAAGACACAAAGAATGGAAAACAAGAGTCCTCGAGATTCTAGTTTCAGCTTAGATATGCACATTTTAATAACTCCCGGCTGTGGCATTCTTCAAACCATCGCAGCTTGTCATAATGGGCTTTATTCATCTCATAGATATACGGAAAAATAAATCCATTAGATAATATCCCATTAACAGTAATGCTAGCGGACGTATTGACTGATATTAGCCGGAGGCGCTAAACCTTGGTTGCGGTCTTCACTCGGTCAATCATCCTCAAGCTGAATCGCATAGCTTTGTCCGGAAGTTTTTGTCTTTGAACTTGAACTTTCGATTGCGTTTTTTTTAGCTGAGCTGAGAGTGTGGCTCTAAAACGATTTGCTATTCACTAAATTTCACCCATTTGTCAGCGGTTTAGCAGCGGGCAGTTGATTGTATGGATTGAGTTGCCATTTGGTATTGTGACTCGCCAAAGGAGGTTGTGTTTATTTCAATTGTATTAATAAAAATAGTTTTTATATTTCTGCTAAGCCACCTCGAAGTTGTTACCACTTATAGAAGTTTTTCGAAAGGGGGACTATTTTTGGACACTTAGTTCAGTTTTATTACTTTTAAATTGATGAAGGTAACTACACAGATATTTTTTTGAGCCTATTAAACTTAAAGCTACAGTGCGACAATTTTTTAAGGCCGCTTTCACTCCAGAAGATTAGTTTATGTGGGAAATTAGTTTTAAAATATAAAAAAAATGGTCCAACAAATATGCAATCAATTAATATCCAAACAATTTCGGACTGAACTGTACCCAAAGATAAGCTTAAAAAACTGTGCATACTTTTGGGATCCTGTCACGTCCATTGCATTTCCTGCAGATAGGTAGATACTTGTTTTCAGTTTTCTAGTTCGGTACTTAGTAAGCAAGACTAAAGATTTGGTCTCGTTATGGACAGTTTTCTTGCAAAATGTCAAACACTACTCTCCGGGTAAGAAACCTAGGTAGATACATGTCAATGATTCATCATAAATGCATTCATGTAAATCTGGGCTGATTATTTAGTCAACCGCCTTTAAAATTAAAATCTTGCAGCCCGCTTTTATATACGTTCGACCAACTATTCTAAAGACGGAGATTTAAATAGACGAATCTTTGAAACTAAGCGGAGCGGTTACTTGATCTGCTCTCAGCCAAGCAGCTTATTTTGAATGCAACTAAACTTGTTATAATGAGCATTGTAGTTATTTTTGGGTGATATTTCTTAAACTAGGGCTACTAACACTGATGCTTCCTATAGTCGCTGACAATAACAGCGGAAAGGAAGATGCATCTGCTGGCTTGAGTATTTTCTACAAGGAATTTCACTCCTAAGAATTTGAAATTCGATTCCATAGAAATTCGTCAAAAATAAACAAAAGAGGCCCGCAGAGAGCTTCTTTATAATATTCCCAAGAAATTAGTTATTTTGAAGGCTTGCTATTGCATAGAAGGATGCTCCCTAAGCTTGATGTTAGACAACTTGAGCCAGATCACATAATCGTTTTTAACCTTTACCTTACTATTTTTTTGCAGGTCACAATATGCAATTTTGTATGGAAAATTTCACCATTGTGAGTTCGAAAAATTCGAAAAATCTATCCTGGACATTAAAAATGATTAGAGTCGGTGCGGGTATCTATTCAGAAGAGCTGGATCTAGCCCGTCACGTCAGCCTCGGGAAACACACTTCTGTATACCAGGCTGAGATGATTGCATTGCTTGAGAGTCAGATGGAGGGAAGAAATATCCTTATAGCACTGGGCAATCAGGCGGTGATCCGGCGCAGGGAACTGACAAACATCACAACATCATTGGCACTGTAATGCGTACTAAAGCTCAATAAGTGTTCTTCTAAAAATTAGGTAACGCTGGCCTGGGTGCGAGGACACATGGGAATCGAAGGCAACGAAAAGGCGGACTCCCTTGCAAAACAGGGGTCAACCGAAAAGTTTCTGGGACCAGAACAATTCTCTTCAATTGGCAAAGGAATGGTAGAACAGCTGATTCACAAATGGATCACGGCAGAACACCTGAGAAGGTGGTCAACCGTGGAACAATGTAGACAAGCTAAAATGGCAATTAACTGGCCGACCTGCTCCACTCAAAGAAGGGTTCTAAGCATGAGTCGATGAACTCTGAAATGAATGGTGGTTTTACCTACAGGACATGGTTATTTTCGGTTATCACTTCAAGAAGATGGGCCTTAGAGAAGATGATACCTGTAAACTATGCCTGGAAGAATCTGAGACAGCGGCGCATATTGTGCCAATGTCCGGCGTGGGCTGGCAGAAGAATGAGGATCTAGGGAGGATCTTGGGTCGAGACCCAGTCGATAAAAGAGATCTCCCATAAACAGATGCTAGCGTTAACACTAGGAATCGAGCCCAAGGAAGAACTCTGGAGAAATCCAGAGAGTCTCTCTGGGTAAGTTTATAGTGGTAGAGAGACGAAAAGAGACCCGACATTGGTGGTCTGATTCGATTATCTCTCGAAATCTATATAAATAAATATATGCCTCCGCCCTTTTCGTGTCATTTGCGGACAATTTCTATCCCTCACTACGGTACTTAAGCAGAAAATCAAGGAGAGAAGCCTCGTTCCCTGTTTACTTCTTGTCTAACTTCGACCATAACGTTTGAGCAGCTTTTGTCCATCATGCCGTCGATTATCCCATTACATTTTTTAATCTTTGCTAGCACTTCGTTGCCATCTAGGTTTATTAGGGAAACGAACCATAGTGGAACCGAATGGTCCCAAATGGCGAGCAGTGCATAAAGACCTTTTCCAACCACTTTATGATATTATTGCACGGTACTAGTAATCATTTTAAGTTCCTTTGTTCAATTTCAGGAACTGACAGTGGCAAATCTTTCCATAAAAAAATTCAATTATATTTAAGGAGAAGGTTAAATATGATATCGGGCTAGCCCCATAAGATCTTGTTCATGCGTTCTTGACTGTCAACGAATAAAGCTATATCCAACCGATATAGGTGACTGGCTTCTATGTTACTTGCAGCTTTTTCTGCTGTTGGGTTGCATCTTGGATAACACTGCAAGCTTCTGTTAATCACAAAAGTTCCTGTTTTTGATGCACATCTAAGTAAAGACCTGCACCCAATCATATCTCCATTCATACAGCCATTTATATAGAATATGCTCTCTAAGGTAGTTGTTGGAAAATATTGTAAAAGCCTTAGAGAGGTTCATAAACTTCCTAAGCTCAAAGGGGACCAATTACCTTCTTACAGAATGTCACATCTATCGAATCTTGTAGCCTCGTTAAAGCTTGATACGTGCGCCATTCCTAAGAAAACTATAAAAAGCATTAGCTAGAGTAACCCATTTTTTTAGGGGAAAAATTTAATAAAAAATCTTTATTTCGTCTCTTTAAAGTTTGATTGTGCTACCGGAACTTGTACTTTTTTGTAGGTTAGGAGCTAATAGACACTACTCCAGTATTGCCGCGGCAAGTGTGATGATCAAAACTCCAAACGGTCCTACTAGAATCTCCAGCATCCACTCCACATACTCATCGCCTCAGCAGTAGTCAAACACTGCCGAATTAAAAATGTTTTCTTTTGAAACCGGATCTCCAATGTCAACAGCCGGAAGTTCAAAAACATGTTTAAAACCAAGAACAAACTACTTTGTCTCAACTTCCGTGATAGTAAAACACCCATTCTTGTATAATTACAAAAAAGTTTATATTTCTAAAAAAAAAAAAAACAGTTGGATACAATTTTTTTTCTTCTTTTTTCTAAGTAGACTCTCATGGAGAGCTCTACAAAAAATACAGTAGAATATTTGTTCTTTCGTCTGGCACATCATGTGTGCCCCTTAAATTTGGATCACACCATTTATAACAGCAACACATACGCATATATATGCAATGTAAATTTCTCTGCTCTCGTGAAAGGTCAAATATCCATTCACTCAGTTCTTATGTCACATTCAAAGGATTTGTCCCGGCACTAAGCCCCCTAATTTACACTTAAATTTACCCTATAACTTAACATTAAGTAACTACAAGTAGAAAAATAATAAAAAAGAAATAATAATAAAAAATTATTTATAAAAGAAATTAATGTGTTTCTGTGTGTTTTGTGTATGCGTGTATGTTTTTGAGTGAGTGCATTTAAAAACTACTAATTCATCTAATCGGCCTTGGTGGCCTTTAGCGGTGCCGTACTGTTGTTGTTCACATCGATGAGTCGTTTCATTTGATCACCGTCGGCGAGTAGAGAATTCTTTGGCTTGACAGCTGGGTCAGTGTTTGTGGCATCCGCCTTCTTGTTCTTGTTGTAGGTTTTCCTGTAGAAATTGCCAAACAGGAATAAGAAGATCGAGGCATTCGCCACAAAGAAGAAGGTAAGAGATTTGGGCATTTTGCAGTCTTTGGCAGCGACTGTGACCATGTAGGCGAGGATCAGGACAAATTGCACCATTTGAATGGATGTGATGTATTTCTTCCACCAGAGGAATTTTTGGTATTTCGGTCCCATCGCTGATACCATGTAGTAGAAGTACATGATGATGTGAACGAAGGAGTTCAGGATGCCAATGACGACACCTTGTTCACCTGGAAAAATACAAAATTTGTTATTAGAATGGAGGTAAAGTCGAAGAAAATAATAAACAGATCATAAGTGGAACAGGAAGTGGAAAGGAAAGGATAATACAATGGTGGACAAAAGTATTTTGACAAATCATTGCAAAATTTAAAACCGCTTATTTCTGCAAACTGAGAGAAGTAACGGTACCCATTCAATTTTTAGGAGATAGACAGTATTAAAAGCTTTAAGATAGCAAAAGATTAGACTGATATCTTAACACCTTTCTTTTCTATGAATATTTGCGTGGCAGATTATGATTCTTTGGCTGGACAAAAGTATTTTGACATTGCTTTTCACTTTACTTTTCTATAATTCGTTTGCGTTACAAAACACGTGCTCTAATTTTTAAAGTTATTGGTCTTGTCTTTATTAATAATAATTACTGCTTGATCGAATTTTTTATTAAATTATGGTCAAAACACGTGAAATAAGTTAACTTATTATAAATGAAATGGTCACTAAGTAAAATGCAGTTATTTCTGCAGAATACCTTTGCAAATTATACAACGTTCTTAGACAAACAATTTATTACCAAATAAACAAAAAAAAAAAGAATAATTCACTAAAAATCAGGCCAGATCGGGAAGATCACGCAAAACAAAGCCTATAGAGGACCGCATAATCCTGAGCAAATATAAAGAAAATGTGCTGATTACACCAAAAGCAGTGTCGATTTAGCTCAAAGAGCACCATAAAATATCAATTAGTAGAAAAACTGTCGAAAAAAGGCTAAAGGAGGCTGATTTTTTACTCATATAGCTCTTCCAATTCCTTTAATTTCGACAAAAAATAAGCCGAAAAGGTTAACATTCGCCAAATCCTACATAAACAGTCGCAATCGTTTTGGGAACAAGTATAATGGACAGATGAAAGCTATTTCGATTATCATGGATTGAAGAAAAAGATTTATTGCAGGTTGCCAAAGAATGCTCGCAAGAAAATGAGGCCTGTGTGCCAACGGGTACCACATGGTGGAGGATCGGAAATGCTCTGGGGTTCCGTGTGCTTTAATGGCTTGGGCGATTTGACATCAATTGATGGTACAATGAGCAAGGACAATTATTTACTTATCCTGAATGACTACGCATTCACATCCGTCGACCAGCTCATTGGACAATCATTTATACTGTAGCAGGACAACGCTCCATGCCACAAGGCCCATATGATAACATACTTTTTGAGGAATGTCGAAGCCGATACATTAGATTGGCCACCTCAAAGCCCCGATCTCAATATAATAGAGAATCTGTGAGCTTATATAAGAAGAAAACGAAGCTCAAACTTATCCAGGACGTGTGAGGAGATGATTGCTGAAGTTCAAGGACTGTGGCAGGATTTTTCAGTGGAAACATTAAAAAATTTGGTAAAATCAATTCCTGTACGCTTACAAAAGGTCATTGATGTCAAAGGAGGGTTTACTTTTTATAAATATGTTTGTTATTATCATCAATATTAACTTTTTCACTCATTTTTTTTAAAAACATTGAATTGTCAAAATACTTTTGTCCAGCCAAAGAATCATAATCTGCCACGCAAATATTCATAGAAAAGAAAGGTGTTAAGATATCAGTCTAATCTTTTGCTATCTTAAAGCTTTTAATACTGTCTATCTCCTAAAAATTGAATGGGTACCGTTACTTCTTTCAGTTTTCGGAAATAAGCGGTTTAAGATTTTGCAATGCGTTGTCAAAATACTTTTGTCCACCATTGTATTTATTGAACTGAACATTTTTTTAGAGAAACAACCTTCAGCAAGGACATACAACAAATATGCTATATTTTACCCTTCTATATTTCAGTCCGTATTTATTTAACAAGGAGAGGTTTGTTGGGAGCCATAATCAACACAACACAAGAAGGAATTTAAAGATCCTGTTGTAAAATAGTATAGATGTGTGCATGAAACTGTTACTGCATGATACAATGTGACAAATGGTAAAAGGGATATAACCTAATATCAAATTTCGAAACCATTCACCAAATAAACCAATTTTATGCCTTTTAATTAAAAATCGTTGCATACTTTCAGGTTTATTAATACTTGTTGAGTTGATTTTAATTTGGTTTGCTTTGATTACCCTTAATGCGGATTAGATATTCACGAGGAATGTGAGGACTATGAGGTATGAGACTTTGAAGGGCTATAAAGCTAACGTCACCGCCAAAATAGTGACTCATTGAAACTGATTGCTGCCGGGAGCAGAACCAGCTTCTATTTGGAAGCCCATTGCGCATTGGAAGTAGAATTAGGTGAAAAGTCTTGAACTTGAACTAGAGATGTAAAGGGGAAATCCTAGTGGAAATCTGCATCAAGGCCAATTTTGGCAAAATGATCCCAAAAAGCGCTAATGCACGACAAAGATTTCAATCTCAAAAAATCTCATTAATTTTTGGAGAGGACTTGTTAAAAGTGTCCTTTGATCGCCAACATAGTTAAGCTTGAACTTATTTCTCACATTTTTGTGTACTCGAAGAAACATGACAGTTCATTGGCCCTCATCAAAAGACGGAAAATCAGGTCCCCAGACCAGAAGGCAGATGATTGATAGCTAAATTTGGTTGGCTGGAAATCAACCATCATATTTTTGAAAACGGAAAAAGAGCGGCGTTTATTATATTTACGAAATATGTATACAAATTTCTACAGTATGTTGGGCTACTGAGGAAGATTCTATCTTCAACGTCCGAAAGGATATGCAGTTGCTTATGTACTAAGAGATATTTCCTTTTTTTAATCACCTCTGTGGTTCCACAAGGCTCTCATCTAGTACCACTTTTCTTTCTCCACTGACCACAACAAATATGTTACCCAATTATTAACCTTAAGGCACTCTTCAACAAGATTCACAGCAAATTATCATTTTTAACCTTCAACTTATATATTTTGTACGTCACAATTTGCAATTTGGTATGGAGAATTTCGCCATTGTGAGTTCGAAAAATTTAGCCTGGACACTAAAAACGATTATTAGTATCGCGGAGAGAGTTTTTCAATATGGTGGTTAGAAGCTTATCGGGATAGGCCCTTAAACTCAATTTTCATTAGCAATTTTCTTATTTTTAAGTTATAATGTTTTAATTTTTGGTAGTGTGTTTGGGTCTTTGCTAGTGTTAGCTTGTAAAAAAACCGTTTAGGTAAATGGTGCAAATGGAATTGAAACCGCACGTATTGGAAGAGTGGAAAATACCTTCCAAGCATTTAAGCTAAGTGTGCGTAAATAATTTTTATTATGTGCTTGGTGACACCCCGCAAACTACCTTGACTACGCACGTGAATATTACAGCACATCCGATGTTCGACAGCTCCAATCGAATGCGTAATGCCAATGCGTCCGAGTGCACCTTAATCTACGAATTAGCATGCAAGTCGGACATCATATCCAACTTAAGAACAAGTCGACGCATTTAAGATTCTTCTCGCAACAACTAAAATTGGATTGAACATTGAACAACTAGAAAGAGACAATCAGCTCATAGCTTGTTATCATGTTAAAGGTCCTTCAGGGTCATTTAAACGCTGTATATGATGTGCGATAAAGTGAGTTTGAGTCACGAGTAAGTCAGGACATGGCGCGTTATTAATAACAATTTTTGACGTTCACGTTAAATTTTACAAATTTCAAAAGTTCATATTGTTACCCATAAAATGTGTTTAGGGCGAAAGTTAGACCTACAGTTAATTGCTACAACTATTTTCAAAATAACTTACCTGGAGCATATTTCAAATATCCCCACGAGAACAGAGCAGTGACGGTGTGATGGTATACGTGCAGGAATGAAACTTGATTTTGTTTCTTGCGCAAAACAAAGAATATCGTATCGAGGAAGTCAACGACCTTCGAGAAGAAGTAAAACCACGCTCCGGAATAAAGTTGCAGCGTCTGCCGCCTATCTCGATTAACTTCGCACTTTTTCTCCAGCAGATGCGACAGGACGCTACTCTCTTTCAGCGACTAGAACAAAAACACATTTGAAATAACGAACTTTTTTAAATATAAAGAAAAAAAACTCACTGTATAACACATCCACGAGGAGAATATCACTTGAAACGCATTGTAGATGACCATTGTTTTCTGCAGTTTAAACGGTTTTCGATTTGCCATCAACGCGGGTCCAACTTTCAGCACGAATGTCAGATAGACTGCTAGCAGGCTCAATAGTGGCAGGGGTGAGCTCATCAGCAGCCATTCGTCAATAGTTTTATCTGCAGAGTTACGAAATGTTAACCAGTTTAAGGAAACAAACGCGGAAGGTGCAACTTACCAACTCCATTGGAAAGATCTGCAATCTTATCATTGAATATCCTTAGAATTGACGTCATTTTGTAGTTGGTGCGCTGTTAAATGTCCTTTAGTCTGAAAATTCAAAAATCACACCAATCGGTTAGCAAACTGACACAAAACTATGACTCGTGCACTCGGATTGTCGGAAATAGGGATCAACTTTTTGTGGAGTGCAGTACGATCGCGTTCGTCTATTAAGGAATACTGGGGCTACATTTGCCATCGGTTCAACGCTATGGTGATGAACGACAGTAGATACTTAGTAGTGGCGATTTATTTATGCATGCGTTTTGTATGTAAATCACGTAGAGTGCTTGTAGTCTCCGGCATATTAATCATCAGAATATTGATTTTCATTTTATTTTCAAAAGTATCTAGGGAATGTCACTTCTGGGAGAGAGGATTGAGTGATTCGTAATACGTCAATCAGGTTCAGTTATGAATGTGCTTTTTTTGTTTATTTTTTTTAACTATTTTCAATTGTTGCAAAAGGTGTATAGGATGTCTATAGAGATGGATTGACATTTTTTTGTTTTCTAAAGCACGTACATCACTCAGCACATTGCCACTTAGTGAACGCCGCCGATGAACTGCTGAGGTGAATAAGAATCATACAGATTAGAGAATTATGGTGTACCAACTTTCTGGCGCGCTATCCAGAGAAACAAAGTGTTCACGCGATGGTGCGGATTGATTGCGGGTTTTTCTGATTATTCAATAGAAGTTTATCTATTGTCTGAAAGAGCTATTTATGCACGCTTTTGGTCATCAACTGAGATGGAATAAGCACGTGAAAGCAATTGTTTGTGAAATGCTTAACCTGCAGCCGTAAATACTTTGAAAGCACTAAAGTTTAGTGTTGTAGATTAAAATTTCGAAAATATTCTACAAAAGATCTAACTAAATCAAACGGTTATTTAATATTCTTATTTCTTGCATTCGCACCACTAAAACTTACCAATTAAAATGAGTTTGCAATTCTATCAGTAGTTAAACAAAAATAAATATTTAGCTGGAGCAATAGGTCCATAAAGGATCCTTGGGACGAACGGAGCATTTATTTGTGGAAAGCTAAAATGTATTTCTCAGATACTGTCAAATCGCATTGAACTAAGAGCAAATATCATCGGCATTTGTGCTGGACTACTGAGCGAAGGGTCTCTGGTTCAATTCCGATAAAACACAATTTACATCTTAAGTTTTTTCCCACAGTGCTTACTCTCTTGAACGTACAGGAATCAACCGAGAGTATAACTGCATGAAAGATCATAGCCTTGTAGACCTCTTTCATTTATCAAAAATTAAAAAAACTCAAACACAACGAATGGTTTTGAGAAAATGGGTATAAAATACCTTAAGAACTTCTGTCAATTATTTTTTCATGTATTTATATTATCCATACATCAATGCATAGTATAAGGGAAAGAACAAAAAAAGTCGTTGCCACTAATCTCAAGAACCACTGAATGGATTTCAATGCGGTTTTCACTTTTTTGGTCCGATTTTGTCAGAGAAGGTTTACGAGTATTAAAAATTGCTCTATCCCTTAAGGAAGCTGAGCATCAAGGGCCTTAATCAAATATTACGCCATTTCAAGCTAAAGGTATGGTTCTAACTCCACAGCGGCTTATCGGATTTAAGATCAAAAAATACATACTTTATCTCTGATTCATTTGAGCTACGAATCAACTCTTTGTGTAGTCCTTAAAAAGAGAAATGCTCGAAGGAAGTCAGTTAATCTGCACTAAAAATTGTCAATCAGCACAGCTCACAACCAAAGTCAATGTCGAGTCTTCACTCGAAGTAAAAATAGCTGAATTCGCGCCTTTCTACTTTAAAAGTTATAATAACAGAGGGAATTTTCTGCAACACCTTACACACAGGATAAATACAATTTTGTGGCTTTATCCATATAGGTAGAAAGCTGTTAAAATTCAACCAGCATTTGCAGAATCAAATACTGTAAGAGATTGTCACGTACGAGATAGCTAGAAAATTCAACCTCATCCTCACTGTGAGGTCCTAGGAAATCGTGCAACGGACGGACTCGGTCTATGTAGAAATGCCTTCTCTAGAAGCTACTACTCTTCTTGCCTAAACTGTTAATCCCTATCTAACCAAGACTGTTCTATAAAAAAATCATTTTTAAATCAGTAGAAGATGATTTTTTTCAGTCGTTCTAAAAATATTTTAAGACCGTTCAAATTTGTAGTTACGTATTATGCAATCACTTTCATGTGTTCTCACTTGTAAAAGGGTTTGCCTTTATATGAAGCTTAAATCAATATGACAGGCTTGATAAGTAAATTCAATTTATATGAGTTAACTTGGCAAGCGGTCTCGTTTTATTTGAGTTTTGTCGAAATTATTGTACCCCATGGTTAAAAAATGAAAAGAAGGTATAAACAAATTTTAAAGTTTAGATTTGCACACACTATATGAGACTGTTAGTGACTTGTTCCCTCTTGATACTTAAAACACGGCTCTTTTGAGTCATAACAGAACTCATAATAGCAAATGACACCTACCTTGGGCAAATTTTGATAGGAAAATGTTTGGAAAGAGTCCAAAGAGTTGCAAAATGAAACAAAAATTTAAGTCACATGTCTTAATTTAATTTCCCGAAGATTTTTCATTTAGTTTCATATTTATTCCTCAAAATAAAGCGGCAACTTAAATTTAAAATAATTAACTAGAGATGAAGATGATTGCTTTCGATTTATGCTGTCTACTCTGAGTTAATGTCCACATTCAAACTCAACGCCAATCATCCAAACATAAACCTTAAACTTTGATGATTCTAAATTACCTATAAATGTGACAAAATTTGTCATAATTTCTTTGTACATACACATTGCCAAATAGCCTTTTTAAATTGATATGTGTTTGTTCATCAAAGATGACCATTTATAAATTACCGAATAATAATTGTCACGACACACTCAAAACGAAACGTGACAAAGGGCAAGCGGAACACGTACTGCATAGTGTATAGCTCTGTTAAAGGTAGGTTATGCTACTGTACGCGTAGTTTCTCTTATTAAGTAACGTATAATCGACTAGCATAATGTTAAATGGTACCTACCTAGTACCAAATTGAACACATTTTGGCAGTATTATCGTACCCGTACGCTTTGGGTCACGTTCCATTTAGCCATTAAGTATGCTTGCATGAAACTCATCTGGAGAAGAAATTGTTTTGATTTTTTTTTTGTAAAAATCGAATGCGATTTTTTGGAAGGAAGATAAAGAAGACGAAAGCTATAAAAAGGGTTACAAAAATAAAACCGGTATTATAAATACTTTTTGTCATTGCAAAAGTGGCATTGTATTTAGTATTGTTACGCCAGAAACGAATCAAGCTGTGTATGGGGATCGGGACAGGAAAAGACATGATGCGTTTAGCGGCCAGCCGTAGTAAGAAGGACTTATATTTAGTCTTTCGCTCAAATGGAGGTACAAATTACAACAATTTTTGTCTGCTTAAATTTAAGAAGCTAGAAAGCTTTGTCATTACATCCTATTCGATTTCCATGTTATATTTGGATTACAAGTGCTGCCACTTTATAAGTATAAGACTTTAGAAAGAAAGAATAAATTATGTGATAAATCATAAACCTGATTTTTTTTTAATCTTTAGAAGATATGTACCTACCCATTGGAAGACAAATTTAATAGAAAAAAATACACGAAATTAGTAAAAAGGGTAAAATTATGCGTAGGTACATGACCTATTTAAAACATGCATGACTAGATGGCAGGAAACTTATAAAGGGTTTTTCAACAGGGACGCTACAAAAGTAGAGCGACAGGGACAGCAAACGACGCCGAATTTCTTGCCGCTCTTTTGACATTTCTCTTCAGTAAGGTTTGCCATTTCATGATGGAAAGATATACGAGCCAAAACGAGTCGAAATTATTGCAATTTACTACCGAAATTCGGAGTCAGTGGCCTCGCCGTTAAGAGCGCTACGTCCAATTTATGGTCGTCTTAATCGTCCTAGCAGATCAACAATTGAGCGTCTAGTGGAAAATCCACAGGCACAGTACAAAATGTTCCCGTGCCAGTGAGACAAAGAAGTGCCCGTAGTGTCGAGAATATTGCTGCCGCTGAGGCTTCAGTTGAAGAAAGCCCAAATGTGTCTCTCAACGTCGTTCTCAAGCGTTGGGCATCTCTGTAACGTCGTTGTGGCGAATTTTGCGAAAAGATCTTGGCCTACACCCTTACAAGATTAAATTGACGCAAGAACTGATGGGCCGGCTTCGTCATTGGGCCGTACTTCTTCCGTGATGATCAAGACCGGCACTTTACTGTGAATGGGAATCGCTACCGTTTAATGATAACTGAATATTTTTGGCCCCAATTGGATGATATGGACTTGAAGGATATGGTCTATGCCATCAAGCCAGCGACGATTGATGAACTTCGTACGAATATCGAACGTGTAATTGCAGCAGTATCAGCCGATTTATGCTTGAAAACCGTCGATAAAATGGGTTCAGCGTCTGGACTTCTGCAAGCGTGCCCGTGGTGGCCATGCAAAAGAAATCGAGTTCCATACATAATGGCATCGAACGTACTTTCACAGGAATAAAGAATTTCATTGATATCCAAAACCGTTTTTGTTTTATTTAAAAAAAAACTTTTGTAGTGCTCTTATTGAAAAACCCTTTATTAAAATTGTTTTATCGCAAGTACTTCAATGAATTTTATTTTGAATAGGTCCCTAGGGCTGCGAATCTAGAGAAGTTTGATGAAGTTCGATGCAGGTTGGTGGAATTGCCTTACCCAGAAGTAAATAAATATAATCTCTGCATAGATAACAGCTAAGATCACCGCTTTTGAATAGTGAATAGGAATGAAACATTTCCTAGGTTTTTTTCGCAATATTTTGCCATCCAACTGTGAAAACCGGAATCAATATCATGCTGTTCTTTTTTAACCTATTCGGATCAAACACCTTAAAGTCGAAAAAAGTTACAATATAATAAGGACTTTTTAACTTGAATGTACCTTTTAAAGTAGAAAAAGCTTAACAGAATAAAACACAGAACTAGACCTATAACTTTATTTCGGTTCCGAACTCCTGAATCGCGAAGATTTGTTCGTCTAACTTTAAATCACCCGTCCTCCTCTTGCTTAACATCCGTTTATGAATTAAAACTAATGAGCTAGTTGCCATAGCCGAAGACGTCTTTTTTATAGATAACTTGTGCTTTATTCAAAATAGACAAACCGTCGCCGGCAGTCATTAAAATTTGAAGATTATTTAAAATTAAAGTTCGATAACTGTAGGCACGCTTATCTCGACAAGTTCCACAGCAAGAGTCAAAAAGAACTGGTTCTTCGCCGAATAATCAAGCTGGTATAACATATTCTCTTTAATGCCACATAAATCAGTGTCAAGCATTCGTGTCTGTATCATATGATGCTTATAGTTGTTTGACAGAAAAATTATGCTACCTGCACATGCCGCTCGCAAATTGATTACTAACTCGCACGTAGGTATATGCATATTATACGGAAGAAGTCGGTTTGATTCTCATTTCACTTTTGAAATTCTATCAGCGAGCTCGAATTCGCCTCTTATGGCGTTGAGCCGATGACGGATACTAATCGTGTCCATACATAACTCGCAGCGAACCAAATTCGTTTTCGATATATTATTTTTTTAATTAATTCAAATACCGCCGATACGTATGGCTGTTGGATCATTTAAGGTGGCTTGCATATGGAACACAAATTTGCCACTGAATGGGACTAAACGCATTCGTCTACTTGGTGCCGCTGATTGACGCGTTACTGGGTCGCGTCACCATAATTTACAATGCTTTCAAACAGGTGACTTAATTTTTGGTGTAATGATGAATTTTCAATTGTTATCCATAGTTTGTTTTCAGTATCGAGAGAACGTGTTCCAATTCATGGTCAGTTTTCTGCTATGCGATTCGTTTTGAAATGATGGGAATAATGAACTGTATTTATGAATGAAAAAATCATTTTAATTACCATAAATGATATAGATGAGGTGGTCACAAGATGGCTGTGATTAGAATTTATTGGGGATTTTGCATAAATTGCGGCGATCGAAGGGGGTTTTAAGGGCTTTCCGCGTTCGTTATAATTGGAGTTTTAGTTATTTAAGGTGCATAAAAAAGTTTAATTTGTGTCTATTAGTATTGGAAAACGAGAACCTATTCATGGGTTTTTTAATATTTCCGATGAAATATTGTCCTAAAATATCCGGTTTACCTTAAATAACAAAAAATAATATATTCTCTCTTGGAGGGAAGGTCAAGAATTTGGTGGATACTCAAGGGTTACGTCTTTTAAATCATTTTCTGATATTGGAAAGGGCTTTGCTTTTATGCTAGATTTTGGCAATGAGTTTGGTCTCAATATAATTAGTAGAAGGGAACTGGTTTTCAACATGATAAGGATATGCAGGATTTTAGTAATCGTTGCATCCTACTCACGAGGGAGGGCGTTCGTTACGTGTTTACATGAATGACCTCTGAATTCACTGAGGCTTCGTACAGCGAAAGGGTATTAATCGCCTACCTGTAGGCGTTGTTTTTGTCGTACCGATTACAGGGCTATTTCAAGGCCGATTTTTGTCAATTATGTACCAAATGAAAGATAAATTTGCGTAGATGAGTTATCGCACAAATTATTTTGTTACAATCGACTAAAATTCGGAAAAACACTGAGTTGTAGATTTACTTATCCTGGAAAGATAGATAATTAATGATCGTTCCTAACTGAGTTCTCCACGATATTGTCGCCCATTGGATTTTTACTTACAGTCACTTAATAAAGTCATTTATTTATAACTTTTACTTACGTAGAATGTTTCAACGTTTTTCAGTTTGTAAATCGAGGAAGTTTTGTTCGTTTACACTTTAAATTGTTATCGCCAAATGCTTTGACTTAGGGGTTGGTGTGCTGAATTTCTGAGGTTTTACTAATAAACATTCGAGTCCCATTAACAAATTGCAGGTACCTCGCAGTGGCTTAGTGGTAGTGTGTTGGGCTACTAAGCGAGGGGCCTCAGGTTCGAATCCCTAAAGGGCCAAATTATATCTTAAGGTTTTTTTCCACTGCGCCACCTCTCGCGAACGTCTGACAAACATCCGAGAGTAAAACTGTCATGAATGAGCTTCTCAATCAGCCGTTTGGACTCGGCGTAAAATTGAAGATCCCTTCCATTCGTCCCAAAAATTGAAAACATACACAAAACGAATGGTTGTGAGAAGCTAGGCCTTGGGTCCCATAGGCCTGTCGCGCCAAAATATTTATTTATTTATTTATTTATTTAGGTACCTCATATTCGCTCAAAAATTAAACCAGGCAACCTAGGATATCTAAAGAAGTGGCAACACTGGAGTAAAACACAACACCATCATAAACAGTCCATTCCTTAATAATTTAAAATTTAAAACGAAAAAAAAATAAATAAATACGAAAACTTCAAATTAAAACAAATTTATTTCCACGCCGAGCCAGGAGGCCTTGAAATGGCTCAAACACCAAGCAACTAACCACAGTAGATCTCATGCAGAACAAGCACACTCTCGCACATGGTATTGATACCCAATACAATACTAGAGAAGAGATGAACACCTTGACTTCCATAGGAGAATTGCTGAAATGTGTTCTATTCTTGTGACTGTGCTTACCGGCGACCAGCCTAACTTATAGTTTAAAGAATTCTTGGCTGAACTTCATAGCCAAACCTGCTAACACTTAATTTGTTTCGGAAAATTTATTCAATCTTGTTGCAAAACTTGTTGACTTTGAAGGCACGTTAAAGCGTCGCCGCAGATTGTATTGGATTGTTCTTCGGCGTGTTTGTTTTTTTTTTTTTCTTAACAGGGTGGTAACACAAGATGGTACTTGTATTTGATATAAGACGACTCAAATTGGGGATGCGAAAAGAATTTGCGCCTGATCATTGCATCTAGTACGAGTAGGTATCTATTGCATAACATTGACTCTTTGGGTATGCAGATACTTGCACAAATCGAGGTTACAGCGTACGAATGTGTGCTGTCAAACTGCAGTCAGTAAATGTTGTGAACTTCAACGATTCAACGATTATAGTGTGGAAGCTAAATTTTTATGTTGCAGAAGCAATTATCCAGACGAGCGGAATTTTGATAATTGTTCTTGTAGATATATACGTTTTTGGAAGCTGTAAGAGTTCAACGAAATAGAGATTACTTTCCCCTCAGGAAAACGAGAGTGGTTTGCATAATTGGTAATTACTTTTGCATTGCACTCGCGTAAACGTATTATTACTTTCTTGCGAACATTTTGGCAAAAAGCAGATATTTTATTTTTGTCTTGAGGTTTGACGTTGGTAGTCAGAGTAGGATTGAGGGATGGTAACTTTAGATTGGTAGGTTCTTGAATGTATTAAAGTGTTTTTAAAATGGAACAGAGTAAAAATAAGTTCCTTGAGAATTGTTTAATATTAACAGTCGTATTGAGAAAACAATTTTCTTCAATTAATTGCCTGTAAATGCTAATGCAACACGAACAGCCTTTTGTTAAATAACAGAATGGCTTAATTGGTTAGGAATAAAACGCAATAGGTATGTGTTTTTAAATTCATCTTTACAATTTTATTATTGGGTGCAGTCCACAGAACTATTAAATAATTTTATTTGAGTAATCTAATTTAAGTGAATGTGCGATTGCATTGAAGTTGTGGACATATTGAACGTATTTCTACGTCAAATTTTGACACTAGCTTAAGCCAATGTAATTTTTGATTCGTTTATAGGTCTAACAACCGACTACCGACAGAATTTATGTAAACTCTTCGGCTATTGAATAGGCTACTGGCTAAATGACATATTAAGTGAAATCTAGTCAAAAAACACCTATTTATAGTTGATTGCTGCGGCTAAATCGCAATTTATATACATAGTTCATAAACAATTTAAAACAATGTCAAAACAAAAACCCCCAGCCTAACTTTAATGAAGACAAATGGTTTTGTTAAACGTACAAATTGTCAAGAAATAAATAACAAAAAACTTACCAACTGCTGATTACCTACCTAAGGGTCCCCCACAATAATTAGCAACAAAAAAAAATACCTTTTGGTGGTGGTACAGTAAAAAATCGCATAGACTGAAACTCTTAAAAAATTAAAGCTAAATATAGAAGAGTTGTAATATAATGTGCTAATACTCTTATATTAATTTTAGTTTTTCTAGCGTTTGTTTTTTTTATTTAAATTTTACCTAATACCTAATGGCATTTTATTAATTAAAAAAAATGTATGTCACTACTATCTAGGTATGCCCAGAGGGACTAAATGTCAAATACATCGCAAATGTCATAAGTACCTACTCGTGGTAAAATGGTAAATTCTAATCAAAGCGCAAATCAACTGCCGCCTTTCAAACTCTTTATTGCTTGAAAAAGTGTTGCCAATTTAATAACAAAAATCTACAAATCACTTTTTAGTTTACAAAGAAAATTAAACAGACATTCGAGTTAGTAAATGCGGTCTTGAAAAATTGCGAATCTGATAAATCGAGTTTAAATTTCTAATAACGTTAAGCCTCGAACTCGCAATCTTCTTGCCGACCTCTCAATTATTGCCGAAATCAACCGTTTTCTGTATCTACTGATTTGCTATCCGTTTACGACATTTTGTATCAAAAAAAATCATATCAAATCAAATGTGAGGTAAGCCTTGGGTGTCAACTGGCAATGCGAATTTGTAAGAACGAGTTTTTGACGTTTCATGGCAGTTGTCATTTCAAGCAAAGCTTATGCAACTAATTATTTATTTTAAAAGAGCTAATTCCCTAACGATAATGAATTCGAACACATTAGTCAAATTTAGTCAAACTTCGTTCCTTTACGCAAAAGTTGGGCAGAAGAGAGCCACAAAGAGAGAACAAAACATATCCCCTTCATAAAAACCTGCAAATAATAGCCCAACAACAAATTTCTTTGGGCTAGTTCCTTATAACTCACTTTAGCTGTCAAATCTCTCAAAAGTCAATTTATATTGGTAGTTTATTTCGGTTTGCTTTGTTAAGTGCTGAAATTTGTTATTAAAAATGGATAAATCCGCAGAAAAAAATATTATTATTAAACTGAATCAGAGTGTTTTTCAACGTCTGCAAACTGGTAATTTTTTTAAACCCACTGTACTTTTTGATATCTGACATTTTGCCGAAATTGGCCCCAAAAGGTAAAGGAATAGACCTAATTTGTGCTTGCGGTTACTGAGGTGTCATTCTCCTCGACGTTGAAGGTCTCTGAGTTAATATTTGATTCATATTTCCATGGGGAATCACTAAACGTCAAATTTTCTTTTTTGTAGTAGGTACTTTCCTTGCAAAAAGCAAGGGTGGTGTGTGCCAACAATGTAGCAATTACAAATAAGAAGCACTGTATAACAATTACAACCCACTCAATTGCTGATCGCGGCCTTAAGCTGTAAGCACATCCATTATCTAATTCCAATAATTTCTATATAGAAACAAAATCGCTGTAAACTAATTGCTCCCATCACCTTGTAACATAAGATTTATTAAAAACTCTCGATAGAAAACAAAACCCATTGCAAAAAGTCGAAACAGAGACAACCAAATTGTTTTATACGACTTGCATTGTCTGCTAAGAAAACAATCTTCACAACATTTCAAATTTGCGATATAATGTACCTAAGGTTTGTACGAATACATGACGGCCAAGAGTTCATGATCACCGAAATGTTCACATTCGCAAGCGACAAGTCACCACGTTGTAGATTCCATTTTTGCATTTGCACCCAAGATTCGGTGTCTAACCGATGTGCAACTTGAAATGTTGATAATAATTACAGACAACTTAGTATCCATGTATTGTTATTGATATTTCTCAAGCGGCTTAAATGTGTGACTAATTCAAGCACTTGTCCATTATGGGAATTTTACCCCAAATACTGCCATTGACGTATTGAAACGTGACCAGAATATGGGTTGGACTTGGGCTGTGTGTCGCAGACATGCTTTGCGTTTGACATTATTTGAAGAGACCACATATTCGGCGCGATGACCGCAGCACACATGCTTTTGGGATTTACACAGAGACAGACCTTTGCCAGTTCTTAGGGAAATGTGGTCATACTATGGCTAGTGAGTTTATTTTTAAAAAGAAAAAAATTTTTGCTAACGCGCTTGGAATAGCAAATTTGAGCTAGAGGTTCATTTTGCATTCTGCTGGCAAGTCTAGTTTTAAAGATGTACACTTATTTTGAAAATTTTGGACGCGCACATGGTCGGAACAGAAATCAACTTTATGCCAAAATGTTGGTCAATTAACTGCGGCCTGTTCGAAGTTGCTTATCTTATCTATTATTTGAAATGAAGGTAGGTACTCGCGTAAGTGTACATGTGGCGATTGTTGAATGAGGTGTGTTCAAACAAGTTCAATGGCATGCATCGTGTATAGGAGAAAATTGTACCTTGCTCACTGCGCGATGGAACTTTGACAAGTGTTTGATTTAATTTAGGAGCGGTTTTCAAGTTTAAAGCACTCTAACTCTCTAAGCTGGTACATAGCACTTGTATAGATATGTTTTGCTACTCGTTTTTTTTTTTAAAGAGTGTAAAAGCTGCTTTTTGAACGTCCTTTAACACAGTGGGGACCATCAAGGAGCAGTTGAAGGTATCTACTCGTAGATTTGACAAGCGCTCTTGACAGGTGTCAACAGATTTTTGTTAAATTGAAGTTGCATATTTTGAAAGGGTAAACAAATATTATTGATAACTCGTTAGCGCAGTGTAAATTCTTGTCGATGTCAAAGTTTTTTGTGCCCGATTTGAATAGTTGACCCCAACAAAAATTAATCATAATGTTATGTTCGAGATGTCATATGAATTCTATGATTGCGTTCAGCTGATCGGATATGTTTTCTTTTTTGACAAGTTAGAAGAGACACTCTTATTCGTAGTTTTTTTTGCATATAGATGAAAATAACAATTGGCAAGCGAGAACATAATGTAATTTATTATTTACCTATGCTTTAAAGTGACAGCACTTTGACAGTTAAATCTGCACGAGTTATGAGTATTTATACAAAGTATACTTAAAATTTGTATGTAACACACATGGGAAATGTAGTAAACCCGTCAGCTGTCAAAGTCCCATCGGCGCTGCCACCTGAATGTAATAGAAATCAAATTAATTCCATAATTCAGATCGAATCTGTCTATGCAGGTAGCAAACGATATAGGTACACATTAAGTGTACGTGCTGTAGACAAACTGTATAACTCGGCTTCTATTCTATTCCATTAAAGCCAATTATTCGCATTTTATTGTATTTAAGTGACAGCCCAATCAGCTTACTGACAGTTTTTAACAATACGCCAAATAAAAGAGAAGAGATTTGTTTCGGTCATTTCTTTCGTGAGGTAGTACACATAGACGCAAACTGTCAAAGCATTTTTTTTATTTAAATGTCATTAATTAACAATTTACGATACGACTTGCTCCTTTCACGATTCCGATGAAATTTTATGTTGTCTATGCGGGTAGCAGAAATTATACAAATGTATGCAAAATGCCGGTCGCTCTTCTGCGTTTATTTGTGTTGCTTTTTTATCTGAATAGGAAACACATGATTTTATGTGAATATTGTGGAAGAACAAGGTCATTAGATTGCATTTTACGTTTACTACATATCCTGCAAAGCATACGCAATAAGAAATGTCGTTTATGTGAAAAGATTTACATTTCAGCAATCAACTGTTAAAGTTGTTTTTCTTTCAGAGCATTATCAGCACTGGGCACATTCAAAAACTTAAATGTCTTAAGTCGACTACAGATTGGTCTGAAATAGATGTAACCTGAACGCAAAAACTAGATTGGTCGGGAACGTCACTTTTCCTATACGTCAGCCACATATGCGAACTGTCAACTCAGTACTCATTCACGAATTTCTTGACTAGATTCGTCGACTACCCATCCATAAACGTCAACTGACACAGCTGGCAATGTGACCGATCTAGGCCAAAGAAAACTGAGATACATCAAGTCAGTCAGCTGTCAGACTTACTAAACTAGATACTTAAACGTCAGAGCTCAGAAAAAAAAACATGAAATCTGAACACAGAATATTTTGACATCTAACCACACGATTATTGATCAGAAATGCAAAAACTGGTGCAAAAAATTACTGATTGTAAAAAAGTGTAGTAGATTTACAAGAGTGTAGAAGCGAAAAGTAGTAGTACAACAAATACTGTTTACATAGTTTTTGTATGCCCATATGACAGCAAGTGCTCAAATGTGTTTTATAAATGGAGCATGTTGCTCAGAAGTCTGCACGGTGCATACAGTGGGTGTGAATTTTGTTGTTCGACTCAAATTAGACTCTCATTTTTATCATTATTATCGTGCAATAATTGCAAAAAGATACAATAGAGGTCGGTGCACCAATAGTGGCGTTCTTTTCTGAAATTTTATGTAATGGCTTTGAGTTCTAAAATTTTTTTTCGTAGATATGATTGACTGGAATTTAGAAACGTAACACTCTAGCTACTCAACAATTTAAATTAAAAACTTAACACTACCCTATTTTAAGCCGCCTTTACCTTGATAAATTGTCAACGAAAACCTCTCTATATTCCATTGACTACCTATAACTTGTAGAGACCACCAAATTTTAATTGTTAGAGATGCTAAAGAATTGCTGAAAGAGTCTCAAACACATTTTAAGCCATTGAAAGAGATCGTGTTCGTCAAGTACTATAGTACGTAGGTAACAAATTTTTGTTTCAATTTAAACCAATGCCACCGATATCCGGCAAACTAACAAGGCCAACACCGAACGGTAGGTAGGTACTTAAAATGCGCTGAGAATTTATGGCCACATGCATTCGAGATTGACTTCCTCTGCTCAATGTGTATGAACAAATTTGCAGGAGGTCATGCTGCTAATAGTCCAAACCGAGTTCCCAAGACTCAAGTGGAGTTATTAAATTTTATTAGTCCAATTAGCACCTAAATTCAGATAGATACTATTTAAGAAAAAAAAAACTCCGACCTCCACCTTTCTATTCGGAAGAAAAAGACGAGTTTGACACCTCTATCAAGAGTTATACATTATACTGCAATTAGAAACGACTGACCCCCAGATTGTGCCTAAACACTACCAATGCAATTTTGGTCGACCATAATTAAACGTTGTGGTGCCTACCGCCTCTCGTTCGACGTCGGTGATTCAATTCAAATGGTATATGTGACGTAAGTCACGCTGCTCATGCTCATTACAATTCAATTGTCATTTTCGGTTTGTCCCCAAAAATAATATTCCCGTGGTGACATTTTCTTTGCCTTAATGATTCTTAACCACATTTAAACCACCAGTTAAGTCGCAGTCGCGTTCTCAAGTCATTTGCACACAATTGGAGAATAATTACCTGTGCGAACGCATAGGGCCGCCTATTTAATTACTATCTAACGATTTGCTTTCCGGAAAAACTAATTACAATAGTTGGGCGCACAATATTTGTAAACTAGTCAGAGGAAGTGTGATTTTTCAACAAAACACAAAATAAAAATTCCACAGGTAATGGTAAATATTTCTAATTGACTAGGCAAACACTGTTAATGAGTTCAGAATGTCATTATTTGGCGTCAAAATTGCACTATTGACATGGTACAAATTTTCATAACGATGAACGCCATAGGTTTGAGACGACACTTTCACTTGATATTCTCTTGTTCTAGTTTGAAAAATAAGCCCCATTAAAATCGTACCCTTCATTGACTTATACACACCGTGGTCAACATTGGGTTAAGCGAATATAGAGGCACATAATTATATTTATTTGCTTGTGTACTATTGACCCGGAAACCTTATTAACATAATTTAAGAACTATTATATAACAGCTGCTGGTGCGACAAAAGAAAACAAAATATCGCTTAGCTATCAATATTCTATGAATGATGAATTTTGATTACAGTCAAGTCGTAAGCAAGTTGTTGACAATTCGCTGAGTTAGGAATTTTATTGTATTGGTGCCCTTTTATGTCCATATGGAATTGTTGCTCATTTTTGTGTAATGCGATTGGGAAATAATTCGGTAGAATAATTGAATAATTCAATTCAAAATTACACATACCCGCATTCGTTTCCTTATTTGAGTCAAGTGCATTGGTGAGGTGCATGAGGTGTAAGTATACAGTACAAGCAAATACTGCACCATGTTTTTTTTTCTAAAAATTGAAATTAAGAATGCAAATTTATGTTTAACTGGCCATGTGACGTCAAGCTTTTGGAATAAACGCATTTACTTGAAAACGCATTTTACTGTTGAATAGCGTTATGCAAATTTTTTGACATTAGAATTGCGTCAATTGGAAACTCTAGTGGAAATTTCGTACCAATCTGCAGAGTTTTCTTGCAAGTGTTATTTTTCTTTCACACATATTCATATTTCATACAAAAATGTAGTCCCTATAGAAAAATTGTACAAGTTTGTAAATTCGCCTGATCTGTCAAATGGAATAATATAGACTGACGTTTTAGATGTTCACGCCTCTAAAACTAAACAATTGGTGCATGGTAATCTGGTCCCGTATTAAGAAAGGCCGATTAAAAGTTAACAGCTGGTGCTATTATACACTTATGTCAAAACTGACGTCTGCCTGCTTAATAATTTTTGTGCATTTATTTAGTAATTCGAAGTGCGTGTGTTTTAGATTTTATTTATTTTTGCCACGAATAGAAAGCAAATGTATTTTTGTGGCGTATCCAAGCGGCTTTAATGAGAAGCTTTGTTAAGGATCAACCGGGGTAGGAAAACATGGCCCAAACCACTATCGTCATAAAGTAAAAAAATCATTTCCATTCAATTAAGTGGTTCAAATTTCCACTTATCCCATTTTTGATCACGAAAATCAATTTCACTGTCATCGCACATTCGCTTAAGCTGGATTACTGGAATCCCGTAAAGCTGAAATTATGCAAGTTACTTTCTTACAAATCAGCTTAGCAGAAAACTGTTGCAGCTGCTTTTTGTAGAACAAACCGTTCAAACATCAATGACAACAGTAAATGCATTACTTTACAAGCAACTAGTGGCGTCGCCTAAACGCCGCTAGTTGTGACAGATTATGACTTGTACAAATAATATTACTCTGTTTTGCAAATTACCAATTTATTTATTGGTATCAATCGCTTACAGTTGCAAAAATGGGTGACATTTGCAGAAATCTGTTTCACATATTACATTGATGTAGCTGTCAGACAAAAAATTAAGTACGCAGATGACATTTTACCAAAAAATCCTCTGACAGCAACAATATTTGATTTATTTTTCTTTGAAGTACAGATAAATTGAGAGCTTCCAGTTCTAAGTCTTTTTTCAACTCATTTTCCATGCACTACATATTAAAGGCAGAACCATAATGGCAGTAATCTAGCTCAAGCCGATGTGTAATACCATTTAAATAAATTGCCCATATTTAAAAAGAAAAATCAGAACGTAGATCATTGCTTACTGGCTTAAGCCCACATAAATCTACTATGGTTAGCCGTTAGGGTGTCATACATACAAAACTAAAAACATGTCAAAGTCAATCAAATTCAAAACAAACAGATTAAAATTTGCACAAAGTACAAAAATTATAGTGCAAATTTGACATTTTGACCGTGAGAATAATTTACGAAGCAACATTGTATTATTTGTAACTAGTGTGACTTTGTAAACATTTCAAGAACTTGAACGACAACGCCATAATAAAAGTGATATAAATATGACATATGAATTTTTAATGATTTCTCAAGTCTATTGACAGATCATAGTGATTTTAGTTTTCGTTGTTGACACTGGTTTGACTTTCCGTTTGCAAATTTCCGAAAGAAACAAATGGAATAGCTGCAGTAATGTCAGAAAAGTCGTTTGAGTTTATAAGAGTGTATTCAGACCGTCGTCTTCTATTACGTTGTAAACTGTGTTTAACAATCGAAAATAGTCTTCATCTTAAGTTCAAATTAAAGTGGCTTTAACACTGTCATACCCATTAAGATGAATCTGCTGCACACGTCTTCGGTTAGGTGTCAGTTGAATATAAAATAATGATCTTATGTTGGTAATCTCTTTGGCAAAGGCTTATATCAGGTGCGTAAAATGTTTGTATTGATTTTTTTTTTACGTTTGGGCTGTCAAAGTCTTAAATATCAAACTTTGAACTAGGTACATAATTTTATTTCTATCTGCAACTTAATGTGATCTTTTATTTTTAATTGATTCAGTTAATATTAAATGCGAAAATAATAAAGAATGCTATAATGTGTTTTTGAAAGATTTTAGTACATTTTGCGACCACACTCATCTTAGGGTCAATTTTGAGTACTTCAGTCATTGACGCACTATATACCTATATATGGACTGCTAGCGCATTGCCAATTTCATACAAAACCTGCAAGAAAAGTGGATCAAACATAACCCGTAGCGCTGTTTGGGGAGCAGTGGCGATGTGCAGCTTCCATAGAAAGTGGACTAAGCTAGTCATCTGCCTCCAGATTATATCGCTATCTATTACCCTACTACTTTTACTATGAAAATTCGTTACAGTTTACAAAATTAGCTTCTTCTGAAAAACGTTGTTATAGTTTATGAGGCCCAAAGGAAATAACAACTGTAGCCAGTCGTTAAAACTCAAGCTCTTTAGAAGAAAAAAAGGAGACTGAACGTTTGGCTTGTGTCACTTAAGGTTAAGATGGTGGGTATAGTTGATCTTGGTGTCCATCCAACTAGATTATTATTTTGCAGACGCAAAAGGTTACATAAGTGCTGATCCTGCATAAGTTAAGACTTGTGCCCCATTCAAATGGCTTGTGGCTTACAAGTTTTGGCAAATATTTTTTTTTTCTCAAAGGTTTTTCTTTTATCAAAGCTGAATTCTTTCAAAATTTGTGGAGGAAATATACCTACCCACACCTAGCAACAAACCAACCAATGGTTCTCCGATTATGTGGTAATCCCTACACCTGATTGGAACTGGCTTTCTTTCGTTAAAGAGTCAAGGTCACTGAAAATTATGCCACGACCAAAGTAACGATCCAAAAATTAGCAAACAATTCGGAACCGAATACCAAACGATTTAAAACATAAATAACAATAAAATGATCAGTCCCTTGGTTTTGTTTGCATAAATTACAATTTTTCTGTTTCTTTTTCTTGTGGAAATACATCGAGCTTTGACTCAAATCTATTGACCTCCATAAACCTATACATAAGTTCATTGCCAAGTTGCGAATTTTAACTTAAACCAACATCTTCATGATATTTTCATTTCAGGACTCAATTTTTACATAAAATTTTAAACCTTTTCAATTAACCAGGATCTAGCGGAAATTTCGCCCACCACTTGACTTGTAACCCTACCAAAACCTAAACCACAATTTGCACTGCACTCCAGTTGAACTAAAAATGTTGTTAAAAAAAAAATAACTTACATTTTCAAAGTTAATCCACTACTGCCCTGCGAACCGCACTTTGAATTTTATAATCTTCCAGCTAACTTTGTTAGCAATATTCACTTGATTTATCCAACAAAAAAAAAATTGAAAAAAGTCTTTGGGCTTGGGGGTAAGACACCACACAACACACCGCTTGGTAGGTAGAACTTCAACCACTCTACTGACACTGAGACTGACTGAAACTGAAAATCGACACTCAACCGATGGCTGTTCGGGCCCAAAACACACTGATACCAAACCCAAATGATTATCATGTATAAATAAAGTGAGGATTTACACTCCGCTCGCACGTCACTTAACGAGCATATTAACTATCAATTAGCTAAGCAAAGTTTGGCCAAAGTGACTCTGGCTCGCGATGTACTCGCGCGCTATCGTTATAAGTTAGCTAGGTAGTACTCTTCGACTTGTAGTGTTGATCTATTACATTTGTTCGCTGTTCGAACAGGTGGTTCGCTTCATAAAGTATCTGAAGCTGAACTATGAACAAAAGTATCTGTAGCTGTGCTCTATCTTGCTATGGTTATATCCATTCGGTCAAGGCGACGAAATACAGTGCGAAGCGTTTACACTCTTGTCCATCGACTGAAATGGCGGGGGCAAAAGTACATTGGCCCGATGACGATTTTTTGCGTAAATGTATCTTTCGGTAGGTAGTTGATGTATCAATTTGTTAACAGGGTCAGTTAGGGAGTGCATACTTTCTTTATCAAAACAACTGATATCGCGTTGCATTCCTGGCGTCAATTATTAATGCTGGCGATTTCTAATCAGGTTAAATAATTACGTATCGGTGGTTTTACGCAGTGAAAATGTATATATTAAAACGGTGAATTATTGATTTTTTTTAATACGCAGGTACTTACTTTGTTTAGTAGAGAGTGCATTCAAGGTGAGAATCTGAAGTTATTTGTATCAACATAAATGTAATGTAGGAAATATCGACTTTTGGACACTCTCTTGTTGCGAGTGTAGTTGGTCCACAAATAATTCTGAATCTATTTTAAGACAAAGCTATTGGTATTTCTTTTGTTGAATACATGAAAGCCACTTGGTCAGTGGATAGTATTCTGTGGAATTGAACGAACCTGATAGAAGCATTATTTTTTATTAACCATTAAACAATATGTACTGATACTGACACTTAGTTCAACACCGCTTCTAGAGTTAAAACTGCAAATATGTAGGATAGGGCATAAAGAAAGCGATTCTATTTGACTTGCAAATGACACCAATCACTAACACTAACCGTAGTCTAATGTAGCTTAGACGCAGTGGCTTAGTGGTTAGTGTGCGGGAATGGGTACTGAGCGCGGGTCTCAGGTTCGATTGCCGGAAAACACACAAAATTCATCTTAAGGTTTTTTTCACTGCGCCACCTCTCGCGGACTTCTGACAAATATCAGAGAGTATAAATAGCTTCTCAATTAGCCGTTCGGAATCGGCATAAATTGTAGGTCCTTTTCGATTCATCCTAAAAATTAAAAAACTCACACAATATGAATGGTTGTGACAAGCTACGTCTAGGGTAGAAATACTTGTTGCGCCAACTATAAAATAACACTAGATCCCTTCCCAAACTTTCGCTTACTCAAAGTTGCAAGTGTCAAGTGTAAAATCGAGATGTTTGTATAGGGAGTGCCGACCCGCCGGAACACCTTTTATCCCAGCTTGCGACCTTACAATAATAAGGACCAGATCCAGAAAACTCCCCACCATGATCTCAAGCAGTGGCAGAATGGTTTCAAAAGTCATTCTTTGACAGATGGAACTTGAAATCGAGTATGGGTCAGATCTGTTTTATGGTGCATTCTACCTGCGATTAGTAGCGCCATTGAATAACTACACATAGAATCGGCATCACCGACGACGACCGCTACGTGGTCCATACGTCGCTGCGATCGCTTGTGCGGGTTTGTGAAATGGATCCGGGCATAAAAACGAAAACACGAAAATGTATAATATCCCAAAAAAATATCCCTCTGAAGAATGCTGTCTGGGTAATTTTTTGTTGTAAACCAGTTTGAAGCAGGTACGATTTTTCATGCTTATCTTTCTGTCGGTACGCTTTGATTGTCCTTATTTCCTTGTTACTTTTGGAATTTTTGTTAGAGGTTTATTGCGGTGTTTTTTTTTGTATTTGCTACTGGCCTGCAGATTTGAATAATTCTAGCTAGATATGATTTTGTTTTTCCGTGTATGTAATGTAGGTGCATACCTAGGTAGGGTAGATATGTATGTGTATAATGTACATGTACATTTGTACAAGTACATACCTATGTAGGTGCATGCATCATTTTGCGACTTCTTTTTACTCTGCCGTTAATTATCACACAAGTTCATGTAAAATTAAAACATACCTATAGGAAAATAATATGTGGTGCATCTGATTTCAAATTCTTATTTTGAAGTTAAACATGGCCAAATAAATGCAAATTGAGCTGAGAACCATTTCCATTTCCTTCTTTTCGTGCATTTTGCCTTGGGGTTAATTATTTTTATTTTCGCACGTAAAAGAACCCGCAGGGTGTGCTCGAATAATTCTTGATTGTGCTGTTCAAAGGAACATGGAAGATCAAATTGGTTCCTACACAAATTTAAAAGAGTTTTAAGCATATTTTGTTTAAAGCATTGAGTTTCAAAACGTTCACCAAAACAATTGATTATTCTTTTCAATAATACCATGTTCCCACCAACGTGATTTAGCTGAAGTGATTTATAAATTACGACAGGCGTTCCCACCGAACTTTTAAGCGTTTAAGTGTGACATTTGAAATTAGTTGGCAAACTTTCAATATCATACATATTATAAAAGTGCAAAAGAAAAATGACCTGCAACAATTTAAAATGAGTTCAAATGCTTTGGATATGATTTATTTCTACCAGAATAAATCCAAAAATGATTAAAACAATTAATATCTAAATTTTTAATTTTAGTTTTTTGACAGTTTGTTTTTGTGTGGACAGCTAAAGTCGATAACAGGTTGGTTTGATTTTATTTGTGTCTGTTTGATTCTATTTTTCGTATGTTCGATTTTATTTTGTGTGGATTTGCACGTAATTAAAAATTAAACAGGTATAAATCACGTAATTAGTAATCACGAAAATGTATGGTAAATCACATCATTAATGAGATGATTTAGCTTAATCAAGTAGATTTAGCTAAATCACGTTGAAGGGAACATGGTATAACTCTACAAAATGTGTAGTCGGAATGACTAAACCGCCATTAATTGTATCCTCATATCCTCATATTGACAAGGGACTCATTTTGATCAGGTGCAGAAAACTTTAATATGGCATGAGAAATATATATCGAAAAATAATGTGTAGCCATGTCTTGCATAATTGGAACTGTCTCTGATTCTGATAAATCCTCCGCATCAAAATCATGCAACTCGAAAGCATTTGAATCTTCATTGAATTCGGTTTCGCCATGACAGACAATATCAACACCACCTATGTAATATTTATATATTAAGTACCTACGTAGGTAATCAATACAATACTTGATGGATACAGAAACCAAGACACATATTAAGACAAAAACTACGACACAAACATTCTTACTTTGCAATACCGAAACTACGAAATTATGTCTCAGTAGGTATACGTACTTTCAACATCCGCCATATTTAAAAGAACTGATGAATCTGATGTTTTATATGAAGTTGTATTAGGAGCAATTATATTATAAAACTCTTCTGTTTTTAATTTTTGTGTAGGAAGGCGAAATGCAGAAGGATTTCTTTCATAATGATCCTCTGTTATTTCTTACGACCGATATAGGTAGTATTCTCTTGACTAGACATAGACAATCAGTATTTAAGTTGGATGTTATTATGTTATTACTGTTGTTCCCCTTATATATAGTCCCACAATTGCAGTATTTCATTCATTGTTTGGCAAAGACCCTTAAAACAATACACCGGAACTTTTCTGTCCCTCTTTCATGACGATATCCATCGAACGGAATCCTGTAAGTTTGATATGATGCCCATTTGGTTTTTTGATATACCTCCTATATATATACTGTTGTTGCAGATCATGTAAATCAGTGATCTATATGGATCATTGGCGTAAAATAAAAAACGCCTACTATGTGCGAAAAGTATCCATCCGATCTTCATTTCATATTCCCTGTTTCCATATTGTTATCCTCATAAAAAACCGCATCAGTTTTGTTATGCCCACTTGCTATATGCGAAAAGTACCCGATTTAGTTTTCCTTTGCATAACTTCCACTCCACAGCTACAATCATGAGTAGGTACGCAAACAGTTGAAAATAAAGATAACAAAAATATTTGTTCTTTCTCTTTCATTTGCATGTTGTCAATGAGAGATATAAGAAAAAAATAAGGGGGTAGTTTGCCATGAAATAAACATGGGATTATTTTGGGAAATTAATTTTCCTTATGAAACGAACCTAGAAATGATGGTATATGCATACACTAAGTTAGTTCAAATTTCCGCCGCGTTGAAGGTCCGTATGTCGCTTCAAAATGAGCGGTGTCCACTTCTATTTGTAGTTATTCAATGGTAGCGCTTATTGTTGATTAAGCCATTGAATAACTACACATAGAATCGGCATCACCGACGACGACCGCTACGTGGTCCATACGTCGCTGCGATCGCTTGTGCGGGTTTGTGAAATGGATCCGGGCATAAAAACGAAAACACGAAAATGTATAATATCCCAAAAAAATATCCCTCTGAAGAATGCTGTCTGGGTAATTTTTTGTTGTAAACCAGTTTGAAGCAGGTACGATTTTTCATGCTTATCTTTCTGTCGGTACGCTTTGATTGTCCTTATTTCCTTGTTACTTTTGGAATTTTTGTTAGAGGTTTATTGCGGTGTTTTTTTTTGTATTTGCTACTGGCCTGCAGATTTGAATAATTCTAGCTAGATATGATTTTGTTTTTCCGTGTATGTAATGTAGGTGCATACCTAGGTAGGGTAGATATGTATGTGTATAATGTACATGTACATTTGTACAAGTACATACCTATGTAGGTGCATGCATCATTTTGCGACTTCTTTTTACTCTGCCGTTAATTATCACACAAGTTCATGTAAAATTAAAACATACCTATAGGAAAATAATATGTGGTGCATCTGATTTCAAATTCTTATTTTGAAGTTAAACATGGCCAAATAAATGCAAATTGAGCTGAGAACCATTTCCATTTCCTTCTTTTCGTGCATTTTGCCTTGGGGTTAATTATTTTTATTTTCGCACGTAAAAGAACCCGCAGGGTGTGCTCGAATAATTCTTGATTGTGCTGTTCAAAGGAACATGGAAGATCAAATTGGTTCCTACACAAATTTAAAAGAGTTTTAAGCATATTTTGTTTAAAGCATTGAGTTTCAAAACGTTCACCAAAACAATTGATTATTCTTTTCAATAATACCATGTTCCCACCAACGTGATTTAGCTGAAGTGATTTATAAATTACGACAGGCGTTCCCACCGAACTTTTAAGCGTTTAAGTGTGACATTTGAAATTAGTTGGCAAACTTTCAATATCATACATATTATAAAAGTGCAAAAGAAAAATGACCTGCAACAATTTAAAATGAGTTCAAATGCTTTGGATATGATTTATTTCTACCAGAATAAATCCAAAAATGATTAAAACAATTAATATCTAAATTTTTAATTTTAGTTTTTTGACAGTTTGTTTTTGTGTGGACAGCTAAAGTCGATAACAGGTTGGTTTGATTTTATTTGTGTCTGTTTGATTCTATTTTTCGTATGTTCGATTTTATTTTGTGTGGATTTGCACGTAATTAAAAATTAAACAGGTATAAATCACGTAATTAGTAATCACGAAAATGTATGGTAAATCACATCATTAATGAGATGATTTAGCTTAATCAAGTAGATTTAGCTAAATCACGTTGAAGGGAACATGGTATAACTCTACAAAATGTGTAGTCGGAATGACTAAACCGCCATTAATTGTATCCTCATATCCTCATATTGACAAGGGACTCATTTTGATCAGGTGCAGAAAACTTTAATATGGCATGAGAAATATATATCGAAAAATAATGTGTAGCCATGTCTTGCATAATTGGAACTGTCTCTGATTCTGATAAATCCTCCGCATCAAAATCATGCAACTCGAAAGCATTTGAATCTTCATTGAATTCGGTTTCGCCATGACAGACAATATCAACACCACCTATGTAATATTTATATATTAAGTACCTACGTAGGTAATCAATACAATACTTGATGGATACAGAAACCAAGACACATATTAAGACAAAAACTACGACACAAACATTCTTACTTTGCAATACCGAAACTACGAAATTATGTCTCAGTAGGTATACGTACTTTCAACATCCGCCATATTTAAAAGAACTGATGAATCTGATGTTTTATATGAAGTTGTATTAGGAGCAATTATATTATAAAACTCTTCTGTTTTTAATTTTTGTGTAGGAAGGCGAAATGCAGAAGGATTTCTTTCATAATGATCCTCTGTTATTTCTTACGACCGATATAGGTAGTATTCTCTTGACTAGACATAGACAATCAGTATTTAAGTTGGATGTTATTATGTTATTACTGTTGTTCCCCTTATATATAGTCCCACAATTGCAGTATTTCATTCATTGTTTGGCAAAGACCCTTAAAACAATACACCGGAACTTTTCTGTCCCTCTTTCATGACGATATCCATCGAACGGAATCCTGTAAGTTTGATATGATGCCCATTTGGTTTTTTGATATACCTCCTATATATATACTGTTGTTGCAGATCATGTAAATCAGTGATCTATATGGATCATTGGCGTAAAATAAAAAACGCCTACTATGTGCGAAAAGTATCCATCCGATCTTCATTTCATATTCCCTGTTTCCATATTGTTATCCTCATAAAAAACCGCATCAGTTTTGTTATGCCCACTTGCTATATGCGAAAAGTACCCGATTTAGTTTTCCTTTGCATAACTTCCACTCCACAGCTACAATCATGAGTAGGTACGCAAACAGTTGAAAATAAAGATAACAAAAATATTTGTTCTTTCTCTTTCATTTGCATGTTGTCAATGAGAGATATAAGAAAAAAATAAGGGGGTAGTTTGCCATGAAATAAACATGGGATTATTTTGGGAAATTAATTTTCCTTATGAAACGAACCTAGAAATGATGGTATATGCATACACTAAGTTAGTTCAAATTTCCGCCGCGTTGAAGGTCCGTATGTCGCTTCAAAATGAGCGGTGTCCACTTCTATTTGTAGTTATTCAATGATTAAGCCAAGGCGGAAATTGGCTACTTCAACAAGTTTCTAAACAAACACGCGCGCTTTTTTTTTTGTTTTGCTACGCCATTTGATTGAATACATTATTATAATCATGGCAAAGTGCAAAAATGTTTAACACAATTAGAAATTCATTAGTAAGTCACTTATTGGAACAACATAAATGTTAAACTTTATTATTTGGACGTCATAGACAATGGATGATATGCGTACAGTACTTATGAAGTATATATTTACACTCATATACGTCAGACATCAAGAATTGTGGTGACTTATATGCAATAAGTTACATACGTAGGTACTTAATAAAATTCATTAATTTAAAGTTAAACTATATAAATATTTAAAAGATTTTCAATCGAGCTGCTTTTTCCTGTTTTTATTTTTTATTTTAAATATACGAAATAAATGAATTGCAGTCAAATTTAACAAAAGGAAATCTAAACGATTGATGAAATTGATGAAATCATTTGAAAGTGAAATAATTCGAAAACCACATGAAATTGCAAGAGAAAAAGTTCATAAAAACTTTTTAAACATCCCTGGATCTTAGATAGGTATGTCTTAAAACACTTTTTTGTGATTCAGATCCGGGGTCGAATCGCGTCATCCGTGAACGAGCATTACGTGACGGAATTTGTTTTTGTTTCACATGTAAATCAAACTTTTAGACCTCCACGAAAGTAGGTAGGTAGGTAATTGATTTACCAAAATGACACAAAACCACTGATGCAACCTAAACTGTTTAATGGTGGGCGGGGCGCGTTGCCTTGCCTTAAAGGTTTTGCAATATAAATACGTCACAAAATAAAATCCCAATCATTTCGGTGTCGACAAGCTGTCAGACTTTACAACAAGAGTCAGGGGTCTTGGAAATGGGCACATATTCAATCTTGTTGTCGTAAGTTGAATTGATTGGTCTGGACTAGATGTAGGTATCTACCATGAACCCGAAAAACTAGATTTATCGGCAACGTCAATTTTTCTACGTCAGCCACATATATAAGAACTGTCAACTAAGTACTCAGGAAGGAAATTCTTCACTAAATTCGTCGGCTGTTAATGTGATCGATCTATGCCATTTAAAACTGAGATTCATCGAGTCAGGCAGCTGTCATACTTACTAAACAAGATAGTTGAACATTACAATGCCGTAGTTTTATAAGTATCGCCTTTGCTGCTTTGAAAGACTTTTTTCGAGCAGATAGGTACTTATGGAATTCAAATTTCAATAGCAGTCCACAGATATGTCATGGAGGTATGTAAAAGTGGTTCAGAAGTTAAAATTACACCTAAAACTCATGGTTTAATGTTTATGTGACGGCGAACCATTCTAATTTTCCCTTCACGCTACGTCCTATAAGACTTTGAGATGAGTGGGATGCTATTAATTTGTTAAAAGTCAATTCAAGCTAACGTCAGCTCAATCTAACCTGCAAAAATGAGTGCCAAACGTTTTAGTCGGCCATATTGATAAAGTGTCATGATTTAATATATGTATATGAAATATATGTAGGTAATAGAAAGTATTCTGAATATCTTCTACTGATAACGATAATAAAAGAAGTGTCCAATGTTTCGGCATGATTGGAAAAACGTATACTTGAAGCAATAATTAGTTTAAAGTACCTATCATTATTTACTTTCTCTATTAAAAACCAATTATCACAGCAATTTCTGCCTACTACTGCTCGAAAAAGTATGTAGCTACTACCAGAAAAACTTGAATTTCACTCAAAGCATGAAGTAAGAAAAATCAGAAATAGAATTCGTCCCAACACGGAACCTTAAGGTAGGTAGGTAGGTACCTACCTACTAACTCCCAAATTGAAAAACTGAATTTCGTTCCTGGTCTCATTAAGCTTTACCTTTTGAGCCACGAAGTTAAGGATTTTGCAATTAAAACAGGAAAACACTGTTATGGCCAGCAACTCACATATAGAAAGCTTTAAGAAAATGTCGATAAACAATATTTTTAAAAAGGTAAAGAAGAAGCAAATTCGTAACAAAAGTAATAATAAATCATATTTGTACTACCCTTCTTAATCCGCATAAATACAGTTCCGCTTCACTTAAATACCAGAAGCGCAAATAGACAAATCCGTTCATTGTAAAGGCATTCAGTTGAACAGTTAAATATCTCATTATTGTGTTTATTTTGGGGGAACTACCAAATATTATCACCAAATAAACAAAAAGAGAAAATAGCTAACCACATTTCATGCAACTGAACAAAACCAGTATAGAAATACCCGGGTTTGCTCAAACTGCCAAAACTAGCATTGCGACAAGGCCAACTGTCACCGTGCATGCATAGTAATGTAAAAGTAAATACCACCAAACAACAAACCATTGTAGCCATAAGTTAGGTAGGTAAACTATGCAACCTACTCCTCTGCCGCTGCTTATAAATATGTTTTCGATATCAACAAAAGTTCGACTTTGTTGACATTTTACTATCCTTCCCTGAGTTTAGTAGGTATGTATGAGTATCTACCTAAATCAAATGACTCGTATATAACATTGACCTTATCTCATGGAATCATATCGCAGCGAAAAAGTGACACCCAAAAAAAAGCCGGCAACTCGTTTGATTAGTTCAGTATTTTTGGTTTAAATTAGGATCAAATACTAGTTGCATACCTACTTCCGCACACAAAAGGAGTTCAACTTCATTCAAATCCTCCAGCCCCATCATAAAATTCGCTATTGTTATGGCACGAGATCGCCCCCTGCCTATAACGAGTGAGTTGCGTGCTAAGCTAACGTAAACAGGAAATGCATATTGACTAGCCTATTATGAATGACCAGATATGTTGGCAAATTTTGGTTGAAAGAGTAAGAGCAGCCTTGAACTTCAAATAGCTTAAAAGTACCTTGGCCAACATTAATAAAATCATTCAAGAAGAATAATTTCCTGATGAATGGAATTATTTATAGTATTTGGTGGATCGATACCCTAATTATCATACCCTTACTAAGCGGGCTCGAGGTGTGTTTAGTATCAGGGCGCTACCACAAAGTGGGCCCCAGAGAGAATAGATATTTAAATGCCTATCCACTTTAAAGAAGCGTTTAGTTATTTTTTTTTTCTGGTTAAAAATGTATCTTTGCTTTCTAACTCCTAGTTCTAATTGCGTATAGGTAGTCTTTTTTACAAGGCATTTTTCTGACACATTCCTGGTTTGTAGCTAATAAATTATTTGACAGCTTAGTGAATCAAAAAGAAATAAAACACAGAGCTCCAGTCGAAATATATTAGTCTTTTAAAATATATGATATAAAGCCTAGTATGCAGTTCACGTGAAAAAAAAATTTTCACAAGTTTTCGTACAAATTTTTCACCGCCAATTCTCAAAATGAACTTTCCACTTGAAGATTTCACTATGCAGTAGGCACGCTGTTGAAGTAAAAAATAGTTGTTCAAAAAGTGATTTTTAGGAGGCGTTACTTAAGCTATTTCACTTGGATTTAATTGCCCGTCGCATTAAATTTTTGACATTTCAGCGTGAAAATTGCACTTTCAATTTCACAACACTTTTTGGATAGGAGTGAACATTTCACTTCACTTAAGCTATGGTACGCTGTTCGAGTGAAATGAAATTTTTCATACAAATGTTTCACTGCGAAATGTCAAAATGAACTTTTCAAGTGAAAATTTCACCAGGCAGTACGCTGTTGAAGTGAAAAATAATTGTTCAAAAAGTGATATGTAGAGGGCGTTACTTAAGCTATTTCACTTGGCTTTTATTTTCCGTCGCATTAAATTTTTTACATTTCGGCGTGAAAATTTCACTTTCAATTTCACAGCACTTTTTGGAGAGTAGTGAACATTTCACATCACTCGAACAGCGTAGGTACCAGGCTTAAAGTGCAAACTAAAAGTTGAGGCACATTAGCTTTTATAGCATTTTAACCACAAATATGACTTCTTTGGGTAGGTACTTTACAGTTTACTCTGCTTTGCTGAGGAAGCAGCTAAAAAAACACATCTATGGAAACATACCTATCATCATGATGTGATTTATCTTACATTTTCATGATTACTAATTACGTGATTAATGCGTGTTTATTTTTTTTTTATTAGGTACGTAAATCTGTCATTGCAAATCCACCCAAAATAAAGTCGAACATACACAAAATAGAATCGAACAGACACAAATAAAATCAAACAGACCTGTTTTCAACTTCAGCACTTCACACAAAATCAACTGTCAAAAAATTAAAATTGAAAATGCAGATAGATAGTAATTGTTATAATCATTTTTGGACTTATTCTGGTAGATATAAATTATTCCAAAGCATTTGAACTTATTTTTAATTGTTCCAGGCCAGCTGACAGCAGCCGTAGATTAATTTTTTGCATTTCACCAATACATCTCTGCATTCAACCAGAAGCATTTTTCTTGTTTCATTGGATTGCAGAATGAGTGAATCCCCGAGTGAAACCAATGGAAAACGACATTAAAAGTTCGGTGGGAACGCCTATCGTGATTTATGAATCACTTCAGCTAAATCATGTCGGCGGGAACACGTTATTACCGTTTTTAAATACAAAATTAGCTTTTCCTTCTTATGATGGCAAGTTCTATTCGCATCTTCTTTTTTAACAACTACCTACCTACCTATTTCTCATTAAAAAAACTACTCTCGACTGATTTGAAACTCCTACCCCCGTATTAATAAAGGCTGCGTAAAAGTTATTAATAGATTACACAGCAGTTACATCAAATTTTTGTACACTAACTGACGTCTGCTAGCAAACTAACTTGTGCTCGTTTGTTTATTAATATGGAGGCTGGTAATTATTATTGTTTATTGTTTATTGTTGTATTATCAACATCTAGTCATCAAATACAATCAAAACAAAACCTAGGTACCTCCCAACCTAGTTAAAGCTAGTTAGGTACCTACATAACCAAAAAAGAAAAAAAAATCCTTTATGGTACTTACAACCGTATCACAAAGCAAACGGGCCCACACTGTGTTCCCACCTTTCTGACATATTGTATTGTGGTATTGTGGATTGTCAAAAAAAAATTCACTGACGTTTGTCTTTTGCGAAAAGTTTGGGGATTATTATTTTACTCGTTCAGTTTTCTTTTTACGCTAATTTCATTCATTTTCAAAGTGATAATATTATCTTTCACCGCATAATCGTCAGGCGTAAGTATTAATTTTGTATACGTACCAAAAACACCTTTTAAATACGAAATCAATTACAAAAATAATGATTTTTCATACAATCGGTCATCTGTTTCGTTTCTCAGTTGAATATCAAAGTTCTCTTAGTTCCAGTTTAAGAGAGCCGACTTTCAACTGTCATCCAAATCGAAATTCAACAAAAGGTACGTCAAATTTCACCTCACTGTCAATTCTTCGCAACTGACCGAAGCAGTAGCAGTAGGCGAAAAATAGGTTTTTTTATACACGCATTTCTTTTTTTCTAATATTTACATTAGTTGCCAAAAAATTAAACACAATTGTGTAACACATTGGTCTACAATCCAATTAACGAGTGAGTGAAACTTAAAATACAATCGCCTTAACCCAAATCCCACCATTCAATTTGGGGAGTGTGTTCCACTTTTAATTATTGTATATTTTTCAATTAAAACACGTCACACATACATAATCCATGTAATTTTCATAAATTCTTCCTTTTCCCTATTGTGGGGACCAATTGCATATGTTTCTGTTGCATGTGCCCCTTCCGAATTGTTTTGATGAAAGTAAATTATGCAACTCCTTTGTGACGAAGAAAAAAAATCGAATTTCTCTGTGTTGCAATTTAACAGCAGCGCACACAGATGACGGGTTTACAAGTGGAATGAATACCAGTTTGTTGTTGCCAGAAGATTATTTCAAGTTCCAAAGTTCAATCCAGTGCCGCGGTTGTTGTTTTCCGTTTGACATTCTGGAGAGGAGCTCCACTGATTTGGCTTTGACATGCACAGCTAATTAGCATTTTTGTTTGCTCTCATCCTCCCACTTCAGGTGAACGAACAGAGTTTAGCGGTAGCAGAAAAAAGTCATCCGAATCACATAGATAGCAACAACTATGGCTGAGAAGTCTGAGGTGGAGACGGCCTTTTTGCCTCGTGTCTCCTCAGAGGCCGAGTATGCGGACGCACTTAGCATCAGTGGTGATTCCGATGGAATGATCCCATCACCGGTGCACTCGTACCCCGGACGCAGCGATGATGAGGACGACATCCTTGAGGAGGTGAGAATGATCTTGCGTAGACGTCGTGGCTGGAATCCGGATGGGTCGCTGCTTTCACACGACCTGGACTTGCTGGACGACGACGATGATTTGGTTGAAGAGGATGATGCAGGGTGTCCACTGCCGTCTACACCAGAGGACACTCAGCTCATTGAAGCAGAGGTGAGTTTTTTTTTTGTTTCCAAAGTGCGGCTGAAGCTTTTTTATAATTTTATTACTCGTGGTGCGATAAGGAGCCGGTAAACAAGGTTGTAAACTGGAAAGTTTTAAAAGAAACATTTTTTACGTCTCAGGTTTTCGGAATCAGTTGGGTCGGAGGGCACATTTTTCCCCTATTGATACATTTGCACAAGGTTTATCACATTTTCCGTGTAGACACCTTTTCTATCGCAGATAACACTGTCTCGGTTTGTTATCTGTTGTTAATAGTCACCCAATCAGTTTGCTAATCTACTTTAAAACTGGACTATCAAAAAGTTATGATTACTCATGAGCAGGTGTAGAATTGTAGATAGCCAACAAAGTTGTGTATAATCTGTAATTGGATGTTCGTGTCTTTGCTAAAATTCCACAGGAGCTTCGTCACTCTAAAACTTTAATTAAAATTAATTGAAGCAAGTGGACATATGCATAACTCTTATTGACGTGTTTCGAGTGTTGAAAGATATTTGCGAATGCAATTGTTCCCACTCAATTTGCAGTCAAATCAAGAGTGTACGCAGCAGCTTTGTTTGAATGAAATTTCATCGCAATCGGTTGTCGACCAACCGCTATGAGGTCGACTGATAACAGCGATGCGTTTGAACTTATAGTTCAAATTGACTGTCGTTATGGACTGGTTCTATAATGTGTTGCACATTTCAGGACACACATTCAACGTTTATACTTAACAAAGTATTGGAGACATGTCAATCATGACAAAATTTATAATGCTGATTGAATAAGGTTTGTGAGGAACAAACAAATCGACCATCGGATAACTCTGACGAGCTTGTAAGTTGTCTGGGGATTTAACGTATGTTTGGACTCATCATTCTCATCATTCTTTGTTCGCAGTACAAGTTTTAGGAAGAGATTTCCAAAGTCCGATGCTTTGAATGCACTTTGTGCTATGCTAAGTTATACATTAATGTAAGTCCCTTGTATAAAAGAATATTGGTCATCATCTTTGCTGTAAACATGAACATAATGTTCGCGTATTTTACATTGGTTGATTCTCTCTGAAGAGTATTAACTCATTCAATTGGGTAATTTGGAGTAAAATGTACTGTGACATTGACACAGTTGAGATATAGAAGAAACCATGCTTTATGCTGCTCCTGATAAGATTCTCGTTTTGGTCTATCAACAAAGGGTTGTGTTTAAGCATTTAAAACTTTATTTGTGATAAAACGCTCTTGAAAGACTAGAGTTTGGTATGTTGGGTGGCTATTACTTCTTTAATAAGTATCGTCCCCCAAGGTTAGACCTAACTATTGCTGTCAATAAGCTCCAATTGCCCTTGCCAAATCACCCCGTTGTTTTGATGTAGTCAACGTCGCTTTATTGTTATATTTTTAATGGGCTACATCTGTAGTCTTATACGTAATCTACAGAAGAACGTCATCTATTTTGTTTTTTGCGTAATGCCGTGCAATTCAACGCTTGCTGATATAAATTTGATGTTCTCTATCTCTTGTTAACACGCAGGAAGTGTTTACCACACACGTTGGCTGGATGGATTATTTTCTATTCTCATGATTATTTTTCTAAGCGTGGCTAAACATTTTAAATAAAATAGGTACACGTCACCTTTGACTTGCAGTTTCGGTGAGAAGATAAGCATTTGTTTCATGTCGCATGCTCATTTAAAATGCGTATAATAGACGAGTAATCAGATCGGCACGTTGCTAGCTCTGAAATCCTCCCAAAGTAGGTGAAATTTCAAAAAAACTGATCGGTCTGCCACTCTGTGCGAGTGGTAACGGCAGGGAAATGTATTATTTGTTGATAAGAAATGCCTTTCAGTCGTAGAAGATAGTTTTTTCTTCGTGTGAACACTGCACACAGTGCAATCAGTCAATTTTCAAAGAGCTAGTTTATGACTAGCGTGTGTACTCTACAACTTAGGGATCTTGTATTTCCCCAGTGGTTGCTTTCACCCAGTCCGCCCGACAATTGTCATTCGTCATCAATCGCTGACATTTTGGTCAGTAAAACCCCACAAACCACATCTTCTTTGTTCTCTTTGTAGTTCTCATGAATGAATTCTGTAGTTTAAGTCACGATGATCCTGTTTATGGACTTTGTGGAATTATTTTAATGCTTTTATGTATCGCATACCTTTAAAGGCTTCTACAAGTTTATTTTCTTCTAGCTTAAGTATGCGCTTGCATCTGAGGTAAGTTTAGCAACCTAGTTCCAGTCTACCTTTAGGGGCAACTGTTGTCGTGGTTTGAATGATTGTGTTGTACTTAGTTTATAGGTTAGAACTGTTTACTTCGCTTGGTTTTGTGTGGCGGTGTGGTTTCATAAATACGTCAATCTTAGCGAACATTTCAACAATTTGAATCACAATTTCATTCGTAATCATTTCTCTAATCTGTAGAGACAGAATACTGGTTTACGTAGATTTTGTACGCCGAAAACAAACAAAAACACCATCAATATTAACAACAATTTCTGAGGCAGTCGCAATGGATGCCGTGTAGGGTCACAACTTAAAACCTTTTCTTAAGGATCCGTTCTTTAATTTTCCGTAAGCACAATCCATATCTGAACATCCATCCACTCGCAGCACGCTAAAAAAACGACCTCTTCCTTCAGGTAGTTAATTCGAGATGGAAGTGGGGGAGGTTGATATTAAACTGCTGACTGAAATATGTACGTTCCTTTCGTGTAAGATCTACCTATGTTCCAAATATCAGCTTCCTTGGCCTATCAGGCTCCGAATTGTTTCAAGGCTGACAGAGGATTACATACTGAGTTCAGAATGTTGTCTTAAAATCAAGGAGCAATCGCGAGTCATTTGATTTGAGTACCTGTGTTTAGTTTTGACACACGTTGAAGTCATGTTCTAGCACTCTTTGAAGTAAATATCTGGTCATGCCAGTCTAAATTGTTAGCATTCGGTTTAAGGGTCCAACAACTTTCGAACTGCACGTGTTCTGCCAACCTACCATATTCCCTTGTACATATCAAAGTGCCGATGGTAGGATTGTTGACTCATGGTAGTTGACACATAATGAAGACAACTTCAAACTTAACAAGGCACTGTTTAAAGAAATATAAATATCCCCCGAACAACCATTCTGCAACTGCATCGCAAACTCCAACGACAGTGAAAAGAACAACTAACAGTTGGGAACACAAAGTGCGCGTCACGCCTTTAATATCTGTGACTTTGATAAGCTATGAATGATACGCAATTTCACAATTCATGGAAAGAATCCCTAAACTTCACCCACTCTTTCTTGGACAAGGGCTCATTTAAAATTTCAAGGGTACTGTACTACTGTGTCTAAGTGCTTTTCTTGCTCACATGCTGCCGCCCTACACGTCCATAAATAAAATAATAATGAGAAATCAATTGTGATTAGCTGTCGCATGTAATTTTAGGAAAACCTTTGTCCTAAAAGAAAACAGCAGTGGAATATGTTAAAATGATTGCCCGTCGACACACGAATAGAGAATAAAGCTGTCTAAATTGCTCTAGTGTAACTGGTCGATATTTGTTTACCCTGTCCTGTCGCCTAAGTGGTAAGTGTGTTGGTCTACTAAGCGAGGGGTCCCCGGTTTTTTTCCACTGCGCCACTTGTCGCGAATGTCTGACAAACACCCGAGAGTAAAACTGTCATGAATGAGCTTCTCAATTAGCCGTTTGGACTCGGCGTAAAATTGTAGATCCCTTCCATTCGTCCCAAAAATTTTAAACTCACACAAAACGAATGGTTGAGAGAAGCTAGGCCTTGGATCCCACAGACCTGTCGCGCCAAAATATTTATTTATTCATTTGTCCTGAACAGTCATTTTGTTACAGGACAAACAAACTTTGAACGTCGCTGCATATTTCCAGAGGACTTAGATCTAACTAATCGATATATTGTTTGGGATGTATGTTTGCCCTTTTATTAAACAAATATGTATTAAGTAAACATTACTATGTACTTGTCGGATGCGGCAAAGAACTGTTTTGCATCTTTCGGAAGCAGGTTGCCCCAACGAGGAGTGACTTTCGAATCGGAATAACTTTTATATTACCCGTGGTTTAAAATAAATCAGCCGTTCATCTCAATTCCGATGCAGATCTGTTAAATTTGTTGCTAGTCGTCAACACTTGGGATATTTACAACCGTATATATAGAACACAGTCAAACGCAACTTCATCCCCTTCATAACCAAAGGTCCTCGAGAAGACTCAACGCTTGGCTTGTATTAGCATCACTGGCGCATTGAGGACTTCTCCGCTGCTCTACAAACAATGCTCAATCTTCTTCCTCTAGACATCGTCAGTAAGGAATACGCCGCAAACGCGGCAATCAGACTAAGGGAAGGGGGGCACTGGAAAGAACAATCAACTGGTCATGCCAGCATCAGCCGGTCGTTTAACCCCTTACCTATCACTACTGATTACTTGCCTACGAAGACAGACTTCGAAAAAGGCTTCACAATTGAAATAACGGACAGATCCCAATGGGACACTCTGAATGTCCTACACGAAGGAGCACTGTCAATATTCACGGACAGTTCCAAAACATTTGATGGAGTCGGAGCCGGGGTCTTCTCTGAAGCCTGGGCCTCTACTTCTCCCTACCAAAGCACTGTAGTGTCTTTCAAGCCGAAATCACAGCCATTCGTCAAGCCACAGCGTGGCTGTCGATTAATACAGTATCAAGTAGGGATATAGTTATATACATAGACAGCCAGGCTGCCATTAGATCCCTAGTATCCAGCGTATTAAAATCTAAGGCGGTGGAAGATTGCCGCGTATCTCTTAACGAGATAGCCAAACAGAACAACCTCACCCTTTGCTGGGTTCCGGGACACAGTGATATCCCGGGGAACTGTGCAGCTGACGAATTGGCGAGAAAAGGCTCTATCGGCGTTGATAGTATCAGTCTGCACAATGTGCATGCTCCGCTGTCCTACGCTAAACAACTCATTCACGCGGACGCAACAGAAAAAGCAAGTCATAGATGGAAACATCTAGGATACTGCGACGTTGCTAGGCTTACTTGGCCAACCCTGGACACTAAAAGAACCAAGGCGCTTCTGCGACTCAACATATCTAGTATCTCGCTAGTCGCTAATGTCATTACCGGGCATTGTATTCTGGGCAGACACGCGTGTAGACTCGGACTGCCATATAATGACTTTTGCAGAAGTTGCAAGACGAGTCTGTCACCCACCTCCTCTGCAGCTGCCCCGCCCTATCCAGTTTAAGGAGGGCTTACTAAGGTAACTACTTCCTCAATGATCTAAGTGATCTAAGCTCCATCAGCGCGGCTAATATTCTTAGCTTTATCAAGGGCAGCAAATGGTTTACATGAGTAACCGGTTAAGGAACGCCCCACACCAGTGGTATGCACAATGGGCCGACTTACGGCCTAAGTGCTTCTCTCACCGAGAGCCACTTTAACATACATACATAACCAAAGCAAAGCATCCTCTTGGAGTTCTTCAAATCACAGAGGAATACCTAGATGTTGATGTTGGCTACCTGCAGCAATGTCCATTCGTCCACCTCATCCCAGGTGGACTTTACTGCTTTGGATACCAATTACCAGCAAATGCACCTTGCGCCAGTTGTGTTTGCCAACATGCCAAAGAAATCCCTTTCTTTAACTACTCAAGTGCTAGTTCATACAAAAGTCATGCTTAGTCACTCTCACTAGTTGTCAAATTGTTTTAAATTATCATCAACCAACAAAAAAAAGCCACCCCTTTGCTCTCAAACTAGATAAGTTATCTCGGGATGGAGGTATCTACCTACACAGTCCCCAGTGTCGGCGCTTTCTCAGTAACGTCGATATCCAATTATTTTGAAGTGCATTGTCACTTTGTTGTATATTGCTTTGTTATCTTTTCAATTGCTGTTAATGAATTTTATACAATCTGTTCTCGCATCATTGCTTCGTGAACTACTGCCAACAAACAGGGCGCTAAAGTTAGTTGTTGATCATTTGGAACAGCTTCCAGTCCAGAGGGTATCTGAACATATTTCCTCCATTCTCCATCCGATGGGCTCTTATCAAACACTGCTACACCCACCCCGTCATTTCCCACATTACTCTTGTTTAAATTTACACTGTAGACCGGGCTCCTTCCAATCCATCTTCGGCACAAAACATCCGCAACCATATGAATTGTAAAAATCCATCAAAAACACTTCCTCCAGATTAGAATAACTTAATGGCGTTGCTAGGAGTCCCAACTGACGAGACACACGCTGATAAGTTGTTATTGTTTGTTTACGTTAAACGTGTTCACCTCTCCGAGACCTTGTGCGTTCGCAACAAAAGCTTTAAGTTCCGGTTAGCACTTTGACGCGAAATAACAACAAAACTTTAGTGTAGCCAAAGTGAGGAGCCTATGCGGAACTAGTTTCATATTAAAACATTTGAATTCGTTCTAAAATTTGCCGCCTTCTTTTTATTTCAACAGATGACGGAGGTTCTGAAAGCCGGTGTCTTGTCCGATGAAATCGATTTGGGCGCCCTAGCCCACAATGCCGCCGAACAAGCCGAAGAATTTGTGCGCAAGGTAAGACCTATTGGAAAGATCAATGCGAATGCAAGTAGTCAAAAATGTATCTCTTGACAGGTTTGGGAAGCCAGCTGGAAGGTTTGCCACTACAGACATCTTCCCAAATGGCTGCAGGACAATGATTTCCTACATCGGGGCCATCGACCACCACTGCCCTCGTTCAGTGCGTGCTTCAAGTCGATTTTCCGTCTGCACACAGAGACTGGCAACATTTGGACCCATCTGCTCGGTTGTGTGGCCTTCATTGGTGTCGCGTTTTATTTCCTCTCGCGTCCATCCATTGAAGTTCAATTTCAGGAGAAGATGATATTCGGTGCATTTTTCGCGGGCGCTATTATATGCCTTGGCTTTTCGTTTGCTTTCCACACGCTCAGCTGTCACTCGGTAGAGATTGGAAGACTGTTCTCAAAGTAAGTGGATTGATTTGACTCTCGACGATTTATGAATATTATTTTCCCTGATTATAGACTAGACTATTGTGGCATAGCGTTGCTTATCATGGGATCTTTTGTACCGTGGCTTTACTATGGATTCTATTGTCACTATCAGCCAAAGGTCATCTATCTATCGGTGGTGTGTGTACTGGGATGCCTGTCGATCATTGTCTCGTTGTGGGATAAGTTCTCCGAGCCCGGATTGAGGCCACTGCGTGCTGGTGTATTCATGAGCTTTGGCCTGTCTGGCATCATTCCGGCAATTCATTACAGCCTGATGGAGGGATGGTTCAGCACGATCAGCCGCGCAAGTTTGGGCTGGCTTATATTGATGGGTATGTTGAATCGGCGGTCGGAGCATGGTGTTGTAAGTGTTGTAAGTTTTGTGTTTTACAGGCCTTTTGTATATCCTTGGAGCTCTACTGTACGCATTGAGAGTACCCGAGAGATGGTTCCCTGGAAAGTTCGACATTTGGGTGAGTGCGATTAGAAATTTCTTGGAATTTGGTGTGGGATGGGACAGTAGTTCGTGCCGTTGCCAGTCGGGGCACTCCTAGCTCAAAAAACATCGATCGGGGAATGGGAGAAGGTGTTGATCAGACGCTTCTACCCATTACGCACAGTATTGAGGCCAACATGTAGGAAATTCTCTTGGCCAGCTTATCCTCTCCATCAATGCAACCAGCGTTGATGAAAAATGATGATGAAAAATCATGAATTGGAGAGACATTCATAAGCCCAGCTTGAAGCAGAGCCAACCGTTTACTTGAGAGGAGGAGGAAACGACAAAACACATCCACAGTGACTCCCCTGCAGATGCAGAAAGCGCGCAACGATTTCTGAAGTTGCTTATTGCATTGTCACCCTCCACAAACGCCCATATTCACAATAATTACATTTAATAGATGCCCCGTTCTAGATTTAATATATTTAATACAATTTTTTATCGTTGCAGTTTCAATCCCATCAACTGTTCCACATTTTGGTTATCGCTGCAGCGTTCGTCCACTACCATGGCATCACCGAGATGGCGATGTACCGAGTAACCATAGGCGAATGCTCTCTGCCACGTGAACCGATTCAATTCTAAAAACACCGGCGAAAGCGGTCTAACATAAGCTACCCCATTGCGAGTAGTCGAAATTCCAAAAAAGATAGTAAAACAAAACAAAAACAAAGAATAAACAATCACCAATAGGATTAATCACTAACACACCATCATTTCCATCTCCACTTACACACACACACCCACACAAACGCATTCTTACTTACATCTCACCGTCCCTCTAACTGCGCCACGAATTGAGCTCAGGAAGCGCTTACGCAGACGACATCCCTGCAGCTTCAAAGTCCCACATCCGTCTCATCCATTCGCATAACTAAGTGTAGGTTCGATATTTCAAATTGAAAATACAGACAAAACAAACATTGTGAGTATTATTAACTTCAATAGATACAATGAACTTTTACAACAAAAATTTTAATAAATTATTTAAGGGTTTTTCGTTTTGTTTTCACGTCGCATTATTACAGTTTTATTTTTGTTTGTTTGTAAGTAAGAGCAACTGCAACGAATTGAGAGAGTTCTCTTTCTGGAATGTTGTATGATTTATTTTAATGAATTTGCTTGAATATTATATATTAGTTTTAATGAAATCCGTTTTTGTTCCACATGTTTCGGTTGGTTTATTTTTTTTGAGAGGCTTTGTGAAATAAAACTTACATTTAATGAACCGCAAAATTTGTATTTAGTTGTTGGTATGGAATAATTTATTTTTTTCATTAATAAAAGTACACATTTACAAAAATGTTTCTTATTTTTCTTTACATTCCTTTAAAAAAAGCTCGCTAGGTAGGATTTTTTCTTTGGGGGTGGGTATACTGTATACAGCGGGGGTTACAATCAAAACAAAGTGTTCTGGTTGATAGGTGGAAAAAGTATGATACAGACTAGAAGTTGGACCCGTTAAGAGTGTTTTTTTTTCAGCTTCTATTTAAGCAAAGCTAAGTAAAGTAGGGTTTTAGCACGAAAATACAACAACTATGTCCTACCTACATTTTTGAGATTTACAGAAGCAACTTATGTTGGAACCTTTCTGGTGATGTGGGTAAACATTTCTAAAAAACTGCAAACGACTACTAAGCGAGGGGTCCCCGGTTCGAATCCCGAAAGGACCAAATTACATCTTAAGGTTTTTAACTTTCTCGTATACGTAGTAAGAGAAAGGTATTGTAATCGTACAAAAAATCGAACTCGAGATTTTAATCAAATCTAACATTACGATGATAGAGGAACTCGAAAAAGTGGGTCTCGCAATTCTGTCCGTCTGTCCGTCTGTCCGTCTGTCCGTCTGTCCGTCTGTCTGTCCTTCCGGAGCTCTACAGCGCAAACCGCTGGACGGATTTTCATCAAACTTCGGATTTGGGGTTGGTGGGCTTACAGTTCGGGGCCACTTTTTTTTTTGCACGTTAAGTGTTGCCGTTCTAACGTTATTCAGCAATTTTGAGTTTTTCGAAAACGGCTCTAACGATTTCAACCAAAATTGTTATTTGGGCTTAAGTAGGTTTAACTAAGATGGCTGCATACCCACTTTTTCGCAGAAAAATCGAATAACGGTAATTTTGAAAATTGGTCATATCTCAAAAACGGTTAAAACTATTTCGACAAAAATTCATATTTAAGGTAATACGGTCATTCCCAACATGATGGCAAACTCACTTTTTTCATAAATTATCGTTCAACGGACTATTTTCGAAAATTTTTGTTTTTTAAGACTTTATTTAATTATGGTTTACTTGAAAACGGCTTAAACGATTTTAACCAAAATGTATACTTGTACTACCATATATGGAGTTAACATGGCTGCATACCCAGTTTTTGGCTAAAAAGTCGAATAACGGTACTTTTGAAAAGTGGCCTTATCTCGAAAACGGCCAATACGGTTGCAACAAAAAATAATGTTTTATGTAATATAGTCATTCCGAACATGATAGCAAACTCAGTTTTTCTCTAAATTGTCTATAATAGATTTTTGAAAAAAGGCATATTCTGAGAATTTGGTTTTTTATTTTTTTACCTACATGAAAACGGCTAAAGCGATTTTGACCAAAATGCATACTTGGAGTAAAATTGACGATTTCAACATTATTGCGTCCTTCATTTTCAATTCTAACCACCGGAAACGCTGATTTTGAAAACTGTTCATATCTCTAAAACGCGATTTTCGATTTGAATAAAACTTTAAAAACCAAGTAATACTAACATCCTGAACAATACCCTATACTCAGTTTTTAGCTAAATATTTGAGCAAGATTATTTTTCGAACTAAGTATACATTGCAATATTTGTTACTATTTTGTACGCATTATTTTCCAAAATTAGCTTTAAAGATTTTGACTAAAATGCTTATTTACGATAACATAAGTATTGTTAATAAAACCCCGTACTTAGTTTTTCTTAGAGAAATGCAAATAATGCAGTATTATAAACATAACCGCAGTACCAGGTAAAATGTAATCGCAACTACTAGAAACTCCTTTTTAGCAAATATTTTCCACTTCTTTTTTCAACCAAATTAATCATGAACCTTAAAATAATTCCAACCAATTGGAGTCTACACTATCAGAAACCCGCAACTTACCCCCAAACTCGGGCAAATTCAAAAACATATCTCTGAATTCTTACATCACAAACCCTACTTCGAGTCATGGCCACCTACCAGCATCACCAATTTGAAAAATCTAGTTTTATAGCCTATAAAGATAAACAATAATAAAAGAAAAATAAACCAACCCAACTGATGATATGAACGAGAAAGTTTCGTGCGATCCAGTCGTGCACTTTATTTTCCACTCCGCCATCTCTCGCGAACTTCTGACAAATATCCGAGAGTAAAAACTGTCATGAAAGAGCTTCTCAATTAGCCGTTTGGACTCGGCGTAAAATTGTAGATCCCTTCCATTCGTCCCGAAAATTGAAAACTCACACGAAAACGAATGGTTGAGAGAAGGCCTTGGGTCCCACAGACCTGTCGCGACAAAATATTTATCTATTTATTTTAGAAGTCGAGACATACAACCTTTTATACCTTATACGGGAGCTCAATAAAACGCGCCTTATATTAAACAACCCTTTTCGAGTGCATAATAGGGTGGAGCACGGATGTATGAAACATTTTTTTTTTGAAATTCTGAATTCTAATAGTGGCCAAATAATGCCTTATGCTAAAACAAAAATAAATGTAGTTTTTCCATTAATTTGGTTAAGATCTACTGCCTCCGCACTGACTTCAAAAATCAAAATTTGATACAAGATTTTACTAAACAGATAGGTTTGGCTAAAAATAATATAAAAGTAAATAGATAGATAAAAGTGCGCAAAATATACTATCGGTTAGATCGATTAGAAAATCAATATAAACAAAAAATAAATTCATTCTCGTAACAATAAACATTATGTATTTTATAATGAAAAAGCTTAAAAATCCTATTTTGTCTCAAATTTAGCCATTTCCTTTCGTGATTCTATTTTCGACTTTATTGCGCCTAGTCATGACTTTTCTGTCTACTGAGAAGTGGCACCTTCCGTCTTTATCTTCACGGCTCGTTGAACAGCCTAGGTATGGCACGGAAGCCTTTTAAAAACACTTAACCTTTACAACCAGACTCCACGATGCTTCGAATTTCTTTGTCGCACAAGTTTGGCATAATCGGTGGTTAAGAAACCTTTTCTTCCCAATTTATTAAATCGATATACGTTGATGCATTGAAGTTAATAAACGGCACTTCAAACAGCCTGGGTGTTGAAGACCGAGGCATACTACGCGCTTTTTATATGCGCCGATCTGCCAGTTCTCTATTGTGTTTATTGTTATCTGTTACCATAGCAAGAAGATTTTTGAGGATGCTCAAAATAGCCATTCCGCTGAATCACAGGACCGATTACGTTCTATGGAGGCCATAACTATGTTAAAAAAATGATGTGTATCGTCCTTGCACGATGGTTTATTTTTGATGGAGAACCACGATGGCGCGTAAGCCTTAACAACAAACGTGGCCAAAGTGATAATGTTTCCCGAAGGTGTTTCTGTTCTTTATATTAACGCATTATGCGGTTGGCCCGTGACATAATCCTGTGCAAGTACTGTGGATCTGTAGTTAAATCTTTAGCCATTTAATGTTTTAACAGGTAATTGTTCACAGGTTTCAAGTACATTTCCCAAAGGTCCAGTGTAAGACTTAGGTTACAAAGTACATCCATCAAGATGTTGAAATAAGTGTTTTAAAGGTAGCTCATTCATATATAGTAAACATATTATACATTGAAGTGGTTTTTGAAGTTCTGTCTGAAGTAGTCTTATAACACCGCCGTACTTTCCCGTATTAACATTTGTACCGTCACAACCGCTAGCCATAAGATGATTTTGAGGAATCTCTTTATCTGATAGAAAACTTCTTATTGCAATTTGTACTATTTTGCCCGAACTAGTCTAAGGAACTGCATATCTCATGTATATGGATCCTGACTTTTGCAGCAAAGAGATGGGCTCTTCAACAACTGTAGTAGCCATATATTTTCTATTTTGGGAGTTACTATAGCTGCTACTTCTGGAATGGTGGGCTCTTTTGTTTGCAGTTTTAAATTCTAATTTAAGTTGATATCTCCTCCATTCATAGTATAGTTATTTCATGTTCATAAGTATAACGTTTTCTTTTATATCACAAGGATCACCAAATATAGGACATTTAAATATACTTCGCGTTTTTTGCATGTTCTTTTTTTAAGTTCAATATTTTTAAAAGAGACGATAATACGATTAATGCACTCGGAAAACAAAAGTGAACTGATATGAAGCAGAAAGAGTGGCTAACTAGATATTCAAAAGAAGTAGTTTTTTTAATCCTGCGATAATCTGGGAAACACTAAATTTAATACGAAAAAAGCATATATTGTGTTTAGGAATTAAAAACGAATATTCGGAATAAGAAGTTTTATGATGATTTTCGCAATTAAGTCATAAATTAAGTCCTTATTTTGAAACCCAAGTTTTTATTAAGAGTTTCAGTGCGTCTGCGGAGGCAGTTATCGTTATCCAAATTGTAATTGTAATTGTACTTTACGAGAAGTACAGATCATTATATGAAGCACTTACTTTTATTTGATGACTCGATCATTATTGGTTCTTTCCCGACTGAGCGGTTCCGCGCACTCGAACGGCTTTCAGCCACCTGTGGTTAGAAGGATGAACGTAACCAAATCTGAGGTTAGGGTCATTTTTGAGAACGACCAATCAACGCGCTATGAATAAGTGCATCGGTTTCTATTCTTGAGCGATGAAAAGAGCAATGCTGAGTTTTCTTGTAGAATTGGTCAGGCTAAATTAATTTGAGGGTATCTGTTATCAGACACATTTTCATAGAATGCTTTTTTTAATTGCTGGGGTGACTTGCATTATCATATACCTAACGTACAAGTACTGTGTACACCACAATCAGTACGCAAAACGCTTGGAGGCGGACAAAACTGCTAGATTCTTTTTTGGCTTTTGGGAGCAAGAAAATATGGTGGCATACGACTATGTATGTCCAAAACTAAACAACTTGTAGCCACAAGTGGTTAGCTTAGCGAGCTTTTGAAGTCATTATTTATATAAATACATCTCAACATATAACTTAAACAAAACTAAATGCTTGAAACACAAATTTCTATTCCAGGCTCGTTGAATAACAAAATAAAAGAATAAATCCATCACGGGCCTACTCTACCTGAAGCATCTTATTTTTCCAGTTTAATAAAAATAACCTCTACTCCAAGATAATAATCGAAAGAAAAATATTCTAAATAAATTAAGTAGCAGCTTTTTTCAATCCAGTTCAATTATAAAATCATTTTAGTCAAAAAGAGTTAATTAACAATTCCTATATACAAAATTATATTCAAATTATCGGTTAAAAAGAATATACACAACCTAAATTTAAAAATGTTTCTGTTAAAATGATGTTGGTTTTTAATCTTTATATTGTCACAAATCATAATAGTTCATTGATGTTGCATGTAGGAAGGACTGTTATATGATCTGAATTCTTTGTTCGAAATTCTGTGAGGTACTGCTCAACTAAAAGTACCGAACTGAAAGTAAAACTGCGAAGCTACAGAATATAAGGAGCCATTTGCTGTTTTTTTAAGCAAGAAATGTTCAGTAGAAGCAACATGTTAGATGTTACTTTGAAACCGACAGCTTCTTTGCGCTCGAAAATACAACAGAAAGCTCATAGCTCCGCGTCGTCGATACGAAATTCAACGACTTGCGCTTGATCATTGTTTCGAAATTTTTCAAACTTATTTCCAAAGTGAACATAGTATGTTTCGAACAAGACCACATCAAGTTTAAATCAAGGCCGATGTAAAAAGAACTAGCCACCAGTTATTGGGTGTTCAAGAAGTACATAATTATCGAACATTGGGGTGTTATTGATGAGGCCAATTGATCCATCCTCAGTAGTCAGTTTTTTTTCCATTAAAATGAATGCCCAGTTCGAAATTTAGGGATATCAAAAAGCCACCAAGGTCATGTGGCCCGATCCTGCAATGTAGCCAGAAATCTTCTGAAAAGTCAGGGAGATAATCTCGGTTTGCTGAAACTCTCTTAGTGGAAATGGTCAAAATTGTTTTATCTTTCTATACCAATCAAAGTACAAAACATTCAAACTAAGCATCGCAGTCTTTTTTGACCGCCTACAATTTTACTTGAAAACGTCGCTGCTGTTTTTGGCGTTAACTCAAAAATCCGAAACGGTCTATAGGTTACCCACAGTTGACTTTTTCACAATTATATCGGTTGATTATTTTACGGTATTGCGTTTTTACCGAACTTTATGCACCATTCATTTGATAAAGTACATCAATGCACTTAAAAACCCTTCTCGATTTTTTCTTTGCACAAGTTTTCCAGTCTAAAGGAATCTTAAGTGCTTTACAACCATTTGCAATGTCGGATCAAACGTTTTGAATACTGAGACAGCTAGATATCCATACCGATGAGCCTTAAAGCTTTGGCAGAAGTTTAAAAATGTCCGGGACACACTTGACCATCATTCGTTCTTAATACATTTTAGTATATCCGCAGTCGCTTGTCTTATTTTCAAACTTAGTGTCTTTTTTTTCGAATCATGAGGGAAAAGCAATAATTAATTGTAAACAAAAACTTCAGTTGCAACACATTTTCGCTACTAAAATTAAGAGGAAAAATCATGTGCCAAAAACATGCAACACGTTTGAACTGTTTAATTTGTGACACGACTTTATATATTTCGATTTAAGTACAAATTTAAGACATATTATTAAATACAATAATTACCATATAAATCATTCATTTAAATTTATAGTAAAAACAATAAAATTTCGAGCAGCTTTGTGCCTACTTGTTAAAAAACTTTGTTGCCATTTTAATTAGCACAACTTTAAAAATAAAATAAAATAACATCAATAGCAGCGATCAAAGTATTATAAACGAAAATTGAAAATAACTGGTACTACATATTTATACAAAAAGAAGAATTTTTTTATGAGAAAACAACTCAACAGTAGCTTAGTATGATATACAAAATACAACACACCAGACCCTTTTTTTACAACAACTCACTATTAATAATGTTTTATTAATTCAATACAATAATTGTAAAACTGCATAGATTGCAAATACATATTTTATTTAATTATAGTCTTGTCGACTAACATTTTCTTTGCATATTAGCATGACATTTACTTTCTGATAAAAGATACCTAGTAATAATTTAAATTTAATAGTTTTATAAGATTTAAGTATATATTTAAAATTATTTATCATTTAACAAAGCAATACGTTTTCAAAGGTGGCTAGACTTGTATGTAGTGTAGTGCACTTTAGCTAGACACCACAACATGGAAGACTTGCATTTGGAGAAAACAAAAAAATTGAGTTTGAAGTTTATTTAAAAACAAAGAGAAACTAAAATTTAAAATTGTTAAAATTTCGAAAATTAGTAAGAAAATAAATAAATTTGTAATTGAAAGGTTTGTGTTTGCATATTTTTTTTAAATGTTGTTTTGGATACTTACGCATCGGTCCATGAATATTAACAATGAGCTAGCAATCGAACAATCCTGAAATGGGATGCTATTTCTTGGTAGCCATTTAAAAAACTTAAGGATCAAAACATGCTGCTCTTTGTAGTGCACAGTTCAAGTATCCCCAACCACATTGGACATCATTTTGCATTAAGCTTTTTGTCCATCCAAAAGGTCCAGTTGACACAATCATTCAAGCCAGCAGACCAACCATTCTTTCGTTGATTGCTTATAAGGGAAATGAATGAACGTGATCATGACCACGCAAAATTATTCTGAGTGATGATGATGAGATACATTTCCATTTGCCTAGGGACGTAAACAAATGAATGATCGTCCAAAAACTAAAAGAACAACCTGGTCATCCACAATGAGAAACAGTTTGGTTAGGCTTTTAGGACTGGAGGTGTTATTGAACCACATTGGAGTATACCTACTTATACGCAACTTGTCTAAAAATAAATAACGTCGTGTGAACTCGTTTGTTATTGATTGGCAGCACTGGCCTTAAACAGCACAACATACCTACTTGAAACACAAAAGAAAAACTTGGTCATTGAACAATATTAGCAAACTGTACCGCAATTCATGATCGATTATTGGCTTGACCTTGATGCTAAATTTTGTTCTGTTAAATCACACTCTTAATACATAAAAGTAGCCACCTACTGATCTTCATCAGTCGTCACAACATCACATGCTCATGCTCACTTGGAAAAGTGTTTCGTTCAAGATTCCTACCGCATTATTGAGCTTTGGATGATTAAGCGCTGCAAATTACCCCAGTCATGTTTAACAACAATCTGCGCAAATACTCAAAAGATGACTCTCAATTTCGTTCCTAGCAATTTATTTTCAAATTCCTACCCGCTTCAGTTCCAAAGTCCACACTAGAGGGCAATGTCATTGCCAAGAGCAGTTGAATCTGCTTCAGCATCCGGGCGTATGTTTACATTTACATAAGTCGTTAGCAAACGAGTAGCTGAGTGTTCGTAGTCTAAGGCAAGTTGCCAACGAATTCCTGCTTGTTGACCTAATTCATAAAAAGAAACAAAAATTGTGCGAATTTTCCTTAGAACCTCTCCCAACTCACCTCATTATATATCATAAACTATTTCCACCTCCAAGCCACAACTATTTTGACCATCCATACCTTGTGCCTCATCCATATGCATAATAATTGTGACCATGAAATTAAGTCGAACCACCAGCAACCCATGTCAGTCTTTTGCTGTTGTGGTAACAACCTGCCGAAGGAATATTTAATATTGAAACCAAGCACAGTTTCATCTTTAGCTGTATACAGCTTTTTTTCAGATGAAAGCTTAATGCTAATCCTACATCTGAATAACAACAGCGACAATGAAAATGTTATTAACTATTCAAAATAATTCAGAAGATTGAAACTATCAAATGTAAGCAATTCAAATCAACTTTTTGCTATAAGCAGATGTTTTTATAAATCGAAAAAGCGGTTGGGCAGCTTTTTTCGATATTGAACTTTTTCAGTGACCTTTTGGGGAAATAAAGATGGGTTTCTATTTTTTTCCTTAATCACAATAATTGTAATGAATTAAGAAGTGAATTCCATAATAAGACTTTACTTTTCAAAGTCAATCTGGGAGATTTGTGGAATTCCTATTGGATCACTTTTGTTTGCTGAATATTTTTGAAATTACTGAGCGCAGATCTACGTAATAATGAAGTTCGAATACTTTTCTCACTTACACACTAATTCTTTGACAAATATGCGAAATGTTATTTGTCACTTCGCAGACAGTAGGTACAGGATAAATTGTGTTCTTTATGGTGTGCCTATCATAGGTACTCATAATTTCATCACGTGATTTAAGTGTCTGTATTATTCGGTTACCATAAGTCGTAGTAATTTTGCACTATACTCTCATACACATTAGTTTATTTTTAACTCATCTTAACGGGTATAGCCTTGAAATTTAAAAAAACAACTAAGCATACTTGGAGTAAACGAGAAAGTTGAGTGCGATCCAGTCGTGCACGTGATCTCTGGAAATAGTTTATATTTGTATTGACAATTTGTATATTTCTACACATAAAAATGAAAACAACAAAATTGATCTCGCAAATCTCTTATACAATTTTGGAAAATTCTGGCACCCTCATTTCATCATAAGTATTGTATAGACGATGATGGCCAGCAATCCCGTCCACCTGAACTAAAGTGAGAATAACAATATCCAAGCTGATGTCCAACAAGCCTTCTGGACCAGACGGCTTACCTGCCGAGCTCTTCAAGGCAGCGAGAGTAGAGTGCATAGACCTACCTACTCGTCTCCAAAATTTGGTCAGATGGATGTATTTTCGATGAATGGAACCTCAGCTCGACCCACAGGAAAGGAGGTCCTCTAAATTGCGCCAACTACAGAAAAATTAGTCTTATAAACATTTTTAAACATTGTGTACAAGATCTTACGTAATATGTTAACGCCTGAAACCATTTGTCAACAACCTGATTATGGCCCCTATCAGAGCGTTTTCGTGCCCGGAAAGTCCATTCTCGACTAAATATTCACTCTGCGGCGATCCTGGAAGCTCTAAAGAATTTCAGATCGATCACCACGTATTCATCGATTTTAAGGCGGCGTACGATAGCATTTATAGAGACGAGCTATACAAACAACATGTCTGGTTTTGACATCCCCACAAAACTCGTTCGTCTGTGCAGGATGACGGTGGAGAACTATCGGTCGGTAAAAAAAGGATTCCGACAAGATTATGCCCTCGGATCCGCTATAAAAGCTGACATCTGGTCAGAAATTAATCGAAGAATAACTCTTGCCAACCGCTGTTTCTTTGGTTTAAGAAGGCAATTGAGTAAGGCCCTCTCCCGAAACGCCAAGCTAACCCTATTCAAGACCATAATCATTCCAGTCCTGCCCTACGGCGCTGAGGCATAGACTTTATTATAAAGAGGGTGAAGTTATTCTCGGTAGTTTTGAGCGCAAAATCCTTCGCAAAATATTTGGTTTTGAGAAGGACATTCAACGACGAACTTTACGAGCTGTACAGCGACATCGACCTAGTAAAAAAAAACTGCGTATTTGGCCCCTAAGATGGTTAGGTAGGATATTTAGAGCGAATGGACAACAATGCCGAGTCAGATAGTTCATGCCAAGTAGAAGAACAAATTCAAATCAGCTTCGAATTTTCAGGCGACTGACAGTTGTTTCAATTCTTACGCAAAGAAATTTGTTGAGTAAAAACTAGTAAGAGGGGAAATATCTTCCTCTCTCGAAGCCGCTCTCTTTTACGAATTTTTCGAGTTGAGGAACGACAATTGAGTAAAATGCGTAAGAATTCCTAATAATTCATTGAAATACGTAAAAATTCGTAAGATTTAAAAGTGAAGGAACAGACCTATTGTACCAACTTCCAATAGCGACTTTGACTTCAAACTTTGACAGTTGATAGTGGCCATATTGTGGAAGCTACATCTGTCAAAAAGTGTGTCACTTGTTCAATCTGTTTTGCCAAATCACCATGGATGGACATAGCGTTTAACAAAAGACAACATGCAAATGGTATTTTTTTTTAAATCATCTTTAACGACTATAGGCTCATATCTGGATGAATGAGTAGGTAGGTATGGGTACGTAATAAGCACAACTGTCGAATTTGCGAAGGTACCAAAAACCAATCCACATGAGATCCAAGAGCGTCCAATGCAGCCCGAAAAGGCCACTGTTTAGTGTGGATTTTGGGCACTTTTGAAGTTACAGATCTTTGCGAATAAGCCACGAACCACAACGGCCCTCAAAACCAACATAACCAATGACATCGGTCAAATTCAGCCTGATCAGAAATTTGAACGATGTTATATTCCAATATTCCATCCATAATGGCATCGATAGGTCTTTAAAATGAATAAAAAAAAGTCGATGATATCTCACACACTCTTTGTTTAATTTTAATTTAATGATAGGAAACTCTTTATGAAAGATCCTTATATTTTGTATGTGGCTAGAAGGTTACAGGGCATAAAATGACTTTATGTAGAATTCAGTCATCAGTCGAAAAAAAACTCTTATAAGTAAACTACCAGGTTAAATCATTAAAATGAAAAATCATGTAAGTGATCCTCAGCAAAGGGGAATCATTTTGGGAAATTCTAGTCTTCGTTAAGTTTAAATTTCCATAAAAATATTGATTTGAATATGATCGAATTTATTTAAAAATTACCCGTTTAAAATTCAGTGAACCTAAGTAATTCAGTTTGCGTCTACAACAGAAGAACGATTTACAAAATTCAATGAGTAAAAAGTTGAGTTATCCGTTTAATCCGCATTTTTTAAATCCGACAATTTAAACCTATGTGAATATTATTCACTGAAAAACATGCATTAAACCCGATGGATTAAAGATGGATTTAAATGCGGATGTAAAACACTTTAAACCGTTTTAATCCGTTTTAAACCTACGTAATGTCATTAATGACATTTATTTTTTTGTTGTTTATCAATTTTTTTTGGAAATTGTTTTAATTTTTTAATATGTCCCAATAATATTTCTCCGCATTCGAGCAAAATTCATGCTCTAACGACGAAGACATCAACAGTTTGTCAATGTCACTAATGAAATCCATTTTTCAGCGTCTTGAACTTATTTTATTTCACTTTATTATTTCCTGCCTCCTGCGAGCAAAGAAAAGAACATTATGAAATTCAGTTTTAGCCCGAGCTAAAGTACTTAAACTGGTCTTTGGAGTGCAGTTTAAATTAGGTAAGTCGAATTAAACGCTGTCAAGTTTAAAAAAAAATGGGTTTATGTTTGGGTTTGACGACTGAATATTATGGACTTTGGTTTAATTTTTGGGTTAAACTCACTTAAATGCGGGTGTAACCTTTAACGTAAGTGATTAAAATATACAAGATCAAAATTAAAACTACCAAATTTAACGAAAAATTGACGCTCAGTGGTAAGGGAAAAATAACGCGGAGAAATCAACTGACTAGACCTGTCTTAGGAAGACATAACCAATTTCTCGTACAGGGAGTTTGTCGTATTATTAGGATGTTTGAAAGAAAGGTTAAGGGTGCACTGAATATAGCTGTTGAACGTCATGTAGAGAAGTGCGATATCCTATCATACCTTCTTAGTCCAAAAAGATACCGAACCTTATCTTAAATTCAAAAAAGTTGCGCAAAAGAATAGTAGATACTAAAAGCCTGCCCGAGAATAGATCTTTGAACTAAAAATAAAGCATTCACGTCTTACACACGCAGTTTTCGACTTCAACAAAGCCAGACTGAGAGACACTGCCTTAAAATCTTTTAACATTGTTATATTCTCAATTTGTATTTAACAGCTCGACAAAAATGTAATGGCCACTTTTACGTCATTCGATTCCTTGCAACTCTAATCTAGTCAGAGGTGCTTGACACCGGGAATAAAAATAATACTATAATCAAAGTTGTTAACATAGTCACCACTGCGGTCAAAGTCTTTAGTCTGATTCCACCATTAGGAATTGCCCTATAAACCAGTTTATTGGGAATAATATTAATAAAAGCCACGCGCATCTCCTTACGGTCAACTGAATCCGATAGAACAATACTTAAGCCAAATATTTTTGTTGGAATTCGTAGGTGTGCCGTGTGCCTTTTAAACTCTATATAGAAAGTAAATATGAGAATATTGACCATTTACCAGTTTTGCCAAGGCTCTATTAGCGCGTTTTATTTTTTAATGGCACTCTCCATAAAAGCGAACTTTGCGAAAAGGTAAATTCACTCGAAACTGTATCGGCGAACGTATCTACTGCCTCGGGTGTTTTGTTGCCGGATCACAGTAATTATGCACTTTGTTTGTAGGATATCCCAAATAAAAGAGTCAAAGACATTGAACTACACCTTCAAAGTCGTCGGCACCATGCCCCTGAATTCTGTGGGAAGTCGACTTCCTTCCGCTATTGAATACCGCACTAGTAGACCACCATCGGCCATCTATATGATTGAATATTTTCTTATAGATTTGGCCTGCGGCCGCTTTTATGCGCAGTCATCTAAGAGGTCGTAGATAGTTTTGTGTATGGTCATAAGTCATCACAAACGGGACGGAACACGCAATCGTGCTTTGAGGGAGATTAAAAACTTCTTTATTATGATTATGGTAAGCATTTACAGGTTTATTTAAAGTTTACACCAATTAATTATCTATGAGTATCTACTTATCTAACCAATTTCGATGGTATTAATTGCTATATTTTAGTATGGCGCTGATTGGTGTGGTCTCTGTTAGCAAGAGTGCTTAGCTTGAGTGAAAGTATGATTGGCGGTGGGAAAAGCACATTTTTGAAGAAAATGCTGATCTTGTCAAAATTGTATAATATGGGAGTGACTTAAAGTAATTTAGATGGGACAGAAACTTTAAGCACGACATTGAATTCAAATACCTACAGTGTTTTTCAATTTATTCAGAATATCGACTCCCTTGATTACATAAAACAACTTAACGACCCATTTTTAAATTGATAATAGAATAAATAATGGGGACGTTCGGATACGTAGTTTGTGTTAAACGTCAACTAGATAGTTGAGTTGTTGTTGTAAACGTGTGATTTATTTTTGAGTTTTGACACTTTAAAATGTCAACTGAGTAGGTACGCAGGCAGGATTTTCTTGACTAGATTTGTCGGATACATCTACATTTCACCATGATTATCAAAAACCTAAACGTCCATAAAAAAGAGCTCATTAGCAAAATTTTATAGTAAGTAGGGTAGGTAGGTATGCCAACAGTGAGACAATTCCTACAATGACACTCTATTTAACTCCGAAACGACTTGTTTAAACAATATGTTGCCCCCTGCTCCTACAAGAAGTGTAACAATGTTTTCTCGTTTGACTCTGTTTTCATCAAGCTTCCGTGTAGTGCCGACACAAAACACAAGAAATTTTTTTTTTTTTAATTTTTGGTAAAAGTAAAAAGTAATATATTTTTGGGTGAGTCACGACAAGATGTATTTCTATTATTTAGTTTAGTGTATATATTAAGTATTCAAAGTGCATTTGAGTTATTTCAAAGTGTAGCTTTGGTGATATTTTTTTTTAAAGGTTTTTTGAAGGATTCGCTAACAGTGAGACAATGCACATCGACAAACAGTGAGACAGTGATTTGTACATCCGAAATTGTACTGCCCCATCCTATTCTATGTGGCCATACAAGTAGGCAACAAGGGAGTAGGTATACAGATTAGCATTAATTTGTTCGTTAATTTTTTTTTAATTATTATTTTTGTAGTTTGAGTATTTTTTTTGTTCATATTTTAAAAAAATTTCTGAATTTAAGTCACTGAAGACTGTTTAATTTATTTTTATATTTAAAACTTAATAAAAAAACTTAATTCGTGCGAAATTTTTTTATTTAAAGTTTTAGCAAAGAAAAGTAATATTTAAGTCACATGTCTCACTGTTGGGCATTAGCAGTCTTACTGTTTGCGCACGTACCCCAACAATGAGACAAAAGAGTTTTGCAGACTTTTTGTATAACATATTTTAATCCATAAACACAATAATTAAATTCAATAGTCAAAAATGAAGTCAAAATTTGAAGCAAACGAACAAAAACATATTTAAATTTCAAATTATTTTCAAAACTGTTTAAATTATAGTAACTTTAAAAAAAAGTGTCTCACTGTTGGCGTGCCTCCCCTACCTATCAAAAATTACAAGATTAATAGGCAAGTCTTTTTTTAAAGGAAGGTTTTCAGCGCGCATGAAGAAGTGACTTGACAGCAGCAGCTTATGTCGGAACTCGGAACCTTTCTGGTGAAGTGGGTGGAAATTGCAAGTAAAATTAAAAGATAAATGATAAAATTGTATACTTTTTGGGCGGACCAGGCTGATACAAAATGTCATTTCAGTAAATTTTTTTAAGCGCAATTTTGCTGTAGAAAGCTGCACATATTTTGGTCCTTCGCTAGTCAGAAGCAACAAAAAAGGATCCACAGAGAACGAAGGTATAAAAACAATAGACTTAGGACTTGCTAATTCTATGAATTTAGTCACGAGTCACGATTCAAAAAGCAATTGGAAATTGGTAATACAAAATGAAAGTAAGCACATATTATAATATTAGACAATATGACTTCGTTAATGAAATGTTATGATAAGTGGTACTTTTTTTTTTACAAATTTAGGTCTTTGCAAAAATGGTGATGGTCATTTTTTATTCAAAATATATTAAAAGGTGTTAAGTGTTAGTTTATTTTGTATGTCTTTTAACTTTTATATCGTTAGAACCTGCAGCTATATGGCTTTTTCATAAATTACCTACACCCGTATTTCGGCATATGCATACATTTTCAGCTTTGCTTAATACTTTTTCGGGAAGGTGTAAAGTGAGCACCTTCATGCACAAAAAAAAATGTTTACATAAAGATTTCTATGCGTACAAAGGAATTAAGTGATTTTAACGCTTTGTTGCGCTAAGGTATCTACATACCTAAAAAATGTGTGCACTTACCGCCTTAATCCATATCTAACTCCTGAGTAAGTGGAATAGGTAGAATACCGGTGAATAGACAAAAAATTAGGTTGCCACATCACACTTTTATTAGGTAAACAACCTTAAATATTTTAAAAATGTCACTTAACCCCTTCTTATTCTAGACGCTTCAATGACAGTTCTTTTGGGTGCATAACAATTGTGACACCGTCCATGGTAAAAGTTTTATAAACAAATTACCTATCTTTTGATTTATGAAGTAAACGATAAAGTTAAAACAAAACTATTAAGCAATAAAATTTGTTTTGAAACTGATTGGAAGGCTTCTTATATATTGAACAATTCTCTTAGGAAAGTAAAGTAAATAAATGCTCAATAAAGCAATTTAGAGTTATGAACTGGTTTACATGTCGCCCTATCCCGGCTTTTAGTTTGATTTAGCGTTCCCCTAGTGCCCGCTTGCTGAAGAATGATTCCGCTAAAAGCAGTTTTTCTTACAGTATCATGATCATGAACACATCCCACAAAAAGGAGTCATCATGAACTATTCATTTCCCACAGCGCTTAGAAATTACATAGTTGCCCCACGTTACTTTTATACTTTGGCATAAATATCTGCCTTGTGTGAAATTTAAAAGCGTATTTTCTATAGAAAAAGTGCGTTGAAAATAATACTACGCTTAGAAAAATGTTCGTGTAAAACAAGCACCAAGAAAACAAACAACACCATTTCCAATTGAAAAGTTCACGGACTCATCGAGTCTCGCCTCAATTCCGAACGGCAGTTATCATTCATCAATGAATGACTGTACTTAACCGATCAAGCCATTTCCGCATAAGCTCAAACACACACGGATATACCTACCACACGACAAAACCAAAAGCGGGGGCAGTGTGTCAACAATTAAATGGTCAAGTGCAAAGGCGAATGCACTAAGCCCAGCTCTTGACGAACGCTTACGAATTATCAAATCGGTGTTAATTTTGTTTCTCTCTCTCTTTCAATGTCAACCATTAGTTGTTGTCCTACCTTTTCAAGCACCGCCATGTGTGTATTTCTCACTTTCACATCGCAACACTTTATGCCCATCATGGCTACCCCAACCCAAGTCAGGAAATCAACTTGGTTACATCGGGTATAAATATTTATGCGCACATTATAATACATGCGTTGACAACGACTTTAATTGGACGTCCCATCGCATCGATTCGAATGGTAATCAAGATCAGCGATAGACCACGAGAAGACCGACGACAAGTCGAAGAAAAGCGAATGACCTTGAGAAACCGGAAGAAAATACAGCAAGTCTTCTCGCCATATCTCCATGACTCCATTCCAGTGAAACTGACGGTCAACGAATGCCAAGGCACCATACCACACAACACTCGCTGCATAATGTCCAACAACTCGGCGGTTTTCTGCAAAAAGCTCTTCAAACTAGGTACCTTCCATAACCATGTTGTGACGCTGAAAAGCTCCCCAGCTGGTTCCAGTCTAGACCTGCTGGGAACACCAACCCAATCAACTTCATCTGCTTAACCCGATGCTGCTTAAGGTGTTGATAGATTTGCTGTTGTTTTTTTGTTTTTGCTGTCCAAATCGAATAGAAGACGTTACTCTCTGGCCAGGTGAATGTTAGTCGGTGCAAGCTAGTCGATCCGTGTGGTACACTCAACCTGACCGGTGGTGTTCAAGTAGTCGCATAATCAGAATCGTGCGATAGCAAAAGTGTTTCGTGATATATTTCTGTGTTTTTGCTAATTCTAGTTTAATCGCGCTTTAACTGCAATTTGAGTGTCGGACAAAAATTGTGAAATTTTGTGATTGCCTTTCTGTCGAAAACTGCAAACTGTGAAGTGCATTACTCTGCTGCTCCCCAAAAAGGATACAAGATACCGCAGTTACCAGACCATAGGTAAGCATTTGCGACGGCCTGTGTGTCCATAAATCAGCGGATGTTTATCGTAATTTTGACAGACAACTGGCGTGTAAATCAAAATAATTGTAGCACTTAAGCTCCGAACAGGTGGGCGACTTTTTGTCGAGAGTTTTGTCTTTTCCGTCTACACCATCAATTATAGTGTTGCCCAAAAGTAAGATAACCTCTGGAACGGAGGGGCCTTAATAAAAGATTCATGAATTTGTGAAACGAAATGATTGCCCAGTTGACAAGATGTAAAGCATGGCTGTTGTGACATACCTACGAAAAATAAAAGACACGATGCAGATAGGTATTTCCAAAGAGGTTTTTGCCGAATCTTATTTACCTCCAAAAGGTTTTTTTTTCTTTTTCTTTTTTTTTGCAAGAAGTGGATGTACGAAAACGACAAAAACAAATATTTATCCAGCTAACTATTGTTAAATGAATATTCGCGCGGTATTTTTTTTCTTTTTTGAAATGTTGACGATTTTAAATGGCAGAGAGCGATTTATATGAATTTTAAAAAAGTAGGTTGAACCTACAATGTGCTTTGTTTTTGTGTGCGTGAACTGCGTGGATTGGGTTAATTTTTTAACACTCGTATAGCAATTAATTGAGGTGCACGCGTGTATAAAACCGTTTGGCAACGAATGAGCGATGATTCGGGTCATTTAAAGGTAATAATCGATTACTTTTCACTTAGGTACAGGGAAAATATCGATGAAACAGTGATTAAAGATCGTGTAAGTTTATAGTGGTTATGTTTTTGTTGAGGAGAGCAGTGAGTTGTGGCTTATAATTGATGGATATTAGGGCACAGGAAGTAGGTCTGGGTTTGAGAGTTGTTTGTTAAACATGAAGTAGGTAATATAACTTTATGGTTACAGCATAGGCGAAATGGGGAAATGTGTTAGAAAATGTCAAAATTACGCCACTTCTTTAACTGACACTTGAAATGGATCTTTGAATAAATCGCTAAAATGTAGTCAGGAAACAGAAAACAGCGGATTGTCTTTCAAAAGCTAAGGTTTTATTACAATAGGACGTGGAAAATGCATGCACTCTTAGAGGCGAGTTTACACTCTGGTAATTTAGAATTTCTGACACTTTTTTGACATCTTTTGTCAATAAACTCTATTAGCTCATGATTTCTTCTTTTAGAGGAGAATTTCTTTACAAATACTTCTGGTGGAATTACATATATTTCGATTACAAATATTTTGAGCTTAAAACTTACACCACTCAAGTGATTATTTGAACAGTTAAATTCTGACGATCGATTTGTCGTACGTATTTTACTTGGCAAGACATCTGTCTTTCCCTTTCAAGAAGTGAACCTTGATGCACTCGGTTTGTCATTAATTCATAAAGCTCCTACGTCCTACGAGCATTTTACTTGTGGTAATTGAGCACTCGGTCTAAAATTAATTAAAATAGCTAAACTGTTTTCATTCACAAAAAAAAGAAGAAAGTCAAAATAATGAAGTTGGAAGATTTATGTTGACAGCGCCAGTGAACAGTCGACGTTGTGAATTTAAAATAGATAAATACTACATGCATTTTCATTCAATCAAAATACCTACTTTTTTAAATAGTTTAAAAAAATACGCAGCGAAATGCCTTAACAGGTTTCAAGTAGGCTAATAAGGCAAGTTTCCCACAATCAATTGGTTGTATGAATTTTTAATTTATGAATGAATATCAGGGGCCTGGCAAAGATATTCCAACCGACCATGGACCTACTACACAATCCCAGATTTATTTAAGAAGCTCTCCTGAATGAAGAGCTGCTCGGTGGATATTCCTGACAAAGCTAGATCAGGACAAACTATAGAAACCCAAATTAAATGTCGACAAAAATTACAAAGAAAGAAAGAAACTGTGGGCCAACTATGTAATTCGATTCTACTTTCAATTCTATTCGAAAACAGTTCCAAACAGAACTGTTGTATTTGAAAGCAGAATCGAAACAACTTTCGAAAAGAATCGAATCAGAATAGTTGGCCCCAGATCTCTCCAAAATCCACAGAACGACCACAAGATATCAAAAAAATTGAAAGAGTTGAAAATTCATGTTGAAAGGTCAGTGAGCAATTCAAAAAACCGAGGCGTGCGACATAACATCAAATCTGACATCCAAAATAGCTTATATTTTCTTTAATACTGCGTTGTCGAATTTATTAAGGCCTTCTGGTCGCTTGACTGTCAGGTCAGCGTAGGTGATTATTGCTACTTTGCCGAAAGATTCGATGTGGAAAAGTTGCATAAGTGAAGACTCATTAAACATTTTTAGTTCTTAAAATTTATTTTTATTTTTAATGCGGGTTTGGGGTGGTTATATCAAACCAAGTCAGGGAGGTTTGCAGTTTATCTAAGTACCATAATGTAACGCCAACTATAGGTACCATGAGTTAGTCTTTCAAGGCAACAAAACAAATCTCTCTACTGCCAACCGCAAGTTAACATTTGAGACGACTACCACCGACTTGGGTCAGATGGTCAAAGAGCCATGTGTCATGGCTATGAATGAATATTTAAATAAATAAATTCTTTAGACAAAAGAAAGGGAAGGTCACAGCTAGTTGATAGCATCGAGGTCTTAAAGACTAACTATACTCGTATTTAGCTCTTTTTCCGCTGACACATGCGACTTATAGATCGAGTTGTGCGGGTTTAGTTATAAGAGATTCCACTTCTAATCACAGCAGAGGATGGTATTTCTTGTAAATAGCGTTTGCTGAAGCAGCAAACAATAAGCAATACGGAACTTTTATTTTACCCTATTCTCACAAGGCAACTCAGAGCACCCAATATAGTAAAATTTGTTATAGAATGAGCCCCGAAACTATTGAAACTCTTTTAAATCTAGTTGAGCCATTGTTTGTGAAACAAGACACGTATATTCCAAATTAAATAAAACGAAGTACAAAATATGCGTAATAGTGGGCGCGTTTTGATACCTAGTTTGTGTAAAACGTCAACTAGATTTGTCTGAACTAGGTATACGTACGCCTTAACTAAGTAGGTTGACTTGTTGTTGTAAACTTCTGGTTTATTTTTGAATTTTGCCACTTCAAAATGTCAAGTGAGGCAGGATTTTCTTGACTATATTTGTCGGCTAACCCTCTATAAACGTCAACTCCAAAAACTAATCACGTGACAAATTTGGGCCAATAAAAACTCAAAAACATTTAGTCAGTCAGCTGTTAGACTTACTAAACTAGAAATCCGAACGTCGCATATCGCCACCCCCAGCAATAATGTTGCCGCAATCAGCAATATTTTTCGTTAGACCGATGATATTGTAAAATAATTGTTAGCGATAATATCGCATGTTTCCAACTGCCAGTTGCCTTTTGCTTGTTGCCTCAGTGGAAGAGCCGACTAATGCATATACAAATGACACGATCTTTAATGTTCCCTTAATCCTAATCCTAGTCAAGTTTATTTAAAAATGACAACAAGGCATTTTGCTGTCCTCGATATATGCACAACCGTTTATTCATAGTTTTATACCCTATTCTTTGTGGAGAGTTAGATTTTTGTCTTCGCAACAAGTTGACAGTTCAGTACATTCAGTTGATCACTAGCTGCTTAAAAACAAATAGGAATTATATTTGGCAATTCAAATATGTATCGCATTGCGGTCACAACTTCAATACCATCAACGGCTGTACAACTAGGTAGGTATAGGTACTAAGAGCCTGTTGAATTGGTCAGATGATACCATTCTATGGTGTTTTTGCCTGCCCACTTGCCATCTGCATAAAACTAACCCAGTCACATTGACTGTAATTAAGGATAACACTTCTCAAGCTGAAAACTGCTGTAACTTCTTTTTTGTTGGAAATGCCAGCAATATCAAGGAAATCTTCTAGTGCTATAAGGCAAGGTTGTAAGGCTAGTGCTGTATAAGGGATTTTTAATATTTGTAGTTCGGTGCCCAGAGATAAGTTCTACAATTTTGAAAACTTTCGCCTTTCGTTTTTCTGAAATAAGTCGAATCCCTCTAAGTCGAACCTGCTTTAACTAAAAATTACCCTCTAACTCGAATTTTTCGTTCCAATTTTTGCATTCTCTTCAATATTTAGAAAAATGATCCTCCAAGTCCAATTTTTTTTTAGAATGAATGACGACCGACTTGTTGGCCTGTACTCTTTGACTCTGATATGGAGGTGGTCAGTCAGACGAGAACATTTTTTTTACTTTACCCACCATAGGAAAATATTGGCGTGTTGACGTAAGGAACGTTGAATACAAACGATCTTCCTAATGGGATTATAAACTTTTAAGTGCAACAAAAAAAAAACTGTCCTACTGACTAAGGTCAACTGAATTTTAATAATAATATCAACATAAAAACGCCATTGTCGTCATTGCATAAAGAAAGGTTGCACTTTCAATTTTGTCCCGCTTTTTTTAACTTTATCGAGCAAGTATACTTATTTAATTCACCTGTCAGAAATGAGACTTAGAACTTCGACTTATGCAAAGGCTGTACGTTCACCTGATAACTATAATCGGAGTCAAGTTTAATTAGCCTCGTTCAGCAATTAATTATGTGCTCCCCATTTAAATACCTACTTACAAGTCCGACTCTTTGTTTTTTAACAAACAAACGAGTTGACCAGTTTTTGTTTTTTATTCAGATTTTACGTCGAAACTGGTTTACTTGTCTCATCACATATTTCCAATCGATTTCCGTTAAAACTTCAAAACAACAACTACGGTATTTCCTATACACATCTGAAATGAAGTCTAATTCACCAATGAAAAAAAAACCAGATGATTTGTACAAAGAAATACTTTTAGTCAAGCTGACTTTTTTTTATAGCTAACTATCAATGCCACCAGATAGTACATTAGACACCAAATCTCTCAATGGCAATGACAGTAGATTTCACTTTGCGCTGAACCATGCCTTCAATTAGCGAAAAAACAAAGTGTTAAACGCATTGCGGAAATCGAAATACGCTACGCGCTTGCATGATCGCCTTACTGCACACACATGCTCACGAAGGCTAAGCCAGTTTGTTGTTGACTTTTGTCCAAATTTGTTATTAATTAACTCGAAACAGATGTTTTAATATATTGCTTGTAACTAATTTTCAAAAAATTAGCATGATACACCATTAGATGCAAGAGTGTCTGAGTCTTCTCTAGATAGTTTTGCATATTTATGAGAGAATTTGTGTTAATTTTGTTTTTAACAATAAAATCCGGTAGAGAAGTGCATTCAGTCATTTGGACTGTCAACTAAATGCGCGTATGAAAGTGCCAAGGGGTTTATGTCATCTGCGATCTGACATTGATGATCGCTCATCCGGTAGGTATACGAGTTTGCGTAGGGACTTTTGTTTTTTACATTTTTTTTTTGAAAGTGAAGTCGTTGATGTAGGTATAAACCGAATATAGAGGTACAGGTTTGGGTAGGAATTGGTGACATGTATTGCGACATTGCACGCTGCTTTGCCCTGCGAGGTTATACATTTTTTTCATGTAGGTATATTGAAAGTGAAACGGAAAAACTGCAGAACGACTTACAAGTTGTTTTTGATTTTCTTAATACTTAATGAGATACTTATGCGAAAGAGGTTCAGTCCAGGTATAAGTGCGTGCCATTAAAATCTAATTTGATAACGATTCATCTGACATTTTCAATACTAAAAGCCTGTCTCTCACTAGGTTGACATTTAAAAATCGATTCCATTCACTTGTCCATCCGCGTGACATCACTAGGTAGGTATATACCTACCATCTCTAAGCAACCCAATCTATGCTAATTCCACTCATAAACCACCTAAGTGATTTATCAAATAGTTCTGTGCATACATAATTTGAAAGCTCAAAAGATACAGCCAGGCCCAGATGAGAGGTACGACAAAAATAATTATTATTATTATCAAACAATTTTGGTACACGCAGCGTGTGACGTGTGCATAGAAATGGAGTCCGATATTTGCATTATGTGTAACCATCAAATTCAAAGCACGTCTGAGGGTCGAAAACGAAAACGAAAAAAAAGCAAAGTTCCGCCTTCTTTTATGTACTAGCACCCTTATAAGCTTTGACGACAGTGTGCGATAAATCGAAACATTCTATTAACAGAATAATTAATTAGATTAATTAATTTGTTCTTCAAATTCGCGTGTGAATAGAAAAAGCATGCGAGTGTGATCTTGGATGTTGCAAAAAAAAAACGGAAGTAATGAAATCTGTTAGTGGATTTGAATGACAACACGGAACTAGTTATGGTAAGGTACCGAGTTGACAAAGGTTGTGTTTTGGAATATTGTTGATTGTAGAACAGAATCGAGAAACGAAAGAGTTGAGGTGCAAACTGTGGCCCTGATCTGGATTTTCGTTGGTAAATATTTGCGTCGGCCGACCGTACATTGTGTAAACTAAGAACTACTACGAGTACTTGTGACTTGCGAGTACAACGACATTTTGTAAAGCTGTCTAATGTAATTTCAAGTTCAGGTTTCGTTGAACTAACCTTTTCGCACCTCAACGCGCTCAATTAGCATCGGTGGCTTAGTGCAAATATAGACTTGCTTTTTGGAATAGGAACCTATGAGTCTATTAACACATAGCTTGACTGGTGTATTAAAAGTTTGCAATAAAACCTTAGATATCTCGAAAGGCTTATCATCTTTCTTTTTTAAGACTTTGTAAAGAATAATTGGCTGGCTTGCGCTCTAATATCAATATGGAGCATTTGTACTTCAAAAGCAGGTTAATCGAGATGCAAAATAGAATAAGTTCGGCGCTTTCTTGAACGTCTGAATGGCGAGAGTATTTTTTGCGGTTAAATCTTTATCCACTATCTTTATATTAATACGTAAACATCAAAAGTTTCCGTGCACTTTTTAAGTATTTATCATGAAATGAGGAGAATGCAACTTATATCATTCGAAAGGTACTGTACCATAGATGTGCAGAAACAAAAACTGGTAGGTATGTGTCGCCATTAAGATTGGTAAAATTAAGTTAAGAATTTCCCATAGAAAATGCTTAGCAGTTAATCGAAAGCATTTTGTTGCCATTCAATTTGTCGCCGGCGAAGGTCTTAAAGACCCTTACAAAATATATGTCAATTATGACGTTCGATCCGATAGATCGGAATATTTTGTGAATTCTTGTTTTGCGCTATGTACCAACGAAATCACCTGTCGAAGCCCAATTTAAGTAGATAATAGAACACACTTTTGATAGTTCGTGCCTTGTGTTTTCCCCGTAAGTTTTGCATAGTCTTTTCAAGAATAATGTTAAAGAAGGCGCAAGGCAGTATTCTGGGCAGACACGCATGTAGACTCGGACTGCCATACAATGACTTTTGCAGAAGCTGCATAGATGAGAAGGAAGATGAGTCTGTCACCCACCTCCTCTGCAGCTGCCCCGGCCCCGCCCTATCCAGTTTAAGGAGGGCTTACTTAGGTAACTACTTCCTCAATGATCTAAGTGATCTAAGCTTCATCAGCGCTGCAAACATTCTTAGCTTTATCAATGGTAGCAAATGGTTTACATGAGTAAACGATTAAGGAACCCCCAACACTAGTGGTATGCACAATGGGCCGACTTACGGATCACCGAGAGCCACTTCAACATAACGTAACATAGTCTCAAGAAATATTGGTTCAGCGTTTCCAGCACTGGCGCAGTGGCTTAGTGGTAGTGTGTTGGGCTACTAAGCGAGGGATTCCCGGTTCGAATCCCGAAAGAATCAAATTACATCTTAAGGTTTTTTCCACTGCGCCACCTCTCGCGAACGTCTGACAAACATCCGAGAGTAAAAACTGTCATGAAAGAGCTTCTCAATTAGCCGTTTGTAAAGCCTGGCGTAAAATTGTAGATCCCTTCCATTCGTCCCAAAAATTAAAAAAACTCACACAAAACGAACACAAATATTTATTTATTTATTTAATCAAACCCAAAGTCAAACTCTCTGATTAGTAAATGGCAATATTATGCAAAATAAAAATAAATTTAACTCGTTCATTCCATTAAATAAATATTTATTTTTATACTAAAAATTCGCATTAATTAATTATTATCATTTTTTTGTCTATTTGCAGGTAAACAATTAATGGAAACACATGCTCGTATGTGCCGGTATTTTAAATGAATGAATGTTGTTGTTGCTCATTTGAATTTGTTGAATTCTTTAGAGTGTTTTACCCTTAAAACTTGCACAGCATTGTTAATTTTAGTTTAGTGCCTAATACGTCAACAGATTTACGTCACGTTCTAGTAGGTACTCAGTGTGAATGCAGATTATAATCTAAGGAAAATAATTCCAAACCCCAATATAACCATACCTCGCATAGAAAGAGCGCCAACACTTGAAATTACAGAAAAAGTTAAAAGTACATAATAGGACCGAACGTGATCAACACTTTTAATTTTCCTCAAGAAAGACCTAGCAACATGACTGAAGTTATAGGACTTTGGGTTCTCAATAATAACATGTTTTTGAATACCAATAAAAACACTTTTTCCATAATCATGTATAGCCCCTTATTAGGGGTTGTTAACTCGTATACATAGTTTTGCAACATCAGTATTTATTTTACCATTAGGTGATGCTTTTAAGATCTTATCTTTGAATTATCAATTTTTAATTAGCCTCCAGACACTTGTATTTTTAATTAATACCAATTGAAGGGACGTTAATTGTTAGTCGATAACAGATAAATACGATCAATTTTATTTATAATAATACATAATAATTATAAAAACGTATACTTAACTTGATATTAAAATTAGTATAACCAGCCCAACAATATTCGTACTATTACCAACAGCCAACAGACATAGGTACATTGAGTTTGTGTTTGTCAAAACAAAAATTGTTTTATTTGCTCGAAATTTATAAAGTCTGTATAGCTAGTGTATATATATTGTACCGCAATTCGCAGTCGCAATTAAAAATAGCCATAAGCGGCAGACGTTGAATGATATTTATTTAAAAACAACTCGTAAATTATGACCTTTCCATTAAAGCAGGTTAGGTATTTTTTTTAACTAACCTGATCCAAAGAAGCGCCTACGTAATATAACAAATACTTATATTACTGTCCGGACGAAAAACAGTGATAAGCAGAGAATTTGTTGAAAAACCAGATAAATAAGTAAATATTAAGTCCTAAACTTATTGTACCTACTTAACTTAAAACTCCTTTAGGTAGTTGAAATACTACGTAGCAACTTAAGAAATAAATAAGTTGATGGTGCAACGGATCCTAGACCTAGCTTCTCAGATTTGGTATCTATTCGCTTCTGTGATTTTTTTTACGATTGAAAGGGGACCAACAACTGTGATGCTCCTCCAGGACTGTTATGCTCTCTCTAATGTTTGTCAGATTTTCGTGAAAAGTGGCATCACAGACATCACAGTCGATGTTATTTTGTTTTTTAATCGGGGATCCCACACATTGTTGGAAGAAAACTTAGAGGGCGCTGCTTTCAGTGGGTAGGCATCGAATCTATGTGTGTTCTAGGCCTTACCTACCTTTCAACCGACAGGCTACTCGCTGATATACTACTACGTTATTATACGCAAACTAAGGCCCAAGTTCTACAGTGTTGTGAGCTTGATCCTTGATGAGTGCGTTTCAATTACGTTCGTACCAAGGGCGACACTAAAATATTTAACCTCCTGTCAGCTTTAGAACCCTTTATAGTTAAACTATTCTTAAAACTTACAGTGAAGATCACTCTGTATGGAAGAAGTCAAAGCGTGTGCTTATAAACATCGACAGGTCATCAGCGTAACCAACACCGCAGTGTAGCCAAGTCCGCGTATTAGATCTACTTGAAGGTTTTGTCAATGGACCTGACATTCTAGAGGAGGAAGTATGATAATTTGATTTTCAAGCACAGAACTGCAGCCAAATCACAAAAAAGAGACAGTCGGGAAAACAGGTCCGTGCGACCCTAGGCCTAGCTTTTGACACTCATTCATATTGTGTGAGTTTTTAATGTTTGAGACAAATGGAGGGATCTTCAAATTTATGCCCAGTCCAAACGGCTAATTGAAAACCTCTTTCCTGACATTTATACTCTCGGATAACTCAGATAACTCTTATTCATGAGTGGTATCCCAGTGGAAAAAAATTGTGTTTCCGGGGGTCGAACCGGGTACCCCTCGCTAAGTAGTCCAACAGATTTACCACTAGGCCACTGCTTCTACAAAAAATCGCAACATACGTTCACCGAATTAAATATTTATAACAAAAGAAACAAAAACAAATTCCGTCACAAAATGATCGTTCACTTAACGGATATTGATCTCTGAACCATTGGTTGGTCGAACCTACGAGATAGAGTTTCCCTTCGCTGAATGCATACTCTAACTGACTTAGTGCAGGGGGAGAAGACTTACCTAACCGACCTCTGATTTGACTGACTATCAATGAGTCTCTCCATGGTTTTACAGTACCTACAGACAAATAGAGTTCAACTTATAGATCCCAAAGTTTTGGGCAGTTCCTTTGGACAAAAAACAAGAAAATTTATCCAAAAAATAGTTGTGCGCACCTTGGCATAGGGTCCTGCAAGGAAGTGTTGCGCCAACAGTTTATTCCTGATTTTTCCACTAGTTATACAATTTTTCCCTTATCGTTATGCAATTTTTCACAAGTTAATTGCTTGAAAATTTTAACTCCAAAGCTATGTCTGTTGACAACACTCTTAGGGTGCAATTTTAACGACACGAAAAATGCAACCGAAAGAAATTTCTTTTCCTTTTTTTAACCACTTACTTGAACTCAATCTCGTTTATCCAAAAAAGTAAGTAAATTATCCTAAATTTTTCTAGAAAAAGAATTCATTAATTTTTCTGTACGAATAAAAATGTACGTACAGAAAAATTAATAAATGTTCTTTTTTTCGAAAATTTAAGATAATTTGCCTATTTAACTTTAAAATTCATTAGCAACATTTTAAGACCAAGATTGAGAAAGAATTTTTTTTCGCTTGCATTTTTCGTGTCGCTATAACTGGCCCCTTACGCTGCTTTTATTTATTTAATTATTTTTTACTAGGCATTGTTGTTATATTACTTCGTTGAACATCCCTATTATTATTTTTTGTTTTGTTTTGTGGAAGATCGAAATTAACTTCTAGGGTTCATACGCGAGGACAACTTCTGCAGTAATGAGGAGTTTCAATCTAAAAGAATCCCCCGAAGAAGTCAGCCAAATATTTCCCCAATTCGGTTCAAAAAATTTGTTTCAGTGTCGAAAGATTTTATAAAAAATTTAAAAATACCCAAACACACTTTTTGTTTTATACAGTTCAAAAAGTTACCTACACACAAAGTTATCTACATTCTTCTTCTAAGTTTAAAGAACTACACGAGTTGAATTTTTATGTTTGAATTATTCAAATGATGTCTTTAAGAAATTATTCGCACTATCGTTTATATAATATCCATTCATATGTAGACGCGCCTTACCACGTGTATAAATCTTGTTCCGTTAAACTTACACATGTGTGCTAATAAGTTTTTTTTTCTTTTAAATTCTAACAAATTTCGCATTCTTACCAACGTTTTATCTCAATGAATCGTTAATGTTTGTTGTTTTGTGGCCACTATCCGCAGCAGACAGAATGTAATAAAATAAAAATTTGCCCAACTTCACACAGATTGGGCTGTCATCACAATGCCCCATCAAATTTGCCATGTAAATCATCAGCCGTGCCGCACCGTTCTAATTAGATACGTAATAAAGGTCATAATTACTGGGCAGGTATACCCCACATGACACTTGGTAGCATATTCTTCTTCATGCATCACGCAACTGAGCATCACTTTCGATTTCGAAACTCATTACAACACATGGCGGCTTTTCGATTTTCGTAATCCTCAACTTGGCCTGCCCGTGTCGGTGGCGCTGATTCATTCTCGTCGTCGTTGAAGTGTTGAAAGTATACAAAATCTCATTACCATTATACAAAATTGAAAGCAAATTACTTTATAGCCAACTCTCGAGAGTATATAGAATATTATTGTGGCTGCTTTTTTGCATTGAAAACTAAATTACATTGAGATATGGTCAGGCGGGATGGGATGATCGTGCGTTGTAGAATATGTAACTAAATGCGGAACTGGCATAAATTAATTCGAGCTTTTAATTATTTCTTCAAGGCATTCGATATTCGAAGTTGCGAAAGTTAGTGCGAATACAACAGTTCCAAAAGCGAGAAAAATACGTAATGGACCTAAGCAAAAAGGCCGCAAGATTCGAAGAACATTACGTGTGTGAGGTAGATTTTAGGAACAGGTTAATCTAGGTATTTGCATTTGTGATTTTTATTTAAATAAGTATTTTTTTCCCAACTTTTGTTTTGAATCTTTCATGCAGATGTCAGATCATTGCCCTTTTATACTCGTCTCCCCCTGCGCTGCCAAATACCAACTTCGATCACTACTAGATTTGATATGATGTAAGCGGCTATAGTTACCGGACACCCTAATCAGTGTGACAAAAATTCCAAATCAACAATAATCACTGATTGGTGGTGGTGTCTCTTTTTTAAAAGAATAAAATATCTGAATTGAGACGCAGGTTGACTGATTTTGAATTAGGCGTTCTTAAGCTTGAAGTTTACCTATTATTTTTCCAGAACTATCAGTTCAATGCGATCCAACTTAAACACAGCCAAGTTCGGATCAGATATCTAGAAATAAATTGAAACTCGATAACATCTTGCTATCTTCAAATTGACGCCGTTTGACCAACTTGACAGGAAAATATTTAATCTTATCTAAAAATCAAACTTTTGTTTCCGAATGTATCATGTCATGTATCTGTCAAAATTTAGTGCATCCATTTAATGGGTCGGAACATTTTTTTCAAGCCAAATTTTGACAGATCGCTGTGCTCTGTTGTTCTGATGTGTTTGAAAAGATGAGTGATTTTAATAAATACCCCGACGAGGAGTACCTGGAGCTAGAGTCTTTCATTGAAATGACAAAGAAGTCCTTAGAAAATGTTGGCGATGCTGGTGGAGGAACACCCATCGATATGGAACCTTACAGATCTTGAATCAATTTTCAATAAATTTTTTTCTCTACCTATGTCAAAATTTAGCAAGGATTTAAGTTGATGTTTGGAGAGAAAACTTGGAGAGCAGCTAAAATTTAGTTTGCCTCGAGCAGCATACTAAGCTTTAACAATTGAAAGCAGGTTTTCAAAGTCTGCCATAGTTTTCGTAGCTCTGATTCTAGGTACCTACTATGTAAAAAATTTTGTGACAAATTCATAAACTCTACTGAGTAATTCTGAGAAAAGTACATATTTTGACAGCTCGTAACAGGGGCTATAGATGTCTGAAATCATATCCGTCCTAAAAATAAAACCCTTTATACTCAAATCAGCTTTCGCCTTAAAGGCCTGATTTAAAATTAAAAAAAAAAATTTAAAGTTGAATAAAGTTTTGATTTTTTTTTTCAAATCAACTTTCTTAAATAGCCAATACTACTAGTTTAAATACATACCTAGTTATTTGTGTACCTAGGACAACGTTTTTCATGGCGTACATTGTGCAAGTCGGAAAATACTTTTCTGAATATTTTCGAATATTTTTCGCTATGTTTTTAAAAACACTAACACAAAAAAATTCAGGACGCTAGTCTTGTGCTTCTGCTTCTAGTTGAATGGCAGAAATTTGCAAAATCTGGTAAAAAAATCACGAATTTAATACTACAAACCAAAAATATATCAAGTGGACACCCACTTGCAATCAAATACTCTACCATTGATTTGTATCCCCGACACATCTTAAGACCTTTGTTTAGGTTTGTGCATTTGGTTCGAGCAGTCCATTCAGAAGAACAAGGGTTTTCCAATAAGAGGTGTTATTTTGAATAGCCCGCTATTTCGGTAGCTGTCAATTTTGAAGCTTTTATTTTTTGACATTTGATAAGTAGAAACTACGCCATTACTAAAAATTAACCGATACACGCTTCAACAACGCATTGAAATTATAAAAATTCACTACAAAAATGGTGAAAATGTTTGGGTCGTCGTGAAGCACCTTGTCGGACCGTCAACAAGCAAATACCTCGGAAAACCCAAGAGTTATTGTTGAGAAGCCTCTCCATCCTCAATGTGTGACTGTTTGGTGCGGTTTATGGTCCGGCGGGGTCATTGAACTTTACTTTTTCGAAAATGAGGAGGTTGGATCAACAGTTACGGTGAATGGATTGCGATATCGAGAGATGATTAATGATTTTTTTAAGGCCTGAGTTGGATGGTATTGATCTGGACAACGTTTACTTTCAACAAGACGGCGCTACGTGCCACACAAGCAATGAAACCATTGATCTTTTACGGGAAAAGTTTCCGGACCGTGTTATCTCTCGAAGAAGTGATCACAATTGGCCACTGAGATCTTGTGATTTTACACCTTGCTACTTCTTCTTTTGGGGCCACGTGAAAGATGAGGGGTACGCCAACAGCCCAGCGTCGATTCAAGACCTCAAAGATGGAATTCGTGAGTCTATAGAGGACATAGGGCAGCCACTTCGCGATTTTGTTATGGAAAATTTCATGCAAAGGATATGGTCCTGTAAGCGTGGTCGTGGTGGCCATTTAGCTGATGTTGTTTTTCATTATTAACGGAATACCTTCCTTTTTATTATGAAATAAATATCCGATCATTTATCTCAAAAAATGGCATTTTTTTTGAATATCAAAATAATACCTCTTATTGGAAAACCCTTTAGTAGCCAAGTCCACATTTGATTTTCTTATGCTCAGATCCGATTTTTATCTTGAATGTTGAATCCGTGGCTAGTATTCGAAATGATTGCAGTGCTCGTGCAACGCGATCCTTTTGCATTAGGTTGCATACATTTTCTGAAGGATCGTTTACAAATAAATCGATTTACAAGGGTTCCTTTGACATGCCATAAGACAAGGAAGTGTCAGATCGTCAAAAGCTGTGAAAGGTTGAATGAAAACCGATATAAACAACCAAATTTAAAAACAGAACAGGACCTAAAGCAGAACCTTATGGAACACCAACACGTAGGTATCCCGATGAGAATTTTCCCACTCAAACAATTTCGAATTTTTCTTTACTCTCTGACAATTTTTTAGAAAGGAATCTAGCCATGCATCAATGAAACCTCTTAAAACAAAGCTACAAAGTTGTTGAAGAAACATATATTATGATCCACCATGTCAAAAGCTTTAGTGACCTCAATTAAAACAGGGATATCACGTTCATTCATACAATTTGAACAAGTGCAACACTTGAATTTGAATAAGTCGACTGTAGATCACACAGTTGCCCGTATTTAAGTACAAGCCTTATCAGTCTATTTGGTCAAGTAGATGATGCGGAACTGCTAAAAAATATGACAAAGCCTCAGCAATAAATATATACACAAATTATATCCACAGTTATTGGCGTTATTTCCGTCAAAAAGGTGCATCCCCGTTCATCAAAAATCTTTGTGTAGGTACTCCTCGCTTTAGTTAGCACCAACAATGTGATAATTTCTTCAATAAAAATAAGGAAAATACCAAATCGCACCTAATCACCGTTCAAATGAGTATGTACATAATTACACTGACGCCTATTACTTACAGGGTTAATTTGAAGCTCTCAATAGCTCATTTGTACCTGATGGGTCAACGACATCTTGTCCAGACAGACGGTCCAATCGTTTACCAACAAACAAATTGCTAATATGAACTGATCATCGTGATGACTATCACAGACGCGGCGTCCTTCAACACAGCATCCGCATCTGCTTAACAGGTCATTGCATATATCCATTGGAGGGCATTCGCAGTATCTGAGTCAGTCTGATGCCAGTCTGATGAGTACCTACTGGCACTAAAGACTGAAATTACAAGAGCTTTACAAAGCAATTTACCGCACTTCAGCCACCACATAGACACTCTATGTAGATGTAGACGCAGTTTTATTTAAAGAAAAAATTAAATAAAAGGATCACTGACTGGGACCAACAACAAATGAATGGCATTCCAGCACGAAGGCAACAACAAAGCCTTAGCCTTACATAGCCGCCTAGGAGATGCTACGAGTACCTACCTACCTCTGCTGAATAAGATTCACAGATTATATAGGCGTTGGCTCCGTGCATCTATAGGCATGATTTGTAGAACTGGTTGTGCCAAGACGTGCAATTAAGTCCAAGAGAAGCTGCTGCAGGAATGCAAATACAAATATGAATTCCATTTCTCTTCCTTTGCCAGGCTCACAGTCACACAACGACAAACGACGCCGTTCAAGGTGAACAAAATCTTTCAAGTGGTGGACGCAGTAATTATTTGATCAGAGTGACGCGGTGCACGAGCATTCTAGCGTCAATTTACGTAATTCCAAAGCGAGTGTGGGTGGAAACTACCGAGACCGACACCGAGTGCGAGTACCCACTGAAACTAACTACTTTTACATCAGAGCAGATAATTATTTGCTTTTATTCGTTTGCGCATTAGTTGGTGCGTTTTTACTTTCGTTTTCTTATGGCCAATTGGTACTGGTAGTACCGTGTGTTGCGGAAACCCAGTGGACAGTGGACAGTGGACAGTTGTTGAAGTTCATGATTAATGAAGGTGGTTACACACTGATTATTTTGTTGTGTCTTGTTTTTAATGGGAAGCGATTATTAAGGTCAGTTGCGAAATAAATTTTTATAGAGATATGGATGGAGGTGCCAGAAATGTTTCTAGATGTGGCACGGGAGCATATACCAAACGTTTGTCAGGCGACAATTTGTAGATCACTTGTCCATTGGTCTGTTTATAGTGTCAATTCTTGTCTTCATATATAAAGGCGCTCATTTGCAGAACTTATTTGCGCCTCTAGTACCTTACCTCAAGAAAAGAAGAAAAATCGAAGGTCCAGAAAGGCAAACATAATGAAATTATTATTCAAATTCAGGATAACGAACGAAGATGATTTATATCTTAAAAGCTTTGTGCAAAACTGAATTTTATAATAAAAGAAGGTTTGTTCCGGTCGACTGGGAGCTGCAAGGTGTTCTTGTAATATCCCCTGATTGAATAACAGCTTAGGGCCAGTTATAGCGATATGTAAAATGCAACCGAAAAAATGCTTTGCTTTTTTGAACCACTTAAAGTTAACGCTTGAACTTAATATTGGTCTTAAAATGTTTCTTATGAATTATAAAGTTAGTTTATAAAAAAAATAAGCAAATTATCTTTAAATTTTTGGGAAAAAAACATTTATTAATTTTTTCGTACGAAACAAATTTTACTAGAAAAATTGAAGATAATTTACTTACTTTTTTTGATAAACTATCTTTACAATTCCTTAGCAACATTTTAAGACCAAGATTGAGTTCAATCATAAAGTTTAAGTGGTTAAAAAAAAGCAAAGGAAAATGTGTACGGTTTAGTTTTTCGTGTCGCTATAACTGCACCCTTAGATATCCGCTTCTGGACTGAGATAAAGCACATCCTATATTTTGAATTGTGACTCTGAAAACGGCAGTCAATTTGGTGAAATAGTTTTCAAATTAACTGCGGCCAAACACTTGGGAACATATTTAAAAAAAAAAGCTATAATTTTACATTAGTTTTTAAGGATTGCTGCCCTGGCTGCTTCGGCAAAAAATGTCAATCCAATTTGGCTGTACAATTGTAATGGCTAAATGCTGTACCTATTTCAAGAGGAGATCGATCAGTATTGCGTGATTAGTGCTCGATTCGTATCATCTTCGCAACATCGACTTTGAATAGTACCGCTCAAAAAAAAAGTCCAAAAGTGTTATATCGTAGAAAAACCTGCTGACGGTTATTAAACTAAGTACAATAAATACGGATAAAATGGGAATTACGTTGGAAGAAAGCATCGCTCAAGCCTGTTAAAAAAGTGGTCAGCTGGACGATCGAAGTACGACTTTATGAAGGTCCATAGATAGTTTAAATGAGAATGCTCACCTAGATATCAAATATTAGGCTACCTTATTAGGCGCTTTCCTGTTGCGTTTTCGTTACATCGGAACAACGATGGACTGCTCAATCGGTTGTTCCGTTGGATCACGTTTTGTCGGACCTCAAAATTACTGTCCAACGACCAGTCGCTTTTTCGTTTCATCAAAGTTCAGATGGACAGACAAAAACTTTAACGTCAACCTGTCGATTGATTGAACTTCGTTTACTATCCAACGATTTGTGGGTTTTTTTTATTTTATCGGAGTTCCTAAGTACTGCCCAACGAGACGCAGTCAACTTCAACCTGAATTTCATTTCATAAGTTTTCGAAATTGCTATATCCGATGTCCTGTCGCTTATTCGTTTTATAAGAGTTCCGACCTTCTACCAATCGCGCCAGAAGACGTTTCAGTTCAAAAATAGTGGGTCATTAATAGTTGCGTCTATGTCATCTTCGACTTTTGATGGTTTTCAATTTGAAAACCTCTAAAACTTCTTTTACCAGACTCACCGAGTCACAAAAAGTCGTTTGATACAAGTAGTCTTTTAAGTTGTGTTTTTTGTATAGACGATGCCACGCCCCCTTATCTAAAACTCTTCGAATTCCACTATGAATATCCTCGTAAGACCCATATGCATGTATCAGGCTATGATTAAGATCTGATAAAGCTTCTGGAAACTTATAAGAGGGTGCTCCAAACAGCTCTGTAAATTTCGAAAATGTAGCTACTTTCATTTTTTATTTACTTCCGACTGAATCGCATTCAATTTTATTTGGAAGAAGAAGAAGAACATTCATTATTTTCTGAATGCAGTGTATTTCCTTTCGGAATTTTCTTGCCGTAGAAAAAGTGTCAAAAAATAAACAATCAAGTCATTCTTCTTGAAGGCTATACAGATGGATGCAAATCGATTTTGATTACAAGGCTTAAGTCAAGTTGTCTCACCTTGGTATGAAAAATTGAACACTTAAAAAATAGTAAATTACGATTTGGGGTTAACTAAGTGAACAACAAATCGAAAACAAAAATTATAAATGCTTTCCAGTTTTACTCCACCATTGATCAGCACTTTTCGGGCTGTCCCAAAAAAACACTGTTCCACTGCTCCAATTCTTGTCCCACCAAAAACGAGTGCATTTCCTCATTTCAGCCAAAGTCGGTCGAAGCCAGTGAGTAGCGCCCTTTCTTGCAGCCACCTCCCAGTTGTATTGTGTTCGCCACAGCAACAGCACTTGGCTCATTCAGCAGGAAGACTAAAACAGTTGAAGGCCATTCAAGCCACCGTATGCTCTGCGTACAACCACGTTAGTTATTTTGCGAATTTGAGTCAAGTCAATACGCCGCGCGCCGCTCAAGTGCCGCAGTGCCAGTCAGTCTACTAACCTGGTCCATACGAAATATTTTCTTTCAAGTTATTTGTTTCTCATTCGCGTCGTTAAAATGTTTATCTCGAGAGATAAAATCGAAAGTGATTCCAAAGCGGTCGTGTGTTAGTGATCCAATTGGGTGTGCAGTAGAAATGACCGCGACAATAGACAGCAGTTCAAGTATCTCACAGTCAGTCGTTTAGTTTGTTTGGGGAAATGTGATTTCTTCGAGTTGTCGTTTATTGGATACGAGTTAACGTGACCTACCGTAAGTGTTTTCCTGTTTCGGCTGCATCTTACACAATGCGGTTACAAATCTGACATTGGAATTAAGATCATCGTGAGTAATGAATTTATAAACGAAAGCTCTTCATTGAGAAGACGTTTAATTACGAAGAAGGTGTTTGATAAAAATTAAATTTCAATCGAAATGAGTGGATCCGGATACCTAAATGGGTTAGAAGTAGGGCAGCAGAATTAAAAACAAGAGCCATACTGTTGTTTGTAGGCCGGATGTATGTAGTCTCCCCCGCAGATTGATGTTGAATTCCAATTCCGAATTTAGATACAAGGTACAAATGACGATATGAACCTAATTTATCAGCGTTAAGGGTCATAAAATCTCAGCGTAGGCAGTGTGTATAAAAAGAAATAACAAATTTAGTTGCACAAGTGGAATTTTCGATAGCTATATTTTATTGACCTTAACGATAGGCATACCTATGATGTTGCAAAATGAAAGATCGCAGATATTGCTTGAATATGTATGCACAAAAATTATTGAAAGCTCTTTTTATTTCATAAATATTTATGCGTTTTTATGAACTCTTTGGACTTGTTTGGTATTTTTTCTTATAAACATATAATTGGCACAACGAGTCCGCTTAGGACCATGCGCTTGCGTAGTGAGAATTTTTCTTTACGGGACGAATGGAAGGGACTTACACTTTTATTCTAAGTCCGAACGAATTGAGAGTTTTTTTTAAGGACAGATGTATTCTAGGATATTTGTGAGAATACCCTGTACCAACTGCACCTTAAGAATTTTGGGGCTTCTTAAAAAATAAATAATTAAAATTGGAAGTGACAAAGCTCATTTTTAAAAGGATATTTCGTTCCTCTTTTGATACGAACTGTAAGCGCCTATTAAGTTCGCACCGGACATTGAAGTTTCGCATTTATTTAACCAGTTCCAGACACCTTTGTATTTGAATATTCAACTACAATTAAGCCAAAACCAACAACCATTTTCAGTTAGAACAACTGCTTTAAAGTTGAGCACTTCAAGGCATATAAACCATCGGCTTTTTGGGTACATATCTGAAGAAAAACTGCGACCTCTGATCGCATGATATAATGGCGTTATTGAATTAAAATTATTTAACTTAAAGGAAACTAAAGTATAAGCATGCGTTAAATCGCATGACATAAGATCTGCTATATTTAGAAATATTCCCAGTAGAACGAAGTAAACTAGAATCTTCTGCATGCGATCAAATCTACTTGAAATATTTAATATCGACACTGAGATTTTATCGTATGCTGAATTGAGCGGAGACAAAGCGTTAAATCGCATGATAGATTGTGATCGAAAATTGTTGCGGTCAAAGAAAGAAATGTAGAATCTTCAGCATGCTATAACAACAAACACAATCTACTGCACAAGCTGTTATCGCAATAAGCAGTGAGTTGCGAGCATGCGTTAAATCGCATGACATAATAGTCCATTTTAATTAAAACCATTTTCAAAGAAATGAAGTCAAGTCATATTTTCGAACGCAATTGTAATGAACAAAATTAGCTTCAAACTTGATACAATTTTTCTCGCATGCGAGAGGGAACAAGCCTTAAGTCCCATGGTAGAATGTTAGTTAACTCAAAAGTATAGTGGAATCTTCAACCCAAAAACCTTTTTGATACATCAAAGATTAACACGACGTAGGTATTCATCACAAGCAGTGATCAGTTGAAAGCATGCGTCAAGTGTCATGACTTAAAATCTGTTTTACTTAATTGTATACCTACACCAAATTACCCTGCCTGGGAACAACCTGTGATATCTAAGAGATGAAAAAATTTGTTGGGCTTGTGCGAAATGACGGCGATAAGTTATAGAGCATTCAAAATTAATGTGTCGGAGATCATTTTATAACTTTGTGTTAGTGGGCAATGTTGTAGCTGAAATTTACGTTTTGTAACTCTTTTAAATCAAAAAATTTACACAAAGACCTTAAATGTGATCCCTTTGTTGCAAATCCTTCCCTGCCAATTACCAATTCGCATATACTTTGGGTAGTTTTTAACAAATCAGCGATTCTTTTAGACTTGCTCCGACTTCAACCATTTCGTCATGAACCTTTTTGCCCTGGATTCTAAGATGAACCCGCCGGCGAATGTAATTTTTTTTCAGGAGTGCTTTGCTGAAATATAGACAAGATGTCTAGTTGGGCTTAGAATTGCCAACTCAGCAGATTTCTTGCTGAATGAGTCTATAATTTTGTTTTTTTTGATACTTTTTGACATTTGACAAGTAGGACTTTAGGTCTGTTCCTTTACTTTTGTAGTAAAAATGGAAAAGACTGTCAAAATGAGAGTGGAGGAGATAACTTCTCTCTCAGAGAGGGAAACTTGCGCAAACGTTAAGGAACGCTTTTGTAGTAACCTGTGAAAAATGACAGATAGTTCATAAATGCCAAATGCCAAATAGAACAACAAATTCAATTCAAGTCAATTTTAAGGCGACTGAGAGTTGTTTCAATTCTTGAGCAAAAACTATTAAGAGGGGAAATATCTTGTTCACTCGAAGTCGCTCTCTTTTACGATTTTTTAGAGTGGAGAAACGACAACTGAGTAAAATGCGTAAAAATTCGTAAAAATTCGTAAGATTTAAAATTAAGGGAACAGACCTTTTGTTATTGTAATTGCGTTCAGAAAAGCCTACTTTATTTTGCTTTGCTAAGATAAAAGCTAAAAAAAAATCGCCTATAGTCGCTGCCAATGGCTTATCCGTTTGCAGTCGATAGCCCAATTGTGATTGTTTTGAAAACAATCCCAGGCCCAGCTCACAGTTTTATTGTGAAAGTGCTGCCAAATTTGCTTCAAAATAACCAAACAGTGATGATATCAGTGCTGCATGACAGCTGCTTTCATTTTTGACAAATCCATTCGCAGCTATCTTCGTGCAGTACTCTGAATGATCATTTCGAAGCAAGTTGATTATGTAGTCGAAAGTACAAACTTGACACTGCTTCGTATATTTTTTTATACACCTATCTATAAAGATCCGTTCATTAACATTGTAGACAGACACTCAAACCGCACCGACTATTAACTGAGTACATATTAAAACAGCAATTGCTTCTCTGCTACTCAACTTTTTGCTTCAACACTTTAGTATGGAAAAAGTCAGTAACTCCCATTTATTTGGATTTCCATATTTACAAATAATTACAAATATCAATAAATTCCAGCAATTTATAAGCACACAATTACACGTCCGGCAATTTTCTGGGTGTATTCCAACATACATCGCATTGCATCCATCATCCAATCATCTCCGGCACTACAAGTATTTATCTATCGAATCTACGAAAGCTTGTTTCATGCTAATTTATTGTTTCAATAAATATTGATTCAAAATCTAACACTAGAATATCATAACAACATTATACCAAGCGAAGAGTGTCTTAGGTAATCGCTTTAAATGTTGACGTCTCTGATGTGTATGACCGTAATAGATTTTTGTCTTTTCAATACTACAAATATTTCAATTTGTATCTTTTCAGTTTAAAACAGAAGAATAACACTCAAAAATGGCGGTTAGAATGAACGAAACAAACACGATTGTCGATCGAATGGTGCACTTTTTCGTGGAGCATGAAGGTAAGTTATTTGCGAGCCGTCAAACGAGCCGTCAAACGAGTTGTGTAAAGAAGATATGTTTGCTTTTGAAGTTAGCTTCTATTAGGTGGAGGTCGAATTAAACCAAAAGTCTATTAACCCTTTTTGTAAGTTCTTAAGTAATTAAAAAAAAAACAGCAACATTACCTACCTCTTTGAGTGTATTTGCGAAGTCAACAGAAAATGTGCAATTTTGTTGTTTTTGACGATGTCCATCAATTAGCTGAAGAAGCAACTTTTCACGAAGCGCTCTACTCTAAATAACTGACCTAGTTAACTATCAAGTCAATAAGTGAGTAAGAATTTCTGTATGTATATTCTTATGACGTAATCGTAAACGTGAAATCGCATTTAAAGTTGCCATACGCAAACCGTGACAGCGGAAGAGCTCAGCCTGATCAGGTTATCAAACCAATTTTAATTATTATGCAAGCAAAAATTGCAATAAAAAAAGCTGTTTTGTTGAGCGCTTATGAAAAGGAAAACTGCGAAGAGCAAGCGAAGATAAATACGTGAGATTCTCCGTAGTAGGTATCTGTCGTAAAAATTGATTGTAATTCGATAGCGGTTCTCAGTAGCTACCGCCAAAAAGACATGAAGGCGATGGGTTTATTCATTCGGCATGATTGTAAAGGAATAAGTTGCCAAGGTTGAGGTGGGGTGTTATACTTTAAGAAAGAGGGCTGAACGCAGTTGCAGATTGGAAGCAGCACTCATATTAATTTGCAGGGCCAACATTAGCAAGGGTTGTCCAATAAGGCTGGTGAGTAAATCAGAATCAGAATAATCTGGGACATCCATCTGGTATTCTGTAAAGACAAATATCAAACGTGCTTCGCTTCAGCATCTCTGTAAAAAATTAGCTGCGAACCGATATGACTTTTGAGATGTTTTACTTATTTTTCCGCGCTTGGTTCCAGTGATTTGTTAGCAGGCGGTCTTTCGAAGACAATCGTTGTATCAGTGCAGAATACCATTTAAGCCATAAGTCAAGATTGGGTTTCTTTCTTGGGAAATTGTGCTTAACAAGCATTTCATACTCATTCATAATATCGTACTTTTAACATTCATTTCTGGAGTCCAATGACGTTTGGTAGTTTGCAACTATGCCTTTTTGACATAGCATGATCACTTGTAGAATCATGCCTCAAGCCTCAAGCCTCACTTGAAATCCTTGGGTTATCCATTGTAAGGTTTTCATATTAGCTGTCCGAAATGATAATCCCCTGTTGTCTGCTTCTGCAAGTTATTGCCACGCCCCATACTCAATCCCGCCCACATATCATAAAATGCTTACAATATGCAGCGATGTGCCAAATCTTGAAACCAAAACTGCTATAAGTGGCAGACAAGTAGAGGGCTTTATATTTTTTTTGTATACGATGTGCCACGCCCACTTATCCCGAACTTTAATACATCATTGAGAAAGGATAAAAATGACCAGCAGAAGAAGATGAAGATGAATCTTAAGATGAATCTTAAGATGAACAAGAAGATGAATATAAAGATTAACATAGATGAAGATGAAGATGAAGATGAAGATGAAGATGAAGATGAAGATGAAGATGAAGATTAAGATTAAGATGAAGATGAAGATGAAGATGAAGATGAAGATGAAGATGAAGATGAAGATGAAGATGAAGATGAAGATGAAGATGAAGATGAAGATGAAGATGAAGATGAAGATGAAGATGAAGATGAAGATGAAGATGAAGATGAAGATGAAGATGAAGATGAAGATGAAGATGAAGATGAAGATGAAGATGAAGATGAAGATGAAGATGAAGATGAAGATGAAGATGAAGATGAAGATGAAGATGAAGATGAAGATGAAGATGAAGATGAAGATGAAGATGAAGATGAAGATGAAGATGAAGATGAAGATGAAGATGAAGATGAAGATGAAGATGAAGATGAAGATGAAGATGAAGATGAAGATGAAGATGAAGATGAAGATGAAGATGAAGATGAAGATGAAGATAAAGATAAAGATAAAGATGAAGATGAAGATGAAGATGAAGATGAAGATGAAGATGAAGATGAAGATGAAGATGAAGATGAAGATGAAGTGAAAATAAATGTGAAGATGAAGTTAAAGAGGAAGGTACCCATAAAGCTGAAAATGAAAATGAAAGTGAAGATAGAGGAGAATACGAAGACGAAATGAAAGTGAAGATGACGATGAAGATAGAGGTGAATCCAAAGTTGAAGGCAAAGTTGAAGATGAAGACAAACATAAATATGAAGGTTAACATAAAAATGAAAATGAAAGTGAAGATTACGATGAAGACAAAGGTGAACACGAAGATGAGTATGAAGTTGAAAATGAAGATGAAAGTAAAGATGAGAACGAAGTTAAATTAAAATTTAGAAAAATGGATACAAGAAATTTTAAGCCTCACAGTAAAAAATAATTCTGCCTGATTTTGATTTGATTTGATTGATTTGATTCAAAGCCAACAAAATTTGGAAGCAATATTTCAAATTTTACAAGAGTAGGTATTTCAAAATTGTACATTGAGGGACGTAAGAAGATATCAATTAGTCTTCCAGAGTTTTCCTGAAGAGCTATTATGAGTTTACAGCTCTGATAACTTCTGTATTGCCTCAGTCTAAAGACCACTTTGTCTTCAACCTTAGCTCATCGCTAGTTCTCGTTTGACAAGTTTTTAGAAGGGAGCCATGATTGTCATATAAATATAATGATGACTGACGAATTTGTTAAGCCTACTGCAGCGTGACTATTCTCGGCTGAAAGCAAGAAGCAAGGATTCAGAAACGCTCATCACCCGTAAACGACTTTTAGGAAAAAAACAAAATTTCGAATCATTTTTCAGCTGTCAAACTGGTTGTCGCTGAAAGTATTGCCAACTCGAAAAGCAAACCGTTAAAAACATCCCTACTAATCGACCTTTCTTTAGGAACTTCTTAAGACTCATTTTAATTGCAAACATTTCTTAAATTATTCTTACAGATATGCGAACAAAAAGCTGGTTCCTCTCCAATTCGCCCGGCCCGCTGTTTATGATTTTAGGTACCTACCTGTATTTCTGCCTTTATGCTGGACCTCGTTACATGCGCGATCGAAAACCGTTCGAACTGAAAAACACGCTACTCGTCTATAATGCGTTTCAAGTGCTACTAAGCTATATTCTCTTCTACGAGGTGAGTTTAAAATTGTCAAAAAAAATGCATACTCACTTTAAAAATATATATATTTTATTTTAATAGGGCTACAAAGGCGGATGGGGTGGTCACTACAATTTTAGATGCCAAGAGGTCACCTATGACAATGATCCAATCTCAATGAGGGTATGGTCGACGTAGTTTAGAAATTTTACTTATGGCATGGATGTCAACTTGATTCTCGTTACAGATGGCGGGAGCGGTCTGGCTGTACTACATCGCGAAAATCACCGAACTCTTGGACACGGTTTTCTTTGTTCTGCGGAAACGACAACGTCAGGTGTCATTTTTGCACTTGTACCATCACACTTTGATGCCAGTTTGCGCCTTCATTGGAGTTAAATACTTTGCAGGTAAGCACTTGATTGGATTTCAAAGAAACGACGAACATTGTGGAAATCGAATTTTTCTGATGACAAGCTACATATAGCCGATTAATTTTCACACCTACTACCTACGAGTGAATTGGTGGACAAGTTTTTTACATTTTTGACTACTGCTCAAAACCAGGTTTCTCTCTTCTTTCAGGTGGCCATGGAACTCTTCTAGGATTTATCAACTCGTTCATCCACATCATCATGTATGCTTACTACTTGCTGTCAGCTTTGGGACCAAAAGTACAGAAATACCTCTGGTGGAAGAAGTACCTCACCATCATGCAGATTGTAAGATTTCCCACCATCGATCAGCTGTCCCTCCACATTGACAACTTGTTTCCGTTTTTCTGTAGATCCAATTCCTGATAATCTTTGTGCACACCATTCAAATCCAGTTCCAGCCCAATTGCAACTTCCCCAAGTCGATTGCCGCCCTACTGACATTCAATGCTGGCTTATTCACCTACATGTTCAGCTCGTTCTATGTGAAGAGTTACAAGAAGGAGGCTGCACAAGCGGCGCGAGACGCTCTAAAGAAGGACTAGAATTACGATTAGATATCTATTGGTTTTTTTAGGATGCAAGTAGACTAGATTAGTGTTAAGATTTCTTTGTTAACATGTGTACGGGGTGTATGCCTACTATCATGGAGCTAAGGCTAAGCGTGTGTATATTGTGTTTACATGGTGTAAATAGGACCAAATATTAAGCTAGGTGCATAGTTGGAAAAAGTAGAAATTTACTTGTGTCTTCAATAGGAGGAGATGCAGTCAAGAATTGTATTTATTGTAAGGTGTTTTGACGTTTTTTTTTATTTAAAAGAAAATGTAAAATTACATATAGCGATAATGGTAGTTGAAATTAATTTAATAGCTCTAACGCATGGCGATAATTTCTTTGGAGGAAAACAAACAATCGCCTGTACATATTCGAAGCCCTGTGGAGATTCTCTTCAGATTGACTTTTAAATTGCCGCGGAGCTTATAAGCGTTTTATTTTTAAACTGTATATTTTTCCCCAATTTTTATTATATTACTTGACAAACGAATTTTATTTTAATAATTGTAATTGGATTTGCCCACCCATAGAATTTGATCAAAATGTGTCCCAAAACCGATTTTTGATATTAATTTGAAATAGGTATTTGGGTTAATGTTATTTTCATTTTAGTATAGGTCTATTTTTTTTAAATTGATCAAATCAAAGCTGGACAATTGTGCAAACTATGATTTTAGTTTAAGAACTAAATTTAGAAAAAAGGAAAATTGTGTACAACAAATTATGTATAAAATTATTTCAGCATAGAGATGATGAACGAATAAAATTAAGTTTTTTGTACAATTTTGCGTTTCCTTTTGGAAAATTACAAAACCTTTTCACGTAGGACCTTGGAAGAACATGGTCGATGATTACGTTCATTTTTGTATTCTAAAATTGTTGAATGAGCCGTCGTATTTTTTAACAGAATAAGACTCGAATTTCGTTGGTTAAACTTAATTCAGACTTAATTCTTTTTACTTTAAAGAGCTTTAATAAATATCAGACCAACTGCAAAAATGGTGACACTGTTGCTGTTCCTATTGAAGCTGCTTGAAAATGAGAATGTCGAAAAGAATAATAGAACCTATATAAAGAATTTTACAATAAAATACTGTAACGTTCTCCTTTTAATATAAATTGTTAATTTTTAGTTTGAAGTAGTTTTGATCTGAGCAAATTGGTATTAAGCGGCATGAAGTAACGTGGATTGATCAACTCTGAATCAGAAATAGTAGGGAATGGACTTTCGGTTGGAAAAAACAAATTAATCAAAAAAAAAATACTACAGACCTCAGGACAGGACTACAAAGCGCACATTTTTTTTATATATTCCTCTGCGTTACAAAAAGTAAAAAGAAAGAGAAAGTATAAGGTTTTTGTTTGAAAAAGAAAGCATTAAATTATTTAAACCAGAAATTAGAATAACCGGTGACTTATTATTTGAAAATGTGACCATATTTTGTATTTGTATTTATAACATTTTTGTTGGAATTCAAGTGCATTGTTTTATAAACCAATGTGGTTCTAAACAGTTTTCTGACAGTACAAACTTGACGACTGAAACGGCTTCCTTCGCATTATTGAGAAACAAAACAATGCTTTCTCTTAAACGATGTGATTTTGATTTTATCCAAGCACTATTGAGTATGCAATTTCAAATTATATTCGGGTAAAAATTTTAATACGCAATCAACAACATTTACTTTCATTGAACCCAATTAATATGAGATGTCGTTACTACTTACTGTAAACTTAACTTTTGTCCTAAATTACCCGCAGACAAAAAATGCGTAGGTACCTCCCAGGAAACCATTTTCGTAATTTTACCTGGAGCCGGTTTTTTCTCCAAAAGTCATAAAAACTTAAGTTTGCGGTCAAGTCAATTTTTCTTTTATTTGTCTGCTGGGATCGCATTCCTTAATAAAAGTTGTAAAAACAATGAAAATTGTTAAAAATTGCAGTTAACCCAAGTAATTATCATAAACAGATTCTTCCAACATCATCAATTTGTGTTTTTCCTAAAACTGTCATAAAATTATCAGTCATTAATCAATAACAAGCAACAACCCTTTCCAGGTACGCAAACCAAGAAGTAGCTTTTTGGTTGCACCCTCTCCACCCAGGTAGCAACCCTTTACCTATAAATAGTATCCCCGTTACACAAGTTGGTCAGTTTAATTTCAAACACCGAACTAACACCACTTGGCAACATTTTAAGCAACAATGGAGATTTCGTGCCGTATTTCAAAGTGCTGGTGGGTAGGAGATGCCAACCTCCTCCTGCATCACTGTCAAACCTATCACCCGACATACATCAGGCAGATTACCAACGAGAACGGATTTGACTTTCATTTCGACGATCTATTAGAAGACGCCTACCTTCTCTGGAGCCGCGAAGGACTCTATTGGTTCTTGCGGGATATACACGAAGACGGCAGCTGCATCAGAAGAGGAGTATTCATCGTCGGCAATTCGGCTGAATGCAAATACACGGTGAAAATTGGTCAAGTCGGCGACGGTGCTGTCACCCACATGGGACCCTTCAAAACTGAAACATATCCCAATCAATACGACCTGGAGTGGTGTTTCTCCAGTTTAGAGACCATGCATCGAGATATTCCCTCAAAGTCCTTCACTGTCTTCTTTGAGTACGGACAAAGAAAGCGGTACTTGAGGTTCCAAAGGAGAGCGGACTGGCAGAAGGAATTAGCCGGACACATACACAACAAGGGTGTGGAAGGACTCCGTCGAAGAGGAATTACCCGACACAGGGCAGTTAAGCACAAGTTTCCGCAAGTACAAGGCTTCCCTTTGGCTGCGCTTAGAAACCGTTTAGGTCTTGACTCTTGAGTCGCATGTATATAATTTTTAAGAATTTCTATTGACATGAATAAAAATAATTTATTTTGTAAAGTAAAACGAAAAATTGTTCATTTCTTTGTGTGATTTCTAATTGCATAGTTTCTCTCCGAAACGTTTGGTGCATTCTTCATTTGTGTCCTATATCGAGCCTCGGCGTCTTCCCCATACGCTGCATTCTCTCATAGGGGCAGAACATATTGAGTTGAGAAGCCTCTAATTAAAATAACGAAATTCGACTTCTTTTGTAAGGGTTGTTTGTTTGATTTTTTTTATTAAATATTTAAGTACATACTAAAGAACTACAAATACAATCCAAACCTTTGTTTTGAAGTCAATAAACTGAAAACAAAAGAAAACACACAATTCGCCTTTAGAGCTCGGATTTATGAACAATCCGTCCATTGCACTTACTGAGTTGATTTGAAATATAAATATTTTAACTGTATAGTTATGGGCTTAAATCAGTAGTTTTGACAAGAACCCACATTTCCATTTGGTTTTTGTATTGGATGTCCTATAAATTTTCGTATTTTTCCAATTTTACAACCGATACAAATACTGGGAATGAAAATAAATAAGATGGCTTGTAAATTCCAGTTAATAACGCTAGGTAGGTATATCTAAGATTTAATGAAAGTTGAAGATGGGGTTCAAAATCAAACTGCAAGTTAGAATGTAAATCTCTTCTTAGATTGTGTTACATTTTCAATAAACATTCAAATATGAGTATGTGTCTAATATTTCTTAGAGTTCGAGACATAACATTATGTAATGGTGGTGGCATTGCGAAAAGAAAGAGGTGGTGGGAAATAGACTGAAGAGATGAAAAAAGTTGTTGGGATCAGGATAAGGTTGTGGGAAAAGGGGAATGAAATGGAATGGAGGAAAAAAAAAAAAAGTAGATCGGTGTCCCTGACGCGGGTGCATGCCTTGCTAGCCTAAGCTCAAGCTCGTCGGATTGGGGGGGGATCTTGCATCCGGGAAACCGAAGTTGCACCACTACACAAAGAGTTGCATGCATTTAATATACTCCATAGGATACCTACGGATCGGTGGAGAAAACTTTTTAACACGGGAAAAACTGTAATTGATGATGACCTACCACTACCTCTGGAGAAACAGATGGTCTTCCTCCAAGCGGGTCTTTACCCTCCCAGCCATGTGCAAGTGTCCGCTGAGATTTTTTTCTTGCACCCAAGAAAAGCCCTATGCTTTTCTTTTTTTGTTTACATGGACCGACTAGCTAAACCATCAGAATGAGACACTATAGACTTTGATTATTTTCTGTACATTATTTATTTATTAATTCAATATATACTTATATACTAATGTGACAGAAGGATATAAATCTAACGTATTCATGAATTATTATAGGATTCAAAATTATCCTTGGCGAATTTTTTATTTCGGCATTTACAGAAGAAAATCGTTAAATGAATAGACAGGTTAGAGAGAAAAAAAAACTATTAAAAGAAGAGAAAATGCGACCTGGTAGCTCAGATGAGGGGAAATAATATTGCCGCATGGCAACCCTCCTTTTTTATGGGCATATTTCTGCCTATCTAAATAAATCATCAATTTGTTTGTAATTTTGTATGTAGGTAATCGTAATGAAATATGATTTTAAGCTTACCCCGGTTTCCGCGTCGTCAGGCCTGTCGATGAGGATTCCTTGGTGTACCTGCAAAAGGAAAATGGAAATATCCACTATGTGGGAGGAGCCACCGAAAAAAACAGCTCATCCACTCTCTTACTACCACAAATTGATGGTCTCTTTAGTTTATTTTTCTTGCCCTTTTTTTTTCTTTTATACTTTTACTTTTAGCAAACCAAAGCGCACTCTCTTTGACAAAAAAAAAAACTTTAAACTTTTCTCTTTTTTTTTTCGTTACCAATACAATAATTTTTATGCCGATACTCAAAACAAAAACAAAACTCAAATATAGAAAAAAAATGGAGAGGGAAGGGGTGGATGGTTCTTATTATTCACAAAAAAAAACTTTCTGCCTCGCTTTTAAAGATGGCGTTGAGGCGGTGACCGGGTGAAGACGTTGGGGATCACACGAGGGGGATCGTAGATGCTTCTTAAGTCAGCGCGGGGGGTGGATGTTAGCACTAACGACCAGGGTTGGATTCGTGTTCTGGTATATCCGATTCGACGGGGGGGGGGGATGGATGTTATCGGGAGGCGAATTGATGACGTGGTCACGGTGACGTGGTACGACGATCGCGCTCGAAACAAAAAAAACACACCCCGGCGGATTTTCTTTACGGTTTGGCGGTTTTCTTACGGCTCAATGCTGCCAGCGGTGTGTAGATTATGGTGCAGGTGGTTTAAATTATTTTTGTGGGCAGGAATTTGCGGAAAACTGACCGAGGGGGTATTAGTCCTCTTGGGAGTAAAATAGCCACTGTCTCGCGGACTTTTAAGTTCACTTTTTTTTTTTTTTTAAAATGATATAGAGTTCACTGGTTTATAGCGTCAGGTTATTAAATTTTAAAAAGAAAAACTCCCGTCACTGCTCGTTTTTTTTTTGTTTCGCAACTTTACCCACGCGGCGATATTTCGTCGCTCTTTTCCGAGACTTTTTCAACCGACCGCTCGTGAGATTACCACCCAACTGACCAAGATCCTCCTTCTCAACAGCCAAAGAACTATCCATTATATAAAGCATCGTCGCACGTTCCCATGGCGTGATGCCCCCTAACGCTAACTATTTTAGTGAGTTGAACATAAGAAGAGAGAGAGTTTGTGTTATCGGGACTTTCACCGCTTCTGCTAGCCATGCGCTTGCAGCACAATGGTTAGCCTATGGTTGTTCTTTTCCCCGTCGAATGTTCACCCCACCTCGCTCTAGGTTGTTAAGAGATGCTTATTAGAATCACACCATTGCTTTTTGGAATACATAGGGTTGCTATTTACCAAAAAAAATCGTGGTGTTGGCGTATGGCGGGACCTCGCAGTGGTATGATTTTCTTATTTTTTTTTTTGAATCGACTTAGAATCGATCTAAGCTACTGCACTTGTCAGCCGTACTTTGCATGCAAATAAATGATGGGATGGGGACCTCCGCCGTTACAACACAGGTTAGGTGTAGCGATATTCAAAGCAGAACCCTAAGCTGATAAAAGGAAGGAGTCACCGGCGTATATCCTTTGCGTGATATGTTCCTAAAGCCTTGCCTTTCAGGTCTTCTAGTAAATAGTACGCGGAACCTTGTTTTTCTCTGATCCGGGCTTTTATGAACACTGGAGCCAGTTTTGCATTAAAGCCCTTTTCAAAACTGCTTTGTGCAAAGTTACGTCGGTAAACCTCGTCGCCAACTTTAAAGTCGACCGCCCTCGCCCTGGTGTTATATTTAGTAGCATTTTTGGCAAAAGATAGTTGAATGTTTTCCTGAACTCTATCACGTACCGCAGCATGTTTGTCACTGTTGAATATTGGTACATCCTCGCCATTAATCATATTTAACCTCTTCAACAGAGCATAGTCGGATCCGTGCTGCATCATATTCTGACCATACAAAACGTAATATGGGCTGCATCCGATTGAGCTATGAAGCGTACTTCTTAACGAGCAGGCTATGCTGCTGAGTTGGGTGTCCCACTCCTTTTGACTCTTTCGAATATAAGCTCTTATAGCCGCAATCACAGATCTATTGACTCGCTCTGAGGAGTTGGATTGCGGGGAATGTATTGCGGTAAACATGTGTTCAACTCCATATTTCGTCAGAAAACTCGCAAATTCTCCTGACTTGAACTGCGAACCGTTATCACTAATGATCGTTTCTGGAACACCATAGGCATGGAAAATTTCCTTCTCAAGAAAATCTACAATGGGCTTCGTTGTAAACTTCTTTACGGCTTTTAGGAAGACGTATTTTGATAGGTGATCCAGAACGATAAAAATGCCGATATTTCCGGACTTGGATCGAGGATACGGTCCAAGGAAGTCAATGAAGAGCTTCTGAAACACCCGTGTTGTTTTGACGGGCTGGCCCATTTTTGGTCTTAGCACGACATTCGAGCTTTTGGTCGTTTTACATATCTCACACGACAATATGTACTCTCTCACGTCCTTAACCAGTGATGGCCAAAATAGATGTCTCCTAATCTTTTCGAGCATCTTCCCTATTCCACAGTGGGCTGATGTTGGCGGATTATGGAAGTTAAAGAGAATCTCTGGAATTAACTCGGTCGGCACCCATAATTTCCATGTCTCCCCCTCCTGCTCAGGTGAACCTGTTGAGTAAGACGTGCGCTTGTACACTAACTCGTCTAGTACCTTTAAATCGGGAAGTCGGGATTGGTTGGCTGCAATGTGGGTTTTGAGACTCACATATTCAGGAGAACGAAAGTGTGGCGACTGGAAGTCGATAATAGGAGAAACTTTCTCTAGCGAGCTTAAATCGACTGTGTCTCTTCGGGATAAGCAATCTGGTACCACATTATGAGAGCCTTTTCGATGTTTTATACAAAAATTAAAGCCTTGCAATTTCAACGCCCATCTTGCCAATCTACCAGTCAAATCTTTATGAGACATCAACCACTGAAGACTAGCATGGTCAGTTATAACGGTGAACTCATGACCTTCGACATACGGGCGGAATTTCTGTATTGACAAGACGGCGGCCAAACATTCTTGCTCAGTAACCGAATAATTCCTTTGAGCTTTATTCAATTTCTGACTCATATACGCAATAGGTGTTTCAACCCCTTCGTCATTTAGTTGCGCTAGTATGCTTCCAACACCATACTGGCTGGCATCGCATTGTATGATAAAGGGTCGTTTGAAATCAGGCGTTGTCAGCACTGGAGCAGTAGTAAGCCTGGTCTTAAGCGTGTCGAAGGCTGCCTGCGCTTCAGAGTTCCAGTCGAACGCTTTGCTTTTCTTAAGTAGATTGGTAAGTGGTGCTGTAAGGGCGGCAAAGTTCTGAATGAATTTGCGGTACCAGCCTGCCATACCGAGGAATCGCCTGAGCTGCCGTACTGATCTAGGAGGCGGAAAACTATTGATCGCACTTATCTTATCCGGATCTGTTTGTACGGAGCCATATCCCACTATATGTCCTAAGTATTTGACCGACTTAAGACAGAATTTGCTCTTTTCAACATTGATAGTGAGACCAGCTTTCCTGATCTGCAAAGCCACCTCCCGCAACGCACACATGTGCGAGTCGAAATCCTTCGATATCACTAAAAGGTCGTCGAGATAAACGAATACCATTTCGCGAAGATGACAAGGAATGACCTTATCCATCAACCTGCACATTGTCTGCGGGGCATTGCACAGTCCGAATGGCATAACGGTGTACTGATACAACGGCCGATTCGGAACCGTGAATGCAGTTTTTTCGCGAGAATCCATTTCTAAAGGAATTTGCCAAAAGGCATCCTTTAGATCGATGCTAGAAATGAATTCCGCTCGTGGCAAACGACTTAGTATGCCGTCAATGTGCGGGAGTGGATAGGCATCTTTTAGAGTAAGAGCATTGACCTTGCGGAAGTCAATGCAAAACCTTACCTTCCCTGGCTTTCGAATGAGCACAACCGGAGAACTCCAGGAACTATTGGATTCTTCAATGACTCCCATCGCTAGCATCCGGTCTATCTCGGCGAACATCAGTGCTTCAATTGCAGGTGAAACCGGATAGTGTCGTTGCTTCACAGGACTAGCTTTCCCAACATCAATGCTATGCTGGAGCAAATTTGTCCTTCCCAGACCTTCTTTTTCAAACGAGGGAAAAAGCGACTTAACGTGGCGAAGCTGGTCGCACTGAACGGGTGTAAGATCATGTAACGGGGAATCGTCTGGAGTTAAGACATCTATTTCACCGATAATGTCTGGAGCAAGCTCGAAACTTCTCCAAAAATCCACGCCGAGGTATAGGTTCTGACTTAAGGACGGTACTACAAATAGGGTTAAGGGTTTTGTTACATCACGAAAAGTCACATCTACCAAGATACTTCCACGCACAGCTTGCAGCCTACCTTCAGCAGTTTTAACATATGCGTAATACTTTCTAAAATCAACACCTGATAATAGAAGTTCCTCCGCCGCACTAGCGCCGAGGCAACTAATAGAAGCTCCAGAGTCTAACAATCCACTCATAGATTTTCCAAAAATCTGAACCTCCGCGTAGGGTCTGATATCGCGGCTGTTCCCACTAAGTTCTGCGCATAAAAGGCGTTTTCTCGTCGTATGAACCTTTTTCCAGAAGCAGCGGAGACGTTTTGCTGATCTCGTGGGCGTATGCGTACTATTTTTGGCGAAGATTTCGGAGCGAAGTTGGTTGTATTCTTGTAACCTTTGGTTATATGGCTTTGAAGGATCTATACTGCGGGGTAACACTGTAGGCTGGGTGGGTGCATATCGAAAGATTTCTTGGTCATCTGTCTGAATTTGTTTGTTAGAAGTGAATACTAATTTCTCTGATGAGGATGTGACCGGGTGTTGTTGGCCACATCCACTCTCGAGTTTACCTGAGGAGAACACTTAGGACATTGGGGTTTGTAAATATTTTGGGCACCGCAACCGTAACAGAAAACTTGTCTTGGTTCCAGACAGTCAAAATAGGTGTGCCCTACCGACCGACAATTCCAGCATATAATCCGATTTATTGGAGAACTTATTCCCGCTATTTCATCCTCGACAGGGGACGGGGCCGCAATTTCGGAAATAAATCTACGAGGCGGGATATTCCTTCCAGAACTTCCTCTGTGAAGCTCCTGCATAAAATGTTCGTGTCTATGACAAGCTTTTCTTAACTCAGCAATGGTAGTGACTGGAAAATGGAGTAGCTCGTGCCTCAGATCTGGTTTTAAGTTGCGTATCAAAATTTCTAAGAATTGGGAATCCGCTAGAGGGACCGCCAGCCGATCAGTAATAGCGACAATAACGTCTAGGTAGTCATCGAATGATTCTCTCTCCCGTTGTTTCCTATTCCGAGCAGTTTCAATAATATCGTAATCGGAACGGGAGTCTGAGTACTTGAAACGCAACGATTCGCAGAGAGAATTCCATTCAATTAACTGAACGCGTTTATGATAGTGCCAAAACCAGTCCCTAGCCTTTCCCGAAAACAAAATATGAATGTTTTTGCAAAGTGCTTGGAAATCCCCGTTCAAATTGTGGTTGGTCAGAGCCTGCACGCGGTAGATAAATTCCTCAGCTCTAATTCCGTCGCTAGAACCATCGAATTTGACATTCCAGTTCAGCATTATATTTGAAATTTTACTGGAATTTGACGAGTCTGGTTGGGTACTGGGGTTGTGATGAGTTCTCGCCGGGCTTGGTAGGAAAGTTCGACCTGAAGGTTGATCGTTGGGCTGGACCCAAATGTCGTGATCTGTCATTGGAGTGTTTGGAGGTGCTATGGTAGGAGGTTGAGCGTAGAGATTAAAACATCTCCGAAACATGGTCTCAATAGACTGATTAATTGCGTTAACATTTCTGCGTCTCTCTTCTTCCATTTCCTCCCTAACGACCTGTCGAACATTCACTTCATATTGCTGAGTGACGTTACTAGCCGGTACATTCAGACGGGAGTTAGGTGCGCTACTATTTGGGGGACGAGCAGGAGAGCTCCTATTTGGGGAATGAGCGGGAAGATGAGGCGGTGGACAGGATGGTCTTTTAGTGGCAGATGAGACTCTACTATCAAGAATACTAGGATCTTGGAGGATCCAATTCGCATTGTGAGTAGCGGTTGACCGAGTGTTATATCTCTGCCCTTTCGGAATTGCTCCGCGGTTCCGGTGACTACTCCGAGGTGGAGGTTCACTTTCAACAAGACTGATCTCTTGGTCATGCTCAACAGCCGGTTGCCGGCAAACTGGACAAGAGTCTGAGTTCTTTAGCCAACTAGCAAGACAAGCTTTATGAAAGGTATGACCGCAATTCGTTGAGTCCGTTTCATTTCCCGGGTTAACTGGTTCTTGGCATATTGAGCAAGTTATCACTATCGGATCTACAAGTTCATTTATATTCTCAGAACTGTGTCTTACTGCCATTTTCAAAAACTAGGAGTTAATTGGAAATAGAAACTCTATCTATCTCTATCGGTTCTATGGAAAATTAATAAGTAATTATAATTAATAAGAAAGTAAAGAGTAATATTTAAGAAAGTAATGTGATTGGTTATAAGTTTTCATAAATAAGTGGTCTCATTCCAATGGTTTAATCGCATTAGGTCCTAAAGAAGTGTGGGTAGTGGTAGGGGAAAGCGAACAAGGTACAAGTATAACTAATTTGATGGTTTTCTTTGCGTTTAGTTGTCGAGGTCGCTATATCAGCATTGAGGACTTCAATGTAACGTAATTCCACGACAACTTCCACATAACTATTGTCAAAATATATGGACTGTACCCAAGAAGGATCAGAATCTTGACCCTGGTCGTTGCGAACCAACAATGCGGTTTATGCAGCGCTGTTCCAAAGGGGAACTCTGATTATCTTGAGACAGGTGTGAGCGAGCGTCCTAGAAAGATCACATCATTGCCCTTGGGCGTCCGAACTGAAGTATTATTGTAAGGATAAGCAATTCCAAAGGGTTGATTTGATTATCTAGGTACAGCGTCGTAATGAGCGGAAAACTAATAAAATGTTGAGCAAAAAAAAAAAAAAAAAAAAAAAAAAAAAATAAATAAATAAATCTGAGGAAACTTACTAAATATTTTGTAGCATAGCTAAAACTTTTATTATGATTAGGACCCACATATCCTTCGGGCCCCACGTTGGGCGCCATTTATGTAATGGTGGTGGCATTGCGAAAAGAAAGAGGTGGTGGGAAATAGACTGAAGAGATGAAAAAAGTTGTTGGGATCAGGATAAGGTTGTGGGAAAAGGGGAATGAAATGGAATGGAGGAAAAAAAAAAAAAGTAGATCGGTGTCCCTGACGCGGGTGCATGCCTTGCTAGCCTAAGCTCAAGCTCGTCGGATTGGGGGGGGGATCTTGCATCCGGGAAACCGAAGTTGCACCACTACACAAAGAGTTGCATGCATTTAATATACTCCATAGGATACCTACGGATCGGTGGAGAAAACTTTTTAACACGGGAAAAACTGTAATTGATGATGACCTACCACTACCTCTGGAGAAACAGATGGTCTTCCTCCAAGCGGGTCTTTACCCTCCCAGCCATGTGCAAGTGTCCGCTGAGATTTTTTTCTTGCACCCAAGAAAAGCCCTATGCTTTTCTTTTTTTGTTTACATGGACCGACTAGCTAAACCATCAGAATGAGACACTATAGACTTTGATTATTTTCTGTACATTATTTATTTATTAATTCAATATATACTTATATACTAATGTGACAGAAGGATATAAATCTAACGTATTCATGAATTATTATAGGATTCAAAATTATCCTTGGCGAATTTTTTATTTCGGCATTTACAGAAGAAAATCGTTAAATGAATAGACAGGTTAGAGAGAAAAAAAAACTATTAAAAGAAGAGAAAATGCGACCTGGTAGCTCAGATGAGGGGAAATAATATTGCCGCATGGCAACCCTCCTTTTTTATGGGCATATTTCTGCCTATCTAAATAAATCATCAATTTGTTTGTAATTTTGTATGTAGGTAATCGTAATGAAATATGATTTTAAGCTTACCCCGGTTTCCGCGTCGTCAGGCCTGTCGATGAGGATTCCTTGGTGTACCTGCAAAAGGAAAATGGAAATATCCACTATGTGGGAGGAGCCACCGAAAAAAACAGCTCATCCACTCTCTTACTACCACAAATTGATGGTCTCTTTAGTTTATTTTTCTTGCCCTTTTTTTTTCTTTTATACTTTTACTTTTAGCAAACCAAAGCGCACTCTCTTTGACAAAAAAAAAAACTTTAAACTTTTCTCTTTTTTTTTTCGTTACCAATACAATAATTTTTATGCCGATACTCAAAACAAAAACAAAACTCAAATATAGAAAAAAAATGGAGAGGGAAGGGGTGGATGGTTCTTATTATTCACAAAAAAAAACTTTCTGCCTCGCTTTTAAAGATGGCGTTGAGGCGGTGACCGGGTGAAGACGTTGGGGATCACACGAGGGGGATCGTAGATGCTTCTTAAGTCAGCGCGGGGGGTGGATGTTAGCACTAACGACCAGGGTTGGATTCGTGTTCTGGTATATCCGATTCGACGGGGGGGGGGGATGGATGTTATCGGGAGGCGAATTGATGACGTGGTCACGGTGACGTGGTACGACGATCGCGCTCGAAACAAAAAAAACACACCCCGGCGGATTTTCTTTACGGTTTGGCGGTTTTCTTACGGCTCAATGCTGCCAGCGGTGTGTAGATTATGGTGCAGGTGGTTTAAATTATTTTTGTGGGCAGGAATTTGCGGAAAACTGACCGAGGGGGTATTAGTCCTCTTGGGAGTAAAATAGCCACTGTCTCGCGGACTTTTAAGTTCACTTTTTTTTTTTTTTTAAAATGATATAGAGTTCACTGGTTTATAGCGTCAGGTTATTAAATTTTAAAAAGAAAAACTCCCGTCACTGCTCGTTTTTTTTTTGTTTCGCAACTTTACCCACGCGGCGATATTTCGTCGCTCTTTTCCGAGACTTTTTCAACCGACCGCTCGTGAGATTACCACCCAACTGACCAAGATCCTCCTTCTCAACAGCCAAAGAACTATCCATTATATAAAGCATCGTCGCACGTTCCCATGGCGTGATGCCCCCTAACGCTAACTATTTTAGTGAGTTGAACATAAGAAGAGAGAGAGTTTGTGTTATCGGGACTTTCACCGCTTCTGCTAGCCATGCGCTTGCAGCACAATGGTTAGCCTATGGTTGTTCTTTTCCCCGTCGAATGTTCACCCCACCTCGCTCTAGGTTGTTAAGAGATGCTTATTAGAATCACACCATTGCTTTTTGGAATACATAGGGTTGCTATTTACCAAAAAAAATCGTGGTGTTGGCGTATGGCGGGACCTCGCAGTGGTATGATTTTCTTATTTTTTTTTTTGAATCGACTTAGAATCGATCTAAGCTACTGCACTTGTCAGCCGTACTTTGCATGCAAATAAATGATGGGATGGGGACCTCCGCCGTTACAATTAAGCAAGCATACACCGCACACCAAATATTTGTGATATGTTTGACACTTCGCATTTAACGTTTACCGATTGAAAATAGTGCGCATTAGATAAAATAGACTCCTCGTTATAGACTGATATATCTGAGCTCCAAAAAGTAACAACAAGTTATTATACGCCAAGCAGAAGGCAGATAGGCCAGAGCTGCCTCTTTTCAGATCAGAGAACTCTTATAATATAAAATCTAAGATAAGGTCCGGCGTTAAAGGGGTAACTAGCTCGAAAAGCGCCAAAAAACTGTCACCCATCTTTGCAAGAGTGATGGCTACCTACTGACATTATGAAATAAACTAACAACTTAGGGAAATCTTTTTCCGATATTAGGACTAGGAGTAGGTAATCAAAATCTCTACACAGTGCAAAAAGTCTTAGACCAAAGCAGTTCTGATGAAGAGATTATTCTAAATTTTCTGCACAAATTCTGACTCTACTGTAGTGTCCCCTTGATAGCCTCTGTAGAGTAAGAGTCAAGCTCTGTAGCCTAGAAACGATCTTTCAAACTCTGAGTCTACTAAACAATACGTGCTTCTTGTATTTCCTGTTCTTTTATCAGAGCTGATGGTGTTCTTTCTTTCATAACGATCTTGATTTTGACAATTTTGAACTGATCAAATAGGGAGCGACTTGTTGTATTTACCCTCACGTCCCGTTTGGATACAGCACTATTATTATTTCTTGTATAATATAGATGTAAACATGTCACCTACTGTCAAATACCACTTAAACTGTCATATTAGGTAAAAAAAGGGAACTGCCAGAACACAGCAGTCAGCCGAACATGCAAAACTTCTACACTGTTTCATGAATATCGCACTTATGAAGACTATTAACTGGTACGGAGCATTTACTTCAGTTCTGAGTAAAATGAGTAAAATAAGACCCTGTGCAAATTGCAAAACTTCATGTAAGACTTGCGGTGAATAGTTGAACCTCACAAACTACGTTATTTCAATGAAGATTTGGCCAACATTCGATGATGTCAGAACAAATAACCTCATTTCCAGAACGCGTGAAGATGTCGCTATACTTAGTACGAGCCACTGGCGTCTAGGAACTCACGCAGCCAAGCTAGGGTGAGTGTTCAGCCCTATGTGTAGTTCCTTCTGAGTTCTCTATGAGTTCTATATGAAACTGAATAACAGGTTGCATTAGAAATAGGCAAAAACAAAAATACAAAAATTGCAAAGAATTTTAAAATTTGGTGCCTCAACCATTTTTAAAAATCTAACCCAATTTTTATAATGTTTATATTTTGAATTTTAAAAAGCTCAATAATTTCGATGTAATTTTCAAAATTTGGATTATTTCGAAAATTGATAGTAAATAATATGGCGACAAATTGGAAGGCGGGACATTTTATGGGACAAATTTTCAGTGCGGGACACTTTTCATTGCGGGACACTTGCGGGACTAAAGCCTTATAGCGGGACAGTCCCGAACTGAGCGGGACATCTGGCATACCTACTACCATAACATATCTCTCCCTTTTTATCTACATGTTCTATTAGTTGTGGTTTTAAAACGGCGCTAAAGTGCTACTTGTCATTTTCCCTCATCAGGTTGAAGTGTAAATCAACCAACCAAAGACTTGCGGTGCAATTCAAGCGTTTGATGAAAATCAGCCACAAAAAATTCCAATATCTTCAAGCATTTAGTGCTTTTTAACGTCATTCAATACCACACCTTAAAGTAGCCTCTGTATGGGTAAAAAATTATTTGCATAAACGTCAAAGGGCCCTTACCGTTAGTCGGTCCCTAAGCATACCTAACATAATCACCGCAATCAGAATAATGGAAATCGCATCTTCTACAGAACCACACCAGCTTCCAGGAAATGGCAATGCCATCTCCCCGATTTGATTTCCAAGAAAAGATCAAGATCCCTCCTTCCTCCTTCCCACCTACTTATAACAATTAAGCTCAAGTCCTGATTCTGACCTGTGTATATATATTTGAAGAACATCCACTCTCCGAATGATGATATTGTTATCCTAATGGATGGAGGGTACCCACTACCCACTTCTCAGAATCAAAACAGTCGCCTTCTTCATCTGCCTAACCAACGAATGGATATTCTTAGAAATAAAAGAAACTTCCCCCAGAGTACACTTGAAACCCCCGCCTCCTGTAATATCTGCATCAGAACAGAGCCGTAATTGAAAATTCATATACACTTTATTATTCTTGGTATAGTCTTGTGCCAAGGATTAATATTCAGGTAAAGAGAGAGAGCCTCTCATGCTTGCGACTGCATTTCCCAACTTAATTCCCAAACGAAGTTGGTTGGCTTTATGTATATGCTCCTTGAAAAGAAGCCAACTAGTCGATTCATTTAAATTTGCCAGGCATAAAACATTTCCTCCTTTGGATGCTCTCATAGGTGTTGCCCGCAACGAAAGTCGGTAAGCTGCAAGAAACCTCTCCGCACACACACACATCTTGGTCTCATTTTCAATGGCGAACGAGGATGCATATGCAGTTGCAGTGTTTACATGTGTGTTCCCTAATTACAGATCGCTGTACTCCTGCATCTGTTGATTTATTATGAAATTGTGTAATTGAATTAAAATAATATCCTTGTAGGAGCGCACTTGCACCAGCCACCGGATCCCATTCAGCCTTTGAATGCATCCCATATGCGTCAATAGAATGTTAATTTGATGAATGCACCATACATAGCCGTGCGGAGTCACTGATTTTGATTTCAATTAGCCGAAAACGACGAACACCATTATACGACATACGAGAAAGGATGCACAGAAAAATTGCAAAAAAATAAATATAATTCACACTGAGAGGAGGTGGCATGTTGTTCGAAGGAGGCCTCTGTCTCACTTGAATGGTAGGTACATCTTGACGAATTCCGCAGGAATTAATTCGAATGAATGGCTCTTCTTATTCGAGTGCATTCAAGGTCCTTTTTTCACGATTCGTGCGGTCGTTGCAGTGCGATAATTAAGTTTTGCCACATAGTCTCACCCCCTCGCTTTTATTTGTGTGTATAATTAGTGCACGTCCTCGTTTGGCCCGGGTCAATGGATGGCATCTGTGTGCGCGCACCACAAAATAATCTAAATAATAGCTTGACAAGTTTATCGCTCGATTTATTTGCTGAGGAGAGCTGAGAAATTTGTTCTGGTGAATTTGTGCAGTCTATAACTTGAAAATGACATTAGGACAGCATGACCTAGTTGAGTGTAGTGTCCTTTGAAGTTTATTTGCGTCATATATCGCGGGGTTTTACTTTTTGGGAAGTGCGGGGTTATTACTAAGCAGGATGGTGGCTGTTAATTAAAATTCAGCAGCAATCTACAAGATGTTAAATTTGTCAGCATTATGCGGTTGGCATTGTAGTGGAGTTTGTCGGGCGAGGGGGTGGGTGGACTTCGTGCATTTTACGGTGTGATGTAAAATACTTTGTAAGTAACGACGAGGAGTGTCAAGGAGTTGGAGTCGTAAGGGGATATATTCGGGTAGCGTATACATTTTAAGCTTTTCTTTAGAGTCTTGATGCAAATCGCAGACAACCGATAACGCCAAAAGAGAATTAAGTCTTGACTGTAATAGTGGAATAGAAATGTTGAAGCAGTTTAATAGAGCCAAAGCCGATGCGAACCATGCCATTATTGAAAGGTTGTCACTTCTTAGGTACTTAACGGGCTCCGGATCAGTGAAGAGTCCCTGCCTGAAACACTGCAGCCTCCCATCGTCTGCGATCCCGGGTACGCTGCTCCCATCTACCCAGACCAAGCGAGAATGCTTTGTCTTTGAAATGCGGGTTCGGTCGGTTGCTTGTAATTAAGAACCTGGGAGCTGGTATTGGAAGATTTTCTTAGCTGAAGCATTATTGTCCATTCAATTGATCTGGCCGAGCCAATCTAGTCGAGTTTTTTTTTGGCTTTTTGGACTACATCCACATCTTAAGGGTTCAGCTCATAGAGTTCGCCGTTGCATCTTCTTCAAAAATTCTCCCTTCCTGCTAATCTTTCAGCACTCGGCGCCATAAATCAGAACAAGATCAGGGTAAGAGGTTTTTAAGCATGCGCGTACTTGAGTTAGGAGTTTTAAAACCAATTGCTTCTTTTCTTCTATTCAGGTAGATGATATTGGCAGCAACTCCTCCTGTAGCATAGGGCGACAACTAGGTCCTTCCACCTCTATCTTTTTAATCCAACGTCGCTTTCTCTGCTTGATGTCAACATCCACTTTTGTTAGCCCAGTCGCCAGTCCCGAGCCACAATTCAATGTTGGAAATTAGCCACCGGATCTCAAGGATGTAACCTGACATGCGTGTAGCAGTACAAATTTTCCATGGGTTTCAAAAAGATTTAACTTAGTACGAAACGATATTTTGGTGGAGTTCCAAACTGGAGAAATGATTCCGAATGAACTATGCGTTCCACCATCGTTTGACACACAACTACCCAGATAGTTAAACTGCATGAACTTCTCTATGGTCTCCCGTCACAAAAAAACCTGCTGATATTGGTGTTGAAAGCTGTCCATTGTGAAATACGAAACACCTTGCGATATTTTACGACTAATTGTGCCAGCAATTTTGGGGGGGATGTCTCTCATAGCATCGATTAAGGCGATCGAAACTTTTCAACTTCGACCGAGCAATAGAAAGAGCTGTGGTTAATATGTTCGACGCATGATCGACCACTGCGAAATGCCACTTGGTGCTTCTTGAGCGTCGACAGAATTCTTTGATTATATCCTCCGGGAAGGATAGTTCGCATTAGCTTTGGAAATACGGACAAAACTGTGATACCGAGTCAGTTATTGCAGTTCTTAACATCGCGTTCTTCGGTGCCTTAACAATAACTCCGTCCTTTCATTCCCTGGGAAAGGTTTCATTCTCCCAAACAGCCTGAACAAGCGGAATACACGGCGCTACTTCTGGATCCGCTTTCAGGAACTCGGTTCGTTTGCCATCCAGTCCAGCTGCCTTGTTATTTTTTAGAATCAGAATCACGGTTATTATTTCTGCACTTGTTGGAGGGTTGATGTCCATTCGTCTGGAAGACCTACCCATGCCCAGCAATTGATTATTTTCATTTGTCTAGTCTGGTCATCACTGAGCATGATCCCTCCAAATTCGTCCTTGGTCTTCTAGTGGCACTTAAAAGGTTGCCTTTCATGTCTAGCACTGGATGGCTGATCTTATTTGTTGACCTCTTAATTCCTTAGAGATTTTGTACAGCTCAATAACGTTTTGTCTTCTTCCAGCTTTTACCCCGCTCTCCGCCAACTAGTCCAATCGCACTTCCGTCATGCCAGCTAAAATTGCCACGGATCTGTTGAAGCATTATGTGTTACAATATTGATCCTCAAATAATCGCCGCCACTAAAAATCCAACAATGAAACATGGAAACAACGTATTTGTTTACAAAAATCACTATCCTTCTTTCAAAACTTGTTACAGCTGTTTTTTCGTTTTAAAGAACACAAAGTGCACTTACACAGCTTCATAAAAGGTCCACCGTTCTTGATTTAACTTCTTTAAAATTGCTTTCCTATTTTATTCACCATTGTTGCAAAGGGACTCAGCTACAGCGTAACCCTTTATTTATTCATGGAAATTATTTACGTGTCTACCTTTCGAATCCCAAAGTACTATGAAAAACAAAATGATGAGACACAGCATGTATGGAATTTACTGCATAATTCAAGGCATCATTGAGAAAAACACGAAACTTTTCCTTAAAGGACTTTAACGTGAGAAGCAACCAAATATCCATCGCTCCCTGTTACTAGGTGTATAATATAACAGCCCAACAGCATCAACCCATAACCATAATGGAACAGCTCAAAATCCGAGATCATTAATACTGCACCCCGAGCCCAGGCCATTTGTAATCACAATAGAGCCGAATGAATTATTGGCCGAAAAGCAGCGCCAGTAAATCTTGGCCACATCGCCGTGAGTGGCAGCTAGCCTTCTCCGTATAACATCACATATACGCAACGCACCGATAAAACAATGCACCAGCATTCGATTCCCTCTAGCCATCGACCGACTCCATACAGTTCCCAGTATGGCTATTGATTTACCCAAAATCAAGGTATGGGGGGTTAGATTTGATTTATGGCCGCCATTAAGGGTTAATATATATTTAATTCGAGTAATCGCTTTAGGCAATTAAAATCGTTGGTGATCAAATTTGGATCAACGACAGCTGAAGATTTTTGTCCTGAAATCGGACGGAATCCTCTTGACCCGACTGGATTCCAAGAAGCGAAGTCTGTGACTCGAAATCGGAACCATGCACCAGCAACCCACCGTAATAGTTGCGCTGCTCGGTCGGTCGGTTGGTTGTTGTTGTGCTCGCCTACTTAAAGCGGATGAAGACTTTAACCTTAATAATTTATGACATTAAAAGTCCTTTCTCGTTCGCTCGTCCATTGTACCAGTGCGCTGCCATTCTGAAGGGACTGTATATACTATATATTCCCGGGAGTACTTAGTCTTAAGGAAAACTGCAGAGAATATGCTTTATAATGATTAAAGCAGCAGGATGCGGCTGCGACGACAACAACTGCAGCGACTCAGAGTGAAGCAATGTCTTAAAGAACCGAAAATGTCGTTGAATAAGATTCTTTGTGTGTTTCCAATATAAAAGCATCCTGCAAAATGCACTGGCGGAGCAAGGAGATGATTTATAAAAAAAATTATAAACATGTCCACAGGAAGCGAACGAAATTCGAGGAGGACTCTAGTGCGCGGAATGGGATTTCTGATTATTTTTCTTAGAAAATATTCTTCCATATTCGGTGGGCCAATTCCTTTAGGCTTGTTGAGGCTTAAAATTATGCAAAATTAACGATGCGAATGGGTACCTCCGAACGGATTTATATTATTTTATGTATAGGGTACAGTTAGCGAGCATTCAAGGGGAATTATTATGGCAAAACGTCAAGCGGCGCAAATAAAGTTTGGTTCATTCATTTAAAGCCAAATTGCTTGAACAAGTTGTGGGTAGCTGGCGCTTTAAGAGGTCCTAGCAGGATATTAAAGTCTGATGGTTTTGTACCTGGTAACAGGGATTTCAATAGCAGAAATGTAGAGACAAAAACTCTAAAAGACGAATAAGACCGTGGAATGGATGCTAACGATAGATACCTTCATTTCGCAAGTGGAAAGTGGGCTTACAAAATAAGAAGAAGCCTGAAAAAACCAGCACAGATTAGTACTACCTTATGGAATAAGATCTTCGAATCTTCAAATTTGACAATTATAAATCACTAAGAAGCCACAGAATTTAGCAATTGGCACCTCTTTCCAATACCTAGCGTTAAAGACAACAAAGAAAGAAAATGTAAACAATTTTTCGTTTTACTTTACAAAATAAATTATTTTTATTCATGTCAATAGCAATTCTTAAAAATATGTACATGCGACTCAAGAGTCAAGGCCTAAACGGTTTCTCAGCGCAGCCAAAGGGAACCCTTGTACTTGCGGAAATTTTTGCTTAACTGCCCTGTGTCGGGTTATTCCTCTTCGACGGAGTCCTTCTACACCCTTGTTGTGTATGTGTCCGGCTAATTCCTTTTGCCAGTCTGCCCTCCTTTGGAACCTCAAGTACCTCTTTCTTTGTCCGTACTCAAAGTAGACAGTGAAGGACTTGGAGGGAATATCTCGATGCATGGTCTCTAAACTGGAGAAACACCACTCCAGGTCGTATTGATTGGGATATGTTTCAGTTTTGAAGGGTCCCATATGGGTGACAGCACCGTCGCCGATTTGACCAATTTTCACCGTGTATTTGCATTCAGCCGAATTGCCTACGATGAATACTCCTCTTCTGATGCAGCTGCCGTCTTCGTGTATATCCCGCAAGAACCAATAGATTCCTTCGCGGCTCCAGAGAAGGTAGGCGTCTTCTAATAGATCGTCGAAATGAAAGTCAAATCCATTCTCGTTGGTGATCTGCCTGATGTATGTTGGGTGATAGGTTTGACAGTGATGCAGGAGGAGGTTGGCTTCTCCTACCCACCAGCACTTTGAAATACGGCACGAAATCTCCATTGTTGCTCAAAATATTGCCAAGTGGTGTTAGTTCGGTGTTTGAAATTAAACTGACCAGCTTGTCCAACGGGGATGCTATTTATAGGTAAAGGGTTGCTACCTGGGTGGAGAGGGTGCAACCAAAAAGCTACTTCTTGGTATTGAGTACCTGTAAAGGGTTGTTGCTTGTTATTGACTAATGACTACTAATTTTATGACATATAGGTAGATAGTTTTAGGAAAAACACAGATTGGGGATGTTGTTTCTGTTTCTGATAATTACTTGGGATTAACTGCAATTTTTTACAACTTTTATAATTATTACTTTTATTAAGAAATGTGAACCCAGCAGGCTACAAGAGGAAAATAGGCTTGACCGCAAACTTAAGATTTTATGACTTTTATAGAAATAAAACCGGCAGGTAAAATTTCTTTAAATTTTCTTTAAAATTTAATTTTTTATGGTGTTTGGGTTTTCTGCTTGTGGTTTTTTTGCAGAAATTATAAAATTGTAAGATTTTACTTTTTTGGCTTTCTTTTTTTTTTAAATTAGTCTTTAAACAAACTATACAGAGAAATATGAAAACTTCAGGGGGGTAAAAAAGAACACCATGTACTAGTTCAGAGGTGACTTCTATTGAGTATCATTTCAGAAATAGCTGCACGTGTTTTGTAGTACTGATTACGTCGATATTTTAACTTTGATTTTTATAAAGTAGGTACCACCTGCACACTTCGTAGTGCAAAATAGAAATAAAAAAAAAATCAAATTCAAATTCATTCAAATCAGTGATAAATGGTTGTTATTGTAAAGCTTTGTGGTACACATGTTTTTGGTTTTTCCATCTTCGGTGTATATATTCAAAACGGATGGTTTGCCAAATGCCAACAGGCTGCATAGATGTGAGAAAACTGAACACTCTCAATTCACTCCAAAAATTCCTAACGTTTGCCCTTGCGAACAGGAAACTGAAGTCGTTCAAATTCAATGGTATGATATGAATAATCCTGAGCTAATACCTAAGATTGTGTGTAAATTTGAACTCAATCGATTCGGTGGCTTTCGAAATATAAGATTTTTAATGTTTTTTTTTTTTTGTATGGGTGGTGCAACTCCCCTTCGTTCAATCAAGGAGATCCGCTATCATGCGACTTCTTCAATCTCGTACTGGAGCAGATAGTGCGCAGGGCAGCTGTCAACACGGAAGGCACTATCTTCAACAGGTCCGTACAGCTACTGGGGTATGCGGACGATATCGACATCATCGGTCGCTCCCAGCATGCCGTGATAGAAGCGTTCACGGCGATTGAAGAACAGGCGAAATCCGTTGGCCTTGAAGTAAATGAGGACAAGACCAAGTATATGCTATCAACAAACAAACAAACAAGCAACTGTCCACCGCTTAGGACAAAACGTCAATGTTAATAGCAAAAATTTCGAGGTAATTAGTGAGTTTACCTACCTCGGAGTAAACATAAACTCCACGAATGACACCATAGTGGAGATCCGGCGAAGAATTACCCTAGGAAACCGTTGCTACTTCGGTTTGGCAAAACAACTTGGTTCAAAACTCCTAACTCGAAGGACGAAATGTGTGATCTACAAGACCCTTATTTTGCCAGTTCTGGCGCCGAGTGCGCCGGGTGCTGGACCATAGGCAAGAAGGGAGAGCTGATACTGAGCTCCTTCGAAAGAAAAGGATTTTTGGTCCTGTGTGCGAGGAGGGCGAATGGAGGAGAAGATACAGCCGCGAACTCTATGAGCTGTACCAAGATGTGGATGTAGTCCAAAAAGCCAAAACACGTCGACTACATTGGCTTGGCCACATCGAGCGAATGGACAATAATGCTCCGGCTAAGAGGATCTTCGAATCCCAGCCCCCAGGTTCGAGAAGACAAGGAAGACCGAACCTCCGTTTCAAAGACCAAGCCATCGCGGATGCCAGAGCGCTTTGTCTGTACAGGATGGAAGTCTGCAGTGTCTCAGGCAGAGACTCTTCACGGGTCGGGAGCCCGATAAGAAGAAGAACGTTTCCCCATGAGAAACGAAATTTGTGCCTACAACGCCACCTGTTGAGAAATTTTCCAATTTAATTTTTTTTTACCATCCCTGATGCAAGACGAACAAAACAAAACAAAAATCATTCAAATCGGTTGAGCCGTTCTCGAGTTTTAGCGAGACTAACGAACAGCAATTCATTCTTATATAATAGAGATGAACCAAGTGAAAAGTCAATTCCCGTATACATGATTTAAAACTTCCAAATTTAGGCACTATTTGCAACCAAACTTACCCATATGAAAGGGAACTTTGAAATATAGACTCCATGTCTAAATGCGTTTGTCCAAAGCCCGTCACTCTTTCAAGTTAAAGGGAACGTGACTTCGATATACCATACGATGTAGTATACCCTGACAGAGAGGATTGGCAAAGGGATCAAGTTTCAAGTGAAAATTAAATTTCAGTCTATACGGATGGTTCCAAAACCAAAGATAGTACAGGGTCAGGTATAAACTTCCGGTAACATGCAGTGTGTTTCAGGCAGAGATTCTGGCCGTACTCAAAGCTTCGAAACTAGCTGAGATGGGATCAATATCCAACAAGAATATCGCCATCTTCATTGACAGTCAGGCTGGGCTAAAGGCGCTAGAGTCTCACGTCATCAAATAACTAGTTAGGAGCTGCTGCACAATGCTCAGAGCATTATGGCTGCCGAACCATGTCAGATTGTGTTGGGTGCCTGGGCAACGAAAGGGCCGACAGAATGATACAATCGAAGGTATAAGACCACCATTGGCCGTGGCCAAAAGATTGATTATTGAAAATACCAGGAATAGGGCAGACCTAAGATGGTCACATATAGAATACCTTGGAAGGTACTTCTTCGAAATGAAACCATCTTAAGGTTCTGCAGGGAAATTAAGTGCTTGGGAGAATTGGTTTAGGTTTTTGATCGTGAAGGTTCCTATAGGGATGGCCTGGTCCTTGGGACGAACTCACACCCTACTCAACCTAACCTAACCTAAAGGGAACGTCAAATCCCAATCAAATAAAGTGCAGTAACCACACAGGCCATCTACACCACACCAAGTTGACACCATTCCATCCATCCACCTAACTATTCAAGCCGTCTCATTATAGTCGCAAAGAACTAGCTAAAGTGCACTTCCGTGCAGAAGCCTTGACCCACTGATTGCACTCATTGTTCAAAATGTTCCCCAAATTGATCATAACAGTTAATGAGCTGCTGAGACCAAAGTTCAAACTACTTAACGTCAGCGTTAACTTTTCGCCAGAATTCGTTGCTGTAGAAAACCCATCCTCACTTGGTTGTGTCCTTCTTGCCCTTCCCCCATATGGACCTAAAGAAAGTACCTACCTACACGGGCAAAAGTGCTCTTTCAGTTCCACTAGAAAATAAGAATTAATAAATCATCACGACTTTTATAAACCGGTATAAATAGCGGGTAGGTCAGTCCTCGTTCACACATACAGGAGTCCAACTAAAATTCCCACATGCATCAACCGACGAACAACTAGTTTTTCTGGCCAAAAAAAGAAAGGATTTCGACTGCTCTCATTTTAACCGCAGGACTAAACTGTCAAAGTTTCAAAAAGTGCATTTATACAACTGCCAACTGAGCAACCAACAAATCTCCCGCACCACACCCTCGTTCCATACATTTCTATCTGTGACTGTTGTATACTGGCCAGGCCATGCCACGGCAGAACTGCAATCTCACTCGCTCTCTCTCGCTGTGTGTGTGTATTTGTCTCTAACCCGTCCCAAAGCGACCACAAATCCACTGCCAGGGAGCAAGTAGCACGATTATTTATCCTTCAGGGAAAATGCGGAGCACCGGGAGGCGGTGTACACTACTCAAAGTTGCAGTCCAACTTTAGTCGCTCATATTTATGCTTTTTTTGGGGCGTTGTTGGGGCAGTGCTGCTGCTGCTGCAGTAAGCGTGCTGTCACCCAGCGACATGCAATGCCTTCTCAACCGCCTTCCCCCAGCGCGCCATTTAAAACACGTAGAACGATATGAAACAAGAGAAGCAGAAACAAACGAATGGAAAAAAATGCAGCTGCATCCTGCATGATGTGAGTTGTCAGGATGATTTTATTTGTATGAAAAATTACTGTGACCGACTGACAGTTTTGGTTTGATAAATAATATCCATTTCGCCCCAGGACCTCTCGGCGTGGCTTGGGCTACTGCAGTTCCACATAGCTCTCGCTCTCATGTGCGATGAGGACTTTTGGCTTGGCTGGGTGATATTTATGCGCGATGGGTGTTTATTTCTTGTTTTGCAGACAGATTCGCCGTTTTTACTGTTTCACAGCGCTGCAGGACTCCGGATTTGTAGTACGTGAATCAAGCTAAATTGGAAAATATGTGACATGGCGAGGCGACTCAGCCGAGTACGAGTGTTTTGTTTTGCACGATTTTGAGGGTAGGTATGTATAGTATGTATAAGCATTTGGCTTGGCAGTCGCTTTGGGTGCCGTTAAGCGAGTGCTGCGAACTAGAAAGCTGCAAATCACTCTGAAGGACACTCTTCGATTTGGGAAAATATTGAAAATAGACACAGACTAATGTGCCGGCACCAGGGTGATTTTGATTTGGCTTTCAACCAGTCTGTCGGAGATGACGGGGTGCGGAGATTGAAGCTTAAATTTGGTGTGCCATTCTAAGTGATGCTCGCGAAGGGTTCAATAGACTTTCAGTATCAAATCTAGTACACGACTATGGAACTGCATCTATTGAGATTCAATTTGAAGGAGGAGGCAGATGCAGTGCGTCTTAAAATTTGGACTTACTTAATGGCAAACTAGAAAGTGGTCGCTTTCATTGTGTTACATCGCTGCGAGATATGCAGCAGAGAGTGCCCTTGCTGTGCTTCTAGGTTTTCGCCTCCTTTAGGCGGTGCGCTCCCTTGGCTACCGTGCTACAAATGTATTCACCTAGGGTTGGAAGATTTGGAATCATCTCCAGCTCAGCTTGAGGTGTTGATCTTGTTGCTCCCGTTATGCCGATGCATGCCAATCTCTGTACCTTGGATAGGTTATTTAGATAAGTTACCTTTTCCGTTGTCTTCCACCATACAATATCGATACTTACGCCTCGCCGCATTCAATACGCCTCTAAAGTTAGACCAAAGTGGCCAACAACGATGTGCGAATGCAAAACCAAGGCCAAGGTGACGCTTTCTGATCCGAAGCAAATAAAATAGTTAAAAAGCCTGGAGGTAGGTTTTTTTAAGTAGCATTAACATGCGCTCCAGCGCTCTTATAATATTAAAGAGATCCGACATAAGCACCCTAGTAGGTGTGATCACGGGGCACTGCTTGATACGCAGACATGCCCTCAGGCTGGGTCTTCCCGCTAATGACTTCTGCAGAAGTTGCATGGATGAGGAAGAGGAAGAGTTCATTCTTCACCTCCTATGCACCTGTCCCGCTCTTTCAACTCAAAGAAGATTACATCTCAGAGAGTACTTCTTTGACAATCTTGGTGAACTCGATATTATTAATATCAATCGCCTCCGCCGCTTTACCTTTAGCTTCTGTTGGTTCAACGGGCAGACTGAGATCATTGGATCCTGTGGTGTCACAATGGGCCAATTCTGGCCTAAGTGTGGCTGCACTTGTGTGTAGCGTGCCACTATAACCTAACCTAACCTAACCTAACCTAACCTAACCTAACCTAACATGGTAAAAAAAATCAGTGAACTACAAGCAGCATCACGATCAATCTCGCAGAAATATGAACACCATCAGTATAAAAATCAACCTCCTTATTGTCTTTCTTTCGCTTCTTCCCGCTTTGTAAAGGCTTTTCCAATAAGTGGTGTTATTTTAAATAGCCCGCTATTTCGGTAGCTGTCACTTTTGAAGCTGTTATTTTTTGACATTTGATAAGTAGAAACTACGCCATTACTAAAAATGGAACAATAAACGCTCAAACAACGTATTGAACAGTTCGCAAAACTAAAGCATTTTTGGGTCGTTGTGAAGCTACGTCAACAAGCAAAATTGTCGCATCTGGGGCTCGGAAAACCAAAGAGTTATTGTTCAGAAGCCTCTCCATCCTCAACGTGTGACTGTTTGGTGCGGTTTATGGTCCGGCGGGGTCATTGAACCTCACTTTTTCGAAAATGAGGTTGGATCAATAGTTACGGTGAATGTATTGCCCTATCGAGAGATGATTAATGATTTGATTAATGATCTGGACCACGTTTACTTTCAACAAAACGGCCCTACGTGCCACACAAGCAACGAAACCATTGATCTTTTACGGGAAAAGTTTCCGGACCGTGTTATCTCTCGAAGAGGTGATCAGTGATCACAATTGGCCGCCGAGATCTTGTGATTTAACACCTTGCGATTTCTTCCTTTGGGTCCACGTGAAATATAAGGTCTACGCCAACAGCCCAGCGTCGATTCAAGACCTCAAAGATGGAATTCGTGAGTCTATCGAGGACATAGGGAAACCACCTTGCGATTTTTGTTATGGAAAATTTCATGGAAAGGATATGGTCCTGTAAGCGTGGTCGTGGTGGCCATTTGGCTGATGTTGTTTTTCATTATTACCGCCATACCTTCCTCTTTATTATGAAATAAATATCCGATCATTTATCTCAAAAAATGGCATTTTTCTTTGAATATCAAAATTACACCTCTTATTAGAAAACCCTTTATTTAGTTGCTCAAAGAGTTGATGGACCTTGACTTTAACTTTACTTTAAGCTCGTCTTTTACTCAGCATTTGACAGCTATTCACGCCTTCATGAAATATTTCGACCTCACGGCACGGCCATTTAAAAGCTTCATCTAGTACATTCTCCACAAATGTATGGAAAACTTTAAAACAAAAACATCCTGAACATAACCTATTTTAATCATCAAAATTGCAAAAGTGATATCGTCCAGACGTATGATCTACCCCCAACTGTCAATTTGTTGTTTGTGCAAATGTCAAATTGTACAGAATGCTCTTAGGCGATTGCTAACAATTGCCCAACTTGCACAGCCACACAAGTTCCGTCGCTCTGATCAGAACTCTGCAAATTTAAGGAGTTGCGCAACTGGTTGAACAGAAATATCCGCAGCAAATTATCGTGCAGTTGTTACTCAAGGCAATGCATAACTAAGTTCCAAAACAGACTCGCAGACTAACAACAACGCGTTGAGCCACGATCTCTAAAACGATCATGCTGTACAGAAGAATGTCGTGCGTTTCTGCGTTGCGTGCATAGTGGGCATTGGCCTAATCCCTCAAACTAACATTTTGTCTCCACCCCTGATTGACAATTTAAGAGGCAGCTTTTTGATAGTTGGGATGGGACACAATTCAATTTAATTTGGTGGTTGTAGGTTATCCTCTTATTTCTTGGTCGAAAAATATGCAGATGTCCCGATTTATTATTCGGGCTCACAAAGTCCTATAAGCCATTTAATTAAGAAAACATTTTTTTGCAAACAAAATTTCTTCTTCAGCTCTGCAAGTTTCTCCTTGTCCCGGTTAGTTTCTCGATCTTATGGTGCAGAGACTGCATGAATCCATGTTTCAACACTTGGCCGGCCCAATAAGCCCCTAAGACTTAAAAGTTTATGTTTGTTCAAGGTGGTCTCAACCTAATCCGCATTAATTGCATTTCTTCCTGCCTTTGTTCTCCCTCTAACAGATGAAATTGTTTAGAATTATATATATTTACTTCGGCAAAGTCGACTTTTAACTCTTCGAAGAAAACAACCCACACTGGCACCGGACGTCTCCCACTTGCAGCGGACAAAATAAGCCTTGAAGGAGTTTCTTAAATTCCACTTAATGCGAAAACAAAATCAAGGCCATTCGAGACTGAGACAAACATATTTAAAAGGTACATCCATAAGTAGGATTGAAAACATTTTCCTTCAAACTTTGCAGCAAACTAAAAAAAAAACCCCCAGTCGAGTCCTTTTTTTAACGGTTGGCGAAACTTTTCCTAATTCGAATAACTTTTCGTTGTGTTCTTTTGCTAGTTCGCTCTTATCTAGTCCCGAAATAAGGACAAGCCAATAGTTTCACCTGAATATCTACATAAATTCAAGGATATGTACTTCCGCTGGGAGCATCACATTCAGCCGTAGAATAAGAACAAGAAGAGGAAGAAGAAGAAGAACTTCAACTACCAACACACATGAGTAGGGGGAAAACAATAGCAAAAGTTAAGTTTCTGCAAAAGATAAACACACATCTTCCACTTGAGTTCTTATCCTTGAAGCATCCTTGGTGTACTACCAGTCACCCCACCGAAATGAAGACGAAAGAAGATGCTCCCACGATGATACACTGCAAGTTAATTCCCCAAACAGCATCCTTCGTATCATTGGAATTTTATCAGACACTTTGTTTGTCGGTCTTCTTTTTGTTGTGGGTAGGTGTTATTCTGCCCCCTCCCCCTTTTTTGGGGGAAGTTCAATTTTTGATCCGAAAGTACGTCTATGCATGCAGCGCAGGATGTCATTGCGTCGATGTTTTTCTCGTCGAAACGCATCGCTACAGTGGCACATCGGCAGCTGTGGCAAGATGAACGAGTATATGCTCCTTCAAGGAGCAGAAATAGTTGGGTCCTGCTTTCGTTCGGGTGTTTTCTTCTCTCGATAAGTTTGTTTTACACACACAAATGAAATAACGAAGTGGGGGAACGGGCGTACCTACTCTGGTAACTCCGGAGAGACAAATCAGTTTTAGTACGGTCCATGATCCGAACGGAGGCTGGGGCCAGATATAGGAGAAGTGACTTTTTAGCGATATAGATGACGACAGGGTGGGCTCCTCCGAGAACAAAGTGTTGATGCAGCGTTTTGGGATGACAACTTAGCAACTGAGCTGAATGAGCGGATGGCAAAAGTTTTATACGCTTCTTCATTTTTCTTCAAACAAATTAGTTTCCTGGCAGGACCTGAATTCTGCTGAGAGTTTCAGTTGCCGTTGAGTGAGTGATGAATTTGCGAATGTTTCAATTAGGCGAATGGTACCTTTGGGACGACGACGACGACGGGGATGATGGTGGCGGCCGGTCGGGTACAATACTGACGAAAACTTTGTGAAAAGATTGCCCAGGCAGAAGGATACAACTGAGCTGATATTTGGCCTGGATAATAATTACCGCTGGGAGGGTAGGCACAAGTGAATAAGTACCTACTTTTGTGTGTTTAATGAGCATGTAGATAGTGGAGAAGGTAGCTCTGGCTTTGCCTTCTAATTGACTAAATATTAACAAATGGCTGACGGGCGATTTAATATCTCGTTTGGGGGGAAATTGTTCCCCAATAAGGGTGTTCAGTTTATTTGTTGACACTGCAAGTATTTAAGCGAGATTTCGCCAATTGACTTTTATTTAAGCCACACGGTCAATTGGGAGTTGTTATTTAAATTGAAACTATAGGTGGGGGAAACTTACACAAGTCGAGTCCTAGTGGAGGGGGACATAGGTACGAAAACTCAAGATGAAAAAATAAATTGAGCGATATTGCAAAGTCTGTCAAAATTAGGTCGCCCCATTGGAATCAGTTCTGATGGGTGTCAGTTTTGGAAGGTGGTCGGAGGCTTTACTATTTCTCGACATTATTTCTTTGGCGCAACAAGTGCCTTAGCTCCTCATAACCATTTTCTATTACAAATCCTTATTTGCGTTTTTCCGGGGACCGAGTCTTAGACCTCCTGCTTAATAGTACCACTGAGCCATTGCTCACATTTCTCTATCCTTACAGGGTAAGACTTAGGGCTTGTTGAGGAGGTTGGCTATATACAGTTGGTCTCTCCTCAACAATGCTAAAGGGATTTAATACATCAGAGAAATGAAAAAGGTCTTTGAAGCTTGAATTCACTGATAAGACTCGGCTTCTCGAAAGCTACATAATGTACGGAGGCTTGCTTGCCAGCTGGCTATTAAAACGGACAAAACAGAGTATTATAAGAACTTCGGTGGAAGCTAGACAGAGGTTACAGATCTGGGTGAAGATGTTGGACTTTCCGATGAGATTGACCTTAAAGATTCACTTCTCTGTATTGCTTGGTGCCGAAGAGGGAACTGGATCCGGACAGACCTATGGCCTAGAGCACCGTGGGGGAGTTTGTTTGGATCAATTTTCAAGGCGGTATATGAAGAGGCAGTCTTATGTCATGGCCCTTTGAGAGAGGGAATAAATGGGACTACTCGAAAGATTAGTTCAAGTCTCCCCGGAACAGTTGAAAACGCGTCGCCTAGTTATGGTCGAATCAAGGTTAACCGGGAAGCTATTAACTCACAGAATGGTAGGTACACGAGGAGGCTTTGGAATATGGCATACTTTTCAAGGCATGTTTTGTAGACTTATGGAAAAGGCTGAATGCAGATGACCGTACCGAAACAGCTAGCAAACTCAAGAGGGTATACTGCAGGAGGGAGTGTGGAATTGGTTCCTTAGAGCCTTTGTTATTTGTATTTGGAATTGGGCAAATTTATTAATGAATTTTAGAGCCAACTATGCTGAATCTTCTATGAACCTAAGTCATATTTTTTGAGCTAAATTGAAGGCGTGGGTTCACAAATCAGTTGTGAACTTATAACCCACTCAAATGGGCCAAAAATCCACACGAAATTCTTGTGGACTTTTGACTTATCTGTTGTGGTGTTTTGGCTCACTATCGTAGAATTTCTTTAGTACCTGTGAAACAGTGTTTCTTTTCAGTCAGCCGTGTATGCCGGCAAACTTAATATAAACTCAATATTAACTGATAACGAGTGTAACAAAGCAAGTGTTTTAAGCATACTTAAGACAAATTTTAATAAAACTTTTTAACAAATACTTCGAGTTTCTTTCTGGTTTGGAGAGAAATAGTGTTGTGCTGTACACATGATTCTCAAAAACTACATACTATGTATATCTTAAAAACTTGCTTCCTTATATAAACATTTAAACTTAGTTGTTAAAAATGATAAAATAATTTTGAAAAATTCGAGCGAAATGTTCAAAATAACTTTAGAATTTTTTTAGAAACTAAAATTAATAGAAAAACTTATTTAAATTTAGTTTCTAACTAAAAACTAAAATTAATACAAAAACATATTTAAATTTAGTTTCTTAAAAAAAATTCTAAAGTTATTTTGAAAAATTCGCGCGAATTGTTCAAAATAACTTTAGAATTTTTCTTAAAAACTAAAATAAATGCAATTTAGTTTCTAAGAAAGAAGTTTTTCTTAGAAACTACCTATATTTAAATATTGATATAAGGAAGCAAGTACTTAAGTTATAGTTTTTAAGAAGCATGTGTATAGCACAACCCACAACAATATTTTTTGTACTCAAACGCGAATGAAACTCGAATCTTATGTTAAATAATTTTATTAAAATTTGACTTAAGTATGCTTCAAACACTTGCTTTGTTACACTCGTTATCAGTAAATATTGAGTTGAAAAAAACGGACATACGTGCCAGATTAATCAATTAATAAGTACTTATGTATACTTAACCACACAATTAAATTGACACCCATTTTCGTATTTTTCACTTCGTTTTAATACATATTATAAGTCAAACGAAGAAAAGTGGACTTATGACCCACTTCATTTTTAGAATTGTGAGATTATGACCCGTAATATTGTGGACTTTTGACCGACTTGAGTGGGTTATAAGTTCACAATTTATTTGTGGACTTAAAACCCACTCAGGTGAGTCAAAACTCCATTATGGACTTTTGGCCTGTGGACCTATGACCCTGCGCCAAATTGAAATAGGCGCAGAAGTTTAAGTGTATAACATCGGTGGCCTATAAATGAGCGATGGTATAGCCCATAGGCGCAACTGCTTCAATTTTGAGATAACTCTGTCAGCTCTGCGATAGCTCGTGGTTGATTGGTTGGTTTAAGTGTCAGCAAATTCTCTGTTCCTGACAAGGGAAGATACACAAATAACACATGAGCACCGTTTTGAAACCACAACAAGCGGAACCAGAAGATGAAAGGGGGGATGGATGTTACGGGAACTTAAAACCAACCTATGAAGTTGAGAAATTTAATGATTCTAGTGTGGATATATTGGATGGCCGACAGGTCACCATAGAAGGGATTTCCTAGTGCACTATTCCTGATTTTGGCAAGGGCCGGACATTCACACAGAAGGTGGAAAACCGTTTCACTCTTATTTGTTTCAGCGCAGTTGGTGTTGTAGGGAATGCCAAGCCTGGCTTCGTGAGTACCTAGAGGCCAATGGCCCGTACTAATAGCCGATAGTCTGGCGATATCTACACGTGTTCTGGCTAAGAGGGTATTAGTTCTGGCATCATCGTAGGTTGGCAAAATCTTCCTTGAAATGACAATATTAGTCGCAGGTTCTACCACCTTGTGTCCTCCCTAGAGGTGAATTTCTCTCTTAACGTATCCCAGCGAAGGGAAGACTTCGTCCGCATGAGACACGCCTGGCAAGTTTATCGGCTCTTTCATTAGCCTCTATGTTCCTATGGCCGGGAACCCAGGCGAGAGTGATTTCGAACCTATCGATGAAATACCCTGATCAGTATTTCCCTGCATTCCACAAAAAACTAGGACGTCGACTTGGTTGAAATGGTGGCCTTATTCGTAGCTATTTTTATTCTGGGTGTCTCTATGTTGAAAAGCAGTCTACAAGCCTCCTTAATTGCCAGTACTTGTGCTTGGAAGACGCTGGATGCATTGGGGAGGCAGAAAGATTTGGAGATGTCTAATTTGTTGAGAAAATGCTCGCTCCCGCTACCCAGCTCATTGTAGAACCACCTGTGAAAATGGGTAGAGACAGCTCGTACTGGCCAATCCGTTACAAAGCCAACTGAGCTTGAAAGAAAAAGTTGTAAGAAACACTGATAACCTCGGTATCATATCAAAGTTTCTTACATATTGAAATAACTTGGTACTAGACCGTCCATAACCTTCTTAAAGAGCTCAAGAGGATTATCAGAATACCTAAGTGAGGTACTCAATATAGAGCAGATATACCTCACCGCTTATTCAGCTATTATACATACACGCAGTGTATAAGTTCCTTTTTGAGTGCGTCAAATAAGATATTCCATTTAACAAAGAGCCTGACAAATCTCGCCAGCTAAATCACAGGAAAATAACGCAAAGCAAACAGCAAACCCGGAACACAGGGTACATTTTAGATCAACAAGGACAAAAATGGGAATACAAATTCAATTTGTCAGGCATCAATACGTACTCGCACAAGTTCAGCCGATAACTCAGCGAATTCGCATGCACCTCGTATACCCACATCTATCAAGCCACCCACAAAGTCTGTTGTTTCCCCGGATTGGTTGTATTAACGCCACCAGTATACCCAGCAGATTTCCAACGAAAAAATGACATGAATGCCAAAAAAGGGTAGATATAACCTTTAAACAAAAACGGGTTGCGAGGCGACCCCCTCGTGAAATCCCCCCCGCACAAAAAAAAAGCCTCGTCACGCGGTACAAACTGTCAAAATGAATAAAAGTGTCAGCGGAAAACACCTTTTGTCCTCTTCGTGTGGACTCGAATTGGGGCGCTTTTCGCACAAACAAAAGGGTTACTTGCGCGCGAGACATGGTGGCTTTGGGATTTTGCACGAATCTCCCGTTCCCCGTCTCTGCGGCACCCATAAAAGCGTTGAACAAAAGCGAATAGAAAAAGAAGAGAAAAAATTGTTAAAAGGCACGCAAAAGGGTTAGAATCCCGGTAATGCGGGAGACAGAATTTTTGTCACGTCTTCTATAAGTTATGATAACATTTTGAATATTTTACTATTACAAGAATTTAATCTTTCAAAGGAGAGAGGAGAAAAGAGCTTCAAAAAATCACATCGGGACAGGGAGAGAAGGTCTGTATATTTTTTGTTAGGTCGGCCATTTTCCTTGACAGTGCGGAGTGAAATCAGGACAATGTGGGCTTTTGGGCTTCCAGAAAGGGGCATAAGGTACGCGATAGAATCAGAGAGTATTCAGAAAGAAGAGATTGAATTAATTTCACCACGATGTGGGGACCGAAAGTAGGCCAGGACTGTGATTTATGGGTGCATTTAAATTGGAGGGGTTGCTGTCAGCGAGAAAGTCATATAGAAATTCAGAGACCGTCTGGAATTCAGAGATCTGGAATTCAAATTTCTGCAAATATACTGAATGCGATTTTTAGGGGCAAAAATAAATATGAAAATAAAAATGCAATTCCTTTAGTGTGTGAAATTTAGAAAAGTCGCGGTTTTTTGACAAATTGTTTTTTGGAGTGTTTTTCAACACGTTTTTTTGAATTTCCATCTTCTTCTTGATTTTTTGATGCGTTTTCATGAGTTTTTTTAACGCGTTTTTCTCGCACGGTTTTTGACTCATTTTTTATGGTTTTTTTTTATGCTATTTTTGCGATCCTTTTTTTTTGGTTCGTTTTTTAAGAGTTTTTTTGATGCGTTTCTTCTGACGTCTTTTTTGACGCGTTTTCATGAGTTCTTTTAACACGTTTTTTCGCACGTTTTTTGACAAATTTTGTATGCGTTTTCTTGATGTTATTTTGCGATCCATTTTTTGATTCGTTTTTTAAGAGTTTTATTGATGCGTTTTTTCTTACGCCTTTTTTTGATGCGTTTTCATGAGTTTTTTTAAAACGTTTTTCTCGCACGTTTTTTGACACATTTGTTATGCGTTTTTTTGATGCTATGTTTGTGACCCTTTGTTGATTCGTTTTTTAAGAGTTTTTTTGATGCTTTTTTTCTGACGCCTTTTTTTGATGCGTTTTTTGACGCGTTTTCATGAGTTTTTTGTAACGCGTTTTTTTGACGCACTTTTAAGTGTTTTTAACGCGTTTTTCTCGCACTATTTTATGCGTTTTGTTGATGCTATTTTGACCCATTTTTGCGTGTTTTACTGACGTGTTTTTACTATGCGTTTTTTTGGCCGTTTTTTTGATGCGACGTTTTTTTTGCTTTTCGTGAAGGAATCAGGATATAAAAGCAGGTGCAGTGGAGATCCAATCAATGATGTTGGATTCAAAAAACGAACGTACCCAATCGTAATGCAGCTATATGTACAAGGCTTGACACCTTCGAGCTTCGAAGCAATGGCAACGTGTACCATAAGAATAAAACCCAGCAGACCTCGTTTCACGTTGTATTTCACCAGAAAAACTTAAGGATTCCACAATTTCGTTCTACTGTCCAAAGTTTTTATATGGAGAAGAAACGATTTTGCCAACTAAAAGGCTACCACAACTGGAAAAGAAGGAAAAGCACTACTGGCTTGCCCTATCCGAAAGCTCGGTTAACTTTATCCACCATATCAATCACGGGAAGTCACTACACAGGCTACTAAGGATAGTAGGTTACTCTGTTTGAATATAAGGCTAGCTCTGTGAGCGAATGAAAAAAAGTTATAGTAGTCAATCCTTCGCCCAAATTCTTTGCTCCATACAAGTTGAACCCACCCTTTAGTCATTAACATGGATTAAGATTGGCATTTTCATCTCTCTGAATGATCTTCAGCGGAAATGTTTTCCTTGAGATTTATTTAATAATGGAAAACTGCATACCAGATTTCACATCCTTTACATCACTCCTTTTCACAACCAGCAACTCTGTTTCTCACAATTTCATTGCAACAAAGATGCCTTTTCTATTGAACACTCAAAAGGTTGTTTGCTTTATCTGTCTGCTTACAGCGAAATACACATTTATCTCAAATGGATTACCCGTCTATATGCGTGCGTATCTGAGTTCAGTAGATGGATTCCATTTCGTTTCTTATGTTTGCCAATTAATTAAGTGGAATTAAATTTAATTGCTGTTTAAAAAGAAACAGCACCGACAACAGGCAGCAGCCTCCGTATAGCTCGGCATCCAGTCTCGTCGGGTATAGCGGGGGGATAGGTGTAGGTGGATGAAATTAATTAGGAAGTCTGTATTTGAATGTGTCCCCCTAGCAACGAGGGATTATTTTGAATAATGAACAGGATTTGTATTTCACCCCCAGCGTGCTCACCATTATCATACATACAATGGAGCCCGACTGGACAGGCATTGATACTTGTAGCAATTATCACAGGCAGGAGGCACCACCTCCTCTCACCTGCCTCGTCCACATAGTTTCGCATCAGTTGCGAGAAATTAATTGAAGAGACAGAGAGAGATGGGTATGGGTATACTTTTTGTATTTTGCTTCAGCTGTCAGCTATATCGCTCAAAGGATAATCAATACAAATCCATTGCACTCATTTAAATGTGTGCTCTTGCTGTCGGTGGGTAGCTGTATTTGAAATGACACGATGCAATGCTGGATTATGCATTGAGAGTGCGAGAGATCAAGTCAAATTGAAATTAAACGAAATCCAAGCACAGGTGTGTCATGAGCTGCCAAAATCACAACCGCTCCGGGCGAATATTGGATTAGACGTTGAATGGTGCTGCCATTTTGCCTATTATAATATGAGTTGTATATATAAGCTGACGAGGTGGATCATGGTGCGTATTGCACCTATAAGCATCCTCGGCAAATGGGCTCATATTTGCACTCGTGTGTATATGAGCTATTCGACATAACTATGGGATTAACATTGATTTAGATACAAAGATGTTTCCAAACTAATTAAAAGTTGAGAAACTTCTGGCAAAACTTTCTGTGTTATGCCTGTTATGATGATGACAAGGATGACAGGGTGGTATATTACATGTGAGTGCATAAATGGAAGAATTCCACCAACAATTAGTTGGGCTGAAGAGGAATGATCCCGAGTTTACGCGCAATAAGGACTTGCATTCGTAATAAGGTACATATTTGGATCCTATATCAATAGGGAGATGTCTAAAATATCCAGTTTTTCTATTCTCTGCGCTGAGTGGACATCAAGGCGGTGAAGAAGCAGTTCCACTACCCACTAACGCCCTAGGTACTGGTATCTATATAAAGCTTGGTAAATCCTGAAATCGCTCTAAAATACAATAATCTGTTCGTACCACTATTGACCATAGACAAAGTTTCCCATTCAAGGACAAAACCCCGAAAAGGCGAACAAATTTCAAGTCGAGATTCATATTTTATCGAGTTTAAAGTCACATTATGACAGCACTCAACGTCAAGAGCTGTATATGGTGATGGTCGACCGAAGTAGCACTTTCTAAATATTTCAGTCATATACGTCAAATGTCATGCAGGAGAATTGAGAATATGTCATGTGACTTTGGTCTCATTCCAGAGGAGAATCAGCCTAAGGAAGAGCCCTTGCTGCATGGAATTGTTACACATTCAAAGTACGAAGCACATAAAGTGAGAACTAGCGATGGGACTCGCTTTAATAAATTGAGAATTTTAAAATGGTGACTTGAATCAAGTTATAGTCAATGCTGTTATCGGTCCATCGTTTTAAAGTAGTCAAGATATATCGGTGTCCATTTTGGAGTGGTATTGCAATACCTTGTTGAGTGTAATGGCATTAAATCTGAGTCTATTTGACATAAAATATGATCAAAAACTCCCGCAAAAATTTGATCTGGATAAAGGAGCTTGGTCTGCAGGGACATGTCAAATGGCGACTGCCTTTTCCAAGGTCAGTTCTTTATAAATATTCTTCTTGAAAGGAAATGATGGTTTCTTCCTTGTTAGGAAGTGAACCTACATTTGTCTGCCACTTGTACAATAATTAGATAAATAAAGTGCACGACTGGATGGCACGAGACTTTCTCGTTCATATCATCAGTTTGGTTGATTTATTTTTCTTTTATTATTGTTTATAGGCTATAAAACCAGATTTTTCAAATTGGTGATGCTGGTAGGTGGCCATGACTCGAAGTAAGGTTTGTGATGTAAGAATTCAGAGATTTTTTTTTTGAATTTGCACGTGTTTGGGGTTAAATGAAGTGCAGGTTTCTGGTAGTGTAGACTCCAATTGGTTGGAATTATTTTAAGGTTCATGGTTAATATGGTTGAAAAAAGAAGAAGTGGGAAATATTTGCTAAAAAGGAGTTTCTAGTAGTTGTGATTACATTTTAACTGGTAGTGCGGTAATGTTTATAAGACGGCATTATTTGCATTTCTCTAAGAAAAACTAAGTACAGGGTCTTATTGACAATACTTATGTTATTCTAAATAATCATTTTAGTCAAAATCTTTAAAGCTGATTTTGGAAAATAACGCGTACAAAATAGTAGCACATATTGCAATGTTTATTTCAAAAAATATGCTTGCACAAATAATTAGCTAAAAACTGAGTATAGGGTATTATTTAGGATGTTAGAATTACTTGGTTTTTAAAGTTTTATCCAAATCGAAAATGGGGTTTTAGAGATACGGACAGTTCTTTAAAACTAATGCGAGAAAGTTAAAAAATGTCCGAAGCCATCCGCAGGCCATTCATCGGATTCTGTAATAGGGGTGATTCTTTAAGATGATTTGAATATGGAGTGAAGAGAGGTTCAGAAAACCAGTCTTTTAAAACAGGCTTAGTTGTGTTTAAATGACAGACTCACAGGGAAGCTCGTGCCAACACAACATGTTGTGCATACCAGAACATGGTTGCCCATATGAAACTTATTTAGTGATAATGTCAGAAATCTTCCAGTGTTTTAAAAACATGTTATCATCGTGAAAAGAGCAACCTCAGTTTTTAGAAGATTGACCGAAAGTCTGCTACTGGTTCAACAACTATCGATTATCCATCCTATAGACAGCTCAACTACATCATCGGAATAGATGTCGGCGTCGGATACCTTAGAGCAAATTTTAAGAGATCATCGATCATCATAACACTTGGGATACCCAGTATCATATTATGGTCACAACTCACAATCCGCATGCTGGTGTCTAGAACTTGAGTTCTCTGCATAGTTACCTTTTTGCTTTCTTTTTAAAATTCAAAATTTAGAGTTTTATTTCAATAAAAACTGGGGAAATCCATCCAAGTCAGAGGTAGCGTGTAGATAACCTTCATGCAACTCATCCATAAGCAGATCATATCCATACAACTTATCTTTGAGACAAGTGGACTCCAGGAAGACTCATTTCAGTCAAACACTTCTTCCACAATCCTCATCGGTATCATTTTCGCACATCTCTATATAAATAAGAACCCAATTTTCCCTCAAAAGCCTATCCCTATATAATAAAGGTAGTAAGGCTCTAAGCCTAAGTTTCTAAGTTGTAAGCTTGTGTTCAGATCTATACGTCACGTCAATTTTATGTAATATCATCTAGGTGTCAGCACTTGCTTAAGTGATTATTCGAAGACTGTTTGTGGTCTCATAAGTCCGTCTTCCATAACTGGGGATGTTCAGTGGGTTTGGCTTAATGTTGGGTAGGTATTTTCGGAAAGAGTGTTTTTTATAGAACGGTTCAGGGTCGTTTCTCAGCTCTTTGCTTCCCATGTAAAGTTCATCATTTCCTTAACAGATAGCCTAGTTATAACTACACATATCTGAAGCTTCGGATATCATGAAAAGACCATTTTGCAGACATCTCAGTACTGAAAGGTCTCCCTTCACACGAAATGCGCCTGAAATCATTGCTTAAGTGCGCTTTCATTGTAAGTTTCACGTGCTGCTTCCAAAAGCCATGATTAATTAAATTAAGCACTTCCATTCAACAACAATTTAATCAACTGATACCTATATCGAGCGAAAATATAATATCGTAATTAAATACTCCCATCAAGGGCCAGCTATAGGTACCTTTCCTATGCCAAAGTGCAGCCTCGCTTTGATTCCTGCAACGAAGCAGCAAAAGATCCCTCCTTTCAAGTGAACCTAATTTATTTAAAAAATCTTAAAAGTTCATGAAAAACTCCTTTCGTCCTAGGTATACTCGTACATCAAAGAAAAATCGGAGAAATTTCATCCTTTACTACATTTGAGCACATAAAGTGTGCGCGCGCGAAATAAAACTAATTACGCAAATGGCGCAATCCTTTTCTTTCTGTTTTGCACACATCATCTCACCTCCTTTGGTTGTCCCAACGTTAAATGTGTGAAAAGTAGGCAACCACTTCCGGCACACATTCTGCTCCTGTGTTCATCGGCAATCTTATTCAATAAAAACAAATTTAAAAAGGAGAAATACGAGCGGAGTCCTAGGCAAAGTGCCAGACCATGGTGCTAGTGGTATGGTGAGGTTCTTCTAACCGAAAGATGCACCCTGCACCTCCCTCTATACTCCTCGTTCGATCTGCGAAAGCAGCTTTCGGTGAAAAGACATACAATGTTTAAGAAATCACTTTGCCACTTTTAACCCTTTTACAAATTTGAGTTAGTGTGTGTGTGTGTGCGGTCCTCCTTCGTACTCGGTTCTGTATCCTGTCAAAGGATCTCTCAAAGAGACTTTCGCCGAACAAGTCGCTGTAATGTTTAAGAAATTGAATTTTATATATCTTTGCCATTCCCCGCTCCATCGGTATTGGACGTGGACCCTTCCTTCGATACACTATGCACACACACACATGCAGTGCGCACAGCAGGAACAAGTTTTTGACTGCTGCGATACTTTGGCATCCCAGAGCGTTACTATATTTCCACCATCGGATGTTGAACCAATAGAATATTGAACATGAAATATGGCCATCGCCTGCCAGAGCGTAGCGGTTGCTTCGGACGATGACGAGGAGGAAGTTAACCAGCTTCAGCTACCCTACCTGCGATGGCAGGTGAATAGTTGAGGTTCAGAAAATAATTCACGGGCGTGTGAGTGTGCGAAAATATTCCAAATCGATATACGTCACTTTCGTGGGTGGAATTTTAAATATTTCTGCGAAATAAGTTTTCCACAATTTCGCTGTGATATTTGTACTTAGCTTAAGTGAATTTTATTTTTTCCTCTTCTTCTATCACAAGAAGCATGTGTCCTCCGCTTGCAGGGTTATGAAATTGGGCACGTCATTTTCTCACTGAGTGTATCGGTGTTGCGGGAGGTGGAGCGATGTCCTGTGTGTACATTGGCATTGTTTCGATGCATGAATTTGGTAAAGTCGGTTCGTAAGAGGAAATGCATCTGTAATTCCATTTGGCAAGGTACGGGTAATTGAATCATGCAAATGGCACAAATGGAATAGAAACTCTAAGTCAATAATCTGTTTTCTCCATACCTGACTTATAAATTCAATTTGGGGAAGATATACTCTCTTAGTTCTGTTGTGTGGGTAAGGAGGTACTTACGACGTCACGTCTGCTGTATAGAAGTGATTAAGTTTTGAAATTTATCAGCGTGTGCACGAGATAAAAGTGATGTTCGATGGAATTGAACGCGGATAATAATCTTTATTGATAGTGGCCCTATGTATGTAAGAAATGGAATGTGTGAATGTAGTGGGGATATAGCTCAGTGGTAGAGCATTCGACTGCAGATCGAGAGGTCCCCGGTTCAAACCCGGGTGTCCCCTGAGTAGATTTTTTTTGTTACTGGCACTGGGTAAAGATCCCAGTTGATTTATTTATTTAATGGAATAGGAGTGTACTATATCAAACAAATCGATTTCTTTTAATTTGTTACCCTTTGACTTGTTGCTCACGAGTGTGCCTCAAGGCGGTACCTGGGTCCCGGTTTGTTACCTTCTTAAACTCAGATTTAAACATAATTAAGGAAAAATTAATACTAATTCTGTGCTGAATAACTATGTGTTTGCAAAAATAATTCTGGTTTGGCTAAGTTAAATGTCAAAAGAAGCTCGCTAACTGACAGATTAGTTCTGTTTAGTAACCAGAATCAATTAACTTAAGGTTGCAATTCATACCATTTTAAAATGCATTGCATTTAAAATTCATTGTGAATGAATCAACTGCGCAAATTAAAGAAAACACGCATGATACAAATGTCAATTCTCGAATAAAATTGTTTTCACTTCGTAATAACAATGTGCTTCGATAAGTTCATAATGTTTAGGCCGAAGTTATTTATTAAGTTGCTTAAAGCTATCGTTCTTATCACTTTCGTGGACATTTTTGCTGTTTAAAACAAGTAATCAATTGACTCGTATAGTTTATATTCAAGAAATTACGTTTTCATCAAATGTCATTCAAAAACGTCAAATATTAAAAAGCATCACGGATATAAAGCAGTAATTGTACTAGATTAATTCATGTTACTTCCTCATTAATTATACTATTTATTTGTTGTCAATTTTGTTAATCTGTCAATTGTTAACAATGTCAAACAAATTTCAAAATAATAGTATCAGTATGTCTTGTAAAATATTTTAGTATTCCTCCACCCAGCAAATAAAGCGGTCATATTTTATAACGTTTTAAACAATTGAGTTTCATTTTTCTATCAAATCGCATCAACAATGACAAAGTAAACTAAGTGTGCAATTATTTGACAGATGACAATATAAAATATTAATTGACAGTCAAGTACCTATTGCTGAAAATATCAGTACGCATTTCTTCTCATTTCCTAGCTACCTCTGCAACCAGTTCAACTACCGTTTGTTGGTAGAAAATGTGCAATATTAAATTGGAAGGACACTGCTGAGATTGTGTGACCACCTCTTTAGGTGATGACTTACTCCATACTACTGAAGGTCAATCTCTGTTAACTAAATACATAACACTCTTATCCGCTCTAGGTCTTTCGTCTACCAACATTATACATACTAGATGAGCCCTCGACTTAGTAGTGAAATATTCACCATTGCCTGTACTGTTTGGCAGCACCGATCATACGAAATTCTATATCGCTGAACACACCAAGTTTTATTTCTTTAATTTGTTACGCTGGGTTTCCTTAACGAAGTTTTCCTTGCATACTTTTCTAGCATTTTAAGTCAGTAGAATAAGTAATGTCAAAAGTGTTGGAGCAAATAAAATTTTAAAGTATATAAAGTCTTCTTGATCGTTTTAATTTCGTGATACAATTGATATACCACAAGCCTAACAAGTTATTTTTAATTTTTATTTTATTATTTTTAATTTAACAATTTGTGTATGAATATGTACTTAAGCTTAAAAATAGGTAGTGACACTTTTATTAAATTAAAAAGAATACCTAGTAATAATGTCACCTCTTGAAAAATAATATTTATTCTTAGTCTCTTAAAATTTGGACAACTCGACACACGATTTGTCGATTACCATCAGTTCAGGTGCAAAATGTATCAGCTAGAGCCAGTTGTGAGTCTGTGTCAAATCGACGTAAGCCTGCTTATACCGCATACAAAATGCGGATGTTCAAAAATCTAGTTCAGTAAATCTGACAGTTGTTGGCTGACTTGATGTTTCTCAAAGAAAACTTTTGTTTCAGTTGTCGTTTATAGTTATGGTATTTAGCTGAAGAATCTAGTTAAGAATTTTGTGACTGCGTGACTACTGAGCTGACAATTCGTATATAATTATGTCTGGGGTGGTTATCAACCAATCTAGGTTTTGCGTTCAGGGTAAATCTAGTCGACTTGAGATAACTAGAGTTTTGAATGTGCACAATAACAGAAATTGTAGGTCCTTTTTAGAACGTATATTTTCTAACTGCGTTGGCCGAAATGTTTTTCTGACAACTTTTAACGTGACGTGTATTCAAATCCACAAACAAACTAACATCCAAAACATATAGTGTTAAGATTGTCAGCCGTTGTCAAGTCTTTGAACAAATTGCATAAATAAAGGAAAACTCGAAGCCCTTAAACAAATAGGACAGAAGCAGAACCCGGGAAACTAAGCGCTCAGAAATTTCATAAGTTATAAATTTCCGGAAGCGAGAAAAATATATTTTTAGTGACTACCTACATCTACATCCGCTGTGCTATTAAATCTCACCAGAAATCAAACGTAATATAACTCTTGCCAATTGTTATTTCTTTGTTATAGTGATTCTCTTTGGAACAACTAAGAAAGCTCTGAATAAGACCTAAATGTAAATATTTTCAGTCCTGCTTTACGGATCTCAAGAATGGGCCTTTCTTTCCTTGGCTGTTTGTAGAAGAAAATACGAAAGTAGAAGACCTCTTCTAAGGTATAGTGCGCACGAGGCATAAGTTGAAGAATACACCTCTATCAACTTGGAGTGTGCAAGTGGGATGACTTAGGTAATGAACTCGTTAGTTTAGTTAGAGAAAGTTTCTATAGTTAATGTTGTGATTCACCCCAAACTGGGAAGCCAAGTGATAAATTTAAGCTATCATCAATCTGGAAAAAAATAGATTTTTTGCAATTGTAATCCTTGCTGTTATTCCTTGGTTTTCTATTCTATATGGATTACTTACGTTTAGCATTGCTTACCAGTCTTAGGAGAAATTGTATATCATTAGAAAACCTGCACAGAAATGGTTTCTCCAAATGTTACTTTATTGTTTGTCCCTCGTGATGATAGATATGACCTAACCCTCTTTATACATCTGCTCAAACTTATCGTTTCTGTAAAACATTGAGAACTTATGTGACTTCGTTGATTCAATGTGGCAACACTAAGGGTGCAGTTTAAGCGACACGAAAAATGCAACAGACCCAAATATTTTTTTTGCTTTTTTTAACCATTTAGACTTAATTGCTGAACTCAATCTTCTCAATCAATCTAGAAAAAGAATTCATTAATTTTTCTAAGACATCTGATAGTAAATTTGACAGACTACATTGACCTGCCATTTATTTAACATTTTTCGCTTTATGGGTACAGTGATTGGGTGCTTTAACTTTGGCAGTCGATCCGCTTTTATGCAGTCAAATTTTCTTAAGTAAGAAAGAATCCTTAGAGTCGTAGTATACGCAAACAAAAAGTTCACCGAGCTAGATCTTACATTGTCGGCTCGATCGCAAAGTCTTTAGGTTTATCTTAAATAAATTGTTTTGATATGAAAAAAAATACTTACACCTCAGATTCTACTACTTTTCTTAGGTACTCACTCACCTCATCCGTCTTCCGCGATGTTTTAATTACATTTTCCAAAAGAGAGTGGACCTGGACTTATTCTGCAGGACATTATACTTGATTTCAGAAAGATAGTACCTACCACTGCCTAGAAATCTATTGAATTTGAACTGAACGATAAAAAAGAAGACAGTAGAAACTCTTTGGACAGTTCAAAGTCCCCTCCTTAACGATTAAAATTCGGACAAGGAACAATGTGTGTAGGTAACCTAATGACAGTATTAAAAACAGAATTTGTGGCGAAAAATCACATTTGTCAGATAAAGGCAAAAAAAAACACAAATGCATCCTGCCGAAGAAAGATTCTAATTCATGAGGACAACTTGCACTCTTGTATTTTATAAATACGCAGAGACTATAAAAAGTTGACAGAAACATATAAAAAAAATATCCCCAAATCTGATGAGTCCTCTAAAGTTCATTACTTGAACAATTTCCCTCGGACACTCATCTAATACAAGTAATCCTTGAATCGTCCTTAGTTTTGGACAACAAATAGTTTCCATTAAGAACAGGAATCCCTAAGTCATGTATCTGAACAATTTTAAATTCGTGAGCACTAGCATTACAAAGGACGACCCCCTCCTTCCGCCTCATAGAATTACAACAGATGATGCTGTGGAAGCAGCAATCTCACAGTAGTAATGAAGCGACACTATTAACTTGAAATTATTTCTAAGGATTCTGATGTTTTTCCACTTTTTTTCTTCTTCTTTTATTGTCGTCCAACTTGTTATCCAAATCCGGCGCACTTTAACTTGGGTCCATGATGCGCGCTCGGGAGAACAGTCCGTTTATTCGCTCTAACCCCCCCGATGCTTTTAATCATGCTTTTAGTTTGTTCGAAAAGCAACAATACGAACGGATAGAGTATATACACAGTTCGTTGTTTAATCCGGATTAGCGAGTGCAATAATCAGCAAAAGGATTTACGTTTACATTGTGTCCTTCCGTGCTGGCGCTGCTATTACTCCTCGATGTTTTGACGTGGCTTAATCCTGTTTAATTGTTGTTCGCCCGTGAGTGTGGACTGGCATTGCAAATAGCAGGGACAAAAAAAAGACTGACTGCCAACAGAGCGAGTACTTTCAATCTGTTTGGACAGATGAAAGGTGCTTAAGAGTTTTCGATTATATTTTTTTTTGCAGACTTTTGTTATGTGCAGTGCACTGTGCAGTGACTTTCTGTTTTACTGGGGAAGGCTTCTGATTGTATGGCATGAGTCGATAATCTGTTAAAATCACGTGGGGCAATATTATATTCAAAACATGCCCATACACGCATGTAATGGAAATAGAAATCTGTTGAACTTTTCTTTAAGGGTGAATGGCAGCCTAACATAAGTGCCTAATCCTGATGGAATTTTTACAAAATTGTCTTGCGGGAAGGTTCGAGCTTACGAAATCAGTTAAATTTTAGTGGTGCGCTATCAAAATAGACAAAAGCCACGTGAAGTATAGACGCCATAACTCAAGACGACCTTGTTTAGTTATTGAGGTTTGGGTAACTACAAATGATGCAACCGGAGCTAATCGTTGATTAAGGCAGCGACAGGTTTAAAAAAATGGTTTCTTCTTGGACTGATATTGTTGTAGCTAGACAAAATTTTGTAAAACCCTTGGGATGGAAAATAAGTTAAGTGTGAATTCTATTTTTGTGTAGTTTGTTGTGAGAGCCAAGGCCCTCGCGGAACTTGAATCCCTTAACCTCATGATTAACCATACCACCAGCATCGAATGTCGAAGAACAATGGCAGCTATGCCAACAAGCTATTAGATCAGACGCAACTGATGTGTTAGGTTTTTCGTGCCCACCAGCAAGAAACCCGTGGTTTAATGAGGAATAACGACAGATGCCAGCCTACAAGTCTAAGCTGCAGATGAAGAAGAGAGCTGCCGCTGAGCTCTATAGGCAAAGAAGAAGAGAAGAACACCGACTTTTCAGAAAGAAGAAAAAAAAAAAGCAAGAAAAGTGCGCCATCGAGGATATAGAGAGGTGCCACTCCAGGAACGATATTCGCAAGTTTTGCCAAACGTCGAAGCCAAGTATACCAGGTTCGACAGACAGAATTCTGTCTAGATAAAAAGGGAAATATCGTAGTTGAGACACAGTCGATGCTTAGAATATTGAAGAACCACTTCTGAAGTCTGTTAAACGTCGATGACGAACAAAATTCGCTGTCAGGCAAAACGAACCATTTAATATTGTCGACGACAGCAAATTCTACCAACCGACCTAATTGAAGTGTGAGGATCCGAGGATAGCAATATCTAAACTCAAGCTTCAAGGCTACCGGAAATGACGGTCTACCCGCCGAGCTTTATAGAGCCAGAGGTGACTTGATAAGTAACATCCACCAAGCATCAACTCATAAGCCAAATCTGGTCAGATGAAGTATGCCTGAAGAATCAAACCTCAGCATCATTTGGCCGATCCACAAAAAGGGAGACTCTCTGAACTGTGCCCACTACAGGGACATATCTAAGTCTCTTCAAAATCGCCTACAAGTTCATATTTGCCGCTGCTCCATCTGGGTCGGACGGGATCTCACCGACACATTCGTTACCAAAAAAAAAGAGAGTAGAGGCTTTTTGTTGTAAGAGCGTCCCTCGGCAGTCAGTAGGTTCCTTCAAAAATTCGCATGCAGTACCTCCCATTCCCATGCCGATTCAAGTAGCCACAAACAACTCCATTAAGGATACATATTGTTTACCACACTTGAAACAACAATGGTCCATTGGAAAATGTAGCAGTAGCTCTCAAAATATCCTCCAGCGGAATTGGTTCAAAATCGCAGTAAATATTTACAAGACTAAAGACGAAAACAAGTTCTCCAGGACGATAGCCTAATAAGAATAAGCCCTCTATTCGGCTGACCTGCCTGTTAAGTGGAAAAATAATTAAATTTCAATTAACACCGCCCCAAGGACTCAGGTAAATATGCACCCCCCAAATTATGGCACAACATCTGAGTCTGCCGATGATGCGAATTTATTAGAACTGAACAGAAAGATATATAAAACAAGGAGCTCCAATTCCACAATCCACATTCAGCTAACTAAGGACGACGGTGTGTCTGCTGCCGGTTCCTTTTCAGATCTTCTGAGCAAACGCTTAAAATTATGACTGGCGAAATACCGAGGGGAATTTAGAGCGCACGTAAAGCGGCTGCCGCAGAAATAATAAATTCCAAAACCCCAAGAAAGCGGGCATACACACCGCATCGCTCCAAATCGAAAGAACCCGCATTTCATCTTCGGGAAATTTATTCGCAACCTCAAAGACAATCCTACAAAACCTACACAGACATCCAGTGGACGACGAAGACTCAGAGTCTCTTGCTCCTTTATACACACAGTCTATACGCCTAGAACTGTGACTATGGGGCGGGGTGTTTTTCGTACACAGCAAATGGACGACGATGGGCAGACACATAGGGGGTATGTGCGGCGCAACCGACACCGACGACTACGACGACGATGGATCCAAAATATCAGACTTAATCGGATAGGACTCTTGCATCAGGTGTTCGTAAAGGAAAATCGTAATTTCCTGATGGCTTTAAAGTGACACTTAATTACACTTTCATATAAATGGTCCTAATGCCAGCATTCTACTGGCTCTAACCGGCAGCGGCAGCACCGCAGCATACCCTTGAGGGACTCGCCTATCAGCTGATGGGAACTCACAGGTAATGGAGCCACTCGAAGCTGGGCTCTTTTGCTTTGCAGGATCTCATACAGAGTGTCAGATATTTATTGCCATTTTAAGAATACCAAATGAGTCAGACCTGGTGGTGGAGAGGTGGCTTCTAAAAAGAGTTGCAAAGTGTCAATCTTGTTGTGCCTGTGTATCTGTGGCTGTGTGCGTGCGGAAGAAGTGTCTCTCGTGTTTTTTTTTTTGCAAATCATTATAATCTCGGATTTATGTTGTCCCTGGAAGCATGGGGGATGTCTCCTGGGCTAAGTACTTTAATGTAATTGAATTGCGAAATAGCTTCTAGCGAGGGTGTATAAGTCTTTGTGTATGTGGTAGAATAGTGGTAGTGGATGACTAGGCAGATGATGTAGAGAAAGTATTGCAACAGCAACCTGTAACTCAAAGGGGACTTTATGTGACTAACAACTATGAAACTGGATGGCCATTCACCTGTTATAGGTAAAGTACTCAGACTTAAGATATGTCCGCTTTCAGTGTTGTACTTTTCGGGATTTCAAATGATGAAAAGCCTATTTTTCCTACTCGGGAACATCGTACAAACGTCACACCCGAGAGTGTAGAAAGAGCTTCCGTTCGGCTTAAAATTGTAGGTCCCCTCAATTCATTCCAAAAATAGAAACTCATACAAAACGAATAGTTGTGAGAAGCCAGACCTAGGTTACCTGCATACGGACCTGCGTTGCGTCAGCTTTTTATTTATTTTATTAATTAAGCACAAATGGGTCCACTTTAGCGGAGTGAGTTAATATGGAAATATTTAGCTTCAACTTGGTATCTTGTGTGTGTGTGTGCTTCGTTCGCTAGCGAACGTCTCCAGTTAGAGCGATCTTTGTCAAACTGCCTTCACTGCATACTCCACCTTGGTTCAAGTTCCCTTCCACTTGCGCGCTTCACCTAAGGCAAAGTCTTTCTCTACTGCGTTGTCTCCCTCAAGTTGAAATCAAATACTCTTAGAGCTGGAGTGTTGGTATTCATTGGCTCTACAACATGCCCCAGCCATCTTAGACGACTCAAGCGCATTTTTTTGACCAGTTCGATGTCGCGCCCCTACAAAGCCTGTCAATGAAAACCTTTAGTGTTTCTTTATAAGGCCTCTTTAATCAATTGCCTTCTAACTCCGAAGTAAGAGAGACTAATTTTCGGCCCCCACGAGTAGCTCAACTCGAATTCATTCATAAAATGAACCTAAAAGGGGTAGAAAATATTGCACAGATTTTGTTTTTTTTTAGTTTTGCTAAGACCGAGAGAACTCTTTGGGCTATGTTTTTTATTGCCACGTCGACATTTTGGCAGCGTTTTCCACCGAAATATGTTTTTAATTTTTTGTATTCGTACAAAATTTCGAACTGGAGATTGTCCTCAATTCTGACATTACGATGATAGAGGAACTCAAAAAAGTGGTCTCGCAATTCTGTCCTTCTGTCTAAGGTCTAAGCCGCTGGACTGGTTTGTTTCAAACTCCGGATTTAGAATTTTTGGACTTACAGTTTGGGGCCACTTTTTTAGCGCTATTAGCTCTAACGCTTTCAACCAAAATTGATGAGCTTGGGTAGATGCGGGAAGTGTCGCTGCATACCCAGTTTTTCGCTCAAAAATTGAATAATTGTAACTTTAATAGGTACGATATAAAAAATCATACTAAAGGTAAATACTGTGGTCCTACCTTAAAAGCAAACTCAGTTTTTCTCGAAATTATCGAACAATGGATTTTTTAAAAAATCTTATATCGAGAATTTGGTTTTATATTGCTTACATTTATGAAAACGGCTTCAACAATTTTGACCAACACGATTTTTTCGTGTAAAAGTTTTGTTTTTAAAGTTACTGCGTTCTTCATTTTCCATTCGAATCACCTGAAACGCTACTTTTAAAAAGTGCTCATATCATTAACCTCTATTTTGAATTTAATAAAACATAAAAAAAAAACATTTATTCTTACACCCTTAGGCTGCAGTTAGAGCGATACGTAAAATGCAACCGAAAAAGTTGGAACAGAATTATTATTTTTTTTCGTTCAGGCGGTTATAGCAAACAGAAAAAAGTCTTTTAAAAAACTGATTGTCACTGCGTTGTTAGTACAAACAAATCAACCACTAGATTCCATCAGAAAAACAATTCCTGTAAAGAAATGACACATTTCAGTGGAATGATTTAGTTTTTCTATGTGGAATGAAGTGGGAAGTTGAACAGAAAAAGTTTTTCGTACAGAAAAATGAGTTAATTATTTTTCTAGAAAACTTAAACATAATGCACTTATTTTCTTTGATATACTAACTTTATTATTCACTAGCTGACCCGTGCTCGCCTTGCTTCACTCGCAATTTTTTTATAAATATGTTCCCTCCCTTGGACCTTTCTGAAAGCAATATAAAGCAAAAAAAACATTATTTTAATTCCTAAAGAAGCAACACGAATGAAACAACTTTGACATTGACACACGAACCCCACCCCAGCCCATTGTAAAATTTTTCCCAAAGAACAGCACCTAAAAATGTGTTCAACCTGTATGTATGTGCTGAAAAGAGACGAATGCCTATTGAAGTACAAAACGCGAACATAATAATCACACACACGATGTTTTGAATAATTGTTTTGAATATTGCTTAGCTTCAGGACAACGCAGGAGGATGTTTTATATCTTAAATGATTCAGGGGAAAATTTACTAAATTCACCTATTTTTTTATTTTTCAGTCCGATAAGCCATTACTGAGCTAGGTCTGTATAAACCGAATTTTCCTTACATATATTCGGTTTTTTTTGACTATTTTGTAAAAATCAAGTTGTATTCCGAATTATAAAGTATCCTAAAGTCCGACCCAGAACATAAGCAATCACTATACCATGTTTCATTATAATCCGTCCAGTAGTTTCTGCGTGATGCGCGGTCAGGCAATTTTTATTCTACAGTTTTATTATATGTAGAGAAGAGAAGAGAAGAAGAGATAAGCAACATTTTAAGACAAAGATTGAGTTCAAGAAGTGACTTTAAGTGGTCAAAAAACGCTAAATAACTGAGCAAGAGTATTTTTCGAACAAAACTTTGCAATGTTTGTTAGGCCTTTTTGTTTTGCATAATTTTTCGAAATTTTGCGACCTAATCGTGCACTTTATTTCTATTTCTGACTACCTAATAGTCATTATTCAAAAAGTTCTCAAATCACGCCAACACTGGCTCATATATTAAAAGCTATCATTCAGTTAAGTGTCCAAAATCCTCTTTCAATACATTAACAGAAAACATTAAAACTCGAGGGGGTTTGAATGCTTCAGCGTAAAACTTGTTGATGAGAGCATCAACCTACTTCTAAAACAATAATACCCCCAATAGCAATACACTATATCGTGCCAGCCCCATTCGCACACACACACGTGCAAGTCCCGTCAGCTCAGCAACATTTTAAAACTTTGTCCATTTATAAATAAAGTAATGAAAACGTAAGCTCACCACCACAATACGTTGTTTTTACAATGTATTAACCGTACTTATCCCCACACTTGCCACCCCCTCCCCCACATGAACTTAAGCGTTTACTCTCGCATACGTGCGCAGCGATTAAAATACATTTTACCGAACTACCGTCGAGAGTTGTAATCCCACTTAAAATCCACCATCACTCGCCCCATGCATACGTTGAAAAATCCTTCGGAATAAATGCAAAAATAATTCGACTTCTCCATGGTGAATCCGGTACACAACGTATCGCCATCTACCGGTGCGCGCATTATTTTCCAATTTGGCATGCAAATAAATTTCGGAATTCATGCTTCGGCAATAAAGCTTCTTCGGCGTCGACGTCGCGTCCTCCTCCTTAACACACAAAATAGGATTGTAATTTAAATGCGGACGATATATCCGATCCGTATCCTGTTCGTTTTTCTTCACTTCCGTATCCTTGGAATCATCTCCTAACCTTTTATACTACAACTACATGGAAGGGACTCGACTGAAGAGTGCTCTGCATCGACTGTGCGCGCTGGAGGCGGATAGCTTTGCTACTAACGAAATCTGAATAATTCATAAATCTTGGCCCGTGCACTGTCGGGGTTTCATTCTATATAGAGAAAAAAAAATAAAAATCTCATGTGGACTGTGTACCTTTTTGAATCTGGCCCCGCCGCCGCCACCACTCCTCGGGGAATAACATGTTAAGTGGATTGCTTAATAGTTGGTAGCATATCGTATTCCATTTTCCATATATGCCGGCCATCCATCCGTCCGTGTTTTGGACTATTTTCTGCGGTCGATTCTATCTTTCCACTCACTTCCGGTTATTCACAATGCGGACAATGTCCATCCATCGAGTTGAAAGCTTCTGTCTTCCTGGCGGTGAGTGGTGTATATTGTGGTCGTCACCATTGCATACTAAAGTTGGATGGTCACTTACCTATCTACGAGGATCCGAGGTACGAGTGGACGAGGTGCGGAATTTCATTATGGAATTCATTTTTCAACGCCCAGAGGGTAATCTACTCACAGCTACAAGGTTTTGAAATAATTCATCAAGTCATGTTGGTAGAGAGTAGGACTTTTTGACCATACTACGGATGGACTATAAGCTCTGCTTTGCGTTATGTTTATGAGCTTTTTAATTCAACTTCATTTTTGAATACATTAAAATTGGGACCGGTTACACAGTGGGATACCCTAAAAATCGGTAAACCATGACTAAGACCGAAAAACTTGCGCGATTAATCGTCAAATATGGGATCGCTTACCCTGTTACAATATTTTTAACTATGATCACGATCGTCATAACAACTCACCATGCAATTTGAAAGGAAGTCTCTAAAATGGGTCTGCATGTTTGTCCGCGCTATTTTCGAGAAATACTGATCGTGTTTGAGGGCGGTTTACATTGTTATAATCCTCATTGTTCGGGGAAGGTTAATGCATATAAAAAATTGATCTATCACTCATAGGGGATGGGCATTAAAGGTCCAAACAGCAAAAAGAGGGTTTAAATAAAATGTTCCCTTATTTTATTTTATTTGTAAAGGAAAGTTGTATTTGGTTAAAGTTTTACTTACCGCCTCGCTCAAATTTTATTCTAAAATCAATCGTCGTTCGCAACTCCGTTTATTGATAGGGTTACCAGAATAAAATTGCGATTTTTCTAGGGTTTAAGGGGGACAAAACATGTTTTTTTAAAATGTTGATTTTGTTTTTAGGGATTGTTCTTACTTTTGGGTCGACGTCCTTGTTAGAAGCAGAACTGCCCCATGTACAGTGAGACTGATTTTCACAGGACGTCATAAATACATCTCAGATAGTGGCACCTTTTGACGCAGTTTGCGCACCATTAAACCCAATTTTTTTTTAAAAAGCTCAGTCAATAAAGACAGTTGATGCCGGCAGCACGATTAGTAATTTTGTTTGTCGGAAGACATATCAGTTTTTCATTTGGACTACAACAATCAACATGTGACAATTTCTATCTAATGAAACAGTACCCTTCGGCCCACTCGTTCTCCAGATAGGTAGGTACCGAAATTCATAACCAAAAATTGTCAAACATAACCACCCAAACATAAAACATTTACGACGACCTAATTCGGAAAATGCACTCTGATTTTGAATTCTTATTATGACCAACTCTCGTCCCTCTCTCTTTGCATTCAATTTTCGTCCTTAATTCGACTTAAATAATTAACTGGCAGAAAGCCATTACGTCTACTTCCAAATGAAGCTGATAAATAATTTTTCCTAATCGAATGTTGAATGGAACAATGTCTTTCGAAATTTTAATGAATTCTGTATGTAGGTAAGTCCGTAAGCTTTGGCATATAACTTTGTTATAACTTGGCATATGCCGCAAAATACATTTAATGGAAATGTGTTCAATAGATGCGGATACGCTATACACATGTCGACATACTCACAGATGCAAATTTTAAAGCAAATCTAGTTACATGAAAGTAAGCTCTGGGTCTGGATGCTCGGTAAATAAATTCGTTTCATGGGTTAAGGTTGTGAAATGCAGCAGAAAATTCAGTATATCTAGGCAAGAGTCGATGTGCATTCAATTTTCCTAATATTAAGCGTCGTAAGATTACATTGGTTATTAAATTTTTGACAGATGTCCTTTGTAGGGAAATAAATATTTCATTCAATGGTTGGTAAAGAGACATTTTTTGACTTTTGAATGGAGACAGCTGTTTGATCAGGAAGTTTTTCGCTACCATTTATCGCTGGCAGCGAAATATTGCACGCGGAAATTCATCTACGGAAATTCACCTATCAGTGGTTCATGTTCCATTAAAATCGGTTTTCAATTAACGACGCAATCGGTACGACAAAGCGATATCTCTTTTTGGAATCTTTTTCTTCTGAAAGTCCAAAAACATTTTTTTTTTTTATTTGTAAAAATTATGTTTGAAACCTCAATCTTTTCATGAATCTACATACATATATTGTGGTCGAAAATTCCACTCAATTATATTTGTATTTATATTTAGTATTTTACTCTTATACTCTCTTATGTAATTATCATTGTATCAAGCTGTTCTTAATGTATTCATTTATATATTGCATGAAACTGTTTTAAATGCTCTCGTGATGCAACTGCAACTATGTATGTACCTATGTAACTTTGTCAGCCGAAATAATAAAGAAAGAACACTTCTTAGTCAACCGTTGAACGAACAACATCGTCTCTAATTCAATACACTTAGCCCTCTCCTACAATATATTATCTCTTAGTCGGTGTCATTCTGAGAGGAAAAAGTGGAGGCAAGGCAGACAAAATCTTTGACTTTCATCTGATCAATTTTGAACGATAATTCTCTGTATAGAAACGCGATAACAGTTCATTTCCTGCTGCTTTGAGAGCTCCATTGACGGACATGTTGACCATCTTCTTTCATTTTGAATGGACTTTTCTGCCTTAAAGCCGCTGACTGGCCCTCAGTACTTGAACCGGGACCGGGATGTCTGAGGCTTTGATATTCGTTTATTTTTCTTAATTCGTTTGCTGAGGTTTCAACCAACCGAGCTGGCTAGATGGGCTTTCTGGGTGGGACCACGGACTACAGGTCTCATTAACGTAGTATCTAAAGGAGATAGGTATATGGGTACCGCCGGCAGTAACCCTTTCCTTCTGACTATACCAACGAGCAACTCCTGAAAACCGCAATCTTTATCTATACACACAGATTAAATATATTATGCCAGCTAAAGGACTTTAACCTAACTCTGCTAGCAATACACAAGTCCTTCCCCAGGGCCCTTTCCATAGCACATTTCAGATGCTGGTGCTGTCATCTTTGTCGCTCTCTGAGGTCTCCATTATCTGCTCGTTAGCACGTAGCACCTCCCCACGTTCCATGTGCACATCCGAATATTCTTGTTTTCATTAGGGCCCAATAAAATTATGCGCCAAGTAGGTACTTGTAGTATGGGCCACCTTATACAATGCAGGGCCCTTGGACTCAACGGTTTTAGGGGCTTTAAGAAATCAAAAATGTGCTTTTGTTTAATTGGTTTGCGGTGAGGCATATTTATTGGAAGGTTTCGAGTCTGTATATACAAAAGGAAGCTTAAAATCAGTGTCCCATGTGCGGGTACCCTAGGTTGCCTTTGGTTATTGCATTCAAAATCTTTGTGGGCATTATTTTCGGCAAGTATTCCATCTATATGATCAGTTGTAAGCAAGTTTAACGTGCACTTGTACGTCTTGTCGTCCTATTGACGCTTTCAGTTGTAGACTTCATCAACAAGACTTGTTGCAGTTTTTCATCCACCAGCTGTTCATGCAAAATTCAAGAGACGCCTTGAGGCACTCTGTCAATTGAAAACTGATACCCGGCTGAATAAATATTAACATCCATTTTGAAGTTAACTGAGTTTCACTCTATGAACTCATAAAATAGTAGGTACTCAGTGCAACCTCGCATCGGGCTAATTGATACGTGATTTTGGCACTCACTTTCTTCGTCTCTACCGACATCAAAGCCAACAATTTCACGTACCCATACTGCACACACGAGTAGTGTAGTTCGGGAGTAATCAAAAGGATAATGGAAATGCCAAGGGATAATTATAATAATCCTTGAGCTTACCACGAAAAAATGTTTCCTCCTTCATACCTCCTAACCTTCTCATCAGACCCGAAATTTGATTTTGTTTTCCCTGATGACGGTGGCTCCCCTCTAAGTTATACCACACTCCACAAGGATGTGAAGGAAACCCAAAATCACAACAAAACAATATTAGCAGCGTCTCACTGCGAGGAAGGGAAGAAAAAATTAATATGTAACAAAAATAATCCACCCACTCATGGGAACAACATTTGTTTGGGGGCGGGGAAGCTACCCCCGTCGTCTCAAACTGGATGTTGATTAGGATATAGTTCGAAGCGAATTTTGTTTGGTTGTGTACCGAGCAATGGATACTCATTCCTCTGTGTACAACAGACTGCTGTGGCAATATCAATTACCCAAGGAGAGGGAGCGCACTGATGTTCTCCCTGTAAGGGATGGCAGACATGAAACATCTGAAACAGACAGACAGATTAGCAGACAGAATTCGCAAGTTAAAGAAACTTGATGGCTGGGAGCGGGACCTGCTGCCGATGGTGGTGGAAATAAAATCCACAGCAGCTGAATCTTCAGCTTGGATGCTCCCAATTTAGCCGGCTAATTTGTTCATTTAAATGGATCCAAGTGAGGTTTTGATTTATAAATAGGAGTCCTTTGGTTGTGAGCTTTTTTTGATTGAGGGGGGGCGGAACAGTTCATCGAACATTGGTTTAAGGCGCTTTAAATGGATAGCTGGCTGGGAAAGGGATGCTGCTTATTTAAATAATTGTTTCGAGTAATTAATGTCGGCCGAACAAGGTGGCAGCAATCAGTATTTCTTTTCGCTGGTTGTAGGAGTTGTTTATGAGGAACTTGTAAAATTTTGTAAGACCTGCAATACTTTTGAGAGGGCGCCTCTGAAATGTTGGAGATGAGAAATGATGGGAGGATATTAAAGCGCAGCTATTTTCTTCTGAGTGATTTTTAATAATAATTTCAGCAGACAGACACTCACAAGCTGACAGGTAAATCGTCTTAAGTCAAAATTATGTTTAACGGGAATGTACATATTTTGTTTTTAAACTGGGGATAGATAAGTTACTACAGAAATGAGTAAAACCCCTTCTCTCCCACGTCTATACAAAATAAGGAAAAATTCAGCTGATTTATGACTCAGGGTATGGGAGACTTACAACCGACATAATTTTACTAGGACTGACGTCTTGTCTGTCTCACTCAACAAGGAAATTAAGTAAACCTTGCTATAACAGAAAATGCAAATAAGCCTCCGCAGCAAAGAACAAGGCGTTCTACGAACTGCAATACAACCACCGGAAAATCAAAAATCATAATTTTTAAGCCTCCGAAACAGAAGTTACCGAATGTACTGATCACCAGATCGTGGAATTACATGCTTCCTTGTTTATGTATTTAGTGTATCTTATTGAAAGTTATATTCAAGATGAACACCGATCGAACGATATGACAGTTGAACCTTTTTGGTCTGAATGTCTTTTAATAGTAAAGGGTGTTTATTTTTAGAGGTATAGAACTCTAAGTTGGCAACACCATTTTAACTGGTGGCCATTTTGTCAGCTGTCAAGTTATTTATTTTTAGTTTGGTTTGGCATTTTAAGATGAATAGACTGACGCCTGAACAACGCTTCAAAATTGTGCAAATTTATTTTGAAAATCATGATTCTGTTCGAAATACGTGTCGTATTTTTATAAGCGAAATTCGTTTAGCGATGAAGCTCAATTTGGGTTGAATGAATACGTCAATTATCAAAACTGCCATATTTGGAGTGATGATAATCCTCAAGTGTGTGTTGAGAGACCGTTACATACATAAAAGCTGACTGTTTGGTGTGCTTTATGGGTTGGTGGAATAATTGGTCTGTACCTCTGTAAAAACGATGCTGGCCAAAACGTTACAGTAAATGGTGACCGCCATAGAGCCATGATTACTGACTTTTTCGTTTATCAATTGAACAACCCTGATATACAACATTGAACGAAACTTTTGGTAGCCGTATAGTTTCACGTTGCGGACCCGCGAATTGGCCTCCAAGATCGTGCGATCTAACGGTTGATTTATTTTATGTGGGAAAACGAAACGATTGACCAATGACCACTTGGAGGACAACATTCGCTTCATTATTGCCGATATACACAAATGTTGGAAAAAGTCATAGAAAATTGGACTTCCAGATTAGACTATGTCCGAGTCGAACCGTGGCGATCATATACCAGAAATCATATTTAAATTATAATGCCAGAAAACTATCTTCGAATAAAGTAAATTTCATGTCAATTGAAAAAAGTCATATTTGTTTTATTCCATTTTCTTAAATTTCACGTACAATTTACTTTAACATTTACAATTAAGAAAAAAATAGTTCGAAATTCGTCCGAACAGTCAAAATTTCTGCAAATTGGAAACATAGTTAAAGTTCTGTCATTCTGGAAAAAATTGCTTGGGCTTTTCACCAGAAAATTTCGGCGTTATTTAAAATGTTAAATACTGCCGAATCCCAAAATGGCTCCGCGTTATTTCACTACACTTAAATTTGCTTCAATCGTTTGAGAAATTTAATTTATGTTACTAAAATAAAACGACTATCTCTTGTATACTCAAAGGGAAGTTCTAAGCATGAGTCGAGGAACATTGAAATGGGTGGTAGCGTGTTATCTTTAGAACAGTAGCGAGAAGCGCGAATTTGCCGTCGAGTCATAGTTTTAGAACCGATTCTCTTTGATCGCAACCCGGCTGGCACCCCTTCCGGAATTGCTTTAATGTAACCCATTTTAGGACGGGTTAAAAAAAACAGCAAGTGAGACAAGTCGAAGAACTGAAACCCCTCTGCCTATCAGATCACCCGACAACATTGAGGCAGTAAAAACTTCAATCTGAAGGCCAAGACCTGGGAAGAAATTTCCAAAATAACTCACTTACGACTTACCTAATACGTTTTTTAAAACTGTGTACAAAAAATCTTTAGATAAAGACTAGAACTCATAAAGTGGCATTTATGACGTTTAAAATAAAAATAGTTTTGTTGCATCACCCTGTACCTTTTTCGGTGTTGATAATGAATTAAAAATATTAAAGTCGGGAAAAGTAATGATAGTTCAAAGCATCGACTGTAACACAAATAAAAGTGGACGATAAGCCTATGCATCCAAAGTCACAGTCAAGTCCAGATCAACCCCGTACCAAAGCGTCACTTTAGTGAGTGAAGACCACTCACTCATATCGCAAGATAAGAGGCTTTCCACCTATTCCACCTATCCATCAAGCTTTAACATGGCTAGATATATATCTATAAAGGTGGGTCCCAAATAGAATTGGTTGTTAGGTTGAATTCGTCCCTTTTGATACCACATGAATCTACGTGTTTACTCTTCCTACTCGTTGAACCAGTTGGAGCTTCTGATGGAGATATGGAATAAGCAGAAAGAATAAGTAGAAAGCTCCCAAATGGAGTTTACGTATTTGTAAGAGAGCCGGACAAGTACAGCTTCATCAGAAGCCATTTGAAAGTACGCCAAGTCTTGTAGGATGCCTACCTATGAGACAGTATCCTGTAATGACACCTATTGTACCGCCAATGGTCTTCATATTGAGGGAGATCAAATATCTAGAACTAGCTAAAAAAGTCAATCCGGTTGTGCATCTAAGATTCGTACGATAGCATCCAGCTTTATTATAAGTTTACAAGTAGTTATTGGAATACCTAAGGAATCCTTAGTTGGAAGTAAAAGGTAGTTTAGTTTTGTGTTTGGCGAGTTTATCAGCCTTGCAGTTACTTGAGGGTGTCCCCGTGCCTCGGCACCCAACAGAGGTGAATATTGAACTGCTCAACCATCTCTCTGAGATACGAGCGACAGTTCTGCCTTGTTAGAGAGTTTGTAGAGACTGATTGCAGGCACTTGAAAGCCGTTTTCTTCAGCCAAAATAAGACTTTTTTATTGCCATTATTTCTGCCTGAAAAACGCTATAGTGATCAGGTAGATGGAAAGATAGACTAAGATTAAGTCTGTCGGAGAAGACACCGCCACCAACAACGTCCACAGTTTTCAAACCATCTGTGAAAAAATGGACTAGGACTTCATCCTAACCGAAAATACAATGACGAGCAGTTCGTCTAGTTGAATTTCCTACGTCATCGAATGAGGACTGGTCGTTGGTCGCTGATCTATATGAGGTCTCATAAAAAACTTGATGAAACTATTCCATTACATAATGACTATATCTGTCTTTTAAAACATAAAAAGAAACATCTCCTATCAATATCAGTTGACAACCGCCTTCACATAGCTTTTCAAAAATTCAGTGAAGGCTTTAGAAATGGGACTTTCCGGGCGGCCGAAAAACAAAAATAACTACTCCCATGGGACAAATGGTTCGTACGTTCGTCCGAGCCACGATGTCTTTAAGGATCAAACCCATAGAATTCGTCGAGCCCGTTGCCTTGATGGATCCCTCAAGCCTCAACTTTAACGTATTCAAAGGAAGGACCACAAAATCCGTTGCACAAAATATTTTTTCAATTATTTCAAAGGCAGCATTTTGCTTTTATTTTTTGATGTGAAACATCTTGGCAGTAAAATCGATTCTTCAAAGCGGAAATGACCAAGCGGAAGTGCGTGACGGAAATTGGCCTGTCGCCATCACTATGCCGCCGCCTAAGACTCCTTAACCACTCAAACGATTTCAATGACATTTTGTAAGTGGGTATGGTTGGTTGTAACTTGATGGATAGAATAGTTCTGGACCCGATAGGTGGCGCTGTTGTCGATCTTCTTAACCTCTCAACCGATTCGAATGAAATTTTGTAAGTGGGTATGGTTGGTTGTAACTTGATGGATAGAATAGTTCTGGACCCGATAGGTGGCGCTGTTGTCGATCTTCTTAACCTCTCAACCGATTCGAATGAAATTTTGTAAGTGGGTATGGTTGGTTGTAACTTGATGGATAGAATAGTTCTGGACCCGATAGGTGGCGCTGTTTTCGATCTTCTTAACCTCTCAACCGATTCGAATGAAATTTTGTAAGTGGGTATGGTTGGTTGTAACTTGATGGATAGAATAGTTCTGGACCCGATAGGTGGCGCTGTTGTCGATCTTTTTAACCGCTGAACCGATTTCACTGTTTTTTCTTACGTTCCTTTCAATGAAAGACTAATGTCGTTTTCCATTGGTTTCACTCGGGGATTCACTCATTCTGAACTCCAATGGAACAATAAAAGTGCTTCTGGTTGAATGCAGAAATGTATTGGTGAAATGCCAAAAAATAATCTACGGCTGCTGTCAGCTGGCTTTTATAAAATACATAAATTTCACTTGTGTGAGTGCTTCTTGAGTGGATTCTGACTTCAAATCGAGAAGCGAATTTCTCTCCTCAGAATCACCAGAAGAGTATTTTTTGTGCCAATGGAACGGTTTCAGAAGTGATTTTTTCAATTCCGGACTCTCCCGGACGCTTCTTTTTGCCCAATGGAAAACGACATAATATCTCAATTCAGTAAAAGGCTTACTCTCGATATGTAAAAACTGTCAGCGGACTTAACGGACACTAAAGTTGAAAGGTAACATACACCTTATTCGTTGTACCCGACATATGCGTTCATTGTGTGTCACCTTTCATAATCTGACATCGCATTTTTATTATATCCTTCTGTCAGTTGAATACGTTGTCGCAACTAACTCGACATATTCTTTGGACTGGACCCCTTCCTCCGATCACCACTTTTGATGTCTTTGAGGTTGGATCGCCCTTGTGTTGTTGTATATTTTTACTGTGCCTTTTTTCTCTCGTTTTCACAGTTGTTGGCCTTGAAGAAGATATATCTTGCCTTTAGTTTTAAACACCAGTGTCTGTCTACCCTTCCCTTATCTAGGTACCTTTTACGTCAAAGAAAATTTTAGTGTTTTTGTCTTGGATCCACCCATTTTTCTGAAACAAGGCACAATATTAAGGCTCCAACTCATAAAATAGGCAAAAATATAGAACACTCCAATTTATGACACGTAACGCATACGTAACGCATGACCTGGGTACGACGGATAATGTTGCTCCAACCGTCATCCTCCATTCCTCAATTTATACATTAGACTTCCAGGATATAACTACTGAGGTCCTACAACAAAGTGACTCTACTTCCTACACCAGCTAGGTACATGGTAGCAAAAGTTTCCTTTCAAGGGCACAACATCCGCGCTCCCCAAAAAACTTTTCCCTACGAAGAAATACTATGGCGTATGTGTATTTAGCATTAAACGTGTGAATGAAGCAAAACCATAATTAACCTCTGGGAATACACCGCACCACCACCAGCACCAAAGTGTATAGGTATATGATCAAACGAAGTGTAACTGGCATGAAACTTTAACGCACTAATCATCGCCATCACCACGTCAACTAAAATCTCCATCACTCGTAATATTCTTCAGGTGCACACACACGTCGCGTCGGCGGCGGCGGCGGTTTGGCCCACGTGCTCCCACACTATAGTGGAGAGGAAACTTTTCCCACTTCTCCTCGTTATGATGAGTATAGAACCTGTACGAAGTGCTAAATAAATTCATCCTTGGAGAATTGCAATTTCGAACTTTTACCTTGAAATATATGTCAAGTGGGATGCGCCAGAGTGGTTGGGTGTGTGGGAACAGGGAACGCGCTTTGTACTCCCTGAAGCACATAAAAACTATGATCAACTTCCGTGAGTTATTCCATTTTGCATATGAATTTGCTTTAGTTCTGGCAGCACTAACTCATGACCGTCATCCGCCGAAGAGTCAGCCAGCCAACCCACCACCATCCCCAACCATGGGGTGCATTTTCTTATTTCGCTCCTTACTTACTGGTTGTGCGTTCTTTCATTCCTTCGCCAAAGTGATTTATTGGCGGACACATTTCACCTGCGTAATTCCTATTTACTGCTATACACCCATACACACACACATACTGCAGATACCTAGTGTAGTGCATTCGCTGTAGAAAAAAATATAAACTCGAAAAGGAAGTGCGAGTCTGCAGGGAAGTCCCTTCGCATCCGCACCACACCACCACCACTCACGAGAAGATGCATATCCTTGCGAGTCTAATCTCAGCTGGGACTTATAAATTATGAAAGGCTCCACCGGGAGCAGGTGCTCAAAATGGACTTTTCGGGTGGAGAGATGAATTGTACCAGGAACAGTTGTCATTCGAATGCGGGGGATGGTGATGAAGCAAAAGCACTTTGGTTCAGCCTTCAGCCGCCTCACATTGGATTTCTGGTTTAAAGGGGGACTCGGTACGCCGTTCGTGCTGTGGGGAAGGTCATGTTAGTGTGTACAGGATAGTGTGTCCGAAATGTAGCGAAAGGGCTTTGGGGCTGGGGAAGGTTTTGTGCGAGGGGCAGCTTGGGATTATGAACTGAAATTGATGGCTTTTGACAAATTGTTTTCAATAATGAATTTCTGGACTGGGAACGGCCGATGATGGATGAGCGAACGGAGCCACTGGCAAGTGCGGTCAAGGTGAAATTATTTTGCTCTTCTGTATTTGACGGAACTGGGATTCTAGCCTATAGGCTGTAATTGGAACGTCCTATTTTCCAGCAGGGGGTCGTAGTGTTTCTGGTAATCCAAATGCTGCTGATTAATCATCGAGGGTCATTCATTTTACGGGGCTATGCTGAAAGTGCTATTTTTATAATGTGAAAGGGGTTTAAAAATTGATATGAGCTTATAATACGTCAATCAGATGCAATTACGAAACGCCGCGCGTTGAGGCGAATTTTGTTTTTGTTCTCTAAAGTCGATGAAGGACCTAGACCATATCATTAAACTAGTGAGTCCTTCTAATACTTCTTTGTGTCGGTGGGCACCTTTCAATTTTGAACCACTGCGGATTTAGAGGGAGAATAATGAAGCCGGCTTTCACCCAGTTGTGGTTTAAGCTGAAATATTTTTGGAGAATTTTAGAGCAGAAAATCGTAAGGTTCTTTCTGCGAAACTGATGAATAATGTTTTTCCATCTCCTGGCCTGTGGTTTCGCATGAATAGTTAAAGCCGTACTTCTCTCTGTAGATGGAATGGAGGGCATGTTATTTTCCTGTAGCCATATGATAATATAAACACACGGGAAGGGTTCTGGAAAATAAACTAAACGGTAGTGCGAGCGGTGTTTTCCCACAGAAGATGTTCCAACGACAGGCGTGTAACCGGGAAGTCTGACCAGGGCGCCAACGGACTCTCAAGTGAGTCCGATTTTCGCCATATTTTCTGGAATTTTATCGAGATCTATTTCTTTGCAGGAAACTCTTAAAAACTTCAAGGTTTCGGTATACAAATTGTAATGGTTTAAATGTCTGACTGATTCCAACTATTGTAGCTTAAAAAGAGCGTTTCTGCTCCCAACATCATTTGCTTGAATGTTGTACGGTTCCAAATCAGCGTTCAAAAAAAAAAGCAAAGTAGATTTGACCCAAAAAGTGAAGTAGATTCAAGAAAAGGGAAGTAAATTTCAAAATTATAGTTTAGTAAGTTTTGTGTATAGAACATGTCCAAAAACAACATTGCGAATTAAAGTGAAGTAGATATGGAGAATTTAACAAAAGTGCGAACGCGAAGTACGAAGCAGATTTAATTTTTTTTCCAAAATTTAAGCAAATCTACTGTAATTGAAGTGAAGTGGTATAGCTGTTCCAGATTCCAGTACCAGCCAGTTCGCTCTTCTTTTGATTTAAATTCGTAGAAAGAAGATTTTGTTCGCCTGCAAGTTCATCTGCGAATGCCAGGTCATACAGATGTTGTCTAAAACGATTGAGGTCGCCTCAAATAGAGGAACTAGCTGCGATTCGCCCTAAAATGCGAACATCTGCAGGAAGCTAATGCAAATGCATATGGTAAGTTTTTGTAAAAGTCCGGCGGTGCGATATTTAAATTTACTTGATGGATTATGCGAGCTCAAGGGAGAAAAATGTTGGAACATATCCGCGACTCAGTTTTATTTTTTCACTGGAAGGATGTTAGATATTTTGTGGCTCTTTGAATTTTGAAGATGTAAAACAAAATGCTATGACCACTTTCTGCCTACTTTTACTTTTAAATAAAATCTGAGCATGATTATCTACTAGAACGAAACTCGCCCAATAATGGTTTCCGGGTTTTCAATGGAAAACAGATACCAAATAAAAAATTTAATATATTTCAAGGATATATTGAATTTACAATTGGATTAAGTTTGCGTCGTCTACTTATTTGTATCCAAGCCTAAAAAATTTTTTGACACACTTTTATATCAACAGGAGCATCCAGAATTTAACGCAATCTAGAAAAAAGTTAAAAATATATTCTACACATTCGGAATTTGTTAAGTAAGCAGAATTAGACAATCGAGAAATGGAATGAATAAGGTCTCCCCTAATTGAAGTTTAATATCTAGTATTTTTGACCACTTTTGGTTATGGTATATTTTAAAAAAATTTAAAAACAAAAATAAAATATGGCCGCCTAAATACAAAAATAAAGTTCTTTTGCGAGAAAACTTTAACAAAATAAATTTCCCGTAGTACGGCTAAATGGGAGGTGAAAAATCACAGATAACCAATAATTTTTCTAATTTCCACATTCTTCAATTTAAACCTGCAAAATAATATTATAAATAAGTAGTAGAAATAAATACAGATAATTTTCTATTTTTTTAACTCAACAATATTGCAATTTTACAAAGTTCTTTCTAAAAATCGCAAGAAAAGCTCCGAGTCAAATTTTAAACTGCTCATTAGTCGTTACTCGCTACTTTGCTAATTTTCTCTTTTTCTGTCTTATTTTATAAAGCTTGTAAACTTTGTGCGATGTCAATCGACTCATGTCGATTGCGATCGATTTAAACCGTTTATCATTATATTAATGCGTAAACATCAAAAGTTTCCGTGCACTTTTTAAGTATTTATCATGAAATGAGGAGAATGAAACTTATATCATTCGAAAGGTACTGTACCATAGATGTGCAGAAACAAAAAATCGTAGGTATGTGTCGCCATTAAGACTGGTAAAATGAAGTTAAGAATTTCCCATACAAAATGCTTAGTAGTTAATAGAAAGCATTTTGTTGCCATTTAATTTGTCGCCGTCATGTTTCCATGACGAATTTAATCATCTTAGATTAGAATCTGTTGGAGAGTCTCATTAACCCATAATTTAATTACCCCTAAAAGTAAGCAATCATAAAATCTTATTTCAGGCGCATTGCAGAGTTATCTGCGAGGTGTTACTATGGAAACGAACATTCATGTTTTGCCCTTTTCATTCTTTTTTCATAGCAGAAAGTTATATGAATTAAGATTTAGCATATAAATAAATTAAAATAAATAAATTATGTAAAAAACAAGTTGGCTTTCGTTACTTTATCTACGGACATAATTGGTCCAATTTAGACCACGGGCGGTACTAGTGCAAGTAAATACTTTATTAATTCTAAAAAAAATTATATTCGATTTTGTAGGTAGGAAGGTACCGCTTGTTTTGACGTTTAGTAACTTTGCAACGTTATTCAGTCATTATCAACCATATTCGGGTCGCATTTTGCACAAATATGGGGGCAAATTCGCAAGCCAGACGCATGGGATTAATTCATTATTCAGCCCTTTATGATAACAATATTGCCATCTAGCGGAATCTATCAGACGGATAACCTCTGTCCTTGAAACATTCTAACGACATTCGTTATATTAACTCCTGTTTTAAATGCCTGTCTTCTCCGACCTAGAAGGACAAGAATATTAATCGGACTACAAAGGATTACAGAAAAGGAACCACAACTAAACGAATTATACATCAGAAAACAATTTCCCACACCGGATATGATGAGTCAGCGACGAACCCGCTGCTAAGCACATTAAGCCTGCTAATGCTTTAGTTTTTTTTTATTCTACTACTTTTTATCTGCATCTGTTGCCACTTTTCGTCTTAAAATGTTTCCAGTCAACAAACGTGAATCTGCAACGAGTTTGAAAAATTCAAAAGGAAATCATTTTATATACCTGCCACACACAAAGGATCTCGTAATAAATTCAATAAGCTTTTCCTGTGAGCTAACAACTCTGAGCATACACTCTCGCGCAAAAGGATAACAGATAAAGTGGGTGGAAAAGACCCCACACAGCGAAGAAGAGAGAGAGAGAAAAAAAACAGCAACAAGGACCGAGAGAAATAACTATGTGTAATCCACTTTGGGGCTGAGCTTTGCTTGACAATATATACGGCCAACGACAAGGACCTCACCTGCAACGATGCGATGCGACTACCAGAATTGTGGCTCATACATATGACACCGATATGAAATACCGAAGAATCGTGTCCTTAAGTGAATGTGTGCTGGCAGAGGCGAAACCAGAAAGGGTTGCTACGAACAATTACGGGCAATAGCAACCTACCGCCACCCTAAGGCACTCCAGCAGAACTGCTTCTTATCCCGCATTAGGAAATATTGTGTTCTTCTTTGTTGGCAGAAAATGGATCAAACTTTGGGGGAGATGCCGTTTTTATAAATATTTTTTTTTTCTCTGCACACACCCGGCATTAAATTGAGTACAACGCAAGGGTGTTGCTTTTATGATTTTGCACAGCCCAATCCTTTGGGTGGTTATTATTATTCGGCCATGGGTTTCTTTGGTTCCTTTTTATGCTCTTTTTGTCTGAGAATTCGCTTTGGACGAGCAAGGGAACCGACAAATCCCTGGGGAAGATGTTACATCGCTAATTATTAAAAGTGAATAAGTGGTTGCTATTGCTATACAGTTGGAAGCAGACTGGAGCTGGGTCTTGGTGCCGCCTTAAATGGGATCGTAATTTTGCTTCGGTAACATCAGTGACTTTCCACTTAGACACAATAAATTAGACTTACATTTTGTACACTGCGGGGGCGATACTATAATAAATTTGGGTCAGGATAATATGCGGTTATGTACCCTTTTTTTCCTTTCGAAAACGTGTACCTATACCTCCAAGGCAGCAGTGCCAGAGGAATAAGTCTTCAATTTTTCAATTGAAGTTTCATTACAATCGGTGGGAGGTTGTTCTTTAAGGATTTTAGTGGTTTAATTAACTTGATGCATTTTTAATGGCATGATTAGTGATGAGAGCTGAGCGTTCTGTTGAGTCGTAAAGCGAATGATTTTTTAATGAGACATTTTTGCTATGCCATTTGACTGACGCAATTGAGCATGAGTTCATTAAAGCAAGTCTGTGCAATTAATTATTTGCATATACCGAAGGTTGCTCTCATATATTTGTAATGAACAAAGTAATTACCTGAAATGGTATCGCGGTTAAGGCACAAATGGTGTCTACATATTTTGGAACAACGAAAAATCACATGAGTCAGATAACGGTGATGTTCGCACTTAATTGACAGCGATAACCATTTTTGGTGATACAGGTCTGTTTGAATTGTGGAGGCGGTATTTTTGGGGAAATTGTCGCTGGAAGTTATCTTGTTGTGATGTTACTTTGAAGAGATTTGTTGCATAAACATTCACGTTGGGGATATAGCTCAGTGGTAGAGCATTCGACTGCAGATCGAGAGGTCCCCGGTTCAAACCCGGGTGTCCCCTGTGATATACTTTTTGATTGTTTTTTTAGATTTATCATAGGTATATGTATGGAAGGAGAAAAGTATGACGCTTAACCTACCAACAAGGGGGCTTTCAATAAGGACAGAATCATTTTGTATTTAAATAAATATATTTAGATATCGGGCTGAAATTTATTCCAAGTGTAGTTAGATTCGAGTATGGAATTTGATCTCGTTCATATGACTGCACTTTTTACTTACTTACTTTTACAGCGATCGATTCGTTGGAGCCAATTTTTAACAGCTCCTTTACACATATTGAGTGTTAGCAACTTCGCGTTGTATATCACATTTGATAGACGCTTCTACTGATGTATGTGGCTTTGTAGAAATCTCACGGTTTATTTTTTTTATTTTTCAAAAATGTTTGTTTTTGGTAGATCTTGCTAATTAATGTTTGGAACATTAAGAGAAGAGTGACATAATATTTGATTTAATTGAGTAGTCGTTTACGCTTCGTTAAAGATATTAAGCGTAGTAATATTCAAACATTTTTTATTATTTTTTTCATAATTTTTTGCATTTTACTTGAAAAATACTAAAGAGTTTTACTGCGAACTGGATGTTAAAAAAAAACACTCAAATGATAATTGTGGATTGTGGTCCGATTGAAAAAAAAAAATTAAAACATTTCCCCAGAGCGATTACGTCGGTTATAGCTACGCGCAAAAAATCCCTCAAAAATCAATGTGTCGGATTCAGCTTTACCGGTAAGCTAGATCCGCCACATAGGTTCGGTTTGGTAAACGAGTAGGCAGAGCAGGGTGTAAGTACCCTACAATACCAAATGTTGGTCCTCGTGGACCCATTGTGATGCTCTCTTTAGGGGTTAACCGTTGGTTTTGTATCGGTTGTCTTCAGCCCTTTTCTTATTGTGGATACATGCAGCCATCCGGAGGTCCTCAAAAACCTGTAAAGATCAGATAGTGAGACACCAGAAAGTTCCGCCACATAATCTACCACTTTCCGAAGAGTGACAAAAAAATAGAGAAGAACAATTATGAAACAACGATTAAAAAGCAATTAGATCCTAAATATATACTTTGTTTGGCGAAATTAAAATGTGGCGGACCGAGCTTTACCCTCGTGTTGATTCGAATTTGACATGAGAATTTTAATGACCGACAATTTGAAGTAAACGTTAGTGCTCTTTTTTAGACTCAAATTGAAATATTCGGAAGCTTACAAGTGCAAAATTTGTCGGGAACATTATCATTCCTTAACCTTTTTATTTATTTTAGTTAAAGTTCATTAGGTAGAATCTTTTTAATAGTTAAACAAACAGTCTGAAATTCGATTTTCAAAAAAAAAAATTACTTTTAACTTTTGCAAAACCTACGCTAAGTTGACTTAAGGGGAAATTTAATTGAATAAGTTAAAATAGTATTATTAGTCAATCTGTATATGAAGAGAAAAACTCGGACTATTCTTCTTTGTATGAGCGAATGTTATATTTCCAACGACTGTACATTGGGCTCGCGGGCAATCAATGAAAATGGTTGGGGAGCTTTGAGGCAAGAATATCGCTTCTATAACCAGCTTAAAGTCAATGACTTGGTGCAGAGAAATGTGACCTTAAAAAAAATAAATGAATTAGTATATCTATGGTTTTTGTGATATTTTTAATCAATAAATCACTTCACACAAGCTGGTATAAAATGGAATTGAAATTAAACAAAGACTGCAAAGTACAGGAGTTTCATGCGACTCAGTCATGCACATCATTTTTTTTAAGTACGTGCATATGGATTCTAAAATAAGATTTCTGTAAGCTTAGTAGTCCAGTGGTAACAAGTACATCCAATGGAAAGTACTGAGCGAATTGTTAGAAAACTAATCCCGTCTTCTAAAATCCCGCTTGTTCAAAATCCCGATTTTCAAATCCCGCTTTTTAAAATCCCGCCAAATCCCGCTAATTCCGTTTTTTACAAAACATTGTTATCAAAAAAATATATGTTTTTTTGCGTCGCATTGCTTATAATATACAATCGCGGCGATTTTTTAAAATAAAGCAACTACTTTTGATTGCAAAAGCGGGATAATAAGAGGCGGGATTTTAAAAAGCGGGATTTTAAAAAAGCGAGATTATAAAAAGCAGGATATCGAACCCAACCCGATCATGAATGATGAAAGCGACGAGTAACAACGCCACTCGCTATAATTGGGGAGCAGCCCCTTACAATTTGTGTCATTTTTTCAGTTGATGCTCTGGTTTAGGACAACAAGGACTTCATTAGGAAACATTACGGCTAAGAGTTACAGATATTTCGAACTACCTACTTCACCAACATTTAAATTCTGACAGGCAATTTTGCTTATAAAAATTCCTCTTGGAAAGACTGCATTGTTTTTCCTTGTGGACCCTGATGTGGACCCACTATGTGTTTAAAACATCAGTCTATTCCACCTGCCATCTGTTGTTACACATCAATAGTTTTTGTAATTTTTCATTTTGCGGACCGTTTAACCAGCGGTCTAGGGTCCAGGTCCAATGCCTGTTGCATACAAATTTGTAGCTAGAGCTTATAGCGTAACTCTCATAAAGTCACAACCCCAATCGCAAAACTTGTCGCCATTGCACTCATTGGACCCGGACGTATTTTTATGGTGCAATCTTTTTCCTTACTATATCCCAAAGCTACAACTGCACTACAATTCGGATTAAAAATGATCTCTTCTATCAATGTACTGTCTATCTACGTCTTGTCCCAAAGTTTGCTCATTCTCATTACCCACCGTTTCCAATAGAACGGATAGGGAGCCACTTAACATACCTATACCTGCCGTAGTTCCTCTCACAAATCCAAAGTAACCGCACTCTATCACAACATGGTAGGTAGTTGACAGTCGGAAATTGACAAAACGAATCCAAAAAATCTTCTAACTTCGATAACGTTTCTGAAAATATTCAGATGTACTAATTTTTTGTTTAATTAAATTACTAATTCAATGCAAACACACCAAGTCCATTAGCCAGCACAATTTGAAACATCCGCCTCATTGTATCTAAATGCATGCGGCAAAAGTAATTTATCTGCTGTTTGACTTTTGACTCTGTACTTTAACTGTAATTTGGTTTTACATTACCTACAGTGCGACGCGCGGGAGGGGCCCAAATAATTTCCAAGGACTTTTATCGAGTTTGGTTGAAGAAAATTTGCAAATGTCGCTTTTTAACGGCTTTGCACAGAGTCAACACTACGGATGGCAACTATTTGCAAAACTTTCCATTTCCGATGCCGGACCCATTTGGAAATTTGTGGTACTTTGCCATTTGGTCAGAACATTAATATGCTGCCACGAGTAGAGTATACCAGACCCTCCCCTATACAACGTTGCCCACTCACCGCACATCAGACTGTATAGACCGACGAATGCTTTGTATTAGACTCGGCATCAGCTCTGAGTAGCAGTCGGTGTGATTCCAATGAAAGCGTCTGTATATAGAGATGGGGCTAATGGATTTCCGTATTTTTTTCCCTCCCATCGTCCAACCCTCTTTTGTGTGAACGTTTTAAGAGAGAAATTTGCGGCAAAGCCGGAAGTGTTAGTCATACCCGCGTTGTGCGGCTTCATATCAAATTTTATTAATATTTGTGAATTAAACTTTTGCCGGGACTTGGGAAAGTTGCTTCTTTGTTTGTTTATGGATTTGAATATTGACTTAAAGTCACCTTTGCTCTTTGTTTGCGTTGTCACTGGAATTTTGGCAGAAGAATGTTGAATTCTCATGACTGACACATTTCAGACAACGCAACAACATTGAGTGAGTGACAGGAGTAAGAAGGACGGGGGAATTTTGCTGTTGGCTGTGCTGGAGCGTGCGGAATAGTGTCAATCAAATAATTTTGAAGAACATGAACATTGAACATCCCTGTGACATGGCAGCAAAAGTGAATTTATTGAGCTAAATTGAATTTTTTCGTTCGTTCTATCGCTTTTCAGATCATATTCCGATGTAACTCAAACATCGAGCGTGTTGGGAGAGGGGTGGTTATTCGAATTGGGAATAGGTACTCAAGGAAATAGGACTTTTTCTGTCAAAATTTATGCTACGGGGAATGAGTTTTGAACTCGTGGTGACATTTTTACTCACATGGGTTGATGAGCTTGTCCAATTTTATTGTAAAGCATATGCTAATCTACTAATTGAAACTGTTTTCCTGTTACCTTTTCTACTCATAAAATAAGTCGAATGCGTGAATTTTTTTGGGATTAGGACGACATTTATCTTCAAACAAATCATGACGGAATGTCCATCGCAATAATTGTGAAATTAATCCCATCAGCAGAGCGAGTTCTTTTCAACAGACTAACAGAGCCCGCCACCGTTTTTAGTGCAATCAATGCGTCCATTAAAAGGCGAATTGTACTCTATATGAGAATATGAGCAACAATAGTGCCACAAAATATGGCTCAACATCTTCCAAATAACAGATATTCAACACGTTCAACATGGCCACCATTTCGGTTCTTTAATTATATTAGCAAAGTTCAAAAGGAGACACTGTTGCGTCGCCGACAACCAAATTCGAAGCAGTGCGTATGAATGACGCACTAGAGTCATGAAAGGACATCTAGTGAGGAGTTTTGTGTCAACTTCAATAAATACGAGTATTTATTCTGTCACCGAAGTGTCCAGTGTCCACTTATGTCTGTTCCCAGTTGACTTGAAAAGTACTGGACTGATTTCCATGGAAATGTATTTGAAATATTTCTTAAATCTCTGAGTAAAATATAGGCTACGTCGTTTATTGCCACGCCTACTTTTTGGAAGTATTTCTGATAAAAATTCATTGCTTTTCAGATTGCCCAGTCCGTAACTTGAAATCAAAAAATATTTCTTAGTCCCTGCAAGAAAAAAGACAATACCCAAAGTAGCCACCAGTTCCTTGAATATACTCGGGAATTAGTGCTTTTACGAGAAAGTAAAAAAATCTATTTCAAGTCGAAAAATATCGGCAGGAGTAGTGGGAGCACTTTGAACGCACTGTGTGTCGCTTTCTCTGTTGGACCGGAACGTGGTGTGTTGTGAGTAAAAATATTGTGAAAGTGTTTCCCAAGGATTTTTGAACTTGAGTAACCCGCTTCATTATATAATACACATATTCGTTAGGCCAAACAACACCTCTTATATAATTCCGTAGCTGGGCTTCAGTTGAAACCCCGCGACTACTACTCGTAGTTCAATATCACACAAAATTTGACATCAAACAAGCAACTACTGACATGCTTCGGTATGAAATCTTGTAGATTACACTAGTAATTGATGGCAAATTATTCTCAACTTGGACGTTAGGGACACCTTTCGATCAGCGTTGCCACTTTGCAATTTTTAAAATTAAAATCTACCGCCAAAAAATGAAATCTACTGCATTTTTGTAGTACCTACGCTTCAATGCACATTGCACATCTAGATCGAGAAAAGGAATCCTTTTTAGTAGAAAACAAAACTTTTCGAAATCTTTGAATTTCCTCTCTGAACGCAGTCACTACACACTGTCCATAAACGAGCCCATTCACATTTCACAAAAGGTGTGTTTTTTTTAGCGTCTAACTCAGAATGCACAAAAAACGGTTCCTTGAATAACATAAAATGCTATAAAAGGTTGCGTGCCTCAACTTTTGGTTTGCAGTTTACCTGAAATTTACACCCAAATCACCAGGAAGGTTCAAACATAAGCTGCAACTGTCAAATCACTTCCACTTGGGATAAATGGGAACGTTAAGTATTTAGTTTAGTAAATCTGACAGCTGACTGACTTGATGTGCGTTTATTGGCCTAGATCGGCCACATGGGCAGCTGTTTCAGTTGACGTTTATGGAGGGGTAGCCGACGAATCTAGTCAAGAAATTCGTGACAGAATACTAAGTTAACAGTTCGCATAATGTAGCTGTCATAGAAAAAGTGGGAAGAACGTCACTTTTTCTACGTCAGACCAATCTAGTTTTTGCGTTCAGGTTACATCTAGTCCAGACCAATCTAGTCAACTTAAGGCGTGCTGAAAATCATACTTATTGCGCGCTGAAAATCATACTTTGTTAAGATAGAAGCTAAAAAATAGGCCTTATAACATCGGTTGACGTCTGCCACTTCGTTTTTAAAGTGACTTTACCGGCGTTCGTTAATTTCATTTAATTTATTTATTTCTGCGATTGCCATTTGCATTCGAATTTTTCTGTTTTCTTTATTTACTCGTTTTTATTTATTTCGTATTTCTTATTTTTTTTATGAATGTACTGCGAAAAAAGGTGGCAACGCTGCTTTCGATAACTAGCAATAATGGCAAAGAAACTCCCGTTTATATATAAAATCAAAACTCCACTAAGCGCATATTCCCTGATTCAAGATTTAACCACATTTTGCTACGATCAAAAAACACTTCCCTCACACAGTTACATCCAAACAATCAGTTCCTTCCTTAACAAGAGTTTCACACTCCAGACGAACTTTAAATTGGCATCTTTACTTTTATTTCGCTCTCGATCTCACAAAACATCCCAACAGCCATTAATAGAACAAAATTGAAGTCAATATGTCGTTGCACATAGTGTAGGGCACCCATACCGACACCTTTATAAGGTAAGAAAAAATTTTGCCACACTTTTTATTTGTTTCTCACTTCCGGCAATAAAAGTCGATTTATTCCAGTTCAAACTGTAACAAGAGACGAAGTGACACAAAAATAAAGAAATATCCTTTTATTGCCGATTTCAATAGAGGAAGCAACAACATCTATCAGAAAAGACGCCAGAAATGGATGTGGACTCCAGCATTGTAGCGGATATCCTTTTACCAAAAGATTCTCTTTCCCGGCAACAACACCCTGTGGGAGAGTTCAAAGATTTTTTTTTTCTATTCTTTTTTTTGGGGATAGATTGTCAATCAATTTCAATTTCTTACATTGAGTCCTTTTTTCATCTGCTGCTATTGTTGCTCCACGAGGACATGATATGTGATTTGATAAATTTACTCTCAATAACCTCGTCGGCATCAGTCAGTCGCAAGGACACAAAGTTGGGTATAGTTTTTTCTCGGTTATTTTCAAGGAAACAAAGAATTCATAATCTTAAAGGATTCGACTAAGTTTTCATATTCGCTCTTTGAAGCCAAAGTCAAAGTCAAAGAGATTTCACGAACGAAAATTAATGCAGCGCGTTGTTTTGCAAATGAAAAACTCAAAGAGCCCTTCGAGTGCAAGCCAAGCGAGGAATTACCATTTGGAGCACTTTACTTTGTCATCAGAGATGGCAGTGGCAAAGCAATTGCGGCGGTGGAAAATGTGTTGACCCAAAACAGGATTTTACCGTGCAATATTTGTACTCGTTTATAAGGATTCCGGCTTTGGCTAGCCATCCCCAAGGTCGTTACGGGTGTAGATACATGCACACAAAAATATATAACAGGGACAGTTAATTAGTCTGTGTTTATATATGAGTTGGTAGCAGATTTCCGCTTGTGGAAATGTCTGGCGGTTAAATTCACTTTGTAAGCGACAGGCTCAAGGACTTTTTGTTTGCTGCCGTTTATTTTGTTGGTTTTATGCCATTGACTGTATACTGCTGCTGCTGCTGCTGCTGCCTTTTCGACAACAAAGTGAATTCTGTCAGCCACAGGAAATAGGAGCAAATACGAGAACAATAACTACGACAAAGGGCGATGTGCTTGAGGTGTTATTAAAGGACGCATGCGAGAAAGTCATAGCAGGTATTTATGAATATAATTCACCACTTTGATTGGGTGTTTGGGGCGAGCTTAAAACGCCTTGCGTAACCCCATCTAGGCGACAGTTTGTGCGGTACAATCTTGAACTGATTGTGGTACAACATTGCTCATCGCCAGAGGGCAGACATTTAAGAGCCGATCTTAGGCAATTGCCCGAGACGGTAGCGAGTCGCAAATTAACTTTCTTATCAAACCTCACATCTGTTGACGTCAAGGATAAGGTGCCGATTGTCCGTTGCCGTTGGGAAACTTGTTTGGATGGATTGGTAAGCGTCTTGTTGTAGGGTAGTGCGATTCTGTAGTATTTCTTTATTGTTTGCCTTAAAATCCCACAAACATCTATAAATTCTACAGTTTAAAACCTTTTTTAGACCCTGCGCTTTTTTAAGAAGACGCCCATCTAGATCTAGTCGGTATTCTTCAATTTATGTATTTTTGGAGAGTCCGAAAATCCACTTACTGTTCACTTAACAATTTATATGAAACTGCGACCCACTTCCTGTTGAGCCCGAGAAGCGAAAAAACTGCCTTAAATACAAAAATACCTACTTAACATTCGGTGTTGCTCAACCAGGCGAATAAAAACACAAATAAATTAAAGTGTTCGCGTCATTAAAACAAGAACAAAAATACATAAATAATAGTCCTGCATATATAATACTTTTTAACGGACGGGAATATTCACCGGAAAGCAAAAATTAATAATGCTACCCAATGCGAATAATTGAAATTCATGAATAATATTTTTATTTTTATTTTTGCAAAAAAAATAAAGAACCGTTCTCACTCGTTCGAAATATCATCGACATTGCCATCCGATATTGGTTCGAAAAAAATTGCCGGTCAATGGGAAATAAAACCGCGTGAAAAATACAAAACAAGACAAAAAAAAGACAAACAGAGAGACGAACCAATCCCTGGGTGAATTTAAAAGGACATTATTATTCATTCGATTGAGGAAAGTGCGACCATAAGTGGTTCGGAGTTGTCGTTTAACAGTCCGGGCCCCTAGGAGGTGCGATACGTGCTCGCATAAGTGAATTAAGAGGAATTTACATTTTTATATTTATTCACTTTGGCGAAAACAATGGGTAAACATGGGTTTAATGGAATTTTGCACCCGGAGCCTATTTATTTAGTCTTTAAAGGTTGGATATGTGCGTTCACTTCCGTTGCCTGCCCAGATCCAGCGTGCCCATGGATATATTCACTTAAAAAAATAAGTTAAGTGAATTTAAAAAAAATGTTTATATCCATTCAAGCTTTGCCAACTATACACATCCACAAGATTCAATCGAAATCGGTTGAGTGTTTACGGAGATTAGCGTTCGAACATAGCGACTCGTGAATTTTATATTTATTAAGAAGAAGATTACGTCACTTCCGTTGCATTCTTCACTCCCCAGCTGCAGGGTGTCCATGGAAGTATTCACTGCAAACATTTACGAGTTAGTAAAGTAACAGGCTGTTGTTGAACTTGTCATTATCAATTTTTGCTCTGACTAAATCGATTCCAAAATTCTCGATAAAAATTCGCATTCAATTTGAATTTACTTTCACACCATTTTTGATTCCATCGGCATTGACATTCGTATGAACATCGCGTACTTATATTTCGTTCCGCTCCAACAGAGAAAACGACACACAGCATTTTCGATGACCGTCATCAAGATCAACCCAAAGAAGAACCTTGTTCAAGAACAATCGGTGCTGATATTTCTCCATATAACGACTTTAACTCAATTTGATCGTAATAGATTTTGGTTTACTTCTGAACGAAGTAGAAACCTGACTGAAAGCTTTTATATCAAAGAAAGTGTTGGCTTTTATAATTTTATTTTATTTATAAAATTGAAATTCAAGATAGTGAAGTCAGAACAAAAATACGTTTCTGTTAAAAAATGCCCCCTAAAAGTGGGCGTGGCAATAAACGACATAGTCTATATTATTCTCAAAAATTTGAGAAACGTTTCAAAAAAGCTTTCATCGAAATCAGTTTAACGATTTTCGCGTCAATCAGTAACAAGCCTAAAACCTCGCACAGTTTTTATACATTTATTCAATAATTTTTTTTTTCAAAAATCTGGCCGTTGGGCTTCCTATCCGTGTGACTTGCAAAAACATACAAACAATAAAAAAATTCTACGAACCTTGGTGGAATGTGATAGATTCCGGGAATACTACCTTTTAACAAATAATGACTGCTATTGGGGCGATGTTTTGAATTATTGTTTTGAACATTGCTCAGCTTTAGGACAACGCAGGAGGATGTTTTGTATCTTAAATGAATCAGGGGAAAATTTACCAAATTCACCTACTTTTATTTTGCAACCCGGTTAGCCATTACTGAGCTAGGTCTTTATAATTAGATTTTCTTTACAAATATACAGCTTTTTGACTATTTGGCAAGAACCACGTTCTATTCCGGAATAAAAAGTATCCTAAGTCCCGAACCAGAACATAAGCGATCACTATATAAAGTTTCATCAAAATCCATCCAGTAGTTTCTGCGTGATGCGTGGTCACGCATTTGTTATTCCACCAGTTCATGATTCTGTCAGCGAATATGAGTTGTTTAGCTGTTGACTGAAGAAGCAAATGATCCAATATGATCCGAAAAAATTGTTAAAAGGGAAACAGTCATCTTACCATTTTAGATTTAAAAAAACCCTTATATTTTCCCGGAATAAATGCAGCTTATACAACCGAGTATTTGAAACGACTTACGTCTACATGTAGTGTATATTTTAATTTTGTTGCAGTAACGCCTCAATCTTCCTTTGTTTATGCATTTTTTTTTTACCTATGAAGTAGGTACTGAACTATTTCTGGGATTAAAGAGCCCAAAATCCATTCCTAAATATTCTCAAGCTGCCTAGCCCAGAAGTTTTAAATTTCTTTAATCTTGTTTTTATTAGAAACTCTTAAAAACAATTTTTTATTTAAGTGTAACTTAACTTATATACATTTATGTATACTTACTCCACTAGCAACTTGAGACTTTGGCTAAGCGTTTAAAGTGTTTAAAATAAAATTAAAATTTTTTTTAAATAGAAAAAGGCCACCAAAGGGGACACCCGGGTTTGAACCGGGGACCTCTCGATCTGCAGTCGAATGCTCTACCACTGAGCTATATCCCCAACTTATTGGTAAACATTTGCAATTTTATTAGTGTCAACAAAATTTCCAAAAGTGGTTCTGCCTACGCAACTTATGATGGTTATCATCTGTAGACCAATTACTTTGAAACATCGCTCTTATCTGATTCATGGGAAGTGACATTGGTTTCGTGCGTAGGCCGGCATTACAAACGTCACCTCTTCGAAGATAAATTGTCAATGACATCTGTTTTGTGGATATCGATAAATGAAATTCTCTTGAAATAATAATTGAATAGATATTTGACTAGAAAATTGTTCACATTGTGCGTGCAATGGTTTACTGAAAAGTGCGAAACAACCTTCCAAATCCATACACAAATATTTAATTTTTACTCCTAGTTCAAAACCAATCAATAACTCTTTAAACAGTCTCAAATTGATTGCCCTGAGAGGCGATAAATAGTTTTCCATTATCACCCAAAGAGGTGTTACGAGTACTCATGAAAAATCCAACAAATCTTATCCCAACACCACGATCAACATCCTTTACCTACCATAACTCTAATCGCTGAAAATATTTCACTATCTAGGTACTACATGAATTATTAGGAGAAGAACAGGAAAAAAAAAAGCCGGCTATAAAATAACTCCTCATAATGTATGAGAAATTGAATTTCATTCTTCATCCCATATAAGCCATATCTTCCGGTTGCGTATTTTTTTTCTCTTTTTGTTGAGGACGTGCCACACTGCCAGGCAAGTATGCTAAAATAGACACGAAGACTGTCCAATGAAATATTGAACCCCAACGATGACTTATGAAAAATGCAGAAGAAAGAAAAGAAAGTTTAAAATATTTCGCACGTTTTTTCTTATCGCTTACCGCCCTCCATATTTATCCAAGAGAGCGAGAGGACCTCATGCGAGCAATAGCAGGCAAAAAAAATACACTTACAAGACGAATAATGCAGCAGCAAAGAATGGAGGAAAGGAGAAAAAAGGACACCCACCGTAACTTTGGCTGCAGGCTAACACAGGATACGTGTTATGTTAGACGATAAGTAGAAAGTGCCATGGAATCGATATACCGCCTACGTGTGGCGAATATTAATTTCGCCGCCGCCGCCGCCGTCAACGTTGTACATTAGGTATTTCTTTTAAAATATTTTCACAAGATATTGGCAAGTTTAATTTTATGAAAGACGCTTTTAAAGACAAACACGAGAAGAAGGGGGATGCCGAGGCGAAAATCAATTAAATATTTGCAACAATTTCAAAGCTTTTAACTGGTATGATCCTTGATAGAAATTGCAGCTGGAAAGTGTTTGAAAGCAATCAGTCAGAGCGATTAAAAAAACTTAGTTTTGTTTGCAATCGATACTTTAACGTAATTCCGCTCAAAATGTCGATGTAAAATTTAGCGAATCACAGGCAAAGGTCTTACATTTGTTGACTTTACCGCGGTCAAATTTCAAAGTAACAAGCAATCCCAATGCTCATAAGGCTACACGGCAGTCGTTTCGAAACGGATCAAAAAGGTTCTAAAGAGCCGACACTTGGAGTCATTGAAAATAAGGCGACACCGGTCTTCTATGTATTTTTGAAAAATGGCTTAACGTTCCTATCACCCTAGGGACATTTCAGTATTTTTTATTGGGCCAAGTGACAAGTCTGTTCATTTACAACCTGAGTTTTTTGCTTCACCTCAGCAAAGATCTGTACATAAAATTCTTCGGGTTTTGTTTGTCCAGAATGTCGAAGGTATGTGGCTATTCTTTAAACTTTACAAGGTTCGCGACCAAAGAAATCCAAAAAAGGAAGGAAGTATAAGATTACTAAATTTGTATCACGTTTTTTACGCCCGATTGACATATACATATTAAGAGACATTGTAAGAGAAGAGTGACGTTTTCTCGTATTAATAAAACCGCCACAAGTGCTTTGCTTTTAACTTGCTCTGTGGAGATACGTCACAAAATATGAAATGAGTTTTTTCTCCACAATACAAGTTCATATAATTCTCGGTGCCGAAAATCTGTCAATTTTTACAAAAAAGGAAACGTCAAGTTGTAATAATATTGAATTTCTTTTGATTTGTGGTAGATAAAGCTTGTAAGCTGAGATCGTAGTGAGGCAACTCACCTACAAGCTGCCTAGTTAAGCACTGGATTAATTTATACTAGTACCGCTCGTGGTCGAAATTCGACCAATTTTGTCCGTAGATAAAGTAACGAAAGCCAAATTGGTTTTTACATAATTTATTTGTTATTTATTTTAATTTATTTATATGCTTAATCTTAATTCATATACCTTTTCGCTATGAAAATATAATGGAAAAGGGCAAAACATGAATGTTCGTTTCCATAGTAACACCTGGACGATAACTCTGCAATGCCCGTGAAATAAGATTTTATAATTGCTTACTTTTAAGGGTTATTAAATTGCATACCTTTATGGGTTAATGAGACCCTCCAACAGGTTCTAATCTATGATGGTTAAATTCGTTAATATGGAAACATGACGGCGACAAATTGAATGACAACAAAATGCTTTCGATTAACTGCTAAGAATTTTGTATGGGAAATTCTTAACTTCATTTTTCCAGTCTTAATGGCGACATATACCTACGATTTTTTGTTTCTGCACATCTATGGCCCAGTACCTTTCGAATGACATAAGTTTCATTCTCCTCATTTCATGATAAATACTTAAAAAGTGTACGGAAACTTTTGATCTTTACGTATTAATATAATGACGACGGCCCCATATAAATCAGAGGAACGCCAATTTTTACAATTGACAGTGTACGCCGAAAGCGACCCAAAAAGTAAGTTTACTTTCTTCCTTAGTGTCTGCTGAATCCAATGACAGTGTTTATTAAAAGAATGAGAGCAACTATCATGGGCCTGGGATAAAGCACAGTAATTGACGGAAATTTTAAATTTCCAGACAATGACAGAAGACAGCTGAATCAAGAAATACTCAGTCTGAATTTTTAAGACTGTTCCTTTCTTTGAAAACATCAAAGCTTGTCCATCTGTTGACGCAACGTAAACGACCGATTCTGTGGATTGGGATTGTTAGTTTTGTGTCACGAACTTAAAGTTGCAGTAGTTGGTAGTTTCATGGTGGGATATAACAAGAATCGTTCCAATGTATATAGCTTTACAAGATTCAAGAGACCCTCTATATATTGACAGCCGAATAAAATATTTCCACTGCGGAATTTCGTCTGAGAATGTAATTTCCCACATTTTTGGCTCTTGTAGGTAACTCGAAAAGAAAAATCACACAGCACATTCACTGTGCATATTGGAATCTCATTTGGAATCTGCGTCCCGAAATAAATCGCCCCAAACCTGTCCTCCGCTCAACACTGCCACTCTGCCCTTGAATTATACATTTTTTGTGACAAGTCCATCTCCTTTGAAAAATTAATAAGAGCATTTTACGAATATTCGCTCAAACTAAGACACGCTCACAAACATTGGCATTCCCTGAATTATTAAAGTGATTTTCAACCTAAACCGTTTACGTCTTCATGTTTCGGGCGGGCCAATCATAATTTGCCATCTTTCAGATTCCAATGAGAGATTCGTCCTTGAAATAGTTGCGCCACTGTGGGCGGGCGCCGGCCTAACTGTCAAAAATTATTTTCAGCAACAACCCCTAAGGAAGATGTCACATCGACCGAAATGAGTAAGGTAGCAAAAGCTGGACAAGGAATGTTCTATGTGGCAGGTGCCATCGGTAACTCCTCGAATGCAACAAAATACAGATGGCTGTCTGAACATTGTTTCGCGTAGCATAGCGACTACGTGCACAGTCAATTCCAATACGGTGTCAACATCTCAGCGAGGATAAATAAAAATTGATGTCGCCTGACCAAGGCTATGCCCGGGAATGTGTACAGGAAGAAGAGCAACATTCACACCGCGCCGTCATCCCCTTCTGCTGGTTATTTTTCTGCTTTGAAAAGGTATATACATGTGTGTGTGTGGGAAGCTCCTGATGAGATGTTAGCTGTTAGTGAACTTGCGAAGTGCCCACTTTAGTACTTGTCGACGACTCTGGGGAATTCCTTTCTTGCCATCGTAAACCGTCGTCATCATCTTCGGCGTTGTCTGTCCTTTGAGATGGGAGTGTGCACGGTGTACTCCGTCAGAATCGATAATATCAAATTATTCATGCGATGTGGTTTTCAATTCAAATGAACAAAACGAACGAGGACGAGGAAGTTTTCTATTTCCTTCCCGTTCTTCGTTGTCTTTTTTTTTGTTCTACTTATTTTGACTTTTTTTCCCTTATGCCTTTGGCTACAATGTTCGTGCAGCAGCTTCGCCATCGTCCTTGTGCCGACACGCTCTTAGTGTTTGGTTCAATTTTCCGGATATCATCAGCATAGCCGACAAATTGAGGGACGAAAGGTCACGAGTTTGAAGAAGGAAAGACATCGACCGCACATTGGAACATGACAACGACTTGCGCCTCCCCTCACCGGCCCCCGAATTGTGCAAAGTGGGGTTCCTGTAAGGAAATCCGAATGAAAGAAAAAAAAAAGGGAAAGGAGATCCAATAACCTTGCTCTTAAAAGTATTGAAATTGTGCACAAGTTTTGGAGATATTTCGAGCGAAGGCAATTGCTTAGCGTTGTTTATGACGTCGAGCTGGGTCCTTAGAGGGTAGTAAGTGAAGGCCTATCGGCCAATATCAAAGTGGGAAATAGTGTTTCGGAGAATGTTGTTAAATGTGTTATGGCGGCAAGGCGAATTTTATTACAAATACTTGGCTTAAATTTTGAAAGCGGCGTGTGGACTCTAGATAACACTTGAGAGACTTTGGGAGAAGCTACCTCAAATGGCACCAATCTATTTTTATCGGTTGTACGAAGTGTTGTCTGGGAAGACATTTTCGGGAATTGCATAGGTGGATATAGGTAGCAGCACATTTTTGAATTGGCATCGATTTTTAAAAGTTTTCCGAGAAATTGCTGTTGCTTATTGACGAATTGGATCCAAGAGTTGGGAGTACCTCTGTTATGACCAATCTCTTCATATATATAAATACAATTGTTTCAACAGTATTCCTTCATTCATCTAGAAGCTTCTTGATGTATCGTCGTGTTAGGTCATTGACGTGCTTATTTTTATACACTATGATGGGTAGGAGGATGTTTCTCCTTTCAACACAGCGAAACTAGAGCAATTCAGATTTATAACTCCACTCATAAATATTATCCTACACGAGGGTAACAAAAGAAAATCCGGCCAAAGCAGATAAAAGGATAATTTGACAACCTGCTTCAGCATAAACAGGATACAGGACACAAACAAACTAGTTCGAGTGATGTATGTGTGAATGAATGAATGTTTTATCTGGATAAATGATAAAAAAAATTCTCTGTCAATCATTAATATATCACATAACTGAGGCAGGTAAATGCGCACAAGATAATTTATTTCCTCTCATGTCTCCCCTTTTTTTCGTCCAGTGGTTTGTCATTATTTTTTTTAGCTTTCTCGCCTAAGGGCAAGGTATTGCTAACATAGAAACTGCACATATATGCACCGATGCAGTTGACTGTGATTTATTTTAAACAATAGCGTTGATTTTTGTAGTATGAGAGGCGAGATGAGAGGAAGATCATGCACCAGCGGTGTAAAAGGGAGTTGTCTAGTAAATATGGAACACTAGAACTTTTTTCTTGAAATTTTCGTCAGACGAATCAACAGCTTTTGAGATAATGTTAGACAAAAATTACCCGAAGCCGATGACGCTAGTGAGGAAAATGATTAGAGCATGGATTGTTGTGATTCGATCTTCTTATTTAAATGTCTTACAAAGCACAGCAACAACAACAATAACAACAACAACAAGTACAATAACAACAGCAACAACAACAGCAATAATGACACCACAAACAACAACAACAACACCAACAACAACAACACCACCAACAACAACAGCAACAGCAACAGCAACAACAACAACAACAACAACAACAACAACAACAACAACAACAACAACAACAACAACAACAACAACAACAACAACAACAACAACAACAACAACAACAACAACAACAACAACAACAACAACAACAACAACAACAACAACAACAACAATAACAACAACAATAACAACAACAACAACAAGCACCAACAGCAATAACGACACCACCAACAACCATAACAAGAACAAAAACAAAACAACAACAATAACAACAGCAACAAGAACAAAAACAACAACAATAACAACAGCAGCAATAAACAAAAAAGTATCATTTACGGCAACGAAATCGACAAAAAAAACAACAACAACAGCAACAGTTTCTAAACTTAAAATAAAAACAGCATACGATCCAGACAACCCAAAAAGTCATTAGGTGGGCAACGCAAGATCCCCCACCATTCAACAACCACTTCGTTAGAATATTTTTACACTGTTCCAAGAACATCTCTACTAATGCAAGACGAATTCACAAAGGAGCAAGGAATTATTGTGATCGTGAGTCGAGAATCAACATCAAAACAGATGACTGTTCAAGCAATATCCCCGCACAGCACCTACGCAGATCTCTTCTAACGCGGATGTCACACATAGACGTACATTGTTCTGAGCTCACTTAAAAATAACTTTCAAGTAGATCCCTATACGCACGCAATGAAAATCTCTCACCGACACAGATCTGTTGTGATACAAGAGTTTCGGAAATAACAAAAAAAAAAGACACGTATACGCCCCGTAGTCCCTGTCTAAAAATCAAGTGCTCAGCTTAAGAGTCGTGCAACGGCGAGTATTCAATTTTTAACCGACAAAAAACTAGGTCCTTCCTTAGTCCATCAAGTACAAAATTCAGCCCCGTCAATCGCTGCTTCACCTGCTGCTCGCACATTCCCACCGCCCATCGAAAATTATATGATGGATAACCGCACAGATAAATAATCCCGTTTAGTCAACTCCCTGCCCAGTGGAAACTTTTCATATATATGACATCCTTCGCTACAAGGCCCACTTAGCATATTGAGTAAATACAACTTTAATCCCAAAGTCCTTTCATGCTTAACTCCCGCCCAGCTAACCCTCGATTCCCCCGAGAGACACCACCACTACGAGTATATATTTAAATTTATGTGTCATAACTCAATGGTGTCACTTGCGACGAAAAAAAATGAAATAAAACCCAAAATCCAAGGAAACATCGAAAAGTGTCCTTTTTCGGCGTCCGCACATACATGCGAAAATGATGATGGATAACCCGGAGGCTAATAACACAAAAAGGACAATAAATCAATTTACTTCCACGCCACCTCGTCTCGAGAACTAATGGAAAACATTCCACACAAGAACTCAGCTGTCGGAGTGCGTTCCGTGTTTGTGTCAACGCTTGCACACCATCTGCGTCCCTTTGAATTTGCAACGCTGTCATCAGTGCCACTTGCCGTGGTACACCTTTATTAAACCAGACACTGGCTGTGTGTGAGTGTGGTGTAATAAATTCTCAAATAATTACCCCGAGTCAGAGCGGAGTGTTAACCAAACTAACGGCCATCCAGCGTCTTCGAGGCACTGACTTGACTTCCAAGTCAATTTTGCTTTTATGCTGTGGGTTTTATTGATTCCACAAGAGCGCTGGCCATGCGGCCCGGCCACCCACCGTTGCAGTAGGGTTGTTATCGCGCGGTATAATGTTCACTTTTAATGTGTGTAAATAATTTATTGGCTAGGTACAAGCGTTTTATCCTGACTCCTGCACGTTATCCTGTTTGTTCGTTTATTTCTGCCGATATATTGGATACCTTTGCCCGCTCCACCCACTTGGCTTGGCTGTAGTTGGTCGTCATTGTGCATCGGGCCGTCGCGTCGCGTCGTCCTTGCAGTGTTAGTAGTTGTTCGATGATAAGTAGCAGAACGAACAAAAAGCGAAAAATAAAAGAATTCCTGCTGACTTCGGTGAAATATATCCCCACAGGGAGTATCAGAACCGGAACATCCGAATTGGGGATCAAGTGAATGTGTTGAACTACTCGTTTTTTTTTTGTGCAGGGGGGCAGCCTTATTGCTTGGTCGTATTCGTATCCTATAGACCGCTGCTCCGGTGATGGTTCTTAAATTAAAATGTGTGCACGGTTGTTTTCGCTTCGCATTCCTACCTAGAGAGTCTGGAGTCAAAGTCGTTTTTTTCAAATTGAGTCCTAAAGTGTTAATGGGGTTTTATGTGCTGGTGCTCTGGCTCTGGCTCTGGCTCTGTAGTTGGCCCCCCAAAAAAAAGAACTATTTAGTATTGAAAATTGTTTTTTATTTTTATGAATTTCATTACTCACATCGGGGTGTATCTACCGTTGTGCCGCTATGCACCTACGGTATGCGAATGGACATGAATGCCAAATGAGCGCCGCATACACGTCTCTAGAGAGGGCGACCTGGGTTAATTGGAATTACCCACAACGACGACGTGCAACGAAAGCTTCAAATTAATATATTATTTCTGTGGCGGTTTTTCCTTTTTTATTATTTGGAATTATTTCAGCACATGGGACACATATTTCCCGCCATGTGTTTGTGAGTTTAATAAAACGCAGCGCAATACTCGCTCATTCCGAGAGCTGTATAATCGTGGTGAATGGTGACTGGTTAGGAAATGTTTTTTTATTCACTCTTGTTATGAAAATATTTTAGTTTTTTTTATAGAAAGGTATAAGTTAGGTAGGTAAGAGAGGTAGATGAGTTAAAGCTTGATGTTTGAAATTCAGGACGGATGGGAATGGTCTTTTGTTTTGGTTCTTTTCTCTAAGAAAACCCTTTTGGTTTTAAATGAAAATGAACTTAGAGTTGTTTTAAGTTTGACATTGGAAACATATTTGAAAAAAAAAATAGATTTCGCTTAAAATGTGTCACTTAAATACGTTCCCCATTACCAGATATGCTTTCAGTTTATGCGAAGACAGGACAAATCGGTTTGGAGTTGTTTTTTAGGGCTTACAGACATTTCAGGTATATACATTTATATATACAAATAAATATAAAATGGCATTACCTTAGAGAAAGGTTCATTACACTCGTATTTAGTCCTGCACAATTTTTAAAGAAGAAATTCGCTAACAGGTACCATCGCCTAAAGGCCATTGAAAGAAGAGGCAATCATTAATTGTTATAACTTATGATATCCCCTTTAAACAAATGAAATGGCATATGACTGTTTATTCTGAGCGAAAATGTCCATGCATTTTGAATCAAATTACTATTTTAAGACGACTTTGTATACCCTGTGAGAGTTGATATCGGGGCTCTCCAAATGATTTTGGAATACTCAAGAAGCGATCTTACAAAGGAAATGTAGCTAGAAAAGAGGACATTAAAACTTAGAAACTTTATTGTTCCTGTTAATGAATCCAATGGCATAATTTACTTTTGAAACAATATAGCTCGAATTTTCAAAAGTCTATAACGAACCTAATCGAATTGCGAAATTTAAACTAATCCTATGAAGGGTGTTTGACCTGTTTATATTAAACCTTTAAATGGAGTTATACCAATTTAAAAAAGATCATAATATGTAATTGAACTAGGTGGCAGTCCTCTATGCCGTTCAATTTTATATTATCGGCGTATTACTGACATTGACAGTGTTAAACAGCCATAGTACCTTATGACATTGATAAAAATTATGAAGAGCAGTGAACCTAAATTTCTGCCTTGGGCAGCACCATCAGGGGTGAATTTAATTATTTTGGAGCAGACATTGCCAATGCGTACTTTTTTCAGTTCTGGCAATAAGGTAGGTATATTTTTCAATAAAGTTGCATGAATATTCGAATCAAAGGCTTCAGTAAATTAGGTATGAACTGTGCGACTTTATATTTGTAAAGAATTTCATTAGAAAAGGGAATAAAGATGGTGGTGTCCAAACGCATTTCTAAAACCTCCTTTAGACGATCAGTTATGAGTTCATTTATCAATTGAGTTGTCAGTTCAGTTAAAAAAGGCAGTGCATTTAGACGCCAGTTCTGTATTCAGTCAAGCTTTCATTTTAAACGTGAGCAGACAAAAATCAGAAGAAATAAATTGTGCAATAGACGATGTAAGGCTAATTGCAATAGCTACAGTTTCGTTGCTTAATAAATCGCAAAAAAAAACAAGTGGAGCAAATATTGATACTTAAAATGACGAACCTGATTGGTAAACATTTTACATATGACTGAAAGAGTATTTTCTTCAAAGTTATAATGACTGCACAATGAGGACTGACTTGCACGAGTCAAAGTGCCACAGACTTAGTACGTGCACCTTTATCCGTCCCTATTCCAATTTTGTTGGAGCACTTTACTTTCTTTTGACTTTAATATACTCAGAAGGTACGATGTAAATCTTTGCCCAGACCTTTGACTTCGTCGCTTTCTTATCCACCTTAACGAAGGCATTGACTTACCGCCAACTGCAATTGAAATGAAACCTGAACTTAAACGTTGCTACACATCAGTTTAACTAATAACTGAACTGACATTTTATAAGAATTCCATCAGTTCCAGTTTCAGTTTCAGTTACAGTTAAACGCTTCAATTTTTACATTTGGACATAAGTTTATTTGAAAGCTTAACTAATAGCTCTACTTAAACTGAAATGGCGCTTAAAGCATTTACTGAAAAAATAATTTGCAATCATTTTAATTTCGTTGACATAATCATGCTTATTTTGAGATTTATTTTGAAATGTTGAAGATGATTTTGGGCAAACAGAACACCCATTTCAATAGAACAATTTTATCATTTGCGCGTGTTGTTGAACGGTATGTCCAATTGTCCACCCCCATGATGATTTGGAAGAACAGACTTAATAAATGACAGCCAATTTGACAGATGTAGATTTAATTGAATGGCCGCTATCAAGTTCGGAGTCTATAAACGATCTTGGTATTTTCCTGCGGAAATAGATTTGAGGCATCCATAAGTCTCCTCAGGCAGTTATGGTATTTCCTTCGTTGTTCATAAATAATGTTAAAAATTGCTTACACAATCAAGAAAAAGATTTGTTTTTTTTTTAAACATTATTTGGAAGGTGAACAAAATTTTAATAAATTTAAATAAATTTCAAAATAAAAGCGAATATTTTAAATTAAATTTAACTTATGCCTTCGTCTTGTTTGCATTTTTAACTTTCATAATATCGGTTCACAAATTAATAGCAAAATTTATGAGATACTTCAGAGAAGCTCATATCTAATTTTCTGACTTTAGCGTGTCAAAATGTTACTAATAAAACATTTGAATATTTTTAAACCTAGTCATTTATCTGAGATAAGACAGTAACTTATCATTTTTGTTCTTAGCATTTTTTAGTATTATTATTATTATTTATTAGCCAGTAACATAAATGTACAGGTTAATCTTAAATCTAGCACTAGCTTCAAGGCTTACAGCTGGTTAAGTTCTTAACATTATTTCCAATAAGTCGTTGAAAATTTATTAATTTAAATATTTAAAAAAAAAAACAGTGAAAAAATAGCCGCTACAAAAAAAAACTGGTCACTCCGTAAATGTGAAACAGCTGAGTTCGAACATTTTGTGAATTTTAACAGATCGAATTTCAAAACACACAAAGTTCGCTCAATAGCAAAATAACCATGAATGAATTTCTTTTCAACAGAAAGTAAGAGCTACAATCGAAGACGATAGTTTGTGCATATTTTTAAAAAGAACTGTTTTCGATTTATTGTGGCTCAACCTTTGCGTGGACCAGAAAGACGAGTGATAGCTCAAAATACCCAGATCAGTGTTGCATTGAAACACTTTAAAGCTTCTTTTGAAAATAGTTTGGTCTACGAATACAAGTTGGTAATGGCAAAATAAAAACTCATTGCATTCGATTGAGTATTGCCGTGATCAGAAAAGTTATTTCAAAATGTTGCGAAATCAATAAAGTAGTGATCAGAAAAGTTATTTCAAAATGTTGCGAAATCAATAAAGTAGTACCAAAAAATTCCACCCTCAGACAACTTAAAGAAATCGTAAATATCCGCCCCACCCAAACCTTTTAAACACTAGTTTCCCTACAAACATACCTTACTAATCCAATTGCCATAAATAAGGATCAGTGTCAGCCCCTAAGGACACCGTACCGCCTTTGCAATCATAAAACTCGCCTTACCACATAGTTCAAAAGTCTGTGTGCCAACACTTTGTAAGCTCATTTGCAGATTGGCCTTGTAAAACACGTTAGTAACCCAATTAAATTCTGAACTTTGCACATTTCTCTTTGTGTGTACTGCAAGGAGGTCGAAAGTTTTTTTTTATTTTATTTTGTCTAAAGCTACTTATCGATGACACATTACCAACCGCAACACCACCTCTGAGATAACCGATTACAGACATAAAACTTCGCCAACTGCAATTTGTTAACCCAATTGGATCACTAAAATTGATAACTCGCCGACCACCCTATACGCTATACCTCTCTCAGCAGACCGGGTGTGTGTCAGAAAAATTCTGTCCAAAAAGAGAAACTTTCCTTCCATATTATGCCACATGAAATCACCACACCACACACTTCCCCCTGTAGCGGCAACGGCAAGCAACAAATTTTATGGTCAACACTCCAGGAGCAGGACCCTCTCTTCTCTCGATCCAAAAACAATGGCAACAGACATTCCATTCCAAGCTCCTGCTCAGCGAATGGATTAGCCATTGTACACTGGTGTCTGTTGCTGTTGTCCCCCGCCCCAACGGTCCTCTAAGGGGTCGGTCCTCGGTCGCCGCTCGCACACACACATCAAATGTTTATGTTCGTATAAATCTCATAATCTTTATGGAATGAGTTTTTCCAAACGGCGGAAGGGGAGCGACTGTAGGACTACGCCGACAACGACGACGACGACGACGATGTCGTTCATGATGAAGGACATTATGTCCTTATGGACCAGTTTTCGGGGGACTCTGCCTCTCGCTTGGCGAAATATTTGTACTTTGGTTGGGTCATGGTGCCTCTAGATTTTCGGGATAATTTCCTCCAACAAACAATACGCTGCTGATGCTATCTCTGTGTGTGCTGTGTGTTGTGTGCTGTGATGCGGTGTCTGAGGAGAATACACCACCGCTGTTCAGTCGAGGAGACAGATGCTGAGATACGGATAATTGAAATCCCTACGGCGCGCGATCCCAATGGGTGGGCCGTCTCTCTGCGATAGTTCGTTGATAGTGAAGATGTGAAATGGACTTTTGTAATCCTTATTACTACGCCATCTACCATTTTATGGAAATTTTACACAAATTTGAATATTTTTGATACGCTCAACAATTGGAGACATTTTACTAGCAGATAGATAAGGGGGTAGGGCTGTATGCGTATACACTCGTGCACGACAAATTTCCGACGATGAAATGTTGCTTCATGATTTTTACACTTCATTATCCTTATCAGAATTGTTTTTGTTGTAGCTGTCTGTTTGTTTGTTGGAAGGATAAGAGGACACTGTATAAGTTTGTGTTGTGCTTTGGGGTTGGCAAGTGCGGTATATACTACGATGCTAACCCATGGTCAATTTGTCGGATGAAAGTGTTATGGTAATCGTCCCTGGCTATATGGGATGGGAATTTTATTTGAAACTATTTTAAATATAACTTGATGTCAATGGAGGGCGGACGGGTGAATGAGCGTAGGATAATCTTTATGAAGTCATATCAGATAAAGTTGAATAGAAGCGGACGTGTTGAGATTGAGCTGTTTATAACTGATGAATATTTGTTTAGAGTGGTATGGATTTGGGAGATAGGAAGGTAGGTGTTGGGTGTTAACCATAGATTCTTTTCAATCCACCCTCACACGAAGTTTTGTCCAATGTAGGTAGTGACATTTTTGTACTGCAAAAATTAATCCAGAAGGGGTGGGATTAGTGTAAAATGCGTATGCGACGTGGGCTGGTGTAACCTGCTTCGAATGTGAGACTGGTTACGCTGACCATCGTTTTTCTGTTCCTCGCAGATGATGAGAGTAAAGACCGACTGGGCACTTAAACTGAAAAAAATAATAAAGTACTAGAATTGACACAATTATTTTGTAAAATTGCAACAAATGCGTTTTTGTTCTACTACTTAATAAAATGTTTTCAAAATAAATTAAGATTAAAAGTACAACTGAATTTTGGTTTACTAAAAAACTGCTTTGTTTGATTAACAAAACACTATATTCAATTTAATAAAATTAAAAAATCAATATTTTATCAAATTGAACCCCTTTATTGTTTAATTTACAAAGATTTTGTTATATACATAAAAACGGAACCAAAAATCGTTTTCTTAAACATTTGTAAAATATATTTGTAAATGTTTGTTAACCATACAAAATACAGATAATTTCAACAATATGTTCAGTGATCTCAAGAATATGTAGATTTGACATCAGTTTAATTAATGAGTGTTGAATCTTTAAAAAATTATTTTAAACAGCGTAATCTCTTCTAGTTAATGCTATTGATGCGGTCATTTATTATTTGACACGCGAAGTAAACATTAAGTAAATCTAAATAGTTTGTTATTCTGCAAGAGCGAATGAATGCTTTTCCTGAAAAATCAGATTTCTTTTGTTCAATTTTTCTTACCAACTCTTTTCTTATTTTAATTCAAGCTAATTCACATTCAAATTTATTTTCTTCAATCAAATATTACAGAAGTCTATTTTGTAGGTCTTATTTACTTTCGAATTTTAAATTAATACTATACCTCCGTGTTAATTTTAATTTTTAAGTCCATGAAATACTAAAAATCTAATTTTACTTTCTGTTTAACTATCACAGAATTCAAAGGGTAGCATAGATCTATATCTAAATGTTTAAAAAGAAGTGGGGGTCATAAGGGGATTGTTTAATTTGCAAGTTTATTTTTTTCAATAATTAAATAGATCAAAATCGACTTCAAAACTATGTTCCCGAATTTTTCAAATATGTGCTGCAAAATACCTCTACAGATACTCAAAATACTTACATCATAATATTGGAAGAGATGAATACATCTCCATTTAATACCGGTGTCGGTGCTTGAGGTACAGCGGATCTTTTTATTTTCAAGCTATATCTTAAACATTTTAACGTTAATATTTTAGTATTTGAATTTAATTTACATATTGATATTTTGTACTAAGTTTTCAAGTAAAAATAATTCAAAGTAATTTGCATAATTAATTATTTTTAAAATTCAAATTGATAAACTATTTTTATATTTAGCATCAAAGATGGTTGAGAATTTGACATTTCGAGCCGATTGTCTCGTATCTTTTTTTATCGGGCGGTGCGTTTATTTGTAGCTTACAGTTTCGTTGTCTGTTTTTGTTGATTGTTAGTTTTATTGTATAATAATATGTTTGGTGCATTTCCGCCAGTGATTGAGTATGTTGTTTTGGTTTTAACTGAAGTCGGTGGTCATATCCCAAAGAACTCCCAATCTCCACCAATATCCTTCTAGGAGCATGCAGTGTTCTGATGCCAAGTAATGTGCGAAAAAAGGAGAATATATAAATGGAAAATTAATACTTCTCAAAAATCTCTTTCCGCTCTGCGGTATACACTGCGAATTTATTTTCAAACTATTCTGTATTTTTCCATCTACATATCTCAATCTATTTCAGTCGCAAATAAAACAACTAAACAGAATTAACTGCCCCTCATGACCCACATATTTCCCCCATTTAATTTAATTTGCGCACATTTAATAAATAATTAACAAAAAAAAAATAAACATAAATATTTCCTTAATTACACAAAAAACAATTACAATAGAGTATTCGATATCAGTATGCCACTTGCATTGTCACTATCCGATATATAAATGACAACAAATTCAATTAAATAAATCACTAATTAAAATTTTAACCCAACAAACAAAATATTTGCATCAATTCAATAAAAATTTCTTCCGCACTGTCAGTTGGCGCTATGTCCTTTTGAAAAACAAATTAATTTATTGCGTTTTCATAAATTCAATAAAGTGCATATGTCCCACCATCTATTTAAAGGACTTTTAACGGAATTTTAATTTTTTACATAAGCGCCACCCTCAGTCAGGGAATAAACCAAACTCGATGTCAAGTGTTCGCACTCGCGGTAATCCCGCATAACTGATGAGCTATACCGTACATACCTACCTACTCCTTCGAGGAAACTAACAAAAAAAAAAACACATTGTAGGCGGTGAGAAGTTAAAAGGATACCTGCTTTAGTTGCATTTCTTGATGCCGCAAAAGGGAGAACATGATTTGCATAAAACATAGAAGGATCAGAGCAGTCTCTATTGTTTGTTGTGCTGTTGTAGTGATGCGCGCGCTATACTTTTCAGTCGAAGCGCCGGATTTTGATACAATGGCAAAGGCGGATGTATAGTCTTCTGCCTCAAGACTTGCGCCAACAACCTGAGGCCCACCGAAAAAATAAATCTAAAACGAAACCAAGCGACAGACAAAAGCAATTTAAATGCAAAGATGTGGTTGCCACATCGGTGTTAAGGGGGGTCGGTTACGGTTACCTTTGGGGGATTTTTGGCCTTTGACTTTGTTCGCCTTCCCCCTTGGTTTGTTTAGTTTCGGCAAAAGTGTGCGCAGATAAGAAATGGGATAAGGGAAAGAAAATCGCATCGCAGTAGATATGCAAATTTTCATCCTCTCGAGACAAACATGAGGGCTTCTTTTTTTGTAGGACTCTTCCGCTTTCGAGAAACAGCAGAAAGTTACAAAAAAAAAACAGAGATTGATGGCGACCTAATTTAATAAATATTTATATTAGTTGCGGACTATTTTCACTGCATAAACCAATCAATTGCACCATGAGAGTCCTCTGCTCCCTGTATCGCATCAATTACACAGTCCCCCTCCTGCATTCATTCAACTGGTATGCGTATATTATGGTTTCATGATCCCTATAATTATGCTTTTGTCATCTATCTTGACCATAAACTCGGAATCACCAAACCAAAACAGTATTTCCGGATACACACACACACGAGCGCATACATAAGTAATAATCCCTGTGGGTGGAAATAATATTTACTTTGCAATCATTTGCATTGCTAAGTGGTCGGTCCACTATATCGTTTTCTCAATAAATAGCTCAACAACAGCTGTACTAGCCGACTAATCTGGTGATTAATCAAATAAACCTCTTGTTGCTATAGCCGGTTGTGTATCGGGAGTAGGGAGTAGGGACGTTTCGCTTTGGCCGGGTAGATTTCCTAATTAATGGTCCTCATTGCAACAAATTAAGTACAAGCACAGAACAAACGGATAATGTCGATAAGTTTGTTAATATGCCTACACAAACGCACACAAAGCCTTAATTTGCGTGACGATAATTGATTTTGGCTGTTAACATGCTGAATATGTATTTGTATAGTTGAACACGAGAGGTGGGCTGGTTTGCGCATATTATATAGCTGATATCATTCATTAGACAAATTCACTTTGTAATGGTGTTACGTGTAAGGCTATTGACTTACACATATAGGTGATGAGTATAATTGCGCCTAAAACATCCCAGTTAGTCACATAACCATGAATCGTCTTAGTAAGGTTCGACAAGTCCACTGACAACTTTTGCCCCGTCCTAACGCACATTTCGTTTAAACGCTTTTGGGAGCACTTTCCTTAATGTGGGTCATTGCCGAGTCCCTCCTAAAGAAACTCAAAAAGTTTTCCTCCGGTTTGACATCCAAAAATACAACTTTTCTACTCATGCTTTCATTCAGCAAAAAATTGCAGGTCTCTTGGAAGACAAAATTCATAACACACTCTTGAAAGGTTTACAGAACCTAGTCCTATATCTGTTGGGGTCTACATAAGTGCTAGATATTTCAAAAACTGCAGTAGTAAAATTTGCAATACCTTTTTTATAGTTTCCGGGTTTGGTTGTTCATCAAATTTTATGCTAAGGACCGTTTTACATCTTCAAGTCTATGGAGGAGTCCATAGACACGATTTAAAAGGTTTATAATCGTGGGCTGTATTGTAAATTTATTGTAAGTTTAAACACTCAAGTGGCTTTCAGCGCATTGAAAGCCACATTAGATTGACTATTGGCCGATTTGGCAAGTCCCGCTAACGACCGAAGAGCTCGCAACCATATCTGACATTTCACTAAGCCCCAGCATAAAACATGTTTCTTTAAAAAAATATGGCAAACGGCTGTACATTGAGTCTTCTGCGTAAAGAAGAATGGAATTCTGTGAACTCAAGTTTGGAGGGTTATCGACAAGCTAAGAAAAACAAATGAAAGGGACCCCTAAACAACCAGGGTTGATGTCAGAAAGCCTCCTTAGTTTTTATTGCACATGAGCACTTAGTTTTTATGTAACATGAGTTCTCTTCGGGAAACTGAATGTCTTGGAAAAAGCACGAACGATGACAAGACAGCAAAATACTGACCAAAGGGCTGGAAATATGAGCGAGGGGTTTTAGAATCAAACTTTAATCAAAAATGTAGAAACTTCGGTGGCTTCCTATTAAAATAGGTTGAGATGTTCAGGTAACTTGGATGAGTCTTGCTGATGTAGAACTTGTCAGCATTGGTCAATTTGGAAACAGTTAGGTCAATCTTTTGCCCTATGAACCGGAAATGGTGTCGAAGTTGACTTGTTGGTCTCCGATTCGGTGTTTGTTCCACTCATGTGGTTTGAAAACTGACCGACGCCGACGAGAAAAGTCTTCATGTGACCCTTTTAATCAGCTGGAGATGGTGAAGTCTTATAGCACTGGCTGTGGCAGTTTTTTCTAAGTCGTATGTCTGCCGGAGAAAGTTTGGAAAGTTCTTCAAAGTGGTTCTTGGAGTTAAGCTTGCCAAGTCTCATCAGGTTTAAATAGTATCCAGCATTGCAGGGACAATTTCCTTTATTAAACACATCTCCATGCACTGCAATGCCACACCCAAAAGCTAAAAAAAGTAAGTTCCAAAGGACTTTAAAGACAGAAGATAAAAGAATCATCTATAACGACTATAAGTAGCGGCAGGCAGTTGTGTGTTTCTTATGTAATTGCTCTATACTCTTGAACTTTGGCACCCCAAGACAGCATCAATTCAAACAAATCATAGCATTAAGTAGGCGTCTTCTTCGTAAGCCCAGGACATGGGTTTCATCTTTTCCTTACCCGTATGGGAATTGCCTAAACAGTTAGATTGGTCGAACGGTTAGCTATGCTGAGTCACTGAAAATAAAACCTTGGTATATTTGATAAAAATTAGGCTTGATTCAACAATTTGCTGTCAATATACGTCCAACAAAATATTGCTATCAGATGGACAACATTTTTGTAAGTTTTATCTTGACCTAAACCGTTTATTGTGATAACAAAAAATATTGTTGTCTTAACAAAAATGGTTTCTTGTGAGTACAAAAATAATTTGTTGAAATAATCAAAACTTCGTTAATTTTACAAAGAGATTTGTCAATTCTACCATTGCTGTTTTGTCAAATCAACAATTAATTGTTGCGTTTACAAAGAAATTTATCAATTTTCTATTTTTTTCTTTGTCAGATTAACAAAAAATTGTTAATAAGAAGTTGTTTGTCAACTTAGTTACTGTATTTGTAATTGTATTAATTATGGCCGATTTCCCAGAGGGATTTTATCCGGCAAAAACTTAGGAACAAAGACCGAAGTCCCTTTCCAAACGGGAGCATTGTCTGGAACACGAGATTGGTACGAATCACCCTTAGACAAGTCTCCCCGAATGGTACTTTCATTCGGGTACTCATGTTTTTCTCACCACAAAGAGAGTGTGACTTCTCCGTGACCAATGCAAATTCTTCAAGTTGCCCAAGAAATTGGTGCAATGACCGCCAGTGGAATTTTTTTGTCGATTCAACATGTGTGTTATCAATTCTACAAAATTTGTATCATATCTACAAACATTATTTTCATTTCAACAAAATGTTTGTAATATTGACAATCTCTATTTTGTTTGGCTAACAAACATTTTGCATGAGTTTTGTCAACATTTACAAAAGCGATTTTTGGTTCTGTTTTTATCGATATAAAAAAAACTTTGTTAATTCGACAATAAAATTGTTCAATTGATAAAACTCGATTTGTTAAAATGAAAGTTGTCTTTTGTTAATCTGACAACGTAAATGTTTTGTCAGTTTAACAAAATATTGTTCAAATTGATAAAACTTAGATTGTATTGATAAATTAAATTTTTCATTATAACATTTTTTTTTTTCAATTCAACAATACTTTTTTTGTTGAAAGTTTATAAAAGAATTTTGACAATATTACCTAGTATTTTATTTTCAGTGTACATTATTTGATCATCGTCCAACCAGCGACCTTTGTTATGTAGACGATATTTTTCCAACTTTAGTTCCAGACTAACCAGCTAACTGTTGGTATTTACACTCGGGTATGGTTTCTTAAATTTTGGTCAGCCTTGTCTGCGTTGTCTAGCTTTCGAAATACGAACTTATAGGCTCCATGTTGCACCATCAAAGGTCTCGCAAATGTACACGCCTCCCTAACAATCCCAAGCATCTAAAATCTCATCCAAACCCAACTATACCTATACCCATTTTCAACGACAGTTTTTGTCTTTTTGGAAAGAAAAGCCTCTCCAGCTAATCCTTTCAAATTAATTGCACAATTCTCCGAAATCACTCAGTTAATAGCACAGGAACCGCAAAATCTCGGCCAAAAGTCCTTTTGATTAATCCAAAACGGTAGTCTTTTGTCGGTGTGTCGTATAAATAAAGCGCTGGCTTAACAAAAGGACTCTAAACTCCGTCGAACAAGAACGCAGGAGCAATATGCTAGCCCTAGTCCTAGTCTACTCATTACCAATATACAACAATTCCCTTTTACTTTGAACTGCACCACCACCACCACCACATGGGTACATATAAATATTTCGGTGAGTTTTCTAAACAAAAAGCTGCAAAAAACACCGCATCACAAAAGGGAATAATTCATTTCATCACCGCATCTCTTAATTCTGGCTTTCTATTCTCTAAGTGAACAGGAGGGCGAAATGGATCCCCATCCCTTGGCCATGCCCATAAATACAACTCTCCAGCATCTTGTTTGATGGTGGATACTTGTTGTCGTTGTTGTTGTTGTTGCCGCCCGCCCACAATAATTAAAAGTTGTAATGGAAATTGTACAAAGGATCGGATATTCTTTGAAGAGGTTCGTTCGCTCACTCCGCCACTGGCCGTAACCGAAAAGGACGATTTCATCATTTTAAGACGACCGCACAGCTTGAAATTATGAATTCATGTTCTCATTGTGCATTGTAGATATATATGGGGACAGTTGGCTCTAGTCCTGCACAGTCTATTCAATGCAACGGACGTAGAGGGGGCAAACGGCAACGCTCCACAGAAGATCCTGAATGTATACGCGCACACAAAGTTGCACAATGAAACTTTCGCCGTCGAGCAAATGCAACGGACAAAAGGAACAATTTTCCATTTGCATATTGTGTTATATATAATTTTTGTTGTATAACTGTGTGCGTTTGGTTTTATTAGCTTTCACCGGGATACATTGTTGGCGAGAGTGAATAAAGTCCCCTTGACAATGGTCCTGCTCCTGGTGCGGCTATCGTTGTAATAATGATAATTGCGGCTATTGTAAGCGTAAACTGTGTCATGCGTACGCTTGTAATTATGCAAAAATATCGGTTTCTAATTACGACTAGGGTTTCCTGGGTACGCAATCCGTTCGGGGAAGTATTTAAGGGGAAGGATGTTAATCCGCATACATGTTTTTATTAATAGAAGTGGGGATGTTCATGCATTTGACTAATCGCTGATTGTGTTGCAACAATTTTTCTCCTTGGCCCCATAGTTTTATTGAATAAGCAATAAAGGCTGCAGGATTTCTGGCGTTCCCAGTGATGGGCCCAGCTAAATCTCCGAAGCCCTCTTGTTACGTACGCAGAAAACACAAACTTTTCTCATTAAAAGCAGCAATACAAAAGAATTTTCACTAAGAACCCGTACAACTTTAATCTGTCAACTGGTACTGGTAAGTGCGACCTCCGAGCTGGGCCCTATTCCACAAAACAACTTATCAACTTTTCACTTTGCAATTATCAAATTTTTCGTCAATTTGCAAAAATTTGTGTTCCTAAAATTGCAAAGTTAAAATTGAAAGTGTAATTTGCAAATTCTGTGCAATTTTTATATTCTCTTTGCAGTTTCTGTTTCACATACGTTCTTTTGTGCAAAGTGCGAAGTTAATATTGAAAATTGAAAATTGCAAAGACTTTACAGATAATTATGCTGTTTCGTTCCACAAAAACTGTAAACTCTATTTCTGCAAAGCAAAATTTTGATAAGTTTGTTAAAAGTTTTGGAGGTAAACGATTGCTTAACAAATTCATATTTTTAAAACTAGTGAAGCTTTTAAAATTTAAAGACGTGAGTTTTTGTTAGACGATAGTGAAGATGCGGTTAACAAGAAATTTTAGAGACCGAGTTAATTTTTTGGGACTACAAAACTTTAATTTTAAAGAGTGCTTTCGTTTCAATCGAATTGGCGTTGATTTCCTTTCAGATAAAAATGGAGAAAAATTAGAGCACAATAAACAGCGCAATCGGAATCTTGCTTTTTCGGCTGAAAATCAACTGCTACTGTGCTCGCATTGGCTCGGAAATGGTTGCCAGTACTGTGTGTGGTGTTGCAAAATCAACTGTTTGCAGAACCCTCCATAGAGTTGTCCGACTCTTCCAGAACCCAAACAAACTGTCCCTCGCATAGTTCCATGTTTTTTGGATCGACGCCAGTTGCAGAGATTGGGCTTTTCTCAAAACTGTTCCCAGGCAGCCTGTCTATTTTATTTATTAACCTTCACAGTGAAATGTAAACTTAAATATGTTCCAAATATTTACAATAATTTTATAAAAAAAAATATTTACTTAATTGTTTTGAAAACTGGCAAATAAAATCTTTTTTTTTTTTTTGATCAAATGTATGTTTTTTTCAATTTTTATTCTGCGGCTCATTTTAACTACTTCTATGCAATGCAAAGTGAAAAGTGATGTGACAGAAATGCAAGGAAGATTAAATTCTTTGTGTAACACTTTGCACACTCACTTTGCAGGAGTGCGCAAAGACTTTGCAAGATAATGAAGATACTTTGCAAAAAGTTCTAAGTCTTTGCAAACATTTTCTAGATTTGCAAAGAATATTGTGGAACAGAAACACTTATTACTTTGCAAAAAAAAATTAATTTAATAAGTGCAAAGTGAAAAGTTGTTAAGTCGTTTTGTGGAATAGGACCCAGATCTAGAAATATGACGTTAAAATCGTTTTTGGAGATCAAGTCGGACCAAAATCTCTTCAGGGTCTATTGAATTGCACGACGATATCTCCGGAGCTTGATTGGGTTTTGATGACTTCGCTTGAAGAAAAATGTTGTAGCCTGCAATTCCTGTGACTCAATGTCCAAGAGCATGATTTCAATTTTTGCAAATGGCTTTCCAAGTAGCTCTATATCCTCTTCTGTAGAGCATGGTATGAGGCGCTAGCACCCTTAAATAAATAAGTAGTTGGCGCAAGAGGTCCGTGGGACCCCAGGCCTAGCTTCTCAAAACTATTCGCTTTAATTTTTGGGACGAATGGAAGGGATCAATCCAAACGGCTGCGTGAGAAGCTGTGTCATGACAGCTATAATCTCGGATGTTTGTCAGACCCTTGGAAAAAACCTTAAGATGAAATTTGTGTTCTTTCGGGCATCGAACCGGGGACCCCTCGCCTAGTATTCGAACATATTAAAAACTAAGCCACTGCGCTTGCAGTCGTAGGTTTTAAAAATGACTGCCCTGTTGGATGGGGCATAGGTAGCTTAGAAATGTACGCAGGGTTCCTTGAAGCTCTTGATTTTTGGCAACTCAAAACATATCAAGCCTAATTTTGATTGTATTGGAAGGCGAATCCTCTCGTTAGAACAGTCCTTGCTGCTACTTTTAAGATGTACTAGTCACCTAACAGCAGGCGAATTTTTAGAGCTACGGAAATAATAGAAAACAAATGCATTCTGAACTCCAGTTTTTGTCATATCGTGTTGCAACATCAGCGACCTTTCCATTTTTCGGTGGCGGTTAATAGAAGTCTCTACCTAACATCCTAAGGTCCGAAATGTGTTGATATATACAAAATTTCTAGTTTATTCTTCTTTTAAAAGCAAGGTTTCAAAAAACGCAGTGCACCTCGACAATAGATACTTGAACGAATTACACATGACATCTCGATAGCAGCCTTAATATCCTAATAGCCTAATCCTTCCTGTGAAATTCACTCTCAATACAGTCAATAAACCTTGTGTTGCAATTGTTTGTGCCCGCTCTGCAATGCATCTTAAAATTCAAAGCTATACAAACACTCCCTTGTTGCAATCCTAGTTTTTCCCAGTTCAGCTTGCTATATACGTATGGATATGCGTGTGAGTTTTCTAAAACGCATACCTACTAGTATATGAGCCGCCTAAATAGTTCGCCATCCCTATTCGTCTGCAAAAAAAATAAACTCAAGCAAATAAAATCGTTATGACTGTGACAAACTCCGCGTTGGATTCCCAAACATTATACACTCTTTCTATCCCTGCCCCATCCCTTTGAGGCGATGCACGTCTGCAAGGGTGAAACGGCATAACAGTGATATATCTGTCTGCATATTTCAGAGTCAGAGTCAGAGTCAGAGCTCGTGTGACAATACTCCGGGTGAGTCAGTATTGTGGATGTGAGACTATATGGCATTCCACAGGACTCGCACTCGCATGATGAATGGAAACTGTAACTCCTCGCCGGAAATGCAGTCTCGCAGTCAAGAGCCGCCAGTCTCACAGCGAGTCTGCGAATAGGAAAAAATCTGTGCGAATGTCCTTGCCATATACTGTCAGTGTAAATATTGGCCTCGTGGAAGTTTTAAGCCTGCGGTCTTTCTTATACACAGAACCGCTTTGTAGATCCTTTTAAAAAACAAACTCCAAACGGCCCATATGAGCCAGAACGTACAACACACAGGTGCACCTATTCGGCGGATAGGATGACACAACACCCCATTGGCTGTGTGTTTGTTGATCTTTCGCGAACTCGCTCTCTGAAATCAGGAAATGTACTTTGGTCGACAAACGGATTCTTACATCCCTGCGTCGAATACTCACATTCAAATGCAAAAGCAAAAAGCAAAAGAATCGCATCCGCTTCTTCGGTGTCGTCGTTCCTTACAAATGTGTTACATTGGTTTACTTGTGTTTCGAATGAATGTGCATGTGATTGCATTGCATAGTGCTGCATACACCATGTCCTGGCAATAGGACAATAGAATGGCTCTTGCTCAAGTTTCAATTTCAAATGCGAACAAAGGAAAAGAAACACCAAGTTCCTCTCGATGCATATATGTAGCTGCGAGAGCATCCTTGTTGATATCTGGAAAAGTTTAATTTGTAGTTTCGCTTCGCCTATTCATATCAAAAAATGTTATTGCAACTACAGCGAGTATTGGTATTGGTGTATTGACAAAATACGGTGCATTGAGTTCATGGCGAAATACGAGACAACCATGGACGGTGATATGGCTGGGTAAAGCAAATTAAGGACGAGAACCGTCTCAATGGATTGGAGAATGCAATCAGTTTGGTCCTTGAATGATTTCTATTTCCATTTTTTTCCCCTTGTGGGGGGATCTTTTTTGCTCGACAGTTTCGCCTGTCAAATAAGTGAGTGAAGTGAAGTGCTTGACACGAATATCCTTTACCTAATGTACTATGTAATTATGGAGGGAATTCCTCTAAAGTAGGTCGCCACACAGAGATACGATACGATAAGGTAATTGCATCCTTTTTTTATCTTCCATTCTCGTCCAACTGCTCCGTTTCGTTTTTCGTGGCCGACACTTGGATAATTTGAGATCCGGTTTCTGGGTCGCATTTCAAGCCATTTCGTCCTGCTTAATGGCTGATCTGTCAATCAATTTGAATAAATAGCAGAATTGAATTCTCTGCAAATGAATATGCGCATCATTTATTTAAGTTTTGAGTGCATAATTGAGTTCCTGTGGAGGACAGAGGATGGTTCTTTGGATATGTTAATGTGGATGCCAATTTGTGGAATCCTTTTAATGGTAGACAGGTTGGGGTTTGGGATATAAACAGACACTTCTGTGGTCGGTTCCTGATGCTATCGATACAGGGTATTGATCAGTGGACACTAACTTAAGGTACGAACGGTCCTCATTTAAAATTAAATCCACTTTTGCCGTTTGTGTCTCCCAGGCAGTAATATCTGCTGAGTTCTGCCAGCCATATCAATACAATCGTCGTGTATATCTAAGTACGTGGCAAGCTACCTTAACGGACAGAGGCTTTGGCGCAATATTATTCTGGCTTAAGGGCCAACCAGTGTTGCCACTGAAAATTTTAAAAACGGCAAAAGGGGCGGAGCACAAAAAAGAACTGGCGTTCACATAAATTCTTTTAAAGCAGGTAAAAGAAATAATAAAAAGTAAATAAAATATCAAAAAAAAACCTTAAGAACGTAACATAAATAATTATTTCTTTTATAATTTTTAATTTGCTTGCATTCTTTTTCGTTCAATAAGGAATACAATTTTACTGAAATTGAAAAAGCAGTATTTTGATAATTTTTAAAAAATTGGGTCCCACGGGTCTTGAAACTTAAAAAAGTTCAATTTGTTAGCTAAATATTCCAAACATCAACCCATAGAATTCGTCGCGTCCATTGCGTTGACGGTTCCATCAAACTATTGACGTATTTGATGAAGAATTCATCAAATTCATCGCATATGGTGGCAGGCTGTGTTATTAGCACCCTCTTTTTATTTTCCCTACGAAACGTAGTCAAATTTCCCTTTTCACCAAACTCAAATTCCCTTCAAATACTTTTTGTGAAAAATCTAACATTTAAAAAATTTTAAAATTTGTGTTATACGGAAAGAAAATCACAATAAATTAAACTTTAGTATAAAAATCATTAAAATTTTAATGAATATTTTTTAGTACTAGACAATTGTTCTAAAAGGCTATTTACGTAAGTTTATTTTTATGGAAATTTTGTGTGTTGATAGAGGTTTTGTTAAGAAATTTCACCAAAAATTTATTGTTTAAATGTTTTTTTTTTGGAGATTACCTACTGAAGTTTTCAAAATTTTTCTTTTTCCATAACGGAAGTCTTTTCGGACATCGAAATTCCCACAAAAATTGTGAAATCGCACGAACCAAAACACTGGCCTGACAGCGAGGGAAATTTTCGCTCATTCTCGCGTTTCCATCAACAAAAATGCTTCCTCTGAGCTCTGACTCTGTGCCAACTGTCAACTGTTGCAACTGACAGAAAAGTAAAAAGTAAAACCACTTTATTCGTAGCATCCGGCACGTGCGCTGCCTATAGGTCACCTTCCATAAGCTGCTGTGTATTCTATCAACCTGTCAGTCGTATACATTGCCGCAACGGTCACGACTGATTCTATGGGTTGGGCTTTAAGGGAGTTGTTTATCGAAAGGAATGGTAAAAATAGCAAAAACTTAAAAATATTGGTTAGAAAAATGTGGCGACTTAGAGACCTGGGGTCGAATCGCGTCGTCCGTGAACGAGTATTACGTGACGGAACTTGGTTTTGTTTCACATCTAAAATCAATTTGATTCCGTGAACGAGCATTGTTCATGCAGTGAGAGATTTCAATGTAACATCAAAGACTTTTGGAAAATTGTGTTTCCTGATGTTGGATTGCGGGTATGGCGTATGCACAAGTTGCTGAAATATCAAGAGCCGCTTCAAGCTGCATCAGCTCTTAAAGCTTTTTCTTTCGGTGCAATGCAGCAGCGAGCGTTTCCGATCGCATTTCTCTAGGGCTGCCAAAATTTGAGTATATTTTATATTACATCGGTACCGATCATCGCGCTCCAGGATCTGTATTTTACCAACTAATAGATACCGACTCCCTAAATTGGTTAATAAGCCGTTTGCTCCAGTTGGCTGGTTGGACATTAGGGTGATATTTCAGCATCCTCATCACTGACTGCAACTCTGCTATAACGATTCCTTGTACATCTCCACAGGTCTCTGTCCGTTGACTGAGTTCAACGTCCGGATCGGATCACGGGCATATCGTGATCTTTCAGTTAAGCTGTCTATTTCTCATAGAACTCATAGGACACTCTTGTGCTTCTTCGCAGGGCCACTTTTATATATATCGTCCTTTTTGGAAAAGGTTCATCAATGCCCTTCGCCTTTGGCTTTTTGTGTTGGCTGAGACTGATAGCCTGCATAAAACGTCATGAAAAATTAAGTAAAGGTTTTGGTATTCTTTTAACCAAACTAAACTCTTTGCAGAAAAAGTGCAATATTTTTACGTTGCTCTGGCGTCTAGGTTAGGTTTGGATTGGGGCAAATCTAGTTTTGAATGTGGGTTTTGATTACATTGGCGGGTTCGCCGATATTTTAGTCGCATACTCCAGTTTGACAATAATCTATAACTTTCTAGTACACAAGAGGAGTGCATTCAATCGATCGGAAAATAATAAATTGAGTTGCAACAGTTCGCCTAGAGGTAGCAAGCTTAGCTAGCTTTCTTCGAATCATAGTAAAAATATTGTTGCACCGAAGGTGTTATCATTTCCTACTCTGGCTTGAAAATGTCTCAGATTTGAATTCTTCATTTTAATACTTGGTAAGTCTAGAGACTCGGTGAAAAGTCTGCCTTATACCTGTTACCTGTCTAGAACCTTGCCAAATGATCGCCTGTATATGGCCCGTTTAAAGTTCCGAACATGTCTCGTACAAATAGAAAGTTTCAAATAATTTTGGCTTAGTTACAAGAGACAGCAAAAGGTAATTTTAAGACGACCAAAGGTTTGTGTGATCTTAATGACATCTTATTTTAGGTACATACAGAAATCTTAAGGTCACAAACTGTCAGGGAAAGAAAATAGAAAGCCCACAAAATTACAGAGGAAATAAAGCCGACGAAAGTATTCATCCCTGTGGTACCCCGTTTTGCAGAGCTTCTCAGTTCATTGGGTTGGCTATTTACACAGTTTGTTTCAAACGGAACCAAAAATCACTCGAAGAATTTGGCGCTCAAAATGACCAAGGACATATTCATCCTCTTCGCTACACGGATTAATTTTATTAGTGCTCGAAAATATTTTTCATTTTCCTAAACGTAATTCAAAACATCGCAACTAATTTGTTTGCGTCAGTAAAAACCCTCATACGTCAATCACTTCTACACAAACGTCAATTGAATTACATATTCTACTGTGACACAGTTTTGTTTACCGCCGCACCCACCCGCACCTGCACTAAAATCCTAGCAACCGTTAAATCCCATTGTTATATTTTTCTTCTAATTTGTATTCGTTTGAATTGCGTTTTTTTTTGTCGATACTATATCCCTGTCCAAAACAATACCGTTCATTACATTAAAAATAATTGAATAACTAAAACAAAAAATATCCCTGTAGCGACTCCATCACACAGGCACAAGGACAATTGACAGAATGTCATGTCGCATTCGACAGTGCAGTCCTACTTTTTTTATTCGAATACCTTTTCCATTCCGTACCTCCCTCTACCGGTTTTAATTAACCACAAAAATTGTTCATTCGTCCAGCGGCAGAGCAACCCATTGCCCAGCAGGCAGCGTTCGTTCTTCGGACGCAACCGTGTGGATGCTATTATACGTATACGGTATACCAAAAGGCACTTTGCTATACAAACATTCATGCAGCAAAAACAAGGACAAAAAAAACCTACAGGACGAAGAAAATCCCACAAAAAAACAGAAAACTAACAAATGAATATATTATCGAAAACAAAAGGTACGAACCCATACCCCCCCTGCGCCCCACCAACACACTGACACTGACACATCTTTTGCATCCAATCAATGGAGCCAATCTAAGCTGACATCTGGCGGGCGCAGAAAAATAATTGAATGAAAAAGTCCGGCATTGTGTTGTATGGGGTTGGCCGGGACAAAATGCCGAATAGAGAAAAACAAAAAGCGGGACTAAAAGATTGAAAATGTAAAAAGCACGGGGATCATCGGAAATAAAATTGCGCAATATTGTTTGAATGGAATTGTTCGTGCGAATTCCTCGCCTGATACCGGCAATTCTTTTTGTGATCCTTTCGGCATCCGCGCGCTTGTTGTTGTCTATTTGTTGCGCGCGCGTTCGTTATTTCATGGATGACAAGTGCAAAACCCCGAATAACAACGGGACATTGTGTAAATTCTGACAGGAAGAGATGATGAGTTTATTTTTTTTTCCTTTTCTCTTGCGGGCCTGATAAAATACCAAGCGCTGTGTGTGTGCGTGCGAGGGGGCTTTTTGCAACGCCAAACGCGCGTAGTCAATAAAAATGATTAACTAGTCCGAGGTCGAATGACTGGTATATTGTTTGTGCTTCGTAGAATTGATACAGGGGATTTTGTCGGAATATGTGCACTTACTCACCGGAATGTCAGAGTCCGCCAGAGAATGGTAGGGAGAAATTTACCGCACTGCAGGTGCTTGTTTCCTGGTATGGATAATATGTTGGGAATTATTGTCAATGGAGATGGAAAATTACTGGAACTCGATGTGTGGGATGATGGGCGAAAGGGTTTTGCGAATTTTGACAGAAAATAAGAGATCAGAGGTTAAAACGACTTTGATTGAATTTCAGCCCCACGTGCTTGGATTCTTTGATAAGTGGAGTTCAAGATATCGGTAGCAATTTTTGACACCCCAACAAAGGAGCACGTATATTTTTTGTCGACTCTTTGGTGAGCTAGTTCCAAGCTTCGAGCCTGGCTATAGAATCATTGAAAGGCGATTTTTGGGTATAACCTGATCAGTGCGGTCTGCGCTGTCGTGTAACTTCTTTAACATCATCCTTGAGGCAATTGTTCGAAACTCGAAAGACAACATCAGAGGTAAAATTTTTTAGAAGTCTATCTGAATAACTGCTTGCATATGCTGGCGATATTGACATTATCGACAGATCACAGCGAGCTGTCAGTTGCGCATTTGCAAGTATTAAAACAGAGGCGGTGAAGTTGGATCTGGCGATAAATAAGGATACAATGAAATAGCTATATGCTGTCAACGAGAAAGGACTCTCAGCATCGACGACTCGGACGATGGACAGATGGATGCACTATAATCTCGCAAAATGAAATTAGAGCAGAGATCAAACAAAAAATCATTCTTGCCAATCGCTGTTTCTTTGGGCTAGAAAGGCATCTAACAAGTAAAGCCCTCTCTCATAGAACCATGGAAATATTATATAAGACCCTGATCATCCAGGTTCTGTTGTATGATGCAGAACCATGGATCCTCTCAAAATCGTATGAAAAACCTCCTGGGATATGTTTTAACAAAAAGATTCTTCGGGCGATTTTCGGTCCAGTTTGTATCGATGGAGATTGGAGGAGAAGATTTAACGACGAACTTTATGGGCTAAACAGGGACCAATTTGTTGGTTGAGGCCGTCGTCCACCCTGCGCTGTAAGCGCCAACAAAAGTAAATATGAAGGTAAAATTGTTCATAAGGTGAAGAAAGTGAATCTTGTGGTACCGTCCATTTTTGAAGTCGAATTGATTATGATCTTAGAAGCGATTCTTGGAAGGCCGGTACGTACCCCTTTAGTAGGTACAGGTGATTCTGCTTACGTAAAGGGCAGCTTAAGCTATAGTTGAGTCCATATTGGTAAGTTATGCTCTGGACAAGTCATCTGTGGCCACTTTAAACAGTTCACCTTTGTTGCCATAAGGTGGATTAACCGACTCCGTTCCAGCTGATTGATGGGGACCTCAAACTAACATGGCACATCCAATTGCACTCAGTTGCCAATGAATTGAGCTGTCTGAAAATGCATGGTATGGTCCATCCCAGACTGTGTAGTCCCATCAAAAATAAAGCATCCAGCAACTCCCCTCAACGTTCCTAAGAGATTTCAACAATTAACGACCGCCAACTACTAACCCATTTCCTAATTACAAAACCAAATGGCTGGCTGTCTGTTGTTCCAACCCCCTAATAGTGCACTTCTTAAATATCCTTCAACTCATTTGCTTAAATTGCCCCTAAAAATAATAGCGCGACATTATTCCACTATTTGTCAGGGCAGCTCCATACACACGGGGTGCACACCGCCGCCGCTACCCCCATGGACGACACCGACGTCCGACTTTAAATATGGCGCCGGGCAACTTTAATGAATCCGACCATTTAATAAATGTACAAAAGGATAATAAAACAGGCAGAATAGAAGGAGAACCTGCAGCCACAATGCAACAACACCGGGCCAAATCATTAACTATATACGCTGCCCGGCTAACATCCCCTACCGTATACCAGAAATGCCATTTGCTAAACTCTATTTTTAGAGATGGCAAGGGGGGGCTCTGTTTGTTGCCCTGTATGAGATGGGAAGGACTATGGGAATGGCACATCTTCGCAATGGGTGAGAGAATAAATTTCACTAAGCGAACCAAAAAACGACCAAGCCGAGCGATTATTCTAAAAGGACGAAAATGTTCATTAGGCGTAAATAACTGACGACGCGATGGTGGCGACAACAACGACTGCGATGTGTCTTTGCTTTTAATGACTTTGCGGTTGGCTTTTGCGGCACCGATGGTTATGTGGGGAAGCCAACAAGCCTTGTGTTTAGCGTGACTATGTATTGTACCAGATTCGCTGGTGATTGCCAGGCAGTGGCCGGAAAAGGAAGAGAAAAAAAAGTGAAATCCTGCATCTTCTCTAATAGGCCATAAATGTGTTCGAATAATTTACTCGGTGGCTGTTTAAGGAGATCTTGGAGATGGGTTGGCCGGTCGCGGTTGGATTTCATGTCGCATCGAATGAAGGATGTGGATAATTGCCCTATAGATTGGTGAGCGCTGATTGAGAGTCAAAGAGTTATCATGTGGCGTAGCTCTTTTACCCCTGCATATACTTAAATTTGTTTTAAATGGGTGTGAGGTATTGAGGACGGGTCTAAAAATTGGTGGGCATTATTTCTATGTGGCATATTAATATTGACTTGAAAAAAACATCGGTCGAAGTTTGATTAATAACGATCATAATTGTGGGGCATCCTTTCTCCTGTTTCTTTCTTTTGTGGAGACATGTAATTGAAGAACTCTGCGTTTTTATAGTTTGTCAGAAAATATATGTACGGAAATTCACCTACGGCAGGACATCTTCCGTTCGATCTATATTTCATAAAAATCAATTTTGAAATAACGCCGTAATTGGTACGACAAAAAACAGCGCACACAGATGACTACGGGACTAGTTTTATAGTTGACAATACGGAGCGGTAGACGGTAGATCTGTAGTGAAGCACTTTTTGAGCGACTTTCTTTTAGCAGAATAATCCACAGATCAGTTGAGGAATCACCCTCGCAACCCGCTGTTTCTACGGTTTTTTTTTAAATATAATGAGTTCACAATCCCCTGACTCAAAAACCCAATTGTAAAGAACAAGAGAAAATATCCGGGAATTCTTTGATCCGTACGAGGAAGTACATTATGTCCAAAAGGCCAAAAATCGGCGGCAACATTGGATCGGCGACATCAAGTCCACCTTGAACGACAAAAGACATTTTTTTTGTAGATAAGGAGAAGCGCGAATGTTCCAATATGTCCCCTTTTCATTGAGGAACACACTTCAAGACTGAAAGACTGTAATTGGAATCGACTGCAAGAGGTTTTGCTGATCGATTGTCCCAAGAGTTAAGTAAGTACAGAGCCACTGCCAACAAGGCCAACATTGTCATTATAAGGTTGGCAGGTTTCACATGACCGCTGGTTGGATCGTTTGAAAAAATATGTGCACGACTGGATCGAATGCAACTTGCTTTTCTAAACTTTAATTGTTGTATGGCTAGTGGCTAGCACTGGCAGTCCTAGATATAGATTAATAATATCAATTTTGCTTCAGTGTACAGACGTAAGGTAGACAGAAACGAAAAACGAAAACTAAAATACAGATTTTTCCTCGAATTTTTTAAACCACAAACCCGAGGTAAGGTACGTCAACTGTCCTAACATTTACCCAAAACAGGGAAATATTTTTAAACGCTGTGGCGAGTAGTTTTTTTAACATTTTAATGTAATTCTTAGATTTTTATGTTCATCTATTAGTCAATAGATGTCATATTGTACATTAAAGAGTATTGTCAACTGAATGTAAGTTTTGGCGGGAAATTGTAAGTGGTCCCAAGATAGTGTATTTTTGTGTGGTGCCAACTTTGCTCCTTTACAATTAAACAATCGCTTGTATAGGTACAAAAATAAACATTTAAAGTGAGTAGTTTAGAGTTTTATAGAGTATTTGTAAAAGCAATCCGAATGCTCATGACAATTCCTAACATTGACCGCCTGGATCCTAACATTGACCAGTAAATTATAAATTATGTATTTATTTGTTTTGCTTTATTTATAACAAAAATCTATTATTTTATTAAAATAAATAAAATAAAAAATTTAGCATATTATAATTATGTTAACATACCTACCTGAAGTATCTACATGCCTACCTAAATTTATTTATATTAAATACCGAATTAATACTATTTTTTGTTTAAACTTTGTATAACAAAAGTGTATAAATAGTTTATTTAATGTATTGAAATAAAAATTTAACATTTTTATGTTAATGTACATGAACTTATTTTTTTATATTTCATAATTTATATGTATTAATATGTATTTTTATTTTTATTGATTTATTTTGTTTTATTTACTTCATAAAATGAAATCTTCGCAAATGTTTTTTTGTTTGTATTTTGGTATTGAAAAAATGGATATTTCTTTCAAAAAAAATTTATTAAAAAATAAATAAAAGAAAAATCGAGTTGATATTTAAAATTTTCTTTAAGGAATATATTTCTTAAATACAAATTGAGAAAAATAATATGTAAGATAATAATTAAATATAATTCAAGTTCTATATTAAATGAACCAGTTCTGACATACGGACTTCAAACATTGGGCTTAACAACAAATCTAACCGAGAAATTAAGAATCTGTCAGACAAAAATGGAGAGGAAACTTCTCGGTATAAGACTAATACAAAGAGTGCGGAACGAAGAAATAAGAAGGCAAACGGACATCATAGATGTAATAAAAAGGACGAAACAACTTAAATGGAACTGGGCAGGACACATATCAAGAATTACAGACAATAGATGGACAAAACTTTTGATCAAATGGACACCACCAGCGACAAGATCAACCGGACGACCACGAACAAGATGGGTTGACGATATTAACCAATTTAATAGGTATTGGTACCATGACGCAAAAAATAGAGATCTATGGATAACTATGGGGGAGGCTTATACTATTTGCAACTAATTTTGAAAACAATGATTAGACTTTGTCAAATGATGATATATTTATTTTATTTATGTATTTTAAATTAAAGTTAAATAACTAAATGATGTAAATACTCTTATAACAATAACAATTTGTAAACAATTTCAAACTTAAAGTTGAAAACTGGTTATTGTTAGGGCCAAAGGTGGGGTTCGATTGGTGAAAGCTACCATTGGTATTGCGGTTTTGAATCCGGGGTCACAAGATTTCTTAAGGGATTTAGGGAACTACAGTCGGCAAAGGCTCTGGCAGTCTTTTGCGCTTGTAGCCTTTCCACGCATAGTACTGTTTCTTTGCATACAAAGCGATTTGAGTTAGATATATTGGTTTTCTTTATCCGCAAACGTACTTTGAACTGATACTTTGCACTTGGCAGTGGTCAAATGAAAGTCTTTTGAACAAGGAACCTCACGTTTTCCTGTTTATAAAAAAATTTAAAAAATACGTTCTTGCGACCATACGAATTTAAACCCAACGCAAGGCCAATTATCCTTTCTTTCATTCCTGGCTGAGTTGCCCTGTAGGTAATCTTCATTTCATATTTGCACAGGGTTTTTCTTGCCCTGTATTAAAAGTTAGCACTTTGCGCTTTCTCTTACCCTGCGCAGATACGTGTCAAGATAAGAAATACCAACTTTAAAACATAAGGTCTCATACAATTAGGTGTAGACAAGTTTTCTCGAGAACTTGGAATACCATTTCATAAATAAAGAAAACTTTTTCCGTAGTCTCATTTGAAGAAAATCGACATCGTTTTTAAGCACTGCTGCTTATTTTTAAGCTTCTTAGAATTACTACCTACTATAATCCATCATCAGGCTCTTTTCAGTGAACATTTCGACAGTTGATTCTCCATCTCCTTTCAAGCTGATGGCACAAACATCAACGTAGGTATATACCCCTGACTAAATCCAATAATAAGTCTCGACTGCCATTCAAAATATATTTCCCCAAAATTATTTCTCTCCCATGCGAACCTTCCACAACAACAACATATTTTTAAAATTAAAAAAGTTGAATAAATTCTCCATCCACCGTCACTAATAATCTAAGGCCTTATAAATGGCACCTTGTGGCACTGCCAACTTTCCCAACTTCCTGAAACATTTCTTATTCACCGATAGGGAATAAAATTGCAAACTCCAATCGATAAAGTAACACCCCATCCGTACACCTTCGGGATTATAAAGATAACTGGCTAATTGGCACCGTTTTCGCTCCACGGTCAAATGCCTCCAATTCAAACCGTGCGTCAATATTGACAATTTTTTCTTCCATCTCCACTTCCTCTGTTTTTTTGCCCTGCTCGTGTAAAAAAGAAATCCTGCCGCTGCACTCCTTTTCCCTTTCGTGTGAACCTCCTCCAAAAACACCCGACCGAAGCATCCCATATACATCGCCACCCCAAGATTGTCTCGTAAATTAATTCAAGCCGAGAGGACAACGTGCTTCTTGTGAGTTTGCAGAAATTATATATCTCGGGCACGCACTCACAGACCGTGCTTCCTTGAATTGGCTGCACACAACCGCGCTTCAGCGCAGGTCTGCAGTAAGTTTCTAATTTTCCGCCAGATGGAGCCACCTACGATAGTCGATGTTGGAGTTTTTGTTTGAAAAATCAATATGTTGACGAGGCATTGAGTGGATTTTCATTCACCATTTAAGGGTGCTCCGCCAATATTCACCCGCACGACTTTGCGCGCCATCATGCTCTTATATCCTCTTGCGATTTTTCAAGGATATACGGTTGACGGGCGACATTCCACTGTACTTATTGGTGGGGAAAATTCAAGGTGAATTCTGTTGCCAACAATAATCCGTACATGTAAGTGTGCGATGCGATGCGGCATGGGTATGGGTACAAAGGACGATGCTGTGTGCAGTTGTTGTCGTTTATGCTTCCAGCCCAGCGGAGGATGAAGGTCGAGCAAAGATGGCTCTTATTAATAATTCCTTATCGTCTGGCTCATCAGATGATGGTTTCCTAATGAATCCTTAATGGAAGTTGGAAAATTTGCAACCAAGTGCTGTGTTCAGAGGGATCGACCAGAGAAGCGCTTTCTTAGAATCTCCTGAATAGCTAACAAGAAGAGGAATTATAATTTAAGTGCATATATTTGTACTAAGACAATAAAAATCGATGGACATTGTATGAGGCGTTTTTATGAGCTGCTGACCGACTCACCCAGACTGCATAGTCTCCGGTTAGGGATCGCATATTCTGTCTGTTCGGGTGAAGGTCAGATGGGTTTGGAAAATCAAAAAGACTGAGGAAACTTAAGTTTGGAGCTTGAACGGTATGTTAATTTTTTTAAGGTTTCTATAGGATGTTAACTTATAATGGGGAATATACCCCACCTAACCTACGTAAAGTCTCCAATACTTTGCGTAAAGAAAAATAGTTCATCGGCCTCATTTAAAAAACGGGAATGTATTGTTGAGACCATAATTTTTGATACCTACAGCCCTTCCTCGCTCTATAATTTTGTTCAGTGTTAGGTATATATTTCGGAATTTATGCTGTGGCTTTGACTGGGTAAGAATATCCATTTGAGCCAAATGCTGGTCCAGTTTCTCAGGTGAATCTGCGAGAATATGACCGGGAATGTTGATGTACTTGTACAATACTGATCTAAATTTTGAGATACTATCAAATATCTATTTAAAACCAGGTCGGCCTTCATCCATAAGTCACGATTCGTTTTCTAAAAATTCCTCACAGTAATTTCGCTGTGAAATGGGGCTCCATTTTGCTGCAAGTAATACAGAACTTTGTATCCAATTGTGTACTTAATAGTTCTCCGCATCGAAGTTCCAGGTTCATCTGTGCCACTCTCTAGCAGACGTTCAATACCTTCCGGCGAGTGGAAGACAACTCACGCGACCTTGTAGTTTCAAACAATCAATTAAGCACCAATTTGTTTATTCTGAGGGAGCAAGTCTTACATTGAAATGTCTTCTATAGGCTCGTTACATCAATTGGGGGGTTTTCAAATAAAATTGTAATTTTTGGGATTTTCAAATTAAAAGTTTCAGTGTGGTGTACCTGTGAGTCATTTAAAAATTTGTTTTTTTTTCTATAAATATTTATTTAAATGTATAAAAATGAATTAAATTTACTTTTTACTTTGGCGTTATATTATTTCAACAAATAAGTTTTTAGGAAAAGTTATGTAGTAGGTAACTTAAAATTTAAGAAGAAGAAGAAATAAAACAATTTAATAAATAACTTTCTAAAATCGCTTTGAAACCACTTTCATATTCTGCTCTCTGTTACTGTTTTTGTTTTCCTTTAACTTAAAGTCAGACATTTTCAGTAATATTAAATATAGGCTTTCGAGTTGCCAGTTATGTGTTCCTTGTTGAAAAATTTGCATTGTAAATATTCGACTTATAGCCAGGCTCTGAGTCGGGTCGAGCAATCGAGCTTGGGCTTGAGGCTATAAATTCCTACTTGAAGTTTTGTTAAGTAGGTCCCTGACCCTGCTCCCTGGTGATATTGAAAGGGGCCCCCATGTCTGGGAAGGTACTAGTGCCATACAAATATTTTTTTGATGAACTTTTGAGGGATTCGAATTTCCGTACCTATGCGAATTGACTTAACCAACCAAAATAGATACATAAGTATAGCATGGTGAACTCTGCTACTTCTATAACATTCTTAGATTCCATTGCGACTCCCATATTGGAGGTTAGTCGTTGGTTTAAGAATTCTTGTCATGCTCTCCTCCTTATGGTTACTCGACATTTTTAAGCTATCCTTATATAGTTAAAAGCCTGTTAAGATCAAATATTGAGACATTCGAAAATTCTTGTATGCCTATATGTAAGTAGTACCTATCAAGTTCTAAAGATTAAGACATTGCCAGAGGAACTTTTGTGTGTCCTCGTTTACATTTTCGTTTAAAAAGCCTCCAAAAAAAACGTCTTATATTTGATATTATTCAATTGTGGCTTCTTAGCAAGTTATGACCTGTCAGAGCCCCTTTTAACTAAGACTAAGTAAAACTTGAAAAGCCTTTTGGTCCGACTTGTGGTACATGTTTCCCAAAAGTTCCGCAACGCTTCGCAGATATTTGATCTCTTCCGTCCGTTGATGGCTTTTATACGAATCTTATTCTTTGTTTTTTCTCTGAGATTATAGATCGACTGAAGTGTTTGACCTTCTTTTTAAAGGTGCTTAATTTTAGACTGGTAGGTCTTCTGGATTAAGGCATCTACCTTCTTGGCGTTTTGACAACACATTAAAGCTTATCTTGTGCAAAGATTTTGTCCGATAACCTCCCAAGTGGGTCGGATTATAGAAGTGCATTGGACAGAACCTTAAAACAGAGATCAGTTGAAAAGGTGTTCTTAGTTTTTTTTCACTAGCACTATACAATTTTTTTGATATTCGATTATCGCTTTATGTGTCTTCGAACTTTTGTAGTAGGAGTAGTTCCCAATTTTGACCTTTTTCCAGCTATACCATCTTGTGGATGAACTAAAACCTTTGAACTTGTACAACTGAACTGGTGCAATCAGTAAAAATTGCGTCAACAAACATAATATATACCAATAGATCATTTGTATCCACTTCGGAGTGCAAATAAAGTTGTCCTATGTACACTGAACAGCCTTTAAAACAGTTTGCTCTTTGCATGTACAAACCGGTATTACTTGTGCCACTTTAAGTTCATTCCGAAAATCATTCCAACTCCACTCTTCATACCCTCCCGCACGAAATATACGTTTCTGCCCGTTAAACTTCAAAGCGCTTGATTCAAAATCTCTCATTAAAGCATAAATAATCCGACACTCACCTCAATTTCACACTACAGACGCGAATACGCCGGCCGTTCACATGATGTTCAAACCATACAGAGTATCAAATTCCCCAAAGGAAGTAATTATCGACTCCAACCGCACTGACTGACAGTCCGAGTCCTTCCACCCACCCCAGTGCTATAAAATCCCACTAACTGACCACTCGTTCCGCCATTAATTGCAATTACTTAGGCATCTCCCTCTCTGGCTGTAAGCTCTCATTAAAAAGCAAAATGTGAAGAGGGATGAGGGATGAATAAAACAAGAATATAAATACAAAGCCCACAGACGGGAGCAGGGAGCCCTGAAAAATAAAATGAAAATATCCAAAGAGGACATAATGCCTCATTAATCCGATTATGAATATTTCACTGTCAGAACTGACTGCTGGCCGGCCGCTGCGCACAAATTCTGCCGATGGCCCAACAATGGACTTGCAGCTGCGTCCCAATAACATGATTTGCATCAGGACACAGTCCGGAGGAAGCCTTTCAATATTTTCCTTTCTTTTGTGCAATTTTCTTCACCACTGTCCGTTCAAGGGTCACTGCTCATTGCATTCAGTGGGTATAGAGAGAGAGAGAGACTTATTGTGCAGTAGAAGGACATTTCAGAAGAAACGAATTAAAAAAAAGGCAAAGAAAGAAATGAAAATGGAAAATAATTTTCATATAGAAAACGCCGAATGCATTTGCATATTCATTTGGCATTCTCATCGCACAGACAAGGAAGCTGCCTTCGACCGCCTGATGTCTTGTGATGGTGTGTTCCCTACAGACTGAGACTCCGTACCGTAAGTTACAATATAACACCATCGAACTTTGTAGTTCCGCTTCCTGCAGCCTCTTGGGCGGGCTCTTGTATATGTTATGTGTATATAGATACGGTCGTACTTGTGCACATATAGCTTAAGACGTCCTTTGAGAGATGAGTTCATGAATACGTAAAATGACATCTCGTGAATATTCGCCTCGTATAATAATGCATTTTGACTTTATGCTAAATAATTAAAAGGTGGAAAATAGAAAATTTAAATTACGGCGAAAGTTACTGGCCAACTATAGTGACACTTTGTCATGTGGTCGAAAGGAAGATGCTGCGGAGAGGATGCAATGTACGAGTTTACCGCCATGGCAGGAGAAAAATAGAACCACCGCCAGTCGAGGAGCAAGTTTATTAATTTATCCCTACTCCAGACAAAGGAATATCGTGTATACACGGTACTGGTCATCTTCTGGTTACTTTTCGTTTTCGTTGACATAAGTGCACACTCAATATTGCGAGCTTAGGGCCCCTGACCCCTGAGAGTTGTTCTTGTGCAATACCAGAATTGTGTCAGTGAAAGAATAACATATCATTCATAATCATAAACAAAGGCCTTGGTTGGAATTGTTTGTTAATACTGGAAACAGCGCCTCTTTGTTGCCCAAGCTTGCAAATAGCAGTTGCTACCAAACTGCGCAACAAAACCAATTACCTGAACCCGTGATGGCGGAAAGCCTTATGCAGTTGTCATGTAACATAAAAAGGAACGTTGGAAAACTTCACCCATATCCGCCCTATCATACTAAAGGCTGTCCCATAATTCACGCAACATTTTAAATTTGCGCCATTTAATAGTACAGAGATACCAATGGAAAAAAAGTAAACAATATGACAGTTGACAGCTGATACAATTCGACCGATTTACAGTTATTTGGCTACAAGCTAAATTTTTACAGAGCTGGCAAGATTAAGTGCGTTAGTATTGTTACATCGAAATTCGTATTGACGAATGTCACGAAACTTCAAAAATTCCGGTTCACCAACACACTCGCACCTAATCTTGCACTTCCGCTGTGGGCAAAGTTGCTGGCAGAGTTCATAGATTGTTATCCGTTAAATTTGATTTTTTTTCGAAAATGTTTTCACAAATATATGGAAAGGAACGCACCTGTTGTATTTGTAATTTATAGCTTTGCAAATCATCGTCCATCGTTAAGTTTTAAAATGAAATAAAAGAATTAAATTTTCGCAAACAAAAACAAAAAAATTTCCAAAACACGTCCTTTCTTCTCCATATTTTGACATTATGTCAATCGACTTCTGTCATAAGAAATTCACCACAGTTTTTTGTTGGTTTTTTTTTTTGCGGTTGCTGACACGGATTTAAAATGACATACACGGATAGGAAAACAAAATGGCGAATTCAAACAAGAACTGAGGGGCCAGCGGGAAGAGGATTGTGAGTTGGGGGTCTCAGTATGGTTTGTCTCTGGTTGACAGATCGGGGTTAGTAAAAATGGAGCGCTATACGAAAGAACAACGCATTTTCATTGATGACCAATATTTAAAAAAATAATAAAGGTTTGACAGCTTAAACAATTTTCGTACAAAACATGGCCGTCATATTGATTTAAAACCATCAACTTTATAGAGAATAATTGAAAAATTCAAAGAGACTGGATCACAAGTAATTGTTGAGAAACATGCACAATGTGTGACTGTTTTGTGGGGGTTTTGAGCTGCCGGACCATTCTTCTTCGAAAATGCGGCGTTCATTATCGTAATATGATAACCCAGTTTTTAGTGCGTAAATTACAAGATATGGATGTGACCATCATGTGGTTTTAAAAAGATGGTGCCACATACAGACGGAAAAACAATTCAATTACTGCATGAGTCATTTCCTAATCATGTACCTAATCGGCCGTTTTTGGGATCAGATCTTGCGATTTAACGCCTTCGGACCTTTTTCTTTGGGGTTTTTTGAAGTCAAAGGTCAATGCAAATAAGCCCATGACTACCAACGCCTTGAAAGAGGAAATTGGGAGGTGTATTAATGAAATTCAATAACATTTATTTGAAACGCTCATAGAAAACTTCCAATTCAAGTGAGGACAAGACGGAACGTCTCTTATACACATACGATGTAGAAGCCGTCGAAGTTCCCGATAAATAAGGTTTCTAATGAAAACTATAAAAACCGTCTTCTTTTACATAATATTCCTAGATCCTCAAGTATGGCAAAAGAAGAGGGCGTAGTGGCTCAGTTGCTAGTGCGATGTTTTTTCATTCAAACGCGTCTTTGTGAGGATTCTTCATGGATCCGTTCCGCAATCTTTTTAGAGAATATTTTTTTGGGAAAGAGACAACGTGGACAACCCCAGCTGACCGCGCCCCTCAATTTTTAGGGATCTATCTCAATGTTTAACGCCCTATTTTTCAACATCATTTACCGATCACTTTTTCACCGAATGAATACTCTCTATCGGGTTCCAGAACAAGTTTGACCCCGGAAGCGTAATTTGTCGAAAGTAGCTTTAATGTTCATTATTGAAGTCACTTCTACACCTTAGGCATTTAATTGCTCTTCCGCAACACATCGGAGCCATAGGTTCAATATAGTTTTCTTACTGAGGGCCAATTTATAAGTAATCTCATTATCTGTTTACAGAATATGCCCAAAGAAACCTGTTCTCCGCCTTTTGGCCAGTGTTTTGGATCGTGGTATTTCACCCCTTTTTGTGGGAATTTTGATTTTCAAAAAAGTAATCAGTAATCTTAAAAAAAACATTTAAACAATTGATTCTTGGTGAATTTCTTTTAACGAAACATCTATCAACACACAAAATGCCCATAAAAATGAGCTCATGTAAATCGTTTTTTAGCACAATTGTCTAGTACTAAAATATAATCATAATAATTTTAATTTGTACTAGTAACGCCCGTAATTTTGCCTGTAGATAAAGTAACGAAAGCCAACTTGTTTTTTACATAATGGCGACATATACCTACGATTTTTTGTTTGTGCACATCTATGGCACAGTACCTTTCGAATGATATAAGTTTCATTCCCATCATTTCATGATAAATACTTAAAAAGTGTACGGAAACTTTTGATGTTTACATAATAATATAAAGATAAGTTAAGTTTTACATTTAAAGTTATATTTTTCATACGAGGTAGTTTGAAGGGAATTTGAGTTCGGTGAAAACGCTTAGTGGGAAAAATTATGATAAAGTAAGTGCTAATAAAAAACAGCCTTCCAACATCACCATAAATGCGACATATTCTATAGGACTGTTTAGTTTATACCGTCGAATACGTCTCAATAGTCTTGGCCCTTACGTCTGCATTTTCTAAGAGAAGTTAAAAGAAAATAAAATCCTTTATTGAAATTCCCTGTTGTCCTGTTCTACTTTACACAGTCTTTTGAGAGTGAACTTCATCACAGTTTCAAGCAAATGCTCACTTAAAGTCCAAAACGATTCCCTAATTATTTCCCGGTCCTCGCAAACCGAAACAAAATTATTCCTACCTCTTTGGTTGTTACAGCTATTGACCTCTCTGCAGAGTAAAAATTACACAAATCAGCAGGAACCTATTAAAAGTTCACCGCCTCTGCGCTGAATGCAAATCTATTTTCTTTCAGAAAGTTTCCATTCATCATCATCTGTGCAGGTCCCTATCCCCTCCCTAAAGGACAAATACCAAACTTGGGTTCGCATTTAAACTCTCCCTCCCGCCCGTAATAATAATTATCGGTTGCAAGTCAAAATTTTCGCCTTAACCCACACTCGCTGCGGCTGGAAGGAGAATCCCATCTATCCATCGACAATGAACGCGAACATCCCAGCCAGCCTGCGTCAGCATTGGGAAAAGTATCAAATTATGGTGGGACTCAGTTATTACAATGTCAATCAATTTGCTGAATTTTCATTAGAACCGGCGGCGGTGGCGGCTCACTCACACCGCGCCCCCGCCTTAGTGGAGAAATTAACTTGAAATTAATACCAACTTGAATGGGAAAACTTTGTATCTACTGTTGTTCTGCTGGATGCTCTGGATCTGGATCTGGATGGCATAGTGCGCTGGGGGGCTTCTTCAAGTTCAAGTTTGTTTGGCAGCAGGACGCGGTGATGTGAAATAATGGTGGAAGACTGTCTTTCACTTATTGCTGTGCTATATAACCACAGTCTACGGGGCGTGCTATACCTACAACTATATACCATTTTCTAAATTTCATCTGTCTATGTCTGTTCTGACAGTTGGCGGCAACGATGACATTTGTAGTTCGCTTCGCGATGAAACTAATGAAATGGAAAAGTTTCCGTCGCTGAAATTACGAATGGTTTTTGTGTGGAAATGAGTTGTGAATGGTGTGGGCAAATTTCGCGGTGACACATTTTATAGTTTGCTGAGCTCGGAGGGAAATCCTTCCCAAACCCGGGAAGGTTGTCCTTTTTTTCCGAAAGTTGAATGATTTATGTTGTCAGGATTTGTATATAGAAAAAGTTATTTTTTGTGAGCTATTTGGAAGTTTTTTTATTGGGACATTGTGGTTAAGGTGAAAAGTGTGACCACTGATCATGTAACATGCAGCACCTTGGACAGAATGTGTGCCTTGGTGGACAGTAACTATGAGCTCTGTTGAAACGAAATAGCGACATATCATGGGAAACAGGTGCAAGTGCAGTTTGGACTGAATGTGCACTCCAAAGTACGTTGGGTAAGAGTTTTTGACACCAGTGAAACGAAAGAGCGAAAGATTGTTGGGCAGTATTTCCGAACTCCAAAGAAACAAAATGGCGACACTGAACTAGAATGGGAATCGGGGTTGGTAGGGAAGCTCAGACCGAATGTATGGCATGCAGAGGCAGCTTGAACAAAATGTTTGTCTCATTCAACAGCAATTCTGACCTCTTTTAGAACGAAAAAACAGTGAAAAATGGGAAACAGAAGTTAGGGCAGTTAGGGCTGAATGTACAGCACATTAAATATTAATTCAGAACTCTGAAGGAACGAAAACACAACACTTTGCTGAGTAGTTTTCCTGTCTTTAAAGAAACGAAAAAGCGACAGTAAACTAGTGAGGAACGCCCGCGCGATATGTCACTCTGTACTGTAATTGCTAGCTCTGATGAAACGAAAAATCGACAGGAAACCGGAGGAGTTTTAAAGTAAGCTTATAGCTTCAGAATGGGAGACAGATTCTACATACTTTATCAAAATTCCTATAACAACCCAATTGTTTGCAGAAAAAAGTCAGAATAATTGAGAACACTTTGTAGTTTGAAATTAGTGTTTAAAACTTCATCGGAACGAACAAAACGGCTTAAAATAAATTACTTTTAGGTGATTTTGTACTTTTGTCAATTCTTAATCGTGCACCAAAAATTATTTTAACAATTTTCCAACCGAATCAAGCCGACAAACTTAAGAAATAGGCAAAAGATGTCAAATTAAACTGAAAATGGCAGAAAAGCGTTTGAAAATGTATTCTTAATGGCTTATCTAGGATTTGTTACTACAACCAAGCTATTTGAGGTTTAGGAGTTTACCATCCTGCGGCGATTCGCCTTGTGATCTGCGAAAAATGAATCCAGCTTTCAGTTTTAACGAATTAATGCCAATTGACATTTCTAGTCTAACTAGTCTGTAATTTTCCTTACGTCCAATAAGTTATCTACAGATCAATAAAAAGGAATATCCCGGGACATGACATTTTCGAGTCAAACCTAAACCCTTAATCGCGGAGCAGGTGAAATAAAACTCCTCACCGGAGACGTCAAATTTTGCAAAGAAAATCCTTTTACGACCATAATAAAAGAAGGCGACTTTCACTGGTGCATTTCGTTGCTGAACCCCCAGAAAGAGGTTCATCAGTATACGCTAACATTCCTCAACACACCCGGACAGGGTCATAACAATAAACATTTCACAGAGGAACGCTATTTGTCTCACACAGTGCTGGGTAATAAGCAAGATCGTAAATCTCGCAATTCTGAGCCCGTTTTACGAATATCATTAAAATACTGTAGGACATTCCGCATGTATACCCGAATGCCACCATCAGCAAAAAGGACATGGGATAAACACTTCGCGGAACCAATAAAAACTGAATCCTGTCACACAGAGGGCGCACACGGCACATCCCTGCCAGCCATAACATCGAGGTTATGACACTATTGCAATGCACCTTTTGTCCCGGTTTCTCGTTCACCACGATGCAATCGCGCAGCCCGCTGGAAATACTCTTTAGGTCAGTCCAAGGGGTAAATAGTTGGATGGCAGTTCAGATGAATCCCTTATCCTAGCATCGCGTCCCTATACTGTTCCTCCAACATTAGGGCGAAACGATGATGATGATGACGACGACGACGACGACGATGCTTGTGTCTGGAATGGCGCGACGGGCGAATATTTGGTGGGTTGTAATTGTTGTCGCCCAACAATGCACTCGTTCGGTTGGTGTTTTTTCGCTTTGGGTGGAAGGACATTCTATACAGTGTAATGTTTTTGTATGAGAGCGAACGCCCCAATTACCGTTCTTCCTAGATAATGGTGCAACTTGAATGATGGCCTTATATGGGTTGTGCCCCATTTGAGGCGAATAACGGTGAGGAGACGACAACGCACAGAGAAATTTACTAGAATCGTGGCAACAGCAGCGGAAAATAAATCACTAAATGGACGTACAAAAAGCTCCTCGTGAGTGATGGCGGCGGCTGTAATAAATGGAATCCTTTCAAAAGTGAGATGAGTAAATCTTAACATTAAGTGCGCGGGATATGGAAGAAGCAAGTGTGCCTGTGCAAATGTAGTACAGACACAGTAGCGTGAGAGCGAAGAGATTTCATATGTTTCCTTTTGATGTTTGTCCCATGGGTTCTGGAAGTCGGTTTGAAAGGGTTAAACGCTGGGACTAGTTTGGGAGTCTGTATTTCTAAGGCTGGACTTCTGAAGGATGTGGACAAGTTGTTTGGAAAGCGATTACTGATTGGAAATTAGTATGAAGGACTTTCTGTGTGAAAGTGTGAAAGTTCTTGTTCAATGGCAGGTCTCTCAGAAGAAAATAGTAAGCTGAAAATCAGCACTATCATTACTTGCTAAATCTTGAAATGATTCTTGATGTTATTCTTAAAACAAATTTTAATTATTTTTCTTTATTTTTAATTCGCATTAAGTATAATTTGCCTTTATGAAAACCAAATTCGCGAAGTCAGCTCAAAAAAAACAAGATAAACAACTTTGGTAAAAATTAATATAAGAATTTGTGTATGTATACAAGTATAATTAGTTTATAAGATAAGTTTGCAATAAATGGTATATTGAATAAGAAATCTGAACTGGATGGATTTTTCTGTTCTTTTAATAGGCATTTTATAAGGCTTCTTAAATTTCCTTTTTCTTTTTAATTTCCATAAATAATGTCGGCGCAGTGATTTAGTGGTAGTGTGTTGGGCTACTAAGCGAGGGACTCAGGTTCGAATCCCGAGAGGGCCAAATTACATCTTAAGGTTTTTTTCCACTGCGCCACCTCTCGCGAACGTCTGACAAACATCCGAGAGTAAAACTGTCATGAATGAGCTTCTCAATTAGCCGTTTGGACTCGGCGTAAAATTGTAGATCCCTTCCATTCGTCCCAAAAATTGAAAACCCACACAAAGCGAATGGTTGCGAGAAGCTAGGCCTTGGGTCCCATAGACCTGTCGCGCCAAAAATATATATATATATAAATAATGGAAAAAATAAGACCATGATATTCTTATAGTAATCTCAGTTTAAGATCTTGAATACTGAAATAAATTTATTTAAGGCATAAGGTCTTATTTTAAGAATTTCCTACTCATTTTAAGGTGGCTTCATTCAGATCTCCGGCGTTTTCGATGTAACAATGGTCCAAATCCGCTTTTGATATTCATAAAATAAATATGGTTTCGTCATAGTTTAAGAACCACATTCTAAAAAACAGTTTTGATGTGAGAAATACAAATTTCAAATTTGTGAAAAGATTTTCGAAGAGTACGAGACTTTCGTTGTACCTCCGACGGTTTCAAATATCACTGTTATTCTTGATTTTTGCATGGTTTTTTTTCCAAGCCGTTTTCGTTGTAAAATACGTACAAACAATCTAATAAAATCTTTCGCGCATTCATTGCACTGAATACTTTTTGCAAAGTAGTTTAACAGACAGAGAGACCTTTTTTCAATACAAAACTCATTTAGGGTAGACTTTGTATACTATCCCTCTGTCTCATGATAAAGGCATTATGACAAATTTTCAAATAGTTGCCTTAACATTTATTTACCTCAGGAAAATACCGCCATCAATTTTCTCAAATACAGTACGTATGCTCACCGTAGCAATACTTAATGCTCAATGCTCATACAAAAATTGACTTTTAAACAATGCTAACAATATATATCGTAAAAATGATCAGCGATTGTTCAAATATTGATATAATGAAAACCAACTATTTTCAAGGGTTATCTACTTTTAGGATTTAGGGGATTATAAAGGCATTAAGTAACTACTCTTAATTAAAAAAATCTTGCTTAACAAGCCTTATTCTTTAAGGGAAATTTTATAAATTCCTACACCCGAAATGTCATATTTAATCACCCTGTTTAAAAACACGAATTTTCATGGCGCAATATTAGCTCCCAATTAACTGGTGCTAATCGTTGCCTACTTGTAACTAATAATTAAAACTGGAGTGAACATGTGCAAATGCATATATTAGAAAATTATCGCCGGCATGTTGAATTGTATTGACATTTGCAAAGCAGTATAATCAGACAGCTTGAAAATTAATTTGCTAATTATTATTTTTAAAACGTTTATTTTTTACAATTCCCTTTTTCTTCTCAGTTTAAAAAAGTTGAACGGATCTATGCCTCTTTCTATGTACGTTTAAGGTCAAGTTATTGGTTTCAGACAAATTAACAATATACCTGACACCGGCGTGATTAAAATTTTTTTTAAATTGTTTCATACTAATCAGGCAAATGATTGATCCCAAGAAAAGTCGGAAATGGTGAGCTGGCGGGCGGAAGAAGTCAAAAGGATTTAGGGTCCCTATCTTGGAAGATTTTAAATGCCGCAGATCTGTTGTTTTACTGACTAGCTTTATGTGTTCATATTTACTGAAAAATCTTCATAATCTTAAAATCATTAATTTTTGCAATATTTAAGAAAGGTGATTGATCTCGTCCCGAAAATAATAGAGGGATATCTATTAAGTATATTTCAGGCTGGTATCTTGCAAGGCTTCTCAACAGTAGATCAAATTTAGGTACTCATGTGTAGGAGGCAAGTAGACAAGAATCAACATCTTGAAGGAGCTCTCCGGAACGTTGGACTTTTGATATGGAAACAAAGGAGGTATAGTTCAGCAATTTAAATATTTGGGGCTTTTGTCACACAACCTTGACTTACGACCATATGCGAGCAATGTTCCTTTCTTTAAAAAAATATGTGGAACCCTCTTCCAAATTTAAACTACCTATGATACTCTAACAAAGTCTTTGGTTTCAAATACCTGGAGGACTTTAAAGTTGTTCAGATATCTAAATGAATTTTTAAAGTGCACTCGTAAACCCCTACCTATGGAATTCATATGGAGTCTGGCTTAACTCAGATTTATATAAGAGACCTTAAACATTACAGATTTTGTCCGCAGTTTTGCACAAGCAGGGTAGGATGTTTGCATTTTAAGGAAGATGTTAGAAATTGGAAGAATATTTACAGGTGCGTGGCTATAGTGGACCAGAATTTCAACCAAAAGTGCTTAAACAAAGCGCGGCACTCACATCTCCTAATCTTAATCACGTTTCAGGTGTTAGCAACTATTTAAATGTCAGTCTCTCAGGCAATGAAATAAGAATGATTTTTAAAGCTAGAACGAAAATTTTAGGTCCCAACGAATAATGAGAAGCTAAGCCTAGGGCCCCACACTATATTTATTTAATTTTTTTAAAAACACAAGTCTTCATACATAGCTTTATCTATAATCTGATATTTTCACTTAAAGATTATTGGCTTTCTTAAATCTAATTGAACTCATTAAATCTGGACTCGGAAAGCATTTAAATATTCCTCTCACTCAAGACTGAAATTCAGCACTTTGACACTTTAAAACTTGCATCTCAATCTGAGTTTTTGAAAGCTTATCTTGAAATCGCCATTTGCACGCTCGAAGCCGCCAAATTTGTATAAGCCTCCACAAGACTAAATCTTCAATATACCCCCTATTCGTGCACTTAATATTTTCCCCCGATTCCGATAACCTGTTGTGGCATTTGAAAATTAAAAGCAGCCCAGCTGAAGCCATAAAAATGCGCAATGTCGCACGCAAATCTATACAACAAGCAATAAATCATTAGAACGTTGTTACATTTGAGATTAAAATTCAATAGCAATTTGTCTGTCTGTAATCGCAGAGTCACTTGTGGCATTCCAAAGAAACAGATCGTACTTAGTACATACAGATGACAGTCAATGGGATGCATGTACCTGTCTGTGGTATTGCTTGTGTTCTCTGGTTACAATATTTCCGTGTCACTCGCTGGGAAGTACATCGATTGTGACGACTTTGGTGTTACCGGTCGAAGCTAGTTTTCAAAAGCATCATCAGCAATCGTTGCTTCTCTGAATTGGATTCATTTTCTTAGAAGAGTTTAAAGGGGTACTTTTAGAAATGTACATTCATTCAATATAATAATGTTCAAGTATGCTCGAAGTCAGAGCCAATCCTCATGATGGTGGAATGGTTGGTAGAATGGAGTTGTCGAACTTGATCATCTCTTCATATGCCGATCCAAGTACACTGGCCATAGCATTAATTACGTGGGTATAAGTTAGAGCATAGATAAGCTCACAAATTATCAATTTATAGTTTAAAAATCGACCGTCAACAATGCACCACAGCTTGACTTAAGCATTGACGTTCGTCGAAAGAGTTCCACTGTACGCTTTCATACTTTAAGATATGTGTATGACGCAGAAGTATAAAAATTACAGTGGAAAAAACATAAATTACTCTAGCAATAAAACTGCATCGCACAAACTCTTCTTACAACTGCGCCACCCTGTTCATGGGTAATTGCTAAAAAAAAGTTACGTATACGACACCGATTCGTGTGTTTTATTCTCCAAAACCTGTTTTTGCCACATAAACAACAATTTGCAGAATTGCAACTAAAAAATCGTGCAACTCAACAAACACACACATACACAGAGAAATTATTAGAACGATTAGCTTTCAGATAGAAAGACCCTCAGCGACACTAGTTTGCGGCAGCTCGTAGAGGTCGGTCAGTTATATCTCGGATCTAGTAATTTGTTGCGCACCTTAAGATGGTTTATTTGTCAGTAAAAATGGTCTTTCTGCTGGTAGCAACTTTCGCGCTTTTGATCGCGATAGCGGAGTGTAAATCAGTGGGAAGTACACCCACAACGACGACGCCAACAACTCAACGCAATGAACCTGGAAGTGTGGCAACAGCAAAATCAGAATATCCTCATATTGATATACGAAACGGAATTCCACCGGCTTCTTCAACTAAAGCGCCTACATCAACCGTTGCTCCGCAGACAAATGATACAACAACAACGTCGAGTGATGAAGACGTTGAGTGTCCCGACGATGACTGTCCTACTAAGTATTTAAATGTCAAGACACTCAAAATATTGGTGCTATAGCAAGATGATAGTGTGGATTAAAATTAAGCATTTTTTTGTGAAATAAAATATTTTGTGTTGTTGAATTTATGGTAGGCTGTGCCTGTGTATTTAATTTACCAGCTGGGATATGCTTTTGGGGTGTGCTACAAAATTTGTCGGATTTATCTGGTTTTATTTATTGGCGAAGGAAATAAGTCATAAGGTACAATTGTTTGGTGAATATACTTTAGTGGATATATCAACAGGAAATTGTGCAAAGTGACAAGTTTGTGCTTATCGTCCTTGAGGTTGCGCTGGTTAATTGGTTGAAAATATGTTTATGCTATTACTCCTCACGGTTAGCCAGTTAAAAACATGATTTTCATAATTTGTTACCGGAGTGCGTATTTGCATCAGAGAAAAAAGATTTAAAAAGTCAGGAACCTGTAAATCAGGCAGAAAACACGATCATTTCCTGAGAATATGGTGACGTAAACAAATACTTGAATAGGGAGTTGAATTTTTAAAAGGATGAATTTTCGATATTTACTTTGAGGCATTCGTCGCCTTAAATATTACCACACTTAATCGCGAGTGCAACTTGTCGGTAGATGGAAATCTATATGACATTTTGAAGAAATAATCAAAATGTAATTGAACTTGAAAAACCTCGAAGTGTTGAAAATTACTTTCCAAGCGAAATTCGAACTGAAACTCTAAATGTTTAGGCAGTTGCTCGTTAATTGAATTAATCGGCATTAGAAATTGTAATCAGTTTTATCAAGATCTTGTTAATAGCCGTGCACGGTGTTAATGGATTGCAATTGATGAACTTTCAACTTCAAATGAAATCGCATCTACTACACGACTTAGTCATACTGTACGCTCTCTATAGTGGGGTAACTATGTACTGTCATTAATATTGTTCGTGGGGAATAATGAAATCGTGTGCATCTTTGAATGAAGAAAAGCGACGGAGTCTGAAGAGAGCTACAGCTACCCCTGTAACTGATCTTCTGAGATCTTTGCGACTCAATTTTCAAATGGGATGCATTTTTTTATTTAAATTATGTTTAAAGAAAGGTTCGATCTTGACAATTTTTAGTAAGCTAGTTTGCTTGTAAATGAGAACTATACGTATATTCATGTAGACTGTTTTTCATAGAGCTCTTCTGAGGTAAAATAAAAAAATAATGTCAGTTCTGCGTAAACTGTTTTGTTTTAGTGCGAAGCTCGACAGCACTCAACAAAATGGTATTCCCAATTGAACGGAATTAAGGCAAGGACCCAAGAAAAGATTTCTGCCTGGCTGAATTTAAGAAGACGTTCGAAATGGTATGCTTAGAGGGGCTGTTCAAAAAAACAGACTACTGCTATACAAGAGTTATGAAATCTTGCGTCGTGACTTCGTAAAAATTCTTCTAAATTGAAATTTACTTACAGCAGGTAGCTTTGAATTAGGCGGTACTCTTAAATATTCATGCATGCTATAAGATATGATTAAATACGCGGCTGATGACAATCTTTTGTATCGTGAGTTTGGATCAGATAAAGAATTGCGGGGATAATTTAATAAGAACTTAAAGAGTCCCATTTCGTATAAGGTGCAACTATGTTCCTCTTTAAAAAGCTTTCAGAATTTCGAAATGCGAATACCACCTGACGATACCGATCCAGACCAGACAGCAGATATTAGATGAAAATAAAGAACAACCCATTTGTTTTAGAGGAAGAAGGGAAATGATTTAAAAATGCATAACAAAAAAGAAAGCAGCTCGGTCATTGATCGTTTCAAAATATTTGTAAATAAGTCGGAAACTCAAGAATGATGTCTGTTTTCAAAATTGATCTTTAAATTCAAAGCTGATGTCCGAATGATTTAAATAAGACTTTATTTGCATATTAATGACAAAGTTTAGGTACTGACAGCTTGCCAGGTGCCCCTAGCGTCACCGTCAGCCAAACCACTTCTATCAGACCCCTATGTTCAAATTAACTCTAGCTCCGTAAGGGACATTTTTCTCAGTAAAGCAAAGTGGAGTAGCATTCCTAGCCGGCTGTTACAAAAACTACACTCAGCGTCATATTTGTAAGTTACATACAAGCTAAATATTGGGATAGAAGTAACTTGGGAGCAACTAAGTTCTTAACGCTTCCAAAAAATATGTTGCCCTTTTTGGTGAACCCGTGTCCATGGCCACTTATATTGGTACCTACCTTCCTAGTTAACTTCTTTCAGCTCTATTCACTTTCTGTGCGCGGATACTAACGAGACAAACAGCGTTTACTAACAAATCATTGCATACATTTAGGCTGATTCAGACGAACTTACTCTGAAGTGTTTCGTGAAATTGTTTGTCCTCTTAACTTGACTGAAAATTTCTTTCAATAAAACAGAATTTTGACGGCACAATTTCAGTGGTTTTTTTACCTATAACGAAACCACCGCAGTGCATTTATCCATTTACGTTCACCCTTCTTATGTCGTTTTCCATTGGTTTCACTCGGGAATTCACTCATTCTGAAATCCAATGGAACGAGGCTTAAATTGAAAAATGTCAAGTGAAAGTTACTTAAGAAGTCACATGAGGTCCATGATAAAAAGAACAGTCATTGCAGGTCATGGAATATTGTAATATGGGTGAGAAAAGGCAGTGGATCGATGCAACAAGCGCCATCTACTGGAGAACAAAGTGATGAACATTATGTACACCGATTTCAAAACATTGAATTTTAGGTCGGCAGGCTAGGCAACCTGATTGCCCAGCTATAGCCGAGGTACCCAGAATGTACTAGAACTTCTTTTTTAAGTAACAGGCTGAATAAAAATATACCTACCCTTGGAACGGATTCTTTCCCCGAAGAACGTGAGAATGGTTGCGACATGCTATAACAATTTTTGCGGTATTCAATTGCATTTGCAATCTTTCCACAAATGATCAATTTTGATCTCGAATAGCACATGTTATTATTATAGATTTTTGCAATTGACTCAATCGGCCCTAGCGTGGTATCCGTCGGAACGGAAAATTCTCCGATTTTATACGATTCGGAGGAGTTTTGCTTCAAAGTATTCTTCGGAACATCTATTCGGAAAATTTCTCCGGCATTTTGTAACGCATATCGGCGTATTACGTTGAAGTGCGATGATGTGAATTTTTTTCTTCAATTTTTGACAGCTAGGTTCCGATATCCTCCGACAGAAATTGGTTGCGGAATTTGTTTACGATTTGGATTTGAGCCTCCGACAGAGTATGCGTTGCGGACAATTTTCCGTTCTGACGGATACCTCGCTAGGGCCGAATATCATTTGATTTCTTCATTGAAAACGGGTAGTCGTGATAAGACAGCAGCCAATATGATCGAAGGACTCTCTGAATTAAATCAAAAAAGTCCAACGAACAAGATTTCAAGGATTTACAAAAAAACACCATCTTCAAAGTAACCGCCAGTAAGGAGAAAGATAGTTAAACAAACACAACTCCTTCAAAAACGCTTTCTGTGGAGTCCCCTGGATCAACTGCTTTAAATACCCTCAGCATTCTACTTTAACTTTAGAACTTCATTTCAATTCACGTTGGCTCCGGTTATTTCTTCCTCAAATTAAGTGCTTTGAGTTGGAGTTCCCCCACACTGATCAATACAACTACTCAACTCACTCGCTCACCATCAACAACCTTCAACTTTATTGTGCAGTAAAATTTATTCTCTTATCGAAAACCCCAATCACATCTGCTCTTCAAATTTATTGCTTTAAAATCATACCTACATATATTTTCTTATTTTCCAAATCAGTTCGCCCAACAAATCCCCTCTAGGCTTACATCACACAGACTTCCTGTCACCCCTCTGTATTGTGTACATGCGGTATGCCCAATCAAAAGGCGAAAGATAAACTCCGCAAATAAACCCCAAACTGCCATAATTCAAATATCTCTTGGCATATGTTTCGGTCATAATTCATCGACGCATTTCCCTTTCCCACACCTCCGTCCGTTTTTCGATTTTTAAGTCTCTTTCCCTTTATCGGGCCCGACCGACGCGACACCAGAACCAGAACAGGAAAAAGGAATTTCATAAACAACCGCACACATGATGTATCTAGGAAAAGTTCAGCCAAATGATTCCCAATGTTTGTATTATCCGGCCAAGCTTATTATACCTCCTCTTCGAAGCATAAATCATCCCAATATAGTAACAGAGTACTTTATCTTCAATGCACTCGGAAGGATTAGTGCGAAAAAGTTTATCTACCGTAGTCGCGCGGAATTACCTGCCACCTGTTTTCAGCGCGTGCTAACTGCAGATGACGGCTCCTGCTCCTACGTACATCGTACACAGCCGATTTTAGTGGGATCAAGCCAAGGCACACAATTTCCCATTGCGTGAAATGCATTTTCCATTTCCTGCGATGCAGAAATTGTTGGGTGGACTGGATGTAGTTCTATACTTTGGAATTTATAATAAAATTCTAAATGCGAATGTGTCATCGTCGGCATGGTGGTGGTGGTGGTTGTATTCGTGTGAAACTATTCGACTTCAGGATTACGGAATTCGTGACGATAAATAATCGGAAAAGATTTTCAAGAAAATTTGCTTAAGATTTTCCAACAGGTAGGTAATTCCCTGAGATGAAAAACGTGTCCTCTTGTTTTGTTTGCTATTTGCCTATAAAACATTTCAACAAGCACTGAGGTCGACTCTGAAGAACTTAATGGAATTCTGATTTATTACTTTATTCAGCTGAATTGAGGTTGGGGAATTTCTCGGTTATACTTCGAAACTATTTAAAGTAAAAAAGCAGTTTGGGTTGTGGATGTGGATAAGAGCAGAGATGGTGTTGGATGTCTAGTCCAGTTTTATATTCAGTAGAAGTGAATTTTCCCATGTGTAAATATAGCCTTGAAATATAGTGATTTTGATAAAGCTTTGAAATCGATTCGTATAAATACAAGGCTGTCTTTTTAAGGAAATCTTTTTAGTTAGATAAGTCCCTATTATGAAATTTGTTTAGGTTAGCCATCGACTCTAGTTTAGATGAAGAAAGTTTTATTTTACCATGTGCTACCACAAGTAGTTGTAGGTAATGGAAGTACATTTTTACATTTTTAACACAGCACTTCAAACTGATCGTGACACATTTCATTGGAATCACAAACCAATCTCTGCAACAGTTTCTGAACAGCCAAAGTCAAAAATTGACCTATGTGGTTCTTCCGATTATTTCAATATCAAAAATGTGCAAGTTAAGATATACACGAGTCTTTCATATTTCATTTTAAATAAGTAGAATAAGTAGGTTTTTTTTACCGAAAATCAATGCGTGCTCTAAGTCTTCTCCATTGTACGGAACTAGCTGACGCGTGCCCGCCCTGCTTCACCCGCCTGCCACTTTTGAGACAAAAAGTATTTTCATCGAACTACATCGAACCGTTTTTTATAAATATGTTCCTTTCCTTGGACCTCTCTGAAAGCAATAAATATCAAAACCAAAGGCAATAAAAACATAATTTTAATTCCTACTAAAAAGTCTACACAAAAAAGATTTACGCAAAGCTTATTTCCCTCTTACCCACCTCAAATGTCGATAAAAGGGAAGAAGCACAAGTGAAACAACTTGACACACGAATCCCACCAGCCCATTTTTAAACTTTTCCCAATGAACAACACCTGAAAATGTGTTTAACCTAAATGTATGCGCTGAAAAGAGACGACTGCCCATTGAAGTTCAAAACATATGATCACGTAAGAGCGCGCACATATACTCACACACACACACTACTGCAACGATACTCATTGCATTGCAAATTGTGGGCTATTTTTGTATAAATGTTTTAAACGTTGCTCAGCTTCAGGACAACGCAGGGGGATATTTTGTATTTTAAATGATTCAGGAGAAAATTTACTAAATTTACCTAAATTTTAATTTTTCAATCCGATAAGCCATTGCTGAGCTTGGTCTATAAAAACAGAATTTTCCTTACATATTTTTTTACTATTTTGTAAGAATCGTGTTATATTTCGGGATAAAAGGTATCCTTAGTCCCGACCTAGAACATAAGCCATCACTATGCCAAGTTTCATCAAAGTCCGTCCGTTAGTTTCTGCATGATGCGCGGTCCAACATTTTTTATTCACAGTTTTATTATATGTAGAGAAGAGATAGAGAAGAGGTGTAGAGAAGAAAAGAAGAGGAGAGAAGAGATTAAGGGCGAGTAATTGTGATATCCCCAAAGAGCAAAGAAATTGCTGTGTGCTGCTATCGTAATAAATGAGCTGCAATGATGGTTTCTATGTCCAAGGATACTCCGATGGCACTGCGATCGTAATCAGAGGATAGTTCGAAGGTACAGTCGCAGAACTTCTATAGAGAGCACTTAGCATCGTTGCTGGCTGCTGCAAACAAGTTGGCCCAACTGTCAACCTCTAAAAAGGGACCATAGTTGCATTCACAAAAAGCGAAAAGCTAAACAAAAAAAACCTACTCTGCTGGGTTAAACAATAGAGTTTTCAAAACAAGTCAAATAGGTACCTGAGTTTAACTCTATATGAAAAACTCATTTGGAACTCTCAGCTCTCTCTCTCTCGATAGACATAGGCAGGATATCTCTGTGTACCATCAGAAGCTGGGGTATAAACCACAAAATTATGCCAAATCAGACCAAAACGAAACAAAAGTCAACACAACACAATACAATCTAAATAAACTTCAAAGACTACCTCGCGTATGCACTACGAGCGCAATGAGAACAACTCTCACTGCAGCGCTGGAAGTTATCATAAACCTTCCACCCCTTCATCTTCAGATACAAAAAGAAGCCACGGCAAATATCTTCATGCTCCTATCTCAAAATACGGAAAACTGCAAGCTAATCCATCCAGACATTGTTATGGAACTGAGAGAAGACGAATTAAATACTTGGAATAACCATGACAGACAACTGTGTACCCAAACTTTAAGGTAACATTTCCAAATTTGTCAGCACTGAGAACAGAATAAACAAACATTTGCCAACATTTCTCATGTATGGTACACAGATGGATCGAAAACCAATGAAGGAGTTGGTGCTACCACAAAAATGTTCATCTACACAAGAATTGGACAAATGTAACTTTGTGCTTCAAGCGGAGGTCTTTGCAATGGAACTATATTTTAGGGGGAACCTAAGTAAATCCATAACAAACATGAATATATCTATTCTCTCTGACAGCAAAGCTGCACTCCTAGCCACACAAAGCTATGAAATAACGTCAAAACTATTATGGGATTGCCAAACATCGCTAGCTAGTACAAACAGAGTACTTCTCAGGTGCCAGGACACTTCGACCTTCATGATGCAACAATTCTGTGGACTGTCCATCAGCAGTGCTAAATTTCATATACTGGACTAATACTGAAGGTAAGAGAGAAGCCAAAATGTTCATGCAAAACACTTCCCACACAAGAACAAAACAACTCAAAGGGTTCCTCTCATCGTCAAGTCAAAACACACCTCATGACCAAGTCCAAGTGGGAATAACCCAAGATAACACTTGCAAACTGCACAACGAGAACGAAGAATCAGCAGAAGACATCCGGTGGCACTGTAACTGCCTTATAAGATTACATCAACACCGTCTAGGTGAACTCTACTTTAAGGCAGAGGACATATTTAACAGCCCACTCAAAGATCTACTAGGATTCATCAGCAAATCCGGAGCTCTAATTGGAGGAAATCACCATAGGACCACTTGTGGTGGCAGCGATCTCTTTTTTTTTGTTGTTCTGCTTTTAACTGTGTTATTCCAACTTCTACAGATCTCGTCCTTTGGTTTTATTTTTGCTATCCCATCTGATAACCTCTTTGCAGTTGACTGTTCAAATATAGTAAGACCTTTGCCTTTGCCTTTGCGATATTGTCAGCGGAAAGCAATTTCGTTGTAATCCAAAAAGCTAAGAGAAAGTATGCTGCAAAAAATATTATTCTTATATTTTTGCCGCCCGCATAGACTGGAGTCACGTATCCATAGAAATTTTAAGCTGACTCTGGAAAGCCGAATCATGTTGTCATATCCAAGTTCACCGGTATTTTTCAGCAACCAGAAAAGAATGTTTTGGTTGCTTTTTCTAAAAAAAGCCGAGTAGGGTTCAAAAATATTCACTTAAGTTGAAAACGCCGCCCTCCGATCTTATTTTAACAGTTTTTTAATTACAAAATACAAGCTCTACCCGTTTGACTTGTTTGTGTCTTTAAACTGATACGATAGTCTGAAAGGACGAGGTTTGATTTCATACAAATTTAATTTGAAAGTCAATTAAAAAAATTAATCCAGCTGTTTTGCGATTTATAATACCCTCGAAAATATAATCTCAAGTTTGGTTAAGCGAAGGAAATCCAAAAACCAAGGCGCTTGAAACTGCAACTCGTTTCGGACTTGATACCTTCTAGTTCTTAAAGATGGGACAAACTTCTGACCAAGTGTCATCATTCACCAATAACCACTGAATTTTTTCAAGATATTTGATTTTAAAAAAACATTCAAAATTCAGACCAAATGCAGCTGTCTTCAGTGCTCCTCATGCCTCCAATACAGTCCATCCACCTATACATTTATACAAACCAAAATGTCGAACACCGACAGTTAGAAAAACTCATCTTCCAGAACTTCGTTTCCCTAAATTCCCACCACCCACCTCCGGTCGACATTATACTTACAGCGCTCTCCTGTTAGAAATTTATGGTTTGACACCGTTCGATGAATCCAATTTTCGTCCTGTTTGTGAACCCACATCACGTCCTAGCGTCTGCGTCGTCATGCTGTGCATTTGTCGTGTTCGCCGCCTGTGTCATCGAGTTACCGAGAAGTGAGTTGAGATCTTAAAGACACGCAGGTACTTTAAATTCGCCCACATCTCCCCATACCGCACAAAACAAGCAGCCGGCATAAGCGACAAACGCTACACTGGATTCGAGTGCATAAGGAAATAATCCGTTTGCCGATTAGCAAATTAACTCGAACACAGAGAATTAACAATTTGCCAAAACGTATACCACTTCTCGCAGAAGCACTCGCACTTGGCTTGCTACCACTCGCAATGCGCACTCCACAATGGCATTCCGTTTGCCCTACAAGCAAACCCCTGCTGCTGGCAGCTTTTTTGCATAAAAGGGATAGGTCTGTGTGTATATGATCCGACGACGACGGTGAAATTTTTCCACAAAAGGACTCAGGGATACATAATACCTCTGCCCGTGCACAGTATACCCACCTATGCTCTACACACAAAGTGCTGTCACTCCCAGTTGCACTCTGGATGACTCTGGCTGAACGCAAAAGGTATAACTGCAGCGCCCTCTCTCATTTCAATAACCATATGCAAAGAGGATAACGCACCAGACACACTGCGAATCCTTTAATAAAGAGCGCAGGAGCTCGGAAAACAGGATTATTTATTGCGGCTGCAAAGGACGTAGGTATGGGGTCAGAGAATACAGTCGGCAAGATGGGGAGAGGTGAATTTGAATTCGGCTTGAGCTACTGCACTTTGAGGGCACATTTAAATAATTCATACACATATCGTTGGCGCTTGTTGTCGTGTCTTTGTAGTCGAAGTCGAATCTTCGATTCCAAAGATACCTACGACACGCAGTGACAACGTTAGTTGGCACCTACTGCATGTGAGCGGTTTATATGCAATGAATCTGTGATCTACTTCTTGCTCACCACGCTGAGGTGTGATTTCCAGATGAAGGAAGGTTCCTGAGATGGGTATTTGCATGTGATAAGCAAATGGTATAAATGGTGTCATGACGGGGCCGCATTGACTCAGATTCACTTACCTACATGTGTGCCTGGCTGACACGTGACACGAGCACTTTTTAAAGCGAGTACGAGGGACCAAGCCTTTTGCAGTGGAATGGGGTCTTCCCTCATCCCAGACGGTTGGCGTTTGATGCTTGAAATTCGAATACAGGTTCGTCAGAAGACTAGTGACCTGACCCACCACCTTCCTCTTCAGTTATTGACTCTGCATTTTGTTTTCTTCTCATCATAGGCAGCCTCGAACATCACCCGTCTCTTAAGCACCCATCCGATCCTCCTAAGAGATGCTAACGTGGCCCAATTTCGGTATGGCTCCCCATTCCATAGTAATTCAATTAATTTTCAACGGTGCGCATCCTTAAAACGTGTATACCTCCCCGATCGACTTCATCTTACTTCAATACCGAGACCGAGAGCACAATCAAATTCAAAGACCACCGCCACTCGTTCGTCGTCTCGAAGCGTCATCTAATCAAGTTGCGCCCAACTTTTGCATTGGCAGTTGCCACTTGCGCCCGAGTGCAATTCCAAAAACTTTCCATCTTGTCGCACCATCGTCGTCGTGGCCCAAAATGCAATTAAATCCCCAACCGGAGGTATAGCCCCATACTCGTTGAATTTGACTTCATTGGGTATTTGGGTCGTCCTCGGCTCTTATCTCTCCAACCGGGAGGGGATAGTGCACGGCGTGACCTCGATTTATCCATCCTCACACTGTAAACAAAAAAATACCGCCTCACAGTATCTGTTACTCGCCATAAAGTTTTACAGTCGCCAGTGTCGTTTGTGCATCGAAAGTACACTTTGTCCTGCAAAGTAGCACAGCGTCCTGCCAGCCTCTCGCACTGCAGAGTGTAGGTATGAGGCGCGAATGTTATGATCCACACAACTGTAGCACCATCAACGCGTCATCTATCTTTATTCATGCAACTATCGCTGTTTTTGTTTTGTTCCGAGATACATAATACGAGTACGAGTGTGCTCCTTCCACCGCCCTGCAGCTTTTTACGTTTATGAATCTGTTTATTAACTTTTCACAAGGACGCCGAAGGCGGATCGAGTTGAGAGTGTAATACACACTAACTCCTGGCCTGGTTGCCAGTCAGTTGCTACCATACGGATGCGGATGCGAATGCTGTGAGAATTACTCCGAGTTCGCTTCCGATATGGAAACAGCACTCGCGCTGTGCACTGTGCAGTTGTGTGCAAGGATTACAAAAACGAGATTCAAAACTTTACTTTGGAATAAAAATCAGACTGAAACAAAAAACATACACCCAATGAAATAATAAAACCGGGACAGAGCGCATAAAAACATTATTATTGCGATTACAATTTAGTTTTGCGTCGGTTGCCGGTTCCCTGGCTGCATGTTCGGGACCTGAGAGGATCATCATAATTAACATTGGAGCATTGAAAACCACTGTGAAATGAGCAACATTTTATAAAAATATATACCACAATGATAAACTCATTACAAGTTTGTAAATTAGATTTTTGAATTCGCCGCTTAGTTTGGTGCAGTTTGATTGTTTATTCAAACGTTCAGCACCAACAAGGATGATCAAAATATTATTTTTCAACTTTTCGTTTCCGCAACAAAGCGGGTTATTGCGTGGAGCTTTCTGTCGGAAATAGGATTAATTGAGATCCGCTTAGAGTTTTGCGAAATGATTTTCAAAATAATCCAGCTCAGGTTGCATTTTTCGCCTTTATCGTGTGGAAAGTATATTTCTAACGAACTTTGAAAAACCAATTTGATATACATGAGGACTTGCAAGTATCCAATTGTGTTTTAGTAGATTAGAAACAAAATAGTAACTCCTTGAAGAAGAGCAGAACAAACTAATAACCCAATTAAGATGGGATGGACATTTGTTTTTTAAAGTTGTAAATCGACAGAATTATCACAAGTTCTATAAAAGTTTAGTGCTTCGTTTAGGGTGATCGTCAGCCGTTGTCTGGAGCAAAGTACCTATATTTTTTAGATATTGTTTAACTTCGGTTTTCGCAAAAATTTCGATATCGGCCCAAGAGTTTTTCTGCGTTTGATAAACCAAATACCCATTAATCCTCACTGTAACAAAATTGTAGATTTTTTTCGACTATAAGGTGTTTGTCCGGAATAGTTTTAAAGACTTTTGCACCAATTTGACTACAGATTTGACAGTTGCATTGCAAGATGTCGCCATTGAGAAATAGAATATTAAAGATATGGCCAACCGCTGTCCAGAAGCTGAGATGTAAGCTAATCGGCCCTAGCGAGGTATCCGTCGGAACGATTTGGAGGTTTTTTGCTTCGAGTTATCCTTCGGAACATCTATTCGGAATATTCTCCCGACATTTTGTAACGCATATCGGCGAATTACGTTGAAGTGCGATGAAGTGCATTTTTTTCTTCAATTTTTGACAGCTAGGTTCCGATATCCTCCGACAGAAATTGGTTGCGGAATTTGTTTACGATTTGGATTTGAGCGATGGATATCTACCTTGCTAGGGCCGAATATCGAAGCAAGAATATCTTCTAGGTCCAGCCTTTGGAATGCCTGCGGCTAATGGAGTAGAATTATTGTATTTTCAAGAATATTTAAGAAGTTTAACACTTAGCCTAAATGGACCCAAATTATTTTTCCAGATTTAATTAAAAAACATATTTTTTAATTTTTAATTTTTAATTTTTTTTTGTTATTCTTTATATAACAGTTTTTAAAAATGTATACTTTGAGTAATAATTAATAAGCACGTGAGAAAAATTGGACAGTTTGAGTTTAATAAAAACATTTTCAAAAATGCTTATAAAAGTGAACACAAAAAAATAAAATATGGAAACAATATAAAATTTATTTTAGCATCGCTTGATTTTGTTTTAAAAGAAAACTAATAACAACAATAAAATAAATATAAAATTATTTATATTAAATAATATAAAATTGACATTATACATATAAATATTATTTTTTGTGCAAGTTTTGAAAACAATTTCTTCTATTATTGAAGATTAACCCCATATTTTCGATAGTCTAGAAAAGTTTTTGACTCCAATTTGGAAATTTAAATCTTTAAGGTACATTGTTTCAAATGGGCATGATTCATTGCATCATATCTTATGTACTTAATTGGTATGGAAGTTGCTTGTACTTGTCTTTTCTTGTAATTATGCAATAGGTGCATAATTTGAAATTTTTTTTTTCGTATAATGACATATGTGGCAGGAGATACGTTGTCTTGTATATTTACATGCAAATATATAGGCGACAAAAATGGATTGTACCAGATATGGGTCACTATATGCATTTAAGCGATAGAACAATTTAAAAAAATAGTAGATAATTCCGATTGAATTGTGTAGGTGGCAAGTCCTCTGTCTCCCTTTCCAATTTTTTATTTTATATTTTTCTGTTTGTCGAATTTGAGCTGCCGCCTGTGGTAGGTATGTCGCAGTGGTACGTCTCATATATTAAAACGTGCGCGATTTTAAGAGGGTTTGTAAAGAGGGTTTGTAAAGTGTATCCCAAAATACGCATCGGTGGATGTTGGCCTTTTGACATTATCTCTTTGAGTTCAAATAACCCCATAAGAATAAATCAAATGGTGTTGATTCACATGATCTAGGGGACCAATTCTGAATCTGATGACGGTAACTATAGGTAGATAGTTCATGACCAGGATGCAGCAATTAAATTGGCTCACATGACGCGTCGCATGGTTTTGTCCACTTTAACATCATTCAATTATGGCAGAAAGAAATCGGTTATCGTATCGCGATATCGAGCACCATATGAAGAGTCACTGCTTGACCAGTCTCGTTTTCGAAAAAATATCGTCCAATGATCGATCACAGCCGTAACGCTCTTTAAACATTTAAGACATAACAAATAACATAGATACTAAGTTGCCGACACAGGAAAATGTGTAACTATTTTCACCGAAAACATTTTATAGCGGATGCGCCATCATTGAATAACTTTAACAATTATCAAGCGACTGATTTGATATAATTTTTGAATCATCGCTTGGAATACGGCCAAACATTTGACACTGAGCCTTATTTTTGGAAGTAAATTTCTATGGCCGACGATTTCAATTTCACACTCTCTGGCGCGGAGAATCCACCATTGGATGATTGAAAAGTGGCTATTTTTGAATCCGAGTTTGACGCTAAAACTATCATTGTGCCATTTTTTTTTCAGAGAAGTTAAAACAGTCGGTGACCGGTGAGAATCGATATCGATGTCTGCCCATAAATATTTCGAAATGGTCTGGACTCTGGACTGGTTTCAACAAGAAGGTGCAACAAGCCACACTGATGCAACCCAATCAATACAGTTTCTGCAACTTAAATTCCCTGTACGTGTGCTGTTTAAAAAGGCGGCATCAACTGGCCATACTCAGATCTCCAGATTTCACCCTCCGGATTTATTTTTGTGGGATTATTTGTGAAGAAAAGTACCCGGAAGGACTACTGCGACAACTTACTTCGGTGTGCAGACCAAAAACACGACCCGTCGTTGAGCACTTCCCGACTTTCAATATACGAGCAGACTCAGCTATATGTGATAAGATAAAAAACGTTTCGCCTAATGAGCGAATTTAGTTAACCATCGACATCGACCGCACTTCCTTACTGCTTCCGTGCTGATCAGCTGCGCATACTAAAAGGATGAAAACGATTCCGATTCGGTCCTCCATTGGATTATTATTATTGTTTTATTATTAAGGGCGCACTCCGCATAAAATACTCTTCTGTCACAGCTCCCAATAGCGTGCTCTTAAAATAGTATATCGCCAACTTATCCTTATGGCCGGACAGGCAGCAATCACTTGGTCCGTTTTATGGCCAGGGAGACACATCGCACCCATTCGCCACGCGCAACTATTGCGAATTTTATGAACACCGACTGCTTCATTATTCATTGGCACTTGTGCATGACTATAATGGCAAACCAATAAGCACCCACTTAAGTTTATGTTTCCATAAACAATATGACCTCAAGTGAACCTCCTCGAGCGGCACACACTCCACACTCGCACTACAATTAAATAATTAATGCAATGCGTTAGCTAACATCGAACATGTATGGAGATAGAGGTATGGGTGGATGTGCGGTTGACCCGGTGTGGCGTGCGTTAACATTTGAAGAAATCCACCAGGAATATCCTAGATGCTCGCAGGATGATTGCCTACAACGGCGTTGGCGTTCGCCATAGAGTGATTAACAATTCCGTTTGTCTGAATGACGAGCAGTCTTGTGTAGCTGGCAACCGCCCACCGACACCAGCCACCACCCTCCCAACACAGAGAACAGAGAAGAAGCAGTCTCATACACGCAGAGGACCGTAATAAAAGGATCAGTGTGATGGATTCCATTGAGGTGTAAATTCCACCCTTGCAAAGTTAATAGACCATGATTGTTTCTCTTGCCTGCATCTGGCTGTGGCTGGGTTCGAGTTGAGAGTGCTGTCGCTGGGACTGGGGGTGGAGAGCAGATTGGTTCAGTGACATCAACCACAAAAACGTCGCTCGTCTTATCCTTTCTTTGGCACAATGCGGGGTGGCGATGTATGAAGATTAACTTTGTCGCCAATCTTAATGTGATTGACTCATGATGCCAGGATGACAATTGACGCACGAAATGAGGAGCATGAGGTTAACTGTTCGGTCTTCGGTGGGAATATTTGTTAAGCCCAAAACAAAAGGATGAAGGAAATGTTTTTGCGTTGTCGCCGTGTGTCAGTCAGTCGTCTCTGGGCTAAGGAGATGATTACCATCGATTCCTAATGATTTCACAAATTGCCATGCGAGTGTGGGCGGCATTGTGAGTGTGACTCGTGCGCGTCGTCCGTTGAAGGGTGGCCCACTGCATGGGTATTCTGTCGCGTCTGCAATAACTTTTTATGGGCAGGACGACTTTTGTCTGTGCCAGGATTAAGCGGTTAGAATGCGTGGAGGATAATTGTTTTTCGTTTCCTTATTTTCTGTGGGGAAATAACCATTCAAGTTGGAGATAGATTTGGCGATAGAAGTAGGAAAGAAAATGTCCAACTGTGGCTCATAAATAAATGCAATGACTGACACGGGAAATGGGGTGCAGCTGTTCGCAGCCTATTAAGGGATACGATAAGGAGAAGCGAAGCAATTTTATTTTCTATATAGGGTGGCTATTGGCGGAGTGAAAGTTTAATAATTACAAGGAAATAGGTTTTATTTTCGGGAAAGGTTGGCAGTAGGGAATATTTTATGTAACCGTCCAAAAATCGTTTAATCTGCATAATGTAAGTGGGAATTAAAAGGAGATTGTGAGTCCTGTGGGGAGGGTGGCGATAATGCTATATTTGTGACATAAACCTTAAAGACAATTAAACGTCGAGCATGAATGTCTCTCTAGGAGAAATTGAACTCCTTCGCTTCGCCGTCAATTAAATACAAAACAGAGAGAGTTGCTTTTGCGGGGTGCGCCATATTTCCATATTTTTTATTTTATTTAATTTGCTCCTTTACAATTTATTTGGACCAGCTTTTTTAATACAACATCAATGCCAATTTTGCTGCGGCTTTCATTACTTTTTCGCAACGATTTCTTCATGAATATTTGCCTTGAGCTCGTCAATGGTCTGAGGCTTGCTCGCGTATAGTTGGTAAAGTCGGCAAACAGAGTACAAAATTTGTTATGCGAAAACTAAAAGCCTTCCTAAGGTACTCTTGGTTATAAAATTAAGAGCTACAGTCCGCGGTGGACCACAACCAATACTTCTCTCCAATAAGTGCGATCTTTGGCTTACTACGAACTTTTTGAAGAAATATCGTCGGTTGTTTGGGAAGGTGCATATAGGTAGGTTGGTAGATGGAACCCCTTGTGACGGTCGTCAAGGATTGTATAATTTGTATAGGAAACGAGAGAACCACTTACAAAATACCTTTCATCAAATCGGAGTGTCCCTGGAAAGACCACGGCGGCTTTCAAAAGACAGCGATAAAAACGAATCTTCATGAAGTCACTCGGGATAGCGGATACTGAACGAAAAAATATTTACAAAGCTGAAATGGTTCGATATAAACTGGGCAATGGGGTCAAAAACTTGTGAGTTCCAGAGCCTCGAAGCATACAAGAGTCTAATGTCAAAACGTTCATCATCAGCATAGACTGTAAGATTTACTAGCTAATTGAAACAATTTTCAATATCTTTAGACTACTATTTCAACTGACGATGCTCAAGATGATAAATAAATAAATATTTTGGCGCGACAGGTCTATGTGACCCAAGGCCTGGCTTCTCACAACCATTCGTTTTGTGTGGGTTTTCAATTTTTGGGACGAATGGAACGGATCTACAATTTTACGCCGAGTCCAAACGGCTAATTGAGAAGCTCTTTCATGGCAGTTTTACTCTCGGATGTTTGTCAGACTTTCGCTCGTCCGAACATTGACTATCTTATATATATAAAAATCTTATATATAATTATATAAAAATGGATCTTGGTTTGTTCGGATGCTTAAAACTCGAGAACGGCTCAACCGATTTGAATGATCTTTGTTTTGTTTTGTTTGTCTTACATCAGCGATGGTTTAGAAGAAAAGAGAATTTGGAAAATTCTCAACAGGTGGCGTTGTAGGCACACATTACATTTTTCATGGGGAAACGCACTTTGAAAAAAAAAAAAAAAACTGGATAGAAATCGAGTAGTGACACTTCAAATATAGAAAAAAAATATTTTCAAAATCACAGTTTGTTGATCTTTTGTGATAGAAACACTTTACTGCTAAGTGCGAGAGAATCAACAAGTGGCGCTGTGGTCGATCTTCAGAGCCGCTCAACCGATTTAAATGAAACTTTGTGAATGCGCATGGTTGATTCCAACTTGAAAGATAGTATAGTTTTGGGCCCTAATGGAAACAAAGTGCAATCAAAAACAATACAAATAGAAAACCTTGGATTAAAAATAAATAAATAAATATTTTGGCGCGACAGGTCTGTGGGACCCAATGCCTAGCTTCTCACAGCCATTCGTTTTGTGTGGGTTTTCAATTTTTGGGGCGAATGGAAGGGATCTAGAGCCTTACGCCGAGTCCAAACGGCTCTTTCATGACAGTTTTACTCTCGGATGTTTGTCAGACGTTCGCGAGAGGTGGCGCAGTGGAAAAAACCTTAAGATGTAATTTGGTTCTTTCATTTATGGACATTTATGAAGCCTTGAATTTTTGTAAATGGTGTTCAACACAATGGGGCAGTAATCAAAAAGGGCGCCGTTGCACCTCCCTTAAAAAACGACTCTGCGAGTTGTGGCGGGACTTAATACGAAAGGCACGGGCAGCGCCGTGGGAGTACAGCTAGTATCTTATAAAACCTCTTTCAAATCTTCGATTTTCTTGATTAGAAAGACTATGATCTATTTTTCCCTGCAGGCTCTTCTTTTGGTTCCTCCGCCTGGCTCTATAGGTTGTCTCACTGATGCCTTTGTTTTGGGTTTGAAGCTACATAAAGTGTCGCTTCTGTCACCCCTTTTTAACACGTTTAGTAATAGATATACAACTAGATAAATTTATGAACTTAGGTACAAACTTCACTGATATTTGCTACCCCCTTGATTATGTCGAGAGTTTTTGCACTAAATACCATCTTTCGTCACTAAAAATCTGTAGGTCCACTGTTGCATAATATTCCATGGGATCTATCTTTATTAATATGGCTATATGGCTGATGGAAGCTTTGGACCTCATTGTTGCCTCTAGAGGGCCTTTCTTCCTCTAAACACTTGCTGTGTAGTAAGTTTTTGCTTTCCGCTGCACCTACCTTGTTATGCAGCTCTATTTCTTCACCCTATAGGTCTCCTTTTTGGGCTACATTTACCCTAACATCACACAAGGGCTCTGAGGATATAAAAAAGAAGGCGCTTCTTATGTCCAAAGTTCCCATGGACCCTATCTCCACAATTTGCCTATAATAACCCACATAATATCACCTTTCATACACAGAATAGCAAACAGCCCGAGGAAAGGTCGATCCAGTCAGATTAGCTTCATCGAAAAAGGATAATTTCGACAAGGTCAATATGCTTCCTCCCAAAACAGATCTGGTATAGCCCACTACGTAATCTGAGCCAATCTGTCAGGCTGTTACAACTTACAAGGCTATTAGGATAAATTATAATCAAGAGGCACATCCAATCACACACCTCCAGCACAGTAATTCGGTTCTCCTCGTAATAAACCTCATCTCTGTGCTAATCACCACAACGGAAACTTCTCATTATCGCGCTCAATACAGCCCGCACATGAGCAAAGAGCTCCCAACCAATATCCCGACCCGTTTCACGCGATCAGACACACATAAAAAAAGAACCAAATTCATAAAGAAAACATCCGCAAGGATACGATACATAACTTCTTGCCCCAGCCAAACCCTTATCAAGCATAGAATGTAGAATGAAGTTTGTATCTTTCCACCACCCCACACGCACACCAAACCCAACAGAACTTCGCACTAGCAGCGCACAGCGCTTGGACGAAAAACCATTCGAAAGGATTTAACTTTTGATGATAAGAAAATATTGGAATAGTTTCTGCTTTTGTTCTTCACTGCTTTCGATCGCATCCTTCCGGTGTTTGCATTGCGTTTGTGTTGTTGTTGGTTTTTTAATATAAATCTTCAGTTTATTTCGTACATATATCCTGTTTCGGTTTTTTTTTTTTTTCTTTTTACCCCCTATTCGCCTGCTTATCCGAAAAAGGATGCCAAAGGAAGTCCACACACACAACAACTATTCACACACTGTAGAGTGTGCAGGACTGGGAGAAAATCTCAAGTACGTGCTCTAGGTGAGGGTTCCGTAATTAATACTTTCAAGTGCTGACGGTGGTGTCTTTGCCAATGATGACGGTAATGGTGGTATGGTGTCTCGCATCCTTAAAACGAACGAAGCTGCCATTGAAGACGTAAAGCTGCAGTGTGTAGTCTCTTGGCACCAATTGGGGCGGTATTGTGCAAAGTTTTAACCACAAGCACTCTTCGAGTTGTTCGACTACAATAACGGCACACGCACACACTCCTCTGGTTGTTGCTGTTGGCGATGGGAGTTTTGAAAATTTTAATTAAATGACTGGATTGGCAGCAGTTCCTTAAGGAAGAAAACCTCAAGACTCTTCGAATTGATTAGGCAGTCAGGTGCGTTTAACTACCTACTCCCTGTGTATATATGTGTGTGTGTATGTATCATGCTATTCCATTCAATTTCGATTAGATATCAGAGTCCTGCCGGAGGTAAAAAGTCCACTTTACCTAATGATATGAGTCGTTGGATGCCCCGCGGGGCCATAGCTGATGCTGGAATTTTGCAGATCTGTTGTCACTCTTTTAATCCTTGCAGCTTGACACAGGATAGGTTGCCTGCTCTTTGCGACAGATTTCCATGTCTTTTTTCGGCCATCAATGAAATTAGAATCAGCTAATGGCAGAAAGGTAGATGTGTCCCTTCGGCTTAGGGTTGTTTTCCGTTTTGCTGTCCTTCTTCGGGATATACTTTACACAGTTTCGACTGTACCTACACTTGTGTACGCCTCAGGGACATGGAAATAAAAATAGCAATACACTCGTCTATACCGGTGTGGCTCGCACTTAAATTAGAGATTGAAACAAAAATAATGTCCGTTGACAGGCCAGGCTAGACGGCATTTCGTTGGTGTCTTTATTGCCAGGCTCTACACTTGGCATTCACTGTGACAATTATTATGCGACCCGAACAGACGTACAGCGTACACACATAAAATTGAATAAAATGTTGTCAGATACTTGGTATCCATTGGAATACCCTTTGGGGCTTTCCAAGGGACAAATAAATTGCTTGACATGTGACACGACAATCGCCATTTTGACAGGCTATATAAGAAATGCGACTTTTGGTTGAGCGAAATTGCAAATACGTCCGGGGTTGATACCAGGGGGAGGCATTTCTTGAAGGGGGGAGCCCGATGGTATATGCTTTCGCCATTGAATAGGACGAGCGAACTGTGTGTAAGCTGATTGATGGATTGCGACAGAAAAGGGTCATGTCGGCTGTTTGTTCTTTATATATTTGGGAATTTCATATTGACTGCATATGTGGAAAATGGGGACAAATGGATTGAACAGTGTATCGGGAAAATGGAAATTAAATCGAGCATTCCCAGTGGAATGTGTTTCGATTGCTGGCAGTCTAAAGAAATGTCAAACGGGTGAAATACATTCTGCACATATTTAAACCATTAAACTTTTTCGGCGTGGGTCAAGTGGGTGGGAAATATTTCTGCGTAAGTGTTAAATTTTTTCAGGTTTTTTTTTGCGGACGAAAAATATCAACGTTTAGATCAAAGAGAGGTGCATTTTAAAGCTACACTGGTACTATAGTGATTTTTTTTAACTGACATTTTGCACTAAAACTAGTAGAAGTGCAAAATTTGTAGTCGCAAAGTTCACATTCACTGACTTTTTGTTGCGGCTCTACTGTTTCTTCCACAGCTCTGTAATTTTTGAGACATAAGTGCACCTCATGCCTGTAAGAAGATCATTTATAAATTACTAGCTGGCCCGTGCTCGCCTTGCTTCACCCGCCTGTTGCCTTTAAGACAAAACGTATTTTCATCGAACTGCATCGAACAGTTTTTTTTATAAATATCTTCCTTTCCTTGGACGTTTTTGAAAGCAATATAAAGCAAAAACAAAGCCAATAAAAACTAAAGGAAGCAACACGAATGAAACAACTTGACACGCGAATCCCACCAGCCCATTTCTAAACTTTTCCCAATGAAAGCATTGTTCACCTCGCCTACTTCTCTTTCCTTTCACATAGAAGAAAACTTGACGACGCAGTTTTTGTTGCAATGTATGTGCTTGTGCGATGAGCGCCTCCCACCACCCCAAAGCAGAACAATGATCAAGAACAACGGTTGCTGATAATTTTCGATTTGAGGAAATAAATTAAGTTTTTTAATGTTAGATTTTGGGTTGTAGCTCAGCTTCTAGAGTACACAAAAAGCTGACTGATGGCTTAAAATAATTCCGGAAGTGTTGGCTTTCCTATTTTTTTTTTGTTTGCATTGATTAGGAATTGATTGAGTCATGGCGAGCTAAAGGCAGTAAAGTAAAAAAAAACAACACATTTTGGTTAAAAACGCTGCCAAAAAATAAACATGGTAATAAAAGGAATAGCCTATGTCCTTCTCAGAATCTTAACTAACATTTCAAAAAAAGTTTTATCAAAATCTGTGCAGTAGTTTTCACGCCAACCGCGAACATAGAAAACGGCTACAGTTTTATTATATGTCTTAGAGAGTAACCCGTCTGAAACTCTGAAATGTAGAACCCTAAGATTGGTAACTAAAATCAACCCTTCAAAAAACCACCATCAGCCATTTGTCATTGTTCTATTCGTAAGTTTTCAAGACATTTTCAAGATACTCAGCACAAGCATTTGATTTTTTACTGCTTTTTTCCCTTTAACATTTTTGATTTTCATTGACGGGATGTTAGCCTATTCATTTTTAACTTTATCGTATTTGTAGTAAAGAAAGATATAATATTCGTACGAAAATTCGAACTCGAGACTGTCATCAATTCTGACATAACGATGATCGAGAATTCAAATAAAGTGCGTCTCGCCACTTTGTCTGCTCCAGAGGGTTAAGGCCTTAAAGGCTGGGCGGATTGGTTTCAAATTTCGGATTTGTAGTTTCTGGGCTTACAATTAGGTGGCAACTTTTTTTGCACGTTGTTATTAACGGTACTTCCCATAAAAGGTTTTTCAATATGTTTGATTTTTTTTTGAAAACGGCTCTAACGTTTTCAACCAAAATCAATACTTGGTGTAAAATTGCTGCATTCAAAATTATTACCTCCTCATTTCTTCCATTCGAATCACCAAAACCGGTAGGTACTTTTAAAAACTGCTCATATTTCCAAAAATTCGTTTTTGATCCGGATAACAATTTTAAAGCCAAGTAATCTTAGGTACATCCTGAACAATAACTTGTACTCAGTCTTCAGCTAAAAATTTGAGCAACATAACATTGCAATATTTGTTACATTTTTTGTTTGCATAATTTAAGAAAACCGCTGCAACGATTTTCACCAAAATTAGTATTAAAGTTACCATATAAGTGTTCTTTATGTGACTTTTTTTCTTAAAAAATGCAATAAAGCCGGCCGTGTAAATAATTATCTAAGTAAGTATATCGATATATCCCGAACCCTATTCCAATCATAGACACCTAAGCCCAGCGTCACTAAGTCGGTTGCATTTTATTTCTGTAAGATATGTGGGCATGATTTTGATTGTTTTATATTCTACGCTTTTTATTTTAACTAGTACCGCCCGTTGTCGAAATTCGACCAATTTTGTCTGTAGATAAAATAGCAAAAGCCAATTTGTTTTTTACATAATTTATTTATTATTTATTTTAATTTATTTATATAAATAAATAAATATTTTGGCGCGACAGGTCTGTGGGACCCAAGGCCTAGCCTCTCACAACCATTCGTTTTGTGTGGGTTTTCAAATTTTGGGACGAATGGAAGGGATCTACAATTTTACGTCGAGTCCAAACGGCTAATTGAGAAGCTCTTTTATGACAGTTTTACTCTCGGATGTTTGTCAGACGTTCGCAAGAAGTTGGCGCAGTGGAAAAAATCCTTAAGATTTAATTTGGCCCTTTGGGGATTCGAACCTGAACCCCTCGCTTAGTAGCCCAACACACTACCACTAAGCCACTGCGGCGACAATTTATTTATATGCTAGATCTTAATTCATATACATTTCCGCTAAGAAAAAAGGAGGGGAAAAGCGCAAAACATGAATGTTCGTTTCCATAGCATCACCTCGCAGAAAACTCTGCAAAGCCCCTGAAATAATTATGATTGCTTATTTTTAGGGGTAATTGAATTGCATACCTTTATGGGTTAACGAGACTCTCCAACAGGTTCTAATCTAAGATGATTAAATTCGTACTATGGAAACATGACGGCGACAAATTGAATGGCAACAAAATGCTTTCGATTAACTGCTAAGCATTTTGTATGGGAAATTCTTAACTTCATTTTACCAGTCTTAATGGAGGCATATACCTAGGATTTTTTTGTTTCTGCATATCTATGGCACAGTACCTTTCGAATGATATAAGTTTCATTCTCCTCATTTCATGATAAATACTTAAAAAGTGCACGAGAACTTTTGATGTTTACATATAAATATAATGATTACAAAGATTGTTCTTTTCCCTTAGCGGCCTTATTTGCCGCGATCTACTTAAACTTTCTTTTTATTAAAAAACGTATTCTTTGTCTTCAATAATGCGACAAGATCTGGTTTGAGTTGGTTCAGCCTTAGCTACACTTGATCCACGGTACTTCTCTTTGGCGTTGAAGTCTTTCATGACAGTTGACATACGTCTGTTTGCTCTGTGTTTCTCAAGACTTATTTTTGATTTTCCGGTAAAAAACTGGCTAAGTATCATAACCTTTGTACGAATTTTTGGTCACAGACAATCGCAAACATTATTTTTCTTATGTTGGTGGTCGTAAGAGATTTTCGGAGATTTATGATTACCATCATTAAAAATGTTGACACATTTGGAGTAAAAAGTATGAAAACATTTGGAAAACTCCTCTAAAGGTACCACATGGTAAAAGACTATTATGCAACGAGGAAAGCGTTGTAGTAGATCTAAAGTAGATCTTTAGATCCGGCTTAATAATTGAGACGAGAACCTTTCTCACTGCACATCTCTAATGTTTGCTGTATAGATAAAATTAATGTCGCGATCATTGCTAGGACCTACGACTAACTAGGAGGGAAAAGGCCTTCTTGACCCTGCGGCAAAATGCTAATGGGTAATAATTTGGACTAGGAGTGCTCTAGTACCAGAGGATTAAATTGATTTGAAAATCATTTTAAATGGGACTCACTGCAACACGTCCCTTTCTTACCCGTCCATTCGTCGCAAATTCACATAGGTTAAAAAAAAACTGAAGGTGTTTGCCAAATTTCGAAACTACTTGACATTACGGAATACGATTTTGACGATGTCCCACCGTCAAATTTCCCTGCCTGTGGCATATCAAAATTCCTAATACATTTCCTAGTGGTTTCCATGGTTACCGTTTTTGTAGATCCGTTCAAACATCACATCCACCCACTTGGTAAAAATATCATCCGCTTGTGGCATTGAACCCCCTTTCAAACTTAAACACCCCATGAAAGCGAACACCGTCGCTACCATGCATGAAGGGTTAATCTGACCTTGCAAAAGCAAATATGGAAATACTAATCCCCACAATTCACAATTAAATTGTTACTTCATCCGCTTGTATTATAGTCGCCATAAGCTTGAAACAAAACGCCAGCGCTAAGGATGCGGCGTCAACAGTGCCAACAACAAATCGACAAACTGGCAAAGTTTTGTGAATAATTATATCGAATCCTGCGTCCTGACGTACGTTCTCTGCTATATCTCGCTAAATGTCCGACAGTGACTATACCCATTTTCATAAATTTCACCTCGGCACGTGCGCCAGCAGTCATTTTTCATTCGAGAAAGGGTGCAGAAATTTATTTTCATCCGAAATTGTAAAATAATATCCCAAAAATTTGTCGTCCGAATCGGAGTCGGAGTAGAGTAGAGACGAGTCCGGGGCCGGACATGGGGAGGAAATTATTTTCGCATTTATAATTAGAGGATGCGAACGATGGGTGATGGCAAACATCATTCTATCCCGAGGCCAGAGGTGAACGTGCAATAAAATGATTCATGATGATGCGAGGAGAGCAGTTCATATTTATATTTTTCACCCAAACCTGCAGCGATAAAAGTTTATTTGTTTAGTGTACATTGTACATTGCGTGGATATGAGTCGGGAAAGGGGGATTTAAGGGATTTCATGATATCAAAATAATTGCGTGCACTTTAGAAACTTCACATGGATTACGGTGTATACGTTTTTGATGGATTAGAATGGGTTTTTTGTTTAAATACGAGATGATGTATAAGTATAACGGATATAATGTTCAGACTAAAAAGGATAGAGTCTAGTGTTGCAGAAACGGATATGCTTAGCAAGGAGGAAGGGTTTTAAATAATATCAAGATTAAATTAAATGGAGGAAATGCATTTTAGTGGGTAGCTAGAGGATACTCCGAAGCGTTTTTGCATTTGTCGATCGCGTTTTTAGTGCCGGATAGGGATATGCACCACGTTGCCGTCGCGGAAATAAGCAAAAAGTGCTACAGAGGATCAATTCGCATCGAATGCCTAGTAGAACGAATAGGAGCAAGTTATGCTGTAAAGGGTTTTCCAATAAGAGGTGTTATTTTGATATTCAAAGAGAAAGGCGATTTTTTGAGATAAATGATTGGATATTTATTTCATAATAAAGAGGAAGGTATGCCGTTAATAATGAAAAAAAACATCAGCCAAATGACCACGCTTACAGGACCATATCCTTTTCATGAAATTTTCCATAACAAAATCGCAAAGTGGCTGCCCTATGTCCTCGATAGACTCACAAATCCCATCTTTGAGGTCTTGAATCGACGCTGGGCTGTTGGCGTAGACCTTATATTTCACGTGGCCCCAAAGGAAGAAGTCGCAAGGTGTTAAATCACAAGATCTCGGTGGCCAATTGTGATCACCTCTTCGAGAGATAACACGGTCCGGAAACTTTTTCCGTAAAAGATCAATGGTTTCGTTGCCTGTGTGGCACGTAGTGCCGTCTTATTGAAAGTAAACGTTGTCCAGATCAATACCATCCAACTCCGGCCATAAAAAATCATTAATCATGTCCAATTCCAAGGAACGACGAGGAATGGACAAACCTGGGTTTTCTTCAACACTTCGGGCTACAGCAGTAATATTCTCAGTTGTTCTTGAGCGACACGCACGGGTTTTATTCTTCACATCACTAACTTTCACAACAGCTCGAATTTTTCCACCTATTTCTGTATTGCGTTCCGCCAAGGTGCTTCACGACGACCCAAAAATGCTTTAGTTTTGCGAACTGTGACTGCAAAATTTTCACCATTTTTGTAGTGAATTTTTATAATTTCCTGTCGTTCCATTTTTAGTAATGGCGTAGTTTCTACAGCTTCAAAATAGACAGCTACCGAAATAGCGGGCGCAACCTTCAAAAAACAAATTCAGCTTTTACAATTTTCCCTATCATGGTGGAAACACTGATCCCCGATTGAAGGGCAAATCTTGACGAATAGGACACAAAAATATACCTAGACTGATACATCACCAAGGTTAAAGGAAGGAAACCCCACATTGATATTTCTTTCTAAATTTTGGTCCGCGTCCCTCTCTGCTCCGCGATAATTTTAGTACCGAACTGTCTACTTCCCCTCAACTTCCTCAAGTAATTTGCGACCATTTTCACTTCACACAGATACCTCAGACTCTGTTCCACTTTGCAACTGCTTTCTAGACATCTTTGTAAATAATTTTTAAATATGCTCGCAACTCTTTTCACGAGTTTTTGCTTCAGCACTTTTCGAAGCCTTTTAGGCAAATATCCTTGCCTCTTTTAAACTCAAATAAAAAATGTACATATATTTTTGAACGTTATATTCTTGTCATACTCTCTTTTCCAACTGGGGAACTTTTCTGCAACAACTTTCACATCAAAAACCACTTCACTCGAACACAGAACCTTGGGGACGGTTGATTTCGATTTCAAGGCGGCGCAACACACAACAGATGCCGCAACTCAAATAAACTCCCTGCAGCAACCCACCCAAAGCTGAGCATCGACAGTGTTGCATAAAATGCATGCGTGATTTCTCGTCCTAAATGCAGGTGAAGCACACTAGAAGTAACCCAACTCTACCTGTTACCTGTCAATCCATAAAAATTCAGCTTCACCTCGTGGATAAACTTTTATTCGGTTTGAATGAAACACTGCAAGGATAAAGTTCTCTCCTTGTCGATGGCATCAGGTGCATCGGATTACATCAGCTATTGCAGTTTCGCTACTGCCACACTGCCACTACTCTTCTGCTAGTTGACGTCGAAATTGCAGTTTAAAGAGGTTGACAAATGTTAATCCGCCAAAGAATTCATAAAAAAATTAATCGCAAACATTGTGCCACATTGTGACACATTTTTGGAATATTTGTTACAACTTACCTAACACCTGCTGTGTAGTTGAAGACTCCTCCCGCTGTTAGTTTTTGGCTGTTACCTACGGAGTTGCATATTTTTTGGTAGTTACGTAGTATACAAGTACTCTACGAAAGTGTTCAAAGGAGTTCGTTCGTTTTATCGCGTCGAGATAATACAGTCTCATAGTGTAACAAAGTTCAAAAGTGATTGCCGAAAGGACTTGGTTGTTTCATTAAATGAGGTACAGAAACTTCAAAACCGCAGGTCTTATTTTTCTTTCATTCCGCTCTAACAGAGTAAATGACACGCAGTGCTTTCGATTCGAACTGATATTAGCAATATTGTTTCGATTTGCCAAAGTAAATTTAATTTGATAATGCTACATTTTCGACTGTAGCTCAGCTTCTGTTTGGAGCAGAAATCTGACTAATTCCATACAATCTTCAAGGAAGTTTTGGCTCCCATAAGAATATTTTTTGTAATGCTTATGTCATGAGTCAGAAAATAATGGGTTTTTGATCAAAAGCGCTCTCAAAAAGTAGAAGTGACAACAAAAACTATAGCCTATAGCCTCTTCGGAGACTTAAGGAAGAGTTTGAAAAAGTTTTACCAAAATCTGGTCAATGACTTGGCCGCCAACTCGTAACAAACAAAAAACACTCGCAGTTTAATTATTAAGGTACACAGATAATTGGATAAGCTTCGTCTCAATAGAATGCAATATGCAACTGGTTTAGTGCTAGTAAAATTTCCGACTGTCTGAGGTGTAGTTCTGAGACAACGGCTTCGAAATCTGCTTTGAAAAATAAACTACTGATGGCACTGGTGCCCACTTACATGGGTACACCGACGGTGCCTTTAAAATTGAATTTAAACTATGAACAAGAGCTCTTTCCCACCATTCCCATACAATATGTACACGACTTGCCTTACGATCGAACGGACATTATCAGTAAGGCTATACTATTCCATAGCATCATCCTAGTTTGAAAGGCATTCCCCAATATGCGCCTGTCGCTATGTCCGTGCTAATCTCGATGAGTAATAAACGGATTTGGATGCGGTTTTCATTGTAACCATTTGGATTTAGTGGTTTAAGTTTATGCTTATCAAAAATAGTTTTATCACTCATATAAGCTGAGTGTTAAGGATCTAAATGGCAGAAAGGAGCAACTGAACAGCTCTAACTTCACAATGGGTTGTTGAATTTTAAAACTTTCCTGAACTTTAAAAGCTACAAATCGTATCTTTAAGAATTTCTCGCAAGATTTGCAATATTCAAAATATAGCTAAAATAAGCGTAAAAAATTGTTGTCATAGCGTGGGGAATAGCTGAGGACGAATTAACGCATCCGTGAGCGAGCAATATCAGTCACTTAATACTTGTTTTGCCTCTGGTTTACAATAATGATAACGCACTATGGCAAGGGGTCAATCAGTGGCCCAATTTTACTGTACCTCTCTGATTCTACATCGCTGGAAGTGGCAACAAGTGTCACATTTCGTAAAAGTATTTGAGCGCAAAACCAGTAGCTGAACCCACTAACCCCTGCGACCATCCATATATATAATACAACCAGAAACGCTCTGCAATCATCTTTCCTAATACAACATGAAGATGACTGACCATTTGAATTAAGGCAGTCATTACTTAGACCACCGACCACCCCAATTCCACTTTGAACCGCCCGCCATACATTACAACATTAAATCAAATTCTGACACCCAAATGAGTAAAGTAATTGATAGAATCTGAAAAAGGGGCCACACTCCCACCGAAAGAAAATTCTCAAATCGCTCATTATACCCAAAATCTATATTACTAAAAAAAAAGGGGGAACAAATAAAAATTGGTCAGCATTCTGGACTAGTCAATGATTTTTATTTATTGCTCTTGTTGTAGTTTTTCACTGAGTCGACATAAAGAAAAATCGCGCCAGCCACCCCTCGGCTATATAATCGGAAAAACAACAAGAACAGAGAAAATTTCATTCCACACCCGAGCGCCTAAGAATCAGAGAATCGCCCAAAGCAACATTCCACATGAATAATAAATTTTCCCATTTATGGTTTTGCCAACACAAAACTGGGCAAAACTTTGCCATATCTCCCCAAATCCCGTGTGCTAACTAAAACTCTCGGCTATGCGTTAACATAAACTTTTCGGTATTTTTTTTTTTTTATTTGGTTTTTTCTCTCTTCATACCCTGGATGTGATGCTTTATCTAAGTTTTACTACCCGTGACCTTTCGGGTGCTGCGATTGGCCATGTCAGGGGTTTGGGGCTGAACTCGGAAATATCGATACAGACCGAGAAAAACCAAAATTCATTAATTATACAAAACATGCTGTCATTAGCACAACATCACATAATAAAATTATAGCAACTTTGGCAATAACAAAACAAGGACGACCTGACGTTGGGAGTACCTAACTACCTACTGCTGGCTTTATGTATATAATGGCAACTTGAGGGCAAATATATCAAAATGCCATTCAAATGGCGGCGAGTAGATTTAATGTGAAAACAGTGAAAAGCTTTGAATAGTGGAGGGCAGGGCCAGATGGAGATAGTTTTTTTTTTTTTTATTTTGTAATTAATTGTCCCAAATGGAAAAACCCAACCGAGATGTGGACATGAGATAATGTTTGAGGGTATCTAAGCCGAAATTACTCTTTTCTGTGATTTATATGTTTCAGATAGGAATCCATGTATCGGATGCGGAGTTACTTGTAGTGCGTGACATTTCGTCGTTTGATATGGAATCGGTGTATCGAAGCATGATTTATATTGGGGTCAATCATTTTGGGAGCAAATTTACGAGAAGGGGATCAGTTTTTGTTTTGTTCGAGTAAATGTTCTGTTTGTTCGTCTTGCCTGGGAGAGATTTATATGGAAAAGCGCTGGATGAATGTTGGTGGAGTTTATTTCAGTAATTAAAGCCTATATAGATGAATCTCACGAATTGTGCGCCCAGTTTCGGATTTCATGGCTGGAATCGTTGGTGGCTTGTCCGCAGTTTCAATTGCACACACTCGCAGAACATATCCCAGCAGCTTCACATCAAGCGATCTTGAGGGGCTGGTCAAAGGTATATTTCTGCTGTAAATGGGCCTTAGGTTAGGTTAGATTAGGTCTGTGGGCTGGCGACGAGTACCCCGTGCCACAGTCAGGTTAACACTGCCCGATTGTGATGCCCATGGGGGAAAAAATTGTCCCTTATCAATTTTAAACTCGTCGCATGACCAGATCTATCTCTTTCTAGATCCATTTCCTTAAGTTTGATTCGGAGTGCTTTATTTTCTTCTTAAATACTTGTATATCTTTTACTGAGTCCTGTTTTTCACGGGCTGGCGCTCCCGGCGAAATTAAGAAAAAGGTCAATGGATTGCAAAAGGGTGGATTTTCCAGCAAAGCTGGACTGCCACCTGGGGTAACCAATCTTTTCGTTTTGTTCATTGCATTTTTTTGTATACACCATCACTCAGTATACGGAGGTTGGATTTTAGTCGCCTTTCAACCCCTACCCGAAGGGTAATTGTTATAGTTTCGAAAATATTTATGCAGCACTTTGTGATTTATTACTTCTCATAATAATTGCGTTCCCCATAGCCCATCCCTGTCTCACAGTCACACAATGCAAAGGAAATGCGCTTCAACTGACGCCGACCGGACAACTGCAATGTGGCATACTTGCGTTCGAGAGTTGAGTACAAATGGAATTTCCATGCGCAATGTGAAATGCGAAATGCTTATGCTAATTTGGATAATGATTTTCATTTTGCCCAACAAACGAAAATCCAACAAAGTAATGGACAGGACAATAGGAATTATTGTCCCTGGAGGAAATGAGTCTCGGAATGTTTATGCAAGCAAAGTGATGCGATGAGCCGATAACTGCATTTTCTCTGTATGTGTGTGTGTGGGTAAAATGGCTTGAATAATTGCGAAATTAGGTACTTCCGTTTAAATGGAAATACATATACCCTTGGCATGGGAATACCATTGCCGGACACAAAATCCATTCTTACGAATTATTTATGACAGTTGTGTGGCTAGGCTAATCTATAAACTCCACAGAAGGTGAACTGGAAACATCTTTTCAAACACTTCTCCCTAAGCTGATAATAAAAAAGCCCTAGATCAGAGAAAAGAAAAAAACAAACTTTTGACACTTTCCTTTCAAATGACCAAGGAATTTGGTCCCCAATTTTTCAAAAAAAAAAAATTCAATCGTTTCCCCAGATTTCCGTGTCTAAGAGTGTCCCTTAACCAAATGCGGAAATCCATTCAACTAAGCCTATGGCAGGCGAATCGAATTAAATGTGCGGGAGTCTTAAGTTCAAGAGAAGAGAAAAAGGAAACATTTTCAACTTATAAGGGATAAAACGAAATAAAATCCTGGAATAGAAATCAGAAAAGTTTTTGCGGATTAACTCACTTGTGGATTTATAACTTTTATTTTTATACATACCTTACTGCTTGTCATAGTGTCATCAGTCTGAGGGTTATGGGTGTAGGATATCTGTTGGTTCGGCCTGCGATTTTGTCGAATTTAGCAAGGGGTGTGCTAAGTAGGTGATAGGGGAGGTATATATAACTCGTATTAGTTGGGGAGTGGCTACACCATCAGCCAGATGAATAAGACTGAGTTAATTCTACTTAACCAATTTGAAATTTCCGCTTACTTCAGAAATGTGATTGCAATTGCCCAGTGGATTTTGCGAGGCAGTGATATTCTTGCAGCTAGGATGCTATTAGATCAAGAAATGCAACATTTTGAAGTTTAGGTGGGTCTTGTACAAAATCGGTGCAGAAATATATTTTTTTTTGGGCCTTAATATAAGATTATCTACCAAACGGAGGCTAAAAATGGAAACCTACAAAATTCCTCCTTAAAGTTGAAATATTGTTCTTAAAATTTAATATAAAAGAAATAATATGAATAAGGCATTTGTTGTTATAAAAAAAAATAATCAATGTTATTTAAACGTATAACAACAATTAAAACGCATATTCCGTTTATTATATTAACCTTCCCAAACAGAATTTAATTTAAAGAAACAAAACAAGCCAAAGATTAATTGTTAAGAATAAATGAATTAATTCAAAAGTGACATCTGTAGTTATCATAATTTGGTTTGTATATGACAGCTGAGTGAACGCGTCCAGTAAAATTAATGTAGGGTTGCCATGGCTATTTAAGATAACCTAGGACAACAAATTTTAGACACATGGGAGCCAGAATAAGATCTGTTTTATTTTATGTTTTCTATCAGACTTGTGTTGGCTCCGTTTCTTATAAATTAAGAATACGATTATTTTTTTATTTTTAGTGGAGAAAAGAGGACAATTTATTTAAATGTTGAAAGCGTTTAAAAGTTGGAGTACGTTCCGTATCGGAGTTAAAAGAAAAGGACGCATGGTAACCTTCAATTAATGGGAGTAAATGCTAGCTCAGCCTCTGGAAGGAGCAGAGAGATAAATGATACCTCAAAATATTCGGGGAAGTATTGGCTAAATAGTGTTTAAAGAAATAGCAAGTTTAATGAACCAAGGTTACAATAAAAAAGTTTGCAACGCATTTGTCACAGTCAAGTTACTCTTTATGTGTGGAGATGAAAAAGAAGATGTTAAGAGATTTGGGCGACTTCCCACGATGGTATTCCCGCGGTGGTATCGACATCAATATAGCCTAAGTTCATCTCAGATGTATTGCAAACAAATAAAAAAAATCCCATCTCAATAGGCTCAGAAGTTTTTGAGTTTTTTAGCCACAAACATCCAAGCTTTCACATTTATAATATACATACATACAGGATATAGGATTACATTTTTGTTTGGTTTAATTTATTTTTGAATTTAAATTTTGTTTTATTTTGAGAAATTGCGTCCTCCTTTCGTTTCGAATTGGGAACCCTCGGCTTTGTTTTTATTATTTTGTAATGCACGGTGCCGTGAAATAACGCCGAATATATTTTTTTTAATTTGCAGAAATGTTATACAAATAACTAGATAACTGTTCGCTCGAATTTTGAACTACTTTTGTATCAAATTTTAAAGTACCTAAATAGAACAAACAATTTTGAAAAATAATATAAAAATAATTATTTTCTTAAACTTTTATTTTAAAGTAGAAAAGAAAATATTTGTTCAAAATCGTTTGAATTTCGAACTAATATTTTCTCAAATTTTGAATGCTTAAGTAAATACATAAAACTTTAGCAAAGTGAAATAATGCTGAATTCTGGAATTCGGCGTTATTTGACGGCACCGTAAAGCACCATCACCAAAATCGCGCCAACATATATAATAGCAGAAATGTATCGTATCGCACAGGTACCTACAGGTTCAGACAGCGATCAGCATTATACCGACTTGTCAAATCCTATTATGACACTGGAATAGGTATTTTAAAAATGAACTAGAAACTTCTAAAACCAACCCTAATCGTAGTAAATATGCACCTTAGACCTTACACCTTATTTGGTTGAACTAAAAAAGAGCAAAGCTACATGCTACACATGAACCGCATTTTAGCGAAACACACATTCGTCCATTAAAAACTGACCAAATTGTCACTCCACTGTCGGTATCATGACCCAGATAGATACTCCTAATTCTTGTCATTCCCCTTCAAACTGAAATCCTATCCACGCAGACAATATCTCACTTTCGAATGACCATCCCATGCAAGTGTGTACACCATCATCCGCTATACCATGTTGTGGACCGATTGCCACAAAAAGCCAACAAAAACACAGCCATAAAATCAACAACAAAAACACAGTTAACGCTTGAAAATAGTTGTTGTTGTCCGTATGTGGTCAACATAGCATAGCAGGATTCCTGTTCAACCTGCAAGCACAACGAAACATTTGACCTAAAAGCCCAGCAAGCGTACACAACATTTTTGATGACCGGATATCCCAAAAACATATTTCATGAGAAAAAAAAACCTCTAACAGTATACACCGAAACACAATCAAAAAATTCTAATAAATGCGGAATACGAAAACAAACAGTTAAACCGCAGGGAGAAATGGATTGAACAAAAAAAATACATTTTTTTGAGAGAACTTATCAAATTGTCCTTGAGCTGCAGTGAAACACATGCACCTCGCGGCGGGCTGGTTTGTTTTATTTGTTTTTTTTCTACATTTACGCCTCGTAGACGCATGCAGTAGACACGGAAGGACCCCCACCCACTCCCAATCCATTAGAGAATAATTGGGGAAACATTCAAACACTCTGGAGGGAAGCCATGAACTGAAAAATGTGATTACATTCTGTTCGCCACTTCGTGTGGGGCGATACAAATGCATCGGCTAACCCTTTACAAAGTCCTCCGTACATTCGATTTTGTTACAAACTATACCAATCTGATCTCATAACAACGCACAACAAAATATTAGGGTGGGTGAATAGACAGGCACTGACAGCGCTGGGTTCAATAATGTACTACATTCCAACGCAGATAGATCGGACAGTCAGACACGTTTTCGTGCGCTCGGCCAATGTCCTACATACCAGAGACAGAGACGGCGACCCGTCGTCATCATCGTTGTCGTCCCAGCTCACACCACAACCGTATACACAGCATTTACCATTACCATTACCATGGTGTAAATGGGTTTTGTTCGTCCAAAGAGGATGTGGAGTATAATCGAAGAACAACATACCATCGGATAACGGGGGATTGCAAAGAACAAACAATAAAATACAAAAAAAAAAAAACAGAACGCAATTTTAAGGACATGCAATTTGTACTAAGGACATGAGGTCAATGGTTTTACAGAGTTCCTTTTCATTGCTCATATTTTCCATGTTCTTGCTTTCATTATACCCGCGTATCCTTCCGAAGCTATTTGTAAAATTGTCATTTTAATTGAATGGGGGGCGGGCTGAAGGACATTTGTTTCAATTTCCCAGCACAGCGGTCTTGATATCAATCCAATTCTCGAAAAACACCGACCCATTGTCGGGAGCGCATTGCTTCGTTAATTGCCGTCACCTTTCATTTGCCATGTACCTACCAATGGTGGAAATTGTAAACCCATGTTAGCGAGGAGCTGAAACACGTAAGCTTACACCGTCTAATTTGGGCTGACTAGTAGTTGGGGACGAGAAATGGATCGAACTGCTGGCAATTATATCGTAAAGTGACTGATATTGATAGAGGCGAGCTGTATAATTTTCAATCCCGCAGAGTCCTTTTGAGCTGATGTGCAGATAGTCGGTTTAATTTGCTCGTGGGACACGCAAACAAAGCGGGCCATCTAACTATGGTGGTGTGTTAATTTTGGCAAGCCGATACGAAGAGGTGCGCCCTTACGGGACATGACTAGGGGCTGAAATTCAAAAGTGTCCTAAAGACGTCAATCTGGGAATTATTTATCAGACCCGGTCGCAATCGACTTCGGCATCAATTTAACCTGTCGCCCGAATTACTACACCCGGCGCTATATTGTTATGAAATATTTATCAAGGACGTATATCTTTCAGCTCCAGACGCACTTACAATTACCACAGTCCTTCGCCCGAGAGGGCGCCTATGCCTCCCGTATAATTGTCCAACTTATACAGATAAATAAATATCACTGAGACAATACCATTAAGGTTGACGGTTAATTATAGCCCGTCTGTCGTCCTGTCATTCGCTACAGCAGCATAGTGAATTTTTGTTTTATTTTATTTGCATGCCAGTAGGCGGTGGATCCTTTTGTGCACTTTTATTCCAACTACTACAGTAGGTAATCATCATCACCCGTCAGCGTCCCATCTGACTCGATATATAAATATGTTTTTTTTTGTTCATATCTTTGTGTCTACAGTTTGGCGGCGGCCTGAATATCCTTTTTTTGTCACAGCGCTATTTGTAGCCCATTTACAGAGAATTACAGGGGTTTTCACTTTGGGGGAGAGACCATTCATCATCAACTATGGAACAAAGTATATGCAAAATGAATATGTCTCGTCTGTGCAATTTATAAATTAATAAAACCAGCGGGAGATAGACGCAGACGAAATTGTTTATAAAAGGAAAATAGTACTTTCACTATGGAGGGTCCTTTTTGCGGATTTTTCGTTGTGAATTTGAAACGATGCAATGGTGGTTATCTGGTGATTTATGAAAAGATGGAGATGGATATAACATGTAGATTGACAGAGGCGGAAAGATGCCGATGAGAATGGGGAAATAGAGAAATACGGGCCAGTGTCAGTTTCTTTTATTTTTGCTCCGAAAAACAAATTAATGTGAATTTATGTTTGTTGTTGCTTTTTCAGAAAAAATGGGGAAATATTAAAAAGCAGGTATTCCAAGAAAAAAATACGATTTTGCTAGCATGGTCTGTTTGAACTTTGAAGTCTAAATTTAAAAACAGTCGTGTGTTGTTTTGAAATTTTATTTCGAACTAGCTGACCCGTGCTCGCCTTGCTTCACCCGCCTGTTACTTTTAAGACAAAACGTATTTTCATCTAACTACATCGAACAGTTTTTTTTTTAAATTATGTTCCTTCCCATGGACGTTTTTAAAAGCAATATAAAGCAAAAACAAAGACAATAAAAACATAATTCGGATTCCTACTAAAAAGTCTACACAAAAGAGGTTTACGCAAAGTTCTGTTATGTCCCTCTTACCCACCTCAAATGCTGACGAAAATGAAGCAACACGAATGAAACAACTTGACACACGATTCTCAAAGCCCATTTCTAAACTTTTCCCAATGAAAAAATTGTTTAATTCGCCTACTTCTCTTTCACTTTACTTAGAAGAAAACTTGACGACGCAGTTTTTGTTGCAATGTATGTGCTTGTGCGATGAGCGCCTCCCACCACCCCAAAGCAGAACAACGACCAAGAACAACGGTTGCTGATAATTTTCGATTTGAGGAAATAAATTAAGTTTTTTAATGTTCGATTTTGGGTTGTAGCTCAGCTTCTAGATGACACAGAAAGCTGATTGATGGCTAAAAGTAATTATAGAAGTGTTGGCTTTCTGCATTTATTTGTTTTCTTTGCATTGATTAAGAATTGATTGAGTTATGGCGAGCTAAAGGCAGTAAAGTCAGAAAATAAACACATTTTGGCTAAAAATGCTGCCAAAAAATAAGCATGGTAATAAAAGGAATAGCCTATGTCCTTCTCAGAATCTTAAATAACATTTCAAAAAAAGTCTCATCGAAATCTGTGCAGTAGTTTTCATGCCAACCGTGAACATAGAAAACGGCTATAGTTTTATTATATGTACTGAAGATTTATTTACTGGAGCCACGGAAGAATCTTGGTCGATTTTAATAAAAAAAAAATAAAAATAAACAGTTGGCGCAACAGGTCTGTGGGTGTGGGACTCTAGGCCTAGCTTCTCACAACCATTAGTTTTTAGTGAGTTTTTAATTTTTGGAACGAATGGATGGGATCTACAATTTTATGCCGAATCCAAACGGGTAATTGAGAAGCTCTTTCATGACAGTTTTACTCTCGTATGTTTGTCAGACATTCGCGAGAGGTGGCGCAGTGGACAAAAACATTAAGATAGAATTCGTGATTTTTCGGTTATCGAACCTGGGACCCCTCGCAAAGTAGTCCAACACACTAACCACTAATCCACTGCGCCTACAATTTTAAACAAAGAGTTGATTTTTCTTGTATTTTTAGAATCTTTTTAAATTTAATAGGTATTTATTACTTGAAATCCAGTACTAGAAACATTTTTCTTTCTCACCCTAAATTCAAACATGCGACCAAATTTTTCGACTGAAACGTTCAGAAGATTTTTACATATGGTTTTGATGAGATTTGTTAATTTCTCTTAAAAGGCGTTTGTACCTACTGGTCTATTTTGGACAAATGAGGGTCCGATTTTATTAAACAAAAGGTCAATAATGTAGACTTACCATTTAAGTGGTCTTAAAAAAGGTCTATAAACACTTGAAAAAATAAATTAATATTCATTATTTGTATAAACAAAGCCACACAAAATTATAAATGTTTTCCTTAGTAGAGAACAACTAGTTTCACATAAAATCTCTAAACCAAACGAGTTCTTGGTCCGCATATTAGCAGCCGCTGTTGCACATTTCTCAATCAGTCCAAATTTTGAGTAAACCGCATTAAGTCTACTTCAACAGGGACATAAAAGAGATCATTGTCTAAAGTCTTAGTACCTCTGTACCATTCCTTGGCAACGTTGATTTCAGATCCACGCTTCTTAAAGTAAGTAACCATTTTAAATATGTTTAAGGGATTTTTATTTAGCCTTTAATAATAATTTAAATTAAGCTTTTGTGAACAAAAATGGCATTGCCCTGATTCATGATTGGTTTTGGGAAAGCAGAAGAGAGGAAAGATATTTGCGTTCCAAAGAAGGTACATTTTGACACTTGACATGGGAATTTTCATATAAAAGGCTAGGAACACTGATAGTGAGGTAGCACAAAAATAATATATATAGACCGACACAGTGAAGTACTAACAAAGAGGCCAACAAATTTTTAAAGGAATTTTTACTTTTCTTCAGTTAAATTTTTACTTGCCGGTAGACCTGACAGTACAAATTCCGTTAGAATCACAGTAAGTATCATCAGAGCTAAAAATGTTAAACATAGGTAACTACGAAGTCAACATTAGGGTGGTGGAAAATGATTGAGATCGTGCGAATCAGTAAAGTCCTTCAAATTACTCTATATGAAATCAAGCAATAATTGTGCTTTTCAAACAGAGTAAATTTAACATTAAGAATCAAGGACCAGATCTCTTTTGACAGTGAGACTGTTAAAAAAGTTCCATTTTATGAAAAATGCTGATATGGAAAATACTGATAATGACGGCTGCAGCAATTGGTATATCTTTGCATTGATTTATAGTACGAGTAGATGTAAAAGCAGGACAAATTTTTAAGTCATCTGCAAACAGGAGGTGCTGTTGATGTCTGTTTTTATTGAATCGGCAGTGAACGCGGGGCTTGTGTGACAACTTACGAGTCCTTTATGGACACTTTTTAGTTTTAACAACCTGAACCTCTATTCTATAACAAACTTTGTCAAAAACTTTGCTTATTCGTCAATGTACAGCTGCTTGTCGAGTTCAAAGTTTTTACAACTAAATTTCAAAGTAGTGTTGGCTAGGTTGATGTAGTTCCTTCGAAACATATCAGATATATCATACAAGCGAAAAGCGATTGGAATAGTTAATCCTTTCAACAATTTAAGGATCGAAGGTGTTTTACAAAAAAATCTAAAGTTTCAGATATTTAGCTTGCGACATGACCTGCGACATGACTTTCTGAATAATCAAGACCAATCCATAGGCATAGAGGTTTATTGAAAATAGGACGAACGGGTGGAGAACGATTTTAAAAAGTTTTGTAAGCAATATTGGCGAAAGCCTCTCGGTTCCCTAAGTTTATCATCAGCCAAACCACTAAATCGCAATTTATAACTCGAAAAAAATATTAATATTCAAATTATCTATACATTTTTCTGGCTTTAAAATTACACTGATTAATTTTCAATTCTAAGTCTTACGACCGGGGTTTTTTGAAATAAAATTAAGAAATACTTAACCACTGAGTAAAGTTGAATTTTTTCAGCAAAATTTGAGTAAATCCAACCTTTAAAGCCCCAACGATTAACAAATGGAATACAAAATTTTAAACAAGGAGCTGAGTTCTCTGAAAGTTCTTTTACCCACCCGCTGCACCAGCCGAATTATCATAATTTTTGAGCTTTATTAACATTTACTATTTTCTATTGAATTTCGAGAATAAAGAGAGAGAAAAAATTGTTCCCACTGGATTCTGATCCTCTTTCCAATCAGTGCAATGACGCATCCCCTGTCTACGACCTCATTTAGATCTGAAATTCATGAGGAACATGTTCAATAATTTTTCTGGTTCAACATATTGTGCCGTTGTCAAAAATTAATTATTCTAAAAACTTCCCCTTGCGACCTCAATTCGCAACTTGCCCTGCATTGGAAAAAATTCCTATCCCACTTTGACACGAATTTTTTATTATTTTACTTCACACAATGTTGATGCAAGGACTTTTGGGGGGAGGAAAAAAAAGACTCACATATTCTCTCAGGTACAAACAAACTTTATCCTTTCAGCAACTTTCTGTCAATTCACCGTGCAAAAGTGAGCAAGGTTAATCAGGAAAAAATAAAATCAAGCGAACTGCACAGCGAAATTGAAAAACGCAAAAGTTAACTGCTCAATTCAAAGTTTTGGAGACTTTTTCTTTTCAGAATCGGACATCTTTTTTTTCGTGCAACTCAACTCCTTTTTTTTTGCTCCGTACTCCCAGGTAGATAATTTCAATTAACTTTTGCGGCAATGTTTTCCCTGCCTGCCAGGATCCCATCCGCACCCCCACCGTGCCACCGCGTGTCTCTCTCGCTCTCGTTCTCGTTCTATCCAAATCCTGCCTTAAGGGGACAACCTGGTTAATTTCAGTTTATGAACTTTTAATAAGTTTTCTGACATTTCTAGGATTATCCTTTATTTTTTGTTGTAGGCGCTCGCCCCATTCTTCGTCTCTATCTGTTAAGTGATAGTTGGTAGAGTTAGTTTTCGATTTACATGGTTTGAAGTGAGAGTAGGTATGCTACCAGTTTGCCTGCTACCAAAGTTGCCTATAATACGAATACGACTGGGGTGGTGTGTGTCATGCCTTGGAAAATTGGCTGGCTCTTTACCCTTTGTCGTGTTTGTTGTGCTGGCTGGCTGGTTGGGGTTGGGACTTTTGCAAGGAACCAGGATTACGAGTGTTGTCTTTTGGAATCCCCTGAATCCAGAATGAGGATGAATTGGAAAAAAGAAGAAAGTTCTCTTTTCTTGAATTATTATTTTTTTTTTCTTTTGCCATCTTCTTCCTGCAGGATGTTGGGATTCCTGATTCAATAATGAAAGGGTAGGCCGCCAGACGGGATGTACAGCTTGGCTTGAGAGAGTTGTGCCTTAATTGAAACATAATTGGGAATGGAGAAAAAGAATGCAAATGAATTTAGTGCGGAACATAAATGTTGGGTTAATGGAAAAACAATGAGCGGAAATGTAATTTTCATTTTTCTTTAGATCTTTTCTTTCGTTTCGTTATTGTTGGAATCTATTTTAACAGATTGCCTTTTGATGTGCACGCCAAGGCGAAATGTTTTCCAATTTAATATACGCTCTCTCCATTAGGGGAGTGGGCTTTCTTTTTCTTTCATAGCTTTTGCTTATTGGTTTTGTGGCAAGGCCATTGGAATTTGGAACAGTGCTGAAGCTGAGGACTGAGTTGCAGAAAACAGTTCTACTTCGCATGGCATTGGTAGTCGAAAACCTTCACCAACTTTCAAAACATAAATACTTAGTCTGGTCTTTTAGTCTTTCTGGTAGTTCAGCAGGGCAGTACGACTGGGGCTATCGCACCTCGATTGCAGTTTTAACAATACTAACTCGATTTGACATTGTGATTGGAAGGAGGGCGGAGAAGTATCTCATCGATTCCATGATTTGACTGAAGCTAATATCAGCAATGATGTATAGTTAGTCCCAAACCCTGCCCAATTTTTCAATATTAAATGACAGATGTGCGCCAACGGACAGAAAAGACAGACCTTTGTGATAGGCATTCGGAATATGGCTGTCTTTCCATACCAGGATTTTTTGACAGTCGAATGCTTACATTACAAACGACGTTAAGATGAGATAAGGTTATGAAAGGTGTTTCCTGAAAGAAATACCTACCATTTAAAAGTGACGACTGTGGTTTGTAAATCCCCTGTTAAGAGTAACATAAAAATATATATGAAACAAACAAAACTATATCTTTTTACTGGCCGGCTTGGAAACCTAGATCCGATTTTTAAAAACCTCTTCATTTAAAAGTGTTTTCGAAGAACTTTGTTCCTGGATCCTGGGGCAAGTAGACGCCGTTCTTGCAGAGCCGATGCAGTTGAAAGACATATTTTGGATTGACTCCAAATTCTGCATACATTTTTTTACTCAATCCTACATCTTCTTTACGGAGAACCGCTCCATTAGTATAATGTCCTAAGATTATACCGGTTATGATAGAGATGGATGGTCTCTTTACTTTGAGGCGAGGTGGCTTCCCTTCTATTTCTTTTTAATTCCGCCGATGAATAAGGTGCAAGGAGTGGCAGAGTTCTCCAGTATTATGTAGTTGGCCTCTTTCATTCGATTGTCCTACAAAATCTTTTACTGATGTTGATTTCTGACTCCAAAATTGCCAAAGCATCCGACTTTTCGTTACCTTGTACAGTGCCCAATGTTCAGGATCTCTGCAGAGTACCTAATGTTGATCAGTGTACAGTGTCACGACGATTTAATAACCACCTTTTTGATTTGATTGTGTCACAATTGACTTCAGGAGAATAAAGAAAAAATACGTCTGACTGAGGGAGCTGAATCATGGACAGTAACAATAAGATTCACACAGACGTCCTTCGGCTGGAATTTGAACTTTCAACTCCTCTTAAGTCCATGGTTTGATGATGTAGAACTCCTTTTTAGATATAGCACTAAAGGAAAAAGGTCTGAAGCCTGGAAATGATACTGTTTGGAAATTGGTACCGTGGCAAGTTTGTTGCCTCATAAGCTAATAAGCAGTGTAGGCAATTGGAGCGTTTTTCTGAAAACAAATGTTCTCCGTACTCAGGTTTTCCGCTTGCACGAGTGGAAAGATGTCTTCATTCTTGAATCAATGTTCTGTCTTTTCGAAGAAATATGACCCACAAATCTTACCGCAAGAAACAGTAACATGAAAATTAAAGACGAGGGACGTTTGTGTATGGCCCTCTCAAAGGAAGTGTCATTAAATTCTTCTTAATTTTCGACGATATTTAAAGCAGCTCCGGAGTACTTCAAACCTTCTGCTGGGCCACTAGAGTTGAGCTGTTAAACAAATTTGATTTTTTCAGGATATATGTAGGTGCACATGTATTTTTTTTAATCCAACAAATAGTGCCACGCGGTTTACCAAACTGTCTTGTCAGGTTTTATCGAACTAGGTCCCTCCTCCAATGATGTGAAAGTTCTCTGCCGATCGTCCATAAAGAGGTGTGCTCAATTTAGACAACCATACCTCGAACTGTGGGTAGTTTTGAAAGATTTTGAATTTGTTACTTATTTATTTACTTATATGTTTATTTATTTATTTGTTTATTTATTTATTTATTGATTTATTTATGTAATAGTTTATTTTTAAATTTATTATTTATTATTTATTATTTATTACTTATTATTTATTATTTATTATTTATTATTTATTATTTATTATTTATTATTTATTATTTATTATTTATTATTTATTATTTATTATTTATTATTTATTATTTGTTATTTATTATTTATTATTTATTATTTATATTTATTTAATTATTTATTTATCTATTTGTACCTGATTTTTTTTTTCTTTTACTTAAATTGAAGGTTTTTTCGTATTTTCCTTCAGAAGTTATATTTCTTGCCCAATAAAATTTCTTAAATTAAATAATGTTTCAGAAGAAAGATACAAATTATCATATCTCTGAATTGTAAAATGTGTGGTAACAAAACCTACTGTAAATTTATATACGAAATAAAACTAAAAAAAAAAAAAACAAAAAAAAGATTTTGAACTTTTGTAAAATTGTCGGTGCACTTGTTGAGTGTAAATAATTTGCAGGCAATTTTACAAAAGCTTTAAAACATTTTTGTTTACCTACTCTCCAAATCATATTAAATAACCCAACCTTTATGCCTGAAATAAAAAAAAATTCACAAATATATTAAAAGTAATTAGAAACATTTTTCTTTACTTTTTACATACGAACAGTATTTTTGACTCATAACCGTGTGCAGTCGGAATTAAAACCAGTTCAAATACCACATATAAATTGCTGCAAGGAGGTCCAACCATTCAGTAAGTATTTCGCTGTTTCCATTCAAAATACCTATAACCTTACTGGCTGATAGTTTTTTTTAACTACTGTCATCTGTAACTGGCGCCCATTGCACGGTCAAAGCACCTAATAAACTTAACCCATCTCCACCATTCTATTTCTTGACGCAAAAGAGATGGAAAATTATTTAATTACGTCTAACTGGACCTTCTTCTGACGCCACACAATATTCAGACATATTCAATGATTTAATCCCCATACAGCGTTTTATGTCAGCACTTGAAAATGTTTATGACTTAAGCTCGCACTTTAAGTGTCACACGGACGACAGTGACGACCATATTGCACCTCGACCGTTCATGCGAACCACTTACCGCACAAACACCACAATGAAATACAATAAACACTAATTATTCATTGAATCGCCAATGCGAATTTACGACCGACCAAACCGAGCAAACAAGGACAACGACGAAACTATGTTAAACGACACATAAAACCATTGCCATCGACAACACTGTCGTCGGCGTTCCGCAGCAACACCAACGCCAACCTCCACAGTGAGCTAAGCAAAAAAAAAAAAAAAATACACACACATACCATCAGTAAGCTGAATAAATATCCGATATCCTTTAAGGCAATAAAAAGCGACACCACCCGTCCATTGAGCGTAGGAATCCTCTTTATCCAACTAGCAGCCGCTGTGCCGCCCTGTGTACATGGTGGGCTGTGTGCGGAACCGCAGGAGTGGTGAGGTAAAAACCGTTAAAAGGACGAGTTGGAAGAAAAAAAAAAACGCTGAAACGAAGCTAAGAATGCCAATAATTTACTATGGTTTCAATTTCAATTAAACGATTTTCCTGAGAGGATAAACGTCGGTCGGAGGACGATGTGGAAATTTCCTCGTTTTTATTTATTTCTTTTTTTTTGTCTCCAATTCGCCGCTGTTTGCTTGGACGGCAACGGCAACGGCAACAGTGCGTCTCCTAAAGTTAAGGATACGTTTGAATTTTAGTCATTCATAGCTGCGGCTAGGTTTTTGTGTATGCGGGACAAAGGACGATTCTTCACTTTTTACCAAATGTGAAATTCCACTGGGAATCGACATCCATAAGCTGATAAAATTGACAGGACCTTCGCAAGTGTAGACGACACAGATGGTGGAAAGGAAGCACGCAACACACAAACGAAAAAAAAAAAACAGGAAAGAAGGAATTCTAAAATATTGCAAATGTCATTGGATCCCGGTAGTGATGGTATCGAATGCGAATGAGCTAAAGGATGTGTACTGTGGCGCGCGTGTGAGTGGGCGACGACGTCGTCGCCGGGGAGCTCACAATTGGCTTAGGTGAACGAAGGGTTTTTGCGCCATTCTTATATATCCTCCGTGCACTAGTGGAATCGAATTAACGTTTACGTTTCGTGAGAGGAAATTTATATTGACATTTGGCGCTCATTAAATTACCCAAGAGGGACCCGCCATCACAAGCCGTTGCCTTGCCAAAGCCAATGTCGATTTGTTGTCACAATGTGAGTGGATTCGTCGTCACCGTATTTTAATGGAGGGAAAGGGAATTTTTCGCAAGGATTGTGATGATTTGCATCTAAGTTTGATGAGTGTGTTTTTCTCCTGGGACGCTTTTTCAAATTTATGCGATCGCCTTGGAGACAATCTTTAATTAGTAGGTATATTAAAACTTGAGTAATATAAGCTGTTAGCGAGTGCTTAAAATAAGTACCTATAATATAAATAAATTAATATATTAAAATAAGAAAATATATACCTATTCGACGCATTTTTGACGCCTCTTTCCATGCAAATTTTTGAACGCGTATTTTCACGAGTTTTTTTTACTCGTTTTTAGATGCAATTGACGCGTTTTTGGGTGAATTACACGTTTTTTTAGGTGTTTTTCGACGTATTTTGAACACATTTTTAAGCGTTTTTTGAGACGTCTTTTTTTTGTTCATTGACTTGTTTCTTGACCCTATTTTGTTTAAATTTTTGTAAGGGAAAATGACGAGAATTTTTCAAATATTTGACTCGTTTTCGGACGCAGTTATGAACGCACCTTTCGACTTGTTTTTGCATACTTTTTGACGCTTTTTTCGCTTTCATTTTTTGGATTTTTTTTTCAATTCTATTTTGAACGTTCCTTAATGCATTATTGGAAAAGTTTTTGGACGTTTCTCAATTTGTTTTTGGGCATTTCTTTGGGACACATTTTTTCGAGGCGTTGTTGGACGTTTGTTAGCGCTTTTTTTGTACACTTTTCGGCAATTTAAGGCATTGAATTTTCTGAAAGCGTTTCTGGGAAAGTTTTTCTATCGCTTTTTAGACGTTTTTCGACTCAGTTTGGGACATGTTCTTCGAATTTTTTTTGGACGTTCCTTATTGAGTTTTTTGACATATTTTGGGACCCTTTTTGGGCATTTCTTGACACGGTTTTTGAGACGTTCCGTTTTTCGCTTTTTCATTTTTTTCCAATACTTTTTTGGGAAAGTTTTTTTATGCCTTTTTAGACATTCCTTGACTCATTTTTGGGCACGTCTTCCGACGTTTCTTCTTTTGGAACTCTCTTGGCGGGACTTTTGAGGCGTTTTTGGACGTTTCCTTACGCATTTTTGGGAACGCCTATTGGCGATTTTTCACACCTTTCTGAAAGCGTTTTGGGGCAAGTTTTGGGATGTTTTTTTTTTGGATGAACGTTTTCTTATGCATTTTTGGACATGTTTTGGTAGGCTTTTTTGGATGTCTTTGATGCGATATTAGAAGCGTTTTTTGATATAAATTCATACTGTTGGGGGCACGTTTTTGGTCACTCCTTTGAAAGTTTCTGAAACCGTTTTTGAGCACGTATTTCAAATATTTTTTCGGCCATTTCTTGACTCGTTTTGGGGATATTTTTATACGCTTTTTTGATGGTTTTTTATCGCGTTTTTGGGCCGCCATTTTGAACTTTTTGTTGACACATTTTCCGAAGTTTTCTCACCCGCACCTATTTCAACGCGATTCTCGACTCATTTTTCGAATTTTATTTTTGAGTTAATAATTTTGTTTATCTTTTGCTTCGAATCGGAGTTTTTAGTTTAAATAAAAAGTTCAACCACCAAAAGGATCCGAACCGTTACCAATGCCTACTCCAAGTTTTCCACCAAGTTATGCTATCAATTATTGAAATTACAATCACCCTCAGGCAGTCTAAATAAAAAAGCTCTATACACCTATCCCCTTTCATGATTTACCACACATTTAATAGTCAAATGACAAACAAAGTATTCTAATTAAATTGCGTTTCTTAAAAAATCCCCCGCCCGGACCCATGAATCAACAGAAAAACGCGAATTTTTAATTAAACTCACTTAAGCAACGTTAGCTTTACGATCAACAAAACTAAACAGAACCATCCAAGACCAGAGCGGAAATTATTCAACATTCAGGCGCTCTCCACCGACCGCCACCAATCTTTCAAGTCCACAATTACCCATTACGCCGAAGGACATCATTACAACGACGCACAGCGGTAAACAGTTTTTTTTTTTTTAATTAATTTTTGGTGGATAAAACGAGAAAAGTCAAACAAAACAAGTACATGCCCAATACGCCCCCCGACCATTGTTCTTTTGGCCAACGCAAACACAGAGCGTAAAATTATTAACACAACAAACAGGGAAAAAGTCCTAGAAAACCGCCGAATTTAAATGGACCCCATGTGCAGGGAGATGAAGCAAAAACATCCCTTGTTGTGAAAACTAGGGTGCACTATAAATTTTGCCGACATGTCAATTCCCTCCCACGACCTGTACCATGCACATGTACACATGGCCACTGTCGTCGTCGTTAGTCCTTCTCGATTCGGAATGACTAATTAGCAAAACGTGACTTGACGAAAATGCTAAATAAATTCTCTGAACGTCCGTTTATCTGTCCAAAATGTCCGACTCTGTAATAACTGCGCGCAGCCAGCAGGCGACTTTGCATAGAATTTTGCACCCACTTTTGCATATAAGGATGCACATTGGCTGGATCAAAACACTGCGCTGGCTGGTCTCCTCGTAACGGTGACACTGAGATGTGTTTTGCATAATTAATTTTGACAGCAAAGTTAAAACAATTAGCGCTCCGCCAACAACAAAAAAGAACGAAAAATGGAACATGGAAATTTGCTGTTGCAGCGCAAGGATAAGTTGTCTGTACTACACAGGATAGGCACAACTAAGAGTGGTTTCCACAATTTACTATCATTACGGGAAGGTGCGGGCGGCAATGGCAATGAACCAGGAAAGTGCTTTGCAAATTGCAAACTCCCGCCGACCATCTGAGGTATTTAAAGGACATGCGGAGAACGAGAGGGAAAAGAAATGCCTTTCATATCAGCCGAGGCGAGGGTCCATTTGCGATTTTTCATTCGCATCCTTGTGCCTCGGACGTCCATTTCAATTTTCTACTTCAAGTGCGCCAGCAATTGCCGTCGCCGCTCGATTCCACTTTAGACGCTATACCTACAGTTTTATTTTTCTCATTTATCTTGCAGCCAGTCACGGCCAACATGTAGTTAAGCCCACAAAATCCCGTTCCTCATGATGGACATGGACACAATGATGTGGATGCTCTTACCGATTGGCGTATGTGTGATTGTGTGTGCGCTGTGCTTCCTTCCCGCCCAATCGATGTCCTTGTGGTTTCAGCAGCGCCGTGTGTTCTTTTTAACAAGTTGGCGCGACTGTGACTACTTGAACTCTTTTTCGGAGGCACTTCCTTCCTGTCGTCTAACATCCTTTTTCCAATAACCCGCTTCGAATGTGCAAAACAGGAAAAAAATTCCAATTCGGCTGGCAACGAAGGCAATCGACACCGCACCACACACAGAAGAGTAAGAATCAACGAGGTTAACACGTTCTCCGGCAGGCACGTGTACACCTTAAGGGTTATTTGTTGAAATCCTTTTGTGGATGGCTTTCAAGTGAACCAATTTTTCCACAATTTCATTAGACTTTCCACATCAAACCTATCCACGTCGTATCAACATGGGCTTGTGTTCACTGTATAGGTATAAAAGCAGGACAACGATGCAAACGAGACCCCAGCCGGAGAAATGAGCCTTGCCCAAGGCCATGGCGCACACATCCATAGATATACAAGGACTCCCCGTAGATATAGATGGCATTTCAATGTTCGACTATTTTATACGAATGGGGGCACAGCTTCTGCTCACACTTTTCTTTTTCGTATACCGACCGAAAATGCTTATTGCTCTCCTTGTCCTTGTACTTTACCCATGCGAATGGTAATGCCAAACTATGTACCGTACATATGTGAAAGGCTAAATGGATTTGATTTTCGCCCTCGAGCCAGACATGTGCAGACATTTTAATTTCCATCCTTACGGGCTGGATTTACGGATGTACAATGAGATCTGTGCACACACACACACGCATGCAGCTGATTAGTACTTGTTGTTGGCACTTAAAAAAAAACAAGGATATAATAATTTATTTGAATGTCCAGCTCTGACCGGATTTTAATTTTAGATTGCAAACACAGTATTGTGTCTCGCCAAGGCGACTCCTTCTGTCATCGGCTAGAGAAATGCTTAAAACCAAGGATCCACGCTGGAGCGTTGAAAACGTGAAAGTAATTTTCAGTTTGCAGAATTTATTGCACAAAACAAGAAATATAAAAATGAATAAACACTCGCCAAAAATATTAAAAAGTTAATTTCAAGTGGAAACTGAAAAAAACAAAACGCACATCAGGACATTCGTTGCTGAAGAAAAATGTGGCAAAAATGAAAAATTATAAAACAAAACGGTCCGCGCCGCCAGTAATGGTGTCCGAATATTTGATTTATGCTGACAGATGCGAAGAAAAATTAAATAAATCCTGCTGTTGGCTGTTTTCGCTGTAAACGAAGCGCTGAGCCGGCCGCACAGGATGCTTTGGGCCTTGGAGAGCGATTCGCACAGGACGCTCTGGGGTGGAGACCGATTGTGGGATGTAAATGAATAGCACTTGTGGAATTTAAAAAACAGTTTTGGCATTTACATAAATACCAGGAAAAAAACACGCACTCCAGAGGACGACAACTCAGTTATGTGAGTGAAACTGATATGAGTTCTATGTTGGGTATGTGAAAGATTGATGTGGTGACATCGTGAATCAGACGTGCAAGAGTCACCGTAGTTTTTTGACAGACGAATGGAAAGTTTTTCTTCAGTTTAATGGTAGTGATGCGATTACATGAGAACACAAGCGTTCTCACTCTAGCCTCTCACTATTAACTCCTATTCTCCACTCCACGTTGGTGACTGAAGATGGGGTAACCAACCCCTGTGGAAGGTCGCTGGTGGCAGCGAACGAGAGGGGGGGGAGAAGTGTCCTCTCACTAAGGCACTTCCTTAGGAATTCTCTAGATGGAATCAACGGTGGCGTCTACATCTCCAGTTAGGTCGAACTGGTAGGTGTAATCCCTATGAGCTGCTTCGACATATTTGAACTCCAGGTCTATTAGGACTTCCAATACTGAGTAGCATAGCATACATCGTTAGTAGCTCTATATGGCGATGGCCAAATTCGGAGTCCCGGCAAAACTGATTCAGCTGTGTCGCGTGACGCTGGAAAATGCGCGCTGCAGCATGCGACTTCTTCAATCTTGTACTGAAGCAGATAGTGTGCAGGGCAGCTGTCAACACAGAAGGCACTATCTTCAACAGGTCCGTCCAGCTTCTGGGCTATGCGGACGATATTGAGATCATAGGTCGCTCCCAGCGTGCCGTGATAGAAGCAACTGTCCACCGCCTAGGACAAAACGTCACTGTATATAGCAAAAATTTCGAGGTAGTTAAGGAGTTCATCTACCTCGGAGTAAACATAAACTCCGCGAATGACACCATAGTGGAGATCCGTCGAAGAATTATCCTAGGAAACCGTTGCTACTTCGGTTTGGCAAAACAACTGGGTTCAAAACTCCTAACTCGAAGGACGAAATGTAATGTATGCTCTACAAGACCCTTATCTTGCCAGTTGTGCTTTATGGCGCCGAGTGCTGGACCATAGGCAAGAAGGGAGAGCTAATACTGGGCTCGTTCGAAAGAAAAATTCTTCGGCGGATTTTTGGTCCTGTGTGCGAGGAGGGCGAATGGAGGAGAAGATACAACCGCGAACTCTATGAGCTGTACCAAGATGTGGATGTAGTTCAAAAAGCGAAAACACGTCGACTACATTGGCTCGGCCACATCGACCGAATGGACAATAATGCTCCGGCTAAGAGTATCTTCGAATCCCAGCCCCCAGGTTCGAGAAGACAAGGAAGACCGATCCTCCGTTTCAAAGACCAACCCATAACTGGAAGCAATGTGCCGGGGATCGTAGAGGGTGGAATGCTGCATTGTCTCAGGCAGAGACTCTTCACGGGTCGGGAGCCCGATAAGTAAGTAAGTAAGTTTTCATCAATTGAGTGGTGCTTCCAGCTGACCTAACTCGGACTCAGTATTATATTCAATGCTTAAGGATAACACTGAACAAACTGGTCAGACTGAAACTGCCGACTTGGTTGTCGCTTTAGCCTAGAAAATTCGACCTCAGCCAACACTTTTTCGGTGAAATCATGTCTTGCAAGTAGTTCGCATCATGCCATAGCAAAATCCTTAAAAAAACAGTGCAGCTCCACTCAATTTTCGAACAATTCTCTGTCAAACTCAGAACAACATTTTCGACTTTTATCTTCTACAACTTGCAATGTCGCATTCAACTATGTAAATGCCATACCTCCCATATAAATTTATGCAAGATAAGCTCAACCACATACCCCACAGGTTCATCATCATAATTCAGCCACTCGAAGGCCAAAAGAAGGAGAGGAGAAATAAAACTGCTTTTGCATTAATTGAACTCATTAATATTTTCGCAAACTTAAGCATAACATATACCTATGCTGTGTCATCCCAGAGTTCACTCCTGTAACTCCTGTTGGATCCATCGCCCTTCCTTTTATAAAGCAATCTGCATACCTAATGCGAATGGAGTACACGTTCGTCTTGGAAATACGCCCCCGGCGCGGGCGGTTGCCATAAGAAACTTGTACTCGTATATGTGATGAAAAAAAGAAGAGAAAAACAGATTTACGCTCGTAAATCCAAGGATTCGCCAAAAGTCCTCGGCACAAGAGCGCACCCCACCCACCCACAAGAGCCAAAACATACACTATCCTCGAAAGCCTTGCTGGAAAGGAAACATTATCGAAGAAACTTGATGACTACTAGCGGTATAGTGGAATAAGTACTTAGCTGCCGATGATAATGATGATGGAAACACCAGGTTATGATAGAAGGAGTAACACACGAGAGCCATTTTCGTTCCACAGCTGCACACACTGCTGCCGTATGATTTTGAGGAATATTCATGTCGGCCGCCCACCCAAGCCCATGGTGCTCATGCAAAAACTCCTGCAAAAATTATGCTTAGCATTGTGAGTCAAGTGCCAACATTTGAACGCGCACACGACGACGATGATGATGACGTTGATGACAACGACGATTATAACAAGGATGATGGAATGAATTTGGCGTCGTCGTCGTTGTAGTCGTCCAAAACACTCGATGCCTCATCGAGTTTAGTTTGTCTTCACATTCACATCAATACCCTGCTAATACGAACTGAACAGGATAAGACGACAAGGAGTCAAGTCGGCAAATATGTCTGCGCCAAAGTCGATGTGCGCCTCCTTTGTTCGTGTTCGCGTGTTTGCTCAAGGCCCCCGCAGCGACTTCGCTCTGTTTAACCTCAAAAATTGAAGTGATCGCGAACAAGGATTTGAAGGACTCTTTCGTCTTCGGCGATAATTATTAGTGAATGTGAATTAATTGGGTGGAAATATTCTGTTGAGTTTGCTTTATCCTAATTTTTCGTCGTCTCCTTGGCGTTTCTTTTTTCTTTCTGGATTATTATCCTTGATAATCGGGTCGTTGATGTTATCACGAACAGCGAGGCACATACTATAATCAGCGTCTTGAGTATTACAGCGGAGCTATAGGTGTTCGTTATTCATACGTATATGGGTATATGTAAATTAGTTTTGTTGTCAAGGTGATTATTCATCTGAGGTGAATGCGAAATGTTGTTCAGTATAGGTATATGGGACTAAAGGACTTTTGCTGGAATTAAACTATCGAGGGTATAGTTTTTTTAATGAGTTTTGGCGAAAAGTGGAACGCTATGTGGGTAGAGAACTATACATGATAACCATTACCATGGGAAGTAATCGATGACAGATTAAAAGATACGTCCCTATTTGGGCCGCCGGCATTTGGGGCAAAGTTTTTAATAAAAAAATACTCATTACGATAGTTGCTCACTTACTGAGAGGCTTGGTAGTAAGAAACTAGCCTCGAAGAGGTTGAGGTCGCCAGAAGACGCCCCCAACATTCCGAAGAAGGCAAAGCGGGTCGAACAGAATGCGGGTAGTCCCAAATGGGATCTGAACCTACCACTTCAGCGAGGTGACCAGGAACCCGTTGCAGCTAGCTGTGGTAGATTCCGGGAAACCAAGTGGACAGTACTCTGTGGAATGTGGCAAGGTTATCGAGAACAGACTAGGAGTAGCGATTATCTCCCACATCCGGGCAAAGACAGGTGATAAGGCCCCCGCTTACGACAAAATGAGATGGTGCAAAGGCATCACCTACATTGACTGTAAGGATCAGGCATCCAATGACTTTGCCAAGACTATACTAAACGGCGCACAACTATGGGAGGGTGCGATATTGAAAGCGGTACCCATAGATGAGGTCCCAGTAAGGGCAAAGGGTAGAATCTCCATCCCAGAAATAGGGGTAAAACGAGATGAAATAATCAGAGTTTTACGGGAACAAAACTTCCAGATCTCGATGAGAGATTGGGAAATTGTGGACGAGGAGGAGTCAAAGAACGATGCAAAAGGGTACATATTTGCCTTTGATGAGCCACCGGAGATATTAAAGAAGGACATGCAGATGCCGCTATCATTTGCAGCGAGTGAGGTAACTCTCAAGCTTTTGAAGCGGACTGCAGGAAATACAAAGGCGACAACTGAGATGTTGAAGGAGGCGACTACACTCAATGATGAAAGTAGTCCAAATCAACCTGCATCACAGTAAGGTCGCCACAGGCAACCTGAGGTTGCTTCTCGAGGAGGAGCAGCTGGATCTGGCCCTAATCCAAGAACCATGGATTAATAAAAATTAGGAGATGGGATTAGGGTCGTCATAACACGAAATACTATACGTATGTAATAAAGGTAAGGTGATCTGACGGTGGTGGAGATAAGAGGCAAGGGCGAGAGCTGCAGAGTGGCGTCAGTATATATCCCAGATGATGACGACACATCAGTCCCCCCGGACCGATAAAGGCGTCTGAACAAGGTATTCAATGGATGGTTCCCGTAATTGGCCACAATAGACCCAACTGATGGTCTACGTGAAGCCATGGCAATCGCAACAAGGGCACCAACTTACCTACCTACCTACTTACATAGGTGGCGCTACAGTCCGGGCTGGCCCAGGGACTCAAATAATACGCCTCTCCAGTTAGTGCGATTTTTGGCTAACTGCCTCCAGTTGTGCACTCCAAGTTGGTTGAGGTCCCTCTTCCACTTGCGCGCGCCACCTAAGGCGCGGTCTTCCTCTACTGCGTTGTCCTTCCGAGTTTGAATCGAAGACTCTTTTGGCCGTTGGTCTCCATTCGCTCTACATGTCCCAGCCATGTAAGACCACTGATGCTTACTTTTCTGAACAGGTTTATGGATGCTGAAACTGAAACTGCTAGGTAGATATGTGTATTTCAATGAAACTCGTGACTTGTTTAGAGTCGGGAAAATAAATAAAAACCCGACTATTAATGTGACTGAGCTGCTTGACAACCTCTTCTTTTATTCTATGAAGAGAGTCGCCAGCTTGCTCATTTATTATATTTAAAGTAAGAGGGACTCATACACGAGTGCTACAATATACCCATGTATGAGTGATTCGATACAGTGCCAGCAAAATTCATAATTTTCTTTACAATATTTATACATCAATAAACTCGAATTACTACTATACATTCTACTGATTATTGCAGCTTGTCACGGGAACTATGCAGCTCTTCTGTGCCAGCCTATCCCTGCTGGTGATGAGCTCGCATACTCTACCAAGCGCCCAATGTTCTGGTGGAAAACCTTCACTGGCCAATGTGACCAGCTGGCCTACCTTCAACGGTTCCTTACCTCTACGCCACTTCTTCGTTTGCTGAATAGTGGTTAAATAATCTGTACTCCACCTTTCCCAAAAGTGGCCTAACATTTTCTGACGATCTCTTCAAAATCGTACGCCTTCTGTACTTGGTTGCTGATTGGTGTTGAATGGAAATGGAAGAATCATTATCTGGAAATGCCCAGGGGTTAGTGCCTGTACATAATCTGAATCATCACTTAAGAGATGAATTGGCCTTGAGTTTAGTATTGCCTAGACCTGTACTAATAGTGTTGAAAGTTGCTCGTAGGGAAGCACATTCAAATCCACTACCCTCTTTAGATGATATTTCATCGACTTTACTGCGGCTTCATAGATTCCTCCTTGATGACGTGCTGCTGGAATCATGAAGCGCCATTCTGTACCCTTGGTACCAAGATGAGCTATTGCTCCTTTGCCTGACCATTTTTCTATCGCTCTTTTTAACTCCTTGTAGGTTCCGACAAACGAAGTCCCACTGTCACTGTACATACATACGTTCACATCTGCCTCTACGTGCTATTAAGCGCTCATAGCAAGCTATGAAAGCTAACGGTGTCAAATCTGTCGCAGGGTCGATGTGCACTGCTCCCGTCTTCAAGCATATGAAGATTGCTGCCCAGCATTTGGATTTGGTGACTTGATCTCCTTGTCTGTGGATGATTTTCATCTCTAACAGATAATCCACACAGCGGTGTAGAAACGGTTTTTCTGGTCTGTACCCTATCAGCTTTCAAATCTAACATCAGCTGATGCTCTAACCTGTAGTTATATCTGGCGCAAATGACGTATTTGTTCAGATATTTCCTTGCCTCACTACGAAGTTTTGGAATCCAATACTTCTGCCTCACGAACTGCATCATAACTTGTACTGCACCATGCTTTGTTGCGCGGTGTGCATGACCTATGATTAGCCGTGCTAACCTGAATCCATCGGGATTGTTGCTCCTGTCTAGCCTTCCACCTATACTCTCCTTAAGCCTCTAACATCTAACAATGGTTTAAGCGGTTCCAGCTTGCTTCTCTCGGATAGATCTGCACTGTTCTTTAATGCTGCTATCTCTTTACTGTACATCTCTTCTTGTGATTTACGCAAAATGTATATCATTGCGCACGCCTTTTCCTCTAACTTTGTGTCCTTTACATCTGTACCACCTCTAATCGCCCTTATTTTAAAGGTCCGTCTGACTGGCCAGTTATTTATAAACCGGATCATGTAGCTGACTATGTTGACTAACTTTTCTAACTTGTTGGTATATTCCAAAAGCGAGATCCTGTACTCTGACCGTGATACTCTACTGGCTGACTGCTTCGCGCTGTACCGTCGTGTCCTTTAGAACGTCTCTTACTGGCCATTCCGCCTGTGGTGACCTAAGCCAAGTTGGGCCTTCTAACCATAACCTGTTGTCTACTAGCGCAGACGGCTATACATCTCTACTCAGCAAATCAGCTGGGTTCTCCTTCGTGTTGACATAGTGCCAGCATTTCACCTCCGTATTTGACTGAATCGACGAGACTCGATTCGCTACGTACGTTTTTAAGTCGTACGGCAGCTTCCTTATCCAATGCAAGACTACAGTCGAATCGGACCATAGGAAATAGGATGCGTTTTGTTACTCCATTAACTCCTTTACCTGTACTAATATCCTGGACAGCAGTTCAGCTGCAGCTAACTCTAACCTCGGAATGGATACTGTCTTTAGTGGTGCCACACGTGTCTTTGACACTAATAATTTGCATGTAACTGTACCATCTGGATGCACTGTACGAATGTAAATGGCTGCTCCGTAAGCTGTGCTTGAAGCATCATAAAAACCGTGTATCTGTACGTCTAATTCTTTTGAAGTACCTAACTATCTGTCTATACGGCATTTTGCAAGAAGAATTATCTCTTCCACCTGTACTCTATTTCTATGGGTATTAGGTCATCCCATCCTGTACCTAATCTCCAAAAGTCTTGGATCATGATCTTGCCTGTGACTGTAACCGGTCGTAAAGCTGGGCTATGCAGCTAATGATCTTTCTCTTTGTGAGAATGCCGTCTAACTTTGGTGTTTTCACCTCGTATGTAAATTGGTCTATACCAATCAGGCATTTAAGTCCTAAAATGATGACTCCTCCTCCCCCGAAAACACCAATGACTCCTCACCGTTGCCAGCATTCATCTCCTTCATGAATCTAGAGGAGCTTGACTTCCATTGGCATAACTCGAAACCAGCACCTTTCTATATCCTGTACATCTCTTTGGCTAACTTTATTGCCTTAGCTTCGTCTGACTCGCCTGTGGTGCAATCATCCATGTAGTAGTCATTTTCGATTGCCTTGGCCACTTCTGGGAACTCTGCTTTCACTTCTCTTGCCGCCTGTACCAACGATATAACTGATAAATGCGCTAGAGACGTCAATCCAAATGTGATGACTGTCAACCAATATACGCGTAGTGGCTGATGCCTGCCTTCTTTCCAAAAGATGCGTTGCAGGTCCCATTGATCTGTACTGAGCCTAACTTGATTGAAAATCTTATTTATGTCACCGCATACTGCAATGCCTTCTAAAACGGACTATCACCTTATGCAGATCCTTCTGCAGCTTCTCACCTTACATCTGTACATCTTTTGAGGATATACCTTTATCTGTTTATCTTTAGACTCTACGAAACTTCTTTTCTATACAGTGGTGGGGTATGTGATATACCGCAGCGCCTGTGTTCACCTTTCTGTTCACAATCTGTACATGACCGCACTGAATGCTTACACGCATTTTCTTGATGTAGTTTTTCTTTCAACTGTACGTTCTTCTCTAATTTGTTCTCCAGGCACCTAAACCTGCCCAGTGCAATTTCTCTCGAACTGCTATTTTTCTCGAACCCTTCTTTCAGTGGCATCTTCACCACAAATACGCCTTCTTCGTCGCGATGATGCGTCTGTATAAAATACTTCTCTACAAGCTTTTCTTCTTCTGTAAGACTGGGACATATCTCTACCTGATCCATTTGCCTACTTTTCAGCAGCTGGTCTAACTGGTTTTCTTTATCGATTTTCATGCCTGTACTACTACTGTCTACATTGTCGTAAATTCCGCAATTGACACCTAGAACAACTGTACCTAGCGATGTCTCCAGCGATGTGGTGCCATCTGCTTCTTTAGAGAAAAATGATTTCGCAAAGAAGTCTACTCCCAATAATATGCTCACCGGGTCTGGTTTGAAATATTCCGGATCGGCATATCTAACTGAATCTGTACTCGTTCTACCCTTCACCTGTACTGTACCTACAGGTAGGATTGGCTGCCATTGACTTTCCTCTGGTATCATCCAAACGGAAACTGACGTGTGCGGTTCTGATACGCTTGATGCGAACCATGGGAATACCTTTACTTTGCCCTTGCGTGTAACTGTAAACGGCTTTCCTTGTGTGAATCCTTAATTTGTCCACCATCAGGTTTAGATGGGACCCTGTATCTAACATCGCACGGAAAGGTCCATGCATTAGGCCATCGACTGCAACTTTGACTAAAACAGTCAGGATCAAAGTCCTTCATACTCCGAGAAACTAACGGACTGTACATATTTTTCTCAACTTCCTCGCCACTACATTGCGAACACTTTCTCCTGTACTTTCCTGTACCTTTGTTTTCCTTGACAATATCTGCAGCTGTTGACTCAACGCCCGCCGCTTCCTCTACTCTTAACTCGCCTATCTTGCTGTTTGGCGTCTGCAGCTTGGCCGAAAACAAATCCTGATTTTGCTCGTCCTCTACCTTTACATCTTTATTTTTGCCTGTACCTGTACATATGTACCCGCTGGATATCTGCTCTCCTGTACATGCCTATACTGTCTTCTGCTTAGTCAGTCCTGCTCCATCCTGTCGCCTGCTACCCTCATTGCCTTACCCCTGCTCTTTGCTTGAGCTGGATCATTGTACTGGATTTCTCCTTCCTCATTTACCTGTACACGCACCGCTGTTAGCACATGCTTGTTTACCTCCTTTGATTGACTTAGATGTATGTTTTGCTTTGGAGCACCTGGACAGCTTCTTTGGTAGCAATTATTTTTTTGTTTGTGCCCATGTTTGAAACAGTTTGGGCAAATTGCTCGTATCTCTACAAATTCTTCTGTGCCTCTAAACGACAGAGCACAGAAATCTGGACACTCCCAGATCTGGGTATCTTCTTTGCGCACCTCATATGGAGGGCGTCCTTCGCACCTTTAGGGACAATTGCCCTCTCCTGTACACTTCCTCTGGATGCTGGACCTGTTCTGGTTGCAGTTTGTTTAGCAACCACATCTACCTCTGTATGGCCTTTTCTATTCTAACGAGCGCCTGCTACGTAAGATAACGCAGCCACCTTATCTATTCACTCCAGCATCGTTGACAACTTCCGCAATTGAAGTCGCGCTGGAGCTCATATTGTGGAGCAGTCTCCTGGTGCAGCTTCTCACGCAACACGTTTACGACGAAGAAGTCCAAGGCCTCTTCTATCAGTCCTAATGCCTATAACTAACGCATGACCTCGTGCGTCGTGTTCGCAATCCTCTGAAGCTCGTTGGCTGACGGTCGGCTGCTTAGCTCAGGGAGATTGAGCAATTGGCGCAGATAGTCGCGCCCGATCAGATACTTCCGATCGTATATCTTCTAGAGCCGTTCCCAAACTTCGTTCTGTACCTTAATGCCTGTACACTGTTCCTGTATGGGCTGTACTCTGGGACGCAGTGCCTCCATCCTATCCTCAAACTCCGCGCGAGACTGGTAGTAGTCTAATTTGACCGATTCCTTGAATTCGATGTATGTGACTATGTCGTCACCCTCGGCTTCGTCTAGCAGACCTTTATGCAGCTTGCAAAGTCTCAGCTAGTCCTCCTGTACAGTATTGAGGCGCAGATCCGCATTTTTGTAAGAAATGGCGGCTGCTTCCTCCGATTCGGCAAACTTGCGTGCCATGCTGATTGTATGACTGTCGCTTTTGCCTGGTTGGATGCGTCTAATAACTTGGGAATAGAACTAAATTGATCCCATTTAATCTGTACCTTCACCGAAAAAAAAAAACCCATGATTGGAGCGTTATGATCTGTACTCTAATCTATAACTTGTTCTAGTGGATGCAAATTAATCAATACTATTATTTTCAGTACAAATTGCGAACTTCTAATTCGCTGTGGACATCTTGATTGAGTCCGCCTGTGCTTTAATTTGCACAATTTCTCAACCTGTACTCTAACGTGAGTATACTCATTGCTCTGACTATGCATTTGTTTTGCCTTTGCACCTATACTGACATGTCATATACTGTACCCTATTCCTATCGCCCAGCATTTTGGCATCTTGTGCTAGCTTTTTTGAGCGTGGAATTCTAACATCCTATACTAGCCAAGTTAATCCCATGACTACCTAACATGCATGCTTCTTAATTCCTGTACAAACTAACAAATCTCACTTTACACTTATAACTATACCTAATACCATCTCTACCATCTACCTAATAGTGATCACTATATTCTTACTAAATTCCTATACAAAATCTGCAGTTTCACTGTAAACTCATAAAATTCTATACTTCTTCTGTATCATCAATAATCCCGGCGACACACTGCCCCAGCAGCTGTGCATGTTTTTTGACTGCCATCGAAGCAAACCGACAACTTTGAACAAAATATGTTTTTATTATTTCTAGTACCGAATGAATAATTTGCACCACTTCATGAACTATCTTCCTGTACATTCTACACACTGTACATTTTATACACTGTACATTCTATACGCTATATATAATATATAATAATTTGATATTTTGCAATCACTTACCCTTTACATATTTCCTTTGTTGTTTCTTTTGTATTTGTTGTTGTCTTGTTTTTGTTTTATTTTCCTGTACTAATAATTGTATTTGACCTCGTCGACTGGCTGCCGTTGCCGTGGAGACCATCGGAATTATTTTTTTTTTGTTGCTGTACGGTACCTTTTTTTTCTTTTTCCTTGTGCGTGTGCGTGAAGTCAGACGACACAAAAAAGAGGTATTCAAAATCTCAGCAGCCTGTATTTGGGGATGAAAATATTGTTCGTCACAATATTTTTCTCGTCAGTTTTTGTGTTTATGGGTTCCTATGCTCCGTTTCCTTTTGTTTCTTCCTGTGTTGTTTTTGTTGTTCTCCCCTGTTGGGAACAAACAAATAACAAACTCTGTACATACATGATTAAACCTGTACACATCGATAGCGGCAACGTCGCATTTCGCAATTTTTGTTCGTTGTTTTTTTTTTTTTATTTGCATGCCGGCATATGTATATATATGTATGTCTATGTACATAATTTGTAGTTTCTGTACTGCGGTCAATGATGAATGATCATCAGGGCCTGTACTCTTTATCACTTTTATCTGTATCACTTTTATGTTTATCTATACCACTTGTATCTCTACTTGTATCTGCCTGTAGGTACTACACGAATACTGTACACGAACACAAAATTGCGCGTTTCATTCCTTCGAACACTTTAAACAAATATTTTTTTTATTTATTTCACTGATTCTATATCCGGCTCGACATGGACCAATGTATTTCGCGGAAATGAAACTCGTGACTTGTTTAGAGTCGGGAAAATAAATAAAAACCCGACTATTAATTTGTTCTTTATTATTCACTAATTCCTTATGTCTGCCTGTACTTCTGTACGGTCAGAATGTGACTGAGCTGCTTGACAACCTCTTCTCTTATTCTATGAAGAGAGTCGCCAGCTTGCTCATTTATTATATTTAAAGTAAGAGGGACTCATACACGAGTGCTACAATATACCCATGTATGAGTGATTCGATACAATATGAGAATAAGTCGTAAAGTAAATTTCATTCCGCTAGGTAATTAGGATTCTTTTTCAAACTCGGCGTCAAAAAATACCTATTACCACTATAACTATTTTTTTTTAACAATATCCAAATAATTTAACCTAATCGAAATTTCATCCACACAATGCGCAATTCATTGACCTGAAGTGTCGCCTCACTTTGACATTTCATTCTGCATTTGGATAGTATAACAATGCAGTTTTGTGTGTTTATGACTGTGAAAGGTTGATAAAATAGTCAAAGAGGACACTCAAATATTTAAATAACAACGACAAAATGTTCGGCGGCACTCTGTTATTCCTTTCAGGTGATTTCAGACAAAACTTCAACTAACATCGGAATTTAACGCAAAATTCGCCAAGTCGAGGTCTGCGAAAGGCTTACTTCTTGTGCATGACGAAGAATTGACTCCCTTATGTTTTGCTCAACCTTTCATAATCAAATAATATTCGACCTAGTTCGCCGCGGTCGCAAAAATCTCAGTGGTTGGATTCTGTAAAAAACGAAACGAAAAATAATTTGCATTTCAAAAAACGAAAGAAATCAAGCGAAAGTCTGCTTCATGTAACTGCTTTCGTTTTCTTCTTTTCGTTCGCAAGGGCTTAAGAAACGGTGTTACAAAAAAGTTAAAGTTTGAGAAGCTCTATAAAATCAAATATACGTTGTTTTGATGGCAGACCGCTTTCAATGTAAGCATTTCGTTTTTTGAACATTCGAATAATATTGTAATAACAATTAACAATTACCGACATACAAACCAGCACTTTTATTCAACAGCGTAGCAATCGCTGTATTCCTTTCGCACGAAACGAAAATAAATTTCGTTTTTGGACTTACATGAAGCAAAGAAAAGGAAAACATTAATGAAAAAGCTCTCCATTTCGATCATATGAAATTTCCTTTAGTATTCGAAGTTACATGAAGCAAAACGTTCTTTTAAACGAAACCGTTTGGACATTTTCATCTTACAGAATCCCACCCCTGATGGTTCTTTGCTCGCAGCATGCTACAAAATCTCTAAAACTGGATTCCAAGGGACACAGGAGATAGCTGGCGAACTCAACCACTTTTCATTTCCGAAGCACGAGCGGAGAAAATGATTTGTATGAAAGCCACAGACAGGATGTAAACCTCGTAGTCACTCACAGATCATCGATAACTTTTTGCGACCTCCAGTTTTTTGAATGACCTTTTTTGCAATCAAGGTTCAAAATTCCCAGTCGCTTCCTTCAGCTACAGGAGTTTCTAAGCAAAATCTAACTGAACTTAAACACTAATCAAAAATCTCCTACTTTTCTATATTCAAGCCTTAAGGGTCTAAAAATTGCTTCCATCTTCATCATCGCATCCGAAAATAAATTGGGTCGCTACGACCCATCATATTCCGCCCGAGATAATACCCCACTCCCTATTCCGTTCAATTGTTTAAAAGTATCACTACAGTTCCGCTGCAAACTTTCGATTCACAGTCCAAAGATAAGACTACAAAAAACAACTACACGCCTGTCCTTTTTGTGTTGGCAAAAATAATTCCCCTAACACTCCCTATCTCAGTCCCACTGTAAACTTGAAGAATTATATTATGCAAGTGTATTGAACATTCCCTTTCCGTCCAATGAATACATTACACTAGTGTGTTAGCAGGAGCTAGGGAATTGAGTTTTCCAATTCCAGGCGAACGCAAGAAAAAAAGAAACACAAGTCCACAAGTGAATCCCTCTTCGAAGCGAAATAAAAAGAAAGCGGATGATAAAAAAGTTTTTCTCTATCTACCCTCACTTCGCATCGGTTGAGCCAAGAAGTCCTTTCGCTTTCCACCACCCCGCCATATACACAGTGGTTATCTGGCCTAGCCGCGAGCTACCTCCATTCATACTCATAGTGTGCTTTCAAATATACACGACGAGTTCTACACCATGTAGTATTGAAAAGCGCTATCCCTATCCTTTGGCCGTGAAGCCAAGCAGTTGCCTGAATTATGGCAATGCAAGGATATTTTATGCTGTAACTGTGACCTCCTTAGGGGTTGTAACATAACTTAAGTGAAAAGTTTTACGGTTGTTGTTGTTTCATAGACCACTATAGGATGTAGTCAGATCCAGAGCCTCCTTTCATTTAAACTTTTTTCCCTCTACCTCGTCCTTGTTATTATTTTTGTGAATTCAATCAATGAGAGGTGGTTTTCAACTTTCTTTTTGGTGGCTCCAGCGTTCCATGCGTCGTGCTCGATTGTCCTTCGACACCGAGATTGAGTTGACTCGATTTTTTTTCTTCATTTTGTAGCAGGATTTATTGGAGAAAAGTTCAAAAGCCAAGAAGTGTTGGGGAATTTCCAGTTTTTTCACAATTCTTCACGGATCAATAGAGTCAGCTACATCTTTCAGTATATCGCAGACACATACAACAAATCACGACATCAATATCAACACGATGATGACGATTCCCCCTAGACAAGTTTTCATTGAGTATAGAAGAAAACTCAAAGAGCGCCCTCCCAACAGAGCACCAGATTAAATAGCTCCAGGGATTCATAATCAAAGGACTCTAAATAATATTGTGTTTGCTTAATGCTGCCTGCACGATGCACGTGATTCCGTGAATGTCATCGTCGGTGGACTATTTTCTGTGCGATATCGATTAGAGATAGAGAGATAGTAGCGATGCAGGCAATGATGGGCAAAGGATTTGCGATCTCAAATGGGGGTATAGGGGTTCAGCGTTTGCAATTTACGAGGATGCGATGTACGCACATGGATTTTATTAAGTAAATCTACTGCCGGGGGCGTTTGTGGATCTGTTGAATTTTTGAACGTATATACCCCGCTTGTTTGCACAGAGGAGTTTCACCCTCAATTTGAGTTTTATTATTGTTTGCGTGTTGTACGTTGTGTATATACGTTCAACTGTATCACACGGCGAAGTGAATCCTTGGAGGAGTTTGCGTCTCCGTTTGCCGAATGGAATAAACAATTTTTAATCACTTAGACTGAGTGCGGGTTGTATTCGTACCGTGTGTGTGTTTAAGGATTCGGCGGTGTCTTGAAAGATTTAGAAAGTTCATTTCAATCAAAGCTATGCATGGCACTTATGGGAGTAATCCTGCGTGGAAGGATAGTAAATGTTGGATGTGCTGTTGTTGTTCTTTTTGGCAATTTTTCGCGAAGTTTTATAGGAAAAATAATTATTTTCCCTCTGCAAATGGCAGGAACAAATTCGACAGAACCGATGTAACAAAAGGGAGCTTCTCGATTCAGCCGTTTGGATATGGTATTTAAATGTGTGGTAGCCTGGTAGCCCAAAAACATGACTAACACAAGCGAGTAGTGGGAGGAAAACACTAAAACACAAGCCTCACTCTGTTGGAGGTTTAGAGTCCATTTCTCTGAAGGCAGTCAGTTTAATTTCAAAACATTCCCCCAGCATTAGTCTTCCGATCCAAGAGACGGCTTTCCCCACTGGGTATACCTTCGGAAGAAAGCAGTACGTGATAAGTTCCATCACACCTTTTAATGTTGCCTTGGTTTTTGGGTCTGACTATAAATATTTCTTTATTTTTGGGTATTTGCTGTAAAGCTTTTAGAATCGAACTAAGTGTAGGTACTGTTCAAATTTTTATTGGCAGATGTTAACAAAATATTTCCAAAAATACAAAGCTGTCAGAATGGTCTGCAGAGACGAGCGTGGGAATACGTTATTTATATGCTAACGATTTGAAAATTAGGCAGGTATCTACCTTTCAACCTGCACAATGATTTCCGTCTATCCGAGATTCAAATTTAACTCTGACAAGACTGATGTCAAAAAAGCGGCAGATAATTTGGTAAGGCTGCAATGTTTTGTCAGATCAAGGTATGCCCGATGATTGGAACTTCAGCATCATGTGCCCGCCACTATATAGTAGGTCTGTAAACAGCGCCAACTACAGACTAATCAGTTTATTTAAACGCGTAAAAATTGACGTCAAATTGACGAATACCCCAATCGGTCTACCTAAGTCCGGTTTAAGGCAATCCATCTATACAAAAAAATCATCATTCCCCGGCATACGAAGCACCTCCTCGTTGAAGATTTTAAAATTGCCTACGATTGTGTACGCGTTTTTGAAGGGTTTTGTTAACCCTGTGAAACTTGACTTTAAATAATTTCGCTACCTCGACATAGTTGGCAAGAACATGACCAAAACCTGTCAGACGAGGTTCTGGGCATTCATGTCGGTTGGTTGGTCGCGTAGGTAAGCTTATGCTCTACAACAGGTATACAGGGTCAAAAGTTTATTAATGCTAAGGAAATCTCCTCATTAAGAAGCCGTGCATACCAGTGGCGTAGCGTCTATATAACCCGATTCCTACCGATTTCCTTTTTTTAAATTTCCACCATCAACACTATCTACCAAAATCCATATCCACTTATGCATAAAACTCTACCAAATGAATTCGATATTCACAAAATGGTACACCCACGTAAGCCATAAAATAATCATTGTGTGTGTATCCATTTGCATTCATCATCGTCACGACAAAGCGAACAGCGAAGGTTTAGGGTTACCTTGTTAACTGGGGTTATTAAAACTCTCACTAAATCGTTGATTTTACGAGAACATTTGCTTTCATCTCTATTTTCTTATTTGAACTCTGTCACTGTGTTGTTTTACAACTCTTTGTTTAACCCGCTTGGCTTCGACTCCCCATTTTAAAATGTTTACGCCACGCCACTGGTGCATACACCTGACCTACTAAAGAGAACTTTAGTATGGACTTAATTTAGCTTAGGGATAAAGCTTTAACTAAATTGCTGAAGAACTGTCTTGAGCACGCTTTGCACTACTCTCACAAATGTCTTGAGATTTACAGAGTAGATGAGAAATAACTCTGCAACATGTATGTCATCACAATAGCTTCATGTATCAGTATCAAAAGGTTTTGGGTACTTACGTATTTTCCTAGACTTTATGTGGCAACTCCAGGCAAGTTCTGACTAAGTGGCAAAAGACTCGAAAGCCTGCGCGCTTAGACTGACTCTATCAATGTGGATGGTGGTATTTCTCTTGGATATTCATCCCGTCTCAAGTAGTTCCGTAGCTTTAGGTAAGGCCAGACCATTTGCCGGTAACACGATATTTATGTTAGAAAGTATCAGAAAGTCTCTCTTTCGAATATATGCCTGATGGAGCTATCCTTACATACAGAAATATTAAAGACCTCCCTATCAGGGTATATTCTTTTGTTTGGTATGTCGAGGTCGGGTATACCCAAAGTCGAAAATGTTTCAAGTCAGAGACGAATCGGCTTCCTAAAAATATAACTACATCTTATTTAGTTTTGAAGAGCTCTTCCTTAGAAAGATGGATCGCACTATTACCTGCTTGTAATTTTATTTTTAAGACCAATGACAAAAGCGGGAAAAATATCAGGCTAAGTTTTCTTCTTGATTTCGACCTTCTAAAAGAAAGCACTTCGATTAACCCCGTTGAATGACTCTCAGTCTATCAACGACTCTTCCAAAACGTCACAATGAACTTTATCTACCATGGGTCGAATCGCGTCGTTCGTGAACGAACATTACGTGACAGAATTTGTTTTTGTTTCACATGTCAAATCAACATAATTTCGTGTACGTAATGCTCGTTTACGGACGACCCGATTTGACCCCAAAAGTGGACATAATCCTTGATTGATTGCCGATGGAGCCTAAGAAGGATATTCCCTGACAACCTTTATGCGCAAGCTACCTGATCAAAGATCTTAAAATATATCCACTGAGTGGGCGCATGGACAAGTAGTTGACTCCTCCGCACTTCAAAAGAAGTAGCTTCCCTTCAATCCACACCCCTCCTTGTCCACATATCGAAAATCAAATTATCCAGAATAAGCTATTCCCAAAGAACATTAGCCCATTACTCAACCACCAGCATCATGAGTCAGTGCGTCGCTGTAGATACCCTCATCCCTCTTCGGTAGAACTTTTTGAATTTGAATCATCCTAGAATGACTCACTCCCAGTCTCCCTGACGGAAAATCAACCAAATGTTCGACATAAATCTCTGCTGCCAGCATCATCAGCATTACCGCAACGATAATAAATGTATCCATTAGCAAATATACAAAAATAAAATTAATTAAGTCTACACAATGCCAACTAGAGGCCTGACGCCTCCCCCCATTATGTGTTGAGATAAAAATCATTGCGAATTGAGTTAGCAAATTTCACAGAAATACAATATTCGTCTCGGCCTAGCTAATGGCCACTTTATGCACAAAGGAAGCTCGTCCTTCGATCGGCTGACGACGAAGAAAATGTTCGAAAATGACACCGGGAGGAGGTCACAGACCCTCCTCAGAGATCAGCATAATCAACGAGATGTTGACACTGACACTTTAGGTGGGCCCCCGCCCGCGCCAGAAAAAAAAAACTGTACACAGTTCATATATCCATCACCCTGCGTTTATTTGCATCCATTAATACATTTATTAAAATAAATTACGCGCGTTGTTAAGATATCCTTGGAGCCCTTCTGTGCGAGTGTCCCTTCGAAACTCATTTGAATACTTTCGCTTCGAGTTATGAATGCCTTCGTCATTTGTCTTAAGAGAGGAATTTCCGCCTTGTCTCGCGCGCATCATCGCAGCCAACAAAACAGTGTGTCCTTGCGGCACAAATAGACTTTTTCCCTTAATTTGGAAAATGCCAAAAAGTACGAATGTTTGTTTGTATGGCAGACACGCAACCGTCATTCTAATAAACATAAAATGAGTTTTGAGCAGCTATGTGATTTATTGGGCCATTTATTTCAATTACTCTGTCTTCCTGGGGAAAAAAGTAAAAATAATAGCAAGGACAACGGGCGCCATGGAAAGTGGGAGTATACACTGTGTGGTGTTGCTCTGCCGCCACCGCCGCCTTATCGTCATCCCTTGTATGTAGTTTAGCGCTCGCACTCTGTGTTCAGCAAGTGCGGATCCACTGCGGGGGTACTTTGAATTTATTTAGCTTATTCCAGGAAAGTGGGTGAAGCCCACAGGGATATTCAAATTACATCACTTTCAAGACAGATTCTGTGAAGTCATTAAAAGAATTCCGTGACTGCGTCGACATCATGTCTCAAGGTGTACCTTTCAGTGGGATGAGGAGCTTACTTTGAAGGTCCGTTTTCAGAGTACTGCGTCATTCAAATAGTCTGAATATTTTAGCCCAGTTTGAGTGGGTAAATTCTTTTCAATGGAATTATTGCAGAAATTAAGTACCTTGTGGGTCGCAAATGGTCATAGGAACCTAGGCTAAACTTCCACAACCATTCTTATGACGAAACTCGTCACCTCGCTCAGTGGTCCTTCTCATTAACGATAGCCCATTAAAATAGGAAGGCTATCTGTTCAGGACCTTTAGTGCTGCCGGACTGGAATGGAAAGAAGGCTTTAAAGTCCGCCATGTTATCACTTTATGGACACATGTTCTCCGTTGGCAACGATTTTTGCTTAGAAGACCAATCGGAATGAAGTCTAATATAGTCTTCTATATTAGACTTCAAATATTATATATTACCTTCAAAAAGCATGAGGTTTGCCTTCATTTTCAAAATTGCTGAAAGACTTCCAGCGCCGGAACCAAACATGTGGTAAGCCGTATCGCACATTTTTTACGGAAGACTCTAATTAAAGTTGAAAAACTACTGCCTGCACTTGACCTGCACGACATACTGTTTAAAAAAAAGCTATGACGTTAATATGCACACACACAGAGAGAGAGAGACTTCTATTCAGTCAGTGGTCGTGGTCGTGGATGAGAAATGGCAACCGCATGAGTAATTAGAGGTAAGGACAAAATTAAGTTTGCGGAATCGGGCCTGTACTTAAAGCCATTCATACTCCCTCCTCTGTCTGATCAGCTCCTCGCATATCCATGTACATTATTGGTGTAGCAAAGATATAGCTACTAATGGATGTGGCATCGGCCAAACCAAAATGTAAGGGTGGTGTGAGACAACCCATACATACCAACCGACAGAGGGTGCCAATGTTAAATAATACAAACGAGGTGCTAAATTGAATTTCAGATGTATAGCATCCAGCTAGAGCTGGATGCGAGAAATGTACGATGTTGTTTCGTTTTTCTGGTTAAGTGAAGGTTTTTTGAAGCTTCTGCTTGCCGCCTTCTTCTCCATGGTGGTAAGTTATTTGGCATCAGCTGTGCCCGTCGAGCGGTAATTAGAAGGCTCGTGTTTTGTAAATGATACCTATGGGTGTGATTATTTAACTGTCGTTCGCGACCGGTTGTTTGTACAGTTTAGTTATACAGCTGTGGGTGTATACTATGGAATATTCAATGGACCTGAGATGAGATGAGATGAATGCGGAACTTTGAAGGCGACCTCTAATGGTTATATAATATGTGCGCTCTGCCCCCGGGGGTGTCTGGCGTAGAAATGTGTACTTTGTGGATTGCATTTTGTATAGTTAAGTGCGAGTGTGTAGACTGTAGATACTGGGGACGTTCCTGATGCTGATGACAGGTCACAAAATTATTGCAGGATATTTATTCTATATGAGCGGTTGCCATGTAAGTTTGGCTTTAGAAGAAGGCAGACTTTCAAACGTCCTGCCCCTGTCAGTGAACATAGAAATTCGACCAGAAGAACGAAATTTTCCAAATTTTTCGAGTGATGTCAAATTTTGTAACAGTTCTTTTTTGGCACGTTTCGACTCTTTCTTGCAAGAATTTTTAACGCGTGTTTTATCATCTTCTTGACGTTCTTTGATGCGTTTTTTACAATTTTTTTGAACGCGTTTTTGACGCACTTTTAAGGCGTTTTTTTACACAGATTCGATTAATTTTTTCAAGACTTTTATCATACATTTTCATCAGTTTTCGACGCCGTTTTAAAAGTTTTTTGACCCGTTCTGAGAGTTCGGACGCATTTTTAATTTTTATTTTGATGCATTTTTCACCAGGTTTCTGACGAGCTTCTCGACCAATGTATTTTTTAACATCTTTTTCACTAGTTTTTGAATATTTTTTTGCAAGAATTGTTTGATGCGTTTTATTATTCAATTCTTGACATTTTCGAATGCGATCTTCACCAGTTTTTGACGCATTTGGAATACACTCTTTTTTAAAGAGTTTTTATTTTTTTATTTGATTCAAGTCGTTTTTTTGACTCGTTTTCCATCAGTTTTTAACAATTGTATGACAAGTTTTCCGACGCTTTTTAAATTTTGTTTTCAACTTGTTTCTGTCTTTTTAATACATTTTCTTACGCGTTTTTTTGGTTTCTTTTATAACGCATTTTTACCCTTTAAATTAATTTTGACCCATTTTAGACTAACTTTGACTCCATTTTATGCGCTTGTGATGTGCTTTTCTCACCAGTTTTTATGTTTTTTTTTCACGCAGATTTTATATTTATTAAGAACTGTTCGATGCTTTTTATTATCCGATTACCGAGGTTTTTCAATGCGCTTTTCACTAATTTTTAACGGGTTTTTGACGGATTTGACTCTATTTTGAAGAAGTTTTACTGATTGTTTTCGTTTACAGTTTTTCAACAGTTTAAGGACAAATTTTCCAAAGCTTTTTTTAAAATTATTAACTAGTTCTTAGATTTCCGATGCGTTTCGTTACGCGTTTTTGATCTCTATTGTAATGCATTTTTGAACTGGTTTTCAATGTATTTTTGGCCCGTTTTACACTAGCTTTGAGTCCATTTTACGAGTTTGTGACTTGTTTTTTAACGAGTTTTTTATGGGTTTTTACGCAGATTTGACTTTTTTAACAATTTTTTGATGGTTTTCGTCTCTTTTTTGATGACGCTTCTTATTATCCGATTCTTTTCGTTTTTTGACTCGTCTTTTCATAAGTTTTTTAACAGTTTTAGGACAAGATTTCCAAAGTTTTTTTTTTCAAATTATTATTCATAGATTTCCGATGGGTTTTTGCACGGTTTTTACTCCGTTTTTAACGCATTTTTTACCAGGTTTTTAATGTGTTTTTGACTCGTTGTACACAAGTATTGACTCCATTTTATGAGTTTTTTTGTATCAGTTTCTTAATGTTTTTCGATGCGATTTTCACCAGATGTTTGCTGCGTTTTTTACGCAGATTCGACTTTTTTTCAAAAGTTTTCCGACTTGTTTTCACCATTTTTGCGCTAAACGTTTTCAACACTTTTTTCAAGGCATTTTTTACTCTTTTTACTGTTTTTTTTTTATTGGCTTTATTCATTTAACTTAATTTAAATGTTATATATTTTATGACGCCTTTTGCACCAGTTTTTAACCATTTTTCCCGCATTTTCGGAGTACCTAGTTTATTCTTGCCTTTTTTGACGGTTTTTGGCCCGTTTAAAAATCGATTTTTTGAAATTTTCCAAATTTTCGTAACTTTTCCTCTCTCTATCGTGTCAGCGCCAACTCTACACTTTCCATATATCATTCAATGTAACGATTTGTCGTAAAACACATCACTAATGTAAAGCCTCCCAAACATACAAAAATAGGTCCACCCCTCACAATTCCTTCAAATCAATCACATCGATTATCGGCTCGCATTATCGTGTCTACTTATACAAAATCTATAATTAAAAGTCTTTCTCGTCCAAGACTTGACAAGGTACTACTGCGCGTATATCTCAACACTATGATCCTCCGCCACCTTCAAACTTCCCACATCAACCAAATGAAAAACTGTTTCTTAAAATCCATAAAGTTCGCCAAAGAATGCATACAGAGACAGATACGCCAAACAAAAGCCTCAGATTTATTGCCTCTTTCCGATGCATTTATGTCCGCCATTACTCATCCAATCAACATCGATGTGCATCCATTATCCATTACATATTTAACACGCCACAATCACGTGACAAATAAACTGCCTCCTAAACTGTGTCTATCGTTCGATTTCACACAGGGAAATAGTTCATTCTCGCAGTCCTCGCCCAAATCCAACTTCCAACTCCAATCCGCATATAAAAGCGAAGACGACTACGGGAAGCGCTTTCACGTTCAAATTGTCACATCCAAGTGTAGGTATGTGGCGAACGTACCAACGATGGCTCAGCCAGCAATTTATTGACTCCTCGAGAAATCGGCAAGAATTGTTCCACATTTTCAAAAAAAAAAAAAAATAACGAAGACTGTTGTAACCCATGAGGGGGTGCTGGAGAGGAGCGTCAACAACGGCATCCACATCCAATAATAAATCTTTAAGGAATATGTCGTCACTTGACCCGGGGGATGTCGGCGCTCATAAATCGCGCCCGAGTAATTGGTGCTGACTTGTGACTTTGAAAAAAAGAGAATGTTTAAAATACATCCCGGCAAGGCCCCAACACCAGCACACCATCAAAAGGAATTAATTCGCGCCGGACTGCCACTGCGACTGATGATGAGCGCAGCCCAGACAGCCTCGTGTAAGTAGTGCAACATATCGCTGGAGACGAAACGTGGACGCTGGCGCTGGAAAGGCGAACAGCAATAAATAACGATTAAGTGTACAGCGAGTATTAGTTTCGGGGAAAACTCAAGTTGGGAGGGAGCGTGCATTTTTGGTACACCAAACTTATGCATTTCGTTGGGACTCTCTGTGATTTCTCCGATCTTCCTCCGAAGTGTCACGCCAAGGAAATGAAACTTCTGTTTAATTTTTATATTTTGGGAAATGCACCACCAGAATCAGAATGTGGGTTTCGTATTTTACTGTGTATATTTTGATTTACGAGTTGATGTCGTGTTGGGAGTGGGAACTGGGAACTGGGAACCTGTAACTGTGACTATGAGATATGGATTTTTTTTTTCCTGATGGCATTTCGTATGATGGAATTTTTGGATGGTGAATATGTAGGCTAATAGCAATAGGGGGAAGGGCAGCCCCGTTGCGGTAATTATTCATTTCTAAGACTTGTATTAGTTTGAACTAGTTTTTTGGTGCTCATTGGGGGTAGGGATTGCTCTATTTGTTGCAAGTTGGGAAGGACATACCACATACGAACGCCATGAGGGATATAAGTATAGTAAGGTAAAATTATCCAAGCGGGCTAGTTTTCTATATATGCTCTGGGAGAAGCAATATTTTGTGCGATGTTCTGCACTATTTTGAGCTACATGGTATAGAAATTTGATTTTAAGTCTATTAAGTTCATAAGTTAAAAACCCGGTGGGTTTTTCTAAGCTAATAAATCGAATTTTGAAAAATTACCTCATTTACGAACTCATTGTAGTGTTCATATGCGTAATGGGTAATTTTTCCTACACACTGTTGCGATTTTTCCCTTTGTTCCCACAATCTGTAAAAATTAGTCCCACTGTCCAACATAAATTTTCAATTTCTCTTTGTGTTTGAGTTATGACAATTATTTTCGTAGCTAGCATAAGGTAATTTTGTTTGAAAAAATATTAATAAATTTTGTAAACAGAGTCTTCAGAATATCATATTTAAAGTTTTAAGCAGTTTGTCCTCTCGAAACAGTCTCTTCTGTCTGGTAAGCAGCTGCAGTTTGAACTAAGCAACTCTGGTTTAAGTGATCAGCGAATAATCTTTTTTTTATTGTAGCGAATAACGATTTTTTTAATATACTGTCAATCTTAAACATAATTTACTAGGTAGACTGTAATCATTTTGTAAAACAAACAAATTTGCTCTTGAATACATATTGCCTAGCGAATTTGTAAAATAATTTTTGGCAACTAAACACTGTTCTAAATCAAAATAATTTAAATACGATCGTTCTCAACGTAACTTAAGAAGTGTGAGGGACATTTTTAAGAAAAAAAAACCCTTAATTAAGCTGAAAATTCCCCTTTTCCCACAAATCATATTTTTCACTATTTTCTGAATTTCCACTTGGACACTTGGGTAATTTTTTGCAATCTTAATAACGAATATAATCTATAGATATTCGACCCTAGCGAGGTATCCGTCGGAACGGAAAATTCTCCGATTTTATACAATTCGGAGGTTTTTTGCTTAGAGGTATTCTTCGGAACACTATTCGGAATATTTCTTCCACATTTTGTAACGCATATCGGCGAACTACGTTGAAGTGCGATGAAGTGCATTTTTTTCTTCAATTTTTGACAGCTAGGTTGCGATATCCTCCGACAGAATTTTTTTCCGGAATTTGTTTACGATTTCGATTTGACCTTCCGACAGAGTATGCGTTGCGGAGAATTTTCCGTTCCGACGGATACCTCGTTACGGCCGATTAGTCTTCAAGCACAAAATTTTTGTATCATTCTTTTTGAATCAATTTCTATTAAAATCAAGTTTACCTCGGGATGGTAATCTGTTCTTATTTATTATTACTAGTAACGCTCGTGGTCAAAATTCGACTAATTTTGTCTGTAGATAAAGTAACAAAAGCCAACTTGTTTAATTTTAGGGGTACTTAAATTGCATACCTTTATGGGTTAATGAGACCCTCCAACAGGTTCTAATCTAAGATGATTAAATTCGTTACTATGGAAACGTGACGGCGACAAATTAAATGGCAACAAAATGCTTTCTATTAACTGCTAAGCATTTTGTATGGAAAATTCTTAACAGAATTTTACCAGTCTTAATGGCGACATATACCTACGATTTTTTGTTTCTGCACATCTATGGCACAGTACCTTTCGAATGATATAAGTTTTATTCTACTCATTTCATGATAAGTACTTAAAAAGTGTACGGAAAATTTTGATGTTTACGTATTAATATAATGATTTTTTGTTATTACTTTGATGTGCAGTAATGTACGTACAAATGTATTTTACGAAGGTTTTACCTTAATCTTATAGTTTTTCAGGTATTATTGTTGAACTCCATACTGGAAATGACCTACTTGCCAGTTGCCACATAATTTTTTGTCGTTTCTAAAAAAATAATATTGCTGCGATGGTAGCATTACATGACAAAAGCCTTAGTGGCTTTCAATATTTAATTAGAGCCCAGTTTGTTGTAAAAATAGCATGAGAATGAGATCCTAGATAAGATCACAAATTTCCCTTTGCTTTAACACTACTGACACTTTGTCATGTTTCACTAAAATCATCAATCGATTCGGATTAAAAGGTATGTAAGACTGTTCATTCAAAATGTAAAAAATATTACCTATTCCCTAAAGAGCTTCATGCAGGAGCTACTTAATGAGGGTATGGCAATTCGTGCCAAAAAAATATAAGCCCCAAATCGTTCCCTCCAAGAAATTTGTTTCTTCGAGTGTCTGGACTTGTGTACCTACGTAGTTTGTAAAATTACAACCATCTGCATTAAAGTTCACAAAATATCAGCAATTTCCCAAAAGAGGACAAAAAAGCAACCCCTAACTACACTTATGGTCTCATTACAACTTACAACATGTCAATTTGCACCGTGCAGCGTGCAGCACGTCAATGCAATATTGCTCGTATCCGTATCTGGCCCTTAACCGCTTTGCGAACTTGCTTCGAATTTTATTCCCACCGCCATCCACCCCCGCTAGTGTTACAACAAATTCCATCGGATTATCGTGACAAGTCTCAATTTCGTTTGACAAATGATGCTCGTGCACTCATAATACCCCGCCAATTGCATTGCATGCAAACATCCAAATGCATGTATAACACACATCCACCGTGTCGTGCTCCAGATCCAGATATCCAGATAACTCATGACACACTTGTAATAGATAACAATACAGCCGACCGCCTCAAAGCATTCAGAAATAGAAATATTATTGATAATCCCATTGGATTCAGTTGACAATCCTCAAGGACTTCACGCTAGGAAAAAATTGTGTGAAAAGCCAACTCGTAGAGGAAACGGGAGAAAGCCAGTATACTACACGAATGTTGTTCCACATCCGTAGGGGATGGTAATCAAAAAATTTCCAGTTCTCTGTGCGGTTACAGAACAAGGAGCCTCCATCGCCTGCGCTTCGAGTGTTTCCAAGCGAGGGAAACAGAGGAAAAAAAAATGTATATTCCAACAGGAAGTTGAAGGACAAATGTACACATTTGTTGGAGCAGCGCACTCTGTTCCCGCATGCATCTGAGGCCCTAATATATTATTCTGCGTTGGGACATTGCAGCAGACATCGTCACAGTGTGCGGAACAGCGGACTCCTTCTCCTTCGTTTGCAAGCGACACAACACACAACTCTCTCAATGCCTTGTACAGGAAACGTGGTACGCAAACAATTTTCATTTGTTAGAATGCAATACCGCCTACAGGGATATCTATCTGTGCATCCGCTCGGGCGTCCGTATCATCGTCGTCGTCGTCGTCGTTGTCGTCGGCTACATTGGCTGGCTGCAACTGCAAGTAGATACATCGTCCCTCCGTGAGAGTGTATGCAGAGTATTGTTCCTGTGTATGTTGTTAAAATTAAATTATACTCGGTTCAATTGACAGAGGACATCGGCTCCTCCGACCCGGAACACACTTGATATATGGGCTAATGTGGATTTGGTCCAGTTGCTTGCACCTATGCACATATGCAGGATATGATCCCGGCTGTGCTTTGTTTTGTTGCTGGCTGTGTTTGTGCGGACCCTGGCCGGGCATTCAGTTGCGTTTGATTAGGTTGCAGGGCAATGGAGGGTTAAAATCCTGGATACCGCATACATCACAGCCTTCATTTTGCATTCCTTGCGACCATTGTCCTGTGTAATGGTAATTATTCAACATGAATTTTATACCAAGACCGGCACCGGCAATGGAGTTATCCTTTCGGTCAAAATCTCGGCTGTATATGGCACAACGACGACGACGACGATGATGATAATGATGGACATAACCATGATGGACTGGCATAGTGCTGTCGGAGTTTTTGACCGATTGACTTGGACATTGCGGATCCATAAATAATTTTGATAGGTTTTTGCTTAGTTATAGGTTTTTAATTCGAGGCCCAGGTCCATTGGTTGTGGGCAATGATGTATGGGCTATGTATCGGATCTAGATCTTTAGGACACAGAAACAGGTTGGTATTGATTATGCAGTTATGCTGCCCGATTAGGCATTGATTGGGGAAATATCAAAACAAGGCGGGCGACCGATTACTCTGATTTAGGGCGGTGTACGAGGGATGGGAAGGTCACTCTCAGATGATTTTCTGTGTCACTTGGAGTGAAATAGAAAAACTTTCATTATATGAGACAGGGTGAATGGCAGTTGGACTGGTTTTGAAAGAGTTCCGCAAACAAAAAAAAATGTAGGGCTCATCGACGGACGGATCTAGTGGGCTAGATTTAAAATTCGTTATGGCAACTCCAGCGCATAATTTTAAGTGGCTAATGAAGAAGATTGGGGAGGAATGTCAAAAAGCCATAGATCAGTGCCAAAGGTACCCAAGTCTAGTATGAAATAGTTAAGTCGGTACACCAGCCCTTGGGAAACGCACGATCTTTTAATTTTTAAATGGTTTTGGATAGAAAATGCAGTAAGGCAGCGGCATGGTTCATGTATAGCACCAGCTGTTTGTATTAACAAGGACAAGCTCCTAGACGGTTCATCAAACCTATAAGGACGAAAAATACCTTCGATGAATTGAGGAACACCGACTTCAAGGACCGGACCAGCGAGGGCAATATCATGCCATCAGTGCACGCAACTCTCCGTGTTGCAAGCGATCACCATACAGCAATGTCTTGAAGATGCCCTAGTAGGAGAGCCGAACATATTTACAGGCGTTACGATAAAGTCAAAACGCTCAGTGGAACTTTAAGCCTATTAGAACTTATACCGGAAACAAATGGTATCACGCAAAAATGTTGTTGGGGGCAAGATCTCCATTAATTTAGCTTAATACAAGCTTTGATAATGGCTTCAAACTAAAAACTTAAACCTACAACTTAAATCGAGTACTTATAGCTAGAGAACTTAAGGCTGGTGATTGTGAAGAAGATCCAATTTAAGGGAGATAGTGCTGCGGTTGAAGTTGAAAACTGTGTGGTTTGAGTTAACCTTTCGCAGCATACGGAAAATTGGTTAGTTTGAGCCAAACGAGGTGCGGTGGATTGGTAGATAGAAGAGACGGGAACAACGGAGACTCCGAGGGTTATTGTAAAAGGAGATAGCGTTGTAAAGGGACATGCAGTCGATGTAGCCTGAGAGGGGTCGGTGAATGAAGAAAATGTCTCCTCCGTCCCTACGTTCCTCAAGGGTATTTCATAGGGATGTAAAATAAGAAGATCATTTCAGGATGGACCCCGAAGAGCAAAACGACGAAAACGACGTTGGATGCTCTCGATTCTGGATATATGAACTCGTTGAAAGGGAGATAACGCTTGGCTAGAGCAGTGGGCTAACAAAAGTGATATACAGAGATTTAGTCACGTACGGGTTTGAGAATTCTTTGGACCATCTTTTAACGAAGCCAAGTGATGAGTTTGCTCTAAGAATTATCTCATTAATATGCGAATTGAAATTAAGTTCCCTGTCGCATAATATGCCAAGGTCGGATATGGAATTAACGATGGATATAGGTTGACCGTGGAGATGGTCAGTTCGAGGAGGAGACTTGTTGCACTTACGTGGACGTGGGAAGGTAAAAAAGATTGACATTTGGGTACAGTTTTTGAGGCACCAGGTTGAAAAATTATCTAGATCAATTTGAAGGAGGTTAGAGAGAAAATGAGTTTGAAAAATTTGATCTCGTAGAATGACCTTTTCAAGATCGTTAATGGTTAGGATAAAGAGAAGTGGACTTAGATGACTGCCTTGAGGAACGCCTGAGGTAGCCAAAAAATGGGTCGATAGGACGGACCTAAGGCGAATACAATAAAACCGATTTTGCAAGTAAGAAAATATCCATTTCAGCAAAATTGGATTAAAGCCGAGAGCAGACAATTTGAAAAGGACTATGGAATATTTTATCAAAAGCCTTTCTGAAGTCAGTTGTAACAACGTCGACTTCTTTACCACTTTCTAAGGATGAGAATGCAGATGACACGAATTCGACGAGGTTAGTGGTAGTTGATCTGCCTTTTAGAAAGCCGTGTTGGTTAGGGGAAATTAAAGACATGCACTGAAAGCTTAAGGCTTCGTAAAAAATACTTTCGAGAAGTTTGGGTTAATGCAAAAATTTAGCTATAGGTCGATAGTTAATTACTTCCCTAAGAAGTGACCTCAGGGGGTAGTGTACTGTTCGAGGCGTATTGTTTGAAGCAAACCGCTATACCATCAAAGCCACCTTTAAGGAATATTTCCTGTTTATAACAGTCGGGGTTCTGAAACAACTCGTAACGATTTTCCCCGCCCTCGGGGCTGGTTTCGATGCGAAATTTAATCTTGCAATATTTGCAGCTGGTGAAATTTATATCCATGCTCTAACGAGTCGTTAATAATTCGTCAATAGACGGACCCAGCCACTGATCGCCACCACTAGGCAACCCCTTACTCTTCGTTTCCCCGCCAGTGGCAACTCACTACCAGTCACCATCACCTATGCCAGCAAGAACACCAAGTAAAATCATAGTAACCACTGATTGGCACCACTGGACAAATTTGACGGGACCCTGCCGAATACGAATCAGCCTTCTTAATTTAAAAATACACCGCAAATATTTTTTTGGCGCATTACATGGACAAGGAGAAGAAGGACATACCTTTCCACTTGCTCTCGATAAGAAATCAAGCCCTGGGAAAGAACTTCTTCGACAAACATGCAGGTATTGCAGCAAAATACGGAAATTCCTCCAGAATTCGAAGTTGTTCCAAGGACTGGCTCTGATCGAGTATTAAAAATGTATCAAAATAACCTAAGAAACGAATAAGCTACATTCTGATTTCGTGAATACCTGCAGTCATTTGTCCCTATTCATCTGGAAACTACACTCTGCTGGAAACGGTTGCTCAAAAAGAGCCAAAAGCTGTTGGACGTCCAAGAAAGGAACACTTTAAATGGCATTCTAAGGGTGCACCGCAGTAAGAAGACAAAACCAGCGCGGACATCATCAGTCTAAACAGATGCAACTGAAACTTAAATATATACTTGAAGGCCGGTAAAAAATGCTAGGGCTTTGTTGGCATCCCCTGCCCGCATTCTGAGGCTAAAGGATGAACCAGAGTAGATCAACATTTTGGTTTTTTGCGAGCAAATAAATTATACTGCCTGTTTCCAGCATGCCTTATCTTACAAGCTCATACCACGACTGCATTTATTTTGAGAAAGACGTTTATATAGCGTTTTCCCTGCATAAACAATTTTCAAGATTGATGGTCTTAAACTTTTTGCGTTTTTTTTAAACGCATAAGATTGCTCAATTAATAAATAATCCAATAATCATAACACTTTACATATAACCAGTTAAAACGGCTAATTAGAAACCACATCCGCTCAAAGCTGCATTGCCATGATGTCTTGCGCTGGAAATGCATATCTCTGCACAAAGCGACATCATCATCATCACAGCGCTAGTCAACGTTAATGTCTTCATGGACGCCTAAGCGCCTCCACTCATTAGTCCAACACTTTGCCGGGCGTGTCGCGTCGTTGTCGAAGCGCCATACTATTGCGTCCGGTGCAGAGGTGTGTGTTCTAATCAAATGACAATCATATGCGCATAAAATTTAAAGACACCGAATGAAATCATACTCGTCGTAGTGGTATTAATTAATTTTCATGAGCATGCAGACGCAGAGGCCATCGCATCTAGGATGGCGAACGCTTGATAGTCCAGCCAGACCCATAGTATCTCTAACTATACCTGGTGGCCATTAAATGGCCAGTACCTAACGTATATATAAAGACGTGTTCCTCTGCTGGTCACTGATGGTCGTCCGGTTCGAAATGACTGTGTGACTGGTTCTGGCATCAAAGTAGCAGCAGCAAAAGAGATGACGAGTAATGGGATAATTCCGGTATCTATGCGCACTAAAAATTTCACCTCCTGGCCATGCAGTTGGAGCAGTTGAAATGTTAAACGATTTCATTTGTAGTGAGTTTTTCAAGACAACTTTGAGCGCATTTAGTGTTTGTCGGGGTGGAAGGAGCGGTCACATTTTTGAGCTTGGAATTGTATTCACCCGTATTGGCAGCATAGGTGTTGCGCAGATTCTGTTGCCTCTTCGTCGTCTTTGAAGCTTTTGCAGTAGCCATTTGTAAACACACTTAGTGACGTCTGCAAAGGATGTGCTGCCGAAGATGGATACTCCATATTTAACTTAAGTAAAATTTTCGGGAGTCATTTGCTACTAAAAATGTACAATTTTCAACGCATTTATCCGAGGAACGCAATTACGATGTGTATTATCGACGCAAAAGGAAAACCCCGCTGTATTGCATTGCAGCGCAATTAAGCATTGACCATTGATGTGACAAGGGTCTTTGATTTTATTAAAGCTGTAAGCACAAAAAGTTTTCAATGCGTGTTTATTTAACCGGGAGATTTTTATGACGTTTAATGAGAAGGTTTACTTTTTGTGGCGCAATTAACCGGGTAACGCATTTAGGCGGGACGCATTTAAACGGGAAAAGTTATGCCCATTTTAGGGGGATCACTGTATCTTATATGTTATTGAAGAAGCTGTCTTAGCATTAGGTGGACGTACCATTAAGGAATATGGCTTACCACAGGCAAGTAGACCCTGAAGGAGACTAACTATGGACAAGTTTGCCACTAAAAGTGATAATACCATGGAATGATCAATCTGCGTTCATTAATGACATCTTACTTAAGTCCTTTGACCGAGAAGAAGTGGTCTACAAATCGAAAAACACTGGTTGCAATGTAGATGAAGCAGTTAACCATGCGGTAGAGTTTTTAAATTCCCTTAAACAATCAGGTATTCCATACCATGGACTATCTCTTCGGTAGGGCACACCCGTAATGCTCCTTCGGAACTTAAAACCAACAAAATTATGTAGATACCTAATGGCACTAAACTGCGAATCAAAGCTTTGCATACAAATTTAATTATTGACCGGGGTTGTAATATTACTGCCGCCCAATGAAAAAACAAAAACATTGTCTATAAAGAAATCCCCAAGAAACAACAATTTAAGTAACAATAACCGCTAGTATTTCAAAAACATTTAGGTATTAAACAAAAAAATTTGTGAAATGTTTCGCTGGTTAAAATATTGTGAAATGTTCCCCAATCGTGATTGAAATAAGTTTTCTCAAAAAGAGAGCATTGTTTTTCGATGTTATTTTATTTTTTGAAAATAATATAAAAAATGTCCAAAAATATAGAAAACTTTTCATTTAACAGAATTTAATTTAAATCACTCTGCTAATAATCATACCACTGTAACTTTATCATTTTCAAATGCAAAAATGGATAAAAGTGAAACATTTAACAAATGTTTTATCGGCCTCCACACCGGACGAAATCTTTAAAGAAATGTTTTATAAATATTTATGAACTTTTTCTGAAGCAAATCGGAATCATTCGATAAACAATCATTTAACAAATGGTCGGTGGTCTGGACACAACTTAATAAACAAAGATTAACGATAATACTCACATTAATTTTTATTAATTTTTAAAAACAATATCGAAAAAGAAAACGTTTGCAAATTTGATTCAAATGGAAACACCCCCGACACTGGAAACTGGACGTGAAACGTCATGTGCTTTGTGTTTACAAATAATAGGTCTGTTCCTTGACTTTTGTAGTAAAAAATGGGAAAGACTGTCAAAATGACAGTGGAGGTGATGAATTCTCTCTCAGAGAGGAAAACTTACGCAAAAGTTAAAAAACGCTTTAAAAAATTACAGATAGTTCATGCCAAATAGAACAACAAATTCAACTAGTAAGAGGGTAAATATCTTGCTCTCTCGAAGCCGCTCTCTTTTACGAATTTTTTCACTTGAGGTTTAAGGAACGACAATTAAGTAAAATGCGTAAGAATTTGTAAAAATTCGTAAGATTTAAATGTAAATTAACGGCCTAATAATGTCATCATATTTTGACGTCATGTTACACAGAATGCTAGCAATATAGCTGGTGAAACGAAATTTGTAATACCCTTATTGTAATAATTATCTGTTTTGTATTTGAAAAAAAAACTGTTCAAAAATGTATTTTTTTCGTTATCCGGATCAGATCACGGTGATTATAAAATACGGCTAAGTCTCTAAATGTTTGTTCTTAATCTTATTTATTCGAATTGTAAATTGAACTAAAACTATCACAGCGCTTTGCGGCAAAACTGCATTTAATTTCAGTCCACTTATTCCAAATTTCATTTAAGATTAAATATTCGCATGCAGATTGGCATTGGGCTATCAAAATAAAATAGTGAATCCACTCCCATCCAACTCTAATGCACATTTTGTGTTCCTATTCACTTGTGCAACATTAACATATCTCGCGACTGCCTGCGGTTAACTTCACCCCAACCGAATTCGTTTCTGTTTGCAAAAACAGGAGCATAAAAATAAAAACCGCCACAAAATCATCAGGCGCTGTCGCTGCAGGCTGCTGGTGGCCCATCGCCGCCTCGCCTGCAAAATTGTATTTTAATTTAATTGATAAAACTTGTCTTCTGGCAAAGTACTCTGGCCACTACAACTCAAGGTAACTTTCAAAGTCATGTCCGTATATCTACCAACATTAAAAAAAAACTACCTTAATGGTCCACACCTCCTCCTTTTCGCTCGAGTTTATTGAATAATTTAATTAACTCACTAGCATCGCGCCCTAAAAATTTTCTTCAAACGAATGGAGGAGCAACAAATTGTATCCCTATTCGAAATTCCTTGCGGATCATAAAATCACTTACAACGTGCGGCTGCGGCGGACGCGTCATGTTTTAATTCTTGCTGCCTGTTCTTGCGTCTTTTGCACCCGAGTTCAGTTAGCAGGGCATAGGTGCGGAATTAACATACCGCAGACAATCTGCGGAACTTTTAAGTAGGAAATACATCAAGTCGTGGATAACTATGCAGGCAGCTGAAAGGACTCTGCTTTGTGCTCACTTGGTTTTTTTTTTTTACCAAAATTGCCCGGTGGGGCGTATGTAAATTTTATTTCTGTGCAAGAATATGGAAACGATGTTCTTTTCAGGCAGATATCAAGGAAAGTAAGTTGAACGGGCATGTATATGGCGAGCGCCATGAGGTTCTAGATAATTTACGCTTCATTTGAGGCTTAGATTGAATTTTGGGATAAATTATTATTGTTGGCAACTTGCACTTTTTTTCGAGTTTAATATTGTTTCGGGGTAATTTGTTGGATGAGCTTGGTGTTTTTTTTTAAAGAGAGGGCGTTTGGTTGTTGGAAGGTAATTTCTGCGTTACTTAGGTCAAGATGTTGGTACCTGCTTGTGGTAAAGTGGTTATAGCCTAGAAGGAATATCGCGGCGCATGGACTAAGGGTGTGTGTACTTTGATCATGAGTGTGCAGAGTGTAGGGTAGTCATTAGGGTGATCCACCTTGCATATTTTGACGGAGATGAAATTTTTCTTAAGCCAGCCACAAAATTCAGCTCTTGTTAAGATATGCAGGCAGATACAGAGCAAGCGATAGGCTGCTGTGAATAAAAATGGCACCAAGTGGTCATCTGGCTCTACTGAATACAATAATGTATTATGTAATAAAAATATGTCAAAGACCTAGCTAAGCAAAATAACAGCTGTCTGTTATAGCAGATCACAAAATAGAGGATGGAAAGAGAGAAATCTAGCAAGCAATTTTGGTAAGTCCATAAAAATTAAGTGGAACTCTGGACACTGGTATTTTCCATAGAAATATAGTCCTGTACGTGGGACTTTAAAACCCTTTAGAGGCTTCGTGCTGCAAAAAAAATTATCAAAAGTTTAAGAAAATATTCATAAAAAATAAAAAGAAATTTTACAATGGTTTGATTAATGATCTGTTTGTAAAGTTTGGTCAGAAATGTTAGCTTTCTTTGATTTAAACACTAGCAGATACCTACCCAAAGTTTCACTTATGAATTTCTTCTATCAAAACGCCACAAAACGGAATTTGGTACGGTACATAATTTGGTTAAAAATAAGGAAAACGCTTCAAAAAATTCTTCCTTAAAATAAGTGACAAAACCTCTCTAAAAAGCCTGAAGCAAAAACCAACTTAAAAAATTAAATAAAAAAATTACCCGAGTAATAAAAGAACGTTCCAAAATTAAACGAAACACACCCAAAAAAAACTTAGAAAATGTTTAAAAAAATGACAAATTCTAAAAAAGTATACGAAAAATTGTCTTAAACGCTGTTAAAATTGCAATACCAAATGCTCAAAAAAACCTTCAAAAATCAAGCCGCAAAGCGCTTTAGAAAGCATATAACATTGCAAAAATTCCTCGGAAATGTTTACAAAAAATGCCAAAAATAAACGATCCAAATAAAAACGCTACAAGCAAGGGCAGAAAAACGTCAAAAAACAGAAATTTCCATCAAAACTAAGGAACTAAGTGAACTCATTTGGTGGAAGCTACAAGAAAGTTCCCAAAAATGTAATGGAAAATGACGCGAGAAACGAAATAATAACTACAAAAACTACCGAATACGCCAAAGCTCTGAAAACCGCTCGTAAACAGCAAAAAAAAAATAAACTAGGAAAAAAGTGCACTAAAAATGCCCTAAACGATGTTTAATTGCTACAAAAAATCTATTAAAAATATTTAGAAAAAATAACCATATAGTCGATTCAAATAAAACCCTAAAATCCCCTTAGAAAGTCTGTGTTCGTCCCTACTATAATAAATAACGCATCCAACATACGACAAAAAACTGGAAAAAGAGCGTTTACACTATACAAGAACCTGAAAATGAGTTCAACACTGAAAGTATGCAATGATTTTTTAATACAATGTTGTTGATATCCGCGCGACAGTCACAATTTTACAAGCGTTAAACTTAATTTAACCGCCCCACGCTGTCTCTTCGATCACTTTCGCTCTTCCAGACTTAGTCACTGGCATTTAAGGGTATACAAGTCCAGGGCCCGTTTGACCTCTTCTACTCAACTCGATAAAGGAAAACAGTTTCATTTTTAGTGGACTTGCAACTTCCCCTCGCTTAGATCTCTCTGTAATATAATACGCTCTGATGTTGAGTTTGAGATAAGTGAAGATGAAGTCGAACAAATGTGTGTTAGTCTTTTGAGTCTGAAAATATTCCGCTGGAATTGGATTACGCTCCTTCTAAAGAACAGTCCCTCTGCCTTTAAGTTAGTTGACACCTTAAGACTCCACTCACAACATTCAAATTGTCCAAATGAGTTTTAAATCTACCTGTCGCTTCTGCCATTCTCTCTAACGGAGCAGAAAATCTGTTACCAACTTCGATTCATCTTTCGATATGACCCAACTGTCAAAATTGTTGACGTCATTAACTCATTACACGCACCAGAAATCCCTTGCATATTATTTGCCTCATGGGTGTTTTTCTTTTTTGAAACAAAACACATTCCTCATGCAGCCACTGTTTGTGCCATAATCCTTGACAAGTTTCCGCCCTCGTACATAGTCACGGTGTCAAGACTTTAATTTTCCCAATGTAATTTATCAAATTCATTTGAATGGGCGACCGACGCGTGGGGGAAACGCATTCAAGTCAAGGTGCCAAACAAAAACTGAATACCCCTGACAAATTCGCTACCCACATGTGTGTGCCCCATCCTAATCATGGATTCCAAAATCAAAGCCAAACATCCAGGAGCTGAAGCAGCAGCAGCACTTTGCCTGTCACAAGATACGTATGTTCAGTTCCAAGACAACCAGCAAAAGATAATTTACCGCCACCTATGCGGGATGTCACTGATTCCTCCAAAGGAACTCCAAGCAGCCCGCCCTTTACATCTGTATCTGCAGAACATGTGATGCGAGAATTTATGAAACATTATTTCATTTTAGACGAGCATTTCATTTTCGTCTCAACATAAAGACGACGCGACGCGACGACGAGAAACGAGACCACGAATAAGACGATGAGCCAAGATATATCCAACATAAGAAAGAACAGCAGCGCGCACCCGAACTATTTTCGGCGGGTGGTCCCGTCGCGTGAGCTCCTTTGATTAATATTAATTTTTGCACACTGGCTTTGGGTAATCTTCCGCGGTGGCAGGCGCGCACTGACTTTGACTTCCTTTTGCGCGCTCTAGCGCTCACGCCTCAGCGATACGGCCACGGCATACGATACGGTATACGGATGTGAATATGAGTGTGCGCTTCCACATTATTTGGGAAGATAAACGAACATTTCAATTTTTCTTCGGGATGACGACCGACGTGACGGTCGGATCGTTGGTGTGGGTCCTCGGTCCTCCTCACAGTGAGCTGGATGAATCGGTGGCTGAAGCAAGATGACTCGCGTTATTTATGATGAGCAGTGCCTATGCGCTAGGTATGGAGGGATATCTACCACCCTGGCATCCATCATTGTGGCACATGTAACGAAATGTTTCTCTTTCGGAGGATGACACGCTGTGTCGCGTGTGCATCTTCATCTCTGTTATTACACTTCTGAGGATTGCACGGTCCATTAAAATTGCTCACTTAATGGTGTAAGGTTGAGTTGATGATGGTGTTAGTAGAAAGCTGATGGTTGCAAATTGAAAGTACATGCGGCAAGATTGGCCGACTGGCGTAGATTTTCGTGTACTGTGCTCTGATGAGGATGCAGCCAAATCAAATTTGTCACGGAGGCGATGTGGCCTGGAAAGTGTTAATTAGATTTAAAATTGAATTTTGTGTGCATTTAAGTGCTCGCCTTTTAGTTAATGGCCACTGGTGTTTGTTTTTTTTTGTTTTTTTGTAGTTGTTTTTCGAAACTTTGATGCCAATTGTCGGAACCCAGTCTGTTACGATCGCTTTTAATACGTACCTATTTGCAAAACAGAAACTTTTTCAAAATTATTTTTTTTTAAAGCATGGTGTTTTTTTTTAAAGTAGGTGTTTCAGTCATTTTTGCTGGAATTTTTTAAGAACACCCGTTTCTTGTCGTACCGATTACGACGCTATTTCAAAAGCTATTTTTATGAAAGATGGACTAAATGAAAGGTAGCTTTGTGTAGTTGAATTCCCGCGTATGTACTTTTCTCACAAACGGAAGAAATTGACAAAGGACAGAGTTTCTTATGTCAACGTTTAATTTAATTCTTATCTAGCAGCAACCGCATGCTTCAGTTCTACCTTTGGGTATGGACATCTGACATTAATTTAACCCGGCAATCGTGACGCAAATTTCACTTTGACCAATGGTGACGCCGGTCTCACACACCGGGGTTTTCAACTCGAGGTTTTTCGCAACGTGTAACTAGTGGCTCATGTCTTTTTTTTAATTTAAGCTCTTTGACAATAAAGCAAAGATATTTAATTAATTTGAGCTCTTTTATTTCAATATCCAAATTTTAAAAAAATTTTTAATTAAAGCATTAAAAATAACAATGTTTTTAGTAACACATTTTTTAAAATTAAGAAAAAAATAGAAAATCACATATTCATAAAGAAAAATAACGTTTTTTAGTCTTTCGGCATTCGGATCTTTTACACTCTTATGGCACCGGCCAATTCTTGATTGACCCGATGTCTAAGTACCTACATAATCTAATCTAACGCACCGGTTTAGTAAAAAAAATACACAACGTTTCGACGTGAACTGATGGTGGCAGCATTTGCATCAAAAAACAAAATTGATTCAATTTTTTTAACACACCCGCTCTCACAGACCAATAGGTCACCATTGGCGGACTAAAAATATGCAAAAAGTATATGAGCTTAGCTGCAAAACTATTAGCGAGAACAAATTATGAATCATATTGTTTTGGGCATTTAAGTAGGTTGTACGAAGGACTTAACAAAATTGTTCGTAAAAAAAAAACTAAAAAAAAGAAGCGCTCAGTTCTTGTTGTGTTTACAAAATTTGTAATTATTTCTTAACTCATTTTCGTATTGTAATTTAATAATTTATCTAATTTTATTGCTTAACCTATTTAACTTCATGAAAATAAAGAGTTTTAAAATAGACAAGGAAAATAAAGTTAATTCACCACTAAATGCGAATTTATGAATTTTATTTTATGACAGTTGATTAAGTGTAAATTGAGAAAAAATTTATAAATAAGGTTTTCTGCAACAAATCCTAAATATTTTAATTAAATTTTATGAATTAGGCTGTATATAAACAGAAAATAAATTTTTATTTCTTTTCCAAGGGTAAATGAATGTCTTCCAAAGACACTATGAAAATAGCAAGCGCGTGCTCATAGTAATGTCAGATTTTTACTGACTAAAAGCAACACCCTTCAAAAGATTGTTAGATAATGGAACAAGCGATTATTCTATCACGAAATAATAACTTTTGACACGTTACTTTCCAATGAAAGATCCTGCATTTTCCGCAGTTTAGACGCGTTTAATCTTATCTTGCCAAGTCGAACGGTTTCGTTCTTTGTAGTCGGCGCAATAAGTTGCTCTCTTCCGAAATTTGTCGGACTGCATTGTTGATATGTGCGATTAGTCGGTTTCTATGCTTTCTCGCAAAGCTTCAAGTTTCAGCTTCTATTGTTGGAATTCCGAGATTCCTGTGGATATCGTTGTTTCTAATATACCATGGTGCTTGTACACTTTCTCTAAGCACTTTAGGTCCACATCGGCTTTAGCACTTGCTTGTATAGAAGCAGAAAATAATGAAACGCAAGAGAGAAAGGGGTTAATTTTCACCTAATTTTTGGGAAATATTATATGTTGTGTACTACTGCAGTTAATTGTTTGATTAATTGAAAACTTGACTACTTCTTAACGAACGTTGATCCTTAACTCAACCGAACCAGTCTATATCGTTGACACAAAACGTTCTGCTTAACCTTTTCTATTCAAATTCAGGTTTTACTCAAAGAGTCCATGACCAACAGATGGCTCTGCTATGCATTTAAGCGATCTTTGGCCTATTGGCTTCACTTTGTCGTCAAACCAAAGTCAGTTTAATTTTTTTCCTGTTAAGCCATACCATCAATTTAGCCTAGTTAATATCCCAGATGTCTGGGTCGGCATGAAAGGTAGGTTGGAAATGATTTTTTGAAATACGTTCTCATATTTGAAAATATTTGGGGACTTGTAACGTGATAAATTTGTCAGAATTTGCTAGAGCTGTTTTTAGGCATGATAGTCTTTGCATTTTAGGAGGAAACTGAAACTTCCTTGAGTGGCGCCTTTGCCTGTTACCCTTTCTGAGTGACGCTGGAAACACCGCTCGCTTTGGTGGCTAGGTTTCCTGATGGGTTTTTCCAAAAATTAGAGATTTCACCAAGCCATTTGCATCGATTTAAGACGAATACGCAAGCTTTTGTAGTACTGCTTATGACAGGCTTTCATAAAAGAGTCAAGAAAAGTCCCCTGATTTTCAAAGACCCGTCCATCACCTTCCGTCTAACTACAAGAGATGATCTTGCCCAGAAATTCCCTCAGAGGACTAGAACAGTCATCCCTGCACTCTCACCCACTGTGTTAATGTATTTTTTAATGTGGAGTAGTCCGAAAACCTCCATTCAGCAGTCAAAAGCACACATTTGCCAATTTGCCAGAGCAAGAGTCGCACTTTCAAAACCTAATCATCCGTCAACCACCTTTCGATGGCAAACTCAAATTGATTACTTTCGGACCAAATTTACCTGCGACCGCACTATGCCGGTGCAGGGATTCCTTTCCATTCCCAGCAACACATGAGCAACATTCTGCCGCTTCAACACGATGCTCCAGCAATCCGCTGCCGCCACATCGCATTCGCTTCAAAGGAGCAGCAGCAGATAGCGCCCCCAAATCTAAGAGGAACCGTGCACTACACACTGTATATGTCGCCGGGATGTGAATTTATATTCCAAAGCCGATGTCAGGAGAGAAAATTAAAAGCAACATTTAATTAGTGTAATGTGAGAGTGTCCTGTCGACAGCGATGATGTTGTCGTTGTCGTTGCCGTTGTCGCTGATGCCGCAGTCATCTAACATGCTGAATTTTCTCGATCTCCAGAAATGCTTTTTAGTTGATGAAATGGAATTTTCATTCCCGACCCGAGCTCGGGTCCCATGCTCGGCATGATGGCGGCAGCTACGGCAGCAAAACGCGCCGCGTCAGATTCGAATTGTGTCTTCCTCCTGGGGCGGCGCGGCGGCGGCGGCGTGCTGTCAGAGCCGCTGAGGGCGCATAAATCACTTCGGCTACGTCGATGGACAAATTTGTCAATGAGGTATTATGGGGCCGGGCGGTGGCGCATTTAGTCGGAATGTGTTTCGCTCGACGCTGCTTATCTCATTCAGAGTATTTTGCCATTTTGTTTTGTAATTTAATTGGATTGTTGTTGGTGATGTTTTATTCAGGCGATGAGAGTGCCATTGCCATTGCCACTGCCATCAGGCGATAGCAGTTGTTGTCAGTTGGGGTAGGTCTGGGTGGAATTTATTTGCGGGCAATAAATAAAAGTGTGTAGTGGAAAATGCTGAATATAAATTAGGGCCAGGCCTTTGAGTATAGAGCAGCTTAAATGGGGCGTCAGATAAAGATGAATTTTATCAGCGGCAGTGTCAATTATTTGGAATTTCGCACGACCAATGTTTCGTGGCCAAGAGGGGAGGAGGGGGGGATTTTACTTACCACTGATTTTTTGAAAAATGCTTACGTCCTTTTTGTTGGCTTAGTCAGCTTGTGATGTATCGGATGGCTTGCAAGATGTGGTCCAGGTCTTGGAATCCTTTCCACAGAACGTGGCAGTAAAGGAGCACCTGCCCGGTAGTATGCCGTATTTGGAAATGCTGCGCTGGTCGGCTTTTCTTGGGGGTAATATATGACAGGGCATTACTTCCTCCCTACATTTAATGTCACATGATCATCAAACCATCAGCATCATTTTACCACGAAATCAAGTAACGATGAAAGGCACTCCTACAGTATCCTAGAAACGTTACGATATGCTAAAAACTGACTTGGACTTGGCTACAGCAAAAGTGCGTCTATAGACACCATTGGTTACTTAACGTTGAACCCCTACCGATGGGACGTCCTATGCATCGATGCTAAGCAAGCAGCCTTTAGAAAGACGTCAATAAATGCACTAAGTTCTTCAAACCACTTCTAAGAAATACTTACTTAATGAATATCACTAAGCAAGAACTTCCCCACTAGATGGCGATGTACGGAAAGAAGAGAGCGTCTCATAAGTTCTGATAAATTCGAAGACAAAGAAGGATGGTAACGAAAAGGCGTTAAAAGTACGGGATGCTAAAACTTTCGAAGCTGTGCTCAGAACTTATCCTAACCCTGATCCGAACAAAGACCTATATCGATGAATCAGGAAGCCTTTCATTTAGTAGATTTGACAGTCGTCGATGAGGACATGAAAGAACCACTTCTACCTTCTGTTAAGAGCTTAGGTAAGACAAGGATTAAGGTCCGTGAAATAGTACTTGACAGCTCAATGGGCCCATCACAATCTGACGTACAAAAATCCTCTGTCGGGCATAATGAGCCAATCAATCCGGAAAATAAATAGATGCCAAAACTTCCGGCAACCCAACCGAAATAAAGTGAAGATAGCTAGATCTTAGCTCAATGTGAACAAGGCGGAAGCCGACGAGGTATTGAAGGCAACCAAAGCTGACTTCGCGTGGACTTTGCGTAAAGCGAATGAAACCTATTGCGGCATTTTAGGAGCAAGATTCTCTGTGTGATAATCGGTTTGGTTTCTATCGATGGAATGTGCTTCTGCAGGAATAGATTCAACGATGAGCTTTACGGACTATGCTATGTCTCTAAAGATAGTCTGTGATCTCTAGGAAAATTGGGAGTCAGTCCTCTTGATATGAGTTTTATATAAAGAGAATCACTGCTACGGCCCAAAGATCCTTCGATTCCAACGCGAACAATGTGCAGTTTTTCCTCTGCTACAAGCTTTACCTGGGTTACTCCAAAAAGTATGCATTTAAAAAGTACCAAAGGGGCCACCAAAAACTTGAATGTATATATGGCAGATAAGGGCGAGTTTTATGTTAAAGGCACTGTAACGAAAAATGTATTTTTGTTTTCCTTTAATTCATTTTGTTATTCTTAAGTATTATCTAAGAAAGTTTACTATAACAAAATTCATACAAGTCGGTTTTTTTTCTCAATAAAAATATATGCGAAAGGAAACTGATAAAAATAGTCATATCGGAAAAAAATATTTTAAACATTATATTATTATTTATTGGAAAAATTATGTCTCAATTCCAAATATCTTTGGCTAGAGCTTGATGTTGTACCGAATCCAGGTGCAAGGTAAAGACTTTTTAAATTTGTATTCTTTTTATTGTGACAGTTTTTCTTAAAATTCATACAGATAGTTCCTGTATCATCAAAAGTTATAATTTAAAAAAAAACTGCTGACATTAAAAAAACCGCAAAACTTTAAAAAATATAAGCAAACTATCCTAATTATTATTGTTATTTTTTGTTGTTCTTTTTATTTTTTCGTGTTCAAGTTAGTGTATTTAAATAGCATTCGTCTTAAGATTTCGTGTGCACGGACATCAAAAAAGGTTCAAAATGCACATATTTTAAATCCTTTACATACTTTACAAATACAAAAAAGAACCTATTGAAATATTTTAAATAATATAAGATTCTTTTTTTTATTAAATCAAAACCTAGTAATAAGGAAAAATTTATTATTTTATTTATTTTTATTTTCAATTTGAAAATCTTTGAAAAATTATGGTTTAAATTTTTTTTTAAATGCATAATACATGACGTACATTACTGGGTAAATGCTCTTGGAATATTAGAATAATGTAAAACTAAAGGCCGTGTATCTCTTCCGTCTTTGACCAAAGGTCCCTCTAAATTTATTTAAAAATGTTCTACTAAATTGTTCTTATTTTCAATATTTTTGGTTTGTGCTATGCTATCGCCAGAACCACCCCATAGTAGGGATTGATTCAGCAGAATGACTTGCGAACTCTGTCTCCAACATAGATACAACTCTCAATAATTATTGTCAGCCAAAACTAAAGCATGACGAGAATTCCTGACTCAAGCTAAACACCTCCTCCAACGTGTTTGCAGTTGAAAAACCAAAAGGTGTCACCTCCCATCAACCGCAATATCTAGTATTTTTAATAATCACACTTTGACAGACCTTATACCGAAAAAAACATGGTCGGTTGTTCCTTTCCTGCACAAGTGCCAACTCGCAAAAAGAAGAAAAAAAAACAACACACTTGCAAATGAACTACATCGATCCTTGTAACTTGTAACCTTTCAGCGGCCTTCCCCAGTCCTCAACCCCTAATAGAAATCGATACTCTTCAGCTATGTTCTTTGCTCTGCCGCCCCTGTGTCGGTAATCGAATTAAAATTGCTTAATAGGCTGTGATTTCGTGCACTGCGGTTTAATTCACAAAACAACAAAGCGAAAGCCACCACTTCAAGCAAACCGCACCACACATGCCACAAGCTAACGCGCCAACTTGCTAAAGATATCTATAACAGTCAACTGATTGACAAGCTCGTGTTAAGAAGCCTTAACTTTTGAACAACGCCGTCGAATCCTTAAATGAACCATGAACAATAAAAGTACACATTTCGCCTGCTAGGTGAATAAGGATAATGAAGATGGCTAATGTTCAGTAATCAGTGTTATTGGGTTAATGTCTAGCTGCTGTTGGCAAGGAGCCAGCCGCGTTTACAAGGACGACGACAAGAGGCAAAAACAACAGAGCGCACAATGAGTTCTATCTTCTATTCCTCTGTGTCCTAGTTAATGATTTCACAGATTTCGTCTACGCGGCGCGAACTTGTTGACGCACCGAAAAAGATGAATTTAATCCTCTTAAACAATATTTCCCTTTCTCCCATTAACACCGTGCGCAAGGTCACAAAAATGTGTCAGTTCGGCGAAAGACTGTCCCCAAGGATTTTATTAATTTGTCATTGTGGTGGCAAGCCAATGATAACGCAGCAAAAAAAAAAGAAGCGAGCATCCATCTCTGGTTGCCCTTCCTCTGTGACAACAAATCAAAGTGACAACCAGGAGTAAGGACGACATAATAGGCATACGACCACCCACTGCGTTGGGCAATTATCAATCAGAATTAGATCATTGGATTCCATGGCAAATATGGAATTTTCATTGACAATATTTTGCCGTTTGTGTCATTGTTCTTCGAAACGTATTATCCTTTTGGACCCGCCAGTCAAGAATTATGACCAAAGCTGGCAAATAAATGCGAATCCGCAAATTGAAATTCGTCCCGTTTGTTATTATTATTTGCTTGATGATGAGGCAATAAAGGCATTCAGCCCTGAATGTTGTACAGTACACGCACATGAGGCCAGAGGATAAGCGCACGCACACCACCAACGACTGGGAGTATGGGATGATATCAGAAACACATTAGCCTTAGATGGGGTTCTTTTCTCGTCCCTCTTGTGATGTGTTTTTATTTAGTTTGATAGGCTGTGTTGTATTATATCCGAGTCTGTAACCCACTGGGAAATGAGCGGACTTCTTTTTCTATGGTGGAAAAGCACAAATGGTTGAAAGAATTCGAACAGCTGACTTTAAATGCTGCGTCCCCTTTAAGTTCTGGTTTCTGTCATTGCTATGCAAATTTGCTGTTGTCACTTGAATTGGAATTAAGGAAGAGGGTGCGTCTTCAAAGGCATTTTAGACTCCAGATGTTTTCAGAAGAAAATAAATGGGATCCTTCTCTCAAATCTATCTGCGTTTGTAGGAGTTTCTATTTTTGGGGGCCAATGGAAGACACCTACAATTTTATACCGAGTTTGAAACGCTGAATTAGGGAGCTTTTGCAGGACAGTTACACCCTTGGAAATATTTTAGACAATCGCAAAATCGAATGCAGTCGAAAGGATCTTCAATCGCATTTTGATGCGATTTTTGTAGTAATCCTGGTTGCTTTACTAAATTAATTTCTATTGTAAAATTAACTATTACTATATGTCAAATTTTAGCAGCTTCTATCTGTTAAAAATGCTAAGCTATATTTATGATTTGGAATGTTTTTTTTTTGTAACCTCTTAAAGCATATCTACCAGTCGAACGACATCTGGCGTATATTTTGCATGTTAATCCCTTCTCTTCTTCTTCTCTTCTCTACATATAATAAAACTAAAGAATGAAGAATGCTGGACCACGTATCACGCAGAAACTACTGAACGGTTTTTGATGAAACTTGACATAGTGATTGCTTATGTTCTAGGTCGGGACTTAGGATACTTTCCATCCCGGAATATAACGTGTTTCATAAAAAATAGTCAAAAAATCGGACATATGTAAGGAAAATTCAGTTTATACAGACTTAACTCAGCAATGGCTTACTGGATAGAAAAATAGGCGAATTTAGTAAATTTTCCCTTGAATTATCTATATTTTACATCCTCCTGTGTTGTTCTGAAGCTGAGCAATGTTCAAAATAAAATACAAAATATAATAAGTATATGTGCGAGCTCTAACGTGATCATATGTTTTGCACTTCAATGTGCAGTCGTCTCTTTTCAGCGCACACATTCAGGTTGAAGACATTTTCAGGTGTTGTTCATTAGAAAAAGTTTGGAAATGGGCTGGTGGGATTCGTGTGTCAAGTTGTTTCACTCGTGCTGCTTCCTTTTCTTCGACATTTAATGTGGGTAAGAGGGAAATAACAGAAAGGTCCAAAAACTGTTCGATGTAGTTCGGTTTATATTAAGCTCCTTCTGATTTTCCAATTCAGAAGATCCTGCGGTATTACAGTCTGTGGTATCACAGTCTGTGGGTTCCCTCGCTGTCACCCGACCCAAACCTAACCTAGAGGTCAAGAGAGTTTCAGTAAATTCTCAAAAATAATGCCTCCCAACTCTGGTACAGGACATTGGCAGCTTTCTTGGTTGACTTAATACATTTTTTATAGTACCCTATTTTTATAAACCCACACGAAAACACGATGGAACAAATATAATACGAAAATAAAACACTTCCCCTGTCATATTCCTTCAATTCCCTTTTTGGAAAACAACTTCAATCAGAGCATATCGTCAATCCAAGCGTGAATTTCTTGTAAAAGTACAAGGATTTCGTTCCGACAACAAACTCATGGCGCGCACAAACATCTCTTCAAGGATGACAAATATAGATACTCCACCTACCTACCATCCATCAGAGTGAAAACCTTGAAACACCACAAAACAACAAGAGCTCAACTGAGCCTCAGAGAACATCCTTCAAACGTCAAATAACAAATAACAAATAAACGAACTGACGCGAAACAAACAAACTCACACACAGCATTCAAATTCCTTACAAAACTTTGTGAAAAATTCATTACACTCGACGAGCACGCGGCGGCAACAGCAGCTCTCAAGGACTCGTAAGTGTCAATTTGTTGCATTTCCAATGAGTACGCAGCGAAGAAAAAAAAGATACCCCAACAAACTCGAACCAAAGACTGAGCTGAGCTGAGCGTTCGCTATCGATTAACACAGAAACAAAACCAAAGGACGACAAACACATACGGCATACGGGTTTAATCGGGAGCTGGTTCGCGAATCAAGAATTTATACATTCCGAACGAGACTGTTGAGTCGCGTTCGTGTGTGCTGTAAATGAAACGAGTCATTGCAAGTCATTGCAGTGTAGAGTAGAGTCCTTTTTGGGTGAGCAATTTTTAATGCCGCCAACCCAATCCGCACTGCCGCCACCGCATATCCTTTATCAACTCTGCATATACAACTCAAACAACAACAACAGAGAAGAGAAAACAAAAAGTGCTGAACCATGGAAGGTGTAAATATTTGATAGTATCGATTTCGCGTAACCCATCCGCTCAAACGCCCCCACCCGCATCCCCGTCGCTCAATTGTTCTTTCGCTGTCGCTCAATGGAGCGGGAGCCGGAGCATCCTTGTCGGTCTTTTGTTGTCACTCACTACGACTACACAATGTGCCAGTGCCTGGCAAATAGCTAGTATCCATTGTAAAACTATCGGCACTGCACAACGATGGGGGTTGAACCGACGAGCCAGAGATGATCCTGCGACTCTTTGATGCTGGAATTCAGACAAAGGACAGCACTATAGCATAAAACCGATGCAAAAACATTATACTGTCACTGCGGCGCACTATGAAAAATTCATTTGTTTGTTGTCATGTTGACAAATGGGGGTGGGTGTTGTAGGTACACTCGTGTTGATTTTTCCATAGCTGATAGAAAAAGTTGACACAAAATATTTGACTTGGAAGCGGGGGTGGTTCTCCCGTACCGCTGATGTGCGCTCTTTTTTCTGTTTGTGTCGCTTTTATTTGCCAAACTTATTCCCGCTTTCATCCGCTTATTGCTGCGCTACTGTTATTGACAATGGGAACGACGAGCGACCCTTTTTTTCCAGCGCACTCCTAGTGGGGGAGTTACATCATTGCGGGGATAAACAACAAAATCGTGGTCCATGTTGGCACACTGGAACCTAATTTAATTCCGCAACTGCAAGTGTGCGGTAGCTCTCATCTCTGTGTTGATTCATAAATTATGTTTGTCACGTCCTTGTGCAGTGTGTGGGGTGGGGGTGGTTCGTTTCGTCGTCTTCTTTCTGACAGTTTCCATTCTGGGAATCTTTGAAGGCATTCCATGCAAAGTAGTACCTGGTGGGGGTGTGCGGACAGCTCGAAACAAATTTGACAAGTTGGGAATTGGGAATTAAATAAAAGGAGCACAACCATATTGACAGGACATTTAAATGTGTTTTTTTTTTCGTTGTTGTTGTTCGTCCTCTAGCTTTGTGAATTGTGCGACATGAAGCACGTAGAAGAAGTTGGCCTTTTTTTGTTGCTTTTGCTGGCCTTTATTTATTTTTTGCTGGCCCATTTTAAATGTTGTTCATTTTGAGGACGAAAATGTTTTGAGAAAAGCTTTTTAAAAGTCGATAGGTGGGTGGGCACTTCAATTTGTAGTACACTCTGTGTTGCGTTGCGTCCCCCCACTTTGGGGGCAAAACTTGATTTCGATAATCTGTAATTGAAATAAAAGTTTGTAACGTTTTTGGATTTTTTATTTTGCCAGAGCTGGGTGGAGGTGGGAAACTTTACAAGTGCGATTTCGCTAAAAGTTTACCAAAATGGTTTTCCTCAGCAAGATAGACTTTGGCGGGAGAAAATGTGTGTTTCGAGGGGACACAGGTACCTATACAATTTGTTGCCGCTTGTTCGAATGAATGTGGCGTAATTTTGAGAGGCGAACGCTGACAGATGTGTTGGAACAGCATAATGCTCTTAACGGTCGTGTTGTATTAGGCCAATTCATTTGTGTGGTCTCGGGGGGAATTGGACCTCATTTCGTTTGAAAATCGCCTCGATTGTGAGTGAGTTTAAAGCCTGTGATGAATTGGGAACATCGAACTCATCTCATGCAGCTCATTCTAATTTTAATTGGGTGCACGTTTTTGTCGCATCGATTGCGGTGTTATTTCAAGCCCTGTTTTTATGAAATAAAGAGCAACTGAAAGGCGGATTTCTATAGGTGAATAACCAACTAAAACTGCGCTGAATTTTGTGCATCTTCGTTTTTTTTTCATTGATACTAGCTGATCCCAGCTCGCCTTGCTTCACCCGACGCTTTTTAAGAAAAGTATTTTTATCAAACTAAATCGAACCGTTTTTTATAAATATGTTCCTTAGACCTTTCTGTTATTTCCCTCTTACCCACCTCAAATGTCGACGAAAAGAAAGCAGCACGAATGAAACAACTTGACACACGAGTCCACCAACCCATTTCTAAACTTTTTCCAATGAACATAACCGAAAATGTGTTCAACCTGAATGTGTGCGCTGAAAAGTGCAAAAACATATGATGGCGATGTTATGAATCACTTGGCAATCACTATGCCAAGTTATATCAAAATCCGTCCAGTGGTTTCCGCGTGATTCGTGGTCCAGCATTTTTCGTTCTACAGTTTTATTATATGTAGAGATAGAGGTAGAGAATTCGCCCAGACTGTCAAAAAAGAGCTGTCTTTTGAGGAGAGCGATGTCCGAAGCGTCTTTTCTTAAAGAACTTTATCTGAGATCTTCATAATGACGTCTGCGGTAAGGCTAAAAAAAATCCTATCTAATAATCATTTAAAAGTCTAAACGGTCTTCTTCATGGTGCTTCTAGTGGCAGTTTCTTTCGAAAGCCATGCTGGTGTTCTTATTAAACCCTGAGACTTTCCAGGCAGTAGTTTTTGTATTAAATATTCATCTCGAGGAAAAGCTACAACATAGGTATGAGACTGTTCAAAAAACTTTCTCAATTAAAGTGTTCAGATTCGGCGAAAAATTTTAGGTCGATTCGTCAGAAAAAGAATGGTTGTGAGAAGCTTTGCCTCGAGTCTTTTGCCTTAACTGTTTTCTTGTAGAAATAACATGAAGCCATTTTCAAAAAACAAATCTAAACAATTTTTCGTTTTTACAAAATAAATTCTTTTTATTTTTGTCAATAGTCTTTCTTAAAAAATATATATTAGTGAAACTCAAGAGTCAAGGCCTAAACGGTTTCTCAGCGCAGCCAAAGGGAACCCTTGTACTTGGGGAAATTTTTGCTTAACTGCCCTGTGTCGGGTTATTCCTCTTCGACGGAGTCCTTCCACACCCTTGTTGTGTATGTGTCCGGCTAATTCCTTCTGCCAGTCCGCCCTCCTTTGGAACCTCAAGTACCGCTTTCTTTGTCCGTACTCAAAGAAGACAGTGAAGGACTTTGAGGGAATATCTCGATGCATGGTCTCTAAACTGAAGAAACACCACTCCAGGTCGTATTGATTGGGATATGTTTCAGTTTTGAAGGGTCCCATATGGGTGACAGCACCGTCGCCGACTTGACCAATTTTCACCGTGTATTTGCATTCAGCCGAATTGCCGACGATGAATACTCCTCTTCTGATGCAGCTGCCGTCTTCGTGTATATCCCGCAAGAACCAATAGATTCCTTCGCGGCTCCAGAGAAGGTAGGCGTCTTCTAATAGATCGTCGAAATGAAAGTCAAACCCATTCTCGTTGGTGATCTGCCTGATGTATGTCGGGTGATAAGTTTGACAGTGATGCAGGAGGAGGTTGGCTTCTCCTACCCACCAGCACTTTGAAATACGGCACGAAATCTCCATTGTTGCTCAAAATATTGCCAAGTGGTGTTAGTTCGGTGTTTGAAATTAAACTGACCATCTTGTCCCACGGGGATACTATTTATAGGTAAAGGGTTGCTACCTGGGTGGAGAGGGTGTTACTTGTTGATATTGCGTATCTGAAAAGGGTTGTTAGATGTTATTAACTAATGACTAATAGTTTTATGACATAGATAGTTTTAGGAAAAACACAGACTGAGGATGTTGGAATTAACTGTTTTTTTTACAAGTTTTATTATTTTTATTATTATTATTTTATCAACCTATTTTTTTACAACTTTTATTAGAAAAATAGGCTTGACCGCAAACTTCAGTTTTTATGACTTTTGAAGAAAAACCTGTAAAATTCAAAAATATTTTCCAGGTACACATTTTACTACAACAGGTAAAAATCCCTTTTCAATACACACGCACTAACCTCTCACGTGAAAGGCGATACAGCGGAACCTCAACATCGAACCGGACATGTTTTCAAATATAGGTGCTTCTGAGGTCCGAACGCTGCACTACACGACTTAGCCCTGGTTTTTTGTGGGGTCCATCAACAAAAGTGTGGCCTTAACTTTTAAGACACAAAAAGAGGCCCAGCAACAAGCTTGGTGACGAACTCTTAAAGACCTTACGACTAAATGGGGTAGGACAGTAGGAATTACAGTTTTTTTGAATTTTTTATTTTACCACAAAGGGCCATTACATTTTACATGCCAATTATCCCGAGAGACTGAGCGAAGGAGATGAACAAAAATATCCCAACACTCAAAACCTACGGGTCAAGATTTGTCAAGCATCCATGACTAAAATGTTCTTCGAAAAATGCTTCAAACCTTGTCCTCGAATTTTGAAGCTTAAAAGTCTGCAGATATTTTAAGTAGGTCTGTTTTTGCCGTTTTTGTTAACGATGTGTTCCTTTTCCTACCCTATACGACTGGTATCCACTCCCGCACAGTATTCCCGGCCGTTTTTGCAATTTTTCATGGAAGACCGTCTTCACTTTGGTAAATTAATCAAAATCTACGATTTCCATGATGTCCGATTCGGAAATACTGCGCCATATTTACCCGGGGACAAAGTCACCACTTGTGCGCCTCCGTCCCACCCCGGAAACTAACCCCAACACGGTCAATTTCCTTTGGGGGAATATAGTTTTACATAGTAATTTGCACAGTTGCTCCGAACAGGATCACAGGTATCTACAGCAAACACTGTGTACTATCCATGCTCCTGTCGATGTAACTCGGCTATGCGAGAATCCTTTCGGGAACTGTCCCAGAAAACACGAACACCAGCGAGCACGACTGCACGAGTCACTGCGAGTGGCAGCTGCTGCAAGCAATATTCCCGCCAATGACCAGGCTACTACTAATAACCTAACATCATGCAATAATGTGGAAAACATTTCATGTTTGGATGGCATTGGGAATTTCGTCGACAACTCTGCACACTGTGAGCATACAAGGAGGACATCGACGACGCTGATGATGACATGGAGCGGTGGGGAGTGGAGCTGCATGCAGCTCCATCGGGTGGGTGGTAGCTCTAGCGAATAACACAGTTATTAGTTGATGTTCATTTCCATTGAGGTTGTGTACATGGCAGTGACCATCATCATCTCGGGCGGTTGTAAAGTGGCTCCCAAAGGCAATCAGCATGCATCTTATTAGGGCCCGGTTTTGCCGAATGTCTGTGCGGCCTCTAAATTATTTACGGGCGTTGAGTCGTCATCGGCGTATGGACGAATGCTTCGCATTCCCGGGGTTAGTCGGTCCAACTATAATGCTGACAGGGAATAGGATGTGCTTGTGGCAATAACTTGCTGTGGATAAGTGTGTCAAGCGGAGCTCCCAGTTCTTTCGGCAGAATTGGGTGATAAGATGTTCGTCACGTGATGATGGATGGGATAGAGTATGTGGTTCCATTGTGCGGTGGAATTTCTTTGTTCGAGTTAATGGTCAACGTGATGGATGCTTGGTTAGCTGGGCATCCACGGTGGGTATATGGCTTGCAATTGCATAAGGGTGCGCATTTGATGTCGTTAGGCGAAAATTGCAAGTGCATGGTAGAGGAGGTTATCTGTTTTGTAAGCAGTTGGGTTACTCAATATTTTATAAGAGATCCTTGTGTTCCTACATGGCTGCCAATCCTCATGTCGGTGCCTCGCTGATTATGCTCCACAGAGTAATTAGGATGTCGGCGGCTAACAAGCTTTTCAAGACAGTTGAGCCTTATTAAGCTGTCGCATTTTACATTTAAACATTCCATAGTTGATGTGTTGTTCATTCTTCAATAAATTTCGTCGCCAAACGCGCAGATTGACAGTAAATGCGACGCTATGACCTGTCAATATTCAACGCTGATTCAAATACTTATGGTGGAGCTAGAGCAGCGTATTCTCTGAATATTGATATACACCTTTCCTAAGTCATTTCAAATGATTGCAACGACTTTACAGGCTAAAGGAGCGAAGGCATTTCTCCTGTTATTTCTCAAAAATGCGAATCAATTGTCGTTTGAAATATAACTAACCCTCGCCGATGTACGGCTCTGGGGTTACTAATGTAATATTAACAAAACTAAACCTTAAAAGATTCAACGTGTTTTTAAAGCATCATAGTGCGGAACAATTTCCAAAGTAGCAAACTGTTATACCTATCGGATGCTAAGCGACAGACGGTAGTGTGTTCAACTTGTCCTTTCGAGTGTCAGCATAATGCTCCTATTTCAATCTAATTTAAAACAAACGACTAACCAAGCATCCATCGCCTGACTCAAATCTAGTTCAAAACAATTCTGTCTGGAAATATGACTTCCATAAACACAGAGTTCATAGACAGCTACAAGCGCCAAGAACTAACGTTGATTTTCAAAACGACTTTTGCTGTAGCTTTTTCATAAAATTGATGGATGTCTTAAAATATTTAAAGGTATTTTTTATTTATTTTTTTAAAACATTTTGACGTGTGAAGCCTATGCCCTTTTCACTTTTAAAAAGTGTTGGAATGTGAATAACACAAACAGATAATAAGCATTTTAAGAATCCAGCTTAAAATATGCATCTTTACTTGTAGGGAATACTGCTGCCACTTAAACCAACCAACCATTATAAGTCTCATACTAGGAGTTGCTCAGTAAAATATGCATCGCCTCTAAGACAAGCCTTTCTTCGGGAGCAAGCCTTGGCATGACGAACTCATATTTTTTTTTTTCAAGTCAGACCCATATATGTTTTAAGCTGAATTGCCTGATAAATAAAAATGAGTTCGAAACTAGTGTTGTTGGGCTAGACAGTGGATCACTAACTTAAAGACACATCGTTACCATGATTCTGGTCTTTTTACCTATTACGTAAAAGATTTCCATGTTGGTCCTCACCTCTAGATTGAAGTATATACAGATTCTTATGTTACCATGACGGAGCAACCTGGCTGCAAGCTTCTCGTTTGCGTTCTTTAGATCTTCCTCAATGTTAATGGTCTTCTTCATACGACGGGACTATGGAAGATTCATTTTCTCTCGGTTATACAATATTCAATATTTCAATATAGGTATCAAACATGAGTGCTGAAAGAGCTTTTAGTCTAAATTTAAATTTGAAAACGATTTCAATACAGTGCCCTATCTTGATATGCCTTCGTATTATTTCAGGGCATCGTAGAAACTATCAAAGAAACATATCAACAATTCGAGAGGCACTCAGGAGTCAGAATCTATTTTGGTTGGCATTGGAAACTATCGTTTGCTAAAGAGTTTTAGTGTGACTCGAGCTGCTCTAGCTACTCTTGTGACCTTTAGTTGGAGACAGACGTCTGGTATTGACACCTGTCAAATTCAATGAGAATTAGAGTCAGTTTCCAACTTCGTTTGATAAAATAATTTTATCTTTAACACGTGTTATTGAACACTGTGGCCGTACATGGCGATTTATCAAAACAGACTTAATAAATGACAGCTTATATGACAGATGTAGGTTCAACAGTATGGCCGCTATCACCTGTCAAAGTTAGGAACTTCCTATTGGAAGACCCTCTAAATGCGTGTAACGTCTTCCAAATGTAATCTCGTAGCATCTCAAATAAGGTTTTGTTGTTATCTCTTACGTCAGCTGTCTATAGTCGTTGCAACAACCTAACTTCCTATTATTTTTAAAAATTATGGCGATATTTAGGTGAGGGGTTATTCTTAAAATTTGTTCGCTTATGTGGACCGACCACAATGTTATTTATTGGCTGGTCTTACTTCTAAATTCGATGGAGTTTCGGATAGATAACTCTTTTCATAGTCTTTGGGAAAATTATTTGACTAAAGGTTTCGAAAATCAGCTCCAGTTTAGATTCAAAACTAACGTGAACCGTTTATAAATATATAGTAGCTGTGGCTTTGGCCTTCTGCAAATAGACTCGCTTAATAATTCCATTGACTAAGGTGATATCCAAAACTTAAACGAAGGCCAAACCACAAATATGCCGAGGCATCCTCCAAATTGACAGCTGTCACCCTCACCGCAGCAGATACTCAACCGTAACAACATAGCGCATCTCAATTAACACTTGACGACCAAAAAAAAGTATAAACACTGTCGCCTTTGGCGAGACCCAATAAATTTATTTAAATGCATTCCACCCGAAAACAAAACAATCTGTTTCGCTTATATCGAATTACATGCGCTTGACTACGTCAAGTAGGCACAAGAGTAAACAAACTTCGCCCGGCCCTCTCGCTATATAAAACAAAATGAGACTTAAATAATTTTCTATCCGATCACAAAGTGTAAACACGTCATCTACACAAAACCAGCTTCTCGCTGGCCATTGGGATATGGAGAAGCAGGCGATGGCAGGCCTGCTGTTTACGTCTGCTGGACCAGTGCCAAGAAATTGTATTATTAATTCATCGTGGCAGGCCGACGCGACGGAGAAGAATGAGAGACAAGTCCATATCGCCCCCAGACGTTTCGGCGCAGTAGCGCAACCAAGCGGAACAGATGCCTCACTTTAACCTTCCTATAGGACACTGGCTGGCATAGGAGAAAGTGTAGTCGCCTCCTTCGACCGGTCCTTGTTTGTGTTGTCTGCCCAAAACCGATGTCGATGTGATGGATGCTTAAATGGTACATTACCGAACGGATACATACCTACTGTAAGTGCTTGTGATTGAAAATCTCATCTCGTAGACGATGAGTTGGATAAAAACCGTTCTGGCTTTGGTGATGATTGAAATTTTTGCAATCCAATAATCCATCAAGAGATCTGCAAAATACCCCTTTTGATGTTTATAATCATTTCGATTGGGACCAAATTGAGCAGTCTTTGAATGGCCTTATTATATTCCATGAGCTTAATCAGTCTTTGGGTCTTTAGTGATTGTATTATATACCTAGCCGGAAGAGCGTTGTTTGTGCTGTGAGAATGTTTCATATTTTCATCGATTATGAATTTGTTATGGCCCAATCGAAGGCCCAAGACAATAATTGCGATAGATTCAATTAGGAATACGATAGTGAGTCAAAGTCGGAAATTTTAGGATGCCTGAAATGGAATAAGTGATCGGAAATGTTGGAAGGAACATTTTATTGCATTATGGTATATTTCTATGTATCCGGTGAGTATTACAATTCCATTGGTCTTGGAAATATGTTTTTTTTTTTTTTCAAATATCTATCTACGAACAATTTTCAGATCTGATTTAAAAAATTTTATAAATTGTATTTCTTAAAACTAATTTTTAATTTTTAAGAAAAAAACTATTAGTTAAACGCCGCTTCCTGTTTTTTTGATTTTTAGCATGAAGTTCGAAAGTTAAAGAACTGATAAACTAATAGTGAGAAATTCGCGAAGAACTCTATAAACGTTTATTTATAAGTTACATAATAATCTGTATACTTTTTTTTAATTTAATTATATTAAAAACTGAATTTGGTATTCAGATCAAAGAATAATTCCTTTAATTTTGTTTATATACTTTTTTGGTAAATAAAATGAATAATCGAATGCGGGAATCAACTTCATCATATTTTGGGTAAAATTAATTTTCACTTCTACTAAAAAGTCCACATGGAAAAAGTGGACTTATTTTGCACTTTATGTTTAGTAAAATCCCTTGGGTTTATTCTTAAGTACTATATTTCTTGAGCTACGTTTATTTTCAGTATTTTTTTCCTGTAGGATTGGAAATAAGGTAAAATTTAAATAAACTATGTTGGCATTTATTGAGTGGGCTTCCAATCTGACCTCCTAATGTGAATTAAATAAACAAGCAAATTGTTTAGTCAACCCAATGTTTTAAGAGCTAACGACTTTCATTTAATACAAAACATATGGGAGATTGTCAGGTACTACATTTTGTGTGAAAATACAACATTTTTGTGGCTAACGTACTACATTTGCTCCAGATTTTAGTGACACCACTGGTTGTGTTGTGTATGCCAGTCAGGTAAAAGTTCGACCACTGGGCGAACTATAGTTCTAGGAAAAAACTTAAATATGTAGTTATTCTTAATTATACATTACTCAATTATGACAAAAATATCTATACTAGGTACTAGCTGTACCTGTACCCGCCGTATTGCTATCATAAATGTCAAGATATAGTATTTAATTTATTTATCTTTTTATATGGGAAATGCAACTCCCTATTTTCTGCGATGTGATGTCCACGGAAGACTCGACGGGAGTCTACGTTGGTTTGAAAAAATGGGGGTTCTCCAGTTGTAAGTGACGAAATTTTTTCTGGTTTCGATAGGAAATAAATATTTTTTCAGTTAGGCTGGCATATGGAGAAGATAGTCTGTTTATTTAGCATTATTTCCCTTTTTCAAAAAATTTTAATTTTTTTGACTAGTGTATTTCACGACTGTTACTTGTAAAAACTTGCATATTCAATATTGAGTGTAACTTGTGTTGAGAGTTGCTAAGAGCACTGCCCGCAAACGCTTGTTCAGACGTGAGAAGGAACGAAATACGTATACGACTTGTGTTTCAGAGATTAAAACGAGACGTGCTGATCGTACAAACATCGAGTACTCGCTCGAAAAAAACGATTACAATCAAACGAGTTAAAACAAGTATGTAAGTTAGCACCACATACATTACAAATAACAAAAGCGATATCAGCATTCACACATTGCATTCCAACTGCTCCACACTCATGTGGCTGAGCCAGCTTCTGGAGCAAGTGCAAATGACACCTTTCCCAATCCCAATCCAATTTTCCCACATTCCTGCAAGTAGAGATTAAGAAAACCTGGGTAATAAGTTTCAACACGTTAGCTTTAAAATTTGGTGTGATTTTTAATTCGGAATAAAGTAGAGGCTTCTCCTCAAAGAAAAATTTTTTTTTTTTTTTAGTAATTAAACTTAATTTTTTTTAATTTGTATGCTTCTGGTTCGAACTTTGCCAGTTGATTGCGAGTATTTAAATACGAATGCTGCCAAACGCTACTCTTCTGTTTCCGGAATTTTGAAAAGCAAATTGTGACCTAATCTTTTTTGAGAATATCGTAAAAATGTAGCAGCAGAGGGCCCACCAAAACCAGGTTAATTTTCAAAGTAGTCTAGAAAAAAAATAGATTGGGAACCTCTGGTTTAGACAGTGAACATCAGAATTATTATTTTTTCATATGAATGAGAACTATTTTGAAAAAGACAAATATTTAAGCTGCATTTTGTCGTATAAGCTGTCTCAAGACCCCTTCTCAAGCACAAAATAGCCGTCTGCCTGAAAGGGACAGGACGACCTAACACGCAAAAATACGTGACTCGTATTTTGGTCGGCATTTTTGTTTATGTGGTAGGAATTATGAAAAAGCGACGGACTACGACATTTTTTGCTTCCGGAAGTTATGAACGGAGAGTAATTTATTTATGTTGTATAAGACTTCTTTTAATAAAAGTGAAGTAATTTGTACGTAATTTCTGAAATGCTGTTCGCCGGAATTTGTATTTGTTTTTGCCTTATATCTTTTACTATGACACTTTACGCGTCTGATTTGTGGTCTAATTCTTACGCTTTCATAACAAGCAATGACTGCAGATAAGCGAATCTCTCTCTGTCCCATCTCATGCTTTATGACTCAACAGGGAGTTGATTAATAGCTTAACAGAATCGATGATGAAATAAGTATAACCCTCTTTTCTTGGTCCTAAGTCCGATAAGCCGTTGTGGAGATAGTTCTCTGCATTTACCCTAAAATGATTAATTTGATTAAGACATCTAATACTTAGCTGCCTTAAGTGATGCGTCAAATTTTAATATGCATAAATCTTCCTTGAGGAATTCGTATGAGAACAGTGAAAACCGCATCGAAATCCATTCATAGATTCTCGAGATTAGCGGCAACAACTATTCGATGGGACTTTCCTCTAAACTATGTTCATGTTTATACCTACCTACTTAATACTTAAAACATTTGTTTCTGTATTTTTTTATATTTTTTTTCCTGCATGACCTGAAATTAGTTCTAAAATTACCTTCACGTCTTCTCTCTACTTTACCTCCTTTTGGCCATGCATTCTTTCTTTTGGGTAGATAAGTAGTGCATGCAGAAATTAATATATGAAAATTCACCTTTCATTTTGTCTTTTTTGTATAAAAATAGGCTATAAAATAACAACGCTGCTTCAAAAGGAGTATTCACTCAATTAGGTACATGGTTTCCAAACCTGTTTTCAAAAGACTCCCACAACACGCCTAGTATTGACGCAGTTCCCTAAATTTAAGTATCTACCTATTACACGACTGCGGGTGTAAATTAAGTTCTAGCCATAAGCCGCGTGCACGCTTACTTCCAAAAGTCCTTGTGAATATTTCATTGCACATTACGTCGTGTCTGTGCATAATAAAAGTACACATATGTCAGAGACTAAACCCGCATACAAAAGGCTCCCCTCCAACCGATGACAAATCCAATGTCAATGTATCTTTCATATAGGTATACGTACTGAATATCATACTAGTCCTTTATAGGACTGACAACGACGACCTACGTCCTTGTCTCGTATTAACGAAATTTTAAACCAAAAATAGGTAGGTAGGCATAAGCCGCCGCACGCTTTGTGACCACAATACAAAAATGTGCTCGGCAATAGAAGTGCCTAAGCCACATCGAGGACACAGGAATTAATCACTCTACAAAATTCTCCTCATATATATTACGGCTGCGAATCAAAGTGCGCAACTTTACCTACAGATATACGGCACTCCGCGTATCCCGGGACGTATTATGTATTAATTTATTTTTGCCATTTCCATTTCTATTTGATGTGTCCTGCGGGGCTGCTGTTGAAATCTCATCAACCAGCGACTGTGATGATGATGACGGCGACCATATACTGGCCCCCATATTCTTTTCTAATGCACATCGCCCACTCTCACAATGTGTCCTGATTTTCCATTAATATCCCCCAGGGCGGCCAGCAACAGCGTACACAGCCAGTTGAAATTCATATGCATGAAGAACTAAGCGGCAGTCGCCACTGACGCTATACACCACAACTACTACTATACCCATTATGTGACATGTTGCGTTGCCTCTCCGTCGAAACCGAAAGCCGGTGGTTGCTACTACAACCGCACATGGCCTGTGTACCGCGTACCCCCCCCCCCTTAGTATTTAATTCTGCAACAACGGCAGCATGCCGTCAGCAATAATAACGACGACGACGACGACGAAAAATGTCAATAATTCAACCCCCAAAGGATGTCAAATAAAAATAAAATATTGGCAAACATAGACGGGAGCACAAAAGAAGAAAGGACTCAAAATAAAAGAGCGCCGCACCGCACATATATAAGAAAAACAAAGTCCGCTCCGCACGCCAAGCACGACAACGACAACACAACAACGCTCAGATGAAAACGGAAGCGGATCACACAAAGAGCCTTGCATTCGTGCGGGGTAAACAAACACATGCCTATACACGACGAGTATATTTCCTTATGATCCCCCCTGGGTCCTATATCCGGCTTGTTTGCCTAGCGTGTGGGTGTTTGTCTGTTTGGCTGTTTGTCCACCCGACCGCCCAATGTGTCGTTGTGGAGAAATTAATTATCCTTAATTATTATTTACCCACTGTCAGAGTGTCAGTGATGCGATCAATTTTTATGGCCGAACAAACAAGGATTAGTATTTTCGTGTTTCGTTTCGAGTATAGAACCTCCTTGGGGAAATGTCCTTTGGAGGATTGGAATTAAATTTTACAGCAAAATAAAAGAAACTTGGAGCCCCATCGGCCATTAGTGATCCACATAAACCTACACACACACCCAAGCAACAAATGAGCAAGTATGTATGTTGCAGTCCCATCACAGCGAGTCCAGGAAAAGAAAATTCAATTTATGGACAATGTGACACTGACAGTTCATATTTACCCTCCGGCTTACATGATGGATTGGATAAGTTGACATGAAGCCCAGCGATAAAACAATTCGCCTACGGCTCTCGAATGTGCTTCTATTTATCTGGATATTTCGTTTTGTAGGGATCTATCGGTTAAAGGGGATGTGTCGTGGCGTGTGGGTGGTGTTTTTCGTTTCTTCGCTCTGAGCGAAATCGGAATTCGAATTTATTAAAGAGGGGTCGGGTTTGGTTGTTCATATTTTGTTGTCAATTGTAAAAGGATCCACTCGATAGAGATGCAAATATTTTATGCAGTCAACAGGAGGTGTTTATTTTTGTGTTAGCGGTACTACTCCCAACGTCGACGATACCAATCCAAGAGCGTCCAATGCATACCGAAAAGCCATTTTTTAATGTGGATTTTGAGCTGGCTGCGTCATCGGTCCATATTTCTTCAAGAATGACGTTGGTCAGGCCAAAGAGCGCTATAGGCCCATAAGGCACGAGCGATTCGAGGGCACGGTCATTTCACGTCGAGATTATTCGAACTCGCCACCGAAGTCATGCGATTTGATCTCTTTGGACTTTTTCTTGTGGGGTTTTCTGGAGTTGCAGGTCTATGTGAATAAGCCACGAACCACAGTCCAACATGCCATCTGTCAAATTTAGCTTAATTTTTGCACCAAAGTCATGGAAAATTGGACATTTCGGATGCGCGCCACATAGTGAACGATTTTATATTTCGCATATATATAATGGCATCGATAGGCCTCTCAAATGAATAATAAATTTCGATGATATCTCACACACATAGGAAGATACTAAGCACTTAATGATAGACTTATCTACTGAACTGAACTGACGAGGAATGTAAACTGAGAGTCTACGCAACACAGATGGAGTGGAGACTGTGAAATGAAGAGAGCAGCCATTTTTAGTTTCATATTTAACAAAGTGATATGCGCCTTCTGAAGCTTATTAGTAGCGAGCATGAACCAACTAACTCATTTGTGATTAGCAACCTTGTGTTCTTAAGCCACAAAATACAGTCAAATTGGTCAAATAATTATATTCAAGTACGGGGTCGATTTGTAGGTTCTCCTTAGATTACGAACTCTTCGAGTTACCTTTTGATTTTTTCTCAACTATCTCAATTAGCTCTATCACGCCATCTGTCCAATTGACTCTAAATATTCGTTTTGCCTGTTATTTTATGTTTACAGTAAAACCCGGATAAAAGCCTCTCGCTTAAATGCCTAACCAGCATAAATAGGTACCTACATTTTTTTGAGAACCAAAATTCTGAGGACTTTTTTCATATAAAACTCATCTTATTAGTACCTTTCGCTTTTATTTTATTTTTATACCTTTATTAAAATTTACCTGAAAAAAAATCTTTTAAATAGGTACCTACATATTTTTGAAATCAGCTCAAAAAAGCTTTTTCACATTTAGCGCTTCCTTGTGTTTCATAAATATAGTACAAAGTTTTATTTTTAAAGGTTACCGATGCTAGTCAGTTAATGTAATGTATTTTCTTATTTTTTAAATAAAATTAAATGTTTTTTTGTTATAAAAAAAATTATTTATATTTTATAAATTTAAATATAAGTGCCTATGTGCATTTAAGCGGACTTTTTTATAACAGCCTAACTGGCTAAAAAAATTCCTATCAAAACGGGGCATTTAAAGTGAGGAACTAATCCGGCTTTTAGTGTTCTCCTGATGAAGTCTGTATCTTTAAAAACGTGTCAAGCAGATGTTTGAAGCAAACTACTACATAATTATTTAGGACATTGTTCATAATGCTGCAATGGACATGTATAATGTGGAGTTGAGGTAGCTTGATAGCAGCTATAAGATTGAGCGAAGAATTTAAAATTTCAATATACACTTTTATAGGCTAATAAATAGCAAAGCCCCCCTCAAAGACGAATGAAAACGAACGCATTTGAAAGAAAATTGAGGAGAAAATTTAGAACGATCTTCGGTGCAGTTATATATCGAATCGAGTCTGGAGAAATATAGAACTTTGCGAAGAAGATGGGACATAGAGAGCTTTATACGACAATAATCCTACAACCCGAAGTGTGTTCAACTCGACTTTAGAAAAACAATGCTAGGTATAAGAAAAGAATTCATACATAAGTAAGGTGCCGCCCTCTGTTGGAAGAGTAAAAAGAACCAATATGGCGTTCGTAGGAACCGCTTTTACTATGGATCAGTCTGGTCGGGCATGTTTTTCAAGGCTCAGATCCACTCCAGAAAAATAAGTAAGGTCTCGAGGGTCTTAAGCCTGCACATAACCTCTCAGATTATGGAAATGAAAGCCCGTAGTTCTCAAAAACTCACCTCAAAACGGATTTTCTGCACTAACAGACATCTATATTTATGCATTTGTAAACGGTTCATCAAGCTGCTCAAATTTTAGAAGTAACCCAGTTTCCATACAGTGCTCTTAAGCCTATAAGGTAATTTTAAGCTGCAACTTTTTCCACAATACACCGCGGTTTACATTAAATTCTTTTCTACATCTGAATCCATTTCGACATTCATATCGAACCGCATATCAATATGTAATGCTCCGTTAAAAACAACAATTTAAAAAGAAATCAATTCCATACCTGTGACCAAGTGAACAAAGTAATATTAAATAAAAAATAAATCAAGAGACAAATATTTGACTGCAGTTGCAGTTCGAAAAGTTTACGGCGTGCGGCTATGATTTCCAACAATTTAATTTATTTAATTAAATAATTAATGGAAACACACAGAAGTTAAAACAGAAACAATAAAAACGCGTCTTTCCGTTCGCAGGATGCATACATGCATCATCACCGCCGGCCGCCGAACACGGTTAAATGCCTTCCGCGTCAAATTCGCATTTTAAATTCATCGCCATTCTTCACCGCGCCAAAGTATCGACATCGAATGCGCGATTGCATTATGTAGTGCGAGATACTCACACTCGCATTCGTATACAAATTTATTAAGTCGCGCGCTATGAATTTTACTTCAACGTGTCCTGCGAAATGAATGAGATCTCTTCTGCATCGGTGGCATATTGATTTGCAGTGGTTCGAAGGTAACGCCGGATGATAATTTCCAACAAAGGATACAGAGGAATTTTTTCCTCTCGGAATAAATACACGCACCAACACGTCCGAATGGGAGGTAATTCTGTGGGCGAGTGTCCTACATATTTTTGAACTTTTGTACATTTAGCAACAATGCATCTGCGTGAGATTGCCTTTAATAAATAATTAAAAAGTGACTTTTCACAGTTTTTTTCCGACCCAGAATGAAATTTTTTGTGCCATGATGTTCATGGCGGACGAAGGATTCAAGTGGTTGCTGTTGAAGTGGGACATTGTTTTTATTTAGGGTGTCATGTAACAAGTCAGCATTCTGTCCTAATGAAAAGATAATGCTTCTGGTCCAGGCCAGCAATGAAACTTGTTTGGAGTGTTGTGAAACAATAAGTTTTGCCAGGCCAAATATTGGACACCGGTAAATAGTTATAACGAGGCACGAACACACTTGAGCCAATTGTCACTCCTGTCCGGCCATTGTGTGTCGGGCAGCATTGAGTGGACAAATTGGGACCGAATTGGAATTGTTAAACTTTCAGCAGGTGTATTCGGAGAGGTCGTTGAATGCAACCTTTGTTTTGGATCAAGTGGTGGAGTGATAGAGAGAATAGTCTATTGTTGAAAACTGAAAGGAATTTTTACTGCGCAATAGTTTTCGGGTAATTAGTTAAATTTTTGACATTTATATTGAAAAATCGTATGGCGCAAAGTTGGCAGTAACTTTCTAAATATAGAATTTAAATTTTGTTTGAATAGAATTCGTTATGGAAATATTAAAATCGGTCACCATTGTCCCCGGGTCAAGGCGTTGAAATTTTGTGAGGCTGCATTTGACGGAATTTATCTTATTTTTCATAGAGCTTCTGAAACTTATTGCATCTGCTTATGTGCGATCACACTTTCTTTTTCATCTTCAGTTAGAATCAAATGGACGGAAATCTTTACAGTGTCTTAGCATTTCAACGGATGTTGTCATCGTAGCTCTGACCAATCTGTCAGCTCTTTCGTGTGATTTTGTAAACGTTCCGACTACAGAAGTAACTGCAATGCTAGTTAATTATCACTTGTCGGTCTCCAAGTCTCCAAGAATTCCCAAAAAGTCACATCCTATTCCGCGTATTTGTTGCTAATGTTCTCGACCGACAACAAAACGAAAGAACTGATTGCTCCCTTACAAACCGAATCTTGATCTTCTTAGTCCACAACCACAACCAAATATTTACAGTATGTAGAAAAAAAATAACAAGTTCCAACCGAAGTCAACACGTGGGGTGCCATTTTGCAAAAGAAACTTTTCTGCCAAAAATATATGACCTAAGTCGTAAATAAGTCCAAGCCAAGTATATGCAGTCAACAATATCAGCAAGTAGGACGCTACTTATTACAGGCAACTAGGGCATCTTCATCGACTCGGCTATAAACTTCAAAAATGGCATCACATCAGAAATCAAGCGAAGGACTACATCTGTCAGAATTTGTTTCTTTGGCCTAAGAAGTCGAGATCTCTTCTAGTCCTTCTCTAGATCGCAGATTCATAGTTGAAAGACTTAACCAAATAAATACTAAATTTATCAAAATGCAGCTTAAGGATTGTGTAATGAGAGCTTCTCTTTTTTTGAATTGAGGCAAAAAAAAATCCCATTTATGTCTACCTAACAATGATCCGCGATTTTTGTGTGTCTGATGTGACATGGAAGACCAGGTGCGTAATGCACCGTACTGCCGGTCATATAAATAAAAACTAGCATTTGATTTGAGCAAAAGGTTGTAGCAAAGCAAATGCCCTTAGCAATTGCTTCGAATGAATAAAAAACTGCTTTACAGTTCCTGTGATTAGTAAATTTGAATTTTTGAATTTCCTTGTGAGTGTTACGTCTTTATGTGAAAAATTGAGCAAAGGAACAAAATACTACATGCAATCTACAGCTTTACCTTGGACCTGATTTTTGCAAGAAGCCTGGTGATGTTTCATTTCTTCTTCAAATGCCGGGAAATCTTATCCAATCATCGGCTTATGGCAACTATTTTTGGACACCCAAGCCAATAAGTTAAAGAAGAACTATGAATTGCTAATAGGTTTTTAAAATTTAACCTAAAAGCCAGTTTTCCTATATACCTTAGAAATGATTATATCTACAAACTTTTAGAAATGGTCCACACTTCTCGTGAAACGAAACAAGTGTTGGTTTTCCTTCACAAACAAAATTTTACCAATACAGTAAAACCGGGATAAGTGAATCACCCCGTTTTGATAGGCACTTATGGTTTAGGCAGTTATAAAAAAAATCAGCTTAAAAGCACATAGGCACTTTTCTCTAAATTTATAAAAAAAAAATAAAAAAAAAATTTTATAACAAAAAAACATTTAATTTTATTTAAAAATAAAACTTTGTACTATATTTCTGAAACACAAGAAAGCGCTAAAGGAGAAAAAACGTTTGTATTTTTCAGCTGATTTCAAAAATGTGTAATTATTTGAAAGATTTTTTTTTTCAGGTAAATTTTAATAAAAGTAAAAGGCAATTAAGCGAGAAAGGTAGCTAAGCGAAAGGTACTTATAAGATGAGTTTTATATAACTTTGGTTCTCAAAAAAAAGGTATCTACTTATGCGGGTTGGGCACTTAAGGGAGAGGCACTTTCCTGGGTGTTACTGTACTCATAAACAAAACACCGAAAATTTACAATGCCTAGATTAAGCGAAATTTTAAGGTTTGAGTCAGCTTTATTCAGACCATTTACTGGCAGTGTTCAAACGAGCAGGCTTCAACCTGTATATTTCTTACTTTCATGCATCGAACCTCCGATCTTCAGTGAAGCCTGTTCAACATACTTTCTTTAGAACACCTCGGAATCGACATCTTGGTGTAAAGTTTACCTACCTATGTTACCTAAAACAATACCTTAAAGAATACTTGCGGTTAATTCTTGGTTTAAATCGCTAACATTTAATAGTAGTAGTATTCTTATGGCTTAAAAATAATTGTAGACCGTGGTGCGCATTGTAGAAGACAAATGCTGCACATTATATTGAACTTCACAGTTTAAGGTCACACTTTTCTTATCATTTTTTCTTACTTCCGTCTTTGTTCAAAGTTCCATAACATCACGAAAGAAAGCCGACTGCCTTTCATAACCAGGTTGGCTGTTTTAAGTGACTGAGCAATTTATAGTAAAAGGGTGATGAATGCACCTTCACCAAAGTAACTCTTCTCCTAAGCCGTCGCCGTTTTTGTTATTTTTAAACTAAACTTCAAATCATGGAATTGCTCTTTACCTACTCAGTATCATTGGAACGATATCCATATCCGTCGTAGCCTCCTCCAACCGCGCTCTCTTCCCAAAGACCAAAAGCAACAAACATTAATAAATTTATTAAATAGAAATTACACTCAAAGCCAGTAATGCCACGGTAACTCCAAGAAATGCTATTTATTATCTAAAGTGATATTCCTTCACGTCCATATGCGGCATCGGGAGGATGAGTACCAGTACACCCACCTACACATACCTGCCTACCTTCCTTCGACGAAGCCAACTGCTCTGCAAACGTCAACATTCTCTCCAGTGTTGCTTAATGAATTCAAATTGACATGGCATTTAATAAAATGGAAAATATTTATGAGCAGTCGTTGATTTTATGTTATTCCGTTGATGCTTCTAAGATGTCAAATTGTTTGTGAGTAAGCTTCAGCGACAACGAGCACGAGCACGAGGACGATGGGTCGATGCTCGATGGGTGGGAATAGAATCCACCCCCTCCCCCAACCGTTTGTCGGCTGTGCCGCAATGTTTACTTTGGTAAAGGTTCTTTATTTCTCGAAAAGTAATAACCTGCCGCCTGCTTTCATAACAAAAATGATTTAATTAAATTCCCCGAGCGTTTTAGTGCGGCGTTTCCGACACGTCGCGTCGTCCTCGTCAACCCCCCCTTGTTCCAAAGCTCAGACGTCCTCCTTGACATTGCTGGCGTTGTACGTTGTAGTCTGCAAATCATATTCATTTAAATATTTCAAATGTTTACGGTTTTGTTGTTTGTCATGGAATGGTATTTGTATTCGTATTTTTGGTGAAAACGGTCAGGTACAGTAGATGGGGCGAACAACACTTAAGTGCAGGAAACGGAAACGACCGAGAGCAGCGCAGAGGAGCTTCTCTGAATTTGAAAAGTGATGCCTTGGCTCTATACGAGTGGTGGTATTTCGTACAAAAGGTACGGAAGTTTATTTAGAAGTAAATGCATTAACGTGTAATGTCAAAGTATGCCAACAAAAAAATACATTCGCGAGTTTGTTGGTTTCATTTGTGTCATTTGTTAATGGTATCAGATAGATAGATACTTCTTGAGGGCTTGTTTTTAAGACAAACTGTTGACAAAAAATTGCTTTCATTCACCTTTTGATGGGGAATGCTGTTTTTCATGCCGGAATTGGAGCGGTAGTCGGTATGGATCTGTGGTAAAGTGTTTTCTACACGGGGGGAGGGGAATGTTTTTACAGCCTCCAAGCATGATTTTTGCGAAATTGTTCGACTTTGCAATGAAATGGAAACACAAAACAGCGACTCCAAACATTTGTATACTTGGCTAATGTTTACTAAGGCCTAAAGGTTTGCTTCACGATACCAAATCGAAATCTATAGCACCAGCCTTGCATATAACGTTATACTTATAATAATTTATGTCCCCAAACCGGCAGTAAGGTAGACTGCTTCAATCACTCGTTTCTGCTCCTCACATCAGGCTTACTTTGTCACAGAGGGGCTGTCAAAAGGTATATAAATAAATAAATAAATATTTTGGAGCGACAGGTCTTAGGGACCTTAGGCCTAGCTTCACACATCCATTCGTTTTGTACGAGTTTTTAATTTTGGGACGAATGGAGGGGATCTACAATTTTACGCCAAGTCCAAACGGCTGATTGAGAAGCTCTTTCATGGCGGCGCAGTGGAAAAAACCTTAAGATGTAATTTGTTACTTTCGAGATTTGAACTGGGGACAACTCGCTTAGTAGTCCAACACACTAACCACTAAACCACTGCGCCGTCAAAGGGTATATGCGACCGGTAAACTATATCGGCCATCCTCTGTCTTCCTAAAAACCAGACCTTCACCAGGAAGTACATAATCGACAACATTAACCCAACTTTAGACCTTTAACGAGATCACTACTCCTAACATACAGCTTCTTGAATCAAGTTTTGCACGATGCAACAAGGCTCCGGCACAAGTGTTGTCCCATCTCTGTAGTTCTGCACATATATCCGGTGTAAATTCTTGTAATATAGAAAAACGTCCCCGAACTTTAAAGCTAGCTTGCCCTCTAGAGGAAGTAGGCCTCGAAGTTGTCAACTCTGTTGATATTTCAAATATTGTTGTACAATTTAGTTAAGTTCCTCAAAACCATTTGCCAAGACGGTACATTAGCTATAGAATGAACATAGGTTCGTGACGAATCTTCTGAGTGCCAGCTGGAAGCGACTGTTAATTGAAGATCTCCCACGAGTCCAACTGCCATATCTGTAGACTGTAGGTATCCTGTCAAGAAGGTTAATTGAATGTTTTGTTTCCCAGCTCTAAATTCGGCGGTTGGTCTTTGGTCCAGCCCGGCGGTGCTGGAGGTGGAGATCTCTGCATTTTGATTCATTAAATTGAACCAAGGTTTATTGCCCCAGTTGAAGATTGTCTGTAGATTTTAAAACCAACTAATTTTAAGGAAGATAAAAAAAGAGCTGCAATCAACAAAGCTAAAAGTATTTTTGTTCGTTGACCCAAGCAGATATTTGATATATAGAAAATAAAAAGAGTTCGGCAAAGTGCTGCGTTTTCAACAAAGGAAACCGATGGTACTCTATGGAAACTTAAATGATCTTTCTTAGAAGAAAGTTTTGCGTCCATTCGCAGAGTAGTTTTGGTAGCCCATAAGATGCTGGCTTTTTTTGTAGAGCATTATGCAAGGCCCAACAATAGCCTTTAATACAGGGCTCATGATTCGAATTATGCGTCTAAATGTGGCCAACGTCTTATCAATGTCGAAAATTGCATTTAGTCCGTGCCCGTGGGGGAAATTTGGGATAAAATACAGCCGGACTTGCTCCCGATGCCAACATTGTCAATGTTACCTCAATCAGGTAAAACCAAACCATTTTTGGCGCAACATGTAGAACCCACTGCCTAAATTCTCAAAAGCGGTCCGTTGTCTCAGTTTTTATTTTTAAGACGAATGCATTTTTAAGTCAAATTTGGGGGCCGAATTGAGAAGGTTTTTATTATGACTTTTTTATGTTTAGCCAGACTTTGACTAAAGATGGCCTAGGGAAAAAAAATCTTGAGATATAATTTGTGTTTTCCAGGTGGTGAACCTGCGACAAATGCGTTAATTCCTTTGCTTAAATGCTACCGACTCTATTAAAGACCTTTTAATGCCAAGAATTTTATATTTTATGACAAAAATTTTGGTTGATAAAAACGAATCAACATTTTTGATTTAGAATTGCAAATGCTGCCAATGACGTAAGAATATAAATTAAAATTTACTTCAACGCACTTATATAATAGTAGCTGCTTAAACATGTGAAAAAAAAAACAAATTCCGTCACGTAATGCTAGTTCACGGGCGACGCGATTCGACTCTTGGAAATTTGCCAAAATAACACCTATTCTTAAAAAATCAAATCCTTTAGAATGCTCTGATTTTCGGCCAATTAGCATTCTTTCTGGTCTACCAAAAGTCGTTGAACACGCATCAATTCGCGTATCGAAAAGACCACAGCTACACCACCGCGTTGATCAAAATAGTTGACGATATTCGTCGAAATTTCGACAAATCTGAAATAACCCTGCTTTGTCTTTTAGATTTTTAAAAATCATTTGATTCTGTTAATCAAAGCAAGCTTTGTAGCAATCTCTTTTTCAAGTATGGATTGGACAAAAAAGCGGTTGGGAATTCGAAATGGCGTTCCACAAGGCTCAATCCTTGGACTGTTAATTTTCGCTCTGTTTATAAATGACCTTCCCTCCGTTTGCAGGCACACCTCTGTACATCTATATTCTGATGACATCCAAGTATATAACTGGTCCTTGCAATCACAGATTGGAGATTGTAATACACAGTTAGAAGAGAATTTGACGGCAATACAAGATTGGGCTATTTCCAACGAACTTATACTCAACCTAATCTTGTCAGCCCCGTAAAAATAAAGTTTGTAGGCAAATACATAGGTAACTGTAAATCAAAGTTGGGGGTCTCAGTATTGTCTCTGTTGGAAATTACCTGAACCAACGGAAAAAGCAATTTTAATTGTTTAAATTTTATGCTAAGCATTTTCTTTTGTTCCATTTTTGACATCAAGAAAAGTTAGCCTCTTTTTGTTCGCATAACTCTGAGTGTGTTGTCTTTTTCCACTCGTGCCATTTTGCCTACCACTTCCATTTCCTGTCGCTTTTTCGTTGCATTCGAGTTCAGAACTGCTGCCCTACGACCTATCCGTTTTTTTCGGACTTACTGGCCATCACTAAAGTAAAAATAACTTTATCTTGGTTTCCTGGAATGAAATTCCTATACCAAAGACACGCTCCGCCGCAGATTCTTTGAGAATCAAAGGATATCGAACAACGTCGCCTTTATTGATGCCCGCCAACCAGCCTATATCCTCAACGACATTCCTCCAAAGGCCAACGCCTCGTTACTCGTTATACGCGTCACTTTATTATTTCCGTTCCAATTTATCCCGAAATTTCGCTGCAACTTATTTCGCATTCAAAAGCAACAACACTCATTAATCTTTCCGTGATCAGATGCGAAAAAGCCGCGCGTCTTCTTGACAAATTTATTCCAACACATCTTCAGATCTATCAACATATGGTCCGCCAACAAGTGACACAAGTGTCAAGTGTGTTCTGTGTTCTCCCGCCACCAACTCATTTAAGATGAAAAACGTAAACGACAAATGCGTTTTAATGGCACCCACGTTGGACGCGTCTTTAACGTGCAGGCACATAGACCGCCCCTTCAATCAACCAAATTTGGGATAGCACCCGCTTTATTACCCGTTTACAGTGTAATCTCAAAATAATATCGTAACGATAAGTTAATTACCCAGCGTGCAACTTACAAATAAAAAAGGAATATGACGCATGCCGCTGGTGGAGGAAAATCCGGCCAGCAAATCAGCCCCAGATTTATTTGAATTCTTTCAAATGACGACAGATGAAATGGCTTGAGTTTTGGTGCGCTCTTTTCGTTTTCCTCCGCGGGTGATTTTTATCCAATTACAGTCTCTCGGGTGTGGAAAAGCACATTTCTCGCGCAGCGTTCTTAATTATTCAGAAGTTGACATTTAACACCCTGTTTCGGGGTAATTTGTACATAGTATTTTGTTGGTTAAACGAAAAGCGGCGGAGGAATGGATTATAGCTTGTGTGTGAAATATTTGAAGCGCCTTCTTAAATCGTGCAGCAGATTTTCCACTTGGCAGCTCAGTTTTTGGACACACGTTATCTCCGATATCTTCAATATTATATCACTTTAATTGTTACTACCACTTTCGCTATCGACTTCGGCCAGCTACTTCAAGTGGCGGTCATTAAGCTGTAAATAAACGACACCATACTGTTTGCACGATAAGATGGTGGAATTTAGCGAGGCAATTACGATAACTGCGGCTGCGGGCTCTATGGCCTCAATACAAATCGTCAGCGGGTTTAGATTAGAGCTACCTCAGTTTTCTTTCGGTCTTTGTCGTGGTTAAGTGCTTACAATGCGAAACATTGTTGTACTCCCTTTGCTGGTGTTCCTATCCTGCACTGTGGCGGAGGAACCCCTCCGCTTTGACAGCTACAAAGTGTTTAAAGTCCTTATCGATGCAGATGGACAGTACCAGAGCCTGAAGAACATCGAAACCACCTTAGACGTACGCATCACTCATTTGTTGTTAGTTTTCCAAGATCACAGTTGTTTTCCTTAGTTGAACTTCTGGAACGAGGCCCGCTCGATTGGCGATGACTGCGACATTATGGTCCCTCCACAGCAGGCGGTTAGCTTTGAGAAGTTCCTCCAAAAGACCGGAATTGCCTACAACTTGACGATTGACAACGTTCAGGAGTAGGTATCTGAAGTTCCAAAGTGCGGACTTAACCACATTCTGTCACCCACAGCTTGATTGATGCGGAGAGGCCGAAGACACGATCAGCGGCATTTGACTGGACCAACTTTCGGACACTTGATGAGATCAACACTTGGATCGAGCTCATTGCGAAGAGATTCCCCAACCAAGTCAGTTTGTTTTCCATCGGCAAGTCGTTTGAAGGTCGAGACATTAAGGGCGTGAAGATCTCCTACAAAGCGGGCAATAAGGCCGTCTTCATCGAGTCCACCATTCACGCCCGGGAGTGGATAACCGCAGCGGTCATTACGTATGTTATTGACGAGCTTTTGGTGTCCCGGCATCCGGGGGTGCGTGATATTGCTGAGAACACAGATTGGTACATCATTCCCGTTCTGAATGTCGACGGATATACCTACTCCCACGAAGTGGTAAGTTACCAGTAACTCTTCCTCTTCGATGCGGTGTACATTGGATTCCTTTCAGAACCGCATGTGGCGCAAGAGTCGGCAAGCTCACCATCCGACCTGCATCGGCACGGACATGAATCGCAACTTTGACTACCTCTGGATGAGTATGTGGCCGGACTTACAATTGACTTGATGAACATTTTTATTTTCGCCGGTAGGTGCTGGCGCGTCAGATAATCCATGCACGGAGACCTATGCCGGTCCGTATGCTCAGTCTGAGCCGGAAATTGATCAGTTGGTCAAGTATGTGGATACCTTGCCCGAGGATTACATCAAGATATACATTTCCTTGCACTCCTATGGGCAGTATGTGCTCTCGCCGTGGGGTCACACTGAAGAACTACCAGAAGGCTATGGCGCCATGATGCACGTCGCTAAGGGGTATGCTGATGCGTTAAGCAGACGCTACGGGACCATTTTCACGTACGGATCAAGTGCCACTACTCTTTGTAAGTTGGAGGTGTCGCTTTAAATGGGTTTCACGATAAGTTTCCTCTTTAGATAAGGTATCGGGATCCGGCAAGGAATGGGCATACGGCGCCAAAGGTATTCCGATCCCGTATACAATTGAGCTGCGAGACAAGGGTGATTACGGATTCATCCTGCCACCGGAAGAGATCATCCCCACAGCCAAGGAGGTTCTAGAAGGCTTCATCGGAATGATTCTAGCCGCGAGGGAGATTATTATTGTCTAAGCCGAGTGGTAGTTGCAATAAACCGGGGAAACAACTTCCCGCCTTCCTTTGAAATATATAGTTGCTCCCGATTTAATTCACACTTCTAATACTTCTCTTTTATTCCTGTCCAACAGCAAGACGCAGATTCACGGTCAAGAAGAATCGTTGCAAACTTAATTTTTTTTGAATTAAGTAGAATAAACTTGAGCAAGCAAGATTTTGGTGTGCAGCTCCTCTTCCGGAAGAAGTAGAAAGCTGATTAAAAGCTTTAAAATTGTAAGAAAGTGTTGGCTCCCTTGCGGATTCACTTTTTGTTTCTATTGAATAAGAATTACTCAAGTTTCGGTAAAACAAAGACAGTGAAGTGAAGAAAAATCCATTTTTGTCAAAAGCCGCATCTAAAAAAAGGATCTAAAGGATCTTCAAGGAGAAATATAGCCTATAGTCTTCTCTGTGTCTTGAGAAGTATTTTAAAAAAGTTCCATCGAAATCTGTCCAGTGGTTACCACGTCAATCTCAAACAAACTCCTTCGCTTCACCTGTCAAGAACTTCTTAAATTTGGCCATGTTTAAATTGTGTTTAATAGAATAGAAATTTCGTTCCATTCCAACTGTCAAAGGCTAGGAGAAGGTATTAGTAAAACACTCTCAGCTTATATGTCAGTAGGGTAGGGTCGCCGGTTCTAGACAGCGGATACCGGCAAAACCTGTCCTACATTTTACTCCTGACATTTTCCAATGCAGTTGTGAAAAGCCGAGTGCATTTCGCGCAGCAGTTTTAAAATTTATTCTTATTTCCTTTCAGTGGTAGTTTACACTGCGAATGTTGAACTAACAAAGGTTATCAACCAAGTCACATATGAAAACGAAATCGTCCTTCGAAGGTATCTGTATTGAACAGATGCATTTTGAAAAACCCTAAGAAGCCTTTAAAACACCCAGCAAGCTGCTTAAATTCCACCCCACTAATCCAACGGATCGTTAAATTTGTTTCAGCAAAAAAGTCCCCCGGCCATTAGTGTCACAATTCATTACGAACGAATCCATAACCCCCCCATCCCGGATTGCGTGCACACTTACATTCTCATCGCTCTTCCAAAGCAAATGACACAAGAAATCACACAAAACTGCCACATCAGAATCACACTTGGGATTTGGGCAAAACGGATGGACGAGGATCTCATACTCTTACCGAGAAAATCCCAGTGACAAATATCGTGTCACTATGAATGATGGCATTAGCCTCTAGATAGTCAGTTATATTGCCCCCTCGCCCACACACAGTAGCACAATGCTCTCTGTCAATAAAAAGGAATAGAAACGACGATTCAATTCTTATGTGGCCACAAAAGACCAGAGAGCGAGAACGTATCCACCATCATCCAGATCCACCATTGTGGTCATTCCAAATGACGAAGTTGTCAAGTCACCGCAGCAATAGTAGTAGTAGTTCCAGGCTCTTTTCCAAATGACTTGGATGGTTTGTCTATAAGGAGTGTGGTTATGATAGTCATAGGGAGAGTCACCCTCTCTCGCTCAATCTCGTCGAAGAAGTCTCCTTTTTCGTCATTTTTAATTGAATGGATGGTCGAGCATGACATTTATTCGTAGAAAGTGACACATACGTAAAAATCGATGTCCAGTCCACACGAAGAAGAATGCTCTTTAAGTAATAACCAACACGATGACGATGGTTCGCTTTTATTTTTGTTTTTTGCCATCTGTCAGTGACGCAAACAAAAATTTTGTAAGCAAGCAACTTCGACCCCAAAGCGCGAACCAGACAAAACGGGACACACATCATCTATCAAATGTGATGGAATGCTCCTTGTTGTTGTGTCCTCGTTGAGTATTATTGTCACAGGTATAGTCCCTAGGCAGTTTGTATGGTGGGTCGCGTAGGATGAGTTTCGTTTTTGGTGGACATTTGGGTGCGTTGTGCACGTCATGCTGGATTATTAATAATTTGTTTGAACGTTTGTCATAATTCGAATTTTAATTAAAAGGCTGGCTGGGACGACCACCCCCAGGGGGAATGATTGCATTTTGTTGTTGATTTATGAGGGTATTCGTGGGAAGGGAATAAATGTACTTGTTGCTGCGATGGAAATGTGTTTGAATATAGATTTAGGATTCTATGAAGTGAGGTGTTGTTTGTAATCTTATTTATCCGTTCACATACACAACTTAGCGGGATGCAAGGGATAATCGAGCGCAAGTATAACAAGTGATGCAAAAATGGTCAAGGATCAACAGAAATATTGGTCACATAGAGATCCTGTCGACTGATCTGTGGAGAGCTAGGTTTTTGACTGTACAGAAATAATCTCTTATATGACAAAATCTTCTATGACCATAAGCCGTGCCAAAAAGGACTAAAATCATGTTTGACAATTCTCTAAAAATATATTAAAAAGTCCATTTCTTCAGGCTTAGTTGGTAGGGCACTCTAGCTATAGCTATCAGCTGTTGATTCAAGGTTTATTCCAAAAACTAGTTCCAATAAGCTTAGAGTCTACATTGGGTTGCAAGAGTCCTATATCTTATGATATTTTCATAAAACAGTTTTCTAACATGAAGATTTAAGTTCTGAGTGCTGTTTTTACGTAGAAGTTCTGATCTGATTGAACTTACTGAGAATATTGTTGTACGTAGATTTACTTTTCTGTGCATTTTTATCAAGGAACTTTGTCCTTTCCTGAGTAACGCACATTCCAAAAACTTGAGTTCACTTGTCAATAATAGCATTATACATATTTAGTAGTTTAAAATATTGCATAAGTAAACCCACTAGAACTGCTGAAAGCTCTCCAAATTGTCTCGATAACATGTACCTAAGCAATCTTTTTGCAAAGGCGTCTTTTGGAGAACACAAGATTCGGTTTAAGAACTTCTCAACACATCACGCGAAATACAGATTTTTTAAGCAATATCTTCTTTACATTACAGTTAAGCGCCTTCTTAATATTACCCATCCATCTTTGGCTTTCGATTTTTTCATATTGCTATGCTTTGGAAGACCACGTTAATCTTGGTAATCTGGGGTTGAATTACCGCATCCGTGATCGAGCAATACGTGACTTAATTTGTTATTGTTTTGCATGTTAAATCAACAAAATTCAGTGACGTATCGCTCCCTCACGGGTGCGGTAATTCGATCCCTGTTCCTCTAAAAAAAGAAAGGGGTTCTAAGTTAAAAAAAAACTGCATAAGTTGTTTAGGTTTTTATACTCCTTAGGAACATGAGCCATTTTAACTAAAAACGTTGAACGTTTCATAGAGGGCTACAGAAGACTTTAGGGCGTTTTCGTCGTTTTTAAAAATGACCCCCTTAAGAGGGGGTAAAACTTAAAAATTATGTACTTTTCTTAAGAGGTTTAATTTCCTTACCAACTACCACATGGATCTACAAGTTTAAACGATAATAGGGAATAGAAAATAAATGGGCACACCATTCAGAAGATTAAGAATTTATAAAGGGAGGGGCAACCGCTAAGAGGTACCTTTCATAACACATTTGTTCTTTTTTTTTATTCGAATTTACTTAAAATTAGTAATAGTACTAAACACATAGCTAAGGAAGGATCTCCTACGCCCAACGGGTGTAAAACATCACTCTACAATTTAAGGGGGCATTTTTGTAGTTTTAAAACTTAATTGATTTGAAACAAATCAAAGTTTCAGAATTTTTAGAAATGACCCTCGAATCCTCGCTACGCCACTAGTGACTTCTAGATGAGAGAAACAGTTCTTAAATTGGGAAGCGAGAGAGTCGAATTGTCAGTGTGAATTATTTAAACTTTACAATACCTATACACCAGTGGAGCACAATAAAAAATGAATAAATAAATAGTTGGCGCAACAGGTCCGTAAGGGACCCATGGACTAGCTTCTCACAACCATTCGTTTTGTGTGAGTTTTCATTTTTGGGACAATTTCATGCCGAGTACAAACGTCTAATTAAGAAGTTCTTTTATGACAGTTATGATGTTTGTCGGATGTTGGCAATAGGGAAAGCTGTGGAAAAATCCTGAAGACGTAATTTGTGTTTTTGTTGCGCATCAACTTGGACCCCTCGCTTGGTAGTCCAAGATAATAACCATCAAGCCACTGCGCCTACAACACAATACAGCACGTTTACTCAATTTCTTGCTTATATTGTGTTGCAAGAACACTCAGCCTAAATTCGTGGTAGCAAGCGCTCTACATACAGTCCACGATATAAGAAACCTTTAAAACCTTTAGAAAGGTGTTTCAAAATATTTCTTAAATCGGCTCTTTTTTACATGAACATATAGAGAAAAGACACGGTGTTTCCACATGCGTTTCTTATACATCCGTCGTGCACTGTAGTTAGATATGTATTATTTTGTAAATTTTTTAAGATAAAACAAATTTTACGTAGCTTTAAACTTATGTAGGAAACTGAAAATAAAGTGCAAGACTGGATCGCACGAAACTTTCTCGTTCATATCATCAGTTTGGTTGGATTAATTTTCCTTTGTTATTCTTTATAGGCTATAAAACTAGATTTTTCAAATTGTTGATGCTGGTGTTGACTCGAAGTAGGGTTTGTGATGAAAGAATTCAGAGATTTGTTTTTGAATTTACACGTGTTTGGGGGTAAATTTTTTTTTTTTTTTTTTTTTTTTTTTTTTTTTCCGAGGGTAGGTGAAAATCTTCCAAAGACACTATGAGAATAGCAAGCGCGTGCTCATAGTAGTGTCAGATTTTTACTGACTAAAAACACCACCCTTCGATAGAATGTTAGATACTGCAACTAAGATGTAACTTATCAAGCAATTTTTCTATCACGAAATAATAACTTTTGGCAGGTTACTTCCCAATGAAAGGTCCTGCATGTTCCGCAATTTAGACGCGGTTAATTTTATCTTGCCAAGTCGAGCGGTTTCGTTCTTTGTAGTCGGCGCAATAAATTGCTCTCATCCAAAATTTGTCGGACTGTATTGTTGATATGTCCGATTAGTCGGTTTCTATGCTTTCTCGCGAAGCTTCTGGTTTCAGCTTCGACTGTTGGAATTCCGAGATCCCTGTGGATATCGTCGTTTCTACTGTACCATGGTGCTTGTACAATTTCTCTAAGCACTTTATTTTGGAAAGTTTGTAAAATATTTGCATTCGTTTTCTTGGTACAACCCCAAAGTTGTATACCGTAGGTCCACACCGGCTTTAGCACTTGCTTGTATAGAAGCAGTTTGTTCTCAGTACTGAGCTGGGAATGTTTTCCAAGTAACCAGTACATTTCTCTATATTTAATATCAAGTTCTTTACGTTTCATTTTCACGTGCGAATTCCATTTCAGCTTTGCGTCGAGTGTCATTCCCAGGTATTTGGCCTCGTTTGCAAAGGGTATTCGGGCCAAGTTTAGAAAAATTGGCAAGTCATTCGTTTTCTTATACGTGAAATTCACGTGGATAGATTTAGTTTCGTTGAGGGCAATCCGCCAGTCCCTCGTCCATGCGTTTACCTTATTCAGTGCGATTTGCAGTTTCGAAGTCGTTTCTTCGATTGTAGTACCCACTGATAGGATAGCGGTGTCGTCGGCGAACGTAGCAAGGGTAGTGCCATCTTCTCTTGGTATATCGCGAGTATATAACAGATAGAGAAGCGGCCCAAGGACGCTCCCTTGCGGTACGCCGGCCGAAATTTCTTTAAGCTCCGAGTATTCGTTTCCATTTCTAACACGGAAGAGTCTATTCCCGAGATATGATTCTAAAATATCATACATGGGTACGGGGAGAATTTGGCTTAATTTAAGTTTTAAACCGTCGTGCCACACCTTGTCAAAGGCTTGTGAGACGTCAAGGAATACGCTTGAGCATATCTTTTTTTCTTCAAATGCCTTCTCGATTACGTCAGTGATTCTATGCACTTGGTCAATCGTCGAATGCTTGGTTCTGAACCCAAACTGGTGGTCAGGGATAAGATTATTGTCTTCTATAACCGGTTGTAGGCGTCTCAGCAATATTCTCTCGAACACTTTGGATATGACCGGAAGAAGGGAAATTGGTCTGTACGATTTTACTTCATTTGGCGGTTTTCCTGGTTTTAAGACCATTATGACCTCCGCTACTTTCCATTGGCTCGGCACGTGTTTTAGTCTGAGCGTAGCATTCATAATATAAAGAAGCTTGATTAATGCTTTTCTTGGTAGGGCTTTGAGAACTTCTCCGGTGATCAAATCATAACCAGGAGCTTTCTTAGGTTTTAGAGATTCGATTTCACGTTTTAGTTCCCTTAGCGTTGCACTTGTGAGTCTTAGATCATCAGATATAATTTCTGTCCTATTAATATTGTCGTTAACCGCTTGACCATCATATGGCTTAAAGGTTTCTTCTAGATGGGCGGCAAAAACGTCCGCTTTTTCCTTATCTTCCCTCGCCCATTCATTTTGATTTATTCTTATTGGCGGCGCTGGGATTTTAGGTCTCTTGGTGCCTTTTATAGTTTTCCAAAGTGAATAATTGGAATCTTTTTTCGCTGTTAAACTCTCAAGGTAAGAACCTATCGCACGATTTTTAAAATCCTTAATAGTTGTCTTCAACAAATTGCACAAATAATTCAAATGTGCTTTATGTTGCGGAGCGCGACTCTGTTGCCATTTTTTACGCGCCTTCCTTTTTTCGTTAACCAATTCTTTTATTTCAGAAGGATATCGTAAACCGTTTTTAACCGGCGTTTTCCTTTGATTAGGCGTATTATTCCAGGAGGCAAGCTGTACGATCTCAACGAAACGGTCAACTTCAACCTCAAGTTCATAGGGTGTCGTAAGAGGGACGCTCAGTTCAGTATTGTCTTCAATTTCGTTCCTAAAGCCTTCCCAGTTAGTTGTTATACCAGTTAATCTCGCTGGCTCTAGATTATTGACTAGTTTTACGTTCAATGTTAAAATAACCGGTGAATGATCAGATGACAGATCAAAGCTCTCTTCAACCTTAATGTGGTTAGTAGATATTCCTTTCACGATGAAGAAATCGATCAGGTCAGGTGTTTTTGAAGTATCAGTTGGCCAGTATGTCGGTTTTCCCGTCGAGTGGAAGTCGCAACTATACTCCATACCTGCCCCAAAGAGCATTCTACCTTTTCGCGAGATGTATCTAGAACCCCAGAACGTGTGTTTCGCATTAAAATCGCCACCAATAATAAAGTTTGGTTTGAGCGATTTAAGCAAGTTAGTAAAATCACTTTTATCCAGCGCGGAACGTGGTGGACAGTAGATAGATGAAATTTTAAGAATGCGCTGACTATATTTTACTCTAATCGTGCACACTTGCATAGTTTCGAGCTCTATCTTCAGGTCTTCGTATTGTTCAATGTAGTCTTTGATGAACAATGATGATCCACCTCTCGCGTTTCCCGAAGGGTGACAAGCGTGGAAATCATTATAGCCTTTTATTTTTAAATTCGATCCCTTTTTCATGTTTTTATTTGGTAGATATCTTCGATTTTATCGGACCTATCGAAGGTGAGCATAAAGAGCGGAAGTCCACGTCTTACCAGGATATCCTTATTTTCTTCCGTCTGTTGCTTCTCTTTCTTGATGATATTAACGGCATCAAGAATTTTAAAACCTTTACCTTGGAGGTCGTTTATAACCTCTTCTTTGGTGCACGAGGGATGGAGACCCCTTGCTACAACACGATGTGGCCTTTCTGATTTTACTTCGAAAGTATACCACTGGATCTTTTCGGTATTTAGCTTTAGGGACATTGCCCGGTAGTCTTCGTGGTTATCGACGTTAATTTTCCACGCATTATTCCTCAAAGATGTAACCTTAAATTTCGATGTTAACGTTCCTTTAAGGAGGCTGTGCAACTTATTATACTCCGTAACGCCAACGACGTTTATTGGAGGCGGTGCGCGAATTTGCGCTCGGAGCTGTTTTTCTTGAGGTAGTTTACACTTTTGGTCTCTTAGGGGCTCGACTTCGGGCGAAGAACCGGCTTTCCTTTTCTTGCTAGGTCTTTTCTTATGGGCCCGATTCGTTTCTCGATCTAGCTCTTCTTCGTCGGTGTGGTATTCCCGACTACCTAAGAGTGGTGGAGTACATTCGCGTTCTTTCTGCAAATGAGTGTTTCTCAGAACCTTATTTTCTTCTTTTAACTGATCTATCTCTTTCTTAAGATCTTGATAGAGTAGATCCATTTCCTTAAGTTTGATTCGGAGTGCTTTATTCTCTTCCTCAATACTTTTATCTTTCACTGAGTCCTGTTTTTCGCGCGCTGGCGCTCCCGGCGGACTTCTTTTCCCGGTGTTGTTCGATCTTGATGGAGGAGATCGAGATACCCTTGAACTTTTAGTAAAAGGGTCGATGGATTGCAATAAGCGGCTCTCCCCAGAATCCGTAGAGCCGACCTCCGAAGAGGGTGGATTTTCCAGTAAAGCTGGACTGCCACCTGGGGTAGTTAATCGTTTTGTTTTGTTCATTGCATTTTTGTGTATACGCCACATGCTCGGTATACGGAGGTTGGATTTTAGTCGCCTTTTACGACAGGCATGCCTACCTCGGGTATATTCTAACCCCTACCGAAGGGGGGTAAATGAAGTGCGGCTTTCTGATAGTGTAGACTCCAATTGGTTGGAATTATTTTAAGGTTCATGATTAATATGGTTGAAAAAAGAAGAAGTGGGAAATATTTGCTAAAAAGGAGTTTCAAGTAGTTGTGATTACATTTTAACTGGTACCTAGTGCGGTAATGTTTATAAGACGGCATTATTTGCATTTTTCTAAGAAAAACTAAGTACGGGGTTTTATTAACAATACTTATGTTAAATTCTTTCGAGCTGATTTTGGAAATTAATGCGTACAAAATAGTAACAAATATTGCAATGCAGAGTTCGAAAAACAATCTTGCTCAACTATTTAGCTAAAAACTGAGTATGTATGTATAGCGCATTTTTCAGTATGTTCGTATTACTTGGTTTTTAAAGTTTTATCCAATTTGACAATGGTGTTTTCGAGATTTAAACAGTTTTCAAAATCAGAGTTTCCAGTAGTTAGAATCGAAAATAAAGGACGCAATAATGCTGAAAACGTCAATTTTACTCCAAGTATGCATTTTGGTCAAAATCGCTTAAGCCGTTTTCATGTAAGTAAAGCAAAGAAAATCAAAATTCTCAAAATATGCCTTTTTTCAAAAATCCATTATAGACAATTTAGAGAAACTTATTATAAATGACCATATTACCTTAAAATTGAACTTTTGTTGCAATCGTATTGACCGTTTTTGAGATAATGCCACTTTTCAAAATTACCGGTATTCGATTTTTCTGCGAAAAACTGCGTATGCAGCCATGTTAACCTCAACTACCTTAGCCGAAATATAAATTTTGGTTGAAATCGTTAGAGCTGTTTTCGAAAAAATCAAACTTGTTTAAAACCGTTATATGGAAAGTACCGTTAATAATAGTGTTAACGTGCAAAAAAAATGGCCCCGAACTGTAAGCCCACAAACTCCAAATCCGAAGTTTGAAAGAAATCCGTCCAGCCGTTTGCGCTGTGGAGCTCAGAAAAGGACGGACAGACGGACATAATTGCGAGACCCACTTTTTCGAGTTCCTCTATCATCGTAATGTCAAATTTGATTAAAATCTCGAGTTCGATTTTTTGTACGAATACAATACCTTTCTCTTACTACGTACGAGTATAAGTACGAGAAAGTTAAAAAAAGTTATTATCTAAACTCTAAAGTTAACTTACGAATTTTTTTTTAGGATTTAAATCAAGGAATAAACACTTAACTTGTCTTTAGTTATTTTTCCACATTAGATTAATACTTTCCATTTTTATTCCATTTTTCTTGTCGAAACTAAACTTGAGTTAAGCTGTTTTTCCGTGTTAATATTTTTTATTTTGTTAATTTTTTAAAAGGGAATAATGACTCATCTTAAAATTAGTTGTTATTCTCAAAGGAAGATATATATACTTTCTCGTAACATTTTGTTTAATCTTATTTCCTATACTTATTATAAGTTAATCTTGATGTACAGCGTTTCATATGTGAATAAATATCAAATAAATATCAAGATATATGAAAAACAAAATAATCTAACTTGAAATAAATCCACGCTGGGAAAGTGTGGACACACCCAATTATTATGGAAGCTAGTTGTTTGGAACGCCGACTGCATATAAACCCGTCCAACACGACACCACATATAATTTCCACTGATTAACAGACAATGTCCATCAGCTATCACATTCGCCCGTAATTGCATCTTCACGCAACGACTGGATGGCTTTAATTGAAATACCCCTCGGATGGAGTAGGTCTTCGACACAAGTCGTCGTTAGCCCCATCCCCCGACTGCATATTCAGTCGTGGCAATTTAAACGCAATTTTTCAAAAATGTCAACCCATAAAACCAGCGACCAGAGTGGAGGCATCTTTTGCCTGGCGGCGGCCGACGGCTGCGGCTTAATCCATCGAACGTCAATTATTATCCAACACAACATCAATTAACCATCCGCGGTCAGATGATGGGATGGCGTCCTTTTAATTTTTTTTCCTCCAACACCGGCCACCACCAGATGCATGAGTGTGTACAGCGTACGCGTATTTATGTTTGTTACTAATAATTTGTGGAAAATTTAATTAATTTTCTTCACCTTCGGGCGATTTTTGTACCCGCCGACGACGGTCAGTATACAAGTAGCAGTCTCATCCACGGTCAACTGACGTGCAACTCATTATGTGACATGCCAATGTTCTTCCTGCAGCAATGTCCATGTGATATTATTATTCCTGCGTAATTGCAGAGCCCATCGCGTACATCATTTAAACAACAAAGCAGAGGATATGAAAAAAAAAATTAAAACATGTCCAGAGGGCGGCCGCGTTCCCGGTTATGATGACGACACTCACTGCTCTCCGATGGACGACACAAATGCCTGATTGATGCCTATCGCGATCGCGAGTATATGGCACATCACCCGCAACGACGGATTTCCTAGTCCTTTTTGCTGTTGTTGTTGGTTGCATTGTTTTAATTACACACCGCATCGCCGCACATGTCCTTTTTTTCTCTCTCTGTTTTTGTGGGAAAACCAACATTAAAAAAATGCATTAAGTTGTTGTTGGATTTTAGCTGCAAGTCGTGCTGCACATCTAACCATGGCTGATGGAATGCGGTTGTGCGGGCTTGAATTATGTGAGATTGTCTGTCTGTCGTGGAGTCTACCCGGCACGCACCAGGGAGTGCAGTAGAGTTGTCTGGGCTGCTCTACTCTCTGTATATACGTCAGGCTGAGGTTTTTGGGGTTTGGTTTGGGCAGAACCTACCACTACCATAGTACCATAGGATGTAGATAGAGTATACCTAGTGCTGTTGTAAGTTGTAATAGGTAGTCGTTGGCACTTCCATTTCAGTAATAACTTTAATAATTTGTGGCAGAGTCATTGGGTATGCATGAATAAGTCCATGATCTCTTAATCACTGCTGCAGAGTAACACGAACGGGCGGCAGGATTTAAGTTTAGTTGTGTTTGATGCAGAAACTACGTTTGCCGCCAGTGAGTTTGGTTCAACGGACTTATGACTTAATAGCTTATGGCTGACTGAATTGAATGACTGACGAAGGTAGCTATGAATGTTTTACACGGGATTAAAAAAAACTTAATTAAATGGGAATGGGATGATTCCCGCAATTTTTAGTGCAACAGACGAGTGGTTGGGGTATGGTGAAAAATTTCCATGAATTGGTAGTGACAACATTTTGTGTCCGAAGTGATATCAACAAAATTTCAAAGTCACGACCAACTTTGGCTATGCAACTGTGAGAGAAGCCACCTTAAACCATATAGAAATAATTGTGTAAGGGTGGTTGGGAACATTCAAATAGCCTACACCTTTCGAGTTTATAGTAAATCTAACTTGTATGTTGAAAAAAAATGGGAAGTTTATTTGGAAAGATCTTTGATTTCAATATCCTCCCTTTGAGGGATGGTACAGTTCAAGAGGCATATTTATTCGGCCCTAGCGAGGTATCCGTCGGAGGCTCAAATTACATTCGAGGTATCCCTTTTCGAAAAAGAAAACGCTTCAGTACAAATCGTTAATAAATTCCGCAATCAATTTCTGGCAGAGGATATCGGAACCTAGCTTTCAAAAATTTAACAAAAAATGCACTTCATCGCACTTCAACGCAGTTCGGCGATATGCGTTACAAAACGTTGGAAAAAAATTCCAAATAGTTGCAATAGAAGCAAAATTCTCACCGTGAGATTTGTTCATTTAATAAGTCTCGTTCCATTTTGTGGAAATTTACATTAAATTCCTTCTCATACTTTATCATACACTCAAAAAAAAATTTGTAATAAACAAGAATTTTATACTTTGCCCAACAATTTTCGTACTTTAAAATGAACTCAAGAATTTTTTTTTTAATTTGAGAATGCAAGAACTTTTATTCTTGACTTAAAGAAAAAAAATGTCAAAATTTTAAGAATGTCGACTGTTGTCTGAAGAACGAGTTGTTAAAAAATGGTTAACAATTTAAATTTTATGCCCAAATACGAAAATATTTAAAAATTGAAGAAAGAAAATCTTGATTCAAAAACAATTAATGTTAAACTTCTAAAAATATCTATAAATTGTTGACACAAGAGCAAATTGTTAACGAAAAATAAGAAGAATAAAAAAGAAACGCTCAAAATTAAGAAGGTAATATAACGGAACATACATTTTTTTACAGAAAAATAACTAAAATCAAAAACTTTTTTAGTGACACTGTTCACACATGTTGAAAATAAATAATATTTTGATTTTGATAAATATATGAAGATGCAGCAGTTCCTGGGAAACTATGCGACACTTTTCTAATGCTTTTAGTAGCATCAACTGATTTATCAACACTTGTTCATTTTACTTATTAATAGATATACAATAGATAAATTTAATAACGTTATATTGCACTCTTTCATTTTTTGCACTTTCTAACATCAAATGTTAATGTAAAAACGTGAAATTCAAAAGAAAAGATTTACAGTCAGTTTTATATGAATTTAAGACTAAATTATTGTGTGAACTACCTACCTATTTGTAGAAAACGTAACAATTTTTATTTAAATCTCAAGAATACATTTTTAAAGAAACAGTTGCATGGCAACGTTTATCAAACAATAATACAAGTATAGAATAACAAGTACAACAATGATACAAATTAACATTTTTTATTGTAACGAAAAGTTTTTTTATTCTTGATAATTATTGTTAACTGAAGAACGAATTGTTGAGTCAACAATTTGATTTTTGAAAGGATATTTTCTTTCAAGAAGTATTTAACACAAACATTTTTTGTTGGGCTGATAATTTTTCGTTTTTAAAATTGTTTAAGAATTTAAAAATTAGTTTAACAAGAATTTTATATTTAAATTAATAATTTGAGTCTACAAAAATCAATAACGAGTTTCACTTACATAATCCAACAAGAACTAAAAATTCTTCGGATAACAAGGTTTTTTTTCTGAGTGTAAGTATATTTTTAAAATGGACAAGTGGAGTCATATGCAAATGTCCGTTGTAATTTCTATTCACATAGGAGTTCGGAGATCGAAGTTTCGTTATTCAAAACTCCTTTTAAACCTATTTTCGTATTGCATTTCAATGGATTAATGAAGTATGCGTCTCTTTTAATAGTAAAATGTTAAATTTTCTCTTGCAAATGCGTCATCAATTCGCTAGTTCTATCTCATATATTATGGACATGCCTAAAGCGCCCGTTTTTTAAATAATCTAAGGCCATAGTAACCGTCGTCGTTCAATATTTTGGCACGTGAAAGATACGTATTAGTTGAGGCCCAGGTCCACACCTTAAGTAAGTAAGTCGAAAGAGACGTAGTTTAGTTGTAGATCTGTTGCATCTATTGACTTTTTGTTGCTCTTGGTGTGAAATGTAATGTGATTTATGTCCATTATTGACTTGAGTCACCTTAGCCATACAACATTCGCATAGTGCTTATATTTTCTGCATAAATTTAAATATTCTTAACATGCTGTATTTTTTTTTAAATTCATTTATAGCTCTTCAGTGTTGAATTTACCAGCATTAGAAACATTAGGGAAGCTGGTAATAAAAGTAGTATTGAAAAGAAATACTGAATAACGTATATCCGACTGTTTACTTTAAATGAGTTGCGCCATCTACCAGAGAGGCGTTAACTCATCTACACAGATCTGTCTGCCACTTTCTGCGCATGTCCTGCCTTTTTTAGCAATCGTTTTATTTTCTACACAAGTTTTCTGTTCCCTTTTGTAAAAAAACAAGCTTTAAAGTAACGGATGTTAGTGCAAGGAAAATCTAAAAACCTGGGGAAGTACTAGATTATTTAAAAAAAACAGAGTATCAAACTCAAATTGAAAGTGTTTATATAGGTACTTAACTTTTAAGCCGCAAAACTTGGACCTTGGCGCCGCACTGTCAATTTTAATAGCTCAAAGGTGATGTCGTCCAAGTTGAGCTAGCTTAACTTAATATAATAAAAACCAAAACGATTGATTCCAAAAAGTTAATAAAGCCCGAAAGTATGCAATGATTAAGGCTTTCCTTACAACTACTGCTCCATTTTCCATCTGGTTACTATAGAAGTGAGTAAAATCTTCGAGAGCCTCGAGGTCTTACAGGTTAAATCTATTTCTTCATACAAATATGTCCTTAACTACATTTTTAACGTAATTTTAGAACTTCTAAGGGCAGGTGCTTTTCTGGAGATTTCGTGGTCATTGACATAATGTCTCCAGCTCTTTTTAAGTACCTAGTAATTGAAAAAATAGGCAACAAAATATGAGCCTTCCTTAGGTTGAGCCATTGCGGCCAGATATCCAAATGGCGGAGAACAGGAAAGCCATCCCTTACGTACATACTTTGAGACCAAAAATAGTTTCCATCAGTCTGTTAATAATTTTCCCATTTAGCAATCGCATTTAGGACTTTTTTGCCTCCCTTAAAGGGGGTCACATGTCAAACAAATGTCCACTTATCTCTGTTGGTCTATGCAGTAGGTTTGAAGTCAATTTCAGTAGTACCCGTACCCTCCCTGTGGTGACAGGTGCGGTTGTATCTGAATATCAAAATAAACTGCCACAGTTGGTACCATATGAACCATCCTCCCCTAAAGCCACCAATCGTACTAGATAGCGTACTGTAATTTAAAACAAACAACTTGAACAGAGACAGGTATACTCAATTAAGTGTAGTCATCTGGCCGATATTTCTATCGTCCATAAATTGTGTCCTTCTAATCTTTAACGACGTGGAAATGGAGTAAAGAAAAAACACAACCAAGCTGACACCCCAACCACCACACATGGATGTACGCAGGCAGAAGCACTTACCTTGACATGTCAATTTAAGGATATTTTACCACTCAGTTACCGCAATTTACGGCTGCAACAGTGTTGTAACGAAAGTAACGAACCGTCTCCACGCACACTGTACTGGAACAGTACGGTGTTCCCTCCCCCCCCCGTGGCCGTATGCCGATCCCACCCCAGCTCCGGAACAAGTAATGAGGGTTGATTGTGTTTTATTTAACTTCTTCTTCCTGGGTGTTATTATTTTTGCATGTGTGGAAATTATTGACCACGTCTATATGTGAGTACGGTCTATTTACGCAGGGAGAGTCATATGTTTCCATTTAACTATACAAAAGGAACCCCGACCCGACGGGCGACGACTGAGTTACAGTACGTTATTGCGTATCTGTCAGATACATTTAAGGGCATGCATGACCTGGAATGGAACTTGAGGTAAATTTAGGGGCGCAAAAAAGAAGTCCATGTGTCGTATGCAGGAAGCAGGACCCTTTTTACAGCAAGAAGGCGTTGTGTTTACTCAATCGAGCAGGAGCAGCAGGGTCTGTCTGAGAGAAAATGAAAATGGCCTTCGGGGACGAATTATTACGCTCATTTCAAGCCCGACTCAGATGTTCATCAGTGTTCACCTGGCCTCATTGGCGAAATTACCTTACCCATTCAAATTCGGCGATCGATCGGAACGGAAGTGCACAGACACAGCGGCGGCCGGCGCTCTCCTCACATAAAGTGTGAGAAAGAGGAACGAATTACACACACCTTGCTGCTTGCTTACAACAAGATTAATGCATTCGGTAATTTTTATTTATGTTAAGCTTAATGGTGCAATCATTTATCATTCTGCTGTTCGATAAATAATTGATTTCGTCATGTGGCCGTGTACCATACATACTCCGTTACATAATATAGTCTTGGTGCGCTTCCACATATCCCCGGCGGTGGTATAACTGGCAGTGGTAAATGGTAATGTGTGCGCCGCCGTTCCGATGTTGTTTTATGTTAACGAAGTCGGCGAGTGAAGGCTTTAATAGGATATAAAACGGTTCGGTGTTCTTTCTTCTTTCTTTTTTTGTAGTCCCGTGTTCACTGCTTGTCTGAGGTTGACTCTCAGAACACTTTTCCGCAGTCGAAATGAAAGGTAAACATTCCCAGTTCCCACTTCCCACTTCCCACTTCCCAGATGCTATACGCGACGCAGTACAAAATACAAGTCCCCATTCATCGAAAGAGAGAAAGAGAGAGATTTAATGGCTTTCAATGGGCTGGCTTTGTACGTAGGTATATACGAAAAAAATTAACCCTGTAAATTGTGCCGGCTTAATGCCGAAATTATGCATAACGTGAATGAATTTTCAATGGATGCAGTGAGGAGAATTAAAGGTCCCTGTCAGAAAGGATCAGCATCATAATCAGGCACATCCAATGGGTATTCCACTGATGCTTGTTCACTATACCTACAGTAAGCCGCAATGAATGTAAACCTCTCGATGCACTTTACAAAGTCTCTAAGAAAAAAAAAATTAATTAATTTGGCCAAATGGGAGTTCGCATGACGAAAAATATTCGAGAGGACTTTTTGTGCAATAATTTGATGTGGTGCAGTCGATTGGAAAATATGGGGCAAGTAGTTACAAGAGTTTTTAGGGAGAAATTCAAATTCGATCGATTAAAGTTCGGGGATTAAAAATAAACAGACCGTCAATAGTTGAGTTGTTGCTACCAGCGTTGCCAGATTCCACGATTTGTCGTATTTTTGCGATTTTAGGGCCTAAAATTTATTACAGGATTTTTGAGATAAAAAAGCATAAAATTCCAAGATTTATGAAATACAAAAATTCATTTGCAATTTTTCAAATGTCTTCTAAAAAGTGAAGGTAAAATAAAACCCGCATGTTTGTAGTTCTGCTTAATGCTTAGCTCCCATACAAAATTCTCTCCAAAATTTAGCTGAGCTATAGCCGAATGGTATACGCTGGAGCTAAAAATCTATTCTTTGTATCCGAACTAATGGATCGAGATATTTTTTTCAAGCCAAATTTTAACAGATCGCTCTGCTCTTATGTGTTTAAAAAGATGAGTTATTTTAATGAATACCTGGACTAAGAGTACCTGGAGCTAGAGTCTTTCATTGACATAGAAGTCCTCAGAAAAAGTTGGCGATGCTGATAGAGCAACATCCATCGATATGGAGCCTTGCAGATTTTGAATTAAGGAAGCTGTTTTTTTGTAACACTTTTCTACATAGCTTTCTATGTCAAAATTTAGTTAGGATTTAAGCTGATGTTTAGAGAGAACAGTTGCAGCTAAAATTTAGTTTTAGTGTACAGTCATGGAACAAACTGTGCCATTTTGAACTAAAAAAAACCAAATTAAAAATGTTATCTATCAAAAAGTGTTTAAATTGAAGTATAATAACGTTCTTCTGTTTTTTTTTTATTTCCAACAAAATCGCATTTCCACGATTTTGAAAGCTAGTAATTACGATTTCTGATAAAATTATCTGGCATCACTTTAAGTTCATAGAGTCATACAAGTAGATACTTTGGCATATTCGCTTGCATTAATTCTCGGAGGCTTAACCTTCCACAATAGTCACAAGAAACATTTAATTTTCTGTTTGAGACCGAGTCTGATAACTGACAGTTATAACAAAATATTTGAAAAACCAATGACTTCACGAAAAGCATTTGTACGGGTTTGACTAGACATTTTTTTTATTCTTTCAATCGACCTTCCCTACGACACTTGTAATATACCTTACCTATCCTTGGGAAGACATTGACTTCTTAAACATAGAGCTAAGATTCGTAAAAATATTCTTAAATTATTTAAAACAACGTGAGGGAAATATACCTAACAATGCTTTGAGATTTCCCCTTGGTTAAGGGTTGCCTACTAAGCAATGCCATCTAGATGACTAGGTATTCATAAGACAGATGACGTTTTCCGGCAAACAATGAAATATTGATGACAACATATCTACGATACAAAAAACAGGGTACCCAGTACGGAGGCTTGAGGTACTCCACCATTCTCATTCTCGCATTAAGAAACTTGAAACTCTGACGCTTGGGTTTTATGAAAGACAGAAATTGGGAGCGTCGTTTAAGATAAAAAGAAACCAGATCTTCTGCGGTTTGAACGAAATTAAGGAGGCTTATTTAAATGTTATGAAGTCTTGAACCAAGGAAGCTACCATGTATGTCAAAAAAAAAATCGAAAAGTGTCTTTTCCTTAATATTATCGTTTTCAAAAATTGCAGCACGATTACCATTTGTAATTTTTACTGGGTAGGTAGAGCGGTATAGAACTAACGTGGCCAGCCCTAAAGCAAGACTGAAAAGGTGTAACAAGCTGTCTGTTTTCAATAAAAGCCTTCAGCTGTTCATGAAGGTCTATTTTCCGAACCTTTTGCAAGGCAGCTTTACCGAATTGGGCTGACCTATTTCTAATGTGTTTGGGTTGTGTTCGGAAAGTTTTTTGGAAAGATTTTTATCAACCCATCTTACGTTCTTTTAAAATAGAGCTTAGTAGAATAGCGGTTTTTGAAGTTCGATTCATCACGCATTCTTTCAAAGGCTTTTACGACTAAAGTCTTCAATAAACTGACTCTGCGAAACTTCTACTTGTCATTTGGCTTCGATTCTCCGATATTTTAAAGCAGCGCAGATTTTCAAATTTAAGTAAAGCTAGTATTAGACGATATGCTGAATCAGCATACGTATGCTGAAAAATGTGTCCCAATAACAACATATCGTATAATATCAAAATTTCTGTCATCATACGTATGCTAAAAGTTGTTTGTTGGCAAATTTGTTGGCTAGTCAGCATATGTATGTTGCCGACCTGAACATATCGTGTAATACCCCTTTTGGGACCGTATGCTAACATTCGGACACATTTTTGGCGTATGCTGACTCGTATGATGTATGCTGACGAGCTAAAGTAGGCTCATGAGCATACGCCACATTTTTCAGCAAACGGCTTTGATATTTTTGAAGTTTCGATACATTTTGTACGTGTTTTTTTGTGATTTTGTTGTCCTGATTGCTTGTTAAAAACAAAACGGCTGAGTTGTTTAGTTCGCAGCCATCGGCAACAAGACTGTACGGAACGGGAAATTCTCGACCGGGCTGCGGCTCAGGTGGTGGTAAGCCGAACTGATTGGTAAAAATTTACACTCAGCGCCAGTATTAAATATCCCCATTCGACGTCTGGACAATTCGGGACTAGCTCTTGGATCGAAGGATGGATCGAGAAGTAGTGATTTGTTTCTGTTCCCTAAGACGAAATCAACTTTTCAAATGACAATAGACTTATTCAAAAATAAAAATGTAGATATGTGTTTATTTAGGGGCGAGATAACCTTAACACAAAACTGTTGAAGTTAATAAACTACCACACACCCTAAAGTGAAGAGAGGAGAGTATACATTGATACTGAAGCGTCAATAAAAGTCGTTCTTATGGTGAAACGCTTTTGCGCATCACCGTGTCTTGCTTCATAACGTGCGGTGTCACCAAGGCACGTAGATGGTCGAATTGCTCAGGTGTTATGCGCACAAACGTTAGATACAAATCTGTCTCTTCTTTGCGCAATTCGCGGTACAATTTTTCACAAAATCCTTCTTCGGCGCGCAGCATGACCCAACACCCGTATCCTTATCCAAACTTTTCGCTGCTTCCGTAGCAATTCCTCTTTGTCGTCATCGTCGAATATACATATGGCCAATATTACAGCGAGGGCTCTTTTTTTGCACGCATTTTATTTTTCAACTAAACCAAACAAAAACGTTAAAACAAATACAGTCTAATCAATAAAACGATATTTACAATAAATACACAAGGAATTCAACACGTAGTGTAGAATGCAATTCTTCTTCTTTTTTCTTTTTAAATGAATTAAAATCGCGATCTGTCAATTTTTCAGCATATAATCATACGGGTCTTCAAACTTTTCAGCAAACCGAATTCAACATATCGTGTAATAGGGCTTCATATGTCCTAAAAAATGTGATAGCAAACTGTTTGTTAGCATATGCTGTCAACAAACAATTTGCTACTTTGGGACAAATTCAACATATCGTGTAATAGGGCATCATACGCCAGACGAACATATGCCTGTTTGCTGAGAATTTTCAGCATATGATTGTCAGCATACGTATGTTCATTAAACATATCGTCTAATACTAGCTTAAGTATAAAATAGTTTTTTTTTTCCGGAACGTAGCCTTTTATATTAAAACTTAAATATGAAAAGCCTTGTCAGTACCCCTCGTATTTTAATTCTTCTTTAAATCATATTTCTATGCTTTGACTTCGTCTTGAGAAGGGTACTTACGGCAGAGCACATGATCTAGATCAGTCGGACATGTGTCTCCACTATAGCCATAGCCATATTGGGAATGCTTCTGACGATTATACGTCGGTGGCGAAAGATCGAGATATATGGCGTATGGAGGGTCTACTTGAGCATCACGCATGGGAGTAGGTTGCGCAAGAATGGTCTACCTCGAGAGATTTTATTATATTTGTGCAAGTAGACTGAAATCTGAGTTAAACTTCAGGTTTTTGAACTGAAAATTGCCGCTTTAAGATGAATCCTTTCGTCATATATCGCGTCTTAAGAGTTACACAAATTATGGCCTGTGGAGTCACGGCTGTCTCTTTACAAAATCTGCAGAGTCCTTCATCAGATATACCAATTTCGAACAAAAGCTTTTGATTCTAAAGTATCCCGTTTGGAACTTAGTTGTCATTCGTTGTCCAATCTTATACCGAGGTTAAGTAAAGCATGTTGTGTTTGTGATTCCATGTGATTTATTACGTTTATTACTTTTGCCCAATTTTGTAAATCAATGGAAAAACTTCCGGTTTACGGATAGCCAGTAGTTCAAATGTTCGGCTTTCCTTGAAACAACATATAAAGGGGTGGCGATGTAATTAGCACACTGTGTTATATTATTCTATTTTTTTACTAAGTGCAATGAAAAACTTTATTTTCCTGTTTCAGTATTTATTTTATTTTTATTTTACATTTTTACATTATATTCGGTAAAGAATTAATAAAAAAAAAATCTAATTTTCAAAGAATGGCAGTGGTGCTTCGAAAACGATATTTACCAAGCCTGGAAAGTATCATAAGAAGACAAATAAAATATGTCTTATATGTATTTTTTATAATTAAAACTGACCTTAATACTTCGTTGGATGCCCTTTCTGAGCAATTACGGGAGCACACCTCCTGTTCATTGAGGATCCCAAGTTAGTCAGCACAGACTTCCAGGCTTATTTTGTACAATTCCTTCTGAATAACATTCCAAAGATCTTTTGCAGTTGCTGGTTTTAATGCCATAACACGTCTTTTAATGATAGCCCACAAATTTTCAATTATATTGATGCCATTCCATCACTCTTTCACAAAGCCGGAAGTGTGGCAAGGGGCATTGTCTTGCTGGTACACGATTTTCCGGTGTGTTTAAAGTGGCAAATCTTCACAAAACGGCACCAAGTTTTTGGCCAATATGTTTTGGTACATTCACCCATCCATTCTTCCTTTGATTTGTACAATTGGACCAACACCATTCGCAGTAAAGCAGCCCCAAACCATTACGCTGCCACCTCCAAACTTCACTGCCTTCCTGGTGTACTTTCGGTCCAACTCCTTGTTAGGTGGACGGCGTTCTGCCATCGGGTCCTACCATATTAAATTTGGATTCGTCGCTCCAGATGACAGAATGGGCGACTTTCGCGTATATGGCTGTTTGCGAAATTTTTGCGTTTTCTCCGATTAACTTTCGAAACAATTGGCTTATTTAAACTTTGACTTCCCCGAAGATTATTTTCTAGTAATCGGGCACTTATTGTCCTAGATGATACCGTTACTCCATAATTTGCTTCCAATAACGCTTTTATTTTAACTGAAGTAGCAAAGTGTCCCTAGAGAAAGCCTCACTATCAAATTGTCCTCTCGTTTAGTGGTTTTTCTTTTCCTTATTCGTTCCTGATTTTCAAATGTTCCCAGCTCCTGGCATTGATCTAACTGTAATAAAACAGCAAAACGTATAAATCGCATCTGAAACAGAATTAGAATATAAAACCGAAACCAGCTTACTTCTGCCATCTCGGCTGCTGAATTTGCCCGCACACAGCAGAAGCGGATAAAATGTCTCAGAAATTAACCAAAGAAACGTCAATTCACAGCAATTATTAACACACTTCACCATAAACTCAAAACTCCCCATCCACATCCACCATCCATTCGCACCAACCCCATTAACCATGTAATTTTTCAACCATATCATTTCACTCATCGCAAATCACTCGTTGTTCAACAACCAACCAAACCAGCCAACATGACTCTGCAACACGCTGCCATCAAACATCAACATTTCGGCCAGCACATGCGCACTCACTCGGTCGACCGTGTTTGACGCCAGATGTCACGTCGTACGTTAGAAATGCACAACTGGAAGAAAATCGATATCAAACAGCCAAAGCCAAAGCGACCACATCGTCGCGTCTCGCTCGCTCCGCACCAACAAACGATCATCCGACTCGTTCGTGCAACCACGCACAAGGTGTTTCCCACGGCAGCGACAAACGGTTCGCTCCAGACCAGACGTTCTCCTGCATTCGCCGCGTGTGGACACTGTTATCGGTAGAGCGCCTCGCAGTTCGTTCGCTTAACAGAGAAAAAGTGAAAAATTCCATATAACTCATCCACGCACACACACACACACATCTGCAGTTCAGAAAATTTAGTAAACATTTTTGCAGTGTTTGAGTTGAATTTTCTTTTCTTGTTTACTATTTCACGGTGAATTTGTTTAAACAAAATATTCAACGCAATTTGAGTTGCTCTATCCAATTGATAAATACTCGTAGTACATCCTGCATTGTCCTCGTTGTCGTTCCAGTGGCAATTTATTTTTTTTTTCGTTTTTTTGTTTGGTGAAAAGTCAATTTTCGGTTTTTGTTATTTACACACGCAGCATCGTGCCCCGTGCGGCTGAACGCAGTGCAAAGAGACGGCGACCCCCGCCAGGATCGAAATCGGAATTAGCTAACACGATTGACCTTTGTCCCGTCCTTCGGCGTTAAACAACAAAAAAAGGAATCTACAATAACAAAAATTTCCTTTTTTGCCAGGAGTGCAATTAATATTATTTTTCGGTGCCCGATTTTGTGTTGCAAATTTTTTCCTGCTCAGTTGTCAGTTGTTCGTGTGTGAAAATTCGGGTGGAGTTCGGTTTTTGTGTTTTTTTTTTGTCGTTCCAATTCGAGTGATAAGATAAGCGAAAAGTGAATTCAAATTGAGAAAAGCAAAGAAAGGAAGAAATTCGCTGCAGCGTTGTGTGTGATTTTGACAGATGCAGCAGTTCAGTTGAGTTGAGATTCGCTTTCGGTTTTTGTTTTGTGTACGCGTTTTGCAACAACAACAACAGTCGCTGTCAAGCGGATTTGTTTGTGAAATCGATTGTCAATCGGGAGGAAAAATCGCCCGTAAAAAATACACTTTCCGGGTGTGGAAGGCAGTCCAAGTTGTGATATCGAGATTCACACGGAAAACATGGGATAATGGCGGCCAAAATGGATACGATGGGAGTTGATTTAGAGGTTAGTACCGATACCGATACCGAATACAGGATTCAAGTCGATTCGATGGGTGTGGGTCTGAAGCGAAAATTGCAGGTGAAACTTCTTGAAAGGACATTGATTGAAGAAGTGGGAAACGGAAGGGAGCTGCTGCCGACAGTGGTTTCTTCTTATTATTTATTGATTTAAGAAAGGTGGGCCTTGTAGAGGATAATTCATGTAAACTATGCCTGGAGGAAGCTGAGACAGCGGCACATGACACATAGCTTGTCAGTGTCCAGCCCTAGCTGGCAGAAGAATGAATATTTTTGTACATCACCGGGTTGAGATCTATAAGTTCTGCAATAAACAGATCCTGTCGTTGACACTACGAATTGAAAACAGAAGGACCTCTGGAGCCATCCAAAGAGTCTCTTTGGGTAAGCTTGATAGGGGTGGACAGGCAATTGGCACCCTATATTGGTGGTTTGATTCGATTATACCTACATCTACAATCTCTATGCGTTATGACCTAAACAGCTTCGCAGGCAAGGCGAACAAAATTTAGCTTCAACAGCGCCCTTAGGTGCTTGCAGAAAGGTTGTCCATCTGAACGTAAATGGTTAAGAAGGACCTATAAGTTGTATAGTCGCATAAAATAAAATCATGTCGCTAAAGTTTCTTTGTCCTGTTGGCAAATATTTAAGGCAGATATTGCAAGGATCTTAAGTCTGTTCCCTTACAATAATGCATTCGAACAAATTAGCCAAATTCAGTCAAAGCTTGTTCCTTTCTATACAACTTTTGGGTAAGGGAACGAAGTTTGACTAATTTCTTCGAATGCATTATTGTAAGGGAACAGACCTGATATGAACTATGGATGAAGGCATAATACTTCATCGAGCGTTGTCGATCAAAACCTTTGTGAAAAATAATGAAAGTTGCACTTAGGGTAGGTATATCCTTAAAGAAACATTTGACTTCCTACCTTGTGTAAGCCACATTTCGACTATACCTAACTGAAAATTGATTATTATTACAACTTCAGACCAATAAATAAAAAAAATAAAACTGGATGCATTCAAAGGACAATTTCTTTATTTAATCGCATTTTGGGCTATTGGTATATGTAGGTGTATGACAAGTGCAAGCAGTTTCTTACGTACCTTAGTGTTTTGAATAAGCTACAGCTTTTAAAGTTGTCATGCATTCCAAATAGATTCTTAGTTATCTATTCACGTCATACCCAGCCGTTCCAATAGTAATATCGTTTATAAAGAAAAAAGATAACAACTTAGTACTGGTTATAGTCTACGTCACTTCAGTAAGGTATTTAAATGTCTATAGGTAGTTTAGGTTAAACATACCTGTATTGGTAGTTGCAAGGCAAGTCAATTTGTTTTGAAAAGCAGTGTTGATAAGACCAGTTTTTAACCTTAATTTTATATGCACAATGTAATTTTAACAGGATGTTTTCGGCAACAGTTGAAATCACCAATCAGGCTACTGCAGTCCTTTCTGAATGAGAGATTGGAGAGGAAGGCTCCTGATTTCTGTCAGACACCCTGCCGTAATGTCAATGCATTTAATTTATCGAAAAACTTTTTGAAGGTTTCAATCTCATGTACAAGCTTTGGAGAGATAAATAGGGCTTAGTACAACAGAATAATGTGCTACTTCCCGTCAACCTCTACTTTACAAAACAGCACATTGTCTAGTCATTTGAATCGCTGATAATTATACCTACATCGAATGCACTGCTACCTATAATTTGAATGTATATTTTACACCCAATAAGCCGTTTTTTGAAAGTCTTTCAAACTTAATGATTGATTTATGTAAAATTAAGTTTTAGCTCTTTAAAATAAAGCGTAAGAGCGTACTCTACGGAAGCTACTATCGCATTAAGGATGACATAACATTCACAGCACTAACCTGCTTTAGGTTATGTCAAGAAAGATATGTGTGCGAGAGAGCAAGGTCTCATATGGGTATTGAAAACCTTTGTTTAAAAAACTTCTGATTTCCCTGCAGAGATGAAGTAAGTACCTTTTTGTTATTCATGTAGTCTATTAACTGCAAGTGTTTGAAGAAGTAGCTATCTTCCCAAAAACTTCCTTTGGTTTCGGTTACGAGGTTATTACTGGTGTATTTTCCTTAACTTGTAGGTCATTCCAGAATGCAGGTATTGAATTCTGCGACTCTGAGCCTTTTAGCTAAAGAAAGTCATCTCGCAACCGTATTCGGATTTTATATTAAAATAAGGTCCTCCCTTTGTGAAACCTTGTCTGTTTGAACAGAAAACCATAAATATATTTTTTTTTCCAAAAACTGTGAAGACTTCTTGCTAACCCGCTGTGTAGCTTCCTCGGTTGCTTTGAGTCTCTAATCCCTTAGTTATTTGTTGTATCACCTATCCGTCGACCTAACCCATTTTTTCCTTCCTAACCCAGCTCTCTTCTTTTAGCCCCCAAGCAGGTACAATTTTAAATATAGGTAGAACTTGTGGAATAAAATTACAGAAATATGTTTTTGAATCTTACTTTTATAGCCAAGGCTTTCATTTTTCGCCCCAAAAATTGTTTTCGAGCTATGCCGGGTAAACAGACGGTTTTTATATAAAAATCAGAATTTTATGTCAAGCAGAACGGTTGACAGACGTTCAGATAGCTGAGGAAAATGTTTGTTTGAATAAACCAGTGAAACAGAGCTTTGGGGAAACAGACTGTTTCAAAAAATGTTTGACAATCCACTGTTTGACGCTAACCGAAAGTTTTACATTTTTCTAGAATACCTATGTCAAAGGGAATATCTAATTACTTAAATTACATGTGTCGATATGTGAATATTGAATAATTAAAAAAAAACAGTACAGTGAAGTCTCACCTATATGAACTAATGATTGTTGGGCTAGTTCATATAACCGAAAAGTTCATATATTGGAACTATGTAGCAAAAATTATATTTTATTGAAACGGTTAATGTAATGAAATTAAATTACATATTACAATACAGAAAATAATTCGTTTTAAGTTTGTTGAGCTAAACTCGTTTGAAGAAGTTGGATATTTTTGTTTGAGCAGTTTTTTTAAATCCAAGTTCACTAGCTCCTTCACGCATATTTCTCAGCATCAGTAGTTCTTCGTAAGGACGCTCATTTTTCTTCGAAAATGAGCACGAACTGGCTTGCACGTCCAAATACAAATAAGTAAAATAAAACGTAAAAAAATCTGTCTAGACAAAATAACTGTTTTTACTTCAGAAAAATTTTGACACAAATTCACTTATATGACACTGCAGTACATTTATAAGAGTATCAGTTCATATAACTGAATTCCAGTACAAAAATTCTGTGGTTCATATATTGGAATAATTCATATAACTGAGAGTTCATATAAGTGAGACTTCACTGTATTTCCATATGTATGTATGAGGTATATTTATTAATTTTTTTTTTTATTAAACTAAAGCCCCTTTTCCTATGTTTGCCATCACTTTTTTAATCATTTTGGGCGGTTCCAGAGAAGATTTCGGCACGAATGTTTGCCTTGAGCTCGTCAATGGTCAGAGAATTTCTGGCATACACTTTGCTTTTCAAATAACCTCACAAAATGAAGTCCGGTGGGATCAAATGTAGAGATCTGGGTTTCCCTGCCAAAGTCGCCATTTTTTTTGACCGCATTCCGTCCAATGAATTTTCGTTGCAGCAAATGCTTGGCGCACCATCTTGTTGAAATCTAACCGTCTAGGTTCAACTGACGTCAAAATGCGTCAATGTCTTGGGCGTTGATAAACGGCATGTTGACGTCGATCTCCTACAGTACCGTGCTCAATAAAACTCGACACCAAACGACGAATAGTGTTGTCAGGCAGTGCTAGTTAGCCACGGTATTTTAAACGATATGCACTTTGAGTTAACACAACTGAATGACTATTTTCAATGTTGAGCGTCACTATTCCGGCGCGTTGAATCTGCGTAAAGCGAGCCGGTTTTTGGTTTTAACAAATTGTTAAAAAAAGGAACAAAAGTTCTCGCATGCGTACCTTAAACAGGCAAAGTGTTTCTGGAGAACTTTTTGGGACACTTTAACCCTGCAAAGTCTTCATAAGTGATACGTTTCACATCCATCCACCTTAGTTATATATTTAACGCAAATACAAATCTCATTCTCCATTGAAGAAGATTTTTTAAAAATTAGTCACAAACCTTGTTTTGCCATTTGAACAACACGACTTATTTTCTTATCAGCTAAAGTTGATGGGAACTTTTAATTATTCACATAAATAACAACAAGAGATAGTAGTACCTATTATTTATAAAAGTACTGCCAACCATACTCGTACGTGTAGACAAGTCGTGCCTTGCAGTTATGCCGCTTATCGTGGGAAATGCCATTTGAATACATATGTATACGCCGAGCGACCTTAAAACTCATCAAGTAAGTATGTTGACAATAATTTAATCAAAGTTCAGTGGGTCGTATAAAATGTAGCAATTACTTTTACTCCCAAGAAATGTCAATTTGCAAGTATTTGCAAAGTTTCATATGAATAAAAAGAAAAACTGACTTGACATATTCAAAAACCGGCGCCATCGACTCAAATCGGAAGCGATAGCTCAATTGTTGACAATAATTTTAGACAAAAACCAAACCATTGGACAGTTGTAACTTATCAGGTGTGAAAGGAAAGCACGTGTAGGTACCTACGTTCAGCTAAGTAATTGCTCACTTCGAATTTCAATTGATAAGTGTTTTTAGCTGCTACAGCCTTCTCCCTAAATTGAGTTTTGGGTCTTTTAAACGACTTATTGGGTGGTATGAATAAAAACTAGCTTTGAGCAAAAGGTCTTAGCAAAGTAAAAGCCCTTAGCAAATGCTTTGAATCGGCATGAATAAAAACCTAGTTTGCTAAAGTTAGTCCGAAAATTCGAAAATAGCTTTTACTTCGCTGTACGTGTACTTGCCTTGCAATTTCTGTCACACTTGACAAGTGACAACTGCCCTGTGGTTTGTTTATTCTGAATTTATTTTCGAATTTTTGTGGGGAAATTATCAACCGTCAAAAGAAATTCAAAAAAAAACTGAAAAGAAATAAATAAAAAAAATATGCTAAGTGACTCTTCTGAATTTCAGCAGACGATGAGGAACTTCCATCTACCTCGTCTATTCCCAAGAGTGACCAAAATGAGTTGGTGTTTGTTCAGGCCATAGAAGCTGTAGGAAAGATTTTGCTAAGCACATCCCAAACTCCAAATATCAAGACCCTAAAAAAACACTGCGCTTAAAATGTGTAATTTTTTATTGTCTAGGTTCTCAATTTTGTACACAGACTCAGAATTTGCATAGCATTTGCTTTGTCTGATAAGTTTTATTCATACCGATCTGAGTAAAAGGTCAGTGGCGCCGCTTTTCGAACATGTCCCAAATTGGAACTAACTCAAATTTATTCATACGAAACGTAGCAAATGCTTCGATATTGACATTTCTCTTGGGTAAAAGCAATTGCTACGTTTTATTTATACGACCCGTTATGCGTTTGCATGTAACTCTACCTATTGTTGACAGGCAAATGATTCTGCTTGCAAACTTCAAATTACCCAGCATAACCCAACATATAAATTAGGTCCCTTCAACGCCCGATTATGACACCAGCAATCATCTTAGATGAAGTGCTGCAACTGCAATTGCAAAATTTGTCAAAACAATCGGAGTAGGGATACTGTCCACACACACCAGATTAGTGTAACAGTATCCCACAGGCTCCCTCTTGACAGTGTCGTGCATCAAATGTCTCGATTAAGCGTTATTTCGCCCCCTCCTCTTTCGACGCCATCATCATTACGACGACCATCATCCATCATATCATCTCCTAACTGTCCGTCGATGTATAGGCGTGTACAATCATCGAAAACCGACTGAAATCGAAACCACAGTCCATGGAAAATTATATTCATCAGTGGAAAGAAATTCCATATACTCCTTGATTATTTGTATCACCCCAGCGGGCTCCTGCGATCTGACAGTGTCAAATTGACAACATGCCGATCCCACTGATGACACTTTTCTCAATAAGAACAGGGAAGGGATTCATGCTGTAACCATAAATCAATAACTAGTATCCGTGGGTAGTTGTTCTAAAAATAGCTCAGTATACATACTCGCATGTACAGTAATTACAACATGACTGCGCTAATGACAGACATTCCAACTTTTTTCTTTGGATGCCAGTTGTGAATACATTTTTTAGGGGCTACCCCAAGCAATAGCTTTATAATGAGACAGTGGTTTCTTTTTAATTCAAACGAGACCAGTCAAGGAGGAGATTATAATCTCGATCGAGTTTTTTTCACCACCGCTTCCATTCTCTCCTGTTTTGTTCCTTTTTTCCACCCGATGATCGTTTTGTTCGTGACGGTTTGTCGAACACCCGTCACTATAATGGCCGCCGCCGCCGGTTGGTTGGACAGAGACAGCAAATGGAAATTGTATAACAAACGAGCGGTTCACAATCAGACAGAGGTAGGCGAGAAAGAGAAATGAAAACAAAAATAAAAGGCCAACTTAAACTGGAAATTCATCAGATAGGTTATAAGGTACATTCTTTGTTTTATTTTATTTATTGTTCTTGAGGTTTGTTTCTTCTGTTTTGTTCTCTTTTTCGGGTTTACTCTTATGCATTTGTTTGGTACCTATTCTATCTTAAAGGTGACCGGTTACATTGTGGTTGCGGCTCAAGTGGCTCGAATCAGATTTATGTTAGAAGTGAGAGGAAGTCGCTCTCAAATGTGATCGAGCTGGAGATTTTATGTTTAATGTAAGCTGCATCTGTTCTGTAAGCTGTAACAGTCAGTCTTCTTTTCTTAGTGGATGATAATATGAGGCTGCGCCATCTGATATCGAGTGTTAAGTGATACTGTTCATTATAAGGAGCACTCTGATGCTGGGTCTCATGGTGTTAATTGCAGATCTCTGTCTGACCCTGTTACAAGCGACACGACAGAAACGTTGTTATGGAAACACAATCAGATAACTATTGTTTGTTGATAGTGTTCACACTTGGGAGAAGATGGAATTATCTATCAGTAATGAGATGACATTTCCATATATAACCTAGGTAGGTGCTTTCGAAACAAGTTCACGACTTTCATCGACCGCAATTGAATTTGGAATTGATGGTGAATTGGTGATTGAAGTTGGGCAAGTGGTCGTTAATCATATTTGCATTAGTAGGACTCGAATTTAAGCTTCTTTTTTTAAATGGTTCAATGTTATTTTTGGAAACTAGAAAACTACCCTCACTCAAAACTTTATAAAATACAGGGTGTCCGCCGGGAAGGTATACTGCTTTGTTTTGCCGCCATTTTGTTAAATATTAGTCGTGACAGTTCATATTTGGCAGTCGTGAAGTAGACACGTATCAAATTTTTTATGGAAAAATTTTCAATAAAGTAACGTGTTTTAATCGTTAAAACATTTTACCAAAATCAATCATCGATTACTGTGACTATGAGAAAGTTACGTGAAATTTTTGGGAGACACAACGTGCCCAAAAAACGCACTATTTATCGTGTAGTAAATGATTACGAAGAAAGAGGGCCCAAGCATGGACCACAACGTACTGCAAGATCATCTGAAAACATTACTGCTGCTCAAGGAAGTGGTCAAAACAATCCGTCAACCTGAATTCGACGCCGTGCTCAGGAGCTTGGTCTTCAAAAAACAACTCCTTTAACGCTACAACTTCATGCCTTGGGCTTGATTAACTTGTGGTATTAACAAGACGGTGCCACATCGCATACAGCCAGGATTATAATTGAATTACTGCTCAACAACATGTTATTTCAAGAAATGGTGATGCTGATTGACCTCCACGGTCGCCTGATTTGTCTGCTCCGGACTTCTTTTTGTGGGGATATCTGAAAAGCAAGGTTTATGCAAACAAACCAGAAACGCTTGAGCAACTCAAACAAAATATTTTGGCGCCGCCTATACAATTTTTAGACTCGATTTTTGCAACAAACTCAATAAAAGCAACTGCCCAAATTTCTATAAGTTGCTTTTATTGAGGTCGAACTGTACCATTGTCAGCAGTTTGTTTTAATGATTAAATGTTGTTTTTGAAAACAAGGAAACTACCCTCGCTCAAAATTTGATAACATACAATCAAACAACCGAGGTACATCACATAGAAGTATGTAGTCATTTTCCACTTTAAAACTTCTTCCAAATTTGGAGCTGCAAACAAATGTCAAAATTCGTAAAGTACGTGTCAGTTGTCATTCATAAAATGCAATAAGTCATAAGAGCTCTTTATTTTGTAACTCGATTGAGTTATTTAAGGGAAAAGTTTTAACGATTACAACCGTTGTTATGCTTTGAACTTTTTCGAATTCGTTTAAAAATAACTTAACCTCTGTTTTATTTGGTAAAACTTTCGACAGACATACCAAGTTACGCATATGAAGTTGTTACCTATTTTTTGAATACAAAAATGACTCACTTTGCGTAACTAATGAATTGAAAAGTTTTTTACGCAGATACCATTAGGTAAAAGTCATTTAACAAGTAGGTTAGTAGGTTCGTAGGGACAGCATACCTATGTGCATTTTAAAAACGCGTTCGTGTTTTAGGAGAGAGTAAAACTACTAATACAATTCAAGGAAGCCCTGTTGGTTTTGGAACTCACTCACACTTCTGTCAAGTAAATTATTCGCTGTCCCTGTTTAACTATAAAGGATCACTTAGACTTTGAACATAAGTTTACTTCCAACAATATTCTAAACTTACTCTATTTCAGTTGAGGCTTATTGGCCATCAATCGAGGCTATGCAAACTTAAATAAAGACATTTAACAAATACATATGCTGAATTAATAATAATGAAATCTTTTGAAACAGACTACCTAAATTGCATTAAGGATCAGACATAAATAAAGTAGTAAACTTTCCATCCAGGAACCATGGGTGTGGAAAAATCGCATCTGTGGTCTTGGTGAGTTGAGCGGTTCCTATAACGTTCTTTACGATAAGCTGTCCGAGAGACCTAGGACATGTCTTGTTGTATCGAAATCTCTTACGGCAGTTACTATCAATCGGTTTTGTTGCCAAGATTTGGTTGCTGCAACTATCACTTATCATGCAAACGGCAACTGGGAAACCTTTGTCGTTGCATCGGCTTACTTTCCCTATGACTCTCTAATTCCTCCACCACCAAAGGCAGTTGTTGAGCTCATAGAGTACTGTGAGTCCAAAAAGATGGGTCTTATCTTGTGCTGCGATGCTAATGCCCAAAACACTGTTTGGGGCAGCAGTAAATGCAATATAAGAGGAGATCGTCTTCTGGACTTCATCTTATCGTCTGACATCACCATTAACAATGTAGGTTGTCGACCTACATTTGTTACAGCCAGGAGACAGCAAGTAATCGATGTTACTCTGTCCAATAGGCACTCCAAGACTATCGTCAATTGGAGGGTATCAACAGACAACACTCTGTCAGACCACAGATATATCGAATTTCAAATCTACTGTGAAGTTTCACCTTCGCAAGAGAGGAGAAATCCGAGGAAAACGAATTGGGCACGTTTTAGGGAGGAACTTGGCAATTCTGTTGAAGTTCCACTTAAACTAAGATCAGTCCAGAGGATGGAGAGATCTGCTCAGGATCTGAGCAGCGTTCTTATCCGCTGTTTTGAGCAAGCGTGTCCAGTTACAAAAAACTCCTGTAGAAAACCGGTACCCTGGTGGAATACCGAACTGCAGCGTATTCGAAAAGAAACCAGGAAACTCCTAAATTGGTCTCTAAAAACCAACTTAGAAGCGGACTGGAATCTATATCGATCGAAACAAAAAGAATTTAAGAGACTAATTCGTAAATCGAAAAGTGACTCTTATAGGAAATTTTGTGAGGAGGTCGAATCACTAAGTGCAACCAGTAGACTTGTTAAAGTTCTCAAAAGGGACAGACCAAGTAAACTGGAATCGCTCCAAAAATCTGATGGTACCTTCACTGAGACAAAGGCGGAGACTTTTAGTCTCCTGCTGGAGACTCACTTCCCGGGAAATCAGGTCACTACGTGTTCTTCTGTGGTACCGGCAACGGTGGCCACATCTGAATCAACTAACATCACGCGGCGTAACTGGTATATTGCTTCCAGAGTGGTGACTGATGACGCTATCAAATATGCAATTGCATCGTTTGAGAGTTTTAAGTCACCTGGTCCGGATGGAATTTATCCAGCCATGCTGAAACAAGGTTGTAGTCAGCTGATGCCGACGCTGAAAAGAATTTTCACCTCAAGCTTAGCCTTGGCTTACATACCTTCTCCCTGGCGTATTGTTAAAGTCGTGTTTATACCTAAAATTGGTAAGACTGACTACACTCTCGCCAAGAGTTTCAGACCCATAAGTCTGTCTTCCTTCCTGCTGAAAAGTTTGGAAAGACTGGTTGAGCTGCACGTGCGCAAGGTTGCTCTTCGATCGCATCCTCTTTCTGAGATGCAACATGCCTATCAGCGCGGAAAATCCTGTGAAACTGCGCTTCAGAACCTTGTTGGTAGGATTGAAAGTGCTCTTGATCGGAAGGAGTACGCGCTGGGTATTTTCGTCGATATCGAGGGTGCTTTTGACAATGCGACCTTTGATAGCATGTGTAACGCAGCCAGATATCATGGTGTAGATGAGACATTGGTGTTGTGGATTAAAGCAATGCTAATGCACAGGACGTTGATTGCCGAGGCGGATTGTGGAAAGTGCGTCATGACAGGGGTAAACAGGGGCTGCCCTCAAGGTGGTGTTCTGTCTCCCCTTTTATGGTGTATGGTAGTAGACTCTCTGCTAACGGTTCTCAATCTTCCTGGAACCTACACACAAGCCTACGCGGATGATGTCGCCGTTCTGTCTGTCGGTTCAGACCTAAGGACTGTCTGCTCTCTGGCGCAGAGATCCTTGGGAATGATCGATGATTGGTGCACAAGAAATGGGCTTTCAGTGAATCCTCTTAAAACTACGGTTGTTCTCTTCACGAGAAGGAGGAAGGTCACTGGTCTGACTCAACTTGTGCTTAAAGGTGTCACTATTCCGATCTCTGATGAAGTCAAATATTTGGGAGTAATCCTCGATAGAAAACTTCTTTGGTCCAAGCATGTCGAAGCAAAAACTGATAAAGCGCTGTCCACTTTCTGGCAGTGCAAAGGTGCTTTTGGCAAGACATGGGGCTTATCTCCTAAAAGGGTCCTTTGGATCTATACGGCAATGGTAAGACCTCTCCTCTCGTATGCATCGGTTGTATGGTGGAACAGGCTTTCGCGGAAACGTGTTACTGCCTCTTTTGCCAAACTTCAAAGAACGGTTTGTCTCGGCTGCACAGGGGCCTTCCCCAGTACTCCGGGCTCTGCTCTAGATGCTATGATGAACCTCCCCCCCCTTGATATTTTTATCATGGGGTGTACGCTGAAATCCATCTCTCGGTTAAAAAGAGGCGGCTTTTGGTACCACGCGCATTGGAATTTTGATGAACTTGTGCGAGAATTATCCTTTGACCCCTGTCTTATGGATATGCCGTCTGACGCAATGACACCAGAAATCCTACTGCGACAAAACTATCACGTCTACTTTCCTCAGGCAACGGAATGGCTTCGGCCAGACTCTGAGCCAGGGAAAGAATGCCATCGTGTTTTCACGGATGGCTCCAGAACCGGACAGGGGTCAGGTTCGGGAGTCTTCGTGGAAAGCGAAAGCGTTAGACTACACTACCCCTTAGGGAACCATGCGTCTGTCTTCCAAGCGGAGATTTTCGCTATCCTTATGGCTATGCACTATATTGTGACAAACAGGTGGAGAGCTAGAAGCATTTGCGTTTGCAGTGATAGCCAAGCTGCACTAAAAGCGCTGCTCAACCCTCTTACCTCGTCCAAGTTAGTGCTTGAACTCAAGCTTTCTCTAAATCTGGTCGGTAGGCTAAACACAGTGAAACTTGTCTGGGTCCCAGGCCACACTGGTATCCAGGGAAACGAGATCGCTGATGAGCTTGCCAGGCTGGGTTCCGAAGAAGCTCTCTCAGGGCCTGAACCTGCGTTGGGTCTGCCAGCATCTGCGGTAAGGTCATCCATTGATACTTGGGTTTCTCGTGAACACGGGTGTCGGTGGCGTGACTGTGCTGGATGCAGACAGACCAAACGACTGCGACCGGACATCTGCAAAAGGTCAGCATCTTTCCTTCTGTCTCTCAGGAGAATCGATTGTAGACTGCTTGTGGGTGTCCTTTCGGGCCACCAAGCTTTTGCCAAACACTTAAATGTGTTGGGCTTGAGCGACACCACCATCTGCCCTGCTTGTGGAGAGGATGACGATACAGCGGAACACTTCCTCTGTAGTTGTCCTGCCTTTGCTCGCATCAGGTGGCGGATCTTTGGGGCTGACGTGGTGAGTGCCGAACATCTAAGCTCTTCATCACTGAAGCTCCTTCTCATCTTTCTTCGAAAGACGGGCAAACTAAGTACAGCAATGTAAGGTGTCTGTTTTGGCAGTACAATGGACCAGTAGTTGTGTCTGAGTGCTCCATCGGATAGTAGCAACCTCCAACAAAAAAAAAAAAAAAAAAAAAAAAAAAAACTTTTTGAGAAATTTTGCAACACTTAGAGCGGTTGGTTGGTTAGTTTAAGTGGTTAAAGCACATGTAGCTCTTTAGCGCCGTTTTGAAACCACAAACTGGTAGAACCTGGAGATAAAAAGGGTGACATATTTTATGGGAGCTCAAAACCAGCCTGAGGAGTTGAGAAATCTGATGATGTTGTTGAAATGGATGAATCGGATGACCGATAGGTCGTCAAAGAAAGGACTACCCCGGGCGCCGTGTCTGGTTTTATCTAGAGCCGGACATTCACAAAAAAGATGGAACACCGTTTTACTCTTGTTCTTGTTAGTGTCAGCGCATCTTCCTAGAGGCCAGTGGCCCGTACTAATCGCCGTAAGTCTAGCGACATCTGCACGCGCTCTGGAAAGGGGGTTATTTGTTCTGGCTTCGTCGATTGTTGGCCAAATCTTTCTTGAAATGACGCAGTTTGTGAGGTTCACCCATCTAGTCACCGCCCCTGCAGTGTAAAGAGTGGTACTATGTAAAAAACGTAATTGAAAAGAAGTCTCCTTACTCCTTTTTTCAATATTTGTTTCGTCATTGCTCTCCAAAGAACTGTGACCGGCAAAGCAAAGATTTTTTGGCACGAAAACCATACTTAAGACAACCAGAATCAGGTTTTTAGATCTCGATTTGAAAACGTAAATCCTTTACTCCTTTGTAAAGCGTTTTTCAATTGGGACGTGTCGATGTTAGCGGTATGCGTTAGCCATGTTTTCTCGCCAAATTCAGGGGTCGAATCGCTTCTTCTGTGATCGAGCATTACGGTCACGGAATTAAGTTGATTTACATGTGAAACAAAAACAAATTCCGTCACGTAATGCTCGTTCACGGATGACGCGATTCGATCCCAGATTTTAGCTCAAAATTGAAACCATTTCTCCATAAAATTATTTCGACGATTGGTCTTTAGTGAAAGTTGTCATTCAGACAATTTTTTATTTTAAAAACCCAGCAGCCAAAATTTGGCCACATCCAAGCGAAAAGTTGAATAGAGTTTCCTTAAAATCTGTTAATGAAGGTAAGTTTACATGGCTCTTATAGCAAAATTCCGTATAAAGTAGGTAGCTTCTGACTCAAAAAATTCAGTCTCACATCCTTTCTTTCCATTCATGCTTTCTGTGTGTAATCGGTACGAGAAAAAGAAGAGTTTTGAGAATCTTATATTCCCGATTTTGGAATATTGTAAGTCTCGCTTTTGTGTTTTTTCCCAGACGTTTTTCACCATCTTTGGCTTTGCACAGCTGAACCTTAAAAACCTTTCCAACATATTCCGATATTAGGCAAAACTTATGGTAACTGCAGCACCGCCTGAATTTTGACAGAAATATTGTTTAATTACTCCTTTCAGACCACATACTTTAGTGGTTGTAATAGTAGCTAGAAAACTACTCTTGGATTCACTGTCCATTTCCTGAAATTTTGCTGAACCGCTTACCCGTTTAATTGTAAGGCGTCTTCATCGCTCTTTTTCTAATTGTAAAGGAAATGGGGACCTTGTTCTGTCATAATCAATTTCTTCTTCTTTAATTTTTGCACAAACTCGACTAAATATGGGAACATGCACAATGACCAAAATCCTCTAAATGGACCTTTACGACAGCCCGAGTTCTATGTTTTTTAATAATAGGATTATATCCTACTAAAAGCCTTGTATTATTGACTTTATTGGCTCCGGTCCGCACATTAAAATATAGCCGATATAAACGCCGCGTCAAAACAATTGACAGTTGATTTTTCAAAGCTAGATAAATTTGACAACTTTTTTTTTTTGTTCTATTGTGTATTTTTGAAATTAAAAAAAGTTTACAAATTCACATGGGATATTAATTGTTTGCCCACCCATTCCTGTTAAAAATAAAGAAGGAACACAGTTTCTAGAGTGCCTGACCGAACCTCATCAGTATTTGGCTTTCCCCCTCTAATGGAGCTATTAGTCGAAGCCGCAATTCGATCAGAGAAGTTACCCGCATTTTGTTTTCGATTTAAGAAAAGCGGCACATCCCTCTGAAAGTCAACCCGCAGATGTTGTCCAATGACTAGATCAGATCAGAAAGTTTAATACGTTGTCCCCACTAATTGTCACATCTTTCTGTAAATGTCCCCAATAAATTGTTGCAACATCTATTTACGACTCCTAATGAATGTTTACCCAACCATGGCCCCATGCGCGCTGTCATTACTATCGAACACAACTCACAAACAATCAACCAGACCTCTTTCCTTTCAATACCCTACTGTCCAAAGTAGACAATGAGAGCATACAAAAAAAAAAATCAGTAATAAGTTGTAATGCAATAAAATCATCTACCCTTTATCTAACCCTGTAACGAGCGCTGTGCGAGGACCGGACCAAAAGTACTGTAAACGGATTTCCTCAATCGATTGCGATATTGAAAAATAAAAGTGAAATGACGACGATAATTCACTTTACCTACTACCACCCGGCTTTTAGTTGAGTTGCGACTTCTCTATTTATATATGTGTGTGTGTGTAACAACCCTCAACTATTTTACAATTTTACAATATTCCATAGCACGGTGGCGGCAACAACAGAACCACTTTAGAATCATATCGCACCATCTCTGCACGTATAACCGGGCTGCAACACCCAACAGCAGCAGCAGCAGCAGCTCTATGTGAATGAATGAATGAATACTCGCTTAATTGACGCAGAGAAGAGAGGACGCACTGCGTGGAGGGTCTAGACGGGTCTCGGCAACATTTCACGGACACGAAGAGTGAGATTTACTGCACAGCAATCGCCCGCAGTCAATCATATTACGAGCTAACGTCGTCGTTGTCGTTTTTTTTTATTTCCATTTTATCGTAATCTTTTACTCAATCCGTAGCCGAATTGAAAACACAATTTATTATTATTATTACGAGTGCGATTACTTTAGATATATACATATACAAAGTGTGCTTGCAAGGGTGTACTCGTACTCGTACTCGTACTCGTATAATGGTTATTTGAAAACGAGCTGCGTGCTATATGGCCGATGGGGTGTGCCGCTTAGGGGTGGAATTGGAAAACCCTCGATTTTTGAAGAATTCAAAAAATTTAAATTCAAACGTTACGCACAAATATCTGCCAAAGATACTCGAATGATGAATTGTGCGCATTTGGCGAAACATTCATCAGACCATCATCAGGAGGGAGGTACACATTTCAAAAGATATCGCTTCATTTTTTAAACTCCAATTAATTCCGGCTAAAGAGTCGATGGTGAACGATTAATCACTTCGTGATGTATACTTATGCTTTTGCGTATTGTTTCGAGGAAAACGTAAAAAAAATCTCCAAAATTAAAGCGAGCTACATTCAAATTTAATGGGGATACGCTAATTGGGGTTCATTCATGGAATGCGCGCGCAAATGAGTTATGCGGCAACGATAAGTGTAATTCTTTCCCCAAAATTTACGAATATGGTAGTGTATCTCACAACGATTACGTGACCGTCTCTATCATGTTGATGGTATTTCTGGACAGACGAACAGGTTCTCATTTTCTATGAATGAAAACGAATGCTACTGGTATTTTGTAATTTCAGTGAAAGATATATACACACGAATAAACCCGGTTTGGCCTTGACGCTTGTGCCTGACATAAGAAATGATAATGACATGTGTGATGTGTATATTAAACATTCGTCAATCAAAGTATTTTAATATTTACCGACTTGGCGGCGGTCATTAATAATCAAATTCGAACCATTATGTTGGGGCTCGCCTATTTTTTCACATCGTAAAAAGAACCGGAATTGGGAGTTTGTGGTGCCATTAAAATTGCACCAGCATTTAATTTACCTGGGAAAATGAGTTTTATTCGGGCGGATTTTGTCAGGGGAGATTTCATTTCGCGAGGCGGTAGCCGTTTTCTGGGGGTAGGAAGTTATTTTGGGGAACTGTAATGGAATTGTTACTTGAGTCGAATTAAGAATTGGTTGGTTGTGGGTAACTGCCGTGTTTATTTTGTCCCAAAAGGCAGTGAACTTGCGAAAAATAAACCATCAACATAGGTTTTTAAAGTTACCCAATCGAAGTGAAGTTAGGTCGGAAATGCGAAGACTCAGGCGACCAAGGGACCAAGGGTGGTAAAAATAAAACGTAGCAATTGCTTTTACTCAAAATCGAAGCATTTGCTACGTTTCGCATGAATTAAAACTGATTTGAGTTACTTCTGACATGTTCAAATAGCGGCGCTGCTTACATTTTACTCAGATCGGTTTAAAAAAAACGTAGCAATTGCTACGAAAATCCAACTCTGCTATTTTGCTGACTCAGGCCTTTTGCTGAAAATTTTGTGCGCACATTTTTACATTAAGAAGTTCAAGCATTGTAAATTTTCTTTGCTTTGTTTTCAAGTTGTTAAGTTAAATTTTGTTTTTAAAAGAAAACCAGCAAAATGCGATTGTTTCGTTTCACGCTAAGGGTGGACTATTTGGCTGTCAAAGTTCGGAAAACCCCTTAACTTTTACTCAAACTTTTAATCAAACACAAAATATTATTTATTGAAGGTAGATACAAAAATGATTAAATAAATAAATAAATATTTTTGGCGCGACAGGTCTGTGGGACCCAAGGCCTAGCTTCTCACAACCATTTGTTTTGTATGGGTTTTTCAATTTTTGGGACGAATGGAAGGGATCTACAATTTGACGCCGAGTCCAAACGGCTAATTGAGAAGCTCTTTCAAGACAGTTTTACTCTCGGTTGTTTGTCAGACGTTCGCGAGAGGTAGCGCAGTGGAAAAAACCTGCAATTTGGTTCTCTCGGGACTCGAACAGGGGACCCGTCGCTTAGTAGCCCATCACACTACCACTAAGCCGATTAAGTCTGAATAAAAGGTAGTTAGTGCTTGAGACATGTGACATCTTTGATGTCTACCATTACTAGCTTAAGTCGAAGTGTTATCCTAATATGTGGTACTTATAGGGTACGTCTACACAACAGACTTTGTAGAAACTCTAGTTTTTTTTCAACTGTCATTAGGATTACATCTATCGAGTTTCACAATTGAATTTTCGAAATCGCCCTCTGTTAGCAATCTTCTGTCACATAAATACTCTTGAGCCTAGGAGGCTGGAAACAGAGGTAAGGCTAGAGAAAAGAGGTGCATTGATATAGTTCGGGATTTAAATTTAATAACCATAAGAATTCTTTATAAAAAAGGTTTTCATTTTTTACCCTTGTTGACGACGAAAACGTCAATCAGTGACGAAACGCGCCCACTAAATGGGATATTTATGAAAGGGAAATTCTGTCAATATAATGTCAAATGTAATATGTCAAATTAGCACATATATAAACAAGTAATTATTACAATAAAATTCAATTCAATTTATAACGTTTAAAGAAGCAGTTTTATTTTCTTACGGAATTACAAAGCGTTTTTTTGATAACAGTTTGGCGATAACGAACAATTTTTTACATTGTCGTTTTTTTCTTTGGTTGAAGTATTGAACAACCCTAAATTGAGTTTCATAAGAGATTGCCAAAAGTATTAAAGTAAACATGCAAATTTTCGTCTGTGGTTTGGATAATATCGAAACCCTAGAGGTTTACCAACATGATAATATTGCCTCCATTAAGGCTGAACTCACACAGTTGAAATGACTTACTAAAGAGTTCGTTCTCAACTGCGAAGGAAACGCTTTGGACAATGAAGTGTGTGTAAGCAGCCTGTCATCCTTTGAGTTGGATTTGACTGTACCACTTCTTGTTAGTAAAGTGCACGGTTCATTGGCGCGTGCCTGTAAAGTCAAGGAACAGACTTCAAAAGTAGAAAAGCAAGAGGAGAGGAAGAAGACTGGACGCGCAAAGAGGAGGATCCATTAAAAGACGTTTCGTCAACATTGTGCACGGATTCGGTCATCGTCGTGGACCCAATGCCAACTCTTCTTAAATGTTGATTATTCTCCGTTAAATGAAAAACTAAATGATGAAACAAATTGCACATAAAGTGACAAAAAAAAAAACAAAATGTTGAACCCAACTTGTTCATATAGGGGGGTTCGGTGTAGCTTCTCCTAAAAACTAGTTTTTGTAGTTTTTTGGATTCCTTGAGGCTTGGGACGAATTAAATAGATCTACTGTTTTTTGCTCAATCAACTTACTGAGAAGAATTGCACTCGCGGATGTTTCCGAGAGGTACGCCGTATTAGAAAAATGAATCCCCCCGATCAGCAGTCCAGCAAACAAACCACTGCCTTTCCTTTCCTTCTAAAATCATCTTTAATTTTTTAAGGAATTGATCCATCAAAAAATAAAATTCACACAACCAATTGCTATTGTAAGAGTAGGTTTTGAGTCTCATATGAACCTGTTGATGTTCAAACAATATTGCTGGTCTAGTTCTGTTAAGAATTGTGAACCTGAGTCTGTTCTATGCCTAAAAACGTCTCCCACTGAAATCGCCTTAAGTCCAAATGGTGGCAGCTGTTTTGGTAATATTTTTTCATTTTTAAGGATACAGACTTCTAAAGTAAAACACTTAATGTTCATGCAAAAGACAATGGTACTGATTTTGCTAGAAAAATAATGCTTGAACACGAAGCATGGACCCTAACAAAGGCGGATGAAGACCTTCTTGGCCGTTTCGAGCGCAAGATTCTTCGAGTGGTATTTGGTCCCGTTTGCATTGACGGGCTTTGGAGGAGAATATTTAACAGCGAACTCTACGAGCTGTACAACGACACCGACCTGGTCAGAAAAATACATCTAAGATGGCTAGGACATGTAGAGCGAATGGACACCAACGCTCCGGCCCAAAAAGAGTCTTCGATTCCAACCCGGAGGGACAACGCAGTAGAGGAAGACCTCGCCTTAGGTGGCGCGCATAAGTGGAAGGGGACCTCAACCAACTTGGTGTGCGCAACTGGAGGCAGTTAGCCAAAGATCGCGCTAACTGGAGAGGCGTATTGGTTGAGGCCCAGGTCCACCACGGACTGTAGCGCCACCTTAAGTAAGTAAGTAAGAGCACGATTTTGCACATTAAGGCCCCGCGGTGGTTAGTCCATGTATGTTCATCGTGAAACTCAAATTCAAAATGAACTCAAATTAGCTGTCATCTGTCAATCTCGTTGTAGCCGGAAAAAGTGTTGCCAATTTAAAAAAAAAAACCTAAAAAATTACTTTTCTTGTATATTTATGGTCTATTGTCTGTTTATGATACTGGTGGTCTCCGTGCCTTATTTTATGAAGGGTTCTTCTACACGCAAGTTCGAAGTCGAACATTTTACGTCGGTCGTAGGGTCTAAACGAAAAAAAATAATACATACTAGCGAATGAGAGTAGTTCGATGTCGAGTACAAAATGAATAAATAACCTTTTTTTGATGAAAGTTGATAGATCAAAACGGAAGCATAATAAATGACAGTTTCAGACTGTTTGCGAATTTTGAAAGAAATTTTAAGTTTGGAATATTTTACCTACTGAGTTCGTTGATATTCCACAAAATCAATGACTTTACACGGTGGACATTCCTTGACTAAAATTGTACCTTTCCATGGACGGTATGCAACTTTTCTATATACAAAATTACACAATTCAAGATCGTCAGCGTATAAATCTCGTCATCATACAAACACATTCACCAGCCACCAACTGAGTTCCATCATAAGCCGGTCAACACTTTGATGTCATTCAACAAACATGATGTCAGTCATCCACCATCAAAACAACAAGTAAACAAAATATTTATATAGCTACGTGCCTGTCATTTCAAAGTTCCTCCTATAGCTATATGCGATTAAAACGCATGTCCAACAATTATCCAATCTGCGTCTGAAATCTTAAAAACGACTGCACTGACGAATGCATCGATTAATATGCAAATTGCTCTCCAATCTCCCACTTAATCCGTAGCAAATTAATTTAAACAATACTAATTGAAATTGAAATTCCAAAATCATCGCGCCTAATGGAATTGCCATAAGGACAGGCCAGTGCCCGGCGGGGTGCACTCAAACAACACAAACCAGTTACTTGACGTCTGCCTGTGAGTGTGTGTTTCTGTTCTCTTGTTTGCGCATTTAAAAAACAAAACCCCCTCATCTTGCATTCATCCCATTAGCAGGCACGATTTGATTACAACATCATGCAACCATCCGAGTGGGTAGACAAACATATATGACATACGTTCGCCTGCCACCACACTGTCTACAAGACATTCAGATACTTTTCCTCCATATAAAACACACATACACAGCACGTTCGAGTGAGCATTTGTAATCAACGTCAGCCTATCAATCATTGGCCAAGCCGTCAAACCGACTGATAACGACAATAAATTAATAATAATAAAATTGTTGTCCCCGAGTCAGTGCGGACACCATGGAGGTTGGAGGTGGTGAAGACGTGAAGTCTTCTTAAAGGTGGTCTAGCCTTGTATCCGTTCGCTTTGTGCTGGCGGTTTATTTAAATTTTTCACTAAACTTTTAGTGGTAACGTCCTAAACGACCGATATACCGACTGGCATAGTGGGAACGGAACCCCTTTTTCGGCGGCTCTCTCAGTTTAGACGGTTTTTCGTTTCGTTTTTTATTTGTCTTCTTTTACGGCACATGAACATACGTTGGGGCGTGTTAAGTAGCTTTTAAGTCAATTGGTTTGTTTATTGTCAGCGCAGTGACATACATGGGAAATTATTGATGATATGTCAACAGTCAAACATGCGGCTGGACGTTTGGGTTGGGACACAGGCGTGCGCGCGCTTAGTCATTACAATTCCGAAATTAATGGAATTTTCTTGGGAAAATAAAACGCAGCTTAGTGTCAACATTGGTTGTACAATCACAAGGTGGGCAATTTCATGACTTAATTGTCCAGTCACGGACGCAATAATAAACGAATAAAGCCTGAGCGCATATATAGTAGTACGGTACACGAGTAGACACTACACATTTGTGCATAATAGTGAGACAATTGTGACGTAAATGTAGAGAAATATGGATGTTTTAAGGGCAATCCACGTGCAGCTGAGAGTGGATTGATGCGACAGGAATAGGTAGTGCAACCGGTTTTATGCCTATAAAATATGTGTAATGGCCGGTGCGTACGTGAGGAGAGTATATTTTCGCCTAATGGGCTTGTGGATATGGACTTTGATAGGTTGGTCGAGTGCGATACTTTTAACCGAGGACGGTGAGATTGCATTCTTTTTTTTGGCTTAGGGGGCACCCTTGACTTTTACTTTGAACCTACGAAACTTAATTAAAGACAGTCTGAGAAAGAGACATAGTAGAAGAGGAACTTCACATGGACTAAAAGTTTTTCTTCTATGCCATGTCCTTTTTCATCGATTGTATTCAAGGTTTAGGTGCCTCTACTCCAATTAACGCCTATTGTTACCATACGAAACAGTAACCTTTTTTCCACTTAAAAATGACTGACCCCCAAAATTTTAAATACAAAAGGGGAACAGAAAAATCACTCTTACATTTTTTTTTTACTGAACAAAAAGCTTCAATTTTGCCTTTTTCTACTCTTTAAATGTTTCATTTACGAATTTATTAAAAAAAATTAAAAGTATTTCTATATTTAAATTTTTTAAAAAAATTATATTCATATTTTCTTTTAATCTCAAACTGAAAAGTGAGTTCTTTTTAATGTTCGTTTAAGTTTTTGCCATCCTAATATAAAAATTATTCCTCTTGAAAACGTATAAAGTCCAACTTTTATAATTTTCATTTATTTATTCATTTATTAACAAATTTATTTATTTATTAATATATATTTATTTATTTATTTATTTGGATATATTTATTTATTTATTTACTTGTTTATTCAGTTATTAAATTTTTGTATCTATCTAGTAATTTTATTTATTTAATATTATTTGCTTTGTTTAATACAATTATTTTAGTCATATCTATAGAGTGGTTTATTCCTGATTTATTTCTGATATACATATTATTATTATTTTTTTTTCTCCTTTGTTCCTTTTGAATTGAGTTTTTTTTTCGTTGCTTCCTCAGCATTTTGTAAATTTATAACATCACTTAAAAACATATAAATAATTTTTCAGTAAAAAGATATACATTTGTAAATCATATCTCTGTACGAATAATTTAAATTGTGCGATAGCAAACTGTAATTTATTAACGAAATAAATATATCTAAAGGGTTTTCCAATAAGAGGTGTTATTTTGAATAGCCCGCTATTTCGGTAGCTGTCACTTTTGAAGCTGTTATTTTTTGACATTTGAAAAGAAGAAACTACGCCATTACTAAAAATGGAACGATACACGCTTCAACAACGCATTGAAATTATAGAAATTCACTACAAAAATGGGGAAAAGTTTGCAGTCACAGTTCGCAAAACTTAAGCATTTTTTGGGTCGTCGTGAAGCACCTTATGGGACCGCAATACAGAAATAGGTGGAAAAATTCGAGCTGTTGGGACAAGTTAGTGATGTGAAGATAAAACCCGTGCACGTCGCTCAAAAAGAACTCAGAATATTGCTGCTGTAGCCCAAATTGTTGAAAAAAACCAAGGTTTGTCCATTCCTCGCCTTTCTTTGGAATTGGGCATCATTAATGTTCTTTTATGGCCGGAGTTGGATGGTATTGATCTGGACAACGTTTACTTTCAACAAGACAGCGCTACGTGCCACACAAGCAACGAAACCATTGATCTTTTACGGGAAAAGTTTCCTCTCGAAGAGGTGATTACAATTGGCCACCGAGATCTTGTGATTTAACACCTTGCGACTTCTTCCTTTGGGGCCACGTGAAAGATAAGGTCTACACCAACAGCCCAGCGTCGATTCAAGACCTCAAAGATGGAATTCGTGAGTCTATCGAGGACATAGGGCAGCCACTTTGCGATTTTGTTATGGAAAATTTCATGAAAAGGATATGGTTCTGTAAGCGTGGTCGTGGTGGCCATTTGGCTGATGTTGTTTTTCATTAATAACGGCATACCTTCCTCTTTATTTTGAAATAAATATCCGATCATTTATCTCAAAAACGGGATTTTTATTTGAATATCAAAATAACGCCTCTTATTGGAAACCCTTTATCTATCAAGTCCAACTTTTCTCATTTTCCAAAGTCTTAATAAATTGGTGTCGAAAAATGATGTTAGTTGAGACATGGTAGAGAATTTCAGTACGTTAACCATCTTACCATACCCATTTACCGGCTGAAGACAACCGGGTCTTAAGTCAAATAAGCTCCTCAAAGCATTTCCAAAGCGACCCGCTTTAAGAAAATATGTACGACACGTCGCGACGGGCTGAGGCGTACCGAGACGCAACTATGTACTATAAACCTCTGTGACCGCGTCTAACTAGTGCTGTTCCACCACTTAAAGCTATACACGAAAACCATCTCCATGCACGTCGTTCCAGAATGAACTCCCTCTAACTATAGATATCAAAAAAACGAGAACAACTTTCAAACTCATCCCCTTTGAATTTTATCAGCATCTACCTTAGAGATAATGTCATGTGAAACCACCAATATATTGGCTCTATATCCATCGCTGAGTCGTAAAAGTTCCGGAAATATATAAAATTGTTTCCCCTTGTATCCAAAAGCCATAAAACTTTCGACTATACGAGCAGAAAAAGGGATCACACAATTTTCCGAGACATTCCATGGTCGTAAAACCCCTTCACATGCCAACATGCCGCTATCCCTTAACCTAAACTAAAACTACACATGTTGGAAACTAGTTCATAGGTACGATAGATACCCCATTGCAACCTTTTGGGATTAGCTGGAAAGAATGTACTCCGTGCCCTTTTCATATAATAAGTTTACTCCATAGACACTAATTAATAATACTTAATATTCATAGAATTTAAAGGACTCGAAAATCCCTTCGAATTCCCATCCAGCATTTTTCTATCCACGTTGCACACCTTTTCTATACCTATAAGAGTTTGAATAACAACACAGAAAGGGACAATGTGTCATTTTGTTGGTTCATCGACCGACAGGTAACAGGAATTCGTACATATGTACCGTGCTTATATAGGACGCAGTATATGTAATACGTCCCGAAGCCAGCAGGCGTCACACACATCCATTACGATGATGGAAATCTCCCCCAGTGGAGTAATAAAATTTTATACGAGATCATTTTGTTTATTTTATTTATTCACCCCTTTCCCGGCGGCCGACGCAGGTCCTGCCTTCCTGAACAGTACTCTCAATTTTTGTGTGTACGTATATCTCGAAGAAAAAGGGGTGCCAACAATAACAGCACAACATCCAAGGGCGCACAATAAATCGACAAAAAGATGAAAAGGAGATGGGCCGTGCGACCCAAATGAGTTCATATATCACCGAGCACTTTAGAAATCCCCTGGCTGGTGGCACTGCCACCGAGAGTCGGTCTGCGAAGAAATCAGTGAAGGACAATAAATGTCACACACACACAGGGCAATGAGAAATATAATACCAACCACCACCACACAGTACATTATTTGTCGCCGTCACTATCTTGGCCAACAATCAACCTGAATAATTGCGTGCCTGCTCGGACCGAAAGGACGAACGCTTCGCGCCGGGATAATTATTTTTTTTTGTCGAAAAAAAAAAATCTACACGCTGACAAAGCTGACATATTTGTTGATGGTGTTCTCTTGTTGTCCTTTTTTTCGGCCCGCTAAATTAAACATGAAAAATCCGTACGTATTCACATGCGACGAAGGAAGTTTTGGAGAGTTTTTAGGGTAAGAACTCGCACAGATTTGCCAAGCTATTGTGAGCGGTTGTCAAAAAGGCGAGCGCGCCTGCCAGAGACACACATGGAACCGTGCAGGTGAATGGAATTGAAAAGAAAGGAATCCACCCAAGGGTATATGTGGGGCCGAGACTGAAAATGAATATAAATTTTCGGTGAGGGAGTCGAAAGATTGATGCGATCAGGAGTTGAATAGACGGACAAACACGCAACGTTTGTTTACAGAGTGCTGCTCCTTTTTTTCTCTTCTTTTCTTGTTGTTGTCCTCTACTTGTGACAGGAAAATTATTATTCTTTTGGCATTCACGGTGTGCAGCAGGAGTTTTTGTTTCCTTTGCTACCCTTGTCTTGGGGAATTCTTGTGGCGTTTTGTCGCATTCGAACTAATTTGAAATTACTGACAGGCCGCACGAGCTCAATGCGACACAATTTGTGTTGACACAGTCCACCAGACACCGCATATGTATGTACCGTATGGCAGGAGTGTCTAAATCAGGAACTAGATAGGAAAATGAATGCCTACGCCTTTTTGTCTGGAAAAAAAAGGGAGTGTAACGGGGGAGTGATTAATATGAAAAGGGAGGAGGCGATGACTTCTTGATCCAGATAAAAGGGTAAGTAGGTAGTAACTTACTGTGGTAACCAGGCAATTTGAGGAACAAAACTCGAAGCTGAATTTGGAATAAGGCTACAACAGGCGAGAAGGTTTTGCAAGTTTAACTGAGATGTACCCCGTCAGGTCGACAGTTAAACAATTCTTAAATTCTAATCGTTGGTGTGATGTTGCGTTCTATATAAACCAATGCCCCAAAACTGAGTGTAAGATTGTGCCATTTCCAAATAACACTCAGACGCAATGGCTCCTCTCCTTAGATATCAACTTAGATCTATGCTTCTTGAGAACTTATAAAGACAAAAACTGTCCTAAATTATTATCGGAACATTTTGCAGTGCAAGTGTGAAAACCGGATTCAATTTCGTGCAGTGGTCTTTGAATCTATTCCGGTCAAACATCTTGAGGTCTGCAAAAAGGCATAATATGAGTGACACCAACTTCGAAAGTGTTCTAAAATTAATGGGCGCCACTAATAATATTTTTAACTTTCGCACTTAATATGTCGTCGGTCACAATGGATAATTTTGTAAGTGAAATTTCCTTATTGTGACTTTGACTCTAAAAATTATAATAAGTACCGCGCAGAGTCCCAATCCGAAAGTAGTTTTAGACTCCATAAATTTTGTCACCCTGTCATTTTAAGCCTGCAGGAACTCGCTAATAGAATTTCCAAAAGCAATAAAGCAATGAAATAGCAGCTTTCTTAAATCTTTAACTGGCTTTGGAGGCTACAACAAAAATTCCCCAATTTTTAAGTTAGAAATATCGAAAACTAACTTGTTTTAAGACCTTTTTCAGTGAAATTTTCAGTGAACAAAGGTGAATTATGTCGAGAACCATGACATCTCCTCAGAACTATGAGATCTCCTCCGTTATTGGCGTTTTTAAAGCCAAAACCAACTTTGGTAACATTTTTGGTATACATAGCATATCCGAGACTAAATATCTTCTCGATGGAATAAAGTCTTCAGTATCTTAGACGTCAGCTCATACAGAGGATCCAACAGTCTAGTACTTAGTAGCAGTCGAAGAATTGTGACTCTGTCAGAGGACCTTTTGTCAGCGTTTTAGTCAACCTCTCAAGCAAAATGGTGGGGCGGCGATACCTTAAATCCATCAGAAGTACCGCTTCTATGTACTCCCTATTTTTCATCAAGCTTGGAAAATCAAATGTTTATATCGAATGCCGAAGAACTCTTGCAGCCAAGAACCTTGTACACAAGAAACAGGGCAGAAAGAAAAGCTGCTTTAGACACCTAAAGACAGAGTCGAAATATTAGATAGGTCAACCCTAGAATAAGGTTCAAAAAATTCATAAAACTGTAGAGAAGACAATCACAAAAGGAAGATTGTAGGCACTAGGCACAGTCGATGCCAAAAATGTACCGATATTTAAAAGTCGCCATGGATCTACATAGCTTTGAGAAAGATGTTGATTGAGGACTTGGACCGCCCGGACTCTAGCGCCCCCAAAAATTAAATAATCGAAGTTCATATATTTTTAATTTTTAATTGTACTCTCATTCCCCAATTTATTTAAAATAATATCATCGTGAAGTGCAGTGTTGCTGTGCCAATTGGTTGAAATTTCCCTCAACTAGTTGCAGTTTTTCCCTTGCTCCACAAAATCAAATTTTCTGATTCCGGTCATAATACTACAAAATCCCTACCTTTACGCGAATTACTCCTGATTGTTAAGATTGAGAGTTATAAACATTTTAGCATTTTACACCCGACGCGCCTAGTTATGAATGGGACTTTTTTTTTAAATAAATAATTTTTTTCGAATCGGTGCTTCAAATTTTTTTAATTTCACTTCTTCTTCAGCCGGTTTTATTTTATTCTTAACTCCAATCTCAGTCCAGTGTTAATCTCCACCACAAATCACTTGATTTATGGAACCCGCTTAAACATAAGCCAACAAACCACAGCACATACGTCTCTAGGAAACCCAACGATGGTTCAACAAAAGCCACAAAATCCATTCATACAGCTCACACATAAGACAAGACCTACGACTTTGTCACAGCTAATCTATATTTCATTCGAACCATAATCGGATTAGACAAACTTGCTACTTATCTTTGGCGTATTGTGACTTATACAAAGCCAGCCACAGCCAACCACCTCCATCTAGCTTAGTTTAAATCAATTTTGTTTGAAACTAAATTTCAATTTTAATGCCGATTGCATAACGAATCAGAGATTCGAAAGGGGGGGAAGGTATTTCTCACATGGCCGCCTTAATTTATCCATCAAACTGACAATTAGCACCTTCAGCGTCCACCCATAATTTAATGGTTCATATTCATGCCGCCTATACAGACCTTAGGGTTCAAATCAAACGCACATTGCAGCCAAGAATGCGAGACTGTTGATTTTCCAATTCACTGTTGTGTGCGGTCCACCTGTATCTGCATTTTATAGAGTGTCCCAAATTTGTGTTTTATGCTCGCCCAGCTATCTGAGACGAACACACAACAGGTTCATTACACAGCGAGTCGAATTGCCGCCGCCCAATAGGTGTCCGTAGATAATCCCTTCTCATTTTGTATTCCCGCAATGTCGGGACCTGGAAACTGAAATACCCTTCATGCCAATTAGTTTAATCAAAAATTTCACGTCCCTCCCGAAAGGGCGGCCGCCTAATTTATTCGAAAAACTGCTGTTTGTTCAAAAGAAGAACAGCAACAGCAAATCAATCTCCATTCATTAGCTCCAACTAATTATACCCAACAGCCAGGCCTCGCCTGTATACCCACGGACTAAAGTTGTATCTGCGGCGCTTCCGGTGGTAAATTCGAATTCACGAAGGCGATATGAATTATTGTTCTCGGATTAGTAATAAATTGCGCAAAAATCCATCTCATTGTGTGGGTAATAAATACCAAAGGGCGGACGAGGTCACACAGAGATACGTCCGATATGGCAGAGGTTAGGAATTAATTTGGTATCACACTGCGACGTGGATACATCTCGCAACGGCAGTTGCTTCGGTAAAATAAAATTATAACAATTTCGGGTCACTCTATACATTATATTGGTTGTCGAGTCCTTTCCGCATTTGTGCTCCCCCATCGTCGTCGTTTGACATTCCATAAACGAGGTCAACCGCAAAAGAGGAAAAGCCTCTGACAATACGAAAATACAAGCTTCTAAAATTGTTCAGTCGGAGAAATGTGTATATGTATGTACTTCTTTAAGGAAATGAGAAATCTAGATCGCACACAAAGTTCAAGTCACAGATACACAAAGAAGGCCGGCAGCACACACAAACTGAGATGGAAACTGAAATGAAAAGAATAAGTACTTCCTTTTGCCTTCGCCTCTGATGCTAATGGTTTCTAGTTTCATTTATATTTTATTTATACCCGAGTCCTGTATACATGTTTATATGTTGCGATGATGATGCTTGCTCTCTGCTTTTGATTATGTCCTGGATTTCTAGTTTTCATTTCTCATCCTGTGTGAGAATGATTTAAATTGATTTGAATGTCAGAAGCAAAGCGATTCTAAATGATGTTCTTTCAATGAGATTGGAGATGTCTCCGGATGTCCTTTGACTTTCTGAATAAGGTGCAGTTTTGATTGTTTATATATTTTTTTTTCAAGCAAAGGGCGAATGATTTTATTTTATTTCTTTTGTAAATTTGTGCTCTAAGAAAGGATTTCTATTTAATTGGGAATTTTTTCTCTCTTTGCAGGTAAACATTGGGACTTTCTTTTGTTGTGAAAGGGCAGCTGAATCTGGAAGGAACCTTGCATCTTATTGCGGTGGTGATGAATGAGCAATTTCATAAAACAAAGTAGTACGCAGTTGGATCAAGAACTGAATGCGGAACTGGGAGCGGGACTATTCGGGCCAAGAACCAAATATTCTGAATTTAAGTACCTGCATCTTTAAAGCAGGACTATTCGGGCAAAGAACCAAACATTCTGAAACTAAATACCTGCTGAAATTTATGCCATAGATAGATGTGTCCAAATCAACCTTGACAGAAGCAAGCGTAATTGTGATATAGCTAAAAATATATATGGGTATAGTGTGTAATGAAATGGCCAACTTTAATTCTGTTGAATCAGGGAATCACACTCTCAAAGAAGAATTTAAGAAACTAGGGAAAGAGAACATGGCCTAAAATTTGGAACAGCACTCAGAGCATAAGGCAAATCTAGCTTCCTCTTGGCATTAGCCTGAGCAAAATTAACCTTTCATTATAACAGGGTAGACTTAGGGAGAATTTCAGAAAACTTATCTATATATAAAGAGGGTCTGCGTGAGTCGATTTTTCCTTTGCTTCAATAAAGACACCTGTCTATGGTAAGCCTATGCCTGACTTAAGAAAAAGCACCAATAAACAGCATCTCCTGTAATTAGAAGAAGTTTGGATCAAGTCAAAAATGTCTATCCTTCCCGAATGCTTCAAAGTTAGTGGCGGAAGATTGAGAGTTAGGGAGGGTCTCTCCCACGCCACCATAAATGTGCGACGAGACGCTTACGCGTGCAGTCAATAGACTTAAATTCTATGTATATTCTATTCGGACTTGATGATATCTTAGAAACCTTCTGCAGAGCTGTCTAGCACTGTACTCAGCCTGAATTTGAAGCAGGAAACAACTTTCATGACTGCCAAAACGTGAGACCATTAATTGTGTCACTCGGAATCGGAAGGGGAAAATGCATTAGTTCAAGAGAATACGATGTATTACTCGGAAAACTTCCACTTTTAGCTATACCCAGGGATGATAGCATCAGGAAATTCAACTTTGAGTAGAATTTCATAACGATACTCAGCAGTAAGAAAAATTGGAGCAATGAATCCGTGGTATACGGACTGAGCAACCATACCATAAAATGGTATACAGGTGGATCGAGAACAGACGAAGGAACTACGCACTACGAATCCATGGGCAAATGTACTAGCATCTTCCAAGCTGAAACATGTGCTATAGATAGGTGCGTTCGCATTATTCTCGAGAAAAACTACAGAAACTGTGACTTAGCAATACTGTCAGATAGTCAAGCCGCCATCAAGGCACTTGATGCCCATATCATCAAATTCAAGCTTGTAGGGGAATGTCTGCGCAGGCTTAATGAACTGGGTAAGAAAAACAGAGTAGTAATCTGCTGGATACCTGGTCATGCAGGCATCATGGATAACGAAGACGCGGATTCTCCGACAAGACAGGGTGCAGCGGAGCCCTTCATAGGCCCTAAACCATTCTGTGGCATAGGGGACCACACCCTAAGGAATTTAGGAGGATAGAAAAAAGAAAAAACTTTTGGGGAACTTTAATCTAAAAAGATTCAAAGCATGCATTGGCCTAAACAAAAACAACCTGAGAATGCTAACAGGTTTCCTAAACTAAGGGAACACCTGAGGAAAATAGGATTATCAGAAAAAGGTCTCTGCAGATTCTGTGATTGAGAGCGCTGAGACCCCAGATCATATTCTGGAACCCTGTGGTGCACTGACCCGCAAGAGGAGGACGAAATAGAGACCATAGACCCGCTACTCATTCTCAGATTCATAAAAGAAGCTGTACTAGATGAAGTGCTCTAAAGTCGATATTATTGCCGAGGCCAAGACAGCGATCGTACTTAAACACAGTTCTTAATGGAACTGCAATGCAAGGGAGTTCTGGAAAAGGACATGAATCTTTCCGAGGTATAAGCAGGGGGCACAATAGACCATAAGGTCGCAGTGCTCTAAACCCACACCATAATAATAACAATTCCTCTGGCAACAGTACAATAGATACTCCACTACTCTACAATCTTGTTCTTAACGAACGGATCATTATTTGATTTCAATGTCATTCCGCGGGCTACGAGAGGTTTTATAGCTTATTACACACAATCCTAGACTATTTCGGATCTGGATGCATAAATTGTCACTCAGTCGATTCAATTTTGACTCGTAGAAGAACTCTTATTGATACAGTTCTCCACTTTTTTACGTGTACCTACTTGTTCTATTGAGAAGAACACCATTTAAAACAAGGTATATATATATATATATAGATTTCGAGAGATATTCGAATCAGACCACTAATGTCGGGTCTCTTTTCGTCTCTCTACCACTATAAAACTTACCCAGAGAGACTCTCTGGATTTCTCCAGAGTTCTTCCCTGGGCTCGATTCCTAGTGTTAACGCTAGCATCTGTTTATGGGAGATCTCTTTCATCGACTGAGTCTCGACCCAGTGATGTCCCAAGATCCTCATTCTTCTGCCAGCCAACGCCGGACATTGGCACAGTATATGCGCCGCTGTCTCAGATTCTTCCAGGCATAGTTTACAGGTATCATCTTCTCTAAGGCCCATCTTCCTTAAGTGATACCCGAAACTACCATGTCCTGTAGATAAAGCCACCACCCATTTCAGAGTTCGTCGACTCATGCTTAGAACCCTTCTTTGAGTGGAGCAGGTCGGCCAATTAATTGCCATTTTAGCTTGTCTACATTGTTCCACTGTAGACCACCTTCTCAGGTGTTCTGCCGTGATCCATTTGTGAATCAGCTGTTCTACCATTCCTTTGCCAATTGAAGAGAATGGTTCTGGTCCTAGCAACTTTTCGGTTGACCCCTGTTTTGCAAGGGAGTCCGCCTTTTCGTTGCCTTCGATTCCTATGTGTCCTCGTACCCACATAAGTGTTACATCATTTTTAGATGAACACTTATTGAGTTTGAGTACACATTCCAGTGCTAATGATGTTGTGATATTTGTCTGTTCCATGCGTCTGATCACCGCCTGATTGTCCAGTGCTATAAGGATATTTCTTCTCTCCACCTGACCTTCAAGCAAGTAATCCAACGCATGCAGCAATGCAATCATCTCAGCCTGGTATACAGAAGTGTGTTTCCCGAGGCTGACGTGACGGGCTAGTTCCAGCTCTTCTGAATAGATACCGGCACCCGCTCCGCCATCCATCATGGATCCATCTGTGAAAATTACTATTTCACCACTCCTTTTTTCTGGAAGTAATCCATTCTCAATACGAGTTTTGTGATTCCTTTCCATAATACGCACCCTTGTTATCCCATCCATAGGCATGTTCAGCTCCCTAATCTCGTTTTTGACAAGTTCCAGGATCTTCCTATGTCCATAGATGGTACCACGATTGTGCCAATTCGCATCTCGATGCAAACGAAGTGCCGTTAGGGCCGCTGTTTTCTTAATAAATAAGTCTAGCGGTAAGATCCCTAGGATCACTTCCAATGCGCATGTTGGTGTTGTCCTTATTGCACCTGTAACTCCTAAACATGCTAAACGTTGGACCCTATCCAGGTGCTTCCTCACAGTTTTTTGGGAAGCTTTCGCCCACCATACAACAGAGGCGTAGGTGATAATGGGTCTAGTTATCATCGTGTACATCCAATATGCTGACCTAGGCGAGAGTCCCCACCTCTGTCCACATACACGTTTGCACTGATGTAGTACCCTTTTTGCTTTCCGGACCTTCTCCTCAACATGATAGTTCCAGGTAAGTCCAGTATCTAGGTAAACTCCCAGATACTTAACCTTTCTGGCCATCGTTAGTTCCGATCCAAAAAGTGTCAGGGGCTGAAATTCCAGATTTTTCCTCTTCCTAGTGAAGACTATTAGATCTGTTTTTGCCGCATTAATGGAGAGCCCTTGTTCCAGACACCACCGCTCCACCACTTTGAGTGCATTCCTCATGATATCTGCAGTGACGTCTATGAATTTGCCTCTAGCCATTATTGCTATGTCGTCGGCATATCCCACTGTGTGAATGCCAGTCGCCTCAAGTCTATCGAGAAGAGAGTCCACAGTGATATTCCACAGTGTAGGTGAGAGAACACCTCCTTGTGGGCAACCTCTGCTAACCCTTCCTCTGAGTTTTGAGGTTCCCGTCTGAATATTTATCGCAAGGTACAAGGTACAAGGTACCTAAAAATAAATAAATAAATATTTTGGCGCGACAGGTCTATGGGACCCAAGGCCTAGCTTCTCACAACCATTCGTTTTGTGTGGGTTTTCAATTTTTGGGACGAATGGAAGGGATCTACAATTTTACGCCGAGTCCAAACGGCTAATTGAGAAGCTCATTCATGACAGTTTTACTCTCGGATGTTTGTCAGACGTTCGCGAGAGGTGGCGCAGTGGAAAAAAAACCTTAAGATGCAATTTTGCCCTTTCGGGATTCGAACCTGGAACCCCTCGCTTAATAGCCCAACACACTACCACTAAGCCACTACCTCAAGGTACCTAGAGGGTGTTAATCCTAAACTTGTCGTACAGAGGGAGCTATCTACATCTTGAGGTTTGGAGGCTAACATAAAATTAAGGATTGGTCTCTATTCAAGCTCGAACAAGAAATATAACTTCTTTATTTTCTATTTATGAAAAGTTACAAACGTTCAAAATAAAGTGCATAATACGCTCGGCTTATCAGCCGTCTGCCATTTTGAAGTAGAAACGTGAGTAGTTCGACTTCTTCATAAAAAAAAATGCTTGCCCCTCACCCTCTCACGCCATTTCGTTTCCATTGACTTGCAAAATCGATTACTGTCACCCTCAACCCCTTTCCTTGACAGAAAAAAAAAGCAAAAGGAATTTGTTCCCATTTTGTCTCCATAATCAATTATTCAGCGTGTTTTTCTAGCCAAAGAACTTAACAGAAACCCCTAAGTCTAAAATATGCCAACCCGCACTATACTCGTATATTTTGCCTTATGTCTTGTGAACACACACACAACAGGCGACTGCTAAACTTTCGTTGTTTTTGCAGCCCTTTTACAATTTCCACGAAACATGAGACGGCATACGGGGAAAAAAAAACTGACGAAGCCACCTGTGGTGACACAACGAACACAAGTTTAACTCGTCGTCGTCGTCGTCGTCGTCGTCAACCCCTGGCTGTATATCTGAGGGATAAAGTTTTCCCATTCAATCTGCACTTCGCACAGCCCATATGGACGGATTTCATTAATTTGGGTTAATCCACAGTTCGGGATCTAATGAACCACCAACATTCTACTACGGCAACAACAGAATAGGCAGTTGGCATTTATACACTCGTCACCGTAACGAGATTACAGTGTTTGCCGGAATAAGCCATCTGTGTCAATGCGAAATCGCACTGATTAAAATATCACATTACGATTAATTGTTGTTTTTATAGGGAAATCTTGTGAAAATAAAAAAAAGAGCCTCTGGTGTTGAGAGACACTGAAAAGGGTGTTAAGCGCTGAAAGACGAACCAACTGTTGTTGAGTAAAGCGATGACCAGATTTGTCTTAGAGCACTGGAAAGCAATTTGCCAATAAAATCAGAATATCTTTCGTTCTATGTAATTAATAGCCAACCTGTCCATATTAAAGATCTCATCTTACTGCTCAAGCAACCTTCTGTTGAATTTGTTTTCGAATCGTACTCTCACCTCACTTGGCTGGAAAATGTTCTAAATTTGTCCACTTCAAGTGTCTTTATAAACACTACATATCCAGAAATCACTCAACATCGCCGCTCTCGAATTTCCTCAATTTATTCAGTGAATTTCCCCAAAGACAGTGACTAATTTCCGTCAGCAGACGACACCATGCCATGTTCTGTCGACTCCATATAGTAGATATAGTTTTCGACTGTTGCATGCAACCTTGTAAGATGTCAATGCACCGAAATTGCATCAATATTCATGCTTCATGTATTTTCGAGGAAAGCGAATAGAGGCCCAACCAGACAGTGACACCACATGTACTCGTATACGTGTGCACGATGTGGATGCATATCAGCTGCAACATCCCGCATCCGAGAACGTATTCCCTGCCACCATTCATGCACTTTATGCAAACATGCCTCATTCTATGTGTGTGTAGCGACCAGCATGGCAATAAAACGTCAGCTGACATCTTCATTCCGGACTGTGTGTTGCTTTCGCAGACAATAAACCGGAGAAAAACAAGAGCAACACAACTCGAAACGAATCATGACGTTTTCCAATTATAGACACATCCACACAACACAACGTGCCAATAAGACAGACATTATAGGGCCTATACCTGCTGCTTATAGGCCTGCCGACGACAGTAGGCATGGGCATCTTTCTTTTTTCAATTAATTATTCGCCTGTCCGAGTTGTGAGTGTGGAAAAAGCGGACAGCGGACTAATCACCACCTGCTGGGTGTTTTTTTGTACTTGGTATAAATATTTGCTGCTAACCATGGCTAACGTCTGATGGAATGGACATGCTAATTAGTTGCAAGCATTTAGGACGGGTATGGAACCTGTAACGCAACGTATTTACCGATACCCAGGTACACCACCGACGACCGTGGGGAAATTAAAAGTGACCATAAAAACTTCTCTAATTACTCGTACAAACACACATCGTAGCTCGTAGGTCGTATGCGCTTCTGAATAAGTCATGAACATTTTTGTATACATGCCGCAGCGCGTCCATAAAGCACAAAAGGCACAAACTTATGGTTTCTCACGTTCAATGACCAGCAGGAGCACAAACTGCACTGTTCTGCCGGGCCGGTCGAGAACAATGGTAAATTATTTGTGTCATGCAATGAAGACATTTTTATTTGTATTCCCTATTCCCATTTCCCATAGGGTGTACCTATTATGTGGTTTTAAGATGGCGGTATGGGTAGGTATCGTAGGGATAGATACTTAAGGGAACCGTGTTTTGTTGGGTGGTTGATTTGGCTTATGGTCTAGTTCCATAGTAAAATTATCAAACATGTTTATTTTTTTGAGTGCGTGTTGAGTGCGAGGTCTTACAAAGCTAAGAAGGTAGTTGGAAAACTTTATAGTTGATTGTCTGTTATGTAGATAGACAGTTTTATTTCGTACTAACGGACCCCTGCACACTTCGTAGTGCAAAATAGAAAGAAATAAAATCAAATTCAAATTCATTTAAATCAGTTAATTAATCTTTGAACAGAAAGTATTGTACCAACAAACGGAGTTGATTATTATTCCGAAGCATAATAAAAGCGACTCCAACTTTCCTGGTAAATCCAACGAATCGGTGGTTTTCGAGATATCTTTTTGTATTGGCGAAGCCACGCCTCTTTGTCCAATGGTGACCAATCTTTACAGGAATACTCCGGGACCAATACCTGAGATTATCTGTAAATTTAAACTCAATCGATTCGGTAGTTTTCGAGATATAAGACTTTGATTGTTTTTTTTGTATGGGCGGTGCCACGCCCCTTTGTCTAATTTTGACTAATCTTCAAAGGAATACTCCTGGGCCAATATCTGTAAATTTAAACTCAATCGATTCGGTGGTTTACGATTCTATAAAAGACATACAGACAAACATTCATTTTTTATTATTTTATTTCGTATATAAATAAATAAAAAAATAAATAAATAAAATAATAAGTAAGAAAATATTTGAATTAATAAATAAATATATCATTCCTGGGTCCGCTGATGGCTCTTCAATTTTGTTTAGAGTTTCTCAAAACTGTTTGTAAGACTTAGTGAACTCCCCGTAAGTAACTGCTTTAAACGTTTTTAGAACTCGATTTCTGAACAGCTCACAATCTGCCAGATTTAGTAACAGCCTTAAGACCGGGTGAACTATTCTTTCCACTTTTGAATAGACGGGCGGATTGTCCAGGTAATAGACCCTCTTGTTGTTTTTGTTTTCCTGCGAGTATAGGGTTTATAGGAAATGTTTAAATAAAGGCACCACGCCTCGTATTAAATGTCGACCACATTTTGGAAAATGCTTGCTATTTAAGTTGAAGTCCCTTAGTAAACCCCAAGTCCTGTTGTCGGACAGATTGCAAATATATACCACATTTTCTGAGGCTAAAACTGTCATAATAATATAAATAACGATTTAAATGACTCTGATTTTATGGTGGCTGCCATATTGTTTTACACATTGTTTTGGGCATTGCTCAGCTTCAGGACAACGCAGGGGGATGTTTTATATCTTAAATGATTCAGGGGAAAATTTACTAAATTCAGCTATTTGTTTATTTTTCAATCATATAAGCCATTACTGAGCTAGGTCGTTATTGCATATATTCGTATATTTTTGACTATTTTATATTCCGGGTTAAAAAGTATCCTAAAGCCCGACCCAGAACATAAGCAATCCATATGCCAAGTTTCATCAAAATACGTTCAGTAGTTTCTGCGTGATGCGCGGTCAGGCATTTTTTATTCTACAGTTTTATTATATGTAGAGAAGATATAGAGATAGAGAAGAGAAGAAGAGAAGATATGTATGGGAGATGCCACGCCCCGTTTTCCAACCCCGTCTATATTTTGGAATGGGCTCGCACATAGAATATTGTTTTATGCCCTAAATTACTAGCGTGAATTTGTTGACAGTGCCACGCCCCCTTATCCGAAATGTATTCGCATAGAAACACAATTTCAATGGGTATAAGATTCAAAAAAGATTTTGAAAACGTTCACGGGCCAACCAAACAGACGTACAAAGCGACGGCCATGCTTTTCTTTTCCCATTTACCCATAAATATCAAAATTTTACTTTGGAAAAATTGTCAAAAAATCGTCAATTTTGTATTTATTATATTTGTTTAAATTAAGCATTTAAATTCACAAACTTATAGCAATTTTATGAAAAATCTTACAGCTTGGATTTAATTCTAGCTTCCATTGCCCATATTTTCAATATTTCAATATTTTTTAAGGCCTTAAAATTACAACTAGCCTTAAATTTTGGGGCACTTTAAATACAAGCGCACTCATTTAAAGAATAACCTTTTAAGACAAATATTGGAACAAGTCTCTCCCTTCAGTTTGTCCATATAACTTAGTGGGCCACGCCCACTTTTCGGAGGTTTTCCTGTACGAACAAGCATTATTTGTTTTTGCATTGACGAATAAGTTTAGGAAAAAAGTGTCAGACAGTCCATTGCAGAGGCAGACTAAACATGGGTTCCATTTTTCGAATATCCTAGTGAGTCTCAAATTTCTCAGAAAATGGGCGGAGCTTTAGTTTTTTGCATTCAATTTTTGTTTTAATAATCATTAGATTTTTTCTATAGGTATGCGTAATTAAGAACCTTCCGGATTGCAAGTTCCAACTTGTCTCTTATCCACAGATTATGTATTTCGACTGTTTTTTGTGTTTTTTTCTTTTTTTATTACACAAAGTCTTTTCATTAAAATGAGAAAGTAAATAACCTGCCCTAAAAATTACCAACTTATCGCCTGTGGGCCTATATAAAAACCAAGGCAACCCATATCTTTGATCTTCATGTTAGAATGTCATAACTTTTCTCCTCTTTTTTATTTTACGCCTACACCGATAGTGGATAAAAAGGTTAACCTTTCAATTACATAAAGTTCGACTACACTCTCCAGAGGGCGTAACTAAGTTTGTTAATTTTCAAGCCCTTATCCTTTGTAATCTGACTAGAGGGACATTTTAATCTCGTCCTCATTATAAAAGTTTAACCACAACTATGGGGAGAAGATATTCCGAGATAATCATCATCAGTATAAGTAGGGCCCTTTTTTAAGATCTAATTTTGGGTTATATAACCACCTATCAACTTAAACTTTATTGCATTTGTTGATCCCTCGTGCGAAAGAAGTGCTTTGAGATTAAGATAGAGAAATGATAACCCAATTCACAATAAACTCACTTCTACTGCGAATTGTGACGAGTGGGAATCAAATTTCCGTTTTGCATCTTCTTACCTCCTCCATTGTGTTCTTATCATAACGAAATATAACTCTGATTCACTTTACAACTAATTCAGTTGAAACACCCCTATTATCTTGATGTGCGACAGTCGTGGCTTTATATTTTTTCCACGAAAAAATAACTACGCGTTGCACAAACTTGAAAAGTTGACAAATATGACAACATTTCGCAAGAAGTGACAACAAATTGTTTTGTTCCAGTTTTCAGTATTTATAACTCACAAAGACGTACAAACCGCAAGCGGTTGGTTGGAAAAAGAAAATCCCTCTCGTACTAATATGTATTTAATTGGAATTAAACTCTTAACACAAGGGCTATTTGTCAAGTTGGAAGTTGTACAAAATGTACATGAGTGATCGTTTTATGCCACAAATTTTAACACTTTGGAGACTCACTCTTAGGTCTTCCGCAATAAATTGGCATTTTGTTTCAGTCAGGGAATAATTACAAAGGAAAGCCACGTCCAATTGTTGTGAATAATTTTACGATCAATTTTTCATACCATATATGTAAATTTTGATTGCCCTGATATGCAAATAAAAATAAAAAGGGTACGCCATGACTAATTTGAATTTTGTACGATGCACACTTTATGCGGAAGAGGGTGCACTCCACCTTTGCATTCCACTCGTAACAATTGAAACGTTTCACGCATAATGTCGTGCTAATTTTACGTTCAATTGGGATCTTTACACAGCCGGTACAACGATAATGGTGGCGATAAGAGACGTGTGCATTTTCTTTGCAAGATTGCAGCAGTTTTTTAAATCTTTTTGGGTCATTTAGATAGATCTTTGTCACACAGATTTTTAAAACTATTTTAAAAGCTCGGTGGATGTTGTTAGTGAGCGAGGGGTCACAGGTTAAACCCCCAGGGAAGTACAAATAACTTTGGCTTTTTTTCAACTAGTCATCAAAGAGTACTGAAAAACAGTCCTGAAAAATATTATTAGGCATGTGAAGACAGCATAAAGTTGTGCGTTGTAGGTTCTTATAAACTGAAAATTGTTCACAAGCGAATGGTTGTCAGAAGCGAGCTGTACCGCCCTTTTTGGCTAAAATTTCAACGCAGCATGCCTTCCATTTTCATATTAAGTCTCGCTGAAATTTCGCAGTGATTTGTACTATATTCGAACAGTGCAAATCAATGTTCCAAATTTTGCAACTTTAGAAATAATGATATAATTTAGAAATATTTTTTTTTCCACTGCGCCACCTCTCGCGAACGTCTGACAAACATCCGAGAGTAAAACTGTCATGAATGAGCTTCTCAATTAGCCGTTTGGACTCGGCGTAAAATTGTAGATCCCTTCCATTCGTCCCAAAAATTGAAAACCCACACAAAACGAATGGTTGTGAGAAGCTAGGCCTTGGGTCCCATGTCGAGAAAGAGCATGCTATCCCCAATCCCCAGTGTGTTTAGCCCAGTGACTAGTTTAGTGCTTCAGTCAGAAGCTGAGCTACAGTAAATCTAAAATAGGTCTAATTTTATCAAATGGTTAAATATTCAGATATTGATTTTTCCGATAATCTATGCTTCGACTTTGGGAAAGCGCATATCGAAAGAACTAAGTATGTGGCCACAGTCAGAACAATAGCAGGATTTGTTGGATTGTGGACTGTCAAGGCTTCGTATATCAATAACAATTTTGGTCAAAATCGCTAAAGAAATCTTTAAAAATGTATTTAAAGAAAGTAGGTACCTATACCTACCATAAGTTGTTCGATTTCTACAAAATTTAGTTCGGTGAAACAAAACACCCTCTACTTTTCCAAACTAATTTTTATGCTGGCCAGTAGCAAGTTTGTAATCTGACTCTTATTAAACCGTAGGCAAAAATTGTCACATTTGGCAACTTATCATCATTTGCTTGGATCTTATTCTCCACTTCCAAGAATCCAATAGACTATAGTATTATAATGAGAACGAAGAAGCGTTAAACCTTCGAAATAGGTTCAACTTTATGTTAGTAGCGCAGACTGCTTTAGACAGATCGATCCCTTTATTGTCAGTGCCCCTGCTTGGAAGACATTTCTGCGAATAGGATGGCTAACCTAATAAATAATTAACAAATTGTTGGCATCACAGGTCCCTGTGGGTACCGTAGGCCTAGCTTTTCACAACGTTTTGTACAAGTTTTTCGGTCTTACGCCGAGTCCGATTGGTTGAACTGAGAAGGGGTTTCATGACAGTTGTGCTATCGGATGTTTGTCAGACGTTTGCGTTATAGCGGCAGTCAGCCTGCGCTTAAGACCTTCTCGGCCTTTGATTGCAAAGCTTAATTCTTTGACTGGTGATGGGTTCCAGATCACACAGGGATTGCGGGAAATGAGATCTCGACCCGAACCTGCGTTGAGTCTTCCTGCGTCCTAGGTCAGGGCCACCAGTGACGATTGGGTCTCTCACGAACACAATTGATCATAGCACGGCTCCCCAGTATACGGGCACGTTTGTAAAAAATCAACGGCATTCCTGCTGTCCGTCAGCAGAAAAGACTTCAGACAACTTATTCGCGTTCTTAGGGGACACTTTCCTTTTGCCAATCATCTTTATGTGCTGGGTTAAGTGACACAACTGTCTGCGATGCTTGTGGAGTGGGATGCTTGTCCTAGTCTTGCTCGGATCAGGTGGCAGATCTTCGGTGTTGATACTGTAAGCTCCTCACCTCTGAAGTGCATGCCCAGCTTACTAAGATGGTCGAGAAAATTTCAGTAAAATGAGTGATACTGGATTTTCTTCCTGGTAGTACAAAGGACCAGATACGTCTGAGTGATCCAGTGGATATTTTCTTTATCCGAAAAAAAACGCGTCTTGTGAAAGCTTCTTAATTCAGGCGCTCGAATGCGGTACACAGTTGTAGGTCCGCCAGAGATACTTCAGTTCCAATTTCTCTTTGTGCAACAGCCTACCTAATTTTATTGATTTTGGTATGAAAAGCGTGTCCTTAACTTCTCGCCGTTATTAATTTCACTTGACACAAGTGACTGCTGAAAATGCACTCAATGACAAAATCCCAAATGCCATTTTTTTGCATTCAATTCAATTCCATTCAAACCCTTCGTTGTCTGTCATATACCTAGCTCTTTGTCTATAGGTCCTTGAAAGGTCCTTCTTATACTCATTTGCTGATTTATCATTATTCATTAAAGTACCTACTCATATTACATTCTCTTGTCAGTATGCATTTGGCATTTACATTCAAATTTGGAATTACATTTCGTATCCTCATGCATTCCTCTCATTTCATCATCATCCATTCCCCTTGTTGAGAAATATTTGACTTTTTTTCGAAAAGTCTCACTTCAATTCAATATTTCCCAACCCTGACGAACAGCAAATTGAATCCCTAATTCTCTCTCTCTCTCTCGCTCTCTCCAAATGATGTATCAAAGGAACTTCAAAGACAATAGACCACAATTTGTCGATTCCCATCCGCGTCGCATCGCATTGCCATATCCCTTTTGTGCCGAGTTAAGTACCCGGATTTAATATGTTGCTCGCGGTTGAAATGAAATTTCATTTCCCTTTCATTTTCGACAGCAAAAAAAAAGCACACAGGATTCTCTCTACAGCTGGAGAGTTCACACACAGAAATGCGAAAGGAAACCAAGTCCTGTGAGAAAGGGGTCGGCAAATATCAACCGGTATAGGTATATGCGGGACGGAGTAAAAATATTTTGTAATTGTTTTGTACCGCGTTGTGTCTGAAGTTGTCATTGGATCCGCATCTAGCCGGGTCCTTGGATATGTTCCGTCTGTTTCAGCACCTTTTAAGTGGGCTTAAAGTTTTTTCTTCAGTTTTTTTCGGAGCACTCGTCGTCCGATGTGATTTAATAACCTTACTCTCTCTCTCGAGCGAGTGGATGGATGACTTGGTCCTCGTGGTCTGGTTCTGGTGTATTTGCTTTTTTTTTTGTCTCGTTTTCGGCTTAGGCGAAGTAGAGGATGTCTATCAAATGTCTGTGCATGTAAATAAACCACTCGGATGGGGATTGTCGACACAGACCCACTTCACCTGGATGTCGTCTTCCTTTCCCTCCGTGCGCGCCTAGTGGGGGTTTGTGTTTTTTTTAGTGCTCTTCGGCAGATTCATTGTTGTTTGGCATTGTCTTTGCGGAGCCTGAGTGCGATTCCTTGCTCATTTGGTTTATCTCTAAAGCTGTCGAAATGAATGCACGTTTCTTTGCGGATCTCGTATATACCAATCCCCCGTCAGCGTTTCGCCCTTTGTTATTCCATCGGAGGAGATGTTTATTTACGCTCAGCGAGCTTGTTGCATGTTGTTGTGTCTTTCGTTACGTTCCGGCGATTAAAGTGGAGATCGTGATTCGAAGAAGAAGCGCATACAACTTGTCCTGCTCGACTGGTTACCATTATTCTTTTTTGCACAGTACGGTGTCATTATGACGGAACTCACAGTCACAGCGGAACCCTCGGCGTAACTACTTGGGGAGAGCCTCTCTCGTGTTGGTGCCGGCAGAGTGCCATCAGGGATATAACACAGGAATTGGCGCTTGTTCCTCGTCGTCGTCGTCATCGTCGGTCTGAGTATATTAAAATAAACGTTGGAACTTTAACGAGCGGTCTTGTTGTTATAATCGCGAATAAAACCAAGGCTCAATGATAAAGGCAGTTGGTACAGCAAAAACAAAAATCTAAAATTGCGAGAAAACATAATGCAAAGGAAGAACGACTCATTCGAGATGTAGTATTGAATTAAGCCCCCTCCCTGCCTAAATGAGCTCTTCGGCTGCTCCTTCGTTGTTCTCGGTGGTTTGGTCTTCCTTTGTTCGAGTTGGTTTTTTTATTTTCGTGGTCTTTCAATGCATCTCCATTGTTGTGCGGGGATTTCTTATATCTTCGCCAGAATTATTTATACTTGATGATGTTTTGGATTCTTTGAAGAGTCTTGTTTGATTTTTGCATAATCACTGATGCGATCACAATTGCTATCAAATGATGTCTGTTCTTTGGATGATCGTTGTTGGCTTGATTTTTTTGCGCTACAGATTTATTTAATTTGATTTTGATTATTGCAAGGGCATGTGGGCATGCGGTTTGGACATAATGGGCCTGTTTACGATTTCAGATTGGAATGATTACTTTCGCTGTCATCGGTTATTCGAAAAGAATACTTGAACAGATGTTCTTGCTTCAATTGGTGCAATTCAAACTTGACTTTGAATTAACTTATCACGTTTGTTAGCTTTTTAAATAAGGACATCAACCAAAATGTATTTTGTTGGTGCTTATCTGGAATACAGAGATTTAGGATCAACGTCTTACTCTTCGAATGTAAAATTCTAAAATATGGAACCATAAACTTCAGGTAGGGTTACCAGGATCAATGATGGGGACTATAAACATTTTAATGGGACGGGGAATTTTCAAATGTTTTATTTAAGTAATTTATTGAATTTAAGGAACAAGGCAAGTTGAAGTTTCTAGTTATTTTTAGTAAAGGGAGCTGATTTTTCAGTGATTTTTTTATTTTACATTTAGCTGAATGAATGAATGCGGTAACCCTAGCATTAGATCAAGTGCAGAATAATATATACTAGGCTCTCCCAGTGGTAGAAAATCGACCACACAGTTCTTTCTTTGTTTACGCACAGTGTTGTTGTAACCAGGTAATTTAAAAACATTATTTTACCTATTTTGCAAATGCTTTTTCAAATTATTATTCTTTTCGACACATCTAAAAGTGGATCGCTTCAATTTGGTAAAAAAGAATTAGAATTGGTCCTTATTAAGTAGGATAAATATGTACCGAAAGAAATTGTGTAGGCGATTAATATATAGGTGCAACATGCGACCTGCTTTACCGGCATTGAGAGGGCGGAGGAACTTGGTTCGCAATGGGCCATGATCGAGCACTTCAGTGATCACGTGACTGCTTTGCAATCTTAGAGGTTGAGTGGAGAACAAAATTTGTATGAAAAACAACAAGTGGAAAGAACTTACTACCTGTGAAATATCACGCAACCTTTGGCCAGAATATGACAGTGGCCGGATCAAAAAACTTCTACAGTTTGACAGGTCATCGCATCGGGGCTCTAACTGGTCATAACTTTCTAAGAAACCACACAATAAAACTTAATCTCAAAGATGACGACACGTGTAGAGGTTGTGTAGACCAAGAAATCCACAAGGATGCACCATACATTGTCGAGTCTCGTTAACTTGAGGAACAGAACACTTGGAAGCTATAAGTTCCAAGACTTACAAGAACTTTCTGATGTCTTAGCGTCTGATAACAGTTTTTTGAGGACATTGGGGTGGCTAGTGATTGATAATCACAAAAAGGGAAGACCGATAAAACGCCAACAGCTAGCCCCCAAAAAGGGCATCCATTTGCCGACTTAAACCTCTTTTCAGTTATAGAAGAGCTAGAACTAGTTAGAAATTTTTCACAGAGTTCTTCTAAATCACTCACAATGAGGGGCAAGATTAGCTTTTTCAATTTAATTTTAGTTGCTTACTGAGTACAGCTTTGATACAGCTAGGGGTTCTTGGAAATAATATCCAATAAGAAGGGCAATAGCTATTTTAACTAAGAGCTCTTTCGAAAAGAACACAGCACATGCACCGTTCTACTTATACCTTTTTCTCTAAGGAAAAGCAAAAGTGCTGCCATCTGCATCTATATCAGTTGTAAAGTCAACTGCAAACAGAATAACCCTAAGTTAATACGTAAACATTAAAAGTTTCCGTACGCTTTTTAAGTATTTATCATGAAATGAGGAAACTGAAACTTATATCATTCGAAAGGTACTGTGCCATAGATGTGCAGAAACAAAAAATCGTAGCATTGAATAACTACAAATAGAAGTGGACACCGCTCATTTTGAAGCGACATACGGACCTTCAACGCGGCGGAAATTTGAACTAACTTAGTGTATGCATATACCATCATTTCTAGGTTCGTTTCATAAGGAAAATTAATTTCCCAAAATAATCCCATGTTTATTTCATGACAAACTACCCCCTTCTTTTTTCTTATTCCTCTCATTGACAACATGCAAATGAAAGAGAAAGAACAATTATTTTTGTTATCTTTATTCTCAACTGTTTGTGTACTCATGATTGTGGCTGTGGAGTGGAAGTTATGCAAAGGAAAACTAAATCAGGTACTTTTCGCATATTGCAAGTAGGCATAACAAAACTGATGGATTTTTTTTATGAGGATAACAATATGGAAAGAGGGAATATGAAATGAAGATCGGATAGATTCTTTTCCCATATAGTATGCGTTTTTTTATTTTACGCCAATGATCCATATAGATCACTGATTTACATGATCTACAAGAACAATCCCCTGATTGTCTGGAGAATACTAGGTAGGTATATCAGTCGTTAGAAACAGAGCTTCATATGAAAGAAATCCTTCTGCATTTCGCCTCCACAAGAATTTAAAACAGATGAGTTTATATAATATAGGTAGTTGCTCCTAATACAACTTCATATGAAACATCAGATTCATCAGTTCTTTTAAATATGGCAGATGTTAAAAGTACGTTTACTGAGACATAATTTGTAGATACAACTTACCAATTGAATAGAGTTATAGTAAAGAGTTCTTGCATCCGGATGGTAGTTATATGTTTACAGATGTAGTATATCAAGATGAAGCACATTGAAGCTAGTTCCGGTATTTCAAAATAAGAATGTTTGTGTCGTAGTTTCTGTATCAATCAAATATATTATCTCCCTTTGATTACATTCCTAATATATATATTACATAGGTGGTGTTGATATTACCTGTGATGGCGAAACCGAATTCGATGAAGATTCCAATGCATTCGAGTTTGATGATCTTGATGCGGAGGTCTTATCAGAATTAGAGACAGTTCCAACTATTCAAGACATGGCTACACAATATTTTTCGGGATATATATCTCATGCCATAATAAAGAAAACCCATTGCAGAACATGCAAAGTATTTATGTGCAAAGATGATCAAAATGAGCCGAGGGCCTTATTTAAGCTCGTCAATATGAGGATACAATTAATGGTGGTTTAGTCATTCCTACTACACATTTTGTAGATTTAATTGAAAAAATAATGCATTTGAACGTTGTATCTATTATTTTATTTATTTTTTGAATACTACCTACCTACCTATCAAAATACATATAAAAATTTCAACTTTAATATAAATGGTTCTCAGCTCAATTTGCATTTATTTGGCCATGTTTAACTTCAAAATAATAATTTGAAATCAGGTACCTAGGTAGGTATACATATGCAAAACACACTATTTTCCTATAGGCACATTTTAATATTACCTGATCTTGTGTGATAATTAACGGCAGAGTAAAAAGAAGTCGCCAAATGATGCATGCTCCTACATAGGTATGTACATGTACATTATACACATACATTTATCTACCCTACCTATGCACCTTACTCGGAAAAACAAAATCATATCTAGCTAGAATTATTCAAATCTGCAATCATCTACCAGGCCAGTAGCAAATACAAAAAAAACACACCGCAATAAACCTCTAACAAAAACTCCAAAAGTAACAAGGAAATAAGGACAATCAAAGCGTATCGACAGAAAGATAAGCATGAAATATCGTACCTGCTTCAAACTGGTTTACAACAAAGAATTACCCAGACAGCATTCCCCAGAGGGATATTTTTTTGGGATATTATACATTTTCGTGTGTTCGTTTTTATGCCAGGATCCATTTCACAAACCCGCACAAGCGATCGCAGCGACGTATGGACCGCGTAGCGGTCGTCGTCGGTGATGCCGATTCTATGTGTAGTTATTCAATGATCGTAGGTATATGTCGCCATTAAGACTGGTAAAATGAAGTTAAGAATTTCCCATACAAAATGCTTAGCGGTTAATCGAAAGCATTTTGTTGCCATTTAATTTGTCGCCGTCATGTTTCCATAGTAACGAATTTAATCATCTTAGATTAGAACCTGTTGGGGAGTCTCATTAACCCATAAAGGTGTGCAATTTAGTTACCCCTAAAAGTAAGCAATCAAAAAATCTTATTTCAGGGGCATTGCAGAGTTTTCTGCGAGGTGTTACTATGAAAACGAACATTCATGTTTTGCCCTTTTCCATTCTTTTTTGACAGCGGAAAGGTATATGAATTTAGATTAAGCATATTAATAAATTATGTAAAAAACAATTTGGCTTTCGTTACTTTATCTACAGACAAAATTGGTCGAATTTCGACCACGGGCGGTACTATTACCGTAAATAGGTATAATTCGAGTAAAATTTGTATCTAACGCGCCGTGCGTCGTTTCTTATGACGTTGACCTCTCCAACAGGCCGCTGCTTATTCAAATTGAATACTAATTTGTTTTCCTTCATCGACTTTGATGTCGTAAACTCTTTCCTTTTATGGTTTTTTTCGCAGTCATAATCCAACTACATCCTCTCTTTAGCCGGCTGAAAACTACCAGCCATCTTGAGCACCGGCGAAGCGTGCTCACATTAACAAATTAACATCAACTACTTTGTTTGTTGTAATACCGAATTTAGCGACACCATTTACATCGATTGTGCAAGACAGTGCTCGGTCGCCATTTCGTCTGTCATCGCCGGTTGTACTTATAGTTTCCTGCGCGCCAGCTCTGCTCGAATACAATTAACTTAATCACCTATTCATGAAGCTATAAAAAAAGCATATTATTATTCGCACTCGTAACCACAATCGCTTCCGAGAATTATTAATGTTTCGCCACCAAAGTGGACTCGTGTACAGTGTTGCGAGACTCTTTTTTTCGCAAGAACAACAAAAGCCACCATAAACAGATGCACAAGTGTATCTTGTGTTTTTTCTATTTATTTCTTTTTATTTTATTTACTTTTAATTGGTAGTCGGCAATGTGTAATAAAAGTCCACTCGCACCCATAGTCGCCTTGAATCAGTGAAGTGTCAATGAATCATCTATCGGATGGGGATACATTTGCTTACACATCTACCTCTGTCGTTGGATTACATGAAGAATTAATGACAGCTTTGCGTTTCATTGTCAGCGACCGTTAATTCCTTATGTAAACATAAATCTTGTCACATGCATCTGTATCTTTTTGGTTGACACGTCTTTGTTGACGTGTCATGAAGGGCGCAAGATGTAACCTGATCTTGAAGAGAATGTTTGTATTTAAAGTAAAATTTCTATACAGCGTAGGAGTACGCTGTCATCCCAAATTAAATTGGGAGAATTTTAAAACCATATCCACCTAGAAGGTGAATCACTGCGCTTTACCCTCACTCTGGCTGTCTGTCAATCACATTTGCAAAATCCAAACTGACTACGGTGTTGGGTATCCTAACACCCATAGCCCCATCTATGCAACCAGGAAGTGCTGCTGCCGCCTCTGCTGCTTCTGCTGCACACAACAAAGCATTTACGGAATTAACAAAACGACGCGACGCGTCTGCAACAGCGGATTTGCATTTTTTCACGTTCAATTAGCGTTAAGACTTTACGTCGTGAAAGACGGTCTTTTCTTCGTTGTTTTTTTGTAATCTGACATGGGAAACTCTCGCTTCGAATGGTAAATCGTAACCCATTCGCTTTTGTTTAGTGCAGTGCAGCGCGAATCTGATGGAAATCGATTCGCAGTCGTTTCAGAGGACCTGCACCCGCACCATATATGGTTAGCGACACTCTTTTGCAATTGAAACCCGTGCTCAGTCTCACAGAACAGGTGAGATGGCATTGCTGAGCGAAACTGAGCTTAATATTTTAATGAAGTGAACGTTGTGTTACCACACGTTAATGTTGGGTTAATGGAAGGGGGCCTGCTGAAGTTGGAGTTGCAGTAAAAGTTTCGTTCCACATGCTTTTGTTTTTTAAATCGGATTGAAGGGCTTTTCGAAAGGCGGAATTGGTGTGTGTAGGGATAAATGTGAATAGATGGATAAGTTCAGGTGACTAATTGCATTATGCTGCTGAGAGTTTTCTTAGTGTAAGCTGGGTACGACTGCGACGACGACGACAACGACGAGTGTGGTACGATTCATTAGGAAATAGGACTCGGTAAATGTGAGGAACAGAACTGTGGAGTTCATATGTTAATCTCGCAAATAACTCATTAACGCACATTTGGAAGTGAACTTTTTTGTGTTGGGTTGTAGACGAGGCTTTGTTCGATAAGTAGTGAAACACGTCAATTAACTTTGTGCGGTCCTTTGAGCCGCGTCTTTAATTTATTCGGCGAATCGATTCATGGGTTAATTTGAATGCCATTTGCATTTTGTGAATAAAATGCGGAAAAAGTAACCCACATCCCATCCCATCACACCACTCGTCCCAAAAAGTGTGTACCAGAATTTTAATTTAATCGTACAATTCCCACTCGCTTTGTGATAGAAATGTGAGAGTACCAACATTTTATCTAGGTATCACTATTTGTTAGTCAACTTGTTATTGGTCATTGCAAGGAGAAGCTTTCTTAATTCAGCCATTTGAACTCGGCGTTGGCATCAAGTTGTACGACCCGTCAATTTGTCGCAGAAATTAAAAAAAAAATATCACCAAAAGGAAAAGTTGTTAGAAGCTTTGCTAAAAATGTTCTACCAAGCTGTTGAGCCGTGAAGAGCAACTGCCTAAGACATACTTCAGCCATCCATTCTCTGCTATCCGGGGCATGCTGCTTTGCTATGCTCTGTCATCCGCTATAGCTTGGTCTTTAAAACGGAGATTCGGTCTTCTTTGTCGTCTCTAGCCATAGAGCTGGGAATCGAAGATCCTCTTACATGGAGCATTATTGTCCGTTCGCTCGATGTGAGCGAGCCAATGTTGTCGACGTTTGCCTTTTTGGACTACATCTTGGTACAAATCCAAGAGTCTGCTGTTGCATCTTCACATCCTTATTCGCCCTCCTGGGGAGAAAAACGGGCAATTACATACCCAGAAAGTATGGGGGTATGATCGTCAAGCGATCTTGCCTCACAACCTTATCTATCCAGTAATGACCTATTGTAGCTTTGATATGTCTATCGACAGAGATCAACCTTTTAGAAAGTTTGAGATCCACACTGAAAATAAAATACAAGGTAATATTGACAAAATACTTTTGTAAACTTTCAACAAAAATAGTTTTGTTGAATTAAAAAAAAAATTGTTATAATGATAAAAGAAATTCATCAATACAACCTCAGTTTTATCAATTTGACAAAATTTTTTGTTAAACTGACAAAACATTTACCTTGTCAAATTAACAAAAGACAATTTTCATTTTAACAAACCGAGTTTTATCAATTGAACCATTTTATTGTCGAATTAACAAAGTTTTTGTTATATCGATAAAAACAGAACCAAAAATCGCTTTTGTAAATGTTTGTTGAATTGACAAAACTTATGCAAAATGTTTGTTAGACCAACAAAATACAGATTATCAATATAACAAACATTTTGTTAAAATGAAAAAAAAAATTGTAGATATGATACAAATTTGAAAGATTGAAGAATATGCATTGGTCACCTAAAAGTCGCGTACTCTTTGTGGTGGGAAAATCTTGAGTACCCGAATGAAAGTACCATTCGGGGAGACTTGTGTAAGGGTGATTGGTACCAATCTCGTCTACCAGACAAGGCTCCCGCTTGGAAAGGGACTTCGGGGTTTTTTCCTAAGTTTTTGGCCGCTGATTTCCCTTTGGGAAACAACTTGTATATTATTAACAATTATTTTGTTTATCTGACAAAGAGATAAATACAAAATTGATAAATTTCTTCGTACAAGCAACAACTAATTGTTGATTAGACAAAACAGCCATGTGGGATTGACAAAACTCTTTTGTAAAATTAACAAAGTTTTGATTATTTCAACAAATTATTTTTGTACTCACAAGAAACCATTTTTGTTAAAATAATAATATTTTTTGTTATTACATCAAACGTTTTAGGTCAAGATAAAACTTACAAAAATGTTGTTGGACGTATATTGACAAAAAAAAATGTTGAATAAAGCCTCATTTTTATCAAATATACCAAGCTTTTATTTTCAGTGCTGCTCTGGCCGGTTTGATTGACCACTTGTGCTTCTTACATTCGTTTTTGTCCATGTCATCTAGCTTTAAAATGAGTCTTGTACCTGCACCTGGTAGAATATGTAGCACAGTTCAATATTTGGCGAGCTTATCAGCCTTGAAATTTCCTAGGATTTTTTCCTAGTCTTTAAGCACATCGCCACCCATCATCTGTGGGGCTAGTAAGGTACACAGAATGTATACATTCGGACAGTAGATCCCTTAATACGATTCCTAGCCCTTTCAAATTATGTTTTAATTGCTGATTTACAATATATCCGAAGAGCTGTGCGCTTAGGGTTTCGTATGGGCGAATCCCATCATCGTTCTTTCAAAAGTTGCTCTCAGCGCAAAAAAAAATCGCTGTCAACTTGGACTTTCCATTTAATATTTTTTAAATTTATTCGATTTCACTCTTCTCTGGCCTGTCGAAATTTCTTTCAAAGGGCGACTCTTTGTTAAAGTCTACAGCTTTACCTCAATTTTAAACAAGATTTCTCAAAAGTGCCTACTTTTTTGCAGAATTGTGTGGTCTCCGTTTTTGTGTTTTTCTCCACATACACCTACAACCTTTTTGTAAACTCTAACCTATCCGCAAATCAAACAATTTTTACTTCAAAAACATCACACAACAGGTTCTATTTTTAGGCACAATAAAAAAAAGTCGAAGAAACGTAATCACAACATTATACAACATATGCGGTCCCCGAGTAGAGTACAATTTTCCCGTTCAATGGAATCAACTGCCGAAAATATTTGTTTAATTATCCGACCGTAAATCTCTTGTGTAAACAATTTTCCTTTCATAATTCCCTCCGCCTGACCCTTCCTTTTAAAATTCGAATGGAAAATTGATGGGAACAACAAAAAAAAAGAAATTCCCTTTGAGTCCATCATTTTACCACACAATTCCAGATGAAACCTACACTTACCTTCTCTCTATACGTAGAAGAATCTCTCCACAATGTTCGGCATGCAGACTGTTGTAGGTACCCACAATAATATCATCGTAACGCGGTTTCATCGGAGGGCCAACATCATTCCGACAACCACAAGGTGATCATCACCAAAGAAACCACTCGGTGAGCATCTAACCCACCGTCAAAACCAAAAATTCCTCAACTCTCAATCCTGCTACTGACAAACAGAGTCCCAGCATCAACCCCAACCGCATAATACAACAGTAGAACTCGCACAAACCCCCTCTACCTCTCAGGTTAACAACCATAACTTGATTATCCTTTGGTGCGATTTGTAGCACCGATTTGCATGCGCATGGATACGTAGATACACACATACAGGTACTGTCGCATTGTCATGTAAGTATGATAATTGAACGGAAATATGGTGTATTCGTAGGAACACAATTCCGTCCGTCCGGTCGCATTGCTTGTTTCTTTGGAGATATCTGTGAGAAAAAAAAAATACAAAATAAAAAATCGCTCGCTGTTGGTTGAGGTGGTAGTGGTACTGCATGTGTGGCGCACTGATGAGGGGACGACAGACGACACTGTGAAATGATGGAATGCAAATGCGCTTCGATTGCATTCGGGTAGAAGAAAAAGCAACAGAAAAGGAGAATAATGCCACAACAAGATTGATGACATTGACAATAAAAATGTGGATGCCAGCGGAACGTTGCAGGTTTGCATAGATTGGCTCAGCAGAACGAACGTATTTGTGTCCCGTGTGAGTTGGTCTTGCGGAAATGGGTTTGCATTGCCATCAAAGTCGCATTCCCATTCCCATACGCATTAGGAGGGAAAATGTTGTTATAGCTGAATGATTTGCGTGGCAGTTTCAGTTTTTATATAGAACGTTTGATGTTGAAGGCTTTAACATTTTTTCGAGGCACTTAGGACCCTTCCTTTTAAATTGGTATGGATTGATTCATTTACTGGCAAAAAATCCTCATAATCACCCATAAGCTCTGCAGAATCAAAATATATCATCCACAAATTTAAGGGAGTGAGCTTAGTTTGGAATCTTATCATCACAATCCGTTTATATCTAAATGATACCAAGAAAAGATGATGTACGCCCAAGCTGAACTTATCTCCAATTAATGTATATTAAGAACATACGTTGATCCATCGCAGATTTATGCAGAGGCTTTAAATGTTGGGTCTTAAACGTACTTGATGATGCCCAAAAGTCAAATAATAGGCTTTAAGACCTTTGTGGAAAGTGAAGCTGATATCCACAAATCATGTTTAAAAATCCATGACTGACTTACACGTTGAAGAAATGTCCGGAAGATGGAATCGTAAATGCGAGCCAGCTGCATGATACCGAGTCATGTGTGAATAGAATCAACTGAACAGGCTGACAATTTAGACAGTGAAGGTTAGGTAAGGTAAGGTTAATGGGTAGTTACCCCACTTTTTGGCTATGAAAATTTCTTCCGTCTTGAAGCTACTCAACCTTGTCCAGCGATCCCGATGTATTTATGAACCTGTAAAGATTGGTTAATGAGACATCAGAGAGTTCATCTATATCATGGAAGTTGTAACTTCTTAGCGCTCTATTCCTCAAGTGCCAGAGACTAGGGCATAGACAGAGGAAGTGAGGTGTGTCCTCATGAGCATCCTCGTCTCCGCAACCCCTGCATATAGTCATCTATGAGATTTAATTTCAATTATATGGTTCCTTAGAAAGTTGTGACCTGTTAAGGCCCCTACCAGTTTGTGTAGCGCCGTTCTATCAAATTGCATTAGATTGTTGGTCCAACTCATATTCTGGCCATAGCTTTCGTGAAGTTTCGCAGGTACTTACACCTATTGTTGGCTTTCATACAGGTCTTATTTTCCACTCTCTCGGAGATTGCAAAGGGGTGGTTTGATCGACTCAAGCGCCCGCTCTTGATCCATTACAGATCCATTTCTGGTCAGTTCATCAGCCATCTCGTTGCCGGTTTTGTTCCTGTGTCCAGCAGAGATGCGTGGTATGCTACGAGCAGAGAACCTTGAGCTAGCCTTGACTTTATTTCAATAGCATAAACTGCTTTTATAGCCGCCTGACTGTCGATGAATATGGCTATATATATCGTCCCTTGGTATTGCCACCATTGACACCATATGGGCAGCTTCGGCGATTGCCAGAACTTCTGCTTGGAAGACACTGCTATGATCCGGCAGTCAGATTGATCGGCCTATGTCGAATTCCTCACAGAAAATTCCGGCACCGGTTCCACAGTCCATCTTCGATCCATCCGTGGAAATTGATTTCCTTTTTGTGGGTTCATCTGTGTCCCATTCGTCTCTGCTGGGGAAATAGCAGGAGAATGGTATTTTAAAGTCCCTATGGGGAGACGTGTAGTCAGAGGTGGATATTCTGGATATTCGCCACGTAAATATCCAGAATCTGCACGTGTCCCGGTCTGCAAGGTTTCCAGCTCTTGGTTTGGCTAATCCTTAGGGCACTTTTCTCTGCAGTTACTTGCATGAAAAGGTCTATTGGTAATAAGTTGAGGATTGCCTCTAGTCCAGCAGTAGTTGTTGTCCTTATTGCGCTGGTTGTTCCTATACATGCTAGTCTTTGTATTTTAGTTAAACTTAAGATTGGATGACTTGTTCGTGGCTTGCCACCAAACTTAGCTGTCATAAGTCAGTGTAGGTTGCGCAACAGGCGTATATGTACATCAACAGAATGACTTTAGGTTTTATGTGCCCCATCTTTTGCCGAAGACTCGGTTGCATACGTCAAAAGCATTGGCTGCTTTCTTAACTCTTTCAATAACGTTTAGTTTCCAATTAAGCTTCCTCTCATATATAGTCCCAAGATATTTGGCACTCTCTGTGATTTTAAGGGGGTACCCTCAATAGTGAAGGTGCTCACAAACCCATTCTGACGAAATCACTCATTTTGAAAGCTTACAAACCTTACTTAAACATGACAAAGCACTAACTTTTGAAATGGATCTCAAGCGATGACACATGCAAGATTGGAATCGTTTTATGCCCTTCGCTGTACCAATTTCCGTGGATAGGTGCGTTTTTTTCCCCCCTGCGCCACCTCTCGCGAACGTCTGACAAACATCCGAGAGTAAAACTGTCGTGAATGAGCTTCTCAATTAGCCGTTTGGACTCGGCGTAAAATTGTAGATCCCTTCCATTCGTCCCAAAAATTGAAAACCCACACAAAACGAATGGTTGTAAGAAGCTAGGCCTTGGGTCCCATAGACCTGTTGCGCCAAAATATTTATTTATTTATTTATTTATTTATTTATTTATAGGTGCGTGGAGATCTGTTGCAACCTACATAGACTTCTGTAATCTAAATCTTTTTGATTATCGAAAGAGAGTTTTTCAAGACAGAATTGAGTCACTTTGAGCTAATCCGCACTGCATAAACTACTGTTGGTACCATTCCATTCTATCAACAACTTTTTTGCCAGAAAGGAATTTATTTGAGATACCACTTCTCCTCTTGGACTTATCTATCCATAATGACCTAGAACCTTGGCTAAAACCGTATAAACCATTTAAGGAGCTTCACATTCGTCCAGCAGTTCCAGAGAAAACTGCTGTTTTGAGGCACGAAGCTTATCGGTGGGTTCAGAAAATCTGCCTCCAATGAAGGTAAGCAGTTTGTAATGGTTATCACGAATGAGGGTAAGCTATTTGTAATGGCTACCACTTATAAGTGCTAAAGACTGTGATTATTTACCTTTTTAAGACTGTCTTCAACTGCATGAATAAAATTAAGAAGTAAAAACCCCCACAAAGTGCATCTTAAGTAATACCTAGGTAATCAAAATGTAATTGGTATCAGACATGTATGCCAATTTCAGTATCTTTCAGTACCGTTTTGAAACGCACAAAATTCGATTGTAACTAAAAGTCGATGATGGGTAATCAATTTGTAATCATTAGCATCTCTCTTCGATCTGTCCTCCCATACAGTAATGCGTTGCTTCCTAAACTGAATCACATCCCGTATGTAATTAAAGGGTAATCGATTACATTCACCTTTCGTTCTGGTCGCCTCCAAATCCGATAACGATTTCTTTCATCACCTGCACTGCATTTCTGTTGATGCCTCATCAACACCGAAACCCGCACTGACTCAGCGCGAGATTGTAATAAAAATAACTTCACAAATTATTGTTCGTTTCTTCAATAACTTTTTGTGTAACCAAACCACTAAGATATTAATTCCATTGCCATTCTCTGAAACCGTCCTAATGGCCAGATTCCGTGAATCAACTGACTTATTGTTCTCATGATGATTTCTCCAGAAAAAAAATATATCTTTTACATTTATACAAAATTACGATACTTTTTCTTCCACTTGAGTGATCGGTGATTGGACCGCAACACAAAAAGGAACCACCGAAAAGCCATAACACAGTAATAAATTGCGTGCGTCGAATTGCGTTTTTCGGTGCCATTCGTCGCCCCAACCATTGGCGGTGGTTGCTGGTAGCGTTAAAGGGTCACGATAACCGTGGCTAAGAGGAATTAATCGTGTGAGTCAGTTAATGCGGATAGAGTTTTTTTGTTTTTTGTTTTTGAAAGTTGTTTCTGTTAAGTCCGTACTTTGCCCGCTCACCCGGTTTATAGTTCGGTTTCGGCTTATGGTGCACGCAAACGAATTTTTGTCTCAACCACACTCTCGATACTTGTTTTGTGCCGCCCTGGTGCCACCAACAACACTTCTCCTCCCCCGTTCAGTACTACCGGTAATTAAAATGTTTCGTGTTCGATTCGGCTTCTTCCACATGGTGAGTATAGCACTTCAGGTTGGCCCGCTGTCGGGTGAATTTCAATTCGCAAATTGTAATGAATTGAACCACAGAAAGGGCGGCCCAGTGTACTCGTATGCGTGTCCAAACCACCAAGCCTTTTAGTACCTCTTTAGGGCGAGAATTCAGTTAATTTTATTTATTCACTGAGTGGATGGAATTAGTCATTCTTTTCACAAACTGCTCGACTGTAATCAGCTTAACATGATGTTGATTGAGTGCTTTGTGCCAAAGTGCGGGTGCCGAAGTTGTCATAAAATCTTTCACTGGCCCAAAATTTATGAGCGCTTCGTTCAAAGTGGTCTATATATATGCCGACGCATATTTTGCGAATACGACAACACATTTCGGAGTTTTTTTATACGTATATAATTTTTTTGTTTATTAGACGAAATGATTAAAACGGAATTTTTTTTATTGTGTAATAACCCGAGTTTAACACGGTAGTTAAAGTGGCAGGCGCATGCTGAGTGAGAGAGGATGTGGAGTGAATATCTCCCGCTGCTTGGAATTTATTGACCGTTAAATGTATTTTTTTAGTTTTAATTTTTTCTTATTTTAAGAGGAATTTGCAAAATATTTGTAACGCAAGTGTTACCAGCCGAATGAGCAGGTACTTGAGCGAAATTTGTTGCACAACGGGGTGCATATTTTTTGCGGTTTCTCATCTGTTTTAACAACTTGGGTTCGGGTGGCGGATTTGGATTGGTTTTTATTGGTATCACGCTTGTTGCAGTTTTATGATGCACTTTAGCGGGTAATCAGATTTTATGGGCCAACTTCAGGGTGTAAAAAAGGTACATTAGTTAGGAATTAAGAAATTTAAGCGACAAGCACTGTCTGAGGAGAGGCTACTTAGTTGTGGATTTTTGGAAAGAGGCTTGTCATCGAATAATGCTGTAAATGTATATGGAGTAGTTGTGCAATGCCATTTATTACCAGGTGTACACATGAGCCAGTTTTGTATAAGGATCTTTGAGATAACAGTAGTCACTATGAATTTTTTAATAAACTAGCTAAACCCGATCGGCTTTATGCAGAACCTACAGGTCGCGGAAGACATTCTTTGTGAATGTCAAGCAATTGCTCGGAGTAGAAGAAAGTACCTCGGTATGTACTTCTTTAATAACTTGGAATAGGTTGGTTCCGCAAATAGTATTGAGGCCATACTTAAATTTTGTAGGGAAATCGAATGCTCGGATAAATTGGTTTAGGTCCGTCATGGTTTTAACCGTTATGGTTCCCTGGGGATGGCGATAAGTCCGATATGGTGCCTGGTCTTTTGTGACGATCTCACAACCCCCATCATCCTAACCTAACCTAAGGTTTTAAACGGATAAAGTTCCTCGAACTATGCAATTTCAAATACCCTGCTTCTTGAAGCTAATTTTCGCTCTCGTACAATATCTTTCGTTTTTTTTAAATGCGAAAGTGATTTTCGTTTCGTTTTTTTTTGTTTTGTTTTTACGGAATTCAACATCAAGAGTGCTTAGGTGCAATTATGCTTTTATTTATTTCTTCTGGATCAGAAAAAGTTTTTAAGCTGTTAAGCACTTTGCAGTGGTCTCCATTTTAAAGAGTCACTTATAGGTCAGCAAGTTCGAGCGCTGTATATGTAATTCAATGAAATATGCCCTTATGTTGCATGTACATTGTACACCAGTGTTTATCTACCATTCCAGCTTATGTTCTTTTACCACATTCAAATACTAAGTCTCCTTATTAACCAACATAAATAGAAATAGAGTAGCATCAGGCGAACCGTTTAAGATAGACGCTTTCAGAAATGTTTTAAACGACAATTAGTTAAAGATATATAAGGTTCATATCCGATTATGATCCACGTTTCTTATCTCAATTTGACCGATCATCATCGCTTCCTTATCATAGCCAAGGGCATTAAAAAACTACCTTGAATAACTTGAAAACTGCTTCGAATCCCACATAAACAAAAGCTCGGTGTTTATGTTTATAACTTCAAAAAACCTCTTCATTTTTAACTCTGTTCAATGAAGCAATTCAGACCACTTATCATAGCCACACACATCAGAGCCGGGGCGCACAAAACTCCTTCAATCCCTAAACCAAACGAACTTGCCAGTTCAAAAATTAAAAAAAAGAGACAAACCGCCAAGAAGAGCACTTAATTTATTTTATAAATTGTCCAACCAAACTAAACATGAACTCGTAATTATTTAAAGAATAAAAAGAAAAAAAAAATTTGACGTTGAGTATGATAGCCTGCGTTGTAAGGAACTTTAGAATGTCATCCGGTTGAAGTGGTCTTCATTTCAAATATAACTCAAATGGCTATGTGAAGAGTTGGCCATACTGTGAGCAAAAAAACTCAAATAATAACGAGGACATGATTGCTGAAATGATGAAAATAAAATTGCTGATAATTGCCGTCTTCTAAATGAATAGTTTTTTTTTTATCTTTTGCTGAATAAATCAAAAACAGAATTAATTTGACTTAAGGACACTTCATCAATGTTATGATGGTTATGCTGTTGACATGATTTTTCAGTTCAGAGAAGTCGCCTCTTAATTAGAGTTCTTGGCCGTAGAATGTGTAATTTATTTATTTTTTGCAGACATTTGAGAGAGAACGCTGCACGTCACGCATAGCCCCAGCCCAGCATCGTCACACAATAGGGTCTGTTAAATATTTATAGCTGTGAATCTTTTATGATAATGTTTTTTGTTCGCTTTTCCATTATGGAAACTCATAATTTTGATGGGCAGACAGCATTTATATCTTTTCGCCTTTCACATGGCCATTCTCGGCTACAGTGGGCGGAATGTATGTATATCTCTCACAAAGGAACTCCAAAAAGCACTCGGTCGGCGGATAAAAGTATATCTAGGTATTTCCCATCGAATGGTCTTTAAGAACAAATTCAGTTCACGCTCCATGCGTGTTCGGCGGAGATTTAGAGATTTGTCTCTGATTACTGAAACATGAGGTAAGCCCACTCGCGCACGCCATTGAATTCGGTTCTTTTCTATGGTTTCCGCTCTGCCAAAGAGATTAGATAAGCTTCCTGTTAAAAACTCGTCTCGATGAATGGAATTTTGATTTTAATTCATTCTGCCTAATTGAGGTGTTTAATTAAATGGCCACTTACAGCCACGGAGGATACCGAAATTAACAATAACCACTCACTTGAGCTAGATGAGATGTCGATGTTATTCCGTCTGATGGCAATTAAAAGCAAAGTTGAGCTCATACACTCATTCCGATTCCGAGATGCGGTTAAAGATACAGACACCAACGTACAGCCGAAGAGATTCGATGTGATGTAAGCAGGGTAATGTTGACATAACAAAGCCAATAAAGAGGATAATCGCCTGCGGCTGGATGTGTGTGCGTTTGGATGTGTGTGTGTGCCAATTAAAAGAAGGTTTCTGAAGTTTACCGCGCGCAAAGTATTGCACTCGACGGCAGATGAGTGAATTTATCATCATTATTGTTCAGTAATTGTTATTGCTGAGCGCGCGTTCTGCGGATAAGCCAGAGGAGATGCCAGATACGGACTATTCCATGTATAGATTTGGATGACATGGGAAATTTGGTGTGAAATTCTTTCCGATGAGGAGTGCAGTGGTATGTGGTGTGGTTATAATTGAGGATGCCAATTGATGGAGGAGATAAGTAGACGTACTTCGGTTATTTTTATTTTTTAGGAACAATGGTTTTGTGCGGTTAACATGACAGAATGAGAGCAAGCAAATTATGATGAGATATAATGACAGATGTCGATGTTTTATTGCTTGCGGGATTATTTGAGGTTGATCGTGTTAGAAATCGTTTGTGCTCATTGTCTTTGGCTATGGAGAAAGGGACTAAGTCTTGGGGTCAATAAACTGGCAGACAATGGCATTTGTAGTCGTTCGAACCTTTCACCGGAGGTAGGTATCTGTCGGTATGTATAGCTGAGGGCGGGTATTACTCGTGGGCTATTTTTTTTAAACCGATTTGCTGTAGAAAGTCGCTCGAAAAAAGACAGCAGCTCTGCAGGTTCATGCTTAAACGGGTTGTGCGGGATAGTACATTGAAGTAAATTGAACTATTTGGCTGTTTGGTTTCTGTGGCTGTTTTCCGGTTCCCTACCAAGGAATTAGTTTTTAAGCGCCGTTTTGGAGCCACCACTCAAAGGACCTGAAGAAATGGATGGAGAGGTATGTTAGAGAACCACCCTGTAGAGTTGAGAAATTTGATAAAGTTATTCAAATAGATACCTTGAATTGCCGACAGGTCATCATAGAACTGATCACCTAGTGCGCCGTCATATTTCTGTTAGCGCAGGTATACAAAAGTAGGTGTTATGGGGGATGCCCATCAGCTTGGGTGCGCGAGTTCTTAAAGGCCAGTGGCCTGAACTGCCAAAAATATATAGACATCTGCATATGTTTAAGATTCCTTGTTCTGTCAGTGTCGTAGGAAGGCCAAATCTTCCTTTAAATGATACAGGTAGTTAGTCCCTGTAGTGTTAGGAGGATTCCTCTCTTCATTTCAGTGGAAGGTATCGCAGATGATACCCACAGAGTGGAGCCACGTCAGGCTCTCTCATTCCCATATGAGTTCCTATGGCCAGAAATCATTTTGAGTTGCTTCAATCTACCCAAGGAATTTTATAAAATTTATGATTGGCATAGTAAGATGATAGGATACCTACTTCAATTGTGTTTAAGTCCAGGGTGGATCTGGAATGATGAGAATCCCATATAGAGTTACACTTATGTGTCATCTGACATGGACTGTCTTTTATAACGTTCTTTCTGATTCGTCGATTCAAAGTCGATTTTTGTAGACACTTATTTTTGGAAGTAGCTTTTACGGGACAAGTGTCACTAACGATCCCGAGAAGTGGCGCAAGGGAAAAAACTATGAATAATTTTTGGACTGATCCTGAGACCCCCGCCCAGTAGTCCCGCACATTAGGTTAGGTTAGGGTGATGGGGGTTGTGTGATCGTCACAAAAGACCGGGTACCATATCGGGCCCATCGCCATTCCCACGGAACCATTACGGTTAAAACCATTACGGACCTAATGCTCTGCGTTAATCTTTTCCAAGGCACTTTTGATGGCCTCCCTTTTGACATTATTTAAAGCCCCCTCAATGTCCAAAAAGGCAGCAGTGCGTATTCTTTTTGGTGAAGGCTGCTTTCGCGACTTGGGAGTAAAATCGATTCTTCAAAGCGGAAGTGCGTGACGGAAATTGGCCTGTCGCCATCACTTTGCCGCCGCCTAAAACTCCGATTTCAATGAAATTTTGTGGGTTTGTATGGTTATATGGAAAGACATATTTTTTTTTTTATTTTTTTCAACTGAAGTCAACTGAAGAAGTTAGGTTTTACACTGACACTAGACTACTGAATCAGTTGACGGACGATATGAAAACAAAATGTAAACAAAAACTCTCGAAAAAGAAAACTTTGTAATGCAGCTGGAGGGATGTCCTTCCTTGTGCACTGAGGTTCCATTCACATGTATGCATCTAACCAAATATTGGAAATTAGTTGGTGCATGCTCGGCGGGTAAGCCGTCAGGCCCAGCAGCTTCGTTGGTCTTTAGTTTGGATATTGCTGTCTTTACATCGGTTTGTTTTCGTCAGGTGGACGCAAGTTTTGTCTATCGTCGTCTTTGTTGAATGATTCGTTCCGACTAACAGTGGCATACAAATTCCGTACATTGTTCCTGGAAAAGCATCTCCCAATTTCTTCAATCGCTCGCTTCTAATGCTCGTTCTTTTTATTTCTACGCAGCTTCGTCCCTTTTTTGGTACAGCTCTTGAGTAGGAGGACCAACCTTGACGTTATTTATAAAACCAGGGGTTTCTTAGTGAAATCCAGCACATCAGTCGTGGAGGTAGTTATGAATTTCTGAATGTGGCAACAGCTGCTGCATTAATAGGACTAATCGCGAGGCGTCTCTTGCAAATGCAACTTTTCGACGTCAGTCTCTCTCACAGTAATCATTTCCAAGTGTTCCGCCTATCCATTACAAGGCTTTAAAATTCTTAGTGAACTCCCCACTCGATCTTTCGCCACCGACTATAAATCATCAATGGCAATCCTCATATGGTTAGAGGACAAAATTCGGACCATCTCCTCCTGATTTTAATAGGGGACGCCTTCCATGGCACGGCTATGTCTGCTTACTATAAATGTGTTTGAATGTGGATTTATTTGTTAAGGCATCGCATCCAAACTGCTTACCCAATCTGTAAGGGTTTCTCAGACATAACATAGGGCTTAATGGAGCAACATTTAGAGTTCATTTCATCGCGATCGGCCAACTCATTCAAAAGATATACGAACACAAAATTTTCCATAAGACGACTGATTTCATTGTTGATCGCCAATGGGACATAATTCAAGATCATAAATCAAACTTGCAAAATCCTCAATATAAAACCAACAATAACCCTAAGTAAAAGGTTAACAATGATTTTTGGTAAGGCCCGACGTCTTTATGTCCATCATCCTAATTTGTGCATCATATTCTCCACGAACCAATTGCGACTTGTCCGCCAATTGACGTCTTCTCTTCTGGTTGCATCATTTATTCCCCAAATGAGCATTTAACGGCGACCATTAAAGTAATTACATACATGAAGCAGTAGCAACCAACCTTACTCAATAAATGAGAGCGTCACTCACCCCACCTATACAAATTGAATTAGAGAAGAGAACTCAATTTCACCAAAATGCACATAAATATAAATCACCATTTATTTTCCTCATCAATTTTAGAAAATTTCCGAAAACTCGCAAGACCCTAATCCAATTTAATAGGCACTTCCACCGACCGCACCTCCCCTCGGGCACAAAACACATGACATTACACCCTCATGCCATTTGGCATATCCGCGCGGAATTTTTCTTTTACGACTTCCTTTTTAAATACACATCCTTCAATATTTTTATCAAACTAAGCGCCTATCTCCACACTCCATATCGCATATACGAATAATGTGAATACAAATGCAAAGAAGCAGCCCACAAACAGAACAATAAAAGGGACACACATCTGACTCGCTGACTCGTCGAGTTCCATTTCGTTTCGACTGCGCCTGGGATCCATTTATAATTTGATAATAAAAATGTCAATCCGGTCTTTTTGTTGTGTCAACAGTAAATTGACAAATTTATGACCGTTTTGATGCCTTTTCTCGGTTGAATAATTCGAATTTACGATTCGACATGAGTGAGTAACTCAATGCGGGCCAAGGAACTTCGGAACTATACCATCATCATACCGCACCGGGGGCCTATTAACACTGAAGATTGAAGAGTCTTGTTCGCGAGAACAGTTTTAAAATTAAAAGAACAACAATCGAGATTACTAAAAGTAAATGAGGCTATTAGATACTTCTTGCAGAGGACTGCTGTTGCTGCTGGTCTGTCTATAGATCGTTTGCGCAAACGGCCAGACACTCGGGCGGGAATGAAAATTATTTATTGTTATTATACTCGGTTGTGTTGATTTTAAATGCGAGCAAATTAAGTGGATTAACGTAATTACGGAGGTTTGTTGCTGTTTTTCGCTGCTAAGCTAAACCATGAGCAAACAGCGGGACGAAGAAAAAGCAAACAAACTGGTCCACTGATTTTGCCACGAAGAATGATGTCAGTCAGAGCAATTTAGAGCAGAACACAAATTTGCTCTCTCTCTGTAGTTGGTAGTTGTTTGCGATATTTTCTGCTTGCACACGTTGTGACTTGTGAGATTAAGATGAACAGATTGAATCTTTATCTTTGTTCGGAGATACTGCGACGTATTTATTTTGAATTTGCTTACAAAAGTTATTTTGTGAAATATAATGACGTGCCACAGGGGACCAGTGTTGGTTCTATACTGTTATTAATATTTATACAGAAATTGGATGATTTTTCAAGGTGGCATTTGAGGTCATCCCAGGCCGCTCTTCGGTTCTATTTTGTGTGGGACTTGTAAGCCATCGAAGTCTTGTCTATGGACATCGCATAAGGAGGTTCCCGGGTTGGAGTTATTTTTATTGAGCATTTTAAAGGTGTGCATTTCACGATGCCAGTAGTTCAGCTTGCAGCTCCCTAGTTGTCGCATCGTGATGTTTAATTTAGGTCCAACAAAGCAGTAGGGGGTTTCATGTCTGTAAGCAGTTGGCGTGAAACCTGCTGGACAGATTTTTTCCTAATGTTTCTAAAGACTCGGAATTTTCTATAGGCCATTTCAGTAAATGCCACGCCTACATTTTGGAGGCGTTTTTCACCAATATACATTTTTTAGGACTTCAATGCCATTTTTAATTAAATCGCTCATGGATATGACTTGATTTCTAGTTATCAAATGAGATAACCTATATCTATGTCCTCTGTAAATTGTTTTAATGCTTACTTGCTTTAAAAAGGTTACTCGAAAGGCTATGAGACTGCTTAATATGTAGTTTTTCCGAATCGTATTTTTTGGTATATTGTTGGTGTCCTGCTGAGAATAAAAGCAAAAAAATATCATTCAATTTACCAACATGTCCAACTTGCTCTGCTGTCATAAAACGCAATTTTTTGGGGGCTCAACCGAGGGTTGATCCACTTATCTGGCATTGGTTGCCGTCTTCCAAATATTTAAGGAAATAATTTCACCAACCTGAATTACCTTACAAAAAGAGTTAAACAATGATCTACCGCAAGTGTCAATTTTAGAACCACTACTTTTTAATAAATAAATCCGTTTCGGTGTTATGACGATTTTTTTTTAACTTCTGACTGACCAAAGTGACAAGGAAGTCAATTGAAGAGAAGTGAACAAAGTTTACCTACATTTCTTCCAATATTTTAATGGCGTAGGGAGCTGAAGTTTGGCGCTCAAAGTCTGCTGGCTTTTGTCTTGCTAGTCTGTGGTAGAAGTCCGATAGTTATCTCGTATGAACAGTCAAAAAGGATCCTTGTCTAAAATCATAAAATAAAAGCCTTTTTGATATTTTTATGGCATGAATTCCAAAAATTCACCCTCCTCATCCAAGTGTGTCTTTGCTTAAGCCGATGCAACTACCAAAAATCTCCTCAACCAATGGAAAAGGACTTTCATTCACTTCTTTACAGATTTGAGACATTTTATGGCTAAATCAACTATCACAAAACCTCACCCTCTTTATTTGACATCGAAAAATACCCATAATAAGTTCAATATGATTCATCCCGTCAATTCATCTTAATTTACGTTCAAAACGTACCCACATCAATGTAATTAATTCTAAACACGGTTGTTTTTCTCTTCTCTCTACTTACAGACAAACAATAGACGAACAACAAATGCGGCATCGATTTGGGATCGACTGCCATACAACATAGGAATGGAGTTGCATCACTGTACATCAGCAAATGACAGCAGCAACGTTTACAATGCCGCCAATAGCATGTTGAACTGCTATCAACAACTAGCACAAGAGAATCGACAATTATTATTACTCCCGCCGTTAGTGGATGACAAGGATGTTGTAGTGTGTCCTTCTCCTAGTAGAGGCAATAGCCAAGGGCCAACACGTATTCCTCTGCCACACTGTACCCACCAACAACACGAGCAACATTACCTCCCCCTCCTGCTCAACTCTAATGACACAAAAGTCGATAGGAATTTAAAAATTTCCAAATCGATTACATTGGTGCAGGACATTGCTGCTGCTACTGATGATGATGATGGTGATGATCTCGATGATGATAAGGACGAGGAGAAGGAGAACAAGGTGGACAATCGAGCATCAGCCGAACAATCCGCTGGCGAATTGAAGTTATTACTACCATCAGCACGATTAAACGACGACGATACGAAGGAGGACAATAGACGAACATGTACTAAAAATTTTCCTGTAGATAATAGAATATCTAATAAAAAGAATTTAGTTATAAAATTTAATGAAAGCCAATCGGCGACAGTGCGGAGAAAAACACCAGCCACAGTCGCCAATGGCATTACTGATCGTCGTCGTCGTGGTGATTCCGAGGACACCAAGTATGATAGTGATATGATTGCAGTAGCAGCAGCAACAACCACAACAACAACAACGACTACGTCGAGGACGTCTATGATGACGACGTCGTCGTCTTCGTCGTCTGCGACATCAGCGACAGCCACAACCATGGTGGGATCAACGTCACGAAGATTGAATTGCTGCCCGACAGCAACAACAGCAGCAGCAGCAGAAACAACATCATCAACATTTTCATCCGCATTGGCCGTTGCAACAATGGCAGTGGTTGGCTCGTCTGCCGCCCTGGCTGATGTCTTAAGGAAGTTTCACATTACTATGCGAAAGGATAAGAAAACGATGACAGCAGCGACAGTGCTGTATTTAATTTTGTATATATTCACGTCAGCGAAGTGCACGGCAGCTAGGCAAGATGGTAAGTCTTCTATTATCATAGCCTGGCTATATGATTATGTATATTTTTAATGCGCTTCGAGTGCTCTTCTGAAATCTTGATTAGAACAACTAGAAATTATGCCGCGGTTAACATAGCATAGTTGATACATGAGAAACGCGACAATCATGTTCAATGGTTTTGGTAGTCTGTAGCCATTTAAATTATGCTAATGTGCTGAACTGGTCAATTGTTAAAGTGAATGGAGGTGGTGTGTCCCTTAGTGCAAGGTTTAATGGGGCTTAAGTTGCATGGTTTTCATGGCAGCCGAGCGCTAGTAAAATTTTATTAACTTCTTATGGCATGAATTCACACGTTTTCGATTAAAAAGTCATTTTTACGATGAAAATTGCAAACGCACATTTATGTGCGCAAACTTAGTTCATAATCTAAAGTGTGCGCTTTCCTTATTTTGGTGCCTCGGCACATTTTGAATCAAAAAAATAAAATAAAACACAATTTACGACCACCTTTTCCATTATTAATTAAGCTTTTGATATATTCCTTAAGTTTTGTTGTCAAGAGTTTACTATTTCCCTTAGCGCACCTCATAGGATCAACGGGCATAGATCACAAGGTATATGTGCTACTAAAAGCAATTAATTTGTGTCATTTTTTCCCATGGTTTCCCATCCGTTTCTAATGTGCGATAATTTTGTTGTTTTTCTCTCAAAAATAGTTCTTTTGCAATTGGTTACTTGTCTACCACTTTGCAAAATTATGTCTCCATCTAGTCGATAGGATGAACTAAAAGTTCCTATTTGGACCGCATAAAAACTGTTCCGCACACCAATGTGCGCTTTGAAGATTCATGTGCGATATCTAATATACATCAAAATAATGGACAATAATAGGTAAAATCATGCAAAAAATATCTGACATCGGTTGGGCACTTGTGTGTGCGTTAACAAACTCTAAAAAAGCTAGCTCTACCTGCACAATGCGAATCTACTCGTAGAAATATTATGAACCAACGGAAGTAGATACTACTCCTTTTTGAAGAGACAAAACCAAACACGGCTTTATATAACCAAAAGATTGGATTTCTCGAGCAATAAGAGCGTTAGTCTTGGCTTTCACCATCCACACTGAAAGATTCGTTCTTCAGGGTTGGATTTTCATCTCTTGAGGACTTACTGCGGGACTACCTTCAAATCGTAAGGTATAGTCTTATCATAAGATATAGGCTTCAAGTTTTATTTTTTTGTCGTACCGACTTGCGGCGTGATTTCAAGCCCAAATCTTATGAAGTTTCGACCAAATGAAAGGTGGAGTTTAATAGAAGGAAAGAATGGAATTTTGTGTCTATGAATTTTGTCACAAATGATTTCCATACAGTATGTGTTGCATATTAAGAGGACACGCGCCTTTTTTGTCCTACCAGTTACATACGCAACCACTGTATTCCCAAAAACGCTTACAAAATTGTGTTAAATTGCTCTCATACCTGTTATAAATCGCTCTACAGCCTTGCGTCACATTTAAAAGGCATTTATGCTGAAAAAAACATTCACTTAATTTCTCAGACAATTCTCTGCCGCTTAATAAACTTTATAATTTGAGCCTCAAGCTAAGCACTGCGCCCACTGGATCACGTATATACTGCCCAAATGAATGGCTTCCCAATGACAGATAAACACTTTTATTTCCTATAATATTTTACGACTTAAACTTTATGACATAATCCAGAGACGTAATTTCGCAACCAATGCCCAATGACTACCCTCTAATCCATTAAATTCAAAAATTATTGTTTCCCATTAGCTGTCGCCTCGAAAATATTTCACCAATCAAAACTAACGATGAACATCTAATTTGTCGCTCAATTTATCACCCCACCCATACGCGCAGACACACGCTGCTCGAAACGCGTGTCAACTATTTTATTCTATTTTATATATCGACAAACGAAAATATCTCCGATACACGAGACAATATATCTGATGGCATTTTTCCCCATCAATTGATTTCATTTTCACAATTTTTTTTTTGTTTCTCTCGCTTTTAAAAGTGGAAAATTTAATTTAACATTAGAACTAAATTTCAATATTCGATTACAAAATTTACATGTCATTAAGCCGGGCGCTTAAATTTCAATTCAATGAGGTTTACAAACAAACAAAAAAAATGAAACAACACAATTTCCAATAATTATGCAAAATTTCACCAACAAAAAGGAAAAAAAATATATCGAAAATTCATTTCATAAATCAGCGGCCATTGTATCTAGATACATAAAATAATCCCAAAGGTAAATACAAATTGCCAAACAAACAAATCACTGCAACAAAATCAAATAAAATTAAAAATGCAAGTAGGGAATTTATATGTGTAGCGACGCATAGTCTGAGTAGCCCCATGATGTGTGGGCCACAAGATAGCCCTGAAACATTAACATCATTATAATCACTGTGATAGTTCCCACTCATCCGAGGGGAAACAGCGAAAAAGAAATGCAGTAAATTTTGTTTAAATTGAATTCCCATTCCCTTTCCCATTTTTTTTTTGTGGATAAAGATGCGAGGAGATTCATTTTATTGCACATGCTACAGGTTTATAGCGTTTTAATTAGACATCCGAAATAATTTATGTCCTACGTGCAGCAAGATTTTAGAAAAAATAAAAATGCAGTGTGTATCTCTATCTATTTCGGTATACGAGTAAAATGTATCTATTTAGATATTCGTGAGGTTATTTATCGATAACGAGCGCCACGAATAAAGTTGAGAATCGTGCGACTTTGGTAGATCCCTACTCCATCTGTCTTGAAATCGGAGAGATGTCATTCCGACTATGGCAATTAAGAGCACGAAGGATTTACATTCACTCGTCTCTCTCTCTACTCTATGTGTGTAATTATAATTTCGTGATGAAAATAGTGAATGGAGTGTGGTTTGCCCAACTATTTATAGGTCATACGCCGTACAAGGGTGTGCATTCTTCGGTTGAAGATTTTCATCTCTATATATGGCTCTTGTATGAGATATTAAGACGGCCGACTCATTATGATAAATAAGAGGAAAGAAAAATATGAAATTTATATCCAACTGTATTTATAGCACCCACCTTGGAGAGAGGGTTTACCCGTGAACACACCCACACACATATACTCGTAAATAAAAAATAAATAGCCCCTGGGTGTAGACTGTGGAGTCGATTCAATTTGTGCGATATAATTAAATTTGTATCACGGAGCGGCGATGTAATGTTGTATTATCGTTTTAACAAAAGGGTTATTTTAATTTAATGAGCCGTTTAATGACACCCGGTTTTCGTCGTAGCGTTTTGTCAGCGCGTATCCATCGAAACCGATGGCGACGACTCGATGTCCCGACACAGTTGTTTTTTTTTTTGCTGTTTTTTTAGATGGGGCGATGTGATGGCGGCCCATTGTAGTGCAGCGCTTTTTAATGCATCATTACCCACGGGTTAATAAATTTCAAATGACCTAATTGGTCGTGTGACAGAGAGTAAACTGTTTTGTGGACAGACACAAGACTGGAATTAAATGTCCACGGTTGACAGTTGGGACTTGGAACAGGTGGACATTTGTCATGAGATCTAAATCTATTTAATTAGGAAGTAGTAGTTTGCCATTCGCATGGTATGAGTGGGTAACCTACTCAAATTGTCACCCATTAAAAGTCGAATAAAAATACGTTTGCGTGGTTCGTAATTGCACGGCGGTTGTCGCCTTAGAATTGAGCTGTAAATGTGCTACAAATTTGGACGCAGATGTCAAGTTTTGTCTCCAAAATTAAGGAACGTCCAGCGTTTTTTGGAGAGTGCATACTCTCTTAATGACATTAAGCGAATTCCATCTTTGACGCTGGGCTGTTGGCGTAGACCTTATCTTTCACGTAGCCCCAAAGAAAGAAGTCACAAGGTGTTAAATCACAAGATCTCGGTGGCCAATTGTGATCACCTCTTCGAGTCCGGAAACTTTTCCCTCAAAACAGCTCGAATTTTTCCACCAATTTGTGTATTGCGATCCGACAAGGTGCTTCACGACGACCCAAAAATGCGTTAGTTTTGCGAACTGTGACTGCAAAATTTTCACCATTTTTGTAGTGAATTTTTATAATTTCAATGAGTTGTTGAAGCGTGTATCGTTCCATTTTTAGTAATGGTGTAGTTTCTACTTGTAAAATGTCAAAAAATAAAAGCTTCAAAAGTGGGAGCTACCGAAATATTCAAAATAACACCTCTTATTAGAAAACTCTTCAAAATTGGGTACTTGAACCTTTTAAAAGCTTTGCCACCATACTTCTGCTTTAATTGTTGGAAATGAGCCGAATTTTTATTTTTCATAAGTTTCCAAACTTGCATTTATCTAGGCTAGCGATTTGCCTAATTTTTGGTCTACACCTTAATGCGGCATAGCAATCGATAGAGAATTAAGTAAGTGATGACTGTACGATCTTAATAAATCAGTATTTTGCGCGATTGATCTATAAAGAACCCTAGGACAAGCTTCTCACAAACATTCTTGGGTCTAAACTTGTTTTTTTATTCAACGTTTGAAAGTGATCTTCAAATACTTTATCCCGTATTCTAACGACTGAATTGAGAAGTTTGTGATTCTCTTGAACGTTTGAAAGACGTCGCAAGAAATCGAAACTCACCTACCTAGACAGACTCTCTACTCTTTTTTTATTTTATTTCTAATACAACGAAGAAATTTTGATAAATGTTCTATATTTCGTACCTACTATCTAAAAAAAATGTAGGTACTTATGTGACCTAAACACCCTTTGCTGGAGCTTGCCTCAAGTTCTTGCAACCATTTATAGGGAGCTTTATCTGTGTTCCGCCGTAACCATTATGACCAATTTATTTATGACAATCTTATATACTTTCAAATGTTTGTTTGCCCATGCAGGATAAATGAAAGCAAGTTCAAAACTTAAGTCTTACCTATCAACGACTTCTTGTAGACTTCAACCTATATTTCCGTGCGACGTATTGATGAACAGGAAATCGTATTTGGAATGCTTCCACGGTTTTAAATATTTTATAAATTGTATACAACGCCTACAATTAGCTCTACACTCTCTCTCCCTATTAAAATGAATGTTATTATATCCCATCTCAAAAGTATCATTAAACCGCACACAGGTATACGTATACTCATAATAGGAGAAAGCAAAAATGAATTTAAATAAATTCGCCGTAGCGCTGTCCCTCCAGAGGGCCATAAATCCTCTTCTTCTCTTGCGAAACAAAACCGGAAAGTGTGGATAAATTGCTTTGCCACCAAATCATAACCCTCCTCACCATAAATCGACTGACAACAAAAAAAAAAAACCCCCGCCTGTGTATAGGTATGTCTCTGAGAACATAATTACGGGGCAAGGTATACAAAAATTCCACATGATTACACCTGAAAAAAGTTATTTTCGTGGTAAAATCACTTGAAGCAAACTTAGTACCAAGGTCATATAATTTTGCTGTCCGTCTTCCTTTCCTTTCTCTCACCACTGCATCCTTTGTTTTTTTTTTTTTTTTTTTTTTTTGTTGGCTTTTCATTTGTTTTGTTGCCCATTCATTCGGGTAGATTTTTACACTGCGCCCCCCACGGACAACGCACTAAAAACAAACCAAAAAAAAAAAAGGATAAGGTTGAAAAGTAATAAGAAAAATAAATAATTGAATAGATGCCGCAGCATAATAAGCGCTCGCGAAGGACATCGACAAAAAGGGACCCACCAGACAATGGAATGGATGGGGAGAAATATATTTTTTATTATCTCTCTCTCGCTCTTTCTCGATTGGCATCCTAAGGGGTTAGCTTCGATGCATAAAATGGGACAGGACCGACTTTTCGTTTTTTTTCTTCCCCTTTTTTGCTCGTTCATCTATCGTGAATATTTAATCGGGTGTAAATAATATTCCCTCTTTTGTGTGCTCTCTCGTCTGCAGAGCAGCCCTGCGGCATTAAGTTGCAAAAAAAAAACAAACAATAAAAACTCAACTCAGCGGCGGAGAGTTTAAGTCTACACGCCTCTGCGAAGAAATTGACTTAAACCCACAATTTAACCCGTGCAAAAAATAAACGCACAAAAGGATCCCGGTCCTTCCTTCCAGACTTCATAATCTTCATTGAATATTTCATTAAATTAAAACGAAAGGTACAATCAACCGATGTTGACCTTTTATTCTCCATTATTCGCGAGAGACACAAAAATTAAGAAAAGAGCCAGAAATTATTACAGAAAAATCGTCAATGTAGACAAAGATAAAAAAAAAAAATATATCCATTAGAACCAGAAACCTAATTACTTATTCTGTAGCACAATGTATCTATGGACTGTAATTAAAGTATCTACGGGACGGAGTGCAAATAAAATTAATGTCATTAGGGTGTTCTGCGAATAGTAATATGGAAATTATGTTTGTTAAAGGCTTTTAACCAGCTGGCTCTCTACACATATGTATGGTATTGGGGTTGTGGTCTATTTCGGTATTTATGTTAATCATTTCGTTCGCTGGGATCGTATTCGAACCCAATGACGTAAGATGTGTGTGTAGGTACTTGTGACCTCACCACGCTAGAGGCAACTGCGACAAACAGGACTGAACCCGGATGACCATTCGCCGCGACCGACGACGCCGCAAAACTTATTATCATTAAACTGACATTTTAGATGGCAATTTAAACAACTACAAAAAAAATTGTATGCCCTTCTTGTGGTGGTGTATTTTGCCTATCTCCTGGCATAAGATAAAAGTACCTACTGCCATTTGTATATTCATGCAAGGATGTCATTAGCATAAAGTAATTATGATAATGGTGGAATATGTCAAGCAATTTTGGTTTTTTATTTACATGGCGCTGGCAAAGACAAAAACAAAAATCACAGAAGGGATGTCCCTTTTTGGAGAGTGCTGAAGAATTTATGACAGGCGGAAATAGCGCAGAGCGACATTAATTGTACTTAATCGGATATTATTAGGAGTTACGGCCGAGAAATTGTGTTAATGTTGGTGAAAAACGTTGAGTTATGTTTGCGTTTGGTTAATTCAGCGAAATTTGTAATGTACCCAGAGGGTTATTTATGCACTTGGCCGTAGCCAGAGATATGAAGATTGAAGATAGGTACATACTTAAAAATTCATGAGCGACGGATTTAATTTGTTGATATGGTGTTTGAAAAGATGAAGTAATAAGGATTTAAGGGTCGTACGCATAGGGGGAATTTGATTTTCTGTTGATGGATAGGTCGCATGAAGGTGTACTAAAAAAATTAAGACAATTGCTAGGTTCGGGGGTTCAAGTTTTTTAAAGATTACTTGGGGATAAGTTCTGACAAGGCTTTATATATGTTTTTAAAGAGGTTTAGTCACTATTAAGGTGTCGTGTTTTTGTCTCTATGAATATTGGAAAAGGTACCTCCTATAGCGTTGGTTTTTCTTGTCTGTAGCTCTGGGAAAAACACCAAAAATCTTATTGGCGAACGTGCAAGCTATAGAGATGTGTGTTTGAGAGTTTTTGCGAAGATACTTATGCGGTACCCACACCTAGCAGAGTAAAGCAGCTCTCAAGACCATAAGGGCCGGGACCGTTAAAATACAGCCTGATACCAACAAAGCTCCGAGGTGTCATCGCCATTCCCACAAGCTTCGGTGAAAGCAAATGACAAAAAGTTGCTCTTTTTACTGCCTAAGGAAACATTTTTTTGGATGTATAAGCTGTCAGTGAAGCCAAGTATAGTTTGTAAAATATTTCCAAGCCCCAACTGATCATTTCTTACTGTCAACCTTGTAAAAGTAGCATTGTCATTGATCAGGACAACCTTCGGCTCTTGAAACCCCATTTATCTCCATGATTTTAGCTTTTATAGCATTATGGTTGCCTCAGAGACAGAGGCTAAGTCGCATCGCCTGTAACTTGGGGCAGTAGCGGAGCAAACCTCTTCTGACACTTATGTTATTCCGTGATTTTTGTGCTCTCTCTTGTCTGCTTGGAAAGGTCTTTTTATAGTGCTCCTTAATGTTAAATATAGCCTACAAAACAAGTTACAAACGCTCAAAGCTAACTCTGAGTGGAGTTCCTTAAAGCTTAACGCCAAAGAGATTTGTTTTTGATCATACAGCTTCATGCAGCATTTAAGACCTCACCAAAGCTAATCGTACTTAGACTGACTATCAGGAAATATGTCATTAACTAGCTATAAAAGTGAACATGTAGAAAGGTACTCCTTAATTTTCTTTCTGAGAGATACACCTTGTTGGGTCCGTTTTCGTTTCCATTTACGCTTTATTCCTAAATTGCGATTGCTCTCTGATTTTTTTGCAATGTTTCTTGTACGACACCCCGATTCCCCGCATTAGCTACATCGCCTATTTCTGGTCCGTTCTCCGTTCCAAGTCTAAGTACCTTAATCTTTTGCTGACAGTGCTTCTCTTTTGCTCATTATATGTCCCACGAACTCCCAGTCTTCCAAATAAAATCGGATGCGTGTTTCTCTAAAAGTATCGTCCTTTTTAACCCATATCTGAAGTTAAAGTAGTCCGGTGAGTCAATTCCCATTTTTCCTTTATCCTAGGAAGATCACACTGGCATATTTGTCGACAGTTTTGACTTGCCTTCATTTTTCCCCTTCAGACCACTTTTTCCAGTGTTCCGACGAGACTGGATTTTTGATCAAGCTTGCTCCCAGCAAATTTTTTTACCAAGTTTCTTACATCTTAATAAAAATCAAACGTTTTTTGTCGTACCGATAACTGCCTTATTTTCAAACCGATTTTTATGAAATATGGACCAATTGGAAGGTGGATTTACGTAGATGAATTCCCGCATATATTGTTCTCTCACAGCCAAATACCTACCTCAAAAAAAACCCTTCAACTTTTTGGCCTCAAGGTCCAACACTCGTATAGTCACTACAGCCATCTGTTGGCCATTAAAATATAATCTGGTTGTTGTACAGACTTTTGTTATATTACAAACAAACTCAAAATAAATTCTAAAATAGTAATAAATACAAATTTGTCCTCTCTTCTCTTTCAGGTAAGTTCAATAAACGTCCGCACTAGTTTCGTAAGTACGTTCTCCGATAAAATTTGGGAACACCCCCCAACATTTTCTCCATCGCTATACCTAAATGAAATATTTTCACATCAACCACGAAAATAGTTGGGGAAACTTTTCTAATAGAATTTCTTTTCAAAGTGGGTTAACCGCAATATAAATATGCAAATTGAAACCACTAAATCCAATTCTTTCCTCCATAAGCCCGGCTTAAAAAGCTAATTTCTTCTTCCATCTACCACCCATCTACTTGCAGTTCCGCTCGAGTAGTGGAAAACCTTTTCGTTTTTGTTTCGTTTTTTTTTTTTTTGTAAATTTAAAATCGGTATCAACCCGGAACACATTCCCAATAAGTGTCATCATTGTCGTCATCACCTACCCACCTATCTGGCAATCTCCTACTTACCACCCCCTCACAGTGATGGGATATTGTTGTCGTCGTAGTCGTCCTTAACCTATCTCTTTAGCTCACTCCAGATAAACTCTCAGTCTCAGCCCATCAGAAAGGATTCGTTGGGTTGTCGTCCTACATATACGTGTATATGCTCGTATACAAATGTAAGCAAAATTTTAAATGACATAAGAAGCTTATGTTAATTGACGTAAGGCTGTAATCCCCTGAATGGGCATCACAGGAATACGTTTACAACTCTCACACTCGCTCGATATGTAGGTCGGTTCGTGTGTATTTCCTCTCTATATGCATTCAATGGTAAATATCGAACGATATGCGAGGGGGCGGTTTTATGGGTGGAATTCGTTACATCGTTGTTTGTGCAGAGAAGAAAAAAAAAACGTGGAAAAGGAATTTAATTTTTAAAATCGCTCCTGATGTTTATGCGTTATCCTTGATTTTCCTCTTCTCTTTTTTTTTGCATCATGTTGAGCGGAGATGATTGTGTATGGATGGGATTTTGTACTGTTGTTGTTCAGTTCCTGTATGTTGCGTGTTTGTTGTAATTCTCTGATTAACGGAATGAGAGAAGTAGAAAGGTGTTGGTGTTGGTGGTATATCGAAGCGGTGTTATCGCACGGAATAAGGAGAAAAAAGAATAAATAAAATGCGAAAAAACGTGTCGTTCACTGCCGATGAGAGATTATCGCAAATAGGGATGATGTTTGATGCTGTAGTGTACACATGTTGTAGGTACCCATAGCACGTGCTGAAAGTTAAATTGTTTAAAAATTTACAAACACGACTGCGAATGCAGTGGTTCTCTTTTTTTTTGCAAATATTTTCGATCAGATTTGATTTGTTGTGTGTCTACGTGAGCAGAGACTGTGGGATGTGTTTTATTGGTGTTTTAGAAATATGTTTATTTTTCCGATGCAAAGAGGGACAGATGGAAGGATGTAATAGGATTCACATTTTTCTTCAACTGTGATTAGGTAAGTTACATCATTTTGACAACATCCATTTGGCTGTTAGGGCGGGATTTATATCTAAATGTTGGGTCTGTTAGCTGCTCTTCTGAGGTGCCTTTCATTTGGCACGTATCCCGCACGCTTCTTAAAACTTCTGACCCTTCATCTTGAATGACCATGACGTGATAGATGCTGAAGCAAATGACTGAAGATTACACCCTCCACACACCTTCGACACAAGCTGGAGCGAAAATCATACACAGAATTGAGTGCCCATTTATGCACCTAGTTCATCCTTCCGTCCAGTTCGGAGAGCTTTAGAGCTCTTCCACTCAATTGCTTCCTAAGACTGCAGAATCAGCTTGATAAATAAGCAAGAAATACTTGGTGCAACAGGCCACTATAAGATCCTCGCCCTAGTTTTTCAAATCCATTCATTTGTGTGAGTTTGGACTACTGAAGGTGGAATAGGACCTACAAATCTTATGCCGAATACAAATGGCATTATTTAAGGACAGATGTACCTACTCTCGTATATTTTTAAGAAGTCCATAGAAGGCGGAAAATACCTTGAAGTGTAGATTGTATTTTTCTGAGGGTCGAACCAGAGTCCCCTCGCTCAGTACTCCGAGTATTCTCATCACTAAAAATCGATTGGCAGGTAAGAGAGAGGAATTTTTAATGTCGAGATGTTAGAAACGAATGTATTAGGATTTTTTGAAATTCTGGCGAAATCAATTAGCCTTTGTCCGTTTGCAAATGTGCGGTGTCGTGTCGCAAATTTTACCAAAGATTCCCTGTTTTTCCATTTTCGAGATGGATTCCCTCGCTAGGATTTTTTCTGGTGAAGCTCTTCAAAACATGTTTAGTCCTTACCCACCATCGGCACGTGGGCGCAAATTAAGCATATATTGTCGAACTCAACCCCGATTGAAAGCTTTTGACTTTTTCGACTTTTTGTCCAAGTCTCCTTTTTATGAAAATTCAGCCTCAAAATAGGCAACGATTTTGCTTTCGAAAGTTACAGATATCACAGTTCTTTTTAAACTTCATACATTTTTTGCAGTGACAAAAGGGTAACGTTTTGAAATATCGATGATTTCGGCTGTGTAGATTTCAATGTCCTGGCCTTTTTCTCGCTTTCCACGTGCATATCTTAACCTGGCTGTCCTTTTTTCATTGATCACAATCTATTTCTCTTGTGACTTGTGAAGCTTAAACGACTTAAGAGTAAGATAATATTCTAAACCGGGCTTCTTGTCCGAGATGCGAAAGAGTCGATCTGGCATCAGGAACTGAATTACTGGGTCCGACTACGAGACTCTCCAAGAAATATTTGAACACCCTTGATATATTTAAAAGGTCTAACTATAACGACCATGATCTTACTTGCTTGGACGGCTTGACTCTATAAAATATTGATGTACCAATTGGAAGTACAAATAAATGTGGGCAACTTGATCCAATCGAACCACTCAAACCTGCTTTGCAAACAGAAAACGAATCGTCGAACCTTGGCAATATTTTTTACGGTGTACCACAGGGAAGCCACGTTGGTCCTCTACTCTTTCTTAAATTTTATTATGATCCCCACCTACATTCTCTATTCTAATTACTTGGAAACCCATCCGTTACTGAAACTTATTAACTAAAAAATATCCACCAAAAGATATCTGGAAGGATCCTTGTTTTTATGGCCATCTCCTAAAAATGTCACAACAATAACACTTTCGCAACTTGTTTGAACTCATTCGACTTTGATTGCTTTTTCAAAAGCGTACTACCATCAAAACGTATCCATCACAAGAGTTATCCTTTTTTGCATATCTGCACATACTCGTGTCTCTCTTGAGCATTTGTATAATCTCGCAGAATTTATATCAATATTTTCCCCCAGACGTACCCGCAGAATATCCACGTTCGAACATTGACCCGTTTCCTTTCAGAATATCCCCTCGAATGTACTACAGCACATGTATCCCCTTTGTCTTTGTGTGCTTGCTGATGATAGTTCTCGTTTAGAACATTGTACAGAAAAGTTTTCCAATTGAAAAATAAAGTTTTCCGGATTGTTGAAGCAAAATAAAAACCCCCCCAATGAAAATGCTACTCTCTTCTGTTTGGGTCGTTGAGGAAAAACTTTAATTTGCCTTCCCGTCTTTTTCCGTCCTTCTGGAAAATTACTTCCCTGCAAATAATCTACACAGAAAAAAAAAATCACCAGGATTATACGCAACAAGAAGAGAAAAACTCCAGATTTGCAAAACCCTTTTTGGAGTGTCCCTGAATCTATCTCTATGTTGGTTTGGTTTGTTTCGCCACCGAGTAGATATCCTTTCTTTTGCCACACACACAAGTTAAGAAGGCTTTTTCTTCGCTTTACCCTTTTTTATTGCTCTGATGAAGTAATTTTTTTCCCTTCGCCGCAAAAAAAAAGGAAACCGGTCTTACTATAATGGTCCACCGGTAGGATCAGTTTTCTTTTTTAACCAACAAAAAAAAAACACACAGTAATCTCTGTTTTTACCTTGCCTTTGGTTCGATTTTCTATTCAGGAGAAAATCCTTTGCACACAGAAATTCCACCCGACAACACACCCGCATATATACAATGGCTACTTCTTTTCAGAATGTACTGCAATTTGAGGTTGCTTTCGTCCTTTTTTCTCGGTATTTCACTGGCAAAAAAAAATAAATAGTGAAAGAACAAACCATTGATTTGGAAGGAATATCATAAACACACAGAAGCTTTCTTATTTGGGTTTCGGATTTTACCCATCCGCTCGCCTAATATATGGAAAGAATGCGGAAAAGAAAATCCAGGACGAAAAAAGGATTCTTCTTCGGTTATTTAATAGATAGACAACTTTTAATCCATGCAAATCGATTGTGTAGTTTATTTCTCGACGACGGAAAGGTAAAGAGATCTTATTAAATCCCTCCTCCGTCCTGAGCCCGGTTTTCTTTAATAAAAAAAACAAATAGTCCCTGTCATCCCTTTTTCGTGGATTTACCAAATGTTTCCTTTACGGTTTTTTTAATCGAACAAAGTTGCACAGAAAAGAAATCACATGCAGCACAAGGTAACGCTCTTGACGTGCAGGGATGCAGCACGAAAGAGAAACGAGATTGATAGGTTATTGATAGCTCCGCCAGAGGGAAGGGACTTCTTTCAATGGGCGGTGAAGTGTGTGTATGCGGTGAAATAGATATATACGTTCACACCCCCGTAAGTATTGGGGTCAAGTGATTTTATCGTCAGAAATCGATTTGCAACTATGCGATGGCGAAAGTTTTCGAGGATATGATAAAAATTCACAATTTTTCAGCAAACAGCGCGGCCACGATAAGGCGCTCTTCGAGAGTTGAATTTATTGATTTTGTGTGCAGTAAGTTGGACCTCTTTTTCTTCAGCAGAGTATTGTAATCTTTACTTTGTAAGCCTTCACTTAATTGATGTCTATCCGAGCTTAAGAGGTGTAGTGGTGGGATTGTGAAAAGTGGCGTCGCTTCTGTTGCAAGCTTTTCTATATGACCATATTTGGTTAAAAACTCGAAAGCCCGTTTTGAAAAATTACGGCGGTGTTTCCTGGACTGATTTCTAGAGTGACTGTCTTACCCTTTAGACCTTGGTTGCCTAGAAACCAGACCAAGCTGGATAAGTGCTTTTTTAATGACTCTGATGTGATTTCCATTCTAAGCTGGTTCTAGGAGTTTGAAAAAAAACCTTCTTATAGACTGTATAGACTGGCGAAACAGGCTTAAAAAATCCTCACTAGATCTCTATACTTAGCCAAGCAATCAGAAAAACGGCCGAGCGTGGGTGCTGGGCGTTACAGACTGGTTCAAAGAAAAATTCGGTTTCCTTAGGCCCTGTGACTTAGCAACTGTAATGGGTGATAGGAAGAAGTCCGATTGCTAACTGTGGTTCCACAACTAAGCGTGGTTATGTGAGGCCCTACAACTTACAGTGGCTCCACAACTAGTCGTGGTTATACGAGGCCATACGACTAAGCTTAGGCCAAGGTTTTAAAAAGAAGCGCAATAATAAGCGTTCCTTCTGAGTTCTCTTAAGCCGCACGACTAAGCCTGGTTTTGTACGATCCTGCCACTAAGCGTAGATCTCTAAAGCCCGACAACTGAGCGTGGTTCTGTTAGCCCGCCCGACCAAGCTTGGTTCTGTACGACCCTACCAATAAGCGTAGACCTGTATAGCCTGTAACGATGCATTCGTTACAACAACACTTTTCCATTTTGTTGTTATTTTTTGCACTTTCTCCAGCTCGTCTATTTTCATAGAGCAATTGCAAGTGCACTCCACAGTCGTTCGACTGCTCCGCCCCCCCCACACTGATACACACGAGACACCCCAGCAATGTCCATGACGTGTTCTCAATGGCCTGGCCATACACTTTTCTTTTGTGGTAAAATTCACACCTTCTTGCTGGTAGCAAAACTATGAGACCAGCAAGAAAAACTGAAACAGACGAGCAAGATCACACTGTGGGAAAGTACCAATCTGGTGTACCGTTGATTTGTTCCTCAAGGAGTGTTGTACACTACTTGAAATTTTTGGTGCTGGCAGGCCTGCGGGTAGCTAGCGAATTGCCGAATCTTCCAATAGGAAGATTTGTAGAGTACCGGGACTGTCGCAAGACGGACCTGTAGATTGCCGGGACTGTCGCAAGACGGATCTGTAGAGTACCGGGACTGCCGCAAGGCGGACCTGTAGATTGCCGGGACTGTCGCAAGACGGCCCCTTGCAACGCCGGGGCTATCTCACGCCCATCCGAAGACCGTACCCGTAAACCATGAGGATTGAGACCCCCTGGAACCGTACCCGTTATCATTAGCTACTTATATTTAAGCGAAATTGTTAGTTTTAAGTAATAAATTAAAATTAATTATAACTAGCCGATACATTGTAAATTAAATATTGGATTAATTAATTGTTTATTTGAAGTAACGTGATTGAATTTGTAAACTTAAGTCTTAAGTAATAAAGGAAACTCCTTCAGACCCCAAAGTTACGTGTTTCTTTGGAGAAGAACCTTGGCAAGCCGGCGAGCGAACCTCAGCCAAGACAAAAAGCACATCACAAGCCCGACAACTGAGCGTGGTTCTGAAAGGCCGCACGACCAAGCTTGGTTCTTTACTACCCTACCACTAAGCGTAGATCTGTAAAGCCCGACAACTGAGCGTGGTTCTGTAAGGCCTCACGACCAAGCTTGGTTCTGTACGACCCTACCACTAAGTGTAGATCTGTAAAGCCCGACAACTGAGCGTGGTTCTCTAAGGCCGCATAACTAAGCGTATTTTTCGAGTGGATTTGTTATGTTCTACGACTGGTTTTCTTTGAGGTCCTACAAATACGTGTGGTTGCTGGCTCTTGGGCGTGAAAGTCACTGGATCGTCCAGGGAAACTCCTGAGAACGGTCCAACGGCAAGGCGAATTGACAAGCGGGACTCCGAAGAGTGAAGCTCATGGTATGTAACGACATTGTAAAGGGGAATTGAGGACAATTTTCTGGCAATATTACAAAAATTGTTTCAAGTCAATGATTATGAAGAACTGGGACTGGTCCATTCTGAGTATGACGCGTGCCAATGTGAGTCCCACTAGAGATTTGCATGTTTCCTTGTTACAAATATGACTTTCTAACAAATATCTCCAACCACTTCTAGTGAATCCTACCGATAGTTGTGTTTTGAAAGTTTTTAATTCATCGCATAAAACAACAAGAAGCACTCAAAACCCGACCACCGACCACCCCCTGCCTTCCTTCAGTGACATCTCTCACCCCATTAGGAGCAACACCTTCACGTACCAATTTGATTAATTACCACAACCACCAATGTTGATTTATATAAATTTCAACATTAAAATCCTTCAGAAGGCTTATCTGCGCGTCAAAACAAACCATATCTGTATACATGCCAAGTCCTTAAGCATCCACCATTAATCGTCGCTTTTAATACGCTTCCTTCCGTCTTCCCTGCTTGAACCAAAACAAATAATCACATTGCGCCGCAAATGCTGCGAAAACTTTCCGCAGAGAAAAAAAAGGCAAAAAAAAAAGCACAACTTCAAACGCCTGCCAAGACCAAACCTCTTATCCTGGACATGATTTCCTTCCTTCTATGCATCATAAATGCACATCTGCAACGAACTCTTGTGCTCGCACTATCTCTCTGTATGTTTTCCTTTGTTCATTTAGGGCTCCACCAAAGAATCCACTTGGTCGTCGTCGTCGTAGTCGTTGTCGTGTACCTACTCCAAGTCTTTCACAGATAGATATGGATAGATACTTCTTTAGTCTTCTCTACTCCACGATAAGATACCTGCGGCAGTGTGCTGAAGTGCACTCTGTGTGTGCAGGTACATAAATCATCGGACGACTAGGATCATGACGACAACACGCCGAGGAGGACCAAAACGAGTACGACGACAACGTCGTCCAAGAACACTCCGTAGATTATGATTATTATGGTTGTAGTTGTGTTTGTTAGTAATCTTGAGATAGCACCTTTTGATTTAAACTGCTTGAACGAGTTGTTGGATGGGGATGGGGGTTTCCAAATTAAATAAATGTTATAAATTATACCCCCCACCCAACAGCGAGAGAGAGAGAGGAATGGCGTCAACTTTTCCGGCTGGCAAAAGTTCACATTATAAATGATTTGCATTGAAATTTAATTTCGAAAATTGCCCGGAGCCGAATATGGTTTCCATTTTTTCTCTTTTTCAAGATCAAGGTGCGCGGCATGTGCCCAGTGAAATGGAAACGTTTAAGGATTTCGTTCGCACAACTGCTGTGTGGAAAATCTATCAATCGATATATATAGGTATACAAAAAGGACTCGAGTGTAGCATTGAAAACTCATTCAAGCCATATGGTGTTATTTTTTTATTCCAATGAAATAAGTGGAACGAAATAGGTATGTGCACTGGGCACATATAGAATTTGAAGTACCTTGGTCGGTCAAAGAGACTGCCTGTGCCTGACTACCGCCTACCCTCTCGAAGACGTACTGGAGCGAAAAAAAGGAATAAATTTCAAGTGCTTTACGGGGTTTTTATGTTGCTTTTTCTCTCTGTTTGGTTGGTTATGGGTTATTCTTTTTTTTTCTCGGTGTTGGTGGATGGCAGGTAATTGGTAGCACATGCTAGACCAAACATTGAGGGAGTTTATTACTTTCTTGAGCTGAGGAGCAGCCATCATTCAAACTGCTCGCCGTAAGGATCATTTTATTCTTAAGAAGAACTTAAAGTCCGTAAATTATATTGTATAATGTCTATTAATGTAAGAAGGACGTTCGAGAACGCGCGCGCAGGCTGTTACAGTTTAACTCGGTAAGATCTGACAAGGGGTGAGAGATTTCCTTTGAAATTTATCACGTTTTATGTTTCCTTTTCCCATTTAGTGCGTATGAAGTGTGTGCATATAGAGAGGAGAGGTATGGGAACTATTAAACGAATTTAAGATACATGAGTAGAAGGAGTGGAAGGAGTGTTTTTGAGTGTGAGTAAGTGAAAATAAATTGTGTGACGGCCGATAAGGATTGTGTAGAAAGTCATTTGGGTATATGGAGGATTAATAGTGTTTATCTATGTTCGGCCGATTCTATTTTTGTGCATAATCGTGCATTGGAGATGGAATGGACTTTTTAGCCGAATATTCCGACCTTATTGCTTGTGTGGCTCTATCTATACCGTCAAGAAACTGCAATGATTGTGGAGCTGTGCCTACACTCATATGTCAGTCAGAAGAAGTGTCCTGCAAGGTTGCATTTTCAGTTAATTTTTTGAAGGTCTCAAGTCTACAAAGGCCACTGCATACCGTGAGGCTATCCGTAAGTCAAAAATCCGCTGACTTCTTGCAGGCATCGGGTGCAACTTTATTGGTCTGCGTAATTTAACTATGGACGGAAGCGTCTACGAGTGAAGCCGGTGGACCAAAACAAGTTTAAGACCTTTGAAAGCAGAAAAGAATTAAGAACATAGGCCAACCACCTGAACCTTGACTTGATGGCTCAGACCTAGAACTGAAACCAGCCCTGATGGGCTTGGGGACTACCGGTTCCTGATGGCATAAAATTCAAAAAATTTAAGTAGTTTAAGACATCGAAGCTTGTCATCACAAGTTGTACTTAAAATCGTTACTTTGAACTGGCGCCCATATATGTTACAAACATCGAGGGGACAGAATTTTAACAGAGCGTCTACATCAAAGCCATCAGTTGTGCAAGTTCAATATACCAGCTGGACTTGCCGTTCTTTCTAGTTTTGTACGAGCATCATTGTCGTACTTACCGCAGAAGTTTATGCGCAGGAGAGAAACCTTCTTTTGAACCATAAGACCCTTTTCGGTGACAGGCTGTAAGTTTTGCCACAGCATGATTTTTAAACTGCCTAATTGTCATGCCTTCAATGTTTTCTAGACGCTCTATTGTCTATTGTCTTGTGAAAAAAGCACACCCTATAAAAGGTTTCAAAAGTATCAACGTTAATGCCTAGTGCGTACTTCTTTCCATTAAGGACACTCTCACATACCTATCCACAAGCTTTTTAAGCATTATCGCGTAGACTTTTTCCAATTTGATAAGCATTATGTGAAAATGGACTTGCAAACCAACTTTGCACAACCTTTTAATGAGAGAAGAAGTTCCAATTGAAGGTCTAAACTTCTTATCCTTTCCTTGCATACAAAGCTAATCATTTTTGAGTGATTTTTGGTAATCCTGGTCATCATATGTTAATAGTTCTCGTGCCAAACCGCCGAGCATTCTTTGATATCCTGTACCCATAAAAGTTAAGTATGACTTTGTATGAGAAAAGGTCTCGTATAGCTTGATCTGGGCTTCAGAGAAATTTGGTATGTTGTGGCCTTTATTCTCAGAGAGCGATTGTAGTCCTCCACTTTGAAGAGCAGAAATTCAAGCTATCTATCCACTCCTAGCATCTATTGACTGGTGAAAGTGGACCGACCTACTGTAGCTTCTGGAGAATCAGAGAATAGTTACTTGAATATATTTCTGTAGCTCAGTTCTTAGTGAAATGATGTAGCTCTGCTGCATCTAAAAAAGGCTGTCGAATTTTTATGTACTCAATGGCAAGTCTGTTGGACACAAAGGTTAAAACTCTTAAACAACACCTCAGACCACCTCTTGCTGATAAAAATAAAACTGTTGGTGGACCATTTTCGGATAGAACCCTAGGCTCTTGCCCCACGGTTCTTTCTACCATTCGTTTTCCATGAGCTTTAATTTTTGGGACGAATCGTATTGCCTTATTGAGGCTTTAGCCAAAGGTTTTAAAATGCTACCAATCATGAGCTGTTAATTACACAATTTCTGAAGCTTTTACAGATCCGATTATCGGCTCTAAGGCATCCGCCCATCAGCTTTTAGGCATCCCATCATCAGACGGAAGAACCTTTAGCAAGTCAAGGCAAGCTTTGGAGTCGAAATCTTTGTTATAGTCTTTAAGCCTTCTTATACTCTCTACAACCTGCAAACAAAGTACAATTGTGATTGGGGGGCATTCAAGATTGGTAAACAGAAATACAATTACAGTCATTTTTCTCCATCTCTTCTTAACTGACATCACTCGAAGGCCTTCTTTTGTAAAATTGTTAAAAGGCTGATAGTAAAAACAAACCAACCCCTGACTTTGTGATCCTTGCCAAGCTAAATGTCGTTTCGAGTGTTTGCCCTACCAGTGCGGAATGAAAATATGATAAAAGCCGAGTTAAGTGCAGCCCTAAGAATAATGTTGTTCACCCATTTATACAACAACTCGGCATCTTCTCATGGCCACCCCTCAATTAAGAATATCATGTACAAGTTAAACTCAGCAAACAAACTGAAAACTGCACCGCACTTAACTTCCATAGACGTCGGACCATCTCCTTAACTGTGCATCTGTATGGAAACAAAATCCGGATGGAAGTTCCCCTCAAAGACCAAAACAAACTGAGTTAAAAGAATGATTACAGTATTAGCCACCTACCTCCATCCCTGCCATTAGCAGCATTGCATGATAAACAGCCACCTGTGTATGCACATCCGGAACTTGCACTCACTCTGTCACGTTCGCCCTCTCGCATTCTCTCACTCTCGCTTTAGTAGATGAATGATAACAACCTGCTGCAAGCGTCAATACGACCAGTTCCATCCCATCAGCAAGCAGCAACCATCTCAATATCCCTTCGAATTGCATTTACCTTTTGGCTCGTGCAACCAACTTCCTTCTACGGCAAGAGAGCGAGAGACTTTTATAAGATAAACGACATCGTCCTCGTGGCGTACACCGTATAGTCGTGCAAGGTTTACACAGTCCACCGGCAGTAGTACATTGCAATACTTTTGCTCGCGCATATTTACATTTTCAAGTGGAGCTCGTCGAGATACATAGTTTCTGGGACATGCTCTCCTCCGGCACACTATGCAATATTAACCGAGGGCAAGAAACATCAGTTTTAAGACACACGGAGAGGCGACTAGCACAACAACAACAAGACCTATGTTTTGCGGGAATGGAAGGCAAAAAAAAAAATGGCCAAGCCAACACCATCTACAGCTACACCATCGAACGTCATCCAATTTGAAATGAGTGTCGTCGTCGTCGTCGTGGTCGTCGTCGTGCTGTGGAAAAGCCCCGCAGTGGAACGCTTTCGCAGAGTCGCGCGCTCTGCACCGCATCAGCGGGAACTTTTGTGGTGGCAAACGATTTCCTATGAATGCAGAACGCCTCTGGATTGGATTGGATTGCCGGTTCTATGTTTTTGCTGATGGAACACGACCGACCAAAAAGACCGGCGACCTCCTGCTCCTCCTTCTGCTCGTCCTATATCTATTTCTGCAATTGCAAGACCATAAATTTTAAACGAAGGAAACTCCCTCTCTCACTCTCTCTCTCTATCAGCATAAGTCGGCAGCAGCAGTCAGCAGCAGTCAGCATACACGTACTCGTTCTGGGGTATATTTAAATCACTTGAGCGGATATAATTCTTGATTGCATTCGTGGCAAGGAAAAGCCTGTGAAGATGTGAAGATGACTATGCCAGCGACGACGTACGTGCTGGTATGGTGAACAACTCTGCGCGCGGTTACAGCGATTTGTCTTCATATGCATATAGACACGTCGAAACGGACCGGCACGCCACTGTGAGAAGATGGATATCGAAGATGCAAAAGGTGTAGCAAAAAGCGCTGCATAATGACATATCTCAGTGTTTAGCAATGAAATACAGAAGATTGGACTCCGATGTGAACATCTAGATAGGTACTGGCCGTACCTACACTCATGGTCATGGCTTTCTGTCGCATTCCTGCTGATATTTGCTGTTTCATGGTTCAAAGTTTTCGCAAGAATCTCCAAGATAACGCCAGCAGCACAGCCACACAGACACACAGACCTCAACTATCCAGATACAGATACAAGGTGCAGATCTTGTAACTTCTTTGTGGTTTTTACTCCTGCTTGTTCTTGTTTGTGTACGTTTTTGCATCAGTTTACATCTTGCATAGTTTATTTAAGAACTTGTGCTGTCGGGGTTTTTCTTCCCTTAATGAGAAATGTTTGTTTTTGCAAATCGTTTGGTCCCTCCGCGCCCCCTCTGGAGGGGGGCCATTGTTTCTGGGGATCTTTTGTATGTTTTTCGGCAGAGTGCTAGTCCCTATGATGTGGGTGGTGGGTGGTGGGAGTATTTCTCGCCGTTTGACCAGACTGATTTATTGTTTTTGCGAGAGCCGTGTTGATGGACTTTTTTTTTCCCGGTGGGGTAGGGGATCAGTGGCTGGGGAAACAAAAGTGAGACAGGAAGTTGCTGTGTGCAAGAAGTTTTGTTCGTCTTCCTTTGGGAAGTTTTTTAATCTTCTTGGGAAAATGATAAATGACTTGGGAGGGCACGACTAATGTGAATTTGAATTACTGGCTGTAGTTCTATTGTTTTTTTTTTTCACATTTCTGTTTGGTTTTGGCTTCTTTCTGTCTTGTGACTGTAAAACGGTGGACATTAAAGCGTGTCTTAAATGGTGTGATGTGGTATCTCTTTGCGGTCGTTGATGATGGTGGAATTTTATTTAGGTTTGCGCTGCCAAGTTGAATTTATTACGGAGCACTGCCAATTGGCATCCGTGAGATTTCAGCTATTTTGTCAGCGCACAATCACTCTTACCACAAATTTTCAAGCTTATGCAGAAGAATGGTACCAAAAAGTTTAGTTCTTAATTTTTGAATCTCTGCTCGGAATGAGGATTGAAATTTTGAGTCGGGGGGCATCTCGAAACAGGACGCTGAAATGTTTATCACTTGAAAAGTGCAGAAGCTTTTAAGTCGGAAATCAGCAATGGGGTGTATGATCCTTAGTCAAAGCATAAGATAGGAAATGAATGAGCCCACAAGAAAAGCGCGACTTGTGCACAGTGCACTTTAGGAATTATTTTGGATTCGTTGACAAAATCTTCATCAGAAGTTCAAAGAGCCAACTTATACCTCAGTCTTATACCTTAATCCATCGAAAACAATTTGTTGTACACTCTCATTTTGTGGGTGGTTAAAGCTTGAACAGGTCTTTTGCCCTAGCCCAGTCCCAAGTGCAGTCCAAGTGACTTTTCATCAAAGTACTGCCAACCACCTGAGTTGAAAATTCATTTATAAATCCATCTCAATCTCCAATTGAACGTAACCTTTAGGGTAGGGCATGAAGATTGAATGGACATCAACGCTCCTATCAGCTGTCTTTAATTCAAACGCAGAGGATCAACACAGTACTAGAGTTTAAAGGGCTCTGTTCTCAGGCAACTTGGAGCTAATTGGAGGGGCTTCTTGCTTGAGACCCTGGTTCATTTCTAACTGTTGCAGCGCCTAAGTCGAATATCCACCCAAAATCTAAATATAATTTCAACTATTGTTGCTTAGTATGTTTCGAATAGACACTACGACTTGGTTAGCAACCCTGGGATCAACCCCCAAAAAATTGAATTGAACCAACATAAAAAGTGTGTTTAACACGCGCTCAAGACTGGCATCAGTGCGATGTGTTTGGCTTTAAACCAAGTTTATAGTTGAGGTTGATGATGAAGTTGGTGTTGATGTTGAAGTTGGTGCGATTTTGATGTTAGTGTTGATGTTGATTTTGAAGTTGATGTTGATGTTGATATGAATGTTAATCGATATTGATATTCTTGATATTGATATCGATCTTTTCGATATTGATGTTGTTGATATTTATGTTGTTGATATTGATGTCGATGTTGTTGATATTGGTGTTATTCATTTTGAGGTTGATGTTGATGTCCAAGTTGTTGTGATTTCGACGTTGGTGTTGATATTTATGGTGATGTTGATGTTGAAGTTGAAGTTGGTGTTGATTTTGACTTTAAAGTTGATCTTGATGTTTATGTTGATGTTGATATTGTTGATATTGATGTTGATGTTGTTGATGTTGATATTGATGTTGACGTTGATGTTAAAGTTGATGTTGATTTTGAAGTTGGTCTTGATGTTTATGTTGATATTGATGATGTTGATGTTGATCTTGGTGTTGTTGTTATTGATATCGATGTAATATTGTGGGCATTGCTGTAGTGGTTTATAACCTGCCATCAAATTTCTCGAATGTCCAATTTTTTCCACGTAAAATACTTCCGACGGCTCCTTGCCAAATTAAAAATCAAACGTTTTGCACACATGATTTCTTGTGCTACCCCTATCTTAAATTATAACACTATTCATCGTAGACCGAAAAAAAAGAACTTCATCTGACAGTTGCAGATATTTTAAGCATAAAACTCATTTAATTCACAAGGGAAAAAAATGAAATCCTCTGAAGAAGACAGTTATCGCTCTCTCTTTCTCTCTCTCTTTCATAAACGAACAAAATCATCTTCCACTTAAATAAAAATATCCTTGCTCAAGATGTGAATATATGCATGCAGCGCTCAAAAACCAACCATCATGTCCGATTTAAAGACTTTAAATATCATCCGTTAGCCATAAAGGAAACATTAAAATTGGAATATGCAAGAACCCGTTCTTGTGTGTGTGTGTGTGCAACCGAATATTATATTCGTACAGGATGGACAACGATGACGATGATGATGATGGTGATGGTTTTTCGCCCAACTTCCGGTCGAAACGGAAAGACATTATTTCGTGCTACATGCAGTGTATGTCCACCGGGTGTTTCCCTGCAACATAGAGTAAGGAAATCACATAAAATGATGTCCCAGGCAAAATATTCTCAAGGATATAAAATAAAATATCTTAACACCGAGATGTATACGAACGAGTACTTGTTCTTATGCTCGACTCGTCGTTTGTCCTTTTTTTTCTCTCCACTTTTTGGTTAGCGAAAATTTATTCCGCAAATATATTTATTTAAACTTGCATGCTGGTGTGGTGTTGGCGCTTGCAGGAGACGAGTTATTCGCCCACCCCACCAACCCCGCCAACCCAACAACTCCAAGTGACACTTCATGATTATGTGAACGGTGGTGGCTGGTGGATGGTGATGGCGTTGGGGATGGTGCTGGTTATGGTAATAATAAAAATTAACGACACCCAAAACTAGAGAGTGTCCTTGTGCCCGATGAATGTTGGCAAGAAGTATGACATCCTGGTGTGCTTGGTATCCTGCTGGGTACGGCAGAAAGCTCAGCATGAAGATATCCGCATATGAGATTTGAATTTTTTTCTTCCTTGAAATTCAAAATAGGATCACGAGCACACACATTATGTATATTATATAGGTACCTATACTAAACTGAAGAAGCGCAAAACAAAAGTCACATTTATTATTTTTATGACCTTTCGTTGGGAGATATTGCTACTTTTGCGAGAAGGATTTCTGTGCTTATTGCCCGTGCAAAAAAAGAAAAAAAGAAAATGAATGTTTATCACTCCCAGGATGATAGACAAAAGTGGATAGCTATGTGCTTTCGCTTTTATTTATTTAAGCTTTCGCATATTTGCGTTGAGTTCAATGAATCGCATGAGAAAGGGTGAGGCTATACCTCTCAGGACACGATAATCATATTTACGGGCCCCATTATCATCATCAATTACTGTGCAATGTTTTTGGTTTGCAAATATTTACTTGTTTGTGTGCATACACTGTGCCCAGTCAACACGCGCATCCGGCGGATAGCCAGCCGGTGAATAACCTCATGGTGTTGGTATTGATTATGAACAACAGTTATCTATGGGTGGATGATCGGATTATTAACGTTATCTTGAACGATTGTGAATTAGTTATGACTGAAGTGCATTTAGAGCCACATCAAGCAGATTGAATTCTGCGGTACTTTTTAAGAGAGGGAGCCACGCTCTGAGTTATCAGGAATTTTGTCCGGAAAAAGTCCATTCAAGGAGACTCATGTTTTTATAAAGACAAGGAGAGGGGTGGTTCCTGGAAAGCAAGGTAAAATTAAACGTTTTTAAATCTTTTGTTTAGCTACCCATAAAAGACAGGGCTAAGAATGCCAAAAGGTATGTGAAACGATTGTTGAAACAAGGTCGTGTCTCTTTCGTTTGAGAAGTGTTTACTTTGGTGACACGTTTACAAAAGTCATATCTTAAAAACTATTTGAGTACTTTATAAAGTCTGTGAAATATGAGCTCTGGTTATAGGAGGATGCTCTTTCTGTATGGGTACATATAGAGTTAAGAAGCAGTCCTTCAAACCAACTATTCACTTTCAAAATGATACTCAAAGACGTGCCGGACCCCATCTTGTATTCTGATGTATTACTAGGAGAGGGATGTCCGGTTCAACCCCCAGAAAAGCACGAATCGCACCTTGGATAGCAAGGAAACCTTGGGCATTTTTGGAAACACCCGATCCGCTTTCGAAATATTCTTATGGGTCTAAGAAGTCATTCGATGTTGTTTGGCTCTCAATTTTTTTGTCTAAATGAAAAACTTCGATTCTGTTTTTTGATTATATGTTTATTTGAACCTTTAGGATTTTATTGGTCAAGTTGAGAAGATGATATCGGCCAAATGGGCGCCGTCACAATTTATTGCCATACGGGCTCGTTTTATGGCATTTTTCATCACTTCGGCGAGAACTTCGGGCGACAGATTATCGCACTCGTGTCGAATGTTGTCCTTGGGGACTTCTAGGGTCTCAAAAAAAGTCACGGGTCTACAAAAAAATTCTGGAACCGATTTAACCGCGCGATCTTGCGGGCCAGTGTAAATCGCCAAAACGTGAGAAGAGGCGACCGGGGAACGCCGCCTTCCGAATATCAGTTGTGGCTCGCGCAGTGTGTGCCGTAGCTCTGCCCTGTTGGAAGCACATGTCCTCCAGTCCTTATTTGTCCAATTGCGGCAGAAAAAACTCTGTTAACATGGCCCTTTAGCGCGCACCGTCCACTGTTGTCGTTTGACCAGCGGCGTTTTTGAAAAAAAAAATGTCCCGATAACTCTTCCAGCGCACCATGCAATAACTTTGAGCGGGTGTAATGGCTCCTCCTGCGTTACTCGTGGATTTTCGGTGCCCCAGAAGCGATAGTTTTGCTTGTTCACGTACTCTCTGAGTTGGAAATGAGCCTCATCCCTCATTATGATTTTGGTCGAAAAATCGTCCTCGAGATTGAGGAAGGCTTGGGCGCAGGTTACACGCGTTTGGCGGTCGACAGGCAGCAGCTGATGCACGGACTGGACTTTGTACGGGAACATGCGCAAGTTTTTGACCAAAATTCGCCTTCGGGACGACCGGCTGGTGGCTAATTGCGAGGCACGGCGTCTGGTCGATGTTTCCGGCCACAGCTCGACATCTTTGTCAACACCGATAATTTTTTGGCTTAGCTCTTCTAGTTCATCAGTGATATTTGAGTGCGATGTCCTTGTCCAGTATATAAGAATCGAAGTTAGTGCACGTTTATCTCTCTGGGGTTTAATCCGATCATACATTTTGAGCTCGCATCATTGTAGATTTATTTCTACGGCCTCATTATCATTCTTCTATACAAACCTGCCCCCTGAGATGCGTGCATTTTGATCCTTTTTCTGCCTTCCTTGCGTTGTTTTACAGCTCTCTCAAGGCAACTAGCTAAGGTATCCTAAGCTCAGCTTCAAAAAAGTCTACAATCCATTTGTACCTCTGTAAATACTTTGTTAGTCTATTCACTTTAATCAGGAGTTTTCGTATAAAATCTATGTTTAAAGGGAGACCTAGAAGGTGGGTAGTCTTTGAATCAGTGGAGTCATGCCTCTTTAAGGCTAAAATGCCTATTTTTTCGCCTTGTCAATGACTTCAAGAGGTTGGTTAGAGTTAAAAGAAGACCATTGTCGGTCAAGTTATGTTAATGTTCTTCTTCGAGCTGGCATTGCCTTCTTATTAACCTTGAAAGTAAGGAAGAAGCTTAGGTATGTAGCCGACCTGGATATATAAAGGTTCACTCCTCCCATGATCGATTGTTGAGAGGCAGGGATTTTTAATTGCATTTAGCAGAAGCTTCTACTGTCTCCATCTGTCATTAAAAAATAGTGCATACCTATACAATAGGCATGGGTCGCCGAGCAGTCTTCTGATGTGCGCTAGCGGCTCTAAATTTGATTTAAACCCGAGCTTAAATATAGGCAATTTCTCATTGATCTTTCGACACACGATAAGTTGTCTGTGAATTTACATAGACTGGTATGGGTTGGTTGTCCATTTTAATTTGCGGCGGGTTGCTTTTCTCATTTCATTTCAACTTCTCTCCGGGAAACTTGAGTCCCTAAAACATTTTAACAGCGCCCCAAGCTATTCGAAGATATATTATATCTTGTCTGCATTTAAATTGTCACAAGTTGTATAGTCCTTTGAACATTTGCTCGACTGTCACAATCATACAAAATCACCTTGGGATATGCAATCCCTTCTGTAATTTAATAATATTTTCTAGCAATTTCAATATCCTTCAAAGATTTAAAATCCCCACCCCCATCCAAAAGGGAAAAGCCAACGCATTAGAGAAATGTGCTTTTCCCCAAAACGCAAGAAGAAAAAAAAAACATCTCCTTCCCAATTCGAAGTTTGAAATCCTTAAAGCGCGCTTGTCTGCGGAAGAAAAATACCACCCCACCCCACCACCGCTGCCGCCAATCACACTAACTCTCGCACACACACACGCTCCCAAAAACCCGTCAGAAGGAATGAACAAACTTAACAGGATACAGATATATGTCGGTACATGTACAATGGCATAAGCGTGTAGCACTACAGAATAGGAAGAAAACGAAATCCTACTCCACCGCCCTGTTTCTTTAATGGAGCAGGTCCCTGGCGGGAAAAAAATACCCCACACACACACTCCCAACAAAATAGGGGAAGAGAGCATATCCTTGGAGTGTTTTAACCCCGAAAAAAAAGAAGTTTTAATCAATAAAGCTAATGGAAATACACATAGCAATCTGCAATGTTAAAATGGCGGCCATCCTGGGTTCTGTTTGTCTCTGGAGAGAGGGCACGGAGTATCTGTACAGATGTGTGTGAGGCGGAAGGAACAATCATTAAGAACTAAATAGAATTTCAGATGCGGACTTTGGTTCTTGCTTCGTAGTTTTTGGCATCCAGGTCCGATGAAGATGAAGAACATACACACACCGACTGTACAAGTTTGTTTGATTTTACTGCACGGACATTCAGTTTTATATGCTCCTTAAACCACCACCACCACCAGCAGCGGCAGCAGGAGTAGCAGCAAACACTGCTGGACAAGAGAGAGAGCATTTGCCAAATGGCAAGCGGCAGCAGCACAAGGATCCTTTAATTTTGCTTTCCTACGCAGACAAAAGTCGTCGTATACGTATGCCATAAATGACTGCTGCAGGATGTTTACCCCGCGCACCGCGCCGCCCGATTTGAGGTGGTACGTAGTCCTTGTTTTGTAAAATATGACGCTCTTTCGCCAATTGAAGGAAATTGAAAACGCTGCGCCCTCCCCCACTCTACGTCACATCATCAGGAAAGCAGTGATCCCAGACCACACCGCAGACGTGTGCACATCCTGCATTCACACAGCCGAAAAGAGTATATAGCGAACGGGAAACCCCAAATGCAAAGGGAATGAAAAGGATTTTTCATTTGCAGCAAGTCGTCGTTGGCATTCGCCCTTTCGGCATACGTGGGTAGACATCAGGTGTGTGTGGTGGCGTGGAAGAACTACCAAAGTTCTCCACAAGTTCGGAGTTAAACCAGGATCAGTCTTGCATAACAACACTATTATCCTTTTTTTTTGTGTTGCTCCCAGCCGTCAGCCGTTCGTTTCGGTTCGTCGTTGTTTCCTCTTTCATTTGAGAGATTTTCGACTTTTGGTGTGATATCGAGGAAGAAACACACAAGACAAGAGCAGAATGCGATAAGAACGAACAAGCAGTACCAGCAGTAACCACCATCGAATCCTTTCAGCACACTTGTACAAAGAAAAAGATTTATTGTGGAATTTTTCCTGTATCGCACCTGCTCGAGACAGGATTCGTTCCGAACAGAGATTCATCCTAAAGGCTTAATGGAATGGAAATTTTTGTTCGTCGTATACGTTTTCCTTTTTGTGTGACGAGTCGCTATATGGTTAGAGTTAATTTCACTGCACGGGTATCCAATAAAGGACCCCACTCGATGATAAAGGGAAGTTTGCCTTTTTGCAATTTCTCCTTCTGTTGGTCCTTTAATCCAGTTCTTTTGGCTTGACGACGAAAACAACCCTTTTTCTAAACCCCACTCCCCTCGGCAGAAAAAAAAAGGATTTTAATTTGTAAATCAGATTCCATTATTGCGGCCGGCAGCTCCTTGAAGATTATTAAAAGCGCGCCCGTTCTTGCTAATTAGTTACTTTGGGAGTTTTTCCTTCGCTTCGTCTTTGTTGCGTGAGCGCCACTCCTTTCAGTCAAAATAAACAAACAAAACAGTTGGTGGAAAATAGCATCCGTATACAACCCACGGTTGTTGTTTTTTTTTTTTGGAAAGTCCTTGACTTGGCAAGAGAAAATCTGATCGCTTTAATAATAATAATAATCGTTATTGGGTGCAAAAAGTTTTCGGAAAGGGAGAATTACCATGCCACTCTGATAGGCGTCTTTGAAGTCGTATCGCTAAGACTTGATTGAGTGTATCTGATTAGGATGGAAGTTGGCTGAAGGGGACAGATGTGCGCGAAGCGTCGGCTCCTTTTACGAATTCTCGGTCAGTTAATTTTATTAAAAAGTTGTTTTCCCCAAAGCTATATAATAAGCCACGGTGGGAAACGAGAACTCTCAACAGATGTACGAATAATTGATAAGAGAGCGTATCTTGTGGAAGAGAAAACAAACAAGGACGCAGTTTGTTTTTGCCAAAGAGATGGAAAATGCATAAATATTGTGTTTTCTTGTTTTGTTAAAGAGCAAACAGCAAAAATCTTGGGCAAGGAGTGGGTTATGGAATAGTAGGCTTTTATGAGGCATAAGTTGTTGCGTTTGAGATAGAAAAGTTCTTTAAACCACGAGTATAGTCGATTAATTTACGACTTGCGACTGAGTCTTACTTCAGCAGACGGAAAGTCGTGCACGTTGTTGTCCACGGCTAGTCAAGTCGCTGCAGTGTTTAAAAACATTAATGTTATGTTCAATGATTCTCAGAGACTCAAATTTAGGATTAACGATCAGTTTTGAACTTAATCTAATGGATTAATAATATTTGCAAGTTGAAAGTGACTCGCGGATGCATTACGTCTTCAACGACATGCTATTTTTTAAAAGTTGGAAATGCTGGTCGTGAACTTTAGAAATAAGTAAGTTGTTGACAGGTGGTGAACTCAACTCTACAGAAATTGTATTACCCCTTTTACTAACCTTGGGGGAAAGGAGTGCTAAAGTAGGTGTGAATTCTATTCTTCCTATTTTTTTAAGGCCAACAAAATTGTTCCTCCGATTGGTTTCTGATCGTGGTCAACACTCGTAATAACGAAGTTGACGATGAAAGTCGTTTTTCTATGAGTCGTGCAAGCCTCACTTTCACGACTAATCGAGTTTGTTTGGCGGTTTGAATAAAGTACGTCAAGTTATTTCGTAGAACTTACATTACATAAAAGAAGCCTGTTTTGATGACTTTTGGATAGGTTAGAGTGTTGGTCATGGGCTTGACTCGACAAAAGTTCTACCTACAGATCTTATTTTACATACATTACCATTTTGCCCTGCTGACCGAAACTTGTTTTTGATGAACTGCTGTTGAGCCTTCAATTAAGTTTGAAACTCATTTCAACAACACGGGACACTCGAGCAGGTAGAGTATTCTAATTTTTTCGTCTTGTTAAAGTTTGAATTCACCAGCAGAAGTAAGCTTCATCAAAAAACCAACGCCAGCAACCCCCTGTAAAATCGCCTGTGGATCAGATGTCCAACGCAAATTGTCGGGTAGATGGGCTGCCCTGAAAAGTTGCTTACCAAAAATGGCTATGTAACAAAATCGGTAAAAAGTCGAGAGACCGACCCCAAGTAAGATCAGTGTACTAATAAACAACGCCTGTGGATCAGTTGTCCAGAATAAATTCTCGGGAAGTTGGGCTGCTCTGAAAACTTGTTTCGTAACAAGACCGACCACGTTTCCTTCTTTCGATGATGATGGTAGGATCAAAGACTTATTGCAGTCAACGCTTAAAATCGACTGTGGATCAGTTGTCTAGAATGCATTGCTAGGTAGTTTAGATGAACTGACATGTGAAGATGTTTAGCAAAAAGGGGTATGAAACAAAATTGGTGTAAGGAGGAAGTTTTACAACCAACGCCAGCCTGTGGATCAGATGTCCATGACCAATCGTCGCGCCTTTGGATAGCACTAAGGACTTCTTCTTTTATCACTATATTTGGGTATATCCCGCGTTCATTCACCAGTTTCCGCCACTGAAAACGCTACGTCGCAACCAACTTTTCTTCTCCCCTAACGCCAAACGAATAACGGTACACAATAGAACACACCACTTTTTATAACCACTCGCTGTCCTTCCGAAATAGCACTTTGTGGCAACCACCCCCGAATTTCCAATCAGATCCAGGAATCTAATTCGAAAACCTGATCAAGGCGAAGATTTTTTCTCAACCACTAACTGCTGAGTGAAGTTCAGCGCATATCTAAGGATATGAGCTGCCTAACAACACCGGACCCCCAACAGGAGCAACAACACCAACTACAACTCAACCACTTTTGTTTTATTAAAGCTCCGCATTGATTCAGGACAAAGGGGAGAGCCCGCACGCAGGAAAAAAGAACTAACTACACTACTCTAAACACGGCCAGCAAGCACACACACACAAACAGTTTGTGAAATAAATGTTCTCTGCATATACCTAGTTGTGGGAATATTCACATTTTCATTCTCTGCTCGAAATGGAACAGACATGTGAGTGCGGAGCGGCAGCGCTTCAACTCCGCAACTCTGTCCCAAACAGATATGTAGCTGCATATAGTGTCAGCGCAGTCTTTCCATCGCAAACATAAAGTGCACACTGCAAATGAATATCCGCTTTGGTGGAGTCATTGTCATATATATAGGGGATGCATCCAGCATGGTGCGAGGGTACATTTTAATGGAAAATCAACAAAAGAGTTAATGACGCATCGCGAAAACGTTTTCGCATTTTCACTTGTAACCATATCAGCCGATGAGTCCTCGCTCCGCAGGTGAAATAAATATCACTCAGACTGGACATATAATCATGGACACAACGAACCAGCTGGCATCGGTCCATTGGCTCGATGCAGTGCAGCTGCCAACAACCTTAGCAGTTCATCTATAGCGCGTGTATAACTCACGTGTGCTCTGCACTAGAATGCAGCATGTTGGGGTGGCGCATAGTGTCAATATTTGTTATGTTGCCGACTATACTGCAGCGGTCTCTCTACCCCAAAACTACAAAAAAAAAAACACCCCCATGTGTGGGTGGCATGAGAGACAGAGCACCAAGAGTGTCATTATTAATTTGTCTGTTGTGGGCTGCCAGGACTCATCCGCACCAGGCTCACCATGAACTTTAAATGCGAGAAACACTGCGGAGACGATACATGCATATTTAGCCAGCTTAAGATGAAGGGTATGTGTCCTTTGGTTTATTTTTTTGCACCCAGTGTGCACCACCAGAAGGGCTGCACGAGTTTATTTATACAAACCGCCCTCGTTCAACACTCTTGTGTCGTAGATTCGTATTCGTTTCGTTTCGTATACCGGCCTTGCTTGCGGTGTGTTGTTCTCCCTCTGTTTGAAGGATGATGTTGTTGACCTCATATCCTAGAATGGAAATGGCATCTATCTGGGAGTACTGTGAGAACGACTGCAGTGTATGAGTGCGTGGATATGTACAGCAGCATGTGATTGATCTCTTCCAGATTGAAAGATTAGTTTTCTTCTGTTGGACTATAGGGGGTGGAAAAACTTTCTTTTTTTTCTTCTGCTCTTGTGTCACAATTAACTTTTGGGAAAACTATTGATCCCTGGGATTAGTTGGTGGAACTACATTTGAGTGATGTCCTGACAATTGACTAATGAAACAATTACCCATGGGACTTGCCCGAAATATCCTCCTTTCTAACCTGTCCACCGCCATTTGTTGAACCAATTAAACAATGTTTTCTCTTCTTTCTTTGCAGGTAAGTCCAATGAGTTATGGTTTAATTAAAGCGAACGTGGGAATTGGTATGTAAATTACAGTTAAACGCATTTCCATTCAAATCGAGCGCAGATGAAGAGGTATCCGACACAAAGGAGGCTGGCTCTCAACCTAATAAGTTTAATTATTCACGGCCGATTAATTCGATAAGAGTGTTTGTTTCTCAATCGTACATAAATGCAAATGCGGGATGAAAGCGCAGTCGGATTGTATGGGTCTTACAAGACGATAATTAAGAAATGAAACAGACCCACTCACAGCTTAATCTTTGTCACAGTGACATTTGCATTCGTATTGCATAAACTTTCATCAAGTATGACTGTAGTCTCATGCTGTTCCTTAATTGCACGTATGTTGGCCTGCACTAAATTGCGGTTAACTGTGATTTGTCTAGGGTTTAGAGTGAAAAGTGTGTGGGTTCTTTGTTTAGATGGTCTTCCGATGACGATTGAGTTATGGAAACCCATGCAACTGAAGTGGAGTAACAGTTCAAGAGTTGACCGGTCTTCTTTACCATTGTCCATTGATTTGGGACTAGTTTTTGGGCATAATTCTTTGTATACGCTTTTATAAAGCGTAGGCCTTTTGACCCTCTGAATTTGCACCTTTGTACAAATTTTAGGGCATCTTTTGACACTTTGTTAATTGTAACACGGGCTCTACGCTTTTAGCCTCATAAAAGGCAGCTTGAAGACTGAAAAGTGTAGGATGAGATATCCTTTTACAAGCTATATAGGAAAGCTATGTGATCATCCAAGTCAGGGCTGCAAGCACAGAGGAAGTCGATTCAGTTTTGGAACTCGTTCTTAAAGCTTTTAACCAATGCAACTCTTAAATCGCCGCTCTAAATAAAATCTACAGGAAATGCTTTAAGACGCCTGTACAAAAATTGATGGAGATGCTTATAAAAATGCGTATTCGGCAATAAAACAGAAAAATCAAGCCTTGTAGATCCCTTTATATAAAATTCGACATCAAGCTCTAGAAGATCCTCTCCACTATCGCTTCTCCAACCAGATACCTAATGACACTGACTGTCTGCAAAATTGACTAAACAAAATAAGGAAGCCACTTGCCTCCTGTAAGCTCCTATTGGCGTTTGGTCGGTCTATAAACGAGGACTAATCGAAGTATAGGCTAACATTGAGAAAGACTCGCAGTGGAGAGCTGTAACTTCGAAGTAGTGAAAGACTTTGGCTCTAAATTAACATCGCAAAATCTTTGCGACATCTTCGGTCTAAAAGGGCATCTAATGGACCAGATGTCCACAGAAATTTCTGAGTCGATAGATGAGCTGTCCTAAAAAATGTATACGTACGACCGACCCGTATCCCTCTCTTGATTATGATGGTAGGAACAGAGAGCTTTGGAGCTCAAAATCACCTGTGGATCAGATGTCCAAAACAAATTTTCGGGTTGCAGGGCTGCCCTGAGAAGTTGTTCACTGAAAATGGCTATTAGACAAAATCAGTGAGAGAGCAAGACTGACCCCAAGTTCCTCTCTTCATGATGCTGGTAAGATCTGAGTTCTAAATAAAAACGCTTGTGGATCAGTTGTCCAGAGTAAATTGTTGCGTGGATAGCGTGAGGATAAGACCGACTCCAAGGCCCTATCGGATGTTAGTTGGACCAGTATTCGAATGAGGTGTCGCAACCAATAAAAATAAATAAATAAACAAATATTTTGGCGCGGCAGGTCTATGGGACCCAAGGCCTAGCTTCTGACAACCATTCGTTTTGGGATCTACAATTTTACGCCGAGTCCAAACGCATAATTGAGAAGCTCATTCATGACAGTTTTACTCTCGGTTGTTTGTCAGACTTTCCTAAGAGGTGGCGCAGTGGTTAAAAGCACTAAGCTCAGTAGTTCAGTAAACTAAGGATTGCTTAACTTACGCGGTTTGTTGTCGACAATTCTCTGTGACGCATAATTTTTTGACGAGACAGTCAGGCGGCGTTTCTTAGGGTAACGCATCATGATGACAATTTCCTTACTTTCAAAACATGACACATTAGAAGCAAAATATACGAAATAAGGGGCCAATAGATGCCCAGCAGCGTAGCGTTGATTCTTCCTAGAGCAAAGCATCGCCTTATAAACTTTCCTGAGTAGGGTCCCATTTGTGGATTTTCCATATTTTTCGCGACCGATGAAACTTCTCGACCTTTCAAACCCCGATCGCAGTCCCAAATCGACACAGCCAATTGCTGCATTTTGTTAAATTCAATCAAACAAAAGAACGACCGCCTGTTGGCCTACTTTTCGAGCAATTTTCCATTCAGCTCTGGCCGACTATTTTACCAGCCCGCACTGCGTTTGTTTACGCTCTACACACCATTGAGTCCTTTGTTCCTTTCAATTCGCCAACTCAAACGCAAAGTTAATTTACAATTGCCGAGCTTCAACTGCACACCACCACAATTGCATTACGCGCCCACTACTAAAGCGTGTGCGTGTGTGCTCATCCATTATGACGGGATATACCGTTCAAAACCTGTTAATTAAATGGAAACTAAACGTTTTGCTTATCCATTTGTTACAAATGCCACAGAAGGGATTACCCAAATTCGCTTGAACAACGGAGGCTCTGTCAAAAGCACACATACCACTCAAATCGATGTTGACGCACCATTAACTATTTAAAAAAAAAAATCATTTTCTTTCTGGCCAGGAACACCCTCCCTCGTAAAAGGGATCGATCACAAAAATTCAAATACCACTAATTGTGGCACCGCTCACTCACAGCTACAATGGCGCCCGCCGCGCTACAATTAGACAATAGAGATTGATTTTGTCTGATTTCCATTGATTGGACTCAATTAAACCGAATGGAATCGAGTTGCGTGACAAAATAATGTGCCATACGGAAAAGAACAAACGCACTCTCCGCTATGCCGGCGATTGAACTGTAAGATAGGAGTACCTATACTGTCTGCCACAGTTGGTTGGGCTCCGTACTTTTATGGGCTTTGCCTAAATTTATGAATCTCTAATGTTTCTGACAGTTGACAAATTAGTATTACCCAGTTAAAAGGAGTACTTGTCGTTCATCAAATCGAAATCGATGACAAAATCTAGGCCACGCGGACTCGGAATATTTGAATATTTGATTTGATTCGAGTCCTTTAATATTTATGAATTTTGTATAATTATTTTGAAAGGTGCAGGAGCCGTATTTTAGGAAACAAACATAAACAACCACCGATGGTTGTGTTGTGTGTGTTCGGAATACTAAATAGTTGATAAATTATTCCGCAACGGATGGTTTTTGTCGCATTTTATAGGCGACAGGGGGGACGAAATTAATGAATTGGATACGGCTTAAATTGGATATAGTTATGTAGGAACGAGGGGCCTCTAAACTGCGGATTAGAGTGAGAGCTACACATCACCTGCAGCAGTACAGCATACGTGAATTATCGCGGTTGCGAGTGCACTTAATGAGTTTGGATGGATCGTAATGCGTCAACTGTATGTGTGGTGCACGCACTTTCTGTGTCAGATGTGACAAATGGCATGCAGCATAGATTTCACTTTGTGTCCGAGTGCATGATGAAGCGGAAAAGTAATGTCATTAATCTGGCTAGCGTATAGAGGGGTTAGAGTTTGAATTTGTTTAATGGAATGCATTTATTTTTCGATCTAATTCATGTTCCAGCAATGACATATGAGGTTGAACTGATGTCAATAGGTAACGCAGTGTGTGTTCTGTATACCGGGGGATTTATTCAACCAACATGGACGGATATCCTGCGTACCTAGCTTCTTTTATGAATGTGGACACAACTTACCAAACAAAATGTCTTTATGCGGAAATATCTTTTGAGTGATATCGATAATCGATATCGTATTCTATGCTACTAATCGACGAAAAAACTTATATATATTGCATCTTAATCTTTGTTTCCATTGTCCTACATTTTGTGAATGTTTAACAAGCAGTTGAGAGTATAAGTTCTGCGAAGAGCTACTCAGTCAAGTCTTTCGGAATCGCCATTAAATTGTTAGTCTCTTTTATATATCACCAAAATAAAAACTTGAACAGAAGTATGGAGGTGAGATTTTCAGCTCAGGGTTCTATAGAGCATTTGGACAAACCAATTTATTAAAATTTTTGTTTTTATCGGGACTTAAGAAAAAATGCAAAAACACCCAAAACTGAGAGCTGGCTCCAATAATTAACTCGACGAAAAAAATGTTTGTCGCACAATTCGAGGGTTGAGATATATTGGATTGATTTTGGTGGTTGGTTTCCACACGTATTTTCCAAACTAGCTGACAAAAAGTATTTTTATCGAACTATGTACATCGAGCAGTTTTTTTAAAAATATGTTCCCTCCCTTGGACCTTTCTGAAAACAATATAAAGCAAAAACAAAGACATTAAAAACATAATTTGAATTCCTACTAAAAAGTCTAAACAAAAAAGATTTACGCAAAGTTCTGTTATTTCCCTCTTACCCACATCAAATATCAAATATCCCAATGGACAACACCGGAAATTTGTCACGTTATATTTCGGAATAAAAAATATCCTAAGTCCCGACCCAGAACATAAGCAATCACTATGCCAAGTTTCATCAAAATCCCTTCAGCAGTTTCTGCGTGATACGTGGTCCAGCATTCTTCATTCTACAGTTTTATTATATGTAGAGATAGTGATAGACAAGAGAATAGATGTACATGTACATCGTTGGATTGTTTGATTCCCCAACGATTAACTTCCATATCACACTCAAAGCCTAGAAAAGTAGTGCAATCGGTCACGTCGGTCTTCAGACTATTTGGGACTGAAAACTCAGAAAATCTTCACAATTTTAATGTAAGGTTTGTGGATCGCACTAATTATAACATCAACACTGCGCGCTTTCCCTTAAAATACAGTACTCCATCCAGACAGTCAAGGCTTTTATCAATAGTTGACTATCTAGCTGGGATATTTTTTCTCAATAGACTTTCGAGATTAAGACTGTCCAAGTAAGCTGAAGATTGTAGCGATCAGTAAAAAAATATATAGACTTGTTGCATTGTACCCTGAATTTACATCGGAGTTTTATGCCAGGACTCAGGAAAACATTGTATAGAAAATTAATTTAATTTTTTGTTGAGCATAAATACAAATTTCTGCATAAGGAGTGCCACATTAGGTATGGGATTGCAACTTATTGAGGTCTAATGAACAAAACACTGTCGTATATATGGATGACGTTTTAACTGGGGTCTTCATTCCACTAATACTACTATTTTCTTTTCTTGCCACCCATCCACTGTCATACATTCGATTTGCTATTTCATACATAATATGCATTTGCGCCGGATGTAGTTATCCTTAATGAAACCGGCCTTCTTTGTCATCAAAGTTCAATATTTGATGGAGATAAATGTTACCCGTGACCCGTCCAATTTCATTCATATGGTCATGTGGATCTGGCTGTCACGCGGACTAAGCGAAGCGGATTGTGCAAATATTTTTAAATTAAAAAAGAAAATCAACTCATTCAGCTCAATGTTACTTTTTTCTTAAACGACCAATCCACTGTCATGCATAGGTGCATGTGTACAAAATTAAAACTGATGAAGGCCAACTTAACTCGTACCTTAAGTAACCCATCGACTGTCAAATATATATCTACATAAATGTACATGTGAATTTGAAAAAGCTTAAAATTTAATGTTGATCAATGTTGGTCATCTATTAAGTGTTTTGTACACTGTCTTCCAAGCACTTTATTTTAAAGAAAAAAAAGAACTTTAGTTACGCAAAGGACAAGTTTGTCCAAAAATTTTGCCTAGAGTTTGGAAAATTATTTATAATGTATGCAAATAAATTGCGTGTAAGCTTGGACAGACTTTTGAAGCGAAATAGAGCCATTCGAAGCAATGTGCATTGTGACATCGCTTGAATTAAAAAAAAAAAACAGTCTTCCCCTTGCTCTTTAAGTCAATTCGACCTTCTAATAAGCGAAATGACTTCAAATGTTTTGTGTATTCTAAGAAGGTAAATGTAGTTGAATAGAAAGCTACCGGGTAAAGTTTTCCTGTTATATTAAAAAGAACCTCTGCTGTGAGAGAGAGATCAAGTGATCAGAGCATTCTATATATAGCTTTAGCCAAGCTTTGTCGCTGGACGTGTTTTCGACTTTGTTTGTAGGGTTCTAAATTTTGTATACTTATGAAACGACTGGACAGTGGGCAGCCATCAAAAGTGATTTATTTTGCCCCATTGGTGCGATTTGAACGTTGTTCCCGGTTGTAACTGGGTCACATTGTACTGTTTGTTTCTTGGAAGAGCTCTGAACTCTTAGACGATCAGTTGAACATGTGGCTACTGCAAGTGGCTTTTATGTCAGATGAGAAAGAATGCCCATTCGTGGCAAGGTATTCGGAGAGCCCAACTTGCAATCTTCTTTCCGACTTTCGTTTTTCTCAGCCATATTTAAAAAAAAAAAAACTACCTACTTGCTTAACCAGTAAAGAGTCTCTTAGTGAGACATTGCACCGCTCCAACCTCTGCGATCATTGTTATATTGCTTTCAGTTGTCCAAACCAAGCGCTCTGACAATTGCGATGGCTTGGTTTTTTAAACGTAGCTTCGGTCTTTTTTTTGTCGTCTTTCACATATGACTCGAAGTGACTTGACTGAGACATTATTATCGACGAACTTGAAGTTTTCACAATTTTATACCAATAGAATTTCTATGTAGCAGCTAGTTGGAAGATGATTTTAAATTGTCAATTTCCTCAAAGTTAAACGTCTAAGTCGAGTTTACCACTGGCGAGAAAATTGGGTAAGGTAATTCAAAATATTTAAAATTTTACACACAGTCCCTGCCCCTTTTTAAGTTCGCCAAGGCGGTTTCGTAGTAAAGTCGCGATTCCTTGAAACACCGAACTACCACATTTTCACTGTTCTTTGTTGCTGTATTTGCGGAGAATTTTGATCTCAGAAGAATTTTGTCGGATATTTCGAAGCAACCGATTTCCATATATAAACGAACAAATAGACATGTAGAGTAGGTATAGGTATTCCGTATGCGACAGAATGGAAAGCGGGAAATTATCGATTGTTCTTCGTAAGGCTTGTACTGAAAACAAACTATCTATAAGAAAGACTGGGTCGATATTAGAAAATCTGAGGAGGGTATATAAAACCCCTTTACAGAAAAATGCTCGGCTTTGGTTTGTCAAGGCACATCAGTCTCTTTTGTTATTCACAAAGGTCGTTAAGCCTTTAAAAAGAACCCTGTTCTTTGTGACTTTCTGCACATTTGATATTCCTCCAAATGCCATAATTAAAAAATTTCAAAGTCCACAATCCCTAATCGAATTTTAATCAATATGGCCTTTTCGCATAACCCGTCGATAGTTGACTTTCTAATTATTTCATCCCCATGGGGTTAAATTCGTTTTTAAACAGAGGTTTAGCCAAAGCTGTAATCAACTTAATTGCTTTCAACGTCCAAAGTAAACATCAAAGGTATCCACTATTTATGTCTTGTCTATAAAAACACGTCATAAAAACCCTCAAGACTTTCACCGCGGCAAAAAAAAAAAAGAGTGACCATGTTTATTCATCGAAAATATTTCAACAAATATTTGACAAGCATTTAAACGTACGTCCATTGTCGGTTCTAGCTCTGCGCTGTCGAAAGCATAATCATTTTAATGACCCTAATGAAATATACCTACTAATCTGACATGCAAATCCCATCGCGAACGGAAACGGCCAGATTGAATTTCAATTCGAAACTCTGCACCTGTTCCACAGCGGCACTCGAAAAGTAACCCAATTTGATAGCGACTATCTACTGCTATCAGCGAATGAAACAAAAGTCTACGCTCTTGAAGTTGTCATTCGATTCCCGAGCCCGAACCCGAACCCTATAAATGCATGGCAAACACACACATACTACAAGAAAGGCAAACAAATCGAAATACCCTAATCGATTCCAGGCGCGCTATCCCCAAGCTCGACTGCGTGAATGCACTTTGGATAAATATTTACCAATTGATTAGTTTTCGAAAGTTCCATGGTGTGACCAGCGGGAAGCGGCGCGGCGGGCTCTCTCTCTCTCTGCATAGTCGCTGTTTGGTTATGATTATCAAACATATTTACAGTGGACGGTTAGAACGGGTGAACGAGTTGCGACTCTGGCCGGGAGCATACGCCTACATTGGAGGACAAAGGTAAAGCCTGCGTGGAAAGTCCGACTATTTCCACAACACATAAAAAGATACATTAAAGCGCATTAACAACGAAACACCACACCACCGCGCAGCGAGCACACACAACTCCTTTATCTGTATCTCAACCGCACCGTTGTTGTGCTGATTTCCATATTATTCTGATTATTTTGATTGTAGATTTGTTTTTGATTTCAATGATTTATTATTAATAACCCAACCGATGGATAGGCCGATCGGAGCGGACAGTGCGTGCGTTGAACGAACTCCGTCCACCGTATAGTGGGCTGCGGTGTGGTGCGTTTGGCAGATGTATAAGTATATAGATGCGTTTGTATGCCTGTGTCGATTCATTGTCGTGGTCAAGGGGAATGATTGTGCAACAATGGGCCTTAACAAATAATAAACAATAAACACACAATAAAGAGGACGGAGGGAGGGAGGGAGACGAATCAAATTAAAGTGAATTACACTCGAGTTCTATTGGAGTTGATTGAGTGTGAATTTTACACAATTTCGAGAGATGAAATCTGTTGGCTGTCCAATGTCCATCGGGCGTTGTGGCTCGCCATCAGCATCGCACCATCATAGATACTTTCAGTTGTGGCAGTCCGTGGCACTTGGAAATTATTTGAATAATGCGACGTGTTGTGTTTTTTCCTTTTTTTCTGGTTTCGTTCTCTTCCATCTTGTTTTGCTCTTAATTGGGTGTGAATAAGTAATTGAGTGGAATGTTGCTCCCTGGATCGGGCACGAGACGGAGTCTCTGGTTGGACTGCCTATCCGGTTAGTGGAGAGGGTTCGAATTGGTATGGTAATGTAATTGGGGGCCTACATTGAGAATTGATCGATTTGAGGGGATGAGGGTTTGGGATATAGTCCATATCCATCAATTCGTATTATACAACGCAAAGTGTCACTGTCTGTCAGTTCGACCGATATAGAAGTCAATCTGTGTTTTGTAATTCGTGACATGCTAAAATTCACCTACGGAGTTCTACCTTTCATTTGATCCAAATTTTTATGAATTCGGATTTGAAATAAGGCTGTTATCGGTACGAAAAAATATGTAGCCTTTGGTTGATTATGGTCTCTGACCAGGCTTATGCTTATATTTCACAGCCTGTCAGTTACATTCTATCGTTGCAGTTGGACTAGACAGCTAACAATGGCTGTTTAGTTTAAATAGAAGTAACGCCTATCTCAAAGCATCTCGGGGGCTGTTCGTTGGCGCGCCTTTTCTGAGAGAACTAAGACTCTTAAACCGATGTCTGATGGATCGAGCGCCTCTCAGATTCACTCAATTTAGGGAAGTATTTGTTTGGATCAGGACGAAAAATAGTGCCACGGAAGGTCGCCATTGTGATCAAGTCGCTAAAAGTTGATAAACCTCCCTAAGTGAGTGAAATCTGGCTTAAAATGATAGGCCTTTTTTTCGAGATCAAATCACCTTTCGTGGACTTGGTCTTTCTGTGCCCATTCCTACTTAAGTGCGAATATTTTTTAACGACTCCTTTTAATAAATAAAAACCTTTCCATGACTTCAGCACGAATGATGTTAGACTTTCAAGTCTAGAAGGTTAAATTATAGTACCCATGCGCAAAATCGGCAACTCCAGCCATGATAGCCGTACGGGTGGACATTGGACAATCTCAAACATTCTGCTAAAGGGTGTTAATTTTTCGGAAATTTTGTGTTTTCTTTGGCAACTTTGCTTCTAGAGACAGTCAATTTGACAGCTGCCATATGTTTTGTCCTGAGTATGTTTTTCCATTTTAAGAGCAGCTCTTTCAAATTTTTATAACTTATTTCGAAGGTCGTGCTTAAGTTCGTCAAACTTATAACGAGCTATATCCAACTTACGGGCGGCATAATTGTCCATTCGATTCGCAACTAGACTTTTGGCTATGCACTTTATGGAAGATTGATTTCAAAGCTTATAAGATCCATCCTTTGCAAGAACTGCAATCGCGAGACGAATGTTCGCATTGTTCGTTCGGCGCGAATAGGCCGAAAGTAATTCGTTTCGTTCCAGGTACTAATTTTGGTTGACATTCTAATCTGAACAGCCAGATTTAGTGAGAGGAAAATCCAGAGGCCTCTTATGAGATGTCCTGACATCCACTGAAATTCACTGGTTGGTATCCTCTTTAGGCATGTTAAATCATTCCCCCCATGTTTCTTCAAATATGATGCCAGTCAAAAAGTTTGTCCTTACGGAACTCTATACAATGATTTGATCGAGGAGTTTTGGGTGCTTTGAGTTCAGCACGATTCTATCAACTTAAAAGGTTGTCGATAAGTCAACAATGTGCTCTCTTCCAAAAAAAAAAAACTTTACATTCGTATATCTTCTGAATTAGTCGGCAAATTGCGATGAAATGAAAACCAAATGTTGCTCCATTCTACCCTCTATTATGCCCTAGAAATCCAGACGTAATGGATGAGTAGTTTTAACTGCAAACCGTAACAAATCCTCATACACACCTACAAACAATTGTGTACAGATTTCGGTTGGACTCCTCTAAGAAAAATCAGAAACAGTCGCAGAGCTGTCCCTTACTAAAAAAACCATAACTTTTGCACAAATCTAGATCACACTTTCTTGGACTAGATTTCAAAAATCTTTCTTAAAAGGGAATTATGTAATGCAAGTATTTTACAAAGGTTGATTTCTGTTTCTAATACCTCTTAACAAAATCAGAAGCAGAAGCAGAGCTGTCCCTCAGAAAAAAAAACATAATTTTTGCACAAATCTAGATCACACTTTCTTGGACTATATTCCACAAATCTTTCTTAAAAGGGAAATATATGTAATTCAGGTATTTTACAAAGGTTTGTTGCCGTTTCTAATAAAAAGGACGATTATAAATCGTGGATCAATCCAGACTCGAATTCCGTTCCATTTTGCTACCACGCAGTAAGCCACTCCTTTGCTGAAGTCGTGCACAGATTCTGATTTTATTTGTTTCTCTTTGTGGTAGTCTATTGCGGGACAAAAGCAAACTTGGAAGATCTCAATTCCCAAAACTCAAAGTGACAACACATTTTACGAACTTGTCACCCTTTCCTCATGACTTTGGTCTTGTCTTGCCCGAATAATCGCCCACCATTTATCCACCACTGAGTACGACCTTTTCTTTAAAACAAGTTAAAATAGTAACCTTCCGCCTGCACTACTTTATATTCAAATCGAGCATCCGGAACCACAACAAAGTTGCTCACCGAATTAGTTTTCCCCTTTGCCAAATTACAAATCCTTTAATAACTAAAGCCCGGGTTAATTTCCCCGAGAATCCCCACCATCAATCACTTATTATTGTTATTCCAGCAAACACATATACCCCCCCACACACACACAAATATTTGCTCTGCAATTCTCCTCGATGCTGGAAACATAGAACAAGCTTCAAGCTCCAAAATCCATTGTTATCCAATTTCAGTAGACTTCTCAATATCACTGCATTCCTGTGTTTTCTTCTCGCCCGCCATTGATGTTGGTAGTGGGTATGCAGTATCCACCCAGCCACCCCCGAAAATAGCACTGGCGGCAAATAAATGTTACTGACGTGCAATATATATATATATATATGTAGACCTCCTTTAAACAGCACATGATGATGCGTTTCGTTACCCGGGGCAGCATCAATATCATCAGAGCTCGCACGATGATTGAATTGCAACCAAAGTATTGTAACATCGACGCATCTAGATACATTGTGCAGTGTGAGCGAGCCGCCGCCGTCACCACCACACCACCAGCAACAAACAGTCGGTATGCATTCAGATTCCGACTCCAAATGATATGCAAAATGGAAGGAAAGACGAAAAAGTATCGACGATATATATACAACCAACACGATGCTCCGTACACAGACACAGAGTTGAGATTCCAAAGATTGTTATTGCATTCAATGAAGGACAGACAGTGGCGGCGGCGGCCGGCGCTCCACTTGCACCCCCCTACCCACTCGAGTTGAATGATGAAATTAACCCCCGAATGGGGTAGCTCTCCATTTCCTCCTCCATATTGGGATTTCACTTTGTGAATTGAATAACAGAAAACAAAGATTACCATTGTACGTATGCCAGGATGCGGGGATGATGGCGTACTTGCACTTCAATGGGATATCGTTTTCCACAATTTTTTCTTTCTCCCAACTAGATACGAACGAGAGATAGTTCATGCAGATAACAATCTTGCAGATACATTCATAATGTTTTGCTTTGTCTTCGTTTTTCGAAATTGAAGCTACACGTCTATATACGTATGGACCTATACACAAAATGCGAAAAGGGAGGAATTTTTAATTTCAAATATTTTCGCAAGAAAAATCGACACAAAAAAAACGGTTTTCTTGTTTCCAATCGACAAGGGTCGCATTCGTATGCCAGCACAAGGGCACAATTCATCAAGAGCCTGCCAGACGTTATGCAAAATTAAGTTTATCATAAAATTTCAATCCCAGACAATAATAACTTTTATTACAAGACTTTGGTTTTTTTTATGTGTTTTTGCGACGCGAAACACTTTCTTCGCTGCTGCATGTGAATGAAAATAAGAATCACCATAGCGCTGCCAAAAATACGCAGCAGCAGTAGCGCAGCTGAAAATACAATTGAATTCTTGCCAAATTGACAAAAGGTGGGGTGGTGGTGGGTTGGTTGTATAGAAAATATTAAAACATTTGTAATGCAGACACCGGAGATTGTTTTCACTTGGCGTAGAGATACTTTTTATAGTTTCGCTTTGATTTATTTATGCTTCGTGCTATTAAGGAGCAAATTTATTGGCATGCTTGTCGGCAGGCAGTTGGACCTTGAAATTGGGAGATGAGATGTTGTGTGCGCGCGCGATGCAATTAGGGAGGCTTTTTGTTTTTATGGCTGCTCAATTCATCAAGTGGGACATAAATGCCTCTGACGTGTCGATTGTTGGAGCGAGTATGAGTGATTACACCAAACTCACCACATTTAGGGTTTAAGGGGTATTAGAAGGTGTTAAGTGTCAGCTTATAACCAACTAGTAAATTTTTTGACTACTTATCGTTAATTTTTAAATTCCACGGTCTTTCTCTTGTAAGGGAGCAAGCTTAAAACCACCTTCAAAACTCCTTTAAAACTCCCAATCTTCTTCACTGGACTTTAAGCCATAAAGCAATCTCGACACGCGTAGAGGAGAGCTATTTGACTTGATATAACCATCCTGAGCTAACCACCATCCTTTCCATTCGTGTTCAAATTGGAATCCGAGTTGGAGACCATCTTTTAACGTCACCAAAGCATGATGCGCTCCGGGTTACTTAACCCTGCATTGAAAAGACGCTTTGAAAACGACCATCACTTCAATTTCTTAGCTTTGACACGAACCCTATCGATAACGCGATAAAATTTTGATTGACAGATGCCAAGGATGCAAGGATGTGGCTTAGTGGTAGTGTGTTGGGCTACTAAGCGAGGGGTTCCAGGTTCGAATCCCGAAAGGGCCAAATTACAAACTGACAAACTGTCATAAATGAGCTTCTCAACTGGCCGTTTGAACTCAAAATTGTAGATCCCTTCCATTCGTCCCAAAAATTGAAAACCCACACAAAACGAATGGTTGTGAGAAGCTAGGCCTTGGGTCACACAGACCTGTCGCGCCAAAATATTATTTATATTTATTTATTTATTTAGATGCCAAGGATGACCAATTCATCAGCTTTAAGTTATGTTTTTTTTCGACACAGGTCTCCACACCATGGCTAGGCTGCGCTATAACATCTAGTTCAAGCTCTTAAAGGTATATGAGACAAGACCCCACATATGTAGCTTCGACAGTTTCTGGAAAGAGCTCGAGTTGTCGATTCCATACTTCGCTTAGTATTGCCTTCGATCCTTTTTGGTCACGATACTTCCAATTGTCCCAAACCGAGCTATAAGGTCTATTGTGCTAAAAGGGACAGAAAGATATTTAGGCTAGTAGTGTCTTTACTTTTGCTAATGGCTGTCTAGCAAGGGACACTTAGAACAGATTTGCAGACCTATAATGGTAGCACATGAATGAGGCGGAGAAAATGTACATGGTCATTATATTCAGCAGTGGATTTTCTTGATTCCTATGGACTTATTACCTGACTTGCCGCATATTGTTAAGGTGATGTCGCAAGCTGAAAATATAACAACTAAATTCCTGGTATCGTGTGTAACCATTTTTTTGGCTTTGTTGTTAAATGGCTGAAGGGCTCTTAGGATGCTCTCGCAATATAAGACACATGTTGAGCTCACAACTTTTTACAGATTTGGAGACAATGATTGGGGAGCTAAGGTCGTGCACAGCTGTTTGGCTGTCCGTGAATACTGTAGGTAAATGCTGGGGCCTTTAATGCCAAAGTTATTGATAAGGTTTGCGCAGTCCTTAGTCGCATGGAAAGCTACCTGAAATACACTGGGGCGTTTACCCAGAGATATTGCGACATTTTGCAGGCTTGGTTACTGGGATCCGCAGATACTGGAAGCATTATTGTCCTTTCGTTTGATGTGACTGAGCCGAGTGGTGTTTTCTTGGACTGATTTTGCATCATTGACCAGCTTTTAGAGCTCGCTATCATGTCTTGCTCCTGAATTCGGTTTCCTTCATGAATACAGCTCGGAAAATCCGTCGAAGAATCAACATACCCACCCAGCTTATCATCCAATTTTGAACTTCATAGAACATAACTGTCAGAATAAGTGTTCTAAATGCACATTTCATCCTTTAAGTCATGTGTTTTGTATCCAACTGTCTTGCCAAAGTACCTCAGGGTTTTACGTTTTTTTTTCGCCGGTTCGCCAAGGTGTCATTCATGATGGAGTCGATATCTACCTCGAAGAAGAACCCCTTCTGACTACCTCAAATACCCTTCCATCAATAATTGTAACGACTTATCCTATACTGCGAACGGGCAGTTGTGTCTTGATTACATGATTCAAATCTTGTTGACATTTACACTATGACCACTCCAAGTAGCCTGCGCTTATGAACCGCCATGAAAGCCTCAGCTTACGTCTATATCCATCATTGTTGGCATTAGTCTTTGACCGAATATTCGATTGAACGTTACGATTCTAGGTCAGTTTTTGATGGAAAAATTATGGAGCAGACTTGATTGCCGTCTACTGCTCCAAAAAGCTATTCAAAAAGGCGCATGACAGCGCATCTCCTTGTCAAAATCAAACCCATGTTTGGAATAGTTGCGAAAAGCTGCTTTCAAATTGGACCTTGCGCCTTGTCGTCTTGTAACTAGCTTTTATAGCTCTTGACGATAAAGGCTATAATATGCGGCTTTGTTGTCGAAGCAAACGTGGTGCGCTTCGACTTGAAGTTTTGTTCAAAGGTGCTCTAACTGGACTTTGGCTACTCCAGGTACCTACGATGAGTCGTCGAATGTGGAACTTCTCTATCAGCTTGCTGAATTGTTAAAAGTGGCCAACGTCTTCTATCTGAAATAAAACCTCAGAGCACATCCATTTACCATTTCGAAACAAAAGCCGTGCCGCTTAAAGTAAATTTGTATTCACGCATCAAAGCCCCATGACGCATTCCCTCGAAACAGGCACAACTTTGGATTGCAAACCTCCTTTCAGCAATTTAAAATAAGACCACACCGCGCTTCCTAATTCCACCTCTCGCTGTAGGTAAACGCGGATATACCTATTACAGACCCCGTCGTTATTGTTAGTCACATTTGGGGGTGGCGAACATCTCGCCCTTCAATCAAATTTCTCATCACCTCCCCCGTGTGCCTACATGTGATGTGTTTGTGTCGCCGGTTCCGGAATTGGATTGCAACTTCATTTAAATATGTAAATATGAAATTGAAGTGTGGTTTTAATAAGCTCAATCTGATTTGATTTATATGCCGCCATCGCCGCCTGCGTCACGAACTTGGGAGTGAGTATTTAGACGTACGGACGGAGTCTGAAACTACACGTATCCTGTAGTACGCCCAACTCTCGGATAAAACAAACAAGCGGATATAATAGCTATCTCTATACACACATGTGCGATTTTTGTTATATATTTTTCTTTTGTATCCCAGAGGGTGCACAGTGTACACCGTACTGTGTACAGACCGTCTACATATCTATCAGGGAGTTCTGCCGGTTTGTTTGTGCGCACTAACCCACTCCCCGCATCTATACATGTGAAATGTGATTTTTATTTATGCAAAAGCGTGCAATTTCATTCATTCTCGTATTCGTTTTTATGTTTTCTGGTTATGGAAAAAAAAAAGTGTATAAACAAAAACATAAAAATATGATGCACATTGGGTGAGCACACATAATAATTTACCCCTTGCCGCACTGCACTCCCTTCGTGCAACCTCGACGCGACCATCGTTTACCTGCAGTTTAAGTCGAAGGCTAGGAACATAGCACAGCAGTCGCGGTCGCCACAAGAGTTCATGCAATTGGAAATGTGATATCCATATTTCATCTTGAGGGTGGTGGGGGGTTCTGCCTTTTTTTGTCCTCCTGTTTTTTTTTTTTTTTTTGATTGGTTCGCATGCAAGCGGAATTACTGATAAAAAAAGGGTGCAAGGTATAGCTCCTTTGTACTTTTTTTTCCATTTGATTGCACATTAAAATCAGGCAATCCTTGTTTCATGCTCGTTCAACGGGGGGGATTACAGGCGACGTGTTATCGTGCGATTTTCCGCATATCAAGTGTGGAATTAATTTGTAATTCGTTTTTTTACCTCTCTTTCTTCCATTGGCCTTGTTTGTCGGTGATTTTCACGAAATAAACAAAATAGTTGGGGAAAAAAAGACATAAAACTGGCGAAATGGAAGTCTTGTTGCGTGTGTTTGACGCTCGTTTGCACATGTTTTCTTTGTTCTACACCATCCAGGGGTAATTATTAATTTATAATTATTGGGTGGACTCGCGCACTATACTCTCCAGAGGCTGATTAACACGCTTTCTTTGGCTCTAACTTGTGTATACACGCTGTTTGGATTGGAGTGTGTAGGACGATGAAGGGCGGGTTTTTGGTTAGGGCTGACTTCTGAAGGATAATGTTGAAAGAAAACCGTAATTAGATGGGTAAACGAAACATGCGCTTCCTTTGTAAATACGAAGAGTAAACTAATTGCTGGAGTAAATTTGGGGAGGGGGAGCCTTGTTTGTTTTTAGAATTTCATAGAAGCCATGGGTTGGAGTGAAGAAGAATAGTGACTGAGCGGTAGTTAGAAGTCACTTAAAAGATTAACAAGTCAAAAACAAAAATGGGGGTATAGCCTGCAGGAGGCAGTCGAACTTCGTGCATCGATTTGCAAAACCATTTGCGTCATGTTTTTTGATGTTTCTTTTAGAAGGACATTTTCAAAAAACAACCTTTTTGATGCATTTGAATCGGAAACCACGAGACGGTAGCTCAGAAAACGAACCCAGAACGATTTTTTAAAGATTTCTAGCAGTTAAAGCTGAACCAGACATATTTCACAATGCCAAATGTAAATCTTTCACATGAAATGTTCTTACCTAGACTGCATAAGCTTAATACCCTTGGAAAACACCTCGCTTTTGAAAAAAAGTATTCTATACGTTGAGCCTTTTAAACTTAGATTGATACGATTTTTTTCCTTTCGTAAGTTTTACAGAACTTATACGATTTTGTGGTCACCTTAAAAGATTTAAAAGGTTGGTTCTTCGTTTGGCTAGCTTAATCGCACTGTTCAAACTTTTCAGGCTAAAAAATCGACCGCAAATTGACACTTGACTCTTTTCAATTGATCTTCTTAAGAGCTGGTAACGTCCATCATAGAAGTCACCTTACATGTAACGTAACAAAATTTACGCAATTTGAACTCGCTTTAAAATACCCAAAGTTTATATTTTGGGAAATAGAATCTGCTCCAATTTTGTTCCATGCAGATCTTCACTTTTTTTTGTATAGGTCGTAGAAAGACTCCGATTTCATTGCCATCAAAATGCACTCCAGAGGTGGCAACGGATGAGCTTCAATCGTGCATATTTTCTGTTTTTAATAGTCTGTCGCGTTGATATAAATGGTACCATGCCCCGTCGAATTGATAGGCATGGAGCTGAGCTGCGTCTTAAAAGCGAATTTATAAATTTTATCTAAAAAAGCTAAATATTTTTGCATATTCCCATGTAACCAGCGACCGACATGGGCAGACATGATCTTGTATACTACACCTTTTCCATGGATATCTAGCAAATAATAATAATCTTAGCCGCAACTTCAGTGACTTCACTTATCACTAATTCTTTGGTGGACTCTACATCTTCAAGTATCTAAGTTTTGAAACTTCGCCATAACAAACGAATTAATTAAATAAAAACTAAGCAAGTTTATTAAAACTTATGAACAAATTTTCACTTAAAACAGAAAGAGGCAACAAAAATCAAAGTCCTTTGACAAATCAACGCAAGGAATTGCCTCTGAAACTTCCCGCAGCATTTTTTCAAACACTCTTTTACCCCGAAAATTGTTCGAAATCCACTCCGCAGAAAAAACGCAGTTAAAAACGGCTGACACGCCCACTTTTTGTGGGCGTTTTTCTCGAAAAACTTCACTGCTTTTTTAAACCTTTTAAAATGTTGATGCTTTTATGTTAAATAGTCATAATTCTTAGATTTTCGATGGTATTAGCCACGCCCACTTACTAATGGCAATGTGGTATCAGGCGATCGGTTTAGTAGTTCTTTATAAAATCTGGACAATTGTTTCCAAATTGTAGTTATCTGTCTTTGTGACATTCCAATTCTACCATTCGCTCCTTTTGGGCCACCACTACTGACAACCTGGTTTTCCAACAAATTCTCATTTAAACGAATTTAAGTAGCAGCCACCCTGTATGGCTATTACAGTACAAAATCTCATCGGTCCGAAAATATTGACCCTTCTGGTGATTTAGCAGCGTTTCCTTGTTTTATTTCAAATCCAACCCCCATCCCCTCAGTCAAAATAGAAACCCTTGCAACAAATCAAATACAAACAAGGACCAAGTTTAAGTCCCCACCATCATCCTCATCATTTAGCTCCAGGATGCACATATACAATAAAACAAAACCAAAAAGAGCCTTCTCCCCTACAAACACCTGACCAAATTGAATATATTAACAACATTGCGCTGCAGCCCGTATTGTAACAATTGTACTATGCACTAGCGAAAATTCCTTTCACGCACAAACAAAGCGCTCGCAAAACACATGTGTGTTGTTAAAAACCCATCTCACGTGAGACAAAAGGCACAGAGCGCCGCGCCGCGCGTGTAAAGGTGAATTGTGTTATTTGTATTCTAGCCATGGGGAAGAATTTCGATTTACAGTGTGGCGGCGCGGCGGCGGAGGACCCTTCTCACCTTCCGAAAAATATCCTCACTCATCATATCCCGACACCCACTCCCCCGATCTGTATGTGTTTTCGGCGGTGTATCCTTCGCCAAGAATTATGCGATGTTGAACAATTTAAATATAGATAGACGTTGTAAGTGTATTGTGGCGAAATTGTGTTGTGTTCCCTCTCGGAGTACGGGTACAAAAGTATTATTTTTGTTTTTCACTTTCCATTGTGCTCTGCGTCGGTCGGGTCTGTTGGCCCTTGGCATCAATTGTATAAATTGCACTCTCACTGGTGCAGACCTGCGTGGTTGGGTGGTATCACAACGCGCCGCCAAAAACCGCGCGCCACCACCACCGTCGTCACCGAGGCCAATCTAATTTGCATATTCTGATAACAAGAATTATGGATACACAATGACGAGGGAGGAGGGACAAAAATTGTTCCACATACGCCCCACACAACCGCAGCAACATTTTATGTTGCGCCACATACAAGTTTCCTTTTTTTTTTTACCGCCCCCTTTATCCTTTGTGGCTTTGACGGTGACGTCGGTCTTAAAATAGAACAAGAGTGTAGTTGCACGCTCAAAGTTCTGCGAGGCAGGAACTAATGTGTCTCAACGGTGTACCTGGGGAAGGATGCTCCTAATTTCGTTTGTGATGCTGATGATATTTCTCATTATGAACCGCCCCCTCGATCTATTTGGAGGGGTTTTTATATTTTATTAATGCGACGAATTGCACTTGTCGTACCGGGAAGGGGGGCAATAACCTTTCGCACTCATTAGGCCTGCACCTCATACTAATCGGTTTCGTCTGTTCCTGTATAAAACAAGTCGAGTGTTGCAAACTGCTTTTTGCCCGGGAAAAGTTGTACGCGCGCGCCTTTATTGTAAGGGTGCGTCGTCGTCGCTGCACTTTTATGCGAATAAAAGTGGAAGAGACGAAGGGTACGCTTTACGTCTACAACATCAAAAGGTTTTACTTTGTTTACAAAGAATATTACGAGTGTATTATATGGACAAGGAAGTTATGCCAGGTACTTCCTTTGAGAGTTGTGTTCTCTGTGTACAGTTCAACTGGAAGACTGGTAGTAGCGATATTGGTTGTACCTACATAGTAATGCCATTGGCAGGGTGAGCTTTCGCTTTGATATGAGATGTAAAGTGAACGTCTTTCTTTGGCTGAGAGGAAAAGAAATGAAAATGTTTTCAGTTACAACCTTTAAGTTGCGATGGTTTTAAGAACTTGAACGGCAAAGCGGTCAGAAGTTGTTTTTCTGTTGAATCCTTAATGGAGTTTGAGGGCGATGTCGAAGAATGTATCGTCTGGGATCACAACACAAGGTCAAGGGATTAAAAATAAATAAATGGCTGCTGCTACAGGTCCGCCTAAGTACCCCATGACTTTATTATTTTTACGGAAGTTTCTATTTTTTGCCGACGAATGTAGAGTCCGAGTCGTACAGCTCTTGCATGATTGTTGGAAGTTTGCGGAGGGTGGCTGAGTGAAAACAAACTTTGTTTTTTCCGGTGGTTGAACTTGAGACCCCTCGCTCCAGCACATTTACCACTCAGCCGAATAGATTAGCTGAGATATTTATTAGGCTTTCCTGAAACGTGCCTTCAATTGTCTTCGAATTTGAACGCGTTCCCTTGTCCAAGTGCAAGCTTGTTTATAAAAAGTGGTTTAATAGGTCTTGATTCCTCTAATCCCAACCCTCGGTTTGAAATATTATTAAAATTATCTCTAGTGTCCTTTCCTGCAATCGGGGGTACACGAACCGTATGGAGCTACGCAGACCTTCTGTGAATATTCTTTCTCTCCAGCTTTACGATGATATCTGCACACCAATTACCAATCCAGACTTAATTTTTAAAGATCAGGAAGCGTGGTTGATATGGATTGAAGAAAATTGGCCTACTTGAGCAACCTTAAGTTAAAACTACCGCTTTTTAAAATTGTTTTATTTGTTCGGTCTTCTTCGTATACAGCAACATCGCAACGTACATAACATATCTACGTCTAAATTAAGACATGCGAGTCCTTATTTCGGACTCTATCTCATCTGTAATATTTCGAATTTTATTTTTAAGCAACACAAGAGTTTTTGAAGCAAGAATCTCTACAAAGATTACGAGCCAGTTACGGCAATTTAAAAACAAGTGGGAATTTCTTAATTTGGCCATACTTAAAACTTGATACGGAAATACACTGCATCCCACAATGATTAAGTAGATGTAGTTGCAAAATCATCTCTTCTATTCTCTTCTCTATCCCTACATCTCTTCTCTTCTTCTCTACATATAATAAAACTGTAGAATAAAAAATGTCTGACCGCGCATCACGCAGAAACTACTGGACGGATTCTGATAAAACTTGGAATAGTGATTGCTTATGTTCTGGGTCGGGACTTAGGATACTTTTTAACCCAGATTCTTACAAAATTGTCAAAAAAATTTATATATGTAAGATATCGTATTATATCATATGTTTTGTACTTCAATGGGCAGTCGTCTCTTTTCAGCGCACACATTCAGTTTGAACACATTTTCGGTGTTGTTCATTGTGATAAGATTTGAAATGGGCTGGTGGGATTCGTGTGTCAAGTTGTTTTATTCGAGTTGCTTCCTTTTCGACGCCATATGAGGTGGGTAAGAGGAAATAAACTTTGCGTAAATCTTTTTTGTGTAGATTTTTAGTAGGAATTAAAATTATGTTTTTATTGTCTCTGTTTTTGCTTTATATTGCTTTTAGAAAGGTCCAAGGGTAGGAACACATTTATAAAAAAACTGTTCGATGTAGTTCGATGAAAACACATTTTGTCTTAAAAGTGGCAGGCGGGTGAAGCAAGGCGATCAGGGTACAGCTAGTAAACAATATTCTCGTGCCATGCCGTATAACCTTCTTTTATGTCGTAATTGGCCAAATCACTTAGAAGTTGTACGACTTAAAAGTTTTCCTAAATGGGGTGGGGTGCCTCATAACTTCCAAGGTTTTCCAATCGTTTGGAAAAATCTGCACTTCTAGCCTTTTGTGGATGTATTAAAAAAAAAAAACAGTAGAAACGTCTCTGCCTCTACATGAATAAACGCTGGCTCATCATCTACATTAATAGAATAGCTACGCATTTTTTGTTGTACCGATGACTGCTTTATTTCGAAACCGATTTTTATGAAGTATTTACCAAATGAAAGGTGTATTTTCGTAGTTGAATTCCCGCTAGCATTGTTTCCTCAAAAGCGATAAAAATGATTAAAAAACAATTTCACATAGGCAGCTAAAGAATAGAAAAAAATCGTTGCATATTAACAGGCTACATGCTTTTTTTACTTCAAGTCTTACTAATTTTATAAAAAAGTCTTAAGTAAGTGTGGCTCGATTAACTGAGCCTAATTCATATGCCATAAGAATGTAAAAATTTTATTTCCTCTAGAATGGAGTCAAATTTTGGCTATTTGGTTTTCCTTGCAGCTTTTAGCACAGCAGTTACAAACAACTTTTGTTGCCAACTGTCGTTTGCTGTCCAAAGAATGTTGACAATCTATGCACTGCATATGGACGCTCGTTGTTTGCTCAAAGCGCTCGAAACCTCCAAGGTTTAAAGAAGATTGTTCAAAGTTGTTTGTTGTTGAATTTGTATGAAAAAAAATCGAAGCCTGATCTCAACCCCCGCACCTTTTTTTACCTTCTCCAACTTTCCCTTCGTTGCAGCTTCCAAACACAGTCACAATTCCCAAGTTATATTTACGACAGTCCGCTCGCTTAAAAGCTCATAAAACCGAATGCAGTCAAATACTTGATTCCCCAACTTAACTTTGACTAGCTATCATCGACCTTATCCCAATTTCATGGAAACTCACTTTTCTTTTATAGTTTCCAACAGCTCTTGCCCCCATCAAGCTCAATCAAGTCTCCATCATCTATGCGAGCATTAAAATTAACTCGTTAATTGCTCTCTTCTCTGATCTCATAAAATAAAATTCCTAATTTCCAATCAAAGATACATTCCCATGATCTCGTAAAATTCTGTATTACCTCACGGTTTAGCTACCTTTCACACCCAATTGTCGCCTATTGTCTGCCAATACGGGTGCGCGCTCGTAAAAAGAACTTCCATAAAGTAGCACTGCCACCTAACACTCGGCCAATTAATTATATCACTGAAAACCCCCCTCGATTTGGGGGGGAAAATTTATTCTTCAAACCATTAATTGCCCATAAAAAAGTCAACTCCCCCCTCTACAGAAAAATAATAAAAAAAAAATCCGTCTAATCTTGAATTTTTTCCTTTCTTTTGCAGGTGAGTTTCAATCGATAGGACAGTTAAGTCTCCGGTTCGGTGGTAAGAGAGAATATTTTGTGTAATCCAGGCTACATTTTCATCTTCTATCAGTCGAATAAATTTCACCCAAAGGATAACCGAAAGGCTCCTTTGATATACGAACGGAAAAACGCCCAGATGCCAGTAATGCTACTTGTTCACCGATTAACCTTTCATTAGGTCTTAAGATATTGTATCTGTTTGGAAACCTTTTCTTCTTTGCAATTCCTTTGGGGGGATAAAGGCGCATGTAGGATAAGGCAAAAAGAAAGGAAAATCCTTATTGATGACTTAATTCCGTCATCCATATGCGGTGTATGCACACACACACATGACCGGGACCCTACTAACAAGATTATATGCTCGAAGGAAAAATATATATGCCACCTATATGTACACGCAGATAGATTTGTATGTGGAAACTCCCGATCGTGGCCACATGTCCGTTACAAATGAAATCATTGAGACCGGATTACATCGCGCGACTTCTCCTCAGACGGTCGCACTTTACCGTACACCAATCTGGTGTTGGGCTCCAAAATCTGATGAGGGGAAAATTTTAATCTGATTATAAATGTAGTCTGAGGGCTTAATCCATTCCAGGAGCTGGGGCCCAGAGCTCTCTTTCTTTGTATACTCATTTCGGGAGGCGGAGGCGATTGTGTATACATTTTGGACCGAGAATGGAATTGAAATCGCCTTCGGTTCTGTTTGATTGGATTACACCATTCAAATGAGGCAACTTTGAGTGATTTAAGACATTTACACCTTGTTTGTCGTTTGTCTTTCGGTGGCATTAGGCGGGCGGACGGCGGACAGGCATTTATATTGTTTAGGTTTGGGTTCGGTTCGGCTTATGGATAACGAGACGAAAAAGATGCATTTCGAGGTATTTATTGAAACGAATACAGAGGTTTGTTTAATAATTGAATGACTTGGACTTGGGGGATTCAAAGTGACAACTGGAATTTTGTTGAAAAGAAGATAAATGGGCTGAAGGTGAATGGTTACAAATCTGGGGTGGCGGCGGGTTGTAGCTTATTGTTCGGTTATGGTTTTTTGGTAGTAGCAAAGTCAATTTGGATCTCGAAGAACTGTTGCAGCGGTGATGTGCTTCTTCTACGGTGAATTGCGAGTGATCTCACAAGTTACACAGTGTCTTTTGTCAGCGATATTGTATTCCAAGCTGGTATGCTGTCACCCATGTGCGAAAGGGGTGTACAAATCAGACTTTGCACCACTCAAATCAACTCTAGAACGCTTCAACCTTTTTCGAAAATATTAATTGTATTTGTATCTACGGTCCTGCTCATAATTAAGACGGCGTTTCTCAGTTAACCAGAAAAAAAGACAAGGTGCACGACTGGATCGGACGAAACTTTCTCGCTATTTGCAAGCTCGTCGCCCAAAAGCTTTAAATAAGTTTTCAGGATAATTATTATCCTACAAACCATTCAGACTCGTTATAAAATTGTAGATCCCTTTGTTCAAATAAATTGTTGGTGCCACGCCAATTTTTTGAAGGCGTTTCCTCTTGAACCAACGTAGATACTTTCAATTTCAAGACATTTCCAAGTGCGATTCGCCTAAACACGAGCTATTATCCGTGCTGGCGACAACAACGTCACCTTTAAACATAAAAGATCCGTTGCAAGCTCTTTAAATCTTCACTCCCGGGCTTTTTTTTTTGTATAGCATGTACACTTGAAATGATTCCAAGTTATGCTGGCAAGGATAAACTTTTCATTTGCATGTTGTACACCTCCCTGTCGGATACCCGAAACGCCTCACTCCCACCCTAAAAAATCTGTAGATGATGCGTCGTCCATGCATCCGCAGCAATCCTGTTTCTTATATGTGTACACAGACCGAGCCGAGAGTGAGACATGCAGCCACAAAAACAGATTTTATAAATTCTTCTCGTGCATTGTATTTATAATAAACATAAATAAATAAAAGTACAAAAAAATACACATCCTGTCATCCCACACACAGAATATGCTCTGTGCGCTCGGTGCACATCCAAATGTATACTCGTACTGTAAGCTAGTGTCATCCATTTCTTTATTTTTTATTCTCTGTTAACCAATTCAAGGATATGAAGAAAGAATTGCACGGGAATATGTCCTCCCGCTGGTAGACATAACAATCGCAATATGATTTTCCATATCGCCAGCCCGCTGCTGCTGAATGCAAAAGGGAGAGACCTGTTCTGGTCCCGTATATGGCAAGAAAGGAAAAGGGATAATTTTTAAACAGCATTTGTAAATTGAGTTTGCCGCTACCACAGTATCCCCTACCACCCAGGACACTGACGAGTGTTGTGGTGCTGTATAGTATACTCTTACTCTTATTCGGTTTTGGAATAATAGTTTTACTTTGGAATGTTTTTTTCTCTCCCCCCGTCCTTTTTATGTGTGAATTCTATTTTAATTTAATTTTTTTTTCGTTCGTTTCTATATAATTTTTTTCTTTGTGCAAGTACCATTGTATGAAAGGATTTAATGTACTGAAGTACAAGAAATACAAGATAAGGACTTACGCAAGAGTATAATGGAAGTTCTTTGGTAACAAAAAAGGATTTCTTCTTTCCTGATGGAGAGGAATCTGATTTGAGTTTTGTGCAATATACACAAAAAAAAAGGATAAAAAAGGAATGTGGTTTATAGAAGGAAGAATTGCAAACAAAATGTTTTAGTTTGATTACATCTCGAGAGGGAGATGAGACGTGCTGCACTTAGACTTGAGAATATTGAAGACGGATTTATGACGGGGGGGAGGGCGTACGCAACCCTTCTGCAGTGGTCTGTTTAAATTACTCAAACATCAACTTAGTTAAAGTGTGGCTACGCCTGGTAGAAAAATATATTTCCTCGGAATAGAGACAGGTGAGGTATCGCAGGATAATGACCTCTTGTGTAATGGAAACGTATTTTTGAATACGTTGCCAAGAGCGTTTTTATGCGACTGGTCAAAAACAATTAATATTTTTTAAACTTAAAAAACTTCTCACTTGTTGAGACTTTTACAAAATAAAAAGAATATTGTAGATTCGTCTTGGGTATTTTTTTTAATTAGGAATGAAGGAAAGTGTCCTCTATCTATATGACTTTTCGAAACACCTCCAGATTTTGTTGGAATTTTGCATCACTGTTTTTAAACCTTGTAGACTTTACCCTATGAGAAGAAGTTTGGAGCTGTTAGGTCTGCAGCTGTAGTTCTCCAATGTGTCACTTTGTTTTTAAAGAATATTCATTGTACCTCGGGCTGTGTAAAGATAGTAGCGCAATCTTGTTAAACCCACATATGGGACGGAATAGGAGAATCAGCTGTGGACGTAGAAAGCTGGAGTATTGCTATTAAGAGCGCCCTATGGTCTTTAAATCCAAGTGGATGCATTCGTCGATCCCAGATTATCGGGGTTTTTTTTGACTTAAGAAACGCATATTATATTTAGTGACAGAGACATTATGGTGGAAATGGGCTTCATCTGACGTTAGAAATCCTTCAAAAAAATTGGCAACCTTGATTTTATTTTTTAAGCTCTGCGGTAGATAGTTCTTGAGATATTTAAGTCGGATAACCATCGCCTGGAGTAATCGAAAGGAGTTTATGAATTGATGCATCTTTTCGACTTGTATTGCGACTTATGAGCCCAATCAGTTAGGGATGACACTATAAACCAAACGCTCTCAAGCTGGGTTACGTCGTACGATTATTTTGATGTCACAGAAATTCTTCATAAGTAAATCGATTAACTTGAGACAACTTTCCGAAGCGTTCGTTAAGGTTTGCTAGCGCTTTCTTGTTCTAGTCACATATATGGGGTTTGATCATAGCTTCCTCTTCAGTCTTTCTTACTTGCCTATTTATGATAGGCTTACAGTTGAAGTTGAATTAGCGCCTTCACTTATAAGTCTCCAGTTGCACCCTTCAGTATTTCATAGTGCAGTAAATTATTCAGGAACGGAGTTCGTTTTCAATAAATTGCCATCCAAGTCGGTGTTGCGCTCAGCAATATGTCGCTGGTTGAGCTTGGGGCCAATGCTCGCTATCATAAACAACGCTGTTTGTTGTGATGGCTCAGCATTGTTTCCCAACCAAATGCTAATGCACTCAATAAGCATCGTTGCAATTTGGCGTCGGTTGGGCAATAATGCAGTTTGTTGTAATAGCTCAGCATATTGCCCCATCGATGCTATTGCCCTCGGCCCAGCAGCGGCATGCTGATTGAGCGAAATGACCCGGAGGCTCGAAACAGACCGAGAGGTGAGTGACGAGTCGGTTTTGAAACGAAAACAAATGCGGACGTGTTTTGGCGACGGAAAAGATATACAACATCGGACATTATACCACTTCATCAAAAATGATTGCATACCTAAAGGCTGATATACAAAAATTAACTTGTGATAATTATTTATTAACCATTTGCTTAACTTTTATTTGCTATCATTGCATTGTTTAAAATAAGACAGAGACAGATTTGTTGCATCAACAGCACCCAAAGATGCTTGCAGAAAGGTGTTAGTACAAAGTTACTTAGAAAATATGTCTAAAGGTAGAGCCGACCGAGTGGTCCGGAAGCCGAAGGCGAAATTAATGGCAAATAGATGAAAATTTGTCATTAGTAAAATATCAATATTGTTGTCTTTTTCGACCTTAAGGGCCAGTTATAGCGACACGAAAAATGCAACCGAAGAAAATTTCTTTAGCTTTTTTGGACCACTTAAAGTTAATGCTCGAACTCAATCTTAGTCTTAAAATGTTGCTTATGAATTATAAAGTTGGTTTATCAAAAAATAAGCAAATTATCTTTACATTTTCAAAAAAAAAATTTATTAATTTTTCTGTACGTAAAATTTTGTTCGTTCAGAAAAATTAATGAATTGTTTTTCTAGAAAAATTTAAGATAATTTACTTACTTTTTTTTTGACAAACTAACTTAACAATTCCTAAGCAACATTTTAAGACCAAGATTGAGTTCAAGTGGTTAAAAAAAGCTAAAGAAAATTTTTACGGTTTGGTTTTTCGTGTCGCTTTATCTGCACTCTTATCAAAGCAGTGAGGTAAAGAAATAATTTTGCAAGGCTACTGAAAATCAGCGCATCTAAAATCACAATTGTAAGTCTTAAACTTAATAAACAGATAATAGGTAACGATCTGTTTTTATTGACTCTTATTTAATATCTGTCTTAAGCTCAAGATTTTGTCAACCGTCGTTTGCCTAAACTGTCAGGCCTATAAGACCTCGATAGTTGCCACGGGTTAATCAATCAGGTTATGGTTTAAACCTAGTTGTGTCTGATTCAACTTCGTTTTGGTTCAATGGTTGACCATATTTGTTGTCCTTGGAGGTAGAGACTTGAGACTTGGACTGAGTAGTGTCTCATCGTCCTGAGAAATAGTCTTTCTATTCTTTTAGTATCAACTGCTTTTGTACTCCCATTTTTGTTGTGTTAAGCTTAGATTTGGTAATCAAAACCTAAAGTTGGCCTCTTTAACCTTTTAAATACCTTACGGATCTCTTGCTTGACGGACTACATATTTGTCACCGTTTCTAATGCTAAATTTTCTTTGGTCTAGCTTCATATTCTTCAACTTTTCTTGTCCAGCAGACGTTTGCACCCGTCACCTCAATCGGGATTTAGTACACTTATTGATCCTCTACACTTTCTGCTGAAGGGTATCTTTAGCGATCTAGAGGAACTCGATCGAAATACGTACTGGTAGTTGGTTCCGATTTTGAATATTGATCTCTTGAACGTTTGGAACGTTGATCTCTTGAAGAATAATGTTAACGTCATATCACGCCCATTACTCATTAATCTACTCGAGAAGAACTGCATAGAAAACATCTTTGGGGACATTGTCTGCCTTCTCTAATGTGTGATGAGTCTCAAATGAGGTTTATACTCCGGAATTGTGCTTTCTTACTTATCACCATCAGTCGCTTACGTGTCCGAAAACAACAAAACCACATCCAAACAGCCACTTGCCTCTACTCGTTGAAGCAGTTACCATTCTTGCTACCCCAAGTATTTACTATCGGAAATATGGGATACCCTAACGCACTTTGTTAGCTGAAGGATAACAGCATTTAAATCCGAGGCCTGCTCATCTCGCAACATCCTAACTGGTAGATTTTTAAGTGGGGAATGTTGGACAGCTCTCGTTGAATTTGTTGAATATGGTTAAACATTCCTGCCACATTCGGCAAGCATAAAGAAATGATCGGGTGGTTTGCATTTTTTGGTTTAAAAACCCAAATCCACCTCGTTCTCCACCGTATCATTCAAGGATCTGTACATTGATCAGTCGCCAGACTTGTAGTTCGTCCCGAAGAGGTGAAAATTTGTTTCAAATCCATCCATCTGCCTTGGACCAATTCCTCCACATTGCATCCCTATTCCATCTTGAAAGGAAAACACTCAGCGTCGCAAATTAATGCAAACAGAAAAAGCGCGACAACAAATCTTGTCATAAATTTGCGCCAAACAAACAGCGCTTCAGTGCGAGCAATTTAAAGTCAACGCAAATTACATTCATATGCTCAGTAGCGTGTAATTAAATATGAAAATAATGGAGGCAAAATTTAATTAAAAACTGTATGCGTATCTTTATTACGTATACGTAACGTATGAGCAATTATCTTCTACTATTCTAACTAACTCTGCCGTATGTGTGTTTCCTTTCAAGCAGTCTGTATATGAATAATTTCAATTTATGCCTGTGATTACTCTGCCATCTTGTTGTGTTGTGTGCCTTTCACTGTTTTCTAAGATCTGCCTCGACAAAAGGACACGCACGTAATGGCATATCACAGCGCGTTACTGTGTTTTCTAATTAATTCAAATGAGAAATTGTCATCATTGTCATTGTGAAAAGCAAAAGAAACGAATATTTACTCCTTTCTCGCAATAGTATGAGTGTAAGTGTGTACATCCTTGTTGTGTGACTAACATAACAAAACCATGATTATCTCCCAATGTCGCCATTAGTTTTTCTTATCATCCGCACTAGGTATATACACACATGAACTACAGCACTAATACTCTGCTTTATTAGTCGCAAAAGGATATAAAATGTTGGCTCTATATTTGGTGTGTTCTTTTTGGGGTTTCTACGGAAACTACATTTGTCATGGGACGTGTGGGGCTGGGGGTCCCTATGGTGTTTTACAGTTTTATGCTACATGACGACGACGACAACGACGAGTTGAGCGGGTCCCACTTGCCTACACACAACACATGAGCGTGTGGATAAATTTCGACTCGAAAGTTGTCGCAGGATGTGAGGGAATTAAATAATATTACTTTAAAGTGTGGAGAAAATTGTATACGAATAAGGCTCGGATGTATAACAAAGTTGTTAGTCTTTAGGTGGGTGCGGATGATAGTTTGGGATTCGTGCTCTGGCAGATGGAGCCACAGTCAGTCCCACATCTAGCGGTGGAAATGAAATCAAGAAAACTTATTATAAATTCATAAACGAATTTCGTAAGTTGAAATTATATTTGGCAAAGCAAATTTCGTTTTATGCCAGGTTAAAATGTAGGAACACAATTTGGTGGTAAGTAAATTCCCTCGGGGCATATTTAGGGTGTGGCGCAAATGTATATGAAGGGGATTTGATTTAAAATTTTCTCATTAGGGACTGATTCGGGATCTGTCATCATGTTCATGCTAATCAATGCAAATTGCGTGATGGAACACCGGAGTCAGAGCTACTTTGTATAAATTGTTATGCGTTAAGGTCAATTGGAAAGATGCTTAGGGAGGCTTGACTGCGCACTTTATTCAAGCTTTAATTGATCTGTCATTTCTGCAGCTTGTGTCTCTAAACGAAGACGAAAAAGGGTCTAACTTCAGGCGGAAACGTAGAAAGAGTTACATATTTGACCGCCATGATCCTTAATTTTGAAGGCCCGCGGAATTATATTGTTGATGATCGATTTTTCCACTCGTGCGGGCTGCTTGCTAATACTCAAGTTAAATCAAGTTGAGGACCGTTTTCAAGCCAGCATTTCACTCTGAAACTAGGGCATCTAACGAGGGCTTGATGCTTCCCTCTATTTTTGTTAGGATTGCTTTATTAAACTTTTACCACCGCAAAGTAAAGTAGACAAATGATAGTTGATTAAATTCCGAGTGACATACTCCAAATCAGCCTAAAGGTATGCAAGGATTTCTAAACAGAATGGTTCAAACTGTTTAATTTTGGTCTGTGTCTCCCATTGAAAGTGAATGGCAGTTTTTTCGGGTCCCAGAAGCAGTTTAATGAACAGATTCAAAGCAGATAGATGTCAAATTAAACTATGTACTTCTCCTTGCCTCTGAAAAGGTAGTTGCTTGAGGTCTTAGGTCCTCTGCTATACCTGTGATAAATGCCCAACGTGAATCTCAGAAGTGTCGAGCAGAGTATAAGTTTTGTAATGATATAGATGGTCATTGAAACAGGCTTTGTGTATAACAAATCTACTCTGTGACGCCAAAAAGTATGCAACGTAATACATCTTTTTAAGGCTTACTACGATGATTAACATCGGAAACTCGAAACAGAACGCGAAACCTTTTTCGACAGGTCCGTCCGCGTCAAAACTCATATACGCAGTGGAAATATGGTTAAGTACCGTGCAAGTAAAGTCCTTCGAGCAGGTCCAGTCCGAAATTGGTGGTTAGATGCGACGGAAAAATAGTTGATGTCGTAGATTACATGCTGTATGACGAAAACTCGCGGATATCCCCACGCGACTTTGGCGAAAGGTAGCGCAGCTAGGATTAGGATCTTATTTTGTGTTTCCCAGGCATCGAACCTAAGACCTCTCTCTCCACAAAGTTATGTCAATCACAAAATTTTATTTTATTCACAAATTTACAGAGGCCCGCCCGGATAATAAGCCCGAAGCACTTGTGCCCACCTTCTGACATTAACCCGCATGCAGCTTTTTTATGCGCCATAAAATTGTAAACTATACAAACAAATTAGAGGCCGTAAAATGTTTGTAAACAAAATGTCACAACTCTTTCCTTTTATGGCCACAGCGGAAAAATTTATATATATATATTAAGCTCTAAAGCCATTAAGAGTAAAATAAAAACACACACAATCCAGAACCATTAACCTCTTGAAAATATTCCCATTTTACTGCTCTGACGTTTCGTGCCTGTTCGCCAATATCCCCTCGAACACATTTGATCTGGTTTACCCTTTCTCCGCGCACCACCATCAGAAGTCTGATGAACGTTAAAACACAAGAAATAAAAATATAAAAAAAGAGAAATAAATAAAGGCAAACAGAATACCTACCGTTTTTGCGAGATGGATGGCTGCAGGATTATTCCTTTGCGCGGGCTTAATTTTTTGTTCCCGCCATTTTATTGTGACTTTGTCCCGCGCGCAAGAACGGGACGTATCCACCTATAAAATATAGATTTTTTTTTATTTCCTCCAAGGAGCCGCGACTACATTTCAAAAATAATGTACGCCATTGCCTTTCGCATGGAAACGTCAAAGGCAGATCTGAGAGATGGAGAACGAAAGAGAGCGGCGCAAAGTAAAAGCCAGGCAATAAAACATATACAGCACACAACGCGAACACATTAGAAGAAGGAGTATAGCATTTCGCCTAAGCCGGATTAATGGAGGTCCTTAAAATGGTTTTTATTACACGCGGATTTCTCCCGGTTGTTTGTGTTTGAAACAATGACAGAGAGGACACACACATAAAAACCCACGTTCCACGTCCTTCCATTTTGACTTTTATTTCCTTCCCCCATCGGCCAGGATATACTCGCACTCTCTCACAATGTTGTGTATTTTTATTTTTATTTTTGAGCAATAAAAAGATTGTTTGATGTCCTGCGAGATGCCCGGTTGGATATAGAATATAGATGAACGGATGAATGGAATGTGGCTGACGGTCTTTTGAATAAAAATGAATACATTCATTGACACTTCGTCAGTGTGGCGGATGCGATGATGGCAAGGACACATTCGCATTAGAACACCACGCCCGATTCTTGACGTGTAATGAGATGTTTATCTCGGAGAGGGCCATTCCTTTCTGTAGGCCGACGTTTATGTGCACATTATCGTTATTATTACTTGCGTTCGGACAGCGAATTAAATGTCACTTTTACGATCTCGTAAACGGTGGAACGATCAGCTAAAAGTCCGGGCGCTATGTTTAATTTGTTGCTCGAAAAGTGGGACGAGTTGTTCCTTCTTCTCTTTTTTTGAATCGATAAATATTCGTATTGGATTTGGAGCGCGCTGTTGTTGCGGAATATGGATGCCTGTTGTTTTATTGAGCTATTAAACTTAAATAATTTGCCTTTTGCGGTGGAAATTTATTGATGTGGAAAAGCGTCCTTTCAGTGGTGCTGTGGCGTGGGCGGCTCCGAGGTCGGCTTTGACAGAGAAGTTGTTATGATGGTGGTTTTTGTTTTTTTTTCTTTATGAGCCTCACTGGAAATCGTTTGCGTAATTTTTATGAAGGTCCTTCTATTTAAGGAAAATTATCTTTGTGAGGGTGCGGAGATGGTGGTTGGACTAGTTTCATCCGATGCCCCACATTTAGTTGGAATCTTAATTAGCAGGCGAAGGGAATGCGCGATAAAACGGTTTGATGGGGGTTAGATATAATAAAGATAAAGAGGTGTTTTGCAAAAGGTGATTTTGCTGACAGGGCTGGGTGCAGTAAAATTGTATACTGGTTCGTGTAGGCTACAAGATTTTTTGTCGTTTGAACAGTTTTATTCTTTCCGAATTAAAGTGGAAAACCCTTTGGCTTATTTTAAAAATACAAAAGTGAAGGGACTTGCATTTATTTCCATATTTCTAACAGTAATTCCTTGTTCGGACATCCAAATTCTACAACTTTAGTTCATATGAGTGTCAAGATATAGCGTTTTAATGTTTTTTACGTGGGAGGGGCCACGGCCTTTTTTCTAATTCTACCAACATTATTTTAAACACCGACAGGCAAAATTCGTCTCAATTTTTGCAATACATCAGGCCAAGGCTGTCATAAATGTAAAGATTAAGTGTTTTAAATATGTAGCTTTGTTTTAATGGGAAGTGCCACGCCCCTTTGTTAAATTTAGTGTGCGAATTCGAGTGCAACGATCTGTCGGAATTTCAGTTACTCTGAGACTACTTTCGAGTTTCGCAAACACAAACAGATCGGGTCTTAAGGTCGTTTTCCACTTACGTCTGACAACATCCGAGAGTCATGAAAGAGCTTTGAGATTCAGCAGTTCGGACTCGGCATAACATAAATGTGCGTGGTACTGTCAAATCTAAAGGTTTGTCAATACTTCCTAAGACCATCAGCCCAGACCTTCTTCGAAACCAGCAGTTTAGAAATGCCGCAAAAGGTATCACCGTTTTCTAAAGACCCTTTAGAGATGCAAAGATTTATTCATTCCTCTAAGCTATGGGAATGTATTACAGGGGCCATGGGAAGTTGCCCAACTTCAGCTATAGAAGTGCTATTGGAGCTGATTCCTTTACATCTTGTAGTTGAGGAATGTGCAAGTAAAACGATTCTAAGAATGGCCAAGGAAGGAATAGGAAGAGGAACTCACTGAAACAGTATGACGCACTAATCAAAAAACAACCATTTTTGGCCTTTCCAAGAGACGATACCATCAAAAGATTTGATTTTCAAAAGAACTTTGTTACCAGGCTCAGCAACAAGAAAAGCTGGAGCAATCCACAATTCACAGGCTGAGCAAGCATGTAACAAAGTGGTATACAGATGCGTTAAAAACTGATGAGGGAACTGGAGCAGGAGTATTCGGGCGTAGAACCAAATATTCTGAACCAATGGGAAAAAGTACCAGAATCTTTCAGGTTGACAGAAACAAAACCAACTGTGATATAGCCATAATGTCAGACAGCCAAGCTGCTATTATGGCACTGGACTCGTACATCAATAAATCCAAACTAGTGTGGAAATGCCTACAAAAACCTAATAAACTGGTTAGGAGAAACGAAATAACTCTCTGTTGGATACCTGGCCATGTGGGAATAGAGGGTAATGAAATGGCCGACACCCTATGAAGGCAGGGAGCTTCACAAACTTTCAGGTCCTGAACTATTCTACGGAATAGGGAATCACACCCTCAAAGAAGAATTTTGGAATATAGAGAAAGTAAACAGGGCAAGTACCTGGCATTTCACTAAAGGCATGAGGCAGGCAAAAAAACTTTTGTGACAATACAACCGGAAAAGATTCCAAGCTTGCATCGGAATGAGTAAAAAAAGGGGGTACCAAAAGGTCGCAGTACAATAACCGCTTTCACATAATAATAATAACTAGTACAGCCCGTGGTCGAAATTCGACCAATTTTGTCTGTAGATAAAGTAACGAAAGCCAACTCGTTTTTTACTTTTATTTATTATTTATTAAATTAATTTATTTATATGCTTAATCTTAATTCATATACCTTTCTGCTGTGACAAAAAGAATTGAAAAGGCCAAAACATGAAGGTTCGTTTCCATAGTAACACCTCGCAGATAACTCTGCAATGCCCCTGAAATCAGTTTTTATGATTGCCTACTTTTAGGGGTATTTAAATTGCATACCTTTATGGGCTAAGGAGACTCTTCAACAGGTTCTAGTCTAAGATGATTAAATTCCTTACTATGGAAACATGACGGCGACAAACTGAAGGGCAACAAAATGCTTTCAATTAACTGCTAAGCATTTTGTATGGGAAATCCGTAACTTCATTTTACCAGTCTTAATGGCGACGTATACCTACGATTTTTTGTTTCTGCACATCTATGGCACAGTACCTTTCGAATGACATAAGTTTCATTCTACTCATTTCATGATTAGTACTTAAAAAGTGCACGGAAACTTTTTATGTTTACGTATTAATATAATGATACTATGGGAATGCTCTATAGCTGGCAATGATTACACTGTCATTCGCCTCAAACTTCAATGTAAATCACAGGTTTTTGCGGCAAGCGGAACGCAACTTGATTTTTTTTAAGTGATCAGCTTCAAGCCCGTAGTGCGTTATGTAATAAGTAAATTTGCAGCCATATACCATCGGGACTGATGTTTCCATAGCCTGTCTGTCAGTTTTATCGCAATACACGTAGACACCGTCAGAAATGGGATTTTTGGTTACAAGAACTGTTCACAGCTTGTGTCGAAAAAGAAATGTTTTTGTAGAGCTAGGTTTCTTGCATTCTAAAAATGTTTCTCAATTAAAACTGAGTTTTTTCTCGCGCAATTTGATTTTTCAACTCATATTGCAAGCTTCGAACACAAAATGCCTCTTCCCGCTGACTTTAATTACTTAATTTACAACTTTGCAAAGTTTTGCACAATTTTTAAACTTTTTTACAGCTCCCTTGTCTTGATAAGAACCTGGCTTTGCACTTTTGCCATTAAAAATTCATTACACTCACATTAAATTTCAGTTCCACAAAATTTGTCGTCGACGCCGCGACGTATATACAGCACTCCACCGCCACATACAGGAATACTCATTTAAAATTAAAATAATCAATGTATTCATAAATTTAAGGAACTCTTCCGCTGGCAACTTCTATCAAGATATGAAAAATGTTCGTCAACCTTAAAAAAAAAAAAGAAAAAAGTACACAAAACCGACACGATGGAAAAGTGGCCATCCTTTGAAAATTTCATCCTCACGTCCTTGCATTTGTCTTTTTCTTTTAACAAAATGTCTTCCACCAAGAAATTCGCACACAAATACACACAGAGAGATATACAGAGTTGACACTTGTCAGTGCCGCACTCCTCGCTCGTTGCAAATGCGTTCGTAATGAGTCCTTCGGTTGACAGAGAGACGTCTAGTTCGCGTGATATCTAGCAGGCAGTTGCCTGTTTCGGTGAAACACACCCGGAATTCTTAATGAACATCAAGGATGTATATATCCGCACTAACTTTAAGGACGAGATTGGGTGTTCTCTTCTTCAGTTTGTTTTTTTTTCTTACTTTTCATATCTTCCACCGTTGTGTCGTTTGACAGAATTTGTTAACGAATGTTATTACCAGAACACTTTGAAACAACTTATCAAGGATAATTATTAAAATTATGTTTTGCAAAATTATAAAAGAAGAGATAGAAAGTAGAAGAAAGGAAAGGGATGACGATGATGGGCGGGGTTGGGCTGTACTTTGGGCATCCCACAACACGATGGGGGAAAAAAATTAATTAAATGTGATTCTTGTAGCGTTTTCCGTTTCAATGTTTATGGCGGTATACTTTGCGGTTTGGCGCCGAGTAGAGTATGTGTTTGTGTCAAGTGCGAGTGAAGAAGTTATGTAACAAGTTTGGGTTGACATATTAACTTTTGTCGTTGGGGAGAGACACCAGAATTAGGAACCATACAACTTTGAGCTCTTGGGATCTGCTTAAGATTGGAAGGAAACGAAAAATGATCTGAGGTTAGGAGGAGGCTGGAGGTATTTTGATTTTTTCGGCGGAATTATTCTGTTCATATGAACGTGTAGGCAACAAAATTAGTTGATATGTCTCTTGAGTTTGTGATGAGTCCACTTTGTGCCTAGTGTTTTTTTAACAAGCTTGAGCGTAACATAGCCTAGTTCTTACAAGCTTAGGAAATGAGTTATTTCAATCCGACATAAGGTCTTCTTCTACTTTATCACCCTAAAAGAAAGATTCAGCTTCAAGCTACCTTAAACATCTCTGGGTGATTGCATTACAAAAAAACCTAAGCCGATCTTGACCTTCTACAATCTTGGCTATTTACCACACATTTACACTAACACAGAAGTCTGGACTTTGCACTTAAGATAGCTTAAGAGATTATTATGTGCGCTAAAGCAAAAGTCTTAAACGTGCGCCATCAACCCTTGGCAAATGTTTGCTTGTTTCACTGCCTTTTCACTTCATATATCTAACAAAAGATGCGTAAATGTACATCCAGTTGGCATCACTGAAACGCACACTGAAATGCGCACACCAAACAACTCACATACAATTATGTAAGCAGTTGCGCACACGAGTGCGTTTGCCTATAATCAACTTTCTTTTTCTCTTTATATCTTAATCGCCCAGGTCCAAGAAAAGATTTTTTTATGTGCGCTTAGTATCAAAAACGCGCATAACAACTGACATCAATTTTCATACACGATAGCGCACACAAGTAGCATATTTATTTCTTGCATTTTTACTTCCATTTGTGTAGTAGATAGGCATAGCCACAAATGTCGTGAATCGCAATTTCTTTGCGCACATCAAATGCCTGTGTCACATCGGTTGCGCACATTACTTCAAAGGGTAGGTACAAACCTCACAAGGGCAACTCAAATCTGTATGCGGATACGACCAAAAGTAAAATATATCCCATGGACTTTTGTAGTGCATTTGGTAGCGCACATTTGTGTCACCTCTATTGCGCACATTGCTCTATAAAGTACAAATTTTACAAGTGCAACTCGAATGTGACCAAAAATTAAATGAATCCCACTGCCTTTTGAAGTGCGTTTCGTAGCGCACACTTGTTCGTGCGCTACGTTCTCTTATCATATAGGTGTGAGTAGAATTCATTGAATTTGTATCGCCTCGATTGCGCACACTGCTCTATCAAGTACAAATTTTATAAGCGCAACTCGAATGTGACCAAAAATTAAATGATTCCCACTGTCTTTTGAAGTGCGTTTCGTAGCGCACACTTGTTCGTGTGAGTAGAATTCTGTACAAAATTTTCCAAATGCTGGTTTCCTTTAAATCGTCCTCTATTCACTTAAGTGTGATCTGAACTGAATAATAATTCGCATGAGCACGTACCATAAAATTTATGTAAATTCCATCAGAGAATGACTTTTTCCAACAGACATGAAACGGAACGAGCAATAAATAAATCAAACCACTTCCGAACATTACACATATACTCGTATACACAAATTACCACAGTAAACATGCTTCCTTAGCCATATACGGAAAGGGGTTCGGCTCTGCTCTCCCCCAACAGGACATGTGAAATAATTTCTTATCCCCCTCCTGGTTCTTGGAAATCACTTTAAATTATCTTGATATCGTTCGAGTTGGGATATGGATGCAGGATGCTACTATCCCCGTTTACACTTGATGTGCTATTGATCTATGCCAACAGGACATTCAACGCATGCTATACACACACACACACGCAGTATGCATTCTCTACAAATTGTGATTGCAAAACTTCGCCCCACACCGACACCGCCCAACATGAGTGAATAATGCCACATCGTACACCGCCCCATTTTGGGGTTGGCCATTCAGCTTATCTTTTCCACAGCGCGCGTACATTATATCCTAAACATTCAGCCGGATAAGAGTCCTTTTCTTACCCCATCTTCGGAAGGTTTTTTTTCTTCTTTTGGGTGGGGTAGATAAAAATTATAATCATGTACCCAGTCTCGGAGGGATGGAATGGGAAAATGGTTGGCAGGACCAAAAGGATGTGGAAATGTGTGTGTAATATAGTAGTTCGTCCGTTTTTCTTGGAATGTATGATGATTGCTTCAATGAAGTGCGCTCCTTCAGAATATGTGTTGAATACATAAATCTGTGTGCGATATGAGTTCAAGGATTTCCGTAGAATTCCATCCCTTGTGTCGAGCTCATGTGTGGAAGAAAACGACAACGACCACGAAGTGTAAGAAGAACAAGTGTAAAATTTAAGATTTCTACTTTCTTCGAGATCTCTAGAGGGAAGATGTACGTCTCAATGGGGGTGTGGAGTATATCTATATGTGTGTGTGTGTGTGTGTGCATCGAAAGGATATGTACGAATGCCATCCAACCGACAGATATTTATGTGTTTGAAAAAAAACCAAGAGCTTAGAAATAAATGAGAAGAAAGCTAAAGAGTTATCTAAGATATGCAAGCCCCTCGCCTACAATAAACATCGAATGCGGCGTGCTGGGTACAAGCAGATTAGAGATGAACTTTTTAAAATTAAATCCAGATCCGGAATGTTATGTGTGAATAGTGCTCGCTGGGTCGTTTTTTTTTCTTTTGCATTTAACGCAGACGATAGGCGGAGAAAGTTTGCAAAATTTTGTATAGGTAGAGCTTGGGTGGAAGTATACTTCTGTATGGATGTGGAACTTGAACTCAAATTCCTCGATGAGTTTAGAAAGTTGTAATGGGATTGACATTCGCATTAGTTTTGTCAGATACTTTAGAGAAGTGCTGAGATTTTTTGGATTTCAGCAAATGAAATCGGAAAATTTTCCGGTAGTCTCGCAGGAGCGTATGGGTTCGAGTCTGGGTTGGAATAGATTTTCAAATGCGTCCCTTAACATTTTCCTCTACTTTCAAAGAGCTATCGAAACATAAGGCCAGTCAAGCTTAGAAAGATCGCATTTTACCAACGCCATCTGTTGGCGCTCATTACTGGGTTCGATTCTTAGATCAGTCTTTAAAACATGATTAGTTGGCGCAAAAAGTCCGTAAGGGACCCAAGGTCTAGCATTCGTTTTGTATCCTATTTAAACTGCGGTCTTTTTAAAGAAGAATCCTTTCTCTGGTTCTGTGGCTCATAGCTACCGAAAGGTGCCTTCAGTTGGCCTAAGGTATTGCTATTCTTGTCTATCGTTTGGTGATGCTTTCGATTTTGAGTGAGTCTTGTCAATGTTCTTTTTAGCTGCCACTGATATGCAAGGTTAACTGCTAAAAACGGAATGCAAGCGATCAGCCGACTTGAGCTTTAGACCTCTATCCCACATTAAAGCTCCAAGTGTTTTTCCTGCAGGACTGCATTTTCAAGGCTGTATTCTTGTTTTTTCTATAGTTTCTGTTGTAGAATGCCTTTTTCAAAACCCAAGCTGACGTTTTATCTCGTGCCCTCCCTATTTTGAAATGCAAATGAACGCCAAAACGACTCGCCAGAATGGAGTGCCCCACGGTTGCATACAAAGACCTATACTTTTCCGTACAGCAATCGAATGCACTGCAACGTTCCACATTCCCTGACATAGGCTTACCCAAGTTGCATGAACTCCTGTCAGGCGATTTCCGGGTGCTTTCCCGTTTTTCAAATCATAATCCATCACATCTATCAAATTCTCTTTAGCAGCTGTCAAGCACCTACATCGATCCAACATCTTTCCAACCACTAAGTGGATCTTCGTGTATCTATGACATTCACGCTTTCAAATTATTCTAATCTTTCTCAAGTGCATCATGACTCATGGTACCTGTTCCTGTCCACCTCTCGTATACATCAAATCCCTTCTTCTTAATTCAAAGCAACTCAAATTTGACGACTTAAGTGCACTCCACAATGAGTTAGAATAATATTCGAACGACTATCGTTCCGCGGTCATTTTCCTGAGTAAGACATCGCTGTACCCCACCATAAAACTTTACATTCATCCGGCGACGGACAACTCCTCTATCAAAGGAACTAAATTCCTCAACACACATATCAAGAGCAGCAGCTGTCAGAAGAGATCTATTTCCATGTTGCATGTTGTATGACTGTGAGCGCGGCTATCCTCTGCAATTAAAATCATCTCAAAGGTCTGCGAGTACGTTGGGCAACAACAGGAAAAAAACATATATCAAACACGTTTGGTCGGGATAGGTATGTAATTCAGTTTTATTGCAGGGACTACGACCGACCGGGACGTCGCATCGTATGGAGTCGTCTGCAACAAGGAGGTAACTGCCGCCTGTCATCTCGAAGTGGATTAATGTTCGTCATACGCGAAAAGGAACAACTCCCCGAAACTAGTTCCTAAGAGAAACCTCGTCGTTCGGTTTTACGTTTTTTTATTCATCCTTCGATCGGTGTGTTATCTTTGTGTGACCACTTGATGCGTCGCCTCGTCTCCGTATATCCTTTTAAAGTGGTCGTAATAAATTTATGATTGGTCTGTTGTGTGCCGATGCCGGCGATAGCATTTTTTTTTTGGGCGAATTTTATGCGTTCCTTCTGGGGGTTATTTATACTGTGAACTGTCCCAGACTTTGACGACAACACGCTATCGGACTATGTGATAGTCGCCTCCGATTATATGGTGCACAGCTGGTAATTATTAGTGGCCGCTTTAGTCTGGACTCGAAATTGGATTGTTTTATGCCCGCCCGTATCTAGATGTCGTGCCAAAAAGACATTAAACGGCGGATAGACGGACTAGAGACAGTTCGAGTTCAAAGGAGAAGAAATTTTAATTCCCTTTGGGGTTTAGTTTTAAGACAACAACAGTAAGAGGTTCCGAGTTTGAAAGTATGCACATTAAACTGGTTGCACAAATTGTTTCCGACGTTTAAGGGAGGAGGCAAATGCCCCGGCCAAGACACCCGGGAAACGAACATGAAAATTGAGTGATTGGAATACAAATTGCCGGAAATAGTTGGCGGTCCTATCTGGTATTACTCGTGGAAGAACAATTTAAATGCTTCAAAAGGCACTCGAGTTTGTAGCGAGATATTGATGACTTTTTTATGATTTAAAAAGGTGCAACCAATATTTGTTGGGTAAACTGTTTAAACGCGGTCGAGTGTCGACAAATTTAGTGAACTATTGGGCTCGTCTGGTGAAGTGATTGTCCAAGGGCAATCACGACTTTCGTTGTCTTCATTCCGATGAGCTAATTTTGTGCCTCATTCTGAAATTCATCGAAAAGTTGTGGATCTGTCTGAGCGATCACGAGCGTCTGAACAGCAAAATTATGTTTATCACGATTTTTGGCGTAACTTCATGAAGGAGGGTAGAAAAGACAATAGTTTCTTCGACAGAGTTCAGTGCGCACCTATTTTGATCTAATTGATTTAGATGAACTAGAAAAATCCAGAGCGTATAAAACTTTAATCGGAAGCTACGAATATATACGTTCCATTTGGTCCATATTTCAAACAAATCGACTTTAAAGCAGCACTGTAATCAGTACGATAAATGCCGTGTATAGCCTGTCAATATAACGATACCAGCTCGATGGGCTGTAGCTAGGAGCAGCAACGTTTCTTAGTTGAATTACTCTTCGATTTCCTACAAAGTGTCTTGGAAAACAGTTGCCGAATATGCCATTTATATTATTGAACTCGAATTATTTCTTTGATTCTTGAAGTTCGAACATATTTTTTCAGGATTCTGCAAAGCATAGAAAAGGTCTTAGCAAATAAAAATTACCTACAATGTTCATTAGGGTTTCACCTTTAAGTTTTTAACTTTCTCGTATACGTAGTAAGAGAAAGGTATTGTAATCGTACAAAAAATCGAACTCGAGATTTTAATCAAATCTGACATTACGATGATAGAGGAACTCGAAAAAGTGGGTCTCGCAATTCTGTCCGTCTGTCCGTCTGTCCGTCTGTCTGTCTGTCCGTCTGTCCGTCCTTCCCGAGCTCTACAGCGCAAACGGCTGGACGGATTTCTTTCAAACTTCGGATTTGGAGTTGGTGGGCTTACAGTTCGGGGCCACTTTTTTTTTGCACGTTTTTCGAAAACGGCTCTAACGATTTCAACCAAAATTGTTGTTTGGGCTTAAGTAGGTGTAACTAAGATGGCTGCATACTCAGTTTTTCGCAGAAAAATCGAATAACGGTAATTTTGAAAATTGGTCATATCTTAAAAACGGTCAAAACTATTTCGACAAAAATTCATATTTAAGGTAATACGGTCATTCCCAACATGATGGCAAACTTAGTTTTTCCCTAAATTATCGTTCAACGGACTATTTTGGAAAAATTTTGTTTTTTAAGACTTTTTTTAATTATGGTTTACTTGGAAACGGCTATAACGATTTTAACCAAAATGTATACTTGCACTACCATATATAGGGTAAACATGGCTGCATACCCAGTTTTTGGCTAAAAAGTCGAATAACGGTACTTTTGAAAAGTGGCCTTATCTCGAAAACGGTCAATACGATTGCAACAAAAATAAATTTTTTATGTAATATGGTCATTCCTAATATGATACCAAACTCAGTTTTTCTCTAAATTGTCTATAATGGATTTTTGAAAAAAGGCATTTTTGAGAATTTGGTTTTCTTTTGTTTTACCTACATGAAAACGGCTAAAGTGATTTTGACCAAAATGCATACTTGGAGTATATTTGACGATTTTAACATTATTGCGTCCTTCATTTTCAATTCTATCCACCGGAAACGCTGATTTTGAAAACTGTTCAAATCTCGAAAACGCGATTTTCGATTTGGATAAAACTTTAAAAACCAAGTAATACTAACATCCTGAATAATACCCTATACTCACTTTTTAGCTAAATACTTGAGCAAGATTCTTTTTTGAACTCAACATTGCAATATTTGTTACTATTTTGTATGCATTATTTTCCAAAATCAGCTTTATTACTAAAATGCTTATTTACTATAACATAAGTATTGTTAATAAAACCCCGTACTTAGTTTTTCTTAGAGAAATGCAAATAATGCCGTCTTTTAAACATTACCGCACTACCAGTTTAAATGTAATCTCAACAAGTACTTGAACTCCTTTTAGCAAATATTTCCCACTTCTTTTTTTTCAACCATATTAATCATGAACCTTAAAATAATTCAAACCAATTGGAGTTTACACTATCAGAAACCCGCACTTCATTTACCCCCAAACACGTGTAAATTCAAAAACAAATCTCTGAATTCTTACATCACAAACCCTACTTCGAGTCATGGCCACCTACCAGCATCACCAGTTTGAAAAATCTTGTTTTATAGCCTATAAACAATAATAAAAGAAAAACAAACCAACCAAACTGATCATATGAACGAGGAAGTTTCGTGCGATCCAGTCGTGCACTTTATTTTCTATTGTTCTTAATCTGTAATTTATGTTCTTTTGAAAGAACGACAACTGGTGAACAAACACTTCGTATACTATTTGTACTATTGGTGCTATATGTTGAACTGTATGTGGTATCGTTTTTTAAGAATTATTTAGAGTTTACATTTTTTAAGGATGCTATTTCAACGAACCATAGAAAGTTTCAAGTTTAGTGTGTGTTATCGTATTTTTACAAAATGTATTACAACTTGAATTGGTTCCATATCATTTAAAATACACTTTGACCTTTTCGAAGAATTTTTGTAATGAATTTCTACTAGTTTTTCAGTTATTTAAAAAAATTCAAAATTTTGACGACCAAAGACAGTTGCTTATATCATATTAGTCTATTATATTTGTAAGTCGAACAAGTTGCAAACATAAGGACTTTTTGCTATTCTTGAGATATTTGTTAGAAGTGCCAAAATCTATAGCGCTTTGGTTTGCCTATTTCTGAATGTTGGTTATGGGTAAGCACTCGAGCTGGTTACATACATTTTTACTATGCCTCTTTGATTGGATCGTTTTAAGATTTCTTCATCACTTACTAAAATTACAAGCACTCTCGCATTACGGACACCCCTCTTAGCCGGACAGATTTCCAAATCGATAAAGAGTCCGACAAATGTCTGACATCTCACATAAGTACAAAAATATTTTAACAAAGTTGCTATATATTTTTAAGATTCTTAGTTTTATATATATTTTAAAGTTGCTAACAATTTTTTTTTTTTTTTTTTCTAATTTCAGGTAAGTTCGATCGAAGTGTATCTACTCCCGTTTTGCGTAAGTATGCGTTGCATTTGTGCTTAAGTCGCGGGTATACAAGGTGAAAATGGGGTATTTATCGACAACACACTTTGTTTTCATTCCGCTCCAACATAGAAATCGACACTTACCTAACCTAAATGCTCTGAATGATGCCCCAACATATTTCCCTATTTAACAATTACTCGAAAAAGCATCGTCCCAAAATGTGCATATCCATTGACGCGATGTGAAACTGTGGCCAGGCGGTCTAGTCTTGGAAACTTCTATTCACTCCAACATACCTGAAACAAATAGTGCTTTGAAGGTCGTTTAAGTAACAAACGATGGCGGTCTATTAATATCTCATACAACTGCTTATTGCTGTGTGAAGTGTCGCAAGGTAACAAAGCTCGGCGTTCTATGGGAAAGTTAAAAAAACCCTCCTAAAATGGGAGATATCACAGAAACGTACAAAAAGTTTTTCAGAAATAGGTAGTTATTCTCGAGGACAAAGATAGGTAGACTGCGCACAGGAGGAATAAATTGGGCATTCCGGATCGCTGCGGGAGTCCACCGACAGTAATCAATTTTTTCAACCATTTTCGGCCTATCAGCCGTGTACAAGTCATGTTTGGAAAAAGGTTAAGTCAAGGTTCTCTTTTAAGCAGTTAAAAATTATAAGCGCAACACACTATAATAGAGACCTCGCTTCTCCCGCCCATTCGTTTGTCCTTCCATTTCATACCTTGTCCGACCGGCTAAATAGTTAATACAACTTCCCATCTTCTTTGTATTTCTAAATATGAGCAACAAGTTAATGAAAGACTCAACGGGACAATCACTGCCCTGCCCACCCAATCGAGCTTTCACTGAATTATAAAATTTAAAAAATTCTTTGGTGCTACGATGAGCTAAACAAAGGTTCCCAAACTATTTTTCTTCGTAGACCCCCTGCTGCTACATTTTTTTCCATATTCCCAAAATTCCTCAAATGGAAAACAGACTCCAAATGCAAGCCTAACTAAAAAAAAAATGTCTTTCCTATCGAAACCATTTTTTCATCAAACGTAGACCTCCATCGAGTCTTCATGGCCCTTAGGGAAGCTTTATCCTTTTGACCTATCACCTATGTCCAGTGACTCGACCAAGCTTGGTTGTTTAAATGTTACACAAATTGGTGGGTACCTTTGCTCAAAAGATACGTCAATACTTTTGATGTCAAAAGTTCGACTGTGTTCCTAAACCATGCTGCCATCTGGTGGTAGCTTATTTATAATTCCTTCTCCGTAGAAACCAATTCTCTCAGTGGGAAATTTCTTCCTAAAAAACATAAACTATTGCTATGTGACAAAATGCGCATCCATGGCGCCCTGTGCGGGCTTCTTGTTGAACTCTTTGTAAAGTATGCCAAATAGTGAAAAGGATGTACTTTGTTACTGAAATTACCACGAGAAATTTGTTACCCTTCGGATCTGTTTGTGGGCTGTTTTAATCCAGGACCACCTGAATTCAAAGTTCCACGGGGATATAAATTATGTCACTCCTTCCCTGATTCCCAATGCAAATACTTTTAGTTCAAACGTCCGCCCTCTTTGACAGTGACAAAAAATTCCAAAAAGTATTAGCCACCCTTCAATGCAGGTACTGCCCTCTATCTTGGACCTCATTTTCACTTTGTATGCGCACTTCTTCTCCACTGGTCACATACAAACCAATCTCATCGCTCAATCCTCATAACCTTTCATCTCGTTTTCCCTAAGCGGGTGGCCAATAAAAATCAATTTTTAATCCCACAAGAAAGCATAAAATTATAATACACAGTAGCCGCTCCACATAAAGCAAGGAGCAGCAACAGAAAAGGGGCTAAAAAAAATAAAATAAAAAGCAAACTAAAACCGCTCCGGAACATTACCATAAAGCACTGGGTTCCTTTGCAGCTCCAATCTTTTCGCAACAAATGTATCTACTGCTCTACATCTGCACAGAGTCCTTAAATGGAAAATAATAATCAAAGGGTATTTATCTGTTACCTCCAGGATATGGACCCAAAGCGCTATGAATTGAATTGAAACTGTGTGCGTGTGGGTGTGTGTGTTGGAGCGCGCGAAAGGAATATTTATGTGCCAGAGCAATAAAATCATAAGAAAAAATACGAAAACTCCATTTTCATCCGCCGGCCGTCCGTCGACCACACCCGTCTTCGTCGTTCTTTGCGGCATCGAGGGTATAAAACCAACCCTTCCCAGGCATCAGCAACAAATTGCGAAAAAGTGTGTAATTCCACCCTGACCCGAACGGGATCATAAAAGAGGTTTCCATCTACTCCCGCTCCCGCACACCAGCAGCATATGTGTGTGCGTGGGGGAGATTAAAAACCGAAAATGTTCTGTTGTTGTTTTTTTTCGCTTGTTTGTATCCTCCTCATGCGATTAGTGTTTGTACTTTGTATCGCTCGATCTGATTACCATCGGTGTTGGGGAAACAAGTGTTTTGTGTATGTTCGGCGATATTGATTTTGTTTTGTCCTGCCAGCCGTACACCATGGAATGTAATTCAATTCTATAATTGCAATAACGGATTATGGACAATTTTCGACGTCGAATACAAAAGGAAAAACACATGCACGAGGGGGGGAACTTTAAGATACTTTATATCCCAACTTTTGGGTGGGTGTGGTGTACCTGGCAAAGAAGTATCCAATTGCCTGGTGGTGGTAATCCGTATATTGGTCGGTGGAACTAAAATCACCAGCACAATCCTGTTGGGTATACCTATACTGACATCAAAAGGAAATGAATTCGTTTTAGTGGCGTAGCAGCACTCGCCGTTCACACGGCATACGTTTACAACAGGAGAGGGATAATTTTTGTTTACACAATGACCTCTTGCCCGGTGGGTGGGCGGCGTGTGCGATATGTGGACGTAAAGAGTTATTGCATTTCACCGAACAATATCCTTATTTATGTACCGCTCCGTTTGGGTATCCTTTTATTTTGTACGTATCGATATGGATTTTATATGAGACCAGTAAATAATTATCGTTGTGGAGTTGACACATCCCAAGACAGAGTGTACATCGTGATGATGGTTTTGGAAATGTGTGCGGTGATTAGAACAAACTGAGAGCAGGAGGCTCCATATCTGATATCTGATTGGGTCTCTCTCCTGCTCAATAGAACAAGGAAATCTGAAATGAATCCTGTCTGAGGATAGTCTCCTACGTGATGTGGAAGCTAAAAATTTCCAATTAAGTACAATTTCGCATTTTGTGCGTACATGTATGAGTGTGAGTGGAAAAGATGTGAATATTTCAAAGGATATATCTGGAAATGGAATTATTATTTGCAAAATTGCACATGGAGGAGACGGAAAGGGATATGGATTCGAGGTTTTTATTTCATCTTCCTATCTTTTCCCTTGACATGCGAAGGAGAATATTTACTTTTGGCATCGAGTGGATTGTTGTGTGCTCCATGTGGATAATTACTATATACCTTTGGATATACTTGGAAGATATTAGATGAATATTTAATATTCAGTTCGAATGTGAGATGAATTTTCAATTTTCTGTATGCTTGTGCTACTTTGAAGTTGGCCTTGTTGCTGGGGTGGGGCGGCAGATGCGGTTGAGGTGTGGCTCTTGAAGTAGTTGAACCTAAGGCATTTAGCATAATTTTAGGTTAATGATAAAGTAAAGTACGTCACATCGTAGAGAACATTCACTTTCATGGGTTAATTTACTTTTAGATTACATATGCGGATGTGTATAGCATTTTTTTGGAAATAAAGCAAATCAACCCTTCGTAACATTTAGCATCCGCATTAATTTATATTTAAATCATTCAAATTGAGAACCAGAGTTAGGTGTCTTATTCTGGGGACTTTCTGAATTCTAACATCTTTTGGGTGGCAGCTATGGTAGGTTAGGGTTTTCCAATAAGAGGTGTTATTTTGATATTCAAAGAAAAATGCCATTTTTTGAGATAAATGATCGGATATTTATTTCATAATAAAGAGGAAGGTATAATGAAAAACAACATCAGCCAAATGGCAACCATGACCACGCTAACAGGACCATATCCTTTTTATGAAATTTTCCATAACAAAATCGCAAAGTGGCTGCCCTGTGTCCTCGATAGACTCTCGAATTCCATCTTTAAGGTCTTGAATCGACGCTGGGCTGTTGGCGTAGACCTTATCTTTCACGTAGCCCCAAAAAAGAAGTCGCAAAGTGTTAAATCACAAGATCTCGGTGGCCAATTGTGATCACCTCTTCGAGAGATAACACGGTCCGGAAAATTTTCCCGTAAAAGATCAATGGTTTCGTTGCTTGTGTGGCACGTAGCGCCGTCTTGTTGAAAGTAAACGTTGTCCAGATCAATACCATCCAACTCCGGCCTTAAAAAGTCATTAATGATGCCCAATTCCAAAGAACGACGAGGAATGGACAAAGCCGACAAACCTGGGTTTTCTTCAACACTTTGGGCTACAGCAGCAATATTCTCAGTTTTTCTTGAGCGACGCGCACGGGTTTTATTCTTCACATCACTAACTTGTCCCAACAGCTCGAATTTTTCCACCAATTTCTGTATTGCGGTCCGACAAGGTGCTTCACGACGACCCAAAAATGCTTTAGTTTTGCGAACTGTGACTGCAAAATTTTCACCATTTTTGTAGTTAATTTTTATAATTTCAATGCGTTGTATCGTGTGTATCGTTCCATTTTTAGTAATGGCGTAGTTTCTACTTGTCAAATGTCAAAAAATAACAGCTTCAAAATTGACAGCTACCGAAAAAGCGGGCTATTCAAAATAACGCCTCTTATTGGAAAACCCTTTACAACAGTATATGCATACAAAAACTCTTAACAGACCAACTAAATCAGTTGGATGCGTTTCAAAACTTACAAAAATTGCCCCTTAATGTTTTTAATATGATTTAAATGCAGGCGTATGCTGTTTCTACATTTGAAACGTTGCCTACTTTTATACAAAAGCCAGTAACACACTCCATGATATACAGATCAGCCTTTTCAAATTACTATTATATATTTTAAATGTGCCCAGCAGAGCATCGCACAATATGCCCCCCTTCCGTGGGGGTCAATTTAAATAAGCTGTAAAAACACAACTGCACAAAAAGAAAGTATATATGAAAATCTCTCCAAAAATAAATAATCTTGAATTGGATTTAACATTTTAAAGAAAGTCTCTCTCTCTACTATAGTAAAAATAAATCGGGCTGCAATAATTTATTTGAAACCTTGCCCAAATTTATTAAAACTAAAACTAAAATTTTTATAAATAGTACTTTAGGTGATGTACAAAAGGGCTCCACGGAATATTACCCCCTCCGGTGGGGGTCAATTTGAACTAAATACAAAAACACTGCAAATGAATTTAATTTAATGCCTTGAGAAGTTATACAGCGCTAAACATATCCTTTCAATTGAGATAGATTCTCTGTTCTGAAGAAAAAATATAACCCCTCAAAAAAGGGGCAAACGCGTTTCATATAAGCTATGTATTATATGTTACCCCCTTATGCTGATGTAATTTTTCTAGATAATTTAAAAGTACTCTCAAAAAGGGGCAGGGGGTCATTTAAAAAAAAAAATTAGAAACACCTGCCGAATAATTTGCATGTTTCTACCAAAAGTCTCAAAATTATGAAAAGGCTCCCCACAAACAAAACTGTCAGTACAAATATTTAAACCCCCTTAGGGATTGCCCCCAAAAATGATGAGATTTGCAAATATCAAAATCTTCGAAAATACGCTTCCAATTAGATATTATCTAATTTATTTTATAATGTGAAATTGGACACATGTAGCTGGAGTAAGCGACTGGGAAATTATAACCCCTTAAAAAATATTGCCCCCTCTTTGAAGGGTCACTTTCAAAATGAGTCCAATAATTTTAACCAGTATGCAATCCTTCTAATTGAATCGGTTTATGAGTTATTGGGTTTTTGAAAATTATGAAAAAGGGCAGGGGGTCAAACACAAAATTTACTGCGCGTCTAAATTGCTGATACACCATCAACTATTACCCATTTGGGCTGTACGATGTTGGGTCAGTCAGGATAAATTTTGCTCTAGATAAAGAACGAAAAGTTAACTTAAATGCCAGTTAAATATTTGAACCCGGGCTTTCAAATATTAATTAAAATAAAAAACCGACGACCCTTATTTTCTTCAATAGGTGCCATCACAAAAAAGCAGGCGTGACTTTTTCCCTTCAAACCTACTGACGGCAGCAAGTCAACTGAAAGAAGTTTCGCCTAAACTAGAAAGACCCAGTGGGCTGTTTAACGACAAGAACTTGTTGGCCCTCATTACAATCCAACACATTTTGTCGTCGCATTTAGTGTCCGCCCGCGTTCACAAAGTAGGTTGATGCGATTAAATATATTTACCCGCCTCACTGCTTAATGAATAAACATATATCAAAGCAAGACTTTCACTCAAATGAAAGCTCCATTCCGTTTGAATGGTTCTCCCTGCCGCTCCTCTTCGACAGTGTATCCTTTTGTGCACAACAAACATTTTTTTTCTTTTACTAGGTCACCCAACTAACCACCGACACACAACGTCGAGATACATTTTTCGTTCTAGTTATTTTCAGGTCAAAATGCATTTATTCCCTACTTCCCTCCATTACCTTCGTTTCTATTTCTTTTTTCTCATTATCATTACAACTTTCGCCACATATCCTTGCATACGTATCTGGGAAGTCAAACTGTTTTCGAAAAGCACAAAACTGTGCCAAATTAAGTGAAGATGTTTCCGTTCATCTTTTTTTTGGTAAAGTGCCGCGCTACTTATTAAGCTAAAAGTAAATGTTAAGTGCAAACAATATAAACTTCTACGAGTAGTAATTCATTTGCCTTCGTAGGGACGCACGGAATCTATATAAATGTGCTGAGAGAAAAAAAGGGAAGCGAAATTTTAATGACCACCTATTTAAATAATTAAAAGGCCAGGAATGGGGTGTCGGTTTTTTTTATAGGTCAGTCAGTGTAGCACAGCGCGCCCCATCATTAAACATCATCCTTCCGCGTTGTGTCGTCGTTCGCATTTCACTGCCGCTCGACTGCGACTCGTTGCTGTGAGCTGTGCACTTCTCTCCTCTCTGAGTGATTAATGTCAACGCAATTAAAAGAATTGTAAAATTTATAGCTGCCGGTCTTGTTGGCTCTTTTTAATTATACGAGGGCGCAGCAATAAAGGTTTCAAGGCTTAACCAGCGCCGCGAATCTGCATAAATACATTTCGTTTTCATTACACACTCCGTACATACAGAGAGAGAGAGGAAATGGCTAATTCAAAATCAGGACACTCAAGGACACACCATATGCCGCAGCAATTCCTAGTTCAATAGCAGATTGCTTGGTTTTTGGCAAGATTTTTCTTGCGGCCACCCTCTGCATTCGGTATAGACTTGCATCGTTCAGGATAAATTGAAAAGAAAAACAACTGTAATTGGTTTCCATTTCGAATAGCTACCACAACAACATCGAGTACTAACCGAGTTCAGAAACAACCCCGAATATCGGACTACTGACCGAATGAAATCGATGACTTATCGAGGCACTTGGGTTGCTTCCTTGCTGCACTCTGTGTAAATAGCTGCAAACAGGAGTCGATGTGTTTGATCCTCCTGCTGCTGCTGCATACAACAAAAGGTCAGAAATCAAAATATTCCAAAAGCTGTTGTCTTTTTTTTTTTGGGTGGAAAATATTCCCTTTTATACAGAGGGTTGCCATTGAATATGGTTCGGTTTGAGCAACAACAAAGAAAATTCGATTCTAAGGATACCCCCCTTCTAAATGGTCGTCGCTTCACTTGGGTTTCAATGCAGCAATTACCCTCAAAAATATAAAAACCACAAATCATTTGTCTCGGTCCTTTTATATATATGAGAGCGGCAGAGGGTGCCACAAGGATTCTTTTTTTTTTTTAATTTTTCGGTTTTATTAGCTTTAAAAGTGCCACACAGATACACGTACAATACAGATGGTTAGGCGTTTGGTATTTATTTTATTTTTTGCTCGTCGAGAAAGATGAAAAATTGGAACGCCATCGATTCGAGATACATATTGAGATTGATGATTGGGCGGAGGAGAATTCGATATGTGCCTGTGTCCTAGTTCAAGTGTGCAATTTTATGTGTTGTGGGATCGGACATTTTTTTTTTTTTGCTTTTATTTTATTTATGACCTCGTTTGGCTTGGCATCGAGTGGTGTGCGGTATGAAATTGGCTATTTTAGAGGAATGCAATTAATGGTGGGAAAATATTGAAGAGCACTCTGGGTGTATGTTTTTACTGTGGAGAGGTCACGAATGAAAATGGACGGTGTCTTTACTTGCGGAAATCATTGGCCGGTTTAATTAAAAGTAAATATTTGTGAAGAGCTTCGTGTGTTTTAATTTTTAAACGATGGAAACTGACAGTGCTGGGCCAGATAGCGGGGCAAATTAAGCGGAATTGTGAGTCGTTTCGTGACATCTGGATCTGGAGGTGTTTTAATGAACTGATGAGGTTATTTTGCATATCTCTGGGATGCTGGCGGTGGTGTGTAAATATGATTTTTCGTTGCATACTTGTAGTTGTCTTTTGAATTAATAATTTGATTTTAAATGAAAGTAAATACACGGCACACTTGCTTTTTAACAGGGCGTAGTTATTTTTAATATATGTTGGGAATACCCTTTTAAGTATACACGAAGTACATATCTATACTTGTTGCGGAGACCATTTGAGAAGTATAATTTGGGCCGATGTCAGTTGTCGTTGATTTTTAATCAGAGACCAGTGGCTTCAAATGCTCTGCAAACAAAATTATCCAGAGGGGCTAGGTCGCATGTTTTAAGTAGCTGATTTAAATCGGTAATATTTTTTTGCCCTGTTGATCCTCGTTGTGTATACCATTTCGATTGCATGCACCATTTTAAGTAATTCGCCCAGCTTCGTCCGTTTAGGATCCGGCGATGTCAATAGCATTCAATCCGCATCCCACCGTATATCTGTTAACCTCTTCAGTATTATCTTTCAAAGGCGATTCTTGACATTTCCATTAAGTCAGCAATGAGCCCCATCGATGATCACTACAACGTTTGGGAGTGCTTTCAATAATGTTCGAACGGATTCGATTAGAAAATCTCAACAGAATCAGTAATAAGCTACTCCACATTTTTTGGCTGTATGTAGTGGCGCAGTGGCTTAGCGTTAGTGTGTTGGACTACTAAGCGAGGGGTTCCAGGTTCAAAATTCAAATCCCGAAAGGGCCAAATTACATCTTAAGGTTTTTTTCCGCTGCGCCACCTCTCGCGAACGTCTGACAAACATCCGAGAGTAAAACTGTCATGAAAAACTTTCTCAAATAGCCGTTTGGACTCGGCGTAAAATTGTAGATCCCTTCCATTCGTCCCAAAAATTGAAAACCCACACAAAACGAATGGTTGTGAGAAGCTATGCCTTGGGTCCCACAGACCTGTCGCACCAAAATATTTATTTATTTATGTAAACGACTGAGACATTGGAAACGTCTAAAACTGCCGTTGTGACACAAGCTATATCTTAAAATGTGTAATGTATGACTGAGTTTGTATTTCTAACAAACTTCACGTTCTCAGAATTCCATAATTTGTGCCTCCCTCGATTCTCTGAGCTGCATTGTACAGAATGATAAATAGAACAGGTCGCACCCCACTGTATTTTTGATATATGTATCGTGGAACAGCATTCTTCTTCTGAATTTTTCTATATATAAAAATTAGTTGCTGTTCGTTAGTCTCGCTAAAACTCGAGAACAGCTCAACCGATTTGAATGATTTTTGTTTTGTTTTGTTCGTCTTGCATCAGGGATGGTTTAGAAAAAAAAGAAAAGTCGGCAAATTCCCAACAGGTGGCGTTGTAGGCACACATCGTTTTTCCTGGGGAAATGTACTTTGAAAATACAAAACAAAAATATTTTAAGCCCAATCGATTGAGTTTAAATTTACACGCAATCTTGTGAAGATTGTTCAAAGTTGGAAAAAGAGGCGTGGCACCTCCCATGCAAAAACAACATTAAAAATCTTATATTTCGAAAGCCACCAAATCGATTGAGTTCAAATTTACGTGTTGGCACAGCGCATACAAAAAAATGCATTTAAAATCTTTTCTCGTGTTTGCAAACTATTGGTTTTGCATATATCCACCGAAAATGGATAAACCAAAAATATTCTGTACCTACCACAAAGCATTGCATTAAAAACTATTTATCACTGTTTAAAATGAATTTGAATTTGAGTTGTTTATATGTATTTCTATTTTGCACTACGAAGTGTGCAGGAGGTCCGCTAGTTAATAATAAAAATTGGGAGAGATATCCTGGCAATAACATGTTTCACTGGACTATATCATGCGGTTTCATTTTGCAGAATTAAAGACTTTTTGACAGCTATTGCACCTATCTTCTTGGGACTTCCACTTATTGCTTCGTACAAGATTTTCTTCTAAGCTCTTAAGCTGGGCATATTAAATTATAGGACTTTTGAGGCCCACATTGTGGGTTTGACTGTCCGTTTTTTTGGCAATCTGATGACCACTTTTGATGGGAAACTCGAGCAATTTGGATCTGCCATGACCGTCAGACAAAATCACACCGCCTAAAGTATACAATTTTGTCATTTGTTTATCCTGTTTCTCGATTTCATAACTCGCCTTATTTTATATCAAGATAATAGTACACGTTTAGAGTTTTGAATCTCTTGGACTAGTGAGCGAGGGGTCTCGGGTTGAATCCCCGGAAACTCAAATTACGTCGTAAAATCGTTCGTAATGGGCATACCTTTAGCTAGGTCCCTTCCATTCGTCTCTAAAATAAAAAACACACAAAAGAGAAGATAGGTCCCATATGGGCCTTTCGCGCCAGCTTTTTATTTACTTTTCGGAACCACCATGACAAACTTCTCATGCTCCGATCCTTCTACGTATAATCTCCCGCAATTCCAACTCCAATACGCTGTTTCAACAGAAATGTCAAGGTTTTTGTGTACAAGTTATTCATTAAGGATTTATGCCATTCAATCCTTCAGCTGTCTTTGTTTGCTGTTTCTACTTTGAACAACAAAAAAAAAAGAAAAATTTATATAGAAGCTAATTTCGCTGCATTGCCCCCATTCCATGTGCCCAATTCCGCCAACAACGACTAATACCCAAAATGAAAACTCAAAGGATGTATTCCTCTAATTCCGCATTTGATTCAACAACCCTCGCCTGATACGCCATAACTTAAGCTTAGCACAGAAAATCTGTTTTTAAATTCTCTGAATGGGACATCCTTCAAAAACAATTCATAACCGCCTACCCACCATTATAATCATCATCATCATCGTGGTGGTACTAGTCGTCATTGTTGTTTGCCCTGGATATGGAATGTACCAATGGCGGCTTCCATTTCCACATACATTTTTATTCGGTTGCTTGGCTCCCGCTGACTGAGTGATGTGCAGTGTGCGTGCCTTCTTAGAAACCAAAACTTACGACATCGGCTTGGATGGAATTCCACAGCCTATTCCCATTTGGATTTGGACATGGTTCGTTGAGTTGAGTTCTCGAATGTTTTCTGCCCTAAGAATTATTTTGTTTCCATATCGTCGTTATTCTTTTGCAGTGGGGATAGCAACGCCAACTCCTTCCATTGGTTTCTGCCAGTTTTCTATATTTTACGATCCGAATCCGTTTTCAATACTTTGTCGGGATTTTATTGTTCCTACGTCCAACTGGCACTTGGGGAGGGTGGTCGCTACGTTTCTTCATATTTGCCATTGTATTTGTCTGCGCAGTCCTCGAAAGGAGCTTTCAAAATCCGTGGTATACCTATATATCTGTATATGTATGGCAGCAGAGGGAAAGTCATTCTTCATATTAATGACGACAATTTCAAGTGCCCAACGACGACGACGGATACAATTTAGAGTGTGCGAATATGCCGTATAGATGGCATGGCACCCAAGCACAGCAAGGACACGAAACGAGTTGTGTTTATTTTTCACATGGTTGACAGGACGAACAATAACTTTGTTAAACAAGGAAACGAGATGCTGTCTCGCCATAAATCAATAGATTCCAATTAATTTTCGTAATTTTTCTTGATTTTTCTATGTCGACAGCTGCTGCTGTTGCCGGAGTAGGGTCGGTCATCCATTTGTTGCGGATGGTTTGATTTGTATGAACGTGAAGGAGGACTATAGAATGTGCGGAGCATGCTTGTGGAAGGATATTGAAGAAATCTGTTTCAATTCGCCACGGTTTTTTTGCCATTGAAAGTTGGGATACTGTTTTCGCAATGATGATGGAGTTGGGGAAATAATAATAATTGGATGGTAGGGACGTATTTTTTTTTTTGTTGCTTTCTCTCTTTCCAGTCTTTGGGTTTTGACCAAGATTTAGTTATTTTCAATTATGACTTCATTGGGGTGTCGTTCCGTGTGCGGTTTTGGGGTTGTTAATATATGGTAGACTGTTTTTTAATGTTCAAAGTGATCAAAAGATATTGTGATTTTTCACGATCAAAAATCTGAAATCAAACGCAATTTCTGGGAGGTATCGAGAAAGGCTTTAAATTCAACTGATCAGCAGAACAAAAAATTTGCTTAGCTGTAAAAACTGCAGAAATTTACTTCAAACATTTGTCGTATCTGTCAGTGGATTTTCCAGATAAACGGCGTGGTTCTACCTAAAAATATGTCACAGAATGAAGGTTGATACCATAAAAACTCCGATCGTTTGATTATTAACTTAGGGATACCACAAGGTTCTGCCCTTAGTCCAAGACTCTTTCCTGTGTACATAAACTCGCTTTTAACACTTCACTTTAGAGGTGATTTGCCTGCATTTACAGATGATGAGTTGGTCAGTCGCTTTCATGTGGTTTCCGACATAGATCAGGACTTTGGTAGTCTATGCTCAACTTGGGCTACTGTCTCTAGATAAAGATTGTCATCTTTAGTTCATCGCCCCTTCCTGGGTTAACTTTTTTTTGTTTACTTTCACGGACCCCCAAAATTCAGTCTTGCGTGTTGCAACCGTCGGTCTGGTTCTTCTTCTTAACCTTTTCGCGGAAGCCTGCTATATTTACCTGGGTCTTACCATTGACTCAATATTGAGCTTCACACAGAAGTTTTGAAGACATATTTTCGTCGCCCTCCTAGGTATTTTTTTCTATTTGCCTATTTTCCATACATTTTTTTACTCTTCACTCATCTTTGCTGGCGCGGATCTAGTCTTGTGCGAGTGTACATTCATTTTCCTAGAGGCTATAACTTAATTGCAGAATGGGATCGTCGTTTTTTTAAATTAATTTTGTTAATAATATGTGATTACATGGCCTACCTTAGAAATGGGGATTTTGGACTTAGGGGCAATTTTTTTTCGTCCCTGATTTATTTAAGAAATTATTATTCCCAGAACTGAACGAACTTCTGGCATTTCGCTGAAGGAAAATGCTCATCAAAAAACTCTGTGTGTTGTTTTCTCTGTTGGAGTAGAACAAGAGTAGCTTTTGACGTAAATGATAACTTTCAGGTCGGAAATAAAATGCCCGAAAAGCCTCAAACGCTACATATTAAAACTGCAAACTTTGCTGAATATTTTGAAAAGTAAAAAATATGTCATCTCCCGAGAGAAAATCAGCGAATGTTTTGCAACTATTTGTCAAAATTAAGACTTTTCCTGAGCAAACAGAAGTTCAAAGTCGACAAGCATAAATGGAAATAATCAGCCAAAAGTAGGTACTGACATCAGTTTTCCAGTTGACACTTAAAAAGGGTATAAAGAGCACAAAAAAACAAATCCCTCGATAAACACACAAGGACACTTTGTTCCATTGCACTTTAATTAGCATACCTCACTGAATTTTGGTTAAATATTTTTGCACCTTCTTGGCGTTGAAAACTTTTTACGCTGCTCAGTATTTTCCTTGCAGATTTTGCTCCCGTGCGCGGTTTTTTTTCCGCCGCATCATGGCCGGTCTCCATGGAAAATATCTCCCTTTCTGAAATTATCTACATCAACATCATTCTTCGTCCACACAGGACAATGATGATGACGATGGTGCTTGCTACTCGAGAAATATGAAAATTCCAAAAAAAAGAGAAAGGATAAAAAAACTACATAGGAAACAAAAATTCTTCATGGATGAATTCGTAAATTGTTTTGCCGCCTGGTCAAGGGAAGGCAAAGAGAAAAATAATAATAAAAAAAAGGACCTCGGGTTGGGGGTTGAGAATTCACTTGAACACTTTTGTTCCGAATAGATTACGTATTCCCTGTTTAAAGAAGAATCAGTAGCAAAAGAGAATCATAGATAGAGGAGATAAAAAAAAACGAATTAAAGGAACATAAGGTACGAGTGTGGAGTTTGAGTTTCGGTTCGTCCTATTTTTCGTTTTTTGCACCGGGGAAAAAGTAGTTTACTAAACCATGTTCATTATATTCTCTTGTTGAATAGAGTTGTTAATTTCCTTTTTTCATAATTGCATAATATTTTTTTTTGTTCATCGTTTCGAACCCAGTTAGGGCTATTTGCTCAATGAAAGTGGCATATATAGAGAAGGACTTAAGTGGAAAATCCAAATTGAATCACGATGTTTGAGTCGTAAGGTATGAAAATATAATAAAGTGGTTACTAGAGCATGTGTAATTTTGATGAGGGTATGGGAAATCTGTTGAAGTGTAGTCAGCTCACTGGGCGTGATGAAAAGTAGAATGAGATCAGGGAATTTTAACAATTTTTTTATTAATTCATCAGGCAGATGCAATGTATGTTATTCAGAAGAACTATCACGCCCGACAGTATGCAATTCAAATGACAAGGGGGACAGGTTTTCTCTTGAGTCATCCCAATTCAATTGAGTTCTTCAAATTCAAAAAGAAGGATCTCAAAGTCTCCTAAGTCAATTATGTTGTAAAGGATATATTTTCGATCCTCTGTTCTGTATCTTATCTTAAGACGTTCTCGAATTTTATTATGCTTAAACGCATTGAAGAAAATATTTGATTTAACAGATCCACTTGCGATCTTTTGCATAGCTTCCCACCAATTAAAGTTATGTAAAGGAAACAATACTACATGCAACATTTTGTTTTTATTTTCAGCAGCAAATTGCACGTTTCCACAAAGATGGGAGGGATCATGGTTTCTATCGGGCTATCAACAATCAATACATATTAAGGGTTCACAGTTCAGTTATCGGGGTAAATGTGCTGCTTCGGACGGTAACAAATATTTAATTGTCGACGAGTAAGTACAACTCTTTTTTCCCAATTTCTACTTATTCCCTACTAACACGAAACACATTTACAAATTTAAGTACAAAGCTTAAAAAAAAAACCGTATGAATGTGAAACTAAAATCTATTGCATATTTTTATCTATACGAAAAAAGAGAAAAATGTTTTTAATGTGTGTGCGTGGCTATAGATATTTTCCCGATTTTTAATTTATCTATATTTTTTTTGTCTAAAACTATATTTAAAACAAATTTTAAAAATCTATGTTTTCATTTAATTTTTGTTCTTATGTGTTGAAACAATTTTTTGTTTTTCCAAAATTTTGCATCCACTAACTAAATGTTTAGATTTACAAAAAAAAAAAACTGCCAAATTTAAGTTTTTTTTACGAAAAAAAAATCCTTTTTGTTTTTTGCGAATGCAAAAAAATAATTTTTTGTTGTAGATTAACATTTTTTGAAAAAAATGTTTTCCTTTCAATTTTTTTGAAAACAACAAAGCGTGCATTTGGGATGATGTTAACAATTTTTCTAACAATTATTTAAAACTAAAAAAGAAAATATATTCAGTTGTTTACTTCTTCTGTTTAAATGTCTTATTGTTTACGTATCGTTTGTGTTTTCTTAAAATTAACAAATTCAGTAGTCTAACGTTATCAAGTATCAAGTCTTTCATTAGAAACATATTCAGTTAAACCAACAACTTTATGATATATATTTTATTTTATTTATGAAAAAAAGAAACATAATATTTATACAAAACTTTTCTTTTCGTATCTTTTCCCCCCATCACAAAAACCGAAAAAAAAAAACTTAAACCTCGTTTCGATGAAATTACAAACTCGCTACATTATAACTGCGAAATTTTTCGAAACTTTTCCCGCCGACGACTGATGTACATCTAATAAATACAAAATAATTACAAATAACTTAGGAAAGGATGTCATCGGTGCCTGGTTATCTATGAGAAACATAAAAATGTTCTACAGTATAAAGAAAGTGAGTGCGAAGGTGACAGTATGTATATGCATCAGTCGAATCCATCTGCAATGGCAATGCGTAGCATATTGAAAAGTGATCATAGGGGGGGAGCTCATCCCAATTCGAACGGGCATTCAAGACTATCCTCATCGGATCAGTATATTATGAGATCCAATGATGATATGAATGATTGTAAGCATTAATTTTAAATTAATATTACGTTATCATTTGTTTTATATATTTTTTTTTTCTATTAAATAAATATTTAAGTTTTTTTTTTTTAAGAAAAAAGAGAAAATTTATTTTTTTTTTATTTTTCTGTAAGCATTAAATATATGATAAAATATAATGATTATGCGTTTGATAAAAAAAAGTTTACATATATTCATTTAGTTAATATTTACTAAAGTTAAATTTTTTATTTTATTTCTTTTGATTTTTGTTTGTTTTCTTATTTATTAATTTTTTTTGTATCGTTTTTAATTTGTTTACTTTAGTTCTATGTCTGTTTTCCCTACTCCTTCTTTGTCCTTGATCCCTTACGAGTTCAGTTTGGTTTAAAAAAAGTTAACAATTTTCGTTGAAAATATTTCTGTATTTAAATTTATGTTAAGCGTTGTTTTTTTTATCGAAAGAAAGGAATTTAATTTTTGGATTTATTTATACGTGAAAGAAAAGTTTAGCCATTCGATTCGTTTCCATTTCAGCTTTGAGCTTCTATAATAGGACATAAATGTATACAGTGCAAGCATGGAGCGATGTTCAGGGTTGGGATTAGTTGTGGTTTCTATGCAGCTGTGTGAAATAATTTGAGTAGACGAAGCTAGTTGAAATAAAATTGTTTCAGTTCATTGTTTGCCAAGGTCCTCAATGGCACTGTTCTTGTGACACAAAGTCGAAGATTTAGCGTATGACAATCAGTCACTTTTAATGGGAGGGTAAAAAACAAAGTGTAACGAAAAGGATTTTGTTGTTTCTACCTGTGGGCCTCGTCCCAATTTAAATATTTTCGGAATGTGCCCAAAATTGTAACGCAAGCTCATAAAAACCTTACATAAAATAATAAAATACAAATACATAAAATACACTTTTGGTCGGTGCAGTCACCCGTTAAGTAGAACCGCTGATTAAAGCACGCCATACACGGTCAGTCAATTAATTAAAAAAATATCCTATTCATTGCACGAAGTGCTACAGTCTAACAAAAAGTATTTGATCTGAGAAACTACCACCTAGTTTGACTTTTACAGTCTTAAGACTTTTTTGTATACAAGCGAAATAGGTGGAACATCTTTTTTGCGTGTGCTTGAAGACCATATTCCAAAATTTTAATGTAAGCAGATCCCTCGAAGAGTATAAGTGTTCAAACAGATGATCTCCTGGTTTTTCCTTCCTTCTGTTCTCACTCTTATGTACTACTTTTTTGGGCACAATTTCATTAAAATCACCTCCGCCTTTCAGACAGAAATCCATCTCGATCGCATCGCTGCATCTTACACTCCTCAAAATAAACGAAATATTTTTAAGCTCAAAACTAAAATGGTCGAATTTTTCGATTTTACATTTGATTTTGTATATTCTTTTGGAAAAGGCGTTTTTTATTTTATTCCTTCAAAACATGTACATATTTAAAAAAAAATCCTTTTTCGTTTTTATTAAAAGAAAAAAAAAGTCTTCAAATAAAAAAAGGGTCCTCTCTTCACAAAACAACCTTTCGAACTTAGATATTGTTCACACGAACCAAAAAAAAAAAACGAAAAAAAGAAGAACAAAACCGGAAAAGCAGATTAACCCGTCCCAACTTTTGTAAAATATTTATCAGCTAAATTGCATTGAGAGCGAAAATTCAAAACTCAAGAGAAAATAATTATTTTACATTAAATTTTCCGTTCAACTATTTTTTTTTTTCATAATTTCTTTTTTATTTCCCTTAAACTGTAAATAATTATCGTGTAAATACTATTTTCTTTTTATTACCATATATATATATAAATATACAAAAAACGTTTTCTTTTAACTTTTCAATAACTATGTGTGTGCTTTTACATAAGAAACTTAAAGAAATTAAAGTTTAACTTTAATTTTTTTCGCCCACCACCACCACCACCAAAATCAAAAATATATTTATATATAATTTTCTTTTAACTTCATACAATTTCTCATGTGTAAATAAACCATTTTTTTACTTATACATATATATTTGTGTGTCTACAAAAAAATAATTTCATTTTCATCTTATTTTCTTAAAAGTTTTTTATGTCAAAATTAAATTTTAGTTAAAACTCGGTTTGTTTGAATAATTTTTTGCACGATATAATTTAAAGAAAAAACAAATTTAGTTGATAATATGTATTTTTCTTCATTACGAGATATACATAATGTAAAAAGATTAAACATATATATATATACGCCTTCATTTTTATTTGTTTTAAATTGTAAATTAATTTTTTATTTTTTTTTTATTTATATTTTGTTTATGGAATAAAACCAGAAAAATTTAATTTTGACAAAATTATTATGTGTGTGTCCTTGTGTGTGCCGTCTAACCCATTCAACATTTTTTTTACATCAAATTTTGTTCTTTAATTATAATTATACGTTTTTTTGAATTTACAAAAGAGAAAGAATTAAATATATATAACTACATATGTATATAAAGTTTTATTTAGTTATTTATTTACTTTGTGTGTTTGATCATATTTTATGTATATATTTTTAATTTTAAGTTTTGTAAAATATTTACATTTTATTTAGTTCTTATTATAGTTTTTGTTTACATTAAATGTATATACTTAAACTTTTAGCAATTATTTTGAATATGTATATATATTTCATCGAGTATGTATATTATAATTAGGGCACCCATCCATAATAAAAGACGTGATATAATATTTAATCGAGATTATAGATGAAAGAAGAAATGCACTGAAATATACACATAGGCATAGGGTAGATATGACGTAGACGCGGGCTTGCTTGACTGATTTAATTTTTAAACAACATTGTGTAAAGTTAAATGCTACAGTGACCTATGAAGTTTGAGTAGAAGGAAACTAATCCTTGCACATTTCATTCAACAAAGCACCGCTAATTTTTGATTATTTTTAATGTTTTGTCCTTCTCACTTGCTAAGATATTTAACTAATTTGACGTCGGATAGGCTGCAGGATTTTTTTAAACACTTATATTATGTTAAAAATTGTGTGTGCTTTTTTCAAATCGGCATCCTTTAGATCACTAAGAGAAATAACAGCGATAAGGCACTGTGTTTGACATTACATGAGTGATTTTCCATAACGAAAAACTTTTTTTAAACATTTGATTTATATGGCCATTGCTTAGTGGTTATAGCGTTTTTAGTAATTTAGCAAACAAAAATAGAAACAATAAGATCTGACACCGTGTTCTGTCTGAGTCTAGACTTATTTTTTGACTCGTTTATGGAAACGAACATTTTTCTACACATCGTCGTGAACCCTAAGAGAGTAATTTCCCAAGATCGGATATAGATCACATTCGTACAGCTCTTCCATGGTTTTCCATACTCATCCATGCGGCAGCTGAACTTCAGGCAATCTCATCTATCGTGCATCTTCATTTTCATGCATATTTGATAGCCGCATTTCCATGCTCGTTCCGCTGTAAAAAAAAACGAAACAACATACAAACAGAAACAATTATTGTTTTTGAATGTTCGAATTTGTTCAAATGGTATCAATTTTTGATTCATTGTAACTCCCCTTCTAAATGGAACAGAGTGATATATTATCAAATCAGCGAAAACTAGTTTTACTATTAGGCCCACTATTTTCGGATCTGGACTAATTACTGACCAAGTGGTTTCACGTCCAACCCCGGCAAAATTATTCAGAGTAGAATTTCTCAAAAAACACTTTTTTGCATAACGCTGCTGTTGCAAATAAGTGCGAAAACTGGGTAATTGTACTAGATTGCTTGGTAAAACTCTCCACTCACTTTTCACACTCAATTTATTGCTAAAACTTGACATTAATTCGATTTTGTGAAAATGAAATCTCGAGAAGTCGACAATATTGCATTTTTATATTCCGAAGAATTGAAGCAGGAAGATAACCCACCGCTATTAGGAGATATTATTCTCAATGTTCTCGTTGCTTTCAAATACAAAATACAAACTCCAGTTGTTGTCAAACGACCCTAGTACTTGTGAAACATCTGATGAAACTCTCCACAAACTACTTGCCGCTCCCTTTTTCGCAGGAAAATTTCGTCTCAAAGCAATATCATACTGGCTGGGCCCTACTTAGTACTTAAAATAATTTTAAGGGTCGAGCTTAAATTTTAGATTATAAAATTAAATTGAACTTAATTTCCATTATCATCGAAAGAACTCAGTGAGTAACATGTAAAATGTATTTGGTTATTAATTTTTACTGATTGAATCATCGATTTGATTTTCTGGAGAAGGCAAATCATCCCGCACTTAACTTTTTGTTTTAAAAATTATTTTAGTGACCTTTTGTGATTTTGGGAGGATGTATTGTGTGCATAAGTTTGACTTATTTAGCTCGTAATTTGTCTGCATATGAGGGTTTAGGTGGATTTAGGTGGCGCTTGTCCGAGGTTTTATCGGGTTTCTATAGCTTCCCAGTACTACATGTGTGTCTGCATGGTTTTTAAATAAATATGCTACCTGCGAAACATGACACTATATATACATTGGACTACATCGCTTTGGTTTAAAAAAAAATAATATGCTCAAAAGCATTGCCATAGGCTGATAGTCTGTTTCAGAATTTGCAAATATTTGAGACTCAATTCACCGAAGATTCTTTGGAAACAAAATGTTATGGTTTCGAAAAATTTCTGTTTCAAAAATCGAACACCATTATACTGCTTAATATGCACGTATAAATTAAATTAAATCGTGTTGGTCTTAAAAAAATCCTATCGTATACAGCATTACATTTCAGCTCCATTTCATTCGTTTTCGTGCCACAATTAAAAATGGTTGTGATAAGCTGGGCCTATGCCTAATTGTCCATATGCTCCTCGTGCACTAAATCTTTATTAGTTAAAAATAGCTCTCAATCAGTCAATATTCGTCCTGTATATGCCAACAAAATAATTTTTAACATAAATAAAATATTTGTTTGGTTTCCTGAAACATAAAGTGGTCGAATGAAAAGCAAAGGTTACGAGAGCTAAAACTGGAACATAGTCAGGATGTTTATATTATTGAAATAAATCGTTAAAATTACTTCCAACTCTCAGGAAGTTAATCAAGTAAAGGCATGAAATGTGTTGCAATATTTTAATAATCGTAATCAGCAGCATGCTGTATTTATTTAGTACACCGACATCAACTTCATCTGAATGTGGAAATCTTGCAAATTTTGCCCAATATTTAAGAGATCATCGCACGAAATTTCATATCCAAAAACATTCTTCGAAGTGAAGAAATAAATATTGCTTATTTTGCTTTTAAGGGGTTAAGTGTATAGTATGTTCGACTATTTCCCGAGGATCTTCGGCTCAGCCCCCGGAAAATGATCAGTACACCTGTTTTTGTGCGACTGGCCCACATCTTGGAAACGTGTTACCCCTAATATAATCAGTAAAATGACAGCAAATTCAGTCACTTAATACTCGTTTGCGGATGCAGTCATCTGTTCTTGTAAACACAAAGTTTCTTAATTTAGAAGTCCGAATACGACATGCAAGTTAATTTTTTACTACAAATAAAATTTTCATCTACGAATTGTACAATTAAGTAGTTTTTTCATTGGCAGTAATTTTTTTCTTCTTCTTGCCCGAAAAAAAAAGTTATCACGAAATATGAAATACATTTTTTGATTTTGCGATTTACATAAGTAGCTTACTTGTGTTATATAACCATTTGGCTGGATGAGGGGTTATTTGTAACCTTTTACAAATACAGACATCTCAAAAGATTTGTGTTTAAAATTCGTCACAAATAATATAACGACTTATATATGACCGGCTAATCGGTCATACGTTTGAGATATACCCATTCGACCATTTGAATGATATTTTTTATTTTGTCATCAGTCATCACAAATAATTAAGACAAGTCCTTCCATCAAAATCAGCATAGCCATAATAAGTGTGAAGTTTCAAAAGATCTATAACACTCCACGTCGTGTTGTCCTAATACTTTGCACTTTAATCAATCCCTTAGACAAAACAAAAACTCAATCATATAGGAAGTTAACCAATTCAACTTTCTTGCGTCGACATTCGATTGAGTTTTTTTATGTCAACAATGAATCTTACGATATTTCAAAAACGTAGCATATGGTCGTCCCATTTAAGGTCATAAGGCACATATCCAAGCAGAATTACATATTTAGTACCTACCTCCGAAAATAATTATAAATCATATCGGACCTTTGTAGGACACTCGCCTTATCTTTCTTATTTGGCAAGAATAGAAGTGACCTAAAATTCGATGTCGTAGCCGAAAAGCTGAATTGATACTATCGAATGTTTGTCAGGGAAAAATGTTACAAAAGACTAACCTTATAAACATTCCACACGAAAGCACCTACAATTCTTATTAGTCTCGCCAAAAGATTTAAAGCTTTCCGAATTTGCAACAGCCAAAAACTTTACTCTGTATTGCAATTTATTCGCACGGTTTTCGTATGTCCTAGAATGAAATTCTCAATCAAACTGTTCACTAAATCAATTCTTAGTCCAGTAATTTAAATAAATTAGCTTGTTTCTACACCCAATGTAAACAAATAGTATTTTTAATTAAAAGGATTTTTTTCTAAATCATCCCACCCGTCTAAGTTTAAGAGAAAAAAATAAGCTCCCTCCACACAATTTACAACTCTTGCAATTTGACACGAATTTTGTATTTTAGAAAACTTGCAGCACACTTTTCTTTCACCTTAATTTAAATAATCCTCCGTCATGTATAGGCTTTCAGTTTAAGTTAAACAAACGTATTTTATTTGTATTCTTTGAAATTCAGGTATATCGAGTATCGGGAATTTATTTATTTTCATTTACTAGTTTTGTTTTACAGAACAACATAATAAAAAATATTACTATCCTATGGAGACGGGTTAAATGTGCTTTTTTGTAATTGTTTTGTACAAAAAATATAAATACAACCCTGCGATTTTAAGCTTTTAACTACAAAGTTCCCACATAGTTTACAAAAAAAAAGAAATACATCAATTATTTATATATACAATTAAATCTAGAAAAAAAAAACATTGTTTTGTTCCACTTCACCCTTAGAGAAAGAGAGCTTTTATACGCATCGGCAAATTTGTTCCTTTTCGTTTTATTCTCATTTAATTTTCAATCAAACAAAATTTTCCAACGCACTTTTTGAAATGTAAACAAATTTCTGTTCAATATTTAACCCCAAAAAAAACAAATAAATATTTCGGTAAGTTTTGTTTAAAAAAAAATACATGTTATATCTCTGTTTTGTTCCGTCTCATTTATGTTTCCATTTGTTTCCTTTGATTTGTGTAAATACATTTTGTTCAAATGTTTCATTTGTTCTTATTTTTTGGAATTTTTTTTTCGTTTTAATATCTTACTTTCCAAGGAATCAAATTTCAGTAAGAATGCATTATGCCTGCTAAAAGAAATGTTAGTAATAAATATTTATATTTTTCTTTTCTTTTTATTTAAAAAGAATTCAATTCTAAACGCTGTACATAAAAAAGAAACTTTTTTATTTTCCCATTTAATTTATTTTTATATATATGTTGTATATGTTTATTTGGTTTCCAATTTTTTTGGGTTTAAGTAAAAAAAAAAACAATGATTTATGTATATCACATGCTATTTATCATATACAATTTGTTATATATATACACTGTGGTATATATACATGATTTTTATATATAAAAAAAAGAAAATGTTGGGATGGGCTGCCCGGTGACCGCTAGTATCATTATTTATTTTACTTTATTTCAACAAATAAATATTTGAAAATTTTCCTCTATACATTTAAAGATATTTATGATTTTCTTTTTTAAAAGTAAATGTTGTTTTTTCTATATACATATATATATATTTTTTGTGGACTATATGTGGTTTTGTTATAATTTTCTGTTTACTCTTTCTTTTATTTTTCTGCTATCCATCAAAATACATTCTATCTAGATATTGTGTCTTTCCTTTCTTCCTCATCTCTATGTAATTCTTTGAATTCTATCGTAATATAGTGTATTCATTGCCATTTGTTTATAGTTTTTTTGTTTAGTTGGTTTTTATTTAATTTTTTAGTTTATTCAACTACTCTTGTTGTGTACGAGTCTGGCTTTAATGGTTTAGTTTTGTTTGATTTTCCCTCTTTCGGAAATTTATGTGGGAGTGAGTTTTTAAGTGTTTTTTTTTTTTTGAAATTATATACTATGCCTGCCTGAGTTTTAAATTAAAAAAAAATATTTCAATGTGTACTTTCTAAGTGTATTTTGATTATTGTCATTAGTTTTGTCTTCAAAACGTTTATTTTTGAATTATGATTTACAACTTTTGATTTGGAAAAAAAAGAGAGGACCCTTTAAAAAAAATACTATTTAGTCATAAGTAAACAGATAAAAAAATCTATTTTGGTTTTTAACTCTTCCAATATTTTGTTTGTTTTTTATTTTTTATAACATTTTTTGTTTTAATTTTGTTTATAAGTGAATGGCTGTTTTTTCGCATAAATGGGAACGAAATGCTTCTTCTTATAATCTTATAAATTGCAATTAAATAAACAACGGAATGATAATAATTTATTATAATTTTGTCAAGTCGAATAACTTGGCATAGGTATAGAAAATTATTTCACTTTCAACAGGAGTGCAACAATAGTGTTTGCTGTGCGATATTTGTTTTATTATTTTAATGAGTATTTAAACACTTTAAACAATTTTATGCAAAGCGTTTTGTACACCAATTTACGATCGCCAGTTGATAATTTTACAGACTACGCAGAAGTAAGGATGGAGCGGTTGTTTTAAAAGGTCTATGCTTCTCATCTTGATTCAATGAGTTAGTCTATTAAATTTCCTCTGCTGGCCTAGAGATTGTTACAGCAAACACGATTAATAATTAAATTTTTTTTTAAATAAATTGTGACACGTGCGTCGATCTCTTGGTATTCAAAACAGATATTTTCAAGACACATTTTTAGTATAATTTTTCAAATAGCAACAGCTCTAAAAAAAAAGGATTAAAATTTTTTGACATACAGCTGACATCTCAATGGCGGATTTTGATGAAATAATAACTAAATGTTGGGCTATGTTTAGACCTATTGTTTTCGTAGAAGGTTGAGAGTGTTTTTAACGGGATACGTGAACAAATCTACAATCCAAATCTGGATAATCATCATCGAAGGCAATGGTTCAGTGTAAATATACAGCTCGGAATGTTCTCCGCTAAATCGCTGCTTTTCAAGTTGGTCAAAGCAAGCGGGACCTAAAGTCACTCAAAGAATTTTTGGGTGCAATATGCCAAAGTCCATATAATTTATCATAGAATTTGTGATATTTATTTTCTTCACGAATGCAAAAATTTTCAATGGTTCGTTACATCTGTCAGTTTTGGTTTTGGCAGGAGTGGAACGTTCCGGTTGCTGTATGCCGTATGCGAAGGCTGGAATAAGATACGATAGGCCTAACTTCTCAGAACCATTCGTCTTAGTTGAGTTTTTATTTTGGGGGAAGATGGATTAAGAAGCTTTTCACGAGATTTATACTCTTTGATGTTTTTGCGGTGAAAAAAAAACCCTAATACCTATGTGACTTGTGTTTTTCCTTTGACCAATTCTGAGACCTCTCGATCAGTAGCCCATCGTACTAACCCCTGAGCCACTTTGCCCTCTCATAATCGCTGTTTGTCCGCAGATTTATAAGAAACAAAAAATAACAGTACGTGTCGTCGTCCTTATGGCCTCAAAATCTTTTTTTCGATAAAATCTTGGTACAAATAGACTTACCTCGTCCAACTTGTTCCGAATCTCTGGGGTCCTACGTGTGGAGAAATCTTTATTTGATCATATTCCCAAAGTGTACTACTACTCACAATCACAAAAGTCTTTAAAAATTGACTTTTACAGCCCAAATCAGACCAAACTATTTAAACTGAAATAAAATCGTTTTTCTGGTTTAAAAGTTTCAAAAAAGAACAGCTCTTTTTTGGTTCTTAATTGAGAAAGCTGACAGATTTTATGGTGATTCCTCACACTGTCCTACAGGCATCTAAAGTTGCATATCTGCACTGATATTATAACAAGTTCCTCTCTGGCTGTTCACAAGCATATCACATCTCAGATTGTCCCATTACAACCGGTCGTCGTTTTTATCCGTTGTAGGAAACTCGAAAAATATTTTACCTCAAGAGTATCATCAGGCACCGCCAAACTCCCGTTCCACTGCCACCAATCGCAATATACTCGTACTTTTCTTTAACCACAAATTTGGCATAAAACAAATTTATGCAAATTATGGATGCCAAAAACTTTTACACACACTACAGGTACAGGCATATAAAATAAAGACTTTCACAACGACACACCACACGAGACAATGACGATGGGATTATGACGAAATGGAATTTAATATTCCAATGGAACGCAGCGAGGAAGGATATCAGCTCACTTTATATTGTTACGGTATTTTGTCATTTATTTAGCTTTGCGAACGAGAAACTTTTCGAATACCTACTGCACGACCTATAAAACTAGCTTGTGTTTATTTCGGACTTTTTTTTTCGTCCTTCCTCCACGGCACGGCACGCCACAGACATACTGAACAGATAGAAATAGATGCAATCAAATAGGTGAGTTTGTTGTCAAAGTGTTGCTCTTTTCAAATGGTTTTACCGGTAAAGTTAAGTGGAAGAGTTTAGGAAATGTCGATTGGATCTGAGAAAAAATAAATAAATAAAAGCAAGTTATACCATAGTGGGTAATGTAGTTGGGCTGGGTACTTTGGAGACGAAAAAGTTTTGGTCAGACTTTTGATTAGGATGATTTAGGATGGTCAACAATGGGAGGATACTTTTTGATGCCGGCACATATGTTTTGGAATACAATAAATTGAAGTGCGATATACAGTAAGTTGAGCACCAAAATGGAATAGTTTGAAGACGCTTTAATGGAATTTTAGCCTCTTCTATTTTGCTCTAGAAATGCTAATACAGTCTGTCTGGATGAAGATTTATGTCGAATTCTATGAAAACTAATGAATGCTACGGCTTAAAACTGTCTGAGCACCTAAGCAACTGTCCCTATAATAAAAGGGTAACTTATTCCGACTTAAAGTTGTTTGACCGGAATAGATCTAAAAACTCCTGGGCGAAATTTACTCTGGTTTTCGCAGTTGCATTGCGAAATGTCGCGAATAAAACATAGGATATGTTTTATCATTATTCGCTGTGCAGAAGCCGATCTCTAACCGGAAAGGTTTTAGCTTGGAAATGCGTTTTTTAACTGACATCTGACATACAACGTCACAACTTTGTAGACATATGCGGCTTTGACACAGTAAAATTGGAAGTAGATTTTTGGAATGTTTTGAGTTTGAAAAATTGCAGTTTTCATGGAAAATAGTTTGCAAACATTGAATGAACAGAGTTTGACCCAGGTTGATTTGTTTGTTCTATCTGGAATATTGTGGAATTTAGTCCTATTTGCTGTTAGATTGACTTCAGTTCACTATTCTTAAAGGTTTCCTTGCCCATCTCTACAGGATTTTGTTGATTGATTGACTTAAAGTCAATTAGCCTGAGTCCATTTCCGCACAGGGTGTTTTTAAGGCCATATTTTCCGATTACACTACCAAAGATGAAATCACCGAGGGCGAACAGTGTTCATATTTTTCAACAACTCCTATTGAAGCACAAAACCTCAATACTTTGGTAAACTTTAAGCTTTTGGTAAACTTTAAACTTTAAGTCAAATGTGGACAAATTTATTTTGACCGTTGAGATCTTATTAGGGCATTAATTACAGCATAGGAACTGAAACCACCTAAGCAAATACATACATAAATAAGACTACGTATGCCTTATCGCAGCCATTTGTGTTTGAAAATGTTGCCTTTGAAAGAGATGTGAGAGGTCGAAACAGCGCCATCTGTTGGTTTCCGCTTTATTTAATTAAATTCCAAATCCAAGTGTACAACCATTCAATTAACTGCACAAGCAGTCAGTTTAAGCTGCACCTACCCGCATTTGAAAAAATTCTCAATTCGACTTAATGAGAAAAATCTGTAAAAAAAAAATACGCAAAATGTTGAATCACCCTGTGGAGGTTATTTATAACCAGATCAAAAAATAACCCATAAATACATTTTTTTCTACATCTCCCAAGCTATTCAAAAGCCGAAGCTCAGTACAGATAGAAACTAGTTCATTAGATTACTTGTCATCGTGTTAGTGTACAAATGCAGGGTGTTCTAAAAAAAATAAGTAACTGGGAATGAAAATTATATGCCCCAAATGCTTTGGAATAAAAACCATACTCCCATTCAGTTCACTTCCAAAAACAGCTCAACTGCACTCATACATCATAAATATCCCCTGTAAGGAGCTAAAGTTCCAATCCTCTGTCAAAGTGTGCAACCTCCTGTCGAATGTTTTTCCCCCACACACACACAGTCGTACATATTTACCGCCGCAAGCGTTTTTAATTAAAATAAAGCATATCCACTAAAGCTCGCACACAAAAACCAACTATCTTCCTGTAACATATTTTTACCATTGAATATCCCTTATAAAAAGGACCTCCAAAGGAGCAAGCAAATTGAAAAACTGAAAAGGAAGCAAAAAATTCAACATTCGGTATCACGATCAACTGAATTTCAATTGAAATGCATTTCCATTTCATGTTCACCTTCTGCTTGTCGTTCGTCCTTTTTTTATCCCTCTCTCTCTCTCTCTTTTTCTATTTATTTGTGATTTCGAAATTAAACTCCTTTAATTCTACGTTTCAATAGTTGCTTCTCATTTGCCACCCCCAACATGCCATGCTTCTTCATTTTCTATTCTTCATACAAAATGCACAAGCATATACATTTCCATTTCCATTTTAATTTTTTTGAGAAAATACCCAACGGTATGTGCTGGCACTGGTACTGGTACCGGTGGCGTATGTGGAACCTATCAGAAGGAACAATCCTCTTGTAGAATATAAAAAAAAAATACAAAAAAAAACTACCAACAACATTAATTTGAAACGTGAGCGCACACACATATCCCTGCATGTGTATACAGATGGAATCATCATCAGAAGAATACACTCGATGAATGGAGTGTGCTACTCTGACGAAGATGCACACACGATAGTACTCGTATGGAGCAAGGACGATATAAAATTTCCTCATCCTTTTGAAAAAATTTTCAAAATGATGTTGTGTGCGGAGAGTTAGTGAATAAATGAGTAACTCGACTGCGTATACAGTAGACAGAGACTACAGGTAGTCCTAGATTGAAAATAATTATAATCAGCAGCAGGAGCAGAAACAGGAACAGTCCCATCTCCCATATAATCTGCAGTAAGTGGAGTGCATGCCACATTATGTTGTGCAATGAGACCCATAATAATGGCAATGCCAGTCGAATGAGGAACAAACAAAAAGAACGCCAACTTCTGTGTCAATATAGAGAGAGAGAGAGAGAGTATTTAGTTTCCAATTATGGAACTCTTTAAGGACCAAGCAGAAAGCAAACCACATTCTACTTTGGTTTGCGCTTATGTACATTAATAGAATACAACAATCAGGTTGCTGCCCAAAATGATGCGCTTTGTATATGTGTAGATCCTTTCAAGAGAGCACCCATTCGAAGGAGAGAAAGTGGAATGGTTTCGGTTTTCTGTTTTCTCTTTTCGGTTTTTGTGCATTTCGACTTCGAATATATAAATATCCTGCAAGGCAACACACCAGCCAACAACCAGATTATATTATAATTGAGTAGAGCTCCCGGAGAGTTGTGTATTCGGTGGGTATAGTGGTAGATGGTTGTTGCGGTCTGTGGTCCCAAAGGGAATATCCTATGAGCATGGAGACTTTTTCATCTAGCTGGTGTTGCTGCTGCTGCACACCATGATGATGATGATGTTGATGATGACGCATCATAAGAGCGAGGGTATTACTACTATCATCCATATCTGACAGAAGGATAAACTTCCTGCTGTTGTTCGGTTTGGTTTGGGCTTTTGATGCAGCAGCAGCGATGTTGGCAGTGCACAGTGCACACATGCTGTACCTTGTGAAAGATGCCATCGTGTTATGTGGGGTTATTGTGAATTGACATAATTAATGGTCAGTAGTGTGCACAATGACGAGGAGCCATCGAATAAGAATGGCAAGGGCAATGCCATGTCAGGGCGATGACTATGCAGAGCACACAACACAGGACTATCATATCATATGAGTGGGAATTTCGAGTGCATCTGCAGGGACTAAGAACGTTTTGACGTCTGACATATATACACCACAAAGGGACGACTCGCATGTGATACTTGTGATTATATAAATCGACAATTTTTTGAATGAGTTGCCGCAGTCATGATGCCTTGCCGCTGATGGATGTGTGGTGAGGATATCCTGGGATAGGGATTTGTGGTCAAAATCATCGCAAAGATGACTAGGTATACGAGTGCACTTTGTGCAAGGTTGTTTCTGAAATTGGGGCTTGCAGGCATACGGCGAGGAGTCAAATAAGGGTGGTATTTTGGTTAAAAGTTCGGTTTGATTTATGGGAGGATATGGCAAGGGGTGTTTAGGTTCTTGCTGTTGCATTGTTGTGGAGAGATCTTTGTATTTTTTAATGTCTTCTTAAATAGGAATGGTCTATAAAAAAAAAACGCCCTATATATTTATTTCATAAGAAAGCACTTCAATGATAAGAAGCTTAGATTTTCAGTGATCATTACATTAACAACCTGTGGCTGTTTCAAATATCTACAGAAATAATGAATGTCAAGAGTATTGACGGGCATAGGTCGCTTTGGTCTTTTCTAGTGCCTGCCTTTAAGTAAAAAATCCATTCAATCGGAAATAGCTTCTGTTTCGTAATTATAGAAATCGTTCGACCTTATTGGAACAAACTAAAAAGAGAGCTTATCTTCCGTGATTTCAGTGGAACCCATCTCGCCAACCAATGTTAGAAAGTAACCAAACTGTTGCTATGTGTTCAAAAATGGTACGGCCAATATAAGGTAAGGATTGAATCATAGCCCAAATACACAGCGTATAGACATAAGGATTTCATTTAGCATCACGCTTGGAAGATTTCTGAGGCGCTTCTGCAAGCTGCAAACGATTTCCTTTGAAATATGTTGAAAGTCTAAATATCTAGGATTAGTTTTTGGGGTACTTACTCATGGCGCGACCGATACTGATGCGATATCCAGGGGGGGCCAACAATAGAGCTTAACCAGACTAAAAATAAAATCGGACATGTAATAATTTCGTGCATCAAACAACTCAGAGGTTGAAGGTATACTGCCAAGCCTATCGATGGTTGTTTCGGTCTGGTAACAATGTCTTCGGGCAACCTTTATATTAAGTGTGGTGTCGCATCGTAGAGTTATTTGATTTCTTACATGGCAGTGTGAATAAAAAAGAAATTTCAGTTCAGAGGTTCACTGAATTAAAGCTCCATTCTAGAGATCCAATCAGGCCAAAAATGTATAGTCTCGTACAACTGAAATCAGAATCGTCCAAGCCCTAATAAATTCGCAAAATATTGGGCAGACCATTGGCTACTTACAGTCGTAATTTTTGGTGCTCTACGGTCCAAAAATGTGCTCAAGCTTATCCCCATGTTGCAAAACCAACAAAAAACGATCGGGTTACAAATTATCGGTTGCTTTTTGTACAAGGATATGACATATTCGACTTTGAGAGGGCTTGGGAAAGCCTATGTTTCAGGCAAGTGAGAAGAAAATGGCCTTAAATCGGTCCCAGCAATATTTAAAGCTATAGAATGTTTGCAGAAAATCAATTTTAAGGTCAGACCTACTGCAATTGACTTCCTCAAAACATTGCTCGTTCACGGATGAGACGATTCTACCTAAGACCAAATATAGACTCGGTATAAAATTGTAGATCCCTTCCATTCGTAAAGGCTAGAGCTTGGGCCTTTACGGACCTGTTGCGCCAACTATTATTTATTTTTATATTTGTTAATGCAACCGAAAAAGTTGAAACAGTATGAAAATGAGTTTTTTTTCGTTTAGGCGGTTATAGCAAACAGAAAAAAGTCCTTCAGAAAAACTGTGTTGTCAGTACAAACAGATCAACCACCACTGATTAGATTCCATCAGAAAAAAAAATTCCTGACAGATGGGACAGTAAAGAAATGACACTAAACAGTGGAATGATCTGGTTTTTATGTGTGGAATCAAAAAAACTTTTTTATCCGGAAAAATGAGTTAATTCTGTTTGTAGACAACTTAATTTCGTTTTTTTTTTTGATAAACTAACTTAACAATTCCTAAGCAGCAATTTAAGACCAAGATTGAGTTCAAGCATTAACTTTAAGTGGTCCAAAAAAGCAAAAGAATTTTTTCGGTTTTTACGTATCGCTATAACTGGCCCCTAATGTTTAAACTTATCAGGCGTAGAGCTCTTAAATCATTCTCTTAAACTTAAAGGAATTTCGTTTATTTTAATATTATCCCTCCGTTTTAAGGTAAGCTTTGAGCCCGTGAGTTTGTTTTTCTGATCTTTTATTTTAAAAGCAGCAGATATTAATTGGAAATTTCAACATCCTTGACTACAAATCCCTTGTTAACGCAACTATATAAAATCGCCCATGGACGGTTAAAACTTCAGTTTTGTGGACATAAACTTTGTAGTTCATTGTTTTTGGCTTTAGAAGAGCTAGTTCGTATTGAACAGGTTCAAATGTTGACTCTCACTCGTTGATGTTCGAATGTGGTGTCTGACAAGACATGAACGAACTTTCATTCGTTACAATTCCTTCTTTGAAGTCGTTTTTATGTCTTAGGGTGAGGTAAACCATTTCCAAGTCTGGTCATAACTTTCTAAGAAACCACACAATGAAACTTAATCTCAAATATGGCGACAAATGTAGAGGCTGCAGAGACGAAGAATTCCACGAGGACACACCTCACTTCCTTTGTCACTGTCCGAGTCTCAGTCAATTGAGGAACAGAACACTTGGAAGCTATTATACTTCCAAGACATACAAGAACTTTCTGATGTCTCACTGTCTGATCTTTACAGGTTTTTGAGAAAATCGGGATGGCTGGACAGCGTCTGTTAACCACAATGCGGAAAGGAAAGAGGACAACCAGCGGTTAACCCCCAAAAAAGGGCACCGCAATTTGTCCACGAGGGCCTAAGTGTGGTATTGCCGCATGTGCAAATTAAATTCGAGCCGCTTTCGTAAGCCTACCCAGGTGCATTTAAACGTCTCGCAAAATCCCAAACATATCTCTATGACGATTTGTTTTTTTATTCATTCAAAGCCAGTTTCCAACAGCATTTCGATCAAAACCAAGGACCAACATATTGGAGGCCCACTGACTGAACGCATTTTAATTTCATGTCGCATTCATAAATATCTCAAAGACCTACATTCGTAAGAGTGCGCACTCCAATATCTGTATGCGTATGTGTGTAAATCGAACGAGTATTCATAGGCAGAGTAATAAATTTGCGGCAGCAAAAGGATTGCATACACACAACTGGGAAGTCAGTACCAGGACTGGGCGCCACGACCAGACCCACAACTCATATGACTGACTTACCATAACAGGCAGGTGGGCGATACCTATAGAAATATTGAAATTAATCTTAAGCCATATGAAATGTGGACAAATTCCCTCCACCTCGAGACACACAGCACACAAACAAGACAAACAAGCGGTAGTCGCCCACACAACAATTATATATGCATTCTGAGTGATGGCTACATTTTTGCCTGGACCGTCGTGTTGTTACGTCGCCCTTTGACAGACACATGTGGAATGTCAAAAACTCCATTTTCCTTAATTCTCAATTTTAAGCATTTAATTTCTCATTTCCTGCCACAACCACAATATTGCATCCTGTGCCACTGCATATAGGGAAAAACTCATCCATTGTGTCTAAATAATGATGCGAGTGTGTGTGCCATCATCATTTGTCGAAAATGTTCAATAGTTATCCCGAATTGTTTACCATATACACATCGGCATTGTGTACACACCCTCAGCCCTCGACCATCATCATCTTTTGCCGGATTTAAATGAAAATATTTTCAATATCAAATTACAGTTGGAAAATATATATTGTCATCGTACATCTATACACCTACACACTGTGGCAGAATCATGCAATTTAATCTGAGGACTTTGTTGTGTATATGTCCTGCGGAACTGTATTGCGGTGACCATATAATGATTATTTGAACTATTTTGCATATAGAAAATTTTCATTCGTAATGTAATCCATTTTGTGGAGTTTTCACGGGGTGAGGGTATGCTCCTCAGAATGTACTTCATTGTATTGCAATAGTGGTGTAAGGTAATTTGTTGTGGTGCCCAATTGAATGATTCTTTGCGGCGATAGTGTGTTGTGCAGATAAGGGCCATATATGCGGAGGTGCGTTGGAAAATGAGGGGACTTGTTTCATGAACAGAATACCCACTCGGATAGTGAGGTTTAGACAACAATTATTGTTCCATTTCGATGATTGGTATTGAATTAGTCCAAACTTTTGCAGTTAGCATCGCAGGCTTCTGGCTCACGATGATGAGGGATATTTCAGCATTTGTTGACCCACATCACTTGCCTTGTTAAGCGACTTATTGAGCGTTTTATGGACAAATCTGGCAAAAATTGCTAAAGTCCTATACTACCTATTATACAATACATTTAATTAGATTTTATTCGCTTTCAAATGTTTTTTTAATTAAATTAAAAGAACGTTAATTTTGGTTAACGTCCTATGCTAGTTCATTTAACTCATTGTTCCTCATTTACCACAGTGAGTTATGTGTGGTCGCGTTTTGCTGAACATTCAACAAACTCTTGGTTTCAATTATTCTTATGAAACTATTGACTGTGGTTTAGTTCAGTAGTGCAGTTCATTTAGTTCAATACAGCTCACGGCTCTGTGATGATTCTAGCTACCCATGCGATACTCCCAATTTAACTGCAAACTCCAACATCACCTAGATTGTGTTCGAAATCTGCCAGGAATTTTTCTGAAACACTGTTAAATGTATACAATACTGTAGTTCCCCGTTTTGACGTCTGACAACTTATTAGTGCTGATAACTTTTACATCTCGAATCCTCTATTCAAGCTGATATTGAGTTTCGTAAACCAATTCAGGTGCTAGTCTGCAACCTTGTGGTACTTCACTTTCGAACAAAACACAGTAACACTGCGTGTACGTTAAGAGTGGCATTCGACACCACCTGTTTCATTTCTCATATACACTACCTCGTTTCTTCAACGGTCCAAAAAAAAAGTACCTAAGTCATCAAGTTCTCATCTAAAGTCGACTTGAATCAGATGACATTATGACTCATAACAGAGAACAGGGCTGTTCTCTACATGGATTCTTGATCCTATCCAGTAAAATCCTAGCTTCAGCTTTCTTTAAATGACAGTTAGAGGTAGCTTGTTGGTAAAGGTTTTTTCCAATAAGAGGTGTTATTTTGATGCCATTTTTTGAGATAAATGATTGGATATTTATTTCAAAATAAAGAGGAAGGCATGCCGTTAATAATGAAAAACAACATCAGCCAAATGGCTCCCAAGACCTCGCCATATCCTTTTCATGAAATTTTCCATAACAAAACCGCAAAGTGGCTGCCCTGTGTCCTCGATAGACTCACGAATTCCATCTTTGAGGTCTTGAATCAACGCTGGGCTGTTGGCGTAGACCTTATCGTTCACGTGGCCCCAAAGGAAGAAGCCGCAAGGTGTTAAATTACAAGATCTCGGTGTCCAATTGTGATCACCTCTTCGAGAGATAACACGGTCCGGAAACTTTTCCCGTAAAAGATCAATGGTTTCGTTGCTTGTGTGGCACGTAGCGCTGTCTTGTTGAAAGTAAACGTTGTCCAGATCAATACCATCCAACTCCGGCCATAAAAAATCATAATTCATCTCTCGATAGCGCACCCCATTCACCGTAACTGTTGATCCAATCTCATTTTCGAAAAAGTAAGGTCCAATGACCCCGCCAGACCATAAACCGCACCAAACAGTCACACGTTGAGGATGGAGAGGCTTCTCAACAATAAGTCTTGGGTTTTTCGAGCCTTAGATGCGACAATTTTGCTTGTTGACGTAGCCACCGAAGTCCGACAAGGTGCTTTACGACGACCCAAAAATGCTTTGGTTTTGCGAACTGTGACGTCGAAATTTTCACCATTTTTGAAGTTAATTTTTATAATTTCAATGCGTTGTTGGAGCGTGTATCGTTCCATTTTTAGTAATAGCGTAGTTTCTACTTGCCAAATGTCAAAAAAAAGCTTCAAAAGTGACAGCTACCGAAAAGCGGGCTATTTAAAATAACACCTCTTATTAGAAAACCCTAATATTTGATCATTTTCAGCATTTTGAACCGGATTATGTCCTGTCAGTTCCAATCTTCTTAAGCTATTAATTCGTGTAGCACATTTTACAAGTGTAAAATCGATATTGTTTTCTGACGACGTAGATCTTGTGTACATCTATAGTCTTCAAGTCCATGGATTGCAGGTCTTGAATGCTGTAATATTTGCTCCATTTTAAGTCTTCTCGGTTTTTCTATCCACAAAAAATAAGTCTGAACAGAAGATAGAGCTATCCTAAATATTTTTACTTGTCCAACTTGTTGGGTTTGTTGAATAATGCAAGTTATTTTTGTTAGAGGTTGTCAATAGCTAAGTTTTGCACAAGATTCGTCCATTTCCTGTGAGAATATTTTGCATTACCGATTGAAGAAGCAAAAAGTACCAGTGACGTTGACATTTTTTATCATTTTGGATGCTTTGACCTTGTAAGTAATTCTTTCTGGAGGCATTTCTAGTTAAAAACTCCTACCAAACTTACGGACGGGGCTTGCGCCTTTGTTTTTGAAAACAACAACTTTGATTGAAAAATATTTCTTTGTATTCTTTGCATTATTTGTTCCCCCCCGCCAGGAAGTGAACCTGAACTTCGTTTCGCAATAATTTGCAAAAGCGACAACCACACTTGACTGAGCGATAAAAAGTAGGTAACAAATGTTTGAATGCAACAGAGAGGTTGACATCCGTGATGCATTTTTCCTTCTTTTTCTTCAGATCAGCATCCATCACCGAATTTTATTATTTTATTAGCCATTTACCTTCCGCGATACTAATAACCATTTTTAATGTCCAGGCTAAATTTTTCGAACTCATAAAATGGCTCAAATTTTCCATACGAAATATATAAAACGAAGTTTAAAAATGATTATAGGTAACTAACCAACTTGCGGCACACACTGTTCATGGCAAAACCCAACCGACAAACGACCATTGATTCATTGAGTTTGTCCATTTGCTTGTTTGCTTGCCTTCGGGCAGCTTGCGTCTATCTTTTTGCACAAAATGAAGACTCTCCTTGTTTTGGTTGTTTGGTTTTTAGTTCCACAACCAAAACCCCTGTGCCGCCATAGAGAGAAGGTACCTTCCTGTTCCTGGTTACATTGTACTGGCATTTGTAGCATGGCAAAGTGGGCTCAACTGTGCCTGCATTTTGATGGTTTTCATTGAATTCAAATTGTATAATTGAATATTTCGAATTGCAGCTATTGCTAAATAAATCTATTTTGCGGTGGATCAAGACTGAATCCCCACAGGCTAAATGCAATGGTCCTGCCCCTGGTCGTAGTAAGCAAAGTAATTAGAGAGATTTTACTCTGAGTACCACCCTATCCTGTGACCAGTTCCGCAATCCCTTTGCGAAAATGGTCATTTGTGCCTGAAATGTTGGTATTTCATAAATGTGCATTCCGAGCAGTAATTTCCGACATCTCATTTCATGGCAGTCCACTGTCCTGTGTGGGTGGTTCGTTTTTTTTTTTTTGTTATTCGAATGTGTATTTCTTTATTATCATTACTATTTGCTGTGAATAAATATGTGCACTTGCACGCTGTGCGAGATACGTTTGCCATATATAGATGTATGATAGAGGACGGAAAATTGAAAATATTCTGCCCTGGTAAATATTAATTTCACAACCCAGTACTGCACAAGGATATGACAGCGCACACAAAATACAAAAATCAATATTTGATTTTAGCAGAAATAGCGAAATAGGATTTATATTCCTGTTTACAATTTCGTTTCCGGATTTTAATATTGGACAAAGCAGGCGTGCACCACTGCGAACTAGTGTGCGTGTGTTCGATGTGGGGTGGGGGAGATGGAGTTTATCCTGTGATCCGCTAATTAATTGTAATATTGGTTTTAATTGATTTCCAGCTAACAGCGGGGAAGGGACGGGCCTAAAAAGTGGATATTACTATTGTAAACCACTTATGTGCAACTAATGAGATTTGAAGTCAACTTCTAAAGCTTTTATTAGCAGTGTATTTAATTAGGATTATTATTTGGATTAGTGGCATAAATTCAATTATCAATATATAGGACGGAGGAATTTAGTCGCGCAAATTGATTTGCGAAAAGGGTCGGTCCTCTGGATGAGAATGATGTATTGCATAATTAATTGGCTCTGTAATGCAGCGGTAAAGGTTTGTTTTTATGTAAAATCAAGATTGATGTACAAAGGTTTGACACCAAATCATAGAAGAACGTTTTCAGTCACTGATTTAATCGGAGCAAAAGGTTTTAGGTATGATACGCTTCTATACGCTTAGCAAAATGGCAACTTGTGTACTTTAAATCGCCGCTGTATTGTAAAAAGCGACCAAGAGAGTTATTTTCCCCCAATCCTTACAGCTTTTACACTAGAAGGTGCGGAGGCTCCTTATAAGGCCCATATAGTTTGCAAAATGTGGCCCTTGACATAAAACTCCGTATATGATACCTAAATTTGGAAGATAAAAGCATATGACATTTTTACTATCAGAATTTAAAAACAGTGGAGGATTGTTTTGGCTCTTACCTTGCTACTGAGATAGAAGTCGCGCTTTTACCATGGGAAGGAATAGCGCAATCGGCCCTATTGAAATCCAAAAGCTTTTGTGCTATAAGTGAGAGTTCCGACACAGATTTTAAACTCGCAAACAGCCTTTGGTAACTCTCTGCTAATACCTTGGCCTCTAAGCTGAACAGTTTCGTCAGATTTTGCCAAGATAAACATTTGCATAAGTAGCTTACCTCTAGCGCATATCGCTTGTCTAAAGATTCAAACTAAAAAATGGAAACATTGACACGGGAGCTGTTACAAATTTCCCTACATTAGTGAGAGCAAGGTTCGCTCTTCCCTAAGCCCTCCAGTAGGGCCTTTGAGGAATCCTATGTCTTAAGCTCTTCTAACAAATGCAAATGCAACTGAATTTGATTTTGCAATCGGCTTGGCTGTATAAGAAATGAGAATACTTAAATTTTCTTGCTAAGAACTTTTAAAACATCAGTGACTTCAAGATCGAGCAGTTTTGTCACAGGAAAATGACAAAACCCACTACAAAATTAGTTGCATTAAGAATCGAAATAAATCTTGGAGTTAAATGACGGTTTTTGCCGTTTAGAACGTATCTATTGTGACCTACAATTTATTAATTTTTTGCGGAATTAATGAATTATCAAATTTATGAGTCCAAAAACCAATTTTTGTTCCGACTTTTAATATCATGAGTTCACAGTAGGTATATTTTCATACAAATTTCGCCATTGTGAACTTCCGTAAATTCAAAGACGAATCTTAAATTGGTTATTAGTAAGGCGGATTCCATGTGGTATTTTCGCCATTCAGCTAGCTCCGTATGCCCTCTAGATTTTCTTTTAAATGAGACACATTTAGCAGAAGTCGCCTTTCCTTCTCTATTGTGAATAATTTACCATTCTAAACTTTAGTTAATAGAATTGTACGATAATGTTGCAAAATAAAACCATGTCTGTCACTATAGATTTAACTTAACTTCAATCCAACAATTTCTTAGCCGAAAGTCGAACTTGATGGTTCGTTTTAAAATCAAAAAAAAGTTATTGTGAGTTTTTCTGCACCCCAAAAATACAATCCTCGAAATTTCAAATATTCCCTGGGTACTCTTAGTTGCCATCCGCTGTTTTAATTTAATCCACGACAATCCGCACTGACAATAAGCACAACTATTATTTATTTATAAAACCATTCCAATGAAATACAAAATTTAAAAGTGCATTACCGCGCCATAGGGTGGCAATGAAATATTCATTAAATTGTTAAAATCATGAATTTCCCATCCGGAATTATAACCGGAACTCGTACATTTATTCATTAATAATTGTTTAACCAAATTTTTATTTTGTCTCTATTCAAATATGGTAGAACGAAATTCATTTCTATGCTCAATTCATTTAAATAATTATTATTTATCTGTTTATAGTACCGAAAGTTGGTTTAATACTTCCTGGCGTTCGCTTTCTCTCAGGCAAAAAAAATACGAAAAAAAATCTGGTTACACACAAAATCAGATTAATTATTGTGGGTAGACGTGCTTTGTGCAATCCCGCAGCGTTCGGTTTGCAATACTCTCCAAAGACGAACTCGATTTGGTATTTATGGAAATGCATATTTCACCCACATCCGACGCTGTGTGCCCCTCGTTTGGTTTGCTTTATTTTTGTTTTCGTTTTTTATTTTCCTGTTAATTAAAACCCCCAAAAGGTAAATGAATCTTTTTTGCTTCATTTTTTCCCAGCGTTTTAATTAAACCGCAAAATGTCAGCCATCATCCCCTCCGCCCTCTTCGTAGCCAATTTTGCATTATCTTTGGAAAACATCACACAATCTGAATATGCAATTGAAAATAATTGTTCTTGTTGCACAAATACAATGAAACACAATTTTATTCATTCATGCTGCGTACTAGTAAATACAAAAAAGAATTAATAACAAAAGAGAGAAACACTACATAAAAACATTGCCATTAAATACGCCGCCGCAAAAAAAAAATCGCGAAAACATAAAACAACAATAATTAATTCATAATAAATTATTATCATTCCGTTTACCATTGGCAATTTGACTGCACGCAGGATATGTACCCACGTGCGTGCTACAAGTGCAGGAAAAAAAAATATTGAAATATTGTTGATACTTGCGTTGCACTTGGACTTTATGCTCGTACGATTGTATAATTCATTTAAGTAAAAACTCAGCCAGCCAAGGAGAGGTTGGAATTTTAAGTATTTTTCTTTGTTTGCCACCACAGTGGTCATGGTGATGCTGTGTGCCAGTGCCAGACCAGACTGTGTTAAAAAATGAATTTTTAATTACTTATTATTTAAATATAGTTTTCTGTCCGAAGTCCGAACTCCGAAGCTTTCAAAAGGAGACGTGAATGCAAAAAAAAAATCGTATTCCTTCTGGCGAATGAGAATTAAAAGCGAATTGCGCCAGCAAACTGTTTTAAAGCCAATTGGCGCAGATACAGTTGCACTTTTTATTCGTTTGTTGTGTGGCTTTAATTAATTGATATCCTTTTCTTTTTTTGGTTATGAAAAAATATAATTTCATAGATGAAAAGTAGAAACAAAAAATGAGAAAACCATTAAAACTGATCTCGTACGGACTTTTTAATTATTCGTGCTTTTTATTTTTCTTTCTACCCTGTTTTTGTTTTTTTTTAATTAGTAGCTGGTTGGATTATGTATTGTTATATTTAATTTTATATTTAAATGTAAACTTTTGAATTATGTTAATTTTTCTACAGGGAATTGGAAGAGCGGATTTGCTGGTAGTGTTTGTAGGTTAAAAGGTTCATTACTTCTTCTCGGAAAAAAGGAAATGTATATTTTTCTGCTGTAAAATGTCCTCCTTAACATATGAGCAGATTATTTCGAACAAAGTGGGCTTTAAGGTTTCTCTGGAAATTTGTTTTCTTGTTGTGTACATCCCTGGAGTAATTTTTTTAATTTGGATGAAATATTTTAAAGATTTTATACAAAATTAAGGAAGAAATAGTTCAAAGTCGATGATTTTTAACAATTTTAAAAATGTTATAAAGCAAGATTTTTTGGAAATAAATTGTTTATATAAATTCGGTTATTTAATAATAAAAACATGTACCATATATATCTTGTGATGCACAGATCAATTCACAATTAAATATCACGTAAAGGGCACCATCTTTTGGCGTAAATATTAAGCATTTCTAAAAATACCTAAATGGTTCGTGTATCGGCTTTTTTCATTTGCCACTAAAAGTGAAAGTATTCGTTTTGCTTTTTTTTCTGTAATAAAATTGCCAATGCCAACTGGTTGGAGAATAAATCCATTGACCGTTGATTTACTTTTCTTTAACATTACGTTTTTTCGCGATTTGCCTACTTTGCCTAAATTCGTGCGAAGTGATAACTTGGATTGCAAGAAGACACATCTTTCCTTAAAGTACCCACATTGCTCAGTATTATGCTTAAAAACTTATTTCGATAGATAGCACTGTCACGATTCCTCGAATGGTTTGGATATCTGCTGAAGGATCCAAAGTAATCCTACATATTACTTCTATCAGTGCAATGTGACCAGCTTTTCTGGTGGGTTGCACTGCTTTGGATAATATTTTTGAGAATTTCCAAAGACGTGTCCCTTGAAATTTGTTTTCGAATCACTTGTGATCCATATGCCGATCTTATTATGATGCGTTTTTACACCTACCAGTAAGCACGTTGGGGCTGTGTTAAATCGTTACAGATTCGCTTCCTCCAAGGGTAATATTTTGAACAAAAGAGGCCCAAGATCAAAAAACTTGTATTAAAAACAACTTTTATGCCACGCCCCTTTTTCAGGGGCGGTTTCCTTACAAAAAGAAAATATTGAACTGATCTATGAATGCCTTTTAACAAATCAGCTCTTCCAATTCGCCTTCAAGAAAAAAAGAAACCAAATGTTTCTAATTTATTTATTTTGTTAAATATTTATTTAATTTATTTCAATAAGTGTTTTGTCTCTATTTATGTTACTGTGAAAAATTCCATGAAAATTGTGCATTAATCTCGTTTCCTTTCTTCGTGCTTTTTCAAACTTTATGTCCCCCAGATTTTTGTAAGGGTCGCGAAACGTTGCAGAACCTCTGCGATCAGATTCCCGGCGACGCGTTGCTGTACAGTTTATTCCGAGAGAACGCCGAACCAGTCAAGTGTCCTTTAAAAGGTGAGAATGGTCGCATTCCTCTGTAAAGTTTTACAAATTAATTTGCATTTTCTCTTTGAAGGACCCTATGTCTTCACCTATAATCGAGGTCATGGCGAGTGTAAAAGTCCTGTTTCAAACATCGAAAGTTGCACGGAAGATAGTCGATTGCTGTTGAGTTTTCAAGCTTGTCCAGATGTTCAAGGAACCGAAAGTACAGGTACATAGTACACACGGAAATTTCCCTAGAACAAAATTCAACAAAACTAAATCCGTTGGTTAATCTCCTTTCAGTGGAAGAGCTCACCTGCCTGGCTACATGGAAGGATGGTAATTCTAGATATCTCGTCGGTCTGGTGTCACATCATCATGCCATATCCAACGAGGAGCGTTACAGATGTTTTGTCTATGAAAAATTTTCATCTCTAATGGGTAAGCGGGAGTGGTTGTTGTATATGGTGTGGTTTGGTGTCCTGTCCACTCGTCTTCTTGTGGCACACAAGTTAGGATTAATTAAAATAATAATAGCAATTATAATTAATATCATAAACGGTATCATACACTCTCCATACGTGTGGTATCTACACTCAAACTCCTAACCCCTAAGCCCACAAAATTGTGAGGGCCACCAAACTGAGTGCCGACATGAAAATTAAGCTGAGGATGTGCTGCCGTTTTTCGGGTCTGCCAGAGGACAAGAATAGACAGAACACTTGCACACACATTTAAAATATAATATTAATATTGTGATGTCGGCCAGTGCGGATGGTAATGCTGATGATTATATTGTTATTATTTTGCAGGTGGTCCTGGGATGTCGAGCGCAAAGGATGCCGAATACAAATTGGCACAATCGGGCGACGCAACGTGTAACGGACTAGATAGTGCTGAGGTAAGGATTATAATTGCAATATACTCGAGATGATATTAGTTTGCCTTTCCTTTATGTTTATTAACTTTATATCCTTTTGTGTGGACGGCAACTATATTTCTATTGAAATAACAACTTAAGTTGTGTCGCCACTTATCTGCTGTCGTTTGTCAGAGGAAATCCTTCAGAGAGGAAGGTCGCGCTTTGCATTCCTTCAGTTTGTGCTTGGCATTCTCAAAGTGATGCTTGGCCATGTTGTAGTCCTCTTTTTGTGCCCTCCTTTTGCGCGACCACAAGCATTTCCATTCAAATGCTTTTGCGAATCGTGTCGCTATCTAGGAAAATTGAGGACAATGTCCTTTTTTCTTTTGCAATGTCGTCGCTTGGTTAAATGTTTGCATTTAATACCATAAAGAGATGATGAGGACAAGGCAGAGAGGAGAAATCTTGAAGATGACTTGATGGAAGGAAACTGAAAAGGAAAAGCTACTTGCAATGGAATTCTTTTTTCTCGTGGCTCTTTTCTCGTGCGTCTTCGAGGATATGCGAGGGAGGTTTATGAATGCTTTAATGTTGAAACGGATTGGCGTATACTCCATCTAGCCAGTCGAATAGCCATGGGCAGCTGCCTCTACGCATAGAAGTGGAACATGCACAGCTGTTATTTTTCTGTGTCATCATAGTCATAACGCTGAGTACGTGTGACTGGTCAACTTAATTCAGTGGCATTAAGCGTGACTTTCTTCTCTTCTAATTTGGCAGCGTTGCGGTTGCCAATTTAGTATTTAAATCGATGGTGCTTGCGTCAATTTCCAAACTAGCTATGAATATATGGCATAGTCTCGTATGACAAGGTGGTCAACCACGTCACCATGTCCCCACAAACAAGTACCAAAACAAGTATCCTTGATTTTTCGCATCAGTAAATGACCTGAGGGGATTGAAATACGAAACTGATTCGCAAAACTATACCAAAAACTCGCTTTAAATATTTTATTTCATTGTTTTCTTTGCGCACATTGGCGTGCGTTTTCAATATTCAGTGCAAACGTTAAATTGACCTAAGTCCAAAGTCTCTATAAGTGTTCGCTAAACGTTTATTAGCTTATCAGCTGTTTTTTCGTTTACGCACATTAGTGTGCGCTTTCGCACAGAGTAATGAAATGTAATATCATTAAATTTTCGTATGTAGAGACGTCAGAGAAATTAAATTGATTAGGTATTCCACTGTTTTCTTTGCGCACATTCGTGTGCGTTTAGTATAGAGTGCAAAATTTGTTTTTTTATTGATTACTCACATTTATCAGCTCATCAGCTGTTTTTTTGTTTGCGCACATAAGTGTGCGCTTGCGCACAGATGAACGAAATATAGCATTTACGTAGCTTTATTTTGATCTGAAAGTGATGAAATACGAAATTAATTTACAGAGCTATGCCAAATACTATTTAGTGATTTCCCTTGCGCACATAGATGTGCGTTTACACTCTCTTAATTCAAGTGATTTACAAAGTTCAGGTAGTCTCTAAAAGCATTTGGTAGAAATTCATTACTTCTTAGTTTAGTTTTCGTTTACGCACATAAGTGTGCGTTTATAGAATCACTTCCTTCAAAAATATCTTTGAACCGCGTTGTTGCTGCTTTCGCATTATCATGTCATCCTGCACCCTACATAGCCAGATTTCCTAAAATGTAACACAAGTACTTATTGCAAAACTGCCTGATCTCTGTCGAAAGTTCAATGAGCAAAATTCCCCCCTTCCTAATGGCAGTTGCTCCGAAATGACCTTTCAAACAACAGAACATTTCAAAAATCAACTCAAGTCCCCCAGCGTTTCCTTTTCACATTCTCTCCAACTCAAATTAATTTAAATGCATTCTAAGGACTTACATCCACCGGACAGCCGCAAATTAAGACAAGGGCTACTCCTTTGTTTTTCTTGCCTGTCAACTTCAGTTACTTTGTACATCTTAAAACTGGCAAAGTACTCTCAAAGTGTCCTGCTTTCCATCCTCAGCCCCTGCCTCACCTTGCGCTAATACAATGAAATCCTTTGTGGACTCTGTCGTTTAGCCATTTATTCTCGATTGCTAATTTAAGACAGTTAACTTCCTTTTTATCGTTTAAAATCCTCCTGCTTTGTACGTTCTTTTTTTTATTGAACGTGCGCTTTTTCTATTCTCTCAATCTACTTATTCTCATAGAAAATTAATTTTCTTTCAATTGCTGTGCACTGCAGTTCGTTGGCTGGCTCTTAAAAAGCGCATACAACACTCGCTTCAGCCGCACACTGTAAAAATAAAAAAAAAGGAAATCCCTTTCTGCGAAAAGTTTTCCTTGCAAAGTCGCCGTGATCCCTTTTAAAACACACACACACACACACACACAATACCAGGACATGGCCAATATAAAAGGGAAGAAAACTGAAAGAAATTATCCTGTTCGCTAATTAGTGAAAACAAGACCAGCTCGGTAGGTACTAGCGGGAGTAGCGCAGGCCCAACAACAAAACAAAAGTAAACATTTGCATTACGTCAAAGGACATAAATTGTGTGCAAGGAAATGTCGCTCTCGTTTACGTAGATATCCCATAGCAGCACCCTTCGCCGCCACCAGCACTATTAGTCATAAAATTTCAAAATTAAATTCCCTTCGACTTGATGCTGCTGGGTTGGGAGGTGGGTATGTCAAAGGGACACAATGTAAATGTAGACAAATTTCGTGAAGATATGCCGAGTTCAATAGCCCATCCTTTCAGCTGTAACTGTAACGTATGGCATAGTGTTAAAATTGATTCTTTTTTTCCCTTCGTGAAGCTTTTTGCTTTCCCTCTTCTAGCGCACAATGGCATTTTTTGATAGCTCGTTTTTAACAATCGAGGGGTCCTTTTATTTTCACCCGTCATAAGGAATAAAGGATACCCATTGTTGCTCATGTGATGTATGAAATAGGGAAATGGTCTTGCTTTGGCCTTTTTCCACTTGCTTGGACGTTGTGAATTTTCTTAGCTGACATCCTTTAAGGATTTACTGTGTGTTGTCACTTTGTGACTAAAGTCGTTTTTCTTCAATGTGAAGCGGCGCGCTTTAAATTGTCTGCGAGAAGTAGGTATGTATATATATTTTGGAGACCGGAAAAAATGGCTTTGGGGTTGAAATAAAGAATCGCTTTCCTTCCTTCCTTCCGGACTTGTTCGTATAGATTCTTGGGCAGTACCCAACATTCTTTAGTTGTTGTGTTTTTTTTTCTATAGATACTTATTTGCATTCATGTGTGAAATCAATTTTATACGTTTTTATTTTCTTTTCAAATTTAAAGGTTGGGTCAAGAATAATGTCACTGCGGAAACCTCCACCGGCGGAAAGATGTGATTTCCCAGCTTGGTTTAAGGGACCTCGACATTGGCACGCGCTAATGGGCAATTCAGTCTACAATTACCATCCAAAGTAAGTAGAAAATAATCGAGAAATTTTAAATTGGACAGCAATAAATTTGGGTTAACATTGGATTCATGTTCTTGGATTTTCTTTTAGAGCATTCATTTATTTTACTTAAAGGTTGCTATTGGAAACTAGAGATTTATAATATTTCCGAGCGGTTGTGACCTTTTACAGCCCTGCGAAGTTTGGATATGGATTTTTCTTTGCATCGATCGGACGTGTATTGAAAACTGATCTCCGAAGTATTTTTTCCAGCAGTTCGAAAATAAACGACACATTGAACGCGTCCAATGTGTGCGCAAATATAGGGCGATAGCAATTTAAAAAAAAGAATCCCTTTAACGGTCCAACCTTACTTTATTCCCATCTTGTCTTTTACGATCGCCAAAGTGTGATCAATAGTTTTTTACCCATATTTGTTTTTGGTTTACAAAAAATCATTTGCTCAAGATCAAACTAGGTGCCAGTAGCATGAAAATGATTATCCGCACATTATTGAGTTACATATGTGCGCAACTCGTATAAACTGTGCGCAATGAAGTTTTCTTTTAAATAATCGAAAAATCTCTTACAAAACCCGGAAAAAAACATAAACGGACTAAAAAGGACGCAGATCGGTAAGTTTCACAGTTTGGTTAGTTAGTTACAGTTCCATCTTGCCGAAAGACATGGCATCTCTATCAGCGCCATTTATTACATTTAAATAAGCGAATAATTCTCTTTGGGGAATAGGTTTTGTGCTAAATTTAATATTTGACTGCAGGTTTTCTTCCCGTCCAGTATATTTGCGCACATATATGATCATTCAAAGTCTGCATGCAACATTAGGAAATAACGTACAGCAGTTCAATTTTATAAACATTTTCCGCAAAAACATCAGTCTATCCACTATTTTGTTTGCGCACATTTGCGTGCGCTATCGTTATCTGCATTAAGTGACCAAGAAGGGCATTATTGCATGCCATCTCTATAAGGCTATTCTTTAAATACCTTGCTGATGATTTACATATGTATCCTGCAGCAATAAGAAGGAAATTGACTTTGCGCACATGGGTGTGAACGAACTCAGGTCAAACCTAGAAACATTACAATAGAAAAAAACATGTAGTTTCCGTCCGGGTAAGTTTTGCTCACATAAAGGTGCGTTTTCTGCATATTTTGTTTGCGCACATTTACGTGTGCTATCACGATCTGCATCGAATTGCACAAAAGAACAAACTGCAAGTCACTGCTTAAAAGAATTGCTATAAAATCATCGCTCACTAGTCTACTGTTTGCGCACATTGGTGTGCGCTTTCACTCTCCACATTAAAAAACCCATAAAGAGCTTAGTAAAATTTTAAGCAGATGTCGTAGCCTTTATAAATTTAAAAAGAAAAGTTTTTGGCAAGAATCTAGCCCGCTCCAATTCCAAACAAACAATCCCCAACAAGGTGACTTTAATTGGTATGCAATTTCCATGTCTCTTTAGCTATTCCCAGCTATTAAAGGTCAGGGGAGACCTCCCTTAGCGGAACGCATGCATATTTTCATTCTTTCCACCACATAAAACTGCAAACCCTCTCATTCTATTGAACGGAAAACCACTTACAGAAGCCCTCTTAATTAGTTTCGTTGTATTTCGTTCAACATTTTCACGACCTTAATGCGAGAGCATTCATAATTTATGGGTAAATTGTCCTCCTCTTAGGACGATGAAGATGATACTGCATTAACAATGAACTGTTCAAGCCACATCACTAAAATGTAAACATTAAGTTTCGTTATATAGTTAAAACCGAATAAAAACTGACAACATAAAGTAAATTAATTCAACAGTAAAAACCCTTCCTTAACTACTCTCATTTGCATTCATTTCCATCCCTTTCCATGTTCCGCGCAGGATTTTCGTTATTATTTTTTTTTGGTTGCCATCCTTGTGTGTACCACAGGACAACAAAAAAAATGCAAACCCAGATAGTTCCACTGTGGAAATTTTCTCATTTTCCCCCATCAAATCAGCGCCCACATTCATGTCCCTCTCTGAAGCGTAGAGTCAGAGTCGCAATGCCTCTGCCGACGAAGGAGTATGAAAAATATTTTTCCACAAACAACATCGATTCAGATCTGTCTAGTCCCCCTCAAACAGCCTCTTCTTTATTCCTAATAGACACAACAGGAATATATCCTGTATTTTCCTTTGCTAGAGATATAAATTCCAAAAGGAAATTTATATACACGTTCGGCTAAGTCGGCATCGTCCTCGTCGTCAGAGTATGATGATGGTGAAGGACGACGAAGAGAGAAGAAAGCTAAAGCTCACCACTATTCAAACCGGTTATTGAGTTTGTCTGAAGTGAAAAATAGTGTAAAAGCCAAACAGAGGAAGCGGATGTTATTTTTATACCCCCCTCTGTGGTCCTTTGAATATGTTTTTTTTTTTTTTTGTTCGACCATAAAAAATGGGATACCATCAAAAGGAAACAAAAAAAAAAGCATGAATCCGCTCCAAAGGGATCATCTTTGCTGAAAGTTATATAGAGCGCATTTGAACAAAATGTGTGTAAGAGTGAGCGAAGGGATAACAATAAAACTGCGACTCCTTGATCCTTAATTTGAATAGTAAAAAAATGGAAGTAGAACAAGCAAAAGCTGCGTGGGAATTCTCATAGGTTGTTGGTGTTCTGCGGGCGTATTGTGCGTTTCGACTTTCGAGATTGATGACGCTACTGCTCTCTGCTACTGTGGCGCAGCATGAAAAAGTCATATAAAAACACTTTGTCGCTTACTAGGGAATATGGCTGCGAAAAACGGTAGTTCACTAAGAAAGGAGAAAAACAGAGAGGAGTACAAAAGAAAAGCAAATGTTGTACAAGCCTTACAAGGGCGTTATCTTTTGTAAGCCTCCGCCGCGTGGGAGTGACCGAGGACACAGAATATTATGTTTTGCGAACCGTGTAGAGAATGAATTTAGTTACTGAGATGAGCAGTCTTGAGAACAATGTAACAAGGCGTTTTTTTATATAATCTGGAGGGTAATGCCTAGGTTTCCCGCAAACATAGACGGAGGTTACGAAGCTGTGAGCAGTTCAATGAAATGAATAATGAGTTTGAAACAGCGTTAAAAATTAGCAGGATGTAGCTTGATAGGGTTATTATCATTCATTGAAAGTACAAACTGCCGACGATAGGTGGGTCTGGGAAACAAATATAATTTTGACAGAATCAGACCAGTGAACTTGGTTTTGCGCAGCAGATCGTACAAATGGAAAGGACGAAGAACTCTATGTCGAGTCCAAAAGGCTAAATTAAGAAGCTTTCTCATGACGGTGTCACTCTTCAATATTTTTCCGACGTTCCCAAGGGTAGTCGCGGGTTTTAAGGTGTAATTTCTGTTTCAACTAAGAATCTTTCTTTCTAACCACAAACCAAATGTCCTCACGGATTGATCTAAAAATTTGATCAATTTCTTCTACAAGAAAATACTTAAATTAGATAAGAAAAGTATTAGAATGTTAGTGGGTTTTCACTGACAGTGAGATGTCCGGTTCTGAATTGTAGATTCTGTCCGAAAGGGGTCACGTCTAGTGAAAGGTTATACCTACTCCGTTTTTCCGACTCCCATTGACTAAACTTTCCCCATTTACAACCTCGAAACTGCTCTAGAAGTGGTTGTCCGTAAAGGAACGCGCCCTAAGAAGGCTTAGAGGTAGCCAACTTTAATAAGGAAGGAGGTAGGTCTGTTAGAATAAGTTACCTGATGAAACAAAATGCCTTTTAGGTTGCAGTGTAAACGAGAATAAATGGAAATTGACGATTCGGTTTTATTACGAACTGTATGTCCACTTCTTGGATCGAATCTGTGGTTCTAACTTAGCGATGGCAACAACCACTATTACCAGGGTAGTCATTTACAACCTTTATATCTAAGTCATGATTCTTTCCGTGGACCGAATCTTCAGATTCATAACCGAGCTATACGGTCACAGAATTAAGCCAACTTTACATACCAAACGAATTTTTTCCAGGACATCTTGAACTCTCAAACACGGATTACCTGCGTGTAATGAACTTCTTGTTCTGTCCCCCTTAATGTTCCCTTTTTTCCGTTCTACCTTTATTGTTCTTTTGAAAAGCCTGTTTTTTTATTTATATGCTGGCACTTTATGAGTAATGAAAATACACGCACTTTAGTTAGATTGCGCCTAAAAGCAGACTCCATTTGTTAGCTCCTTCTTCGTGCAAGTGCAGTAGATGTCAATGGGCAGTCGTGTGGTTTAGGCGCGAGTTGGAAAATAATGAATGCATTCAAGCGACCTCACATAATTCACATATTTTTTTCTACTCTGCCACTAGACGAATTATAACTTTTATTCAAAGAAATCTGCATCTGGTGTTGTCTGGGATATGAACACATTACGTTACATACAACTGGCCAACACATCGTTTCAATTCCAGTCCCTTCACACACTCAATTTCGCTTGTTTTAATTATTACCAGCCACTGCAGCTGGCTGAAACATCTTTAAGCTCCTTTTCGATAATCTTTTCATCATCCCCAATATGGTTGTTAGTATAGCGACTTTCTTTCCCCACAGCGAACCCTAATTCATCTTTATGATACTGGTTAGACCCTTTCTTATGCAAAGATATATCTGCGGCCAAATAAGCCGCATTCGTCCCATCTCCAAAGCTGTAAATAAAAATGAAGATCGCGAAAAATCTCCATCATCCTCAATTCTCATTAAAAATAGGAGAACAAGGAAAAAAAAACACCAAGCCTCCAGTTTACACAGATAACAAGAAAAAAAAAACTACTTTAATCAAAAGGGACTCGGTAAACAATCTTTTCACACAAAGCAGAAGCCGAAAAAGGAAGAAAAGAATGCGATGGCAATCTGCCCGAAGCGCTAATTTAATTACAACACCCCGACACAAAAAAGCAACCTTTCCTAATCCCCGATTGACCCAACCCCTATTAAATCATTTTTCGTTTGATCAAGAACAATTGAACCCTTTTTTGTTTTCTCAGTGGCCCTTTCACCTAATGTCCGTTTATTACAAATTGTCGCTGCCAAAAGAAAAAAGGAGGAAAAATGGAGAGAAAACCAACAAAAAAAACATGCGTAGGATAATCCCTAATCCTTATCGCTAGCGAAATAAAACACAACCGATAATAACCCCAAACAATGTTCAATTTCTCTCAGGATATTAACCGCACCACCCTCGAGAGAGCGGAATTCACCAAATCACCTTGTTCAGCAAGGATTTCTTATCGGGATTTTATTGAATGGACAAAAATTAAGCGAATGGCGGAAGAAAGTGTGTATGGGTGGGTGTCTGCGTGCGTGTCACAACCAACCTACAACCTAGATAATGATAAAGGAAAAACCTAGAAAACTCTCAAGGATTTCTATTTCATTTTTGTTTTAGAATTCTCGTAGTATCTCGCTGGGGTGTCGCTGTTGTTGTCGTCGTCGTTGTCCTTCCCATCAAAGGGATGAAAATAATAATAATAATGATTATGGCAAGGACGATACACAAAAGCTTTACTTTCTTTCTATTCATCGTCATAGTCGGTGTTGTTGTTCTTGTTGTTCGCTCCTTGAGGCAGAGCCTTTCACGAATACGAATAAGGAGACTAAGAAGACACTTCACATAGAAACCTACTGCACTGGTGTATAGTATATTTAGTAGGGGGTAAATTCCTCAGATGGTGATCTCATCACAAGAACAAGAGAAGCGAGATAACAGTGTGTCAACTCAAGTAATCGCGTGCGTATCTTCACACAAACTTGTATACATCCGTTGTGCTATAATCACATCTTTGTATCTTCTGGTAGTAGGTTGGTACACTGCGAATGGGGGGGCATCCTGTTCACATATTCCTTGAGGGAATCATCGCGCAACACCAAGGGAAACGGATACTCTGTTTGCACTCTTTAAGATTTTCTTTTTTAAAAAATAAAATTGCAAAAGAGAGGTTTTTTGAAAAATGTGACTGCATTCGAAACGGAGGAATCTTCACGGAATTCCTGCACAAGAAATGAATATTTAAGGGAACTTGTACGATGCATAGGAACAATATGAATCCGGAGTGACTCCATTAATTATTCGTCTGTGTTTGTTACTTAATAACACAGGAAACTCTGAACGAACTTTGTCGCAGTTTGAAATGCAGTTTGATGGAGGCTCAGGGAAACATATAGGCTATAAGATGGCTGTGCTGAGTCTTTTAAGGCGATAATACAAGTCGGAAATCATCTACAGAAATTCACCTTTCATTCAATTCATGTTTGATAAAAAATGGTGTTGAAACAACGCCACAATCGGTACGACAAAAATTGAACTTTTTTAAAACCATTTAGCGCTTAATGGGCAAATTAATTAATTTAACATTTTTTATTAACTTTCAAGTAAGAAGTGTGTAAAGAAGCATCATCTTTGAAAGTGTCTGGCAACTCATACTGCAAACCGTTTTTAGAAATACACGCAACATTTTTGCTTACTTCTCTTTTGATGGCATTACGGACCTGGACTTTGACCAACATGTCTTTTCTCTTCAGTGGCTAGCTGTTTCTAATTGTTTTAAAGAGGTAACCTTTCAACTAAGTTTTATAGAGCTGAAGATCTAAGACCGATATTCATGTACTCTATATGCCAGTCGTGGCCATATCTGAGTCGATTTTTTTGAACCTTTTAGGCAATGTCTATATCGCTGAACAGCCTATAATGACCTAGTTTACTTACTTACTTACTTACTTACTTATCGGGCTCCCGACCCGTGAAGAGTCTCTGCCTGAGACACTGCAGTCTTCCATCCTCTACGATCCCGGGCACGTTGCTTCCAGTTGTCTAGACCAAGCGCTCTGGCATCCGCAATGTCTTGGTCTTTGAAACGGAGGTTCGGTCTTCCTTGTCTTCTCGAACCTGGGGGCTGGGATTCGAAGATACTCTTAGCCGGAGCATTATTGTCCATTCGGTCGATGTGGCCGAGCCAATGTAGTCGACGTGTTTTCGCTTTTTGGACTACATCCACATCTTGGTACAGCTCATAGAGTTCGCTGTTGTATCTTCTCCTCCATTCGCCCTCCTCGCACACAGGACCAAAAATCCGCCGAAGAATTTTTTTCGAAGGAGTCCAGTATCAGCTCTCCCTTCTTGCCTATCGTCCAGTACTCGGCGCCATAAAGCAGAACTGGCAGGATGAGTGTTTTGTAAAGCGTACATTTCGTCCTTCGAGTTAGGAGTTTTGAACCCAATTGCTTTGCCAAACCGAAGTAGCAGCGGTTTCCTAGGGTAATTCTTCGCCGGATCTCCACTAGGGTGTCATTCGTGGAGTTCATGTTTACTCCGAGGTAGGTAAACTCCCTAACTACCTCGAAATTTTTGCTCCCAGTGACGTTTTGTCCTAGGCGGTGGACAGTTGCTTGTTTGTTTGTTGATAGCATGTACTTGGTCTTGTCCTCATTTACTTCAAGGCCAACGGATTTCGCCTGTTCTTCAATCGCCGTGAACGCTTCTATCACGGCACGCTGGGAGCGACCGATGATGTCAATATCGTCTGCATAGCCCAGCAGCTGGACGGACCTGTTGAAGATAGTGCCTTCCATGTTGACAGCTGCCCTGCGCACTATTTGCTCCAGTACGAGATTGAAGAAGTCGCATGATAGCGCATCTCCTTGCCGAAATCCGGTGCATGTTTGAAATAGTTCGGAGGAGCTACTTCCAAACTGCACGCTGCAGCTGAATCAGTTGCCGGGATTCCGAATTCGGCCATTGCCATATAGAGCTCCTGACGATGTATGCTATTATACGCGGCTTTGAAGTCGATGAATAGGTGGTGAGTTTCGACTTGAAATTCGTTGGTCTTTTCCACGATTTGCCTCAGTGTGAAGATTTGGTCTATAGTCGATCTGCCGGGCCGGAAGCCACACTGGTACGTGCCGATTAGTGTGTTGCAGAACGGTTTTAAACGTTAACACAGTACGTTGGATAGGATCTTGTATGCGACATTAAGCAGGGATATGCCTCGATAGTTATTGCAAGACATAGGATCGCCTTTTTTGTAGATGGGGCATATAGAGATGATAGTCCAGTCATCGAGCATGTTTTCTTCCACCCATACTTGGTTGATGATTCGGTGCATGCACCCTACCAAAACATCACCTCCGTATTTGACTCAAGCCCAAAAGTCGGGACACAATATTCAGAAATGGTCGACATGTGATCCATGCATTTATCGGTGCTGGAAATAGTTCAGTTCAGACCCTTGCCACCTAGACCAGAAGTGCCGAATTCTTCTCATATTTGCAGTCAACTTTATTCAATAGTTGCTCGGTACCCTGAGGGATTCGGACAGGCATTTGATTGCATGAACTAGGCTGAGCCTCCTACATGATAAAACATTTTGCCCGTCGGTCTTGTATGTATGACAGCTAAAAGCACTTGAATCTGCCACCATGGTAAACGTTCTCTGAACAAATTTTCACTTAAAGTTTTCCCATTTTCTTATCATAATTGACACAACCTTCGGGGCCTCTCTGGCCATTAAAAAAATAGCCTCCCCCGCACAGAACATACTGAAGAATTCCTAAGCTCCCACCGGACCAGTTCCTCCATTACATTGAATGAGCCTCCCCTTGACGATTAATGATGCAGCAGAGAAGTACTATTTCCACCCAAAGGGTTTTTTTTTTCTGGCAGCCCCTATTTAAATATTTAACACAAATATAGCAGCATATAGTAAGGTACCATTAAATTCTATTATAATATTAATGCCCTCCCTCCGCCTTTCTTCTATTATCCTTGCAAATCTAAAGTAAATAAACCGTATCAAGGAAATAACAAAAGGGAATAGACCACATTAAACATCAGGATAGATGGTGGGTGAGAGAGTGAGTGAACAAGCCCAGCCTGCCTTTTGTTATCTCGATACATGTATGCTGTGCATGGGATATCTATCACTTTGACAACAACAACGGAAAAAAAAAACTCCAAATCACAGAAGGAGCAAACCCAAATGAGTTTCCTTTTGCCCCAAAAATGAAGATCTCTCAACTAGGAGGAACAGTAAAAAAAAATCAACAGACACACACTGAAAAGACATTCGCAACGACACACACGACACACCGAAGAAGAAGGAACGTTAACGAAATCTAAGATACTCAGCAGAAATAACAAAGATAAACGAGCAAAATTGATGTAGTTTTGCAATTTTCCATTTATTATTTTTAAACTTGAGAGTACAAGCACAGGAGTCTATGTGTGTGTGTAAGGAGATGTATCTGTTGGATCCATGTAGTTTAAATTGTATTCAATTCACTCGTTTCAATCTAAAACGACGCTGTAGCTACGGGTATGTGTATGGCTTTCGCTAAAGCTTAAGAAAAATGTCTTCAATTTCAAAATGAGAAACTCACATGGTTATCGCCAGAGGGATGTGTGTGTGTGTGCGCGGGTTCTCGTACTATTTCTCTTGTTTGTAATCCTTATTGGAATATTTTATATGCGACTTTCAGCAGACATACCATACGAAAGGGATGGCTATGAGGAACGTACATTGTATTTAGATACTTTATTAGTGTCACGATTTTCATGACTACGATCGGTTTGGCTTTAGGTCTCCTTTTGCAAATTTGTTTCCTTTTTTTTTTTTGCTTTGGAGGGAAATGTAATTTGAAAAGTTCGCGTTATGATTCGAGGGGGTTGTCTTCACCAGAGGAGGAGAGGGTACTGCTTGACTTGAGTCGTGACACAAATTTGATTTGAATGTTCTGTCATTTGAGTTCGTGGAAATGTCTTTTTGAAAGTAATACAGGATAAGCCATTAGCTTGAACAATAGGCTTTGGCATTTCGATTGTTATAAAATGTTATGAAATCGCTTAATGGATTGAAGGGGTTTTCTGTTATGATGGAAGTTGTGGATTATTGTGCTGTGCATGTATGGAGATGGGTATTGCAGTGAGTTTCGTGTATATTTTCCATTTGTTTTGATTGGTATGCTGTAGCAGGTGTTTGTGTGCAATGTGATGATGGTGCAACTCATGTTAAAACGATTGAACAAGGTCTTCCAATAGGGGATTCCGAACTTTTATAGTTTTTGGGTGTACTATTGTTGAAGCTACATCTGTCAAATTGGCTGTCATTTTTCAGCCTGTTTTGCCAAATCACCATAGACGGACATATAGAGTTCAACGACACGTGCAAAAATAGGTGTTCTGTTGGGGTAACGCTCCACGCACTTTGCCCATTTTACGATGAACCCCATTTCTGGATGAATAAAACGTCAACAAATAAAACTTTAAGATTTTGGGATGATACCAATCCACATGAGATCCAAGAGCGTCCATTGCACCCAGAAAAAGTCCTTTGTATTGTGTTGTCTAAAGAAATTGATTTTTCTATCACCGATAACACCTAGAGCACCCATTTACGTTACAAGAGGAACAGGCTGCTTGACGATTATGTATTTTTATCGATTTTTGGATATATTAGATCACTATCAGTTGAACCATCTGGGGCAGATAAAGTGTATTAGTCCGAAGAAAGCCTCGTGGTACTTTTCGGTAAAGGCCCGTCTGAAAAAACCTAAACAAAGCCAGAAACTTATGATATGCACTCATTAAGCGTATCAAATTTATATATGCTCTAGGTTTGAGTCACGAAATACTGCAATCTCTGAAAGGTAGTAAGAACATGCCACGGGCTAAATCGATTTGGGCAGGAGAATTTCAACTTCTCAACCTTCTTATATCCTTTGGTCCAAATTATAGATCACCTGTCTTTCTAACTTGGTTTAAAACAGTATTTGCTTAGCCCTTCCCTAAAAGAAAGCGAATCTTCTTACAGACCCATAACACAAGTCAATTTTTTCTAAGGATATAAAAACGCTCGCAGTTCATCATTCTTGGCAATAGATTTGAAAGCTTATGTTAACGAAAAGTGGAACTGATCAATTGCACTCAATGGGTCGTATGAATAAAACGTAGCAATTGGTTTTACTCAAGAGAAATGTCAAAATCTAAGCATTTGCTACGTTTCATATGAATAAAAACCAAAAGCGGCTTTACTGACCTTTTACTCAGATCGGTATGAATAAAACTTATCAGACAAAGCAAATGCTGTGCAAATTCTGAGTCTGCTATTTAGTTGACTTAGACCCTTTGCTAAATATTTTGTACGCAACTTTTCAACATAAAACAATTTAAGAATTGTGAATTATCGATGTTTTGTTTATACATATGTAGTTAAATTAAGTTTTGTTCGTGCAGAAAAAAAAAACAGATTCCTTCAAACGAATGGGTGTATTTCCCGTTCTTCATGTCAGACTTTTTCTTCACCTTTTACTGTAAATTTGCAACTTTTTTTAACAATTTTTTCTGGCGTGTACAAAATTACACATTTTAAGCGCAGCGTTTTTTTTAAGGTCTTGATATTTGGAGTTTGGGATGTGCTTAGCAAAATCTTTCCTACAGATTGTATGGCCTGAACAAACACCAACTCATTTTGGTCACTCTTGGGAGTAAACGAGGTAGATGGAAGTTCCTAATCGTCTGCTGAAATTCAGAAGAGTCGCTCAGCATATTTTTTTGTATTTATTTCTTTTCAGTTTTTCTTTGAATATTTTTGACGTTTGATAATTTCCCCACAAAAGTTCGAAAATAAATTCAGAATAAACAAACCACGGGGCAGTTGTCACTTGCCAAGTTTGACAGAAATTGCAAGGCAAGTACATGTACAGCGAAGTAAAAGCTATTTTCGAATTTTCGAACTTACTTTAGAAAACTAGATTTTTATTCATACCGATTCAAAGCATTTGCTAAGGGCTTTTACTTTGCTAAAACCTTTTGCTCAAAGCAAATGCTAGTTTTTATTCATTCGACCCAATATTTCAAAGGCGTTTGATAGAGTTTTCGCCTTAAGCTCTTTTTCGGAAGCGTCTGCTTAGGAATCGATTTGTTTTATTTTATATGGATTAGAACCTGCCTTTCTTGTCGTTCAATTTAAGTTCTCTTAAGGGGATATATATATAATGTTTCCGTAGGGATTATATACATTTTTCTATAAATAATCTCATGACTGTTTTTTCTAATCCAATTCAATTCCATACCTAGGCGTGTGATATAGTTTCATTGAACTTCTCGTATAGAGTTCATGTCCCTCATCTTCGGCCGTGAAGCTGGGATGCCAGTTTATGTTGAACTCGTAGCTTGACAGCACTTTAAAATATGGTGCAGCCAATGAAGTTCTGTAAAGCGAAACCGGAATCTTTAGCCATTGTTGTCTTCAGAACCGCTTTTTTGTTTCTCAGTATGTTGAAACCTTTGTTGTAAACACTGCAAAATGTATAGATTTTCTTAATCTGGGTACAATTTCTTTCAACTTCATAATCCATAATCTATACGATTTTTGACTGTTTTAAAACCTCTGTTTTTTGTTAATTTTTAGAATAGAAACTTACACCAATGTTTTCTGCCTTTTTTATCCCAATTTTCTTAACACTCTCGCTGTTTACATTCACTGTATGTATACCCAATTCTCTCTTGTGATAAATAATCTTTCAACATTTTTCTTGAGCAAAAAACAGACATAAAACGGAGAAGAAGCAAGCCCATAATTATAGCAAGTGTTGTCAGACTTGTAATAAAAAATTCCCACACCTAGTGCTGAAATTTCCCTCTCAGGTAAAAATGGGTAATTCATTGTAAGCAAAAGTTAAGGCCTTAAATGTTTCCAAAACACATACAAATGTGTTTCTTTTATTGGATCTGCCAAGGCCTTATTTCCTGATACATGGCAGTACAAAATGTTTTACATTTTTAGAACCTGTTTAGAAATTTATCTTCGGAGTTCATGAAGAATCTTCCAGCGAATTTCATGTAATAATGTTTTATAGACTCCGGACTATTGTTTTCGGTATGGATAAAGAAGGTTAGGAACCTATTTTTTATACTCTATATTTCATTTCTTGTTCTAAATAAATCAAACGTGAAGTGATTTTTAAGAAACACAGAGATTTAGTTTTAGATTTCGTTTAAAAGAACTAATACTTTTGGTTGCCCACTGTTTTGCTTATTTTAAATTCCTCCATAAAAAAAACAAAATCTGTTTATAGATGACATTTGGGTATGAGCTACGCACAGGAAATTTCACAAATGCAAAATAAAATACAACAAATTATTACCAACAACAAAAGCATGCACCCTTCATCTCCATAGGGGTTTAAAGTACGATCGCTCTACCTGACAATTTTGCATTTGAATATTCCTTGACAAACATTTCAACTCCTCCTATTATGAATAACGAATGCCCCAAATTCATTGTCGGCACACAACAACCGCCTACATCCTCTTTAACATGTCAAACCCACATTTGAATCATGTCATCGACACCTTCAACTATCGAATCGCCTACCTCATAAAAAACAAACCTTCGCACAGCAATAACTTACAGAAATGTCGATTCTTAAATTGGCAAAATCATATTTATAGCCATTTTTCGAGCATTCCAAACGACTCGATGAGAACAAAAAATCCGTAAATCATTATAATAAATATAAATTCACATTTCAGCTGAATTGGCAAATTTCTATTTTTTTTTATTGTACTTCGCCCTTGTTATAGACGTCGGAGGATACCGACAAAAAAAAATTCCTCAAAACTAAACTAAAAGCATTTTCGTATCCTTTGTCAACTCCGGATGTTGATGTTGGGTTTATATCCCAGTTTTCGAACAAAGAAATAAATGAAAAAAAAGCACAACACTTCCTCCTTTTCACCCCTGAAAAATAGAAAAAGAAGGAACCGACCGACGACGAAAAAAAAAATTATGTCTGCTTCAGATAAAGTTTTTTATTTTATGATTTATTATCATTTTTCAGCGGGAGTAACTTTTGCATGCCGTGTACCCAGTACACTATTACCCGCAGTAGCCGGCTATTCACGCGCTAAGTGGAGGGATATTTTTGGCAGCAACTCCCTTTTCCGCACTTCTCCATCAATGGAGTGAAGGTGATTTAGAGGCATAAACGATAAACATTGAATCATTGAATATTTAAAAAAAAAAATGTGTTTCTCATGTGCCTTCACTATAAGTTGATGCGTGTTATGGTGATATGATGGCGGCCATCGTTGAATGGGAGTTCGTTTTTGCCATTTTTTACTCCCTGCTGGAGCCATTCAATTTGGGCTTCGGAACATATCAGAGTTTATGATTTATTCAGCATATGTACGGTTATTTACCTGATAGTCGCGCCAGTCGGTGGTAAAAACGAGTTTTAATCGATTAATGGCGAGGCGACATTTCACGTGTGGAGCCGGACATATGGGGCTGCTCTTAAAAGTAATAGCCTTTAAAAAAATAAGTACTTTGGACCAGCCCTGATGACGTTGGGGATTGAGTGAATATGGTGACGTGTTCCGTCTGCAAATACTTGGAAAATGCACTGAGATGGCATTTAAAGTTAAGTCATTTCGTAGAGGCATTTAAGTAAATGGTTAAATGTGTGTTTTCTGTTGCTGAAATTATTGACACAATTGGTCCACTTCGATAAAGGACCCTACAACTGACTTTTCACGTCCATTCTTTTATATTTTGTTGCTTTTTGGTTGAGTAAATGCTCTCTCTTCGAAATTCCGATAAAATCAGTAAAGTCTTAAAATCTTTGCATTCAAAATATTTATACACTTCCATTTTCTTATTACAAAACCAGCGTCAACTTCATCTACTTGTGGAGCAAGTCTATTATTTTTCTGCGCTACAAAGTGCAGACCTATTTAAGTCAACTCGTTGAATTGTCGACTTTGTGTCTTGTGTTATAACATCGCATAACTTATCTTCGTATATGTAAAAGTCATTATTGAAGTAGTCAATATAGAATCATCGTCAAAAATAAACCTCTTGAAACACTGATAAAGTTTTTCTAATCTGTGCATTAAAATAAATAAGCGGGGTGACTCGGGCGTATGCGCGCTTTTTTTAAATTTTACCTGTATTTGATTGTGGACTAACTACTTACTTAAGGTGGCGCTACAGTCCGGGGTGGAGCTGGGCCTCAACCAACAAGCGTATCCAGCCAGCACGATCTTTAGCTAGCTGTCTCCAGTTTCTAAGCTAAGTTGGTTAAGGTCCCCTACCACTTGCGTGCGCCACATGAGTCGCGGTCTTCCTCTACTGCGCCTTCCCTCGGGTAATGATTCGAAGATCTCCCGGGCCGGAGCCCGGTTATATCTGTCTATTGTGACGTTCTGTCCGAGCCGTCGCGTCGGTGTTGGGTGTCCTTTTTAGTAGACAGCATATACTTCGTCTTGCCCTCATTAACCGCCAAACCCATCATCATTGGCTCAGTCTCAATACTCACAAACGCGCCATTTACATCACGCTGTGTTCTGCCAATTATGTCAATGTCGTCCGCGTATTTTGAAAGATCGTGCCTCTGGTGTTGGCGTTAGAGTTTTGCACTATTCTTTCAAGAACGATGTTGAGAAAGTCACATGACAGCGCAGGCATTGTCTAAATCGTATTTTGACATCGAAGGTCTCGGTAAGTTCTTTACCGACCTTGATGAAGTAGCGTGTATTCTCCATCGTCATCCTGCACAAACGGACGAGTTTGGCAGGCATACCAAAACTAGACATTGCTCTGTATAGTTCGTCCCTATAAATTCTGGCATAGGCGGTCTTAAAATCGATGAAAAAGTGGTGGGTATCGATTTGAAGTTCCTGGGTTTCTTCAAGATCTGCCGCAGTGTGAATATTTGGTCTATGGTGGACTTTCCTGGCCTGAAGCCACACTGATTTAACAGCGCTCAGACGTCACTATCGGGAGAACTTGTCACTCAATTTATCTTCCCTTACCCCATGACCAAGTACTCGAAACATAACCGGCGACCTCCAGTATTGTCAGTCCTCTTTTTGTGAAATGCAGTTTTTTTCAGTTGCAATTGCGATAAATTAATGCAATCGGTGTTTATTTTTTGCCGCACATTTCCATCACAAGAGGGCGCCGAAGGTACACATTCTGACTTAAATTACACTTAAATTTCTTCCCAACACCAAGCAACTTGCTTTCACAAAAAAAAAATTGAAAATCCCTCCACAAATTCAATATTAAGATTGAATTTCCATAACCACAGTGCAACGCCGCCGCCCAATCAACCTAACACACACACACACCGCCCACATTTCACTTTATCGCATGAAAATAAATCGAAGAAAACTCCTTCCCGTCTCAAGATTACAATTTCATCAATAAATGCATTCCGATAGACATGGTCGTTTATTACCATCGCCACCGTCGGCGGCGCCACACCGCCCACCAAACTCATGCGATAATTTAACCACCGGAAACTAGCAATCAGGATATTATCGACGATGGAATCCGCCCACCAATTCCTTTACAAGATTTTCCTGTTTTATGTTACGTTTCGTTTTCTTTTTGCACATTCAATCGCTCAACGATTGAAAGATCCTTAGTGAGAAATCACTTTTCCTCCAACGAACCGAGAGAGAAATGTACAAAAAAAAAAAAAAGGATACTACCCATCTTTCGATCAATATTCAATGCGATGCATAAAATAGGAATACACTTGAAGTATCCTTGTTACTGGTAGTTTGGAAATTGCTTGCGCGCTGTCGATTTTGTATATTTTCTTATTGCTGCTCGAGAATCTTGAGAGAAGGATTTTTCCCTTAATGATCATGATTTTTTTTTCTCAAGTATGAAATCCAAGTGGATTTGCAACTACAGTCATTATCCACTTTTTTCCTCATTAGATTTCAATTGCATTGATAGAGGGAGATGAGCGATGTATTTTAATGTGAAATCCTTAAATTTGTCTGAGCTAGTGTTGTGTTTTCAATTTAATCAGTGATTATGTTGCTTTGATTTCAATTTATTGAACTTTTTTCAAAAGAGATCCTTGAATGCTTTCGCAAATTAAAAATCGCTGCTGCTAGTGTCTGCTGTCAGCGTACGGTGGCGCGGGTAATGGAATGGAGCACTGAAAACACGTACCTACACACATTGCAATTTTAATGAACATTTGAATTCGTCCTTGTTATTCTTGGGCAATAAAAAACACATGGCAAGGAAAACTTTTACTTCTCTGAACAACGACATGAGTTCTGTTTTTCTGTTTTGTTTTAGCAAAACCCACCCACTGGCATGCTTTTCATGCTGTTCCCATTCTCGGTTGGCTTCGTCCTTGATAATGAAAGAACAAGAGTCATAGTTGTAGCTACATGTGAAAATTGCAAGGGAGGGGTGGGAGAATATAATGTACATTCTCGCAGAGGAAAACATGAGTTTGGCATAAAAATGAGAGAAAACAATTCCTTAAATCCTTGTTCGTCGCAGTCGTAGTTGATTTGGTTTTCTGCTTTTTCTCATGTTCATCCTTTTTAGTGTATATGAGGGTTCTAAAGAAAATCCCGGGTTATGCTGCAGAAGTATTGTGCTGAATCTGCAGTTCCCCATTAGGGGGACAAGAATGATGCGATGTATTCCTTAATGCCACTCCTTTTTTCCGTCAACTAGTTTTCGTGAAGATGCTCTGCACAAGGTTAAGCTAATTTTTTGTTTTTCATCACTCATTGTCCTCCCAATGGAGCACTAATTTTCCAACTAAACAAAGAGCGATTATGTGCGGTTGTACCTAACTTTTGTGTGTGCGCAAAAATGGCTAATTAAATTATAAAATTTTCCAGTGTCAACAATCAATCGATAGTCTATTTTGTGAATGGATGAGGGGGGGGGGGCACTTTTATGATGTACTTCGTAGCAGTAATTCAATTGAAAAGCGTAAAATGTCCTTAATTGGATTATTGGCGATATTAGTTTTGAGTTTGCACTAGCTCTGTGATGATGATGGTAGAGTTTAGTTACTTTATCGAGTGATTGGTCACACGTACATGCATGTCAGGATACAGGACACACAGTAAATGCTAGGTAATTAGTGAGAAATTTTCAATTACGATCAATGGAAGCCGCACATTTTTGGTGAAATTCAATTATTGAAATTAGTTTTTAGTCTCATTTTACCTACACATACTGAGGGGTGTATGTAGTTGTGAGTGGCGCTTTTTAATTGACTTTAACCATGTTTTTTAGATTTTATTGGTTTTTGGTTACAAAAACATATAAAGTTACGCGTAATTCGTTGGATGGTACTTGGGTCACTAAGTGAGCTATTGTTCATAGCTAGTTTTGCCGTACATAATTTTGAAGGAGTCATTTTTCGTCCTGCATTTATACAGCTTAATTTAGTAATTGGATGGTGCACTTTTGTTTTAGTTTATTGGTCTGCTAGCAGATGTGGTTTTTGTTTTCTGTAGTGATACCATTTGTCGAGTGGTGGCGAATGGAAATGTTTGCTAAATGCTTAGAGCAATATCAGTAAAATCTAGTTGAAATTCAACAAACAAAATGTTCAAGTAATGTTGCTAACTTGGCTGCTTTCCAATTTTTTAACAAACATTCTACTTGTGACTCTTTTTGCAATTTTTTTTTTTTTTCGTTATTCTTTCGATCAAAAATGCAAATTTTGGACTGTCAATGAAGGAAAATTCGAAAACCACCTTCCCTGCCGTCACTGTACCCAAAAAAATCAACATCACATTGACCTATGAGAGATGAAAAAATATTAAAAGCTTTCTTTTTTTTCTTGCATTTTTAAACTTAAATGTACGCTGAAAACGCTGACTATAGCTTTTAGAAAAAGGTGGCTTATAAAGAGAATGACCAAAATGTTTTTCGAAACAAGGAACTTTTGGAATTTTTCCATACAAATGGTTGCTTTAAACAAAAAAATTTAAAAAATATAGCACCTGACAGAATTTTACACGTCACATTTCCATTGACATCCACAAAAATAGTGCAATTTTTACGCACCGTGCTACGAAACTATGCTGACTCATTTTATCGATACGAGTGGAGCTCGCTTACAGATTGATTCGTCAATTTGAATCTATTATTTCGTTGCAGACTTTTATTTCAACTTTTGAAATCGTTTAACGGTAACCCTCTTTCAAATGTCTGTCAAAATCGATTCCCATATAAGTGGCAGAACTTAAAAAAATTAAAGGCTGCACTCTAGAGCTGCGTTTGTATCCAAATTTTGCAAACGGTCCAGCGCAAAACCTTTGATTTCATTACGTTTAGGGTTAGGCAGATCATTGATCTCGTGCATGACGTTTAACGAAGAGTATTTTGAAACTTTGGTCTCTGACGAAGTCCAAGCCCCACCGCCTAGGGCGAACATCCAGTTTGTAAAAAGAAGACGGATTTCCGTCAGGAAAATCTAACGCCCTTAGGAAGACCATCACTTCCATGGGTTTGGAATATACTTCAAATATAAAATACATATGTAGAAAGCACTAGTATACATTCAAGACCCAAGTCTTCTCGACTACCACCATACAACCCCTTCGCAAAGACTTTCCGTGTCAAACTTAAAAGAAGTATACCTCTATGATAAGAGTAATCCATCTCTACATATTCAGTTCACTTTATCGGCAGAGAAGCATTGATCTCATGCTCTATCTAAGGCGCCTTTTCCTACCAAGGGCAAGTATTGGACTGAGCAATTTGTTTTAATTCTTTTTAACACATCTTTTAGAAAGGACGAACCTGTAGCGTTTTTAATAGCGCCCATGATGCAAGCAAATGTTTCTTCTGCTCTGAAATTATAATAAGTTGTTGATCGCTGGAAATCGTCTCCGGAATCGAGTCTTTGGGGCTTGTTAGCTTGCTTTTCCTTATCCAAAGAAGTGGTTACTCCTTGCAAGAAGTGTACATAACCTTAAAGCCTTTAAACTCCCTAAGGCCGAAAGGCAATAGTTTTATGTTAAGTTTAGAGTGTTCGCTTGGAGCCAGTAAGCTAGAATTAAGACCAATGTTAGCTTTTAATTAGATTTAATCGTTTTTGTCTAGAATTAAGTTTAAATAAGGAATAAATAAAAATGAATTAAAAATGCAAAAAAAAAAATTTAAACTCCCTAGATCTTGTCGACACAACAAGCTTAAAGTCTTTTCTAAATTCCCAGGCTATCAATTAGTGCATATGGCATCAACCCTTTACCCCCATAATGGTTTGCGGGACTATCGAAGTAAACCTCTCTGGCTGACTAGCCATAGATAAGAACTTCTGCCGGAAGGCCAACGCGGCCCAAATTCTGCATTTTTGACAATATTTTACCCTGGATTCATTCCTTCTATCATCTTGGGTGTAAGCTTCGATTTTGGGTGAAGAGGGCCTTAAAATAAAATACAAAACGACTATAGAATCGTGAAAATACACCCTTATGCTTATAGGCTGCGGTCGCTTCTCAATCGCTTGTGATCTCCTCTTTTGGCGAGTGGTTTGCTTCTCTGCCTCAGGCAGATACTTTTCTTCAGTACGGAACCTGTTAATTGAGGTAATAGCATCGCCAGTCTCGATTTCGAGTAGTTTTCCTGGAGAGCCAATAATTGACGTGGCTTTGTAGCCCCAAGTTCAGGCCAGGGGTCGAATTACCGCCCCCGTGAGCGAGCAATACGTCACTGAATTTTTTTGATTTTACATGCAAAATAATAACAAATTTAGTCACATAGCACCCGGTCACGGGTGTGGTAATTCAACCCCAGTTTCCCAATGAACGACTTTCAAAGAACTACATAAGTCCAGCTTCTAATTGGATATTCCGTCCGATACAGGACATATTAAAGTTTCTCCGTTCACTGAATTCCCTCAGTAAAATAGTTACGCATACGCCACCGTAACTCCCCTAATCCCAAAACTATATCATATTGCGAAAAGGATTCAATCGATTTATGGCAAACCCATTCACCTGTGTCCAGTGTTCTACTTCAATTTAAACGCTCCAAACAAACGCTCCACATTCGCCTGTTCCTCTTCTTCTCCTACCTACGCTTTTGAGTGTCCGTAGCAAAAACTACCACACCCCCCGGTAAAATCCATCGAGAAAATTTTTACCAAAACAAACAGAAATTTCACAAAATCCTTTCCCTTTAATTGCTTTCTATGTTTTCCCGGCTGAAAATCCAATTTAGAACGAAGCCACTTTTTCTTTTTCATTGAAGCTGCAAAAATGAAAATACGTTTCGCAAACAGGGTTTTTATTCTGCATACTGCATACAGCATCATCGCCACCCCACCGCCGCCATTCACCTGGCTATATGAGCTGGCTAAAGGCTATCAGCGAAAAAACATTTAAAAAATGAACATTTTTCCATAGAGAGACATGTATTCGGGTTTGTTTTCATACCGTCGTCTTGCGTCGGCTCCTTTTTTTTTGCGTGCACAATTTTCGATCGGAGAATCCTCTTAGTTGCAAAATTTATTATCTAAAAATTGTGTCCCAAAAAAGGCGCTCCTCCTTTGCGTGCTTAGAAAAAATAACCAAACAAGTGAATTTGCAATATTGAAGCTATGATGCAAGGAAAATAAAAAACAAGGACACATTGCTAACTGGTTAGTGGAATTTTCTTTCGGGAGCTCCTCTGCTCCTGCAGATGGGAAAATCAATAAAATGCAATTTAGAACAGTAGAGTGCATTTTTCTACTCGTATATCTGCCAGCCGACAAATGTACAAATCCATCATCTGGCTGGTGCAACCGTCGATACTCTTTCTCTCGTGCAAACAACAAAACGCTCATCCTTCAGAGGAAACAAAAAATAACTGGGGGGGTTGTAAAAGATTTAAATTGACTGGGGTTAGAGCACTATGACAAATAGTCTGAGAACATGAATACCCGAGTTTGAAAGCTTTTGCCATGCTGTCTGATATTGTTTTCAATGCTACTGTATATTGTTGTAATGGTTTTTCGTATTCTTCTTTGCATTTTAGTGACGGGTCAATGCACATCATCAAACCGAATGGATACATGGAGACGAGAGCGCTTTGCGAGCAAATCAATAAGCAAACTGCTACCGAGATGATGGCCGTTGTGCACTATACAACTGGATGGTAAGTCATTTATATGGAGAAATGTTTATATTTTTTTTTTATGAAAAGAACAACTTTTCAAATGGAATTGTGAGAAAGAGATTTTCTTTTTTTTTTGTTCGTTTCGCTTTGTTTTGTTCTCGTGGAATAGTTGTAGTCGAAGAAGAATGCAAAGTTAAGTCGACTTTGTGTTTGGGAGTTTTGCAATTCGCCGTCAGACTGTCGAGTTGTGTTTTGTCTGGCTTTGGCATTTTAAGTGGAACCGTGGAGCGCATGCAAAAATGTATTTTGCGGACGCGTGTAACTTGTAAACGATGGACTTGTAGAAATAGACAAGCGAAATCAACCCGATGCGCTATGTCATTCATCAATGTCAAAGGTGCAAGGCCAAACCATTGTAACACCAACGCTGAGGTCAGTCGGCAGTCGTCACTTTGTCAGCTTAAAGTAGATCTTAATAATTGGCATATAAAATGAAGAAAGTCACCCAAAAGCAGTGAACACAAGTCCGAAGTGGAACTTGTCTAGTTCTGGGACCAAGTCTAGCACCTTATAGACCAAGATTCAGCCCCTAAGTCTTTCTAGGGCTTAGCTTCTTGGTGAAACTATTTTTGAAGCTTAACGTCTTGATGCTGTTGCCAAAAGTGAGGCTTCGCAAGAATTGCATCGAATCCATGGATGACTTTTGACATTATCTTTCGACCTCTTTAGAGAGGTTTCTATTCTTAGCTGCTTATAGAGGCAGCACTTCTAATGGTTTTCAGAATCCGACAGCCCATGGCTTCTTCAGGAGGACATATCTGACAGCCCACTCAAAGATTTAGTAGGATTCATAAAAAAGTCGGGTATCATGAGTGAGCTCTAACTGGAGAAAATCACAATAGGACATATGTTTTGGTGTAATGGTAACGTGCTTCCAACTACCTACCCTGATCTTATTTAATTTTATCTAGCTTCCTGAGATGTTGAGTGTAAATACGGTCGTTAATGGTTCCGGCAGTCTCTTGCGATGGAAGCCGTTCAGTGCTGGGATAAAATAGACACAACTGTGTCTGGCTTCAGAGAAGATCATTGTCTTCCTGACTGCCTCCGGAGTGAAAATATGGCTCTTGAACCTCTCAAGGAAAGACAATGCCGGAGCCCCATGAAGGCTCTCCCGTCTTACAATCTATCTATCTTACTTATAAGTTATAATACTGCCTCTAGGAATGGACCGACTTCTAAAATCCGGAATGCACGTGTCGCCCGTCTAGATTTTTACATTTTAAGGACAGCCATGCAAAGAACTTGGAATTTTTTGGAACTTATTCCTGAGTAAAATAAATACCTGGATAAGGTGAAGTTGCGATGTTTCAGCGTATTGGTGCATTGAGTAGAAAGGTTGATCTTTTTGTACTTTGCTAATCTAGATACTACCATAGAAAGCCTTGATTTACAACTTTGAATTGTCTGTCGTCCTATTTGTCGAGAGAGGACTTTGCTACCTCTCGTACTTTGTGGCCAAAATTACACCAAACGAATCTTCTGACGCTGAACTTAATCTTCGTCCGCTTCATTGGCATTGGAGTCATGCTCCGTAAATGGAAGATACTGTCCAACGATTTGTACAGAAGCTGCGAAGCTGGGTACGAGCTGGAGTCAATCAATATCTGCTTTGCCACTGCCCTGCCAACATACGTGTTCAGTTTTTTTTCCAACACGCAGCCCATATAACGTAACCTAAAGGACCGAGGGGTCTTCGGTTTGATACCCAGAAAAGGGCACACCAAAGTTTTTTTTTCTGTGAAGTTTTGGATGGCTATGCAAGAGTCTTAGAATTCTTGATAAAAATTTTAAATAGTTCTGTTCGTTTAGTATTTTTTTTTCTTTTCTTAAATGTAAAAGTGTAAAAAATACTAAATTTTTTTCGGAAATTTTCTGGAGTTCCCTCAACAAGAACAAAATCTCGGAATATAAACAAAAAAAAACTAAAGAACTTTTAAAATTGATTTTTTTTGCCATAAGATCTGATTAGAGTTGTGAACAGTGGTCGAGAAACGCTACAGAAAATCCTTAAAAAATAAATAACATAAAAAAGTCGAAGCGAAAAAAATCTTTTTAAAATAGTCTTCTAAACCCAAACTTCTTCAAGCTTTTATAAAGAACTCTACTCTATTCTTAGCCATCGAGAACTCGTTCAAAAATAATTAACTTTGGGTTCACGTATCTCACAAATTTTGTTTTTCCACGGCGGCTTTTCTCACGAAGGTCTGATAAACATTGACCATGGAGAAGAAGCGTTCTCCATGGTCTCCATTCGGTATAAAATTGTACCTTCCTTTGTCGGACAAAACTAACACTAGCTTTTGAAAAGCAAGAGTTCTTCTTCTTCTTTTATTCCGGTAGCTGCTATTAAAAGCAACACTTTAACTCCTCCTGGAGCATAGGCCGACAACAAAATCGCCTTACACCTTGAGAATTCCATTGGAAGCAATGCTTCGCTATGTTGTCGTCTGGTTTCCTCAGTGTATGGCCAATCCATCGCCATTTTATCTGTTTGATGTCAACATCCACTTTTGTGGATTCATTGTTGGAAATCGTTTGTGGCCACCGTATCTTTAGAATGTAACGCAGACAACGATTAACAAAAGCCTGTAACCTGCTCGAGATGTTCGCGGAGCACTTCCACGTTTCACATGCGTATAGCAAAACAGACTTTACATTGGACTCAAACAGTTTTAGCTTAGTGCGAAGCGATATTTTGCTGGAGTTCCACACTGGAGAAAGGAGTCCAGATGCACTACGAGCTTTATTTAGTCTATTTCTGACGTCTTGTTCCGTTCCACCATCGAGTGACACATAACTACCCAAATAGTTGAAATGCATGACCACCTCTATGGTCTCCTGTCTCAGGATAACCTGCTGTTGTTGGTCTCGGCTAGTGTGCATAATCTTTGTCTTTCTGGTGTTTATCCTTAGGCCAGCCACCTCCCCATTCCGTTGCAGTGAATGACACATTTGGTTAAGGGCACCAATGTTGTTTGCCAGGAAACAGATATCATCGGCGTAGTCCAAATGGCTTAGCCTATCAAACGGGTTCCATTGGATACCAAGTCTCTCGTTTGTTCCCACCGTGGCAGTCATTACATCATCAATTGCAAGTAAGAACAATATCGGTGACGGTACATCTCCTTGTCTCACTCCTTGACGCACTTCAGAGTCAAAGCAGAGTCAACGAACATGAGAAAGAAGGATGATTGGTACTCCGATGATTGTTCAATGATCGACGCATGATCGATCACTGAGAAATCCCGCTTGGTGCCTCTTGAGCGTCGACTTGATCCTGGGCTTTATCCTCTCGAGAATTATAGTTGCCATCAGCTTTGGAAATACGGACAAAACAGTGATACCACGCCAGTTACATATTGAACTTTTTAAGATCACTATAATCTATATAGGGTTTGAGCCATTTTCAAGATGCATTTCTAATTCGCGTATACGGGTGCTTTTACATATGCTATCTCTGCTCCTCGGCTTGATGGACCCAACAAGATCCATTTATCCCACCATCAGTATGTATGGACGAACCCCTAAAGCAACGTTCACACAGAAACACGAATAATTCAAAACTCCGACCCAAAGATAACCGCTGCGTGTACACTGTACAGATGACATTCGCCATATACTTTGACATTGCTCACCATCTATCGTCAGCAGATTTCCGCTCCATTAGAGCACAAAATACACATCCTTACCCGGGGATTCGGCACACTCCCACTGCGATTAGAATGATTTATTGACAAAGTTTCATGGAACCAATAGCCTGCCATCAATTACTCCACGTTATAAGAGCACACACACCCACACAAGGACTCCGATTCCTCCGAATGCCATATGATATCAATTTATGTATCCCTAAGTCGTTAAATTAATTCACATTCCACTGTAAGTATAAGATGATCGTTGGCCGCCGCCACCACTCTGCCTCTATCATAATCGAAACTTTATCAATAAATCCCCATCCTTGCCGTTAGAGTCGTATAGCCGAATTACTGAGAATTACTGTTGAAAAGTCCTCGTTTATTTGTATTCGTTTTGCGTTATAACAGAGTGTTTTTGTTTCTTTGCAGTCAATCGGGATTCATGTGCATGATATTCTATCGACGGGACATCCATGTGATTGAAATCCAAACTGGCAAGCAGGCGTCTAGACTCGAGGATGCCTGCGCCCCCGATCACTTTGACATAAATAAGATGCCGTACATTACGCTGCTGGGTGAGTGTTTATAATCTATTATTCCTTTGTACAGCAATTTATTTATTTTCTCATGTGTGCGTGTGTGTGTGTGTGTGATGGCATTCAGCATTACCACGCCACGCCTTCAACTATACACTGTTCAGTGTTATTGTTATCCTTGATTCCATTAATTTTATTTGATATTTCTTCCTTTGTTTGTGATTGAGTAAGGGAGCCGAGATCGCACAATGATTCTCTCTCGCCTTTGTTGTTATACTTTATACCAGTGCGGTATGGGTGCTTGACTGTATATGATATCTAGGACAGGGAATCCCCTGCAGTGATATTTTGCCTCAAGCATCATCGACTCTATTCCCCCGAAGCACTTCTATTCGGGAGACACGAGACCATGAAAAAATAACAGTTTCAAGATGGATATAGTACAGACTCAGAGACGCACAGGACATTTAGTTTTATTTGAGTAGAATTTCATTTCTTTTCGTTGTCCTTCGAACAGTGTCTTGAGTACTTGTATCACACATGAGTACCGGAACAGTAGATATATTGATTGAGCTTTTGTTCGATGATTTCGATAAGGACCAGTCGAAGGAGAAACTTTTAATTACGTAAATTATTGTGGCACCACATGATTGTTTAGATGACTGGAATATTTTGGACAAACATAAAGCATATTAATGCTGTGTAATCCTTTGAATTGTTGGTTTGAAAGGTATCTGTTTGCTGGATCTTCTTGGATGGAATTGTTTTGGTGAGGCGCACTCGAAGGGGATTACTTTTCATTAGTCTTACGGACTTGGGGTGCTTAAAACTGTAAAGGGACTTGTATTTCTATATAGCTCTCAGAGAAAGTAAAGGGTTTTCCAATAAGAGGTGTTATTTTGATGCCATTTTTTGAGATAAATGATGGGATATTTATTTCGTAAGAAAGAGGAAGGTATGCCGTTAATAATGAAAAACAACATCAGCCAAATGGCCACCACGACCACGCTTACAGGACCATATCCTTTTCATGAAATTTTCCATAACAAAATCGCAAAATCCCTATGTCCTCGATAGACTCACGAATTCCATCTTTGAGGTCTTGAATCGACGCTGGCCTGTTGGCGTGGACCTTATCTTTCACGTAGCCCCAAAGGAAGAAGCCGCAAGGTGTTAAATCACAAGATCTCGGTGGCCAATTGTGATCACCTCTTCGAGAGATAACACGGTCCGGAAACTTTTCCCTTAAAAGATCAATGGTTTCGTTGCTTGTGTGTGGCACGTAGCGCCGTCTTGTTGAAAGTAAACGTTGTCCAGATCAATACCATCCAACTCCGGCCATAAAAAATCATTAATCACATCTCGATTCCAAAGAACGACGAAGAATGGACAAACCTGGGTTTTTCTTCAACACTTTGGGCTACAGCAGCAATATTCTCAGTTGTTCTTGAGCGACGTGCACGGGTTTTATTCTTCACATCACTAACTTGTCCCAACAGCTCGAATTTTTCCACCAATTTCTGGTATTGCGGTCCGACAAGGTGCTTCACGACGACCCAAAAATGCTTTAGTTTTGCGAACTGTGACTGCAAAATTTTCACCATTTTTGTAGTGAATTTTTATATTTTCTATGCGTTGTTGAAGCGTGTATCGTTCCATTTTTAGTAATGGCGAAGTTTCTACTTGTCAAATGTCAAAAAATAACAGCTTCAAAAGTGACAGCTACCGAAATAGCGGGCTATTTAAAATAACACCTCTTATTGGAAAACCCTTTACAATGTGAGCATGGTCGCCGAACTTGTTGGGATTAGGAATTTTTTCTAACAACGACTTGACTTCATAGACTTCAATTGGGTTTTCAGTTCTTCAACATCGCAATGCAATGAAAACCATTGATTTCAGATGGAAAAGAAATAATTTTACCAGAAGATGCCTGGAAAAGTTTATTTCGCCGAAGAGTTGTCGAAGCTTAGGTCTTTCTTGTAGGTACTTCTCTCTGTGACCAAGCTTAATCTTCTGGATGTGGATATGACGATTAAATTCGTCTTTGTAAGGAAGCCGAGTCGCGAATATTCTCATTCTTGACCACGCTACTGTGTATTGAAAACAGTTGCGAGGTTTTGATGTGCCGAGTCTTCAAGAGTCCATAGTACAAGGATCGGAGCGTATTTATTTTTGTATTTGTGTTTTCAGTTTCAAAAGACTCAAGGCGTGTTTTGAAATTTCAATTAAATTGATTTCATCGATTGTTCGCTGTTGTAAGTAACTTTTTAAAGGTCCCCTTTGACGTTTTCTTGCTATCGCTGTCAGTATAAGTTATATTGACATCTGTTTTTGTCACACGCCTGGCTTCTCTTTATCAACACTCACTGAGTCTATCGCTAATTGGTCTTGCCTACTATTGCGGCTCCCGAGTAAAATATCGAATATCTACATATTATGGATTGTGTCGCTCCAAACTTAGGAAACTTCCACCCAGCTTCAGAAATTCTACCGTAAAACTGGGTCTCAGCTAGGAATTTCCCCTGCGCCTACTAAAATTGAGTTGCGAAGAACTACTCTTCGAAAACAATTTGAAAATCATCATGAATGGACGAGGAATAAACGGTCCCACAAAACTTAGGTCCAACAAAAAAATCACTAGGGCCTCTATAGCTAGATACGACATCCGAATTTTGATGTGAAACATCTTATGGCGCAACTTGGGAGTAAAAGCGATTCTTCTAAGACGGAAATGACCAAGCGGAAGTGCGTGACGGAAATTGGCCTGTCGCCATCACTATGCCGCCGGCCGCCTAAAACTCCTTAACCACTCAACCGATTTCAATGAAATTTTGTGGGTGGGTATGGTTGGTTGTAACTCGATGGACAGGATATGTTTGGATCCGATAGGTGGAGCTGTTGTCGATCTTCTAAATCACTCAACCGATTTTAATGCAATTTTGTGGGTTTTTAATGTTTATATGGAAAGATATATTTTTTGAATTTTTTCAACTTAATTCTCAAAGTGAAAACTTGTATGGGCAGGCTGGAGAGAACTGAAGAAGCTAGGTTTTACACAGACACTAGACTTAAGAATGAGTTGACGATATGAAAAAAAAATATAAACAAAAACTCTCGAAATAGATATAGAAAACTTTGGATTGGATTAAGTTATGAACATTATTATCTACTGCGTTGTATTAAGATTATAATATTAAAAAGATTTGGTTTTAAAATTAAATTTCTTAATGAAATTCAACTACATACAACACAGTTCAATTTATCAACCACATTTAGCGAGAGACGTTTCACATCTGGCGTGTGGTCACAAGCACGCTCTCTGTTTTTTTTTAAATACCTTTCTTAAAAAGACTTATATTATTTGGCACAGCTATCTGCTATATGACTCTTGGACTCTAGATAGCTTTTTTAAGCCATTCAATAGTTTTGAACCAATGCATGTGACCTATAGTTTTATGCCGAAATTAAGTGGCTAGTTTGAGAAGCTTTTTCGGGTAAATTATACTAGCTCTTGTTGGTTAGACGTTCCCAACCTTAAGATGTCATTTGTGGTTTTTCTGTATTTATAAAAAAATCAAAATGACAGTCAAGCTAAAATTTTAAAAGACTTTCCGCCACAAAATCAGAGAAACGTTAACCTCGAAAATGAGATGTAGCTTTTCTTTTTTCTCAAAATTGGTAGAGGTTGAGGGCGTTGCATTTTTCGTGGAATAAAAAGGTTTAAATAGAGATACCTATTTTGCATCAATCAATAAGGAATGTAGCCATATGTCAAGGCCCTTTTCTTTCATGATAATGTACAACCGCATTTAATCTTAAGACGCGCAGTTTCTCAAATGGCATCTTTTCGACAGCCCCTATGTCATGTCAGGGATGTCCGACACATACCTGTCTTTGACCTTCCTCGAACTAAGTTTCCTGCGAAAAATTTAAACACTTATCAAATCGTTCCTAAATGTCCAGAAATTTACGTGCCAGACCGACAACTGTCAAAAAACAAGTGACATCACTCTACGTGACACTACAACTGTCATTCACAATCGGTATTTATGCGGTCGGTAGGTTGCTTAAAATATTTATGGGATTTTTGCCATTTTTCTTCTAGCAAAGCGCAAAAATTTCTCATTTTAAAGTTCTCGACTTGAACTCCTTATGCCCGGCTGGGGACTCATTTCGCCTGTGTCTGCTTTATTCGTGTTTGGGTTTGTGTTTTGCTCTTGTTTGCTCCCTCACAACCAATTTCATCATTCTTAATATCTTTTCTAAAGAAAAGTTTTAACAACATTTGCGGCGGTTTTGCTTCTCCTGTGTTTTTCCCGTTTTTTTTTTATCCTGGCATTTCAAAACTGAGTATCTGCCAGTCATGATGACAACTTTGTTTGATAAAAATGCTCCTTCGTACCAAGCAGAAGCATGATCCTTTTCAATTATATCAAATGACATTGTAGAATGGGAAGAGTTTTGTTCGCCGCCGTTTTGGAATTCTCCTTCGTGTTCTTTTTTTTCGAAATTATGTTTTTATGTGCAAATCACACAAAACGAACAGGACAGGGATGACGACGAAAGATGTACAGCGTGTATAACTCGTTATTTGCAGAAACAACTATACGTATGCACGGCGAGGAGTACCTCTGCCGCCGCATCTAAACGAATCCCAAACCATGGAAGGAAATCGAGCAATAATGGAACAACTAGTGCCATACCATCATCACGAACTTACCCCCCCCCCCCCCCACAGCCATTTGGTTTTGCAAAGTTATGACAGTTTGTGGCGCAAGTGATTTTCGTTTTTTTTTTTTTGCCTTCACTGTCATCTGTATATTTTTTGTGGGTGCGCCATCTTTTTCTGCTAAAAATGTTATTAAATAAAACGAAAAGGAAATAAAAATAAAAATGAAAAATAAACGAGCACGCGGCGGGAGGATGGCGCCCAGATAAAACAATAAAACAACCGCAATGATGACAAAACGTGGCGGTATTACGGTAGCAATAGCTGGAATGAGAAATGGTTAAGCAAAGGAGCGAGCGGATCCCTGCTTTGGCAAGGTGCTGTATGTGCACTGGGTGTATTTCTATTTATGTATGCAAGGATACAAGTGGAGCAGTAATAAACGACAGATTCGCATGTTTCAAAGCATAAGCCTATTATCCTTGTCATAAGTTTTTCCTTTTTTTCTGTTGCGTTTTCTTCCTTGTTTTTTTTTGTATTAGGTATATGTTGATATGCCGGCTGAGATATGATTTTGTTTTGGGAAAGGATTCCTCAGACAAACTTGGTGTTTATGACTGGTTTTATGGACGCAAATTGGCAGTTTTTATGTTATATTTTTATAACGTTATCCGAGGGGGCTGGTGTTTATGTTTAAATTTAAGAGGAGAGCCGCCGAACTGAAAAGTGTCGTTAATGCAAGTATGTGGGAGTTTCTTTTTTGTTTTTAATTATTATTCCTAAAAGGGTCATGGAGCGTTGTTTCTTAAAACTTTGGTCGTTGCGAAAAGAGCCTGTTTTCTCGCAGGAAACTTGAGTGATTAAAGTCGCTACTCGGTAGGCGAAAAGAAGTTATTCGACTTTGGAATAAGTTCTAGCTGGAAGGACATTAAGCGAAACAAGAGCGAGGAAAAGGTGCTTGTCAAAATTATTCATTGGCTTAAGCTGGCTTACTCTCATGGAATGCAATATTTATTCTCCTTAAATTAGAGCAAGCTGAAATTTAATGAATCGGTTGAAATGGGTCTCTAATCATTTTATAGTCCCGGCATGTTAATTTCATTGGCTTAAGCCGGCTTACTCTCATGGAATGCAATATTGGTTCTTCTTAAATCAGAACAAGCTGAAATTTAGTGAATCGGTTGAAATGGGTCTCTAATGGTTTTTTGGTCCCGACATGCTAATTTCATTGGCTTAAGCTGGCTTACTCCCATGGTATGCAATATTGATTCTCCTTAAATCAGAACAAGCTGAAATTTAGTGGATCGGTTGAAATGGGTCTCTAATGGTTTTTACGTCCCGACATGCTAATTTCATTGGCTTAAGCTGGCTTACTCCCATGGTATGCAATATTGATTCTCCTTAAATCAGAACAAGCTGAAATTTAGTGAATCGGTTGAAATGGGTCTCTAATGGTTTTATGGTCCCGACATGTTAATTTCCTTGGCTTAAGCTGGCTTACTCTCATGGAAAGCTATATTGGTTTTCAATAAATCAGAGCAAACTGAAATTCAGTAAATCGGTTGAAATGGGTCTCTTATCCTAGATACTATGGTCAGGACATGATAATTTTTATTGGCTTAAGCTAGCTTACTCCCATGGAACTTAAATAAGTCCTCTATTTATTGCGCAGGATACAGTAATATCTTGATTTGGGGATTCAAAGGCAACTGAAATTGAATTCCACTTATAACAAACCAGGACTCAAAAACCTCAATGCCATTTTAGTGTCATTGGCGAGTCAAGTGACATTTGTTAAACTCACAAGGACCCACTGAATACATTCACCAAACCCCATCAATTCCTGTTAGGAACGCCTGACTGTTGGCACGAACAAACATACTATAGCATCGTCCTTAGTGTTTCGTTGGAAATTTTGCGCTGCAAAATCCTCCACGCTGATGATGGTGTTTTAAAGTAGTTTGCCTTATGGAAAACTTTCTGTGTGTAACTACCGTTAATTAACGTCACGTATAGGCAGCGACAGCTAGGCAACTATACAAGAGCTGTGTATACATTTGAAGTAAGTGTACAAAGTGTCGGATAGAAAATGGTTTCCTTCCTCGTTTCGTTGGCCTCGTGTCGCCATATATACACATCCTCAGAAATTGGGACATATTTAATTGTTTTAGATTTTAAATTCTCCTCTTTTTCACGGGATGAAAGTGGCACAGCCCCAGCTGCCTAGCTAGCCTACTGCTATGTCAGGCTTAAAAACTGTGTTGACAAAAAAAGCAACACCAACGAAGAAGTGTACAGAGCGAGAGAAAGAGCAGGGGAAAAAAAAGAACAACGATACTGCCACTTTGCTGGCGGTATTCCTAGTGCTGCTAGTGCTAGTAGCGTTCTGCAAGGATCCTGTATTGTGTTCCGGTGCTTATAGTCCTACTTAGGTTGCCAGTCGTCGCCAAAGGAGTTGAGTGAAGAAAAAAAGTACGTTAAAAAATGGCTTAAAAGCATTTTACGCCCCTCGTCCTTGTTATGCACTCCACTTCTCTCCATCCACATATATATATATACATAGTTTACACACACAGCAGGAAGGAAGAGAGTGCAATGTGAAAACAAACTTCAAGGACATGCAAAACAACTCTTCTATACCTGGCTGCGCCACAAGAAGCGACGTGCTACACTTATACACCCTTGTGTGGCACCAGCAAAAAGGACATCGCCTAATGGTGCACCATCATTCAACCCGGGAATAGGTGCATTATGGATTTAGGAACGTAATATGCCCACAGTAATAGGTAATTTCAGGTTGCTGTCGCTCGCTCCTTCTTACCATTTTCTTTGTGGTTTCTTTTTTTTGCTGTTACCACTATTAACCTCTTTGTGGGAGCAGGAGGCTCTTTTATGACTTAGGTAGGAAGTTTTGCATTTTTTTATGGTGGCTCTTGAATGCGCTATTAAGAGGTGAATTTGCATTTTTTTTCGCTTCTTTCCACCGAAAGGTGTGATGGAATTTAGTAAACAAGTAAAGAGGGGGCAACGAGGTATTAAGGATGAAAACTGCGTCGCGAATACTGATGCTCTGTGGTGGGTTTCAGTTATTGTCAATATAAAGACTGAGATTGTTGGCGACCATCATTCGTTGGGTTGTCAAAGTAGGCGGTTGTAGCGAAGACCATAGGGAAGGTGTAATGGGTGCGCTTTTAAGAACAAGAGTGATGGGGTAACCTGAAATATGCTACACAAAAGACACTTTTCTTAAAGATTACCATTTGTTTTTGTTAAAATTCTGTTTGGGTCCCATAACTGTCAATAATATCGACAGAGATAAGGTTATCACTTGTCATTGCCAAATTTAGCTTGAAATACTTCATTTACAGCTCTTTGAAAAGAGATTTCTGTTAAGATTCGTAGCTATAGTTGAATCCTTGGTTTACTGTGGTGTCGTCTAAGTAAAATGTGTCAAATCGGATATATACACAAAAAGTAGTCTCGCAAGTTTTGAAGTTTCTTTCTTCACAGCCGATTTCTCAAAAGTGTACCTTTAAAAGTCAGGTTAATTTCATGAATCTATCCCAGAAATCTTGATTCTACATTAAAGTGTTAAAACAAATTAATATGTTGCACTGAAAAAGTCTTCAATCACCAATTTACCATTCCATGCTTAACATTCTTCCTCTTATCATCTTTATAAAATACTAGCGGACCCCCTACACACTTCGTAGTGCAAAATAGAAATATAAAAAAATCAAATTCTAATTCATTTAAATGAGTGGTAAATAGTTTTTTCGATGTAAATATAAAAAACCGATGGTTTGCCACTACGCGAACTTCACTCCACAAATTCCTAACGTTTACTCTTGCGCCTTTTTAATAGTAAACGCAAACGGAAGGCGAACAGGAAACTGATTCCCGTTTAAATTCAAATTGAGTATCAGATGGAATCATTTGGATGCGTGGTCTTCGCCTTTAAATTGTTAACTGAAAATAGTAGTTTCAATTACATAAGCCATTAGACTTTTAACAGAAAGTCTTGTACCATTCAACAAACGGGTTTGAATAATATTCCGAAGCATTATAAAAGTGATTATGCGGACGCAATCCTGGTAAATCCAACAAATTCAAAAATTCTGTTGGATAATTTACAACATCTTCTTCCGCAGACTTGTTAGAAACCAAGTCCCAGGAATCCTGGATTGTATAGACATGTTTAATTCACTGACATCTTTGCTCTTAGCATCTAAAATTGCTCTATCGCTCAACCACGCATGGCATTTATACTGTTGTGCTATGTTAGGGAATACACTTTCAATCAATTCCTCTTTTGACAGTACAAAACGGCAAAAATCATTTGGCAATGTTATCAATAAAGTTTCATCAATTGACATCGCTTACTTTACTTTTGGTGGCGCTTACAGTCCGGCGTGGACCACGGCCGCAACTGGTGACATCGCACCATTTCCAATTTTTTCAGCAGATGGATCATTATGCAACTGAACACGAACGAACGTTGATAGTAAATTTCAATGACTTAACAAATCTCCATAAATATAAAGACTTTAAGCCACCGTTAATTTCATCAGTAGTAGTAGCTGTCCGTTAATTTCAACAGTAGCTGTCGATTTGACGGGCAATGTTTGTTTGAAATCGCCTGACAATAAAATCAATGCACCACCAAATTACTCCGTATTGGAGTTTGGAGTTTCATTAACTTGGTAATTCATTGGCCACCGACCACCATCTAACAAAGTCGCTGCAATTTTTTCCGGTACCTCCAGGCGTATTCAGAAAATAAATTCCTCGGGCATCACTATTGATAGCTTCCATAATAGTATCGTACGCCTTTTTTGCTCCGCATTCACTGTCGAAAGATTTGCTTGAACAAAAGCATTCAATTCGTCGATCGTATTGTAGTTCACGTTGCAATTCTAGATCAAAAATTGCATGCATTGCACGATTAGGTGATGGCATTCCCAACTATGCTACTGCTCTATTAGCGATCGACAAACAGAAGTCGTCAATACAAATCAATGCTTCATTGTAAATTTTTCGGCGTGAAGTCCATTACAGGACTACGATTAACTTGACGCGCTCGAATCAAAAATCGATTAGGTAGTTTTCGAGATATAAGATTTTGACTGTTTTTGTTTTGTATGGGCGGTGCCACGCGTTTTTGTACAATTTTGACCAATCTTAACAGGAATACTACTGGGCCAATACCTAAGATTGTGTGTAAATTTGAACTCAATCGATTTGGTGGTTTTCGAAATATAATGTTTTGAATGCATTTTTTGTATCGGCGGTGCCACGCCCCTATAACTCATGAACCAATACATCTACAAAGACCGTATATGCCTACAAACCATGGTACTAACGTCACCTTTCATCGGAAGTTTTCAGAATCAAAGTCGGTTCACGCATTACAGAGAACATTGGCGACAAACACAACTTATTTTTATATATATAGGCTATGCTTGGAATGCAGCAATTATAGACTAAGAGAAAACAAAACAGTAGAAAGAACTACCGTTCTTTTCCAAACAAGCTGTTTTTCAAAAAATAATAGACCACCCTCATACAAAATCACCTGCAGAGGAGGCTTCCACTAAAAACTACCGCCAAAGGCGCTTCAGTCTTTTTAAAAGACCAAAACCTTTGCCTTAGTCAATATTTTTGCCTTCCGAAGCATTTCAGTGTCCTTGACGCCAAACTTACACCTATTCTTCAAGCCGCAAACACAAATTTAAATATAAATCGGCAGGTATTAATCTTTGGCTTTCATTTTGACAGTTTTTTAAAGGGCGTGCCGCGTGCTCCACAGTTCCGGATTATAAAACTGCGAATAAATTATAATACTGCTGAGCTCTGGACCTAATCTGAATATAAAAAGCTCCTGCGACTTAAACGACGTCTCCCAGGTTGTTAATAACTGCAATCGCGGGGTTTGCCACAGCAACCACTTTTGCAAAAATGCGGAGATGAAAACGAAGGGGCCAATTGAAGGCTTCCCGTAAATATGTTCTCCTTTCCTTCCGCTAAATTTTAAAATAGCTCTAAACGTGGATCCTTCAATAGCTACAATACACACGAGTTTTTGCGTCAAAAACCTACTTCCAAATTGCCAGCGAATATTGTGAAATGTGTCAAACTGTGTCAATTCCTCAAAACAGCTCAGTAGAGTATAACCAGTGTCATCATATCTGTCCCGTTTCGTATATATTCCAAAAATTACCTCCATTAATCTGTCAACTTTTGCAACGGTCTCTAATTCCGTTTCGACTTCATTTCAACTACATCGCTTTTGGCTAACCTATTTCGCAGCTCGCACCCCCATCCCACCAAACACAAACACAAACCGCCGCCCCAACCCTATCCTCGTGCACATCTCTCAAAAACGACACCTTTAACACCTTGTCTGGCAGTGCATGTCCGCTAAATAACAGCAGTAACCCACAGAGAAAAAATATAAAAAAAAACAACGACGGTCGCTCACCACCATTGCATCACCTCCATTGGAGTCCAATTTGCCAATGCTGCCCACATCCACGCCTAATTTCACGCGAGCGCGAAACAAACGGCTGATGTGTGTATGCGGTTCGGCTCACAACACGAAGTTTTCAACTAGCCGCACTCTCTAGTCACGCTGTTAGTAGGTCCGCAAATGAATTTAACGCCGCGCGCTGTGTGCACGAGGTTGTGTTCCTGTACCTGTATATGTTTTTCAACCAAAAAGGATATTCAAGTCAATTTAACTTCGGGACGCATAACGAAATGCAATCATTAATTTCAAACTGCAGGTATTTGTCGGCGGATACGCTGCGCCACAGTCTCGTATCGTCGGCATCGGCACTCGTATAGTCGTATGTGTACTAGCCAAGTGTATGTGCATCTCTAATTGGGCCAATTACCGTCGATGCGATATCCTGGTTCTAAAAAGCAGAACACTGCACCAACGACAGACTTTTGCCAGTCACTTTTAATTAAGGACTCGCTTGTGTTTTATGCGCCAACATACAAGGCGACCAATCCGACCATCCCCCGACAACACACGTTTTCTGTTTCTATCAGACACTCGCTCTCTCTCTGTCAATGTGTCACTTGCGCGCTCTGGCAATTGAATTTAATGCGTATGCTAGATAATTAGTTGGCGCAGGATGCTGGCTGGTTTTTTTTATCTTGCTCGCGAAACGCCCTGCGCCGCACTCCTCCTTCTAATGCCACTAATTGTTCTAATTATTATTCGGGCAGCGAATCACCCATGAAAACACGCAGTCACAATTGTGTGACACATCACCCATATTATGTCCTGACGGCTGTATTCCTGTTTACCGATTATATCGCATGTGTCGCTGCGTCATGGCATCGTAATTCGATTTCTTTCGCGCGCGTTGTGCGGTGTATTGAATTAAGGACCGCAACGCATAATTAATTGATGGATGATGACTGGGATTGTGTGCTTTTGTCTGTATAATGCTCAGATGCATGAGTGTGTGTGTGTTTAGTATGCTGACAATGTCAAACGCAAATTTAATTAAATGAACCCCTGCAAGCCAATTAAGCAGGGGATTCCTTCTCCGGCTGTTGCTATGAAACTTTAATAAGAAAATTCCCAACCAATTTTGGGATCGGCACGCGGACTATGTCAGCATATCCTGGCGGCTGCATGCTTGAACATACACTGGTGCGGTGCAATGGCCTGGCAGAGAAGGAAGAGCAAAAAAAAAATTAGTTCAACACATAATTAACGCTGCAGCATGAGCTGCTGCTGCTGCTGCTCCATGACACACCTTTGTCTGGGAACTCTGTCCGATAGCGGTCGTCCGCATGGAGTCTTCTGTTCTTGTTCTATGCACTTCAAAGGACAGCCCTTGTGCCATTATATGTGGCTGGTGGTTCTTCCTCTTTTTTTGCGTTATTTAGTTGGGTCTTTTGTATAATAATTAATAAGATACCTTAACTGGTATCAGTTCCTTTATGCTAAGGGATTGTGCGGATAAAATTGCTGCACCTGGATGCAGAGATAAAATATAATAAAGGAGCCGGGGTATATTTTTAGTATCCTTCTGGATGAAAAGATATTAGACGAGACAAGGGAGACGACCTAGATTCATCGTTTCAGAGTGAAAATATTCGGACCAGCCAGCAGTTTGAAGGCAGCTTATGTGGTAGACATTAAATGTGGCCCACTCTTTTTGTTGTGGGAAAATATTTCACAGCAGTGGAATTCAAGGAGAACTACGGTTTCTCGGTTTGACTTACTTGTGTTGCGTAACCTACTTACAGAGTTAGGGGAAGGTGAAGCTACGGTTTCGGGGTACCAAAGGTTGTGCTTGCGCGTAATATTTTGAGCAAGCCTTTTAAGGAAAGAATAGAATGCTATACTTACTTTTTTGTATGAAAGGTGACACGTCCCCTTTTCCTATCCCGCCACGGTGCCACGCCCCTTTGTCCAATTTTGACCAATCTTCGCAGGAATACTTCTGTGCCATTTCCTAAGAATGTGTGTAAATTTGAACTCAATCGATTGTGTGGTTTTCGAAATATAATGTTTTGAATGCATTTTTTGTATGGGAGTAGCCACGCCCCTATAACTCATAAACCAATACACCTACAAAGACCGTATATACCTACAAACCATGCTATTAACGTCACATTTCATGGGAACTTTTCAGAATCAAAATCGGTTCACTCATTTCAGAGAACATTGGCGACAAACACAATTCAACTTATTTTTATATATCTAGATTCTATTTTACTATAAAAAACACGCGCGTATTCGATCTTAGAATTTAACTATACTCACCAAGCTCAAACCGTTAAATATATACGTCATTAAAAACCAAAAATAGTTTTAGCGGGTCGTAGGAAATTTACCTTTTTAAGATTAATTTCAAAATGGGAAATATCTCCTTAGAAAATGACAAAAAAAAATGTTTGCAGAATAGGTTTATGGGAAATTTAATGAGCTTAATGAATAAATAATACATTCGCTTTAATTTAAGCTTGAGATCCCCATACGAACCTAATCCGCTTTTGGGAAAATATGCAACTAACATTAAATTCCTTGAAAAACTTTCTGCTTTCGATGAAAGTAATGTATTTGCTACCCAAGTTAGTTAGAATTTTAAACTACTCACAAAGAGTCTTATTAGCACGATTTTCACGACTTTACTGTAGTTTGAAGTTGTTTTCTTACATCTACTGTTTTTATTATTTTTATGAGGGGATTTTAATTTTTTTTGTCGTTGGAAACATTTTAAGAAATTATCTTGAGGACGTTTTTCTACAAAGTTTTATATACAAGAACAAACAATGTATTATGTTGTCATTGTTTTATTTATTTATTTAATTAACAACTAACATTTTAGCCACAGTTACAGTTAACAAAAATATTTTTGAAAAAAAGGTAGTTATTTTACAATTCACTCAATATTTTTTTTTAAACTGAATTTTGTTAGGTTAAAATCAATCAGATGGTTGAACTTATTAAAATCTTTGGTCAGGTTATTGATGGGGCCATTACATCCATACTTACATCAAGATGTCCTTTGATTTAAAAAAAAAAACTGAATTTCTTCTTGTCCGCGGTCTGGTATTGATGTTCGAGATCTATAAAGATAATCTCTGGTTATCTCCTATCTATTTAAAAATATTGTTTTCCCTTTTATTTATTCAAAAGTTACTAAGTCTGGAAATTATTTAAACTTAAACAACATGCGGGGAAAAAAACAAAAGTCGTAGGGAAAACCCCATTCCAATGACCTACTAACACTGTTCGCATCTGGGATCTCAGGTCATGGCTTGCATTCATTAAATAGCAGCACGTGTATGAAACTTTTCCAGGAAAGCGGAAAACTAAACCTCTATTCAGTGTATTGTTAATGATAAGGACACTTGGCACGCAATAGTTTGGATAAATTATGACATTTTGTGACCAGCATTAATATTTTAAATGTTGTGTACAAGTTCGCCTGCTCCAAGGTAATCGCAACTTTCATCTTACAAATGGTAACGAAATACATTTTGATAAAGGTAGCAGCCAATTCGCTGTATCTTGCTTTTTGCAAGCATGGTGTTAATTATTGTGGTAAAAAATGCGAAAGTGGGAAGGGTATGGTATACACCTGAAGTGTGCTATTTGCATGCAAATGAATCACGAACTCTGCTTCAAGGTACCAGAAGTTTAGTTTCGAAAGTGCATCGGTAATGCATTTAAAGTTTTACGGGAAAAGTGTAATATATGTTATATAGAACATGAAAATTTACGAGCGTAACCATGTGATCTACCCGCGTATAAAATCCTGTCCTTTTCAAGCTATTTTATAGAAACGCGTTGTTTTTCCTGTGATCTTGGAAAACCTTTTGGCAAACAAATAGAAGCTTTTTAGTAGAAACAGGTTTTTTCCCTTCGATCTGAGCCATCCTTTTGGCATCACTGGAAGATTTAGAGTCGAATGAAATTCCACATCAAAATCCGCACATGCAACTGAACTTTAACTTGCCAATACTTGAATAATTCTTAATCAATGCAAAACGAATTCAGAATACTTAGAACACTTTCTGCTGCTCTGGGGTGGTTGGCGAACATCGACAGCACTTGATGCCTTTTTCTCTGTTGGAGTGAAACGAAAGAGAAGTATGACACATTTACACCACCAACCAAAGCAAATGCGAACATGGACAGATGCCCAGTCCCTCCGGTTTTTTTCCAGCTTCTGCTCTTCCACATGAGAGATATCCCCTCTCCTAGCCCTCTTAACCTTCTCCCTAAAGTCTTAAATAAAAAATTAATTTGTTTCAGTGCGAACTTCATCTCATCTGGAGAACGACAGAGATGGGAAAGAAGGAAAAAGTTCCCAATCTCCAATTATCAATTGTCACTTTCCTGATTGCGAATTTCTAAATTGATTTACCGTCATTACCCCCTAGCCCCTACCCCAATGCCCAACACTTTCCTCAGTTATATCTCATTATATCAGTTATATCTGTTTGCTTTTTGTTCCTGGTTGTGATGGTGTTGAGATTTTTTTATTTGCTCTGTCTCTGTCAGTTTGCTCAATTTTCAATTTAAGTTACAATGTATCCTCATCCTAAAAGATACATTAAATTCCGGTTGGCAATAACTGAAGGATTTTTCAATCTTTTTTTTATGAACGGAGTGTTTCTTTTTTTTTTAATTTTTTGTTGTTTTCTGTTGACACAAAATAATGTCGACAGGATAATATGTTTTAAAGCCGTGGAGTGTTGTATAGTGGGACAATTTTTTTTTATTGCTGGCAAAAAAACGTGATGGAGTTTGGGAGGTTTTATTTTTATACGTTTGATTTATAATTATGGGTTCCATAACGAATTTTGTTTCACAGCCCGCCCCTTGCGAAGCTTTGGAAAATTTCCGACGGTCTCAAAATTAATCCCAAGTTAAGACTTACTTAACGAATGGCTGTGGGAAAATAAGAAGTTAAAACTTTAGGTCCTATATGGAGCGGTCGCCCCAAGTACTCTTTTGAGTGGCTTATTAAGCCTGACATGGGATCTATGGGTGCATGTGTCTCCTGCACCTAGGCCGGTTTGTTAGATGTCTCCGAATCTTATTTCTCTCAGCCAGTTTTACAAAAGTAGGTATCGTTGGACAACTAGGAATCTGGTTGTAAATGGTTCCTATCAGGGTAGCTAAAAATCCAAAATTCCCTATATAAATAAAGACAGACCACGACACACTGACGTCTCCCAGTGACGATCTTCTTTTCCGATGGAAGGTTGCAAAGATAAAAATTCAACTTACAACTTACAATGATAGGATCAAGTTAAAGATTCGCAGAAAATAATAATAAAAGTGGTAGTTAAGCTGGACACGAAGCTCAGTAATTATTGACCAAGCGGCGTTCCCATAAGGTCACACAAAAAAGGCTCCCATTACGGACTGACATTTAAATTTAGATGCCCTGACTCATGTTTCCATGACAGCAGTTGAAAAAAAGCAGCCTTCCTGATTTCGAGTCCAAGTCTAGTCTGAATACAGCTTTAAGCCACGCCAAATTTCACTGTCTTCGAGACATTAAGTCCTGCTCAGCCCTACAATTTTGCTCCACCCACAATACCCTTCATCTCACTCTTGTATCTGCTACAGTAAAACCCGGATAAGTCCCTCGCCTTAAATTCCCGTTTTGATAGGCACTAATGCGGGTTAGGCAGTTATAACTAAAATCCACCTTAAGTGCTCAGAATTTTGGTTCTAAAAAACGGTACTTATGCGGGTTACGCACTTAAGCGAGAGGCACTTATCAGGGTTTTACCTTTCAAAAACAAAATCGTCGTTCAAAGTTTTGGTAAAAGTTTTCCAAAATCGACGTTAATTTGAAGATTTGGTCAGATTTGCTAGACTTTCGTTCCACTGTCGGTCGTCCCACTGCAGTTCATCTGAAGAGCATAAAACTGTTGCGACAACTCGGTTGAGAAAAATCCAATTAAAAAGTCTTTCAGGTGCTCGAATCGAAGATAATTACTCCATTTTTTCGTCGATGGCTCGCACACAGGAAAATGAGTATCTTCTGAAAACGTTCCACAAAATATCGTTGAGTCGATATACAATACATACATATATAGAGAATGTATATACAGCTATCGGCGAAGGTTGAAAGAAGCCGAGGTGATGGGAATGCTTGTAGTCGGCTTGAACTTTGGAAAATCTCACGAAAATTGCTGCTTCTTCTCTGTTTGTGGTTTTAATTTCTTCTGCTTTTCTTGGTTTTTATTTTTGAGGCGTTGCTTGAGTGTTTTTTTTTGTTCGTCTCTTTCGCATCTTTGTTGGAGAATGGTTAATACGATCTCCTATTATAGGAGACACCAGCTTACCCGTACATATTCGAGGAAGAAGAAAAAATACGAACGTAAGAGAGGTGGAACTATCGCCAGACACCTTGCAATTAATCCTTGAATTATCGCTTCGGTTGCTCGCTTCATTCTTTGGCGACAAACAACTTGCAATTAAGTTGCGCTCTGCTGGCAGGCGAGGCGACATAAAGGAAGAGGAAGCATGGGAAAATTAAATTTCTTCGAAACGTTGCCGAGTGAGCAAATTTAAGAGGAATCTCACTTTTGCAAGTAATTTAAGTAACTTTAAAGTTGTGTGGTAATTTGCCAAACAGAAATTGTAGTTCTTTGTTGGCCTGGAGAATTTGATGGATTGCTTTGAAAGGTTGGAATGATTTGATTTAATGACGGAACAGCGATTTTAATTGCATCGAGGTGGTTATTGGAGTTGTGTTCTAGGTCAAACAAGGTTAACAGCTTTTAGGGGAATATAAGTGAAGTATTTAGAAGATTAGGAGGTATATTATTTTAAGAAATAAGCCCTTTGAGAACCCCTTAAACAAATGCTAGCTTATAGCGACATGTGGATATCTTTCATGTTCTAGCTTCTAGCTTTTGATCTGCAACCTAATGGTGTGATAAGTCTGAGGTAAAAAGTTGATGTTAGCCACAAGTCTGCAGTTCAAAACTTGTGGAACGGCTGGCTGACATTTAATACAGCTGTGTCAGCTGACTTTCCAGTCTTACCCTTCGTCTCAAAAATATAAGCCCACACAAGCAAATGGTTGCGAGAAGCCTAGAAGTTTTAGATTGCAACGAGCTAAGTAGGGTCTTATAAAGCTTCTTATAGGCAATGATATTCATCAAGGTAAGGTTTACAAGACTTTTACTGTGTCTGCTTTCCATTTGGGTACACAACCACTCTGATAAGGTTCCTAAAATATAGGTTCTTGGTTTCCATAGCTCTGTTGATTTCTCTGTAGCTATTTTATTTACGGCATCACAGCTTACTTTTGGTTTTAGCAGAAGTTAGCAATTATTGTACCCATAAAAAACAGAGCTGGCGTATTTTTTAGAGCTACTTGATGCGCGCCAACTATTTATTTATTTTCTGTGAACATAATCTTGACTGAGCTCATAATGTCCACCTGATCTCGTACAGAATTTTGGGCGAACCACAAACGGCTCACGAGCTTTAAGTCTTTCGAACTCAGAAACAGTCGAAACTCGATTAGACATCAACGGCGCTGAAAGTGGAAAACATAAGGCATTAACTCGTTCTTATACTCTAATCGTCAAGTTCTACATTAATGATTTATCAACTTACTTCTTTTTATGTTACTTAAGAAAAGTGCTATCAACAAACAGAGTTTATATTTTTTATCTAGTTCCTGATTGCATTGCCAGACTTCCAAGACGTATTGCAAAATTATCAAACAGCTCAATAGTTGCACAAAAAAAAATAAGTCGCACAAAAGACCACATGTTTCGAAGCATATAAGTGTTTATAGTATTTAAAACTCAAATAATGTTAGTACCAAAAAATATATTTAACCTTTTAAATTGCTTTTCAATTCTATACCAATCTTGGCTTTTTGGCTGACTTTATGAAATTTTAGTTGGTTGGTGGTAACATAAAAAAAGAGTTACTAGGAAATTTTGCTACTATTCTAAATACAAATTTTGTGTTGAGATTTTTTATAAAATCAAATACGTTTTTAAGCCGTTTTAGTTGAAAGGCATAGTTTTTATTTTAGCAATATTTTCCGTGAAAGTTTTAAATACTTACTGTCATGTAGTAAAGGGTTTTACAATAAGAGGTGTTATTTTGAATAGCCCGCCATTTCGGTAGCTGTCACTTTTGAAGCTGTTATTTTTTGACATTTGGCAAGTATTACTAAAAATGGAACGATACATGCTTCAACAACGCATTGAAATTATAAAAATTCACTACAAAAATGGTGAACATTTTGCAGTCACAGTTCGCAAAACTAAAGCATTTTTGGGTCGTCGTGAAGCACCTTGTCGGACCGCAATACAGAAATTGGTGGAAAAATTCGAGCTGTTGGGACAAGTTAGTGATGTGAAAAATAAAACCCGTGCACGTCGCTCAAGAACAACTGAGAGTCTTGCTGCTGTAGCCCAAAGTGTTGAAGAAAGCCCAGGTTTGTCCATTCCTCGTCGTTTTTTGGAATTGGTCATTCCACAATCATCATTACACCGTATTTTGCATAAAGATTTGGGTCTTAAGTTGGATGGTATTGATCTGGACAACGTTTACTTTCAACAGGACGGCGCTACGTGCCACACAAGCAACGAAACCATTGACCTTTTACGGGAAAAGTTTCCGGACCGTGTTATCTCTCGAAGAGGTGATCACAATTGGCCACCGAGATCTTGTGATTAAACACCTTGCGACTTCTTCCTTTGGGGCCACGTGAAAGATAAGGTCTACGCCAACATCCCAGCGTCGATTCAAGACCTCTAAGATGGAATTCGTGAGCCTATCGAGAACATAGGGCAGCCACTTTGCGATTTTGTTATGGAAAATTTCATGAAAAGGATATGGTCTTGTAAGCGTGGTCGTGGTGGCCATTTGGCTGATGTTGTTTTTCATTATTAACCGCATACCTTTCCCTTTATTATGAAATAAATATCCGATCATTTATCTCAAAAAATGGCATTTTTCTTTGAATATCAAAATAACACTTCTTATTGGAAAACCCTTTAGTACTTACATATATTTAATTTAATAGTACAAAAAAAAGAAGTCCCTTGTTTCTAAAAGAAATAACCAATAATAAAAGTGAAAGTAATAGAGAAATTTAACAGAGCATCATTTGGCATAGAAGACTTCAATCCAGTAGTAAAAATCCTTCCAGTAAAATTCAAATTTTGTAACAATGCGCTGGCCTAATCCCCCTCCTTATATTTGCATATTCAACATTCGCATTTCGCACGTTTTATTATTATTTCTGAATGCATTTACAAATACTTTCACTAGGTATTCGCATTTATTTTCTTCTTGACGTTCGCAGAGGTTTTAACTACTTTATATGAAAATGTTTCGACTGGGATTCGCGGATGAACTCGCTGATGAACATTCATATTACTAGCAAGTATAAAAGAGGAGAACAAATAGGAAAATAGCCTTTGTTTTCTTTGCTTTAATCTTGTGTTGTGCAAAGGCGAATTAATCAGTAACTCATTGGAACGAAGCCTCTTAAGGTCGCTTTAAGAACTGTTTGTACTGAACCGACAAATACTCGCATTAATTTATTTACTCAAATTTAATTTCTGATAACCATTTAAACAATTTAAATGCACTGCTTTCTAAAGCTAACCAACAAAATCACTCTCCTCATCGGTGAACTTTTCGCGTAGTTCAAAGGAGTTCGTTCATTCATATATACATATTTGTGGATTCCATCAAGGGGTTTTTCATCCCTTTTGCCGCAGTGGCCGACACGATATGACGTGCGGTTGTTCAACCCAATTTTATTGTGATTACACTCGCGCATTTGTTGCGAAAATTTTCAAATCGGTGAGCATTCGCCAGCAAAACTTCTATAACCCTCCTTTGGCTGATGTGTGTGTGTGTGAAAGTCCTTTAAAGAAGGTCATTAAACGTTCCTTCATCTCAGCTGGAGTGCCATTTAGAGCTGAAAGTTTCCTCTAAAAACTGGCCCAGTGGGTGGTGAGAAGTCACATTCAACAAGAAATTCAAATAATTAAAATTGATTGGCTTAACGAAGATATAATCGTGTCCTTTTTGTTGCGAGAAATCGTCACGACTTTGCATAGAGTAGATGGGGAATCAAAGTCATGTCCCTTATCCCGTGATGCATTAAAAGGACGATAAACTTGTTTGGTTGGCTTCTAATAGCACAGATACCAGATATCCTTATAAAGGGGCAATGATACTGCTGCTGCTTCGTCGCGCACAGTTGAGCTTTATTATTCGAGAGGCAATTAAAATGATTATTTCAAACGGAGCGCACCTTATGTTCCCAATTTGTTGTTTCTTTCATATCTTTTTCTTCTGTGTTTTTTTTTTTGATACGAACTTTGGGGTGTGATGTCGTTTTTCTAAAAAGGCTCTTACATCCTTGTGTCAAGATGAAATGCCTTTACCACAACGTTTGTGTTTCCTGTCGCCTTGAAATTGTTATGCCAAACAGAACGACGACGCGACGCTGGGAAGAGGATACGGATGTGGATTGTGGAGTCGAGGGGGGGATTTATATTCGATATCCCAAGCGGGGGAACTTTATTCTTTTAAATGTCTTGTTCGCCATTTTAATTTCTCTTTTGTTTTCAATGTTGTTTTGTGCGTTGTTGTCTTTATTTTGGTGGAAAATTAATTTTTCTTTTTCGACGACTGTATACCTATGTACACGCAAAGTGGGTGTGTAGGTATGTGTTATTTTAACATCTCCCCCTGGCGAACGCAATTAAGATTTTCATTTTATGTTTTGACTATACAAGGAGTGGGAGAATAAAGCGTACATGGATACAAAGCAAAGAAAAAAAAAAACGAACAAGCATAACGATTCAAAGTTGTGAGAGGTAATTTGGAAGGATCAGAATGTATATTCCTCTTTCGGCACTCTCCTAGCGCATACACTCTGTCGTGGCACTCAATTTTTAAGGATATCACCATCTGGTGTTTGCTAGTTAAGTTGCTCAAATGCATTTGGGCAAATGTATGCGAGAGGCAAGTGGGTATAGGTACGACGTACGAGTACCTACTTCTGGCTTTGTTTTTACCGGTACTTTGTTTTAAATTGAAGCTTCTGGGTGGCGTGCAGGTGGGCGCATACAACAGCATGAAAATGAAATAATGTTTTGTTTTAATTTTAACGAGGATACGAACAGGTGTGGGGTATCTTCCCAGCATGACCTATTTTTTGGGGTCGCTTTAATGACTAGAATCTAATTTCTTCTTTTATGGGGAGATTTTCCGGTCGTATTTGTTTTTTTAATTTAGTCAAAGGAACGAGCTTGGATTGCTGTTTTTAGAGCTGTTTGATTAGTTGGTGGTTTCGAATTGACTGGAAGAACCAGGCGACTAGCTTTTGCTGTCTAGTACTAAAAGGGATCATACTGCCCTGCAAAAATTATTCGAAGTCGGTCCAATCGCTTGGGCGACTTTTCGGTTTAATTATTCATTTCTAACAGTCAAGGAAAATTTGTCGGGGATCACAGAAAAAAAAGGAACCATCGATTTTGAATTTGAATTTTTACTCAAATTCGTTATAATCGTTCTTAGAAAATCTTTAATTTTCGAAAATCACTCTATCGCATATACAGCTTCATTTAGTGTAAAATGGGACTCAAGAATCGGCCATACAAAAAATACTTGAAGCCAATTCTCCCAGCTGTTGGAAGCTCGTAGCAGTCTAAAGTTCGTACAGACTATCAGAAAACCCTTTCCGATCTCAATAACAAATACGATTAAAATTCTCATTTTTAAACTAAATAATACGTATCATTACAGAACATAGTTCTAAGAGTTAAAAAAAACTCAAAGACATCCCAAAATTGAGAAATAAAAATAACAGTCACGTCCTATAGAAAATGGAGACAGTGGGTACCAAGTTTTTCGTCAATAATGTCTTGAAAAGATTCCAAAAAATTTAATAGCTGCCTCTGGAATCGAAAGAACTTTAAATTTGGCGCAAAAGTTCCATTCTAAATCTAGCATTTCACAAGCAGCTTATCTAGAAGAAACCTTTGAACCGTACGATGGTCAATCGGGTCACGATAATATTAATATTAATAGGACGAAATTAATATCTGACGATTTAACACTCACAAGTGCAACGCTAAGGGAACTAAAACGTGAAATCGAATCTCTAAAACCTAAGAAAGTACCTGGGTATGATTTGATCACCGGAGAAGTTCTCAAAGTCCTACCAAGAAAAGCATTAATTAAGCTTCTTCATATTATAAATGCCGGTCTCAGACTAAAACACGTACTGAGCCAATGGAAAGTTGCGGAGGTCATAATGGTTTTAAAACCAGGAAAACCGCCAAATGAAGTAAAATCGTATAGACCAATTTCCCTTCTCCCAATCATATCCAAAGTTTTCGAGAGAATATTATTAAGGCGGCTACAACCGGCTATAGAAGACAATAATCTTATCCCCGACCATCAGTTTGGGTTCAGAACCAAGAAAAAAAGATATGCTCAAACGTATTCCTTGACGTCTTACAAGCCTTTGACAAGGTGTGGCACGACGGTTTAAAACTTAAATTAAAACAAGTTCTCCCAGTACCAATGTATGACATTTTAGAATCATATCTCGGGAATAGAATCTTCCGTGTTAGAAACGGAAACGAATACTCGAAGCTCAAACAAATTTCGGCCGGAACGTAAAGAACTCGATATCAAATATAGAGAAATGCTTCTATACAAGCAAGTGCTAAAGCCGGTGTGGACCTATGGTATACAACTCTTAGGTTGTACCAAGAAAACGAATGCAAATATTTTACAAACTTTTCAAAATAAAGTGCTTTGAGAAATTGTACAAGCACCATGGTATATTAGAAACGACGATATCCACAGGGATCTCGGAACGAACAGTCGAAGCTGAAACTAAAAGCTTTGCTAGAAAGCATAAAAACCGACTAATCGGATATATCAACAATACAGTCCGACAAATTTTGAATGAGAGCAAATTATTGCGCCGACTATAAAGAACGAAACCGTTCGACTTGGCGAGATAAAATTAACCGCGTCTGAATTGCGCAACATGCAGGATCTTTCATTGGAAAGTAACCTGTTAAAAGTTATTATTTCGTGATAGAAAAATTGCTTGATAAGTTATATCTTAGTTGCAGTATCTAACATTCGATCGAAGGGTGGTGTTTTTAGTCAGTAAAAATTTGACACTACTATGAGCACGCGTTTGCTATTCTCAAAGTGTCTTTAGAAGATTTTCACCTACCCTCGGGAAAAAAACAAGCATTCGTTTGTGTGAGTTTTTATTTTTGAGACTTATGAAATGGAATAACAATTTAATGCCGGGTTCACACTCTCCTCGGATATTTCTCTGACGTTCAAGCGCAGTTGAATGAATCCCTGTGATAGACCTGAACGTCATAACTACTAAGACGAACTATTTATTTATTCAAAAACGAATAACATACTTTCCCATTCTAATATTTAGGTCAAGTGTGTAACTTCACACAAAGTGTATAATTACATCAACCGACTTCCCCATGGGTGTTAAAATTCGTAATCGCATTATTTTAATTCGCAAGGAGCACACCCTTAAGCCAAGAACCTTGAAAACAATAAGGAAGCCTTTACCTATTTACAGAATGAATTCTCATTTCGCTGTTTGGGGTAGGGTACCCGCATAAAAGTAAACTGATTGTCAAATCAGATATACTAAACTTGTGCACATTTGTATTTATTCCACACGTTTGGGACTTGCTTTCATTTTCTGTCAGTGACAGTGTTTTTTTTAAATGTTTGTGTTTATTAAATTTGACGAGGAATTGGAAAAAAGATAGTTTGAATTTCAAATTGAGTGTCTAACATGACATTGGGATAAAACTGATGGCTTTTAACTTACCTTCTACTTTGTTACTTTTGAAACAGGGTTTGGGATTTATAATACTCTTTGATGAGTTGAGTGATTTAAACAAATTCGTCATGAGTTGGCTTGTGAATTGATTATAAAGAGCACAATGAAATAATTTATAGAAGGCTGGTACATTTCGCAAGCGAAGATAGTAAAAAGCACTCCAAGGAGTGAACTAAACTGTCTTGCTCAAATGAGGTCGTAATGTAAGTTCAGTAGTAAAGTGTTTTGGCTATAGGTTATCTTCTTGTTTGGGATTTAGTTAATTCATTCCAGGCACGTAGCCAGAAGGTGGGGATTGAGGGACTGAATCAGTTTTCCTACAGAACAAATCCAAAGAATTCGTTTCTGCAATCGAACGCACAAAAAAAGTTCTGAATTCTCTGAAGAACATCAGAGAAAATGCCGACGATTTATTCAGAGATGCTTTTCAATCCGCAGCCCAACTTGCCGAGGACCTATTTGAAGTTCAACTAAGAGCTCCAAGAACTTCATTGAAACAGACAATGCGTTTCAATCCATAAAGCTCTTCTGCCTTTTTAGAGTGGTATACTGATTCCTGGCATAGATTCGTTAATACGAAATCTTGCGGACAGATTCATGGTCAACGAAGACGTTCTACCATCGTTTCAAGCTCTGCTATCAGGTTTTGCTGTAGTTGAGCGAGTGAACGAAATGGAAAAGCTAACATGTTACTCTGGTAATGTAATTTCGTTGGCAGCTGAAAAAGCTGAGTACATTCTTTGGTGCGAAAAAATATCGTGAAGTGATCCTTCTACCGAAGTTTTGAAATTGTTTGATATATGTGACGGTTTTGGCCACACTTCCATTGACCACAGCTAGTGTTGAAAGAAGTTTTCAACTATGAAATGGATTAAAGCAGTATCTTTTCATTCGGACATTAATGTGGATCCATTTAAGGTGACTGATCTTATGTCAAAAAAAAAAATTAAGACGTCTTCTGCTTTAAAAAAATGTGTGTAAAAAAATAATTTAAGTACCTATGTTCGTTTAAGTATATTTAACAACAAATAAAAATCAATGAATTGCAATGTACCTATATAGTTTTTTGTTTAAAGATTTCCTCGTAACATTTGGAAGCAAGCCCCCCCGAAAACAAAATCCTGGCTACGGCCCTGATTCATTCTCAAAGATCATCAAAAATCCTTCGCATATGGGCTTGTAAAGTATTTTAAAAAAATGTTTTTAATCATTTCCACCAAAACTAATTCAGTTTTATGGATAAAAGTTCGTTTAAGTACGTCTTATTTGGCTTTCATATCGGGCTTAGTTTAACTGATGATGATTGTTGATTTTTAACAAGTTGATTGTCAAACTATTCATGGTCCGATAGTCAGATTTCTGTGCCCCAATGTGCACTTCGGATACGCTGTTGAAGTTTGATTGACTCACAATAATTGTCTGCACCTCTATGTTGCGTAAACTATAATGAACTAAATGCACTACATGAACAGATTGAATTCAGTGCGTAGTTTTAAACGAAATTGTCGCAAGACTGCTCCAAAGCCCCGCGTTCAGCCGGTTGAGGGTTTAAACAATAGCCGACAGAAAGATACCTGAAAATATGTAAGTTGGCGTTTTAAAGGGTGTTTTTTAGAGGCATAGAACTTTAAAATCGAATAAAACAAAGATGATTTTTTTTAAATTGAAATGCAATTTACTTTATTCGAAAGAAAATCTTCTGGCATTATAATTTAATTCTGTCATATGACCACCACGGCTGGCTCGGACGTAGTTTAATTTCGAAGTCCAATTTTCGATGACTTTTTCCAACATTTGTGGCCATATATTGGCAATAACGCGGCGAATGTTGTCAACCGTTTCGGGCTTATCGGCGTAGACTAGCGACTTCATATATCCCCACAGAAAATAGTCAATTGGAGGCCAATTCAAGGTCCGCAACGTGAAACTATGCGGTTACCAAACGTTTCCTTTAATAAATCAATTGTCGCGCGAGCTGTGTGACATGTTGCGCCACCTTGTTGAAACCACAGCTCCTGCAAATCATGGTTGTTCAATTAATGAACGAAAAAGTCAATAATCATTTCTCTAAAGCGGTCACCATTGACTGTAATGTTCTGGCCAGCATCGTTTTAAAAGAAGTATGGACCAATTATTTCACCGACCCATAAGCCACACCAAACAGTCAGCATTTGTTGTCTCAAAATACACTTGATGATCATCATCACTCCTAATACGGCTGTTTTGTTTATTGACGTATCCATTCAACCAAAAGTGAGCTTCATCGCTAAACCAAATTCGCTTATGAAAATTGGGATCAACGACAATTTTGTTTTGGGCCCAATTTGCACAATTTAGAAGCGTTGTTCAGGCGTCAGTCTATTCATTTTGAAATGCCAAACCAAACTAAAAATAAATCACAGCTGAAAAAATGGCCGCCAGTTAAAATAGTGTTGCCAACTTAAAGTTCTATATCTCTTATTAAAAGAACACCCTTTACAAGGTTTTTTTATGGTCTTAATCTGACCGATTGCCTCATCCACCCAGCCAACTGAATATTTACTTTGAATTTAAAAACTGTGCGCTTCCAGTGTGCGAAAGAGCTTCCTTCTATGAGGACTTCCTATTTCTAGTATGTGCGAAAACAATAGACGGCACTTAAGTTCTTCTTGCGTCTTCTTGTTGTACTTAAAAATAAAAAAACTGAACTGTATGCATTTATAGTGAATATTTTCAGAAAGAATTTGTTTGCGCACATCAGCGTGCGCTATTGTAAGTGGGTGAAATTTAAGTCGTATTAATTTTTAAAGTACATTATCTTGTTAGGTATAATTTTTTCACTTACAAAACGGTAGGAGAACATTAGATATTCGTATATCACTCCTTAGTGCACATGTGCGCTTTGTAAATGTGCGCGATCATGTCTCTAGTGCTCGTGGGTTTTTTTTCACAAACCTCACAACTGATTTATATTACAGAAAACTTGAACATGACCCTACTCATTGTTGTAAAAGCCATTTCACAGAGGATCTAAGTTCCAGGATCTGCACTACAAAATAGTTTGTTCAAAAATCTGAATTTTCCCCAACAGACATCGACTCGAATTGCAGAGTTCGTTTTATATTTCAGTTCGATTTGACTTGGTCATTTTAGTTTGGTTTTTATTTATCAGTTGATGATAATAAACACTTCCTTCTTTAATTTGCTTTATGATATGTCCTTCATTACACATTATAGTCATATCCTTTTCGAATACATCTCTACAATTTTATTTATTTTTTTCTCTTCTGCAGCGAGCAATCCGGATCCGCAAATCTGTCCACTTGTGGGATTATATCATCTGCGCGGTGCAATCGGACCGCCATACATCTCGTCGAGGCATAAACGTAACCATAACAACAATAAAGGACACACCCAGCATGGACACCATCATCACGATGTGGCACATAAGAGGTAATTAATTTCATCCAGCAGTTTTGGATGCTAACTGCAAAAAAAAACGCACTACCCCGCTGCCTATGCGAAATCCTATTTCTCAACTTTTTTCGTTCTCATTCTCACCCACACACAGGCACACTACATTAAGCTTTCGCAATTCCGAGGAATTGGGACACACCTCATGGCGTTCGAATACAAGAGGACTTCCAATTAGAAGCCGACGTGCAGCAAATTCACCAGCATCGACTGAAGTATCTGCCGAAGCGCCACCACTATCGGCATCCCCAGCTTCATCGGCTTCATCACCACTGGCATCGGTAGCGGCACCGGCAGCGACAGAGACATCGAAATCAGGATCACCATTGTCAGTGGGCGCAATCGAAACGAATGATTTGAATCATGCAACTGATGATGATACCACGAGTAGTTTATTGTTGAAATTACCTCCGAGACAATTAAACAACGACAATGTTCAATCGGGAAGAATTACAATTGCGACTGGCAGCAACAGCAGCAGCAAAAGCATCAACGAAATGAAGGACACCCAACAGCAACCGAAGCACCAAAAGCATCAGCTAGAGTATCGAGATCCCATTGTAAATGGCGTCATTAGCAGCAACAGTAGCGGCAACAGTTATACGAGAGACACTGCCGTGAAACTGAATGAAACAACAAGGATGCTCGCGCAACGCAGTAGACGGGATGCGCCCGGATGCATTGTCAATTACAAAGCGCAGCGACAATTGTGGATCGGATGTACCGGGCCGAATATAATCGATGTTCGGCCGCAATGTAACGATGGCGGGGACGAGGGTAAGTCTATCGTTGTAAACACATATAGTCATAGGCATAGTGTATAGTCCTGTAGAGGTATAGAGGGTTTAATTGTAGTTTCGGTTTATCGCGCGAATTCTCAAACGTTCCACTCTCGGTCTCGTGGATGGTGGATGGTGGGTAATCTTCTTGGATTTGATTGCATGCATACGAAGAGGGGTGGATATTTTTTAGTGGAACTGAAATTGCGTGAGCGTTTAATTGAATTGTTTTCCATTCGACGATTGAATGGCAAAAAGCAGTTGGAGCTTTGAATGTTTGATTGAGTTGATTTCACGAAAGATTAATTTGGGTCCTGAATAAACGACAAGGCACAGTCCCTGGAGGTTGTTTCCTTTTCTTATGAATTGCTAATCGAGTTTTTTTTTTGAACTGGTGGTTAATTCCGAGTGGGGGTTTTCTTTTGGGCCTTTGCTGAGTCAGGGACAAGTTGAAAGCTGATTACCTGCGCTGTTAGACAGCACCAGCGATAAGTTGAGTTGTTTACAATAAGTGCACTGATAACATTGACAGCAATCTTGATGACGTTGAAACAGAGAAGTCTGTAATCGCGCGGTTTCCAATAGTTGCAACATGTTATCCATTCCTAATGTCCGCCTAGATGTATGCAATATAAAAGAAATTCTCCACGCCACACTGTAAGCCACTTTGTTCACTTTGCCCATCATTAAGGCACTCGAACCGTGTATGCACTCACCTTAAATGGCCGCGCAAGCAAATTGTCCTTAAAACCAACAAACCCCGACGACCGGTGGCGCCTTTTGCTTTCTCCAATTAATTCTCACAATATTACGTTCACACTTTGCAGCAGGAAATATGCGCCTGATATTAAATAAACCAGCTGAATTGACTGAGAGTATTGTCGTCGTCTTTCATTTCGTCGCCCAGAGTAAGCCAGGCGCATCCAGTACGTCTGTACGTGTGCTGTGTGCTGTGACTCCCTTCGGTCCAATTAGGTGCAAACTCACACAAAACGACGAACGGGGTTGCACTTTCGTGTCAACAAGAACAACGGATTACGACGAGAGCGGCATGGCATCGTGGCACCAGAGCAAAGGCAGGCGGCGGGCGCATACAACGCAGCACCGACGAGCGACGACTATACACGAAAATTACGTAAATAAATGGGAAAAACACATAAAATGCAATCCTTGCTGAATATTTGCATAATTTCGTTGTCATCCTCCATTTTATTTCTTCCTCTTGAGTCCTTCGTCGTCTGCTGCGTGATGTTGGTAGGTATAGCCAAAAGGTATACCCTACACTGCTGAGCTATGCACTTGTCGATGTCGGGCCTTTTTTTTTGTTGTTGTTCGTTGCACGAGAAGTGCTGACAAAATAACTTTCATCTGATTCTTCTTCTCGTATTTGTCTGCGCTTATGGTCAACAACAAGAGAAGAAAAATGTTCTCACTCGGTGTTCGCTTTTAATGGGAGAATATTTTGCTCCGCATTATTATGGGAGTCGGCCCCACTCCATTGCGCCTTGTGTAGTACGTGTTGGGTGGTGACTCTGTTCCTGCCTCACATGAAGGATCTATTAGCGCACGACGAACTTCCTCCTCGTGATTTTCTTCTTTTTTTTCCTCTTGGTGTTGCTTACTGTTCCCGAAATAGGAAAAGAAAATTATGGTTGAATAATAATTTCGCCTCCCTTCCCACGGGAGAGTGTTTTCCTTAGTTTGTTGGACCGCGCTTTGGTGTCGTAAATCTCGCAAGTTTTCCTGCAACCTCATGCATTGTAATTATTGAAATTAAGTATTTTTCATGCGCTACCCCAAACTAATTGCGTATTCAAGTGAGAAAATTGTTGGCAAATAAATGTAATCATCCGAGGGAGGCGGCGGATGCGGACTCGTTCCTACTCTGGGGGAACCTAGTTTCTTCGACAACCTTTGACGTGAGAAGTACCTATGTGTGCATTTTCGAAAATGATTTCATATGTTAATTTCGTTTTTTTCTCGTCGAAAATTGTAGTTCTTGCGGTCGCTAGAATGGAAACCTCTTTCTGCGGTGGCTGATGCTCGGAAGTAATTAAAGTTAAATTAATGGAGTCGCAGTCAGGAGTTAGACGTCGACAAAGACATGGGGAAGGGTTGGGTTTTCTTGTGGTGCCCAGAGGTTGAGGTGGTAGAAAGAAAAATTATGAAGGAAGCGTTGAATTACAAATAGCGGAGTAGTCAAATAAAAAAATTGTACTAGAAGAAGTTAACAAATGTAAATACGTATGCAGTTCCTAGTGCTTCAGTAAATTATGCGACCCACTGTTTCTCTCATTGGCTCTCCATTTGTCATTGGATATTGTCGAAATCAATTTAAGGTCAAAATTCAGACTAGCAGGATGCATTTGCGGACGTTTTGCGAACTTCTTCGTCTTTTAATTGTGAAGTTAGCACCTTTTCGGCCAAAAAAAAATTAAGTGCAAGACTGAATCGCTTGAAACTTGTTAGATTTTTATAAACTGACAACTTGTTTGATAACTGGTTTCTGTGTCTGATACTGGCACTGGTTTAACGTAGAGTCAGTGGCCTATTTTGGGGTGTTTGTTAAGACCTACGGATCTTTTCTCGAGTAATGGCCTTATTTTTGAAAAGGAACAAACGATTCCACCAGCATTATTGCAGCAATTTTGTGATAGAAATTGATTCCTATGAGTTTCTTGTGGATTTTTCTCTATAAATAACAATTTGCGTGACCAAAGACACCCACGTCTTAAAAAAAACTATATTTCGACAAAACGAAGAACGATTTCGAATGTAAGCTTAAGTAACACCAAAGATCTCTACTAGTGACGGCCTATTTATAATAGGTTTTGACAATTAGGCTGTGGTTATGGTCTGGGGGTGACGTTTCTACAAGAACTCAACAGATGAGCGGCTCAGAAGAAACAAGACAGGAACAGGCATAAGTCTCGACACAATTTGTTCCAGAAGATTACACTTCACTTGTGAAAGGAATTGTTAAAAGCTTCACCGAAAATTGATGTAACGCCGGAAAATCTGGTCAGAAGTGGAAAAATAAAAATAGGCAAAACGCCATTGTAAATGGCGGGAGGTTCTTAGTACCTATGTGATGATGCAAGTCTTAACGACGTGGAGATGAAGGCACATCTACTGAACCGAAATGGGAATAAAGTTATTGTGTTTTTTCGGGGATCAAACCTGGGACCCCCTTCAAACTTTCAACTGTCTTGTGGTATTGTTGGCCACAATTTAAAATCATCAAAACTTCTCTAGACTCCTAGATAAAGATTCAAAAATTGGCCGACTTCAAAAGAAGTTGTCGCGCTGTCAATTCGAAATAGACGAAACAAATCGCGCTTACCCACTCGAATGTTAGACTAACTTTGTCGAAATGCTAACGATGAGTGAATGCCCAACCATCAGATGTACTCTCATCGTTCGCTTTAAAGGACTCAACCTATAGAATCCGTGGCGTATGTTGGGTAGTATGTATTCGACTGACAGGTTGATATAATACACAGTAGCTTATAGAAGGTGACCTTTAAACAGCCCACGTGCGGATGTGACGGATAAAGTAGGTTTTTTTATACCTCCTACTTTTCTGTCCGGTGTACCCAGTGATGTCAAACCAAATCGAAGCTTTTATGCTAAATCCGAAAAAATAACTATGCCTTTTAAAAAATTGGCGTCACTGGTGGCACCCGTTGACAGTTGGCACACGCACAACATAAAAGCTGAGAATAAGCACTGTTGATGGCCGCGTTCCACTGCCCGCTGGATGAACAGCGGCATGTCAAACTTCATATAAAAAAAATTGACATATCACCATAGGCGCTAGAGATCTAGCACTTTTTGTGAAATATCCCTTTTAGGGAAATTTCTCAATCTAGCGCAAAACTATGCGCTGCATTGAAAGAAAGAGAGAGAGAAAACAACCAGTCAAAGGCAAATCGTTCAAACGTTTGCAAAATTTGCCGCTGCGCGAGCGTTCCTTTTGGATATTTTATGCTAGAGGTCCAGCGGGCAGAGGAACGCGGCCAATTTTAATCGTGGAAATATTGACAGATCAAGAGAAACTGTCATCGGCTGTCACCAGTGTTAAAGATCGTAAGATTTCTCCCCTTTTGTGGGATTGTTGGATGTTCGAAAAGCCGTCCGTCGGAAAGGGGAAGCATAATTCATAAAAAAATAGTCCATATAAATCTCATTTTATGCACTTCATTCGATTTTTGTAATCTACACGTTTTTCAATTGTAACTAAACCTTCATTTAGTTGATTGTAGTATTTATATTGCATATTTAGGCAATGCGCCATGGAAAACCTGCCATTTCTGAGTGAATGTCTGGTTTGGTTTCATAGTACTTCCACTCATAAATGTTTCATAACCACAGCGGTGACCACATAGAAGCTAAAACCTCACCACACTGACTGCTAAAACTAAATGCATGGTTCTGACAGCTGACCTTGTACACACTACCTACCTAATAAAATTCATTAAAACTCCTCCAACTTTAAAACCCCTTTGACCATTGTTCTGCCTTTGGTTGGTCGGTCAGCCGGGTCAGCCACTGCGCCACGACCACATCGTATTTAACCCACTTAGACTGGCCATGTTGCAGTGAAATATTCATGCAATCTACCATCCCTCTTCGAGCTCGATTTTTGGATAAATTAAAATTAATTTTAAATTGAATTCTTATGTCCTTCAATCGCTCGCCATGGATGTATGAAGAAATACGTAAAGCGTTTCTCTGTTCAAATTTGCTTTTCAGTTCCATTAGGCTCCATCTCTCTAGGAGTTTTCTATGACTGCAGTCGTACTCGTATTGTGTGTGCGCCCCTGTGTGGGCAGGGGCATCTGTGCGAATTGAATTGTGTTATGTTAATAATTTATTATTCTCCCTTTCAGCCGTTGTAAAGCTCTAAAGATAGATTCGAATTTTCTCGTGCTGTGTTTGTTTTATATTAGCTTGTTCTTTATTTTATTCTCTCCTTATTCATTCTTGTTTCTTTATACTTGCAGAGTATTCCTGCCACGGTTCATGGTCGGAAAATGAGACCCTGTACATAATAGCCCGACATAAGGGTACCAAACATGGAGTATGCATTAGCTATCGACGATTGGAGGGAATAGCAGCCATGTTGGTAATTGGTGATGCATGTTATAGGGGCGTATTGAAGCCGCCGGAACATCATTTGGTCGCCAACTTGACGGTGCTTGGTAAGTGTAGCATGCTGTTTTAGTTTCTTCTCTATTTACGTTTAGTTGCATTTTGTTAGCAGCAAAATTAGCAAACATTTGCATAATATTAAATTGAAGTCTTAATTATATCGCCGAGTTCTTTGAGAGTGTATGTATGGTGGAATTAAGCTATTGCGAATGTTCAAACAGATGTTGGACATGAAACTGAGCGGGATTGTGAGAAAAAAAACTAAACTTTTACATTAAATTGTGTCTGAAATAGGTGAAGGTGTAGATTTTACGATTTATGCTTCAATTTTATGAGCAAGAGCGCAAATTGACTTGTTCCATTTGACAGGTCAACGAAATTTCACATTTCTCATTCAAAACAAGTTCCATGACGTATCGCTCTTTAACAACACGCTATTCGGTCTTGACTCTTGACTTTACATAAATCATATAATTCATAGGAATTAGCAAATCATATTCCATTGTGTCATAATCTACGCATGTACTTGTGTTTCTAGCTTCAGAAATGTCATAAATAACAATTGCCGGACAGATTCTAAATTTACTTCCACGGTTAACCGTCAATTTTCAACCTCTAGCCGTCAAAACTAAGTTTGAGGCACCGCAACTTAAAAGGGAATTGCTAATTGCAAAGCTATGTGTCAAATGTGCTAAAAAAAACTAAGAGTAAATGGGCTCTTTCAAAAACTTTGTTGTCTTAAGTCGACCACATTCTTCTGGGCTAGATGTAACCTGAGCGCGTAACAGATTGGTCGGGAACGTCACTTTACCTACGCGAACTGTCAACTTGGTACTCAGTCACGAATTTCTTGGCTACCCCTTTATAAACGTCAAGTGAAACATCTGTTCGTGTGACCGATCTATGCCAATCAAAACTGAGATACAGCAGATACGTCAGCCAGCTGTCAGACCTACTATGCACTAGATACTTGAATGTCCCCAATAATGGCTGATTTTTGACTATGTCAATATTGAAGACAAAACTTTGACGCTAGAGTTAATTACAATTTTATGTTTTACTTCTCCCAAACGTTTGAAGTAAAACGTTAGCCAGCAAAATAGTTTATTTTCTTGCAGAACAGCTGATAAAAATAGTTGTTTCCACAATAGTGACAGAAAATTAAACGGCGGAATTGCCACCCTTGAATTTAAATCTGCTTTCATTACTTAATAACCGTATTTTGATGATACATGGAAATTGATGTTGGTATTTTGACAAGAAAACACTGCCCATATAAAAAAACACGTTCACTGAAGTCGACACTGTCATAAGGTCTGTTCGTTTGCTTTTGTAGAAAAAATGAAAAAGACAGTCAAAATGAAAGTGGAGGCGATGAATTCTCTCTCCGAGAGGGAAACTTACGCAAAAGTTAAGAAACACTTTTGTAGTAACCTTTGAAAAATGGCAGATGTGAACATTCCACCCAAATGCCAAATAGAACAACAAATTGAAATCAATTGTCAATTTTCAGGCGACTGACAGTTGTTTCAAATCTTACACAAAGAAATTTGTTGAGTAAAAACTAGTAAGAAGCGAAATATCTTGCTCTTTCGAAGCCGCTCTCTTTTACGAATTTTTTCGAGTTGAGGAACGACAATTGAGTAAAATGCGTAAGAATTCATAAAAATTCGTAAAAGTTCGTAAGATTTAAAAGTAAAGGAACAGACTTATAATGTTTGAAAGCGTCAGTCAGCTGTCAGACTTATTAAACTAGACACTTGAACGTCAGCATTGTCTGCAAATGAAAGTGTTCACACAAGAAAATGAAAGAAAATATCATTACGCATCGAAACATACATCGATTCATTATGTCAATTTTAATTATTGCTTGAAATCATAGAAGACGTTCGGATTTCTAGTTTAACTAGATGTATTTGAGTTTTTATTGGCTCTGATTGGTCAATTGATTAGTTTTTCTCAGTTGACGTTTATGGGGATGATGGGTAGCCAAAAAATCTAGTCAAGAAAGTCCTACCTGCATGTAATCAGTAGACATTTTGTAGTGTCAAAATAAAAAAAAAAACTAGAATACCACAAAAACTTAACTTACCTAGTGAACGCATTCGTATGCCTAGTCCAGGCAAATGTAGTTGACGTTTTACATGAACTAGGTATCCGAACGTGCCCATTTCTTTGTGTATTTGTTTTAACATTTTGAAAGTGCTTTGTTTTACTGTTTTTTATTGGCTGATGACTTTAATTAGATATGTGATTGTTGTAATTTGAAAACCACTCAACTGAATGACCTAAATTGCATAGGCGCATTTGAAAGATTAAAGCCCTCGTATATACCCAATTTGTTGCCAATTAATTCGGAACTCTAATTTATTATCAAACATTTCTATTACCAACGAAAAAAAAACTACCAATAACTTTTTGCGATTACACATTAGCCCTAATCCATGTTGGTTCTTGTGGCTAAATTCGACGCAGTCAACATTTTGTGTGCATACCTCTGATTAGCATAAAACGCCGACCGCCTCCAGTTTTAATCATAGCTCACATCCTTCATTGTGCTGTAATCGAACAAAACCAAAACCAATTAAAATGCATTGCCATCTATGTATAGGTACTCTAAAACTGTTGACCGAAACCGCCAAATCACCTCCCCTGCCCCCTGCTCCCCTATCAGACTGACTAAATATAAAATACAAATGGCTGCGGTTACACACACACACAACAATTGTTTTGTGAAACAAAAACTTCAGCGCTAAAACATTTTTCTGTTAAATTTGAAAATGTTATAATTAAATTTCATTAAATTGTTCCACCCTATATCGATGGAATTCCATCCCATTTGCTCTGCTGGGTCAAAAAGGATGCAAAAGCGAAATATCCATAACATAAATCACATTGTTTGTGTTTAGAGAAATGTTGAAATGATTCTTCCTTTATTTTTTTTTTAAACGTTATTGTCGCTTTTTGGGTTTTTATTGTGTTAATCCCAATTTGGTACAACTGTTGCCATTAATAAAATACCATATGTGGAATGAAATTTTAATTAAAGTCATTTTTGGAATGACGGTCATAATCTCCTTGCCTTGTTCACTCGTACATATCGTACTTGTGTAAAGAGTTTAATTGCGCTTGTATTTGAATTGAAGCTGTTTGTGTTGGATAACATTAAAACGGATGGGTTTTTCGGTTGTAATGCGTTAAAGGGGTGTTTTCGTCTTTGTTATATTTGAAATTTGGTCAAGTCGATTGACTTGGCACGATTACGCAATGCGCCATGTTCAAGTAATGTTTTTGGGATCAATAAAAATTAAATGTCGGACCATTTCTTTTTCAACTTGTCACATAACAGAAGTTGTGTAACAACATGAGCAATGAGCATTCCTTTTACAACTCTGCAGCCAGCTTGTACATTTTTGCTCTGAACTGGCCGTCAATGCATTTAATTTTTCAACGCGTTCCCGTACTTTTTTTTGCATTTCAATGAAAAAATCTATCACCCTAATGGAAATCTGACATTTAGCCAATATTAGGTCTTTTCCTTCAATTATGCATTCGATCAAATTAGTCAAGCTTCGTTTTAAAAGTTCTATACAAGGAAACAAACTTTGACAGATCTGATTTCATAAGAAAATTCTTAAAATTTGTTTTGCAATCTTTCAACGGTAACCCTAGTTATGGAAGATATAAACTCTGTTCCTTTACTTTTGTAGTAAAACTGGAAAAGACTGTCAAAATGGCAGTGGTGGGGATGAATTCTCTTTCAGAGAGGGAGAAGTTAAGGAACGATTTTGTAGTAACCTTTGAAAAATGGCAGATAGCTCAAATATCAAATAGAACAACTCATTCAAATGAGCTGTCAATTTTCAGGCGACTGACAGTTGTTTCAACTCTAACGCAAAGAAATTTGTTCAGTAAAAACTAGTAAGAGGGGAAATATCTTGCTCTCTCGAAGACGCTCTCTTTTACGAATTTTTCGAGTTAAGGAACGACAATAGAGTAAAATGCGTAAGAATTCGTAAAAACTCGTAAGATTTAAAAGGACCTTTTGATTGATTCTGATTGCATGAATACAGAGAGCATTCGCTTTTCTAAGCCTCTTTTTTTACAAATAAACGAACCAGACCAGTTTTTGAACTTGAACAGGTCGTTATTCCTAAGTCGCTGTTCCTTTTATTTCCTCTCAAGGTTTTGACAGCCCCACGAACTTCGCCTAATGATACAAGGTGGCGCAAAAATAACCTTCCGATATTTTTTGGCTTTAATTTAAAAAAAAAGAAAAACTTTGATTCTTCTTGTGGATTATTTTTATTTGGTCTTTTAATTTTTTTTACATCAAGTCGAGAATATGATGTTATGTAAATGGCCGCCGTCACAGTTGATTGTCATTTGAGCCCTTTTTATGGCATTTTCCATCACTTTGGCCAAAACTTCCGGTGATAGGTCCTCACATTCTTGACGGATATTGTCTTTAAGAGCTGCAAGAGTCTGAGGCTTGTTGACATAAACCCGCGACTTCAAAAAGCCTCTCAAAAAGAAGTCTGGAGCGGTCAAATCAGGCGATCTTGCTGGCCAGTGCAAATCGCCAAAACGGGAGATTAGGTGCCCGGGAAATTAAGGATGGCTTGAGCGTATGTTAGACGCGATTGGCGGTCAGCAGCTAACAGCTGATGCACCGTCTGTACGGAAACATCTTCAAATCTTGTACCAAAATTCGCTGTAAAGACCGTCGACTGATACCCATTTGCGTGGCACGTCGTCTGGTCGATGTCGACGGCGCTTCCATGACATCTTCGGCTACAGCAGCAATATTCTCTGCAGAATGGCTACTCCGGGGTCTGCCACGCCTGGCAGCATCTCGTGTTGTGCCAGTCTCTTCGAGGCGAGCGGCTAAACGTCGCAGTGTTTCACCAGTAGGCGTTGGGCGGCTAGGAAATCTGCGACGAAATTTACGTTGTGCCAAAGTCACCGACCGACTATTGCTCAAATAAATAGTCACCAATATTCCGCGTTCTGGAGCAGTGTAGCGTAACATTGTTTATTAACGTGTATTTCGCATGTGTTTACTACACAAATGTCAAACATTAGGGGCCAATCGCAAAATGTATAGCATTTTCTGATAGGAGGATTACTTTTGCGCCACCTTGTATTTGCAGCATATAATCTAATTGTCCTATATCTTTTTAGCCCCGCATTTTTGTCAACCAGCTTCAGACTTCACATTTCAATGTGTTTCTCGATCTAATTCACTCTAAAATGTCCTTCTCACTGCTCTAATGCTGTCACTCAACTGACTTTCAAAATCCGCATAAATGCTATAGGTACGCATAAATGACTGCCTAAAACTAAAATGCCTCCCTGCGATTACATAAAAAATGTTTATAATAAAAAGAAAAATATATAAAATAATATTTATTTATAACACTTTAGTAAAATGAAATATTTTTATGTTCTTTCAGGAAATTGCGGAACTACTAGCTCAGCGCATGCACTACACTCAACCTCCACCTCGTGGATAACGCTTATCCTTCTTCTTGCTAGCATTATCCTACCTATACAAATGTTCACTAATAGATGACTTCAACGACATCCTAATCAACATTCAATTAGGTTATAAAAAATAATTTAATTTTCTTCTTTTCAATTTGTTTCTTGTTTTTATTGTTTTTATTATTATTTCCTTAAAATCAAGATAAGAGAGAGAACACAGTTATATATTATATATGAAACAAATATATATATATATATATAATTATTGTATATGTATAACTCAGAATATAATAGTTGTGTATTTAAAATATAAAACAAAAATTAATGATATTTTTAAAAACAAAAAAAAAAAACTTTCACACAAAACATGAATAAGCTAAGACAAATGTAATTTAAACTAAGCTAAACAAGAACAAAAGAAAAATAATGGTAAAAAGTTTTCTAAAAGAAACCAACAAAAAAATAATATTATATTACATAAGTATATGAGAATTTTAATGCAAATTGTGAATATAAGCTGCATAATAATAATGACTACTAAGTAAACTTCAATTAAAAATGATGATACGCACTTGGAGGTGGATGGTGTTTATTTTGAGTTTTGTTTTGCTTTTTGTAAGAAAAATTTAGAAAAATACTATGAATGAAAATGGAATATTTTTTTATTAACTTTGTTATTAAGTATATGCATATGTATAAAGTATTTAAACCTTTTTGACCGCTAAATTAGAATTCATTTGTTTATTTTTTAGTTGTCTTTTCTTTTTTTTATTATAATTTAGTTTCAATATGTTAACTTAATGAATAAAAACAAAATGCGAAGCAAAATTTTAAACCGGAATATTCTTATTTTTGTTTTATTTTCTTTGATTAGGAAAGATATTGATATGTATTCGTTTTTGCTGTCCTACGTTTTGCGATTTGTTTTTTAAAATGTTAATAATAACATGCGAGGATATTTGGGTTAAGAACGCGCCTCTCTGTCTTGTCGCGGATTTATTAGAGTTTGGCATCTTTAAATAACTGAGGAAGTCTGACTTTTAAGGGAACTCAATGATTTGTTACATATTTATAGGAGGAAATAACGAATGAAGTTGGGTACATTTTGTGTAACGAATAGTTAGAATTCATGTGATACGGGATGTCCATCTCCACTGATCAAATGATCACAACCGTTGTGAATAGGCACTTGTGCGAAATTGATGTGGATGCAGATTCTTATAAGTTTTAAGATTATACATTTATCATTGTCGTTTGTCACTGTCCTGCTCAGTTTGGAAACTTCAGGCGATGTTTTCCTCATCCTAGGACTCAGTTTGCATAGCATGGAATCTTCTAATCCGTTTTGGATTTTTAATTACTGGTTTTATACAAGTTAAACTCACAAGAGTACATACATCGGTAGCTGCTCCAATGCCACTTCGGCGGCTTACGAGAGCCATCATTGAGTTATTTGCCTACAAACTAAAATGTTCCCTCTTTGAACGTGGGTGTCTTTTGTCTGTCTGAAGTCATCGCTTTCTTACATAAAGCTTTTTAATGGAATATAACCCCTCTAAACAGCTCCCTCGTGTTCTTATTTAGGTGGAGAGTCAGATCGTTATAGGTAAATTTGTACAAATCAAAGAATACCATCTGCATGGTCTTAATTAAAGACTGTGAACTGTGAAACTGTTTCTCATGTCGTTGAAACTTTCGTCTATGCTTGTGTAATATTGTCAAAGAGCTAACTGCTCTGTGCCCATTAAGCAAGGGAAAAAAACTCTGTTCACTTAACCATCTGCATGTACCTAACGTTCTTGACACTAAACCTTTCAAAAAGCATAGTTCCATTATATGAAAGGTCTTTCGAAAGGGTTTAACGACAGTTTAAAGGATGGACAAGATGAAGAAGTATATATCCTAAAAAATCCCAATTCAGACGAACTTTTGGTTAGTTTATTATGAAAGTTCACATTCCAAAGTAGTGTCGCCTTAAGACAGCTTAAGAGCAACATTGGTGGGACTTCTATGGCATGAGCTGCTTATTGTTCCAATCATAAATTAATCTAACCTAACCTTCTGTATTTGGAGACCAACGGTTTTTAAGAATTGGGGCTGGTGTTTTATATGTACCAACTGAAATAGGATTTCTCTTCTTGCTTTTTGTGCATTTGCTGCAGCAGTCTATTACTAAACTACAAACGATCTGTGATCCGAAGCTGTCGCCATCAAAAAAGAAATTTCTAACTTGAAATAAGTAGGTACCTATTGAATTCTTGGATTTTTGAGTGAAAGGTCAGAAAACTCCCTAATCAGGTACATTCTGAAAAGGAAGAGATAAATAAGAAGGAAACATGTTTTATAAGACGCTTTATTTCTTAATATTAATTCACTTGTGATTCTCATAATGTTGTTAAAGAAAAGCTCCGCTGAACTTTTTATTTAAAATCCTTTTTCGGTATTCGAACACGATAACTTTCACTCAAACGGTAATAAAATCGAGCTGTACCGCGATTATCCTCATCACTTCAGGGTTCCAATCGCCGCATATGTGAACAATCACGAAAGAAGGGAAAACTACAAACGGAACAGAAACAAATGCTCGTTAGTGGATGAGATACAGGTATTTTTGTAGTGGGTTCAACTTTTTTTAAGGACAAAATTGACCAATTTAGTCTGCCTGCCAAACAATTTGTCACCACAAATCGGTATTGCTTTCTATTCCGCTAAAAATATCACTATGCATGCTGAAAATATAATTTTTTGTCAACCTTAACTTAACTTTACTTTTTAAACCTTCATTTGAATGTAAAATTTTACGCAAAAGGGTTATTTCCTAACCAAACAGCTTTCAAATTGGGATATATCGAATAAAAGCAACTGCACCATCCCACAACTACCAGAGAAACAAAAACAAAAACTCTTTAAAAGAAATAAAATTAATTAAATTAAATGAAAAGTCTTAAGATAATTAAGATATCGAGGTGATATTAGTTTATTTTTTAATGTATTGCAAACTGAGATGTATTTCACTTTAAAAATTGAAAACAAAAATTAAACCGCTATTGCATTTTTAACTGTACAGAGACGTTTTTTTTAAATGAATGTATTAAATAAAATTACTAGAATGGTAAACGCAAATGTGTATAAACAATTGAGAAACGAAATTAATTTTAGGCAATAAAAAGAAAATTTAAATTCGCATTTAAAAAATGAATAATCGAAATTTGAAGGACTTGAACACAAACAATTTGGCTTTAGTTTTCACACGTATATAAAATTGTTCAATATTGTAAATATATGTATTATCCTCTTTTCGTATTTGTATTATTTTAATAAGCTAAAAAAAAAAACACAAATTAAAAGAAGCTATACGACCTTGAGAATGATTGTTGTTTATTAAAAATAATTTTGTTTTTATTTATCTGGTTTCATACTTTCGTTTTCAACACTCTAGGGGCTGTTTGCACTGAAACTAAATAAATAAAATTAAAAAAAATATAAATCCATTCAAAAAAAACAAAAAGAAAATAAAAACTGCTGCATAATTTCTAAATTAAACAAAAAACGATATAAAATAGTTTAAAATTAATTATATAAATATAAATAACATGTATGGATAATGCAAACAATTTGTGTAACATTTTTTGTAAATATTTATTAAGAAAAAGGGAAAATTAAACACACTGAATACAGAACAAAACAAATTAACTGAAACAACTAGTTGTAAGAAATCTACACTTTACTTTGGGATTTCTTAGATGATTCTGTTTCTTTGGTCTTATTTCGTGCTGGTTAAATGTATTAAATATTTTTGTATTTTATCAAGAAATAGATGGTAATAGGTGTTTCTTTTTTTTACTCTATAATAGGATAAGTTTATTTTTTATCTTTTGTTTAATTTCAAACAATTTTTACTTAGCTGTTTTTAAGTTCCGAATTACATGTAATTCCGTTTTGTTTATTGGAGGAGATGAATGAATAAAAATCTGTAAAAATGAAAATAGTTTTGTTTGACTTTATCTTACAACATAACCAAACTAAAAAAGGTACAAAGAACGACATGCATAGGCACCACAGGCGCTCTACGGTTAAAAACTTTCAGACGCCCTGACTCTCTAATAGAACTCAAGGTTCTTGGCACTCAGCACAAGGTATCGCTCTGCTGGGCCCGGGACATGAAGGCATTCCAGGCGACGAGAAAGCGGACGAATTAGCAAGACTAGGTTCGAGAGCTGTTTCAGAACCAGCTTATCCCTCTGTGAATATCCCACCTTGTTCACTCGAACTTGAAGCAGGGAGAAAAGCCCCAAGAGAGGCGAGCGTTAGATGGACTGCGCAAGAAACTTGCCGTGCCACAAAAACGATTCTTCATGAAGCCAGAACCGAGAGTCTCATACGGAAGGATAGGAAATCCCTTTCCACTCTCGTAGGTATCACAATGGGTCACAATACTCTGCGGTACCATATGATGAAAATGCGCCTGACGGAAGAAGAACTTTGTATAGGCTGCCGTGATGAGGAATCTTTGGAGGACACTACTCACTTTACACAGATTTCTAGGGAGACACTTCTGCCGAGACTTAGACGAACTTTTCAGCGCACCAATCGACAAGTTAGTGGGATTCATCAAATCCACAGGATGGTTTTAATGTAACAGCACAGTAAGTAATTAATTACAACACTTAGTCAGGGTCATAATGGCTAAGGGACAACCTCTTTCCCCAACGGGCATCAAATTGGGTCAGTTTTGACCTGAGTGTGGCACGGAGTATTTCCAGCCAGCCCACTAACCTAACCTAACCTAACACTTCTTTGAATGAAGATCTAAACAAAATCATGAAGTCCACATTCAAATTAAATAAAAGACAGTTTCAGTTGTAATTGCTCTTAAATTTACTTCACCAGAAAGTCACTATTTTTTACAAAACAAACAAGCAAAGCCGACCCTTAAAGTCCGTCTTGGTTAATCAAATGTTTAATATCATTAGATGGCGACGCAGTGGTGTTGATAGTTGTTTTACGCTGAAAGTGTTAAACGATTGATTCGCTACTCCTGTAGAATATTGCTGCTGGGGAAATGATTCGCCATGAAAACGCTGCTTACTAGGTTCACATGCGATGCGACTGTTCCGCTTTAAAGTTCCTAACTGTGCCTCACACATTACATCACCGATTATTCTTACAGCATAGATCTGTTGCTCCCTCGAGACAGTCCTTAATGTGGCGAGCCAGTTTTTCGCTGCATAATCCAAATGATCGTCAGTTCGCGATGAAGCCAACCGCTTCCCAATCACTTGTAGCACGTTTTCAATGGGATCATCACATTTCCGCTTGTAAGTCGCTGTGTGGTTTGCAACACTCTTTGCTGCGTGCAATCGGCTCAGGTTAAAAGTATTATTTTCGGATTCGGCAGCTTCAGAAGCTGAACTATCACTATTTGAAGAGGCAGGCGGTGACATAGAGCGATCTAAGAAGTCTTCACTCTAGAAACATTTAAAAATAATATATGTAGGTATCTATTATGATGGTTGAAAAACAAAAATGGTAACTCATCTAACGCAAGAGGATAATTCAATGTGAAACCATGCAAAACAAAAACATTCCAATGAGTCAACCATTTATTAACTTACAACATCTCTTGCACCGTTATGCCCACTAGGTTCTGTATCCCCGTGGGATTCTCTAAGAAAAGACAAATTGTTGAAATACCACAGATTCGTCTTGTAGTACTCTCCATTCTGAGCTGCTACATCAATCTTCTTAAGTTCCTTTCGGTAGCAACTCCTCAACGAGTTGACCTTCCGCACAATAGTATCACGATCGGCTCGCTTGTCCACTTCCTTGAACTTCTTAATCAGCACCGGAGCGCGATCACTGTATTGCTTACTCTTTACATGCCACAAACATGGGAAACTTTTGTACATTTCAATGAATTCGAATAAGAAATCTTTTCCCAGATGTCGTAGATCGCTCATATTTACAGTGTGGGATGGTTTCTTTTAGCGGCAGACAAAAAAAGTGAGTTATGTAAACCACTGCAGTGAAATGAAGACGGTGCACTCAGGCTTTGCAATTTGTATTTGCTTATTACGCGCTATATTTACAACTTTTCCCAGTGGAGTAGCACAGGCCGCCCTTTTGGTGTGAAAACATTTTCTATGTGTGAGAGAAATCCAATGTTTACTTGGCTGCGTCAGCTTGGTTTCATGCAAAAATCGCTGAAACAAAAATGTGCAATTATAGGCAATTAACTGTATAAATAGAATTTGTGGTTACCCCATAGAAAAAAGCATTTCTAGTCAACTAAAGAGTTGCATATTTTACGAATTGATGTGCTTTATTCAACAATAATTCCATAATTGGTTTCTTTCAGACGTTTTGGTGTTCAAATCTGCAATGATTATCCTTTCCAAGACATTACAATTGTTGTTAAGAAAGACAGAAAGTTGCTACATTTCTTAAAAAAAACAAAAAAGGTTGGTATTTATTTCATACTTTTAGCAAGTTATTCAATTTTGATTTGCAGGGGTAGAAACAAAACAAATAAATGTCAAAAGTGACAGTTGATGAAAAAAAACTTATTATTTATTTTTGTTAGAAAAGTGATACTACTTTTTACTTTTGCGTTAATTCGAAGGCAGAAGTCGAGAACAGTTTTTGTTCATAGGTCGTAATATTCAAAAAGTAATACTTTTCATCAAGACTTTATCATCTAAAACGTATCAGGTATGTACATGTTCAATTAAATAAATAAATACGCACAACTATTCGATAGTGAACGTTTTTTTTATTTTTTGGTACAGAATACAGATTCACCCTATAAAAATATTTACAATTTTTTGGGATTGGTTATGTGAACTTATTATAAAAAAATGTTATATATATATAACTTGCAATTACTGAATAAGTAATGTTAAAATAAAAGGAGCCCCGAGCTTAAAACCGATGAAAACAAAACAATAATCATTTATCTAATTTTATTTACAAATTCATCGGGTTCTACAAAAGTGGTAGCACTGAAAGAAAGGAAATTTTTATGTAGGAGGGAAATTTATGTTTCTATTTACATATTACATTGGTGATTGGTTTATCTAGTTTCGTACAAAAACCACCAACGTCGGCGCCGTCACGCAACACAGCAAGGCAGACAGCAACAGCAACCAGTTTGTGCCAGTGATTGTGATTTGTGACATGTAAAAACGACGCGCCCGACGTTAAACTGTACAACAGAAGTATTTTTGTTTCTGATGCTAGTGGGCTTAAGAAAAAATATTAAAATGTTTAACTTCGATGGAAAGCTAATCGCAGCGACACGAAAAAGGGAAATACTTTACAACCCATCAAACAAATCCAGAGTGTACCAGGACTTAAAGGCACAAGCTTGGAACGAAGTTGCAGAGGAGATGGATACGACAGGTAAGATTTTATTAGCATCAAGTAACCTTTGTTTTGTTTTTCTGGTGGCTATCTTTGGCTGTCATTTCAATCAACAACAACATGCGATGTAGTGCGATGATGAAGGTCGTCTCGCGGGAGGTATTTCTGGTCGCGTTCAAGTTTATTCAGCGCTCAACTGCAGTAATGGCGCGCTGTGAATCAGCTAACTGAATGCGTAGTTCAGTAGTAGTTTATATTTTGGTACATTTTTCGTGGCAGCTGTGCTTCTTCTATAAAGAGGTGATTTTTGTAGTAAAAAATGTCCAGGGTGCAGAAATTCTCGGGGGAAAATTCTTTCCCAACCTATAGAGATATGTATTTTGAATTCGGCGTTTAATATTGTATTCAAGGACTAACGTTTTATAACCTACAAAATACAACACTTACTCGAAAGAGTCTAACAATTACTATTCATGCTTTATTTTCTTTTGTTATAGTTAAAGTTTGCAAAACTCGTTGGGCAAGTTTAAGAGACCGATATCGAAGAATAGAAAAAGCCGAACAAGACGCCTTTCAAAGGGGAAAGAAATTGTACTACAAGTGGAGGTGGTATAAACCGTTAAGTTTTCTTTCTAACAATCCCACTGATACGTAAGTGATATTTGAACATCGTCAAAAATCGTTTTTAATATTTCTGTATTTTCACTTCCAGCCAAAACAGTTTTCAAGGCCACTCAGTAATTACTGAATTAGAAATCGAAAGCATGTTATCGTTAAATCAATTGCAAAGCATGAACAGTGCGTCACCTGGGAAAATTACAAAATCTGAAGGACAGGATCCAAGTGAGGATTGTTCGCCTCCTCTCGCAAAGGTGCGCAAATTAGAGCCCAAAGAAGTTAAACCATTCGATTTATCAACACCGGATAACCTAAGAAATAACAATGATGACGGTTCAGAGTTGTTCTTTAAGTCGATCGCCATACGAACAAAACAAGCTAGACTCTCAGTGCCACAGCTACTATCATTAGAGGCTGGAATAATAAGTCTTCTTTACGATAAGTTGAAAGAAATAGAGGAAAATAAAAAGCGACGATGAGTCCTAGTCCTAACTGTTGAGTTTTAATTTGGGGCAAATTTCTTTTACCCATAGAATTTAGGAATCGTTATTAGTTTTTCAAACTGCTTTTTTCCCGTGATTTGTGTTCTGACTGACGTTGGACTGGGTTCGAGGGAAGGATACTTAATCTACGTAGCGTCATGATATTTCAAATGGTTTAATAAATAAGCTGGGCGCTAAAACGTATAGGATCATGTCCGAAAATGGAGTATTGCAGTGTAGAATCCTTTCCATGAGCGAGCGAACAGTACGCCATTATTAAATAAGCATTACCTACATTGGATTTGTCCTGTTGGTGGATTAGCGCTTTGAAAAGTGTGAGGAAAGTTGTCTCAGGTTTAACGTCCGGAAAAGCATAATTTATGTCTTAAGGTTTTTTTTCACTGCAGCAGCCGATGTTCCTTAATTCAGCCATTGGTATTAGGTATTAATGTATTATTGTAGTTCTCTTCATGCGTTAACGGCCCTGAAAGCTCCTGTTGCGCAAACTCTATGTGTGTTGTGACCAACTATATGGATATCACGGGGTTTTTGAAATGTTTGCTATAAAGCGATGGGAAATTGTTAAGAACCACTTTTATTGCCTTAAACACAAGACACAACGTATTCGCTAGATTTTTTTGTTTCGAAGGTCTTTGTATACCTAATTTGTTTTCCAAATTGTTGTGTAACAGCCAGGTCATTATAATGACAGAATTTCTAGAACTGGGCGAACTCTAGTACAATTTAAGAGTTATTTTGAATTGAATAATTTGTAAGAAGAAACTATTTATGCCCAAAACACATGTGTAGAATTTTGCCTGCAGTGGAAATAGAACACACGCGTTTATATGGGAACGAACACATGTAAATTCAGCATACGTTGCAGTACTGCAAGTTGTCTCTATTTCTAAATCCACTGCACTGAATTCAAATGTTTTGCGTAGGTACAAAGAACACGGCTGACTGACGAAATGGAGGAAAAAATAATAAAATTCGTGAACGAGATTACATGTTTCATAATAATCGCAAGAATTATTACAAAAAAAAAACATTGGAATCAAGGATAAAAAAGGAAGAAATTTCACTTAACACCACAGCTGTAAACAAAAAAAAGACGTTTCGCTATTGTATGACTTATCTCACTGCAAAAACGTCAAACAAAAGTTCTGCTCGTGTGTCTTGCTTGCTGTACTGCGTGCTTCAATGCGTCCATAAATTCTGCACATGTATTTTGGGCTTTAAGCAATGGTCTGGCTTTGGTGGTGCTATAAAAGGGATTTAAGGACTGAACTACGTTTAGGATGATTCACTTTTTTGACTTGTCGTCGGTCTGGTTGGTTACCGTCCAACTTCTTTTATGTACCTAAGTGCTACCAAATAACATTTTTAAATTTATATGAACTCGAACTACTTCTCGAACTGTTTCAGTTTTTTTGGTTTTAATGTTTTTGATGATTTTGGTAATGTTAGCTCACTTTCTTAAGATACTTACTGCTTTGGCATTTCACCTTCTTGCTTTAATAAAGGGTTTTTCAACAGGGACGCTACAAAAGTAGAGCGACAGGGACAGCTCTTTTGACATTTCTCTTCAGTAAGGTTTGCCATTTCATGATGGAAAGATATACGAGGCAACAACGAGTCGAATTTATTAATATTTACTACCGAAATTCGGAGTCAGAGCGCTACGTCCAATTTATGGTCGTCATAATCGTCCTTGCAGAAAAAATTTGAATCCAAAGGCACAGAACAAAATGTTCCCGTGCCAGTGAGACAAAGAAATGCCCGTAGTCTCTAGAATATTGCTGCCGCTGAGGCTTTAGTTGAAGAAAGCCCAAATGTGTCTCTCACACGTCGTTCTCAAGCGTTGGGCATCTCTGTGACGTCGTTGATCTTGGCCTACATCCTTACAAGATTAAATTGACGCAAGAACTGAAGCCGCTTGACCACCAGAAGCGTCGTATGTTCGTGAATTGGGCTGAGCAACAACTTGAAAATGATTCGGAAAATCATCTTCAGCGATGAGGCTCATTTCTGGCTGAATGGCTTCGTCAATAAACAAAATATGCGGTATTGGTCAGGCAGCAATCCACACGTACTCCATCCCGAAAAAATTACGGTTTGGTGTGGTTTATGGGCCGGCGGCGTCATTGGATCGTACTTCTTCCGTGATGATCAAGACCGACACGTTACTGTGAATGGGAATCGCTACCGTTCAATGATAACCGAATATTTTTGGCCCCAATTGGATGATATGGACTTGGAGGACATGTGGTTCCAACAGGACGGCGCCACAAGCCACACAGCGAATGTCACAATCAATTTATTGGAAACCAAGTTTGGAGAACGTGTTATCTCACGAAATGGTACAGTCGCTTGGCCGCCTCGGTCGTGCGAATTGACGCCTTTAGACTATTTCCTGTGGGGCTACGTCAAGCCTATGGTCTATGCCAACAAGCCAGCGACGATTGATGAACTTCGTACGAATATCGAACGTGAAATTGCAGCAGTATCGGCCGATTTATGCTTGAAAACCGTCGAAAATTGGGTTCACCGTCTGGACTTTTGCAAGCGTTCCCGTGGTGGCCATGCAAAAGAAATCGAGTTCCATACATAATGGCATCAAACGTACTTTAACAGGAGTCAAGAATTTCATTGATATCCAAAACCGTTTTTGTTTTATTTAAAGCCCCTATTATGGATGACAACTCAACTTAAGGTAAGATTAGACGGTATGCCAAGTGGTCATAAAATGCCAATTTCTGACGGTTCTTCTGTCAAAATATGGTCATACAGTGTAATGGGCATATCCCATATGCCCTAATGACCCAAATGCCACATATGACCAGACTGATTTTGACAGATAAAAATGCCAAAATAGCATATAGTGTAATGGGACAATAAGCACGAATGCCAGCATAAAGCCTATATGCCCATATGCACTTTATTGAAATTTCGTTGTGGCATTTCTGGCATTTTTGATGGAACAGGAATTTTTTTGTTGTCATCGGTGATAGAGAGTTTGTGCAATTGGGATTAATTTTCATTTTCGTTCTCTTTTTTTTGTAGATTACTGAATCTATGATCTATAATTTTTGTAAATTATTTAATTGTCTTTTCTTTGTGATTTGTTTAAGTTTATTTTGTGGTCTTGTCCTTTTCTAGTAATTGTGGTTATTTATACTTTTTTCCTTGTGTTGTGAAATTTTGTTTGTGAAGAAATTTTTGCTATCTAGGTATTTGGTTTGTGATATAGTTATATGTATTTTTGTTTATATTCGTTATGTATTTTCATAGGTTCGAATAAATTTTACTTGGTGTATTTATTTTGTTTGTTATTTTACCCTTTTAAGTTTTTTTTTGTGTGTTTACTTTTCGTTTTGTGATACACACATCTATATGTTTTTGGGGAGCTCAACAATCGAAGCGGCTAGCGATGCCAGGATTATGGAGGAAGCAATAGCTGACAGGGCGAGGAAGAGACCGACAAAGCGATTAAAGGGAATGGTCAAACCATCTCATCCGCAAATTGATTTCGGCTGTCGAGATCCGACCCGGACTTTACGATGTCACAAGTCGTACACATCGGATCCCTTTTTTTGCTTTGTTTTTCTTTACAGCATTACCCTACTACAACATTTGGTTATAAACAACAAATGCCTTAAATGACCATCAAGTCAAATATGACCATATTGGTAATTTTGGTCATATAGTCTGATATACAGTTTTGATAATCTTGGCATTTTGGTCATTTGACAGCTAATCTGGTCATTTGCCTGTTGGCATTCATATGCTTAATTGGCATACAGTCTAATCTTAGCTTTAGTTGTGTTGTCTTCATGACAACTCAACTTTGAGACAACCAAACAAATTTTTCGTATTATGCAAGACAACTCTTTTCAGTTGTCTTTAGAAAATAAATTGCCATCTTTTAGGGGCATATGGAAAACCGAAATCGGCTGTTAAATGTCAATTTTGTGAATTTATTTGTGGAAATTGAAATCGAACCAAGTAAAGTATTTGCAATTAAAACGAAAAAGTTAAAAAAAAGCAATGGAAAGTAGTTTTGATTTATTTTTTGGTGACTTGGATGTTTATAACACAGTTTCTGTAATTCACTTTTTCGATTTCCCTAATTGTTTTTAGCATATTCGCTTGGTTCCCAGTTTGCGTTTTGAGGTAGGCAATTCTCTCTTCTTTCACCCGTATGCCGTATCCTCTTGTTAGGTGCTCTTACAGATTGTGCGGATGTGAATGCTACAGCAGGATCTTCCAGTTGCACATTCTCTTCGTTGCTTGCATTCTCGTCTTCGAAGAGCTGGCCAGTTTTTTCTTTAAGTTGGTCTTGTAATGTAACCAACCCTGCAAAAAATGTTTGTGTGTAGAAAAATTCTTATTTCGCATTATAAACGAACCCTTTCTTATTTTTTTCCAATCCTTAAAGTGTGACGATCCGATACTATTGAGCTCTAAAGCTAATTTTTGCCATTCTTTGTGAATAGTTTTTTTTTGTTGAACCAAACTGTCCTTTACCCCGGCCAGATCAGGTTGTTCCTATAAAATTCAGCCGATCAAATTGCGCTGGTTTCTTGATTTTTTAACTTTTAAAACGCACATTCTATTATCCATTTTTTATTCTATATCCTTCTTACATTTTATTGTCCATTTTGCATTAAAAAAGCTTATCCTTTTCGTTCAACAAATCCAAAACCATCCAACACAACTGATAAAAGGCAGTTGTCTGATTTTGACATTCAGGACAACTCCAAAACAACTCAGTTGTCTTCTATAATACGTAAACACAACTGAAAAGACAACCATTTTATTAGTTGTCTACTCATAGGATGATGGTTGTCCTTTGACAGACAACTAGTTGTAATCGATAATCCCAATTGGAGAAAGACAACCTTGTTTTGGTTGTAGTTGTCTTCCATAATAGGGGCTTAAAAAACTTTTGTAGCGCTCTTATTGAAAAACCCTTTAAATATGTACTCCCTTTTCAATATAACAAATCGGCTAACAAATAAACACAACTAAACAATTTTATAGCAGCGATTTTTAAATATGAATTTATTTTAACTTATTTCTTGAGCTCGACTGGTGAACTTAAACAATCATAATTTCATAATTGTGGAACCTCACAATAGTAATATGTGTTTAACTACAATAAATTAATTTTTTTTTCGTATTATGTGTATTAACATTATCCGGAACATTTGGATTATAAAAAAAAAGATTTATAAAGCACGCTATGGTTCTCAGTCTTACTTAAATTTATAAGATTCTTGGTTTTTATACGTTCAAAAGAGGTTCAAATAGAATTCTTATTTAAATAATTTTATTTTAACAGTAACTTACGACTTTAAACTTTAATAATTGCAATAAAAGTACAAGAAGACATTTTAGGAATTTTAGATATTATTTACGACTAAGCAATGTTTTCAGCAGTTCTTCGAAAGTATGACAATTTTTGTTAATGTATTATGTGTTTAAATCCATTAATTGATAAAGAATGTAATATAAATATTTATCACAACAAGAATATAATTATTATGAACGCAGCAACAAGAGATAAACTTTTGAAAAAGTACTTTGATTCCCAGCAAGTAGTTGGTGGGACTTCCTTCTTATTGTCATAGCCATACACAGCAGTTTTTATACCCAGCAGTTCTCTGAGATCTGTTAAGATAAATTTTAATTATTTTTTATTAGTTTTTGCTGGTTTAAATAATTATTGTAAACTTACTATACCTCGAAAGTGTAATTAACCTTAGACCTCCGCAGCGCATGTCTGGTATCGAAGGTAAACGCTTCACCTCCAGGATCTGCAGTGTTCCATTAGAACAATTTATTCTCCTTCTCCAATGTGGATCGTTCATTTACCTTTTACACTTTTATTTATTTATCAATTTAATTTTAAATTGCAATCGATTGCGTATCTCTTTAATGAAACATTTGGGGTGGTGGGACTTGGGTTATTGATTGCCTTAAAAAAGGCAAGCAGCTTGGGGATTTTTTTTTTATTTCTTGAAATAGTATACGCCAAATCCCACCGGACAATTGGTTTTTTGTACATCAGCAAGGATGAAAGGATTGTTTTTTTATTTTATTTTTTGTATCTCCGTTTAGGACATGGAAATGGATATCTATTTCCAATTTGTTCATCTACCTACCTATGATGCTCAAAGTGTATGTACTAAAAATTAGTATGCTTAACCATTTCTAGCTCCGACTTAAAACTAATTTGGTCCCACAATTGCGACAGTTATGTTACAAACACAGCCACTGTGAAATCAATAAATTTGAAGCTGAAACTAAAAATGCTATAAATGAATGTGTGCCTAATTCAGTCATGAAGTGCAAAGAGCATGACCAAATCTACTGATCCGCACTAAGCCGATCTAATACTTAATAGCTACTGTGCTTAGCTGCTGCTAAAGGGGCTTCCCCTTACAGTACATACAGGCATCTTTCGAAAAGTTATTTGTGTTATTTTGCATACCATGTTATTCAATATTGTATTATTTTCCTGAAAATGTCCATGAAAGCATACAAAACACAGCACTTCATCCCGGACATGTACACAGTAATCATCCATCAATCTATGGCTTCAAGAGACTATAAGTGTCCAGTGATTCGATCAAAAGTGCTGTCATATCATGGTTAGCTGTTGGTAGAAAAGTGTATTGTTTGTTATCGGTTTATTGTTGATTTGTTTTGCTTGTTTATCATTTGACTCCCTGGGGAGTGTCTAACATAAACATACCTGTTGCACTATAATAATAACCTTTGTGTAAATAATATTTGTGAAGTAAAAATGGTCCCCAAATGGATTTAAAAGCGAGCGAGGACATTTGGAAAGGAAGAAGTTGTGGGCACCGATCAATTGATATTTACCGTGAAGGTGGATCATTTTCTAGATGAATGTAGATACCATAGATAGACAAATTATATCATGAGTGCTAGTTGCCACATTTCCAATGTATGGAGCTACTTGTGTTCAAATCCTTTGGTAGTTCTAAAATCTACTTCCAAAACGCGAGCGGTGAGAGCCAAAAACAAACAATACGAATCTATTCGCCCAGAAAAATGCTTGGTAAAAACTTTTTACACAAAAAGGTGCAACAATAGCAAAACAATTCCAACCAAAAAAAATAAACACAAAATTAAATCCCCTTCATTACAATAATGCGATTAATATTACCATGCACCAGTAAGGATATACACAAGTATTTTTTTTAATTGTAACCACATTATGATTTAAGTTTTGTATTTATATAAATTGCGTTAAGCAATTGTATTTGTTTAAGAAAATTATTTCATGCACGAAATCTACATGGCTCTGTTGTTCACAAAATGAACATTATATTGTTAAAGTTTGTGATGGAAACTATAGCTCTCTAACAGCCGAAGCATATTCATCAAAATATGTATAATTTAATTCCCAAAAAAATGATTATAGAGAAGTAGATCAAAGTGAACATAAATTAGAACAAAATAAGTCACATGTATAAATTATGAAACAAAGTAAAATGCACAAAAACGAAAAGAAAAACTATAGAAAACATTTTCAAAAATTACCTTAAAATATTGGTATTTGTTATTTGTATGTACTAATAATCCTTAGGAGGTAAAACAAAAATCTCCTGTGCATGGTTACGGAACAAGCTCTCTTTTGACAAATGACACTTACGGTGGAATTTTATTTTTCGATCACCAAATGAATATAAAGGCTAGAAACATAATAATTACCGTGCTTCATGTAAACGAAAGTATAGCTCAATTTTCTAAACAAATAATGTAAGTAGAATAAATATTATATAGAGTAGTAGAGAAAAATCTTTAAAGTACCTGTTGCTCAAGGGTTAATCAAGGAAAGCGGTTTCATACGGTTTCATGCGTAATCTTTACATATCCATGGACATATGACGAGGACATTAGATTTTTATACATATATATTGTGATAAGGAGAGAAGCTATACACGACTACAATACCAACGAATTGAACGACCAAAAGCATTGGTTTTTTTAAACTCTAATATTGATGTGGAAGTCCTAATAATTTCCCGTGAGCCGGTGGTTATTTTGACGATGCAAATATAGGAAATGAAGGGACAACCTACAGTAGAACGCTGATTTTATGTGTACAGATAATATATATAGGATTTTGTGATTTTTGTAAGCATATTGTGGCATAAATTAGTTCTTAAAACTATGTTTATTATAATGGAAAGTCAGCAGATGGATGGTCAACAGCTTTGTAGAAAAATTCCAATGCAACAAGATCTGCTTAAGTTTATGTTCTTAGCGAAATGCTAGCTTTTATTGAAAATCATTCATATTATTTGTAAAAAATTAATTCAGACGTAAATAAAGTTTGTATAAAAAATAATAAAATCGAAAATCAATTTAATTTAACCTTACGCTTTAGAATAGTTTTGTTTAGAAGGCTCGAAAATTTATGTATTTGATTGGTTGTTTTAGGAAAATATGTTTTTAAGATTTATTTAGTTGCTATATGTTGAAAATTTGCTTATGTGAAGGTGTTAAGGATTTGTGGTAAGTTGTAGACGAAGGCGTATTTCCTTTGTTTTAATTCTTATTTTCAGTATTTATTTATTTAATTTATCTTTTTGTAAATCGCGGGTAAGCAGGGAAGTGTTGAATGGTGAACGTGGGTAGAGGTGTCTTTAAGTTGAATGATGGTTATAATTGTTTTTTGTTGGCAAGTTAAAGGCAAGAATGGTAAAGCGCCTACTTGACTTGATGAGGACATAACAATTTGCTATTAAAAGCCCGGGATTAATGAGGTCGTACCTACAGTATAAGGATGATATTTCTTAAGATGCCGGTTATCAGTTAAAATAGACTCTTGTGAGCGAAATGTTTCTATTTCGAAGATCGGATTTGGAATATTTGTGAGTATGTTATAATGCGGAAGTTCCTTGCGCATTTTATGCGGCAATTGCGTCCTTTTTGGCAGACTTAGATGTAACTGCAACAGTTGGGTAAAGTTGGAAGACTACAGAAAACTATGTAACAGACAGGATTGTGAGGTACTTATTTCGAAGTCCCTTCCTATCATGTTGCTCTCCATCCGGCATGGTGTCCTACTAGGAATTTCGTAGTCTTTTACGCGATTAATTCGCTTGCCATCCCTGGCTTATTTTCAAATGTAATATAAAATATGAAGTTGGAAGTTGTTTTGCTGAAACCGTGTAGTGAGTGTAATGGAGAGATCTTTGAAAACAGAGGTTTTAAGTTAATCGTGCTTTCATTTTCGTTCTTTGGTGCCAATCTTACTGTCAGATTTGTTTTCTTTAATCATTTTTGCAGACTGAATTAGAGCTGAGCCTTATGACAAGGGACTCGGCCAAATTCCATTACTGGAGCAGGTACACTTTTGACGATAGGTCAGTAGCGCTACCTTAAATAACGATTATCTACACTTTACACATCTCTGTATTCGAATTTCACACAAACTTTTTACACAGGGTCTGAAAACGTAACGGCTACGAAGAAACTGCATGGCTTATTTAATTTATTTATTTACAGCATACTCGTATAAGTAGCGTCAAAGTGAAAAATAGATTCTCGAACGGAGAAGAACTTGTGCTGTTTGATGTGCTGGGAAGAGTTGTTATGTGAATGAGATGATGCGCAATGCAAACGTTCTTTTAATTATCGAATTTGCGACGATTCAATTTGACAGGTACCGCTGTCAGTGAAAATCTATTCCTTTTTGCATGATCATTTTTATACATTTGCATATTTTTGATGTCAGTTGGCGCGAGAGTGGAATCCGATTAGTTGCATCGCGAATAAAAGACTGCACACTTAGGTTATAGGTAATATTGAAATTCATAAAAGCACTCTTCGGAGCTGTTGGTTGATCATTGAAACTGCGAAGACTGAATGATATATTCAACTTTTGAGAAGAAACAAGAAACAATTTATATACTTCGTAAAAACACTTTTTTCGAGATCGAATTCGCCGTCGTTTTTTGACATTTTTTTGTGGTTTCCTCCGAATGGACGAAGAGTTTTCGAAAACACCCAAGATTTTTGATATTAAATAGCAGATGATGGGTAATCATAAAATGAAAGCTCTCTTTACTGTGTTGTTGTTAGTTGTTAACATTTTAACCTGGTTAATTACTTTAACACTTGCTGATAGATGAGATATAAACATAAATATCCACGGGAAATTTCGAACACAAATACAAAACGCTTTTCGAACACGAAGTCGTCACCTTCTTGACAAAATGTTGGCGGAACGAAATGTTGGAAGAGTTTTTCAAATCACCAAATGGAATTTTGACACTGAGCAGCAATCGATGATGGTGGGTTTTTTTTAAAAATGGTGAAAAGCATATTTCGCTGAGAGCTGTTGGTTTTTACTATTTAAGCTGCAGGACTGGATTAACTTCGAAAATGATGTCGATAGATGACAAGAACAAAAATATTCACTAAAACCTGCAAAATTCGGCAAACCCTTTTTTAGATCGAATTCGTCGGACAGTCTTCGAATCCACAAAAGTGGAAAATGGATCGGTTTTTATTATTTTTTAATTCATGAACCATTTTTCGTCGAGTTGAGATATTTTGTGACTAAAGCGAGAGGACTGTAGAACACATTTTAAATTTGCCGGCGAACAATTCACTAAGCCCGGCGAATTTCGAACAAACAACACCAAAATCTCACAAAACTGCATCAAACACGCTGCGATTCATTCGATTAGAGACTTTTGAGAAACAAAATCGACGTTTCTCCCGTTTTATGACAGAGGCTGACAAAAGTATTCATATACTGAAAGAGGAGGTATGTTAAATTTTTGTTTGTCTACCTAGAGACTTAAAACTTAAAGAACAGATACAAATTTGATATAAAATCGAAAATAGTTTGAGTTATGTAGAAAATGGCAAAAATTCAAAGTAGGTCGTTTCCTTGCGCATTTGTGAAGAGCATTTTTAAGACAAGCCTTTTCTATAAAACTTTTTTAACAACCTTACAATTGTGAACTTTAAGCTCAACAAAATTTGATCAAGAAGCGGCATCTAAAAACCACAACCAAAATGACAAACGACAACTAATTTATATTTCCCTGTGTCTGTCCCACCTTAGAGTAATTTATATCTAAGGTAGGACAGACAGAGTGGAATTAGTTAACGATACCTTCGAGGCTTTTTCGCGAAACAACTTTGAACTACATTTGTACGCCTTTAAAGCGTTTTATTTGACAAGAGGCAGTAGTTGAGATAAAGTGCGTATTCACACCTGAAAGAGGTGTTGGAACCGCTGTTGTACAGCTCAGGAATCCGCTTTTTCAACCAGAACCACCCAGATTATGCATTTATCCCAGTAGTCGGTCTTAAAGCTCTTTTTTGTTTAAATCATTCAGTTCGTGACAAAACTGAGGAAGGAAGCACCCAGATTTAAGTATGAGTCTCAGGAGCCCCTTTTTAATCTGCGTTCTTCGAATCCTACAGTTGATTCAACAACTGCCAATGTTTTGAAACCTCAATTGATAAAAGTGATTCTATTCAATCAGTGTTTTCAAATGCAATCTTCTGTAACAAAATATATCCCAACTCTAACTGACATTTCATCAAATAAGGCTTTTAAGCGCATGCGATTCAGAGCTACTCCACGAAAAATCTCAAGGGAACCGTTGGCAATTTGTTTGTAAAATATTTGCTTTTTCTGTTACCATATACCTCCAGTCGTTTCTTGACATATAACTGGAGAAAAATGGACTTCGTTTCTCAAAAGTGTTTGTCTCTAATTTAATGAATCAAAGAAAGTAGAAGACTTGAAGACTTGTGGTATAAGATCGCGCTGACATTTTTTTGATTTTTTTCAGAATTCTTGTTTCTAGCAGCTTTTTTGGTTCCCTTCTTGAATTCCTCTTCTTTTAGAAACAAGACGCCGCAAATCGAATAAATGGACTACGAACATCGATAACGTACTTCAAAAGCAAAGAGTTTACAAAACAGCTTATACCGTACACGCCGTGAGTAGAGAGTTTAACCAATTCTATGTGGAAATCCGTTGAACTTTAGCTGACTGAAGAAGAAGTATTATACCCTACCTGGTCTGGAGGGTCTTCGATTCCCTTACATCCTCTTCTTTTGGAAAACAACGCAAGTCGCAGAGTTCGCGGAAACTGTTAATCATAACAAACGACGTTATCATCTCAAGCAAAAAATACGTCACTGAAAAGATGTTTTAACCTGATTCATGCTCAAGTTTACTCCTTGGTCCATAGTGGTTGGTACTACATATAGCTTGACTTTTGAGGGTCATTATTGATTCCCTTATCCCCGTCAATGAGTCTACTAAAAGTCGTACTCCTACGTACATTGAATTTGCTCCATTTGTTTGGATCTTCACGAGTCTAGTGTTACTCCTAGCTACTTGACTTGCTTTTACAATTTTCTTTTTTTTTTTTGGAGGACATTTGGTTCCCTTATTCCCTCCACTTTCAAGTCTACAGTAAATGTCAATGGTCTAGTGCATGCCCAGATTACTGACTTATACTATAATTTTCTTCTGTGGTATTGAGGGTCACATTTGCCCCTACCTGTACCTTCTTGAAGAGGTTTCATACCTACGAGCTTCCCTCGTATTATAATTTTTTCTAGGAATTATATTTCAGAGTTTGTGCCCTTTCTTAGATTAGACAAGGTTAGACCACCAGCGAACACACTGAGAAGTGGAACAAGGGATATTACATAACCTTGTCTAATATTTGGTATCTTCCCAAATATTTTGGTCTCCTGTGGGCATGCCCTGCAAGATTCCATACTAGGCTATTACATAACCTTATCTTGATGTCTAACTCTTGTGGTCTAATGCCCTGCAAGGTTTCAAGATATGCTTTCTTGGATTTCAGCTGCCTCTTGTCAGTCTTAAGAGTTCCACTTCCGGTAAGCTCATTTTCTTAGCACTTGTTTGTATTAATTGTCATTCGTAGGACCTCGTCTTCATTTTAATGACCCAGACCGATTCCATTTTGTTTTTTAAAATTAGGTTTGAGTACTATTAAATTTGAAAATTGTGTTAAAAAATGAAAAGAAATTTAATTACTTAAAAAATATAATTTAAAAAGATACAAATATATGATTTATAAACAGGGCTTAGAAATTTTATATACAATAAAATACAATTCTGATTTTATTCATATAGGGACTAGGAAATCCCATAAATTGGAATAATAAGAAAAGATAAATTTGTCCTTTCTGAAAAATCTTGACAAAATTAATTTGGTGCTCTTTACATTAAGTACTTTTACTTTCATCAACTGGGCATTTATAAATACGAAGAAAATCATTTTTTATAAAAGGTGCTTGCTAACCAAATGATAATTAGTTAAATCAGACATATTTTGTAAGTAAAATATTTTTGTACCCATGCACACCAGAGTGCAGATTAATATCTTAATATACACGTATTTTGTATGAACCGCTTTAAGCATTCGAATAAACTATATGTGGCGAATACTCATGCACAAAAATCTACAATCAAGTTATTGCAAATGCATTTGTTATATATGAAAAAAGACTTCAACATAATTAATTTATTGATGCCTATAAATAAAACCTATTTGGTATATGTTTATAAATTATTTCCTTAAATAAGGTTTCCTTGTTAAAATTCTGTTAAAAATTATACACAAAAAAATATGTAAATATTTTTGGTTTTGTTTAAGAAAAAAATGTAAATAAAAAAACATAATTTATTTTTGTAATGCTGGATTTGGTTGCTTGTAGACTGCAAATTTGTTAAGATGCTGATAAAGGGTTGAGTATATTAATTTGCTTTGTTGCTGGTGGATTTCAGGAAATGTATATTTTTGAAGTAGAATGTTGTGGTCAATTCAATGTGTTGGGGAAACTTTATTAATGCTAGATTTGTGGACATTTCAAGCGCTAAACACTTCGTTGTTTGTATATGCTATTTTAATAAATGTTCTCTTTATCGAGGTTGATTGTAGATCTATAGGTGCTATGTGAACCATTGGAAATTTTTTAATTTTCATTTGTGACACCTTGTTTTATAAATTAAAAAAATATATATATGTATTGTGCAACATTTGCGCAGATCTTCTGAAACTTTTATATTTTAAGAAAGGATTTCCTATATTTTTGCAGCTATAGAGATACAGATGTAAAGTATGCAGGTTTGTTGTTTTATAATAGAGAATTAGCAGCTATTTGTATTTCATTTGTTATTTTTGTTTTATTTTATTTTAATGTTGGTTTTATGATTTTTCTTTTATCTTTCGGGCGGAGTAAGTTGTTAACGCTACTTATAAAAGAAAATATGAACACAATATTACTTTTCCTTAAAAGTTTAAATACGGTTATTTACCAATTTAAGTATATTTTTTCCCATCCAAGGTATGTTAAATAGCAAGTTCTATAAAATTCAAATACACAAGAGATTTTTGTGGTTATAAGATATCGAAATATTTGGGTGCCTAACTTACTACCACTTCTTTCTGATACTCTTCATCTGAATTTCGAAAACATTATTTTTATAATTTAATTTAATTTCTATTTCTATGGTCTTCTTAATTTCAGCTAAACAGATAACATTCTTACTTTAGGTATCAAAGCGTTCAGTATAAAAGAGCAGACATCAACTCGCATACTTTTGTTGTAAATTAGTTGAGTGTAGTTTAGATTATTTCGAAAACTTATCAAGACAATTGAGCAAATAGCCATTCGTTGTTTGTTGGGTTAAAATAGAAAATCATACATTCACACATTCTTAAATTAAGCAGCAGACACGTGTGATAAGGCTTATAAAAAAAATGTTTAAATTATAAAAAAAGGTCGCCAATGTTTTCTTCACTGAATTAAAAATAATATTTTATTTAATTTTGATAAATAAGTTGGGTAAACATAAATCTAAAACATGGAAGATTTTTTTAAGATTTTGTTATTGTTATAGTGGTCTTTTTATTTTAATATTTTAGGAGCGCTTTTCCTTAATAGGATTGTGATTTGTCGGCCTTACAATTTTAGACCTTCACCATAAAATCAAAGATAACCAACTTTGGGTGGTGTAAAAGTGTTTTTTGTTATACATTCTTTTATTTCTTATATTAAGATAGGTACCTATATAATGTATGTACCTAAGTAGCCGGTATAAAGCGGAAACGAATGAGAAGTATCATACAATTATTGTTCAATTACTCATGGTTTTAAAAAATGTTATATTAAGAACTTGCGTTTAGGTACGTTTATATAACAACTATTTATGAATGAAAGGTTTCGGTTAAAAACATTCTAAATGTAAACTTTTAACTGCACACATTTTCTTATTGCGTGTATAAAAGCAGTGAGTATAAATGTTGTATAACACATTAAAATTAGAACGTATATAAATATTATTTAAGAACTGCGCTGAACAATGATGTTCGCACTTTGGCGAACTGCACTGCAGTTGTTTCTTATTTAGAATGATATAAAATCATGAATATATTATACATTTTTAAATTTATTTGTGGGAATTTGGATCATTATTTAAATTACGAAAAGGGGCGTTTCTAAACAATAAAAGTGGAATGTCATTTTGTTATACATTAAATAGTAAAAATGGAAATGGAAAATTCAACATTTCTTAGATTTAAATCGTAATACTTGCAGATATTTTTTTTATGTAAATTTCAGTCAAGTTATTGAATGTGAAACATTCATTATTGTATTTATTGTTTTTGTTACATTTTATATTATTATTGGGTAAAGTTTTTATTTTTTTATTTTTTAAAATATATTTTTTATTTATTGAGCGTAAATTTTTAGTCATTAATCCTGCGATTATAGTTTGAGTGAAGTAAAAAAAGATTTCTTTGGGTTTTAAAATTGAAAATATTTTGTTTAAACAAAAGTATAAAAGTGGTTTAAGGAATACACAAAAAAGAGTAACATAGAATAATTATTTAAATCCTCTAGAAGTGTAAATTATTTTAAAAAATAATAAAAATATATTTGAGCGCTTCTTTTTAGTTAGTGTATGAAAATGCCATAAGCTTTTATTAGCTTTTAGGGTAGTATAGGTAGGTAACACTTATAGGTGGGAAATATTTGTGGAGCGTAGTTTATAATTATTTTGAAAGAATATTATGTACTAAAAAAGACTAACAAAGCTAAACAGAACAGTAAAACGGCGGATTTGTAGATTGTAGTGTTTCCTTTATCATTGTATTTGAATTTCATTCGTATTTTGTAGTATTTTTAAATATAGGTAAGTTAAAATCATATTTATGAAACCACCCTTTTAAATTGTATCCAAATAAATTAAACATAGTAGAAAATGCCTAAAACCCAATCCAAAAGCGCAGAATATTAAGAATGCAATATTACTTGTTTGAGAGTTTTTTCAATTTATTAAAATGTATACAAAAACATGTACAATGGTAGCAGATGCAGCCCAAACACTGTAGTGATTTTTTGAAGACTTTATTTCTACGGACTTGCAGACAGATATGGATTTTTTTATAATTAACACGCTAAAGAGGCCATGGCTACTCTTATAGTCATTAAAGTATTATATGGAACTTATGCCACTTAATCTTAAAACAATTTCTGTTTACGAAAAGGATATTTCTCTTTACATTTCCTTTTATGCATAATTATTTATTTATTTTGTTTCAAACAATTTGGTATATTTTAAACATTATTAAATTATGAGATGAATCGTTATAGCTTCGCCTTTCCCTGAGAGGATTAAAGAAAAGATTAAATAAAAACTAAATTATTGCGATGTGCCAGAAAGAATTATAAACAACTAGATAATATTGTAAAATTTCAAATTGAAATTAGTTAAACTTTATTTTTCATTTAGTAGATATTTGCAGAAAATTATTTGTTGACGTTTTTCGTTGTTATTTGGTGCGATGTTGAAGGTGCTTGCAATGCTAATTAGTACAATTTCTCAATTTTGTTGTAAAGGTTTAAATATTAAAAATATTATACTATTTCTAGTGCTAAACTTGAACCTATTTATTTTCGATACAAATATTATTTTCTCGTGCAGACACCAACAATTTTTTTTCTCCTTTGATTGTGTTCTCTGCAGGATACTTTCATGAATAGAAAAAAACATATATGTACATTTTGTAACAATAAAAATATGAAGGATTCTCGAATCTACAAATCGTGGTTAAAAAAATTAGATGAGTGGATACACAAAGAGAGCCGTTTCGACTCATCCACAAACGATAGTAAAGCAATTGATTGACATTTTGTTAACGTTACGACCCCACAACCTGCGATTGAATTACAAGCCAGCAGAACACGAAGTGAATACAAAAATCAAAGGATAAAGGCTACCTTGTGGTTCCCTTTAGGTTGCCTTTTTAAAGCTTAAAACGATAGACTTAAAATAGACGATAAAATAAGCCTTGATGAAAAACAAAAACTATTTAGTGAACAAAATTCAACGGCGACAACAGCTTGTTAAGGATTTATGAATAATAACTTCAAAACTTCCAAAAAAATTGTTAACACAATAAATAATTCAAAAAAGAGGAAAAAATTATCGCAAAAATATGATTTTGATTTTGATTATAATAAAACTATTACTTATGATACCATTAGGAAAAACTCATTGTAACATTTATCACCAACATTGTTAGGTTGTATACTAACGATAGTACAGAGTGCTAGACATATTTGGTATGTATTAAAATTTTGCTTTACGTGGGGATAAACATTTTAATTTAATGGCTTATTTTCTAACCTAAGACAAAGTTTTGTTTCAGAGAATGAAATAAACAACAACAGTGATTTTATGTATTTTTACACCATTACCCCAGGTGAATTCCATTAGAATCGATAGGAAGTTAGCAATGTCCTTATACAAATATGGCAAATAGTCATGCACAAACATTGTGGAGTAACATTCTTATTTTTCGAAAACAAATTTCCTTACGAAAGCAGAATCATAGTAGTAATAACAAAATATTCAACAAACATGAAAATTTAAAGATAAGGTTTTTATAAATAACACATATTAAATTAAGTAAAATGTATTTAAATGAAGTAGTTTTAAATTATTTACTAAGGTCGAGAAAAAATCGTTTTTAAGGAGCGAATTGAATAAATTATTTAAGCCCATGGTACATTTTAATCATTTTTATAGCCCAACAATACATGAAAATCACTCACATGTTATACATAATACCAAAACACACCTAAATCGCAAAAATTGAAAAATGTTCAAATGCTATTTAAAACAACAACTTTACAAAAGCCTAGACTTGCAATTTCAAACGCACGCTCTATGTGATGAATACCAAGAAAAACATTTAAGGACAACAGCAATATGTTTCATGATATATAGATGTATTTGTGTCAACTGCTGCCCGGTGCTAAAACAGATGGTTGTTTGTACAACGGTGCAGTCTGAATTTTTATTGATATACGTTTTCCAAGGCATAAAAATATTTATTCCTATTTTTACATAAATAAACGTATTTTACAATATGAAATTGTGGGCTGTGTTTAAATGAACCACTATTACCTACATCCCACTTAATAAAACTTCTACAGCGATTTTTTGAAAGTAGTTTTTTTCAAATTTTCATAACCCTAACAACTAAAGAAAAGATCTACCTACTTTTTGATAGCTCCAAGTGATCTTAAAAATATTTTCTTTTTAAACAAAAAAAAAAACTTTGATCTTCTTGAAGGTAAACTGTTTGCTTAAATATTCCGCAGAGTTGTTTTTGTTTGTGTTTTGAAGTGCCGTATAAAATACAAGATTACGATTTATTTTACAGGGTTTTGTTTACACACAAATTATTATTTTATTTGCTATATGATTTATGCAACAAAATGTATTGGGAAAACAACTCTATACCCAAGACTTGGCAGGAACGATGACAAAAGTATTATTTTGCTAAATTGTTTAAAGTACATTACATGAAGACAAGATTAGTTTTGTTTTGATTGCACTTTCGGCAGGCTATCTCTACCATCTGTATAAAACATAGAACAAGAAAGTAACCACATGACCTAAAGTCGTCTATTAAATAAAAAAAAATACGCAGGCAGTAGTTATTAATTAAAAAGTGTTTTACATTAATGGATGCATTTATTTAAAATGTATTTTAGGTGGCTTTTAGATATAAAATACATATATTTTGCAATCGCGCCTTGATTAAAAAAAGCGTCGAGTTTAAAAACACATTTACTTGAGATATTAATTATAATTTAAAAGGCGTAGGGTTTGTTGTAGTACGAAAATAGTTGTTAGTGCTTCTAAATATATTAATTAGCCGAAAGCTCTGGTACCTAGTACCATCAATAGTTGTAATTTAAGGCACTTTATGGCAAAAATAAAAAATAAATTGCAAAGTAGGCATTGTTGAACGACTTTATATGAAAAACTATGAACGTTTTAAAATAGTTTCTAAAATATAAAAACAATATAAACAGTTTTTGAGGATTTAAATAAATTTATAAGTAGCGTCAGTAAGGCATATAATATAATAAATACCGAAGGTAAATATTACCTAATTGACGTTGGATTCTGTCAAAATTATGTGCGAATTGACTTCCACAGTTGATATTAATGTTATTCTATGTGGGCGAATTTTGACGTCTTTATACATTTATCTAAAGAAATTGATATTTATAATTAACAAAAATTGCGACATTTTTTACGGAAATGTGATGCGAAACGATTGGTTAAGTGTTTTCAAGAGTTTCAGGACAGCATTCAGTCCCTGAGTGCAAATGGGTTATAGAAAAATATAAAAGCTACATTCATTTAACATTTTATTTCAGTGATGCAAATATTTAACTTATAACGGAAACGCACGTAGTCTTTATTCAAATTTGTGTCAAATTTTTCAATCGCAGCTCAGAGGCAGTCTTCAGCTTATCCACGATTTACTTGAATACATAGCTCAGAGGTTCAATTCTTGATACCGAACTTGTCTAGACACAAAACATTTATCAATCGCAGCTCAAAGGCAGTCTTCGGCTTATCCACGATTAACTTGAATACATAGCTCAGAGGTTCAATTCTCGATACCGAACTTGTCTAGAAACAAAACATTTATCAATCGCAGCTCAGAGGCAGTCTTCGGCTTATCCACGATTAACTTGAATACATAGCTCAGAGGTTCAGCTCTCAAGCCCGAACTTGTCTAGAAACAAAAACATTTATCAATCGCAGCTCAGAGGCATTCTTTAGCTTGTCTGGGACTAACTTGTATACATAGCTCAGAGGGTCTGCTCTCAAGCCTGAACTTGCCTACAATCGTTAATTTATATACATCACTAACTAAATGATAAGGGCTCAGCTCTAAATAATTTTTTTCTCAACCATAGCCCAAAATGATCGGTGGAAGGCCAGAAATAATATTTCGCATTAAATAATGTCAAGCCTAGTTTTGGGCAATTGATGTTGTACAATCCAACATACATTGTTTGCATATGAAAGCTGTATGCATGTCCTTTCTAATCGTGCCAAAAACTAAACACACAGATTAAAATCTTAAAGTTGATATACAATTAAAATCTATTTGCAAAAGACTAATAAATCAGTTTAAGTTTGCATAGATGAGGTAATTAAATTTGTTTTTATTAGAATGTGGGCTGTATTGATTATATACAGTACATTTATGTACACAAATTAAGTCAGATGTAAGATGTAAATTATCAATTTGTATTGAATATATCAAATTTATTCTTTACAATGTTCAAAATTGTGATTTTTACAGAAATTAAATCAATAAATAAAAATGCATATAAATATGAGAATTATGGAAACATTAATTTGCTTAAAGTTTTATGAAATAATGTTGAATAGTAGGTACAGATCAAAATAGAAACAACGAATAGTCAAACAAGGTTTGGTTGTCAAATTCAGAAAGCATAAGTGAAAAATAACTGGTAAGAAATATGTGAAATCAAAACTATTTAAATTAATTTATCAGAAGAGCATTGAGAATAAGTTTTATTGAGCTGGTACGGACGCTGCATTAGTATTTTAATTATCTAATGACATAAGGTCAAGAAAATTATTCACACTTGATGGCTTGCATTGAAACTACGTAAATTTCTTTAATAAAGCGAGCGAAATACACTTCTAAGTAAATGCTATTTGTTTACTATTTTTTTATTTAGTTTTTTAAGTACTTTCAGTGGATGTGTAAATGCATTGCTGTTATTTAGTAGATAATTATTTAAATTTCCAAGGAAATATTCTGAGCTTCAAAAAGTTTCATATCGATGCGCTATAATAATCATTCTCAATTATTTGCTATTAAGTACTGCGTTAAGCAGCCGGATTTGCATAACACATTTTTTATGGCAAAATTTTCATGCACAAAACTTAACAATAAAAAACTCATGGGCTTGTCATGTAAAGATCTGTTTTCAAACAGATATAGCTATTTTATTATGCAAATATAAATAGTGTAAGTGATTGTTTTTCTAATAAAAATAAAGAAGAAATTGATAAAATATTTAAATTTCACAAGATTTTGCTTATGAGCTATTAAAGTCTGCTAAGAGAATTTTTGTTATTCAGATTAATTTTCGAACGAAACAAATATTTAAGGGCTTAATAATAAATGTAAATGTAATTTTAAAAATAAGTAATATTCAAAATTAAAACAGGAACCATCGAAAAGAATGGGTATTTGGGTGTATGCCTCTCATTTTGACTCATTTTAAAATTCGGATTTAAAATTCTCTGTTAACGCTTGTTTTTTTAGCTTAGGTACCCAGAAAGTATAGTTATTTTTATTATTTTGTTTGTGGGACTAGCGTTATCCACTGATATGAGTTTGTCCTGAAAGACTTAAAACCAAATCAAGCCTGCCTTGCTGTTGGTAATATACAAAATAAACATACAGATTTCTACCAGCTTGATTAAAGGCCCAAAACAAATATACAGATTTTACCAATTGAGCTAATATAACCGCCAATGTCTAAAATATAACAACAAAAAATTAGAAACCAACTGAAACTGTATCTAACTAAAACTTCCGTTTATATAAAGCCAGGAAAATTAAAAAAAAAAATGTTCATAAGGGAAAACCCAGCTTGACGAAGAAAATTTAAAGAACTTCTTTCGATCGGTGCTGCCAAATACTCATTTACACCTTAGTAAAAAATGTTGTTTACGCTGTTTGTGTACCAAAAAAAGGATTGATTATTTGTTAATAAGGTTTAATAAAAACTACATCTATTGTTTTACACAACAAATTCATTTTCTAACCTTCCTAGTTATATAATTTGTATGACTACCTTTTATATATTTTTATTTCTATAATACTGCTATTGATTCCAAATAGAATTAATACTTATGGGTATTTACTGAGAATAATTATTATTATTATTTGGGGTTTTGTATTCAACTTAACCAAGCTAAGGACCTTTTAAATAAATGATAAAGGAGTACAGGACTCTATTCAACGCATTAAAAAACTCTGTACTGGGCTAATAAAAGGGAATTTTTTGACAAAGAGAGATGAAAAGTGCCTAAAATACCCCACCAAATATTGTATTATATTTTCGGTGCTATTGATTACAAGTTTAAGTAGATTTAAAATACATTGGGTATCAAAATTAATTAATATTGCTATACGAGTGTAGTTTTAAAGGGAATACGTAAAACTGCTATGTTAAGACATTAAAACTTTGTAAAGTGGAAGCGAAGTAAATCCATAAATTTGACGGAATGTTTTTTTAAATAGACAAAAATAAAACATATTTTAAAGTAAATGTATGGTAACAAAGGAGGTAAAATAAGGTTTCATATTTTACGATCTTAAAATATAAGTATAGGAACATGAATTAAAGTTTCTTATAGAAAAAAACTAATTTTAAGGCAACTTAAAATGTAGATGCTTAAAATATATTGTTATTTAGGAAAACGAATAAGAAAATGATCTCTTAAACCAGATTAAGTTATTTTAATTTCGATTTTTGTAACCTACAAGGCACATTGGTGTGTAAATATATTTAAAAAATGTTTCAATAATTTAAGAAAAATATGTTATATTTCAGGAAGGCAAGCGATTCATCTGACAATGATTTAATATTATCGTAGAACATAGATTAGTGAATTTAGTTATTAATTTTATTACCTAGGACAATACTCGTACAACTAAGTGACGCTAGCTATATTTTGAGGGGTTGTTAGTTGTAACCTACACAAAATATTAACCAATCGAGCTAGCAGTTTTATGTGCGATACTCATGCATCTACAAATTCAGACTCTTTCTTGAGAAAAACTTTTATAATTTGAAAAACCAAACATATAATTATTAAAAGAGTTTGGTAATTTTATTTTCTATTCTGTCTGAAATTAAGTATTTCAACGTTTTTATAGATTTTGTTTGTTTGGCTGAAAGGCTCATAAAAACAGTACTGCAGGCAATGGTGAATTTTAAGGTTTATTTCTTAAAAGTAACAACTAATTGCAGTTTTTTTTTTTGTATATAATTTAGTTTAATTGAGTTTTAGCGAGTGGAGAACAAATGTGGAGTTTTTATGATAACTTTGCGAAGCTTAACTTAGATATTGGAGAACAGTAGTCATATAAGATTATGCATATACTTTCGATTGCTTATGGTTCAGATTTCATTATTATACCCACACAATGAATTTTTATATAGTGAAAAACTGGAGATTTCCTAATTATACCTAAAAACTTAAGTCGATGTCTTATTTTTAAAGAATTGATTTATATATTTTTATCAACACACATTGAGTGCAAATTATTCAGAGTTTTTTTGACAATCATACCAGACATAAATTTAGGCAAAGCGGACTCATGTTTTCTTTTTATGTAGACTTTTTTAAGAAATTGAAAATGTTGCTCATTCAGTCGTTTAACATAAATAATGATTCATTATTAAAAATTAAATTTAAGTAAATTTTTTAGTAAACAAAAATAACGAAGTCAACTTAAGCTATTTTGTTTAACGATAGTTTATTTTAACGCAATTAATTTCAGAAGGTATATTGAGAGTCGCAGTGTTCTTCTGAGTTTAGGATTTAGTGCTATACATATTATAATAGTATATTAGGTAGTGTTGAAAATATAACGCAGTAAGAGGGGCTGTTTAAATATTTTAAGTGGAGGGTCACATTATGTATTCAAATCTGTTTGTATAGATTATTATCTACTAAATTAAATGAATAAGTTGTTGAGTTTGAGGTGATAAAATGTGCCTAGGTAAATATAATAAATATGTTTTAGTTTAAAATAGTTGTTATATGTATTTAGGTTTACTGCAATTTTTAATGGGACGTATCGTAATTTTTTGGTGTTTTGTATACCATTTTTTATTTATTTCGGTAAGGGTTGTGGTGAGTAATCGTAATTATTACTTTTCACCTTTAAATATATCATACGCTTAAGTTTTATTATCATTTTCTTTCATAATGTTAGGTGACAGGTACCTAAGTTGATTTTTTTAGTTTAGACTGTTTCGCAGGTGATTCGATGTTTCTTTAGCTGTTGTTTATTTTATTATATAATTTATGTTTTTATTTTAACTAGCAGCATAGTTGAGATTGTTGTAATGTTGTGTCTCGATATTTTTCTACATCATCTTTTTCGTTTCATATTTACTTGTTTAATTTTGTGTTTCCCCCTTTTCTCATGGACTTGTGTTAATAAAAAGCTGTAAAGAATTAAATTTTCGAAATACATTTCTTGAGTGGATATTTTTTTCTTAAGTATTGCTGTGTTGTATTGATTCCCATTACCAACAATAACCTAAGAGTAAGTTAAAGTAAAAAAATTAAAGTAGAAAAATCACGCTAAAGCATTTTTTTTAATAAACCGTCTAGCGAAACATGAAGTCTTTGAAGTACCTATACCTAAACGATTAAGTAAAGCAGAAAAACAATCACACTGGGGTGAATAAACAAATTCTGATATCAAAACAGCTAAAAATGGATACCTAAATAAAATATGTATTTTGAAAACTATACAACAAGAAATATTATTAAAAATAATATAAAAATAAACGATTTTAATGACAAACGACGTAGATAGGAATTAAAGCTTGATATTGAAAACAAAATAAGAATTGAGTACGACTTTTGAAGTTAGTTGTCTGTTAAGATATTATGTTAAATTAAATAAGGGTTGATGTACTCCAGCTTGAGTTCTTGAAAATTAGTTTAAAAAGTGTAAAAACGATGTAAACAACAAAAAAGTTTTGTTCAATGATAACAAACAAATTCAGATATAATCGAAAAGCAGTGTGTTAATACTCTCTGTACTTGAAGTTTCTATACTCAGTAATAGTGGGGTTATAATGTTCTATCGAATACACACATTTCTATACGCATTTGGTCAAAGGCCTACTGTCGAAGTTATAAGAACTGTTTTTTCGAAGAAGTTTCTAATGGGGTTATAATGTTCTATCGAATACACACATTTTCTATACGCATTTGGTCATAAGACTATTTTCGAAGCTATAAGAACTGTTTTTGTTCGAAGAGGTTTCTAATTATGTTCACACGATTTCATATCGGTATCATATACTCAGTAATAGTGGGGTTATAATGTTCTATCGAATACACACATTTTCTATACGCATTTGGTCATAAGACTATTTTCGGAGTTATAATAACTATTTTTGTTTGAAGAGGTTTCTAATTATGTTCACACGATTTCATATCGGTATCATATACTCAGTAATAATGGGGTTATAATGTTCTATCGAATACACACATTTTCTATACGCATTTGGTCATAAGACTATTTTCGGAGTTATAAGAACTATTGTTCGAAGAAGTTTCTCATTATGTTCACACGATTTCATATCGGTATCATATACTCAGTAATAATGGGGTTATAATGGTCTATCGAATACACACATTTTCTATACGCATTTGGTCATAAGACTATTTTCGGAGTTATAAGAACTATTGTTCGAAGAGGTTTCTAATTATGTTCACACGATTTTATATCGGTATCATATACTCAGTAATAATGGGGTTATAATGGTCTATCGAATACACACATTTTCTATACGCATTTGGTCATAAGACTATTTTCGGAGTTATAAGAACTATTGTTCGAAGAGGTTTCTAATTATGTTCACACGATTTTATATCGGTATCATATACTCAGTAATAATGGGGTTATAATGGTCTATCGAATACACACATTTTCTATACGCATTTGGTCATAAGACTATTTTCGGAGTTATAAGAACTGTTTTTTCGAAGAAGTTTCTCATTATGTTCACACGATTTCATATCGGTATCATATACTCAGTAATAATGGGGTTATAATGGTCTATCGAATACACACATTTTCTATACGCATTTGGTCATAAGACTATTTTCGGAGTTATAAGAACTATTGTTCGAAGAGGTTTCTAATTATGTTCACACGATTTTATATCGGTATCATATACTCAGTAATAATGGGGTTATAATGGTCTATCGAATACACACATTTTCTATACGCATTTGGTCATAAGACTATTTTCGGAGTTATAAGAACTATTGTTCGAAGAAGTTTCTCATTATGTTCACACGATTTCATATCGGTATCATATACTCAGTAATAATGGGGTTATAATGTTCTATCGAAGACACACATTTTCTATACGCATTTGGTCATAAGACTATTTTCGAAGTTATAAGAACTGTTTTTGTTTGAAGAGGTTTCTAATTATGTTCACACGATTTCATATCGGTATCATATACTCAGTAATAATGGGGTTATAATGTTCTATCGAATACACACATTTTCTATACGCATTTGGTCATAAGACTATTTTCGGAGTTATAAGAACTATTGTTCGAAGAAGTTTCTCATTATGTTCACACGATTTCATATCGGTATCATATACTCAGTAATAATGGGGTTATAATGTTCTATCGAAGACACACATTTTCTATACGCATTTGGTCATAAGACTATTTTAGAAGTTATAAGAACTGTTTTTGTTTGAAGAGGTTTCTAATTATGTTCACACGATTTCATATCGGTATCATATACTCAGTAATAATGGGGTTATAATGTTCTATCGAATACACACATTTTCTATACGCATTTGGTCATAAGACTATTTTCGGAGTTATAAGAACTATTGTTCGAAGAAGTTTCTCATTATGTTCACACGATTTCATATCGGTATCATATACTCAGTAATAATGGGGTTATAATGGTCTATCGAATACACACATTTTCTATACGCATTTGGTCATAAGACTATTTTCGGAGTTATAAGAACTATTGTTCGAAGAGGTTTCTAATTATGTTCACACGATTTTATATCGGTATCATATACTCAGTAATAATGGGGTTATAATGTTCTATCGAAGACACACATTTTCTATACGCATTTGGTCATAAGACTATTTTAGAAGTTATAAGAACTGTTTTTGTTTGAAGAGGTTTCTAATTATGTTCACACGATTTCATATCGGTATCATATACTCAGTAATAATGGGGTTATAATGTTCTATCGAATACACACATTTTCTATACGCATTTGGTCATAAGACTATTTTCGGAGTTATAAGAACTATTGTTCGAAGAAGTTTCTCATTATGTTCACACGATTTCATATCGGTATCATATACTCAGTAATAATGGGGTTATAATGGTCTATCGAATACACACATTTTCTATACGCATTTGGTCATAAGACTATTTTCGGAGTTATAAGAACTGTTTTTTCGAAGAAGTTTCTCATTATGTTCACACGATTTCATATCGGTATCATATACTCAGTAATAATGGGGTTATAATGTTCTATCGAAGACACACATTTTCTATACGCATTTGGTCATAAGACTATTTTAGAAGTTATAAGAACTGTTTTTGTTTGAAGAGGTTTCTAATTATGTTCACACGATTTCATATCGGTATCATATACTCAGTAATAATGGGGTTATAATGTTCTATCGAATACACACATTTTCTATACGCATTTGGTCATAAGACTATTTTCGGAGTTATAAGAACTATTGTTCGAAGAAGTTTCTCATTATGTTCACACGATTTCATATCGGTATCATATACTCAGTAATAATGGGGTTATAATGGTCTATCGAATACACACATTTTCTATACGCATTTGGTCATAAGACTATTTTCGGAGTTATAAGAACTATTGTTCGAAGAGGTTTCTAATTATGTTCACACGATTTTATATCGGTATCATATACTCAGTAATAATGGGGTTATAATGGTCTATCGAATACACACATTTTCTATACGCATTTGGTCATAAGACTATTTTCGGAGTTATAAGAACTATTGTTCGAAGAAGTTTCTCATTATGTTCACACGATTTCATATCGGTATCATATACTCAGTAATAATGGGGTTATAATGGTCTATCGAATACACACATTTTCTATACGCATTTGGTCATAAGACTATTTTCGGAGTTATAAGAACTGTTTTTTCGAAGAAGTTTCTCATTATGTTCACACGATTTCATATCGGTATCATATACTCAGTAATAATGGGGTTATAATGGTCTATCGAATAAACACATTCCTATACGCATTTGGTCAAAGGCCTACCGTCGAAGTTATAAAAACTGTTTTTTCGAAGAAGTTTCTCATTATGTTCACACGATTTCATATCGGTATCATATACTCAGTAATAATGGGGTTATAATGGTCTATCGAATACACACATTCCTATACGCATTTGGTCAAAGGCCTACCGTCGAAGTTATAAAAACTGTTTTTTCGAAGAAGTTTCTCATTATGTTCACACGATTTCATATCGGTATCATATACTCAGTAATAATGGGGTTATAATGGTCTATCGAATAAACACATTCCTATACGCATTTGGTCAAAGGCCTACCGTCGAAGTTATAAAAACTGTTTTTTCGAAGAAGTTTCTCATTATGTTCACACGATTTCATATCGGTATCATATACTCAGTAATAATGGGGTTATAATGGTCTATCGAATACACACATTCTTATACGCATTTGGTCAAAGGCCTACCGTCGAAGTTATAAAAACTGTTTTTTCGAAGAAGTTTCTCTTTATGTTCACACGATTTCATATCGGTATCATATACTCAGTAATAATGGGGTTATAATGGTCTATCGAATACACACATTTTCTATACGCATTTGGTCATACGACTATTTTCGAAGTTATAAGAACTGTTTTTGTTCGAAGAAGTTTCTCTTTATGTTCACACGATTTCATATCGGTATCATATACTCAGTAATAATGGGGTTATAATGTTCTATCGAATACACACATTTTCTATACGCATTTGGTCATAAGACTATTTTCGGAGTTATAAGAACTATTGTTCGAAGAGGTTTCTAATTATGTTCACACGATTTTATATCGGTATCATATACTCAGTAATAATGGGGTTATAATGGTCTATCGAATACACACACATTTTCTATACGCATTTGGTCATAAGACTATTTTCGGAGTTATAAGAACTATTGTTCGAAGAGGTTTCTAATTATGTTCACACGATTTCATATCGGTAACATATACTCAGTAATAATGGGGTTATAATGGTCTATCGAATAAACACATTCCTATACGCATTTGGTCAAAGGCCTACCGTCGAAGTTATAAAAACTGTTTTTTCGAAGAAGTTTCTCTTTATGTTCACACGATTTCATATCGGTATCATATACTCAGTAATAATGGGGTTATAATGTTCTATCGAATACACACATTTTCTATACGCATTTGGTCATAAGACTATTTTCGGAGTTATAAGAACTATTGTTCGAAGAGGTTTCTAATTATGTTCACACGATTTTATATCGGTATCATATACTCAGTAATAATGGGGTTATAATGGTCTATCGAATACACACATTTTCTATACGCATTTGGTCATAAGTTTCATATCGGTATCATATACTCAGTAATAATGGGGTTATAATGTTCTATCGAATACACACATTTTCTATACGCATTTGGTCATAAGACTATTTTCGGAGTTATAAGAACTATTGTTCGAAGAGGTTTCTAATTATGTTCACACGATTTTATATCGGTATCATATACTCAGTAATAATGGGGTTATAATGTTGTATCGAATACACACATTTTCTATACGCATTTGGTCATAAGACTATTTTCGGAGTTATAAGAACTGTTTTTTCGAAGAAGTTTCTCATTATGTTCACACGATTTCATATCGGTATCATATACTCAGTAATAATGGGGTTATAATGTTCTATCGAAGACACACATTTTCTATACGCATTTGGTCATAAGACTATTTTCGAAGTTATAAGAACTGTTTTTGTTTGAAGAGGTTTCTAATTATGTTCACACGATTTCATATCGGTATCATATACTCAGTAATAATGGGGTTATAATGGTCTATCGAATACACACATTTTCTATACGCATTTGGTCATAAGACTATTTTCGGAGTTATAAGAACTGTTTTTTCGAAGGTTTCTCATTATGTTCACACGATTTCATATCGGTATCATATACTCAGTAATAATGGGGTTATAATGTTCTATCGAATACACACATTTTCTATACGCATTTGGTCATAAGACTATTTTCGGAGTTATAAGAACTATTGTTCGAAGAGGTTTCTAATTATGTTCACACGATTTCATATCGGTAACATATACTCAGTAATAATGGGGTTATAATGGTCTATCGAATAAACACATTCCTATACGCATTTGGTCATACGACTATTTTCAGAGTTATAAGAACTATTGTTCGAAGAGGTTTCTAATTATGTTCACACGATTTTATATCGGTATCATATACTCAGTAATAATGGGGTTATAATGTTGTATCGAATACACACATTTTCTATACGCATTTGGTCATAAGACTATTTTCGGAGTTATAAGAACTGTTTTTTCGAAGAAGTTTCTCATTATGTTCACACGATTTCATATCGGTATCATACACTCAGTAATAATGGGGTTATAATGTTCTATCGAATACACACATTTTCTATACGCATTTGGTCATAAGACTATTTTCGGAGTTATAAGAACTATTGTTCGAAGAGGTTTCTAATTATGTTCACACGATTTTATATCGGTATCATATACTCAGTAATAATGGGGTTATAATGGTATAACGAATACACACATTTTCTATACGCATTTGGTCATAAGACTATTTTCGAAGTTATAAGAACTGTTTTTGTTTGAAGAGGTTTCTAATTATGTTCACACGATTTCATATCGGTATCATATACTCAGTAATAATGGGGTTATAATGTTCTATCGAATACACACATTTTCTATACGCATTTGGTCATAAGACTATTTTCGGAGTTATAAGAACTATTGTTCGAAGAAGTTTCTCATTATGTTCACACGATTTCATATCGGTATCATATACTCAGTAATAATGGGGTTATAATGGTCTATCGAATACACACATTTTCTATACGCATTTGGTCATAAGACTATTTTCGGAGTTATAAGAACTATTGTTCGAAGAGGTTTCTAATTATGTTCACACGATTTTATATCGGTATCATATACTCAGTAATAATGGGGTTATAATGGTCTATCGAATACACACATTTTCTATACGCATTTGGTCATAAGACTATTTTCGGAGTTATAAGAACTGTTTTTTCGAAGAAGTTTCTCATTATGTTCACACGATTTCATATCGGTATCATATACTCAGTAATAATGGGGTTATAATGTTCTATCGAAGACACACATTTTCTATACGCATTTGGTCATAAGACTATTTTCGAAGTTATAAGAACTGTTTTTGTTTGAAGAGGTTTCTAATTATGTTCACACGATTTCATATCGGTATCATATACTCAGTAATAATGGGGTTATAATGTTCTATCGAATACACACATTTTCTATACGCATTTGGTCATAAGACTATTTTCGGAGTTATAAGAACTATTGTTCGAAGAGGTTTCTAATTATGTTCACACGATTTTATATCGGTATCATATACTCAGTAATAATGGGGTTATAATGGTCTATCGAATACACACATTTTCTATACGCATTTGGTCATAAGACTATTTTCGGAGTTATAAGAACTATTGTTCGAAGAAGTTTCTCATTATGTTCACACGATTTCATATCGGTATCATATACTCAGTAATAATGGGGTTATAATGGTCTATCGAATACACACATTTTCTATACGCATTTGGTCATAAGACTATTTTCGGAGTTATAAGAACTGTTTTTGTTTGAAGAGGTTTCTAATTATGTTCACACGATTTCATATCGGTATCATATACTCAGTAATAATGGGGTTATAATGTTCTATCGAATACACACATTTTCTATACGCATTTGGTCATAAGACTATTTTCGGAGTTATAAGAACTATTGTTCGAAGAAGTTTCTCATTATGTTCACACGATTTCATATCGGTATCATATACTCAGTAATAATGGGGTTATAATGGTCTATCGAATACACACATTTTCTATACGCATTTGGTCATAAGACTATTTTCGGAGTTATAAGAACTGTTTTTTCGAAGAAGTTTCTCATTATGTTCACACGATTTCATATCGGTATCATATACTCAGTAATAATGGGGTTATAATGTTCTATCGAAGACACACATTTTCTATACGCATTTGGTCATAAGACTATTTTAGAAGTTATAAGAACTGTTTTTGTTTGAAGAGGTTTCTAATTATGTTCACACGATTTCATATCGGTATCATATACTCAGTAATAATGGGGTTATAATGTTCTATCGAATACACACATTTTCTATACGCATTTGGTCATAAGACTATTTTCGGAGTTATAAGAACTATTGTTCGAAGAAGTTTCTCATTATGTTCACACGATTTCATATCGGTATCATATACTCAGTAATAATGGGGTTATAATGGTCTATCGAATACACACATTTTCTATACGCATTTGGTCATAAGACTATTTTCGGAGTTATAAGAACTATTGTTCGAAGAGGTTTCTAATTATGTTCACACGATTTTATATCGGTATCATATACTCAGTAATAATGGGGTTATAATGGTCTATCGAATACACACATTTTCTATACGCATTTGGTCATAAGACTATTTTCGGAGTTATAAGAACTGTTTTTTCGAAGAAGTTTCTCATTATGTTCACACGATTTCATATCGGTATCATATACTCAGTAATAATGGGGTTATAATGTTCTATCGAATACACACATTTTCTATACGCATTTGGTCATAAGACTATTTTCGGAGTTATAAGAACTGTTTTTTCGAAGAAGTTTCTCATTATGTTCACACGATTTCATATCGGTATCATACACTCAGTAATAATGGGGTTATAATGTTCTATCGAATACACACATTTTCTATACGCATTTGGTCATAAGACTATTTTCGGAGTTATAAGAACTATTGTTCGAAGAGGTTTCTAATTATGTTCACACGATTTTATATCGGTATCATATACTCAGTAATAATGGGGTTATAATGGTATAACGAATACACACATTTTCTATACGCATTTGGTCATAAGACTATTTTCGAAGTTATAAGAACTGTTTTTGTTTGAAGAGGTTTCTAATTATGTTCACACGATTTCATATCGGTATCATATACTCAGTAATAATGGGGTTATAATGTTCTATCGAATACACACATTTTCTATACGCATTTGGTCATAAGACTATTTTCGGAGTTATAAGAACTATTGTTCGAAGAAGTTTCTCATTATGTTCACACGATTTCATATCGGTATCATATACTCAGTAATAATGGGGTTATAATGGTCTATCGAATACACACATTTTCTATACGCATTTGGTCATAAGACTATTTTCGGAGTTATAAGAACTATTGTTCGAAGAAGTTTCTCATTATGTTCACACGATTTCATATCGGTATCATATACTCAGTAATAATGGGGTTATAATGGTCTATCGAATAAACACATTCCTATACGCATTTGGTCAAAGGCCTACCGTCGAAGTTATAAAAACTGTTTTTTCGAAGAAGTTTCTCTTTATGTTCACACGATTTCATATCGGTATCATATACTCAGTAATAATGGGGTTATAATGGTCTATCGAATACACACATTTTCTATACGCATTTGGTCATAAGACTATTTTCGGAGTTATAAGAACTGTTTTTTCGAAGAAGTTTCTCATTATGTTCACACGATTTCATATCGGTATCATATACTCAGTAATAATGGGGTTATAATGTTCTATCGAATACACACATTTTCTATACGCATTTGGTCATAAGACTATTTTCGGAGTTATAAGAACTATTGTTCGAAGAGGTTTCTAATTATGTTCACACGATTTCATATCGGTATCATATACTCAGTAATAATGGGGTTATAATGGTCTATCGAATACACACATTTTCTATACGCATTTGGTCATAAGACTATTTTCGAAGTTATAAGAACTGTTTTTGTTTGAAGAGGTTTCTAATTATGTTCACACGATTTCATATCGGTATCATATACTCAGTAATAATGGGGTTATAATGTTCTATCGAATACACACATTTTCTATACGCATTTGGTCATAAGACTATTTTCGGAGTTATAAGAACTATTGTTCGAAGAGGTTTCTAATTATGTTCACACGATTTCATATCGGTAACATATACTCAGTAATAATGGGGTTATAATGGTCTATCTAATAAACACATTCCTATACGCATTTGGTCATACGACTATTTTCAGAGTTATAAGAACTATTGTTCGAAGAGGTTTCTAATTATGTTCACACGATTTTATATCGGTATCATATACTCAGTAATAATGGGGTTATAATGTTGTATCGAATACACACATTTTCTATACGCATTTGGTCATAAGACTATTTTCGGAGTTATAAGAACTGTTTTTTCGAAGAAGTTTCTCATTATGTTCACACGATTTCATATCGGTATCATACACTCATTAATAATGGGGTTATAATGTTCTATCGAATACACACATTTTCTATACGCATTTGGTCATAAGACTATTTTCGGAGTTATAAGAACTATTGTTCGAAGAGGTTTCTAATTATGTTCACACGATTTCATATCGGTAACATATACTCAGTAATAATGGGGTTATAATGGTCTATCGAATAAACACATTCCTATACGCATTTGGTCATAAGACTATTTTCGGAGTTATAAGAACTATTGTTCGAAGAGGTTTCTAATTATGTTCACACGATTTTATATCGGTATCATATACTCAGTAATAATGGGGTTATAATGGTCTATCGAATACACACACATTTTCTATACGCATTTGGTCATAAGACTATTTTCGGAGTTATAAGAACTATTGTTCGAAGAGGTTTCTAATTATGTTCACACGATTTCATATCGGTAACATATACTCAGTAATAATGGGGTTATAATGGTCTATCGAATAAACACATTCCTATACGCATTTGGTCAAAGGCCTACCGTCGAAGTTATAAAAACTGTTTTTTCGAAGAAGTTTCTCTTTATGTTCACACGATTTCATATCGGTATCATATACTCAGTAATAATGGGGTTATAATGGTCTATCGAATACACACATTTTCTATACGCATTTGGTCATACGACTATTTTCGAAGTTATAAGAACTGTTTTTGTTCGAAGAAGTTTCTCTTTATGTTCACACGATTTCATATCGGTATCATATACTCAGTAATAATGGGGTTATAATGTTCTATCGAATACACACATTTTCTATACGCATTTGGTCATAAGACTATTTTCGGAGTTATAAGAACTATTGTTCGAAGAGGTTTCTAATTATGTTCACACGATTTTATATCGGTATCATATACTCAGTAATAATGGGGTTATAATGGTCTATCGAATACACACACATTTTCTATACGCATTTGGTCATAAGACTATTTTCGGAGTTATAAGAACTATTGTTCGAAGAGGTTTCTAATTATGTTCACACGATTTCATATCGGTAACATATACTCAGTAATAATGGGGTTATAATGGTCTATCGAATAAACACATTCCTATACGCATTTGGTCAAAGGCCTACCGTCGAAGTTATAAAAACTGTTTTTTTCGAAGAAGTTTCTCTTTATGTTCACACGATTTCATATCGGTATCATATACTCAGTAATAATGGGGTTATAATGGTCTATCGAATACACACATTTTCTATACGCATTTGGTCATAAGACTATTTTCGGAGTTATAAGAACTGTTTTTTCGAAGAAGTTTCTCATTATGTTCACACGATTTCATATCGGTATCATATACTCAGTAATAATGGGGTTATAATGTTCTATCGAATACACACATTTTCTATACGCATTTGGTCATAAGACTATTTTCGGAGTTATAAGAACTATTGTTCGAAGAGGTTTCTAATTATGTTCACACGATTTCATATCGGTATCATATACTCAGTAATAATGGGGTTATAATGTTCTATCGAATACACACATTTTCTATACGCATTTGGTCATACGACTATTTTCGGAGTTATAAGAACTATTGTTTGAAGAGGTTTCTAATTATGTTCACACGATTTCATATCGGTATCATATACTCAGTAATAATGGGGTTATAATGTTCTATCGAATACACACATTTTCTATACGCATTTGGTCATAAGACTATTTTCGGAGTTATAAAAACTGTTTTTTCGAAGAAGTTTCTCATTATGTTCACACGATTTCATATCGGTATCATATACTCAGTAATAATGGGGTTATAATGGTCTATCGAATACACACATTTTCTATACGCATTTGGTCATAAGACTATTTTCGAAGTTATAAGAACTGTTTTTGTTTGAAGAGGTTTCTAATTATGTTCACACGATTTCATATCGGTATCATATACTCAGTAATAATGGGGTTATAATGTTCTATCGAATACACCCATTTTCTATACGCATTTGGTCATAAGACTATTTTCGGAGTTATAAGAACTATTGTTCGAAGAGGTTTCTAATTATGTTCACACGATTTCATATCGGTAACATATACTCAGTAATAATGGGGTTATAATGGTCTATCGAATAAACACATTCCTATACGCATTTGGTCATACGACTATTTTCAGAGTTATAAGAACTATTGTTCGAAGAGGTTTCTAATTATGTTCACACGATTTTATATCGGTATCATATACTCAGTAATAATGGGGTTATAATGTTGTATCGAATACACACATTTTCTATACGCATTTGGTCATAAGACTATTTTCGGAGTTATAAGAACTGTTTTTTCGAAGAAGTTTCTCATTATGTTCACACGATTTCATATCGGTATCATACACTCAGTAATAATGGGGTTATAATGTTCTATCGAATACACACATTTTCTATACGCATTTGGTCATAAGACTATTTTCGGAGTTATAAGAACTATTGTTCGAAGAGGTTTCTAATTATGTTCACACGATTTTATATCGGTATCATATACTCAGTAATAATGGGGTTATAATGGTATAACGAATACACACATTTTCTATACGCATTTGGTCATAAGACTATTTTCGAAGTTATAAGAACTATTGTTCGAAGAGGTTTCTAATTATGTTCACACGATTTCATATCGGTAACATATACTCAGTAATAATGGGGTTATAATGTTGTATCGAATACACACATTTTCTATACGCATTTGGTCATAAGACTATTTTCGGAGTTATAAGAACTGTTTTTTCGAAGAAGTTTCTCATTATGTTCACACGATTTCATATCGGTATCATACACTCAGTAATAATGGGGTTATAATGTTCTATCGAATACACACATTTTCTATACGCATTTGGTCATAAGACTATTTTCGGAGTTATAAGAACTATTGTTCGAAGAGGTTTCTAATTATGTTCACACGATTTTATATCGGTATCATATACTCAGTAATAATGGGGTTATAATGGTCTATCGAATACACACATTTTCTATACGCATTTGGTTATAAGTTTTTTTCGAAGTTATAAGAACTATTTTTGTCCGAAGAAGATTCTCATTATGTTCACACGATTTCATATCGGTATCATATACTCAGTAATAATGGGGTTATAATGTTCTATCGAATACACACATTTTCTATACGCATTTGGTCATAAGACTATTTTCGGAGTTATAAGAACTGTTTTTTCGAAGAAGTTTCTCATTATGTTCACACGATTTCATATCGGTATCATACACTCAGTAATAATGGGGTTATAATGTTCTATCGAATACACACATTTTCTATACGCATTTGGTCATAAGACTATTTTCGGAGTTATAAGAACTATTGTTCGAAGAGGTTTCTAATTATGTTCACACGATTTTATATCGGTATCATATACTCAGTAATAATGGGGTTATAATGGTATAACGAATACACACATTTTCTATACGCATTTGGTCATAAGACTATTTTCGGAGTTATAAGAACTGTTTTTTCGAAGAAGTTTCTCATTATGTTCACACGATTTCATATCGGTATCATATACTCAGTAATAATGGGGTTATAATGGTCTATCGAATACACACATTTTCTATACGCATTTGGTCATAAGATTTTTTTCGGAGTTATAAGAACTATTGTTCGAAGAGGTTTCTAATTATGTTCACACGATTTTATATCGGTATCATATACTCAGTAATAATGGGGTTATAATGGTATAACGAATACACACATTTTCTATACGCATTTGGTCATAAGACTATTTTCGAAGTTATAAGAACTATTGTTCGAAGAGGTTTCTAATTATGTTCACACGATTTCATATCGGTAACATATACTCAGTAATAATGGGGTTATAATGTTGTATCGAATACACACATTTTCTATACGCATTTGGTCATAAGACTATTTTCGGAGTTATAAGAACTGTTTTTTCGAAGAAGTTTCTCATTATGTTCACACGATTTCATATCGGTATCATACACTCAGTAATAATGGGGTTATAATGTTCTATCGAATACACACATTTTCTATACGCATTTGGTCATAAGACTATTTTCGGAGTTATAAGAACTATTGTTCGAAGAGGTTTCTAATTATGTTCACACGATTTTATATCGGTATCATATACTCAGTAATAATGGGGTTATAATGGTCTATCGAATACACACATTTTCTATACGCATTTGGTTATAAGTTTTTTTCGAAGTTATAAGAACTATTTTTGTCCGAAGAAGATTCTCATTATGTTCACACGATTTCATATCGGTATCATATACTCAGTAATAATGGGGTTATAATGTTCTATCGAATACACACATTTTCTATACGCATTTGGTCATAAGACTATTTTCGGAGTTATAAGAACTGTTTTTTCGAAGAAGTTTCTCATTATGTTCACACGATTTCATATCGGTATCATACACTCAGTAATAATGGGGTTATAATGTTCTATCGAATACACACATTTTCTATACGCATTTGGTCATAAGACTATTTTCGGAGTTATAAGAACTATTGTTCGAAGAGGTTTCTAATTATGTTCACACGATTTTATATCGGTATCATATACTCAGTAATAATGGGGTTATAATGGTATAACGAATACACACATTTTCTATACGCATTTGGTCATAAGACTATTTTCGAAGTTATAAGAACTGTTTTTTCGAAGAAGTTTCTCATTATGTTCACACGATTTCATATCGGTATCATACACTCAGTAATAATGGGGTTATAATGTTCTATCGAATACACACATTTTCTATACGCATTTGGTCATAAGACTATTTTCGGAGTTATAAGAACTATTGTTCGAAGAGGTTTCTAATTATGTTCACACGATTTCATATCGGTATCATATACTCAGTAATAATGGGGTTATAATGGTCTATCGAATACACACATTTTCTATACGCATTTGGTCATAAGACTATTTTCGGAGTTATAAGAACTGTTTTTTCGAAGGTTTCTCATTATGTTCACACGATTTCATATCGGTATCATATACTCAGTAATAATGGGGTTATAATGTTCTATCGAAGACACACATTTTCTATACGCATTTGGTCATAAGACTATTTTCGAAGTTATAAGAACTGTTTTTGTTTGAAGAGGTTTCTAATTATGTTCACACGATTTCATATCGGTATCATATACTCAGTAATAATGGGGTTATAATGGTCTATCGAATACACACATTTTCTATACGCATTTGGTCATAAGACTATTTTCGGAGTTATAAGAACTATTGTTCGAAGAGGTTTCTAATTATGTTCACACGATTTCATATCGGTAACATATACTCAGTAATAATGGGGTTATAATGGTCTATCGAATAAACACATTCCTATACGCATTTGGTCATAAGACTATTTTCGGAGTTATAAGAACTATTGTTCGAAGAGGTTTCTAATTATGTTCACACGATTTTATATCGGTATCATATACTCAGTAATAATGGGGTTATAATGGTCTATCGAATACACACACATTTTCTATACGCATTTGGTCATAAGACTATTTTCGGAGTTATAAGAACTATTGTTCGAAGAGGTTTCTAATTATGTTCACACGATTTCATATCGGTAACATATACTCAGTAATAATGGGGTTATAATGGTCTATCGAATAAACACATTCCTATACGCATTTGGTCAAAGGCCTACCGTCGAAGTTATAAAAACTGTTTTTTCGAAGAAGTTTCTCTTTATGTTCACACGATTTCATATCGGTATCATATACTCAGTAATAATGGGGTTATAATGGTCTATCGAATACACACATTTTCTATACGCATTTGGTCATACGACTATTTTCGAAGTTATAAGAACTGTTTTTGTTCGAAGAAGTTTCTCTTTATGTTCACACGATTTCATATCGGTATCATATACTCAGTAATAATGGGGTTATAATGTTCTATCGAATACACACATTTTCTATACGCATTTGGTCATAAGACTATTTTCGGAGTTATAAGAACTATTGTTCGAAGAGGTTTCTAATTATGTTCACACGATTTTATATCGGTATCATATACTCAGTAATAATGGGGTTATAATGGTCTATCGAATACACACACATTTTCTATACGCATTTGGTCATAAGACTATTTTCGGAGTTATAAGAACTATTGTTCGAAGAGGTTTCTAATTATGTTCACACGATTTCATATCGGTAACATATACTCAGTAATAATGGGGTTATAATGGTCTATCGAATAAACACATTCCTATACGCATTTGGTCAAAGGCCTACCGTCGAAGTTATAAAAACTGTTTTTTCGAAGAAGTTTCTCTTTATGTTCACACGATTTCATATCGGTATCATATACTCAGTAATAATGGGGTTATAATGGTCTATCGAATACACACATTTTCTATACGCATTTGGTCATAAGACTATTTTCGGAGTTATAAGAACTGTTTTTTCGAAGAAGTTTCTCATTATGTTCACACGATTTCATATCGGTATCATATACTCAGTAATAATGGGGTTATAATGGTCTATCGAATACACACATTTTCTATACGCATTTGGTCATAAGACTATTTTCGAAGTTATAAGAACTGTTTTTGTTTGAAGAGGTTTCTAATTATGTTCACACGATTTTATATCGGTATCATATACTCAGTAATAATGGGGTTATAATGGTCTATCGAATACACACATTTTCTATACGCATTATTATGCATTATGTTCACACGATTTCATATCGGTATCATATACTCAGTAATAATGGGGTTATAATGTTCTATCGAAGACACACATTTTCTATACGCATTTGGTCATAAGACTATTTTCGAAGTTATAAGAACTGTTTTTGTTTGAAGAGGTTTCTAATTATGTTCACACGATTTCATATCGGTATCATATACTCAGTAATAATGGGGTTATAATGGTCTATCGAATACACACATTTTCTATACGCATTTGGTTATAAGTTTTTTTCGAAGTTATAAGAACTATTTTTGTCCGAAGAAGATTCTCATTATGTTCACACGATTTCATATCGGTATCATATACTCAGTAATAATGGGGTTATAATGTTCTATCGAATACACACATTTTCTATACGCATTTGGTCATAAGACTATTTTCGGAGTTATAAGAACTATTGTTCGAAGAGGTTTCTAATTATGTTCACACGATTTCATATCGGTATCATATACTCAGTAATAATGGGGTTATAATGGTCTATCGAATACACACATTTTCTATACGCATTTGGTCATAAGACTATTTTCGGAGTTATAAGAACTGTTTTTTCGAAGAAGTTTCTCATTATGTTCACACGATTTCATATCGGTATCATATACTCAGTAATAATGGGGTTATAATGGTCTATCGAATACACACATTTTCTATACGCATTTGGTCATAAGATTTTTTTCGGAGTTATAAGAACTATTGTTCGAAGAGGTTTCTAATTATGTTCACACGATTTTATATCGGTATCATATACTCAGTAATAATGGGGTTATAATGGTCTATCGAATACACACATTTTCTATACGCATTTGGTCATAAGACTATTTTCGGAGTTATAAGAACTATTGTTCGAAGAGGTTTCTAATTATGTTCACACGATTTTATATCGGTATCATATACTCAGTAATAATGGGGTTATAATGGTCTATCGAATACACACATTTTCTATACGCATTTGGTCATACGACTATTTTCGGAGTTATAAGAACTATTGTTCGAAGAGGGTTCTAATTATGTTCACACGATTTTATATCGGTATCATATACTCAGTAACAATGGGGTTATAATGGTCTATCGAGTACACACATTTTCTATACGCATTTGGTCATACGACTATTTTCAGAGTTATAAGAACTATTGTTCGAAGAGGTTTCTAATTATGTTCACACGATTTTATATCGGTATCATATACTCAGTAATAATGGGGTTATAATGTTCTATCGAATACACACATTTTTTATACGCATTTGGTCATAAGACTATTTTCGGAGTTATAAGAACTGTTTTTTCGAAGAAGTTTCTCATTATGTTCACACGATTTTATATCGGTATCATACACTCAGTAATAATGGTGTTATAATGTTCTATCGAATACACACATTTTCTATACGCATTTGGTCATAAGTCTATTTTCGAAGTTATAAGAACTATTGGACTATCGAATACCCTTGGCTCACACATTTTCTATACGACTTGCTTATTTTCATATAATTTCTGCTTTTTTTGTCTTCCTACCTACAACCGGGGAGACTGTTTCTTTTAGAGACTCTACGAGCGTTCTCAGATTTGGACATATCCTTATCTGGGACAGCTCCTTGTAGCTTGGGATCGGCCGCAGTCGAGGTGAAAGGCAATGGCATTTCGCCCTCGCTGTAACCATTCCCATGCCGCCTCCTCCAGATGCACGCGATGAACTCTGATCCGCTGACTGGCAAAATCTTCCACTAGCAGCCAGGTATCTCCTTAGCGTAGGACAAGTCCTTAGCTGAGTTGACGCCTGGTTTTTCGGGTTTAGACCTACTCAAGGCGGAAGGCAAACGGCATTCCTCCCTTGGTCCAGTCATCTTCCCTACCCCTTTTGGATTCTCTTTTGTCTTTTCGTTTTGGTTGCTTAGCCGTTTCCCTTTCCGTAAAGGAACTGTGGTCGCGGCTCTGAAACCTATTTCGAGCAGCCGACGTTCATTTTTGCGCATTTTAAGTCTTTTCTACTAATGTACTGGACAGCTTGTTGCTTTCCGCCAAGTTCGCCGAATTGACAGCTGAGACTTCGGTTAAATCCAAACATTCAGTGTCCTTTGGCTTACTTGGCTTATTAACAACAGTAACTACACTTTACAGGTTCGAGTCAGCCTGTCCCGGTAAAACACTATTGTCAACTTTGTCGGCTTCTTGTTTTTCGGTGCCAAATGCAACAGACCCGTGCCCCGATAGGCTAAGGCATATCACAGGCATTGGTGGTCGCAGGAGAGCTCTCTCGCTCGAGATCTCAAGGAAGTCAGCCTTTGGTGGGACGTATCGCACTCCAAAGACTGACTTTCTAAGAAGTCAAGAACATTTTAAAACCTTTGTTTGTCGTTGTCCTCTATGTGTTTCTTTTTCCACAACTTTTTAATCAATAATTACCTTTCCCTGATATTGAATATCGAAACTTTTTCCCGCTATTACATACTCGGATATATAATGGTATTTAAAATATCTCTAGTGCTCTAACAGACAATTTCTATCGTATTCAAACGCTCTCGTTTTAATGATATGGACTCAGTAAGAACAGGCTTCGTATATTCTTTACAAACGCAAATACACACAGTCCACCCATTTTAAAATAAGACTGTACTTTCGAAGCTTCCAGAACGCTTTTCAAATGGTGTCAAATTCAAACGCTCTCGTTTTAATGAAATGGACTCAGTAAGAACAGGCTTCGTATAATCTTTACAAACGCAAATACACACAGTCCACCCATTTTAAAATAAGACTGTACTTTCGAAGCTTCCAGAACGCTTTTCAAATGGTGTCAAATTCAAACGCTCTCGTTTTAATGAAATGGACTCAGTAAGAACAGGCTTCGTATAATCTTTACAAACGCAAATACACACAGTCTACTCATTTTAAAATAAGACTGTACTTTCGAAGCTTCCAGAACGCTTTTCAAATGGTGTCAAATTCAAACGCTCTCGTTTTAATGAAATGGACTCAGTAAGAACAGGCTTCGTATATTCTTTACAAACGCAAATAATTACAATCCACTCATTTTAAAATAAGACAGGTAGGTAGGTACATTCGAAGTTTCCAGAACACTTTTCAAATATTGTCAAATTCAAACGACCTCGTTTTAATGAAATGGACTCAGTAAGAACAGGCTTCGTATAATCTTTACAAACGCAAATACACACAGTCTACTCATTTTAAAATAAGACTGTACTTTCGAAGCTTCCAGAACGCTTTTCAAATGGTGTCAAATTCAAACGCTCTCGTTTTAATGAAATGGACTCAGTAAGAACAGGCTTCGTATAATCTTTACAAACGCAAATACACACAGTCCACCCATTTTAAAATAAGACTGTACTTTCGAAGCTTCCAGAACGCTTTTCAAATGGTGTCAAATTCAAACGCTCTCGTTTTAATGAAATGGACTCAGTAAGAACAGGCTTCGTATATTCTTTACAAACGCAAATAATTACAATCCACTCATTTTAAAATAAGACAGGTAGGTAGGTACATTCGAAGTTTCCAGAACACTTTTCAAATATTGTCAAATTCAAACGACCTCGTTTTAATGATATGGACTCAGTAAGAACAGGGTTCGTATATTTTTTACAAACGCAAATACACACAGTCCGCTCATTTTAAAATAAGACTGTACTTTCGAAGCTTCCAGAACGCTTTTCAAATGGTGTCAAATTCAAACGCTCTCGTTTTAATGAAATGGACTCAGTAAGAACAGGGTTCGTATATTCTTTACAAACGCAAATAATTACAATCCACTCATTTTAAAATAAGACAGGTAGGTAGGTACATTCGAAGTTTCCAGAACACTTTTCAAATATTGTCAAATTCAAACGACCTCGTTTTAATGAAATGGACTCAGTAAGAACAGGCTTCGTATAATCTTTACAAACGCAAATACACACAGTCCACTCATTTTAAAATAAGACAGGTAGGTAGGTACATTCGAAGTTTCCAGAACACTTTTCAAATATTGTCAAATTCAAACGACCTCGTTTTAATGAAATGGACTCAGTAAGAACAGGCTTCGTATAATCTTTACAAACGCAAATACACACAGTCCACCCATTTTAAAATAAGACTGTACTTTCGAAGCTTACAGAACGCTTTTCAAATGCTCTCGTTTTAATGAAATGGACTCAGTAAGAACAGGCTTCGTATATTCTTTACAAACGCAAATAATTACAATCCACTCATTTTAAAATAAGACAGGTAGGTAGGTACATTCGAAGTTTCCAGAACGCTTTTCAAATATTGTCAAATTCAAACGACCTCGTTTTAATGATATATACTCAGTAAGAACAGGCTTCGTATATTCTTTACAAACGCAAATACACACAGTCCACCCATTTTAAAATAAGACTGTACTTTCGAAGCTTCCAGAACGCTTTTCAAATGGTGTCAAATTCAAACGCTCTCGTTTAATGAAATGGACTCAGTAAGAACAGGCTTCGTATATTCTTTACAAACGCAAATACACACAGTCCACCCATTTTAAAATAAGACTGTACTTTCGAAGCTTCCAGAACGCTTTTCAAATGGTGTCAAATTCAAACGCTCTCGTTTTAATGATATGGACTCAGTAAGAACAGGGTTCGTATATTCTTTACAAACGCAAATACACACAGTCCACCCATTTTAAAATAAGACTGTACTTTCGAAGCTTCCAGAACGCTTTTCAAATGGTGTCAAATTCAAACGCTCTCGTTTTAATGAAATGGACTCAGTAAGAACAGGCTTCGTATAATCTTTACAAACGCAAATACACACAGTCCACCCATTTTAAAATAAGACTGTACTTTCGAAGCTTCCAGAACGCTTTTCAAATGTGTCAAATTCAAACGCTCTCGTTTTTAATGAAATGGACTCAGTAAGAACAGGGTTCGTATATTCTTTACAAACGCAAATAATTACAATCCACTCATTTTAAAATAAGACAGGTAGGTAGGTACATTCGAAGTTTCCAGAACACTTTTCAAATATTGTCAAATTCAAACGACCTCGTTTTAATGAAATGGACTCAGTAAGAACAGGCTTCGTATATTCTTTACAAACGCAAATACACACAGTCCACCCATTTTAAAATAAGACTGTACTTTCGAAGCTTCCAGAACGCTTTTCAAATGGTGTCAAATTCAAACGCTCTCGTTTTAATGATATGGACTCAGTAAGAACAGGGTTCGTATATTCTTTACAAACGCAAATACACACAGTCCACCCATTTTAAAATAAGACTGTACTTTCGAAGCTTCCAGAACGCTTTTCAAATGGTGTCAAATTCAAACGCTCTCGTTTTAATGATATGGACTCAGTAAGAACAGGGTTCGTATATTCTTTACAAACGCAAATACACACAGTCCACCCATTTTAAAATAAGACTGTACTTTCGAAGCTTCCAGAACGCTTTTCAAATGGTGTCAAATTCAAACGCTCTCGTTTTAATGAAATGGACTCAGTAAGAACAGGCTTCGTATAATCTTTACAAACGCAAATACACACAGTCCACCCATTTTAAAATAAGACTGTACTTTCGAAGCTTCCGGAACGCTTTTCAAATGGTGTCAAACTCAAACGACCTCGTTTTAATGATATGGACTCAGTAAGAACAGGGTTCGTATATTCTTTACAAACGCAAATACACACAGTCCGCTCATTTTAAAATAAGACTGTACTTTCGAAGCTTCCAGAACGCTTTTCAAATGGTGTCAAATTCAAACGCTCTCGTTTTAATGATATGGACTCAGTAAGAACAGGCTTCGTATATTCTTTACAAACGCAAATACACACAGTCCACCCATTTTAAAATAAGACTGTACTTTCGAAGCTTCCAGAACGCCTTTCAAATTCAAACGCTCTCGTTTTAATGATATGGACTCAGTAAGAACAGTGTTCGTATATTCTTTACAAACGCAAATACACACAGTCCGCTCATTTTAAAATAAGACTGTACTTTCGAAGCTTCCAGAACGCTTTTCAAATGGAGTCAAATTCAAACGCTCTCGTTTTAATGAAATGGACTCAGTAAGAACAGGCTTCGTATATTCTTTACAAACGCAAATACACACAGTCCGCTCATTTTAAAATAAGACTGTACTTTCGAAGCTTCCAGAACGCTTTTCAAATGGTGTCAAATTCAAACGCTCTCGTTTTAATGATATGGACTCAGTAAGAACAGGCTTCGTATATTCTTTACAAACGCAAATACACACAGTCCACCCATTTTAAAATAAGACTGTACTTTCGAAGCTTCCAGAACGCTTTTCAAATGGTGTCAAATTCAAACGCTCTCGTTTTAATGATATGGACTCAGTAAGAACAGGGTTCGTATATTCTTTACAAACGCAAATACACACAGTCCGCTCATTTTAAAATAAGACTGTACTTTCGAAGCTTCCAGAACGCTTTTCAAATGGTGTCAAATTCAAACGACCTCGTTTTAATGAAATGGACTCAGTAAGAACAGGCTTCGTATATTCTTTACAAACGCAAATACACACAGTCCGCTCATTTTAAAATAAGACTGTACTTTCGAAGCTTCCAGAACACTTTTCAAATATTGTCAAATTCAAACGCTCTCGTTTTAATGATATGGACTCAGTAAGAACAGGGTTCGTATATTCTTTACAAACGCAAATACACACAGTCCACCCATTTTAAAATAAGACTGTACTTTCGAAGCTTCCAGAACGCTTTTCAAATGCTCTCGTTTTAATGAAATGGACTCAGTAAGAACAGGCTTCGTATATTCTTTACAAACGCAAATAATTACAATCCACTCATTTTAAAATAAGACAGGTAGGTAGGTACATTCGAAGTTTCCAGAACACTTTTCAAATATTGTCAAATTCAAACGACCTCGTTTTAATGAAATGGACTCAGTAAGAACAGGCTTCGTATAATCTTTACAAACGCAAATACACACAGTCCACCCATTTTAAAATAAGACTGTACTTTCGAAGCTTCCAGAACGCTTTTCAAATGCTCTCGTTTTAATGAAATGGACTCAGTAAGAACAGGCTTCGTATATTCTTTACAAACGCAAATAATTACAATCCACTCATTTTAAAATAAGACAGGTAGGTAGGTACATTCGAAGTTTCCAGAACACTTTTCAAATATTGTCAAATTCAAACGACCTCGTTTTAATGAAATGGACTCAGTAAGAACAGGCTTCGTATAATCTTTACAAACGCAAATACACACAGTCCACCCATTTTAAAATAAGACTGTACTTTCGAAGCTTCCAGAACGCTTTTCAAATGCTCTCGTTTTAATGAAATGGACTCAGTAAGAACAGGCTTCGTATATTCTTTACAAACGCAAATAATTACAATCCACTCATTTTAAAATAAGACAGGTAGGTAGGTACATTCGAAGTTTCCAGAACACTTTTCAAATATTGTCAAATTCAAACGACCTCGTTTTAATGAAATGGACTCAGTAAGAACAGGCTTCGTATAATCTTTACAAACGCAAATACACACAGTCCACCCATTTTAAAATAAGACTGTACTTTCGAAGCTTCCAGAACGCTTTTCAAATGCTCTCGTTTTAATGAAATGGACTCAGTAAGAACAGGCTTCGTATATTCTTTACAAACGCAAATAATTACAATCCACTCATTTTAAAATAAGACAGGTAGGTAGGTACATTCGAAGTTTCCAGAACACTTTTCAAATATTGTCAAATTCAAACGACCTCGTTTTAATGAAATGGACTCAGTAAGAACAGGGTTCGTATATTCTTTACAAACGCAAATACACACAGTCCACCCATTTTAAAATAAGAGTACTTTCGAAGCTTTTGAAATGCTGTTGAAATATCGTCATGAAATTCATACGGTTTTGCTTTTTGGAGGTTATCTGAACTGTTGTTCGAAGTAGTTTCTAACCATATTCATAAGCTTCTATCTAAAAAGGTCAGTAATATTCATTCCAATACCTATAATAAGCTTTGTATATGCACTCTTGGTCATACGATTTGATTTTCGAAGTTATCGGATCTATTATTAAAAATGGGTTTCTAAACGTACTATTCATGTCTAAATATAATTTTTCCAGAAGTAATGAGGTTTTTTATAATACTCTATCGACTACCTTTAGTACAAACACTTTCTTTGCGCATTTGGTTATAATTTTTAGTTTGTATTAATTATCTAATTGACTTGACATTCTACACTATTTTTCTTTTTGTATAAATACTGAATGTCACACACCTTTCTTATAATTTTCTTTTTAAATTATTTCGTTTAATTGCACTGTATTATTTGTTTGTATTATGAAGTTAAGAATACATTTTTTCTATCCATCTTGATTCTCGAATTTATGGGAACTATTTTTCGAAGAAGTTTCTTATCATATTTATGCTATAAGTTTAATCATACTTAGTAAACATATTAATCAGCTTTATAATTGTCATCATACTGTAGTTATTTTCAAAATTATCAGAGCGTTTTTCGATATGTATTCGGACGATGTCGTTTCAAAGTCATGGAAATGGTAGAAAACGAATACATAATTTGAGAAGTGAAAAAGTGGGTTAGAGGTTATAATGCTTGTTGTGATGAATGGTTAAAAAACAAAATTAAAATCGCACAAAACAAAACAGTCAGGGAGGTTGTGAACGTGGGATCTAAGGTTCAGTCACCGGAAAACGAAAATTATTTGATTAGCATTCAAGAGTAGACATCAATCTCAATTAACTGTTCGAACTCGGCCCAAAATAATAATAAGTTCCTTTTATTGTCCCCAAACAAAAATTAAAACCTAAAAAACGAATGTTGTGGTGAGCTAGGTGTATTGTCTTAACGTCAACAATCGGGGTTTGACGCATATCTAACAAAAACAAAAAACAGACATTGTGAAATTCCCTTTTATTTGTAAATTATGTTTTTACCCCTTTAGTGTTTGTAATGCTGCCTGATTTAAAACGTTCGCGTCTATTATTAATATTTTTAAGTCATTGCAATTATTGCTAATTTTCAGAATGCCTTTAAACATTTCCTCCCTTGGGTGGTAATAGATTTTCATGATTTTTTAATATTTGTGCAGAGTTGCAGTTCGTTTTATGTCGTAGCTTATTAGAAAGTTTATGGAGTCGTAGAAAATATTGCTATTATGGCGGATTTGGCTTAGAATATTGTTTAAGATTGGTATTTTCTAATATTAATCAATTTATATTATGATAATAAGTGTTTGATTTATATAAGACTTTGATTGCTTATGATTTTAGAATTTGATAAATTGTTTACGCATTTTTACTTATTTAGAAAACGATGATCAATTGGTTAGATCCCATTTATTTATAGTTCGTCGATTCTTTGATTGAGTTCGATTAATATTTAATTTTTTTGGCGACGTAATAATTTAAGCCCCTCCCTATTATTACTCGTGATTTAAATTATTATAGTCAAGAACGAATTGATCAATTTATTTAGAAAAGATATTAATCCCATTAAAATGTTGACGTAGAATTTTTAAATTCAGTTTTTGTTTGTACCCCAATGATGCACTAGTTTTCATTTTGTTTCCTATATTCAAATTTGAATAAATTGCAGAATAGCAAAGTTCTTAAAACTATCGTAGATATTCCGTTGATATTTTTGATTTTGTGCAGAGTTGCAGAGTTGCAACTGTTATGCATTTAGTTAATTTTAGATACCCAATAAAAACTTATCTATTTAAAAAAGTATGCTTAATGGAAATTTTGCACTTAATGCGTATCTTTATATTGTAGGTAATAAAATAAAATTATCTATTGTGCGTTATGCGTATTTTTAAATATATGTAATATTATAGCTAATCAATAACTTTACTACTTACAGTTTGATGATAAAATTGTTTTGTTCGTCGGGCTATAAAATACTCATTGCAAAGCTCGTATCGTATAAACTCCGTTGAAACAGAACTGTGCGCGGACGTCAGACGAACGAATGGCTGTATAGAGGGCTCAGTATCGAATTCTAAATTATGGGAAGCGGCAAATTCGAGTTCGAAATTCGAAATTCGAAAATATCGAAAAGACGAATCGTTTTTTATGGTAGATATAAAAACAGTTGTTTTTTTTAAGGTTCAAATATTCTATTTATTTATTGCTCGCTCTTTTTTTTTCTTACTTTTTTTTTTAGTTTTTGTTGATATTTTTCTGCATTTTTTTTTTAAGTAAAAAGAGTAGTAACAAAATTTAACAAAGAATTCAATTAATTGTTTGTTCTATTAAATTTGGCCAGTTTAAATACTGTTTTGTTATCTAAAATATTTGTGGACGAAAAAAGCTAGTTATTTTCAAACTGTTTGCTTTAACAAATTATCCTGTGTTTGTTTTATGCTATGTTTAGTTAACAAAAAAATTCTTTCAAGAGATTTCTTTACATCAGTTTTTATATAGCTTAGATTGTTGTTTTTGACGACAAATTGGTCTGCCATAATTCATAAATTCTGTTTCAAAAAAAAAATGTATCTCAATATTAGATGATATTGATTTCCTTTGTCTCATCGCAGATAATGTGAACGCTTTCTGAAGGGAAGAAGAGATAGATACACCTAGGTATATTGTGCAGAGTAGAGTGAAACAATGATACACAATTAAACGCCTCGCAGAAGTCGCACACAGTCGGGTCAGAAAAAACGCATGCCTATTTATCTCTCAGTAACTCGCTTTCAGTTTCATCTGTGCATGTGTTTTCGGTACGCGCTCGTAGTGGCAAAGCAACGCACATACACATTTTTTAGTCATATTTCAGACTTTTGACTGCCTGACTATATACACTATCTTTTTTTTGAAATTCATCAGCAACTCATGTCCCAAAACTATAAATTTGCAAAGAAAAGAATTGTTTTTGTTTGTTAAGAGAAAAAATAAAATGATATTTTTGTTGGATTTTGTTTGGTGATCTTTTTTTTATAGGAAAGTTCAATGATAAACTATATTTTCTTCAGAGCCTCGAAATGGCGCTCTGCAATACTTAAGAGCTTACAAAACTAGAGCTTAATTTCTAAGTTGGGAAGGGGAAGTTTCTCTTTCGGAGAAGCTTTTTCGATTTTCGATTTATTTTCAGCTAAAGGCTTGAGCTTTTAACTCAATCTTTCGGTTAAAAGTTACACATTTCGTTTCAGCGAATTCGTACAAAAGTTTAGCTTTCAATAAAGGCGAGTTGTGAAAAAGCTTCGATTAAAAGTTTGTGGGAAATATTTGTGCCCAGTGGGCAGTGGATGAACGCAAAAAAAAAGTGAATCACAATGCATACGTATACGTTTTGATGATGAAATGGAAAATTTTTTAACTGCGCAGTTATAGAAAATTAATGATTGTGAATTTTTGAGAATTTTCTTGAAAATGTACAAAACGTTTTGCACTCTTTTTTGATTAAGGCTTTCAGTAACAATGAATCCTTACATTTAAAACAAAAATAAAAAGAAAAGGCTAAAAACTTTGCACTGTAGACGATTTCTTTTGTTTTAACTCTATTTACCTTCCTAAGCAAACCTTGAAGTGTTATACTTTCTAATTTGCTGCCCTTTCCACTTCCTTTTCCTTTTCCATGAACTATTGGATTTAGCAAATCAATCGGCAAAGGGAAACGCCCTCAAATGAAAAATAAAACTCCAGCAAAAGGACGATTTTCAAAGACTTGCTCCTTAGGAGGTTATAAATCCTCAGCTATCAATTTTATCGCAAACTGCAATCCAATATATTTAGCACTAGCCAGGATCAGATGCTGACGTAGTAATTTTCAGCAGCAATTGGTTAACACAATTTTTCTGCACTTTTGCACTTTTTTTCACAGTCATTTTTTTACCACTTTATTTCTATTTCTATTCAATAAGAGAAAAAGAGAAAGAAAATACTTTTCAAACTTTCACTGGTACACTTTCAGTACTGATATGGTAAACGACGTAATCCCAAAGAACGAATGAGAGAATTGCAAACGAACGGTGCTATTTATAGTTGGAGCTGAAACCAACGGAAAATTCCACTTTGTTCGAGAAAGTAGGGGAACTTGGTTATATACAAAGCAGGTATGTGCTTTGTGTATATAAGGGGTGGGGAATTAGTGCATCTGCTCTCTCATGGAAATGGACCTATGTGGTAGGTATGTGGTGCGGCGTGGCTTTGCATGGGGTATGTATATGGTATATCAAGCAGAACATGTGTTTTTTGCTGCGGAAAAATATGCCTTGCTTTGGGAAACTACCACGAAACGACTGTAAACGTAATAGGACTAGACTACACTATTAGAAAATGATTCATGCGCACATTTATTGATTTTTCTATGGAAACGTCTCGACAAAAATGGAGCCGATATGATATGGTGGGCTGTTTCCAATAATGGAAACGTTTAGAAACGTTTAAAATCGCAATGCTTTTAAGCTATTTCTCAACATAAAATATTACAAAAATTAAACCTACCTTCCTACGTGCAGCTAAAGAGGTACGAAAAACCATAATATGTTTCAAGGTGAACAGATAGATAGATAGATAGATAGATAGACCTAGGTAGTAGGTACCTACCTACTTACAGTCGAATTTAGTCGATTTTTAATTTATTTTTTCCCCCAATTTATAGCGCACAAAACGTAAAAATGGATGGTAAGTTTAACAACGTGGAACCGGAAAATCCTTTTTTCAAATATTTGAACAGATATTTTGTCCTTCAAAAATTTTATAGGTACCTACCTACCTAATTATTTATTTATTTATTTATTTAATTGGGAAAGGTACCTAGTTATAAACTTCCACGCAACAGCCACTTATCACGAATTCAAGATCATTTTGTACTTGAATACCTACCTACCTACCTGAGTTCTGGCAGCTGATTTTGGATTCATTGCGCTTCGAAATTGAATTGCATCCGAAATCGTTTTGCATACAGCACAGGCATTTTGTAACAATTCGGATCTATATATAGGTAAGTTCTAGGTTGACGTTGGAAGCAAATTAATTTTGTCAGAAAATAAGGAATGTTGGGACCTACATAGGTTATTCGAATTATTCCTTAAAAAATGGTCACCAGAGTGCTCAACAAATCAATTACAGTGCCACCTCAATAAAAGCAACACTCGATACGTGCAACTCCTCGATAAAAGCTAGGTACACCTCTTATGATTGTTGACTCAGTAATTGCAACTCCTCAAAAAAAGGTGACTCGATAAAGGCAACTATTGTTTCAAGAACTCTTTTTTGGTTAGCTGTTTTTTTCTTATTATTGTTTATTTTAAACATGAAGTAAGTTATCAGTTTTGGTCTGTTAATCAGTGCAAGCCACGTTTTTTCGATTATTATGAGGTGTTTAACTGTTTGTCTCATTTTTGGCGCCTATACAATTGTTTGACTCGATTATTGCAACAAACTCAATAAAAGCAACTGCCCAAATTTCTATTAGTTGCTTTTATTGAGGTCGCACTGTATGTAGGTACCTCAACATTTTTTGTAATGTACCTAATAATTATTGCTAGCATTGCTTGTTGTAAATCGTAAATTTTGTCCTTAAACTTTACACCGTACCCTTCTCATTTACTGATCAGATTCAGAAACCTAGCTCTATGGATGGATAAATGTGGGTATTTTCCTATAACTCAAGAAGTTGTATACCGATTTGAGTTAATTTCAAATAATAGGACAATTTATACCTAATAGCTTCAATGTGATTTTTTCCTACGAATCTTTCTAAAACTTGAAATAAAATTGTATGTTCCAGTCCTTAAGTTTCTTTTAAAAGGGCTCTAGGTACTTCTGAGTTCTGACTCATACGCAGGTTAAGGTTTATTTAAAGGTATGTAGGTTAGGTATTTGGGTTAATTACTAATTGGTTTTACTAATTGTTCGTAACGCTAAAGGTAAATACCTAAGTTTTCTTTTAAAGTCAGTTTTCAGATTGCTACCAAGGTAGGTAGGCAGGTACCAACCTATTTTAAATGCCTATAGTACAGGTTTTAAAGATAAATCATTGGACTAATCATAGCACCTATAAATCAATACTCTCGCTTGTACAATTTTCCTGACTACGAACAAATATTCTAGGTATTTTCACAATAACAAATAAAACAGCAAATTCAATTTATGCATACGTAGTTTACTCTATAGACAAGACCACGACCCACCCCACAATACTACATTTATGTAGGTAGGTACATAGGTACCTAGCACCTACCCATTCATATTTGAAATAAACTGCGCATCTGTCATTTTGAGTGTAAGGTACCTATCTAATAATAATTTTTCTCCAATATCATGAAAATGTAGGTATCTACCTCTACCTACCTACTGAATTCTAATTGCATACCTACCTACTCCTCGTTCGTCGCATAGGTTCCAGTATTGCATCGGTTTTCAATTTTGAAATGTGCTTTAATGTGCCCATCCCCGTCTCGTCACTTCCTTTATGTCTCATTCTCATCTCATGTGGTGTAATTGGCCGCGTTACACTGCCCGCTAGATGAACAGCCGCATGTCAAACTTCATATAAAAAAAATTTACATATCACCATAGGCGCTAGACATCTAGCACTTTTTGTGAACGAGCGTTCCTTCATCGGGGATATTTTGTGCTACATGAACAGCGGGCAGAGGATCGCGGCCATTGTTGTGACCAAAGATAATGGAATACATTTAATCATTTATCTCTGGTTGTGAGTTGTGACCACGCGTGACGGAATAATCGAGAAATTTAAGATGACGTAGTAACAGGGGGCAGAGTTTGAGTGGGGTATTCTTTTGTAGAGTAGACATAGTAAAGTACGTACATACGTAGTAGGTATAGATATAGAACTGTGCACTAGCTCTAGCCTCTAGCACTCTAGCAGTACTAGCGTATAGCACTATGGCTCTGAGTATCTTGTATGTTTTAAATATTTGTTTAACTTTTCTCCGTCCATTTATCTCTTCGATTTATTTCCCCTTTAACTAAATATACCAATACCATGGCCCATGGGTGATGCAGAGCAGACGCAGTTTATGGCACGTTGCCACGTTTGCCTTTGTTTACCACCTATATACTCTAAATACAATACCATACAATACCATACATGCATAGAGGTATACTCACTACTCAGCCACACTTTATTCATGCACACAAGGTCAGCAAAAAACTGGTTTGTTTTTGCTATATAGCACATGTACAGCCCGTCGACTTGACTTGAGACTTGACACAACAATATTGATGTCGTTTTCCATTGGTTTCACTCGGGGATTCACTCATTCTGAAATCCAATGGAACAAGAAAAATGCTTCTGGTTGAATGCAGAAATGTATTGGTGAAATGCCAAAAAATAATCTACGGCTGCTGTCAGCTGGCTTGTATAAAATACACAAATTGCACTTGTGTAGGTGCTTCTTGAGTGGATTCTGACTTCAAATCCAGAAGCGAATTTCTCTTCTCAGAATCACCAGAAGAGCATTTTTTGTGCCAATGGAACGGTTTCAGAAGTGATTTTTTCGATTCCGGACTCTCCCGGACGCTTCTTTTTGCCCAATGGAAAACGACATGAGATTTGGGAATGGATGGGGTGCCGCTGCCGGCCTGGCATCTGTCTTCATTATTATGTGGATTGGTTAGGTTTTAGGTACTTCTATTTATTTCCTTCAATTTGCAAACAAAAAATAAATGAACTTCCCCTGTTGCCAAAATTATTAAAATACATAGACTAGACATAATTTTTATTTTATGTTCACTGGTTAAGTGCAAAGTACAAAGCAATACAGTCGCGGAAATACCTACCTACCTATCTAGCAAGAAAAACATACAAAACTAATTATTGCAATGTTGCCAAAACGGAACAGAATAAAAATAGACCAAATAAGAAAACAAGTTTCTCGAAAATAAAGAAATAATTACAGATTAGGTACCTACCTACCTACAGTAAATTAGGTAGGTAGCAAGGTATAGGTATAGACATAAAGGTTAAGTTTATAGGTAGTGCTCGCTATGTGCCAGAAAGCTAGTGTTGCCATGCGTCCTCTTTTCGGAGTACATGTCCTTCCGCCCGGCCCTTTCAACGTTTTAAGAAATTGTCCTCTTTTTCCCTTAACAAGTAATTTTGAAAATTGAAAAAATCATCGAACTCTGAATTTAAAAGAAAAACATAAAAGGTCTGTTCCCTAACCATAATGAATTCGAACACATTAGTTAAATTTAGTCAAACTTCGTTCCTTTACGCAAAAGTTGGGCAGAAGAGAGCCACAAAGAGAGAACAAAACATTTCCCCTTCATAAAAAACCTGCAAATAATAGCCCAAGAAATTTCTCTGGGCTAGTTTGTTATAACTGACTTTAGCTGTCAAATCTCTCAAAAGTCAATTTGAATTGGCAGTTTATTTCGGTTTGCTTTAAAATTTGTTATTAAAAATAAATGGATAAATCCGCAAAAAAAAAATATTAAATTGAATCCGAGTAATTTTTTTAAACCACTGATGTTTATTTTTGATTTTATCGCATATGTTTTCAACAAACGTCATGCCAAACTTTCGTTCCTGTACTTTTTGGTTATATTTTCTTTTTCTGAGAGAATATATCCCCACTCCCTGATATCTGACATTTTGCCAAAATTGGCCCAAAAAGTAAGGGAACCTAAAATGAAACAGATCTTATTTTGATTTCTGACTCCTATGTGTCAGCCCTCTAAATGTCAAACTGCAAAATTTAAATGAACGCTTCATTAGGGACGTTCGGATACCTAGTTTGTGTAAAACGTCAATTAGATTTGTCTGGACTAGGTAGACGAACGCGTTATCTAAGTAAGTTCAGTTGTTGTTGTGGTTTATTTTTGAATTTTGACACTTCAAAATGTCAACTGAGTGGGTATACATCAGGCATTTCGTTCAGGTTACATCTAGTCCAAGGTTTTTGAATGTGCCCGTTCTCTCTCTGCAATTACCTATATAGTGGCATGGATATCTGACATGTATTTGACAGGTATTTGTTGTTGTTTTTATTGCCTTTCGTCTGTAAACGTCCCTACAAAATTATACAAATCTTGCTAAAAAATAAAGCCATGTATAAAGTATCTATATGTATCTAATAAAACAAAAATAATCTTAGTGTTCTTTTATTGATGTTGAATTATTTCAAATTTAACGTAAGCAATTCACAAATCCAGTTCTTTCTTCAAAATAATAAACTGAGAGGTTTCCGAGTCGGTTTTGGATATATTATTTGGAGCAATGACTGAAGTTGCTGCAGTGGAAGTGGAAGCGCCTGCTGTAGGGATTTTAGACGTTGACGTGTCTGGTAATATAATGGTAGGCGTCGAGATGTCAGGCGTTGAAGTGCTACGCGATGGAGTTAGATGGAACAACACCATTTATTTGTGCACTCATCGGAGAGTAATGACCCATTGACAATTTGAATATAACATCATGGATATTGTGTTGTTCTATGAAAATCTCATAGTTATTCCTCTGACAATTACGTAGCCGATGAGCTATGTTTTCGCCGTAAACGGAATACTGATCGCGTGTAAAATTGTTGTCAATACTCGAGTCTCTTATGCTGTCATTTGCTGATGCATCATTAAATTGCTGTGTTGTTTCTGGGGTGTCGGAATTGGTGCTATATTAAGGCATATAGCATGATGACATTATTTGTGAAGGCTAAAAAGAGAGAACAAATTGTATCTAGGTATATAGTAAACACTTATATTTGTAAAACAAAAAAATTATTGCAGCAAAAATCTTTGTGTGAGCTACGTTAAAGCCTCAAAATGTTGTACCATTAAAAACACATACAAATCAACCTACATAATGTTGAAAAAACTCTCTTAAAAAAACGCAATTATTGTTTTTTTCCAAAAGCGCTCTATTTCTTAAAATATATGTCATGCAGAGACTTTCAATTCGTTCAGGGGGCCAACTACGTAATTGGATTCTATTCGTAAGTTGTTCCGATTCTACTTTCAAATGGAACAGTTCTCTTTGAAAGTAGAATCGGAACTATTTTCGAATAGAATCGAAAGTAGAATCAAATTACATAGTTGGCTCCCAGGTTGAATGGCCTACTACAGTACTTACTACTTAGGTACATCAAATCCTTCGTCACTAATATTCTTGACTGCGATGCCATGACGCCTCCGAAATTTATCAAGCCAACCAGCTTAAAATTGACACAACCCAAACCCTCTGCTACTGCTTTTGCTTTTTGTCTGGTTATTGTCCCAGATATAGGTTCATTTGTATCGTTTTCACTTGCCACTTTGAACCACTGAAATACTGCTTCATCAATACGACTTCCAGGCAACGCATCCTTCAAATGTCTTTTGATATGAGCTGCGCCCGAATTTGTTTGCCATTCTTCCATGAATTTATGTTTTTACCTTAAAATTGAAGCAGCCTGAGTTTTACCAATATTGAAGTCCTTTGCAATTCCACGGACGCTCTTTTTATTTTCATTAAAATCACGTCAATTTTTTTCTCTCAATGTTAGTGCGTTTCTTTTTGTTGCACCATTTAAAAAAATTGTAAACAAACTTGCCAGAACAGCGAGGCAGAATGCAGAAACAAATAGAATCACCAGTCACCACACAAATGCAGAATTAAAATCAAAGCAGATCTGTCATCCTAATCTGTCACATTGTCTGTCATCAATCAGCAACCCAACCAAACACACCGATGAATATGGATAGCAGTGGTGCCAGATGAATTTTTACGAAATCTGCATTTTTAGACTTCAAAATCGTCAAAAAATCGTCATTGTCATAAAAACAATAATAATTCTCGATTAGCGCAACTAACAGAAATCGGAGGTAGTTGTAACAAGTGAGGTTGTTGCTACCAAGTCAAACACTTTTTGGAGGTAAATTGTTTGGCGATTACTTCTTCAGAAATGATGAAAATTTAGGCGCTGTATCAGGAGCCGGGTAAACCAATAACAGAAATGATTATACTAAATAATTACAAATTCATTGTACACATTGTTTTTTTTTCCAAGTACATATTAGAATTGAACGTCTTAAAAAGTTGTGTGTGTCAGATTTTGTATGGAGAATAATTTACGCAGGCCAACTACAACACAAGAGACTTGACAGTCTCTTTGTGAAATTTTAAGTAGGCATTGCGAAAAAGCATGATTTTCAGTGATTGATAGAAAAAAAAATCTCTCATCATTTGCACATAAGTTGGGAAAACTTAGTGCGGCAAAAATAAATTAAATTATAAAAGCGGAAATGCATGATTGATCACAACACAGCACTTGCATTTGCTTGAGACCTAAAAATCTGCAAATGGCTGTCCAAAATCGGCAAATCGTCATTGAGGCTGAAAATCGGCAAAATGACGATAAATCTGCAAATATGGCACCACTGATGGATAGGGAAGCAGAAGGAGCCGGGAATCACGAGTTGAGGACAAGAGGCAGGGTTTTTATACTTTTCTTCTAATTCTAAAGAGAAATATCAGCAACTGTAAATGTAGTAGTCTAGAATGTAATTTTCAAACATCTGCAAACGAATAATGACCTATTCGTGTTTCTTTTTATATTATTTTATTTTATCGTGGTTTCATTCATCTTTCCATCTTTCGTATCTAGGTATGCGTTAAAATAAAACTGCTGCTCTCAGAGAACGGAGAGTATAATCTCTAAACTCAAATGTGTAAAAATAAGAGTCATCTCATACATAAGGGTAGGGCGCTATTTCAATTTACCGGTGTCTCCATCTCCACTCCCCATCGTCACTACAGAGAATAAGAATAACCTCCGCTGAATGCCAATTCTCTGCATTTGTATAAGATTCCTTGGTTCTTCGGTGTGGTTTTGGCGAATCATAAGCGAGTCTTCCATCGATATTCGACGTATATTCTGCGAATAGCGAAAAAATTAGGCGAATTTTAAGCTTGACAGGTTGCTCAATGGTCACAATAACAGTCAACGGTAGTCGAAAAAGTCCTAGTCACGGTACCTTGCTAAGTTTTATCACTTTATCAAGTCATTATCAATTTATATTATACCTAACGTAGTTAAACATTTAAATTGATTAATAATTCAAGATTTCAAGTACCTATACTCACTTTAAGTTTATTTGTAGTTAGCTTAAAAGTTTTCTATCGCGAAATCCTCTATTATTCCGCTGTCGTCATCGGGGCTATTCGGTCTTTTTTTGTAGATGAGAGCATGGATATCTTTTTTGGTTTGAACCTTGCTCGAGAACGCTCTGCACCTGACATATTTTGGCATCTTTTCACTTTTATGGTCAGGGGGTGTTTCCTCTTCGCGTGGTTCGTGTTTGTCATTAGACAAACAACGATAACGAATCAACAATTTGTCTTTACTTAAATATAAAATGTTAGGTTAATTTTTTGTTAAATAAACATTAACTACAATTTACCAATCACGAAACATTTGCCAAAAGTAATCGAAGATGCACATAACAGAATTTGCTCCAGAAACACAGGCTGCTAGCTGCAGACTGCGCTGCAACTTGAATGAGGCAGTTTTATTAGTTTTGTTCTTGTAAACAATTTCGCAACGTGTACTAGTGAATTCGTGTGACTAACTCAATCTTGTATACTTATTGGTATAGAAAATCAAATACAAAATCAAGCTGTACCTAGATGAGAAAAATGAGGATGGGTGTGATGCAGCATGCAGATATAGTTATTTACCCATTGTCTCACACTTATTTCTATTCTAAACGTCGTCGTGGTAGTTGAGCAAAGCGCATGGCTTCTGTCTTCAACGTCACTTTACTATACCTATTGGTTATTTGTGCAGATCAATGTAGAGGTATTGGTGTGCTAAAAAGTGCAGTCGGATTTATTAAGAAATTGCATTCGTCATCGAAATGAATTATTCATAGGAATATAGGATGGACTCATAGTCTGTATCAATATTTTGCAGGCTGCAGTTATAACGATACGAAACCGTAAAAAAATGATTTTGCTTTTTTTAACCACTTAAACTTAATGTTGGAACTCAATCTTGGTCTTAAAATGTTGCCTATGAATTATAAAAATAATTTAACAAAAAAAAAAAAAAAATTTAAAAATTATCTTTAAATTTTCCAAAAAAAAAACATTTATTCATCTTTCCGTGCGGGAAATTTGTTTCGTAGAAAAAAATTAATGAATTATTGAAGATATGTAATTTACTTAAATTTTTTTTTGATAAACTAACTTTGCAATTTTTTAGTGGCGCAGTGGCTTAGTGGTAGTGTGTTGGGCTACTAAGCGAGGGGTCCCAGGTTCGAATCCCGAAAAAGCCAAATTACATCTTAAGGTTTTTTTTCCACTGCGCCACCTCTCGCGAACGTCTGACAAACATCCAAAAGTAAAACTGTCATGAAAGAGCTTCTCAATTAGCCGTTTGGACTCGGCGTAAAATTGTAGATCCCTTCCATTCGTTCCATAGACCTGTCGCGCCAAAGTGTTTATTTATTTCTTTATTTTAAATTCAACAACATGTTTTTTAAAAGATTTTAAATTATTTACTGTCTTAATATTTGTAGGCAGTTCATTATACAATTTGAAGCCTTTATAAATAAATGAGTTCTGTCTGAGCTCTTGCTTTTACAAAATTTGGTAACCTTAGGTCATTCATGTTTCTCAAAATGGAAGGTTGGACCCCTCTAATATAACGGACATATTTCGTCAAATATCTTGGTATTGTATTGTTTTTTATCTAAGTTACGATTGTAATACGTGTTTTATCCCTGTAAAGATGTATTAGATTTTTTAAGTAGGAAGGGGTACTAAATGGGTTATTTGAAAGAGAGAAGATACCTATTAGCTATATTGAGATTGGGGCTGGGGTTTTGGAATGCAGTATCAGTATGAGATTGATACTTTCTGCTTTGTGGATGTGTAGCCCCACGAGCCTACCCTGGGAAACCATACACTAAGTATCATAGACTAAGTATTAAATAGATGGTTTTACTAATACATACTTAGTTTATGAGTGAAACGATACGAAAGGAATAGTCGAATAACGAATAAAGAGAGTGTAAGTACCTGAGTACAGTTTGTTTTTTGTACAAGTAGGTATAGATAGATAAGGTTTTCGTTTCTGTGTTGCGTTTTGCGAATATAAGAAGGGGAAGATTGGTTAATAAAGAGAACAGCTTGTCTTGTCATTTGTCAACACATCAACAATAATCTCTTTTTGGATTTAAATTGTGGGATTGCGGTTGTCCACAATGACTCATAGCTCATTCGCTCTCCTCTGTCCTCTGTCACTTTATGTAACGCGTTACACGCAGTGTTACCTTCAAAATTTTTGTAAAAGGGTCCAAAAAGGTGTCCCTGGCTTTCAAAAAGGGTCCCGTATGAAATTAAAGAAAAACACCACATCGAAACAGTATCGCATACATTTTTAAATTATTTAAAAAGTCAAGTACATTATACGAAGGGCATATTTACAGAATATAGTAAAGGCACCCACCTATTGGTAAATACATTTTTTAATAAATCAAAGAGGTATAGATTGCACATGTACCTATTATAACTAAAAAAATAAAATAAAATAAAATAACACGGCATTTAAATGAATTTTTCATAGATTGCTATAAATCTAAAAAAAACATCAGGGAGCTAGATTTAAGCATGAATTGGATACAGAATTCGCTCACTATGAGAGAATACTGTGTCTCCAAAGAAAACAAGACCAGGTAGCTAGCTTTAAAAATATAAGTGTCAGAGCGAGATTTATGTCGATTGGATGTCGCATGTCGAAGTCGATGACTATGTAAAGAGAGAATATAATGTTTTGCTTCCTGATGTGATGATATGAATAGCCAATTCCGAAAAAGGGTCCACAGGCGTTCAAAAGTGTCCTGTTTTTTCGTAAAGGGGTCAAATTTTCCCTATTTTCAAAAAGGCGGGTCCTGGGGTCCGAGTGTTGTAGAAAGGTTCAATCGGACCCCAAGGGGTCCTAAAGGTAACCCTGGTTACACGTACCTCTCGCGGATTGTAACGGAAATGTTCGTTAGAGACAGGTTACACGACACCTAGGTTTATTTTCTCCCCAGCTATGCGTCTTCTCTTTATGTGGCAGTTTGTGTTAGGCAATTGTATTTATTAGGTGAATGTGATATTTGCTGTCTGAATTACATACAATTTCTATAATCATATAAAATCGTACTAATTCAGTTGCGGTCCACCAAGACGCTTACCACTCATGTTTAGAAGAAACTACACAGAATCAAGAGCAGCCACCGCAATTCGGAAAAAAGGACATCATTCCATGAACCATACCTATGATAGATTTGAAAACAAAACCGCAGAAGAACGATCTTATAAATATGTCTGAGCAGGAAAGAAAAAGATTGAAGACACGAGAAAGGGTTCAAAGGCATCGAGAGCGAAAGAAGATGCTACTACTGGATAAATCCCTGAATCCTATACAACCAGAAGGAAAACAAGACCAGCAGAAAAGAAAACGGTTGAAGACACGGGAAAGGGTTAAGAAACATCGTGAGCGAAAGAAGATGCTAAATGACTCTAGGGTACAAGAAGGAGAACAAGGACATTCGCATTCATCTGCAAAGGAAGCATCAATTCCACCTGGGCTTGAAATTCCACATAAGTTTGAGGCTAAGACGGCGCGAGAGAGGGTCCAGCAATATAGGCAGCGAAAATAAATGCTGGAACAGAATATGAAGAAAGTGTTCCAGCTGAAGAGAAACGACGAAATAGGAGATAATGTACTTTCCCAAAAACCGTTAACTACCACTAAATCGGAATCACAACATCGACCTCAGCAGGCTGTGACAGAGCAAGAATGGTCCCAACAATCTAGGCAGCGCAAACAGATACAAGAACATTTGACAAAAGCTTTGGATTTGGTTTCAAGATCTGACAAATACCTACTCTTAGCTGGATCTCAGCGACAACCTTCAGAAAGAAATGTTATAGTTAAGGGCGAAATAGAAATTGATGATGCGGTAACCTTTGGTTATGAAATCATGGAGGCGGATGAAGATTTCAGCATGAAAAGCGTAGGGGTAAGCTAGACTTAAATGCTTGATGAATAATCCGTCTAATTTTACTCTGTAAATTTTTCACTTAACCCAGACCATTTGAAACCGCAACCGGAAGTGTTTAAATCGCACCATCCAATTGATCGCGTTGCCATCGTCTTTTTTTATTCCGCGAAGGTAATTTTATATGAGGATCAGTGCTAAAAACAAATACATATATCTACGAATATAGACCAATTTAGAGCCATAGTGTGATGAAAAAAAAAATTAACAATCACTTTCATATTTAAAACTATAGGCGACATTTTTTAATCTAATTTTGATTGACCGGATATTTAAAGGCTTAGTGTGTTGAATTAAAAAAAAAGGATTTACAAACAAATTACATATGAAAATTTGTTTTCTACTGCGCCACTTATTCCAAACGCCTGAAAAAAATCCGAGCGTTTCTTTATTAGCCGTTTTGGACTCGGCATAAAATTGAGAATACCTAAAACGAAAAATCTACACATCGATACGAGCTTGCTACGAAGCTTGGGCTTTAAATTTCCAAACACAAAAGCTGAAATTCATCTAATTGGTAGAACAATATTCTTTATTGAAATGAGGTTTATTCAAACATTAGGCTCTTTCTTTATATCTGGCTCAAAATCTGTATGCAGTAATTGGTTTTCAGGTTTATGTGGCTGATCATCTAGAAGACAATCTGATGGATCAGCAAGAGGATCTACTTGACTGTAAACCCCCGTTGATAAATTAACTATTACATTTTCAATATAATGTTGAGCAATTTTTATCTCCATGGCATCCCTTTTGCAAGTGCGTAACTTGTGAGCAATGTGCTCGACAAAAGCCGTGTATTCATCACGTTGTGCATTTCTTTCCAAAAGCGTCTTCATACACAGCAATGCTTCTTGCAAGACTTCATTATCTGTTCTTGTTTTTGGTACTTTTTCTTTTTCATCAACAGAATTCGTTTGAGATTCGTCTTTTATTCTGGTCTCAATTTCATTATAAAGCTCGATGTCGTCTATTTCGTTAATGGTTGTCTTTGGTTCTCCGCTATAAAATCTTTTTCTTTTTGTCACTGGCACTTGATCAACTTTTGTTTCATTAAAGTTGACGTTGTATTCCACAGAATCCTCGACTAGAGATTCGTCCTCTTCGATTTTAATATCGTCAATTGTATTGTAGTCAACTGACTCTTCCGTGTCCGGTATAACCTCTCTGTTTCGATGATTTGTGGCGCACATTCGAGTCTCGACGACATTTTCTTGAGAATTTCTTTCTATTGGAATCTATAAAAAAATATATATAAATTCACTAAATACATTGTAGATGTATATAACGTACCGTTAAATTAAGTGAGGGCACAGAATCCTTTTTTAATCGCCTTTTACCACAACAGTCTGGTGTAAAATGATTCTGACATATAATCAGTCTGCTAGCATCTGTTGGAAATCCACATTTTACTCTCCAAACCTGTCCCATAATTGTATTGGGAGCGGGAAATTCAAAAAGTTGAATGGCGACATCAGTTCGATAAGATTTGCCGCAGTTTGGTATGCTGCACTTTTTACTATTCTTCTTAGCTTTAGCGGCTTTATCCATACTTCTATAAAAAAAAAAAACAAAGAGCTAAAGTTATACGGATCAACATGATAATCAGTAAAATGTACAGACTAGTGAAAAGTCAGAAAGATGTCAAAGGTTTTAAAAAAAAAAGGAAAATGTATAAAAATTTTACGAAATGTGAACGTTCGCATACATCGTTTGCGTAAAACGTCAACTAGATTCGTCTGGACTAGGTATACGAACGTGTTAACTAAGTAAGTTGAGTTTCTGTTGTATTCTCGCGGTTTATTTTCGAATTTTGACACTTTAAAATGTCAACTGAGTATACAGGCAGGATTTTCTTGACTAGATTTGTCGGATACCCCTCCATAAACGTCAACTGCAAAAACTTATCACATGACCAATCTGGTCCAATAAAAACTCAAATATAATCTAGTCAGTCAGCTGTCAGATTTACTAAGCTAGGTGTCGGAACTTCCTCAATTATGTTCGTTGTCAACGCATTTTTTGCGCAATTGGTAAAAAACTGTGAAAATCAATTACCTACTAATACATCAAATAAAACTTCCCAAATGTTTATGGTTCCTGAAGCAAGTGTCGTGTCTTGTTTTATTGTAAAACATTTACATTTTTATTTTTTGTTATGGCCTCAAGGATGTCCATATGACATTTACATCTTTTATTTTTGGATTTTATGTTCTTTCTTTTGCTTTTATACACTTGTATTTTAAAACCTACCTTCTGAAAATATTTGTCTGCTAATAAAAAAGTGTTAAACAAATGCGAGCACCCTGTATCAAAGTGAAGTTGCAACACTGGTTGGTAGGTACATACCGATTAAGCGGATACAATAAATCCAACTCTTGTTGTTTAAAGCAAAGGCTAGAAAGTTTTTAACTGGAATATTAAAAAAGTAAAACTATTTGACCGAAATCTGCAAAACAGCGATTTGTTTTTCAATCACCACGAAAATTCGATAAAAGAGTATTTTCAATGAAAACCAGTTTAGGACTGTCAAAAAATCGCTTGTGTTGGCACGGCGTGGCTCTGTTATGCGGTGTCTATTTTCTATCAGGTTCTCTTTATATAAATGCTCGTATAGTACATAGGAATATGATTCCCCTCATGAGTAATTGAGTATTGCCGAGTGAGTAAAATATACAAAAAAGAGCAAAAGAGTAAATAAAACGAAATTATATCTCATGTTATATTTAATGAAGTAAACGCCATTGAAAATCAAATATGAGTTTCCTAATAATTAAAGAAGATGCTTAAACGGAATTTGTAAACGCCATAAAAGCTACTACGGTGGGGTAGAAATAAGTGGTTGATGCGGTAGGTAACGCTGCACATTTCCGGCGCTGTTCGTTTTGTTGTCTGTCAGTTATACACATGGGGTGTGGTATGTGGTTGCTGAATGCTGGTTGCATGGAAAGAACTTGTGTCCTTCTGATTGTTAACAAATTAAAAAAACAGTCAATGGGTGCACCATTAGTGACTAGGTACCCACTAAAGCTTTGTTCAGACGATTGTCAAATTGTCAGGTTCACAAATGTTCTGACAATGAGCTGCAAACGACCTGACAATAGCGAACTACCTTACAATGCTAAGTTGTCTATTCATACGGTTGCCAGATGTTTGTTTTTGTTTACAACATATTTGCAGATCGGTTGACAGGCATTGTCAGACAAAAAAATTTATTTTTTATATCATTCCGTCAACTGAAGTTCTTGTTGAGAAACGTGATAACATAGATAAACAAAAAGATGCACTTGCGACTGTTTTGGCAGCGTTAGTATTGAAAAGCAGCGGGGAGGATGAATTACCATTTACCACACAAACGTCCGCCCACCGACAGTAGGAGGGATTTTACTCAAAATTGCTCGTCGAATCTAAAAACAGCATTGGCTTGAAATACTTCCAGGGACAGAACTGATTCGCAAACACTTTAACCTGATTTCTTTTTGCGATATTTGTCAAGGTAGCGGAGATTTGACCACTTGCCCTTAAAGTTGTAAGTGTTATTTGAAGGGCGTCCGCTACTTCCTTCGGTATACATAGTTTTTATTCTGAGCATCCAGCATCCCACAAAATGCGTCGTGTCTCGATTTCCAAAGTAAAGCCTGGTACGCTGTTCGAGTGAAATAAAATTTTTCATACAAATTTTTCACTGCGAAATGTCAAAATGTACTTTTTAAGTGAAAAGTTCACCAGGCAGTACGCTGTTGAAGTGAAAAATAATTGTTTAAAAAGTGATATGTAGAGGGCGTTACTAGCTATTTCACTTGGTTTTTATTGTCCGTCGCATTAAATTTTTGACATTTCGGCGTGAAAATTTCACTTTCAATTTCACAGCAATTTCTTGGAGAGGAGTGAAAATTTCACTTCACTTCAACAGCGTACCAGCCTTAAGTTTTAAAAATTGTTCCTGGGACCATTCACTTCCCACTTTTTAATTTTGTATACCTACCTATTGAACGTTTCACTCAAATTCAATACTTGTCATCGTAGAATACATTCGAAGTGGAAGATTCGCAAGTCGGTAAAGTGAATGGGCACATTTAAAAACTTAGTTAACTTAAGTCGACTAGATTGGTCTGGGGTAGGTATAACCTGAACGCAAAAACTAGATTGGTCGGGAACGTCACTTTCCCTACGTCAGACACATATGCGAACTGTCAACATAGTACTCAGTCACGAATTTATTGACTAGATTTGTCGGCTACCCCTCCATAAACGTCAACTGACACAGCTGCCCATGTGACAGATAGTCAGATAGTTGTCAGACTTACCAAACTAGATACTTGAACGTACCCAATGTGTTAACGCCATCGATCGTAGAAAACGATTGAAGTGAAACTCCCCATACAAACTTTGACATTTCATATACGCAGCTAATTCATTGCGTATCCTGGCGTTTGTTGTTCGGTTCCGTTGGGATTTTCTCAAATGTTGCAATCATGCAATGAGTTAACAGATTTCCCTTGTTTTTTTAAATATTACACTTAACACAATTTAGTTTTAAAAGACAACAACAGCAAATATGAACATTTATATACAAATACGTATACTTAAGACTGCTGCTAACTTAACTTTTGGAGATAGGGTAAATGACTTCGAATATGAATTGAGTTCCGTTTGAAAAAAAACCGAGCGTACTCTAAACAAATCTAACAAATAAGTACCTAAACGTTATTAAGTTGAATACCTAGACCTAGACCTACCAATTGTATTTAAAATAAAACTCACGTGGATTCCGAAAGTTCCATTAAGTCTTCTGCAGTTCCTCTTAAATACGCACGTATATTTCTATCGTAGGATCCTCTTTCCACATTGTTAAATATACTCAAATACTTATAACCCCGATTATTTTTAGTTCGTTTTCCGTAAAGTAAATTTAAAATTGCTTTGCTTTGGTGTCATTTATTTCAAAACAGCTGATTTACCGACCAACTTTGAAATGAAAATACCTGTTGATAAGGGAGTCTCCCCGGCGGATTTCACGATGTTTACGAAAAGTGAAAGTGAATTGAGTATGTGGAGTAAATCTTAAATACGCCGCATTCCACGATAGGGGTGATTGTCAGATCTGGCAATCGTTTAATCGCAAGCTTTACGTTCACGAAAGTATTTGAATTACCAAATTAGGCTCTTTCACGGAAGAGACGATTCGTTCGCAGATCTTATTTACTAAGTCCTTGTTAATACACCTAAAAAAAATGTTCTATAATTATTGTCGTATTATTGCTGGTTCTATTTTTTTTTTTCAAGGGTTTTTCCATGCCAACTGAAAACGTATTGGAAGCTTCAACTAACGATCTTCAACAATCTCTACCAGAACCATTTCTAAATGCAAATGACGATGATTTCAAGAGCTTATCCGTCTATGATAAAAATTCTTTCAATAACCGGAACGATTTTGATACGTTTGGCTGTTTTTTTGCTAGCGAATTTGGATAATGTTCAAAAAGAGGAATGTCCTGAAATTGATCTGGTTGTAACGTCAATGGCAGCCGTTAAAACTGAAAATATTCGTAATGAGGTAGATTTTCAACCACAAAATCGATATTAAATAATGTACCTCTTTAAAAATATTTATTCACAGGAATACTAGTCGACCTAACTCAATTAATTCAAAGGCTAAATGAGGATTATCATATTTTTTTAAATGTCCACCGGACTTCACTTTTATGTGTACATTTGAATTTATCCAGAAAATTTGGAAAGAAAAGCTTTAGATTTGAAAAGAAACATCTTCGCTTTAAAGGAAAGATTAAACAAATCTAAAAAAAACTCGGTTTTGCGTAGGTTCCTTCAATAATGCCGGTTAAACTGTGGGCTGATCTTGGCTTTGCAGCTTACCTTCCTTGTGCCGATTCGTCCGTCAAAACCTCAACTCAAAAGCCATTTTTCCAACTACATACTCATCTTACATTCCAAGCTAAAAAAAACATGTAAAAAGACAAAAAAAAATAAATATACATTTTTTCTTTATTTTCTAAATAAAAGTTTACAAATCGACTTCTTTCTTCACAACAATGGGTTTATTAGTATTCGGCGTTGGCAAACTGGGAGCCTCTTCCATCTGGCCAATTTCATTTGCCTCTACACAATTTATGCTATAACCGTAGACGCCGGAAAACAAATTCAGCATTACACTCTCGATAAGCATTTGGGCAACATTGACCTCCGACTTATTTCTATTCGCATTATACAATCTGTCCGCGATGTATGCGCCATATGTTGAATGATCGTCAGGTACAACAGCTGCCGTCTGTACAATGTGAAAATTGCCCGGAAAGACAGCATCGTTTGCTTTACATTTTCCCCTTGAAGAACCTTGAAGGTTGGTTGTTGTTTGAAAATCATCCGTCAAAAAGCTGGATTGTATATATTCGCTTTTTAAGGTGACTGCGTTATTTGGACTTTGCTGAGCTGGAGGATAGGCGTCGCTTTCTGTTTTTATGCTGAAGCTACATTCTGATGACCAGGTGCTCGTGCTACATCCAAGCGAGTTGGCATCAAATTCTTGCTTGCACGCAATAGCTTGCTCGGTGGCGTTCTGAAAAGAGAATACAAAATTTGTTATTCAAAATTTTTACGATTCGCTGTAAAGTATATTTATGTAGAGATAAGAATAATAAGGGTAGGTACAGAAAAAACAGTAAGGTCAGGTCAAATCAGAGGAAGAAAGCAAGAAGTTCCTATGAGTGCAATCATACACGTTGGGCAGATATATATGCAAGACAATTTAAGAGCGGAGATTATACTTTTGGGACATGTGGGCAGAATATATCTATTATAATGAGTAGGGACACTCTCGACGTTTTCGTTAGATGGATATAAAAAGTACACTATAAGAGAGAGATAAAGGGGACGAGCGCTTACAAAAAGCAACTATTATACATTTTTATTAAACATTTAATAAGAATTACATGTGTACGCTAAGATATCTTTGCTTGTTGTTGGCTTTTTTTTAAATTCTATTACATTTTTTGAACACATACATAGAATTTTATAAGAAATTCTTTTACAGCAAAAGTAATCAATTTAATTCTTTAATATATTACACATTTCCATTTTAAAATTATTGCAAAAGTATGAATTGAAAAAACGATAAATAAAATGTTTGCTCCAGACTCTCTAACGCATCTCAAAAGTTTTGAGAAGGGCGCGTTTATTGCGCACCTTCACATTCTTTAAAATCAGTGAATATTGAGGAAACACTAGAATTGTGACTTAATTCCAAGTCACACTTGTGTTTTTGACGGTATTTTTTTTTAAATATAGCCTGCAAAATAATAAAACGCATTTTCACTACCGAAATCAACAGTTTAATAGTCGGATTCGGGTTTGAAAATGTTAATCACTTTGTCCCTCTTTTTTGGTGATTGGATTTCAACGTCGGGAAGCTCTAAAATTGCAGTACTTTGCTGAAAATGATCTTTTAAATGCACAAATGAATTGAAACGAAGTCAGTAACTCGTTATTTCCTCCTCGGTTGCGTAAAAAAGTGAAGATATTTTCCAGACAATCTCGATTGAGGTTTCTCGTTAAAAGGAACTTAACACCATTCGCTCTTAAGTCACTTGAAATGCAATGAGAGCATTTATAATCGCATTTTTTTTAGTTACATTGGTACACTTGTCAAGAAAAGTAATATTTTGCAGAAATATATTCATATCATTTAAGAAATTGACTTGCTCTTCAATCTTCATTTCCGAAAAATGGCCTTCTGGATTCTTTGGAGTCCTTAAATTTATACGAATTAAAATGATCGTACAACCTATCTAGTTTTTCGATCATTAAAGCAGTATTGATAGTAGTTGAGGATACAGCACCTACACTGGCAAGAGTATAAATACCATCTGAAACTGTCGCACTTAATGTTTGAGTAGCAAGCCGCACCCGCATCTTCTGGAAGTTATTTGGAAAAATATGTCCGTCTGTTAATTTAGAAGCCAATCTTAATGAACGATTCTTGTCCCACAATCAAAAATTAATTACGTCATTCCAGTTTACTTTCTTCTTATCAAGTGAAACAATATCGTATTTCTTAAAAATTCTTCACATGGTTTTCCACAATTCTTGCTAATTCGGTGGGTAACATGATTTTTAGTTTGCTTGCTACTGAATTTTATTCTCTTTCCAGAATTTCAATTTGTTTTCTTAAATTATCACACTCCTTTTTTAAATTAAATACCTCTGCGGTTTCCTTAAAATACGTCTGTATTGATTGATGTTTTGTTGATGCCCTCTGCTTTTTTTCCGTCGGGACTCCCAATATATGCTCAACTGGAATTCCCTCACTAATGAACTCAATTGAATTTTCCGCAGGATTGTCGCAAAGCTCAGCCTTTATACTTTTATTTAAATGATCCTCTGCTTCTGCTTCTATGGGGGGATCGTTTACTTTTTCCACTTCTGAGTTTTCTCCATCAATTTCATGAATTTCGCCTAGGTATTAAAAACAAACATTTAATACCTTAATTTTATTTAACTTTTCATTCGATCTTCGATTATACCTTTGTTCATATTAGAAACATCCTTTAAACTGAATAAAATAGGTGTAGCCGAAAATTTTAAGCGGAATTTAGACTTGGAGTACATGTCTTCTGTGAAATGTCTTTCGCAGACTCTCCAATCCGCTGAAAATTTTTTTTCTATTAAATGTAGTTTGTTGATGGAACTTAACCACTTTACTCTTCTGAAAATAAAATCATTTTACGATTATTATTTCTTTAAAAATATGGATGAAAGTGAAAAGAAAAACTAATTAAATTCGATAAGAAAAAATAATCGGCCCTAGCGAGGTATCCGTCGGAACGGAAAATTCTCCGCAACGCATAACTTTGTCGGAGACTCAAATCCAAATCGTAAACAAATTCCACAACCAATTTCTGTCGGAGGATATCGGAACCTAGCTGTCAAAAATTGAAGAAAAATATGCACTTCAACGTAATTCGTCGATATGCGTTACAAAATGTCGGAGAAATATTCCGAATAGATCTTTCGAAGAATACCTCGAAGCAAAAAACCTCCGAATCGTATAAAATCGGAGAATTTTCCGTTCCGACGGATACCTCGCTAGGGCCGAATGAATTTAAGCAAGTTTTTCTTATCTCCGTAAATTACATTCCACTAATTTATTGAATTTTGCTTACCTTTCACTATTTTTCGGTACAGAAAAATATTTGACTCCGAAATTTTGTTTTTTCTCTTGACCGCAGGCCAAACACTTTAACGTATGTTTTCCCATTTTTTTCTGGCAATATTTTTATATTCAAAAACAGTTGAATTTCAACTTTAAAAAATCACTTTTATCCTTTTTTTTGCACTGAGAACTAACACGCGTCACCCCGTAATGTTTTTTCTTGACTTGTTTCGCAGCACTGATCCGAATGTAAGTCAATACGCGTTTGGAAATTATGAAAACACGTAAGCACCGCCTACCCCACCCTATTGCAAAACCAGTGTGACCAATTACCATAGAAACTAGAAAATAATGAGTCAACTAATTTTTATTGTTACTGGGCGTACACAGGATTGCATTATTTTCAGGGAAGTCAAAGCAAAGAGAAAACATTTTTTTTTAATGAAAAGTAATTAAAGAGGTTCTTAATTAGGCGTAATTAGTGCAAAAAAAAAATCATAAGAAACCAGCTATAAAACCATTTAAAAAAGCAAAGCAGGTAGGTGATACACACAACGATGAACAAGTCGACACGCCTTTAAAAAAAGGATTATGAAAAAACCCACAAACGTTCATCTTACGAGGCGTATTCCGCATATAGTGGTACAGGCAAAATATATTGTGTACGCTTTTTTTTACAGGGGTCGTAGTATAAGGGTTAAAACAGATTCTTTCGCCCTTCTCCTTCTTTGTGATAGAAGGAAATGCATATTTGAAGAGGGTCCCTGCTCATTATAATGCATGTGGGTACCCACTTAACATCAGTTGATTTTTGTAATTTGTTTTGTATCCTCAAAGTATTCGCAAATCTAAATGGGATAAGAAAGACCTAAATTCCACTGTTAAAATGCCAAATGAAGACAGATTAAATATTAGGGGCCAGGAGTAATGGGACTCTTAATAAGCCTAAGTAACCTTGCCATCAACCCGTTGAGTTCGCAGGATAAAATGTGATATAATAGCCTCATGGTAGCTCCACAAGCATCGCTTAAGTTCCAAATGCTGGAGAATGTGTGCTGGACAAGTTCCAGGGAGAATTAACTAAAAAAAAAAACTCGCAGAAATGGTCAAAAACGTTAAACTAAACACTTTTTGAGGTATTGAACTTGCAAGTTCCACTGTTCCAGGCATTACTTTGAACAAACATTCCCCGCTTTAAGGCACTGAAAGCAAGGGTTTAAATTTATTGAATGAATTCAAGACAATCATTATTCATCAACTCACTTGGATTTCGCTGGCATTTACAAGAAAATATTTCGCTAACTTATTCCAAGATCGTTGAGATGCTCCCGTAGCTCCTATAAGAGCATTTTGCTTTGCAGTAAGTTCGAGCTCTTTTTGCTTTCTCTTTCTAGCCAATTCTTTATTTTTAGAGCGCCGTACTGCGGCTTGTTCTGGTGTTTCCGTAGCCTTTAGTTTCTCTAGATATCGTTTATTGTTCGCTTTTTGCCTTAAAATTTTAGTTGCATTTTTTTGGTCCACTACAGTTGCCCCGATGTCATCTGTCTTAGTTGTCTGCTCTGGAATCATCTGCAATGCGGGAATATGGGCTAGAAGGGCTTCCCTAGCTCTTTGCCTTCTTAGTTTTGTGGCAGCATTTGTCTTAGCGCGTCGTGCCGTTGCCTGTTCCGGTGTTTCACACTCTAGCAGTCTTTCGCGTGCTAATCTATTATACTCTTTCGATTTTAAGCGGCGATCTTCTTTCTTTTTTTCAAGCATAGCTTGTCGTCTTCTGTTAAATTCATCGTTTGCTGTTTCACTACTCTGTGCAGCGTTTTGTTGTCCTGTTGCCTGCTCAAGTAATTCCTTAAAATGTTGAGCGAGTGCAATTTTATTCGCTTCTTGGCGTTTTATTCTCGCGGCTTCGCGTGCCTTAGCGCGCCTCGCTTCAGCTTCTTCCGGTGTTTCCGTCTGGCGTCGCTTTTCGCGAAAGCGTCTCTCATATTCCCTCAATTTTAATCGTCGAGATGGAGATAAGTTCTGATTGATTTTAGATTTGCTGGGTTGTTTTCTTCTTCTTTTTGTGGGACTCTTTTCAAGTTCTTGTTTCGCTCCTTTCGGTAATTTTTTAGACATTTCAATAGCTTGGACAAAATTCGTTTGCTTGACTTGGTCTGTCCACGTTGGTTGCTGTTTTAGCACGGAATTTCGGGAGAGAACCTTTCGCTCAACAAGTCCTTTCAAATATTCCTCACCTTCTGAGGGTTGAGCTGCGTTTTTATCATCGAGTCCAAGTATTTGACGACCTTCAGATTCCATTGCTCGTTTTCTTTTGTTAAATTATGGTTTCAATTGAATTTGACGCAACTTTAAAAAAAATTATCGGTGATAACACAATTGAAAAATTAAATTAAAATTAATACGAAACCGCATGAGCTACCAACGTAGAACAGACCGAAAAAAAGTGAGAAGAAACGACTACATTCGATCGTCGTAGGACCTTATAGAAACAACTATTTGTAGCCCGAATGTTCACCTGATGAGTTCTAAACCTTACAATACGATCACCAAAAGAAAATATTATACACAAAAAATGCACCCACTTCGAATTAACTATAACCAATTTCAAAAGTAGCAAACAAGAAACACTCACGCCCAAATATTAGCTTCGGTTAGCAAAAAATGTCGTTCAAATTTTACGTTAGCAAAGTAAAATTACGCTCCCACTTATTAAGAAAATAAATCAAATATAGTAACTGGGCCTTATAGATGAACTGTAACCGCCTGAGTCTTTTAATTAAAAGTTTAAGATTATCTGCAATCTATAAAACTCACCCTTAAGCTAGAAACGTAGACCTTACCTGGTATTGCGAATTTTGAATCCTATGGAGCATCCGAGCGGCCGCTGTTAGAGCTCTCTGAGAACTCAAGCGCGATTTTCTTTCGGCGAAAGTTTCGATTTGACGCGACAAAACTCTGGGCAGACGGGTAGCGGTTCGACGATCATAGTTCACCCTTCTGGCACGTTGTCTACTAAGCCGAATTTCACGTTGAATAGGAGATTCTGATGCTAAATATCTGGCCTGACTTTCTCGAGATGCAATGCGTAGGGCCTCTTTTTTTTCATCACTCATTTGAGATCTTTTTTGTTTCATTAGTTTAGCATTTCTGCTTACTTTGGAAAGATCTGATTTTCTTCTTCGAGGCATTTTAGGGAAAATTTACAAAACTTAGCCTCCCAATCAAAAATATCGAATGTCCAAATTCTTAAGAAGCGCTTTTCTATCAAGTCGAGTTACTATAAAAAAAAACTGTAAGGTTTATTAAATTAAACAGAGAAAACGTACATTCCTATCTACATTATCGGTAAGCTTTAGATTGGAGATCGACCGTCAACACCAACAGAAATGTACCTTTTTTCACTGTTTTAAAGTTATGAATATGAAATAGCAGCAACTGAAAGCTATCCTTGTGTCTTACATTGTCTATGGCACTACAAACACTATTACAATAATGATATTTGTTGATTCCTACACCCAACCAAGCATTGATTTATTATAAATGGACTGCTAGTAGCCAACTTCACGTATGTTCCAAAACAGGAGACGCGCTACTGCTTCGCTGCGGAAAACTCCAAAGCTCCATAGCTGCAAAATTTGAAAAATTAATTTAAAAAAGGACTCCGTGAAGAAAATAAAGCGGAAATGTTTGACTCTTCAACAAATTTGTTTTCCTATTGCAAAAAAAAAAATTGCGGAATTTGTTTGAAATCACTCTTTGAAGCTTTCCATTTTTTGAATAGATGTCGCTCTTTTGTTTACATGTTACTATGGAAATGAATATCGTCCGTAAAGATGTCGCTTTTTTGTTTTTTATTGAAAAAAAGTCTTGTTTATTTACGTTACCTACTATGGAAATTTAAATTTGACGGCGGGAGGTGCTTCTTTGCCAATCCGCAGCGAAACAGTAGCGCCTGTGCTGTTTTGAACCATATTTTTCGCAGAAATCTATGAGAAGGACATAGTATGTTGTATGCTTTGCAACCAAGAGTCAACACATAAAAAGTTTACTACCTAGGCAAGTATAACTTATTTTGCCCCTCTTACCCACTATAAACGTCGACACAAAGCAAAAAACCGACAGAAAACAACGCGACGCACGAAGGAGAAAACGGCCGACAATGACAATTGACCACTTTAATGAACTCGTAATATCTTCAAAATCAGTTGTGCGATTGCAATAAAACAAAAACTAAATTCCCCTACACGTTAATCCCATGTTTTCCTGAGATATCCATACCGATTGAGTAAGTAGTTTTAACGTGATGCGCCTACAAATCCACTTACAAACAAACAGAATTTCAACTAATGCCCTTTTCCATTGTTCAAAAAGAAGAAGGAGAGTACGGATCGGAAGAATCGAATAAATCACTCTGTGAAACCGTTCCATTGGCAGGGTTGCCAGAAGTTAATTGGCTTTAGGCGCCCAAACTTTGAAAAAGTGTAGCCCAATATCGTTGCCCTGATTGTAGCCCAAATATATTTTAAAATAAAACTCGAAAAAAAACTGTCAAATCCAAATGTCATGGAAAAGAAATTGGTGTACCTACATGCAAGTTGACAGACTATACGTTGTCATATGAAGGCAAAAGTGCTGCCAATATAAAAATTCGGGTTATTTCGAAAGTATATATTTTTTTTAGTTTTGTTAAGGAATAAAACAAACGAAATTTACACAAATTTTGTAAAACGATATTACGCCAAAACTGTGTTAAGCGCTCTGGAAGAAATTTCTATCGTTTTTTAAGAAAAAAGATAGCCCAAAATACGATAAAGAGTCCAATCTGGCAACACTGTCCATTGGCACAAAAAATACTCTTCTGCTGATTCTGAGAAGAGAAATTGGGCACATTCAAAAACTTAGTTATCTTAAGTCGACTAGATTGGTCTGGAAGAGATGTAACCTGAACGCAAAAACTAGAATGGTCGGGAACGTCACTTTTCCTACGTCAGCCACATATGCGGACTGTCAACTTAGTACTCAGTCACGAATTTCTTGACTAGATTCGTCGGCTACCCCTCCATAAACGTCAACTGACACAGCTGCCCATGTGACCGATCTAGGCCAATCAAAACAGAGATACACTAAGTCAGTCAGCTGTCAGACTTACTGAACTAGATACTTGAACGTCCCCATTCGCTTCTCGATTTGATGTCACATGTCAGATGTCAGAATCAGAATCCACTCAAGAAGCACTGCACTAACTCAAGTGTAAATAATTTGTGTATTTTGTACAATCCAATATCCAACTGACAGCAGCCTTAGATTAGTTTTCGGCATTTAAGCAATACATTTCTTGTTCCATTGGGTTTCAGAATCTGTGAATCCCCGATTGAAACCAATGGAAAAAGACACACATATAGATACATTTGCATCAGCTGTCAGCTGTTCCACAACAACATCTTAGGTCTGTTCCTTTACTTTTAAATCTTACGAATTTTTACTAATTCGTCATCGAGAGAGAAAGATATTACCCCTCCACTGATAATCTTACGAATTTTTACTAAACAAATTTCTTGGTGTACGAAGCTGTCAGTAACAGCTGATTTAAAATTTCTTGTCTTTTTTGACATTCGATTGCATTTGTTTTGATTTTTTGTGCACTAAAATGGTATCAACAGGCGGTAAAATAAATATTGAATGTTCACCTCTCTCGAATATGATGTTTGTTTGAATACGCAAAAAGCAATACGCACTCGGTCGGCACTCCACTCTCCAGCTCCACTTCAACTATGTATAGAGTTACCAACAACATTTTTTTAATGATTTTGATTATGGATCAATACTGCTAAACACAAATATGCAGGGTTGCCATTTCAAATCTGTGATTCCAGTCAGATTTGACTGGAAAAAGAGCAGTCAAAAAACTGAAATTCAGTCAAATAAACCAGTCAAAGAATTTTCAACACAAATCCAGCTTAAAATCCAGCCAAGATCGCTTTTAAGTGAATCGGCGGCGTTGCTGAGCTTTGATGTTTTTATTTTGTGTAGTGCTGACATATTTAATTATGTTTCGGGATTTCTTTTAGTAATCTGCGATATTTTAAGGATAGAAGATATGTATTTACCTTTTTAAATCCTTTTTTAGCAATATGTTTCTATTTTAATAGTAGGTACCTGTCCGGAAGCAAACGTAACAAGACAGAAATTTTTGGAAGAACAGGAGTTTTTTTGATGACGTTTATTCGATTTAGTTTCTACATGTATATTTATTTGTGTAAACGAAGCAGGGCAGAGCCCAAAGACTCGCATCACACACATCATCACCAACCGTATGTATCTGCAGAATTTTCATTTTCAAACTGGTGTTTGTGAGGCACCCATTCCAAAGTCAGCCTAACAAACAAATGGGTATGAATTGTGTCAGTGTGTTGGTGGGATTATTTTTATATGGTTAAATTGAATTTGAAATTGTTCTGGTGGTTGGAAAAAATTCCATTTTGAAAAGAAGTTAAAAACAGTCAAAAAAATATTGAATACAGCTAAAAAACCAGCCGGCTGGATTTCAAAAAATCTTCCAGCTAAACTTATATCAATCCAGTCAGATTTGACTGGAAAGCAGTCAAAATGGCAACCCTGCAAATATGCGCACGAGTTTATTGCTTACTAGCTTTACGCGACCGGTTTCACCCGTGCAAAATGTAGTGTCAGAAAAGTTGATGAAAAATAAAATAAAATAATAACATTTTGAGACAATTTACATCAGTTATATGGAAAAATTTACGCATGCAGTCTATGTTAATAATATCGAACATTTTTAAAACAACTCCTGTAGATAGTTTTATTAATCAAACAAATAAATTTAAGCGCCTTTTAACAATATATAAATACCACCTACAAATAAGCATTCATTGTTGTTAGAATGTAGTATTCCCGAACTCTTATCATATTCACATTTCTCACAAGTCATAACGCTTGAGTTGGCGAATAAGAGAATAATAAATATAAACTGAATAAAATGGAAATGTAATTTAAGTGTTGATGTTGGTTGAATGTTGTGAGTTGAGTTGAGTAGATAACAAATTACGTATAAATTAAAACTATATCATAGTTTAAAGGTAGGTGGTTTCTGCTTAGCCTTTGTGTCACTTCACTGGTTGAGAAGTAAGTTTTAGTATTAAATAGGTAACTTGTAACTACAGCCCACATACTGCCGTGACACTCCCGAGTGCCGTCCCGACTCGCCATTCTTCTATGAATTTAAGTTTTTTCCTTAAAATTGAAATATGAATTTAGATTCGGTTTCCGTTTAGGCATTTTTGCTAATAATTTTATTCAGACTTCAGTTTTAAAAAACATTGAGCATCGAATGCAACAATCTTTCCTCTAGAATCCAAATATATATAGTCATCGAAATTTGTTTTAACAAAAACAGTACGGACAAGGCATTCCAAAGGCAGGATCCGGATAGCTTAGGTAGATACCAAATGACAAATGAAATATGCTATTCGAATGTTATGTGCAACTACGGATTTTTGTAGAACCACAGACAGACACTCTTAGAATTTCTGAAATGGTTCGAAGTTTTTAAAACTTTCTCTAAGCCAACAGTTAAACATTTGAGTTTCCGACAAACCTTTTCACATGGATGCGTTCCATGGACCCCTAAATGACTAGCGGAATGTTAAACTCTATGCAAATAAGGTTAAAAATTAGTCATTTGCGATTGAGAATGGTTAAATTTTCAAATCACCACAAATTTACCCACAGTACTGAGAGAAAAGGGGGTAAAAGGTGCAACGTTAAAGCCTTAAAAAGTAAACAAGTTTAACAAAACCAGAAGGATTTTTATTCGCTTTAACCCGTCTTCCACCATATGCGAACGGGGTCAAGGAAACGCGGCCAATAATACTATTCACATTTGTCCTGAAAACCATAGTATTTATCTTCTAATGAACTTAACTCATATACACGAAATTATTAATCAACTCACTTGGCTTTTGCTGAGGTCGGACCAAAAATATTCTTGCATCTGATCTCCGGAACTGCTGCTTGGTAACGTTCCCATCGTTTGTCCAGCCGATTCCCCAATTAGAGCACATTGCTGTGCAGTAGCTAGAAGCTTCTTTTCCTTAGCTATTAGCCTTGTCATTCTCATCCATTCAGCTAACTTAGCGCGTCGCGCTGCGGTTTGTTCCGGTGATTCGACGGCTCTCCGCTTCTCGCGAAACCTCCGATTGTACTCCCTCATTTTTAAGCGACGGGCTTCGATTTTTTCTTCAACACTAAGAACAACGGGTTGTTTTGAAAACTCTTGTTGTACAGTATTTCCGTACATCGCAGTTTGAGTAAACAGGTGCATCCTAATTGCCTCGTTGCCAGCCGACTCGATGGAAAACTGTTTAGCTTCTAGGGCTAGAGCAGCTTCCTTAGCTAGACGCCTTTTACGTCTTGCGGCTTCAGCTGCTTTAGCGCGTCTTTCTGCTGCCTTTTCCGGTGTTTCAGTTACTCGTCGCTTATCGCGAAATCTTTTATGTATTTCTTTGATACGTAAACTGCGAGCTTCTTTGCTAAGCTGAAGTTTCTCTGGTTTTCTTGGATTCTGATCCGTTGCAGTTGTTTCACTTTGTAGCATTATCCCATCGGAATCGACTTCCTCTTCCAATTTAACCAGATTTGTCGATGACGGATTTTGTTTTGCAACAGCAGCTACTTCATTGGCAATTTGCATTTTTATTCTTTCACGAAAGCTGCTTTTTTCTATTTAGCATTAAGCTGTGTTTATAAACTGTCAGAAAATGCCGATCTTCAGTTTAGTTTAAAAATCGAATCAATTTGGTAAAATATTGAAATGTTTGATGGCCATCTTACATTCTATGAAAAGTTAAGCGTACACGTTAGTAACCCACGAGAAAGTTTTATATGCGCGACGACAATAGCAACGATTTTGAAATAAAGTGAGAAAAAAAATCATCCTCCAATCAGCAAACATTTTTAATATATTAAAGTCTAATGCAAACATTTTTTTAAAAAGCGTGCCAATTGCCCCAGCTAAGTCGTGTTTATTTTAGACGATCGTTTAATTTCTAAAAGCAACTATCAAGATTGTCTTTAATATAGCCTTATCAATATACCAATCAGGATTGAATTGAATGCTATCACAATGTGTCCACAAGGACCTAAATGTATCCTTGAGTTGAAAAATAATTATCAGTTTGCTATGGTCAATTCTACATATTCCTTTCCCTGCTTTCTCCTGTCAGAAGACCACATCATCGCTTCGCACTTAACCACAAATTACTTAATAATAACAACAGAGATGCATGTGAACCTGAACATAATAGGTCTGTTTCTTTACTTTTAAATCTTACGAATTTTTACTCAATTGTCGTTCCTCAACTCGAGAAATTCGTAAAAGGGAGCGGCTTCGAGAGAGCAAGATATTTCTCCTCTTACTAGTTTTTAATTAACAAATTTCTTTGCGAATTGAAACAACTGTCAATCGCCTGACAACTGACAGCTGATTTGAATTTTTTCACAGGTTACTACAAAAGCGTTCCTTAACTTTTGCGTAAGTTTACCTCTCTGAGAGAGAATTCATTCCCTCCACTGTCATTTTGACAGTATTTTCCATTTTTACTCCAAAGGTAAAGGAACAGACCTAATATCTTGTTGACAACTTGAAAATTGTGAGGACGCATTTGACAGATGTCATACAAATTTACACGAGCGTTACAATAAGTAACACATTTTTAAAGTGTTCCGGATTACGAAAGTTACGAAATAAAGGAACAATTGTTAGATTAGTAGGTAGGGATCCCTATCTAAACGCTCAAAAGCAATGGGGCATATTCATAGTTGCACTCTAAACCCGTGTCTAACTGAACTGGAGTCTAAAGTTAAACCATATGCAAAAAACGAAACGGCAAAGCGGAAATAAAACCATTTAATTTGAAAACAAGTACGTTTCCTAGAAATTCGCAGAATGTCCTATCTCTTCTCTTCTCTACTCTCTAAATTAAAATAAAACTGTAGAATAAAAAATGCCTGACCCCGCATCACGCAGAAACTATCGGACGGATTTTGATGAAACTTGGCATAGTGATTGCTTATGTTCTGGGTCAGGACTAAATAGTCAAAAAACCGAATATATGTAAGAAAAATTCTATTTATACAGACCTAGCTGAGTAAGTATCGGATTAAAAAATATAACAGACCTTTGCGTAAATCATTTTTGTGTAGACTTTTTAGTAGGAATTAAAATTATGTTTTAATTGTCTTTGGTTTTGGTTTATATTTCTTTTAGAAATGTCCAAGGGTAGGAACATATTTATATGCGATGAAAATACTTTTTGTCTTAAAAATGGCAGGCGGGTAAAGCAAGGCGAGCACGGGTCAGCTAGTCTCCTATATGATTTGCAACTGGTATAATACGATCTCTCTGTTTCGGGAAATGCGAAAGTCTAACCATGTTGATGCCTTTCTAAAATGTATGAATTAAATGAAAAATGCTGTTTTTTTTAAGTGTTTTCGTTTTTAAACACTTTTATCACTTGGTGTGACCTGTGAGCCCTGCATTCACTGTCTCCGTTTCTGACGTCTATTTCTTTCTGCTTCCGTTTCCTTTGCACGCCGTTCTACAACTTTTTCCGTCGGCTCCATCGTTTCCCTTCATATTTTTTCACAATCGTTACTCACTTACTTGACTGTACGGGTAATTTTGAATGCTTTCTTTGAATTTTTATGTTGGCTTCTAAAGAAATTCAACCTTCATACTGTTCCGGTGTTCCCCTTTCTTGTCGTCTCTTACGAAGTAATTGCTTTGTTTTTAGGCCGGACCGGCTATTTCTCAATAAGTGATATTTCCGTGCAGTTTTTTAGCTCTTGTGGTCTGTCTGGATGAAAATCCAGTACATCTTTCGCGAGATTGACATAAAAATGTACCCGAGTCTGCAGTCATATTTAAAAAATGCAAATAAGATTAAATGAAGTTTGTAATGAACAGACGAAGAATTGAGACCCGTGACCGTGACCAAAATGATAAGAGGCATAGAATTCACGAGCGCAACATATTTTTTTGTCCATAGGTATTTATTTTGAGTATTATCTACCTATAGTACAATCATTTTAAATGAGTACAAATTGAAAATGAAACCTCACAAAATTGTACAAAGCAGAGATGCAAAAAAATAATCACTGTTACAGATGGTTTGTAGAATAAAGTAGACAGCGATCCTGATCCTGAACAAGAAAACACAAACAAATTGTTAGGGAATCTTCTCTCAACATTAATTAAAAGTAATGTGCATTGTGCACCTATGTTTCTTTTGTTCGTCTATTACATATAGACAAAAATTGGATACTAAATGAACTGAACATTAACACTCAGCAACTGGTGGCCGGCATTTACCCCGTTCAAAATGAAACTAGGTTCTGCACACTTTTTAACTTTTTCCCAACTTCAAAAAGACTGTGGAAGTAAAACTCCATGACACTCAATAGTTATTTAAAATAAGGATGCTCACCAAAGTTCAATAAAAAAAAAGAAGCCATTTTTTAACATTCATGTTTGTTTTACCATTATATCCTTCACAACTGGAACGCTGTTAATCGGCCCCAATATTCCATATCGTCCTGGTCCATATGGTCTTGATACATTTTTACCGCCACCATGAAAAACCATATTTGGATTATTCAGCGTCTCCGAAGGTGCATCAAAATCACTCCAATTATTTGTTTGTTTGAGTTGATTCGGAGGCGGTTGTAAGTTGGCAACTTTTGCTCTGTATTTCCGGACACGTTCGGTACTAGTTTTTGGTTTCATTTTCACTTTGTAAAGTGCTTTTTTAGCACGCAGTCGATCTCTGTACTCTTTACACGACTGAGCATTTGATTTAGGCATGATTTATGAACTGGATCTTGGATTGCTATTAGGAAAACATGACATTGGGTGGTTTTTGGCTAATTTTTAACGTATGTTTGAAACTCAGAAAGCCCAGCGGACACATTTTGACTAAATTCTAGGGAAAAGTTTAGCAGAAGCGACAATTTTGTTGTGCTACAGTGACAAACGCAATCTCATGGAACCACAAAACCTATATGAATTCAAATCACGCGGAACAATGCAATTTAATACGAATCGGACAAAACATCTACTTACTCTATTTAATTCAGCATTTCTTGCAATTGCGAGTAAATATTTTTGTATATATCTCAGATTAGATTTAGTTATACGATCACGTTTTCTCTCTACGTTGCCCGTAAGAGTCGTACGACGCGGCATAGTATTTCCATTCGTTTAAATTAAATTCAATTTTTAGTTTTACTGAAATAAGTAATCTATTCATGATTTATATAGCCGAGAAAAGGTCTCACCTAGGCTACACACTCATGGACATGAAGGTCGTATCGGAAAGAGACGGGTACATTTTAAGGTTAGTGTCATATATTCGCATTGCACAATAAATCATCATTATGTTACCCCCTTAAAATTATGTACATCCATTAGTTGACATTAGTTGTCACTTAACTTATGAATTAATAAATGTCATTCCATATTTTGAAGTCAAAGAACGTGGTCGATTGATTCAGGTTAGGATTTATCAGTTAGTTAAGGACATTATGTTCTGCCTGAATCGGCAGACTTCGACGCCTCAAATGTTATGCTCATGACCGTGTAACCCAAGCCTTACAATGTCAAACGTCGAAGTACACAAAAAATTAAAACAAAATCACGATTCACAAACTTTCTTTGGGGAAATAGAAACAATTTATTAGTTAAGCACACATTTTCACTAAAATCTGTAAAAATGTGAGCTATACTGACAACTTAGCAAATAGCCAACTCTTAAGGCTTTAGAAAGCCATTTCAGAAATTATTTTCATCATTCGTGACCGGTATGACAATGCTTGGGTCGAAATTTAAAATTGTTCTTCAAATCTAAAAAAAAAACTGACAACTTGAAAGGCCTCTGCTCCATTAAAAACAAATTGTCGAAATACACCCAGTGGAAAAAACTTCAAATGTAATTATTCCTGAGACCCCTAGGTCTGCACAGCCAAATTCGATTAGGGGGAAAAGAGCACTTTTTATGTTCCCATTTCAGAGGACTTTTGCGAATTTGGATTTTTTCTCAGAGTTGCTTGAGAATTGCCAATCGGCCCTAGCGAGGTATCCGTCGGAACGGAAAATTCTCCGATTTTATACGATTCGGAGGTATTTGGTTTCGAGGTATTCGGAACATCTATTCGGAATATTTTTCCGACATTTTGTAACGCATATCGGCGAATTACGTTGAAGTGCGATGAAGTGCATTTTTTCTTCAATTTTTGACAGCTAGGTTCCGATATCCTCCGACAGAAACTGGTTGCGGAATTTGTTTACGATTTGGATTTGAGTCTCCGACAAAGTATGCGCTGCGGAGAATTTTCCGTTCCGACGGATACCTCGCTAGGGCCGAATATGAGCATAGGTATGCATTTGAGTTTGACAATTAACAGAGTTTGTTAATGTTTTCTTGAAATTTTTTAACTGCACAGAAACGCATTGCATCGGGTGTATCATTTTTTTTTTATTTATTTATGTAAATATAAAATTTAACCAGTAAATTGAAAAGACGTAGATAAGTGTCAAATACCAAAAGCACGCATAGGTATCAACAAAAAAACAGGGGTTGAATTGCCGCATCGGTAATCGAGTAATACGTGACTGTGGTCAAATTACCGCACCCGTGAGCGAGCGTGACTGTTGATTTTACATGCAGAACAATAACAAAGTCAGGCACGTAGTACTCGATTACGGATGCGATATTTCAACTCCAGACCCAGACTCACACTCTTTCCGAACACACATACTCATTTTCTATGAATGATTCGTTTTCGCCTTTTCCTCTTTCTTCTATCACGAAGAGTGTAAAGATATGAAGATTTTTTTTCCCTTATTTATTCAAGCACATCCACATGCAAGATGCAAGGATGTTTTTGGTGGTTGTTACTTCGTCAGTACAGTGTGATAGATTGTTTTTCAAAGCGGGAGAAACAATCAGCAAAACCAGAAACCAGAGAATAATCATACTGAGACCCCCAATTCGCAATCCTTTTGCCGCTACCCCCTCAGTTTTTTTTTTCATAAAATTTGGTACCACTTGAATTTCCTGCTGTTATGTCAATCAGTTACCGTGTGATATGCAAAAAAAAATCTACCAACCGTGGTGGAATGTTGTAAAGTTCGGGAATACACCTTTTAACAACGGGATGTTATTGGTTAGTAATTATATATTTTTAAATGGCGCTTAATTTGATTTGTTTGATTAATAAAACTATCTACAGGAGATGTTTTACATATTTGAAACATATTAGGACAAATATGGTTACGTATTTACCACTTTTCGATTTCATTAACATCGACTGCATGTGCACCTACCTACACTTTGTTTAAAAAAAAAAACAGATGAAAGTTGGCTCAAAATGTTAAAATTTTCTTATACCAATAATGCATTGTTTATTTTCCATAAACATTTTAGGCAAATGTACACTTATTCCTAAAAAAAATACTAACTAAATGTAACGAAGTTACATGTTAGTTAGTAAACTACATGTTTGAAGTTTCGTGACATTTGTGAATACGAATGAATAACAATGGGCACATTCAAAAACTTAGTTGTCTTAAGTCGACTAGATTGGGCTGGACTAGATGTAACCTGAAGGCAAAAACTAGATTGGTCGGGAACGTCACTTTTCCCACGTCAGCCACATATACGAACTGTCAACTTAGTACTCAGTCAAGATTTTCTTGACTAGATTCGTCGGCTACCCCTCCATAAACGTCAACTGACACAGCTGCCCATGTGACCGATCTAGGCCAATCAAAACAGAGATACACTAAGTCAGTCAGCTGTCAGACTTACTAAACTAGATATTTGAACGTCCCCAATAATAGCCCAACAAATTTCTTTGACTGACTTTAGCTGTCAAATCTCTCAAAAGTCAATTTGAATTGGCAGTTTATTTCGGTTTGCTTTGTTAAGTGCTGAAATTTGTTATTAAAAATGGATAAATCCGCAAAAAAAATAAATATTAAACTGAATCCGAATGTTTTTCAACGTCTGCAAACTGCTAATTTGTTTTAACCCACTGACGTTAATTTTTGAATTTCTCGCATGACAAACGTCATGAAAAACTTTCGTTCCTGTACGTTTTGGTTATATTCTCTTTTTCTGAGAGAATATAGGTATCTCTACTCCTTGATATCTGACATTTTGCCGAAATTGGCCCAAGAAGTAAGGGATTTTCTCGCAGAATTCTTCGGAAATGACATATCACTAGCAGTCCATTAATATTGTAGGTATGTCAATGTATGTTTAGTATTGCCCCCTTCCCCTATAAATCAGTTTCCCAAGCAGCTATTTTTCACTCGACCTGTGTATCGTATTGCATAGTGACATTTTCACGTGTAAGGTTTATTTTGACATTTCGCGGTGAAAAAATGAAACATTGTATGAAACATTGGATTTCACGTGAACTGTTTACTAGCCTTTAGTTGAGAAAATAATCCTTCACCGACTGACACGAGGGTTATGCCCATGACTGCGTAACCCAGGAGTCGAATTACCGCATCCGTGGGGGACTGAATTTTGTGGATTTTACAAGCAGAACAATAACAAATTCTGTCACGTATGAGTTGAACACGGATGAGGTAATTCAACCCCAGGGTTCCATTCGCGTCGTCCGTGATTGAGCATTACGTTCACGGAATTAAGTTGATATACATGTGAAACAAAAACAAATTCCGTCACGTAATGCTCGTTCATGGATGACGCCATTCGACCCCAGGTTTCCATTGCGAAAAAATAAGCAGCCCTATCAAATTAATGCAAGTGCAAGGGTTTCTTAATCGCTAATACACACAAAAAATGCGATCCTATTAATATTAAAAGGACATTATTCTTTCAGAAGAGGGCTACATTTGAGGATTATTATAGGTTAGAGATTCCTGATCCATTGAATACGAAAACGAATCGAATGCTATTGTAGTGTTGATTTTTCTTCTCACTATATTTCTGTCATTCGTTGTCTAATACTCTAATGCACAAGTTTGTTGTTTAATTTTAGTTTCAGTAATCAGTAATCCCACAAATTTGCTCTAAGTTCTCTTAAATCTTCTCACTCTTCTTTTTGCGACACTTTTATTCCTATCTTCGATATTTGACACTACGAAAACGAAATGTATATAATATACATAGTGATTGCATTACACTTATTCCGCAGAATTTCACATTTGGTATAAATTGTAGATTAATCACAATATTTGTTGAAGAAAACGAATGCACAGTGTGACAGGGATTTGGGGAATATCAATACAAAAGTAGTTGCACGAATTTACTAAGGTTTCGACCGCAAGCAACGAACAAACCGATGCAAAAAGAAAAGAATAACAACTAACAAATACTTTAGACTTCACAGTTCACACTGACGCGACACGCAATCAAATTCCTTTTCATACACACAACGAACAGATGTCAGACATCACTACTCTTCTCATAGAAGTTGAGTAATCAGTACTCCCTTCCCTACACAGTATAAACTTACACAGTACACAGTCACCTCACATCACAGATCACCATCACACCCATCGCATTCAGCTACTCACTAACCCTCCCTCACTCTTCGAATCTTCTTTATGTGTTTATGTTTATGCTTTTCTTGTTCTCTTAAATGCGCGTACGCGATAGCGATTGCCCGCAAGAAATTGTAAATACAGTACGTGCCGAAAGTATGCGCTCACGTATTATTTTTTGCGTTTTAATTTCCTTTTTTAAATTTTCACACACTTTTTTCAAATGAAATACCTACCTCTTCACTTTCCGCAAAAGACGCCTGCGTCGGTTTATGACCTTCTTCTGCCACAAAGCTTAAACTCTCCTTCATTTGGACATTTTTATTAAGAGGAACATGTTCAAACCCCTCTGTTTCGTTAGACGTGACTGAGTGATCAATATTACCTAAGAAAATATAATTCATAATTTTTATGTTATTTTACACTCAGTGTTCGTTATTACCTTCTGTTTTATTGGAAATATTTTCCAAAATTTCCAAATTAGGTGTTGCCGACCGTTTTAAGCGCATCGTTGACTTGGCATACATGATTTTCGAGAAATGTGCTTCGCAGATCCTAGAATCCCTCGACAATTTTTCATGTATTAAGTGTTGTTTGTTTATGCAGTGCAACCACCTCGCTTTTCTAAAAAAAAATTAAGAAAATTAAAAATTCGTTCTTGCCCGATCTTTAACTTATATTGCTTACCTCTCACTATTATCCGGTATTTTGAAATATTTAACTCCAACATTTTCTTGCTCCTTTCGCCCACATGCCAAACATTTAAAATAATGTTTTCCCATTATTTTATTTAGAGTTTTTAAACTATGCAAACTTGCACTTCAACTTCACTATTTTACTACTTTTAATTGTTTGCCACACGCACTGACACGGAACACCCGTTATTGATGTTAATGAACGACTGATAACAATGCAATTCCGGCCCGCCTTTAAAAATACGTGCGAAAAAAATACTTATTCCGCAGAATTTCACATTTGGTATAAATTGTTATTTTGTTGAAGAAAACGAATGCACAGTGTGACAGGGATTTGGGGAATATAGTAGTCGCTCGAATTTACTAAGGTTTCGACCGCAACAAACCGATGCAGACAGAAAAGATAAAAGAATAACAACTAACAAATACCTACTTCAGACTTCATACATCATACGGTTTATTTATTATACTCAGATGTCAGATGTCAGATTTCATCTACTTATCTTTATGTGTTTGTGTTTATGCTTTTCTCTCGTCTTTTCTCGTTCTCTTAATTGCATGTGTGCGATTGCCTGCAAGAAATTGTGAATGTATGCAATGCGGAGCCCAAGCGTAAGCGTGCTGCGAGCTGTGACTGTACACTGTAAGTGGTGGTGGAGGGTGGACAGTGGACACTGGACAGCGAACTTCTCGTTCTCTTTCACATGGTACACTTACACTTACCCCATTGCATATCACCCTCACCATCACCAATCACCATCTCTCTTCCAAATCCAAATGTTCAATTAAAATTTGTTTTTTGTTTATCTTTCACACAATACAGTACGCGCCGAAAGTATGCGCTTACGTATTTTAAAAAACTTAATGCTGGTACGCTGTTCGAGTGAAATGAAATTTTCACTCCTCTCCAAAAAAATTGCTGTGAAATTGAAAGTGAAATTTTCACGCCGAAATGTCAAAAATTTAATGCGACGGACAATAAAAACCAAGAGAAATAGCAAGTAACGCCCTCTACATATCACTTTTTGAACAATTATTTTTCACTTCAACAGCGTACTGCCTGGTGAAACTTTCACTTGAAAAGTTCATTTTGACATTTCGCAGTGAAAAATTTTTATGAAAATTTGGATTTCACTCGAACAGCGTACCAGCCTTTAAATCGGAAAGCGCGTTTCGAACAAATCAAAATGTTACGCAGTAAAAATCAACATGTTGTGTACACATAAAACAAACATCTCTTACACTATACATATGCACTAAATTTTATTCTGTACATTCATATATTGACTTCCTCCTTCACAATGATATCTTGTACTATAGGCCCAATAATATCTGACGCTAACAAGCTGGGAGCCTCATCTGCCTGGTTAATCTCATTTTTGCCTATAGAACTTATATAACTGTAAGCTCCTGCAGACAAATCAAACAAAATGCTTTCGATATTACTTTTAGCAATTTTCACTTCTGTGTCATTTCTTTTGCAATTGCGAAACATGTCAGCAATATATGCGCCATATATTAAATGCTCGTCGCGCTCTTCCTTCATATTATTGCTTGCAGTTACTTTGTGATCTGAGTTTTCGTATTCGTCTTTTGATAATACGAAATCCTGATTTTCTTCAAATAGCTCTTTTGTAACGAAACTTGATTCGGAGGCTTCGTAACATGACCAGGAATCTTGAGAAGGTTCATTCTTTATAGAAATATTTCCCTTAGGATACTGTTCGACTGGTTCGTCTATTGTGCTAGTGCTAAAACTTCCTCCCGAAGTTGTTGCAGTTGTACTGAAGCTACTATCTGATGGCGCAAAGGAGGAACATGTATTGGATTCATTTAAGTCCCCATGCCTTACAGCTGTTGAATTCTGCAAAAAAGAAACGTAAAATTAAAAATCAAAATTAAAGGTGAATTAACGTTTAATTGGAAAATAATGTTTTTACCTTTACAGACATAGCTAGTCGTTCCTCTTTCATTTTTGCTAGATATTTTCTGCGGTTTTCTCGTGCAGCTTGAAGCCGAGCTGCTCTTTTCTCTGGTGTCTCTAAGGCTCGTCTTAAGTTCTGTAGTTGAGTTGCCTTAGCTTTTCTTGCAGACGTTTCGTCAGGCGTTTCCATCGCCAGTTTTTTTTCACGATACCTTTTAATGTTCTCATTATTTCTTTCAAGTCGAGCGGTTCTTCCTTCCGGCGTTTCATTTCGGTGCCGTTTCCGTCTTTCGGTATGCTTAAAGGACTGCTAAAAACAAATGAAATAAATTGAAATGAAACATAAGTACAAGATAAGATATTATAAAAAAAAAACTTTCAAAAAGTAGGCGTGCCATGGGCTCTTTTCAAAAAAAACATTTTTATCTCACAAAAACTACCTTCAGCTCAATAAATGTTTGATAATTATATTGTTCATTGACATAAATAAAAATAATTGCAGTACGAACTTGTTTTGCTAATCTCTCTTTGTATTGCTGTAGCTTTTTCTCTTGTATTTCAAGTCGTTCTTGTCGGGCTGCAGCTGCAGCCTGTTCCAGCACCAGTTTTTCTCGTCGTCTTTTGAATTTCTCGTTTTGTTTGAGAAGTCGAGCTGCTCTTTCCTCTGACGTCTCTGTCGCTCGCTGAGCTTGGATCCTTTTTCTCCGTGTTTCTGCATCTCTAGCACGCCGTGCGGCAGCCTGCTCTGGTGTTGTTGACTGTCGTTTTTTTTCCTTTTCGATAGCGCGTCGTGCGGCTACTTGCTCGGGCGTTTCCATCTATCCAAATTTAATGTATAAAAAGATTAGTAGATTAGTTCAAGTAAAAAAACAATATTACCAAATCAATAATAATATAGTCATTCTGCGTTATTTCAGATCTTTATTGGAAGCTTGCTCATTTCTTGCTCGAATTATTTGAACGGACCTTAAGTTCAATGCCAAATCTAAACGACTGAATTGAGGATAGTTATAACTGTCGAAAAGGTACATATTTCAGAAATATTTTGGTGTTATTCTCGTATTTGGATGGTTGATTCCAAAACTCCTCGCACGGTAGTTCAGAATATTCACCAAGTATGACGTTAGTCCGTCAAATCAAGAACCTTTTTAAAATCAATTATTTTGCAATATTTGTTCGATGTTTTAAAATCCAAATTAAAAAAGATGCTGCAAGCATAAAACTGTTATACAGAGAAACCTTTATAAGCGATCGAAAAATCACTTAATAAATAAGACATGGATCTTTGTCAAAAGATTTGCAGGTAACTCAAACAATGTTAACCTTTTTAATGCAAACTATACAAATTTGATTGTCGCCGCAGTGGCTTAGTGGTAGTGTGTTGGGCTACTAAGCGAGGGGTTCCAGGTTCGAATGTCCCGAAAGAACCAAATTACATCTTGGTTTTTTTCCACTGCGCCACCTCTCGCGAACGTCTGACAAACATCCGAGAGTAAAACTGAATGAGCTTCTCAATTAGCCGTTTGGACTCGGCGTAAAATTGTAGATTCCTTCCATTCGTCCCAAAAATTGAAAACCCACACAAAACGAATGGTTGTGAGAAGTTAGGCCTTGGGTCCCATAGACCTGTCGCGCCAAAATATTTATTTTTAATTTTTTATGCAAATTTGATTGAACTTACTTGTCTTGCTGCTCTTTCTAATGCAAGACGAGCACACCGGGCTTCAGTTTGTTCCGGCGTTTCCATTGACAGTTTTTTTTCCAGTCTTCTTCTGACATCATCCTTTTGTTTCTGGCATCGAGCTGCTCGTTCTTCTGGCGTCTCTCTCGCTCGTTCAGCTTCGATTCTTTTTCTCCGCGCTTCAACATATTTCGCACGTTGTGCAGCCGCGACTTCTGGCGATTCTAATTGTCGTCTTTTTTTGTTTCTTATAGATTGTTTTTCGCTTTCAATAATGCGTCGCGCGGCCGCCTGTTCAGGTGTTTCCAGTGCCAGCTTTTGTTTGTATCTTAATTGTCTTTGCCTGTACTGTTCCTGAATGCGAGCTGCTTTTTGTTCCGGTGTTTCAATTACCTGCGCGCGTCTCATTCTGTAGTAACAACTTACAAGTTGCAATTCGTTATTCGTTCGGCTCAAAACTAATAATAAAATGACAGCCAACTGCGCGATGGTTAAATTAAAAATCTGATTAAAAATCGGAACACTTTAAAACGATGCAAAACGTGAGTGGGTAACACTTAAAATGGCCCATCCCATGGTAACCCTACAGTTGAATAAACGTCAAAACTCAAAATGCAACTCAAGAGTCAAGAGTAGGTAGAGCCAAACATTCTTGGGTGGTTGTTAAATGTCATATTTTAAGGCAAACACAATTGCGGTTCATTTCTTTAAAATTACATTTAATTTGATTGATAACTAATCACGTGCCATTCATCACAATATTGAAACAACCAGCAACTTATTATGAATGTGTTTATCACTTATCAAAGAACACCGCGGATCCCACCCCAAATGGCCATAAGTATTCCATTCTATTCTATGTTATTCTTTTTCAGCTTGCACGGCTGATTCTTCAGGTGTTAACGTTGCCCATATCCACAATAATATTCCGCTGATTTTCTTTATAGGTATTTTTGACAGAAAATGTTACTGTCTGTTTACATCTGACACCAAATAATACAGAAACTTTTCAACGTAATCCCTCAATAACTACCTTTTATAATAATAATATAGGCAATATAAATATCACTGAGCATGAGCACTAATCTGACGTTTCGAATTTTATACAAACACTACAGGAATAGAGACAGAGTACCTACATATATGCAATTCCATTCCACAAGAACTCATGATAAAGAGAAGAATTCTAATACTTTATATTTATTGCGCTTGAGTTTGACGAGCAAAACACATTTGCATATAGTTTTTTAGGCATGCATTCACATACAATAGAACAATACTACAATACATTCCACACAGCATTAGCTTATCAGTGTGTTCGTCCTTCTCTTCAAAATTAATTAAAAATACTTTAAGAGAACGCTGTACGTTGCGCTGCGCAGTGTATTGCTTGACAGTCACGAGCAAATGTATGACAACGGTTCTATTTAAATACATTGTATTATGTCGCTGTCGCAAGAGATAATAATAATTCTTGCATCAGTTTTAAGTTTATTTTAAATATTAAATTTTATTAAATTTAAATAAAAATTATAAATCGATCTCTTCTTTCACAATAATAGCTTGTACAACAGGCGCAACACGATCGTGTGTTAAAAAACTGGGAGCTTTGTCTGATCGGTTGATCTTATTTCTACCTATAGAATTTATATAGCTGTAAGCTCCTGTGGACAATTCGAGCAATATGCTTTCGATATGATTTTTAGCAACATTCACTTCCGCGTCATTTCTTTTGCATTTTCGAAACCCGTCAGCAATATATTCGCCATAAATCAAATGCTCGTCGCGTTCTACCTTCACATCGAAGAGTTCAGTTTTTACAGATTGTGCTTTCTCGTTTAATGACTCGAAATCCCTGTTGTCTTGAAATGTTTCCTTCACGACGAAACTTGAGTCAGAGGCTTCGTCAAATGGCCAGGAATCTTGAAGAGGTTCGTTCTTTATTACTACCGATTTATCTGGACTTTGCTGACCTGGTTCATTGATCGTTCTAATATGAAAGCTTTCTTCATTTGTAGTAATGCTGCAGCTGCCTTCACAGGGCTCAAAGGACGACCAAGTGTACGAACCACTTATACGCGTATCTGCATCGTCAAGTGCAACTGCAGCCGGATTCTGTAAAAATGAAAGAGTAGTGAAAGTCAAGTTTAACTGCATTAAAAAAAATTGTTTAGAAAAGGATAGCGTTTAACAAAGTTTATCCAGGTTTTAAGTACGAATCAAGGGGCAAACTTTGTAGGTACATAATTCGATTCTACTTTTGATTCTATTCGAAAGTTGTTTCAATTGGATGATTAGGGCTCTCTGCTGTTGATAAAAAAGTGAATCAGGACAGTTTTATTAAGCATTAACCATTGCCCAGAAGTCGATAGCTTTCATGTTTAAAAAGTTTAGTTTTTCCTTAAACTTCTGCAATTAATTTTTATAATTTTATATCGTTTGACGCAAAATTGACATTAAAATGATAGTTTTCTCCCAAGGCCACTCAACCATTAATAAGAAGTCTTTTGTCTTGACAATTTATAATATTATAACAGTATTATTGGGCGAAATATAAACAATTACCGTAATGCTATTTGTTCCATCTTCCGAAGCACAATGAGCAAAACCACCTTCTCGAACATGTGGTAATAAAATATACACGTCATCATTTGTCGACTGATTATCACTATAAAAAAAATACGAACCTTATTAGCAATGTGTTTTCAATGGCAGAACATGTATGATTGAAATAATTAGTTACGATTCAGTGATGATATTTGTCCCTCTTCTCTCACGATATTCTCGCATGTGTTCAGCTCCCGTTTTAGCTCGTGTCCATTGGTTTGGTAATCCACTTCCTGTTTGCTCACTTCCTCTTCTAGTTCGCTCGGCATATATCCTTATTTCTGATGGGCCTGCCCTTAAATTTTCTCTTATTGATGCGTTGTATATTAAATTTGAATATGAATTTTGTTGTTCAAATTGCTGCTTCAGAAGTATTTGTTTTGCTCTAAATTAAAAAATGTACAACAGTGGAAAAAACAAAACGGATGAGGTCTCCATAAGAGGCCTGTTTTTTTTAGCTTCTACTTGACGTTGTTTAAATTGCATTCTAAAATCCTACTTTAATGTGCTTTACTGAGATAGAAGCTAAAAAAAACAGGCCTAATATAAGTTGTCTAAATAAAACAATACGTATTTACAAATTGTTTCTCTCTCGGAATTCTCGCATACGTTGAGCTGCAGTTTTCGCCTGCTTCTTAAACAATTCACTATCACTAACGCCTGTTTTTTTCTCTCTCCATCTTCTTGTTGCTTCTGCAGATTTTGTTCGTTTTGCAATTACATTCAATTGTGAAGGACCAGCGCCTTGAATATCCTCTGTTGAGATTTTATCTATGGAATTTCGTTTCTGTTGCTGGGCGTTCTGCTTTTTGAGAAGTGCTTTTCGTGCTCTGTATTCTCGATTACGTTCTGCAGAAGTTTTCGCCACCTTTTTCAAGCTATATTTTCATAAAGAATTTAATTAATTATTATCGGAGCCACGACTGATACAAATTTTTACCCCACTCCAATAATTTGTCTCGGCTGTATAACATTTATTATAGTGCAATCTTCATCATCAACTTCCCATTGACTATGTGAAATCATCGTGAATGTAGCCAACTACTTTTCAATGGCAAGCATCTAATTTAAATATATGAATCGTTATTTTAATGTTCACTTTAAGACTTTGATAAAGAAGTAAATTGTAGTAAAGCGACGTCAGTTACAGTTCGGGTAACACTGCACGCTGACAACTCACTACTATAAATTTGACTTCAATTATATATATATATATATATATATATATATATATATATAGAGAAAATATGTATATACATTTTAACTGGCAATGAGAGAAAATTTTGTGCACAATGTACGCTCTCTTGCTCCTTCAATGCTTTTAAATCTAGTATTTACACGTAGGACTTAATGTAGAAATGGGTTACACACGAACACACGAAGTTCCGCACAAAAGGAAATCAGAGAATAGCCCATAGGCCTGCGGTGTGTATAATGCGGTATGTCTCTCTTCTTCGCATTACCAACGTATACCACCCTCTCAGCTTCCGTCCGCCTCGTCAGATCACACTTTTCGTAACGCTTTCGTAACACATTCACCTGTTTATTCTCTAGCTTCAGCTCACTTCAAAAAAAAGTCGTAACCAACTAGTTTTGCCGACGATAGTTTTTCTGTGGCCTTTATCTCTATATATCTCTGTATTGTCCTAGCACTTCGGGCTTCGGAACTTCTTTTGTTTTTTTGCCTTTTTTGTTTTTTTTTGTTGTACCTATCTTTCTTTACGCGTTTCGATTTTAATTTTGCAATGCCTCGAGCCACAGCCTTTTCGTCTGGTACCATTGACAGTTTTAGTTGGCGTTTCGTTCTGCCATTTTCAGTTATCTTTGATCATCGCTTTCCTGTTTCTTCCGATGTTTCCATTGGTTTTAATCTTTCGAGTATTTTTTTTCAGTCCTTTCAACATTGGCTGATTTTATCATTGCCCCTGGTTTTCTGCTGCCATGTTTAACCGTGTATTTCCTATCTTTGTTTGATTATTTTTTCACCGCACAGAACACAATTAACACAAACCTTTAACATATCCCTTTATAAACTATTGATGAAGAGGTAAACTAATAATAATAATAAATAACATAACCGATTTTCCATACACCTACCCGATTTCACTGCAAAATGCGAAATATATTTTACTTTTGGAAACACTCAACATATCGATCTGTCATCTGTCAATGCAAACTGACAGTTGCTTTTACTGCAAAAGAGTGCTTCATGCGGATTCTCTGAGTTTTTGGAACTAATCCCTTCACAATTGCAAGCAGCTCTGCTCCTAACTTGCTCTGAGTGAATAGTTTGCGTTACTGAACACTTGTGGTGAGACTTGAGACTTCACAGTTGAGAAATCGTTCATAACATTACGTAAAGACACCACACAACACAGACACACTACGCCTAGGCTAGTACAATACTAATAATATAAACCGTCTCTTCTCCCATTTTCCCCTCATCAATTTGACAATAAAGAGAACATAAGTATGGAGGAGGAGTAGAGTAGCAGTCTAGCAGGAGATGAGTCATGACCTCATGAGTGTTATAGATACACGTTTAATGTTAATACTCAGTCAATGGATAATTGATTCGCCTTTTCTTTAGTTGTATTTTGTATATTGTATTTGGTTGGTCATGTAGAGAGATAAGTTGATGATTGCTCTTAAAAAAAGTTGACAGTCCCGAGCAAATGTATGACAGCCTTTTTTTAAATTTTTGTTGAAGGAAGTTGTTAAGTAAACGATAAAGCCGCCCAACATCATAATGAGTACTTAGAAAAGTTGTAGGTAAGCTAGGGTTAAGGGTTAAGGGATGAGAGGATCTGGAGCACACGAAATTGGCTAAACAATATACAAAATATCGAATATAAACAATAGGCGCGGCATACACGGTAGCCTATAGCTTATGTCAGAAGCTCATCAAGCCGCTCCGTTTTTAAACAAAAAAAAAGTGGACTCCGTTTGAGCTCCTAAACATAATAATTTTCGTTTGTCAAAATTCAACCAACAGCGTAAATCTTCACTTCTGATGGGGACCTCTCATCATTGGATTTACAGTAAAACCCGGATAAGAGCCTCTTGCTTAAGTGCCTAAGCCGCATAAGTACCTTTTTTTGAGAACCAAAATTCGGAGCACTTAATGCGGATTTTGTGAGGTGCTTATCCGGGTTTTACTGTATATATATATATTAGAGTTTAATGAAAATAATCATGGCTGAGGCTGAGGCTACACGGCTACGTAAGAAACGTCAAAATTAAATCGCGTCCATTAGGGGTATGTGGCTCGCTTCGCTCGCAATGACTCTAAACTCCAGTATTTCATTTTCGGGCATGATCCTGTACGTTTAAAGGCCCACATTTTTTCTTAAAACACTATTTTTAATGAAAATACCATTACGTTACGTCAAATATAGAACCGTGTCCCGAAGCCGGACAAACGTCAGTCAGTACAAAATTTACGTGCGAATAGCCACTTCGAATAATCATACTTACTTGTTTTATTGAAACTTTCGCATCTAGTCGTTGTTTACGACGCTCTCTTCTCCGCTCGTTCTGTTTTAGAAGCCGAGGTGTTCTTTCTTCCGGTGTCTCATTGGCTCGTTTAGTTTCGGCTCTTATTTTCCGTTTCTCAGCAGCTTTAGCACGTCGTGTGGCAGCTTCCTCTAGCGTTTCGATTGCTAGTTTTCTTTTAATTCTTTTATTACGTTTTTCGGTTTCCAGAGAACGTCGCTCTACCGCCTGTTCTGGTGTTTCTATTGACAGTTTTTTCTGACGTATCCTTTTGAATTGCTCATTTTGTCTGAGAAATCGAGCTGCTTTTTGTTCCGGCGTTTCCCTTGTGCTCTTAATCAGTTCCCGTCTCATTCTGGCTTTTTCAGTCACCTTAGCTCGTCGCTCTGCCGCCTGTTCAGATGTTTCTGTCGCCTTCCTCCTCTCAATATTTTTTTTCATTCTCTCAATATCTGCCTTGCGACGTGCGGCTGATTCTTCGGGTGTTTCCTTTGCCAACATCCGGATCCGTCTTTCACGTTGATATTCCGCAGCCATTTTTAATTGTTTTGCCATATTCATCTATCAACATTTCTTTTGTTAGATACAAATTAAAAGATTGATTTAGGATTTTTTACACCAGGCACAAAATACACAATTGAACTAATGATACTGAAGTTGTGACAAATATTGAGTTGCAGAGAGACCATACGCGATACGGTACGACTCTCTCTGTCTCTTGGATGTCCGATTTGCCCCTCATCAAATTTGCCACTAGCTTACTTAAGGGAGAGATGAGAATGTATGAATGGGTTTGGATTTGAACTTGGAACGACCTGCTTTTTCAACACTTGACACTCACGACCTAAAGTATGACAACGACTTTTGTAAGAACTAATTAAAAAGAACACCAAGTTGGAGGTCTCCTTCTTGAATATTTTAAATTAACAATTTGTTTAGGGACAATTATTGTAAAGAAATACTATTGAACATTTTTAGCAATCAACCAATTAAAGCTGCTTGTCACTTTAAAATAAGGTATCTTACACTAAGATATTCGATTTTCAAGTACTAAGCAAACCTACCAACATCCAGGTTTACAGAATGTCAACTATCCTTTGTAGAAATATGACAAGTAGAAAACAAAAAGACTAGGTACCTAATAGTTTATTTTAATTTTAATTTTATAGATCGACTTCTTCTTTTACAATTATATCTTGTACAACAGTATTTGGCATTGCTAAACTGGGAGCTTTTACTTTCTCAGCGGGTACATTTGTTTCTGTGGAACATTTTAACTTGTACCGTCCAAGCGACAAATTCAAAATGACATCGTCGATAAGCTTCATTGCAACATTGATTTCAAATCTATTCCTATTGCTTTTCCGAAATCTGTCAGCAACATATTCGCCATATTCTAAATGTTCGTCACGTCGAGTTTCGGTGTCGGGGGCCATATTATCACTTTTAACGCACGTAAATAAATTGGAATGAGATGTTTCAGATTCGTACCACGACCAGGGTTCGTTCTTCACTATAGCGAATTTATCTGTTCGTATTTCGTCTGTGGTGCTGGAACATCCATCCATGGTAGTAAAGCTGTAGCTTCCTTCTGAGGTATCAAACGACGAACAGGTGCAGGATCCAATAAGATCGTCATCAGTATTCTCATTCTTAGGAAATTTTGTTAGAGTTGCATTTGTTGATGTCTGTGAAAGAAAATACAAATTTCATTTAAAGAACCTTCAATAAAGGTGTACATATTTAAAGTCTGTAAATAACGATTAGGAAAAGTCAACAAAAACATCAGTGCTACTGTTGCTATTTGGGAACAGCAAGTTCTTGTTAATTTGCTATTTTTTTAAGAACAAAAATTGTTTGAGTTATCTGTTTCTTATGTCAGATTTACATCCAAAAGCGTATTAATGGAACAAGTTCTTCTGCGATTTTTTGCAAATAAATTCGTTCTCCTAAAACTTCTATTGTGAATAGTGCTGAAAACAGGTCCGAACCGCCACATTCGTGAACGAGCTATATGTTTTCGGAATAAAGGCGATTTCACAAACGAAATCGTTCGTTCACGGAGGCAGCGATTTGAAGACTGTTTTTTGGATTGATTAGGAAAGGACAGACCCAGGGCCTGAAAAAATGCTTTAAAAAAAACTACTTAAAAAAGCCGTTGTTTGGTATGTTGTCGTCACACTTTGTCAGACTCAGCAAAAATTCATATACATATATTGAAAATAGATTTTTAAACAAAACACCATTGAAAACAAAAAAAAGTGATTTATTCGGGTTACAATATTAAAATGAAAATTGGTGTCCACTTTAAAAATGTAGGTACTTACTTGTGATGCACTTTTTAGTTCCAAGTCGTTCTTCATTGCTTGTAGCATTTGCTTTCGTTTTAAACGATAATTTCTATTGTACTCTTGTTCCCGCAAGAGTCGAGCATTTCTCTGTTCCGGTGTTTCATTAGCATGTCGTTCTTTTCGAAGTCGTGCAGATTTTTCCGATTGTCTTAAAAGTCGAGCCTTTGTTTCTTCTGGTGTTTCCGAAGCCAGCAGTTTTGCTTTCTTTATTATTTTAAGCTAATAAAAATTGTAAAATCGACAAAAATAAACTTAAATCATTCAATATTATACAGTAAAACCCGGATAAGTGCGTCTCGCTGAAGTGCCCAACCCGCATAAGTACCTTTTTTGAGAACCAAAATTCTGAGCACTTAAGGCGGATTTTTGTTTTAACTGCCTAACCCGCATAAGTGCCTATCAAAACGGGAATTTAAGGTGAGGCACTTATGCGGATTTTTCTGTATAATGATAAATATTGATACACAAAACAAAATATGTTAATTGTAATTTAGGTTGTGTAATGCAAACCAGCGGTTAAAATGCAAGGCCCACCCATGGAAAAATAACAATAAATAATAATTCATAAATTTTCTGTTAAATCCTGAATGACAGAAATATAATAAACATTACGGTTAACATTGGGACGTTCAAGTATCTAGTTAATTAAGTCTGACTAGACGTGTCTCAGTTTTGATTGGTCTGGGCCGGTCGCGTTAACAGTTTTTGTTCAATTGACGTCTATGGAGTGGTGGCCGACGAATATAGTAAAAAAAATTCCTGACTTAGTACTAAGTTAAAGTTTAAGTGCAAGTGATGTTACCAACCTTTCTAGTTTTTGCGTTCATGTTACATCTATTCCAGACCACTACCAGACCCAGACTAGTCGACTAGATGACTTATGCCCAAAATACATGTGCAGAATTTCTAGACGCAGTGAAGCACACAGTACAGCAAGCAATGAGATAAGTCATACAAAAGCGAAACGTCTTTCTTTTGTTTACAGCTGTGGTGTTAAGTGGAACTTCTTCCTTTTTTATCCTTGACTGAAATGTTTTTTTGTAATATTTCTTGCGGTTATTATAAAACATTTAATTTTCTATTAATTCGGTCATCCGGTGTTATTTGTACGCAAAACATTTGAATTCGAAATAAACGTCAATCACAATGATGCCAAACCCGTTAAAATTTGGTGTTTTCTTTTCTGTGTTGTGGTGGCATTGTTTTTTTGCAGTGGTTTTAGAAATAGAGACAACTTGCAGTACTGCAACGCATGCTGAATTTACATTCTCTCCCATTTAAACGTGTGTGTTTGATTTCAACTGCAGGCAAAATTCTGCACATGTGTTTTAGGCATTAAGATGACTAGATTTTTGAATGTGCCCAAATTCATATCCATTTCGTTGAAAAAAATATTGCTTTCTTACTTCCTTTATTTTTTCCAAATACAGTTCTTTGTACTCTGCTTTCAATTTCTCGAGTTTATTCTCTCGGTATCTTTTAAGATTTGCTGCTCTTCGTAGATATCGGGCATTCTTTTCTTCCGGTGTTTCCCTAGCCATTAACTCTCTTCGACTTCGTACAGCATATTCCAATTCTCTTGAGCGTCGTGCCTTTGCTTGTTCTGGCGTTTCGGTGGCAGCCAACTTTGCTCGCCTTCGACGGCTGATTTCAGCACTCTTAGCACGTCGTGCTGCGGTTTGTTCTGGCGTTTCTTTAGCTAGTCTTTTCTGGCGACGAATTCTGGCTGCTAGTAGCATAGGGCACATTTCAATTTCATTTGATTCACTTTGACATTTTGCAGCAGACATTGATTGGTAATGCACAAAATATAACTCTCAGAAAATCGCGCACACCACACACAACACACTTCGAGCAAAACTCTACCGAATACTGACTATGCAACGCACACTACGAGGAAAACACTCAAAATCGAAATAGAGATGAATTCTCAGTAGTAAAATAGTAGACCCGTCAGCGCGTCAGCCGTCACGAATTGGAATTGCAGTAACATCACATCTCAGATCTCGCAGTCACAGTTCACAGCACAGCACTACATCTACAATTTCTCCTATACCAATTCAATCCTCCCTTTAATACACTTTCTCCTTATATGCTTTTTGTTGTTGATTTAAACTCTGTTAAAAGAGAATTAGTAATTTAATAACAAAGCCACACAGCACAACACAACAATTTGATTGTGCAACTTTATTCCAGCGACACGGATTTCCCCTCACTGTCAGTGAATATTATGACAGTAGCGATCAAAAGTGTACCAACAGTAAAAAAAAATTGTTTTACCAATCACAACCTCAACTTTTATTCATTATTACAACTTGGAACTAAGAGTCAAGTTGCTGTTACTACTATATTTTTTGACGCAATCTCTCAAATTTAACAATTTTTAAAAACTTAAGCGGAACTTGTAATACCAGGAAAAGTGTGATTTAATTGAAATAATGTATTGGTAACAATAGGCTTATACCGGAGGGATAATAATAATAGACGATCGATACGATATTTTCAAAAACCATAAGTATATTATGTATATTCAAATTCACACAAAGTGCTGCCGTACCAACAGAATATTCTTTAAAATACACTATACGATACCCAAAGCCAGAACTTTTATACTATCTAGAGTGTGTGGTAAAAAAGTGGGGTTCTCTTTTTATCCGCGTTAATAATGTTTAGTATGAAAACAAACAGTGCGCCTGTGACGTTTAAATCAGCTGGCCACTGCCACCGGGCTCATTGGGAGAAACGAAAAAGTACTTTTTGCGGCGAACAGTCAGGAGCAAAAGTCTTATTACACGCTGTCTCCACTTGCGATAAATTCAAAGTATGCGATAGAACATGCTGTCATTTTGCTGTCAATTAATTTTGAAATCGAAGTGTGCCGTTGAAATTCAAAAATAATTTTGAATTAATCTGTCGCTTCAAAATGCCAGATTGGAAACCAAATCAAGATGAAGTCCTAAAATTAATAAATAATTATTCCCAATTTCAATGCCTTGGGAATTACAAGAGTATAGGTAGATTCCAAAAGGCTCGATTTTAAACGAAATGCTTGGGCTCAACTTTCAAAAGAATTCGGCAAAAGTGTCAAGGAATTTAAAAAAAAAAAATAGAAACTTGCGAAACGCATACGTACTGGAAAAGAAAAAAGTCGATGACTCCAAGAAATCAGGGTCTTCGGCCAGTTCGGTTTATCGCTGTTTTAAAGCGTTCACCGTAAAAATACCTCTTAAGGCACCAAGTGACAAAGAACAGAAACAGAAACAGAAACTGAAACAGAACGGAAAGTTTTATCTTTCTGTAGTTAATTCTGGTTCTGTTTACGTTGCTCGATCAGCTACAAAGAACTGAAACAGAAACAGATACATAAAAACATGGCAGCCGCCTATTCCATCAAATTGTATGTCGTTAGCTCTGACTTCAACGAAAAACATGGAACAGAATGAAATTGTATAAAATTTGGTGATTTCTTACGAAATCTATTATTCTCTCCTTTTCGTCTACTAAAAACAATAGTACAATGCGAAACAAAAAGATTAAAAAAAATCCAAACAAAAAAAACCCGCCCCCCAGTATAAATTTGAATTTCTGTTGCTGGCAGCAACAGAAACAATCAATAAAGACTTGTTTGCGTTCTGTCCTCAAACAGCCATTTTTCTGTCGCTAAATTCTGTTGCTGAAAAATAAATTTTCTGTTCCCAATTCGGTTTTTGTTGCAAATGTATGGGATTCTGTTTCTGTTCCTGTTTCTGTTCTTTGTCACTTGGTGCCTTTATGTGCGACCAGCGACCACGTTGCCATTCTCTTCTGTACTAAAAAAGTATGTTATAAAATGCCCATCAAACGAAATTTGACAGCTGCTCTGCTACGTGCTTTTTTGTTTGCTGTTGGTTTTTGCTTTAAATTCATCGCAAGTGGAGAGAGCGTGTTAGAATAATAAATACTACAGTAATGATAACAGATACCCAGAAACGTCATGAGGTTTTCGGGAAAATCAGCTTTAAAAAGTCTTTGGACCATTTCATATGCAAAAATAGATTTTAACTGGAACAGACGCCAAGCTATTTAGAATGCAAAATGTGTTATCCACAGTTCTTGCCCAAATCGATATTCATATTTGTACTTAAAAAAATAAAAATAAAAATAGGTATAAACTTTCTTGCCATTCCTAAATAATTCAAAAAGTTTACAAATTGTTCGAGTTTTAACTTTTACAATAGTTTGAGTAAAACGGTTTTTTTACGAATTCCGCAAATTTAAAAATTTCTGCGGATATCCGAAAAGTTTTAATTTATAAAAGTATTCTAGAAATTTATAGAATTAGTGGGAAAAGAAAAGACCTTATTCGTCGGTTTCCTAGAATATTCTCGATATTCTTATCAAAAAAGGTGTCGAAAATCGAAACACCTCCTTTCCCAGTCACCAATGAGCGCAAAGGCTCTGGTAAACTTATGCCGGTAATTTAACGTTGCCACTTACACAATATAATCCTGGTGTTCCATTTTTGAACTTGAATGCTTTACAATAAGGACAAACTACCATCATCGATCCATCAGATCTATTCGGATTGCAATCAATCGAAGGGTCGTAGCGTAGCAGATTATTGAGGCTCTGCTTAGCGCCATCTGCCGCCTTCCGCTCCCGATTGTGTCTCATTCTAAAGCTATCGTAGGTATTTCGTGCTGCTCTCTCTTCTTGCGCCTGCATCTTTCGTGCTTGTGACATTAGTTTTCGAATCAATTCATTTTGACTTGCACGCTTATCACCGCTTCGTTTCTTTCGGGATTTTGCTGAGTTGGTAGTATTTCGACTTTTGCGACCGATGTCACTCCGTTTTAAGGGCATTGCACACCAGCAACTTAATTGCAATCAAAATTTAAATTGTTTTCGTAATTAGCACAATAATTATTACTTTCCTCTTATTTCAACACTATAGAAAGAAACTTTCCAATTTTTATTCACTTTTTTGATATTTTCGAAATTACAGAATTTCGATAAGAACAAAAAACTTTCCGCTGTTAGATTCGCAAAAAAAAATGCAACCGCAGAGAACACACACTGAGTAGTAAACAAACAAATGTCATTCTATTTCTGTAAAATTTACACAGCTCTTTTGGTTAAAACCTTTCACAGATAACAATAAACAAAATAAAAGCAAATTCAACCAATTTCGCCACGCGCGCCTTCGTGAGTTAAATGGACACTAACGAACATAAACTAAGTATTAAATAGACCACCAGCTGCAGCTCCGATTCACTGGCAAATTGTGAAAATAAAGTTCTCTCTTAAATTTCCTATCTGTTAATACATGCAAAGCGGAAAAAAATTCTAAATTGAATGAACTGTCAAGTGTCAATATTACTATCTGTAAGTGTATGTGTCCGGCCAATTTACTTAAACATGGCCGATGGCGCACATACTAAACTGCATATCGTGTGTAGGTGTAGTATAGATATCTCATATCATAATGTCATATTTACCCTCGCTAATAGCTTACTGGTCCTCCTAGCTGCTCTGCTACTATTACTCCCTCCGACGAAACATCAAATAGTTCATAAATACATCCGCACATCCTTTCTTAACCTATACGAGTGCAATGAAACTGAAAGAGCTTCTCTTTAATGCTCTACACAGTGACAGTACACAAAATAAATTATGGATATTTTTTCGAAAATGAGAGGGTATCGCTCAGCTACTCATGAAAACATCTGGTGTCCAACAGTTGCGAGCAAGAGTCGTGTACTAAACTAAAAAACTAAAAAAAGACGCATATATTTTTTTAAATAATATTGCAAGGTTAAGGCCTCGTCAAACAGAGCGCGTTTTAACGCTCCGTTCTACCGCCGCGTTGTAATATACTGAATAACGTATCCCCCGTCACACAGAGCGCGTTTTCAACGCTGTGTTGAATTCACCACGGCGTTTGAACGCGGCGGTGAAACACGGGGTTGTGAAAAATTACAGATTATTTTATGACGCGGCGCGTTTGAAATAGTTTTTCGTGATTTTATATTCTAAAACACGGAAAAATTAATCGAATTGTTTGAAATTACCCATATTTGTGCGTTATGTGTGAGAATCGTATACAAATGCAGTTTTAAAGGCTGAGATGTGGGAGGAAATATCAAAAGAATTTCTCTTTTTGTAAAATTCGTGCACTTTAATCCTTTTTCTTTTTCGGGAACTACATATCACGGCAAATAAAAGCAATAATTCTTCCTCCGAGCTGCTTGACATTTTTTAGACAATGAAAATCAAGAGTCATTTACATTAATGAGATCTTTCTGTTTGACGTCCTCTAACGCGGCGGTTAGAACGTTGCGTCAAAATAATCTTACCGCCGCGTAAATTAATCTCACCACGGCGTTAAAAACGCGTTCTGTTTGACGAAGCCTTTATTGTTCCTTTTCGTAGCCAACAATTTAGTGTAAATCAAACAAACAATAATTTTAGTTTAATAATATCTTCAATTATATTTACGAACCCGAATTCACGGGTCAGGCTCTGTCTTTGGTATAACTAAAGGTTGAAAACAGGAGGACATATTTCGTTTTTCAATATTGTTTGGAGAAACACCTCCCTTACTGTACGCACCCATGGATAGCTTAAATATGATATTTTCAATATGATTTTGAGCTATATTTATCTCGTAACTTTCCCTATTGCAGGAGCGTATCTTTTGAGCAATATAATCGCCGTATATGGAATGTTCGTCGCGTTTTTTACTTGCGTCTACAAGAATGCTTACACACTTTAAAGTGTTTTTTATAGTCGCCATTCTTTTTGGTTTTTCAAACTTGTGAGATGATTCTTCATCTTTTTCCCATGAGTTGCTTTCGCCATCTGGTGTTTCTGATGAGTCTTCTAGATTCTGAAAAGTATGAAAATAAGTTTTTAATATTGTATTGTTCAATGGAAGACAAATGAGAAATTTTTATTTTTTGTATTGTTTTGGCGTTTACTATTTTGACGTCTACAAATGAAACCAAAGTTCACGCTGTAGGTTTGTTCGGTTCGATAACCTTTGGCGGTCGGATGAACTCAGATGGATTTCGACTAGATTTCGCTAAAATCCCGAGATTTCGAAACGTCAAAAATGTATGCCGCGAAACCTCGGAGATTTGGAAACATTTTACGAAACATTGCGGTTTCTCTTGGTGGAAACATGGCATTACTTTTTTTATTTTTGACACGTAAAATAGTTTGAAAGAATTTTTTTCACAAACTATTACCAGAAATAACTTGATTTAAAAATAATATAAAAGGACTGATCACTGGCTTTCAAAAACGTTTAGCCATTCATTGTAAGTGTTGCCATTGTTTTTTTTTTTAATGTATACCTGTGTAAAAGTCCGCTGCCCACTGCTTTCCGTAGACTTCGTGCCTTCTCCTGACGTTTCCATAGCTTGTTGCTCCTTTTTACATTCAAAATCTTCATATAAAATTGGAAATTCTTTTTCTTGTAGATCACTTTTTTCAACTAGTGTTTCCGTCTGGATACTTTGTTCAAGCTGCTCGGTTTCCTCAGCAAATTTTTCCAGTTTTACCATGGCAAGCGTTTTCATTAATTGTTTGGTCCTTTTTGCACGTTGTTCTGTTGTTCGTATCGCTCGTGTTTTTCTTAAATGCTCGGCCCTTTTGGCACATCGTTCTGCGGCTTGTTCAGGCGTTTCGGTTGATTTCTTTTGTTCGCGATATTTTCTTGACCGTTGGATTGCTGCTACACGTCGTGCGGCTATTTCTTCTGGCGTTTTTGCTACACTTGTCCGAACGCGTTTATGTTCTTCAGACTCCGATTTATACGACATTTTTTTTTATTAAATCTGAATTTTAAAGAAGCTAGAAACTTATGTTTCAATTTGGAGATATCAATTTTCTAGAACAAAATAACTGTAACGAGTAGAGTAAGTTGGAGTACATTCAGCTAGGAATATTTTGACGAATATAAACAAAAAACTTGTAAGAGCATTCCGCATTTGACAAACAAACACACGTAGGAAATACTGTGGTCTTTTAATATATTTTAAAGAACTTCGATAGAAATATACAATAAAATCGCAGGTCCTGTTTTAACCCAGAAATACTAAAACAGAAGCCCAAAACCACAAAATATTGACGCTATAAGAAATCGAGCTTAAACTTTAAAATTTTTTAGCACCTGCAATCGTTGAGATTTGCAATCGTTGAAAACCCGAAGCTGAATGTACCCCAATTTACCCTATGTAGGTACCTGCACAAAACACTTTTAAGCGCGCTTCAAATAAAATTCAGTTCATTGAACTCTCAGATTGATATCCCGACACCAAATCGACATTAACAGAGTGCCAATCGATTTTACAAAGCACCAATCACCAAGCATAAAAGTTCACACAATGCCAAACGCGATTTTAGCAAAACCAAGTTTAACACTGTCAACTTTGCATTCAAGAATTCTGTGACGAAATTTCTACACTGCGGGCCTGGAGGGCCCTTTTACAATAAGGTATTGGTAGTGTGCCAACTAAACCACAAAGCTCATTAAGACTTCTGCCGGGGAACGAATTGAAGCTCGTTTTATTACTTTGTTAAGAGAAGATACATATTTTAAAGCGTACTTTATATTACGACTTTTGAGATTGGCACTATTTTGCTATTTTATTAAGCTCTGTTACACGGAATAATGTACAAACTACGACATTTGCAAGTCGAAATTATACATTTCACACTGACTCTTATTTGTTTTCGTTTGTTAAGCGGCAAAGCAACTAGTAGGATGTCGAAATCGAGTTCGAGTATTCGAACAAATATTTGTTCAGTAATCGAATTGCGAAAAACACTCGTCGGTCGTCGTACTCTTAGTCTCTTACACGTGCTCTTGCTCTTAGCTACACAATTTCTCCTAATCGCATTAATATGTGTATATGGTTGGTCTTGGTAGTGGTTTGGCAAGGAAAATTACAACAACAAGTTAAACAAACACAAGGCTAAGTCGGACGTGCCATGCAATCATTCGGAAAGAGTGAAGAGAAGATGAAACAGTCATGCTCAAAAGTGCAGAAACCTTTCTATGTATATAATAATTGTCAATATTTTGTTTTTCCATAGCTTTAGCTTTGTAAAGGTAAGATTAGACGGTATGCCAAGTGGTCATAAAATGCCAATTTCTGACGGTTCTTCTGTCAAAATATGGTCATACAGTGTAATGGGCATATCCCATATGCCCTAATGACCTAAATGCCACATATGACCAGACTGATTTTGACAGATAAAAATGCAAAAATAGCATATAGTGTAATGGGACAATAAGCACGAATGCCAGCATATGCCTATATGCCCATATGCACTTTATTGAAATTTCGTTGTGGCATTTCTGGCATTTTTGATGGAACAAACATTTTTTTGTTGTTATCTGTGTTTGAGAGTTCGTGCTATTGGGATAGGATTTATTTTGATTTTCGTTCTTTTTTTTTTGTTGATTATTGAATCAATGCCATTTTTGTAAATTATGTAAATTGTCTTTTCTTTGTTATTTGTTTAAGTTCATTTTGTGGTCTTGTCCTTTTCCAGTAATTGTGGTTATTTATACTTTTTGCCTGTTGTGAAATTTTGTTTGTGTAGAAACTTGTTTGCTATCTATTTGTTTTGTGATAGTTATGTATACCTATGTATTTTTGTTAACATTCGTAATGTATTTTCATGGGTTTGAATAAATTTTACTTGGTGTATTTAATTTGTTTGTTATTTTACCCTTTTAAGTTCTTTTTGTGTGTTTCCTTTTCGTTTTGTGGTACACACATCTACATGTCTTTGGGAAGCTCAATCGAAGCTTCTAGCGATGCCAGGATTGTGGAGGAAGCAAAAGTTGACAGGGCGAGCAAGCGTCCGCAAAGCAGATTAAAGGCGAATGGTCAGACCAACTCATCCGTCGAGATCAGACCCGGACTTTACGATGTCACAAGTCGTACACATCGGATCCCTTTTTTTGCTTTGTTTTTCTTTACAGCATTACCCTACTACAACATTTGGTTATAAACAACAAATGCCTTAAATGACCATCATGTCAAATATGACCATATTGGTAATTTTGGTCATATAGTCTGATATACAGCTTTAATGATCCTGGCATTTTGGTCATTTGACAGCTAATCTGGTCATTTGCCTGTTGGCATTCATATGCTTAATTGGCATACAGTCTAATCTTAGCTTTAGTAAATGTGTTGTGACAGAAGTCGTGAAGATAAGCCCAGCCATTGACATACTTTACATGGACTGCTACAAGCCAATTTTTCGTTGAAGCAAACATAAGCACTAGCTCTTTTGGTTCCCGACGGAGAGAATCGGAAACACTCAAATGTCATCGAGCAATTCGATTTTATTTTCGAACTAAACGATTTTTTTTAAGTGCTGTTGTAGGAATATAAATCGTTATTTTGTGCAGTTGCAATTTTTCTGCAATGGATGGCACTGTGTTCTATGTAAAAAAAAAATAGAAATGGCGCGCAGAGGTTTCATACTTTCGCCGCAAGTATGTCAATGAGCCCAGTAGTAAATGGAAGCAAAACAAATAGGTACTGTCCACAAGGAAGGACATGGACATGGATTTTTGGTCCAGTTCAAATCGCAGGTGTTTGGAAGGGAAGCTAATGTAAAGAATAAAGATTGTCATAAGATACAGATTAATCGGCGAAATTGGCTGGAACATATAAATTGTGGAGCCATCAATTCTTCGGCCCAGAAAATATTCAGATTGGCAGCGCGGAAGACAATGACGTCACCTTAAGTGGCCCGCCTGAACGCGCACCTCAACCAACATGGCGATAGATAGATCGACTTGGCTGGAGAGGAATGTTGGTTAGGGCCCACCATGGACTGTCAAGGCATCAAAGAAAAAAAACAGGAAGCTTAAGAAATTAATACGCATTGATGGGTTAAATATATTAATACTATCCTAATTCTGTTTTTAATTTTATATACAAAACTGTCTTTAATTAATTAATAATTTCATTCATAACGTATTTTTGATCAAACAGTTTACACAAATCAAAAACTCGGGACATTCTTTAGTTAATAATAAATTAAGTCGTATTCAATAGAAAGTCGCTCAATAACAAATTAATATACTAACTCGTAGCAACTATAAACAAAGCGTGAATACAAAATATTCATATTCATCCATAGTACTAATAAATCTTATCACAAACCTAAAGCCTGGTACGCTGTTCAAGTGAAGTGAAATTTTCACTCCTCTCCAAGAAATTGCTGTGAAATTGAAAGTGAAATTTTCACGCCGAAATGTCAAAAATTTAATGCGACGAACAATAAAAACCAAGTGAAATAGCAAGAAACGCCCTCTACATGTCACTTTTTGAACAATTATTTTTCACTTCAACAGCGTACTGCCTGGTGAAATTTTCACTTGAAAAGTTCATTTTGACATTTCGCAGTGAAAAATTTGTATGAAAAATTTCATTTCACTCGAACAGCGTACCAGGCTTAACGTTCGAAAAAATGCTTCAACACGTTACTTATACATCGGGTTCTTCTTTCGGTGGGATATTTTCCACAGCAGTGTGACAATTGGGTTGATCTGGTGTCACAATTTCTGTCTCAAAATCTCGAAAATTAGGCGAACCATTTGTGACTTCACTGTAATTTCCGTTCTGACTATACAATCCCATTGACAAGTTAAATACAATGTTTTCTATGTGATGCTGTGCAATTTTGATCTCAATACTGTCCCTGTTGCAGGTGCGTAACTTGTTACCGATTTGCTCGACAAACACCGTGTATTCATCGCGTTCTTCTCCCGTTCTTAATAACGCCTTCATACAATTTAAAGCTTCTTGTAAGGCCTCGCTATCCGTTTTTTCTGGTTTAATGTCATCTTCATTGACGATTCTGCTTGTTCTTGGTCTCATTTTATCGGAGTCTTTTAAAACATCGTCACTCGCCGATAAAAGACGAAACATGTTATCATCCGATTCTTTTTCTGTCATGTCTGGTTCAGTGCCGTCAAATCTCAATCTTTTTAATTTTGGCTCTTTATCGTTTTCAGATGACTGGAAGCTGTCATTGTTGTCATTATATTGAGCCCAATCTTCGACCCCATCATCGGCTTGAAAGTTCTCTGAACTAAGTTCAAGATTATCGAGTTTCATATGGGACATTTCTGGCGGTGGTATCATCATGGTGTCGCTGTTGTCATCTTGATGTTCCATTTGATAAACTAACGTCTCCACCATAGCATTTTGCTTTGCACAACGTTCTTTTGGGTTCTAATAGTGAGAAACAAAAGCAAATTGGAATATTTAGAATTATTTTGTAGATAGAAATGGACCCGTTAAATTTTAAACAGGGTGTAGGGTGAAATTTTTACCAATGTCTTAATTTACAGCTAAAATTGTCTGCCATAAATTTTAAAACACATTTTAATAGGTACAAAAAATGTACAAGCCAGTAAAATTTTTAATTTAATAAATATTAAACGGTAGCTAAATTATTTATTAAAATAAATTTTAAGTAACAAAAGTAAGAGCAAATGGTTTCAGTGCAGTTAAATTTTGGTGACAATAAATCAGAAATTCATGAAGCTACAGTAAAACCCGGATAAGTGCCTCTTGCTTAAGTGCCTAACCCGCATAAGTACCTTATTTTGAGAACCAAAATTCGGATTTTTGTTTTAACTGCCTAGCCCGCATAAGTACCTATCAAAATGGGAATTTAAGGTGAGGCACCTATACGGGTTTTACTGTATTTCCACAATTCAAGTTCAATTTGAAACACCCTGTCTAACCGAATATTTTCTACTTACAGCTAAGTTAAGTGTCGGTATGGAATTCTTTTTTAAATATCTCTTTCCATAACAGCCCGGCATAAAGTGATGTTGACAGATTATTGGTTTTTTCGAATCCAAAGGAAATCCGCACTTAAGTCTCCAAATTTGCCCCAAGATAGTGCTGGGATCAGGAAATTTGAAAAGTTGTATGCCAGCATTGCTGCGATACGATTTGCGGCAAGTTGGTATGCTGCACTTTTTACTATTTTTTTGAATTTTAGGAGTTTTACGTATTGTCGCCATAGTTCTAGTACAATTTAAAGATAACCACTTCTAGTGAACGCTACCCCTTCGACTAACAAATACACACTTCTAAAGATTGCCCCACTAGGATTACACAAGCTGCAGTTTGCTTTTACGATTCCAACACTTCTCTGACAGTTAAGGTAAACACGGGGAATTATATGTGGACTAACACAATATTTATGATAGAACAGTGAAAGGATACCTTAGCGGGTAGCGCGAAACGAACTAGCAAACAAACACAAAAGTTTACTGTAAACTAGAAGAAATATAAATAATGCCGATTTGTGTCGTGGCCCCACGAATAAATACCATTCGGTTGAGTGACGACATTGCTCTCATCTCAGGCTGCCTGCTGTGTGGGCAACTCAAATTTCTTTGTGCTCATTCATTTTATACGCATTTCCCCTTATTATTTTGAGTATAACTTGTGCATGTACATGAGTGTTAAAATATACAAACACAACCATTCATGCGCCGTAAAATAAAAACACATACCTACACACAAAATGTGTTACGATAAGCTATATAGGCCCTAGGCCCTACAGTCGAAAAAGGGGGGGTTGTTTGCAACAGAGGTATTTTTGTGCATACCTACAAAACGTATACAGATGACAGCAATGGCTACCTACACATCGAATACACAAAAAAGTGAAATTTATTCTGTTTTTTTCCACTGGCTATTCAGATCAGAGAGACACATGCCAAAATCTCTCTTCAGTTCACTAAATATGGAATGGTTCAAAGCGTTGCCATTTCTGTTGAATCTCGAAAGGACTACTTCATAATAGTTATAACTTGATTATTGCTGTTGAACTGGACAAGTTAATACATTACAACAAACATAGGTATAGGGATATTTTATTTTAATGGGAATTTATAAATCAGCTTCTTGTTTAATAATGATATCTTGTAAAACTGGCTGAATAAGAGCATTGGTTTCTGTCTTATTCTCCCCGCCAACAAGTCCTTCAAGTCCCTGATGGCTTGTAGATGGTTTGTATTCTACATCTACGGATTCATCTTTTATTGATGCGAAAACTTTAACATCTTCAAATACTTCTTGTATAAGGAAGCTTAGATTTGAGCCCTCGGCATATGACAATGAACCGTCAGACAGTTCGTTCTTGACTGTAATTGCTGCCTCTGACATATTTTGGTTTGATGGAAATTCGTCTGTTGTCGTTATGCTGTAGTTTCCTTCTGTTGTAGTAACGCTAAAGCTTCCTTCGGAGGGCCCAAAAGATGACCAGGTGCAGGACTCGTTAAGATCCAAATCCAGACCATCTGGCTTAATCACATACGTTTTTTTTGACAGCTCTTCTGTTGTGTTCTGGAAAATGTAAACAAACGAAGTTTTGCAAAATAAATGTAGGTAAATGCATTTAGTTGAAAATTAGAAAAACTGTCAAGAAAAGCCCCAAAAATGCTGTAAAGGCCAAACGATGTGCTGTAAACGGGATACATAATGTCTACAGGAAAAGGAATGTATCAAGCAGCTAAAAACTATTAACAGCCGTTTAGGTATGATAGATATGTATTCAAAGCGAATGTAAATGTCCCCTTAGCTCTCTACGTCCACCTAACTCGATTAGTTTTGAGTATAGTCACGTGTGAAGCGAATTTCTTTTAACACCCATTTTAAAAAGAACCATAGCTGTGAATGTCAAAAATGCAGAACAAACAGAGCTCGATATTTATGACATTAGGTATGTTCTCTAACTAAAATAAATGTTAATATCAAAATTAACATTGTTCTCTTTAGTGAAAACAGTTCAGGACTTCTTTAATACCATGTTCCCACCAACGTGATTTAGCTAAATCCACATGTGATTTATCATACATTTTCATGATTACTAATTACGTGATTTATATCTGTTTAAGTTTTAATTACGTGCAAATCCACACAAAATAAAATCGAACATACACAAAATAGAATCGAACAGACACAAATAAAATCAAACAGACCTGTTATTGACTTCAGCTGTTCATGCAAAAACAAACTGTCAAAAAATGAAAACTAAAAATGCATATAGTAATTGTTTATATCATTTTTGAATTTATTCTGGTAGATATAAATTCTATCCAAAGCATTTAAACTCATTTAAAATTGTTGCGGGTAATTTTTCTTTTGTATTTTCATATGTACGATATTGAAAGTTTGCCAACTAATTCCAAATGTCACACTTAAACACTTAAGAGTTCGGTGGGAATGCCTACCGTGATTTGTAAATTACTTCAGCTAAATCACGTTGGTGGGAACATGGTATAAACCTCTTGTATTTAATTCCGCGGTTACTGTTCGGTGGAAACGTAGCTTTAAGGTGCAAATAGATGTGTTTTTTAATGGTATGTCAATATGCTAGAAGCTTCAAACCTATGACGCAAAAGTGACTAAAAGTGCGTTTCCTTTACAAAACGTTGGATTTACATTGACCCTCTGTTATTTGTTCTGCTCTAGAAATGTTTGGAAACAACCACAAGGATCTACAGTCTGAGAGCAATAGTATTATCGAAATAATTTCTTCTTCATTTGTGTTTGGCAATGAAAATGTTCGTGTTAAATACTTTCAGAAGATATTTAACACATTAGCACCTAATAATTAATTGGCCTTAATTAATTGCACCTTAGATAAATTTGTAGAAAGGAGAATTGCGATTGCATACCTATTTTGAACGACAGTAATATCTACCTATATAGGTACGTCAGAAAAATTCCGACTTAGGCCCCAGTTATAGCTATCATTGAAATGCATTATTGGAACAAATCAGTCAGTGGAATGCTGGTTTAATTTTTTTGTCAAGTCAGTTATAGCAATCATTGAAAAATTGGTCACAGTGGAAGGACCTGTCAGGGAAATTGAACAGAGGTTTGCAGGTTTCGAGGTTAGAGTTGATCATTGAACGCAAAACTGACAGCTGAGAATAGAAAGAGAATCGAACACATCAGTGAAACGATTGGGTTCCCAATTCGGGAAACGAAAATCAGCTGTTCATTGAAATCGATTTCAATCAGTGAAATAATAAAAGTGGATTAAAAGAAAAGTTTTAATCAGAATAAAGTAATTTCTTTTGTAAAAAAAATCTATAATTGATTTTTGATACCAATTAAAGCCAATATAGTTTGATTAACTGTCTTAAAATCGAAAATCAAAATTTTCAATGATGCATTTCAATGATAGCTATAACTGGGGCCTAAAATAAATTCAAACTAACTAACCTGCAAAAGTGTGTGTTTGTCGTTTTCCATTTTCTGCATCTCAGCAATCCTTGCACGTCTTTCAGCGGCTTGCTTACGTGTTTCTCTTTTCCTTTTTACTTTTGGCCTCGTAACGCCATTTAATCGATCCCGTATTGCTTGCTCTTTCCTTCGTTTTCTCTCATACTCGGCTTTCCTTGCACGTCTAGCTGCGGCTTTTTCAGGAGATTCTTCCTTCCTTGCTTGCATTTGTATCCTTCTCATTTTTTGCCATGCGTTTGCTTTCGCTCGCCGTTCAGCAGCTTGTTCGGGACTTTCTTTTTCTTTTGCAGCACGAAATTTTTCCCTTCTTTTTTGTAGTTCCATTTCCTTCTTTAGTTTTTGTTCTCCCTCAAGGGATTTGCCGTCGCCTTGCAAACGTTCTTTTGCCAGTCGAAGCCTTCTTTGTCTTTCTCTTTCAGCAGCTTTTGACCGCCTAATGATATATTCCTCAGGAGTCTCCATTGCGAGAAGCAATGCCCTTCTTGCTTTCGCTCTTTCAGCGGCCATTGCAAGTTCTTCGGGTGATGTTTGTTCTTTTCTCCTTCGCAAATACTCTATTCGTTTTGCGCGCCGAGCCGCAACTTGTTCAGGAGTTTTCATTGCTCTTCGCACTTGCGTTTTACTGCTTTCCATCTCCACCATTTTTTCCTCTGCGTCCAGTATTAGACTCGAAATATCTGTATCTGTACAATTTTAATGATTATTTCACCACAGTATGCTTTTTTTAAGCATATCAATATCAGTTTTGATAACGAGCAGCCCCAGGTACAGTCACGGGCGAATCAACTAACACAAACTGCGCCTCTCTAAAATTGTTTTTATTTTCGGCTGTGGAGTAGTGGCTAGTGTGTTCGCTTGGAGCGGTTCAACTCAAATGAAACGCAAACGTAGTTCCTCCAACCGTTGCTGAATGCTGAGTTACATCGGAAGCGCTCTCTTTTTTCTGTCAGTTTGCCTGTGTATATAGTCTGTAGTATGATTTCCCCTTAATTCTATTCATACATCATACATACCAACGAACCTACACAGCGTAGGTATGTGAAACCTCAATCGCGAATAAATTCCGATGGAAATGTTTCCCTTGTCAGCAATGTAAATCAGATTGCTGAATAAAAAACATTCCGGGGAAAATTTTATTCTCGATATGGGTGAATATGAATTCAATTGATACAAAGAAATGCGCTTTGAAATTCAATTCGTCAAATTTACCTGCAACAAGTTTTTCAACTTACTTTTAAATTTCACTTAATTGGAATTTAGCTCGATGTGCGTTTTCGGCAGTATGAATTTTATAACTCGAAGCGAAGCATCGATTATGAGGAGAGCAAAATTAAATGCGCATGTATGCATTGTCTTATATATGAACATATATCATTCTACGCCTGTTGCGCGTTTAGGGATTGTCTCTTCTTAATTTCTGATATCGAATTTTTCTCTTCACAATTTTCTCCATTCAGCATTGCCAGACGGAATGTTTTATTCTCATTTTCTAAATTAAACTAATTGCAACAGAACTACAACTTTTTTTTAACAATATGCGATTTTTTATTTTACCCACATGATCTACGTAGATACATAGATCATTGATTTCCGTGGCTTACAACAATGGTTGGATCTCGTACTATTGTTGTAAACGGGCTTCTGAATAAGTGCTGTACGAACTTGACAAGAAAATAGCAGAAATCAGAGTCTGCGGAAAGTTATAGAATATTCCTTTAATTAGTCCCAGAGTCAGAGTCTGAGGACATTTATGAAATAGTCCCAAAAACCCACCCAAACGAATGGTTGTGAGCAAGTAGACCTAGAGTCGTAAAGGGTTTTCCAATAAGGGGTGTCATTTTGATATTCAAAGAAAACAGCAGTTTTTTGAGATAAATGATCGAATATTTATTTCATAACAAAGAGGAAGGTATGCCGTTAATAATGAAAAACAACATCAGGCAAATGGCCGCCACGACCACGCTTACAGGACCATATCCTTTTCATGAAATTTTCCATAACAAAATCGCAAAGTGGCTGCCCTATGTCCTCGATAGACACACGAATTCCATCTTTGAGGTCTTGAATCGACGTTGGGCTGTTTGCGTAGACCTTATCTTTCACGTGACCCCAAAGGAAGAAGTCACAAGGTGTTAACTGACAATATTTCGGTGGCCAATTGTGATCACCTCTTCGAGAGATAACACGGTCCGGAAACTTTTCCCGTCAAAGATCAATGGTTTCGTTGCTTGTGTGGCACGTAGCGCCGTCTTGTTAAAAGTAAACGTTGTCCAGATCAATACCATCAATACCAAGACCCAAGTCTTTATGTCAGATACGGTGTAATGACGGTTGTGGAATGCCCAATTCCAAAGAACGACGAGGAAGTGAAAGTGACACACCTGGGTTTTCTTCAACACTTTGGGCTACAGCAGCAATATTCTCAGTTGTTCTGGTTTTATTCTTCACATCACTAACTTGTCCCAACATCTCGAATTTTTCCACCAATTTCTGTATTGCGGTCCGACAAGGTGCTTCACGACGACCCAAAAATGCTTTAGTTTTGCGAACTGTGACTGCAAAATTTTCGCGATTTTTGTAGTGAATTTTTATAATTTCAATGCGTTGTTGAAGCGTGTATCGTTCCATTTTTAGTAATGGCGTAGTTTTTACTTGTCAAATGTCAAAAAATAGCAGCTTCAAAAGTGACAGCTACCGAAATAGCGGGCTATTCAAAATAACACTCTTTATATAAAACTGTCAAACCGCTAACCTTTAATTATTTCTCGCACTTATCATATACAAAACTTTGCAATAGAAGGTAACACGTTTTGCATCCCCTTTATACATACACAATAAATACACATAGCTTTTACTTTCATTACAACTAAGAATTTATAAATCAACTTCCTCTTTAACAATTGTACCTTGTAGAACAGGTTCTATAAAACTATTGGTTACATCCTTGTCTGTCTTCATATTCATTTCTCCAAATCCTTGATGGCTTATAGATGATTTGTATTCTACATTTACAGATTCATCTTTAACATCTTCGAACATTTCTTGTATAAGGAAGCTTGAAATTGAGCCCTCTGCATATGACAATGAACTGTCAAACGGTTCGTTCTTGACTATAATTGTTTCCCCTAACAAATTTTGGTATGATGGAAATCCGTTTGTTGTCGTTATGCTGTAGCTTCCTTCGGAGGGCCCAAAAAATGTCCTTCTTGTTTTCGCTCTTTCAGCAGCCATTGCAAGTTCTTCGGGTGATGTTTGTTCTTTTTTCCATCGCAAGTACTCTTTTCGTTTTGCGCGACGAGCCGCAGCCGCAGCTTGTTCAGGATTTTCCGTTTTTACTCCCATTTGCCATTTGCTCATTTCTTTGCCTGCGTCCAGTATGAAACTAGAGGCTTTGAAACGTAACCAATAATTGGCTCTATCTCTTTCCCTCTCCCTCCTCCCCGTCAAAGTTCTACGCCGAGGCATATCTTAAATGTCTTCGAAAAAAAACGAGAACAAAATATGAGAAATGTATTTATACTAATTAAATGATTTCTTTCAAAATAAACTTTTAATAAACTCTTATAAATTGTAGATATGTAGGTACTAATAAAAAAGGCAGCAAAATAACTTACTAAAAAGTTGGCCAAAACCAGGAACAGAGCACCGTTAAACCACTGTTATTGTGCCTTTACCGTTCGAAAAACAATCATAAACTAAGTATTAAATTAAATAGACCGTCAGCTCTCGCGCACCAACCCGATACCAGAATCCGATTACTACCCCAAATTTTGAAAATAAAATTCTCTCTGAAATTTCCTGCCCGCGTTCCGCGCTCCGGGAAGGAGCAAAATAAATCCTAATTGGCGAGAGGTGTAGTGTAATTAAAGAAAAAAACTGACAGGTTACTATGTGTAACTGTATGCGTGCGGTTAATTTCCTTTGACATACCACACATAACATATAAAAATTCTCTTAAGTTGGCTCTATTTAATACAGAACAGATATTACAATATTATACGTAATAGCAATTTCTGATTCATACAGGAAAAGGACTTGACTCGGCGAAAACAAAATGTGACTTATCCAATAACCCTTGCGCATATTCCTTTCTCTTCGGCTGTCGCTTAACTCGTATTCCTATTCCAATCCGATGCCATTTAAATTTATCAGTGACACACCGGTCGGAGAGTTAGCGAAGGCGAAATATTATCTTTCTTTGTGTGCGCACAGTGTTTTTGTTTTAACCAATGTAATTTAAAAACATTATTTTACCTATTTCCAAATACTTTTTTGAAAATATTATTCTTTTCGACATATCTATGAGTGGGGCGCTTCAATTTGGTATAAAAAAACATGGAATTGGTCTTCATTAAGTAGGGTTAATATGTTCGGAAAGAAATTGTGTCCGCGATTAATATATAGATACATGTATCTGTACCTACCCGTACAACTTTAATGATTATTTTTTATTTCACATTTCACACTTACCTACCACAGTATGCTTTTTTTAAGCATATCACTTTAGATAGCAACTGGCCCTAGGTATAATTACAGTGACGGCCATAAACTAACTAAAACTATTAACTATTACAAATTAGTGGTCATGGCTCACCTGAAAATAACCAAACTGTGCTTCTCTTATTATTTTTTTTTGGCTGTATAGTCAAGTGGAGTAGTGGGAAGTGGGAACGGGAATTGTGTTCTCCTGCTGACTTGATGAGCGCTGACTGCTGAGTTGGGTTTCATCGAAAGCGGTCTCTCTTTTCTCTCTGTTTGCTTTAGCTCATTGTGGTTTGTGGATTTGTTTGTGTAGCCTGATTCCTCTTAATTTACCTAAATAAACATACCAATAAAATTGAATCTACACATACATAGTTACGAATTTTCTCTTCCATTCCCATTCCCCTTCGCAATTTTCTCCATTCAGCACTGCCAGACGTAATGTGTTATTCTCATTTTCCAAACTAAACTAAAAACCTTAATTTAATTCAAAGAAAAAAAGAAAAGGAATTTAAGAAAGAGCGCGATATTTAACCCAGCTTGCAAGGAGTGTTTACATTTTTAGGTTAGCTTTTGGATACATTTTTGCGCATTTCTTTGGAGCAGATGTTTGCAAAATATTGAAGGGGTATTTTTAAACCGGCCTATGAATGATTTCACAGATTGCTTTGTCAATGTTTCGAGTGCTCTACAAAATTAACATAAAAATATTCTGATTTAAAGAAAGTGGCGGAAAATCGATAGTTATGGAATGTCCTTAAAAATTCGTCCCAAAAACAATTCTCACACAAACGAATGGTTGTGAGCATAGTAACTAGACATAGGGTCGTATCTGGAACCGTCAAACTTACGTTTAACCTTTAATTACTTCTTGCACTTATCGTATGCCAAACATTGCAAGGTTGTAAAGACGACCCATTCTGCATCCCCTTATTAACAAACAAAATTTTATACACGATGGCTTTTATTTTCATTACAACTACGAATTTATAAATCAACTTCTTCTTTAACAATTATGCCTTGTAGAACAGGTTTCATAAAAACATTGGTTTCGATTTCATTCTTACATTCGCTTTCAAATCCTACATCCTTGTCTGTCTTTATGTTCTTTTCTTCAAGTCCTTGATGGCTTGTAGATGGTTTGTATTCAACATCTACGGATTCATCTTTTATTGATGCGAAATCTTTAACATCTTGGAATACTTCTTGTATAAGGAAGCTTAAATTTGAGCCCTCGGCATATGAATTGTCAAACGGTTCGTTCTTGACTTTAATTGTTTCCTCTGCCTCTGACACATTTTGATTTGACGAAAGTTCGTCTGTTGTGGTAATGCTGTAGCTTGCCTCGGTTGTAGTAACGCTAAAGCTTCCTTCGGAGGGCCCACAAGATGACCAGGTGCAGGACTCTTCATCAAGACCATCTGGATTAACCACAGTAGACTGAAGTTCTTCTTTTGCGCTCTGGAAAATGTAAACAAATGAAGAAATATAATTTACAAACGCACAAAATAACTCTTTATAGCCATGAGTATGAGTGGTATCTAAAACATTTATAAATATTCAAGGACAGCCATATTTAGTTGACCCCTTGAGTTAAGTCCAGGCGGAGATATAAGAACAAGGAACCATTTTAATTGATTAAATAAATAAAAAATAAATACTAACTTGTAAAAAGCTGCGTGTTCTGATTCCCATTTTCTGCATTTCAGCATTCTTTGGCCGTATTTTTGTGGCTCCTTTAGGCGCTTGCCTTTTCCTTTCCTTTTTTTCTCTAATAACGCCATTTAAATGATCTTGAAGCAACAGTTTTTTCCTCCTTTTACTCTCGTACTCGGCTTTCTTTGCACGTCTAGCTGCAACTTTTTCAGGGAATTCTGCCGCCCTTGCTAGCATTTGTTGCCTTCTCCTTCTTTCGCTTGCGTTTGCTTTCATTCGTCGGGCAGCAGCTTGTTCGGGAGTTTCTTTTTCTTTTAAAGCTCGGAAATGTTCCCTCCTTTTTTTAAGTTCCATTTCCTTTTTAAGCTTTTCGTCTGCATTGAGTAATTTCTCGGCTCGAAAATGTGCCCTTTGCTTACGAAGTTCCATTTCCTTTTTTAGTTTTTCTTCATCCTCAAGTGATTTCTCGCCGCATTGCAAACGTAATTTTGCTAGAATCCTTCTTTTTCTTTCTCTTTCTGCTGCTTTTGCTCGCCTGATGGCGTTTTCTTCAGGAGTTTCCCTTGCGTCGCGTAACGCTCTTCGCTCTTTCGCTTTTTCAGCGGCTTTTGCAAGTTCTTCGGGACATCTTTGAATTTTTTTCCTTTGCAAGTACTCTTTTCGCTTTTCTCGTCGAGCGGCAGCTTGTTCAGGCGTTTCTATAGCGGCTCGCAACTTACGATTATTTTTTATCATCTCCTTTTTTTCTGTCTTTGCGTCGCCCAGATGCTCCGTTTTTATCGTCATCGGCTCTAGCATTCTCTTGCTTTTGATTGACTTTCAGAGTTTTTAGTGGAAAGTTACTGGGAAACATAGATTATCCTAGACAAAGTCTGAAACACATAACAACAAATTCGATCAGAATTTATTCTACTCATAACTCATGTATCATCTTAACCAATTAATTAGGAAAGTAGGTAGGTATGTATATGGCTCCGGGAATAAGATATAAAATAAAAGTAATTTGATCGCCCACATTACAACACTTCCTGTGATACCAATAATCATTTTTAGCCAAATTTCAACCTAAATCTTTCGATCTCACAATTTCGAAATTTTCTATTCAAAATTACTTATACAAAATGTATAAGACAAAGGTTAAAGATAATTTTAATATTGCCCTATGAGCTTTTATGGGTTCCAAAACTATTTCTAGGTTTGCATGTAGGTAGGTAAGTTGTTTTCAAAATTAAATCTGTAGCCACCTACCATTGTCAAGTCAAAGAATCAAAGTACAGTCACATCACATCACATGTCAGATGTCACAGCAGACAGCATAATCAACGGGCACATGCGAACTGTCAACTTATAACTCAGTCACGAATTTATTGACTAGATTCGTCGTCTAACCCTCCATAAACGTCATCTGACAAAGCTGCACATGTGACCGATCTAGGCCATTCAGAACTAAGTTACATCAAGTTAGTCAACTGTCAGACTGGGGACGTTCAAGTATCTAGTTAAGTAAGTCTGACAGCTGACTGACTTTATGTATCTCTGTTTTGATTGGCCTAGATCGGTCACATGGGCAGCTGTCAGTTGGGAGGGTTAGCCGACGAGTCAAGAAATTCGTGACTGAGTTCTAAGTTGACAGTCCGCATATGTGGCTGACGTAGCAAAAATGACGTTCCCGACCATTCTAGTTTTTGCGTTCAGGTTACATCTCTTCCAGACCAATCTAGTCGACTTAAGATAACAAAGATTTTGAATGTGCCCACTTACTTAACTATTACTAGATACTTGAACGTCCCCAACCACACGAAAAAGATATTATAGAAACTGCGCTTCTCTTAAATTGCTTTCATTTATTTGTGAAGCAGTGGATAGCAGGTGGATAGTGTCTTCGTTTGCAACCCAATCATAAACGTCATAACACTAACAACCGTAAAGATTAAGCAAAAGCAAAGCACCCCAGTTGTCATTGTCAGTTTCCATCATATTCCATTCCCATCCTAAATGCCAAGAGTAGTTTCTTAAACAGCTTCATCGAAAGGGAAGTGTGTCTCTCTCTACTCTATGGCTGCTGTGCTCTGCTACCTGCTATGCTTTGCCAAACAATAAACAAACACAATAGAGTAGAGATAGAATTTTGAGTATGAGTATGGCATTCGCACGTATACCACTGTCCACTTTTTCTCAGATATGGTTTCCCCTTAATGTAACACATCTATTTTTACATACATACCACTCAACCTGCATAGTGTAATGCAAACCGACTTTAAAATTAATTTGATCCGTGCACATTTTCAAAACATTGTAAAAAATGAATACGTAAACAGAAAGTTTGCGAGATTAACTACAAGGAGTTTTTTTTTAACTTACTTCAAACGTCACTTAATCGAAATTTCACCCGATTTGTGTGTTTAACGTAACTCGAGTTCGAGTCGAAACATTCTGTTTTGAGTGAACAAAATTAAATGCGCATGAATTAAAACGAATACGTATACAAATGCGATGCGGTGGCTATGGCTAGGCTAGGGTAGGGGTTACGAATTTTCTCTTTTTTACTCGCTCATTTAAGATCAAACGTCAAATTTTGCCCATGCAGCATTGCAAGGCGTAATGTGTTATTAATTTTCTAAATTGAATTTAAAAAAAATTATAAAAAGACTGTCAAATAACATTTAGGCATATTTGTTTACATTTTGGGAGACACTTGCTTCGTTTGATATTCGGGTAAAATTGAGGATGACCTTTTTGACCTTTTTCTTGACGGTTTTTCGAGTAGGCGATTTCACAGGCGATTGGGATAACCTTACGAATTTACCTTATTTAGGCTGGTACGCTTTTTAAATTTTTCATACAAATTTTTCACTGCGAAATGTCAAAATGAACTTTTCACTTGGAAATTTTACCAGGCAATACGCTGTTCAAGTGAAAAATAGTTGTTCAAAAAGTGATTTGTAGGGGGCGTTACTTAAGATATTTCACTTGGCTTTTATTGTCCGTCGCATTAAATTTTTGACATTTCGGCGTGAAATTTTCACTTTCAATTTCACAGCAATTTTTGGGTAGGAGTGAAAATTTCACTTCACTCGAATAGCGTACCAGCCTTTAGTCAGTCGACGGCGGAAGATCGAGCTATGGAAGTTCAAACACACCCGCCATCCAAAAGGTCCTTTAAACAGCTACAAACTAATGGTTGTGAGCAGATAGGCCTAGGATAACTATTTCTACTTACAGTTCAGAACACTTTGTAAGTTCGCCAGAAGGCAGTAGAATACTAATAGTAACTTCTTTTTTATCTGCTACTGCTTAATGATAGTTTTTATTTTATTTTTATTTTCAAACACAAAATTTTATAAGTCAACTTCTTCCTTTACAATGATAGTTTGTACAACGGGTTCAACACCTGGAAGCGTTGGCAAAATAAGACATTTGTCATCTCTATCAAGTCCATTTGTACCGTCAGAACTTACGGAACTGTAAACCCCTGCTGACAAATTACACATTATACTTTCAATAAGCTTTCTAGCAACATTTATCTCTGCGTTGTTCCTATTACATTTGCGAAATTTGTCCGCAAGATATTCACCGTACACTGCATATTCTTCACGGGATGTTGGGTAATCTTCATGCAGTTTAGTATCGTCTTCGGTTTTTATTTTTTTCTTTAAAGGTCCTTCATTGCTTACCGACGGTTGAGACATTTCTTGCGTAACGAAACTTGATTCGGATATTTTAAAACTAGACCAAGAGGCTTGACACGGTTTTTTCTTTGTTACAGTAGAATCTGTTGGGTTCGTTGACTTCCGTCTGTTGTTATTGTTCCGATTGCACTGAAGCGTGGTTCAGTTGTACTCTCAATTGTAGTTATAGGTACTAAGTCTATTGTTATGCTGAAGTTTTCTCCTGAGCGTCCAAAATTTGTATCTGTACTAGATTCATCAAAAACAATGTCCTCAAGTTTAACTTCAGTTGTTTTCTGTAAAATAGAAAATAAGTAGATATTATAAACTGACACTTTTAGCAGACATTGTGAGATCTGTTTCTGTTCGCGTGTTTTTAAAATAGAAAAAATGTCAAAAATTAAAAAAAAAAAAATTCTAACATTCATCTAAAAGTAATAGTTTGGTGCTATGTAATTTCTCTTTCTAAAAGTAGGTACTTTGCAGATGTGTATGCGAACGAAACTTTTGACAAGATTTCAGTTCCTTGCTGCGGCAAAGGACCTTATCTTAATTAATTTTAAATAAATGGAAGGGATCCACAATTTCATGATGAGTCCTCAATAAAAAGTACATCGGCGACTGTCAGTGGAACTACCCAAACTATTTAAATCCCCCAATTGAATTTAAAATTTGCCTTCTTTCGTTTTGCTTTATTTATTGAGTTTGATTAATCAACTTTTATCAGTCCAGCTATTCACTAACATTTAATTACCGAAATGAAGAATCATTTGTAGCGACACGATTTCAATTCTTATAAATAAAATAAAAAAATTGTCTTGGGCACCAATACTTTAATTTTTTTTTAAAAAACAGCGACAAAGTAGATAAAAAAAATAAAAGTAGAAAAAACAACAAGAGAAGTTTACTCAATGCAGTCATACCTATGCAATTGCACAGTAAAAGACAAATAAATTCTTCACAAAAACTACCAGTTCATATCATAAAGGACGGCTGCATTCCTAGAAAGAGAAAAAAACCGGTGTGCAGCGTCAGCGTTAAAAAAGGACTAAAAAAACGCCCAAGTGGTAAATCTACTTTTTCGGCACTAAAATGAAATTTCGAGCACGAAAGTTAACGCTGAAATCACTGACTTGGCAACGCTGCCTACAAGCAACAATACAAGTTGCATCTTGCATGTCGTATCTTCCATCCATCACCATCAGATGAAGAAGGTGCAACAAGCTATACCTGCCTCTGTTCATTTTCAGTGTGATGTGAACGGCGCATTACAGTATGAATGAGTGGATTGTGACCAGAGATGCAAGATTAATATAAATGAAGCAAAACAAACAATATAAAGTCCCAAACACGAACATAACAAATAAATTAAACTCGGTTAACACAATCTAAATACACTTTCATCAATATTAAAACACAACATATTCTTACTTTATGTATTTATGGATGTTGGTGTTGACACTTTGTGTAAATGAACTCAACTATTTGCACTTTTAGTTGGGAAACACTTGCGAGGTTTACAATATTGGATATCGGTATGCTTAAGCTGATAAATAAATAATCAATATTCTATAAATGAAGTAATAAAACACAAATCCCAACCCTGGTCCTGGAATATTAATATAAATTATTCATGAACGACAATAACAAGCAGAATAAAAATAAAACACGACGCCGCACTAATTTGTAAACAACACTATTTGATTTGTGACAGGGAGGGGAAAACACAGTTGGTTGACACAGTGAGAATTGAGGTTTGAAGAGAGTATGATGTATGGGTATGAGTAATGTGTATGTGTATGCGAATGTGATTTGAGTGAGTTGGAGAGGACAGAGGAGTATTTTAATTCTCTTCTAGATTCTCTTAGGGTAATTATAGAGAATATCAATGAATACACATCACATTCACAACCACAAGTCCAAATTTTACAAATCGCTACGCATACGACACGAACACGACACTTGGACTCGACATTCGACAACGACAGCCCATCTGCCCATCTATCAACCGACCCGACAATGCACTAAACAGTGTGTTCCGTTCTCTTTAATTTTTTGTTGTGTTGAGTGTAGTGTTGTGTAACTTACTATCTTTATCAGACACAATGATGCAACTTGCAAGGGGTATGTATACGTAGCAATGTAGCGCTTCGCACACTACCACTAACCACTACTTCTATTTAAAGTATTCAGCGCCACGCCAAAGCCAAACGGAGCTACGATATTCGAAACGAATGTATTCGTTTATTGTGAATTCGGTGGAGTATGAAATAGGAATGTCGAATGTGCAACTGCACAGCAGTAGACGTAGAGTTCTCCAAGATTGGGGATGTTCAAGAATTTAGTTATGTAAGGCTGACAGCTTGTTGCCTTGATTTTGTTTAAATTTTTTCAGTTGAAGTAGATATTATGCTGGAATAGGCGCCAAAACCAGTCAAGAAATGCGTGGCTTTTCGTGACGTTTCGCTGTCCATCTGGAGACCACCGGAAAATTTCGTTCCGAAACCACAGCGTAGTAGGCTTAAGTTTGAATTTAAAACAGAAACATCACACAGCCATAGTTGCCAATTGCAAAAAAAAAAAATTGCGACCGAAAGCCAATATTAAATTCAATTAGGTGTGTACATTGTGCAAGTAGGAATTTTACCAGTTTAAGCAATTAAACAACGTTCTAAACTACTTATTTTGTGACTTTCAGATTTCACTGAGGTGATATCGAGCTCTTTTTTTAGTGCTCTTGTTCAAAAAGTTACCAAAACCAGATCAAGATCACCAACCAAAAATATTACCTACACACAAGTACTCTATACTTGAAGAAAGATCATGATTTGGGAAGTCCCTAAGCAGAAGAAAAAACATGATATGGATAACAAAAATCAGCGTTTGCGCAACGTTGTATTCTCGATAATTATTCTGACATTTCAAAATGTCAACTGAGTATGCAGGTAGGATTTCCTTGACTAGATTTGTTGGCTACCCCTATATAACCGTCAATGTCAATTGAAAAAACTAATCATGTGAAACTGGGGCAATAAAATCTCAAATTTAGTCAGTCAGCTGTCAGTTTTACTAAACTAGAAAACCGAACGGCCTCATTCAGCCGATTTAGGCCAATCGAATGTGAGATACATCCAGTCTGCCAGCTGTCAGACTCACTAAACATCTATGAAGTTTGAACGTCAACCTATTCTCCTCAATTTTAAAACAATCATTTTCGCAGTGTTGCCATCTTGTACGCTTAATAGTATTACGAATTGCCATTTTATTTTAGAATGTGAAAAATTTGTATCCACTTCAACAAAAACGATTCGCTTTTGAGACCAAAGTTCAATACTTACCAAACAGTAAAATATCTAGGGCTACAAAATAAAACAACATTAAATAGGTAACGAAAGTTTAATTACTAATTCATATCTGCACTTCTTCCTTCACAATTATGGCTTGTACAACAGGCTCAATAATATGTGGGCTCATGGTGGGAGCTTCTTCTTTCTGATCAACTTCGTTTGGAAAGGCAGAACTCAAGCTGCGGTAAGCCCCCGCCGACAAATTTAACATTATACTCTCGATAATATTCTTAGCCACTTCTTTTTCTGTTATGCTCCTATCACATTTGCGGAACCTTTCAGCAATATATTCGCAATAGACTACATGCTCGTCACGTCCTATATTTGCGTCCAAGAGCTTAGAAAACCAAGTCAAATTAGTCGCAGTGGCCAATTGTCCATCACTGCCGATATGATCATTATTTTCGGACGATTTTAAGCCAAGTTCTTGTGATACATCTGCAAATGATTCAAATACTTCCGTCTCGTTAAATAAGCTTTCCGAAATAATGCTTAAGTCGGAGTTGTCAAAACACAACCAGGGATCTTCTTCATATTCAGTGATTGATATTGATGTTTCTGCCAGACTTTGTTGGACTGTTGAGTCATCGTCTATTGAAATTATGCTACAACTTTCTTCTGTCCATTCGATAGCGGACCTCGTACTGGAGCTATTCAACTCTTCATCAGTGTCAATTGGCTGAGATGCTATGCTTTCACCGTTTGCCGGCTGTCAAATAAAAATTAAAATTTTAAGAATGCGTTAATGTGACACTCGGCAATAAATATATTTATGTATATAAACATTCCTATATTTAATTATATTATTTGTCAATAAATATTAATTTCTGAACAAAAGATACACACTGTTTACAGACTCTATTTACATTATTTGGAAGTTGTGATCCACTTTATCGTAAATTTTACGATATCCAAAATTAAACTTAATAAATAAATAGTTGGCGCAACAGGTCTGTGTGACCCTAAGCCCAGCTTCTCACAACCATTCGTTTTGTGTGAGTTTCTAATTTTTGGAACGAATAGAATGGATCTACAATTTTACGCCGAACCCAAACGGCTAATTGAGAAGCTCTTTCATGACAGTTTTACTCTCGGATGTTTGTCAGACTTCCGCGAGAGGTGGCGCAGTGGAAAAAACCTTAAGATGTAATTTAAAAAAATTAAACTTAACAGCAATAATGTTTAAACATAAAACAAGAAATATAAAATGTTGATTAAACAAGTTTGCGTTTACGACTTTTCTTTAACTTTTTAAACAAATATATAATACAGTAAAACCCGGATAAGTACCTCTCCTTTAATTCCCGTTTTGATAGGGCACTTATGCGGGTTAGGCAGTTATAACAAAAATCCGCCTTAAGTGATCAGAGTTCTGGTTCTCAAAAAAGGTACTAATGCGGGTAAGGCACTTAAGCGAGAGGCACTTATCCGAATTTGCGTTCACAAGTTTGCTCCATATCAGAGATAGCTTTAGAATAAGAACAGCTTCGGATTCGGACACGATTCCTACTCATTGAATGCATAAACCAATACTTTTCTGTGTCACTAAGAATTACTAAACCTTAAAAAACTAGTTTACTCACTTGAAAATGAGTCCTCTCACTTGTAGTACTTGTAGACAAGTTAAACGCCTCCTTTGCTGCTCGCATTTGTTCCCTTCTCCTTCTTTGGGCTAGGGCTGCTTTTTCACGCCTTGCTGCAGCTTCTTCAGCTTTTCGTTGCCTTCGTTGTCTCTCTTTCTCAGCTGCTTTGGCGCGTCGTTCAGCAGCTTGTTCAGGCGTTTCTTTTGCATTGCGCAGTTCCCTTCTCCTACGTTCTTTTTCAGCAGCCGTTACATTTGCATGTAACCATTCAAATTCTGGCGCATATGCTCTTGCTGCTCGTATTTGCTGCCTTCTCTTTCTCTGACAGGCATTGGCCTTTGCGCGTCGAGCAGCAGCTTGTTCGGGCGTTTCGGTTTCCATTAACAGTTGCCTTTTCTGTCGCTGTCGCTCAATTGCATTTGCATAAGCGAATGCGTTGTCAAGTCTCCTTTTTCTTTCTCTCGCAGCAGCTTTCGCCCGGCGTGCTGCAGCTTCCTCAGGCGTTTCCGCTAGTGTGTCATCCAGTTTCCGTTTTCTCTTATATTCAGATCTCTTAGCACGTCGCACGGCTGCTTCCTCAGGTGTTTCAGCTTCTCTTAGCTTAGCTTTCTTAGCAAGTCGTGCGGCAGTTTCCTCGGGCGTTTCTGCTTCCCTCATCGCCCGCAATTGCTCTCGTCTTCTTCTTTGACATTCATTTGCCTTTGCGCGTCGTGTGGCAGCTTGTTCAGGCGTTTCCCTTTTCCTGGCTTCTCGCAATTCTCGTAGCCTTTCTAGCCCGTGTAAATCATTCTCAGCGGACATTGTACTGTTGAGGGAATCGCTTTCACGCCTCGCTAACCGCATCTCTTTCCTTTTCCTTCTCTGATCCGCCTTGGCATGACGAGCGGCAGTTTGCTCAGGAGTTTCCCCTGCTGCTTTTAGTTCTTCCCTTTTCTTTCTTTGGGCCGCAGTTACCTTTGCACGCCTTGCAGCAGTTTGTTCAGGCGTTTCAGTTGCTGCCAATAGTGCCCTTCTCCTTCTTTCTCGCTCTGCAGCATTCGGCCTTTCTCGAAAACATTCTGATGCTTTTCGTTGCCTTCTCTGCCTTTCATACGCGGCTGCTTTTGCGCGTAAAGCGGCGATTCGTTCTGGCATTTCATCTCGTTGTAGTTCTCTTCTCATTCTTTGATTTTGCGCTGCTTTTTGACGCCGTGCGGCAGCTTGCTCAGGCGTTTCTGTCTCTGCCCGCAGTTTCCTTCTTAGTTTTTCTCTCTCGGTTGCCTTCGCCCTTTCTTGTAAGCGTTTTAATGTCTTTCGCTGTCTTCTTTGTCTCTGATATGCAGCTGCTTTTGCTCGTCGTGCAGCTGCTTCCTCGGGTGCTTCCGTCCGCTTCTTTACGAGTCGTGAAGAAGTCTGCTCCGATGTTTCTGCTTCCATTTTCGCCCGCAATTGTGCTCTACTATTTCTTTGGAGCTGAGTTGCCCTTTTACGACGAGCTGCCCTTTTACGACGAGCTGCAAATTGTTCGGATGTTTCTGTTGCTACTTGTTGGGTCCTACTTTTTATTTGCTTGCCTGCTTTTAATGCTTCTCGTTCTCTTCTTTTTCTCTCATACACTCTTCTCTTAGCTCTTCGCGCAGCGGCCTTTTCTGGAGTTATCCTTTTGACTAGTTCAGCTTCCTTTGCAAGTCGTGCAGCGGTTTCTTCCGGCGTTTCTGTTTGTCTTGCGAGCCGCAAGCGTTCTCTTCTCTTCCTTTGACACTCAGCACCTTTTGCACGCCTTGCGGCAGCTTGTTCAGGCGTTTCCAATTTCCTTGCTTCCCGTAGTTCTCGCAATTTTTCCACCCTCTTAATTTCCTGTCTATTCGACCATCTTGCATCAGGTGATAAAATTCCCAGTGGGGACGCTGCTGTAGTTTCCTTTGAGAGTCCTGCTTCCCTTTTTGCGTTTTCCATTTCTGCTCGAAATAATTCCCTTCTCTTTCTTTGGGCCTCATTCGCCTCTGCACGTCGTGCGGTGGTTTGCTCAGGCGTTTCCAATCTCCTTGCTTCTCGCATAGCTCGGGCATTTTTTTGTCTCCTTATTTCAATTTCAGCCGAAGCCACACTTGCATTTGCTGCTGTATCAGCGTCCTTCCTTGTTTTGAGATGCATTACAAATGGTGCGTCAATTTGCGCCGATTCTGTTACTGTAACTACATGGCGTGCGGCAGTTTTCTTAGCCGCTTTCGTTCGATTCGCTGCTTGCTGTACTCCTGATATTTCAGGTCTTCTTATTTCACCGTCACCATAATGCAACCATGTAAACTCGATTTCTTCCGAGCTCTCCGTACCATCTGATTCAGGATCTACCCTTTGTTTGGTAAATAGATCAGACCTTTTCGATCTGGCTCTAAGTTCCTGTTCCATTTCATTTATTTGTTTTCGAACTGTTAAATTAAAAAATTCGTCTCTTTGTTATTTCAATTGGGAACACTTACACTCAGCATCACCATTTACCACACACAACCTCTGTCTATCTGACACACCATACCTACGTCGTTTATGTTTAAAGCCACCAATACCTACACTCAATTTTTACATTTCATTCATTCCCTTCTGTCACACGAAGTGATAAGAAGAATTTAATGATCTCTAAAACGTTCAATGTTCAAAGAAATGCTTGCACCTACGTTAATGACATGATAAACAAAATTATTTCACAATAAAACACTTCTCTAACAATTGTTTTTCTCAAATGAATGAACAGAACTCTATGAATGATATCGCGTCAACTACACAGTCCACACACCGTCCACCAACAACGTATACTGAGGCAAGAGCCAAAGCCAACACACATATCGAATTTCGAAATTCGAACACAAAAAACAAAACAAACCCCTATCGCGATACTGCATACCAATCCAGATATCATACAATATGCAGTTGTATAGATCAAACAAAAATCAACACAACATCTTTCTCTTACTCGCGACACTCTTAGCTTTCATATTTAAGAGCAAATAGCAAACAAAAATATTAGGTACGTTTAACGTGTGTGTTGTTTTCATAGGAATTGTTTACGTGTGGTGTCGGTGTGCGGGGAAACATCTCTTTGGAAAAAAAAAAATTATTCAACTTCAACTTCAACTGCTTGTATTGTGTTTGTGGATTTACTTCGCCTTTACTTCTGTTCTCAATTCTCATTCATTTGCTTTTACATAAATGTAATCTCTATATTTAACCTTCTCTCCAGCGAAAAAATACTTAGTGGGGGTGAGAAAGCCAAGGAAAGTAAGTGTTGCCAAAGCAAAAAAATAAATCTTACCGGAACATTCAAAAATCGAGTTATCATAAGTCGACTAGATTGGTCTGGACTTGAATTACCCTAAACGCAAAAACTAGATATGTCAGACTTATATACGAAATGTTAACTTTATACTCGGTCAAAAAATCTTTGACTAGATTTGTCGGCTACCTCTCCATAAACGTCAACGAATAGAAAGGACTGTTCACGTTACCAAACTAGGCCAAAGTATGTCAGCTGTCAGAATTACTAAACATATTCTGAAACACAATAGGTCTGTTCCCTAACGATAATGCATTCGAACACATAAGTCAAATTTAGTCAAACTTCGTTCCTTTACGCAAAAGTTGGGCAGAAGAGAGCCACAAAAAGAGAACAAAACATTTCCTCTTCATAAAAAATCTGCAAATAATAGTCCAACAAATTTCTTTGGGCTAGTTTGTTATAACTGATTTTAGCTGTCAAATCTCTCCAAAAGTCAATTTGAATTGGCAGTTTATTTCGGTTTGCTTTGTTAAGTGCTGAAATTTGTTATTAAAAATGGATAAATCCGCAAAGACAAATAAATATTAAACTGAATCCGAATGTTTTTCAACGTCTGCAAATTGGTAATTTTTTTAAACCCACTGAAGTTTATTTTTAAATTTCTCGCATATGTTTTTAACAAACGTCATGCCAAACTTTCGTTGCTGTACTTTTTGGTTATATTCTCTTTTTCTGAGAGAATATATCCCCACTCCTTGATATCTGACATTTTGCCGAAATTGGCCCAAAAAGTAAGGGAACAGACTTAGGTTAGGTTAGGTAGATGGGTAGGTCCTCGTGGACCCATTGTGATACCCGTTTTTTGGGGGTTAACCGCTGGTGTTGTATCGGTTGTCTTCTTTCCATTCCTCAGTGTGGTTAACAGACGCTGTCCAGCCATCCCGACGTCCTCAAAAACCTGTAAAGATCAGACAGTGAGACATCAGAAAGTTCTTGTAAGTCTTGGAAGTAGTATCTCCCAAGTGTTCTGTTCCTCAAGTGACCGAGACTCGGACAGTGACAAAGGAAGTGAGGTGTGTCCTCGTGGACTTCCTCGTCTCCGCAGCCTCGGTATATGTCGTCATCTTTGAGATCAAGTTTCATTGTGTGGTTTCTTAGGAAGTTATGACCAGTTAGAGCCCCTACTAGCCTAGATAGTGAAGACCTGCTAAACTGTAAGAGTTTATTGGTCCGGCCACTGTTATATTCTGGCCAAAGCATCCGAAATATTTCACAGGTAGGTAGTTCTTTCCACCTGTTGTTGGTTTTCATACGAATCTTGTTTTCCACCCGCTCTCTAAGGTTGCAAAGCGGTGGCTTGATCGACTGAAGTGCTCTGTCATGGTCCATTGCGGACCCAATTCTCGCCAGTTCATCCGCCCTCTCATTGCCGGTTATGTCGCTATGTCCAGGGACCCAGCAGAGATTCGTGGTGTGCTGCAAGCAAAGAACCTTGAGCTCTTCGCGGCAGCGTTGGACTAGTTTGGATTTTATTTCATGTGCAGAAACTGCTTTTATAGCCGCCTGGCTGTCAATGAAGATGGTAATATCCCTACGAGGTATTGCCAAAATTGACAACCTACGGGCCGCTTCCGCGATAGCCAGCACCTCCGCTTGGAACACACTACTACTATCAGGTAGCCTGATTGAGCAGTGTATGTTTAATTCCTCAGAGAATATGCCGGCACCGGTTCCACAGTCCATCTTTGATCCATCCGTGTAGATGGAAATTGATTTTCTTTTCGTGGGTTCATTGGTATTCCATTCCTCTCTACTCGGGAATGAGCAGGAGAATGGTATGCCGAAGTCCAGATGGGGAGTCATATAGTCAGAAGTGACATTTCCTAAGTATTTACTTAAAATCTGTGCATGCCCGAAATTGTAGTGGTTCCAAGTGTAAGCTTGGCTTATCCTTAGGGCACTTTTAGCAGCAGACTCTTCCATGTATAGGTCCAGAGGTGTCAAATTGAGAATTGCCTCTAGTCCAGCCGTAGGTGTGGTTCTCAATGCGCTGGTCGTCCCTATACACGCAATTCTTTGTATTTTAGTCATTAAGGGAACAGACTTAATATGTCTCTTTATCAACTGTCAACTGATCTAGAATCTAGTACCGTTAAATATTAAGGGAGGGTTAGTGTAGAGTGTAGTCACAATTACTAAATAGCTGAAGTCGGTACATTGCAGTCTACAAATTAAATGCATACAAATAAAACAACCATCGAATAGGACCTACCGATGTTTATTTTAATTTTAAACAGAAACTCTTATAAATCTACTTAATTCTTACGTTGAAAAGCCGGGATTGATAAACTCGGGCCTCTCTCCATCTCACTAGCTTCGCTTGGCGGGGGTGAAATTAAGCTTCTGTAAATCCCTGTTGCCAAATTGAACATAATACCATCGATAAGCTTCATCGCAACATCGATCTCTGCTCTATTTCTATTGCATTTGTAAAAGCTGTCGGCTATATACTCGCAGTAGACCAAATGCTCATCACGTCTCTCTCTAGCATCTGAAATCTTCTCCGTACAGAAAAAACCGCTATCTTGCAGGACGGTATTGTAATTATCAGTTTGTGTTGTTTCTCTCTCATCGTCGTTGGATAGTGTTCTATTTATACTAAGCTTTCCATCTACTGCTGTAATGATGAAGGTTTCTTCTACGCCTTCAACAGATGACAAAAGTCCACTACAGCTGTCATCAGTTTCTTCTTTCTTAATGACAGGAACTTCAGTTGAAATTTGTGCTTTCGAGTTCTGTTAAAGAAAACAAAAATAAAAACTTTTCATTAAAAGATTACAACATTTATTTTCAAGTGAAAAATATAATATTTCAAGAAAGTAAAAGGAGAGTCCTTACTTTTTGGGCCAACTTCGGCAAAATGTCAGATATCAAAATAAAAGTCAGTGGGTTTAAAAAAATTATCAGTTTGCAGACGTTGAAAAACATTCGGATTCAGTTCAATATTTATTTATTTTTGCGGATTTATCCATTTTTAATAAAAATTTCAGCATTTAACAAAGTAAACCGAAATAAACTGCCAATTCAAATTGACTTTTGAGAGATTTGACAGCTAAATCTTAAGTCGACTAGATTGGTCTGGAAGAGATGTAACCTGAACGCAAAAACTAGATTGGTCGGGAACGTCACTTTTCCTACGTCAGCCACATATGCGAACTGTCAACTTAGTACTCAGTCACGATTTTCTTGACTATATTCGTCGGCTACCCCTCCATAAACGTCAACTGACACAGCTGCCCATGTCACCGATTTAGGCCAATCAAAACTGAGAAACATCAAGTCAGTCAGCTGTCAGACTTAGAAATTTGTTAAGCTATTATTTGCAGGTTTTTTATGAAGAAGAAATGTTTTGTTCTCTCTTTGTGACTCTCTTCTGCCCAACTTTTGCGTAAAGGAACGAAGTTTTACTAAATTTGACTAAAGTGTTCGAATGCATTATCGTTAGGGAACAGACCTTGTCTAATTCTTTTAATAAAACACGTCTGTCGGTTCTCTTTCGTAAAGCCATTTAAATATGCAACAGCGCAGCGGCAGCTACAACTTGTGTATCAAATAGGTACCCCAAGAACATATTTTTCTTTTGACACTTAATATTTGTGGTGTTTACCCTTATCCCCGCTGTCACTTTTCGTAAACAAGTAACACACATTTCATTTCGCATACTTTCTATTACCTTAAACTAGGGTGTCCATTTACCTCAAACAAAAAAAGAGGACATTCTTTGTACTTTGCAATAATTCAAAGACGACGCGACGCAATGATCGACGCAAGTTCGCCCATATCTTCCACAATTTAAAGATAACTAATAATTGATTTAAATAGACTAAGCAACTACTAACTTGTTTCTGTGTATCTGCTTGTCCTCGTTGTTGAGATTCAATAATGTATGATTTTCGTTTAATTGGTGTAGCAGATCGTTTGCATTGCGGTGTACACTGGCCGGCAATTAAAAGCCGAAATGCTTTATCTTGCGGTGTTTCTGCTGCCCGTTGTTTCGCTCTCGAAGCTGCCTTTTTCAAAGACACAATCTTTGGAATTTTGACAAGCGCTTCCTCTGATAGTTCCGTCAGGGCTTTACTGATAATATTTTTGGGAGCGTCTTGGGTATTCAGCGATTGAGCCTTTATCTTGGCCAATACGGTGGCCACTTCACACATGTGGTAATCGGGATCGTGACTGTGATCTGCTGTCATTATGACATTTTCGTTAACAGACGATGCACGGCCACGGCATTTCCGGTATTTTTCACATCGCCAAAGAGTTCTCGATTCGTTTTCCCTTTGTTTAACATATATAAAGCCTTTGTAGTGTAATTTGAGCACACCCCGCTGGGACAATACAAAAGAAGCCATTGTTTTATTTTTTGTTGGTTAAATCTTGAAACTGTCAAACATAATTTACTTTTTCACTGTCATTTACGATTCGGCAAACATACGATCTTTTGTCGCTGTCTTTTTGTCACAACAAGTGCCTTAGCGACTGCTGGATCAGTTCATGCATTATTTATTGCTTAAGCTAGTCAATTATAGTTATTAGGTTTTTCATTGAAGGATAATTGGTTCAAATCGTTACATCCGTGAGAGACCTAATTGTTTTCGAAGGTACGAAACAGCAACTTATATTGCTTCGCAAGAGATTTTGCAAATTTTTGACATAACTAAATGTCAGAGAAACAAAATTTAAAAATTGAAACGCAGACAGATCCTAGCAGAAATAAAATAGTCTGAAATGATTTATGCCAATAACGAAGACGTACCCTAGAACACCCCCCGCTATTTTTTTTTTTACGAAAAAATAAGCCTTTGGAAACTTATATCTAAGACGGCTGGCATTTTGTTAACATTTAAGATTGGAGTTTTTTAAGGTGGATGTAAGCGCAAGAAGCGTGCGTGCGGCTAAAACAAATTGCACAGTTTAATTTAAAACCCATCTTCCCCAATTAATTTTTAAAATGATGTAGGTACAGCCAGGATCGGATAAAATCACAGCGCCAAATCGCACTATTAAGAGATTTCACGACTTTTACAAAACATTTAACAGTCAAATAGCATTAAAAAAAGCGCTTGCGTTTGTGACATTCGGACCTAGCGAGGTATCCGTCGGAACGGAAAATTCTCCGCAACGCATACTCTGTCGGAGGCTCAAATCCAAATCGTAAACAAATTCCGCAACCAATTTCTGTCGGAGGATATCGGAACCTAGCTGTCAGAAATTGAAGAAAAAAATGCACTTTATTGCACTTCAACGTAATTCGCCGATATGCGTTACAAAATGTCGGAGAAATATTCCGAATAGATCTTCCGAAGAATACCTCGAAGCAAAAATCCTCCGAATCGTATAAAGTCGGAGAATTTTCCGTTCCGACGGATACCTCGCTAGGGCCGATTATCAGGGCCCCGACTGTAATTAATATAACTATAATAAATGCGAAACTAGATTTATCTTTATAAAAATATGTACAAACTAATGCATTGCCTTTTGTCTCGCTCTAAATTCTCTCGCACGCTGGGCTCCACTTTTGGGTGCTTTTTTCGGTGGATACTCTGCACGCTTCTTTTCACGAAACGCCCTTACACGCTCAGTTGAAGTTTTCGACATTACGAGATACGAGCTTGCCCGATGTAATTTTAATTGATTTTTACAACTGTCAAAAACACAAACACTATCGAAAATGGGTAGGTATACAAAATGTCGCGACAATAAAACAAAAATTAATTAAGATGCGGAAAAACGGCATGACGAGCCATTAAAAAAATATGAAATATATACTAAAGCGTTCGTATCTTTGTTTGCGCTCCACGAATGTTGGCAAGAGATTGAGAGCGTAACGAATATCGAAACACGCTACAGCGCAGTAGCTAACTTCACTGTATGTACCCACTTCACTTGTTTAAGTTGCTATGTGTGTGGGGCTTTCGATTGCGTTTCACTTTTCGTTATGCTTCAATTCCCCAACTTACCCTACGAGCTACGACTACGAGACATAAGAAGTTTAACTTCAGAAAAATGAATAGGTAGGTACCTTACAAAGTGAAGATGGCTGCACACTTAAAACATACGAATAATATACGATAAAATTTTATCGACGCATAAGGAAAATCTAAAATCTAAAAACAGACAAAACTGTCAGACGTCAGACCCCCTTCAATTTCATTGTAGGTAACATCGTTCACGGACAGAATCCTTGCACATTAAGGAGGATGCAAAAGGAGAATAGGTATTTAACTCTTTGTAGTTATGTAGGTGGATATTTACTTATTTTTCTATCAGCACTATCGAAGAACTCATTATTAAATTTGGCTAAACGAATATAAGCAACCACGAACCACCACTAAATTTATTGCAAGCATAAAGGACACAATTCTCTTTTCAATGAAAAACCCAACAATTTATTTCGCGCACTCATAAACATACTACCTAAAGTATATTATGTAGGTAGGCATTATGGCATTACACCGACTACAATTTCAGCGATATACTTTTTTTGATGAAATTCACTGCTTCTGACCAAGATTAACATCCCAAAAGTAAACATCACAGATAGCTAACACACTGAATAAATATTTTAGATGCAGTATAACAAAACAGCGTATAAAATAGTGTATTTTAAATTGCACGATGTAATCTATATTTGTTGATAAAAATGACAGCAAACGAGAACGACGTGTAGTGTAACCACACAACAAAACAAAAAAAAATACGTGTTTCTGACTTCATTTGCTCTTCGAAAAATTAAACTTATGCAGTGTAAGTTGGTATTGGTATTTGTTTTTTTTTTATTATTATGAGTACGATATTCCCCTATTAGATGAATGAATACAACCACGCACAACTCTATCTTACCATCCCATACCCAGTGGTGCCAGATAAATTTTTACGAAATCTGCATTTTTTGCCTAAAAAATCGTCAAAAAATCGTCATTGTCATAAAAACAATAATAATTCTCAATTAGCGCAACTAACAGAAATCGCGGATAGTTGTAACAAGTGAGGCTGTTGCTATAACCAAGTCAAACACACAGAAATGATTATACTAAATAATTACAAATTTATTGCACACAATGTTCTTTTCAAAGTAGCTGTACATATTAAAATTGAACGTCTTAAAAAGATGTGTGTCGTCCTCTTTGTGAAATTTTAAGTAGGCATTGCGAAAAAGCATGATTTTCAGTGATTGATAGAAAAAAAATCTCTCATCATTTGCACATAAGTTGGGAAAACTTAGAGCGCCAAAAATAAATTTAATTATAAAAGCGGAAATGCATGATTGACCACAATACAACACTTGCATTTGCTTAAGACCTAAAAATCTGCAAATGGCTGTCCAAAATCGGCAAATCGTCATTGAGGCTGAAAATCGGCAAAATGACGATAAATCTGCAAATATGGCACCACTGCCCATACCATAGCCATCTGAATCTGACTTCAACTTGGCGTTGAATTTTCTCTTCTCACGATGATGTTTTCTCTTAATGATGTCTTACAAGTTGTAAGTTATAAACAATTACAACACGGCGTTACAGAAACATGACAGTGGTTAAAAGCAAAGTTGCCAGTCCAATTTTGGCACAAATTTACCTATTTAATTTTAGTACAAGCAAAATATACCTATAAATTTGTTTGTTTTGAAAACTATATAATTATATAGAAAACTACAACTATATAGGCCTTGGGTCCCATAGACCTGTCGCGCCAAAATATTTATTTATTTATTTATATAATTAATTATTATTGGCCATTTTTTTGACGCTTTCTTTCGTCTATTTTAAAAAGTTATCCGAACATTTGCTATGCAGATACAGAATTTAGAAACAAAACACTTAGTTCGCCGGTTAATAAATATACCTTTGCGAAAACACTATACGATAAGTTATTACAGCTGGCATAATCGGCCCTAGCGAGGTATCCGTCGGAACGGAAAATTCTCTGATTTTATACGATTCGGAGGATTTTTGCTTCGAGGTATTTTTCGGAACATCTAGGTATTCGGAATATTTCTCCGACACAGTTTGTAACGCATATCGGCGATGAAGTGCACTTTTTTCTTCAATTTTTGACAGCTAGGTTCCAAAATCCTCCGACAGAAATTGGTTGCGGAATTTGTTTACGATTTGGATTTGAGCCTCCGACAGAGTATGCGTTGCGGAGAATTTTCCGTTCCGACGGTTACCTCGCTAGGGCCGAATGAATCGATTACGTAGTAGAAACCTTTTTGTTCTACAGTTCCAAATATGAACGTGTTAAAAAAAATTCGAAAGACATTTTTCCGTTCATACCTACTCAAATCTCAAATATTTAATATGTATATATGTACCTACATTTATTTTACTTTGAGTAAATCCCGAAGTATTTATCAAGATCACTTCATATAGGATAAGGAAGACAGATTTGTTTGCCCAATGCAGTATGAGAGTATGACAAGTGATCTAAATTAAAATAATGATTATAACAGAAACCTAGGCGATAGAAGTAAACGATTAAGAAAGGTCGACAAACGCATAGTTTAAATTATCTAGATCTAGATCACATGTATTATCAGAAAACTTAAAAAAAGAAGTAATTTTTAAGGATATATTACCATTGTATTTACGTTGATGATATCCCCTTGTGTTCCATACTGTCCATTATGTAATCGCTGTTTTAGCAAATATTGAAGATCCATTCCGTGAACCATTCTATTTGAATTATCTAGCGTCGCGGAAGGCACAATACTGTCACTCAAATAATCGGTATATTCGATTTTACCTGCCAGTGAAGGGTTCGAAGGCAGTTGTATATTGACAGATCTCTTCCTTGCCCTGTATTCACGGACACGTTCGGTACTAGTTTTTGGGCATTTTTTTAATTTGTTAAGTGCATTTTTAGCACGCACTCGATCTCTGTATTCCTTACAAGATTGCGCATTTGATTTGGGCATGATGTACGCTTTTATAAAATCTCTACATTATTCCAGAGTATTTCTCACTTTGCAGTTATGTATTTGAATTAACTTTGTTTGACACACTATATTAAAACGACTGATGGCAGTTCTTTAAAACACAATATATTGCCTCACGCGTCACGCCTCCAATAAACACGCTGGCTCAATACCCCCTCTTCTCTTTATTTTCCTACTCTGTCTCTGAGTTTTCTTCTCCCATGTCTCATCATCCCATTACCATTTATTACCCCTTCGCGTTTCCTGTCACTTTTTCGTTTCACTAGAGACTAGAGTTTCGATTTACAGAACCCATAAAAAAGTAAAATGGAATTATTGTAAATGAGAAGCAGCAGTTGTTTAAATATTGTAAATAAAATTGTATCAACTTGAATTAATTATCAAATAGGTACTTGCAAAGCAAAGCAAAATAATAATAGATAATACAATGGACTTTCTGCCTTTCCTGTAACACTAAGGTGAAGATTACACAATACACACCCCTTCGTGTTGACGTCTTCTCTTCTAAAATTGCTAAAGTCCAAGAATACAGTGTCAGCCAGCTGCTAGGCTAGGTTTCATTCATCCAAGCAAAGAATTCACAACTCACAACCACATCACATCCACCATGCACCATCCACGCACATGTCATATACTCACATCATTGAGTGTCAGAGAACCTAATACTAATACATGTAAAGTACTTACCTACATCAAATTTAACACTGTACCAGAGATGACAGCTGACTCTTAGAGAAGAGAGTGGCACTTAATAAACATGTTCCATCGCATACGTATGACGCACCACGCAACCCATAAAGAAAGTAATATACCGCAACCGTCATTCAGTCAAGCATACAACTCACAAACGCACACAAATAAGGCATATAGTATGCAGTTCACGTGAAATCCAATTTTTCATACAAAATTTTCACTGCGAACTGTAAAAATGAACTTTCCACGTAAAGATTTCACTAGGCAGCACGCTGTTGAAGTGAAAAATAGTTGTTCAAAAAGTGATTTGTAGGGGGCGTTACTTGCTGTTTCACTTGGCTTTTATTGTCCGTCGAATTAAATTTTTGACATCTCGGCTTGAAAATTTCACTTTCAATTCCACAGAACTTTTGGAGAGGATTGAAAATTTCACTTCACTCGAACAGCGTACCAGCCTTAAGGCATAGTTTCAAAAAGAAGCAAACAAATGCACTTCTCTCCTTTAGCTTGATAATGTAATGGTGATGATATTATCGTATGGTGGCGAACGATAGACGTTGGATTTTTAACTAAGTATTTAATATATATTTAGCACTGAAGAAAACATTTCAACAATAGGTACATGATAACACATCACTGAATTCCATTCCTTTATCAATTATCTATATTTGGCATCACTTTGAATTAATTTAGTAAAGGCACCAAGTGACAAAGAACAGAAACAGAAACAGAAACTGAAACAGAACGGAAAGTTTTATCTTTCTGTAGTTAATTCTGGTTCTGTTTACGTTGCTCGATCAGCTACAAAGAACTGAAACAGAAACAGATACATAAAAACATGGCAGCCGCCTATTCCGTCCAATTGTATGTCGTTAGCTTTGACTTCAACGAAAAACATGGAACAGAATGAAATTGTATAAAATTTGGTGATTTCTTACGAAATCTATTATTCTCTCCTCTTCGTCTACTAAAAACAATAGTACGATGCGAAACAAAAAGATTAAAAAAAAATCCAAACAAAAAAAACCCGCCCCCCAGTATAAATTTGAATTTCTGTTGCTGGCAGCAACAGAAACAATCAATAAAGACTTGTTTGCGTTCTGTCCTCAAACAGCCATTTTTCTGTCGCTAAATTCTGTTGCTGAAAAATAAATTTTCTGTTCCCAATTCGGTTTCTGTTGCAAATGTATGGGATTCTGTTTCTGTTCCTGTTTCTGTTCTTTGTCACTTGGTGCCTTAAGACTGACTTGATGTATGGGGACGTTCGGATACTTAGTTTGTGTAAAACGTCAACTAGATTTGTCTGGACTAGGTATACTAACGCGTGAACTAAGTAAGTTTAGCTGTTGTTGTAAACTTGTGGTTTATTTTTGAATTTTGACACTTTAAAATGTCAACTGAGTACGCAGGCAGACTAGATTTGTCGGCTACCCTTCCATAAACGTCAACTGCAAAAACTAATCACGCGACCAATCTGGGCCAATAAAAACTCAAACACATCTAGTCAGTCAGCTGTCAGACTTACTAAACAAGGTATGCGAACGTCCACTATTTCAGTTTATGTTGTGCCAGATTGGTCACCGAAAAATCCAGTCAAGAAAATCCTGCCTACATACTTAGTTCATACTTCGAAGTGTCAGATATTTAAAGTTGACTTGTCAACGCGATCGTATACATACTTGACTGTACATGAATTAGGTAGGTACACGAAGGTTCACTTTTTGTTTCAGTTCGAACAAAATGTCAATTGGTATTTTTTAGGCACTTTTTAAACATGACAGAGCACAGGGGTAACACTCATTGCAGCACTGAGTTTCAGTCTTAAGAGAATTTATGATTTCTAAATACATTACTACTCTCATTAATCTTATCTTTTTATTTTCACCACATTATTTTCCTTCAATATAAATGAAGTGGTGAAAAAAAGAGACATTCAAATTCCCCTTCCTTTCCCTTAAGTAGCTAAAGTTGTTTTGATTATTTCCCTTTTAAAAACTCATTCGCATTTCTCTTATAAAAATTGTATCTACAATTAATGATTACATTCATGAAATTTCGAGAATATTCTCTTCACTAACGAAATTTCATATAAATAGCCGTCGAACTTCTCTTCGAATCATTATTCAACTGAAAACTGAAAAGCAAAGTGGACGCGAGTTAAAATAAAGTACAGTGATATTTTATAAAGTTAAATAGATTGAAAAAGTAAAAACAGTGTGATTTGAATACGTATTGAAATTGTTTCATTGTTAAAGTTTAAAGACACCAGTGACAAACAGAAACCAATTTGAAATCAGTAAAGGACGTAACTATCAACTTTGTTCGTAAACAGTGCAAAGAAAATAAAGCGAAAATATGCCAGCAATCGGTATTGATTTGGGAACCACCTACTCCTGTGTTGCAATCTTCCAGCACGGAAAGGTGGAGATTATCGCCAACGACCAGGGCAACCGTACAACTCCCAGCTATGTGGCGTTTACAGATTCAGAACGACTCATCGGCGATGCCGCTAAGAACCAGGTTGCTATGAATCCCAAGAATACTGTCTTCGACGCCAAGAGGTTGATTGGACGAAAGTACGATGATCCGAAGATCCGAGATGACATGCAACACTGGCCGTTCAAGGTGGTTAGCGACGGAGGCAAACCCAAGATCGGCGTTGAGTTTAAGGGCGAGCAGAAAAGGTTCGCCCCAGAGGAGATTAGTTCAATGGTGTTGACGAAGATGAAGGAAACGGCTGAAGCATACTTGGGCGAAACCGTCAAGGATGCAGTCATCACAGTTCCAGCTTACTTTAATGATTCACAGCGCCAAGCAACAAAAGATGCGGGAGCGATAGCTGGACTCAATGTGCTAAGAATTATCAACGAGCCAACAGCAGCAGCCTTGGCCTACGGCTTGGACAAAAATCTCTCTGGCGAACGCAACGTTCTCATCTTTGATTTGGGCGGTGGAACCTTTGATGTGTCTATTCTAACAATTGACGAGGGCTCGCTATTCGAAGTGAGAGCAACGGCTGGAGATACACATTTGGGTGGCGAGGACTTTGACAACCGCCTGGTCAACCACTTGGCGGAGGAGTTCAAGCGAAAATATAAGAAAGACTTGCGCTCGAACCCACGAGCTCTGCGTCGCCTAAGAACAGCAGCTGAAAGGGCAAAGCGAACTCTGTCATCCAGCACGGAGGCTACTATAGAAGTTGACGCTATATTCGAGGGAATCGACTTCTACACACGAATAAGCCGAGCGCGTTTTGAGGAGCTTTGCGCTGACCTATTCCGTGCCACCCTCGATCCGGTGGAAAAGGCGCTGAACGACGCCAAGATGGACAAGAACCAAATCCACGACATTGTGCTTGTTGGAGGATCGACTAGAATACCAAAAGTTCAAAATCTGCTTCAGTCATTCTTCTGTGGAAAGTCGTTGAACTTGTCTATCAATCCAGATGAGGCAGTTGCCTACGGAGCCGCTGTCCAAGCGGCCATATTGAGTGGCGATACGAGCAGTCAAATCCAAGACGTACTCCTCGTCGATGTGGCACCATTATCTTTGGGCATTGAAACTGCTGGAGGAGTCATGACCAAGATTATCGAGCGCAATTGTAGAATACCTTGCAAGCAGACACAGACATTCTCCACATACGCTGACAACCAGCCAGGAGTAGCTATTCGAGTTTTTGAGGGTGAACGCGTCATGACTAAGGACAACAATTTGCTTGGGACATTTGATCTCTCGGGCATTCCACCGGCACCGAGAGGAACACCCCAGATTGAAGTCACCTTCGATATGGATGCAAATGGTATTTTAAATGTCGCCGCCAAGGAGACTGGAACGGGTAACACCAAAAATATAACCATCAAGAACGACAAGGGTCGTCTGTCACAAGCAGACATCGATAGAATGGTCAACGAGGCAGAGCGTTTCCAGGAGGACGACGAGAAGCAAAGGCAGAAGATTGCAGCACGTAATACCTTGGAGAGTTATGTGTTTGGGGTCAAGCAGGCTCTTGAACAGGCCGGCGAGAAAATCAGTCAACAAGAGAAAGAAACGGCGCGAAATGCGTGTGAGGAGACCATCAAATGGCTGGATACGAATACCTTGGCAGACAGGGTGGAGTACGATAATAAGATGAAGAGTGTGTCGGGTATCTGCAGTCCTATTATGACGAGGATACACACCGGTGGGGCTGCTGGTCGACAGGGTTGTGGTCAACAAGCTGGTGCTTTTGGCAGTCCTCCCGCAGGACCAACTGTCGAGGAAGTGGACTAGAGCGGAGGCTAACTACGAAGAGAGATCTGAAAGACTGTTTGAAATATCCCTACCTCATATAAAGCTGTTAATATGTAGACTTAAGAAACTAAATAAAATAGTAAATAAAAGATTTACACTTACAATGAAATTTACCTGTTTTTTTTTACTTTTCTGTGAGATTGTTTCGTTTGTCTTTTGCAGTGTCCTTTCTTCTTGAAAATAATCCTTTTTTACTTGATATTGGCCAGTTGTCAGATTTCTATCTGTATTCGAATGCGGTTTCATTGCGACACTGGCCTATTGTTGCCAGACTAAGGGAAGTAATCAAAATAAAGGCCGTGGCAGGAGAAGCGGACTTAAAATACTTACTTAAGGCGGCGCTACAGTCCGGGGTGGACCTGGGCCTCAACCAAAACGCCTCTCCAGTTAGCGCGATCTTTGGCTAACTGCCTCCAGTTGCGCACTCCAAGTTGGTTGAGGTCCCCTTCCACTTGTGCGCGCCACCTAAGGCCAGGGGCCTTAGCACGTAACTTGATACAATCGAGTTCAGTCGATACAATCGAGCTCTGGCAGCACCTAATTTGTTTCAATCGAGGATAATCGGTTTAAGACAATCGATTGAAACAAATTAGGTGCTGCCAGAGCTCGATTGTATCGACTGAACTCGATTGTATCAAGTTACGTGCTGACACCCCAGGTCTTCCTCTACTGCGTTGTCCCTCCGGGTTGGAATCAAAGACTCTTCGGGCCGGAGCGTTGGTGTTCATTCGCTCTACATGTCCTAGCCATCTTAGACGACTGATGCGTATTTTTCTGACCAGGTTGGTGTCGTTGTTAAATCTTCTCCTCCAAAGCCCGTCAACGCAAACAGGACCAAAAATCACTCGAAGAATCTTGCGTTCGAAACGGCCAAGAAGATCTTCATCCGCCTTTGTTAGGGTCCATGCTTCTGCGCCATAGAGCAGGACTGGGATGATGAGGGTCTTATATAGAATCGAGTGTTTCTTGACAAGGCCTTACTAGTCAATTGCCGTCTTAGTCCAAAGAAACAGCGATTGGCAAGTGTAATTCTTCGTTTGATTTCTGATGTGGTGTCATTATCAGAGTTTATAGCGGAGCCGAGGTAGACAAAGTCCCTAACTACCTCAAAATTATAGCAGTCTATCGTGACGTTCTGTCCGATTCGTCGATGTTGTGTGTCCCTTCTTGTTGACAGCATATATTTTGTCTTGCCCTCATTCACCACTAAACCCATTCTTGCCGCTTCCGTACTAATACTTGCAAACGCGCCAGTGACAGCTCGCTGTGTACTGCCAATAATGTCAATATCGTCCGCGTATGCAAGCAGTTGCACAGACTTTTGGAAAATTGTGTCTCTGGTGTTGGCTTGTGAGTTGCGCACAATTTTCTCAAGAATGATGTTAAAGAAGTCACATGACAGCGCATCACCTTATCTAAATCCTTTTCTGACATCAAAGGCCTCGGTGAGATTGTTTCCGACCTCAATGGAGCAGCGAGCGTTCTCCATCGTCATTCTGCACAATCTGACGAGTTTGGCAGGGATGCCAAAACTAGACATGGCTCTGTATAGCTCGTCTCTATAAATGCTGTCATATGCGGCCTTAAAATCGATGAAAAGGTGGTGGGTATCGATTTGGACTTCTTGGGTTTTCTCCAGGATCTGCTGTAGTGTGAAAATTTGGTCGGTTATGGACTTTCGCACTGATAGGGACCTATCAGATCGTTGACGAATGGTTTAAGGCGTTCACACAGTATAGCAGATATGATCTTATACGCAGTGTTAAGGAGACTGATGCCTCTATAGTTGGCGCAGTTTAGAGGGTCAAAATATGGTTGAGAAATAACTTCCTACATGGTAGAGGGACAGTTTTACAGCTGAAACACATACAGCAAATAGCGAACTGTCTCTGTCTCATTCATGGCCAGCGTAGGTATTCGAAATAAAAACGTTTTTCCTTTTCAAAATTTATTAGCACTCATCTCCAGTCTAGCTTTTTCATCACAGCCTACATGTACAGTTTAATTAGTTCGTCACTCACAGCCGACGGTGTCAGAATGCCCAGGTCCGTGAACAAAAGCGTGATGTAAGCTGGTGGTGTGTAGTCGACAAGCGGATGAATCTTTGAGACATCATCAAGGTTCTTACTGGGATACTGCGAAACAAAAAGAAAACGTAATTTTAAGATCCAAGTCAAACTCATTTCACGTACCTTGTACTCATCTGGTAGATCCCTCTGGTTCAATGGATAGAGTCGTGTAAATTTAAAACTCTCAGCAAGTACATAGAATGGTTTCTTCATCTCCCGTGCGCACAAGCCCATCGTAAAGCTTCCAACGCGATTGATAATGCCTCCACTTTCAACGACTCCCTCAGCTCCTACCATCACTATATCGACGCTCTCCATGACGTAACCAATAGCCGAGTCTAGGATCAGTGTACAATCGATGCCAGCTTTCTCCAGATCACGACACATATGGGAACTGCAATGAATCAATTAAATCACTACTCCACCATAAGATGAGCACCGAACATACCCCGAATTATCTGGTCCACCATTTGTGACATACACATGAAATTGCTTGTTCGATTTGGCTGCTGTAATTAGTGTCTGTAGGACAACCCTTGATCTGGAGTGAGTCAATACTCGACAACCATCAGTAACGAATAGGGCCGCCTGTCGGGCGATTACATTCCTAGATTGTTCTAGCTTGGCTAGGAAAATCTTTCCCCGATGTAACATAATCTGCCGGCATTCCTCCATGTGTTTGTCGTCCAGGCTGAGAGTGATGAAGCGGCAGAAGAGCTCTCCGCCAGACACAATTGCAGCAATGGACAAGTCAGTTCTCCGCATAGCGTCCACAGCGTTGCGCATGGTTTCGTGGAGGATGTGAATTGTCTCAACTAAAATGCAAGAAATGTATAACGGGCAGGGCAAAAGGAATAGGATACGAACGCACATTGTTTCTTTTCCAAAATCATGAGAAGCGTTTTTATAGCTGCGATGCCAGAGTTTAGTTCCTTGTCAGTATCCATCAAGTTTAGAAAGTACTGGACGACGTCTGCAAGAGATTTGTAGTTAAGTAAAAGTAAATTCAGTTTTATTTTCTTACCAAACTCGCCGGATTTGTTTAATTTATTTTTAGGCATTTTTGTACGATATTTCACAAATATTTGGAAAAATGTTGTCGTTGACAGCCACGATTTGACAATACAAAGATTAGAGTGGGGGTGAACTACTGTCAAAGTGTATTTGACTGTGTTTGCACGTAGATATCATATTCTATGTTTTGTTATCGATTACAGAAGTTTATAAGAAAGCTGTAGAAGGTTTCGTTTTCTTTACTTTTCTACTTGCAGTGCTCAGCAAGGATTTTTATCAAGCAAATATTTACAACAAGTGCGTCCTGCTTGACATTTGACAACCAGAATCGAACGTCGATTCGCATTTTGTTTGCTGCGACTCTGCTAAGTTTTGTGCGCCTCAAATTTGTGTGCGAGGAATATGGGATAAACTATCCAAGCTCTTGGAAAAATAATTTGTGTCTATAATTGCTCCCGTGCTCTTTATTACAGAAAAATGGTTGAAATATAGCTAAAAAGTAAATAATCCACAGTATGAAATGTAACTATCACCTATTGCATTGTTTTCTCCTTTTAGTTCGTTCCCTTCTAGCTGCAGGAAACGTTTCTCAAAGAAATACCTTTTAAATACAAAAAAGACACTAACTGGGATAACTAAAGTCGTTTGTAGCTTTCACAAGTGGGTAGAAATGGGTTAAGAATAAACTCTTATGCGCACTTCTCCAAGCCCATCGAAACCCTTGCCAAAGTAATCGATATCATTTCATATAAGCAACTGTCAAAAAAACATCGCATTCAAAATATACGAATTTACGAATTACGATATCAATTTACGATCTCGTTCAATGTTATTACAGTAAATTTTGCTTCGTGTAGAAAAGCAAAAAAGTGAGTGGTGAAGTTTGGTATGCTGTGTCATAATAATTTGGAAGGGAATTCGACTTTTTAACTAATTTCAACTGTTCATTCCCAATTATTGTAAGTAACAGATGATTTTCCACACATCCCCGTATAGAATTTTCCAAAAATTCATTTGGTTTTGTGAGTAATTCAACGTGAAATCCCCAATTGAAATCGTATCTTTCAATGGCGCATCGCACTGCGATGTATGGCTGTGTTGAAGGTTTTACTTCTATGCGACGAGACCCTTCATCGAAAATGCAATTTGCTTTTGCAGCTACTACGACGACGAGACAACACCATTGTGGCGGCCATTTTATTCGTCGCCCCCCAAAATACAAAAAAAGTGTTAACTAATAATAATTATTCTAATAACTTTACGGAAATTGCAACAATCGATTTCAATTGGATTCAAGTGTATTTTGGAAAATTTATAGTGCTTTCCGAGTGACACTGCGATAGTAACTCTCCACACATGGAAACGTAGTTTCATTTTGCAATTAGAATTTAATTTTTTTTTTTAATTGTGTAACTATATCAGGGTTTTTTCTATTAATTTCAGGTGACCAACAATTTCAAGGAAAATCAGTCGTCGTTTCTATTATTTTCGTTTTATTTAGTTTTTTTTTGAGTTGATTGAGAAAACGAAGTGCGGGCTAGAAAAAAAAAACGAAAAACATTAATTTTTCAAATCGGTGATCTCTGAGAGACAGGTGGAGGACAATTTACTTGTGCGTTTCTAGAATTCCCATTGGAATTGAAATATCCCGAGCTGGTAAAGAGATTCAATTGTTTTCGAGATAACGAGGAGGCGCCCACAATCAGGTGAGTGGTGCAAAGTGTAGTTTTACTTCTATTTTTGATTATCCACATAAATCAACATCAATCAACAACAGTTTCGTCTAGAATTACAGAAACCGTATGCGAGTAACTGTTTTGTTTTGGGAGGAATTTACGGAAGAGCGTACGAAAAGATGGCAATTGGGCGAAATTTGTGTTGATAAACCGATTATCATGGAGAAAAGTGAATAGCCCGCCGTGAGTGGACTAGTTTATGGATCTTATATCAGAAAGACGTGTAATATGGGACAGATTTGAAGGGACTTAGCATTTGTTGAGTTGGGCTTTGGCTTGTGAAAAGTAGCACCGCTAATGATTCTCATTTCGTTGGTCCAATTGAGTTGTGATCCTTTATTTACCTGTTCCGAGGTCAAATCAATTATTTCAAGAAAGCTACGAATTGTTCTCGAACTTATGTACTACTACTCATTGCATGGCAGCTTGGCCTAAGGATGGGTTAAAATATTCGAATGAATTCCAGACCACTTGAATTTATAGTTTCGAAAATGCAATCTGCTTGAGCTCTTTAAGCTCTCACCAAGATAGTCAAATGCATTTGATGCCCCATAACATTTGAATCGCTTCGTCGTCTTGAATGGAGTTAGTAGTACAACTCTTTTCAGTTCTAGTGTTTTACATTCAAGCAACCAAACACTGGAATCCGTATCAGGTAGTGGACGCGGGTTGCTGCACTATACTAAGCTGGTTGTGGTATTTAAGACTCTTTTGGCCAATTTATTAATTTATGTAATTACGCGCTTCTCGTACTCATCCAGTACTTCAGTCCCAGCAACAAATATGGCAGCTTTACTGGCATTTTGCCCTCGGCAAGTCAAGAAGTCTTAGGGCCATTTGCTGATACGACTCATAGCGAATTAAGTGCCACATAAACTCTTATGCGACAGTTTATGCCCTAAAAAAAGAAGCCCATAAGTATTTAAGTAGAACTTAATTCGTAAAGAGTCGTGGCCCTTAGTCCTGCTGTCGTTTAGGATGTACATTTTTTTTTTTTTTTTTTTTATTAAAAAAGGGGATTCCAAATCCTGGAGCACTCAGACCAGATTACCCGTCCATTGTACTCCAAGCAGAAACCCCTTTTTTGGTGTAGTGGGGGAGAAACTCTGATATTATTCGTTTCTCTATATGTTTGGGTGGCGAGTACTGTTGTCCCCCGGTGGGGCTCGAACCTGCGCCGACCGGGTCACAAGCAGTGACTCTACCGACTACACCATTGCCACCACATATGTACATAATAATCTTAATATATTTTCATTTGAATTGTCCAAAAGGATACGTTAAAACCCGTAGTTGAGCCCATACTTGGGTGATTGAGATGTCTTAGGACGTTCACTGATTCATGTGCCAAAAGCTGACGGTTTTTCGCGTACCGCATGTAGCAAGTCTTCACCCGAATAAGCGCTGCTTTTGCACATTGCAAAGAACGTTGCACTTGCAAGAATTTAAATCTCGTTTAGAACTCTTGTTTTGAACATATCCAATGTAAAAGAGTTCTTGCAGTTAGGAGGACTCTAATTAACATGTATCAAGAAAATGTTCTCCTGAAGAGAAACTAAAAAGGCAGTGGAATAGGCGTATCCGGTTTAAACTGTGATTTCAAGGGCTCGATTTGAAATGCTTTCTCTTACATGTCTTGAATAATTCTCCGATTGTTATCGAGGGTATACGCGAGCTGTAGTCGATCTAATCGTTGTCCCTGACTTCTTGTCAAGGAAAATCAGCTCCAAATAAAGATTTTTTCAATAAGAGCGCTACAAAAGTTTTTTTTTAAATAAAACAAAAACGGTTTTGGATATCAATGAAATTTGTTATTCCTGTGAAAGTACGTTCGATGCCATTACGTATGGAACTCGATTTCTTTTGCATGGCCACCACGGGCACGCTTGCAGAAGTCCAGACGCTGAACCCAATTTTCGACGGTTTTCAAGCATAAATCGGCCGATACTGCTGCAATTTCACGTTCGATATTCGTACGAAGCTACGAAGTTCATCAATCGTCGCTGGCTTGTTGGCATAGACCATAGACTTGACGTAGCCCCACAGGAAATAGTCTAACGGCGTCAATTCGCACGACCGAGGCGGCCAAGCGACTGGACCATTTCGTGAGATAACACGTTCTCCAAACTTGGTTTCCAATAAATTGATTGTGACATTCGCTGTGTGGCTTGTGGCGGCGTCCTGTTGGAACCACATGTCCTCCAAGTCCATATCATCCAATTGGGGCCAAAAATATTCGGTTATCATTGAACGGTAGGGATTCCCATTCATAGTAACGTGCCGGTCTTGATCATCGCGGAAGAAGTACGGCCCAATGACGCCGCCGGCCCATAAACCACACCAAACCGTAATTTTTTCGGGATGCAATGATGACTCATGGAATACGTGTGGATTGCTGCCTGACCAATACCGCATATTTTGTTTATTGACGAAGCCATTCAGCCAGAAATGAGCCTCATCGCTGAAGATGATTTTTCGATGAAAATCCGAATCATTTTCAAGTTGTGAGCCCAATTCACGAACATAGGACGCTTCTGGTGGTCAAGCGGCTTCAATTCTTGCGTCAATTTAATCTTGTAAGGATGTAGGCCAAGATCTTTTCGCAAAATTCGCCACAACGACGTCACAGAGATGCCCAACGGTTGAGAACGACGTGTGAGAGACACATCTGGGCTTTCTTCAACTGAAGTCTTAGCGGCAGCAATATTCTCGACACTACGGGCACCTTTTTGTCTCATCGATACGACTTTGAAAGCGTTTTCCTTCCAGGTGTCAATATCGAGTTCGCTAAGATTCCTTCGTGGCCTTGTTGCCTTTTTTTTAATCGATGAACCTATACTGAGTGTGAGTTGCAATTGCAAACTAGCTGTGAGACTTGGGCTACGAATTCCGTTGCACGTCTTTTAACAGATGACGAAACTCAGAAGATCTTCACTTAACTTACTGATTATTCTATTAGAGTGCTAGCATGCTGCCCGGTTAGTTCAGTTTGCTGGTCCTGGCACTCACTGTAATCGTGTTTCTTAAAACAATAATAAAAACATCGTTACTTTTCCAACAACTTATAAATCGTAGATTGAATAAATGAAATGAAATGAAATGAAATGTAATGTAACAATCTCCAGTATCGAAGTACTAGCCACCCAGTGGTCACACCCACCAAACTTACATGAAAGTGCTTGTGTTCACATGTACCCGCATTCGCATCACTACCTTTCGACCTTTGTCGTTGTGTTGTATATGTTTGGAATGCACATGACTGGTTTTAGATCAACATTTATCTACTCGTTTAGTTTGTAACCTTATAGTTTCCCGCTGCATCGCCCGCCCGATTAGACTTCAAAATGTAAATTTATCATAATTGTTTTTCGTTTGGCAAAAATAGAATTCCCAATTAAATGCAAATTCTAATAAAATTTGATGCCTGTGTCCTTGAATTGCTTTTCGAATTAATCTAAATAAACTGTTTGCGCTTCGCGCCAGACATCGCAACTGCGTGTGTGCGTCACCCAGGAAGACATGAAACTTCTTTTCGCGTCTCAGTTTCTTCATAGGAAGTCGACATAAGTGTCTTTGCTTTGTTTGTTAATTAATTCTTTTATCCCTTTACAAACATCGCTTATTTGAAAGCAAGCGTCTGTCTTCTTTGTGTGTTATGCTTATGATTATGTTACTGGTGATGGTGATATTTCGTTGGGATTATAATGCGCGCCAACACATAAACTATTAACGCAACATCCGAAGGCAATCAAGAGTAGCTATCGACAAGAGATAACATTTATTAGACGATCACACGTTGCTAGAATGACACTTTTCATTTATTTATTTAAATGTAATGCAAGCAGTTAATTTTATTGAATAAATTTAAAGAAATCTCGAAAGTGCTGTCACCTAAAGTCCGCTGGAGAGTGCGTCATCCGTATAGCTTCGCTCTGGTATGTTCGAGAAATAGTAAACAAAATCGGTAGACTACACTGTTTTGAGAGCTATTTGCGGATTTATCAATAAATATAATATGGTTGATTACTAAACGTATATTTTAAACAGCGGAGCGAAATGATATCGATTGTGAAATGTATTGCTTTAGTTTGTGGTGCGAGTTGGAATATTTTTTATTGGAAGGTTATGTTGTGCATAAGTGATTTGCATGATTTGCAGACTTTCCTGTTTTGGTCAGTTTTATATTTATATGATCGGTGGTTTCCCTTTAAAAAAAACCGATTCATGTGGATTCAGCTTAATGTTGGTACCTTTTCCTTAGCAGTGGATTGATTACAAACGCCAATCAGAGAAATGAGATTGTAAAACTTAGTTGAATCATTTCTAACTTTGTTTAATATAAATTACTTTCTTGATAGAAGGTAGTTGAATAAAATATTGGGTCGGTTTGTATATGAATATGAAGTTGTTAAGAATTAAATGTGTCCTAGCGAGAGAGAGAGAAATTAAATACATATTGTGTTTGGGTTGGCTGTTGTGGGTTAATAACCTGTCAAACACGGTATCTCAACATCACAAAACGTCTATTTGCTGTGTGTTCGCCTAGCACATAATTTGTTTCTTATTTACAATCACTTGTTGTGAGCCAAAGCATCGCAATGGTTGAACTGGGTGTCAGAAGATTTGTTAAGTTGGGCCGAAGTCCACACCTTTGTCACTCATTCAGCGATTGGATCGATTTAATCTAGAATATTCTTGTCTTTTATCATTTTTGTCGTAAATAGAGTAAATTATTAACTGTAACCCTGGTTTACGCTCTGGGGAGATAATTTTAAAGATGAAAGTTACATGATTTGGCACATGAGCCTTTGTAATCCTACGCTGTGGCTATAAGGTATTGAACGCCGATTGTAAAAAACAATTCTTTACATTTGTGTTGCTTGGCTTTGAATGACGAGATTCAACTACAAAATAATACGCGTGATGACAAAAGAACTTGATTTGGGCGGTTAGCTTTTTGAAGGCAACAATAAAGAGGACGAACTCGGCTTAGGTGTTGCGCACAAGTTGAATATGGGACAGCGTTCAATTCAATTCAATTATTTATTTATTTTATTGGTCTGTACATTATTATTAATATTTTTAATATATAAAAATGGATCTTGGTTTGTTCGGATGCTTAAAACTCGAGAACGGCTCAACCGATTTGAATGATCTTTGTTTTGTTTTGTTTGTCTTACATCAGCGATGGTTTAGAAGAAAAGAAAATTTGGAAAATTCTCAACAGGTGGCGTTGTAGGCACACATTACATTTTTACACTTTGAAAAAAAAAAAATAAACCGAGTAGTGACACTTCAAATATAGAAAAAAAATATTTTCAAAATCACAGTTTGTTGATCTTTTGTGATAGAGAAACACTTTACTGCTAAATGCGAGAGAATCAACAGGTGGCGCTGTGGTCGATCTTCAGAGCCGCTCAACCGATTTCAATGAAACTTTGTGAATGCGCATGGTTGATTCCAACTTGAAAGATAGTATAGTTTTGGGCCCTAATGGAAACAAAGTGCAATCAAAAACAATACAAATAGAAAGCCTTGGATTAAAAATAAATAAATAAATATTTTGGCGCGACAGGTCTGTGGGACCCAAGGCCTAGCTTCTCACAACCATTCGTTTTGTGTGGGTTTTAAATTTTTGGGACGAATGGAAGGGATCTAGAGCTTTACGCCGGCGCTGTTGCACCTCCCTTAAAAAACGACTCTGCGAATTGTGGCGGGACTTAATACGAAAGGCACGGGCAGCGCCGTGGGAGTACAGCTAGTTATTAATATAAATTTCAAGTGACTTAGAACTAAGTTGCAAAATAAAAAAGGAAAAAAAGAATTTCGGTATGAAGAAATGTTTGGAATAGATTTGAGGAGAGTAGAGAGGAAAAAGAGAGATAGGATATTATGAGAGGTAGGTATTAAGCATTAAATAGAAGAACTAGTGGATGAGAAATAGAGAAACATGGTACTTTTAAAGCTTGTAAAATAAGAAATTCTTTTAATTTGCGTAGGTAAAGAGTTCCATGGTCTGATAGCGTGGATGAAGAATAGACGTGATGAATTAAGGTACATGTAACGAGAAGGGATAATATTCATAGTTCTATTGGAGCGAGAAAAATTGAGCCTTGTGAACAAATGGGTTGGGTATTGGTTGCATATGATTTTGTTAAGAAATATACAGTTCCTGGCGTTGATGTAATCTTGTAGAGCACATCCGAGTAGCTCCCGAGAGTAAACCGAGATGTGATCGCTTCTACGAAGGCCATACACATTTCGCACCGCGTCATTAAAAGCAACTTGCAGTTTACGTTGTGATAAGGCTATTACCAGCCTTAGTCGAGTTTCAATGGGTGTGAAATAAGCAGACAGACACAATTTACGAAGACATCCATAGCTTCGTCCGACGACAATGTTTATATGATTGTAGCTTGACGGTTTATAATAATAGGGTTTATAATAGCTTCAGCTACACTGATTTTCTTAGCTTTAAGCCAAACATCCGGTTAAATAAGAAGACTGAATTTTTTGTAACATTATAAAGATCACTTGCGACTTTTTTGGATTTAGTTGTAGTTCATTCTCTATAGACCATTTGTGAATTCGCTCTAAATCTTCATTGAAATGTGCTGTGAGTTCATCAATATTATGAAGCGGCCTTGCAGCGTGTAGTTGTACATCATCAGCATATAAATGAACAGATGTATGTTTACAGACATGTGGAAGGTCATTGATAAAAATGCAAAATAAGATCGGTCCTAATATTGATCCCTGTGGTACGCCCTGTGTGATCGTTTTTAACCGAGAATTATTTTCATTTGTAACGACCCTTTGCAGCCTATCAGAGAGAACACTTTTTAGCAGTTTAACTGCTCTGTCATTGAGTCCAACAAAATGTTTAATTTTCCAAAGAAGCATTTCATGGTTCACCTTATCAAAAGCTTTTGAAAAATCTAATAAGCACAGAAGCGTAAGTTATTTTTGCCGTAGTCTTGCCGTATTTCCTCAAGTAAGTTCACGATAGCTGAAGAACAGCTGTGGGTAGCTTTAAAGCCAGACTGTCGACAGCTTAAGAAATTGTGACGGGAAATGTATTTCATTAACTGGTTTGATATTATCCTTTCTAAGACCTTAGACAAACAAGGAAGGATACTTATTGGTCCGAAATCAGCAGGGGAGGTTGCGTTTGATTTTATGGCAATTGGTAAGACTCTTGCAACTTTCCAGGAATCCGGAAACGTGGTGGTTATAATGCACCAGTTTATAACTTTGGTGAGGTAGGTTATGATTATTGGTAAAATGAGTTTGACAAAGCGTATAGGCACGTCTTCTCCTATGGAGTTAGACTTAATAGCGGCTATACACTCTACAACTTCATTTTCCGTGACCACTTCGAAATCTTCCAGTCTTCCGTTAATAATTTGGTTTGGGGATTGATTAAAATCAAAAGCACTTGTACGAGAATCACACCCAAGAAAAAAATTATTTAATTCATCCGGATCCAGACAACATTATGAACTATTATTTTTATCAGAAATACCTATTTTGCGAAGGTTGCTCCAGAGTTTTTTTTTTTTTTGCAGGTAGAGAGATGTTTAGTTTTGAAGCATAGTAATTTTTAACTTTCTCGTATACGTAATAAGAGAAAGGTATTGTAATCGTACAAAAAATCTAACTCGAGATTTTAATCAAATCTGACATTACGATGATAGAGGAACTCGAAAAAGTGGGTCTCGCAATTCTGTCCGTCTGTCCGTCCTTCCCGAGCTCTACAGCGCAAACGGCTGGACGGATTTCTTTCAAACTTCGGATTTGGAGTTGGTGGGCTTACAGTTCGGGGCAACTTTTTTTTTTTGCACGTTAAGAGTTGCCGTTGTAACATTATTCAACAATTTTGAGTTTTTCGAAAACGGCTCTAACGATTTCAACCAAAATTGATATTTGGGCTTAAGTAGGTGTAACTAAGATGGCTGCATAGGTACTCAGTTTTTCGCAGAAAAATCGAATAACGGTAATTTTGAAAATTGGTCATACATATCTCAAAAACGGTTAAAACTACATATTTCGACAAAAATTCATATTTAAGGTAATACGGTCATTCCCAACATGATGGCAAACTCAGTTTTTCCCAAAATTATCGTTCAACAGACTATTTTGGAAAAATTTAATTTTTTAAGAGTTTAGTTAATTATGGTTTACTTAATTATGGTTTACTTGAAAATGGCTTTAAAGATTTTAACCAAAATGCATACTTGCACTACCATATATGGGGTTAACATGGCTGCATACCCAGTTTTTGGCTAAAAAGCGGTATTTTTGAAAAGTGGCCTTATCTCGAAAACGGTGAATACGATTGCAACAAAAATTAATTTTGAATGTAATATGGTCATTCCTAACATGATAGAAAACTCAGTTTTTCTCTAAATTGTCTATAATAGATTTTTGAAAAAAGGCATACATATTTTGAGAATTTGGTTTTCTTTTGTTTTACCCACATAAAAACGGGTGAAAAGATTTTGACCAAAATGCAAACTTGCAGTAAAATTGACGTTTTCAACAATATTGCGTCCTTCGTTTTCGATTCGAATCACCGGAAACGCTGATTTTGAAAACTGTTCATATCTCGAAAACGCCATTTTCGATTTGGTTAAAACTTTAAAAACTAAGTAATACTAACATCACGAACAATACCCTGTACTCAATTTTTAGCTAAATTGTTGATCCAAATTAATTTTCGAACTAAACTTGCAATATTTGTTACTATTTTGTACGCATTATTTTCCAAAATCAGCTTTAAATGTAATCACAACTACGCGAAACTCCTTTTTAGCAACTATTTCCGACTTCTTCTTTTTTCAACCATATTAATCATGAACCATAAAATAATTCCAACCAATTGCAGTCTATACTATCAGAAACCCGCACTACATTTACCCCCAAACACGTGTAAATTCAAAAACAAATCTCCGAATTCTTACATCACAAACCCTACTTCGCGTCATGGCCTGCATCACCAGCATCACCAGCATCACCAATTTGAAAAATCTTGTTTTATAGCCTATAAACAATAATAAAAGAAAAATAAACCAACCAAACTGATGATATGAACGAGAAAGTTTCGTGCGATCCAGTCGTGCACTTTATTTTTAGACGTGCGCAGGATTTGCGTGATTTGCGAGATTTCTTGCCAATTTATAGGCATCCCAGTTAACATCAGTAGGTCGGTGCTTCTATTTACTGTATAGCTTGTTACGCTTTTTAATAGCAGTCAACACATCAGACGTAAACCAAGGAGGCGACCGTTGTTAAAAAAAGCCTTTCCGATAGTTTATTTGACTTTAGTTTTATTTATTCAATTCTAATTGGTTCTCCTCCTCGTACACATACCCATAGATTCAAAAAGAGTTAAAATTGACCAAGTTGCCATGTTTACACTACGCAAAGATTAGGGTTTATTGGTTCACTCCGATTTCAAAGTAATGGCGACCATTCCATGAGTGGAGTGGAGTTATGCTGTAAGAGCTGTGTGTAGATACGACTCTACGATTTAAGTTCTATCAAATGTTGATAAGGTTTTTAATTTTTTTTTAACATTTAGCATCTAATATTTTATAAAATAATAACTCCTCGATACATGTCTGTTGTACGAGTACTGTTTTCAATAAAAGCGTACTGCAGGCAATTCTTCAAATCAATTGGACTCGCGTATGCCTTAAGAAAGTTGCATTATTACATCACGTTTTCTAATATTAATTAGTAATCCCAAGGCGAGTGCAAGTTTTCCACATATCAGTTGCTTTCAATGAAACTTACTACTTATATGGGTAAACATAATTGTGCGGCATTTCAACATGTTTACTGTCAGGCAATATCTGAAAATCTTATTAGAATTTGTTGTATTTGCTGTCGCCCATGTATGTGCAAACACCTTTTGAGAACCCGGTACTCGTACTTCACTTACAATCGCTTTATCGTACATAATTGCAAATGCAACAGACGCTCTGCTGACACAAACGATTTCCCACTTAACAATTGTGATGCCATAATTTTTCTGGTTTTAGACACGATATCGGTGGCTATTTGCAATTTGCTGCACACAAAATCTAAACTCATTCTTAATTGCACTGTTCCGACTCCGAGTGATGCGAAGGAATCGACTACTTCCTAGTGTGTGACGGCAGTGGCCTAATGACATTTTGTCTCTCCTTTCTGTTGCATGCACGCATTTTGACAGCCGATCATTCAAAGTGCTCGCCGACAAAACTATTTTCGTCATTAGCGCGCCACAGTGCTCAAAATAGTGCGTTTCCATCGTGTCTGCTTTGGTGGGTCCACTAAACCGTTATCGGTTTCGATTTCAATAAATTGACGCTTAATGCCAGCCAACCATTGAATGCGGGGTCCTATATGTAAATGTGTTTTTGACTTGAGTTTTATCGGAAAAGAATTATCTCCTCCAGAGTGGCTGTAGCCTATTTTCTTTGGGATATTTAGGGATATTGTGCGACGACGACAACAGCACAGGGTTTTATTCTAAAAACGTTGGCACACATTATGACTAGAAAAACGCAGAGGAATCGAGACTTGTATACAAAATGCGATGAGTTTCTTCAAATTTATGTGCATAGGCGAGAATTATATTATATGTGGGGACTAATTTAGATAGGGACTTGTAAAACAGTGGAAATGTGAACGTTTTTGGTTTCTGTAAAAGGAATAATAAACTTCTAATAGATACCAGACATGCGACAATTAATAGCTCATTAGAAAATATCGACAAGAGGCAAAATATTAGAAAAAAACTATCCACTCGCGTGCTCGTCTAAGATATCACTCGATTTTGGAGTGCTTGCTGATAATATTTGTCTCAAAAGTGATGTCTAACATACTAAAAGTGGTACGTGTCTGGAAAGGGTATGGCTATATTTTTGTGATCATGTTCTTTCTTTTAGTACTCGACTCTCAGACCGTTTTAACAGGAATCAAGATTTGATGCGAAGGCCTCAACAACGTAATTTTCAAAAAAGTACGGCTTGTACGCGCGCCGCCGGCCCAAAATCCGCAACAAACAGTAACTTCTTGTGGATGCAGTGCCACCGGGTGAACCTTGTGTAGGTTTGACAAGGCCCCAATTTGGATTTTAATATATGCCATGCATCCAAAAAATGCGCCACGTCGATAGAGTTAATTTTTTGGCCAAATTGGTGTCTTCTTCCAACCGCTGCGTGGTCCAGTCAGCGAAAGGCCGACTTCTTGTGCACGACGAGGAGTTGACTGCCTTGGATGCTCCTGTGCCTTCTTTCACGGACCGCGGCAATGATTTCGGCAGATCTGTCGTTCCTTTGACGTACGGTCACATTTTTTACCGAACCAATGGCCTTGAATTTGAGCACCATACGTTGGAGGGTCGACTTTGAAGAGCCACCACGTCTCCCGTAAAATGGGCGCAACGTTCCCACTGACAGACACTTAGTTTCATAACAAAGTTTTATCATTTCGACGTGCTGCTAAATCGTGTGACTTGCCATGGTGATTTGACATAAGTAACCAAATAATCAGAACACAAGATTAGACAGACGTCATCTTAATAAGATGGCTGCCACAGACTGCCAACATCGACATCGAAAATTCTCTATCTCTATTGCAAGAAAACACAACCTCTCCAACCTCTTGAACGAAACAAAGTCCATCAACGACAAAACTTCAAACATTTTATTAATAGTAAACGCACCTTCCGAACGACACTCGAATTATTTCCAACTTATGAGATGCTTATGGCAAAAGTATACGCACAATATAAGCGCACAAGTCTATCTCTACATACGTAATTCCATTTTGTCTAGCTAATCTCTTTTACACAAGGAAGTCAATCGCGCTAGCAACTTGTTTTAAAGCTTACTTGCTAATTTTGCACGCCGTCGACGTCAGTCCGTCAATTGCTTGTTCACTTTATTCTATTGACCTTCGAAAATTACTTTATTAGGCAGCGACGAGTACTTTGCACGGCGACGAAATGATTAATTCGCCATAATTGTGCTTGCACACATGACAAATGAAATGTTGCTGCGCAGAATCGCCGTAGATCGTTTATTATTAATCGTGATTTAAACGCCATTGTCTATGACTATGACCAAAACCAAACAAATGCGTCTTTGTTTAATATTTACGCAACGATAAGACAGTAATTAATATTGCTTATCGGCTCTATCATACAATGCGCTGGGTGGCCATTTTGGGGCGTCTTTTTTATCTTTCACGCTGTGTTGTGTGTCGTCGGTGATTGACCTCTCTGTTAGGTTTCGTTTGACCTCAGCCGTTCGAATTTTCGGGATTCACAAACAGACGCGCAGACGGAATGAGTAGGCTTTAAATAATGATTACAAATTCATCAGTTCATTGTAAAGGTCATGGGAATTGAGGTTATATTTAGATTTTCGAATAATTTATTCGACTGCAAGGTGATAGTGGTGGTTTATTATTGTTCCCATCGAATGGGGGTAAATATCCCTCACGACAAATCGAATTTTTGAAAAAGTCAATTCCATCACTGCTTGCAATTGTACGCATGTGGATGGATGTATAAAGACGGAGAGTGAAATGTTTATTTTTCCTGTTTGTGTATCGTCCGCTTCCACTTGTTTTGTATATATTAAACTGTGTCATGAACGCGAAAAGTTAACAACCTTTCACTTGACACGAACGGGGGACAGGGAGGCCAAACCAAAACCGGCGTTACTTTGACCTCTTGTGTTTGTCGCTATTGACATCGTCTGGAACGCTAGCCATCAATGCCATCAGCCCCGCTCTATGTATACCCTCACCATCGTGACGTTCGCTGTAAATAAACAACAATGGCAGCACCATGGCACACAATATGGATGTGTGTATAGACATCGCTTCCAAGTCGCAATTCGTAATTGCATTGTATGGTGTTCACGTTCCAACTTCGGGCATCCCCCTCAAACACAACAATGGGAAACAGAATTTGGTAACAAAACCCACCACCATCACTAACCGCCATTCGCATTTGGAGGCTTTATGGGGATAACCAACCCGGTGAATGACAGAAGCAGTGACCTGCATATATGCCGAATCCCATTAGCGCTTTAATATTTCGCTGTGAATTATTTTTGTTATCTGCCTTAAAGAGTCAACACACATAGTGATGTGTCTGTTTGACTTACTGTGACGTAATTTTTTTTTTTGCAAGATAAACTTGTTTTCGACGGCACAGGTCTTGTTTTTTTTTAATAATAAATTTGCAAAGATGACCCAAATAAATTAAGAAGTTCTGAGGTTTTTGCCAGAACGGAACAAGTGTTGTTATTGTTAATAATTTTTTTTTTAAATTCTTATCTTGCAGTAGAGAAATAATGCGAAATACTGCGACTGCGGCGAATACGTTTCAGCGCAATCAGTTGATTGATGACAGTTCAAGGATAGTTCGAAACTGTATGGGAAGTAGACGCGTCAAGTGATTGGGAACGAAACTATTATCTATAAAACCAGAAGGTGTTTGTTTAATATGGTTCTGCTTCTGGCAATTCGCCTAATTGTTATTCAGAACTTTTTAACGTTCGCCTTAAATTTATTATAAAATGAATGATTTTTAATTTTGTTAGGTTATACCTGCAAAGATCTTTTAATCTAGCTCTTTCTGTCCACCCAGGGAATGCAATTAAGAGCGGGAATTTTTTTGAAAATCTATGGATTGTAGCCTACAATTGAGGTCATTCTCGGGAGACATTTCGCCAGAAACCTACTCTTAATTCCATGCAAGGTCACAAAGATAGAGGGTGCTTTTGGACGAACAACATTTTGTAAGATCGTGCCATGCAAACTCTATTGAATGTCATCGTCTTGACGTTTCAGAATTATCTTATCTGCAACATTTAACCTTAACGAGGTAGATTTTTCGCCGACCTAAAGCAAAGTCTAACGTTTACAACGTTTCCTTATCATGAACAGCGAAAGCTGTTAGATCATTGCGAACTCAATAGAATTTAATAGAAACAAGAAAGTAGCCCGAGAATGTTTGGCTACGATAAGCGGCGCCAGGTCGATTTCGAAGTACAGTTGAAATCGTTTATAACGACGGTGAAGGGACCGATGAAATAAGGTCGTTATAACCGGCGCGGCTATATCCGTTGCTATATCCGCCTGCCATATCTGGCTTCCACAAATATTCAGGAAGAAACAAAATCACATAAAATGCTAACTTTTTTGTTAAAGACGCGAAAACCACAACTCATTTAAAAGCAGCTTTCACGGCGACACATCAAATAAACTGCCATAATATTTAAAAGACAATTTTATTTTTATTTCCCCTCATTCCGTTGTTATAACCGACGACAAGGACCAATTTTTTCCCAAAAATTGGTCGTTATATCCAACATCGCCGACGTTTATATCCGACGGTAAAATAGCTTAAAATATAATGAACCAATCAAATTAATTTAAAGTGGACGTTATAAGCAACTGGTCGTTATAAGCGAGGTCGTTATAAGTGACTTCCACTGTATTTTGTATTAGCTTTAAAGTAAAGGGTTTTCCAATAAGAGGTTTAATTTTGAATAGCCCGCTATTTCGGTAGCTGTCACTTTTGAAGCTGTTATTTTTTGACATTTGACAAGGAGAAACTACGCCATTACTAAAAATGGAACGATACACACGATAAAACGCATTAAAATTATAAAAATTGACTACAAAAATGGTGAACATTTTGCAGTCACAGTTCGCAAAACTAAAGCATTTTTGGGTCGTCGTGAGGCACCTTGTCGGACCGCAATACAGAAATTGGTGGAAAAATTCGAGCTGTTGTGACAAGTTAGTGATGTGAAGAATAAAACCCGTGCACGTCGCTCAAGAACAAATGAGAATATTGCTGCTGTAGTCCAAAGTGTTGAAGAAAACCCAGGTTTTTGTCCATTCCTCGTCGTTCTTTGGAATTGGGCATTCCACAAACGTCATTACACCGTATTTTGCATAAAGACTTGGTTGTTAAGTTTTTTAAAGTTCAGTTAACACAAGAATTCAAGGCGGCCGATCATCAAGCAACGAAGCCACTGATATTTTACGGGAAAAGTTTCCGGACCGTGTTATCTCCCGAAGAGGTGATCACAATTGGCCACCGAGATCTTGTGATTTAACACCTTGCGACTTCTTCCTTTGGGGCCACGTGAAAGATAAGGTCTACGCCAACAGTCCAGCGTCGATTCAAGACCTCAAAGATGGAATTCGTGAGTCTATCGAGGACATAGGTCAGCCACTTTGCGATTTTGTTATGGAAATTTCATGAAAAGGATATGGTCCTGTAAGCGTGGTCGTGGTGGCCATTTGGCTGATGTTGTTTTTCATTATTAACGGCATACCTTCCTCTTTATTATGAAATAAATATCCGATCATTTATCTCAAAAAATGTAATTTTTTTGATATCAAAATAAAACCCTTTAGTTCGTCAATTTGTCTATGATTTATCACAGTTCCTTCTCGACAAAAGGGAGATACCATAAAATTCTTGTTCTGTACTTTAATTGGTTGTATTTATTTATTTCTGTTTTTTGGAAACTCGTACACCAAGCGACAGTTCCCTAACCCGATCAGCATTTGGAATATGGAAGTTTATTTCCTCAACGAAAATGAGCCACTTACATGTGTGGCTATTTTCGCCCGCCCATTCCGACCAATACCTGCTTACGATCTCTTCTCAAGTCCAGTTCAAGTGTTTTCCTTTGCAAATTGCAACTTAATCGTATCCAAATGCTGTTCTTTGTCCATCACTAGGCACACTACAAACAAAGGCTACGCCAACAATAAATCACGTCGAATTTTACTTAATATACTCGTACTCGTATCTCCCTCTCCTTAAAAGAAACACATACCCAAGGTATACGTCAGCTAGTGAAATGGCTGCTGCTATACGAAGCGGGTTGTAGTGGTATAACAATGCAATTGGCAACAAAGCGCGGCAACATAAACATCTTCGGCTCTCACTCTTTGTGTGCAGTTAAGGAAATAAAATTAATCAACCAGAAGTGTGTACACTTGAGCTTCGCGCATATATATACTCGTTTATATCCATACGACGTAAGGAGAAGGAATAAAAATCGACCAAAGAAAGGATTTGTGCAGTCCGTGGGAATAATTTTCGCCAAAGTCATTTCTATACCCTCCACGCAGCAGTCCTTCTTTCCGCCTTGAGAAAGCTTCTCAACGAAATTCTCCATTTTCTTATTCACGGGGAGTATTTTTGTTGTTCGGTGTCGAGTGGCTGTGTGGATTGTGGTTCTCTGCGAGCAAGAGCTAATGCTGCGCCAATACAATAACCTCCCTTAAGGTCAGTGGCCCCTTTTTTGCGAGGCACAAAACCTGAGAAAGAGAGGGAGAGTCCCCTTTAAACAAAACATTTTTTTTGTTTAATACTAAATAGAAGAAAAAAATTATCGACAGTTTTTTTTTTTTGTCCTTTTCCTCTCTTTCATTGAGAGAGTGCATCTGAAACTGAATCGGAAACGGAATTGGTCGTTATTTCAGTGCTGCTCTTAGGGGGTCTTTGTGGGGGACAGCCAGCGTTCCTACCCTTGGATTAGCTGGGTATATAATGCCATTGGATTAAAATGTCATCAAAGAGATTTCATTTAGGTCGGTTATATATTTTTTTTTATACACACCACCCTATCCCGTTGTTGTATATTTGTTGAATGTACCATTCACCTCGATTGTGAATTCAACTTCCGTGTTTTGTTGGGTTTACTTTATTTTGTCCGTTCGTTCTCCACCCACGACCCACTCAGTTTAATTCAACTCTCCACCACCACCACTAATCAAATTGAAATGGATTTGATTTCGTTTTGTATTCCCCATTCGCTCTCTCTCTGTTCGTCCTTCACAACAACAACAAAAAAAGAAATTGGCTTAAGAGTGGCGTGTGTTTATTGTTGTCATCTCAACAACCAGTGATCTGATGATGATGATGATCGCCGCGCGACGTACTCGCCGTATACTTGTTTAAAGAACGCGCTATTGTTGAATGTTGATACGCTTCTGCTCTCATTTCATTGAAGCGCATTTTAAGAGTTTTCGTCGTCGTTTTTCTTTTATCTGAATCTGAATATGCGCTGTATTTGATTGCAGCACTGCGCTGCGAAATGCGAATCAGAATCAACGTGATCGCTTCGTCGTCAGCGGTTCAGCGAACGAGCGACAGGGCAATAGCTGATAGCAAAGTGGCCTGTAATTTAATTTTTTGACCCCAAATGGGCGCATGTTTGTCGTTTTTTTGTTTTTTTTTGTTCGTTGTGAAGATAGATTATGTCAGAGAGGGTCATTGTCATTTTCCTCGGTCCAAAAGTTGTTGCCGTGTGTGGTCGGTCTCTCTCAATGATTGATTAGTATAGATTTTTTTTTTCTGGAATGCAATCTGATTTAGATCGATGCGACGCGACGAATCGCATTAATCTCGTTAATCGGCGTAGTGTGGTGCGTTTTCGAAGTCACGTATGTTTGTTGATTTTGTATGAAAGATTGTAAGAAAACTTGTATGTGGGGTGAGTTCCACTTTTTCCCGAGTAAAACGAACGAAAAACTCGCTTCGAGGAATGGACAAGTTTCAACTAGATGGTGGTACGTGCAAGGTCTTTCGTTTCTCCTTTGTATTTTTCCATTTAAACCTGCAAAGGCAAGAGAAAGGGACTAGGGCCTACAGGAAAACAACGAAAATTATGTATATCCATAGTCCGGTGTTTGGATCATCAAGTTTCGTATGTAAGTTGGGACGATTTGTTTCTAAACGCAGTCGAATTGGAGGCAAATTGTTAGAACTTGTCGACTATCGTGTTCAAATCCAGCTTACGGATTCAGGGCTACATAATTAACCAATGGAATTAGATTGTAGGGATATATTTTTGTTTTAGTTTGATCTTGACTTTTTCTTTGGGAATTTGTTTGTACCCAAAAATAAAGCTCCAAGATAAAACTTTTGGGGATTTAACATCTCTTGGTTTGGAAATAGATCGAGCTGACAGTGTTTTGAAAAATTTGTTATGCTGATTGCGAGTAGGGATGCCAGATTTGAAAAACTTGCTGGCGGGACATTTTTGCATTTGAAGTGAAAAAACGTTTTTTTTAGTCCTCATTTTATTTGTTGTAATAAGTAATTTTTGGTTTAAATAAGTCTTGTAATTCATAGCTGTACATTTCATAAAACTTTTTGAAAGCGAATGCTTACATATTTAGTTTTCGGATTTTGCCGATAGGGTATATGTTTATAAAGTAAAAATTCAAGAAGGAACATTATTATAAATATTCTATATGAAGATTATATATAAGGATAATATTTTACCAGTCTAAGTCTAAATTTCAGTACTTATCGGATAAAGTTATTTTCGAAACTATTTCCTTTTTTCAAAGTCAGTTTCGCAAAAATCCTTAAATTCCCTGCAACTCATTGAGAAATGTTGCTTTTCAAGAAGCTCTGCTTCCAATACTTCCATAGAAAGTTGATTTCGCTCATCTCTCCATGAGTTCTTTATGAAACCGAATATCCATTCACCACTTGCTTTAGAAATAGGCAACGAAAATACAAAATTGTAAAGAATTTCGAAATATGGTGCCTCAACCTTTTTAAAAAATCTAACCCAATATTTCACATCTTTTTTTCATCCAAATCTCTAGCTCGCATTAAAAAAAAAACACTTAATGCTATAAATTCTTCAAAAACTATATTCAAAATTTGGATTATTTCGTAAATTCATAGTAAATAATAGGGCGATAAGTTGGAAGGCGGGACATTTTGCGGGACACCTGCGGGACAAAAGCTATATAGCGGGAGATCCCGCACTGAGCGTCTGGCATCCCTAATTGCGAGAACTATTTAGAAGGCTCGCCAAAAACAATTTTACAAGGATATGTAGAATGAGGGTGCGACATCGAGCTTCAACTATTTTATTTTATTGCTGAATTTCCTCTCCAATTGAATGGCTGAAATTTGAAAAACAGTCAGACATCAGAATCCATGTCGGTCGCGTAATCCGATGAGGCCTACATGTTTGGTAGAAGACCAAGTCGCAATTAAATACAGCTTCTAGTAAGTCAAACGGTCGAACGAGGCAGAAAGAACATCGGCTTCCCAGGGAGGCTAAAGAAGAGAAGAATAGAGCAGATATTCTAGAAATAATGTCCCGCTGTTAGAGTGGCTTAGTGGTAGTGTGTTGGGCTACTAAGTGAGGGGTTCCAGGTTCGAATCCCGAGAGGGCCAAATTACATCTTAAAGTTTTTTTCCACTGCGCCACCTCTCGCGAACGTCTGACAAACATCCGAGAGTAAGACTGTCATGAATGAGCTTCTCAATTAGCCGTTTGGACTCGGCGTAAAATTGTAGATCCCTTCCATTCGTCCCAAAAATGGAAAACCCACACAAAACGAATGGTTGTGAGAAGCTAGGCCTTGGGTCCCATAGACCTGTCGCGCCAAAATATGTATTTATTTATTTATTTGTTAGAGAGAACGAGACTTTCAATAGATGGACCAAGCTTGCATCCACCCGATCAACCAATATCCAAGCTAAGGACTAGCAATGTAGACATAATTTTAGTCATACGAATGGAATCTCCGGTCGTTTGCCCGCTTCAAGAGAAACGAGACCCTACAAAGGCATCAGGTTATTTAACATAGCGCACAAGATTGGATTTTATAAGTTAAAAAATTCCTGGACATATACCAGAAGTTCCAATTGTTCGATAATGATATGCCAAAAAATAAAGAACGAACCATAAGGACTCTTCAGCCATCTTGGAGTACGCGACTTGACGCAGTTGACTTGGGACCGGGCTAATAGGAGAGGCTTGCTAGTTGAGGCATTGGTTCACCCTAAAATTTAGCACCTTCTCTCAAGACTGATTTCTGGACCTCTATTAAGGCAGCTAAACTCTCAGATGCCTATCGGACGTGTCCATTTTTTTTTGAACTTACAAACAACAACAAACAACTGTACCACAGTTTCAAGTGACAATTATTGTGATAAGTTGTTGTATGATGGTAACGCTTTTCGTATAATTGTACAGTACTAAGTTCTGCCAAAATTTGTGTGTCCACGGAATTTACAAACAATATCGGAGCGTTAGCGTTCGCGAACTACAATACCGACACTTGTCCAAAAATGGTGTATGTCCAAGATAAAAGTATGTAACTTAAAATAAAGCTACTTAAATCATGATGTATCCTATATCAACTACGCAAATCTTTAAAGTTTCCCAAAATGTTCCCTCGTGTGTGTTATCTCATGTGGAAAAAATCAGCTTCATTTGTTTTTTTTACCCACGATATAGGAATAAATCATACGTCATTGATCCTTTTGACTTTTCCGCCTATTTCTAACTCAATTAGTCACCACAAAATGTTCGATATGTCCTTTGACGCCACATACGATATACCTTACCTACTTCTCGCTCCGTTATCGCCAGTCTAAAAATACATAAACCAAATGACACGACACAATTTTGACACATCCATCATAAATCACATGTAGAATCTGAGAAGTGAATGAGCATCTATCCCCGAGCATCGCATCCATCTATATCCCCATTGGAATTTCCTTCAAAGCAAGATGCTGTGTAGCCTGTATAGGTATACATGAGTTTACGAGAGGAACGAAAACAAAAAAAAGGCACAAACAAGATACAAGAACGAGTAACTCCTCAGACACTTTCGTAGTCGAATAGGAATGCGATTCGGCAGCGATAACCGTAGATATGTACAAGTCTACATACATCTGTAGAGTTCAGCAGACAACCTTCATCCCCATTCCCATAATTTTGTTTTGTTGTTGTGTCGCTATTGTATATTATGCTTCTCTTGCCACCTTCTACCTCGCCCGATTAAAAGCATTCATCTTGTCGTACCGTAGAGTTGGCTAACTTTGACCGGGGGGGTAACTTTGACCAAAATCCTACAAACTCTTTAAATCGATACCACCGAACTCTCTTAATGAATAGTTCTGCCTTTATTTTAGAGTTGTAAAGCGCTATTCTTACAAAGATGGCGGTAAAAATGTTAAGGAGTTTAGAAGCAATTTCAATACCTTTCAGACAAGATTTGTGAGTAGTGCCTTTTGACCGCTTTTTAGTGTGCTCCAAACTTTACGGTTTTGTGTAAATATTTGCACTCATTTCGAAGTATTTCACAAGTAAGTTAATAGTTGAACGTATTTCCCTTGAAAAAAGTGTATTTTGAAGTAGATATTATTCTATTTTTTATAATTTTAACAAAATGTAAAAATACGTACTTCGATTTCCTATTCAACGGCTAACTTTGACCGGCGGTTGTGAAACATTGACCTCTTATTTCCCGGCGTTTTTAGAGTGCCGTAGAGTTGGCTAACTTTGACCGGGGGGGGTAACTTTGACCAAAATCCTACAAACTCTTTAAATAAAACGTGCGGTCAATGTTAGACTAAGGGTGGTGAAACTTTGACCACCCGATTTTTATACAGTTTTGGTCCCAAAATACGAATAAAAAACAAATATTAATATTTTAAAATACGGTATTAGACACAGCCCCTAGTATAGATTACATAAATTTAGATATATATAATATTTACAAATTTTACAACTACTTCTTGGTCAAAATCGGTCAATGTTAGCCAAGTTTACGGTATATATACATCCATATGCGAACGAACTACGATGACAACGACGACGTTCACCAACAACAATGTGTACTGACTTCAACACCTGACTTCCGATGATGTGTCCGCCACAAGACCGCAACACCTTTTATACTCGGCAACCTTTTTTCTACTCTTTTTTTTTTTCTTCATCTTTATTACCTTAGATACTCTGTTCGTCGTCGTTGTCGGCTGGCTCGGTGTATTGTGTCGAATGATATGTTGATGTGATATTGATGTCGATTAAACAACACACCCGTTTCGTTCTCTCTATACACAGGTTTGATTGGAATCAGCGGAGGGAAAGAAACATTAAATCAAAACTACCAATACCATTGCAAAGGAGGGGCACCGTGCTTAGTTCATTGTTGTGCTGCGCTCTAGTATTGTTCGAAACCCCTACTTTTTGTTGGTGAACAAAATTAGAAAAATATTATCTTCGATTAAAGTTTTCTCATCTGTCTCTGGGTCTACCTGTGTCTCTGACTCTGAGGCGTAAAACTTTAATTCGCCCGTAAAAATTATGGCAAACTGCAACGCAATCCGGAGACTTTCCCATTTCAGTTTGGGTTGGTGTGGTTTTATTGCTCGTCTTCCTACAGTCTTCGCCGTCGACCATTTTAAAAACATTAAATTCAATTATACTATGAATCTGGAATTTGAATCACTCACGCACTCCATCCATATAGTTGGACTTCGTGTTCATGTTCAGTTGGTTCTGTCTGGTCTTGGTCTCTGGTGGTACTGTATGTTGTATCTTGTATCCCTCCCAGTTCACTCTTTGCTTTATAAAATAACCTTCTTCCTCTCTTCGGAATTTCTCCTTTGTGGTGCTGCAAATGTATTGGTATTTGGTGTGGTAAAAAGTACTTGAAAATTCACAAAATTGGTGAACGTTGGTGAAATAAGTCAGCAGCAATTTTGTTATTTCGAAACGTTTTCGCGATTTCCCCTGATAATCGCTGCTGTTTTTGTCGTTTTGCACTTGAGTCTGAAATTGTTCTCTATACTATGTACGATTCAGGGAATTTTAAACAACAAAAGAGGAGCTTTGTAAATTGTTTTTCTGTAGACTGAGGAGGTTCTTAGAAGAATATACACCTAACTGGTATATTGATTTTGTTTACTGCAAATTCTTGGGTAAACTTTGAAATTGCTTTAGCAAACTGCGGACCAATTCAGTTGTTAAATTATCGGTACGTTAATTTCAAGAATTTCGTTAATCATTCCAGAAAGAGCCGAGATTTACTTTGGTGCAGAATTCTGGTCTCAGTTCTCAGAACAAAATGGCGCCCAACCAGAGGTTTCTAGAATAAAAACTGTCATGAGTCTGTTGGGTCATGATTAGGTACCTTTTGTGTTCTCAACTTGGTTAGAGACGACTCTAGTTTGCGGATGCCGGCCGAATCTTCACATTTGGAGGCTTATCACGCGTATTAAAAGAGGCAAATAAAAGAACGCAACGAGCTCGCGTTTGATAATTCGATTCCGCTGTCGGCAATCTTCCTGGAAGAGAATTTTAGAATTTTTTTTTAAAGCAGATGTTCAATCATGAATCCAATAAAGTTTCTGAATTTACATTTTACATATGGCGGTTGTAATTGGGAGTAAACGCACCCGCAATCATATTAAATGCTCAGCGATTCTGAAGGTGGAAACTAGCACGGCTCTTGGTAAACTACCCGATGTGGAAGATTCAAATTTATGGTCGATAGATTAGAAAGGCGATTTGGTGATTTGTCGAGGTCAGAAATGTTCTGTCATAAGACAATCTTAATGCCAATCAATTGTGAATACCCAACTTTTGATGTTGGTCTATTTACCTACTAAGCGAGGGGTCCGAGGTTCGAATCCCGAAAGGGCCAAATTACTTTAGGTTTTTTTCCACTGCGCCACCTCTCGCGAACGTCTGACAAACATCCGAGAGTAAAACTGTCATGAATGAGCTTCACAATTAGCCGTTTGGACTCGGCGTAAAATTGTAGATCCCTTCCATTCGTCCCAAAAATTGAAAACCAACACAAAACGAATGGTTGTGCGAAGCTAGGCCTTGGGTCCCATAGACCTGTCGCGCCAAAATATTTATTTATTTATAGAATTGGTCGACATTTTGTCAAATGACAATTATTTTCACTTGATGTCTCTTACGCTATGTAGAAATGGTGTGTATGTATGAGAGATGATGTAGGTATGATCATTATGAAATCACGGTAGATGGCGCTTCTTTAAATGAAAAATAAATCGACATTCCCTTACTCATAACCCCACCGTTGTTTACGACTTTGTTCAGGGACCTCACTGTTAAACATATGCGTCCTTTTCTATTGTGTTACTGTATTGTGATTGTGGATTGTGGATTTTAGAAAAATATAGACAGTCATGATAAAATAAACATTATTGGTAACAATGTTTATCATTTTTCTTGTCAGAATTTAAATATAAACAATAATTATAACGATTGACATACGCACGTACGCAGGTGGATGGTTAATTCGCATGACAGCGCACTTAATAAAATCTGCTTGACACGCTAAATGTGTGACACACATGTATGATAGTTGATGAAACCCTTTAGGGCAATAACACATGATGAAATTAAATATCGATGTTGTCGTGATGAAGGAAATGGAACATTTATTAAATCGAATCTAGTTAAATAAAGAATAAGACAGTCTTATGACAGTTTAAATAAAATATGTAAACAATTTGTTTATTATGTGCAAGAAAAGGCTAAGAAATGTTGACAACAGTCTTAAACTTGAAAGGCAACAACAAAAAATGTTTTCGATGCATTCTACGATGTCCCTATATTAAAATACCTTGTGATATTTTTTTTATAGATCATGCGATTTACATTTTTATTGGTTATTTTAAAGGCGTCGTTGTCTGAACAACAATTAAAGGAACAATTACACAAGCAGTGTGTTAATTTTCTAAACAATTGCAGAACAATTGATTGACGTTGCACCAATGGCTGCAATGGAAAATGACACTCCAGTTCAGCTGTAGTTACATTTATATAATATTTTAAATCAATACAGATAACATTTTCTTTAAATCACATTATCAGTACGTAAATACATTGTTTTCTTGTTTTCATTTCTTTCCAGGTAATTTAATATTCATAACTTGGAGTTACTGGCAATAATAATCCGTGTTAAAATCTTAATACAAAAAAACCGTAAGTATCGTGTTATTTCAAGAGTCATGTGGAAATTTTTAAATGCACAGATAAACAGCTTGATCAACTCAAGGTTGGATTAATATAAATTACTATAACCAAGTTTTTCTTCGTAAACAAATATACGGAGTATTGTTTAGTCGCAATAATCTTACATTGAAGTTATTTTGAAACAATCGCTGATACATAAATTATTATTTTTAGTGTCGATTTTGTCGATTGTGCAAACACAAAAAGCAATACAGGGTGGCTTTTATGTTACAGCTTGATTTTGCTTGGGCGCCATATCGGGTTTGGATGACGTTTGTCAGTCTAAATGAGTGTTCAATATAACAACTTATCAAATATTATATTAACGCCAAAATTATGAGTGACCCTGTACGAGAACAAACCTTTTAAGAGAACCGTCCTTTTTAGCAGAGCTGGCAACAGTGGCGTTGCAAGAAATCGCCAGTTCAGCTTCCTATTCAGCAAAAAGCCTGTGGACTCTCAGAAAAACTGATATGGATTCAAATCAATTGATGTAGAACTGACAAATTCAAAGCATTATGACATTTATTAAACTGCCCCATTTTCACTCTATGCTCAAATACTGGGGACTAAGTTTACTGCACTTTTGATCCTCATTCAGTTAATTGTTAAAAAAGGTGGCAAAAAAATTACTTTGAAACATCTTATTTTTAAAATTTAGGTCTTATATGTTGTACAACAGGGTGCTACAGAAGTAAAGCAAATAATACAATTTTAAATAATAAAAAAAAGTTTAGAAATAAATTTTATTTTTTCGTGGCTGGGGCAATTCATTGAATTAAAATTTATTAATTGTTCGTCAAAGTACAACAAACTCTTCTTCGAATGTAAATGTACCAAGTCGTAAAAGGTCACTTGGATACAAATCGATAAGTAGTGCTCAAACTGCGATTACCTGACATCACACATTAGAATCATAAGGATATGGTCGTTAAGTAAAAGTAATTAAATCGATCGTTTCCAAGTAAATCTCAAGGCCTTATGGTTACCAGAGAAAATTAGACATTGTTCGTGGGAAATTCCTTGGAATATTCGTTAATCATTTCATGGATAGCAGTCAAATTTCTAAGTAACCTGTCGACAGTATTTTTTTTTACAACGAGTAGTTACTTGAGTGGCTGAGTCCCACATAATAGGTCTGTTCCCTAACGATAACGAATACGAACACATTAGCCAAATTTAGTCAAACTTCGTTCTTTTACGCAAAAGTTGGGTAGAAGAGAGCCGCAAAGAAAGAAAAAAACTTTTCCCCTCCATAAAAAAAACCTGCAAATAGTAGCCCAAGAAATGTATTTGGGCTAGTTTGTTATAACTGGCCTTAGCTGTCAAATCGCACAAATGGTTTCAACGAACGTCACGGCAAACTTTCGTTCCTGTACTTTTTGGTTATATTCTCTTTTTCTGAGAGAATATATCCCCACTCCTTGATATCTGACATTTTGCCGAAATTGGCCCAAAAAGTAAGGGAACAGACCTAATAAATAAAATATCGGATGACGTAAAAATGAGGTAACTGTCATCTTCCTTTTTTTGATTGGCATTATGAATAAATGATTGCAGAGTTTCGCTCAGTTTGCAAGAAATATTAGGTATATGAATTTTCAAACCATCATCCATGACATTCCATTCCAAAGTTCAATCGGTTCCCTTCCACCGGTCTCGTTCAAAAATCAAGCAATCAAGGCACTGCGGAGCGCAATACGCCACACTTGAAAATACACGAGTATTGCGATGCGATTACAAACGCCTTCACATGAAAAATGTCCTCCACCTCGAAAAAAATACACCAACCAACTACGCACAAAGGTCTGACGTCTGACTTCTCTTTAATCATTTTGCGCAGTGCGTTCACTTCATGGTTCGTCTTTGGTCTGTTTGTTTCCTTTGTATGTTCCGATAAACTGTTAACAACAGTAAGATGATGTAAAACATTCATAATGTTACAAAAAAAAGAGCAATAAATTTATCAGGTCAAACAGGAAATTATACAAACACTCAGCTGTCAGCTATGCGTACAAAAGAAAAGGAACATCGACCAGGTACCTATCACTGCTTTTGTTTTGCAGCCGATTAAAATAATCAAAAAAGAGGTGTAAAAACTCACTAAAGTCGGATCTAAACTGGAAACGAAAATAAAAGAGGCTTAACGTAAAGTGCAAGCAAATAGAGGACTAGAAGTAAATTACCAGCTAAATTGCGTACTAAAACGTGTATATTCTCTCTTTTTCTTTGTACACAACATTTCGAAAATTTCTCCTCATCATTGTCGTTGTGATTATTCGCCCATCAATCAAACAAAAGAGAGGGGAACCGCCAGCCAGCCAAACCACTTAACATTTTGCATTTCACAACAATGTTGGTGAATACCTAATATCGTATAAAAATAAAGAAGCAACAAAAATAAAATAATAATAATAAAAATACGTTTATAATCGCGCACAGAGAGAAAAATTATTATTTCAACCGAAAAATAAAATAACATAAAATAAACCCACAAAAAAAAGAAGAAAAACCAACGCTGCCGCGACACAAATAGCTAAAAAATCCCAACCAACTTTCCCCTTAACCTCACTCTCAGTTGTTTTATAAGCAATTCACGACCAATACCATCGTATTTTTCCAATGAAATCAACTCACCAACAATGGCTCTGCCACTGTGATCTGTGTTGTTGGGTTCGTTGTTGAATAAATTTGTATCTTGTACTTGTACACATCGGCAGCCAGTGCTGGCGTTTCCATATTCCCCTGTCACGCTCGTGTATATCCGCCTTTATGTGGTGCGGGCAAACTTCTAGTTCGCATTCGAATTTAGTCTGAATCGAGTGCTTGGAGACTTCACTATCCTTTGGAGGTTCAAATCCACGTTAGCTAGGTTTTATTCCTTTTGAAAGTGTCATAGGTATTTTTCAATTTCGCCCTTTTGTGTGTCCTGGATAAATATTTTTGAGGTTAGAAGAGGCATACTAAATTTTACCACAAGTGCGTGTGTTTAATTATTATTTTGTCTTGTTCTCATTATTTGTGTCTGTGAAATAAGTGCATAAAACCAAGAGAATTAAGGAATATCTCCATAAAAAAATATAAATAAAGTGCAATATTGTTAAACAAAAATTGTTTTAGTGAAAAATATATAAATATTCAAAAATTCAGAATTCAGTTTAAAATGTAAGTGAAGGCAGAAATTTCAATAATTTGCGTGTGTGTTATGTGAATAATGTTGCTTTTCTCTATAATTCTTCCTGTCACTTAAAAAGTTGCAAAAGCAAACGAAAAAAAAGAAGATAAATCTAAAAAGTCTACACTCTTGATCACAAGTGCCCTCTGTGTGTATTTTTTTCCGATGACACCCCACTTATACTCTAAATCTAATTAAAACAGGAAATTCCTTTTTTTTCTGTTCACTTTTATTGGTCTACCTACCTTTGCCAACATATTTTGGGAATAAAAAAACGAAGACAACATCAGCAATACCATTAAAAATCACTATCTCTTCCATTTTAAATCAAAAATAAATTAGAAAGAAAGAAAAAACATTAAAAAGGAAGAGAATTGTGATTTTTTGTATATATGTATTCTTTATTGGCTTAAAAAAAATATAGTTAAAAAAGTGCAACGGAATGACAAATGAAAAGGAACGTTTGTTGGCTTTTCTGTCAGACGTTTTTTTTTTGTTGCTGTTTTAATTTCATTTTTACTTTAATTCGAATTTGGTTTGTTAAATTAGCTTGTTGCTTTTTGACGAGGAATTTCTCTTGAAAATAATTACAAACCGACACAAGTGCAAAACAGTGATTAAAATTAAATTTAAAAGCACGAAGAAATAGTTCTACCAATACACAATTGCCAAAAAAAAATGTGTCTTGCTTGTGTTGTGTGTCGTGTGCGGCTGCAGTAATAGTCTTTTGTCATTTTCCTTTGTTTTCTCTATCTTTTGCTGATGATTTTTATTTTCTATCACGTACATTCTATCTCTGTTTTGTTATTGAAAACGATCACAAAAACTAAAGAAAGACGTGTGTGGTGTACTTTGCTTTTTGTCTGTTGTTGTTGTACTTGATACTAATTTGCTGCTTTAAAAATAAATAAATAAGTAAAAAATAAAAAAAAAAACCCCATACCTATTATAAATTAAATTTAGTGTTTCTGTGATAAAGTTTTGTTTTTGTTCTTTATTTTCTTTCATTCGAATGCGATGTGCGCTTCTTCTCATATGGGATTATGTACCTTCACGAAATCTACAAAAAAACCAACAAACATATGTTTTTCTATTGAATAAACAATTACGTACACTTTTTTTGGATTAATCATCGATAACCAATAGTTGGTGAGTAGATGTTTAAATAAAACAAAATGTCAATCATACATATACCAATATATAGTGCTTTCTTAAATAATTATTGTTTGGCTTAAATTTCTCATTATCACTAGAAAAATAATGGTGACTCACTCTTGCTTCATATACATATATGATTTTTGTTCTCTCTGTTCGCTTGATTGTTGGTGAAACTTGCGCGGCGATGATGTGCTGCTTTGCCTGTGCACACACCATGGCGAAAATGTCAGAACAGATAATGAATGAATGAGTTTTTGTTTTCTCTGTCATTTTTTCCCCATTTTTATTATTGCATTATTTTGAATTTCCCTCTTACACTTTTCGCACCTTCTTTTTTTGTTTATATTACATTTTTATAGCATTTCACATGAATCATTGTTGTTTCCTCGTTAAAACTGAATACTAAACCAATTTTTCGTTTTATTGTTAAAAAATTGTGAAAAAAATCTACAAAGTGAGTGTGTGCCCTTAACAGCTGTGTCACGAGTTCTAACTTCTAAATCATAAATATTTGTGACTATGATAATGATAAGCAATGATAACACCCCTGTGCATACATAGTTTTTTTTTAACAGTCAAACGCACCCCTATCTGACATGCATATGAAACAAAGGGGGGGATAATGGACAGTGTACGGTTAGCTGTCATAATTTTTGAACGCAGAATATTATTGTACTAAAGTTTGGAGGGTGGTGCTTTACCATATGTTTCGATTGAACTATTGTTGTGAATTATTATTTGAAAAATATGGTGTCAACTTGTCAGTGTTTGTTTTTCAATCAATATGTGTAGTGTTCAGACACCCAAAGTGTCATGACAGAACAATTGTCATAAGTCACATAAATTTCATAAGTCATACGTGTTAACTGTTAAAAATGTGGGTGTGTGTAATTTTTAAAGTGCTAATTAAATAAATGTTCGTTGTTAAGGAGTATTCACATGCGAGAGCAGAATGCGAAATTTTCTTACTACAGCACTGACAGATGACAATTGTGACAGTTGAAAGAGGGGAAATTTAACTAAAGAAACAATGGGCACATTCAAAAACTTAGTTATCTTAAGTCGACTAGATTGGTCTGGAATAGATGTAACCTGAACGCAAAAACTAGAATGGTCGGGAACGTCACTTTTTCTACGTCAGCCACATATGCGGACTGTCAACTTAGTACTCAGTCACGAATTTCTTGACTAGATTCGTCGGCTACCCCTCCATAAACGTCAACTGACACAGCTGCCCATGTGACCGATCTAGGCCAATCAAAACAGAGATACACTAAGTCAGTCAGCTGTCAGACTTACTTAACTAGATACTTGAACGTCCCCAATTCTTCGGAGTGTGGTTGGTTTCGCTGTCAACCTCACTAGACATTTTTTGTATTCTCTTCATACATTTTTGTTGTACACCCACGACCAACACATGCAATGGGATGAAGATATAACTCTGACATTAGCAAAAATTGACAGATTCCAAAAAGTAACAAAATAAACAATCGTTGTTTCTTTAGTTATAAATAATTGTTCAACATGAAACGCAGCCCTGATTTTAGAATTTATTAAAAAGTTTCGGCATATTTTGACGTTTGTCAGTGTCACTAATAGCCAATCGCCTTCAAATTTCACAATGCGCAGCAATAATTTATTAACCATTCGTTTACGAGTGCTTTATCTAACCATATCGAATATTAATTCAGAACCGTCATACGAACGAACGTATTGAGATTGTGTCATACGAATGCTCACGGAACGTAATTTTGAATTTGACTTTGTAGTTGTACCAGAATAAAAGTGGCAAAGTGGTACTAGTCTTAACGTCAAATAAATGTCATTAAGAAGAAAAATTCGGCAAAATAAAAGGATTGAATTTTAAAAGGATAATTTTACAGGCTTTAATGGATATTTTACCTAAGTTCTGTTTCTAGAAGCTTTGTTAAAGTACAATTTCTTTTTTGTCTGAAATTTTTGGTCTGCAAAAACCTATAAAAATCTCAATTGAAAAACAACGATTTTATAAACTACATAAATATGTGCTTTCCAATGTATATTTATTGTATAAATAGGTATTTAACATTTATTATCCATAATAAAACTTACATTTTTCTTTACTATTCTTCAAATGGAACAAATTACGAACACTACAAATCAATCGAATGAAATTTAGGGTAAATGTATACGTTCAGGCATCCGTTAACGGAAGAGGTGATGCCAAATTACGTTTACGACAAATTACACACTTTACGAAAACGAGTTACTCGTTCACGGAGGACGCGATTCGACCCCAGACTAATGCGCAGATGAGTTGAATATTATATCCTTTGAACTGTTAAAATTGTAGCCCAGCCTAAAATTGCTTCAAATTCATGTCTTTTGTGTCTGGTGAGAAAATTTAAGTTTTACAATGCGGAGTATGAACTTTTAATAATTTTTAGCCATCGATATTTTACTAAATCAAAATGGCGACTGTATGAACGTTTTTCTGTAATTCAAAACCAAATTTCTGAACGATATAGAATAAAGCGCTTTTAAAGTATGTAGATCGTTTAGCAAACTGATCGGATTTTTTTTTCTGAGCAAGGAAATAGTCCCAATGCTGCTTAGATATCGATAAAAATGCTGATGCCTTCCTAGGTATTGCTTCACGGCTGATGCTGTCAGATGAAATGTTTTATCACTGTAGAAATCTCCCATAAAACTAGATATTTATTTTTTTATTTATTTATTAAGTACAAATTAAGAACAAAACATGAAACTATGCATATAAATTGTACATTTAAGCATGGCCTAAAAATAAATATATTTGTACAAGTCTAGCTCAGTTTAACATACGTACTCGTAAAATCATGAAAGCAACAAAATGTAAAACGACCTCATCCAGTCAATTTTAGGGCCACAGCTTGTAGAACTTTAACTTTCTATAACCGATTTAAGCAATAAAAGAAGAACAGCTGCTTTGCGCATAAATATGCAGCGTTTGAGGCTTTGGAACTATGCCCAATTAACAGTTTAAGACAAAAAAAATCCTATTCATTAAAAGTTTCCATTTACCAACTCCCTTGCATACTATTTCCGCCATAAAAACTCGACATCGGGAACAATCAACCGGTATCATCATACCCTATTCCCATTTTCTACAATTCACCATTTTAATTTACATCAATTGAATACGAAGAAATAACAAAAATACACAAACGAACAAATTAGCATTTTTTCTTTATAAATTCCACAAAAACTACATACGTATATATTTTCCCAACGAATAGGATACACAAGACAAGATCTAAACCTAATAGGCATATCGTGATTTGAAATTTATTGTCACGACTTAGACGCGACAATGTCAAACGTGTTTTCGAATAAAATTGTAATAGATGCATTATCTAGCCAACATTGGTGTTGACGACACGGAGGCGAATTGTATTTGCATTGTTTTTGTTATTATTGTTTTTCGTCTCAAAAGTATAACGCGTGTGACCTAAAATAACTCAATAACATAATTTATATGCCGTCTCTCTGACGTCAGGATTTGTGTTCTCTTCTCTGTCTCTGTCTCTATCGCCTTTTGCTCCGTCACAAAAAAAGAAGACACAAACTGTTCGAGAAGCCCCATCACTAATAGATGGAAGCATAGTTTTATGTAACAAAGACGGCTGTTTGACCATGTTTAATACATAAATTCATACATTTTTAAATGTTATTTTGACAAAAGGAAAATAGACTACAAGGTAGAGGAAAAAAAAAGAAGAAAACAAACTTGTTTTTGTTTAAATGGAGGCAAAGCAAACAAAAAAAAAACTTTCAATTTTCATGGAAGCATTCCTCTATACGTTTAGTATGTGCTATATGGACAATTGGCTTATGTGTGATGTTTAATTTATTATCAAGCGCGTGTGACAACTAAATGTGGTGAAATTTGCTTCTCTGTTATTTCTGCGTCGTATTGTTGTTTTTGTTTTCTAAATTTCTCTCCTATCGTTTGACTTTATCTTCTGAATAAATATTGACGAGATACATTTCGCTTGAATTTAGTTTCATTTGTGTTGGTTTTTTTGCACAATTCGCCAAAAATAAGGCGCGCACACAAATGCCGGCCAATCTGTAAAAATTGTTGAGCAAAATTAAAACATTTTATAGGCGACTGCTATAATACCTTCATACATGTTGACACTTTGTCGGGGAGAAATAGCAGCAGCCAAGGGTATATAGTGTAATTTTCTTTTTCAGTGTCATAATGTGTTTACCTACTCGACACGAGCTGGTACTCTAATTACTCTTAAACTGATTTGTCATCACTAATAAACTGAACGGTAGCAGGAGATCGTATGCCTGTGCTGTAGTGTACCTACTACCGAGTCTATGTACATAAAATAATTGGGTTAATATTGATTGCAATCTAATTGAGTTAATGGGAGTGATTGTGGGTGGCTATCTGGGTTGAGGGTTTGCGCAATGGTCTTCTGATTTTATTATTGCAAACCAACCAAACCAACTCGAGCTCGAGGGTATGTTGTGGCCAATTTGTACCGAAACCTATCTCGCTGGGTGACAAGAAATCCGGAGGTTCAAGGGGAAATTGGTCAAAAATGTATTTTAAATAATAAGATGAGAAGGTTTTTAAAGAGAGTTTGAAATTGCGGTCATAATATTAGCAAAGCTAGGGTTATACTGGAATTGCAGTCACGTAATGGACTTTTTTGACAGGTTTTCAATGTCAAAATACGCATTTCTCATATAAGTACGACTTAACCATACTTCCCTATGGTTACCTATATCTCATATGATACACGACGACCCGCTGATAAGCTTGACTAAATGGCAAGTAGTTTACAAATACAAAAAAATCACTAATAATGACACAAAGTCGTGTCTTCTCAGGTTGATAAGTTCGTTTCTCCTGCCCGTTCTTCTAATATGGGGTAATCTTCGTGTGCTCCCAGTTCTGACATAGTTTGTTAATCTTTTTAGTTCTGTATAGTTCCGAATAGCGAATTTGTCAAACTAAAGCAGCAAATTTAATAATAATAGCAAATTCAATAATAATAGTTAGTTCGCACTCCAAAGCCTGACTTGATCCCAATATTAAGTCGATTTTTGTAACATGAAATGTCAGTGAAAAGTTCGAAAAAAATATGTTTTTTTATAACAACACGACCCATGAGCCTTAATGCGACAAACGACAACAGGAATAGGTTTGAATATGCTTTAAAAATGATGTACTAATGGCACTGATGGTTTCGTTGCCAAAATGCATCTTCCAACCACATTTGTTTTACCCGCAGCATCGATCTTCCCAACCCTCAACCTTAATCAGTTTTTCTTTGCGCCCACTGCACGACCTTCTCTTTTCTTTCTCTTTTTCTTTTTCCGATACAATGCTCCCGAAAAATGACTGACCTTAAAACGTTCTTATCAACTTCCAAAAACACATTCAAAATCCATTGTATTCAAAAATACAACGCAAAACAAATTTTATGTTTCCGTTCAAAGCTTTGCATATATTTTAAATGTATCACGTGTGTCGAAATCGACGCTATATATCCAAGGCGAATCGGGCGTTCAATGCTCTCGCTCTCGCAAGGTGAACCTTTATCTGTATCAAAATGCGTAAATTGTAAATAATTTTTACGCACGCATACAACAAGTTATGAGTGCTGACGACAATTTACATTCAAGGTTGAGTTAAAGATTCTGATAAAATTGACCTCGCATGTGTCGATTTGTGAAAAGTCGTTAACCGCAAACAATGGCTGTGACGTTTTATTTTTAATAATTGGGTTACGCGATAAATTAAGCCTAGCATAATGCCCAAAAAATAAAGAAATATGGCCGACATATCCATAATTTTGTTGCGCAAGAACCGACGTTTTACCGAATGTTGTTTAAAGCAATACATCTCAACCGGTTCGAGAAATACAGAAATCATATACAGGTTAGATTGTTTTGAGGTAAATCGTGTGACGCTTGTTCCCACCTACGTCCGATGTCAATCATTCCATGTGTAAAATGTTTAATATTTGATGGGATGAAATCGAATCCGTGTACGTGATTCTTTTCGCCAGGAAAACGGCTACATGGGCTCTGTCTTTTAAGCCTCCAACAGGTCGATTCTAGCACGTATTTCAGATTAACCACCCGTTGTCTGAGCAAACAATGGATGCATTTACTCTTTTCAAGGCACATTGTTAAGCCTGATAACCCACGTGTTCACACCAGTACAAGTATAGTAATGCACATTCACCCTTAATCAGCGGGCGCAAATGATCACGACGTTCACATCTCGTTTGGGTCACTTGTCGGGAAAAAAACTCTCCACTGCCAGCTCGTAATTTCGCAACCAGGCGTAATATCTCACCAACCGGATTCAATCCAAGTGAACATAACTGCGATTTAAATTTATTCCACCAGCGTTTACTTGGTGAGATTTTCAAATCGTGACCCACCTCCATCATATGAAATGATACGCCGCAAAATATACCTAAAATGGGCACGATAAAGGAAGACAAACTGTTTATTTTGTTTGGCATTCATGAGAAACATATCCACCTATCCGATACGCTCGTACCTTTTTGATGTTTGCCAGAATGTGACCCCCTAAAGTAAACATTTATACAAAAAGTATAGTGCGGTGTTGTGCGCGCTCCACCCTTGGACTATATTCAATTCCGCAGCGAAAAGAAACTTCCGTTGGCCAAGTTGTCATACGTGGGAATATGGCACCACGCATTTTGGGTCATGAGTTCACGTGAATCTAATTGGGGACAGTGAAAATTGGAGCACCACCACCACACGAGCAATACCACAGGTTATGCTATCACAAACTGTGTGGTTAATTTATAGTTTTTGCGGCAGAGGGGAATAGGCTGAAAGTTTCGATATTTAAAATGGGAAAATCATCCCTTATTTCCCATGGTTATTTATTAAGCGCACATGGGGTAGTCTACTGGTTGTTTAATTAGATGCATTGGAAAATCAAATGACAATACAATCTGAAAGTGGTGTCGAACACGAAGAAGATTGATTGTCATATTTTCCCCAGACGCACTAAGAAATTTGGTAAGGACCAACTTTGTTAAGGCTGTCTGTCAAACTGACTTTTCTCTTTGGGCAAAATTGGAATTTCCAAGGAGGTGTATGTCATTTGAATTTGAAAATGGGATGACGTGAGGATTTAAATGGGCGTATATGAGTCAACCTACTACGTTTTAATGAAAAGTTATACGTTTTAATAACAAATCCTATACAGAAGAATATTTAGATCTCCTTTCATCGAGACGTATTTGCAGAGGACTCCAACGTACAGCGCGAAGTTATATCAAAGCAGAGTTTGTTGTCCTTGTACTAGAAAATCATTGTTGCACAAAACTTAAGTGGAACCCAGCAAATTGTTTACTTAACGGGTCTGATTGAATTCTAAAAAATGGGCCAAAATATACAAAGCATTGCGCGTTAAATACCTTAAGAAAATACAGCGTCAGAACTCTCGCTGGGACTTTAAATCCCTCAACGTGTTATTTTGGAACTATGTACTAAAGAAACATGTTTGCAACGGACACCGTTGGAAGCTTAAATTATTGGCCAGGAACTCGGTTTCTGAACTGATTCAGTTTTTGAACTGTTACTAAAAATATGTGTAAGCATTGTAAATTTCGTTGTATTTTTTTCGATTTTGCCAATTCTACTGCCAAGGTCTGTAGTAAACGTACACATTTTGACATAAGTACCCACCTGCTAGGTTAACAATTTGTTCAAATTCTGTAACACTTTCTAAGTATGTTTTTTCATTGTCAAAATTTACGTAAAACAATTTTGATACCACATTTTTGTACAACAATATCACCCAATACTTGGCGTAATTTTTCACGGTCAAAAATGTTGTTTCTTGTTTCCAACAATTTTGTACCAATTTTGTAAAACATTTACAAAGATTAAAAATCTAACTAACTGGCACGGTTTTTCCACGGCTAAAATGATGCAAAACTCAAAGCCTTAATTTATAGACCGAATTTGACCGATTTTTGGTACATGTTCCGCAGTTTTTCGTCAGTCAAAACTTATGTAAGCTTAAAGAATGTACTAAATTTGTTGTGGTCAACAATTTGATACATTTTTTTTATATTTTGTCTAACATTTCGCCGCAAATTTTGCGATATCATAAATCTGACCAATATCTTAAAATTATGAACAAAGCATAACAAACTTAAAAAAATGGATCTTAATTGTTTGACATTTGTTTAGTTCAATTTGGTGTGTTGTTTTTACAAAAGGTCGCCTGAATTTACTCATATTCATTCAACACTTCTTTTGTTTCCGAAATTTTTTGAATTGATCCTAATTTCACGTATTGGCAACCTCTTCCAAACTGACATTTCGCATCTACAAACAAACATTTTGCTAGCATAATCGGTAATTGCAAAATTCCTTACATTCATAATTAAATCAACTCTAACCCGAACTGTAACAAGTGACACTTAATTTTTTTTATTTCCATCTTTATAAAGAAAAAAAGTCGATGTACAATTGAACTTTCTAGACTAAATAGCGGAAGCCATTCCATTCCGTCAATACGTCTCTATCTAATCAAAATAATCATTAAAATTATAAAAAAGAAAAATTATTTATCTTGACCTTCTTCTTATCTAAGTTTTTTTTCTTTTTCAATAATAAACGCAACAAAATAAAAACAAACTGCACGATAGATCTAATTTTTAATTTTTACTGTGTTTACAGTATAATACTCGCACCTATACAATTTATTTGTTTCCTTTCAATTTATGTTGGTTTTCTCCTCAATAGTTTATTTATGGTAAGCCGAGAGCGCGTGTGTGTGTGGGATGTTTTATTCGAATCGAAAAATGAGGCCAACGAAAAACTGAAATGTTCATTATATTCTGCTCCCTTTTTCTATGTTTATCTACGATTTACCTCTGTGTGTGTGCACTTGTGTCTAAAACACTTGTAGATATCAAAAAGTGTTTTAATTTTTTTTTAGCACCACACGCACGCAATGACGTGGTAATTTTGTTGCGCGGATTGCGACATTGGAACGCGTAAATGTACGTAGAGTCGTAGACGTATACGTACATGTGAAAAGCTCTCCCACCATGGGTCAGATGTTATTGTTTTCTCGTGATGAGGAAAATAAAAAACAAAAGCAAAAAAGCTCTCCCACTACCTCCACAACCATCACTAAATTATGTATATATATACCAACTATAATTTTTTATGTTATGCAACGTTATGCTTAGTCCGCCCATTCTTCGTCGTCATTGTGTGTCACTTGGCGCTTATCTTTTTCGTTTTTGTTTGCCCAGCTTTGTAGGGAAAATTAGCGTTATTTGCTTGTTTTCATTTTTGCTAGCTTACGTAACGCAAATAGTGCTTGCGCTTGTATGAATAGTTGTATGGTTGGTATGCACATTTTTTTTTTTGTAGGTAGGTCTCAAAGGAGGAGAGAAACACACTCATTCCAATGACCTTCGGTTGAAATGACAGAACCAAATGATAATGCACGTAACGCTATGTAATGATTTTTCACATAAGCTAAGCTAAGCGCATTGCCATGTCATTAGCTGAGCGGATATGGTTTCTCTCTTTAGTTGCTCTTTGCAGCATGCATCGTATAAATTCTCTCTTCATAGCAAGTTAGTGTGGACGTTGGGTGGTGGGGAGGTGGGCGGCGAACAACAATTGACAACTAATGGAAGAGGCGTCAAATGATGAGGCAGCTAATTGCATTATAATTTTGTGTTTAATTTGTTTTTGCTTGAAAATTGTTTGTTTTCCAACCTCTGACAGAGAGGGTGACTGTTAACCCGTCACAACTGAGCAACAATTGTCAAGGTTATCGCATTGTACTTCCCTATGCACTATGCACACATTGGGAGGTGGTTTGACATGCATTTGGAATTCTTGTTGCAAATAGAAAATCGATCACGCACTGACATTGGATGTTTGATTTTCCAATGGGGAAGAGGTGTGCCCGCAGGCAATAGAATGTTCTAGTTGTTGAACTTGGTCAAAATTGATTGGGCATAGATGGTCATTGATTGCAGTGCCAAATTAGTAGGTGCATGCTAATTGCTAACAAAGGAATGTGGTTCTTAAATGTGTTTCCCCAAAAGTAGAATCATTGAAATAAGTATGGCGTCTAAGTAGTTTTGAGTTTGAGTCCCGACCTCATATTTAGGTTGGTTCGTTTACATTCAGCCTTATTGTGAGTTTCGCCCGAACAATATTCCACCCGAAAAATTGACATTTCACTTTTCGCTTAAGCGGCCCTAGCGAGGTATCCGTCGGAACGGAAAATTCTCCGCAACGCATACTCTGTCGGAGACTCAAATCCAAATCGTAAACAAACTCCGCAATCAATTTCTGTTTGAGGATATCGGAACCTAGCTGTCAAAAATTTTAGAAAAAATGCACTTAATCGCACTTCAATGTAATTCGCCGATATGCGTTACAAAATGTAGAAGAAAAATTCCGATTAGATGTTCCGAAGAATACCTCGAAGCAAAAAACCTCCGAATCGTATAAAATCGGAGAATTTTCCGTTCTGAAGGATACCTCGCTAGGGCAGATTATGAGTTCCGGGCGAAAAATTGTTGATGTTCTAAAGAAATGCCACTCATTGGCAGCACTGTTTCGGGCGAAATATACTGCTATTTACAACATAAAATTTTAGAGGCAAAAAATTGAAAATTTAAGTTAATCTTCGGGCAAGACTTGCAATAGCTTTTAAATTTTCAGGCGGACAGCATTTCGCCAGGTAAAATGTTTTCCGGGAGAAACTCACAATAAGGCTGATTTTGTTGTAAAATCAAAACGCTATAAAAAAACAACAATTTACACAAAATTAAGACATTTGGTAAATAGAAAGAATAGTTTGGCAACGATGTACGCGTTTTTCCATCAATCTATGTTTTATTTCCCTAAGTTAAAGGTTTAAAAAAATGAACGTCGAAATTCATCTACTGTCAAAAATTGTTGTAACCATATTTACCTCAATTTTATTTGCACATAATGACAGCGACAAACCGGCATTCATTCGTTGAATGATTTAAAATTAACAATTTTAAGTTTAAGTTTAAGTTTAAGATTAACAATTATTAATATTTGAAAATGTTTGAACAATGAATACTTTAATTAAATTTAATAATATAGCATTTATTGGTAGGAGAATGTAGAAGTTATTTGTAAGATGCTCAATATATCTTTGTTTCTGGACAGGGGATAACGATTAAACATATTCTTTTATTTTTAATCACGACATTTTGCAATGCGACTGTGGAAATCGGCGCCAATAACATGAAGTAATTTTAAAATCTATCCCGAACAAACACTTTAAGTCGAAAAAAGGAAGTTAAAAGCTGTAGATTTAGTGAAAATAATCCCAGAGGCTTTCTTTAAACCGCGAACCTAGAAGACTGAAATATTCTGACCCATAAATTACGGTTTACAACGTCTTAAGTCTTATTTAAAACGGAGTTTACATGAGTGAAGAGATTTTTAATAGTTTTATGCTAACTGCCGTTGTAAAAGTCCTGCCTAGAGGTAACTTTTCATGGCCCTGGTTATTCTCCAACCCCCAGATGAAATGTGCTGTGATGTGCCCGGTTTTTATTAATTTTCCTCACACTGAGACCTATCCAGGCATTCTGGTTTAAAGTGGCACTCGCTGCATTCATCCCTGCTTACCTAACCCAACTAAATAATAGCCAATCCCATTACCATCTTGACACATTTGGTCGTTACAAATACACTTCTTTCCAAAACAACAAAAACAAAAACAAAACCAACTCCCAATTAATTACTCCAGTCAAAAGAGGAGTAGAAATCAAAGGCTAAAAGTAATGCACATGACATTTCCATGGTGTTACCAACGACCACACTTGAACACAACCGAATCGAAAAAAGACAAACACACTGTCCTTTTGAATTCAACGGCAGCCACCCACAAATGCGAGTACTCCGCGCCGCCTACTACTGCAATAAGTAGAACCTACTCTACTTTCCATTGCCACCTACGCAAAAAGGAATTTTACTTACCAAAGAGACTCGGGCGGCGCGGTGTTCAGACAGATAGCCAGTAGCTAGTGGGAGGTCACAAAAAGGAATTGGATACAACAAGCAAAGAGAGCCCTAAGCAGCAGTAATCCACCGCACAAAGACATCAGCCTGCGCTGGGTGGTGCGCTTCTTCCACATTTATATTCATCTATTTTCGAAGGCTTAAAGAAAATCGATATAGGCCGACCGGTTTTCGGTGAAAAAAAATAAATGAAAAGGGTAGTGATAAAAACGAAACTTATAGCAGATGGGAGGCTTTTGTTTGATCTTAATAGGTTGGCGATGGTGGCGCTGCTCTATTTTCCAGCTACAACTGCACTTTCCTTTGTTTTATATACAACACAGTTGAGTAGAGTTTTGAAATTAAAAATTGAAATCGAGAAAAAGCGGAGCAGATATGTGTGGCATCGGCAAGGCATATAAACGTCAGGGGGTACATACTGAAACTATACTTACCCTTGCAACGGAATATGAAAAAAAGGAAAAAGAAAGCCCACGGATAAGTGTTTCCCCTTTACCCCCCGCCCTGTGACAGTTATGTAAACAGAGTGAGCCTGCGAGCATATGACGACATGACACAAGTTCGCATTGATTTTCCACACGACACCAGGGGTACACGTGAGGTTATGTGCTTTTGGCAGCAGACAGAAGATTATATGTAGGTATATATTGACAGACGCACTTTCTACTTTCTCGGCGATTATTATCACCACCAGGTCGCGCAGTGTGAGACACGAGTTGTGTTATGTACTCTGACAGTTCTTGTGCACTGCAGGGTTTCCTCTTTCTTTTATGTATTCGCCAGGAGAATGTCCTAACCAGAGAGTTGCCATAGTAAATTCGGTGTGGTATGTAAACTCCAAACCCCCCTATGACATTTATTGTTTGCTCTCTTTGCCACCACCACTTTCCCCACGACAACAAAACATATGTTATCGACCTCGAACTGATTCGAAAACGACGCGAGAAGGGTTGGTTCGGTACAGACGCCCCTATTTCATTTCTATTTGGAGAGATTCCTATCGTCTGACTTTGACAGTTGTCTACACGCACGCAACTGCTGTTTCAATCCGTTCCATTGTTGCCAGCACATCTACACACTGGTGTAACTTGATTCTCTGCAAAATCCATTGGTGAATGATGTACACTGCGCATGAATCCTAGATGCTTGATAATTTTTCCCTTTTTTTTGTGGCAAAGAAAATACACTTCCCAAGGAATCCACCCTGTTTCTTTGTGCCTTGACAGTTCTTTAATTCCTTTTTGTGTGTTGTCGTCTTGTGCTTCTAACGCGAAACTCGAAACACCAGCCACACGAGCATTTTTTCTTCTTGTGGGTTGAAAAGGAGTAAAGAGAAGACAAATTAAAAAAAGAAATGTCTGTTTATTTTTACGTAGTTGCTTTGTCTTGTAATTGTTCTCTCTATGTGTGAGACGGAGTTGAATTAAAAAAACACAACAACAATCCTCTCCCTTTCAAAACAGACGTCACGTCGATGTAAACAAGGTCAATACCCTAGATCTTTGAAAAAACGCAATTGGGTTGAGCTTGGAGAGACATTTGCGTTGCGTTTTAAATTAAATCGTGTCGATCTGTCAAGTGGGGTTTTTTTTTTTTTTTGTTAATTCATCTGTCATTGTTAGTTTGTAATCTAAAAGAAGTTGCCTCACAAATCGTTGTGGAAGTGGTAAATCATCTTAGATATTAAATGCCATCCAATCAGCAGTAATGCCATCGTTGACAGTTTCTCTATGCACTAATGTGGGATTATTGTATGACGATTTATCCATTTTCATCGTTATTCTATTCCTTTTTCATATTTTTTACTTATGACGTGGCATTTTATAGAATATATAAATAAACGTCACAATTAAAACGCGAATGCTTATTAGTTTTTTGACTTTACCTAAAGAGAAACCAATTGAATCGAGTTCTTTACTCTGACGTTTATTCTGTTTTGACTTTTGACATGCGAATTATATTTTCCGAGAGATGGCGTTTTGACATTGAAATTATCGGTCTAAATGGAAGCGATAAGCAGTCGAAAACCTAATCCGTTTACTACGCCATTTTGAAGTGTCAGTTTACAAAGAAAGCAAGTTTTTGCTTGTCAAACTTCACAAAAAATAATCACAGTTTTATTAGAAGTAGGTATGGTTTTATTAAAAAAAAGTTCTAGAAATGTCAGCGCATTTAGTATATTTATTTTTTTGTATTCTGTATTTTGATTAGCATTTTTAAATCGATCATAGTTAGTTAAATGACGTTTAAGGCACATTTTAAAACTGAAGTTTATGACATAATTTGTTTCTTCAGTGCTGCCAAACGCTTGAGTTCTTAGAGGCATTCATAATAGGTGTCCACATGTGTGAATGAAAGCGAACGTCATGTGGTCTCCCACGTTTTTTCTCGTGTTGTCCGCCAACTGTCAAACTTCTCCACGGAAAGTGAAAATAAAATCACTCTTTCGCAACCAAGCGTAGTGACAGATGTTCAAAGAATACAAATTCCCTGACTTCGCATTGTTATAAGCACAATAACTTATTGTTTGTCTGTAATTTTATAAACAATTGCATACATAATATATAACAATTTCAGATTTTTTTGATTCATAATCGGTTTTATGAGTTTTTCATTAACAATAAGTTGTTTACGTTTTATCTTTGCTTTAAAGTTTCAATGAAAATAGTCATCAGAAAGCTGATTCATGAAAACAGTTTTGCAGCTGTCATTACATGATGACAACAGATAGAGACAATGGATGTGTTCATAAATCTTAAATCAACATAACCTCATTTTTAGGTTTTCTACGTATTTAAGATGTCTTAGTTCGAACAAATTTGACATCTTTCTCAATGCATTGATTGTTTCGTAGTGTATTTGCAGAAGTCATTAAATGGTGTTAGGTATATATTGAAGGCAGACACAGAATACACTCCAAATCAAACGTCGCCGTTTACATTGACACTGTGAGTGCACATTTAACAAAATGTGTAAACGCAAAACCTGTCCCAGATAGCAACAAATAAAACAGAACACAAATGACGGCAGACAAATCCAAAAAAGTAAACAGTCGTAGATAATTTTTTTTTGCAGGTGTCAAATTCGGAACACGAGTATTGTGCACTGTCAGGTGGTTTGAAAATTGCTCATATCAGTCGTCAGCCGCTGCGTTTATTTAATAGCCGTACGTAAATATGTTACTTGTGTATGTAGGTGCAATGTATTTTAACTGCATGTATAGTCTGCGTACCTACATATTGACGTCACGCGCCATCGTATATCATTGAGCACAGGTGATGATATACCACAACAGTTCTATAGGAAACGACGTCTGCAATGTCCGCTTGAACGGGCGACATGAATTATTATACATATGACAAATGTACTAGATTATGTCTGAAAGTACTTGGCTTTCAGACTGAATGGTTACTTTTGTTAGACGATCGTCTTAAAATTTACAGGATTAGAGCTCATGTGCATCAGATAACATAAAAGAGTTTCCGATAAAAACAGCTGACATAAACGTTACAGTCGGTCGAGTTATTATTATTTTAAGGTTGTAAAACTGACAGCTATTTCATCACTCAGATTGAAAATTTCGCATTTTCTTTTGACAGCAGCTCACCGTATATCCATCCATAGGTACCTCATGTACATGTGTCGCACAAGTCTCTCTGCATCATCTAGAAGAAAAGAAAATCAAAAGACAAGACAAAATGAACAAAAGACTGAAATTTAATCTCTGCTGTCATAAAACGAAGTTGTTTTCTCTAAACACAACAAAATTTTGGAAAAAAAAGGAATCGTAAAAACCCACTTAAGTCGTTAAAAAGAATTATGGGAATAAAACGGCATACAGGAGGAGATCGACCTTCCTAGGAGGTTAAGACCTCTTCGTAAGAAAGAATTGCGATGCGACTATACAACTTCCACAACAACCACCACCACCAAGCTATGCGATGATCCTTTTTTTCTGTTTCCGAATTTCGTCTTCTGTAGACATAGGGGAGAGACAGACATGTTCTTTTATTTTACTCGTCCCAAAAAAGAAAGAAAGAAAACACAAGGTGGCAGTTATTATAATGTACATACATTCATTCGTTTTCGATTTTTAATTTGCCTCTCTGTGTCAGCGTGTGGTCAAAGAAGGTTTCCACCGAGGGAATGGTGAGATGAGTTTTGTGGATGGATACTTAAAAAAAAGAAGCAAGGACTTGTGAGTTGGCGATCGTAAGTGGGTATATGGTTGGGTTGTCTGTCTGAAACAAGAACGCAGTTTTGCAATTTAGAACAATTATGTGGAGAGGAATTGAAATTTGTATTTTTTTTGGAATAAGACCTTCAAAAATGACGTCTTTTGTCATTGGTATTTGATTTCTGAACTTATATACTGCCGTTTCATGCAGTTTTGTTTTTAATCTTGAAAAGTATTCAAAAAACGTCATAAATTGAGAGGCAACATTTTTTGAATCCACATTTCTGATTCTTCAATTGCCGCCCTTTGCGAAAGACTTATTCTGCAACCGTGCCTATTCTTAATTCGAAATTTCAGCATTAATTTGTCGAAAATTCATTTTTTACATATATTTAAGCAATTTGCCGACCTTCATTATGTTTCGGGACGGGAAAGACCTCACAGTTCTATTTTTATTACCTCCTGTTATAGTCATTTGTCTAAAATCTCAATTTAATGTTGAATTTACTAACTCAGCCTGTAAGAACGCACACAGATTTCTCCCCAACAAATTGAAATGAATAAATCAACAGGCGAAAAAAAATAAAATACCCTCCACCTTTATTTTTATTACAGCAATTAATAACCGAACCAATTTTCTAGTCAGTTGAATTTATTGTAGTCCAAATTATATTTAAAATTGATTATAATAAACTGCACCTGCGTATCCTCTCATTTTTATTTAGCACAAACAATACCAATTCCAAACATCCATGCTTGTGGCTTATGCCCTAAAAAACAATAATTGCGCCCATGCAATGGTGTTCCACCTGTTCCGTGCGAGTTCAAACCTACCACTCTCCGCTTTCAAATTACAACGTTTCTGTAGGGGACCATATAATTTAAATCTCCATGACAGGCGGCAGCGTATAACCAGCCTCCTTCACTCGAATCCTTGACAAAGACATTTATTTACCCTGGTGCTGCTGGTGCTCTCTGTAATGGTATAAAATAGATGATCAGTCATTGGTTTTGCTTGGCTGCCACTACTTGCTTGCTTGTGGTATTCTGTCTGTCGTCCATTCCAGCCAATGTGTGTGTAAGATTGGTTTAAAGACCCCAAGCAAAGAGAACCAACAGCGTACACAGCTGAACTGAACTGGAAATTATATTTCTCCTTGAACCTTAGCCAATGCCACTATTTGTTTTTTTACAGAGCTATAAAAAGAGTAGAATTCCAAATCTTTGGCTGAAAAGAACCTTTTTTGTCTGTTTTAGTATGTGTTAAATGCGTGCCCTCTGCAACTTCTATAAAAAGAAGGAAATTAAAAAAAAGGTTGACGAAAAAAGAAAAGAAAACCGACTGAGAATGAGGAGGAAACCAAACACAAAAAGAAAAATAAAAACCGACGGCAAGAATTTATGCACGAAAGAAGTCTTTGACCCTTCCAGAAGGAGAAAGACGATTGTGTTGAAAGAATTAGGAGAGTCGCGCTCTCGGGGCTATTGTTTATCCCCGGCTGGCGTTTTCAGTTCGGCTCAATTTCAATAGGGAAAAAAAAAGTAGCGCTCCCGAGGATCACTGAATTGGAACTAACTTGACTAATGCGTCACGAAAAAGTGCAAACGAGAGAACGGGGAAATAAAGGTCCGATTTTGCTGTAGATAAGGAAGTTGCACATAGATTAAGAGCGGGTCTAATAATTAATGGTAGGGATAGCCCGTTAAATAAGCCAGAAGCAGGAAGTTCTTATAACAATTTTAGTTTTATTTTGATTCGGAAACCATCGACAAGTAAGCTCAAACATAACTACTTTAATTTTTACACTTAACAAAATCAGAGTTGCGACCTTTTCCATTAAACATTGTGAGCTACACTAGAAAATTATTTTCGCAGAGCTTGTACTGTGAACTGGAAGTGTATGGGACTCCTAAGCGGACGGTCTCGGGTACAACCCACAGAAAAACAGAAATTACAATTTTTTCGTCTGCGCCATTTTTCGCCAACTTCTGACAAGCATTTAAGAATAAATGCGACTGTTAAGCCGCTCGTTTTCAGCATAAAACTGTAGGTCCATTTTAGAATTGAATGGTCAAGAGAATCTGAGGGCTATCCTATGTGTATGTACTTATGTCTATTAAATATTTACAAAATTTGTCACAACCGACTTGTAATTTATTTTCACTATTTTTTTCTTTACATATTTTGTTTTTCTTTTTTAATTTAAAATCTAATTTTATTATTATTCCTTTGCTCCTTTTCAGAACGTTTTCGGATGTTAATCATTCAATTGAGAGTGACGATACAGGTAACTAGAATTTAATACCCTTTTGGCAATATAAAGCTAACCTAACTTTTAAAAAGAATTAGGCTTAAAGTCTTTCTCTCACTTTCATACTTTAACCATAAAGTTCGATCTACAATAAATATCTATTATTGTTCAGAACAATAAGTTACAAGCGCACACTTTGTCGTTGGATGTATCAACATGTGTGCGCAATGCATTTTTTTTAGTTTTTCTATTACTTACTCCGATGCTCAACGCGAAAAAAGTGTGCGCTTATGATTTGATATGTTAAGCCCTAAAAAAATTGGGATGGAAAGTTACAAAACTCGTCTCTAACCATGGTTAAAAAAATATCGTTCACACTGTAATCGAGGTCTTAAAATTAAGCAATTAAAGAATAGCACAAAACGGGGATATTTTTAAGCCATATCCTTTAAAACTCGCTAACGCACTTATAGAAAAAAAAAACGGTTCACTGGGAGTGTGCGCTTACTCAACCCGTGTGCGGACAAGAAATTTATCACATCCAGTGATGTCTTTTGGAAGGAGTTGAGGTGGTACTATCAAAGCGCACAGGAATCTATTACTATGCTTTTAAAAGAATGTGCGCTTGTTTAACTCTTTTGCGCACACATAAAATTAATTACATGCCGTGATTTTTTTTTTTGATTTTTGAATGGGAAATGCAAGTACATTTACTTGTTGTAACATTTAAGGATTCCAGATAGGTTGTCTTACAAAATAAGTACTAAGTACTATCTTTCAAACTGAGCGAATTTGCGCTATCCTGTCAGGAAAGAAGAAAATCTCTTTTATGTGCACTTTTCCTTACTCCTGACTTTCGTGTTTTGATGCGACTGTCATAATTTTTTTGAAAAAAAACTGTTCTCGTCAACTAAACTTCCGCAACACATCTGCTCTCAATCAAAGTTCAATACCTCCATCTCTATACAAAGGATAATACAATGGAAAACGTTACTTGACCCTCTTGATAAAAAAAAACCTAACCAGTTTTCACTTCCTCATCCAGGATTCTCTCTCAGTGTGTTGTGATATCATGGCTGACGATAAAGCCCATGAAATCCGCTTCTTGCCATTAAATATCACATTCACATCCTGTTTACAATGTTAAATTATAATCATATGCTCCTCGCGGCTGTCCTAACCAGTTTTGCTTATAATTCCCTTTCGTCATCGTTTCTTACTCATTCGCTTAGGAAGCGGTGCCCTCATTTTTGCATATGGTGATGATGATTCGTCCTTCGAAGGCGGCCGGCGGTCTTATCCATGACTCATGGCACATACACTTGCTAATGTTTGACACTTGTCACAGCAGAGGCCCTTATCCTCGGTTTTTTTTTTGTTTTCTTCTGCTTTCCCTTTTCATTTATCCACCGGTCTCCTTGGTCTTTGTCAACTTTTTTCTTAATCCCACGGGGACGGTAGGTGAGGGAACAAAACTAACGGAATATTTTCCGTTTTCAATATGGCTCCTCTCGCTTTGCATAAACAAAAAGAAAAGGAAGAAGAAAAACGCAACTCCTATAAGTTGTTGTTGATAAAGTGGTTAAACATGTTGCTTGTGTTTTTGTGCCACCATCTACCATCATCGCACACCGGTTCGAAAGATGGTAACCTTACCAACACAACTTCACAACGCTGAAGACGAAGAGGAATAATAATAAAAGCGGTTCACTGGGAACCGCGGGGCCGCGTGCGGCAGCAGCATCATTATCATCATCATCATCATCATCAGCACTACATCATTGAGAAAGACGAGAAACAAGAAAGAGGGAGAACAACAAAATATGGCGTATATCTGCATCTGCACTGCACTTGTGCGTTGGATAATTTATCTGCGGGCGTCAGGTTCTATAAACATACAAGATGCAGTTGTTGCAGCACAAAACTCTTGTGTTAGATACGGGAATGTGCAATGTGCGTGCATATCTTTTTCCGTTTAATTAATGTTGTTTACGTTTTTGAGGTGTACTACGTCTTGCGGCAGTGGACGCCGAAAGTGAAGGGAGGGAAGTGGAAAATAGTAAAATCAGAGTGTTTTGTACCATCAATTGAAGAATGCCGCTCTTCAAGAGGAACACGTTGCTCACGTTGAGTGAGTCAGTAATAAGTTAGCAATGGAAATTTCTATATTGCTTTGAAAACAAATCTTGAAGGTTTGGAGCAAATTTAACACATTTACCGCCTTTCTAGACATCTACATAATAATACTCTTAATTTAAAACTAACTTGAGTATATAACTACATTTTGATTAATAAAGTCCTTAGAATCTCTTTGGAGTTATTAAAACTTTTTGGTTGTGATAACCGTGATTGCCGGAAAAACTTGTTTTTCCAATAAGCAATTAGATATTTTATTCAATAAAACATAGGAAATCCTTTACTGTAACTTTATTTTAAACAATAAACAGAGCAAAACAGAAAATAAATTCTCAGCATCAAAGTGAGGTTAAAAACGTTTTTTTTTTATAATTATTTGAGTTAAAAAATCATGCAAGGGTTTGTTTTTTTTTTGTTTCTTTTAGTCCAACAGTTGGAACTTCATCAAATCAACAAGAAGATAAAGTGTCCAGCTGTTTGAAATGCAATACAATAGCTCGAAAAATATACTTGCCCGCTTAAAGGGACCTAAAATGTATGAAATTAGAAAGATAAAACCTTGTTTAGGAACAATTTTCCCACTTAGAGATCTGTTTTTTCAAGGTAGCAGCCCGCAATGGGTGATTTCACTTCTACTTCTATGCAGTTCTTTGACGTTCTGTTTTCCAACAAAGTACTTACTCTGGCAGATCATACTCGGTTCTAGAGGAAGTGGAATTTTCATCAGGGAGTCAAAGTAAAGTCTTTAATACGATTTGCATAATGCTTATGTATTTAAAGTTTAAAACGGCAGACGGCTAATGAGCCAAGTTGTGTAACATAATCAATAATATATGGCACAATGACTGTAAATTCACAGAACATGAAACTAAAGAATATCTATCTATCAATCCAGGGCCGGATTAAAGGTTTGGAGGCCCTGGGGCAACGAATGAGTGGAGGCTGCTTAGCTGCTTCCTTGTATTTATCATCATCGTATCAACGAATGATTTCAATGATTCAAATGCACGCATTGCAGATTCGAGAATCATTTTCGGGCCATGCGCTGCAACATCTTGTTTGCAGCATCGAATCGCTCCAAGATGTCGTTCCAAAAGTTAGCAAGTAGACAGGTTTTGAGACAACACATCTTTTGTAAATGATGCGATGCTTCATTTCTCACGATGTCTTTTTGCTCCCCATCAGCTGGTTAGAGCTCCTTCTATTTAAGAATAACCATCGACAAATGCTTTCGTAGCTTCCGCTTTTTTCTGCGATAATTTTTCAGCCAGAATTTGGTATCGTCCTGTACTTGATGTGAAATTTTGAACCCAATCAAGCAATTGAACATCCCATGGACGAGAGTTAGCACAGCAGCTGCCTTTCCAACTAAATTGAGAGAATGACAACAACATAATACAGACGCCGATAAATGATTTGTCTCCAAAATAAGCGCGTGCATTCGTAGTTGGAGAAAAGCAAAGCCAGAGGGGCGTGTAAACATACTCTTTGAACATTTCTGAACAAAGTTGGAACTATACAGCGACTGATCTTGACGAACTGAAATCTGCAGAGATACTTCATCGCAATGCTGAAGTTCTTTGGAACCTTTTTCAGTCCAATATTCGATCATTTCATTTGTTAAGCGGTCAGGTCAAAGAACAAAGTCTATTGTGGAGGCCCGGAGCTGTAGCCCCGCCTGCCCTCCCTTAAATCCGGCACTGTATCTATCTATCTATCTATCTAATACGATTTGCGAAACGTTGTGCAAAACTGGACGTAGGTTGTGTCCGAATCGCCACTTCTGTGAACGAGCCCTAGAGTTTACGATACTACAACAAACGAAAGCGTTTGACAAAACTAATCATATGTGATCATATGTCTCTCATTTCTTTTCGAATAACCTATCCAAAAATACTAAGCAATCGACCTTGCGTATTCAAAGCTTAGAACAGCAATTATTGCTGTTTGAAGTAGCTAACCTTAAATCTACCTGTATGTATTTTCATCTCCTTGTGTTTTAATTGTTTTCCGTTTTTCTTAAAAAAAAAAAACTCACACAGCAAATAGTGCATTGCATATCTACGTCACATCACAGCTGAATTGCACTTGGGCGTTTGTATATTTATCACAGCATCGCCTTCTACATCTAAATGAATTTATTTAATTTTAATGTACGCCTTCATATTATAAATGATCGTTCTATCTAATGCAATCAGCAGTCGCGCACAAATGCGCAAATATACTTTTAATTGAAATGTTTTTGCAAAACCAACCAAGTGAATTGAATATGTATCTACACATTTCCTTTTATCTGACTCTCGGTCTCGGTCTCGACACAGCCAAGTTAACGCCTCACCTATGTATGCTCGTGTTTTTAATGAATATATGCATAAATTAATTTCTTTATTTTATCTAATGAAAATAATTTATAAAATAAGCTAATCTACGCTACGAAGAAAATTAAATAAATAAAATTCTCGCACGCGCGACTTCGAAATCACCTCAACGAACACTAGTACATATAAATATTTTAATTTGGAGAAAATTTCAAAACATATGGCAGCAGACAGTCATTTGGTTTCATTTTAATTTTCTCTACACAATATCGTTTGAGTTTGAGTTGATGGTGTACACGAAATACGAGTAACCAACGGCTATTAATAAAGGCGGTGGATGTATTTTTGGTACGTCTCCCAAGCCCCATTTCATTCAAAAACATTCAAATCACAAGGGCGGCCTGAACTCCGGCTTTTAACAAAGTGTGTGTCCGTTAAGCCCTACTGGCATTGGCAGCTGACGAATTGACGCAAGCGATGCTGTGCCTTCTGACATCAGTTGTCAAAGCTTTTAAACACATGTTTGCTTGGTTTTTTTTCCATCTCCTTTGTTATTAGTTGGCGAAATGGGCGAAAAGCTTTTGTTATATTATTTTTTCGTTGGAGGCTCTCTTTGCCTTCCGTCATAATGAGCATCAAGAAACTTTTTTTTTTCGTTTCGAATTAATACAGACCCATACAGAAGCAATTTGGCCTGGCTTGTCAATTGTCATAATGGCGGAGAAGTAATGAATGAAATAAATAACACAGCGAAAAAGGAAGCAAAGAGAGGCAGAAAAAAACACAATAGAGTGGGAGTGGGCTTAGCTTAAGTCTATAAGCAAACAAATGAAAAAAGCTTTTGTGACGAAATTTACTTAACTCATACTGTTTTCGAGATGCCTATGACGACGAGTTGGCGGTTGAGTGTTGAGTCTTGGGTGGTGGTGAAACTGGGATCGGGGGAAAAAAAAACTTAAGAGAGCTAATTAATTTTAAGTTTTGCCTGACGTCATGGGAAATTAATAAGTTTGCGTCTGGCCTGGCCGCTGTCTAATCCGCCGTTTATGGACTGTGACGTCATTTTTTTTTATTTACTCATGTAAGTATATGTACGTGTATTTTTAAAGAGGGATTTCCGTGAAAATTTCGTCATAGTGCTTGCTGCCATGATGACACATATTGTATACACAATAAAAATGCGATTTAATTGTTGCTCTGTCGTGGAACTACTCTCGTACATATAGATTATGAATGTACCAACGAAGGCTTTTAATTTAACGATGACTTTTGTCAGTTAAGTTGAATTTCGAACAAAGTTTTCGACTTTAAACTTGTCTTAGCGGATTAAAACCGAATTTAGATTATCATTTTTTAATATCGCCCACGTTTAAACCGTTTTTGTCAACACTTGAAGTCGAAACAATTTATTTATTAGACAAATGATGATGGATCACGTCGAAAATTCATCTGTCACTTTAAAAAAGTGACACTTAAAAGTTGATAAATCAACGACAGCTGACTTCGGATAAATTGAGCTGTCATCATAGCGCGGTAATTTCCAATGAACGCATCATTTTAATACTGCGTGAATTCAAGAACAAGTCCACTTTTTGGATGCAATCGGGTCAAATAAGTCAATGAACTGTCAGTCAAAAAATGACAGATCTTCTTGGGATCAGCGCCATTTTTATTTGTTCGGATGAGCAAGACATATTTTTATGGCTTATCCGAATTGACTGAAATAACGGGACTTGCAAGTAATAATAAGTATTTTCTGTCAGACCGACATCTTTATCGCTAGTTTAACGACGGTTAAATGCAGTTTTGTGGATATTTAGTTCTTTATTTTTTATTTATAATTTTTTTTTATTTATATTTTTTTTTTATTTGTCAGACTTTGCTTTATTTGTTGAGAATAAAATGAAAGCTGCTCTTTTATGCCAACATTTTAGCGCTTAGCTGTCAGTTTCTGTAGGGCCAGATATTCGTTTTATTTTAATCGATTTTGTCGATGTAACTCAACACATTCCCGTAACTTTTTTTTAATTAAGTTCCTACTTTGCTACGCTGGAAATATTTTCACTCAAACTTACACGAATACGACATTTGCTTGTTGACAGATGACATATTTTGTCGTTAGATAATGAATTGGGTAAGAGTTTTTATAATTGCAAAATAAAAGGTCTGTTCCTTTACTTTAAAATCTTACGAACTTTTACGAATTTTTACGGATTCTTACGCATTTTAACCAATTGTCGTTCCTCAACTCGAAAAATTCGTAAAAGAGAGCGGCTTCGAGAGAGCAAGATATTTTCCCTCTTACTAGTTTTTACTTAACAAATTTCTTTGCGTAAGAATTGAAACAACTGTCAGTCGCCTGAAAATTGACAACTGATTTGAATTTGTTGTTCTATTTGGCATTTGGGTGGTATATTCGCTTATGAACTATCTGTCATTTTTCAAAGGTTACAGGTTCATCCCCTCCACTGTCATTTTGACAGTCTTTTCCATTTTTACTACAAAAGTAAAGGAACAGACCTAAAATGTCCATGCAACTAATTTGACTAGCATTGGACAGATGACAAGAAGTGATCGCAAGTAAACACATCTCGATCTTTTTCAGTACACCATCTATGCACCTACATTGTAGCCGTCACTTTACATTTGCTTTCCCAACATGCAAACGATTACATATTTCAAAACAAACAAAATAAATTATTGCAATATCGAAATCCAAGCGCAGTATTCCTCTCATTCATCAGTCTGCAGCTTAACATTAATATTTCCCTTCCTTGCCTCGGTATATAGCAAGTTTTTCTTGTACAACTATTTACTAGTGTGGATACATTCTCGCCGTACATTGGAAATTTATTTATATCAACGTCCGTCCACATCCGCACGCTTGCTTCGCTGCTATGAGGCGCATTGTGCTGAACAATCGAGATCATCCAACCGAGCGCCTACTCTACTTGAACGCGTTCACTCCTCTCGCGCCACTCTTGTGCTTACATGCCTCCGTATAATAAACAACCTCCTCAACAGCGTGTACAATTACATGAGACGACTACACGGTTTAATAGTCATTTCATCGTGGTCGTGCCATGTTGTGCAACGTTGTCCCTCCAAAAGTAGGGGCAAACGTCTCGCATCTTCCTCAATTCTCTACAATTTATATATCCAAAAGAGTGGTGCGGTACTCCACCAAAAAGCGTGTTCGACTAGTTTGGATCTGAAATACATTCCATTACCATCCACTGAGTCGACATCTTGGTGTCGCCGAATCTGGTGGGTGTTTTAGCGCATAAGAGGTGGGTGGATGTGTGGAGAGTTATCAGCTTTCAACAACACTTCTCCAGCTGCGAAATGGAAGAAGGTCGTTGGTGTTGGGGCGTCTCTGGATACCCGATGCACTGCGCAGAGCAAGTTCTCCTTCTGCCTGATTTGGACATGACATTTTGTTTTCGATTTCTCATTTTATTATTATTTGCTGGTGTGGCTTATTCAAAAGAAAGGAAGAGAGGAGGCAAAGCCCTCGGATTACCTATCGTGCCGCAGCAGCTTAGCTATACGTGTTTGCATTATTTGCCAGCTCTCTTTCGGGTACTCCACCACCAACTATCCTTGTCAGCAATTTATCACCGTTAGGCCGCATGCAACCGCAGAAGGGAGTCACCACGAATTGTAGTTGGCAATGGCAAGACAGCCTTGAGAAGAGAAGCATCAGGCAAAGTTTTGTTGTTATTTTCCAACTATGCTGCGATGGTCTCTTTGGAATTTTCGATTTCTTCTCTTGGTCTTGTTCTCTTTTCTTCTGTCCGATTCTATGACAATGCGGTTGCAGCCAATTTGTTGATGCTGGACTGTTGTGTTTCTCATGACGATGACGATGACGACGGTGGATAGGAATTTAAATTTAAGGTGAATGATGTTTTCCTCTAGACTCCTCCATTCTTTGTCCATACGGCCAGCATTAACAGTTTCTCCTTTCCTGATTTGTTATATATGCAGTGTTCAAAGTGCTGCTGCTACATATACTTTGCGGACGATGGCATCATCAATCCATTTGCCTTGACAGCAGCAGGGATTCTCACTACAACTCCCCAGTATGGCAACCAACCAACCAGCCAGCCAAACAAAGAACGAAGGAAAATAAGAAATTATGCAGAGAACTGGCAACGGGGAATGTGTTGTATATCATCGATGGAACATTGTATGTATACAACGTTCATTTCCTTTGTTAGGAACATGGTATCCTGTGTTGTTGGATGATGATGGCGATGATGATGGTATCTCCTTCCTTGTGCAAAAGAACATTCTATGCGGTTCTACTACAGCGACAAGTTGAGCAATCGCTCTCCATGGAGACGTTAGCAAAAAAAATGTTCGAATAATGAGGATGAATGCACAAGCAGTACCACAGCCCCAAGCTATATAAATGGGAAAATATCCTTTTGTGTGGTGGGTTATTTTTTCCGTCAGAGAGACTTGGCTATGTGTATTACATTTTTTTGTTGAATTGCAGTTAGTGTTTCAAGTGAAACTGGAAAAACTGCCTCCAGTTGGGGTGCACTAAATGACCGATAAATATTCTCAAAACTACAGGAGGAGTGAACCCTACAACCTCGTCTAAAGCATGGCAAAGCTATCTAATTGTTGTAGCAACTTACACATATCGGTCTTGACGTCCATAATCCACCAACAAAACCACAAGATTCTTGTACGTCTGCTTAAAGCCATGTACACAAAACAAAAAGTTAACTAAATAGACCAGAAAGTTGTCACTCGCACTATCGAGTGCAGAAGGCAAAAACTTCTCTCCGATTGAGGTATAACCTCCTTTGTTTGGGTCGATTCTGCTGTTCGAGGGCTATAATTCTGTAGCCATAACCTTAAATAGGTGCATTGTGATCGCAAATCTGCGGCCTGTAATCGCAAAAAGTCTAGTCCCTAATCTCGTAACTTCTCAGGCGGATTATCGTTGAAGCAATGTACTTTCAGACTTAGCAAGTCTGTACTAAGTTATCAGTTTAAGCGCAGTGAATTAAGTTCCCCCAAATGTAAATAATTTGCTGATTAAGCGTTTCTTCTTATTATCGTTTTTAAAATTACCAAAACGCTGTCTTTTAGACGAGTTTTGTCATTCGTTCCCAGTCATTTGATCCCAGTTTTCTTCCTAACCCCTGAGAATCTATGTCTGAATCAACAAGATCATTCTGGGCAGTTAAGTTTGGTTGGGAGAGCTGAATGTGTACACCGTCTGTGTGATACTTAAAGACTAGGCAGCGAAGAAGCTAAGCTTAGAGCACTTCTTATAAAAAGAATTTGCCGGCGCCTTCTAAGGAATTACGTGACTCTGTGTGATCGAAACAGATTTTTGAATGCTCTTTTTCGGTTATTCGGTTCACGCCGGATGGCATGGAGCCTATCCCCTTATGTTTCTCGAATGTGATGTGGAGTGAAGTACATAAAACTTATTTAAGAACCTCCGACAGTATTATAAAAGTCCCAGTCAGTGTTTTTGATTGCAGGCTAATTTTCTGTAACTATATGTCCTCTGAATGAATATAACGTGATCCTCTGAATTTCTTAGTATGTAGTAAAGTGATTCACTCCACACAATTTGATACAATTTACTTTCAATAAAAAACAACTTATAATGCACTCATTTCTTGATCCACATCATAAAACTTAAATTTCTCCTTACTCTACTTTCAGATTGATTGATACACTTTGATCGTTTGCTGGCTTTCGTTTTTTTTTATCTTTCTTCGTGGCACTGTGTACCATCACCACCACCACTCATCTGAACACGCTTCAATCCATAGCGAGGAGCAGATTAAAGAAGAGGAATACGCAGAAGCATCAAATAGCTCACTGAAACCAAACCACCACCATCATCATCAACAACAAATATATAAAAGGCACAAAAGTTCAATGCGCCTGTGTCACTATTGAGACGCTTTAAAAAAAAAATCAAAACAAAAAAACAGTCAAAGCTACACAGAAAAAAAAAATCAAATCTTTCCTCTATCTTAGTCGAAGATTCCAACTTATTGAGTTGAAGTCATCGCGTCTGTTTTTTAATGAATGAATACGTTCGTCACGACGGATCATTTCACAGAATAAAACGCCAACCTAAAGGATTTTTGTGACATACACACAACAAACTAAATCAAAGAGTATATATATAATTTGGGGAAAACGATTGTGATTAACATTTTTATCTAAGAAAAAACAAAAAAAAAACAAGAACACAAATTTATTCATCGCAATCTGAAAAAAGAAAACTTTATATAATAATTAGTATTGCTAATTTTCTGGGACCCTTACGTATTTCCTACAATATTCTTGAAAAAAAAGCAATTAATTGCAGAAAAGAAAAGTCGTTTTGTCGCTGTGCGAGAATAACATATAAAAAAAAATCATATTTTAGTACATCTAATCGCTTGACCGTCTGCTTTATAATTATTGAGTGGACCAGAACAAAAAAAAACTATTAAAACTACTGAAATCAATCGCAAAAGTCACCGAAAATATATAAAAACACCACCACAGCAACAGCACACATCCATTTATATATAATGGAACGTGAATCAAATCCAATGCAACCAATGTGCCGCTCTGGATGCGGTTTCTATGGTAACCCAGCCACAGATGGACTCTGTTCCGTATGCTACAAAGTAAGTTTTTTTTTTATTCGTTTTGTAATTATAATTGTGATTGGAAAACAATATTGTATCTACTTGTAGGATTCCTTAAGAAAAAAACAACAGCCACCAGTCAGCAGCACGCCTGTGTCAGTTCCAAGCCCACAACCGAGTCCCACATTCAGTCCAGCCATTACAGTCACCAACACAGCACAACCAACAGTACAGAGTTTACAGCAACACAATGAAATAAAAGAAGTAAGTTATTTTGTACTTGTCTATTTAAATTTGCCAATTCGAAACTATTTGTTTTAAAGAATATTATATTTGTTGTTCATCTCTCCTCTCCATAAATGGAAAACCCAACCATTTTGTGACAATGGAATCGTTTTTTGGGTAGTGAATGATTTATAGAACGCGGTATATTTCCTTCTTCAAAACTGCGCGCGTATGTACAAGCCAACGCGCCATCGAGTTCAGGGTCTGCTGAAATGGCTTAGTTTTCGGAAGCCTTTTCGAACTGCACCAAGTTTTGTTGAACGTTATGCGCATCGGACAAAGTAACCAAATTAGTAATAACAAATATAGGTTGTAAGCCACCACATATAATCGGCACACTTTGCCCATCAACTTATACGAGTAAAACGAAACCAATATCAGGTAGTGTTAAGCCATCACGCTTTCCAGAGAAATCACACCCAGTTGTAAAGACGACGACGAGGAGGAGACAGTTTTTTGTGTATATCGCGGCTTTTCCAGGAAATAATCTCATTTGCACTTTCCGTACGAAAATTGACAGTCCGCTAAGTAGTTTGAAGTCCATTCTTCTAAGACACTGCCACAATGTCTATGACTTCTTTTAAACGTCCCGCGACCTTTCGACATTTCACTTTTAAGGCTCTCCCAAACCCACGCGACTTATTAGCAGCGACGACGACAATTTCGACTTTGAATGCGACAAGAAAATTCGCAAGCCTGTCCAGAACGAAGCGTCGCGTCAGTATGTGTTAGTTACCAGCTTAATCAGTTTTTCAGTGTATGCCATTGCGGAAAAATAAACAAAAATGACAGATACGCACAGCTACCTAGACCGCGACAACGACAAAAACAGCGCAGCTTGACTGGCTTCAGGAGTAAATACTGCACGCCATTCTATTTGAATTCAATGTTCATGCATCCAATGTAACGTAAATAACGCTTAGCGTACAGTAGTCAATTGCACCGGAGCTGGACTATTGCACTGGACTACATTCACTTGCTGGCTTTAGTTATTTCTAATAAAGGGTTTGAAAAACCGACTTCGTGTTGGCGTAGTAGATGTAAATTTGGTCTCTTCCCGTCTAGGCGTACATACACAAGATAGGAGTTGAAGCACACTGAGATCTATTGAGACAAACTCACTTTATTCCATAGTTGCTTTTGTTTGTTTTTGTTCTTAATGAACATTTGTAAGGAAAGCTGAGTTTTAAGAACTTTAGATAGCCGGCTCTTTAGTCTATTTTAGGACTTAACTTTAACAATCTGTTACATTTGGAAAACGTTGTTTGATTATTACAAATAAGTTTACAAAAGGTTAACCAACAAATTATTTCGATAACTTTGTCGTCACCCCTTGAAGACTGCGTCATTTGTTGTCATACTCGATTCGACTACTAGTGCGCCTTGCTGGTCCTTTTGGAGACACAATATATCACATCATCGATCCTTAAATTCATAATGGGGATGAGGCTTTCATTATCTGGCCCGTTTATGATAACTAAGCTAGAATACTGGAGCACTGTTGTTTATACGCTCTACATGTCCTAGCCATCTCAGACGGCTGATCCGCACTTTTCTGACAAGGCCGATGTCGCTGTACAGCTCGTAGAGTTCGCTGTTATATCTCCTTCTCCAAATCCCATCAACGCAAATGGGACCAAAAATCACACCAAGAATTTTTCGTTCAAAACGTCCAAGGATATCCTCATCCGCCTTCGATAATGTCCATGCTTCTGCACCATATAGCAGGACTGCGATGATAAGGGTCTAATAAAGAATCTCCTTGGTGTTTCTTGACAAGGCCTTACTTCTTAATTGCCTTCTTAGGCCAAAGAAACAGCGATTGGCAATTGTAATTTTTCGCTTGATATCTGCTGTGATGTCATTGACAACAGAGTTTATAGCGGAACCGAGGTAGATAAAGTCCCTAACTACCTCAAAGTTATAGCTGTCTATCGTGACGTTCTGTCCGATTCGTCGATGTTGTGTGTCCCTTTTTGTCGACAGCATATACTTGGTTTTGCCCTCGTTAACCGCTAAACCCATTTTTGACGCTTCTGTTTCTATACATGCAAACGCACCAGTGACAGCTCGCTGTGTTCTACCAATTATGTCAATGTCATCTGCGTATGCAAGTAATTGTACAGACTTGTGAAAAATTGTGCCTCTGGTGTTGGCTTGCGAGTTTCGCACAATTTTCTCAAGAATTTTCTCAGAAAATTTGTATAATTGTACGTATGAAAAGATTATGTGTGATGCCTTACCTTCAGTCAGAGACGAGCGGATTGATTTGGCGCAGATTGTTAATATAGATTTAGCCTTATGAATCTGTAGGGTAAGCAATGCTGTTCAACTGAGGTTTGAATGATCTTTTAGCTCTTTATTTGAGTTTCAACTGTTCAGATTAAATCAACCAAATTGTGAAATAAACTTGACTAAAAACCTTGGCGCATAAAAACAAAACAAAAATTCTTTATGCTTGAGGTGCTTTGACGGTTGGCTCGTCATGCGAATACTTTACTTTGTTAATTTTAAGCTCAGTGATCTACATGACTTAGTTTTGGAACTAAAAACAGAACAGGTACACCTACTTCAACGTACATTTTGTCTTTTTGCGGCGATGAATCATAACAATTGGCCATATGAAATCACAAGGGACGTAAGCAATTAACTTTGGAAGTTAAAAAAATATGTTTACATTCAAGACACGGTGAGATTAGTTATATGTTTCTTATTCAAACAGAAAATAACGCCCAACAGCTTTTTATTCAGGTACATCCACAATTTTATATGCATCTCATAAGGTTCAAGGTGAACTGTTGAACTGCTTAAAATTTAAGGTTCCTGCTGTCGTTACAGTGACGTTCTGGGCTATGGGTTCCTCGGTTTTTTTTTAATAAATCCCCGTTCTCGTGTTAAACTTAAGGTAGTAGCTTTGAAGTACATTTTTTCTTGCTGACAGTCGTTATGCAATATTCAAAGCAAAAGCTGGTCCGATCTTCACCATTTGCCAAAAATAACTTGCTAACGAACAAGTACATTTAGCATCTATATCCCTTGATGTTTTACTTCCCAGAATTTCGTTTTCAAATTATTATATTGTTCGTTTGTCTAAACTGGGGAAGCAGATATATTTTAAGTCTTGGCTCTCGCCCCGTGATCTCGCATTTTCTCCCCTACCATGTTTGGTATGAAATATCCCAAGGATAACCAAATCGATAAAATCAAGCTAATAAGACTGTCGAATGAACACGATGCAGTTGCACGAGAAGCAACAGAAGAAACAAAAAGAAAGCAACTGCACCAAGTTACCAATCTTCTTGTGTCCTATGTCCAAATTGGCCTAATTCAATTGCTCAAAACCACCATCACGACTGATCCGCAGCAAAAAAGCAGTTGCACTATTAAGAGTTAAATTCTAGTAGTCTTAGTTATTTGAAATTCGATCAAAATTCTGTGAAAAAACATCAAATACAAAAATAAAATAAAAATAAAAATAAAAATCAAGAAAAAAGCACATAGAAAGCAGAAAAAAATATCTAAAACGAACAATTTTTCAAAATAAAATTAAGGCGGCGTGCGAATCACCATCCTCATCATCATCCAAGGCGACGGCGACAAAAGCGGCGGCTGCATCATCACCGTCATCGCCCACCACCAGCAACAGCACCGCAACCATCAGCACAGGAGTGACAGGTTCTTGTTCTACCTCAGCGGCGACGAATATCCTCAATCGTTGTACCTCCTCCAACACAACCGAGAGCTGCGGTTCTACTTCCGTTTCCGCCTCGTATTACTCAACGTCATCGAATCTGATTTCGATACGAATAATGGACTCGAAGGAAGCACTTAATAATTCAGCTAGGAAAAGGGTAAATGTTTCATTTTTTTTTCTTCTTCTACTACTACTACATACATTATACTATGTACTACTATACTAGTAGACATTTTGTGACATTCTCTTTGTTGCGCTCGAGATAGATAAAGAGAACAAACAAAATTTCTGTGATAATACACACAAGAATTTCGCTTTTTCTTTCTCTAATTTTGGCTTTTAGTTAAACATGTAGTTTTTTGTTGGTTTAGCGAAATTAAAAACAAATGGCGGTACGGCGACAAGATCGACAGTCTCAGCAGTTGTGTCTGCGCCAGGAAAACGTTAAAAATAGCCCAATAGATTTGCGCGCAGCAGATTTTTGTTTCAATTTTACTAGCTTTGTTTTGCTTTTGCTGCTGTTGCATTTGCTGCTGGCATATAGCCAGGCTTATTGTAAGATAGCAAGTCCAAGTTCCCCTTAAAAGTGTCATAGACACACCGTGGTGCAAGCGACCGAGGGGGGATGGAGAAAAAGGAAGTGAAATTAATTTTGTTTCCTCTTAATCTAGGGGAGGTGTACAACAAATTGTCTCTCTATAATGATATTAAACATTTGATTCGTATTGTATAATGATTTGTTTATTTGTTTTTGCAGAAAATAAATGAAGAAAACACAATTAAAGACAGTGCAACAACGGCAGGTCCATCAACTTCCACAAATGAAGAACAAGACGACAAGGAAGGTGATAAAGATGCAAAAAAGAAAAAGAATCGTTGTGCTGTCTGCCGCAAGAAGGTTGGATTAACAGGTGAGGAGAACAGTAGTATTTATTTTTCTTTGGCACATTAAAGAGTCGACGAATCTACAAGGGGGACAGCATGGTTATTAAGTTTATGGTCGAGGCAAATTAACAGAACTTGACATTTACTGCGTGGAATTCAGATGAAATCGTGATATTCATTTGGAGGTCAATCAGATCAAAAGTATAACCTTACAACAAAGTGGGGGACTACTAGTAATGAAATTATAACAAAAGCACGACGGTTTTGTTTATGGTTTCACTGCGATAACACAGTCGACTGTTATTACGATTTAAATGGATGCAGTATACTCATTTACCATTTGTTCGTTCGAAAGCAGGTTGGCTTGAAATAAGGCGTAGTTTCATGAGAACAGCACTAAATTGTGTTCTGAATGTCTTGCGAATAAAATGTATATTATGCTCACTACCTAGCCTTGACCTTTATTGAACAAGGCGCGTATTGCTTAACCGAAGGGTAATTCAAACACGGAAAGTTGCAAAATTGAAATATCATTTGTAATGGTTAGTTCATTCAGCCGAATAGTTAAAGCCTTAATTTAATAACTGCTAGTCATGTAGGTACGTTGATTCTAAGTTAAATTGTCATGTGTTTTGGGAATTGCCCTGGCTGGAGTTGAGACAAATCGATAACACGTGCTCATTGGGATGAGATGCGGCTTATTGAGATACACGTCCAAGTTTTAATCAACATTTTTTTTGGCAAAGCAAAGTAAAGTAGAATTGTACTCTTGCCCCACTTATTCGAAGTATAACTTCATGCTGACACATTTCTGGTGATGTGTTCATGACTCTGCTCATAAACTGCTCTCGTTGTCAAGTTTTAGCTAGAAGAACGCTGAATCTCTTGAAAGTCGAGACACACAGCAAATATACCAGTTCTTTTCTGCCCTACTTTGCTGAGATAGGGTTTCAATAAAGCAAACCTTATAAATGGCTTAATTGTGCCCATGCGACCACAAAGAAACCACAAGGAAATAATGCAAACTTTGATAAGGAATGCAACTTGCAACAACTGAAGTGCAGTACTAACATCTAACTGTAGTAATTTGGGGGTTGTTAAAGCGTATTCATGTTTTTTTGTCTGAAAGCACTAGTCTTTCGGCGTTCTTTCTTAGAAGGCAGTGAACAGAAAACCTGGCATTGCTTGTTTCTGAATTGTCGCTGATGCGATATATAGCGATAAACTTTAATGTGATATAATTCACATCAGCAAAAGGGCCACATACCATTGTAACGGGTGATTTTTTAAGAGGTTTAGAACTTTTAAAAAAAAAAAAACACAAAAAATTCGAAAAAATTAATGAAATATTTATTTGAATCGATAGTTTGAACCTTGCAATTTAATGTTTAAATATAATTTCATGCAAATGTTGACCGCGGCTGCGTCTCAGGTAGTCCATCCGCTGAGTCCAATTTTGGCATACTCTTTCACACATATCGGCCGGTATCTCACGAATGAATGCATGGATGTTGGCTTCCAGTGCGTCAATCGAAGCGGGCTTGTCCCTATACACATTAGCCTTGACATACCCCCACAACAAATAATCTAATGGTGTCAAATCGCACGATCTAGGCGGCCAATTGACCGGCCCGAAACGTGAAATGAACTGTTCACCAAACTCGCCTCGCAATTGCGCCATTGTTTCGCGTGCTGTGTGGCATGTGGCACCGTCTTGTTGAAACCACATATCATGCAAGTCAAGAACTTCCATTTCGGGCAAAAAAAAGTTTGTTATCATCGCTCGGTAGCGTTCACCATTGACAGTAACGCTGCGATTCGCTTCATCTTTGAAGAAATATGGCCCAATAATGCCGCCGGCCCATAAACCGCACCAAACAGTGGCTTTTTCGGGATGCATTGGTAGCTGTTGCAATGCTTCTGGCTGATCTTCACTCCAAATGCGGCAATTTTGCTTATTTACGTACCCATTCAACCAAAAATGAGCCCCATCGCTGAACACAATTTTTCGATAAAAAACATTTCGAACCGAGCACGAATTTTGATAGTAAAATTCAATAATTTGCAAGCCTTGTTCATTTGTAAGACGATCCATGGTTAAATTGCAAACCAAACTGAAGCTGTTTGACAGTGACACAAGGTACTAAACACACGTCAGCTGTCAAAACCAGTGTTGCCAAAACCAAACCAGCTAAAAAATCACCCTTTATAACTCTTTTATGTGCGTAACATAAGTTTGTCCACAGTCTCGAAGCGAGAGGTCGCTAAAGTTGTAGATATAATTCGAACAATCAACTCGGGAAGTAACTCTCTTGAATCAAATCACTATCACAGCCGTTCTCTAATGCATTCCATATTTTATTCCAATTGCAGGTTTTGAATGCCGATGTGGTGGACTATATTGTGCTGTACATCGATACAGTGACAAACACGACTGCACATTTGACTATAGGGAACACGGGGCCCAAGAAATTAGACGCAATAATCCTGTAGTAGTTGGCGAAAAAATACAAAAAATTTGAACTTTTGTGCCATCAGTTTTATAATATACATATATATATATATACATAAAAAATTTAAATTTAAATAAATATAATTAAAAACACAAAAAAAAAAATGAAACAAAAAACAAACAAGAAGAAAATCTACACATATAAGAAGAGGAAAAAAACAATATTACAACAACACAACACACACGCCCACATATACCTACAATTAAATTAATAAAAACCACACAACAACAAAAATCAAATAAAAAATGGAAAATAAGTATATTATATTGAAAATAACATAAAACACACAAAAAAAGCGGAAAAAACAATACAAAAACTAAAAATCGTGAAAAATTACCTAGTTTACTATTAAATTAAAAAAAAAACACAAAAAAATATATACATACATAAATGCAAGTGGATTCTTACAATTTTGGTTCTTTCTTTTGTTTTATAGATTCTTCATTTTCTTATGTTTTCTTTGGAATTAATATAATTAATTATTATTATTATTACTGTTATAATAGAGACAAAGAACTATAGGCAAACGAAACAAAAAATTAAAATCCATATAAAAAAATACAAACATCTTTTTTTTCTTTGAAAAAAGGCAGAAAATAAAAAAAACGCATATAAAATACGTATGAAATTGAAAACAAACTTTTATTAATTATCACTCTTTATATAATATATGAAATTATTATTACGATTATTAATTATTAATTCTGCTGCAATGAATTACACACCAATCAACCAATATAGTTAACTTCTTCATGATTATAAATGAATTCCTTTTTTTCTGAACTGAGTACATCTACGATATGGGGTTAAAAAATCACACAAACACACACAAATGAAAATAGCCACTTGATAACAAAAGAATCAACAATCTGCAATAGTAAATTAGGAAATTGATGCACATATAATATCCTTCTTCCCATTTGTTTCCTTTAAAAGTTATTTCTACATTTTTGTTTTCCTTGTTTATAATAATTTTTTTTCTCTCGATTTTTGGTCGTTTTTGTAGTTGATTTGTTTCTCTAATAATATTATTATTTTTCTTCATTAATTAGTTTGTAAAACATCATCAAAAAGTATATATATTAAAACAGAAAAAAAATACCAACACTTGTCCTTTATTTTCCAAGCTAAAATTTACAGTTAAAGAAAAAAATATTAAAAAAAAACAAACACATTTAAATATAACACAAGCGTGACTATTATATTATATATGATTTAATTATTATTATTATTTTTTTAATTTAAGGGAGTTTTTATTTCTTTACTTTGTCGGACTATAGTAGAGTATTTTTGTTTAAAATATTTTTTTCTTCTCTTTTTTCGGAGTTTAAATGAGTATGGATATATATGAGTTGTAACTGTAATTATTATTAGTTTTTTAATTAGATAAATTTTAGTTCTATTTGAGTATATAAATATTAAAACAAAAATGATAAAATTACATCAAGTTACGTGTTTAAAAAGTAATTTTGATTTGCAACCAATATTCACCACAATATACAGTTGAGAAAATACCAATCATTTTTATTAAACTATAATTAAACAAACAGAAAAAAAATGGTATGAAACAAAAGTAAGAAAAAAAAACGAGTAAAACTTTTTAAGAACTTTAACTTTAATAATGTAAGCTATTATTGTAGTGGAAATCAAGTGAAGAGTTTATTTCTTTTTTTTTAATCTTAGTGCACCAGCTTTTTAGAATTAAAATACAGAAAAGAGATGAAATATATATTAAATATAAAAAAAAAAACTAAAAAAATCGATTACTTCAAAAACAAAACAAAGAAGTTAGTAACAAAACAAAAAAAGTAAATAAAAATAATTCTACAAAAAAAAAAACCACCCAATATTTTTATTATTATTTATATTTTGTTTGTGCAACTTTTTTTTTTTAACAGACCACCAAATGGGAGCGGTGCATTAGTTGCTAGTTTGAATTTTCAGATTCTCGAAATTGGCTTTAAATATTTAACCAAACCGGTATCAGTAAATTTCATTTCATTTTTTATAAAGACCAGACGTGGGTGATTGATACATTCGAAAGAAACATTGTAAAATGTAGGCCTTTTCTACTTGTGCGCAACAATCTAGTAGTTCTTCCTTCACTACGTTGGGCTAAATTCAAAGACGGCAGCAATTTTCACCCTCTGTATATTCTATCTATCTCAAAGGTCCAATGTGGGGAATATTTTTTTAACTAGGTCGATGTGTCGGCGCAGTGGCTTAGTGGTAGTGTGTTGGGCTACTAAGCGAGGGGCTCAGGTTCGAATCCCGAGAGGGCCAAATTACATCTTAAGGTTTTTTTCCACTGCGCCACCTCTCGCGAACGTCTGACAAACATCCGAGAGTAAAACTGTCATGAATGAGCTTCTCAATCAGCCGTTTGGACTCGGCGTAAAATTGTAGATCCCTTCCATTCGTCCCAAAAATTTAAAACCCACACAAAGCGAATGGTTGCGAGAAGCTAGGCCTTGGGTCCCATAGACCTGTCGCGCCAAAATATTTATTTTTTTTATTTTTAGGTCGATGTTACTATACAGGTCGTATAGTTCTTCAGGGAAAATGTTTGCAAAAAACCGTCTATTCAACTCAGATTAAATGCAAAAAGGAATAGGAATCTATTCCACTTGTTTCGGAGACTTGAAATACCTATGGCAATTTTGTCACGCATTTCCAATTATACTTGCGTTGAAGTAATAAAATCCGGATATTATGAGGAATCATGAGTTTGACCGGAACATATCAAACAGCACTGCACGAATAGCTCTCTCAAAAACGATTAGAGTAACTTGAAATAATACTGTGGTTGGCGATTCGTTGTCATATGACTTGAACGATTTGTACGAAAATTGTAGAAAAGCAAACAAAATTAAAGAAACACAAAGAGATTTAGTGTTACATCAAAATTATTTGCATAAGCTGAAAAGTTCATCCAATAGAGGTTGTGCTGTACCGCAAAAACTTAGCTTTGCTTTTGTAAATGTTCTGGGGCCGAATAGCGTCATCCGTGCACGAGCATTACGTGACGGAATTTGTGTCTGTTTCACATGTAAAATCGACTTAATTCGACCCCTGTTTGTTGGAATGCAGTTTTAACAAACAGAACACATCTCGATAAACGGACTCTAGCTTTTTAGGCTCACAGACCCAGGCGAAAAATAAAATCCTTGCAACCCTGGAAGAAATCAGAGAAACGCAGCCATTGACAAGAAAGCAGACTAAATATTATTATGTGGAGCGTTCACATTATACTTGTGTGCAAACGAAAAAATATTTACACTCAGCAAATTCAACGAAATTAAAAATAAACAGGCAAAAGTTCAGCAAAGTTGAAGCCCAATCTACCAAGGCCAACCAAGATGTCAAAAGGATAATCTCATAACTACAGATAATTTGCATTGGCCGTGTGTGATAGGCATCTGAACATGTTCTGACGTTTTAAAGTACTTACAATCTTACATAAATGAACATGTTACGAGTAGTTCGAAAACTATAAATCGACATGAGAACACTTCTCAAGGATATCTCACTATTTTGAACCGAACATTTTTATTTATTTTTGGCCGTTCGGTGCAAGTTTTTTTTAGTACTCCGTTTTGTCTTTGATTTCCACAGCTTTACAGAATCTGCTTGCAAAGTCTTGCATTGTCTATTGCAACTTTCATTCAAGTGTAATTTCGGCTTGCAGAAGGATAGTCCAAGTTTTTGGCATATTATTTTTTATATGGTTTATTAATGCTTAGTAAAAAGTTTGCAGCATAAAAAACTAAAGCGCTATATAACGAAAACGTATATCGGTTCGGCATAGAATTATGTATGGTTGTGCATTTGCCTGTAATTCGGGTATTAGTTGGTTCCCAAGAGGATAAAACAAGATTAGGCTTTTTCAGATATCCCAATTGTTTGTTATTCTTTGTTTAACTTTTCAAATTATAGTGTAAAAACTCTTCGTTTGCTGATCACTTAATCACTGGGCCTAACTCATAATAATGTTTAATTTTCAAGCTCAAAATTGTATAGGTCAATGTAGAATCCGATTGTGAGTTCATAAAATTTAACCTGGACACAAATTGTACGGCGTACTGTTACTAAGAAATAAAAAAAAATGTGCTCAAACACTGTTATTGAGTTTACATATTTCAAATTATTGCTTTGAGTAAAATTTTAAATAAAGTTACATTATTAATGTTTAAGAAACCCACGATAACCCCAAATCGTATGAAACGCTTTTACAACCTTACATTTTCTCAACTTTACTAATTCTTTTCAATCCCCATCAATAGTACACCAACTCAAGAGCAACTTGAGTATTTTAAAATAGCCTTTGTGTTTTTTCACAACTAATTTTTCTTAGGTAAACATTTTATAAAATCTACCTTTCACTTCTTAGTAATAAAAACCAAAACGTACCAATTCGGGAACTTTATTCTTAAAAAAATGAATTTTCATAATATTTTTGACATAAACTTTGGACACGACAAAGAAACCACATTTAGAAAGTAATGAAAACAAAAATCCTAATAACTTTTAGACGAGTGATAGTGTAAAACATCAAATCAACAAACCAAGTGTTTGAAAGAATAAAACCAAACAAACAAAACTAATTCTTAAATTCTTGCTATTCATAAAATGCAAACAAAAAAAAACAAGCAACAAAGTAAAGCAAATTTATCAAAACACTAAAGTATATTTAATATTATGCGAGTATTTGTAATGGATAAAAATAAATACATAGTTACTTATTTTTCAAATTTTGTTTTCTATATGTGTTTGTGTTGTTTTCTTTTTTTTTACTAACTTATGCATTAGTGTATAATATTTCAATATTAATCATTAGCTATATTTGGGAAGTGTAGTTGCAACAAAATGTTTCTTAAGTTAAAAAATTGAAATAATCACCACCTCACAAAACTGATATGAAAGGGAAATGTATAAAATAATAATTGTAAAATAAATATTTAAATAAAAGAAACAAACAAAAATCCAATGCGTCTTATACAAAAGAAAAAACAAAAATAAACGATTTAATTTATGTATATTATATAAATAAGAAAAAATGTATTTCATCAAGAATATGATTTATTTTTATTCTAAATAAACGAGATATGACTTGTAGAAATAAATTAATAAATGAATAATTATATATTATTATAAAATGCATTGTAATACATTTGTGAGAATATGTTTTCATTTTCTATTCGTAAGTAGCTATTTGTAATAAATTTTGGTTCTTTTACAGTTTAGTTTTTTTTTTCGGAAATAGGATTGTGATGCATGTTTTTTGTTCTTTTGCTAAGAAATCCGAATAAAGTGAATAAAAAAAATTGTTAATTTGAATATTTTAGCGCAAAACATTAGTTTGATTATTTTTTAATTACACAATTATTAATGAATATTGTTTTATTTTTATTAATTATAAATAAAATTACTGGCATGTGTGAAAGTTTTAACAAAAAAAAAGATGATATATATATTTCAAGAAACAAAAGAAATTGATAACATTTTAAGAGAAAAAAAGTCACTCAATAAAGAGAACAAAAAAAAACGGTCTATTAAAAAATAACATGGCGTTCAAATTTGGTTTTATTGCTTATCCGTTCCGATGGCCCTATGCCTAAGTTGCCTAAGTCATTCGTTGAGTGACCATAGAAAGAACTGCCATTGAAGTTGTTTTCCCCAGTATAATGACAGACACAATCTGCCTGTTCCTTTGAAATTTATCGCTGCAGTTAGAATGGGGGCGTTCAAGTATCTAGTTTAGTAAGTCTGACAGCTGACTGACTTTATGTATTTCAGTTTTGATTGGCCTGTATCGGTCACATGGGCAGCTGTGTCAGTTGACGTTTATGAAGGGGTAGCCGACGAATCTAGTCAAGAAATTCGTAACTGAGTACTAAGTTGACAGTTCGCATATGTGGCTGACGTAAGAATGTGATCTTGGTTAAGTTCAATTTTGTAAAATATCGTTACAATTAGTATTTATGCTCGATTAGGTAGGTAGCTAAAACAAGGCAGTCGTGCGACAGTTATTACTAGCTGACGAGCTCCTGCAGACAAAAGCTGGGGTGACAGCATGTAACTTGATACAATCGAGTTCAGTCGATACAATCGAGCTCTGGCAGCACCTAATTTGTTTCAATCGAGTGTCTTAAACCGATTATCCTCGATCGAAACAAATTGGGTGCTGCCAGAGCTCGATTGTATCGACTGAACTCGATTGTATCAAGTTACATGCTGCTACCCCTGAAAGTTAGAATTTAGGTGCGATTATGACTTATTTCTTCGTCAATGTTTGAAGTTCCGAAAGAGGTGTTTTTTTGAATAGTCCGCTATTTCGGTAGCTGTCACTTTTGAGGTTGTTATTTCTTGACATTTGACAAGTAGAAACTACGCCATTACTAAAAATGGAACGATACACGCTTCAACAACGCATTGAAATTATACAAATTCACTACAAAAATGGTAAAAATTTTGCAGTCACAGTTCGCAAAACTCAAGCATTTTTGGGTCGTCGTGAAGCAAATTGTTGGACTGCAATACAGAAATCTGGGGCTCGGAAAACCCAAGAGTTATTGTTGAGAAGCCTCTCCATCCTCTCACCTCCAACGTGGGACTGTTTGGTGCGGTTTATGGTACGGCGGGGTCATTGGACCTTACTTTTTCGAAAATGAGGTTGGATCAACAGTTACGGTGAATGGATTGCGCTATCGAGAGATGATGAATGATTTTTTATGGGCGGAGTTGGATGGTATTGATCTGGACAACGTTTAATTTCAACAATACGGCGCTACGTGCCAAACAAGCAACGAAACTATTGATCTTTTACGGGAAAAGTTTTCGGAGATCTTGTGATTTAACACCCTGCGACTTCTTCCTTTGGAGCCATTTTTCTTTGAATATCAAAATAACACCTCTTATTGGAAAACCCTTTATTTAACAGCTGCTTTTGTGATAGTCCATTCAAGCAATTCGGCATTTCTCTAAGTAAGATGATTGTCAAAGTCACAGAAACTTCTCAAAAATAATAGCAAAAAAGTGACTTTCTCTTTGATTATTATTATAGAGCAGCAAGAAAACCTTTCTTCAGACAGAAAACAATAAATGGAACTGAATGGGGCTTACTTTTTAGAAGTATCCACCAACAGATGGACTTGGATCTTTATAACTCTTACATTATCAAAAAATCTCCTCGTATTGAACTGGATGCAAGTGCGCAGTTTAAAAAAACTTTAAACTACGCGAATCGATATTTTTTGATTAAATTACAAGAAGGCAATGGCTCAATGTGCGTCGACTACCGCACAGAAAGATGATTTTCCACTATAAATCTTAAAAATGCTGTAAATATCGCTTTAAAATATAATTTTAAAAATTTCCCTTCAGGTTGTCTAAGCGATTAGCTCAAAGACCTGTTCGGTTTTCCCGATGATAACAATTTTGTCATTTTCCCGGTACACGCCATAACCTGCCAAATTCCACGATAATCATCACATGTTCCGTTATCAGCTTCACAGATTGCTTCTTATCGATCAATTTACGTTCTCAAAAAATATTATACATTCATCCATAATCTGATTATAATTGAAACAAGTACTTAGACCCTTATCACAGCGGCAAGCAGTTAAAAGATCACAGACCAACAACAGAAGAAACAAAAACGAACGTCCTAATACGTAATTCCTGTTTATCTTATTTAACATTTTGCTTGTGTGTATGATTTAACAGCGCCACTCTCTTAGAACTAATCATTTGCTTTCGACTCGGAAAAAAAGGTATTTTAAGATTAACTCGGATCGCACAGCGAATTAGTTGCGATCGATTCAGGAGAACGACTAGACGCGCTTATCTCCATTGCTTGGACTTCGTCTACGAGTACTTATTACGTGTGTGTGTGTGTCTTAATTGAAATAATATTGAGCCATTGCAGTATTTGCATTACACCAGAGACTTTTTGTGTTTTATAAATTTGTGAACTGAACAGTGATAAGAGTTTTATTTGTTAAAATGCCGACTAATGGTGCAAGTGATGCTCAAAATGGAAGTGCCGAGAAGAAGGCCGACTTTATCAACAAACTGGAGAATTTGAAATTGAAAAATGGCAAAGGATCCAAAGATCGCTCTGTGTCGGAGTGCAATCAAGATGTTGAGGAGTTCTTGGATCCGTTTTGTGATCCGAAAAATCCGCAAAAAATCTCCTTCCGGGATATCACATCGGCAGCGTTCTTAATCAAAGGAGGCATCGAACGAACGCCGTGTCCTGTGAGGATACTAAATGCACAAAATCTTATTATTTTATTTCTTTTTTCCCATTCTATTTTGATGTTGTATGTAGAAATGTACGTCGTCGGAGTTGTATGGCATGGATTTGTACCTGAAGAAGGATTTCCTACAATACACTGGAAGGTGAGTTTTATTTTATTTTTTACAAGCAAACCTAACATTCATTTGGGTACATTTTTGTTCATTTACATTTGATAAAGAAAGGAACATTTTCACTAAAGCGACTATGATAAGGTCGTCACTATCGCCCAAAGGGGCATCTCGTGGTGGGAAACAGTTAATAAAAAATAATTTGGGCGTAGAAAATCTCTGACTATTTATATCATTTTTTAAGCGGTTGTATTTTTGAAGTGGTTGTATTGAAGTTTGAATGAAGGTAAAAGTGAGTAAATTCAGGATGTGGGTCAAAGAACTCTTTATTTTAGTGCAGGGGTATTGAAAGAGGCAGAGCAATTTAATTTAAATGACATTTAACGAGTTCTATCTGTCGCTTTGGAAAATGCAATCTGGTTCATAAATTACGATCTTGACAGCATACTTAAATGGGGTACAACTAATAGAGTGGAATCTAATGCTTCCAAAAGACAATGCTGGGTTCTATCATTAAAATGTAACCTGAACCCCCAGCCGTTATCCATGAATGTCACTTGCATCGATGGAACCGAAAGACTTTCCATACTTGGTACAGTGTGTCAACGCCAAATTCCGTTGGTACGACCACATATATGAAGTCGCCAAAAACGCAGCGAAATGTCTTCCTTAAATCGATGCAAGATATATTTTACACCTACTGATTTAGCTTCAATTTACAAGGCCTTTATTCGGCCTAAACTTGAGTATAACGCTCATGTCTGGTCAGGTGCCACAAAAGCTACACTGCACATACTGGATAGTGTCCAAAAGCGTGCGATAAAACTTATAGGCGATAGAAATATAGCAATAGAGTCAATTGACCCGCTTGAACACCGCAGAAACGTTTCTTGCCTCTCCTTGTTTTATCGCTATTTTCACCACCAATGCTCTGAGGAAATAGCTAACTGCATTCGGCCCTTTAACAATTCTCTCATAACACTTGTCAATCATCCAATGCGCATCAGTTCACCCTCAAGCCTACCTTCGGACGTACTGTAACGTATAGAGATTCTTTTATGAAATTATCAGAGGAAAAATAGGGAGCAACATTTAGTTTTTACTTAAACACCATCGGGGAAGTCCTTCTTAAGCTAAAAATTCTCTGAAAGAGGTCATATTTCATTCACGGCACATCCATTTCAGCAGCTGTCACAATTTATATGAGAAAAGGAGAAGTAAAAAAGTAGGTACTTAGAAAAAAGGAAGCAAATTACGAAGAGTAATGCACATCCCTCTTTTAATAGTGAAGGACATAATTTAAGTAATACAACTCCTGGCCGACCGGGTACAACTTGTCTTAAGAAAAAAGAGTAACTAAGCTAAACAGGCTTTAATAATTAATTTGCAATAATTTACTCATGACAGCAGAAATTACTGCCGTCGATATTATCGATAACGCGAGTTTGTCTTATTCCCAACTGATTGTTATCCTTAGACTTCGAAATTTATTTTTGCCAATATCTCTAACATCGCTTACAACAGCACCCCAAATATAGATTTATTGCCCTATTGTTTGCGTAGGTACTTGTACTCGTACTATTTATATTTTTTTTATCGAAAATTGCCACTGCTGTGCGTGGGGTGATGTTTTTGTTCCCTTAAAATCTAAAACAATAAAAAACAATAAACAAAACTATAAAATACCACTTGATATGACTCAACAGGGGGTCACAACTACCCAATCGAAACAGGCCTACATCTATTACGTTATCTAATACCCAACTACACCTAGTTGTCAAGTGTAAATATGTAACAATTAGCATCTCATCGCCGATAAATGTGCATAAACATATTTATCCAAAAATGACCATTATAACCCAGATTCATCTAAAATGGGAGTAAACATTTTTGCCGAAATTTGAATTAGCAACTAGTGCAAGAATGAATACAATTCCCATCAACGATTAAAGAAGAGCCAGGCTACGCAAAATATTTACCAACGAAAGTGATTTCGAATAAACAACAAACTTGTGATGCCTCAAAATTAATGGACGGATCCCAAACCTATACCCGCAATCAGCTAGACTCTTTTGGGACAAAGAACTTAGCTGGACCTTTTAACTTTAAAGTTAATTTAATTGCTTTGTTTTTTATTCAAATTGGCAAGCAAACAAAATCGTAAGAAGAATGACGAAATTGGAGGGACTTATTTTATCAGCTTGGTTAAAAATATTTTTAGCAACATTTTTCTATATTGTGAGGCTGTTTGGAAGAGAGGAGGCCTCATTACTTTAACAAAATGAATATGTAACAGTTGTAATCGTTCATTCAAACTTGTTCCGACTTATTCCGAAGCCTTATCTCTTAAAAGACACAATGCACTCAAAAAAAAGAATATATAAATCACTTTACGGGGCATCGAGCAACAAGTCTCTGTCTCGTCGATCTCGTGAATTTTCCATTATTTACATTGAAGTCATGCCTCTCAGCTGATTAGTGCGAAGATTTATGTCCGATTGGTAAGTGGCAACACGATTTTCAGAAACGTATTAAATTTATAGTTGATATACATTTGAAATTGACTAAAATTTAAACAAATTGTGGGCCTGGCAATCGTTGGTAACAAGCTCGTACGTTTTTTTTTAAATAAATTTGTTTACTATTTCTTTAAGTATTGATAAGGACTCTTCGGTTTGACGTTTTCTTTTTGGCAATCTAAATTGTATCGGTGTTATAAAAAAAATATTCGGTAGCACAGCTGTAGTTTTCGGCATTGGCCTCTATCGGCTTACGTTGGCGAAAATTGATAAGAACTTTTTTTATATGAGTAAATAAAATTGGAACATTTCAGACAAACTTGTTTTGCGTACTGCATATAGGTAATTGATTATTCCTTTGAACTTGAAGAGCAAGACTAACGATAAGCAGTTGTATAAATTTAATAGGTCTGTTTTGAACAGCCCGCGGTGATTGTAATCAAGAGTGTGGCTGGGTGCACTTGCGAAAAATACGACTATTGCATTTTGTTTAATAATAATAAAGTCTAAAGGTTGGGAATATCAAGCAACAATACAGCCGAACCTGGTTAATTGGAATCCAATGGGCCATTTATTTTAGTCTCACTTATAGAGGTATTCCAGTTACGAAGTTCCTCACTTATCCAGGTAGAGCAAAATTTTTGTTCACTTAAGGAGGCCTTAAAATAAATTGAAATACATATTTTAGCTATTCAGCTATAAAAACAAATTTATTTAACATTTTTGTTGCAAGTCTGTCTCACTTACAGAGGTTAAAATAAACAAAGTTGTAAGTCTGGTCTAATTACAGAGGTTGATTTATAAAATATAAGTTTCACTTATAAAGCCTAGTACGCTGCTCGAGCTTAATTTTAGCTACCATACAAAATTCTCTCCAAAATTTAGCTGAGCTAAATTTAAGCGAATCCCTTTAGCCGAGTGGTACGCAGCTCGAGCTAAAAATCAAAATTTTGTTTCCGAGTGTCCTTCATGTATCTGTCAAAATTTAGCGCACCCATTTAATGGGTCGGCACATTTTGTTCAAGCTAAATTTTGACAGATTGCTCTGCTCTGTTGTTCTGCTGTGTAAAGATGAGTGATTTTAATGAATACATCGATGAGAGTACCGGGAGCTAGAGTCTTTCATTTAAATAACAGAGAAGTCCTCAGAAAAAGCTAGCGATGGTGGTGGAGCAACAACCATCGACATGAAGACTTGCAGATTTTGAATAAAGGGAGGTTTTTTCAGAGAACAGCTGTTTTTTGTGACATTTATCCACGGGGCTCTCTATGTCAAAATTTAGCTAGGATTTTAGCTGATGTTTGGAGAGACAAGTTGGAGAGCAGCTAAAATTAAGTTTAGCTCGAGCAGCGTACTAGGCTTTAAGGTGGAAAAAGTTTCACAGTTGTTTTTAAGAAAAATGAAGGTGCACGAGAATTAGGCCCACTAGTAGAGGTATTCCACTTAGCCAGGTCCCACTTAGACAGGTTCAACTGTATATACTATAATCATAACTATAAATCACTGGGGCTGATGTGTCCAACAAGATGTTCAATGCACTTCAATGAGTAGCAGCTGATAGTTGAGTTTTCATGCATGCTTTCTTATATGACGATGCCTGCAATTTTTTAATACATCATCCCACAATTTCGTGTCACGGCGCCAATTTTGTTTTTAAGCTTCTTGATATCTATTGGGTGGGTTGAACTGGGTTTTCATTATGTTATGTGATGTTGCTCTAATTGCTAGAATATCCGATATCCTTTAGCTGGGAAACAGTGAGGCCCTGAATTTTTTCTATCCCCACCCCCCTCGATTCTCTTGTCTTGCATTTCCAGTTTGACGCTCCACTATCTTAACATGTGACGTGCATCTCTTGTCGTCTTTATCCAGGAAACATCTTCAATGGCTCTTTCTCAAAGGGGTCCGTTGTGGTACTGGGATGGAACCACTGGCTGTTGGCGTCTGTTGCGTCTCCAGAGTTTTTAAATTAGAGTCTGACCACTGCAGGCTTACAAAATCTTCTAACAGCAAGTTTTTTGTTGTCAACTTCTTCTTTCAAGACTGTACAGCTCTGAGTCCAATCGCAACTAGATAAACGTCAGGATCGAAATTAACTCAAGTTTTTAAATTGTGCCTACGGTGTAGAGCGGTTTAGCGTTTGTGTTGAAGGGCATAAAAGCCGCTAGTGTGTCTTTTGTTTTTCATGCGGTCAGGAAGTTTACCTGGGGTAGCAGCATGTAACTTGATACAATTGAGTTCAGTCGATACAATCGAGCTCTGGCAGCACCTAATTTGTTTCAATCGATTGTCCTAAACCGATTATCCTCGATCGAAACAAATTAGGTGCTGCCAGAGATCGATTGTATCGACTGAACTCGATTGTATCAAGTTACGTGCTGTCACCCCTGATAAATTTAAGATGAAATGGTATTAACAATTGAGGGTTCATTGACTAACAAAGCTGTAATTGTAGGGTTGCTCTTTCTGCAAAGTTCTAAATGGTGGCAAGCCGATATAGAATCAAGTTGTCTGAACTCAGACCTATTTGTTGCTAAGTTCATCTGGTAGAATCTTGTGCATAGTTATTGGTTCACCAGACCCATTTTTAAGGTAAATTATGTTTATCTTTCTTAGACTTCGGAATTATCGGGCATTGGATACTCGTCGGTAATTAAGAGTGTCAACTCCAAACATTTGTTTTGTGTTAATTGAGCTTTAATAAAATTTAACTATTCGTCTTGTTAAATCCCGATCATTGAAAGATGAGGTTAGAGTCCCACCAACTAAGGTGCCAAAATATTTAACATCCTTAAATATGCATACCTTCCTACCTGGAACTTTTTCTGTCGTTTCAAAGTTTAAAATTAAATTGACAAAATTTCATTGAGTCACCAGCCTAGCTCTGAAGAAAAAATGCATGAAAAACATACCAATAGCCATCAAAAATTGCACTACACCTTCAAACACAAGAAATTATTTTCTTAATCAATACTAGACTCACACAACACCATTCAAGCCTAAAAATCGATGCATTAGAATTAAGTTTTATTAGACCCAACACCTTTAGACAGATCCCACCACTTCCCCAAACGAGTGGCTCTCCATCTAAAGAAAATAAATTTTTCTCGCCACACTCGGGCGTATACGTAACATTTTTTTTAATACGTTTCTTTTCATTAATTTCAGTTTCAAGGAGCGGGGCGCTCGCTACGCATTACTATCCCTTTCAGAGGAGCAGAAAAGGGTTGGAGTAATATCAGCCTCTCTCGGTAATCATGCGCAGGTCAGTCAACATCCTTTGTCCATATAAACTTTCATACGAACAATTAACACGCCCCGCTCTTATAGGCTCTTAGCTACCACGGATGGAAGTTGAACATCCCTGTAACTGTCGTCATGCCGACAGCGGCCCCGATTATGAAAATCCAAAAGTGCCGAAACTATCGAGCCCGCGTTGTCGTACAAGGCGTGGACATGGGCGAAGCGAAAAAAGCCGCCATGAAGATGGCGAATGACGAGAAACTTATTTACATCAATGGCTACGATCACCCGCATATTATGGCTGGCCAAGGGACAATTGGCTTAGAAATCCTGGAACAAGTACCAGAACCCGATGCTGTGGTCATTCCAGTTGGCGGGGGTGGACTCATCGCTGGCATTGCAACTGCAATTAAGGCCATTTCGCCAAAGACACAGATTATCGTAAGACTTGTAGAGTGTGTGAGGGGAACTCTAATCGATTGTATTTCCCGCACAGGGTGTCGAGTCGGAGAAATGTCCCAGTTTTAGTCGAGCTATGGAAAATTCCGGACCAATTCAAATTCCCGTCAAAAACACTCTGGCCGATGGCTTGGCGGTTCCCAAAGTTGGATACAATGCCTTTGCCACTGCCATACCACTGATCGATAAGATGGTGGTTGTCAAGGAGGAGTGGATCGCCTTGGCAATCCTGCGACTAGTGGAGGAGGAGAAGTGTGTGGTCGAGGGAGCTGGTGCTTCAGGATTGGCTGCTATACTCGCTGGTCACTTGAACGACTTGAAGGGAAAGAAGTAAGTAAATTGGTAATACGTACAGTGGCCGGGTAAGACGTGGTTTTTGTAGGGTTGTCCTGTTGCTGTGTGGAGGTAATATTGACACAACCGTGTTTGGACGGTGCCTAGAACGAGGTCTGGCGGCCGAGGGTCGTTTGGTGAAGTTCATTGTACAAGTGAGTGACAGACCTGGGGGCATCCATGATCTGTGTAAAATGCTATCCGATCTGGGGGTCTCGATTAAGGACATCATGCATGAACGTGCCTGGCTGAGGGATATCTATGCTGTTGAGGTGGGCTCTTAAACCTGGTTTAACACTTAGATCGATAATAATTTGAATCTACTTGCAGGTAAAAGTGGTCTGTGAGACTCGCGACTGGGCGCACAGTCTGGAGCTGAAGGAAGCCCTCAAGGCTCACTACGAGAAAGTGCAATTCACCGACGAACCATTGGCTATTCTAAATGACAGTCTATTCAATAAGAAGTGACGAAATGTATATTTATAAATGAAAACCGTTTAAATTTAAGCACATAAATAATCATAGGGTATCGCTGCATGAGTCTGTTTCTTCTTCAGCTTCCTCAGCGGTGGAGTTTTGCTTTTTCTTTTGGAATAGACGCCATGATTCTTCCATTTCGACAGTGGGATCTGATTTCTCCTCATAATCGTTTGAACAGAAGTCGTCTTGTATGGGAGGGATATGCGGTATGGTGATGTTCCTTGAAGTGTACTTGCATCCCCATCCGAGGTAGATCGAATCACAGTATCTCTCAAACGCAAACGAATACGCACCGGGCCATAGGTTCGATCGCATTATAGCAGGTTGATTGATCTTGTTGTGGACACTTGTGTATCGTGGACTCCATGCTCGTAGTTCGTCCGCATTTCTGTCTTTGTCGCATGAGGTGAAGAGTGCTGGTCCTGACTCTGCGCCAGTTGTGTCATCCTCCTCAATCATATCGGCCTCCTCTTCTTCATGCGCTTCGTCAACTACTTGCTGGGTACCCATGAGCCGCAGTGTTGCCTCCCTTTCCAATGCCTTCCTAGCAACTTCTTCTTCGAAGTACACCACTCGACCTTGCTCGAGAATGCTCGGTCGGACATGCACCCAGGACCTTGCTGTCAAAAGCTCTTGTGACTTGGGGTCGTATTCAAAATTCTCCGTAATGATCGCATCATTATCCAACTCCTCTTCTTCTTCCTCATCTACATCTTCATTATTTTCACCAAGCGTCTCCATTTGCTCTGCTCTGGTGAGAGGCCTATAGTATCCATTCGGAGTGATGTAGGTCCCCGAGGTTATCCTCGCAATCATTGCTCTCAAGTAGTGTTTTTCTGTTCCCGGAAATCTGGGATAGCATACAAGATCAGCCTCAAGGTGACCCGTAAAGAACTTCTTAATTGTCCTCGAGATGTGAATCTGTTTGGGGGTCACAATTGGCAGCTCTATCCAGTCTTCGCTGAGTGAATTTACGACGAAGTAGGCACGACGATTGAGACCCGTTCCGACGGCCTCTGGTGGTATGTCAAACTGAACCTCCACTTTCGATGTTGGAACACGCTCCTTTGGAGTCTGCATTTTTTGAAGCTCATCTTCTGATCGGTCTTGCCAGCGGGCTCCAGGAATAAGATCCACGTCCATTTTCATCTGAATGGTCTGCTCGCTACTTGCTCTAAACACCGACATCCTCTCCCTCATTTCTTCTCGCATCATGTCCAGGCGCTTGTCAATCTCAGACCTGGTGAGCAGAGCTTCCACTACGTAGTACGGCTTTCGCAACCCATAGATCTTTCCCCAGAAGCGTGCATGCACAATCGCCGGGTGATATTGTACTTTCTGTAACGCGCAGGCAAGATGTTGAACCTCCTCGAAAAGCAGGCCAAATCCGCACAACGCCCAGTAAAGATGCAGTCGCATAACGTTCTCGTTTGGTAGAAGTTTACGTTGAATTTTCTCGACTTCTAGGTCAAAGGCTGAACGTTTGTCGAGTCGGGACTTTTCTTCCCTACAAACATCATAGTCGTCGACATCGAAGGGTACCTGTGACAAAGTTAATTTCGCAATTAACCGCATTAACAAACGGATTTCAATTATACCTTCATCAATCTAAGTCGAAATTCAGCTGCTTTAACATTCACTGGTTCATAGTGCGTCCAGGGGAATTGTTCGGGAATTCGAAATTTCTGTTCACGCACAGTGTAACTAAACTCTTCGAAGTAGTCGACGATATTTGCGGGACGGTCTTGAACAAGCCGTTTTATTATGTCAGCCAAGTGATCGAATCTAAATGAAAAATTGTGTTATAAGCATGAAATTAGAAGAGAGGTCATATCTTACAGATTATCTCCTGTGGTCGAGCTACATTGCTGCATAATGGATATGGCCACATTGAGCTCATGTTCAATGTCCGGCGGTTTGTTTGTTTGAAGTACTTGTGCCACGGAAGGCAAATTGAAAAATCCGAAGGAAGAAACCTCGATGCAATCAAGATCTGAGGGGCATTTATTCGGATTACAGTCTTCTTCGGCACCATTTTCAAAACTTAACGCAGAAAGCTTGCGACAAAATGACATTTTTGAATTATTTATTAAAAAATCTGAGTTTTGGTATACAGGCGTTCTATGATATCTAAGAGCAATAGGTTGACTAATGTTGATTGAGTGCTTTACTGACTTCGATAATGGCTTAATGGGTTGGGAAAAGACCAAATTAATCAAAAGTGTGCAAAGTTTTTTCCGCTTTTAGTTGAATAACTAATAAAAGGTCTAGCCTTTAGAAGCTATCTAGTTTAGCCCTTAGAAGCTATCCAGTTTTCGATGAAGAGCTTGCAACTCCTTCAAAGCATGTAAGGTCTTGAAATGCAATTTTTCAAAAGGTTTTCGGACAAAAAGTTCAACTTGCAGACAGCTTTGATGAATGGACAAGCTCTAGTTACCTTCAATCCGGCCTCAAGTATCATTTCTAAGATAGATTTGCTCAGATTTCTGGCTGTTCAATTTAAAAATATTTACATGCCTACTCTTCCAATTACTGCGTCAATATTTTTTATCTAGCGCTGTCCGTCCTGCATCATAGACTCACTAAAGCTGCCAATTTTGGTACAAATTTGTTTTAACTTGAGAACCATTGCTCAACAATATATTCTTTGAACGATGAAAGGTTTACGGCTTCTTACTTTATATAGTCCCGTACCCTAAAAAACTGTTGTCTGCGGTCTCTCATATGTACTTTCAGTTATTCAGACCCAAAGTTTCGAAGCGCTCATTTCTTTGGTATTTTGACCGAACCTCTAGGTCTTCTTCTTCGTCACAAACCTTATAAGATCCTACTGGACCGTGTAAAAAATTGTAATCGACATGTTTTGGCTAAGTACAAATCTATACGCGCTATAGCCAAAAAACCTCTTACAAATACTTCTAACGTAGGAGAACCTTTCTGGTTTGCGCCCAGCGACGGACAATAGATCTTGTCGGATAAGATTTTCGTAGAATGGCTTTCTAGATGTGTTTTTTTATTATCGCGAAATTGGCGAACCTTAGAAGCTCCAACGCGGACATGCTAGTAGATATTTATTACCCACTTGTCAAGTCGCTGTGAAAATTTGTCTTTAGTAACCGAATTTGAAATATTCCCTTTCCTGATGCTGAAAGAGTCTTCGAAAAGAGGGAAGTTCAATGCTAGTGTAGGATCTACGATTAGTCGGACTGCTCGTCTATGCTGCCAAGAAAGTTTTACGGTCGCTTCGAGTCCAAAAGTCTTATGGAAAAAAAGGAGTTGCTTCCGCTTGGCATGTTATTTCGAAATGACTATGACTCCAACATTACAGTTCTTGGGATGGATAGGTTGGTAGCTCAATTAAAATTGTGGAACAGATGATGACTTTTTCTATGAAAAGGTAGTGAGCTCGATTTTAGGTCTGTTCCTTTACTTTTAAAACTGACGAATTTTTACGAATTCTTGCGCATTTTACTCATTTGACGTTCATCAACTAGAAAAAATCGTAAAAGAGAGCGGCTTCGAGAGAGCAAGATATTTCCCCTCTTACTAGTTTTTACTCAACAAAATTCTTTGCGTAAGAATTGAAACAACTGTCAGTCGCCTGAAAATTGACAGCTGATTTGAATTTGTTGTTTCTATTTGTCCACTGCAATTTATGAACAATCTGTTATTGTGCACAGGTTACTACAAAGGCGTTCCTTAACTTTTGAGTAAGTTTACCCTTCTGAGAGATAATTAATCCCCTCCACTATCATTTTGACAGTATTTTCCATTTTTACCACAAAAGTAAAGGAACAGACCTTTTATTTCCATTAAATATGACAGTTTGCTTTTCCCCCGGTTAAGATTTAACATGTATCTTCATTTAGTTCTGTGACATTGGCCGCGTTCCACTGCCCGCTAGACGTCTAACACAAAATATCCCAAATTAAAGAAAGCTCGCGCTAGAACCCTAGTCTTCGTCTTCGTATTTTTTTTTTATTTTGCCAACGATTTTCCTTTTACAGGTCGCTTTATATTTCTCAATGCAGCGGGTAGTTTTGATTGATAAAATTCCGTGGTTCCAATTATTTCCATCATCTACTACAATTTGAACTGATCTGTCAAGAAGAAAGAAATTTTGATCGTGGATACTTCTTTGCAAGTAGGCACCTGCTCAAATCAAAACAAAAAACTCGCATAAATCTAAATCATCGAATGACTCGACATTCACAAACCTACTAAAATCAAAAATAAATTCGCCTTCAATATGACAGAATCCCGTTCATTACAACCGAAATTTCCATCCCCCATTCCATCTAGCAGTTCAAGAAACCCTCACCAGTGCGAATATACATGCACGCAGACTTCCCTTGAAAGTGTTTCATCAGAATTTCTAGGTCTACCCAGCAAAGATGTCAAAACCTTACACTTTAAAAAGGCTATATCGCTTCTACAAGAGCCGAGCTCCATTACTGGTGATAATCTGTAAGAAATTTGGCCAACGCCCCTCTGATATAATCATCTTCATGTTGTTCCTTTAAGGTTGAATCATTTGACTGAAGTAATTAAGCGCATTATCGATGAACGTCCTTTAAATGTCATCGATTACTTTGAGCAATTCAGTCGAGATGTTCGCAGCCAAACAATTAGCCCTAGCGGTGGATCTGGAGCAGGTGATCGGTACAAGGAACCACAGTTCCTTAACTTGACTGAAGCCGTTTTAAAGCCAATAAAGGTAGCAAAATAAATTTTGATTTTAGCTCTTAGTGCAAACGACTTCAACCGTCACAGCTTCCTGTAACCTTATCCGACATCGACGACAACGAAGACATCGAATACGAGGAAGAAGCACAAGAGTTTGCTGTAGAATCCCAAATGACTGTCTATCAGTCATCCGATTCTTTAATTGAAGAGATTCAACGTGACCTGCAGCCGAATGAAAATGTCCTTCAACGTCAGCACTTATGGGCGTTCTGTGGACTCGGCTTTCAAATTGATGAAATCTTTCAACTGGCGTTGGCTGTACAAAAAATTCAGTATCATCCGACTGTTCAACATGCCCGCTTTTGGGGAAGAATCTATGGCCTTAATGGATCCTACTTCATCGTTGAAGCTACGCTTACTAAAACCGAGACTGGGATTCGTTCTAAGAGGATGAAGAGCGATCTGGTTAATGAGATGATAACCTTTATTAATAGAAGAGATCAAGGGGCGCCTGCTGCTGAAATAAACCCAAATCTTATCCCAGGCTCCTCATGGCAGCACTACTCAAAAGGCGAGCTTCAGAGAATGCAACACCAAGCCGCGCCTATACCTCGGCTAAAAGTTGAGCAGAAGTTTGAAGTTCCTGCAGAGGTTGTGGGCTCGGGTTTAAATAGGACCACTTACTTTGTTTCCACTTCTTTAAGCGAAGAGTGGCAGGAGCTGCCCATAGTAACACCGAAGCAAATTCAAGCTTCCAAGAAAATCAAGAAATATTTCACTGGCAACTTGGAAACGGATCTCTTAGCCTACCCTCCATTTCCGGGAACAGAAAAGAATTATTTGAGAGCAACGATTGCAAGAATCACCTCGGGAGTGTATATTGCGCCAAGAGGTTTCTATCGAGCACTGACGAAGAAAGAAAGGGCATGTGCTGCTAGAAATTTAATCGAGGAAGAGGATGGTGTGGAAGGGGAAGATGATGAAGAATATCCCAATAACGACGTGATAATTACTGAAAACAGCGATTACAAACCACTTCCTCTTGAGGAACTAGCTCGCCCAGCTAACTGGGTTCACGTGAGGCCAAACATTCTCGACCAGGGTCGAGTGCTCTATGTCGATGAGGAATTTGCTATCAGGAATCTTGAGAAAAAAGCCCTATTAAGACTCAAAGGCATAGATGTACATGATCAAGAAGAGGTGGAAGAGGAGTCTGAATTCGAAGAAGACGAAGAGAGAGTACTCGATGAAGAACAAAAACAGGCTCTGGACACAGGCCCCCGACTGCTTGCCGCATGCAGTGGTGACACCAATAAGTGTAATATTCCGCCGTGGACTTCACGGTACTCAAGTGTGTACAACAAAACCAATCAAATGATTTTAATGCGTTCCAATCTGTGGCCCGGAGCTTATTCCTTTGCTTCTGAGAAATTCAGCGATTCAATCTACCTTGGTTGGGGTTTTAAATATGTTTCGAGGGGGATTTCCTTGGAAAAACTCCCGAAAATTCAAGATCTCGATAGTGCAGATGTAGCTAGGGAAGCCACTGACCCCACTGTGCAAATGGAAGAAAAATGGAGGCTATGCCACTTGGAGAAGGACGCCACGCTCGTGGCTAACGAGGAGATGAGTGATATAAGCGTAGACTATGACGTCGACGATGAAGAAGATGAAGACTTTTGAGATTGTTATGTTGATATTTTGTAATAAATAGAAACACTCGATGAGGAGCAATTTTTTCTTAAATATTAGAAAGACAACAATCGATAACTTGTAAGCAAATACTCTGAATAGAGCCGAGCGTGGTTTTTATGTATAAAACACATTTGAGCACTTACTAGCTTTCAAGGACTATTAAAAAGAACAGTATTTGTTTTATATCTTTAGTTTGTTTCAACTTTTTGCCGATCTACTACATTTTTTTACAACCTACTGTCTTTTCTGTACCATCTGTCAAAATGAGCTTTGCTCGTAATTTTATTCAGCAAGCTATTTCGATTTATTTTTTTCGTGACGTAAATGCAAAAGGAAACACAGAAACAGAGTTCTGTCTGAGGTTGATAAAAGTTAAAGCTACTTTTTTTGACAGTTTAGGCATTTTCAGTCAGTTCCTTTTTCAATGACATTGGAAACGTTCGGATACCTAGTTTGTGTAAAACGTCAACTAGATTTGTCGGGACTAGGTATACGAACGCGTTAACTAAGTAAGTTGAAATTTTGACACTTCAAATTCTCAACTGAGAATACAGAATTTTCTTGCCTAGATTTGTCGGCTACCCCTCCATAAACGTCAACTGCAAAAACTAATCGCGTCACCAATCTGGGCCAATAAAAACGCAAACACATCTAGTCAGTCAGCTGTCAGACTTACTAAACTAGAAATCCAAACGTCCTCATTTCAAATGCCTTCATTCACCCGTTTAATGCACCGAGTACTTTCGTCTACTACTTTGTCGAAAGCACGAAATGTGGCTCGGACATGTGTCACTTCATTCATGCATTGAACTTTGTTCCATCATAAGCTATTAGGCTGTTCCAATTTCGATCTATTAAAGCACCAATCAATCAGCCGGTTAATTTCGTCGGTTGTTTTGAATATGCAATTCGCCGCCAAAATACCACAAAGTAATTTGCATTTTAAAATTCGACGTATATCTACATAAAACTATCTACAAATCTGTTAATAATCAAGCAGTATGCACAAAGATACGATGAGTTAATCACGCTTAATTACAAAACAAATTCGAGTGATTAGATAAAGATAGGGAGCGCTATTTGTTTGCTTGTTTTCCACAACGTTGAGATACACCCGTATTATTTCAATCTGTGTCACTTTGAAAACAGCTCTCGCTTGATACTGCAATCAGTTGTCATTGGAAATTTACTTCGAACAGTTCGTTAAACCGTGAACAAGTTGAGCTTCATTTTTTAAGAAAGTTTTATTTTATACAGACGTTAGGAAAAACTTACTTGTTGACAGGGTTACTGCAGTTATAAAAGAATGTCGGTCGTTCAAACAGGTAATAAAAGTTATCAATCTTCTTGGGCGATCGGGTTCACTCACGATAGTTTTGCATGCAATTTAAATGTTAGAGTATAGAGGGATAATAATTATATATACGTATCATGCGAAAGTGATTTACCTAACGGTGTTTCGTGATAAATTTCGGTTTGCGTGTGCTCAAAATGTGACCGTCAACTCGTTTTTTACCAAACTTGTGATCTAGTTGGGTTATTAGGTACTTTTTAAATAATGTAACCGAATTTTAAGGAAAAATCAATAGCGAGTATCGATTTTTTAAGGCCTTTTAAACTCCTCGGGCTAAAGGCTTTTGTAGTTTATTTAAGTAGTCTCACAAGTTTTTATAAAAAATATAATTACATTTTCAAGTTTTAGCGGATTCTTAATATTAATGCTCAATGTGTCTATAAACAAAACAAAATATTTAAGAAAGAGAGTAAATTTCAAATAGAGTACAGTAATCTCAGAAATAGTGTATAAAACAGTACTTATCTCTTTTACCATTTGTGTCACCAATAGGTTTGTTTGACGTGGGCCCTAGTGCGCACCAGTGTTGTGTTCGATATAGCACTCAACTCGCCCTGGTACTGAAAACCTGCATTCGATATGGCGCCCTTGTTGTGCCCTGAACTGACCCCAGTTAATTTGTCGGGGCAAGAATTCAGTGCTGAGTTTCGCTGTCATTTTGCTTGCTGTCATTCATTTTAGTATCCTGCTCGCGCTAAATTTTATCTCCCATACAAAAATGTCTACAAAGGTAAAATTTAGCGAGGCAGTTTAGCAAAGCAGTATCCTGTTCGCAAGCTAAATTCTTCACTTCAAATAGATGGGCCGATGAAAAGTCCCCACTCATTTCGCTCGCGAAATAAATGTCCGGTACATTAAATCGAAGATAAATTTTGACATAAAAAACGGAGGACAAGTTTCTGTTGTGTGTTTACTATGGATTTTTTTCAATGAAATCGCAGAGAACACGCAAAACCAACAAAAAAAACCTTTTGATGCGATGGAAAAATATTGCGGGGCTTGTTTGTTTTAGAGATACCTACTCAACTATTGGGGTCGAAAATTCTAATTTTTATTACACGTACAAATTAAGTTTACTGCCATTTATCTTGAAAATATAGTTATTGTCCCATCTAAATCATGTGTCATAATTTAGACACCATTTATCTTTGACGTGGAGAAACAAAGTGGAGATAGGGACGCTGAAATTTAGCGAAAGCGGGATACAGGCTTAAAACTTCAGGGCAGCATATTTTGTGTTCGATATAGTAGCCGAATTTTCAGGGTTATGCAGGGTTTTGGACAGGCGGGAAAATTAGCTGACACTTCTCAGTGCGCACTAGTGTGCACTAGTGCTAGCCACGTCGACCAAACCTAATAATAATAATGGCCGCGTTCCACTGCCCGCTAGATGACCAGCGGCATGTCAAACTTCATATAAAAAATTTGACATTTCACCATAGGCGCTACATCTAGCAGTTTTTGTGAAATATACCTATCCGCTGCAATGAGAGAGATAGAGACAAAAAAAACGACCAGTCGAAGGAAAATCTTTTAAACGTTTGCAAAATTTGCCGCTGCCGCTATGGCTCTAGCCCGAGCGTTCCTTCATTTGGGATATTTTGTGCTAGATGTCTAGCGGGCAGAGAAACGCGGCCCATATTAGTAAAAAGTCATCGCTTGTGATTCTCAGATGAATTTGCTCGCAAACGCAAGTCTCTTAACCGATGTCACCTGTCTCGTTTCCTGGACTATATAAAAAGTTATGATAGCAATATAAAAATGTCACTTGATTCGCTTTTTGTAATTGTATAATGTCTATCCCAGCATACGAGCTGATTAACATTTTGTCGCCCAAAGGTCTATAAATCGCGGGAGGTTCGGAAAGACGCGCCCATAATAAACGATTTAACGATTTAATTTTACTACAGCACAACGATATTTCTGTTTCAGTTCTGGGACCAATTAATCCAAATCTCTTGGGTCGTACACTCACCCACGAGCATTTCTCACTCGATTTCGAACATTTTTATTGCGCTCCACCGCTCGACTTTAAGGAGGTTTTCGATCAGAAAATCTCACTCGAAACTATCGGCTTCGTTCGCCAGTACCCGTATTCGAGTTTGGAAAACGTAAAATTCTGCGACGAAGCAACCCTAACCGCTGTCAAGAAGGACATCCTTTTGTACAAGAAATTCGGTGGCGGTAGCATTGTTGAAAATAGTTCTTATGGCCTAAAGAGAAATCTGGAATTTATGGTAAATATACAGAAAACGACTGGTGTACATGTTATTGCCGGAACTGGCCACTATGTTCATGATCTTCAAGCGCCAGATCAACTTAAATTGACAGTGGAACAGATGACTGACTTGTATTCCAAGGAGATCATAACTGGAGTTGATGTACCGAAGATTGGACCAGTCAAGTGCGGATTCATCGGAGAAGTTGGAAGTGTATATCCTATAAATGGTATGGATGTCCTTTTAATTTTAATTTTGGAGTTACTTCATGATTTTCTTTATAGAATTTGAAAAACGCGCCATTCGTGCCACGGGAGAAATTCAAGAAGTCCTCGGCTGTGGTGTGTCCTTCCATCCAGGACGTTCTGCTGAAGCGCCCTTTGAAATTGTTCGAATGTACTTGGAAGCTGGAGGCAAAGCGGAAAAGTGTGTTATGTCACATTTGGACAGTAGGCATAGGGAAAAGGGTTCCTTTGGTATTTTTGATGAATAAATCTGTTTCTTTTTAAGGAACAATTTTGGACATGGAGCAGCTATTCGACTTTGCAGCTCTTGGAACCTATATGCAGTATGATCTCTTCGGAACCGAGTGCTCGTACTATCAACTAAATCCGACTGTCGATATGCCATCAGATGCTCAGAGGATTAATAATTTGATGATGCTCATTGAAGACGGATGGGTGGAGAATTTGCTAATGTCGCATGACATTCATACTAAACATCGATTGGTAAGGACTTGACTACAGGATGTAGACACTATTGTTGAACTTGTATTATATTTGCAGACTTCCTATGGCGGTCATGGCTATCATCATGTTCACATGAACATCTTGCCAAGACTGTTCGCCAAGGGACTAACCTATCAGCAAGTGGAGCAAATTACTGTTGTTAATCCAGCAAAATGGTTGCAATTTAAGATTTAAATACATATTAACATTAACATAAATGTTTTCGTGTTCTAAATTATTACGACTATTATTAATTATATCATTTTTACCTGCCGTAAGCTACAATCATTCCAATTTATTTTTGATTGTAGGTATATAAAATGTGACACATTTTGCTTAATAAGATCAAGTCAAAGTGACATTTCGATCCACTTTCCACGTATGCAGGGATGCAGGCTCTAAACGACATCCGAACGCGTTTAGCTTATACAAGCTCTGTACAACGTTGTACAACTTTTGTAAATAAGGCTTTTCCGTATAAAGGCATTTTGGAGAGTGCATAACTTTGTTCCTTAAGTTTATAAATAAAGCTTAGTAGGTACGCAGCTCGAGCTAAACTAAATTTTAGCTGCTCTCCAACTTTACTCTCCAAACATCAGCTAAAATCCTAGCTAATTTTGACATAGAGAGACCTGTGGATAAATGTCACAAAAAACATCTGTTCTTTGAAAAAACCTCCCTTTATTCAAAATCTGCAAGTCTTCATGTCGATGGTTGTCGCTAGCTTTTTCTGAAGACTTCTCTGTTATTTAAATGAAAGACTCTAGCCCCCGGTACTCCTCATCGATGTATTCATTAAAATCACTCATCTTTCCACAGCAGAACAACAGAATAGAGCAATCTGTCAAAATTTAGCTTGAACAAAATGTGCCGACCGATCATTAAATGGGTGCGCTAAATTTTGACAGATACATGAAGGACACTCGGAAACAAAATTTTGATTTTTAGCTCGAGCTGCGTACCACTCGGCTAAAGGGATTCGCTTAAATTTAGCTCAGCTAAATTTTGGAAAGAATTTTGTATGGTAGCTAAAATTAAGCTCGAGCAGCGTACTAGGCTTAAGGCTGCTAATTTTTGGCAACAACCTACTTTGAATTTATTTACGATTTGAACTGTACTTTCTTTCCAAATTGATCCGCTAACAGCTAACCGCTAACGTCACCATCTACTACAATCCAGAGTACTGTCAAAATGAAAAAAAAACGGCACAGCTGAAAACTAGAAACATCAACAAAGTTAAAAATGACGGATCCTTGGTTGGTCCGTGAAAAAACAAATAATCAAGAATCCTCACAAAATTCCACGATCGAAACAAACTCAAACGAAGCGGTCGCTGAAAATACACAAACACCAACATCTTTAGAATTCGAGGATAATTTTTTGCCAACGCACAATTCTGCAAACGCATCCAATTTATTGAACTCTCAGCACAGTCCACTTCCGGACTCTGACGATTATCTTCAGTCTTTAGGTAAGTAATTTCAATTAATTTCAATCAATTTCAAAATGATTTCGCATTATAAACTTTTCCAGAGAAGAAACTAAAGAAAATCAAGAAAAATCCAAAAATCCTTGAAGCTCTGTCTGAGAAGCGTGCCGAGTGTCTACGAAATTTGCTCGAAGATAATTTGTTCATCAATAAGGATGAAAGTTTAGAACTAGATGCACCATTTTCGTCAAGTGATTCAGCTGTTCAAGAACTTTATCGACACATCCAGCCAGTGCAACCGTTGTCTGTTGGCGAAACGGTGCATATTGTAAAATACGATCAATTAGAAGCGGAACCCGAAGATATCGACCAGGAGCAACAAGCGCAAGAAGATTCAACCAGCGAATCGACCAGTCGTTAGGAAACTTTTGGCAAAAACATTTATAGAACATACTCAATTTAGCTGCTACATAGAAATAATGAATTCACCATTTGGTGAGGTTTTCCTCTTCCTTACGGATTTGGCGTGGAAAAGTCGCATGACCATTCCCATGCTGGTGACCACAGTCTTCCTTATCATGGATATACGTTTGCAAATCGAAATCAGCATACAATCGGGACAGGTAAGAAGCAATTTTTGTTATTATGTTAAACAGGTAGGCAAATCGATACTGAATGGTTTGACAATCTCTCACATCTTCCTAAGTCTTTGTCTGCAATTTTCGCAAACTGAAAGAGAGACAGATGTTTTCGGGGAGTACAGATGTTTTCACCTGCTTTTGTTCTCCCGTCGAAGATGCTATTTTTCTCCGTTCGATTGAGGTCACTCACAACGGCGAGACCCGATACCTTTGAGTAAGCATAATCTGTTGATATCCTTATACAACGCGAACGTCGTCATTGAAATTTGTGTGCCATTAAGATACACGACAGCTTCATACATGATTTATGGTCGTTTATTCTTTTAGTACTAAATTAGCCTTTGCTTTTCCATTTCTGATCCATTTGGGGTTTATTTCATACTTCGAACACCTTCCATCAGTCTCTCTTTGCAATTTGGTATCAAAATTTACTGCATTTAAAACATGTTTATACAATATAGCGTTTTCCGCAGCCTGCAGTGGAACTTGCTGATTTTGACGATATGGCGGACGATTACACCACAGGCAGCGAGGACGAAGACGACGATGATGAGGACGATGAGAACGGGACAGATTACGACGACGAGGAGGACAATTATCTGCTGCCGGAGGAGCCGAGTAGACTACGCTGATACAAATTTTACGTATATATTTAACTTAATTATTTTGTTTTTTTTTTATTGCTTTAAAACATTGGTATAATAAAGGGGATACAAAAATTAAAAGTTTGACATAAGATCTACAGCGAACAATAATGATTTAAAAATATAGCCTATGCACTTGGTTCGGTTTGAGTTTTGTGTTACAGAGCGGACACTTCTTGGTTAAACGAATCGCCTGAAGGATGCACTTCTGACAGAAGATATGTCCGCATGCGGTTGAACTAGGCTGACGGTTTACCACTGTTTCCATGCAAACGGCACACATGAGATTCGGCTTGTTGTTGGTATCTTGTGTTAGAGGCGAGTTTGGTTCAAACTCTTTAGTACTTTTAGCAGCAGCAGTAGTGCCAGGTTCAATCTTTGCCTTTAATCTGCGGGTTTTCGGCGGGGACACCTCGCTCTGGAATAAAGATGTGGCGGCCGATGAGCGGCGACCGCGTCGTCTTGGTGGAACAACTGGCTGCGCTTCGTCATTGACAACTGGTGAACAAAGATCAACGACAGCAGTTGTTATTCGAGCACTCGACGGTAGTGCATTGCCGGGTCGTGCGCCAACAAATACTACATCATCGTCATCTTGGTTTTCGTCCCGCTCCCTTATCGACCTAAGGAATCTTTGTACTAAAATGGGAATTAATTATGACCCCTCGCTTGCATGTGGACTGCATACCTTGTTCTATAGCATCTTCCCGTGCGTCCGATGGTGGTGTCGGAGGTTCTGGAACGCGATCATTGAAGACTTCGACTAGAAGTCGATTGGCACTGTCAATTAAATCATCAACTTCAATTAAATCGATGTCTACGAACGAATCGTCCACAACTGTTGCCTTTTATCGAACCGAAAAATAAAACTGTTATAGAGTTTAGCCAGAAAAAAAATTGTTAACACTTACCACGGCGTTTTTATCCTTTTCGGTTGTCATAATTCTGTAAAAATTTGTTTGTCCTGATGGTAACACTTAATTTTAGTTCTTAAAAGGGATTAAAGACAAATAACGTTTATAACAAATAAACAAATTCAACAATTTGGTAGCTGCCCTGCAGATAGAAATGCGAATCTCGCGTCATTAGCTTTTTTGTAAACAGTTAAACGAATTGTGCCACTGATTTTAATTTTATTTTATGAATAAAGCGAGCTACAACAAATAAAATTTTCCAGTATCCAATATTTCCAGAAAATTTTCCAATAACAAAATAGTACACGCACACTTGTTAAGAATTTGTGCTACACGGTGAAATGACGTTTACGAAATATAAAGATGCTTCTGACAAGTCACTTCCACTTGGGATTAATACCTACAGGAAATGTCAAGTAGGGCATAGTTGTTGTTGTTTCAAGATAAAAAAACACGCCTATATGTAGTTTTATTTATTAAGGCTGGTACGCAGTTCACGTGAAATCCGATTTTGCATACAAAGTTTCACTGCGAAATGTCAAAATGAACTTTCCACATGAAAATATCATTTCTTAAGCTATTTCACTTGGCTTTTTTTGTCCGTCGCATAAAATTTTTGACATTTCGGCGTGAAAATTTCACTTTCAATTGCACAGAACTAATTGGAGAGGAGTGAAAATTTCACTTCACTCGAACAGCGTACGGCGCAGTCTTTATGCCTAGGGCATAAATTTGACAGATACGGTAAAATTGGAAAGGCACTACCAAAACGCATAAAAACGTTATAGTTTTGTCAGCTGTCTTGTTAATATTGTAGGAATTATGGGAAAACTCTGGATTTTGATATTTTTTACAGCGATGGTCTGCGGAGTTTTGCTTTCCTATAAAGCTTTCGGACGTTATGAATGGACAATTATTTGTTTATTTCGTGTATTTATTTACTGAAACAAATTGGGGACGTTCAAGTATCTAGTTTAGTAAGTCTGACAGCTGACTGACTTGATGTATCTCAGTTTTGATTGGTCTGGATCAGTCACATGGGCAGCTGTGTCAGTTGGTAGGGGTAGGGGTAGGCGACGAATCTAGTCAAGAAATTCGTGACTGAGTACTAAGTTGACAGTTCGCATATGCGGCTGACGTAGAAAAAATGACGTGCCCGACCAATCTAGTTTTTGCGTTCAGGTTACATCCATTCCAGACCAATCTAGTTGACTTAAGATAACTAAGTTTTTGAATGTGCCCATTACCTCCCTTATTTGACATGTTCTTAAACAGTAATAGAATCATTTTCATGTGATTGCAGAAATGCTGTTTGCCTGAATTTGCATTTATATCCGTTAAACTTTTATCAGGTATCTATCATTATGTGTGGAATATCCATGACACTTTATGCGTGTGATTTGGGATTTAATTTTTACGCCTTCATAGGCATTGACTTCTGCAAACGGATCTTCTGTCCCTGTACGTGCTGTTGTAAAGGCAAAATATACAGAACATTTTATATCTGTTAATTTGCATATTGATTAAAATTTCGCATATACTTTCTGTTTGCGTTTTATTCGCTGGTTATTTTTCTATCGAAATTTTATTCGATACATGTTTGAGATAAACTTAAGTCCACGGAGCTCGATGCGATCCAAATTTTTATTTATTCAACTACAAACGAATTTATTCGTATAACAAAATTTACACATTCTATAGAATATAGATACCTACCTAATAATTATTATAGAATGTGTATATACCCTAGGAAAATTCCCTGCCTCTTCATCTGCACCAACCTTAAAAACTGTCAAATTAGGTTATGTGGGAAACTTCAATCAGTAAAACGTCAAAATATTAAACCGCATTTGTGTGTACGCAATTATTGTTTACTTGGAGAAAAGTTCAATTCTAATTTTTAGTTGACTGTTGCAATATAATAAAATACAGAATACCCCCAATCTTCATACACAAATGGGAGCTTTAAGTGGTGATATGGAAGTCGATTCAAATGACGGCCAGAGCATCGGCGATATACGGCTACGCCAAATCAATTGTGAGCTTAACCCTCTTTCACGCCCAGACGGTTCTGCGCTATTTGCTCAAGGTAACGGAAAGGACAATAGTTTTATTAGTCTGTATTTTAACCAGACTGTAATAAGTTTAATATTCATTTAAGAAAATATGCATCCAAAGCTGTACGATGTGCTGATTTCGCGGTGTATTTTTATTTCCTCCCAAATGTTTAAAGCGACATCTATTGACAACTAGTTTAAACATCTCCTTTTCTTTTAGGTGAAACTAGTGTACTGGCATCTATGTACGGTCCAATTGAAGCCAAATCACAAAATGCGAAAATTGAAAAAGCCAACGTTGAAGTGATTTACAGACCTAAGACGGGCTTACCAACAATTAAAGACAAATTTAGAGAATGCATAATTCGAAACACTTGCGAAACTGCTTTGCTGACGGCGCTACATCCAAGGACAACGATATCCATTCAATTACAGGAAATGGACAACCGTTGTGGTGTAAGCGATATCTTTTGATTTTTGCTAGAAATGTAACTATTCCTTTTTTCAACAGTTGGAAGCTTGTGCAGTCAATGCAGCCTGCTTGGCACTATTGGCCGGAGGTATTCCAATGAAGTTCACAGTTGCGTCAGTTCACTGCATAGTGGACAAGGATAGCCAACTTGTACTTGACCCCGACCATCGACAGGCGGTAGGTGCAATAGCACACTTCATCTTTGTCTTTGATAGCCTGGATAAGAACTTAATTTCGTGCAACACGAACGGACGCTTCAATATGGCACAGTACAACGATGCATTGTTGATGTGTAAGGCGGCTAGTGACATCGTTTTTAGGTTTTATGCAAAAATTATAGCCAAGTCGCAGAGGAAATCAATTGATTCTGTTATAAAGGAGGAATAAATATTGTTAAAAAAAGGAAACGGAAGGAATTTTTTGAATGAGAGAGCAGCTATCAAACTGCAAAAATAGGGGAAGAGGTATCTTAAATAACTAGAAGATGCAGTTGTAAAGAGGCGGGTAATCGATAGAGCCTGATAAAAGCCGATAAATTGATAAATGAAGAGCATCCCTGCGATCCTCAAGGCAAATCAAGTTAATGAGTTCGAGGCGGTCTTGATAGGTGGGAAGAATCAGGAGATCGTTCCAAGAAAGACCGCGGAGGGCAAATCAAAGAAAACGTCTTTGTATGTATTTGATTCTGCTTACATGAACTTGCTGAAAGGGTGATTTCATTTGGCTGGCGTATTCGAAGAGGGGGCGGTCAAAAGTGGTATGGAGAGATCTGGTCACGTAGGGGTCGTAGAATTCCTTTGATCACTGTTTTATGAAGGGAGAGAGAATGAGGAGTATTTAATGACCCTTTCAAGATCGTTTATAGTTAAGATAAAGGGAAGGGGACCTGATGACGCATTGTGGTACACCAGAGGTTGGCAGGAAATGGGCGGAAAGGAGGGACATGAAGCGAACACTTTAAAAACGGTTTGCCAAATAAGAGGATATCTATTTCAGCAGTATTGGTTCAAAGCCAACAACGCTGCGGGTTGAGGAGTACCTATGTCATGTTTCGCGTGCTTTTCATTCATTAGAATCTTTTGTCCAATATCGTTTTGCAAGTGCATCGTAGCTCTGTGAGGTACCTACCTATGGGAAATTATACTTCTATGGTAAGGACTAAGGAGGTTCCATTTCAGCAACTACGATCGCGATTACTTCTTAGTTCATGATTTTAAATTGGGTTCTATATTGCTTAGCTTCGTCAGTTATGCTGTGCTGTATCGCCTTACTCGGTATTGCAAAGTAAAATCCTGTTTTATTTCAAGATCAACACAAAATGACCCACTTTAGCTCTCGATCGTCCGTGTAGTAGTTCTTAAAAATCCTGCGTTCATTTTTCATTCATCATCTGACAACGTCTACTACAAACTGCAACTGTGAAACATTTTTCAATATTGGAAGATTGATCTCCTGCTTCATCTTTCGTTTCCTGTACTCCATCCAGTGTCATAAGCAGGCATAGGTTTAGGTATGCATCTCGGTCGAAGGCTGGCTGCTTTATTAAGTTAAATTGTTATAACCTAAAAAACCTTAGTAAAAGTACCATACGCATTGAACCACAATACTTATCTATACTCGTTCATTTACCAAATTCAATTACATAATAATCTACAATCGTCTCACCCCTACTTCCACCCACTTCGCAGCATCTTCCGCTTTCACTTTATCATTTAAAAAAGAAAAGAAATACTACAACTAGAGAAAGCAAAACAAATTACCATCGAAATACAAGAAAAAAAGGAACCATACCGACAAAAGCTACACCCCAAATGAAAGAAACCCCATTAAATCGAATCAGATCAATATCAAAGCCAACTTCTCCCATTTCCTACACCTTTGCCACTATACAGCGGCAGGCGACACTGTTGTATTCAAATTGCCATTAGAAGCGACGACGACTCCAACTCCAACTCCAACCAAGACCAATATTCGCCCAGCGAATAATTACCCTGTGCACCTTGCGACCGTGTCCTGTGTTCATTATTTTTTTGCCTTCGCCTTCGTTGCGCGATTTCCATTTGCCAAATTCGATTAGAAATGTAAATTTATCAAAAGACGAGGAGGTGGAATCACTTGAAGAAATCGGAACAATAATAATCGAAGTCATTCCGGACCGAAACACCACTCTCGATACAGAGATAGAGGAAGGATTCTCCCAGCGAGAGTTTGTTCCTTCCATTGTGTGTCGCTCGGATTAATCGAATCGGATAGGCTATTGTAATGTAAATTGATTAAAAGAATGCTAATTCGAGTGTTTCTTTGGCCATGTCGCATGTCGGTGAGTTGCAGTCAACGTGACACCACGTTAATTGAAATCGATGCTTTGGAGCGGTATTTTTGAGCCGTTATTTCGGGGGTTGTAATGCAATACGCTGTCGTACAACGTATGGCGGCGGCGGGCGACTGACAATACATTACTTCACTAGCTGACCCTTTTGCGATGTTTACAACTTTCTTGGGACTCCCGTTTCCTTTCCTGATCGATAAGGTGTGAGAGAGAGAAAGAGTCAGTATATTTTTTTGTAGCGGCTTACAAAGTAAGGGTAAGCCAAATTCGAAGGCATTGATTCGTATCCTTGGTCCTGATGAACGATGCCCATGTGACCACTGGACCGTAATATCTCAAACTGTCACAGATGGACCTATTTTTTCCTCCGATTCTATTTGAGATTGAGAGCGACGTGGGCTTATGCCAGATCCAGGAAGTGCGGTGTGCACTTAGTAGTGTTTCACATAAAGTTTGGATCGGGAGATCCGGAAAAAATGTGTGACCTCGCCTTGGAGTGTATAAATACCGAAAAGGCGGAAGATGTACTAATTTATGGACAAGGGATGTAGGCATGTTCGGATTGATGATAAGAACGACTATCCTTAGAACTATAGGAAGGTACCTATTTCTCAGTAAGGCGGCCGACGGTAGAGCTCTATTTGAAACATAAATTTATGTGTGGATGAATATACCTTACTGATATGATTCACTTTCTCTTAAGCATTTAATTATAAGGTTTATTTGTGAGCTCAACATCTAACTTTCACTTGTATAATTTCGCAGTCAAATTAAAAGCGGAGACCTGATAAACTGATGGTATAAAAAAGCTAAAGCGTTCAGAGCAAAGGTCTCCTAGCCTTAGCGCCCAGCTAGTTATAATACTATCTAGGTATCTCTTTACAACTGACTCGCATCTCAATAACAATGATCGACTTAGGTCGGCGAATAATTAATAAATTTAGCTTCTAACTGGTTTTCCACTGAACGCAGAGATTCAAATTTATTAGAGTTGACAGCTGGGTGACGTATTATGAGGACATTCGTATATTTCTTATTTAGTTAGTCTGACAGATGACTGACTTGGATGTACGTATTTCTGTTTTATTGGCCCAGATTGGGGACGTTCAAGTATCTAGTTTAGTAAGTCTGACAGCTGACTGACTTGATGTACCTCTGTTTTGATTGGCTTAGATCAGTCACATGGGCAGCTGTATCAGTTGACGTTTATGGAGGGGTAGCCGTCAAATTGGGTCGAGAATTTCTTCTGAGTACAAAGATGACATATCAGGTCTGTTCCTTTACTTTTAAATCTTACGAATTTTTACGAATTCTTACGCATTTTACTCAATTCTCGTTCCCCAACTCGAAAAATTCGTAAAAGAGAGCGGCTTCGAGAGAGCAAGATATTTCCCCGCTTACTAATTCTTACTCAACAAATTTCTTTGCGTAAGAATTGAAACATCTGTCAGTTGCCTGAAAATTTACAGCTGATTTGAATTTGTTGTTCTATTTAGCATTTGGGTAGAATATTCGCAACTGTCATTTTTCACAGGTTACTACAAAAGCGTTCCTTAACTTTTGCGTAGGTTTCCCTTTTTGAGAGAGAATTCATCCCCTCCACAGGAATTTTGACAGTCTTTTCCATTTTTACTACAAAAGTAAAGGAACAGACCTATCGTATTAAAAGCTATAGGTTCGTTCGGGTATTTTTTTGCAAACGTAAAGTTATTAAAAATTTGCTAAGATACTGTGCGAATGCGTTCTACCGAGAAAATTTTAGAAGTTGAGAGAGAAATCCATTTCCCCTCTTTTCATTTTTTCTTAATTTTCTACTAGCCGAAATTCGGCTTACTGAAAAATGAAAATATGACAACTGTCAACTTATTGACAGCTCTCAAGTTTGACAAGTCAAACTCGATTTTTTTTCGTCTTCAACGATGTCAGAGGAAGAAGTTATATGTAGTTGTAAAATTGTAAGTTTAATAAATACCTACTTAGCTTTTAAAAAATTCAGTGATTTAAAGAGAAAGTTGCTCAACAAGTAAACAAGGTACTTCAGAGCCAAATTAAAATGTCAAAATGACATTTCTTAAACTTTTTGTAAGAAAACCGGTCAGGTACTTCTCTTGAAATTGAGAGAATTCTCTCTCGATTTTTGAGATTTGACATTTTTAATTTTTCTATGCTAAAGACTGGTACGCTGTTCGAGTGAAATGAAATTTTCACTGAACTCCAAAAAGTGCTGTGAAATTGAAAGGGAAATTTTCACGCCGAAATGTAAAAAATTCAATGTCACGGACAATAAAAGCCAAGTGAAATAGATTAAGTAACGCCTCCTACAAATCACTTTTTGAAAAACAATTTTTCACTTTAACGGAGTACTGCCTAGTGAAATCACCTACGTGAAGTTGGCCCGCACTTTTTCTAGAATGAAAAACGTGGAATGCAGTTCGATAGACATTCGTTTGTAGTTGTTTGTAGTGAATTTTTTTTCGTTTGTAGTTTTACCGTTAAAAAGTTAGGACCATTAGAAAAAAATTTCCGCCCGCACTTCTGAGCTTTTGAAATAAAATCTAGCCAGTTGCAATCGAAATCGTTTGTAGTTGTTTGTAGTGAAATTCTTTTTTCCCAAAAATGTCTCATTTCGGAGATATTATGACATTTGTGTTTGCACCTATAACTATGAAATTCCAACAGTGAGAAATTATTTAAGACCATTAATGCATAAAGCATATCCCAACTTAAATAACTGCATTCAAAATATCAAAATCCACCCAACCGTAACTTAATAAAACGCAATCAAAGTCAAAAAGTGCATATTTTTAAAGTTGCGCCCATATATCAATTTCCCAACAACTACAAACAACGGTAAACACATTTTCGCAAACCAGTCAACCGTGTCCATCCATATGAGTCACTATTTGTCAATTAGCGACAACAACCAATGAATAAAGCCCGATTTTATCCAACAATTTTTTCTATTCCTTTAAAAAACATTAAAAAACAACCCCTTTCGAACAAATTATAGCAACAAAAACATAATGTTCGCTAAGTCTGTACATCTGGCTATCTAATACAATTCAAATTTTATGATTTTATCACAAAGAAAAGGATTTAGATGCAACTTAAGCAAACAGTAGCTCGTCATATAAACTCACATGAATATTTCGATTACTAAGCAACTTAAAATAGTGAAATCTATTTTTTTCTAATGCTTTCTATTAGATCTTTCTAATGGAATAGAAAAAAGTGAGATTTTATCAATAGATAATGATTTATTCGAAATTTAAGAAAACGGTTGAAATCGCCCGCGCAACCCGATTTAAGGGGACGGATATTTCAAATGCTAGACAACTGCAAACGATAAAAACCAGTTATTTGTTAGAAGGCATGTATGCTCTATCTAATGAAACCAAAAATATTAAATTTGTATCAATAGAAAAGAATTTATATGCAATTTAAGCAGACGAAATTAAACTGCGTTATCTCCGAAACAGGTCCAAGTCAAGTGATGAAATCTTCTATTTTTGATAGTAATCCACTTCACCAATCGAATAAATCATAAATTGTATCCATCAGCCTAACGGTTTATGATTTATATGAAATTTAAGCAAACTTGAAACTTAATTTTTTTTGTGAAGTTGGCCCGCACTTTTTCTAGAATGAAAAACGTGGAATGCAGTTCGATAGGCATTCGTTCGTAGAGGTTTGTAGTGAAATTTTTTTCGTTTGTAGTTAAACCGTTATAAAGTTAGAACCATTTAAAAAAAATTACCACAATTCCTTAAAACCGCGTTATCTCTGAAACCGTACCAAGTAAAGCGATAATCTGTTTTATTTTCAAAAGTGTTCCACTTCACTGATCTAATAACACACAAACTATATCTATTGACCTAACGGTTTATGATTTATAAGAGATTTAAGCGAAATTTTACCTTCCAACTTTCAGTGTCCATAACTCAAAAACCGTTTAACTACAAACGATGAAATTTTGAATTTATATTTTATGCACCTTTTCTTGTCTGCTGCATAAAATAGAAGACTGCGAACACTACAGGTCATATTTTATTTCAAATTTAAGGGAAGCCTAAAATGACCTTGACCGCCCATTTTTTAAGCGGTTCCATATTTCCATTGGTAACAAACTCTGGAAGTTGAAATATGTTTTTTTCCAATGAAACTACCCATCCCTGTCTAATAAAGTCAACAAAAATCATTTTCCACTAACGGTTTAAGTTTTTAACGCGATTTAATTTTCGATAAATTCGGTTATGAAGCCTATTTAAGCACCCCGATAACTTAAAAACTGTTTAACTACAAACGATGAAATTACACATTTCTAATCTATGCTTTATCTCTAATCGATGCTATCAATTAAAAGAAAATCCCCTTTACTGGACACTTTTTATTTGCAATTTAAGGGAAGCTGTTCGACTGACCATACTATTGGGACTTAAAGTTCGAAAGCACTTTTCTAATACAAAGCGAAAAATCCTTAATCGTTAGTGGAAAATGATTTTTGTTGGTTTTGTTCAAAAGGGGTGGTTAGTTTCATTGCAAAAAAATTTACTTAAACCTTCAGAACTTCCTAACAATGGAAATATCAGACCGCTTAAATATGGGCTATTCAGAACATTTCGGGCTTCCCTTAAATTGCAAATAAAAAGTGTCCAGTAAAGGGGATTTTCTTTTAATTGATAGCATCGATTAGAGATAAAGCATAGATTAGAAATGTGTAATTTCATCGTTTGTAGTTAAACAGTTTTTAAGTTATCGGGGTGCTTAAATAGGCTTCATAACCGAATTTATCGAAAATTAAATCGCGTTAAAAACTTAAACCGTTAGTGGAAAATGATTTTTGTTGACTTTATTAGACAGGGATGGGTAGTTTCATTGGAAAAAAACATATTTCAACTTCCAGAGTTTGTTACCAATGGAAATATGGAACCGCTTAAAAAATGGGCGGTCAAGGTCATTTTAGGCTTCCCTTAAATTTGAAATAAAATATGACCTGTAGTGTTCGCAGTCTTCTATTTTATGCAGCAGACAAGAAAAGGTGCATAAAATATAAATTCAAAATTTCATCGTTTGTAGTTAAACGGTTTTTGAGTTATGGACACTGAAAGTTGGAAGGTAAAATTTCGCTTAAATCTCTTATAAATCATAAACCGTTAGGTCAATAGATATAGTTTGTGTGTTATTAGATCAGTGAAGTGGAACACTTTTGAAAATAAAACAGATTATCGCTTTACTTGGTACGGTTTCAGAGATAACGCGGTTTTAAGGAATTGTGGTAATTTTTTTTAAATGGTTCTAACTTTATAACGGTTTAACTACAAACGAAAAAAATTTCACTACAAACCTCTACGAACGAATGCCTATCGAACTGCATTCCACGTTTTTCATTCTAGAAAAAGTGCGGGCCAACTTCACAAAAAAAATTAAGTTTCAAGTTTGCTTAAATTTCATATAAATCATAAACCGTTAGGCTGATGGATACAATTTATGATTTATTCGATTGGTGAAGTGGATTACTATCAAAAATAGAAGATTTCATCACTTGACTTGGACCTGTTTCGGAGATAACGCAGTTTAATTTCGTCTGCTTAAATTGCATATAAATTCTTTTCTATTGATACAAATTTAATATTTTTGGTTTCATTAGATAGAGCATACATGCCTTCTAACAAATAACTGGTTTTTATCGTTTGCAGTTGTCTAGCATTTGAAATATCCGTCCCCTTAAATCGGGTTGCGCGGGCGATTTCAACCGTTTTCTTAAATTTCGAATAAATCATTATCTATTGATAAAATCTCACTTTTTTCTATTCCATTAGAAAGATCTAATAGAAAGCATTAGAAAAAAATAGATTTCACTATTTTAAGTTGCTTAGTAATCGAAATATTCATGTGAGTTTATATGACGAGCTACTGTTTGCTTAAGTTGCATCTAAATCCTTTTCTTTGTGATAAAATCATAAAATTTGAATTGTATTAGATAGCCAGATGTACAGACTTAGCGAACATTATGTTTTTGTTGCTATAATTTGTTCGAAAGGGGTTGTTTTTTAATGTTTTTTAAAGGAATAGAAAAAATTGTTGGATAAAATCGGGCTTTATTCATTGGTTGTTGTCGCTAATTGACAAATAGTGACTCATATGGATGGACACGGTTGACTGGTTTGCGAAAATGTGTTTACCGTTGTTTGTAGTTGTTGGGAAATTGATATATGGGCGCAACTTTAAAAATATGCACTTTTTGACTTTGATTGCGTTTTATTAAGTTACGGTTGGGTGGATTTTGATATTTTGAATGCAGTTATTTAAGTTGGGATATGCTTTATGCATTAATGGTCTTAAATAATTTCTCACTGTTGGAATTTCATAGTTATAGGTGCAAACACAAATGTCATAATATCTCCGAAATGAGACATTTTTGGGAAAAAAGAATTTCACTACAAACAACTACAAACGATTTCGATTGCAACTGGCTAGATTTTATTTCAAAAGCTCAGAAGTGCGGGCGGAAATTTTTTTCTAATGGTCCTAACTTTTTAACGGTAAAACTACAAACGAAAAAAAATTCACTACAAACAACTACAAACGAATGTCTATCGAACTGCATTCCACGTTTTTCATTCTAGAAAAAGTGCGGGCCAACTTCACGTAGGTAGTGAAATCTTCACGTGGAAAGTTCATTTTGACATTTCGCAGTGAAAAATTTGTATGAAAAATTGGATTTCACTCGAACAGCGTACTGATAGTGAAGCAAGCCATTGTGGATTGATAGACTTCTGAGGATATTAAAAATATCGCGGAGGATATTACCCATTTTCTCTTTGAATGTCAAGCCATTGCTCGGAATACTAAAAAGCCTACGTTATAAGAAGGTACATCTTCAACAATTTGCAGGAGGTTGGTTCTTTAAACAAAATCAATGACAAAATTAAATTCTGTTTAAAATTGGACAAGGTTTTTGATCGTGAAAGTCAACCAAAAATCGCGATGGCCCCTAACCTCGAATAGGTATTTTAAAAAGCACCATGATGAGTAAGGTTAGCATACCAACTCTCATCGCCTAAGTTCAATGTACATATACTCAAAGTGAGCGAGGAAGCGAGGACCGAGGAGAATGCATATGTCCTGCAAATAGGTACAATATTTTATTAGCGGCCTTAAATGATGGTCTTCATTGGAACTCCAAATCTCACCACGAATACAGTCTTCATCCGGTTCCTGTGCATTCAAACGCTTATATATATTTGTTTGGGGTTTCCATTCAAACAGTTTCTCATAAATTACACCTTCTGGTGGTTGTGGTGGTGTTTACAAATAGGATAGATAGATATGCGCCACCATAACGCTGCTGGGCTCACTATCGCCCCGATGTCGTCCACCTAATTCGAAAACCAAAGATTGCTCCTTGGGGGATAATAATCACTAATGAAAACGACATTTAATGGCAACTACACAACAGATATGTGTAAGGATACCTTGCGTCATTTCCTTATTAAGGTACACGTTATATTATCAAACGACATGAACCTGTTCTTGTGTTTAGAACATTTTTTATTGGACTTGTGTATAGGCCTCCTAGTGTATTTGTGTGTACAAATGTATGTGCTCCTGTTTCGAGTTGACCATTGAAGACATTACCGTCCCAATTGTACAATTTATATATGGTGGGCCATTGTTTGTCCTGCCTGAATGGTGCTTTAAGTCAATAGAACTGTGCAGTTAGAGTGTATTAACGGATGTCGAAGATTTATTTGTCAATGATATGCTGCTTAAGGATACGAGAGTGGAAATGTCACCATTATTATGTTTGGCCTCATTGTGGTTATGGTAAAGCAGGCCTATTTCGGCAGTCAAACCGAGAGGAGTTGATATTAAAGGTGAATTCCAGGATATTTCCCCCAGCAAAATTTAAGGCAGAGTATGGTTATACTAATGAGCTCCCACCATGCCAATAGATGTATATACGTGCAAGCCATCATCAGTAGTGTGCATTCGAAAATCACTGCCGAAGATTGCCAACTGCGGAGACGAGACCCCATAAACTAGCGCGCTATGACAATAAGATGCCGCCAAAGCACGGAAGAAGGTGAATTTGAAAAATAGCTCACCATTCCACACAAGAGTTTATATCTAAATTACATGCACACTGAGTGGAGTCATTTGTCACAGGGTAACTCGCCTCTGAACTCCCCCACTGTTTCGGTGTGATAGCCGTTCGAGGCTTGGAGGCATACGTATAGTGTTGGGCCCCTCTCTGCGATGTCTGTGAATACCCACACCAAACTGGCATATCTCTGGTTCCTTGGGTAACTTTCAGGAGCTGTTCGTATCTCTGACAGCTTGCAATTTCCTTTTCACCCCGATACTATAACAAAGTAGAAAAAGACGACAACGACTACGACGACGACGACGATGAAGAAGAAGTTTCGAATTCTATTCCTGGTCCCCTATATCGAGGAGAAAAGATTGAATGAAATGAAGAAGCCTTGGAGAATGTATGTATAGACGGAAAAATATCGAAGGTGTTTGGTAGGTAAGGGTGCACCCGGAGTGCACTATTATGCCGCCATCACGTTGTTGTAATTTGCCGAGGAAGGAGTTCCTTAAAGTTGCCTGGTCTAGATTGCACAATTCAATGGAGTGGGGGAGTGCATTAGATGGATGTTGGTTGTGTGGCGCACTGCAGCCGTATCGTCAAACAATTGAGTGTGAAGTTTTGGGGTCATTATTTCTTATCGGCGCACGGAGAATATTCCTTAGAATGCGATGACCATTATAGCGTGACTTTGGAGATGTGAAATGCAGGATAAAGTTATTTTTTTTTCTCAACTTGGTGAAATAAATGGACAAAGGACGAATCGGTTGGGTATTGTGTAAGACATTCTATCGTCGGGCGGTATAGGTAAGGGTAAATGGACTGGTAAATGGAGCAGGTTTGCTAAAAAGAATCAGCTATAAGTTTAGGCAACTATGCCGATTAAACATGCGAAAGAGAGTTGCCCGGCTGGTAGTGATTGAAACGTCTTTATGAAACTGTCATAATACTCACCGAATATGGGTCTGTTCCTTTAGGCGGCTCTCCCACTGCGACAACAAGCAATAAGTAATAAGCAACTAGCAATAGGCAATAAGCAATACGCAACTTTTATTTTAACCTATTCTCACATTGAAGCAATAGTGTTGCCAGAAATTTCTACGTGTCATGTCATCCGACGATTTCGATAATACGATTTTGCACCCCTCATTTACGAATTTTATATATATTTAGGTCTGTTCCCTAACGATAATGCATTCGAACACTTTATTCAAATTTAGTCAAACTTCGTTCCTTTACGCAAAATTTGGGCAGAAGAGAGCCACAAAGAGAGAACAAAACATTTCCCCTTCATAAAAAACCTGCAAATAATAGCCCAACAAATTTCTTTGGGCTAGTTTGTTATAACTGACTCTAGCTGTCAAATCTGGCAAAAGTCAATTTGAAGTGGCAGTTTATTATTAAAAATGGATAAATCCGCAAAAAAATAAATACTTAGCTGAATCCGAATTTATTTATTTATACATTCATGTATAATTTATTTATTGGTTTATACATTTATTATTATTTTAATTATATTTTATTTTATTATTATTTTTTTTTCTTAAATTGAGGTTTTTTAGTCGTTTAACTGAATCCGAATGTTTTTCAACGTCTGCGAACTGGTATTTTTTTTAAACCCACTGACGTTCATTTTTGAATTTCTCGCATATGTTTTCAACAAACGTCTTGCCAAACTTTCGTTCCTGTACTTTTTGGTTATATTCTCTTTTTCTGAGAGAATATATCCCCACTCCTTGATATCTGACCTTTTGCCGAAATTGGCCCAAAAAGTAAGGGAATAGACCTGTGGTGGAAATATTTCAAAATTTATAAAACGTAGTTCTATACCGACATGTCACTACTCGCAAATTTTGATATACTACGACGCGATATATATCGCTATTCAACATGCGCTGTGTATCGCCAGCAATAATGTTGCCGCAGTCAGCAACATTTTTCGTTCAACCGATATCGAGTTGCTTTAATGTAAGACGCCTAATTTGATTCAATGTAAAATAACTGTTTGCGATAATATCGCATGTTTCCTATTGCCAGTATATAGCTTGTTGCATCAGTGGGAGAGCTGCCTTACTTTTAAATCTTATATATCTTTACTCAGTTATCGTTCCTCAACTCGAAAAATTCGTAAAAGAGAGCGGCTTGGAGAGAGCAAAATATTTCCCTTCTTACTAGTTTTTACAACAAATTTCTTTGCGTAAGAATTGAAACAACTGTCAGTCGCATGATTTGAATTTGTTGTTCTATCTGTCATTTTTCATAGGTTACTATTTACAAAAGCGTTCCTAAACTTTTGCGTAAGTTTCCCTCTTTGAGAGAAAATTCATCCCTTAAACTGTCCTTTTGACAGTCTTTTCCATTTTTACTACAAAAGTAAGGGAACATACCTAATATGCCACCAAATGTCAGTAAAAACGGTAGCGCATTCCTTATTTTTAATACTTAATATTCATTCCATTGTGTAGATACCTTTGTAAATCAAAAGCTCTGTATTTTAGTGATTTGTTACGTGTGTGCCAAAACAATTCATGCGGGAATTAGTCAACGAAAATTTACCTGTCATTTGGTACATACTTTATAAAAATCGGTTGGAAAATATCGTCGCAGTCGGTACGACAAAAAGCAAAATTAAACTGTAAAGTCGATTGGGTCAATCAGCTTAGACCAAGCTGTTGTAAGCCCTGCTGACTATGTGGCAAGCCCTGAGCTTAAACATGGTGCCTCCTCAGCAATCAGTCTTAAGGAAGTCTATGGAAAGTTCATCACTGTCATAACGATGGTCGAGGTCATGTTTTGATTAAAAACTTGATTGGTACGCTACCCGTTCAATCCATGGTTTTACCTGTCAATAGTCTTCCTGATCAATCGTGTCTTACTTCATCAGCGACCATTCTACATATGAAGCTGTATGTCCACTAAAATTCGCCCAACTCCCAGCCAATTCACACCACCGCACCTTCTGACAATAAGTTATTCGCCTTGGCAAATTGGCTCCCGTCCTTGGCCATATTGCTCCCCTTCCAATGAAAGATTCTTTATTACGCTTCCTTTATTAACACATTCATCTTAATTTAGCCGTCTAATTAATTCACCTAAATTTCAAGAATCACAACCATTTCGGAAAAGAAATCAGCACACGGGAGATTTCTTATTACACTTTTATCCACCTAAATAGAATTAATGGTGCAACACACACACACACACACAAACTATACCACAAAGTCCACTCACATTCAGCGATTGGCAAAAGCTGGAAAAGGCTCAATTTTCGTCGAAAGAAAATTACAAATGGCGCGTCAATAAATGTCGATATGTCCTTGCGACACTACCCCATACCGCCACCATGAAATTAATTTATGCCTCCAATTACCCTTCGATATCAATAAAACACATTCATCTCGTTAACTGACGCCGCAAACTGCCGCTAGCACCTTCTTAATATCACCCCGTCAGAGAAGGTATGTACCGACCCCCGGGATGCTGCTACAGCATCTCAAGCAATCGGAGCAAGAAAAAAGAATTTCCATAATTTTCCGATATCTATGCAGGCGGGCAATTACGCCATAATTAGCGTGCGCCCTCACGCTGGCTGCCGAGGCAATTTGAACGTCATCGATTGCTAATTGGATCGTTTCGACAATTTTGTGTTGGTTCTCTCCATTCGCCGTGGTCTTGGGAGTCCTTAGCACCGCTGACTCACACCTGGTTGGCGATTTTGTAATAACCACAAATCATGTTGTGTCGTTAGACACAATTTTAACAGCCAGCCTATAGACACGCCTCTTCTAATAAGAAAACGGATTTCACACACATGTCGAGCCGAACGTTCTATGCTTGCTCTTGATGTGAAAAGGACATTTGTAGCGCGCTCAGATAAGCCCTTTGGTGCGGTCATCTCATACATTTAAACGATTCCACAATGCGATGGACTGCGTGTATACGCTTTATAGGGAGAAGGGGGCCACAAACACGGCCCAACCATCGGAGAGTACATCATATCCTTTTTGTGTTTTTCGGGGGGAAGATTGCTGGGATTAGATCTGCTGGGAATGGTAGAAATATGAATTTACTGCATATTAAAGGATATAATAATGTCCTGGGTGAAAATATGAAATTGCTATGGCAAGTTAATTTCTATGATGGCCGTTGGTATTATTGTTCTTGTTATATTCGGAGAGGACGAGCGCACTGCCAACAAAAGGATAATGGGATTTCTTATCTTAGATATGAATTGGTTGTATCTCTCTAAATGTCGGAGAGTTGTTGGTGTCTTCTTTCCGAATCGGATGGAGGTTGGGGTTTTCTTTTTCGTTTCATAGAGTCTATTGGTCCTTTAGAACATGCATTAGATGTGGAGTCGGAGCCGAAATGAGTGGTGGCATGGTTTTCACTTTAAGATAAAGAATATCCGTTTGCTTGCAGTGGATGCGGCTGCTTTGAATTATCGGCGCTGGCCAGGAAGTCTTAGGACAGAGCGGAGTTTTTAATATTCAAAGAATGAGTTTGGGTCGGCGATTAATGGAAAAATGGAATAATTGGTAGATGGTACTTGAATTCAGTTAGAAGCAAGTCTTTTTTGATGGGTAAACAATCGTGTATCTTCATATGTATTTGTTGTACATACCTACTAAAAAAACGAAGCAAAATCAACTCAAAACAAGCTTCAAAAACTTCAAAGACTGGCTTGTGTATGCACTACGAGCGTATAATGAGAAAAACTCCCACTGCAGCGCTGTAAGTTGTCCTTAACCTCACAGCGTCACAGCCATCCTAAACAAAAAGAAGCCATGACAAATCCCTTTATGCTCATATCTGGAAATACAGAAAACTCCAAGCTAATCCATGCAGACATTGTTATCGAACTAAGAAAAGATAAAATTCCTGGAATCACCATGACAGACAATTCTGTGGCCACGAGGAATAACATCATAAGTCGACTTATGTCGAAATTGAGATTTTTACACAATCTGATGCGCAATAAGCGATTCTATCTGTCATTAATTTTTCATACTTTTATCTCTTACGGTTTATGAACTACACGCTAAAGAGTTTTTGTTTTGTACTTGATTTGTAATGGCAAGCCAAAGATTTAAATGGCTCTCCTGAAAAGTTGCAAAAACTGACTTATGTCGTTATTCCTTGTTGCCACAGAATTGTCTTCTCAAATTCAAATGCAACCAAACCTTCAAGGTCACATTTCCAAATCGCCAGAACTGGGAACAGAATAAACCAACATTTCTATATCAAAACCGGGCTGAAAAACAGGGCCAAACACTGCAGGACTAATACTGAAGGTTACAGACAAGCCAAAATGATCCTGGCAAATACTTCCCACAAGAACAAAACAACTCCTAATCCTAACTAGGAGTCAGATTCGTATACAGTCACAGGGTTTCTCATTGGACATTGGCAAAAAACACATCATGACTATGGGAAAAACACATAAAACTTGCAGACTATGCAACGAGGACGAAGAATCAGCAGAACACATCATCTAAGAAACTCTACTTTGAGGCAGAGGACGTACCTGACAGCGCGTTCAAAGATCTACTAGAATTCATTACCAAGTCCGGTATCATGAGCGAGTTCTAATTGGAGGAGGAGGAAGAGTGTTATGGTTACTTGCTTCTACAATGTAATTTATTACGTAAAGGTACCAGAGCTTAAGGACTAGGTTTCCTTAACAATTTGCAAGACGATGTAGGTATACAGTTTTTGTTCATGTTCAGTAACTGACTGCTTGATTTCCTTTGTTAACAAGAGAACGGTCAATGTTGACGTTTACAATCGAAAAGTTTGTTGAGGCCATTTGCGATGCCTGCCTAAATTTTTTTAAAGGTTGTCCGTCTGGAGAAACTCATATAAGGATGAATGTTTCGGCTTTTGTATTAGCAGTTAATCTTCCTTTTGCTCCGATCTATAGATGGTCCAATTTTCTTGAAAACTTATCTTGAGAGACCTGTTAAAAAGTGGTACCCTCGAAAGTCGTCATCCCTCCCAACATAAGTCGATTAAAGTTGCTGAATCTGCAGACTTTGGAAAAACGAAGAGGAATGTCAAAAGCTTTACTTTTATTTTGAGTCCTGTGTCCTGAATCCTGACTGGTAACGTCAACTCCACCTATATTCTCAGTTCTAGACCGAGGACAACAAGGAATCCAATTTTGTTTATATCAAAGGCCGTCTAGATGTAACTTTTTGAAGCAATGACTCCATCAATAACCTGACGATGGATTTATTATGAGTGAAAATGTGATTCATTTTAACCTAATAAAATGCAATTAAAAAAATATTGAAAGAAATGTGTTTAAAAAAACTAGCTTAAAATAAAAATCAAAAATTGATTAAACGTAAAAATAAAAATAAATATTTTGGCGGGACAGGTCTATGGGACCCAAGGCCTAGATTCTCACAACCATTCGTTTTGTGTGGGTTTTCAATTTTTGGGACGAATGGAAGGGATCTACAATTTTACGCCGAGCCCAAACGGCTAATTGAGAAGCTCTTTCATGACAGTTTTACTCTCGGATGTTTGTCAGACGTTCGCGAGAGGTGGCGCAGTGGAAAAAAACCTTAAGATGTAATTTTGCCCTTTCGGGATTCGAACCTGAGACCCCTCGCTTAGTAGCCCAACACACTACCACTAAGCCACTGCGCCGATTAAACGTAACTTATGTTTATTAATTAAAATAACTAAATAAATAGTATGACGACCGTAAGGATCAGCGTTCTTTTCCTTTTATAAGGCTTTTTGCGAATTCCGCAGCTCCGCCCAAAGTTTCTGATAAAAGTCTTGATCATGTCTTGAAACAGCCACCCGCATTTTCTTTACAAATATCCCCAAGTAGACATTTTTATTTCTGAACAGTTCTGAACAGTCTTAAAAAAGTCTTCAACCAGCAGTGCTTTGTAAACTGCTCAATGAAGCCGAATATTCCATAGCTAATAGCAGGGGGTCTTGTTACAGTTTGTTTTAGAAAGTCCCGATCATGTGATCCTTGTTACACAATTGTTTTTCACATTCCGACTTGAAGATTGCACCTGTTACGAATGTTAACAACAAAAATAAATTAATTATAAATATCCTACCTTACCCACCAAGACTAGTTCTATGTTTTGAGCACGCTGTATTATCCTGTACTAAATGCTCACGCATTAGACCAACATTTTGTGCTAAACTTTAAGCGGAAGCGAAAAAAGGCTAGAAAGAGTAGGTAGCTAGCTAGAAAGTTTTCACTCGACATTTCTTTTCCATTGTGACGATCACCGAGACCAGTTGCTGGCAGTGCAAACATAAATTGTTAGACTGTAGATCCCAAGCAATTTAAATTTTCTTTGGTTTTACCTTTCCTCTTAATAATAAAGTCAAGTGATTTTAGTTTTTAATTAAAATATTAAAATATAATAAGACTAAGGAGTTAAGGCTCATATTACTAGCCGGCTGTAGGCGTTCATTTCGCTGATTTTGGATAAACAGAAATTTTCTGCTTATCGCCTCTTCCCCCCCAGACTGCTCCACTGTATATTACTGGATTTTATCGATCAGTGCCACTGAAGAAGTGTGGCCACGTGTCAGACCGACACACAGTAAAAAAAACACCTCGAGAGAGTCTTAACTCTCCCAAACACTCAAGGCCAGCTCATCAACCAGCTCTGCATCAGAGCAGGTCAATCAACACTTTCAGTGGAACACATCTACATAACCACATAACCAAGCACACAATCAAAACAGACCAACATAGAAGAGAACGGAAAAAAATAGCTCTTCACTGCAGCGGCGAAGTCATTTCGCCACGTTGATAGCCACGGCACCTCACCAAGCAACATATTGCGGAAGCGAATACCCGTGCCGACAATCACCAAGCTTTCATCTCTACCAAGCTACCAGCAGCTACAACACGAACCGGCAAGCCCAGTCGCATGTCTCAAGCGGTTCGTAGTCGAGCCCCCTTAGCCCAGCATCATCACCATTATCTCCTGCATTGCATGCAGTAAGCAGTAATATTTTGCTGTCTCAACAGCCTATGACGTTGGCAAGGCAATAGCCAAAACAGAAGACGGCTAGTCGTCGAAGTGGATAGCACTTAGGGCGAGTAACCCGCGCTCGATCGGTATGGTAAAATTTACGTGTATTCTATGTCCCATCTGGTCAAATTTTGATTTGGTAACGTTTTGTGAAATTTCATTGTAAGTAATATAAAAAAAAGAATAGATAATGTACTTTCTAATTACCTAATTGCCATTGTACTTAGAGATTTTCACTTATGAGTATTAGCTACATCTTTATAAAATTAAAGTAATCGAAGATTTACTAAATACATATACACTAAACTATTTCTAATTACATTTAAACAGATTCCAACGAAGGATTGTGCGCACAACACTTCAACAAAAGAAAACATATATTGGAATACAATTACACGAACACTGACATCACAGATACACGATTAAACTAAATTAAAATTTCAACAAGCAATATCCTTAAAGAGGATCAAGAAAAGTAAGTCTTTTGTTACCCAATTTCTAAAATTTACTTACATAGAAGCATACCGAGAAGTACATATAGTCGTATCTTAAAAAGCTAACATTTAATTAAAAAGGCAATCTCTAAATACAAAACAAAAGAAAAAATTATATCATAAAAGTAAATATTGGCTAAAATTTAAAATTTCTTTTCCATCTTACATCTACTTTTGTAATTTATATCCACTAAATCAATATATATTAGATTAAGAATTGATACTTACCTACGTAGGTACTTATTTAGAATATAATACATTGAATCTATCCTAGCGTTACAATTTACCATACCCATTCATGAATTTTGATATCCATTATTAGTTTTTTTTTTAAATGAAAACTTTTAGATTAAGACCAAATATGAATAAATTTGTTATGTTAGATTGAGCTAATATGATGGTCTAATTTTTAATTTACTTGGGGCTGGAAACATGCTGACTTTGCTGACAATTGGTTAGGTTCTATTCGTTTTACATTAGGGGCAGCTAAGTTAAATTGCGGGTATTTTAGTTGCCAATGGTGAGTCACATTGTGTGATTTGGGAGGGTAAAAGTATACCCAATGCGGCATATCATCCGCCGAGCATAAACACTATAATTTTGATTGATTGATTCTTATCTGTACTGTTTAGTTGTACTTCATAGGTACTGTAGATATGAATCTTGGCATGAGAATTTTTGTTCTTCGAGTTGCTTTTGGTATTAACAGCATTAAGAATCCCCCCACATCCGGCGAGTTAGACCGAGCCTTGCCGCAAGCATGCCAAGTACAATGCTTTGTTAATACGGTAGATAAATTGATCTGATATCCTTATCATCCTTCAGATACGCAACAAGAAGAAATGGCGCCCAACAACGTGATGGCTCGTTGCTTTCAGCAATAAGCTATAATAAGAAATTTTACTCTGATTTAGAGAAGATAGCAAAGCAGGATAGTCCCGGTATTTTACATTTAAGTTGCAATCCGCGTTGCGCTTGCTTTGTTATCTGATTAGAATCAAAAACTAGTACAGTAGCATTTGTCCATATGTGTGATTGAAGTTCGACATAGTGTTGCATGCTACAAATAACACCTTTCATTTCAACTATTCATTCATTTCATTCTAGTAAGTCCAAGCCTGATCTATTTATTGATCGGCCCTTTAGTTGCTACTTTAGATACATTTTCGGGAGTTTGTCCTTTCATTCTATGAAAGTTGCACTTCCAATGACAGTTTAGTTCGTAGAGTTAGTCAATCATTAATTTAAGTCAGTGCGTTTAGTAACCTAACTTAACGATAGAAGTCAGCTTTGTTATACCAGCCCCTAGTCATCATATATGAAGATAGTAAGACAGCAAGTTAAAACACTTTAGAAGACAGTTTTATTGGAGTAGTATATAGTATGGATAGATCTCTAAGGAGTAATCGCGGAAAACCAAGAAATTTGAAAACCATTAAAACCACCACATTTGAAAGATCGAGTTCCTTATCGCAACTAAACCATTCGCTAGAAACAGAAACCCCATTAATAACTAGACCCCGAATTCTAAGAACACCTGATAGACCAACAACATCAACTACCAATACTAGATCGAAACAAGGTAACACGCAACAGCCTAGTACCAAACTTTATAGTTCTCAATCCCAATTAAATAAGTCACAAAGAGAAACTATGGAGCAAAGCAGTCATATTCTAACGTCTGAAGCTGGTACATCTTCTGGGTCTGTTACTATTCCCGAAGCCAGTTCAAACAATGTCTCTGTGCCAATTCCTGGTTCAAGCCATAGTAGGCCCACTGAAAATGCAAACGAAATCTTAACCTTACCCCAAACTAGTAGTCTAAGTGCAGAATCAATTGCTGCTGCTTTTCAGCGAATTCAAGAGGCCAATCAAAGAGTTTACCTGAATGAACTAAAATCTATTAGGGACACTCTTGTTGAACGACTGGACAATTTAAACCTAAATAATAGAATGCCTAGACCAATCGAAGAACGTGTGCTAAACCAAGCTCCATTAACTGAGTTTGAACAATTTTTAAATGCGTCAGTCTCGAGTCATAATCGACAACCAGAAAATCCACCTGCGTGTAGTATTCATTCGAATCCCAACTCATCATCGTCTAGTCAAATAGTTAAAATAGATAAATGGCAGATATCATTTGATGGGAGTGGTAACGTTGATGACTTCTTATTTAAAGTGGAAACACTAAAAGAAAAGTCACAGTGTTCATGGAATGATGTCTTAGCTAATTTTCATGTACTTCTGAAAGGAAAGGCCGAGACATGGTTTTGGTTCTTTCTTAGAAAGAATCCCACTGCTTCCTACGGACCACTCAAATATGCCCTAATAAAAGAATTTGGTAAGACCGAAAATGACCACGATACAATAATTAAAATGCTAGGTCGTCGTCAAGCTTATAAGGAATCATTCGATGATTATTATACGGCATTGATAACTTTAAATTCAAGGTTGCATGAACCAATGAATGACTTCAAAATTATAGACTTGATAAAGAAAAATGCGAAGGAGAGTCTAGGACCCCTACTATTTCCCTACCAAATCAATAGTTTGGAACATTTACGTGATGTGGCACGTAAAGCCGAAACATTCCTACAGCATCAAGCATCGCAGAGATATCTACCTCCTAAGCGGTCGATATCTGAAATTGAAGATTCGCATTTGATTGACAAAGATAGCAATGAAATCTGTGATGAGCAAGATATTTCAGCCTTAACACAAACTCGCAGATCATTTAATTCTAGGTATCCCATGGATACATCAAGATTCAGATGCTGGAATTGTGATCAAACGGGTCATTCATTCTACGATTGCCCATCAGATAAAAGAAATCTTTTTTGCTTTCGATGCGGCGAAAAAGACACTGCAACACCAAACTGCAAGAAGCATCCGGAAAACAAGGATGTGAGCGAGATGGCTACCGGGGAATCTCGTTCGTTTACACAACTCCCGAGTCAACAGAACCAATTCAGTCATTAGAAACGCATAGCGAATCTAATGACTTAAACACCCCTGACAGACCTAAAACCAGTAATATTGAATTATCACGCGTAGTTATCGCTCGACGAGTCACTGATAAAACTAACACCTCGATGCAGACAGATACCCCAAATCTTTCATTTCATCAGAGAATGATCAACTACCAAAAAGTCAGAGCAAATATTTTTGGAACTAATCCTAAACCCGTTCTTTCCAGTAAGATTTTAAAATGTAGAAACAGATATATTTGCCGACAGAAACACAGAAAAAACTTAGAAAGTACATTCCTAAACGACAATCAAGACCTTAGACCTTTTGTTAACATTAAACTAGGATCCGAAATGGTATATGCTCTGCTAGATTCTGGAGCTTCTGTAAGTGCTCTTGGCAAGGATTGTTTAGAATTTGTTAAACGTAATGCAATTCCTATAAAGCCAATCAAATCGCATCTAAGAACTGCCGATGGAACCAAGCAAGCTATCCATGGTTTTTGTAAGATACCGATTTCGTTTAATAATCTAACAAAAACAATAGACTTTTACATCGTACCTAGCCTTCAGCAAAAAGCCTACCTAGGTATAAATTTCTGGAAGGAGTTTAACGTGGCTCCTCAAATCGTTTCTGAGCTAAGTGTAGTTGACAATTCTCTTAAATTATCAGAAAATCTTCATAACTTGAACCCACTTCAATTATACGAACTCGAGAAAGTTATATCTCTTTTTCCATCATTTGCGAAACTCGGATTAGGAAAAACTCATGTAGAAACACACTTTATAGATACAGGAGATGCTGTGCCTATTAAGGCTAAACATTTTCCCCTCTCACCCCCGAGACAAGCAGAGGCTTTCATTGAACTTGACAGGATGCTTTCACTTGGCGTTATTGAGGAAAGCAACAGTCCTTGGTGCTCACCAATAGTCCTCGTTAGAAAACCAGGAAAAATTCGTCTGTGCTTAGACTCCCGCAAGTTAAACAGCGTGACAAAGAAAGATGCTTATCCGTTGCCACACATAGGTGGATTGTTGAGTAGGCTGAAGGATACACATTTTATAACAGGGATTGACTTAAAGGATGCATTTTGGCAAATCCCACTTGAAATGTCATCCAAAGAAAAAACGGCATTTGCTGTGCCGGGAAGGCCACTGTATCACTTTACAGTTATGCCTTTCGGGCTATGCAACGCCGCACAAAGAATGAGCCGTCTCATGGATCGCGTGATTCCTTTACGCATCCGTGAGAACGTGTTTATATATTTGGACGATTTACTTGTGTGTTCAGCAACATATGATGAGCATCTTAATTTGTTGAAAGAGGTAGCAAAATGTCTGTGTGACGCAAAATTAACAATAAATGTCGAGAAAAGTAAATTTTGCCAAAAGGAGATTAAGTACCTTGGTTACATTGTTGGTCAAGGGTGTTTAAAGACCGACCCTTGCAAAGTTGAGGCGATAACACAGTTCCCAGTACCAAAAACAGCTAGGCAAATACGACGCTTTATAGGAATGACTGGTTGGTATCGTCAGTTCATTCCGAACTTTTCTGATCTTGCTGCTCCACTGACCGATTGCCTTCGAAAGTCAAAAAACTTCATGTTAACCAATGAAGCTACTGTTGCTTTTGAAAAGCTGAAAGAGGCCTTAACATCTGCTCCTGTGCTGGCTCAACCAGACTTTACGAAAGAATTCACAATTCAATGCGATGCGTCATCCACTGGAGTAGGTGGTGTTTTATACCAAGTGGACAATGATGGCCAAGAGCGACCGATAGCTTATGTCTCGCAGAAATTAAATAGTGCTCAGAAGAATTATACAGTTTCTGAACTGGAATGTTTAGCAGCTGTAGTTTGCGTTCGGAAATTCCGACCGTATGTCGAGGGACTACCATTTAAGATCGTAACCGATCACTCAAGCTTAAAGTGGCTCATGTCACAAAAAGACCTGACAGGTAGGCTTGCTAGATGGAGCCTTAAGTTACAATGTTACGATTTTAAAATGGAACATCGTAAAGGATCCCTCAATATTGTCCCAGATGCCTTATCCCGTGTCAATATGGACGAATTAGTGGTAGCAAAAGAACCCTTTGAAATCGATTTGAAATCAATTCATTTTTCTTCAGGAAAGTACGAAAAATTGATAAAAGATGTATCCGAAAATGAAGACAAACTGCCAGATATTTGTGTATCAGAGAATTATGTATATAAACGCGTGAAATTTAGGAATGGTATAGAAGATGAAGAGACAGATTTGTGGCGACTTTGGGTACCAGAAGCATTAACTGCGGAGGTTATTCAAAAAGCACACAATTCTGTAGGTTGTCACGGAGGATTTACTAAGACCCTTTTCCGAATCAGACAGAAATATTTCTGGCCAGGAATGGCGAAACAAGTCAAGGAGTATGTAAGCGCTTGCGATGTGTGCAAGGGTATAAAAGCACCTAATACTACCCTTCGTCCTAAAATGGGTAATCGATTCATAACAGAAAGAACAATGCAGCGCTTATACATAGATTTCCTTGGGCCATATCCTCGGACAAAACAAGGAAATTCCATGATTTTTATCGTCGTTGACCATTTAAGTAAATTTATATTCCTAAAACCAATGAAAAAAGCTAATTCATTTGAAGTCGGAAAGTATTTAGAATCAGAGATTTTTCATCTCTTCGGTACTCCCCAGTTTATACATAGTGATAACGGCAAGCAATTCACGTCCAAAGAATTTGCAAAGCTGCTAAGTGTCTATGACATTAAACATATTAGAACTGGAAGATATAGCCCACAATCCAACGCTTCTGAAAGGGCTAACAGGGAAATCTTGGCTAAGTTAAGAGTCTTAATAAAAAACGAACATATTGAATGGGATAGACATCTTTCACTAATTGCATCGATTCTCCGAAGCGATTATCATTCCGCAATCAAATGTTCCCCTTATTTTGCGATGTTTGGCCAAAATATGATTCAGAATGGCTCGGAGTATAAAATTTTGGAAATGCTTAACTGTTTGGATGAATCCGATGTACATACCCTACCTAAGACTGATAGATTGAACCAAATTAAAGCTAGAATCAAAACAAATCTTGTAAAGGCACACGAAAAAGGTGAAAGAATTTATAATTTACGAGCAAAAGAAATACAATTTTCGGAAGGGCAAGAAGTCTATCGGCGGAATTTTGAGCACAGCTCATTCGCTAATGCTAAAAATGCAAAATTTCTTCCGAAGTTTTTGAAATGCCGAATTAGAAAGAGAGTAGGCAACTGCCTCTATCAGCTGGAAGATTTGAAAGGAAAAGTGATAGGAATATACCACGCAAAAGATATCCGCCAATAACAAGATAAGCGGTTCACATTTCGTCTTCCTTTTTTGTTTCCTTCGGGATCCGTCGTATACAAAAAAAGGTTTGTTACGAATGTTAACAACAAAAATAAATTAATTATAAATATCCTACCTTACCCACCAAGACTAGTTCTATGTTTTGAGCACGCTGTATTATCCTGTACTAAATGCTCACGCATTAGACCAACATTTTGTGCTAAACTTTAAGCGGAAGCGAAAAAAGGCTAGAAAGAGTAGGTAGCTAGCTAGAAAGTTTTCACTCGACATTTCTTTTCCATTGTGACGATCACCGAGACCAGTTGCTGGCAGTGCAAACATAAATTGTTAGACTGTAGATCCCAAGCAATTTAAATTTTCTTTGGTTTTACCTTTCCTCTTAATAATAAAGTCAAGTGATTTTAGTTTTTAATTAAAATATTAAAATATAATAAGACTAAGGAGTTAAGGCTCATATTACTAGCCGGCTGTAGGCGTTCATTTCGCTGATTTTGGATAAACAGAAATTTTCTGCTTATCGCCTCTTCCCCCCCAGACTGCTCCACTGTATATTACTGGATTTTATCGATCAGTGCCACTGAAGAAGTGTGGCCACGTGTCAGACCGACACACAGTAAAAAAAACACCTCGAGAGAGTCTTAACTCTCCCAAACACTCAAGGCCAGCTCATCAACCAGCTCTGCATCAGAGCAGGTCAATCAACACTTTCAGTGGAACACATCTACATAACCACATAACCAAGCACACAATCAAAACAGACCAACATAGAAGAGAACGGAAAAAAATAGCTCTTCACTGCAGCGGCGAAGTCATTTCGCCACGTTGATAGCCACGGCACCTCACCAAGCAACATATTGCGGAAGCGAATACCCGTGCCGACAATCACCAAGCTTTCATCTCTACCAAGCTACCAGCAGCTACAACACGAACCGGCAAGCCCAGTCGCATGTCTCAAGCGGTTCGTAGTCGAGCCCCCTTAGCCCAGCATCATCACCATTATCTCCTGCATTGCATGCAGTAAGCAGTAATATTTTGCTGTCTCAACAGCCTATGACGTTGGCAAGGCAATAGCCAAAACAGAAGACGGCTAGTCGTCGAAGTGGATAGCACTTAGGGCGAGTAACCCGCGCTCGATCGGTATGGTAAAATTTACGTGTATTCTATGTCCCATCTGGTCAAATTTTGATTTGGTAACGTTTTGTGAAATTTCATTGTAAGTAATATAAAAAAAAGAATAGATAATGTACTTTCTAATTACCTAATTGCCATTGTACTTAGAGATTTTCACTTATGAGTATTAGCTACATCTTTATAAAATTAAAGTAATCGAAGATTTACTAAATACATATACACTAAACTATTTCTAATTACATTTAAACAGATTCCAACGAAGGATTGTGCGCACAACACTTCAACAAAAGAAAACATATATTGGAATACAATTACACGAACACTGACATCACAGATACACGATTAAACTAAATTAAAATTTCAACAAGCAATATCCTTAAAGAGGATCAAGAAAAGTAAGTCTTTTGTTACCCAATTTCTAAAATTTACTTACATAGAAGCATACCGAGAAGTACATATAGTCGTATCTTAAAAAGCTAACATTTAATTAAAAAGGCAATCTCTAAATACAAAACAAAAGAAAAAATTATATCATAAAAGTAAATATTGGCTAAAATTTAAAATTTCTTTTCCATCTTACATCTACTTTTGTAATTTATATCCACTAAATCAATATATATTAGATTAAGAATTGATACTTACCTACGTAGGTACTTATTTAGAATATAATACATTGAATCTATCCTAGCGTTACAATTTACCATACCCATTCATGAATTTTGATATCCATTATTAGTTTTTTTTTTAAATGAAAACTTTTAGATTAAGACCAAATATGAATAAATTTGTTATGTTAGATTGAGCTAATATGATGGTCTAATTTTTAATTTACTTGGGGCTGGAAACATGCTGACTTTGCTGACAATTGGTTAGGTTCTATTCGTTTTACATTAGGGGCAGCTAAGTTAAATTGCGGGTATTTTAGTTGCCAATGGTGAGTCACATTGTGTGATTTGGGAGGGTAAAAGTATACCCAATGCGGCATATCATCCGCCGAGCATAAACACTATAATTTTGATTGATTGATTCTTATCTGTACTGTTTAGTTGTACTTCATAGGTACTGTAGATATGAATCTTGGCATGAGAATTTTTGTTCTTCGAGTTGCTTTTGGTATTAACAGCATTAAGAATCCCCCCACATCCGGCGAGTTAGACCGAGCCTTGCCGCAAGCATGCCAAGTACAATGCTTTGTTAATACGGTAGATAAATTGATCTGATATCCTTATCATCCTTCAGATACGCAACACACCCACTGTCGCAGCTTAAAGCCAATAAATAAATAATCCCCCGCCGAGCCTTGTAGTCAACAGCATTCAAAGGGGGAAAAAAACCCAAACGTCCTTTTATTGAATCAGCCAGAACTCTCCGCAACTTATCGGACGTAAATCGACGGATGTCCCGTAACAACACGGGCTCCGCCCCACTATAGGCAACATCATTGCTCATAAATTGGCCAACACACACGAGCGCAGAAAAACCATTAATTTTTCTAGTTGGCTGCCGTTATTATTATTTGCCGTCTGTTGCTTGTACTCGCTTTAAAATCCATATCCTTCGCAATGTGCTCTCGTCCTTACGGTTGCACACTGGCTATGCGGGGTTATACGAATACGTCCATGCGATTGTTTTCTCGGGACGCACAAAAATCCATTTTCAGTTGGCTCAGCTAATGGACCAATAGCCCCAACAACAAAGTTAGTCCCATATCAGCGAACCAGGATATGTGCACAAATATATCTATATACGAGTGTACGATATCGCTTGCCGACGATAAAGATCATAGTCGAACAACAAATTTCAAATGGAAAGGAAAAATGACCAACTGGCAAGAAAACAAGAGGAAAACGTCCTTCCCAATCCTCGGGTACAGCAACAGAGCTGTGCAGCTTCGCATACACGTGCGACCAAGCGCAATGTGGCTGTGCTCCTTACTTGTACAAGTTTATTATTTTTGTTCCTCCCTTTGCTGTTACGGTTTTTATTTGCTGTTTTCTTTTCCTGTGCTGTGCTTTTTTTTTGTTGCTGCCGTTGAAATTGGTTTTCAGCTAATAAGGACAAAGTCATTAGAAATAAATCAGGCGACAAACAATGGAAGAAAGTTTTAACGAACGCATGTAACCCGGACGGGGACGGTATATGTGTATACGTCTGTCCGAGTATAGGGAGGACGAGCGAGTCAAGTTACGATTTGGCATATATATATTTTTTGTTTGCCTTTTGTTTCCAGGACCAGAACACTCAGACAATGGAGTTATTTATGACGGAATAATAAACCGCGAAACTCTTTGTACTCAAGTTAATAGGATCTACGTTACGATGGAAGCGTGGAAGGTCACCCTATCTGAGAAGCCATGTTTGTTTGTCGGTACCGGGGATATAGATCTAGATCAGCTAGTTTTATAAACTGATTATTCGTCTTTTAATCCTATCAACACAAGAGTACTTAATCTAGGTTGTGAGTCCTTTTGGAAAAAAAAATTAATTTGGCAGCAGCGTCCTTTGCGAAGCGCGCAGGCAGCTAAATTATGAACCCATGAATCAAACATTTCTTGTTATTGTACGATGTTGACAGGACGATCAAAATTGGAGGACTTTTCACAGCCAAATGTATACCTACCTCACTAAAAATGTGAGCGTCAAAAATTCTGTTCATGATCTCCATCAGAGAGAACTACATAAAAATTTCATTCCTCTCATCTTCCAAACCACAAATGTGTCCACTTGAAGTGAACCCATTTAAAAACGCATTCGACCCTTACCCCAAGGATCATAAATCAATCAAAGCGGCTCAAGTGAAACTTAAATGAAATTGTTGGCTAAAATACGTCTCGTCGCCCCGCCTGGGTTGAGCCTTAAAAGGACTCGTGTAATGTTACCATTTACACCGACATCAATTCCGGCATCGTTCTCATTTTCACGTATAAACTTCGTGTGTGTGTCATGGGCAACAGCATCCAGGATATGGGGGATTAATTTTTATCCCTGAACAGGGTGCATTAGATCACGTTATGTGGTTGCATAATTTATGGCGACAAGTGACCCCTTGCCAAAGTGTCACCTTTGGCTTCGTGTCGTCCGATATGTGCGTCCTTCCATGCGACACTTGCTCGCACATACATACACAATACATGTATAGGTAAAATCTCCTTGTTAAAACATGACCATTAGGCATACATCTCCACCTACCAGAATCTGATATGTGTCAGGAATAAAAGAAAGCCAGAGTTCAATTAAATCCTCGCAATGGTATTCTAATACCATATCCTGTTGTGTGCGCCGAAGGAGCAACATATTCCTTATAAGATATGCATGCGGCCCGGGGACATGTGAAGTGGACCCGGACAAACCATCGGCAAGCATTACCAAATTGAGTTACATTTCTTATAAGTTCGGAGACCGGGCCCAACCGACCGTCTAACCGACCGAACGAAAATGCCTATACGACAGTTTGGGGAGTAATTAAGAAGCCCCAATTCATTTATCATGGATAGCATTATAGCTGCGCAACCCTTGGAAGGGGTAGTGGAACACGTTTCGCCGCCCAACCACGCATACACCTTTATGGCAGAATGAATGTTGTTGGGAGTACATTAAATGACTTTCAGTCTCAAGTAGGTGGGTGCGTACTTTTTTTTCCATCTTGTGTTGGACCCAAGTTTGTCAAAGTGGGCGGCAGTACGGGTATGGGTGAACATGGTCTGCACAAATCGGCTCTGCAACATTTGCCATATTGAATTCCTCCGGCTGACACCCCAGTGGCAGGCTCGCTCTCCAAGGTGGGGGGGGAGGATGGCACCGCAATCTTTGGCTCGTTTGTTGATTGCTTTACGGCACCTTGTGGGCTCATTGCGTATGCTCATCCCGTGTTTAACCTTTAATTTCTTATTACCCAGTACACAGACTTGTGCACAGGGGGGGAAAGGAAGTGCAAGTGGGTTGTTATTAAAATTATTACTCGCACAATGGCACTGTGGAAGGACATGAGCGGTAATTAAGTTTCGGTTGGTTTTTTTATTTGGTTGCTTTTTATACTCGTTATGGTTGTTGCATGTTGGAAATTAACAAATTGCGGTTGGTTCAGGGGGTCAGAAGCTATTCGGTGGGATGAAAAGGTCAACAGGGAGGCTATAAACTGATGATTGCTTAGAAATTGTCAAAACTTGTTTAAGAGGAGGTGTGCTCGGTTTGTATTGATATTTTTGGTGCCAGTCAAGAAATATAGTTCACCCAGGTATTCACTAAAGTCCCATGGTAAAAAGTTGGAGCCTATACATTTTTGAAAACATTTTTTGAAGCTTTTTAGTCGAAAGTTAATTTTTGGAAGTTGCTAAAAATGCGTGCAGGCGGTTTTTAAAAAACCGTTTCAGTAATTTTTGACTGGATTCTGACTTAAAATCGAGAAGCGAAATCCTCTTTTCAGAATCACCAAAAGAGTATTTTTTATGCCAATGGAACGGCTTCAGAAAAGTGATTTTTCGAGTCCGGACTCTCCCGGGTGCTTCTTTTTCCCAATGGAAAACGACGTACGGCTACTGAAAGATTTACAGGGCCGGATCGAACATTGGAGCGATTGGAGGTTCACTTAAGGCGTCAGAAGAAATGTGTTGCTGTTGAGTACGAGTTTTAAAATACTTTGTTGCCTTAAGTTTCCTAAAAAAGGTAAAGGCCGTAGGAAAGTCCTTTAGACAACATCTTTTTTTGTAATCACGTCTCCATTACTCTGATATGTTAAAATTTGAATTCAGTATCCAAGGTCCGGCTTATTTAACTTATATATTGCCAAAACTGATAGTCGTTTTGGCAAATAGCTAGAGTACTAGACTACGGAATGAGGAACCTGAAAGATCAGAAACTAAATTTTTACATTTTTTTTTTCAACTGCGCCTTGTTCGCTAAAATCTGACTAAGTATTTAAGCAGTCAATTGTAGAATATTCCATTCGTCCTTAAAAACAAAACTGACACAAACGAATGATTGGAAGAACATAGGGTAAGACTAGGGACCTATATGGACCTCAGGGCCCAACTATTTAAATTTTATTTTAAGCTACTTACTTTACTTTTGGTAAAAGAACATATTTCTAGTGAAAAATATTAAAAACAAGAGTTCCGGCTATAGTAAATGTCAATACGCTGTGCTCTAAAATGTCATCCTCCATCTTTCATTGGATTTTTTTTCACATGACAGCATTTCTGCTTCCATCTACTTGTCTACGAGTATATGCACATATGCTTAAATAATTCGTACCTCGGTAACCAGTTCTCAAAATGTAATGAACCGTGTCTAACATTATTTTCTACGGCTTTTAAACGAATTCTGGCAGATTTTTTTAGACGAATATCAGAGCGATTATAGGCGCTCTTTTTGGTTTTAATATTCGGAGTGACTTTTGGGCGTTCGGTCCTTTTTTTGGGTTGCTATTTAAAGTGGTTTTCGGGACAATTTTCTTTTCGATTTTTAGAAGATCTTAGAGAGTGTTTTTTTAGTGTTTTCGCCGACCGACGGTTGGTGGGCTATACATTTTTGCGGAAATGTAACTTTTAAACAATTATCCATTTTACAGAAAATAAATAAAGAAAGTATGAACTATCTACTTTCCATCTTAGGTGGAGCGCACAATAGGAGAACGACCTTAACCAACTTGGTGTGCGTTACTGGAGGCAGCTAGCGAGGGACCGAGCTGGCTGGAGTTGCTTGTTAGTTGAGGTCATGGTCCACCCCGGACTGTAAGCGCCATCAAAAGTAAGTATGAACTATCTACGGAGTTATTTCTTTTGAAATATGTAAGCAATTAAAATACACACTGTATAATATTTTCAAAAGATTGTTGCTAGCTGTCCCGTGCTCGCATCTTGTTTTGCCAGTCTAATACTTCTTCCAATTATTCTGTGTGTAAGGTGTAACAAAAAACAAAAGGTACAGACTCGCAAACCAGTAAGGTGTCAATTTAGCTCCAATTTTTGAATTGTAAGATATTTTTAATTCAGCTCTTATTTTTCAACTATGCGAAAACGTACGAAGATGATTTCTATCCTAAAATTTTTGAACAAAATTGATCTTTATAATAAAAATTAAAATAAGCCTTAAATCGCAGATCCGTGGAGGCCAATCAAAGCTGCCGTAAAAACGCTTAAATCATTGCTAACTTCAGCACTTTTGGAAGGACGCATTTTTTGCATAACCCGATTGATAGACTTGCGGCAATATTATTTTTTTGTGACAGTTGCCTAGGGTTGTTATTTACATTGACCAACTTGTTGAAGGACTCCTTCAAAGTTATCTCCAAAAACCAGTCTTCCAAAGGAACCCCATTCTTTTTATACGACGCAACTTATAGTCCAGCGTGTTGCTTTTGTAACTTCTAAATTTGTGACAAAATAACATTTATTAAAATGAGGAAGACAGCGTCATACATCCGCGTTACGAAATGGCAACACCAACGTTTAAAAAATGTTGCAAACTCTTTTCAGAACATTGCTGCCGCTTGCTGCACGCAAGTGTGTGCAAAAAAGCTCGTGATCTTGACATACCCATTCAAAAATATACTCACAACTAGTCTCGTTATTTCGTTTAAGAAAATTACCCATAAATCACGATTGAATAAGCATACCGACCACCGCACGCACTCCTATTTCCTATAATGACATTCAAGCACTTAATCCGCCATAGAAAAACACAAACACGCGGCCGTAATACCTCAGAGCGCCACCATCTTCGCCGCCAATGTCCCCTCTTCGAAAAGACTTTACTCAAAAATTGACAGCGGACGTGATTTGGAAAACTTTTGCCATAAATTCGGCCGCCGTAAACTGTAAATATGTCAAGTGACTGGGATACAATACTACCAGGAATTATTATTGTCCATACCCGCAAAAGGATATAATAACACGATAAAGCCCAAAGCCACATCCAACCGGATGGTGAGCCAGGCACGAAGACCAAATTCGTAAAGAACAACAAAACCGATTCGGTCTTTTTCTCTCTGTGTGTGTGTTTATAACGATGGCACACAATGAAGAGGAGATTGCGAGTTCCATTCCAGCAGCCAGCGGCAGGAAGAAATAAACTTCCACGCAGCGAAAAAAAAAGCGAAACCAACATGATTCGTCAGCGATTGTGTTGTTCATTTCGAGGATGATGTTGATGATGATGATGACGATTCCGGTTCTGGTTTTGATGACGCCGCCTAAAGTCGGCAGTCGTTGCAAGCGTCGGGGCATTAATTACGCCCGCTTTGTTCTACCAACTGAGGAAATCAATGACGGTAATGATGACAGCGATTTTTCACTGGACTTTATTTGAACCTAAAATTACAGAACTGCTGTTATCTTAATGTTTGTGTTTTCCAGCTTCGTGCTTGGACCCGGTGCAAGAGGAGTCCTTGCACTCCGCCTGTTGGTTACATTTGCATGATGGGCCACATGTGCATTTGTCGCCACGTTTGTCAGCTGCGCACTTGCAATCTTCAAGGAGAACATTATTATTCGAATTGTTAAGGAGTAGGCCTCACTGTTATACGAACCGTTTCCACATCCGCAGGGCATCTTGAACTTGATTATGTCGGACTTGACTAACTCGACTGACGGCAGCTGCAGGGTAGCCGCTCTTATACTGCACACCTTCGAGACTGAGTGCGATTTTGTCGACTTTTGGAAGATGCGCGGCTATTTTTAGATCGAGATAACAGATGACGATGCGATGGTTGGCTGAGCTGATAAGACGGATGAGATAATAGTGTTTGTTTGAACTTATCATTGTTGATTTGGCAGGTGGGACTTTGATTACAATTATCTTAAACAAATCTGAAAAGTAAGTCTGGTGGTCCGACTTGGGTTGAAAATACGGCAGCAAGAGTCAGAAGAGATATAACGACGCAGATAGAATATTGCGTTGCAATTGCGAAGCCAAAGCAAACTTTGCATTTGAAAGCCGGAGAAGGTTAAAGCATTTTCTATAAAAAAAATTATAAAAAAGCGGGTCGGGGCGGACGCCCGTCCGTCTGTCCGTCCTTTCCTGAGCTCTACAGCGCAAACGGCACTATCAGAAACCCCCACTTCATTTTCCCCCAAACACGTGCAAATTCAAAAACAAATCCCTGAATACTTACATCTCAAACCCTACTTCGAGTCATAGCCACCTACCAGCATCACCAATTTGAAAAATCTTATTTTGTAGCCTATAAATAATAATAAAAGAAAAAATAAACCAACCAAACTGATGATTTAACCGAGAAAGTTTCGTGCGATCCAGTCGGGCACTTTATTTTTTATCTGGGAGGTATAATTTTATACTGAATCCGAACAGCTGAATTCAACAGCTTTCTCAGGACAGGAGAGTTATAGTCTCAGATGTTTGTCTGTCGTTCGTCAGAGATAGCGCATCAGTGACAAAAAATCTTTGTTGTAAATTTATTTGCACTTCCGCTTAAAATAATTAAGGATCGTACCTACTTAAACTATGTAGGAAACAATCATTGTTGGACCTTGTTGACCTTTAAAACGGACAACATGTAACGCCCGCCAGATAGACTATTGGATGAATGCTTGTTATGTTATTTCATGTTAAAGTGGCTCTCGGTGAGAGAAGCACTTAGGCCGTAAGTCGGCCCATTGGTGTTGGGGGTTCCTTAACCGGTTACTCATGTAAACCATTTCCTACCATTGATAAAGCTAAGAATATAAGCAGCGCTGATGAAGCTTAGATCACTTAGATCATTGAGGAAGTAGTTACCTAAGTAAGCCCTCCTTAAACTGGATAGGGCGGGTCAGTTGCAGAGAAGGTGGGTGACAGACTCATCTTCCTCCTCATCAATGCAACTTCTGCAAAAGTCATTATATGGCAGTCCGGGCCATACACGCGTGCCTGCCCAGAATACAATGCCCGGTAATGACATTAGCGACTAGCGAGATACTAGATCTGTTGTGTCCCAGAAGCGCCTTGGTTCTTTTAGTGTCCAGAGTTGGCCAAGTAAGCCTATGGATGGATGCTTATACTGAGGCCCAGTGATGCCATTCTGGCATTTTTAATGCTAGATCTAGCATTTTTGCAGATTTGAAAGCATTTTTTTAAAAAAGAAAAGGAAAAAGTTTCCCATCACTTTCCACCGCATTGAATGAAATGTGATATGTCTATGGTCCCAGTGTGTGCGATAAATAATACAGTGTACAAGCAGACCTCCTGCACACTTCGTAGTGCAAAATAAAAATATTAAATAATCAAATTAAAATTCACTTAAATCAGTGATAAATAGTTTTTAAAGAAATACTTGTGGTATAAAATATTTTCGGTTTTTCCTAACGTTTGCCCTTGCACCTTATTAATAGTAACCGCAAACGCAAGGCGAAAAGGAAACTAAAGTCATTTAAATTTGGAATATCAGATGGAATCATTGGGATGCGTGGTATGAATATATCTTCGTCTTTAATACCATGTTCCCACCAACGTGACTAAATCCACTTGATTTTGCTAAATCAACTCACTAATGATTACTAATTAAATTACGTGATTTATAAGTGTTTAATTTTAAATTTTTAATCGCAAATCCGCACAAAATAAAGCCGAACAAAATAGAATCGAACAGACACAAATAAAACCAAACAGGCATGTTATCGACTTCAGCTTTTCATACAAAAACAAACTTTCATAAAATTAAAATTGAAAATACCAAATAGTAATTATTTATATAATTTTTTTATTTACTCTGGTAGATATAAATCATATCCAAAGCATTTGAACTCATTTTAAATTGCTGATATTGAAAGTTTGTGAACTAATTTTAAATGTCACAGTAAAACACTTAAAAGTTCGGTGGGAAAACTATCGTAATTTATAAATCACTTCAGCTAAATCGCACTGGTGGGAACATGGCATAAGTTTTCCGGTTAATCTTTTAACAGAAAGTATTGTACCATTACACAAACGGGGTTGATTATTATTCCGAAGCATAATAATAGTGACTTCAACTTTCAATTCGAGGATTATGCGGAGGCAATCCTGGTAAATCCAACGATTCGGTTATTTTCGAGATATAAGATTTTCAATGCATTTTTTGTATGGGCGGTGCCACGCCTCCTTGTTCCAATTCTGACAAATCTCCACAGGAACACTCCTGGGCTAATACCTAAGACTGTTTGGAAATTTGAACTCAATCGATTAGGTGGCTTTCGAAATATAAGATTTTTAATGTATTTTTTGTATGGGCGGTACCACGTCCCTATAACTCATGAACCAATACACCTACAAAGACCGTATATGCCTATAAACCATGGTATTAACGTCACCTTTCATGGGAAGTTTCTAGAATTAAAATCGGTTCGCGCATTACAGAGAACATTGGCGACAAACGTGTATGGAAAATTTTTTTTCTTTGGTTGGGCATTATATATTAACTGATCTGTGTTTTGTTTTTCATAGGTTGTGTTATTTTGTACATTGTGCAGTGATTTGGTTTTTTTTTAACCCTGGATAAAACAATTTTTTAAGTTAGCATTGTTTGATTTTGACTTCATACATTTTAGCATTTTTTTATATGTGATTTAGCATTTTGATTTTTAAAATTCTGGCAACACTGCGAGGCCCTCTATCAACTAAATTTTAAAGTTTTTATTATACTTCCATCCGTTGGGGGAGTTCACGCTATTTTCACACGAATTCGTTCACTGTACAACCCCGTAAAAAACATTCTTCTGCTTCTGCTTTAAAAAATGGAAGCAAGGATTAAATTGAGAATGACAACGTCTAAATGTCTGCCATTAAGGGGACCTTTCTGCATAATTGCTCTCCAAGCGAATAGAAATAAGGATGGACATATGACCAGGACCACTAACTTCCTTCATTTTCGAACTGAAATCATTGTCGCAAAAGTAAGGCTAGGTAACCAATAGTCGGCGCAACAGCTCTTGCGTAGGATCGTAGCCCTAGCTCTTCACAATAATTCGGTTATATCTTTTTTTCTTGGGACGAATGACATAGGTAAATGCCGAAAATATAGATATGTATTTTCTTTAATAACTTGCTTGAGATAAACCTACAATTTCGCTACAGGATAAATTCTAGAGCCGCTGTTAAGAGCTCGCAAGCTCTCTCTGAATTGGTAGTTCCATTCAAAAAAGATTTATCACGATTCGCAAAAGGGGCGACCTTATTACCAAAGTCAACAGAGTCATATCAAAGATCGAACGTATTATTCAATCGTTAAGAGTGTAAAATATGTCACGTGCATTACCGAGCAACCGCAGCTGAAATTAATGCACTAATGCACGAAACGTTGGTACCGAAATTGCTTTGAAAAAAAATTTTTTTTTTTGCATTTTCTTTCTATATACGATATACCCTATACCGTCTAGCAGCATCACTTCTTGCTCGAGAGGAATCTGGCGACGGACCTACACCGCTCGCGGTTGTACTTTCTGTTAGTTTCGTTAAACTTTTCTAAATCATCTTTGGACTTGGTCTTGCGATACTTCTTTTTTAGCCTGTCTCGTTTATTTTTCAATTTTGTAAGATCTCCATCCAGCCATGGAGCTAAGTGTTTTCTGCAGTCCAAATACGGAACATAGCCCACCTCTGTGAGACTGCATTTCAGTTCGAGGGCAGGGTGATGTGCGTCCTCTCCTACTATGGGATTCTTAGATCTTGTCACTGCTACTCTGGCGTTCAAAACGTAAACTACATCCAAACATCTGTCATTTTCATTAAAGACACCATTCCATTGGTGACAGTTGAGTGATGAAAATGTGTCCACAACAAATCGATGCACATCGCTTGGGCCAACTGGCACAACCTCTTCATCGGCTGATGGATGCCAATCGATAGAGCTCATGTTATAATCACCAAGGCAAATTAACTGATCCGTAGATAGCATTCGTGCATGTATATATCTAATGCAGTCCAGGTGCTCGTTGAAGACGGCTGCCTCTGATTTCTTTGCCCGTAAAATTGATGACTTCGGCGGTATATAGGCCAGTGTAACATACCGACAGAAACTGGAATACTTCACTTTGACGCAGAGAAATTCCCCGAATGTTGGTTCCACAACTGGAACGACTTCAGCTGATAGTGATCTCTTCACGGCCAGTAAAATACCTCCACCCACAGGGGCTTTTGCCTGCGTGTCAGTGTCATCATTGTGGCGATGGCGATCTATACGGAACACATCGAACGTATCATCAAACAGCTCACTGTCTTTTATTTGCGAGCTCAGCCATGTCTCTGTCAGGGCGACAATACCGAATGCCGCAGTGGTGGTCGCGTGCAAGACTTGCTTGGTCTTTGTGCGCAGCCCGTTTACATTTTGGTAGTAAACTTTTAGCTCGCCGCCGGCTGTGTATGAATTGCTATGGATCATTATTTTTATATCCCTTATTATAGAGACAAATTTCGCCCAGCGCACAAACCCATGGCGATGATTCGCCGCCTCCACCAACGAGCCATAGGGTCTCGCCGATCTTACACGTAAGAAGTTGTCCGCTTGACGTTGGTCGGCTGCCAGAGTTTGTACTCAATTTATTGCAAGCAAATTTGACATATGATTGCATTTTTAAAACAGTTCCGCTGCAGCTTGAATTACCCACATTAAAAAAAATCACTAGTTCCATGGGTTTTGAACTGCCGATAGCTGACTTCACAGACCGATATTCATCACATCGCGCTACGATGAGGCTCCATCTACCCGATCTCAACTTCAACCACAATCTACGAGAACGATAAAATAAAGCGATCGCGGAAGCTTTTCAGTACCATTTGGCAAAGATTTTTCAAAGCTTTTTATATGGCCAGCGGGTCAGCAGGCGGATTAGCGATCGCTGCTCGAGTAATGGGTGGTTCGTGGTTCGAAGCAAAGTGGGGGATATTTTTTTTTAAATATTAATATCTCTATTCAAACCTGAGGGGTAGATATTACCGTACGATATTATTTTTACGGTCGATTAAATTGCTGAAAGCATTTTGCGAGATGTATTTACAATATAAAAGACTGAGGCTTTGATTGCTTTACTTTGCCTTCAGTGCGCTAAAGCGAACGTTATTCTCTGGGCAGCTTGATTTATCGCTATAGCTGCTTCAAGTTGAGCAAGCCATTAACATGAGTTGACTGGCTTTGGAGAAGGTAATTCAACGATGACCTTTGCCAGCTATAAGCGACCTAGAGCTAGACAATAAATCGTTTATCTAGGATTGGTAGGACATCTAGCCGGTAGAGTCAACGACTTCAACCCAAGGGGACAACGCAGTAGAAAAAGATCTCGCTTTAGGTTGGCTCACAAGTGGAAGGTAGACAGGTTGGATTGCGCATCTAGCTATTGACTGTTCTAACAGAAGGGTCCTACTAGTGGAGGTCTCGGTTCGCCTCGAACTGTTAGCGCCGCCAAAGAAAAAGATTCCTTCGATACAAATTCGGCCTTGCTCTTGAGAAAGCTTTGAAACTTAAGCTTAAGCAACTTAACCTTCTAAGCCCGTATAGAAACAAAGTTTGGCGGGAGTACTTTTAGCTTTATTTCAGCGGCGATGTCTTTCAGTTCACAGCAAGAACTATCTGGACAAAGTAAATTTTGGCGGCTTTCCCTCTTCTGCCTCAATAGTCACGAATGCCAAACTGACATTGACAGCCCACCGAGTTTGAGCTTCGTTAATTTTTTTCGAGAGCGGTGTTTAAGAATTCATGTCCATCACCCTGTCGAAGATCTTTTTTGGTATTAGAAGATTGGATGGCGCAATCAAGTACAACCTTAAAATCGGTGAATAGGTGTAAGGTGTCGACTTAAAAGTTCAGTGCCTGTTTCAAGATCTGTCGTGGTTTAAATATTAAGTGAATAGTGGACTTTGAAGGCTTAAAAATGCACTGATTGGGAACTGTCAGGCTTCTGAGGTTTTGCTTTAGGCGTTCACAGGTTTTTTTCAAACAGGAACTTGTATTTATGAAGTTGATGGGACTTGACACTTGTATCTCTTACTTCAGGATCGGGCAAACGATGTTCAGATTCCATTACAGACTTCTGTTCCCTTCCACAGATTTTGGCAAGCATATCGTCTTTAGAGGTCTTCGATGAAAAAAGTTATTATATACCTACCGATTGACAAAATTCCGAGTGCTTAAAAAATTTGATGCTTGCAACAAATTGGTTGACATTTTGTGCCCATCTTGATTCTTTTATATGAGCTTTAACATAAGACGCGCCTCCGAAAATGTCCAAACACGCATGTACCTACATAAATCACTTCTAGAGAAATATTTAGCGAAAAAGTAGCTGTTGGTCCTAGACCTCGCCTAACCTAAACTACTAATAAGTTCAACTTCAAGGAGCATGCATGAATTTCTAAACCCATCAATTTGAGAGAGTAACAAGTTTCTTTGATGCACCTACTGAACATAGTCGGCCCACTTTTAATCGGATCAAATGTATCCAAGCCATTTCGTTGGCTGACAGCAAAATACAATCACGCGTTGAAATTCATACAAGTTATACACAGCATACTATCGCAATATGCTATTTGAGGCGACACACATCAGGCAACTTCCGCCGCAGACCCACTGAACCTCAGCTGGTCGTTCATATTTTCCTTTATTAAAGTAAAGCCCAGGATGCATTTTAAAATTGCCGTCAGCCGCACCCAAACGTTTGCCACCACACTCGCATACGAACGACTCCTGGCAAGGGGTTGACAATTTCGCATTTGTTCGCCCTCTTCGTTATTCTTTTGTGTTTTGCCATGGATATTTTTTTTGTTTTTCCTTTTGCTGTCTCCCTTCCTTAATTGAAAATATTCCTCGAGCCAACATGGGTCTCAGGTGTTTAGTCAGTCTTAGCTTAAGCCTTTTCGTAGAAAGCTATTTCAGGGGATATGCCTGGGTTGGGTGCACTGCAAATAGGCACAAACACAAAAAAAGGACGAATAGATCTTATCAGCGCGAAAGAGAGACTAAAGTGTTTGCCAGTATTCCATGCGGGTTTGGGTCTGGCTCGCAATTAAAATTATTCCAGGAATGCGTGGCAAAGAAAACAAACTTTATCTCCGGCTGAGAAGAGAAATGGGGTTTCGGTCTTAATGAAGAAATTCCCTTTGGCTTTGGTGTAGGTACAGAAGAACGTCTCACGAATGGAAAGCAAAAAAAGAAGAAAAACTGAAGGAAAACAGAAATAAAACTAAGAAGCAAAACATACGTTTCGCTATTTGCAAATAGAAGGACATAAATCTTTTCGCCTGGGACAAAATTACACCACAATTAAGGAGTTTTCTTTTGAAGAAAAGCAAGAATGGAGATATTTACGGGACTCATGTGGTGAAAAAGGAGCTGCTGCTAATTGGAGTAGGAGGTGCTTAGCGCTGGGTACGGGATGAGCTTCAAAATGGCATTAGGAATGCTGAAAGGAGCTGGCTCCTTCTCTTTGCGGTTTCGTATCATTGGAAGAAGTTCAACCAGCAGCGGCAGATGAAGATGAGTACACCATCAGTTCAGATGGAAGGATTGCTGAGACATCTGTGGATGATGCAATTTATCAAAAGGGCTTAGTTGGGAATTCCAATGTAAGTTTGGTGTATAGTCCTTTTCTTTCTACTTCGGCAGTTTAATACTTTTTTAATTGCTCTAAGAAAGTTGGGGTTGTACCTACTCTGTGTATTTTCCCTTTTGACTTTCGAGACTGAGATTAATTTAGAAAGTGTGAGTGACAGTCTTTTCGTTGAATTGTCTTAGAGGCATTTTTGCCTTGTATCATAGAGACTTTCCCAACTTCAATAGGTATTCATATTTTTCACGCACCATTTATTATTCTGTCCTCACTTTGACCTGTTTTGCAAAACTAAGCATTGCGAAAGTTGGTTTCATAAATGTCATTGAACTTTGATGTTTTCGCCTTCGATTTGAATTTTACTCCTCTGAGTCGGAAAACGGATAATCAAAGCCTGCCTGTCATTTGTTGAATTTATTTCCTGCAAATAACCTCATTTTTGAAACAAAGTTTTAGATTTGAAAGCTTACCTAAAGCTAAATAAATAAATAGTTGGCGCAACAGGTATGTGGGACCCTAGGCCTAGCTCCTCAAAATCTGTTTTTTTTCCGGGATCGAACCTGGGACCCCACGGTTAGTAGTCCAACACACTAACCACTAAGCCTCTGTTCATTTATGAATACCAAACAGAAAAGTATTTAGTACCGAGTACCGACCCTTAAGGTACGCGCCATGATTTGATTTATTTCGCTTCAGAGAATTGATTATTGACTTTCGACTAGTTGTCTCCTCTCTGTGAGAAACCTCTTTTTTCTTTTTTTTTTGTTGGAGGTTGCTACTATCCGATGGAGCACTCAGACACAACTACTGGTCCATTGTACTGCCAAAACAGACACCTTACATTGCTGTACGTAGTTTTCCCGTCTTTCGAAGAAAGATGAGAAGGAGGTTCAGTGATAAAGAGCTTAGATGTTCGGCACTCACCACGTCAGCACCAAAGATCCGCCACCTGATGCGAGCAAAGGCAGGACAACTTTCGAGGAAGTGTTTCGTTGTATCGTCATCCTCTCCACAAGCAGGACAGATGGTGGTGTCGTTCAAGCCTAACACATTTAAGTGTTTGGCAAAACCTTGGTGGCCCGAAAGGACACCCACAAGCAGTCTACAGTCGATTCTCCTGAGAGACAGAAGGAAAAACGCTGAGCTTTTGCAGATGTTCGGACGCAGTCGCTTGGTCTGTCTACATCCAGCACAGTCACGCCACCGACACCCGTGTTCACAAGAAACCCAAGTATCAATGGATGACCTAACCACAGATTCCGGCAGACCCAACGCAGGTTCAGGCCCTGAGAGAGCTTCTTCGGAACTCAGCCTGGCAAGTTCATCAAAATTCCAATGCGCGTGGTACCAAAAGCCGCCTCTTTTTAACCGAGAGATGGATTTCAGGGTACACCCCATGATAAAAATATCAAGGGGGGGAGGTTCATCATAGCATCCAGAGCAGAGCCCGGAGTACTTGGAACAGCCCCTGTGCAGCCGAGACAAACCGTTCTTTGAAGTTTGGCAAAAGAGGCAGAAACACGTTTCAGCGAAAGCCTGTTCCACAATACAACCGATGCATACGAGAGGAGAGGTCTTACCATCGCCATATAGATCCAAAGGACCCTTTTAAGTGATAAGCCCCAGCGCTTTATCGGTTTTCGCTTCGACATGCTTGGACCAAAGAAGTTTTCTATCGAGGATTACTCCCAAATATTTAACTCCATCAGAGATCGGGATAGTGACACCTTTAAGCACAAGTTGAGTCAGACCAGTGACCTTTCTCAACCTTTCCTTCTCAACCGTGCTTTTAAGCGGATTCACTGAAAGCCCATTTCTTGTGCACCAATCATCAATCAATTCCAAGGATCTCTGCGCCAGAGAGCAGACAGTCCTTAGGTTTGAACCGACAGATAGAACGGCGACATCGTCCGCGTATGTTTGTGTGTAGAATCCAGGAAGATTAAGAATCGTTAGCAGAGAGAAACCTCTTACTATTTAAGTTAGGTATTTAAGTTAGTTTAAATATTCGGAGAATTGCACTGGAAAATTGTTTTTGCCCTTTTTACCACGAGACCACTTGTTGCGACGAAGAATGTAATTTCCCCCGGGCTAATAACACTGATTGTGAATGACCGTTAGAAAATAATAACTATGCGTGAGAATATAAAAATTTTAAGTGCTTAACTTAACTCAGATCTCTGACAAATGGTCGTTATCACTTAGCATTAAAAAAAACTCACATTTTCTGGCAGAAAACAGTGTTCATAGGCTTTGGATATAAAAATGTTCATGCTGTGAGCTAAAAATATCCCTCTTTCACAAAAACTATCATGATAAATCGACAAGGGTTTTGTCTGTCACTGGGGCCTGAACTTAGGAATGTAAAATTACAAAAAATATACTCAACCAATAACTGAGAAGTTTCCATTTCAATATCACTTTTCGAAAATTTTAAATTACTGAAAGAGGGTTACAATGCTTGCTTATAAATGCAGTATTCCAAATAGTTTTAGATCTATTTGTCTGGTTTGTAAATGCGGATTTAGAAATATTAGTTAAGAATCGGTAAGAAATCTTGAAGCGAATAACATTTTTTATTAAGATTGCTTAATGCGTGTGGTCCAATTGCTCCTTTCTTATTTTTACACTTTCCATTTATTTACAATGCCTCGCACCTTTTAGCTTACTTCTAGACTGGAAATTATAACCGAGGACAAAAGTATTACGATCTGGTACCACTTTTGCAATCAACATGAGCCACACTAATATGCAAAGAAAGTTAGGAACTTATTCTACGAATTTTTGAAGCTAGATAAAGCGGTGCTACTCTGCGAATCGTTTCAAAGATCAATAACATGAATGTCTGGGTCGTTTGAAACTTTTTCGAATTAAATTAATATTTTTAAAAATTAACTTTCTAACTTAATTTAATTAATTTTTTCACATTTGCGAAAATAGGTTGTTGGAGGCCTTATTTCCAATAAGGTTCATGGAAAATTTGTAAAATGACGTAAACAGATGAGTATTTCATTACAGGAGGCTTTGAGGGCTGCCTAATGCCAAATCCGTGTCCAGTAGTGTAGGTAGGCTACGCAATGGAACCGTCACTATTTCTTAAAATATATTTGAACAGCAAGCTGTCACTTTTCTCGTTTGATATAGTCGTGTCATATGCTCCATCGTCTTTCTTGGACCAAAATAGCTCGTACCATTCCTTTGAACTGCTCTGCGCCACATCCATTCATTGTTCGCCACCCTGAGTGACTCCTTGAATATTCATTTTGACACAATGACATTCCAAGGCAGTAGTCTGGGCCATATCTATTTCAAAATCCAATCGACGACTGTAAATGTATTTCGACTCTGGATAAGTCATTTCATTATTCGAGCGTTAGACTGAATGCACCAGGACCCTTCGGTTCGAACATTATCATTGGCTCGTCCATCACCATTAGGAGGTATGGACACACACTCTTCTCCAGACTAATTTATCCGTCAATTTGCTACGACTTCTCCTGGGTGCCAGTGAATGACCGAAGACATTGCAAGCATATTACCCATTAGCCATTAGCTTGACCACCAGCATCAGTTGGCCAAAAACTAAATCCGACCATCAATTTATTAAGATTTAGAGTCCCCAAAGTGGACGGGACACCTTTCTTCCACATATAAAGAACACTATATCCATTGCGACTATGCCAACTTCGATACGTTGCATTGTGATTTATTTATGACACAAACACACATACACAGAGAGGACCCCCTCAAAGGATCCCGCAGCAGTCAGATTCCATTTATATCCATCCACCGTCCAGAAGAGATATCAATATCGTCCCGTTCATTTGCAATCAAATGAAAGAAAAACCCTCCAAGAAAGCAACCACCCAATCTCATCTGGAGAAAGGACACCATGAAACCGATTGCAAGCCGAAAGGACATAAAAACAACGAACCAAAGTGTTGAGGACAAGAACAAAAAGAATTGACGACAAAAAAAAACACTGTATGGATATGGTTATGGTCGTCCAGCAGGAGAGCTGATGGTATCCTTTCTCTTGCACATTCATTCATCTCCAGAGTGAGCGCATAAGGACAAACGACCCAACCCGACCTCCTTTATCAGGGATTCTTCATTTCAATCACATCAAATGCAGACATTTTTGTTTGTGACACCGTTAGAGGGCGCAAAAAATAAAAACCGAACCCACACAGCAGCACACATCCGAGCCAAGGGTAGCCGGCCAGCACCAGCGGATTCTTTATGTGCAAGGGGGAATCACATTATACAGATCCTTCCAGCCAAGGCTGTGCTGCCTTTTGTACACTTGATTGGTCTATCGAAAGTTAAACAAAAACTCCTGTGTTCTTAAATTTATTTTTTTAACAGTAGCAGTCTTAAAGCGGAACAGTTAACATAGTTCTCCGGTTCCGGTTTGGGTTTGTCCATAAGTCGGCACTTTGACGTTGCACGTTGGTCACAACACGGGGGCGCACTATAGTGCCAGCTCACAGGTATGGCTGCTGATTTTTCTAAAACGAAAAACAATGCAAAGGTTATTGGAGAACACGGCTTTTTGGGCGGCGAGAACTTACCGGCCTCACACCGCTTGCAGGTCATCTTTGGATCAGTCTTGTGGGTAGAAGAGTCGTTACGTTGCCGTTCGAATGGTTAGTGGTTACTATTTTCGGGGCGAGAAAGAGTTTTATAATCCAATACTAGTTAGATGGGGTACGGTGCGCACTTTCACATGGTACGTGTATTTTCCGATTAGATAAACCAGATAAACGAGAACAACATTCAGAAAGGTGTAGGGTTTGCCGGTGTTTTAAGTAGCATTTGTCATCGGTGCGGAGCTATTGTTTATATGGAAGCAATTAAATGAAAGATAAGATGACGCGTATGACGCGGATATTTGCTAAGCAATTTCGATCAACGTGCCAAGGTTTTATGGTTAAACAACTTTGGATTGCGAAAAACAAACAATCATTGCATTTTTATTGTTCGCATTTGTTTATACGCAAAAGCGCACATGTGGGAGCCGGGTGGAGGTAGTGGACTTTAGTTTTTGGCGTTCCATGCAGTCACAATTATGGGAAATTTTTTAACTAGTGACTTCATGCACGCAGAAAACTAAAATGTACATCGATATCGTTTTGTCAAAAGTTCAAAAGTTGACAAAAATTAAAAAAAAAACGATGACTACTAATCAAGGCTTAGTTGACTTTTTAAAATGTAAAGTTTACGTGAAAGCAGCAATGCCGTTTGGCAATTTCGAGTGAATTGGAGTGTTTTGCTCAAAAGTGCAGTGTCGTCATAAAAATTTAACTTTTTATTTTAAAGGACTAAACACCAAAATTCTTAGCGCTTAGCACGGGATCTTCGGCATTATTTTTTTTAATTATGTTATTGGATTGTAATTGTAATTGTAAGTAAGAGGCCTTGCACACTGCGACCAGAAAATAACTATTTCGTTGGCCTCTATTATTTAAGCTAGGGAGCTTTTGAGGCTCTTTATAAACCTCAGTACCCTTTTTGGTACCAAATTTCCTATATCTAAAGGACTTAAAAACGCCCCTTTCATATGGATCGCTCTGCCCCTTGCCACAGCAGGGCATTCGCAGAGTATGTGTTCCTTTGTCCCCTTCTCCTCTCCGCAGGGTCGACATTTTTTATTGAGATGGTATCTTAGTTGCCAGTGAGCAGTAAGATAACCCGTAAGGATCCTTAGATCTTCTTTGCTTAGCTCAAGTTACGTTTTTGTTTTACTACCAGCTGGGCTTATGAATCTTTTTGCCTGCCTCTGTCCTTTGGATTTAGTCCAGTATTGGGCAAGGTGATCATCTTCCCATTTCCTGAATTTTGAGTGTACGTGACTCAAAGGTGAACCGAAGTAGTTCTCAGGACCAGCGAGCAGGCGTGATGCGCCTCTTCTCGCCAGACAATCCGCTCGTTCATTGCCCTCAAATCCCTCATGACCTGGTATCCAAGCAACGGTGACTGTGTTGTCCTTGGCCAGATCTTCGACGAGATTGAAACAGTCCCAGACCAGCTTTGACCCTATCGAATACGATCTCAGGGCCTTGAGAGCTGCCTGACTGTCTGAGAGGATGTATATGCGGGCACCTTTTGTACGCCTTAGTAGGACAGATATCTCTATAGCGTGTACCTCCGCTTGAAAGATGTCTGGTGATTTTCCCAGTGCTATAGCTCTTTGGAACCTAGGCCCATAGACCCCAGCCCGGTACAAAGGGTTGCCAGTTTAAAATCAGTACATATCTGGACATTATGTTGAAATTCCGGGACCCGTCTGGAAATTTCAAAGTTCGCCTATTTTAGATTTTTTTATTAATAAAAAAGTGAAATAATTTGTTTTATTCATCTCTTCTCTTCTCTACATATAATAAAACTGTAGAATAAAAAATGCCTGACCGCGCATCACGCAGAAACTACCAAACGGATTTTGATGAAACTTGGCATAGTGATTGCTTATGTTCTGGTTCGGGCTTTAGGATATTTTTTAACCCGGAATATAAGTTTGTTTTTACAAAATAGTGAAAAAACCAGATGTATGTAAGGAAAATTCTGTTTATACAGACCTAGCTCAGTAATGACTTATCGGATTGAAATATAAAAGAAATTGGTAAATTTAGTAAATTTTCTCCTGAATCATTTAAGATATAAAACATCCTTCTGCGTTGTCCTGAAGCTGAGCAATGTTCAAAGCAATTATTCAAAACATCGCCCACAATTTTCTTTCAGTGGATACCACTATCAGTAGTCATGCAGCAGTTAGTATCGTTGCAGTAGTGTGTGTGTGATTATTATGTGCGCGCTCTAACGTGATCATATGTTTTGCACTTCAATGGGCAGTCGTCTCTTTTCAGCGCATACATTCAGGTTGAACACGTTTTCAGGTGCTGTTCATTGGGAAAAGTTTGGAAATGGACTGCGGTGGGGTCAGAGCTTTGCGTAATTTTTTTTTTTTTGTGTAGACTTTTTAGAAGGAACTAAAATTATGTTTTTATTGTATTTGTTTTTGCTTTATATTGCTTTTAGAAAGGTCCAAGAGAGGGCGGGTGAAGCAAGGCGAGCACGGGTCAACTAATATGCAAATAAGAGTATTTACTTCAATAAAAAAAAATAAAATAATAATTACAAAAATAAAACAAACTAAGTTTTCACATTGCTCATCATATTGACATTTACATTTTTTATGTCATTGTCAAACATTGAAGTTTAGTCGCTCCTAGGGTCAAAAAATACACCAGTCAAAGGCCGAAATAAAACCCATTAATTTCATCTGAAGTATTATTAGTCAAACCGCAAATTGAAAATTTAAAACAAAACATGACAGGGTTTAATGGTAGCCTTCAACTTAAATTTGAAATTGATTGCAATTTCGTTAAGTAGGTGAGTTGAGTCAAATTCTTACGATTTTCTATGAAATAATTTCACAGTTATTGAAGTTTGTTAATTTTTTAATTTGATGAATTTGGAAATACATAGGTACATATTACATACACATTTTTAAATAAATGATGGAATTTGAAATATAAGTTTTTGCGGGACTTTTGACTGAACAACTCACTTTTAACCGGGACTCTGGACACTATGACAGAAAAAAATTGTACATAAATACGTCTGACTAAATAAATTTCTACTGAAACAATACCACATAAATGCGGATTGATGTTTTTAAAAAGAGATTAGACTCTTTGCATAGTTGAAGGTTGCACTGTTCCACCACTGTCGGCCGCAAATCCAACAACATTCTCAAAAATGCACTTTAACATTGTGTAACTAGGTAAAAGACTAAAAGTGAAGTGTTTTTGCAAAGTAGGAAGTAGCCGAAGTGTTCGATCAAAGCGACAATGACATTGCTGCGTGAAAGCACTCGTTTGCGACCATCTTCTTGGTTGGCCAGTTATTAGAGAGGAGGTAGTATCTGAGTTGCCAGTGAGGAGTTTTAAAATCGAGTATCCGAATTCGCCAGGTCGCCGGGAAATTTTCGCTGCCTAATGTTTCGATGGACGAGTACAGAACAATTCTTGTTACTTTGTTACTTGATTCGACAGTGGTGCCAAATTTCCTAAGACCCTTTTTACCGAGGTAATTATGTATTAGTTATTATATTATTTTCCGATTAAAATATAAATAAATAAATATTTTGGCGCGACAGGTCTGTGGGACCCAAGGCCTAGCTTCTCACAGCCATTCGTTTTGTGTGGATTTTCAATTTTTGGGACGAATGGACGGGATTTACAATTTTACGCCGAGTCCAAACGGCTAGTTGAGAAGCTCTTTCATGACAGTTTTGCTCTCTGGCGTTCGCGAGAGGTGGCTCAGTGGAAAAAAAACCTTAAGATGTAATTTGGTTCTGTCGGGATTATTAATGTAATTTCTCCCAACAATGTAACCGATTTTTATTAAAACTTAAAGGTAGAAAGGGTTCGTGGTTCTTTGGTAGTGCAGCTGGAGAAGAATGAAGAGTAATTCGAACTAAACTTTTCGCGTATCCTGCTCTGCTGCGTGGACCTTCGCTCAGATTTGGGATGATGAGACACGCAGACATGCCAATTCCTTACAATATAAATAATGGATTCATATTCGAGTTCATATTGTTCATATTGTACTTCTATTCGTGCGTTATTACGGATCGCATTTTCGTTTGGGTGTCTCTCTAATGGCTCGTCCTCTTCTCGCTCATCAATACGTTGGAGTTCTAGTTCTAGGGGACGTTCTCCCCCTACTCATTGTTGCGAGGTTCCCGATCGTCCGCCTGGGCTCGACCTGCTTTTGTCACTTTCTCCGGACGCAAGACCAGCAAGAGCGTTGAATTGGAACCAGTAGCAATTTTTGATACAGCAATTTTGAAGTTATCTCAATTGAATGATGATTGATATGTCAATCTCTTTCAGCTCATCCAGTGGTCAACAGCAAGGGACAGCTTCGGGCGTACACATTTTTGGAAGCCACTAACCTAGCCTTGCAGATTGCAGTAGACCTAAGACTTTAAAAACTCTTAGAAGCAGACCCGTTTATGTAAACCGCTTCCCATGGCTGAAACCGCTAGTCCCATTTATCGAGTCTATAACGTTCTCAAGACTTTCAACAAATTTCCCCGGCTATATAAAAATAGTTTTCCGGTACAAATTGCATTAAATTTTGCCAATACCTCGTTGGAGCAAAACTTTCGCAACTCAACTCAACATCTGTGTCCTTTGCCCTTTTGCGCCATATTACATTATTAAAATCCACTAATGCATCACATTAAGTCTCTGCATCAAGATGAGGGAAAAATGTTCGCCTTCCTTCCGTTCCTTGGGAATGAAATAAACTTCAGCTTTTTCTTTGTTCGAAACAATGGCGGTTGCGAAAAAAAAGTGCACACAGTTTCCAATGCTTTACCGCACTGTCCCGCCCGTCTTAAATGTCCTTTAGGGAGCGAATACATCCCGCATGTGGGCGGTTGAAACTTGGACTGCAATCAATGGCGGGCCACCACCCGGAGGGGGTGTGGGCGACTTCCAAAAAGCAAGAAAAACGACCTCAAAAAGTCCGAGAACTGAAACTTTTAAAAAGTCAATAGGAGGACGACAGTGCAAAAAAAAAGGAATTGCAAAAATATTGGAAAACTATTCCATCCTCGCATCCTTCGGAAAGATATTGAAGGCAAAAAGGACGAGAATAACATCGTCAAAGTAAACTTTTCCCACAGCACACCAGAAATGCATAAATATAGCCAAGGATTCGATGGATCTTTGTATCAGCCACCCGCGTACCAGACACATACAGACAACGACATCGCCCAGCATCATATCGTCAGCGACATCATCACGAGTATAGCAGTAGCAGCGTCCTGCAGCAGCATCTCGTAGGATCATGGCAACCCATTGAACCAATCAAAATACTGCACAAGGATTTGCGATGCCATGCTTCAGATGGTTGGCATCCTTGTTTGGTGTTGTTGTCGTTGTTTTTGTTCGCCTCTCGGTTCGGTCAGAGAAAATTCCTTCATCCTTTTGGGTGCGGGAAAGCGTTTCTCGCTTCTTTTTTTTTCCCCGGTTCGCTGAGGAAAATTGCGAAAATAGAAAGAAAAAAGTTAAGCAAACGCAAAAAAAAAAACCGAAGCGAATGGGAAAACGATTTTTTCTGTTATTATTTGAGCCAAGGACATTTTGTTCCTTGTCAGGCGGCCGGCCCACCAGCTGGAGAGTGAGCGAAAATAGGAAAATTAAAAAAAAAAATCGCATAACTTTGCCAGCTCCTCGTCGTCCTTTTTTTTTTTGTGAGCTTCCTTATGGAGGTTTCCATTATTTTTTGTTCCTTGTTTGCTCCTTCGATGCCAGGATACGAGAGGTTGAATGCTTTTTTCGCATTTTTTGTGCTAGCTTTTCCAATTTCCCTCTTCTATCGTCAGCGACATCATCACGAGTATAGCAGTAGCAGCGTCCTGCAGCAGCATCTCGTAGGATCATGGCAACCCATTGAACCAATCAAAATACTGCACAAGGATTTGCGATGCCATGCTTCAGATGGTTGGCATCCTTGTTTGGTGTTGTTGTCGTTGTTTTTGTTCGCCTCTCGGTTCGGTCAGAGAAAATTCCTTCATCCTTTTGGGTGCGGGAAAGCGTTTCTCGCTTCTTTTTTTTTCCCCGGTTCGCTGAGGAAAATTGCGAAAATAGAAAGAAAAAAGTTAAGCAAACGCAAAAAAAAAACCGAAGCGAATGGGAAAACGATTTTTTCTGTTATTATTTGAGCCAAGGACATTTTGTTCCTTGTCAGGCGGCCGGCCCACCAGCTGGAGAGTGAGCGAAAATAGGAAAATTAAAAAAAAAAATCGCATAACTTTGCCAGCTCCTCGTCGTCCTTTTTTTTTTTGTGAGCTTCCTTATGGAGGTTTCCATTATTTTTTGTTCCTTGTTTGCTCCTTCGATGCCAGGATACGAGAGGTTGAATGCTTTTTTCGCATTTTTTGTGCTAGCTTTTCCAATTTTCCTCTTCTTTGGGATATAATTTTTTTTCCCCGTTCGTCCTTTCGGTACACTTTTGTCCCAAAAACTCATTCTTTCCCGGTAGTGGATGGATTTTCTTTCAGCTGTGCACACACAGAGGAGTTAAAGCAGTCGTGTTTTATATTTTCTGCGATCCTTGGAATATTTTTTTTTCACCATTTTGTTGTTGCCCTTCGCGTGGGAGTGGGAGGGGGCGGGGGTCGAAAAACGAAATGTCGTCCTGTGAAAAGTTCTCTCAGTTCCACTCACTCTGTGCCACCTTTATCGGAAGATTTATGGCGGGATGCTGGAATTTAATGAAATTGCAAAACGAAAATTCTATATATACCAGTGAATATATACAGTCGCAATTATAGCCATACATGTGTGTATTTCTGTTCGTATCCTTGTCGATTGTCGACTTTCATTTGCCAGCTTCTTCTAATGCATGTAGGTATACATCGCTCATACATATTTCAGTGTATTTCGGAGGAGGACACTCTGCGAGTGTGGGAAATTTAAGCGCAAACAACAGTTGTATCCTAGTACGGTAGCTAGTACCTGCTGCCTATTGTGCCAAAAGTTTCCGTTGCGATGTTTTGTATTTTGTTCCGCCATCGTGTGTGCAACCCCAAGTCGCAGCTACACACACACTAAACGCGAGTGCTGCTGGCATGCCGGTCGGCTCGACATTGTTTGTCGTAACACTGGGCTGTGTTGTCACGTGACGGTAATTACCGGTATATGAGCAGAGTGAATTGGATTTAATGGTGGCGCGAAACAACACGACAGAGTGTTTAATCAGCGTAGCGGTGAGAGTGATAGACCGGGCGGGGGAGTCACCCGCGCCGTTGCATTGTTTCTGAAGTACACAAGGAACTCGGTAGATACGACATACATATAGACACAAAGTGCACACTGAGCAAATGAATGTAAGATAAATCAGCATGAGACCGGTTTTAATGTTTCGAAACGACGAGCTGACAATGTGGTTGCTGAACTCTATACCTACCCGCGGAAGTTTTACTCCAAGAGTGGGAACGGTTACTAACCTTTGAATGGGATTGGACTGTTCTCCATCTGTATAGTGAGGCTGGTGTCGAAATTTGCAGAAATTTGGACGAAAAGGTTGAATTTGACTGTACTATTGTTAAGATATCTAAAGTTTCGTTTTACACAGTTTTGGAAATGAAATCAGGTAGTTGCGGCTCCCTTGCGGGCCATATACTGAATGAGTCGATTTCTGGCGTTTGTTATGATGATCCTCACCAGCATTGCAGAGGGTATGTTGGCAATTTGTGTCCCGATGTTGGCCTTCAGGTCTTGGAAAAAAATTACATGGAGCGCATTGGGGATTGCAAGACTTTAAGCTTTCACTGCCCTTATGATCTAAGCTGATCTGATCGCCAGCGGGACTTCGCGGTTTGTCTGAAATTTGTGAGCCATGTTAAAATTGATTTCCGGTCCCGGACTGGACATAAATGGGCATCAATATCTCAAATCTCGAGACGGAAAATGCAGGCTCCTTACTGTTCCATTTCATGACCATGGGTCATATCAATAAAAAAAAGCATTTGCTTTGAGAAAAAGGTTTTAGCAAAGTAAAAGCCCTTAGCAAATGCTTTGAATCGGTATGAATAAAAATCTAGTTTGCTAAAATAAGTTCGAAAATTCGAAAATAGCTTTTACTTCGCTGTACGTGCACTTGCCTTGCAATTTCTGTCAAATTTGACAAGTGACAACTATCCGGTGGTTTGTTTATTTTGAATTTATTTTAAAATTTTTGTGGGAAAATTATAAAAAGTCAAAAAAATTCAAAGAAAAACTGAAAATAAATAAATACAAAAAAAAAATTATGCTGAGCGACTCTTCAGAATTTCAGCAGACGATGAGGAAATTCCATCTACCTCGTCGTTCAGGCCATAGAAGCTGTAGGAAAGATTTTGCTAATCAAATCCCAAACTCCAAATATCAAAACGTTAAAAAAAACGTAGCGCTTAAAATGTGTGATTTTTTTTGTCTAGGTGCTCAACTTTGTACACGCCAGACAAAAATGTTGAAAAAAGTTGCAAATTTAAAGCAAAGGGTGAAGAAGAAATCTGACATGAAGGCAACCGGAAATATTTAACTATTAATAAAAGTCGCGTACAAAATATTTAGCTAAAGGTCTGAGTCAACTAAATAGCAGACTCAGAATTTGCATAGCATTTGCTTGGTCTGTTAAGTTTTATTCATACCGATCTGAGTAAAAGGTCAGTGCCGCCGCTTTTCGAACATGTCAAAAATTGGAACTAACTCAAATTGGTTTTTATTCATAGGAAACGTAGCAAATGCTTCGATTTTGACATTTCTCTTGAGTAAAAGCAATTGCTACGTTTTATTCATACGACCCCATGACTGTTCCCACCCGTAAACATTTTCTGCCTGAGTAACTGCAGCCTTCTTTCGCAGCCCAAGCACTCCGCCAATCGGTTTGGCTTTATTTTTCGAATATTCTCATCGAGTTGGTTGAGGTCCCCTTACACTTGCGCGCGCCACCTTAGGCGAGGTCTTCCTCTACTGCGTTGTCCCTCCGGGTTGGAATCGAAGACTCTTCGGGCCGGAGCGTTGATGTCCATTCGCTCTACATGTCCTAGCCATTTTAGACAACTGATGCGTATTTTTTTGACCAGGTTGGTGTCGTTGTACAGCTCGTAGAGTTCGCTGTTAAATCTTCTCCTCCAAATCCCGTCATCGGGAACGGGACCAAAAATCACTCGAAGAATCTTGCGTTCGAAAGGGCCAAGAAGAAGGTCTCGGTGAGATTATTTCCGACCTTTATGGAGCAGCGAGCGTTCTCCATCGTCATTCTGCACAATCTGACGAGTTTGGCAGGGATGCTAAAACTAGACATGGCTCTGTATAGCTCGTCTCTATAAATGCTGTCATATGCGAGCTTAAAATTGATGAACAGATGGCGGGTATCGATTTGGACTTCTTGGGTTTTTTTCCAGGATCTGCCGTAGTGTGAATATTTGGTCGGTTGTGGACTAACCGGTCTTTATATAGACAGGGTTATAATTGGCTAGGGACAACCTTTGCATTCATGAGTGCGGCACGGACTACTCCTCATTTGTCGATCCACAGGAGAGCCTTTAACTGAGTTAACAAACAAATTTCTAGATCGTTTCTGACATATTGTTTGAAAGTCTAAAAATTGCCGTCACCAACAGTACTCGTCCCTTTTTTAACAAAGTCTTCCTTTCCAAGACTGATCCTCTGCGTTTGCGAAGTAGAAATAATGTAAAATTGGACGCGGGTATTCTCCCATTTCTCCTCACCTGATGACATTCCATTCATTATCTGAAAATCTTAAATAAAGCCAGATTTATCTAAGCACACACTCATAAAGACTAGATCTAAATAAAACAAAGCGAAAAATCCCCTCAAACAATAACCAGGAAAACAATATAGTATAACAAGGATATGTGAAAAGACAAACTTTGCAACAATGGACCATTACAAGGCTCTGCAGTGGCATTGTACGCGCGTATACAATGGCAACAAATACACAAAACACAACAAACAACTTTATACTCGAGCTATAACGTACACGAGAGTCCCTCTCTATTGCGAAAGTTCATATTAACAAGTTTGTCCTGGTTTTTTTCTGCTGTTTTTAGATTTATTTTTCGTTTAATTCTTCCTTCATCTCAGGATGAACCATAGAGCCCGCAGAGAGGGCTACGTATAGCTTCCCTTAACCTGTGTGTGAGTGTGTCTGCACTTAATTTTCGTGCACATAAACAATGCTAAATAAGGAACACGCCCGAAGGCTTCATCATAGTCTCCTGCAATACTACTCGTATCTCTGTTCCGAGTTAGTTGGAGTCCTTCAAGGTGGGTATATAATACCTAAGCTGGCACCCATACACCCCCCCCCCCCCACCGCTAGAAATAACGACAACGATAATGAGAAGGAGATTCTGAAATCAGAACCGTTTTCCATTGTCCTTGTGGCCGCCATTATATTCTGACTGTGCGCGCATTCATTTCAGGTCATTTCAGGTAGGGAGCCAATCCTTCACACAAGCATACACAATTGTTCTGTGGTAGGTAGCCGGAGAAGATTCTGGTCGGGATATTACAGAATGCGGTACGGATCTGATGACATCATGGCTATATCTTCGCTCAATGGCAGTGTGGACCACATTTCACATTTTGTGCGACATCCAAGCATACCTGGCCGGGGGCGGCGTAAGGCTAATTAGTCGGATGGTATAGTCGGTTTTGCGTGTTTCATGTGATTTTTTATTCGCTTTGCTTGCTCTCAAATTAATTGCTCGGCTTTCGATGGCATAGTCGGACAAATTGCGGCGCTGTGGACACCCCGCATAGGTTAATGTGGTAGGCCAGCGGCACGCAACTCAAAATGCGCCTATACCATCACATAATTAAGCTCATAACCTATATTGTCATGAAGGTTGAATTACATTTCGAGAATTATTTTCGCCAGAAAAATACCTCGAGAGGGGAACCCAACTCTAATACATAAATTACTCGCATTCCGTTGCCCATATCGTGGAGGGGGGGAGGGTTTCATCCCCTTAATGCTGCCGCCGCAGTAAGGAATTTCCCAATTACCAAGAGTTGACTTTAAAATTTAAACAGCACAAACAAACATATTAAGCGTAATTTAATACATGCATAAACAACGATGGCAAACAACAGCGTCGCTGACGCTGATGTAATATCGCATTGGAAAAACATACGGATCTGTGTGAGGGCGGGCGGATGTGCGGTGGTGGTGGAATTTCACCCCACAAGATTCACGCAGGAAAAACAAAAGCACTTGGATAAACAAACGAATGGCATTCGCTGGAAAAGGACAACCAGGACCAGGGTAGAGATCGCAAAATTGGCTTTCTTGTTTGAGGGATGTGAGCGCGGGGGTGTTGCCGTCTTCATAGGGAAGTGGTAGTGGAAATGTACATAGGTGTTATTTTTTTGGAGGCTTGTTTATCGAATGGGCAACACTTTTTTTCAGCGACAGTCAATTTGACAGGTCCAAAGTGATAAGTGCTCGTTTTTGATAGTAGGTAAACACACGTTTTCCACAATACTTGACTCACGATACACGGCATCAGTCGCTTAATATATTAGGCCTCTGGATTGAGTTTTAATTGACGAAATAACTATTTGGGCTCATCAAACACATGTAGGTTGGGGTAAAGTCAATCTTCCGAAAACCATTGACTTACCTTGTGTATATGTTATAAAAAAGTGTAAACAATATTTTTTGACATTTGCTAGATTGACAGTTTTAGTTTCTTACAACAATTTATAACTTTCTAAAGTCCAAGTGATTTGACACGTGTTTTTATAATAATTTACGGTTTTTCAGATTAAAATTCTAAGTACCTCGTCGTTTATCGTTGGCTATCTTGAATCCCAGTAAAGCATACGAAGTTTTAATATTACTATGGGTCGTATTCCTCAACTGTTAGCCTGTTTATTTCTCCTTTACAGCACCAAATATTATGGTATACCTGTCCTAAAGAGTCTGTATTAAAAAAGCCGCAGTTCCCTTCTTGAATTTGAATATAAAAGGGATCTTCTTAATGGTGTTGTTATAAAATTCCTTCGTTCCATTAAGGTATAGCTAGGTTTTTTGTAGAAACTTGCTGACTTGCATAACTCTCTTTGAATTCTACATGCATGTACTCAAGAAGCAGCCTTCGGAACAAAATTTCCAACTCACCACTTCAACTTTATTTAGCTGGTCCAGCTGTATCCACTCTTGTTTATCATAGGACAAGTATCTCAATTCATAATTTTACTAAATCAAGATCATGCATAAGATCGTAGGGGCGTGAGTGGTTTAATTCTAAAATGTTCTTTCCTTCCAGGCAAGTATTCATCAGTCATCTTCAGTCGTCAACAGTGAGGAGCGTGCGTTTGTCGTCGATACCTATTTTTTGAATACAACAAAGCGCGACCTCCGAAGTCGGTTCAATACAGTCCTGGCCCGAAAAACAATGGCTACATGAGTCAAACTTCAAATTTCAGGAAAACCGCGAGTGCCGACAAGACGAACAACTGAAGCCACGCTTCTCATCAGATTAGCTGAGAACATTAAGGACACAGAGCTTCTATCTTGCACTCACTCCTCACGGCGTTCTGTGGAATTCTCGTTTTGACTTTCCGTGTTAATGTCAACAGTCCAAGAACTCTACAAGACTTAATGACCAACATCGGGGCAGAGACTGCCAAACCGCTGCTATGCTGGTAAGGTTCATAACAAACGCCAGAGCCCAGAAGTTTGTTTACTCACTCTATGGACAATGGGGAACGTGACCTACTAAAAGTAAAAAATTCTACTTCATTGGAAATTCATCATAAATACTTAATTTTATTGTATAGACAATATTAAGGAACATAAATGTAATCTTATGTGACATGTTTGAAATCGCGCGATTTTTTGTACCAAATTTTCATTATTTCTTAATGTTTAGTTTCTTTTACTAAAAATTCAATTTTAAAAATATTAACAATTTCGTTTTCAGGGATTTTATATTTTCATTATTTTTTTAATGTTATAGACAGTATATTTTATTAAAAATTCAATTTTAAAAATATTAACAAATTTGTTTTTAGGTACCTATTCCCTTTTTTTTCATTTTAATGAATGAAAATGTTACAAAGAAATGTAGCAATACATAAAAGAAAATGCAAGTCTTTATTTAATTAAAAATATATATATAAAGATTGTAAATTTATTTCTAAGAAGAGAATATATTGAAAAAGCAATGAAATATACAAAAAAAAACAAGAACAGAAAATTGGGGTGTTATTTCATAATGAAATTTCATTATAAAAAAACACCCCAAATTTGGGGCCTTATTTCGTTTTCTCTTTTGGGGCCTTATTTCATTGGGGTCTTATTTCCTGCTGCCACGATGTATTTATATCTATACGTATTTTATAACTTAAACTCACTTAAACCGACGAACGAAATGAGTATACTTTTTATAACTTTTGGTCTGCAAAGGGTAAACTTTTCTTATATTTGAATCTTTGACAAATGTTCAGAATAATTACTTCAAGGTCAAAATTAATAAACAAATTCAAAATCAATTTGTCCGTACTCTCTGAATCTCAACTTAATCATTACCCGAAGTTTATGAATTCAACTTTCGAAATCAGCTGTTTGACATTTTTATTTTATGCTTTTCTCGGGGCTCTTTCTTTTAATTACATTTTAATAATAGTTTATTAATATTGTAAAACAAAATTGAAATATAATGAAAAATTTATTAAAAAAGAAAATTTAATTTATGGTATTTTGCGTATCAGAGTATTTTATTTAAATAAATGATAACAACTGCAAAAGTATTAAATAACAGTCTTATCTCAAATACTACCAGGTCCAAGAATATTAAAGTGTGTCATTAGTAGTAATATTAAATTATTAAATATGTGTTTATTTAAATAGGTTATAAAATTGCGAACCCATATTATTCGAGTAAAAGATGCAAAAAAAAGATCAAACTCAAATCTGTTCACACTACCTTTCAAATATGTTTACTGTTCAAATCAAAACAACATTTTTCTTGTATAAAGTCGGTAAGCAATATTAAACAACGAAAATGGCAATTGTTTTATTTATGCACAACGAAGAGGAAATACCATACAGAAAGAGAAAAATAGATGGCACAAATCCAATTCCATATAGTTAATGTAGTTTGTTTTAAAATCCGTAATGATTTATATGACGAGAGTGTGTTCTGAATTTGAGCTTAAACAATCATCCCAAATAGCAATTCTTCCAATCACAACGTCGTCATTCTGACCGGATTCCGCTCATATATATTTTTTTTTTGTTGGAGGTTGCTACTATCCGATGGAGCACTCAGACTTCATCTACTTCATCATAGCATCTAGAGCGGAGCCCGGAGTACTGGGAAAAGCCCCTGTGCAGCCGAGACAAACCGTTCTTTGAAGTTTGGCAAAAGAGGCAGTAGCACGTTTCCGCGAAAGCCTGTTCCACCATACAACCGATGCATACGAGAGGAGAGGTCTTACCATTGCCGTATAGATCCAAAGGACCCTTTTAGGAGATAAGCCCCATGTCTCTGCTCATATATGACAGAATTCTCTCTTAACTCTGACCGAAGAAAAATAATATTATTCAATAGACTAAAAAAATTTGCAAAATTTAAATGAAACTTTGCCATACCTACCTAAAGAACATGCTTACAATTTTAAAACAGAATCCGATTTATTGTGAATAATCCCAGAAAACTACGCCTGAATTTGATTGAAATTTCCATTTTGGCAACACTTTGTAATGCAAAGCTTTTTGAGTTGCATATTTTTTTGTTAACTTTTAAGATTTCTTTTCTAAAATAAAGAAACTTAAAGTAACCGCTATATATAGTCAAAATATATATTGCTATATTCTATTTTTGACCGGATTTCTGATTAAAAAATTCTTATTTTAACTTTTGACCCGATTTTTTGACTTAATTTAAAATAAATAAAATCGGTCAAACAGTTGACCGGATTCCCTTATTTTAAGTGGCAACACTGAAAAACATTGCCTTTTATGGCAGAGAGTATGTCTTTGACCAACATTTTTTTGTTCAATTTGTCCAATTAAAATGGATTTAATAAAAAGAAGGTCCACATATTTAATTTTACTTTAAGCAGGAAGTTCAACTGACATTTTTGAAAATCAATCCGCCAGGAAATGTGGAACACCAACAAAGGCAGACGATTAACAAATAACATTTATTGCGAACGATTAGAAAGTCAAAATGCGCTCAACATTTGCAATTTTTTGCCTGTTCGAATGTCACAATACAGATTCATCGTACTTTCGAAAGAAATCTCATCTCAAAATAAGCAAGAATAGGAAGAAGAAAGGTAAAAAATAAAAAAAGTAACTGCCGAAACCCGGGATCGAACCGGGGACCTTTAGATCTTCAGTCTAACGCTCTCCCAACTGAGCTATTTCGGCATATGAAAAACGTATGTCTTAAAAATGCCTGAGTGATTGGATTCCCCAAAAGAAATAACGATTTCTAATAATATAAGAATAACCTTATGTAAGTTTTTTCGCATATGAAGGATTGCCTAAAGAAATATTTATTGGACATTCTTTCTGTCAAAATTGTTAGCAATCCTTCAGAGTTTAAACAGACCCCTTGGGTATTTGTGAACCTTTGCTGAACGAAGACAATTGGTATAGGTCCCCCCCTACTGATTAGCGCACCTTCCTATACTTTGGTAAGGTTTACTTTGAGAAGGAGCACCGTTTCCCAAAGTAGCTGGGTACTTATTTAAGTTGTGAAAGATGCAAAGATCGAGTAAAGAGTCAAATTTATCTGTCCCACATCCGCGCATCGAACAGAACAATGCCACGGGACGGACAATAGGACACGCAAACAAAAACTTCTTCCAAATTTTACAACAGTTCTATAAATTAAACAAAAATAATTCTAAGAAACGCTTTTCCTAACTCTATCCTCGCCGTGAATACCTACTGTATATAAGGTATGCCCTCATTCTGCTCTGCCTCTGCCCTCCTCCACGCGTGTAATTCCTCAGTGGTGGTGGTGCGTTTAATTTAAATTTTAATTTCGATCTTAATCTCTTAATGCGAAATAAAATTGCCGTACACTGGTGGCATGTTATTACATTAGAACGGAGGGGTGGAGTGGGTGAAAATGCCAGCCACCCACCCGATATGGTTGAAAATTGGGATCACCCATTCTCCAGCCAGCAGCCTCCTTCGCATTGGTTGACACATTTCGTTTGTCCTTTGTTTTTACCTCCTGTGTAGTGGCTTTTTTTATTTTTTCGTTCGTTCTCTTTGCCAGGAAATGGCGTCCATAAGGGTCTTGTGTCCTGTGTGCGGTGTCACTTTTTCTTTCTTTCGTTTTTTTTTTTGTCCTGGAGAGCTATATCCTTGCCCCCCGTATTACGGTATAACGGACTATTAAATTTGACCTTTTTATAGGATACTTTCTGGGGGCATTAACATTCATTTTGGGTTTACAATTCCGATTTCGAGAAAACGAGAAACTTTTCGATTGTCACATTATCCTTAAGAGAGGTGCACAGCAGAGGGGACCGCTCTGCCTGTTTAGCTCGAGATATTTTAGCGGTTGTCTAAATGGGGAAATTTATTTCGCAAGGGTGGGGAGGGCGATGTGTCTAATTTTCACTTGAACGCCGCGCCGGCTTGATGCAAACTTAGCTTACTGCTCTGTCAAGCGATGGGAGGCCCGGCCGCCTGGGCGGGGGTAATCCAATTTTAACTAACATTAAACTACCCCTTGGGGTGAGATGACTCTGCAAGTGTGGAGATTTTTACACTTTCTTCCTCTGGTGTATCGAAAGGAGGCCTGCGTGTACAATGGAAATTTATATCCTGTTTATGTTGTGTTTGGAGTTTTTTTTTTTGTGCTGTTGCTACTTTTTTAACGACACTATTGAGGATAATTTTTGACAAAAGCAGAGGCAGGGTGTAGGATTATTTGCATATTCATTGCTGCACAGACACATCGTACAATCAGTGCGGATATACAAGACTTTCGTTTTCGTTTGGGATTCCTCCTGGGCTGCTGCTGGTGTAATTATTTTCCGATATGAGCCTGTTGAAAGTCGGTGATTTAATAAATGGTGAGTTTCCTGGATTTTTTTTTCCTGCGCCCTTAGTCTGGCAAAGGATAGTATAGTTGTGCGCGGCGGCTTTCATATTGAATGGAAAAATGTTCGTGTTAATGGGTGCTTGGGGGGCGTGCGGTTGTGTCAGGCGTGGAAATAGGTTAACGTCCTTTGTCTGAGAGTTTTTTTATTTAATTTTTTTCTGTTCGCCGCTCGTGTGTTGATCATTTTTAAACTGTGATTTTTATAGTGTTTTGGGGAATTTGGGAAACGCGGGTCGTTAGGGAGATTGTCTTTTTATTTTTATTGCTGCTGTTTTTTGTTTACTTCGTGTGTTTTTAATTTATTTATGGTTGTCGGTGTTATACTTGTTACTTATTTTGAAGAACTGCAGTTACATGAAGCACTTCTTTGCGGTTTGTATAGATTGGTTGGGACAAAATTAAGGTTGTCATTGAGTGAGCTTCGCTTTGTTGCTGTTGAGTAGCAAATTCCGATATAACAGAATAGGAGGAGTCATTTGAAGGTGGTACTCTAGCTCATATAGTTTCTTCGAAGATGTCTTTTAAAGGGCCAATATAAAAATGTAATATGTTTCAATATTTTTTCAGTTGATGTGATTTTCAGACTTAAAGTGGTGCTGAGCGAGACTCAGGAGAATGACAGCTTGCAGAGCTTTTAAAGTGGGCGAAGCGTTTAAAGCAAAAATGACACACCCCGTTGACAATAAAAATATATGATGCCAATGTTGGATTCGCCCAAATTAAAAGGCACCGGTCTTAACCTAACATTCGAGACCGTTAAATGGAAAACGTAATCACTGAGGAAAGGACGAGAAAAGCAGTTTACTCATCTTACGTCTGAAGGAAGGATTTCAGGGGTAGTGGACCGGTAAGTGTGCTAGAGGCTAGACTACTAAGCGAAGAGACTATGGTTCAATTTCCTGAAAAACAGAAACTAAACTAGGTTCCCTTGCAACTGTGGACATTTTTTTTGTAAGTGAAAAGGCTTCTCAACTCCGCAGTTTGCACTCGGTATAAAATTGCAAAGCTTAGGGTTCTATATCCACCTGTTGCCCCAACTACTTATTTATTACATTTAAAAGGTTTGATGAAAAAAGTGGGTCATTAAACGAAATAAAGCGCACTTGTTGTACCCCTGCCGCGATTGTAAGGTTCAGTTATTTTGGTAGGGTCGGTTAATATTCTATTCGATCGGAGAATGCGTTTCCGAATATTCCGGACTCACTTAAAACCACAGCGCTACCAGGTCTGGAATTTGACAAGTCGTGTGAGATCTAAGATTCTTAATAATTCTTAAAAATTCAAGGCTTTTAGTAAGACTAACATTACATTATGTAGTGTAGTAGTGTATTTACGAATTTTTTTATGCTGCGACGTTATTTGTTGTTTTAAATTTTGGGATCAATGTCATTTGTTGGGGCTTGAACGAAAATTAAAGTCTACCATTTTTAAGAAACCGTTGGTAATATTTTATTTTTAAGGATAAGGACCTTTGGTAAAAGTAAAATCTTTTTAGATCATTTATTAAAATAACAATACTTTTTGGTTCTATTTGGAACTATTATAGCAATGTCCTTTTATGGGCTGTAAAGCTTAGGTCCCTCAAAAGAAGCATGAATCTACATTTATTTCTAAAAGCATTTTGAAGCGTGTTCTTTATTCAGATTTTTAAGAACCTTTGGTAAAACAAGTTTTCTAAAAAGCTTTTTTAATGATTTCAAGGACCTCTTCCTTCCTTCCTCCTAAAAAACTAAAAAAAAATCTATGTAAAATCCCTTGTCAGTTTCATCGTTTCTATTCCTATCAGTGGAAGGACTGCTTTTAGAAGTAAGAACGAAATACCTTTAACTGAAACGGCTTTCAGTGCTCTAAGAACGTCGTTGATATTCCAGAGATTGATGAAAAATCCAGGTAGACAAAATCTAGTTGGTCAATATTGATTTAACATCAAAGTGCCAGAGTTCGTTGGAGGACCCCGCGTCGGTTTCTCAAAGACCTGTAACGCTGCATTCGTTACAACAATACTTTCTCTTTATTTGTTGTTCGTCTATGTACACTTTCCCGTATCATTTCCGTCGCCCAGCATGAGTTTGCCAATGCATGTGCATCATATGGCCAAGCCATATTTATTTTTATTGGTGATAAAATTCACACCCGCTTGGTGTCTGGGATTCTATAAGACCACCAATGAGATCCCAAACAAATCGAGAAAACATCTGAGTTGACCAGCAGCAATCTCCTGTACCGCTGAGTTTGATCCTCAGGCAGTTATCGGACCGCTTGAAATTTTTGGTTCTATAGTAGGCCTACAGGTAGCTAGCGAATTGCCGAGTCCTGCGTAAGGAAGACTTGAAGACCTATCGCAAGACGGACCTGAAGACCGCCACGACTATCGAAAGACAAAACCGTAGACCACCAGGGCTACCTATTACGCGCTCACCCAGAGACGCAACCGAGGACCGAGCCGCTACACGTTAAATCGTAGATTGTATAAATTGTAGAAAATAATAATTGTAAACCATTTTAAATTGTTAACATGAAATAATAATAAAGTTGAATTATATCTTGTAAATTGTAAAAAAGGAAACTCTTCTAGACCTGAAGTTCGTGTTCGTGTTTCTTTAGGAAAAAGCTTGGCGATCCGACGAGGCGACGAGCTAAACGTCAGCCCTAAACAAAAAGCACATCAGACACCATACGATGTTACAGAGGCCCTTTAGGGACATTTTAGCAGTCCAATACTTCTGACTTATAAGTAGAAGGACGTCGAGCTGGAATAGCGCTGGTTTCGGTCTATCTTAAACATCTAGCTAAGACTGATCACGAGCAATCCCCCGGGATCTAAACCTGAAAGTTTCTGCCACTTTGTAGCCCCAATTTGTTGTTCGCCTTTTTAATCGGCGGTAGAATGAGAAAATTCGCAACAAACAGATAATAATTTCGCAGACACTAAACATCCACTTAGTTCTCAACCCTCTGCAATTATTACCTACATATCTGCATAACCCAAACCCTACCTTACCGTCGAGGCTGGTGAATAATTCCCAGTAATTTGTCATTACAATAATCTGGCATCGAAAATAACGCGTGTGTGCATAAAATCCTTATCGGCTGGTTCACTTAAATTCCTCCGGGATAAATACACAAACAGTCAACAGTCCAACACCAGCGCAACAGACGAATATTGAATGAAAGGATATCTGGCCGAGGATATCTTTCGAAAAGCATTACGCTCATTTAACCAGTCAAAAGTATAACCGTCCTCCCCTCGCCGCTACAACTTGAAGCACTACACACAAAAGAAGCTACCAGAGATCCCAGTTCCCATCAGTGTACGGTATCTCGATGTTGCATAGCTAAGCTAAGCATTCCAACCCTCCACAGATAGTCAACAATCGCTATAATTCGGATTGGACGACCGTTTGGGATGGATAGGAATTCAAAAACGGCTTAGGGCGATTTCGAAACCGATCCGAAATTTGTGAAGCTCGCCTTGTCTCTGTTCCTCCGGCTGTAATATAGACCAACCCACCGAAAAGGGGTTGCAAGTCATTAATGCACTGATGCCTCACCCACACGGCCAGTCATTTGCAGAGCCCACAAAAACGACACTGCGAGTACGTCGACGATGACGACGGACCCAGAGAAGATTGTATATCTTTGCGAGCTCTGATGTATTCATGAAATGGGGTGATTAATGGCTCGAAAACATTTACACAACCACTGGCACTGATACTGCTGCACAGCACACTTTTGCCGGCCGACCGTTCGTCGTTGTCGCTGGAACAAATTGAGAAGGGTTCACCGATATCCTGCCGCATCAACGGACTGTTCTCATACCCGCAAAAATGGTAAAGGAATTGTTTACAATATTTCGGAAGATTGGCTGTTGCTGTGCTCCATTGTGGATAACGCCTTCGGCAGCAGTGGCTGTGTTAGATGCACGGCACCAGCTGCCTGGTTGTTGGTTGGCTCTCTGGATCTGGTGGTGAAATTCGAGATGGTAGACGCACAAGGCACAACATGCACATACTCGCTGCCGGTGGGATATCCATGGTGAGCAGCTCAGTCGGACGATCAATGGAAACCGCAAAACTTTGCACCAAATGTTGCGCGTTGCTGTTCTAAAATTGTAACCACACCAGTGGCGATGGGATGGCACACTCTTGTGCAGTTGTTCGCGGTGAAGGAGAGTGGTATTGGCAAGGTGCCGAAGAACAACTGTTGAGATAAAGTCGATTTGGATGGAAGCTGGGCGAGGAAGGGTGGGCTGGAAACATTTCTTCAGACGAGGTCCTGTAGAAAAAAATCATCAGCTTGAGGAAATGAATTTGGCCAACCCCTATGACCAACCTCCTTATAATTGGCCACTTAATCGTCCTCAAACTACAACCCCATCCTCCCATACCTGTCATGTAAACAACAATCCTGGCCTCTGTGCATCCTAAATAAGCAGTAAAATCCCCTAGGGTCCTGCCCACATATGTCAATTGGTATATCCCGGCCTATAGCCCCAAAAGATCAACTACTCCAACTCTGCATTAAGCACACGTAAAGTAATAATCCCACTCGTATCCACCCAGGATGTCGTAAAACTTGTATCCCGGATAAACGCCACTGCCGCCACTCGATTCAATTAATTCGCAATAATTCGGTAGTAAAATGTCACCATCACCATCGTCATCGCCATCATCATCATCATCATTGCCACCACCACCAGAGCCATCAACTTGATTATCATCCCCATTGTCAACATCGTTTGATGACGATCGTAAAAAATTCGTCCCGACGACGACGCACGCTTGCCTTATACACTTTTACAGTCATACGACACTCTCTAAGGTCGGATGTCATTCGAATTTTTACAACTTCCCTCCCCTCATCCGCCAGCGCGGCAAAACATCTTCATGGCGTGCGGACATCTCGCACTTTAGTGTCAATTTTAACAACCGCAATGACAGACTGGATGGCATATGTATGCACAAAAGGATATCGCCTCCACTCGAGTGTGTGGTGTTTCGGGGCGATATCATACAAGGTGGTTGAACACACCCCGTCCATCCCCTCTTGGCTGGGGTGTCGTCGCATATCAATAAAATGATTGTCACCGGATAAACAATTAAATTGAGGTTAGAAACGATCGTAAAAGTGTTCATAAAAATGCTATATAAACCAGAGTTCGTCCTTGCAGTAGGAGCGTCCTTCTCCACCAGACAAGAACACATCACATCATCAAGTTGGATGAGTTTTACGACTTTCTCCCTCGCCAGATGGTTTAGCGTATTTCATTAGATCAGTCAAAAGGATAACAAAAGGATTTACACTTGAATGTAATAAAGTTTTTTTCTATTTTTTTAAATGATGACAGACAGGACACTAATTTCATAATCGCTCTATTAGTGGCGGACCAAAAAGATGCTGCCATTTTACGACCCTCTAGGGTTGGTTCGGGTGTTTTAAACTTTCGCCACAGCACAGACTGTTGCTTTTGAGTCGTAAAAAGGAAGAAAATTTGCACACAAATCCCTGATTATGATTATCCTCGCTTTGATTTCACATTTTCCCCTCCGCGACGACTTTGATGTTTGATCCATCGATAGGGGTTGCGAAAAAGAAAGTATTTTTCTTTCGTCCTTTTTTTTATGGAATTTTATTACCGCTACGAGGTGGGTTTTTGTTTTATTTTTACAGCTCAGCTGTATTTGTATTATGTTACGATGCTGTGCGACTGACACGAAGGACACGCCGCCGGGCCACTGGTTGCGATGTGCATGCAGATTTGCCACCGTGCGATGATGATGATGATCCTGTTGCGGGCATAAAAAGAGGTGTAAAACTCTGTTAAGTCGTGTGGTAAATGGACTTTTGCTTATTTTATGTTGATGATTATAGTCTGAATATTTTTATGACTGAATTTGATTTGAGTTTTTCGTTAGTGCTATATGCATTGGGGGAGGATGTCAGTGGCAATAAGGTAAATGGGTGTAAATTCGATTCGGGATATCTTGATTCATTTCGCATAAGGAAGAGGAAGTTTGGATCAATTTTGGTGGGGCTAAATAACTAAATACTGCATGAACTAAAAACTTGGACTAGTAGCGACAAGATTTGAATAATGGTGAAGGGGATAGGGGACCGAGTTTCATGTTGGCACTGCTGGAGTTGAAATCGAAGGCAATGGTTTACCAAAAGAGATCGGCTCGAAGGAACCATATAGGATGTGTAAAACATGATGAAGGCATCACTTGGAGTAAGACTGGAACACTTAGGGCCGTTTGCTCATACGACTCTTTACGATTTAAGTTCTACTTAAATACTTATGGGCTACTTTTTCTAGGGCATAAACTGTCACATAAGAGTTTATGTGGCACTTAATTCGCTATGAGTCGTATCAGCAAATGGCCCTTAGAAGAGGCTTTGCTAAGATATTAATTTATTTTGCTGAAGGTAGCCTAAAAAACTCATGGTTAAAAAATTCCAACTTCGATCTCTTTTCGACTTACTTTTACGTTTAGAATGGAAGACCATCAAGCATCAACTTCTTAAAAGGAAAAAGAAAGAGCGCTAGAAGCGATCATGATAACACGGGAAGATTTACAGTCGTTGATGAGGATTTGGTTAGAAGACTCCACCAGAGACAGCCAAAAATCCGCTGTCAGGCTTTGTGATATGTTCAACCTGGACAATGATAGTCAAAATGTCCGTTCATACGACCAAAACAAAGTAAGGATGGCGATATTTATTCTATAGTCCAACAAGGCTGTTGGAGACTTACAGAGTCGGCCTACCGGCCAAGCTTTTGGTCAGCAACATGCTTTGGGTTATATGCAAAATTTCGTCGATTAAATGTATGCCCGATAAATATAACCTCAGCCAGGATACGCTGAACAGGGCCAACTAGAGAAGTAGCTTATAAGATCCCTTAGGCTTTATTGGGTACACGCTTAAAACCCTCTGCCAACAACCGACTTCAAAGTCTCATTAAGGGAGGGAGCGTATGCAGTGACGTATTATATAAACCCATGCCCATGTCGGCGCAGTGGCTTAGTGGTAGTGTGTTGGGCTACTAAGCGAGGGGTTCCAGGTTCGAGTCCCGAAAGGGCCAAATTACATCTTAAGGTTTTTTTCCACTGCGCCACCTCTCGCGAACGTCTGACAAACATCCGAGAGTAAAACTGTCATGAATGAGCTTCTCAATTAGCCGTTTGGACTCGGCGTAAAATTGTAGATCCCTTCCATTCGTCCCGAAAATTGAACACCCACACAAAACGAATGGTTGCGAGAAGCTAGGCCCATAGACCTGTAGCGCCAAAATATTTATTTTTTATTTATTTATTTTATGCCACGTTCCTCCACTCCTGCCACACTCGTCTGTCAAGCTTGCAAGGAACACCACCGAACAATTTGATGTTGATAAACATTTTTAAGAGAAAGATTCTTTGGGCAATATTCGGGCCAGTAGAGAAAAAAAATTCAACCAAAACTTAACGAGCTATATAGCGATAGTGAGATAGTCAAAAGCTTAAAATATATCAGCAATATTTGTTTGGTCACGTGGAGCATATTTGGTCAACACCCCACCAGCCCTACGAGTCTTTTAGTCCACAACGGCGCAATGTCAGACCCCACTTCAGGTTCGTTCGTGGCTGAATGAGCTTCAGTTTGCAATCAATTCAGTTTGCGGTCCGCGTAATCCCCCAAGTCTTGTAAGCTGCTTTCCTATATGTATAAGCCTTGACTTCCAGAAAATGGAAGAAGGATCTTTACTGCTGTAGGAAGTGAACCTTCGGTTGCTTCCACTCCTTGCAAAGTGGCCTGCTTTCCTTTCCTTTCCTTCAGCAGCAACATGGTGACGAACTTGAGCCTTTTTCTTATTGAGCTCTCATCTCATTTGTATGGTTACGAAAACGTTTTCAAATAGAAGACTCAACTTAGGTAGTTCCGTGACAATTTCCAAATTTTTAACAACGTTTAATGCAATGGCTTAGGTCATGACTGCCCCCGCCCCCGTTTAAAGAACAAATCTACAGAAAACCATGAACTCATCCAACCCGCAATGAAAAAAAGCCAAAGAAACCAATTTAAACAATCCCTCTTCGCATGGATTTCATCTCCCAGAGAAGACGACCCAACACAGACGTCTAAAACAATTTCCAAAGATTAAATCAAATTAAATCTTTTGTCGGAAGCCATAAAATTCGTCTGGCAGACCCAAACTATTAAACCACCAGTACCCAGCATCAGGAGTAAACCACCCATCTAGATGGTGAAAAAAAAATTGTTTCAATATAGCAAAACCCCACGCGACTCCAAAAGTGTCCATTAAAATTCACTACTGTCCCGAAGTTGGGCATAAAAAGGTCGGTGTTGTACACTTTTGTATCTTTTAGTGACAACCACAGAAGAGCATCTTGCGTGATGATTTTTAGTGCAAAAAGGGATGCTCTCTGTGTAATTTTTTTTTGTGTTCTTCTTTCCTTCATGATTGGGGTTGAGACATTGACAGATACCAGTGGCAAAGTGTAACCAGCAAACAACGTCAGCATCACCAGTAGATAGACGCTTAAGATAGTCAGGGTGAGTATGGTAAATATTAAAATAAAACCACCCCTGTACACACACCCAGAGAGTCAACGATGAGCCCAAGAAGTAGCAGACCGAAGGAGCCATCAAACAAAAAGTGATGTCATAAAATTATGCTTAATGTTGCCGAAATTGCTGTTTTCGGGAGATAAGTCCATAAAGTAAATTACGGTGTAATTGAATGTGCGGCGGGTTCGGGTTTTATACTCTATCTATGTAGTGTATAGTCGCAGTCGTTGGTTCGAGGGCCGTTATGGTTTGTTTTGGTGTGGCTAAGGGTTTGTGTACATATATATAGTTTTCCATCTTTTTGATGCTGGCTGGAATGGGATAGATTGAGGCTGGCAAATGTCAGGCAGGGTGATTGCTCAAGATTGTCAGAGTTTGAAGGGCGAACGGTAGGTATTTCGCTTCCTAACGAATGGAATATGTGTTTTAAGTGCGTCAGGCTGGAGTGGGGATCGATTTTGGTGTTGTAAGTTGAAGTTTTTATTCTTTAAAGACGTCCAGAGGTATAAATTTGTTGGATGCTGGGGAAAAAAGAGCATCAGCGAATGTTGAGTACCATATGCAAAGGAACGTCTGCTTTCACATTTTTTGATGACGTTTACAAACGCTGTGCTAATGTGATTTAACTCTGATAACGTCTTCGAAATTTGATTCATTTTTGTTTTCCAAAAGGCTGAATATTAAACAAAAAAAGATGCAAACGGAATGGAGACCAGTTTAGGTCAAGGTCGGGTTATACTCCATCACCAACTTAGAAAGGGTTCGGGTTTTGGCATTCGGATTGAAATTTCAACTTTATAGCTGGAGGAAAATTTAAGATAACTTTAGTGCCAACAAAGACTCGAAACCCACAATTTTCTGTGACGGACCACCCTTACAAACGTTTTGATGCCGATTTGCTTCATTCCCATAATCTAGCTCAACTCAAGTATGGAAGGCTTTGCTTTTCATTTTTACAAAGGCAGCTACATATAGCTTTAGCAGTTGCGAGTTTTCAAGACCGCTGTTTGTATATAAAAGCTTACAGGGGTAAAAATGGAAATATGGTAGTAGATTTACTGTCGATATTGGCTCTCAAAGTCATCAGAAGAAAAAAATCAACTTTGACGATGATAGTCCATTTCGTCTATTCGACTAACCCGAAGTTTAGACTTTTTAAATCGATGGCCAAACTTAAGTCCAATACAGCTATTGAAGTGGATGACCTACTGGCCAAGATTTCCAAAGCAGAGGGATGTAGATGACTTGCTAAGGAACATGCACCTGCCCCAACTTGCAGATACACTGATTTGCAGAGAAATATGTATTCTGACGTTCGCTTAATTATTGTAAGATCTTTGTATGACTAAAAATTTTGCTAAAAAACTGAATCGTTGACTAAATCTTCGCACTCCGGCAAGTTTAGAAGAAACTTGGGAGCTATGTAAGACACCACGTCCCTTCAGCGTTTATAAAAGCGAGTAATGTACAAAGCCATGTCAAGTTTCACCATCCCTGCCAAATGTATTCGTCTATACATGGTGATGGTTGGTAAACGAAAATAGTACTAAACCAGACAAGGCGACGTTCCATCGTGTAAATTCTTTGAAACGCGTAACTCAACTCGAGGTAGATCTTTTCAAAAATCCTTTATGCTGAAGATGTTGACATGCCTACGAGGACGTTTCCGAATGTGGCCGATAAATCATTTATTGCCTTAGATGACATCGAAATTGTACTGCCCCATCCTATTCTATGTGGCAATACAAGTAGGCAACAAGGGAGTATACAGATTAGCATTAATTTTTTCGCTAATTTTTTTTTAATTTATTATAATTTTTGTAGTCTTAGTTTTGTTTTTATTTATATTTTAAGAAATGTTTGAATTTAAGGCACTGAAGACTGCTTTATTTATTTTTATATTTAAAACTTAATAAAAAAACTTAATTCATGCGAAATTTTTATTTATTTAAAGTTTTACCAAAGAAAAGTCATATTTAAGTCACATGTCTCACTGTTGGGCATCAGCTGTCTCACTGTATGCGCACGTATGCCAACAATGAGACAAAAGAGGTTTGCAGACTTTTTGTATAACATATTTGAATCCATAAACACAAACATTGAATTCAATAATCAAAAATGAAGGCAAAACTTGACGCAAAAGAACAAATATTTAAATTTCAAAATATTTTCAAAACTTTTCAAATTAAAGTAACTTTAAAAAAAAGTGTCTCACTGTTGGCGTGCCTCCCCTATAGGTCAAGAAAAACGTCACCATGGATATATACGGGGTGGCTGATGAAACACGCCGAAAGATAATCCCTTTCAACTCAGTGCAGTTTCAACAAGGTGCTGGAGCCTCATACATATATACAAGACCTGCTATGACAGAGCTAAAGCGAAAATCTCCAAATAAACTGATTTCCAGGAATTACACATTCCGTTGGCCGCCAAGATCTCCAAACTTGACTGCAGCTGATTTTTGATGTGAAACATCTTATGGCGCGACTTGGGAGTAAAATCAATTCTTAAAAGCGGAAATGGTCAAGCGGAAGTGCATGACGAAAATTGGCCTGTCGCCATCACTATGCCGCAGCCTTAAACTCCTTAACCACTTAACCGATTCGAATGAAATTTTGTAGGTGGGTATGGTTGGTTGTAACTTGATGGATAAAATAGTTTTGGACCCGATAGGTGGTGCTGTTTTTGATCTTCTTAACCGCTCAACCGATTTCAATGAAATTTGTGGGTTTGCATGGTTATATGGAAAGATATATTTTTTGAATTTTTTGTATAATCAGGATGTATACGGAGCAAATCTCACAAATTTGAACAATTTAAAGCAAGCGGTTCAAATAATAATTGAAGCCATACCCACTGCAACCCTACAGGTAGTAATAAACAACTTTTTGATAAGATGTCGCACATGTGACAATCAGTGCGGAGCCATTTAAAATCAGTTATTTTTCAAAAATATAAAAAAAGTAAAAAACGTTATAAAAATTAATTATCTTTTAAATGAAATGAATATAAAGAAATTATTTAAATTGAAAAAAAAATAAATAAATAATATTAGATTTTCTTAATGTAGCAATTTTCAGCGACCCTGTATATTTTGGAATGAATGTCGAAAGAACATAGGTACCTATGTTATCCCCTATATTATTACATTGCAAATTAACAATAAAAGGGAAGTAACATTTTTCTCCAGTAGCTGATTCTGAAGCAGTGTTCTAGAATTTCAGACACGAAAATGCTAGAAAATGCAAAAATCAACATTTGTTTGCATCAGTTTAAGACAAAATTATTTAGTCTTTTATTCATTTAAATAATAATAAAACTCTCACTTTAGTAAAAAGTTTCATTCCGGAAAATAGCTGAGAAAATAATTACAGATAAAAATATATTTTTAAAACTAAGAATTTTATTCTTATTGAACATTTTATTTTATAATTTTTTAAGTATTTACTATACCTACTCGAAAATAAAAATAAGTTCTTAAATTAATTCACTCTGTATACTTCATTTTTTTAAATTAAAATTTAACAAAATATATTGCGTTTTTTAATATAAAATAAAATAAAATTTGACATTCCATCTGATGTGGGAGTGAGTGGTGAAAAACATCTGAAACATCAGCTTAATGCACACTAATAACCAAAATTCCAGTAAAAAAAAAAGCAAAAATCGAAAAATACAAAATATTCAAAAAAATACCAAAAAAGCTTTTGGAATTTAGAAAAAAATTCTTTCAAGCTTCTGAAAATTCAAGATCTAGCATTAAAAATACCGGAATGGCATCAATGAGGAGTAAGGCGATCTTTCATGGGATTTATATAAGAAAGATATTGTACAGCGACCTATTCGTCACGACGGTGATGCTGACGCAAAACCATAAACTTTGTTATATAAAAACCTGTTGCCTTGTTATGTATTTAAAAAGTTGACTTTAAATCGAAGAAGACGTCTCAACGACGGACTGACATTGTCTGTGAATTTTGTAGCAATTCAGATGGCCGGGCAATGGGGAACGCGGTCGGCCAAAGTTCTGACGGTCTTTTCCATAAAAGACTGTCTACGTACTTGATCGAAAAACTTGGTTCTCTATAAAGGAACGGACCTATACACAGCACGATTGGTAACATTTTTTTAAATGTCTCTTTAGATATAGAATACACCTTGCATTTCACCTTATCCTGGGTATATGCAGGACAAGCTGAACAAGGTGTAATATTTGCTTTCCCCCGGTATTGATTCGTTGGCAAGTCGTTTGGGAATTCCTTCCGATAGTCCGACCAAAAATTCATATACCAATAGATAATAGTTGGTCTCCGAGTCCGAACCACTATTACAATCCCCTCCACTAGTAGAAAATCAAAAGTATTTCCAAAGCCGACAAGGACACTAAACAGAAGAAAAAAATAAACGAAAGTTTCCCATTACACTAATGGCACAAGTGAAACAGTTTTCTTGAGAAAACTTCACATTCGCAACGAATTCCAAGGATTCTCTTCTTCAAAAATTCCTCCGAAAAGTCAGCATTCTTCCCACCCCGCACCCTCATCGGCCTGGTACGACTTGGGGGTATTTCCCAGTTAATCCCTAATTCATCTAATAAATGAAATTCCATGCCCTGCCGGAAGAGCAGGCGAAAGTATTCGCTTACAGAAATTGCTTCGTTACGCCATTAATAAAAATATAGCTCCAGCGTATACAAAACGCACAACCATCCAATTGGCTAACTTTTATGCGCGTGCAGGACTCTGTTTTCTGTTTATCCTTGTTTTTCTCTTCGATGTATAAATCTCTCATCCACCCCGAGATTCCCGAAAAATACCATCGCAAGAGTGCTGCTATACCATCGAGGGGTGGGTGGCGACAATAGTGGCAAACGTGGCAAAATAAAATTGACGCCAATTATCGCCCTCCAGATCGTTTTCGTTGTGGAATTTTTTAATCTCCCCGGGCCAAGCCAGCGTAGCCCTATATACCTAGTGTAAACATGACTCCTTGGGTTTGTCGGGATACACCTTCCTCCATGGAGGATGGTTATTTTCTTTATGTAAAGAATCGCACCCTGCTGGAGGTGATGTTTGACTTTGAGGTTGTCAGGATAGTCCACCATCTCTCTGGAGGATTACTGCGCGAAGACTTTTATAAGGTGGTGCAAAATTTCGCGGTTATCAGAGCCTATTCCGAAAGGATTAATTTGCGTCCTTAGAGATAAGGCGGCTGCGGCATAGCCCGAAAGGGGGAATTTCGTAATTTTAATGAATAATGGGTTAATTAAGGACAAAGTGGAGATAGATGGACATGGCTGGGGGCGGACGGGAGAACAATGAAAACTCAAATCGCGCGAACAGAAACTGATAACAGTTAAGGTGAGTTAAAGTGTATTAAATTTAAGTGTAACTGCCACCGGAATATCCGTTTCGAATTGAAGATATACTCTGGCGGTGGAAGGGGCGATTAGTTATAGGATGCGCTGCTCGTTGGCGGCCAATATTCTAAATAACCTCTAATGGCGCAATTTGAGTCATTTTGCACGGTAATTCAGATAGGAAAACAAAGGGGGGCTAACACTGCCACATCTGCACGGGAGTTAAGCAATTTTGTGGAGAAGAAAAAAACAAACTTCCTTTTGACAGGCATCTACACTTCAGAACGGTTGCAACTTGCAGCCAAGCACAACTTTCGACTAAGACGAAGGAAAACATATTTTCTTTTAATTATTATTTTGCACCAACGTATCCGCAGATACTGACATGCTATCTATCCTTTGTGCCCTCTGAAGCCCTGGCCCTGCTCCCTGGCGAAGAACTGCTCCTCGCCTTGGAATTTGACACATTTCTGGCCCGACGATTAAAAGCACGAGGAATAAGAAGTAAGTTTCCACTCTCGGGGTAAAAAACTTTTACACCGACGAACAAGTTTGAAGTGCATGAAGGGTAAATGTTCCGAAACTTAATTTCGCAAAATTTTCCACTTTTCCAAAATATCAACGGACTCTTACATTGTGTATAACTAAGTTGGAACTTCCGCCTGGTAAGTAATAGAAACCGAAGCAGCTCTCAAGCTAAATAAGTTTTCCAGTTGTTGTGGTATTACTTTAAGGGATGAGTGGATTATTTTTCAGGCTTGAAGCGTCATGTGCATGCAGAGGTTGCGTTCGTACATACGCTCTGGTGCGCACCGGCTGGTTTTTCCGTGAGAGTATAGTAAATGAACTGTCAGAATGTTTTTTTTAAATTTTCAAAAAAGTCTGCGAGTCCATAATTCATCAAAAGGTGTTTGAAGTGACTTTATTGGGGTGCGTTGTCGAACAAAATTTAGATTATTAAACTTTAAAAACTGCTGTCGACAAAGACCTTAGCATCAATAATAACGTCACTTTAAAGAAACGTATTGAGTTTATCTACAAAATAAATTCCAAGTACTGCAAAATATTTAACAATATGTCGGAGAAGAACAGTCAAACAGGGTTTAAAGCTTTTTTCAGCAACATGCCAGAAGATTCCTTTATTTATCTGGCGGAATCTTGCTAAATTCCATCATCTGACGAGCCAATTCTTCCTGTCCATAGAGTGCACAAAAGAATTCAATGAATTTCTAGCTTTTCGATTTAAAGTTTTGCCTCCCAAGTTCAAACTTCCTCTAGCAGCTAGGTAGAACCAAAGGAAATATTTTCTTCATTTGCTTGGGTTTTTCAGCGCCGTCCTCTAATCTTTTTACATGAGACTTATGATTACTCTTTCCGCACATCGTGTACATTTCCACCACATACCGATAAAACTCATCTATGAGACAACTGAACCACAAGTCTAATTTTGGATATTTCATCCATCGTCATATTTGGAGTCTTGACATGTTTCGCTTACGGTACAGGCTTTCAGCTGTAACACAGCTTCGTACTTATAAACTTTCCTCCACCAATAATCCCAGTTGGATGAAATGTCCATGGATGAGTTGTTCTAAAATTCAGTTGTCTTCAAAATAATCCGTCGGTGTTGTATGGGTATGAAACAACAAGTTATTGATATGGATAAGGACCTATTCATTTCAACGAAATGACTTTTGCATAGTATATTGTGATTAAATGCGTGACGATGCATTTTTTTATGAATATACCTTAAGCCTAGTCCATAATTTCCCCCTTACTCACATCAAACTTCGACGAATAAAGAAACTTCACAATCACAGATGAATGAACTTTATATATTGAGCAATTTTAAATTATTTTACCACTTACTAAAAAACTGCTGAACATTAAAACTTTTAAAAAGCATTTATTTAAAACCTGAAATGAAAATTAATTTAATTAATGTCGGTCCATTACCCCATTTTTAAGTCGAGGACTACTAACCGAATCTATATGCATTTATTTTGAATTTAAAGATATATTTGCTGGTTCTAGTAAGTAAATATTTGATTACGGTCCGTGCATATATTTGTTTAAAGGTAGTAAACTTTAAGAATATGCCAATACCCACCATTTAAATGTGATATAGATTTAACTTTGTAATTGCCAGTTAAATATTTTTGAACGTGACAAATTTTTTGGTTCACTTGATTAGACGCACCTGCCAAAATGTTCTCAAAAATCAAACAAAAAGGATTTTTTTTTCATATTTCAACCAGGCAGCGTTGATAGCTTCAATCAGTTCCTCACAGCTATCATACTGCTTACCCCCTTCATAAATTTGACGGGATCCCCAAACATTTTCAATAATGTTAAGAAAGGGTGAATATGGTAGCCACGGCAATAATTCCACATTTTCACCCGCAAGAAAAGTGTTTACCACCCGGGCGTTGTGAATCGGTGCATTATCTTGTTGGAAAATCCACTCGATAGGTCCAAACAGCTCTCTTACTGCGTGAAAAGCGGATTTCAAAAGAGCTTTATAACTAACTGCCGTCATTTCATTCGACACGAAAACAAGTTCAAATGCACCATAGTACAAAATGGCCCCCCACACCATTACTCCTCCTTGCCTCAAATGATGACGGTTTAAAAAGCATTCTTCTTTTCGGAGATCGTGGATATAATAGTTTTACCCATCAGGCCCATCCAAATTAAACTTTTTTTCGTCCGAAACACTAATTTTTGCCAATTTACAGCACTTCCAACTTGCGTATCCCATGTCATATGAGCACGTGCGAATTCCAAGCGATGTTGCTTTCTTGCGGTGTTAAGTGGAGGTTTCTTTTGCATTTTTTTTTATTTCAAATGCCCTTAAAATCACTCGACGAACAGTTGATTTGCTGGCACTAACCGTTGCTAATTTCTTAATTTTGCTCGTGGAGTGAGCAGAATTTGATGCCATTCTAATTATTTTCCGCTTTTCCTGTGGTGACAAAGCTGTCTTGGTCCGTCCTTTGTTGTTTTTTCCATATGAGGCAGTATCTTTCATATAATTTCATATAATGATCACTCCGTCCAATTTTTCTTGCAATACAACGCATTGAAAGACCTTCCGAGTGGTAAGCGTCAATTTTTGACCTTTCTTCAACCGTTAGCATTTTTTTTTACCCATTTCCACTTAAAATGAAAGGCACACACTTGTTAAAGGCTAAAATTTGCAGTAGAGTCAAATTTGCGTAACAGGTAATTGCCAACTAACTGAATTCATCAATGCGTCTAACCAAGCATATATTTCCGGTTTTTCAATTGAGAACTACATACTCTTTCTTATAAATGCAATTGCTTTGTAATTTAAACAAACACCAACGTAAAAATTTTAATTTGTAAACAAAATAAGTTGTTGCGTCTTAACAAGTGAACCGCACTGTATTTGAGCTAAAATAAAACCTATACCCGCCCCATCCAGAAGCTGAGCTATAAAAAATAAGAAAAAACATCTTCTTTAAACAAAAAAATAAATATTGTTCCAATTGTAGCTATGTACATAAACACCACACCATGTGTCGTTTTCTTTGTTAGAGCCAAATGAAAAAAATTAGGTGCCCACCATGTGCACTAAAATTTGATTAACTTGTTAATTTCTTCCTGATTTTTTCAGACCTCATTGCACGTTACAGTCAACGGGTTATAAATGGATGAGTAGATGATACTTGTTACCAAGCCTCAAATTGTAACTCAAGGTAACACTTATTTAAGGGTATATCTTTACGCACCATGATAAAAGTACTTTAAGCACCTAAAGCAAATGTGCAGCAACTGTGCCTGACGTTGGAAACGTTTTACTGGTATCAAAAGACTGCAAAATTTTAGTTAATCATTATTCATAGTTCTTGAAAACCCGTTCCGTTGATAACACTATTATGTACTAGCGTTTTGGCCATGCCATTTCAACGGGTTCCATAGTGTAGCGGTTATCACGTCTGCTTTACACGCAGAAGGTCTCCAGTTCGATCCTGGATGGAACCAGTGTTGACATTTTTTTTTCGTTTTAACAAGTTATTATATTCGGCTGCTTGCAAAAATGGCACTGCGAAAATATGCTGGGGGTTTGTTTTGCTTTTTAAGTAAGTCAAACAGTTGATAAAAAATAGATTTTATTAAATTTGTGTTTTGCGAGCATTTCCTTCGTGATGGTTGCCCTATTTGGAGTCTGATTGAATGCATTTTTCGAGCACTGCTGCACTTGAGGGCCGAATTACAATTCAGCCTGAGTGTCGGTTCATTTTCTATAAGTACATAAATATATACACAGTCTAATAAAAAAGAAATAGTCCCAGGAAGTTGGAATATTTTTTTTAAAATTGATTGAATTCAGTATGGAGGCGTATACGTAACATTTTCTCCAAGCAACCGGATTTAAACAAAATTGTGTCTCGAGGGCTTTCACGATTTACTTGTATTTTTACATCAATAAATTTATAGGGCTATGTTAAACACGTACTTAATATTTCACTTGTTGAAATGTGAGGTGAAATGGAATTGCCATGCACTCGTTCTCAATGCATCATACGAAGCGAATCTCTGTGCAGTAACAAATTTAAAAACATTTTTATGGGAAAACACTTTAAAACGAAATATTTGTTAAGATGTTAATATGACGTTTGGGTTACCGTCAATCTTCCGCCGACATTCTGTCATTCAGCAAGCTACTCACTTGAAAGTTTAATCTTCTATCAGTTCCATTTGCGCTGTTGATCGCACATACAGAGCTTTGCCAAATGATACTGAAAAGCTTTCGCGATCGCTTCATTTTCTCGTTCTCGTGGATTGTGGTTGAAGTTGAGAACGAACAGATATGCCCACCTCATGGCGCGATGTGATGAATATCGGTCTGTAAAGCTAGCTGTCGGGGGTTCAAAACTCACGAAAGAAGCGATCTTTTTTTTACTATGGGTAATGCAAGTGGAAATCGTTTGGCGCACCTGTTCTAAAAATGAAATCGTTTGTCAAATATGCTTGCAAAAATTTGAGTACAAACTCTGGCCGCCGACCAACGTCAAGCGGACGGCTTCTTACGTGTAAGATCGCTCGGCGAGACCCTATGGCTCGTTGGTGGAGGCGGCGAATCATCGCCATGGGTTTGTGCGCTGGGCGAAATTTGTCTCTATAATAAGGGATATAAAAATAATGATCCAAAGCAATTCATACACAGCCGGCGGCGAGCTACAAGTTTACTACCAAAATGTGAACGGGCTGCGCACAAAGACCAAGCAAGTCTTGCACGCGACCACCACTGCGCCATTCGGTATTGTCGCCCTGACAGAGACATGGCTGAGCTCGCAAATAAAAGACAGTGAGCTGTTTGAAGATACGTTTGATGTGTTCCGTATAGATCGCCATCGCCACAATGACGACACTGACTCGCAGGCAAAAGCCCCTGTAGGTGGAGGTATTTTACTGGCCGTGAAGAGATCACTTTCAGCAGAAGTCGTTCCAGTTGTGGAACCAACATTCGGGGAATTTCTCTGCGTCAAAGTGAAGTATTCCAGTTTTTGTAGGTATGTTACACTGGCCTACATACCCCCGAAGTCATCAATTTTACGGGCAAAGAAATCAGAGGCGGCCGTCTTTAGCGAGCACCTGGACTGCATTAGATGTATACATGCACAAATGCTATCTACGGATCAGTTAATTTGCCTTGGTGATTATAATATGAGCTCTATTGATTGGCATCCATCATCCGATGAAGAGGTTGTGCCAGTTGGCCCAAGCGATGTGCATCGATTTGTTGTGGATACATTTGCATCACTCAACTGTCACCAATGGAATGATGTCTTTAATGAAAATGACAGATGTTTGGATGTCGTTTACGTTTTGAACGCCAAAGTAGCAGTGACAAGATCCACGAATCCCATAGTAGGGGAGGACGCACATCACCCTGCCCTCGAACTGAAATGCAGTCTCACAGAGGTGGGCTATGATGATCCGTATTTGGACTGCAGAAAACACTTAGCTCCATGGCTGGATGGAGATCTTACAAAATTGAAAAATAAACGAGACAGGCTAAAAAAGAAGTACCGCAAGACCAAGTCCAGAGATGATTTAGAAAAGTTTAACGAAACTAACAGAAAGTACAACCGCGAGCGCTGTAGGTCCGTCGCCAGATTCCTCTCGAGCAAGAAGTGATGCTGCTAGACGAGACGGTATAGAAAGAAAATGAAAAAGAAATTAATTTTTTTTTCAAAGCAATTTCGGTACCAACGTTTCGTGCATTCATTCCAGTTGCTCGGTAATTCAAGCGACACATTTCACACGCTCGTCGTTTTGATTGTCGAATTGATTGATACACACCTTCAAATTTCACTTGTAACAGACCTTGAGCTTCATACTGCTAGACATCTGTTTAGTTGCGACTAGTGACTAGCAAATCAAAGGAAACGAACTCGTATTCGATAGCAACTTCCGTTCGACTATATTTACTATGTAAACACATTTAATATTTAAGACAAACTTTGTTCGCCTTAGATCATCCCTTTCGCAGCACCCCGAACATATCTAGACTGTTCTTTTTAGGCCTCAAGAACTCTGGCAATAATTGGTAATCGTTCTGTTTTTTAAATTGCAAATTTGATGTAAACGCGTTGAACTTCTTCTGGCTCTGAAAGGAATTAATTTAAATCATCTTACAGCGAAATTTAAATCAAAAAGTATTTTACTTACAGTAGTGTATAATGCGCGACCACATGCCGCTAATATCACAGCCACTAGATGGGCTTTTGCTAGTTTTGTCCTCCAACCCATTTGAATAAATCGACGTTTGCTAAAAGTATTTGTTGTTAAGTATGCAACATTTGAAATGCAACTGGCCGTGGAAAATTTTAATCTTCTTAACTTCCCGCAAAACGAAATTCTTTCAAGATTGCATTCTTCTGACTAATGCTTTGCCGATAAGGAACAAGCCTGAAAAGACCTTATCTTAAATACCATAGAGGAAGTTTTGCATAATTTGTTTATCTGGTAGTTGTTATAATGTTAGGTAAACCTAATAAAATAGAAAACAATTTTTAAACCAAACTTGCAATGAAGGAGAAAGTTTCATGTGATCCAGTCATGTAATATTTTTTACTAATTACTTATCGGGCTCCCGACCCGTGAAGAGTCTCTACTTTGCACTGCAGCCTTCCATCCTCTACGATCCCGGGCACGCTGCTTCCATTTGTCCAGAACAGGCGCTCTGGCATCCGCGATGGCTTGGTCTTTGAAGCGGAGGTTCGGTCTTCCTTGTCTTCACGAATCTGGGGCTTGGACTCAAAGATGCTTTTAGCCGGAGCATTCTTGTCCATTCGCTCGATGTGGCTCATAGAGATCGCGGTTGTTTTTTCTTATCCAATAGCCCTCCTCGCACAGAAGAACAAAAATTCCGCCCAGGAGCCCAGTATCAGCTCTCCCTTCTTACCTTACCAGCACTCGTCGCCATAAAGCAGGACTGGTAAGTTAATTGTCTTGTAGAGCACACATTTCGTCCTTCGGGTTATTAGTTTTGAACCCATTTGTTTGGTAGCAATGGTTTCCTAGGGTAATTCTTCGCCGGATCTCCTCTATGGTGTCAATCGTGGAGTTTATGTTTACTCCGAGGTAGGTGAACTCCTTAACTACCTTGAAATTATTGAAATCCTAGGCGGTGGACAGATGCCTGTTTGTTTGTTGATAGCATGTACTTGGTCTTACCCTCATTTACTTCAAGGCCAACGGATTTCGCCAGTTCTTCAATCGCCGTGAAAGAATATCACGGCATGCTGGGAGCGACCGATGATGTAAATATCGTCTGCATAGCCCAGCAGCTGTACGGACTTGTTGAAGATAGTGCCTTCCGTGTTGACACCTGCCCTGCGCACTATCTGCTCCAGAGGGAGATTAAAGAAGTCGCAGGATACCGCGTCTTAACAGTAGCTTAAATGACTGCCCCGAACAAGCATTAAATTTTGTTTCGAACTACCCTATAGGCAGAGACGAAAGCAGAATCACCCTTCTCTAACTCCATTTACGGACCGCTAATGTACTAAAGAACATCAATTTTATTTCCTCTCTTGCTACTAAATGTTTGAGCTGGCTAGGACAGGTATTCCAAGACTCTCCGGAGAAAACTTGTTGTCCCTTAACCACAGTAGCTCTGTCTATAAAAGCTAAGCTAAGCTACATTAACGTGCAAAAATTATTCTATCAAAATTCGATACTTAACATATACAGTGTAGACCTGTTGATATTCGCAAAAAGGTCTTAATGTAGTTAGTAAGAGCTGATTCCGAAATACTTGAACATCCACTTTTCGTTTGAATTTCCGAATCATTGATGCTTCGGCGTCGTCAGGCAGAAGTGACTGCAAATGGTGCCTTGCTGATTTGCTAAGACAACAATTTTGCATACCAAAATGCAAGGCTGTAAAAGACTGTTGCATATTTATTGCCCCATGGCTCATCTGGTATTTTAAATGTCGACACGTTCTGCATTTCTAAATTTCCCCTCAACGTCGATACGCTTAGAATAGCAAACCTTTAAAAGATTATAAGCCTACTTAACATGGCTTCACAAACAAATTTCCAAAGGTCTTCTGGTTTATTATTGATTTCTGAACCTTTGACAGTTTCCCACTCTCGCCAGCATCCAGAGGTCTATACTTAAAGGCCTTTAGTTAAACCCAATACCTCAGTAAGGCAGAGTAAAGCTTAAAGAAATTATGGTTCTAGACAGATTTGTGCTTGAGTGGTCTCTACTTTTAGTTTGCTTACTTACTTTAGGTGGCGCTACAGTCCAGGGTGGACCTGGGCCTCAACCAATACGCCTCTCCAGTTAGCTCGATCTTTGGCTAACTGCCTCCAGTTGCGCACTCCAAGTTGGTTGAGGTCCCCTTCCACTTGTGCGCGCCTTCCTCTACTGCGAGGTCTTCCTCTACTGCGGGACCAAAACTCACTCGAAGAATCTTGCGTTCGAAACGGCCAAGAAGATCTTCATCCGCCTTTGTTAGGGTCCAAGCTTCTCCGCCATAGAGCAGGACTGGGATGATGAGGGTCTTATATAGAGTCGATTTAGTGTTTCTTGACAAGGCCTTACTAGTCAATTGCCGTCTTAGTCCAAAGAAACAGCGATTGGCAAGTGTAACTCTTCTTTTGATTTCTCCTGTCTTTTAGTTTGCTTATTACTTGTAATTTTCACCCACATCATCAGTAGTGATTCAATATAAACTGCAGTTGTCAAGTCACTTCCAGACTTCGGATAGAAAGTAAGTAGTTGTGGTAATTGCGTGCTGAAAGTCCCGGTTTACTTTTCTTCGCTGAGATAAAAGCTCAAACATGATGACAACATTTACACCTTCAATAAAAAACGAGAAGGTTTTGCTAGAGAGAGAGAGAGATTGACGAGGCCGAATTTCCCAGACTACTTGAAACCAATCAACCACTCTAAATTAACTGGAGGCCTTACAAAGTTCCATATGAATCAGCTTCATCTCCGCATGCTACAATTGCTAAGAAAATGCCACCATGCTTCGGCAACACACGTTAAAAATTGTCAAAAAACAAAGTTAAAAACAAGTTAGTAGATTTTATTAAAAAGACTGTATTTGTGCATCTTCAGAGAATAAAGCATTACTTGCAGCACTTCTCTTGACTGCCACTTTTGCATGCACACTTGCATGCCTCCGAACACCCGCAGCCCTGTCCACACTTGCCAGTGGTGCACTTGCAATCTTAAACAACAATTTATTTATTAAACTATTTTCAAAACTATTCGCACTACACCCACCTTTACAGCAATCCTTACAGGGCATCCTTATTCTGTTCAGTTTTTCCTTTAATTGAATTGTATACCTTCGCTTGGAGAGCACTGTCAAACTGATACCGACTGCGCAGCGATTAAGTCTCATTTTATACAAATTACATCGCCGATCTCAGCTGCTGTAGTGAAGTGTGCAATTTCGCACTGCGAGGTAGATACTACGCTTTGTAAAATTGCATACAGTCACCAATGAGTGGCCGATTCATAAAAGAATTACATATTGTTGTTCTCTGGACTTTGTGGACAATGTTATTATCACTATCTTCGTGTAGGCACTTACAGCACGAGGTAGATAATAAAATATGCTGAATATTGCCGTAGGTCGATTTATTTTTTATTTGTTTATCATTTGTTCCGATAAGTTATCGCTTTTTATTTATTTTTAACTACTCTTGACGCGCTGCGATTGAAGACGGGTGCAATGTAACTGCATAGGTTTTTCCTTTAAAATTCATTCAACGAAGAAGAGGAAGACTATGCCGTCATGTAATGGCTCCTACGTGCATTTGCTTAGATACTAAAAATCCAATAAATAAATATTGCACGCTCTGTTAAGTGTACACTAAAAATTTATTAAAATTACCCGAACTACACCTGCGCGGTTAAATTTGACATTAGTTACTAATAAAAAAAGTTTCTAGTGATTTTATGGACGTGTTGTTATTTATTAATGTTTTAATATTTCTACATTGTTGCTGTTCGAAGTTCACGCCGAAAAATAGTTCAGTTGAATTTACAAAAGAAGCATAAAAACTCAACACGACTCTTAGGGAAAAACGCATTTGGGACAAAGGGACCAAAGTTTGACAGCATTTTTCTTAATTTTTTGTTAACCTGTGTTAGATGCTTTCGATGACCCAAACAGCAGGATCCGTCCTTTGTGGTAACGTATTTTAACTAAGAGATGGATACTATACCACTAAACGGCAACTTAGTGACGGATAAGCGCTCGAGTTAAAACCCATCACTAAGCCACATACTAAGAGTTCTGCTTCTTTTATTTCACGTGAGATGTCGCTTTACCGACTTGCAGTCACACGCCATTTTTGTATCTCTTATTCTCCTAAATACTATCTGAAAATCCTAAATACTATCTTGTATTAACCTTCAACTAGGTAAGATATACACTTTGCGCATAGAATAAAGTACCTACAGAACCTTAACGCGGACTTATTTTTTCCTAAATTTATTAGTTTGCAGTCAGCGGCAAGGATCTACACAAGGTTAGGTTAGGTAGATGGGTAGGTAGAGCAGGGCGTACCCTGCAATACCACACTCGTGGACCCATTGTGATGTCCTTTTTATTGAGGGTTAACCGCTGGCGTTGTATCGGTTGTCTTCTTTCCCTTCCTCAGTGTGGTTGACAGGCGCTGTCCAGCCATCCCGATGTCCTCAGAAACCTGTAAATATCAGACAGTGAGACATCAGAAAGTTCTTGTGAGTCTTGGAAGTAGTATCTCCCAAGTGTTCTGTTCCTCAAGTGACCGAGACTCGGACAGTGACAAAGGAAGTGAGGTGTGTCCTCGTGGACTTCTTCGTCTCCGCAGACTCTACATATTTCGTCATCTTTGAGATTAAGTTAGAACCCCTAATAGCCTATATAGCGAAGACCTGCTAAGCTGTAAAAGTTTATTGGTTCGGCCACTGTTATATTGTGGCCAAAGCTTCCGCGATATTTCACAGGTAGTAAGTTCTTTCCACCTGTTGTTGGTTTTCATACGAATCTTGTTTTCCATCCGCTCTCTAAGGTTCCAAAGCGGTGGCTTGACCGACTGAAGTGCTCTATTACAGTCCATTGCGGACCCAATTATCGCCAGTTCATCCGCCCTCTCATTGCCGGTTTTGTCGCTATGTCCAGGGACCCAGTAGAGATTCGTGGTGTGCTGCAAGCAGAGAACCTTGAGCTCTTCGCGGCAGCGTTGGAATAGTTTGGATTTTATTTCATGTGCAGTAACTGCTTTTATAGCTAAAATATTTTGTTTAAGCAAGGTCACTACAGTGGGAAAATTTCTACCACTGGGCGAACTCTAGTCATCTTTATTCAGCATTTCGGATTTGGCTTCAAATTATATGTCCCTTTCGTTCGTTCTTCCCAAACATAAAGCCTCACACAGACCAATGGTGGCAAGAATGTGGGCCAAGGACCATATAAATGCAGATTGCGCCAGCTCTTTTTTTTTTAAACGTGACCAATACTCGAAATGCAACGCTGTCGTCTTTGACGGTACAAAATAATTTTCGTTATCACGCGTAACAGGAGTAATTTACAATTTTTTCGACCCTTGTATTTAGTAAGTTATAATACTATGATATGATATTATTATTTAGTACATAAGCCCTGTGCCCATGTTCTGTAATTATCGCATCGACATATCTATCACTAAAACCATATGAATTGAAACAAAATGCCATAATATCACATGACGCGTTCTGTAACTGTTTGAAACGGAAACATGGAACATTTCGATATGAAACCCCTGGAAATATGTGATATATTCAGGTTGAACTATCAAGAGCGATAAAATATTCACTTCAACTGTCGAATTTTATCACGAAACACAAAGCTTTCGGTTATAAAGTAATAATGTGGGTACGAACATAATTTTCATTGTTAAACTATCAGAAATGTCACATTACAATTACCAATTGTACATTCTTTGAATGGTAACCCTTACGGTTTAAGTAGCAATTTTCTACGTCTTGCTTAGGTCTCTTAATCCGAACGTGTGTACAATCTACTGCTCCAATAACCCCTGGGAATCCAGTCATTTCATAAAATGTTTGCTTTATCTCATTGTATTCCTGAGGGGTTGGAAACTTGATGTATTTGGACATAATTTTGTTTTGCAAAACATCAGCCACTTCCGAAATCACTCGAGAAACCATAGTTGCCGCAGATCTTGGCCCACATCTTTCTGAAAGGACCCAGTTGCAAAAAAATGTAATGCAGCACAGACCCGAATCGGGATTGGAATAAATGTATTCCTTTGCCCTTTGCCACTCCCGAAATCTTGCTTCAAAAGGGTTTGTGCTATCTCTTAGTACACGCCTTTGAATCCGTAACATGTTACGCCGATCGTATTCTTCACCAAAAATTAGTGCAAAGCTAAACATTTTTAAAAACAACGCTGAAACTCCACTAAAAATGCTTGTAAAGTAGAATTGAATAAATTTGTATTGTTTTGTTTTCCAGTATTTTGACAGCCTGAGGAAATCTTTCTAAAATTCCCATGAAATTAAAAGTTACTACAGAATACTTTTCGCAAAGAGTTAGAGAACTCCAATATTTTTGAGATGCGTTAAACAGCGGAATGCTTTGTTCCCATGTTTTCAATGCGAAAAGTTATCGCAAGAGTTACAGAACATGGGCACTGGAAAGCATAAGAGGGACAGAAAAATAAAACGGCAATAGTTTGACATACCAACTCATTTTGAAAGCTATTTTTAATGCATTTATATTCGGGACAAGGTACATTTAAATTGTAGACCCCTTCCATGCGTCCCAAAAATAACGAATAATGTTAAATTATTTATTTATTTATTTAACTAATCCAAATTTTGATCGGCTAATTATGTGGTGAACAAACGATGGACAAAAGATGGACTCACAAGACCTCCAAGTCGATAATGCAGTGACTTGACTAGAGTCTAGAACTTGGCCTTGCTCTTCGACAAGCGTTCACCTTGAATGAAATCCAACCCGCATAATATTTACAAGAAAGGAAATCAAACATATCCGTGCAAATCATAAACAACCACTGTTATCAAAACGCAATACGATCAAGTCCATATTGACCTACGGCAGTTATTATCTATGGTATTGCTCATCTGGTATCTAGCTACGTCGCATATACAGAGCGGATACATCGCAGTTCTGCCTCCAAATCAGCGCCTCCAGCAAAGAGCGCAAAACCATTTTCTGTCTTGCACACTTCACTACAGTAAAGGTCGGCGATGTGAATTTTTATATAAAATAACCCTGCAGCTGGACAGTGCAAACCAGTCTAAGAATATCTCTCGAAGCAAAGGTGTAATTCGGTTAGAAGGAAAAACCAACCAACATAAAAATGCCCTGCAAGGACTGCTGTAAAGGTGAAAGTTTTGTGCGAAATATTTTAAACCGTTTTTTAATTAATCAAATTTCGCTTTAGATTGCAAGTGTACCACTGCCAAGTGCGGTCAAGACTGTGCATGCTCCCAGGAGTGCAAGTGTTCATGCAAACGTGGAACCCCAGAAACCTGCTGCAAGTGAATGAAATATTGAACTGTCCTTGTTCATTGTGGAAATACTATTTTTTCTTAATAAATAAATCAAACTTGTCACTATTTTTTCAAGTTTTTGTCTGAACTCATCAAGTGGTTGCTCTCCACCTATAGGATTCTGGGATCCACCCGTGTTGCCAAATCTCCAACCATCTATACGCAGGCACCTTGCGTGTGTATTAAAACTCAACCCCGCCAAACGACTGATTAATCGATTCCGACCCATCCGTACCCAAAAATTCGTCTAACATCGCATGAAACTAATAAAAAACCATCAGTGTGACCTTGTCCCGTCACTGACACTCCGTGCTCTCTGACACGTTGACATGTTGTCATATATATATTTCATTCTTCATGCGCCGTCATGACGTCATTTTACGATCAGCTGACCTGACCTACCACAACGACAACACCCAGTGCGAGCAGAGGCATAAACTTTTACGACTTTCATGCAGGAATCTCTGCCGCCAACAGACATCCTTTCAACAATTTGTTTCAAAACGTTTCACCTATATCCTGGCGAACATAATAAATGTCTGAATGTCAGGGTGACTGCACCCGCCCGAGCCGACAACAATCCCCCCCACACACACACACGCACACATAGAGAAACGCTCTGGGTGGCGGGAGTACAAAGCGAGTGACGGAGCGTGTGGTGTGGCGGTGACATAAATTTCATTTTTATTAACAAAACTGTCGCTAATAACAATAAAAATGTCCGCCGGTCGTAACGAAGCGTATATAGGAACATTTTCAAGGACATCGATTTTTTTTACAGCCGCCTGACTTCGTTTTTGTTTAAGGACGTCGACGATGATGTTCCGGAGATGTGGAGGATGAATATGTACATTTTGGGATTTGATGCCATAAATCCACCACCCCTGCAGGATGCCATAAAAATGAACGGCGCACTCGAAAAGGGACGCATTGAGTGAGAAGGATACAGTTATATGGTGTATTTGAGGGGACAACGACAGTCAGCCCAATCATCGTCCTTCAGATGAAGATGGAGAACCGAAGGATGAATGTGTTGCTAAAAAATGGTTTATAACAGGAAGAAGGAAGTACACGATGTTTCATGTGACTTATCCCCGAAGATGCGTAAAAGAGATGAAGAAGTGAATGGAGTATCCCAGTGCTGAGCGACATCTGAGCGATTGTTGGTTGGCTGTCTGGACCATAAACAACCCCATCACGATGATTGTGCGCATTTGTAGTAAGAAAAAAGTGAACAAGAAAGACCACCATTCCTATTAAAATGTCGGTTCAATTATCGAGTGGAGAGCTCTGCAGATTCGGCCTAAATTCGTGCAAGATTCAATGCCAATGCCGTCATAAATGTCGGATTTTATCTCGCTGCAATTTATTAGCGTGGGGTCACCCCGAAAAATAATGACAACAGACAAAGAAGGGAGGAATAAGAAAGGGGTAGATGCGGACTACTCCGGATGCAACAACGTGCCATCAATTTGTATCTGAAAACTGAAACATGAGGCATAAACTCGCGCGAAGAATGAGACAGACGAACAACAAAAAATATCGCCAAACAGTTTTTCTGCTCATTTTTTTCACATTACATCCTTTATTTCCGCTTCGATATGAGCCGGAAAAATCGATATCGAATTCAGGGACTCGGAATTGATTGGAATTGATTCGAAGTGACATCGGAGATAGTAAAGTTTTGCGAATTACATGACAAAGACATGCAAGTGTGGGTGATGGTGACAACAGCGTCGAGACTCGGCGGGTGAATGAACTCATCTTGACATGAAAATTGATGGCATATTGTTGCGGTTGGAGCGGCAGCTTTATTGTACATTCTTTCTTTCTACTCGACATTGAAAATGTTTAAGTTAAAGTAGGATTGATGGAAACTCTTCGCAAGAGATTGTCTAGTTAAATTTTAAATTCTTCTTTAAGTCTGATTTTGGTAAACGTTTTGAGCATAAAACATGTTATGAAGACGGTTGCATGAACTTTAATGATTTCACTGCCACAATTTGAAAGCACGGCCAGTTTTAGCTTGGCAGTTGGTGTCCCAAGCTTGAAACCCCACATCTGCGCTTGGACAAGGTTATTGGAAGGAAAAACTCACCTTTTAGATGCGATTAATCTATCTTCTATATATATAAAAATAAGTTGAATTGTGTTTGTCGCCAATGTTCTCTGTAATGCGTGAACCGATTTTGATTCTTAAAATTTTCCATGAAAGGTGACGTTAATGCTATGGTTTGTAGGCATATACGGTCTTTGTAGGTGTATTGGTTCATGAGTTATAGGGGCGTGGCACCTCCTACACGAAAAATGCATTCAAAACATTATATTTGGAAAACTACACAATCGATGGAGTTCAAATTTACACACAATCTTAAGTATTGGCCCAGGAGTATTCCTGTAAAGATTGGTAAAAAGTGGATAAAGGGGCGTATCACCGCCCATATGAAAAATTCATTTAAAATCTTAAAAAGAAAAGAAAAATTGTTAGCGCAAAAAGTCAATGGGACCCTAAACCTAGCTTCTCACAAGTCACAACCATTCGTTTTGTGTGAGTTTTTTATTTTTGGAATGAATGGAAGGGATCTACAATTTTATGCCGAGTCCAAACGGCTAATTGAGCAGCTCTTTCATGACAGTTTTACTCTCGGATGTTTGTCAGACATTCGCGAAAGGTGGTGCAGTGGAAAAAACTTTAAGATATAATTTGTTTTTTTCAGGATTCGAACCGAGGACCCCTCGCTTAGAAGTCCAACAAACTTTTACTTTTTAATTAATTTTTATTAATTACTTAATTAAACTTAAAACTAACATTGATCTTAATTCAAGCTTACTGGCTCTAAGCTATGCTTAAAACTATTGCCTTTTGGCCTTAAATCTATATCAATATTTAATTTTGCTTGTTTTTATTGTTTCAGAAACTTTTAAAAACTAGAATTCTTTATTAGGCATGTTTGTTTTACTTAAAACTACTTAAAACTACCTAATCTATTTAACCTACATTACCTAAAATCAGGGTGGTGAGCAATCTTATGGATTGGCAGTCGCAAATTGTGTTCTTCTGCGCCGACGGTACTCGAGCGAGGCCATAAGCGTAGGCCAAGTCCTGGAAGCACTCGTTCATATTGACGAGCCTGGCCCCTCCCAAAGACCCCTTAAGCTAAGCCTAACCAGTGTTGCCAGAATTTTAAAAATTAAAATGCTAAATCACATTTAAAAAAATGCTAAAATGTATGAAGCCAAAATCAAAAAATGCTAACTTAAAAAATTGTTTTATCCAGGGGCAAACAAAATTACTTAAATCACTGCACAATGACGAAAATAACACAACCTCTGAAAAACAAAACACAGATCAGTTAAGCGGCCAGTTATAGCGATACGTAAAAAGAAACCGAACAAAAATTATTTTGCTTTTTTGGACCACTTAACGTTATAACGTTAATTTATCAAAAACAAATTAGCAAATTATCTTGAAATTTTCGGAAAAAAAGCATTTATTAATTATTCTGTACGTACAATTTTTTTCGTTCAGAAAAATAAATGAAATCTTTTTCTAGAAAAATTGAAGATAATTTACTTACTCTTTTTTCGTGTCGCTATAACTGCATAAACGTTCATACAATGATACACTATGGATTTATCGCACACACTTGGACCGTTGACATCTCACATTTCATTCAATGCGGTGGAAAGTGATGGGAAACATTTGCAATGCAAGGAAGTAAACTTATGACCAAAGTTCCAGCAAAAGAGAGCAAGAATGGAAAATTAGAACAAATTCGAGAAAATGCTAAAACGCATTTTTCTTTTTTAAAAAAATGCTTTCAAATCTGCACAAATGCTAGATCTAGCATTAAAAATGCCAGAATGGCATCACTGAGCCTAACTAATTCAAATCTACTTAAAACTCTAAAGGATGCTACATAAGTAGCACAACAGCCCGGGAGAGCGTATATCTACCCACCCCCCTCCTCAAGCCACCAAAATTCGGCAAATTGCTTGACCGTATTAATTTTGGCCCGATCCCGATATCAGAATACAAATCACTAAGCCCCTGAGTGATAATTTACTTAAACATAATCTCTTCTCTTCTCTTCTCTACATATAATAAAACTGTTGAATAAAAAATGCCTGACCGCGCATCACGCGGAAACTTCTATACGGATTTTGATGAAACTTGGCATAGTGATTGTTTATGTATTGGGTCGGGACTTAGGATACTTTTTATCCCGGAAAATAAGTGGTTCTTACAAAATAGTCAAAAAAAAAACCGTATATATGTAGGGAAAAAATATTCTATTTATACAGGCCTAGCTCAGTAATGGCTTATCGGATTGAAAAATTCAAAAAAAGGGTGAATTAAGTAAATTTTCCCCTGAATCATTTAAGATATAAGACATTCCCCTGCGTTGTCCTGAAGCTGAGCAATGTTTAAAACAATAATTTAAAACATCGCCTACAATTTTAATAAAAAAAAATGTTCGATATAGTTCGATGAAATTACTTTTTGTCTTAAATGTGGCAGGCGGGTGAAGCAAGGCGAGCACGGGATAGCTAGTTTATAATATTTATTTTAGAAGACGCTGAATTTTTTCAATTTGTGCGCCGTTTTGTGTTTTTTTCACGTTCAGTTTTAATTTATTCATCTTCAGCCATTTCGAAACACTTTTCAGGTCAGCAAACGATGTAAATTTTCCAAGACTTAACGCACTTTTCATATTATAAACAATAATGTTCCCAAAACCGATCCCTGAGGTACAACATTACATCCTTTGGACGCGATCACCATTCACTTTTACACATTCAGTTCTATTACTAAGGTATGACCAATCACTTTCAACTCCTGTAATTCCATATCGTTTTAGCTTGTCTATAGTTTCAAACGCTGGTTTTATAGCGAGAGGAACCAAAGACTCTTTTTCCCTGTTAATAATCAAATTTATTGCACTTTCTACGGGCAGCTAAGCGCAAAAGAGCACAAACTTCATCGAAGAAGTGATGAAGTATTCCTCCAACTTCTGCTGTATTTTGAGTTGGAGCGTCTGTTGAAAATTATGTTCCCAGTGATTTGTAAAGTTCCAGGTCGATTGAAGCTATTCGAAACAATTTAACTTAAAGAGCTAAGGAAGCTTTTAAGGTCTATATGCACATGAAGTGCGCAACTAGTCAAAGGTGAAAGATCTCGCTAACTAGAGACACGTATTGAGGTCCACGTTTGAGGTCCAAGTTCACCACGGACTGTAAGAAAGTAAGAAGATACCACTAGGCCTATTGACTAACTTGTGGCTTTGGTTCGAACGATCAGATGTCGAAAACTCTTCTGCTACCAACAAACCTCATCAGCAAAGTTGGTATAGGAAAAAACCCTAGGCATGTTTATTTATTCAGCTAAACGACGAATTGTCATGCAACAATATCAAGAAACAAATCCCTATCCATATCATACAGTCACATAAACAATTGAGAATAAAATAAAAGAAAATAGAGGCGAATGCACCCCAACAATATCCTCCCCTCAAAAACTTATGCTCCTCCAACAATAACAAGTCCAACATCTGAACACAAAATTCATTAAAAAAAAAAAACTCCAAAATACTCATTTGAATTGCAAAGCATAAATAAACACTACACTCTTGTTGATCTCGCAACAACAACAGAATTTCACTAACCATATGATCACGATCGCAAACGGGATTGACCCCACACCCCTACCGAACTGTAAGATCAAGATCAAGATTCAAGATCATGTTTCGTTATTGTTGTGCTCTTCAAAACTGGTACTGGTCTGGGGACAATCAGGTTTGTTTTTGGAATCTGTGCAACAATGCCGTGTCCCATATGCCAATGCCAATGCCAATGCCAATGCCCAATGCGTAAGGACAAGACGCGTCGTTGTTTTGAACGTATGGGGTCTTTGTTTTTTTTTTTTGTTCGGAAGCCAAAAATAAACTCATTCCCACTGGCAAGCTGTTCGGTATTGGTTCGGTGTTAATCATACATCAACAGTCAAGTCAGCTCAATACGTTTTGGCAATTTGAGCAGTGCATCGACGGCGTAGTATCTTTTCGACTATGGCAGTGAGTACGCGTTGGTTAAATACGCTCCGTGTAGTATCGGGCATCCCTGCGATGGGGACGCGATCAATTGTGACACATGCACAGGTAGAAATTGTGGTGCAAAGTGAATAGAGTTTTTGTTTACTTATTTAATTGAATTTGCTGAATTAGATGCCGGTGGAAAAATGCGTGCCAAGTGAACCTGAAGACTGGGCGAATGCTAGACCATTTGAATCGGTTCCGGGACCGTCAAAGTTTGCCCTCTTGAGGGCATTCATGCCGGGAGGTAATGATATTGTTGTTTTGTTAGTTTAAAATGTACCTATGAGTGGAATACTAATTTATAGACAGAGTTCGGTACTGATAATCATTTTGAGTATCTGAATTAATATTTTCGAGTTCACAATTGCAAAATTGTGCATATGGAAATATCCATTGTGATCTATAATGTGCAATATCTGCAATATCGATAAAGTTATTTATTTAATGACTTTTTGAGGGACTTTTTTTTGGTAGAAGCGACGAGAAGCACCTAAAGAGTTGCGTTATCAACTCTAGCAACCAAAATTCCCTATGGTAGTGTCATCCTTTCCGTTCTATTCGCAGTTAAGGACCCTGCACTTTCACATTTGATTCACTTCTTTGAAAAAGAAAGAAAACTTTAAATGGAATGCCAGAAAACAAGCGCCCGGTGACAAATTAATATTGACTAGTACCGCCCGTGGTCGAAATTCGACCAATTTTTTCTTACATTTTTTACATAACTTATTTATTATTTATTTTAATTTATTTATGTGCTAAATCTTAATTCATATACCTTTCCGCTATGGAAAAAGAATGGAAAAGGGCAAAACATGAACGTTCCTTTCCTTAGTAACACCTGGCAGATAACTCTGCATTGCCCCTGAAATAAGATTTTATGATTGCTTAGTTTTAGGGGTAATTAAATTGCACACCTTTATGGGTTAATGAAACTCTCCAACAGGTTCTAATCTAAGATGATTAAATTCGTTCATTAAATGGAAACATGACGGCGACAAATTGAATAGCAACAAAATGCTTTTAATTATGAATGGGAAATTCTGCACTTAATTTTACCAGTCTTAATGGCAACATATACCTTCGATTTTCTATTTGTGCACATCTATGGCACAGTACCTTTCGAATGATATAAGTTTCATTCTCCTCATTTCATAAAAAATATTTAAAAAGTGTACGGAAACTTTTGATGTATTAATATTATGATATTCAAACTTCTTAAAATTCTAATCAAAGCATTTGTTTACAAAAAAATAATCGCCACTCTTACAACAATCATTTAAAGATTTTCCATGCTTCAAACGATAATTCGAAGAGGTTTGACTATCTAGAAAGGTTTGACTTTGTTAGGAAAGCAAGTAAAAGAAACTCTAGAGTCTAGACAACAACGAGTACAAATCCCAGTTAAAAGTAAGCAACTTAAAAGGAAGACATCTTGAAAAAGTTTGTTCAAAACCGGTCAGCACTTAAGATGAACCGACATTTCAGACGTTGATAGTGTAAACTATTCGACTCCCAAGTCCCAATATGTGTTTTACATGTCCTTAAGCCTTTTTTTGTTTAATTGCAGGACGGTACTACAAAAAGTCCCTGCCGGAAGTCAATCGAATATATCGCAAGGATTATGGTGAGATTTTTTTACTGCCAGGGATGTTTGGCAAACGCAATGTCGTCTTCACATTCGACCCGGAAGATTATCAAAAAGTCTTTCGCACCGAGGGCATCTGGCCAGTACGAAGGGGCTTGGATGTGGTCCAGTATCACCGAAAAGTGCTTCGCTCTGATGTTTTCAAACACGCAGCCGGATTAGTTTCTGAGTAAGTTTCTATATAAAATATGTCCCCCCCCCATACATTATCTGTAACATATCTCCTTCCAGACAAGGAGAGCAATGGGCGACGTTCCGAAAAATCGTCAACCCAGTCATGATGAATCCAAAGACAACTAAGTTCTACATACCACGAATGGACAATGTGATGATGGAGTTTATCGAGAGGTACTGGATTAGTAACACTTCACCGATGGCCTTGTAGCACCTTTCTCTTTCTACTTCCAGAATAAAAGCAATCCGCGATCCGGTAACATTTGAGGTTGCTGCAAACTTTGAGGAGGACATCAATCACTGGGCCATGGAATCAGCATGCTTGGTGGCTCTTGATACCGAACTGGGTATGATAAATAATTACGAGAAAAATCCCGAAGCAAAGGAAGTCATCGAAGGGATGAAGCACACCTTTGAGCTGATGTATGAACTAGATTTTGAGCCGTCACTGTGGAAGATCATTGCCACGCCCAAGTACAGGATTATTATCGAAAATTTAGATAAAATCACCAGGCTCACCATAAAGTATATCGATGTGGCCATAGAGCGACTCAGACAGGATCCCAACCCAGAGAAGCCCGACTCTGACCAGAGTGTGTTGGAAAGATTGCTGAAAATCGATCGCGAGGTCGCCATCACTATGGCCATGGACATACTTTTGGCCGGCGTGGATACGGTAAGAAGATTTGTTGCCTCCAAACGGGGTTTAAAGATCCACTTCCCTCTGCTTAATTTTTAGACATCATCAGCAGTAACTGGTTGCCTGATAGCGCTGTCCGAAAATCCCGAACAGCAGGACATTCTTCGGAAGGAAATTCTCCAGATTCTACCCGACAAGGACACATCTCTTACAATTGAAAAAATGAAGAACCTACCCTATCTGCGAGCTTGTATCAAAGAAGCACAACGATTGTATCCAGTTTCGACGGGTAATTTCCGTTCAACGGGAAGGGATCTGGTCCTGAGCGGATACCAGATACCAAAGGACACAGATATCGCCATGCCGACACAGCTGCTGATGCGCGATGAGAAGTTCTATCCGAGGCCAAATGAATTTCTACCTGAGCGATGGCTTCGAGAGGGCGGCGAGGGTGACAGACAGTGTCCGATGGCGAAAAATGTGAATCCCTTTGTATTCCTGCCCTTTGGATTTGGTCCGAGGATGTGCATTGGTAGGAGGATTGTCGATTTGGAGCTGGAGACGGCGCTGTGTCGCCTGATAAGGAATTTTCACATTCGCTTTGACTATTCGACGGATAATCTGTTTCGGGCGCACATTGTCAATGTGCCGAACAGTCCTTTGAGATTTAAATTCGTGGATGTAGCGGAGTAGGTTTTTTTTTGTAAATTCTTTGTAAGTATAACTTTTGAAGGACTGTTTTAAGAAATCAAATGCAAGGAGTCTATAAATTTATGTAGCCTATCTCACAAGTTACAGATTAACCAAAATGACAGATTTACGATACCACCTTAATAAATTGAATGCAACCTAACTTAAAGGCTTCAAAGTCGCGCCTATTTCTGGTTGAAGATGAAATAAAAGTAAAGTCTGAATGTCTAGTCTTGCGAAAGAAATAAAGGAACCTAGAATAGATACTTTTCTGAACTTATGGTACCCCTAATATGCTAAGATCAACGTGCCTTTTATAGCATAGGCCAGTCTGAAGCTTTTTTATGAAATAAACTAATTTTCCGTCGGCTGTGGCTCTTTGAGGAGATACAAACAGTCCGAGACCAATTTTGACTCGATTGAATAAAATCTTTCGGCCTTAGGATCTGTTTATTTGTCTAAAAATATGTAACTTTCGAGTATATTCAAATCACGGCTTAAAAAACGTTGGGTTATATTTTTAGTTCATTTGAACTAAGACTTCTAAACTTCTAGACTTTTAGGCTTTCATAATATTCCATGTTAAAGTATTCGGTGTACTAAATTTCTGGTCAAGGTAATATTGACACTATATGTTTGACATTATATGTTTTAAATAATAGCCACAAGTGCTTTCTTTGTATGTAGTAATAAATTTTCTTTTAATTTTCTTAAATTGTTCTGCATAAATATAAATTTAAAATTGTGCTCTCATATCCAGATTGATATGTAATATGTAAGATTTTAGACAGATTGAGCACGTTTAAGTGTAAACACTGGAAAAGCATGAACTATTATTAACTCTTAACAAATAAACACATTTCGGCTTCTAATGAGAAATTCGTGAGTTTTGCTTTATTATCTGACAGCATCGGTTTCGTACAAGTCAGCGGAGACGGAGTCTATTAACCGATAGATTCACAAATAACTGAAAAATGCTTTGAGAAACTATAATCGAATTGCAAAAAAAAAAACAAAAAAAAACAAGCGAAATGTTCCTAAATAAACCCATATATGAAATTATTATATTTAACACTATAGCTAAATAAAGAGCTATGCACTTTTTCATTTACTTCATTTAATTTTTAAGAAATTTGTTAAGATATTATTTAAACGATATTCTGATGATTTTTTGAGGACATTTCTTATCAGAGTGCACGAACAAATTGATAAAACACGAACAAACAATTTTTGATGCGTCTATTGGTAAAAAATTACTCATTTTGCTATTCTAAAGAGGAAACTTAATTAATCCATCGAAATGTGTTTAGGAAACCAGTTTAAAAGGAATATAATATAGAAATTAAGATTTCTAGATTTTTGTAGAGACCGAAAAAATCATTGAGAATTGTCACAGTTTATTCACAATCCACAACACTAAAACGCATTCCCCAGATCAAAAACTTCTTTCAAAATTAACCTTATACCATGTTTCCACCAACGTGATTTAGCTGAAGTAGTTTACAAATCACGATAGGCGTTCCCACCGAACTTTTAGGTGTTTAAGTGTGACATTTGAAATTAGTTGGAAATCTTTCAATATAGTACAAATAAAAGTACAAAAGAAAAATTGCACGCAACAATTTTAAATTCATTCAAATGCTTTGGATATAATTTATATCTAGCAGGACAAATCCAAAAATGATATAAACAAATTATATCTGCATTTTAATTTTTTATTTTTTGACAGTTTGTGTTTGTGTGAAAAGCTGAAGTCGGTAACAGCGGATTTAGCTAAATCACGTTGGTGGAAACATGTTATTAAATTCCCGGCGACCAATTAAAACGTACCATGTGAGTGAATGGATTCTCGAAACTTGCAAATAATTTTTGTTCGTTTGTAGCTTGTTGGTAACACTTACGTGTCGTGTTGGCATACAAAAAATTATGTCAATATATTAACAAAGAAATGTCCCTATTCTCAATACTTAAAATTTTCAAAATTCTGCCAGAATTTGTAATTGGCCGGGTGAAAATTTAGCTATTTGAACAAAACTCATAAGGTATTTGTTTAATATTTAGTACTTTTGTGGGTCCTGCCTTTTTAATGCCAAAACTTCAAAGCTACATGAGGTTCTCTTATATATTAAATTACAGCTTAGAAAAATTACAGCTTCATAGGCTTAGTAGGCACCCAATTGACGGAGAATTGCATTAAAGAAAAGGACGGGTTGTTATAATAAGAGGACGAAAACAATGTTTGATCAAAAGAGTAACGTACTTTTTTTGTCTCATTTTTCATTCATTGGGTTAGTAGCTTTCAGTGGCGTGGCGTCCATATAATTCGATTCCTACCGAGTTCCCTTTTTAAATTTCCACCATCAACACTATCTACCAAAATCCAAATCCATTTATGCATAAAACCCTGCCAAATGAATACACGTAAGACGTAAAATAAATATTGTGTGTACAAAGTGTATCCATTTTCATTTATCATCATTATCGTAGCGACAAAGCGAACAGCGAAGGTAAACCCAAATATGTCGGGTTATTAAAACTCTCACTGGATAGTTGATTTTAGTTTACAGAACATTTTATTTTATCTCTTTTTTTCTTATTTAAGCACTGTGCTTGACACCTCTTTGTTCAACACCCATTTTGGGTTTCGATTTTCTTCTACTTCTCCTTTTATCATTTTGTGGATAATTTTGCTTTGATGTGGAAAGAAAATGTACCTACGATGCGGTTTTTTACATTTGAATGCAAACAATTTTGCTTCGAATTCCCATTTTAAAATGTTCACGCCACGCCACTGGTAGCTATGTATGTACGTACATTAGCGAAGTTGTAAACAGCAAAACTATAAGTGCATTGGCTCAGGACTTTTATCTGCCAACTTCTTAAAACTCTTCAACATTTAGCAAAACAATTTAGACCGCAGCTAGAGGCTCTTAAAATCCGTTAAAATAACGTAAACTTATAGCTGGTACTCTGCTAGTTGGAGTATATACATTTGTTTATAAGGTTTGACTTACGCAATTTGTATTTGTATTTCGTCTCATTACTTCTGAAACTCTTAAGCGCAAAATATACAACTTGTAATTCATTTACATTCTACTAGTGTACCTGGACCCCTGCCAGCTTAAGCGTTATCTAAGCCATTCCGGAACAATCGCACATAAAATTCTATACAAAAAATCAATTTTGTAAAAATCTTCTCCTGGCAATTACGAACATTTGAAAAAAATTGGAGCCAAATTGGCCCAGCCGTTCTCAATTGATGAGTAATTATACATTTTTATATATTTAGAGATTCTGCAATCTACGAGTGAGTAATGACCAAAACACATGTACAGAAATTCTGGATGCAGTGCAGATGTACAGAAAATTGTTAGATATACATTGCATCGGTTAATATGGCTACTGTCACTCGCCGACTATGCAGATGATCTATTTTAAGAAATTAGTTTGCTATTAAATACGTTGAAAATTAAAATTTTTGAAATTCAATAAAATTGACAACTTCTTTCGTTATAGAGAAATAAATTTTGCCGAATAAATTCAAGGGAAGTACTCTTTCATCCTTACAAACCCAAAACAAAAAAAACACCATCAGGATATATGTCAAAAATCGATGATGCCATATGCTTGAAATGCAATTTATTTTCTTTTGTGTTGTGGTACGTTTGAATGTTGCAGAAAATTTAGAAATAGAGACATGTCGCAGTGCTGCGGTGAGTGCAGAATTTACGTCTGCCTATATACATATTTTAAACACGAATAATCTAATCTTGCTGCGCAGTGAATTCTGCACATGCGTTTTGGGTAAAAAGTAAACAAAATGTTTTAAGCAAAAAATAAACAATATTTATTTGTGGATAATAAAATGTATATTGAGAGAATTTTTGTTCTCTAAAAATTAAATCGATTTTCGCTTCCATTTTTCCGAACTCAATTTTTTCCGGAAAAACACAAAATATACCTTTTTAAATATAGCAAGAGTTTAGTAAGAAGAATTTCACTTTTTATTAACAAACAAAAATTCTTCATAGCTTTACAATATGTTTTGAAACCTATTGAGTAGTGGGGGATATACTACTTGTAAATGAATGTAGCTTTGTTCGACTTTAAAAGCCCATCTTTGAAGCTTTGAGCTTTACAAATTTACGAAAAACGATCTATGAAGCGCAGCACAGATTTGCATTCCACACACACCCATTTGGAACTCTGTTCTGTTTACAATATATCATTCTTTTAATAAACATTTTAAATGCGGATGTGTTTAGTACATATTTTCAAGATTTTAATATTTTATGGTTCGTTACAAAAAATATAAACTAATTTTCAACGTCTCTAAATTTAAAATTGAGTGGAATGGCTGGCACATTTATCAGTTGATTTTTGAACGCGTTCTCCGTGGGATAATTGAACTCTATGTGGAAGTTCCTCACCAGCCTTGAGACCGTAATTTCCAGCTCCAAGTCAACAATCCGCTTTCCCACGCAACTCCTTGCACCATGTCCGAATGGAGTGTATATAAAAGGATTGCTTGGTGTACTCTCACTTTTGCCGTCACGCAGCCATCGTTCCGGTATAAACTCCTCCGGCTTTGAAAAATATTTCTCCTCTCTAAAGAGCAAATTCGAACTTATAATTATATCCTGATTTTTGGGCACCCTATAGCCACTTAGCACGATATCCTCCGCGTTCGATCGCATAATTCCGCCACCAGTAACTGTATAAAGTCGCATAGCTTCCTTAATACAGGCCCGCAGGTAGGGAAGGTTCGTCATGTTGTCCAGGGTTAGCTGAGAGTCTTTCTGCGGTAGAATGGCACGAGTCTCCTGACGGAGTTTCTCCTGCTTCTCTGGATTCTTGGCAATGCAAAGAAGAACACCAACCAACGACGTACTGGTGGTGTCGATTCCCGCCATCAACATATCCAAAGCCATGACGACAGCCACTCTCTTGTCGATCTTCAGAAGTTTCTCTAGAACGCTGCGTTCTTCGTAGTTATTCGTGGACATCTTTTCGTTTTCTATCCTCTCCAGAGCTTGGTTTATATACTTCATGATGATGTCATACATTGTGTCGTATGACTTAATAATTTGATTGAATTTTGGAGTTTTCAAGATCCTCCACAGGGATGGGGATATTTCCAAATGAAATGCGAGCTCAAAAATTGATCGCAGACTCTTGAAAAGCCTGCTTGCATCCTCATTGTTGCGGTCTTTGCGGATTAGACCAATCTGTCGGTTAAGTGCAACCACGGCAACGGATTCGAAGGTGAGGCGGTTGATTTCATCCTCAAAACTGTCGGGCATCTCCAGCGTGTTGGGGTCTCGAATTTCTCGTATTCTAAAAATGATTTCACTATAGAGAAAGAGAAGCATGCTGTCCGGAACTCACCTTTCGAGGAACTCGTCGTTCACCTCGAGCATTTTCTTCAGATACAGCCGGACATTCCGCGGCTGCATTAGGATTGGATTTACCGCACTTCGTAGCTTGCCCCATTCTTCATTGTTCCTAGAAAGATCAGTCGTAACATTTGCATACTCAGTACTCTGATTTTCTTACGACGAAAGCAGTCCAATTATTTCACCAAAGTCTTCTTTGCGATGAACGCTTCTATGGAATTTCATTGTCTCTAGGAGGCGTCGCCTTGGCCAAACACCCTCGCAACGAAACACCTTTGGAAAGTCATCTGGATTGAATAGCATCAGCATACTTCGATTGCCAAAGAGGCCGGGTACCATAAAAATGTCGCCATACATCTTATGCGCCAGAAGGGTGACATCCGTGAGGCTCTTCTTGTAATAGAGTCCTGAATCGGAAGTGAAATATCAGCTGTATTGCAGTTTAGTGAATTTTAATTTAGTCACCGCCTGGCAAGAAGCCACGAACCAACTGCAACTTTGTGGGTCCCGGTATTTCAGAGTACGGCCGTGCATTTCCCCATTCTTTGGAGTGGTGATCCCCATCTGCGTCCTACAAACTTAAATATTGTGTACTCGTTTAGCAAAAAATAATTAGGTTTAACCTTGATTTTGACTTGTGAAACAGAACGCAGTACGTTCCACTGAATCGTTTGCTGTGAGCGATGAACGATCCGAATTGTGCGGTTCATAGCTACTCTTGCGAAGTTCTAGCCCAACTAATCAATACGAAGATAGCCACACGTTTGGCGTGGATTCGATTAGAAAAAAGCTCCCATTTGATTGTATTGACGAAAGACGCTTTATTGCAACCCAATCGTACCCATACCCACATGCGAGCATGTATCTTATCTCTGAGAGTGTTGTTAGTGCTATTTAGATATGCCCGTGTATAACTTAAATCTAATCTCTGAAATGGTGACTGGTGACGGTGAGTAAGACGGAGTTAACTACTCGTAGCTATCAGCTGATTTTTGTTTTGTTTTGTTTGAACAAACTTCATCGAGATCACAAATCATGATCTGAAAATGTATCTACTATTTCCGGCTGCGTTGTTTTTTTTTTGTCATTTTCAAATGTGGGTGTGCCTGTAAACAATAGCCACACAATCGCGTTGCCAGACTAAAATATGGAACACGATTCATGACACAAAAAGCAAAAGCATTTTTTGAATTAAAATTTGTGATATATATTTTGCTGGTTTGAATACCAAAAAAAAAAGAAAAAGCTAAAAAAAAAACATTTATGAAATGTTTTTGAGTTGTTTCACAGTTTGCCAACCCCGATGGAAAATGATTTTTGTGCGAAATGTTTCCCTGCAGAAAGTAAGTGTTGTTTTTTAATTATCTACATTTTTCGAAAATAAAATTAAAATGTACAGAAAAGCTTGGAATTCAATTTCCGAGATCAAAATTACAAAAATAAAAACTTTACTCGCTGCTAATAATCCTACCATTTTTGAGTTCATAATTTTCTAATCCAAAAATGGGTAGAAATGAGAAAACACAAGCAAACAATTTCAGAAATGTTTTATAAATGTTTGTGAAATGTTTCGTTGGTCTGGACACATCTTAATATGCCACGATTAACGAAAGTGCTAGCAGCAAAATATTGTTAATGTGTTATTTGAAAATAAAACTTTAAATTGGTTTCTAAAAAATATCGATTTGAAAAATTATGCAAATTTAATTCAAATGGTAACACCTCCGATAATACAAGTGTGCCTTGTGTTTACAAATGTCATCGTATTGTGACCTCACGTTGCACAGAATATTTCCAATATTTCTGGTGGCAATATGAAGTTTGTAATACCTTGCATTATCTTACGTACTTACTTAAGGTGGCGCTACAGTCCGGGGTGGACCTGGGCCTCAACCAATACGCCTCTCCAGTTAGCCCTTGCATTATCTATTTTTGTTTTAAATAAACTGTTGCCAAAATTCAAAAACCACAATTTTCAATGATCCTTCTTGTTTTTTAACTTTCTCGCATTACGTAGTAAGAGAAAGGTATTGTAATCGTGCAAAAAATCGAACTCGAGATTTAAATCAAATCTGACATTACGATGATAGAGGAACTCTAAAAAGTGGGTCTCGCAATTCTGTACGTCTGTCCGTCTTTTCCTGAGCTCCACAGCGCAAACCGCTGGACGGATTTCTTTTAAACTTCGGATTTGGAGTTGGTGGGCTTACAGTTCGGGGCCATTTTTTTTTGCATGCTAACCCTATTACTAACGGTACTTCCCATATAACGGTTTTAAACAAGTTTGATTTTTTCAAAAACGGCTCTAACGATTTCAACCAAAATCGAATAACGGTAATTTTAAAAATTGGTCACATCTCAAAAACGGTCAAAACTATTTCGACAAAAATTCATATTTTAGGTAATACGGTCATTCCCAACATGATAGCAAACTCAGTTTTTCTCTAAATTGTCTATAATGGATTTTTTAGAAACGCATATTTTGAGAATTTCGGGTATCTTTTGTTTTACCTACATGAAAACGGATAAAGCGATTTTGAAATGCATACTTGGATTAAAATTTGCATTTTCAACGTTACTGCGTCCTTCATTTTCGATTCAAATCACCGGAAACGCTGATTTTGAAAACTGTTCATATCTCGAAAACGCCATTTTCTATATGAATAAAACTTTAAAATCCAAGTAATGCTAACATCTTGAACAATACCCTATACTCAGTTTTTAGCTAAATAGTTGAGCAAGCAAATTTTTTAAATAAAAATTGCAGTATTTGCTACTATCTTGTACGCATTATTTTCCAAAAAACGCCGTAACGGTTTTGACCAAGTCCCCCCTCTTATGATAACATAAGTATTCTTAATAGGACCCCTTACTTAGTTTTTCTTAAAAAATGGAATTAAAGCCGTGTTTTAGGAATAACCGTACTACCAGTAAAAACGCAATTACAACTAGATACTAGAAGCTCCTTTTCAGCAAATATTTCCCACTTCTTCCTTTTTCAACCATATTAATCATGAACCTTAAAATAATTCCAACCAATTGGAGTCTACACTATCAGAAACCCACACTTCATTTGCAACCCCCAAACGCGTCCATCGATAGATTCAAAAACAAACCTCTGAATTCTTACATAATAAATCAATGTCAAGATATCGGTCTATCACAAACCCTACTTCGAGTCACCTACCAGCATCACCAATTTGAAAAATCTTGTTTTATAGCCAACAACAATAAAATAAAAATAAACCAACCAACTCATGATATGAACGAGAAAGTTTCGTGCGATCCAGTCGTGCACTTTATTTTCGTGATCTGATCCGGATCAGATTAAGCTGGGCCATTCCACTGGAAGATATTGATTCTCTATAGTAAATATATAAGATCTCTGCGAGTCGTGTCCGATCAATTTTTGGTCTATGATCAGCAATTCTTTTGGTCTGTATTCAAGTCATATGTCCATAGGTACGAAGGTAGGAAGGTGTGGTGGCTAAGACTCAAGTTTTGGTTCCCAAAATCAATTTGACCTGTATTATAATCACGAAAATTTTGAGACGACTATCGGTGAAACGATTGAAGTCCAAAACTATCACATAACTGCAAAAATTTCGAGTTCTAAGCTTCATCTAGTTAATTCTTCCCAATTAAGATAATCAAAAAAAAAAAACTCGGCCTAAACATAATTTATTTTGATCAACAAAATTGCAAAAACGATATCGTCTAGCCGATCATCATCTTATGTGATCTGCCCCCTGATTTCTATACATCCAAGCTGTGGAGTTCCAGAAAGTTAGTAGTTCTGAAATACTATTCTTTGAAGTCATAGAGGTAAGCTATCGGTCTACAATTCGGTGTGCGTTTCTAAAGTCTTGGGAAAATTTACTGTACATTTTATGGGAGTTCATTCGGACGGTCTGCCATTAAAAACATGTCCAGAGTCTATTAAATTAAAACTCTGAAAAAGCGCGCGAAAATTTACATTTAAAAACCTGAAATTACACCAAAAGCTTCACGAAAAATACCTCACATAAAATGCTTCAAAAATCGTACCCAAAAAATTCACTATTTACTTATTTCTTAACTTTGTAGAGGCTTGCTTTAAATTGTATGAGTTCAGTCCACGCCGAATATAAGAATCCGCTAAAGTCAAAAAAAAAATTGTTTAAATTCTTCTTATAAGAGTTTTTCTTTTATCAGATCTTTTTTAAATTGAAATTCCCAGATGCGTTTTTTATTAGCTATATTTGTTCTTATATAAGTTTTTCTTATATTCATCGTGGACTGTTGAATTAAAATATGAATTTTTTGTTTACATTTTGTTTATAGAAATATAGAAAGCATTTGACGCATTTTATTAAAAGCGTCCAATTTATGCAATATTGTCGCAAGTGTTTCCCAGGGTTTCGTCCTTGGAACGATGTTTAGCAACCTATAGATATATATGTAGGTATATTAGGTATCTCGAACTTACGGGAATGCGAAAATACCCCAATGGTACTGCTATGTTTTCGTTGCACATCATTGACTCAACATAAATACAGAAAAAAGAAATGAAATCGGATTGGAATCAATTTTTTTTTAAGAAAAAAGTCGTGCGAATAACGAATGCCCACCAGATAATCTTAGAACCTTTTGACAAATATGTATTTAGACTCTTAAAAACTGCTGCCTCGAAAACGGTCCAAAAACGCCCTTCAAAAATGCACTAACTTTAAAAAGTGATGTATTAGATTTAATTTATTTGGCAATTCAAAGCTCTTTAAGTCTGAAAAAATTGTCCTTTATTTAGTACCAAAATTGTAGCTAGTAAATATAAATGTTACTTTATGTATTTTTATTTTTAAAACTGAAAAAATCCACGGTTTGTGTCAATCCGGCCCACAATCTGTCTTGAATGTGTCCAAAACTATATGCAAAAACTAATTTTCTACATCTCTAAATTTAAAATGCAGCGGTATGGCCGGTACATTTATGAGTGTATTTTTGAACGCCTTCTCCGTGGGATAGTTGAACTCCAAGTAGAAATTCCTCACCAGCTTTGCCACTGTGATTTCCAATTCCAACTCAACGATCCGCCTGCCGACACAACTTCTTGCCCCAAATCCAAAAGGTATAAACGAAAACGGATTTATCTGCTGACTGGTAGTGTTTGCATCACGAAGCCATCGTTCTGGTATAAACTGCTCAGCCTTGGGGTAGTGTTTATCGTCCTTAGACAACAAGTTTGCACACACAAGAATATCGTGTTGTTTTGGCACTTGATAGCCACTCAGGACAATGTCCGTATCAGTTGAACGCATTATTCCCGGACTGATTGGGTAAATTCTCATCCCTTCCTTAATGCAGGCCCTCAGGTAGGGAAGGTTCGTCATGTTGTCCAGGGTCAGCTGAGAGTCTTTCTGCGGTAGAATGGCACGAATTTCCTGACGCAGTTTCTCCTGTTTCTCTGGATTCTTGGCAATGCACAGAAGTATCCCAACCATAGTCGAACTGGTGGTGTCAACTCCAGCCATAAGCATGTCCATAGCCATGACGACAGCTACTCTCTTGTCGATCTTCAGAAGTTTCTCCAAAACACTTTTCTCTTCGTTCTCATTTGCGGTGGATTTTTCGTTTGCAATTCTTTCTAGAGCTTGATTCACGTATTTCATGATGATGTCGTACTTTGTGTCGTATGCCTTCATCATTTCCTTGAACTTGGTAGTTTTTACGAACTTCCACAAGGACAGGCTAAAGTCCAACTGGAACGCAAGTTCGAAAATTGAACGGAGACTCTTGAAAAGCTTGCTAGCTTCCTCGTTATTGCGGTCCTTGCGTATAAGGCCGATCTGCCGGTTTAGTGCAACAACTGCAACCGATTCGATGGCAAGCCGATTGATTTCATCCTCAAAGCTGGCGGGCATCTCCAGTGTGTTGGGGTCTCGAATTTCACGAATTCTAAAAAAAAAGTTTGTTGCTGAATGGTGGCGGAATATTCCCAACAACTCACCTCTCCAGAAATTCGTTGCTCACCTCGAGCATTTTATTGAGATACAGGCGGGTGTTCTTCGGCTGCATGAGAACTGGATTTATAGCAGTTCGTAGCTTACCCCATGCTTCTTCGTTCCTATACGAAAATATTAAAAAAAAAAAGCCAAAACCAGTAGCTCCCTGTTTTCTAGTCACCGTCATTTCGTACTTACGATGCCAGAAGTCCAACAACGTCGCCAAAGTCGTCCTTTCTGTGAACTTTTCTGTGGTAGTTCATAGTTCCGAGGTAGTTTCGCCTCGGCCAAACGCCCTCAGAGCGAAGAATCTTCGGAAAGTCATCCGGATTAAAGGAGATCAACAAACGCTTCCTGCCTAATACAACGGGTATCGCGTAGAAGTCGCCATACTTCTGACGAGTCAGCGAAATAATCTCAATCAATTGCTTCTTGTAGTAGGCACCTATTTTGAGACGAATTTTATCAAGCGAGCGGATAAAGTTCAGTGGACTACGTACCGCCGGGGAAGAATCCCCGAATCAACTGAAACGCTGTTGGTCCAGGGATCTCAGTGACTGGCCTGGCGTTCGCCCATTCCGTCGAGTGACCAGCAGCCGGCTTATCTTCCACGATCTGTTTGTAAGCAAAAGTAAATAAACTCAAAAGTCTGCATTAGTTCTATTCTATCTAACCTTGACATTGGATTGCGCCACACTACGTTGCTGATTCCAAAGAGCCGAGCGGCTGACTAAGCGAACATTCCGATACATACTGCCACGAAAGTCTGGCTTTACTTGTCACTGTGAATATTTGCAGGAAGTCTTTCGGTGTCTGCTCACTTTAGTTGAATGTGGATGAAGCTTTCAGGCAGTCTGGCACTTTGTGCAATTTCCCCCCAAATGCGAGTAGCTGTCTTAAGAGTGTCTGTCTTATTTTTTGGCAAGCCATTATCTGCGTCCACCAACCCCTTTACAAAATGCTTATCGGCGGTTGGTGATGAAACTTTTTCGTGAAAATTGTAGTGAAATAGTAGGTATTGAATTTGGATGGCAAATGTGATGGAAGCCATCTTTATTAACCCATTCCTGATGGTATCAAAATCGATTTTTGGTAATGATATGGCCAACGTCGTTCTCAAAGAAGAAGAACCAATGAAGACGCCAGCCCAAAATCCATTCCGAACATTGACTTTTTCGTGATGCATTGGATGCTGTTAGATCTCATGTGGATTGGTATCATCCCAACCCAAACTCGACAACTTTATTTCTTGACGTACTCATTCATCCAGAAGTGGGCCTCATCGCTGTAGATGATTTTTCAATCAAAATTAGGACAAGTTGCCAACTACTTTTGATAAAACAATTTCACCATTGGCACGTGTTGTTGAACGCAATGTCCATCCATGGTGATTTGGCAAAACAGACTGAATAACTGACAGCCAATTTGACAGATGTAGCTTTAACAATATGTCCGCTATCAACTGTCAAAGTTCATAAGGCCCTATTGAAAGACCATACATACAATGGCTTTATTTCGCATAAATACAGCTTTGTAACCAAAAATTTAATGGAATATGACGATTTGATTTGATGTTTGACAATAATCCTATTTTAAGTACTTTTTCCGATAGAAGTTTCATGTAGGTTCAATCACAGCCTTCATTGTAGATGCCAATCGACGAAAAAGTTACCCAAAATCATACAGTTGGCATTATAGAAATTTAATATCATCAGCTCTTGTGGGGCTTTTAAGTGACAGCTGTAAGATGTAATGGGATCACATGTCAGTCACCCAGCTTAAGCCAATGTGAGTTAACATTAAAATTGTTAATATATCGTGGCTACAGTGTGATTATGCATTTCAGGCGCGTGACTTCTCTTAAGTTTGACTTTTGGCCAATTTTTGACACTAGCTTAAGCCCACGAAATCCTACCTTGATTCTCTTTTAAGTCATCTCATAGCAATTCATTCCTTTTGGGCTGTTTTATTTTTTAATTTTAGTTGGCGTCTCAGTGGTGTGTCGCTATTTTACATTTCATGCTTCAGATGTTTCCCTCCGTGACTTCATTTCAATGTTACAAAATACACCACTGAAAATAAAGTGGTTAACTTACTTGTGACTACTACTACTTTTAGTACATAGTTTTACATCTCCAACACAATTTCCCTACTCGATCGAGAAAAACATTGACAGCAAAACCAGAAATGTATTTTTGGATTTTTCGTTTGCGCAATGGTTTGTTGAACCTTCCGATAACGAACATTTTTACAAAAGGTAGGAATGTGAGGGAATGGGTTTCGGTCAAACAGGCCGATGCACTTGGGCATTTTTTAATTTAGCCTAGATGTGTTATCTGATGTAGAATAACAACATTTATTATACATAATGGCACCAGTAATTAAAGTGCATTACATTTTTGGTTCTTGGTTTTACAATGACAGCACATGTTAAATTTTACCAAGCTTGTAGATTGTGGGAGACAAGTTCCACCAAACATATATAAATTGTTTGGAACCATCACTGACGACCTCGTTCTTCCTTCTGGTGGATAAAACTCGTGCCTTGTTTTTTTCGGCCGTTTTTTAAACCTTTATTTTGGCAAATTTTTCGGTTCATTTTTGCAATATTTTTGGGAAGTCTTTGGAGCACTTTTTAGCGATATTTCATGGACTTTTTTTGGTATGTTGTTGTTTTTGTGATTTTGATTGCGTGATTTCTTCTGCTTTTCTGCGCTTTTTCAATCATTTATTGACTTGATGTTGAACAAAGTGGACTAAAATGGAGATGGAGGTCTTTATTGCTATCTATATATATAAAAATGGTGTGAAAAATTTATAGTGAATCATCAATTGAGAACGGCTGGGTCGATTTAGCTCAAATTTTTTTTCAGTTGTTCGTAATTACCAGGAGATTATTGTTACGAAAGAAAATTTTGGGAAAACCATCCAGAAAAGTCGGGAAATTGGAAAAATCGAAATTTGAATTTTTTGTGCAATTATTCCGGAATGGCTTTTCGAATGGAAAAATAAAATATTCTTAGTGGAAAATTTGGAATTTTTCCATTTTATCGCATGATTTGATGATTTATAGCTTTTTGTGAACATTATAGGCAATACAACCTTCGATTCCTTGCGTACTGGAAATGGTGTGCTGTGCCCCACTTTTCAGAAGGTTTACCAATGTTTAAATTTGCTCGAAAACGATACACATTGGAACTCAACGCTCGCCGATGCAACTTTTTCTACGTCAGTGAATCAAATTGGTACATTGTTTGCGATCATAGCGATATTTCATCCCTTGAACCCGACCGCGACGTGGCTGACGACATTTTGCACAGAGTTCGCACGACAACTTCGAACTTTGATCTTGAAATTAATGACGGGATGCGCAACGAAGCGTTAGTTCTGATCGAAGACATATGCGTACTCATGTGCGGCAGTCTGCTGTCGAAATTGGGAATGCCAACGCCAAATAGTTCGATGCACGATGCATTCAAGCGCGCATTGGAACGGGGGGAAGACTATGATCGGTATGAGCTGGCCGAAAGAGTCCAAACAAATGTACCGCTTTTAAATGCCGAGCAGTTCTTCTGCTGTACGTGTACGATTCGTTGAGAAGGGTTGTTGACGGAAGGCATTTACTTTCTCTGGATGCTGCCACACTGTTGGAAGGCGGTCGAACTGCACATTCTGCTTCGAAGCTGCCGATGAATATTCTCACGGTTGACAAGCGTACACAATGACTTAGAATTCAGCAGTATCGAAATTGATGAGAGAATGCGAAATAATCATTTGGGATGAATGAACTACGGCGCATAAATGAGTTTTGGAGGCAGTTGACCGAACAAAAACCGATTTACGAGGTGATTCTAGACGATTTGGTGGGGCTATGACTTTGCTCTCCGGAAATTTTCGTCAAACGCTTTCCCGTTATCCCGAAATCTACTGGCAATTAACTCAATGCATGCCTGAAATCGTCTTTTTTGTGGAGGCATATGAAGAAGTTGAAAAAGACCACGAACATGACAGTCGCATTGCAGAACGACCAATCGGCTGCTGAATTCTCGAGACAAATGCTGGCACTTGGCAATTGCCAAATTCCTGTTGATGTTTCGACTGGATTGATATCGTTCCCTGCAAATTTTTGTGAGTGCACATCATCGGAGGAGGAACTCATCACCAAAGTGTTCGCCGGCATTGCACAAAATTATAAAAATTTCGACTGGATTAGTGAACGGACAATACTAGCAGCGACGAATAAGGACGTTGTCGGTTGATCGCGTGACCGACGAGGTTGAAGCCACTATCTGACGGAATTTTTGAACTCGCTTGATGTACCAGAAACTCCGCCGCAGCTAAAGGCAGGATCGATTATAATTATGTCGCGGAATCTTAATTATACGAAATTGCGCAACGGTACATGGTTGTCCGTCAACAAACTGATGAACAATTTAATTCAAGCGATCATCAAGGACAAATTCAAAGGAGATAAAGTTCTTATCCCACATATTCCGATTATTCCAATTGGTCTTCCATTCCAGTTCAAGCATATTCAGTTTGCCCTTCGATTTGCTTTTGCAATGACCATCGATACATAGCAAGGCCAATCGTTGCAAGGTAGTGGGATTAATCTCAAATTTCTTTATTTTTTGCACGGTCAGGCATTAGTTGCTGTTTTTACAAGGCAAACATCGAAAAACAATGTTTATCATATCGCCCTCTACTGATTTCGATTCGATTGAAGTAAATCAAATTGAAATTTTAACTATTTGTGTTTTAAAATTACTCTATAGAGTTTATCTGAAGGCGATACGAAGTTCGCCGGGTCCGCTAGTTTAGAATAATTATAACAATAGCGAGCGGTTGGTTGGGGAAAGCATTCACTAAAATGGAATTCATCTTCCTTGCTTTGTGTTATATCCATTCGTACAAAAAACTTTTAAACTTTTTTCACTCTCCTTTTTGTTTTGTAATGCGCTGCTGCTACGAAATGACGGGTATGAGTAGTTGTAGTAGATTTCTTGGTATAATCTTGTTACATAAAGTTTTTTTTATATAGAAGAACTTGACTCTTTTTTCAACATTTTGGTTTTTGGTCTGATCTTACTCGTTTTTGCAAAGAATTTAATATTTGTCATTTTAAAATTTCGATTCTCGAAAGATACTAAAACACTTAAGTCATTTATTTTATCATGTTATTGGTTGTTTTCAATTGTTTCTCATTGTCCTGGCAAGGAAGTAGTTTTTGTGGATCGTTTTTTGCAGATCGGAAGTCCCATTCTCGGTCACATTTTTTTGGAAACATGCATTTTTAACCGAAGTGAGGACAAATCAGGTCTATAGAGACTTCTCAATCAATAAGAGCATTTTCGAGATTGAGCCCTTGGCTTTTATGTATTGTGATTGCATAGGCGAGTCAGATAGCAAACTGTTTCCGATATGCGAAAGTTCTATTTTTGACTTCAAATTTGGTTTAAATAGGCATTAAATCAATAAAAAAATAAAAACATTTGTTAGTTGTCCCCCTTGTTTTTTCACTCTTTCGCTGACGACAGCACCCTTAGCACTTTTTTGATGGCTATAACTAAAGTGCCTAAGTAAACACAAAAACCAACGTGACTCAAATCGGTCTCTAAACTCTAATCTTTGATTGGTTGCGCACTTATCGAGTAGCTATAGTTTACAAAATGTAGATAAGTTAATTAAAACGAAATAGTAACAAAAGAACCGAACGTGACAACAATAAGTTATTCGAACTCAATTGCTAAGGGATGAAGTCATAATGAGATACATAGTTGCATTTCCACTTCAGAAAAATATCAAACAAAGAACATTAAACCAATTTAGCAAACAAAAGATAAAGTGGCTAAAACGTGTGATATTACCAATCACGTTGATGGTGAAATGCAAGCAAGAAATAAAAACCACCCGGATGTGATTTTGAATGTTTATTTCTAATCGAGGTTCGGCCTGGTTCAGTTCCTTCGGTAAGAAACACAAAAATATATTAAAGTATTTCCTTGAACTCTGTCAAAGAAGTGTTCACCCAAGGATCGGTCTTGATCAGAGGTACCAATTTGAGGAATCACCTTGAGCAATACAACATTCCGTGGGCATTTCGATTGCCTTAAGTGCAGTGAAGTGTGAAATTAGCAAAAAAATTATGTCTAAGAGGGAGATTTCTACATCTTCCGGACTTGCCAATAAAAGGCAGTCTCTGGACGAAGCTGTGAAATCGGACGCACTTCAGGACAATATTAAAAGCCATTCCATCCATACGACAGACGAGAGCACCTTGGATGTTAAACAGCTATTTGAACGAAAATCAGGTGATTTGATTAAGCTATTGGAGGAAGAGCTCAAAGAGTTGACATCAATTAAATTACAACTTAAGCTCTTCGCTGAGTTCTTAAATCATGATAACGCAACAGATGAAGATCTTGCCGAAGTTCAGGGCATCACAACCGAAACGGTAAAGCTCTTGGCAAGCGATAATATATTGGAAAAACTTAAGTACTTGGCTGAAGATATTCTGCTGCAATTAGACGATTTCCAGGAAACAGGCAGCGGTGCGGCACTGATGTCATTCAAAAAAATTGTAGTAAATGTGTATAAATATCAGCCGTTACAACAACTATCAATCAACGAACAAAAAACGGGCATGTACTCCTTCAAATGGGCTATTATATCAGCTCTAGACGAAGAAGTAGCAAATAACATTCAAAACATAAAAGCCGATTCCATAATCGTAAACGAGAGAGTTGTTCACTTTAGCAAAATGTATTTTCCCCTGTCACTCGAAGACGTAAAAATATTCGAGGAAGAAAATCCGAATATCAGCGTTAATGTTTTTGGACTTAATATCAATAAATCGAAATCGGATAACGAGTACGTGGGACCTTATTATCGCACGCAAAGCAAAAAAAGCGTACACATAAACTTGGTCTATCATAAAGGACACTATGAACACATCAAAAAGACTCAATTGCATCTTTGCAATGGCTGTCTGCTAAATTTTGCCACTGAATCCGATTTCGAGTGGCACAAAAGTGAGGGCTGCAAAATTTTTTTATTTTTAAATATAGTATGCTATAATATTACAGGCCTTAAAAGTAAATTAATAATTTCCGATTTCTTTAAATTTATTTTGAAATATGATATAATAATATTATTAGAGACTTTTGTAGAGAAGGAAAAGGAATTGCAATATCATAAATATTTCAAGGGTTATTCTATCAAGTGTCTTCCAGCTACAAGAGCCCATTTAAGGGGAAGAGCAAGTGGTGGTATTTTGTGCGCTGTCAAGAAAACGAACTACCACGTAGATATAAACTTCAAAAATCACGAAAACAGAATTTTAATAGATATTACACAAAATGCAAATAAGCTGACAATTTACCCAGTCTATTTAAATTTTGGTAATTGGGAACACGAATTTGATATTTTATACAACTTTTTACAAAATTACAACTGTGAAAACCTAATGCTAATCGGTGATTTCAATGGTCGAATAAGCGACTTCCAAAACTCTAATTTTTTTAATAACGGAAGATTTTCTTATAACAGAAAATCGCGGGATACGAACTGTAACAAACGGGGTAGTCTTTTATCCGAGATGGTCGATGATTTCGGTTTCTTTATTTTGAACGGCGTGTCTAAGAGTGATACTATGGGGGATTTAACTTTTATATCTGATCAGGGATGCTCGGTGATCGACTATTGCTTGATAAAAGGCGAGTGGTTTAATGTTGTTAAGGACTTTGAGGTGTATCATGCTAACTTCTCTTGCCATTTACCAATAGTTGCAACATTGGAATTTACTTGTTTTTACGAGTATGGCCAACACATACCAACCAATAGTGTTTCAAACTTGAGGTGGAAAGAAAGAAGAGCTAGTCAATACCGAAGTAAACTGGATGACCAACTTATCAATCTGCCCAACTTTATCACGTCCACAATAGATGACATTGCGGATTCAGTCTTTTATGCGATTCGTGAGGCTGCGAAGGGGATGGAAAACTTTTTGGCTTTCCCTTCTACATCGAAGTGGTACGATAAGGACTGTTCCAGGCTAAGAGAGAAATCGTTTACATTTCTAAAGCTTTTTAAAAGAACTAACAATACCGTTTTCAAGTCCTTATATTTAGAAGCCAATAGAAACTACAAACGCGTGTGCAAGTTCAAGAAAACAAAGTACTTTGAAAAGTCGGCATCCATTTTATCAATGTGTAGAGATTCTAAAGCTTTTTGGCGAAATGTCCGATTACTGAGCGAATGTCACAAACAAATTTCGACTGCGACCAGTGTTGATTTGCTTGCCAGTCACTTCCGAGATCTCCTACGTTCAGACCCGAACCAAAACTGCATCTCTTTTGCCCTCCCCCTAGTCTATATCGAGGAACTGGACTCCACTATAGTGATGTCAGAGCTGATGGTAGCATTAAAAAAAATGAAAAATAATAAAGCTGCAGGACCTGATGGTATTCCAGCAGAGTTCTATAAACAATCGACGCAACCGTTTCTAGTATACATTCTAGAACTCTTTAATAAAATCTTTTGTGACGAGACTTTCCCGATATGTTTTAAAACCTCTAACATATGTGCCATATTTAAAAAAGGCGATCCTTCTCTGCCCGAAAACTTTAGAGGAATCTCAATGTTTAGCTCACTAAGAAATCTGTTCACCCAAGTTCTCTACCATAGGCTAGTGAGCTGGGTTGAGCGGAATAGTATCCTCAGCATTTACCAGGCTGGATTCCGATCTAGCCTGTCGACAGTAGACCAAATATTTATATTAACAACTATCGCCAAACGCTTTTTAGAAAATAAAAAGAAATTGTATGTGTTTTTTGTTGACCTTAAAGCGGCTTTTGATACCGTCAACAGAAATTCACTGCTTTTTAAGTTAGCAACGTTAGGCCTATCGACAAAAATGGTTAGAATCTACGAGCAGCTTCTTGCTAACACGTCTGCGGCTGTGTGTAGTGGTAATCTGAAATCATCCACTTTCCCTACAGAATCTGGTGTCCCACAGGGTTGTGTCCTGAGTCCTTTAATGTTTTCTCTTTTTATAAATGATGTTTGTGACAGTATCCCAGGAGGCATTAAGTACGGTGATGTCGATGTTAAAGTTTTGCTTTACGCGGATGATCTGGTCATTCTTTCTGACAATCCCCATACTCTACAGCTGCAAATAAACAAATTAAAGCAATATTGTGATACCTGGGATCTAAAAATCAACACTGGCAAATCAAAAATCCTTGTTTTTAGAGCGCAAAACCGGGCCGGTAGGGAGCATGCCTGGTCTCTGGATGGTACTCCAATTGAGGTTGTAAGCCAGTTCAAGTACCTAGGGTTCTTACTTACATACAATCTCAATTTAAAACCACATATCAAAGAAAGAACTCTTGCAGCTAAAACCGCAATCAACGCCTTGTGGTCTAAGTTTTTTTTAAATAAATGCGTTGACCCGGCTTCCAAATTTAGGGTTTTTAATGCCACAATTAATAGTTGTTTTTCTTATGGCAATGAAATTTACGGCTATCAGCAGAGTAGCGAGATCGAATGCATACAAAGATATTTCTTTAAGAGGATTTTTAGGCTTCCCCAAACTACACCCAGCTACGCGATTCATGTGGAATCAGGCCTACCCTATTTTTTTACGAAAAATCTTAAAGCTAGCGCTGACTACATTAGCAAAGTTATGTTAAGATCTACGAGTAACTTACAAAAGAAAGTACTTACTATAGCTATAAGACGCAACTACTCTCCAATCAAAGACTGGTACGAATTAGCCGAGTCCAACCAGACTTCTATTGAGTTAACTGAAAGAAATGTCTGTGAGTGGAGGAATATTCTCTACGATTGCATCTCTGTTGTTGATTACAATCTGCTAAAGCTTTGCTTGGACAGAGCAAAGGAGTCAACAAGTAGGTCAGTATATAGGGAGCTCAATCTTTCTTTGGGTTCCAAAAACTATTTTAAAAACAAACTAACAGTTCAGGAGATGAGTCTGATTTTTAAAGCTCGAACAGAAATGCTTGAATTGAATTTCAGACCGCATAGAAGTGATTTAAACCCCAGGTGTCCACTTTGTAACCTGCACCAGAACGAGAACGTTTTTCATTTCCTTGCGTTATGCCCCATTATTCAGGAAATTCGTAGACTGTACTTCAACAAAAGCTTCTTAACTTTTCAAGAATGTGCTCAAATTCTTAACGGAGATAGTGGGTGGAGATCGCTTATCCGATTTATCGTGCATGCCATGAATTACCGAAACTCTTTTGCATCTTTGTAAATAAAATTTTATCTTTCGTTTTAGCTAATCTAAAAGCCAAGTTTTTTTTTTTTTTTTTTTCCAACTTTTGTTTGTTTGTTTTTAGCTAAACTAAAAGCCCATAATGTCTATTGATACAAATATTTTGATCTCATCTCCATCGATTAGTTTCAATTGCAATTCTTTTCACTTTCTTTTAACTTTTCTTTTAACTTAAGAGCCTGTTGTTAGCAAATTTAACTCATATTTAACCTGTTTACCTATAATTTATTTTCTGTCACACTATAATGTATTCTCTCTTTTTTTATTAATTTGTAAAGTTTTTAAACGGCAGACGGCTGATAAGCCAAGCTGTATATAAAATACTTTATTTTTTACACTGTTTTGTAACCTCAAATAAATAGGAAATAAAGATTATAATCAATCAATCAATCAATCAAAATAGTAGCATCGATGCCAGGAGACAAAGACAAGGTCGTGGAATTTACGAAGCATTTTAAAAAAATCGAGCATCCATTTGCTGTGTATGCTGACTTCGGGTACTTTGTAAAGCCGGATGTTCCATGTGCGTGTTCATATTTTATAAAGTGTTCTCTTGATGAGAAATATGACAAGTACGAATCATTTATTGGTAAGTACCTAATTGAACAATTTCTTCCAAAAAATGTCCAAACACGTTTCTATCTTTATAGGGAAAAATGCAGTTGCTGAATTTACTGAGGAGTTGGTCAAGGATCTTACAAATCTCTATGAGAAAGTGCTTGCGGTAAAGAAGCCGATGATCGAATTGACAGACAAGGAAAGAAACGCTTTCGATCACGCTGAAAAATGCCAAATTTGTGAGATCAAATTTAAAGACGACGACATCAGGGCACAGAGTTATTGTCATTCAACGGGTAAATATAGAGGTGCCGCGCATAAAACATGCAATCTTAAATATAAGGTGCACTCATTTTTTCCTGTAATATTCGCTGATTTTTCGCGATATGACTGCCATCACCTTGCAAAAAGTCTAGATAAATTTCGTGGTCCCATTAGTGTGATTCCACACAACGACAGCAACTATATTTCGCTAACAAAACGTGTACTTACAAAAGGGAATAAATCATTCAGCATTAAATTCCTAAACTCAACCAGATTCCTGCAATCTAGTCTTGATTTGTTGGCGGAAAATTTGTCCGTCGATCTGATGGTGTATACGAAAAAATATTTTCCGAATGATGATAAAATGTTGCGCAAGTGTGTATTTCCCAATTGTCAATTGGACTCGTGGGACCGGCTTGACGAACCAATAGAAAAGTTTCACAATAGTCTAATTAAGAGCGAATGCTCGGACGCAGATTATGAGCATGCGAAGACAGTTTGGAGTCATTTCAAATGCGCATCGTTAAAATACTATTTGCTTATATATATGAAAAGCAAAGTGTTGTTTTTAACGGATTTTTTTGAGTATTTTAGAAATTTGTGCAGGTCAGTCTACGGACTAGATGCCTGTCATTATTTAACAAGTGCTGGCTTATCTTGGGACGCAATGCTTAAGACTACGGGAAGAAAGTTAGAACTGCTGACCGAGGTCGATAAGTATGATTTCTTCAATGCTTCCATGAGAGGGGGTTTGTGTCAGTGTAGTCACAGATATGCTGTAGCCAATAACAAGTATCTTACAAATTATTCTAAAACAGAGCCGTCGCAATATTTAATGTTTTATGATGCTAATAACGCGTATGGCTGGGCAATGTCAGAACCCCTCCCCATTGGTGATTTCCAATGGGATAACGCCAACTTGAGCACTTACACACAAGATTATATTTCCAAATTAAATGACGAAGGGATTGGCTATGTGCTAGAAGTAGATCTCATCTATCCCAAGGAAAAACACAACGAACATAATGATCTGCCATTTTGTCCGGAAAAAACGCAAAGGCCAGGAAGTGCATTTTACAACTTGACTGCCAACCTCAATCATAAGAAAAGATACACTATTCATTTAAAGAATTTACAGCAGTGCATAAAACATGGTCTGGTTCTTAAAAAGGTTCACAGGGTGTTGAAATTTAAGCAGTCTAGATGGCTGCAACCTTATATACAACTCAATACTGATCATAGGACAGCAGCAAATAATGCCTTTGAAAAGAATTTCTTTAAGTTTATGAACAACTGCATCTATGGGAAGACCATTGAAAATATGGAAAATAGATCAGATATTCAAATTGTTAGGGATTGGGATAATAAAACCAAACCACAGCGTGGTGGCAGATGGCAAATTTCCCACCCTAATTTCGTCAGTAGTGAAATATTAAATGATGGAATGGCCTTCTGTAAACTTAAGAAAACTCACATCAAACGCGATAAACCCATTTATGTGGGATTCGTAGTGTTGGAGCTTTCCAAATGGCTCATGTACGACTTCCATTATGATTATATGAAGAAGAAGTATAAGGAATTCATCCGAATAAACTACACAGATACGGATTCATTTATGTATTCAATTTGGACAGACGATTTTTACGCAGACATCATTGATGATGTAAAGAATTCTGAGAAGCCTAGATTCGATACATCAGAATATCCCAAAGATAATCCACACAAATTTCCGCAATTGAATGGCAAAGTTCCCGGTCTGTTTAAAGACGTGACCAACTGTAAAAAAATCGTCGAGTTTGTAGGATTAAAGGCGAAAACCTATTGCTATAAGTTAGATGATGGAAATGAAGTGACGAAACCTAGTTCGTCGAAAGATAATTTAAAAAAAGTAAATGACTATCGGAAGCGTCTAAAAGAAGAAGTCGTTAGACCATTGAATGTATCCAGGGACACCAAGCGAAACATAGATGGATGTGTAACTACATATGCTTGGGGTCATTACAGGATATCAAAATTTGATTGAAATTTGTAAAAACTGTGTTTGAAAAACAACTTCTTGTTAATATGTTTAAAAATAAATATATCCCTTTGCATTGCCAAAAAAATTGCGTGTTTTTCATTACAATTGCAGGCAGAGTGGATCCAAACTTGATTCCAGAGTTAAGTGCCGATCATCGCCTATGGATGGTTCCAAAGTTCGGAAGTACCTATTGGAAGGCCCTTTTTAATGGCATGGGATGCAGAGTACCTAAAAATATTACTTGTCAAACACATTGTATTTTTAGATAGATAGATATATTCATTACTAGCTGACCCGTGCTCGCCTTGCCTCACCCGCCGTTTTTTACAAATATGTTCCCTCTCTTGGACCTTTCTAAAAGCAATATAAAGCAAAAAAAAAGACAAAAAGTCTACACAAAAAAGATTTACGCAAAGTTCTGTTATTCATTCCCTCTAATCAACCTCAAATGTTGGCGAAAAGAAGCAACACGAATGAAACAACATGACACACGAACCCCACCCCAGCCCATTTCCAAACGTTTCCCAATGAACAACACCTGAAAATGTGTTCAACCTGAATGTGTGCGCTGAAAAGAGACAACTGTCCATTGAAAAACATATGATCCCGTTAGAGCGCGCACATAATAATCACACACACACTACTGCAACGATACTCACTGCTGCAAGGCTTTAAACATTGCTTAGCTTCAGGACAACGCAGGAGGATGTTTTACATCTTAAATGATTCAGGAGAAAATTGACTAAATTCACCTATTTTTTTATTTTTCAATCCGATAAAAGAGAAAAATAACAGAACTTTGCGTAAATCTTTTTTATGTAGACTTTTTAGTAGGATTTACATTTTTTTTTGCTTTATATTGATTTCAGAAAGGTCCAAGGGAGGGAACATAATTTATAAATAACTGCTCGATGTAGTTCGATGAATATACTTTTTGTCTTTAAAATGGCAGGCGGGTGAAGCAAGGCGAGCACGGTTCAGCTATTGAGTTATATAAGCAATCAAGTTAAATGTAAGTTTAATTTGCTATTAAATGGCGTTAAAAAAAGATAAAAAAAATTTAAGTTAAGTTGAGCATAATAATTGAAACAAAAAAGAATTGCAACTAAATAATAATCGAAAAAAATTCTATCAAATGACACAATGGGCTTTAAGTTTAGCTAATACAAAAATTAAAAAGGAAAAACAATTTTTAAAATATTTAATAGGTTTTTAGCTGTTATAAAGTGAAGGGGCACTGAGTTGCATAAGTCCTGGCTTTTAGTTTAGCTAAAACAAAAATAAAACCCTTCTATGCGGTCTGGGTCTTGAATTCAATTTAAGCATTTCTGTTCGAACTCTAAAAATCAAACTCATCTCCAGAACTGTTAGATTATTGTTAAAATAGTTATTTGTTCGTTAAGTTAAATTAAGCTGCCTGTAGAAAGTATTCCACAACTCACAAGCGTTGCTTTCATTTATCTAAATAGAAATCTGATTTGCGTCAGCTAAGTAGTACCAGTCTTCGATTTAAGAGTAGTTAAGATTGCGGCATTGAAAACTCTAAATTTTGAAGCCGGATCCAGGCATTTATTTAAAAAGAACGTAAACCACAAGGTGTCGATTGCTGGAAGACTCTCCACCGCGCTCTTTAGCTTGTTTATTTGCAGATTGTCAGAAAGAATGACAAGATCATCCATGTAAAGTAAAAGCATCCGCCTGTGATACTGTCAGAAACGTCATGCACAAAAAGAGAGAAAAGGACTCAGAACACAACCTTGAGGAACCCCAGATTCTATTGGAAAATCTGTTGATTTTAGCTTACCAATACACACCTCAACAGACGTATTAACAAGAAGCTGCTGATAGATTCTATTAATTTCTGACGAAAAGCCTAAGGTTGTTGGCTTAAAAAGCAGTTCCCTTCTTTTAACGGCCCCAACAGCAGCTTTAAGGTCAACGAAAAATAGGTACAGCTTCTTTTTATTTTCTATAAAGCGTTTTACCATCCACTGTCGACAAATTAGCTCTAAAGACAGCACTAAAAAATCGAACAAATCGACCGTCTTTTTATTAAAGCCTGTAACATACAATAAAACAATAATCCTATTTTATTATCAAATACCCAGTTACTAGAATCAATCTTCAACCTCGGCGAACTTGAATGTCAATGGAATCGCTGGTCGGTTCATAAATACAGTCTTGAAGGCGTTCTCGATGGGATAGTTGAATTCTATGTTAAAGTTCCTCACAAGCCGCGATACGGTGAGCTCCAACTCGAGTTCAACAATTCTTTTGCCAGCACAGCTTCGGGACCCAAATCCAAAAGGCAAATAAACAAAAGGATTAACCACATCTGGCTTGTAGGCATTTCCCTCCTCCGTTCTTAGCCAGCGTTCTGGTATAAACTCATTGGGCCTGGGGAAATACCTCTCCTCCCTTAAAATGATATTGTTTGCCATGGCAATGTCTGTACCCTCTGGTATCTGATATCCACATATGACAATGTCCTTCGGCATGATTCGCACGGTTCCCGGTCCGATTGGGTACATTCGAATGCCCTCCTTGATGCAAGCTCTCAGGTAGGGCAAATTGGCCATGTTCTCGATGGTTAGCTTTGAGTCCTTTTGGGGAAGAATTTTTCGTATTTCTTGTCGCAGCTTCTCCTGTTTGTCGGGGTTTTTGGCAATTCCCAGCAGAATTCCGGTCAGGGTGGTGCTTGTCTATAAAGTAAGATGTAGTTTTAGCTCGTAGGTCTAAACAAAAATCAAGGTCTAACAGTATCAACTCCAGCCAACATCATGTCCATTGCCATGACGATGGCTATCATCTTGTCCTTCTCAGCTAGTGCCTCTACTACGCTTTTCTGGTACATGTCATCTTTGGGGTGGGGACTCTTCTCGAAACGTTCCAGAGCCTCGTCAATGTATTTGGCGGTTATTTGAAGCATAGTTTCTGACACGTTCATCATTTTGTGGAATTTGGGGGTTTTTATGATCTTCCACGGCGAAGGCTGGAAGTCCAAAACGTACACAAGTTCGAAAAATTCCCTTAGACTTTCGAACAGTGTTGTTGCCTCTGGTGCATCACGATTGCTACGAATCAGCCCCAGCTGTTTATCGAGAGCTATCACTGAGATCGACTCGAACGCCAGGCGGTTGATTTCGTCTTCGAATGTATCGGGCACTTCCAAAGTGGTGGGATCGCGAATTTCACGGATTCTGTCGATCAAAGGCACAGATTAGCATTACGATGGTATATTTAGACACCCACTCACCTCTGCAGAAACTCATTGTTCACCGGCAGCATTTTGGTTAGGTATTGCCTGGCATTTTTAGGGTTCATCAAAACTGGATTCACAGCTGTACGAAAATTACTCCATGGTTCACCCGATCTGTTGAATGTCTTATAAATATTGTACCAGCTTAAATACGCATAAATAGACTTACGTCATTATGAGTCCTTCGACTCCTTTAAAGTAGTCTTTTCTGTGAACAGTTCGAAAGTATTCTGCCGATTCGAAGTTCTTTCTCATTGGCCATACGCCCTCGTTTCTGAACACCTTCTTGTAAATTTCCGGATCGAAAGTCATCACGATGGCCTTTTTGCCAAAGACGCCAGGGATAATCAGAAAGTCGCCATATTTCTTTCTAATACCGTTGATGAAATCCGTCACAGGCTTGTTGTAGTAGGCACCTGCAAAAACATTTTATCAGTCTTCAAATAGGGTAGTACGAGAAGTACTTTGTTTTCACCTCCCGGTAGAAAGCCTCTTACAAGTTCAAACTTTGTCGGTCCGGGGCTCTTTAAAAGGACGAGCAGCATTCCATTCAACATCCGGATCAGAAGCTGCTTGATGTGGACAGCCAGGCGGGGTAGGTTGAACGCTAGCCTGATAACAACATTTCATGCTTAGCTTTAAATAGACTTGGTTTTCGGTAATACGTTCTTTTTAATCTTAGAGAAACAACCTATGTTTGCAAAACTAGCTTTTTTTTCGGCATCGATTTGAAAAATTTTGTGCGTGAATCAGTGAGGCACCTACTAATGCATACCTATAGGTAGTGACTTCCTAAAGAATTTATTCACACAATCGAAGTGTACGTCTAAAGAGAGTAAACATTTTACGGAACCTATAAGATATAAAGTTACCCTGAGAGGAAGGCAGGCCAAAATATGGGTTTTGAAACTAGCTAGTCGGCAGAGAGAGGAAATTCCTGTAGCTCTTTGTCTAGACTTAGTCAATACTCAGTTCAAACCAGCACACAAGAGTCTCACTAGACTCATGTTTTTTCAAGTGATGATGATATCGAGGGAGGTTTCCATTTAATCGAAGGCTGTTGACAAACTCCCTCTTTTTGTTAAGATAAATCTGCCATATTTATACTTTCAGCTATAACAGACATTTTTAGTTCAAATTTAATACCCAGTTCTTTTCCTAAGCTGTGGTGGGTAGCGAAAGTAATACCGAAAAATATATCTATTTCTTTAAGAATTTTTAAAACGATCTTGCACAACAAAATTTACGTTCATGTTAAAAATTACAAAGTTTTAAGTAAATTTATAGGGAAAAACGTAGTGCTAAGAAGTTATTGAATTTATTTGGCGTGCCTTGGATACGATGGATCCATATGTCACGTTTTGCACAGAGGAAAGCTGTCGGAGGAATTCGAAGTCCAAAGCGGGGTTCGGCAAGGCTGCATTCTTTCACCAATATTGTTTTTGTTGGTGATCAGCGATGTGCTAAATGCGGCTTTATCGATGGGAAATGGAGGAATTCGTTGGACTCTTACATCTGAACTCAAATAGATAGAGTACGCTGACGATGTATGCCAACTATCTCACAGGATGGGGCTCTTGTGTGGTGGAAGGCCACCAACAAGAAGTATATACGGGATATGTTAACCAAGGTACAAAGAACAGCCTGCATTGCCGTTACGGGTGCCTTACGTACAACGCCCACGGCTGCGCTGGAAGCATTCATGCATCTTTTACCACTGGACTTACAAATACAGATCCAAGCAGGAAACAGTGCACTTAGACTCACTAATGCAGGGCTGTTTAAAAATAATAGTATAGGTCATGGAAAAATTATAAGGGAATCGTTCTCTGATATCCCCGTAAAGGCGGATGAAAGTCTCGGTACACTTGACTTCGAAACACCTTATGAAGTGTTATACCCGGACAGAGAGGAATGGTCTAATAACTTGATCCTGAGGGAAAACGAGGCCTCAGTATACACTGACGGCTCCAAAACTATCGAGGGAACAGGGGCAGGTATATACTCCAGCGGGTTCGACCTGCAAATGGCCCTGAAGCTTCCGGACACATGCAGTGTTTTTCAGGCAGAGGTTCTGGCAGTGCTTAAGGCCGCGGAGGTACTTGAGATGAGATCAATATCCGATAAGAATATCGCCATCTTCATTGACAGTCAGGCTGCACTTAAAGCACTAGAATCACAAACCATCAAGTCTGAGCTAGTCAGGAATTGCCGCACAGTGCTCAAGGCATTGTGCTCGCAGAACCGTGTTAGACTGTGTTGGGTACCTGGGCATTGTGATATTGACGGTAACGAAAGGGCAGACGTTTTGGCCAAGGAAGGAGCTGGGCTCCCACTTGAAGCAACGATCGAAGGTATAAGACCACCCATGGCGGTGGCCAGGAGAATTCTTTTGGAAAAAGTCTTCAATAAAGCGAATACAAGGTGGTCACAATTAGAAGGACATAAGGTCTCAAAGGCACTGTGGCCTACTTTAAATCGGAGGAAGTCTGAACAATTGATTAATTTCAGTAGAACTAAGTTGAGAACAACGGTAGGAATACTCTCTGGGCACTGCCTTCTCAGGAAGCATGCCATGAGACTAGGCGTAGCTAATACGGATACGTGTAGGTACTGTGAAGACCTACAGGTCACGGAAGACATCTCACACCTTCTTTGTGAATGTCAAGCAATTGCTCGGAGTAGAAGAAAGCATCTCGGAATGTACTTCTTTAATAACTTAGAAGAGGTTGGTTCCTCAAATGGAATTGAGGCCATACTCAAATTCTGTAGGGAAATCGAATGCTTGGGTGATTTGGTTTAGGTCTTTTAGCCGTAATGGTTCCCAGGGGATGGCGATGGGCCCAACATGGTGCCTGGTCTATTGTGACGATCTCACAACCCCCATCAACCTAACCTAACCTAACCTAATCTCACAGAATAATGGATCTTCACCAAATTAGAGCAAATGTGGAGCGGGAAGCAGACGTCGCGTCGTTGGGCTGAAAATTAATTCGGCAAAAAACAAAAATGATCAGCCTGACACCGAACTCATCAACTCATGCTGGGCAAATGGTTAAGAGAGTAGAGAGTTTCCAATACCTTGGGAGTATTGTCTCAACCGATGGCGGAACCGAACGTGATGTAGCCAACCCAATAGGTAAAGCGAAGTCTGCGGTTGGGAAGCTATCCAAAATTTGGCGAAGTAATGCAATTAGCTTAAACGACTGTTTCGTTCCAACGTTGAGTCGACTTGGAGTGTGACCACTACTATCACAAGGATTTTCTGGCCAAGCCTCATCTCGAACGAACAGCTTTATGAGAGAACCGGCCAAGAACTTATTGGCACAACCATACAGCGACGAAAGTGGCAGTGGATTAATCACAATTTCGGAAAAGGTGGCAGGTCCATACCTAACCACGCGATGCACTGGAATCCGCTTACTCAGGATGGCAGGATACGCGGCGGTCCTAGAAGAACATGGCGTAGAACAGTCGAGGAGGAAGCACGGCAACTGGGAAAGAGTAGGGGAGAGCAGAGGCACATTGCCAGAAACCGCACACGATGGCGCGTAGGCGTTATTGACGTTATTGAAGTTATTGACGTCCTAAAGTATCTCATAGACCAAAAATACAAATTTGTACAGACAGTTTTTTTTAAATTCACTGTTTCTTTATTGAAAAAAATATTTTCTGATGCACCTCGCATATGCAACTAAGGCAGTCAATTTAGGAATTCATTTTCTTAAAGGTTTCATCAGAAGCGCCGCAAAGATCACTACTTGATTCATTGTTGTTCAAATTTGTTATCAATGACCCACAGTTATTTAAGCTACAAAATGATGTTGGATAAACTAATTTAAAAATATTTCGATTTTACATTTTAATAAACAAGGAACCTTCATAAAGTTCACCTGCACACGTTCGCAATGACAGTAATTTGTGTATGCAGTGGAATGACTTATCTCTGTAGGACCCGCCATGACCTGCTTTGCTGAGCAAATTAACAATGACCAAGGTGGCTTAAGAGTGCGAATTTGTAAAGTTTGCTTCAATTTCTTGTAACTGTCAGGATTCAAATAAAGGTGAAGGTGCTCAACCATTCACACTTGTTAGAAAAATGCTACAAATGTAAAGGAACGAGCAGTTGCTTCGATGGTTTCAGTCAGTTTTGGAGAAAGTCAACTTTTGGAAAACTCGTTATACGGACAGTATTCGCATTATTAAAATCAGAGACAGTACTGTGACCTCCAACTTCGGCCGATTTACAGTTACTTACTTAAAAGTTATATTTTCAAGGAGTGGCGAAGATTACGAGCGCTAGAATTGTTATATAGAAATTCGTATAAAAATTCCGGCTAACCACTCGCACTTAATAATATATGCCACTTCACTGCGAGCGTTCAAAGAATTTTATCCGTTGAATTTTAAATTATTCGTTACATGTTGATAACATTTTTTTACGAATAAATTAACATGTACGTGCCTCAAATGTTTATAATCAGTGTTGTTATAAGGAAATACTAATACTTTGAGCCAACTTTCATCAGTTGTTGTTATTTAAGAATGGTTTTTCTATTTTTAAATCGGGAACCATCAAATTTACCTACTGCAATTGTTAACCTCTTATAAGTTTATCCATTTTGTTCTTCTGATTAGCGGGTACCCGGCCTTATAAAAACAAATACATGTAAATACAGTTTGTGCGGGCAAACTGCTGAACCGATTTTGACTAAGCTTTTTCAGAAACGCTTTCGGGCTACAATCAAAAATTGCCTCATTTGTTCATTGCATACAACAAATGTAGTTTTTTTTATAGACAGAATATAACATTTTTGTCGACAAAAGATATGAACTCTTTAACACACTGTTGCTTTGTAAACAAAAACAAAGACTACGCAATGCACAATTCACATTTCACTACAGAATAAACAAATAGCTGCGACCATGAAAGTAGTTATTTATTGAGTATATAGCTACAAGTGAAACAATTTCAATCTCACTTTGCTTTCGAAATTCCTTGATATAGATCGACACACCCATGGGGTTAGTGTATTCTTTGGAATACTTTGGTGCAACATTCCGCCGATGAGATCACAGACAGACTAAATTTGTTAGAATTAGAATACGACGAAAGCTTCTTGCGTTAGAAATTAATATAAATGAGCTGAGTTGAGAGCTTTTAACAATAATAATAATAACAACATTTGCGGATGGTGAAGTTTTGTATTGTTAGTATGTATAGATACATAAATATAGCAATGGCGACAGGCTGCCTGATAGCTGCTATTAATTAAAATTAGCTTTTTCTTCTGTTTTTGTTTTTTGTAAATAAACTAATGGAAATTATTATCTTACACGCTTATTGAATGCACGATTACCATAGATAGAGATAAGTATTGTACTGTGATGGAACAGAATGCTTGGAAGTAGGAAACATGAAATATTGTATCGGCAGCTATCAGCGATCTGTGGTATAGATCAGTTTCACAATTTTGTTAGCCATTTGAGAACATTTTAAAAATACGCAAACAAAAACATGACAAATAGTTCTCCAAAATGCACAATACTCCCTTGCGTATGTTTTCTGTTTTCGGATAAAATTGGGTCCGTCTGTCAAAATTTGGCATCAAACTTTACATGAATGTGGGATGACTTTATAGCTTGGGGCTGTTTTTTAAATTTTCGTTTTAGCAATTATATGAGTTTTCTTCACTATAGCTAATGATTTTTGATCTGAAATTAGGTTGGCCTTATCTACCAATAGGTAATGCTTTTATATTTAAATGTTGATACTATTGCTGGCAGTTGTAAAATTATAGCATTGCGATATTGAATGCGAGTCTCTTGCGACCATTTTCTTTTCCAACTTGAAGTTATTCTAAAATTGTGGGTATCTACCTTAAAAAAAACTGCTAAGAAGCGCAAACACATAAATATTATCATTTAATTATTTAACTTTTCAGTTATACAACGTTTTTGTATGTATATTTGTTTATATTTAATTCGAACCTTCTTTTTGATATATATAGAATTATATTGAAATTTTATAAAACCAATATACCTAAATAAAATCCAAAAACTATTCAAAAATCGTCTTGTAGAATTTTTTAAATATTAACCTATTTTCGTCTTCTCTTGTTAATGATTTCAAACAGTAATAAACGAGGAATATATTCAGTTTAGCGACTTAATAACTCTCAAATTGGGAAAGGTAAGCAGTATTACTAACATTTAGATGTTGGGATCGTGGATGTTTGGAGATATTTTAATTTTTCAAGATTATTGGCCAAAGCTAACAGAAGCCTTGTATTACTAATATATTAATATTAATATATTATTTTATTTTATATTTTATTATTTAGTATACTTCACCGAATCATTCTCCTTATATGATTCTCTTTTTAACTTTCTCGTAAATATGTAGTAAGAGAAATAGAAATTTCGAACTCAAGATTTTAATCAATTCTGACATAAAACTCAAAAAAGTTCTGTCCGTCTGTCTGTCTGATCCTGAGGTCCACAGCCTAAACGACCAGACTTATTTATGATTTGGATTTTCTGGGCTAACCGTTCGAGGCCACTTTTTTACTTAGCCATTTGATGGATTAAGACTAGATTGACTTTTTCGAAAACTGCTGTAAATATAGGTGGGGTTAACGTTGCTGCATACCTACCTATAGTATGCTACTTTTGAAAAATTTTCTTTTCTCGAAAACGGTCACTACGATTGTACGAAAATTCATTTCTAAGGTATGATCATCATGATCATGATCATTTCCAACTTGATTTCAAACTCAGTTTTTCTCTAAATTGTAGGAAAATGGATTTTTGGAAAATGGAATTTCTTTAAAATTTGGTTTTTCTTAGTTTACATGAAAACGACAAACACGATTTCGACCAAAATACATACTTGGAGTAACATCGATGATCTTAAAATAATTGCGTCCTTCAATTTTTCATTCGAGTAACCGAAAACGCTGCTTTTAAAAACTGTTCACGTCTCGAAAACGCCATTTTCGATTTGGATAAAACTTAAAAATCCATGTAATGCTTACAGCTTATACGCTGAATAATATCTTATACTTAGTTTTAAGCTAAATAATTCAGCAAGAGTATTTTTCGAACAAAACACAGCAACTTTCAAAAAACGTTTTTTACTAAAAGCTTGTTATATGTGACATGTACTGTCCTGCCATCTGAAATGAATATGTTTAAGCCAAAAGAGGATTTTAATTAAGTATGTTCTTATGTTTACAGTACGGTTTATTTTATTTAGTATCGCTTCTGATTTTTTTTTCACTTAAATACCTAGTAAAGCGAAATTCAAACAACCAAACCGTTGATATGAACGAGAAAGTTTCGTGCGACCCAGTCGTGCACTCTATTTATATCCCCCTCATACAGAGCTCGACTGAACGAAGGCGAAATATTGTTGTAATATAATTTGTTGAAATTATTATACTTTTCGACAAATCGATTAATGATAAGCTACAATTTGGTAAACAAAAAATTATAATTTGTTAACAAAAAGTAGGAAGTCGTGCACTTCATTTTTATTTTGATTATTGATCCAATATTTAAACATGGGAGTGGTGGGCTTCTTAAACTTAGAACTTCAAACATTTGATTAACATATAAAAAATTCTCAAAATATATCGAATTCTTGATTTTTCATGATAGTTCTTAACATAAAGCCAGCACACTCAAAGAAGTAAAACTTTGGGCAGATTAAAGACGACAACATAAATTTTCTCCGGCTTTTTTTTTTATTACAAACAACAAACAATTATTACAAACGAATTACATTAACCAAAGGTATTTAATTGCTCTATTATTGATTTTATCGCTCTTCGGGAAGTGGTTGATTTTGTGGCGGACCTAGCTTACCGGTACCCGCCACATTGGCTTTTGAGGAATTTTTTTACGCATACCTTCTGATCAACTCTGGGGAAAAGTAATTTTTCCAATCGGACAAGTCGTTCGCCCAGAGTTGCCATTTTCGTGTTTTTTTTTTCAACTGACAGTTTTCAGTAAAACTCTTTTGCTTTTCAAGAAAAAGGCAAAAAGTTATGAAAAATAAATAAAAAATTAACACTTTCGAATTTTACTACGCCAAATATCCCAAACGAAAAGTATATTTTTGGGCTGCTACTCCATTAAGTCAAATATTTTGTTGCTCTTAATTTTTATTAAATTTTTTAATTTATTTATAACAAACTAGTTTTACTGCAAACTGACAGTTAAAAAAAATTCATTAGCTATATAAGTTAGCTATACCATTTGTTTTTTATTTAAAAAAAAAATCACTTGCACATAATATTAAATTAATTAAAAATGAAAAAAACAGTCGTCACAATAAAATAAAAACCACACAAAACAATAATTATGCATTAACTTTTGTTTACAATTTCGAAAGCGTGTTATCAATCTTATAGGACCTGCTAAGGTTCCTCCAAAAATTAATTCGCTCTCCAAAGGGATTGTCAATCATCTTCTGACGCTCATCGATGACAAATGCATTCAAGGTGAATTTATCGTGATCGGCAATTTTCGCCACCGGCTGCCATGTGCAGTCAAAAGCGCCGCTATCCTGCTCAGGAGTTGGATTGCTGTATTTGGCAAAATTTGCCCACAATTTGCACATGGTTTGGGTGATTTTTTTCGTTTCCTCTTCCCGTGGCTGGGGCACAGCAGTCCCTTGGAAAATATAGCAAAGCTCATCGGCATGACTGGCGCCTTTTACGTGCTTCATCCGGTAGACTTTGTTTTTATAGAAATTCAGCTCCCCGTCGTAGTCGAAGCGGTAGAAGTACAGGGGAGACCCCGACTGCCGCCTTGAATGAATCTCGGCCGCTTCAATTTTGTGGGTCGCGTAGAAGAAATCTGTTAGCAGATCGGCCACACTGGTCGAAGAGGGTTTGCCGTCTTTGAAGTAAAACCGTTTGATTGAGTTTGCCAGGTCCAGACTCCTTGGATCCTCCGCCTTTAGATCGATGGACTTGGGAATAAGTTTGCGCAGATCGCTGTCTAAGTCGTCAAACTTCTTGATTAGCAGTGGCAGGAACTGGCATCCTTCGGCCGAGTTGAAACCCATCATCACAGGCATATTGATCGTGTTTGTATCGCCCATCAACTCGAGAGGTGGTCTGGTGATGATGGCATCGGGATTCTCCGCTTCGATTACTGGTCGAATTGGAATGGGCCTGCCAAAAACAGCGTAGTCAAATATGGATGCCGGAAATGAGGGTTTGACGAACTCGCTTGGGTCTGGGACGTTTCGCAGGAACGTTGCAACTTCGAGAGGGTCATCTGAAGTGCAACCCATCGCGTGCGCCAGGTCTATCGCCTTCTGAGACGCGTTGTCTTCGATGGCCCATGGCAGGGTACTTAAGCCGCTCTGTAGAATAACTTTCTGGAAGAGTTTCCTGGAGCGCGCCGACAGAAGGTGCATATGCACGCAGACACTTCCAACACTCTCGCCGAACAGTGTGATGTTGTTGGTGTCGCCATTGAACTGGGAGATGTTCTCATTGACCCATTCCAAGGCAAGGCGCTTGGGAGGGTTCAAGTTAAAATTATTCAACAGAATCAACAGTTTCTATGTACTTACCTGATCTTTGATGGCAGCATTTCCGAAAATATTCGCCTCAGGCAGTGCCAGGAAGCCAAGGATTCCAAGGCGATAGTTGAGTGTGACCACGATCACTTCTTCCTGCAGCAAACAAAGTGGATTGTAGCTAAAGAGAGCTGGTTTAGGGACAAGATTCTTTGGACACCTAATATTGGTACTCACAAATTACTGTTGCCACTGTCGTATAGGAACGCACCTCCGTGAATGAACACCATTACCGGCAGTGGGGTGTCTGATTTGCTCTTGGGCGCGTACACGTTGAGAAAGAGGCAGTCCTCTGACCCAATCACTTCAAAAGTACTCTTGCGCTGCATCGACACCGCGCCCTCTTTGGTGCAGTCAATCTCTGGGGCAGCAAAGCGCTGCAGTGGCACCGGCGGCTATTTGGAATCGCGTTCTATTAATACACTTGTGGTTATTTTTTTAAATTTTCACACTCACTTTGAACCTCAAATCTCCCAGAGGGGGCACTGCGTATGGTATTCCTCGAAAGTAGGTATACTGGCTGCCATTGGGTAGTGTGCCCTCGGCCCCCATTACAGTGCCCTGCTTCACTTTGACCGCTGTCGATGAAAACATTGTAAATAATGATCGTGCTCTCAACGAGTAAACGCTGTGCCGATAGAACATTTTCATTAAAAAATTAACAGAAAATGATTACAGCCTCGGAAAAACACTCACCGAAATTTAGATTCTATCTGATCTAACGGTGAAGGTTTAGTGCTTAGGAACATGCAAGTTACAATATAGCGTGGGCACTCGACCTGGTTTCGTAGGTCAATACCGTGCACACTATATGTGCGAGATAAGGTGTACATGTACATAACTTTTGGTTATATTGACGGCTGGCGGCCCTAATCGTGTATCTAGGTTTTTGTGTGTATTCTAGTCAAATGTGCTGCAAAGGGAAGGCAACAAAGCGCAACCGGTTTCTTCCAAAATTTTTGTGTTGGGCGAGCTTTTGAACATTTTTCGTCTGTCTCACTCAGCCTCAAGTGCATAGAACTTTGTGAAATGATTATAATGACAAGGGCAAGACCAGCTGTCAAAGTAAATATTTACTTGCATTGCGCAAGCATTTCAAAACACAGTGAGCTTTTTCGGGCCAAACAGATTGCGGCAAACAGTGAACTCCAGCGCATGAGCGTTTGGACTTTTGGAGTCCACATTTTAAGTAGGTACTCGGTACTCATCGTTTTAGTTATTTTTCCTGGAGATTTCAGAACTGATTGATGTGTAGTTTATTACGCCAGCAGCAAAGGTGACTTACGAGTACGGTACATTTTGTGGTCGCAGTATTTCAGTAAGCCTTTTGTACATAGAGGCTGTTTCATATTTGACGTCTTAGGAAACAAGAGGGAAGAAAGTTTTGATGTATAGATTTGGCTGTGAATCCAAAATTTCTGAAAGGTCTTCCTAGAGACATATACTGCGACAACGCAACTAATTTCGTCGGAGCTAAATCCAGCATAATTGTATTTTATTTTATTTTTTTTTGTTGTTTTAAAAAATCGTTGGAGTTGTTTATTCAAAACTTTTGTAGTAATAAAAGTATCAATTTTAATTTTATACCCCTCAGGGCACCCCACTTCGGAGGACTATGGAAAGCGGCTGTCAAAGTTGCAAAAGGACATCTGCACCGTAGCCTTAGAGGTGCCAAACTTAACTTAAGAAGAGCTGTCAACACCGCTGGTGGAAATCGAGGTAGTCATGAACTCCAGGCAAATCACCCGAATGTCGTCGGACCCAAACGACCTCGGCCCATTTTCTGACCGGCTCATCTCTTAAGGCGATTCCCGAACCTACAGACGACGTAACGTAAATCAGCTTCAAACTCACTTTTGGAATAGATGGTCTACTTAATTTTTTTAATTTATTTTTATTTTTTTATTTATTTAAGATAATGAGTTTGGATTTACAAAAGTATGTTTCAATATCTGCGAAGCTGTAAAATAGCTTATCTGCTGAAGGTTGTTTACAGAAATGTTTAACATTGATCTGAACATATTTTAAATTGTTAGCTTAGTTATTTACTCTATAATGTATATAACCTAAGTGGAAGTTTGTTTAGGATGTTGTATAAATAAGTTGCCCCTTGCCATAAACGTTTGAGATACATGGAAGCTCATAAAAACCCTCTGCTCGTCTTCTTGTTATATATGTGTTGGTTGATTGGTGTTCTAAAGCGCAGGTTTTAACTTTCATCACCGTCTCTCCGTTTGACGTACCTACTATTTCTTCTCGTTAGTAATTTTACCGCTCTGTCTTGAACTTTTTGAAGTTTGTTTATAAAGGGTTTTCCAATAAGAGGTGTTATTTTGATATTCAGAGAAAAATGTCCTTTTTTGAGATAAATGATCGGATATTTCGAAAGGTATGCCCTTAATAATGAAAAACAATATCAGCCAAATGGCCCACCACGACCACGCTTACAGGACCATATCAATTTCATGAAGTTTTGCATAACAAAATCGCGAAGTGGCTGCCCTATGTCCTCGATAGACTCAAGAATTCCATCTTTGAGGTCTTGAATCGACGCTGGGCTGTTGGCGTAGACCTTATCTTTCACGTAGCCCCAAAGGAAGAAGTCGCAAAGTGTTAAATCACAAGATCTCGGTTTCCAATTGTGATCACCTCTTCGGGAGATAACACGGTCCGGAAAGTTTTCCCGTAAAAGATCAATGGTTTCGTTGCTTGTGTGGCACGTAGCGCCGTCTTGTTGAAAGTAAAAGTTGTCCAGATCAATACCATCCAAAAAACGGCGTAATGCCGTTTGTGGAATGCCCAATTCCAAAGAACGATGAGGAATGGACAAACCTGGGTTTTCTTCAACACTTTGAGCTACAGCAGCAATATTCTCAGTTGTTCTTGAGCGACGTGCATCTTCACATCACTAACCTGTCACAACAGCTTGAATTTTTCCACCAATTTCTGTATTGCGGTCCGACAAGGTGCTTCACGACGATCCAAAAATGCTTTAGTTTTTCGAACTGTGACTGCAAAATTTTCACCATTTTTGTAGTGAATTTTTATAATTTCAATGCGTTGTTGAAGCGTGTATCGTTCCATTTTTAGTAATGGCGTAGTTTCTACTTGTGAAATGTCAAAAAATAACAGCTTCAAAAGTGACAGCTACCGAAATAGCGGGCTATTCAAAATAACACCTCTTATTGGAAATTGGGCTGCGAATATGGATTACTTTTGACTTAGATGCATTAATGACTAGGCCGTTGTCATGACACCAGTCGAACTCGGCTTGCACCCTTTTAGTTGCCTCATCCAGCGACCGGTGGTAAACCACAATTGCTGTGTCATCTGCAAAAGCAAAAGGTAGGTTTTAACTAAGGCAATTCATCATGTCATTCGTATATAGCAGATACGGCAACGGATCGAGTCTTAAACCCTGGGGTACCCCATAATGTACGGCTTTTTTATTGCTACAGCTGTCATCTATTTTTACTCTGAAGGTCCGTCGCCTAAGATAGTCCCTCATCCATTAAGACATTTTCCCTCTAATTCCAGCTTTTTCTACCGCTTCTATTAGTTTTTTGTGTTCCAGGGTATCGAATGCCTTACTAAAGTCCAGGAAAAGCACTATTACATGAAAATTTTTACTTAATTTAATTGCGAAATAAGCTAGAAGCCGATTCGTGCTTTTGCTTTCTGGAATCCGTATTGTGACTTGTTTATTACTTTAAATGTACCTATTTATATATATTTTTTTATTTGCTTATTTAAATCTGGCGCCTTACATTTTAACATTCAAAAATAACGTAAAGTCTCTCTCAAGTAAAAGAAAACCTTTTATTTCAGATTTATTTTCTCAACTGTTATACCGCCTTAAGGACCCGAGACCCGACTTACCTAGATTTCATGTTATAAACATTTTTCTTTCCAATAAATATTTTGGAGTATGTGTTTTACGGAATCGGTGGCTGATTTTCAGAGTAAATTTTGATGGCTTGATTGCATTGTTCAGGCGTTAGTGAAATTATTAAGGCTTGTCGGATGAAATTGTTCGCCCATTTTAAGCAAAGTTAGTGCAATTTTCATCTTATTTGACGCCAGATTAAGCCTCCATAGTAGAGGCGGGTCCTCTAATAGGGAATCCCGGACTTTAACAGTTGATAGCGGCCATATTGTTGAAGTTACTTCCGTCAAATTGGCTGTCATTTATGCAGTTTGTTTTGCCAAATCACCTTGGGCGGACATTGTCTTCAAAAACACGTGTAACTGAAAAAATGCTTTATCAAAAGCAGTTGGGAACTGTCCCTAATTTTCATCGAAAAGTTATCTTCAGCCATAAATCCCATTTCAGGATGAATGGATATGTCAAAAAACAAAATTGTTAAATTTGGAACGAAACCAATCCACATGAGATCTAAGAGCGTCCAATGTATCCTGAAAAACTCAATGTTTTGTGTAGATTTTGGGCTGGCGGCATCATCACTCCATATTTCTCTGAGAAAGACGATGGCCATGCCAAAATTGGACGATATAGACTCCAACGGCATTTGGTTTCAACAGGACGGCGCTACGTGTCACAAAACTCACGCCATATTGGAAATTCTGCACCAGCGATTCGAAGGCATGGTCTTCTCACGTGGAGGTGATGTGCGATTTGACCCCGTTTGACTTTTTCTTGTGGGGTTTTCTGAAGTCTCAGGTCTATGCGAATAAGCCACGAACCACAGCGGCCCTCAAAGCCAACATAACCCCTGCCATCTGTCAAATTCAGCGTGAATTATGCGCCAGAGGCATAAAAAATCAGCCATTTCGGATGAACGCCACCCAGGCAAGTCGCGGCAGACATTTGAATGATGTTATATTCCATACAGCATCCATAGGCCTTTCAAGCGAATAAAATAAATTTCTATGATATCTCACATATCTACTGTTTGTTTTATTTAAATTTAAAGACAGCAACCGCTTAATGGACGACCCTTTACTATACTTGACCTTACACGTCCGAGAAATTTAATTTGGAAAACCTGAGCACAAGTTCGCTCATTCAAAATACTGAACCAAATCGCGTTACACTGAAATCGGGAGGTTTCAAAATTTGTGATCAATTCAATTCATTCAATTCATTCAATAAAGTCCTTATTCCACTCAAAGGTCCAATTGATACGTTCATGGGAAGATGGAAAGAAAAACTTACAATCAACTGTCGATTTATTATATTGCCAGCTAATTTTCGACTTCGCTGAACTTAAACCTCAGAGGTATGGCCGGCACGTTAATCAGATGATTTATGAATGCATTCTCAACGGGGTAGTTGAATTCCATATAAAAATTTCGAATCAGATTTGCCACTGTGATTTCCAGCTCCATATCAACAAGTCGCTTGCCCACACAACTCCTGGCGCCTATCGAAAAGGGTATGAACAGAAACGGATTTATCGCAGGATGATCACTTTTTTCACTACGAAGCCAACGCTCTGGAATGAACTCCTTTGGTCGGTGAAAGTACTTCTCCTCCGATAGAAGTAAATTCGAGTTGATGACGATATCCTGGTGTTTGGGAATCCGAAAGCCACTCAATACAACATCCTCGTCATTGGTTCGTAGTGTTCCCGATGTCAATGGGTACATTCTCATTCCCTCTTTGATGCAAGCCTTCAGATACGGTAGGTTCTTCATGTTGTCCAGTGTAAGTTGAGAGTCCTTTTTAGGGAGAATTGTGCGCAATTCTTGACGAAGCTTCTCCTGTTTCTCCGGACTCTTGGCAATTGCCAACAGAATACCAGACATAGTCGAACTGGTGGTGTCAACACCAGCCATAATCATGTCGAGAGCCATGACGACGGCTACTTTCTTGTCGATCTTAAGAAGCTTTTCGAGAACACTTTTCTCCTCGTCGCTGTTGTCACACGCGGAGGCTCTATCGCTTTCGATTCTTTCCAGAGCCCGATTGATGTACGTCATTATGATGCCGTGCATTGTATCGTAGGCTTTCATTAATCTGTTAAATTTGGGCGTCTTAATGAGCTTCCACAACGACGGCTGTATATCCAGGTCGAGTACGTAGTCGAAAATCAAACGCAGGCTCCCGAATAGTTCGTTAGCTACCGCGTTGTTGCGGTCCTTGCGTATGAGGCCCACTTGTTCGTTCAGTGCTACAACAGCAACCGATTCAAAGGCTAGGCGATTGATTTCGTCGTAAAAAGTGTCTGGCATCTCCAGGGTGTTGGGATTCCGAATTTCGCGAATTCTGCGGATGGGGAAATTATTAATGTGGTTCGCATGTGGGATCAGGCTTACCTCTGGAGGAACTCACTGTTGACGTCGAGCATTTTGCTCAGATACAATCGGGCGTTCTTGGGTTGCATGAGAACTGGGTTGACGGCACTTCTTATTTTATTCCAGTCTTCGCCATTACTGCGAAACAAATGTGGGTGAGCAATATTCTCAAAATAATCTCCCTTACTTACGATCCTAAAAGTCCAATAACATCGCCAAAGTCATCTTTCTTGTGAACAGTTCTGTGGTAGTTCATTGTCTCAATGCCACGCCTTTGCGGTACCGCACCCTCGGAACGGACGACTTTGGGGAAGTCATCGGGATTGAAGAGCATCAGTACGCTCGCTTTTCCCAAGGCGGCGGGTATCATGAAAATGTCGCCGTACATTTTGCGTGCCTGCAGGCTAAAGTCTATCAAGGAATTCTTGTAGAAGACACCTATTTTGAAAAAGTTTTTACCGACCAACAATTTTTTGGGAGTGCAGGCATCACTTACCTCCAGGTAAAAAGCCGCGAATCAGTTGATACTTTGTTGGCCCTGGAATCTCACTCAGTGGCCTGGCTTTCACCCAATTTTGGGAGGGTATTCGTGCGTCATCTTTACTGTCGTCTATGGGCTTTTGGCAAATAAATTATTTTACGCAGTGCTGTTAGTATACAGATTATAACCTTGACCTTGGTATGGACAGTTGAACGCACTTGACACCGCTGAGCGGTTATCAGGGAACGATTAACTAAGCGATACATTCTATCGAAATGCTTTTGGGGAACTAGTCGCTGCGATTGCAAGTCGAATTCTTTTGGCTTTCGAGTGGGGTACAAATCGGGAAAAGCTTTTATTTTAATGAAGTAGAAGTGCTGTGTTTGCTTTTTGTATTTTTTTTCAATCGAGGTTTTTGGAGAACTGGTCAAGATTAACAATTTTTCTAGGTGCTTAGGGTGTTACACGTTATGTTTGGCGACGAAATGACATGCTGAAAAATGTTTACCTTCTAATAGTAGTAGGAGTAATTTTATTTAGTATTAAAACCATATTTACAAAAATATAAAATTTATAATAAATTACCAGTTGACAATTAAAATAATGCTTTTATTTATCATTAAAAATAAATAGCGTTTTAGTAAAGCTCAATTTTATTATAAAATTAACATATGTATTTTTTAAAGTTTTAAAGTTTTTTTTATTATTAGGGCAACTTTCAAAAAATTTCAGACTTTTATAAATTTAAATTCCGGGTTCTATTTGTAAAAAAACTAAGTCAGAAATCATTCTTATTTCTTAAACTGTATGGTTGAACGTCTGACAGGTACAAAATATGACTATTTAAATAATTTGGTTGCAAATTATTCTTAATTTTAAAAATAAATAAAAGTACATCCGTTTTAATTCAATTATTTACAGTTAACCATTTTAAAGCTTCTAACGTTGACTGAATAAGTGTTAACTCGTTGCACATGAACATAAATTTCATTTCTCTGTTTGGTAGTCTTTGAAGCCTTAAGTGAAAATATGTGCAGCCGAGAAAAAGAATTGTTGAGCAGTACTACTCAAAATCTAGTTTTATCATAGATTTTAACGCAGTTTAGACAATTTACAAATAGTTCAAAAAATGTAGTTAAAGTTTTTCTTCTTTCACCAAAGTTTAAATTTTTTAATCAATTAGGTTTTAAAAAAAACAACCTTACATGGGTACCTAGGGTGCTCCTGGACCCTTTTGGGGGCTGAATTTTGGGAAATTCTAATCTACGTTTTAGTATTACGGAGAGTCCACCACGAAGCTTTAAGTAAGTCCGACAAAAATGAATATTGGTTCCACTTCACATGTTCATACCCCCTTGGGGACTGCCCCCTACAGATAAGTACTGAGCTAAGAAAAATCTACCTTCCCCCAAATTCGTGTGCAGTTATTTTCCGTCCTCTAGCTTCTTGTGGCATTACACTTTGTGATGGTAAGTAGTCAGGAAATTATACAGAGCTCTTTGAAAAGTTAATACTTTTTATATTTGACCCCCAAAAAAGGGGGCGAAACAGACTCTCCATGATTTCTTTTCTACTTACGTGCAAGTAACCAAGGAATCGTGAGTTATCGTTGTTAAAAAAGATAAAAATATAGAAAAAAGTACTGAGCTAGTACAGTTCCCTGTTTTATTTTAGTGGCACCTTGTGGTGCCCATGGTGCAGTGGTTAGCGTCTTTGCTTTTTTACCAAAGCGATTTAGGTTCAAAAACCGGTGGGAAACACCAGTACTCTATTTCTCTTGGAAGGTAGATGGTAGTCGTATAGGTACTTGTAGTTACCTTTTAGAACAAATAACTCTTCTTCTTCTGTGACATTGACGCTCTACCGGAAGCATTTCCGTGGAATTTCAATTTCTCCCTAACTTTTGAAAGGGTTTGGTGATCATTTCCGTAATGCGAGGATTGCGAGCTTGTCCGTAAAGATATTCAAATTCCTGGATCCCCCTTTTATTGGGTGAAAGTCCTTGTACCTTAACTCAATTACTTTATTGGGGTTTTCCAGTCCTAAGGACCTAAACACCTGTCGCGTCAACTAAATTTTTTTTTAATTTTTACATATAACGTCACAATAGGTAAGGGACAACCTCTGACCTGACATGCACCTTTGTACTTACCTTAGTTGTATAGAGCCCCTCTCTTTACCAGCCCACTTATCTAACCTAGTTTAAGGCAGACTTTATAGGGTTTCCAAAGTTTGTTTATCTACGTTTCTGACTTTGAAGACTCTATTGTAATTTCTGTTGGTTTTGACAGATCTTCTATTGGGTCAACTTGGAGTTCCTGAGTCTCTCAAGTGAGCCGAAGTGGCAGAGAGGAGTCGGTTGGCTAAACACAAACAATTTATACTGTTCGCATAGCTTTTAAGGTGGAAATTCCCTAAAGTAAGACGATAATAACGTTTATCGTCATATTTTTGACAATATCATATAACAACCCATTTAACTAGCCAGGCCTCCCTTTTTCACCTTGCATCAGCGAGAGTTAACCTCTTACAAGTAACCAATATCTTAAAAGTCAGTACACTCGGCTCTATTTATTTATTTATTTATTTCACCACCAAACTACATCAGTCTTTACAGAAAGGACCTTCATAATCTAATTCTCGACTTCGCTGAACTTAAACTTCAACGGTATGGCAGGCGCATTAAATAAAGCATTCTTGAAGGCATTCTCCACGGAGTAATTGAATTCAATGTAAAAATTCCTAACAAGCTTTGCCACCATGATTTCCATTTCCAATTCGACAATCCGTTTGCCCACACAGCTCCTGGCACCAAACGAGAAGGGAATATAGAGGAAGGGATTTATCGGGGGATGATCGATCTTGGCATCGCGCAGCCATCGCTCAGGAATGAAAGACTTCGGATTGGGAAAATATTTCTCCTCCATTAGCAGAAGATTTGAATTCAGAATTGTGTCCTGATGTTTCGGAACCCGATATCCACTTAAAACTACATCCTCTCCGGTCGTCCTCATCGATCCCGTTGAGACTGGGTACATTCTTATCGCCTCCTTAATGCATGCTCTCAAGTACGGAAGATTCTTCATATTCTCCAGGGTGAGTTGAGAATCCTTTTCGGGGAGAATCGTTCTCAGTTCCTGGCGAAGTTTGTCCTGCTTCTGTGGACTCTTACCGATGGCGAGAAGGGCCCCAACCATAACTGTAGTAGTCGTGTCCACTCCAGCGGTAAGCATGTCCAAGGCCATGACAACAGCCACTTTCTTGTCGATCTTCAAAAGTTTTTCCAGGACACTCTTTTCTTCGTTCTCACTTCGAAGGGATCTATCGTTTTCAATTTCTTTTACAGCTCGATTGATGTGTTCAATTGTGATGTCGTACATTGAGTCTTGGGCGGCCATCATTTGGTGGAACTTTGGCGTCTTGACGATCCGCCAAAGGGAGGGCTGAAAATCTAGATCGTAGGCCAAGTCGAAAAAGGTGCGTAGGCTTTTGAAGAGCGTATTGATTTTCTCGTCTGTACGGTCCCCGCGTATGAGGCCAAGCTGGTGATTGAGGGCGATTACAGCAACTGATTCAAAGGTGAGGCGGTTAATTTCGTCCTCAAAGGTATCTGGCATTTCCAGGGTGTCGGGGTCTCGAATATCGCGAATCCTTAATACAAAATAAACAACTCAATCAACTGGGATTGTTTGGTATGTGGTATTTTTAGAACTAACCTCTGTAGAAATTCACTATTAACCTCGAGAATTTTATTCAGATACAAGCGGGCGTTTTTGGGCTGCATTAGAATTGGATTCACAGCACTTCGCAGCTTATTCCAAGCTTCTTCGTTCCTAAAATACATTTTTTATTCCCTCCGTATGTCGATCAGACAGCCGTTGTTATAACTTACGATCCCAATAGTCCAATAATGCCTTCAAAGTCGTCTTTTCTGTGGACCGATCTGTGGTAATTCATGGTATCAAATCCTTGTCTCTTCGGCCAAACACCTTCAGACCGTAGCAGTATTGGGAAGTCATCTGGATTGAAGACGTGCAAAATGTTTTTCTGTCCTAACATACCGGGCAGGATGAAAATGTCACCATACATCTTGCGACATCCTTTTGTAAGGTCGACAAAGGACTTTTTGTAAAACAATCCTAGATTCCAAAAAGCATTTGTTTTTATACAGGGTTAAGTAAAAATATAAGACTCTATGTACCGCCTGGTAGGAATCCTCGAATAAGCTCAAATTTTGTCGGCCCAGGAATTTCAGAGGTTGGTTTTGCATCTAACCATTCTTGGGAGTGAACAGCTTTTTTATCGTCGAATGACTTTAAGAAGACAGACGCGTTTTAGTCGTTATTTTTATAGTGAAAATGTACTAACCTTTACACTGAGGTGGCCGAAGGGTCGACCATGCGTGACTGCCACTGGCCGATATAACACTCGAACTTGTTGATACATTCTGTTGATAAAAAATAATAGATAGATAATGATGCAATACGCTACATTGTGTTGTCATTTGTTTTTGTAAAAATAAAGCATTTCTCTTAAGTCTGGACTAATTTTTGTTATAACTTACAGATTGTTTTTAAATGAGCTTTTGTTAAGATTATCTTAAAAGCTCAACGTTCAAGTCGTACTCCGGACCGGTCCAACTTAACTAATAATAATTATATGTCTAGAATACAATCAGAATCAGCTTTCAGCTTATAAGCGATCGTCCAGTAGTATAACAACGAGACAGCACAGTCGGCCTGAAGTGGCTTACTATATAATTAACCCCCCAAAATAAACGAAATAGTCACACGAAACTGAATAGTCACAATCGTTATCGTAGTCGTAGAAAATAATTATAATGATGCAAACTCATTTCGGTGTTGCCTCTGAGCATTTTGAGGAAAGTGCTGAAAAGCTGCCAAAAGTGGAATTCTTTGAATGAAAATAGAATAAAAGAAAATAGAAGGTAGTCCCGTGAAATAATTAAGAAACACTTTTGATTTGAAACATCTTATGGCGCGACTTGGGAGTAAAATCGATTCATGAAAGCGGAAATGGCCAAGCGGAAGTGCGTGACGGAAATTGGCCTGTCGCCATCACTATGCCGCCGCTTAAAACTCCTTAACCACTCAACCGATTCGAATGAAATTTTGTGGGTGGGTACGGTTGGTTGTAACTTGATGGATAGGATAGTTTTGGACCCGATAGGTGGCGCTGTTGTCGATCTTCTTAACCACTTAACCGATTTCAATGAAATTTTGTGGGTTTGCATGGTTATATGGAAAGATATATTTTTTTTAATTTTTTCAACTTAATTGTCAAAGTGAAAACTTGCATGGGCACGCTGAAGTGAACTGAAGAAGCTGGGTTTTACACAGTCACTAGACTACTGAATCAGTTGACGATATGAAAACAAAATGTAAACAAAAACTCTCGAAAAAGAAAACTTTGGATTGGATTGCGTTATGAAAACTTTTTAAATAAATGTACCTACATAATTATCTACTGCGCTGTATTAAGATTATAATATTATAAAGATTTGATTTTTAAATTAAATTTCTTAATGAAATTCAACTACATACAACACAGTTCAATTTAATATCCATATTTAGCTCTCTGTTTTTTAACATAATCTTCGATTAAGCTCGATTTTAGCGATGCTCTCACTATTTTAAGACGCCCAGGGCCCAGCTATAGCGATTTGTAGAACTCTTCCAGATCCCCTATACCTATATGTTTTGAGCTGAGAAGTAGTCTGGAGCTGGACTTTGGCAGGAGCCAGGGAGCCGTAAATACGATAGTACGTAAAATGCAACCGAAATAGTTGGAATGGGAAAAAAGTATTTCAGAAAAACTGATTGCCACTGTGTTTTCAGTACAAACAAATCAACAACCACTGATAAGATTCCATCAGAAAAAAATTCCTGACAGATGGAACAGTAAATAAATGACACATTTCAGTGGAATGATTTGGGTTTTTGAGTGGAATCAACTGAGAAGTTGATCAGAACAAATTTTTTCGTACAGAAAAATTAGTTAATTGTTTTTGTAGAAAATTTAAACATAATTCACTTATTTTTTTTTAAATAAACTAACTTTATAATTAATAAGCAACATTTTAAGACAAAGATTGAGTTCAAGAATTAACTTTAAGTGGTCAAAAAAAATCAAAAGGACTCACACTCAGTCTTAAACGAATCCAAACACTTTATCTCTTCTGTCCCGCTCTACATAGATTGAATGTGTCCCTACTTTCGATTAAAGAAAGTAACTAATTATGAAATAAGTTTTAAAAGGTTTTAAGCTGAAAATCGGGGTTAATCGCTCCTTAATCAAGGATGTTCGTCTTCTTTACGTTTCCAAAATCTTGACCCGATCTAATATACATAGACAGTAGACCATCTGTAGATCTTCCGACGATGCTTTGGTCGTGGCACTTATTATAAAACGAACACACTTAGGGCACTAACCTCGAAAAGACAAAAAAAATGTATTGGCATCCTTGCAACTATTGTCAGTTCAACTAACCTTACAAAATGTGGGCTTTGCACTTCCCGCTCCTCTACAATTAAAATCATTCAAAGCTGAAGTTTCAAACTTTTGAACATGGACGTCTTTTAGGTCCATTCAAAGCTCTTCGCAAAATGTGGGTGGAATTATAGAACGAGGCGTGGCACCACCCGCAAAAAATATGTTACTTAGACCTTTGTCAAGTCATTCATGGCAGCTTTAGCGACGAATTTTTTCAAATCGACGTTGATAATTGCCTTTCGAAAGCATTTTGAAAAACATGGACGTTAGGTAGGTATATTGGAAAACTGCTTTGGGTATATGCTAAACATTTAGAGTCTGTAAAATTTGAAACATGAAAGTAAATTAATCCCGAATTGTGGGCGGGATAAAGGCGTGGCACTAATAATAGCGCAGAAGGAGTTGAATAGGAAACGTATTTCGGAAAAAAAACTTAATACATCAAATGAGGGAATATTCTGCCCTAGCGAGGTATCCGTCGGAACGGAAAATTCTCCGATTTTATGGGATTTAGAAGATTTTTGCTTCAAGGTATTCTTCCGAACCATCTATTTGAAATATTTTCCCAATATTTTGTAACGCATATCGGAGAATTGCATTGAAGTGCGATGAAGTGATTTTTTTTGTTAGATTTTTGACAGCTAGGTTCCCATATCCTCCGACAGAAATTGATTGCGGAATTTGTAGCGAGGCGTTTTCTTTTCCGAAAGCGGATACCTCGAATGTAATTTGGGCCTCCGACGGAGTATGCGTTGCGTAGAATTTTCCGTTCCGACGGATACCTCGTTAGGGCCGATTATATGCTTTTAGAACGTGTAAAAGAAGTTCACTCTACAGGTCAACAGCTATTAAATGTGACTTTCGATGCTTCCATCTGCAATTAAGTAAGTGTCCAGATTAAGGTGCAGTTCTTACAGCTGCCAATGCCAAAGAATTAATTTTGGAAGCGCGTAGCATTTTTCTGCCTACAGAAGCATTTGCCCAAAAAATATTACAAATATTTCCAGTTTTCAAGACAATTAAGTTGGAGAACGTGAGCTTTCTCTCTTCACTTGGGCCTTCACCGATCTTACGAATGGAAGCGCAGTGTAAAATTTGTTTATTGACGAAGTTCTATCGAACATGAGATGCCTTGCTGAGCAGGCCAGCACAATAACCACTGGGCTTACTGCGCCTTTCTACAATAGGTTTTCATCGTGTTTTTCCTAAAACACTTTCGCAATTTTGCATGTCAATAGAAACTGCTTAGACGGATAGGTGAGAAGCGCTATCTCTTGATTTACACAGAAGCATTTATCTGACCTACATCATCCCAATCTAAATAGTCGTTAAATGCGGATACAGCGGATTATATTTTTATCAAGAGTTCTTCAATAAGATATACCTAGTTTTGTTAATGCAGCACTGGGCCGAACAAATGACGTATATAAGTTTTGGGTTCCATTGTCAATTTTCCAGTACGAGGGTTTGCCTTTTGATGTGGATTGCATGGGACGGCAAAGTTATCAATTATACGTTCAATAACCTAGGTCTACCCCTACCTGTAGCGCCATCAGAATCTTTAAAGAATATGGCTTCTAATATAAATCATTTAAGATTTGGCTCTAGCATGTTTGTCATTTTTCGGAAATGATGCTCACAGAGGAAAATTTTTTGCGAAAACATTCTTTATCTTCTGCAATTAGCCATCTTCGCAATTAAACATCTTTAGATACATTCACAGAATTTTCTATTTAGACACCAGGTTGTTGCTTCTCAAACAATTGCGACATAAAATAAAATTTACAACTTGTTGTTAGATTTGATAAAGACATCCGCAATGTCAGTGCGATAGTATTTTCGGGCTTTTGCCTTGAAACAGTATATAAATCTTTTGGATGCAAACACTTGTGCTATCACTCAGTTCAGACATTTCAGTTTCTATTCACACTTTATCGGGGAAAGATCTAAACGGTGTTAAAAATGCGCTTTGCTGTTCTTTTTGTGGCGTTGACGGGATTTATTGCCTTAGCAAGCTCAAATCCTGTACGTCAAGACGATTCCCTTATAATAGAGAGAACCATTGGCGCAATTTCTGACAGTATTTTCAATCTTGACATATTGTCGGCTGGCTTAGCAAATTTAGATAAATTTATCAAGGATGCTGCCACTTCCGAATCTGAACAATCCAATGAAACGAAGGAAAGTCAAAAACCCGCCAGTTCCGAATCCAATCAGAGTGGGAAGTCAAGCGAATCAACTGAGGTGCAACAACCGGGTGAGAGTACTGCAGTTCCAAATGCGGAGGTTATACTCGTAGATGCTGCCAGTTCCGAATCTGAACAGTCCAATGAAACAAAGGAAAGTCAGAAACCTGCCAGTTCCGAATCTGAACAGTCCAATGAAACAAAGGAAAGTCAAAAACCTGCCAGTTCCGAATCTGAACAGTCCAATGAAACAGAAGAAAAACCTGTCAATTCCGAATCCAATCAGAGTGGAAAGTCAAGTGAATCAACTGAAGTGCAGGAACCAGGTCAGAGTACTTCAGGTCCGACGACAGAGGTTGAAGTTGCTGCCAGTTCCGAATCTGAACAGTCTAATGAAACAGAAGAAAAACCTGTCAGTTCCGAATCCAATCAGAGTGGGAAGTCAAGTGAATCAACTGAAGTGCAGGAACCGGGTCTGAGTACTCCAGTTCCCACAGAACCTACACCTGCCGCAAAGCCTACAGCTCCCACAGAGCCTACAGCTCCCACAGAGCCTACACCTCCCACAGAGCCTACAGATCCCACAGAGCCTACACCTCCAACAGAGCCCACAGCTCCCACAGAGCCTACAGCTCCCACAGAGCCTACAAATCCCACAGAGCCTACACCTCCAACAGAGCCTACAGCTCCCACAGAGCCTACAGTTCCCACAGAGCCTACAGTTCCCACAGAGCCTACAGTTCCCACAGAGCCTACAGATCCCACAGAGCCTACAGTTCCCACAGAGCCTACAGATCCCACAGAGCCTACAGTTCCCACAGAGCCTACAGTTCCCACAGAGCCTACAGCTCCTACTGAGCCTACAGCTCCCACAGAGCCTACAGATCCCACAGAGCCTACAGATCCCACAGAGCCTACAGTTCCTACAGAGCCTACAGTTCCCACAGAGCCTACAATTCCCACAGAGCCTACAGATCCCACAGAGCCTACACCTCCAACAGAGCCTACAGCTCCAACAGAGCCTACACCTCCCACGAACCCTACAGCTCCCACAAAGCCTACACCTCCCACAGAGCCTACAGATCCCACAGAGGCTACACCTCCCACAGAGCCTACAGCTCCAACAGATCCAACAGAGCCTACTGCTCCTACAGAGCCCACACCTCCCACAGAGAATACACCTCCAACAGAGCCTACAGCTCCTACAGATCCAACAGAGCCCACACCTCCCACCGAGCCTACAGCTCCAACAGAGCCTACACGTCCCACAGAGCCAACATTTTAAGCTGATGTTACCGAACCGAATGCGCTGTCAGCACTAATCGTAAGTGATCAGTGAATATCCAGCCAATTATAAAAGATATCAAATATATCATAAAATGTTTTAATATTTAATCAAATAAAGTAGTATCCAATGCATAATATTTGCGAGCAGTTGGTTCTTATTTTCTTAGTGTGACTTGTAAGTACCTTGTACCTCGTACTAATAAGGTCTCCGTTATTCACCTCAGGTTGCTCGGAGATTATAAATTAAGTTTTGTAGCGATGACCAAATCCCTTTGGGGACTTTGCCATCGATAATAAAAAGAAATATTCGGGAAATTTCAATATTGCGAAATTTCTTTTATTTTCAAAAAAAAAGTATTCCAGAGAAGGGCCAGGCGACCAATTTCTTGTTCTGCGCTGTCTGCTGACTGAATACTGACTGCACATTACAATTTGACTTAATGCAAGGTAACAAATGATGGTGGCTAACTAATATTTAAAAGTGTTTTCATACATGTTATATGCATCGTTGTCATGGCTAACCTCAGGGTGTTTAAGTCAGGGTACTGCACATGAATTGAATTTTCGCTGCCCTTTTATACCCAGAATTGTAACGGATCAGTAATTCTTTGTTTAAAATTCTGTGAATGCTTGGGCTTACAGCTGCGTGTGTGCGTAGCACTTTTAAAATAACAAAAAATAAAAAAAATACGTGCTTTCTTTACATTTTTATGTGCTACAAAAATATGCGCTTCCTAGCAAATAATAATGGGGCAATAGGATACTGCCCACTTTTTCCATCACTGCCCAGCACTTTGGCATGCAAGAAGTAAAAGCCTTGGGAGTCACTTCTTTCGCAGTACTTAGAAGAACCTTTTGATTAGTCTTTATATGACTTGAAAACATTTTTTACCCACTCGCTTATATATATTTTAAGGGTAACAGAGCATAATTCGCCATTTTGAAAAATGTAAGCTGAAAACCAAAAACAATTATCTGCAAAGTTACCTTTAAAGGTACAGTTTGAGAGCCTGCGATACATAAACAAGATCATTTACAATAAGATCCAAATAGTGTTGCCTACTCTTAGGCCGTGATAATTCACATGCGCCCCAAGATGTATGCCGCGATTATCAGTCGATCCTTCGAGTGTTGCCTGCTCGCTCCTCCAACCAGATCCACCTTGCAGCCTCTAGTTACCCATTCTAAAATTTCTCCTTCTCGCTAAATATCCCTTTCAATTGTTAAATTAAAAAAAAAACAGGAATGGAAACACATCCCTCACCCTTAGCACTCATGCATACATTTAAGTGACAGCACATGATTAATGGTTGTCAGAGGAAATTGCTGCTCCCAAAAAAAAAAACAACAAGAAAACATCAGCATATCGCTGGAAGATGGCAAAATGGAGTAGAGTATAAAATGGAATAAAAAAATCATGTCACACAAGGGATAACAACCCCCTGTACAATAGAAAAAGCACGAGCTGCTTGTAGATTGAATATATTTACAAGTTGATTCCTTGCGCTTCGTTGCAAGAAATTGAACGAACGCGTATGAACGCTCTGCTACGCTTATGCAGTGTTAATAGCATCGAAAACGGTAATTCAATTTATTCAAGAGCGAGGACAACGAGCCCTACCAGAAATAGTGTTAATATTGTCCTTCGGGGGTGGATAACAGTCAGGGAGAATTTAATTAATTGAGAATGATATCGTGTACCTACACTACAGTGGCAAGCTAACGCAAGTAGATTCATTTTTTAAAACACATATACAGTTACAATTGCAAAAAATTACGTGCAGGAGTTGGATGTAATTAGCTTCAATTTGCAAATTTGTGAGAATTCGGAGAATCCGATACAATATATCAAATTGAATGATTGACGTCAAAGAGAAAGCTAGTGGAAGATTCGCCAAAGTCCACTTAAGACGTAACTCTTGGAAAGCTTTGTCAATCAGATAACTAAGCTTTATGTACAAATTCCTCACCAGGCGTGCCAGCCTGAATTATAATTCGACATCGAAAATTCTCCGGCTCACATTCTTGTACCAAATCCTCAAAAAAATCCACAAAACTCATTTGCTCTGGGGAGGTACCTCTCATGTATATGCTGCTGATAAATAGGGAAAGCCAAAAGTCTTAAGGGTATTCACTTAATCTCATAATTTTATGCAGCTCGTAAATTTATAAATTACTGCGGTGCTTTAAGTGAAGTCTAATGTCAAACTCATCTGTTCTTGGACTTCCCAAAATTATCGATACGCCGAAAGTAAATTTTTTATGAAATTGGCAGTAAAACAAAGGCAAATACATATTTCCATCAAGTGTGCTTTTAAAATAATTGATTGACATCATTTTATTGATTCCCAGGCCATAAACAACAAAACGAAAAACAATTCACACGACCCAGTTTGACATTTGAAAATTTGTGTAATTTTCCGCAGTCGATTTCCGAGTCAAACTGATCGCGGAAAATTATGAGGCCTGCGTAAACTTTTCTCCATACAAAATCTGACAGTTCATTTACGAGGTGGTAAATTTCTGCAGTTAAGTGAATACCCTTATACCATGTTCCCGCCAACGCCACAGTGGGGCAGATGGACCTAAAAGCTGGCATCAATTCACTGGTGCAACGAAATTGTTTTTAAAGTACACAATTGTTATCAGATATCCCAATAAACAAAAATAAAACACATAAGCACTTTTAAAAATTCATAATTTTGAAAATATTGATAATATTAGATAAAAATTAAAAATCCTCATTTTCATTATTTTCACCGTCACCCTCATTTTCGTCGTCGTCATTGTCACTACTTTGCCGAATATTGGAGATTTCAATAAACTTAGTGCTTCTTTAGGTAGGTTCTGAAGTTTTTTTACCGGTAGCTTTCTTTTACTTGTAGATAATATAGGGGTCCGAGCTTAACATAAAGCAGTTAAATAAATCTAAATTAGTTTGTTCACGACTTCACATTCGTGAGTAAAGTTCTCTGTAAGTTTTTAAATCTTTGTTTCGGGCTTCCTGTGCTTCTTCAATGACATGCCTGTTAGGCAACAAAGTAAAAGAGACTATTTCGGGTCCATGAATCAAATATTTGTGCAATGTTGGTGACATATTGTACCAGCGGTACTTAGCTACAAATTATCGAAATTTATCAACATCGATTTCGTGGCCACAACTATCATAATTGTGTGCATTATTTTAATCAATCTAATTTAGTTATATCCGCAGAGATCTGAGCTTTTTGGAAAAAAAAACTTCTGGCCGTGCTCCTACCATTCGAATTGCCAAATCCGGGCTTCTGTGTGTGATCAACCCGCATTTTCCCTAAATTCCTTCTGAAATCTGGTTTTATTTTCTGCAACAATTTTGTCGTTTCATTTAGCCTGCCACTTTTTAATAGGTAAATAACAAGTGCAAAAGACACTCGAAGAAACGTATCCATTCATGTAAAACAGATAGCCCAAATTCTAAGTGTTCTGTTTTACTTGCAATTTAATAATTTCTTCGACCCGATTAAAGTTTTTAGATACTGCGCCGCATAAATAACATTTGTGTGTTGATGACGTATCTGTAAGAGCATTGCATATTTTATAATCAACCATTTATAATCTTACTTAAAATGCGATATTAGTTTAAGCAGCTCATGGTCATCAAAATGTTTCGTTCGAGTTTTTAACTCTTCCGTTAAGAAACTAAACTGATCTGTTATTTTAAAATATCCAGAACTTCTTGGAATATTCACAAGGTCTTGCCTCGTTACAAATAATGTGTTGGAACTCGTTCCTAAGGCAAACGAAAGTTTTAATAAGTACAGGAAAAATGCTTAAGACAATTTTTTTTACCACACAGCAACATTTAAAAAAATTATTTAAAAAAAATGGGGCAAGTACGGGCAAAAATTTTTAACGGTTCTAAGGTGCTCAAATGCCACTCTATAAAGTTCAATAAAATTTATAGTCGGGACTTTCCCGGAACATTATTAATTCGTTCAATTTTTAAAATTTATTGGAAAAAAAAATGTCATTTTACAATGTCATGAGAATTATATGAAAAACTTACAAAATATAGCATTATTTTAAAATTAATAAATACTTAAAGCTTATTTAATACCTGAACTTGAAGATTCCATATCAATTGAATGAATTACTATAAAGAAAGCAGCGAAAAAAAAATAAAGAAAAACGCAAAAAAACAAAGCTAGAGAACACAATATTATTTTCGCTGTAGATTATAGCTTGAACTGATACATATTTTGCGAGATGTGTTGTAGATAACGGGCTAATTCATTCGGTTTGTGGTAGAGTGGACAGTTGTGCATAGAGAAATAAAAGCAATTGACCTTTACATCACGTTTGAATTTTCGAATTTATGCCAGCTTTTGGTGCATTCTGCCCCTTTGTGACGTGATTTAGCTGAAATAATTTACAAATCACGATAGGCGTTCCCACCGAACTTTTAAGTGTTTAAGTGTGACGTTTGAAATTAGTTGCCAAACTTTCAATGTCGTACATTTAAAAGTACAAACGAAAAATTACCCGCAACAATTTAAAATGAGTTCAAATGCTTTGGATATAATTTATATCTACCAGAATAAATCCAAAAATGATGTAAACAATCACTTTCTGCATTTTTAGTTCTTATTTTTTGACCGTTTGTTTTTGTGTAAACAGCTGAAGTCGATAATAGCCCTTTTTGATTTTATTTTGTGTATGTTCGATTTTATTTTGTGTGATTTAGCTAAATCACGTTGGTGGGACCATGGTATTATTGTCAAAAATATTTATTAAAATTTTATTTGTCGGATTTCTCAATCTTTGGCCTGAGATCTCCACAAGTTTTATTTTTTTATTTTATTAAATTAATCTACAAGCCGCTTAAAGCTAACAGATATTTGAGGTATAAAAATGAATTAAATAAAGTAAATATCCAAAAGCATTGCCTTAAATTTATCTCTAGATACACATAAGTCAATATTACTGCAAGCTTCATTGAAAGATATAATTATTGCTCAAGATAAAGGTTCGTTACTCCCATATTTAGTTCTGTGCGCGTTTTGAAAAAGAAAATCTCTAGATCTAAGTAATCTAGCAGGTACATAGATAGGTATCATTGAAAGAAGGGGTGGACATTTGATATTATAACTTAATATATTTCTTACAAACATTACATCATGAATAGTTCGCCTCGATTTTAATGATTTAATTCCAAGTAATTGGCATCTGGCTGAATATTCTGGGCGGAAATTCCAACGCATTTTGAAAAATATTAGTCTCGTAAAACGTCTTTGTATTCTTTCGATGCGATCGGAGTGAGTATTAAACGCGGGATTCCAAATGACATCGGCATACTCAAGAAGCGATCTTACCAAGGAGAAATATAAAGATAAGAGGGCATATGGATCTTTAAAATCTTTACAGTTTCTGTTAATAAAACCGATGGCAGAATTCGCTTTCAAGACAATATAGTCAATATGATTTTTGAAACAAAATTTTGAATCGAGAACAACACCTAAATCTTTGATTTTATCAACCCTACAAAGTAGATTAGAGTCAATGACGTAATCAAATTGCGAAATCGAGATCAATAAGACGCACAACATCGGTCAACGAATCATTATTAGCAGCAGCAGACGAATCAATTAAATTTGGAGTCCCCTTATCATTGATATTTACACAAGTAGACAGAGTCAGCATTACTAGAGCGCATTACTAGATTTGATGGCAATATTTTGTTTGCTGATGTTTTTTTCAATCCGCTAACAGAAGCAGCATCATTATCAACAGAGCGACCGCTCATGGGAGAACACTTGCTGTTCTTCACAGAGATGCGAGTTACAGCGGGCGATGATATTCCACGCTTTACAGTAAATAGTTGTTTGGAAGGTTCGTTGACCTTAACTTTCCTCTGATGGCGGGTACTGACGCGAATATCACGGCTGACATCCAAAACATTACTAATTACGTTAGGCAATTTTTTTTTTGCATTCACATCTAATGAGGAAGCGAATTCATTAATGTCACTTAAATTGGCTTGCAAATATGCGAAAAGATCATTCATTTTCTGCACACATATTGATAGTGAGCTGTTTATGCACTTATTACACTTGTAGAAAATATTTAAATTAGAATTAATCAATTCAATGTCACTATTAGGGATATTAGCACATTCACTGTGAGTATTTAATCCACAAATGCCGCATGATATAAAGTCAAGGTTAGTTATCAAACTTATACATTTGGCGCACATTGAATTCATTTTTACAGAGCGAAAAAAATTAAACGTGTGTATTAAACAATAGCAGAACTCGCACTGTTCTGTTCTGAATTATTAATTATTGTTCTGAATTAAAATAAATTTCAAAGAGTACTAGTTTTTGTGATGGTTCTTTCAGAATCTATGCTTGAAAATATTCACTTCTTAGTTCGAAAACTCTTCAAGTTAATCACACAGTTCAAAATAGAAAGCTTATAATTCAACAGAAGTCATGGAACTTGGTAGTTTTGACTACCAAATAGGTTAGGGTTACCAGAATTAAAATGACGAAAAACTAAGTCATCTAAGTAGGTATTCAAAAAGGGCTTAAAACAGGTTTTTGAAAATTTTTAACACCAAAGTAGGAAAAAATAAATAAAAATAACACCTTCATTAGATACATATTTCTATATAGGTACCAATTTTTTTTATCTCATTTTTATTAGAAAAAAACAAATGTTTTTTAAAAAAATGTAATAAAAGGAACAAGTAAACTTTTGGCTTGAATTAAATTTTTTCAATAAGCTGGTTCCAATGCATTCAGGTTTGAAGGGATTTTGAACTTTAAATGGATGTGTTCACATATTTGTTAATATTTAAGGAAAGTTTTTGATTAAATATTTAATAAAGGGGACATTGGTTTGTATATGGGGGACAAACAGCATTTTATTAACAAAAAAGGCGACTGTCCCCCTAAACGGGGGGCGTCTGGTAACCCTAAAATGGGTACAAATGAGAGAGTTGAATAAAATTATTGTTGATGTTAAAATCGCCGTTTTCTACCCCTGAACATTTTAAATACTCATGTTTAAGAAAGCTTTCGGAAAAAAGCGACTTTTCGTCTTGTGTCTACATGTACTTTGCGATTTGAGGCACTTCAATTTGAAAAATTCACTTCAACTTATTGACTTGTGCCAGCAAAAACTTCAAATACTCTTAAAAAAGCCTTGTACTGGATTCTTTCTATAACTATATTGACGGCGCTATCGATTATATCATTATCTACTCACCTCACAATGCGAAATGGTCTTCTTTTCGCCTTTAACTATCTAATTGTAAATTCTTCCGAGTTCCGACCATCGTTAAAACGATTAAAAGCCGAAGCTAGTTTCAAACAAACGACTCTCAACTTCAGTATAATGCACAAAGATTGATTACATCTAAAAGTCTTTGTACATAATCCATCTTTATGATAAAGGAAATTCCATGACAGTCGGTCAAGGCGTTCGAAAGATAGGAGCTATAAGGTATTTCTTGCTCTATGGTTACGTATCAGCTAAAATCTCTGCTTCTTATCAACGGATAACGATAAAAGATATCCTATATCTTAATCGTGACATTTTGCAATTGTTTTAAATCTAATCCGGACAAACTCTCCACAGTCGGAAAAAATATAGATGGGGAAAAAAATATCTTACAGAAATGAATTTTCTGAAAAATAAAGATGGGGTTGTTGTATTTTGTATAAGGTACAACTTAAAGGTTCGGCACACACTCAAGATTTTAAACTTCAATAACTGCTGTCACGTTTTACCAATCTTAGCATCAGTCTAATCCGATTTTTCTATTGCTGATATTGATATTGATTGACGGCAGTCCCGTCAAGTGATATTTGCAAAGGTGTCGAAAACACATAACACGTTCGTTCTTCAAAAATGCAAATTGATTGGGCAAAGCTTGTGCTAGAGTGAATAACGTCTGACTTTGTAAGTATTCTCCGCCGCAATCTCAAGATACTGCAGTAAACAAATAAATTAACCATCCCTATCTATACCATACGTCTTTAAAAAAGCTTCCGAGCGCGCACTTATCAATTTAACGAGAGCATACCCGATGTCAGTTGAGCTCCAGCAATAGAACATATAAGATAGCTGTTGCAGTCATGATTCTAAAGTCGATCGCGCATCAGGGGAGATCAGTACCCGTAAATTTGAGAAAGTCACTATCAACGCAAGCGGCGAACTTAAAGGTTACATTAATCAGTGTTGTTACGTTTACATATAAACTAAACAGCTATTCTCTTTACAACTTGAAGCTAGATACGTTGGACAGCGCAGATTGGACTAGGGCACAGCCCTATACGCAGATACCTGGGCCAACGAAATACGAGCTCGTGCGAGGCTTCTTGCCAGGTGGGCAATATCATAAGAAGTCATTCACCGACTATCTGTCAAAAGCGCGTGAGCAGTATGGCGACTTGTATCGCATTCCCGGAATGTTTGGAAAGGTTGACGTTGTGATGGTCTTTCAAGTGGATGACTTTCAAAAGGTTTTCCGAACCGAAGGTATTTGGCCCACGAGACCTGGCATGGACTCCATGGTGCATTATAGAGACAAGTACCGCAGTGACTTGTACGCCAACGCTGTGGGACTTATTTCTTCGTGAGTAAGCTTCCTTTGTTCACGTGAGTTTAGATAACATCTTATTTTGTACAGACGCGGAAAGGAATGGGGCACCTTTCGAACAGCTGTGAATCCCGTCTTGATGCAGCCGCGCAATGCCAAGTCCTATGTTACACCCATACAGGAAGTCAACTCGGAGTTCATTCAAAGGTATAGGGTAACATGATTTTACCCCCCCGAAAGTGAACTGCAAAGAATCTCTCCTTTCTATATAGAATTCGGGAGATACGTGACCCAAAGACGCTTGAGGTGCCGGGCAATTTCATCGATGACATCAACCGAGTCACCTTCGAGTCGGTAGCTGTGGTGGCTCTGAATAAGCAACTCGGCTTAATCCGTAAGGATCGAGACAGAGCTGATGCTAAGGAACTGTTCGCCAGTCTCCAGACGTTTCTGCAGCTCTTGTATGACCTGGACTTTCAACCATCGATTTGGAAGTATATGTGGACCCCTACCTATGCCCGATACAAGAAAGCCCTTGACGTGATCTACGACACCATAACGCTATACGTAACGGAGGCCATTCAACGGCTTGAAAACGAAAACCGCCAGAACCTTGACGATGCGCAGCTAAGCGTCCTCGAGAAGCTCATAAAGATCGACAAGTCGATCGCTGTGGTCATGGCAGTTGAGATGCTCATGGCTGGAGTCGATACGGTGAGTTCGCATTTCAATCTCCGCTCCGATCAAATGCTAATTTTCCCTTTTCCATTCACAGACATCGAGCGTTATGTCAGGCATCCTGCTGGAAGTGGCAAAGCACCCCGAAAAGCAGGCAAAACTGCGTGAGGAAGTTCGTCAGTTTCTGCCGCAAAAGGATTCAACATTCACCATGGATTCTATTAAGAACTTACCATATCTGAGGGCGTGCATCAAGGAGGGCATTCGCATGCATCCAATTGGGCCTGGAATTCCACGTGAAACCAGTGATGATGTGACCCTAAGCGGTTATCAAATACCTAAGGGAACCCAGGTTATGTTGCTCGTCAACATGTTGAATCGAGAAGACAAGTACTTCCCGAGACCAGATGAATTCATACCCGAGCGATGGATTCGTGGTGGACCGCTGGAAACAGACGTCACTCCGTTTTCGAACCTCCCATTCGGATTTGGGCCAAGAATGTGCGCGGGCCGGAGAATTGTCGATCTCGAATTGGAGGTCACTCTGGCTCGGCTGGTGAGGAATTTCCACATGGAGTTCAATTACCCAATTGATAATGCCTTCAAGAGCCACTTTCTCAATACGCCGATTATACCGCTGAAGTTCAAGTTCACCGAAGTGGAGAAGTAATTTTTTTATTTTTTTTTTTATTTTTATTAATTTAATCTACAAGCCGCTTAAAGCTAACAGATATTTGAGGTATAAAAATGAAAAAGTAAATATCCAAAAGCATTGTCTTAAATTTATCTCTAGATACACATAAGTCAATATTACTGCAAGCTTCATTGAAAGATATAATTATTGCTCAAGATAAAGGTTCGTTACTCCCATATTTAGTTCTGTGCGCGTTTTGAAAAAGAAAATCTCTAGATCTAAGTAATCTAGCAGGTACATAGATAGGTATCATTGAAAGAAGGGGTGGACATTTGATATTATAACTTAATATATTTCTTACAAACATTACATCATGAATAGTTCGCCTCGATTTTAATGATTTAATTCCAAGTAATTGGCATCTGGCTGAATATTCTGGGCGGAAATTCCAACGCATTTTGAAAAATATTAGTCTCGTAAAACGTCTTTGTATTCTTTCGATGCGATCGGAGTGAGTATTAAACGCGGGATTCCAAATGACATCGGCATACTCAAGAAGCGATCTTACCAAGGAGAAATATAAAGATAAGATAGGTAATAATAATAAAACCGATGGCAGAATTCGTTTTCAAGACAATATAGTCAATATGATTTTTGAAACAAAATTTTGAATCGAGAACAACGCCTAAATCTTTGATTTTATCAACCCTACAAAGTAGATTAGAGTCAATGACGTAATCAAATTGCGAAATCGAGATCAATTTTGAGAAGGTTATCACATTACACTTTTTTATGTTAAGCTTTAAATCATTGAGGTTACACCATTTTGAAATGGAATTTAGATCTGACTGAACTAGGCGGCAGTCATCTATGCTTTTAATTTTTAGATACAGTTTTAGATCATCGGCGTATAATAGACATTGGCAGTGCTTGATAGCCAAAGTTATATCATTGATAAAAATTGTGAAGAGCAATGGACCTAAGTGGCTGCCTTGGGGAACCCCAGATGTGCATTGAATCGATCTGGAGCAAACATTGCCTATGCGTACTTTTTGTGTTCTCCCAACAAGATAAGACGATAGCCATGATAAAATCTTCGAGTGAAAACCAAAAAGTTCAAGCTTTTTCAATAATGTTGCATGATTTACTGAATCAAAGGCTTTACTGAAGTCGGTATAAACTGTATCGACTTGATATTTGTTCTCAATAGCGTTGATAACATACGATGAGAAAAGTGCCAAGTTAGTGGTAGTAGACCTACCGGAAACGAAACCGTGTTGAGCAACTGATAAGAACTCTTTAGTGAGGAACTCAAGTTTGTTTTTGATAATGCTTTCAAAAACCTTAGGAATTGCGGATAACTTGCAAATTCCCCTATAGTTTTCGACATTTTTTCTAGGTCCAGACTTAAGGATAGGAACAAGGAATGAAGTCTTCCATTCTTGAAGGAAGATACCCTCAGAAAGTGAATGGTTAAAAATATTAAGCAAAGGGAAGCAGAGAGAGTCACAACAGTAACTAAGAATTATAGTTGGGATGCCATCAGCCCCAGCAATAGGATTGCGTTTAAGCAACTTAAGCGCCAAAAGGACTTCATCATTGCATAACTGGAATGAGCCAATATCAATCTTACATGCTATATTGTCTATCGAGTTATTATTTAAACCTGATTTGGAGTAAACCGATTCAAAGAAGTTAGAGAACAATTCAAGATTTGAACCCAAATTAGAGGACTTACTATCCTTGAGAAACATTGCATCTGGAATTCCCAACGACTTCTTTTTAGAATTTATAAAGAACCAGAATGATTTACTGTTATATTTGACGTTACTTTCAATATTCATGATGTAAAGAAATTTACTTAGAGTGGAAAATTCTTTGCGTAGTTTACTAAAAACGGAATAATCATATGAGCTATTTGATTTCTTAAATTTATTAAAAGCTTTTCGCTTTACATTTTTTAAATTTGAAAGCTGTCTATTGTACCAAGGGGGCTTAGATAATTTATTTTTGGAAAAACAAGGTACAAATTTAGCAAAACCATCTTCTAAAATTTCAATGAAGCGTCTATAAATGCCATCTAGGTTAAGATTCAAAAATTCATAATTCCAGTCAATACTACTGAACACAATATTAAGTTCGAAAAAATTAGCTTTCGAGAAGTTATAACATTTTTCCTCAGTTCTCTTGGTTCTTATTGAATATGTATACAGATCAATTTCAAAAAAAAGTTCTTTATGATTAATAGAGTCATTTAAGAGTGAAAAGGGAACATTTGTTATATTAACCTTAAACTCTTCACAGCAGATAAAAACAAGATCTAAGATTTTATGTAGTGAGTTCACGATATGATTAACTTGATTTAAATTAAGCGAGTAAAGAGAGTCAATAAAGAAAAATTCATAGTCTTTTTTCATATTATGGGGAGTCGACATTTTGTCGCTCTCTGACCAATTCCAAATTATATCAGTGAGATTAAAATCACCTAACACACAAATATTGTTTGAACTCGAGCATGCATTTGAAATAAAATCAATATTACTAAAATGCTTTTCATAAACATCTAGCCTACTATTTGGAGGCACAAATTGGCCTCCCTATACGAATTTTAAATAAACGTCAACTATAGTTCTGCATTCATGTTTGATTTTTTGTAATTCAGTGGATAGCAGGGGCACCCGGGTAAGTCAAGGCACACACCATCAGGTCGACCTCTTCCTCTCTCATTTATGCACAACTCAATGTTTGATATTCCAGATATAACTTAAAGGCTTTGAAACAAAAAATGTGCCACCGAGTTAAGCTCTTTCACAAGTCAGTTCATCGGGACTCGTCACTCTTAAGCTTCGAAAGTCTTAAACCTCGCCAGTCTTGAGTCTCGCTCCACCCCAATCAGTCGGCAATTAGTCACCATTCTATTGCGCGTCAGTGTTTTAGTTAATAGAGACCCACGCCGAGTCCTCCCACTAATGCATCTTCCATCTTGCTAAGCACACGCTCTCCCTCCCCCAGGCATATCATCCGCAAAACACACACCCGCAAGATATTTCCACAGCGAAATAACAAATCTCAGTGCGGCACGTATAACAAATTGATCTGGAAATCGAACTCATTATCCAACCGGCTACCAGCCCGCCCCCAGAAAGCGGTCCATGCCAGCCCACTCGGATGCCTGGCATTCATAACAACCCAGGATGAGTATGGATGAAAAAAAAAACACACACACAAATTCCCCGATGCCAGCAAAAGTCATGCAACCGGCAATTTGCTCAAAATAAATGCTTACCTATCCAATTTAACAACAAATTAATGACAGCGAATTTATATCCCCAGCTCTGTGATGTTGCCGGGAAGTAGCAGGGAGTGGTGCGGTGCAGAGTCATCGGCATCGTCATCGTTCTGTTGTGTCATCGTCAACATTATCATCCACCCGCTGCCTTTGCATTTATTGAAACCCGCTCCAACTTCAGCTAGGATCGTTGCCATCATCGGTCGCATGTTAGAGGAGCGAGCCGAGTGAAGGTGCATGTTGTCTGGGCGGGATTCGGGCGAATTTTCGGACACACAATACACATGAGGTTACACCTCCTTTGACACGTGACATGAAAAGTCATTTAGCCTAAAGGCGAATGCCGATTGTCTGCGCTGTATATAGCTGTGTGTATTGCCACATGGAAATGGAATCTCATTCATATCTGGTCTATGGTGTCTGGGTGCTCTGGTGTCCTGGTGCTGCCGCTCCGATGATGATGACAGTCAGTGTGGGGGGGTTGGTGGACATCAAAAGGAAATGTCCCTGTTTTGTGGGTGGATCTGTACAGTTGCAGATAACTCGACGACCGTCGACCGTCGCCCGTCGACGTCTTCGTCTTCGCCTCTCCTTGTGAGGGCCAGAGAATTGACTTCATTTGGGCTTGATGATGCCATAGAATATAGATCCGAATGCGGGCTACGTTTGCAAGTGATTATCGATAGATTTATTATGGCTGGGACAGGCATCGCCTGGGCCTGTGCAGGTCTCTGGCGAGTTAAGTGTCATGTAAGATTGTCAAATGGTTTAATGTTACCGAGGATTCGAGTTTGACAAATGTACATTTTGGGGATTTTCTTTGATTCAGATCCTGCCAATCGACTGCAGTGCTGTTCGAGTATAAAAACTCGAGTTACATAAATAGGGAATGGAAATTATTACACCAGCGCACAGTCATCGGACGGGCGGAGATATTGTTCGAGGAAGTGCGAATCGAGATTTATGTGCCTATGGTGTGGATTAGGAGATGAAGGACAAGATGCAGATGTTGTCAGAGATTCATGAAAACTAATTTTGACACTCGAACAGGAAAATGGGGTGATTGCTGGAGCAGTCTTGATGGGTGGTAAAGGTAGCTGGTGTTGGTAATTGGCCTTATTTTCATGAAAGGCTTCCTGTCTGCCGGCGTCTTCATCTGCAAATAGTTCGTTGATAGATTTGTCAGGGTTTTAAGAGTGCGGTTTGGAGGAAAAAGCGAAAGTATCAGTCATACATAACGCAGAAACGTTTACAATCTTCTAAATTTTATCGCTTTTCATCCACCAGAACAAATCAAAACTATGGTCGCATGCAAAAGTTTGTTGACTATGATCAGATTTTTAAAATCAGACCTTAACGAGCAACTTAGCCTGACTTTTTCAAAAGTCTTAGCATTCGCGAACGAAATAATCTTCAGCTGTTACAGAACGAACTTTTTTTTTTAAATTTATTTAATTAAATCATTATATTAATACGTAAACATCAAAAGTTTCCGTGCACTTTTTAAGTATTTATCATGAAATGAGGAGAATGAAACTTATACAAAAGGTACTGTGCCATAGATGTGCAGAAACAAAAAATCGTGGGTATATGTCGCCATTAACACTGGTAAAATTAAGTTAAGAATTTCCCAAAGCATTTTGTTGCCATTCATTTTGTCGCCGTCATGTTTCCATAGTAACGAATTTAATCATCTTAGATTAGAACCTGCTGGAGAGTCTCATTAACCTATAAAGATATGCAATTTAACTACCCCTAAAAGTAAGCAATCATAAAATCTTATTTCAGGGGCATTGCAGAGTTATCTGCGAGGTGTTACTATGAAAGCGAAAATTCATGTTTTGCCCGTTTCCATTCTTTTTTCATATCGGAAGGGTATATGAATTAAGATTTAGCATATAAATAAATTAAAATAAATAATAAATAAATTATGTAAAAAACAAGTTGGCTTTCGTTACTTTATCTACAGACAAACTTGGTCGAATTTCGACCACGGGCGGTACTAGTTATTATTATTTATCCAACTGGCGAACTTCATTGTCGTATTTATACATTTGCAACAAACTAAAATAAAACAATATATTTTTTAAATGGAACATAGAGTGAAAAACTCTTACGATGATAAATTATTTAATTTATATTACTGGGTGTTAATATTAACATTAAAAGGAAATTAGTTGCTGGTGTTTTTTAAAAAGTACTTCTGTTGAGAAAATATTTGAAATACATTCTTTAGTTAAAAAAATTGAGTCGAATGTATGATATGCAATAACAATTTAATTACAAACTTTTATGATAATTATTTAAGGTACTAAAAATAATGAAACCAAAAAAAAAAAAAATGCCGATGTCATTTGGAATCCCGCGTTTAATACTCACTCCGATCGCATCGAAAGAATACAAAGACGTTTTACGAGACTAATATTTTTCAAAATGCGTTGGAATTTCCGCCCAGAATATTCAGCCAGATGCCAATTACTTGGAATTAAATCATTAAAATCGAGGCGAACTATTCATGATGTAATGCTTGTAAGAGATATATTAAGTTATAATATCAAATGTCCACCCCTTCTTTCAGTGATACCTATCTATGTACCTGCTAGATAACTAAGATCTAGAGATTTTCTTTTTCAAAATATGGGAGTAACGAACCTTTATCTAGAGCAATTATATCTTTCAATGAAGCTTGCAGTAATATTGACTTATGTGTATCTAGAGATAAATTTAAGACAATGCTTTTGGATATTTACTTCATTTAATTCATTTTTATACCTCAAGTATCTGTTAGCTTTAAGCGGCTTGCAGATTAATTTAATAAAAAAAAAAAATACAAAGGAGTGTAAAAAGTTAAGAACAATTAAATGCAAACCTTTAGTAAGATATTGAAACTAAATAACCAAATTGATTGAGCCATATTTTAACTTTTTTCATAAAGGAAAAAAGACTTGAGGTATTTCTTAATTCTGAAGGTAGTTTGTTAAAAAACCGTTGTTCTGTTCTACAGAAGAATACAAATTTAGAAACAAGTTAGTATAAAATCTTGGAGCCACAGCAAGCCACCTTTCACAACTTCGTAAAAAAACACTTTGAGAACTTTGTAAAAGCAGAACGCCCTGCCCGGTCTCTCACATTACATCAAAGTCCGACTTTCTTTCTTTCAGGTTTGAATCTCAGAAAAACTCATATTGCGCCTTAAGGTTTTTTCCACTACGGCAACTCCCGCGAACATCTGAAGTCGAGAAGTCTTCCTCTGGTATTTGTTTCTTTAAATTGACGTCGCAAGATTCCTGGATTTAAATTCAGCGGTTCTTGTAATTGTTAACAAAACTTCCTTACTCGATCCGTAAGGGATGTCTTGCTGGGCCACTTTAAGCTTTCAGCCTCCTCGATCTCATGCATGATGCTTTCGGTTTTGTAAGCAAAACAACCTGACATTTGTCTTGGCCTATGCACCAGAGGTTAGGTCTTCCAAGTCGTGTCGAATGCGTGAGCTTAGAAAACTTAAAAGCAGTGCCGGCTCCAGTCAAACTAGCGTCCTGTGCAAGATTTATAGAAAGCGCCCTTTTTCAACAAGCTTAAACAAGCCTTCGCCTTTTTTTAAAGGTGAGAAATTAACTAGTCTAGTTGGATTTTTTATTTAGCGATATTTGGAGTTGGATTCTCCATGAAGTTGCAACATTGCAAGTTATGTAAGTTAATGCAAGAAATAATTCAGCGCAGGTGTGATGGGTGTTATTATTTTAGGCTTATTTAAACAAGCATTTTGTTTAAAACGCAAATAATAGTATTTGTTCGCGCAAGGTAAAATTAATTTTTCTGTCATGCGCCCCCCATAACTTGGCGCCCTGTGCATTTGCACATATTGCACATATGGTTGGTCCGGCCCTGCTTAAAAATTTTAAACCATCTATAGACTGCGGTTTACTTTTAGAGTTCTTCAGTGGATCTTTAAAGGTGTGTAAAGTAGATGAACTCGTTAACTCCCTTCAAGTTGTATCTGTTGACAGTGACGCTTTGTTCCGCGAGTCGGCGGTGGACAGGCACTGTCTATAACGATAGCTTAGCTTTTTCTCTGGTTTTACTTCCATTGCAGTGAAAGGTTTCATACTTAGAATAAATAGATATTTTAAGGACTGTGTCTTTCCGTTTCTCTGTGCAATATCAACTACAGCATGAGATCAAAAAAACTTACACCAGTGCCTCTTCTTGCCTAAACTCTGAGCATGTTTGGAATATATTTTGGAATGCAGCTGGGTACTTCAACTTTGCATATTACATCACCCGCTTTCCAAAGTCACGCGAGACAACTGCAGAAATTTTGTTAGGAATTCCAAATTCAGCCTTCACCATACTGACCTTTTGACAATAAGTTCGACTTACCATATAGAGCTATGAGCTCGATGAAAAGGAGGTGTATCTCGGCTTGAAATTCGTCCCCAGAATAACTATGCCAGTGTTGAAAGTTGATCTAGCCCCCCGTACGTTACAATGCTAGGTACCTGCCGAGGGTTTGCTGTATTTCCTGACTTGTGACTCTTAGAATTTGGATAAGCTTTTTTTTGAAGGCGGGCTATATGGAAATAATATTACTTTCACCTATATAAGGCTTACCACAGAAACCCCTCGGTATATATTTTAAGAGCTCCGCTTCTTAGGTTTTTTTCAAATTTAGGTAGAAGTTGACTTCCTAGACAGTGGGTTGCGGTTCTTTATTGACTCATGCTTTTATTTTTGAACACAAATATCAAAATTGCAAATAATAAGTTAATAATCTTATTTAAAGGAAGCTTAAAGTCTCAATGAAGCTACCCAGTTACAAGATGTTTGTAAGTTCTTCGTCAAATATTGGAAAATGTGTCTTTTCCGACACAAGAAGACCCTTTGTGCCTACCTAATCTCATCTAGTACCGCCAGGCCATGTCAGAGGAGTTTCTTACAACAGTAATTCACAGAACACATTCCCGCTAATTGGAAAAAAAGTCTTTGATTGGTTGGAAACAGCTACAACACGACTTAAGTTCATAGCTTATTTATAAAGCCTCAGACCGGGAAATCCATCAATGATTCATTTGCCCCGATTCCTCGCAAATGAAAAAAAAAGAAAAACAACCAGCAACAGTAACTTTTTCCTCATTTCAGTGGAGTAACATCCAAAATATCCAATTGAACACCTACAAATGAGGACTTCATTTGTTCGCATGAATAAGTTATCCAGCACACAAACAGAACATGAGAGTGGCGGGCGTGCCTCCATTCCAGAGTCCAGACCACCAGCAATTGCTGCACATATTTTATAAGCTAGCGGATGACACTTTTCAGACATGTCTATGAATGCCGTCTGCATTTATGCATGCAGCTGGAGAGGAGATCCTTGTGTACTATTTATAGAGCTGAAAGTAAACTTTACGCTCGCTCCACATGGAAATTGACATTCCACTGAACTTTAATAATGCAATGCAAACGCGGCGCACAGGAAGAAAACATTCTCGGAAGCATCGTCCTTCGAAATGAGGTACACAATCTCATGCAATGTAAATGAACGTTGCCGCATATATCCTAGACCAAGCCGAGAAGATGCAACAAAAAAAAATGACAAAATATTGATGCTTGAATTTCAATACGAGCGCTTTTTCAAGTGTCCTGCTCAAGGATGTGTGTTTGTCGCCTGGCAGTGTCAGTTATTTCCGTGTTTGTGAAAAAAATATGCCACAAAATATCTGCCACAGTCGAGTGGCACTTTAAATGGGAAGATTATTTTACATCAGCTATGCGATATGGTACGACGAAAGGACAACAAGGGGATTAACACGCCCCCTCATATAATATATTAATTCGGTATAGTCTCGTTGTGTCGTGCAACCCCGTGATGCTTCCCTGCAAATGGCCTCCTGAATCGTATGTTAAGTGCGGTTTTTATTTCAATCAATTGTAGCGAGTGAGGTTCCTTCTTTTGTTGGTTTTTGCAACAGCAAACGACAAGTCAAGAATGGATGATGACTGATGGAAGGTGGTTGTGTGTTGTGTGTTGTGTCCTCTGGTGGCCCCTTGAGTTTCAAGAGCAAACGAACACTTGAGAGAACTTGAGCATCAGCGAGGTGGTTACAAAGTTGATACACCATACACACACTGTTCACTGTTCACTGTTGTCGTGTTGTATGGGATGGCTGCTGTTGATGTAGTGATGGATTTTTGTGGGATCACGCGTTGAAGTGTCTTATGGCGAAGGGAAAGTGTTAAAAAGGGGTTCTCAAGGAGTTGCTGTTGTTATTCGACAAATATTTAACTTGTATACTTACAGGGGATTTGATCTCTAAGTTGTTTTGATTGAAAGCACGATTAAGTGAGTTTGTTTTCGAATGCAGTTTTGTAAAAACTTTTATAGAGCCTCAGAGCTCAGAGATGGACTTCTTGGGTTTCATCTGGGAAGATGAGAAGAGAAAAAGCATCTTGACGTGGTCAACCCCCCTGAATTCCTGTTATATCTGGCGAGAGCTTACCGTTCACACAAGCTATGCTTTGAGCCTCAAACTCAAGTGAAAACCTTGGTCATTAAAGTCGAGGAATTAGCTGCTGGGTTGCAGGAGATAGTGTGCTGAACTACTGAGCGAGGGACCTAAGGTTCGATTCCCGGAGAAATGGAAATATCTCTCAAAAGTCTGACAAACATTCGAGAGTTAAACTCAGTTGGAAAAGCTTTTAAATTCCACCTGAGCTAAAATTGTAGCTCCCTTTCCATTCGGCCCGAAAAGGAAGCAATCATACAAAACGAATTATCGTGACAAGATAGGTCTATAGGGTGGCGCCAACAAATTTTTCTTCCTGATCTGTTTGATGGTGAAGTTAGGTGAATTCATTTCCCTTCAGAGGGACAGAGACAGATTGGCTTCCAAGTATCCTTCCTGATTACCCGCATTTCCATCCCCTTATTAGATAGATTTATCTTGTTCCATTAAACACCCGCCACATATAGTGGTTGCTCTGCCTGACAACAAAAAAAGTCCCACATCATATTATGACTCAGATTGAGACCATAAAACTCAACGTTGCACATCTCGAATAGGTTGCGGAACACGGGAATTAATTCGCGAACGAATATAAATGATTCCCAAGGTGGAAAATAACCCATCGCCCGATGCTATCTTTGATCCTTAAATGTGCTACCGCACACAATAAAAAAGAAAGCCAAGAGAAAAATCCTCCACAGTCGTATCCCCATCAGGATACGAGCCGGTTCCTGTTTTGTGTAAAGCTTGCCGCGTCACATTCAATTTCATTGTTGTCATAACAATAACATAAAATTAAAATAACATAAAAAGGAAATTGCTTGCGAAAACATCGCACAGCAGCAGCATTCACCTCTTCAGCAGCGCGATATACCCTTCCTCAGTCGGTATAGTCAGAGTCACCTCGTGACACTACTTTTGCCTATATAGCCGGGATGGGAGATGGGATCTGATGAGGAGACCGGAAGAATCACTATGAGAATAATGGTTATTTGCTTGTTGTTTGACTTCTTCTTTTTGTTATGCGAATTCGGGAAGACAAAAAAATTAGGGGGGACGAATGAAACTTTTTTACGACACACATTGTCGCATTTGGTGGAAAAACGCGAAGCGGTAGATAAATGAGCGGATAAGCTGTCTAATAACCACCCCTTCTCCGTGGGGGGAGTAACGAGTACCATTTTTCGGTGAAGAGCAAAGCTAATTCTACGTCTGTCTGCAACTGTCTGTGTCTGATGTTTTGTTTGGCAAAAAACTCATTGAGAAGGATCCGCTGCGCCATCATGATATAGTCGTCATCGTCATGCTGGGCTGTGTGAGAGAGCTGAGAGGGTGCGCGATGGCATATCCTTAAATGGGTCTCTGACGGCTTTATTGGCCATTGAGATCGCCTATCTGAATGTATAACGACCCCATCAAGAGATTTGCCTTGGAATTGATATTACTTTGGTGGCAGGCGTGCGAAGCTCCTAACAATGAATTCCGAGTGATTCGTGTGCGCGAAGATTTCGCTGACATTCACTGTATCCTTTTAGTGCGGTCGTTTTGAAACAATTATTCCGCTGTTGGTGAACATTTTAATGTACAAGGGTCAATGGACTGCGAGGTGGACAGAGCTGGACAGAGGCGGAGAAACAGGAACTCACACTTTAAGAGCTTCGATTTGTGGGCGCTGTTCAATTGGTCAACATACCATAGATAGACTACCAAGCTGAGATTTGTACTCGGGTTTTCGCAAGTCTATCGACTTAATTTATGGCTTGTTTTTTTTGTGACGATTTTGTAGGAGTTTTTAATGATTTTTTTCCCAGTTATTGACCCGCTTATCGAATTTTTCAACCCGATTTTCGACAAGTTTTCCACTCATTTTAGACGCATCTTCTGACGGATTGTTGGACATGATTTTGTTGGATGTGATTTCATCTCTTTTTTGACATATTTTTGGTCCGTTTTTGAAGGAGTTCTTAGTGCATTTTTGGGGCGCTTTTTGACAAGTTTGTAGATGTGATTTTTGATACTATTCTTGTCGTGTTTTTGGACCTATTTTTCGACGCATTTCCGAAAGATTTGATTTTAAGAGTTTCTAGTTGCGTGAAAAGTTTGTACACTCAGTTTAGACGCATTTTTGGCGGGTTTTTGGAGGCTTTTCTGACGTATTCTTCAACGCGTTTTTCGACGTATTTTTGTACTCTTTTGTTGACTCATTTTTGTCTCGTTTTTGACACACTTTTGTCTCGTTTTTGACGCATTTTTAGTCCGTTTTTGATCGATTTTTTAATGCATTTTTGGAGCGCTATTCAACGAGTTTGTAAATGTAATTTTTGATACTATTATTGTCGTGTTTTTGGACCTGTTTTTCGACGCATTTCCGAAAGATTTGTTTTTAAGGGTTTCTGGTTGCGATTTTTGAAAAGTTTGCCCATTCATTTTAGACGCATTTTTTTGACTGATTTTCGGAATTTTTCTGACGCATTCTTCGACGCCTTTTTTATGTGTTTTTGAACTCTTTTGTTGACGCATTTTTGTCTTGCTTTTGACGTATTTTCGGTCGTTTTTAAATGAGTTTTTAATGCATTTTTGGTTCGCTTTTTGACGAGTTTGTAAATGTAATTTTTGATACTTTTCTTCTCTTGTTTTTGGACCTGTTTTTCGACTCATTTCCGAAAGATTTGTTTTTAAGAGTTTCTGGCTGCGTGAAAAGTTTGTCCATTTATTTAAGACGCATATTTTGGCAGATTTTTGGAGGCTTTTCCGACGCGTTTTTTGCCGTATTTTTGGACTTTTTTTGACTTGCTTTGACGCATTTTGTTCCGCGTTTGAATGCATTTTTTGGGCGCTTTTTGACGAGTTTGTTGTGATACATTTCTTGTCGCCCTTTTGGACCTGTTTTTCGACGCATTTCCGAAAGATTTGTTTCTGGTCGCGTGAAAAGTTTTTCCTCTCATTTTTTGACGTGTTATTGGACTCGTTTTTTGTCTCGCCTTAGGCGCATTTTTAGTCCGTGTTTGAATGCATTTTTGGGGCGCTTTTTAACGAGCTTGTAGATGTGATTTTTTATGCCTTTCCTTTAGCGTTTTGGACCCGTTTTGAGCCATTTTTAGGCGACAGAGTGAAATGAAATAACGTGAAATTGATATCGTGCTTTTATTACAAAATCATTGAGGTAGTAGGTTAAAATATAGTCACTATTTCTTATTTAATGAAAACAAAATAGGAATAGACCCTTTAAAAATAATCTCTGAACTAATTTTCTACCTCACTAAACTTAAAATTAAGCGGTATAGCAGGCACATTTATCAGGTAATTTTTGAAAGCCTTCTCCGTGGGATAGTTGAACTCCAAGTAGAAATTCCTCACCAGTCTCGCGACCGTGATTTCCAGTTCCATTTCAACAATCCGCTTGCCGACACAACTTCTGGCCCCAAATCCAAAAGGAATGTACAAAAACGGATTCATCTGCTGATTGGCATTGTCATCACGCAGCCATCGTTCTGGTATGAACTGCTCCGCATTTGGGTAGTGTTTCTCCTCCTTTAGCAGCAAGTTCGCATTTACAATAATGTCGTGATGTTTTGGCACTTGATAGCCACTCAAAACAATATCCTCACCATTCGAACGCGCAACTCCAGAGCCGATTGGATAGAGTCTCACGCCCTCCTTAATGCAGGCCCTCAGGTATGGAAGGTTCTTCATGTTATCCATTGTGAGTTGAGAGTCTTTCTGCGGTAAAATGGCACGAATCTCTTGACGAAGTTTCTCCTGTTTCTCCGGATTCTTGGCAATGCAAAGCAGTACTCCAACCAAAGTGGTACTGGTCGTGTCAACCCCAGCCATAAGCATGTCGAGGGCCATGACGACAGCTACATTCTTGTCGATCTTCAGGAGTTTCGCCAACATACTTTTCTCTTCGTTCTCATTTCCGGTGGACTTTTCATCATTTTCAATTCGCTCCACAGCCTGGTTGACATACTTCATGATGATGTCGTACATAGTATCATATGCCTTGATTATTTCATTGAACTTGGGGGTTTTAACGATCCGCCACATTGACGGTAAAACATCCAATTCGAATGAAAGCTCGAAAATTGACCGAAGACTCTTGAAAAGCCTGCTGGCTTCCTCGTTGTTGCGGTCCTTGCGGATGAGGCCGATCTGCCGATTAAGTGCGATCACTGCAACCGATTCGAAGGTGAGGCGGTTGATCTCATCCTCAAAAGTGTCGGGCACTTCCAGCGTGTTGGGGTCTCGAATTTCACGAATTCTAGAAATTGGTTTCCATTAGAAACTGTTGCTTTGAATATTGTATTTTAAACTCACCTCTCCAAAAATTCACTGTTCACCTCGATCATTTTATTGAGATACAAGCGGGCGTTTCGTGGCTGCATGAGAATTGGATTGACAGCCGTTCGCAACTTACCCCACGCTTCATTGTTCCTAATGATAAAGTTAGTTACTGTTTTATAGCAACAATCGTTCTTTACTTACGATCCCAGAAGTCCGACAACTTCGCCAAAGTCGTCTTTTCTGTGCACACTCCTGTGGTAGTTCATAGTTTCGAGGCCGCTTCGCTTTGGCCATATGCTCTCGGAGCGCAGTATTTTCGGAAAGTCATCCGGATTGAAGGAGATCAACAGATTCTCCTTGCCGAAAACGCCGGGTACCGCATACAAGTCTCCATACATCTCACGACACACCAAACTAAACTCGATCAAGGTCTTTTTGTAAAAGATACCTAAATGAGCACACAAAATTCAAACAATCTATCAAATAGAGTTTATTTAGTGAACTACTTACCGCCTGGCAAAAACCCACGCACCAACTGTAATTTTGTTGGGCCGGGTATTTCAGTCACTGGCTTTGCGTTCGCCCATTCTTTCGAGTGACCAGCAGCCGGCTTGTCTTCCAAGCTCTGTTTATATACAAAATTAAATAAACGCAAATGTGTGTATTAGTCATAGTTCATAATCTATCTAACCTTGGTATTGAGTTGTGCGACAGAACGCAGCTGGTTCCACTGAATTGTTTGCGGAGAGCGACTTATAACGCGAACTTGACGATACATTCTCTTTTGAACGTTCTTTCCTTACTAAATGCTGCGAGCTGCGAATGTTTACAAGAAGTTCTTCGCTGTCTGCCTATATAAAGCGAATATGTAAAAAGCTTTCAGTCAATTAAACTCAAGTGCCTGTCTTGCTTGATTATACCAATTTCGTTCCAAAATCGCTGAAGCTTAAAATTATTAATTAATTTTTAGAATTTCATCATGCTCATGCTGGTTACAGATAGTACATAGTACATAGTACCACAAAAAAAAAAAAAGCTAAAGGTGAGTAATATCTCATTTACCTAGTTGGTGTATTTTAAGTTGTGGCATTATCACTATCGGCGCACAACACACAACAGCGCTGTAGTACATATCGCTTTGCTATTTTGTTATAATTTTGGAAGCGAAAGCGCGTTTCTCGTTAAGCTGATAGGGGCATTTGGGGTACATAGGGTTACTAATAAAGTAACATTTTTACCCTCAACTTAAATGTGTGGCAGTTTACAATAGATTGTCTTTAAAGCAGTAGATACTAGAAACATTTGTGGGTATAACCAGATTTTATATTTAAAAGGTGCCCTAAAGATAGTATTTAAATTTTTTTTTTGCAGGTTTATTCAATAAAATATTGAGCACGATCTTTTTTTTGTTATAATTGACACCCGCTGTAGAGGTTATGACTACTCTTAGAGTGTAATGTGATTTACACAACGCGGTCATTAAGGAAAGTGAATACAAAAGGTAATGAGGTCAAGATGTCAAGACTTCAAAAGGTCAAAAGGTCAAGAAGTCAAGTTGTCATGAGGTCAAGAGCTCAAAGTCTTATATAGCCCTATTCCACAAAACATCTTATCAACTTTTCACTTTGCAATTAACACATTTTTCGTCAAATTGCAAAACTTTGTGTTCCTCAGTACTATAAAATTTCATAAGTGCACAGTTAAAATTGAAAGTGTAATTTGCAAATTCTTTACAATTTCTGTTCCACATATATGTTCTCTTGTGCAAAGTGCAAAGTTAATATTGAAAAGTGAAATTTGCAAAGACTTTGCAAAAAAATTATGCTGCTTCGTTCCACAAAAACTGTAAACTCTATTTTTGGTAAGCAAATTTTGATAAGTTTGTTAAAAGTTTGCAAGGTAAACGTTTGCTTTACAAGTTTATATTATTATAACTAATGAAATGTTAAGACGGGAGGTTTTGTTAGACGATAATGAAGGCGCAGGTATAGGTAACAAGACATTGTAGAGACAGAATTAATTTTTCGGGACTGCGCATTTTTCGTTTAATTAGAGTTGTCGACGTTATAGTCTCGGTGACCATCTGTTTGAATTCCAAATGATAACCAAGAAGAAAAAAAAATTAAACCCAGTTCTTAATTATTATTTTTCTTTATTTTTAAAAATAAATCAAGGATTCAGTCTTTGCTTTAGTTAATTAAAATTAATATTACTAAAGGAATTCTTAATTTGTACCTATGTTAGGAAAAATAAATAAATAAATAAAATTCAGTCTTTAATTTAACTAAATGTTGTAAAATAAACGCTTAAAAACTAAATAAGTACCCGCATTATTTAAAATAAGGACCTAGTGAAGGTAACATTATTTATTTGTTTACACCTATTTGAATATACTTTCCTGAAATTTCCTTAATCTGATTTTTTTGTTTATATTCTCTGAACTCTCAACAGGTCATTTCATAGTTAAATTTAGTAATTAAAATTGGTTTCATAGCTTCGGCTTTCATTTGGTTTTTCTAATAATTTATTTTCTTTTTTAGTTCTTCATGGGTGGCATCCTTAGGTATTTTTAAATTAATAATATGAAATAAAATTTACCAATTTTAATGTTTACCCCAACGAAACAAAAATTTGTGTTCAAATTTTGAAAAGCTTTTGAATTTATTATTAGCTAAATGCTCGATTTTAACGTTTTGACATAAGGTGAGTTCCGAAAATGATGTAGGGAGTGTTCCGAAATGAAAGATTTGCATTATAAGCATTTTTGCAGTTAGGGCATGTTCGCATTATGATTTTGTATACAAAATTTTGGTTTGATAAGTTTTTCGTTTTTGTTTCAACAAAATTAAATAAAATACTGAACAAACAATGAACAGCTTTTGAAATAATGAACATTTTTATGTTTTTGAATACAAAATAATTCATAATGAACAGTTCATTATAATAATGAACGGATGGGCACCGTAGTTGTAGTAGACAATTTGTTTCAAAACACAGGCCCGTTGACGGAATTGGGCTTTTCTCAAAACTTCCTCCCAGACAGCTAGTTTATCTAATTTATTAACTTTAAAAATGAAATGTAAACTTAAATATGTTCCAAATATTTACAATAACTTTATAAAAAAAATACTTACTTTATTGTTTTGAAAAATAGCAAATAAAATATTTTTTGTTTCTTTTATCAAATGTGGATAACACTGCAAGTTTTTTTCAATTTTTATTTTGTGGCTCATTTTAACACTTCTTTTTAGCGATGCAAAGTGAAAAGTGATATGACAGAAATGCAAAGATGGTTAATCCTTTGTGGAACACTTTGCACGCTGACTTTGAAGGAGAGCGCAAAGACTTTGCAGGAGAACAAAGTGAGATTTTCAAAGAATATTGTGAAACAGAAACACTTATCACTTTGCCAAAAGTGAGAAAGGTACTGGTTACTTGGAAAACATTCCCAGCTCAGTACCGAAAACAAACTGCTTCTATACAAGCAAGTGCTAAAGCCGGTGTGGACCTACGGTATACAACTTTGGAGTCGTACCAAGAAAACGACTGGCAATATTTTACAAACTTTTCAAAATAAAGTGCTTAGAGAAATTGTACAAGGACCATGGTATATTAGAAACGACGATATCCACAGGGATTTCGGAATTCCAACAATCGAAGCTGAAACTAGAAGCTTCGCGAGAAAGCATAAAAACCGACTAATCGGACATATCAACAATACAGTCCGACAAATTTTGGATGAGAGCAACTTATTGCGCCGACTACAAAGAACGAAAACGTTCGACTTGGCAAGACAATATTAACCGGGTCTTAATTGCGGAACATGCAGGACCTTTCATTGGAAAGTAACCTGACAAAAGTTGTTATTTCATGAATAGAAAAATTCTTGATAAGTTACATCTTAGTTGCAGTATCTAATATTCTAACGAAGGGTGGTGTTTTTAGTCAGAAAAAATCTGCCACTACTATGAGAACGCGCTTGCTATTCTGATAGTGTCTTTGGAAAATTTTCACCTACCCTCTGAAAAAAAAACGTTGCCAAAAAAGTAATTTATAAGTGAAAAGTGAAAACCCGATAAGTTGTTTTTTGAATAGAGCCCTGATATTTATCTTATGCAGGTGATTCATCTAATGGGTATATATTAATCCTTTCAGTGCAGTCGCATTCGGCATGATGGTATTTATCCTCTCTTCGTATTATTTTCTGAGAAACAGAGCTCCAATTATCCTGTTGGTTACTTCTTCGTTGGATTTGTTCACATCGTCCAGTTTAATTGAAATTCGACCTTGTAAGTTCAGTTAAAATAAGTTGTAAGTTCGTTTCCATAAAATTCGTCGCATATTCTCGGTTTTTTTAACCGGAATCCATTTAAAGGTTCTACAGTCATGATCGGCCCATCTTAATCTGCAAATACTCAGCTATTCGTTGAATTAGAGGGTGAGGATAAGTTGTTTTTTTTTCTGTGAAAATTATGAATGATTCTTTGATGTCAAAGTTGTCCAGGTCAGTGTCAGAGTACTTATGTGGTACTATTTTATTTTTGGGGCGCTCACTGTGCCTCTCGTACTCATCAAGAATCATCCACACAGATTTATTTTAAGGAGTATATATATTTACAAACGCACCCTCGGTCGTGATGCCTTAGGCCTGGACCTAGTTTGCCAAAAGCTGATTCCAAGACTGAGTATATAACCAAGCGTACCTCATGAATGCTTTTAGTGCTCATCCCTACCGTAATTTTCCTAACCCAGACTGCTAAAAGTATGCAATGTTGGTTCTTCTTGTAGGGTAGAATAGTTTTACAATTTTGTTTCGGAGCTTTAAAAGCTGCGGAAAAAATATCGCTTAATTGGAATGTGTTTCGGCATTGCAATCCAATCGAATCTCCTCTTCATCAACTAATACATTCTTTTGCATATCCTGCAAATTACCATCCACCTTTAACCATTGACTAAACCACTTTACCCTCCCATCAGCGAGTGCCGTCCTAATGGGATTATATGATTAACGCAATGACATGTAACGCATTTCATTGAATTATTGTCATCTACCTCATTTCGCAATTTCCATTGGAACAAAGCCCAAAAAACAGCAAAATCCGCTCTATCTCGGTGGTTGCATCAGACAATGGTGATGTAGCACTTTGCTATTACCTCATCCGCACCGGATTAACACACGCAACAACAATGAGACAATGGGTATACGAAATTTTGCGACAGTAAAGTAATCTACACCCCATCAACGACCAACAGAAAGAAAAACCCCTCTCTCACTCTCACACGGCTGGGGGTGGAACGTGTAGACCTTTTGGCTGCCAGCCTTTCGTTGTTCTTAATCACAGTCCCGCATGTACCTGATTAAGTCGTAATTAGATTGGAGAATATTATTATTTTTTTTCACCCTCCAGACCAACTAAGCTTTAAGGGTTGCCTTGTATTGCAGTGTGTTGCGTATGTAAGCTGCCTTACGGCTTCCTGGTGGGTAGGTATATATGCAACCCCTAGCTGATGCGGCTGGTGCCGGATTCGGAGGGCTGCGAATGCCAAAAATTAAATTTAATCAAAGTAATGTCAGTCCGTTGTCGGTGTATATGAGTGTAAAGCTTAAGGACATGAGAAACTATCCCTTGCAGGATTTATTAGAGTCATTAATCTTAACTTAGCAGTTAACAGAGGATTCGGGGACTTAATACTTTCGTCGCTCTTATTAATTTTTCTTATATTAATTTATTAAGATTTATTATTAAGCAAAAACTGGCGCGGCGGCTTTTTGTTCATCCCAAAGGGGACTTTGCGGGTGCAGTCTTGGAATATAATCTTGTTTTGTTTTGACAGTTTCCGTGGGATAAAAATGTCATGGGGGTTGGTCTAGTTGTTGAATTTGAGTCGGAGTCGCCACGAAACACTTTACGGGCACTGTTGCAAACAGGACTGTAGCGTTGGCGTAGGTGTGGCTTTAACTATAGCCCGCTGAGACAGATGTTGGCCGGTAGCTCTTCATAATAGCTCCGAAACAAACGGAATAGCATTTTCTGTAGAACCTAAATAAAAATCATGTGAAGAAAGTTATAGGTCTAAAAGATGACCAACTTTCCGTCAAAGTTGTTGTGAGCCAGGGTCGAGCCACAGGGGCAGCTTAGGCATAGGTGAGGAGGGCGCGGCATGCTTGTGGTTGCTCGGCTCAGCTCGTCGGACGGGGGTGTTCTTGCCCCCTCACCAAATACCACCTGCTCAACAAACATTTTATATCATGCCAGAATTTAAAATAGAAAAGAGAGAAGAAGGAGAAAGTTACTCTACGTTGACGTCGGACGGACAATTGGACCATTAAAATGAATGATAGTGTTGAAAAGGAAAAATGTCCAAGGACCTATACCAATACCCCCAAGAAAGAACGGAAGAGACACCGCGAAACTAACCTATCTAGCCTAATCTATATCTAAACTAACCTAAGAGTAAAACTAGACCCTAAACTATGCCTACAAATACTTATAACTAACCTATCTAATTTACCCTAAACGCAACTTGTCCTTCCGTAGTCTCCTGAGGATAGAGGGTCGTCATGACCCCGAAACACGCCAGATGTTATTGGCAAGGGATGGCCAACCCACCCTTCATGTCCTTAGACATATCCGTAAGCTATCCCTCTCTGGCCGAATTTGTGAGAGATAGCCCCTTGATAACCCTCCAGTCACAACCCTAGTCCAGCCGTAAAGGCTGAAAGGCAACGCTGTAAAGCGTCATGTTTTGTCGTCGCGTTAGTATTAGTCGCGTAAAGTCATCGTCGATCTGACAAAAGGACGGCCTTCCCAAATATACACACACCGTAAGCTATTGACTTTAGCCGATCATATTTAAAATGAATCTAAACACGTTTGAAAATGTTTGGGTGCATACATGGGACCAATAGTGCCACTTTTATTTGAAAACTCAAAAAAAACTTACTCTAATAAATTAAAAGAAAACCAATTCAAAAATAAAAAAAATTAAGGGAAACTAAAACTAAAAGAAGGATTGTATCTGAGGGATACAACAAAATAATTAAAAATAAAAACTAAAAGGAATCCTCTGCTCTTAATATGTAATAAAAACTAAATCTAAAATTCAAAATATAATACAAAAAAACTAAAATTACTCACGGTTTTACGTCCCCCGTTGTTCTGGCGCCAGCACAAGAAGTTTCGTTTTATAGCTGCAATGGTTGGCTTAAACTACCTATTTCTAAAAACTATTCGCGCACAAAACTAAACTATATTAACAGCAGGTTCAAAAGCAAAAAAAAATGAAATTATGCTACGTTACGTTAAAATCAAAATCAAAATAAAAGAAAAAGAATAAAACTATGTTAAAAGAAAACTAAACTACACTGTGGCACTTCACAAAAAAAATGCACTATGATTGTTGGAGCTGCTGCAGGATCTGACTGATGCTCTGTTGTTGTTGTTGGTGGTGGCGGAGCACCCTGATTTCGCCAATCGCTTTGATTTGGTTTGGCGGGGAAGAAAAGCAGAGGCTTTCTTGTACCCGTAAAAAAAAATTATCCCCCTTGCTGGGTTCGGTACTCGGGCCTGTTGGGTGCCTTTGTGCCGCAACTGTGGGCTTTGGACCCGTTGCGTATGCTGAGGCCGTTGGCTGGCGGTATGTTGTCGTCTCGCAAGCAGTCCAACGGCAAAATTAGCGCTAGTACGGTCCCACAGTTCTTTTGTTGGCACGGCTTAATTTTGGGCCTAACAGCAGCCCGAGTTACCTTTTCGTTGCTAACTAACCTGTACCCAAATAGAAGAGACGTTAGAGAAACCACAAAAAAAAAATGCCTGATAGTTTGCCTACCTTTACAACGTCAGTTCGGAATCGCCAGCAATTTTTATGAAATTTATGAATTTCAATATGGTCACCTGTACCATGAGGAATTAAAATTATAATTTTGCAACAAAATTAAATAGAATTTTCCTAACTCACCGATGATTCTCAAAAAAAAACAAAATTTCTTTTTACCGTCACTGTACGATCGTGATCGTGAAACAAAATTATCCAGCTGACTAGAGAGGGCATTGACCGCTTGCTGTCGGAAACCGATAATTATGAAGGCCTGTCGGCCAACCAATTCTGCGTTTTCCTACCCCTCCCTTTGTTTCCTACAGTCTCCACAGACCCTGTCTTTCTTTTTCCTATTAGAATTATATTTCTTTCTCTCTTTGCTTTGTTTTTATTTCCCCGTCATTTTACAAAGTTTTTGGAATGAGAGCGAGGGGTCTCTTAATTCCTTGTCGTCAAGTCGTGTTTGTGTTGTATCAATTCGTCTACATAAAATACATACATAAACTAACGATACCTAACATAGAGAAACTAACGTAACTTACAATAAAAAAATTATACCTCCCACTACATCTTTACGATCACCCACTAACTTGGAACACTTATGAATCGGAACGAAGAAAACTGAACGAAGGGGAAAGTGGATAAGACAAAACGTCAAAATCGACTTCGGGAAGTGCAACAGATGGACGCAAACATGGTAAGAATTTATTTAATTTTATTGTTTTATATTTATTTATTGTCTTTATTTTTCAGAAAACTGGCTAAATTTATTGCACAGCTGACTTGCAACTCTCGCATTGGAGTTTGACCTCCAAACGCGCATTGAATATGTGGATTATCAGCCAAAATCCAATGCGAGTGTTTGTTTACATTTTTTTTTTCTTTTATCTTTGTTTTTGTTATTTTCTTTCAGGTATTCTCCTACGTCATATCATTGGTAAGTTTTGTATTATTTCATCTAGGATGATTCTAATTATGTTTATTTTTTTATTTCCCTAGGTATGGCTCCGTAACAAAGTCGAAACAGCTTCTTCACCCAGCATAGAAGAGTTTGGCTGAGCTATACAAAAAACCTTTAAAAGAACACGAAAGTACAGCTCTTTATAAAAATCGATGAGATGCTTGTCCAATGTTTCGAGTCATCAACCAAGTTTCGGTGGCGGATAGCATGGATTGGACTATCAGCTTCATATACCACATTTACAAGGAACTTGCAAGACATGACGGAGGATCGACCACGGTCTGCTGCAAGCCTTGAAAAAAACAGCGATTTTCAAGAAACCCTGGATTCAGTTTCTGCCATTGAAAAATAAGGCCATAAGTATTCCAAATTAGATCTCTGCTAGGTTCCAAGATAAAGCATGAGACAGCTGAAAAACTGGCATCATGCTTGGGCACTTCGGTCAAGTAAGAACTACGACTTGAACATTGAAAAACCTTTGGACATAATACGGGAACAAAATTGGACAAAAACTTTCACAATTTGACAGAACATCGTTTGTTGATAGGACGTCTGACGCTTCACAGTCTCCCTAGAAAATGTACAATGATCTTAAATTTTAGAAATGCCGACTTAGCGGTCTAATGTGACAAAAAACTTAAACTTCTACCTTCAGGACATTGAAAAACTTGCCGATGCCTCACCGTCTTACATTTACAGGCTTCTGAGAACATCAGTATGACTGGACCGCGTTGTTCAAACGCAAAGGACACAAGGTGCAGCTAGTCCTTTTTCGACTCGAACCTAGAGGAACAACTCAAGAGTGGAAGACCTCGGCTAAGGTTTCGTTTAGAGCCTTAACGGTTGAGGCTAAGTTCCACCCTGGACTGTAGTAACTTATCCCCACTGAAGGGCATTATAAATGGGCCCACAAAACATGAGCTCAGAGGAGTCAACTCGACTTCAGAGTCTCAAAGGCAACTTTTATATCTTCTTTCGACTACCCCCAGACTTAAATTCAACAGAAAGCTTCTCAATTCAGCCCATGAAATCGTACAGGCCACCTAATCATAATCAAGTGATTGCCAGCCTCAGGCATGGAGACACTGCGCCTACAATTTCAGAACCAACTCCATCTGATCGAGTATAGAAACACACCCGCGCTCCAGTCAAGAAGGCACATCCTTGCGTCGTTCGCCATCAGAAATGAAATAAATAAATAACAAAAACACCAGCACATCCGCATCCTCTTCTTGGGAGGAGATATTACTTGCCCAAAAGGGTGGTATGGTAAGCTTCCACTTCCATCTGGCCAAAATCCATCCTGGCGAGAAGAAGAACTAGCCATGGCAGCAGCAGCAACAGCAGCAGCATTTTACTTTTTAATATTCATCCCGAATGCTGCTGCTGCTGGTACTGCTGTTGCTTCGGCTGCGACGAAGGTGGTTGGGCGTGTGCTTCTGGCTTCTGGGTTCGCAGATAAGAGAATTGCCCTGTCATCCCGGATGATATATTCGAGGGAATTTAAATTGGGCCAACAGGATTGCCGTATATAACGAGAGCGAACGAGTCTGCGACTGGGACACTTTCCACTTTCCATTCACTGTGGTGAGAAGAGATGAGACGTGTGAAGAAAAGATTTTTCGTGTTTTGTTTTTGCCACACGCATCCAATCTCTTGGCCATAATTCATTTCATCTTTCTTATCCAAGGGCTATGCGCCGTGTGCAACTGGGGACAAATACATGAAGACATCCTGGCGATTGCACGACAATTGCTCTGCCATTCGCCCTTCCACCCCCGGTGCGGCCGTGAGTAATTGTTTCACTATCAATCAAAACAAACAGTCTCGCACTCTCGGTTGGGAGAGAGAGGCTCCCTGCAAGAGGCAGTTATCCCAAGCTGTCGATGTCATTATAACTCAATTGCTCATATGGTGTGCTGGCAGGATTCGTTGCGCCCCATTTTCTTGAACACAGTACGAGAGAAATGTTGATGTTGTTACCACCAACTTCATTGTTGGAATTATTGAATCTAACCCCTTGCCCAGCGAGGGTATGAGTTCCAAATTGCTTTATGATTTTTTCGTGAGAGGTGGTTCGGTGCACACACACATGTAGTACGTTGCACGAGTATGGAACACCCTTGCGTTAATATGGAATCGCACACGAAATCACTTTGACCCCTGACGCCTTGAATGGTAGCAATTGCTCTCAATGGGATGTTGCGACCGGCTGAGTGAGCTATTAGCAGTTGGCGTCATATTGTTCTCGGAGAATAAGAACAATTTCGGGTGTGACTGTGAGCGGTTGGAGAGACTGGCGTCAGCATCAGGGACTTGAATGAGATAGGGCTTAGCAAGGCTTTTAATTATGTAAAGTGGATTATATCACATATGGGTATGACTTGATTTTGCTATTTAAACGCCACAAGCTGTTCTTTAAGCAATAGTCATTAAATCCGCTTTGCACGGGCACTTCCTTTGAGCTTACGCAGAAGTTGAAGGCTGCCAGGAAACCCCTAGACTAAGTTGGAAGAGGAAACCACCCTCCCAAGATCCATTCGTACACAAAACAAGTGCATTTGGGCATCAATAAAAAAAAGCGACGGACTGAAAACTGAATTTTGCAGGAGGACTAGCAGACCGGTATACATTTTTTAGAAATTTCCTTTACGTGAACTATTCTATACGACCCACTTTGCAAGAAAAGTTACATAAGAAGGAATGCGATGCGCCTCGCTATGAAGATACTGCGCCATTATCACATGAAAAAAACGTGAACGCCTCGAAATTAGGCTGCAGTTATAGCGATACGTAAAGTGCAACCGAAAAAGTTGAAACAGTATGGAAATGAGTTTTTTTTCGTTTAGGCAAACAGAAAAAATCTTTCACAAAAAATAATTGTCACTGGTCACATTCAAAAACTTAGTTTTCTTAAGTCGACTAGGTTGGTCTGGAATAGGTGTAACCTGAACGCAAAATTTTGATTGGTCGGGAACATCACTTTTCCTACGTCAGCCACATATGCGAAATTGCGAACTGTCCACTTAGTGCTCGGTCACAAATTTATTGACTAGATTCGTCGGCTACCCCTCCATAAACGTCAACTGACACAGCTGCGCATGTGATCGATCTTGGCCAACCAAAAGTGAGATACATCAAGTCAGTCAGCTGTCAGACTTACTAAAATAGGTACGTGAACATCACCACTGTGTTGTCAGTACAAACAAATCAACCACCATCGGAAAAAAATTCTTGACAGATGGAACAGTAAAGAAATGACACATTTCAGTGGAATGATTTGGTTTTGAATTAACTGAGAAGTTGATCAGAAAAAGTTGTTCGTACGGAGAAATGAGATAATTCTTTTTCTAGAAAATTTAAACATAAGTAATTCACTTTTTTTTTTTGATAAACTAAGTTTGTGGCGCAGTGGCTTAGAGTCAGTGTGTTGGATTACTAAGCGAGGGATCCCCAGTTCGAATCCCGAAAGAACCAAATTACATCTTAAGGTTTTTTTCCACTGCGCCACCTCTCGCGAACGTCTGACAAATATCCGAGAGTAAAACTGTCATGAATGAGCCGTTTGGACTCGGCGTACAATTGTAGATCCCTTCCATTCGTCCCAAAAATTTAAAACCCACACAAAACGAATGGTTGTGAGAAGCTAGGCCTTGGGTCCCACAGACCTTTCGCGGTAAAATATTTATTTTATTTATTTTTTAACTTCATAATTCATAAGCAACATTTTAAGACCAAGATTAAGTTCAAGCACTAACTTTAAGTGGTCAAAAAATGCAAACAAAAATGTTTTCGGTTTCGTTTTACGTATCGCTATAACTGGGGCCTTATCAAAAAGTCCACGGGCGCTTGTTGCGAAAAGGGCACCGGACAAACTATAAAAGGTATCTACTGACGGACTATTTTAAGTCGCACAATTGTCAAAAACCAAGTCAGCACATATTATTAGTCGGTTTATTCAAAAGAACATATGGCTCTAGAACGTGGTGTAAGATATCAAATTTAGGTCATCGGTAATAACTGATTTTTTGTAAATTTACCCAGAGTCTGAAGCACGATTGAAATGAAACTATTGGGATTGTTTGAGACTTGCAGACTAGCGGGGGTACAAGTAAAGCTCACGCTAAATAAAGCGCTTCTTCCAAAAAATTCGTTCAAGCACTTGCTAACAATTTGAATTAAGAATGTCACGTGTGCAGGTATCTCCGCAGTCATCTACGCATTTTCTCAGAAAAAGACTGTCGCTATTTCGTTCCACTCCAACAGAATAAACGACACACGGTACTGTTGCTGTGCGAGGAACACCGCAAACAGAACCAGGATCAAGAGCATTCGGGGCTTAAACTTGTCCATTCGATAAAATAAATTAAATTTGATCAAGGTTTTGCTCTGCAGATCCGCTCCTTAGAAAATCAGAAAACTGACTGATAGCTTAATTTTTTAAAAAATGTGTTGGCTCCCTTAGAAATCCTTTTTGTTTTGACTGATGGAGAATCTTTCGAGTAAAAGAAAGGTAAGAGTAGTAAATTTAAAAAAAAAACTCACATTTTGATCAAATGATGACTATAATACGCATGTCTTCCAGAAATGTCAAGAAATCTGTCAGAAAAAGTTTCATCGAAATGTGTTCGGTAATTTTCACGTGAAACGGTAACAAAGGCACCCCGCCCCATTAAAAATGAATAGAACGACAAAGATGTCTGCAAATGTTACAAAGACTGTCAAGTCAGATTAACTCCTTTCAACAAAGTGGTAAATTTCCCGTTTTTGGTAAATCTTCATCAAATTTCCTTGCGGAATCTGGTAGGACTCTTCCTTTTCTAGGATCAGAATACACGCTTTATTTTTCAGTGCAGAGGGTAGACCTATGAAATTGCAGTTGATAATTTTTCTTCTCTTACCGCGTTATGAAATCCAAGCTCTATTAGTTGCTCTCTACACCTCTGCTGCGAAAACGACAAGGTACGTGCTGAAAAGACTTGCAACAAAATGTTCTTGATATAACCTTTGTGCGGTGCAATGTTACTGTCCAAACGGTCAGTCATTATAGGAAACAACATTTACTTGGCTTATTACGACTAATTTCCCACCCCCTGTGGAGATCAATAATTTAAACTTGCCCGCGCCCCAGCCCACATAATTGATTAACTTCTGCCGTCATTCCCAGGCGATTAGCGAAACGCTATTTCTTTTCCCATAATAGTTCCAGTTCGATAAAAAAAAAACACTGACAACAAATCGGTGGAGGTAATTTCGCAATCTGCACACGAACTCGCGGAATTCCACCCCCACCGCAGCAACGACACAACTTCCATTAGAAAAGGTTAAGTGGCCTTCTTGGCTTACATCACCTCGTCGGCCCTTTTTATTTTTTATTCCGTTCCAGCACTGCGAAGTAAAATTGGTGCATTATGATGACTGACTTGCGAGTTTTTCCGCACACCAAGCATCACGAGAGAGAGAGTTTCTTCTACTTCCTTAGAACTGCAGGTGCTGGCACAGGCACTCATTCCACCCCCACCCCCCCATGACGAGGAAAACAATGAATTAGCGCCATGCACCCCGTTTTGTGATTGGCATGTGAAGCCTGCCAGGTGATTGCAGTGCTTACACACAACGAATTGCATTGCGCGCCGGGCTACGAATGACTTTCAGCCAATTAGTGTCGCGTGCGCTTATCAATGCGGCATGGAATGGAATGCAAGTACAGGGAGTACCAATATTCGAGCGCCCCAGAGGCTCTATCTTCTTGCAACACTCTTGGAAAGTATACGAGTTATGGACACATGCGGATCAAGGCTCTGTTGCAATTTGTGTAATTAGTTTGAAATTGCTTCCAGAGATGATTGCTGGTGGAATCGAGAGCTTTGCGATTCATGACCGGGTGCGTGCACATGTCACGTCATGATTTCTCTGGTAATTTTCCCTGCAAGTCAAGGGAAACTCTCGCATTAGATACGTTCTGGCATTTTGCCAAATTGTTCGCTGTCATATATGAGTTGCGAACTTTGTTATTTTAGAAAAAGTGGATACAATTGATTGGTAAGTAATTTATGTAATCGAGGTCATGTCGTAAAATTGCTAAGAAGTATTTTAAGCCTTAATCATGTATCATGAGATATTTGGGATCCAAAAGGATCTTTTTTCCAAAACTATTTTGTTTACTAATCATGTACAAATGTAGTACATATTTACAAACAAATCATTTTTTGGTTTTTAACATCAACATCAACAGCACTTGTAAATCCGAAGAAGAAGACATATAGCTTAAAGTTCGATTAACAGGAGAAAATCCTCAATGCCCTGTCCTGGGACCTGGGTCTTATGGAGAACACCGCATGATATAAGAACACAGAGGCCGATCGAGGTTGAAAATGACCAAAAATTCAACAGAAAAATCAGAAAGATGTAGCCTTGCCTATTAAGATCAGTCCTGAAAGTGGCTTCTGGAAATACCAAAGCTATGGAAGCTGAACATCAATACCTGTTGTGGTGAGTGGTGTTTGTTCAAAACTCTGACTATACAAATATTTAAGTATGCTGCCAAGAAGGACTCGACTAATGCCAAAAATGAAGGGACCGGGACCGAAACAAGTTGCTAGAACCCTACCAACCAATCAAGGCCTTGAAAAGATATCATCAACGCACTGTGAGCAAGCTGGATAAGTTCAAATTCAATGACCTGTTATTGGAAAACCCTTTAATAGTTTTGAATGCTCTGACTCGTGGCATTTTATTTCACGGTGAATGCTTTTTGGAGCACAACAAGAACGGCTGAATTGTAAAGCTTTTTTATGACAGTTTTACTCTCGGACCTTCGCAGTGGAAACAACCTTAAGATGTACAAACATCCATTTGTGCACTTTAAGCAGCCTTCTGCAAACAAATCAAAGACTCCTGCCCGGTTGTTCTAAAACCTTCAGGAGTGCGAGTCATCCTCAAGTGTCCGTCTTTCGGCAAACCCAGATAAATCCATCATTAACCCACACTCAGTGCTCTTAACAGAAACTTTCCAATCCCAACAGACAACAGGACGAGGGGATAACATATATCCATACATACCTACAACGAGCAGCAGGAGAGACAACAAAAAGGAAACAAAAAACCGACTTACTGAACAGAGAACATTGCAATAATCCCGACAGAGCAAGCTTATTAGTTGTCCCGTGGGACTAATCAAACCGAAGGCACCATATGCAGTCGCTCCAGTTATATGTGTTCATTCTATTCTTCTTCTATTACCCCAAATGACTAATGTAATGGAATCACAATACCGGCGAAATGCCGCCACCCTTAGCCTGGTCTGGTGGTAAGGGGGTCATCCTTCCGATGTGGCCTCTGGAGAGGGTGGGTGTGGGGCACAACGCCACTGACAAACAAACAAACAAACAGCAGCAACAGCAAAATCTAGAAAACAAATCCTTGCATCAACAAGGACAACACAACACTGAACAACCAAACAATGGGAGAGGGAAAAAAAATAAACAACAACCGCAGCAATCTTCCAAAGCGACTTTCGAGGATGCTGAGTCTTGCTGGCGGCGCACGGGCCGCTCGTATCCCCTTGTATCTATGTGTGTAATGACTAAGCAAAATGATTAATTGCCCATGAGTTTTGATCGCACACAGTGTTTCCGTATATCCTAGATGGGGTTGGGTGTATGTAGGGGATGGCGATAAAATACAAAGCACCCACATTCGGAAGGGTTGCTGAAGTAAAGATTACCGAAAAAGGATACATTTACCTATTCTCGATTGTAACTCATCCGCTGGACATTTGCAAATCCATCGCGCGCGCGGATCTCTCCCTCTGTCTGACTTTTGCTTGGCAAGGACTCGGATTTCATTTGTCGAGATTGTCTCACCGAATTTACATAATTTCGTCATATCTATGCCGAGGACGTTGCCGAGAATTGTATATACACATGTGACGGTGTGTGCACAATTAGTCGTCGCACAAGGGGACCAAAAAATCAGGACATTTGGTCAGACTTTTGCTGAGGAAATTAACTTGTTCAAACGGTATTATTGTCGCACAAAAAAAAACCAGAGCAATCCTGCAAAGGAGGAATTTATTAATATTTTCTCATACCTCCTGCTCCTTGTCAGAGCTAATTCACAAGGATAAAACACGAATATTAGGCAGGATGGAGCAAAGCTTATACGCTTCTCATGCGAGGATACACATATTTTTCTCTCCGCCTCCTTATCGCAGTTCGTGTCTTCCTCCCACTGGCATGCATTACGTTACGATTTACGTGCGTAGCTCATCGTGTTGGGCGGAGATAACTTCATCTCTAAGCTCAACATGTTCCAGCCACTATACTGGCGAGATGAGGGAAAAGAAAGCGAAAAACAGGATCTATCGGGGATTTCCTATTCTATTATTGGCATTAGGCCGGGTCCTGTGTGTTATGCATTTAAATTGCGTGCTTTTCTTGGGAACGATTGCTTTTATACTTTATGAAGGTGGAAATCCATATTAGTCTAGGACCTTCCTCTGCTCTTACATACGTTGCATGCGTTATGTTCTTGTGTGAGTGTGTGGGTAGTTTTCCGAGGGTTTTTGCTTGGAATTCCAACGCGTGTACGATGATGGAACGAAATTAGTTTTACATGTTCAAATGGATGGATGGATAATTGCAAATGATGCGTGCAATTGATGTCCCTATAGTGGGCCAGAGAGGTTGAGGCTTTTGTGTGCGTTCATATGCAGTGGGCTTTCGTTTATTGGCATCATAAGTAAGCCGGCTATTAGGGACAATTTGGATTCAACGTATAAGAGACTGCGGTGAATTTGAAGTAAATTTGCGTTTTTACGGATATCCCGGTGGGTTTGGACTATCGTTGGATGTGGCTCTTGATTACGGACCGTTTAACTGGGTACACTTTGCCGGGGCATATAAAGTTCAGTTGGTTTATGAGACGGACGGTAAGTGGAATAGTTTGGCCATCTGAAGGATTTTTCTTGCGTTAGATATCTTTGCCACTAAACAAGTTCCACTCCTGTGTACTCGGGTCTTTATATGAGTGGATTTACTTTAAGATGGTAGTTTGAAGGTGTTTAGGAAAAAACCTAAGCAATCCGAGTGTCAGTGAAATATAAAAAGTCAGGTCGACTGTACCCCCTCATCTAGTAGGCATATCACATACCCTTCTATAGGAAAAAAACATTTTGCGCGTGGCTATTTGGAATTTATGGGTCATTCTAGACAAGCTAAATATAGTGAGTGTGGCAAATAGGGCCCACCACTATAACGTCCTTAAGTAGGTAGAAAGCGCAGGTAGATACAAACTAATTCATTCCAACCAAGTTCAGACTAGTTTTGTCTCATTCATGGCTCGAAGGATGTGGAAGATATTGATAGTATTCGCTTTTGTCCGTAGTAGGCCATATTTGAAACGCGAAAGAATCGATTCGCTCTCTCACAAAAAAAAACACGACCGCCATGGGTTAAGAAAGACATGATGCGAACAATTATTGCAGTTCATAGAAAAAACAAAGATTGGGCATATTTAGCACTTTGTTGAAAAGAGAAAAATTGAATTTCCTTAAGTTTTTGTTTTAATCTTTTTGTTAAGTTTATTTTTATTATAAAAACTATAAAAGATGGAAGTAGAAATAATTTCTACGACTTAATTAAAAAAACTAAATGAATTCGACTTAAATTCATGGTTTTATTTAAAAAATTGTTAAGAGTGGGTATTTGCCGCACTTACTCTAAGTGTTCAGCTTCACTTATACCTTCAACATCAACTGTGTCCATTGTGTCCATTACGGGAACCATGAGTGAAATACCTTAGGGCAACAAAATGAAGCCTCTATTTTTTACAGCACGGAAGACAGCATGTCCCATTTGAACCACATTGACTGTGCATGCATTGTAAGAATTCTTACATTTCTATTATGGCTACATAAGGGTTTTCCAATAAGAGGTGGTATTCAAAGAAAAATGCCATTTTTTGATCGGATATTTATTTCATAATAAAGAGGAAGGTATGCCGTTAATAATGAAAAACAACATCAGCCAAATGGCCACCACGACCACGCTTACAGGACCATATCCTTTTCATGAAATTTTCCATAACAAAATCGCAAAGTGGCTGCCCTATGTCCTCGATAGACTCACGAATTCCATCCTTGAGGTCTTGAATCGACGCTGGGCTGTTGGCGTACCCCTTATCTTTCACGATGCCACAAAGGAAGAAGTTGCAAGGTGTTAAATCATAAGATCTCTGTGGCCAATTGTGATCACCTCTTCGAGAGATAACACGGTCCGGAAACTTTTCCCGTAAAAGATCAATGGTTTCGTTGCTTGTGTGGCACGTAGCGCCGTCTTGTTGAAAGTAAACGTTGTCCAGATCGCAATACCATCGGCCATAAAAAATCATTAATCATGCCCAATTCCGAAGAACGACGAGGAATGGACAAACCTGGGTTTTCTTCAACACTTTGGGCTACAGCAGCAATATTCTCAGTTGTTCTTGAGCGACGTGCATGAGTTTTATTCTTCACATCACTAACTTGTCCCAACAGCTCGAATTTTTCCCCCAATTTCTGTATTGCGGTCCGACAAGGTGCTTCACGACGACCCAAAAATTCTTTAGTTTTGCGAACTGTGACTGAAAAATTTTCACCATTTTTGTAGTGAAGTTTTATAATTTCAATGCGTTGTTGAAGCATATATCGTCCCATTTTTAGTAATGGCATAGTTTCCTATTGTCAAATGTCAAAAAATAACAGCTTCAAAAGTGACAGCCACCCAAATAGCGGGCTATTCAAAATAACACACCTAATTTGGTTCTGGTGTTGCCGACATGTTTCTGTGGCCGGGGCAACCAAATACATCCTTCGACCCAGTCTCTTTTTTACAACCGCAGCGATCCACCTCTCCCTTCGTTGGTACTGTCAAATACATTTTGACCAATAGAAAATTTGGCTTCACATTTTTGTCGTATTTCTTTTGCAATCTGGGGCTATTGATGCTGATAAAATCGAACGATGTTGTCCGGCGTTGCTAGATAAGAGAATAGGAAAATTAAAAGTGCTTCGTCGCACTATGGTATGCCTTCTAAAATTCTGCACAATGATGTTTTAAAGGTGCGCACCATTCTTTGTGTGGCGCCGTTTGACTCCGGGTTGAAAGGCGCCGAGGTCGCGTATCGAATAGAGTTCATTCGGCAGAACTGTTAAACTCCTTCGATGCAAATTAGGAACCATTGCCCGACACCAGTGTTCTGGTAGTCCTTCTAAGGCGAAAATCGTTTACAAGGCATGGATCGTTGCATCCGATGTTGTTGATGACATTCTAACTACGAAGGGGAATTTGGATTTTGAGTCGACCACAATGAACCACATATGATTTTGAAAAAGGTCCGCCAAATTCAATGTGGGCTCTTTCCCTGCTAGCGTTAACTTGACATGCGGCACATTGGGACACCAATTTTATAGGTTTCGTCATCATCAATACACTGACTCGTCATAAAATCGTAGATCCATTCCATTTGTTTAGTTGGCTTAGGTGGTTGCTTTCCCTCCATCCTGATGAGGGAAAAACACAAGTAGCGCTTAAGCGCCGTTTTGAAACCACAACTAGTAGAACATGGAGATAAAAAGGGTGACGTATGTTATGGTAGCTCAAAACCAGCCTTCCATTTATCCAAAACAAAAAATTAAACTCACACAAAACGAGTGATTCTTAGAAGCTACCCTCATATGGAACTTATATGCGTCATCTAAATATTTTTAAAGCGAAATTTTGACATCAAACTGGGCTGGAACTACCCATTTAACAAATTGCCTGTCACTTGCTTCCACAGCGATCACCAGTCATTTGTGTTAACTACCTTAGATTTGCCTTAATTGCAACTCATAGCGGACCGTAATTATTATCCCTTGTACACCAATCAAAAATATTGGCACACCAATTTGCCAGTCCACTGTCAACCATCGTCCGCTTGCACATATTCCACACACAATACCTACCTAGACCACACTTTCAATATTCAGATATCAGATTCGAAGTGCGCCGCGACAACCAACGTGTATATTCCCGGAATAATAAAGCAATCAACTGTCCCGATTCCGATGCCGCCCCACCCCGAAAATAAAATAAACAAAACACACAAAAACAAAACCCAAAATCAAACAAATATATTCACACTTTCGCAGTTGAACTACAGGACGCTGCTGCGCGCATCTCATCATCATCATCGTTCGTATACGAGAAACAGTCTTTTGCAACTAAAGTCAGCTCTTCTATATGGTAGATGGAGGACACATCCTGGATTCAGATTGCACGCCGGCTGTATACGCGATTTATGAAACAATCTCTTGCAATGCATAAATAACGCGACAGCTAAATGTCTCGCAGAATGTTTTCTAGTTGTCCGACGACTTGGCCGATGTATAAATAAAAGCTACGACCAGTCTGTTGCAACATGAGCCTTGTTGGCTGGCTGGCTGTATATGTATGAGCGGGGCAACATCATCACCGGACATATAAACAACGAGTATTTGTCGTTTGCAGCCAAGTAATTCAATTATTGTAGCGCTCTTGGGAAGATTGCAGAGCAGGAATCGAGGCACTCTCTTCGACGTCGAATTTTATAGAGATACTCATAGCGGGATGGATTGACTCTGGATTGATTGTGCTTGGGTATATATTGGGTCGGTTGGGATTTGTTTTTTGGTGGCATGGAATGGATCAGCATCAGATGAAGGCTGGCAAGTTCTTTTAGCCGGTCATTTTCGTTTTGTTTCGCCTTGTACCGCATATCGGCTTTTGTTTTATCTTCTTCTGTATGCGCTTATCCATAAGGATGGCGATGGATGACAGTTGGTTTAGTACTTGCAGGAATTATTGCGCTTTAAAGTTAAGCTAAAGCATTTCTGCAGTCATTTCGAAAAGAGAAATGTCACTGATGGCGGCTGATGGGTGTGCAGTGGAATTTTGTGTGCACTTGAATATACAAGGATCTAGGAACTAGAAAGACATTCGGCCCTAGCGAGGTAGGTATAAGTCGGAACGGAAAATTTTCCGATTTCATACGATTCGGAGGTTTTTTGTTTCTAGGTATTCTTCGGAACATCTATTTGGAATATTTCTCCGACATTTTGTAACGCATATCGGCAAATTACGTTGAAGTGCGATGTAGCGCATTTTTTTCTTCAATTTTTGACAGCTAGGTTCCGATATCCTTCGATAGAAATTGGTTGCGGAATTTGTTTACGATTTGGATTTGAGTCTCTGACAGAGTATGCGTTGCGGAGAATTTTCCGTTCCGACGGATACCTCGCTAGGGCCGATTGTATGGAAAAATGCAAAAGGTGCATGTAGGCCAGTTCGCAGTTCAACTCTTTTGTTTTTCGTTGAATACTTAGTTTCAGTCAGTGCTGTGGATGAGAGGCGAAAGTTCTGAGTGGGGAATCTTACATAGTTTGTCTATGGGAACAGATCTTTTGACAAGATATTTACTATGTGTTGCATTTCCTTCCTATGTATCCATTCACCCCTGCTTATTTTGAAAATGAGTTGAACCGATTTGACTCCCAACTTCTCTACAGCTCTGCTTATGAAATCCCATACAGCCATCTGCATATGCAAGTAGGTAGTTGCCCAGACTTTTGGAAGAAAGTCCTTTTGGTGTTGGCTGGTGCGAGTTTTGTAAAATTTCCTCAAGTCAGATATAAAAAATGTCAACAAATTTGTCCAAATCTTTATTAAATATCGATGGACTTGGTAAGATTACCTCAGAACTTTGTGGAACGTTTTCCATTGTCAATCTGGAGCAGCATGTTTTCTCCTAATAATTAGAAAAGCGGGACTTATTGGGTGTTTGTCTTAGTTAGGACCCATCAAAATGACAGCGGCCAAGAGATCAAGCGAAGAATGTCTTTTGCCAACCGCTATTTTTTCGGCCCTCTCTTATAGAACCGGTGAGATATTGTACATGTCCTTTATCATTCATGAACCCTATCACCTATGAAAACCAGCCCGACGATTATTTCAATCCACCCCTGAAGGTCTACGAAGTACAGAAATATCCTTCTTCCGGTGGCAACTACACCCATCCTATCACCTCAAGGAGTTGACAGTGTAGCCATGGCCTAATGGTGGCCGTGACCAGAGCATCGTAGTTCGCAAGAAAGTAAACAAAAAACGTAAGCTTCTCAGAGCTATAGTCGGGGTATGGGTAGAACCTCAGATTTAAAACACGCTTCATACGTTTCGTATGAATAAAAACCAATTTGAGTTAGTTCCAACTTTTGACATGTTCGAAAAGCAAAAAAAAATGCTTATCAGGCAAAGAAAATGCTATGCAAATTCTGAGTCTGCTATTAAGTTGACTCAGACCTTTTGCTAAATATTTTTAACAACAAAAAATTTAAGAATTGTGAATTGTCGATGTTTTGTTTATAAATATGTAGTTGAATTAAGTTTGGTTCGTGCAGGAAAACCAACGGACTCCTTTAAACGAATGGGTTTATTTCCCGTTGCTTTCAATTTGTATCTTTTTAACAATTTTGTCTGGCGTGTACCAAATTGAGCATTTAGACAATAAAAAATCATACATTTTAAGCGTATCGTTTTTTAAAGGTCTTGGTATTTGGTGCTTGGGATTTGCTTAGCAAAATCTTCTATGGCCTCATTTGATCACTCTTGGGAGTAGGCGAGGTAGATGGAAGTTCCTCATCGTCTGCTGAAATTCAGAAGAGTCGCTCTATTATTTTTTTCTTTTCAGTTTTTCTTTTGAATTTTTTTGACTTTTAATAATTTCCTCAAAAAAATTTGAAAATAAATTCAAAATAAACAAACCAACAGACAGTTGTCACTTGTCACTTGTCAAGTTTGACAGAAATTACAAGGAAGTACACGTACAGCGATCAGCGAATTAAAAGCTAATTTCGAATTTTCGAAGCAAACTAGATTTTTATTCATACCGATTCAAAGCATTTGCTAAGGGTTGTTACTTTGCTAAAACCTTTTGCTCAAAGCAAATGTTTTTATTCAAATACGACCCATTATATGCCAATAACAGAATTTTCTTAGTCCGCTTTAAAATGCAAAGAAGAAGCAACTTACTACGGCATTGGTACTTGGTTTGACAATATAGAGTAAAATGGAAGTTATCATAGGTTGAGGAGGACTTCACCTTTACCCTCTTACCTCTCCAAGCTACCTCTAAAATTATAAGCTTTTCGCTTTGTAGGAGGATCCCGTCTCAGTATCTCTTTCTATGTTTCGAAAGCTGTACTGGAAAGAAAGCTTTAGAGAAAATATCTTGAAAGCTGTGGTTCCCTATGAGATAGCATGAGGAGCTCATGAGGCTTACAATCTTTCCTGATGTCTTTTTGGAGGTCCTAGAAATCCACCTCGCCTTCGACTTCCTAAAATATTGCAGAGTTTATCAGACCGACGCGACACGCGATGACGTCGAGCCTTTGACTGGTTGCTAAGTACGATATTGCAAAGAGAGTGCATATCTGCAGTCAAGGCTATCAGTACCTACAATCTTACAAAACATTGCAGCGTTATTGTGGCTTGTCAAATACCGACTGTCAACAGCTTCTATAAAATGGGGAAAACTGCTGCAGACACCTTCCGTTGTACCAAACAAAATGGACTCGGATTTTTATATCTTTGGAACTGCCTTACTTGACCTTACCTAACCTGTTCCGATTGACCAAAACTTGTCCGTAAAAAAAGCTGCTAGAGTTCGCCTTTCTAAATGACGGCCACCATGCGTTTCAGTATCCGTTTTCAAGACCAAGCAACCTTTAAAGTAACACAATCGACAAGGATTGTGTAGAGACTATTCCGGGATTAGCGATCCGACAAACAGTTTACACCGAACTCAGGCTTTCACAGTGAGTAGGTATATCAGAAGGAGATGGAAAGAAGCTCTTCCATTCGTCATTAAATAAAAAAGAGCTTATTCAAACAAAAAGGTTTTGAGAGGCTTAGGTTCCCATATGGATCTATGGTTTACTTTATTTATACATCACAGTCACATCTTCTTGGACTTATGTGCAGGCACCTTAAGTCCAATTGCTTCCCCTTATTTGACCTCTCGCTGCTTTCCAAACCCTTCTTGAGTACCATCATCTGATTGATAATCCGCAACATATAACCATCTGGAACTTCGAACTAATTAAATGCATTATCCTCTAGTCTTGCAACAAAGCTTTTGCCGACCAAATCCCATCAAGCAAGTTGACTTAAAAAAAAGATGGAGAAAAAACGTCACCAGCGACTGCGCCCTTAACCACAGATACCTATACTGGACCGCACATATCACATGCCGAGGGGCTCCTCGGCCCCACAAAGTATTACGATGGGAAGCACATTTTTTATGCGTTTATGCGATTATTATACGCTCCCGAGGCACTTTTTGCACCCACCTCGTCATCGGTCGGCCTGTTTGGCGAATCCGCCGACAAACGAATTATAAACGCGCGGACTCACAAAACATCATGTTTCCAAGTCGGATTTGAGAAATAGTTATACGCCAAGCATCGGTATTATTTCACATTGTGCCACCATCCACTCTCCATCCATCCATCCATCCGTCCCATCCATATAGCCGCACTGATATGACGCGCGGCAGCGGCAGCAGCAGCGGCGAATGACCATGATGATGATGACGACAATGATGGCAGACCCCAGGTCCAGTGGTGGAGGTTACCTCTGTCCAGTGTGTCCACTCCAACTTGCCACTAAAATATATTAAACAATGACACCAGCTTCAGAAATCACGACATCTTGCGGATGGCCAGCATACAGCCGTCCCGCGATGACAATAACCGCGGCGGCGGCGGCGGAGGGCACTCGGGCATGATATAAAAATTTACGACAAAAATCTCCACCAAAGCAAACACATGCTCCACATACTTGCCGGACATTTATTGGAGATAACTTCTTAGGGTACCATAAATAAAACATAATCCTCGCGCGGCTCGGACGTGGACGACTTTTTTTTCGTTGCCCCCTGTGCCAAGAACGGCGAAGAAGAGAACTGGTCCACTGATGGTTCCTTAAGCGAGCCGATTGATGGTGCAGTTTGGGACCGTTTTCTTTTGCTCGCTGGCATAATTTTCCACCCGATGATGATGACGACGGTGACGACGACGGGCAGCGGTTTAGTGTGCGATGAATTGAGCCGCCACCGCGCACTGTTTAAGTTCGGCGGGATTTTCTTGTACAACAAATCGCTTGCGAAGATCCACCATCCACCATCCAGAGATACTTCATAATAATTTCTAATCAGCAAAAAATTCCGACCGCATCCATCGACTGACTGAGCGACCGACCCATCATAATCGTACGGGGATCGTAAATCCTTTCGCTGTTGTTGTAGGTACACTGACCTGGGGTGAGATTGGTTTGGTTTTTGCTGCCACACGACAGCGAAAACCAAAAGAAATCCTCGTATTATATTCAATTAAGGACGAAAATCCCTGAAATAGGAGAACGCAAAGACAAACAGTCCGAATTACATTGAAACTCTAATTAAGAGCACTGTTCACTGTATAAGCTCTTTTTTTTTGCTGTTGTTGTTGTTAAGTACACTTGCCGATGGCGGCATTAGCAGAGGCTGTCGACAACCCTTTTGCTTTTGGTTTATGACATTGATGACACTGGGCGGATGTCCTTAATTGACGAACTCCTCGTCCAGGCGCATGGAGCTGAGGTATTGGGTTACATGCATGTGTTATGATGGGGGGACGCATTACAAAAGGGGTTCCGTAAATGTTGGCAAATAAGTGTTTGTCTAAACGGTTATTTCGTCATTAAACGAAGGGCGGTCGTTTTAAGACGCGCAAATGATTTTAAAGGACAATAAAAGTAATTAACAGAATGGGGAAATATGGTGGACGAGGGATAATAGAGTAATGGTCCTCTTAATTTGGAAGCAAGTATGGTTAGCATATTGACTATAATGGTGGGTTGTCAGACTTTATTCAGAAGCAACTGTTGATGGGGTGGGAGATGATTTTTGAGAACCTTTTGGACGGTCAATGCTTTGTCGTTTCTTTTGGGCACTTTTTGTTGGGAGACTTTCTGTTGGATCACCGTTCGCCATTAAAATGATGATAACTGACGAAATTTCTATACCTAACTGCGATTATATATAGCCTTAACTGGCCTAAACTTTGCTTCCAATAAAAATAAGGAAGGTCGCCCGAAGCTTTCTCGCTCATTAAAATGTTGGTTGGTTTTTTTAGCCACGAGCTTCTCAAGACCAAATTTTTGTTTTAGGTTATCGTATGAGTGTGTTAGTGAGTCGCTTTTAAGTGAGCTTAGCTTTTGGACACATGACGTAAATATACCATCAATCTTATGCCGTATCCAAATTGATAAAACTTTGGCAGCATGTGGGTTAGTGGAAGGCGTTACCTGTGACGTCTGACGTGTGATTTCTGCTTTTCTGAGGATTGAAACCCAATCCCCTTGCTCGGTAGTGGCACTCTAGATTACCCACAATTAGAAAGAGACAATTGAAATGAAAGACATTTTAACAGGGAGGGAAATAGTGAGATCGGAGTCTCAAACAAGTTCTATTGGTAGAGTCGAAGCGGATGGACGTTTTGTCCTTATATTAAAGCTCTAAATGAAGTTTTGCACTTACAAGTGCTATCACTTTAGTTCATGCCCATGTGATAATTTTTTGAATGCAAGTTTTCAAATATTTAAATAATAATAAAATATATATAAAATATTTTAAGTTTTCAGTGCAACTAACACTTTTCTACTCAATCAAAATCGACCCTGTCTCGCTGTTTGCTCAAGAGAGGATGCAAATATACATAAACTTAAAATAAAAACAAATACTTTTCAAAAACGATCCTTATACGATTATAGAGTGTCTGTCCTGTTTGTCCGCTACAGATTTCCACAATGTTTATCCGACTTGATATCTATAAACCTTCATACATCCCTGGATTTTCTGGGAATGTTTTTACCATCATATGAAGAGATTTCGGATTAGGGAGCGTGGCACCTTCCATGCAACAGACATTAACTTTGGTAAAAAGAATTATATATTTCTGCAAAAATTGCTACATGCTTAAAAATACTGCAATATGAGGGCGCTTTTGAATAAAGGGGCGTGGTCCCTCATATAAAATAAAATAAATAAATAAATATTTTGGCGCGACAGGTCTATTGGACCCAAGGCCTAGCTTCTCACAACCATTCATTTTGTGTGGGTTTTCAATTTTTGGGACGAATGGAATAAGGAATCTACAATTTTACTCTTTCATGACAGTTTTACTCTCGGATGTTTGGCAGATGTAATTTCGGGACTCGAACCTGGAACCCCTCGCTTAGTAGCCCAACACACTACCACTAAGCCACTGCGCCGACGGTTCCTCATATACAAAAATATATTCTTTGCCTCATTTCTCGAATATGAGAGTTTAAGTTGTCAAATATGGAGCCTTGATGTGTATTGCTTTAACAAATTATGTTGCGAAAAATGGTGAGCGAAATGACAACCGGCTGAAACTGTAATCCTTGCAGACCCATCCATATTAACTTTCATCCGACTTATATGAAATTTGGAGCCAAGTTCATTTAGGTCTATAAACACTAGAAAAAATATTTTAATTTGGACTATGTAATTGGGAAAAGGACACACACTTTTGTGTGGCTTTGAGTAAGAATTTCGGTATACCAGTAATTCACTTTATTCTTTTTTTTATTTTATTACATTTAAAGTTTTACAAAACAAAAGGAGCTCAAAAATTCATAAAACTCCAATGATTTGAAATAAGGAACGGAAAATTAAATTAACAAAAAAAAAAATCATTAGACTTGTTCTGAAATATGGAATATATTTGGCACTGTTTTTCGAGTGCGAAGGTTTTTAATCGACAAACCCGAGCTGTTGTAAGTTTGTCTACAATTAGCCAATGCTCTGCGCCATCCATTCTCTTGCTGTTTCCTGGTAAGGCTGAGTCCTGCTAGCTGGAAACATTTGAGTGGTTTTCATCGCTGCTTCCAAATGAGTCTATTTCTTCCCTCTTCCTTTTTGGAAAGGATAGAAGGGCTTCAGCTATCTCCAGCTAGAAAGATAGGAGGTTTTGTATAGATTTTTGTTGGTAGTTTCTTTGCGCTGAAGTCTCTTTTATATTGCATCCATGAATTCACTACGACCTAGTCTATAAAATGCAGCGCTTCCTTCAAAGTCCATTTTTTGGATTTTATCCCAGTCCTGCAGTAGGCCGTCATCTGTTCGCATACATCAACTCCTCAAATGTTGTTATTATATCCTTTAACTATAGCAGGGCATGAGACATTTACGCGAGATCTTTGCCCCTTACTTCATCTAGTGCGACGCTACTTGCGATTCAATTTTTACCGATTGCAACTTATGATACGTTGCGAACTGCGGAGATTTGTTTTACTAAAATAAGCAGTTTCTTTAATGAAAATATTTCTTTTCCCTATTGCATGCAAATTTATTGTCCAGAAGGCACATTAACACTGGCATCAGTCCGCACTCCGACTTAGAAGGAAATATAAAATATCTTAGTAATCCTAAATAAAACCCTCACCTATAATGCTCCCGCTCTGCTAGGTCAAATTTTGCGGCTTTAATCGTATTGATCAAGTAACACATGCATCTGGTGCAGCGACATCATATTCTAGTTGAAAATTAAAAAAAATACTACCCAAAACAAACTTCACGATGGACAGATACACGAAGTAGTTAAAGACTTTTTATACCTGGGCTCCACTATCACTTTGCATCGGCGCAGAGATAAAGCGAAGAATCACTATTTTCAATCTAAGAAGTAAAGCCCAGTCCTGCTGTATGGTGCAGAAGCATGGACCTTGTCAAAAGCGGATGAAAATCTTCTGGGATGCTTTGAGAGAAAGATTCTTCGGGGAGAAGATTCAACGACGAACTATACGGGCTACACAGCGACGCTGACCTAGGCAAAAACTTGAAAATACAACGGCTGAGATGGCTGGGACACGTGGACAACAACGCACCTGCCCGACGAGTCTTCGAATCCACCCGTGGAGGGATAACACAGCAGAGGAATACCCCACCTTAGGTGGCGCGCACAATTGGAGTACGATCTCAACCAACTTGGTGTGCGAGGGACCGAGCTGGCTGGAGGGGCTTGTTAGTTTAGGCCGTGGTCCACCCCGGACTGTAAGCACCACCAAAAGTAAAGTAAACCCAAAACAAACTTACTTACTTAACTTCCATCTTCCAGGAAAACATCCCAAATAGCACTTATGCTTAAGAAGCTACTCCCCTACAGCTCTTAGGCTATCAGTAGGTATATTAAACCTAATATGAGAATCCTGCTATGATTACTCTCCAGTCCTGTCAGACTACATTATGGGTTTTAAAATAAATTGGTTTCGGACAAAAACTGGTATGGAACTTATTCAATTTTATCTTATATCTAAACAGAGTATAGTCATTCGGCGATACCAATAATAGTTTTTAGTGTCCAGGCTAAATTTTTCGAGCTCACAATGACGAAATTTTCAATACAAAATTTTATTTTGTGACCTATAGAAAATATATAAGTTGAAGGTTAAAAATGATTATTATTAAGGCCCATTGTTGACTACCTTATGAGGACTTTCAGATCTTCTCAATGCTGGCATTGAATCATTCTTTGTCGTCACTTACACTCAAAACTTAGGAAACAGAAACATGAAAGGTAGAGTTATCCATATGCAAGGACCGTTTTTAAGATCAAGGTGTTTATCACGGAAGTCAGAAAAGTATAGAGAGGTAACCTCAGGCACTGTAAGGCCTAATATTTAAAAAAAGCAAGACGTGTGTTTATGTCGAACTTTATATTAATTCTGGTGCATCTTGCTCCTTTAAAGTTTTTAAAGAAGACAAATATTTCATTAGCTCTACAATTCTTATACAAAGCTGAATTTGAATGTTGTAGAAAGTGAACTGCACATAAGAACGGCCGTCCTTACTCTCATTCGGGAAGTGTTTTTAAATATCCTAAGCTGTTGTCGGTCAAGTAAGCCTTAATCCCTATGCAAACGGTCACTTGGAATTAGCTCGCGACGAGAGCCCAACACCCTTTGCCGAAGTCGACATTCAATGACAAATTCATACGCTCATGCCCACACCAGCTTGACGGCAGCAAGTCCTTGACGAATCCTTTTTGTTTATCTAAGATGTATTACCGTTTATTCCGTACAACTATTGCAACCATATCCAATCGCTTTTAGATGCTTACGCTGCTGATGGCCGACTTATGCGCTCGCCTATAATCCCTACATGGCGATTCATAATCCCTTAAGCCATCCCTCCCATCAAGCTAGCTATATACTTTCGTAGCGATACATTCCTCAATATTCAAGTGTGCAGCATTTTTCTCAACCCATTGGAAACGTGTGTGCGTGTACTCTCGGCAACCTTCAATGCAGCCGCTGACATTTATGGTGTGCAACTCTGCCACATCCCTAATTGCAATCACAATAAATCTTGTCAATTAAATTATTAAACGAATTCAAGAGTACGCTCGACGTTGCATACATGTACACTCAGTACTTTTACAATTATCGGGCATTTTATCACCTTGACTACAACTGCCGATGCCGACCGGCTTGGTGGTGTTGCTACTGGTATACTGACTGCGCGCGTATAATTAAAATGTCTGCACTCACTTAGTGCATTCCGCCGCACGGTGGCAGCAGCGTCCGAAGACTTTTCGACCTCTCATACCCGGACGGGCGACGCGGCGCGCCGCTGCTATACTCGCTACTGTAGAACAAAACAGATGAATGAGCAGAGAAGAGCCTCCCCAAAGGAGAATCCATAAATTTCCACCTTGTCAACTTTTGATATTAATAAATTACTAAAGCGCATAATTAATTAGTTGGACTCTGAATATGTTCTACTCGTTTGCATGTTCGACTACGAGTATGTGTGCAGTCTGGCGTCTTTGTTGTCCTTTCACTTGGTCGCTGGCGCTGGCGCTGTTGCTGTTGCTGTTGCTGGTTGCGAACTAGAGGAGTCTATACCTCAAAAACCGTTGACAACCGGCGGCTATCTGTTCGGTTGTAACATTTTCACTTACGGTAATTAATGCTTAATGACAAATTAACACACATCCAGGTGCAACTGTTGTTGTGCCGCCCCCGAAAGGCTCATGTTTTCAACGGAAGCAGGCTTACATGCCATGAAATATGAAGTCCAAGTGGCTGGAAGCGGTTTTTGATCTATGGGTTGGCACAGTTTTCTATCTGCCATGTTGACGGAGGTATATTATGAAGTACAATGCGAGGTTGTACCACTGGTTGGAGAAGCGGACCCGTGTGTGGTATCTAGTGACTCATGTGGGCTAACAATTCGCGAAACTTGTCGTGGGCTATATGGGAAACTTTTCGCCTGCGGCTGGGTATGTTGTGCACGTTGTAATGATTCATTTAGGTGCTGGAGTGCTGGGAGAGTGACTTGCAGTCAAAGAGGGCGGCTACATTAAGAGCTTTGTGATTGAAGGCTGGCATCTTGGAATTTTTATGAATACTTAAACCTTTCAAGTTTCCTTTTTTGATAGATGGCGGTGAACTGCGAGTTTGAATGCCATGGCTATGCCATTTCTTATAATACGTAACGTTAGACCGTTAAATGCATTTGGCGGCAAAATTCAAATGACTACTAGGTGCAGTCTGACAAAAGACTGCTGCTCGTTACGCAAATATTTAAGGCCTTCCAGCTGACATTTGCAGGTGACAGAACTGAGCTTAACAGCAGTCAAAGTTTGTCGCACTAGAGGGCGCTTGATCACCATCTCTCAAGCACTTATTGGTCTTCCATGGCTAGAAGGTCCAAATAACGCTCCAAAATTATTTAGTCAAGCCGGCACTTATAAGGTTGGTAACTTGGTACCCACTACGCATACCTGCAACTTGAATAAAAAGTATTTTCAAACTCTTTCGCCTGTTTTCAATTCCCTGCACGTGTAGCTGAGCATTTTCCAGCTTACGATTCTGGAAAAGTATTTACAAAATTAAAACCGCCGCCCTCCTGCCCGAAATTAAAAATTAATTCCCTGCTTTCGCGATAATAGAAAAAGTTTTCCCCTTAACTCCACACGAAAAGGTTCTATCAAAGGGTTTTTCCAACCGTTCGCTCTCTCTCTCTCGTCGGCTGTCCAGAGGTCCCCGACTACAGTGCGTAACTGAAAAATTAAACATTCACGAGACGATGGTGCCATAAAACCATCAACTCCTTCTTTGCCCATCTAGCCACGCCACCGCCACTGCAGACTTGTGTCGTCCCATGCTGTGTGCGAAAAGGATTCTAATGGATTTTCACGGAACGAGTGTTTTCCTCTAAAATTCCCGTGGCAAACTGTTGCGTGAACTTCTTTCGCAAAACAAATGTTAATTTAGTAAATTCCAAGTTGGGCCCGGCGTCCGCTACGTCAGTCGCGTCACGGTCTTGTGGATATTGCGAGTGCTACTTGGCGCTTCGGTGTGTCCCTGTTCGGTTCATGCTGCTGCTGTTGCTCAACTGATAAGAAGCACCCGATTACTGGTTATTAATGAGATTAGAGTCGCCTCTGGACAGCGACTCCCGATAGTCGAACACGCACAATGGCCACACGATGCGATAACGCGGATGGGAACCGTTTTCCATAAGCCCAGACCCACAGACCCCAGACCATCACGGGCATGAGTTTCGTGCATAGGATGTGAGTAACGAGAAGAGGGTTTCGTTTGGCATTTGCGTGCCAATGGCGCAAATGGACGGGGATATTAATTTCAAGACATTTTCACTGGCCGTATATACTTTCACATATAATTAAGTTGTAGCGATACCATCAACATGGGTAATGCTGTTGGCTTAAGGTTTTCGAGTTTGCTTTTTTTTTGTTTGGCATTTCCATATCACCGACCGACCGAATTGTCATTGTTTTGGTAGGTGGCGCTTTTGAGTGACCAGGACCACCCGCAGAAAGCCACAGGGGTTTAAATTGGACTATGAATGAAATACCTACAGACCTCTTTCGTCCACAGATGGTAGTTTGGGGAGTCATAAGCTGAACAATGACTTAATTTATTTGAAATTGAATCAAGTTCCGTTTGCATAATTATTTTAAGAAAAGTATGTTACGACTTTGTGGGCGCAGTAGCTCTGTGGTTATTGTTCAAATTGGGTTTTTAAGTTTCTTTCCACCGCGCCACGTCTGGCGAACGTCTAACTAACATCCCAGTGTGTACTGTACTTGTCAACTCAGCAATTTGGACTGGGCAGACAATTTTAGGCCCTTTCCATTCGTGGCAAAAGTAAAAACTCTAACAAGACGAATGGCAGTTAGTTAGAGTTAGTAAGAAAAATTAAAATAAAGTGCACGACTGAATCGCACGAAACTTTCTCGTTCAACAAAAGTTTGGTTGAACTTTTCTGTTTATAGCTGTGTTTCTTTCGTCCCCGTCACGACTATAGGATAAGCAAAATAAAAAGCCCTTGTTAAATACCTAGAACAAAGACTTAACCTAGATAATTATCGGGGTTAAGAGCTTCGCGGGGATAGATAAGTGTGGCCAACACAAATTTGTATATGTTATCGATAATTTGTATGGAAATATCATAAAGTAGCTGACCCGTGCTCGCCTTGCTTCCCCGCCGTTTTTTTATAAATATGTTCCCTCCCTTGGACCTTTCTAAAAGCAATATAAAGCAAAAACAAAGACAATAAAAACATAATTTTAGTTCCCACTAAAAAGTCTACACAAAAAAGATTTACGCAAAGTTCTGTTATTTGTTCTCTTACCCACCTTAAATCTGTGGTCACAAGGCATAACCGCCTAAGTCTGTTTTGCACTTTTTTCAGGAGAGCAGTTTTAAGTTTCAAATCAGCGTCAGTAATCAAGGAAACGTCCGATCTTTTTCAGGGCATAACTTCCAAAGTAACTAAGCTACAGATCTAAAAAAAATAATGAAGATAGAGCAGAAAGATGCTTTTAAAATACCATTAAAAGCTCTATTTCGTCATAACTCGACTTAGGCGGTTATGCCTTGTGACCACAGAAATGTCGGCGAAAACGAATGAAACAACTTGACATTGACACACGAACCCCACCCCAGCCCATTTCCAAACTTTTTCCAATGAACAACGCAGAAGGATCTTTTATATCTTAAAAGATTTAGGAGAAAATTTACTAAATTCACCTATTTTTTTATTTTTCAACCCGATAAGCCATTACTTAGCTAGGTCTGTATAAACAAAATTTTCCTTAAATATATCCGGTTGTTTTGACTATTTTGTAAAAACCAAGTATTCCAGCTTAAAAAGTATCCAAAAGCCCGACCCAAAACATAAGCAATCAGTATGCCAAGTTTTATCAAAATCCGTCCAGTAGTTTCTGCGTGATGCGCGGTCAAGCATTTTTCATTCTACAGTTTTATTATATGTAGAGAAGAAGAGAAGAGAAGAGAAGAGAAGAGAAGATAACATTTGATATGTTGACAAAAACTGAAATTAAAAACTCAAATTTGACAAAAATTACTTAGCAATCGAACGAAAAGACGTAAATTTCTAAGAATAATCCTTTAAACAGTTAAACATGTTTAGGTACAACTAAACTACAGTTGAAGTCGCTTATAACGACGGTGAAGGGACCGATAAAATAAGGTTGTTATTACCTGCGGTCGCTTTTTCCGACTGCCTTCCACAAATATTCAGGAATAAATTAAACAAAATCACATAAAATGCAAACTTTTTTGTTAAAGAAGCGTTAACCGAAACTAATTTAAAAGCAGCTTTCACGGCGACACATCAAATAAACTGCCATAATATTTAACAAAAACATTTTTTTTGATTTTCTCTCAATCCGTCGTTATTTAACCGACGACGAGAACCGATTTTTTCCGAAAAATCTCTTTATAAACGACGATACGACGAAGTTATAACCGACGGTTGAAAAGCTTAAAATATAACGAACCAACCAAATGAAATGAAAGATGGCGTTATAAGAAACTGGTCGTTATAAGTGATTTTTACTGTATATGTTATTGCGTTAAAGATTCATTTAAATTAAAATGTTTAAGTATCAACCTCTGCTTCGTTAGAATTAAATTATTAAATAATCAAATGTCAATTTTACTGTCAATGACAATTTTACTATCAGATTGATGCGTTGCCAACTGATGTTTTTATTCTTCGATGTTCGTTTTTTCGGCAATCTTTGATAGAGACGCTGATAGGGCCGAAAAAAACACAGTCAATTAGTAGGTAGCTGAAAAATTCCGTAGCAACCCTACATAAAATATAACTAGAGGGTGTTCCATAATTTACGAAAAACTTGAATTTTGCGCCATTTAATAGTACAGTGATGACAACTGGAAAAGTGATAAAGTGATTTAAACCATCACCTGTGAAGGGAATATATAAAACATTCAGGGAGACTGCATTACGAGTAATTGTTGAGAAAAAAATGCATTCACAACGCGTAAACTCTGAGCTGGAGGCATTTCACGGATCTTTCTTCTTCGAAAATGCGGCTGGTCAGACAGTAACAGTTAATGCTGTTCGTTACAGTGATATGATAACTAAGTTTTTAGCGCCTAAGTTTCAAGATATGGATGTGACCAACATGTGGTTTTAACAAAACGTTGCCACATTCCATACAGCAAGATAAACAATTCAATTACTGCATGAGTCATTTTTCAATCGTGTAATCGGCCATTTTTGCATTCAATATTGGCCATTCCAGATCTTTTAATGCAATTGGAATTTTGTCTTTGGGGGTTTTTGAGGCCAAAGGTCTTTACAAACAAGCCCACGACCACCAAAGCCTTGAAAGAGGAAATTGGGAGGTGTATTCATAAAATTCAGCTACTTTTATGCGAAATGCTCATGGAAAATTTCAGTAAAAGAGTGGATACGTATTTTCCCGCAAAATCGTGGCGGTCATTTATCCGATCTGCTCTTTCATACATAACCCCAATCAGTATTATATACTCTATGAATCAATACAAAATTTAAGCTCTCTAAATAAAAATCTGTAATTGCTTTCAAAATTACATTTTGCGTGATTTATGGACACCCTTTACTTACAACTATTTATTACCTTTCGGCCTTAAATTTTATTTTTAGCTGTCCTAAAATTTGTAATAATTTTGTTGTTACACATGAGTTAAAGAAATTTATGTTAAATTTGTCGTTACCCCAAGACCACTGTAAGCTGCTGCCGCCAAGGAATTCTAAAGTAGCAAAACATCGTACTGTTAAAGAAATGTATAATACAATACCGGTACAGTAAGTAGAGTTCGACGTTTCTATGAACGCAAACGAAACCGAAGATCACTCGACAAAACTTGGTGCTGAAAACGACCGTCTTCGACTTCTTTGGTCAGCTTTGTCTACATATTTTTATTGACATCAAGGCTTTCGGTTGGATTGCTTCCAAGGTTAATAAAAGTCCATCGTCATATTGCACGAGTTTTGTATAGGGATGCCAAAACTCGACATGACTCTATATTACTTGTCTCTACAAATGCTGTGAAATGCGGCCATTAAATGAATCTTTAGTGTGAGTAGCAGGAAGCTTAAAACTTTTGTGTTTGAAATATTGTATAACAGATTTAGATTACCTATATCCACTTACATACAATCACCTTAATATCCCACATAAGAAATATGATTTAAATTTCAAAATTCTCGATCGTGCCGTTTCATTTTAAAAACTCGATACAAATTCTATGCACCCTCCAATCGGGTGCACCGAATTCCAGGCAAAAAGAAAATCCGACAGCGCAAGGATAAAATCTAAGCTCTCACCCACACCCGTCACCTGAAAATTGAAAATATATGTTCCCACGAAGATTACCCCGACTCGAAGCCGAAGTCGCTTCCAGAATTTCTAGTGTACGCTTTACTCACAATTTTGTGGTACAAAATAGAAACACTTTCGGCGGTTTTGAGTTTTCTGCAAATCCACATACTCGTAGAAAATTGAGGAAAACTCAACTCAAGGATACCCGTATACCTACCATCAGGAACGACGACGGCGGGCAATTTAATTTATGTGGGAGAACCAAAGGAACGTACACACCCCAAGGACGTGACATGAACTCTCAAGCAACGTTGAGTGCATCACGTCAGAGCGCAAAATTTGTAATTCACAGCGACTCCAGGAGCTGCTCATATTTTTCAATCCACCCCCCTCAAAGTGGAAAATGTGGAGCAGCACAATTTTCCACGTAATCTATTTAGAAGCGCGCACCATAGCTCTGCCATGCCACCCCCCGATGCTCCATTTCCAATTCGCTCTCGTCTGTTGTGCATTCGAATGCACCATCGTTCGATGTGGAAAATTATCCTTTTACGCCTATATGCTCAGTGGTTTGGTATTCGGTGCCAGCCAATGCCAAACCGAAGACCGACAGAAAGAAGGCGAAACGACGACGACCCTAAAACGAGAAAACTCTTTCGTGCGTGTGATCAGAATTTCGAAGGAGAATTCGGCTCCGGCACAAGAAATTACTTCTGCCAGGATGTGTAGCAAATGAGGCGACAGCGACTGGGTTGGGGCACGGCATCACTACACCACCCAACAGCCAGTACTGCCAGCACACGTTCAACGCTTAGATTGCTTTCTGTAGGTAGGGCGGTGTTGCGAAAAGAAATTGGTTCGATGTGCTTTATGGCGGCACAGTGCTGCGCCGCATGTTGAATGTGGTTCGGTGATCCTGCGTTTTCGCTCCCGAATGCGGTTATGAAACCATTTCGTCTCCTTCGAGTATGGGGGACATGAAAATTTGCGAACGGGAAAATGATACTCCGGACGGAGTGGTGGTGGACGAACGCAAGAGGTACCATATACAGTATAACTTTTCGTTATGATGAAGCACTGGAGTTAATGGGAAACGTAAACGCAATTTTTGCCCAGAATGGCGCATTAGGCAGGGCGTTCAACGAGCGCCGATTGTTTGTGGTTTTCGCAGAGAAGGGGTGGCCCGAAGTCTTGATGAGTTTAGTTGGCGCACATCAGCGTTCGGGATTGTACCTTTATACGTACGCGAGCATACAACACAATGGATGCTTCGCGCTGTGTGTGTAATTACTTTAATTATGCAGTATCTCTGCGGTTGGTGGGGTTTGTTGCGCGATATGTTAATTAAAAAATGAGAAATGAGGTGTTTCATAGGTTATGGGCGATAGATGCTGCAATCTGAGAGGTGATTGTCGTTCCAGTTGAGAGTCATGGTTATGTGAGACGCGCACTGAAGAAAAGTCAACGAACCGCTCGCAGAATGGGCATAGGAATGGCGGCTTTGGCAATTTGTGTTCATCGATTTTCGGCGAACAATGTTTAGGGAGTGAATAGAAGAAATGCGTATAGTTTGGATATGCGGGGTCCTCTTCCAAATTGGATGTGATTTTTCTCTAACCCGTGAGAGACAGAGATAGAGTTGACTTTTCTTCTGCATTCTATAGCAGCTTCGATGTTAGCTAGAATATCTCACTCACAATTGGCCATCAAACATAATTGAGAATGTTTTCGAACCACTTTCGACATAGTCCATTTGTATGCAGGCTTTTGTAAGAAAAATGGAAATTACGGCCCAACATTATTGGCATCTTCGCAGCTTAGATAGTTAGTACTTTGGGTGTGCTACCAACTGCTCCTTAGATTGGTCAGTGCGGTGTAAAAGGCTCAGCCAAGCGTCTTCTCTGCCTTTTTAATTAAATTCCTTTATCTTTTCTAAGCTAGTCAAATCCTCCAACTATTGAAGGTGAATTCCAGTGTCCACCTCCCAAGGAGCAAAACGATTTAATTGATTCAAATTTTCTTTTGCTTTTGACCACTTAAAATGAATGCTTGAACTCAATCTTGGTCTTAAAATGTTGCTTATGAATTAAAAAGTTAGTTTATCAAAAAAAAGTGAATTATGTTTAAATTTTCTAGAAAAAGAATTTACTCATTTTTCTGTACGAAAAACATTTACCGATCAATGTGTCATTTCTTTTCTGTTCCATCTGTCAGGAATTTTTTTCTGATGTAATCTAATCAGTCGTGGTTGATTTGTTTGTACTGACAACACAGTGACAGTCAGTTTTTCTGACAAACTTTTTTTGCTTGCTATGACCGCCTAAACGAAGAAAAAAATCATTTTCATACTGTTCCAAATTTTTCCGTTGCATATAACGTATCGCTATAGCTGCAGCCTAAAGTATTGAAAGTGACACTTTTTCTCACATGAATGAAACAGTGGAACGTTTCGTTCCATTTCTGTGAATTGACTGTGAAGATGGAAGAATACTATTTGGCAACTTGTTGGGCTGACTGTTTAAGAAACGAAACGAAATTTATTTTTGCATTTAAAAAACGATAGAAATAGGGCGAAAGGAAACGTTTTTTTATAAAACCCCTGCGACTTTCATGTTCCTCCTTTTTTGCAAAGGTTTTTAAAGCTTGGTGGCATTGTCTTAGGATAATTTTCATACATAAAGGTTCTTCTAATTGGGACTATTGATCTTTGACAGTTATTGTCAAAGCTGAATCTGTCAAATTGGCTGTTGCTTATTCAGTCTATTTTTTCAAATCACCATGGACGGACATAGCTTTCAAAAACACGTGAAGATGAAAAAATTGTAGTATCAAAAGCATTTGCAGACTGACCCTAATTTTCATCGACAAGTTATCTTCAGCCATGAGTCTCATTTAAGAATGAATGGGTACGTCCGTACGTCGGCAAACAAAATTCGGGACTGAACCAAGCCACATGTGATCCAAGAGCGTCCCGAGCATCACGAAAAAGTCAGTGTTTGCTGTAGATTTTGGGTTGTCGGAGTCAACAGTCCATATTTCTTTGAGAAAGACGTTGGCCAGGCCATCACCGTCTATAGGTCCATGACAACCAACTTCTTTTGGCCTGAATTGTATGGTACGAACACCAACGACATGTGATAAAGGCGCTTCGTGCCACACAACTCACGCCATAAATTAAATGGCTTTCGAGACATTTGACCGCGTTGGACTTTTTCTTGGGGGGTCACAAACCACAGCGGCCCAGGTCCTCAAAACCAACATAACCCTTGCCATCGGTCAAATTCTTCCTGCAAGAGTCATGGAAAATTGAATATATTTCGTTTGCGCAGCATCTAGGGTAGCCGCGGCACACATTTGAACGATGTTATATTCCATACATAATGGCATCGATAAGACTTTTAAGCGATTAAACAATTTGAGTGATATCTCAAACACTCTTCGTTTTATTTAAACTTGAAGATAGGCAGCCCTTAATAAAAGGCCATTTAGCTTAGGGAACTTACGCTTTTGTACAGCAGACAAGAACAAAAGTGAAACAAACGTCACTTGTCGCTCTTCCAGCTCTTCTGATACACAAAACGTTAACTAACATGTTTGCAAAGATTCAATATCGATTTAACAGGACAAAACTCCCAACGCATTAAGAACGCTTTTCCAAATAGCTATAACGCATAAGCTATAAAGGATCTTACAGTAAAGCCCCATCTGCCGCCCGCCCCACCATGCATGAATATCGAGCACTTTAATTTACTCGCAAAGCAATTAAGCTAATGGCTGTCGGCATTTGAAATGCGAACATTATCCTTAAGAAAATTGTGCAAATTAAAATGCTAGTCGATAAAAGGACATTTTAATTGTCTCTCTCAGCAGCAGCATCTGGCTGGCGGTGCACACACAGCCATACTATGTGTAATCTTTGGGGCGGGTCAATGTGTTTAAAGTGCGCGACAGAACGCCCTCGAGCTGTCCAACTCCTCCATCTTGGTGCTCTTGAAAGTGCGCTGTTTTTTTTCCCTTTGTTACGCATAGTTAAGTGACAAATCTGTGGGAGGACGACAAAGGCTTCACAAAGCCGGCAGACAAAAGGAGTAAAAGCTATATCTTTTACAAAGATAACGCGATCCAGAAAAGGAACTCTGAAAGGAGATATCAGCTCTTGGAGACATGACGACGCGGCCAAACACACGCCCAGGTTGCGCGTTAGAAGGACGATTGCTTCCTTTCAATCTTGTGCACGGTATAGCTGCAGCTACTGTTAGCGCTTCTGGATATCGTACGTCTCCTCTTATCCTACTCAGAAACGAATTATAATGAACACCCGTGAGCTCAAAAGCACAAGGACCTCTACTTCGTGTTAGACAATGAGAAAGGAATAAGGCGCGCGACGCAACGCGCACCCAGCAGAAGGATAATAGGGGTACGGCCGTTATCCGCCGCTGCTAAAGAAAAGAAAAAGGAAACCAACGGCATACCACCATTGCCATCGCGCTGCGATGCGATCTTATTTCAGATAACACCAAGTCGCTGGATGATAAATGACTTTGCCCGCGGGTGGAATGGGAAATTAAAGTGCAAGGCGATTCTAAACTCCCCAACTCCCACACCCCACCCCCACCGTTGACTCTTTATCTATAGACGTGTATCCATCCCTCTCTCTCTCTGCTCTTATCGCGCTCCCTTTTAATTTGAAGCGTTCCCGTGTCGCCACCGTCATTGTCGTTGCCGTCGACGCGCGAGAGAAACAAAACCATTTCGCAGATGATTGCGATTTGCGACTTTAACGCGCGCGATGTTTAGGGGTGAGTTAAACTCGGTTGGTTGGTCGGATGATTGCGAAATGAATGAATGGAATACGAAGCACACGTCCTCAGGCGGAGTAGTTCCAACGGTGAAAATTAATAAAAAAAAAACAACAGAGAAAAACAAACAACAACAATAGCCAGTGCCGCAGCGCGCCGAAGGACGAAAAGAAATAAATTAAAATGGCGAAGCGCTAGAAACAAATGTGCGTGTTATTCGGATTAGCGCTTGTACAGTCAATGAGCGTGGCATGATGATGGGTGGCTTTGCTCGAAAGTCAGAGATGTTCGCGGATATGGGATGCGGACAAATATGATGTCCATAAAGTGGGCTCTCAACCGGGATGTGGTTCTTAAACTAAAAAAAACACAAAAATGTAAGACGTGAATGGATTTAGGTATCCTTTTAAAGACTCTGGTGAAAGGTCCTTCTGTTTTAGTGACGCTTAAACATTTCCAAACTGCAAAGACTCGAAGAAGCGGAATGCGTAGTAGCCAACTTTGGGAGGCAAAAATTATGCCAACGAATAATTTAAAAAGTTGAGCAACTCATTGAAAATGCAGTGCCTGCAAAGAAATATTTTGAAATCATTACTCAACGGATTTTACACTTTATGTCGAACGACAGTGACCCAAAAATTTGTTGTAATTTCGCCAACACTCTAAACGACAAAGTGTCAACCGTGGATGCAAGCGTCAATCCCAAGTAACAATTTGAGTTCGGTAAGGTTCAAATTTGTGATATCTGAGGGCTTCGATAGATCTTCCATAGTATTTGCTAACCGAAGTAGAGCAATTTCGAAGTAATTGCTTCGAACAAATAACTTCTGTAAGACTTTTGGGAAGCATATTCACAGGCCTTATAGAGGATTATGGAATTAAGTTTTGAAAAGATCTGTATAAGACTAAATATGTGTGGAAAGATAATTGTGCTGGCTGACTGTGAGGAGCTTCTTTAGAGCTTCTGACCGGCGGCATTATAAAAGCAATGAATAGTCATGCAGTCAACAGCTGCGAAGGAACACTTACTTCCATTTGTTTGCTCATAAAGTGAGTTGATTACGAATGAAGGCTTTATAGGGGTAAAAAAGGTCTTAACCAAATATTGTTTCATCGCTGTTAAAAAAAACCGGCAAACCTGATTTTTTAGTTTATTATAGGTACCAGTAAGCTCAGAAAAAAATTCTCTACATTTCTGTGAAAGCGGCATAACTATAATGCTTCAGAATCCCGCTAGGTGGATAACGTGCCAATTTTCACTTCGTTTCATTTCCTTGTGCATTTATTTGGAACAAAGGCAAAACTCATACTCAGTAGCAGTACCTGCCAGCCAAATGTTGAAAGAGAACGGACAGCAATTTTTGTGTGGAAAAGTGACTTATTTTTGGTTACGCGGTTAAATTGTTGCCAAAGTTTGCTGAAAAGAGTATTATTTGTAGTTGGGACCGTTTTTTTTATAAGGTAAGTGCACTTTCAAACAGTTTTTCTTGTATTAAAATTAATTATGCCACTATTCTTGATAAATTTGGAATTTTTGATTTTTTCATTGACATTTTAATGCCTTAGGTATGCCATTTTTCTTTAAGAACTGTTTGAACTTTTATGTTTTTCAAAGTTTTCTTTTTTTAAACTTTGTATCTACTCTAAACTCTAACTACAAAAAATAAAACGAAATATGAATAAATGAAAACACTGTTGTTTCTATTTTGGTTTTTCCTTGTTCTGTGATGAATTAAGTCCAAAATTATAAAAAAAAGATTACCTTTTCCCGGTGGATTTTTTCGGAAAAGTTTATCAAGTAAGAAGGGGTAGCAAAATTAATAAAATTTGCAAGCTTACAATACATTTTTGATACATTAATTTTTATTTTTCTCTTAAAAATTTAGCGAAATCTCTTCTCTTCTCTTCTCTACATATAATAAGACTGTAGAATACAAAATGCCTGACCGCGCATCACGCAGAACCTACTGGGCAGATTTTGATGAAACTTGGCATAGTGATTGCTTATGTTCTGAGTCGGCCTTTAGGATACTTTTTAACCCGGATTATAACTTGGTTTTTACAAAATAGTCAAAAAAAAAAGGATATATGTAAAGAAAATTCTATTTATACAGACCTAGCTCAGTAATGGCTTATCGGATTGAAAAATAAAAAAACAGGTGAATTTAGTAAATTTTCTCCTGAATCATTTAAGATATAAAACATCCTCCTGCGTTGTCCTGAAGCTGAGCAATGTTCAAAACAATTATTCAAACATCGCCCACAATTATCTTTTAGTGGATACCACTGCCAGTAGTCATGCAGCAGTGAGTATCGTTGCAGTAGTGTGTGTGTGATTATTATGTGCGCGCTCTAACGTGATCATATGTTTTGCACTTCAATGGACAGTCTGTCTCTTTTCAGCGCATACATTCAGGTTGAACACGTTTTCAGGTGCTGTTCATTGGGAAAAGTTTGGAAATGGGCTGGGGTGGGGTTCGTGTGTCAATGTCAAGTTGTTTCATTCGTGTTGCTTCTTTTCGCAGAAATTTGAGGTGGGTAAGAGGGAACAAATAACAGAACTTTGCGTAAGCAAGGCGAGCACGGGTCAGCTAGTAGCCAAATAAAATGCGACTTTTAAATAAAATAATGCTAAACATTTGAAAAAAGAAAAATTATAAAAAAAAATTCTGAAAATTCTGAAAGAATCTTTAAACTACTCCCCTGAAAAATTAATTTTTTTGAGTTATGTTGAAGTTTTTTTAAACAGGATCAGGCAACTGAAACGAACAAAATGATTCTACATGACGCTACATGTGTTTTAACACTTTATCGAACAACACGAAATGACTTGTTGCCACTTTGGTCGACTAAGCTGCATATAAGCTGCAAGTTTTAACAATACTCTGAAATGTATATCACGTAATTCAGATTCAACACTGCTATGAAAAATGACGAATAAGCCCAGCGGATAGCTTATTGGACTACTACGTATCAGGACCCATATGTTCGATTCTCAGTGAAACCCGGTAAGTAGAATGTAAATTATAACGAGAAATGTAATTCTTAATTGTATATACACTTTTTTTTCTTAATTTTTCAGTTTCTATAAAGCTTAGATAATAATTTCGGTAAGGCCGTACATCAAGCTTTTAAACGAAACTAGTGTTTCCGTATCGAAGTAATAACCTTCAGCTGACAAGTGTGGTACAATAACCCACTGCGGGTTTTAATTGTTATCTATAAGGTCTTTCAGAAAGTTGCATTTTCGGTGTAAGGCCTATCGAAGCTGTTCTAGAAAGTAGTTGCTCCCATTGTTCTTCCAGACACAGTATGTTTAAGAGCACGTAAAACGTAGCTGTTCTAAAAGAAGCCATATAAACGATTCACCATAACCAAGTTCGTCCTCAGAAGATATCTATTTTTTTTCCCACTCGCACTCCCGATTACCCCCAATCGCATCCCCGAGCACAAGGACAATAATTAAAATGTCTTCAATCATTAGGATAATCTTTGAAAAATGCCAAGAAGAACCTGATCCCAGGACTGTACTAAGTATTGCTTTTCTTTTTTTTTTGTTGATAATAAAGGAAACGACAGAGAAGAGAATAAAATTAGAACGGAAATGAATTCCATTTCCTTGCGCCGAACCCTCATTCGAAATTAAATACAGATAACCCGAACCTCCCAAAAAGAAAACAAAAAAAAAACAAAGCAATGTGGCAAAACACAACAAAAGGATATACAGGGACCTTCTTATTTTTGCTTTCTTTTTTTTAACTCTCCTTCAAATCAAAACTTTTACATTTCCGTTTTCTTTTCGATTTCTAGACTCGCTTTCCTGTACGGTTTTCCTCATCAGATCGGAATAGAGTTTTTCTTCTGCGCTTCTCCGGTTGTATCCGTGATATCTTTCAGTTTCCGTAAGGAGGAGCGCAAAAAAAGAAAGGAACTAAGCGAAATGTTTATCAGTTTACTCGGGGAATAATTAATGATTTATTCGCTTATCTCCCCCTGTTGTGCGATTTCTTTGTCATTATTTTGAAATAAGGAGAGAAAAAAAGGAACTTTGAGTTCACAGCACAAAAAAGGAAGGTATCTAATCCTTCAGGGATGAAATAGGGAAATGAAACGCAATCATAGCTGAGAATCGGTTTAATTTTAAATTGCGTCTTTTGGAGAAAGATGCATGTCCTTGCGGGTGCCAATAAATCAGGATTGCTGTCGTATGAGTTCATATACCTACAGTAGGATAGCAAAAGCAATCAAACTAAGGTGCGTCGGTGAGGTCTTATTCCACTAATATGTTTTTTTTTTTGCAAAGAAGAAGCTCGTAAAAATTCAAAAGTAATATGCCAAGGTTACACCTGCTGCTGCTCTGCATGTGAGCGCGATTAACGGGAATAAGTATGAACAAATTTTAATGGGAATTTTATGCGAATTTAATTAGATAAATCGCCTATGGGAAAGGGATAGGTTGGTCCGTAACGGAGGACGTAATTAATGGTATCCGCCGGCATATTTATTCTGTAACTCATCTAGGGGGATACAGAGAGACGATCCTTAATGACGATTTAGTAAGTCTCATGAATACAATTCAAAATAACAGTCTATAACTATTAGTCCAAGGTCCAACCGAGTGCCGACACTTGAGGCATTCGGCATATTCGTCTGCAAACGACTGGACTAATTATGTTGGCAGAGTTCGGCTTAAAATGTGTTTGGAGTCTCAAGCAACGCACTATAAGACAAAATATCTTAAAGACCCAGAGCTTTATAGTATAGGTACTTACCTAGGTGCACCAAAATTTCCTTTAGCGACCAAAATTGGTAACAGTTGTCATAACGTACAAAGATGAATGAAAAACCATCGTCATTGCGTCATGTCCTTACATTTTTACAATCATCTGACATGGTTTTTAAAAATGTTGGCTTTCAGCCTACCTTTTTCACTTCAAGAAAAGAATATTCGACTTGACACAATCTAACCGGCACTTGAAGTCAACTACAAACTGGAAAGTTCTACCCAAGGTGTACCCCGTCAGATTAAATGTACGTCGGTCGATGCGAATCCATAACATTGCAAGGGAGGAGAAATCCGCTAAAAACTAACTTGATTCGTCTTAGAGAAGAGCTTGACAATAGTCTGTCGAAATTCCTTCACAGCTCTGAGCGAGGCAGAGGTGGAAGATGTTGCTCAAACCCTGATTAGTATCATATCCACGAGATTTAGACTAACTCGTCTGGTTATAAAAAACCTACCGCAGATCTGGTGTTCCCTAGCCAAATTTAAACCTTCTGAAACTTAATAGTTTTAAACAAAAAATAGAAGAGTTTAACAGCGAGCTGTTTGAATTTTAAAGATTGAATCGAATCGATTGAATTTTAAAGATCTGATCCAATTTCTGCGGCAAACATGATTTTCTCTATTCAATTCATTTTTATTTTATTTACTTATACAAATTTTAACATTTAAATTGGATACAAAGCATATAACAAAAATAAAACATTGAATTAATAAAGAACCTGCAACTTAAAGTTTTGAAGCAACTTGGGCGAAAGCAAGTGGAATAACCTTAGTATAACAATGCAAGCATATTTTAAAAGCAGAAAGATTTATAATTATTTTTATGTAGGTACTATATTTTTCCAAGCACAATATATTTTATATTTTCTATATATCTGCAAAATGAGCGCAAAAATAAGGAAAAATAAAAAAAAAACAAAGTTATTAAATTGTTACCCTTAGTAATTCATTAATATTTTTATAATTTAAATCAAAGATCAAAGTTTTACTTTTTTGAGAACAATGAGTAAATTTCTAATAATTCTAATATTACTAGGAAGGTTATTAAAAGGTCTTGTGGTAGTGGACGTTTAAAAATTAAAAAAATTGCAAATTTTGATGCGGTACTATACCAGGATTTTTTACTCAATGGTTACAGCTGTGAGAGCACCGGTTCAGTAGATAACCCGATCTGGCGATAAAATACTTCAGTATTCAATACAGAAAATACGAATAATGCGTTTTTGAGAAATTTTCAATGTAAATTTCAATTAAATAGTTTTATTCATATTTTCACTTAAAACTATTTAACAATTATTTATTTAAGACATTATCTATATAAAAAGAATAATAATTGAAGAAGAATAAATAAAGGCCAATCTATAACTACAAAAGTCAGTGATGAGAGGCTACAAAACAAAAATGCAATCAAGAATAACTGACATGGGGTACTATTAGCTTTTCTTAAGTTGTGACACACGGATATTATTTTTTTAAATTTTAAATGTTTATTTTTACATTTGTACACTATTTGTTTGCGTCCTTTGTATTTATTTTTTTTTAACTAAAATCATTAGAAAACTAATCTCTTAATAAATTCTTGATTTTAGATGTAACTTTAAATAATAACTTAACAGCATCTGAGTCAATGGTAAAAAGCCAGTTTTTTACATTTTGTATGAATGACAAAAAGTTACGATTTGTGTGAAGTTTATTAAAGAGCTTAGCTGAAATTACAATAAAAGAGTTTTTAAAAAATTTATTTGTGTGCAAGTGGAACTTCGACAATGCTAGATTATTTAATCTTAGATTGCGTATTGTAGAGTTACTAGTTGGGATATTTCCACTTTGCTTACAAAATTCAAAACAAAACAAAAAAAAACGGTAGGATTCGAATATCACAAAAAAGAGGCCAACTGTTTGTGAAGCGATTCCTACCACACATGACACGTATTATATGCTTCTGTGCAATCAAGAGGGACCCGAAAGTGTTCATATAAGAACCTCACCAGCATATTATTCCGTATTGTAATTTAGAATTAACAATTCCATTATAAATCATTGATAAAATATGACGTGAACAATGGTCTTATATGGCCTTATAAGATACATCTTTCTTATTACAAGCATCATGAATCAGAAGCGGATTCATTTTATTTTTGTGTATAAAAGATACTTCTTAAGTACATCCGTATGAGCAGACCAACCCATCTTCCAATCAAGCCGATCCCAAGGTTATTCAATGACTTGACACTTGACACACTCAATATTAAAATACTTTTCAGACTTACCTCAAGAAATGTCACTCCTGAGTTACAAATTTCTTTATTGTGATTATATTTCTTAAGACTTCCACATTGAAAACCAGCGAAAATAGTCTACCTCCTTACTAGGCATATTTACTTCCATTTTATGCATTTCTAACCAATGGCTTAAGACTTCCAGGTCTTGATCTGAAAGATTCGAACCAGAGTCACTGCGTGAAAAGCACATGCAGTTGCAATGTCGTTAGCGAACGCATTCACTTCGGTGAGGTACTTTTGTAAGAAAAGTGAGTTAATAAAGTTTAAAAATAATATTGGATCAAGCATAGAACCCTGAGGAACTCCCAGAGAGATGTTACTTGTAGAGATGAATTTCCCTTTCATTTTATAACACTTTTTCCCCTAAAATATAGATAGGAACGGCACCACTTATGCATTACACCTCTAAAATCACAATTATTGAACCTACAATTTATCAAAACGTGTTTTGTGACCGTCGGTATCTAAAGCTTTTGTTATAACGAAATTCAAGAGGGAACTTCTGTCGAATAACCAGAACGAAACCCAAATTGAAGTTCACTAAAAAATTAGCTTCTCTCTGAAACTTGTTCATTCATTTTTACAGCTTTTTAAACATTTTTTGAAAAAGCCGATAGTAGCGAAATCCAGCTTTAATTAGTTATTTATATTTTAAACCCCTTTTTAAACAATGGTATATTACTTCATACTATTTTTAAAAAGATATTTTTCGGGTAAAAGTTGGTTATCCCTCAACAACTGCAACAGCAGTCATATTTTAAGCTGAGCTTGAGGCTTAAAATTAAGGGCTCCTACACCAATATTAAACAGACTGTTATTTATTTGATGGTACGCATTCCAAAGGTCCCAGCGCCCAGCCCCCAATCTTGTTGCAACGAAGGTCATCAACGCCCCAATGATTGTACATCTCCACCGATGATTATTTATTTTCAATGAAAAAAAAAAATGTAATAATGTACTCCTGGCAGCAGACAACGATAACGATGACTCCCATTGCAATGAAAGACGTACTGCATCCCACTGTACTCATATTCTGGTATCACTGGCCCTTGAGAGGGTCGAACTGCTCATCTGATATCAGCTAAGGAAATCGATCGTTTAATTCTGGCAATAAACAAACAGAAGCGGCATCTCAAAGGGCGGACAACACATATCCAGCAGCTCCTGTTACAACGACAACGGCGTCGGCGACGACGCTGCTGCTGCTGGCTGGGAAGGACAACCGTACACGCGGACAGAAGAAGAATCTCCCAAACACAAAATTGATACCTTTCCGTTCCTTTGGGTGTACAGACGTGCCGGGCCGGCCTGTGATTCTGGCTTCGTTCCATATATCCGCTTGATGGCTGTTTAAACGAACTATTTGCGTCGCAGTCAACAGTGCTGCGATATAATTTACAAAGCGAGCGCAGGACGAAGAGCACTGCGCGCAACCACATTCAAAGTAGTGCATTGCGCGATCGTTGTGCATTCATCGTATGAGATTATGCGCACCCCACCGCAACCGCCCGGATCGGGACTCTCTCTAACAAGTGGAAGATTTATAGGGAAACTTTAGCGGGAAGTCAATTCCACGACAGCGGCGGCAATGGCAACCAAATGATTCCCGCTTCGGAATTGTTCTGGCTTTTTGTATATGGACCGCGATGATCAGTTGCACAAGATCGGAGGAAGCTGCAGCTTTGAATCCTGTTGTTTTCACGGGGGGATATCATTAGATACACTTTTTTGATAAAAATCACTATCTGGTGGTGCTGGCTGGTACTACTACCACGACGACTCCTTCAACGGCCGGCCGTCTGCCACGCAATCAAAGCTACAGATCTTTCGATTGTGTATGCGGTTGCGTGGTAGCCGCAACATATAGGCACTATGCGGTGGTGCTACCATTTTTCTTGAGGCAGGTACCTATACAGGAATCGGACTGCCACAGACAGCAAAATGAAAAGTCAAGAAGCATTTACAGCGATTGTAATGTCTTAGATACATGAAGATCGCAGATAAATTATTTTTCCCTTTTCGTATATCTTTCATGGTTGGCCATCGCTTTAAAATGCAGTATTAGATCATTAGGTGAGGTTTTTATTTCCATTGTACGAGTATGTGGTATGCGAAAGTCAAAGTGGTTCGCGATTGGGTAGGGAATCAGAGCGGAACCGTTTTGGAAAAATGTGTAGGGTGAGTCTTTTGGTAAGGTCTTTAAAGCGAAGGGAACACCGATCAAGTTGACTTAGTTGATTTAGGAATAGCTTATCTGAAGCTGCGACGGAGCCTGATAGGAAGGCTGCGTTTGTTAGACAGTGGTACCACAAACCACACACCTATCGAGACAAAAGAGTCGAAAGAAAGATCTGTGGAAAGCTATGTTACAGTCAAATCTACCGACAGATAACTTAATACTTAATAAGATGGTAGAGTCAGGCCTTGTCATGGGTCGCATAGCACCCTAGCGAGGTGAATGAGTTCAAACGCCTTTTACGACATTAATATCGATGCTCAAGGATATTTTATGCATTTATTTACAATGAAACCATTGTAAACAGGGGCCTCAGGCAGTAGTTCTTGAAATAGCTTTCAGCTCATTATACGGGTTAACAACAGTTGAATGTGCAGTCTAAGGTGACAAGTGGACGCCAATGCTCCAAGAGTTTCTCCGTTTCTGCGCCGCAATTGTGGAACAGGACAAAACCGATACTTTAAAGCAGTTCGCCGAATTTTGTTGGCTTGAGGAGGAGGTGAAGGTAGCTACTCTTCCCCGTGCCGGTGATCTACTTACGTAGCATTTTTATTAGTTTTATGCTAGAAATGAAGTTAGTTAGGTTAAGAGTAGGGGGTTTTTGGGAGGGGCCGCAACTTGAATAACAGCTTCTGAGATTTGAACGACGCTTATGGCCTTGCTTGAGTCCAGGCGGTGCATCAGGTGAACCCGGCGACTGCCAGACACCCATGGACGCGATCAGGATTATTATTTAGATTATATGAATTAGGTAGCCTTAAGTAGATTTAAATAAAATATAGTACAGTAAAACCCGGATAAGTGCCTCACCTTAAATTCCCATTTTGATAGGCACTTATCCGGGGTGGGCAGTATTTCCTAATTTGAGCGAAGAACCATGATCTTATTTCATCAATTATTCAACGCTAGATTCCTTTTGATAGAATTGTTCATCATGAGGAAGCTCAAGTTTGGTCCCATTCTTTCATTCTTTGAGTGCAATGCAGACTATTTCCATTTTTTCATATAACTCTAGTAATAAAATCGGAGTAAGCTTTAGGATTCTTTATTAATAGCAGAGCGATTCCAGACTCAACATGTAGAGTGTAAGTTGGCGTACTGTAATTGGAATCGGAACAAACGTTGCACTCCCTCGAATTCTTCAAAAGGTAAAGTGACCAAACGTCACATACAGAAAACTATTTAACATCCGCCCTCAAATTCAGCTTGCTACTTGTCTTTTAGGTTTTAAAAAAGAACAATCGCTTTAACACACTATAGCTCAAGTTGTTTCTTTAAATGGCTGCTGGCCGAACGCACTTTCAAGGACTCTCCCCGATGAGTATTAGAAGACCCCGCAAAGTGGCCTTCCAAGTACATGCCTCCCCACTAAAGAGCGACGAGCCATAATATTCCATCGATCCAAATGACATTCACAATCGATATGCTGATCACGTTTGCCAGATCAATAATAATTGTTGTCGTCCCGCATTCGCTCACCGGTCCCCATCTTAAAGTAACCTAAATCCAAAATCGCGATCCAAAAAAGGGTTCCATCGATCCTCCGATCGACTTTGTCTTGTCATATCAAAGATAATTAAAGTGCGAGTGTAGTGCATACATACACTACACCCAACCAAATGGTCTCAACAACAACACAACAGCCACCGCAGATTATTAAGGAAATGAAATGTCGTCATTTACAATACACGCAGCGGAGCGGCCAAGTCGTCGTCGATCTTACCACTCTACACATGTCCAACAATTGCGCAGTCGTCTGCGCCAGTCCGTGCGGATGAAACACACATTATCCCTAAGGATATTTTGTCAAAGGTGCAGCAAAGTGAAGTCGAGCGCTCTGCCAGCGCGCGCAACGTCTTCTTTCGCGGCACCAAATCGAGGTAAATACCAGAAGATCATTAATGTCAGGCAAATATATTAATGTCAGCCATAATCCAATATGGAATCTAATTATGTGTTGGTCTGCCCGGAAGGGTATGCCGTCGTTGGCCTGCCTCTGGTGGTGGTGTTTTTCGGTTGCACGGTTCAACCGCAACTCAACGTCAGCTTCGGTTCGTTCGTTGTCCGCGTCGTCTGTCGTCAGTCAGTCAGTATCTCTCTCTCTTTAATTCGAGTTAATTTATCTTTTTGAGGGCAAATCGAAACACGGTACGATGACACTGGGACCGTGCTTCCATCGAATATGGTCATTTCTGACAGCTTACCGTCTCGGTTTAGGTGGTATGGTCGGCGCACAAACCAAACCAACAACAGCAGCATCGCAATATCGGTCGGGGAGAACTTTATCGAGTTGCCAGTGTTTGTGTTGTCCTTTTGCCCTGGCGAATTAATAATTTCATTTCGCCAAAGGTCTTGGGTTCGTTTTTCATTTGAATGGAACAAAAGAAAAAACTCTCATCAAGGAGTGCTAACTAAACGGTGTGGCGTTTCTTTTTCTGTGCGTCTAGACGGTTGCCTGCCTAGTTTGGCAAATAGTCACCGCTGACCAAATTTGGTCGGTAAGTACATTAAACCAGTTGAAGGGTAATTAGTGTTTGAGGTGGCTAGCTGAGTGTTTGTGCGGCACCTTTGCGAATTAGAAGCAGGTTTCAGTCAGAAATGGCAGCCGATGCGATGGATTTCGAATGCTAACGATCTGAGAAGGACAACTTTTGAGGTTGCTCTGTGAAGTGTAATTTGTAAGCGTCTTAGGTTAGGTTGAAGTGGCTGTAAGCGTATTACAACTTTGTACTTTTTTATGAGATGTCCTTACTGTCAGGCGGTTTGACGGATGCCATTTCCTTTCGACCGACATCGTATCTTCTTAATATATTTGACCAACTATAAGGCAAACTTTTTTAGCACCTGAGTCGATTTCAAACTTCTTTTCAGGAGCAGGGGGTCAATATTCCCGTTTCATATTAACACCAAAGAAGTTGTCAATATTGGCAAACACTTGGTCCGACTTGTTTGAGTTTATTTCAATTTCGTACAAGATGGATCGATACATGCAACGTTCAACGTCTCTAAAACCGGTCACTTTTCCACAGTTTGAGGTTAAAAAGGTGTTTTTCAGAGCTGCTTAGCACGCTAACACTGGCTGGTAGCCGTAGCCATGTGAACCTGCAAGGGTATGTTGATATGTAGCTTTCCAAAGCCTCGATGCAAGAACTGTTGCAATGTTATCACATCCAAGCTTAACGTAGGTAAAGAGTTGATGACGATCTTCTGTAAGTTCTTATAATTTGTTCACAAGGAATGCTGTGACTTTTTTTGTTTTTTTTTTGGCATTCCGAACACGAAATAATCCCACGGCGCTGTATATCGGCCTCTCCTTGGGGGCAGTCCTTGATCCACCGAGCTTATCTCGGCTTTTGACAAAAATTACCGTCACGAAGTAAAGCAAAGCAAAATTAAGTAGACAAATGCCCAATAAAACAGTTCACAGTCACATTTATGATAAAGTGGTATAAACTGTTATATTTTGCTGTGTATATTGACGTTATTTGTTACTATCTGCCGCGGGAGGATGGTAATGTCCCTAAAAGGACTGCGAATGAGATCTGCCGAAACCATACACAATCTGCCACAGGTCATTATATTAGTAAACGATGCTCCGCCGACAGTTGTGTTTCCAGCTTGAACTAGATTCGCTTCTGTATGATAAGGGACCCTTGTAGCCATCTATTGTTTTAGCAGACGCCTTCGATTGATCCATTTTTAGGACTTGTTTGAAATAGCGCTGTTTCGAGGGTGTAAATTTAACGAACTCAGATCCGGACTCGCCTTTCTCATCTAAAAACTCGTCATCATCGGACAGCCTAATGATTTTGCACAATTTACTTGAATCAGAGATCGAGTCGCTTAAAAGATATGAGCTCTTCTCATTTTAGAGTCGATGATTGGCAGTGGCGTAACTATACCATCTGGGGCCCGTGGCAATTTTTTTTGATGGGGCCCTATCAGTAACAAACGTTACGTTGTACCTACTCAGTTTAATTTTAGTAAACTTCGAGATTTTCAGCGTACTCAATTTCACGTTGTATATGTCTTTTCACGTCTCTAAAAATGAATCAACATCTTTTTGTTTAGGTTAGTTGAAATGCTTAACGATTAACTTGAAATTGTATTAAGGTCTTTAGTTGTCTCACTTTGGATTTAAAGCAGAACTTATAAAAACATACTTTTAAAATAAAATAAAATACTCAGGTACAATGTAAAAAATGTTGTTGAGCTCGCGGCCTCTTGGGCCGGGCCCTCTTTTGTCGGGGGCCCTTGGCATTTTGCCAGCCCTGCCACCCTATTGTTACGCCACTGATAATTGGAGAATCTGCTCCAGTGACAGGCGTCATATTATTTAAGGCAGGGTGCTCATTAACATCTCTATTTGATGTTGCAGTTTTTTCAGACATCATTTTCTATAAAGTTTATATTTTTCGAGTGAATTGTGGGATATAAACGTTCACAGGAAGGATAGAACTAAAATTAGGGGTCACCAGTCATTTGAAGTTCGCAAACTGAAGATTTACCACCCCCTTAGCCATGCATCCTTCGGCGTTTGATATTCCACCTTGAATTAGGTGATTTTTTCAATAGATTTACTCGTTCTGTCCCGCTTCTTTATCTTGGTTTGGGACCGTCAAATTGCTTACGTCCCAAATGCGTATAAATCACCCTTGGTTTCGCGACACATCGAAAGAAAACTCGAAAGACTGGAAAATTCGCAATCACGCTCGTCGAACAAAACGATACCCAACTCCACTTAACAAATTCTGTTTAGAAGCAATTGAAGCCTTTAGATAAAGAAGGAGTTAAGTGACATTTGCATAGTTTTGAGATATTTGTGCTCAAAGTTTTTGAGCTGTAACTTTGATTGTATTAACAACTTAGACTAGTACCTGAGGGACAAAACACAGAAAAGATAAATGATTTTTTAAGAGTAACGTTTTTATTTAGTTAAAGTAATATGTAACTACATTTTATGTTGATTAAAAAAAAGTGCCTTTACCTCCTTTTTTCCAAAAATATTTTCCTTCAAAAATTTAGTTAAAATAACAAAGGAGTTAAGTGACTTTTTTTTTTAGATTTTCTTTCTTCTTTTTTGTTTTATTGTCTGCTTTAATATTCGGGGAAATGACCTTTTTGTAGAACCAATGATGCTCTGTAGGAACAAACTGCATCTGATCCTTCAAATTTTTGATTTTTTCGGCAGAAAGTTCTTTGTTTTTTTTTGTATCTGGGAAACAAGTCTTGAGTCTTGTCAGAAATTTTGTTAGATTTAGCTATTATTTCTGTATATGAAATTAAGCATCTTCACCATAGCTTTCCTTGTACGTTTACGAACAGTACTTATCAGTACGTATCCACTTAGAGAGACGTGGATTGCACGAAAATTTAAGTTGCTATATAACCCCTTCATTACTGTAAAAAAAATTAATTTCCTAAAAATGTCGTTTAACCCCTTCTTCACATAAGCGCTTTAATTAAACGTGATCATTTTTCGCAGGACACCCTTTCATGGATTGACTGGGGAAAACACTCTACCGAATGTGAGCCAGATTGGCAAACCGGCGTGGCACCTCCGCCTTTAGGTAGTATTTAGGTAATCAACCTTCCTGTAGTGTCCGATGCTGCAGTATAGAAAAAAGCTGCTGGCTATGGTTATGCGTTACCAAGGAGAGATTGAATGCACTGTCACCATAAACTGCCCCGCGCTGGACACGAAAATGCCTCTGTAGAAAAAAACTATCCAAAAACTGTTAAAAATATTTCTCAGTAGGTATTCAGGGTAGATTCGATTGCAGGTTACTATCAGCTTTGGATTTATGTGTTTAAGAACACGTGAGGGGGCAAAGGGCGGAAAGAGTTCATAGTCACGAATGAATCAGACTCTGAAAGGTCGGTAAAAATGCTCGCTCTTTTGAAGGACTCTTTTTTTTTGTAACCAAACGATGAATCTTACTTTTACCAGATTTTTACCATCCGGTGAGCTTTGCAGAAGGACAAACGCAAATGCTTAGCCAAAGATAGCTTTCGTATAAGTTGCGCAGTTAGAAGGGACCATTTGAGTTCGTTCTCGCAAGGTCCTTCAGATACAAAGAACTGCCGAGTAGAAACTGTTAAAAAGTACCCTGCCTCCTCTCGCAACTGACGCCAATTAACTTATCAAAATGTGCCTCCGCTGAAAAAACCCCACAAGAGAAATGCAAATTGCGACGCATAATTTGTAACATTTCAGTAAATCCAAATTGGACTGACTGTTTATACCCATACCTACTTACGTATCTACCACCTCGGCACTTTGCGTCGTTTAATTTAATTGAATCGAAATTATTCCTCGCTTTGCATTGTGATTTGAAGAGAAATGCACACGCAACCCCTAGCGGAGCAATAATTTTGTTAATCACTTCAATCCGATTGTCCGTCCGCATTCACCTGTCCATCATTCCCGGCAGCCATCTGGTTTAGCGTTTCTCCCGTACCACCAGAAGAATGGAAAAGTATACAAAAGTTTGGTGAATAAATTGTTAAATTACCGTGAACGGGACGTTGAGTGGTAACTGGGGGACGCCGACTAAAAAGACACAAAAATCGACCTGTCAACATGTCAAAAGAGCCAAATCGCTGCACACGTAGGCAGAAGGCGCGCACCCCTAAGGGAAATCGGGCTCTCGAAAGACCTCCTCTTCCCCCCACACAAAAGAGACCCGCGTGCGTGAGTGCAACTATGCCGACCGCAATTCACAGATCTACTCCAAATCGGATCGGACACTTTGCATGCGCACTCTCATATCAATGACAAAATACCTGTCATCGCATCACGTGATCACGGATGAGGTATTCCGCGCTGCCATGTTGTATGGCCAACAACTATTTGGGACTTAATTGTGTGCCTCGAAACGCAATTGAATTATGCAAATTGGAGGATAATTTCCCAACGACGACCCTCTGACCGCAGAGATGGGAAGAAAGCCAGTGAGCATCGCACTTACCCCTGAGGCTCGCGTGAACGTATTCGCAACGGACGTAATCTTTCTTCGTCCCGTAGGCAAACCACATTTTATCGGAGGGCAATGACAATGGCAGCAGTGTGACCTTTCTTCAGTTGGTATTGGGAGGGACGTCTTTTCGAGATGCGTGTCCTTAGCCTGTGGTCACATATAGCTCGGTGCGCGTCCTTTTAGACACCGAGCGCAACTGTGCCTGCCATTTGGGATCGGGACTTTTGTGGTTTTCACAAATTATCGATGCCCAGTGAACAGATGGGTGGGAATAAGGACACATGCAATCATGTGGCCTTTGTCAGCAATTGGAGTTCATAAGTGGTCATCGAACTAATGAAGATAGGTGCGCCGTAAAGTGAACTAAAAATTGTTTTCGAACCTGTTGACGGGTTGTTTTGTGAAATTGATAACTCAAAACGAAGAGTCAGCGAAGGATTAAACTTGAATAGGTTTTTCAAAGCCATAAACTGAGCTTAGCTATTTATATCATAAAGGTGGTCAGATAAAAAAGATTGACTTTCATTATGAAGACTTTTCTTTACCAATTGGTGGTTATAGGTATACCACATGGAGTTAAAGTTATAGGCTTTGCTGACGATATCCACGAAAAAGAATCCACCACGAATGAAGAAGTCGCCGGAATCAAGAATTGGCTGCAGGGCTGGCTGACCACAAGACCGAGGCTGTCTTGCTAACAAGCCGAAAGACTGTGGAATATGCAAATTTCCGTATTGGAAACCAAATAACTAGATCAAATGAATTATTAATGTACCTAGAAGTAATGCTCGACAACAGGTTAAGCTTTAAAACGCACGTCCAAAGGTCGTCACAGAAGCAAGCAGCTCTTTCCCGGATTATGCCAAACACCGGTGTCCCTGGATACGCCAGAAGGATTCTGTTATCCGGAGTTGTCAGCTCAATACTGCTATACGCTACACCGGTCTAGGCCAGGGGCTCTTACAACGAAGGAAACAAGAAGGAAGCTCTGGTCAGCATACAGGCTCTGCGAAATAAGACCAATAAGCAGATTCCGAACAATTTCGGACGTAACAGTAGACATTCTCGCCAACGAAATGCAAAGGATCTGCCTGAGGCTAACAGTCAACCGGCAAGAGGTCATCGTAAGGAGAAGGATATAGAAGATGAAAGGGCAACATCTATAGCACTGTGGCAAGTCCGGTTGGATAACACAGCAAAAGGCAGATGTACCCACAAACTGATCCCAAACATCGAGGTCTGGACAAGAAGAGCAAGCCGGCGATTGAAACTACCACCTTACGCAGTTCCTGTCTTCACAGATTCGGCCACGATAGCTCGCCTCTATGCCCGAGTGCCCAGATGAGGAAGAAGATACCGAGCACGTAATGTTCCACTGCAGAAGATTTTCAGGAGGAAGAGTCAACTTACTCATTAAACAGCTTCTCATAGACCATAATGTTGAGGTTAGAAGACGACTGGTTGGAAATATGTTCAGTTCGTACATAACGAGCGTACAAAACAAGCAAGAGCCGAAAGACTAAGTAGGGTCGGAGTGGCAGACGTAGATGATTTAGCATGAGTTGCTAACCAGCCCCGCGAAGTAATAACTAACAGCTGGTATCTATGAAGATTACACATCTTTCGTAAACAACCTGAGTGGTCCATATCAGTGTAACTTCAGGCCAGGAAAGTCAACCACCGACCAAATATTCATACGGGAGATCTTGGAGAAATCGCAGGAACTTCAAATCGATACCGACCAACTTTTCACCCTCGAAGATGACGATGGAGGATGCACGCTACTCCATCATAAAGCGTTTTCTTTTTTTAATTCAGAGCAGAACCTGAACTGTTATACAAAAAGGTCGTGTTTCTTTTTTAGCTCAGAGGCATTAGATCTCAAATTTGCGTTTCTTTTTCCGTTCAGAGCATGATCAGAGCGCGCTCTACTATGAGGTCAGAATAAATTGACTGAGCAGCCTGAATAAAAAGAAAACAGGATAATTGTATGGTTGAAATGGCGGACGAGCCTTTCTCTGGCACAGAACGTAAACAAAGTCAATAAAAAAAATTAATAAATATACAATTCGTTCATATTTATAACAGGGTTTAAATGGACAAAAAGCATGATTGTCATGTCCTTCACAAAAATTAGCTTATATCCATTTTAATTACCTATTTTTTTTATACCCGGTCAATCACATTTGACAGATTGTGCTCAAGTGTGTTTTATAAACACATCTGAACGATCTGAGCACGATCGGTTCAGAGGTCAGCTCTGAAATAAAAAAGTAAAACGCCTATAGTCGGTAAAGAACTCACTGAGAGCTTTTATGTCAGAAAAATATTTAGACTAGGCGATGCGCTGTCATGTGACTTTTTCAACGTTGCTCTTGAAAGCATAGTGCAAAATCAAAAGCTAACACCAGAGGCACGATCTACCAAAAGTCCGTCCAATTACTCCCGTACGCCGACGATATCGACGTCATTGGAAGAACGCAGCGTGATGTTTGGAGGAAGGGTTTGGCGGTCAATGAAGGCAAGACGAAGTATATGCTGTCAACTACGCAAAATGTAAAACTTAATGGTTGTTTGTCAAAAAATATCTTTGTCTATTCTGGTGTCCCTCAAGGTAGCCACCTTGGTCCAATTTTGTTCCTGTTATTTATTATGTCTTTTTATTACTTAATCAAAAATTTTGCTGTAGGTTATATTCTTCTACAGCATGATATTGACCGTATGCAGGAATGATGTAAGGAGCACTATATGCAGCTTAACCTGAAAAAATGTAAATGCATTTCCTTCACGAGACGTCAAAATCCAACTATACCGATTTATTTCATCGATGATGAAGTTATATGTGAATCACTTTAATGATCTACTACTACTTAAATTGAGTAGTGAAATTAATAATGGTTTTAATAACAATATTACTAGTATAGCTCTCTTTATAGACATGACTAAAGCATTCGATATGGTTAACCCCAATATACTTTTAGACAAATTACACAAAGCTGGGTTCAGAGGAGTAATTTATAACTGGTTTTCTTCGTACTTGTCGGGGAGAAGTCAACGAGTAAAAATAGATGGAAAGTACAGCGATGAATTAAAAATTACTATTGGTGTACCCCAAGGATCAGTCTTGGGGCCAATTTTATTTTTAATATATATAAACTCTTTGTTTATACAAAACTTTAGTAGTCGTATAACAGCTTTTGCTGACGACATCACATTTACGTATACAAACAAAAACTTATTTGAATCAGCAGTAAAGCTGCATATGGACTTACAAATACTACGTCAATGGTTCGCCAAACATGAGTTACTTATTAGCAATAAAACTAAACTTATGGTTTGTAACTTAAAAGGTTCATATCCGAACGATTGCGACATAATCTTCCACTCCGCTGCTTGTACAAAATTGTCATTAGCTGTTCATACTTGCGGACAATGTAATTTTTCAGCAGTTTCTGTGTGTAGTCCAAATTGCTTTAAAGTTGAAAGTGTTGAACGCTTTAAGTATCTAGGGGTTTTAATTGATAAGAATCTAAGCTGGAAAGCGCATGTAGAAGAGTTAAAAAAGTATATGTTATCTGTTACGCGTAAATTGTATCTTTTGAAACCACATTGCTCAAAAAAAATTCTTTTAATGATATACTATGGACTTGCGCACTTGAAATTACAATATGGTATTGCAAGTTGGGGTGGAATATACAATTCGACAATTGAAGTATTACACATTGCCCAGAAACATCTTATAAGAATTATTTGTGGAGTGAACAGGTTAACAAATAGCTGGCCCTTATTTTACAATCTCCGGGTATTACCAATAAGTCATCTTTACATCTTTAAAGTTCTAAAAGTATTTTTCTTGCGAAGTGGTTATAGCGCTACTCTCAGAAGCTCAAGGGTTAAGAGTAAATAATATGGCAGTTGTAAACATCCCTGTAGCTAGAAAAACGCACTTTTTGAAATTTTATACTGCGGCGGCGCCTAGGCTATTTAACAAATTACCGTATGAAATAAGAATAATAACACAACCCGCGTTATTTTTCAATAAAATTAGAAAATGGCTTTTTAGTATGGATATTTCTATGGTCAAAATGTTGTTGAACTCAGCTTATATTTCGTAATATTATTTATTTTGCATATATGCACATTAAATTTTTAATTTTTTTCTTTTTTCTTTTAATAAATTGTATCTAAAGTAAATTTTCTGTAATTACCCCACATGAAACACAAAAATGTTATTATTTTAATTGATGATGGTTCATTCGCCTCTAGTCACTCAAGTGCTACAGAATGATACCTATTTCTAAAAATGTTAATTCTTTCTTTTATTGAAAATTGTAAAATATTTATTATGAATTTTGTATTAACATTTTAAGAAAATAATAATAAAAAAAAAAAAAAAAACTTTGGCTTTAATGTTAGTAGTTAAATAAATAAATAAATAAGAAGGACACCCAACACCGATGGCTCGCACAGAACGTCACAATAGACAGATATAACTTTGAAGTGCTTAAGGATTTTGTCTACCTATAGGCTCCGCTATGAACTCAGACAATGACACCAGCGTTGAGGTTAAACGTAGAATTACTCTTGCCAATCGCTGTTTCTTTGGGCTAAGAAGGCAATTGAGTAGCAAAGCCCTCTCTCGAACAACTAAAGTGATCCTTTATAAGACCGTAATCGCCCCATACCAGATTTTATCAAAAGTGGATGAGACGGATGAGACAACTCTTGGTTGTTTTGGAAGATTCTTGGAGTAATTTTTGTTCCCGTCTGCATAGACGGTGAATGGATGAGGTACAGTGACATCGACCTAGTCAGAAGAGTGAAGGTCCAACGGGTAAGGTTGCTGCGTCATGTAGGGCGAATGGACGCGAATGCTCCGAGCTGGAAGATCTTGGACTCAGGTGGCGCACGCAAGTGGAAGGGGACCTTAACCAACTTTGCATGCGAAACAGGAGCTCACTGGAGGCGTTTGTTGGTTGAGGCACAGATCCACCTCGGACTATAGCGCCACCTTAAGTAAGGAAGTAAGGTTTAAGGTGGATGTGCTTATATGTATTCTAAGCTTTTGTGTGACCTTCAGGCTGCAAGTTTAGTGATCTAAATCATAATAAATTTCTCTACAGCCCACTTTCCAATTAACTTGAGGAGGTGGTCTCTCCTGATGCAACATTGTTGCTTTTGAACAGCTACCACGGCGACCCAATTGCAAACTAACGACTTCGATTTCATTGTTTAAACAATCACCAAGCGAAAAACAGAGTCTCACAAATAGAAAAAGAAAGTCACTTCCGAATGACCGACCCATTAGGCTGACGTTCGAGGAGACCCCGCTTGCAATGGGCAGCGCACCAACCGCAGTGGCAAACCTCTTTCTTACGCAAGCTACGCATAATTTAGGTTATCTGATTTGAGCGTCACCCTCTCTGACACAACATTTGATGGATATACTTCCACCTCCAAGACACACCGTACCTCCACTCGTATACACAAGTACACCCCAATGACCCGAACTAAAATGCCCGCTCACTGACGGGTGTTAGTCATTTCCGAGCGCACAAATGTGCACCGCTATACCGCCCCCTGGAGTTGCACCATACCCTCCTACAGAATCTATACGCAGCAGGATACCTTCGCACAGCACTATATACACAACACATATGACTCGCAATCGTACCTGTCATTTACATATAGCATTCGGTTGCTGATGGTCAATGTAGGTATAGCTGGACAGCTCAGAGCAAGCAGACAGGCAATGGCCTCTTACGAAATTGGATATTTGCGTGGCATAATTAACAATGCCAACGGCCACACACATGCACAGCACAGAGCTCCAACGAATGCAAGACATACGACTGGCCTGGAACGCAAATATTCAAATCATCTGCGAGAGAGCGGTCACAAGGTGCTGTTGCTGGTGCTGGTGCCTACTGTTGGTGCCACTAAAGTGCAAAGTGACGGCTGCAGCAGCGCCAGTGATTGTAGCCATGTCTCTGGGTTATATTTTAATAACCAAGTCGAGCATTGCATGTGACATCCCCCAAAATTTGGGGTCCCACCGGGCATGAGAACGCAATGTACGCTGGTCAGATTATTAGATTTTCCAAAGAAAATCATTGCAAGTCACCTGGCAAAGCCACTAAAGAGGAACCAGGTCTAGGAACAGCAGGCCTCCTTCCAAGTGGTCATCGACGTCGTCGTTGTCGTTGTCGTTGGCGTCTGTGGCAGACAGCAGCGAGGCAGTGGGACAGCTCTTGAGTTGCATTTCGGATGGTGGATTCGTGCAGAATTACCCTGTCGTGACATTTGGCAGGACAACGATGCAAAAGTGGCAAGGTTTCCGAACGGGTATCTCTCCCGCTGTGTGGGATCTGGGATGCCAACCAAAATTCCATGCGTGCGTGGGTAGCGATTTGCAAACGTGGTGGTTGCCGTAGGTGACGCTTTATGAAAGGTGCGTTACCCTAATTAGAGACCTTGTTAGTAAAGGGTGGTGGGGACAACAGACGACGAAGACAAGTGGAAGGCGAGTATGCGGAATATAAAGCTTGGGAGGCGGAAGGATTTGGTATGACTAATAATTTTCTTTTATGATATGAGGGAGTCCTAGGAAGTCAGCTTTCCTTTCTGCCTTTCTGCGATCTACGATTTTACACGTACGTCGTTTCGGCAAGGCTTTCCGTTTTTGTTGATTTCAATTGGAAAGCGAAATAAAAACAGATTGAAAATATACCTTTCCAGAGTTTCATGAAGATTATTGAGGTTTTTTTTCTGGACGCCAGGGGTACCTTCTTAAGACCTTTCGTTTGTGAAAGTTATTTTTAAATGGAAGGTACTTACATTCAAAAATTCTGATCTTCGGGTATCTTATTAAAAACCGTACAAGTTACATATGCACAGAGAATCTGACCTAGCGCGAATTGACGGCTTTAAGGCCAAAAACCGATGCCTGGACTGCAGATGCTGCGAGTCTTCTTCAGATAGACGTAATAGAGTGGGAATTTTCTTAGAATTCTAGGGGCACATCAACTGATTTGGAATGCGCAACTCGAGGCAGCTGATGGTAATGGGTCAAATTGGTTAGATATTCTAATAGGTCGTGAACCAGGCCCAGTAGCAAAAAAGTCCTTCCCAATATTATAATTGAATTGTACTAGCATTGGATTTAAATTCTTCAACTTTCACTCGTCTCAGATGTAATGAACTTTCATTTTTGAAAAGCGAATAAATATTCACTTGATGTGAATAGAATTCAAAATTTCATCTAAAAACAAAAGAGTTGAAGTCCGAACTTTATTTTTGAAAATCACAAAATGTTGATTTCTTTGTTGATAGTTCGGGAAAACAATTTTGGGAAAACATTGGGTAGTTTTCCTTTGCGCTATGTTGCAGAATCTGTAGTTTTCTGTGGCGGTTATGAACTTGGTTCTTGATTTTTATTGAAGAGGAGGCTGTTGTAGAATTTAAGTTTCATAACTTGGTATATCACGATATTTTTTGTAAGCAGGTTTCTTCTAAAGTTCGCTGTCTTCTAGTACCGGACTGCCATTTAAATAGTGAATAAGAGTTTCAATGGGAAATTCGACAAAATTATTTACCAGCAATGGTCAGGGGCAATGTTGTTGCTACCGCATTTCACAGTTTGTTTTTGTGAGGGATTGATATTCAGCCTAATGATTGATCTGGTTGGTCCATTATAAGTCTGTGATCAACTTACCACAGTTGCTTTCAAAAGGTTCTGTAATTTTGCCAAATTTCCCTCGATATTATACGGTCCCTCGGCCTTTTTTTATCTGAAGTTGGTCTTTAAACGCATTCTTAGATGATTTTTGCATTGACTGCCTTGAGTGGAATGTGAAATTTTTCCAACTCATCAGCATGTTTTCTTTCCGTAAACGCTGAAACTCAGGATTACTTCAACTAAACAAGAGTCCCGCGCATTCTTTCACCATTCGGTTAAATTTTTTCTCTAGTTACATTTGGAAAACACTAGCGGTATCCGAAAGTCACTCCACAGCGATTTCACAGTCTATTTTCAAAACGCCTGTCTAGATTGGTAAGATGTTAAGTTTTCTGAATTGCCAGTCTTACTGAAATTTGAAAACGAAAGAAATCCGAAGAATTGGTCTGAAGAGGTTCCGAAACTCCTTTTACAATTTTCAGCAATGCACACAAATCAACTATAAAATCAGCCATAAAAAGATGGTTTGGAACATACTACAGTCGAATCCCTCTAAGTTGAACCTCTTTTAACTCGAATTTCCCTCTAACTCGAATTTTTCCAGAAATCCCTCTAACTCGAACTAATTTTTATCTCCCGTGAAAATTCGACTTAGAGGACCCATTCCGGTTTCCCTGCTGCCGGTAGTGCATTGAAGAAGACCCTCAAAACATAATATGTCAATGTCCACCACTTGTGAAAGTAGAAGGACCGTCTTCTTCAGGGGCAACAAAGAAATTCTTTGCTTTTAAAAAATAATAGATACGTGTCCGTTTATCCTTACGAAGTTATCTACCTCTAACTACTTAGGTAGTTCCATGTAGAGCATGCTACTGTCATTTAGTAACCGTTTTCTTTCTGTCTGTACAATCCAATTGTGACGCACTTCTTGTTAGGTATGTCAGTACACCAACACAGTCTCGCAAAGTAAAAAAATCTAAGACTTCGCTGCTTACGATATCTGATTGTTACGACTTGTGCCTTCGACTATACATACTGTCAAAATGTTGTTTAAATCGTATAGACCAATTTCCCTTCTTCCAATCATATCCAAAGTTTTCGAGAGAATCTTACTAAGGCGCCTACAACCAGTTATAGGTAGGTGACAATAATCTTTTCCCTGACCACCAGTTTGGGTTCAGAACCAAGCGTTCGACTACTGACCAAGTGCATAGAATTACTGACGTAATCGAGAAGGCATTTGAAGAAAAAAATATAACGCCAAGGGTATTCCTTGACGTCTTACAAGCATTTGAGAAGGTGTGGCACGAGGGTTTGAAATTTAAATTACTACAAGTTCTCCCCGTACGCCTATATCATATTCTAGAATCATATCTCGGGAATCTTCCGTGTTAGACATGGAATTCGTTTCCTCGGAGCTTAAAGGAAATTTCGGATGGCGTACCGCAATGAAGCGTCCTTAGCCGACTTCTCTGTTATATACTCGCGATATACCAAGACACCGCTATCCTAGCAGTTGGTAATACAATCGAGGAAACTACTCCAAAACTGCAAATCGCACTGAATAAGATAAACGCATGGACGAGGGACTGGATCGCCCTCAACGAAACTACATCTATCCACCACGTGAATTTCACGTATAAGAACTAATGACTTGCCGATTTTTCGCAATTCCAACAGTCGAAACTGAAACTAGAAGCTTCGCGAGAAAGCATAGAAACCGACTAATCGGGCATATCAACAATACAGTCCGACAAATTTTGGATGAGAGCAATTTATTGCGCCGACTTCAAAGAAAAAAACCATTCGACTTGGCAAGATAAGATTAACCGCGTTTAAATTGCGGAACATGCAGGATCTTTCATTGGAAAGTAACCTGCCAAAAGTTGTTATTTCATGATAGAAAAATTTCTTGATAAATTATATCTTAGCTGCAGTAACAATCTATAGAAGGGCGTCAATTTTTTAGTTTTTAGTCAGTAAAAATCTGACACTACTATGAGCACGCAAAGTGCCTGCTATTCTCATAGTGTCTTTGGACGATTTTCACCTACCCTCGGGGAAAAAAAAGTGGTTTCTTAGGAAAATAGACTATGTCTTATTTTTTTTTCTCTTTAGTGGCTTCATATTCAAAACATGTCGAAGACATTTCAAATCTAATAAGTTAGCGATTCTGTTAAAATAAACACAAAAACCACTTTCGCATTTAAAAAAACGAAAGAAATCAAGCAAAAACGAAAATTTTCTTCCCCAAATTGCCTTCGTTTACCTATTTCTATGCACAAACGTTAACGATGCAGTCTAGTTTGAGCATAGCTTAAGGATATTTTTAATAGTCCGAGGAACTTGCATTTTTGAAAGAACCACTTTAACAGACGGTTTTTTCGCTTTCACACGAAACGAAAACTCCTTTCGTTTTCGAAGTTGCATCTTCTCCGATTAAACTTTTTCAGAGCTCTTTAAATTGTTGTTAGTTTAGGTTCACACAACATCCTTCTGTCATGGGTTCGGATACTGTATTAATACATATTTTGCCAAGGTTGAGACTCGCCTCAAGTCCCTGGGTGTGGATGAACAACTAGAATAGAAGGAGTAGTTTCAAGCTACTAAATTCGCTAAGCCAAGAGCCAAGTAGGTACACAATCCTTACTTATGTGAGCTTCGTTTTCATTCAATGCCCTCTTGTAGACTGTAAAAAAACCGACTACCTACCTACCACACTCCACGCACACAACGCACATTTAAATTGCAACAATTTTAATTTAAATTTCGCTGTAGTCCGTTTCGGTTTTAATTCCATCTACCTGTATACAGATACAACAACAACCGCATTAATAAATTGGCAGTTATCTTCTCACAAAGCAACAGAACCGATTAACTTAATTCCCCGGCATTTTCTCATTAAACGAGTTGATATGAAATTATACCTTCTACACAATTTAACCGGAAGCCTAATTACAACTGCCCACCTCCTCCTCTATATATATTTCTGTTTGGGTCGACGCGGGTCGCGGATGCCAACGCTATACGCATCAAGAACTCCACGAGATATAAACCAAAAAACAAAATGAATAAAAATAAAAACAAAGCAACATATGTATATAATCACACAAAATGGACATTGGCAGATAGAGCGCGAGAGAGAGCGCGCGTCCGGCCCACCGTTTAACTTGGCGAAATGAAAATATACCCGCGCGCATAACAACTACTACAACATTACATACAATAACAATAATTTCGAAAATGATTTCCCGCGCCAAACGCTGCCCGCGAAGCCGGGAAGCCTCAACATTGTCGGCCACAGGAACAGAAATTATGCCATTAAGAATCCTACTAACCGAATGCCAAGGGACCGTCAGGGTATAGGTGGAGGTCTACTACCGCGCCGCCAGACATCGCGCATCCTGGCAGCACTCTTCGCCGAAATGAAAAATTCACTGTAATGGATTCGTAAACGCGTAGCAATAAATAATGCGCGCTGCCGAGCAAGCCAGTAGTGTTGTAACCTAAAATTACAGTAAATGCTGATAAAGGGTTCATTTTTCATTCGCTGAAAGTCCAGCGATCAACAGGCGATGCAACTGCCGGCGAGCATCACATGCAGGAGCAGCAGCTGATCGTCGAGTCGTTGCTTCTGGAGCATAGATGCGGAGTTTTTTTTCTTTGTTTATCTCTGATGGCTTTCTAATGATAGTGGGGCTTAATTTCGAAAAGAAGCGCGAAAGCCCCTGCCCTCAGTGGGCATATGCGGAGATAAGTATGCGCATCGCATCATCTTCTAGGCCGACAGCCCGGTGCGGTTATCCTTTGAGTCATGCAGATGATTAGGCTGATGAAGAGCTGAAATGCTGCTGGATCATGCAAATGAACGCCACTGATGCAAGTTGGGAGTCATTTTTGCGTCGCGAAAAGGCAAAGACGAGTGCGGATTATGTTGATGACAACAATAAGTGGAGCGGTGTGTGCGCCATCCAACCGAAAAGTTGCCAGAGGACAATTTTTCATACCGCCAAGGGTGTGCTTATCAGCAACAGAATTTACCTACATGAAGCGCAAAATTAAACACACACTCATGGAGTTGGGCTTGAAGAGTATTTGCATAACCGAATCGTTGCGGAAAAGTAACTTTTATCACGCGGCTGGATTGAGGGTGAGCGCGTGGATGGGGCGATCAACTTAAGGGGCGGTCAAGCATTCTTCTAGCCCTACAGAAGTGCGTACCTCGAAAGTCTATAGAGTACGCATTTTTAAGGCTGCGTCAAAAGGGTGGGCAATCTTCTGAAGATTTTGGCCCAAGTCGGTGGAACAATTTAACCTCTTTCTACAACTTTGTACATCTTAAGGTGATTTTCTGCTGCGCCCTTTTTGCAAACTTCTGACAAACTTCCCAGCATATGCACAAATTCTATGAGTGCGTCTATACAAGCAGATTTGTGAGATTTGACAGGTCGTACGATAAGGCATTTATATGACTTCTGTCAATATGAAGAGTGAGGCTTACCTCTTTTGTGTCCTCGTCAGAAATCTAGAGAGTAATAATATGGGTCGCTTAGTCCCTTCAATTGGGCCCCCAATGCTGTAACTACTGGAACTGCACACTCAACTAGTTTCAAGTGCGCCCCTGTAAATTCCTCGACACAAAACCGCATATGGAATTTTTCATTTCTTGTGCATATTGCAGCAGGCACCTTTTGGGCTAAAGTGAGAATACATTCCACCAATCAACCCCACACAGTGTCCTGACAACCGAAATGCATTTACAGCTGCAGCTGCTTCGCCAAAAATGAAAAGTGAGGCTAGAGACGGCTTATCCTATCCGGGAACTTCCATAAAACAAGGTTTTTGTCTGCCGGTGTTGCATCCCTCTGCACAGGATATAGAAGAGGATATGGTGTTATTATACCAAAATATAGCACACACAACAGCGATCGGCGCGTTTGGTGTGCGGTTTTCGCAACCCTTCAGGAGTGTTAACAAACCCCGCAAAATTGTGGAGTGGTTTGTGTTGCAGAAGAATCTGCTTAGATAAAGTTCTGTTTCTGTTGGCAAATTTCTGACCAACTGACGACGACGATAATGGCTGGACTCTGGATGCACCTATACGACAAACGGAAGCATGCGAGACTCCAGAGCCAGATATGTGCTCCAGATGGTTTTGCCAGCGATAAGAGAGCAAGCAGTCGAATGGTTACTGTGCTGACGGCAAATGAGTTACATTGGTTCTCAAGTAGTATCTACTAAAAGGTACCTATCCGTACGTATACAGATAAGCATTTACTCTGTGGGTCATTTGAATTTCAAGGAAATGTTGGAAGGTGCCCACCAAATGTTTGGTTAATTTTACAGTAAAGAACTTGAGAGTGGCCCTTGTGCCGTGTTTTTTGGACACGGTTTTCTTCACATTTTTGACGATTATCCGACGTCTTTTTCGAAGGATTATCTAACGATTTCTTTGATGGGCCGCGTTTTCCGACTGTTTAGATCCATTTTTGACTCATGCTTTCTATGAGGCGTTTTCTGACGTAGTTCAGACAATTTTTGTGATCAGATTTTGGCTCCTTTTTTGATAAGTTTTTGACAAATTTCTGAAACTCTTTGGGACATGTTTCTTCAACAGTTTTCTGATACGGTTTTCGACGTTTTCTGGCACTTTTATCGACGAGTTTGATGATGCCTTTTAAATGCATTTTTGACGTGTTTTCTTAAGCGGTTTTGACACGTTTTCGCCGATATTTTTGACGATTTTCTAATAAGTATTCTTTCCGACACTTTTTCGACCCGTTTTTTGACGCGTTTGCGGACGCAGCTCAGACGATTTTTCTGATCAGATTTTGGCTCGTTTTCTGATAAGATTTTGACGATTTTCTGACATTATTTAGGGCATGTTTCTTCAACAGTTTTTTGACACGGTATTCGACGTTTCTGGCACTTTTTTCGTCAGGTTTAATGATGCCTTTTAGATCTTTTTTTGACATGGTTTCTTTACCGCTTTTGACACGTTTTTGCCAATATTTTTGACGATTTTCAGAAGAATTTTCTGATAAGTCTTTGGAGCGTTTTTCGACAAGTTTTTTTTAAACAATTTTCCGACACTTTTTTTGGCACATTTATTCGACGAGTTTGAAGATGCTTTTAGACGTGTGTTTTATAAGTTTTTGGCGCTTTTTTTGACATTTTTTTAAAATTATTTTCTGACACTTTTGACGCGTTTGCGGACGGTTTCTCTGATGCATTTTCTGACTAGCTTCAGACTAGCTTATGAGTTTTGGGGCACAATTCTATAAACATTTTCTGACACGGTTTTCGGAGTTTTTCAACACTTTTTAAACAATTTTTTGGCCCATTTTTTCGACGAGTTTGATGATGCCTTTTAGACGTGTTTTCTTAGGCGTTTGTGCAAAATTTTTGCGAATAATTTTGACGATTTTTTGTTGCGATTTCCAATACGGTTTTTTTTAGTAATTTTAGACACATTTTTGACGTGTTTCTGATGCGCTTTTAGACTATATTTTTAATTTGTACTTGGATGCGATTTTCGACACATTTTTCATGATTTTCAAAGGTGTTTTTCGACACGATATTTAACAATTTTCCTATGCATTTTTGAAAGGTTTTTGTCGCTTCTAAAGCGTTTGGTGGTGCATTATTGCAAACGTTTTTGACGCATTTGGGACCCGTTTTTTGACTCGTTTTTGGACGCGTTTTCCCATTCTTCTTCTAGCGATTCTCTGGCGCGTTTTTGGACTAAGAGTGGCCAAAATAAGATGTCTCTTTTGGCGCAAAAACTTGTAGCCTGGCTCTAGTGTAGGCAGGCTTTAAATATAAAAAGTAAGCCAGATCTGCAATACATCTAGCTCCCGTGTGTGTCCATAAAGATAAGTAAACGACATCCCATGGAATAATATCCTGCCCGCAGTCTCCAGCAAACTCAAGTTACATTTAGTCGGAACATTAAATTCGTTCATATTTTACAAGTTAAGTGCATCCTGCTAAATATATCGAAATCTACCGAGAATTGCTTTGCAATTGGTGGCCCACAGGTCACTGCTCAGAATAACTCCTTCTATGGCCACCGCAGTTAACTGAAAAATACTAATTTCCTCTAATGCCCACCTGACAATTACACAGAAAACCAAAATCCAATTCCGATTATCTGTACGCCCAAGTCGGTAGTCCCGTCCACCGCATAGACTGCTGGCCATATCGGATAACCGAATTGGTGTTGAATATGTTCCACGACATGGTTCTGCTGATGAAACCGGAATAAAGTGTCGGCAAAGGCGTGGCCCGCACCCAAACTATCCATACTTCTGTGTGCCGCATTATGATCATCGAAATTGTCCGCTCCCAGTGCCAATTTCAAAGATCAGCACTTAGCAAGAGCGCCAACAACACGGCCCACAACTGAAATGCACTCCAATTATGTAGTCCGGTGTTGAATTACACGATCAGATCACATTGCTTGGCCCCCTCCCCTAAACTGAGCACAGAAAGTCGTTTCCATACCTCCTGACAACGCCAATTGCCTCACAACGGACTCATGCTCCTTGGGCGCTGCTGATGCTGCGCATTCTCTGGTGCGCTGCGCGCCGGCCGGTGCAATCTCGTACATCCTTGGTGCGCAATCAATGCTTGCTCCATCTCATTTCATCCATATACATCTATACAAAATGGTCATGAGGTGGAACACGCCAGATCCTGCAGCAAATTCGAATTACATCGTGATTTGGAGCAGGCAGTATAGAATCTGCTCATTCCACTTTGATCTCGTCTTGGAGCGGCACGGCTTGTTTTGTTGCTGGCCATCCGGGTCCGTGTGTGCAAGAAAATTAGTTTCCTACAAAACTAATCAAGTGCATCGATGATGATGATGATGATGACGATGACGATGGGCCAAGGAGCACGACGAACTGCGAAGAAAGACGTATGCTTGTGGTAGTATGGCTCAAACCCACCAAGATAAGAGAAGGCCTCGAAGTCGCCTGGCATGGAGTGTTGGTGGTGCAATTCGTGAAGTAATTACTATAATTACCTTTGAGGTAGATTTAACAAAATGATGGTCGCTCGTTGCTGGGTCGGGTCTTCGTCTTCGGAATTAGAGGGGTGGAACAGTTCTGTTCGCTGGGAAGGACTCTCTAAGTCCACCATAATTTGTGCATCTCGTTTAAGTTGTTTTCGAAGGTTTTATTTGCTGTGGCGCTGTGGTTATGCATTCGCGGATCGATGCGGCAAGTCTAGAATTTGAAAATTACGAAACGCAGCCATGTTGTTGGTCGTCGTCTTGTGTGCGCGCCCGAATAGGTACAAATTGTTATTTTTGGCGAATCGTGAGGTGAGACAGAGGGTAATGGCGTATGGAGGCCATGATTGGCTTTTGGGAAATGTTTACGCGGGCTCATATGTCCTGCAGGTACTTCCGGTATAGGTATGCCGGGAGGTGTGTTGTTTAAGAAGGCTATAGGTCTTTTGAAGCTTTTTCGATAAGTTAGCGATGAGTTGAGTATGTCCTGACCTTGAGAGGTTAATTGAATTCATGGAAGGGAGTGAAGACGATGGATTGAAGACCTTTTCCAGGTAGGCGCCAGCGATCACTATGAAAATTTAGCTTCCAGATCTCGTCTGGTGAAGCTCAAAAAAATTCTGACTAACCTCAGCTCAAAATTATGTCAGAGTAAGGAAATTTTGGACCTAAACTATCGGTTATTCGGATGATTTTTTCAAGAATGAGGTGGTGAGGAAGACAGCGGACAAAAATGCAGCAAACTGATAAGTCTCGTTTGGCTCGTTTTTGTTATTGACGATTTTCTGACATTCTTTTGGACAAGTTTCTTCACCAATTTTCTGACACGGTTTTCTACGTTTTCTTGGATGGGGCTAATGATGTCTTTTAGATGCATTTTTGACATTATTAAGCGGTTTTGACAAGTTTTCGCCAATATTTTTAAAGACTTTTTGATTAGTCTTTGAAGCGTTTTTCGACAGTTTTTTTTTTAAACAATTTTTGACACTTTTTCAACCCGTTTTCTAATGCGTTTTCGTGTGTTTTCTACCATGCCTTTTCTGACTAGGTCCGGACGCCTTTTCTGATGAGTTTATGTCACCTTTGGCGACACGATTCTATAGCAATTTTCTGACACGTTTTCTAACACTGTTTAAACAATTTTTTCGCACATTTTTTCGACGAGTTTGATGATGCCTTTTGAGCGTGTTTTCTTAGGCGTTTGTGCCACGATTTCGCGAACCTTTTTTGACAACTTTCTGACGCATTTTTCAAAGGATTTTCTGATGAGTAGTTGACGGATTTTTTGAAAATTTTTTTTTAAATATTCTCCGACACTTTTTTGACGCGTTAGCGGACGTGTTTTGTTATGCTTTTCGAGCTAGGTTCCGACGCTCTTTCTTATGAGTTTTTTTGGACACAATTCTAAAAACATTTTCTGACGCGGTTTTCGGAGTTTTTCAACACTTTTTAAACAATTTTTTGGCCCATATTTTCGATGAGTTTGATGATGCCTTTTATGCGGGTTTTCGTGGCAAGACGCCCATTTTCACATGATTTTCTGACAATTCTCTGCCGCGTTTTTTGACACGTTTTTTTTTTTTAATTTTCCGACTCTTTTTTTAGGTGTTTTTTGACGCGTTTGCGGACGTTTTCTGTGATGCATTTTCTGACTAGGCTCACACGCTTCTTCTGATAAGTTCTTGGACAAGATTCTACCTATAATCATTTTCTGACAGGGTTTTCGGAGTTTTTCAATGCTCCTAGCATCAAACTACTCTCTCGTTATGTGAAGGGCGATCTCTGTAGACGCATTTGAAACTTGGGGCACGAATCTTTCGAATTTGCCACAAGGGACCGGCTTGTCCTTCTAATTGTTTACTACACTCTCGTCCGTAGATGCAATCAGTTTTCTTCCTATACGTGCGACGTTTCATTGGACGCAAATACCGCAGAAACAAAATAACTGGCGTCCTAACCATAACCACCTTCGTCGTGGTCTCCTCCATCGCCATCATCATCATGGCAAGAAATGATATCTGGCCTCTCCGGTCGGCAATGGCATTTGCTTGACCAGCATCAGTGCCAGTGAACGCGGCGCCGATAACATGCATGTGCACATATCTCTAACCAAACCTCCGCCAAAGACCATAATTTGGTCACTCGCAGAGATCTGCTGCACCTCTGCCGCGCTTCATTTTTATACAAATACACATACTCTCAGGGTAAATCGCTTTGCGTGCCACCAGATATACGTTATCTCCAGAGCTGGCTGCGTTGGTGGCGAGCGTTCGCTTTTGCATATATGCCAAGAAATGCGGATGCATCGTGTGTTGCATATGCCAGCTCGTTCTTCAAATCCAACGAGAGCAAACAATAGCGGAGCCCACCAGCCACCATACCATCGCCGTTCACTTTTCGGACAACCACGACAGTGGTGATGGCTCCAAGGCACGCAATATGAAAATGAGTTGTTGTTTAGTGCGCCATATAGCCATACCGCACCGCACACATCCTGACATACAAGCGCACCTCCTAGATGCAAGTCCCGTATTGCACTCGGGAAATTATTACAACTTTGGGTCAGTTCTTCTCGAGCCTGACACCGCTGTTCCTGATAGGCCGACGATTTTCCCGCATAGTCAAAAGAAAAGCTTGTGCGGATATCCTTCGGCTTGGGGTCGGCGCGGCTGCCACCGCCATCATGCCGCCCCACGATGACAATGATTTTTCTTCTGCACACTCGATGGTGGTCACTGCCCGTTTCGTGTTCCTCCACGATACGGATACCATGATACCGTGTCCATGTCACTTGGACACTGCCGACTGCGTCTTCTCACTCTTACGCGCGTATATGTTGTTATTCTTGTTGCTGGGGCTACACTGGTACTCTTGAATGTCGGACAACGCAACAACTGGTGTTACGTGTTGCTGCTCTGTAGTTGGCCACCTTATCGTGCTGGCCATAAAGTATAATTATCTGGAATCCGACACGCCTATACGTATGCAACGCTGCAGCATACCACACATGCAATATGGTGCACACACACACGCCGCACATGGAAGAGAACTTTTGCGCGCCGCTGTGTTCAACATGGACACCATACAAAAATATCGGTGACGGTGACTCATGTCGCGAATCCATGGTGAGCCTGAGCATACAGCCGCGTGATGGTGGACACGATGTTGTTACGTCACCGTGCTGGAGTTTTTCATCATCGCATACACAATGGCACTGGATTGGTTGGCATTTGTTGTTCGGGTAGATCTGCCTGACGTGATATGCTAATGCGGCGGTTTAATTATGAGTGCCAAGCGAGTGAGGGTAGGTTAGGTTGATTCGCGAAAAATAATCAAACCGCCATATTAGGGTACCTACATAAGGAAAATGCCTTCGGGGTAAGTTTTTATTGGCGGCCGCGGACGGATGCCAGAATGCTGGGTTTCAGTTTTGAAATGGAAGCCGGAGTCTTTTTTTTTTTACTGCGGGAGTTAATCGGAAATGGGCGGTCTTGGCCGATGATGGAGAGCCCAAGAACTGTTTGGCTGGGCGTTGGGCTGTGCAGCAAGTAGGTATCCTTGGTATCAATTTTCGAAAACAAACGAACATTAATTGCACAGCTCGTTGGTGGGTACGGCCTTCTGCTGAAAGATGGAACTCAAGTCGCGCAAGTAACGCGCGGATGGTCTTGAACGTGGGGACTTGTGGAGCTCAATTTGAAGTGGTAAATTTGGAATCATCTGATGGCACTTTCTTTATTGATGATGTCAGTATGCCAGATGAATGTAGGACCACAAAGATTGTGGTACGCTTGCAGAAGTCCAGACGCTGAACCCAATTTTCGACGGTTTTCAAGCATAAATCGGCCGATAGGTACTGCTGCAATTTCACGTTCGATATTCGTACGAAGTTCTTCAATCGTCGTCAAAAATATTCGGTTATCATTGAACTGTAGCGATTCCCATTCACAGTAACGTACCGGTTTTGATCATCACGGAAGAAGTACGGCCCAATGACGCCGCCGGCCCATAAACCACACATAACCGTCATTTTTTCGGGATCAGTTCTTGCGTCAATTTAATCTTGTAACGATGTAGGCCAAGATATTTTCGCAAAATTCGCTACAACGACGTCACAGAGATGCCTAACGCTGGAGAACGATGTGTGAGAGACACATTTGGGCTTTCTTCAACTGAAGCCTCAGCGGCAACAATATTCTCGACACTACGGGCACTTCGTTGCCTCACATTTTGTACTGTGCCTGTGGATTCAAATTTTTCCACTAGACTAGACGCTCAATTGTTGATCTGCCGAATATGACGACCATAAATTGGACGTAGCGCTCTTAATGTTGAGGCCACTGACTCCGAATTTCGTTAGTAAATTGTAATAATTTCGACTCGTTGTTGGCTCGTATATCTTTCCATCATGAAATGGCAAACCTTACTGAAGAGAAATGTCAAAAGAGCGGCAAGAAATTCGGCGTCGTTTGCTGTCCCTGTCGCTGTACTTTTGTAGCGTCCCTGTTGAAAAACCCTTTATTTGCAAGTATTATTAAACAAGGAAAGGTTATAACTTTTCTAGATCCTTTTCTTTGTTTCATCGTCTTTTGTGTCCACGTACTTATTTAAAATTATTTCAAATTGCTTGAATTATTTACTCACTTAATGGCCTCTTTTTTTCTGTGATCTGTGTGCGAAACACTAAAATAAATGCCCTTAAGAACCCTGTTCAATTTTTAGTAAATAATATTGACCCGAAGGCGTGGAAAGTTTCAAATTATTTTGAATTTGAAAACCGATTCTTGCTAGTGCTTTTTCCTGAACACGAGAAGCGTGATCTGCGAATGTAGCGTCTGGTCACACGCTTTGAGTCTAACAGCAAAAAATGTATGATTTCCATAAATTGACATAACTTCGTGTGACCTGACAAATTTACTGGTCACAAGGTTGAAATTAGAGCTAGTGTTTTACAAAATTAAACATTGATGCGCATTGTCACATTGCTATAGAAAGTCTACCTTGTCATCTTTGGATAAGATTGTGCGTTCATTTTGGGAAACCGAAGGTTATGATATGAAGCTCCTGTGAATACCGGCAGCTAAGAAGAACATCAGTGGGAGGAGCATTTTAAAAAGCACGTAATCCCAAATCGTGATGGCAAAGTCGTTGTCAAATTACTTTTTAAGGAGGATCCGAAGAAGCTGTTAGGGGGCTCATTTCAAATGGAAAAAAGAAGGTTCGTTTCATTAGAGAACAAATTAAACAAGGATGATAAGCTAAAAGAATCGTGCACTTATTTAATGGAGGAATATGAAGCATTGGGTCACATGACACCCATTTCCAAAAATTATGTTCCTAAAGGACACTATGTTACTTAACCACTGCGTTATGAAACCCGAAAGCTCATCAACGAAGCTGTGGTTAGTTTTTGACGCGTTAGCGTAGACGACTTCCGGCCACTCACTTAAGGATATTCTAATGGTGGGTCCAACAGCACCCAGATTTATTTAGTACAGTCCAACTAGGGCTTTCTTTTTAAAAATACGTATGTAAGTCAGGGGGAAAATGGATTCAAAAATTTGGTATTCTTTTCAAAATTTACGAATTTAACGAATTATCCACTAAAAGAAAAAAATCGGTCTTACATATTTTTCAAAAACATTATTCAGTGAAGAAACTCAATTGCTGGTGCTAGCGTAACAGAAATCCAATAGTTTAGTGACTAGATCTCGCAGTTTGACATACAATCAATTTTTAGTTGCTGCTTTAGGAACTTTTTGACAACGAGAGCAACTTACATTTTCCAGTCTTATCCATCTTCAAGCAATATTAAGTAAAACTTCTGGAAAAATAAAATATTCTTATCGTCTTTCCAGCCAAAAAATAAAAAATATAAAAACCACACCAGGTATTGGTAGGTACCTAATAAAGCTGACCTTTAACGACTGCAACTGCAATGTGTTTGGCCCCAATAGATTTACAAACTACTGCACGAAATTGAGTGCGGCTTTTACATTTCCATTGCAAAATGTCTAACTTGAAATATGGGATTAGTTTTAACATTATTTGCCGACCAGAAAGGGGGATTTAAGCCAATAGGTCGTATGAATATAAACTAGCTTTTGCTTTGAGCAAAAGGTTTAAGCAAATGCTTTGAATCGGTGTAAATAAAAACCTAGTTTGCTAATGTAAGTTCGAAAATAGATTTTACTTCGCTGTACGTGTACTTGCCTTGCAATTTCTGGCAAACTTGACAAGTGACAACTGCCCGGTGGTTTGTTTATTTTTTTAATTAGTTTTTAAATTTGTCGTGAAATTATCAAAAGTGCCAAATCGCTTGGTGATGTTTGATTTCTCCCTCAGTTGTCGGAAAATGTATCCAATCATCGGCTTGTTAAACTATATTTTGAAACGGTTGACTCATGAACACCAAGATCTTTTCCAAAACCAACCTAAACTCATAAATTGTTTACTTGTTAAGCCATGAATTTTGAAATGTTTACCTGAAAACCCGGATCTCCTAAATACCTTAGGAAAGATTTGGTTTTCTGGGTATTTGAAAGAGCACCACCACGCGTCTCTAAATTATCATTTAAAAAAGTATTAGCCAAAATGTCCATATTTTTACGCGTGAAACGAAACAATTTCTTGAAGTTATTATCGTCACCAATTCTTCTTTGTTTTTACTGTTTTTTTTATTATTGCGAACATTAACAACAAGAGATGAAACAGGTAAAATGTGAAAACTTATTGCATCCATGTTTTATGTTAAAAAGTTGCGTACAAAATATTTAGCAAAATGTCTGAGCCAACTAAATAGCATTTGCATAGCATTTGCTTTGTCTGATAAGTTTTATTCATACTGATCTGACTAAAAGGTCAGTGCCGCCGCTTTTCGAACATGTCAGAAGTTGGAAAAAGTTGAGTAAAAGCAATTGCTACGTTTTATTCATACGACCCAAGTTTTATTTCTTCTGCCAGGAATTGCTGTTAAAATTAGAGTTTTTTGTTCAATATAAACAACAATTTTACCAACTTGCTGTCACTCAATATAACTTTGTCCAATATCCAAAATGACTTTCTCGTTGATTTTAATTTATAAGTTATTAAAAATAAAAGAAGAATTTCTGTGACTTGTTTTATAAAGAAAATTGTTAAGGCTTTCTGAAAAAATAAATAATAATGAACAAGTTTCTTTACAAACAAAAATATTCAATATGAACTTTAAAAATCGATTCCCCAACATTTTGTAAACTGAACATTGAACAAGATAGCATCCAGCCGACGAACTTGACATTTTCATCTAAAAATATATTAAGCAAATGGACTGATTCAGTAAAATAAAAGACTTGACGTTTCGTAGCAATTGCTTCTTTCTATTCAAACCGATCTGGGTAAAAGCTAAGTGGTGCCGCTTTTCGAACCTTTTAAAAGTTGAAGGTAACTCAAATGTGGTTTTATTCAGAGAAGTCGTAGAAAAATGCTTTGATTTTGCTATTTCTTTTGAGTAAAAGCATTTGCTAAGTTTTGTTCCTACCACCAAATATCTAAGCAGAGAGTAAATCACAAATACCTTCTAGTAGCTCGTAGCTTAAATGTCACCGCCGAATGGAATAGAATTTATTTATTTTTTAAAGTTTGGCCACAGAACTTGAGGTTGAGGCGATCTTCCAAGGAGATCTTAATTAATCAGCGATCACAGGAAAATGGAAAGTGCCTGAGAGATCTATTAGCAGTTTTTTTTAACGGATTAGTCGTTCGAATTCGGTGATCATTGTGCCCATAAAATAGTTTAGCTCATTTTTGGTACTCAAACGATCTTCAATTCGATGTCCACTTTGGCCTCCTCTGCAGATTCGCAGTATCTGTACCGCCTTGTTATCATTATTTCTGTCCAAGAACCATGCAAACCACACCGACACCGTACATGATATCCATAGAATAAAAAAACAAAAAAAAATATTCAAAGACTCCCATGCATGGCTCAATAAATCCGCAACATAATGACCGCACTAAAAGTAGTAATCTGTAGAGACCAGAATCGCGATATCTATCAATCGAGTTGCGCTACAAAATATATTCGCTTTGAGGTCGACATTGTGCGTTTTGGACGCATATACGCGACTATGCGTGTCCCAATCCCAATCAACCGAAACTGTAGTTGCGCGGACATCTACTATACCCTCGCACAGTGATATAGCTTCAAGACGGCTTGTCAAACAGTAGAAGTCGACAACATCGCTCATTTCCTATTGACTCTATCTGTGTATATACTCGGACTTGGTTATTGGCGTTTGTGTGTAGGCGAGTTGTTGTATGCCTTCGATCCTGCGGCCGGGGTGTAGAGATTCATTCACCGAGCTATGTCATAACGATGCCCCCGCGATGTTGTTCAATTTTAATTTAATAGACTCGATCGATCATAAAGCGGTCAGATATACGTACCGCGGGACAGATGTTTCAGCCAAATGCGGATCACTTCTGTTCTGTGGCGGATTGCTCTTGTTGTTGCTGGCTAAAGGAGCCTGATGATTTATTGATCATCATATAGGCAATAGGCATAGGCCCGGCTGTGTAAATGTATCTCGCAATCGGTTGCGTTGCGAACGATGATAGAGTACATGATGTTGTGGCTTGACAAACTAGGTACATTGATTAGCCTGGGAGTTGTTGTCAGTTGGCTGCCAATGCGCTGCGAGGCAATGGAATTTGAATGTCGTCGCAGTGGAAATATTTTGACATAAAGCTGTCGAATGGTGAAGTTATTTGGAGTTTGATAAGTATGTTGTGAGAGGTCTACGCGTTGTGAGGGAGTGACCTTTTTAGTTTGAACAGTATCCACGCTTATTCTACATTCTACTGAAAGGTAGTCTCACAGATTTACAGTGAGGTTTTTAGTGCTTTTGAAGCTGAAACTTAAGCCTTTCATGTACTTCATAGTGGAAAGATGCAGCTCGCTTAGCTTTAGTGTCAAACGTTCAAACTGTAAAGCCCGTCAGTGACAATAGAGAAGGATGCAACTTCACCAAGGCAAACAACCCTGGTAAAATATTTTATTAATTATTTAAGCCCACAAAAGCTTCATCCTTTTTTGGCTTTCTGTCGCAGGAGGTTGAGCGATTCCCAACAAGAATTTTAGGGCGAAACCCTTAATATCGACATCCACTCGTTCTAGGGCCGATATCTTGTATTGTGTAAATCGAAACACGACCAGACTTTTGGACTCAGATTTCTTATTTCCGTACACTTTTCAAGTATTTAGTATGAAATAAGGAGAATAAAACTTATATCATTCGAAAGGTGCTGTGCCATAGATGTGCAGAAACAAAAAATCGTAAGTATATGTCGCCATTAAGACTGGTAAAATGAAGTTAAGAACTTCCCATACAAAATGTTTAGCAGTTAATCGAAAGCATTTTGCTGCCATTCCATTTGTCACCGTCATGTTTCCATAGTAACTAATTTAATCATCTTAGATTAGAACCTGTTGGAGAGTCTCTTTAACCTATAAAGGTATTATCCTTAGAGTAAGCAATCATAAAATCTTATTTCAGGGGCATTGCAGAGTTATCTGCGAGGTGTTACTATGGAAACGAACATTCATGTTTTGCCCTTTTCCATTCTTTTCTCATAGGGGAAAGGTATATGAATTTAGGTTTAGCATATAAATATAAAAAAATTAAAATAAATGATAAATAAATTAGGTTAAAAACAAGTTGGCTTTCGTTACTTTATCTACAGATTAAATTGGTCTCGAATTTCGACCACGGGCGGTACTAGTCTATGCAAATATATTGGTATATCAAGATTCACGAAGCTAACTGAAAATAATAGGCACCAGCATCACTAATCTATTCCAGTCAAAAATAAAAATAGGCCCTAAAAGATCAGAAAACAGAAACTCTTTCTCCACTTGTCCTTATACTCAAATTAATATATGTATGTAAATAAAATACCTAAAATGTTCTAACTAGAGCTTAAAATTAAACAAAAACTTACATTCGAAGAAAAACCCAAAAGTAAATTTTATTTTATATCTCATCATTCCTTACATTTAAGCTCTACCAAAATTTTGATAAACGAGAAAGTTTCATGCGACCCAGTGGTGCACTTAATTTTTAATGAACTTTCAAAGCTCGATGCTAATGTGGTTTTCGATCGGGCTTCTTAGATTCTGCTCTCAAATTTCAGATTTCGAGTGTCTGATCGAACATAAAAACGTCACTTGCTCTCTTTTTTGTTACTGATTTTCGTGCGATTGGAATATGTTTAGCATTAGACAGTTTTCTACGCGTTTTCCATTTACCGCTTAAATTTTATATTAAATCAATCGAATTGATTTTTGAACAAATAATTAACAAAAATAGATCCACCCTATGCCTTTCTTTGCAGCTGAAAAAATTCGCGAAAATGTAAACAAACTCCACCAGTTGTCAAACTCAAACGCACTTTAAGTTGGTAAATCTCGAGCAACTCTGAAAAAAAATCCATATTTCCAAAAGTGCTGTAAAATCGGAAAAAGGTTGATTTTTTTTCCCAACCAACCAACCGAACATGAAAAGTGACCAAAAGCAAAAAAGTGATCTAAGAGTGCCCAATCGAAAACCACATTAGATTTGGTTACCCAATGTTGCTGCAAGTTTCTGGAGCATCATATATGATCATTGCACTTTTAATAATGCCTTAAAAATATGAATTTCCAATTGGAAGTCTTACGTTGGGCGTCGTTCCCTATGTACACCAGTCCAGCAGTATAAAACAAGCCGCCTTTCTGGTACATAATCTCATGTAGATTGTACCCTAAAGCTGTCCCATTCAATTGTACAAGTTACGCGGCAGAAAATTGCACCAACTTCATAGAGTGACAGTCTGTATTTAATTTGTTCCGCAACCACCCACTTCCATCATCCTTGGGCCAGCTGAAATGCAAAGGTATAGGCCCAAAAACGGGACAATTTTCAGAGTTTCACAGTTCAGACAGTTATTGCTTCAGCGGGGGGTAAGGGACACCATATTAGCAAGTTTCCTTCTCCCACATACAGCATAAATTGCACAACAATATTATAATTTGGGAAAAATGCTCATTGTCATCATTTAAATAGTATTGTACAAGAGACGGTTTGAATTTAGAATTTCAATTCGAACGCTGCCCACACCTCTATTGCGAGCGCATCCACCCATCAGACTGTTATACGAGGATATGCGCGAATATAAACGAAAAACGAGACCCCAGGCGATATCAGTAAATTGCAAATTAACCAAAAATAAAACTGCTGACGGCTGATTCGTGGATGTGAGTTTTTCTGTTTCAGCAGGATAATAGTAATAATAATAATAGCGAACCGGAAACGCGGCCATTAAGCGTGACAGCATATATATGCTGGAGCGGGCGGCGCGCGGCGTGTGTCGCTGGCTCTTGTGAATTATTGCAAATAATCGGACAGTTCACTTGTCAGGCGACTGTTAATGCGGAATTTTTCCGCATCAAGGGAATGAGATCGGCGGAACTTTTTCAGGACTCCGGTGGCCATTTCACAAAATTTCATATTCGCTGTCAGACCGGTGAACAATCAAGCCCGCCATTTTGGGGGGTGAGTCTCCACTGCTAGTGTCGCGCATTATTGACTTCGCGCTTATTGTAGGCAGAGGCAGAGTGTCCTTGTTTTTTTTTTTCTGTCTCTCTGTTTTCGTGCTCCGCTGCTATTATATTAAATTCATTTCAATGTTCAATGCATCGAGCTCGTCCCATGTGCCGCGCCTATATCGAGGGGCTGACAAACCTCAGCTGTCTGTAAAGCCTTCAATTAATCGAAATATTAAAATATGCGCTTTTGTGCGCGCGAGTGCAAGTGCCTACTGCCTACTCGGAAGCGGCGAATACCCACAGAGCTACAGAACCGCGTCGCGGTTTTCATTTGTATTATCTACCAGGAGAGCGGGGCCCGGACAGATATAATTTTTCGGTATTTTACATCACAGGACTAATGCATTATTCACATTCATCGAATGGAATTGAACGAGTCGATGGGGGTGGGGGCGGGGGTGTTGGGCGCGGCGTTTAAATATATATAGAGGCCCGTTCTGAATTGGCGCTAATTACTCTTTAAATTCGTAATTCGATAAGGTTCGGTTTCGGGTAATGAATAAGGAATGTGTATGCGAACACAGGTACGGTCGCGTTCTTAATTGGATCTCCACATGACAATTTCTGCCAATTAGGAGATGCTCTCCGATTTTAAATATAATTTCTCACACCTTGACGACCCTGTCCTGAGTCGAACCGGGACGAAATTATTTATTAAATCAATGAAATGCGGTGGCGAAATATAATTGACAGAAATTAATATGAAAAGGCCAGAGGCAGAGGCAGAGTCAGAGTGGGCAGTAAGTCAAAGTGGAAGTAGATATGGCTCATTTTAGCTTACTTAATATTTGGTTAACATTTTGGGCTTCCAAATGGACAACATTTTTTTCCTAAGGGATGGGGTGGCAAAAGGTTTCTGCGTACAACAGAACGGAGCAGTATGCATCGATTCAGATCTTCTACCATCTTATCCTGGCAAAAGCGAAAGGAGTATCAATGTCTCTAAAAAATTCGGATAACACCTTCATAGAAAGAGAATGAGGAACTTCTATTAGAAACCCGTTTTACTGAAAAGAGCTTCAAGCGTCAATAGATTTACCGAGACCTCGGCAAGAGGACTGGAAAATAGCGGCAGAAATCTTTTCTAGAGCCCTATTGCAATGGTAACACCGCAGTCCTACTACATAAAGGATGTGTTTAAATTGTACTTAAACATAAAACATTATAAAAATTTATCCAGTGGAAAGGTAGTTTTCATCCCGAAAATAGAAAATAAGACCGAAAAGGTAGAATCGTTAGAGTGCAGTTATAGCGACACGAAAAACCAAACCGTAAAAATGTTCTTTTGCTTTTTTTAACCACTTAAACTTAATGGATGAACTCAATCCTGGTCTTCAAATGTTGCTTAGGAATTGTAAAGTTAGTCTATAATAAAAAAAAGTAAGGAAATTATCTTAAATTTTTCTAGAAAACAGAATTCATTAATTTTTCTATTCGAAACAAATTTTACGTACAGAAAAATTAATAAATGCTTTTTTTTTTTTTTGAAAATTTCAAGATAATTTGCTAATTTTTTTTGATAAACATACTTAATAATTCATAAGCATCATTTTAAGACCAAGATTGAGTTCAAGCATTAACTTTAAGTGTTTAAAAAAAGCAAAAGAACATTTTTACGGTTTCGTGTCTCTATAACAGGCCCCTTACTTTCAATCATCGCCAGAGCGTATATATCCACCGAAACTGGCTTCTACCATATTACTTTCTTTTTTACTTTTGGTGGCGCTTACAGTGCGGGGTGGACCACGGCCTCAACTAACAAGCCCCTCCAGCCAGCTCGGTTCCACGCTAGCTCTCTAGCCTCTAGTTACGCACACCAAGTTGGTTGGTAGGGTTTTCCTCTGCTGCGTTGTCCCTCAGCGGTGGATTCGAAGACGAAGATCGGGCTGGTGCGTTTTTGTCCATATCTCCACGTGTCCCAGCCCTCTCAGCTGTTATATTTTTAGCTTTTTGACTAGGTCAGTGTCGCTTGTATAGCTCATATAGTTCGTCGTTGAATCTTCTTCTCCACACTCCATCGTTACAAACTGGACCGAATATTACTAGAAGAATCTTTCTCTCAAAGCATCCCAGAAGATTTTCATCCGCTTTTGACAAGATCCATGCTTCTGCACCATACAGCAGGACGGGGATGATTAAGGTCTTATATAGCTCCTCCTTTTGGTTCTATAGGAAAAGGCTTTACTTCTTTGATGCCTTCTTAAACCGAAGAAATAGCATTTTGTCATTTGCAAAGTGATAGTGGAGCCCAGGTATAGAATGTCTTTAAATACTTTGAAGTTGTATCTGTCCATCGTCCATCGTGAAGTTTTTTCCGAGTCGCCGTTGTTGAGAGTCCTTTCTCGTTAGCATATACTTCGCTTTGCCCTTATTAACAGCCAGACCCATCTTCACCGCCTCCGTTTCGATGCTTGCAAGGAAGCCACTAACAGCTCTACCATCTAAAAGAGATTATTGAAAGCACTCTGGAAGCAAAAGAGGTACGAGGTAGTAATGCGTGCCTTCTTTGGCTTTGAGGGAGCATTCGACAACCCACGATGCGATCGTATACGATATCTGGATAGAAAAGGAGTAGGTAAAAAAGATATTACCAAAGTGGATAAGTGATCTCCTGAGGACGTGATCAGCATTTAGATATCAAAAGTTATCAAAAGGGTAATAGCACAGAAAGAGTCTGGTCGGAAGGAGAAGTTCTATTTCCTTTAATGGGAGGCTTAAAAAAGATGGGTGACTTGATAAATTGACAACCCATGGCATCAACTGTCACGCATAAGCTGATGTTGTAGGTAGTTTTAATTGCCTTGGGATAATATGTGGAAACCCTGTGTGATATCGTACAGAGGGGACTTGAGTGATGCTTGACGGCTTGTTACTAAGCTCAGCAACAAGAAGAACTGGAGCAATGAATACAGAATTCGCAGATTGAGCAAGCACAAAGTGGTACACAAGTCGAACAAGAACTAATGAGGGAACTGGAGCGGGAAAACCAAAAAAGGGAGCATCAGAAACTTACATAGCTCCAAGTCCGAAGTTAGAACTAAATCGGCTTACTGTAGAACTCGGTAGCAAACGTGCAGACGTACAGAATTGAGATACCACTTGTTTGAGTCATTCTATATCATCATTATCCCAAAAATAATTTAAATCCCGATTTAGAAATTTTGTACAAATACGCAATATCTTTCTCTTAATACGTGTACGAGAGAGTTCAAAATTGAAGACGTTTTTTAACTTCTGGCGGTCTTTAAATATGGAATTCGCATATCTCAAATACTCATAGAAATTCAACATCAAAACTTCAGCTTATATATGGAATTGACTTGTTAAGCCTTAGTTCTGTTTCTACTGAGGTATGACATAAAACCAGCGGTTTCATAATGTTTCGAAACATTAACAGAAAAGAACACACGACGTCGTCGTTTGCCCACATTTTTCTATAAAACACCAATTCCGACTTTGAAGCTAGTGAAGTTCGCTTCTACGAAGCTTCACCTGTCATTTGGCACATGTTTCATTAAATTTGGTTTTGAAATGACGTTGTAATCGGTACGACAAAAAGTGTATAGCCTATTGGCATAAAGAAAAATCCATCATTGGACCTAATAAGACTGACAGTAAGTTAGCTCTAAATCTGCCGCCAACCCTGATCCTAAATGGAGCTCTAAGCTGTAATTTTTCTTTTTCTATTGCCTTCATTCGAAATGCTCTTTTAGCGGTTCTTTAAGGCTTTAAACTTTACAATTTATTTTTGTTCTACGGGCTAAATTTTATAAACTCTCCTGTGCGACCTACAAAATGACCTACGGAACAAGTCCGTAAAGGTATCCTTAAAAAAATAGTTTGCGTGAGTTTCTATTCTTACTCAATTCACCGCTGGACGCGGCATAAAATTGTAGGTAAAGTTGTCTCTGATGAAATACACTGCATCTTGCATGTGTCAAAAAAAAATCGTGTACTCAATTTGAGCACACTTGAACGCACTTAGAGACAACTTCAATTATCCTTGTTGCGTTGAAATTAACCTGGAACCGCAAACATCTTTGCCGCTTCCCACATAAATCGCATTCATCGGCATGAACAACATAAGCTTTCCTGTGCCGGAAACTCATCATAATCACCCCCATATCATTGGCGTTTCCTCCCGTAAAGCAACATAAATTTTACACAAACTGAATCCTTTGTGAGAAAACAGGAAAGAAAAAAAAAACAGAAAATTCCTTTCCATAATAAGGAAAAATGTAACAAAAACAACCAAACTCACACGCTGGGTCCTTTCGCCTCACCAAACACCACCCCATGCATGTGTCATCCCATCTCTGTCATCCTACCATCGCCACAGAGGGCTTACAACATACGTCGCCATATCCTGAAACACATGCACACATTCTCTTCCACATATATATGAATTATCAGTTCTTGGGAATCTCTCCCGGGGATTCGAGTCAGAGGGCGACGACGAAAATTTGCCATCCGATGACAAAACGCAAAAGAAAAGGATATTCTCGACGCGGCGGGCTATGATAAGTGTGCGAAATTCGCATGTTTATCTGATATCCTTTTTGGTGGGGGCTATATATGGGGATTTAAAACAGCACAAGGAATATCTATAATTTATATCCAGCCGCCCGCCTCCATTGCGCTGGGTGTGTCGTCGTCGTCGTCGTCGTCGTAACAATTTGCATGGTACACACAACAATATAGGGACGACATCCTTAATGACAGAACACGCACATAAACAACAAACATCTCTGAATTATTCATGGAATCCTTGTGAAATGGAAGAGAACAATATGAGCGAGGCCTTTTCCATTTTTTTCCTATTTTTTTTTAATTTTTCGTCTGCTGTCTTGGAGGAGCTTCCAATGAGCCGAATGCTCTTTTTTCTAATTAAATCCACAGCCAAAAAGGACCATTGATGTGTATTGTATAAGTCCAATTAAAAATTCATCGCTTCACGCACTAGAAACTCTGAATTATCCTTGACAGTCGGCGTGTGATGATAGTAGTTGTTCTACTACCGCCATTAACATTCTACCACTCAACTCTTGTTGGGAGACATTGGCTGCAGCCAAGTGGAAGAGTGGAATTACTTCTTGTTGCCGCTTCACTGGACGTCAATGGCGTGAAATGAATGCTTATCGGATTCGCAGAGTCTCAGCCGAAAACCACACCAAATGAGAATCGAACGCTTTGAGTCGAGAATTTACAACACCACCAACAAGTGTTGTATCGCTCGCACACTCCTCATCTATGGGATGAAACAAAAGGCTATCCATCCAGCTGTACAGTGTTGTGATAGTATCTCCTGTTGGGACTAAGAAGTATGAAATACGGAACAATGCTGGCGGATTTGGAGGCTAATTCCTCGATTGCCGGATGTGAGCAAAAGTTTGGCTTAAAGTGGTCATTGAGATTAGGCGGCCGGAAAAACGATGATGCTGCTCACAGCGGGGTGGTTGAGTTGGAGATGGCAGGGGAGTCCTTTGTTTATCCCGAGAGGAAACCGATTAGAAGATGTTGTTATGATTTCTTGAAAAGTTTTCTTCTGAAGGGTTCCGGTTAAGGTGCTGGTTGGGAATTTCGTGGTACATGTTTGGCGAGGCGTTGAAGTATCACAAATTTATTACGGCGGAGATACGAGTGATCCATTACCGCACAAGAAAATGTCTTTTGTCCAGAAGGTTATGTAGTGGCTCCCAGTAGTTCAAGTTCAGATGCAGCATTTGCATTTTCTGCCTTTGGTACTTCCAACAACTGAACTTTTACACAGATTTGCTATATGACCTACGACTTGAACCTCATAATGGCGCCACTTTTTTCCGTATTCGTTATAGGGTCCCTCCAATTTTTCAGTCTTTGGAAGCCTCTCTCCTACAGAGACGTTTCTTATAGGTAAGGTCTACATGGATCTTTCTTAAACTGAAATCAGTCCTTGCATTCAATGAGCACTTCGTGCGTTAGGGAAGCTGAACTAGGCAGGTACTTTAATAGGGAGAGTGACTTAGTCCATGAATTGATCCTTTGTAACCCCGTACGTGGATATGTTACCAGACCTGACTAAATGTTTAAACTAGCACAGTTAATATAGTCACCAAGATATGTAAGGAAAATACCGCCGAAAAAACGGCATTCCTTTTTGAGGCAGGACACAAAATTTACAAAGATACCTAGTGGGGACCAGGAGACTGACCTCACAGTCCACTCTATCACTGATGCAGAAATCAAAATCAGAAGTCATTGTAAGGAAGGCTTAACTGTCTCTTATGCAAACATGACACTAATGACGGTGGCCTAGATTCAAATTCACGGTTAAATATATGAAGTTTTTTTTAACACCTCCACATAGTGTCACATGTCTACGCAATAGAAGAAGAATAAGTTTTAAATATTTTCAATTCATTTAAATTTTGTATATAAACTTAATAATGATTTTATTAAAAATTTAATTCTAATACAAGTTTTTTGAACTTAAACTCGAAAGAATAAAATCCGCCTATATTAAAATAATATTTCAATCGATAACGTTTTGCATTTACCTATGTTCTAGTTGAGCTTAAATATAAATTTACTCTTATCTATTTACTTCAATACACAGTGGAAGTCACTTATAACAACCTCACTTATAACGACTGTTGGTTTAATTTTATATAGCGTCCAGTTTCCTTTCAGTTGGTTACAATTTAAGCTTTTCTACCGTCGAATATAACGACCAGTTTTCGGAAAAAATCAGTCGTTTTCGTCTGTTATAACGACGGTATGAGAGGAAATAAAAAAAAAACACATGGATCTGAATATTTCTCCTTCATTCTTGTACTTTTATAAATGAATAGGCTAATGGTTTATTGCATCGCCGACATCTAACTTCACACGTTTCTATTTCAAATATTGTGACAGTTTATTTGATGTGGCGCCGTGAATGCTGCTTTTAAGTTTATTATGGTTTACGCGTCTTTAACAATAAAGTTAGCATTTTATGTGATTTTGTTGAATTTGTTTCTAAATATTTGTGAAAGGCAGTTGGATATAGCGGCCGCCGTTTATAACGACCTCATTTCCTCGATCCCTTCACCGTCGGTATAATCGATTTCTACTGTATTTGCATTTAATTTTAATACAAGATCTGACCCAATGTGATTCGATTTAAATAATATCGGTATTACTTTTGAGCCCAAATTTAATATTTTATCGCTTGGTCAAGAACTTAGAGTTGTAGTTTGAGTACGTTTACAATTCAATGGAATTTTTAGTGGATTATTTGGCTAAAGCAAAACTGTTTAACAAATACAAACAAGTCAAAAGTCATGCGGAATACAATTGATATCCAACGAGGAAATTCTTCTTACAAGTAAGTAAATTCAAGCTCAAAGTGTTCTAGTAGATGACGCTAATTTTTCTTTACGTTCTTAGGCGCAGCGATGTTGCTGGTGGATTTACTTAAGAAGATGAGGACGGTCTAGTTTAGTTCATTGCTTCACAAATATAGCTCTTGCATACAAAAAAAGTAAGTAACTAGCTTAATAATTAAGAAATATGTTAGTTTTTCTTCATTTAAATAATATACAAAGGGGAGCTCAGCGGCTCTCTATACGATTATTTTCAAAGGCCCTCATAAGTGACCACGGAAATGGTTACTTAAAACCAATAAAAAAGGAAAATTAAATTATATCTAATGTTTTTGGCGTTAATATAAATATCCCAGGTATTTAAATCAAATCTTAAGTATTAAAAATTAAAATACAATAAGATTTCTATATTCCATGAGTTTATTTTAAGCAAAAAAAAATTGTGTATTAAAATTGAGGTGAAAGTAATATATATTCAATCTGCAGTTTATTTATATATTTATCAATTGGAGCTACAGACTCATTTAGACAACTTAAATTTTATAGTTAAAACTATTATTGTGATACAAAATATTTAATTACTATGGTAGAGAACAGACATTCGGCCCTAGCGAGGTATCCGTCGGAGCGGAAAATTCTCCGACTTTATACGATTCGAAGGATTTTTGCTTCGAGGTATTCTTCGGAATATCTCTCCGTAACGCATATCGGCGAATAACGTTGCAGTGTGATGAAGTGCATTATTTTCTTAAGCTAGGTTCCGATATCCTCCGACAGAAATTTTGTTGCGGAATTTGTTTACGATTTGGATTTGAGCCTCCGACAGAGTATGCGTTGCGGAGAATTTTCCGTTCCGATGGATACCTTGCTAGGGCCGATTATTTTATTCTTAATAGAATTTTTAGAATAGTTACCAAAAACATCAATACGATCAATAACTAAATTAAATTCGTTAGTGCAACGCTCAATTGGTTCATTTGTTCTGTGAAACCGACCACGAAGATTAAATCTCATACGCAAATTCCTTTCAGGAAAATAAAAGTTTATCCGCTCAAGTAAACATCAGGGGCACTTAATGTGGTAATTAATAATTACATACCTTATAAACATGATACTGAAATACTTCCGTCTATTTTCAAGAGCGAGTATATTAAAAAGAAGGCATCTAGTTAAGTAGGGTGGAGTTTCTATATTCCACCTAAGCTTTTTAAAAACAAACCTAGTAAAACATTATTGTACAAATTCTATCCTATAGGACTGGTTTTGGTAGTAAGTCATTAACAAAAAGGACAAAAAGCAATGGTCCGATGTGACTTCCTTGCGGAACACATTTCTTATCGTGTTGAATTCGGTCTCGTAGGCATGACGATATCCAATCTATAAGAGGGGAGTCGAACCCAAAACATTTTAATTTTTGGATCAGCACTCCTTGATTAACTCTGTCGAAAGCCTTAGTAAAATCGGTAAAAATTATGTCAGTCTGAAAACCACGTTCAAAATTTGTTACAATTTGATCACATTGAGAATCGGATATGATTTCTTTGACAAAGAAATTTAATTTATCACACACAATCTTTTCCAAAATCTTGAGGATGGCTGATAGCTTACATATAGGTCTATAGTTAGTAACTTCTCGCTTCGATCCGGCCTTAAAAATCGGTGATATGTAAGACACTTTCCAATCGTTAAGAAAATAACCTGTCCTAAGCGATATATTAAACATAATACATAATGGTAATGCAAGTGATGCTGGAATACTACTAATGTATTAAAATGCTATAAGTTTTTAATATATAAGCGATTAATTTAAATACTTTTGCATTGAAACTCATCTCCATCTATATGAAAATTGAATGCTTCGGATATATTTTGTAATTACAGTCAGTATTTAACAAATCTTTTATAAGTTTTTTAAATTGATTATGTGCAAAGTATTTTAAGTTCTAATATTTTTTCGGCGTTGTCATTATATGAAAGCCCAAAACTATATAGAAATAGATATAGATATATTTATTGCGTTCAATATTACATTTTGCTTGTTGCCACACAATTTACAATCACAGAGATATGATATTAGAAATCTTCCAACTGAATAGGTAAGTAGTTTAAGTGTAATTGAAATATTAATTTTTGGGAAGTAAGCAATTTTATTTTGAGAAAACAACGAAAAGAAACGAAAAAAATCAATAAATAAATTAAAAAAAACATTAACAAGTTAGGAAATTAATAAATTAACATATAAATATATAAATAAAAAAAACCTTAATAAATAATTAAATTAACAAATAAATATAATATGAAGAAAGTAAATAAATTAACAAATAAATAAATTAACAGATAAATAAAATTAACCAATAAAGCCCAAAAATATGTAATTTAATGCCAGTATTTTTAACCATGTAGATGAGTCCAAAGGCTGTGTTATTCTTAAACCTGTAGCCTGTAGCCTGTATTACTATATCCGGAATGCAAAATTCGAGAGATTTGTTTCTCCGGTGCCAAAAGCCTTCACTAAAGCAAAACTTTATTAATCGGTATTACTTTGCGGAAAAATTTGTTTGAGTAAAGCCGGCTTGCCCGTGTAAGAACTGCGTAAGGTATAGTGGGAATTAGCTGCCAAACCAGAAAATTGACATATTCTCAGTTTTGTCTTTTGTGGTCGTAGTTCTAGAGACTGCATCATCCGTGGTTGACGCTATTTCGTCGATGTGTGGATGAGGGCCCGGAAACCACTCACTAGCCCACGACGATTAAGTGCCTAATTAGAAAGGCGTTAAAATGGAAACACTCTTCAAGGTACCTTCAATTGGCGGACAACAAAATACCCCTCTCTATCGATATCGATATCAAACTCACAAGCTGATTACTACCATTTGGCGTTCGATATAATTTATTGAGTTGCCATCGTTGCAGTCGATCCTCATCACACTGCCATCCATTGAAGCGTTGTAAATGCTTCCACGGATTGACCATTGTTACCGCAACCAAACCAGACCTGTGCTCCAACCGAAGGAAACCCTCTCGCCAACCTTTCTAAATCGTGATAACGACATAATTGCATATATCCTTTGCCAGCCAGCCATTCTCCTCTATGATCGGTTACTGCACCATCTCAACCGTGTAACCAATAATTGTGATCCGAAGAAGATCCACGGATCTGTGCACTCGGGGCATTTATAATAATTGCTGCCTTCAAAGTTCAAACACCACAGCCACACACACATACAGGCGAAGCCACTCGATATGTTTGTAGGAGGAAAATAACTCCTATGGCCCAACAACACTCACAACCGCATCCATTCAGCAGAGCGATTCCAATTTTGATCCCTAATGATATATATAAAGGGAGAGAGAGAGCGTCGAGGAATCAGAGCACCGCCAACCATGAGGGGCACTCTGATGGAAAACACTTTTAATGATCCTTGTTGCTCGGCGCAAGCTGCAAGGGGCAACAGCAATTCTCACATTCAATTCTGATTCTTGCGCCAGATAGGATAACATTTCCACTTGATTTTTCCAGGGTCCACCATACCACCATAACAATCGGTGGGCAACTGAAGGGCACCAGCATGCGAACAATGACGAGCACATTCGCAAAAACAGCACCGACCGACGATGATGATGATGATGAAGAACCTACCAATCGAGTGAACCACGAACTGATGAGTGCCTCTCAGGCCGACGGGCCCACAGAACGAAAGAGGCTCTTGGGCGAACAACCAAAACGATGAGTTCTCCTGCCACGCCCCAAAGATTCTAAAGTAATTTTTCACGGGAATTGCATTTTAAATTGAAAACACCAAACCGTTCTCATCATCATCATCATCATCAGCGGCAGCGGTACCAGCAGCAGCAGCCATATATCCACCAAGAGAGTGCTCATGCCCTCAGCAGTCAGCAGGTTTGCATGCACTGAGTCCGGAGTCGGTGTGTTTCTGTTTTTGAGTACTTTTTGTGGCGGATCAGGATCACCCCCGCCAGCCTCCAACAAAAAAAATGGTGGCCACTATCCAAATTGTTGGCCATGACTGTATGTGGTGGCTCTTCTCTGGATTGGAAGGATTGTTTCTCATATCAGCCATTGTACTGTCGAGGCCGATGGGAATGCCATTGGACTCCACTCCAAAGGTGGGACACACAAAACCCCAACCGAGGAGGTCAAGAGCATTGGCATACTGCGCGGAGATCCCCTGCGCGCGATCGCATGGTGATCGGTTAATGATTTCTTGCTCGGTTCTGTAAACAAAAGTGCATTATCTGATCTATAAATGAGATCTTTTCGCCGATGATTTATGATACCTTAAATCGATGATTATCGGGAACGGTGATGGGGCGCGATCCGTGTAATGTGCAATCGCCTGGGTCGATGGTGTGAGAGGATTTATGTGTCATTGGATACGCGAAAATGCAATTGCATGATTGAATGGATTCGCCCAGATAGCGCGATGCACAAGTGGATCGCAGCGAGAGGTGTGCGCGTCACCTTGTATGATGGTATACGCAGCTGGGGAGGAGGGCATCTAAAGATTGCTTCGTGTGAACACATTTCGTCTGATATATGATAATTAACTGGATAATAAGAAAATGTTGTGTCGGTCAAGTCCAAGGGGTATGGTATTGCTTAAGTGGAACTTGCGTAGCTGTCGATCTTTCGACCCACAATATTGCAACAAGGTCAGTCCCTAATGCTTATAGAAGAGAGATGTTGATCTAACCATCTCTCCCTGGGTTTATCTAGATGAGGTATGTCTATCTAACATAACTCATTTTGGAATCAAAGTTTGGGACATGCGTCAAACGCGACCAAACCACCCTACTGATCCATCCGGAAATGTTGCTGCTTCATATAAAGAGTAGCAGAAAGTCTTATTCTTAAAAATGCAACGAAGGAAACGCATTTTGGAATTGTAAAGAACCTTTTAATCGATGCAAAGGTTCATGCAAATATATTCGGAAAAAAATCCTTCAAAATTCACAAGAACTGGTTGAAGAAAGTCAAGCGAGTACCTTACAGAGTCTTCTGCGGTAAATAGAAGAACGTTCTGAGGCATCAAGGTTTAAAAAACTGAGCCAGGGCAAGCTGTTTGAAAAAGGCGTATTGCTTTTAAACGACATCAAGCTAAGAATCTTCTAATTTGCTACTTGACACGTGAACTACCTTTAAGTGTTACTATCTTTTTGGATCCACGTAGATAAAATGTGTAAACAACCAACCTCCACGGTCTGATTACTAGAGCAAGCTCATTTGGGCGCTACTTGGCTTCAAGCCATGGAACTAGATACCGCAGTACCACGGACATCATTTTATTGGTGCTTTTAATAACATCCACACAATTCTATCTCTATCTCTATCTCTATCTCTATCTCTATCTCTATCTCTATCTCTATCTTGCTCTGAGCATTATGCTGCAGCTCTAGTTCAGATTTGATGACGTAATACTCTAGCTCCTTTAGCGCAGCCTGACTGTCTATGAAAATGGCGCTATTCTTGTTGTACTTTTCCCTATAATGCGGATACATTTTTGGCCGCAGGTTTTTCTTTGCAAGTATTAAAATGAAGAGGAGACAAAGCTTCCTTTAACAGCTACGAAAAGAATTGATTTAACAGAACACAACCTATTTTGTTAGGGACATCTCATCCACAGTGAATTTTTGCAAGGCAGACTTGCTTTGAAAAAACAACTTCGAAAGCTGAACCTGGCTAATGGCAGAAAATTATATAAAGGACGAAAGAGTAGTGCTGCGAACAGTCAAGCCACGCACAGTCAATATGTGAGTGTGGATGAAATGTCCACGAATTTACTCTGCGTTGGCAGAATTTGAGGAAGAAAAGTTGGCCTTCGGTTTAAAAGCTTTATAGATGAGCTGTAAGGTGGAAATTGGCATTTTTACTGACCAAAGCTACAATGACGTGGGCTTGATTGCCCTGAAGATCAGTTTTTTGTTTATTATTATGGTGAGAGTTTAGTGCACTGCGACCTTATGGTCTATTGTGCGCCATGTAGATCAGTTGTCTTCTCAGTCCTTTGTTCGAAGACGGGCTCTGAAATGACAGCAGTAAAATGAGTATGTGGTGCAACAGTTCCATAGAAGATATTGGACTACATTTGTTACAACCCTTTGTTTGTCAAAGTCCTTATTTTTGAAAGGGACCCACAAATTTATGCCGACTTTGAAAGGCTGAATTAAAAATTGTTCAAAAAGATGTGCTTTGTCTGGACAGACTTTACTTTGTCATCAGTTCTAGAACAGACTCTATATTGAAATACAAAATTTGAGACCTTCTCAAAGCCCAACTGCTTCTTGAACATCAACCGCCATTCCATTTGCCATCTCCCTTCAAGGAATAGACTACAACGCACCTGTGGTTAAAACATCACCCACCGCGGTGAACTCTGACGATTCCAATACCGGAGTACCGTATTTAGCCACCAGCCGCATTGAAAAGGAAAAAGTAAACAAAACTAAAGCCCCCCCTAGGCTACATACATTCTTGGTCACAATTTTATTTTCTTCTTTTCCCCGAAGATGAACATTCATTCCGAGCGAAGAGATAACTCGTGTGATTAATTACCCCTAATGCTATTATTATGCAAAACCCATGGTACCATGGGTACCAGCACCCAATTTGCTTTCATTGCTTCCATTTGTGCTTATTTACCGAGGAATTACAACAATTTCTCATCATAGCAGCTCTATAGCGCTGGCTGGCAGCCTCGTCAAGGATTAAGAAAGACCCAAATGTGATTAAATAGAAAGCAGTATACGGAAGGACGGCGGCGCCTGTGCATCCTCGCGCTACATCTAATTCCGGAATTGACTCATGACCTAATCGCAAACGCCATGCCACCTCGCTCGTTGTGTCTTCTACACCACATGCAACTCTTTGCGCAATGAAATCCCAATCCCAAAACACAGCTAAAAGGAAAAAAAAGAGAATAAACCGTTCATAGTGAGGGAAGAAAATAGAACCTTATCTGGTTAAACACGACACAAGCCCCCCACCCACTGTACAGTCTTTCCGTGTGACTGCATGATAAATGACAGCGAAACATTGAACGTCCTTTTGTTGAATGAATTCCTAATAAGTTGATAACGCAACAAGGATGCCACCGGTTACCATTACTGCCACCGGTCGGTCACAGGGGGATGTTTGCCGGAACACCTCGTTTTTTTTTCACTCCTATATTCTTTGGATATTTTTTTTTCGTCCTGCGTTTGATGGAAAAAGTATGCCAGAACAGGACAGTCAAAGTGGAATTTTCCAAATAGTTGCAATCGCAGTGTCTTTTCAAACGCTAGGCCGGGGGTGGTTCAATGGTTCGGCGAACGAACGGACCTAAGTAGCTAAACTACTCGTTTTTCCAAAGTCTTGCAACTGTGTGTGGGTATATGTACGGCGGAATGTCCCAGGGATCAGGGGCATATCTGGTGGGAATCCCTCCGTGGTATGAGCGAACGGAATGATTAATGACTCCTGGACAAATGGAAATTGTTTGAATTGCATTAAAGTATTTAAAAGGGTTCTCTGCTCTCGTTTTGTCGTCGTCGTCGTAGTCGTCGTCGTTGTCGTTGTTGTCGTTTTTGGGCGGTCGCCCTTACGATTGGGGTTAATGCTGAAAATGGAAATATACAAGACTACATTTCCCTGTTATTGTTGTTGATTCGCAGCGTTCGTTCGAAGGATCAGCATCAGATGGAATACAATTTTAGATTTTGACTTTTTTCCATTGTTGAAAACTACAATTTGGCATCGGATCTTGTAAGGGACAGATAGAGGTTAAGAGTCCACGGGATATGATACATTGCTGGCGACTGAATATCTAGATTCGGTGGTGGGTATAATGCATCTGAGATTGTGTCAATTTTGAATTATGTCCACATGGCTTAATTTGTTTCGAGGAATGATGAATTGTGTTGTGATGGTAAGAAATTAACCCCAGTTTTGCTTGTTTTTGATTTATTTCTTATTTTTTAATGGTAGAGATAGGAGCATTTTTAGTGCAGTCCCTGGTGGGTTTCGGATGCGCGAGATGATGAAGATCTTATACATAGTGGCTGATCGATTACGGGATAGAGTGTGTGCTTTTCGAGAGGGATTGGGTGTTGAGTGGGGGGAGAGGCAAAACCAGTCAGACACTTTTAAGGGTGAGACATCTCAAATAATTCCGAAGAAACACAGTAGAATACAATGCACTCTCTATCATTACCATTGCGTTTGACTCGGTTTGCTAAATGAAGACGCTTTATGAGACGTTTACATTCGAAACTTGTGAAATTAACATCAGCTGGATTTTGTCAATGAAAAATATCAATGTTACTTTTTTTTTACATATTTTTTTCAGTGCAGGGGTTAACGCTGCAAAAATCGCGTTAAAAGCCTCTCCAAAAATGTGTTAAAAACTTGTCATAAAAGTGCCCAAAAAAACATTAAATTACGGGTAAAAAAATTCATCGAATGTGCGTTCTGAAATGCTTCAAATATAAGTCCTAAATGGTTTCCAACCACGCATTAAAAAAAAACGGATCCAAATATATAAGTCAAAAATGCATCCAAAAACTCGTCGAATTTGCATCCAAAAATCGCATCAAAGGACGAGTCAACCATTGATTAAGAAGAATAACAAAAAACGGGTAGAAAGAACTTTAAAATGCATCCTTAGATCCGCCAAAATACGAGTCGAAAAATGCTTCCAAAAATGAGCCCTAAATTGCATCGAGGAACGTGCGAAAAACACGCCAAAAATGCTTGCTAAAATAAAAAAAAACGCTTCGAATATTGATCTTAAATCTTATCACAACACTCGTCCAAGAACTCTTCAAAACACATCACAAAACGCGTCAAAAAGCGAGCCGAAAAACAAGTTAAAAATTGGGTTTAAAAAACTTCTGCAGATGTGCGTCATAAAACACGCCCAAAAACGCATAAAAATGCGTCCCAAATGAGTCGAAATCGAGTTAAAAATACGTTCAAAGACGATTCAAAATGCATATTTAATCGCACCAAAACCCACGTCGAAAAACGCGACTAAAAAGGCTTCGAAAAATGTGTCAAAAACGTATCGAAAATTCAAAAAAAACACGTTAAAAATTGGTCTTTAATCTTATCAAAAAAACTTCAAAACGCATCACAAAATGAGTCAAAAACTGGGCCGAAAACGGGCAAGAAATGCATTGTAAAATGGGCCCGAAATCGCATTAACAATGCTCCCCAAAATGAGTCAAATATCAAGTCAAAAATACGCCCAGTGAGGTATCAGAAACGTGTCCAAAAATGCTTTTTAAATTGCAAATAGAGCGAAAAAACCAATGGTCATAAAACCAATCAAATATTGTGTCAAAGAGTCGTCTGAAAAGCGACCTAAAACTCATTAAAGCACATTTTCCGAAACACCCAAAAACAGGCTACAAAAACTGTGTAGGCAAATTGGTCAAAATCGTATCGATAATCGCGCGATGAACACATCAGAGTCAAGCATGGATTCTAAAAAATAACGATAAACGGGTACAAAAACTTAAAACGCGCCCTTAAATCCGTCAAAAATGCGTCCTTAAATCCAATAAAAAACGCAAACGTCTTAAGAAGCTCGTCGAAAAACAAGTCAGCAATTCATAATGAAGCGTGTCAAAAGGCGAATAGGAAAACCATTCAAAAATCGGGTAAAAAATGAGTCAGAGATTGCATCCCAAAATGGGTCAAAATCGCACTCTAAAACGCATCAAAAAAGTGAAAACTAAAACTCGTCATAAATAGCATCAAACAACCTGTCAAAGACGACAGAAAAATGCTTCCTAAGACGCGAAAATTGGAGTCAAAATTGCGTCCTAGAAAGTATTTAAATTTATTCGGAAACCAGCCAGTAGAGACGCAGGCTGCTTGAGTTCTGTGTGTATAACACGACTTAGTCAGATTTTGACCTACCATTTGTACTAAAATTGGGTTTGACTTCCTGCATGGAATCGCCTTATCCTCGTGCTACTCATTCGCAAATCGCAAGTAAAACTTATTACTAGGTACCTTGTGTTTAGATGAATCGTCTCTCGGTCTCGGCTGATAGGTCTTTGGCGAATTTCCTGTTAATGAAGCGGGTACATGTAAGATGTGACGAAAAGTACTGCTCCGTTGCAGTTAATCTTGAATTCCATCAAGCAAAGTCCAAACAGGGTAGATATAGGTAATCGGTGTTGCGTTAGGATGATTTCAAGTTCGCACTACACTCCATATCCTTTGCAGCACAGTTACTGATGAAGCGGTTTTTGTAGCCCTCCTCAGTTGTGTCGACTTCCTTAATCGGACGGTACAAATGTGTTTCGAACTCCGCTTTCTTAGAAATTGTGTGTTTCGCTGACCCACTTTGGCAAGCATGTACATCTCCACTGATATGCATAAGAGTTCCTCGCTTCCACCAAACAGCGCAGCAGATTAACATAAGATTATCCATACTGGCAAATGTAACAAGACTCGTTGTCACATCTATAAGGCCGTCGTCGCAATCTGCCTGGCCAATCTACATGCGACAAGACATCCGACATCGATGTCTCCTGGATTTACATTCCATATTTGGCATACCGATCGCAATTCGAGCATCCGCCCATAAAACAGCTGATCGCAACGATATCATAACAAATTTGTCACACTTGTCACTGGTGGCAGTGTTTTTCTGTCTTCTGCTCCACCTTAATCTCGGTGTGCTCCCTGAACCTGAACCGCACTCCCGAAATGGCATCCGTTTCATTGCGCACGCAGTATGCCCGCGATGCCAGATAACAATCCTATGCATCCAAAAAGTCCGTACGCCGCGCCATACCGTACCAAATCAATGTGTAATGCGCTTCTGCAATTCGCTACACCCAATCTATGGCAAGCGATCTGTCGTCGATCGTCTAGTCGTCGATTTTTGCATTAAACGTCAGCCTGAATGCGATCGATGTGCTTCGATAACGTGCTGGCGTAACCAACGTGCCACATGACAATTCAACCGCAACAGCGATATTCACATGCGTATAGCGCACACAGTGCACTCTCTAATCGCGCACACCGCATCGCCAATACATATAGTCGCAGGCCCGGCAGCAGCGACCAGGCGATATTTAATTGTCCGCTCGCTAATCGCCGCGCTCAATCGGAATTTCAATTATTTATCTCGAATGCGACATCAATTTTGAGGAACGATCCAAGTAGATCGTCGACTGACTGCGTCTCGTCTATTTCGGATGAGTCTTGCAGAGGGTATGCGGACGACGCGACGGGTTGTTTTGCGCGAAAAAGCTGTGCCTCGTCTCTGCGTTGTGTTGTCGCAGTCGTCATCGTTGTAGATGTCTCCGTCGTGTTTTCGAATTGGCCATTAATTACTCTGCGCGGTACTCGCGCGTCACATGCGCACGCGGACTCCAATTGAAGGGGACCATACAACAACTATGGACGAAAGCGATGCGGTCTGTCTGTGTGTGTGCGGCGCGAATATTTTTGCAGGCGATCATTAAACGAGCGTTTTGTATAAATTATGCTAATGATCCTTCAATTGATTTGTAATAAAAATGCATTCGAAAAGATAAATATCCGCGGAGCACGCACATCGATACCACCATCGCAGAGGAGCCAGGCATATACCTTACCTATGCGGATTAGGTGCTCTTAAGTGGAAGGAAAAGCTTTGCACATAGTTGTTTGGATGTTGGAGGACATCGGTGAAGTGATGTGAACACAGTTTGAGGTGGGGGCCGACTGTCGCTGTGGGAGATTTAGTTCACGGATCTAGAGGTTGAACAGATGCTTTTAACAGAGTGACGGGAGGGTACTTGGAGCAAGCTGAAGGTCGCGTGGTGCAGAACTTTTAGTATATGGGTCTTGTGTCTACGTTTGCTTGAAGTGGAAAAGAAAGAAATTACGGCTGGATGAAATATGGACTACCTGTCCCGGAAAACTAGCCTATCTCCACTTTGGAAGGCCATAACGCCGACTCTTTCTTTAGTATTTCTGACTGGAACTCTAATGGCACGAAGGCGCCTATTAACCACAGAAGGCAGATATTGGCATGTTGAATTCATAAAAGAGACAGACAATCTTTAAGCCGCAGTACCTTTTTGAGTGTTAAAGAAGTTTTTCAAGTCCACGAAATGCCGAGTTGCTTAGGTAAGGTAGGACAGGGTGTGGGTATCCTCATTCAAGAATAGAGACGATAGATTATATCGGTGATTCGTTCTATAGGCAGCTGAAAAGGCACCGAAGGTAGCAGCTTGTTGGAAGCCCTAAATGTAGGAAAAGACTGCTCTTAGGTAGAGTCTTAGCGTTTATATGGGCCACCGATATGGCCCGCCGTAATAAAGTTCAAATTATACAATAAAAGGCCTAAGGTGAGCTACTTTCATGGCGCCCTAAGGGTGGGTAACTAGCGCCTTTAAGACTACAGGAGTGTTGCAATATTAGGTATGGACTTACTTTTCGAATGAGAAGCTCAAGAAAAATACATCTTTAACAGATGAAGGGCAGTAACAGCAATAAAAGCAAGATATAAGACTCTTCTTTAAAGAGTATATTTAGCTTTTACGGATGGTAAAAAGTATTTGATCACTCTGACAGGGTAGAGGAACAGAGTTGTACCAAAATCGACCACAGAAAGCACGTAGAGTTGCATTTGACGCAGATTCTAACAAGTTATATGGCACAGCTTTGGTTAAGATGACAACTCTTCTTGTCCGGTGTGTTTTAATTTAGCTAGGCAGCGTGTTTCAGTCTTATTGATATAGACAGCTGATATATTCAGCCTTTTTACCCAATTGAAAAACGTCTTCCCGAAGGTTCGTTGCGTGGGCTAAAAGCATCATTCCCGTCGCGTATTTGTAGTTCTTAGCCCAAGTTCGAGTCTGGCCTTAAAGACGTTGCATATCGAACGTAAAGAAATATGCCTCCGGGAAGAGAGTTCCATCATTTTAGCTACATGTCTAGAATTTTGCCAAGAAACGGAGCGATGACCGGTAAGTAAAAGTCCAAATTTATCAAGCTTTCGGAGGAATTTCAATTCCAGTGTCTAGTGCCGGAGCTAGTTCTATTTAAATACGTTTGGCGGTGAGTCCGTGGCTCTTTTGCCAGTTGTTTACTGTCCTCAACGTCCATCCGCCTACAGTAATAACCACATAATCTGCGTCGTCATTAACCATGGCGTAGTGGTTAATGGTCTAACTTGTGGCACGAGTGGTGTTTGTTTTGAGCCAAAGAATAAATTTAAATGAACCCCTAATCACCACAAGGAAAACTGAAAAATGCTAGAAGCTTCGCCACAGCCACTCTAAAGAATGTGTGTGACTGGGTCACATGCAACTTGCTAATTTTTGTAACAACCGCTAAATGAAACCAATTTATTGTTTTTGATGTTGCCTGTGTTGTGAACCTATACAGTGATCAGATAATGATGTAAATGAGTTCAGCGACTTGAGCGGGCATGGACCTAAAGACAAAGAAACGATTTAACATATCAAACTTTTGTTTAGTCCTAGGTACTTTTTCTTCAAAATCTTATCCAATCGTTTAACCCAAATGCCAATTCCTCAATCCTCTTATGCATTTTCTGATTAAAATTTCAAGACCGCAGTATTTTGTGAGACAACCAGCTCTTAAGAGGGTAAATAAAGGGGGCAAAAGTCGACTCTTGGTGCATGGGAATTGCGATTTATTTTCATTGAATAAAGGGATCCTCATCTGCATTTGCTAAATCACATTACCGTTGAGCTAAGTTTTACTTAGAACTTCAATAACCAGTCCCCACAAGACTGACTGACTCCATATTCGATTGCATTGGTCACACACATGTTATGTATCACAGAATTTTGTTCAAAGGAGCAGTTCATATTTCCAAGCTATATCTCATAAGAAGCGCCCTCTATATCTACGAAGTCCATGGGGCAAATTTGATAACCTGTAGACTGCTTGCCCACTGTTAATATATTTCTACAAACTCATTGGCCTTAAACGTTTCGCCCTTGTTAGCCCTTAAAAATATTACCTTCATCCCGTCTACGTCTGTGAATATTAATAAACTTTTGACTTGACTTCTCCCGTGCTTTATGTTATATGTAACAAGGTAGTCGTGAAACTGGAGATATATGCGGCTTAAAGGACTAGGTAGTCCAACTGCTTCCTTGCTATTGAGAAAAATACTATTGATCCCGGTTTGCCTTTCAGACTTCAATACTTCTCTAAACCAAAGGTCCTATTTTTCTCTTTGGGGTATCTAGGAACGTCAGCTACTTTTCGAAAACTTTGGGTAGCGACTTGAGGACTTGTCAGTTTCGCTCCTTTGTTACTTTTTCTTTCAACGGATTTCTCTACTCCAACATTTGAGTTAGAGACTTGTTGCGGTTTTATCTGAGGGCGAATGTTGTCTCAAAAACAAAAGTTAAGGCCATGTTGCAACAGAATTGCCGCTCGGACTATATCTCCATCAACATTGCCTAAAATTGGCTGCATGTGTAGAAGGTAAGGTTACCTCTGTATCTGCGTTTATAGGACTTCTATGAAACTTGGAAGCCCAGGATTAGAAAAATGTATTTCAACGGAGAGACAGCTCCAGCAACTACCTGCAGTCTCTTTCAAATTCGTCTATATGTCATCCTTTTTCTTTCAGACTCCCGCAGTCAAGTCCCCGAGCTGCTCTTAGGCATGCAGAGCTAATGGACATCAACACTCCGGGCTGCAGAGTCTTCCATTCCAAAGCAGTAGAGCAAAACCTCTAGACGACATAAGTCTTCTAAATTATTCTAAGCCTTAAAAATAGTTTTACATCACTGTGCATGGTTCCTACAAGCATAAAAAAGGACATCAACCAACTTGGAGACACCAGGTGGCTATGGAATGAGCTGTAACTGCCGAGGTTGCCCTTGGTTCACGTCTAACTATAGACCCGCATAAATAGATGATCAAGCAAAAACTGACACCACTGCGAACCTCTACAGACCTCTAAGTCGATCCAAATTGGGTAGTTGGAGTCTTAAAACACACGCTCTTCTAGTGTAGTATTACATTGGACTTAACTTGGTTCCTAACCTTTACGTGCATAAATTTGTGAGCAATGCGATGCCCTGCAGCAGCGGCAGCAGTATCATCAAGCTCAGGTCGAACTAGCTACAACAGATGAATTGTGCAGGTTGATAAGGATTAAGAGTAGTAGCACATTCCAACTGAAATGCAAACACATGTAGGACTACAACGTAATCGAGGTCTATTGTTACCTTAAGGGTAAGGGTTACACATTTGCACCTTTTCCTCTGGAATACTTAAAGAAATGCATTTACCTGCCACATCACTGACCTTCAAGGGTTGCAAACATATGCTCTTGATAAATGAATTTTTAACCTCCTCCCTAAACAGCCAAAGGCGCAGCAGACTGCCTAAATCCTCAACATTCCGACTACAATGAAGCTCAACCATCACTTGTGCGCTTGCATACCTCAATGACATTTTAAACATTCACCAGCGCTCCAATGAGCTATGTAATGGGTACCTATACCCAAGCTGAGATGGTGCCATCCAATTGCACGGCGTGCACTGTCGCGACAGGTAATAATTTCATATCAATTCACTCGGTGCCGTTGTGCAAGTGATCCATGTTCCCATTGGCATTGAACGAGATACTTTGCACGAAACCGAATTAACATAGGAGAACACGGTCCGAACATGACGCACTCCTTGCCAGATGCACGAGTAGCACAAGACGACCACGACCGACGACAAGAAGAAGACGGCGCATACAAGGACCCACTGAGTGCTGGGCTGTAGTGTGTTTTTTTTATCCGCACATTTAACGACGACGGTGGAGATGGACCCACTGTACCCAGAGCCACTCTTGCATATTTGCACAATCGGGTTTCGGTCGGTTTTGCTTACTTGCTTCTCTCGATTTTTGGACTCTTGAAGTGCAGTCCTCCTGACTTGGCGCAACACACCGCAGATTAATGCCGCAATTATGATAAGGTGCTAATGGAAAAGCCAACTTGTGCTTGGGACACACTATTCCTCTCTCTCTCTCTCTTTACCGGCTCATTGGAGTTTGTCGCCTAATTAAGGTGCGCGCCGACGACGATGGAAAAACTGCACCAAATGGTCACACATGGGATGTGAGCGTTATCCATACAGCAACCAGAGGAGAGTCTCCAATAAAGTGACATTTATGATGGCCATACACACACTCACACACGCACCAACAGAGGAAGAGATGCCATTCAACTGAAGGAAGTGACGGCCATTGCGAGGAGCGAAACTCATTTGCAATTTGAATGCAAAGTTTTTCGGGGTTAATTGCAAGATTGTGGCCAGTTTGTGTTGTGCCGGACAGTTTATGAAAATTATGGCCAATTCCAAATTGGTTGGGTTGTTTTGGGAAAAAGTTTTAATTGCGTAAACGCGGTAACCGGGCAACCAGGAACTTTGATTAGGAGACGCAAACGTGCCTGCATCGGGGCGAGAGATTAATGCAAATGATGGAACTTCTTCGTTCTTAGTTGTCGTCGAAGCCGATATGGAGAGGTAGATACATGATGATCCTGGACTTGGAAAAGTTTCCCACCATCAGGAGCCGCGCACATGCTGATTATGGTTGAAAATAATCGCATGATGTTGAAATTTTAGCAGAGAGTGACAGTAGAAAACAATTTAAGGAGTGATTTGTATCTACCCGAGGGTTGTATCTTGAACACCTGTGCCTCTAATGCAGCCGTCTTCTTTGTGGGATTTTTAGCTCTGAAAAATCTTTTTATATAGGTGGCGCTACAGTTCTCTAAGAATTAGGGCTTCAAGTAACAAGATTGTTCAGTCACCCCCAGTAAACCGCCCTTGATTCAAGTTGGTTGACGACCTTTTCTAGTTGTGCCACCTTAGACAAGATCTATATCGCTCTGGGATAGAACGGAAGAACCTGGAGAAACGAAAGCTCTGCATGGACATTTTAACTAAGAAGCAAGATCAGTGTTTCATTTAACTTTGGAACTTGCAAAGGAGTTGCGAGAATAGAGTCATGCTCTGTACATTTAATGAGGGAATAAAGGACTAAGAAATAACTGGCGGTGTTCCACAAGGATCGGTCCTAGGTCCCTTACTGTGTAACGAATATCTGCGCCTACCGATTGCAAGAAAAGCGTCATTTATTGTGTTTGCAGATGACATCACCGTGGTTTTTGTGTCAAAAAGAAACAGAAGATGTCGAAATTCGATGCAACGAGATCTAGAGGTGATTATTGACGCTTGTCTGAGCTTTAAATACCGCGTAGCAATAGAGCATATGTATGTAAAAAGTCATCAGAAACTACAACTGTTCTTTCAAGGCTGATGATTAACATCAGAGGCCCAAAACAGAACAAGAGACTACTTCTTGCAGGAACTGTCGGTTCAATAGTGATGCGCGCAGTCGACAGCAGTAGAAATAAGGTCAAGTGCCATGAAAGTTAAGTCTTATATGTATGCGGAGTTAGATCCTTAATGCCTTAAAGCGGTTCCGCGAGGTCAAATTAATCGGTTTGTTCGGAAAGGGAGATGGTTTAGGTCGGTAAAAATCCGGCTCTTCCAATGAACGTCAGATCATTGGTGCCTCATGCTAGGTTTCCACCTTCCATCGCAAAGAAATTATTTACCCACAGTCAAAATTTGTGTTTTCCGGGGATCAGACTTGAGACATTTTTCACAGTAGCTCAGCATTGAAGCCCGTGAGACAGTGCGCCCATATTCAAGCTTGTGGTCTAGAGGTTTTGATTATGATGATTCGTGAATGTCCTTTATAGCCCTAGAACACTAATCCTCGCCTGTGAGGTCACTCACACCTGTTTTTTTTTGCATATTTCTCAAAATGTACCAGGTACTCCCATGGAATTCTGTCTTCTTGCCAACTCCATTGGGAATCACACGCGGTGGATAGCGGACTCTTGTACAATTTCAGTGTTTAATTTCCAAGTTATAGAGTTCAGTGTGGCCTGAGAGGCGAAAATTAGTGTTTAGAGTAAGTTTTTTAGGTCTTTAATTTTATTGTAGGTGCTAAATTCAGAAAATTGTATTTTTTTTAAATATGGATTCCGATGAAGAGAAAATAAGCCAGTGGTTACAAAAACTGTCCTACTATGACAATGAAGGATGCTTATGAAGATTCTGCACCTTGTCCTGAACAACCCATATCATTAAAAAAGGAAAGAAAGCAGTATGCATCTTTTGTCCCGCTATAAAACGACGCATGACCGTGTACAAATTGTAAATTCTTTTGGAATGATTTATCAGGCGATGATTAGCGACAAAAATAAGATTGGTATTCTAGGGATAGATACGGAGTAAACTCAATTGCAGTCTATGTAGCTTAACGGATTTGCTTTATATTTCGTTACAAACACAGTTTTTATTTCAGGACTTACCAAATAGAAGTAATGCCAAAGCATAGCGTACAAAAGCCCCTAACTTTGTGACTGTTACCGGTTGAAGTGAAAATTGCTGGACAGATTTCGATGAATATTTATTTTCAATGTTGGGTAAGCCTCCATGGAGGTTATATCGTATGTGTTGCCACGCCTACTTCTTTTTGACTGAATTGAATTTTGACATTTCTCAAAAAATTCCTAAGCAATCACAACAAAATAAAAAGTTCTTAATTTTAAGCTACCAATCAACTTTCTGATGTACCCAGAAGATTAGCTAAGCCTAAAATCGAACTTTATCAAATTTTATTTATGACTTCATAGCGAAAAATATCAGCAACCAACCTTGGCCGTGTTTCCGCTTTGGGCTATTGGCTATTGGGCGTACATCAAAATCACTGTGTGTCGATTTCTCTGTTGGTGCGGAACGAAGGAGAAGTATGCGACGTGCATGGGAATTCAATCTAGGTATAGCGACAGTACCTTAAGGAGCAAGTTACGTGCAACCAAGTCATGCACACTTGTGCTTTTATTACAGAAAATAAGTTAAGCGGAAATTTGCTTGGGGTGAACCTTCAATTAAATTTCGGACATAAGTCTAAAATGCACAGTTGCATTGGTTTGTAAAAAATATCACCTAACATGGGAAATACATGTTTCCGAGGAATTTTCGATCAGTGAGATGTAACTCTTAAAAGACCCAAAAACTGTGATCATTGCACTTCCCACTCAGTCAGCTTCATCGTCCTTGGCACTCTAGTTTCTCCTGCACCCAAACGACCTGTAACAGCATTTCCATGCCCAGAACACACAGTAAAATTTATTACTTCATGCACAACTTGATTGAGAAAAATATGAAAATTATGACTTTCTCAGCTACCGACCGAGCAGAGGAATCCTCAAGTCTATCTCCTGGCAGATATATCAAAAATAATAAACTCCTTGACACACCCAGGGCTACCCACATCACATGTAGTAGCCCTCTTCATCTGGGTTATTTGTCTCGTTATAGTGCACTGACCCATCACAATGGAACCAGCATCCTTGCCAGGATCTTCCGCATCAAAAACGAGTATCTTCGCATCCCATTTCGCAATGAAATTTATTTCCAATTAGGAAATTTATTTATTCACACGCACACGTACAGCTGCACCCTCCCCCACTCACGATGACGACAGAACGCATCGCACCGAACATTTTATGAACCCAAATAAGAGGAATCGCACTCACATCCATTTCGGTGCTGTTCTGTGCTGTTTTGACCCAGTCACAAGTGGTGGGGTGGGTACCTACCATACAGACACCCATACACACCAGTCAACGCTCCTGGAACAATTTCTATGAAATTTATTTCGCATGAAGATTTATCGCGATTTTAGACAGCGCTGGCGACACCTGCCAACGCCTACAAATGTAATTTATTGCCCTGGAATATTATGTGATATCTGTCGAGAAGTGCTGCTCGACGATGGTAGGTACCTACTACACATATGAATGCCCTGGCAGCACTTGACGAGAGTGTGAGTGCCATCATGGTGTACCACCCACGGCCACCCCACTCAGATCTTCAACTCGCAGCCATCAGAGAAATGTGTGTTCCCTCTGACAGTGCGGCGGATATAAAATTGGTAGTCATATGAATTCCGGAGGACTCGACTGTGACTGCACCGAATTCCAAGTCAAAAATCGTATTAATATCCGGCCCCGGGGAAGATGGTCTAAGGACACGTTTGCAATTTGCCCATCTGTTTCAAGTGTGAACGAATAATCCATCAAAATCCGGTGCTTCAATCAAAATTAAGGTCGCCTACTGTGCCAAGCCGTCGCATCAGGTGCAACCATGTTTGCAGAATTTTTCAGTCATCTGCCGGAGGGGGTATATTCGAAAGGACACTCTTCTGACCAAATGGCCACTGCCGACTGCCACTGAGAGATGAGGAAATTGTGGTCTAGGATTTAGTTTGGATTTTAGGTTGCTAAAAGCTTTTGCCGACCGCACATTGAAATAGTGAGGAAATGTGCTATGGTTTTCAGGACTATAAATAATGTTGTGTAGTAGTGGCTCTTTGGAGATTGCAGATTGGAGCTGGAGGCCCCTTGGTGACTCTGCTTAGTGTCATTCTCTCTCTCTTGCTCTCTGACTGTGCTGCGGAGGAGTGCTGTGCTGTGGTGCTTTTGTTTAGCTAATGTTTATCGATTTTGGGAATGGTTTTGCAAATTTTTGTCGGACTTTCTTTAGCTGGACTTAGAGGATGACAGTTTGGGTTTTTGGCAAGTTGGTCTGGGGTGGAGGTCGTTACAAGAAAGTGAGTTGTTTGCTGGTGGGGGCTGGGAATTAAAATGTCCAAGTTGGTGGTTGTTGCGGCAGGACTTTGCGAGTGGAAAACTTTTTCAGAGCACACTTCAACTTGTGCCACGCTGGGTTAATAATTTGTTATGACATCGACTGGGGGGTGATGATGTTTTTAGCATGGGGTATGGTGCGGTATTTGAAGGAGCATTTCCTTATAGTGAAGTAAGAGGACTCCCCATCCCCATGTGGTTTAAACTGACGTGTTCTTCTATGAGGAGTCTGTTCATTTGTTTCAAAACGGACCCTGTATTTTATAGGACGCCCTCGCTTAAGCAGTGCGTCTAAGTGAATTTGCACAGTGTCTCCCTCTGATCTTGCTGACAAGACTCTGGGTAGAGTGCGAGGCTTTTCACCATTGAGAACGACAACCAGCAGTTGGACTGAAGGGTTGACTCTGAAAAATTCGGCTGACAAAACTGCCTTAAGGATCAGCAAATACTTGGGCTCCAGTAGAGCTTATAAGATTAGTCAGGACTGCCCAATTTTTGTCTGAAAGTTGTGCTCCACTAGCTGACCCGTGCTCGCCTTGCTTCACCCGCCTGCCACTTTTAAGACAAAAAGTATTTTCGTCGAACTACATCGAAGAGTTTTTTTTATAAATATGTTCCTACCCTTGAACCTTCCTGTTATTTTCCTCTAACCCACCTCAAATATCAAAGAAAAGGAAGCAATTTGAATGACACAACATGACACACGAACCCCAGCCCATTTCCAAACAGCACCTGAAAATGTGGTCAACCTGATGTGCGTGCTAAAAAGAGACGACTGCCCATTGAAGTGCAAAACATATGATCACGTTAGAAAGCGCACATAATAACACACATAATAACACACACACATTACTGCAACGATACTCACTGTTGCATGACTACTGGCAGTAGTATCCACTGAAGGAAAATTGTGAGCAGTGTTTTGAATAATTGTTTTGAACATTGCTCAGCTTCAGGACAACGCAGGAGGATGTTTTATATCTTAAAAGATTCAGGAGAAAATTAACTAAATTCAGGTTTTTTTAATTTTTCAATCCGATAAGCCATAACCGAGCTAGGTTTGTATAAACAGAATTTTTCTTACATATATACGGTTTTTTTGACTATTTTGTAAAAAACCAAGTTTTATTCCGGGTTAAAAAGTACCCTAAAGCCTGACCCAGAATATAAGCAATCGCTATGCCAAGTTTCATCAAAATCCGTCCAGTAGTTTCTGCGTGATGCGCGGTCAGGCATTTTTTTTTCTACAGTTTTATTATAAAGGGTTTTCCAATAAGAGGTGTTATTTTGATATTCAAAGAAAAATGTCATTTTTTGAGATAAATGATCGGATATTTATTTCATAATAAAGATGAAGGAATGGCCACCACGACCACGCTTACAGGACCATATCCTTTTCATGAAATTTTCCATAACAAAATCGCAAAGTGGCGGCCCTATGTTCTCGATAGACTCACGAATTCCATCTTTGAGGTCTTGAATCGACGCTGGGCTGTTGGCGTAGACCTTATCTTTCACGAGGCCCCAAAGGAACAAGTCGCAAGGTGTTGAATCACAAGATCTCGGTGGCCAATTGTGATCACCTCTTCGAGACATAACACGGTCCGGAAACTTTTCCCTCAAAAGATTAATGGTTTCGTTGCTTGTGTGGCACGTAGCGCCGTCTTGTTGAAAGTTAACGTTGTCCAGATCAATACCATCCAAAATACGGCGTAATGCCGTTTGTGGAATGCCCAATTCCAAAGAACGACGAGGAATGGACAAACCTGGGTTTTCTTCAACACTTTGGGCTACAGCAGCAATATTCTCAGTTGTTCTTGAGCGACGTGCACGGGTTTTATTCTTCACATCACTAACTTGTCCCACCAGCTCGAATTTTTCCACCAATTTCTGTATTGCGGTCCGACAAGGTGCTTCACGACGACCCAAAAATGCTTTAGTTTTGCGAACTGTGACTGCAAAATTTTCACCATTTTTGCTGTGAATTTTTATAATTTCAATGCGTTGTTGAAGCGTGTATCGTTCCATTTTTAAGTAATGGCGTAGTTTCTACTTGTGAATGTCAAAAAATAATAGCTTCAAAAATGACAGCTACCGAAATAGCGGGCTATTCAAAATAACACCTCTTATTGGAAAACCCTTTATGTAGAGATTGAAGATAGAAACCTTGCCAAAAGACCTAAAATTTCTATAACTAACCTTGGACTAAATTCCGCTGGACTCGCTGGACTTCGCCCTCCAATACCTGTCATTTTTTGCAACACAAAATCTTGAAGCGTTCTCTTAAAACTCGTTATTAGTATATTAAATATCACCCATACAAAAAGTGCTCTCAAACGATTGCGTATCGTACAATGACTCGCGTTTCTTTTACCATTCATATCTTTCCCCAAGAGCTAGAGAAAATTAGCGAGCTACCAAAGCACCCCGCATCCTTATGCGACACAAACAATCGCAAACAATCGACAGCAATTAAATTTCAGCAATAATTTTCCACTAACAGAGAACGGAGCCAGCACAACCCTTCACATATGATACCGCTCTCCCACTTTCAACCAAACCCATACCACCCGAACTCGCGCCGAGTCAATGAAATTCAATTTACAGCACTAGGTGACTCCATTCAATGTGCCACGACTAACATCACAAATTACAGAGCATATGGTGCCAATGAGATTGCGACTTTCACGCTCCCAGAATAGCCCATTACACAATGGCACTGCGAACCACCTCATGCTCATATGTCTGCAAAAAAAAAGAAACTCATACCGTATGTGTGTATGGGGAACGAGCTAAGCTCAGGTGACGCTATGACATCGCCGCCGCCTGGGAGTCGTAAATCAAAATGGCAAAGGCCACAGGCAGAGGAGCAACCCTTTTCCCAAGTCAAGAGAGTTCCATTCCGGTCCTGTGACTCAAACCATCTGTAGAAATTCGCAGCGATGATGATTTGTAACTGCAACCGAACCGAAATTGCAATTTAAGGACACATCAGGATGTGTCCTACCCAAATCCGAGAGATTCCACTGAAGTGTCTGGTCAAAGACAAAAATGCCTTTCCTAAGGGGAGTGCGAAAAAGGGTCAAGCAATTTACCGCGGCGCGCAGCGAAATCATCATCGAGGGAATCCAATTACTTTGCAGGGGATGTTATTGAGTTGTAATCACCAGAAATACACTACCCAAGGCGACACACATTTACAAGACAATAAATTCCCAAGAAATGAGCAAAGAGAATAGAAGAACGCACCCTCCCGCTGGGCCCGCAGCGAATCCAGCCGAACTCACCCGTAACGAAAGGGTTGACAGTGAGATGCGAGAAACCGAGGAGGCCGCTGCGAAGGAGGAAGCTGCGTTACTAATCGGGGGATATTACAATTATAATTTTTGCAGTCTGGCAGGAGACGTCACGGAACGATTCCAGTTGAATGTATACAGATTACAGAGTTTCGCGAAACAGGTGCGCCCATGCCCATGCCGATTGCGAGAGGAATCTCCTGGATGGCTTGCACTGGATTCTGTAGATATACTCAATGTAATTGGGAAATTTAATTTTAAATTAGCACGGCTCCATCTGACAATTGTCAAAATTCCAACGGCTGGGCGGAAATTTAATTAGCCGAATGGTTCAAGTGGCATTAGGCGCTGTTGGAAATGTGTGACTGCGCGAGGTACATTCAATTTGAAGTGGAATTTATTGAGATCACACCTTGGCAAGGTGGTGGAGATGGTTAAATGGGGGCGATTGGGAGAGAGGGCGGCTCTGAGATGGTCACTTTTCTTACAACCAGCGGTACTTGTCTGAAATGCCTTTTTGGAATGTGCAATTATTTCAACGAATCACTGAAAATAAAATATGTACCAGGTAATATTGAGAAAATTCTTTTAATACAATTTTAATAAAATTAGTTTTGATTAAATTTTTTTATTTTTTATTATAAAAACTTAAGTTTTATCAATTTCAAGGATATTTTATTAAATGGAAAAAAAAACGTTGACTAAAAAACTACTTTTTCAGAAAAAAAAATCACGATTTTCAGTTTATGAAATTAAGAAATCGATATTTAATTAAATTAAACATTTTCAGTTTTGTATTTTTGTTTTATTTTAAAAACGGGACCAAAAACGCTTTGTATTATAAACTTTTGCAAAATTGACAAAACTTTTCTAAATAAAACTATAAATAATATAAATGAGAGATTATAAATATTACAAAATGTATATTGAAATTAACATTCTTTTTGTAGAGTTGTGTTGAGTCGACTAAAAATGAAGGGCGTTTTTTTTTAGAGGTATAGAACTTTAAGTTGGCAACACTATTTTAACTGGCGGCCATTTTGTCAGCTGTCAAGTGATTTGTTTTCAGTTTTCTTTTACATTTCAACATGAATAGACTGACGCCTGAACAACGCTTTCAAATTGTGCAAATTTATTTTGAAAATCATGGTTCTGTTCGAAATACTTATAGCGCGCTACGTCCATTTTTAGGTCAACATAATCGTACATCAGGGCAATTAATTCGATTAACTATGGAACGTTTTCGCAAAACGTTTACCTACTCTAAATCATAATACGCATCTACAGCAACGTCGTATAGTGCGTACAGAAGGAGTTCTTGCTGCTGTGGAGCGTAGACCGTAGAGGATGACCCGAATCAGTCTATCCACCATCGTGCACAGGAATTGAATATGTTTCCATCCACTTTACGTAAAATTTTGTGGAAAGATTTCGGTTTGCGTGCTTACAAAATCCAACACGTACAAAAATTGAAGCCAAATCATCACCTATCAAGGCGTATTTTCGGTGAATGGGCCCAAAACAAGATTGCCGCTGACCACAATTTTCATAAGCGAATTTTGTTCAGCGATGAAGCTCACTTTTGGTTGAATGGATACGATAATCCTCAAATGAGCTGTAGTCGGGATATGTGAAGTCGATAGTCTACGCCGATAAGCCCAAAACGATTAACCACTTGGAGGACAACATACGGCTACAAATTTTGGATAAAGTCATCTAAAATTGGACCTCCAGATTAGACTACATCCGAGCCAGCCATGACGGTCACATGCCAGAAATCATATTTAAATTATAATGCCAGAAGATTATCTTTCGAATAAAGCATATTTCATGTCAATTTAAAAAAATCTTCTTTGTTTTATTCCATTTCAAAGTTAAAAAAGACGCCCTTTTTTTAAACAGCTCAATCCTTTCAATGCCGTCATTTATCATTTGACACGCAAAGTTAAACAATAAATAAATAGGTAAATTGTTAATGCGAATAAAAATATGTGGAAAAAAATGCTGTAAACATTTTAAAAGTTAATAAATCCTGTTATGTATGAAAAGATTATTAGTGAACTCAACCTTTTTACCATAAAAAAAAGAAAGCCAAATATGAAAATGATTTAAATGTAATTGAAAGAAGAAATATATTAAATAAAATAATATTTTACGCCTACGGAAAAAGGAACACCAAATATGTACTTCAAAAAAATTTTAGTCATACTTTTGTATATTGTGCATGTTTATATTTTTAATAATTAAGTACCTAGATCAAAACTCGACACTGTGTTCCCGGATTCTTTACATGTGCTGTAAAAGGCAATGATTTTGTTATTGAATCAACGTTTTAAAATTAGAGAACTGAAAGAATAATTCTATTTAACCAGCAATCTGCTTAAGAATCAACTTATTACTATTATTTCTGAAGAAAGAGCAATATTTGCTGTTGATTTAACAAAATGGCAACCTAATTTTATATTATTAACAACTTTTTTTTTTTGTTAAGCGTGCAGTTATAGCAACACGAAAAACCAAACCGTAAAAATTTTCTTTTGCTTGTTTTAACCACTTAAACTTAATTGTTGAACTCAATCATGGTCTTAAAATGTTGCTTAGGAATTGTAAAGTTAGTTTATCAAAAAAAAGTAAGTAAATTATCTTCAATTTTTCTAGAAAGAGAATTCATTTATTTTTCTGAACGAAAAAAATTGTACGTACAGAAAAATTAATAAATGCTTTTATTTCGAAAATTTCAAGATAATTTGTTAATTTTTTTTGATAAACTAACTTTATAATTCTCAAGCAACATTTTAAGACCAAGATTGAGTTCAAGCATTTAAGTTAAGGGGTCCAAAAAAGGTTGCTTTTTACGTATCGCTATAACTGGCCCCTAAGTTGAGTGAAAGGTAAACGTTTAGTCTGGAAATTATAAATATTCCAACTTATTCTATCATACTACTACAATTTTTAACTGCTTTTGGCAATATTTCTATGGAACGTGATGGTACAATGATTCGTAAGTTCTTTCTTGCAGGGGAATTTTTTCGCTCTCTCTTTCTTCCTTTTATAAGTCCTCGCTGGGAAGCGGCTTAGTAAATTTATTGCGACTGGGAACAGAATAACGGTTTTTGTGCAGCCGGTAATATAGTTTATTTTATTAACCATCTCTCAAATGTTCTATGTTCCGCTTTTCACTGAAATCTAGTAGAAAATCACCGTAAAATATACCATTGGAACTATTTTGTATAAAATATCCCACAATATGACAACACTGATTGCGCAATTGAAGTCGATTTCAACTCATGTGCGACAACTAACTAACACCTACCCCTAGGGATATCGGGGGTTCCTTTCGCATAATTATTAAAAATTCTTTTTTAAAATTCTTGGACTTGGAAGCCCGATGTCAGATCATATTGTACAAGTCATTTTCATCAATAAGTCCTTCGGTGAAGTCGCAGCAAAACTCCACCCAGTGTCTCCCTTCAATCAGCCTAAGAGCATAGACCGAAAGAGACATCCGTCTCGAATCATTTTTGAAAACAACTTCATTAGCTGGGTATATAAAATATGTAGAGTGCGACATAGATTCTGTGTAGCACGTCAAACTGGTGGCACAATTTAGTTTTGATTTATTAACGAAATTAATTATAATTGAACTTAATTAATTTTGCATGCTGCACTAGCAGTCACTTTGTTGCTAAATAGATGAATATTCGTACAGCGACTCGGCCATCGTTCCACATCCACCGACCGTCCGAAAAGAACACCATCAGCAGCAGCAGCAGCAGCACACCATGCAGCACGTTATTTAAGTGTAAAGAGTTATTTTGCGCCTTTGCTTTGGTTTGATTTTGTTTTCTGTTGTTTTTGTTGCTGTTATATGTCCAATGTCATCTTTAATGAACGTCTGTTCGTCCTCGAATCGCTCAGCTGAGTCTTGAGGGTAATTAATGACCTCCTCAAGATGACTTTGTACAACAATATGGCGTGGCCGGGATGTGACAGCTAAAAGTGATGGTGTGATGGTGGCGGTGGGGCACTCGCCACTCTCTTAAAACGACGACGACCGGCGACGACGACGACGACGACGGACTGACGATGATGGAATAATTACTGGCAAAGCAATTTGATTTGCACTCAGCGTGTGTTACACGAGACAGGATTAATAGGACATGAAAAATGCTATTTCCTCAATGCTGGCCACTATAATAGTGGATTGAATTGGAGTGCGGCGTGCGGAGGGGGGGACACATGCCGCCCGAGAATTATGCGACAGAATGAAAGGTCGACGGGGCCAAAGGCTGGCAGGCGAATGACAGGAGGCGTGGTGCTGGCCCATTTTACAATTTTTAATGAGAACCTTATTAATTGCATCCATTGTTGTGTGCAGCGCGCAAATGTTTAGTGTTCCGGGTGCAATTTATTTGCCGTTGCCCTGACATGGGGTGTCATCTGTCATGTGTGTGTGTTGGGCGCGCTGTTGCTACAAAAACTGTCTTCGGTTGGCATTATTCGAAGTCTTTTCGTACCTCTTGTAATTTGTTGCATTGTTGTGGGGATCTTTCTGTTAGCTCAGTGATTAAGGTCGGCATAATTGATTTGGCCAAGTGTTATCTATGCGTGCAGGGCATTTATCTGCGTGTGTGTGAAGGGTTGAGATATATGATGTTGTGACAGTTTCTAAACTTCCGGACATAATAAGAAATCGCGGTACATGGTGGAATTTGTGCCACTGAAATTAAAGCGGGATTTGAATACAGCAGCGGGATGAATGAATTATGCCACCCGAGTTGTGAGCAACATTGTCTCATAAACAATTGTTTTGGGCCAAATCTTTGAGGACGTCCTACGTATACCATCATTGGTGTCATCGCCTACGATGTTTAAAAATTGTTTCCAAGAGCTCCTTGGGCACTTGTCTGATATGCTGACTTCCACGCACCTGTCAGCTGAAGCATCAATCTGCAACCCTTCACTCTCCAGAGCAACTACCCAAAAATCGCCATAAACTGACAGTTTAAATTAGAGAAGATGTCAAAACCGTACCAACTCACCGATTAAGACACGTGCTAAATGGAAATCCTTTCTCGAAGTTACATCCTTTGTACAAAGGCCACTGCTGGTGTTCGGTTACAAAACATTCGCTTCGCGTATTCCTGGCGAATAGCGCGCGCCAATAATTAAACCCCTTTGAGAAGGCACAAACAAATTAGGAAAACCAATCTCAGGGCTGCACACCTATTGTTTACAAGGTATTTGGTATACAAAATAAAGGACTACCCCTTTTCATATACTGTTGCTCAAATGGCATTCACCTTTTGTTGTGGGTGCGTGCTTAAATGCGAGCCTTTCAGCACACGCTCTTTATACGCAGCGTATACCCGCGGCCCAACACGCTTTAACCACAGAGGGTTGCCCCGCTACAAATGGAAAATCCAGCGATAGAAACATACGCCAATTGCCGCAACTGCGTCCATATGCGTCGAATGGTGCCGCATCAGGATCCACCCCCGCAAACGGGTGATTGCGCTTACAAAGGTTTCGCAACAGCAAAAAAAAAGAAGGAAAAAGAAAGGATAACAATCCTTCCGCCGTGTAATGGGGTTGCATAACAACAAAGAGTGATTTTTTGTTCTCTGTCCTAGTATATTGTGCCTTGGCAAAGTCATCCCATCCCTTCTGTTCCTTATTCCGAGCATCCATCCAGGGAGGATATTGAAGCTGAACGGCTTTTGTCCTGCAAATCGAGGACTGTTGTGAAATGCACGCATTGTAAGGACCATTGTTTGTTTTGACGTCGACGCTCCAGATTGTGTATGCGCTACCTTTGTGTGCAAGTTGAAACCGAGCTGAATAGGATTTGTTTTGTCCTTCTCCTTTGGATGGGATGATTTTTTATGTTTTCCTCTGTTGGATGTGGTCGTCCATTCAAGCTGCATAATGGCTGTATGGTACAAACGCATCAGGTAATTATGAGGAGATGCGCGTTGCATTGTTTGTGAGGAGCGAATAATTGGCGAGCCAGGTTATGGCATAGACTTGGCAAGGATTTGCTGTCAGCGTTGGTATTCAAAGTATTATAGGTATCAACTTACTGTTGAATAGAAGAGGAATGGTAGGACTGTTGGTTTAAAAAAATGGAGTCTCTAGGACGGTGTGTCAGTGATGGACGGAGATATATCTAAATATGAAAGGGAAGAGGTCGAACTTACTTAATATTGACGCTAGAGCTGATTTGAAGAACTCTTATCTTATGTTTTTATCAAAAACCTTTTTGAATGTCGAGATTTTTGAAACGCGTGCTTACTGTCACGGTAGCTGATTAGTCCTTGGCCCGTTTTGGATAGTATGGTGTAGTGGCGACGGTACTGAAAAGCATTGCAACCTTTCTTTTTAGATTCCAGCATCTAACTCGTCAATCATGACTTATGTTTCAAATTTGGGTTAAACCTATTGATCACAATGAGACTGACGACAGAGATATACCCAGTATCTTGGATATTCCGACGCTCCGAGCAGTCAACAAAGACTCGGATCACTACTTATTTATATACCTGATAGTAGGAAAAGGCAGTGCTAAGGCCAAAAGAAAACTGTCGTTGCAAGGCTGCTACCGCCAGAACTTTTACCTAACAAGACTTTTTTCTACTAAGACCCACACCGAAAACCAAACACCCAAGAACCAGACTTTAAATTAAAAAGCGGTATAGGAAACCGCGACCTTTGCAGTCAAAGAAGAAGGGAAAATCAATCAATTCTCAGAAGGATTAATAAACGGGATCATGCAGCAAGCGATTGGTCAAATTAATTGAAGCGCTTTTTACTGCAGAGGCAATATTGGATAGCTCTTCCAGAATAACTAGAGGGTCCTATCAAAAGTCTGCAAGGGAATCAGTGGAAGATTTACTTTACCTACACGGAAGTGACTTATCAAAATCGAGTCCAAGTCTAAATGGTAGGGCTGCTCCGCATAGTCAAACATCTGTAAAACTGGGAACAGTGTGACCATCTGGTGCCAGCCATGCTGATTTTATGAACGTCGAGGAGACGCAACTGGTGTGGCGGCTGTAACACCATACAAAAGATTAGACTAAGTCCGTTGACAGACGTTATGTCGTTTAGGCAATGCTTTCTGATTTTGTGTTAAACCCACGGTTAACAACTACTAGACAGTGCGAGGTCCTTTAACCCTGAGACCCAGTGGATGAAACAGATCTCCCATAAACAGATGCTAACGATAACAAGAGGGATCGAGTCTAGTAAAGTACTCTAAAGAAACCCCGAGAAAGCGAGACTAAAAGAGACCGTCAAAGGTGGTCTGATTCGAATACCTCTCGAAATTAGTTATAACATTGGCAAGCTAAAAGCGACCTTTACGTACTTTTCGGGCGGTACCTTTACCTTAAGCATAATAGGTTGATATAAGTAGTTGCAAGTAGGTCAAAGCCCCGGGTATGCACAGCAACTTATTGGCTGTTTGCGACAAAGTTGGTCGGCAGTTTGACCGTCCTTTTAGGACCATCTGTTGGGTCTGATGTCTGATTATACTTTGGTCGTACCAAATAGCTAAAGTGTTAAAAGGCCTCCAAGATAAGCTATAACTTGAAGCGGGAGATCTTTCTACACAACTTTTTGAGGATAGAGTGAAGAAAATATTCATAGATGATAAAAAACTTATTATTTATGTGTCAGAAGGGACCACTTTACTTTCGAACCAGCCGAGTTATAGCCGAGGCACTAGCAAAGCTTAATTTTTTCATGGTTTGTAAGTAGTATGGCATCGTAAGTGTGTATGAAATACAAGAAAACATAGTTTTTAATATTTGCTTATTCTGTATTTAGTTAGTTATATTTATTAATTATCTATCAACATCATTTACCGTAGATTAATATAACCTTTAAGTTATAAATGAAGATTTAATTCGGAAAATTATAGTTTAAACTTTTTCTGTCAAAATCTTATGCTATAGTTTAATTTTTTTTTTATTATCATTTTAATACGAATTTTCTGAACTTCATTCTTGAAAGATTGAAATTTAGTATTTTAGTTCTACAATATAAACCTGTCTATAGTAAAATTCTCTTTAAATCAGGATCAGATTTAAGTTCGAATTTATTAAAGCTACTCAACTTTAATACATTCGTATTTGATTTTAATACAAGATCTAAATCAAGGTTGGTATGCAAAAATATAGTACAAAAAATTACAGTTAAACCCTTCTAAATTATAATTAAATATGATGGGTTTACTTATGAAACTAAATATATTATTTTGTCACCTAATTAAGTATTTATAATGTGTTCGAGAGCATTCTATTTAATGGAGTATGTAGTGGATGAGTCTTTTTATAAAATCTATATATATAAAAATGGATCTTGGTTTGTTCGGATGCTTAAAACTCGAGAACGGCTCAACCTATTTGAATGATCTTTGTTTTGTTTTGTTTGTCTTACATCAGCGATGGTTTAGAAGAAAAGAAAAGTTGGAAAATTCTCAACAGGTGGCGTTGTAGGCACACATTACATTTTTCATGGGGAAACGCACTTTGAAAAAAAATAAAATAAACCGGATAGATATTGAGTAGTGACACTTCAAATATAGAAAAAAATATTTTCAAAATCACAGTTGGTTGATCTTTTGTGATAGAAACACTTTACTGCTAAGTGCGAGAGAATCAACAGGTGGCGCTGTGGTCGATCTTCAGAGCCGCTCAACCGATTTCAATGAAACTTTGTGAATGCGCATGGTTGATTCCAACTTGAAAGATAGTATAGTTTTGGGCCCTAATGGAAACAAAGTGCAATCAAAAACAATACAAATAGAAAACCTTGGATTAAAAATAAATAGAAAAAAAAGTAAATAAATATTAAATTTAAGGTAATTTATTTCGAATACAATTGAATTGAAATATCATTACTCTTTAATTATATAAGTGTTTAATTAAAATATTCGGCATGAACACCAGACTTATACATTTCACACTTTAAAGTTTTGGATATATTTTGTAATAGCAAATATTTCTTAAATTCAATAAATATTTTAATGATTTTTCAAATTGAATATACCTATGCAAAATATTTAATTTTTATATTTCTTCGACGTTGTGATATACACAACCCAAAAAATATTAAATTTAACGTCATTTTCTACAGGTGCATGTGATGAGTATTTTTCGAAAACAAATAGCTATTTCACAGTTGTTATTTGTTTGATGTTATGAAGACCTCCTAACTGCAGTTGTACACACCTTACCTTCAGTCTCTTTGTATCATATCAACCAATATTCTCCAGCTCTAGTTAGATGCGGACCGACTCCTTCCCAAGAGCTTGGAGCTTGAAGTTAGATCAAAAAATACACCACAATAGATCTTTTAGGTCGACGTGCCTCTTTATCGCCTTGGCGAGTCAGTAGTTTTTAAAAAAAAACATGGAACTAAAGACACCTCTCACTTAGTTCGAGTAGCCCCAAAAAACTCCAGAGACTACAGCTTCACAAAACTCCTCTGACCTACTAAGCAATGAAACATGCTCAGACCCTACATATCTATACCTACAGCTGTGGATGTCGAATTTTCTCTCTAACAGAATAAAAGAAACTATCCACGCAACCACCTTAAAGAATTACAAGGCGAGCAACTTTCACCCGATTGCGGTTAAAAAGAAAAACTTTCCACCTCACCCCGCTTCACACGTCACCAACTATAAAGTTCAGAAAGTCACCCCGCACCAGAAAGAGCCCGGAAAAAAAGGGTAGAACGCCATAAATCTCCCTCAAGTGTCGATATACCTCTCCAACGCCATATACCCAAATCTAGAATCCTATTATTATTATTATTTTTATTCCCTCCGGGATACTTCAACAAAAAGGAAGAAAACAAAAAAAAATTCAGAACAAAATTTCCATTTCAGTATCCCGCATTCACCCGTGTATCCTGAAGCTTTGTGTGCGTTTTTTTTTCTATGCAAACAATTTCTAATGACATGTTATCGGATATTGATCGTCCTGCTTTTTGGCAACCCACCGGATCGTGGGTGGGTATGGGTTATGGTATTTCTTGAAAGCGACCAACTCTCGCGCGCGCTCCAACTGCCATGTGCACGAAGCTGTGAGACAATTTGTGTTAAGGATATGTTCCGGAATACATTATGGCAAACGGGGGTCCTGGTCGTCGGTGGCTCTGGAGAGTTGCCGTCGTGATTTATGCGTTTTGATTTGCCTACGCTTCGGCTGTTTGGCTTCGTTGGGTGCTGCTCGGTCTTGGCTGAATTGAAAGCGCCGCGCAAGGGTCTTGAGATTGAATTTTTATTAGGAATCTTATTTATGGGCGTGTGTCCTTCGCCCAGCCTCCCCCCTCCACCGTCCGCTGACTGTTTGTTTGTTTGTGTTTCATCTCGCCCATAGTGTGTTTGCATTTTCAATTTTCCCTTTCGACTTTGTTGACGCGCGCGTTTCGTTTCTGTGATGGCAGTGGGTGGGCGGCGGAATTTGCGTGCCTGTGCGCGCACCCACATGGTGCGAATTGTGAAATGCGAAATTCCATGTCGCCTCACGCGCCGCATAATGTAAAGTGTGACGCGATGTTAATCACCTGAATGAGTGCAAGATGAAGAACTACACTGCTGACAATGACAAATCCACATTTGGCGACTGTCATTCGCATGGCGAGATGTACTCGAACTCGTATCCTCCCGTATGCGTGATGCTGCTGGCTGCTGGGTCTATGTCTGGCTGAACTATGAGGACTGTGGCTGTTGATAAAAACGGGGGAAGAAGGAGAAGGAGATTTTCGACGCGTTTCGCGTGAGTGTAGGCCCATGGTCCGTGGAGAATTGCATATGATAAATACCCAGAGTTCGAGGTGATCCCATTAATCTTTCAAGTTGTGGCGCGTTAATTGCCACCGTGGCACCACACTCTGGTTCGGCTGTATGCAGTCTGGACTGTGTGTCAAAATATTTGCACATTTTCCACTTTGCACGGCTGCTCTTTGGCGAATATTTTTTTTTCCTTCGTGTGCTGTTCCTTAATTTGAAAATGGATCTGCAGATTACTCAGAGCATGAGATATAATTAGGCATCTGTCTCCTTTCGTGGCTGAAAATTGTGGAAAAAAAAATGCTAAGACAGACGACTCACTGCGGAATGTCGTGCGCGTTCTTTTTTGGTTAGCGCTTTTGAAGAGAGACAAACAAATGACTCATGGGGAAGTAGGCAGTTGACTTTATGAAATGTGTTAATCGTGGGCAGAACGCATCTGACTGATGTGGGGAATCTCGCCTGTTTGAGCTTGAAACGAGATGTGTAGGTTGTCGACCCGCTGGGGGGTATAGCACAGATGCATATTTTGCTGGTGTTGGCAGAGATGGCCTAAAAGGAGTTCTAGGAGAGCCGTTAGTTGTGTTTCGTGAATGGAGGGATAGGTGAAGAGGAACCACACTCAAGGAAGTGGAAGCCGTTTGACATGGCGAAGATGTCACAATTTTTGAAAATATCCTAGTTAGAGTGGGAGTAGTGCCAAACCGTTTTAGAGAAGCGTTACCCCACACACAAAAAAGGAAGATCGGATCCAGAAAAATTATAGAGGCATTTCATTTCTAAAGGCTTTCTATAGATACTCACAGCAATCTTGCACGGTCGGTTGTCTAGATGGACAAAAGGAGTATAATATACTAAAGGAAAATCGAGCGGGTTTTAGGCCAGGATGTTTAACGATATCGACCATGTATTTGTTTTGCGGAGCACTGTGGAGTCCTTCATAGGAAGGGTCATTAAAATCTGCAACCGTAGACCGAAAAGCTTTATTTTTTAAACCTTATTGCATGGGTAGGTCTAGGTACGTTGCTGAAATTCGCGTCATCTGCTGCGCAAGTTGTATGCGGATGCTAAATCATCGGTGTGTCGTGGCAAAGAATTACCGCATTACAAAGTTAGACTAAGTCCTAGCTTATTTGCGCTATACATCGACGATATATAGTACATTAACATCCTGCCTGGAGGTGTGGAGTACTGTATCGATGGGGTAAGGTTACTCTTAGAGACGTGTGATCTCCCTGATAAAGGTCAATAGGTCCGGGCAGTTACAGAAGATCTGTTCAGAGAATTCGACATCCTCCAAACAGAATCTAAATTATTTGTCCGGGCATAGGCTCATTTTGTTGAGGTGATATTTTAGACCACAGTGGCCTGTGAGGAAGCTCACTAGCTCTCTTATATTTTCCTTACTGAGCCTAAGGATTTCCTTGTAGGAGTAAGGTCTAATTAATAGTTTGGATTGTCTTAGACGCGGGACCTTTTCCCAGTGCTCAAGACGAAGTTGATTTTCCCATTCATTCATTAGCCTTAGTGCAGTAGTCCAAATGACTGAGCAATGGTCAATGGTTCTGGTCCAAAGAGAATGGATTCGGAACTTGCCCTGGTTATTTTGTCTGCATGTTCGTTGCCTGCAATCATCTGATGACCGGCTACTCATCCAAGTTAAGCCCTGTTATGCTTGGGTAGGGTTTGCAGAGCATCGTGACAACTTTTTACTGATTTAGAGTCCAATGTATGGATGCTAAAGCTTGTAGAGCTGTCTGGCTGTCTGAGAAATTTGTATAATCGCTCCCTTTTTTTGAGATTATATCAGCGCAAGTTTTGATAGCGTGGATTTATGCTTGAAAAACCGTGGGACTCATTCCCAAGGGTATTGAGACTTTGGTGTTGGGTCCAGCTCCGGACTCCATCTTTGATCCGCCGGTGTACCAGACTATACTTTGTGGGTCCAGTGTAGGAATAACGTTGACCCAACTAGGACGTGCCAGTAGTTCTACCTTGAATAATTTCCTAAAGCTGTACTCCCTAACCCTAGTATCCGGGACGGAGCAGAACATGTCCATGTTTGGGATTTGATTGATATTTCCAGGTGTCCCACAAAAAATTCGTCGCCCATACAGCAAAAAAATATGCTATAAGGTCTTTGGAGCGGTGTCAGAGTCAATCATGTTCTGTGCTGCGCAAGTTTGGGGAGTAAGGACATATTAATGCGACTGTAGTTCTACATAAAGTGGACATTCAAACTCGCACCGTGCATTCTCCAAAACATTATAGTGCTAAAAAGAGGTTTGCTCCCACTGTTTATTAAAATTTTGAAACTGCATGTGGGCTTCTCAAGGTTTTGAAAATGCCGGACACTTTTGTGCCGAAATAAGCGGTTCAACAAGCAGTAGAAACAAGGACAGGATGGTACATGGACTGGTTAGATATCGCTAAGGGGTATGGAGAGCATTTGAGTCTGTATAATAGCGGTCATTGGAAACTTCAACTTTATCAGCTCTTAAAAAGCATGGTTGAGAAGACAGACGGCCCAATTGACAACATGTTCCTGAATTTTATTTTGTTCTTTGATTTTATTTTGTAAAAAAAAGACAAATACTGTCCTTACGGGGGCTTGTCCATCAATGAGGAAGTGAGAGGTAGAAAGAGCAGGATTTACATCCCACCTTAGTTAAAGTGTGCATTGTGAGTGTCGTACTAAAGCTGACTATTTACTGCTTGGGTTACAGGCGAAAGTCACTGAGGTCGTTGAAATATGCTAGGTTAGTGCAGGTCACTCTCAGCATATCTCCAATACAGATAGTTGTTCTATTCAAAACTAACCTTATCTGAGTCGACCTACCAACGTATAGTTGGCTCCGAAAGTTCTTCGGCTATTTACTTTAATCAGACTCATAAGCAGCGTTTTACAAGCTGATGTCCTTGCAGTGACAGCAGTTTTTTAATAGGCGTCAAAGATGATACCTAGATTGCCAAGTGGCACTAAAAGCAGCTTTCACTATAAAAATGTAATGAAACTTATGAGTCTTTGTTGCGAAAAGCAACTGTCTCTTAGGCGTGTAGCCCAAGGTAAGACTCGGCTTGGTTTTAGGATATATGGCTGATGAGTTTAATTTTGGTGGAGGCAAAACCCCCATTTATTAGGATTACTACCAGTGCTATTATAATGACTCAAAGCTACTAAAATAAATTCTGGAACTTATAGCTAGGACTTGATGTTTAAAAAGACCGATTTTTAGGGAGGTATTGCTGTGGTTGAAGTCAAAAACATCAAGTGAGGTTTAAGTTAACCTTACGCAGCATAGGAGAGATTGGTTCATTAGAGCTGTAGGAGGTGTGATGGGTGGCAAAATTGAAGAGACAGGACAACTTAGACTAAGAGGGCTAGAGTTAAAGCAGATAGAGTTGTAAAGATATGTGCAATCGACAGAGCTTGAGAGGAGCCGCCGAATGAAAAAAATATTTGATGCGTCCCTGTGTTACTCAAAGGTATTTAGGTTCATACGTTTGAGACGGTCGGGATAAGGAGGTAAGATAAGGCGATTGAAAAAAACGACATTGTATGCTTTTAATTCAGGAAACATGAACTTGTTAAAAGGGACTACATACGCTTGGCTAGCGTACTAGAGGCGTGGGCGAACAAGTCATACGGGCTACAGAATTTTTTGGACGGAGACAAATGATGGTTTTGCTTTGATCCCATAAATATGCAAACGGAAATTGAGCTGCCTGTCGCATAACAGGCCAATTTCGCGAATGGATTGCACCAGAGATAAAGGTTTGCCGAGAAGAAGGTAAATTCGGGGAGGAGACTTGTTGGTCTTACGTGAGAAAGTGATTAATTAACGTTTGGAGACATTAAGCTCTACACAGTTTTTACGGCACCAGGTGGAAAAACTGTTTAGATTTTTTTGAAGGAGTCTGGAATCATGCTGTGAAGAGATGGGTTTGAAAAATTTGGTATCATTAGTCTTGAGGGAGAGTGCTGAGTGTTGAATGAGAGAATGGAATCTAGAAGCTAGAACACCCAAGCTGGCTGATTCGGGTGTTTGAGAGCCAATCCCTTAGGGCCTGTCTAGGGTTGTTTAGAACTCCCGAATCTGAGTACATGCACTATTATCCCAACAAGACCCTTTACAATGGGGCTCGACTGAATAGGATTGACAATTTCCTTATTAAGGCGATTCGGAGGCACATTGCAAGGGCGAAGGCCTGCGATAATAGCCTGATCTCAGGGGCTTACTACCCCAATTTAATGTACCACGAGAGCACGCTCCGGTCTGGCTTTGTCCCGCCTGAGGCATTTCTCCATGCAGACATGAAAGGCTTAGTGCAGACAAGAGATGGTGTGCCGGTAATTTACCACAGCCACCGCGGCGCGAGGGATAAGCGGCTCATCCACGACGGGTACGCCGCCAATGCTCAGGAGCTTCTTCGATTTGGTACCGCGATTGCGGATCGGGACATTGTAGATACGGAAAAGCAATTCACCGAATTTTGGTGGCTTGAGGAAGGGGTGAGGGTAGATACGCTCTCCCGTGCCGGTGCGCTACTTATGTAGCATCCTCCTTAGTTTTAAGCTAGTTTTAAGTTAGTTAGGTTAGATTAGGGCGTCTTTGGGAGGGGCCGGGCTCGTCAATATGATGAGTGCCTCCGAGACTTGACCGACGCCTATGGCCTCGCTCCAGTCCCGGTGGCGCAGATGAACCCAATTGGCGACTGCCAGGTCCTTAAGATTGCTCACCACCCTGATTATAGGTTATGTAGGTTAAGTAGATTAAGTAGTTTTAAGTAGTTTTAACTAGTTTTAAGTAGTTTTAAGCAAATCAAAAATAATTCAGAATTCCAGTTTTTCAAAGTGTTTGGAAAAATAAAAAACAAACAAAATTAAATATCGATAGATTTAAGGCCGAAAGGCAATATTTTTAAGAATAATGATAAGTTTAGAGTGCTCGCTTGGAGAAAATAAGCTAGAATTAAGATCAATGTTAGTTTTAAATTAGATTTAGTCGTTTTTGTCTAGTATTAAGTTAATGAATGAATTAAATAAAAATTAATTGAAAAGTAACACCCAAAGCTGGCCACTGTCTACCAGCTACAAGCAAAGTCTCTCAAATACGCTTCTTCAAGAAGTGGCTTTTAAATCCGTCAATATTCATAGAGCTTCACTATGGATCTACGTTTATCAGTGCGATGGGTGGAGGATTTTCTTGCTAGAAGCTCAGTCACCTAAGATGGCCCCCATCGAAAGATCTGTATCCATTTGTCTTTGGCAAAAGCTATATAGGCAGCACTTATCCTTTCAAAAGTCAATCTTCCTCAACTACACGCCAACGGAATACACAAACACATCGTCCTTTAAAGCATATTAATGTAATACCCTACATGCCATTTCGCAGTAACAATCACTTAAAGCATCTTTACGAGGCCTTTAATGTTCCAGTTTAAATAATTCTCCCAAAAAGCAACCCCCTTCAGTGTCCTAAAGGGTTAATAACAAGAGCAACGACAAAAAAAAAAAACTATTACAACCTAAAAATCCGAATTGAAGAAACCATTTCCCGATCTGATAACCGAACACACACACTTTTATTTCTTCGGGAGGTACCAACTCCCCAGGCGTCTGCCATAAGAAGGCAACAGCAACTCCTGCTGGTCGCCCACTATCAGCAGCCAGAGAGACCAACAAAAAAAGGATTTAACTAACTTTCAAATGGCGCACTTACCCGCCATTGCCGTACACACAAAACGTGAAAATAATTCTTTTTATGTGCCCATTGTAACAACCCCCAAATGGGCCATTTGCCCGGACTCACCCCCCCCGGCAGTTATCGTGCGAGAGTGGTACAAGTAGAAATCACTGAACACTTTGGAGACTTACCGAATCCGATGACTAACCGTCCGGAAAGCAAAATGAGCAAAATTCAAATTTGACACCCGCACAAGAAAAGAAAAGGATGCACCAAACATAGACGAGTGTGCCACAACACCACATGCTGAGGGGTGAGAGATCCTTAACAAATGATGCCAGCCATCTATAGTTTTCACACTACACTGACTTAACTTTTATGGGCCGATGAAGTGCCTCAGATATCCTGACGACATCATGCGTGCTGCGTGTTTGTGTGTCCTTTGTATAGAGTCTATACAGTTGCGTCGTTCGCTGTGTCAAAGAGGAAATGTCCTTCGGTGATGTTATTACACCTATTTTCGGTAATCTCATTGCGACGAAGACGCACAAAGCACACAGAACACAAAACACAGCAGAGCACATCAAACTGATTCTGATTTGAATAAGGACCTCTTTATTGTTTGTTTATACGCACATTAGATGGCTCTTGCTTATGGTTATTGCTGTTCGTTTTGCGTTCGTCGTGCAGGTTTTTCTTATCGCAAGTCTTGATCTTTCTCTTCGACTCGTTATGGGTTATCATCTCGATAAGGCGCACCACGGCGAACGTCCTTGGCTGGGGTGGTGCATGTGGTCGACTTTTGGGATAATTGTAAATCGCCTACGGTTGTTGTGTATGCTGCAGGCAAAGATGCAAAGGTAGAACTGTGTGTGTATATGGACGTCCTGCCTTCGCTTGTCCTTGCAAGTGAATTTGATGGTTTTTATGGCGTCGATTATGTCGTCCTTATAGTGCGGTGCGAGAGTAGATATACCCTGTCAAGGGGGAGTGTGTCAAATTGTTTGTAATTGGGTACTTGGTGTTTTGCGATTGCTGTCAATGTTGGAGTGGATCGTAAAACCGAGACTGACGGTTGATATGGCAACGACGCGGAGGTAGGATTGATGGCAGTTTAGATTGAATCATGGTGGCCGGCATTGTTGTGAGTAAAGGTTGTTTACATCTCATGGAAAGGGGTAGTAGTCTACCACATTGGCACAGTCGAAGGGCATCAATTGGACCTTTTTCTGAAAACGTATCAAGGCATTGCGATCTTCGGTATAGTTGCTAAGGTAGTTTGGAGTCGTTTTCAGGAAGCTTGTCAGATTATCTGAGCACTAGGTTACTAGGTAGGAATCAGCTTGCTATTTGCGAATGGGTAGCACGAGGATAAGGCGCTTCCATGAAGGCAGTCAAAGCCAATTTTAGTACAAATGGCAATAGCGGTCAAAATATACCTAACTGAGTCATGTTATTCACACATAACTCAAGCAGCCTGATTTCTAGGACCCCATTTTGAGTCGTATTTTCGCGTCTGAGAAGTATTTTTGTGTCATCTTTGACCGAACCTCCGTTTCAAAGACCAAGCCATGTCCGAATGCCAGAGCGCTTGGTCTGGACAACTGGAAGCAACGTGCACGGGATCGTAGAGGATGGAAGGCTGCAGTGTCTCAGGCAGAGACTCTTCACGGGTCGGGGGCCCGATAAGTAAAGTAAGTTGACAAGAAGTTTGATGCTATTTATGACGCTTTTCAGACCCGTTTTTGACGAGTTTTATTTTACAATTTTTTGCTGCGTTTAAAATGCAGTTTGTGATGCATTTTAGGATGCATTTCTGACGCGTTTTTGACCCGATTTTCGAATGGTTTTTCGACTCGCCTTTTGACGCATTTTATTATGAATTTTTGACTTGTTTTCGACGAGCTTCTTAAGACGTTTTGAAGCGCTTTTTATTGTATTTTAGGACGTATTTTTGACGTTATTCTTGACGACATTTTAGGCTTTTAGCTTTTTTACCGGTTTATTGTTATTTTTTAGAATCCATGCTTGACTAGTCCTTTAATACTTTCATTTGACGCGATTTTCGATACGTTTTTGACCAATTTTTTACACATTTTCAAAAGTTTTTTCTGCCGCGTTTTTCTGATGTGTGTTTTGATGCGTTTAAAGACGCATTTCTGAAGCTTTCTTGACCCAAATGTTTGACTGGTTTTATGACCAGTACCTTACCGCATTTTTGGCAATTTTTTAGGAAATTTTAAAAGCATTCTTGGAAAAATGTTTGATGCGTCTTCGGACGTATTTTTTACTTGATTTTTGAATCATTTGGGACGCATTTTTTGGCGCGTTTTATGACGCATATCTGCAGCTTTTTGGACCCGATTTTTAACTTGTTTGTCGACTCGCTTCTTGATGCGTTTTGTGATGCGTTTTGAAAAGTTCTTAAACGAGTTTTTTGATACGATTTAAGACCAATATTTGAAGTGTGTTTTTTTATTTAACTAAGTATTTTTGACGCATTTTTCGCAAGTTCCTCGATGCAATTTAGGGCTCATTTTTGACTCGTTTTAGGAAGCATTTTTCGACTCGTATTTTAGCCGATCTAAAGACGCATTTTAAAGTTTTTGTCACCCGTTTTTCGTTATTCTTTTTAATAAATGATTGACTCGTCCTTTGATGCGATTTTTGGACGCGAATTTGACAAGTCCTTTTTACAAAGGTGTCTTTCAAAAAGCGAGTGATATTTTATTGGGTGGCATACTACTTCGTAGGTAACGCTCATGCGATAAGTAATTTAAAATGACAGCAGGGACATAGGAAGAATGCATTTAAGGTCCGAACTCAGACGTTATACTCGTCTTCTCGTTATTTACTTGGTTCCTGTTCCTGTTAATATGTCATCCCAAAGGTAGAGCAGCGGAAGAATTGAATCCATCAGCAATGCCATTTTTAGAAGCTGCAGTGCTGAAAGTGACGTTCGGGTGGAAGGCCACAACTAGTCTTAATCTTAAAACTAACCGTTTAACCAAAAAAAGGTCAAATTCGCAGGACCGCTGGGTTGGACGTATTGGTGAAATCTTCTCTAAGTACCTATATAAAGTTGGGTTTGTGCATAAGAGGTGAATAATAGACTTATACATACCTAATGGCACAACATATGGCCTAAGTTCGATGCGAAAGTATGCACAATTCGCGTCCAGCGAAATGGAAGACTTTCGACGTTCATTGAATGATCAGCGACTTTTTGGCTCAGCGACTGCAACTGTCTCAAGGGATCAAAAATAAATAGAACAGCAAAAAAGTAAGCTCAACCCTAATCCTCTAAAGATTAGATTTCTTCAACACCTTTGAGGACATCAGGGTAACCTCTGCGCCCGTTTGCAATAATTGTCTTGGGACCGGTAAACTGAGTACCTTCTTAGATATAGAAAGAGCAAGGACTCCCCCCATGACTGGCAATAAATTTCAAAATAGCACAGTTCCAATTGTCATGAATTTCCGCATAAAACACTCAAACAATCTGTCAACAAGGCAATAAAGAAGAACGCGCAAAATTATTCATTTGACGCACTTGTGCAATATTCACATGCGAAAAAGGAAAATAAATCGAAAAAAAAGAAAAAACTCTCCTCGCCTGAATTCCCAAGGCAAGAATCAACTAATCTCCACTACGAGTAAATCATTAAATTTCTCGAAACACCACGATATGTCACCGAACGACATCTGATACTGGCGCAGAAATTTGCCAAAAATGCATAAAATCAGAAAATAAGATTTACACCCCGCCCGCCATTTTTTTTTTGTTTCTTGTGTCCTAGGAAAGAAATCATATTCGCCTGTGCCGACAACGACCCCTTTTCGCATTAAGTTTCTTCGTTTTTTTGTGCAGGTCCTTGGAATCCCTTATCACTAAGCTAAGCAATCTCGGGGAGCAACTGAATTTCCATTCCAATGCCAGTTTATTGCGCAAAAAGAAGAGTGCAAATAATACGAGTATTGGCGCGAAGACAAAGGGTGAGAGCCGCCGCCGTCTCTATTGAACCCAAAAAAAGGATATGCCGGTGGTGGATATACTGAACGCAGCCTAACTACTCCCTGAAGTGACATTTTCAGCATTTTTCCATTTGGAAATCACCACAATATGCCATTAAGGTGCTCCCTCAATGCTCAGCACCGGAGAGGCTATAAAAGGATGCGATTCTCGGTGATTCCTTTATTATAATGGGAATGGCGTCTCGGTGTGTCTTTTATAAGAATCTGAAGAGGCCCGCCGACCGACGACGCGACGAAAGGGGATTCCGCAGTTGGATTGCTGCATATGATTTGGTCGGAATATCCTTTGGATGACAGAGGAAATCCAGTGCGTCCTTACCTGGGTGGCGGTGTGGATGTGGGTGGAAGATATTCCCGATACCGTCGTTATTGGTTTATTTGAATAACATGCTCGTTTATTGTTTTACAACAGGAAAAGTGATTTTCTTCGCCCTGGCAAAATTTGTCCGGTGCGGTAGTCAGTCAGTCGGCGACGGTATATCATTCTGTCTCTGGGCGTGAGTGGTTTCCGAACCGAATTACTGGTTCGATTTTATATTTATTTTAGGGCGCTTGTAAGACAGGATTTAATTCATTTTTAATGGAATTTCCAACAAGGGTGAAGTGGAGATTTATTGCAGCGAATACGGGTGGAATATTAAATTTAAATTTTTTGGGCTATCTTGTTGTGGGAATTTATTTGTATATTTAGCTTTTCTTGTTCAAGTTGCTCCATAAAAATTAGAATTCTTCGAAATACCTGTCTAAAAAGCATGGCCACACATCGGGTAGACTTATGAGAGTCAAGACACCCTTTAAGCTTTCGTGCGGGTCCCAAAGGTTTTTTTAGTTTTGTTAGTTTTTAACGTTAGTAAACAAGCAGTAGGTACTTGGGGGAAGTCATCTACGGAGGTTCACCTTTCATTTGGTTCATATTTCGTAAAAATTGGTTCCGAAATAACGCTGTAATCGGTACGACAAAGAAATGTGTTGCCTTCTATTGACTTCCTTAGGTGATGTGTTACCTTTACGGCTCTGGAACATATTTTTCGACTCCGGGGACCACTTTGGATGCAATTTCATACCCTTACATGCTTTGGGAAAGTACCTTGAAACACTTTTCGAAATTCCTCAATTTGGTTTTGAAAAATCTGTGTCCTTGAAAGCTGCCGTTTTTGAAAAAATAAGGAGACCAAAGCTGGCCATAGTCAAGTTGCTTTGTAGACTTTTTGGCTCTTAACTTGAGTTCCCTGTTGGTGTCTTCGACCTGGACCCTTCTGTGGAGTCAGGAAAAACCATTTCAATGGCTACATCAAGAAACTACCACGTATTGAATGCAATGAAGTCTGGCTTAAAACACCTGGTCAGAACTGAACTAGACAATTTTTCCCCAACTTCTCTCCCAGGAAATCCTACTTCCTGATCAATTTAGACAAAAATAACCTGAGAATACTAACCGGAATAATCAGTGGCCACGGCTGCATGAAAAAACAACTACACCGCATTGGAGTCGCTCCGGATCCAACATGCAGACTATATCTTGAGAGCGACGAATCCTCTCTTCACATACTCATGGAATGTCCAGCTCTACTCAACTTTGGGAAAAACATCCTTGGCGAGGAAATCGTCACTTCAGCAACTCTTGCTGACATACACCCAGAGAAGATTTATTTCTACCTGATAGCTTCCGGAGTGAAAAGATGGCTCTAGGACCTTACCACGGAAGGCACAAGAGGCCGCAGTGCTTCCTTGAGGGTTCTCCCGTTTTCATAATCTAATCTAATCTAATCTGGTGTCCTCGATGTGTATGAGGATATTGACGAAAGTTTGAGCTAATCTTTATATTTTTGTTAAAAGGTACATAGTCGGTCTCACTCGAACGACGACCACGAAACGACTTATTGAATTAAAGGCGAGCCACCAGGACATGTGGAACATGAAACATCTAAGAAAATCATCGGGCTCCCCAAAGATAAAAGAGAGCTCAGGAAGTGCCCAAATGATAAAATCGAGAGTTGCTACTCTAGAGACAATGTTCGGCAGAAAATTTACTTGTCAAAGCAAGAAAACTGCACAAAGACCTGTAGAACTGAGATAGATAAACTATTTTTTATGAAAATGTATGTGATTCAAGATATTGCCGAAGCTTCTTCAGACTTTTTAGCTTGAGAAGACCAAAACTGCGCTTTCAGACAGAGCAACCATTCTATCAACGATGAAAGTCCAGTCTGTTATCCACCCGACGAAAATAAAGTTCAAGGTCGAGTTCAGCAAGGCTCCTCAACCAGATTGCACCCACTCCAGCCATTTATTTTATCTAATGAAGATCGGTGGAGAAAGCCTACGCCATTTCATGGGAGAAAATTATGCCTGATGAATGGAACCTGATCATCGGTTGGCCGGTCTACAAAAATTAAGGAAACCATCGAAACCGGCTTAAAGCAGGTCCGCTAAATATTCAATCACACATATCATGTAGGTCGAGATCAATGATCGCCATTAATCTATTTATCGTTACTGACAACAGGAAGGAGCACACAGTTTTGACATTTTAATTAGATCATCCAAATAGCCAAGTTTCACCCTAAAGGCAGTTATGGCTGGCATAAAAGATCTTCTGTTAGGTGCCCTATGCTACGCATTTGGCGAGGCGGAAGTTAAAAAATCCTAAATCTGGTAATTGACTTTGTCTACCTTGCCTCCGTCAACTTAAATTTTGAGATTACAGTTCAGAAGTCAAAAACTTCGAATACCTATATGACGACGTCACTTGTCGTTTTGAACGCAAAATTCGACGTGTAATTTTCAGTCCCGTTTAGGGTGACTTAAGACTTAAGGGTCAACTCCACGAGCTGTGAAGATATATCGCCCTGGTTTTTGTCCAGATGGATGATACCTATGGACAGCCCAATCAAAATTAACGCTCCGGTCCGGAAGGTCTTCTATCCCGGCTACAAAGAGACCACGCAATATAAAGATCTCGCTTCAGGTGGCGTACACAAGTGGAAGGGAAACTCAACTACTCAACTGGCCAAGGTCTGTAGCTTATAGTCCGGCCTCAGTAAATCAAGCTATATGTTTCTACAGTTCATATCTAATGTAAGCCAAAGGGTCGCCTTATTTCTTGATAAAGCTTGTATACCTAGGTCCTGGAGCATGTTTTCTTCCACCCATTCATGGAAAATTAAAGATTGGTCAACTGTAAGAGCCGTCGGACTTGTTGCTATTAGGTCGATAAGACTGGCGGTTTTGAGCGTCCCAGGTTGATTCTTAGCATTCAAAAGTCATCAGTGATACTTTCCTCTTTATATTTTTGGGCACTGCCTTCTCAGGAAGCATGCCATGAGACTAGGCTTACGGATACGTGCAGGTACTGTAAGGACCTACAAGTCGCGGAAAAGATCTCACGCCTTCTTTGTGAATGTCAAGCAATTGCTCGGAGTAGAAGAAATCATCTCAGTTTGTACTTCTTTAATAATTTGAAAGAGGCTGGTTCCTCAAATTGTTTTAAGACCATCCTCAACTTCTTTAGGAAAATCGAATGCTTGGGTGAATTGGTTTATGTCATATAGCCGTAACGGTTCCCTGGGGATGGCGATGGGCTCGATATGGCCTGGTCTATTGTGAAGATCTCACAACCCTCATCAGCCTAACCTAACCTTTCTCTTTATAAAGAGACGTAAAAGCTCCCGTTGATAAATAAAAGGCTCTTTCATCTCCCACTCTCTTTCAGCACTCTAACTAGTACTGAGAAAGTCTTAACAGACCTCAGCTCCAAATATGTCAGAGCAGCTCATGATTAAGCTATCTGTCATCTTGACCACTTATAGTTGAAACATTTCAGTGAATTCATCCACCGGTCGTACGGTCTCCTTTTAAGGGCTCATGTTAGACTTCCGAGACTCATTCACGCAGTCAATTTCGACAGAAAATTTCCTTTCTTTGTATGGAAAAATAGCATCACCCAACGGCTACCGCTGAAATTTAAAGTAAGTGCAATTGACGTTGCACTTGTCACAGTCAGATTTGAGATCATACAAAATCAAGACTGGGCCATATCTTTCTGCGGTTCTTTACCAAATAATGATATGCATCCGTCTTTCCTGTCGGCGCAGTGGCTTAGTAGTAGTCTGTTGAGCTACTAAGCGAGGGATCCCCGGTTCGAATCCCGAAAAAACCAAATTCTATCTAAAGGTTTTTTCCACTGCGCCACCTCTCGCGAACGTCTGACAAACATCCGAGAGTAAAACTGTCATGAAAGAGCTTCTAAAAAAAAAAACGAATGGTTGAGAGAAGCTAGGGTCCCACAGACCTGTCGCGCCAAAATATTTATTTATGTTTATTTATCCGCCTTTCCTGGCATGGCTTCGAATCTAACCTTTGTATGAAAACCCAAATCCACATTCAAATGCCTAAGTCCTTTCATTCTTCACATCAAGACTGCAATTGGTTTTGAATATATATCCCTTCCGCTCGTCCCTCAGTTTTATAATTAACATCTAATTTCCGTGACTTGATTCGGTTCGAGGGGGGTGCGTTGGTGTTGGTCAATATAGATCAATCCGCCTACCGCCATAAGTGACCTTAATCGCTCCTAATGTCCGCACCATCAGACGAATGATTAAAAATCCATTTAGTAGCCGACACCTTGGCTAATTTGTAATAAATGGCCCAAAAAACTATTATTAGGGATGTTATACTGGTCAGCATTAGGATATGCTCAGCACATGTGCTGCTCGTGCAGTGCGCGTCCTCCATATGGTAAGGTGTTGGTCTCGGGGTCCCACACACGCTACAAGCAACAAATTCTTTTAATTAAACTCATTTTGGAGCGTTGATCCTAGTAGCGCCCAGACACGCACGGCTTCATTTTTGAAAATTATCCAATTTTCCCTGCAATTTTGGTTTGAATTGAATTTTAGCGCCATGTGCGGGTGGTATATACGGTCAATCAAATGACCACAACCATATGCTGGGGTTCACGCGAGGGTTCGCGTGTATTTCGTGTCTTTTTCGAGGAATTTCAAGCGTGAAATGTACGCTCCGTAAGGATGCGGTCATCTGGCGAAGATGCGCAAGGCGGTGGTAGCTCACAGGCACTGTGCCCCATTTAGCGACACTGTATCCTGTCAGCGAAATTCGCGCACGCAGAAACGAACGTTAAATCAATCTTCGGCGAGCGTGTGTGTAGTTCGCATTTCATAAAGTTCTTATTAAGAAGAGCGTGTAATTAATTGTGACATAACTCTGGCAGTTTGTCTGACAAGTTTCGTGTTTTTGCATCCAAGTTGCATGTTCGCTGTACGAGTGTATGCCGCGCGCATCATCGGTGCAGCGCTTAACCAGAAAATCACTTACAGCCAGTTAAAAGTCGACAGCGCAACCAACTGAACAGCGGCGGCGAGGCGATCGCGATAGCTAAATTAAGATCCTCTTCGTTACACGGGAGATGGGAGAGGGGACGCTTTGCAAAACACATTCAGTACAGATGCCAGTTTCGGGCCGGGGTTGACTTGCAATTAATTGCGGATGAAACAGAATTATTAATTGCTGAGTGTCGTCCGCCACCCCTTGGCCCCTTCGCCCGGTCTTATGCGACGCGCCTAAGACTCTCGTTTCACTGCGCGCCTAATTGTGGCAGCTTTATTAATAGATGAAAACCGAAGACGCAGAAACGGCCACACATCCCCATATAGAGAAAGCGAAGCTCCACTCCAACTACAGCGAGGCACACGTGATTGGGTGCATTCATTCATTTGTATGGCCAGGAGTATAGTAGCCGCAGTGCACAGACAACAAAGTGGATAGGTATGGAGGTACGCGCGACGCTGTACTCGCTTTCGCTTTAGTGATTCTTTAATACCGTTGCCATAATGAGCAGCCTCGGGGTTGCAACTCGCAAATTAATGAATGACTCGCTTTGCCACACACATATACAACAGTCGGGATGCTGTATAGACCCCGTGCGAGAGTGGTGGGGGAAATCTTAATTAAAGGAAAAATAATTCAGTTGCACGGAAATGCACAGCACCATCGCTTTGATTATATTTAATTTATAAACGCTGCTCTGCACATAAATAGTCCGGCGGACCGAGGCGTCCAACACACTTCCTGAAGCTATAAGGATTAGTTGCGGTTTTGTTTACTGTGCAAATTTTAGTAAATCGGGTTTGACTGTGTTGGGGAAAATGCATCTGACAAACGCTGCGCTGAATTTTGGTCTTTGTTGGGTCGGTCATGTCTTAAGGGCTGTAAGTGCAGCGGGGAACTGGATTACTTTAGTAAATTATTTTAAATTTTGATGTGGTTTTCTTGACATCAAGGACTTTGTTAAAAATTCGACCTTTTTGAGTTATAGCACTATGTTTTTAACTGATCCGATTCAAGTTGAATTCTGATGGCAGTCAGCTCTCTATAATTATCTTGGAAAGGTATGTCTCTTTTCTCCGTCAGAGGAATTGAACAACCTTCCGTTTTCGTGAGTTGACCAAGCATCTGCATCTTCTTTCAGTGTGAGAATGAGGACGTTTCTCGCTAACGTAGCCTGGTTGGTCCCTCTAGTCTTCTTCTGCTTTCTTCACTTCCTTAAACGCAAGCCGAAATATTTCTTCCAGTTTTTTACGACGTTTTTTTTTAAGAACTATCAAGTATTGAGCTTAAAAAAAAGAGAGCGTGCTTGTGACCACACGCCAGATGTGAAACTTTTCTCGCTAAATGTGGATGTTAAATTGAACTGTGTTGTATGTAGTTGAATTTCATTAAGAAATTTAATTTAAAAACCAAATCTTTATAATATTACTAGCGGACCCGACAGACGTTGTCCTGCATGCTTTTTGAAGCCACGTATGATTAATATAATTAGCTTGTAAATCGGGAAATATGCTTTCAATCAAAGCATCTTTCGTATTTTCCATGTTGCAGAAGTTGTCCGGCAATTTGATGCATTGTGTGTCTCCATGCAATGGTATTGCTCCATTTCCAATGTTGAGGAATTGCTCGGAGAATGATAGTGCCAATGGATCGTTTTGTAGTTGAACTCTTACATTTGTGTTAAGACGTAATGTACAGACATTTCGCCATAGATGATTGTTTTATACATGCGTTAATTTCGTCCGCCTATGTAGCGCGTGGAATGACCGGCAATGTCTCTCTAAAATCACCGGACAGCAGCAGTAAAGCACCACCAAAAAGCCTGGTGTTATTATTTAGATCTTTCATCATTCTATCGAGAGCTTCAAGTGAATGCTTGTGTGCATTCATCCCAGATAATAATTTTTCATTTTTGCAAAAAAAAAAAACGGTTCTAAAATTCCCACAATTTGTCTCTTCTCCATCTGCTCGATATGGTTGTACTGGCAGCGGTCGTTTATTTGCTGTTCCTCATCACACATGAAGTACATTTGGAGAAATTTTGAATCGGTATTAGGCATCGGCATTAAAGAACCAATTTGATGATACACTTGGCCCTGAATCTTAAAAGTTGATTGAAAACTGCGAAAATCCGCGTTCTGAACGATTTTTGTTGCTCCAAATGAAGTCATTTGAAATTGAATTACGCGCAGCAGAAACCGGCCGATTCACCTTTGTATTTGAGTGCATGACAGTGTTGGCATTGTTTGTTCATAGAACCGATTACAATTTGTGAATATGACGAATAGTCGATGTCCGACTCATATTCAAACGCAAGGTGAAGAAGTGATGCACGTGTCAATGCGCGATACATTTGCAAACGTTGTTGTTCACGTGTTCTGAATGTATCGGTGACTCTTTGACGGGCAAGTCTTTGTCTTAATGCATTGGCTCGAAGACGTTCGTTGCGTTGCTCTTGACTTTCATTTGCACGTTTGATTACAGCATGGTTTCTTAAATTTTCATTGTCCGTCAATTTATCTTCCGCCGATCTATTTAACCGACGGTTCTGGACTATTTGTGAATTCGGAGTACGTCGACCAATATTTCCTCCTGGTTCCCGAAGACGTGGCATTGTTGTATGTATATGTGAATATAATACACTTAATATTCACTGAAATGCGACACCGGAAATATCAAAAGACTCCGTACAAAAAGGTTTTTTTTTTAATTTTTTTTTAATAATACATCGACTTTTGGAGCACTGTGTTCCGTATGAACAGTGGAGTGTTATATTGTTTCAACTTTTTTTGTCTTATATATTCCAAATAAATATATCAATTTTGTATTTTACTTAATAACTCGTAGTCATGATTCGGTTGGTTTTGAAATACATAAGATTTTGAATGTAATTTTTGTATGGGCGGTACCACGCCCCTTTGTCCAATATTGACCAATCTGCACAGGAATACTCCTGGACCAATACCTAAGACTATGTGTAAATTTGAACCCGATCGATTCGGTGGTTTTCAAGATATAAGATTTTGAATGTAATTTTTGTATGGGCGGTACCCCGCCCCTTTGTCCAATGTTGACCAATCTTCACAGGAATACTCCTGGGCTAATACCTAAGACTATGTGTAAATTTTAACTCGATCGATTCGGTGGTTTTCAAGATATAAGATTTTGAATGTAATTTTTGTATGGGCGGTACCACGTTCCTTTGTCCAATGTTGACCAATCGGCTTCTAAACCATCCAGGGCGCCACCCAAACGCATACAGAAAAATGTATTCAAATCGGTCCACCCGTTTAGGAGGAGTTCAGTGACATACACACGTACAGTAGAATTATATATATAAAGATAATCTTAATTCAGCGCAGAAGATAATTATGCTCATTAATTTAAAAAGTTTTCATAACACAATCCAATCCAAAGTTTTCTATTTCTAGGTCGAGAGTTTTTGTTTCTAGCTTCTAGCTTCTTCAGTTACTCCAGCGTTCCCATATAAGTATTCACTTTGAGAATTCAGTTGAAAAAATTTTAAAAATATATCTTTCCAACAACCATACAAACCAACAAAATTTCATTGAAATCGGTTGAGTGGTTAAGGAGTTTTAGGCGGCGGCATAGCAATGGCGACAGGCCAATTTCCGTCTCGCACTTCCGCTTGGTCATTTCCGCTTTCATGAATCGATTTTACTCCCAAGTCGCACCATAAGATGTTTCACATCAAAAACGCAGTAAAAGAATATCTAAAAAGGGTTTACGATGTCTCTTAGCTCAAGGTTCCGAAAGTTTTATAAGAAAGTTAAATTAATGTGAGAATCTTTAAGACCACCGGATCGGAGAACTTCGAATCAAGTTCTTTAATTGCTGAGATTTTTTTGTAGGACGCGTGTTCCCAAGTGCGGATAGAAGTAAAGAGAACAGGGCCGAAACTATTTGTTTCATATACTAGATGTGGAAAATATGGCGATCTTTGGTCTTGAAAGAACCATCGTGGTTCGTGGCAGCCTTCTAAGTGAAACATGTGCCTGTAGAATCCCACTAAACTTGTCTGCGACTGACTGTCTTCGGCACGAGGAGTTTCAAACACATGAAGCTGGAAAACGCGATGAAAGGCGTTATTTGGAATTATTTCAAACCAAATTTTGGGAAGAAGATGCTATATCTGGTAGCTTCTTTCCGAATCATAAAATATAGTGCACAAGACAAGTGTTAACTTCTGAGACACTTTCTTTTACAAATGCGCCCAGATGCTTGGGTTTTTTATTAAAATAAAAAAAGAAGAACAGACGAAATTTATCGATCTTTACTTAGGTAAGGACAATACCTACTTAATCTACCTATGTGAAACTGAACTAATCTGCCCTAGCGAGGTATCCGTGAACGGAAAATTCTCCGATTTCATACGATTCGGAGGATTTTTGCTTTGAGGTATTCTTTCGAACAGCTTTTCGAAATATTTTTCCGACATTTTGTAACGTATATCGGCGAATTACGTTGAAGTGCGATGAATGACAATTTTTTGTTAAGTTTTTAATAGCTGGGTTTCGATATCCTCCTACAGAAATAATAGGTTGCGGAATTTATTGAAGACTAGCTGTTGCCCGCGGCTTCGCTCGCCGATTAATGCCGATTTTGTCAATCACTTCAAGTACACTTAAGGAACCCTTTGTCCTTTTCTGCATTACTTATTAAAACGGATACAAAATTAGTTCAACTGAATTTCAATAGATTCTTATTCTAACTAAAGCAATAGTGCCAATAGTGGTCTAGAAATACCTTTTGCAAAAACAAAAAAAATTTGAAGATCTGCATGCACTGCACATTGATGTCGTTTATTACACATATACAAAAAAAAAAAAACAGAGTGTGCTTGTGACCACACGCCAGATGTGAAACTTCTCTCGCTAAATGTGGATGTTAAATTGAACTGTGTTGTATGTTGAATTTCATTAAGAAATTTAATTAAAAAACCAAATCGTTATACCTAATATTATAATCTTAATACAGCGCAGTTGATAATTGTATTCATTAATTTATCCAATCCAAAGTTTTCTATTTCTATTTCGAGAGTTTCTGTGTATAGTGTCTGTATAAAACCTAGCTTCTTCAGTTCACTTCAACGTGCCCATATAGGTATTCACTTTAATAAGAGTTTAGTTGAAAAAATTCAAAAAATATATCTTTCCATATAACCATACAAACCAAAAAAAAGATCATTGAAATTGGTTGAGTGGTTAAGCGGATCGCCAACAGCGCCACCTATCGGGTCCAAAACTATCCTATCCATCAAGTTACAACCAACCATACCCACCTACAAAATACAGCGCCACCTATCACCTACGTGAAGTTGGCCCGCACTTTTTCTAGAATGAAAAACGTGGAATGCAGTTCGATAGACATTCGTTTGTAGTTGTTTGTAGTGAATTTTTTTTCGTTTGTAGTTTTACCGTTAAAAAGTTATGACCATTAGAAAAAAATTTCCGCCCGCACTTCTGAGCTTTTGAAATAAAATCTAGCCAGTTGCAATCGAAATCGTTTGTAGTTGTTTGTAGTGAAATTCTTTTTTCCCAAAAATGTCTCATTTCGGAGATATTATGACATTTGTGTTTGCACCTATAACTATGAAATTCCAATAGTGAGAAATTATTTAAGACCATTAATGCATAAAGCATATCCCAACTTAAATAACTGCATTCAAAATATCAAAATCCACCCAACCGTAACTTAATAAAACGCAATCAAAGTCAAAAAATGCATATTTTTAAAGTTGCGCCCATATATCAATTTCCCAACAACTACAAACAACGGTAAACACATTTTCGCAAACCAGTCAACCGTGTCCATCCATATGAGTCACTATTTGTCAATTAGCGACAACAACCAATGAATAAAGCCCGATTTTATCCAACAAATTTTTCTATTCCTTTAAAGAACATTAAAAAACAACCCCTTTCGAACAAATTATAGCAACAAAAACATAATGTTTGCTAAGTCTGTACATCTGGCTATCTAATACAATTCAAATTTTAAGATTTTATCACAAAGAAAAGGATTTAGATGCAACTTAAGCAAACAGTAGCTCGTCATATAAACTCACATGAATATTTCGATTACTAAGCAACTTAAAATAGTGAAATCTATTTTTTTCTAATGCTTTCTATTAGATCTTTCTAATGGAATAGAAAAAAGTGAGATTTTATCAATAGATAATGATTTATTCGAAATTTAAGAAAACGGTTGAAATCGTCCGCGCAACCCGATTTAAGGGGACGGATATTTCAAATGCTAGACAACTACAAACGATAAAAACCAGTTATTTGTTAGAAGGCATGTATGCTCTATCTAATGAAACTAAAAATATTAAATTTGTATCAATAGAAAAGAATTTATATGCAATTTAAGCAGACGAAATTAAACTGCGTTATCTCCGAAACCGGTCCAAGTCAAGGGATGAAATCTTCTATTTTTGATAGTAATCCACTCCATCAATCTAATAAATCACAAATTGTATCCATCAGCCTAACGGTTTATGATTTATATGAAATTTAAGCAAACTTGAAACTTAATTTTTTTTGTGAAGTTGGCCCGCACTTTTTCTAGAATGAAAAACGTGGAATGCAGTTCGATAGACATTCGTTCGTAGAGGTTTGTAGTGAAATTTTTTTCGTTTGTAGTTAAACCGTTATAAAGTTAGAACCATTTAAAAAAAATGTCTACAATTGCTTAAAACCGCGTTATCTCTGAAACCGTACCAAGTAAAGCAATAAACTGTTTTATTTTCAAAAGTGTTCCACTTCACTGATCTAATAACACACAAACTGTATCTATTGACCTAACGGTTTATGATTTATAAGAGATTTAAGCGAAATTTTACCTTCCAACTTTCAGTGTCCATAACTCAAAAACCGTTTAACTACAAACGATGAAATTTTGAATTTATATTTTATGCACCTTTTCTTATCTGCTGCATAAAATAGAAGACTGTGCGCACTACAGGTCATATTTTATTTCAAATTTAAGGGAAGCCTAAAATGACCTTGACTGTCCATTTTTTAAGCGGTTCCATATTTCCATTGCTAACAAACTCTGGAAGTTGAAATATGTTTTTTTCCAATGAAACAACCCATCCCTTTCTAATAAAGTCAACAAAAATCATTTTCAACTAACGGTTTAAGTTTTTTACACGATTTCATTTTCGATAAATTCGGTTTTTAAGCCTATTTAAGCACCCCGATAACTCAAAAACTGTTTAACTACAAACGATGAAATTACACATTTCTAATCTATGCTTTATCTCTAATCGATACTATATCAATTAAAAGACAATCCCCTTTACTGGACACTTTTTATTTGCAATTTAAGGGAAGGCCGAAATGTTCTGAATTGCCCATATTTAAGCGGTCGTATATTTCCATTGCTAGGAGGTTCTGAAAGTTGAAGTATATTTTTTTCGAATGAAACTAGCCACCGCTTTCGAACAAAAGCAACAAAAATCATTTTCCACTAACGATTAAGGATTTTTCGCTTTGTATTAGAAAAGTGCTTTCGAACTTTAAGTCCCAATAGTATGGTCAGTCGAACAGCTTTCCTTAAATTGCAAATAAAAAGTGTCCAGTAAAGGGGATTTTCTTTTAATTGATAGTATCGCTTAAAGATAAAGCATAGATTAGAAATGTGTAATTTCATCGTTTGTAGTTAAACAGTTTTTGAGTTATCGGGGTGCTTAAATAGGCTTAAAAACCGAATTTATCGAAAATGAAATCGTGTAAAAAACTTAAACCGTTAGTTGAAAATGATTTTTGTTGACTTTATTAGAAAGGGATGGGTAGTTTCATTGGAAAAAAATATATTTCAACTTCCAGAGTTTGTTAGCAATGGAAATATGGAACCGCTTAAAAAATGGGCAGTCAAGGTCATTTTAGGCTTCCCTTAAATTTGAAATAAAATATGACCTGTAGTGCGCACAGTCTTCTATTTTATGCAGCAGATAAGAAAAGGTGCATAAAATATAAATTCAAAATTTCATCGTTTGTAGTTAAACGGTTTTTGAGTTATGGACACTGAAAGTTGGAAGGTAAAATTTCGCTTAAATCTCTTATAAATCATAAACCGTTAGGTCAATAGATACAGTTTGTGTGTTATTAGATCAGTGAAGTGGAACACTTTTGAAAATAAAACAGTTTATTGCTTTACTTGGTACGGTTTCAGAGATAACGCGGTTTTAAGCAATTGTAGACATTTTTTTTAAATGGTTCTAACTTTATAACGGTTTAACTACAAACGAAAAAAATTTCACTACAAACCTCTACGAACGAATGTCTATCGAACTGCATTCCACGTTTTTCATTCTAGAAAAAGTGCGGGCCAACTTCACAAAAAAAATTAAGTTTCAAGTTTGCTTAAATTTCATATAAATCATAAACCGTTAGGCCGATGGATACAATTTGTGATTTATTAGATTGATGGAGTGGATTACTATCAAAAATAGAAGATTTCATCCCTTGACTTGGACCGGTTTCGGAGATAACGCAGTTTAATTTCGTCTGCTTAAATTGCATATAAATTCTTTTCTATTGATACAAATTTAATATTTTTAGTTTCATTAGATAGAGCATACATGCCTTCTAACAAATAACTGGTTTTTATCGTTTGTAGTTGTCTAGCATTTGAAATATCCGTCCCCTTAAATCGGGTTGCGCGGACGATTTCAACCGTTTTCTTAAATTTCGAATAAATCATTATCTATTGATAAAATCTCACTTTTTTCTATTCCATTAGAAAGATCTAATAGAAAGCATTAGAAAAAAATAGATTTCACTATTTTAAGTTGCTTAGTAATCGAAATATTCATGTGAGTTTATATGACGAGCTACTGTTTGCTTAAGTTGCATCTAAATCCTTTTCTTTGTGATAAAATCTTAAAATTTGAATTGTATTAGATAGCCAGATGTACAGACTTAGCAAACATTATGTTTTTGTTGCTATAATTTGTTCGAAAGGGGTTGTTTTTTAATGTTCTTTAAAGGAATAGAAAAATTTGTTGGATAAAATCGGGCTTTATTCATTGGTTGTTGTCGCTAATTGACAAATAGTGACTCATATGGATGGACACGGTTGACTGGTTTGCGAAAATGTGTTTACCGTTGTTTGTAGTTGTTGGGAAATTGATATATGGGCGCAACTTTAAAAATATGCATTTTTTGACTTTGATTGCGTTTTATTAAGTTACGGTTGGGTGGATTTTGATATTTTGAATGCAGTTATTTAAGTTGGGATATGCTTTATGCATTAATGGTCTTAAATAATTTCTCACTATTGGAATTTCATAGTTATAGGTGCAAACACAAATGTCATAATATCTCCGAAATGAGACATTTTTGGGAAAAAAGAATTTCACTACAAACAACTACAAACGATTTCGATTGCAACTGGCTAGATTTTATTTCAAAAGCTCAGAAGTGCGGGCGGAAATTTTTTTCTAATGGTCCTAACTTTTTAACGGTAAAACTACAAACGAAAAAAAATTCACTACAAACAACTACAAACGAATGTCTATCGAACTGCATTTCAAGTTTTTCATTCTAGAAAAAGTGCGGGCCAACTTCACGTAGGTCCACCTATCGGGTCGGGTCAGGAAGATCGACCTCGCCTACTTCTCTTTCGTTTCACTTCGGAGAAAACTTGACGACGCTGTCGTTGTTGCAAAATTGCAATGTATGTGCTTGTGCGATGTACGCCACCCACCACCCCCAAGCAGAACAACGTTCAGGAACAACGGTTGTGAAAAATTTTCGATTTGAGGAAATAAATTAAGTTTTTTTATGCTAGATTTTGGGTTGTAGCTCAGCTTCTAGATGACGCAGAAAGCTGATTGATGGCTTAAAATAATTATGGAAGTGTTGGCTTTCTTTATTTTTTTGTTTGGTTTACATTGATTAAGAATTGATTGAGTAATGGCGAGCTAAAGGCAGTAAAGTCAGAAAAAAAACACTTTTTGGCTAAAAACGCTGCCAAAAAATAAGCAAGGTAATAAAAGAAATAGCCTATTACCGTCTCAGAACCTTAACTATAATTTTAAAAAAAGTTTCATCGAAATCAGTGCAGTAGTTTTCACGCCAACTGCGAACATAGAAAACGGCTACAGTTTTATTATATGTACCTATAGATTTTTAGTGAAGCCTTTTTCTTTCCGAAAGCGGATACCTCGAATGAAATAAATTTGAGCCTCCGACAGAGTATGCGTTGCGGAGAATTTTCCGTTTCGACGGATACCTCGCTAGGACCGAATAACTTATAACGTTGAACTAATACAGGTACAACGAATTTTTCATTAAAATTCTAATTTAATCGATGAATCCGTACCGATCTTCAAGTGTTTCGTGGCACGATATTCAAGTACTATATAATCAATTTTTCAATTTTCAAAATCAAACTAACTTTATTTAAATTAAGCGCTATGTTAAATATAACCTCACCCCCTAAGGCCGTCGCTGGGCATAAAAATCTAGCCGATTTATCGTAGACAAATTCACCTTCATTGATCCAACGAAATAGTGATCAAACAAAGAAAAGTTGTCGTTAAGTTTTTCCCTGATCCAGAATTTTGTTTAGTTTTTCTAGTGATTCCTTACAGATATCCAACAACAACAGAAACTTATAGGCTACGTTAAGAGGTTTGTCTAGCTCCGAAAAAATATCGACTATGCGCCATCGCGCAGTGGCTTAGTGGTGAGTGTGTTGGACTATTCAGCGAGGGGTTTCCGGTTCAATCCCCGGAAAGAAAAAAATTACATCTTTAAGTTTTTTTTTCCACTGTGCCACTTATCGCGAACGTCTGACAAACATCCTAGAGTATTACTGGGATGAAAGAGCTTCTCAGTTAGCAGTTTGAACTCGGCATAAAATTGAAGATCACACAAAAAAAAGCCAGGCCTTGGGTCCACTAACCACCTGCATTTATTCATTATGGAAAACGCCCTTGTCTATCTCACAACCAGGGCTGTCGTTGTACTGCAAAAGCAGTAGTAGCAGTAAACAAATCACGTGACAAATGTAATTAAAATATTAATATGTAAAATATCGTATCATTTAAATTACTTCTGGAAAAATTGGCCATCGTCTTATAAGAGCAGCGCAGATCTGAGAGTAGGAGAATTTGGTCAGAGAGAAAAGATTCAAAATGCTACCACATGTTGGACTTGAAAAATGCGACGATCGTGACTTCATCTGCAGGCAGCACGTTACAATTGGCGCGACTTATTGTATGCATATCCGCATTTATCAGCAATCTGATTCAGACAATTTTAGGAATCGTAACGGATGGTTTTCCTTAAAAGTTCAAATGGTTTGTGCTGCGTGTTATCGCTTGTTGGCAGGTCACATACAAAATATGAAATTCAATTCGACTTTATTTTTAATATGGATAGGTACTCAATAAAACGGAAATCGTAAACAAAGTTACAAATTATAAAAAGTTATGCTGTTTCTATAAAAATAAAAATCGTAAGTTGAAAGTGGAAACTGTCATGTGTGTTATATCACAGAGATATAGAATCTGCCAGTTATACAACTTTTGAATTTAACTGCGTTGTTGAATTGAAAATTACAGTATATATTATATATATATTACTATATATATATATATTACTATATATAGTGAATAATAGTAACTTACAACTTAAAGTTCAACTCTCGATTTCAAATCAACTCCGAAGTTGGCCAACTTATAATAAAATAAGCAATTTACAGAAATGTGTTGAGCGTTTTACTTTTAAAGTCGATTTATGTGTTAGTAGCACCATACTTTGGGTGAGGTACTGCTTTTTACTGCTTTCTTTCGACTGGTATTACTGCTGCTTTTCGTCTTCAAACGACAGCCCTGCTCACAGCCCTTCTCAATGTACGCTCAATAGAATTTTTTCTCTGCTAGTTTTGTCTTATTTCGCCGAGTGCTGGAGAATATGCACGAAGCTCAGCTGATACTCAACTGATAGGTACTGCGTTTATTTGAGAAAAATTCTTTGATCAAACACAAAGAAGATCGTGTAATCTTGAGCTCTATGAACTTTACAAAAATTTGGATGTAGCCCAAAGGGCCAAATACTTCGACACTATCGACCGAATGGACAAAAATGCTTCACCCAAATGCAATTTCTGATCCCAACCCCAAATTCTAGACCACAAGAAAGTTTGATCATCCGATCTTGAAGACCAATTGGTCTGTACTTCTAGAAGTAACGTGTAAATGATTCCAGATGATAAAAGGCTGCAATGTCCCCAGGGTCCAGGCATATACCAACTCTTCACCCGTCGGGTGTCCATTGAATAAGTACCTAAGAACAAATTGGTGTTGGTGGCAGCAGTCATGCAGCCGTCCAACTTCTCCAGAACTGGTCTCACCTTTTCATTCAAAAGATTTAACTGAAATTTATTTGCGCACTTTGTGGCAGTATAAAGAATTTGTTACCCATGTTCAGTAGTTATTCTTCGAAAGTGTGTCATGTGTTTGTAATAGTTCTTGACAGAGATTGCGTTCTGTGTCTTCAAGAACTAAAACTCTTGAAATCACTTTTGCTTCACTGGCATAAATTTTTACAACTTATACCATAAATTCTAGAAAAAAACATTCAACAGCTTAAGCTTCCCTAATAACCCATTTATCAAATGCCACTTTCTTTAGTATAAATCAATTAAGTCCAACCTCCCAATCCCACGGGCAGAATGAAAAAAGCCTACCACCTTTGTCAAACTGTTTGCGAAGCACTAAATCTATCTAACCCCGCATCGGAAAGCGCCTATGCAAATGCGACCTTCGTCACGTTTTCGTTAAAAACTTTCTGTATCGGGACAAACATACACAGAAGAACGCGCCAACACTTATACCCACTTACTATGCCCCGAAACGCTCAGTGTCCTTGGCCAAATTGAAAACTTAAAACTTTTCCTATCCTACCCTCATCTGTGCATAGAATTTTTATGAGATCTCAGCCAGCGTAAATCACAGCGCCACCGAAGGATTGCTCCTTTTTTTCAATTTTCACGCCGCCAATAAAGGAAACTTTTTAATCACTTTGTGTGCAGCGACGTGCACGTCTTCATCTCTCGCTCTCGCTCGCTATACTTGGAAATTGGAATTGGAAGAGATAAAATTGAGTAGTCCGTTTCGGATATTTCAAGGATTTCCACTTATGAGACACGGAATCCTGGAACGCGCTGCTTCTTGCGTACGACAAATGACTATACACAGACAGTGCGCCATTAAAAGATCAAACGTTCATCGATTTTATGTCGTTTCTGGCCCCCGTCAAACTTAATTGCATTCGCTGCGTGCTACATACAAAGTCTGCGTTTATATCCTGGAGGAGGTTGCTCTGGCGGAGCCATTAACTCGATATGAACTTCTCATTCAGAGATGTTCCTATACTCTCCAAACAGATAACCCCGCAACTGAGTCTGAGTGTGTATACTATCGAGAGGATGCGACCGACGGCCGGCGACGTCCATGGTACAGAACTAAATAATGAACTCTCCGAAATGGAGGCTGGACCCATTGAATGACCCATTCAAATGGTCATAAAGCTGACCATTAAAGTTCTCCAAGTTGGGAACTCTTGGCGGCGGCGGTTATCCATCCGGCATTCGATGTGGTATGTGTGGAGGAAGCGCTATGTGCAGACAACAGTCAAGGGGTTAGGAGCGCGCAGTTAAAGAGAAGATGAGGACGTTGATGAGTTCCAGATTCGGAGAGTCGGACATTAAAGTTTGTTATGTCGGACATGTAGTGTGTGCTGGGGTGTGTTCGGGGTCAGTTTTTTTGCAATTTCAAGGAACCGTGAGTTTTATGAACACTTCCACTGTGAGAATAATGCAACATGGTGCGATAATGATTCATTTTATTAAGCGCACTGCAAGGTGGCTATATAAAGTTGATTTGTGCCCCTCCCGATCGTTGCTATTACACTGAAAATGCAGTTTGAAAAGGTGCAATGTGTGTGGGTAGGAAGTGTATTTTCTGATGAATGGCTATTTCTTTCTGTTTGCTGTTTGACACTACTGGGATGATTTGACGACTTTAATATGGCAAACAGAACTGTCGGTCATAGGGCATCTTCTTTGACGATTTACAGTGCAAAAAAAGCTATCTCAAGAAAAGAGTGAGCTGCTTAAAAAATTTATTGAATAGAGCGTCACTTTTAAATGTCTCTGAGTTCATTTGATGGTTGATCTCAAGTCTGGCATCTTTTTGAAAAACGTGCTGAGAGTAAAATAAAGCTTTATTCCTATTCACACGACGGCCTCCTCAAGTTATAGCATTGATCTTTCATGCTGGACCTATATGGCGAAGTGTAGAACAATTTTCCCTTGGCCTTCTATAGTGTGAATGACTCTGCTTTATTTCTTTGTCATTTTACAATCCCCAAAAATTAATTTTTGTCAAATACCGCTTCATTAAACAACTTGACCTTTAAGCTATCCGTTCTCTAAGTAGATCCTTTCTATACCCTTTCTCGTCACATTTGTTGCAGGTCTTTCCGATCGACTATTGATATACGAATGCTACACAAAAACTTAGCAAGATATATCGCTTAGCATGCGTTGGTATAACGAGGTCGATGAAAACTTGTCCAACTGCAGCCATAGGGGCAATGCTCAGCCTTTTGTCTTTACATATTTCTGTAAAGAAGGAAGTTGATCCCAGAAGAAGGAAGCTGGTCTCAGTCCCCTCAAGCTCCCGGATATATCAAACCTTAAAGCAAGAAACCTCACAGTACACCTTTGGGTACTACAAATGCTTGAAGATGATCCTGTGATCAAGGTATCAGACACCATGCTTAAAAGGCCTCGCTTCTCCAGAAAATTTAAGATACTCATATCTGACAGAAGAACCTGGAAAACCAATAAACTCGTAATACCAACGGGATCACAAATCTGTTACACCGACGGTTCAAAGATGGAAAATGATGCCACCGGGACTGGGGTCTATGGGCCTAGGTTCCAAAGAGCTCTAGCACTGGGAAAATCACCAGACATTTTTCAAGCGGAGGTACACGCCTTAGAGAATGCTTACGAAGACGCACTAAAGGTGCTCGCATCTACATTCTACATGCTCTCAGACAGCCAGGCAGCTCTTAAGGCCCTAATGTCGTATTCGATTAGGTCAAAAGTGGTTTGAAAATGTTTCAATCTCATACATGGGAACACATACTCTGCGAATGCCCTGCTGTGGCAAGGGGCAGATCGATCCATATGCAAGGGGCGTTTTTAGGACCTGTAGATATAGAAAACTTGGAATCAAAAAGGGTACTGAAGTTTATAAAGAGCCTCAGCAGCTCCCTAGGTTAAATAATAGAGTCCAACACAATAGATCTCTTCTGGTCGCAGTGTACAGGGTCTATTACTTACAATTCAATACGAATGACACTAGGTAAAGCTTCCCATAAACCTTTACCGTGAGTTTAGCCAACACACTTACCGCTGAGCCACTTTGCGCTAACCGACTGCTTCATATACCCTCAGTTATATAAAGCAGCGCTTTCAAGGCTGATGAGTAACATCGGGGGCCCGAAACAAACAAAGAGATTTCTTCTTGCAGGAACTGACAGTTCTATTCTCATGTATGCGATATGGTCAATATGGTCAAGTGCAACGAAAGTTAAGTCTTACGTGAGGGGGCCAAATCCATCCACCGTCTTGGCGCATTAAGACTCGCCTGTGCGTTTCGAACAGTTTCGAACGATGCCATACTCGTCGTATCTTACCTATCGTTATACTTGCTGATGAAATGGTTAAATTAAAAACCGAGCTAGTCCGAAATGGTCCCGTAGATAGCGACAAAAAAAAATACTAAAGGAGTCTGAGTATAGCAACCTGGCAACAATAATGGAGCACTTGGGTAGTGATCGACGTATGAATTAATCGGAAACATGGTGAAACAAACTTCTATCTGATTCAGTTCTTGACGGGTCATGGTTATAGAGAATATCCTTTAAATTGCGGACATGAAACCAGTCCAAATTACCCGCGGGATCAATTCGGTGAGTGGCCCACTCTCGATAACATCGTAAACTATATGCTTCAGAATGACGAAAGCTGGACCATTGTAAGTAAACGTTGCGGTGCGTATACTCAGCTATCTTAGACGCTTAGAACGCCAGCGGAAAGTTAATGGTTCCAATAATTGAGCAACAAGCTAAGTCTTACTGTCTTAATGTCTTACGGCGGTTCCGCGGGGAAAACAAATCGGACTGTTCATGAAGGAAGGTGGTTTTAGCCGGTAGGAATCCGGCACTATCAACGGACGTCGGACCATTGGTGCCTCATGAAAGTTTTCCACATTCCATCGCAAAAAAAAAAACCCTTAGCTATAATTCATTTTCTTCATTTTCTTCCACGATCATCTTCCCCGATTTTCATAAAGCAAGTTTTAAAGCTCTATGGCTCCATATTCATGAGTTCGACATTGAAAGCTGCTTTGGCCTTTTTCATTTTCGGTTTTGTGCAGTGATCCTTGTCAGTCCTTAGCTTGAGGTAGGTAGCTGTCCACTTAAAGTACCAATTGTTGCTATAAATATTCGAATCCCATGTGTTATTGCAGAAGGTTGGAACTTGGGTAGGCTATTTACCTACAGTGCAGTCTTTCTAATCTCTGAAACTTCAATGGTATAGAAATCATTTTAGGGAATAACTAACCTACCTTTTGGATTGCCTACAATAACCACATTTATTGAGTTTGAGGTAAGCCTTTAATATAAACCTTTCCAAGCCCTCACTTACTTAAAAGTTCTTGTAGACAAGAAGCCTTTGGATTTGGCCAGAGAAGCATTGATCAACTGGGTTTCTTCTCAAGCTTGCCATCACAGCGGAGTCGATGAGGAGGCTTCAACAAAAGACATTGAGGCTTTATTTATATCGGATAAGCTTCGTCTTGGCAACTTGTCCGCTTCTCAATTATAACCGGGACGTCGCAACAGCATGGAATGGCGGTTTGTAAAACAGTTTAAATGTATCTTTGAGAGACGCGTGAAAGGGAAGACGGACGGATCCATGTCTTCAGAGAAGAGAATGGCACAGACTCGGACATGCCGCACTCGTTCAACTTTCTTCATTATGAGTGTCAAGCCTTGGAAAGAGGTTTATGCACTTTCAAACCTTTTCAATTTGTAATGAGCTTACATCTGCAGGGCTTTTGAAAAGCTATAGGCACTGTTCAACAGGTATAGAGATAACAGTCGTACCAAAAGACTTGTCCGGCTTCGAAATATGGTCGTTTATGGAAGACACTGCCTCAAACTTGCACGTCGCTTAAAGTCGTTTGCCACACCTACTTTTTGGAGGCGTTTCTCTTTCTAAAAGCCAAAATATACCTTGATGATAAACAATCCACCATTAAGGTCCAAAGAGCTCACTATTCTCACCTGAAACACAGAAACAAACTGTCATATAATCGACTCCCGACAAACTATAGTCCTTCCGTACAGTGTTTTCCATTTCCAAATAGCTACCGACACCCACAGCTCGATGAATAAAATATAGATACCAATGAGGACATGAGCCCCTGCGGCACATACCCACTCCCATTAAAGAAACGAATCCCCACCATTTAAATTTGTCTACAAAAATATCGCCACCGAAAATCCTTTCCAATTACAAGGGCCGACGCTTAATAATTAAACGTCAAATCACATTTCTATATTCTCCGTCCACTTATGCCAGATATTTGAAGGAGAAAAGGAAATATGTCCTCGTCGTTTTTATGCGATAATTGCCTTAGATTTCTAATTTCATGGAGCTAACCTTAAGCCCAACCCCACCCTCACGCCCCCAAAAATCGTTTTTGTCTGGTACTTACCCCCATACTATATACAACCGAACAAAACACACCGTCAAGGACCCTTCACCTAATTGCCGAAGCAATTAAACGACGCCCTTAGGACAAATAACATGAGATATATCCACATTCTACCAGGCAGCAGGCACACACATTTAGGCCATAAAAATAATTATAATTGCCGGCGTATAACGTGCACATATATACACCAGGAGATCAAATAGTCTCAGCGCTCTCAGGACCCAACCCAACCGAACCGAACCGAACCCAACCCCAGCCACCCTTGAAGCGAGCGAACAGAGGCCATCAAACGCAGACTCATCTGTGAGTGGCAGTTTTCGCGAAGGATGGATTATCCTTACGCAATTATCCTTCACGGCAGGGTAAACAGGACAACACACACAAAAAATACAAAATAGGAAAAACTGCGCGACAACGCAATTTCCACCCCCAAACAAAACAGACAAAACCAGACAATGGCATGCAACATGTCGCCAGCGCCACGCGTCACAGAGTTGTTATGCCATGCTTCAGCTCCTCCCTTCGAGCTGCCGGCAAAATGTTGTCCTGTCCCCATATTCTAGAATTTACAAGGAATGCAGATTCCCAAAATGCCAGTCACAGTGCTACGACCTACGAGTAGCGCTCTCTATCTCGCTCCTGGAGGTGGCCATGTTGCACAAGCGTAAGTACATCGGAAGCGTGTTAGATGGCGGCACGATCTTGCTCGCAGCACATTAAACGTGCCAAAGCGTCCTAGTGTGTGTGTCCGTATGGACACCTCTGGTAGCGGTATCGACCATAGCATTTGACTTGTAAACTCATTAGGTGGAACCACCTCCTCACCGCAGCGCATCGTCCGGCGGCCAGTACTACACATGTGACCATGTGTCACGTTTCTGGAGCTACCTACCTCCGACTGACTACAATTAGCGAAAGTGTTCACAATGAGCACATTTCGGTCGTGAAGTAGATGCATCTCCACGGTGTCCCGTGTGTCGGTTCATCGTCTGTTGTCCGTCAGGTCGAGTCCATCGAGGAGATGCGGTGATAGTTTTAAGGCGCGTATACTTCAACGGTGGCGGTGCCACCACCTATACGGACGTGAGGAATTCTGTGTAATTAGTGTGGTCCGGTGAGGTACTGGTTTTGCATATATGCAAGTCGGGTTTGGTTTTGCGAACATATTCAGGAGCTTTTTTTTCTGCAGGTTATGCTGAGATGTAGGGATGATGCTGCGGGCGGCGGCGTTTGCAATTAGATTTGAGTTTTATTACACAATATTTATTAAACTCCCTGTATACGGGTTTCATAGCGCAAGTTTCTATGTAAGTAAAGAAGACAAGCTCAGTAAAACTCAACAACGAATACGTTTTTCAGCAGCTGAAAGTATGCAAGCATTTATGGCAAAAATTACTGGTGTCTCAAGCCACTAAAACGTGTTGAAAAACGTATCCACCAAATAGAGCTTCTAAAAACTAGTCAAAAGGTCAAGATTCGTAAAACCAGTCTAATAATGTGTAAAAGAACTCATAAAAAAACCCTCTTAAAGCGTGTGAAAAGTATTTTTAAAAAACAGTTCGAAAAACCCATTCTATAAACACATTTAAAAAATATTTCAAAAATGGGACAGAAATCAAAAACACGTCGAAAAGGAGCGTTGACCGTCCAAAAATCGTAAAAATGCATTCAATAAGTGACGTAGGAAAATAAGTAGGAAAGAGTAGATGAAGAGTATATGTTGAAAAACGAGCCCAAGAACACGGCGAACAATGCTTCATAAAAACAGTCCAAATATGCGTAAAAAAATACCCATCTAAAGCCCTTTAAAAGCGAGTGAAAAGTCTTTTTTAAAAACAGTTCGAAAAACCCTTTGACAAACACGTTTAAAAAAGATTTCAAAAATGCGTCAGAAACCGAAACCACGGCCAAAAAATTGATGGAAAATTAACCTAGAGCTACCGGGAAACTAGTCGAAAACTCTATACAAACAGCGTAAAAAAACATCGAAAACGTGCCTAAGAATGCGTGTTGAAAACGCTCTAAAATGGCTTTAAAAAGTGCGTCTATCGTAAAAAAATGCACCCAAAGTGACGTAGGAAAATAAGTAGAAAAAGGCGAAAAAAGCGCTATAAAAGAAGCTTGAAAAGTATGTTGAAAAATGAGCCTAAGAACACGTCCCATAAGGCTTCTTAAAACCGATCTAAAAATGCGAAAAAATACCCATCAAAATCCCTCTAAAAGCATGTGAAAAGCCTTTGAAAAAAAGTTCGAAAAACCCCTTTAAAAAAAAATTAAAAAATGCGTCGGAAACCGAAACCACGGCTAAAAAATTGTTGGAAAATTTACCTAAAGCTACCGGAAAACGGAAGCGTTATAAAAAGCGTAAAAAACACATCGAAAACGGGCCTAAGAATGCTTCGAAAAACGTGCTTAAAACGCTCTAAAATCGCTTCTATAAGTGCTTCCAAAAATAAATAGAAAAGGGCGTCAAAAATCGCGTAAAAGACGCTTCAAGAGCATGTTGAAAATGCATCCAAAACACCCGTTCCCAACTAATTGCATACATTTACATTCACATTCTTTATTTATAAAAGAAAACGGGCCAATAATTCACAAAGCATATTCCAGCAGACAGCCGAAAAGCCGGCTACCCAAAAAATTCGTTTACATTCTCCATTCCCTTAGTCGAAAGGAGTTAAAGAGCTTTGCACATCTCTCCCGCTGAAGGAAACTTTTTAAGAATACCAAAAAAAATAATAGAAAACCAAGTCAGAAGGATATATGCGGGAGAAAAGAAAAAAAAAACTCGCACGCCTATCGATAGTCGACAGGGTTTTCTCTTTTCTCCTTAGATAAGGGAATTGGTCTGTCAACTGGAGTGATATATGGCCCGCAAGGACTTAAATGAAATAACGTAAGAGCCATGTAAAAGGCCAGCAAAAAAGAGTTCCCAACGAATAAATGAAAGAGTGAGGCGAAAAAAAGGACGAATTAACGAGACGAGTGAATTTATTTCGTTGGAAATTATTCATAGATGCAGAAAGCATAAAAGGATAGCGATTGAGCAAAGCAACGAGATTGTTATCGCCCAAGTCCCGCGCCATAGAAAATTTTAATTTAATTATGTCGCATCAGGGCAGATACGACTTCTTCATTTCCATAAGGCCTTTGGGGTACTAAGATGCTGTTTGGATTGAAAAAAAGGCCCACGACTTGTCTCAAAGAGGTTTCGGGTAGGACTGTTCGCCATTTTGTATGGAGTTATTCTACCTGTTTGCGGGAGTCATTTTTGAGCTATGACTCTGCATCTTTCTGAAGCTAAAGGCATTCGTTAGCGGTGCGATTTTGGCATCTAGAGTGATGCTAGAACGTCGACTTAGGTACAACTTGTTACACTATTTCAAGAACAAATATCTTGAATAAAAAAACAATTGGGGCAACAGGTCCATAAAGGGCCAAAGACTCAACTTTCGCATTCAGGATTTAAGCTTTTACAGCAACGACTTTTCTATACAGTGGGAGGAGTTGGAATTTTAACAGAGGTTAAATGTTTCTTCTTCTTTTTCTCAACTCAATGCTTCGGAAAAATTAGTGCCAAAGATCCGTACAGAAAAATCGAAAATGCCAGCCTCTTTCTAGGCACGTAAAGTTGAGTCTTAATACACTTTTTATTCCTTCATGGCAAGCTACCGACGATTTTTATAGATGGTTTAAAAAAGCCAGAATTGCAGCTTGGTTCTAGAAATAATGACGAAATTACAGGAATTCTGATCTTACGGAATCTTTGTCCTACCATGCTTAAGCTAATGGAACTCTCCAGAATGGCTTTAAGTAACATAGAACTAGAGTTTGTAGTTTCTGGGCTAGTTCTCATAGATCTGTACTTGTACGACATACCAGTCTACTTCCCCCTCTATATAACAAATAGTGTCCTTTTCTAAGAGGGTTGACTGAAGGAACATTTCTGATAAGCTAATCTTTAAAGCGAGACAGCGACTTGGTTTTTAGCAAAGGCTGGCACATAACTCGTCGAAACCAGGGTTGCCCATTATAAATACAAATTTTGTGGGTAAACCGTAAACCGAACAAGTATTTTTTGACTGGTTATTTGGCACACACTTTACAAAGCGTTGGGATGTTTTGACTGTATTGTTGTTATTGTTGTGGTTGTAGTTGGCAAGGGTATTTCTTGGCTAATTGCAGCGAGGTTTTCTAACACCCTCCTAACGACTTTTAGGACTGATTGGAGTATGTGTATTTTGATGTTGTTTTTTTCCGCTGTTGTTGTTTTTGTTGTTATTGTTGAGGTTGTTGTTTTTGTTGTTGTTATTGTTGTTCTTATTGCTGTTGCTACTGGTATTGGTGTTGTGGTTATTTTTATTTTTATTGTTGTTTCTGTTTTCACTGTTGTTATTGTTTAGGTACTGATATTTTTGCTGTTTTTGTTGTTACAACTTTGGATATGTGTGTTTTTTTTTTTTGTTAGGGTTTCGCTGGAAGGGAAAATCATCGAAAAACATTGCAGAGCTAAAACGCGAGAGATGCTTCTGCAATAGTGGGGGACTTTAACCCATCTAAAATCCCTCCCTGGGGTAATGACTTTCGTCATCCCAAATGGGATTGCACCTAGTCGTTTGACTAATCGGCAATTTATTTTTGGAATTGTTTAAGAAAATTTAAAGAAAAATCCGACGGTTGTCAGATTTCTGAATCTTTTTGGAAAGAGGTTTTATCCGTCTTAATCTCCTAATTGCATTGTTTGAATTTAATAATTCGGTTGTTTCCAAGTTAACGTGGTTGAGAAGCCTACTTCTGTGAATTTGAGCAACTTTTCTGACTTCATCTTCAACCATTTCAATATTAAGATCTCTATGTAGATCAGCGTTACGTATGTACCAAGGTGCATTGACTATGTTTCTTAGTACTTTATTTTGAAAGACCTGCATTTTTTGTAGATTTGTTTGGCATGTGCATGCCCACAACTGGAGCCCATAGGTCCCTACTGGTTTTAAAATTTACTTGTATAGCAATAACTTGTTGTAGTTGGATAGGGATGAAAATATCCGTTTTTTTTCTTTACATGAGCTTTCCAACGCAGTTTAGCGTCAAGACTCAAGAGTCACGTCCAGATATTTTGCTGTATTTGAATATTCCACTACATTGTTATTTATATATACTGGACTGTGTGTAGGCATGTGTAACTCAAAAATACGTTCAAAAACTACGTCATAGTTCCCTCGGCTTTTTAAGAAAGTTAAGTGCGTGGTAGGGTTAAGTTTGTTGTCGGCTTGATGGAGAGACACACTCAGATTAGAGTAGTAGGGATTGCCGCAGATTCTAGGCCAGATTTAGCTGCTTACACCTGTTTCCTCATTCAACCGGCATCATCAAAAACGCACCATCGCACCATCGGAATGTCGCAATGATGCGATTTCCCTTCACCAAATCAATCAATGGACACCCTTCCCGCAGTCACAATAAATACCCGAAAATCCGATCTGCCTGCCGAACAGAACAGAAAAACAATTGAATTACACGGAAAGTGCTTCTCCCGCATAATTGAATCATTGCGCGTCACTTCGTTATGTCGTTCGTCCAAAATGCTTCACAAGAAGCTACACCACACTCCATCCGCATCCAGAGATACCATCAGAGATACCCTCTATGATGTACTTCAGTTCTCGCCACAGTCTCACATAATAAATCACCGCACCGACCGCCACCGCACGGCTCGATAGAAACCATCGACTTCCTGTTCCACTTTGGAGTTAATCAGATTTCCACTACAAAAGTTTCTCTCGTGGAAATTGAGCGCGCGCTTCTTCCTCAGCCAGCACAACTATATCCCGTTCGGGGCATCGCACAATCCGAGTAATTGAATTCGAAACCATTATAGAAATTAAGTTCCATCATCCTCGCTGGGAGAGAAGGATCTCTCCGCCTGCCTGCGAACCTGCTCGGCTATGGGTGAATTTCAATTCTTTATACCAGCTACCAGCTACGGGTTAAAACATTGGATTCAAGTGCCGTTTACATTCAAGTATGCTGAGGCCTCGGGACCAAAAAAAAAAACGAACGAATACCCCAAAGGGGAAGACTCACCAGTGCGGCATCGAACGCTGCGAAGGGAAACAGATGGAGAAGCAGCACTCCTCTCAATTATGGTAATGAAACAATTGTCGTCTGAACGCAGCGCGGCGGTACACAATAAGTGATTCTTGAATTTTAAATATTCCGCCCGAAAATTTAAGTCCACTTGAGTGGGTCGTGGAGTTTCTTATGGGTTGGTTGCCACTTCGTCGTCGGTGGTTATCAAGCTGCGCTGCGTGGGAGCCTGTCTTGTATGACAACTCTGAGTCGAGAGACGAGACCCTGAACGAAGGTCAGTTTGGATGTTGGCGCACAAGTGTACTTATGCGGTAAACATGGACAAAGTACCTGCTGACAGTCGAGTTGACAAGCTTTTTTGCGATCTGTCCCAGAGCAGCACTGGAGGAGTCTTCAAGATGGAACCAAAGCTTCTGAGCCACTTTCCTATAGGTAATAGAAAAATGTGTCAGTCTTGATTTTTGACATCCGAAGATCCAATTCCAAGCTAAACTAAGTGTCACTCCATTTCATCCTTCGCACCACAATCACACTCCCGGCACATTATCCGCCCAGCAGTCTAGACACATCCGATGCGCGTTTCTATTTAGCACATCTGAAATTAAGACTCAATTCGAGAATATTAATGGCCGGCCCAGACCGTGGTTCATATGGAGTTAATTTCTGTCTGCAGCTAGTCTAACGAAAGGCACTGTCCTAAATACGCGTCGGTTAATTGACTTCACGTCATTAGATGGTGGAATTCTTTTCTCAATCTACACGCATTGTATGCGGAGCCACCTCCGACCTCCGACCTCCAATTGGAAGCGATATGGCCCGGGGGCATTATGCAAAGCGAAAGTGAGGCCTGCAACAATTGCGTATGCAAACATTGGAATTCAACACAATCTAACAAGCACGGCGCGACGTGTCGTCGTTGTCGCCATCATCATCATCATCATCATCATCGTCATCGTCAGACTAGATTCACTTACAAATCTAATTAAGTCCAATAAAAGCCTCAGACAAGTGATACCACTATCTAAGCTGGTGCACACTGTCCGGCCTGCAGAAAGACAAAAATGAGGCTGCCAGCGGCCGGCGGATTATACAATTCATTGCTCGAATTTAAATTGTCACGCAAACCACCACTAGGCGAGTAGTTGTCAATACGGCATACGGCACTCGTTTAATTGAATTTGCTCAACAATTGTATGAGTGTGCGGGGGGTGTGTGGGGGAGATGGCTGCAGATGCGGCAGAGTACGAGTATATTTTATTTATTTATGTTTTTTTTTTGTTGGTTGTTGTTGTTGTTAAATCAAGTCCAATAAATTGATAGATCCGGTGGTGGGCTTTGTTTTGATGGACGCCCGCTTCTCACTTTGGTAGCAGCATCATCATCATCGTCATCCCCTCAGTGGGGGGTTGAGTTAGCGGCGAATGAGTTAGTTACTCGTAGTGGTGATTTGTCAATTGTAGATTTATACGACACGATTCAGAATGCGATGTGAGAATGAAGGGTGATGATGGATGTGGTTCAATTGATGTGGTATTGCGCGAATTGAATTTTTTTTCTTTTTTTTTTTTTTTGCTTGTTTTATTATATTTAGCTTTGTAACATATTTCCACATGATGAGTAGAGGTGTGGAATGTAACAGTTTTTTGAAAGTGTCACAAAAGTGCGTAGGGTGCAGTTTGGGGAGCTTCAAGTCTGCGATAGCCCCAAAGTAAAGGTTACCAGTTACATTGCGGGCATTACAATCAGCATTGAAGTAGCATTCATATGTCAATGTGTTTGTGTATGTAGTATGCCCCATTGGTGAAGAGCCAGTGTTAAGGACTGCCAGTAAAATACGGTCTGCTGTTACATAAGGGAGCTGTGAGAGGTCGGGTAGAAATCGGGAGCCATCAGCTCATCATCATGTGGCACTATACTCCACGACCATGTTGGCCTTGAACCTCAACCAACACAACTAAAGAAAACAGTCGGTTGTTCTCCATTCATTAAACATGTTCTACCCATCAAGACTGAACCGAATTTTTCAGGTCAATATCGTTCAAAAGCTCACAGAATTCGCTGTTTACTTGCCCTTTTCAAAATTGTAGCTCAAATAGCTCAAATTGTGAATTCCAAAGAATATCTACTTACGACTTCGGTTAAATCGACGCTGCTCCGATATAGAACAGGACTTGAGTGATGAAAGTCTTATATAAAGTCTTCCTAGTCTTCTGAAGTCATAGAAACGCAGCTATGAGTAATTTTTCGAATAATCTCTAAAGTAAAATAAATGTAAAATTCAGAGTTTTTAGCCTAGAGATAGACAGAGTCCGAAACTACCCAAAAAGGTATTGCTGGGTATAATGACGTTCTATTCATTATGACGTTGCTGGGTTTGCTTATTTGTATTGACTACATTTATATGAATCTGTCTGGTTTTGACATCATGAAACGCTGGAAGCTGAAACCAGTTGCTGATATCCTTTTCTATTTCAGCAATGCATTCGCTGTGCTTTCTTTTGGGTTTTTCTCAAAGATTTTCATGTCAACCAGTGACAACTGACAACTGGCTGGAGTGGCGTTAGCCACTTTAGTTAAATTCAGTTCTGGAAAAAACTGACTGCATGAACAAAATTTTTACACTATCCATAAAGATTTAACAGTTCAGGAATTAATTGTAAGGAAGGACTTCAAGCCATCGGCATCTTAAGGTAGGTCTCTACGTTCAAAAAATTATGAGGCCACAATATATTCCTGCACCTACTTTCTGTAAGGTCTTCCTTTGTTCCAAATTTTAGGCCTTACATGGTGCGAGTTATTTTTACGCCGACAGATGATTGGATACTCAACGGATTTCAATGAAAACTTTACAAAAATTCTTTATGAGTACCTACACCATGAAATCGATTATATAGTTACTGCGCCTTATTTTTATTTATATTATAAATTATAAAAATAATATCTTTTGTGCTTGTTAGTTTTACAGTATTTGTTTTTATTTTCACTTCATTAAAATTGCCATACTTATCAATAAAAATCAAATAGAAAATCTTGAAAAATACTTTTCCGATTACTTTTAGCTATCATTTATATTTTTGTTATAGCTAGAGGATGAGCTACATAAAATTAAAAAATGAATCCATTTTACTAAATACATTTCACAAATAAAATAAATTAAATAAAATTTATTAAGTGTAAATAATTGTTTTACTTTTGAAGCGTGTGAGGTGCTTGCGGGGTGTGTGTGTGGGGTGCGAAGCGTTCGTTTGTGGAAGTACACGAAGATTTCCCGAAGAACGGCGAACAAGTAGATCAGAGCCAGACGACCAACAAGTTGTTCAGTCTGTCTACTGTTCTATGACGTGAAAATCTTCCCGTTGGTATTTAGCAGCGACGATGATGGACAGAACCAGGCGACCAAGAAACTGTTCAGCCTGTCGTCTACTGGGAAGAGCAATTGATAACAAAAAAAATAAAAAGACTCCAACTTTAAGTTGTGTGTTCAATTTACTTATTTATTAAACAGACTGCGACTTAGACTAATTTGTGTGGGCCTTTTATACGCAAAATAGTAACGGTCGCTTTTGTATGGTTTTTATTCTCCCGTTGCGTTAGTTCTATTTTGTATATAAACGTTACATTTTTACTTTTAAAATTATTTTTACAAATTTGAATTCATGTTTTTTTGTATTGCCTTTTTAATTATGAAATAAGGTAAACGAACAAAATGGTAGTATTGAAATAATAATTGATAATCCAAAAAAATATGTAATTTGTATGTATTTATGATGGCTGTTACACTTTTGTTTTATTTTTAATATTATTATTATTCTCGCTTGAGAACTTTTTTTGTCCTGGCATGATAGATGACTATAATATATTTTAAGTATCAATTCTAAGCTTTATAACAACTTTTCTTATATGTTCGTTATATTGGGTTTTGAACACAAAATTTTTCCTTGATACCAAACCTTTACTTTATAAGTCCCAATATGCTTGACCGAAAATCTTTGGGTAAATTCTGACTTAAATAACTAAATGCTTAAATTTTGGGAAATAAGTCGGGCAGCAATGGCAATGTAAACCACCCAACAAGTTCCTAAGTCAGCTTATGTTCCACGATATTTAAGGTCTCTACCTTTAACCAGGGTAACCTTTGGGAGCCCTTGGGGTTTTAATAACTCATTACTAGTCCCGTCTGAGTTTGGTCACTTCACTTCGGAACCAGAAACATATAGGTTTCTCTTCTTTTCTCTTCTCTTTCTTCTAATAAAACTGTGTGAATAAAAAATGCTTGACTACGCATCACACGGAAACTACTGGACTGATTTCGATGAAACTTGGCATAGTGATTGCTTAATTCCGGATCGGGACATTGGATACTTTTTATCCGGGAATATAACTTGGTTTTTACAAAATAGTCAACAAAACTGAATATATGTAAGGAAAATTTATACAGACCTAGCACAGTAATGGCTTATCGGATTGAAAATAAAAAACAGGTGAATTTAGTAAATTTTCTCCTGAATCTTTTAAGATATTAAATATCCCTCTACGTTGCCCTGAAGCTGAGCAATGTTCAAAACAATTATTCAAAACATGGCTCACAATTTTCCTTCAGTGGATACTACTGCCAGTCGTCATGCAGCAGTGAGTATCCTTGTTGTAGTTTGTGTGTAATTATTATGTGCGTCCTCTAACGTGATCATATGTTTTGCACTTCAATGGGCAGTGCATTCGTCTCTTTTCAGCGCACACATTCAGGTTGAACACATTTTCAGGTGTTGTTCTTTGGGAAAAGTTTAGAAATGGGCTGGTGGGATTCTTGTGTCAAGTTGTTTCATTCGTGTTGCTTCCTTTTTGTCAACATTTGAGGTGGTTAACAGGAAAATAACAGGGGTCGAATTGTGTCGTCCGTGAACGAGCATGCGTTTTTTTAAACTTTTAAGCAATTTAAGTTTTAAGGAGAGTTTTTGATTTTTTCCCCTTTTTTGAACTTTCCCCTCGTTTTCCCCTTTTTCATTTAAAAAGCGCCAAAATTGGTGCTTTTCCCCTCAATCTTGGAACACAGGGTAACACTACCATTGAAATGCAGTTTTACAGTAGATTTTGATCACTTTGTTAATATGACGCACCCCCTTTTGTCGTACCGATTGCGGTTGTATTTCAAAACCGATTTTCATTAAATATTCACAAAATGAAAGATGTATTCCCATACGCTAATTCCCACATGTAAGAACATTTCTTTTTACACAACTCCTTCCCAGAATTGAGTCCTACATCAATCGCTAGGTTTGTATAACCCTACAGCTTCTGAAAAGCGTTCTCATTTCGGACTCGTAAAACCCAAAACGCAATTAACTGAAGTAAACCTTTGCAGAAATGAAGATAGATTCTGACTTTAAGTTCAATTCTCAAGACCATTCACATAAAGTACCCTCGCATCTTCCTGTATAAGAACCTCGCCTCGAGTCACTGCACCTGCAGCAAAATTGAAACTTCTGGTCTTCCTCCATCAGCACGCCGTGTTTATGTGCTCCCATTCGTTTGTCGTAAATTTCAATTTACGGGTACAATCCCATTAACAAACTTTCATTTAGCCGGACGTGCCCAAAGGCGCTTTCAATGCAATTCCTTGGTCCACACGTAACTGACATCACCTATATCTGTGGCCGGCCGGCGCGGCGCCACCATTGCACCATTGCAATTGCAGTCATCACCGTTCGCCATTCGAATCGAATTGCTGCGTTACGTGCGAAAAGGGTTCAATGTCGTGCTGGGCCAGATGACATGTTCCCGAAAGTTTCGCAAAACATTAGACACAACAGCATTCGGACGCGGACATGCGACAGCCAGATGGGGACTTGCATTCAAAGTTTGAGGACAATTTTGATTTTTTTTCTTCCGTGTTTTTTTGTTCTCGCTGTTGCTGTTAACTGAAGGCGGTAGGTAGGTGGTGCCGGTGTGACTCACTTACTTACTTGCGTTGCGAGACAAACATAACAAACGTGACATTCTAATTGCAGAGAATGCAGTCGACACTAAAGTGCAAAATCATGTCACCAGGAGCACTTCCATTCTCGCACACACACACACGCATAAGTGTACTGTATATACTGAAAGTACTTGGGATAGTCGCAGTTGAAATGAAGACGTTGTCTATTTTACTTTTATGTTGCTCCTTCGTACTTCCCTGTCCCATTGTTAGACATGCCTGATGCCCTCACTCTCGCCAGCACCAGCAGCATTGCTGTGTTGCGCTGCTGGAGCATAATGGCCGATGTTCTTGTCCTGAGTGCAATATTCGTATTATTACTTTATTTAGGAATGACAAGGACACAGGCTGCACAGTGCACAGATTTCGCCTCCGAGTGTGGAATGGTTATGTGTGGAGTGTGGTGTCAACTGATGGTAGGAGAGGTGGCGGATGGACGTGTGTGTCACTCGGTGGGTGCGGTTGGACGGCTCGTTGGAGTACAGTCGAAGAGTGCGTAAATTGCAAGTGAACCAGTGGTGGAGGTGCTGCTAGGTAGTGGGGCAGGTGGATATTCGAGAAGGACTAATTGGAGCTGGTTATCACGTGGCAGTTAGATGGCTAATTGATGCACTCAGAGTTTGCTCAGTGACTTGGTTTGGTGCTGGGGAAAGTTCCATTTGCCATTAGTGCATCATGGTCACGTATCTATTGTGTGAACAGTCATAATGGTTGGTCTTGAAGTTAGAGATACGTCGTGACATTGGTTTATATTTGCGATTGGATAAGCTTCGATGGCTCGATGGCGTTGTACATCGAACGCAGGCAAAGGCCTTTGACATATTGGGTGTGTTGGGGCAATGTGTTTGTCATAATAAACTTGGTGTAAAAATGTGTGCTTTCTTACAATGAAAGAAGTTTTCGTTTACGCAAAAGGAATAAAAAAAACTAAACCGGTTTTATTAGAATTTTCGATTTTTTCTCGATCTGAAAACGAAAATACTTTTCGTTTTGGGGGAAATAGAAAGGACAAATTTTTTACTGGCGTTTTCTATTCTTGTATTATTTATAGAGTAGAGATTCCATTGTGGGAGTGGTAAGAAGCTGACGAAAGCTCTGTCGAATGTTTTCTTTCGTTTTTTTAAATGCGAAAATGTTTTTCGTTTCGGTGTTTATAGAATTAATTTGTGATATGCAAAAAGTTTTCAGATAAATAATAAACGTAGAAATTCTAGACCTTACTACTTCTCACAACTATTTGTTGGTGTAAGGTCCTAACTTTTGGGACGATTGGAACGGACGTACAATTTTATGTCGAACCCGAACGGTTGAATTAAATAGGTCTCCCAGGACAAGTAAGCTCTCGGTTCTATGGCACTACAAAAAAGCGAAATTTTTGGTCTTTCCGGGGTTGAACCTTAGACTTCTCACTTAGTAGTACAGCACGCTAGCCATTAAACCGCTGTGCCCACAGATGAACAACAAAAATCCAAAATATTCACCAAACTTATGAACTTCTAAATGTTAGTTCACGAATCTCATGCGGTGTCCCACTTAAGACTTATCTGCAAGAAAATTGATTTCAAATTATTGCTGCCGGCAAAATGACCAATGAAAATTGACAGGAGAGTTATCTTCGTCATCTTCATCTTCATCTAAGAGTGAACTCTAACGAAAGCCTGTTCATGAAATCACGCTTCTCAATTGGAATGCATTGATACACAGGACCCAATCTTTCTAACGCCCGGGAACCACGTTAAGTCGTTCGTTGGACCTCACTATATATACCTTTCCGCTTTGAAAAAAGAATGGAAAAAGGCAAAACATTAATGTTCGTTTCCATAGTAACACCTCGCAGATAACTCTACAATGCGCCTGAAATAAGATTTTATGATTGCTTACTTTTAGGGGTAATACCTTTATAGGTTAATGAGACTCTCCAACAGGTTCTAATCTAAGATTAAATTCGATATTATGGAAACATGACGGCGACAAATTGAATGGCAACAAAATGCTTTCGATTAACTGCTTAGCATTTTGTATGGGAAATTCTTAACTTAATTTTACCAGTCTTAATGGCGACATATACCTACGATTTTTTGTCTCTGCACATCTATGGCACAGTACCATTCGAATGATATAAGTTTCATTCTCCTCATTTCATGATAAATACTTAAAAAGTGTACGGAAACTTTTGATGTTTACGTATTAATATAATGATGAATTCATTGACTTTACTATTGCATGTGATTATCGGTTGTACCTACCTTATAATGTTATATCCTATTTGACTATCGCAAAAATGACTTTCAGGTATCAAAATAGGGGATTCCACCCCTGTAAAGACCCCGACCATACAAGGGGCTTTCAATGTAGTTGATGAGCTGACGGCCCATATTTTCTGTCGTTGTTATAATTCCGGTTCGTCATCTTCAGCAAAATGTGTCGTATATTGACCCCATCCCGGAGAGGAATCAAAGGATATTAGACTGACGATAGACGGAAAGAAGTAAGTCTCCGCTAGAAGCAGAAAAGCTGTTTTATTTTGAAAGATCTCCGTCTAAAAGCTGTCTGTTTGAATAGAATTTTTTGAATACCTGGGCTCTGGGCAGCAGTTTTCAACGAATTTCCGTTAGCACTTCTAAGAAAATTAGACGACTTCTGCCAGTCCTGTGCAAAGGAGGGGGAGAAGCCTCTCCCTGTGAACACCCGGCCTTACAAAAAGTGGAGTTCGCCATAAAAGCGTTTCACACCTCAAAAAGATATCAAACATAGAATGAACGCGTCTTTTAGTTGAATTAAAAACATTAAAAACTAACAAAGTCCTCGATAATGTCCTCGGTAAGTCCCTTCTTCTAGGCTTAACTCATTCAATAGAAAACTAAGACCCGCTATATTAAAAATTCATGTCCCCCAATGCACTTTAAACTGCTTAAAAACGCATTTTGGGCACTCGAATCAGAATGACACCCAGTGCCAACCACATATCCTTTCAGTCGTTTGTAATATCCTGTGTGTGTGGCCATTGCCTACATATTCCATCCAACTGGTACTGGATCCCCAAAGTCATATTATAGCGACCTAAATGACATACGATATACACAACGTATCTGTAACATCTAGCTGGAATGGCCTCTTTCATCGTCACTGACGCGTCGTCGTCCTCATCAGTTTCCATCCTCAGTCGGTTGGTTTCTTTGCGAAAATGGTGGAAATGAAAACGCCTGCACACACTTCAATTCACAAACATACAACAACAACAGAGCAGTGTAGCCGGTCGGCCCGAAAAAAGGATCCAACAGCCATGCCCATGAGCCGCATACACACTTACATATATACAGTATACACCGTCGAGCACCAGTGTGGCGTAGAGAGCTCGCGTTTATTTTCACCAACAGTATAGCCAGCCAGCCAGCCAGCTAGCAGGAGCAGCTCAAACAAATGAAAAAAGGCAAAATCCATTCACCAGGATGGTTGGGTAAGTTTTCCCAATTTGTTTGACAACCATTAATCACTCTGCGCGACAACTTCTGCACGGATGACTGCTATCTCCGGCGTCGTCGTCGTAGTCGTAGTCGTTGTCGTCGTTTTCGTTACCTCCTGTGCGTCCTCCTCGCCTCGAAGTCCTTCTCCTGCAATGGCAAATCCACTACATCAGGAATTTTCGGGGTGAAATGTTTTTCCTTGATATTACTACATTAATGGCGGCAGCACAGTTCCATATAGACGAAGGAGCGCGTTGCCTGGCTGTATGTTTTGTATTTTTTTCTGTTTTTTTTTTCTTTGCTTGCTATGAATGTTGTATGTACTGAGCCCTTATTTTCCATTATATGCACACTCCTCTATATCGGAGAATAAACTAGAAAATTTTTGCTTTATTTGTTCTCGGAAAATCCTGCAAAAAAAAAAAACAAAGTAAACTTGTACCCAAGAACGGATCTGATTGCCAGGACTTTAGCTTCATTCGTTGGTTGTAATTTAAGTAATGAAACTGATAAGAGGATTCTATCTATTTCTGTTGCTGCTGCTGCTGGATGTTGTTGTTGATTGTCCTGGGTAGAGGGTTTATCTCTGGTAAAAGACGAGTAGAAAAAATGAAAACAAAAACCTCAACCTAAATCTAAACCCCAGAGATGAAGGAAAGGATTTTTTTTCCTTTCGTTTTTACCCCCGTTCAGCACATCCTCGGGGGGGGACTTAGTTGAGAGAAATGAGGGATTGCCTTTCAGAGCCGAATCGAAATTTGCTTAGATTAAATAGCCTTTTGTTATTTATTTCCTTTTTCGGTGTCCTGTTCCGTTTGGTGTATGTGAATCGCTTTAAAAATAAAAATAAATAAAGCGCTTAACAGGGACGAGTGCAAGTAGGTATATAACAACTGTTTATAGTGTCGCAGCTCGCAGGAGCTCATAAAAAATAGGTTTTTGTTCGCAGCGGAAAGGAGTCAAAAAGTTCTGTCTAGATCAAGGTAAATAAAGAGCTCTGACACTTTGCGTCCAAAAGATCAACTAAATTTCAGGAAAGCAATGTAGAAAATTAATCGTTCCTATGAGCTCAAGTTGAAACCTTCGGTTTTGAGAGCTTACAATTCTTACTAGGATAAGTACAATTCACCCCTTTCGACATAACCGTCAACTGTACTCATGAAGACGTTTAACTTTAGTGCGGTGAAAGTTTGATGCGGTATTTGACAGATTTTCCAAAAAAAATTTGTTATTTTTCAAAAGCTTTTAGGTATTTAAAAAGTAGGTCAAAATCTTAACCACCTAACCGATCAAATTGAAGCAGGTTATGTTGCCTCTAAAAGAAAGTAAAGATCTTGAAGTTTGACGAAGTATTTCATATATCATAAATTGGAAAACGCAAGTCCAAAATGCCCGACCCTGCATTTATGTTCAAGATTGATCGACTTTAGAGGTACTTTCGCAGCCGAAATATTACAGATAAGGACAATTTTCAAGGCCTACTAGTCTACTAGATTTTCAAGGCCTACTGGCCTACTAGAAAGGGCTTACAATCAGAAACCTTCGTAAGAGGCATGATCACCAAGAAGCATCTTATGATTTTTTCGCCTTGGTTTATAAATATTCCAGCCTCCAGTGACCTTTTTTGACATCAGTTAGCTGAGTATTTCGACACGAGTATGGGAAGTTGCGCAGAGGCAACCACAAATGTCGGCTCGAAACATCTAGCAACGACTTGGTTTTAAGATCGTTAACAGTCCTGTCTCATCCTGAATAAAAGGGAGTTTCGACAGATTTGATTTGCTTAATGAGTCCCTTTTGTTTTTCGAAGAAGCGCCGTTTGACTGCTAACTTGAGGATAGCTTATATGATGATACTTGCTTGCGGAAGACTGGTAAACTTTCGATGCCTAGAATTTTTAATCGATTAGTCTCATCTTCTTTTCGAGAAAAATATGAAAAGAGTGGTAATGCTACAGCTAGGGGCTCAATTTTGCTCTCCAAAGTCTGATTTTAAACATTGCCAATCCGACGATGTTGCGCTCGATAAGAACACTGATGATGCAGTCCTCTTAAACGCATAGGTAAGTTATAGGTTAACATAGAGGTCGTTTTTCTGACAAAATGTATATCTCCGCTTGGGAGCACTACATGGACTTATAACAGCGATGGTTTTCTGAATTAATAACTTGCTCAAAAATAAGGAATTGACGCAGTTTTGTCATACTCAGACTTATGATGGGATGAGGAGGCTCTACTTTCTTTCGCCTTCTAAACCTTTGACCAAATTGTGACTTATAACATGACCGACAATGGGTGCATTTAAGAAACGCTTTCTTAAAATCTCTTTAAAGGAATAACCAACTTAGGGCAGGACCTGGATGACATTTTGACAACTGTTAAGCTCATTTGGCCTTTAAATGGGTGTATGAAGTTTACAGCTCCCTAAGTCTAATTTTGTTGTGGTATAAATGTCTAGGAACTTATACCTAATTGTAGCTCATGTGAGGTCTTTTAAGAGGCTAAAGCCACTCTGGCCATTGCTAGCGTCTGCGGTTAGATGTTTCGTTGAAGAATTGGTTAATCGTCAATCCAGTCGTTGATTGCTAGGGCGTCAATGCGCTCGTTCATATTGCAACTCGTTACACGTTCAATTCCTTGCTACATCTAGTGTAGGTTCATATATCTGCATAAGAACTTTGAATAACTCGGATTTTGAAGTTCGAATACGATTTCTGATCGGATCTATTAGCTACCTTGCACAGGTGTAGTCGTATTGAAGTGGTTGGACGCCTGCTTCTTTTTCACCTTACTAAGTGAATCCACAAATCATTTTAAAAGTGGGTTGGAGAAGTTTGCCAAATCGGGAGTTCCTAGATTATTTACCAATAGTCTAACTTTTCAAGCCGCATGTTAAATAATGAAAAAAAGCTTTTACAGGGAACGCGTTAAAAAATTTGTTAGGTTTACTGGCTCAATTCGTAGCTACTCTAAGGGGTGCTGATCTGAATACTCAACAAAAAAGCGGACTACATACAGTCTGTCGCGTTATCATCCTATGATTCTGCTTCATTTAAGAACTATTGCCTTTCACAGATTTTTTATTGTTGAGCCGATGTTTTCACTTCGAATACATATTTGCCAACATAAATAATTTAAAGCATCAAGCACTTCAACCAACCAACCGAGGTGAATGTAAAATCCCATTTCCAATAGACAACAATTATTTAAAAAAAGACCTGTCATGCCAGTCTCGTTATTCACATAATACCCAGATAAAGCCACCATAATTCCTTCCTTTAATAGCTTGTCAATAGCATTTGACCGATAGTCCATATACACAACAACCGCGCATAACTCTTTTCATTATGATACCCGGCATAGCTACATTTATACGCACTATAACAACAATAAAGTAGATTCTTTCATTGGCGACTGGCGAATTCAAATCTTAATCCCGTAAATATAAAGCGTGACTAAATCTGTTACAAAGTCATAAAACACCAGGGGTTGAAATGTTATTATGGCATTTTAAACGATTTAAATCGAGAACACAAGTCCGGCGTAATCTTTTGCGTCGGATTGCATTGTGTGTGTCCTGTAGGCGAGGATTTAGTTCTGGGCTACACACATACGCTATACTCTATGCACCCAGCACCCCCCGCTGCTGTTAATAGTAGAGAGATATATGTAGATATACAGCGATAGTCAGTATGGCGTATTTTAAATCCTCAAAACGCATTGACACCCCATTCCGCGCGTGTGTTGCCATCGAGTTGGTATGAGGAAATTGTAATTTTTTATGGAAAGTCGCCCTTCGATCTGAGCGCGATATGGCGGCGCATCCCCCTTGCTCGGCGTTGTGCTAAATCATATTCAGTGGACAAAAAACATGCAGTTAGATGAATTGTAATGACTGTACTGGCGCAACCTTTTGACTCTATTAGATGGCATCAACATTTAATTGGGAAGGGTAGATATTTTTTTTACTGTTGCATTAAATTGATGTAGGCAGTGAAAATTTATACTGCGCTGACGTGGAATATTATGACTTGTATCTGTTGGTATTGTTAATTCCAGTTACAAATTTCTCGGAACCTCTGGTCTTCATTAACTATTTTTTTAGATTTTGGATTAGAGCTTTACTCGTCCGGCTTTGACTGTGTCCCATCTTTCGAATTAGATTCCGCATTGATCATCTTAATTTCACAACTTTAGGTCCGAAAATAAGTCCGGTCCGGGCCAATACCGATGAATGCTTTTAAATTTGAGCTTAATCAGTTTAGCGGTATGCTTTTTTAATTGTTTTTCAAATTTGTTGATCCTGTCAGCATTGCACAGTAATTATCTACATTTAAAATTAAAAAAACAACTAAAATGTTTGAAAATTACGGGCATTAGAACGAAATATACACATTTTAAATCTTAGTTTTATGTTTAAAAATTTTGTGACCAGGTAAACTTTGACCAAAGAATATAAGCCCTATCCAACGTCACTAAGAGTTTTGTAAGCAGCATTTTTGCAGGTAGTTAAGGTGGGCGTTTGGCATCAATTCCATGTAGGTATTTCATCTGAGTGCCGAGTGGAAATCCGACGAAAAATAACATTGAAAAGCTAATTTAAGAAACCAAATCACTGTATGAGAAGAACTAAAAAGATGTAAACAAGAAAAATATGCGTTGACTCCGACTGCCAATAACTTTTACACTTGAATGCGTCTTGTTTACGTCTTTTAAGTACTTTTTCACAGTCAATAGCTTTTTCGTAGTCCTTTAAAGTAGTTTTTTTTATTTTTAGCTATTTATGCTACTTTGGGGAAGATTATGAATCTTATAACAGCCCACTCTTCAAAATTGGTCAAGCCCTTTAGGCTACAGAAGATCATAACGAAACGGACATCCATTTACGCGTGAAAAAATTACCCTCCTTCTGTTTGCAGTCGGGTAAAAGAGCAGTTTATTTAAATAGATCACAAAATGTTTTTTTAAACACCTACAAGAGTTTGAAATATATTTTAAGGTATATCGCTGATTCATGACACTGAAACAACTATTCAACTCCAAAAAAATATGGAATAGGTTCAAGAGACTCATCATGCGATTTGGGAGGGTTGCAGTTTCGCCCAGCTACTGTCGAGTTAAAGACCTCTAAAAATAATATTTGGTTTTCCACTTTAAATGAACAATTTAATGTCCAAGATTGACTTTAAAAACGTCATCTTCCAAACGTGCGTCGCGCGGAGATATATATGATTTCTTCTGAATGAACGAACAGTTCTTTTTCTTACGACCTTTAATATTTTTTTTTTTAACAAAATAGGAATACAGATAAAACTAGATCTCAGTATACACTAATGGATCCGAAATGAGTAAGTCCATTGAGTTGGACCAGGAGACTTCCGGACAAATATAGTGCGTTCAGATAAAGGTTCTGGCCGTACTCAAGGTTCCGAAGTTACTTGAGATGAGATCGATATCCAACAAGAATATCTTCATCTACATTGGTAGCAGATAGCTTCCAGGAAGGAAGTTCTCAAACAATATTGAAAGCATACTCACATTTGTCTTGAAATTGGTTGCTTAGGCGAATTGGTTTTTGTGATGATCTTTTAACCAAGCCTAACTTAACCGTGAACTACCTTCAGCTAGTCTCCCATTCGATTCGGCGTCAGAAGATCGATTTGGATGCAAATATTCTATTTTGCATGTGCCGAAAACGGTCCTAACAAATTTACTGAAAATCGTACATTGAAACACAACATGCCTACTAAGTGCTTAAGAACAAAAACCCACAAGTGCTTCATTAAATATGCGGATTGTGGTTGAAAGTTACAGGCAGACCTTATTTGATACTTTGAAAACACTGCACAACACGTTTTCGACTACCTATTTTAAAATATTATGCCCAATTATGTAGTCGTTTACACGTTTATACATTTACTAAATGCACCCGAAAGCAAACGATTTTCGAAATTTATGTCAAAGGCTGCATTTTTTGGCCAAATGGTTTCCTTAAAGGATGTGATATTTTTTGGTTTCCAACTGTCAGAGGTGTGTTTTCATTGTTCAAAATTTATTTATTGACAAGTCTAACTTACCCATTTAACTCGAGGTATGAGGCTCAAGACGATCCCACTTCCCATTTCCCTTTACTAAAATAAATAAGACGTGTTTTCTTTTTATATATTACTTTCATTATCATCATTTTTCTTATTACAATTAAAAATGTACATACAAGCATTTTAAACATTATATTTATAATATAATAATAATAATCATGTTTTCAATAATAATAATAATAATAATAATAATAATTGTTATATTTATCTTGTTTTCTGTTTTCATTTTGCACAATAATGATCCTTATCATTTAAATATGTATAATCAATTTAGTTGTTTATTTATAGTTCATTCTGCCTCTTACATATATAGTCTATTTTATATATATATACTTTTTTGTTCTTGTAAATTTATAATTAAAATTAGTTGTTTTGGTTTTTTTTCTTTTTTCTTTAATTTATTTAAATATATATGTATACCTTATGATTAAATCATTCCTAAAATCTCATTCACAAAACACTCACTGCATCAGAATTTGTTTGTTTTTTCTTCTACTTTTTTTGTTCGTTTCCACTCACGGTTCCGTATACATCTTAACATCACAAAATTAAAGTTACATAAATAAAATGATATCACTTAAAATAGCAAATCGAAATAAAATTTATTTGTAAAAAAGTTAAATTCTACTGAATGAAAACAGCACAATATATTCACTTGTTGTTGAGAGCGAAATGCTTTCACAAAACAAAAGTTTTAAATTTTTTTGTGAATGAATTTTTTAAATTTAAATTGTTCCATTGATTACACTCCAATTTTTCCAAAGGGGGGGAGAAGAAAAAAATTGTGATAGACTGCGGATCAACCATTCCATTGGTCTTCACATTTTTTTCATCGTATACATGATTAAGGCGAGCAATGAATGATTTCATTTAATTTTATTTTTATATTTTTTTGTTTAACGTTTAAGTTACAGTATTTTACAAGATTTTTAATTTTTATAGATTCAATGCCGAAAAGTTAATTTTTTTATACGAGAATTTCTAAAAAGATTTTTGGAAAAGTAGTTTTTTTTTTCTTGTTCAAAAATAAACTAAGTATCTATACATGTTTTTAATTTAAAAATTAGATAAATTTATATTTAATATGTTCGTATACATTTTATGATTGTTTCGTGATATTAAGTTGATTTTCTTTACAATTTTTTTTAACGAAAATAATAATTTTTCTTTACCATTGCTATATTGTCCCTTTTCTAATTAAAATCTCACCATCAACCACTGGTTGTGAGTTTAGAAAAATTGCCTTCATTCCTATGACCCTGTGTGAAAAATATTCATTTCTCTGTTTTTTTGTTTTGCTGGAAATTAGATAAAAGGAAAGATTGTTTTTTTTTGTTTTCGTTTCTTCTAAAAATGGTATTGCGTATATGCACATTGACTAAGGCTTATTCCAAAAATCGGAAAAATAGTATACGAATTTTCTTTTTCCAAGGGGAAATGTTTTTTTTTTATATAAAAGCGGATCTAAATATTTACAATGTATCGCGTTGAATAAGAATGTAAGTGTTAAGCTTCGGTAGTTTTTTGTTTTTGTTAGAGCCTTAAAAATTAACAACTTGCCGCTAATGTACACATTTAGTTTTTAAAAAGATTATTTTATATTTACAGGCGAATCGAGTAAGCTTGCTCACACTTTGTATTCAAATAGCTAATCATAGGTACTTGATCATAGTTTTTTTTTCTTTTTAAATTACGTATATCGTTTGTTTATCCATTTAAAATTCAGTTCAGAAGAATTGTGCTTTGGCTTAAGTGTGGTTTGCATAATTAAATAAAAGTTGTTTAAAAATGCGTGTGGATTTGAAATGTTTATATTTAAGGAGTTAAAAGAAAGCTATAAGAAAATAAAAAATATCAAGAAATAGTTGGTAAAATAAAATGTGAAAGTTATTTTCAGTCAACGAATAAATAAATAATATACCCACAAAAGTTCAAAGTTGTTGAAACCTTTGATGCAGGTTTCCGAACATTTTTGTTCGGAATAAGAATTTCACAGAATTGTTTTCCTTAGTTGAGGAGTAAAATATGACTTGCCGCAAAGAGGTGGACCGATATCCCACAGGGCGCGAGTGAAGTCCTCCTTTTTAATGGATTTCTAAGTTTCTTTGCGGTCTTCCCACAGTGACTAGTGGTGGAAGATTATTAAGTCATTTGAACATATTTTTTACAGCTCTTTTTATAATGTTGATCCCATAGAATCTTAAAGGTTTTGTCAGCACTAAAGGTTTAGTGGACTTGCAGATAGCGAACGTTCTGATCGACGCGACGATTTTAAGCAGGGGATTTGTTTTTAGCCCAGTCCATATAAAGATTTTAAATCTAAGTCAACATGCAGTCCCACCTTATGAGACTCTCAACATTTTTTTAATGTCGTAAGTATAAAGAACTTCCACCATTCAGATCCATAAAGCATGCTTCTTCTAAAAACAATTCCGGCTTGGATAAATGGATTGGAAAATCCGCATTTAAAGCCCTGCATTTGGAAGCCTCCTAACGTCCTTTAAACACACGTTCACTTAACAGACGTTCGTAAGATGTGCGACCTTGATGAATGGAATTTGTGTCTTCTGGGGATTGAACCTTCGACTCATAGCTCAAAATAAAAATATGCCCTTTGAATAAAAATACTTACCCATTTCAGCCGAGCACCTTTGCGCATATTAGCAACATCTTAAGAAACAAAAATCAAGCACCACACCAACATTCCAACAATGGCAGAGAAAAACAAAAGAACAATAAGAACCCATAAGAAAAGCATAAATAAAAACTCAAAAGTACATCTTTCTTGTTTAATTCCTCATTTAATTTTCTTTCTTTATTCAGTAATAATAATAATAATTAAAAATAATGCAAATAATACTAAAAACAAAGAAAACAAAAAAAAACTCTTTTACAACTTACAACCTAAAAAATTACACAAAAAAAAATCATAAGCTAATGTAAAGTTTCATTCATTAATGTTTGTTCCATTTGATAGAAGTTGAGAACAAAAATAGAAAACAAAAGAAAGGTTTTTCTTAAATTTAGAAAAAAAATAAATTCTGTTCACTGTATAATATAAGCCAAAGCAAAGTTTCTTTTTTTTTGTTCTAAACAAATTCGACTTCAACAAAAACGAAGCGCTTCAGAAAAATCTACAGGGTGAGTGTGAAAAAAAATACATAGTGTAGTTTTAACGATTAAATTTGATTTAAAAAAAAAACAGGCAGAAGAAAGGAGAAAAAAATAATAATTTCACATGGTATTCACTTCTTTCATTTCTTATTTTGTTTTTAAATATTTTACAAATGTCATTAACAATTAGTTATTATTTTTAATTAATAAGTATACTTAGTTGCTCGATTTTCTCACTTCAAATTCATTTTTTTACGATTACTGTTTTTTTCCTTCACTATATATACGATTTTACTATATTAGTTACGTTTGTTTTCTTATTTAAATTCATTTACTGATTTGATGTGGTGTGTATGTGTGGGGAGGGGTCAGTATACATATATGCATATACATACTTGTGTTAAGAAATTAAATTAAAAGTTTCTTTTTGGATTTCTTGTTTTACATTATACATTTAGTTAAAAGTAAAATTCAAATTGTGATTTTTTTTTTGTTTTTATCGTATATCTTCTATATTCACTAACTCTAGGTATAATTTAAAATATAGGACTTACTTGGCTAGGCATTTAAACTAGTTTATTTCTTTTCTTCTTCATGATTTATTTATAATATTTATAAGTAAAATTATTTCATATAAGTATACACAAAAATTACACGTTTTTCATTTTTTTTTTCATCTTTTTAAATTCTCTTTTCTTGCGATTTTGTTTTAGTTTTGTTGTTAAGTTTGAATTTTTCTATTGTTTTTTATTAATAATATCATTTGTTTTTTTTTTCTTTATATAGGCTTGTTGTTAAAGAAATTTATTTATTTATGATATTGCCACTTGGTTAAAGAGTTTCTTGTTTTCTTTTTTATTGTAAAAAAATTATTACTATAAAGTTGTTCACATTTTGTATTTACGTCGCAAACTATTGCTGTGGTTTCTGTGTCCTGGTGAGAGGAGATCCTTCTTTCATTGGATTTAAATTAGAGAGTAATTTCTTTCTTTAACTAAACATTAAATTAACACTTTTTTGTTATATGTATTTTTATCCTGTATTCCGTTTATAAAGCCGTAAGATCGATTTTTTCTTCTATTTTTTTTTCTAAATAAAACGTTAACAAACAGAGTTGTTCTTTTTTTGAAAATATATTCATTTGTACAAGTAGTTTTTTTTGTGTCTCATGGTGATGATGATTTTTTTCTGTTTCTTTTTATATAAATTTGTATTAAACACTAAATTTAGTAAATCACAAAATAATTAATTTAAAAATTCATGTGTTAGATAAGAGGATACAAATAAAGAAAACAAATTTCAAAAAGGAGTGTTTACACTCGGCAAAGGGTTTTTTTCTATACAAACAATTCAATTTAAATTCATAATTTTTTTTAGGAGGTTGCGTCAAAACACAGTTTTTTTTTAAGTATAATAATTTGTTTTTTGGTTTAACAAAAAAAATATTTGTCTACGTATTAAAGCAAGGTAACCTTTTTTAATTTTAGATTCATTCCTTCTGACGTAAATAAAGAGTTAGGTGATCGGAGGATAACTAGAGTTATTTATCACTCGGTGAGAACTGCAAGGAGAAGAGGGAAATGGTTAAGAAAAAATTGTTTAAACATTAAAATTAAATTAAAAAAATGCTTAAACTATGGATCTATTATTTTTGTCAGAGAAAAAATGAGGTGGGGATTTGGTGGGCTTGAAAATGAGACTGACATTACTCTACTCTGTTTTCAAGGCTCATTGAAAGCTTTTTTTGTGCTCATAACCTAAGTTACAGCTTTGCTAATGTGGAAAAAATTCTCAATGAGGATTTGGATTATACTTGGTCGAATTGACAAATTGAACCATGCCCCCTTTTATGCTTAAAACATATACTTAAAAAATTGCTTTAAAATCAATCTTTCAACTTACCTCTAGCGCACCTCCAATCGAAACAAATAAATAATTAAAACCAACCAAACGCGCGCAACAAAATCCATGTAGAAGCTCCAAAGGAAGGATGTTTTCCGAAAACCGAACCGAAAGAAAAGAACATGCTAAATTTTTACGTATATCAGGTATGTGCCTTAAAGTGGAAATATTTTCTATGATTGTTGGGCTGAATGCGGTTCACGCGAGGATCCACCGAACTGCACTCTCTCTCTCTCTCGCTTGACGTAGAGTTGATTTTTGACAATAGGTATTGATTTGGTTTTCCTTCCGGTTGTTGTTGGTGTGTGAAAAATATTTATTTTTATATAGCATATATGAATTGCGTTTGCTAGATCCTTAAGTTAAATGGTGTCTCTCTCTGTTGTGTGTGTGTGTCTCTCTGGGGGGGCGCTGGAGTGGTTATGTGTGGTGGTTCGTGGAAGGGGCGATTACAAATGTTGTCCATAATATTCGGCAGGTGGATAATGAGGATAACCTTGGTGGAAGCCAGGATCACCTGGCGGACGATGCATCATATGTGCTTGACTATCCATCATGTAACCCATTGCGTCGTGTCCATACCCGGATGGGCCAGCGTGTGGGGTGTAAACTGCAAAAGAAAAGACGAAGAGGATACATGTTAATTTAGGACATTTAATCAGATGGAAGGGGATTGCATTTTTTTTTTTTGCTGCTCAACACAAAGGATCACCATAAATCACTGGAAAGTTTATTATCCCTGAAACATTTCAATAAATTGAAGGTCGGATGGGTGGCATGCACTAGTAGATATGTCGTGTGTGCATCTGGCATCTGCACTCGAAAGGATTGCGATTATCGTAAAGTACGAGATTGTCTCGTGCGCTTGATCCTTCTAACGCGGAGAAGCGTTTCTTTTTTCCTACTTGGGAATGCACAAAGTTGAGAATTTACTACGTAAAGCTCTATGCGTTGGTTCCGTTTAACGGCGAAGACATCATTAATCAAGTTGTCGTTGATTTTCGTTTATTCGCACGACACACACGAATGGTTGACATAAAACTGCTCGCATGACCGAAATGTCTTTCGCAACATAAAAATCTAATTACAGCCTCTAGTACTGTAATTATTTCACCTATTTAAGGAGATCATCCGCACACCATACCCATAGTCATTATCATCATCATTAACATCCGCATCGAGCACGCAAAAAGGATGTTTTAGTTATGGGGCAAGTCGAATGTGTTTCCTAGTTCCGGTAAGAGGACTATTATTCGTATATATACGCTTCTAAACTTGAGAGTTGATTGTCACGACAGACGGTCGTAAAAACTTCTCACACGCGCGTAACGTCCAGTATGCGTACGTTTGGGAGGTTTTCCCAAGGAAAATAAAAGAAAAGGTTTCATTGCCGGACAAGATTGAAGAGTCCATATGAAGGGATATTTAAGATATTTAATGGATAGGTGGTGGCTACACATAATTGACTCTTAAAGGATTTATTTAATGGCGTGGAAGTTTATTCTAAAGAGCGCCGAATGGAAGAAGTTTTCTTATAGTGTTGTTCTTCGTGGCGCAGAACACAAAAGGATATGGTCCCGAAATTAATGGCGTATGGGAGTGTTTATGTTATTTCAATTGGTCTCTCGGGGATATTTCAATGGGAATGTCATTTTTATGGCAGTTGAGTTAGAATGTTCGCGTTTCTTGTGGATGCTGCATCACTTTCTAAGTTTAGAGGTCTGAGCGATGAGAACTATGCCACCAATTTTTGAATACAACAGAGATTTAAACAACTAACAAAGTTTTGTCGCTTTTCCTAGTCTTCTACCAATTTTTCCTGTTTTCAGGTTCCATCAAAGTGTTCAAAAAAATAGTTTGTTAAAATTTCATACGATTGGAACCATTCAATTTTTGATTTGTTATACGATTGGGACCATGCTACTTTTAAAGCGACTTTCTAAGTCAGCATTATTGATATATCCTGCGTATCGGCTCATTGCGCATATCCTAAAAAAAGTTTGTTTAGATTTCATACGTTTGGAACCATTCTACTTTTATCTGTCATACTATTGGAACCATGCTACTTTTAAAGCAACTTTTAAAGACGGAATTATTGGTCTATCATGCTTATCGGAAAATTGTGCAATTCTAAGAAAAGTTTGTTTAAATTTCATACGATTGGAACCATTCTACTTTTGATCTGTCTTACGATTGGGACCATGCCACTTTTAAAGCGACTTTCGAAGTCGGAATTATTTGTCTATCCTGCGTATCGGCTCTTTGCGCATATCCAAAAAAAAGTTTGTTTAGATTTCATACGATTGGAACCATTTAACTTTTAATCTGTCGTACGATTGGAACCATGCTACTTTTAAAGCGACCTTCGAAGTCAGAATTATCGGTCTTTCCTGCGTATCGGCTCATTGCGCATATCTAAAAAAAAGTTTGTTTAGATTTCATATGATTGGAACCATTCTACTTTTTATTTGTCATACGATTGGTACCAAACAACTTTTGATCTGACCTTTGAAGTCGGTCTATTCAAAGAATTGGTTAATCGACCGTAGCGATCCATCAACAAATTTTTAGAAAAAGTTTCTTAAAAACTCTTACGTTTGGAACCATACATCGGGCTTTCTAAGTTGTTGAACTTGATTAAAAACCCCCAAAGGTGACCCTTCGTTGTCCAGCTCTAATCCTCTGTGAAAGAAAAAACTCAATCTTACCTGCTCTATTCGATTGGTCAATCATTGGTTGCACGATTCTCCGTCTCGCATTGATGAACCTGAAAAGGAACAAGAAACAAATTTATAAGTGAGCGGGTTTAAAAAAAACTCATTAATTAGACTACGACTAATGAAATATCCCTCTAAGCATTTTTAACACCAGCCCCCCTTATACCCAGACCATTGTCCTTGATATGTCCATCATCATCCAGCAAACAGCCCTTTTCATAATAAATTTAGGCCACCAGACACTTTGGCTGTTGCTTAATGAGCGTGATTCAGATTCTCCGGAACAAAAGAAAGCCAAGCAAAAAAATCCTTTTAATCCACAGACAAATGGTACAAACAAATCGCATATATCCACCAAAGTCTAGTCTCTTTCCGCACACTCATATGTGAACATTCTTAACCAGGCCAAGCCTGATGAAGGATTTTTAATTTTATTCTCTATTTTTTTGTTCGCCACCATACAAAGGCTAGACGGTATTATCATCACCACACAATTGCAATCCCAGCATTCCCATCATCAAGAAGAAAAGCGGAGAAAAAAAACACAAACGCAATATCCCCGATTTACAAATGCAGTCGAGTTTTTTTTTAAATATATTTCCTGCATTTTTTAGGCCGTCAGACTCCCTAAGGGCATCCCATCCACCAGAGAGACTGTGTTTTTTTTTGCGCACGTCAGAGATGAGAGAGTTCTTCCTCTGATGATGCACATTATGTCATTCGTTTTTCCGTCGAATCGAAGGAATGTGTATCCATAAGAAAAAAACAGAAAAATTGTTAACAAGTGTATCAAATGCGGTCCTTTTGACGCACGCAACAAAAAATGAAATAAACAGAAAAATATTTCCTCCTTACGTCGGTACCTAGATCGATAAATTATTTATAAAAAATGAAAGCAGCAAAAAAATTGCTTTGTTGCGTAAAGTGAATACGACTCAGGGATACACAGTTTTTTTTACGTCACATTTTTTGTACCATCCAATCGTTCTTTGTTATATGAAACGAGGAGGAACATCAAGCGAAGGAAGAAGGATATTTTTTTTCGAGGTTGCCAAAATTATATTCTGTTTTCGATAGTGATATCAGCAAAAGTCTTCCCATTTTTTGTTGGCAACGAAATTATTGAGAGCAATGGCACTGATTGGTTTTTGATGATGGTTTATGCATTTGCAGCCAAAGATGGGATGTTTGTCGGAAGAACGAACTGTACGAGTGTAATAACAGTCGATATCTGCAACGCCCCATTTCATGATAGACGAATATTTACATTGTTGTGCTGCCAAAATGCAAGTGGACGGTATTTAGATGGTCAATAACAAGAGGATGGCTGTAGAATGTGAGGTAACTGGTGTATCTTAGATATGGTTTTATTGACGAATACAAACTTTGCTTCGTTAGTTGTTTTTTGAAAGGCATTTACCTACATGAACCACTTAAAGAAGCTGAATTGATATCGATTTGATTAAGTAAAGTCCATTTGAGGACTATGCAGTCAACTTTAATTTTGAGGCCCTCTCAAGGGCTCATAAATGTCCTTTACAATGCATCAGTATTTTTAGCTTGCACCTAAGGATATACTCTTTTTTTCTGTTTCTGTAGTAACCTTTCAGTGACTTTCCAGAACCCATCATTATATTAATACGTAAACATCAAAAGTTTCCGTACACTTTTTAAGTATTTATCACGAAATGAGGAGAATGAAACTTATATCATTCGAAAGGTACTGTGCCATAGATGTGCAGAAACAAAAAATCGTAGGTATGTGTCGCCATTAAGACTGGTAAAATTAAGTTAAGAATTTCCCATACGAAATGCTTAGCAGTTAATCGAAAGCATTTTGTTGCCATTCAATTTGTCGCCGTCATGTTTCCATAATAACGAATTTAATCTTAGATTAGAACCTGTTGGATAGTCTCATTAACCCATAAAAGTATGCAATTTAATTACCCCTAAAAGTAAGCAATCATACAATCTTATTTTTCAGGGGCATTGCAGGGTATTTATGTTTTGCCCTTTTCCATTAGTTTTTCATAGCGGAAAGGTACCGATATAAATTAAAATTTAGCGTATAAATAAATTAAATTAAATATGTAATAAATAAATTATGTAAAAAAACAAGTTGGCTTTCTTTACTTTATCTACAGAAAAAATTGGTCAAATTTCGACCACGGGCGGTACTAGTATTCTTTATTGGCGCAACCTACAAGTAATATCAGAATGTGCAGGACTGAGTAGCGTGTAACTTGCCACTTTATGCTTAAATCGTTATATGAAAAACACTGTCAATTTAAGCGCTAAATTGATAATTCTGACTCAACTTGCAGGTGTGGTTTTTAGGAAGTTGGAAATGAAGTTTGTTGACAATCCACCTAGCTGCTTAGGTTTTAGCTGAGTTTACAAATGGGGCCTCCTTTTTGGTTCATTGTCATTTCTCCGAGCAAAACTTTAAACAGTGATTTTGGAAGTTTGTAATAACCCAAAATTGTGGTACACCTTTTGGAAATATGTACATTTTTCGTTCTTCAATTAATGTTGCATACTTTAAGTGGAATACAAACTGTCATTTGGCGTCCGTCTTAAACTTGTCTCAAAGTTTCATTTAAAAACAGTCCCACTTTCATTGAATGATGAAAACTCCTCAAGGTGCCTGCATTTGCATCTCCATCTATTAATACAAGTCCCTGTATTTTTTTTCCAATGAAAATTTGTTCTAACCAAAATAGTTATCCCATTATCCCACTGCATCCATCCAAAGCTTGACCATTGTGACCCTGACCACGCTCGCTTGTGAAAAAATATATCGCTCGGATACATTTCTCCACCCGCCCATCACCACCAATCCACACCATATACAAGTTCAATCTGCCAGGAAAATACAGAAAAAAAGAAAAACCCCCCCAAAACAAAAGGAAACCATCCAGAAAAACTAAGTAAAATTTATGGCGATTATCCTGTCAGATGTTAAAAGCTTGATAACCAACAGAGTTTCTGTCCTCCTTTTATATGATAATGTGCAACGTTATTAGTTGAAGATAAAACATTTTCCCGCTGCCGCAGAGTCAAAGTATAACAACACAAAACCGTAATAAGCCCGCAAAGAAAAAAAAGAAAAAATCAGAAATCAGAAATAATGGACCAAAAATTGTCAGAGCTCAGGCCTATTTCTTTCGCATCTAACGATCTAACCCCCAACCGCACACATACGCGTCAAACAAGCGTAGGTCTACCTCAAAGTATCTGCAAGTAAAATTTATGGCAAAGTGAAATTAGTGAAAAGAACCGCAACAAAGTAAAAGGATAGGTTGTTGTCCAACCAAAAAAAAAACGTAAGGGGCTTCGAAAACTTGAAGAGGGTGTACATATATTGTGTATATAGAACTTTTCTTTTCCACCTTTCCCATTGCTAAAGACTTAGGACTGTGTGTGCATATTTGGTGTTAATGGAAGGCGAAAATTCCATCTTAGATACATTATTTTCTGGTTCTGCGTTGGCTCCCTCTTGACTTGACGTCTATTTGCACTTTCTATCCTCCCGGAAAATGGTTCGTTCGTGTTGTTGTTCACTGAGCTGGAGTTGCTCTTTGGCGCGCTGTTTGTTTACGAAAATAAAATTCCCAATGGAATCACAAATATTCACAAAGGCGAATCGGAGCAAGGTGCCGGGCAATAAATTATTTTGCGCCCAGGCAACCTGAAAAATTCTTCACAGATTAATGGGGAGGGTCCCTCTCGCAGGGAAAGCACAAAGAAGATGTGTTTTTGTGAATTTAACTTCCCATAGTCGGCTTTAATTTTGTTGTTTTCCCACAAAAAGAAAGAAGGAAAGAGAATGTCCGCATATGTCTGTTTGGCCAAAGAGAGGTCCCGATCCTGTCGCCGGTCGCCGCTGTCAGACATCAAGTCGATTGCGCATAAAGTCGCCGAGAAAATTGCATAAAGAACGTATACACTTTGTGAGAGTGTGTCGCATGAATGCTGGATGCACTAGCCTAAAGCCATAAGTATCTATATATCTACATCTATGCGACATCACATCAACTTCTTCAAACATCTCATGTTTCATTTGCATAAATCGACGAAAAGCAAAGAAACCAGCACACAATTTCATTGCAAATCGTTCACGTTTCCACGTGTTTGATGGAGTGCTCGCGCCGCGTATCTCGCCTGAGTGTATGCGTGCATTGCAGCGCAGAGAGATTGAAATTTGAGGACTTTCCTGCATGTGCCCCGAAGCGATATCATGATCACAACATGGATGCAATAACTTTGCCATTCGGTTGAGGTGTTGATGACGCTTCTTACGGCGGAACGTTGACTGTGACTCGCTATCTGCTCCACGTATCTTTTGATGGTTTTTCTTAGAATTAATCGACTTGACATGCCGGCAACTCATAAGCATAAACGTTGTCGTCGAGTACACACACAATAAATTAGAAGCACAATCCCAATTAGGTGGAACAACCCTTATCACTCAATTCGCCATTTTATCGCAATAAACCTAATAATTTCTGTCCAATAAAAATGCACAACAAATCAAAATCCCCTCGCAGGGATAAGCCCAGCACAACAGAATTTTCCACCCCCAAAAGGTATACACAAACACGCACACAGATGGATACAGGATATACCAAGAGCGAGTTATAGAGTTTGCTCTCATATTGAACACATTCGTCATGTGATTTGTTTGGCTTTTAAATCTTCAGCAACTCTCCGGCGGCAGTGAAAGATTTATGGTTGCACTCAAACGCGCATTCCTGTCACGGATATATGGAAAAGGAAAGGAATTTCATATCCTTATAGTGCCATGGCATATCGCCCCTTGGATGGGTTTCCATTTCCCGCATCCACAGCATATATAGAGGGGCTTTTCTGCACTCAAATAGAAAAAGCAAACAAAAACACACAAAATAGAAATCCTAATGCCAAGGCATGCGTAATCCTTTGCAATATCCTGCTGGATGTTGCGTCTCTTTCCGTCGCTTGCTCTTTGCAAAGGAATTACATTCAGCCAGCAGTGGCAGACCATCTGAATTGAAGGGAAGGAATCTCTTTCGCCATATATAGAAATGGGGGGATAATATTAAAATACCCCCTAACAGGCCATTCTGTTGCCATTCCAGCAGTGGCCTTAACCACACATGAATAGATACATTTTCCATTTGCCATATAGTGCGGAGGGAAATTCCTTTTGTGTGGTATCCTCTTTAATAAAAATGAAATATACCGTACAATAAGCAACACATCCTTAGACAGTCTCACATGTATGCGCATGCAAGGGATTGTGTACGAAACTGCCAAATTTGGCAGAGTCTGGTCTGACTTGGGGGGATCCCCTGTTGGTGAGGGGGGTTGCTAATTTTTTGCCCGTCGTTTTGTGTTTGATATGAATTAAAATTTTGCATTTTTCAGTCAGAGCTAGGGGTGCTGAGGCACACCATCCAGGACAGAGCACCCACCCAGGCACCCCCACAGAGCCAACGACAGAGAATGGTCACAGCTGTAGACAGTTTGGTTGGTCGGTGTGCAATCGCTTCGGGGGCTTTGTTATACAAGTAGGTAGGTATGTATCTGGCAGCGTCTGGTAGGGAGGATTTCTTCAATTTTTACTCGTGCGGTTTTTGTCTAGAAATGCAGTTGCACATGTCGTGCAGATGACCGCCGATAAACCTAGCACTGAGTTTGAGTTTGCCTATGCTCTGCAGTTAGATTTTTTCAAAGGCGTTTGTTGTTTAGGTTGCGAAGCTCATCATAGTCCTTTTGAATTTGAATTGTAGCTAAAGTCGATAATTTGCCTGAGAAGTGCATTTTCGAAACTATTGGTTGGTGTATCTGCTGATTAGGTTTGCGAAGATGTCTCCCCAAACGAGACCCTAAAGCAATTAAACTTTTCAAGCCTGTGGCTTCAAGTTATCAGTTGGAAAAAGGTCTTGGCAATGGTTTTATTTGTGATTCAGATATTCGCTAAATGTAAGATCTGGCAAAGAGTAAACTTTTTTAAACTGCATGAAACTGTAAAGGTATCTGCACAATAGCAGCATTTTGTCGAAAAACAAATATTTTCTAGATTTATAGGCAAAAATGATTTTGGTTTACACATTCGCTAAATGAATGACCTACCAAATGACAAATGGTTCAAGTATTCGATGTGGATGCAAAAGATATCTGCTCAATAAGAGTATCCGGAGCGTCTTAAATATGCAACGCTTCAGACTTGAAAAATCGTAATGGTAAAAGTTATTGGCAATATGTTGTACGGTTCATGTATTCGCTAAATAAACCACCTGACAGCTTATGGGAAAAAACAAATCTTTGATGAACCCAATTGACGTGAATCAGTCTGAAAGCTGACTGCCAAAAAATAGGGAAAAAAAGTCTTAAATATGCAGCGCTTTACCCTTAAAAAATTGTATTGGTCGGAGTAATTCGCTGTAGTGTTAGTGGTTCATGCATTCGCTTAGCGAACTTACTAACAAGCCCGATGTTGCATTAGATGTTGATCAACTTCCATAGATATCTACTCAAAAGCATGAACTGAAGGGGTTTCAATTTATACTACTACGGCTTTTGCAAATCTGGCAGTTCTTTTCAGTTGATGTGGTTTGAACATTCGCTTAATAGATGATCGGATTACAACTAACAGTTGTCAAAGTTCTATCTATAAAATGTGAATTAGAAAGAGTTAAATGATATCTGCTCAAAAGGAGAACGCCAGGTAAGAAAAAGGTATACAAAAGTTCCTAGTTTCAACTAATAACTTGTTGGTTCGTGTATTTGCTAAACGAATGGAATAAACTGACTGACGTATCGAATCTGAATTAGCTGATCAGATATCTTCCCGATTACTACTAATAACTCCAATTTATTCATTAGATCTACGGGGATAGATGGAGCCCAAATTTTCTTTTTCTTTGATTGGTTAAGCCGCGATCAAAGCCTTGGGTAGGTATTTATGTCGTTAGTTGACAGTTGTATTTGGAATCTCAATAAATTGCAAAAAAGCTTCACAATCTTTGGTACCCTTGAACTCCGGTTCACAGTCGGTCTCTTTTCATATAAATCTTTCCCCACTAAGTAACGCATAATCTACATAAAAATATAATAAAAGTACGTATCTCACTTACCAATTATTTACTTGCAATATCGTTAAACCTGTATCTTGCGCTAATTGTTTTTTCTGGTCCTCTGAGGGGTAGGGATGCTGCAATTAGAAAAAAAAAATTACTTAAATAAATGGCGTCCAATTACAAAATGCAAAACAAAATGAAAAAACAAATCCATAAACAAAGGCTGAAATTAAATAGAGTTCTCATTGACGACAAGCGAGTGTGTGCGCGCCATAGAACTGAATGCGGTACTCCCACATCTGGCGGAAGTATCTTTTTACGCTTGCGCGCGTCGACCTTTTCTGTTCATTCTATTCCCAAACAAAGCCAACGCAAGTTCAACAATCAAATTAAAGCGCTTCAATCACAATAAACTCTCCTACATCGCAGTTTGTCGGCACAAAGGATTATGCCTTCAACAAAGCCCCCATACTCGTATTGAGTACCATGGTGCAAAAAAGAGGTTTGCCGCCATTAATCCTTTTATAATTCAAACAATAAAATAAGAAAAAAACCAAACACTCGCCGCATTTCGCTGGAAAAAAAGGCGGGACAACAACAACTGGGTAAAGGATATAATGAACTTGAGGATGTCGAAAGCAAATGCACCTTCAATCACTCGCCTAATTAAAGTACCTTTAGGCGGATATACGCGCGGCCATGGCTTAAAACTGTGCAATTGATGATGACATTTTTTTTTTTTGGGTTTTCATAAAAATATGAGTACCCCTGGTGGACCCTGTATGCAGCTGCATTTTCTCCTCTAATTGGAAGAGGGTATGTCATGAAATGTCAGACGAAAAATAAGTGAACAACTTTATTATCATGTAATACAAGATGTAAGCTGATACCTACATACGTGAGTACAAAATGAAACAATATGTCGTCCAAGTTGACTTAATTAGACAATGCTACTCTTTATGTTCACTCTTTACTACCGGTGACGGTGAGCGTGTAGGTATTCAAATAAAATGCATTAAACAAACAGGGAGTTGAAAATGATATGTCAACACAGCAGTGATCCAGTCAAATACTGACGTGGTACAGTAGAGGCGATGTAAATGGTCGAAGTGTGACTTTATGTGAGATTTTTTTTTATATACGGATCAGTTGTCTTTATGAATATAAAAAAACATATCAAAAGTAGATCTGATTGAAGATATATTAAAATAAATTTTTTCCAATGGTAAAATTTTCCATTTAACCTATTTGTAGCTTAAGTGGTTGGCTAGAAATGTGGTAGACACTTTATAAAGATCGTACGATTTTACTCAAATAATGGCGTACTCCACAGGCGTCAATTGAATATTTTCCAACACGAAACTCAGTAAAATAAATATATATATTAAAATAAAATTTTCCAATAGTAAAATTTGCCATTTATCCTATTTGTAGCCCAAGAAGAAGGCTGGCTAGCAACGTGGTAGACACTTTAAAAATTCGGACGTTTTTACTCAAATAATGGCGCACCTACTCCACAGGCGTGAATTTAATATTTTCCAACACGAAACTACAGTAAAATATCATTTGTAGCCGACTAAAAAATGCAAGCAACAAATGTTGTAGTTTCTACATCCACCCAGTATCTTGGCAACTAAGAAGAAGTTTTGTCTTTATTTGGTTAGGTAGGCATTAAGTGAACACAGTACACAGTGTATAAATAGAAAAAAGGTATTCATGCTTATATATGATTCTGGGGTGATTGTAGCTCACCAGCCACTTACGCAACCTGTAGCAAAGAGGTGGTAGCGACAAAATGTATGATCCTACGGACGTTGTAGGTACGTATCATAAAACGATTATTGACGAATATAAGGTAAAATAAATGATTTTTAGTAAATGTAGTATGGAAACGTCAAACAAATTTCAATTTAAAACGATTTTGGTAAACTGGTTAATAATGGTGGACCCACATTAGAATCGTCGACCCAATTTGTCTTACATCAAATATGGTATAAGTGTTTCTATAAACATAAAACTACAACGAAATGTCGTCGCCGACTGAGCGTAAGCCACAAATATTGTAGTTAATTGTTTTTTGTCCAGAAACTTTAAAGCACTGTAGTTTACGTTGCAAACAAAATCATTTGTAGTCAATACAGTGAAAGCGACAAATGTTGTGTAAGTAAGTTACTTCGTTTTGCAGTACAGCAGGCGACAAAAGTTGTAGTTAACGGCGTAAGGAGTGTACCAACAAAGATAGCTATGTCCAAGTGACAGATGGATTGTCTGCAGATCGATATAACACTTTTGAAACAAATGTAAAGTTATATTTAACTAGTTAATGCTGTCAGTCCCAAAACCCCTTTAGACAGTGGCGACAAATATTGTTGGATATATTTTTGCAACATCACTCAGCAAATGCTACATACCTATAGTAAAAAAAGACAATTCCTTGATAGCCTATTACACTGACAGGACAGTTACACAATATACTCAACGAAGGAATAATTCAGGTGTGATTGTAACTTGTAAGCCACTTATTCAATTTGTGGTAAATGCTGTGGTATATCCGAAAAATTGTAGTTGCCCCACAAATGGCATATAAAACCAAGAAATAAGCCGAATTGGCATTGGAGTTGTCCGGAGCAGTTTGAAAATCTATTAAAAGTAGCTTTACAAATCTGTAGTCGACACAGTCGAAGCAACAAATTCTGTAGCTTATACCATTAAGTAGGAAATGTCGCCTTATTTGCATTAATCCGTAATGGAATCTTCTATATCATAATTGGTGCACACTTTCACGGCCCCTACTGTCCCCATCTGAAGTGGGTATCCCACTCCGTATCTAGATGGCATTATCATGCCCAAAATACACCACGAACTGTGTATATCAATATTTACATAGCCACTGGCTCTTCTAGCAACCAACCAAATAGCAGCACCACTATCTACAAAAAGTATCTAAGCATTTAAAAAGGTGTATCTACCCACCTTTGAGTGTAATCAAAGTACAATTTTTTTTATATAGTCAAACTGATATCGATTACAATTCCTGCGCTGCTACTGTATGGCAGTTTTCCAATAAATCATCCAAGATAATGCATTGGATCGATCTCCCGCCCAAAAATGCATATACGACCGAGGTAGAGAGATACCTACCACCAACCTACAATGACTAAATATTTACTTTAACTTCATTGTAGCGCCATTTGATCAGAATTTGATTAGATTTTCATTTTCGATTAATTTATTTAATCGAATGGAAGAAAATTCATTCGAAAGAGAGAATGGGAAAAGCTTCAGATAATCATTGTTTGGAGTGGGGGCAGGGGACGAAAACGGGATGGCTGATGGCGAGTTTTGTTTAATGTGGGTAAGTGCAGTGGCATATTTTGACGCCACCAAGTCGGGACCTGTAGGAAGATTTATGGTATTAGTATGGTATATTTGAACTGTAGCCGGCCCCCAGCTCCAAAATTGCATTTTTTTCTTCTTCTCTTGTTGTGGGTATAGTGCGTTGTTGAAATGTAATCGTACTCATATCTATTTGATTATATTTGGATTTGGGATTCGCCCGGGTGCTGCCTATACATAGGTACAATGCTTGTGACTGCAATTTAGGGCAGATTAAGTAAATACAATGTTTTCCCTTAATTTTGTTGTTTCTCTGTTGGTTTTGCTGTGGCGTTAACGATAAGTTCGGAAGATTGATTGCATTTTGAGCTATAGCAAGATATTTTCAAATAGATAGGTAGCTAGGTGGGCTTTGGGAAAAACGCGCTCGGATTATCACAGTAGCTTACAGGGATATTAGAACTGTCGGTCGATGGGCAGTTGAAAGGAATACCATTTGCGACAGGCGCATAAATGTGTCAGAATTCGAATTCGACTGACTTTGGGTGTTCGGAATTGATTTGAAAGTAAGATGTCTGAGAGGGCTTTTGTCGATCACAAGACGTCATGGTGTATTTTGCATACAACAAAAATGGAAAAAGATTGAAATGTAATTAGGGACGCGCTAATCCGTGCGCCGACAGTTGGAACAAAGTTGATCGATCGAGCACAAGTTCTGTGTTAATTTCGACGTGGGGATATTGGTGGCTTTGCTGTGAAAATTTGCGTCAACTTGAACGGTTAAGGTAGGTTCGGTCTTCGGTGATGTTGCAATTTCACTGTTCGACATGCTTAAGGAATGTTGTGCACCTTCATATTTCAGTTGCATGTAGGTTGGTCTAGTTTAGCGAACCCTCCGTCATTTCTCAGTCTCTTTCCCTGCAATTCTCCCTCAATTACAGCCTTAATTTGACTAAATGGGAAACCCCATCACAATCTTAGCCCTCCCTCTTAATGGATGCTCGCACATTTTAATTATTCAAAGATGGCGCTTAATTCACTCAAAATAAATGAATGCACCACCCCTTGAATTAAAAGCAAAACAATGCAAAAATACGCCGACTAAAAATATATATATTCCAGTGCAAAGACCACAACCCACTCAACAGCTATATAGAGACCGCGCGCCATACCATACCTCCAATCGAAAGCACGTCTCAACTTCAAGCCCCCGACTGCTGGCACATGTGTATAGATACAGTATGTGAATACCTACTGTATCTGGAACCACATGCACGGCAAATGTTATTCATTCCACGCTGCTCTGTTTTGCACATAATTAATTACTGTCACGCCTTTTTATTCGTTATCTGAGAATTTGAAACAATCATCTCAAGTGTTTGTCATGCCATGGCCAACTGAAGACCTGCGACTGCGACTGCAGTCTGAGGAGCGCTGTCCGCCGGTGCGATGGTGCACATCGAGCGGGTTCCATGTCTGCGGCGATATAATATGCGCCCCTCCAAGGCTATACCTACCTATACCTACCAACGAACGACGACATTCGCGCGGATATACCATGCCAACGCTTCAAGTCACCATCGGAACTCTTGGCGGGTTCAGAGGTTTAATTTTATACATTCGACGCTGCCGTCTAGCGTCTCTAGTTCGTGTTACCTAACCGCGTTTAAACGACATTGCACATGGAAAGACCTGGAAAATTGTACAGGGGGTCGCTCCTGATTCGCTAAGCACCAGTCATACATATATTTATTTGAGTTCCATGTGTCCGTATCGGTTGCGCCACAGACACAATGCGGACTCCATTACACAGGTGGCTTTTTTTTTTAATTCGGCCGAATGTGACTCGAAACGTCAAAAAATCTTAAACGTGGGGTTATGCCAATGATGAAATGGTTGGTTGGCTTTGATGGAAAAATGCAATTGTGCGCAATGGCCAGCCACATTGTATCTATGGAGGGTAGAGTCTTGGAAGTTATTGAAACATTTGCTGGGCTAGAGTGATCCACCGCATGCGATCGAGAAAGTGCATCCGCTGTCAAGTTGAGCTTCAATCTGTGGTTGGCTGTGATGGTCGTTTAGTTTGAGGTTCAACTCGCTTTAAAGCCTTCTTTTTCAAACGGAATACAACACTCAATAGGTTTTGAAAGTCACAGAAAGAATTTAAGCGGGGATTTCAGTGTTGTAGAGCTGAATCTGTAGACCTCACAATTTTGTAGTCAAAGTTCCGTCAGGTCAGGTCGGTGCTCTACAAAGAAGCCCTTGAAAGTCGTCCTTATTCTGCTTCTTAATGTATTTGACTTTCACTGATGGAAAACTAAAGACTCCCCTACCTATGAGGGACGAATCTTTCCAAGTTCTTACAGAAAGACGCAACAAGTCTACGCTTTTTCTGGTCGCATTTATACCCCGCACACGAAAGGTTACGAGTAAAGCTAGACCTTGTGAAATGCTCAAGGTTCTTGGCACTCAGCACAAGGTATCGATCTGCTGAATCCCGGGACATGAAGGCATTCCAGGCAACGAGAAAGTGAACGAATTAGCAAGACTAAGTTCGACAGCTGTTTCAGAACCAGCTGATCCCTCTGTGAATATCCCGCCTTGTACACTCAAGCTTGAAGCAGGAAGAAAAGCCACAAGAGAGGCGAACGTTAGATGGACTGCACAAGAAACTTGCCGTACCACAAAAACTCTATGGCCGACCTTCAATGAAGCCAGAACCGAGATTCTCATATCAAGGATAGGAAATCCTTTTCCACTCTCGTAGGTATCATAACGGTGCACAATACTCTACGGTACCATATGAAGAAAATGCGCCTGACGGAAGAAGAACTTTGTAGAGGCTGCGGCGATGAGGAAGCTGTGGAGGACACTACCCACTTCCTATGCCACTTCTCACTAGGCACAGATTCCTAGGGAGACATTTCTTCCAAGACCTAGACGAGCTTTCCAGCGCACCAATCGACAAGTTAATGGGATTCATCAAATGGTTTGTATGTAACAGCACAGTAAATAATTAATTACAACACTTGGACAGGGTCATAATGGGTACGGGACAACCTTTTTCCCCAACGGGCATCACAATGGGTCACGGACGGAGTATTTCCAGCCAGCCAGTTCACAAACCTAACCTAACCTAACCTAAAGCTAGACCTAGAGCCCAGATACAACCTACCAAGCTTTGTCAGATGGGGAAGGAAGCTTATAAGCTTCGTTCGCTATAAGACAGAGAAAAAAAGCGATAAACTGTGTAGCTACCCAAACGAAAGTCACTTTCAGAGTAAGGCAAAGCAAATTGCTGATTCCAGACCACCAGATGCAAAACCAACAGAGAGTGTCCTTTAATTTTTTATAAATTATCAAAGGTTAAAGTCCCAGAAGTCCCAAAATAGTACATCAAAGACACATTTGTGCATCTTAAGAGGTTTTGAAATAAGGCACTGGTCAGTAAGGTATCTTCTTAAGGAAATGGAACTTTCGACTCTATGAATACCCTGCTGTAACCGAAGGCAGTCAATTCCGCTTTTTTAGCTCAAATAAAATATAGAACATAAAACAAAGGAAAATACTGAGGTTCATAAAGAGCCTAAGCACCTCTCTCGACAGTAGGTATAAAGCCCAGCACAAAAGACTTCTTTTGGTCGTTGCATACCTGTTCAATATAATATTGTATTGCCCCCATATTGCAGGGGAAGAACCCTCGAGGAGGCTTCATTCTATAGACCTTGAATTAGAACTTCTGTATCTAAAGCCGCAGAACATCTTTGAACGCCGGAATAGTTAATGCCATTCAAAGTGTTGGCTTCAAGGCATATAGACAGGATTTTATCAAGTGCAATCTACTTGTTCAGTGAATTGAACTCCCCTTATGACTGTAGGTTATCAAACCTAACTGCAAGAAAGGTGACAAAGAGCCTCAAAAGAGCTAAGGTTAGGTATACAGTCGAAGTTAAGAACAAAGGTGCTCAGATAGTGCTAGGTATTCCCAGTTAGTAATGTCACCAACTTGAAACATTGCCTTCTAAAGACCGCTAAAACTGTCAATGACCGGCTTGTCTATCTCAATTTTTGTGTCAAAGATTTTGCCACTTAGGAACAGGATGGCTCAAAATTTGGGGAGTTTTCATCTGAATCTTAAAACGAAAAAATGTGGCATTCACACACACTACCCACTACACCATGGCCACTGCTTAGCAGACGTTGGATATGACTCTTTGTCCTCCTTCTGACAACAAGTCCTGTGTGTGGGACATAGAGCGATAGTCTGGGCGGACCTGAGCTTGTCCCTCTCTGGTAAAGACAAATATCTACCGGCAGACAGACCAATGGACACCAAGTTGCAAAAATCCCAAACTGATGGGCACCCTTACTATGACGATGCACTAAGCCACACATCCACCTAGCCATATCACAGACGATCATCTGTCATATGTATATCCTTTGGCTTAAGTGCAAAAGTGAATTCGTGCGTCCAAAAGAAATCCATCCATCAATGTTCGCAAGTCAAACAAAGACCGTTTAACTGAAATTCAAAACAGGACACACAACTGCCGGGCTATCGCGGATATCCCTTGCACATATTACAATCATCACACACACACGTGTCATGCATCCACTCTTGTGCAGTTAAATCATATACAAATATTTGTGGTTAAATAGCATTATTGCGAGTGAATATTTTATGAGGATCTGCACAGATGGACGGTGGTAGTGGTATGGCAGCAGCAGCCAGCAGCATGAGGAGGACACCTAATATTTGTGTGATGAAGGATGGATTTCCATTGACTATTAAACGTAGTTCGTTTTTATTTTCATCCTCCCAGAGCTGCAATCTAATATAATATGCGTTAACACGCTCCACCATGTGTGCGCTGGTGTGGTTGGTTTGCCTTTTGCGGTGCACATTGTATAGCAGTGTGTTTGTGTGCAAAAGGACGATAGCCGTACGAATTGAATTCAACCATTGTCCGCCTGTTTGGCTACTGATAAAACCTACAAAACCAATGTATCCATGGCGAAATAGTGGACAACACACAACTACCAACAGAGAGAGCGAGAGCGGATGAAAAAAATAAACGAAAACAGAACAACAAGTAAAGTCAACCTCCTGTGCATCCTGATAATTGGGAAGCTCTTGCAATATTTATCCTGTCGCAGCCCTCCTTTGCACACAATTCGGATTGAAATTATTCAAAATGTAATTTCGCAAACACCAAGCAGCAGGGAGAAGGGCGAGCACAGTGCACACAGACAGATCGAAAAGGATCTGAAAGCGGTCTGGTAATTTATTGATTGGTTTTGCATGGCCACCGTCTACATAAATGCATTGGCCGTCTTGTGGAGTCTTGTAGTCTGTGCATGCGACAATTGTCAAGGATTCAATTTGTGCATGGCTCTTGTTTTCGCTTTGAAATAATGATTTCACTTAAGGACTTCATTGCGCTCGAAGGGAGTGACTTTGGACTTTCCGGAGGGTGTAAGAAAGCACTAAATCTAGAGAACATGCAGTTGCAGCATCCCAGGTACAATTACCTATCCTCGACTGGTGTCAGAGGTGTTCCGCAGGATACACAATGAAACATCGGTGTTTTATCTTGAAGGAGTCGCACTGGGTTGGACTCGAAACAAGCTGCAACAAGATGCGTTGTGTGTTTCGGGGTTTTCCTCAGAAGGTGTATCCTATATATAGTCCTGGCAGGACATTCAGACAAACATTTATTTCGTCTTTGCACACATATTAAATATAGTCGAACACGAGTGTAGCCAACTGAGAAAATTTAGCCCGAAACAGGGTGTAGAGCTTCATATGAGGGACCTCCGGCCAAAGGTGGTCGAACATGCCCCAAGGCCGATACAGTCCAACATCAGCGATGCAATATTGTGCATGTGCTTGCATCTTGTACGGGGTTCAGGTCATTTTGCCCGTTCAAATTGTCGTCCATTATGAGAGATGGAGGGAGAGATGTCCAATGTACATAGTTTCCATGTGACTGGTTGTATCTATAGGTATCTGCAGGAGTGTAACATTGTGTGCGGTTAATTAACTGCACCTTATGGATTGGGTGTTACCCAAAACCATGTAGAAATAGAAACTGATATGTGATGTTCAAACCGGGGTTGGGGAGCGACTCACAGTGGTCGAACATTAAAGCCCTTAAAGGTGGAGATGGGTTTTGCTTTTTTGCGAAAAGATACGAAATCCCCCAAACACTAAGCCCAGATATATATTAAATCTTCAACATGTTGTCCCTCCGATGGGTATGGGCGCGCAGAGAGCTCGACTCGTTAGCTGTCAATGTGCTTAGCCCTCATCATACGGGCTGAGGTGGGGATTTCGACGGATACAAAGGATCTACTAGATGGGGATTTTATTTTCTGATATGCCCGCATGCGAGTCTTTAAGTCCAAACAAACTTAAAGCGACTTTACTGCTTTTTACGAGCGATATTTCTCAACAGATATGTGTATAATAATCGATTGGCAATTACGCTTAAAACTAGATCAGAGATAAGTGGCGAGTTATAAGGTAGCAACGATGCCATTTGTCATAATCACACAACCAGTACTTGAGGCCGTAAAGTTGACACTTTTTTACGTCGTTTTGCATGCGACACTTTAAGACTGATTAATAGGGCGAGTATCGGGTTAAACTCGATAAAACTTTTGACACTAATAGCGGGAAATAGATACACGACTTGCATTAGAGATATAGCTTCCGACGAGGTCAACAGGTGTGACTTTTCATTATACTGTCGATATGGGACATGTTGCAATCTAGGCTAAAGTCGGCAGTGTTTACAGATTCGGACCTTTTGATAACGGTTTTTGTAGGAGATTCGAGGCGGTGAGATAGATGGATGTGTTTGAATTGTTTAAAGAGTCCTAGCAGATGTTTCTGTATTAAAGGGTAGTCCCTCACGCTCTATATAGGTAGGCGGCGATTCGATTTTTCAATCTTCCCAAGTTTGCGGACGTGGCGGGTTCAACTGGTCAAAAATTATCTCTAGGGAAAAGTTTCTAAGAAGTTAGCTTGAATTATAAGTAAAAGTTGCCATATGCAGGGACCAATTCTATCGTCAATTGTGTTACCCTGTGAATTTAGTGGAAACCTGGAACCTTGCAAAAGGCAGGCTTAGTTTAAGAAAGTCAAAGAGGCCGGAAAGTCGTTTGCAGCTCTAAAAGTGAGACAAACCTTTGGAGAACCTTTGAAATCAACTACCACATGTCATTCAGAATTCTTAGAACTAAGCATAATCGTTCGTAATAGAGAGATCTCAAGGCTTGGGGCGACTTTACAACAGGAGAGTTTCGTCAATTTGCTAAGATTTGAACATGTTGTAGGTAGGCTAAGGTGTCTTAAGAGAACGAAATCGAATCTTTTGCGACAATCAAGTACAAAGCCACAGCCAGGGCCTTGTAAAAACTTTTCTGGTGCTACACATGAGCTAATTTTAAACGCTCTAAAGGTGATTGAGATGAAAGAAGTTCCTCAGGAACCACCTTTGTTAACAATGTTACACTTAAGCTCATTTTAAACGCTCAAAAGGTGATTGTGATGAAAGACGTTCTTCTAGGAACCACCTCTGTTTGCAAAGCAAAGTATCCAAAGAGACAGCTCAATCCATAATTTTTCAGACAGCGAAGTTCTAAGCCATCTACGTACTTATAAACCCTGGCAAGAGTCGACGAAAATGGGTGATGCACTAGTTTGAGGCATTCTGGCAGGCGATTCCTCTAGCCCCTGGGTTCGTAGATATTCTTCAGCCAAATTTTCTCACAAATTCTTTCATTTTAGGTGTTTCCAAAGTTTATACTATAATCGATCTTCTACCATCGACAATAAGTCCCGCTCTTGTCGGGACTCGATCCAACCATCTCATCTTGGAGCTTCCCAAAGACAGACTTCCTTTGTTAAAATGAGGGAACAATTGTTTTAACTCATTGTCATATACACAGGTCACTTTAACACTGAAGGAAGACCTTTTTACTCGGTCTTTAACTAGGGCTTTCAACTTTTTATAACCAGTTTTCTTCCTTTGCGGTATATTTGTAAACTTTTAGCGATTTGACTGTCAAAATTATAACCACTATCATAAGACTAACATTTACCCCACCAGTCATCTTCAGCGCCCCGTTTTCGGTCATACCATGTCGGTTCACTTGGCAAACATCTCGGATTGACGCAGTCACTGCCAGCTGATTAAGTCCAGTTAGGCTATCGAAAAGGGGTAGGTAAAAAAAGTGTCGAAAGAGACCAAATTTCATGTGTAAATTTGCAGATACAAAATATTCCGAAGACTGAAGTGAAAAACCTCATGAAAGGAATTGCCAAGCCTTCGAAAGACCTAACTGGACGCTTGCTGCATCATAAAATGCTGCGCTTTAGGAATGTTCCATCAAACTTGACAAGGACACTTGACTAAAATGTCCACCAGGCATATTAAATGTATGCCCCAGTCCGTGAGTCCTACTGTAGCCGCTAAGCAGGCTTTTGCCCCCGCAGCCCATTCATCCAAACCACACAGAAAGGTCTACAACCAAAATCTAATCGCATATCTAAAAGTGGGAGGTGCGGTGTAGCTCAAGTGCTCCACTACAAGTTGTTCCACCAATGAGATCACTATTTACCGATTATAGCAAACAAGCTGAGAGGGCACCAAAACCACCCCATACACGTACAACATATGGGTAGAGATATAGCTAGGTACTTCGCGAACTACCGCAGAAATCAGAAGATCTTATCTAGCACAATTTTTAGACATGGCTCCTTTCATTACGTTGGTCACAGCACACACATCTCCTTTGCTACCGAACCGTACCCTTCCCCTAGTCATCGGGCAGCGATATCGCAAACTTTGTATACTCCCTCTCTCTTTCTGTCTGTATTTTTACTTATACTATTGCTATAGCGAACTTTTCTGATTCGTAGAATAGTTCAAGTATATATATGTCGCAAGATAAGATAAGACCCATAATGGCAGTCTTTCGGTCTAATATGGCGTAGTATACCTCAATGGCAGTTTAAAAATGAATTTTCGATATTGAACGACGAAAAAAAAGTCCCCGATAATAACTTGACCAACTACCCGACATCATCCAGTGGATATAGATACTTTGGGTTCATCCTTTTCGAATTTGCACTCGCTTATGGAAATCCAACCGAACTGATGGGGGTGGGGGGTTTACTCGCATTTACATTTAAAATTCAAAGTCCACACATCGAAGGGGTTACACAACTGACAATAATACACTTACACTCGTACGGATATCCTTTGGTATGACCAAAAATGTCCCTTCAGATACATTTAGATACACTTTATCCACTTTGTACAGTTTATTCTCATCTTTATGGATGCCTTTTTATTTTTTTGCTGTTGTCATTCCCTTTGAGTTCATGCAGGATGTCCTTTTTGGATTTGTTTTGCTGGATATTAGTGAATGGGGAAAACTTTTCGACGATTTGTGTCTCAAGATATCCGGTGGACAAATATTTTTCTTCAACAAAAATTTGTATATATCCGCAAGTGGGGTCAAACTATTTCCATTTCTACCTACGCACCGGGGCGAATGGAATGAAAACTTCTTATCCGACTGCACATTTTTATCGTGTGTTTTAAATTTCCTGGTATTTTTTCCGGTGTCCTTTGCAGATGGATACTGCTTCCCCCGATTGTATCTTAATGGGCATGTTCTAATGGTCAATCGGCAATTTTGGATTTAAAATCGATTTAAACCAAGCCAAATGGACGTTGTTTCGAAGATAATGAGTTTTTTTGTCGACTTTTGCCTGGGGGGGCGGCAAAGAACAGTTTATTAACTGCGGGGTTGGATGACCATTTAAATAACTGTATACCGGGGAGATTACCTGATTCGAGATAGAGAGCAAACAAAAAATACGGAAATTTACTTTCTTTTTCGTTAAATTGGAAATGCATTTAGATACGGGATATCGCCAAGTTTCGTTCGTCCTTGTTCTACCACCCAATTTTGCTGTTAACATCTCGACATTGATGAATTGCAGATTAAGTCGAAAATCACTCATGCCCTCTGGGGCGGGCGCGTGTGTATGCGCGTATCTTAAGTAATAGGAAAGAACACAAAAGGATATACGTATATATATACCAGGAGATTCCTTTCGGGGTTTAGTGAAGAAAAAAAAAAGAAAGTGAAATGAAAATCGTTCCATTTCATTTACAGGAACTTAATACCTAATAGGATATATCCTCAAATGCGGTCCTCTTAGTTACGCATACGATCCTTGTTGGTTGGAGTGGAGAGTTGGTTTTTTTTTTCAATTCTTTTGCATTGTTGCAGAAGGATACCTCTATACAACTTAGCTATCGCTGTTGGGCTGTGAATGGGATGTGGGGTGAATTTTAATGAAAATTACCAAAGGGATTTGATTTATTGCCTTGTCTTGTATAATGCTATTGGGTGTTAAGATAATGTTTCAGTGATTCCGGTTCTGTGCGGAGTGAAAATTTCACGAAATCGGATAAGCAATTGGAATGGGTAGCAGTATTCAGTGTGGAAAGTAGGAATATGAAGTAGCCAAGTTGGAAAATTCCAAATAGGGCTAGGGATGTGTTCTCTACGTTAGTTTGTGTCGCTAAAATCACTTTAGAGTCGAGGCAACGAGATGATTGGTGTGAATTGCCGGGGAGCTATCGTCTGGGACAATGCCAAACATAACTTGATCCTCCGCAAATAAGGAAAGATTCATATTTAAGTCCACTTACGAAAGGAAGTCACAACATTCCACTTGCTTAAATAATCTAACGACTCAAAAAGACGCTAAAAAGTCGACTACGGAAGGTTTGTGGCTTGTCGGTACACATAGAAGGTACCCAGGGCCGCCCCACCATATGTGCAAAATGTGCAAATGCACAGGGCGCCAAGTTCTGGGGGCGTATTGCTAGGAAAGAAAAATTAGTTTTATAATACGCGAACAAATACTACCATCAGCATTTTAAACAAAACGATTGTTCAAATAAGCCCAAAATAGCCACACCCATCAAACCTATTCTGAATTATTTCTTGCACATTAACTCACATGACTCCAAATGTTGAAACTTAAACTTTTTTAAATTGAAAGTCTATTGTGAAGGGGAAAGCTGCAAAATTCGAGGGATGAACGCGTGAAATCGTTATTGAGCTATCACTATTAGATGAAAAGGGGCATTTTCTGTAAATCTTGCATTGGGTGCTAGTTTGACTGGGAGCCGGCACTGCCTATACCTAAGTGAAGTTGCTAGGTCGGATAAAGTCATCAAACTTTGTGTATAGGTAGTCTCGAAGAGGTCGTCAAAGATATGTTTGCAATGTAACAACATTTGACAAGCATCCCCCTAATTAGAATCGAGGCTATGTCTTTAAATTTTCGTATATCTCATCAGGTTTAAAAATCTGAAAGCTTTCATTTGCAGCGGCATCATGTTGTATTTTCCACGTTCGACTCCCGAAAGAACCAAATTACATCTTAAGGTTTTTTTCCACTGCGAAACCCCTCGCAAATGTCTGACAAACATCCGAGAGTAAAACTGTCATGAATGAGCTTCTCAATTAGCCGTTTGGACTCGGCGTAAAATTGTAGATCCTTCCATTCGTCCCAAAAATTGAAAACCCACACAAAACGAATGATTGTTTGAAGCTAGGCCTTGGGTCCCATAGACCTGTCGCGCCAAAGTATTTATTTATTTATAACTTGTCACGTTGAGCTTTTAAAATAAAAAAAACATACAGCGGAATAACTTTAACGTTGGGCCCATAAGGAACATAGGTTAAAAAAAAAACAAATTGAAAATGTAACAAGTACTTGTTGAATTTTTTAACAAGTGATGGTTAACTGAATATTGAACTTGGTACTTTGTATTAAAGAATTTTACAAGACTTGTTGAAGTTAACTTTTACAACAAGTACTTGTTGTATTGTGCCTAAGGTCCCGTGCTATACAAAGTCTATAGTTTTGTGCAACTCATTACGTAGGTCCGTATTATTTAGATGAAGACAAAAAGTACAGGTCTTAAATTTTATCTATTTAGAACTTAATGACACTTTCGATCAGTGCCAACTCTGGGAACCGCTTGTTCTGATGAATTTATGTTAAGCCAAACCAATTAATACCAACCTTGCAAAAGTGCAGATACCTAGGTAACATTTTTCTTCCACAATTGGTTATACTACCTATAAATGGGGTATTGGACTGGAAATGCTACTCTTCATTACACAGCAGTGAATCGACTGTTCTATATCAGAACTCAATGCTCTTTAAAGCCTTTAGCTGAGATCTTCTGTCGACAGAGTGACAACTTATCAGATATCCTTTGCACAGGGAAATGCTTGTCCACTAAACTAACCACCAAAGGTTCCATATCATAAAAAGTTTTATAAAAATCTCAAGCTCAATTCAAAATGGAATAGAACTTCCTTTCTATATATAACCTCTGCCATCTATGTGTGAAGTCAATGAAATTTTGGTGTGCAGCTTAATACCTGATATGAAGATTGAAACAATACAGACCGAGTGCATTGTGCCATGTATAGAAGGAACAGACGATTTTTAGAATATAATGAGTGCCATACTGAAGACATTCACTCACTTGCTCAATATATGTTTTGTGTTCAAAGGCCCCTCGTCATCGTCAGTCCTTGAATCTCAAGTAAGCAGTGAAGGCTTGCTTAAATTGCCCATCGAGTATAAATCACAGTAACCCATTTTCTTTAATTTTATGCTCATATAACTAGTCCATCCCTATGAACCAACTGAATTTCATTTAAGGACAACTGATCCACGGGGCAGCTAAGCGCTGTCACTTGTCATAGTACAACTTATCATCACACTATCGATACTTTTCCATTTTTCCATTTCACGGTCCATCTTTGAAAAAAAAACTGCAGGACAACTTGAAACTTCATTTAGGAATAGAAAATTTGTGGACATTTCATCCACATACTCATTTTTATTGAGCGTGGCTTGACTGTCCGCGGTACTTCCCTTGCGTCTTGTATTTAGTTTTCTAGCATGAGTAAGAAACTTATTATGCAAAGCAAGTCATCCATTCAAAAATACACTGTGGATGAGATGTCCATTGCAAAAATTTGTGACTTATTTTTTACTGTTGAGCTGGAGGATATAGGAATAAATTGTGCTGACACAGACGGTATCATTGAACTTGAAAAGATTTTAAATCAAAATAAGACCGCGTTACCCGTAATAGATACATATAAAAGCTGTATGATCAACTGTAATTTATCGACTTACAGAAAAGGCTAGTCAAATGACTTGTCTTGAGGCAACTGCCAAATAAGTCCGATGTTTAAAAGACTCCTCGATTCCGTCTGTTTAAAAATTCCACTGTTGCATGGCAAATTCACAAATAATAGGCACCCTCTGATCAGTTCCGTCATCGTCATCGGTTTAGTTATGCAAATCTTTTAAGACTATTTGCCAAGGATTTTGACATAGTCAGAGTCACGTATCTGATTGCAACGTTCGAAACCAACCAATTAGCACGCAGAAAGCCGTCAATCTTACCAAAGGTGACTCTGACTATTGATCATTAAAAAAGACCCTACCCGCCAATAGTTTGTGGAAGTGGCATCCCCGACTAGAAAAACGACAACTTCATTCGACAGTTCCGCGGCACTTCAAACTGCATCCATTGAGCTCCATTCAAAACTAAAAAAAAAATTGAAAACGATTTTGAACTAGTACTTACCGTTAAATGCTGAAACAGCCACGCTCTTAAAATATTTGTTGCTACTTTTGGGAAAATGCCACGTTTCTTTTGGTTCTTTTTACCATTCGCATCGTCGTCCTCCTCGCCCGTGCCCTCGCCGCTACCTATACTAGCGTTACTGGCATCACCTGAAAATGCAAGAGTTGAAAAACAAAATTCAAATTAAACACACTTGAGGGAGACATTTTGAAAAATAATTTTTTTTTATGCTAAGATACGCACAAGACACACAAAAATACACATCCGCCGCTGCCGCCCGCTGTAAACTCTCATGCATATGTATGAATGAGAGTTTGGTATTATTTTTTTTTAAATCAAACACCACGCACACATCCTGTATCTGTATCTCATTTTCCGCTTGGATTCATGGTGGATTCTTATTAAAATATTAACTTTGCTGGCATATTATGCGCTCATCAACACCATGCGCTACTGTGTGCTGCGCTGTGAACGCTGAACGCTGAACGCACCCCAACCGAAATGATTAACTGTAGGTGGCTGCGCCCGGTTAGCTTACTGGCATATCTATCCTTTATTATCGCAGCAGCACTACAAATATTTACCCATCAACCCGTGGATAATAACTACACCTCTATGCTCTGGAATGCTTTCACGCTCTTATCCAAAAAAAAAAGGAGCCCGAAGAAAAGTTGAGAGAGAAAAAACACAGAAATAAAACAAATAAACTGCGGGACGGGTATAGTTCACCTCGATTAGCCCTTGAGATGGGCTGGCTGGTGTGACTGTATACCTAATGGAAAGGTGGTCATCTCGATAGGAGCGCTGCTCTTGAGTGGGTGAGAGGCTCCACGCACTTACCTACATCTATTTGCCTAATTAGTTAGCCGAGAGTAAACTCTTTTGTCATCCCCTTTGGAGTGGCGGCGCGGCGGCAGTGGCAATGGGCCAAAGATTCCACCGGCGCGATAAGACGACGCGGGCGGGTCGTAATGTATGCGGCCGATGCTTATGCGTGTTTCTAACATCAATCTCTTCAGGTTTCGGATGAGTGCCACTTGAATGGTGTTTTGTGGTTGTTGTTCTCTTTTTTGGTGGTGGATTGTTTTGGACCGTTGACAAGGAACGCGATCATCTTTGTCTTTGGATCTTTGGATAGGGGGGCGAAGTAGGAAGTAGCATTGCATATTCCTCCAAGTCAAAGTGAATTTAATTTAAACATAGAATGAAACTCGGTGAACTGTTACCCCAAATGCGGTCTTTGATGGACGGTTCCGCGCTGGTCGCAGTCTATGAACATGAACATCCGTCGCACATTGAAAATTGGGTACCTTTTTGAGGTTGTTGGCTGTTGGTATTAAGGCTGTGCACTTGTTCTCGAATGGCCGCATTGTGCCGTGCGCCCGTCGGCTGTATAGAGTGGTGAGACTTGCCTTGATAAATCACCTTGGTTAATTGAGAGTTTGCATAATTATCGCATTTTATTCCGTGCCATGAGTTTCGATCGCATTGTTTACTTTGGCTATGGAAATTCGTGAATTCGTTGAGACCCCGATTACCTACCGATTGCATGAGCTAAAGATACCTGAAGCATGAATCGGGATCAGAGTTGTTAAATAAGTGAACAATTAACATTTACAAGGGTAAACGTCTGTCTTTTTGTTGTCCAAGCGCGAAGGCGGCTGCAGATCAGTTGGCCGTAGATGGGTTGAATAGAATTGATTTGCAAAAACTTTGTACGATCCGGAAATGTGCAATGCTGAACGATAGCATCACAGTAAATTCTCTTATAATGCTGCCGCCATGCGTTAAATACCTCATGGTCTAAGTCCCGCGCTTTAAATCAGGGGTAAGCTACAGTGAAAGGAGTCTAAACCAATTTGAAGGTTGCAACTGGAGGAGGTTGCAAATGCCGACGGCCCGGGTATCTAACGAAACGATATTTTGTTACACTTGTGCCATCCAGAATTCCGTCAAATATTCTATTTGTGCAGCTCCCGAATAGAAAATTCTATAGTATTAAGATGGTAAATGATGGACTGAAGATGGGCTGAAGAATAAGACAAAGTTTAAGAGGTTTCAGCAAGCCATACTTGAGAATTCAATACTCGAGAAGCTAGTCTAGTGCATTACAGCGGCTTAAATTCGTAAAAAAATCACCCTTGGCTGAAAGATGCATCTTCGTATCGAAACCAAGTTCCATTAAAGACAATTTCAAATTAAAATTTTTATTTGTCCCGAATTGAATTTAAAATGACCTAAAAATCTGCTTTGTCCTTAGATGTCAGTGGAGGTTTTGCTAGAGTTTTTCACTTTTACATCACGATACTTTTGCAAAGTAAAAGTGACGGATTACGGTCTTTTGAAGTTTTAAGACTCTACAATCTGTTATTGAAACCAAGTACTTGATGGCTTACACTACCAAATAATTTCGAAAGATGGCGCTGTTCAGCATTCTCCTCCTAAACAACTTTGACGACAAGGAAGAATCGTGGCGGACACTTAAACTACTAACAGAGTAAAATACCTGACCAAAATATGACAACACATAACTATCGTCGTTTGTGGAATGATCTATAGTCAACTGTAACAGGGTTCAAGCATATGCTACAGCTTTATTTTAAATCTCGGAAAGACATCTGTACTGTATTGATAATAGAAGATCCCTTATTGTGTTATTTTAGCCAACTATTGAGCTTACAATGGACTCTATATCGTTCTGTCATAATTTTTTAATAAATGGTTCTGGCATCGGCTACAATAACGCTTTTGGCACTTGTTGCTATGATTGCTTTAAGCGCAGTAGGTACATGGTTTGCCACTGTTAATGGAATGGTTCCAAACAGTCACTTTCTTTTGGTTTTCTATAAATTTTCAAAGTTGTATGGAAATGAGTTGATCGTCATTTCTCAATAATGGTTCCAACATTTGCTATAATGGTCAAATTCTCAAATAAATAAGCAATTGGCGCAATAGGTCCGCATGGGACTCTATACCTATATTCACTCAACCATTCGTTTTGTGCGGGAACTACAATTTTATGCCGAGTCAAAACAGCAAATTGATAAGCTCTTACATGTCAGTTATACTCTTGGATGTTTGTTCAACGTTCGCGAGAGGTGGTCCAGTGGAAAGCAAACATTTAAGACTCAGTTTCTATTTTTTCCGGGGATCGAACGAATTCTTGTAGGAATTTAAAATGCTAGTGGTAGGTAGATGAGTTATTTGATATTTTGAACCAATTACAAAAATGAAGGTTGTGGAATCGGCTAAAAAAATATTAAAAGATAGGGTTTAATGGGCTGCAAGTATGTGTTGTTCACTGTGCCCTATCTAACTAGTGGCCTATTAGTTACTTTAATCAGATAGTCTATGAAGGTGTACGAGGAACAAAAGTTTGAAAATTTCAGCAAGATCAGTTTATTGTTATTAAGCTGAGTAAGATATCAACACATAAAACCGTCGGAGCTCTTCATAGCGACGGCTTTGCGAAGATGTGACATCTGCAGAAACTTCCAGCGCTTTCTCAAATAGCTGGTTACTCACATTCGGCTTCAACTTAGTTGAACCCATTAAGGGATATCTGGTTTATGCCTAAGCTAAACTATTTTCTTTCTAATCTCAAATCGCATTGTGATAAATTATTACTAAATGCACAAAGAAGAGAGGGAATGGTAAAGTTAATGGTTGTTGTCTCAGCTATTTACTCTTTTCTTCGCATATGCAGCAAATTGTTTCCAAATGAATTTTATAGGCCTTGACATACGACTAGATAGATATTCACGGTGTATGCAACATAAAGTTACAAGTCTACCGCTCTCATCCCTTGACTTACTATGCATAACTATTTTTTTTCATTACCATACCATCTGACACTTCTCCGCACATCTGCAATGCATATCACTCGAGTGCGAGTCCTGAAAACCTGCCCAGCTCATTGACTTAAAATTAAAGTCGCCATAAATATAATTCAATCATCGTCGTCGCCCTTCGTGCATCCTCGAGGAGCACACCCAAAGTACCATCCATCGGCAGTCGGCTAGTGCGCGCTCATAACTTGGGTGATAAATTATACCTCTGCTCCACATACTCAATTATCAATTGAAAATCAACTGATACAACGATTTCCACCTTCTTTCTACCCCCGTGTGCTGCGAATGTGTGGGGTAATCAATTTTCGCCCCGGAACACAGTAAGTAAATTAGCAGCAGGAAAGTTTTTCCGTGTTCATTTATTCTTTTTTTCGTTGCAAAACTGACAGACAATGTTTATGCATTACCACTGACACCGATGATGTCCATAAAAACGACGACGTATTTCATGTATCTTTATATGCGGCGGCAGATGATTGCCGAATGGCGATGATGATGGCGCGCCCGATGATAATGATGATGATCATATGAAGCACTTGCCGTTTTGGGTCATTCCAGACGCCAAATGATAATGATTACATCTCGCATTATACCAATGGTCAGAAATGCTGCGGAGGGAGTTTTTTTTCTTTCTCCTTGCTTTAATAAAACCTCATAGCTTGTGTCATGTTTAGAGCTCTATGTATATAGTAGATACATCAACCAGAGAGCCAGAGTGCAAAGTATAATCCTACGCCTTCTTGATTGGCGATGATCGTTAGTATGGTGTGAATAATAAAACAAGGCATCGCGCACCAGCGAACAAACAAGGCGAAGACACTCACACACACACTAACTGAAAAAGGATGGAATTTATATCTTCATTAAAGTTATTTATTGACTTGAAAATTGATTATAAAAGTGTTTATTCAATTTGATTAATGCTATGCGCGCCGGACTAACCGATCGCAGTGGCTGATCTCTCGTAATCGGAACAACTTGAGTAGTCTCTGGCTGTTTAGTGTGATGGGAAGCTGTTTTTTCCTCTTTCTTTTTTTTGTAGAATTGCAGATGCAATTTGAATGGTTCCTTTTGGCATGTGAGTCTGACATTGAGTGGAAAATAACATCAACTGGTTTCATCGGGAAGGTGTTGATGAGATGGAGGAAATAAATTGCGAATCCAGACTGCCACCCACTCGAACGGTGTTATTCAAATGAAGACGTCGTATTTGTCAAGTGTTTCAGCGTGGACGGTCGTAAACTGTTTGGCCAAATGGCTACAAATTGTGTTCGACTGTGATTAGGCAAGGCGATGCGCAGCCCACCCAGGATGAGGTAATATCCATAACTTGTTGGTTGATTGCAGACAGTTTCTTCGTTCTCAGAAGACCTGTATCTCCACTGGTGGTGGAGGTTTGCAATGTGCTTCAAGCTTGATGGTGCCACTTTTGCAATGTAGATACGTGTCTTGTGTCTTATTGGGAGCCAAGAAGAAAGATTAGATTTTCTTTCGGTGGTGAAAAGATACTAGCGTTCCGTCGGCAGATTTTTAACCAAGAATCTTTGCCCTCCACACGAAAGATACTAACCTTCCGTTGGCAATTTTTTAATATATAATGACACTGCTCGCAGAAGTATCTATGGCCTCAAGAGCGAAGTTTTTATTGTTTTTATTGATTTTCTGGTAGAGATGGGGAATAGTAGGAGAAAGACCGAAACTGAAGCACTGCTTTCGAACTTCCTATACTTTGTCGCTTTCAATTGAAGGGCTGACGATTTTATATAGTTCAACTCGGCATCATATATCCTGTAATATTTTTACTGGTTTTTTTCGCCATCTGAACAGTTCCAGACTGAAGCCCGAGTCAGCTGAGCCCCTTCAAAGAGCTGATCCAGATCTTTGCCATAAGTCACAAAGCTCACAAAGGTGCAAAATCCCCCAGACAAGTGTGCACTGTTCCATCAGTTGCTTGTTACTCACTAAGTAAGCCTCCTTAGGGCAGGATCTCACTGAATTTGTATCATCTACGACTTAGGATGCCCGATGTATCCCCATGAAAAGACGTTCAATGACCTACAGCTCTTGAAACGATGGTCAGAAATGGCAGCAGATACGTAATGGGTTCGCACATCTGTCCGAGCAACCAACTTATCATGCCGTAAGAAGCCCCTACTGTAATCCTGTGGACACAATCCACACTTTGTTGCACAACTAATTCCACTGAATCATAACAGCATACCTGCCTGCTTATGATTAGCACATCTCTCCATCTCTAGTCGACATTTTGAGGCGGGCAAAACAACTCACATCTTGATAAACCGATTACAATTAAAATTCCAATTCCACCTCCCCAACAACAATCAGCAGCACCCGCTCGGATTCCTTACCGCTAACCCCTTTGCCATATGGCAGCGTCTCCGGCAATTTGTAAATAAATTTCAAATATTTATTCACTTACCCGCACTTGAGTGCATCGAAGGCAACCATTATAACTGAGGCAAAGCCAAACGACAGACGCCTTCCCATACCTCAAGCCTCTGCGTCTCCCCATATCACACAGCTAAATGGCATAAATCACCCGCTTGTAAATATTTGCGGCGATTTATTTGCAAGGCACAACTAAACATGTTTACTTACCGCCAAGTCAAGTGCGCGGCGGCAGCGTAAACTTTCATATATGCACGTCCCGCTCCACGGGGTGAGATCTCACCAGCCCCATCATGAGAGAAAGAGATGAAAAATGATTACTACTGCTGCTGCTGCAACTGCAACTATACCGATAAGAATTAATGTGTAATCATCCACCTCCTGTCATCGACAGGCATAGCCGTGAAACCAGTTGTGCGCCAACTTCTGGAATTTCATATCGCGTCTCTCCTGGCTGCGTTGTTCATCTTTGAATTCCACCGTCCAAATGTGAAATATCAAGATGTCACATTGCCCGAGCGAACTGCTCGCACATGATTAATTGGCGGCAAGAAATTAGATGCGCGAACAAAAAGAAAGGAATTAATTAAACACCCACTCAGTGGTGCTGATGCTGATTCTGATGGTCTCCCCCCGAAAATGTGTGTGTGCGCGCGCGTCTGTGGTGTCCCCAAACAGCGTGAATTTTATGGGGGGATACAAAAAATATATAAAACACACTGATGGCTTCAAGAGGACATCTTGGAGTGCTTTTCACACATTTCTAGATGATGATGGGGTTGTATGGATGGACGAGTGCGCGCACCTTTATGCCAAAGATCATCATGCGATGGGAGACCATATCCAGATCGGGACAGGAGAGCAGCCCGCAGCAGTGTCTTTCTCTTAGTACAAACACTTGACAAGTGAAGTGGTTTTGTTTTATAACACATGTCCGCGTGTGTATGTTTATTTCGCTTGGAGATGATTTTTCAAGGGGGTCGACCACAACGACGGCGACGACGATGATGTTGATGATGATGATGATGGTGATGAGCAATGAGGCGGCTAGGAACAATAGACCTGTGTGCGGTCTTGTTTGGGGCGATTGTGTTTGTTGGGACACGGAGAAGCAATGCGCGCAAGATGCTCAAGCTCATGTGCATTAAGTGAGACCTCCCCCCTAAGGTGATTTTTGTATTTTCTTGTAATGTTTCTCTGATTTCGACCAACAAATAGTGATAGATGTTGCGTGAGCACTGCACTCAAATGAAGGTTGGCTAATTATTTTTGTTCGGGCTGTGTATTGACGTTTGAATGACATTGAATGAATGGTGGCTTTGGGAAGTGTTTGCTCAAGGATGCTTGCGCATATACGCAGTCGGAGGTTACTTTGGGGGATGTGTAAAGTGCAACTGACATTCTAGCCTTAAGTCAAATACGCAATCCTGTTGAGTATTGGAGAATGTGCAGAACGTGTAAAGGACGCGTTATTATATGGGGAATGATTGAAAAATATTTATGCAACATGTTGCGGAAACATGGTTTGTAGGAAAAGATGTTTACTGTGCTAACTTTCTAGATTACAAGGTTTCCTAACGAAGTCGACTCAACGAATAAGACTTCCTTTAGTTCCGCAGCATGTTGCAGACACATATAAACATTTTTTTTGTGTGTTAAATGTTTGAATCTGTGTTAGTCAGTCCAAAATATGTTCGAAGATTTATTTCTAAATGAAATTGTAAAATAAATAAATGAATAGGTAAAATGTAAAACTCAGCAACATGTTGCAAATACTTAGATGAACAGTTTCAATGACATCCCATATGGAGAAAAATTATACAGAAATTGAGAACACGATAACTCTTGGACAAATATATCAACTTTAAGAATACTGCAAAATGTTCCTTGCAATGTTTGGCAACAAGTTGTGAAAACAAACTATTGAAATAGAAACCGATTGCCATAAAAACCTTTAAAGACCACAGCAAAAATGTGAAAGGAAGTATCTACATGAATATCGAAGAAGTTATTTGTTCAGGCAGTTGCTCAGGAGCGTTTTTTAAAATCAGAAAACACTCGCAACATGTTGCAGATAAATAAACATTTTCATTCTTATACATAAATGGTAATTGAAGTATTTTTTTAGTGCGCTGATTACAAAATCCTGGCTACCCAGTTAAGGGTTTGTATGTGGGGTACTTGACAACATGTTGCAGACACACAGTTATTTTGAAATATCAGATTTATGTATAACTTTGTCAATGTTTACATAATCATATTGAGCTGCAAGCAAAATATTGGAGAACAAAAGTTGAAATAGGCAACATGTTGCAGATTCACTGCAGATTTTACCAAAGTTTGCTATAAAAAGAGTTGTTGGAAGAGAAAGCATTTGATAACTTAGTGTTTTCAACGACTCCAAATACAGAAATAGAGCTAAGCTTTTTTTATTGCAACATGTTACGAAGCGGTATTTTTTGATAAAATAATTTTTATCCCCAAAAATTTAAGACACTCCCTTAGTGTCCAATATGTCTTCCATTCGTCATGTGTATTTATGCACTGCCAAGACCCTCTCATAAATAATTTTGAAAGCATTTGCCATGCGCCTGCAACATGTTGCTGATACCTACATTCTTTTCTTTAAAGATTCCTACTGCCTTTCCCAAAAATGTTCAATAAAGCGAGCGAAATGTGAGATATAATACTAAACGTAACTGGGATTCATATCCAAGTTGTAGTAAGTGCTTATAAATATTAAGAACATGTTGCAGATACCAACTGTATTTAAAAAAAATCACTGGCAACATTATTGCAGATAGACATTTTGTTGTTCACTACTTCCAGTCGGTATTTCCCTTTAAAATATGTGTTTTATTTAAAATAAGAAACTCGCTGCCGTCTAAATAGAACAAACTTTGTCAGTAAAATTATCAAAACCGATTTCTAGCTTGTTTGCTTACCTATATCAGCTAGTATTGATATATAACTCCTATTTATTTACGGCGGCAATCTTCCTGTATCTTTTGAAATACACAAGGGCTGCCGCTATCACTCGCCTTCAAACCTGATTTATTTGCAATCAGATAATTATTTTCATAATTCATTTCAACAAACATAAAACTGTCTGTCCCCATAGTACACTTTGCGTCATTGATTTGCCACAGACATCCACAGACGCACTATCGAATAATCCTCAAAATAAATTTCAGTTCAAATAAATTTTTGCCCAAAAAAAAAAACACAAAATACCGATTCATGAGATTTGATTTTGCCGCGCACAACAAAAATCAATTTGCAATAAATTATCAAATGTCTCTGACAGTTTGCTCAATCTGCTTGCTCTCACTGGACGTGGACTGCCTTTGCTCGCATGCCTGTCGCTTGTCGCATTCTTTGCAGATTATATTATTGTCAGCCAAACCCACATTGGACATTTTGCGAATAATTCCCCCGATTATCATCGGCGTGAGAATGTGTCTCTTCGGCTCAAAAATTCACCAAAGTTTCACGGAAATGCTAAGAAAAGAAATTATCAATATTTTGTGCACTCGTACAGAGTTGGCCAGTAAATTACCGGATTATTGTTGAATTAAAATCGACTCTCTGCACAACGTTGTGTGGTGTTAAATCCCACTTAGAAGATACACACATCTCCGCCGGAGAAGGCGAAACCTCATCGCATTGTAGAAAATTGCAAAAAAAAAACGAATCCTTTCCACAATAGTGTCAAGTGTGCATGGCGAAGAAGGAGACTGGCAATGCCTGAGATGTCTGAGAAAATTTACTGCAAATTGGAATTTTCCTTTTCCACCAGAAAAGAACTTTGGTCTGAGTTTTTGTTGCTGCGCCGCGCTTATAATCGCCAAGGCGACCAATCGTCTGCCCCTGTATCTCCAACCGAAAATATAGTTTCACGTATGACAGCTCGGCACACCATCTCCTGAGTTATGAGGTCATTTGAGCAATTCAGTCATGGGACCTTTCAAATCTCAAAATAAGTCGACTACCCCAAGATTAAAAATAGAATAAAAATAAAACCGCCACCTAATCAACCATTAAAATGCGATTAGACTATATACAACTTGGAATGGAGGTATCTTGAATAATAAAACGACTCATTATCGGGCAGGTGATTTTTACAATACCATCTCGCATAAATCATTTGGCAAATAAATTTCGTTTCAACGGATGGGGACTTAGATTTCAGATTTATTAGGTATACAAAACCGAACCGAAACCACGTAAAGTTGCTGTTTGTGGGGTTTTATTTTTGTTTGCACACTTTTATTCGCATAGAAGCGACTATCTGTAGGGGTTGTAAACTTTAATTGGTTACTTATGGCTGGAAATTTGCTGTGCGTATCTATTTCAGCAGTTGTGCTCTACGTAGGACTGTGTAGTCAATGGAGTGATTTTGATAGCATTTTGGCATGCTTCGTTGTGTGATAACCACTAAAAGCTGAGATTAGATCGGGGTTTTTCGCCATACATGAAGTGGGATAGTACAACAAGTTTTATGTGACGTAAGAAGCAGATAAGAGTGGGTCTTTGGATGTTAGTAACTCTACTAAAAGTTGTAAGGTCTAATGGACATTTTTAAAACAAAATATAAAATCCCTGCCTTACTTAAGACATATTTTCAAAAAAGCCTTAAACGAAGACCTTGCGCAATCACAAAGACGAATTATTGCATCGGATTTGTAGCGCCATCTATGACCATATGAAATAGCCATCAAAGTACATGCTAAAACCCATTTGATGGAGATTTTTTGAGTCGTGTCGGGTGTAGGTATTCCATGCTAACCTTAAATAAATATTCAAGAAAGCCTTAAGGAGAGAAGATGCTCAACTATATGTAAGTCTTTCTGCATCGGATTTGTAGCGCCATCTTTGACCATATAAAATATCCATCAAAGTTCATGTTCAAACCCATTTGATGGAGACATTTTAAGTGGTGTCGGGTGAAGGTTTTCCTCTCTAACCTTAAAGAAATATTCAAGAAAGCCATGAGGAGAGAAGATGCTCAACTATTATGTAAGTCTCTCCGCATCGTCTTTGTAGCGCCATCTATGAGCTTTTAAAATATTTAACAAAGTTCAAAAATGTTCAAAACCACTTCAAGGAGTCCTTCCCCAGGTATATTTGTCGCAAAGATACCAGCCACTATCTGAACGCTGTCGGAAAACATCATTGACAGCCAATACCTACACGAATCCTCACCTAAACCATTCCCCCCATACTGACATCCGCAACCCACGTCGCTATTAAATAAAATTAAGTTTGCTAAATTCGAGAGAAAATTATAAATCACGTTTCCAACTCAATTATCCACTTGGCTAGAGAAAGGCTTAAACGAGCAACTTTTCTCCTCCGATCAAGTGCAATTCGCCTGCCTGGTGGCTGCATTTTCTCGATGGCAGAAATAAATTCCTATGGTATAAGAAAAATCAATGCCACCATTGTTCGCAGGCACTTCACATAAAGTGCAACACGCTTCACTGATTTTCATTCGGATTCCTCTTTTGAAAAAAAAACTAAACAAGTATCTATCCATAACCCCAGGACTGGCAACATCATCAGCGTTCTTTTTTCCCTCCTTTTGGTATTAATTCCTTTTCATCTAATAACCGTAGATTTTCTCCTTCGCTTGTTGTAATGTGCACAAAATAGTTCACAAACTTAAACGATATCTATAGAGTCCCTCCCGCGCTCGATAGGCCGGCCTGTGTTGACGATGACGAGCAGAAGTATGACGGCGATATAGCCTAGATGCGGCTATATGCTGTCGTGCCCTCCTTTGGATAGATGTTTTGCTGGAATTCCACTTCAGAGACCCACATCAACCGCAGTGTATATAATACAAATACCGTGCGCGGCAAAACAATTTCGAAAATCCATTCGCTCATAATAATTTTCAAGTCGAATGCTCGCACTCTTGAGAGTTGTTGCATCGCGAGAAGCGCCGCGCCACGCCATGCCGGCCGCCACTATCCCATATCCCATTCAGCTCTAAATGAACAAAGCATCAGAATAAAAATAAAAATGAAAATAAAACTAAAATCCTTAATCCCACTAGAGCGGAGTGTATCTTTGGATGTACAATAATGGGAGGTGGCGGCGGCGGCGGCTGTCGGTCGTGGCGAAGTGGGAGGAAAATCCCTTTGGATTTTCTTTTCTTTTCTTTGCGCCTTTGTTTTCGTTTTGTATTAAACATCGATTTAATAAACTCGTATATACACAAGTCGTTGTGGCCGGCGTTGTTCTTCTTAGTTAGGTTTTAATTTTTTTTTTGAAAGAAATGCAGACAGAAAACCAAAAAAAAAACAAAGGAAAAACTGCTCGAAAGATAAAAAATTGTGAACGGGAAAAACAGAGAAAAAACCGGGAAACATTTTCTTGTCTGTTTTAACATTTTGTATGTGCTCCCCGCATGCACTGGCGGTTGGACATGATGGAAACGCGTTGCCACCATCGTCACGGCTTCTGCCGCAAATAAACTATACACTTTGTGTATCTGAGGCTTGTAAAAATGAATACCATATAGCGCCCCCCTTGTGATAAGGCGGTAGCCAGAGAGCAGGAGGCACACATCAGACTCAGGAGGAGTTGTACGAATATATACGTAACGTATACGTGTATATGGGCTATAGCATCATTGCGCGCACTATACCGACTTTACCGACAAGTTTGCTTTAAGGAGCAAAATTATCTCCCATGGAAAATCCAGTAGATCGTAAATTATTAGTTGTTGTTGTGCGTTAATTTTAAAATAGAATGAATGTGTGTGGTTTCGAGGATTAAAAAAAACAACAGAGAAATGGAAGACAAAAGATACTTTTTCTTTTATTTTGCTTGCGTCAATCTGAAAGAGCACTTGAGGAATTTCAGTTAACTCGTGGGTTTCATAAATTCATCAAATGCATTTTGTGCAATTTGCAATTATTACACGCATCGTCAAGTGGGGGTATTGGGGGCCTGCTGCTGTATGTAGCGTGTCAGTGTGAGATTTCTGATTTGCTTTTGACAGATTTGGAAAAAAATTAGCAAAATTTTGATGGTCGTAGAATACTGCAAAAGAAAATGACTGGGAACACCAACAAGGAAGTATGTATCTGCAACATTTCGCTTCGACAGATTTATCTAAATGCATTTGAGAGCTCTAGTAGTCTGAAACTTGCATAACTAACTCATCGTTAACATTTCCATAGATCAATTCCTGTTTTAGGGCAAATGATTAACTTACCTATGTCTCCAGCAACATTTTATTTAGACGATGTACAATGCCCCAAAATATTTTTAAAATCTGTCTAACAAAGTTCAATGAAAACTTAATTATCTGGCAACATGTTGAAAACTTTAATTGTCTGGCAACATGTTGAGAAGAATAAAAATGTCGCATCTACTGTCATGATTAATAAAATTCTATATTTTTGGGCGACAAAAAGGCACTGGCAACATTTTAGGTGAGTTTAGCAAGCTGGAAACTCATGTAAACATGTTGCTGGAAATAATTACATTTTAGCAATAATCATGGTACTTATATAGGATGATGATGATGATAAAAAATGGCGCCCATACACTTTTAAACTACTTGACCGTTTCGAATAAGCACCAAATCGTCTAGCAACATGTTGACAGGAAAACCAATGGAACACAATGCCAAGAAAAAATAACTATGCAATTGAAATATACCCAAGAACATTTGCAAAGTCCACCGAAACCCAAATTCCGCATCGCAACATGTTGCCAGGCACACTAAATGCCAGAATTAAATCCCCGATTCGCATTTATTTTCAACTCTCCATATAATTCAGCCTTCGCCAACCACAACAACGAACAACAAAACCACGTCCATCCGAATATATCAAACTCTCCATCCCTCTACCCAACACCAGGCGAAATTACTCAAATTCGATTGTTTCCATACGAAAATAATTATATTCCATTTGCCGCAACATAAATCAGAGTGTGCAACAAAAAAAAAAGAACTACTTCAAAAACCGAAATAACAAATATCCTCATCGAAGTCACACAATACGCACGGCATAAAGTGTAGATACATTCAAGCGCCCGAGCCCAATGCATCAATGCAACACGCATGCCACCCAGGACATGCAACAAAATAAAAAAATAAAAAACCCCAATCGCAGAGTCGGCCATATAACAAAGTATGTGCCTACATTTTCAATTCACTTTAAGCCTCCTAAATCTTTTTTCCACAGCCAATCCAAATGCAATTTATAAATGGGCTAACAAAAAAAAAAAACACAACACACACACCGACAACTACAACGAATAACCAATATTATATGCAGAGCAGGCAGCCCGCAACATTTTTTGTCGATTCTTTTTTTCTGTTTGACTTTGTTCCCATATTGAATGGAAATAAATAAAATTCACAAAATGCATGATGCACGAAAAATTGGAGCACGAACAACAACAGAAATCGAAATCGCCACACCACCTCCTATAACATAAATAAATCAATTCGCACTCAATTACAATTCTTTGCTGCTTTTTATTAATTTTTCTCGGATTTGGGATTTTCATTTCTTTCTTTTTGTGGATTGGGTGAAGGGTGACTTTGTTGCGACCTTCCACCAGATGCAAACGAGTATTGGTAGAGGTACTACCGAGATTGTTTTCATGGCAATTTAATTTCACTTTCGGTTCATAAATTTCCCCTGAATCTTGATGCGGCAACTGATTCCTGGATTCGTTCGCTGCTCTCAAAACAAATTGAATTTTCAAATTTGATCGTAATTTATTTATTAGATCTGTAGAGAGTGCGGTGATGCAGCAGCAGCAACAACAGCAGCAGAAGAACACCAATCTGAACGCTGTGGCTTGTACCATTGCCGACGGTATGCAAATTCCAGAAATGAATCCATTGATTGGAAGACGAGAAACAACACGACTCCAGCGCAGCGCTCTTCCTCTCTTAGAAGCTATCCTCGTTTGGGATCACTTCATGTGCATATCCAATTTCTTTGATTTGTGCACCTTTCATGTCCTGCAGTCGTTTCAATCAAGTCCTGGCCCATTCGGTTATTATCCGCATCTTTCAAGGAGATATCCACACGCAGATCGATTCGAATGGTTAGTCAGGTTTCTCGATATCTGTTTTTTACGTTTTTTCTGTTTTGTCGTTGTCGGTCGTCATCATCGTTGCGGCAGCATCAGCATCGTCGTCGTGGGGTACCTTCCCGTTTCGCAGATACATACAGACACACTGCCAGCAGTTCCTTACACTTTGATTGGATTTCTTGTGCCTTGCAACCTTTCGCAGTCACCATCATCATCGTCGAGATACTATTTTATTTTCATGGTTAAATCATTGAATTAACAAAATAAATAAACGAAACCGTCCTGAGACCGAACCCAAAGTGATAATAAAATTCCGCATATGTTTATAAAATGACCAGCGGTATAAAACATTTAATGCAGTTCCACAAATGGCCTATAAACAAAATAGCGCATCTACCTGTTCCGCGGAATGTGACGGTGAAAATCTTAATTTACTCAATTTAGTGCGAGAGTCGTTTGTGTTTCCAATGGGGAAAGTATCTTTTTGGGTTGCTATGCATTTTTTACAGCAAAAAATACATTTTAAGCCAATTTGGTCAAGTAAAGAGCATCTTTCCTATACCGCATCAACCGAAACAAACTTCCCAAACAACATCCGCTATTAGTTTAAGAAATTTACTCCCCCAGCACTGAACTCCAACTCATTATCTTCATACAGATTCAAATATCCCAATAGCCGAACTACGACCTTAGTTCGAAAATCACTTCTCAAAGTATCTATCCCCCTCTACAGGGTATCTGCAATCATTCAACCCGAACTACAGCACTTGCTATCGTACTGACAAAACAGCTAAATGATGGATCACCAATCAGAAAACCCTTCTTAGAGACTCTCCTCCTTTAGATTGTTTTCGTCGTGAAACATCTCTCTTTCCCTATCGCAAATGGCGGTACTTTTCCATCGATTTTCAATAATGCACTCAATGTTTGACTACACCACACAAGAGTGGATATACTGAAGTTATTGATTGTTGTTGAATGTTTCGAAAAGAATAGAGACTGAAATGATTCAGCTGACCTCCTTTTGGTGGAGCAAAAGTGTGCAAAAGGTCCTCTTCACACAACACCTGTCCTTTTAGACAGTCACAGTGCATGTAAAATGTTTAGGAAAACCAAAACGCACTAAAACCATGAACATGCACATCAGGCACACAACACCTAATGGCTGGCATCCGACACAAAAAGATACACGCACTGTCACACCGTATACGGTAATCTTTTGTCGCCTACGGTGACATTTATGTTAAAAGAAACGAATTTTGTGCGTCTAGTCGTATAGCTATACCCTCTCCGACCATAGGGGGTCCGAAAACAACGACTATATGATGATGTTGATGATGGTGATGGTATGCACCACACACCGAATATACGCGCACTTACAGCAACAGCAACAACGAAACCCAACATCCCGACCATTAATCTTGTGCAGTGTTAAATCCACCAAATGACAAACACATGCTCCAAAGATATACAAAAAGAAAGAAAAAAAAAAGAAAAAAACTTTTCAATACATTTTGCCCACCAGATACAATCTATCTGTACATGTAATCAAGGTGAGATACATTTCAATATGCCTCATAAATTTTAGCGTGCGCATTGGATTCAGATTAACCAGACGACGACGACGACGATGACGATGACTATGTATATAATATATACAACGGTCCGAACCGAGCACAACAAACTTCATGGTATACGAAATGGTTTAGTGAAGATCACAACCGGGCCCCCATTTGATGCCCCGACACTTAACACCAATAAATTCACGACAATTTGACAATTATGAGTGTTATTAGTGAAATAGACAATAAATCGTATCGAGGTTTATTGCTGGCAGGGAAATTCTGATCTAGCAACATGTTGCAGATACGACTATCAAATGTGCACGCACTATGTTGTTGGATAGATGTATTTTTCGATGTAATTGCGAAAGGTGAACACCTTGATATGGGTAGGTATGTGTTTGCGAAATGACTATGAGTGCCAGAGGTTTATGCTGAAGGTGGGAGATTAAGATACAGTGAACAGTGAACATGAGCGCCGAGTTTTTTTTGGGTGAGTTTAAATAAAGAACTCAACTGAGAAGGTTTCGTTTTTTTTTTCTTTTAAAATAATAACATGTAATGTAGAAGGTCTGTCTGCTTTAGGGATAGGAGCCTGGAGGGGGATTTCCTCCCATGGAGTGTTTATTATTCAGGAAATCTTGAGAAAAATAAAAGATTAGGTTTCAAAGATGTATTTGGTTAGGGAATCTGTCCAACATGTGGGTATTTGAGAATTTACTCCACTTGGTCACATATTTAGATGGAGGAGATTAGTGGGCTGAGCTATTAGCTGTGATCGGCATCGCACATGGTCCAGATGTGGTCTGCTTTGAATATATTATGTAAAAGGAGAACGTTTACAAGATATATGAGATGAGATATAGAGAGAGATCTAAACACCTACGCCTACGGAGTTGTGTTCAAAGGCAGGTTCGGTTGGAGTGGGGTTATTTATGGAACTAGGGTGTTTTCCTTACAAACGTGTGATGGGGAATCAAACTTGTTTTGTCAAAAGTGGTTAATAAATTAAAGCGTCTTATAAATATTACGAAAATGTCATTCGCCTGATCTGCATCCATTGAAACGCTATTAAGTGAAGTCACAATGAGGAATTGGGTATTCTTTTCAGTATGCGCTTAAATTCGGGCACTCGTTTGAAGAAATTTATCGAGTCTAAGAACTGTTCTCAAGCCACTGCTGTTCCTATTGGAAGATCGCTGAATTTACATGCAAATACATCCAAATATCTGATAGCAACATTCATAATTCGATCAATGCTGAATTTGCTTAGCAACATTTGGTGCTTATTGAACTTGAGTTCAAGATCCAAACTCTTAAGTCGAGTCTAGCAGTCACATGGCATACTGAATAAAATAAAAACGCTTATCAACATAATGTATAATTTCCTTAGCAACATTTCTAGTGGAACACCTTTTTGAGATCTCTACGAAGTTATTGAATAAAGATGCTTTTCGCTGCACATGCAAAAATCAAAGTCACATTTGAATTACTCAATATCTCAGAAACATAAATTATTTGCTTGGCAACATTTATGCAGAGTCACGTTTTTTAATGTTTAGAGATTTAAGTCTTTCGAACTCTAAACGGTAACTTATGCTGTTCTATAATAAGACAGCTTTTTTTGGGAGCTTCAGGGTTGTATTAAAGACAGACGTCTTGAAATTAGCGTAGCAACATTTTCAGTTTTCTAATTAACGTGCTGCAACATTCGTGCATGAATTGGAATTCTGTTTAACTCTTTACATTTGACTCCAACATACATCTGAGGCACAGCAGGAATACAATCCGCTTAATAAAAAGGTTAAATTTACTTAGCAACATTTTGCAATATTTATAAAAATGTTGCTAAAGAACACTTTTTGGTAAACATCGATTATTGACTGTAAGGGACATGCAGGAAGGAACCAAATGTTTAAGAAACACGTTCAATGCTTCCAGCAACATCTTCACCATTCTTTATTGATGATGGAATATCTTTGGAGACATGCTGCTAACAGTAAGTCTTTGAACATGTTAAACCAATAAAAGTGTTAGATCATAAGAACTTTATCACTCAACGACTTTTATTGGGCAACATGTGTATATTCTTTATCCCAAACGAATTAAGTATTCCCCTCAGATAAATGACCTTTTAAAGTTCAAAACGGAAACTATAAAAAGCAAATTCACATCTTCAATTAGGTTAGCAACTTCGTAAAAATGCCTTGCAACATCTGAAATATTTATGGCAACATTTATCGAAATACGACATTCGGAACGTATAAAATCGACATTGAAACGTAAGACGGGTGGCTTCGGTTAAATTTGGTTTGGAAATTTGCAAAAATTCAAAAAAATTAGGACCAAAACGAAATCACACAGAGAGGTTATGTCGGACTACTTTGGAAGGATATAAAAACTTCCAGTCTCTGCTGATATTTATGGCAAAAACATTACACCTCTGATGAAGAAGTCGTAGTTTCATCACAACATTTGCCGCAGCATTTTAAATTTCCAAAAGTCGCGGATATATTTGGTTTACAGACTTTCCACCATGAACCTCCTTGGTAAACACAAGGCCTAGAAGTTTAATAAAATGAAACCTCGCGCCTCTTAAATGCGACGATCAACGAAAAGATACATCTTTTACTGCTGTGGCTGTGAACACTTGAACTTTTTAATTTTCGGTTGCCCCGTTTCAAGATACCTTCACAACATTCGTGCTGAATCGACCGCAATTTGCACTGCATTTATAACATCCCCACAGTAACAGAAAAAATGCCCCTCTCTCCGCCTCACTTCACTTGAATTAAGCGAACACTTATACACTTATCCACGGAGCTAATTAAATTTTGCATACAAAATTCGAAGCAAAAGCCAAGCCTGACATTTAAGATAAGTGCTTCATATAACTACAGCCTCGGGCCAATTTGACGTCATAATTGCTTAAAATATGAGAGCCCATCAAAGACGTTATATTTTTAAAGGAAAAATTAAAAACACTCATCACGAATACTACATGCGTGAATGAAAATGCAATTTTGCAAAAATTCATAAGTCACGAAAGAGTGTCAGAAGAATACATTTCAGCAAAACTGAAAAACACAATATTCCTATACTCGTAGATACGAGTACACACGCAAATACCTACGCCAAGTCGTGGCTGGTGGAAGAATACATAATTTTTTTTATTTTTTTTGTGTTAGTCTGAAGAACCATAATGAGTTGTTAGCCTTAAGCTATGTGCATACCACATTTACTCACAGCACAACACGAACTTGTGGTCTTTCTTATAATTTTGTTCAGTTTTTGTTTTAAAAATAAAAATTAAAACAACAACACCACTAATCGTCTTTAATACACCATCGATGCTCAATATGGCACCCATATTGTTACGCTGGCGGCTCTTTTTTTTTTTGTCGATCTTTTGTTTTTTTTTTTGTTTTTTGTCTTTCAGTCATTTTTAAAATAAAGAAAAGATGGAGTTTGCTTTTTCTTTGGTTTCGCTTCATCTACGACGAATATAATAATATAATTCAATAGAAGAGGAGAGAGAAATCTGGAAAGACAGACATGCAGTATAGATATGGAGAACACATCCAAATGACCCCTTTGGGATTAGAGAATATTTTCTCTCGAAAATATTTCACACACGTTTTTTTGGGTCGGGTTGTTTTTGGGACTTTTGGTCTAAGCCTTCAAAGCGGCGCGACAACAGGCGAGATGAGTTATTTCTGGAAATTCCTTTGGATGCATTGCTCGCGCTATCGCGCTCTATTTGGGATACCTAATCGGGGAAAAATCGAAAAGTATTGGATTACGAATGGAAAAATAGTCCCAGACCTAAAACACAATGCGTCTCCCATGATAAGATTCTTTTTTTTTAATCAGAAAATGTATATCCCTATCCCCGCACACATTGAATAATTACAGGGCTGTCAAATGGAGTGGTCCAGAATATATGTACTGAAAAAACAAAAGCGGATCGTGTCAGGAAAAAAAGGGGAATGAGTATCTTCAAGTCCTTTTTGGAATGGTTGACCCAAACCGAGAGAGATATTTAAAAAAAAAGAGTCGATGTTTTGGTTCGTAGAATGGGGATCTTTTTTTCGTCTATACCTCTGCGTGGTGTTTAACTCTAAGTGGACCTTCGAACAGATGGACAGTTTGGTTTTTGATTCGAAAAGGATTAATGATATTGATTTGTTGATCGGTTTGAGGTTGGACTGATTATAGGTTTGGCCTGGACGTGATTTTGAAACTTGAAATTAAATTTGAAAGATGCTTCTAATTAGGAGGTTTCTAATCGAATCTTCTTCTGATCTTCAAAGTGGTGAAGAGTACATGATGCTGTCAGGTATTTTCTGAAGTCATTGCTATGTACGCCAATGGGTTAAGAAACTTTAACACGCTGACGAGGTTAAGCTGTGCAGTTACGAGGTTCGATGGGACTTTTTGTAGGTAAGCTGCACTCATAGGTGTATGTCAAAAAAGCATTTGAATGGCTAGTGAATGTAGGTTTCTATACTTTAGTTAGGTTAAAAATGATGGAAGCACTTGCAACATGTTAAATCGATTCCAAACGACCGTCTACCCCGTCGGAAAAATATTTATTAATGGTTACAAATCAGCTAGCGTTGAAACTCTTCCTTTCCGTGGACACAGTAGATCACAGTTTGACAGCGTGACTCATCTTAATATCGTCTTATTAATTTTTATTGAGTGCATGCCAGACCTACTGCGTCGTAGCCTAGCTTAAGGAGGCTTGAGCTACACTGAACTAATTGAACAAGTAGAACAAGTAGCCATCGCTTCGCCTAGAAATTGACAGAAAATAACGCCGTTTGACTCGGTTTGTTGCGTGCCGCCAAAGATCGATGTTTTGCCGAGTATCCTGAAATGATTCCTACGCTTTCAAACAATAAAGGTCGAAAAATTCAAAATACACTGCAAAATTGGACTGACAAGCTACAATCCACGCTGCAATTTTAAACGCAAACTTGAAGGTTAAAAAAATGATTCCTGGGGCCATAATCACAACTTAACAAGACTTACAAAAGCCTGTTGAATTTTTCTACAATCAGTGATAACACAAGCATTGAAACCTTGAACCTCTTTGTTAGAAAAAATGCGTTAAATTTAAGAAAAAACCCTTGTATCTTCTGCAAGTGTTTTTCTTTTACATATGATGCTCCATGACCCTTTAAATAAATCCACCAGTGGGTTCTGGAGCCGGCTGAACACGGAATGAATTCCACTTTCATAAAAACGACAAGCGTTCTCTATATACAGATACTCCAACTTGTTACAGATACATGAATTATGCGGCAAAAACGAACTTGACACATCCGAATAGCCAGTTCATAAATAATCGCTCCAAGGTGACGCGATGGTTGCCGATAAGATACCGCCTCTTCACACCAAAATCCCATTCGCACCTTGGTGGTATTTTTCATAAACGTTCACAAAAAATTAACCACCCATCCAAAAACAAAAACACAACATTTTACCAATTCTCCTTAGGGGAATCTTTTCAGCAATTAGATTATCCTTTTGGGCAATCGCGCCTTCAAGTGATTTGAAATGAAACGCGCACCAAGTCTCCCGCAGGTACGACCTCCTCTTACAAATTCCGTGTGCATTTTACACTGAGTCTTCTGTCGCGTCTTTTCAAAATTCACATCATGTTGCTGGGAATCCATAAAGAAGAGAAAAAACCAAACAATACACAAACTGACGAAAACTGTCAACAAAAGCCTTATTCTATAGATACCACCACTACTTGGAGAGTACCTACATCATCATCCATCCCGGAGATCCCTTCTTCGTCGTATACCTTTCTTTCGTTCATTTTTGTGGGCCCCCAACTCACTCGGTGTCGGTAGTGATCCGATTTTAATATTCTAGATAGTAGTTTGTGTGTGATGAATAAATATACCATTCGTTTTACGTTTATTGTTTTGTTAATTGATTATACATTTTCAACGATTGTTATACGCGTGCATCAGGTGGCGCGCCGGCGGAGGGGAGCAGTTCACCGATTTAATTGAAATTTTAAGTGTGTTGCGACAGTGCAGTGCAGGTCGGTGTAGTTTGGGTTTTTTTTTTGTTTGTGAATGTCTGCCCCCTCATCCTTTTACGTGTGCTTTGCATTCTGGTGGGTGATCGCGGTGCGAAAATCATGATTTTTACAGAAGGAGGTAAAAGAAATATTTCAAGAAACGTACCTAAGGTCGTTTGCGATGTACGCGACAGGCCATGCGACAGCCTTGAAGAAGGGATATGGGTATATCGTTGGAATGTGTCTTGTAAAGCATGTGTCACATCGCGGATAGGCTAATACGTGATAGAATACTATGCACATCAACGCTGCTGGCGGAGTGGATAGGTAGGTGGTTTTGTGCCATAGGTAGACGCAGGCTGTAGTCTGACATGCAAATAGTTTTGTTCTAATCACATGTGAAATGAGGGTCTGGATCACCCAGCCGCACGGTACGTGCTCAGGGACAATGATCCAATTCATTCGGCGAAATGCGACTCGTCTACGCGAATGAGATTAGACAGTGCAGACATACCGCCGGTATACCCATTTGAATAAGGGACAACGAACTTTGCGAAGGTAATGTACTTGGGTGCACATTTTTAGTCTCATTTACGATCAAGATGCGCTCACAAAGCCGAAACAGAGGGAGACTTCGGTGTTCCTCTTACCTTTTACTCAAGCCCCTGATCTGCTTTGCGAGGTGGAGATTCTCACTCATGCGAAAGCCTTAAGGAACTTTAGCAAGACCGTCAAAATGGCACGTTAGATACACTTCTTATATAAAAATCGTAGAGGAAAAGTTCAATTGACTGACAATCGAACACATTTAACATCACACAGAGGATATATCTACCAGTGTGGTCAATGGGAACATGCTATACGCAACTTGAGCAATTCATACGCCCTACAGCTTTTTTGTTAGAAATTTAGTTTCGGTTTTTATTCAATTTTGAAGAATTCACTCTCCGAAACAGATCATGACCGTAAACGTCGGCTCACTGGGGTCCTTCAAATATAAACAAACATTCTTTACACAACTTCAAGGCCATTAAAGGTTTTGAAAAATACTACTGAAAGTTAAGCTAAGTCATTGATGGGCTAGCATACTATCAACAGTCGTGTGGTTTGTAACTTTGATAACCCACAGGTTAAAATTTTAAGTTTGATACATACCTAAGTCGGATGAATCATTAAAAAAAAGTAGAAAAGTGTCCTTCTACTGTATTCGAACTTTTCGACTGAACCAAACAATTTTTCTAAACTTCCAATTTGAATCTGAACCACACAACCATCAAAATAGCAAATACACAAACCCACAAAAGTTATGATAAGATAAGATTTCTAATTAGCGTCGAATTTTATTCCGTGCAGCTTAAACTAAGCAGGAAGCATCTTTGACCGTCCAGCTCTTATTTGATTTGATTTCACAAAGCTATAACTAAAAACTAAGCCACCGTGACCCTACAGTTGGGTTAATTGGAACGTATCTAATGCATGAACCTGAGAAATGTTCAAACTTTTACTCAGCGTTTCATTTGACTTCATTTACCTTGAAATATAGGGGGACTATGTGGATTATAATACACTACAATGTACTGGGAAGTTGAGCTAAGTAGGCAATGACAGAGCCAATACATGAACCTGATGGGGGCTTAACAGATATATTTTTAAGCACGGACTAGAATTGAATTTGAGTTTGAATTCCTTTACCAAGACACATAGAGTGCTAATATTGAAAGCAAATAGTAGTACCCAGATATACCTATATGAAAGTAGGCTTCTTTTTCATAATATCCAATGCACGAACCAGATTAATGCGCAAACGCAACTAAATAGAACGAAATGTTCTGCGGTGGACCTGATCCTCATTAGTATTTATTTTGTATACATTTACCATTACAAAAAAATGATGGGATCTTTAACACTGTATCGGACTTTTTTCATAAAATAGCTAAAACACGAACCCGATAGATAGATAGGTTGATCTCTACAGAACTTTGTTGGCATACAAAAGTGGCACAGCTGTAGAGACTACTCCCACAAGCTTTAAAATAGATTCATGCATTCAGTTGACCACAGACCGGGCACTTTAAAATCCGAGACACGAACCATTCACATTGAAATTTTGTCGAATGGAAACCTTATCAAGCCAAGAAAATTTGTGGCGGAAGATAGAGATTAATGGGGGGTCCAAGGGAGCACTCTTTAAAATGGAAAAACGGGCGATTGAAAATTATGATGATATTGTACGTCTTCTAGCAAACTAAGTCGTCTATCGAAAAGGCCACTCTCTTACAAATGAAGTACACCGATGTATGTCTTTCTGACAGCAAAATCATATGCCAGACCACCTCAAGTGTGACAGCCATTAAGGATGTGCATTCATCCCAATGTTAAAGGACCATCCTACCCATTTGTTTTGTAATTCAGCGATAAAAACAGACACCACCTGATGGGCCCTATGACATCCCGATCCCATCCTACATATAACATCCCGTGTTAGATTACACCAAAGCCAGAACTCATTCACAAAACGCAACCGCAATCGAAATCAAATCCGAACCAAACCAAATATTATTACGCCGCAGACAGTTGGCAAATTTGTTCCAACAAATCCAATGACCCATGCACAACAGCCAGACACTTTTTTAGTCCGTTTCATCCGCGTGCAGATACTGACACCTTATACGAAATAAAGTATTGCGGTTACACACTCTACACCGGGAGGTAGATACTGCTGCGCTATCTTCTCTCTGATTGATTGAAAGTTGGGCAAAAAAACAAAACCCACAAAATGCAAATAAAATTCGCTTTACAAAAATATCCATAGATACACATCACGCCATGCTACCGAGTACCCTGCACCAAATTCAACATCAACCTCATGCGAGTATCTAAAGCATATCTTTACGAACTAAAACACACGCAATTCCAAATTACAGTTCGTTTACGTTATCTAGATAAGTTTATCTAAGAAATTAACTTGCGAAAAGATACACACATACTGTTAAATGCACGTTGTGCTCACCCCAAATCTACATCTTGCAGCAAAAACCAAAATAAAAAAAAAGTGTCCCTTGGGACTGCACTTAACTCTTTCATTTTTATCTCGCATTTTCTTTAACATTTCGCCAGCACATTCAAAGCAGATCGAAGGAACAGCACCATCAGATACAAATCTCTCCGCATTACCATTAAATGAATTAAGTTGACCGCTCTCGAAATGCGGGTGATTGTACTATTTTTATATCTTGTTTACTTCTCTCGAATCCTTTTTCACTTTAGATGTGTGTGTGTTTGGTTCCTATATATGCCATTGCTTATCTTTGAGAAAATATCTAAAACTCATTTGATTTGGTCAATTTGATAAAACCCTGCGAGAGCTCGTTGCGGATTCTGTTCGGTCTTGTCCGGGCGCACTATTTGCCTCAGATAGCCAACCGAAGGTAACATTTGACCAGGCTTTATCTTAAAAAGTTAATGGTTTACCGTAAGTTGGGAATAAATCGGCCGCAGATACTCGCCGGGCAAATAATTATGCAACGTAAAAGAACCCGACTTTGATTGTATATGCATCTACAGTGTGTATAGTGAATTACAGAAAGATCTATTGAAAATCCGTAATTGCAAGCAGCGATCATTAATCTTTGCATTCGCGTTGTGCTCGTTTTGGAATGCCAATTGGCTTATGTGCATCTACGACTATACATATGCATATTATCAAATTACTTCGATTTCGATCATGCTGCGCAAAATCACAGATAAGTATGCGCAACACAGCACCGCGACAACAAAGAGCCTAATCCCCGATGCCGATGCATGTACAGACTTCATTATATTCTATCCTTGCGATGTCTGATGTTGCAACAAACTGCCATAGTGTGTTCGCTGTTTCCAAAGTCAACTTTTCAACTTGAGTTGGATTTTCCCTCGCAAACAACAGACGAAAAAAAAACAGTCTAAAGATACAACATAAAAACACCAATCGCCGCAGCTATACAAAAAGTTCTAAAAGTCAAGTCAAGTCTTGCGGCGAAATTGCTTTGATTTTTTGTATTTCACTTGTATTATTTTTCGTATCATTTTTATTTTCGCGCAACAGTTTTTCTTCCTTTTTAAACGATGGACGGGTGAATGGTGGAGAGGTGGAGACAAACAAAAAATCGCACACAAAACCCTCCACAAACCTCCAACGAAATGTTCTGTAACAGTTGGTACGGTTCATGATTTTCAAACAGCTCTAGCCCGATACGGACTGTATGCGGACCTAAACAACAAGGATAATCAGCAACAATTTAGTATTATTGCACTTAAGTATGTAGGGCCAAAAAGGGAGGGAGAATTCTCTTCTCTCTAGCTGATCTCCTCTCGATCGCGCGATCTATTCGGTCGCCTTTGTGTCAAAAGATACAAATTTCCATATCATGATCGAGACAGAATAGAGACGCAGGCGAATGTGTGTATCTGAAAGTGATTTGCAAAATAGGCGCTGAATAGATTGGAGCCATACACCATGGAAATTATCCCAATGACTGGCTCGAGTTTGAGTACACAGTATATGGGGGTTTAGCAGTAGAATGCAAAAGATCGACTTGGCGTTTGGCGGCATAGAACAAAACGAAAACAGTCAAAAGGTATTCAGGTGAAATACATGTACCTATACTATGTGCGGACGGATGAATGTCTAAATGATGTTGAAATAACACTATCTATTGTAGGATAAAAGTCGCTTAAGGTGAGCAAAAATAGCCTCGGGCTAAGCGCTGTGAGTGGATACTTATAGCACTTAGCATATTTGAAATCGGTTCGATCGGTTGGGTTTCAGGAAATCGAAGTCGCTCTTTAGATGGAGTAGGTGCAAAGTCCTTCAGAGAGCACAGTCAAGAGATGGGGATACCGAAGCGAGGATCACTTTTAATTCATCCTACGTTTTGTGGCTTGAAATGTCTGAGTTAGTCGAGCAACAAAGAGTAACAAAGGTCAACTGATCGTGAAGTGATCAATCGAATATCACCGTAGTTGTTACTGCTCAAATTGTGTAGATCACCTTTATTTTGCAGTGCATAGGAGTGGACATAAAAAGCGTGAAGCCTACAGTAATTGATCTGCGATCTTGTCAAGAACTGATCTTGTTGCTTAAAAGGATAAGTGGGAGCCGTTCATATGATGATAACCCACTCTGAGCAACCACAGTATCCAAGATATTTTTCTTGGACGAAGCACACGATCTGTCCTCACAAGAATAAGAGCGATCGTACAAATATCAACATATGAAAAATCACTGCCACTTTACTGACGAGTAACCAAATTTTACTAGAATAAGCTGAATTGAATTTTTGAAGATCGCAAGATATTGATCTTCAAAACCATGGAAGCTTGCTGCGATCTAAAAATGGATCGGTACCCTTCTTCTTTATAGCCCACACTTTTACTGTTTGAGAAAGTTTTTACAGTATAGTTCCACCGTGCAGATCATGTCAATATATTCAAACGGAAGATCAGTTCAACAAGATTTTGATATTTTTGTAGATCACTGTCTAAGGTAGATCGAACATCTGCAGTAAAAGATGCTTTCATATGTAGGTACGCGATCGGGAAATATATTTTTTTTTTTTAATTTTTGCTTTTGCTACCTATAGATATATTTGGCCACAGACGTCACAAGAATTTTATTGATCGCTATAAGATACAAACTACAAACTGGGTCGCTTCCATTTCTTAAGCCTACAGCTGAACATTTGAAGGCCAAAAATCAAAAAAGTAGAAATGTTGCTGCTGCTAAGATTGTTTAGATACATGTTGCTGTTCAAAAAGCTTTAGGAAACGATTAGATATCATTTATCTGTCAAGTACAGAGTTGCATCTTCCGTATCGCTCGATTTAAGATTGCACGAATTTGGACTCATGTTGGTAGCACAAAAGTTCCTATGCCTAAGGCTATGTTTAGATACATGTTGCAAACAAAAGTCTTGAGATATTCTCTGTTCTCTTGTGAAAACCTTGTGCCAGCTTATCAATGAAATTTAATGAAAACCCTCTTCCATTAGAAACAGCTCCCAAACCCGCTGGACTTATTTTAGCAAGTAAATTCCTAAAAATACAAAATATCTCGTTACATTCAACACTCGTTCCTGTTGTTTTATATCACATTCTAACATCGCGCGCCGTCTGCCACTCCTTCTAGGTTATGAACCAATCGATAGTGCCTATCTGCGTCGCATCTAACCTGCATGAGTGGTATCTATGCAAGCAATTTCATCGTTTATACGAAATCCCTCAACCACACATACAAAAGACGCACCAAAAAAATCAACAAAAAAAAAACCAGAGCCTTCCCAAGCCCGAGGAGATTGTACACCATCACCACGCCGGTTCATGACGATGATGATGAAAGAGGAATAAAGTTCCGCGCAACCATCTTGCAACACACTACATCTATCTATGGTTTATTCCCGAGTGCGTTTTCATAGCACCCAAAGCACTGCGCGCTGCTGCTAATCCCCCACATCTGCTGACTGCTGCAACATACAGAAAATGGAAGACCTATACAAATCGATGTGGATGGATATGCTTCGGAATGGATGGATGAGACAAGAATGGCAGAAGCTGCAAAAGCGACGAGGCCCTCTCAAAGGCACCAACAAGAGTGAGTAAATGAGTGCTGCGCGGCTGGGGCGTCCGTCTCCGAAGAAGAAGCTGATGTATACCCGGCGCGTATTCTCGTATACGGAATGCATGTATGAACCAACGTATCTGTTGTTGTACAACACGCGAAACGCAGGAAATTGCAATTCCGCAAAAGTTTCACCAATGTAGATGCGAGATGTTATACAGTAAATGGATGGCGATGGATGATGATGATTTCTATATAGCTATAGATACATTACGGCAAATGTAGAAGCGAGAAATCATTTTGTCCAGCTCACTCTGGTGGGGAGGTTTTCTTTTTATTTTCTTCCCATAATCATCAGTGTATTGGAGAGGAGGAAACATGTCTTTTTTAGTTCTGCGTGCGCCATCTCTTCTCTTGGTGCCCCATCACCATCATCATCATCATCGTCATCATCTGCAGCAGCAGCAGCAGTATAAGCATTCAGAGGAGACGACGACGACGACGACAACGTCAACATCATCATCATCCTGTGCTGACTTTTATGGGCGACCTATGTCTGTATTTATGTCGAGAATCGATTGCATACCAAAGAGATGATATCGCTCGTGCATAAAATGATGGATACACTTACTACCATAGTTGTAGGTATTGGTATGGCTATAGTTGTTTCGAAAACAGATGTAACGCCATTTCGCTATTCCGATTTGGTATAGCTATTGTATATGGGATTTCACGGAAATAGTGAAGTAGAAATTGGCTTTAGTGTGTAGCAACATGTTGCCAGGGTCTATTCAGAAAGTTTTATGTAATAATTTGAAGGAAATTGTGTTTTATGATACTAGGCTGGGTACTTAAGACGGTTTAAAGGAGATTTTCAAGTAAAAAATGGCGTTTGGTGCCTAGCAACATGTTGCCAGAGTCCACTAAAGTTAAACTTATATATATCAAACTAAAATCAAACATTGAAAATGCTAAATTCGGCTTGTATATCAACGTGTTGCAAGAACCATTCACGGATTCTTACGGGGAACTGTAGGTATATGAATCTTATCAACATCGTTCAGTAGAATAAAATACTTTACACAAAGTGCACTCACTTTTCATTTTGAAATATTTACAACGCGATGGAATGGAACGCTACTGTTGGTCTCAGATGCATAAATTCGCTGCATTGATGTAGTAAGGATCGATTTTTCTGTTCTGAAACATTTTTAAAATGGCTGAGATTCTAAGTCTCAAAAATCAGATTTTAAAAGAAATTCGTAACTTTTAGTTTGAGACTAATTATGTAATCAGTTATTGATTTTCCGGCAGCATGTTGCGGGGATATTTACAAAAGATCATTTAATTAAAGCCGACCCAGGGCAATGCTTTTTAAAATGTATCCAAGATATAATGAAATGTGTATGAAGATTATTTCCTAAAATGTAATGTTTGGCAACATGTTGCAGGAAGCTGGCTGGCAGGAAAATTCTAAATGCATCAAATTGCATCGAAATTCACAAACGCGCTCTACATAAAACCAAAGTCCGATTGTTTAAAAATAAAAATTATAAGTGAAAGTCTCCTAACATTCCCTCGCAACATGTTGCACAAAACAAAGCATTTGCCTTAACTGCACTCAGTCTTTCAAACACAAACATTAAACTCCCCTTTCACAAAATGAAATAAAATTCGATTCCACTTACCAGGACTACCTAGGAAGACTGAGGAATATAACCGCCGGGAGGCATCAGCATTTCTAGCGTCTGCAGGCGATGACCATTCTCTTCGACTCCATCGACCTAAAACAAAAACAAAAAAATTAAAATTATTAATTACCATAGCAGTGGGTCTTAACTAATTTTCCACAGTCTACGTTGGTAGGTTCTACATCAGGAGAGTTGAGTGGCAAAATGAGAAACATGATTAATTACGGGCACATTACGAGCGGACGGACAAAACTATACCAGTAGGCATTTTCTGCCACCAATCAAGTTTCAAATGAATTCTACGTGAAATCCAAGAAATAAATCACTAAACAAGCTGTGTGAGTATCTAAATATTTGATCTCGCAACAAGTTCAACTTTTGGTGTTTCTATATCTTTTTTTTTTAGTTTTCCTTCTTGACATATCGTAACAAATTCACTGCGTTACGTTTGTCGTGAATATGATCGATGGACATGAACAGACTGTCGATCGAATAACGATCGAGAGAAATTAATTTCTATTTTCGTGCAAGACATATAGAAACAAAAAATAAAAAATAAAGAAACCGAATGCTATATGATGATCAGATGATCAATGGACGTGGTTACCCATTTAGCCCCATCGGGGCTTGTGGAATTTCTATATTTATCTAAATTGTGACAGGTACGATTTATTAAATTGAAGTGAAGTGTTTATTAGCGCGTTGGGGACACGCAAAGAGATTAGTGCAAAATCAAAAGGTAATAGATACTCGTATATATGCGCGGAAGGAGTAGCTGTTTGGCAGGAATTATTTGGATTTTTTTTTCGCCGATTTGTCTATTTTTAGGTTGCACTGTTTTAGTTGTACTTTGATCAATGAGTTGAGTATCAATGGTGGAGAGCCTTGCTGATTGTGGGGCGATTTAGTATTCTATGTACATGGAGTGTGATTGTTCTTGAGCGAGCAGGAGTAGTGGTTGGAAATTGAGGAAGTTTTTTTGGATTTAAAACCAGATTTTACACAGGGCAACTGATTAAACTTCACAAGTTGTTTGTAGGTACCTAATAAGCTTTGGGGAAAATAGCACATGCGGAAATTCACCTCCTAAAATTTATATTTCAGTTGGTCTACTTTTTACAAAAAACGATTGTGAAATGAGGCCGTAAACGGTACGACAAAAAAACAAACGTGTATCCTATGAGTACCTATAGTGATGATGACTTGGCAGAACGAACTTGGAATCTACAGTGTAAATGTCTACTGTATCCGCACGAAAGGTAGAAACATGTCTTTAAGAATTATTTGTGTTTTCCCGGAGGTTAAACCTGCGCCTGCTGTGCCCACTGGGGACTCCAAATCTTATATGTTGATAAAAGTAAATAAAAGGCTTACCTACTGCTAAATTTTTTTTTTAATCAGATGATTAAAGCATTATTTTCACAAAGTTAGTATTGATGTTGCAGACACATGTTTCCTATTTAAAAAAGACAAACTGCAATTATGTAGTTCAAGACTGTTCTCAAATAAGTGAGCTATAAATTTTGCATACGAGTACATACATATTTTAAACTCTGAAGAAATAAGTATGTCGAAAGATGTTGCAGATACATAATATTTTCATTGTAAATATTTTTCTGCAGAAAATCTTAGAGAATTGAAAAAATGCAACATTGATTGCGAATAAGTTATAACAAGATAAAAAAAACATTTTAAATCCGTTGACTGGAGTAGTTTAATATATTCAAACTTGGGTTGCAGCAGCATGTTGCTGCATCTTCAAAGAATTATGAATCGACTGCGGATAGTCTAAAAGTATCGCAAAACTAATGATTTTTAAAGTACTAGTAGAAGAAAGACTTATTTTTGGTTGATTGGTTGGTTGGCTTCATGTTGCGGCAACATGTTTAGAAGAATTTTTTTTGAATTTCTTAGATCTACCTGCGCTACAATTACAACTCGAAATTTCACACAATTTTATGAAATTTCAGTGAATGTTGCATACGCAATTGGCGCCCAGAATGTAAATAAATACCCAAGAAGACCCATTCCAAACGCGACCTCAAGTCAGCCCAAACTTAAGACCAAAATCCTTTAAGTTATCAACAAAAACAACCACAAAACTTTTCATTTTCATCTTCTGCTAAATAAGGTGAACAAAAAAACATTAAAAATGGAAATTAAAAACAAAAAAATAAACACATTCAACTTAGTATCTAAATAGACAGATGGAATCCTCAAAGGATATCCCAAAGGGGGAAAATTATATAAAAAAAAATAGAAGAAAAACACCTAACAAGAAGAAAAACAATAAATCCTTATTTAGTTCATTCTTTCGCGCCCCGCAGAACTTTGACAAAACTTGAAATTACATTTCTTCTTCCACTTTTTTTTGTATCTCAGAATTATTTCATATATCCTGTTCCTGGGCCATCTAGTGGATTTTTATTTTTACCGTTAATGCGATGGCCCCTAGAGAATTGGTGGGCTGAAACCGCCGACAAAATACGAACTGTTTAGTACCCCATATTATGTAGGTATACAGCGACAGCGACAGTTTTATTTTCCATTAACCGTCGATGGTCGCTGGGGGTGACGCAAGGATGGCGATGGTGGGTAATTTTCCATCATGCAAAATAGAAATAATAATTTTCTTTATTTTCATTTTATTTTCCTTGCGGTGCGCTACCCTACCCTGAAGCGGTTGGCTGTTTTTTCTGTTTTTTTTTCTGCACGATAATGTCTGACTTTAGGTGGGTTAACTCACCTTTATTTAAATTGAGACCGCCTTGTGCAAGCGAGAAATGCACTGGCGAACGCGAAATGTAATCCAATAGTGTTAAATGGGAACAGGGCATAGAAAAAAAGTATGGGGTGGCAGGTTGCTTTTTTTTTATTTATTTAAACTACCCGGAGAGATACATGCGGGGTGTATGAAATAAGAAGGTGGCATTTCCCATCTTTGAAGTTTGTTAATTTTTAATGGAACACCACAGTCATTCCTCGTCTCGATTACCGAGTAAACATATTATTTTTATGCATTATCCGTATTTTTTTTTCCCAGTCAACGTGTCTCCCCACAAAATTAAACAAGCACACAAAAAACAGACGTATCTAACTAAACTGTCACCCTCACGATGACTGTCTCGTATACCCAACCATCAGAGCAAACCCTCGTGTACACCGGGAAAAGGAACAACAACAACAGCAGAAAGAAAATTTTAAAATTGCATTTTTTATGAATTATTATTACACTTTTTATGGAGCGTTTAATATTAAATTTCTCTATTTCACCAGTAGACAATAGGAATGAGGGGGGGCGAATGTGAATAGCGAAAAAAAATACGTTAGCCGACGTAATAATTGGCAATTGCAGTTTTATTCTATGACGATGGCGTGGCTCGTCGGTTATTAAAGAAAGTGTATATTACGCGGTGGATTTTAAAACTGATGGTGGTTTGCCCTATGCTACCCTTCGGAGGGTGTATACTATTTGGAGTTGTTTTTATTGTGAGTAGTGCGATTTGGAGGTGGATACCCGGGGTTGTTGTTATGACAGGGTTAACATTTTAAAATGGGTAACTTATGGGGGTGGTATGGTAATTTGGTGGGATGTTATTTTTGGTTTTGAGTGGCATGTAGTTGAAGAATGCAAAATTACTTGCAAAATTATTTCTTTTCGAATTTGGGGATTCTTCTAACTTTGATTGTTTTACTGCTAAGATCGAAAGGAAATTCAGAACCTTTTCTGGCTATTTTTAACCCTTCGACGTCCTCAAGTTCTTCATGAGCTTGCTTCATGCTTCAGATGTAGTTCGTACTTTTACCGCAAGATGGCATTGCTTTAGGTACTTGAACAACTTGCTCGTGATCGTAAATTAAGCCTAGTGAAATGTTTACTTGTTGTAAATGCACTTTAATTTATTTATTTATTTATTTATTTCATCTTACAAGTACAACTTTTTTTAGATTACTTTGCAATAATTTATTATATAAAAATTAAAGCTATCGATTTACAAATTATAATTTACTTAAGACTACAGATTTACAATGTTCCCTACTCATATTAAAATCAATAAAGTTTTTGTATTTATTATAATTTACGCAAGCCATAGTGATAGGATCATTCCGACCATAATTTGTTCTGTGTCTAGCTGGGATAAAGAAAAATTGTTCCCCAGGTCGAAGAACACGAGAAGGAGCATATAAATAAAATAAAATAATAAAAAAAAACGAACAATCAATGTGACCAGTTAAGGCGTCATTAGCAAGCATTGCGGAATAATATATCTGTCTTTTAGAAAGAGGTTTCAAATTTATTAAGGAACATCTTTCGTCGTAGGTTGGAAGATTATTATTCCAGTCGAACTTTCTTAGAGCATACCTAGTAAACCTTCTTTGAATTTTAAATTACGCCCAAGCCTTTTTGGTCTGTGACTCTACTTAATGTTGTGTTTTGTATACTATATTTAAAAAATATAGGCAACTTTTTTCTACTAAAAGTAAGAACCAAACATTTCTTAATATTAAAATAAAGGCCATTAAGAACACACCAGTAATTTAAACGGTTTAAATCACTTTGTAACGCGCTAAGACATCTGACATACAGTTTATTGCCTTGTAGGTTTTTAGATCATCTGCGTACAAAAGACATTTTGAGCTTCATACAAAAGAGGGTAAGTCATTGATAAAAAGCAGAAAAAGAAGAGGACCAATATGACTTCCTTGGGGAACACCTTAAAAGTTTAAGAAAGCGCGGATCCAATTTTAACAAATAATTGCCAATCCATTTTAAAATACTGTAATGAATTCCGAAAAGTTCAAGTTTGCTTAAAAGAACATTGTGCTGAAGACGATCAAAGGGTTTTGAAAAATCGGTGTAGGTATACAAAAGCTACTTGAAGACGAATTTCAATATTTTCAAGATAGTAATTGGTAAAAATAACCAAGTTTGTAGCGGTTGATCTACCACCTACAAACCCGTGCTGAAGTTCAGAAATATTGTTGCGAACAACTGAGTACTACCCCTTTTAACTGTTGCCTCAAATACTTTGGGAAACAGTTGCAACTTTGCAATAGGTCTATAATTCTCGATACATCTCTTAGAACGTGATTTGAAAATTGGAGATATGTGCGAATATTTCCAACAGTCTAGAAACTCACCAGTATATAGGAATAATTTAAATATAATCCTTAGTGGATCGACTAGGCTAAATTTGCAATTTTTAAAACACATTGGTGGAAAGTTATCGGGTGCTACGCTGATACTCGAATCTAGTAATGATAATTCAGAGAGGATTTCATCATTTGTTAAGGAAATAAAACCTAGGTCAGTTGTTTGCTCAGATTGACCAGAGAAACTGCAATTAATTTGCTCACTAACAAAATTCGACTGGAAAAATTTTGCAAACATGTTACAAATTTCGTTAACATTACTACTAGAAGTACCGTTCAGTGACATACAAGAAGGTATTCCTAGAGATTTCCTTTTAGTATTTAAAAACGACCAGAAAGCTTTAGAATCACATTTTATATTAGTTTCAATGGTTGTAACGCAGTTCTTGTAGACGAACTTCTTTAAAAAAATCATATATGGATTCGCCGTCCAGGCAATTGTTTGAAATACCCTTGGGGCTAAGAAAAATTATGCAATATAATAGAAAAATGTGCAGCAAGATGGCGTTGCTGTAGAGTCTTCCACAGGTACCTATATGATTGATACAAAATAGATGACGTTCTTCAGATTCTTGCAACGAAATACAAAAATATTTCAGATGAAGGTAGGTATCTATGTAGTTTTTACTTCACAGACAGATGGCGTTGCTTAAGATGCCCTAACGGTTATTCATAAGCGCAAAAAAAAGCAAATTGCGTTGCTGAAGATACCGATTGAAATTAAAGATTCATTACCTATCTACCTATCTCCGCAGTGCAATAGAGACATCTAAGTATCTACCTATATTAAGTTCAACTCTTCCTAGACAGATGGCGCTGTTGTAGGTACGTACCTTCATATTAATAGAATGCTCGCGAATATTTTGTTCCGAGTGTTAAGTGGGTATACTTCGCAGTTTTTCGATTATATTCTTGTGAACCTCCCAACAGAAACATAACAAAGTTATAGAGAAAATTGTACCTAGCAGCTATCATTTATCAAAAGAGGTAGGTAGGTACGTAGAATGCAGTTCGTGAAATTCGAAATCAGAAGTTTTGCAAGACAAAGTGGGATTCAATCTTTAATTTCGTTTCTTTTGGCCGGTCGCCCGGAAATCCCGGGGATCCTAGGAATAAATAAATAAATAAATAAATATTTTGGCGCGACAGGTCTATGAGACCCAAGGCCTAGCTTCTCACAAACATTCGTTTTGTGTGGGTTTTCAATTTTTGGGACGAATGGAAGGGATCTACAATTTTACGCCGAGTCCAAACGGCTAACTGAGAAGCTCTTTCATGACAGTTTTACTCTAGGATGTTTGTCAGACGGTCGCGAGAGGTGGCGCAGTGGAAAAAAAACCTTAAGATGTAATTTGGCCCTCTCGGGATTCGAATCTGGAACACCTCGCTTAGTAGCCCAACACACTAGGTACCACTAAGCCACTGCGGAACCTCACAGAAAATCTAACCAGTCAAGGTACCTATCCTTTACCTACATATACCTGGGTGCCGAGTTGGAAAAGTCTCGTTTCTCTAACTTGAAGTGGCTATCTATCTAGGTTAGGTACCTATCATGGTTCATGGGACATAAAAACGTGTATTGCTGACAGCACAATCGCTCCCAAACACTCACAGTCACATTCTACAAAAAATCGTAATCAGATGTCAAACATAGGCACCTTGAATTATTTTGCAATCAGTCCCTACCTATCTAAGCCCAGATCTAAATGGCGCCAACCATTGAGACATCATTACATTGACCTCATTCCGAATTCCCTCGCTTAAAATATATTTCCCTTACCTACTCCCATTAATCAAATCAATCTTTCTGTTGGAATTCCTTAAAATTCTTCAATGATAGGTGAAGATTCACATTCCATACAAATTACAAATTATTTTTGTCTAAACATCGTCTTAAAGAAATATTAACCCGTGGATCCAATAAATTGTTGAAATCGCCCAAAATATAATAACAATAACGACAAATGAATTTAAGATCTAGCCCGCCCTCGAAAATCGAGAAGAAATCAAAACAACCGAAAACGGCGGCCCCCAAAGTATCTAAAAAAGAAATTCACACATAAATCTTCATAACGTCTAGTGCTGCCATTCTGTCTACAAGTGACTGATACGAGAACTAAATCAAAATTCCCCTCCAACCTGCTGGGGTTTCTTCTTCTTGCAGCAAAAAAAAAAACCCGATTGCTGCTGCATACTGTGAAACAAGTTTTGCCATACTCTTGTGAGACACTTCCCCTAAAAAATATCATACTTCTCAACTTGAGGGCAAAGCTGGCTCTTGCTTGGTGTGCGTTCGAAATGAATAAAAAGAACTATACGCGAGTATCTTTTCCATGTGTCTGTTAGAAAGGCGAATGAAAATTGCTATTGCTTTTGAGTTGAGAGTTTTGTTCCCCCCCCCGACCGGGTTTTTGTTGGGAAAAAGAAAGAAAATTGCATTTTTCTTCATCATGCACACACAACGATCCTGTGAAAAGTATCTAATAATGGAATTGCACTTTGTGGCGACCACCACCACCACCACCAGCAGCAGCAGCACTGTCTGTCGGTCTTTCTCTTTTGCACAAACAATTTCATCGCACTTTAATTTTGTGCTTGGAGCGAGGTGCCTCTATACGACAAACCCCGACTTTTGTAGATGGATGGAGCAGCAGAATACCAGAAGAAAAAAAAAATATCTAGGTATATTCAAAAGAGAAATAAATAAATATAAATGAAAATGAGATAACACACAACCGTTCCATCACACATAGGTGGGCAATAGATACGTGTGTAGGCTAGCCACCGCCACCTCATAGATACTATGCGAAAAAAAGAGCCAACACAACACAAAAAATTGCTCATTCGTATTGAAACTTGTGCGAAGAAGTACAAAGTGCACATGGGATAGGTACCCACGTTGTTGGCTGTGGTGTGGCTGTGGGAATGGGTGGGGAGGAGTTGCTGTTTCTCTTCTCTTCTTTTTTTTTATGTATTAACAAGAGAGGTGGGCTTAATTTAAGACCCAACCTGCCATTTTGATATTTGTAATGAGAATGTTTTGTTGTGGAATGGCAAAATGAAGGGGGATAGACAACACACAACACACAACACACTATAGCCATATAAACGACGGAAAATGGTTGTAGGTAGGTTGGTAGGTATGAAGTGGATATATTCACAAATAGATGGCGGGAGCTTAATTGGTGTACTTTAGTGTTTAAACAGATTAAATCGTGTATTTTAGGGAGGAAATTGTTTTTAATATTTATCTTGGGAAAGGAATGCTTCAAGTGTTTGTTAACTGCATACCAATGTTAGGTAGGTAGATATATTTTGAATGGCAGTGGAGTAGCCAAGTCTTACTTGGTGTTGCGATTGAGAGATTATTGCGACCATGTGCTGGTATTAATTGGGGCTTGCATCTTACGCAGGATGAACTGATTGAAAATGAACCTCTCCATTCTTAAAAATGCAATTTTGACAGGAAGCACCTATATCTACCTTTCTTACGATTCAGGAAAGTTTGTTATACCTAAATTAAGACATCCAGAAGCTTTTGCCACTTCTGGCCACTTTCAATGGTTTAAGCCGTAGGTAGGTAGGTATACCTACAGTGGATTAATTTTTCAATAGAATTAAGCCTACCTATAGGTAGGTACCTTCTTTCATCTATATTCTAGAAGGAAATTCGGCTGTCGTAAAATTGAAATACCTATAAAGAATCTTCCAACACATCATTTCATTTTATTCAGTCCGATGAACTAATATTTTTTTAAGTGAATCACAACTCTTTTTTAAAAGATAGGATGTGCCGGATTTACCTCTTCAGCCGCCCTAGGCTATTAGCAAAATTCCGCTTTAAATTCATACCTACAATCATTTTTTTAAAATCAATATGAGCTTCGTATACCTAATTGTTATTTCAGTGCACAATTAAAAACTTGTATACCTAATCAGTTACTCTAGAAACTGGAGATAAATAGGTATTTAAAATACAAATAGGTACAATAATACAAAATTCGAGACATAGGTACAGTAGGTAGGAACTTTAAAAAAAAACTGTCTTCGCGCCTTTTGTTGGGCGAATGCGTCGATTAGATTAGTCAAAATTTAGGGCTGTCAATATTTGAGCTTTAATGTTGAGAAGCATCAAACTATTTAATCGTGTTTCTAATATCGCCGACCTTAAACAATTTTCTATACAATTTAAAGACGAAAAGCTACGCTCGGAACTGCAGTTTGTAACAGGCATGCAATTTGATAATCTGTACGAGATGTCTATGTTCGGAAATACAGATGTCAGATCGTGTTCACGTATGTTTTGACGAGGAATCTTTCTCAAAACCTTTATTTTTGCAGTATATGATTTCTCGGAATAAATTCTTATAGAGACGAAAAAAGAGAAAAATTTGCCGCCGTTAAATTTTGCCGCCCTAGGTTTCAGCCTAGTTAGCCTAATGGTAAATCCGGCACTGCAGATAGGTGTAGGTCCTCGCTACGAAAGACCGACTGTAAAATGATCTTAACTTTGTGTCTGGTTTTAGTTAACAGTTTTTTTTTGGGATTTAGTATTTTGAGAATAGGTGCAACGCTGATACCTATTACTACAAAGCACATTCCGGAGGTCGACTAATTTTTCGGTTTCTGTGCATCGCCCATTATAGGAGATAATTTTGCTTTTTAGGGCGTCAATCGTTGGCATCGAGCAGCAACAATGTCCTAAGTTGTCAAATGTAATTTTGTACCTTTTATTGATGTAGGTATCCCACTCGCAAGGTGACCGTTGCGATTATTTTACATTATTTTAAATGACACATTTTTAAATGGTTGCAGGTATCCTACTAAAATCAAATCATGGCGAAAAAGGACAAAACTGACTTCAAAATGCGTGCTGTAGACCTGTTTCCTTTATTTGACAAGTTGGCACCAATACAGGGAAAGGTATTCGACATCGACTGTTTAAACAATCACTTAAACCTTAAAGGATTCGAACGACGAATAGGTGAGCGATAAAGTTCGAAATAGCTTTAACTCCAAACCAAACAGTAAATCTTTGTTGGCGTCAATTTTTAGATTGAGTCTTGTAAGGACAGTGTCAATATCGCAGGCAATTTTCCGATACTATCTCTGAAGAGCATGAACATATTTTGACTGTCACCCGATGTCCACATCTATCAAGCGGCGCTCATCTCATACCTAGATCCAAATCCCACAGACGCAACTTTTTGAAAAGAGACATTCAATTTATTCTGCATCAGAGGTCGCACAAGGTGGTCCCTAACTATTGAGCGGTTAGTCCTTTGCAGATATTATTTTCTGTAGCAGATGAAGTTCATGTCGACTTCTACGGCTTTGTCAATAATGCATTTAGCACATTTTTTTTAGGATTCCCATGCCTAAATGGCTGACACTGCGACCTAAAAGATCAATTGTATTTTTTAAGCATACCTACTCTGTGACCTGTGAGTGTCAAAACTTTTAAACAACTCGAGATAACAGACTTTTTAGAGAACATTGGAACAAAACCAATATAATCACGGTAGACGAACTTCAAGGAAATCAAAAGCTGATACAAGGAAAAATATGGAAATACCTACATATAGTTGCTGAAACAGAACCATATAAAACTCTAAGCCTAGCTTCTCATAACCAATCGCTTGTTTGATTTTTTTCTTTTGCAACTTAACCAAGGACGGAGAGAATGCAGTTCCCCTGTGCAATTCAAATATTGCATCCTTTTTACGTTCGAGGATCTTTCAAATCGAAAATGTTGCCAAGAGTTTCTTCGGCAACATATTATGACAGTGAAAGACTTGAAGTTGCAGCTAGGTATTAACTTTCTAAAGACCCTGTTTGAGGAACGAGTAAATCAAATGCCGTAGCCAGTAATCTTTGTATGACTGAATGTTTCCTTTAAATTGTTCTCTGTCTAAAGCCCTCGTTGGGCGAATCAATGTATGCATAGATTTTTGGACATTCGTGAGAAATATACTCCGCCTCACTTTTGGAATTGTTAAATAAAAAATCGGATAGTAACATACGACTGAAGGGATTTCCAAAGGGTTCTTTTCTATAGTCCTATCTTTACCAGTTTTGGGTGGTGCTTTGTAGTTAAATGTTCAAAGATGTCGCATACTCTATAAATTAAAAAGTTATCATACTTCAGGGCAATATTGTTCATTCAATTTTACATTTACTCTTACCTATTAGCGTACATCATCTTATTGATTAAGCGACGGCGTTCCGACAAAATGTGAATATTTTCGCTCGCTGTAAAAGGTGAAGAGCTGCATGTGCTTCGCTCTCATGATTGTCACAATTTACAAGATAAGCTTCTTAGTACTAACAATAATTCAATCAGCTTATTCTGGGGCTATCCAAAAGACGCCTATATCTTATGGCACGGAATCAACGGAAGGTCTTGGAAGACAAGTTGGAGACATTTGTTGAAAGTGACCAGGCTTTGGAAGCAAGGACAGCAAGTAGCGCCACCACGTTAAGTAGCTATTTTGGTGATTCTCATACGATATTTTTAAGCCTCATAATGACTATCTACGGATAAATGATGGCTAATAAGTTAAAGACCGATTAGCTAGAGATATGTTTACAGAGGTTGAATAGTATACAACATGAAACTTCTCTGACGTATATAGGAGCACATGTTGACCATCTCTCTCTCTCCAATTTTTTCAATCAACAAGGAAATATACACAAAAAAACCATGTTAGATCCCATGAAGCTCTGTCAGCATTTTTAACGAAAAATCTGTCATCCGAACAAATCGGTTTCAAACATTATTCCTTAATTAATTTCGGCATTAGAGGTATCCATTTATAAATTCTCTAGGTAGGTAGGTTGTAAGAGAATATTGTGATAATGTTGCTGATTTTTACAAGTAGCAGTTCTATATATTAATTTAAGGAAGTTTTTTCTGTGCTAAAGACGGGCCACCGACGGGAATTAAATTAAGTCTCATAAATGATTTTTCATTACTGTTCGAAAGGTTGAAAAATTGTCTTTCTATATAGGTACTCCTAGGTAAAACTTTAACATCACCCTAAACACTTGAACATAAATGGCGACTGTTAGCTCAAGGAATGTACAACACGCCTTTTAAAATCATTTAATTTAAAAACTCTTTAGCACTGAAATAAAAAGGTATGCAGACACAGTCACCATATACAACTACAACCGTGGACTACTGAACACCTCCTCCATAACTATTTACGCAATTCATTGTACTATTGCTAGACTTATCACATCAACATTATTATTTTACGATTTCCAACTACCTATTTACAAATTTCTACGAATATTCCAGTTGATAGAAAAACATAAAAACCCCCATTAAAGAGTTAAGCCTTCTACGAACATCATGACTCACGTCCATCACATGCTCCATATATACCCAACCCATATACCTACTGGCGATATCTTTTAGTCCAAAAACACCTTGCACGTCATTCAATCTCAAATGAAATAAATACTCCCAACTAAGTCCCCAAAACCCCACTAGGTAAACATAGTATCCAGTTGCCATTACTCGATATCTAATCAACATTTATTATAAAAGCCCACCCAACTGAAACCCAAAACAAAAAAAAAAAATCTCTATTCGACATTCGTAATACTTTTAATCCCTAGTCCTGAATTTTATCAATAAAACAATTTTCTCTGTCAAATCACGCACCTAAGCCCGCTTCCTTTCAATCTAATCATATCTTCAAATCACTGTCAACAGGCGCTCCAAATACTCCAAGAGCCTCATAGTTTGTGCTTCGTTTTTTTTTGTCAGTTACTAACTGCAATGTAATACATTACATTAAGTAATGTAATTAACCCCAGTCAACAATCAGTTCATCACAATGTGCACCGCATAGTGTATGACATTATGGAACCAAACATTAAATGACAAATGGCGCTAAGTAAAACATTACAATATGAATGACTCTGATTCTTGGCATTTTAAGTCCAGATCCAGTGGCCCTGATAACAGAAAATATTTTCCCTCTTCAACTATCTGCGGCCGAGTTGGAGTTCTTCTTCACTACATGCCATTCGTCTATATACTATATGTAGAGAAAATTAGGTCCCGTGAATTGGAGTAGAGTAGATATTGCATTTTCAGGGTATGGAGTAGGGTTCCTCCGCAATGTGAAGTGCCCATCCATTTCCAAAGCAGGCAGACGCGCGATGAGGAAAACGCAACCAGATAAAATTGTTTCGGAAAAGTGACATTTGAAATGATTTATCACCCGCCACCGAGGCGATAAAAATATTCTACTACTCGAGTTTGAATGGGAGGGTGTGAGGATCGCGAGGGGCACAGATATAGAGTGTAGAGAGGACACTTTGTTTTATAAAAATAAATTTTCAACAAAAAAAAAATATGAATTGAAGGCCACCATTGGGGGAGGTTAATGCGATGACACGAACATCGAAAGTGTTATCAATGCGGAGAGAGGTTCGGATTTATTTTCTGACTGAAAAAGAGCATTTTTCTTACGATTTTCAAAATGTCCTCTTCTAGGGAAATTATAAATCAAGTGAGTCTGATTTTTGATTGGAGAGAGGTTCAAAGAAGGCTTCCCCTCTTGGATTTACTGGATTTTTCGATAGTTTTATCAGTTTTTAATTTGTCCTAGGTTAAAAAATGAAAGATATACTTGAACTCTCATCCCATCTATCTCTGGCGACTAGCAACATCTCTGGCGATCTAGCAAACTTCGTCTTCAAAAATTAAAAAGAGGATATTAAAACAAAAAAAAAAGGCCTATGGTTCTTTATTTGACATCCGACATCGAATAATTATTACTTTTCTAACATTTCAGAAACTGTAAAGCTGACAGTAGCAAGATTCTAAAAATTGAAATGTTGCTAGAAATATTTTAAATTCTGCAGTATACCTGGATTTACATTATTGGGTTAAATGTGGTCCAAGGCCGTAGGTTAAACATAAATATGAATTAAATTGGAGTGCTGTTTAAAATATTTGCATTTTCAACATGTTGCGCTACAAAACTCACTCATATCTGAGCTCACTGTCAGCCAACAAGAGGCTTTTAAGAAAAGTTTATTATTTCGAGTCAATATAGGGTCGCTGTTAAAGCGTAAAAGGTTCTCGGAAAAATAAAATTTGCAAAGAGCGGCTCTAGCAACATGTTGCTCAATATTTTACTTAGGTACAACCATTTTGTAATTGATTGTGAACCGCAAAAACATCTGTTATGGAATTTACTCTAACAAAAATCCAGCAACATGTTTCTATTACGTTTGCAACATCTTTGAAATGTTAAGTTTTTAAATTTCAATGCAGAAAATTAATAAATTAATATATAGTATACAATAATATAATATACCGAGTATTATGCTTCCGATATTTGTATACATCTAGGTATGCAACAAATTATGTACATAGTGCATGTTCAGTAAACTCTAATTTAGGCAGCATCATGTTGCCGACATTTATTATGAAATTTTTTATTAAATACCTTTTCAAATATGCCGACGGAACAACCAGCAAATACAACATTCCTATCTCTTACCACAAACCAAACTCCCAGCTTAGTTGCAACATATCCCTGCAACACCGAGTCTCCTAAAATCATGAAAAAATAGTCCATCTGAGGAATATCTGTATTTTTTATTTAAATAAATCTCCTGCACGGGCAATTAAACTAAACCTTTCAAGAGGCAATTCAAATCTATGCTTTCAGCACATGCCAGCCTCATAAACCTTATAAACACTCTGCCATCGTTTTTTTTTGTCCGAAATTTGTTTATGGATAAATTTCCAACCTTTCAACATCTCCCTCCACACATAGCAATAGCACACACAAGTACAAAGCGCAGCCATTCTGATAAATGCATCTAGATACACCTTTAAATTTGAAAACCAACCCCTAAACAACCCGTTTTGTATTAGCACGTGTACTAGAGCTCGTCTGCGTTGTCATGACATCGTTAGCGCCCGCTGTTAGCCTGACGTATGTGCAAGTTTAAGTTCGTGTTTGAAAATAAAACACGATATAGTCCTTCCTTCCCCAACCTGTGTGTTTGTGTGTATCCATTCCATTCAATTCCTTTGTTGCTTCAGATAAAAGCAACAATTTCGCTGCATTTGCACCAAACTTAAAAGGAAGTGCAATGACAAAGCGGCACAAAAAAAAAAAGCAAACACATACACAGTATCCTCTCTCTCTGCCCAGACCCTATTCTCTGTCCAGCTCTTTATTACATTAGGGTTTTCGCCATTATTCCATAACCCCGAAAAGCTTTTCCATTTCATTTTTAAACCAATCCCATTTTTGCTGGCACTGGAAAAAGGATATAACAGTGAGAACGAAAAAAAAAAAAAACACCACAACGACACAAAAATCCATGCAGCAGACTAACTTGGTAAGGGAAATACTGAATTTTTTTTTTTGCTTTCTGTTTGCAACCCTTCTGATGCAGCCGCATATGTGCAGCAGTGTGGGATACTTTTCTTTTTTTGCTTACTGGAAAAATCCTGCTGGCGAAATTCGCATTTTGCATTTATACCTCATGCTCAAACTCGTCGCTCGGTAGAGTGAGCATTTTTCCGGGTGACCAGTGGTTTTTTAGCCAACATTTTTCGCAGCTCCACTACTGATACTGATAGCCACATATATAATGTATTTTTTTTGCATTTTTTTGTTGGTAAAAAAATTAAATACGTAAATTTATATTTATAAAAATATATATTTATAATTTTCTGTGGGATTTTGGGTTCCGATTACTAATTAGGATATTAATCTGTCAGGTTTTATGACCGCTAACCAAACGTGTGCTGGTTGCAAAAACCCCAACCCGGTTGTGTGGAAAGTTTTACAAAATTCAACCATCAGGAAAAAAAATAGGTATATGACGGGGACATGTTGAAAGTACGGGTAGTAGCTTCAGCGGGATAATGGAATTAAAGTTCAGTGAGATAAAAAGGCACCGAAAGGATTAAATTTCAATGAAATTATTGCATTTTTTTGCCAGCGCTGAATGGCGATAAACATTGGACATCAGAGAGCCACATATATTTATTTTGTCGGAATGGATTAGGAGCGAACAACCAAACCGATATCGCGATTAACCTAGTTCGATGGCAGATTTATCAATTCTTTATTAGTTTAAAAAAAAATCGCAGATTTTACTCAACTGCCATGCATAAAAAACATGATTAAATCATCTTTTTTAAGCAACATAAATTTCAGTGCAAGAATGTGAGCAACTGTGTATATCAACACCAAGCAACATTTCTGTCGGTCATGCTAGAACAACCTAGAAGAACCTAAAATAAGCACGTTTTAAATAATTACGTGGCATTAGGTCCATACGAGAAGAATAGGTAATTTTACAAGCCATTAAGAGCGAGGTTTTTGCATCATATATTCTAGCAACATCTTCTAAAATGTATCGGTAGTTAAAACGCAAAGAAATGGTCATCACTTTTTCTGTAACTAGTTGTAATACTGTTTTGAACAACAAAATACCATGTTCCCCATTCAAGTTTCTAAACAAATTAGAAAAAATACACCTAACAAAATACCAGCAACATATTCCTATCTGACTTGCAACATGTTAGATTCGCTATTTTTGCTATCAATTTGCAATTCAAATCCTTTTCAATACAAGGGATAGGATGTTTATTATCTATGACTTCAAAAAATGTCTGGCAACATGTTGATAAACATTTCAACAGAATTTAAGGTTAAATTGTTGTGCAAAGAATGTGGAGGACAACGTAATATGCAAAAAATGATTTGAAGAGTCCTGCAATTCTCTCTAAATTTGCTAAGAAACATGCTGATAAGCTCTTCAGCAACTCATGTTTTTGCATCATGATGCCAATGCAGTTGAATGCCTTCTCTGAAAGCTTAGCAACCACAATAAAATGAAAAACTCTCAATAGAATTCTGCGGTCCAGTCTCTTCAAAATGTAAGCCCCAAAATCACATGCGACGGATGACAGATGAGATACCCTCCAATAAAACAAATCACATACAAATTTGTCCCGAAAATGATCGGCTCGTGCAAACCGGACGGACGGCTACATGTGCCACCCAAAACAATTCAAGAAACACAAATACGAGTAAGTAATCCCCATCACTCCCACTCGCAGATCAGTCCATAAAAGCAAAGTGTCCAGCGCTCGCCGTTACAACTCTTGAATGGGACAACAGTTTTGCGTGCTCTGCGCTGAGATGTCGTTTCTCATTTTTCAAACGCAGTCACAAGAAGGAAACGAAAAAACGAAGGCTGACTAAATTTGTATTTTTTTTCTCGGTTCCAAAGGTGCATGAACTCATCGGACGCGCGTGGTGCTGGTGCATCGGGCTCAGCTCATACCACACACACACTCACTACATCGGGATGCTTAAGTTTATTGTCGCCATCAAAAGTGATCAGTAATCCGCCACCACCTACGCTCGGTGCTGTCATTTGCTTATACGTGTATATTAGTCATACAAAGGCCTGCTCTCAGACTGCGTCTGGAAGAGAGAGTGGCCAGCATTCGAGGTGGACGCGCATCCCAAAGGCGCACTGTAGCCAGGGGATAAGAAAAAAAGAATCATCACAGATACGACACCGAGAACGTAATGGGTGTGTGTGGGAACAGGATACGGATACCAGTGGCCATACGATACTATTGCTGATGCTGCATGCATCACATTTGGGAGACAGTGTCAGTGTCCGTCCAGTGCCCAGTGTCGTCTGCCTTTTGTATAGTGTGTCGTCGTTTTTTTTGTGCAGACAGGGGGTAGAGTTTTGCATTTTGTTCGATGTTCTTTCTTGTTGATGTGTCCAAGAGATTGCCGATCAACATGTTGCCAAAGGAAGGTTTCAATTCCAGTTTCAGTTACACACCACACGTTCAATGATCTCTGCAATACGATATGTCACCACATGTGACACATTGTGTCTTGTGGCAAGGTGTGGAGCACACTCGAATACTCTGCCGCTGCGGGTCGCGTTCAATCAAGATTGCTCACCACCGCCGACGACCGATGGCCGCGAGAGCTTGATGGAGAGCGAAAAGAGGTCGCTAGATGTCAGGGTTTTTGATTAATTTGCCCGAATTACAACACACACATACACTCGCCAGTGATGTGTCTTTTTTTTTGACAACGAGGACCACCGCTTGTCGCGTACTCAATTAGCACGTGTCACCATAAGGTCAGCGAGACGCCCAGACGGGGAACTCTCTATTGTCTGATCGAACAGGGTTGCATACACAGGGTGTTGTGGATATCGTAAATATAACTGCTGCTGATGCCGCGCCGCCACTGTCCTATAAAGGGGGCATTATGCGCGACGCATTCAACTGTGCACCTCGGCCACCATTGTGTGTGAACGCCACCATTGTGTTTCAGCTTGGGTTCGGTTCGAAAATGTGGCGGATATTTGAATTTGAGTTTTGCCGTTTGTGTTGGGCGCGTATAGCGAAATCAATGATGCGCGAATTGCCACTCTATACGGAATGGCTTCGGATTCGGTGAGTGGTTGTGTTTGGGAAAAAATGGAGACGACCGACACGCGGGTGGATGGGCTATGAATGAATGAATGACATGACATGACGGTTGAGTGAGCGAGGGCAGCCAATTTAAAATCACACTTTGTTTGTTTGCTGTTTCTTTTGTGTGTACCTAACCTACCTATATACTTTACGTGAAAATTGGGCTTTTTATTAGGTTTTGATTGGTGAAATGGTCTCACCGGTTTTGTGTTTTCTGTTTCGGTCTGAGGTGCTATATGAAGTGGATATTAGGTGCGAGATTGCTCGCTCAATTTTATAGTGAATAAATAATTTGGCGGTGGATTTGGAATAGAAATTTAGGCGGTAGCTACGGTAATTGGCGTTGCTTAATTGCCCTTGACTTTGTTTATATTTTTGAACCGAAATAAACGCAATATTTTGGACTGGGATAAGTTGAGCAACATTTTGAAATGAGTTCTAGTACTCATTTGCTGCTAATTATTTGACAGGGGTGCCCAACTGTAGAAGAGATTAGTTGTAAAATACATGTCTACTCACTTTTATTCGTTGTAAAAAGACAGCAACATGTTGCTACCATAATGTTTTGCACATGTTTGATACAACATTTGCAAATATATTCAGCAGAGGTTATAGGGAAATGATTTCCACTGATTTGCCTTTAAAATGATGAACATTTGCATATGCAACATGTTGCTAAGGAACTGGAGGCAACGGCATCGATCGTATATGATTGAGTTTGAACTATACAAGTTTGCTCATGAGGGGGAAAACTGATTTTTGCCGCCAATTTAAAAGTCAAACTCCCGGCAACATGTTGCAAAGCGAATTTATCTTGTATCAGAGCTTTTGAAATTATTATTGGATGTAGTTAGTTTGGCAACATGTATCTAAGGCGTTAAGCCAAGGTTTTGTATCAAAAATATCTGTGCCTCATACTCCGTTTGTTAAACATCCAAACTAAGCAACATGTTGCTAAGAATTTTCTAAATATTAAAAGTGTTACCAAGTACAATCTGTTACGCATGTAAAAATTAAAATCTGATGAATTTCCACGCATCTTATACACGATGACTAAATATGTAAGGGAATGTTGCCGGATTCATCTTCTCAAAAGCCCACACAAAGTAGAGTCGCCAGGGCAGTTTGAACCCAAATTCTTTGAAGGCGAATGAGACTCCGTATCATATCTGACTCAGTTGTGCAGAATTTCCGCAAATACCTCCGCTTCGGTGTGGTTTGGTGCGGACTTATAATTTATTACTTTTTCTTTGTTAAATACCGCAGGGACATTGACTTTTGACTCTTGCGCCAGTCATCCAGTTCAGTCGTAGGTTGGGGCCTCCCAAAGCAACTTTCAGAGAAGATGTCACTCCAAACTGTCGCTGAATGCACTCTATCCAAAATTAAGCTTCTGCGCCTCAGCGGCGGCGATTTTAATATCACAACAATCGCCCGTATGCATGCGGTGAATTAAATATATCGACCACTGTTCCTCTATCCGGTATACCTACTCCTTTTTTTAACTTTCTCGCATTACGTAGTAAGAGAAAGGTATTGTAATCGTACAAAAAATCGAACTCGAGATTTTAATCAAATCTAACATTACGATGATAGAGGAACTCAAAAAAGTGGGTCTCGCAATTCTGTCCGTCTGTCCGTCTGTCCGTCTGTCCGTCTGTCCGTCTGTCCGTCTGTCCGTCTGTCCGTCTGTCCGTCTGTCCGTCTGTCCGTCCTTCCCGAGCTCCACAGCGCAAACGGCTGGACGGATTTCTTTCAAACTTCGGATTTGGAGTTGGTGGGCTTACAGTTCGGGGCCACTTTTTTTTTTGCACGTTAAGTGTTGCCGTTCTAACGGTATTCAGCAATTTTGAGTTTCTCGAAAACGGCTCTAACGATTTCAACCAAAATTGATATTTGGGCTTAAGTAGGTGTAACTAAGATGGCTGCATACCCAGTTTTTCGCAGAAAAATCGAATAACGGTAATATTGAAAATTGGTCATATCTCAAAAACGGTTGAAACTATTTCGACAAAAATTCATATTTAAGGTAATACGGTTATTCCCAACATGATGGCAAACTCAGTTTTTCCCTAAATTATCGTTCAACGGACTATTTTGGAAACATTTTGTTTCTTAAGACTTTATTTAATTATGGTTTACTTGAAAACGGCTTTAACGATTTTAACCAAAATGTATACTTGCTCAACGCTACATGGGGTGAACATGGCTGCATACCCAGTTTTTGGCTAAAAAGTCGAATAACGGTACTTTTGAAAAGTGGCCCTATCTCGAAAACGGTCAATACGATTGCAACAAAAATTAATTTTGTATGTAATATGGTCATTCCTAACATAATAGAAAACTCAGTTTTTCTCTAAATTGTCTATAATCGATTTTTGAAAAAAGGCATATTTTGAGAATTTGGTTTTTTATATTTTTACCTACATGAAAACGGCCAAAGCGATTTTGACCAAAATGCATACTTGGAGTAAAATTTACGTTTTTAACATTATTGCGTCCTTCATTTTCGATTCTAAGAAACGCTGATTTTGAAAACTGTTCATATCTCGAAAACGCCATTTTCGATTTGGATAAAACCTTAAAAACCAAGTAAAACTAACATCCTGAACAATACCCTATACTCAGTTTTTAGCTAAATAGTTGAGCAAGATTATTTTTCGAACTAAACTTTAAAATATTTGTTACTACTTTGTACGCATTATTTTCCAAAATCAGCTTTAAAGATTTTGACTAAAATGCTTATTTACGATAACATAGGTATTCTTAATTAAACCCCATTCTTAGAGAAATGCAAATAATGCCGTCTTATAAACATTACCGCACTACCAGTGAAAATGCAATCAACTACTAGAAACTTCTTTTTAGCAAATATTTCCCACTTCTTCTTTTTTCAACCATATTTATCATGAACCTTGGAATAATTCCAACCAATTCGAGTCTACACTATCAGAAACCCGCACTTCATTTACCCCCAAACACGTGTAAATTCAAAACCAAATCTCTGAATTCTTACATCACAAACCCTACTTCGAGTCATGGCCATACCTACCAGCATCACCAATTTGAAAAATCTGGTTTTATAGCCTATAAACAAGAATAAAAGAAAAATAAACCAACCAAACTGATGATATGAACGAGAAAGTTTCGTGCGATCCAGTCGTGCACTTTATTCTTTTTTGAAATTCGTCCGTTTGACGGTCACGTGACCCTCATAAATCACAGAATTAATGTTACGTGAAATGGTGTGTGCGAGAGCATACTCCTCTATATACCCATGTGGACGTATGCACCCTGTGTATATACGTATACATCGCTGGCCAAACAATCAATGCAAGTAGACGTCCTGCAAGTCAGCTCAGCGTGAGTACTTTCCCTGGACGATGAGGCTTTCGGCAATGTAGCCGCCTACCCGAGGGGTGAAATAAATAAATAATGGCCAAACATAAGAGCGCAAAAAAAAGAAAACTCGGAAAAACCATGCGGGAACTCATCGTGGATTTCATCGATTATCCCTACAGGATTATGAGAAATAAATTTGCGCAAATGAAACACCTCAAAAAATGGATAAGAAAGGACCCGTATTTAAAATGCCCTTGCTGTCATTATCTGACAGAAATTGTTTCAATGGTCGTTAACCTTGACTCATGGAAGTGATCCACAAAAAAAAAGGAGACACAGTCAATGCCGCCGCCATTGACACGAAGCGGAAGCCGAAGCGTGCTATACCAACCCCCAAAGCAGTGTTTATATTGTTTTTAATAAAAGTAACAGTTATTGCTTCCCGCATTTCATTTACTGTTTTGTGAACTGTCGTATCCTTTTTTAGAAACTGTCGGCACAGCATATGCTCCGCTCCGCACCAACATTGACACCAAAATCTGTTGTTACCCTTTTTGCCTCGTTACTATTTGTTTGGGTTTTTTTTTCTCACTTTTGTCGGATTTTTTTGTTGCCGGAACGGAACCGGCTGGTGCCTCGGTTTTACGATACAATCCGCACTCATACACAGGCGGGAAATAAAGCTCATTTTCATAGGCCATAAATATCGTAAGGTAAATCTTTATCGTATATCGTAAAAATGTTGGTAACCTACAAGCAGTTAAATCCGCCACCAAAGGGATAACCAAACAGACTCACATACACACGCAGATCATATAGATGCAGGGGGAGAGCAGGAGAGCAGGAGTCACAAGAAATATAGGACAAAAATTGGAAAAAGGACGAATACCTATTTGCTAGATTTATTTTTTGTTTGTTTCTTGTTTGGTTTTTGTTTTCCTGTTTCGGATTATATTGTGATTTTGAAATGGTTTGATTTTTGATACATGCAGATATACCAAGGTAGGTTCATATCTTCAAGCACTTAAGTGTACCTAATGAGACATTGCATGGAACTGACGTGAATTTGACACATCGACAGGAGTTCGGTAGGCTTTATTATTTTGGTTTAGTCGTCAAAAAGATACGTACCTATTTTTATGGGCATTGCCTGTTGCTATGGTGCCAGATGTGCTCCCCGACGGAGGTACCCAATTGCCGACGGTAATTTGCATATGTCGGGTTGATATGCTTTTCAATCACTAAGGCAGATAGGCATGGTAAAGGCGCACCAAGAGCTTTGGGTAACATTTAAAACCTCTCAAAGGTCCTCAACAAAGTTGCAGTAACGACTTGCTATACATTTTAGCACACATATCCACGAAGACCAGGGGAGCCTTGTTTGCAAATTTTATCAAAAGAAGCGCCCGTGTCTGGCTTCATCCTAGATAAGTTGACTAGAGATTGTAATGCTTACATCTCAGCTAGTCTAGGTACGTAAGCCAACATGTCGCTTGTTGCAAGTTCTAAGAATAATAGCTCGTATATAGAGCTGTAAGAGTATAGCAGATTAAAGGCTTAATGACCATCTTAGGCTCTTCAATGGTTTAAGACATTCGGCAGCTTAGCTAAAGGCCTTTGAAAATTGAATTGAAGACAGAAAACACGCTCTTCCTTCAAATTCCAGCAAAAACAGACTTTTCAGGTACTAAGCTGTATGGAAGAAACGTTCCGGCCGTTCCGTTTGACGATGGATCGAGTTGGCTTGTTTGACTTTGGTGATGGTCACTGAAAATTGAGGTGTCAGGTCACATTCATACATATGAAGCAACGGTCAGATTGCGTTTAGAGTGGAAGATATAGTGTGAGCACCCGGACTTGGCGCCCTCGCCTTTCGCATCTATGAAGTCTAAAAAGTTGATTTACACAAGACGTGTAGTTGTTGACAATTTCTTGGGCGTCTTGAGTTATTGTTTAAAGAAAATTTGGTCTTATTTCAATCAAGAGGGTTGAACCATAAAATTAAATGATTTCCAGTGCAACTAGTAAAGTTAGAGGGTAGGTTCATTGACTCCAAAGTGCTTCGGAGGGACATTTAAACTCATCAATCAGCTCCAGACTAAATAGGGATCAGCTGAAGGATTTCATTGGTCTGTGATATGACTTTACTTTCGGTAACTGCTTTCGAAAGCGCAAGAAATAAAATATTGACAAGTTTTCAGGTGAGCATTGACAAACGACGAATGCCAATAATTTAAATTTGCAGATCATGGAGGATTATGGCCGGGGGTTGTTACTTGTATTCCAAGAATTTGCGCAGGCTTGGTCTATTCTGGGTTGGTAAGTGGCCACGGTCAACGTCCGTATACCGTATTAAATTATGCCCTCAAGTACAAGGGCTTCTGCTCATAATTTTAAGAACTTCGGCTATCCATTGATACTCGCATCTAGTAGCAGAAATGTTTAGAAATAAATAGAACTCCAGTAGTGTATGCAATAAAAACATCACTCTCCTCAGAACCAGTGACTTTAAATGGAGTCGAAACACGTTACAATAGAGAAAAATCGGCATCAACTATGACTTTAAAACTTCGCTTTAGGTATGCATTGCATTGCAAATTGTATAGGCCGTTCCCAACGCCTAGATCAGGCCTTTAAAATGATATGAAACGTATCTTCCCCTTCAACAACCGTCCTTTGCTCTATACATGTTTGTTGTTTGCTTCACATTAAAGTAAAGTCGTTGTTTTCAATCCGCTTGAAACAACTATGCTGGTAAGTTCCTTCTCCTGACAAAATTTCTCTAGATGTCGCTGTTTTTATTCATTTCTGAAGACAAAAAGCGCTTCAGGGCTATTGAACTGCTTCTTCGCGCTGTCCTATTGTCAGTTAGTTACATAGTGTGAATGACTTTCAGTACATTTGCTGTGCTGTGTGGTCCAGTTTTCAAGAAAATTTATATGGAAGTGTGCTCCAAATAGTCCGTGGATGACCCAATGTCAACGAATATTCATCTATTGACTTTTGTAAAACTTATATAAATGCATCTACAATATTTGTCAGTAGGTATACCGCCCCACATAGTCCCGCTCCTCTACATCCACGACTAGATAGCATTACAATTCCGAAACTTAAAAGCATATAAATAGGTTTCTCCATCTATCTCTATTGAAATACAAAGCAATTTTCCACACATGCTTTGCCAGAGTTCAAACAGGATCTACATAACGCACAACAAACCAAATAGCCGACATTCTTCACAACAAAAGCAGAAAAAGTATCTCTTTGTGTTGGCCAACCCACCTCCTCCCCCCCGTCCTGTGTGTGAGTAAAAGAATTCGTTAATTTTCGAAAATATGTTGTATGGAATTCATTTTATTTCGTCGCTTGAATTTTGTGGAATTTTAATTATGTTTTGGCTTCTATTTTATTTCGTTTTCTGTGTTCTAGTCACCACCTCTTCAAACGGCCATATATCTCATAATTTCCTCTTTTCTGTTTTTCACTTATTTTTTATGTTTTTTTAAAGTTTTCTGTTTTGTGTTTTATTTTTTTTTTAATTAATATAATGGCTCTGACTTTGGTTTTGGATTTTTTTCAAGCACTGCCCTATAGTATCTTTGGGTACACAGCACACACAATCACAATGGTGTGTATCTAAAGTGTAGCAACAAAACAAACCATCTCGGAGCGATTATAATTTGGATTTAAAGTCTCATGATAACTGGTTGCTTGCTGCTGCCGCCGCCGGGTGCTCGGAGGTGGGCGCGCCGCCTCGATATATGTCTGTTTTGTATATCTTCTTTGTTTCTACGTTTATTAATTTTTAATTGCCAGCGATCCGCCGTCTGCCCTTTCGATCGTGTTTGAAAAATTCGGTGTAAAATGGAAATGGCGCAAGGCGCGCAACCAATTAAATAGGTTTGCATGAAGCGGGTACTCTCTCTCGTTTGGACTACTTCAGAGGCCACTTATCATATCAAAATGATTGATTTTTTCAATCTTGTGTGATTATTTCTATAATTAGCAGTTATCTTTGGACTGTTACACATGTAATTAGTTGTTTTCGGGAAGGCAAACACTCGTAGATACAGAGATACCCCCCGATGACGGTCGTGTTTAAATAAGTACAATCGGTTTGCAATTTCACAATTAGTTGAGTGGGTATATCTTATCATATGATACAAGTACAACCGGTATCGGCATTGCAAATCAATAATTAAATCCCAAAATTTCCCAAATTACTTAAATCAGTTTGAACTTTTGAACACCGTTTAAGAATACATAATTTAATAGCAATTATTATATTAGTATCTGCGAAGGTAGGCAGGTAGGTGTGTTGTGTGTACGACGTTCAATTCGCTAAGCTATTTTATGTGCAGTAATAGATAAGGTTTGACGAACGAGAAACATGCCTGTGTCTGTACAAATTGGCAGCGGGTAATTTTTTTGTTTAGCTGATTAGATAGGAGGAGCAGCGCAGAGAGGGCATATTTTGAGGAACATTTCTCTTTTATTATGCAGGCGCTACACTCGTGTCGCAGTGATGATGAATTAAGTCCCATTTCTGATGCAGTTGTTGATTCTGGGAATTAAGCTAATGCGACAGTTTTAGTATTGACAGTGAGAAAAATATACTGCCTAGCAACATGTGTCTGGGGGAGGTTTGGTGGCGAATACTTTGTGATGGCAATTTTTCCCAAGGGCTGAAGATTGTTGGGTATGTTAAGAGTTAAACTGTACCTACGACAAAAGGTTAATGTTACTCAGTTACTGTTAAGTTGTGAGTATCAAAAGAATGCTGACAAATTTCAGAATCAGAAACATGGTTTGAGAAATCACGGAAATAAAAGGCCAGACGTTCAACGAAATAAGCGCCTTCTAAAAGTTAACAGTGGCGTATTAGTTCTCTTATTTATATCTACAACTATTTGTTGGGTTCATTAATTCGTCAATAGATGGCGCTTAGAGACTTCAATATTTCGTGCGGGGATGTCTTGTTTTTGTGCGAGAGATAGCAAACAACTTTTTATCAGACCTTCGGTTTCATTGCAGTGGGTAAACAAGTGAACCAGATCCAAGTGTGGCTACAGATACCGTGTGACTTATAGCTCCCGATTGTCACATGTTACATATTCTATGTATCTTTTATTGTGCTATCACTAAAACTGAGATCTAAAGCTTCGTTTAACTACTCACATTGACCGTCCGACTCATAATCTCATATTCAAAGTCATCATTTAGGTAAAGGAGTCAAGTTCGTCCTTCCAAAATGACTGTTTGTATGAGCTGTTGCACTGGTTATCTTAAAAACAATTCCCAGTTCCCTCAAAATGATGTGTGATGCCGAGAAAACTAAATCTAAACCTCCCCGATCAATATCAAATGTTTTTTATGTCGTATGCCATCATTTTTCGGCCACCTACCTCTTTGTCGTACCGATAACGGCTTTGTTTCAAAACCGATTTTCATAAACCATAGACCAAATGAAAGGTGAATTTATCTAATTGAATTCCCGCATACAAAATTTTTGTTATTTATAAAGGCGTTTCTGCGAGTCCATGTTGAATGCCTAAACAAAAAGTTACCTAGCTTTACCTACAATTTGGTGAAATTTTGGACTCATTTTAATAAGAAAGCTAAACTATTTTGCGTCCTCCAAACCCTGTCAAAGAACCATCAACTAGCTTGTAAAAAGCTGCGGCTATACTAAATACGTACCTACCTCGAGTACCTAAGTCTGTATTTCATTTGGTAACCAATGCGATCAAGTGCTACCTATCTTCAGAGAAGATCTCCACAATGACTTCCTCTGAAAAATTCCCATTTATTTCGTGCAGGTATCTCTCAATATACTTGCATAGATGCCCAAATAAAGACAAGGAAGTCCGTTAGCAATAAACTTCCCTATATTTGATGAAAATTCAAAATATACCACAACAAACCAAAAATCCATACAAACTACCGCCACAAAGTCCTTTCCTCATGTCATCGTCTTCACAAAAGATCCCAACAAGATATCGAAAACTATATCCCCCCCCCCCACACACACACATAACACTGTCTAATGAAATTTTGCAGCAAACCCAAGCAAAACCAGGAAGAAGAAAATATAGTTCCGGAAGAAAGATGGAAGCGCAATAACAATACTCTTGGCATCTTTAGATCTTACAAAAGTTTCCATCTCGCAACTCGACTCCCACTCAACATAAAGAAACCCCACACCGTGTCGCCTACCTCGGGATACGAAAAAAAACTGCACAAAAAATTGCATTTTCCATACATGACATTTTCTCTCTACATACTACATGCAGATATTTTCACATTCAAAAAGTATATCTATGAGATATACGCCATATGGTGCCATACCCGTTCGCACCATATCCCCACACATGTATACAGCAACAAAAACAACACTTATCCCTATATATGCAAAGGGAAACAAAAAACTGCAATCTTCAGAACTTTGAACACAAGCAAAGTGTATCTGCAGTATCTCCGAGTTGATGGGCAAATATAGCACCTATCTAAGCTCAGAAATGCATATCTACGAATGTGTGCGGATCCTTATAAAGACAACTATGTGCAGATGTATTTTTTAGCTTAAGAAAAAATGTATGTATAAGAAATATCGCTTTTGAAATACTATGTGGCAGCCAAGTCGGACAAACACTTCAACTTTTGTTGTTGCCTGCAATTTTGATTTTTTCTTCCGCAAAAGTTCCTCTCCTACATACTTTTTCCTTTGTATTTGCGTAAGATAGGGTGGGCGAGCAAAAAAAAAATACACCTCCCTACGGAGAAGCTTCCTAGTTCTAATAAAAAAAAATTGAACGAAAAAACAAACAATTGCCAAAAGTACATAAGATGCAGAAGGACATTATGTACTTTCGAATAGAGAAAGCTTTCACAAGGATATAATATAGGATCCCAGTGTACCTACACTCCATTTGGCAAATGAAAGTGTGTAAACCTGCATGGCTGTGTGTATGGTATTCCTTATTATCCTTCTCTCATATTTTCGTCTCCGACGAAAGCGTATGAATGACGTTTTGCGTTTGTAGTCAGTCTCAGCCGTGGCAATGGGGAAGTGGTAGAGACAGGCGCTTGAAGCATGAATGAATGATTTACTTATACACCTGCTGCTGTTGAGCTCGCACCCACCCCCCATGGATGTGTGTCTGTGTGTCGGCAGGGTGGTGAAACTCCTCGATGTAGACAAAAACAATATAGACATACTATAAACTTATCCCCAGGACTCATATATAAAGTCATTTGGTATGCCATAAAAGGACCTAAATACAGAGCAGCTGAATTGAGAACTGATGGCTAACTTTGGGTGGTTTCAGGGTGAGTTTTATTCCCAGCAAAAATGTCTCTCTGATGGCGAATTTCTGCGAGATTTCATACAGCACAACCGGACTTAAAAGACGGGCAACAACGACAACAACGACGACGACGACGATGATGATGATGTTGATGGTATGCTCATGATGATAATGATGGCTATGACGACTGCAAGGACGAAGGCTATACGACTATAGCTTACGGGGAGACACACGGCTACTACTCGCACGACGATGAGGAGTAAAGTTTAATGGGGTGCTTTGATGCGATTGGTTTCCATATAACGCAGGCGCTTAAAATCATCGAATCCAAAAGAGTAAGATGAATTAAGTTATATAGGGTGCCAGTAGACGTTTAGAAAATAAGGAACGAAAAAGAAAGAAAAATGAGTTCAAACTGCAAAAGAAATTTGTGTGCGCTAAAAGAACTATAGGAGAGTTGGCAGCTCTCAATGTTAGAGGAGAAGATGCACACAAACACATACCCGCGCAACGATGAGACAGTATTGGGCTGTATGCTACTGTGAATAGAAACAAATTGACGGAACATGTACAAAGGAGACTTGAAGGATTTTTTTTCTACCACCTTAGACTGAGTTGAGTGTTGGTTGTTCTTTTTTTTCTGCAAATTATGTAGGTATGTGTGCAGGTTTTCTGTATTCTTCTGTCTTCCTGGTGCGTTTCGGAGAGACTGCCCCCTCCGAAAAAAAGGAGTAAATACGATTCATCGTATTAATAAATTTAATATGAAAACGCTGGGTTAAAGTTATGGGAATCTTTAATAAATTGAAGACACCATTTGGGGATGTTTATAAACATGTCACGGCATGTTGTCACTTTATATTTCAATGGAGCACATATTGCTTTAAAAAGTCATAAATCTGTTGGATATGTGCAATAAAAGGGGGTCATAACTACGCAACATGTTGCTGCAACATTGCAAAATATGATGAATTCAATTTTCTTATCTTTTTTAGTTTTGAAAATGAAGTGAGGTCATTTTCTGTGTAGTCACAAAGTACCTTTACATTTAAATTACAACTGGGAATGGTTATAAACATTTTGCAACAAATGGGTGCTGAAAAAAAATCACAATCGACAGAATTTTGGGTCTTAAAATGGATTAAATGGTCAAACGCGGCTAAAAATCTGCTACAATTTGCTCTGAAAATGTTTATAGGATCCTAGCAACATTTTACCATAGGCGATTAATTGGAACTGCAATTGGAAATATTTACAAACAGATGAATAGAAACATTTTGTGAAGTTATCAATGAGTGAAATATGCAAAAAAATCCCAAACTGCCAACGCTAGATTTTAAAATGTTGACAATGATTTTTCGCAACATATCAGATATTAGACACCATTTTAAATTTATTGTTTGTTCTACCAGTATTTGGTATTTGGTGGAAAAGAGGTTTACTGAATGTATAAGCGACCGTAAATCGAAAAAGACAAAACTTTGCAACATGTATCTAAACATTTCTTTTGTTCTTTTGGAAATCATCGCACCGATCCGAAATAAATTCAGCATCCAAGCCATTTACAATAGCGAATGCTGCACACACACAACCCATGTGTATCCTTCAGGATTACTGATTAATTAAGAACACCCATTGGCACCGACAGCCCTTACAAGCTAATTAGTCACAATCTCCAATTAAAAACCCACGGCGAGCCATTTTATGCGCGACGATTTGTCATTTTATTTTAATTTAAACACTCGCACAAAAGGTTTCCTTAATTATCTCTTTGTTCTCCCTTTTAAAAAACTGTTAACGATTTTTCCTATACACCCCATAGCTCGTTAAATAATTCGAAAATCAATACCTTTCGAGGACACATCGAAAAGACACAACAAAAAAATATTTTAGCGAATATATTTAAATGATAATTACAAAGGCATTCGATCGTAAAAATGAATCGCCTTAGGGGGCCCAATTCTCTGTACAAAACTGACCCTTTACAGCTTTCATTACTATACATGCGGTCACAACAATATGCTTTATAGTTGCTTTGGAAGTCCTTATAATTTTTTCTTTCCTTGCTGTTTATGTAAAAGGTGAGAACTTACACAATCTCTGTGAAAGAGTATCCCCCTTAAAATTCAATAAACACAAAGGTATACTGTACGAATCCGAAAAGCAGAAAGATACTTTTATTTTTATGTACTCATTTACGACACAATCATGTTGCGTATACGGCTTACAGTCTTAAACATTCGCCTGTGCATCTCAATTTGCATGAAGCCCCAGTGTAAATGTGCAAAAGAGTAGTTAAAATTAAATTATTCGAAAGGATGTGTTTGGTCGCGGGGGAGGGCCCTTACAAAATGGGAGTGGGGAATTCTTTTTTGCTTTGAATTTTATTTTTATGGCCGTTAGATACTTTTAATTGATATACGCAGAGGGGTTGTTGTGGAATTTTTGTTAAAGTCTGCGTAATGTGATTTTAATGGGGGGAATTTTATGCAAATGCAGGGGAATCAGATTCGGGATGAAGCCAAGGCGTGTCAACTCCGAAAAATACTGTGAATGATGTGTGTGATGCTGTATTCTTTGCATTTCTTGCGTTCAGCTCATCTATGACTGACCTAAACTACAGGACAGCTCATCCATGATGGACATTTCATCTACAAGTTGTTGCAGGCGTCTAAGGAAAGCGGTTCTAGGTGGGGTCCAAAAGTGATACGCATTAGTGGAAAGCCTCGAAGAGAACTAGTTCTTAAATAATGGCAGACGAATCCGCCAAAGATAGATGAGTTGGCACAAACTTGGCTATTTTGTGGATGAGTTGTATCTGGCAATCACACCCAAAGATATGTCCTCCAAAAAGATCCCAATGTTGTATAGCGTCTGTATAATGAATAAACGGAAACTTTTCTAAAAATCCGACGTATCTGATGTATTGGTCGACCTGATTCAATCAAAGACATCAAGTTAACATTCCAATGGATATATCTATCGACGAAATTCATTACAAAAATGTTGACAGAAGCAAATTTACATTTTGTCCAATGTCCATCCTTGTATCTATTCGCAGTTACTAGGTCTCAGACTGAACATAAAAAAAAAAACATTATGCGATAACAAACAATTGCCATAATTGAAATGCAATTGCGCATATGAATGCCGTCGACTGGCACAGCACATTGGCCATTTTCGTATAGTCGCCACATTGAGCCTACTGCCTGGGTAGGTATGTTGTTGTCAACCAGACTATTAAGCGAAATTAACAAATACCACTGTAATGGATGCACAATATAAAAACACATCTCTATAACTGTGTTTATAGGCGCATGCATCACTGTACATCTATATTGAAACCACCAAACGAAACAATAATGTCGCCGCAATGGAAAACCGATTGCAACACTATATGGGTCCAAAAAGGAGCCCATATAGCCCGGTATAGAGCGCCGCGCAGCCAGACAATTTTGCAAAGTGCAGAGAGGCCATGTGCTGCCATGTTGATGTTGGTTGATTATTGGCAATCTACGAAATGCGCGCTGTGCTACCGCTGCTATTAAATGGCGGTCGGTTAGTTGGAGGGATCGACAGATACTCATAGAAGTGCACATCACACCGAGCGGAGATTTTTCTACGAGTACGTTTGTGCCCACTAAATGGGAGATTTTGAATTTGTTTTTGTTTATTTTTTTGACTGAAATTGAAAAATAAAATAAAAATGCTTGTTTCGCTTATTAAGCCGGCATGCACTGTTTTTGTGCCAATAATTACCTATAAATGCGGGATGAAGTAGGGGCAAGTTGCAAGCTGGAGGCAGTCGAAATTATCATCGACAATTGTTGGAGGTTTTTTTTTTTAAACAGTAAACGATAATGACCCCATAGAAGCAACTTTGGTGTAGTACCTAGGCATGCAACATTAATGTATACACCGGTAAATAGTGTGGCAACAAGTACATTGTGCGGTGTGTTTACTCCATTTTAGTGTGCTCATTACAGTGTTTGTAAAGTTGAGCCTTTTTATCTTTTAGAGCGAGTACACTCATCGATGAGAGTGAAATCGGAGAAAGGACAAATGTTGCAAGTGCTGTTGAGATGCATTTTGTAGCAGCTGTTGGAGTGAGACTCATAATTGACCACCAATTGGCTAATTAAACATGTATAGATACATGTTGCGTGCCGCAAAATAAATAATAGACATTTTTATAGATTTTTTAAGTTGAAGAGACTCATAATAGACCAACAATTGGCGAATTAAACATGTATAGATACATGTTGCGTGCCGCAAAATAAATAATAGACATTTTTATAGATTTTTTTTAAGTTGAAGAGACTCCTAATTGACCAAAAATTGGCGAATCAAACATGTATAGATACATGTTGCGTGCCGAAAAATAAATGATAGACATTTTCATAGATTTTTTTAGTTGCAGAGACTCATAATGGACCACCAATTGGCGAATTAAACATGTATAGATACATGTTGCGTGCCGCAAAATAAATGATAGACATTTTTATAGATTGGTTTAGTTGCAGAGACTCATAATTGACCGCCAATTGGCGAATTAAGCATGTATAGATACATGCTGCGTGCGCCCAAAACTCAAAATTGATCAACAATGGCAAAAAAATGTATATAGATACATGTTGCGTGGACATAGAATAAATGGTTATTGATCAAATAGTTCTATATAGTTGGATAACCTATCCACGGCCCATAGTCTTTCAGTGAACACAAAACATCTATCTATAGATAGATACATGTAGCGTGCGCCCAAAATAAATGTCAATGTTGAGTAGTTATTCCCAAAATACCTACAGACCATTTTAAAATTCATCATAGTCAAAAATAAAACAAGTGCCAACCTAGCATGCATTAAACTGTTTAATTGTAGCTCGTGGTGAGATTTAAAAGCCGCTTAAAATACCCACCAACTATAACAGCTAAAAATGTCCCAACATATCGATTAGATATGCTCTAAGGTTATTTTTATCAGCAAACATCCGGGTATTAGCAGTATTTTTACCTCATGATTCATGTGTGTCAGTCAACAGAAGAGCAACAAAAAAAATTGTTTTCCTATGGTTTTTTTTTCATTTTTTAAGCGAACGTCAAAAATATACAAAAATAGCCGTCACTTTGTTCACGCCGCAACTTCACCGACACCGATAATCCCAAGACGAAGACGAGGAAGAAAAATCATCGTCCAAAATTTGCATTTAAAATGCGGGCAAACATTTTGTGAGAATATCGCTCGAACAAAAGTCGAAACGTGATGACAATTTCAACAATAAATTTGTCGAACACAATAAGGCACTTGCCTTGAATAAAATGTACGTACACAATAACGCTAGACTCCGCATTAACCGTCCACACCGTCATGGACTCGCAAAATAGAAATAGAATAAATAAATTAATATTAAATCATAACAATATAAATTCCAAAAGTACAATGTATCTACAGGCATTATAGAGAGATACGCTCACAGTGATTGTATTGTAAATATATCACTCCCCCCCCACCCGCAATCGTTCCCTGTGCGATCATCATAATTTGTTACGCTTGTCTGTAATAGAAATTGCTTCGGCTTGTGTGTGTTCTATACGGCAGGAGACCCATGGAAATATATAAGTGACACATTTCCACGTAATCTATTTGCTTATGAGACTATGACGAGCGGCCTTATAGTCATCATCATTTCTATACCGAGGGATGCCCGCCCTTATATCACTTTATCTACTAGATTTAATAATATGTCCTGTTTTGCTTGTGTTTCCCTTATTTTTTTTGTATGCGGATGGACTCCTTTTCGTGTATTAAGGGATATAAATTCATCCCTTTTTGGGATACAGAAGTTATCCCGGTGTATCCCCTTCGGATGCCGAGGGTTTATGACCTTAAAGTTATGTGTGACCAGCATCGATAATAAGCAGAAAGGTATCGTAGATACAGTTTCATGTTATTTTTTGCTATCCGAAGTTGGGTGAATTTTTGTATTTTTGTCATATCCGTCGTTGCATTTGCAGAGTGATTACTTTGGCTTAATAATTGATTCAATCGATTCGTCAATATATTCCGAGTTGATTTTTGTTTTTCAAAGTGGTGCTCCGAACAACAACAACAACAACAACTCACTGGGGGCCACCGGACTACCTACTTCCACAAGAACAAATAACAAATTTAGTTTCCTGTTATTTTTATTAAGTTTTCTCTCGATGAGGGCCCTCGGTAGTTATACATAGGTATACATTTATATCACCTATATGACCGTGTCCTTCTTCTATTGCTCATTCATCCTCGAAGGAAGTTGCGCGCACAGTTCAACCCAAAAAGGGGGATATGCGATACAGAGGGAATCGGCAAGCACTCTCGGAGGAACAAAACACAAAACAACGCGCCGCCTTTTCCATTAATGTAATAAATTTATAAATAATTCATATAACTAAAACACGAAAAAGAAATTCACTTATTTATATCTTTTTGGATCAGGTTGTTTTCGTCTTTTGTGCGTTTTTTTGTTTTTTTTTTCGCTACTTGTTATTTTTTTTGTTTTTTGTTGATAAGAGTTTTGTCCTTTTTGCCGGACAAGGGGGAATGATTAATATTAATTAAAGGGGGCCTCTGGGTATGGAGTCAAGTTATTTATTTCTGTTGCGCATTTGATGCTATGATTCTAAGAGACACCAAAATGGGAATTTATTATTGAGACCTTTGGTATGAAAAGGGTGAGCACTTCGCTCAGGAATATGTACATGTATAAAGGATTTAGAAGGAACTTAATAAGTTAAATCAGTTTTGTTGAAGTAAGATAGTGCAATGCAAATTTTGGATATTTTTCAGTAGATACATTATTTCAACCGAACTGCGTCTCGGAAGATACAAACGAATTGCTGCAGCAACATGTTGTGAATACTATTTAACTAGAAAAAAAGGTTTGCTGTTAATTTAATTTGTTGTTAACCTTGTACTTTGTTGGCAAATAAAAATTAAACAAACAAATTACATGAGTCGTGATCTATGATATTTTTAATGTTGCAGCAACATTTATAACAAATTATTTGAAACTCAAAAAAGAAAATCAGCAAAAGTTGCATTGCTTTTGCTGATTTTCTTAAGATTAGAAATTGATTTTTAAAAATCATAAAGACGAGTGTATTCCTTTGAACTAGAGATTATTTTGTAGCAACATGTTGCAAGATTAAATAATAGCAAAATTATAGCAAAATGTTGCAAGGTTCTTAAAAAAATGAAATGTTAAAACAAATGTAAACAAACAAATTACATGAGTCGAGATTATAATATTTTTAATGTTGCAGCAACATTTTTAACAAATTATTTGCTACTCAAAAACAATGCAACTTTGGTGATTTTCTTAACAAATTGATTTTTAGAAATCATAAAGACGTGTGTATTCACTTGAACCAGAGATTATTTTGTAGCAACATGTTGCAAGATTAGATAATAGCCAAATTATAGCAAAATGTTGCAACGTTGTTCAAAAAATGTAAAAACTCGCAAAAAGGAACAAACGGTAGTATGAAGCTTCGCCTAGGATCCTTTATGAACCTGTTGCGCTAACTATCCCAAAAGTAGTTGCTATATCGAGGCAGCTAATTTGAATTTCAAAGACCAAGGCCTGCATAGATGTTAAAAAAAAACGGTGCAACATGTCACTCACTGTTCTTCTTGAAAATAGTTCCTTGATTGACAAAAATCACTTTAGATCTAAATATTATGTGGGTACGTATATGTTTCGCAACATGTTGCAAGACTTCGACAATCAAAACGCGCCCATGTTTCCAGTATAGATCGCTTCATTTGCCCTCAAAATAACAAACCTCAACAAATGAGATGTCAACGGGACGAAAACAAGCTAAGACAAGATCCACTTTTGAAGGGCTCGGGACTCCAAACATACTACCTCCAGCAATAACAACACCACGTCACATATTGCCATCCAAATATTCTCAAATACTGTCGCTCAATTAAATTGCCACTCACAAAACCGCATTAAAGACACATTTCCCCAAAAGCCATTTCAACGAAAATTGCCAAAAACAAAAAAGTAGAACTCACTCACCTCTCATCTCTAAATACCCAAAACATCAACAGAGATATACCTACCTATTTTAAGTTGCCCCCCGCCAACGATTACCCAAAAATCAAATTCAGACCGAAAAACCTCTAATGAAAGTATAGTTACTCGTTCGCGTGTACCTTCACTATTAATTGATTAACACACGCTCCATCAAACTACTGACATAGCCATTCACGCAGCACAACTATTCGCTTGTCCAATCAACATGCTGGACAGAAAAAAAGAAAAACACTACACCCCGATTGTATTCGTACCAAATGGCCAACGACACATTTCAGCGCTGGGGCTCCATTTTGATAGAAACACATTAGCGTTTCAGAGATTTCAATTTCAGTTGTCCAAATTAGTTATACGTTTCGTGAATCAAACCATTTCCATCAGTTATATGTATCATTTAGCCGGTATATATACCGACAGATACTCGTGCATTAGATCTATTCCATTTCTAAATATTTCTATTATAATGGCGCAGAGACTATGCCCATCCGACAAAAAAAAAAAAACGATGCCCAACATTGACCATAGAAATGTTGCTATGGTAGCCCCTCATAGATACAGCTTCACTTTGACCCCGCCACCACACACAGTTGTTCTATTTGGATGGGTTTGTTGTCGATTTCGATGTCCATGACGACCATGATGATGATGATGATGATGATGATGATGATACTGCCGATGATGGGTCCGTGTCTATTTTCCGTTTGTATCGGTTCTCTCAATTTCGTGCGGGCGAATCCATCTGTTTCTAAACTATCTATTAAATTATATTACAGATCCAACTGTACAGTGAAATGGGGAACGGAATTCCATAGTTGAGCTGTAATGGCATCTATCTCGTCATTTCAAATGAAGTGAAGGCATTTAATCCATTGATTTGAGTTAAAATATCATTTTGTATATATATAGTAGTAGTAGGGAAGCCGACCAGCGATGTGTTGACGAAGGGTGTCTGAGTTGAGTTTGAGTCTGAGTTTAGGAGCTCGCTGATGTGAATGATTTGATGTAACGGCGGTATTCACTGTTGAGCTGATTAACTACAGTCTTGGGGGAGGCGAACTGGCATAACATCACAAACGGTCTACCGTCAGTTGTATAGGTTACTATAATTGTTATTATCATTAAATGCGTTTCAGACAGTTGAAACATGCTCTACTCGATGTACGATGTCGTGTATGTCTGATGGCGTGTGAAGACTATAGTACGATTCAAAGATGCGGCTAATGCATTTTCGAATGCATTCCCTATGCGAGAATAAGAGACAGCAGCCTGCTGTTGATTTGAATGATATGATGGTATTAGATCATGCGGAGAGGAAGCACTGATTGTAATGTAATGTAAAGATTTCTTAATTACGTATGCCAGAAAGAGTTACAAGTCATTCCTTGCCTTAGATCAACATCTCTTCGCCGAAGCAACAAGTATCTTGAGGGAATTTTTCGATTGCCAACACGGTCAGCAACATTGTATCCACAAATAAATGCTCCGGATATTCAACTTCCCCAAACAGATTCAACCAATTCCACGCTGCATCTAAATCGGAGCCATTTAACTAACTCAAATGCGAAAATCTGTTCCCCTTTGCTGGCAACATGTATCGGAAACATTATTCCAACAGCATATTCGCAGCTTAAGTTGCAGTTCATCTCACCTGCTAAATCAATAAGTAAAGCTCATTGGGTTATGGGGAATAAATTAATCTGTTCACCAGTCGCAACATGAACCCATCACGTTTAATGAGCTCCTATCAACAATTCCTGTCAGATTAACTTTTTCCAAACAACAGATTGATCTTAACTATCAAACATCACACACAAATCGGTCAATAAACCCCACCAAACATCGTAACAAACCACAAGTCATTACCCCGTTCACATCATAAATCACTTTAAACTCATATAAATCTATACATGTTCAATGTATCTTCATATGAACAGAATCTAACTGACTTGACGCCAATAGACGTAAACAATTCATTGAACCTTTCTGTCATCGGCGCCGAGGGTCAGACATTGATAATCTGTCAAAATTGTATCGATTCTAAATATTGCGATTGTAAATACAATCAAGTGCCCGTCGACGACAAAACAGAACAATAACACCGTGTCGCGCGCATTTCAAAGATGTCAATTCATTTTGATGACAATGATGACACCTAATGACAGCCAGCCTGTTAACCCACTGCCTATCGCCGCCGCCGTCGCGCCGCAACGATTACCAAGCGAGGAGGTGGACAGTTTTGTGGTGGAGAAAAAGTCAACATCATCGCGCAAAATAAAATCAATAAAATATAGGTTCAACATGGCAGATGGGGTGTATCTGGGTGATGCAGATGTCAGTGCGTTCCTGTCAAAGTGATAAATTTGACAGGAGAAAGCGTTCCTCGACCAAGGTGGCCCAAAACAAAAACGCTCCTCTTCGATCGAAACCGTTTAACTGTTGCAGTGCAGTGACATCCTTTTGTGTGCGGCCCGGTGTCGGTCGTATGCCTCGTACAAATGACCTTGAAAATGTTATAATAATAAATAACAATGTGACATTACACAACACACACACATCCATATATATAGATACAAACTTCGAAAGCACAAGGGCACAGTCAGCAAGCCAGAGTCGCATAATGGATAGCCGTATAGCCGCACCAACAACGTACACCAGAGCGGCACCGAAAAACCCGGTAGACACCCATAGTGCCATTAATTCTAGCGCCCGCCGACTTGTTTGACAGTTCTGACAGACTATTATTTAAAGTTGAACTTTCGCTTGCCTGCCACACTCACTCGCAGACACACACACACCCATACTAATTCACATGCCACGCATACACACGGTATAATTCTGCATATAGAACAGAAAGTAAAAGTGAATTGTGTGTGCGGAAACCTGTAACGCATCTTTAGGGTCAAGGAACAGCAGCAAAACATTTGTTTTTGACAGCAAAAATTGATCAAAATGTTTACCTACATGCTACAAAAATTGTCTGTGTCTCCTGTCTCGCTCTCTTTTCATCGGGCTGTCAAAATAAAAGATGACATTGCAAAAAGAAGCCACGTTCGAATATTACGCTTTACGCTCCTTGTGTATTGTATACGCATGTGGATATAGTATCTGAAGTGAACGCAGAAAAAAAAAACAAAATAGGAAGTGTAAACATGGGCTTAAACTGATTGATAAATTAGATTATGGGTCAGTCATCATCGTCGTGGTAGTGAGATGGTGTTCTCTGTTTTGTAGCTGGTGGCCATATGGAAGTTGACGCAAGGGGAAAATGAGGAAGAGAAAAATTGAACATAGTATGTCAAAAAAAAGGCTGACTTAGACAGTTCCCATTTGTTTTCAAGAGCTGAACAGAACAGTCTCTGGTCAGTCTGGCTCGGTGTGATGATGGTATGGTATTGGTGGTCAATGACCTTGGAACATTACTTATTTTTACTGCTTTTTTGTTTTGTTTTGTGATGTTGTGGAAGAAAAATTATGTTTTTGCGGGTGTGTGCTTTATGTCATTTTCATTTCTGACAGATCTGGGTTATGGAGCGCTGCAGACGAGTGCAGACGATTAATTAGAAACGGACATTGACATTTTTGTTCGGCGAGCGGCTGAACGGTGGGTGTGCTTGCAGACGAATTTGATGGATAGATGGCTTTGAGATTGAAAGTGATTAGTTGGGGATGTCTACCATGTACCAGTGTTTGGTGGTTTGATGGATTTATGGGCTCTTCCGTTTCCTCATAGGAATATAAAAGGTTTAGGAATAGTTTTTGAATGTCAACTGCAGGTGGTGTGGGCACGTGTTTCGAAAATGAAATATATCTGTTACAGGAGATTGAAAATCTCTGGTTCGTGAATGGGAATTTAGGTCTAGCAACATTCTTCGAAAGGCGTTTTCTTCTTTTGTTGCGTTTTATACAAGAAAATTTGATGTCTTGGGAGATCTCGATGTCTTTTTTAATAAAAATGGAAGCAGATGTTTCAGACACATGTTGATAGGAAAAAATTTCCTCATCTGCGACTTGATTAGATAGAGCTAGGACAACACGAAGCAAGGTTTATGTAGGAGATCTCTTTGATATGTAGCTTTCTGAAATAAAACAATGTTGCAGATAGATGTTGCTAGAACGTGTTTTTCCTTTGTACTTGTAAAACGGTTGCAAGTTGAACTCATACTCAGTACCCACAAAATAAATAAATAAAAAGTGTTTAGGGCAAAATGATATTCCTCCTCGGACACATGTTGATAACAAATGGAAAAAAATTTTTTTTTTCAAAATAACATCATTGTTTATATACATTAGCTAGTGTAAATATAGAATGATAAGATATAGTAAAATGATTTTCCTCCTCAAAAGTGTGTGTCGGACACATGTTGATAACAAATGGAAAAAGGTTTTTTTTTTTTCTAAATAAGAACATTGTATATAAACATTAGTTAGTGTTTATAATCAATGATAAGATATAGCTGCATGAAGTTTTTGCAGTGAAAGTAATGTTGCGGACACATGTTGATGGAACGTATTAAATGACATAAATGGAAATATATGAAAGTTCTACGAATCTGCTTATAAACATCTGTGTTTCTTTGAAACTGAAAAGATGCCTATTTGAATATCTCCGAAATTTTTCAGACTCATGTTGATAAGCCATTTATGCACTCTGCGCATTCGAATTCAGTTAAATCACATTTAAGGACATTCAATCGAAATTTGGGTGCACAATTAAGTGTCCAAATGTATTACTGAACACAGTTAACAGTGAGTCTAGCATCAGAGTGGCCAGGAATGGTATGTTCCTCACATGCAATCAACTGAAGCCTATTCCGCTTCGAGCTTAATGATGGCAACTTCATCGCCCGATATCGAAAGAAGATGCTAATGTCACTGCTCAAGAACTCAACCTAACAAGACCCTCGCAGGACGACTGGGTATAAAAATTAATTTCCCGCTAGCAAGAGATACCGACTGACGACGCGCTGCCCTCAGGCGTTTCATTTGCGTTAAAAACTAATTTCATCACCAACGGAAAACAAAAACTCGTTTGCCACTCAAAAATCGCGAAAGATAATTAAAATCCCCGCCAAAAGCACCTCAGCAAGACTAATTTCCTTGCACCTCCTGAGAGGCAAAGCATTCCCCCGGTGTAATTCTTCGGTAGCTGCGGCGAACATAAATACTCGTATTTGTCTATACCGAAGTCAATTCAAAAGACTCAAGTCCCAAGTGCGCAACTCCAAGTCCAACTTTGAAGCGTTTTGATTTTCATGAACTACACAGACACCGACTTTGAGGATTAACTGCGAACAACCCGCAGAGGAGCACAAAAACCGAACGGGCGGAGCTCTGACAGCGCAAATTACCACCGACACCGCCCCAAAAAAATAAAACCACCACCAGTTGTGGCCGCACATTTGGACAGGAGCGTCCAAAAGAGCCGACACAATCCGGCATGCAAATGCATTTGTTTCGAGCCAAGACACTCTATATGCTAATTGCAGTGATCCTTAGTGGAAGCATTTCATGAAATTAATGTTCCATCGATCCGACGTGGACTACTGTTTTCAGCTCGCTTCATCAACAAATGGCCACAGTGCCACATCAAGTGATCATAAAACCCTAATCTGATCGTGTACCACACGGATCTATGAGTCGGGGCACTGTGCGCAGTGCGGCAATTTGTTCCACCTTGGCAAATGAAAGGAGATTGTGCCGCGCCGCGCCAAGATAATTCATTTTCACGTTTAAGAGCGTCATAAAAGGGTTTCTGTTTTTTTTTGCTGCTGCTGCTGCATCTTAGGATCCCCTTCTCGTTCTCAAATGATATCCACTTTCGGGTGGACACTCGAAAAAGAACTCTTAAAAGCCCGCGTATGCACATAAATCAGTGTGAGAGCGCAAAATTCCAGTAGTCACTGAAGGACTAGGCTATCCTTTTATTTTTTGTTGTATTTGCTTATCTATATATCATTAAGAGATTATAAATTCATTAAAAGTGCTGCAGCACACGCGGATACCGTGCGCGCAGTTTGTAGGCGTAAATGCTCACGTAGCAAGCGCGGTAGCTATAATCAGCACCCAACGGATGGCCGATGCTCTGACAGAAGCCCATCATCGTCTTCATCGGAGGAGGAAAATCCATCAAAGTGAATGGGTCAACCACCCAAAACTCATCAAAACCGGCAGACGTTCGCGGTCAACTTTGGGAGTTATTTTTCTTCTGATTTCTCCTTTTTATGTTCCATCCTCGCCTCCTTTCAAGCAACGATACCAAAGAAGGGAGTCCTCTCGGCGAAGATAGGACCCTTCACAAGGGAATCTCATTTTTGATCGATTAATATTTCGGACGCATTGGGCACACGTTTCGATGACTTTCGCCGATCGCCCAAAAACAAAACCAAAAAAAAATTAAAGCACCTTCCTTCGTTGGTCTTTTTTTTTTGCAGACTTTTTGGGGAATTATTAATTTTCGTTGACGAAAATCTGGAATGCCTCAAAATTAGTCCTTAGATCGGCTTGCTAGTGGAACACGATTCTCCGCCGTAGAATGCCGCGCGAAACTTGGAGGCACGTCCATCAGATTGCGAGGATGAGGCTACCTTTTTTTCGGTATTAAAAGTCAGTCGCCTTAATGAAAATTGATGAAATGCACCATCCAGCTATCGCATTTTGCCATCGATGCATCATTGGAAGTAATTAATTGGGTATATGCGCGGTGTATAGGTATATGCGAGGAGGTAATTAATATTAGCGATGGAGATGAGGAAGTGACTTCTGTTCTGGCAAGAGGAAAGAGAGAGAGTGCGTTTTTCTGCGGCGAATGTAATTGAATTTAGAAAATGGTGTTGGCTTTGGACGCTCTACTAAGTGGCGATGACTGATGGGTGGTGATTTGTCTTATAAACTTAACCCGGCTATAGACATGGTTATTGCAAGTCTAACAAAGACTCAAAGTGACACCTAGACTCATTGGGAAACCAGTCTGGGTTGTGATTAAAATGATCTCAGGTAATTATAGGAATTAGCTGGCATTTACACTTTGCCGTCGCAGTGCTGAGTTATTGTAGAGTAGCAGTTTGGAGCGGGCTTCTTGGCGGAGGTACGGTACGTGTGTTAGCTGCTTGTTAATATCATCTTTTGGTAAAAGTGTTGGCTGCTGAAGCAGGAAGTGTGATGTAAATGGCATTTGAGTATGAGGTGTGAGACTGGTTCCATGGTTATTTCTCACTTGCCTTTTTGAATTGCATCTTTTGATATTTGGAGGCCTTCTATGGCGTTTTGAAAACTATTTTCTGTTGAACGGTATTTTTGCCACTGGACATAGATGCCCAAGTTGCTCGTGCTTATTCATAAAGATACAGCAGAGTAATTTTGTACGGTCGCGATAAATAATTTTAAAAAAGTGGCGCCCAACGAAAGGAGTAGACGCTGTTTTTTTTTTCTCATTACATGCGACAGTAAATTATATTTCGTGTACAATCTTTAAAATTGTTTCACATAACGTAGAAACTAAACCGTTGGGCGCCATTTTTAAAAAAAGATAAAATTCAAACAATAATGACCCCAACTGACAATGAAGTCAACATTTCGTGTACTCCAAACGTTTAAGCCTATCTTTTAAAGTCATCTTTTTAAGGATTTATTTCTGCATTTCGTACATAGTTTTTGGGATTATTGTTCAGAAAATGTCGAAATAATTTCTCTAAAGAGAAGGCAATTCTAGTAGAGCTCTGTTCCCATAGCCGCTTATGAACGTCAGTAGAAAATGACTAATAGAATCAAATGTAGAATTTTACATTTCAACTGGAACAATCATAGATCACTGAGGAATAATGACGTCCTTGGAACTAGGAAAAGCAGGTAGGTACCCGTGAGGTATATTGAAGAAATTTTATTAAGACAAGTATCCACTTAAATAATGATAATGGCCAAGAAAACGCCTAAATGACTTAAACCCTTCTAACAACTTGTCGTGTACAATTCACTTGTGTCTCACGTTGGGCGCCATTGCGGTGAAAAGTTGTATTTAGAGAAATAGAACGGCAAAACTGATACTGTTCGATAAAGACTTTTACTGGAGTCGCAGCAATTTATATAGAGACTAGTTCCGATACCGATAGTCACGTTGGGCGCCACTTTTTAATACCGATACTTGGAGTTCCACATAACACACAAATTCCACTACACGAAGAAGCAGCAAATTTAAATTTCAGTGTGGGAAACCATTTGCTTTACAGTCTTAAAGACTTTGTATGCTGCCTCATGCTGGGCGCCAATTTTGAGAAATTATTTAATAGGTGTAACTGCTTTGCTAACATCCCCTTGGATAAACTATGAAGAGATTATATAAGTTTTTATATAAATTTGTACCAAATTGTCGCCATTGTTGTCCTCGGCTTAAAAAGCTATTTTATTTCAATGATAGACCCTTTTTAACAGATTCCTAAGTCTCGAAATTAAAGGTGGTATTGCAAAGTAGCGTACTCCATTTCTCGGAATAGTTTAAAATACCTCCTGCCCAAAGTTTGTCGCCTTTCCTCAATTCCTTCCACCGAAGAATACACGCTGATAATTGCATTCAAACAAATACCGGCCTACCACAACTCTCCTGATGTACTCCATAATAATATGATAATTTGCATTGACTTCCAGTTTGATGAACAGACAAATGAAATGCACTACTCAACTACTAATGAGTTAAATTCGATTTTTTTTTTTATATTTTGTTTAGTTTTGTTAATAGGATGAGCATGGGGGACTTACCATCATATGTTAGTTCTGAAGGATTATGTGATGATGATAAGAACTTACCATCTGAAAAGAAAAGAAACAAAACTCAATTAATTATAAAATTGAATAAAAATATTCGCAGAAGATAAAGAACGATCTCTGTCGGGAATAAAAAGAGTCGAACGACACAAAGTCAAAGTCAGAATTTAGGTACCTACCTACCAACTCCGATGAAAAGACGATTCACATTCACGTAAGCTTGAATGATTTGTGAAAAGTATCTTTTCGGATGCGAATTAATAAGTTTTCAATTCTTATTCCATTTTTATCCATTTTAAAAAAAAAAGAAACAACACAGATGATGATGAGACAAACAACGTACGCTCGAGAAGGTGGAGTAGCGATTCAGTCCTTCCCGTTTTTGGTATAAATGGGCTGGCAAAAAAAAAAGTCAAGTTTTTCTTTTCTCCTGATTGTTTTTTATGAATTCTTCTTTCTTCTTCGAACATTTGATGCAAGATGACTTTTCGGATTCACATCTCCCGCGGGCTTTTTGTATTCGCGTCCATCCCAACCTTTGATACAATTTTATGCCCCAACGATGGAGATGAATAAAAATAAACGCAAACATTTACCACTTTCAACTGCAAAGATACCTGCTCGAGCTGGGTGCGCGCACCCAATATCTCAGGAATTGAGAAAAGAAACAACAGCAAAGTCCGCCATCTCCAATCGCGTATAATGCGACAATTTTTACGTTTTCGACTTGATTGTAAGGAAATAATTTGTTAATTGCTGAGAGAAGACTTTACACCTCGTCGCGCAGACAGAGAGAGCAAAAATCAAAAACCAGACATCGATCGATATAAAAGGTTTTTGATACAATTTAGCGCTGCTTTATGGCAGATGATTTCCAACTGCGCGAAGCCGGGTCTTGCCATGACAGTCATTGTACGTGCTTCCCAAAGTAGACGAGACTTTACAATGATGTCGATGATGATGAGGACTGCGGAGGAGCCAACGAAGGCGACAACGACATCGACAGCGACAACAGACGACAGGTGATAAATAAATCGGATGCCATATTTGGATCGGGACATTTAATTGCGCGCATCCAGAAAGGTGTTATAAACACAGTTTGGGAAAGTGTAGTAATGGAATTCCCTGTGCCTGTCATCTTCAAAGTTGGATGGGAGTTTGGTTTTTCAATTCATTTTTTTTCGCATCGACTTTACGGAGTCCATGTCGTTTTGTTTATTGAGTGCGACTAGGACAGTCTCAATTTTAAATGTAAAAATGATGAATGATGATTGTGCGCCCAGATTGCACAAAATCGTGCAGTTGCAGTCAACTTAATTAAAGTGCTACAAGTAATATTGTTATTTACCACCCATAAATGGTGACACATGCGGTATCTGATGTATCTTTCTGGTGGAGTTTTTGTATTTGTGGCAATTTTTTTCCACACATCCACTAACAGTACACTTAGTGTCAAAGATGGTTACATGCGACAGCCATTGGCAGGTTCATATATCTGCGACAGTCAATTGACTTGCCAAAGAACAAAGATTCAAGACCATTTGAGTCTGCTTGGTTCTCATGGACTTATGAGTGCTTATAACTCCAACTAGAAAGGCAAAAAAGTTTCAGCAAATCTTCCAAAGAGATACCGATCTGGTAAAAAACACTTCCACATTCCACACTTCACATTCAACTGAAATTTGAGAGCCAGCAGAGAAAAATTCCCCTCCACTGGATCAGATTAAATACTTTTGATGTGCACTTCAATTTTGATACGAATGCCAGTTCGCTGATGCCACTATATACCTGCTTGACTCTCATAAAGATCTGATAAGCCACTGATGATGCAAAAATATTTTCGCCTGTATCTACAAATTGATCTGGCCATATAGGAGAGCCAGCGGACACCAAATGAGAAGAAATTCACATATATGAAGACACTCGCAATACGATCTTCATCAAGATGTGTGTTCCCTGCACACCATGCGACATCAGTTATGGAAAATATTTTAATTTTTCAAGAATGAGTATCAGTTTTTCTAAGAAAACCACACAAATACTCTTCGAACACAAAAAAAAAATCCCATTTTCAAGAACTGTACAACATATTTTTTCAGATGTTCGAATCATGTTTTCGTTGTGAAGATTTATCTGAGCATCCGATCTTTTGGTCACCAAAACATCGCTTGTTGTCATTTGATGTTGATGGCGAGACTCGGCAATGGTACTGACTGAGCTGACACTGCCAACTGCCAACCAGAGAAGTCGTGGGTATATTATTTGCAATTTGATCGATGGTACAAGCAACATCTTAATTTTGAAATTTTTTTTTGTTGCTTGGCATTGGCTTTGAAGCAACAATGAGAGAAATATGCCAAGTGCTTGAAGATTTTTGTGCGTCTTCAAGAAGTCAATGGGTAGCTATATACCTAGTGCGTGTGGTGTTTCGAGTGTCGTTCGTTTAAGTTGAGTTTAATGGGAAATAACTTATTCAGATTTGAGCGGCTGAATTGTATTTAATTGTGCGAGTTGTTCTACTGTGACTAATTGGTGGATTTTCTTGCGTGAATAGTGCTGTTTGAAAGGCAGTGCGTGCGTGTGCGGTCACATGTTGCAATTGCACGTTGGTGCTGTTAGTTAGTCACTTTGGATGCAGTATGTGCTTTGCTGCAGTATGTTATAATGCGAAATGTGGGTACTATTTCGAATTTTAGATGGCGTTTTAGTTCGGCAGATAGCACCATTTGTAGCTGCGCTTGAAGTCATACACAGTTTGCGCACGATAGCTAATCCGCGAGTATATCTAACGCTTCTATCAATTACAGAATGATTATAAAGTAGCGTAGAACTAATTGAGCTGTTCCGTAAATCTTCTTGTGATGATTTGTTTCATAAAGGCACCGCACTTTCTATCGGGTTCATGTCCCTAGATTGGATTTTAAGTAAGTTGTAACTTTTGCCGATTTAATGGAATATTATGTATCTTTCTGTGGATCCGACGAGCTAAAAGTCGACAGTTTTGTAAAGGGCAGTCCTATCAATACTCCAACAGATAGGGAATTACTTTAAGGACTGATTGAAGTATTTTATTCGGTGTTATAAGCAATTTGCAGAGGCTTTTATTTTATGCGCATATTTCTTTTCCCATCTAGCAATGTCAGCTCTTTCACTTAGTGACACAACCATTTTCTCCGGTACCTATTTTATGACAACCCGCCTGTCGAATCCCAGACTTATGGCCAACGGATCGATTTAAGGTTAGACACCCACTCGCCTTCATACATCTCAATCCCACTTGGTCACTGCGATTGTACCCATAAACTTTGTTTAGGAAATAACTCAAGTTAATCACCCAACTCACTTAGCCGAATTCCCTGATCTTAATTTCGACTTTCGCCGCATATAAATTTATGGTGAACACATTTTTTGCGACAAAAACAAAAATAAAATCACCCAAGAAACTTTAAATAACTGTCACTATTTATATATATTATGTTACCACATTAAAATCAATTGAATTATAAAGAGACACATAACTTCAGCTGACACTTATCGACATTAAAAGCCAACAGATCTACACCATCAGTGTTATATGGTGGTCGGTTATACTGCCCAGCGGGCCATCCCAACTTCAAGTTCAACTCTTTGATTAATAAAAATCTAATAAATAACTTTTATTTGATTTCTTTAAATGGCAGTAGATACTCACTATAATGTATATACACACACGTAGTCAGCACGTTTTCAGATTGCTTTGAATTCTGATTGAGCAAAATTTGTATGAATCGGATTGAAAACATTTTCCTGTGTTTTGTGTCATGTATCTTTATACATATATAGTTTGATTGTTATCGTGAAATACAAGATGACAGTAAAATTAACAAACCGAATTAACATTGAAACGCTTTTTAAACGTTTTTTAAGGTGCTGATGAATAATCTTCATGCACATAAAGCCGTCCGGCTGAATTGCTGATTTTTATTGATATACCATGTACCGAAAATAAAAGCCAATCAACCAGATTTGTTTATTCAAATATCTTAAGGATATAAATTAAGTTTAAAGCTTTTTGTGTTTTATTATTTCTTTTTTGGTGAATGTTTTTGTCTTGGGACTGATTGACGGGAAAATGTAAATGGGCGAAATTAGCCGTGATTCAATCGGATGCTAATTTGTATTTTTGGTGATTATAGGTAAATTGTGACCAACCACCAGGGAAATAACATGGATTTTCGATGGTTGTAGGTTGGGTAAAACGTGATTAAATGTCACTTTACAGCGATCATGTGTGGGCGGTTCGTTTATTTAATAGGCACTAATTCTTCGATTGAGCGGCGATAAGATTGTGGGCTGTGGGCTGCAGACGAATCAATTAGTATACTTAAATAATGGTAAGGACAAAATTATACAACGCGACTGCTCTTGAAGCACATCAAACGACCAATCACTGAGCTGAATGTAGTTCCGCTTTTGGAGGTTGCCTTCACAAATCGCCTGCAGAAGGAAAATGCGTCAAATTGAAACAACTGATTCAAAGTAGATTGCGGGACTGTACTTTTCCACATTTGAAGTCAATTTATATGCAAATTTTGATGAAAGTTGCTTGAAAGTGTATTCATAAATTACTACTCTGTGTGAAACAGGCCTAAAAGTGTTCTTATAAAGTGATCAACGATCGGATCGAGATATTCCTTTTCCACTGATAATAATGTCTTGAATACCTACTCAAATTTGTATCGGAAATGTTGCAATATACGATCGTTTTACTACAGCAAGAGGACTCCTGTTTCACAGCTTCTATCCTTCAGGAAAAGACTAAAAGGTGCATAACCTATTGCATTCCCTTGGCCCGTACCTAAAATTCACATGATTTGTTAGATCTTCTCATCGAATAGTATCAATAAGTCGTATACCTAGTCCAAACAACACCGATATCCAAACCTGTAACAATGCTTGGGATCACCCTAAAGACCTAAAATATGCAAAGGTTTAACGAAGGCATCCGAAAATCGATTGTAAGCATAGACCTAAATCTGAAATGCGATAGCAAACTTCTTGATTATGACAAACTAAACAAAATGTCTTGTAAGGTTGGTAGAACGGAAGACTCCATACCTTCAGTATCTACTACGGGTACATAATTTACAATAATTCAAAGGAAAGGCGAGTTTTATCTTCAGTCATCCGGGCATACTATAAAGTCCGCTGAGAAAACCGGTAAAATCGTCCGTAGCCGACGGACTTGTGAAGAAATCTTTGGGATTAAAAAACTCGCCGAAACCAAAAACTTTTCTATAGTTAATGGTAGCTGCTTTCTAAAGAGTTCTCCTGTAAAGTATAAGACTCCACACTCAATGAAGATCGCAAAACAAGTCGGTTGCAACCTCTACCTAAAAGAATAATGAAATCGTGTTATTGGGATCAGTGTCGGATTTAAGGTGGGGCAGTCCGATTGGTCACCGAGGGCGTCAGGGTCAGTGGGGCGCCATGCAAGGGACTAACAAAGAATTGTTTTCTCTGCATTTTGTGCCTTGTTAATTTAAATTTCTCTTACGCATCTTATAATTCTTTAAATTTTAAGAGAGCGAAATTCGGAACATCTTAGATCAGACAATTTTTCACCTTATTATATTGGAAAAACCCGAAACGACAAATTTTATTTTCCGAGCGAATCAATGACCATTTCAACCCTCAACATACGATTTTAGAACACTGAGGAGAATCTAATTCCAGGCGCCTGAATGGCTAGGGCCGGCGCTGTATAAGTTTTTCTGTATCACTCTGTTTAACAGAAATTAAACTATTTTAAATTGTAAGCAAAACGTTTGTGGGATTTTGAGTATTTTTTATGAGGTATTTTTGAAATAAATTTAGATGCACAGAGTTTTTTGAATGAAGCAAATGGAAGTCGATCGAAAGCAAGCTTCTTACTTTGAAAATAAAATTGTAGAACTATTCCCTGTATGCTTAAAGGAACATTATATTCAAAGGAAGAGTTAGGTATACCATAAAAAGCCAACAGTGGCAGTACCTTTAAATATTTCTTACAGTCTTTTGTGTTAACAACAGATATGTTCGTCTGTCTAATGCCTCACCCTCCACATCTTGTTAAAGCAAATTCTAAAAAGGACCTCCTGATGGCATTCAGCTTCCAAATATACCATAACTAGTGCGAATAAATATCAACAAACTTAACAATAGATACACTTCCCGATAAAACAGACAATGCATGTAGCAACAAAACGTTTTGCATGGTTATACCTATTTGCCATTTGTTGTTTTAATGAATCTCTTCAATCGCAATTAATTGAACAGAATTCCTTCAACTTTTTATACCAATCAGAAAAAACAGAAAACCAAGAGTTCCCATCTGCAACACGCAAATGCAACTGCAACTGCAACTGCAGGCTGATGCCTTTCACCATACATCACATCGGAGCTAATTACGAGCTCCATTGTCTTTAAAATTTCATTCACCAAGTATAAAGCCGTCCGTTTTGTCGCGTGCAAAACTTCAGCCGCATGCAAAATCTATCTCATGCTTTGTCTACCTCGAAAAATTTGTCAATTAACAGTCTTTTGGTGGTGGCGATGAAGGGGCCACCACCATACCACCACCACCATCGCCATTTATTCCCCAGACAAAAATATAGAGACCTATGCGAGAGGCGGAAAATGGACGCAATAAATTATCCATATGACGAGTAGCGAGTAGGATTGCATATTTAGCCAGCCAGTCTCTCGCTCACTGTTAAAATATAATGAATCAAAAGATACAAATGTTATTATAAATGATTTGGTGTTTCGCTTCGTATTTCTTTCTTTTTGATCGCAATATTTGCATCTATTTATATATGCGTTTTACAACGGATAACACGTTGTATACAGCTGTAGATACATTATTTGAATCTTTTTAAGTGCGCCTTGTTTGCGATTTTTGCACTAGTTTTAGCTTGAATTGAATCTTAAAATAGAAGTTCATTAGTTTAACATAACAAGATAGATATACATAATAGTCAGATATGAGAATGGAAATTTAAATTCAAGTCTGCCATTTAGAGGCATACCTCTATACACAGCGCTGGCACGCCATATTAATTAGCATTTAAATTAATTTCAACTCATTTGTCCGAACATAGATTTGCACTTTTTATTTTTACCCATATTTGGCCAGAGTGTATCTACAATTTTGCATTTTATTATTTTTGCTGCTGTGGCTGCACGGAACTGAGATACTACTTTAATGGAAATGGAAGTCTTTTCTGCTCTTTGAGTTGGAGCTAATTTTCGCCACGTTTCTGAAGTGTGCAAACAAGCGATAAATATTTATGATGATCATCCCATCACCGTAAGGAGATGGGTTTATTTTGCCCGTTCTGTACTTGTTTTTTTGTTATCTGCTCCATTATCCCGTCAATAGAACACACACAGACAGTGAGTTCTTTCTTGCAATTTTCCATCATCAGGGATGGATGTTAATCTTCATGCTTCAGATGCACATGTACCGAAAGTATACGAACCAATGTGTCTACGGAGGCTGAGATAATATTCCTTTTCCTGGTCTCGTCTATATCAAGCAGAGTGAGTGATATAGCATATAATCGTCGTAATAAACATAAAAATAATCATAAAAAAGAACACTTACGCCATGTTGTCTAGGCGGATGAATGTGTACTCGAGTTGGTGGGTTTGGCGAAAGTATGAATACGAAACAAGAGGTTATGGTGCGAAAGCTGTTTGGAGGTTGTAAAGTTTAGGGCGGCGCGGCGCGATAAGTGTAAGAACATATTGTCGTGCGAGTAGTAAAGCTGAGATACATTTTGGCGTGTCATTGGATTTTTGAATAGCGATTTGAATACGGATCGTTGGTCATAATATGTGACGTATGTAGAGATCTGTTTTTTATAAGGTCGAGTTTGACCTCTACAGTCAAATGGCAAACTTATTCATAAAATAATTTCCTAAAATGATAAATCTACGAAGGTTAGAAGATAATTCTAAGGGCGGTAGATGCCTGTTCTTATAACAAAAGGATCTAACAACGCAAAACTGTTTTAAAAACCCTGCACCTTGAACTATGCCTTCGTTGGGAAAAACTCATGTTTAGCTCTGATGAGAGCTCTTAATACGAACATCCATAATCAGACCGCCACAGCAGGCAAATATCTGACTTTGGGGAGATATGCTGAGTGACTTATTCTACCTCGGCGTTGATGGTGATGATCCAGAACAACTTAAAAGACTCAGTGTATGACTTCTATCAGCCTTACTTCATCCCAATGAGTTCTTGTAAGAGGATACCAAAAAGGTAAGAGTTCGAACCATATCTGAAAAGCTGAATTCAAAAGGCTTTGTCCGCCTTTATGTGATTGCATTCTTTTGTGTTAAACATCTGAGATCTGAGTGAAGTCAAGAAATTAAATAATATTTTAAAATGCAAATCAATGAATGGAAAATCAAAAAATTTACTCCCGAATCCGGCTCGAAGGACCAATAAATAATCGAGTGGTACCTATATTCGGGGGGCTTTTAAGTAAAAGAAGTGAAACTCTATAAGCCATAACTCTTACATTCTATAAGTTAGACTTGAATGGGGGAAACTTGGGAAAGGCACTAACTGGCATTACTAGCTGGCAGTACATCTATCAGTTGATATCACTTCGCGCCTAAGAAGATCACCTTCTTTCGTTAATCTTCTCTTATCCAAAGTTAAATACTGCAAAGTGAAAAGTCGCAAACCAGTTTCGTGGACTTGGATGTTGACAGACTGACAGCAATTGATGTTGCTATTTTTTTTTAATAAAAAAAACAAAATTTTCGCCACAAAACTAGACGCTGCTGCTCTGACTTTGGCTCTTACGATGAAGAACAATTTACCATCTAAACTCACTTAGCGTATCTCTACTTTCCAGCCAACTAAAGTAATTAGTAGAAAATGTTGTTTTGCAAACATCTTAACCGAAACCGTACTCATGAATATTTGAAAACTATTTATTTCTATTTTTTATTTTTCGTTCAACCAAAATTAACAAAATCATTAGCATAAACAATTATCGCCTATTAAATCATATTTCTCCGCAAAATTCCATTAAAAAAAAACAGAACTCTGTGCGTATTTTTGTTTTGTGTAAGAAATTCCAACGAAAATTAACAAAACCATACACAAGTGCTAAACTGCTGAAATCGAGGACAACCAACCTCCTCGCTCTCTCTCTTACTACGGATGGTATTTCCTTTTGCAATTAATCATTAGGTATCTGTATGGTTCCGTATGTGTATCTTTCTCTGAATTCCCTTATACACATTTACCGAGTGCTACAGATAAACAAAAAAATAAGTAAAATGCAAAAAAGAAAATGAAATTGACGCCCCACATGGGGTTAATGATTTTATTCGGCTCTGGCCTGTATATTCTGTAACCTTTGTTTGTTTGCGACTTGAAAATCGATTTTTTTTCTTCCACCAAAAAAAAAGCTAAAAATAAATAAATTTACTAAAACATTTCAAAATAATAATACAAGTATATACACTTGTACACTTATAGAGGCAATCTACAACAATTGAGAAATCAATCTGAATTTTTAAACAATAAAATATCCAAACACAATTAATAAATGTGAATCTTGACATGTCAAACAGGTATGTGGGTTTCAGAGAGTTCGAATTTTGCAAGTGGTATACTGAATTTTAATTAGGATCTCGATTAAAAGCCAAGATAAGAGACAGACTACTTTGTTTTAATTTCAAATAAATGGTAATGTTCAGAGATTTCGCCAAGTGGTGATGTGAATTAATGTGCCTTGGGTAGATTTACCATTCTGAATTTGGCACAAATGTCAAAATATTGAGATGTTTGTCATCATCATCGGAAATAGGCGGTGGCAAGATCTTCTTTGATCTTGAGACTCTGAATGTTGTCAAAAACAGTATCAGAAGTGGTGTCAAATTCAACCGATGTGTGATGCTTAAAAATTAGGTATCATTATTTTATGCCCACGCAAATTTGACGCAATTAGTCCTAGTGTCAGAAATGTGGTTTCTTTTTTATAGATACGGCCGGAGAAATAAATCCGAACCTGCTTGTCAACAAATTCTTCAGACTTAATTGATAGAGATGTCAGAAGTGGTGTCAAATTTGTTATTTTTAGCTAATTTATTAGTCGAAAATCCGGTCCTTTAAAATATTTTTTGCCCTAAATAGATTTTGGTATATCTAACTAGGACTTGGATCAGTTGAAAAAAAATGAGCGAGTCAATTAGAGCTTGACAAACATGCGGTATTAATTTATATAAAATCCAAAGCTGTCAAAAGTGGGACATATTTCTGTGCTTGAACTTTACGAGTCAGAAGTATTAAATCAGTGATGCCTCTTCTCTCTATTTGAATCGGCGTTTGTTGTATTTGCGATTGCATTTTTTTCTAAATGATCTTAAATAAGTTTAAGAATAACGACGAATTACCCACCAGTATTAATCGTTCGAAACGAGCCGATGTATGCGGGAAAATAGCTACTAAACTTCGCCTTTCAGTTGGTCCCTATTTCATAAAAATCGGTTTTGGATTCACGAAGTAATCGGTACGACAAAAAAAAAATACTTCTTCGATTATGACATAAAAAGGTGCGACGCATCGCATGACAGTAAAACATCTCTCAGCCATGTAAAATCTTAAACCATGGCCATCAGGAGGCATCATACCAATTTAAGAGACAATCAACATCGGCTTTAGTTTACAGGCACTTAAAAGCAGTAAAAGTTTTGTAAAATTAAATTCCACAGATTAGAAGATCCGATAACCTTCACCATTATTTTCAATAAATGAACAGCCTCGGGCCGTAAAAAATATTTTATTATATATAAACATTATTTTGATAATCAAAACTAATATTTATTTTAATTGTCAAGCGTTAACTTTAACAAAAAAAAATAAGAAGAAGAAAAGTCAGCATTTTATAGTATCCCTGACATCCTTCCCAACCTACCTACTAATTGGGATAAAGTTTAATGTGCACATCCTCGAATGGAGTCATACCATTAAATAAATAAAATATTTATTGCACGCATTAAAACACTCTACAGCTGGCTAATAAAAAAAAGGGGCGCGCACACGCCTAACACAAGACGCAACTAAATTAGCCAAAACACCGACTATTGCAATCTCCACTGAGAGGATCAGTTTCCATTTCCCCAATTAAACAGCAACCGTATTTTTAAGCTTGATTGGCTACTCGTACATATTCATTTAGCTGTCATTTCTAATTAAGATACAAAAACTTACAACCAGCCTGCTTTATAATTGGTCATGATACAGCTATTAAAAACGCAAATCGGATACAATACGTCTGTGTACCGTTATGCAATCGCAGTATCTACCTAGTGCATGGCTCCATCTCTCTACGTGTCAATAATGCAACAGGAAAATGCTAAACGCGGTTAAAATTGCCACAAAGCAACAAAAAACAATTCAAATAAATACAACGTACCTACACTGTATATCTTTTGACATAAATCGCAGTTGACTTAATGTGGCTTTGGGTTATTTTTTTTGTTCTTTTTTTCGTCGCTATTTTAATTGCACCGATGACATGGAGTATGTATCTATCAATTGAAAATTAGTTCTCTCTAGAATGGAATTGTAATTTTTTTGCGCTAAGCATTAATTGAAAATTCATGTTTGGCATGGCGCCCCTTCTGCCAATAATAATTTCATTTGCGAGTAATTTGTGTATCTACCCGCTTGTAATAACTTTTTCGCACAAAGTGACGTTTTCTATAGACAGACACTCGTAGCTCGTACGAATGAATGTCAATTATAAATAATGTTTCGCATTTTATATGCGTGTGTGGTTCTACATAGTGTAGAAGATACACCAAAGCCAAACGCAATTTTTGTTTTTGCGGCATTAATGACCCTCACATGTCAATTTTATGAAAATAATGTAAAAATTCAATTATAGCCTCGGAATAGCAGAACATAATGTCAGCCAGTAATTTACTATTATTAAAGCTAATAGCAAATGTGTGTTGGACTCTTATTTTTCCGTTGTCGTTGGCAAAAAATAGGATCAGATCACCTGTATCGGTGGCAATAAATATTGAAAAATATCTACCGCACTCAGATACGTTTACAAAATGCGCCCCCTCCCTTTGGATACATGAGTGCGTTCGTTCGGTCAATTAGGATTCTGACAGGGCAAATAATTTTGCAAATTTTATTAACAAAGTCCCTTTTTTTCGCATTTGCCATCAGGGTGTGTGTGTTTGGGTTTGTGAGGGGTAACCGCATTGCGAGAGTGCTCAAATGAGACACTTTACGATCCTGAAACTAATGAAAAGTGATGAGAAGCCTATTTTCAGGCGCAAATAAATAAATTCATCGTGCAAATTAACATTTCTTTTTTTCTGTTTTGTATTTGCATCTGTAGGTCCATATTTAAAAGCATTTTCAAGTACGAAAAAAAGGGAAGGCAACTGCACATATTTTGTGCGATGAACGTAAATTAATATAATCCTCATCGGTTATTTTAATTTGTCAGGCGCACATTAAATGGATAAATAACGCGCTTTCACGTGGGCACATGTAGGTAAGTGGCATGAGATACAGCGATACAGGGCATCGGGACAGCATAAGTAAATTCGCGTGTAGCGTTGAGATAATCTCTGTGGTCGGTTGTGAGCATTTCTTTAAACAAATGAAATTGAAAGATTGATGGAATCGATTCCGGTCGACGTGTTTTTTGTATTTTGTATCTGCGGCCATCTTCAAAATGCATTTTCGCTTATCACACGCCAGATATACCCAGCACCGCATCGTCGCGGGAACTGGCTGGCGCAGAGTTATGTAAGGCTCAGCACTTGTCAATTCCGAGCATTTCACGAAGAGCGCGCAAATATCATGCACAAAAACAGCTGCACCGTGCAGTGGTTGCAGCTAATTTACTTGTAATAAAATATATTGAGCGATATGAAAGGTACCCTTGGGAATTTTCGGATTCTTTGTGTGTCTGTCTGGTGTACGTTAAGTTATGCCCAGTTCGATCGAATCCAAGGGACATCCACTCCATCCATATGCATTCGTATCTGTCTATACATATCTAGATATATTAATTGAGTATCTATCGGCGGTTGATGCATTTATATCTCGGTCTTTGTGGAACAAGTTGTGCTAAAATGACAAATTCCTGTTATCGCCGCCGACGACGCCGCGTCGATGGCCAAACAAAAACAGCAATGCCAAGGGACCTAGCGCACATACACCAGCATATATAGCTATATAAAATGAAACTGCATTTGCAGAAGGTAAGCGTGAAGCGCAGCTTTATCGAGATTCCATCCGAACAACCAAAGATCTCGCAGAGACTTCAGTGTTGCTTCGGTTCGACATCGTCTGTCTGTGGTGATGTGAGAGCGGGTGCGATCACAATTCGTCGATGTTGTCGATCGTCGTTCATTTTATTCAATTAGCATTGGAATTTATGCAAAGCATCTTCGGCGAGGCGATGAGGTGATGTTTTCGTGGTTTTGCACACTCATCCGTTGGCGCGTCAACTGCGCGCGTTGATGAGACTGGAGTGGTGTGTTTTTGTTTCTTTGTCTCATTTACTCTATACGGGAAGTGGAAGTCTTTATCAACCTTTCCGAGGGGGCTTGCCAGAGGCTGCTTGTATGATTAGGTGATTATCATGGCGTCCTGTACTTGTATGCCAGTTCGGCATGCAAAAATAACTATCGCTGCAGCGCAATCTTCTTTTGCAGCCGCCATGAAAATTGGGCTAAATTTTTCCTGCCAAAGTGGTGATGGCGATTGCGAATGAGCGAAGGTAGACAAAGCAGACGAACCATTTTTACCTCATTATCGCCTTGGGCGAATAAATTACACTGGGCTGGGTGTGTGTATGTGCAGTGCAGCCCCGTGTCTTTGGAAGGATGTGCGAAAATGGACTTTAACTGCGAATGCGAATGGTGAGGTAGTGTAATTAAAAAATACCATTTAGGCAATTTGCACATTTTTACATGCAAATCGGAAGTCGAAAATTTGTAGTGAAGTCATGCACACCTTTTGTGATATAATTACGGTGAGGTTGTACGTATGAAAGTAGTTGAGCAAAACTTTAAGTTAACCGTTCGATTGGTTGATTGCATTTTAGGTTGCCACTGGGGTTTGGGAATTTGTTCCTTTGAGCTGAATATTAAGAAGAGGAATTCAGTACGACGAAAATCTTGGTGGGATACTTCAAAAGTGAATTTGGGACGTCGCATCGTCGGCAACAGTTTTGTGTTAAATATTAGCAGTATCTGTCAACTTTGCCCGCTAATTTAAGGTAAAATTAAAGTCCAAACGGCGCCGGCAAAAAATATAAATGTGGTCCTTCGAGCCGCATTTGGCCTGAAACTAAGTTCATCTTTAAATTTATCAAGAAATATCATCTACGGTGGGAAGTTGACTTACAAAACGCATATAATTAAAATTCATTATGTTGATCTTCAAAGAAATGACGGACTTGCCAAACTTAGGCTAAAAAATTAAAAACTTTGGACCTTCGAGCCGCATCTATGCATTGAAAAAATACTACAGGGTTCAATAACATAGAACTATTTGCATTACTGCCAACACTGGGGTACCTATACGCAGGGCCGGTCCTACCATATGTGCAAAATGTGCAAATGCACAGGGCGCCAATTTCTAGGGGCGCATTGCTAGGAAGGAAAAATTAGTTTTATAATACGCGAACAAATACTACCATTAGTATTTTAAACAAAATGCTTCTTCAAATATGCCCAAAATAACAACACCCATCAAACCTGTGCTGAATTAAATAGAAAAAGGGCGCTTTCTGTAAATCTTCCACAGGGCGCTAGTTTGACTGGAGCCGGCACTGCCTATACGGTAATGTATTATCAGGAATTGCTCACAGCGAAAATTGGTTGACTGTCAACGAATTTATTCGACGGAATCACTTGAACCGCCTACACATAACTGGTCCTTCGAGCTGCATATGCAAGTGTGATTTAAAAATGTTGTCAAATAAGAAGTCTATGCAATCCGGCCTACCCAAACGAGTTCTTGTTAATTTTAAGTGTAAAGAAACGTAGCAGAGTGACGTCGTTAAGACTGGGCTCACCGAAAAATCGATACACCGAGTCTTATTTTTATCTAAAAACCTCTTGAATTTAATAAAACTAGAGTTCGCCCTGTGGTAAAAATTCTATCATTATTGTTGTTTACTTAAATGAGAGAGATTAAAACTATTAAGGATTAAAAAAGGATAAAAAGAGTCGTTAAAGACCTTTTCTTTATTCTGTCATAGCAAAATCTACCAACATCTCGATTATATATAAAATATGAAGATATATCGACACTTAATTTGAGTGGCAACTTTGGTCCTTCGAGCCGCATTTCTATGCACAGTTCTTTTAAAATTAAAAAAAAAATATATTATGCTCAAAAGATATCATTCTTTAAAATATTGTCGTAAAACTGTTTAAGGCGCTTCAACAAGCTTAAGCATTTTCTTCAAAAATATGGTCCTTCGAGCCGCATTCTTATGGAAAATCCCCCTCCAAATAAGGCAGACAACGAATAACTAGGACAATAGAATCTCATTAGGACCCCAGGATATACACCCATTCAAATAATAAACAAATGAATTGCATGACTTACGCAATCCAATTAATGAGGCAAGTAGATACAAATCTATCTCCTCGCACCCTTAAACAGAACGAAACGAAAACGAAAAAAACATCCAAAGTAATCATGAGTATAGTAGTCAAGGTCTTCATTTCTAAATGAATAGACGGCACATATGTTTCAGTTGTAGACTAAAAGCATACCTAACGCAGCACCTAAGTACATGTGTTAATAATTCTGTGGTGGGTCTCTATCTCTCTCTGATGCAAGAGAGATATCAACCCGACCAGATACGTTTATATGCATTACTTAGCGCAATTAATGTATCCATACAATTGCTATAGCTGTTGTAGGTATATGTCCAGCCATAACACTAGCCGCCTTCTTCTTAGTCATACATGTAGTTGTCAAAGTCTAATTCATTACCCCATCCACTGTGGTGCACATGGTGAAAATACTTCAATTTGTCGACATTAGTGTCAAAGATGGATGATAAGAGGAAAATGCGGTCGCTTTGCCTTTATTAACACAATTTTTCGTTCTCACATTAACTCACTCTCTCTATATCTCGAGGTAATGGTATGCAGACTCTTGAAACGGATTCAAACAAGGCGCGGTGGTGGTGTTACAATTCCGTTAGTATTTTCCCTTTACCAAACTGGAAAGTCTCCAAGCCTTTACATGGACAGCACTGCGTAGGAATGGAATTTCCCGTGTTCGATCAACACTCTTTGACACAATGAAACCCGACTTTGTACAGTAATAGTAGGTACTGATCCAAGTCTGGTCGATATCCATGTCACAAATGTCCCGTCCTGTCAAATGATCATACATAGAAACACAATGTCGACAGACTAGCAACATGTAACGCGAAGAGTTTTTTTTTTCTTTGTCTGTTTGTTGCATTTTAATAATGTTTTAGACACCATGTACATGTACATGTCGCGCTAGCCACCGACACACAGGCGAATCCAACAATATTGACACGAAACATAGAACAGTGAGACATAACGCAGAAACACAACCAATCATCTAGTCAAATCAATAGATAGTTTTGCTTATGCATAGATAGATTTGTTGCGTTGACAGATACACATCCGCAGATACAAGTATTCCGCAATGTCTGCATATTAAACGCACAAAGTTAAACGGATTTTAATAATGCAATGAAGGCTGTGTCGGAACGGTTGATTGGTTGCATTTCACTCGACGATATGGCGTGGCTGGCAATAGTATGGGAGGAGGGGGAGGACAAAGCCTCTGAAGACCAGCCAGACAGACCAAAATCGTGATCATAATCCAAATTGAGCTATCCCACCCCGGACCTCATACTGACCGTGGGGTGTAGCGTGTAGGTGTAGTTCGTCGCACCGAAGCATAAAGTACTATTAGAAAATTGTTGGCCATGGACACCCCCCCGCAGCCTAAATTATTGTCAAATAGTTCATTATCATCAAATTTGTGTGCTTTACACACTGTGTATCTAGTATCTGAAGGTAGCATTTTGTGGGTGGAACATTTCATCATTAACGCATTAAGGAAACCATCCCTAAAGGTTTTGGTTGGTATTTTTTTTTGTTACCAGCTTTGTTTGTTGTCTCTCACTGTCCTTGATGAACTTAATGAAACAAAATTCAAATAAGGACGACAACGATAGTGGAATAATGTTTATTAATAGACGCACAGGGTGAAAGTCTCCAGCTCTAGGTATATCTGTCGTATCGATTTTGTGCGTCTCCTCTCCCTTATTTCATTAAATTCATTGTCGTGATTATAATTTCGCATTGTTCGGAATGTATTAAATCATTTCCATCCATGTAATTACTTTGGAATAATAGTGAGTGTTGTAGAGTGTATATAAATTCGTTTTGAATTTCCAACACAAGACATTAGAGATACCATCCCCTTGGCATAGTGTTAAATGGTATGAATAAATTTTCTCGACACCCATTTGCTGACATTAAAACAAAGAAGTTGGAATGCTGGAAGTTCTTATCCTTAAGATTTTGTTCACCGATTTGGGGTTTGAAGAATGCGGGATGAAGTCCCAAGTCGAAGAGGTGTTGTCGAAACTTTTGCTAGATCCCTATCCGCAGGAGAATGTGGAGTGGGACTGGAATTCCGTTGGACCCGGCTCGAAGGACCAACAAAGTTGACTTTTGGTTACATCTCAAAAGTGTGTAGATAACCAATTTTGCACGCCAGACCCATCAACAAAAGTATCTAAAGTATCCCACTCTCACCCCAGTGGCAATCTTTTTTTTCTGCTGTTGGTCAAATTAACTCAATTGAATGAGATTTCTGTTCTAATAAAGAAAAACGCAACCGTCTACACCACTTACGCAAACACGCGCTACACTCGTCACCACCAGCACACATCATCATCATCAACCATTCACCCCCTTATGGATTTCATTAAGTGAAATGACCAAAAGCGACGACTCAAAATATCTATATGTATTCAACACAACAGAAATGCTAAATAAATTTCAGAGATACTCCTCTATCTCTCTCGGAGACACAACGATCAGAAGCAACAAAGAGCTGAACAAAAATGTTAAAAAAAAAAATAACCGAGAACACTTTCAGTCTTTTCAATTCATTAAAATCGGTCTCGTAATTACCACTAAATTAATACCATATGGGCCACATTGTAGCCGTACACATTTACAGCGAGTGGGATATACAAAAGCACACCAACACTGACCATGCCATTGTCCTCAATTTTTATTTTGTATTTTTGTTTTTTTTTTCATTACGTCCAATTCCTGGGTTTATTGAATGCATTGTATGCAGACGAGTCGTCCCTATGGCATAAAGTTCACACTCCAAATGAAATGAAGATACAAACAATCCAAGGGAATTAATGAAAAAAAAATATATAAATGTTGGAAAAAATGGGAAAAAGCAGTAATAAAAGTGCGAGAAGTGCAACCTGTCCTCTTGAATCCCCTTTTGGTAAAAATTAAATGGAAAAAAAATGTAATATTACAATAATCATTATAGTTCCCCCATTTCAAGTGGCACTATCCTCTGGCGGCCGCGAATTGTGTGCGCACTTAATTACTTGTTTACATTCGTCATTAGGGAGAGGAATTTTTGTTGCATAGTTTTTTCCCGTTTTTTCCATAGCGCTGTGTCTCAATTTTGATTTAAGTCAAGCCACGTGAATACATAAATGCACACGATTTGATGGGAATGGAAGCTAGCAACCTTATGAGAAGATGTTTATAAACATGGTTGCACGCAAACACAAAACTCACTCGGATTTCATGTGGAAAATTTGTGCAAAGCCCCAAGCGCTTACAAAAGGCTTTTAGTAATAAGTGAGATAAATGAGTGCAAAAGGAGATTTTGTAAGCCGCGTAATTGATTCGAAACATGTTGCTAAATAAACGCGACCAAAAAAATGCAGTCGAACTTTTTGTGTGGAACGAAGATACTAGATATACAATGTTCCTACGCAAACAGTGAATCTTGGTTGAATCTTTTTGTAAATTTTTTTAAATGTTGCAGCAACATTAAAATATTGGTACACATCTTTGCAATACAATGTGCTTTTTATGCTGAATGGTGCCATCAATAAGGGGATTACCAAAGCAGCTCTCGATTTTCCGGAAAAAAAGTAATAAAAAAAAATCAAACTCAACATGTTGCAGATACCAAAAAACATTTTTTTCCTATTTTTATTTTCGTTTTTTTTTTAAGTTTTCCTAATTTGGAACTACCCGCCAATACGGAAAACTACTTCTTTTTTTTGTACAGAAACGAGTGAGAAGGTTGCAGCTATTTATTTACGTTTTCTTATAAACATGTTGCTAAACATAATAGATACATGCGTAAAAGAATATATCTAATAACGAGACTTGGCACATCGTTCAATACAACGGCAATTTAAGAGAACAAATATGTTGCGTGCATACACAAAATTGTATCTAAACATATAAAGTGTATCTAAACATATTGCGGACAATTTAATTTCGGAAGAAAATGTTTCACAATTATACTTTGCGATGAGTTGCCCCAGAAACTGTCAATATTTCAACAAAAATGTTTGTCAACATGTTGCTGAGATCATTAAATTGAAAAAAAGATGAAATGCCGAATGAATTTCATTTCTTTTATGGTTTGAAATGGGGTAATACTGATTTTCTCACTACATCTCCTGCATATAAATCGTTCCCTTGTATCTAAACATGTTGCTAAAAGCCTTCCAACATGTTTATTGTTCAAGACAATGCAGGAACCTCTGCATAATGAAACTTTGTATGCAAAGAACACATACAACCTTCTTTAAAAGCACTGCAATTTGTGTTCAACTTGCCTCCACCCCACCCTCCATAGCGCCCCCGTATATTCTTAAGTAGCTTCACACCTCATAAATTAATAAAGCGAACCCAGCAATAAGAAAAAGTGTCACCTCTAATTTAACAAAGGTGCATTAAAACGTAATTCGCTTTTACCTTCATTTCTCGGTCTTACTTTCACTATAGATACACTCATATACAACCACCTACTGCCGCATCTCCCATTCGAATATAATTCCTAATTTGTCTTTAATTTATTGTCCCAACCAAAGGACGAAGAGCACAGGAAAAAAAACCAAAACTGAATCCAAAATAAATAAAGACATTCCTTATAATAAAAATTCCAAGCTAAAATTGGTATTTTATGCTGCCGGTTAGCTCGTGTGCCTATCTCCTATAAGTGCACCTTTATGATGTTTGTGTGTGGCAGGATCACCCCTATACCTATATACCTCCATTTTGCCACCCACCCAAAAACGTACTTCACACAGAAAGTGTAATAAAAATAAATGTCAGTCGTTTGTTTTGATCAAGAACTACTGAGGCCTAGAGACAAGGCAAGGTAGAGTGCTCTATCCTCGTTGGCCAAAAATCAAAAAGAAACCAAACGCCAAAAAAAAAACACAACACAACAACAATCCCTAATTCGCTAAAGCGAAATGAAGGAAACGGAAGAACTTTCCCAGATCCAGCAATTCCTTAAAGAAACGAGGTAGTTTCAATCTAATATAATCCCCCGTAAAGGGATTTCTAATTCGACTTTGGGTCGGTTGGTACCGCACCGCACAGTGGACCCTCGCACAATGAAATTCTATTTTACGACCACTAGAGATGGTGTTGTTGGTTTTTTTTTTCTTTGCTTTGCTCCTGCTACTAATAAGAAGCATTTTTCTCTCATTTCAAGGATGACCGTCGTATTATCCTGTTGCTATTTTGTTGTACCAACACAGCCATCAGTACTGCTGCTCCTTCATGTTATAGTCTTATCCTTTCGTTTTCCTAAGGGTGCCACAAATGGCAGAAGACGAAAAAAAAAGTGTTTAATAAATAAACTCAAAGCATGATGCGGACCGGGGCCCAAAACCCCTCCACGAAAAAAGGTAAAGAAAGTCATTAGTTCGTTAAAAAGTAATTTAGGATGAATTTTGTTGTTGCTGTTCTTTTTTTTGTTGGCCTACCCGTTGATTAATATTGCCTGCGGGCTTAATGTGTTAATTATGTAATGAGTATTTTTTTTTTCGTTTGCACAAGCACATGCGAAAACGAGGGCATGTTTGTTGGGTTAAAGATAAAGAGGGTGGTGTGCGGGGGGAGAATAAAAATCCAAAATCCTAATTATTTCTTAAGCTTTGCGCTTGAGTGACCAGGTCACGCTGTAGATTTAGGTAAGATAAGACTTTATTTGGTAGTTGGTTGACTTAGGCTCTGGTTTCAAGACAATTTGAACCAATGGGTGCGTTCTCAGCCCAGCTGTTAAGTTCCAAGATGTAATTTAGACACCAAAGAGCGTAGATTGATTTCCGAGCCTCATCATTTATCAAAACCGACTGGTCACTGTAGGCATCTCTTTTGGTGCGGTACAAAAATGGCCCTATAGCTCTGAATATTCACAGGTCAAATACCGAAGGCACTTACCAAATTTACCACTTTAAGGCATTTTATTAAATACTAGCTAACCCGTGCTCGCCTTGCTTCACCCGCCTGTCACTTTTAAGACTGGAAGTATTTTTATTTCATCGAACTACATCGACCAGTTTTTTATAGATATTTTTCTACCCTTGGAAGATTTACGCAAAGTTCGGTTCTTTCCCTCATACCCACCTCAAATGTCGACGAAAAGGAAGCAACACGAATGAAACTACTTGGCACACGAATCCCACCAGCCCATTTCCAAACTAATCACAATGAACAACACCCGAAAATGTGTTCAACCTGAATGTGTGCGCTGAAAAGAGACGACTGCACAATGAAGTGCAAAACATATGATCACGTTAGAGCGCGCACATGTACTTACACACACACTACTGCAACGATACTCACTGTTGCATGACTACTGGCAGTGGTATCCACTGAAGGAAAATTGTGGGCGATGTTTTGAATAATTGTTTTGAACATTCCTCAGCTTCAGGACAACGCAGGAGGATTTTTTATATCTTAAATGATTCAGGGAAATATTTACTAAATTTACCTATTTTTTATTTTTCAATCCTATAAGCCATTACTGAGCTAGGTCTGTATAAATAGAATTTTCCTTACATATATCCGGTTTTTTGACTATTTTGTAGAACCACGTTTTATTCCGGGATAAAATGTATCCTTAGTCCTGACCCAATACATAAATAATCACTATGCCAAGTTTCATCAAAATCCGTCCAGCAGTTTCTGCGTGATGCGCGGTCAGGCATTTTTTATTCAACAGTTTTATAATATGTAGAGATAGAGATAGAGAAGAAAAGAAGAGATAGTTGCATATTTTCAGGCCCCTTTAGTTAGAAAAATGTTTATGTAAGCATTTGTCTACTTTCTACTATATACCTGCACTTTGCTGAGATAGAAACTTCTTGCTCAAAATGAGCGGGCTTGAGCTTCCTGTTAACGAAGTTACATTTACGTACAAATCTGCATACGATGCTTAAGAAAAATGTATAATTTTAAACAACACAGAAAATGTGGGGTCTACTGAAGTCGGACAATCTATAGACAGGTTTTCAAAGGGAGCAGGAAAGTCGCTACGATATTTACTTTTGAAAGCTTGATCATTGATACTAGGGAATGAGGATCTCTTGTCATGAAAAGGTCTAGAGAGTTCCACCAAGACTACATGCAAGACCAAAGAAGTATCTCTTCTGTAATATTCGCTTCTTATTCTTCCTTGAAGTTGATTGTCGTTGAGGTTTTGACCATAGAGCATCGGTAGGAAAAATTGGGCGTACCTTTGCAAAGGTTTTTGTTGCAGCAAATTTTAAAAAGTCCATAATCAAAAGGTGAATTTCAAAAAATATATAAAGTGCGCCCAAGCCCAACATATTTCAAAAGAGCTCTAGGCCTAGATTCTCTAAAATTCTGGTTGAGTTTTATTTTTAACACGGTTGACCTTGATAAGATGTTCACTTTGAAAATCATTAACTGCTTCACTGCTTCACTTATAGGTCTTAGTCGACCTAGTATCTTAATCACGCTCTAGTGCTTAGACATTTATACAGGAGAAGAGTCTTAATGTGAGCTGCGACCTTCGGTTATTTACTCCAAGTTGCAACATTACGACCTTCGCCTTCACGGTTCACGCCAGTAGTCCACAAACAGTCTTGTGATGATCTATGGATGTGAAATTCAATTTAATGCCTATATATAACTGATATCTGGAGCTCTCCGTATTTCTTGGCAGTGCCGTGTGCGGTATACTTCCTTAAAAATTGTGCGACGTATGTACCTACCACATTCCACCAAAATCGCACCCCTGAAACACATCTTGTTCACATCAAAGAACGCATTATCATTTTAATTCCCCTCAAGGTCAAACAGAAACCGCTGCCAAACTCTTTGTTCTCCCGATACAACATTTACATTTCGATACACACAAAACCATTATCGAACGCATTCAAAGGAAACCTATAAAAAGTTCCGATTCAAAAATGACCACCGTTAAAACACAAATCCGATAATCACCCGGTTAACCTTTAAAAGCTTCCGTGTATCTCTTCGGTGCGTCTTCATCTCTCTATATACCTATATGTGAAATACTAATACCCGATGACCCAGTCAAGTTCGATAATAAAAACAATTTTTATCCCCAAAAGATACTTCTTTTACGATGTAAACACATTTCGTTTGCTTTTGTATCTTTTGTATCTGTGGATATGTGCTATATCAACCCCAAAAGTATCGAAAAGACAACAAACCATCTCAAGACTCATTCAGTATCAAAGTAAAAAAAAAAATCTTTATGAATCATCATCAGAGAAACATTACCATTACTATCATTGAAGGTGTATCTCAAAAGAAGAAAGCTGTAGCCACACCAGACACAGTAATAAAAACCGCCAGCAACCGAAAAACGAGCAATACAAACTGTTTTTTTGCTGCTTTTCTGTTGACCAAGAAAATTGTAAGCCTATTAAAATGTCGTAAAAAAATTATACAACTGAACCAAGTTCAAAATGAGATCGAAGAACCGCACTCACACGCACGCACTATTAGCCACAACACCAAGAACATCCATAAAATGAAAGATCAAAAACTCATTCATTTGAAGTTTCGTTTCTGTATCGATGACTGTGTATCTAGTAGTTCAATAAAAAAAAATTGGAAATAAAAATAGTAAGCAAGCCGGTGCTCGAATAAAAAAAGTGAAAATCGTAAAAATTACTCTCGTTCTCGTGGATAATATCCGTGAAACTAATGGCTTGGACTAGTTTTTGTTTGAAGCTTTGTTGGGGCCGTTCGTGAGGTGGCGGCAAATACTTTGGTTTTCATTGAGCGAAACGATAATTACTAACAGGTGAAGTATCGCAATCGGTATGTGGTCCGGTAGGTCGTAGGTGTGGTTCTGGGCATATCCCAAAAATTTAACGAATACTGAATGTGTCGTCTTTGTTAGTTTATAGTATTTACTTACCCCTTTAGAAGGATCAAAGAGGGAAAGAAATATTTAGAAAGGACTTCGGGTACCTTTCTTTTTTTTGAGGTACGAAGGTAAGGAAGGCGAGTTCAATTCGAAGGCTAGCTACTGAGAATATAGTCACAAAAATACAAAACCTACATAAGGAGACAACAAATATGGGAACCAATCTCCAAAAGGACACCCATAAATAAAACAAAAACATTCCCTACATGCATTGGTTAATTATGGCGCAAATCCCTTTTAAGTTCCTTACGCGGTTTATCTAGGAAAAGTAAATTAGACAAAGCTCAATAAATCGTGAATTTCTCCATATCAACCTGAAAGTATGCAATGATTTTGTATAAACTGTGATAGGACGTTCAAGTATCTAGTTTAGTAAGTCTGACAGCTGACTGACTTGATGTATCTCAGTTTTGATTGGCTTAATAGATCGGCCACATGGGCAGCTGTGTCAGTTGACGTTTATGGAGCGGTAGGCGACGAATCTAGTCAAGAAATTCGTGACTGAGCAATAAGCTGACAGTTCGCATATGAGGCTCACGTTGGAAAAGTGACGTTTGCGTTCAGGTTACATCTACTCCAGACCAATCTAGTCGACTTAAGTTTTTGAATGTGCCCAGTTTTGCCGTGTGTCTAAGATTGTAAAATAATACAGCACCAGTGTCATGACATGAACTCATCCATAACAGAAAGGTGTCAGCATGAAGTATAATATTTCGCCCTAGCGCTACAAATAGAGTTGATTCCGCAAGTGTGAATTGTACAGAAGAGTGCAACAATTTTAATTTGGTGACGAAGATTCTACATTTCCTCACTTTACTTAGTAGATTTTCATTAAAAGAGATCTAGTAATTTTTATAGTCATATGAAATTTTTTAGCTGAGCTTAGTTTAATTCCAAAGATGACCGTGAATGAGTTGTCTCTCTTTTCTTTAAAGCCGTTGCTAGATCTTTAAATTTGACTTAAATTTCTTTTAAGCTTCTGGGCAATATACCATTATAATATATGTTTCAAAATTTTGTCACAAAGTGCTTACGAAAAGGCGAAGAAGATACTTTACGATTGCATCTAACTGCATGTCGATGACTTGTAAAGTCGTGCAAAAAAAGATAAAGGGTTTTCCAATAAGAGGTGTTATTTTGATATTCAAAGAAAAATGTCATTCTTGAGCTAAATGATCGGATATTTATTTCATAATAAAGAGAAAGGTATGCCGTTAATAATGAAAAACAACATCAGCCAAATGGCCAGCACAACCACGCTTACAGGACCATATCCTTTTCATAAAATTTTTCATAGCAAAATCCCAAGTGGCTGCCCTATGTCCTCGATAGACTCACGAATTCCATCTTTGAGGTCTTGAATCGACGCTGTGCTGTTGGCGTAGACCTTATCTTTCACGTGGCCCCAAAGGAAGAAGTCGCAAGGTGTTAAATCACAAGATCTCGGTGGCCAATTGTGATCACCTCACCGGAAACTTTTCCCGTAAAAGATCAATGGTTTCGTTGCTCGTGTGGCACGTAGCGCCGTCTTGTTGAAAGTAAACGTTGTTCAGATCAATACCATCCAACTCCGGTCATAAAAAATCATTAATCACGTTTGTGGAATGCCCAATTCCAAAGAACGACGAGGAATGGACAAAAATGGGCTTTCTTCAACACTTTGGGCTACAGCAGTAATATTCTCAGTTGTTCTTGAGCGACGTCCACGGGTTTTATTCTTTACATCATTATCTTGTCCCAAGAGCTCGAATTTTTCCATTGCGATCCGACAAGGTGCTTCACGACGACCCAAAAATGCTTTAGTTTTGCGAACTGTGACTGCAAAATTTTCACCATTTTTGTAGTGAATTTTTATAATTTCAATGCGTTTTTGAAGAGTGTATCGTTCCATTTTCAGTAATGGCGTAGTTTCTACTAGTCATATGTCAAAAAATAACAGCTTCAAAAGTGACAGCTACCGAAAAAGCGGGCTATTCAAAATAACACCTCTTATTTGAAAAGCCTTCACATGCCGCGCGACAAGCAAGACTGTAGACGTAGAACCCGTTTAAATGGAGTCTTTTGATTTTATTTAAATGGTTGGTTGGGTTAAAAGCTTAAGCTTACAAGTCAAAAAATTTCCTACACAGACCCACTATCGGTGGCAGCCTAATATGTTAAGTTAACCCAATCTAACTCCCATTTCTCGATGGGAAGATATCACCGCCCATTTGCAAATTTCTCTTGCAGTGTCGCAGTTCCCCTAGCATAGGAGAAGACCGCTCTTTCACTATGTATCTAGATACGTGGCTCACCTGGGGAAACTCATTTTAGCATCATAAAAATTGCGGAAACTCATGTCGTGCTTACCACCTTACGTGTTTTATTTTTTTTTTTACGAACTTCAATAATTCCGTGCAACATCCAATAAAAAATCATTTTGCCGCGCGCTGTCGTGTTTTCATTTTATTTCTCGCGCAATCACAACAATATTATTCGCAGCTCTAAAACGATTATTGACGTATAAATCATTTGAGCTGCCGGGGTCCGAAGAGATACTTCTGTATCTGTAGCTAAACGAGACTGCCCCAGACAGTATCTCTTGCCCAATCCATTCATATAGCAACATGTATCTGCAAAAATATTAATATATATATATTTTTTTTGTTCTTATTTTGCATGCACGTAGATACATTTATGAATATATGACGGGCATTACTGATAGCAGCCAGTGTATCTGTATAGTATTATTCCGTCTGGCAGTGGAGTAGCATCAGCAGTAGGTATTTGTTATGATGCGCGTGATATTGGCTTTTAGCCGAAGTGTCCCATATTTTATGGCCTTTAGTGTGAATAATTTTCATCCATAAATCAGTTTGAATTATTTGTCGGCGAATTAATAATTGCTTGTCGTATTTATGATGTTTATGATTTGCCCGATGATGCCCTGAAATAATTATAGGAAATGCAAAGGAGGCTATGATGAAATGTTGCAAAGGTTGCGAAAAATTTGTTGCCAGCGCGTTATGGATGTTGCAATGGAAATTTTCATTTGATTTCACTGGCGCCCATCTTATATAAATTTATATATAAGTCGAACTGTAGTTACAGCGCACAGGGGGTTTGACGCTTAACAAAGATGCGCGCGACAGCATCAGCATCGCACCATCAGCGACAACGACAGCGCCGACTACGATGATGATGTCGACAGGAAATTCTCCTCGACTCTGAAATATCTTTAAGATTGTTGGGGTTTTTTCTTTCTTTTTGATTTTATTTATTTATAATTTTTCGTATTTTTATAAAACAAAAAAAAATATAAATTTCTTTCTTTGAGAACTGAGAGATGTGTTATTGCGACAGAGGCGGCTGATGATGCTTAATGGTATAGTGGTATATGGTTTGTATGGTGGTGTCGCTGACGTTGGTTGTCATTGGCCTCTGGTTGTTTCGTTTAAGTTTTAAATATAGATTTGGATTTTTTTTTTTGTCTCTGTATCCTCGGTTCATTTGGTTTCAGTTGAAGCCACTGCGAAGAAAGTTCATCGATCTTCGAGCTTCAGTAGACATGCCCATATATACACATATATTCCGGCAGAAGAGAAAATAACTCAAGTGATTGTGATCGATTTTGAAATGGAAAAGTGTTGATTGACAAGGGTGGCCCTCGTGTGCCGGTCGATCCTAATGACACACACCGAGCAAAATGAAAACTCATTAAATTTCAGAGCTATGCCATGGCACACACTCCAGTGGCAGTTGTTGTGTTTTTTTTTTGTCCTGAATGGTTAGTTGGTTGGTCGTTGAGGTGTTGACGTAACATAATTTCAAGTTTCCGTTCTCCAAATAAAGGAGCAGAGTTTTTTTTTTATTTTCACCCAGCACAGAAAAGGTGGCCTAAAAAAGCCGCCCTTACACGGAGAACGCTTTTCCCAAACGATTTTCTCTAATGATATAGTTGTAGCCACCGAGGTGGGTAATTGTGAGGGTGTATCTGCGGCACAGGACACAAAAATTACACCCTCGACAGTGGAAAAGAGTAAAGCGAAACAGAAACCTCCTTAAGGTAAATAATTGATGTATCATTAGTAATTTTGATGTTGCTGGTTTGGAGACCTAAGTGTAATTTAATGTGTTTGCACAAGACAGTGTCAGCTTGTGACCAGGCCGAGGTATTACTTAAAGGTTTATATGATGTACTTGAGTCGGATTGTAAGGTGGGTGGGTGGCAGCAGAGTTTTATTGTGTCGAACTTGATTTACAAGGATTGTAGTGTTTTTGGGTTGTCATATGTTACTATGGCTATTGATTTGTAGGAGGTAGGTTGTAGACCTGTCGTAATATTGTATCGGCAATACAGAAGGTCTGCACATCATGTATTGCACGCGCAGTTCAAAATTTAAATAGGCAACTCTTTAGAGAAGTGCAAGTAATCATGGAGACACTCATTAAAAAAACTGATGAAGAGACCACAAGTTTCCCAAAACCATCTGCATTTGTTAAGGATATTTCTGGCATTATTTTGTTATTTCACTCGGAAGCCTGGTTTAAATAATCGCATCATCTTTTCAGCGGACTTTGTACTGGAAGGTATTTAAAATTGGGTGGTTATTTTTTGGAAAACAAATCCAGGCAAATGTTGCAAAATCGAAGAAGTCTCACATAAAACCTGATAATTTAGCTTTCCAAAGACGAATTTGTGATCTAATTCGCTCACCAATTGCGGCGATTACAGCGTTTTAAAGTTTCGCTGAGTTTTATTTTTTCCACTCTGCCTTAAAAATGTACGTGTTTCTATCTTTAAATGGTAGTTCTTGAAATGGCTCTTGGAAGATATTTTAAACTCTATTGACAAACTTCAACAAAGGTTCTTACGGTTCAATTTTTTTTCTTGGAAAGGAACTTAAAATTTATACACCTGAAAGTCTCTTGGAAAATTTTTAAACTCCTACGATGATTTTTATAAACCTCAGCTACCATAAAACATGTTATATAAGCTTTCCAAAAACGGATTGTAAACTTAATTCGCCCACAAATTGTGGTAAGGCCAGGCTTTTGAAATTTCGCCGAGTTTTATGTATTTATTCGGAACTGATTTCAATATTTATATGATTCCATCTTTAAATTTTAGCTTTTGGAAAAAAATTTCAAAGTTACTTCTGAAAGTCTTTTGGAAGATTTTGAAACTCCAACGAAGGTTCTTATAAAGCTTGGCTTAATTTAAGTCTTCCTCCCAAACATAGATTTGAAACTTATTTCGACGACCAATTATGACGATGACACCCTCTTGAAATGTCGCCGAGTTCTTATATCTTCCGGTTTGATTACAATATTTACACGATTCGTCCCGTCGTAAACAAATTAAATACTCCCCTATACGCCAAACCGCACCCTTGCAAGTCAGTTGCACCAGACTCAATTATCTGTTGAACTTCTCGCAGCCACAAAACTCCTGATAATAGTTTCTTTCACACACAAGTCATCACATAAAATAGCTCATTTGTTTTCTATAAATGTCTATATGAAAGATCGCCATGCCGCAGGGTCACAATAAGGGTCGCTGCTGTTTAATAATAATTATCACTGATTAAAACCGAAGCTGATGCTGCACACATACCTCTATACATATGATGATATTTATTCTCTGATTTGAAATTATTTATATACAGCACTCAGCGCTGCCCCACCTATCAATCTTATTCGTTTTAACTTGCTGAACCTGCGGGACTTATCGGTTCGGTGCTTTATCAAATAGAATTTTACCCAAACAGATGCAACAGTCCGACCGATAATTGGTGTAAAAAAAAATTCCCACCTAACCAATAAATCGACGGTTCGTTTTTATTTTGTCGCTGAATTTGAAATTTATAATAATTTTTCGTTTCAAGTCCATATTTCTCACATATAAATTATACTTTTAATACATATAATTAGATTAATTGTTATTAGACTTTAATTGCGATAATAATTTTCATAAATATCAACAGACGTTCATATATAATCTGAGTTTTTGTCCATAGCGCTATGTGTGCTGTTGTTTTGAGTACTTGTGGTTTTTGTTGTTTTTATTCTGTTTAATTCAGTTGCCACTGTGATTGTTGATTATTATTTCGAAAAAAGGGAAATTATAGACTCTGATTGGGGAGAATCAGCCATAAAAAGTCGTGTTATTCCTGACGCTTATTATTTAATTATAAATTTATAGATTTTTTTTCTCACTTTTAATTAATGGTACAATTTTTCATAATTTCGCGGATTTTTAATTAGTATCTGTCAGATGAGAGTGGAAACGATGACTTTGGTCTAGAAGTGGTATTGTTTTAGCTTTGCACATGTGGCTGTGGCGTCTATTTTGGATCAGAGGTTTTGACCCCAGGGCCGTTTGAAGTTTCGCTGAGTTTTTTTCTTACGTTTTTATTTTGTGAATTTTTAGTGTTATGGTTTGGCGATTATGTGTAAATGAAATGAGGGAGCAATTATTCAAATATGGAAGAGGTAATAATTATGAAATGATATTGAGGAATGGTAGTGATGTAGGTGCGGCTTTATTCCAGATATGGTGTCCGTTTTGGAATAGGGGTTGTGTTCAGCGGAATTATTGAAGTTTTGCAAAGTTCTCCTGGATTTGTTTTGTTTTAAAAATATTTCCTTCACTATAAACCTTGGCAATTAAATTTAATTTTAATTAAATACAACCATTTGATATATTAAATTCGCCAGCAATTCGGAAAGGGTGATTTTTCGGCTTAAAAACGGCGCCAGTGAATTTTATTTCCATCGGATGGTTCAGCTGCAAGAGATCTTTGAATTTTCGCCGAGTTTTGGTCTTTTTATTACAGCGTTTTCTTATTGCTGCCTATTTCCAAATGAAAATCCACATCTTTTTAAAGCAACAAGATTCACTCTGCCAGACCACAGTCACATCGTTTTACTTCCACTCGATTGCGAATGCAAACATTCAAATACCATCTCAACATTTTCACGTATATCAAGCCTTGTCAGTTGCATACGATTCTGAGAGGATCCATAGCGACTCTTCTTTTAAGCGCGAAATTAGGGAAATAATAATAAATTTCCTTCCTTTCGCATCTTATCGCCATGCCAGCAGGAATCCAGCCAGACAATCGAAATCGCTCTACGAATTCAAGTGGAAGTTCCCTTCAACAAAAAAATAACGAAAAAAAAATTGCGAATCTGCTGTGCGTATAGCAAAAATAACTGCCTGATCAATTATCTAACGGGCAATCAAACACGGTATCATCTAGGAGCACGTAGCGTCATCTTCGTGCGCTGCCACATTATGGGAAAGTGCTTGAAATTTGAAAATAAAAATGAAAAAAACCGCTCAAGTGAATTACACACGCCAATGAAGGTGATGGGGTCTTTAAGGAAGCGGAAAATTTCGCAACCATTCTTTTTTTATTCGAGTATTATCTCTGTGCAACCATTTTTGCAGTTGAATTTGTATTTTTCGTTTGGCAGATTTTATCAGGTTCCACTTAGAGTCTTTTTCTTTTTCTGTTTTTTTTGGGATTTCCATTTTTTTTTTTAACTTTTCGTGTGCATTTTGTTTAAGGGAAAACTAGTTGGCATCGGATTTACAAGGTTTTTTGTTTTATACTTTGTTAAATGTTGGTGAAAAATGCAGTCAGCTGTGAAATTATAGAGGTTCGCTCAGATTGTTTCTGTTTCTACTGATAGGGTGGACGATTGGGACCTTTTTTTAACAAATAAACAAGCCTAGTTATATAAACCCCAACAAAATATTCATACGCTTGCTTAAAAACATATAAACAACTACAACTAAGCCGCCCGACCGCAATTCCTTCGAGTATAATCGTGTTTTCCAGACTCTCACCGAAAAAATCACCTCATAAACATCATCTTTGTGTCACTTTTCCACAACACATAAACAACTCTTATTCCCAATCACCACTTAAAGCGAAAGATACAGACTTCGAGTACAAATTAAAATAGCACGATAAACATCAGGGACCCAACCGTGCGGATGGATTTAAACACCCAAATAACAACAACATCGCATCAGCAGCAGTATAGAAGGAAAATTAAATAAATAAACGGAAATTGTAACCGTTCTAGTTTTATAATCGCATTACAGTAGCAAAACGCACCCCTTGCTACTGGTCCGATGACAAAAGTCGTAACAATTTTCCCGTGTCACGCGTTTTTACAATTTTGACCCGGGCATCGGGGTATGGGGAAAAACTGTTTCCTGTCAGTCATTCCATTCAGAGTACACACTAAGAGGCTAACTACTTTGAGGCTTCTTATCCATTCATACGGTTAGTTTAGCAATTTTTTTTTCTTTCATTTGGGAAATGTGTTATTATTTCCTGTGGAAAAAAGGACACCCTTAAGCTACTTCCAATCAATGTCACATCACTTTTCATGAGAAAAGGGTAGTCGCTGCTGAATGTACCCTTTGGATTTGCATTTTTCAAAAATTCACCCCCTTCGTTGGCACTTTTGAATATTGTTACATCCCGCTGATTTGTTTATTTGAAAAACATTCAACTCTTCATGCCAATATCCTGCGTGTGATGCATGCCTAAGTCCTTGGTTATTTGCATTTGAAGAGAAACATATTTTTTTCGGTTTTTGTTTTATGTTCGGGTGGTTAAATCAAAGAGCGACGAGCTATCGAATTAAGTTATACTGATTGCGTTTGATGTTGTTATCCTTGAGGTTGAAAGAAGTTGAATTTAAGCGCATTGAGATTGACAGTTATGGGGTGTTTAAGTGGGAATTAAAAACAGAAAAGCGGGTAGACGAAATTGGATGTCTAATTAGGTAGAAGTTGAATGTGGGCAGGAAGATGAAATTCAGCGAAAAAAGTCGGCGAAACGTTGTTATGAGCCTATTTATGATTATTTTTGAAAACTGAGAGGATGAAATGGAGGTATTTGGAATGCGGTTTAAGGTGGGATCCAAAGGATTTGCATATGTACAAAAATGCATGAGGTTTTGAACCTGGTGCTATCAGAATTGATTTTTAAGTTCAAAAATGAAAACAAAAAGCGTTCCAAGAGATAAAAACCTTAAACTGAATGAAAATAGGTGGTTATGTTCCTGTCATTATATATTCAGCAACAAATATATATAAATCTGTCTTGAGGATCACTTTTAAAATTGTTAACAAATGTCTAACACTCTTAGAACAGCAGATGGGAAATGGTGGCGGATATTTAAAAACTTTGCCCATCTGGCTAGTAACAAGATCACTTGTAAAATTTTGCCTTAAAATATGATTTGATGTAAGAAATGATCGTGCAAATCTTGCTGTACCTACTGCAGATCTTGTTGATCGCAAGATCACTATATACAAAAATATACTAAAAGCCCAATAGATCAAAGAAATTTGAATTAGTGAGAGATATAATTAAACACCAGTAAAAGTTGAGGATCTTGTTGATCGTGAGTCTACCTTTCGAAAGATGCTTAAAAAACTCTTTTAAAAAACAGCCGAGAAGCTGCGACTTCTGAGATTTAACTGCTGTTCATATTTAAAATTTGATAACAAAAAAGACTTACCCAGATAAAGCTAGGTATTTGAAAAATCGGTTGAAAGAAATATTGTTGGGAAAATATGGAAGCGTTGATGATTTTGTATATATGAAATAAAAGGTTTTAATTAAGCAGCTCTTACTTAATCCATGGAATTGATCACAATACGAATCTGTTGATATTTTGATGATCGTGTCGATCGCAAAAGTGTTTTTTAAACTGCCAACAATTTTGATCAAGCAGTTATTGAATTTCTGAAGAAATTTATTTATCAGTTTTAAGGATCTTGTAAGTTGCAAAACCCTCCTTAAATAATTTGGTTTGATCAAGCCTTCCTATCATTGACATAGGGAAAAGGAGGTTAACTCATTGAAGATCGCGTTGAAGATGTATACACAATCATAAAATTAGTGAAATTTGTTTTTACAAAATTCGTTGATCTTGTTGGTCGATCACTTTTAGAAAATTTTACAAAAATCTAAAATCAGGTAGTTAGAGCTCATGGGTCATGGGTGATCCTACCCACCGTTTTTGTTTGGGGATCTTCTTGGTAGAGCTGACGGGTGATCTTTCTAATCATAGTCTTCGAGGAAACGATCGCGTAAAACTCTGTGCATTGGGTATCTCGTTGATTTAAAAATTACTAAAAATTGTTTTGATCAAACATTTTAAACTTAATTAGATATAGTTAGGTATCGATCACTCTGCAATGTATGGCAGCAAGTCGGTGTGATCAGCTCCACATCTAACTAGAAACGATTGACTGTAGAAATTCGGAACAAGTTCTTATATGGAACAGGTGCTTCTATGACCGTATAGACCACCACGATTGTCACCCTCAAACATCGATCAATCGAATTGTATACCCATAGTGGTAACTACTGAGTTCTTGAGCCCACTTGGTGTCATTGAAAAGTTTAACCAAAGTCTGGGATACCAACCATACCAAGATTAAGATACAAAGTCCCACTTGCAGATTTACGACAGCGCACCTACCTACATAGATGCGCTGAACTTTTCTTGTAACCCATCACGCAAATTAAGTGCCATCAACATTAATAAAATCTCATCAACAACACCTCACTACGCGTCGTCGTCGCGTCGGCTGGTTTAGAGAGATGCATGCAGATACTTCTCATCCGAACCACAAAAAACATCACATAAATCAATATTTATGAATATTCGTAAAAGAACAACCTTCTCGTTCACTCACTCCGCATATAAATCAAATATTTAATTACCCATTGAGTATTGGCCACTTTGTCTACAAGACAAAACCCATAGACACCCATGTACTACCACTTTCGGCGAACTTTAAAGACATCGCAGGGTTGTGTGAGAACAAAAAATTCGCCTATCACCGTAAATAATTCCAAGTGTTAAGAAGTGGCCCCTCATCTTCATAATTTGAAACAACAACAACAACACCAACATCACCATCAACATGATCATCATCATCGTCATCGTCATCGTCATATGGCAACAAAGTCATGAAATCTTCATCGGCGTCGTCGGTGAGTCTCGGACGCGGATCCCATCGCCTCACCATCAGAACAGAACACAACTTGACTGTTGTGAGGATGTTCTGTGTGCATGCAGCCTCAGACAACGTCCCGAGTCAGTTTTGGAAAAGACAGCTCTCAAGCCGACGGATTAAGCACATACCACAAGTCAAGTTGCCCGTAAAGCAGGAGTTTTTGCTTTTTTCCTTTATTTTTGTGCATCAGCTTTTTGATCGAAGCGGCTTATATTGAGGTGGAACTCATCTCTCCATCGGGCCCGACTCGAGCGTGTAATAATAATAATAAAGAGGGAGAAAATCTTGGGGAAAAATGTTTTTCAGATACACAGGGTCCCCGAAAGCGAGCCAGGCTTTTGCGAAGCAGCCTCTCATATGCGATCATCATCAACATCACAGCAGCATCCATGCAACACACATCGCTCTCTCTCTCGCGCGCTTCGGTATATCTTCTGGGTTCTTTGTTTTCTGGCCTCTTGCTGGTGGTGTTTCCCTGATGTTCTTTGGACGGGCACAAAATGGATCAAAGTCACGACACACTGCGCCCGGACTACACTGGGATAAGATACAATTTTTCGGTTCGTCGGTGCACAAAAGATCCAACAAAAAAAATATAAAAAAATAAATAAGAAAACCAAAATAACCGGCGATTTGGAGAAAACATCTTAAGTGTAATATGAAGTTGATGGGGCCGTGCCGCTCCATCTAAAGCCGGTGTATCACCAAACTCTCGCTTCGGTTTCCGAATTCAGGCGAACACAGACCAACACAAAATCAATGAACGATTTTACTGTTAAGAAAGCATAAAGTGCACGATTGTGTCTTCTTGGTCTATTATGTATGAAGTGCACTTCTCTGGGTCGTCGTAATCGTCTGCTGCTTGAGCAGAGTGTATAAAGTACATCCACGGATGGATGTGGACCACGACCATGTTGATGATGATGATGAAGTTAAAGCCGCCGCCGCCAAAGCCAAAAGCGAGCCGCGCTTCTTACAGATACTTTTTTTTATCTTCCTCTCTTCATTTTGGTCGTTCTTTGAGTTTATATACATATTTTTTTTTTGTGTTTCCAGTGACTTTTGCTGTTTAGATACTCTTTGAAGAGTAACATTGTTATTATATACCCATTATGGTGCCCCTTATGGGTAGCTTAGCTTAGAATTTCCCTTTTTTTGAGAATCACGTGCCCTTCAAAATGGAATTCAATGGAGAAAGAAAAGAAAAATCCATCTTCAAGTGCAGCAAACAACACTGATTCGCTTTTGTGTTCGGTTTTATAGGGACACGAACGTGAACCTGGCTCTCAGCGCGTTCAGCATTCAGCGTTCAACGGCATGAAAAGGCTGGAAAATTATAATTTAGTATTCAAATGCCAGTGAGATTGACGCGGACATCATAATTACAGGGGTTTGAATCGAAACCATTTTTGTAAGAGGGTCTCCTTCTAATGCGATAATTACCAGAGGTCCGGCTGTGTGTGTGTTTTTTTTTTGTGGAAACCGAATCCAGAGCATGATGAGCGAAGACAAGGAAAACTGACCTGTGTTCATTATTCGAGAAATAAATGCGTGTGATACGGATTCGGTTCGGAGTTTGACAGGTGGGCGCATCATTTTAGGTATTCCTGGAAATGATGATATCTGGGGGTAGGGAAAATGTATAATTTTTCCTCAATTCTGTGGAAAGGAAAATCTGATTTCGTGGGATATATTCGAATTTGGGACGAACGGAGAGAGTTATTCGATTTGAGATGTTTGTGCCTGGACCTTTGGGCCACGTGCAGGGATTTTGAAGATGAGACACACCAAAGCAATTTATGAAGTAAGCGTCTGTAGCCTTTTTCATTATCACTACACCTATAGGAGTGCTTTTTAAGTGAACAACTCTCATGATATAATTATTGAATTGAAGGCGCTACTCAAATTTCTGCGTGAAAAGCTATGAATGATTAGCTTCAACCTGATTCAAGTATCTGTGACTTGAGACAGGAAAGCTGCACTACAATATTTACTTTATGCTACAAAAAATATCGCATGCGAGATGAAATCATCTTCAAAAGCTTATTTCCCGCTAGATTGCGGGAGGTATGTGAGAATAAATGGCGAACTTTGTTAGTTTTACATGCTAAAAATAAAAAGTATTCGCACGAGGACATTAATAGACACACAAATCTCATAACAGATATCTCATGATTGTTCAACGATATTTAAAGTGGGAAAAAAAATTACTGCTGTCATATACTCGAGTCAATAGGTCATGAAACTTAGTACAGAAAGCAAAAATCCTTAGAATCTTATAAAAAGTCGTATGACACACTATACAAATTTCATGATGCCTGAGAGATATAGCAAAACATTTTAAAAAAGAACAATTCTGAAACTTAATGAAATGCTATCCATGGGAAGAGACTTGAATGTCAGCTAGATCTAGCATGAAAGATGTTGCATGACAGCTAAAGATAGTAAAATATCTACAGCCCAAATATTAATGAAATGATTTGTCGAAATTGAAGATCCAAATCAAAGCAATTTTTAAAAAAATCTCGACATTAATGATGATCGCATGAAATAATGAATTTCACTTAACTCATGATATATATTTCATGCTATAGCCAAATAATGAAAATATTGAAATAATGTGAAACTTATTGTAATTCGGGGACAACGTATTCTATTGTATCTCATGTTAAATGAGAGAAATATGAGACCTGATAGTACTTCCAATATTGAATCAATTTAAGTTGCAAGATATATTGCAAGGTATCAAAAATATCCGATAGATATCGCATGAAAGATCAAGTTTCAACTAAAAACGTAGGTAACAACTCGACACAACTATTCTTTTTGGGATGTGATAAAATATCGCATGATACTTTCATCATGATACATATTTGAGTAGAGAAAAGAGAAGCTTCTCTTGACAGTGAGTGTTGTTATGTAACCCAAACCTATCTCTAAAACAAATACTGTTGGACCCCTCACCAGTTTGCCTCTGAATAGAAAGAAAGCCTCAGGCAGAGGCACATAGAAATCCTGGCAAAAATCACCCATCCCCGGTTTAAAACAAAATATGACACAAAAAGCTGTCTGCATCCATTGTTCTGGTTTTTATCTTTGTTTCAATAAAACGCGCAATTGAAACACACAATTCGTAACATCCCATCGTACAGCGCGTGAGGAAAAAGGACGTTGGTTTGGTTTTTTTTTTGCTCTTTACTACGTTCACAACTAAAATGAACGACTCCATTCAGCAGTGAATTCAAATGGAAAATATCGCATTAAAAATTACCCATTGAGTGCACTTTCGGTTTGCGATTGAAGGATGCGCAGCCAGTGATTTAATTTCAAATGCTTTTTTTTTCCTCTCTACTTTTGCTTGTTAAATGTCCTTTTTTCACTGTTCGATTGTGTGTTGTAATGAAAAATAATGCGCATTGTGGTTCGGAAAAGAAATTCATCAACCCCTCAAAATCAAACACAACCCTCATATCCTGGTAGTCCGGGCTCCGGGAATAAGCGCAATGTTCCATGAGTTGCTCTCTGTGTAATATACATTTCCCGTTTTTGTTTTGTCAACGGGGAAAAATGGTTAAAAGTCGAAATTTACTGGTGTTGCTTGTTTGTCAACTGAATATTCTCTATACCACACACTCTTTTCGGCGCTGGCAGTTACTGCATGTTGATGGTGTTGATGATGATGGTTATAGAGGTGATGGAATGGGGTATGCCGAAGCTAAAAAAGAAATGATTCACCCTAGATCTCGATAATGAAGCCGAAGGACTACAGGGAGATGGATGTTATATTCCTAAACATCGTCATGGGTTGACGAATGATGAGACAACTGCAAAAGAGATGCGTCAATTCGTCAGGAGAAAATAAAACCTAAGGGTTGGTCTTTCACCCCTATACGCTGTCAGTCGCAGGCATAACATAGGAAATGCGCACAAAAATTCCATATGTGTATCTGCAGCCATTGAGATTGCTCATCGGCGGCGCGGCGTTTGCAATAAACTTGATTTTTCCTTCCCGATAAGTGTGTGCGGTTACTGGCGAAAAGGTTAACTTGTTAGCCCTACCATAAAGGGGTGCCAGTGCCAGTAGACTGTAGTACCGCCGTGCAACTGTTGCAGGCACAAAGTGGGAAATATTTCATACAAAATTCTATAAAGAGATACACCAGAAAGGATTGCAGATACTTCACACTTTTTTCAAAGGTAACAATGGTAGCGTGTATTTTTTTTTTTTTTTATTAAATCAAGAGTACCTATATCGAATCGATTCAAATCCATGCATAACATGTTTCATGTTTCCTTTCCAAGACGACAGCAGCTGAGGTGGAAAATATTACCAAAGGTGGATATTTAAAAAAATAAATATATTGGAGGGGACCCGGGCCATGTTGTGAAGTGAAAATGAAATTATTACATTACGAGTGTATCACACATGGTGCGGCAGATACTGATAGATTTGAAAGAAGGGTGGTGAACGCGCGATAATTTTGTTGGCCCAATATGAATATTGAATGAGGAAAAATTACAATTTTGTTGAGAAAATTTATGAATTATATCTGGTAGCGACAATCAGTGGGGTTTCGTCGAGAGTTATGGTATTCGAAGTTAATCGATTTTCAATTGCATTGACGGGTATCTATTGGAAGAAGATAAATAATTTATACATATGACTTACCGGGATCTGATGGGTCTAATACAGGTGCCTGTTGTGATAATGGTCCAGGTGTACTTCCAGCGCCCGGCGATCTAGCATCATCGTTCATAGCTCCGCCGTATGACAGGGATGAACTAGGAGGCCGCTATAAGGTGAGAAAAGAAACAAAATGGTTGGCGAATTAGTTTAAACTCAACTAGGGGTTTCTTACAAAGTAAAAGGATTGCGCTATAAATATCTTTCTGGAAACTTTAGTTCATGCGAGACTTACTTGTGAAAAGGGGGATTTTGTAGGTATTTCTGTTGTCACGTTGCGGAGTTATGTTCAAGCTATTTAGTGTCGCGAGTTATGCACATGATGTTTCGTAACCGACGTGTTCATAGGGGATTATCTACACGTGACTCTACTAGTCGCGAATAAAATTTACGTCACTGAAGATGTAAGTATAAGGATTCTGTTTGTCATTTAGTGACTAAGGGCTAAATTCGACCTCCTAACAGTTTCACATAAGACGTAGATACCCGTGAAGCAAACTTAAAATTGGTACCAGCTTATTTAGCTATTTTTAGGTGGTCCCTAATACTCGTGCCATCTTAAACAGGTTCGATTTTCGAAGATTTAATTTGTGGTCCTAGTTTAAATATGTATTCCCAATCGCTTGACGAACTACTGTGAATCAAATGGTTGACCATCTTCCCAACAAACTGCTCCATCTTTCAATCTTGAGTTTAAGCAAGTACTCCACTGCGAAATACCGCTAATGTGAGGCATTTGACATGACCAAAAGTGTAACGGATCGCCCCTAACCCTATCACGTTGCGCACCTAGAATTCCTCTGCGGACGATTTCCATGTTTCTGCATTTATGACTCTCATTAGGTAACCAAAACTTGTAGGCGGAAAAAAACCCGAAAGCCTTTCATCAAAGACCTGCCTGCCGCCCTTTATCAAAGAGCCGACCTCCTCCAACCTATTGCCACCCAAAATATTTTACTTATGAATTCTCCTTATCGCTGCAGATACATGTGTCGTGTATTCGAATAAGAAATTCCTATCAATACACCGCGTCTACAGTTTACATTCAGTGGAAAGTGTTGACACTTATTAGGTATGAATATTTTTTAACAAGAAACTCTCCTTCGCCGCGCCGCCGGTGTGTTCCGCGGTTCTGTCGCTCTTGACCATTTCTTTTTTTTCATTTCCAATTAAAGAACAATTTAAATAAAAATGAAAACTTAATTGGACATTCATGCGCGATTAGATGGAGCGAAATTAAAAAATCGTTACATTGCGGACGTTTTGAACGAGTCGCGCATACGCTTATTAGACCGCCACCAGACTCGCAAGTCGCCATGCAGCACACTATAGAGAGCTGTCAGAAAAGCAAGCTCCTGTATATGCCATGGAGGGTTTCACAGACTTCTCACATTTGGAATTCTTTTACGCGACAAAAATTTATGCACACAAAGCTGATGAGTATGAGAAAGTATCGTGCGCGTCTACAATATTTTTTTTCGGACTTGCTGACAGTCTTCGGGCATTGTGTCTCCTCTGTGGTGTATATCTGGCCTCAGTCTGCTCTGGGCTGCTTCTTGTATGTCTGTCTGTTGGAATCGTCTGACCGGAGATACGTGCATTTCATATCGAAGATACTGATAATTCTGCGCGCACTCATAATTTTCAAAAAGTACGAGTTTGTTCGGCGGGAGGGGCGTTTTTTCGTTGTGCAAATTTTTTACAGACTGACGAGGACTTCATAAATGGAATCCATAAATCCAAGTGTGATTAGAAAACCAAATGAGCGAGACGCACTAAAGTCGTTTTGAAAGAAAAATGAATAAAAAAGGCGAACGCAGCAAATTACCAACCTCGTTAAACATTAACAACCTGTCATCGTTTGTCTAAACAGTAATTTTCATGTCCTTTCCAAAGACACAAAAGTCGTCTTCTATCGGTGGGGATCTTGTGCTTGGTTTAGGAGGTTTAAAAATATCCTCCCGACTATAGCACATGTTCTGCATATTAGTGCACGAATTGCACACTAATAGTGCGCGCGACGACAACAGCGATATTATGGAAATAGACGACAGATTTGTGGCCTTTTTGCGTGTGTACCTTTAATCTGAGTGTGGCTTGTTTTTTCGCCTTTTTCCTCTGTCGCTCATTTATACGTATATTCAAATTTTTGACCGAACGCAAAATGAGTGTGTGATGGGGTTTTTTTTTTCTTCAAACCAACATTAGATCGGTTTTTATGCAGACAACGTTCGAATGTTTAGTTGTGAATCCTAATGGTGTCTGCTTGGTTGGTTTTTTTTTGGGATGTTGCTTCTGCTTTTATATGTACACTCTTGGCCAAGTAGTAATATTTTACGAGCCGAGTCGTTTGGGAATTGAGATTTTATTTCGTCGCAATATATTAGGAGTCGCGCAATGTTTGATGGGTATATCGATGGAGGGTGCGTTGGGGGTATGGCGGGCCGGAGGACAAATATGAATTACGCGAGAGAATCGCTATTAATGTGGTATTTTACAAAATATTATGGTGAAATGGTCTTTGAATAATAAGTTGTTTGTTGTTGTCCGTCTTGTTCATAATGATAATGGAATGGATGACATGTGTGGAGTGTGGGAGAATTTTATTCTTCAAAGAGGTTGTTAACCAGTATTTTGTTATTGTAGCGAAACGTGTGCTTTGTATAACGTTTTTCGACTCGATTTTGAGGCAGTGAGTCATGGAATTTGTTATATTTAAGTGGCGAGTATATCCCATGTGATAGGGCAACTAAAGATGCAAGAGAAGAGGTGAATTCTTTATATTTTTTTGGTATGTGACATGATCCAAAAATATCGGTCGAGTCTAGATCTACTTAACGCATCTCGAGGTGCATTAAAAATGATACTGTTTCCATGTAAATTACTAGGAGTATGTAGTTTTAAACTTGTAGTTTAATCAAAAGATCGGGCCTTAAGGGATGACTTTTATGACAGTAAACTTGATCTCATTCGTAAAAGTTGCATCTGAATAATTTCCTCCACCGTTCTAAGTCGCGTTTACAACCTCTATCTGCTCCGTTCACGACTTACTGGACACAAAGGCCGTTCTCAAAGAAGCTAGGAAGCTAAATATAATTTTAATGATTCTTCGGCTAGATACCGGCTTTAGATTCGGGCAATAATAGTTAACGCCTCGAGCGCCAGTTTCTAAAGGGCGCCTTATGCCCTTATAGCATGAATTAACCGCCAAAATAAGGAGTGAGGTCAATTTTGATGTCGGACTTATTTTGATCGCCAATTTTATTGACCGATTTTTTATGGTGGGTTAATCCGGGCATCGGCATTTGAGGGTCGCTTTCCTGAAATTTTACCACCGAAAAAAAATTGGGCCACTAGCTAAATGGAATATTTGTCCGTGAACTATTTTTTTATGCTTACTTCGATAATCACTTTCGACAACGACGGTGTTAGTTCATCCTTGTGCCTTGTTGCGACGATTTTTTTAGGTCAAAGGCTCAGCTGTTGGTCGTGCAAAAACAATCTCATCAACTGCTAAAGAAATTAATTCATTTAAATCGAAAACAAATATACCATTTGCAAGAATCCGTGCAAATTTGCTTAAACGTGGAAGTGATTTTGTTTGTTTGTTCTGCTTAAACAGCTCAGCGGCCCAACCGATTGTAGAGAAATTAGGCACAAGGATGGGTTCTTAAACAGGAAGGGACATAGGCTATATTTAATCATTATTGGCCTAATAATTTTCATGAAAATTTGACGAATTCTGGGTTAGGGTACTGATTTCATCGACGAAGAAAAACACACTTGGAGCGACAGTATATCTAAGGTCATCTTTGTGAACTGGGCAAGACAAGACTCTTTTGATCCAGGTACGAGTCGTAGTCTAAGTCTTGAGAAGGTTTAACCACCAATATCTTTCGATATGTATACCTGGGTTGTGTTAATTTGGCACACTCATCTCTACCTTAACTCCGCGCGACTCTTTCAAAAGAAATACACGTAACACAAGTTTAAGTTCCGCATATACCTAGTACAAAACGGAAATACTTTAAATGCGTCATCGAAATTATACAAACGACAGTGTCTTACTTTTTCCAGGCCAAGTTTTGTCGTTTTACGACCCACAGCTACAAGCGTAAATTGTCAAAATGTTAAATAGCCAAACAAACCTCCAATCGATAAACGTGCATTGGATGAACAAAATTTAAAAGTCAAATCCCCACCGATCACAGATCGTACGACGTACCTAAGGGACATATCACACTAAACCAGACCAAGGTCCCGCTCTTAACATTAGATATTTATTCCGCACCGACAGATAATCATTTCTAATCACACTTTTACCTCGTTAGATGTGTTCCAAAAGCCTTCAGATACACCATTTGCCACCTTAAAACATATACGTGTCTCAAATCCCAACTGAAAACACTTTTATTGCTGTAAAAATTAGAATTTAATGATGAATTGAGCCCCACGTCTTACAAGCCATCCATTCTCAAGCTGGCCATCAAGATGGAGAAACTACATATATACAACAACCACACGCCCGTAAAGGTAACAAAAAACTACACCTAACCATGACCACACTATTCACCCGTGCACTAAACACTCAAGACTCTCAACCAGCACACAACGCAGCGAAATGGTCATAAAATGATTAGAGGAATCTATCTACCACAGAACAGCAGTAAAATCCACTAAATCGTTTAGCCCGAGGTTGTTGTGTTTTGAGTGAGGTCATAAAAGAAAAGCGATTGACCATAAAACCAGAAGTGGTATCCCCAGTCCCCATACTACCTATACCGACAAAACTGTTGCTACCGAAGTGAAAATAATTATGTTTTTCGACGGAGCAATTCCCCAAGGATAAACAGATACCGCTATACGCTAGGTATACACATTTCAAGGCGGCAAGTGTAAAAAGGCACACACACCTTTCGTTTGGTCAAATTGTAATCGGATAACGTTTTGCCAAAGTTACCGCGCACACAAGGTAAAACGATCCTTATCCGCGTGCGCACAAGATCGGATTTTCGTTGGAGTCTCAAATTACACCCACATTTTTTGTGCGGAAAGGTCCTTCTGCTTAATTTACTACAAAATGAGATACGAGCAGCAGTGGAACAACGAACAGACAGCAACAACACCAAAAAAATGTCAATTTACAAATTTGTTGTTCCTGCCTCATCACGTGCTATAGGAAATTCCATTCTTTGTCATCCCCCAGGAGTAGTAGCAGGTGGCAGTACCTTTATTCCTCATTTTCATACAGTCATCTTTGCCCCGCACCAGGACTCCAATTCCAACAAAACCGTCGTCGGCGTCGTCTTATCATTGTAACAGCGGCAGCGGAGAAACGAGACGACATCCTTTTTCAGTAATTAAATTTGTCCCGGTGATTTATGACACCTGGAGCACAAATGGCGTGTTTTTCATTATGTGTATGTGTATCTATCTCTTAAGTATCTAAAGCCTTATATAGTGATGTAGAGGGTGTAATAAGTCCTTTAATTGAAGTATAGTGGAATTTTTGTCGTTAAGCTGACATACCTATACCACCCACCGTCGCGCACAGCCGGCGGGTTAGGTCCTTCTTTGGATATTTTATTAAATATTATTTTATATGTAGTTAGGATCGAAGAGACAATGAGCAAAATGTCGCCTTGACACGCTCGCCGTTTCGATGAGATGTCATCCGCATTGCATGTCCTTTCGCAATAATCCGATTCGAAGGGCAAACGAATTAAGACATATCTAGTGGATGAATTAATTGCTCCTTGCTTGTGAGTGACCAATTTTTGGCATTTTATTAGCTAATTAGATTGATTTGGGTGGATATATATTTTCAGGAAATATGGCATATCTATAGCTTAAGGAGCGGGAGGGAACGCGTCGGTGTAAAGGCAATTTGTCATTTTGGAAGAGATTGTAGATTGGATTCAAGGAAGTATATCTGTTTGTCAAAGAGGCCTATCTTATGTTACGGTCTAAACGAGAGAGGAAGAATGCTGGCATCTTTAGGGGCTGAAAGACATCTGAAAGTGAAGACTACCTACATAACCTGAAAAAGAGCTGCTCATTCAGTGGTGATAAGGTCAAGAGTCTAGTTACTCCTAAGGAAGAATATCGATCCGTTGCTGGAATTAGGCGATGTATACATATCTATATACATTCATATGTTAAGAGTTATCCTGCTGATATTCAGTAGAAAGTTGTCCTTCTTTTTTTAATGAATATTTCCACAGTAGATGCCTTTTTAGACAGAGGTTTTCGTCATGACAATTTTCAAATGTCTCGACAAAGGTCTATAGAGAGCAGAGAAGATTTTCAAGGGATAAAAATTCTGCTAGGTTTCTTACTATTTTCGGAACTTGCATCCATATTCAGCGGGTCCAACGAAACAAACTTGTATCAAACATATTCGGCCCTAGCGAGGTATCCGTCGGAACGGAAAATGCTCCGCAACGCATACTCGGTCGGAGGCTCACATCCAAATCGTTAACAAATTCCGCAACCAATTTTTGTCGGAGGATATCGGAACCTAGCTGTCAAAAATTGAAGAAAGAAATGCACTTCAACGCAATTCGCCGATATGCGTTACAAAATGTCGGAGAAAAATTCCAAACAGATGTTCCGAAGAATACCATGAAGCAAAAAACCGCCGAATCGTATAAAATCGGAGAATTTTTCATTCCGACAAATACCTCGCTAGGGCCGATTAGTCCGCTGAAGTCCGTAAAATGTTTAAGGAACACTGGAATAAATTCAGGAAAATTAGTCTGATTTTCAGAACGATTTAAGACACCCTTAAAGTGAGCAGGTAAAGACGGATTAGCTTGGAACGTTGATATTGAGATGTTCAAATTAAGGGGACGAAACTCAAACTCTATCTTTCCTGATTAAAAAGCGGTAAGAAATTTGAAAATAAGTCAGTGTATCCAAGCTTAGTTTAGGTTTCCACTAAATATCTTAAGAAACAGTATTTAGAAGTGGAACTCGTGTTGTAGTTTTCAAAGGCCTTTCTTCCACTGAACTTTTTCTTATTTACAATTATCCGAATGGATAACCTTGGTCGCAATGATAGTCAATATCTTTAAAGGTGCTAATAGGCTGTCGTTATCACTCTTAGGTATTGACATTGAACACCTTTAGTTAATGACATTTTCAGGGGTTTAAAGGAATAGAAAGAGTTTTATCTTTTTTTTTGTTACATGTAACATTTTCTTTACATATAACACTTAACATGTAACGCCCGATTAAACTATTTAAGCCTGTACTAAACATCTTTTTGATGCGGATTCCACTATTGTTCCATACGATATCAATGACTTCTCGTCTTCACTTTGTAATATTCAAAATATTAGTCTTACGGTTTTCTATTCATATTTTAAGAGTGAACCTCTGAAACTCTGATTTCGGTTTCGACTTACATACTTTCTTTATCCTTTAGGGTCAAAACTACATCACAAAGATATTCATTCATTAAGCTTGAAGTATTCGAATAGCGAATGCAATACTCAGGGGTTTGTAAGTTTCCACATATAGCAAGATGACTCTCCAATTTGCACTGGAATCGCCTTGACCTCAAGATCGAAACTATAACCCTCTGATACCGGCCTTCTGAAATCATAAACCCTTCACCACCCGACTCACTCTCAGAATAATCATTAAAAATTCCAATTCCTTGCTCATGCACCTTTTTGCAAATTCAAATGCAATACCTCCTCGTCCCTCCCAGGACTGCTTACGAATTGCATATTTATAACAATTTATTGAACATGCTACCTCACACATAACCCATCATCATCATGCGAAAATAAAATCATTACTAAATGTCATTCAATAATCATTGCTTAAGGATTTATATAAATGGTTATTAACTGCACACAATTCGCATATTTTATACGCGTACGCGTATCTTCTACCGCAACATTGGATACATTGGATCGCAATCGATAGACAACAAGACACTGTGCATAATATTGTGCGCTGAGAAGGAAAAGATTCATTATATTGTTTGTTTCTTGTGATTGCTGCATAAAGATACACTCGTGGTGTGGTTAGACAAATCAACAAGCAAACCAAGCACCAAAAGCAGAATCATAATAAAAATTTTATATAGAGATATGATGTTTATAATAAAATTCACAGCACGCAAAGTGCAAAATGGAAGTGGACACCAAACACAGGAGGACGCGCACGAAATTAACACACACACAAAACCCAAGGAGACGAGCTAGACTGCACACTGTGTGATTTGTACTTTTTTCTCATATACCTTCCACTAATATAAGAAAAACAAAAGTGTATACGTACTTTATGGGCAAAGGATATGTATCGTACGTTCCTTAAGCGTAAATAATAAAAATAAAAAATTGTGAATTTCATTATGGGGAACCGTTTTAATTGCCCTTTTTTAGAAAGAAAGTCATCAACGCATCAGTCGATGGTTATTATACGAGTAAAGATAACTAAACAACGCACACAGATGGTGCAAGGATAAAAAAGGAGTCTGCCAATGTCTTGTTATTGGTCACTTAGTCGTGATCGTGATTTAATTTCAGTATGTTGCTGCTGAAAGCGCACAGGTGGCAATTTTATATTTTTTACTTAAACGCTTTGTTACTGCGTATAGCTTTAAGTCAGTGAATAGGATACAAGTAGCAGTCTTAAGAGGTGTACGAAGTGCAGGAAATATTGTGTATAAAAAATAACCAATTGACTTATGACTTATTGAACCGATGAGATTGGGGGGAAAATGGAAACAGCATCAGTTTACATTTTATTTACTTAATTTAGTGTTTCACAAACTGCTCTGGTTTACGAGTTACAACCGACTACGTAACTCAGTTATTAAGCAGTTCAAAAATAGTTCTAAATTATCTGCATTTCCTATGAGCGATCTCAATAATTCTGAAGAATCAAGAAACGTTTCCAAAATCCAAAATCTATAAAAAGCTTCTGCAAAAATCTTAAAAAATAATAAAATATTTCCAGAAAGTTTCTATGAGTTCTAGTTAAATAAATAAATAAATAAAAATTTTGGCGCGACAGGTCTGTGGGACCCAAGGCCTAGCTTCTCACAACCATTCGTTTTGTGTGGGTTTTCAATTTTTGGGACGAATGGAAGGGATCTACAATTTTTTTGAGAAGCTCTTTTTCATGACAGTTTTACTCTCGGATGTTTGACAGACGTTCGCGAGAGGTGGCGCAGTGGAAAAAAACCTTAAGATGTAATTTGGCTCTTTCGGGATTCGAACCGGAGACCCCTCGCTTAGTAGCCCAACACACTACCACTAAGCCACTGAGCCGATGAGTTCTAATTAGTTCTCTCCAATGTAGGAACTCTTGAAAGAACAGGCTTATATGCAAATTCTTCTTAGGATCTATGTGGATTTCGAGTATAGTTCTCGAAATTGCATTTGGAGCTACACAGACAGTCGTTTCAAGGCTATTTCAAAAAAAAGGCTGAGCTCTCTGTGATATTTGTCAATTAGTTTTTATACCACTTTTCTGAACCGCAAAAAAAACACATTTGAACTCTGCATGAAAAACTAGATTACTATCTTTTGAACATGAGTTTGCAGCTTGGACGATTTAATTTCTTTTTAAACTCATATGTCAACTCTTCAAAAATGTTTTAATAAATTTTTGTTTCGTAATTTCCAATTTTTTCCAATCTTACTATAGAAAATAATTTTTTTTTTAAACTCACACGCTGGGGTATACTATTTCTTTCCTCATTTGAAAGAAGCTTCTTTTATAGGAAAGACATGAAATAGAGTACGTCAATCGTATACAAAACTTAAAAAAAACCACAAAATAGTCGTGAAGGATTTTTTTAGAACTTCATCGAGGGTTTTCAGAGCTCATTGGATGGGTTTATGAGTTTATAGTTTTCAATATGTCATCATGTTGTATAAGAATGTGTTGTTTAGAGAACTTCAAATGACAAAACTATTGGGTACGGTACGTAGCTCCAAATTAAAAAAAAAATGTAAGTTGTTGCTATTTTGTATTTTCAAGCCAACGCCTTTTTCAACGTTTTTTTTTATTAAGGACATTAAAATTAACCAATGGATTATCCGAAAGTCTTGAAGAACCTTTGTTAAGAATTCTAAACATTTTCATTAAACTTGGTTCCTATTACATTTTTCTTTTTAACTCATGTGCATTCCTAAAATAAAAATAAAAACAATAGGTACAGAAATATTTTTAATTTTACCATTCTTTAATGGACGGTTTATAAGACAGGATTTCTTCGCGACTTCTTGAAGATTTTTTCAGGACTAACACGAGCTCTTCAAAATAATTTTGGTATTTTTTTGATTGGCTTGTTTCGAAAAAATCTGATATAGGTAGATACCTACTGAGAGCAATTAAAATTCAACAAAATTAAAGTACAGAAATGTTCTTAAAAAAATTTTAATTTGTAGTTATAAAAAAATAAAGCACTTTTAAAAAAGAGGTACATATTTAAAACTTGAAAACAAAAATCAAATTGACTGAATTTTTCAAAATACATAGGTAAGTATATGATCAAAAAACTATCCTTCGAACCAACAGCAGCTTGAACAAATAAAATCTGCTGATCCTTTATAATCACTATAATTAAAAATACTATTTCACAACTATAGATTTTAATGCTATAGGTAGTACCTACTGCAAGAAATTGACTCCTTTTTTCACAGTTGAAAGTTGTTCCCGATTGAAAGCTATGATATATTTTATCGTTATCCTCTGTTCAGAAGATAAGGCAGGGCAGAGCAAGGTAAGAACAGTCTTTCTCTGCTTTCCCATGCATTTACTGAAGAAATCGTTTGCAGAAAATCTTAATGATACAGTGTCCCGTAATGAAATGTACAATTCAGGTTAAAAATAATCTAACATACCTACAGATAAATCTGTTTGCGCTGCTGAAATATAAATTTGATTCAAAAAACTAGTACATATTTAAGTTGAGTTGCAACCGCTTCTAAACCACGTACCTAAGGGGCCAGTTATAGCTACACTAAAAATGCAACCGAGACAAATTTTAGATAAACTTACTCTCAAATTCATAAGCAACATTTTAAAACCAAGATTGAGTTCAACAATTAAGTTTAAGTGGTTAAATAAGCAAAAGAAATTTTTTTCGGTTGCATTTATCGCTTTATCTTAAAAAAGGCTTGTATCTCTATTTTGAAGTTAGGTTAGGCTGAAGTTTTTTCCCCGATTAATAAGTCACATAAAAGGGAAACACAATATTATTAAGTGCAATATAGATGGTAAAGAAGTTAGTCTGGCAAGCCAGGTTTCAACACTTCATGTATGAGATGTAGATGAAAGAGAAGCGTGAAAAATTGTATGATAGATGATCAGTAACTTCAGCTTGATTAAAATTACAACCACCTATGCCAAGGGTATCCTGTGCTTAAGAAGCATATACATTCTAACACCTTTAATGCGCAACATTTTTCATGTCCTTTGCCTTGCTTTGACCATCAGACCACAAGTTTATCTACTGTCAAACAATGTTACTACACAAAACGATTCTAATGGTTAAACACCAGCGAATGTGCACTTAAGAATTCTTCGCCCAGGACTATCTATATGCAACAAAGTGTAGGGTAAACATTTTTGACAATTGGAGCCAACAATGGCGACGCTTATGCTTCCCCACATAGTCTTGATCACTCATTTTGAATCCATTTTGTTTAAAGTGCTCCATCCATGCGGACATAATCATCACCAGTCCATTAAGTCATTTTTCACACTCCTTCCCATCTGAATGCACTTAGCCGCAGCCGCCATCCGATCGACCACTATGCGCTCACTCTCTCTGTGCCTATGCCTTAATCTAATCGCTTTTTGTCGCCGTCGCCATCGCCATCGCCATTCTAAGCTTGTTGTCTTTCGATTTTTTTTTTAAACATTTAAATATACCTCCTTACATATGTGGATAATTTTTTAAAGCATTATCCATCTGTGTGGCTCGCACTTAAATGGCTTTTCCATTATAGACAGTAGACAGTGTGGGCGACATTTTTATACCATCCATCTACTCATAAATGCCTCAGCATCTCCATCATCGCATCGGAGTTTCAACTTTTTTTTTGTACCCTCTGCTAGATCAATTCCAACCTGATGACGACAACAACGTCCGAATAACTCAAATGTCACAAAAATAGTGTGTCGCGTACCTCCTTCCAGTTTATTATAGATCGGAAATTTTATTTATTTACAAATGTGTGGCGCAAAAATTAAATTTAAGCGTTAAATATCAATAAAATGAGAATGCAATTAAATGTGTTTACGAGCGTTAAGAGTTTTCGTTTTCGTTTTCATTTTCTTTTCAATTTTCCCCATCTAACTCAGCGTTTTAGATGAATTTTTATCGCGGAGTACACACGTGAAACGCGAGTCGGAAATAATCTTCACCCGTTTAATGGCCATATGGGGTATGGGACCCAGACCTATAGAGACAGAAGAAGCGATTGTGAAATAGAAAAGAAACATCAAGTTGAAAGAGCCATCTCAAACTTAAGTGGATTACTTTTATAGGTGCAATGAAATTCAATCGAACAAGAATAGAGTCACGCACGCATCTATCCGGCTACGAATATACAAATCTGTTTATCGCTATCGCGCAGTTTGAATTAAACCCGGAAGAAAGCAATTGTTAATATCATTAAATTGAGTGAAAATATGCTTTGAAAGAGATATGTTCAAATGGAGTGGACCTCTGGTCGCCCCTTGTCTAGCATAATGCTAGACCGCACTTGAATGCATATTGGCTCTGTGCGTTGTCTGTTGTCTGTTTCTATTAATTACCCAGAAAATGTGATAATTCTAAGCACTTAATTGTTAATATGCCATAGGATGAGAGTGTGTGGTATTTTTTTTTCTTCTATTAATTGAAATTTAATTGTTTTTTAAGTACTGACCTTATTTGTGTATATAGCCCTGACCGACACCCATTTCTATGATTTTTTTTTTGTTTTTTGTTGTAATATGGAAATCTCTTTTATGGTCAATTTGGATGTAATTTGTTAACAGAAATACCAATAAATATTATTATTCATAAAAATATGTGTTAATGGTTGGTAATGCGAGGTTCTGTCTTATCAACTTGTTGCTTATGAATTGATTGTATATTACTTGATACTGTTTTGACTATGTAAAGGAGGTGGGATGTATGAAATTGCTCTGTCAGCAGCATTTCTGTTTGAGCTACATTCCCTCTCAGATCTTAGAGGGTTCTCTGCCCGACTTCGGATTGAAAAAGTTTCTATTAGAGTCCCCAAAAGAGGGAACAACTTATAAGTCTTGTGGTAAGTGTACAAATGAAAGTTTAGCAAGAGCCAGCCCCTACAAAAAACGTATGGAACTTAAAACCAACGGGCCAACGAGCAACAAAATCCACAGCAGCGACAAACAGGTGTATCAAGGAGCTATAATTGCTTCAATCTATATTTTTTGTTGTTTGAACTGGGACTAGGGTCTTTGGTTCAATTCCCAGAAAATCACAATTTCTTTCCACCGAACCACCTCTCGCAAATCTTCAAGAGTGTCACTTTCCTGGAAAAGCTTCCATTCGGACATGTAGATCCTTTCCATTCATTCAAAAAAATCTCCATACGGAGCTGCTGCGCCGAAAAAAGTGTAATAAAGCCTTAAGATAAGTCCAAGGAAATAGTACAGCACTTGTAACAGATATTAGCCAACCTATTCTTTTCTAAATGAGCATAGATACATAAGCAAAAAAGGCAGACGCTTACAGGAAGCCCTGAGCCTTTGATTCGTTCTGTAAAAAAAACCGCTAACAACAATCCAGCTCCCACAGAGTCTCTTTGAACTGTAGATACGTTTCAAAAAATATTCGCGCAGCTGCCCAACACATATTTATGACAATGAACGACCAGGGATTATGGTTTACAAGTGAGTTTCAGCGACTCAAAGTGTTCAAATGACTGTTGGATACATAGGCACCAGTTCGACTTGCATTACTCACAGAACAGTTCACAAAAGTTTAACATTAACTTCGAGAGATTTCTGGAAAGGCAAATACACTACCGAGTTTCTCCCTTTTAACATAAAATGGGAAAGGGATGAGGATGTACTTGTACGAAAAATCCCTTGGCAAAGTCGGTCAAAGAGCTCCTGCTATGACATTTTGCTACTCAGAAACTGTGATCAAGTGAGAGATACTTATGAAGCTGCTGAGTGTGGGTACAGAAATCGATTTAATTTATATTAAAAGTACAGGCCAAACAGTGCAACCTTCTGGCACTCCATTTCATTTGTATTCTAGGCAGAGATATCTTGAAACTTGAGTTTTTTGGTAGCTATAAATTGAATAGAAAATTAATAAAATGTGCACAATAATATTTCTCGTAATCCCTTGCATACGCCGCACCTTAGAAGGTCGGTACGTAAGTGATCCTGAGTGTGTTCGTATTGTATTCTAATAAAAATCACACTTTCATAATTGAGCGACGCAATTGAAGAACTTCTCGAGAATAATTGAGCCTGCAAGAGTAACGCTCTAGAAGTCAGAAGTAGCATCCATGTCCTCAAAGTTCCGCTTGTGTGAACTGCAAAATATATATGAATTCAACTCCACTGACAACCCCATCTAGCGTCGACTGCCTTCCTTTTATATATATTATTACAGATGCACCTCACACAACAAATATACATATCTTACATATCAATGGTGATAAACTCCACGAGTTTACAACATACCCAACACTCTTAGAGAAAAAAACCACCGAAAATAAATATTCATCACGTTTCCTGCCACAGCCGCAGCTAGGTACACCATAAAGTGAAATCCTTGCTAGTTCTTAATAATTCATCGCTCTTTTCAATTTAACATGTTGTTTCGCCGATCCTGCCCCCCGGCAGGAACAAACAAAAAAATATTGAAATTCCACACATCGACTAGTGTCGATGATTTTTTAATCTTGCCCTACCCCCAATCCTATTAGTTCCATACCTGTAACCTGTTTGAATGTCGAATTTTACATCACTTTCTCAACCCTCTCAACTCGGTCCTGCCCCCACTTAACCCTTGCCAATGCGTAGCGAACATGTCTCACTTTACAGGAAAAAATAAGAGCCAGCCCATAACAAAATTGCAAAGGACGACATTTCCAATTTGTGTTAAAACTTTTTCCAGCATTCTGCGGTACAAGAGCTTAATAATAAATTTATAAACTACATTTATCCTTTAAATACAAAGTGGTTTGTGTCGGCTGGTATACGAACGGAATTCGCAAATATTTCGCTCAAGGATTCTTTTCAATTTTTAATAAACTCAAGGATGAAAAATAAAAAAAAACAGAAATCGAAAAAATGAAAACAATCATCCTTACACATAGGCGGATGGGGGGCACAGAATACCTACACTTGGTCCCTGTGGACATGCGAGCGAAAGTCGACAAGAGGCGAATTTGTTTCGCAACCAACCAGGATAATCTTCAATGGCATTCTAAGAGTAGGTATGGCTAGAGCTTAGACTAAACGTTGATTTTTGGCAGTATATATGGGCATTGAAGATTACACTCCTTGCGGAGAGCAGCAGCAGCAGCAGTCAGTCAGTTCCCCAGGGGTACACACACACACACAAGTGTTGCGAATACCCACGCCTGACGGCATTGTGTCCTTTTTGCTGTTTAAATATTCGCAGGATGCTCCCAGTTGCGTTTATCGCATAAATAATTGACAAAAGCAAAATTGTTTCTTGATCACTTGAGGATACCCCAGTGGAAAATTAGATATTTACCCGGGATATTTCACTTTTAACCAACATCATCGTTGTGTTGTATACCTCTATATATATGTAGGAGGTATCAGCTCCCCTCCGCGCTCGCCATTGGGCTTAGCATTATGTTATTGTTGCTGATGAAAATGATGATGTTAGTTGGTTGTTGGTGCGTGATGCCATTGGTCCCAGCAGACCTTAAGGAATTCATTAGTGAACGAAAATTTGCACAAGGATTTTATTTATTCAGAGTTCTTCGAATCAATCTAATTAGAAATGGAAAAGGAAAAGGAGTGGTCGTAAATTTACCTACTTATACCAAATGGAAAATGGTGGACAATTTTAGTTAAGGATTTGTCCAATGGGGGGTTTCTTGGATGAACTACGTTTTTCTTGATAGGGTGGTAAGATACATGCACGAGTATATAAGTAGCTGAACAAATTAAGTTGTGAGAGATGCTGCCTCTCTGGGATATGGGATTTTTGTGAGCCTTGCGATTGAGAAATATATCTGCAAGAGTGCCGCTGAAGGCTGAACGAAAGAAACTTGTCAATCAATAATCACCGAGGCCACCTTTTCACTATAGGCGCTAGAAATGCAGGGCAGTAAAGTGAGGAGTCCCACAGGGCTGAATAATATCCCCAGTGCTTTTTCGATTGTCGATTTTCACAGCTAGAAATGGACAATAGGGAAGCAGAGTTTTTTTCGATGAATATGGATAAATAAAATAAATAAATAAATAAATATTTTGCCGCAACAGGTCTGTGAACCCCAGGGCCTAGCTTCCCACAACCATTCGTTTTGTGTGGGTTTTCAATTTTTGGGACGAATGGAAGGGATCTACAATTTTACGCCGAGTCCAAACGGCTAATTGAGAAGCCCATTCATGACAGTTTTACTCTCGGATGTTTGTCAGACGTTCGCGAGAGGTGACGCAGTGGAAAAAAGCCTTAAGATGTAATTTGGTTCTTTGGGACTCAAACCGGGGACCCCTCGCGTAGTAGTTCAACACAGTAACCACTAAGCCACTGCGCCGATGAGTATAGATACAAGAATTTAATTTGTAATTCACACTTGCCTAACGTTAGAGACAGTTTATGTGCCCAAATGTAAGTGCCAATCATGGAAGACTTACAGACGTTAATTCCGGGACATTCCTTAAACATCTACCAACCTTTATCGTAAGGTCCTCAATCGAAACTGCTCTCGCATTTCTACCGCTTTCTGACACTTAGGCCGAAGAAACACGACTTGCCATATGACCTCCTTTTTATGCCGCTTTCCACCACATACACCTGTTGTGAAAAGCTTTTGCCAAAAATAATCGTTCGAACATGTGAAGTGTCTTTGGAGATACTCAGCAAATGTCTAGTAGTACATTTTACAAAAGAGCCTTGCGTCCCCTTTATAGCGAGCTCACCTTTTTTCATTAAAACATGGACTAGGTCATAGAGAAGAAACGGGTTAAAAATATGTAGATCCCACTGTAATAATTGGCCCGTCGACTCCTCTGACCAAAAGCAAAGCCCTCTCTTGGTATACCCAGCTAACGTCGCTGGTTAAAAGGCTGTCCCAACAGCAAGGCAGATTAAAATTCGCATGTCCCCAATCGGATTACATTAATTGCTAATAGCTTCTCATTTAATTATTTAACTCAACTTCATTCCCTCCTTCTGTGTGTGTGTTTTTTTTTTTTTTGCAATCCCATAAATTGTCCACCCCTCCCACCACTCGTTACAATAACAGAAGAAGAAGAAAAAAAACTTAATCAATTAGTAATGTAATCAAACCATAAATGCTCTCGAAACGAAAAACATTCTCAATGCGGAAATAAAAACAAAACCGAAACCCAAACAGGACACTAGAGACTACACCCGGATAACAATTAACCGCACGATACAACACACCAAAACATATAACATCTTCAGAGAAAGGAGCGAAGCAAAACATTCCACAACCGCAGAGCCATATCCTTATCCAAAGTTTGGAGAAAACTTTTCTCAACATTTCTGTTATTTTTCTTCGAGAAACCCACTCCAACTTTTGCAACAAACAATCGAAACGTGTTTTTCCGCCCCCCAAAACCGACAAACAAACATCTGAAGCTGGATTTTGGACGTCAAAGGATGCCAGGGATATTTTCGCCATTGTTATTCATCACCCCAGTGGAAAATTGTTTATGCCACAAAATTGATTCTCTGGCGATGCCTGCGTTATATCCTTTGAGTGCTGTGTGTTCCAATGGCAGGACTAATTATTTTGTCGGGAATGGGATTTTAGCATTTCAATGGAGCCGCACACAACAAATGAACGCGCGATAATCTTCAGGAAATGTAAAACCAATTGCGGACTGTGCTCTCTATTGTTTCCCCATGGGAAAGAGCGTACGCTCTGCAATTACGACGAGTGCGAGTCCTTTCGAACTGGGAAGAAACTCCTTTTTGTTGTTAAACTGAAAATTATTATTATATATATTTCAAGTGCATTCCACGTCAACGCGCGTGTATGTCACCCTCGCGCACGCAGAATGTATACCTACAATAATTGAAGGGAGACGAAACACTTTTGTTCCTGACGTGTGCCACATACACACATGCCCCAAAGGACACAGAGCAACTTAGGTGGGAATTCACTCGGATTTCTTCCCACAATAACAAACAAGGTGTACGATGACACTCTTTGCAGCGCGCAATTGCCTTGGACCGCCTTGATTACAGTGATTACTAAACGTACATGTTGTGTATAGTTTCCATTCACTTTGTCGTGGACGACTTTTAGCAAATTACATGTTGTGCCATTGCTATTGTGCGCCTTGTGAGAAGAGCGCTTCGTCACACGGTTTCAATTTGCGAGCATCGTCCCGCATCCCTCTGCTAATCAAATTTTAATGATACACCGTGTGTGTGTGTGTGCTGGAGGAGGTGGACCAGGACGATTGGCTGTATATCAAACAAAAGTCGAAAGAGATGCATGTGCACACGCTGAAGGGATGATGTCGAGGTGGTGAGATCAATCTGCACCATTTGGTTCGAATTTTGACCAACGTTGAGATTCAAGTTACGAGAGCGCGAGGCGCGCTGGGTTGGGCCGACTAAGCCGGATTTGCTTAGTCGTGTGAAAGGAAGTTCCATTGTAATGTCCGTGTTGACGTTTAGCTTTAACTATGGGTAGGTAGGTTGCTCTAGTTTTTTGTTGGACCAAGGGGGTGGAAAGTAGGTAGCGTATACCCAGTCTAATTGGGGTCTGGTGATTGAGTATTAAGTTGAAACTGATATCTTTAGGTGTCCGTGTCCTATTATTAATGGTCAAATTGTTGTGTAATAAGACGATAATAATCCATAATGCTAATGGGAAGAAAATTGAGTCTTGTCGCTGCGGGGTGGATGGAATTGAGTCCTTCAAGTTGCTGATGAGAGTTGACGTTAGTGGAAATTTCTCTTTAATAGTGAGTAGATGAGTAGCTGGTGTTTCCTTGAGATGTGGTAAGAAAGCACTTTTGTAATATGTATTGAAAATAATTGCTTGCAACATGTTGCCAACGTATCAGGAAAATATTAAATTTGCATTAGGAAATATACACAATTTTAATTAAAATCTTTAAGAAACTCTCCCCGGAAGCATTAAAATGAAGTAAGGTGAAAAGAGTGTTTCGCAACATGTTTCTCAACATCGATTAAAATTGTATAACACACATTTATTTAAAGTCGCGATGAAATACAAAAGAAGTTAGACGATTAGAGAGTTTCGAAGTATACCAAGTCATGTTTTATGTAAATTGTGTTTAACATCATGTTCCCAGAAACATAAACAAAATAAGGCCGTTTGAAACATACAGAATTAAATTGATGGATTCTTTCATTCGCGTCAAAAATTATAGACATGTAAAAAAAAAACAATTCTGAAGCTCAAAGGCATATGGCTCTTTGTAGACCAGTTGCAAATTTTTTTACAACCTTAGCAACATGTTTCTGAAGAGCTAGCAATATTTATTTATTATTTTCTACCTTGCATCACGTCATTTCAGCTATATTGCTAATAAAATAACCTCACTTAGTACCTAAGTTCATGATTTAGGAAAGTCCTGCAACATGTTGCTAGGAATTTTTTTTTTATTTTGAACAACGATGCATTTTCGAATTTACAAAATACTTGGTAATTGAAAGTATTGTTTGCCAATTCCTATCACTTCTGATAGAAAAATGTTGCAAGAGAGCTAAGGAAATTCCCTTTTAATATTCTCCGGTTTCCAGCGAAAATCTAACGAAAGGGTTCATAAATGGTATAATAATTTATTTGTTAATTTTCTGTGAATATCATGTCTCTTAATATGAAAGGAACATGTTCCCCAAACCGTCATATAGGCATACAATTTTTTTTCGTGCAACATGTTGCGAAGGGAATTTGAAAAACTGTGGTATTATATTTTTGCCATGATTGGCAACATTTTTTTTTTAATTAAAAAAATACAAATTTCCTGCGATTTAAGGCTTATAAATGCGTCATGTTAAAAGAAATATTTCATCTCGTCTATAAAGCCTAAATGTCGATAGGAAACTCTTAAAAGCTGTATACACACTTCAACTTCTCTAGTTGAAGATGGCTTCCCACAGACACCAAACATCCCTCAGGTGAATACATAGTCGAGGGAAACGAAAGTGCAGACTATAGGCGAGTATCTCTCTTTCAGAAGGGTTTCGAAATCAATCAAAACTTAATTACAAAAGCCTTCAACACAAGTTTCGCAACAACCCCTACAGGGACTTATTACCTATACCTGGCTAGAGCTACTGCCATAAACTCAACACGAGCCATTTTGGATTTTTCCTCTTTTTTTTGCAAAACAAACAACCGTCAAAACTTTAATTGTCTTGGCAAATAATTAAACTAAGACATTTCCTACCCCCGTCAACATAGGCAGCCATATACCTTCCATGTTACTAGCTAAACTTAAGCTCCCCTTGTTTCGTCCTTTTCTTCTTCTTTTTTTTGTACCTACTGCGAGAAACAAAATTTAATTTCATATTTCACCCGCCATTTAAGTTGCATCAACGAAGTACATGCCGTGCACAACAGGCGAACCTGTCAAAAGCAGACATTTCTGTGCGCGCCCCGGCTTTGAAAGTTAATCCCCCAACTCTATCATATATAGTTTCAGAGCAGTCCTTCTCAGAAAATTCACTTTGTTCGTTGGTTCATTCACATTACCAGTACGAGTATCAGTATATATATTTTGTACACACAAAGAGAGAGAGTTCTTCAAACTCAGTCGCAGCGAATTTCGCTTGCATACGAGGACTACCTATACAATACATAATTACCCTTAAATTAGCTGTGCAAAACTAGCTACACGTACCGCCCCCCAAAACACCCAGCAGTTTCCTGCGTTCAAGAAGTCCTCTTTCATCGCAGAAATAGTTTTCCCAGCAGCATACACATGCACGGTAGGCACGACTATAAGCGACAGAAAGTAATTTCAGGTTTTTCTGAATTTTTAATGCAAACGAATTGAAAAACAAGGACGGTTGGGGGGAAAATCCTCCTGAAATTAAATGCGCACAATTAAATATGAAAAGCCCTTCTGCAATGAAGGCAATCATCTTTAATTAGGCGAATGGAATAGTTCTGGGTGCTCGCTCATTGATTTTTCCGTTTCAAGTCCCAACGAAGGAATTCCGACAACCGCATGTAATGGAAAGGATTTAATTATTTGCTTTAAAGATATCCCAACCAGTATACACACACTCGGCATGGTATATTTGTATACACAAATAAATAAGGAAAATATGTTATGTGTCAATCGGAGTGTATTGGGCACAACAAATCCACAATGCAAACGCTTGCCAATGGTTTGTGCGGAGGATATATTGTTATTTGCGCTGGAAGAGAGAGAGAAAGCAAGGTCCTTGAGGCTAAAATTGTGTACGGTGGCCGTGTCGGTTGTTTGTTTATCCTGAACACTTTTTCCCCGTGTATATACAGTAAATACGAGTGTGTCTGGTGTGTTTGAAGTGATTAACAACAATCGATCATTATGTGAAAATCGAACGGAGCAGGACTCACATATACAGTTGTTGTATATGCAAGGGGTTTTGTTAGGGAGAAGAATTTAATCCCGCCCGCGGGCTGAAGCGCGTTTGCCGGCGATTATAATATAATAATTGTTTTGTGGTCTATTCTTCCCCATCTCTGGATAAGGATTATAGAATGCGATGTATACAAACATAGCTGCCTGCGGCCGAAACCTAACCGCAGAGATGTCTAAAATCGTAGAGAAGGCTTTGTGTAAAGCTGTGTGTGATTTTTTCTTATAAATTTTGGATTGTTTTGGAGTTGGCAGGAACAGATGGGGGATTTTTATAAAAATAAGAAGCATGGGAAAACTTGGTTCGAGTCTCAACTTTTTTGGTCCTAATGCTCTAGTATTAATAGCGAAACAGGAGTGAGGCACGATTTTCTCTCTACATTTCGGGAAGCGTTAAGGAAAAGTCGTCCAAAAGCGCTGATTATGAAGAAGATGTCAATTGACTAATGATTCTCTTAGCAACATGTTGCTAGATGATGAAGAATTATGAACAAATATTTTCTTATACTTATTGGTCGAAAAAAACCCGGGCACTTGAAACTCAGTACCTTGCAACATGTGGCCAACGGCTTTAAGAATTTGTTTTGAATGTAGGCAACAATTGGTTGCAACAAGTTGCTATACATCTTAGCTGATTTTCCAATATTTCTCTATTAAACTTCTTCTCAAATTCTTCATCCGAACTGGAAATGGAAATGTTTCGCACCCTGTTCCTATGGCTTAATTTGTTTAGATATATGTTGCGAGAGTAGACAAACTACATTCCATGTGTCACGTTTTACAGAAATATTTCAAAAAAATCTAAGCCAAAATGTAACTGAATTCTAAGGGAGTTTTTTTGCAACATGTTGCTAAGACTACAACAAAGCAAGACCGAAATTACAACAAACTGCTGCCGATACTTTTATTGCGCTTCATGTTGTGAATGCACCTACTATGCAAGATGTTGCATGTAACATGTTGCTACCTATTTTGTGCATCATTCTCCTATACTGTTGGACAAAATATTTGTTATAATGTATCCAAATTCATCTACCGACTACAAAACATCTGCTAAACAGCAAGACACAAAAAGCCCCACGCAGCACAAGCACGCTTTTCATCATCATGTTGCAGAGTCATCGAAAACACAAAATGTTAATCAAAAATCAAACTAATCCAAATGGCTGGAAATCTCCTCGCCGCACGCGTTAAAGAATGTCTAACAAATTGAGTGCCTCCCACCGAGAATCGCCTTTATTCCCAACCGAAACAAAATCAATAACCTCAACTTGCACAGTCATTTTCACTTAGTCACTTCAATCATTAATGGATTTCGATCGTTCAGCGCATTCAAAGAAATTCACATTATTTTTCTGTTTGAAACAATTCGTACCAGCGATTTGCCTTCTGGAATATATACCGCACACACGCTGACACAACCAGTTTGCTTATCAACTCAGTGGATCAGTGGATTTTTACTTTTATTCCATGTCTCGGGTTTCGAGTTCATTGTTGAAAAAACTACCTCTTGTGGTCGGCTAAGTAACACAATCGATACAAAGGAACAAAACCGAACCGAAAATTGTAATTCTTCGATACGATAACATGAAATTCCTCGGAGGGTCGCCCTTCTTTTTAATTTTCATACAGAGATGACTTGCAAAAATGTTGCTAAGGAGCTCTGCCCACACTCCTCGTCTCATTATGTTGCGGCAACAATTTAATTTGGATTTTTTTTTTATTCTTTAAAACGACAGTGCATATATCCACCCCAGCGAAAGGATAATGGGAGTAGGCAAAAAAAAAAAAACGATTAGAAAGCAGAAAAGCGTACTACATCTAGATACATTTACACACCAATGTCAGGAGCAACAGACAAAAAAAAATGCTTTTCTGCTGAATCATATTTCTCAACATTATTACTTTATAATGGTTTGGGCGGCTGTCCAAGGATCCGAATCGGCACTACACATAGAAAGAGTATAACAAAACGAAAAAAAAAAATTTCCATGAACCCGAAAAGCAAGAGAATAGAATTGAAATTCATGACGCCACCAGACCGAGCGTCTACTGGATGATTTTACAATTTTTCTACGCCACTTACTATATTATTATTGTTTTTTTTTTATCTGTTATATATTTTTGTTATGTGTTGTGAGTTTCTTGTTCATAGATACATTTTCCAGTTCACACTTTGATTCGAACCGAAAGAAGAGCCAACCGAAAAAAAATGAAAATGGATTAAAGTGGATTTAATGTGAAATTTGATATTAAGTTCACGTTAAGTAGATGGGGACGGACAGACTTTGGTTGGTCGGAAGATTATTATATGTGGTCAGTTGGAACTATGCTATGGGAGCAGATTTTGTTCCCGAATTTTGTTTGATGTATCTGTGGAAGTTTGGGGCAACGAAAATTGTATGTATCTTTAAATGGTATAAGCGTTTTCATTTATTTTTCCGACGATTTAAACTGAATTTCAATAAAATGTACGATTTTCGTTAGATGTGAAAAAGTTGAGGGGGGATTTATTTTTTCGTTGCGGGTCAGAGTGTGAAAAATGTGCTGGCACTGAGAAAGGAATATCGATTAGAAAAGAATAGTTACATATGTGGGATGGTCTTCACAAAGGACTGTGCATTTTTGTAAGCTAGGAGAACAATCGATACGACTCAAGTGAGGATCTTCATTTTTCTTCTTTTTGATCTTGAAAACTTTTAAGTTTTAAAACAGGGGAATCAAATAGCTCGAGTACAAACCACTTTTAAAATCAATGCAACATTGTTATTGAATCATAATTACTGATCAGCAACATGTTGCGAAGCATTCTTCAAACCAGATTCGCATGAGGATTAATTTTGTGATCTTTGAAACCATTTCTTGCATAGTATGTTTGCAGTCGCCACGAAATTTACAATTAAAAATACCTATAGCTTACAAAATGAAGTTTCAAAGTGAATCAGAAACATGTTGCTAATATTGACCATGAAAATGTTCCTATAATTACCTAAAACGATGCGGCCCTTTTCATGTGTTCTCATTTAAGGTAAAGTCTATCGTAGCGCAACTTTTTTTTTTTGCGAAAACATGTTGATAAAAAAATGCAAGGCCGTCAGTAACGCGACTTAACGTTACCAAGGGTTTAGTTCTGCAATGAAAATCTTACTGTATTATTGGATCAACAACGTTTTCCATTTATTAAAAAATTCGGTTTAAATTGTAATGTTTCATTTTCAAAAAATGGTTTATTGAGTCACTCAAATTGTTGGCAACATGTTGCTATTAGTACATTTGAGACTTTCGATATTAAAAGTAACAATCTTCCAAACGATTTGCATTTTTCAATCTTCAAAAACGGAATTAGCTTATTAGGAAGATACTTACAACTTACACGAGTCACATATATTCTTAGTAGCATGCTGCAATGAGTGCATTTAGTGTTTCTATAGTTTGTCATAATATCGATGGATGAGGCTTCCCTTTCGTGAGTTTCATAGACACCAAAGTGCAATCGGACTCAACAATCAGTTCATTTATAAGCTGTCTTAAATTTATAAGGAAGGACATGAATTATTGAAGATGTTTAAATTCTCTGCAATGTTGCAAGGGGTATTTAATTCATTATTATTCATATTTAAGTCATTCGAACTTCTTGGCAACATGATGCGAAGCCAATTTAATTTCTCGGAGCCAAAAGCAACAACTTTCGAAACCTATTTAAGGCAAACAAGCAAACCCATCACCTAAATCACTAAGTCGCAACTTAAACAACTGAAAATCTGGAAGCTATTCTACCTTCGTTATCTATATTTACTTTTTTCCGTACAATTATTAAAACATGTAGATAAAATTGAAGACCACAAAATTCCTCGTTACTCGGTAGCTTTATATATATAAATTTTTTTTTCCAACCCGCCACTAATGATAACCGAAAACTTTTCTCTGTGGCTATCCAAAAGTACAAATTACACATGTTTATTATGATAAGCATTTCTTATCGTTGTAGGCTTCTGCGTATACAAAAAAAAAGAGAACATTTGGTCACACACCGCAGAGGTAGTAACGCACTTTATAGGCGCCTTATCAGAGTGCCCTACTGCGTGTTCTGTGATTTTATCTTCGAAGACTAACCAACAAATGAAGGAAAAAAAAACACCATTGCCCTGTGACTATATCAATGACTTGGATTTGTTATTAAATTAAATTTACAATGAAGACATTAAGTGGATGAACATGAAATTTTACATGGCGCAATGTTTGTTATGTACCCCCAGCCATAGATAGGCTAATGTTGCAGAATACAAAAGCTTCTGTTTCGGTAGCGCCCGCGGCACAGGTATAACTAAAAATTAGGCTTACAATGCCTGAGTGCAGTTGATAAGATAGCTGCGGTGTACGAGTCTATTTGACATGAATTTCCACCACAACATGTTTCAAATCGTAATCACTTTACATCTGATTGCAAGGAAATTGCAGATTGATTAAGATTCGGATAAGATGTACATGCACCCAAGTAGAGACAAGAGGCATGCATGTGCAAATTTCTAAGATGTCACTCTGCCATTGGAGATTATCTCAACAGATCCAGTTTATTCGCCCCGAGCGTGTCTGCACTTTTATTTTGCATATATATATTCTACGTCGAAGGAGGAGGGCAAACTCTCAAGATCTGGTTGAACGAATTCGAAATAAGATTTCGAAAGATTTGCGATGATTATGGGGAGATTTCTTGTAATTTTTTTCTGCTCATTTTTATTCGAGATACATTCATGGTTAACATGCATTTTTCACCCTATCCGATAAATGAAGGAAGGGATTGTATAGCGCTGGGTATGCATCTATGTATCTATTTATTTATTTGTTTTTCTACTTCAATTTGTTTCATTTAAATTGCATTCGCGTTGTGGCGACGACATTATACGACGATGGATAAACAACAAGCTATGTGGACGCAGACGGCTATAATATGGCGACAACGGGGCAACGAAGACGATGGCTAGTTAGAGCTACAGCTACGACGACCGACCATACGTTGTGTTGTGCAAGTACTAAGGCGACGAAAAGATCTGATAAGTTTTTGGTATGACATGTAACACGAAATACTTTGCATACATGCATCAAATTAATTATACGATTAATTTTTTTTAAGGATGCGTTCTACATGTACCCCAGATATCGGTTTATTCACTCTGGCTCTGCTTAGATATTTGTCCTCAATAAGCGAGACAATTTGAGGGATTATCCCATTAACATAACAGTGTCTGGGTGTTGTTGAGATGTAAATTTCTATATGGCAATCGACGAGCGATGCATCTGCATTAGCATGGAATTTCGCAAGCGAATTGACTGCGAGTTCAAGTGATTGGCTAAGAAAGTGCGTTTGTTTTTCTAGCACGTGGGATTTTTATAGCCATAGTTGAATGGCCTTGTCCAGGATTTTCATCTTTTTGCCTATCGTTTATCCAATTATGGTTTTTGCAATTTTTCTTTCTATGCGGTTCTCTCCCCCTTGATGTGGGATTATTTAAATTTATACAATCTAATTATGACCTATAGAATTCTATGTATGAATAAATGTGCATTCTTCCATTCTCCGTCCATCACTGCCCTACTTGCAATCCTTTTAATGCAATTCAGAGAATTTAATTACGTTTGCACTATGCTAAGCTATTTAGTGGAACTGCCAACTTTTATATGGTATCATCGCATTTTATAAATATTTTTAATATTTTACTTTCTGAATTGTTAATGTCCAGTGTCGGCCGATGTGACAAATGATTAAAAGATGCTTTCAAAGAAGCTCTAGCGGCGCTAATTGATTGCTTTATTACAAGGAAAATAAATACAAACGAAGAAATATTAATATTCTTGAGATTCTTTACATTTTTAATTTCTTGCGTCGGCTTTTTTTTGCTTTTTTGCTTGCTTTCGAGTGCATTATGAATTCAATTAAATTCAGACAAGGCACTAGACTGCATCGAATGAAATGGAGAAGGTTGCGGAAAGGAATTCTCCCTCTAATTGATTTGTGTGTCACACTCACAATCTACTCGTTTTTATTAATTGGTGTGGGGTATTTGAATATCACATGCTTTGAATATTATTTTTCCCCGTTCACCAGATACATGGTTCTCGGTGTATCTGTGACTCCAAGGAATCACCTGTCAAAAAGTGACTCGACTGTCTCTTCTCACACCTCGAAACCGTCGGTCCATGTCCTTGTCGCATTAGAAAGAGAATCAGAATCAAAAATCCGCATTGAATTAAACAAAAGCGTTCACAGTTAAATTTGTAACGTTTATGCCTTTTTAAATTGACAATTTCTATTGTACAAGAAAAAGGGTCCCCCTTGAGTATGATTTTCGAGAAATCAGTTCACCCGTCGTGAAGGCAAACTGTGACGATGCCAAAACAAATAATCAATTGTTTGCGACATCCGTTTGGACAGATTTCTTTTCGGGAAACCAACCTTAGGTAACCAGATATTGCAATTTTTGCGAAATTTAATTTACAAAAATAAGAAAAGAAAAACCAAAACGATTGTAAACCTACCTGAAGGTCTAACAAAGCAATTAACTTCTTCTTTCTAAAGCGACGACGACGCTGAGCCGAAGAAAGGCAACAAAAATAAATTGAAAGTGAGCAATCGAAGGCCTGCTGCGCATGCGCATTGCTTTTTCGTAACCAAATATCCCTCCTTCATGGGAAGCAGAAAAAGGAATGCATTCTATTCCTATGTGGAGGACCAACAGTTTTATATCCAGCTGTGTAGAGGGTAGGTACGATTATAATGGTTTTTCGCAAAAATTTCTGGCCATTTTGTTACTTTATTAGAAGTGGGATATAGTTCTTTTTGCCATTAGTTAGCAGAGGGGGGAGTGCAATAATAGCTACAACCTACAAGTAGTTTGAGCTAATAAAAGACGGGATTGGTATACTAACGAGTGCAGGTATAAGATGGAAGTTTTTTTAGATTACTAATTAAAAACGAAGGAACTGCAAGGACTTGTCAAAAAAAATCAAAAATGGAGTGGGTATGCACCAGAATTCATAAGATATCCACACAAAAATGTTACATTTTAAGTAGTTTATTTTAGAAAATTTAGGAAGTTCGTATTTCAAATGGGGTTGTAGAAGATGTTAAATTGTTATGACCAAAAATCCCCACCTTTGACTGACCGGTTTAAAATGCTTACAGCTTTAAAATATATACCTAGAAGCTGTTGACGCAAAACCTTGGTTTAAAAACATTTTCTCGATCAATATGTACGGCATTTTTAATGACTTCTATCCAAAAACAGTAGAAAGAAAGTGATTATTTCACAAAACTCAAGGCATAAGGCACTATTCCACATCAAAATACGTAAAATGCCGAGTGATCTGCTATAGATTGTAAATTGTTTTACTATAGGGCTTTAAAGTACCCTTTTCAGGGGGTGAAGGCGGACCAATGTGATACTAGTAATATACGACGGATTTGAGAAGAAATCTGCGCTTCCTATATTGCATTTTTACATAAACCAATTTAACTTATCTTATCGTTGTCCAAAAAGCAAAAAGCAATTTCCGACCAAACCAGGCGATTCACATTTCATTTGATTTTAGTTTTCCGGAAGAAGACTTCGTTCTTCGGCGAATTCATCCGAGAATCCCAGGCGATGCATGCGTCTCGGTCGTATTAAATGGATTATGTATATGGGAGAATCGCTAATGATTCCCCAAAATTAACGCGAAAGATCAATAAGGGAATATATAGAGAAATGTTATGCAATCCCGGAAAAGATATTCAAATTTTAATGGAGGTGATTCTCGTGGTTAAAAAGAACTCATAATATTGAGTCACAACTTTCTATCTATATATTGAAGTAAAATTTAAACTATTGGTTTATTTACAAAAATTGTTCTTTGCCACCAAAACCGAAGTTGCCATTCTGAAACCTGGAGGAAAATGCCTACTTTTAGAGAGCCAAAAAGCGTCTCAAATTATAAGTACTACTTTAAATGGATGGTAGTAAAACGATATTTTGGTCGAGCTCTTTATGAAACTACTAGCAGTTACCCGAGACTTTGTCTATTAAAAAGTTATTTTAAAAAAAAAAAATCATACCTACTTAAATTGTGTTTTTTTTAAGGACGGCAGTAATATTACAACCCTGATCAATGTAATAGCTTCAATTAAATTTTTATGCAAAGCTTTTATTTGTATTCTAGTGCCATAACATAGTTTTGGTGGTTTTAAGTAGAGAAGGATCATTACATGTGAGTTCTTCCGAAGAATTAGACTATGGTATGGAATACCCGATTGTTTAAGGGAATTTAAAAACTCTACCGGATAGGTAGTTAACAGTGTCCATCGATTTGTAGACCACTGAACTCCCGTCAATGGACTTAAGAAAGATGTCATTTATGAACTTGATCATTCTTTGGAGTCAAAATTGCTCGTTCGCAACGCAAAACTTCTCCGGGACAACAAATTTTATAATGAGTTATATTATAAGCATTTATGTTTGTATACTTTGTCTGAAGGATGTTAAATAGGTACCTTTTTCGACCGTCGTTCAATCTGCCATTTAAAATCTTCAGATATTGATCGCTCGCGCAAACTATACCTATATACATATCCATCCATCCATACGCCTCGAGAATGAGACTGAACAACAATTTAACTGAAACTGACACGATAAGCACATTCTAACTCAGCCTTTACCACTTCAGCCAACAGAAAAATCACAGAGGCCACAGCAAATACCTAGCTATGTACGCAATTACGGATTGGTTGCTTTGGACGTGGAGTAGACTGCGATTATTTTTTAATTCAGTCAAACTCGCAACTCTTATGCCCGCCGCATACAACCCTAAGTCCCAAACCGATACGGAATGGAATATGGAACGTCAAGTCGTAACAATTTAAAAAAAAGAAACAATTGTTGAGAAACGAAACGCACTGGGGCTGTGTGTGGTGTGTATCCATCTACAACGCTTTCCATGCGTACGGTATACTCAACCCACCCACCCCCAAGCAGAGCTGGCAATCGAGGAATCATTCTTAATTTCTCGTTGATTAAATAGCATCTGTCTTTAATTTCTTCTAGCTCAGCCCTTGATAAGAGCAGAAAGATGGCTTGGAAATGATGGCTTAAAATACTCGTGGAAATATTGGCTAAAGAGCAGTTTAAGATTTTATGATTTCACCAAGTTTTATTGAATGAAATAGCAGTTTGATTTAAGTAATATTAAAACAAAAAAGTTTGCAATCTCTTTTTCAACCTTTAAAAGACGTATTTTGAAAAAAAGCCGAAATAGGTATTCGATTATTTTCTATATACATACAAAATTTCAAGTTTATACGACTAACGGTTCGTGAGTAACAGAAAAACTTCTCTAAAAAGGGCAGGGAGGGTCGTATCCCTTCTTAGTGAAACTTTCATTAACCTACGATTAGCGGTTTGGCCTGTACGATGTCTGTCAGCTCAAACACGCTACTCTTTTATGTTTATTGAGCCAAATAAAAAATACAACTTTTGTTATTGTAGCAACATAATTTGTCCAATAAAAGACAGAGATAAACAACACTTTAAGTCAATAAGGTCCGTAGACGGTTGTTGTACCTACTAAATGGGGTAAATCTTAATTCAAAATTTGATCATTTTCAACTGCAGCTACAACTAACCTGATCAAGCGAAAGTATTTATTTTAAATTACGCTTATGAAGAAAGGTTGTTGAATTTTCTGATTGTGGTTACCCACGAATAATGTACGGTTGAGTGACTGAGAAAATGTGACCCAAAAATGGCACTGATTTAGGCCCGATGTCAGCCAATGTTTGGTTTTGGTAATTTAACTGAGGTTGGGTTGTTCAATTCGCTAAGTGGGGTGAGCTATATTCAAAGTAGAAATATGATTCACATAGATTTAGACGTACAACAGCTAAACTACGGAAATCACATCTTTTTGCCATATTTTTGCATTAATCATGTGCCTTAGTTAAAGGTTTTTAGGTTTGGCTTTCATTTAAGAAAAAGTTTAAAAAATAAATCCGAAGAGATTGCAATTTTGTGTAGATTGTCTTAGCTAGACCAGTTTCAACAAAATCACACAGGCATCTACTCTGTCAAGTAGTTATGCTGATTCGAAGTCATAAGAAGAAATAAACAGGTCTTAAACGGGTCCAACTGATATGAAATACAAAATTGCTGAAATAAGCTTTTCTTCTTTTCAAATCACTGCATATTCGAAAAAACAGAGGTCTCAAATGAAATGGTTCTATACAAAAAACGAAGCCACTGATGTCCCTGCAGCGACTTGCTTCTATTTGTCAAAGATGAAAGTCCTTACAGTTCGATTTGAAGACACACCCTATCCCCACACGAAAACAGCTCAAATGTCAAACTCTCCTGGTCGGTCGGTCCCTCAAAACAACATCCTACTCAACATGACGAAACCCTATAACAAGTGCGTCTACAAATCGCGCACCCGACTCGAGATAATCTAAAATTATTTCACCACAAAAAGGCCAAACCGTAGTTTTCCATGAAATTATTCACAAAAAAACCCCGAACCAGACACCATCGTGAAAATCTAATTTCACCCATTACACTCGCATAATATTCATGAGTCCTTCACGCCCTCATGAGAATGAGAGTGCCACCGTTTCGGTCTTCACTCCTCTTCAGATTTAATTTTAATTATGCAAATTCCTCATAATTTAACAATTTTCAATATTTTTCGCCTTTCTCGTTCCACCAGTATCTATGGATGCGCGCGTGAAACACAAATCCAATTTGGACTTATCTAATTTTCGACATCTAATGGGGGATGGTTCGGTTCAGTTCAACCCTTTTTCGGTCTATCCAACAGCGACGTCGTCGTCGTCGGCGTTAGTATTATCTCTCGGCCAAGGACCGCGCGCCGGTAAATGGATAAAATGGTAAATGGTGAATCCATTTACTCCACTTAACTCATTAGAATTCTGTGAATTTTTACTGGTGATTTAATAATCAAACAGCATTTTTTTTGTTCTACTCGCTGTTGTCTATCTCGCCATCCGCCGAAAGTGTGAGGCGATTCCAAATTGCTCGCCCGACAAAAATGCGAATGCATATACCCTTTTCAAAGGGGCGAACACTACCCGACAACGCACAGATCTAATTGCAGAATAATCAAATAAAAACCATCAAATTTCAGTTTAGCCGACAGTTGGGGTTATCCCCGAAGGTGTTTGCCTTTGTTTTGCGCCGAAAAATCCCTGCTGCTCGGAGATTAGTATATACGAGACGTCAGAGCTCAAGAAACCATGCGTCAGATACACAACAAAAATCCTAATCAGGGTAAAAAAGGTGAACGCTACATCGCCCTAAGACAATCAAAGGGGTTGTGTTTTGTGTACCTATAGATGGCGTTTATCTGGCTCGTTTCATCGTGCATGGGCTTATCCTGGAGGCAGGAAAGCAGCCCCCAACTATACTCGGGTTGTCGAAAAAGTTATAAATGAACTTTAGATAAAAACCCGCCCCCATCAGCCGACACAAACGAAATTGTTAATCAAAATCTTACACATTCGTCATTGGGTTGGTTATACGCCATCAGTCGAAAAGGACTACGATACGATCCGGAAATGGAATTGGATTGTGTTATAATGTTGTAATGGGACGGGTTCCACTGTGTATATTTGAAGAACCAGGATAACGAGAAATGTTGAAGGCGAAAAACCAAACCTACAGGAAACAAAACCGAAAAATATGCGATAAAATCGCATGACACAAGCTGTAGCCCCGCTGCTCCTCGTGTCTGGGGGACGGCGCGCGAAGAGAAGTCATCAGTCAAATTACTATCTTATTTTTGGCTATATGAATGCTAGACTGGTTCTGTGTGTGTGTGTTCCTTTTGTTGAGTGCGGTATATATGCGGGGGAAAAGCAGTTTCGTAAATGGCTTTATGTCATTTGCTAGTGGAATCCGTTTCTCGGCACAAGGAGGGTATATTTTTAGCCTAGAAATACCACTTAAGGGGTATGTTCTGTCTTTTCGATGGTGCGTTTTAGTGTGACGTAATACTTCAACTAATGCCTATGGGGTTGAAAGTGAAGGACAACTACGACTATCTACAGATTATGTGTGGAGAAATGTTGTCGGATTAAGTTCTGCCTAATGAAAGGAAAATTTATGTGCAAATCATTGGCTTGTGGGGATGTACTGTCCTTTGGCGACTTTGGATTATTATTAGTGTCTCCTTTTGAAAAAAATCTGAACTTGTATGTTCAGCAAGGTTTTCCGGTCAGGATATAAAACAATGCAACAAGCGGTTGCGAATATATCCGCTATCAAGGAACAAGAAAAATGTGCGCCATTCCGTCAAAAGACCTATATTGGTGAAACTTAAGTCTTTCACAGGAGCAACTAAGCCAGTGATATAAAATGTCACCTCTTTCTATTGCTAAAATTACAGTTTTCTAGGATACCGAGTACGGATACTTCAAGCATAACATTAGTGGGTATTAGATTGGATTGCGCGGGCTCTGGCCCTGCGGCCTCTTTTAAAGATGCCTATTGTGCCTTTCCTGGTGAGGTTATAGAGCCATCTTTTCACTCCGGAGGCAGTCAGGACTTCATTGGATTCAATATGTGATATCTTTTTGATGAAACCCCTGAAATGGTTTTTGCTGACACCACAAAAGGGTTCAGGTCCGATAAGCGGAAATGTAGCGCCGATTTTGGCCAGTGAGTCCGCTTCTTCGTTACCAGCAAAACCCTTATGGGCTGGAATCCAGTGGAGAATGACTAGGTTTTTCTTGGAAAGTTCAAAGATGGCTGTGAATGTTTCTAAGACAAGCTTCGATTTTATTACAGATGAGTCCGGAGCTTTGAGAGCTGCTTGGCTGTCTGAAAAGATGAATATAGTTTTTCCACGAGTGTTAGAACTTAGGTTTATTCTCCCAAGGCTAACTGACAAGTTTACTGGTGGTGACCTCTCCATATATGCCAGATCCAGTCCCTGACTCCATCTTAGAACCGTCTGTATATACCACACGAGGTCAAGACTTGATGGATTCGGTTTGAGTTTTTCCCAGGAGCGATAACTATGAGGAAGATTTATGGAAGCCGTATTCCGGTAGCATGTCATCTAGAGGCATGCTAAAAGGGCTTTTGGACTCCATAGCGTTAAGCAAAGATAGGTGACCTCTTTGATAGGAATAAGGGTCGATGTTGTTCAAATGGAACAGTCGATGAATACTCAATCTTGCTTTCATTTAAATGTGAATCTGAATGGGTGTTAGGCCTAGGATGACATTTAGTGCCGTGGCCGGGGTGGAGCGTAGACAGCCAGTCATACAGGTACCGACTATACGTTGAATCCGTTCTAGCTTTTTGAGTGGGTATAGCAGAAGCAGATTTCTTTGAATCCAAATGACTTTGAAGAATCCACATACATCATTGAAATTGTTTTGGAACGAGGGCTGTATAAAAATCATACAAAACGGGCACAGAGATACCAATAGCTTTGCCTTAGAACTCGATTACTCATGGTTCATTTTCATATAAGGCCAGATCTTCAACTATTGGGCTATCCCCCGCGGAATCTTCAGGCAATCGCAGTCTTCAAAATTAATGGTCTTTAATTAGATCTGCCATTTTATTTGATGATGCCACAGACTTAAGCCGACATGGGTCTCACCAAATGACCAACAGAAGATATTTATCTTCTCTAAAAAAAAAACGCCGCAGGATAATGTCCAGAAATAAAGTCAATGACTGACAAGAGTCTAGTGGTATTTGCAGAAAGAATAAGAAGAATGTTTTGCATTATAACCAGCTTTATGAGAAGCTTGCTTTTTGCAGACCTTTATTTAGGCTTCATTTCTACCGAAGCACGGCTCTTTTTAAAAAACGTAGGTAGCTACAAATAAATACAATTTCAAAAAGAACTACATACTTCGAGTAAAGGATTCAGTCGCATTCAGTCGGCTTCTTCTTATATTCTCGACATATTCCATTTCTCCAGGCAGCCTGGTCTAGGAATGTTCTGTCAAGTTGCATTCGTAGCTTAAGATACTTTTGCGAGACCTACATAATTTTTGGAGTTACATTTTACGATCGAAGTCGTTAAAAAATCTGAGGTCAGGCACAACAATTCTGTTTAGAATCCCCACTAAGCGAAACTATGGTGATAATGGTGTAGTGGGTAGTGCGCTTGACTGTGACCCAAACAGCAATAGAAGGACGATCCCCATAAAATTTTAACTAGGGGATTAGCTTTCCTACAATGAAAATACATTAGGTGCCCCTTGACACAATACAACATCAGAAGCTCGATGCAAAATCTCTTCATCTTTCCACTAAAACTAAAAATGCGAAGCATACTCTTCGAAGGCGAAGCCAGGTATTTAAGTTGGCACTCCTCTCAAGTCATAGGCCAAGAGATGTTTGTCGAAGATACCCCCTGTCTAAATACATCACTCCCACTGCGGTGACCCATTGCAAATTACCTACACGGTTAGCTTATTGCAACATCATCCAGCAGCACAATATTATACCGTCAAGGCGAACTCATCGGCTTCGCCTTTTCTGCGATATTTGCAAGCTCTATGCCAAAAGTGAGTATACGATAATTTTCCAAATCAGGAAACCCCGGCTTTTCTTGACCCCATACACCTTGCCAAGTTGGCGACCATACATCCATCTCATCACAGTCACAACTGTTGAAATAGAAACATTTCCAAAGTATTTTATTATAATAGAAAAACCTTCCTGTTTCTCGCAATAATAATAAAATCCAAGCATAATAATAAAATGTGACCCCGAGAGTTCACTCGCAATTGTTAACATGCAATCCACAAGCCGTACTCGTACTCGTTCCATTCTCAATCTAAGACCTGACCAAGTTAATAAACAGACACAATAATGAATGCGCTTCGTTGGCCCAGGTATAGATACACTCTCTCATATTTAAATTTGTATATACAAAAATTGTGTCCACTTTGAATTTCAAATTCAAATTCAAATTCAAAGCAACCCATCAAGATAACCGAACAAAACCGACCTGACCAACAGCAGCGCCGGTGAAACACCAGCAAAAATAAATAAACTGAAAAAAAATGCATTTCGTTGATATCCATCTGTCCGCGACAAGAAATAGCACTCGCTGCCATTTGGCCAAGTCAGACAATTATTTTATTAGATTCAATTGAAATTCAACATACAGAATTCCGTATGCATATGTATCGTATACCCCTCACCGATAGCCGCATTCAGATAAAGCTTGAAGTATATTTTATTTTAGATATTTTCAGCTTATAGCAGGATATACTACAATTTAAGTGGCACTCTCGAAAAATGCTTAATTAAATTGTTAAGATTGCATCGTGGAGATTTGCAAAAGACTCGACATTGTCACACATGAAGCTGTATTTTTTTTTAGTGTTACAAGGAGAGCCGGCAATATGACAAATGGACACATGTATCTAACCGATCGCAGTGCGCGATATTGCAACAACGAGGAGAAGAAAAAAAAATTATTGCCAGCATATTTCTATATAGCTTTGGGATTTTTAAGTTTTACACAAAAAAAAAGCCAGTATGTCGCCCATAAGGAGAATACGGCAAGACCGCATAGCATATTGAACATAAATAAAACTCTCGCATAATATTCCAATATAAGCGGCGGCGGAGGACATGCTGCGGATGCGCGACAAGTCTCCCCCCAATGGCACAGCAGAGGCCAACCAGCAGTACAGATCGTACCCAACCAGCATCACACTGATCTTTGAGGTAATGTTTTAATTATGTCGTTTGTAGGTACCTTTGTCTTCTCGGCATGTGATCTGTCATAATTTTTCTTATTATGGTCACTTTGGAATTCTGCACAGCGCAACTTTGGCGCAACAACTGGCATTCAAGCTTCCTTTTGTGTGTGCAGTTAGCCTGGTGCCTTTGCGCATGCAAGCGAACGCAAATAAAAAATGAAATACGTTTTCTCCACAAATGGCTGAATGAATGCACATGCACAAGCACATCTCTATATGTAGATGTTTGGCAGGGGGAAAAGAAACTGTCAACATCTGGTCGGGAAATGACCCCTTTTTGATCCTGCTGGCTGATGATGATCACTGATCAGATCGGCCAATCAATCAAACAGAAGATGATCCACAAGCCTTGCATCTATTTATGCATTCAAACATCTGTGACGGGCAATTTGCAAAGTGGTGAAAACATCTGGATGCAGGTACCACAGACCCGTCCGAAACAAAGGACTAAACAAATACTGGCCATCCGTACAATTATTTAATTTCGATGATTTCGTGCTGCACGAATGCGAATTAATCACGGGTGGTCAGGTCCACTGGTCGTGTATCTATAGCGTCGAAAGTTTTGTCGAAAAATGCAGAAGATACTTTTTTCTGCTCGATTAGTTAATGTGTGTATTAATTTCGATAATTAAAAACATACATACTGCTGTACGCGAAATTAATATGCAACGAACGGAGATCTCACAGAAAAAGTGCGGGACAACTTTTTGCGTGTGACCATGAAGATGATGATGGAAGCCAGCTTTTGGTGTCGATGATCAAAACAAGGCGCATCGGTTAGAATAAGGAGACGGTGCCATCCACGAAATACGTATAGGAGAAGGAAGAAAAATGAATTCCAAACTGGAAACGCGGTTCTTATATTCAGACAGCCGAATATATCTCCCGCTGTGAGGCAATCATAATTTTTTTGTTCCCCCTTTTGGGTTTTCCAATCCGCTACTTATTTATTTTTAATACGATATATCCTCTGTAGATGATTTGTGCCTTCAGTTCCAGATAAAAATGCTCCTTTCATGAAATATAGTCAGGCACGGACGTTACGCAAACAACAGCAGGACCTGCCACAAGCAGGCAAACTAAATTTCACACAAAACAGCAAACCGCTTAACCTGTGATGTCACCTCAAATTTGAGACGGAAAATTCACAAGCGAAAATTGCTCGAAAATTGCACTTAATTTAAGATCAGCGCATAGTGTACCCGCGGGGATCGCATCGACATGTTAGATGCAACGCAAAGGGGAATCTGAAATATTTTTCAATTTTCTACACTCATTTGGTTTTTTTTTTTATTTAAACGGAAAACGTGATCGATTGTTTTTCTGTTTTGTTTTGTTTAAATCACAGCAACAACGACAACAACAACAACAAAAGAAAGAAAATCAAATCGCACCTAAACGATCCTCACTAACAATTTGCCAGTGCCGTCAACACGGCGTCTATTTCAATTTCAATTCATTTATCACTTGCAATGTATCTATTAGGTGCATTTTGTAGCTTACAGTCATATCTGTGGTGGGCAATTGTCGCCTGTGTACACTCGTACAATGCTAAGTACACTGACTATGTGCGGTATATCTAGATGCGGCGAAAACACAACAGCGATTAGACTTTTAACATTTTCACAATTTCACCCAAAAATACCAAAGTCACATTTAGAATGAAACGAGTTTGCATTGTTTTCGGTGGACTTTTTGGGTTAAATAGTGTACTGCAACTGCAAATAGATGCAACTGTAAGAGTATCTGTGGCAAGTAGAGAGAGAAACACCAAATTGTGTGCATCTCTGATGTGTTCGATTAAAACGACACCGCACAGTGTTGCTGTCGCGCACAACATATTCGGGCATGATGCGATGATGATGTGCAATATCGTCGTGACGTTCGTTCGCATCACATACTTGTAGAAGGTTACGTACGATGCGATAAAAGAAGAATAGCGATGAATAGAGTGATCGAAAGGGGGTCGGGATAAGGCAATGCGGATATGCTTGCGATGCATGTGTGCTCTTTAAATAGCATTAATCGATTTGATGGGAATTTTGCTAGTATGTGTATCTGAAGATGTATCCGGCTCGAAGGACCATTTAGGGTTCAACAAAACACTTTTTTGCGAATGGTTTTCGGAATTTGTTTTTTGACATATGAATATATTTCGTGACTATCTAAGTCTGACTGAAAATTGGTCGTGATAGGGCTTGAAGTGGTTCCCAAATTTTCAAAACTGGTTGTCATCATCCGGCTCGAAGAACCAAGAAAATATATATCGGTAATGTTACTAAAATAACAGCCACTAATTCTTAAAAAGACGGTTTGTTGGCCACCCACAGTCCTCGGCTTCGAATGACATTTTAAGAATTAATTGTGATTGGTCTCGGAGTACCAAAATAAAATGTTGCAGATCATCAACCTCAGGTCCGACGGTAGTTATTTAAAGTATGTTTTATGCGGCTTCCAATTTCTGTCTTAAAATAGTTTCAACGAACTTCAGACCACATATCAGATTAAATGCGAAAAATAGGTAATTATCCGGCTCGAAGGACCAGGCGAATTAATTCGAATTCAGTGGCTATTTCGCTATGGTTTCTTCAGATTTCTGCTATTGTTCAAACACAGGTCTCTTAAATTGACAACTACCTCCATTTGGAGGCTTAAAGCTGCGTTTATAAAAATTTAACAGATTTTTTAATTCCAATCGTTTTGTATTGGCAGTCTACAAAAATACAAAGTGCATCATAAATGAATGGACCATATCTCTGGTTAATTGAGAAGCGATAAGAATGCCGAGTTTTCATATTAGCTGCCCTAGCAAAATTTAATGAGGTCTAGAGCTCGATTATACAAATTATAATATTTCTTTAAAGTTTAATTCGTATATGTGGATGCCAAATATTTTGTTTTGTTTTAAGTGTTTGAAAATTGCTGTACTCAGGCTCGAAGGACCAAATAAATGGTTTTGCTTTAAATTTTTAGAAGATTGAGATGGTAGGCGATTTTTGATAATTGAATTGAATCATTTCAGTGGCAGTATGTGGAATGCTTTCCAGAGCGGGCACGCATATCGTACCTACTTAAGGCTCGAGTAAAAATAATAATAGATAATAAAAAAAAACAACTGTTCAAATACCCATACAGAAGTTACCTACACTTTCTATGCGGCTCGGAGGACAATTTTTTCTTTAAATCGATTCCATCTATCACTCCATGTTTTCTGACCACCGCTTTGCTAAGCAATCAACTTCAAATCACAAAAAAAAAAATAGTAATAAAGACTCAAATTAAGTATCGGCTGTTAAAAAATTCATCTCTCCACACAGTTGCAATTATTTTCTCAACAGATGTCTAAACACCCAATTTATGACAGCAGTTAATTAATGGAAAATAAACTAAGTAATATTAAAGAAATATTAAAAATTTCAACAAAGTAAATAAAATGTTAGCGGCGGCGGCAACAGATCATAAATTAAAAGCTTTCGCTATAAATTTATAAATAAAATATGTTCTCGAAAAAATGACGAAAAATACTGACACCAGTCCAGCTGTTGTGACAGTAAAATATTTTACACACCCTCGGGCTGTGTCTAATTTTAAGTTCGTCAAATGATATAGATTTTTATATATCTTTGTATCTATTTACTTAAGTTCTAATGACCTGATTACTGAAATTGAACCCGACTAAGGGACATTTATAAAGAACGGAAATCCCTGGTGCGTTTATATTTAGATAAAATGCTAAATATAAACTCGGCAGAAGCAGAGGTAGGCACCTACCTAAAAAAGCCCCCATAAACGAAATCAAACAAAGTCAGTCAAGAAAGTTAAGATCCGCACTCTAAATGTGATCTGGCTCCGCCATGGATGTTGTGCGCTCCATCGCATCGTCGCTGTTGTCGTCTTGTTTGGTTGTGCGCAGCCATCTTCGTCGTCCCATTAGCTTCACGAGGTGGTGATAAATATTGCATTCAGAGACACTAATGTTTTGCTCTATGTCATAAGGTTAAATTACAACATGCATTCACACTCGCATCATTTTCGATATCTGCGCGCAGATACATCGTTTTCTTGAGAGGGTTTTCTCCTGTCCTCCTTTGGGCTGGTATATAAATGAGTTAAAAATCTATAAGTAGGCAATGGCAGTGGCACAACAACTGTGAACCGCAAAACATAATCCACTGTGCTCGACGCGTCGGCAATTGCATGCAAGGGCCAAAATAACACAACCAGATACTTGTTGTGTGTGCGCGGAAAAAGATTTTGGCACACACAAAGAGGTATTACCAGCAGCCGGAGTTCCTTTTTCTTATCGCTGACTATAATGTGTGTGTATGTGTGTTGGCATGGTCAGAAGAGCTACGAGTATCTTTGCTGCTTGCACGCAGTTACTGGTACGAATTAAAATAATCGCTAAAAGCGAGACCTAAAAAAAAGAAACTCCAAAGATACGAAGGCAAAACGAAGAGATATCTACTTTTGGTTAAGCTGCTTTTAAGCTGATACTAAAGTTAAAATACAACTAAACCTGTATCTTTGACTCATGGGTATAGGGTGTGAGCTGTGAGTGCATTCAACCAACTGCAAGGCGAGGAGACTTACAGGGGTAGACGCTCAAAGGTCAGTTTTACGCTGTAACGCGGATGAGTGTATTCGCTTACACACCGATCATCGTTTAAGTGGCAATTAATAAGGATTTTTATGAGACGTAAAAATAGTTGACAAGTCTCTTGACAGAAGGCCAATGCGTCGTCGCTGTTGCACTGACAGTGTTTTTCTCTCTGCCATTCAGGGTTACCAGGCTGAGGAGCATCTCCTTCGGTTTGCAATTAAGAAAATCTTCCAAATACAGTGCAGATCGCCTGGCAATATTACGTACACTGAATGCAAGTGGCTGCATGAGTATCTGCAGAGTGCAAGAAGTTTTTGTTGTTTCTTTTTTGCGGCTGCTAATTTGAATCCTCATAATATCAGTGTTTTATGTGCATTATGTTGCGAATTTTACGAGTAGACTGCGCACCAACAAAAAACTATATTCATGCATTTAACAAGCTTTCCATATTGGCCAACACACACACACAGACACTCATGATGGTGCACGCAAAGGCTACTTTGGTAGTTTTAATGATCGAGTGTGATTATCTTTACGCCCCAGCGAGGTGTATGAAATAAGCAAATAACTTTAAGGATTATTTTCACCTTTTTCAACCTAATTGGCCAACCGACTGTCGCAATCTCAATAAATGTCACAATAAATATGACACACAAGTTGCTCATCTAAGCGCGTATTAAGTGCCTTACTCATATATTCTTCTTACTACTACAGCGAGATCAATGGTTGACCAAAATTGAGAAATAACCTCGAGATTTATGCAGTTAAACTTGAGGGAAATATGGTCTGCGGACACACAAAAGACTTTGCGCAATCTTCAAGTCCGGGGAATGCTATCCATAGATGCATATGGTGCCTTGTGCAAGACCGCCGCCGCCATAGACGACAGCAATTGCGACTACAACGACGACGGCGATGCTGGGTATTCGGATTTTCGAGGATTCGCGGGTTCTTAGACAGTGAAGTTTTGTTGTTTTTTCCTAGTGTCATTGTGCATCTAAAGTGCATTATGGAGGCATACAAGTGAGTGAAATAGTACGTGTGCGCATGAAAGCAGCGTTCTTGCGTGGACATCGCTCTGCAGATACATAGATACGGTGTGTGTTGTTTATGTTTTCGGAGCCGTAATATTATGGGGTATAGTAGATGAGCGGGCGATCGCACACCGTGCACATTTTGAGGAGATGTGACAAATTTGGAGGAGATAAAAACACGACACGACGACATTGCATCGCAATATGGTAATATCTTTTTTGTTGGGCAATGTTTTCGATGGCGGGCGATTGTTGGGAGTGCTTTTCCATCTACGTGTATAGATTGGCGATTTATCGCCCAATTTAGAGTATAAGCCAAAGGGTTTTCATATTAATATGTAGTACTATAATATCTCTCGGACAATACGGACAAAAGTTATAGCTCTGAGGGTTTAATGCTGCTCGAAGGACCAATTTTATTTTGAAATTTTATTTCGGGTTAGAAAAGATATTTAATATTTTAGCTCTATTTACCATCAAAACATTGAAATATTTAGTTTTGAAAGTAAAAGATACGCATTTCTTGTTAAAATGCGGCTCGAAGGACCAATTGGGCAACTACAAAACTTCGAAATTCTTACAAAAAATGCAGTTCGAAGGACCAATTTTCAGTATTTGGATAAAAAAAACCAAATGCACCACAGCAGAAATCAAACGAAGAGTTACACTTGCAAATCGCTGTTTTTTCTGGACTAAGACGGCAATTGACTAGTAAGGTGTTGTCAAGAAACACTAAGTCGATTCTATATAGATAAGACCCTCATCATCCCAGTCCTGCTCTATAACGCAGAAGCATGGACCCTAACAAAGGCGGATGAAGATCTTCTTGGCCGTTTCGAACGCAAGATTCTTCGAGTGATTTTTGGTCCCGTTTGCGTTGACGGGCTTTGGAGAATAAGATTTAACAGCGAACTCTACGAGCTGTACAACGACACCGACCTGGTCAGAAAAATAAGCATCAGTCGTCTAAGATGGCTAAGAAATGTAGAGCGAATGGACACCAACGCTCCGGCCCGAAGAGTCTTCGATTCCAACCCGTAGGGACAACGCAGTAGAGGAAGACCTCGCCTTAGGTGGCGCGCACAAGTGGAAGGGGACCTCAACCAACTTGGAGTGCACAACTGGAGGCAGTTAGAGGAAGATCGCGCTAACTGGAGAGGCGTATTGGTTGAGGCCCAGGTCCACCCCGGACTGTAAATGCACCTATTAAAAAAGGGGAACTTATAACGCTCCAACGATGGCCTGACTTAGATGCATCAGACAGGTAAAACTTCTTGTCTATTACCCAAGAAACCTCTCTCTGACTTTACCATCTAGTTCAACGCCAACAGCCGAGCTTACAAAATAACAACACTGCAACTATTTTGCTTTTCAAGATACATATTCTCTTACGGCATACAAACAAACCCATTATTCGGCTCGAAGGACCAAAATATTCATAAGGCATTTGTGAGACCAACAAAATTGTGCGTGTCTAGAAATATTTATTCATAAGCACTGTTCCATTTCGTCAAATGAAAATCATTCTGCATAAATAATGCAAACACGGTTCCGTGAGTTATAGAGTGAAATTATGATGAATTGGAGTTAGTCCAAAAGAAAGATGCTAATTACATGAGGTACCTATACCTATACCATGTTAAAAAAAAAATACCCTGCCTCTCAACAACTTTTGCGCCCTAATGAATAAAATTCTCCAGCTTGACTTTTTTAATTAAAAACATTTTTCCTCGGCTAAACTTTGTGTACACTCGGGCGGGGGCGGAGAGAGCCAGCCAAGCCAAAGCCTTATTGTTGGCAACCCCATTTTGAGTGAACGTTAATTACCCCTTTCTCGAGACGTGTATACAACACACAAAAATACTTATAAAAGTCTTAAAAGATACACTGGTTCTTAAACACTTTTTAAGATACTTTGGCAAAGTTATTTCTTCCATGTTAGCAGGCGGACGGGGGAAACAAGTCTGAGCGAGATGGAGCTCAAGAGAAGTACACCTCAGAAAGAGGTGTGTCGGTGGTGGCAATGGTATTTTTTTTTTAGGGTTGTTCGTCTTTAATAACAACTCGAGTCTAAAAATACAATTAAAATGAAGAATGGGCCGACACAAATAGCATGAAAATTCCCAATCCACCATTTAGAAGGCGCTAGAAGCCATGTGCAGGTTGTGTTGTTTTTAATATAACTTAAGGAGGGGTTGCTCTTAAATACCATACATACGGCAAAACGAGGCGAAATTTATTTTAATGCCAGGACGAGATATTTGATATAGAATTTTCCACAGGCAAACCTCCCTTCTGCAGGATAGGCGAAATTCCATTCACATACCTTCTGTATATTCCCAATTGGGACATACGGTGGAATTATAATTCATTCAACTTTCCGCTGCTATAAGGTTACTTTTGTTTCGCATACTCATATATGGAAGGCAATCCGAAAATATTCAACTAATAAATGAAATATGATGCTAAAACACTTTCTAATCAGGGAAGGATATACGAGTACGAGTATAAGGGTGTCTTGTAACTTCTCAGCGTGTATTACCAGGGATTTACGTAAGTCGCACGGCTTGGATGGAATTCGTATATTAGATCTGTGTGTATGCAGTCTGTATCCCTCGCCCTGGGTTGTTATTATTATGGGTAAAGTGAAGTTTGCACTCATATTGCCGCTGGTGGAGGGTTGGGCGAACGCGCGAAAACCAAATTGACGCCAATTACCAGTCACAGCCACCAGTGCGCCACCCTCCCTCACTATAATCCTCTTCGGGGATTTTGGGAATATTCACTCAAGGGGAATCTGAGAGTGGAATATGGAATACTTTTGTATATTATTTTTGTTTCGTTCTTGGCGGGAGTAAAAGATGTATTGCCTCGGTGTTGGGCACTTTGGCTGCAGTGGGATAGTCGATTGGGGGATTTAGTGTTTGCATTCCAAAGGAGATTGAATTTTTTTTTTTTTATTTTGTTTAAGGGTAATTAATGTATTAAATTATCATAATGGATCGGCGCGGAAAGAGGGTGTTAATAGACGTGGTGAGTACCAGATGCGGCTCGAAGGACCAGCGAGTTTGCCGTAGATGGTGTTTTGTTGTGATAACACTAGTGCGGGATTGGTGGTTTAAAATGCGGTCACGGAAATACAAACTGCAATTTACAAGTGGACCATTAGTTAAAGCCTCGTCTTAATTTGGAGCGTGTCAATGGTAATCTTGGTAAGCACCCGATGCGGAACGAAGGACCGACAATTTTGTGATAGGTAAAATTTGTTTCAGCTTTGCGCTCCACCAAAGAGTAGTAGGTACTAAAGAATTATTTGAACCAATATTAGAAGTTCCCGAACCTTGCCGTACATAGCAAATTTCAGTCCAAATATTTCCCTGTTCATGTTGACTTGACGTCTTGAGAATTGTTCTGCAAATCTGACGTAAAATCTTAAAACAATAAATTTTCATTTAAGTATCTTGTAATCAACGTTCGTTGTATTTAATTTCCCCCACCGCTTTAGAGACTAGAAACAGGATTATGCCATTGATGAACAGAAGGACTTGTAGAGTAATGCGTTTCTATAACTTTATAAAATCATTTACTGTTGCTGGAGGGCCACATTATTTGGTTTCGTAAAATAAATAAATCTCTCCTTTGCTGAAGCTCAAAATAGTGTTGCTAGTGTTCTGTTATTTCCCACCTCAAATGTCGACAAAAAGGAAGCAATACTAATGAAACAACTTGACACACGAATCCCTCCAGCCCATTTCCAAACATTTCCCAAAGAACAAAACCTGAAAATGTGTTCAACCACACTACTGCAACGATACTCACTGCTGCATGACTACTGGCAGTATCCACTGAAAGAAAATTGTGGGCGATGTTTTGAATAATTATATTGAACACTGCTCAGCTTCAGGACAACGCAGGCGTATGTTTTATATCTTAAACGATTCAGAGGAAAATTTACTAAATTCATCTTTTTTTTTTTCAATCCGACAAGTCATTACTAAGCTTGGTCTGTATAAATAAAATGTTTCTTACATATATCCAGTTTTTTGACTACTTTGTACGAATCACGTATTATTCCGGGATAAAAAATATCCTAAGTCCCGACGCAGAACGTAAGCAATCACTATGCCAAGTCTCATCAACATCCGTCCAGTAGTTTCTACGTGATACGTGGTCAAGCATTATATGTAGAGAAGTCATAGAGAAAATATGATAAATGCGGTTCGAAGGACCAATGTAAATATTTTTTTATTATTGCATACACTGCAACCAAGAGATGTTCTTTCCGGCAGTCGAACTTAATACATTTATTTGAAGTACCGACGTAAATTTTGTTTGTAAAACTTCTCTATAGACCCTAATAGTTTAAGATTAGGTATATTTATAAACCTATTGAACAGAAGGTGTACTTAAAAATATTAGAAAAAAAAAGAGAGCGTGCTTGTGACCACACGCCAGATGTGAAACTTTTTTCGCTAAATGTGGATGTTAAATTGAACTGTGTTGTATGTAGTTGAATTTCATTAAGAAATTTAATTTAAAAACCAAATCTTTATAATATTATAATCTTAATTCAGCGCAGAAGATAATTATGCTCATTAATTTAAAAAGTTTTCAAAACACAATCCAATCCAAAGTTTTCTATTTCTATGTCGAGAGACATTTTGTTTTCATATCGTCAAATGATTCAGTAGTTTAGTGTGTGTGTAAAACCTATTCTTCAGTTACTCCAGCGTTCCCGTATAAGTATTCACTTTGAGAATTCAGTTGAGAAATTTTTAAAAATATATCCTTCCAACAACCATACAAACCCACAAAATATCATTGAAATTGGTTGAGTGGTTAAGAAGATCGACAACAGCGCCACCTATCGGGTCCAAAATGATCCCATCCATCAAGTAACAACCAACCATACCCACCCACAAAATTTCCTTCGAATCGGTTGAGTGGTTAAGAATATCGACAAAAGCGCCACCTACCGGGTCCAAAACTATTCTATCAATCAAGTTACAACCAACCATACCCACCTACAAAATTTCATTGAAATCGGTTGAGTGGTTAAGGAGTTTTAGATGGCGGCAGAGTGATGGCGACAGGCCAATTTCCGTCACGCACTTACTCTTGGTCATTTCCGCTTTCATGAATCGATTTTACTCCCAAGTCGCGCCATAAGATGTTTCACATCAAAAACTTCAGACATTTTTCTATCATCAAACAGCCTGTATTTATTCATTTCACTTTTGAACACAAAAAGGTGTCACATCCTGAAGCTATTATCTTAAAACTATGCTTCCTATACAAGATTTACTTGGCTTATATGGTTAGGTCATGCGTCAGATGCACTTTCAACACGTATCCCCTATGTGAGCCCAACAATAAGTCAACATCTTCCACTTTGCATATGGACACTATTTGAATTTTCATAAATACGGAACCGATATATAAAGAATTCCTTTAAAAGGATTATCAGCCCAATGGTTTCTTTAGAAATACTATGAATAAATATCTCGTTAAATTAGCTTTTTGGACCAATATCTCAAAAATATTTCGGGGCTAACCGCATATACCCAGGTATATGCCAAACCGATCGACAACACTCTGTCGGATTAAAATTTGTTTCTCTCTCCATCCCAGCAGGTCTTATCTTCCCCTTTCTTCTTTTTCACCGCCTTTTCTATACCTACGTTCAGTTTGTATATAAGGAAAAAAAAATAAAAGCTTAGAAAATGATTACCAAACCCCAAAGAGCATTTGAAATATTTATGCGTGGTTGAGTGTAGACTTTGTTATCTTCTTAGAATCGACCGGATTGACATTCTCCTTTTGTTCTTTGTCTATACATACGTTGAAGAGAAGGGCTCATATACATATTCTCAAGTCCATATGACATTTGGATACGGGGCACACAAAATCTTCAATGGCTTCCAAGGAAATTTATTCAAAAAAAAAAAAAAAAAACCAAAAAAAGTATCTAAAACATTTTTTTTAGCTAAGAATCAATTGGGTCCGCCAACTCGTTTTGATTTAGGCCACAGTTTGAGGAATGCCGTTGCCATACCCAATGCGCCCATACCCGAATCGATGAAACCTGATCCTCGTGACCGATCAAAGGAAAGTACCATTATTAACACCATGTTAAGGGCGTAAGCTCCAAAGCAGCTTAGCTAATTAAGTGTGGTTTCGTTTGTGCTGCATTTTTTTTCCGTCTCCTTTCGTAAATTTGCATTTGAAGCTTAACAAACAAATGCCTACACTTTGTTTGGAATTCCATACGCTTTACAGAAGCCGTATACCGTACAGAGGCGGCGGCATTGGACAGAGAGAGGGGCGAAAGAAACTACTTGTAACAGTGAATTAACATTTAATGACTCAAAGGGTTTTGTGTGTGTGTTTTTTTTTTTGCGTTCCATGAACCAGCTACATTGTGAAACTCCCCCGAACAGCACGCAGTTGGTGTAAACCGCTTGCATGATTAGCCAAAACCTATGGCTAAGCTGAAAAGGGGATTTTCGAAACGAAATTACTCGAGTTCAATTGCTTCGCAGGATTAAATATCAAAAGGTCCGCTTTGAGTCTATATAGAAGAAGGGAGAGATTAGATCAATAAGTGAGGTCAATTGCGTTCTTTTTCTTCGACGACTTGGTCGACTTGGTCGACTTGTTCGACTTTGTTTGCGTGTCCACTTTTGATAGAGGAATGTGGGTGAAAACGACAAGAAGTAGATAGTGCGCTTTCCACAGTAATGACGTTTGAGTTAAAGGGTTGATTTGGGGAAAATTCGATCGGGGATTTAACCAACCGAAGCCAATAATGGACATGTGGGTTTGAATTTGAACTCTTTTAAATTATTTATCTATCATTATTGAGTTGATGTTGTCTTTGGGCATTTATGTTGGTCCGCACGAGGGACAGCCGATACACTTTGACAGAGAAAAGCCGCAGACTGTATTTGATATAGTGGCGGATGTCAAGAGGGTAAACACAGATGAGGTTTAAGTGCGTCTGGACAGTAGTTAAGACAGAGGATGGTCTTGCCGATTTTACGAAAAACCGATTTGATTGAAAAGAGTTGAGTTTTGTTAAATCTGCAATTCTGCATGTATTTCGCCCCAGAGAACCCACAGGATTTTTGTGGATTCGCCTTTAGGCAGTGGGTTTCGAGTCAACTTTTCATGGTACTGTGATTACGTCTTGCCTATGAAGAAGTAGCTCGTATCTGTCAATTTATGGATTTTTTTGAAAGCAGTTTGAGCCACGATTCGGGAAATGAAAATCCGAGATCTCCGTTTTCATGCTGAATAAGTACCTCTGCATTCTGTACGTTTAGGTATGAATACAGTCCCAATTTACCATTCAACTTGCCATCCTTACCGAGAGAATGCTTTCAAAAATCCATCCAAACTAATAAGAGCAACCTATAGACGTCGTGCAGACATTTTTGATTCTATAAGGATCGAACTTCCCTAATCCGGAGTCGTCAGTTTTCAAAACAATTCTCGATCACAAATTCCTCAAGGCTCTGCATTTTATCCCCATCCATCGAAGCAAATCGTCTCTCGTCTGCGTGTCGTCGTTAAAAAAGGACTCTTCCGGAAAAAGAAAACACCAAATCAAAACTAAGCCGCGTCTCAAGGATTTTAACTCATCGCCAAATCGCTTCACGTTCGCTACCTTTATTATTATTTTTCGACAAAGCAAAACCTTGAGCCACAATCACACATTGGGATGGGACGGAAAAAAATTAAATTAAAAAAAAAACACACTAACCAAATACCCAAAGAATTAACACAGATCACAAAAGGCGAGCTAATTCGCACTGGAAAATATTCCTAACTAACCAAAACGACCAAAAATGAGATGTCCCAACAAAAAGCAAAAAAATAAAATACCGCCGTCGTCACCCAAATCGAAGACGGTATAGAGAACTCGCATTAGCCATGGGTAACTCCATGAAGGACATGCTATCCGCATCAAGCAGATATAGTTTCGTTCTTGTGGACATCGAAAATAAAAGAATTATAAATTTAGCCTCGTTTTGTGTGTGTGTTTTTATTTGCGGTTTTATTTTTGGAGCGATTTGGTGTAGAAGCACAAATATGTTGCACAGGTATCTGAGGCTTGGCCCAAAAACGCAAACCGATCAAGCGACAGTGATGACATTTTTGTGGTTGCTTGGGGTCCACTTTTTTCTTTATAATTATTATTGTATTATGTCCCATCCGTTTCGCGGTTAAACAAAGTTTTTTTTCTCCACATAGTTGAAGAAGAGGGCATCATCTTCATCATCAACATCAGCAGCATCGTCAGCAACATTAGCAAAACCAGACATTTTGGCAAACGACGAAATTGACGCAGCAGCAGCAGCAATCAAAACGAGGATAACGAGAATCAAATGAAACGGAACAGAGAAAGGGGGTTGCAAAGGAACCAAAAAAAAAACGGATCATTAAATGACAGATAGTCTTCGTAAGGCTTCGTCTCTGGCTCAAGTCGGGGGGTTTCTCTCTGGTGTCTGGTTGATCTTAAATTACCCGGTTGCTGGCCAGACTGTATGTCTGCACGGGCTCTGACTTCTGAGAATCCTTTTTCATTTGCACCATGTTTGGACTGCCACTACTCGAGTTTCGCCTAACCATGTGAAAGAAGGCATTGTCTCTCAGGTCACACGCAACTTTCAGTTTTGTGCGATTAATTTTCGGAAATAAGATTTTCCCTACTCGAGGTGAGGTGATTCGTTTTTGCGCAATTACATCATAGGATAATGAAAAATTTATTAAGGCAGCCTGATGTGTGTACAGGGCGTAGATACCTTCGTTTATGTGTACAAATGGAACGCGATGGGCTTCCTGGAGGTTTTCATGTTTTAATTAATCGACAAAGACACGCCACACCACACCAGTCGGTGCCAGTGAGTCCATCATCCATCTGAGATTTTTGATACACAGGTGAACTGTTTGCTTGTCGTGTATATCTGTCCAGATACGGACGGACGGAGGCTCCTCCGTATTTATTATGTCGGTCGACGTCGTCGTCGTCTCCTGTGTGTGTGGTTTTCAACACCCACATAAATTACAAAACACGAAAATTTCATCCGACTAAGCGTGTGTGTGGAGGTTGGTCTAATAGAGAATGGGCTCTGGGTCTTTTTAAGCTCTGGGTTGGGGTAGAAGTTTTCGTTTTATTTTATTTTTTCCCTACACTTAAATGGTAATGAAATTGCTCGATTAGAAATAACAGCCACGCCTTCGGTGATCACGCAAATTCTATGTTTTGCTTTTGGTCTTGTTCTCTTTGGAGTGGTATAATAATTTTCTAACGACAGGAGTCTTGACGGAGTCATTTGTGTTATGTACCGAGCTCGGGGAATGTGTAAACGAAAAAAAAAACGAGAACTGTGAAGGGCCAGAGGATAATAGTGTTATAATGTTTGGGCGGGCATGGGGGATGAAATTGGCCTTCAAAAAGTCAGATTGCATGATGACTTGTTTTTTGGATGTTCGTGTTTTTTTTTTCCACGGAACGAACGAACAACGTAGAAAAAAATGGAATCCTAATTGATGGGGTGGCAACGAAGTCATCACCGCTTTTGTAGTGATTAATAGCACGGAAGAGGAACGACTTTGTGGCGGGCTACACGCCTGGGTGGACATTACTCTTTCGTGAAACAGATTTCAAGGAAAAGCCGCAACAAATTTGGAAATTTGCCAAAAGAGAAATTGGTTTAGCGCCGGACGGTAAAACTATGAAGAGGTCATTAGCAGGACTTCAAATAGTTTCATCAGTGTTGTGAGCGTACCATATACCTTTTCGATGGAATGATTGGCTCAAACTATGTGTGGATGCATATCGAAAGGTTCCTGCAAAAACCAGTCCATCACCTATTAAAAACGAAACAAGCGCGCCGCATAATTAAACCAAAAGTCCACTAAACTCCTACAACTGAGTGATTCCACAAATGTATCCATTTCCAATTAGGCTCGCTTTTAGTACAAAAATTCTCACTTCCCGCCGAAGATATCAAATCGCACACAAATGCACCACACTGACAGTTTTGGGTTTGGGTAAGCGTGGCCAGGATTAAAATCATTATCCACCCAGAATATTACCCACCGACCATACAGCAGCTACAGCATTCCCCAGTTTTATGACGCCAATGATGATGTTGACGGTGATGTTGCTTAGGATCAAATTGCAAGCACAGCGTAATATAATGGCACCCACTCAATAAGTGTACAGGGTTGGAAATGGACACAAAAAAAAATTCCTTCCCGGACTTGCGACTGCATTTTGTCACCGGACTGCGGACACACTTTTTTTCAGTGTAATATTCCCTGAAATTGTGGAAGTAATGTCTTCATTAACCGAGATGGCCAGACGAAAATCGATTTACGTACAAGATTGTCAATGAACTGGGCGCGCGTAGATGGAGTCATATTATTTGTGAAACATGAGAAGTACTGCTCTTTTTTTTTGGTGTCATAAGGGACAAAATTCACGGGCTAGGGTGAGTGGCAAATCCAAATAGCGATAAAAAAAGAGTGTTGGAAATTTGATGCAAGCAGGAATCAATTGCAGGAATTTAATATGTAAGAGGAGGACTTTTGGCTGAGAGAGGGATGGATGGGTGGATGGTATAAAGTAATTTGCTTCGTTGAGAATTGACACGTAATCGTTTCAAAGCCAAGCATGTCGCTCTATGCTAGAATTCAAATTATTTGTACCAGTTTAAAATTATTTCCTCACAAAAACATCAAAAATGTTGCAGCATTTTTTCTGCAACGTTTAAAAAATGTTTATCAACACGTTGCTCCATGAGGAAGGGGTCTAAATGTAATACAACAAAATATTATAGAAAACCTATAAAATTCAGTATATGTGTGTTATATATAAAAAATATTGTTCTGCTGCATATCTGCAACATGTTGCTGTAAGAAAAAGTTTCAAATTTGAGTGTAATCTCGCAAGTATTTCTTAGAGAGAACAACATGATAATTATGTAAAATGATATATGGTTTATATGTGCTGTTATTTGTGTAGATTCATGTTGCGGGATATATTTAACAAATTTTTATTAATTTACACACTCAATCATTCCGACGTCTTTTAGTGAAAAATTGTCTTTTACATGATGAGCAAGGCTCCAAATATTTAAACATGTTAAATAATGAAACATGTTGCTAAGAAAATGTGTATGGCAAAAACTTTTCTAAAAATGTTGCTAGAAATATATTTCAGTGAACACTTGAAGACCACCTTTATGAGTAATGTTGGTTAGATGCGAGTTTGTTCCTGGGGCAGATAAAATGCGGAAAGAGGTATTCATACTCAGCATACTCACATGTTGCCAAGGCTAAAAAGTCTCAACTGTTAAACAAGGTGAGTAAGTAAGTATATGGGGAAAGAAAATATTTTCATAAGTCTTTAACAACTGGAATAGAGGTTGCATGCAAAAATCTGAAATGAATTTCCCCTTCCTTAACCTAAGTTGTAAATGCACCTTAAATAACAAGTTACTTAAATAAAATACTAATCTTAAATTACAATACCTATCCCTACAAATATTATACATAGACACTTCGTAGTTCGACAAAAATCCGTCCAGTGAAAGACATTTCTCCATTTCGTCCGTAGCGACGCCACTGCTGACAGTCCACAAGTAGAGTACAACGACGATAACCGATGACGACTCACGCCAGCTTCAATGCAGATGACACGATGACAACGACGCCGATGACACGTTTTCCGATATTGCAATAACAAGTCAGTATTTTTTTTTTTAATTATTTTATAACAACAAAACATTTATTTTTCACTTTTTCATATCCTCAATATTAATAATTTCTTTACGTTTTTTTTTTAGTTTTGCATTTTTTCCATAAGATTTTTGTCATTTTTAAATTTAATACTTTTCTTTGTTTTTTTTTTTATATTGTAATAAAAATTTGCGTTTAAAATTTACTTCGTATCTCTTGCGTTTTTGCTAGCCCATTCCTTTGTATTTATAGTTTTTTTTTTAGTATTCTTACTTATAAACAAATAAGTTATTGTTTTTACCACATTTTCATTTCGGTATAGGTATACATTTTGTTTTATGTTTTACTTTAGGTTTATAATTAAGTGAAGGAAGTTTTCTTTTTTGGAAAAAAAAAAATTATATTTACTTTTCTTTTAACTATATACTAGGCGCTTTTTTTGTTGTTTAGTTTTAGTACTTATTTCGTTATCAAATAATCAAAAATATATTTATATTTATGTATATATATATATTTATTTATGAACTACTATTTAATGTTTCTTTAGTATACAATATTTACTCTTTGTTTTACGTATATCAGTTAGGACTTTGACAAAACCGAAATGAAAAACCAAATTAAATGAAAAAAACAGCTGCTGAATGGCGTTTGCATAAAATAAAAAAATAAATGGGCTTGCATATCGTCAACGAAAAATCACAAATAAAACCTAACAGCAAAAAAAAACCAAAGAAAAAAAATGAAATAAAAACAGAAGAAATCATTTTTTAATATATTAATAAATTTTATTTTGCTAAAAAATAAAAAATGCTAGGTAATAATATTTTGTGGTTTATTACAATTTTGCTACTATCTAATATTATTTTTGTATCACTTAAAACATATTACGTATATTTGATTTTTGTTTTACTTTTTCTTTCTTTTTTTATAATTATCCACAACATAACATAACAAAACAAGAGAAATGAATAACCAAGCATAGCTTTTATTCCTTTACGTATATAAATTAGATTTTTACTTTAATCCTTTGAAACAAAAAATTAAATTGGCCTGTTATTAACACAAAAAAGATATACAAATGTATATATATAAATATATAAAATATTTCAATGCAGCAAATCACAATTTTCAATTGAAATTGAAGCACAATTATTTTTGTTTGTTTCGATGAACAATGCTCGCTCACAACAACTGCATAAAAATATCAGGAAGATTAGGTAAAAGGGGGTATTCTGTATGTATATAGGTAGAGTTTGTTTTCAATAACAAAAACAAAACAAAAAAGGTGAAAACAATATTAAAATGCCCATATAGCTTTACAATTGAAGCGTTTTTTCATTATTTTTTTTAGAAATAGTAAAATTGTTTTTTTTCTTAATTTTGTGTTGATTAAGTACGTTTTGTTTGTTTTATTTTTCTTAATTAAAAATTAGTAATTTTTAAGAAGATAATAACCAGCCCACCCTTGTTCGTATTTTGGATAAGAACATAAAAATTAAAAATACATTAATGTTAAGAATTAGTTTTGTTTTCGTTTTTTTTTTTAAATCCCTTTAAGATTGTTTTTAATCGTATATCCTTGATGTTTGTTTTTTTTTTTAAATAATGTTTTATGTGGTTCGTATACTTTTCATTTGAACTTAAGTTTATTTTTACGTATCTTTTTTGTATATTTGTATGAAAAAAAAGAAGAAAATACTTTTCGACGAAAAAGTTTGGCAAGATAAAAAACTTGATATCTTTTCATTTCATTAAAACTCTTCCAAATACAAGAAAAAGATAACTCTAACTAATTAAATTAAAAAAAAAAAGGAAAATGAGGACGAAATAAATTTGTAGTCGTATACTTTTTTATGATTTTTTTTCTATGTGCAATAACTAAGTTTAAAAAACATTTTAAACAGATAAAATAAAAACAAGAACGGAAAATGTATTTATAATTCCCTATCAACTAGATTAAGTTTTACGTATATTTCTTGCGTCTTATTAAATATGTTTTGTTTTACTTGTATATTTATATATATATATAATTTGTTTTTATATATTTTAGTTCATCAGTCATTAAAAAATTACGTATATCGTTTTGGATTCTTAATGCAATAGAAAGGAAAAAGAGGTAAACAAGAAAGTTTGTTGCTTTCGTTCAAGTTTTTGCAACTTCTCGCATGCAACTCTGCCCACGGGGATGTGTTCTATAATCACATGCATGCAATCGTTCACAGCACACTGTCATTCTTTTCGAGAAGAAAGCTAAAAAGTGTATTTTTTCGAAACTGTAGCTTACTGAATTTGCCATGAAGTGTGTATAGATACTTTGGGTAGGTTTTTCCTATTTTACGGGGGGGTTTGTGAATGTTATGCATTCTGAAAAGGACAATTTGTACAAAAACGGCATAATGGTATAAGATTTTCCATCAAAAGAAAATAAATTGTATATCCCCAAACAAAGAAAGAAAAAGCGATACCAAAAGAGCACAATTTCGCGCGAATATCAGATGAAGCGAAAACCAAAAGATATCGCAGACAATTATTTTTTTTTTGTTGGACTTGGCAGGACTTAAGCTTTTTCCTACATTATCGAAAAAAATTGATTCTAGCAACCAATAGTCCCCAGGAAATGAAAAAGAAATTGTGTAAAAGAAAATTGTTTTTTTTTTAAAAGGAAAGATATTTATAGTTATATATTATTTTTTGTTTTTTGTTTAAAATACATCTATGTACATGCAAAAAATTAAAACAGAAATTAAAAAACACTCGGCAAGAATAATGCCGTCTAAAATAAAACCGTTGTAGTGTGTCGAGGTATATGATGTTCATCTGTGCGGATTAAAAACAATATCAGTGTGAGTGGAGGAGGACTGCACGTGCACTCCGTTTAACGACACACCATTGAGTGAAATTTGAAAAAGTGTTTTTTTAATTTCTATTTTATTTGATTGTAAATTATAAGAAACATTTTTTTAAAAATTATTGGCGAGCTATATGGGCCTCTTGCAAAAACGAAGTTTTCTTTTTTTTTTCATTCTTAAATATTTTTTTTTTTAGTTAAATTTTATCTTCTTAGATTTTTCAAATCATTTACTTTAGCGGTATTTTTTTCTCTTACATTTAAGTTCATTTTTATACAAATTTGTTACTATTTTCATTGAGTTATTTTTTGTTTGTTTAAGAAATTTGTTTGTACAATTTATTTTGGAGAAAAAAAAAATAAACAAAAAAACAAAAATTTTCTTTTAAAAAAATTTTGTCTTATATTTACTTAAAAAAAATTGGAACTAAATGTTCGTGTTTTTTTTTTCATTTTGGCATTGCTTCACGTATAGGCAATAAAAAGTTTAAAAAAACATTTATCTATGCCGTGTATAATTACCCGGTTTTATAATATTTTTTTTTAGGGACAACAACATCCACCAGATTCTTTTTTTTTATTATTATTTTTGCGTAATTTTTGGTATCCAATTTTTTTATTTGGCGTGCCGCAGAGTTGTGTGCGTTAGAATTTTTTTTTTCACTTTTTCTTGGTCTATACGTGTGACAATTTTTTTTTAAGACTTTTGTTGTGGTGTTAATTTTTCACATAATTTTTTGTAGTATTTTCGTTTTTTATATAATTTAAGCTTTTTTTTATTTTTTTTTATTTAATCCCAGGGCATTGTGAGCACCCGCTTCGTTTTTGCAAGAAGGTCGTTATCGTACTACGAACATGGGTGCACCACCGCATTGTAGCTCGCCAATATAGGACCATGTGCTCCCGCGAAGGGGGTACTCACAACGTCTGGTGTACTAGCTCCATCGGTGTGCGATGTTGAATCGGCATTACTTCTTCCTTCACCATTAGCTGAACCTAATTCTGGTGGTTTGGTGGTGTCCCGTTCGTCAATCACTAAATCTATTGGCATTTTACCCTTTAAACATGATATATACCGATGACAGAAATTATCGCATAATTCATGTACCTGCAATGGTAAAGAAAAAGAGAACGTGTGTTCGTATTGGTAGTTCGTGGTAGAATTGCGATTTGTTTTTCTATGATGGGAAGGGTTTATTTTTTGTTTGCTTTGTTGGGTAAAATGCATTTTTTTCTCGTATTTATTGGGAACTTATATTTAAGAATAGTATTTCACACAAGGGCTTTTCTTTAAATAACCTTAGAAAAAATGAGTTGTACTTACTTGGTTTCTGAAAATGAATACTGCAAAAATCCTCACACCCTCCAACACTTTTGTGATGAAATCTTACAGTACTACCCCCAAATCTATCTAAAGACTCTTCAAAATTTATAAACTCGAATTGTATCTACATAAAATGTTGAATATCTTTCAAAGCTAAACTATATTCCCTATTCTAATAAACGTGATCCCTAGGGAACAGAAATTTCCTCTGTAATCCACAAAAATGTCCCTCCCTTCCATGGCGAATGGTAGCACACGCATAAACTGAAACAAAAAATGCGTTACATGTCCATTTATCTGCGTACGCTATTAGTCCTGCATTGTAAACGTTGTGTGCGCGCACAAAATTGATTCGTTCGCATGTAATCTGTCAACGACAACTTTCAAGCCCTACATAATACTTGTTTTTGTTTTTTATACGGCAATAATAATTGCTCCGAAATAAACTTGTAACCATTTAACAGCATTTTCATCGCGGCGCAGTCAAGTAAAGTGAATAATATCACATATTTATTATAATGTCACATCTTCCTCGGCGCGTTGCAAAGGAAATTTTTATGACATATTCCCTCGTGACAATCTGCACACATACCGCATACCACTTCAGGCTGTGTAAGAGTTCTCCTACGTTGATATTTGCGCGGGACCATCGCTGCATTCGCGAAAAAGATACAGATATAAAAATACAATCACGGGAATTGAAAACGAAAAGCGGGTCGAATGTCTGTCCCAAGGAGACGTGCGTCGGTATAGGGGGAATAAAATGCAAAGCGAATAATTTCGCATCTTTTTTAATGCGCGGCTAGGACGAATCGGTATCGAAAGCAAGAAAAAACAACAACAAAAAACCTCTTCACACAGTGTGGCGACAATTTAATGCAACAGCAACAACAACAACAACAACAACTACAGCAGACGCAGTATAAATCGGACAAATTTCTATACCAATCTTGGGGATATCTCTCGTGGTGTAGAATTTTCGTCGTGGCCATTGTATAGTTGGTCAGAAACCAGCCAGCCCCAGCGGTCCAGAGCAGATACACAAAACAGAAATACGTTTACCTATATGTGTCTCTCTGGTGGAGTTCGCATTCGATTAACTCCATAACAATGAGATGGATTTTTTCCGGTAAAACGGGTTCTTTTTTAACTGTTTTTGAGTTGTTTTGTTATTTTTGTTTTTTTTGTTATTAGGTTTTGGTGCGGTAACATGACGGAGTTTTGATGAAACAAGTTTTTTTCCCCTTTTTTGTGGATTTGTGGCAAAATCTTAGGTGTGGTTAGAGTTTTTCGTAAAAATGTAACTTTGACTCATATTGAGGAAGGAAATTCCAATGTGATTCTAAAGAGAAAACACGTGGGGCTTCAACGCTATATGCATCAGCATTTGCGTCGTGTCAGAGTAGGTTTCTCACCCATAGTCCACTTGGACGGGACCAAAACCAGACGACAATGACATCCAACAACGACCGACCACGAAACCCACTCAACAAGACGAAAAAGCTCATATCTATATACATAAATAATTCTTGAATGCTCTTAGCGCAGTGTGACCAGATCTTATCGCATCCCACGACAGGTTTGGTTTGTCATTTGTCACTCACAGAACCAAGGAGATACATGTTTCTACTTTTGTCGTTTGGGTAGTGTGTTTCTCTTTTCTTTTTGTTTTTCTTGTATTTGCATCCGACGTCGCCAGGTGAACTTTTATACGAAATGCATTAAGATATCGCAAAACTATTCGACAAGAAGAGATCACAAAACCCCGTAATGACAATAATAATAACAATAATACAATCAGCGCAGCGTAGGATAGTTGCACAGGGCACATAGCCCCTGTTGGTGCAGAAATGTATCTCGAACTCGCTGAAACCAGACTGGAAGAAACATTTAAATGCAAATGCAATTACATCTTGAAACAAAAGTTCCATAGGACGTCTATCTGGAGGAAAACCCCCACCGAAAGCGGATCGAACGCGGAATGTTGATGTTGGAGTTTTGTGTCGCGCACACACAGTCGAAGCGAAGAAAATTTAACCGAACCACAATTAATTCATCCGGCCTGGCGTAGAAAATCAAGTTGTTGTCGTCGGTCGTCAATATAGAGGTTCACTTTATATCTGTGGGGGAAAATCTTTAGAAAAATGCTTAAGCAATTTGCATTTTGTGTGTGCATCCTGCATCATCTCGATATATACATGTTTTAATGCAAATTTGTCGCGAAATGGCCGACGCCACCGTCGATCGACTTTTCATACAGCAGGCAATGTGTATATGTGCATCTGTTCCTGGCTACTGGTCAGAGATCGGTCGATTGGCGCTCCTGAAGTTATGAATGAAGTTGTGGGAGCATCTCGTTTGTAATGGAGGTGGTATTCCAATCAAATGAAGCAGGTGCAGTGCATTTGTATTCAAAAATCGTGGAAAAATGCAGGGAAACTGATTTTTAGCGAATGCACACACCATGTATAGAGACACATGTTTGGTCCAACGTTTCTTTCAGTAGTTTGAAGGAAATCGGGGCGCATTTTGCAACCGCAAACATCTACAGATAGTCAGCGAGCAGATTGGCGAAAGAAAACCAATTTTAGATGATGCACCAATCCCCAGTCAGTCTTTTAAAAACAATCGATTTATTTAAGACACAAACCAAATTCTTAAATGGTTGCAAAAGCTAAGCAATTGCATATCTCGAACCGTAATTAAGTGCTGCTGCTCCTATACCATCTGCATCGAGAAAAAGATACACACCGCAGCTTCATCAAGGATGCAAAACCCTGCAATATAGGCCTTAAATTATAATCATCTTAACTGCGGCCAAAAATGCGGATGCAAAACGTTTTTTTTCGGTTTTGTTGTACAAAATGCCACGCAAGTAGCAGAAAACAGCAGCCAACAGTCGACCAAACCGAAATGAAAAAGCGCATTCACTCCACAATTAATTTCTTTCACATGTGGTGAGTGGCGATTCCCGAGGACTCCTTTCTGTGTTGTATTCCGAACTGCATTTGGTTGCATAAAAAAAAAAATTATGCTGCTGCTGGTGCAAGAAAAAAAATACAACGTCCAAAACAAAGCTGCTGCAGCACATAGGTGAAGCATTCACTCTTCTTATCGCATTTGTTTATCTCAATGTTTAGGTTTCGGGCCAAATGTGTGTATATGCATGAAAGAGGATGTCTGCGCTGTGTGCACCCAGTCGCTCTGAAGAATTTTAAGCTGGTGAACTGAATTTGTGTACAGTGGTTTGGAGCGTTTTTTTTTTCTTCTTCTTGTTTAAAACACCGATCATCATGACTATGCTGATGATGATGATGATGGTGGTTGTTCGCCATTTTTGTATATATATAAAATTCTTACTCCACAACACTCATTTGCATGTCATTTAACGCAACGCAACACACACTAAGCCTCGAGGTGGATGGTATCCCCACCCATCGCACCTTGTGTCAGTGGAAACGATGCAGTGAGCGATTTTGTAGGCCGATACTTTGGTGCGCGCCCAAAAACCTGCTCTCGCGCTTCTATACAAATTAAATTAACATAGAGTTCACTGTTCTGTTCTGTTCTTTGCTGTGCTGTGCTCTCCTCTAAGAGGTGAGTTCCGGTCTGTAATTTGAATAATTCCTTGTCAAAAAAAAGACTGTTTACAAAATGGACACTGCAGGTTGGAGGTTGTGCATTTCCAAGCGTATTGTAGACGACATGAAATGGGTCTTATCTCGCCTATGACCAAAAACTGGAAAACTCTCCGAGAGATGGTAATCGCCAAAGCCAAAGCCAAAGGTACGTGCACAGTCGACTGCAGGTTGATTTCCCATCTCTGCTGCTGCCTGCTGCACCCGGCAAACACAATAACGATGCAGACGACAATGAGCTTTGAGCTGAATTTCTGCTTCCACATTTGCTTCTGCTGCTGATTGTTGGAAGTGTTTTTATTCGCGCAGGTCGAGATCATCTGTATGGAGAGTGTATTCAAAGGTAAAGAGAGTGAGGTACCAGATCAGATTAGCAACTATCATCATCATCATCAGACGTGCTGTGTCTGTGTGTGTGTGTACAACGGGCCGCAACCGTAGCATCTAACTAACTTGGAAAGAAATATGTGGAAAGATGTTTCCGCCAGATAGTAGATACGGTACGCATACGCAGTGACACGAGGTGCCTAAGGCTTAAGGTTTTTTCTGCTGTTGTTTTTTTTTGCTCATTTCATAGACATTTGAAAGTTGAGTGTGTTTTGTGTTGGAAGATAATTATCAGCAGCGCTCTGACTATATTTATAACGTTTCGCACAAGTTTTCAATGTCACTATCAAGCAGAGATGATTTCATTGGAGTTTGCTGCGTATCTCGTGGCATAAATACGCTCCGATTTGTATCGAAAATATACGGCACACATGAGCCATTAATTAGAGTCAGACATTATGTCATTTTCAACTAGAAAATACCCCACACTTTGCGGACAAAAAAATCAATTACCCGCTCGACATAAAAGTGGCGCCCAACGCCACTCACCGTTAAAACAAATATTTCCAGTCGACTACAATCTGTCGCACAATTTACCGCAAATGTATCATTCGACTTAAACTGCCTCGAAAAAGATTAACATTCAATTTCCAATTTACATCAACTAATTCGCGCGACGACTACTCAAACTCACTCCACTTCTCGTTGCATTGCATCCATTCGACATTCGAGTGTATCTGTGTAATTTCTTAAGTCATTTGCATGTTTTTCATGTCACCATGCGAAAGTAGAGTTTGGCCACCACCATATCAGAGAACCCAGCAGAGTCACAGTGGCCTTTCAACATTTTTGTTGTCGTTCAATATAACGGAGTGGATTGCGGCTTTCGATGGCAATTTCAGATAAAGTCAACCAGTTTGAAGTGCACTTTTGCTGGCTGCTGGTTTGTTTCGGCTGCCATAATATATACACACAATCTCACCCACAACTCTCTCGGCCACTGAATTTGCATTATGCACTCTTGTCATTAAAATGTGCCCATACGAGCAGAAAAAAACAGACCAAACCGAGGGGGGTAAAACTGCAAGAAGCACACCACACGCACGTATAATCCCAATGACCCATGGTCGGTTTAATTTATGTGAAATTGTTTGCCCATTAGTAAACATTATCAGTAAGCAAACAAGTAATTGCGATTGGAATATTCATAGTACCATAAAAAAGGCCTATACCAGCCGATTGTCTTCATTACCTACCGTTGATTGGATGAAACACACGGTTTTTATTATTTTTTACGTGCGTAATCTAAGGCAGATTTGCAACCCAGAATTTGCGTCACACATAATGAGTAAGAGACGAAAAGAAAAATGCATATAATTGTGAGCCAAGAAGGTAAAACGAAATGTTCGATGAACAGATATACTGCGCATACCATGCGGTGGAAAAATGTTTATGTGAAAAGGACGACAAACTCTTGGCTTGCTTGCTAATTAAGATTGCAGAATGATTGTTGGGTTATTTTTCAGGCAAGGCTGCTGTGATTTTCCCCCTGGTTAGGTTTTCGGAATACTTAAATAAGGATGCCAAGATGCAGGTTGAAAACAAAGACAAATGTTTCTTTAATTAGCAATTTGAACATTTAGCTGGAGAGTGATTCTAGCTTCTGGTCTAAGAGTCGATTGTTTATACGCTATGAGTATCTATGATGTATCTTTGTAATTTAGAAATCGTGGTGGAGGTATCTTCAAGCCATTAGTCCTAAGCTGAGGTATAATTTGTTCGGAATTGAGATATAGATACGCGGGCGGGGGGGATGATGCGCATTCATAGTTTTGCCTCGCTGTAAATTGGTGTCGTGACATGGTAGTCATGAGCACTGAATGCCGATTGCCAGTGATGATGTTATTATAACAAGTACATGCATTTTCTTTACTACATTTTATGAGGCGTTCTGCCAGTACAAATTCATTGAGCTATGTTGATTCAACATGCTGCTAATGGAAAAACAAAGAAACTTGGTAGAAAAGTTTTAGGAACGATCAAAATTAAGGTCTGGTTCTTTAGTTTGAAATGTTGCTAAACATTTATGAGCAACTTTGCTTATTGATGCATGTTGATTCAGCATGTTGTTGATGAAAAACGCTCAAGAAGGGAAAACTTGCGACAAATATTTTGGGAAATATCAAAACTAAAGTCGTATACCTACTGGAATTAAAAATGTTTCTAAACATTTATGAGCAACTTTGTTTATTGATGCATGTTGATTCAGCATGTTGCTGATGAAAAATGCGCAAAAAGGGAACACTTGCGACAAATATTTTAGGAAATATCAAAACTAAAGTCGTACCTATACCCGAATAAAAAATGTTGCTAAACCTTTTTAAGCAACTTTGTTGATGGGTCGTAGTTTTTATCATATGCAATCATTTTTGAGTGTTGTTTTCGAACAATATCAAGCTCATTTTGGGTCCTACATCGATCGCTTTCATCAGCAATTCGTTTTTTATTTTGAAAGAGGAGGTGGAATATGTGCAAAAATGCATTCAAAACTGAAACCATAAGTGACTACAGCAAAACACTTAGCAACTTTCATTTTATCACGAACGCCATTAGATGTTGCTTGACATTGTTTGTATAAATACTCATATATTCTTTAGCTTTTTTTAATGATGACAGATGGACGGAATGACAACAGTTGCTTCAAAATGTTGCTTTGAGGTTAAAGTGCAAAAATCAATTGGATTTACGAAGAAAGCACCCATCTAAATTCAATAGTAATGCATTTATTAAAACCCGACTGGCCCCGATTTGCAAATGTTGCCAAATGTTCATCCAGCTGCTTTCGACTTGTCATCAAAGGCATGTGCGCAGAAGGTGCTTGACGGTAATGGCGTTATTGTCTGTATAAATTCTTATTTATACCTCAATAACTTTTAATGATGACAAATGAACGTATAGTTATTGTTGCTTCAACATGTTGCCACAAAAAAGAATTAATTTAATCGTTTGGATTAACCGATAAACCAGTTGAAATTCAATCTCAGTTATTGAAACCATTAATTTGGGAAACAAAATTCATTTTTATCAATTTTGAAAATTTTGCTCAATATTCGTCAGCAATATTTTGTTTTCTGGTGGAACGAGATACATTCAAACATGTGGCATTGTCATTCCATCATTTCTATATTTATATTTATTTTCGATTACAATTACAATACCCATATGCACAAATTAAGCGAGACTAATGCTAGACTAATTGCCTCTAGCATTTGCATATTCATGGGTATCTCTATTTTCTGCTCAGTTTGAAGATTGCCAGTTTCAGGGAACAACAAACTGGTTTCCCACACACTGCACATGTGGTTAGAGTAGGTGGCTGCCAATACGCATGGCATAGGATACAAAATATATAACTAAATGGGAGATTTGTTGATAAATCAAGTATCTCGATAGTGTATCTATGACCGGAGCATAAAATCACAATTTGCAAATAACCGAAAAACCAGTTAGATATTTGATATCTTTTTTTATGATTGAGGTAGATTCGATGGCGATTTCAAACGGTGCATTTTGCTTATGAAAAAAAAAAATAAAAAGGATCTTCCCACAGTTAACATTGAAGACCATCAGACCATCCATTTGCATAAATTTGAATTTTCTACCAATTTATCTAACAATCTTCAAAACAAATAACCACGGTTGGCCCGTGCAACTACGATGAGTGGGAGGTGAAATAAAATGTCTTAACGCTTCGCAGAGCATTGCTTAATTAATTTTCCAAAAATTGTTGTTTTTTTTTTGCTGTTTGCTTTTTGGTACCTCAAGCAAGTAATTGAAGACTGACAGTCCCCTAATTTTTTTTTTACTATGGTTGCGGAGTTACACACGCTCGAGCGGGACGCATCTAAAACCTGTAATTTTGTATTTAGTCGAATTAGGGAAGCCGGTAATTTTGTGGGTGATTTTTAATGGTGGGTTGTCTTCGGTTGGTTATAGTTTTTATTAAGTACATAATTATTTTCGTTGTGCGCGGACTCTAAAATGGGAGACAAACCGAATACAATGGGTGAGATTTTTGGGAGGGAGACTGGTGTGTTTTTTTTTTCGTCTTATTTCCAAAGTGTATGGTAATTAGCTTTCGCACAATCGCACCTAATGATTTTTATATATTTTTTTGTTTCCGCCTATGTTTGGTTAGGTTGTAATTCCCGACTATGTAGGTGGTGTTCTCTAGCGCGTAAAGCAAATCAAAAGGGAAGTTAGTATCATAAAAGAAGAGAGAACCAACCAACAAAAATATATCTGCCTATGAATATACATATAGTAAATAGAAACAGGTGAATGAATGCGATGCGGCGGCGGCGACGGCGACGCTGATGATGATGGGAGAGAAACCCAGTGTTTGTGTATTTGTTGATGTGCCTTTGTTTGAAGCGCGTTGGCGGAAAACAGGATGTTGATAAAAAATTACCAAAAAGAAACAATCGGCGACTTTTCTTGTGAACTGAATTGTTACTTCCAACAAAAAAAAATAATCTCCGTGGGGAAAACGCTGCAATGGGACCTTCCAACAATGAAAGGTAAACATTAAAATTCCAGCAAAAAAAGACCAAATCCAAATATATACGACTGTGCTCGCGATAACATAATTATTGTTAAATTGGCGCTAGCGACTGGCATCTGGTGGTGTTAATCCTTAGCATGTTAAACCATCTAGCATCGACAGATACTCTACCTCGCTTACAAGCTCAGTAAATCAAATCGAATGCTATTGTTCGATTAAAGCTTTCTGACAACAAAACCAGTCGAACATTCAAAAAATGCAATATTCATAATTATGTAAACTATTTTTGTGTGAATATCGTGTTCGTTTTTTTCTAAAAAAACAAAAAGCATCCACAAATCTCTGTCATCTCTGCCATCACTGTTTTGGTGTAGTGTTCTGCAATGTAATATTTTTTACATGTCTTTTTTGCGCTTTTAATTGTATGCTTGTGTACATTTTATTAATTAACATGGGTGTATAATATTTCACAGTTGGATGTTGTATAGCATGCAAATCGCTTATAAAAACCAGGCCAAACATATACTGGCTTATAAACATTTGCCAGAGATGTATAGATACATGTATACGTCCGTCGGAAAAGGCTATAAATTATCAATAGTCACTGCAGTTGACTGTTATATCGCTTTAATGAAATAATTGCTAAGAGCGTGTAGTACACACAACCCAATATATGTACTCTACACAAGATCAAGAGTCCAGTACACTCGGCGCGTATACACAAAACAAACAGAATGTTGTGTCTGCTGGGACTTGGTATATGTAGAGGCTTGTGCTTGTTGCGGGATTTCTTTTCCTTCGTTTAATGTTTTTTTTTTCGGCGACACAATATCTTAATAAAATGATTGACGTACAACAATGTTTGGGTAAGTTTTTGTATTTCAATTTTGTTTCTTCTGTTTTTGTTGTTGGATTTTTTTCTGCGGTATTTTCATATTTCAATATTGTCACGCTCGATTAAGAGATATACACAAATTTTGTGTACAAGCAATTAAGACACTGGACTTGGAGGAAAGTGAACGCGAAAATTGTGGGAGAGATGTGTGAATTTCTGATTAATATGACATATTTCTGCTAAGTGTGTCAATTAGTATTCCAAACGAGACATGATTGCATGGAAATTGGTTTGAAATTGATTGCTTTGCAATAATGTTGCTGGAGATTTATTGTTTTCCAGCTGGCAAGGGAAGTGATAAAGTGAATAGTTTTTCAACACCTAATGAGTCTGAAAATTAGATTTTTTTTGTATTTTTATGTGTTGGATCATTTCACGTAGACACATGTTGCTAGCTACAAATTTTTACTCTTTTCTATTTCTACCACAAGTTTTTCTATTTATTTTAAAATTGAATGCATTAATTTGAAGTGTTGAATCATTTAATGGGAACAGCAGCATGTTGCTAAGAAAATTACTGCGACTAAAGGATATAGAAACAGCAAATTGTCTCACAAATCTAAAGACATCAAGTTGCAAAACAATTTGTGATTAAAATGGAAACTTTTTAATTCTGAATTTTCCAGATACATGTTGCTGACGACATTTATTATATCTTACATCTGTTGAAATTCAACCAAAGACTGGTATTAAACATGAAAACTGGTGACATTGTTTTCATTTTCAATGTTGTAGCAACATGTTGCTGGTGACAAACTCTTAACGTTTGATGTTTCAATGGATATAAATCGAAGAAACTCTTTATCACCTTCTGTTTTGAATGATGTTGCTAACATGTATCCAGTGGATAACTATGTATCCAAGGAATACATAACTGGCTTAAATGTCTCTACATGTTGTTGACGACAAGTTATTTTTATTTATATCTTACATCTGTTTCAAATCAACCTAAGGCTGGTGTTAAACATGAAAACTGGTGATATTTTTTCATTTTAAATGTTGCAGCAACATGTTGCTAGTGACAAACTCTAAACATTTGACGTTTCTAGGAGTATAAATCGAAGAAACTCTATATTACCTTCTGTTTTGAATGATGTTGCTAACATGTATCTAGTGGATTACTATGTATCCAAGGAATACATAACTGACATACATGTTTCTAGGGAAAGTTTTGATTTTTATGACTTAATCGACTGAATTCTGTTCAGAAATACGTTATTTTATTGATGCCCCTGGTTTCATAAGAACCTATGTATCTATCACCTGCTCCTCACTAGGTCCTACAACTTCTCCAAGTTATATTTAAATATGTAAAGCCCTTGTGTGAGTTGAATACTAAAAATACGTATAAATAAAATGATTGTACTTACTTTTTCTAATTCTAAGAGGTGAAACCGAAGTACTTGTATTGCTTGCACCATCTGAAATAAACAAAAATACACACATCTTAGTTGTAACTCCAGCAGTAGACTCATCTTAAGACGAGACACCTCCAATCTGCAAACAAAAAGTAAACAAAATCCAAACTGTTTATCCCCCATTGACCATGAAGACCCAAAGCACCATCACGTTGACTAATTCCCATTTTATCGGTGTTGTCATATATAATCGCTTTAGAAATAACACTTTCGCTTGATGATGATGTTGCAAAAAAATCGTTCGTCTTTGATCACAAAACCATGCAGAAAAAAAAGGATACACGTCCACATGTGCTTGAAAAGAAAAACTGTTTCACTCTCTATTAAGATGTCATATGTTTTCCGAGCGCAACGAGTAGACGACATTTACGACAGCCCCAAACACATTAACATGTGTGTCATTTGCACGGGGCACTCACTTTTAACCGCAACTCAACAAGACAACCCACAGCCATCAAGCAACACGACCATCCCAAAGCAAAAGTAGAACCAATAAAAAAAACATATCTGCAGAACATTTTTAAGTATTAATAAAAAAAAATATCTTTGATTTACGACTGTTGTAGCATTTTATGAATGGGCATAAAAATTCAACAGCAACGAAAAAAAACGAACTATTGGAATCTTGCGTCTTTTCAGATTGGGAAACTATCCATCGAATGTTATATATACAAAAATGATTGCAACAACCTGTTGGGGGAAAGAATCAATTACACTTCCTCATTCTCTTTATATAGTATAGATGCAACGCACCGCAATTAACCACATTAAAGATACGATTTTTTTTTCAGTTTTTTTTGTAGATAAAAGTTAATCTAACGAATCGTTGTGCGGTTTTGTGCACACGCATCTGTACACAAAATTGCTACATTGCTGAAAGACAAGTGGAAAATGAGCGGACACAAGAGACTTTTAAATGCACCAATTGTGCCTGCGTATAAATGTATCTATACCTCAATAAAGTAGCATTTAATGTGTAATTTTCACCAAGGCTGATGTTGCCTGCTAGATTTGCGCTAGTGCTTGCCGCTTGAGTCATTGTGCCGTGCATAAAGACCAAAACAAAACACACAACATGAAGTGAATGGCATCAAAGCAAGGAGACAACAAAATATATGGTACACATTGTCATATGGTTTGGGGCACTGTCATATATAGCGACCGACTATATGAGTATCGCGCAGATTCCTGATAGAGGTTCCTCGACGATTGTTGCATTGCAAATTGAAAACAATCAAATAAGTTAACAACTCTTTTACAGATACCCTGTTTAGGTTGATCCCCACACAGCACTTCAGCGCCTGTGTTTATCCGGTCTACTTGCGGATTACCTACTGTCACGAATTTGGGCCATTGATTGGTGCTCCATTGAACTTCACGGTGCGGGAAAACAGTTGGTTGCTCCTTTTTCTTTACTTTTTCTATGTCAAGGAGGATTGCGTTTTGATATACTTACAAGTGAGTCTACTTCGGGATCCGCTGTGTAGTAGGGTTTTTGTGATCTTATCTGAAATGAAAATTTTACAATAAAAAAGATACAAAGATCCATTAGTTGCTGCGGGAGAATATTTATTTCAAATAAAACAAACACACACACACAATAATTAAATCCTCAAACCAGTACATCATCTTTTTCTGCTGTCTGATGTGATTTTTCTCAAACAAGGTAAACCACAGATATAGGTTCCACCAAATACATATATAGGTAGGTATATAAGAGGAGAAAAAAAATACCAAAAACCGATTATAATAAATGTTCAGTTCGAACTCGCGGCTCAGCGGGAGGTTAAAATTGTTCGCTTTGCGCGTCTGTCTGTTTCTTGTTGTTATTTCTTTTTTTTTTTGAATTTTTAATATTCATACAAAAGGCATATATGCCATGTAGATATACGAAGCGACCTCTTCGAATAGCCACGTGAGAAGGTTTGATTGTGGTGATCATATTACAATATGGGATCGCGAGAGAAAAATAAGAATAATCATACAATAAATGGCGGATTCCCCACGCATACCTAACCAATTTATGCAATTTTACGTCGTCGTCTTCTTTTTTTTTGTATACTCCTTATAAGCGAAATGGCAAAAGATATACTTGTACGAGACGCGCGCAGCTATAGATTGGGAATGGGTTTTTGATTAACAGGCCCACCTGAATGTAAGGTAACTTTTGCGAAATTAAAAAGAACAACATGGACGAGAAAGAATGAATAATCAAGATGTATTCATACCTCCGAGGCGATATTATAATTTCAAATTTGTAATCATTTTTTTCCCTCCTTTTTTCACTGTATAGACTGAGAGGATGTATCTGCACCCTTTCGGCGTGGATAATGAGCGCAGTTTTGCATACATTATACGCGATCGAGTGTGCGAGGAGTATAGACAAAGATGGTGGGTCAAAAATCGATTGCTTTCACCTGCACAGTTAGCCGACTTTATTGGTGTACTTTAGCCAAAGTTAATCTCACCCCGATCCCAATAAAAATTACAGTAGCAATTACTTGATTATTATATGGCCCACTTTATGCGACATCAACGCACACTTAAGTGGCCATTTCAGAATTATCATGTTATTCGCAACATCTATTTTGTTTTTATTCTTTATCACTTTCCTGGCGATCACGTGAGAATGATTAAAAGTGAAAGCAGTCGTTAAAATGTGTTTTTTTCATTAAAAATCTAAATATTGGATTCTTTGAAAATATTTCCTGCCGTTTATTGACTTTTAAATGTATCTTTGTCGGAATGCACGCGCAGTTTGGAGGTAGGGTGTATTTTTAGATTTTTTTTATTGTGGAAAATTGCCTGGCATTCTCTGAGAAAAAAAAATCAACATCCACTTAAAATTGTTAAAATTACTTGTGACAATATTCGTACGCGCCGCCCTCACGAAAATAGAGAACATCATATCAAATCGGATAGCCAAAAGGAATACAGCGGGGCCAATAAATGTACATGCGATTGGGGGTTGGTTAGTTTTCATCGGAAAAATTAAATATGAAAAACATTTGGTCGACATGCTACAACGCGACAAATCCATTCACCCACGCATCACGCCAGCACATTTGGCACTTAAAATATACGCAAGCGAAATGTTTTTCTGTAAATATACGCCGCACGTCGAATCTACACACATATCTGCAAGTGGATGCGAATGGATGCTCATTGCTCATATGAATGGTACGAATGCGAATTTTAGTCTAGAAGGAGTTTCCAAAAAAAAAACCAAGATGCATCCCATGCATGATCTCGAGCTCGACGCAGACTAGAAAGTATCTGTCACTCTCTCCCTCTCGCTGGGTGTGTGATGTATTTTTAATTTCTCATTTTTGGGATACTATTTTGTTTTTCAGTGTTTTTTTTTTGTTCTCTTTTCAATGTACACTTATCCCGCGCGTTTTTATTTATAGCCATGTCTCATGCTGTGAATTTACTTGTTACAATGATTTATTCGATTTTAAGAACCTCTTCTCGAAGCCACATTAAGAATTATATGGTATGGCGCGCAGCCCGCTCTCTCTCTGTTTTGCATCGCTCAGTGTTTTCAGAGTTTTAATGATTGCATTTGGCGGATTTTTTTGTATATCCGCGTGGATTTATTTAGTTTTCCCGAGCAATTCCTTTCGAAATAATGTGAATTTCACGCCTGCAATTTTCACCTACACACAGCCGTGGATATTTTTGTATGCATCTCCATGTTTGGTGGGTATAATCATCTGAACAATATGGCGAAGGTATAGATACATCTGTTCGATGATGGGAAATCGAAAACAAGTTTGTGAACAGAAACCATATAGTTATAGATACAGCGAACGCACGATGCAGATAATGATCGGTTGTTGGTTCTTCGGGGGGTCATGTTAGGGCGTTTTCTCAGGACCCTATCGTATCGCCTTCTCGCAGCGAGTGGAATTCCGAAATGCTATCCATCTGTGCATCCATTCGGTTTTCAATCCCCATAATCAAAGACCCCCACTTTTCGGGTTAACCAGGCGAACGTATAATCAGGCGGTTTTTTCTCCTCTTTTTTTTTGACAAGATGATTGATGTGCGCGCCCCAATGAGAGAGGTGCGCGTGCTTTGCTAATTTTGTTTAAGGGTCTTTGTGGATCTTCTTCTTTTCCGTATAACAAAAGAGTGAATGCTGCATTTTGAGTATATTTTTTTGCTTTTTCTTGTTTTAGTTTGTCGCGCGCCAGACAGATACTAGGCCGAGAGTGTGCACAGATAATTACCCATTTGTCTGTGGGGTTTGTGTGTGTTGCTTAATTGCCTGTGTTGCAGAGCTTTTCGTGCAACATAATAGATACATATAGGATTTTCCTGGCGAAATTCGCCTCACATTGCGCGCTCGGTTCAAGTGATTTATGGTGGTAATGAAATAAGACCTCTTTGAGAGTTTTATTTGTATACGATTCGTATGATCCTCTTAGTACCTACCTACCTATGGCCGGTTGGGTATCTATGAGGTGATTTGTTTGTTAGTTTTTATGGCGGTATTTATTCATGGTTATTAAGTTTTATTTGAGCTATTCCAAACGATCATACGTATTGTCAAAAGGCGCATGGATACTTTACTTTTGACTTTTGTGCACCTCTTTAGGATACCACCTACTTGGTCCTCGTTTTATTGTTTGCAAAACGTATAGAAGATCTCGCAGATAGCCTCAAAACCATAACAGGAATTTGTGCATTCGGATTGGATATTAATGACGAATGACTAACCTCGAAAAAGTCGTTAAATGTGATACGCAATACGGTTGGAGTGTTGTTATTTTCATTTTCTTTCTTTGCTTCTTTCTGGGATTTTGGTTTTTATTCGTTCGGTTGCATGGTGTGCCTTTTATTCGGTTTTTATTTTTTATGACACTAAAAGTATCTTGTTATGTTTTGAGGCAGAGATGCAGTCATTATTTTGTGTGATAACTTCTCAGCTTCCCTGCTGGGTTTTAGGAGGCGATTATAGGAATAAGAGAAAAGAGATTTCCACAGTGTGTGTGCGTGTGTGGTGTGGGACTGTTTCTGGGTGGCGAGGGATTGAATAAAAAGAGATTTAATTAAATGAAATGTGTACAAATTGGGTTGGGTTCCGGTACTTATAACTTTATTGCCCATTACTCAGTAGGTTAACAATTTTTGAGAGATCGGACAGTATTAAGAAGGTGTGTGCAAGTGCCAATTGTTGGGATGAGTTTTATTGCGGAGTTCCGTGATTTTGAGGGATTTGCATTTTGTTCTGGACACATGTTGCAAGAAAACATTTCTTCAATATTCGTTGCAACATGTGTCTATTACTTAAATCACGGTGTAGGGAAACTATAGAGCTCAAGAATTCCACATGTTATGCATCTATACTTATTTTATCTTGCAAAAATGCATCTTAGGAATATGTTGCGACATACATTTGATGCCGGTGGCATTGTATGTGAACACTGTTTGTATACAGCGCCGTTAAGTTCAAATTGGTTAAAAAATCATATTTTATATAAAAAAAATTTGTTGCATACACATGTTGCTGAAACAAATTTGTTGAATACAAAATTTATTCGACAATTTTTTGTATAAGAATTTAATACCTACCTATAGTATTTTTTAATTGGAATTTAGTCTTGCATAGATACATGTTGCCAACGTTTGCATCTGCCCGAATTCAGTTAGATCAGAAATTTTATTATTTTTTATGATGAGCTTGTTATCAAGAGACTCCATTCCTTTTAGAAAAACAAGTATCTATCGAGTATATTAAAATTTTACCAAGATACATGTTGCTAGTCGCAATTTTCTGGCCCAAAATCAGTCAATTGTATAAGTAAAAGAGGAATTCCTATTGAGTTCGAGCAGAAATATTGTGAAGTGTATTCTCTTTCATGGCGACATGTTGCTGCAACCTTCTATGTTGACTTCTCCGACATTTTTCACTGCTTTAACATATTGATACGAATCCATTTGCTTAATGAACTCAAATTACATGTCGATTACCCACTTAAATTTGTTAAAAAAAAATCAAAACATCATCTCTTAACAGGCCCTAATTACCTACATAAACATTGGCCCCAGCCAAAGTAAACAGCCCAACACACATTGAATCGTATCACTTATCTATACGTGTAATAATTATCTCTCTGTCTCACTCTCCTCTAGATTAGAGTCAAATAGGTAATTCAGTCCAAAGGTGCACTTCCATACCGTGTGACTGCATTTGCGTTACCAAACGAGGCAACCCTTATCAACCACAGTAAAAAAGTAAAAAAAAAAAAACAGTAGTAAACGCCAAATGAATTAAAAACTTTGGTAAAGATAAAACCCCAATTTGAAAATTAAAAAAAATAGGGAAAACAAATTTTCATATTTATTTTTGGCCATAATCACACAGCCCAGAAGCATAGGCAATCTCTACCGTATAGATACACTGCATTGAGGAGAATTTTTCTGTCTCTTATTTACACGGAAATGCGACATTATGACTCAGTTTAGAAAGAACACGACCAGCTCAGATACTCATCGTCATCATCATCATCATGCTTGCCTGCATCATGCATATAGACAGAATATACACCTAATTTATTTATTCTCGGCAGTTGGTGATGGTGTGTATCTTTTTAACTCGCAGTGCGCATTCATATGGAGAGTAGGGCCACTGTCAATATTTATTTTGTGCGTCTAGATTTAGCTACTTTATATTTTTAGAAGGTGAAGCCACCACATAAAGGAACTACTTCTCTGTCGCATTTCAAGCGCATTGACTTTCACTATCATTGGAGCGTATCTACACGGGCGTTTGTTTTTTTTTTTTTCTTCTTGTAGTTCTTTCTAATATAACAAATGTAAATATAGTTTGAGATTTTTGTTCAATCCATGGCTTCCTTTTGATAACAGTACGACACGACAGTAGACGTTTTCGGTGTCATAATGTAGGTACAGGTAATAGCTAGTAGCGTCGCGGTTAGATAAGGCATGTGACATATGTTTGAGCATGTTACCACTACACGGAGAGGGGAAACAAGAACACAAAACTACGAACAAAAAGAGAGCACTTAGATAACCGAAAAATTTGTAAAGTCTTAAGACTGCCTAAGCCGTTGGTAAACTTACTGATAGGTTCAGTGAACACTGCGACGAGTAATAATGTACTCTGGGTGCATGTTTGTTTGCTGGTGGCAAGTTTTTTACCCCCTCCTCTTGGCGTTCTCATTATCAGCGATTACGCTGTATCTGAAGATTGGAATTTTTCGAATCCAACAAAACAGTCGTTCTTATAGATACAAGGCTTCAAAATAGATACGCACCTTTCTATTGTTACAGATCCATTAGAAATCATTTTCTCAACATGTTGCATCCACAAATCAAAGCCACACAAACAACAAGAAACACCATCCCAGCATAATTGTTCGGCTGTCCATTAATTACTATTTTAAAACACCATCGTTAATGGGTAACAAAAAAGAAACAACAACAATCACAAGCCATCGATAATAAAAACCGAAAACTGTGAATGAGAGTGAAAGATGTTTATTATCATGACTGTTGACTCTCCGCTCTCTAATGGCCATAAATACCAAAAACAGACGATGAACAGACCAAGAATAATAAATGTGTAAAAGCAAACGTAAATTATGGTTATTTCAGCGAAGAGATCCTCGCATATATCGCGGGGCAGCGGGAGGGGGAGCCAACAACAATTTATAAATTATGGGTCATTTTGCAAGAGAAGACAGCCATAGTTGAGTAAGGTCATGACCGTATTTTTTTTTCGTTCACGGTTGTGGGCAATTTGTCATTTTTATATGAACAAGCCAAACACTACCATGCGCAAGGTGTATATTTGTTTTGAAACGGGAATGCGTTCCAATGAATACGCACCTCCAGATACTCACCGACTGTAAACACACATCAGGGATTCTCACCGTTCAATGCGTAGAATGCTAAGTAAATCAAACAAGGCATCGTATCTATCATCATTTGGATCGTTTCGCGCATTCAAGATCGAAAAAGAACATGAACAAATTATAATTTGTTATTTTTCTCTTCACCGAAAACTTCTTGTGTGTTTCTGGTATCTGAAGGGAGCAGCAAAAAAATTACAGAAAAATCTGTTTATAACGAAACTGAGGGAAAAAATATATATATAAAACCGTCTAAATATAGGAATAGAAAATTCGTCGAATGGAGAGCCACCGGAAAAGTAATCTTAATATTTTTTCCAATCGCAAGGGAAAATCATAAAAATCCCCAAACACAATAATAAACACATACTCGGCGAAAGGCGCAGATATAAATACATATCTAGTGTAATAATAAGTAGATCTATCTATAGCGTGTATCATCATCAAGTGGGATACTTAAACACGAGTGGTCTTTTTGATTTACGTCAGTTTAAAGATTTAAGGATTATTATTTTTTTTTTGAAGAAAAATTGTATAATCATTAAATATTTGTACATCTTTAACTTCAACTTGAGCAAAAAAAAATGCAGCGGAATGCCTGAGGGCATAAGTGAAATGTTTAATTTAGCTGACGATGCAATGAGATACTAATGGAAAAGTTAAATAATACACAAACTATAACCAATCAAGACGGAGAGAGAAGTCTTGTCAGTTAGCACACACAACAAGCGTCAACATGCGACTTGTGTTTGCGTCTAGATGTGTCTTGGGAGCGCGCGCGCCTTCATTTTAAAATTGTATCTGTTTTTTTTTTTCTTTCTTTACTCCCTAATACGCGATGTGCATTCAATGTGTGTATAAAGTATGGGGTCTTTGAGGAGAGAACGGACATGAAAATCACAAGGCGCCAAGTGGATTCATAAACAAACAATAATTTCTCAATCGACCTCAAAAATCAATTGATTATATTTTGTTCTGTATAAATATATATGCGAGCGAGGACTGCGATCAGAGAGCAACACACATATAGGGTATGTGCTATATGATTGTGAAATCAAATTTCTATTCAAACAAAGCAAACGCGAGAGAGTTGAAAACAGAATTTAATCTAAACATTGTTCTTGTTAATATTTTGTTCTTCAGATCGTTTTTTTTTCGCTGTTCGCTCTTGCGATGATGGGATGGTATCAAAAACATGGATCATAATGCAGATATCTCCAAGATACATATAGTCAGATACTTATTGCACAAAGAAACACAGTTTGTTTAAATAAATAATCCGATTGTATATACTAAGAGAATGAAAAATAACAACCAGCCAGACAGTCAGACACATCATCCGAACTATCGAGAGCGAATTTCAATCCCAAGGCGAGGATAAATACTAATTCAAAGTCAAAACATTGCTGTATAGTGCAGTGATTTTGTTGCGGCTCCTCTCCGGCCGTAATGGCATGTGTCAAAAACTTTGCACACAATTTGCCTGCACTGTTGGTGTGGGTAAATAATATTCCGCAACATTGCACCATCGAAATTCCATTGGAATAATATGCATCTATTTATAGAAAAATGCATTGCTGACGTTGAAAGTGTGCAATAGACGGAGCGCGTTCAAATGCACACCCCATAGATATACAATCATCAGAAAGATATGCCTGGCTCTCTGTTTAGACGTTTTATTGTAGAAAATGTCAAAATGAGTGGACTGATTTGAGCAGAAAGTTAATTTGGTTTTTGCGTCGACCACCAGAAGGCATTAAATCTGTCAGTGAAGTAATAAAAATACGTGCCAATGTTTAGACACATGTTGACAGATACTGTCTTATCGCTAAATCAGAGCACACTTTGTAGAGAGTTATTTTTAGTTTTAAATAGTTTGCTGAAGTCATTTATACATTCAGTGGTTTTAATGGACTTTAAATGATTAGATACATTGCAGACGCCAGTATGTTGCTTAATTAATGATGGATACATGTTTAGACACATATAGAGAAACATTATTGCTTTATTGAGTTTAAGCTTAGTTTAATTTTGTTTTGTGCCAGCCTAAAGATCTGAAATACAGAAAAGTAGTAATTTCGCAACTAGCAACAATGTTTAGATACATTTTTTTGTATTTTTGTAGGTTATAGTTCCAGGGTTAAGCAGAGTATGTTAAAGAAGGTATTGGCGTTGCCATGTAAGAAAACAGAAAATGTTTGTAATGTTTAGATACATGTTGACAGATTTTTATATGTCAAGTAAGAACGCGATTGTTAACCTGATTTATATGAGAAACAACAAGGCCTTGATTAGGCCTTTTCCCTGAGTATTTCTATTGGGAAACTATTGCCAAATGTTGCCTGGGAGTTGTGTTCTGAGAATCACAGCAAATATTCGAAGAACCAGTCGCTTCCGTAGGGCTCGTTAATGTAATATGTCCATTGTAAAAATTGGCTCATACATTCAATAGTTTAAAATTATGTTGCATCAAAATGTTTAGGTACATTGTCGCAGATACACAATTTTGAATGCCATAGATTTAGTTTATTAGAATCGAAAGCTAATGTCAATGAAGGAAAAATCTACAACTGTCAGTGACTGGACACATGTTGATAGCATTTTTTGCATGAAAATGTTTAGGTACATAGTCGCAGATAAACAATTTTGAATGCCATAGATTTTGCTCATTAGAATCGAAAGCTATCGTCAAAGAAGGAAAATCTACAACTGACAGTGACTGGACACATGTTGATAGCATTTTTTCAAATGTTTATAGACATTTTATGATCGTAAATGGGATTCAAAGGGTATCTGCTATGAGAATCGGGTGATGTCTTACATTTGAAAGGAGCTCTTCGTACCTAACATCGCAACTAACTCAAATTCATTTCACTCGTCAAAACTCTGTCAAAATAGTCTCCGATACAGATCAGACTTCCACTCTCACCGTTAATATTTAGACACACTCAACTTTCTTGCATAGAACTAGATCCGGTTTCGATAACTTCGCAGCAGGCTAGCTTCATCAAAAATAAAGAAATTATTAAAAGTGAAAAAAAGTGAACATCATGCTCGCGCACAATATCCTGCTGCGCATTGTTGCGCATTTAATTTTTGTTTTCACTCATTCTTCCTCCTTTCGAACCCCTGCGAATGCACATACACACAATGCACATGGTGGTTAATTTTTATGAATGTTCATTTTTTTCACACAACCAGCAGCAACAAAAAAAGGGAACAACAAACTATTTTCCTTCCAGCATGCGTAGTTAATAAAAAAAAGAAAAATAAGAAACCATCACACACAATAGGAAATTTAAAACCTTCATAGGGTTCTCTCTCATTCATATACAAATTTTTGGCCAACGCGCGATATACCGAAGGATTTCTTCTTTGTACACAGTACAGACGAATAATACTAGTTCTTCCATAGAACGGTACGTTAAGGATTAACCTCTTCTGTAGAAAACAATCCGAAAAAAGAGCATTCTTCTTCGTTTTCATTTTCGTTTACGTTTTACGTTGTCGTCGCATCAGTCGTTGTTGTTTTGTTCTAAAGGACCCTTTTCCCTGAAATTCTTCAAAAGAAAAACCGTACAAAGGATTTTCAATTTTTGAAAATTATTTTTGCTCTACCAACAATAGACAGAGCATGTATATACCTGCCCCAAGGACAATACGATGGCCGAGGATTCTATTACAGTTCTATACCGAAAACCATATGCGCAGTTGCTTCAGACTGTTGTTCTTTCGCCATTTTATTTTTCTGAGCAGTCTAAATTCAGAGAAAAACCTGCAGCATTGACTGAATCGATGAGTGCAATTTAAATGACCATCGGCTAATTTATTTCCCAATTAATTTTGCTTCACTCAGTTCGAAAAAAAAAAAATCGAAGCACATAAATTTCCACCCAGCATTACAGTGGTCATTCGGTGTATCGGACAGTAGATGCAAAAACTAATTGGCTGTACCTACTTAGGCAATGATTTATAATAATGCCTGCTACCAGAGTGTCAAGGACACAATTAATTATTATAAGTTTAGAAGGGTTATTTTTAGAAGAATCTGTTACGGTGTATATCTGACCACTTCGGTGTTTTCGGTTACCACACGAATTGCGATATATTGCAGCGTCATTACCCTAAAATCTATAACCACATGATTTGGCCCAACTTTACGACGTATAGCGTCGATGCGATATGTCCATGTCCACCACCCAAATTGAGAGGGCCAGATCTATGTGACAGTGTGTGGCTTTGGGGATATCTAATACGCGTAATTGTGATTATCAATCACAAAATACCACAAAACAGCAATTATAGTTTGGTAATTGTAATTGCTGCGAATAATTTTGCCATCTCTCGCTCGGTCTCTCTCTATATTGACCTCTTATGCCTGTGTGCTGTGCCATGGTGTGTTAATGCAGTAAATTTTGAAACCGCATACATTTCGGAAAATGTATTATGGTGGTTTGTTTGGTCCTTAAATTGCCATTTCAAATATAGATAGAGATACTTTAAACAGGTACTGCCTCTGTGAGTGAAAAAAAATTCCCCACAAGGGCAGTACTCACATTTTTCGATGCCAACTCGCTGGTAATCAATATAAGGTATAAGTACCTAATCATTCAGGCATGTTTAATGCATTTTCACGCCATGTAGTTGACGAACACCGATTAATAATACTTGCATCTCCGTTCTTTTCAATTAACCTCTTCAAAACATGTTGCAGATACATGTTTTTCTTCTTATTTCTCTTCACAGTGCATTTGTGATTGCCTTGAACTTTTTGAATGAAATGCAAAAATAAGACAAACTAAAGCTCGCTATTTGCATATGCGGCATTCGAGAATAGAGCGAAAAAAACATCACGAGGCAGAGAGGAGCAACAAAACAAAAAACACACGCTCGACTCGCACTTCATTAATCATTGTGACACCAAGACAAGTCAGCATGAATATGCAATCGACTGGAGATGGTTAAAAGATGCTGCCAGATGAAATCAAGCATTTTCGCAGCTGTGCAACTTTTTGTATATCGCATTTCAGTTTCGGCATTGAAATGATGGTTCGGAATTAATAGAAACCACACCGAACAAAAAAAAAAACCAACTTGGTTGATGTCACTGTCAAAAGATGCACATAATCATCGGCTCTTCTCCAAAATATATACTTAAAAAAGAAGAAGAGAAAAACTCCATCATGTGTGAAACATATGATGTAGATTTTCTTGTTTTGACGAGGGTCACAGACAAAAGATACAAATTACAAAAAAAAAAAAAAAAAAAAAACACAGAAACCAACGAAAGATACTCGTACATTTTTAAAAACGAGAAGAAAATGATGAAAAGAAATATTTAACTAACCAGAGCGCAAGCGATCTTTTTAAGTAATTTTGGTTTTCTTTTTTTTTCTTGAACACCCAATTTTCAGTCAGTCACCTCCCTCTCACTCTGGGTCTGTCTGTCTGACTTGATGCTTTGCCTTTGCCCCCTCGTTTTAAGATACACAGAGCACAGCACATTCACACTCAAGACTCAACCATCCAGCAATCAGACAAAAGCGAATGCTGTGTTCGGGTTGTTTTGTATATTCGTTTTTTTTTTAATATTAAAAATGATTTAAGACCTCGAGAGTGTGATCTTGGAATTGTTCTTAAAAGCGCATCTTTGTGTTGTGTTGACGAACAACAAAAAAGGGGTGTGGAGCGAGAGAGCACACACAGTGTTTGGTGTGTGGATAGTAATAGTCTCCAACTTGAAGTCACATGTTATACGAATTATAAAGTGATTTTCTGACGCATCATATACATTCGCAACACCAGAATGTCTGGCTGGGGTTGGTACTTTGTTTGCTTTTTTGTGCGGAATGTTGTGTGGGATTCAAAAAAATATATAAAAAAATGTAAATGGGAACAACTTTTGTAACATATTTTCTTAGGTGTGGGAGATCTTCATGAAATTGAAGTAGTCTATGCAATTTGCAACAGTTGGTCCAGACATATGTTGCAGGCTAGAAATTTAGAAGTTGTAAATACACCTCCAATCAGTAAAGTGATAAAAATATTCTAATAAATCACATTGGCACATTGGCACATTGGCTGCATAGACTTACTGAAACCATCCTCTCGGTGCCTTGCATTGATTGCACATGAAAATGTGTAGATACATGTTGAAGATACACTATTTTCAAAGGCAGTATATTGCGCCACGCAATAAGGGGCTGTAAAAGTATCGGTACAAAGCATTGCGCATGAATGTGGCATTAAATCTGCAAGTGATTTGATGCAGTTACATATAAATTCTTAGACACATGTTGAGAAACATTTTCTTTTTGAAACAGCTTGTTCAGCTTAAACATTCTTAGGCATTTAAACGTCCCTAAACATGTTAGATACATTGCTGACAAACATTTAGTGATTTGCGACTCTTGTAAAAATGTTTAGATACATGTTTCTAGGGCCAAATAAAATTTTGCCAGTGATATACAATCTCAGGGCGACAACTGATCACATTTTAAACCAAATACACCCGATCATTGAAATTTTATTCCTTTTTTGTAGGCAAAGATTCATGTTGCTACTGCTTAAATTTTTTTTTAACTTTTATTGCTCTAAGTATCTACGTAGACAATTTCATAATCACATAATCACAATCCACTGAAAGATCATTATGGTAAAAGTCCGCTCATCCAAATATATCCATAAAAACGAATATCCCGTATCTATTCCCAATTACAGCCACACTTCCTGACTTAACCACATCACAATCGCAACCATCCTTCAATAAATGTAGTCCCTCTCTTTCTCTATCTCTCTCTCTCTCTGTCACCGCGAATGTTGTTGCAACTTCGCCACACCATATAACTACTATTCATTGGTGCGGCGGCGGCTGGACTACTCCCCGCACAATCAAAACTCACAGATTGCGCGATATTATAGTACAGAATCAGAAATTCCTGTGTGTTCTATGGACCATCTCCCATTGCATGCTGCTGCTGCTGCTGCTGTGGCTGGTGGTGCTCCTCTCTTAAGCGCACGCTCGGCGAATTGATGGCCATAAAAGAAACACACATAGCAAAGCAAAGCATCTCGCACATATAACATATAATTTTGATGTTAAAGGATCGTAAATTATCTAAATGTCAGTGGCATAAACTTTATTAGTCAGTTAAAGAGTTTTATAGAGTATCTGGGTCTGTCGCGCTTTTATATATGCGGTTGGGATGCCACACTGCGCGCCGATGGGGTGTGTGAAACAGTTTCACTTTTAGGATGTTGTTTTCTGATGTTTTACGACTGTGCGAGTTTGATTTTTCAATTTGACACTACAACTGTCAGCTATTAAGTGCGCCCAGAGGAGGGCTAAAAATAACATATTTATCACATCTGGAGAGGATGGAACCGAAATCCGATTGTCTTAAATCATGTGCAGCACATGTGCCGCTCTGTCGTGTATCTGCTGGCATATATGAGTGACCTATATTGTGTGTTTGTGTAAGAGTATTGGTGTACATACCTGTTTACTGAACATTGCTATATCCTCATTAAACGATTCTGACGAACATACATCACCACCTTGTACACCGGGTTCTCTAGGCGTACATGTGGCCAATTCACATTTTTCAAATATAAGCGCCAATAGTGGAAAGAGTGGATGTCTGCAAAGAGATGGAAACAATTATTATTAAAAACACAAATGTATACAAAGGAAGAGAACAAAAAAAAAACTGTAACTTGTTTTCAAATAGATAAAGTGCACCCTCTCGTGTGGTTCACCACTGTTTGGTTGTAAACGATTCCTTTCTGGTGGCATTGCAGAACTAATAAAAGAACCACAAGAAAAACAAACTTTTCCCAAAGTAAACAATTTGAAACAGAAAAACCCGACACACCAAAAGATCAACCGAACTGGGAGCTGAGTGAGGAGAGCACAAGGCAAATCTCAGCCAAAAACGAAAGAAAAAAAAACGAAACGAAACACAAAAATTAAAAGATACGCACATAAAATCCGTAATGAGTACGCAACACATTCGGGTGTGTGGAATCTCAACAAGCCGGAGTAGAGAATGATTTTCTGATATGGAGCATCATCATCATCATCAACACCATCGCTCGCTGGGTATTGCAATGGCGGTCGGTCGGTCGGCCGGCCGGCGCAGCTCGGCGGCGGTGATGATGATGGTGACGATGATGTTTTGCTGTTGGTTTGTATAGCTGGATATGCTCCTACTGCATCAGAAGCATGCACCATGAGATTGACGATGACGACGAAAACAACAACGCGATCTGAAAAACTGACTTCTGAGTTCTGTACATGGTACCATCAGCAGCAGTGTTTATACAGTGGCGACAAGACTTTTCAAATTGCACTCTCTCCCTTAACCCCAAAAAAAATAAAAAAAAACAGAAAACGACGGTATCCGCGAGACGGCTACATTCATACGTGGTTATAAAATGTGTATAAACAAAAATGCTGAATGGAGATTTGAACAAGTAAAGGCGCGGGGCCGGCGCATAGGTGTGGAATGTGATTTTTTGGTGTGCATCTGATGGTGGTAACTTGTGCTCTTTCGAACTTTAATTAGAGCGCATCCGTATATTTAGAAAGAGCATCATCAGCAGCAGCACCAACAGCCGCATTTGCAGAGTGCGCGCTTGGTGCATGGCATTTAGGCGAGAGGTTTGTTCGTCTAATTTTTTTTTGGTAAATTTCCTAAAAAATATTTGAATGAAGGCCAACATCATGAGTTGCTTAGGTACACGCGAATATAGAGTGAGATAAAGCATGTCTGTTGTTTCCATTGGGAAATAGGAAAGTTGGATGCGACTTTCACTTTACGGACTCTTCGATGAATGCGCAATTCCACATGCAGCCATAGAGCAACATAAACTGCAACCCTGACCAATTGTTAATTATCTATAATTGGAGATGATCAGAGTCGGAGAGCTTAAGCTATTTAGCCAATAATGCATTGTGGAGGTAATAGACGAAGAAAATCACATCATTTGCCCGCTGGAATGTATCGAAGTGCATATTTTCTTTGAACATAAACGGAATCAGGATTATTGCAGCTGTTGGATAAGTTAGTCATCAAAAAATAGTGACAATCGGAGAGGGAGAATGCAATGGGAAAAGGTTAGAACGATGAAAAGGAATGCGGCATGATTCTGTGAATCATTTGTGTTTATCAACATTTGGATGGTATTTTTTGAGAAGAAGGGTTCTATAAAAATGTTGGGATGCAAAACACAAAAATCTGAGGTACCTCATGTATATAAACATTGCTCCATAAACATGTTTAGATAGAAATCGATATTTGAAAACTATATTTTGGATTATTCTACATTAAGAAAAGCCATTGGGACAACTTTCATACAATTAGGGAGATTATTGGCTGGAAAGGGTCTAGCAACATGTATGGATTCATTATGCAATATGACTGCAAACATGTTTAGACAAAGAAATTATGATTAGGCACCCATTTGTAAATTCTTAGGCATTCAAATCGAGAGTTCAAACCTAAGTGTCACTGAGGCAACATGTTCCTAAACATATAAAAAAAGATTGCAACAAAGTTAATTCTTATTTCTTTTGAAATTGATCCCAATAGTTATCGATTTATTATAATTTTTTATTAGACTGATGACTGAAACAGCTGCAGCAACATGTTTCGAAACTTTTGTATCTCTTTTGTACTCAGAAATACTATAATTTTCATCAAATAGGAATAGATTGACCGGCAACATTAATTTTTATAAGCATTTATGATGTAAGTCCATATGCAGGTGAAGCAACATGTTTAGATTCATCAAATAGACAATTGGTATCGGAGTAATAAACAAAGCAACTAGTTAAGAAATCGCATTAAGGGCAATTCATGGCAATAAAAAATAAGTATAACACCTTGAGGAACTGAAGAAGTTTGATGCAAAATTTTTGTAGCTCTACATTTTTTAGCGTCTGTTCAAAATGTTGCTCAATTTACAAAAGAGTCCACTTCCATCAAGAAGTCAGATTATACTGCCATTTATGACTTGTAACTGCTTAGATTGACATTCATAGATTATAGGCTCTTTGTACCTGGTAATACAGATCCAGTCAACATGTTTAAATGCATTTGTATACATTTTAGAAATGTTGCAGAGCTAAATTTAAAAGCTGAATAACTGCCAATGGATTCTATTTGACCAACAGCCCCATTATCATTGTTTATTATGTTTATATAAAATGCCACTATCAAAATATGTTTATACACATGTTGCAGATACATGCTGAGTATCGGTTTCATCAACTAATTAAGTTTCCCTCCAGTTTTTACATGAACTTGGGTGCATTTAACATGTATTCGCCAACCACATGCTCTTATCGATACATCCTGATTTAATTCATATACAGTTAAACAATTAAAACTATGCATGTAAAGCTAACAACAACTTTAACTATTATTACCAGCCACGTGTGCAACGGTATTCCTAATTGAATCACGATTTTCATATTTCTCTTCGCATTTAACTAGCCAACGCATTTGTAAAATAGCTACCTACTGCATACGTACTTCTCGTGCAGAAGAGAGCGAATAAGCAAGCAAGCAAAAACAAAACACACCGTACCTCAAACAATAATTGCTGACATGCAGATTTGTTTTTAATTAGAAAAAAAAAAATACACAAGCGCTAATAGATATCTAAGAGCGAAGCATTGACAGCGGCTTGTCAAAATGACATGATTAACATTGACAGCTGGATTGTCAGGCGGAACGACTTTTTTCTCACCGGTTCTTTTTCTATTCCTTTTAGTTTTGTTTCGTGAAAAACGTGATCCAACTGAAGTTATTCTATTAACACCGTACGAGTTGTCAGGAAGAAATAAATTGTTTAGACCTTTTCTCGTTGGCAATCCTTTTACACGGGAGGCGGTCATTCAAATTCATCTATCGCCTTGTGGTATCAAAAAAAAAAACTCCAAAAGATTGAAAGAACTAGAGCCCACCTTAAATTATAACCAGCAACACTCTAAATTCAGATACACGAAACAGGTATTCTCCGACGAGAAAAAAAAATACCCCAGACGTGATAGTGATTTAAATAAATTTCCAATTAATGTGGAGAAAAGTGATTCGTTATTAGCTGGAAGAAGAACCGTGATAAGATACCATTCTATGTCGTTTTGGGGGTCATTCCCAAGTCAGCAGCACCAAACTCGACAAAGGAAAAGTTTACTTCGAGGGGAGAACCGAGACCCAAATCTCACAGATACTTGTCTTCTCGGAGGGAGACAAAAATGCGTAATTTAATGAGCGCGGACGATGGCAGATAAAATCGTGTCGCAGCAATATAGACTGTCATAACCCTCGACAAACTTGTCCGGATATTACAAGGTCCTTTACAAGATTTGTAGGATACCTAAAGCCATTTATGATGTCGTTTGTATCTGCAGAAAGAAAAGAACATATTTTGACAAAAAAGAAGGTGAGGTATGTACTGCCATCAATCCAGTTGAGATAATAAAATATTTAGAGTCCTTTCTGTTGGCGTGTGTAGGTATATGCTGTTACAAATTAAAAACTTAACACCTTTTGAAAAGTTATTGCTTTATAATGGCCACAGGCACACCATCCTTTTTTTCTGTTCATCCACCTACCAATTTAGAGACTTTTTGCTCAAGGACTCCAGCAGAAACAGAATCCTTGACACCAAGGGCAGGAGATACAAATGCATCGCAGCAAAAAAGGTGGTAATTGTTGAGAAAGCCATAAAACTGCGCGCGCAGTTAATCATTTTTGTTTCGTTGTGAAAAGGACATGCGCCACTAATTTCTCGACATCACCCTTGTGAGTATAATAAAACATCGAAAGGAACAACCTGCTAAAAGGATCACAGATCCATGAAATGTACGTCCATTTGTGCGCCCTCAACTTCTCAACACACATCAACGACAAATTAATTTCGTCTTCGTTATATATATTTTTTTTGCTTATCATATTTTTTCCATCACAAATGTGGGAATTAAATTGATAGCAAAAATCGAGTAGGAGTCCCGATCTAAACTGAGGGGTGTCTCCCTGTAAATACCCGACAGGGATACGGTGAGTTGGTTTTTTGCCGCACACTCCTCTTCGGTATTTGGAATTCTAATTGAAAAAGAGGACAGAAATTAGGAACAAACATATCATTTGTAGGACAGGGTGTCCTTGTTCGCAGCGACCCGTGCTCAGGTGCAATTTGTGAAGTGACCACCGCTACGTTTTCTAATCCCTGACAACACGAACGAAAGAAAACAAAAGGTAACTGAACACAAAACTATACCAAAATGAAAAAGAGAACAAAATTCAAAAGAATATATAGGATAAATGGGAAAAAAGGACACAGGGATTAAATAAAATTGTGTTTTTTTTTTTTGTGTTTGTCTGTGTTTCGTCTTTATTCGTGCGTCTATCATGCGGATAGTGCGCAGATGTTTCCAGTTGGCTGCATTTGTTTTTATTCGTTTATATATCCCAATAATGTGTATCTTGAAAAGTTTTAGCTTCGTCTACTGAAGGTAGGAACAATCGCAGAGCGAATGACGATGGCTTTGTCATGCACAGCACACACTACACGTCTACACCCTTCGCCGATGACGACGACGAGTGTATTTCCGTTTATCCCTACTTAACATCCACTTATGGTATCCTTGAGGTGATTCGATTCAACTCCTTTTCCTGTCGTTATTTTTTCCATTTTTTTTAAGTAATTGAAGAACTAGGTGTGCGTTTGTATCTATGTGTTAATAACTGTAATTTTGTTTTAATTTTCCTTCACAAAGACACATGGTGTCCGTTTAATTAATAAAATGCTCATTCAATTAAAGACTGCTACGAGTTATTTTGTTCCCTCTTTCGTTGGCGTTGGGTGCGTGGTAATAGCGATTTAATTAAGCAATTTTTTTATTCACGAAAATGTGTATACTAATTGGTAGGCCGACCGAATATGAATTTGGAAGAGATACAGATAAGCAGATAGCTAGAAGATTTTTTTTCCCTGAAAACCCATAGGTTCTATTTATACCTATCACTTCCTCTTGAATTGAAATCTTTACCTACACTCAACCGAATTGGCATGAATCATCATATTGCTAGGAACGTTTTAAAATATCAACAATCACGGTAGGGAGCCTTAGCGCCAAACAGCAAGCCAACCAAAATTTTAAATAGATCTCTCGCGTATGCTAAATCAAATTCGTTAGTTGCTTGGGGATATTTTGTGACGTACACTAGCGTGTGAAGGCATCTGACGAGCAAGGGTAAATCATTTCCCGAGAACAGTGATCTTGACCGTGTATATACGAAAGTTTGTAGATGTTGCTTTGAAGATGCTAAAGTTTGGATAGACAAACGCATCCGAAAACTGCAAATAAATCGAAGAAAGGGGCAAATGTTGCACCCAACCAGAGTATATTTCTGTTTTCATCGGAAAAATTGATCTTCTTTAGAAATGAATATTTGGAGCAACAGATCTGTATCCAGGATCAAATTTGATCCATTTATTGGAAAAATAAAAACTCAACGACTGGGACAATTGATTAGGTTCGTTAACTTATTCCAACAACGTGAAGTAAAATTTGAAGTCACAAATGTCGTTAAGAACATGTTTAGATACATTAACTGTTTAGTGATTCCATAATTTCTACAGCACGACTGGGCCTCTCTAAAAGTCTTGGCAGTTAATAGAAAAAGAGGTTATAAATAATTACTGGATCCAAGATAAGTGAAACAAATGTTGCCAGGAAATATGTTGGGAAACATTTTTCCCTCCATGTTGCTGTAGACCAACTGACAAGATGCTGTCGCTGATGTTGTCATCCATTTCCTTTTTTTTACAATTCAATTTCCTATCTGTCTTATTGTGATGGTGTTTGAAAAAGCAAATCATCAAATTTGTGGAAACAATGTTGCCACATTCAATGGGTCGTATAAAATGTATAATGTGAGTCCCTGTCTGAATCTCAGTCAACGTTAGCCGCAGAAAACCGCAAAACATCATCCGAAATCTGTACAGGTCGACCAAATGTTGCTAAGCAAATGTTTAGATACATTCAAGTTTTGTGCAATCGACGAAAATGAAAATATCATCATGAATCTAATCGAGTGGACCAAATGTTGCAACAAACATAAATTTAGATACACCTCGGATGTTACAAGGCCAATCCTTCAATGGAAATTCATTTTTTGGGGGGGGGGGGGGGGGGGGGGAAATGTTGCTGCAACCATGCTTAGATACATTTCAGCTCTGTTGGAAATTAAAAAAAAAAACTAGTCAGCCTAAACCGCCAATGGAAATGAAAAAAATGATCAAAAATCGACCTAAGTGCACCAAATGTCGCAACGAAACGTATTTCCCACTCACACAGAACTTTTGAACATGTTTTCCTAGCAATGCACTCATGTCATACGTGTTTAGAACGAAAAACTGAAACAACAAAAAATCCATCATTACCACGTTTATTTTTATTATTGCACATGCAAGCAAACGACTTATTGTCTACAATGGAATTTTTTGCGTAATACCCTACTCAATCTGTGTACAGAATTTTTTTCTAAAAGCTAATATATGCAAATTTACCCCAATGACACAAGTGTTCGAACGGTGAAGTCAGCAGCGCCAACAACACAAAACAGTTTGGTGCACCCAAAAAAGGTAAAATCAAGTTTGGTTTTTATTTTCCAATCACTTCGCGAAGTGACTACTATTCTGACAAATGGGTCATAGTCAATGTAAAGAAAATAAGAAAATTAGAGCCTACAGTTCAACCAAAGGCGCAACCACCTCCAGTGCACTCGTCTCTATTTAAATCGAAAAATAATAGAAAACAAAAACCTATGATACGTACTCATAAATAGCATCCTTATCACGTTTATGTACTTCGGGTATTGCACCCATTAAATGATTAGCAACCGGTGATACATGACTAGGTGTACCGTGTCCCCCAGCTCCTGTGTGATAGCCATGCATACCAACTGTGGCCGCAGCTGCAGCATGACTCATGTGTGGCGAATGATGCGGTGGTAGGCCTTGTAATCCAGGCGGCCGATGTCCAACATGTGGATCATACATAGCTGCTGCTGCTGCGCCCGAATCCATATAGCCATGCAGGCCATCATCGTACTGTTGGGGGGAAAACAAAAATGAATAAATATATAAGATTTATAAGTATAGTTTATTTATTTTCTTTTTTTGTTAATTAAATTATAAATATTTAAGATTTAGTGCTAAAGTATATATATTGTGAAAGTAGCAGTCAAAGTGTTTCGTTGCATGAGAGCGAGATATTGGTGAATATTTATGTGTGCTGCACATTTTAATCACCCTAGAAGACGCTACTAAGATACAATGTATGATATGAGAGTGCATGTGGCAATTAGTTAACCAAACGAAGGGGAACAGCCTGTGGTTATTTGAAACAAAATAAATAGTAAAATGACTGCGCGCGGTTAATAACCAGGCGGAGAATGGTATACTCCACTTGCCGACTGTACCTACTCCAAGTGAGTTTATGTGCTGGGAGTGTTTTGAGAATGACATCTCAAAGACTGCGTATGCAACTCCTTCAAAGCCGGCCATAAGGTAGGTCAAGTCTCATACTCTATCTACTGAAATTAATTCCCAAAACAAAAAAAAATTCCAAAGCCATTTGCATAAACTTAAGCGTAGACTCATTTGAGTGTGTGTTGACAAATTGCCCAAAAAACGCACCAAACACCACGAATATGGTAATCGGCTGTCTACGCGCGCACATACGATGGCCTATCTGGCTTTTTAAAGGTTTTTTTGAACCCAATTTTGAAAATGTACTCGACAGCGCCGCCACCAAATTATGACCTTGCTAAAGTGCGTGGATAGAATTTTTAATTTACAACAAGTCGGTAACTATTGTTTGTGTGTGTGTTTTGGGACCACTGTTTCGTGGGTGCATTTTCAACTTGTTGACATTCTTGACACTCCAGTCAATTGTCGTTGACAGTTTTTTTTGTTGTTGTTGTTCCTTTTCTGGTTTTTCGTTGAGAATTGAAATCTCAGATAACATCTGACTTGGCGATGTGTGTGATATAATAAGAAGACAAGAAGTGATCTTCATCTTCATATACTGTATAGGCTGATGATGAATTTATTTTTTTTGTTCCTCAATCTACTGTCCTATACTCCTTCAGCTCGCAGTGGTACACACGGGTTACTATACACTTCGTTGTACGGTGATTATTTAATGCCGGCGCGTAAACACTTGGAGAGTCTTCTGGCTGCTTGCTTGCTATGCTTCTCTCCGATGGGAATACGTAATATGCGCGCGCGAAGTACTGAGAATCTGTTGCTGGTTGCCATGCTGCTGCAACCGATGTTGTCAGAGTCAGAGTGGTGGGCTTAAGGTTCTCTGGCTGTGGGTTTTTTTTGTTGTTGCTCTGGTTTGTTTTTTTCTTTTTTGTTTATAAATGTATCTCAGGTGTGTTTAGGTAGGTAACCCACCTGCACACATCAGATCATAGATAGATACTTATTGTTATATTGTAACAGTGTTGAGTGTCCTCTAGATACATGCTTTAGATTAACAGTGATAGGTTCTTTTTTTCTGTGTTGTTTTCTGCTTTCGATTGTCATTTGGTTGCCGGCATTTTCAGTGTGTGTATCTGTATACAAATGCAAGGTATCCAGATAGAAAAGTTACAAATGCGAGAAAACGGAATGCGGTGACTGAGGTCACACAAATGATGTCGTAAAAAAAGCGGTTATGCTAATATTTGCAGTCGGGATATCTACATAACTGTAACACACACACATACATTGCCTAGTATGTTGGATTTTGATAGCGTACGGTAGTATCTTTCGATGGCATTTGTTTAGGAATGTTGCTGTGTATTTGGATTTTATTTCATTCAAACTATTAGTCTTTGCTTCCTGTGACTTAACGGCTTTATTACAATGTAAATCTGGTGCAAACATAGTTACGAACAGTCGCTGAATTTGATCTTATTTCTCTGCAGCATGTTGCTAGAAAGCGATTGGATATAGAGGTCTTAGGTATTTTACGTGAATATTGGGAGTTAAGCAACATGATGCTGAATGAGACTAATGGAGTTAAGGTCATTCATAATCTACAAGAAGTATAAATAAGTCGTACAGGTCAGAATTGAAACAAATTTTAAGTTTTTGGCAAAAGTTGTATTCGCAACATGTTGCTGTGAATGATAATATTCAGAAGAGATTCGACTGCAAAAATGTATTCACTATGCAATTCATTTTTATATCAATAACTAAATTATTTGCAACAATTTTTGTCCCGGCAACATGTTGCTTGCAATTTTTGATTGACTTCTACGACCTACCGAATTTATGGACATTGAGAACATAGCAAAATGTTCGATGAAACGGTGCAAATTACTGAATTTAAATTTTCATTTTCCTCGCAACATGTTGCTTATCAGTTTTGTTCGCTTTTGTAGTCATTTACTCCAAAGACATTATAGATTTCGACGCTAACGTAGAAGTCTTGCTAAATTTACGGAAATTGAAAGGCTCGCAGGTTCCTTAGTTCTTTGCAACATGTTGCTGTAAAGTTAGCTTCGATTTCGAATCGATTTAGAGTTTAAAAATAGTTACAGGTTCACATAGTACCTATTTATAATAATCTGAGCTACATAGCGTCATCATATTTTGCTTCCACTTTATTGCATCATGTTGCCAAGCTCTAACTCTGAAACTTTTTAATTTTTCAAATGTAAGATATGATAACTGTAAGAATTGTATTAATGTGGCAACGTTCCTAACATAATGGAGCTTAAAATTCAAATCTTTAAAGAGTCCCTCCCGTTGCAACATGTTGCAAGCGAATTTAATAGACCCCAATACAGCATTTCCAATGGTAAAATTCTGTCCCCCCAGATGCTAAAAAAAAACTGTCCCGCTTATCTGCAACAGATCCCCATTTGCTTAAACACAGAAATTCAATTTAAATTTTCCGTTCGGTTTCGAAATAATCTATCTTACAAACGAAAAAAATTGTATATACCTATCCGCTGAGCTCAGAGATCCCTTTTTTTTAAAGCGATAACACCCTAAATAAAATGAACTTAAATCCGCATAACGAACACCCGAAAAAATGGTTGAAAAACAAAACTACAGAGGAAACAAATAAGGACGCTGAAGTGAAACGAAATTTTGATTGATGATCGTGAATTTGTTTTACTCTCCTGAAACTGAAAACACTTCTGATGGTGTATGGGAGGTTTGCGTTCCTTGTTTGGCATGGTGTGCGTTTTATATCTGTATTTATATATGTCTAGCCCCATATATCCATGACATTGTTGACCTGGTAATGCTATCTCTGTCTGCGCGGCCATTATTTTTATTTATTACAGTTTTTTTTCGCTTCAGTTTGGTTCTCTTGTTTTCGGTGTTGTTTCGAATTCTCCCCGAGTTGTAATAAATATATATAGCAACAAAAAAAACAATAATAACAACCTCGAAGTATATGCTAAAAAAGAAACAGTGTTGCCTATGCAGAGATAGAGTGTACCCTTTCGCAAAAATAAAATAAAACAAAAGACAAAAGGGGGTGAAATATAAATGTATACCCAAGTCAGTACATAAAGCATAGAAACGACAAATGTTGTGACATAATAAAATGTTGCATGACAAAGTTTGATTTAGTTACTCTGGGCGATTTGAATATTTCCCCGAAGGTACATAAAGCTTTGATGGATGGGTGTAAATAGACACAAGCTCAATGAACATGGACACCTTTTGGGGCATTTTTTTCTATCTCTAAAAATTTACAATAGATATGTCCTGCTGAAATTCCAGACTCTCCATGGCCATTTGCATAAAGCGTATTTCCTTTCAACTGACATTCCAGCCGCCTGATTTTGACAATTTCAAAACAAATCATAAAATATCCCCCCCAAGAGTCCGTGTGTGTGTGTGTGCGTGGAATGTTCCTATATCTAGTTCGTACTTACAACAAAATGGATTCAACCTACATTTTGTGTGCGCCGCGCCGCCATAACAACAATTAATATTCTAATTTGTATCTGGATACAAGCAATCTATTTTGCTTAGTCTCTGTTGCTGGTTTTCCTTCTATTTTTTTTTTGTTGTTTGTTGCTGGCTGGTTTTGGTTTTCTGTTTTTGTCTCCATTGTGTTGCCATTGACCATGCGGACACGTTTTATTACGGAGGGTATCCCTGTGTATCTAACTACATGTTTCCATAGGGATATAGCTACTAAAACGATCGATTTTGTGAACGTGTATGGGTACAGAGATTTTGCATCTAGGCCCGCTGGATAGTCTTGTGTAAAATTGCGTGAACTTGAATAATTTCGCTTTTCGAACGTGGTGGAGCCGTTCTAATACGCCACAGCCATTGTGAATTGTTCACATTTCGTTGCGCGCACACATGTACAGAGACACTTTTCTCGTTTTGGTCAGAGAATCGACCGTATGGTCGGACGCTGTCGTATGTGCAATTTTAGAATAAAATACAGCGCATGGATGTATCTATTTTCTAATATCTAGGCAAAAACTAAATACCGATTGCCATTGGGGACGGGGATGCCTTCTGCTGGTTTTTTGTGGAGCTTTGGATATATCTGCACCTATATCCTGTGTGCGGTGGCATTGGTGTGTTTGGTGAATTTTTGGTGGCGATACGCTACACCACCGTCGCCGGCAGTCACTGTCCTTCTATACCTATAGCAGATTCTCTGTTTTTGTTGGTTTCTTTTCGAGGGTTTTTGGGGTCATTTGTTTTTATTAATGTTGCGGGTGATTGTGTTGGCAGTTTTATTTACTCTGTGTGTGTTTCACTGTACCGACGAGTGAGCAACTAAAATATTGCCGCATTGATTTTTTTCCCCCACGCCGAATTTAGTGTTAATTTAAAGTTTTAAATATATCGATTTGGTGTTGTTTAGTGGTGCCATCTTTTCACGTCATCCGATTCAAAATTTCTACATGGGTAAATCATATTTAAAAGAAGAATCTGCTGGCCTTTGCTGAACGAGCTCGAGACAAAGATTTTGTTTTTAATAGATTTAAAATAAATCCCCACAATGAAAGCGAAAAGAAAAAAAAATCACCTCGCGAACAAAGAGTCTATTTATTTTTTAAATATATCTTGACAATTTTTTCATGTTTCGGCGAATTGACGTCACATTCGCAGCAACAAGCATCAGATCGGCGCAAAGTTTCGATTCAATATTTTCATATTTCTAACAAAAGATACGTGTTCCCCTTTCCATATTATAGAAAGTGAGACTGCGTAAACAGAATTACACTTCAATCACCATCCAGATGCATCAAGTACTTTACACATAATAAAAAGCCGCTTAAATTCTACTCAACGATCGTATAATCTGAAATATATGTGATTTTGTTATAGTTTTTCATTCTACATGAAAGTGCACACGCAAAAGTATCATTACACCGGAGCCGCCTTGTTGAGTGGATTAATCCTTATTTAAATATAACTGGAGGACTTTATGTTTTATTTTTTTCTCTCTGCTGTCTCTCTCTCTCTCTCTCCGTGTGTTACGCTGCACTTCACGTTCACATTCATCATCTTGAATTCAATTATAAGATGGATTTTTTTTTTTTTTTGTATAAGTTCTTCACATAAGAGTTTGTTAATATTTACCACAGTAAACAACACTTGAGAGCGGCAACTTTGTTATATATAGGTACCGGTACGTACTTGTACATTTTCTTCAATTGCACTTTTGGAAAAGTTGTTTTATTTATTTTTTGTGTTGTCTGTTCTTTGTTGTGTTAGATTATGTTTCGATAACAGACCCAGAGACGATGAATTGCAATTTTAATCGAAGAGAGAAAAAAAAATGAGGGGACAGCCCCAGATGTAGCCCCCAGATGTGGAGCGAAATGTAATTTCGATGGTTATTGAGAAGATAACCTGTTTTGCATGAGGTAGGTTGGTACATACAGATACACTTCTAAGTTGCAGTGCGGACAGTGCGGATTTTGTAGTGCCGTCGGCATTTTTCGAAATGACCTGGCAATTTGGTTTTCTCGTGCAAAATTAAGACGGCGAAAAGTGAAAGGTTGTCTGTGTGGAGTCGCGCTTGCAAGGTGTGTTTTGAAGGTGATGTCCTTAGGTCTTGGCTATATCATGTCGAATGGGAGATGAATGCTGGACCGAAGAATTTTCTCTTAAGAGGTGTCACTTAAAGTTCACCTGCCCAGCATGGAGTTGAGACTCAGGAACTTGAGACAATAATGCCACGCAACATCACATGGAATTGGGGAAATTTCTGTCGAATCTAATTTAAAAACCAATAGTAAACGCTTTTGGAGCTTTATAAATAGCAAGAAACAATCTAATGGTATTCCTAAATGTATGCGTCTTAATAGTGTGTCCTCATCTGATCTGTCAACCATTTGTAACATGTTTGCTAACCACTTTCAATCTGTTTATTCTTGTGGTACTACCATACCTAGAGTCTCATGTTACAACTCAATGTCCTATGATTTCGTGAATATCGGCAACTTAGAGTGCTCAATCACTGAAGTTCAAAAAGCTCTTTCTTCATTAAAACTTGAAAAAAATCCGGGTATAGATGGCATTCCGCCAATTTTACTTCAAAAGTGCTCCTCCGCGTTTTCTGTACCTTTGTGTTTAGTATTTAATTTATCTCTCCAGTCTGGAATTTTTTTGAAAGATTGGAAGAGGTCGTTTTTAACGCCCATTTATAAATCTGGATCGAGGCAGGATATTACCAACTATCGTCCAATCTGTAAAATTTCTTCTATCCCTAAGTTGTTTGAAAAACTAGTTTGTGACAAACTTACACCTCTCTTAAATAGATTTATCTCTCCGTCGCAGCATGGATTCGTTACAGGAAGATCCACTACTACAAATCTCTCAATTTTTTGTAATACTGCCTTGAATTACATTGAGAATGGCTCGCAATGTGATGTAATTTATACAGACTTTGCTAAGGCATTTGATCGCGTTAACCATATAACACTAATTTCCAAACTGACTATGTTAGGATTTCACTCCAATATCCTAAAGTGGATTCATTCCTACTTAACGGATCGTATCCAGTATGTTCGCATAAACCAAATGCTCTCGTCACCAATTTATGTCACCTCTGGAGTACCTCAAGGTAGTCATCTAGGCCCTCTGCTCTTCCTTTTGTTTGTTAATGACATTCCTGACTTGTTTTTGAGCTCCCAGTGTCTTATGTTTGCCGACGATTTGAAGATTTTCCGACCAATACGTTCAGTTCAAGATTGTATTCTTCTACAAGAAGACCTTAAACGTCTTTCTATTTGGTGTAATGACAATGACCTTCATCTCAATGTCTCTAAATGTCAAAGCCTTTCTTTTTATCGTCACCTCTCTCCAATTCCCTTTACGTACGTGATCGATAATACCCCTTTGTCCATTATTTGCTCAAAAAAAGATCTTGGAGTTATTTTTGACATAAAACTTAGCTTTTGCAAACACATTGAGTTTTTGGTTGCCAAAGGTAATCAGATGCTTGGATTCCTATTGCGGAATTCGAAAGACTTTCAAGATCCTTATACTCTTATATGTCTATTTTTTGTATTTGTCAGATCACATCTTGAATACTGCAGTATAATATGGAATCCATTTTACGAAGTACATTCTTTTAGAATTGAGAAGATCCAAAAGCGTCTTACTAGAGTAGTTGTTCGTAGACTGCGATGGAATATTGAAATGCCATCTTACGAGACGAGGTGCAAATTATTTGGTATCTTACCACTTTTCAGACGGAGACAATATTTTTCCGTTATGTTTATTCGTGATTTGATAGATGGTCATATCGATTGCCCTTTTCTACTATCATTAGTTGGATTTTATGCTCCTGTGAGAGTTCTTAGAAACCGCCTTTTATTTCATATACCCTATCATAGGGTTAACTACGGTTACAATGAACCAGTTTCAAGATGCCTTAGGGAATCCAATAAATATTGTGATATTATTGATTTTAATATTAGTAGAGAATCATTTAGGAATAAACTAATCCTTTTGTTAGGCTTTGGTGGTAATTTTTAAGTATAATTTTTTGTATTAAGTATCTAATCTAGCGAGAACAGTAGATGTACTCATTTGATTGAAATAAATAAATAAATAAATTCACTTCAGAAATTGTGACTATTTGGAGGGTATGGCATTGCTGATGAGTGAAAAGGGCATGCCAGTTGAGTTTCGCCGAGTTATTGTCCATAGATACTTCGGTTGGCAGCGTGTTATTTCAGATAACGCAAGTAACATTCATCATCAAAGTTTTTCCTATTCGGACAATTGAATCCTAGCAGTCTACCACTTCTGCTAAATGGAATATTTGCGCCAGGTCACTAAAACAGTGTAGGGTAACAACTATGCATTTAAAAGCTGTATCTTCAGAAGTGCGATTTATCAAAATGATTGCCGAAAGAGCTGACTAGAACGCAACGACTGGGTCAACAAATATCCAACATATGGAGCGTCTTGATTCACGAATACTGAGGCTCTATATTCGTAAGGAAACATGCCTCTCATGAGACCAATCGTCAATAAAATTTATCATGTTTATCATGTTGCAATCGACGTAAGGTACTCCTCTTTATGAACTGTGAATATTGAGGTGGACTTTTATGTACCTTGTTGCATCCGAGGTATAAAAGCGGATAGGTATATCAGGTGCGAGGTGCCCGAAGAGATTCAAAATTGGACTGATGGAGTAGCAACAAATCACCAGAACCTTAGCTAACCGCGTATGAATCTCACAACCAATCGGGAGGTTCTATACTATGTGCTAGCATCGAGTGCCGAATACCAGTGGAAGACATCGGAAACGACGCACCTATTGTGCTTAATTTTACCCAACAAAACCTTTTATTTGCTGAAGAAGATACAGCAAAAGCAAGTCGCGTACAGAGAAGGATATGAAATGGACGATAGAAGAACGCAAGCACAAGTCTGTACAATTAGTTGCATTGAGCTAAACCAGGCCCGTCTAAAAATATTGGGACAAGAGAGGGAAAAATGTCTTTAGTAATGTATGAAGACGAAACCAAGTTTACGCAGCCAACAAGTTGAAAGAAATAACGTCGAAGAATCGGCCATAGCGTCGCCAAAGTACGGAACTTTATCTACCTTGGCTGAAAAAGATATTACATCAGTAGTTAAGCGAGGAATCACACCTGCAAATCGCTGTTTCTTTCATCATTTAAGAAAGTTGAATAGTAACGTCCTCAATAAAACTCTATTTTAAGACTCTGGGATTATAAGGAGCTCCATGTCGCAGAAGCACGAAAGCAGTTGAAGATACCCTTGGTCGTTTTTAATAAGGAAAGCTTTTCAAAAAGGAGATTCTTCAAGTTGTAAAGCGACAGCGACTTTTGCCCGCATCGCAGCATCCCTGAACGAGCTGTATATGTTTACGGAATTAAGTTGATGCGACTTGCAAACAAATTTCGTCAGGTATGGCCCAAATTGCATCCCCGCGCCTAATCTTGTGGAACGAAAAAAGGTTCAAAAAGATCAGATGCAACCCAGCAGAAGGCAGCATATATATTGGAGAAGTTCTGATTCGAAGTCCGGACTTTATACAAAGACCTGTCCATTAAACAGGAAGGAAAAGTACGAACAAATGTACAAAATCCTTCAAAGACGACTTGGGTCCATTATTCATTTTTTTAAGAGCACGCAACTGAAGCTTTTGCCTTTCATCTATAAATAAAAAGCCGTTTAAATGATAGCAATCCGCTGGATTGTCATTTATTTGAAATTCTACCGAATTCCGTTTAAATTCTTCGTTTATGGATTCCAAATGTCATTTCAAAGACGACCTCTGTTCGACATTTTAGGTGAGTTGAAAATACATAGGTACCTAGTTAATTTCTGACTCAGACATAAACTCTGAGGTCACCTACAAGAGTCGAAGAGGACGTTACACGAATTTCTTGCAAATGCGGTGGAGTGTCGGCATCGCGAAACTGTCACAAAATTTCGTAGAAAACATCTCTTTGTGGTTTTGAGTAGCAAAATAGGCAACTAGAACTTCAGGAGCTTCTTCGGTTCTACGGGGAAACTAGGTGCCTTTCGGAAAAAGTATTTATGCCCTGAATTCCTCTGTGATTGTTCCTACAAAACAAAAATGACGCCTTTGACCATCAGTCTTTCAAGTATCTTTCAGCTAGTTTCCAGTCGACTAAGTTTTTTTTTTTTAAGAGGAGACCATTTGCCCAACACCTCCCATCCCACCCATCCCCTGCCACGTTTGGTCTAAAATTAAATTCCTTTCTATTTATTTATATTTTACATTTAATTTGTGGCTAACCAATGGAAAAGTTTTATTTTTAAAAACCGCAAATTTGTCCCACAACACACACGCACACGCAGTGGGGCTTATTGTTTTTTTTCAGCACTCTCTATGCGGGAATAAAATAATCAAATTATAAAAATTGTCGCATTTTTCACTGGGTGGCATTTCAAACGCACTCGCGCAATTTTGCTATCACTCTACGTATATCTGGTGACCAAAATTCATGTGGGAGAAAATGATTGTTGGCAATGCATTTCCTGCTGGTAAAATAAAAAATAAATGCAGATGACTGTAGGAAAAAAAATACATATATAGGTACACATCCGACAAACCGTCATGTAAATAATAAAACCGCATTGTAAAATGGGTTGGCTGTAGCAATAAAATTGAATTGCACACCTATAGGATGGTATCCGTTCTGTATGTTTCAACAGCAGCAGCAGCGGTAGAAAAAAACCGGCATTGGTAAAATGCAAATGAAAAAATCATCTATAGGTATAGAATCGAAAATTAAACCGCAAACGACACTTTGCACACAACTAACAATTGTATATAGATACTCTGTATAAATGCATAGGTTCTTGACGCGTTTTTTTTTCGGACGGTTTTATGTTTAAAACACATTTGAGTGTAGGAAAACCGCAAACACAAATTGTACTGCGGTTTCACTAATATTTTTTAAACAGATGCAGATACACAAAATGTTGCTATCTAACTAATAGGCGGTAATCCGCAGAAAAAAAATGTATATTTCGGTTTTAAAAATTGATATGTTGCAATAAAAATTGCAGACACTCGCTAATAGCCTAAGTGAGTTGAAATTGGGAACGCAAATGTTTGAAATACAACACAAAAAACCTCAATAAGCAGTTTAGTATGCAGATGTGAATTTATTGAGAGATGGATGGGGAATTTGTTTGCCATCAGCGCTGATATTTGCCAAGTTATTGGGTTAGAGCGAAAATGTGTGCTTAAATCGGATGCTAATTGGAAGATGAATAAATATTTTGGTGGCAGGTGCCCACGGAAATTTTGCCCAAGGCTATGAGAAGTTGGAGATATGGCAAACAGATACTCGGTATCTTAATAAGGTTTGAATGGTTTGTTAGCGGTGGAACAAGTAGTTTAGCAACGTTTTCTGAATACCAACAAATTATAAGGACCATCATTTGACTATCCCCAGAAAATGGCGAAAAAGTTCCAGCACATCTGGGGAGACCAATATTGACCGAGTGTTCCGCCGCGATGAAATCACAAACAGAGTTAGATACCTGATTAATGCATTGCTAGATGAGTGGCTATAAAGACTGTATCGCTAGGTTTTAGATTAAGTACGTCAAAAAGTGTTCCTCTTAGTTAAATCAGAAAATCTAAGATTAGCAGATATACGAAAAAGTGTTGTGGTTTTAATGAACGATAAGATTGTTGTTGATTTTTTTTGGAATTCCGTGCTTTTTGCAGTTTTTGTTAGCAATGACGATAGAGCAGAGTTGCTTGGACACATATCTAGCTTTTGTGCAATAAGAAGGCAATCTGACATCAATATTCTTTGTTGGGCGGAAGCCTTCTCTAAAAGGAGAACGGGCACACAAAACGAACTGTTGCTTTTTAGCGAAGCTCGAAACTCCTCTCCAATTGATCAAAGACAAATAATATGAAAGACGACGAAAATATTGGCTCCTGGACTTTATGAAATGAATTCTGAAATTCAGACGAAACTTCGTCAAATAGTCGTGTTCAGTTCAAATATTAAGCCGCTTTAAAGAGCTATTACGGTCTCACTAGAATTTCGCTGACATGACAAAGAGTTTTTCCAAAAAGAAGGATGCATCAGATATCAGGACAAGCCCCATCAACAGAAAGTATAGCAGCAGTAACTGACCACAAAAATTCTGATTGGTGAAGCACTAAAGAATTTCCCAAAATTTCTGCAGATTTTTCTTAATTTATTTGTCACATTGAGTTGGCAAATATTTTTAACGAGCGATTGCCAGTGCAAGAAACATGAAACATATCCTGCGCCTTTCATTTGCAACTTTGATTATTTAATATTTATTTATTTACTGGAAAATTCAATGCTTCGACACATGCATATAAGAAATCTTTGGAATTTCGCTGACTTGTTATTGCTTTAAAAATTATCGCACTAAATATGTGACTTGACACTTTAGACAGGAGAACTTTAGAGAGCAAAATGACAGATAGTCCGTCGACTCAGATTGCGCAACCGGTATGCAATATAGGTTTTAAATTTCGCTGACTTTTTCATTCATATTTATGTATTAGCAATCGTATTTAAAAACAAATCTTAGGATGCATGAGAGGCAAAGCATGAGAGTAGGTACATGCTGATGTTCCAAATGTGTTTACATATTTAGAAAATAGCGTAAAGGATCCTAGCAGAAATAAAACGTTGGACAAGTAAATTTGAAATACTTAGAGTAGAGTTTTCATACTCAAATTTGAAGCTGCATCAATGAAAGAATTGAATAAAACTAATAAATAGCTTGATGGCTCTTTCGACAAATATATAGAGCAGATCCAAATAGCAGTTGAAGTGCCGATTAAATGGTCCTATATCTCCGAACATGAACTTCTTCCATAGATCTGCAAGGCGGAGTTTAAATTTCGCCGAGTTTTCATAAATGAGTTAAAACTTGTGCGTTGGTTACCATGCACTAGTTGTTATGAACAGAAATACTGTTGAAAGAATTGATGTCCATTCGAAAAACTAAAACTGTGCGATAGAAGTAGTTACTTAGTTTCGCTGACTTTCTGCTAAAAAGACAAATAGCATCCGAGTGACAAATAAATATGAGGCTAACAACTAGAAAACTGTAGAGAACGAGGCGTTTTGTAGCCGGATAGTTAAAGTTGTATAGCAGACAAATGGGAGAGTTTTACAATTTCGCTGACTTTACGGAAAGCATTATTTTTTATATTAACATGAAACTTTTCTAGAACCGATACGAATTTTGAAGACAAATGATAAGTCCTTGAATTATCGCTTGATTTTATGATATTTTTCAGTAAGACACATGTCCGACGGATGTCAAAACTTGCTGTTAAAAAAACTATCATCACTAGAACGTATGATGGCGCACACCTAGAACTTGATAGATAGAGTAAAGGTATAACTCTTTGAACCTCCTTTTATTTTGCACAAAAGAACATCAATCTGCCTAGGTACAAGCGTTTTTGGCAAGAGGCACTTTTTCCTATATGAACAGTGAGGACAGAAAAAAGACTGCCGGACACGAATTATTAACGAACTGGGAGTCTTACTTCCATAAAAATGTATCCATACTATACTATACTAACTGGTTAAGCGATCTCCACATTATTTTCCTCATCAATGTGGCATTTAGACAAAAAAAATAAGGTAAAACCGCCTTAAAACGAATATTTTTCGCCAACTATGTATAAACCCCATAAGGAATCAATTTTCGCCACACATCTTGTAGCACCTTACTCCCCTAAATGTTAGCAACACCACTTCCAATTGTTGCACAAAACGCACTGCGGCAACCCTTTCAAATGCGAAGTACAATTTTCGCTGAAAACCGACTCCGTTGCTCAAGTTGATGAAAGCCGTTGGTAGGACGATCCTAACTTTATATATTTGCTAAAATTTACCATCTTTCAAGGTCCTATTTGCAAACGAGGTACAAATTTCCTCCCAACAAGCAGCTATTGCATTGCCGACGCAAAATCACTTTCTCAATTTCCTACCGCACTTTGACTGGCCTACTTAAGTTAGCAATAGTAAAGGGGCAACAAAAAATTAAATCGTTTTCAACTCACCCTAGGTTGAGCCATTAATGCTCTAGGAGCGACGTCCAGCCCGACTTGTGCCACTTTTGAAAGCACAAATTGATGACTTTTTCCCGAACAAAAAGTAACGAACAGCCGCCAAACTCTCTCTCTCTCTCTGTGAAACGTGCAAACTTATCAATTCACTTGACGCGCTTCAGATTTGCGTATCCTCTTCTAATTATATGTTGTGTATAACATTCACAAAAAACTTTATTTTTTTTTTGGCGCGATAGAGAGAAATATTTATTTATTTTTTTCTTGTTGTAAAAAATAAAATAAAAAACAAAACAAAATTCTGCACACAATTCTTTTAATTAATATTTTTTTTGGTCATATACAATTTTGTTTTATAGGCACATTTGTTATCCTTTCTGGGGGCGTTTATTTTTCTTCCTTTTTTTTTTTTTGTTACAGTTCAAGTGCAGAAAATGTGTTGAAGTTGATTTATACAGTCATAATAGGTATACACGTGTATATAAATTTGAGATCAATTTTAAAAAATAACGATATAATTTTAAGTTGCTTTCGTATACAAGGAGTTTTGTGTTTTTTTTTAATGATTACGCGAAACCGAATTTTGTGTGTTTTTGTCAAGTTCAAAAGACCGAACGGTATACAGTGTAGAGTCTTGTGATAGAGATAATGCGGAGCGAGAGAAATACGAGCGTGTGTCTCAGTGATTCAAGAGCTTGTGTTTCGTACGAAAATAGTGGTGCACACTACTGACAGAACTGACACAATTTGGCGGGATATTCTCAAGTAAATCTTGTAATCGTGACATGTTCCATAGTTGAGCTCGGTTATTAAAAATCTGTTGCTTGACTTAGAGTTGGTGTATGGAGTGTCTGCTGTCATGAGTGAGCCGATTGCATTTTGAGATTTCGCGCGCACTTTTATTTTCAATATTTGCAGATGTTTTATTTGCACACAATAATTCACTGATTTTATATATCACACAAGAGTAGAAATTCAAATCAAATCAAATCGAGACCGACCGCGAAACCGAATTTTTTAGATGAAGAGACGAACCGACGACAACATCAACTACGACGACGAAGACAAAGACATTGAATGCGTGCAATTCCCGTGCTGCATCAATACTGTTGCCGATTGATTTGATGAATGGCTGTATGGTTGTTGTTGGATGATAATGTTGCACCGCTCTCTGGTCGTATATATCTATAGGGTATATACCCCAATGTTGCTGGGTTACTCTGCTGACTGCTGACTGCACTTCGCGATGACACTGTGTTGCATACTACTTTAATTTTGTCGCTTAATAATTAACTTTTTTTACAATTTGACATTTGACGCAACCATCCATTTGTTTGAACTATACAGTGTGGCAATAATTGGATTTTCTTAATTTTTGAACAAATTTTTTTAAGAAATTTTCTTATTTGTATTTTTTATTTATTTATTTTTTGTGTTTAAGAAACCAAAACAATTTTTTTTTGAAACGGAATAAATTTGACTCGTACTCGTATCGCCGTCGCTCGTATAACTGTGTATAGAGAGTGCAAGGTGTAATTTATCAAATAGCAATGCAGCAGTAGAATAATAAATTTTATTTTCGTGGGTATATACGTAAAAGCACACAGGATATACGAAAGAAAAAAAAAACAACGAAACAAATAATAATAATAATGATTATGAGGGGTTTTTAGTTTTTATTATTATTATTACTGCTATTTTATTGTTGTGTTCTACACACGTCGTACGCGTTTCGAAGGCAAATACACACTGGGCTTGTCAATCAATGTGTGAACTAAACTTGGCGGGGGTAAGTTGAGATACATTTTTGTTGTAACACACACTGTGGCGGCCGGGTGACGCATACACGAGCGTTTCTGGCGATGGCTTAGATGTTTTACTGTCATTGAAGGGAGACAGATATAGGGCATGTGGAAGCGACAGCCAACACACAGGCTCTCTCTGTTGAGTTTTGTTTTTTGTTGGTAGGGGTACTCGTACTACACACGGTGGTAGATGGTAGTCTCTTGAAGACGTCATGGAGTGGAAGAGATGGATGGTTGGGCACTGTGAGCACACACCATCAAGCCATCTCGATGTGGAGGAATGACTGATTTGACAGTACGCCTCTTCTGTCAGCCAATAGAGGGAGATAAAAGCCTAACTTATGGCGTATGCGAGTGAATGCGAGGGTGCGCGCGTGTTGTGTGTTTGCCTATACAGCAGCCAAAGCAATAGATATAAAGTACTACTAAAAACCAATCCCATTTGTTATTTTTCGGCGTGGTGTGGAATTTTCGCTCAATCAGCACCAGAATGATGCATGCGCCTTCTCTTCGGACCGACAGTGTGTAGTCGAGTCTCACTGTACCGGAGCCGGAGTGTTCTCTGCTCCTGATGATGGTTTGGTGTTGGATTTTTTGAGAGACAAGCGCTCCTTGTAGGTTGTGTAGAGGTTGCAAAATTGATTGTGTGTGGGGCCGCATTTAGGTAACGCCTTCCTTCAAAAAAAACTAAATAGCAGGCAAATAAAAGCTTGCTGCGTACGTATGTGTGCAGGGGAGACACCTGTGCGGTTGGATATATATCATTTCATTGGTTTAATCCGTCAATATGGGATTTTTCATTCATTTCTCTGAATTTTATTCATGTTGGCAGATTTTTCGCCAAGTCAACATATTTCGCTGGGACTTGGCGATTTTCGCAAAACTCGATCGGAATTGCGTTTCTCATGAAATATTGCAGCGAGAAAGTATTTTTTGAAATTTAACCCACCCCATTTGGGGGCGCAAATGCCCAATGAATTTTCGCCGAGTTGAAAATCACCAAATATACAGTGCTCCCGCTCGGGAAAAATGTCGAAAAGTGGGTGGGGTGTCATCCCCCAACGTCATCTACATCATCTCTCATTCATTCAACCGATTGTCAACGCACACTCAAATTGCACACACAGCGGCAGCAGCGAAAAATGATTTACAACACACACTTAAAATTTTGACTGATATTCGCTATTCGTGTCGTGTGTGACTTGTACGAGAGGTGTAACCGGCCTCTCATCATCGCCATTATAGAATTTTACGGCAGCCAAACAACAAAAAAAACACCAAACATTCGGTTCTCTCGCTCTCGTGTTTTGCTCATATTTCATGTCGTTAGGAAAGGTTCACATGTGTGCACGTGTTTGCCGTCAATTTTATGGTTTGTTTTTGTCCACTCAACAGAGACAGCCGTATGCCGGCGGATAGTGTCGTTTCGCTTCTTTGTTTTGACAGTTGTGCTATAAAAAAGTATCGGTCCTCCATCTCGTTTTTCCCAAACCAACCAACACCATCAAGAAAAATGAGGAGAAAAAAACTGGCGATGGCAAGAAAAGAAAAAGCTATATGCGGCCCAAGACCAAGAGGCCAAGAATTTTTGGAAAAGCATTTTTGGGGCTGGATTTCTCGAGTAGTTTTGGAGAAATGCTAGTCACTCTGTCTCGCTCTGAGTAGAAGGTTGTCATTCCATCAGTCAGGCAGAGATGGAGGAGATTTTTCTTACACAGTTGAGTTAGAGTTGGTTTCCGCGAAACGTCACTTGAGTCGAGTGTCAAGTGTATCTGTGTTTTGCGCGCGTAAGCGTCGTTCTCCCTCTCTCGTTCGCAGTGTTGTTGACTGACATTCTTCTTCTTCGTCGGCGTCGACCGTCGACGACGTCTTCTTGTTTTCGCTGCGAGTGTGGAGCCAAAAGGTCTTCTCTGGGGCGAACACTCGGAGTGGCTAGCGCAAGGAAGCTAACGGGTTGGCTGAAAATGAAAAATTGCACTACTTTATCTGCAGTTGTGTGTTGATTCGTGTATATGGCTGTGTGTCGACGTCGAGTGCAAGTGTGCAGAGTTGGACCCTTTGTCAAGAAATGAGACCACACCATCAATCATGGCCAAGCAGTTCGAAAGGGAGAGTGCGATATGACTTTTTGATTCGCTCGGTTTTGATTGCCCGCACTACTGTCAAATGCCAGGATAGGTTCATACCTGCTGCGGATCACAGACTCACAACTATACGGGACAATAATTCGAATTTCCTGGTGCGGTTGCGACGACCCGACGCCCGTGAATTGCACCAAGGGATTAATGAGAGTGTGGCTAATCCTGTCAACATTTTTATGTTTCGGAAGAGTTATGAGTTGTTTTTTTCTGGTTTTGTTTACCAATCTTTTAATGCAATTAAACCTGCGGGAGTTAGCCGGAAGAGGCATTTTATCTCCGCTCCTACCGAGCACGCACACACCAGTAGGATAAACAGAGTCCTATCAATTTTCCAGGTGTCACCCAATTTCCAGAGTTTATCGCTCCACAACAGATTGAGATAGAGTGCGCACACAGAGTATTGGGTACTCTTTTATTTACACAAACTTTGTCGAGTTTGACAAGTGGGCGCACATGCATCCGATACATCATAATGTTGTCAAAAAAGAAAAAAAAAAAAAAAACGCCGAAGAGAATATAAAACTGTGGATGGAGGCGAGTCGCGCCTTACTGCCCAAGCCGGGAGGTGTTAGAATCGTAAATCAAATGCAATGCGTTTTACGATTTTATTTATTTTACACGTTCGGCTGTCGGGTTTTATTCGAATTTTTGTAGCCGGCGCTAGTGCCACCCCGTCGATGTCGATGATGGAATCAGGGGGCGCATACCTATCTACAATTACGGCCTATTGACATGGCGTATATGAAGTGCATTGATAAAGAGGAGATGAGTAGGTAGATATCTACCTATTGAATTTAAAAAAATTAGAGGAGCAGTTTTTTGTTGTGCCTACTTGACAGTGAGTTTAGGAATTTATTTGTGACGGCATTTGAGGGTGATTTTTACTTTGACCTGCTACCGACGATAAGTTAAAAAGTTTACCAAAAGCCACTACGGTTGGGAGATATTTTGTTCATACTACAAAGTGGACCAAAGTCAAAAATAGGGTTCGGGTATTTGTGTCAATTTGTTGCAGACAGATCAACGACATTGATTTTGTATAGTGAAGATTGTCAAAAGAGTGGGATTTCAAGGGAACTTCACTGTTGGGTGTCCTAGCGTTGTGTCGATATGGCGTCGAGTTTTGTCCAAGTAACTAATGCTTTCGGCGATAGGTAGGTAGGTGCATATAAGTTCCGTCGGGTTGTAAAGTAGGTTAGGTACCTATTGAGTAAGAATGTACGAAAGTTTAAACAACGATTCCTTGGCAATAAGTACAGACGCGGTATGACATCTGTGGAAACATGTGTCTTCGTTTTTCTACTTTTTACAAGTAATTTTTAGTGATGACTTTTTATAAGAAGCTCTTAAGCAACTTTCTATCACAATTTTTTGAAAAATCACTCTATTGCACTCACTTTCACAACAGTCTGTGTTTTATAGGTAGGTAGGTAGGTACCTACCTAGGTATCTGGCAATTGAAGTTAAGGATATACCGAGACCCGCAGATACATTTTAGGTAGAGAGGTAGGAATAAGGAGTCAAATGCATCACAGGAGTTAAGCGACATTCTGAGATTGAACTGTAAACCAATCTTTTGCTTAAAAAAAAGTTGGGGAAGTACCTAGGTAGACAGTTCTCAACCTCTGGAACGTCTCAGATCACATTGCCACAAAACTATCTTAAATATTATTAAATAGTTAGTTACCTCCCTAGTTGGAAGACGCATAAATGCTTGCACATTAGCGACAGCGATAATGCACTTCTTATTAATAGGTAGTTACGTAGGTACACAAAAATCGAACGTTTTTAAAGCGAACGTATTTATTCGACTTGCGTCGGAAAACCCCAACATGAGGTGGCTGAATAGTTTCCCACCATTGCAGCTACCTTTGATAGGTATGTGATATTTGGAAGGATTCTAGCCTTTTAAAAACAAAACTTATGTTGCAATATTTATTCCAGAATCGCATGGTAGGTATCTTTTGTCTCAGTTGGATGATGTACGAGAACGGACCGTCTAAATGCTAAAATATAAATATATTTTTAGGCTTAAATCAAAGAAAATTTCAAATGTTACGATAGAGGGTTGTACACGTGTAGTTCCGATCCGTGGGTCGAACATTTCTGTATGAATTGTGTAGGTAGGAAGCTATTTTAAGTTCAAATGCTTAATTTGAATATTTTTTGGATAAGAATGTGACAAAGGTATAAGAACCTTGCAGAACTTGTTACCTACAGCATTTGACTTAAGGTCAGTATCATCTTTTGCATAGGTGGATAGGGTATCCGTTGATACTCATACACCAATCTTGTTCGTTTCAAGGTAAACCCAAAACGCCAAAAGACTCTCTATTGGATTTCTATAAGTTCCTAGGAAATTACCCGTCCTCTATTACCACTACGAAACGTACCATCATTTTTTTCAGCAATCAAAATTCATGATCAGATGGATATGATTGATTTTCATCTTTCTAGAATTTTGACATACAAATGAACAAGTTGTTAATGTCACTACCTATATATACTATTTATATATACCTACCTCGCCTTCATGGATTTCTTGAATTGAGACTCATGAAAAAAGCAGGCATATGTTTCATGTATGGGTAGGGAACGTTTTCAGACAAAGTCTAAAATTCAAAATATGAATTTTGCACTCGAAAATTGTTAAAAAATATTTAGTGTTATAGAAAAGTGTATCCAACATGAGTAGGTATACCTAGGTAGGTAGAGATACGAAAAGGTGGGTTTTTTTTCCAACTCCTCTCTCTCTATTTAAATTATAAACTTTTTCAACTTTTCTCAATTAGTCCATACATTAGTCCATACAAATCAAATAAATAAATAAATAAATATAAATATTTTGGCGCGACAGGTCTGTGGGACCCAAAGCCTAGCTTCTCACACACAACCATTCGTTTTGTGTGAGTTTTATATTTTTTTTGGACGAATGGAAGGGATCTACAATTTTACGCCGAGTCCAAACGGCTTATTGAGAAGCTCTTTCATGACAGTTTTACTCTCGGATGTTTGTCAGACGTTCGCGAGAGGTGGCGCAGTGGAAAAAAAAAACTTAAGATGTACCTAATTTGGTTCTTTCGGGATTCGAACCGGGGACCCCTCGCTTATTAGCCCAACCACTAAGCCACTGCGCCGACCCATACAAATCTAAGTCACATCTATTTCTGTGGTTTTGTGGATGAATTTGGTCAGGAGCGGAGGAGTAGTTGTTGTCAATGAAAAATTTGGTTTAGCGTGCAAAATTCTTTAGAGAAAATATATTTAAAACTGCGATGAATTGTTTTCTTCATAAAACTCTCATATCCAAATCATTAAATTGCTTTATTTATTATTCGGTAAGACACTTTGTCAATGTAAAGCTTCCTTAAGATGCTCACATTTTGTTCTATATCGCGTAATTTTTGGCAGACAATTCTTTCGCTCATATTTGCCGCCTGTTATTCTCGGATGGATGTTTTTATCAGGAATTCTTATTTGGCTTTATGCGCTAGAGACTTACTTTGCATCTCGAAGTTAAGGGTCTTCCGTAATGAAATTATGTCGGTCTAAACTTTGTGTTTAAAATTGGTGAAAATCAATTTATCCTATTTACTGTATAGGTATATTCGTTTATTCGCTTACGCTTGATTACTCTCGAACAATTCTTGTATCTATTCTTACTCCTTTCTTCATATATTTGACTACTATTTATTTCAATGTTCTGAATGTCAAATATAATAAAACGCTGACAAACATGTTGACAATATCTGTTGGTAGGTACACGATGACATATTTGCTGTCAGGCACTACCAAACAAATTAATGTCAAGAAGTTGATGTGAAAATTATGGCCGACAAATTGTGTATCTCCTGGCATTTTCCTGTACGCTATTAATTTTGCTAAATCCTGGGATCGAATTACCGCACCCGTGAGCGAGCCATACGTCACTGAATTTTCTTAAATTTACATGCAAAACAATAACAAATTCAGTCACGTATTGCTCGATCACGGATGCGGTAATTCAACCCCTGTTTCCGTACGCAAAACTTTGTAAAAGGCAAACCAGCTCATAAACCCACTTACCAATTTTAATCCAACCAACTTCAGCTGATAGATTTTGGTAAATCTGTCAAGTAAAACAAATTTACTGACGTTTATGTGAAAACTGCAAAGTTTTCTTTCACGTACCCGGAATTCATACAGAAACAAGTACGGAAACAGTAGGTACTAATATTACTTGAAACTTCATACTCGATTATTTATCTGCTGTTAGATAATTTTAAACTACAAAAAGAGCCGAACGACCTCACCGAGCATGAGCACATAATAAATATACAAATTGTTAAGTATTCGACAAGGAAAATATGGCATTCAGACGCCATTAAAAATTAATAGAGTTGACACTTTATTGAACAATTAAAACGATTTAACATTTAACAGTGTCAGCACTTTTCTTGACGTTATGTCAGTATGGTCGTAAGATAAATAGAATAATAAATATAAATTTATATAAATAGAATTTAGCGGACCCACAAAAATCTGCGTTAATGCTTTCTTTGATAGTTTACGTTACACAGGTAGGTACGTATTGACTGTAGCAATAGTAACAAAATACTTAAAATATAATTTCCAAAGGTGACAAAAATGCATGCCAACCAACATGAAATCAAACAGGTTAACATATTTTACTTAGGTGGCGTAGAAAAAAATACCTTCAAAAATATTTTGCTCAGCTGAAAATTTGACAGACTTCAGTGCAAAAAAAAAACTAATAAAACTGCAGATCGGTTCAGCCTGAAATGTCACGCACTCGTGACAATGTCCATCAGGTAGATTTCACTCATATAGATACTCCGTGGCCATAAAATGTCCTTTTGCAACAGCCCATTCCCAAAATCAACACTGCACTCTGTGAATCTGTTACAGTAGTTATAAAAATGAAATACCTCTACCAATGTGTGTGGGTGCGGGAAGACAGGACAAGTTTTTGCGTTGCAAAATATTTTCACCGGATTATGACAGACAGACAAAGACTTGGTTTCTTTTTGTTGCAAAATAATAATAAATTCTAAAGTCACTGTTGAGGATTAAGAGCTGAGTTTCCAAATCTCTCGGACTTAGGTAGAAACGGTTATGGTACAGGTACACAGCAACAAAAAAAAAACGCACAATTTTGTCATTTTACAATCTTTGCTCTTGCTCTGTGTCCCTGTGTGAGTAAAGGAACAACACGAACGAGATGTGAGGCATTGTTGTGTTTTTGAACTGTCGCTCTTGTTGACTAGTGCGCGGTCAAGTTAATGTAGGTACACAGGACGAGAAGGATTTGAGAGTAAACTCCTTAATTGGATTAGCAAGAAGAGGCAAACCCATTTTTAAGGCTTTTGTTTCGCTATGTGTGTTGTGTTGTCCAGAGAGCGACTTAGGCTGGAGCCTGGAGAACCATCGTAAGCGATACCCATCCCGTAAGTAAAGTGTACGTAGTTAGAGAGAGAGAAGGAGAGGAATGACCTTGTCTGTGGCTTATACCGTAAAACCAATAAACATTTTCCCACTTCATTTGGCATTTTAGCAAAATAATTCAAACGAAAGAAAAGATGCAAAGATACTGAAGGAGGCGTTCAGTGGAGGCGTTTGCATTTTTAATCTGAATATTGGTTTTGTTTTGCGGTCAAAAGTGCACACACGCAGTGTTTCTTTTTGCGTGAAACAGGAAAAGGGGCATTCGCTATGATTTTCAAATTCCCATGAGTGTTTTTTTGTATTGTGCGTGAGCGTGGGATGATTCAATAGCCGTCGGTAAATCATTTAATAAAATTGAGGGAGTTTATTGAATGCGTGCGCTTGAATGCCGCAATAGAATTGAACTTCCGTCAAATTAGTCCACAGGCTTTTGAACAGTTTGGCGTGTGTATTCAGTTGGATTTGAAGAGTTTTCAAGGAGCGGTTTAGCAATGGAAAACCGCTTTAAAGTTGTGCAAAATCAGTGTTTAAATTTACCGGTCATCGACAATAATTTGAAATCAGGGATCGAATCGCGTCTTCCGTGATCGAGCATTATGTTCACGGAATTTAGTTGATTTACATGTGAAACAAAAACAAATTCCGTCACATAATGCTCGTTCACGGATGACGCGATTCGACCCCAGATCTGACAGTAAGTTACATCTTTAGGGGGAGATTGGTAGGTATACCTACCCTGGCACTGATTTTTTTGCGCACATATTTCGCTTGAGTTTCAAGCTTTTCAAAGGTATACTCTTCATTGAGTGCGAGGGCTTCTGGGTGAACATCTTAGTTCTATATGTATCTTCTCTCTACAAGTCTTCCCCATTGGATGCCACATGGTCTGGTCACACTTGTCACAAAGTCCACTTAGCAATCGACTTGCTGGCCAACAAAATCGTATTATATGACAGCTTTTTAGGTACTTACTTCATCATTAACCACCCACCAGAGGGCGTTTTGAAAAATAATGAAAATATTATGTCGCCTCGAGATTTTAGCACAATTGAGTATAAAAATACAATTTTTTCGTTTTTAAACGGTGGTCAGAAAATGGGTGAAATAAATAAATAAATAAATAAATAAAATAAAATAATGGGTCACCCGCCAATTAAATCTTGATTGATTTCTGATGTAGGTCCTTGGAACCTATGTACCTAGACCTACTTAATCTAGCTTGAAATGTATCGTGAAAGTCGCATTTCTGTCCGCAACTGGTATGATTATGAGTAACATTGTTTAGACCAAGGTTGGGAAAAAAGACTCCCAATATAATATAACAATAGAATATAACAAACGTTGCATAGTCCTTACCTTAATTCACTGTACACAATGTCCACTGGGATCATTATTGCACTTAATTTTTTAAAAACTTCGTAGTTTGTTGCCAGAGAAGTCACCTCTGAAAATGTATTTAATTCCTTCGCTATTTCATATTTTCGGCGGCAATAATTCCAGAACTTTAAAAGGCGGACTCAACTCTTCGTTGGGTTGCTTCTTGTTCAACTCTTCTCTGTCACCTCTTTTCGCCCATCTCTATACCCAGGGACCGTGATTGGAAATAGGTCCCCACGGAACGTTTGTCGTTGGCCACTTTCTTCTAGTCAAGAACTACGCTAAGTGGAAGGCTCTCAAGGAAGCATGGTTGTCTTTGTCAGTCTATGTATTTTTCTGAAAACCTCACTAACTTTGTAAAGCATTTTTAAGTCACTATTTCGAAGCCTATTCTTTAACAGGTTCAAGTAAGGTCAACCTCTGCCTTAGATAGTAACACATCACAACCTCTGTGGAGAGAAAAACAAAGCTTGACGCAACTGACATAATGCGAACTTATGATGGGTATCTGTCGCAGCTAAAGCAAGACGGGCGTTGACTGTCTATAGCCATTCATATGGCACACTTTTCTGTAGTAATGGAGGTACCGAAGAAGTAAAGTTCCGAGGGTGATTTAAGCAACCCACCGTTAAAAGAGGCACACTCATGCGAAAGGTTTTTTTGTTGCTCGCACCGAGAAAGAAGAAATTCGAAGCAAGTTCGACTTAGTATCGAGTTTTTTGACACATTAAACGCCAGTTTCTTGACATTTTATTAAGACCTTCAAGAAAGGAGGTAATCCCCCAAGTTTACCTTGCGCAAATTTGCAAAAACCGGACCGGTGCAATGGAGATGGACATAGGTCTCCGGCTCTTCTTTATCCCTACGCTCCATTTCAACGACGGTATACACCTCATGGTAATCGAGTACCAAGCAAGTAGCAAGCTGTAGCATAGATATGCTTATAACACGCTGCCAATGGTCAAGGAGACTTAAGTAAGGCTATGTGACCTTTAAATGAGCTAGACAAAACTCCACCTCTTGTACCTTCTGTCATTTTTGGTTCAAAACAGCTGGTAATGTCTAACGCGGGTAGACCTAAGGCTGCATTCAATAAATTTGGTGCTACATTAATTTTCTTATTCTGGCCGTCAGAACACGAGCAACTTGGGTCAACCTACCTAAATAGAGCCTAGGATCCTCAGACTTAAGGCTTTCTGGCTATACCTATTGTTGTTTTTATGAATGATACATTTCCAACTTAGTTAACCATTTAAAAATTACATTTATCCTTGCTTCTTTACCCTAGTGAAGCTCTACCCAAGACCTTAACTTCTTGCGAGCAATATAGCAGACCTCACTCTCGATTGGATTGACGACAAGCCCATCCATTTAGGTATAGTTATTTTTTTGGAGCGGAGTCATTGAAATAGCTTTTGGTGTTGGACATTTTTGTAGGAACTGGCAATAACAATGTCCTTCGCATTTGCTGGCCCGCATTACCTTATTTGGCCAGTAGATTCAAAGTAGATATACCTCTTGAGGGCTTGGCAACTTCACAGTTTGGCTAAAATCTGATAACTGCTGGACATTACCTTCTATTGCATCGATTCGCTCAGCATTTTTTTTTTTTTAACTTTCGGTTTAAGGAGTGCACTGCCATTGGAAGCCCCTAAAATACACCTGGCTGCCATTTTAGAGCTCTTTCTTTCAAAAGGACTTTTAACAGCGAAAACTAATTTGACAGGTTACATCTAATTTGCGATCACCTAGGTTTACCGTGCATGAATAGGTTTCGGTACACGGCTAGTGAAATAGTTTACTTCCAGATAGCGCTTTGTTGGACCTAGTTGTGGCGCTTTTTGTCATGCTCGAAATCAGACTCAAGCTTTAATGGCATAAAATGATTTTTTCAATAAAGTCAAAATTATTGTCTCTGCCATTGCTTTTCGGTATTTTTATTCCACAAGAAAGAACACCCTACGAATGATGCCCTGCAGGAGGCTTAAATTCTAAGTGGAACTGCTAGTCAGTGTAAGGCTGTCTCTATAAGAAAGTAACCCTCATTTTTCAACCCATTTCGTTGGTAATCATCACAATTTCCCATCCAGTTTCTATTTTTCAGCGGTGACTCTAACCATTTCCACAAACAAATATCGTCTCATTGTCACCATCGAGTGTCACTCTAAGTTTACTTAGTCAAAATTCAAAACCTCCGGTTTTCTAATGCAAACTGAAACCATATCTTTCATCTTTATACGATCGATGTTTCCATATTAAGTTCTTAATGTTTATTGCCCCTTATAGCTAATAACTAATTATGGTTATCGAAGAAATTAAATCCCCAACCTATCCGCCGATATCTCATTCGAATGGGACAGCCAACAATAAAACATGAAATAGAAACTCCACATTACTTGTATTAAAATCCAACACCAAAATATATAATTATGCAAATAAAACTGCGTGACTGGTATAGGTAACCCAATCTACCGATACCGACCGACGCGACGAGCAGTCGCTGGCTGCCATTGGTTTTTCATTTGAAAATCAAAAACTCGTGTGGGGCACTCGGCATCGGGTTTCGAACACAAAATTAATATTTCTCATTCTCAATCCGCCATTCGGCAACATCTTTGACTTTTCATCGCACTTCTACGACAGGTCTATGTAAAGGTGACTACTGCCTACATCTCATTGGCAAAGGTGAGTCCCGTTCTATTTTCGGACAGAGCGTCGCAAAATTAATCACTTTTGGTATCATACTTCCGTCAGGTTGTTTTACTACAAAAATATGTCCAAAACTAAATTCAACTTGACAGACCTTGACCCTAGGTAGATGGACGCGTATGGCAGACAATGTCGTATTTTTAAAGCGAAAATAAATTACCTACGAATTTTTAAGGACCTTTTTCCAAAGGAAACAACACTCTTTACCAACTGAAAACAATTTTGCTAAATAAATAATTTTGTAACTGGTTCACGTGCCGGTTGGCAGTGCGTAATCGGCGAGTGTGTGTTCCCAATACGTTTTTGGATTTTTTTTGTTTTTGGTTATTTTGAGCGAAAATAGAAAAATAATAAACACACATCAAAACATTGCCGAAAATAGCGCACACAAAGTTCGGACTTAATGATTCGCAATGGCAGGGCAGCGCAGCGTTGTGCTGAAGAATTTCGAATTGGAAACGGTTTAGATTTTCGACTTAATTTATGCTAATGACGTCGAGAAGTGGACCTCGATTAGAGCTTTGTGTAAATGGAATAGAAAACACAACACCAGCGTTAATGAGTTTCGGATACTTGGAGGAAATTAGGTACATGTTTTTCTATCTTTAAAACGTGAAAAGAGGAGCAGTTTTCAAGAGGCGAATATTTGCTTGATCTGGATTTTATTTTTAAATGTTTTCCTTATGAAAGGTGGACCTTTAGCGGTTTTACAGAGTCCAAGTGTAGGAGTTTTGAAAACGAAAATGTAAAAATAAAAGAAAACTGTATTTTAAAGAGGTATGCCCCGCGGTTGTCAAGTGTCCAACTGTCCCAAACAGAGAGTAGGTGATCCTCCCAATGAAGGTTAGGGTAACTTCGGGCATTATGGCGCACTTTTCTTCTTTCCCAAATAACTTTAACACGAACAATTTTTTTATCAAAAAACAAAACGATTTATAAATTATAGGAAACATAGAACCAAAACAAATTTAATAAAACTACAAATTCATGGATATAAGAGATAAAAAAAATAAGTTAAAAATGCTCTATAAAAAACCATAATGCCCTATGCATGGGGCAATATGGCGAACCCTAGTGGGCAATATGGCGTGATGTTTTACTTGCGGTTGGATTTGCCACAGTGTTTTTAAAATGAGTGCAGGAGTCGTGGGACTAAAAACTACCTTTAATGAACTGCATTCATTCATATTTTTTGTTGTTTTATTGTAATCTTTCCCACAACCTGCACAGATATTTTCTTGGAAATCTTCGGGCCCATCGGACTCGTCGGCTAACTGGATTTCGATGTTCTCATCATCAGAAATCGAAGAATTAAGGTCGGGCTTTTTATTTTTCTTTGTTTTCGATCCGCCCTTTACTATGGAAATAAAATATACAATATTGGTAGTTGACTGTGAAATGTTGCTGTACTTAAACGATTTTCAATGGGGGCAATATGGCGGACTTTACATGTAAACTTCATAAGGGCATTATGGCGCATCCTTGCCATATTGCCCCTACAGCAAGTGCGCCATATTACAAAAAATACGCGTTTGGACAACACATAAAAAAATCGCCAGGTGTTCATTTCCTGTTACTTTTTAATGTCAACAAACGAAAACAGATACATATCTCTTCATTTCACAATACACACCAAACACCTGCGCTGTATACTTACCAAGCACCACACAGTTGAGAAATAGGCAAAAATATAAGGGGGTGAGAAAATAGAAACTTTTTTCAATTTTTTTTTCTTAATTACACATAAAAAATCGCGTAAACCCAGGAACCTGACACGGCGCATGATTGACGAATACTACAATTTTCTCATAGTTTAATTTATTATGAGCGAATCGGATATGTGGTATTTGCGAGGTTCGCCATAATGCCCCCTGCGCCATAATGCCCGAAGTTACTATATATTTAAAAATTGGAACTCCTTGATTGTCGTTTATGTTGTACTAGTGGACCCCCGCAAGCTTTGTAAGGGGTTATTTAGTTATAAACATTTTTCTTCTGTAGGAATCAAAAGAGTGGTTTCTATTTTTGCATTCGAGAAGCCATTCCGGAACAATTTGCACACAAAATCAATGATCAATGATCTCCAGACTTTTCCGAAGGGGTTTCCCAAAATGTTCTCCTGGCAATTACGAACAATTGGAAAAAAATAGAGCCAAATTGACCCAGCCGTTTTCAGTTAATGAATTATATGAGATTTCCCTCTTAGGCCCCAGTTATAGCGAAACGTAAAACGAAACCGAAAAATGTTCCTTTTGTTTTTGTTTTAAACTTAAAGTTAGTGCTTAAACTCAATCTTGGTCTTAAATTGTTGTTTATGAATTATGAACTCAGTTTTCTGTACGAAAAACTTTTTCTGATCAACTTCTCAGTTAATTCCACACAAAAAACCAAATCATTCCGCTAAAATGTGTCATTTCTTTACTGTTCCCTCTGTCAGGAATTTTTTTCAAATGGAATATAATGAGTGGTTGCATTGTAGGTACGTATCGCTATAACTGGGGCCTTACCCACCTTAAATGTCGACGAAAAGAAAGCAACACGAATGAAACAACTTGACACACGAATCCCATCGGCCCATTTCCAAACTTTTCCCAATTAAAGCCCCAGAACCACGGGTAAAAAGGATCCTAAGTCCCGAACCAGAACATAAGCAATCACTATGCCAAGTTTCATCAAAATCCGTCCAGTAGTTTCCGCGTGATACATGGTCCATTCTACAGTTTTATTATATGTGGAGAAGAGAATTGAATAGATAGAGATGAGCTCGACCTTTAAAAAGATTTGGACGGATGATTATAAACACAAGCTGCTCATGTGAAAGGTTAGGTTAGGCTAGGTCGAAGTGGCGGCTAGCAAGAGCCGACCTTTAAAAACCAGTTGCGGTCCATTTTGATATGTGAATTGGGCTTCTTACGGTCCATATTCTACCAAAAGCCTCGTTAAATCATTTTAAAAGAAGAGCGCCGGACATACCTCTAGAAAAAGCGAAGGCTAGTCTTCACCTCTCCACCTATCAAACCACCTCCATGTATATTAAAGGGAACAATTTAAAATGAAGGCCAATCTAAGGTGGTCAAACATCACCGGGCACAAAGTGTCAATGGCACTTTGGGCGCAATTCAACAGTGAGATATCTAAGGAAATTCCAAAACTAGGTAGGGAACAATTAAGAACACTGGTAGGAATACTATCAGGTCACTGCCTTTTAAGGCCCTTTTGGTGCCTAGTGCCGTATGAGACCTTTTTATGTCATACCCCTTTTTACCTAACCTAAGTTAGTCTTAACCTTATTTTTGCCCATACCGCTATTTGAGTCTTTGAAGCATACCTACGCCACTTAAGGGTTGCCCCTTCGAAAAAAAAACCTAGCTTGCAATAGATTTGCAGCTATAGCTAAGAGAATGAAAGGTAGTTTTATATTTGGCAAGTTCATCCGTTCCGTCATCTTCTTTAGATTCAAGTGGCAGTCTTGGGCTATGTTAAGGCTGATTTGTCGAGTTTCTCTATTCTTTCCTTTTAGCACACCTCCTCGTACCCTGTCAATAGTTTTTGACCCGCAGCTGCATAAAGATAATAATTTATCCTTTCAAGGAATTGGGACTTGGAAGTCAAACAGTAACTTGGGAAAGTAGGTACATAACCTATGATGTAGTCTTATAGCCTTTCTTCAGCCTTAACTTCAAAGTTTTGTAGTCCACAATCTATGGTTTCATATGGAAAATTGCGTGAACGTATACGTTAAGTATACCTTTGACTCCAAAGGTTTTGAAAAGTTAACGAAACTATTTCTTTCGAGGGTTCATATCGTTCTTTCATAGCCCGTCAACTTTTCAACTTATCAGACTCGCACTATCACAACTTCCCAAAAAAATACATCGATTGGACTTTCAAAACAAAAGATGCCCCTAGCCCTCTCCTCACTTTGTAAAGGTAATTTTCCCCTCAATTTCTCCCAAAAATACGAGCATCAACGCAGCGTAAACAGCGGCAGAACAAATTTATTTATGTAGGCAGCAACATTGGAAGCATAATTTCATTTTGTCAAAATTTACGGGAAACGATTATTGAAATTTATATTAGCCCGGGATTAAAAATGCTCATCACGTAGTGCTATGCCAACAGCGTTGAAGGCACGTCGTCCTTTGTCCTAAATCGGCTATACTTAAGGGCGCATAGCCCATTACGACGATTGAATATGATTTTAATAAATTTCCAAGGCGAACTTCTGCAATATCTAATCACTTCCACCTACAACTTTATAACCAGACGCAACATTTTTGTATAAACACTGCGCTCTAATGCCGCAACACAACATTTAACGGCGAAAATCAATAAAGCCCGATCAACTTTCATGTGCCCTACAAATCTGTGACTGACAGGCCGACGACGATGACGATGATGACGATGACGACGATGACATGCAGTTTTGTTACCGTCGCTGCTCACAAAAAAAAGAAAACTCTGCTTTCCATAGCCAGTCCTCGTCGAATTGGTAAACAGGGAGCATGTACGGCAATTATTCATCCAGTATCAACAACCTTGCTATTGTTTCCTCTTCGTGTGTGAGTGTGAGTGTGTGCAGAATTTGGGAGGAACATTTTTAAAAAACGCGCGCTCAATTCATAAATTGCATAAGGATAATAACTTGATATCCTTTTGGCTGTAGAGTTTCTCTCGCTCTGCATATGTGTGGCGGTGTCGAGTGTCCCTAATATGTCATCGCGAGAATATACCGCAACGATGACGACGACGACGAGGACGAGGAGGCCTATATAGAGCAACGGATTTTAATGACCGAGCGCGAAAGTGCAAAACGGTGCGCTGCTATTATTCATTTTCAGCGACGGCGGCGGCGACGGCGGCACCCAGAACAGCATCCCATGGTCAACCAACTTTTGCACAGTGATCCTGGCGGCATGCAAAAACCCACCAACCAGCACTGCCATTCTTCATAAGCAAACAATAGCCAGAGGGGGCACCGCCACGCCACCGATACCGATACGGATACCAAACTCGAACAGCGACTATAGAGATGGGTGAGGGGGAATCCTTTGCCATGGCGATGCTGTTGAATGGCTTAATGATAATGACTGACAGAGAATGACGGAACCACTTTTCTAGCTTATTTTCTTGTCATATTTTATTGACTCGATGTGGTTTCGGTTTGGCGCGCTAAATCTTTTGTTTTATATTTTTTTGATGGGTGGTTCTGTGTTCTGATGGTTGGGTGTGCGAGGTGCGCGGTGCGCGACAGCCCCAGCAAGACCCTCCGCAAGTTTATTTATGTTCTCTATTCAAGTTCGATGTTCGATTTTATTGATTTTCTGCGAGCTGCGGTGACAGAGAATGATTGAGCGAAACAAATTTTATTTTTAGTCGACGTGACGAAACTATATTTTTGGTTTCTGGCGGACATGTGCTTTTGGTTGTTTTGCCAAAGGATGAGGCCGCGGTAGGTATAGGTATTTTGAAATTAGAGAAGCGATTTTAGGAGGTTGGTACATACCACTGACATGGCAAAGTATATGAATTTAAAAGGGTGAGTATGCAGATCAACTGGAGAACTTAAAGAGAAGGTTTCTTCGTTGCTTTCCTTGTCCTTGGAAGGAAGTGAAAAATGGGCTTAAGTGTTGAGAAGCTTATGAAATCAGTATTCAAAAATTCACAAGCGGAACTTGTGATGAGGTAAGAATTTGGAGAATTTGGAACCACTTAAGGGCAGTATGTTCAAACTTTTGCTCAAGTCTCATATTAGAACAGAAGGAAAGCCGCAGATTTTATACAAATGCCGATCATAATTTTCAACATTCGGCATGTAAATTGTGTTATCGGTGGCTGTGTTCTAAAAGTTGCATCTACCTAGTCGGTGCTAAGCGCCGATGCAAAAAAGTCGAGCATATAGTTCAGGACCTTCAAAAACCTGCCCTGAAGTCGGTTTTTTCAGTTCACCGGAGCGATGCAAATGACACAAGTCTCTGACTAAAAAACGGATGTATATGTATATATGAAGTCTGGTATTCCCCATTTCAAGGAAGATTTTCGCGCTTAAACAGTGGCTGGCTTTAAAGCCGTTCGTGAAAATTCAGTTCGATCGCATCCTTTCCGTTTCTAGTTTCAATTTAAACCGTAGTCTTGAATAGAATGAGTACATAAAATGCAACTAGAACAGTATCCACAGGTTTCAGGTTTTATTCATCTTCTCGCAGGTATAGATGTCCTTCTTTTTTTTAAGTTGGACATTTTAAAGCACTTTCCTATATGGATTTGCTTTTCACAGACGTTGACAACCTATTCGCCCCAGCATCGAGACGAACCACCAAAGGTTGCGAGCCACTCAAAACCAGACCTGGTTGGTTGGTTGTTTTAGGTGGTTGCTTTCCCTCCGTCATGATGAGGAAAAAAACACAAGTAGCGCTTAAGCGCCGTTTTGAAACCACAACTAGTAGAACCTGGAGGTAGAAAGGGTGACGTATGTTATGGTAGCTCATAACCAGCCTGAGGAGTTAAAAAATTTGATGATGTTGTTGAAATGGATGCCCCAGATGGCAGATAGATCGTCAAAGAAAGGACTACCCAGGGCACTGTATCTTGTTTTAGCTAGAGCCGGTATTCGCGCAAAGAAGGTGGAACACTGTTTCACTCTTGTTAGTGTCAGCGCAGCTGCGACAGTGGGTGTTGTGGGGGAAGCCTAGCTTCGCTGCATGAGTTCCTAGAGGCCAGTGGCCAGGAGATCTAATTATGTAAAGTGATAGATGCTACCTATGTCTACACTTGGGAAAAAGTTAACCGAAGACGCCAAGACGCTACATCGCAAAATAAGGCAACGTGATTAAAATTTGGAGGAAACTTTGTGTAAAAATTCAGGAGCCTGCAATGGTTTCCGATGCGATTTAAATGAACAGTCTCTCGATTAAACTATATCTTTTTTTTTATTTTGTATCAAGACAGTTGCTTCTTCGGAACACAGACTTTTAAAAATAGCAAGGGAAACCTATATAGTCACCGAAGGCGAGGTTAGGGATAGCACACGTGTTTAAATAGAGAGAACGTAACTTGTCAAAAACGAACTTTGAAAGTAGCTTCTCCGGAGGCATGTTTATAAAAGTCCTCAACTAACAGAAATTTCAGTGTAAAACTATCATTTTTATCAGCAATTCTTTATAGCCACTGCTGTTAAAGCTTTAATAAGTTCGTCGTCAAGAAAACAAATTTTACGGCCGCTCAAAAGGCATCTCTAGGTGGTGTTATATAGCAAGATGGGAACCCATTTCTATCCACCGCTCTTTATACAATAGACAAGCTTAGCTAAAGAAGGTTTGCTGACAATAAGGTAAACGGCTCTTATCATGGCTTTCAGTGGAGCTCTTCAAACACATTGGCTGTTTAATGTGAGCACCAGAACATCCAGCAAGTGTGTGCGAAGTAAAAGAAAGCATGACTGGGCAACTGGACTATCAGCTCCATCTTGCCCATCTACAAAAATGGTGATTCTTTCTCTTGTAAGAACTATCTATATCCACTGTCCGTGTCCATATTAGGCATTTTCGCGCTTAAGACCCTAACCAACATAGCAACTGTGTAAATATTTAAAATGGTTCTGCAATAAGCCATTTGGCAGGCACGGGTATGGACTTTGGCTCGGGAAATCTACCGTAGACCAAATTTGTACATATGCTTCGGCAAAATCGGAAAAGAGCCTACGATTTTTCAAGTCATAATTCACATCTACCCTTTTTAATGATTTTCAACAGTCGAGAGCTCTTTTCGATGATGAAATGTCTGGAGAAAAACGGTTATGGTTATCGTGAACTTGTCGATTTAAGTAACCAAGTGACCGACATTTTATCTAAGGTTATGCATGCATATACCAAGTATGCCATTGTCAGCTCCAAGCAATTGTTGACCTTTAACTTGACAGATTAATTGGGGTGTGGAGAATCGCTAAACGATATTTTTATAAATGCTGTAGGGTAGGCTGTAGGTTCTTTCGATGGTCGCCTCAAATACCTGATTGACTATGTTTGCGATTTTTACTTTAAAAATATATGTGTGACTTTAACCGACGGCATAATGATTCAAAGAACAATTTTCTTCCATTCTAGCTAGTGCAACATGTTTTACATTTTTTGGCGTCACTCACTGGCTGTTACTTTACCTAACTAATAATACCAACATATGTTGTTTACAACGTTTTAGAGCGCAACTAACTTTTTCCTGTAGTTATTACTTTTTTTTGCAAAGGTTAGACGACAACTTAATCCGGATTCCACACATCGAAAACCGGCTCTGTTCCGTAGATAACCGACAAATATTTATTTTCGCTGCGCAAAAATTATTTAGTCCTTTTGAGTTTCGTGTGTCGGAATATATGCCTATCGCGGTACCAATGATCATATTAAGTACCTAAACCTTCCTAGGTGACTGGACTTGGCAACGAACGTTACAAAAAAAAAAAAAAAAAAAACTCTACGAGCAGTAGGTGCCTACATCGACATCTAAGTAATTGGTCAGAAAAGGTCTTATCAGTTATTTAAGAAGGCTACGAAGTTTAGAACGAAATGGACACAGGACTACGGTTCAGAGAATCTTCTAAACTCCAACGCTGTAAAAGAAGAACCCGCCTTAGATAGTTAGTACAATTGGAATACATTTTCAAACAATTTGAAGCTCAGAAATGAAGTCAGTAAGTAAAATACTACGAAGAGACGTATTGGTTATGCCTAATGCTCCAAGACTGCTCCCGACTGGTAGCGCCACCTAAGTTAATATGAAAGTAGAACAAAATTCGTTTATCTGTCGCCCGTGACGCTCAACAAATTTAAGACGAAGCTTAAAAAGTCGCTATAGCACATTTCTTTTACAATAGTGCTATACATACGGAAGCGATCGTCTCGGTATATAGGTAGTCTGTAACGAAAGACCTCTTCATTCGAGTGGTAACAGTTTGAGACTGCATTTACAGAGTTATTCTACTCAAATACTTATCTTGCGCCAATAACTGCTTCCGATAAAAGATTAGCCATGAGAAAACAGAAACATGCTACCCCAACCTTGCGTTGGAATTACAGCTAGGTATTTCGACCTACGAAAATAGTTTACATCAGACTTCTTGAAAAAATTGTTCGAATAGTTAAATTCTGAAAATCAATTCTTTTCCTTTAATTCGCTTTTCCGTCAGCTAACCAAAAGCCTACATATATACCATTTACGCCTAAAAAGGTCACTAGGCTGCGCCAATTCTTAAATAAAACAAAGAGGTTGACAAACAAAGTGCTAGTTATTGTTGCTTCCAAAAATGTTTATGTCCCTCGAGTCATCTGCTTCTTAGCTTGTCTTGCCGTGATTCGGTTTCATACAAAAACCGATTGAATGTCGAATCCTTCCGATAGTTTTCCTTTACTTTCGCCCACCCGATGCCTTAAGTTAGATTTTCCATTTCTTCCGCTAGCGGAACCATCGTCCGTTCCAATTGAGTCATTGGATCTCACTCAGAAGAACAACGCAGTACAGGAAGACCTCACCTTAACACAAGTAGAAGGCAATTTCTACCGACTTGTGTTGCGAAACTGACGACAGTTAGAAAAGGAGCGGCTTAGAGACTTATAAATTGAGGTCCAAATTCACACTGAATTGTAGCACCAGCTCAAAAAGAAGAAGTCTTCATAAGAAATAGTTTTTCTCAAGTAGCTTCATTTGAATTCAAACGGCCTACAGCTGTGATGACCTCAAAAGTCTCATACCTACTTCCAGTTTAACAGACTGCCAATCATCAAGTAAGTTGGCTCCAAAATCCCCCTTTCCTCACTAAGGATAACAGAATTAAAAATCTCAAGCTGCGTTCCTCCATCGAAAAGTCACTTCAAATTTTACAAAACCAATAAACGCAGCTTTGATAATCGCACTCGCATAACCATTAACCAACTTCCAAATCTCTTATTAACAATAATTATTATTAAAATACGCTCAACGATCCCCATCGCATCCAATAACTCATGTAATTCCGCATCCTCCGCCAAAAAATATCTTAAATCGTTATCGCGGATTTATGCAGAGGTACGGCCAATAAAAAGACTGCGAGAAAAAAAAATCAGAACCACAGCAGATTTCAAATTTTACGAGTTCCTTTAAAAATTTGACATTTATTTGAAATTAAATTTAATTGCAGTCTCAGCCCCGCCGCGCCGCAGCAAGGAAATACGACGACGCTCTCGAAATCCATTGTTCGGCTGTGTACGCCGATACTTTCATCTGTGTGTTAATTATGGCCGAGCATAAATCTCGTTTTATTGGCCTGCTCCGACTCCGAGATCGGAGTCCTTTTTCGTTCACCGTGACAAACAAGAAACAACTCAACTTCCACTCAGTGAGGCTGCTATAAAAATTCATTCCGCCATAATTGGGAGGGGAAATTTACCCCTCAAGGATGGAAATGAATTTCCAAAGGGGGCACACACATTGAACAGAGACAAGCCGATGAGGTGCGACTTCCCCATGCATTGAGTGGCATAGCGCTGCTGGTCTCCCTTCAACGCATCTGCGAGAATATTCCCCTGCAGGAGAAGGAGGACAAATAAAACCAACTGCACTAACCCATTACGAAAATTGTAATGGCCGAGAAAGTGAAATAGACATATGGTGGAAGGGCTTAATGTAACAAGGTCGGCGATAAATCATTTCGAGTAATTCGCTCTGTCTCGCTTTGTCTGGTGTGGTTGCGCCGCTATGAATGCTCTCGGCTGTGTTACGCGAGTTGCACTTGCTGAGGGGGTTTTGGTTTTTGTACTCTTCTTGGTACACGGGTAACGGGTGGGTAAGTAAGCGAGAGGGATGCTATTCTGATCTGCGACTTTGACAAAATGGTCCACAATGGAGTTGTGTGCGGAATTGGCTCTGTGCATGCATCGAGCGGGTGATTGATTTGCGTAAACATAGCAATTGAGCAACATGTTGCGGGGAGCTTGCGACTATGGACTTGGACACATGGGTGGTGGTTTTTATTAAGATTTCTTTTGCGTTGTCAGAGAGGTTAACCTCGTGCGAATTGTCGGCAGTTAAATCATTTTTATGGTGTCAAGGAAGGTATCTCTGCCAATGGAGATGTATTTTGGATGGAAACGCGCGTATTGAGAAGCGAATGCAACTGGAGTTATACCTACTAATGGGGTCGAAAGAGCGGCTGAATGTGGCCTACCTAGAGATTGGTCGGCTTTATCTTAACATTTTAGTTTTTGTCAATTTCTTGCGTAACTGCAAACTAAAATGCAACGCATATGTTGTATAGGTTACCATCTACCTATATTTTCCTTGAGTACCTAATCTTTTAGTACTCAATATGTGAAAAGGCAATTTTAATCTAATCTAGGTAGGTTCCATGTTTACTCTCATCCGGTCAAGTTTTTTCAACATCCAATCGCTTTTTGTAGTCCTGCCGGACAGAGCCTCAGTTTAGAATTCGCCTCTTTGGTTGCACTTGCGTCATTTATTCGAATGGTGCATCAATTCTGAATCACTACTTAAATTCAGAGAACTTCATCAACGATTCTGGCGATAGCTTGCTTCTTTGCACAGCTAAAATCGCAGTGTCATTTACTATGCGATTTTTGAAACATATTTCCACTGACTTTTAGTGTTGCTCAAGTACGTATATCGGCGATAACGCGGCGAATGTCGTCCTCCAAGCGGTCAATCGTTTCGAGCTTATTGGCGTGGACTAGCGACTTCAGATATCCCCACAGAAAATAGTCAGGCGGCATTAAATCGCACGATATTGGAGGCCAATTCACGAATTCGCAATGTGAAAATATGCGGCTCCCAACGTTTCCTTCAATAAATCAATTGTGGCACGAACTTTCCGACCTGTTGCGCCGTCTTATTGAAACCACTGCTCCTGTGCATCATGGTTGTTTAATTTATGAAAGAAAAAGTCAGTAATCGTGGCTCTATAGCGTTCTGGCCAGCATCGTTTTTAAAGAAGTACGGACCAATTATTCCACTAACCCATAAAGCACACCAAACAGTCAGTTTTTGTGGATGTAGCGGTGTCTCAACATACAGTTAAGGATTATCATCACTCCAAATACGGCAGTTTTGTTTATTGACGTTTCCATTCAACCAAAATTGAGCTTCATCGCTAAACAAAATTCGCTTATGAAAATTGGGCAATCTTGTTTTGGGCCCGTTTATACTGATTCTACGCCTTGCTAGGTTTTCCTGTGGCTTCAATTCTTGCACGAGTTGGATTTTGTAAGCCGCAAACCAAGATCTCTTCGCAAAATCTTACATAAAGTGGATGGAAACATATCTAATTCGTGTGCACGATGGCGGATAGACTGATTCAGGTTTTCCTCTACGCTACGCTCTACAGCTGCAAGGAGCAGAGATTCCCAGACTATTTTTTTTCGTAGACTACTTTCAAAATTAGTCTGGTTTCGGTGGACCCTCTGCTGCAAATTTTTTTACCCTATTCCCAAAACTCGTCAAAAAATGCGAAGATTAAATCTAACGATGGTAATTTGCGTCGCGTCTTAGTTCCAACTCTAAAATCTCGGAAACAGAAGTCGTATTTCGTTCCTTTTCACGTCTGAAGAAGCGTTGAGGGCGGCGCGGCGCGGTGCTTAGCAAGTCTCAACACGCGTTAAACTGAATATCGAATATGCAAGTTTTAACAAGTAACAGTCGTAAAATACACTATACTCACAAAAAAATTAAGGGACGTTTTTGGAAAAGGGAAATAATGCTAAACAAACAGACTGATCTTCTCCATATGCCAGCCTAACTGAAAAAATTGTTCAAAAATCTTCGTCACTTACAACTGGTGAACCCCCATTTCTTTTTCATGCCAAAGTAGACCCCTGTCGAGTCTTCCGTGGAATCCTGGACCTGGACCACTTTTGGAATCACTGACTTAGAGTAGATAAACGTGATGCGATGCGTATTTCGAACAGAACCATGATTTTCAGTCCGTCAGTCTATTCATGTTGAAATGCCAAACTAAAATCAAAATAAGTCACTTGACAGCTGACAAAAGGTCCGCCAGTTTAAATAGTGTTGCAAACTTAAAGTTCTACACCTCTAAAAAAACACCCCTAACCTTAAGAAGAGCCATTTACTGCCAACAGGAAAATGAAGGTTTTTTAAAGGATGTCCCACTTGCCATGAGACCACAAACCTAGCTTTAACATTTAGTAAAAAAATATCGCAGTTTGTTAACATTAAAAATGAAAAAAAATAAATAGTTGACGCAACAGGTCTGTGGGACCCTAGGCCTAGCTTCTCACAAAAATTCGTTTGTGAGTTTTTAATTTTTGGGACGAATGGAAGGGATCTACAATTTTACGCCAAGTCCAAAGTGATAATTGAAAAGCTCTTTTATGACAGTTTTACTCTCGGATGTTTGCCAGACGTTCGCGAGAGGTGGCGCAGTGGAAGAAAATCTTAAGATATAATTTTGTTCTTTCGGGAATCGAATCGGGGACCCCGCGCTTAGTAGTCCAACACCCTGCGTTTTTAAAACATGATAATGATAATTTTATGGTACTTGATTTAAATGTCTGCTTGATCGCAACTGTCCGCTCTAAGCGTTAAATGCTCTCTTATAAGTATCTCTAGTAAAACAAAAGCTGCCAATTCAAAAATTCAGCAACCCAACCGTCAAAAGTGATGGCGGCCCCCACTGGCAGTGACTGACAATTCCACAATGACCTACAACCTGCGACTTGTCCCTCTCAAATCAGATTTATCTTAACATTAAAGAGCGCTGTAAATATTCATTTTACGACCTGTTTCACACTCCATCACTCGAGGGCGTCAAAGGACACCAATCACTTTCAACCGAACAAATTGTAAATCTTCCCAAGACAATAGGTCATCTGAGCGCGTACAGTTAATCGCCCTCTAACAAGCCTTAATAGCGGCAATGAGTAATAAAACAATTTCCCTCCGAAAATTATAACTTTCCCCCACTCGACGAGCGCAATAAAAGTGTCACTTTCACTTTTCCATACTAAGGGAAAAAAATTTTAAATTTTTACGATCGTACCCAAGGATTCAGATTCCCATTCCCATATACGACGACAAGCGGTCTGGTGCGGTCACTTGTTGCCCAATATTTTGGAATGGATTTCATTTGGGAATAAAACGTTTAATTTTATTGCTCAACGATTACGAGCGGCGTCTTTGCCCCGCATGCGCGCGTGGTCCATCTCCCTTTCCTTGGGTACATCGTAAATTATTTTCAGGCTCTAAGCCCAGGTGGATTGTGGTGTGCAAGGTGCACAATATACAATATCCCGATCGTGCAATGAGAGCTCGTTTGCAGCTAGATCATATATCATAGCTCACCGTATGTGGCGCACCCGCGGGAGTAATTTATTTGCCAAAGAATTTTCGACAGCAAGAGCAAAAAGTAGGATCGGCTGTAGGCTGCTACAATTTGTTGCCAATAAATTGTTGACAAATGTTATTTAGCGGCTTTGGGCGATCGCGTTGTAGGCGCAAGGTCGACCGGCTTATTAGATAAAATAAATTTGTTAACTAACTGCGAGTGGAGATAAATTTCAGTTATGAGGTAAATTAATACACTTGGCCGCCACTGTCATAAATATCGGTCTGGAAGTTGAAAGACACTTCTGACGGCGCTTTTATTTATGGCGGGGCTTATTGACGTTAGACCGTCGCTGTCACACTGTTTACCGATACCGGCACGAAAGGCGATATGGGAGTTGGGAATTATTTTGCACCAGTGGGTTTTTTTTTTAAATATCTTTCTAAAGCTCTGCGTGATTTACGAGCTTTAGTACTCCATAGAGGTTTACGACGGTATTCTGACTGATTGGTATTTTGGCTGCGTAATTGGTGATGGGAATCACCAGAGGAAGTTGACGCTGATCAAATGCCAGAAACTCCCATTTTCTTTTGGTTTTAGAATAGCACAAGTCCGATCCTCACTGATCCTCACTAATGACGAAAATTCATTCAACAGCGGTTGAAGACAATTTTTGTGTATAACATTTAGCAACTGATCTTCGCCAAACAATCGATGAGTCTAACTAGGGCTAAGTGATCTAGCACCATGTCGGTACAAAATGATCCAACTGGATGAAAACTGGTTTGGAAGGATTTACGAGCTCAAAGGAGTCTTAGCTCAAATGGACTAAGAAGATGTAATAGAATATAATTCAACCTGCTTCTCTTAGACCCTTCCACTCGTGATCACACTTTCTTCGGGCTTCATCTAGGTCTCATCTTTGTCTGTATCCCTTTTGGGCAGATCTGGAAGGGTCATTCAAAACAAATTGTACAACATTCGATCCCATTAAGCTGTAAAGAAAGTACCTTCTGCATAGGCTCTATAGCTTTGCTTGGTCACGGTCTTCAGAAAGATTGACTCTTGCACACTTTTTGGCCAAAATGACATGAACATAACTCTTCCCTCTAAGTCAAATATTTTTTCTAAATTATTGATATGGAAAAAATAAAGGAAAGAATAGCAACCACGAGTGCGTCACCAATATTCAAACGAACAGCTTTCGGCCCAACAAACCTAGTTATGATGGTCCGCTGACAGTCACCGCATACCACGGCTCATGATTTACACCAAACAGTGAGTCTTTCGCTGCTCTTGGGTTTCTATTGCTTCAAAAGCCATTCAGGCAAAAATGCGCCACGTCTCTCACTAAGCCTTGAATTTTTTTCAGATTTTGTAAATGTCATCAATGTATGGGAGTGAGCGGGCATAATTTTTAAAATTAAAACTCTGGTGCTATCCAAATATTTCAAGGGTTTTGTTAAAGAATTCAAATAAATATCTAAGACTTCATTTTTGACAGGTTCGGTGGTGTTCCTATATCGGTCATTTTGAATAAATGTGACTACTCCAACAAGATTCGACACAAGCTGTTAAGACTTGTTGTGGTTCTGTATATAGCTAAGCCCTCTAAACGCTATAAAAGTCAATGAAAAGGTGGGTTTGTGTCGACTGAGAGTTCTCGAGCATTTTCCAAGAGTGAATATTTGATCGATGATGGAACTTTTCCAGTCTAAGACCTCACTGATGGCGATCGGCTTCAAAAAGGCTGACAAAAATTACATTCAGCATGAATTAGAAAGAACAGTTCACGCACTGATCCTTTTAAAGAAATGGAACAGTCCTGTTTTAACACCAGTCCCATTATGATGCAGTTTTGAAAGACCTTAAAGACTCACTTTAACACTAAACTACAGATCAAGGTTTTACTTCAATTGGATCTTTTTTAACCCGTGATCGACCTACCATATTTAAATATCCGCAACCTACCTTTTGACAACCCCCATTCAGGTAGAAATTGGGTAGGCAGATGTCAGAATAAATCGAACCTTTTTATCATGAACTTGAACACATCAGAAAACGTCAACTTGATGGCATAACTTTTATGGTATGATTTGGAAGTTGAATTACAAAATTTCCATTTAATATGATTCAACAAGCGAAGAGTGGACCGTTCAGAGAAGCAGCTTGAGGACCTCAAGTAGTCTGAATCAGTCTGGGATCAGAAGATTACTCCTGAAAGGTCGTGAAAGCTGTAAATAGGCAGGTAAGTCATGTCGGCTTCAACAGAGATGACTAAAAGCCTACCGATTACGCAGTAACGTACAGAATATGGTGTGTCCAAGAGTGACCAAGTCATGAGCGATGACTGACTTATTCCAACTCGAAACGTTCTTTCCACAACCCCTGCTGCTTCGCTTGTAATTGTTGCGTCTGAACCTAGGCCTCCGCATGGCTTATGTCTCAACTTGGGAAAATATTTGCCCATCACGTCAATTGGATTTAGGATTGCGAATTCCTTAAAAAAAACGACATAGGCTGTAATAAGATCTGTTACAAAAGCTTTCCAATTTTCAGTCTTGCGCGATTTGGAACTTTCTCAACTGCTCTTTAGGCTTACCACCGGGCCCAGTCAGTTTTAAATGAACTTTTAGAAAATCGCATCATTACACTTCAAGCTTCCTCTAAAGCTTCATAGTTGTAATTGTTGCCTTAAACGTATACTATATCTCATCACGGACCAAGGTAAGATGATCTCATCTTACTTAATTCAATATTTATGTAGCCCTCTAGTTCAAAATTTTGATTAGAGATGTTACAAAAGACCTGCTTGGCAAGTCCCAAACCTATCATTTTTGATCAAACTCGACCACGTGCGCTTATTTCATTCATTCAGCATCAAAATCTATGAATGTATAGGTATTTAGAACTTAACAAAAGTTCCCACTAGACATCGTGTATCTGGTGGCCCCTTAAAACTCTCAAAACTTTCCCGTCGGTATTGATCGGAACCAAGAGTGCTCTTGTAAGAGGTTTCAAAGCTTTGCCTATAGACCTCCAGTTGTCGTCGCACCATGTTTCCTAAATGTCATTCAAGGAGATAGTCTTCCCCAAGTCCAATATCACCGACCTTAAAGGCGAACTTACATCACGTTTAAAAAATTTCTCTAATCGCACATTCCAAAACTGACGTTTGACAGCTTGCAAAACGATAAAAGCCATTCCCATAATCCAGTTCTGAGTACAGACAGCAACCTCATTTGTTACAATAAAGTGTCTGGCATAGCCACGGTCGTTATAGTGGCTTTTCTAGGAATTTACGAGGTCTTAGCGAGCTTTTGGTTCACCTTTCTCCCTAAGTCGATTATGATTGAGCTAAGAGTCCCTCGAGGTGAACTCTGAAACGATGATTGAGCTAACTTTCTCATCCAAAAATTCACCATAAAAAATACTTAGTCAACATTCTTAACCTAGTGTCATCTTCCAAAAAGTAGTGCGTTCCCATTTACTCAATTGCCTCATTACCTAATCGCCATAATCTGAATGTACACTACGGCGCCATTAGCTGTCAAACACAAACAACAACTCACCCCAACCAAAGTCACCTTTCTACCTAAAATCGAGTCCCCCTTTCGCGACTTTTATCAAGTGAAATTGATCGAGTGTCACATGATAAATCAAAATCGAGTCGCTAAGTACCCATAATCCGAAAGCGACGTTAAAAATAATATAAATTAGGACAGCATTTTTTGTGTGTGGATTTCATCACACCTCGCACTGAAGAGGCCCACAGCTAGACGCCTCACACACATAAGCGAACTTTTGTTATCTGTCAAATGATGGAGCACGCACTCTTCCTAATTGATGGGATGGCAACAACTGTCAAAGGGAAAATCACCAACACGTACTGGTGGAAAAATTGACTACACCTCATTTGGGACAGTGACATCCCTGTGGCTCCGCATTTTGACGAATTTTCCAGATTTTGCGCAGCTCGTGCGCTGATTTCCGTCGTTGGATTCTCTCGAACCAACACCACACATTCCTTTCCAGGTACAGTATTCCACAAGAGAAGCTGTCACTACCCCTCAGCATCTCGAGGGAGAGAGAGTGTATCCTTCCAGGATGTTTGTGCGGCTTGGTGAAACATTTGTCGCCCATCTGCATTCAGCAGGACACTTTCTATTTTTGGCTTCCACTTTAATTTCTATAAAAGATTCACACTGCGACTGCAGTATGGGAAAACTCCAAACGCAGCAACAACAAAAGTGGATATGGCTGCGTAAATTGACTTCTGTCGTCACCGACAAAAAAAAGACGAAAATTCAAATGGTCCTCGCTGGTAGGTAGAAAGATTGTCAGCTTCCCTATACTTTCACTTTCACCCCATCGTGCAATGACATATAGGCCTACAGAGGGGTGGCTGCATAGTACCGAACAATCGACCTGCATTCCGGTGTGTAGTCCTTAAAATAGAAACAGAAAGGGACGACAGAGAATATGGGAAAGGCAAAACGTTTTGTCTAAAAACTAAAACCGAACCGATACGGCCGACAAATTTTTACGGCATTTTAATGAATTTGTAGTTTGTGTCGCGCAGTTGTGAGGCAATGAAAATTGTCCTTTTTTTGAGGTTTTATTTTTGTATGTGTGTGCCGATTGGAAAGTATGAAGAATGTGACGCAGGATGCCATAACAAGCAATTTAGTTTGTCAGTTGGAGAGGAAAACAAGGAAAATATTATTTTTATTTGAAAAACTGACTCCTGGAGGATGTCTTTTGTTCTACATTGTGAGACCTGTGAGGTAGAGAAGAGTCGCTTTGTGGAAATGAAAAGGTGCTCGGTTGTTACCTGTTGAGTAAGTCGTTGGTAGTATTTTGTGTTGTCGTTGGTAACTTGGATTTGAATTGGAATGAATAGCCCAGGTGATTGTTAAATGAAGAAGGATATACCTAAATCATGCAAGTTAAAGGGCTCGCTTATATACATGCACTACCCAATTGTTTTAGTTTAAAATTTTTCATTCACAATGGCTCTCTTACAAATATTTCACTATTGTGAACTACCGTGAATTAAAATTTGAGACTGCAATTTTTTATAAGCCGCTTGGAGAGTGGTGCGTTTAAAATTCGGGATTTAGGTAATCAGATTCGATTTTAGGTCACAATAGCTATTTTTGCATCGATAATCATTCCATTGTGAATGAGATGTACACGAAAACCGATCTCACAAAGCACTGTACTAACAACCTTTTTTTGTAGCTCATTTTAAATTCTCCGAGCAATCACTGACGAAATTCCATATCAAACCTTAAATGGCTATTGTGACTTTCAATAAAGTTAAGGTATATGTTAGATTTTAAAGACATTTCCAAGACTTTTCGGTCCTAATACCTGGCGAACTATTTGGCATAAATGTTTTTTGTTATTTTTTAAGGAGAACGTTGAAAGTTACCGCATAACAGAGTTTGAAGCGTTCCCCTTTACCTAACAATACACTTTGATGACTATTGAAGAAATATTTTTATCATCAACCCCCCAATAAAGGGGGGGCAAGACTATCATGTAGTAACAGCATCGATCACTGACTGAAAACAGAAAGGACCACGATACCCAAAGAGACGTTAATGTATATATTTTTAGGAACTTTTCAAATTGACCCCTCCTAAGGGGTTCCATGGACAGGAAACATAAACCTTCTTTTAAGTTCTAAAAATTTCGCATCAAATCACATTAGGAAGCTAAAGCAATAAATTCATTTTAGTGAAACAGGATCAATTAATTGAAAAATAAACAAAAATGTCTGCGCTTCAAGGGGGGTTCACACTACATATTTTAAGTAAATGATATAAAAAATCATCTTACGATTCAAAGTCAGGAACCCTCAAATGGAGGGGCAACATTCAAATAAGCTTAGGCGCATGTGATGAGTTCAAATTTTATACAATAGCCATTCAAGGCATATGGTCAACGAATGGTTTTCGAATATTTCAATGTGACCCCCTTTAAAGGGGGTAAGTTCAAATAGTTCACAAAAAATTGCATTGCAATTCATCAGAATTTACGAATGTAAATTCTGATGAATCTGGGAGCAATCCAGTTTGCAATGTGCGTTTACAATGTGCGTTTGCTTTCAAAGAGAATGTCACTGAAGCTAAAAACCAAAGACTGATTCTGCCAAACGGACAAAAAGTAAGTAATGGGCGCAGGATGTTCATATAGGATAGGACCTTAGGCGAATGTAGCTTCCTTCAATGATTGTATGAATCTTTTTTACAAATGTTAAGTCGGTATAGAAGGAATGTCCGGTTCATGTTAAACGTATGTCCCCAACTCGTATGTTTACACGTAACATGGAATCCTTTGCATTAGGTAAGTCCTTATAGATATAGACCGATGTCCCTCCGCTCCTCTATGATTATTGCCTTTGACTACTCAGAGTCGGTATCGAAAGATTGAGAGTTTGGGAATGTCAAAACTCAAAAGGCATCCTTCATCCGCGACCCTTAAAGTGTTATTGGAAAAGAATAAATAAATTACTGGTAGGGAAGGGACCTGCAATTTTATACCGAATCCGAAGTGCAGATTTTAAAAGGGTTCTTAGGACAGTCATACTCTAGAAAGTTTGCCAGATATTCCGGGAGTTGAACCTGTAACCCAACGCTCCGTGAACTTTCTACAAGAAATCCACAGATGCACTTCAAAAATTATGAGTTCAAAAGTCCAGCCCTCATCAAATGAGCGTCAACTACCAGAAGTCTGGTACGAGTAAAGGCAGGCCTTCTCCGCGTAGGTCTGCCTTTACAGGTTATCACCTTTTTTAGAAGTGCAGCGTATAGCTGGATTATTGTGTTACTCTTGAAAATCGAGGTGATTCATCAGGACGTGTTTCCTCACCTTTGAAGACAGGAGTGCCTAGGACTTCCTAAAAACCACCGGACGGAATAAGTTGCTTTGCCAGCAGCCTGAGTCTGAGTCTGTAACAAAAATGGAGCCCCTTACAATGTTAACCCAACACTGGGCCAGGACAGATATTGTGGGCGCTAGCAAAAGCTTTTCATTAGGGGTTCTCATGGACTCTGGCCGATGCATTGCTGACCACGGTCGCTTTTCTAGAAGAGAGCTCATCTTCTTTACTACTCTACGTTTCTGAGCATTTGCCCCCGCGGAATCATCGTAAGGCATTACTTGGCATCTACATCATTACATCAGTATTGAGCCGACAGTTCCTGCAAGAAGTAGTCTCTTTTTCTGTTCCGTGCTACCGATGTTAATCATCAGCCTGGAAAGTGCAGTAACAGTTTTCGACGACTTTTGCTAGGTGGTATTTAAAGCTTAGACAAGTGTCAATAATCACACCTAGGTACTTAATAACTAGCTACTTCATGCTTAACTGGCTATAACTGACCAACTAAGTACAGTATCACTGCTGTCTCATTGGAGTGCCTTTCGACATCTTCTATGGTTTTTGCCACATGCTATGTCGTCTGCAAACCCGATAATTGACGCTTTCCTTGGAATCGGAAGGACCTGAGTTCCATCATCCATAACGTTCCACAGTAACGGACCTAGGACTGATCCATATGGATCCATTGTGTACTCTTTTATTCCCTCATCAGAATCATATAGCACAGGACTCTATTAGCAAAGTTATTCCTTACGCTACGGAGATATTCCGGTATACCGATCCGTTAAAGGCAGTTCATGATCCGATCCCAATTAAACGCAATTTTTACATCCAGGCTTATATCGGCTCAGTATTTTTTTGTGGCTCCTTTTCAACGCCTGCCCTCTATAGCGACTTGGGATCTCGTTATTGCCGCATTTGTGCGTCTTCTGTAGATCTTGACTTAAAGGCTTCCTGCTGTTTCAATTGATGGCTGGATCCTATTGTAAACTGGTTTGCTCAAGAATTTTACCAATCGTGTCTAGTAAACAAATGGGACAATAAGCGAGGACGCTTCGTTTGGATTCCCTTTACCTTTCGGCAGTAGGACAAGTCTTTGACGCTTCCAAGGCTTAGAAGACTGTCGTCAAACATTTCCAATAATAATTTGGGTCGTTTTTTGATTGCGACTTTTAGGACTCTTTTTGGAATACCATCCACTCCCGGAGCCTTTCTATCGCGCACCTTCTTTCATAGGCATTTGAATATTTCTACGGGTCTCATAGTAAGCGCATACATAAGCTAAGTCTTTGTCAAAATTAATCGGCCCTAGCGAGGTATCCGTCGGAACGGAAAATTCTCCGATTTCATACGATTCGGAGGTTTTTTGCTTCGAGGTATTCTTCGGAACATTTATTCGGAATATTTCTCCGACATTTTGTAACGCATATCGGCGAATTACGTTGAAGTGCGATGAAGTGCATTTTTTTCTTAAATTTTTGACAGCTAGGTTCCGATATCCTCCGACAAAAATTGATTGCGGAATTTGTTTACGATTTGGATTTGAGCCTCCGACAGAGTATGCGTTGCGGAGAATTTTCCGTTCCGACGGATACCTCGCTAGGGTAGAATAGCTTATTTTCAATTTTCGCCAAACTTATCCACTCTCTACTATTGGATTGCTTTCTCTCGCAATTTCTCTGTTATCGTCATTATTCACCGTCAAATGCAGCTTCCGCTTCTTACTATTGCCGTACCGCATGGACCAACACTAGTAAATAATACCGCAAGCAAGCAATTTGCTTGGCAGTGTGATTCCATTGCCGCTGGTAATCGAAGTCCATTAAAATCGTGCGCTTCCCCTTCGAATCGCAATAAAAGCAGCACCAATGTAAACAAATTGTAATTTCGCGCGCACGCGCGTGCGCATTCACAAATCAAAAAGTCAATTGCGATGCGAGGTCCCACCATAGCTGGTGCTCAGTTGCTCTCTCTCCCTCTGTCTCTCTGTCTCATTGGGAACAGGGATGGCATGACATTTGACAGTGTAAGCGTATATCCTGCGCATGCAGCGGTGGCCATATTGTTGCAATTTATGACAGCACTTTGCCGCTGGCACGCATGCGCATAATTAAACCGTTTTACGTGAATAAGTGCGCGAATCAAATGGCGTTGTTTTATCGCAGTCGCGCGCACACGCAGTCTCACTTCTCACAATGCGAACTAAAAGTTCGCGCCTGTGGGAAACAAATCATCATTATTATATAGGGGGCGCGCACAGTAATGGCGCTTTTATTGCGCATTTCGGGATAATTGTAAAAAGTGTTTATTTTTTTTGTTGCAGCACATTACAGCTGTTTACGAGTGGAAGAGAATTTTTTTGCGCGATCGTTAAAAAAGCGAAGACCGTCTTTATGGAAACAATTCGCCGCGCGAATAAATTTTATTACGGCTGTTTTCCGCGCAGTTTTATGTTCTGTTTATTTAAGTTAACTCGAATTTTTATTGTTTGTTTAGTGCGAGACCTAGAACCGAAAATTTGTTAAACACCGGTATGGGGGTCACAGTCAGACAGAGGGATGACTTTTATCGCTGTGTCCGATGTGGCGGCGAATTTCGTTCCGTGTTTTGCTTTTGGGTTTTACGAGGCGAGTCTTTAACTATTTGCGTTCGCAGATACGCTTGCGAGGGAATTTTATGCAAATCTGTTATTTATTTTATTGCCAGTAATATGAATATGGGTTCGGGATTAGTCGGTCCTTGATTGGGAGTGGATGAAGATCAATTCGCCGATCGAGTGTTTTATCGATTTCGATTGTTAATTGTGAGAAATGGAGGTTTTATGGCCGAGTTAAGTTTTTCGCAGAATAATCAAATGACACATATTTCATGTGGCGACGGATTTGCGGTGTCAACTTTGGGGAAATCGGTTCTAGGAAAAAGAATCAAGTCCCAAAATGGAAATGGTGGTAGATGGGCTTGATTTTTCAGAAGAATGTTTCAACAACTAATCTGTACAGCTTTATACGTCGATAGGAAGCAATTATTGACGTTTTTTTGTACAGACTGCATAATTTAGCTCACTTCGACGGTCCAAAATTTGATCAGTATCTATATTGAATGACTTCAATAATTCCGCTAGTTGACTAGATGTCTTCAAGAGCCTAACAAACAAAGTGAAAACTCTTACAAATGCATGTCAAAAATGACCACGAATGGTCACTGGCCAGAAACTTGGAACCCTGTTATAAAAAAATGTGTAACCATTATAAACGACGACCGCAGTATGCTGGGTGCTTCCCTTTAACTTGAACCCTCCGAAAAATCGATACCAGAAATGCCCAAATTCAAATAAGATATGTAGGTAGGAACAAACCACACATTTTCTGGACACATTGTTATGAGCTCTGATGAGGGCTTTGGTAAGGAATTTAGTGTAAACAAATCTACCTCAAAAGACCAAAATAGAGTTCCGACTATAGTTCTCAAGTGAAGGCCAAAAACAAATTTTGAACTTTTTTATGAACAATTCCTACTAGTTTCAGAAAACCCAAAATTGTTTGAATTTACTCTTCTGACGTTTAATCAGAATAATAGTAACCAAAGTGCTAAGGTTTATATTAGTTCCGATTGATGTTTTAAAAACTGGTCAGAAATTTTGTTAGGTACAGTTAAATATTTTACTGTCATTAAAAAGTAGATATTTTTTATAAAGTTTCTATGAGTTATGTAAAGAACCAAGTTGGTTTTCTTAAAAGTGCATATGAAAATAGTGCCCGTAATTCCCAAAAAGTTAAATCTAGATTTTGTCAGAATTGCCATACGTTCTGATTGAAGTTCTGATTAACGTAGGTACCGTACAAATTATAAAATAAGTTTTTTATGAGTATTAAATGAGTATTTTAAACCGCACAAACTACTACCTAATGCATAATTTAATCATCAAAGTATTGTTAAAATCCAAAATCCAAAACCACCAAAAATTAGAACCGAATTAAAAATTACTTCATTGTCAATACAATTTAGGAAAACACTTCCAATAGAAGAACTAAACAACAAATTCTGGTACACAGCCCAATCTTGGTATATCTCAAAAAATTTTAATGAACAAAATATTCAAAACATTGCTCCGTGGAGTTGACATGAGTTCTAACAAGAATTTTGTTCAAAATGTTCAAAAATGTTCAAAAACGTAATTGGTAGGTATAAATTAAAACTTGGAAATTTTTTTAGAAATTTGTCAAGTACTTCAACCAATAAAACAAGTTAATTCAAAAAGTTTTTAGCTTGGTAAGTAACATCCACCAACTCATAAGTCAAATCCAAATCGATACCCAAAATCTATTCATCGATTTCAAAGCCGCATACGACAGCATTTATAGAGACGAACTATACAGAGCCATATCTAGTTTTGTATACCGCCCAAACTCGTCCGTCTGTGTAGGATGAAGATGGAGAATTCCTGCTGCTCCATCAGGGTCGGAAACGACCTCACCGACACATTCGATACCAAAAATGGAATTATGCAAGGCGATGCACTGTCATGTGACTTCTTTAATTTGATTCTTGAAAGGATTGTGCAAAACTCCCGAGCCAACACCAGAGGCATAATCTTCCAACAAAACCGGTGCAACTACTAGAATACGCCTACAATATTGACATCATTGGTAGGACTCAACGTGATGTCACAGCCACGTTTGCTAGTTAAAAAAAAAGAAAGCGGCAAAAATGGGTTTAGTTATGAAGGCGAAGATTCAACCAAGAACTATACGAGCTGTACAGCGACATACCCGTAGTCAAAAAACTCCTTCTCATTGGACGTTTAAGATGGCTAGGGCATGAAGAACGATTGAACGCCAATACTCCGGCTCGCAGAGTCTTTGATTCCCAGTCAGACGTCGGACGCAGTAGAGGAAGACCACGTATTAAGTGGAGCTCACAAGTAGAAACCGACCTAATCTAACTTGGAGTGCGCAACTGGAGGCAGTTAGCTAAGGACCATGTTGATTGGAGAGGCATGTTGGTTGAGGCCCAGGTTCATTCCGGACTGCAGCGCCACTTAAGTTAGTAAGTAGGTCGCACTGAAACGGATATACGTACGAGCGGAAAACATTCCACTTCTTCTGGGTCCAGTCGGGTAAAAATGTTTACATGCCAATTTTCTAACATTTCATCGAAAAAGGTTGAACTTAAGCAAAACTCAATAATTCTAACAGAAAACTGATCGAAAAATTCGTAACTGCACTAAAAACTTTCTTAACCCAAATCCACATTGCTGATGTATTTTTCCCTATGAGTTCTGTTCGGAGTTCCATAAGTTCTCGGCAAATTTCCCAAAAAATACTTTTGAAAAATCTACGGAACTAAAATAAGCAAAAATGTTGAAACTACACCAAAGGTGCCGTGACATAAGGCCAAGCGACATAAGACCAAATCTCGAAATTGGGTAGAAATGCTAGAATTTGGCCTTATGTCACTCTCACAAAGCGACATAGGGCCAAATTTCGAGATTTGGCCTTATGACGCTTGACCTTATGTCACGGCACCACATCAAATGTTACAACATTTGCTTTAAAAAACTGTCATGAGTTCTATTAAATACCAGCTCAACTCCATCTCTATAAAGGAAAAGCAAATAGACTCTAATAAGTCAAGCCATACCATAAGAGCTCTCATAAACTCAGGAATCTGATCAACAAAAATGCAAGTTGACAAATATTGTATCAAAGATAGCTATAGAGATGAATCGAAAGTGCAACATGTTGTTCCGGAGACATCTCATAAGTTTTTTTCAAAATACCATAGGTATAAACTGATCGAAAAATATATGTTTCGAATACGTAGTCAAAAACAAAAGTCGGAAAAGTAAAGGCTAAGCTACTGGGCTCAGTGGGTAACAACTTTTAACTTTAACTAAAGGGTTTTCCAATAAGAGGTGTTATTTTGAATAACCCGCTATTTCGGTAGCTGTCACTTTTGAAGCTGTTATTTTTTGACATTTGACAAGGAGAAATTACGCCATTACTAAAAATGGAACGATACACGCTTCAACAACGCATTGAAACTATAAAAATTCACTACAAAAATGGTGAACATTTTGGTCGTCGTGAAGCACCTTGTCGGACCGCAATACAGAAATTGGTGGAAAAATTCGAGCTGTTGGGACAAGTGATGTGAAGAATAAAACCCGTGCACGTCGCTTAAGAACGACTGAGAATATTGCTGCTGTAGGCCAAAGTGTTGAAGAAACCCAGATTTGTCCATTCCTCATTGTTCTTTGGAATTGGGCATGCTTACTGATTTTTACGGCCGATAGTAATGATCTGGACAACGTTTACTTTCAACAAGACGGCACTTCGTACAACAACGAAACCATTGATCTTTTACGGAAAAAGTTTCCGGACCATGTTATCTCTCGAAGAAGTGATCACAATTTGCCACAGAGATCTTGTGATTTAACACCTTGCGACTTCTTCCTTTGGGGCCACGTGAAAAATAAGGTCTACGCCAACAGCCCAGCGTCGATTCAAGTCCTCAAAGATGGAATTCGTGAGTCTATCGAGGACAAAGGGCAGCCACTTTGCGATGTTGTTATTGAAAATGTCGTGAAAAGGAAATGGTCCTGGAAGCGTGGTCGTGGTGGCCATTTGGCTGATGTTGTTTTTCATTATTAACTGCATTCCTTCCTCTTTATTATGAAATAAATTTCCGATCATTTATCTCAAAAAATTACATTTTTCTTTGAGCATCAAAAAAACACCTCTTATTGGAAAACCCTTTAGTATGCCTTTCGACACAGTAATGAAAGTACCAAATGGTGCCCTTGTTGTTGGAGAACGTTCTGGCTTCAGTTCATATTATTGTCTTCGATTATGTAAAGCAGTTCTAAGCTAGGACGAGTGGAGAAGGTTTCCAAGATCGAGGCAAGCAGCACATTGAAAGAGAGGACCTATTTTTGCCAAACCTATCGATATTTTTTGGCCCTCTTTTAAGAAACTCCATAAGTATTGTGAGAGTGATCACCTCAAAACCGCACATGCTTACAAATTTGCATTTGCGAAGTTTATGCTTTCGTCTCCACTGACAAATCCACTACTGACAGTCTGTTGGCAGTTTAAAATTATTCCAAATACTCACAACTTCCTGTATAAAGTACCCCACTTCAGATGGCCTATATCTTTTCAATATCCATCGGCACGAAGTGCAAATCCAAAACAAACCGATTACACCCTTGGAAAACAAAACAAACTGCAAGTGCTTATTGGAATCCTAATCTAGTCTAGTCCGTATACAACGCAGCGCTTTCCATATCGCTTCAGCGCTAATCCCTAGAATCAATTTCTAAAGAGCGCCCAATTAATCACCAAACTAATTCCCTTCGAGTTCAGAGTGCTCAACAAATTCTCACCCCATCCATATAGCTATACCTGAATGTGACGCTTTCTCAGTGCTGCACTTCAAACAGCTGTAGCGACGCAGAAAAAAAAATCAATAACCATAAAAGCCCAACACCGATGATAGTTCAATGGTGCAATAAACCTCCAATATATGCCCCCATAATCCACCGCGGACTAGAGAGATCCCTCGCCGAAATACCGCGTCGTAGTCATCGTCGGTGGCGGCGGCGGCGGCAACTCACTGACAAGCTGTCAATTTCCCAGCGAGCGCTGTGTGCCATGCCCCTGCCCACATTAGCCCCAATGGAGCGCACTCGATGATTCCCCATCATCAGCAATGATGATGACGACGATGACGACGACGACGACGATGATTTTCTAATTTCGCCGGTGACGATAGTGCGCTACACTGCAATCAATTGCGACGACCATCGATAGCGTTGTTATCAGGTGCTTTGACGTGTCGTCCACTACACCACCCCCGAGTTCAGCACATCGCTGGCGTTATTCGCATGTGCTTCCTTTTTAAGGTCATTAAATTTAATTGTGTGCGCGAGGGTTTTATTTTTTTTTGGTTTTCAGGGACATGAGATCGAGGAACACACATATCCTTTGGCGTGTCGCCTTCGTCTCACACGGTGTCTTGGAGGCTTTTATGGCCGATCGTTAAAAGAAAGTGCGATTGTGTGGTGTGCGTCTATTGTTGCATGTTTTGTGGAGATTTTTATAGCGCACCCGCTGATGGGAAGCACCGACAACAAACATGTACAACAAACTATGAAAGTTGCAGATAAATAGGACACTCACCTTGGAGTTGGAGGAGCGACTGGCTGTTTGCATGGGGTGTCATTAGTTTTATGACGACAACAAGTGCTCGCATTCACACGGTCGCGAGTCGCGACCGCTCGGCATAGAGGTGATGGTGTTGGGTCTGGGTGAGTGAGAACGCACGCTAGTTGTAACCAAAATTGTAACTCTTAACCGCAGAACAGGTGAACTGGTGCTTATCTATGGCATTTACTGCGTGATGGTAATAGTTTTTTGGTTGGGGAATTGAATTTGTCAGCTAGTAGGTGCTGTTTTCTAAGACTCCGATGCTCCGCACTATTCGTAGTCATTGAAAACTGTATCACACCTCGTCCTTTGGTTTTGATAAGCAAGTCTATAAGAGCGGCCTTTAGAAATGAATTCGACTCTAGTTGCGGAGTTAAACCTCCACTTACCTACACTTGTCCTCGTCTTTGGTAGCTTTAGTCTGCTATAGTCGTTTTGATTGTGATAGCCGTCAGCTAGCTTCATTGCAAATTCGCTGAGATATGGATGCACTAGGCATTATGCCTATAATTTGCAGTAAACATTGGTGAAATATTTTCGTAGAAGCTCTAGTTGTAACCTTTTTGTGTGGGTAATTCTAAACTTCATTTTACCAGTCTGAATGGCGACATATACCTACGATTTTTTGTTTCTGCACATCTATGGCACAGTACCTTTCGAATGATATAAGTTTCATTCTCCTCATTTCATGATAAATACTTAAAAAGTGTACGGAAAGTTTTGATGTTCACGTATCAATGATGCTTGATGAATAAAATCTAAGCACCGCTGCTCACTACAGAGGTTGGTATCAGTCTCCTTAACGTCGCATACAATATTCTGCCGAATTGTGTAACCAACTGAAACTCTTCGTAAATAACCTCATTGGCCCCTATCAGTTCAGTGTTAGAAAATGAGGGTACAGCTTGGTGCCGCATCATGGTCGGTAATGACCTCACCGTTCACCGAAGCCTTTGAAGTCAAAAATGGTTTGGACAAGGCTAAGCGCGGTTAGTTATCTATCCATGTTAGTAACATCGTCGAACTAGACAGATTGCCGCAACTGACAGCTAAAGCTTTTAGGGTTGTAGGGGACTTCGTCTACCTCGGCTTCGCTATAAGTTCTGATAACAACTTCTCTGCCGAGATGCAACTGAGAATAAATGTTGTCCATTGCTGTTCCCTTGGGTTGGAAGGAAAGGCAATCGAGTAAAACCCTAACTAAGAATATAAGACCTTGTTCTTTCGGGTCTTTCTTAATGGAGCTGAAGATTTCCCCATATCTTAAAGTGGATGAAGATATCCTCTGTAGCTTCGGGAGAAAGATTCTCCGTAAAAATTTCGGGCGCATTTGCGTTGATGATCTTAAGAGGAGTAAATTTGAAGACGAAATGTGCGACGCAAGTCGTCTAAGATTGACCATATGTGCATAAATTCTCCGGCCCGTAGAATATATAAGTTTAACTGGAGCTCATCCCGTGCTCACAAGTTGAATTGCACGTCAACAGATTTGGAGCGCATAAGCTTAAGCTTGAAATATTCATCTTCGTTGATAGTCAGGCCGCGATTAAGGCCTTGGTTTCGGCCAGGTCTTCATCTAAACTTGTTGTGGACTGCAGGAAGAAACTGGCCAGGGCAGGTCATCGGTTTGAAATCATTCTCGTCTGGGTTCCCGGCCATAGGAACATAGAGGAAAATGCTCTGAACGTGTCTTATGCGATAGACGTTTTTCCTCCGCTGGTACACTTAAAGAGAGAGATCCTATTTCACTACACTGCAGGGGCCGTGACTAGATGGATGAATCTCACAAACTATGTCATTTCTAGAAAGATTTGGCCAACATGCGACGAAGCTAGAACAAATAACCTCCTTTCCAGAACGTGTGCAGATGTCGCTAGACTTACGGCGATTAGTACGGGCCACTGGCCTCTAGGAACTCACGCAGCCAAGCTAGGCAGCCCCCCCACTGTCGAAGCTGCGCTGAAACTAACAAGACTGAAACAGTGTTCCACCTTCTTTGCCAATATACTGCTCTAGCTAAAACAAGAAACAGTGCCCTAGGTAGTCCTTTCTTTGACGATCTATCTGCCATCCGGGGCATCCATTTCAACAACATCATCAAATTTCTTAACTCCTTAGGCTGGTTATGAGCTACCATAACATACGTCACCCTTTCTACCTCCAGGTTCTACTAGTTGTGGTTTCAAAACGGCCGGCGCTCAAGCGCTACTTGCGTTTTTCCATCATCAGGGTGGAAGGAAAGCAACCGCCTAAACCAACCAATCAACCAAGCTTAAGACCGGGCTAACTGGGGTAAACTGAAGGGGTTATTAAGTTTCGATTCACCTTGAACTGAAGAGCCGCCATAACAAGGTAGTCATTTTGCTTGATAATCGATAGACGGATCTAGGAGGCGATGTGTATCTCTGACTTTTAGTCAGGCCAAGAAGGAACTTAATTCGACCCCTGATCTACGTCTTGAAACCGTCGGTGTAGATCGGTAGGCGGTTTTTCTATAAAAAGACGTCACTATTCTACTCGGCCCTAGGGTCGGGAGATCGTCTTGGATTGTAAGTCTTTTGTTTATGTTATTCCACTTATTTCAGCCTCCTGTGACAGCAGAGGGCGAATGCAGAGGAATATGCAATCGCCAACTCTCTTAGCTGACTGCACTTCGACTGCACATCGAACAAATAGAGAGTAATACTCCATCCAAAAGGTTCTTTGAATCCCAGACGTCAGGTTCAATTGCTGAGAAAGTAATACTCTATCAGACCTATGATGTATTTTAAAGTGCACCTCGCGGTTTTCCATCTCTATCTCTTCTATTCTATATCTCTACATATAGTAAAATTGTAGACCAAAAAATGCATGACCACGCTTCACGCAGACACTACTGGACGGATTTTGATAAAACTTGGCATAGTGATTACTTATGTTCTGAATCGGAACTTAGGATACTTTTTTTTACCGTTGTTCTTGCGTTTTAATTGGAAAAAGTTTGGAAATGGGCCGGTGGGATTCGTGTGTCAAGTTGTTTCATTCGTGTTGCTTTCTTTTCTTCGACATTTGAGGTGGGTTAGAGGGAAATAACAGAAAACAGAATTTTGAGTAAATCTATTTTGTGTAGACTTCTTATTAGGATTTAAAATTATGATTTTATTGGCTTTGATTTTGCTTTATATTGTTTTCAGAAAGGTCCAAGGGAAGAAACATATTTATAAAAAAACTGCTCGATCTAGTTCGATGAAAATACTATTTGTCTTAAAAGTGGTGAAGCAAGGTGAGCACGGGTAAGCTAGTACATAGTAAAACCCTTTAAGATATAAGTCTCAAGTTTTTCAGCAGAGAAGAAAGCGCTTTGCAATCATTCTAAGGTTTTAAGCTTCATAATGAATATGGCTTCCCAAATCATAGCTCTCTAGTGGAGGGTCGGTTAGTCGTTAACATTTGAAGGTGAGAACGTATTCCCAAATTCCATGCACTTAAGCCTAGCTTTAAACTTAGACGACCCAACAAAAGTAGGTACACCTTCCTCACTTGTCAAAGACACAATAGAACAGAGAACCAAGTTTGTATTAGACGTAGGGATCATTTCACCACAAAATATCTTGAGGGAGTTCATCCCGAGGAGTAATAGGCGATGGCATGAAATGCTTCTTCATCATGTCAAAATGAAGAAAGGGCTAGAAAAAGTTGACCTTATGGAAATACATATCATTCGTCCCAAAACAGAGAATCAATCAGAAGGACAAGGATCACTTTCTCACATATATAATCTTCAAGCTTTAAGGACTTGCACAAACTGTCTTGAAAAATAGACATACCATCCGCAGTCGCTGTTTCCACTTCATCCCGTTCGACTATTCCCAAAGCCCGTGAAGAGGGCGTATCGCCTCCCTCGTCCGACCATGAGAAACCATTACCAAAACGAATCTCGAGCTCGGCTCAATTATAATGAAAAATACACTTCAACACATCTGGGTGCGCGCACCCCGCTTTCGACAAAATGATGAATTGCTGCCACATACAGAAAGAATGTATCTAATTACCACAATCCACTTAAACCCAACTGTACGAGTATAGACGACGAGTGTCGATGTTCTCGTACGCCTCCTTTCGGGTGACTTGTGTGTCTGCTGCTGCTGCTGCGTCTTGCATCCTCTTAATCTCTTCGAAAAACAGAAATCGCCTGGCCATTGGAATCAATGCAATTTTGTCTGCGTCTGGAATGAGATCCGCCGTCGATGTTGTGTTCGATGCGTTAATGAGATATTTTTATTTTCTCTCGCCCAGGAGTTGGAGGCCTACACTACACATCCCTCTCCATGTCACTTGTGTGTGTTTTCAATATATTTGCCTGCGTCTTGTTGGATTCAATTTTTATATTTTTTTTTTGTAACTTGTCGTGTCCTTTTGCGGCTGGTGATATGTGCGGCGTCGGAATGAGGATCTGTGTCAGGATTTCTTGGAATTTAACGCGACATTACACACTCCGACACCTTCTCTCACTGGTATGGTTGATGATCTTTTTCCACGAACACCAAAAAGAAGAAACCTCCGAAAAGAGAATATTTGATGAAAAATTTTGTGAATAATTTTTGACAAGACACGATTGAACGATCGAGACGCGATCGGCCGGCAGCTGTGGGACTTCATGTCCCTCGGAATCATTTCCTCTTAATTTCGATGATTTTTGTGCGTGTGCGGTTATTTTTGTCTTGATGCTCTTGGGACTGGAGGTTAGAATGAACCTGCGGTCGGATCCGCCGCGCCGTCCGCATCATGTGGCTTATGTAATGTAAATATCAAATGAATTGTCACTGCATGACATTTGGCTTGGAAGGAGGCGCGGCGGCGACGGCGACGATGGCGGCTCCTCGGAGGTGCGAAGAGATGCGCACTCGGGCGCACAAACAAGATCCGAGACAAGATCGAAGAACAGCCCCAACTCCGTCCACGCAGCGAGGGCATCATCGATGAGCAGCGAGATATCAGAAAACCAAACCATGTTCCATTTTGATTTATTACGCTGTATCAAATTATCCTTGATAAGTCATTAATATCGACCTCCCCGCAGTTGGGGCATATCGGCGTGTCCTCTGGTGTTTGTCTGCGAGGTGGAGCGGGCGAGGATCTTCGCCCATCAGTAGATGTTGTCATTATAGGCTGGCTTTTTCGGTTTGTTTACTTTTGGTTGGGAGTTTTTTTTCCTGTTTTTGGGGCGAAAGAGTAACATGATCTTTAGCCGCGATTGAGGATGTTCAAATCGATTACAAATGACAGTGGTGGTGTAAAAATATTTGCTATGCACAGGAACTGTCACGGTGTGGTTGAGGTTTCTCTTTTTTCCTCCTTCCTACCTCCTTTCATTGGACTTTATTCACGAAAAGTCGCTTGGGAGTGGGTTTTCCTAGAAGCCTTGTGGTACTGAGGCGGAATTTGACGATGCTTTTGAATGCAGAGAAATGGACGTCAATACTGGGGTTAAGTAATCGAGGTAGATATCATGGTAGCCTAATCTAGGCGACTTGAAGAGCTTCTACTAGCGGACTGCATTTGAGAGAGATAGCTGGAAATAGAGTTCCTAACGCATATACCTATATGAAGTGGAATATTTTGATCCAATCTTCTATTAGCTATCGATTACTGATCTACAACTGTCGCCTAGAAAATCACACATATCGGCTTCAAATAGCAAAAGGTTCACTAGCGTCTTCAAGGTAGATACCATCACAAGACTGACAATCAAAAGCCATCTGGCACAACTGGTAGGCCTTTTGGACAGGCATACATTTTGACAGAAAATTTCACATAAACTCAGTGCAAGTTTCTGGTTGTGCGCAAGAGGGATGCAATAAGGGAGGGTTCATCATTTTATTTGAGCTTTTACCTCAGAAACTACGTGTTTTAATTGCGTGATGAAAATTCTACTGTACTATCCTTTGCTGAGACAAAAGCCCAAAAAGACTCGCCTAGTAATGGGTCAGATAGGTATACCGGCACTATCCATAGTACGCGTCTTTCGTTGACAGTTCAGCTGCAGTTGTATATATTTGGATCGCTGAAATCAGAAAGTAAAAGTAATGTAAAGCATCGTTTCACCAGTGCAACTTGATCTCGACCTATACCTCAAATCAGACTTCAGAAGCCACGATATTAACAATATCCTTAAGATACTAGACAATGTCTCATCTAGCTTTAAAAAGTGGAGGTTACGGACTGCCGAAGGTTTTAACTGCAGCATTATTGCAACACTCTTGCAGAAAAACCATCCACCGCAACGTGGGTTATGACTTTCAGTTCCGAAGATGAGCCAAAGGAGATTGTCTCCACTTTGAAGAATCTAATCTAGAAAGCCTGCCCCGTCTATTTTAAATTTTGGATGGAGGCAAAAAACCCCCATTTATTAGGCTTAAAACAAGCTATAAGATTGACTTAAGTCTTAGAGCTGCATACTAAAATTAATTCTGGAACTTATATAACTAGGACTTGAAACTTGAAGATAGATTTTTAAGGAGGTAGTGCTACGGTTGAAGTCGAAAATTGTGAGGTTTAAGGTAACCCTTCGTAGCACACGCAAGATTGGTTCATTAGCGCCATAGGAGGTGGTATGGGTTGGAAGATAGAAGAAGGGGGGGCAAAGTGGACGACGAGGATTAGTGTTAAAGCAGAAAGAGTTGTAAAGAGACGTTGCAATGGAGAGAGCCTTAGAAGAGTCGGTGAATGAAAATAATGTCTGCTGCGTCCCTGCGTTCCTCAATTGTATTAAGGTTAATAAGTTTGAGACGGTCGCGATATGGAGGTAAGCTTAGGCAATCGTCTCAGGGAAGACCAACAAAGTACCGAGTCTAATCACACCTTAAGTCGTGGAGAAAGAAATAAAATATTCTTTATTGATCTTTTTGATAAAAGCGAATTTATAAAAATCACTTTGCTTTTTCAACTTCAGGCATTTCAGTTATCAGTGAGAATTTGGGAATAACCGATTGCTTAGTCCGATGACTTTAAGTATCTCGTCAATAGAAAAAGGTCAGTCTGTGATCCAGATACGAGTTCTCGATAACATCCTCACTTCTATGAGTGTATAAACTTTTGTAAGCTTATAAAGATCGAGATCAATCTTCAAAGTTTCTCAAAAGACCTTTGGGATGTGCTTGATATTTAACGATTTCTGTCCTACTGCCGATTGGTTTAAAATGAGTACTGATCCATCTGCACATAGATTCGCTGTTTAACGCTAGCTAGTCCGGAGGTCATCTGGTATGTACTGAGTTTTCTTTTTCAAAACTTGCCCTTGACCTAGGTCATACTTGTATAAGACCCTTTTCCAGGCCAAGAAAAGGAGGATTAGAATTGATTTGAGGGTAAGTAGATTAAGTATGTATAAGTATAGGGATTCCGTCAGAAGAACGTGTAAGGAACTTAGAAAACTTCCATCCACATGTTTAACTGCAATAAATAGCTGCATTTCTCTTTTACTGACTACTGGCTTGTTGAGGCTGGGCACTGGGCAAAAGAGTACTATTTTTATGTTTTCATCTTGTACTCTATTGAAAAGAGTTTATTTAAAAAAATCATTTTTATTTACCTTTTATTTAAATTATACTCTGTCCAACAAAAATTGTCAGTACAGGAAAGATAGTATGTTTGTCTCTCAGTCTGGTTGCAATGACTTACATAAATCTGTCCCTCTTTAAAGCTCTCACAGGGTTGCCGTAGATTGTATGAAAATTCACCATTACTCAGAGAGAAAAACTGTTAGGGTTACCAACTTACAATTTAAAATAAAAATATTGCTGAACGAAATAAATTCAGTTTATCTTTTTCCTTTTCCCGTGAGGGTTTTTCTAGGGTATTCCCAGTGGGCCTAATCACTTTAGTTTGTTTTGGTAAAACCCAACGATCGACAATACGTAGTATACCTGCTTGGTCATTTTGATATTTCAGTGTGAAAAACTATTTGATGACAAATATGCAAAAATATAACAAAAATGCTAAAATATGCCAAAAATGTGTGCTCTACCCATGTGCTCATTTATACCCAACTATGCAGAAATTTGCCCTCACGACTAGGGCTGAAAATATTTAGGAACTTATGTTGTATATTAAAATATTTAATACGATACTGCAAAAAAAAACAATATCACTACAACGCACTTATGATCACTTGTTGCGTGAATGAAATGAATGCATTAAAACACTTCACGAATTAACCTTTTTCTAAAAGACAGCTCCTCCATAAGGCCTGTACTGACAATTTTTGTTGGACAGAGTATAGGTATATATAACTTTAACAAAAAAAATCATTAACAGGAAATACCTGTGTACATAATGGTTTTAGTCAAAAAGAGTTTTTGAACAGGAGGATCATGGTTCAATAACAGTGACATCCCCTACAACTTCGAACAAATGTGTTATATCGCTCTTTACCATAAATGTTGCAAAATTTCCTTTTTCGATTAACTCTGCTCTGGGTTTACTTTTCTCTAATATAAGTCGCGATTGGACTTGTGAGACTGTGGGAAGTCACTGAATAAAATCAAATAAAAACTTTTTGTACGAAATACAGTAGACGATTGGTATATTGAACATTCTGTAAAATGAACTATCCAATATAGTGAACAACCAAAATTTTACACAGACTTCTCTAAACGCAGATTATTCTGATATTTTAGTTATAAAACGGAAACGCCTTTAAGAAAGAGCGGTTCAACAAAATGTAAATCTAAAGAAGACACCAATGAAATTAACAAATTATTTTTTAGAAATGTTATTATTTTTTAATCTGTATTACGTATTTAAAAAATGATACAAATTATGATTTTTTGACGCAAAATCTTATATTTTTTCCATTTTTTTTTTATTTTAAACTATTGAACTACCTAATAAAAATATATTAAATAAAAAATAAAAAATTATTTAAATCAAACAAAGTTTTGGTTAAAATTTTAAAAACTCCCCATCGAAATAGTGAACAATTTCGATATTGTGAACAGGCCTGGTTTTTATTAGTTCACTATTCGAGCGTCTACGGTAGTTACCTATAAAACTTATTTACAAGATTTATTTTAATAGTTCAAATGTTCCTTGTAAAATAAAATAAAAACGTTTTAAGTCATTTCAATTGCCCGCATTTTTTTGGGTCACATTTTTACATGTTTTACGAATTTACAACAATTTTTTTTTCAGCAACCACATTTGTAGCTAAGCACATTCAGCGGGTCCCCATGATCCAAAATATGTCTACCCTATATCGGCTAGGCACAATTTTTTGATTCAACTCCCACCTGTCATAAATCTCCTACCAATTCTACTAAGGCATCGACACAAAAAAAATTGTTGTACCAAAAAAATATGTGTTGCTTGTTGTGTCAGATATGTTGATCTAGCCAACACATCGGCGCATCCTCCCTATGTATACGTTCACATAATTCAGAACATGATCTTTCGATATCTCGCCGGAATCTGTTTAAATGCAAATTTCCCACGTATAGTAATTAAAATAAAATTCTTTATCTCTATCGGGATATACCATCTCTCGGTTGCTCGGTATCCGTGTGAGTTATTGAGGTTTCATTGTTTTGACGAAAATTGTTCGTTCTTGGCCGCATAGTCGAGCGATGAGCGCGACTCCAGTCCAGATTGGGTGGCTAATTAATGAAGATTTGTCGTTTCACTCTGTCAATCGGGTGGAAAGGTTTCGAATTTAAATTTGTTTCGGATTTGTTTTGTATAGGAAATTTATTTACTTCTGATCTCCAAAGAGAGATATTTAATTAAGCCGAGGGGATACACTCAAGTTTGGTTTTATAAAATTCGTTGAAGGTCGGTGTCGAGTTATTTGTGTCTGACAATTGGCAGTTTGTTTCGACTGTGCATGTCACAATTCGATGAAATTTGTGGGCATTCAATTTTAAAATGAAAAAAAAATTAAATCTATTTTAAGGTGCGGTGCAATGCGCGATGACCCAAGTGAGATAAAATGTTATATCCAGTCCAGTGATCTGATGCAAAAGTGATGTCATTTCGATGTGGAAATTTATTGCTGAACGCAGACAGGTGACCTATACCTATGTCCGCCAAAATAATGTCCTTCAACGGGCTTTTGACTATTAAAGGCCAATAGGCTGTGGAGCTCAGATCGTCAGAGTCAGAATTGGGATGATGGTATATTCTTTTACAAAGACCAGAGAGCTTCTTTCCTTTGATGGTTTTAATTAAATTAGCATTTTGATTCGAAAATGTGCCTTGAAGTTTAACTTATTTTTCTACAATATACGCCATGCAACTGGATTTATCCACCACACAACGCTTACAAGTCTTGCAAATGTGTTATGCAAAGGACATAAATTCCGTGGCCAAACTATAAAAATATGGCTCTATTTACAGAGTCATTAAAAAATTACAACTACTTCAATTGCCTGTTGCTGTTCAAAGACCCAAAAATTTCAATTTCATTGGGGGAGCGCTCTGATTTTTGTGTCAAATTTTCCTAATAGATCTGAAACATTGGGAATGTAGGCAAGACATGGAGCTGATGACATTTTAACCTAAAAGTTTACACTTTCATTGAAACAGGCTGAAAGATATTTAACATCGAGCCGATTTTGGAAGTCTTAATAAATCAAGTGTTCATCACTGAAAGTAAACCTGTTGCGCAATAAGCTGTTTGAGTGGGAGTCTTTGCTAAATTATCAAACAAGTTCGGAGAAAATAGGTGAAAGTCTTAAATAAAACAAAGTGTATGTCAAACAAATATCATCGACATTTTTTATTCGTTATAAAAGCCCATTGGTGTCATTATGTATGGAATGTAACATCAGTCAAATGTCCGCCGCGGCTTCCCTGGGTGGCGCGTATCCGAAATGTCCAATTTTCCATGACTCTAGCGCATAAATCAGGCTGCATTTTACCGATGGCATGAGCTATGTCGGCTTTGTGGACGCTCTTGAGCCTCTTGTGGATTGGTATCATCTCAAATTCGACAGTTTAGTTTTTTGACGTACCCATTCGTATAGACACGGGCCTACCGTAAATTGGACGAAGCGCGAGGAACGTTGTCCAAACTGAACATTTTTATCATTTGCACGTGTCCGCTTTGTCCGCCTATGGTAATTTGACAGATGTAGCTTCAACAATATAGCCACTACGAACTATCAAATCTCAAAAATGCTTATTGGAAAACCGAGTATTTAAAATTTGTCGAAATTGCGTAAGCCTTCCAGGCAGGTATCCCTCAAACAAGACTCTTAAGCATGTCGATCTCTTGTCTCTACGACCAATTTTTAATGTGCGAAGGGATCCACCTTTTCCAAGAAAGAAGGACTTCATCTTCATTTGAATACTAGGAGCAGGAAGAACAACCTATTGGAGATATGTTAGGTCATAGGTGCTACTTTTAGGACAGTAATGGGCTTGTCGAAGTTTTTGTAGCGCGTGTATGGAAAAAAAATATTTCAGTCTATAAAAGATGCTCATAGCTCCATAAGCTTATAATTAACCTCTTTTCAAAAATGCAATAAAAGCCCCAGTCCTTCATTCCAATAGCCTGCAACCTTGAATATGCGCAATAAACTCTGTAAAGGCTACATATCCATCCTTCTTCTTCTTTTTTTTACGGGAGCTGCTATTAACAGCAACCCTTTAACTCCTGCTGGAGCATAGGCCGACAACGAGGTCCTTCCACCTCTCTCTGTTTGCAGCTCGATACCTCAACAGTGTCCACGATCGCAAATCTTGGGACGGAGCTTTTGTCCTAACAGTTGACCTCCATGTTGTTCTTGGCCTACCAACTCGCCTTACACCTGGAGGATAAAGCACTGCTTCGCTATGTTCTCATCTGGTTTCCTTAGCGTATGGCCAATCCGGCGCCATTTTCTCTGTTTGATGTCAATATCCACTTTTGTTTGCCCAGCCCTAAGCCACAATTCGTTGTTAGAAATTGTTGTTGCCCACCGTATCTTAAGGATGTAACGCAGACAACGATTTACAAAAGCTTGTAACCTCCTCGAGATGTCGGTGTAGCATTTCCACGTTACACATGCGTGACCACCTCTATGGTCCCATGGCTCAGGATAACATGCTGATGTTGGTCCCGGCTAGTGTGCATAATTTTTGTCTTTTTGGTGTTTTTCCTTAGGCCAACCACCTCCCCATGTTGTTTGCCAGTAAACAGATATCATCACCGTAGTCCAAATGGCTTAGCCTATCAAACGGGTTCCATTTGATACCACGTTTTCCTTTGTACCCACCGTGACAGTCATTACATCATCAATCGCAAGTAAGAACAAGATCGGTGACAGTACATCTCCTTGTCTCACTCCTTGACGCACTTCGAATGGATCGGAAAGCTGTTGGCTGTGGAAAACAAAACACCTCGCGTTGTTGTTTGACTCTTTAATATTGGCAACAATTTTTTCAGGGATGCCTCTTATAGCAAGCATGTCGTACCGATTACGGAGGTATTTCGCAACCGAATTTCATGAAATATGTACCAAATGGAAGGTGAAATTCAGCAGATGAATTCCCACGTATCACAAGCTACAAAAATTAACAAGACAACGAGCTGTTAATTTAGAAAGCCACATGTAAAGTAGAGAGAAGTGCTGATCATCAATTTAAGATTGTTCATAAATATGATCGCAGTAAACCCCAATTGGAATATTCAGAGAAGAAGCTTTGGCGGACTTATAAAGCATTCCACTCCATTCCTATAGTTGATTTACCGAGTTCTAATTCCATGAGTTTGCGTTGCTCATTATGGGATGCTAAACATTTCAAAGTTACTTCACGTTATGTGTCATATACGAAACCAAATTTCGCCTTCATTAACTGAATCCAAGTCAAATATCCAAAAATCTTGCCTATATGACACATCTGTCTGCTCATCGGTCTGCTCATCGGTCTATTCACAACTCCACCATAAACCTATCTAACAATCGAAACTGTGCGGCGTTTAAAGAGTCACACCTTTTCGGCTTAAGACATTTTTTTCCCGCATCCAAAGACCTGCCTTCAACAGCCCTCCTAAGCGCATTTCCATTCGAATGCCATTCCAACAAGCGCATTTAAATTCAAAAAACAAAAAAAAAGACGACGAAAATCGTCCGTAAAAATGATTTATGACCACGCAGAGAATTGGTAACACCTTTCCCGGTGTGTGTGTGACCTTTTGTTTTCGCATCGCAACTCTTTCTCTAGTCCCATTTCGAATCCCTTATAATCGTTTGTCAATAAGAAAGTGTTTCTTCTTCGAGTCACACGTTTTGTGGCATTGTTCTGGTCCTTTCTTAATTTCTTTCTCTTACCATTTTTTGATGGGTTTTTCATTGGAACTGAACGACGGAAAGGACACAACAACAAAAAAATTATGATAAAAGAGCAAAAGGTGCAAATGCATGTCGTATTCCCTTTCAAGTTAATAATTTATAATTAATGCATGATCAATCGAATTGAAGGGAAATGTAAAAACTTGTTTTGACTTCTTCGCCAAAGAAGGAACGAACCGAAAGAAAAAATTGAATAATCAACGCAACCATTAATCATGCAGAGTTGGGCGTGTGAATGTAGTGTCAATTTTCATTATCCTATGAGGATTGCATTATATTTTCCTGTAGATATATCAAATGTCTTCATTTGTATGTGCATATGTAGACGGTATGTATGGTGCTAACGCCAAATGAAAAATGATCTTTTAATTTTTTGTCCGTTTAATTGATTCGAGACCATTAGACGCAAGACAGTTTGACGGTTGCCAATTTGCGGCGATTATGGAAGTCATAAATGCACCTAGCTTTGCTGTTCGGTCCATGGACTAAACACTGGACATTGGACAGTGAAGGATAGTTTCCTGCTTAGGTGTATTTAGCTAATTCAGATTACCTACGGCATTATGGGAGTACAATGTTGCTGAAGTTCTTAGTGTGGACTACGGATGGTGTCATATTTGGCAGGTTAGTTTTGCTGATCTTATCTAACTCTTTTTAGATGTTGGGCTATAAGTAGATCGCGGTTTTGTTGCACAGAAAAAAAAGTCAAGAATAGATTATGCTGCCTACAGTTGAAGGAAAATTAACCCTGACCCTTCCATTCTTCTGTCGCTACAAGGGACTTAATTGTAGCCAGACTGTAAGAAGTCTAAGTGATGTACCAATATATCTAAGCCACAAAAGGACTTCACTGATGGTCAAGTAAATTTAGGAGGCTCTGGTTCTTGAAACGGAGGTTCGGTCTGCCAATACGGAGGTGTTTTGGTAGGGTGAATGCACCGAATCATCAACCAAGTATGGGTGGAAGAAAACATGCCCGATGACTGGACTATCAGGTCCATATGTCTCATCTACAAAAAGGCGACCCTATGTCTTGCAAGAACTATCGAGGCATAGCCCTGCTTAATGTCGCATACAAGATCCTATCCAACGTGCCGACACGTACCAGTGTGGCTTCCGGGGCCGGCAGATCGACTATATAGACCAAATTTTAACGCTGAGGAAAATCCTGGAAAAGACCAATGAATTTCAAGTCGAAACTCACCACCTATTCATCGACTTTAAAGCCCCGTATGATAGCTCACATCGTCAGGAGCTCTATATGGCGATGGCCGAATTCGAAATCCCGGCAAAACTGATTCAGCTGTGTCGCGTGACGCTAGAAAACACGCGCCGCAGCGTGCAGTTTGGAAGTAGCTCCTCCGAACTATTTCAAACATGCACCGGATTTCGACAAGGAGACTCGCTATCATGCGACTTCTAAAATCTCGTACTGGAGCAGATAGTGCGCAGTGCAGATGTCAACACGGAAGGCACGGCGATTGAAGAACAGGCGAAATCCGTTGGGCTTAAAGTAAATAAGGGCAGGACCAAGTACATGCTATCAAGAAACAAACAAGCAACTGTCCACCGCCTAGGACAAAATGTCACTATTGATAGCAACAATTTTGAGGTTGTTAAGGAGTTCCACGAATGACACCATAGTGGAGGAGAATATTCTACAGCGAACTCTATAAGCTGTACCAATATGTGGATGTAGTCCAAAAAGCCAAAACAGGTCGACTACATGGGCTCGGCCACATCGAGCGAATGGACAATAACACTCCGGCTAAGAGGATCTTCGAATCCTAGCCCCCAGGTTCGAGAAGACAAGAAAGACCGAACCAGTCTCAAGAACAGCTCGATTGAAAAACAATTTAATTGAGGGTCGCAAGGCAAGGCAAGGCAAGGCACGACACTGCAGAGAAATTTAAGGTCTGAAGTCTGTATAAATGACAGATAGGACTGCTCAACTCAACTGGCGGAAATGTCATAAAGTGCACGCCATTTGCGACAGAAAAGGGAACTCGAGAAAGAGTCATTTTCATATGGACTGGCAGATCACTGCAGCTTTTTCCACCCTTAGATTTACGCGGTTAAACAAAAAAAGTCTCCCACCATCCTAGCAATGGAAACTATACTATTGCACAAAATCTGCTTAATTAAAGAAACTAATTCTGAATGTAAGAAACCAATTCTTAAATTAAGAAACAAATTTTTCACGTGCTTGGACATGGACATGGAGACCCATGCGGATGGGAACTACCAACTACTGACCTACATTTTAATTCTGTTCGCAGGGAAACAGCTGAACAAGACATCACTAGGAACACGACTTCTGCAGAAGCTTCAGGAACGACTAAGAAATTGAATCTGTGGAACATCTCTTATGACATCATGGTTCCTCGATAGCCCTGACAACGTAGAAAAGGAATCCAGATCTAGAATCTCCAGAATAATGGAGCGGTTATCAAAAAGGACTTTCATCACTTCTGAGAAAGAATTGCATAAAGTTTCACAAGATTTCGTTCCACCATACGCCGTACGGATTCTAGAATGACCTCCTTTAAGAATTAAGATCTTGAGGTAAGCAAATAAACTAGAAAATAATCAGGAGATGACAGAAGTGACAGAAAGCAACATAGACTTAAGTCTGCTAAAGCTAGTTCCAAAAAATGATTTCTTGAGGCACAATTCTATTCCATACTTTAGCCCCACAGAAGTAGATGCCGAAGTCACAACAATTAGGGACATTTTCCAGACATTATTAGACTCTAAGTTATAATAGTGCCTAAGCCTACTCCCCATCGCATACCGTTCGTACCGTTTTTTGACTCTTCTTTTCTTCAATTTAAAACCTAAGCTGCTCATCCCAAACTAAACGATTTACTCGGCAGCATTGCTGTCTCCGATTTTCGTAAGGACACGATTTGAACATTTCTTGGAAGTTCGCAGTCCGCCAGCATCAAAGCGCGATTGATAAAAGTCGTCAGAAATTCTCTCTGCCAACAAAAAAAATCCAATCACGATTAGACCCACGCACCAAACAGAGATTCCCCAAAGACAAAGATGCACCCTTGTTTCGCGAGAACAATAAACATTTTTCCCATTCTAATGGCGAGCCGCACATCCACCAAGAAGTTGGCCAGCATTTAGCCAGAAATCGGCCCAAAAAAATAAAACAAACCCAAAACATTTCGCTCTCGTCTAAGAGACATTAAAGTGATTCCACAGAATTTCGGCGAAAATATTCCCCCCGCCTCCCTACGGAAATATAAGACAATGGGCCAGCCGAAAACAGATTCCATACCAGCAACGACCAAGGGCCTGGTTTATGTCCTTTCCCGAAGCTTATTGGATATATGCAAAGTGCACGGGCCAGGCACACATTCCTCCTCCAGATGTTGTATCGATTCTGAAGTAGAAGTCGCCTCGCTGACCAGCGGCGGACTTTAGCTATACCTATGCAAAAATGTCATTTCGAGGAGCAAGAAGCATCCTCGCCGTCACGTCAGCCAGCCGAGGAGAGATGTTGCTCTTTCTCTTCTAGGATATAAACATCCGATTCGACGCGGCTTGAAGTGAAGAAGATTTATTGCTTGTCCGCATGGGCTGTACTATGTGAGCTGATGTTCGTCGGAGCAGATTGGAACCGTTTTTTTTACTTCCCTCTTTCATTCTCCTTTAGTATATGTGTAGGGACATGAACACACGCGATATTTAAACTCTTCATTCTGTGTTCTCTTGTGGGGTGGCTTTCGTCTTAGGCGGAAGGATTTATTGCACTTCCCAAAACCTGAACATGGAGATTAGCTGCTCTGTGCCGCCAGAGACAGCACAAAAAAAGAAAGGAGCGAGCGAGAGACCTCTTAATGGTGTATTTATTGCCGGAACAGATAGCCATTGACATTTAACATCGCCTGGAGATGGAAATGGACGGCCGGCGATGGGAATACTTTTCGGGCTACCCCGGCCAAATGAAGACATCATCTTTTCAATTTAGTGTGTTTATTGACCCAGCGAGGAGGGAGGATAAGGACATGCACTACCACTATACACCATGCACACACTGATGGATTTATGGCGGCCCATTCGGGCTCCCGGTTATATTAGTGTAATTTAAGTGGATAATTAGTCGAAATTGTTTTTATTCAGAGATTTATGATCTAACGCGAGGTGGTGCTCTGCATTGCTCGGACACGAATGCAGAAGCAGATAGTTAATGGTGCAGCGGTGGAGAGGGACGCCGCGCCGCCGACAATCATGCAAAGTCCCAGCGCATGTTGTATAATTTTCAAATTAGCTTAATGCTGGTGCAGGAGAAAAAAATCTTCCCGATGACTTAATTGGCATTTAGGAGTCCATTCGGATGGCCCATCTGATTGAGTGGAGAGGTTGGTTGTCGTTGTCGTTGTCGCTGTAGCCGTTTGTCGCTTGTGTAATGGAGTGACCATTCAATAAGACAAATCATCGATATAAGAACGGCGCGGTTTTAAGAAGGTAATTAAGAGGATGGCATTAAGTGTGCCTCGGGAAAGATTAACAGTTTATGCTGATCGACTGATTGGGGAAAAAACGATTTCGGACACATTAGTGTTTCCGCCTTAATGTTGTGTTTTTCGTATTCAAATTATGGGTTACTGTCTTGAGCTTTGCAAAGTAAGAATGATGGCTTGGTGAAGACGCTAATGGTTCCGTTAGGCAGGATGAGAATATTTTATCAATTTCATTAACCAATAGATTGGTTTAGTTTAGAGGAGCCACGTTTGAAGAAGAGAGGTGGTTTCCGTTAAAGTTACATGTTGCTCTGACACTGGCAAGGGTTGTAGACCTTAGGAAACTAACAGTGAGGTCTCTCACAATCTGTTGGCTTCACTTTATTAGGTTGCACTACAGTCCGGCCTTAACCAACCCGATTTTGCAATAAGCATCACCTTTTCCCTCCGTTAAAGGCTTCAGCAACCTTTTGTCTTTCTAAATTTATCAGGTTTAAATTGGGCGCGTGCGGTTTAGTCGTCATTAAGCAAACGTCTTGTTTAACTATTCAAAATTTACATTTAGTCATCAGTAGTCACCAGTCACTTAGTTTAGCACAAGATTTCTAACAAAAGGTCACTCTAGACTGTGTATAAAACAGCGGAATCGTGTGGTAAAGGGCTTTTAGTCTTAGTAAGGTTAGGAGAGCAGTTTGAACCGTCTGCGATTTTCTTCCAAACACCATAGGGGGCCAGTGTGATTAGCGTTTTATGGTCTATCGTAGGGCGTGCCACTAAAAAAATCATTCAAATCAGTTTATGACGGTAGGGGTATTGCTGCTAAATCGCATAAACTATAGAAAATTATAAACGAACAAGGTAAAGCCATCCCTAGTAATAATTTGACTTCGGTAAGGTTCAGATTTGTAATTTCTGTAAGCAAAAGCACCGATAGAGCTTCGATAGTATTTGTTAACCTAGTAGAGCAATTTCGAAGTAATTGCTTCGAAAAATAACTTTTGTAAGACCTTTGCGAAGTATATTCACAGGCCTTATAAAGGAATATGGAAATAAGTTTCGGTAAGATCTCTATTAAACCTGTGAAAATGTGTGAGGAGCTTCTTTACAGCTTCTGACCTGAGGCATTATAGAAGCAATCAACTGTTTCCATTCGTCTCTTGTCTACGTGTGTTTTGTACCAATCTTGTCTACCAGAAAGGCTCCCGCATAGTAAGTGACTTTCCAGTCCCTGTTCTAAATTTTTAGCGATTGCATTCCCGTATGGGAATAATGTTAATAGAATAAGAAAAAAATTAAAGAATTAAAAATTGTTTGTTTTTTTAATTTTTCAGTTTCTTTGATTACAATTTCGGTATGGCTGTAAGCAAGCTCTTATCGAAACTAGTATTCCGTCTTTTTCGAAACAATAACTCACTGCGTATATTACTTGCTTCTAGCCTTCTATAAAGCCTTTCAGAAATGGAAATTGCACTTTCGGTAAGGTCTTATCGAAGCAATTACCTCTTAAAGTGCGCCAAATTTGTTTTTATGAGGTCTTATACAGTCAATATAACCTCGGTAGCGGCTAACTGAAGTCAAATTGTTACTTCGGATAAGAGATGTTCCAATATTCTTTAAAAAATCATAGGTCCCGAATCCCGATCCCGATCTATGTTATTTCCCCCTACCAGAAATTTCTTTCATTAAAAATAGAGTTTATTCGCTCAAATAAATAGGGGCACTTAATGTTTTTGTGTCGGCGCAGCGGCTTAGTGGTAGTGTGTTGGGCTACTAAGCGAGGGGTCTCAGGTTCGAATCCCGAAAGAACCAAATTACATCTTAAGGTTTTTTTCCACTGCGCCACCTCTCGCGAACGTCCGACAAACATCCGAGAGTAAAACTGTCATGAAAGAGCTTCTCAATTAACCGTTTGGACGGCGTAAAATCCCTTCAATTCGTCCCAAAAATTGAAAACCCACACAAAACGAATGGTTGTAATAAGCTAGGCCTTGGCCCTTGGGTCCCAAATATTTATTTATTTATTTACTTAATGTTGTAATATATTACAGCTTTTATAATTACATGATACTGAATTACTTGCGTCTGTTTACAACGTTTTAAATACTTAAAAAAAAAACCTTTTTGAACCTTTTCTATTTTGTAGGATTGCTTTTGGTAGTAAAGATTTTAGAACATAACAATCCAATACCAATCTTACAAATTGCGAAATATAGAGCCGGCATAAGGATCAGATAATTCTTTCGCACTACGCCTATTAAAACCAAGCATTCCAAATGCATTTCTCACAATGCAAGGTCAACATAAAGTTTAAAAGTGTGTTGTGGATCCAATATCCAAATTTTTCAAGCTCTAACTTATTAATTTGATAACTGACAAATATTCTACTAATGATAGAGATCTAGAAGGTAATTTTGACACTAACTAGCTAGACTTTTAATATCATCTTGTAGAAGCAAGCAATCTTGCGCAGTTTGAATACAGTGAACAATTTTTAAGTCATCAGCGAATAAAAGGCAGCTGGAATTACGAATATAAGACGGAATATCACTATCAAAGAGGTTAAAAAGCAAAGGACATCCTTTTCGAACATTTTATGGTGGAAAGATGGGCTCTAAAATGCAACTACCTATCTTAACGTAGTGAAGACATCCAATCTAACAGAGGAGAGACGAACCCAATTCATTTTAGTCTTTGAATCAGCACTCTATGCCTTGGCAAAATCGGTAAAAATCATATTAGTCTGAAAATCCATTTCAAAAATTAGCTGGCCCAAGTATGTTAAGGCACAAAAAACATCGGTTGGGCTTAGCTGCAGATTTTCTACGGTAGCTCGACCTAAGGAGCTAAAGTCTTGAAGAGTACCTAACTGGAAAGATGAACAATAAACGGATTTGAAGTAATACTCAAATACTTTTGTTTTTTTAAATTAACTGTGGGCCAAACCTTCGGCTAAGCATACCCACAAGTGTTGTTCCATTGATCCCTTGCCTACTTAAATATGATTCTATCATGGCGGCTCTTACTTGCGCTGATAGCTTGTAGTACAGGGTGCGTCATCTTTAACCACTTAATAGCAATAAACACCGTGTCGAAATATTGACGCTTTATCTTCGAAAACATCGTTGCAAACAAGCACGATGTGTCGAATTTTGTTGAGCACGTCACAGTGAATGACCGTCGGCATGCCGTTCATCAACGTCCAAGATGTTCCAATGAACTATGGTTAAAGCAGCAAGGGGCAAGTGTTGCCGAGAACCTGTACGTGTCGCATCCTGCTTAACACTTTAGCGTCATTGGAACCTGTAAGTTTACTGGTTTCAACAAGTTGGTACGCCATTCCATCCTTCAAATCAAACAAATCAATTTCTGCAACAGAAATACGCTACTGTCAAAAAATGACGACATTAACCAGCCAACCACATCATCCAATTTGAACCCTCACGGAGTTCTTTTTGTGGGGTTCTTTCAAATGCAAAGTGTACGCCAGCAAGCCTAAGACTATTGACGAGCTCAAGGCAAAGCCCGAGATGCTTGCAAAAGTTATGGAAAAGGCAAGAAATGGGCACATATCGTTTTGGTCAATAGAGGCGGCCACTTTGATTGATTTTGTTTTCAAAAACTAGTCCAAATAATTTTTAAATGACCAAATTAAAAAAGACACCTCATAATAGGTTGTTATTCAACATTCAATATTTAGCATGACCCTTTTTATATACCTATATAGACCATCCCTGTGTTAACTTTGTCGATATTGCATACTTCCAGCCTGTTCCGTCATTTATTTTCATCCTTAACGCACCGGCTAACCTGCAATAATTCGGTAAGTCAAAAGGAAGATGTAAAATCGGCTTAAGAAAAGGTTGAAGTCTTGCGACAATCTCTTAGAAAGTCAGTGACTTCGAAAGGCTCGAGTAATAAACTGCAAGCAAAAGCTTGTACATAATTATTTAAAAATTATGTCAACCCCGTATGCAACAATCAACGTTAGAAAATGCCAAACTGTTTCCACATTATACTATCCCTAATTGGCAATGGCGCCGGCCGCGAGTAAATTTTCCTCCACCAGACTGCAGCCTCACAGAGGCCTTAAATAATTGCAACGCCCCCCAACCCCCAATGCCCCCAGGGGAAGACAAAATGCTATACAAAAATACCCATCACCATGTTACGCGCATATAATTCCTGTGCGTTCCTCGCTGCACACTGCCAGCGGACCACATGCGATGACCTTCAGCTCCTAACTCTTTATTTAAAAGTCCGCATGTTCGCCAGTAATCGTCACGTACAGATTGTACAACAAAACGATTTGGCTCGCAACATGCTTTTAATTATACACTCACACGGCGGCCACCGCAAGTGAACACCTTGTGTCACCTTCTGTCCACCAGAGACCAGAGACCAGACACCAGAGTTCCCATTGCCCATTGCCCAAAGACACCCAGCCTTCCGAAGGTCCAAATGGCATGTGACCGACCGTCGTCGTCGCTGCCGAACAAGACAACGCGAAGAATTCTTCTCGAGAGCGAGCGCACGCAAAACATTGATCGCGCCTCAGGTCCACCCAGGTTGGGTTCTACCATTGTGTGACTTACTGGTCTTTGCTGGAATGGTACCAATGCGTAACATGCCGGACCGTGAACTATGTGATCTAGTTGCTGATGCGGGTTTGTTTTTGCGGACAGAATTCCTAGTGTTCAGCTTGCGCCTTGGGGCCAAATTCCTGAGGTTCCACCATTAATGTCTGTGCGAGTACGAGTGCGCCTTGCCAAGTGCTACCTCATGTTGTAAGTCTTTTGATATACCTTGAAAATGGGAGTCGTTTTATGGTTGTACGCATATGCCGGACGATTGGGTAGAGTTTCCCTTGTATAATGACTTGGGGGTTAGGTATATGTTGGCGGTTAAGCACAGTTTGTCAGCGCAGTTGGATGAGTACAATTTGTTAGGTTGATCGTTTGGCGAGCGGTAGCTGGCTGCGTTATATAGTTGAGATACTTAACCTCACACAAACGAATATAAGGCCAACTATTTTATAATTTATTCATTTTAATTAAATCAAACGAAAATTTAAAGAGGATGTGGTTAAATAGGCTTTGGTGGTGGTTAAGGCCTTTGATGTGGTCAGTCACTCAATTATTAAAATTTAAATTGGTGATACATTTTGAGACTGATAAGCAGATCTTAGGAGGTTCAAGGAACATAAATTTATTATAAGTAAAAGGTCTCAGCTGATTCAGAAAAATTCTTCTCTAAATGTGGAGATGTGTCATTTAGTTCAAAAACTTTTTAAATATAATATATTTAATTCAATTTATTTATTTAATTACTAAACATTTAAGCCAGAGTTAATCAATTAATCTATATATTAATTACCGACACAATTTCTATCGGTACATATTTACCCTACTTAATAAATACCAATTCCAATTTTTTTTACTAAATTGAAGCGATCCACTCTTAGATGTGTCGAAAAGAATAATAATTTAAAAAAAGGTATTTGCTAAATAAGTAAAATAATGTTTTTTAAATTACATTGGTTACAACAACAACACTGTGCGCTTACAAATAAAGAACTGTTTGGTAAATTTTCGACCACTGGGCGAGCCTAGTAAAATTAATTTGGAAAAAAGGTAGTCTCTCAATATTTATGTTTGAATTAAATTATGTTAGATTGAAATCAATCGCATGATTAAACTTATTAAAATCCTCGTCGGGTTATTGACGGGGCCATTGCTTCCATATAGTTACATCAAGATGTCCTTTGATATAAAAAAAAAACCTGGATTTCTTTTTCTTGTTGTTCTCGGTCTGGTATTGATGTTAATAGAACTCCGAACAGAGGTGGAGTTTATGTTGGCAGTCAGGACACAAATCAGAAATAAAGCATTTGAAATTTCTCTCCGCTTTTCACTTCATATTCAGCAACTTTAATCTATGTATTCATGTAGGGGGGAAGACGACTTTCGGGGCCCCAATGTAAATCACGTAATGCAAAAAGAAGAAATTGTTTTTAAATACTTTCAATTCTTGAAATTCCAGATTCGTAGCTCGGAAAACAAACAGGACTACAATATTTAAAAAAAAAAGGTTGGACTAGAGAACAATATAAAAATTTGGTGATATAGGTAAGGATCTTTAAATTCCTTTGAAAAACGTTTTACAACTCCCAATCGGCTTCTTGCCTTACTGACAATGGGATCCAAATATAGGTTAAAGTTGAGCTTCTTGTCAAAAATGACTACAAGATCAATCTGTTCAATGTTTAAAGAAGGCTGCGAGATTGGGCTATTTTTTTGCTAAATTTTCAACAATCCCAATCCCAATTATTCAATTGGTTTAAAAACGAGGTTAAAATGCTTTTAAACCCGAAAAATGTAAACCTGTCCACGTAATATTCACTCGGTTTACCTGGTTTAAGCTTTTGGGTTTTTATTGGTTTATTTTAAGTACTAAAACCTTTTTTAAACCTCACGTTTGACAGTTCGGCCAAAGTATGCCTGTTATTATGAAGGTATGAAAATATTCTGAAGTGTTTCAATTCATTTTTAGTTGTGGTTTTCATTTATTTTACAGGAACAATTTGTAAAATTTATAAAATGGCTACACGAAAGGCAATTAAATAAAACGCTTCTTTCTGGAGCCGGAAGTATTGAAGGAAATCGAAGTTCTCGAAATCTTCGACTTTAGCACGTCTGTTTATATGTGAGATAAGGGCGTTGAACTGCACGTTCCACCTGACGCACGTCTTCCTCTTCTGATGAGGACATCATCGTTTCTTCAACTCCAGACAAAAACTTGAGTGAATATTATGGAAACCGATTTAAACCTTCAGAAAAACTATACGTAAACCGGCCGTCGGAGTGCGGTTTAAAATCGATAAAAGGTTTAAAAAATTACGTTTATAAGGTTTAAATCGAGTGAATAATACGGAATTAATGGTTTAAACAAAATTTGAACCATTGTCTATATGAAACCACTTTTTAAACCGAGTGAAAAATACGACGGTAGTTTTTTTTACGGGAATGTGTATATTTTTTGTTAATCTTTATTATAAAAATTAATTCTTATTGAAGTTTTCAAACAACAATTTGTGCCACTTTTTTTGGCTCCGATTTTAGACTGCAAAAATGTTTAAATTGGGCTATTGAACTAGTTGAAAGCCCTGCAACTCTGGTTTTAAGTATACGTAGGTGCATCAATAGACATGTAGCTGGCTTAAAAAAGTAGTGCGACTCATAAAATGATTGTTTTTCAAACTCTTTGTTCTAAAAATAACTTCTCACTACAATCTACAATCGCCTTGTCAATTCGAAGCTACAGTAAAACCCATACATGCTAAGATGGGCCTTGAAATAATTTCATTGAACCATTGCAAATAGCTCGAAAGTATTACATGTGGGAATGTAGTTCAAATATATTCTGCAGTATTAAAGTTTAATTTCTTAAACATGCCATGAAACCCGTGGTCAGTTTTAGAACTATGTCGAAAAAGATGACCTATCGCCGGGCTTTGCTACGTAAAACCTTTTCTTTAAATATCGCAATAAACCTTTGTGTGTAATGAGCGTAGAATTTGATTTTTGGAAGGAACAAAGGTGCAGGTGCACTAAACGCACCCATTGCAATTGAAATTTCCCCAAAAGGAAACTAAAATACGTCAATGTTAGCTGTCAACATTTATGTTAACAGATTATATTTAAAAGATCGTCGACTTTGCAATAAAACTAATTAATTTTATAGCTTTTAAAGAAGCGGTGGTTTTTATTTATTTTTCCACAGAATTTTAAAGCGTTTTTCTATTTTAAGAGCAGTTGCAACTGCGAACAGTTTTTTCCCTTTTTTCTATACTGAACAGTGACATTCGATTTTTGAAGGAATACAACATCCTGGTCTACTCAGCGATGAGTCTCAAACTCGATTTCCAGAAAAAAAAATACATTTTGAAAGGTTTTATCCCCTGCACCAGCGTCACCTCTCAAGAATTCTTCTCAATTCAGGCGGTCGGATTAAAATCAAAGCCCACAGAAACTTATATTTTTTATACCAACCATTCTACCTTCCATATTTAACTGCCCACTCGGAGGATAATAAGTTCTTTTTCTTAGCATTCATTATATTCCTTTCCTTAAAGCCTAGTAACGAAGAATTGTAAGCTTCTTGCATTTCTGCCACTCAAAATCCAGCAGTTTCAGAAAAGGATAGTTCAAAAGACGTTTGAAAGAGAGCTCAAAGAGCTATACGACTATAAATTTAAGATTTTCGTCCTTTACATCCCACAATGTACCTACATTCAATTTTTTCCTTGGCTGATGAAAAACGTCCTCATCTCGATAGACTTACTCAAGTTTCCCACGAACGCAAAATATTTGCAACATTGTCGTACTTAGCCTAGGCATAAATAAAATAAATTCAAAAATGGCAGCACCGACCTGTCCTACAGTCGTAGGATCTTCATCAGAAACATGACTTCGTGTTGTCGCATACATATAGATAGAGATAAAGATACCCGGGCTGCAATTTGTTGACTTTTAATCAGATTTCAAGTCGGTGTCCCCGTTTAACAGGTTTCCCGTATTGCATGAGTCAATATGACCACCAAGTGGACACGCACCGCGTGACTTGAAAGATTCCTCCACACAGGTTAATTATTTGTTACAACTAAAAATAAATTTCCCCCACTCTCTCCCTCTCAGCAGCACGGTACGGGTATACCCATATTATACACCCGAGAAGGATTAACAACAGCACCAATCACCTGGGCAACGTGCTTTACGGAATTCGTTGTTGTCCATCGTCTCTGGCCGAACGAAAGGATCAAATTTCAAGCAACAACGACAAGATTTCAAATCAAAGAATGCATCATTCTTGTTTCCCGGGCGCGCGGTGCGCCGGCCCATACTCGGTAAGCAAGTGACGGTTGCTTGTTGGAGGAGGTATGGTCAATGGTCATCGCACTCCGCCAACGGATCAGAGGTTGGATACACTTTCACACACGTCGCAGCGATGCGGCTGTGTTTGCCTCAAATAAGTTGGAAATTTATGGAAATTTGCATAATGAGCTTGAGTAATGCCTCCCGATCTAAGCGCGGACTTGCTGCTGCTGATGATGATGATGATGGGTGTTACATGCGAGCAGTTTCGCCAACGCTGTGCGTGATTGCAATAATGTAACGCAACTTTATGATTAACAGTTCGAAGGGAAACTTTATTGGAAATGTTTAACGCTTGACAGGTGTCCTTTGTTGTCGTCCAAGTCGCCTCTTGTGTCACACTTTCTCCGGTACAAATTAATTGCGTATTATGTTAAAAGTAGCAGATAAAAGTTCGCTTGTGTCATAAGTTTGAGACATTTACAACAACAACTGAGGACACACTTTATTTCCTTCGGAAATTGGGGAATAGACCCATCATGCAGAATTCAAGTGCGTGCGCGGCGGTGTATTCCCAGAGGATCTGTGTATGCCTCGAAGGAGGAGGGTTGACGCTAGAGCAACTTCCGCCAGTTCTTTTCTGGGCCTGCCTTTTGGGATAGATTAAAAGCGCACGCACTTTGGGAAATAGAAGTTCTTTTTGGGGGGGAAAACACATAAATTGTGTGCATGGGAAATGCACTTGAATGGGATAATATTGTTCTTAGTGGGCCGTCATGATTGACGCCTCTTGACGCATGTCGGACTGATGGCAAAGCTGTTGGGTGCCCCAAGGGAGTCGCATATGTGTGACGGCACCTGCTGCTTGGGATGTTTGTCAATTAAGATAATTTCATGGACGATTGTCGTGGCTTTTTGTGAATTGTTTCAGAAATAGATTGTCTCTGGTTGGATGGACATGAAAACGAAACAAATCAACTTAATTGGAGCAGTGTGGCGTTTGAAGTTCAACTAAGGTGGAGGTTTGGTTTTCGAAAGTGGATCTGTGGTAGAAAGTTCCCCAAAGGGAGTGGTTTAGGCTAGCAACATTCATTTAAAACTGAAAAGACAAACACGATGTTAATAGAGGACGATTCTTCAAGATCCCTGTAAACTACATCAGTTACTTATAAAGAAATGCATTTCGATACAATGTGGTCTAAAAGTCATTGGAAAATAAAATATTTGATACATGTTACATGAAACATGTGACATATAAAATATGACATGTAACATGTTATCGACAAAATATCGAGTAAAATGACGAGTAAGGCATCCATTTTGTTAAAGATTATTAAGCACTGAATTCTTAAAAGAAAAGAAAGCCAAAATTTCAGTCCAACTGACTTACACGGTATCTACTCGAAGTGAGTATAGGGAAATCCAAACTTAAGTTCAGGAAAGTTGCTGGAGTGGTTGGTCATCGAATTCAAACAGCGGGAGATGTAAGGAGCATGTACCAAAACGCCGAAAAATCGAAAAATGTCGTCAGATGGTAGAATGTGAAACGATTGGAACTCAAACGCATCATGTGCCCCACCCAGGAAAGGAGGTTCTATAAACTCATTCTGAATGTCGAATCTTGCCGGCTGTATTCAGTGAACGCCTGAAACCTTTCGCCAACAAACTGATCGGCCAATACAAGTGCCGAAAGTCAACCATACACCAAATGTTCACACTTCGACAGATCTATTCAAACAATCTATGTATTTATCGACTTTAAGTCGCCTTTAAGTAGCATTTAAAGGGACGATCTATACAAAGTTAGGACAAATTTTGTCAGAAATCCCAATTGTGCGAATTTCACAAGCAATTTTTCAAAGGTCCGTGCAACTGATATGTAAGCAGTTAGACGGACCGACGACCGTTGAAAATGTCACTACCGAAAGATCACAAAGAGCTGTGATGACAAAGTCGTACGTATTGAAACGGAGGCGGCGAAGATGGGTCTCCCTATAAATGAGGAAAAAACAAGCCTTAAGCTGTCAACGAGAAATGACTCTCAGAATCGGCAACTCAGACAAAACTTCACGATGAACAGAAGACAGGCACATCTTCAAACAAGTTAAATACTTTGGTTACCTGGACTTAACTATCAATTGGCAAAATGACATCAGCGCGGAAATAAATCAAAGAAACTTTCTTCCCGCTGTTTCCTCAGGCTTTGAGGGCATAAAAGAAGTAGATCCCTATCTCTTTTAGAACCAAGATCCTAATCGTCCCGGTCCTGCTCTATGGTTTAGAAGCATGGACTACTTCCAGAAGCTTGATAGGTTCTTCTATAGACTGTAACAGACAACAACATATTTAAGAAGCTTGTTCGCAATAAAATTTATGTTGAATTGATTTATGTAAGAGTTCAAAACTGCGCGAAAGTCTTCTAAAATGGAGTCGTTTTGACGACAATAAATACTTCTTTAAATTTGTTGAGTGCGATTTTTTTTCTATCGGATATTTGATTTTTCTGTATTTATTTTTGTAACTTATTATTTTATATCTAATTTGTTTAATTATTTTTATTATTATTATTTTTTTGTTATATCGCCTTTATTTTATTAATTATATTGATTTCTGTTGTTTTACTTGTTAATAAATTATATGTTCTTTTAACTTTTAAAATATATTATATTTAAATGTTTAGTATTATTTTTATTAATAGCTTGTCATTATTTTTAAGAAAAGACGCTCCGACGGTTTTTTAAATATTTTGTTCATGAAGTATATTTTAAAATTAACCAAATGAAAAAAATATTGTATTAAAGGAAATATATAATTTATCGTAGTTAAAAAAAGTTAAAGGTGTGGTAAAAATATGTTGTATGTTTATATTTACAAAACAAACATTTGTATCTAGGTACTTAAAAAATAGAATCATTATTTAAGGACTTGGCAGATATTTTATTTTTGTTTTAATTTATTTTTTTATTTAAGAAATAAACGAAATCAAAAAATATTATAAGCCAAATGATAAGTTCCACGCTTGCACCCTTTATACATTTTAACGAGTCGATCTAGAGCTAGACAATGTAACCTAAATTGCAAAAGTGAATAGTTATGTTAAATAATAAATTACCCAAGTCAGTGCTTACCATTTACCTATAAAAAAAAGCTTACCATTCTTCTCCAAGATACACGCAGAACCAATATCAACCAACGATGAAACGCTACGACGCTGAATGTCTTTCACTGCGCAGATTCCTATAAATGCCTAATTAAATACTTAAAAGCAAACTCTAAAATAAACATAAGCATTTAAAAATAAACTTCCTAATAAATATAAATTCATAAATAATCTCCACCTTAATTTACTAATATAACCATCAGATATCATAGATACACATAAAATTATTACTATCATAAAATTTAATTTTAATTTAATTTCCATAATCATAACAATAGTCCACCATATAAATCGATCCGCTAATAAATCATAAAAATGTCTAGGGCACACAAAAAAAAACGGAATAATATCACCCATCCCTATACAGCCCATTGTGTGCGTTTTAGACTGAGGCTGACCCCTAGCTTACCTATACGACTTGATGGTGCATACCTTTTATTTATTTTTGTTCAGCGTCACATCGCATACCTCATGCTGTGACCCATCGCGTGCTGTGTGTGTGCTCTGTAATTTTCATGCCAGTGAAATTCAAATCGGACAAATAAAAACACAAAATTAAACCAAAAATCCAACAAAAAAAAAACGTATCTGATCTACACCTAGGATAAGAGTCCCAAAATATATCTCAGAGTGGAAAGACAAAACAAATCTCTTGACAAAGATGTATCACATCCGTCTGGCAATCGAGCTGCCATAACGTAGGTGGTAACTTCACTCAGCATCAAAAGAAACACAGGTCGCTGGGTGAATGCAGTCAACGAAATATAAGGACCGCATACGACACTGCGTCTCTGGGAACATCGAAGAAGACGCAGCAGCGGCAGCACCAAAACTTGACAAGAATAGAAAAATCAATTTTCATATCTTTCACGGGGTGAATGGAATTTTCTCCGACTTTCCACCAAAAAAAAATGAGGAAAAATCTCTGCACTACACCAACAAAGGGCCGCATTGACTTTTGAACTACGAGTTTTGTCCTTTTGTGCGGAGGTGTCCTTTGTGACTAATACCTTTATCTGTTTGGAAATGGGAGAAAAAAGTGTCATCTCTTCCTGATGGTGACTATTTTTGGTTGTTATCCTGTCAAGCCAATCGAGATGGCATTGTGCCGGGGACAGGTATGAAAATCGCTTCAAATTGGTAGGTGGATTATCGCAATTGTCCTCGTACCTACCGCCAATGTCGGTGGCAACAAAATCGCACTTACTTTTTGGCTTCCTAATCGGATTTTGGTTAAGCCTCAGAGAAGGACCAGCACTCTTACAACTAGTGTACTTACCCGTCGTATATAAATGAAATTTCAGCATCCACCTGTTCAAAGGATTTAGAAAGGACACAACAAAAAACAGAATCACTTACCGGCTCAGTAGCATTTCATGCATGCACATATTTTCTAAATTGCTATCATCGTCCTCAAAGTCGAGATACATTTTGATGGCAATTGCTAGAAAATATCCTAGAAATTCACAATAATAATAATAATCCTCGAGTGTTGTGTTGTTTTGAATGTGCTTCGCACAGCATCCACGATAAATGTTCTCTCTCACATCACAGGCGAACAAGAACGCATGCGATATTCATGTCATCCTCGGTGTATAAAACTCCCAGCGCGATATAGAAGAACAAGAACATCCTTTTAGCACCAACACTCACACACACACACGCACGCAGGCAAACTGACAGACTCACACAGAATCCGTGCGGACGATTCGATTCGATTTTAGGAACTTTTGACACTTGCTACTTGCAGCAAAAATTGACTTTTCACGACGAAGGATATGATGAGTGTTGCGTTTGTTAAAAATTCACAATTCCAATTTTTCAAACAAGGATTACTGAACAAACCGATCGAAAGGATGTTGGGATAATTAAGGAGGTGCAAATGGTTAACTTTAGATGAGTCGCAAACGAATATGTGTGTTTTGATTTTTGTGTTTTTTGGGGGGAAGAAAAAATTGGGAGATAAACGAGACGACAACGGACACACAACGCGGAGACGTCACTCAACCTCGAAATGTAAACAATGTGACAGACAATGGAATTGTCGGAATGCGGGGAATGCTGAAAATGGAATGGAATCTCGCTCCTGGGTGTTCTCTTCATGTTCGAAGTGATGGGTGCCGCGCACCGCCCGGGGGGGTGATGGTAGCCAGACTGGAAGGATTTTTATCGATTGAATTACGAGAGTGATGGTGCGGAGCGATGGTCAGTGGGAGGAGGGGCTGTTGGGAATTAATGTGATGCGGTTAACTGGAAGGATAATAGTTGTCCTCGTATAGTATTTGTGCGACGTGGTCGGGGGGGTGTCTGGGCGCGTTTGTGAGACGACTGCAGTTTAAGGAGATGCTATATTGACAAGTTGTCAAATTAGCAGATTTTGACAGAGTTGGTGAACATGCGTGCGATGAGATTGTTGTTTGTGTGCCAGATGGAGGTATACCAACCATAACCATGACCTTCGTGGACCATCAGCCAGAAGGCATAATTTCGTGGCAGACAATAATTGGCAATATGGTGTGTACCCCAGAAGTTGACAGTTGGAAATGTAGTAATAAAAGGAGTCGTTGGTGTCGAGTTTATGTCGTCGTAAAGTTTGTTTGCTCAATCTGGATCTGGAGAGAAGTGCCTGTCGTTTCGACGGGCTTTTAAGTGGAAATTTATTGAATTAGCCATTCTGACTGTGGGGATGCTGGTGATTGAAATTAAAATTCGGATGTCGGAGGTATGGAGTGGCATCTAAATGCGCAATAAAGCGGTTGTTTTGACAGATTTACTAGAAGTTATGGGCGATTGGGGGTTTTACAGGCGATTGTTTTGAAAACGAAAATAGATGGACTGGCATTTACCTATTTTTGAAGGTATAAAGATGACTGACTGATATTGGGTAGCAGCTCACTTATGGCACAGTTTGGTATACCTATCACTGCTAATTCGCTTTTTCAAAGAACACTCAGATGCTGTCAAATAGTTCAGCCTAAGGCATGTGGGGGTTATAGGCTGAATTTTACAAATAAACATGAGTTACAGCTAAAGAACAAAGATACCTATCTAGAGAGATATTTTATTCGTTAAATTGTAGCTGGAAGATGAACCTAGTGACAGGGTAGACCTAAGGATATTTATCTTTCTTTTGGTATAAATTTCTTAAAAATGGTTTTTAAATAGAATATTTCATCTTATTGACTCTTTATAGCCTAAGAACTCGCATTTTATTCTTAGAGTCAATTTTATGCATTGAAATACAGTTTATGTATTACACTAGATAAGTCTGCATTCGTAGTTTTTTGTCCGGGACTTTAAAAAATTCTTCAATAGAAAGTTTCGTGTGACCCAGTCATGCAATTAATTTTTCCAATATCATTGTTGCCAACCAAACGCGAGTGTTGAACACAAAAATGATGTCATGCTCTGTCTGAAATAACTGTGTCAGAATTCTTACAAAAATAAGAAATCAAATTAAACAGAAAGATAACTTAAGTGAGCAACTTCGACATATTCAGAGCTTAAGTCAGTAAATAATACACATTAAATCCATTTAGGGTGCTTTAAATGAGCTATCGACAGATGGACATGACATATGGGTGCTTAAACATTCAATTCGATTATGTTCTTAATTTTACATTCATGTTTTATAATTTTCTTTTAAATTGTTTAAATAAGAGCGCACAAAAATAACAAAAGAAAAACGTCGACTATCGAACTTAATTTCTATTTTTACGTAATTAATTTAATTCATTTTTCCTTTTCAGCAAGGGACCAATTATATTCTGAAATTAACAAATTGCGATACTTTTAAGATTTTTGTCATATATTTTATGTTACTTATATATCGCAATTTAAATTCAGATATCCATTTAAAATTTCTATGATTTCAAGATCAGTACGATAATTTATTTTTCCTGAAAGCGAGTACCTCGTATTGTACAGTTTCTGTCTCCCTCAAATTGCACAAATTCTGTTCAGCCAGATCAAATCGCAGCGCGCTTTAAACATCCAGCTGATGTTGCTTTTATCGATGTTTTCAATGAAATAAAGTTGACCCCTCGTATACATAGTCCAAATATTTGTATAGATTCGGGCACTGCTCCCAGCTGCTTTTTCAGCCTCTGTTGATGGTCCTTTGTTTGAGTTAGTTGTACGAATTCCATATTTCTGCGTTCCCATTCTTCTCGTGAGGCGGTTTCTCCCATAGCTTAAACATATCCTGGAGGAGTTCATGTCATAGAGATAGCTTATCACATGTAAGATAAAATAGACGATTATCTAAGTCACACGAAACGTAAGCTCGTTTTTTACAAGTTTTGCTGTAATTATCGTCTTAATTGGCTATGTATGTTCTTTTTTGGCTTTAAAAATGGAAATAATAATATCTGGTACCTATTATTGAGAACTGCAATAAACAAAGTTTACAAATTGCATTAAACAATTTTAAGTACCTATCCTTTATCAAATTGTTAAAACTTTGTATGTAAACAAAACATATGTTATACCGTATAAAAAAATCTAAATATGTTTTTTTTTTCATATTGATTATAATTTTTGTTGTTATAAGAAAGCTTAAATTTAATATATCCAAAAAATCAAAGAAAAAAATACATAACAAAAATATCTTTTAAATCTCCAAGGGATTTTTAAATTTATGTTAGCCCAACAAACCAAGACCTATCAATTTGACAAATCTATTATTTAAACGACGAAAAGTTTTTGTAGATTTTGTATTTATGTATTTGTTCAACAAAACAGCGCTTGGAATAGCAAACATTTTTAAACAATCAATAATTGCTTGTATTGATTTAACAAAACGTCATTTAAAGATTGACACATACTTACATTTTTTTTGTTGAATATACTAAATAACAACGGTAGGTAAAATTGATAAATATTATTTTTAAAATAACAGCCTTTCTTAGTTTGACAAAATAATTTAATATTTGAAAAAAAACTAGCTCTGTCATTATAAAAAACATTTCAACACAAAATAAAACGTAGTAAATTTTTACTAGGTATGTTTTGTAAAAGATTTTTCTTGGATATCTGCATATTGACATCAATATTTTAATAGAAAAGATGTTGAAGAAATAAACTCGGTATAACTTGATTTTTTCGTTTAAATATGTAAGTTGGTACCTTAAATCTTAGAAGTCAGAACTTAATCTTGAATTCGAATACGTATATTAACCGAACAGGCGTTTTAAAAACCATTTTATATTGAGTGTCATCAACAAAATATTTGAGGAAGTGAGCTTGTGGTTTTTTGGCTTGTTAGTTTGCTTGCCTGATTTCCGGTACTCTGCCAGGAAACACTTTAAGCGTTGAAACGTCGTTGTAAGACAATAACTCACAAGCTTGCGTAGAACTATTGAGTTTTGAAAGTCAAAAATGTTATTGAAATTGATGCCATGCCTAGTTTTAGCTAACGCCCGACATCGCAAATTGCGTCCCAACAGCTAAGCCAATGAGTATAATGAGGGTTGCCAAACTTCTTAAGTGGTCCATAATTATGGTCTTTTTTAAGCTGGCCTAGATATAATGCAATTTTTCCCTCTTTTTTTCTGAATATAAGGTGCAAGGACTTTCTCCGCATGAGATATGCTAGGAAACACGTTTCAGCGTTTAATATACTGCACTACTGAGCGAAGGGTTTCGACTTCCGGAGAAAGAGCTAATAACTTAGTTGTAAATTAAAGGCACTAGTTTCTGCGGGACATTTTTTTAAATGGAAACTGAAGATTATTTATTATTTAAAGAAAATAGGCGCAAACATTTTAATGATTTTATGTTTGTTGTTATTTACGAATGAATTTTGTAGAAAGAAATAAATGTTTGTCGACTAAGTTATGTTTATTAATATTCTTTGAAGTAAATAGTATTTAATTCAGGCAGTTGTTTCTTCTAGGGATTTCTTAGCAAACTCTGTTTCCACTTCCCCACCTTTCGCGATCGTCTGAAAGAAAAAGGCTTTGCAATTAAGCCACCCAGGCACGATATATAGGTCTGTAAAATCTGTAAAGCAAAAACAGCATAGGTATATTCTGTGCGATGAAATTCCCTCCTCTCTGCTGGCGATCGTCAAAATGACCATTGATCATTTGTTGACTTTGTTCTCTCAACTGTCATCCGATAGCGATTTAAAGTCGACTCAAGAAATAATTCCAACTCAATCGTCCGTCCCTTCAATAGGTCCCTTTCCCTACATAGTCACCAATTATCCTTCCACACAATAAGTTACAATTAAATCGAGATTCGAAACTATTAAAAACTCGTCCATCTTGTGAAATATTATTTCCTCCCTCTTGGATAATAATTGATCCCAGCGAATTCAACGTGTACCCCAAATCCCACTATAGGTACCGCACTCCGCATTTCAGTCGACGGTATAATAAATCAACGGATCCGACTTAATTTCGTCCCAAAACAAACAGTCGCCCCGAGCAAGAAAAAAAAAGGTCATCAGTCCTTTTTCTCTCCATTTGACTTATTTTCCTTGTTTTGTTGCAGCGCAATGAATACTACACAACTTTCTAGATGTGTCCCTACGAAATTATGATGAACTACCCCAGGATCGTTGCTGTGTTGTGCATCCTTCACACACAAAAAAAGAAAGAACGAAACAATTGAAGGAACTAAAAGCAATATCGGAAAAACTAAAATTCCCATAAATAATCGAAGGGAAAGAAAAGTTAATCGAAAAATCGTCCGTCCAAGACTATAAGAGAGAAATCCTTGAGAAGGCATGTAGCTCTCCTCAATACTACGGACGGACTCGTCTGTTTGTATCCTTTGTCCCTCAATTCATTTTGCTCCGTTCCGAGTAATGTGATTGAGGGGGGATTACTGGACCGGAGCGGTATTATTTTTTTTCCTCATTCTTTTAGGTTCGACCGAAACTAATCCGGTTGGCGAGAGTAAAGAGTAGAAGACCACGGTCAGGGATTTCGTAATAATTCATAATTTCTGTCGCTTCTTTTTGTTTGTTGTGTCTTTTTGTCGGTATTTGGAGAAATATTTTCGGTTTAAGTATTTTTTTTTAGGTATTTTTCTAATTAAATCTGATGTGGATTTGTTGATTGTAGGAGGAGGGTCCGGTTATGCACTAACTAATCTTGAGAAATGTTGTGCTCGCTTCGACTGTGGATGGAGGCTTATGCTTTGAAAAGTGTGTAAGCTTGCGGTGGCCTAATTTCCATTTTTAATTACGTGTCGATAGGGGGGTAGTCCTAGTCGTATAGTCGGAGTCTTTTTTAATTTATATGGGGGAATATACCACGCGAGCATCGAAATTGTGTAAGCATGAATGTCGTCTTAAAGGTTTTTAAATGAGGTAAGCTTTGTGGGTAACCTTTGGCATATGATTTAGTATCGGTTTTGGGGTCCAACAGGTTCACTGTTGGTTAGGTGATTAAACTTTGAGCCTAGGAGCCACTGGAGGTAAATAAAAGAGGTGGATTGATGATAAGTCAGGCTTAATTCATCCCCTAAAACCGCTACGCGTCCAATATGTTTAAATTAAAGGGAAAATTAAAATCTGGAGGTGACTTCCGCATTCAAAGGCGACCCTTCTGCCCGGGAATACACTTCAAACTATAGATACTTCCCTGTTCTCTAAAATGGGGCCATTTTCGACTTGCAATGCTATAGTGATTCGGGATGCAGCTCAACTTAGACCAGCAATAGAGGCCGTCCTGACTGTGATTGAATCTTAGACGTTCTTTAAGTTTTTTTTAAGGCCAGATCTAACAGTTCATTCTAGGAGTAGCTGGTGAGAACCTAAGACCTGAGTTCGAATCTCATGAGTTCTTTTAGGTTCAACTTCTCCAGATCCTTCAGCTTATGAAAGAAGACTGATGCTGGACACTTCTAAAATGTTGCGAACTATATTTCATTGAAGACCCTACATCTTCCGCACTAGTCACTCAGCATCATGTCAAGACGTTCAACGGAAATGCCTATCACACATTTTCCAGTAGGAATGACTTCTGTCTTTCCGCATATGATCAAAGACTTGGACCCTTTTTCGTTTACTTTTGTGTTTGTTTTACTGAATTATTCAATACCAGTCTTCCTTGCATGCATACTCGGCGGAGTTTTTACGGAGTTTATGGCCAAAGAAGCCTAGATTTTTTACCTATTTTTTGCAAGCTTAGGTATCCGCCTTTTTATCTACCGGAATAACGCTATGGCCTGGCACTTGTACCCTGAGTAAAGTCAAAAATTGTTGCAGAAAACGTCTCAAGTTCTATCGTCATGACTCGGCATTTTTTGAGGTGGGAGTCCAAGCTTAAAAGTATGAAGACAAATTTGGAACGAGCTCAGCCGATACTTACTGGGAAGTCTCTACAAACCGCACACGTTAGTATAGAGGCCAAAAGACTCACGACAGAAAACAGCGATGCCATTAGGAGATAAAGGACAATTATTGAAAAACTGGACCCAAACGTCTCGGGTTTTGGGTTCGCCTCTCCGCGGGCTTCAGAACTATAGTCAAGGTTGTTGTATCTCGCTCTGGAAACCGAAAACAGATTTCGTTCCCACGATATGGACGACTTTCAAGTGTAGAATGGATGTAATCTCCCTTTTCGCTAGTATTAGTTGCATCATATGAGTCTTTAATGACATCCAAGCTTCTCTAAAGGCGAGATGCCTAACTTATTAACGTTTTTGAAACTGATCTTTAAGCTAGAGGCCTCCCTAGACTTAGTTGCAAGCCTAAATACTTTGAAATATATGTCAGCACTTGAAGATAAGATTGGATTGATATGCATTTTGGTGTCAGTCATGCCACAGGGCTCTCCTTTTTTACCTCATTACGCGTTAGAAAATTGAAATCCATCGTTTTAAATGTCCCAAACACTATCACAGCGCAATTATGAAAAAACCCATGCCACCTTGGTATATGGAAATTTCTCAACTGCCACTTAACCCAAACTATCATACCCAAGGACACACTATCCAAAAATGGTCCCTTTTTAATGTGTTACACAATTTTGTACCCATTATGCTCAGTATAACAAGATGACGAATTTTTAATGGCATCTCGAAGATAAACTACCGAAAACAAAGCCCAAAGCAACAACAACTGACCCCTGCCATCGGACAAATCCTCAAATAATGTTCCAGAAATGAAAGAAAACCGATTATGGACCACTTTTCCCGAGAATAGATACAATTTGGACAAATGCCACATTTAGGGATAACCTTTCTTCGTCCCTCGGACTAAGCGGATGGGAATTTTCTCCATGGAAAAGCGTTTGATTGATTTTTTTTTCTCCTCCAACTTGTTCCATGAAGACTGATTATGTGTGGGAGAGACCTAGAAAAGGATCGAGATCGGGTTTAATGCTATAGACAGTATAGACAACAGGTATACGAAGTGAAATTATCATAATTTTCTTATAAACAGTCCCGGCCGAGTATGTTTATTAATTTTGTTTCCCTCGTGTCCTTCGTCCAATTAAAAAACGAACTCGCATCAGAGGGGTTCTCACCTTTAATAGCTGGAAATGCCATTCGGTTGTGTTGCTGATGCTGATGCAATTGGTCCATTCCGAGAACTCGCATCTAATTTTAATATTTAGACATTTGTGTGGTGGCATATGAAGCTCGAGCATAGCTTCACGTTCATGGCATTCCCCAAAGATGGTGCGATGCGATTTCATGAAACAGTTAAGAAATTTGTTATCCCTCGGAGGAAATTACGTGAAATTTCTCAACGACCATCACAAATCTTGAACCAGAGAGTCTTCTCTCTTTTAATGTTCTTTGGCTGTACCGCCGTGCCAGGTAAAACGCTGCTGACGATGATGATGATAGTTATGACAACTGCCTAAAAAAAATACGCGCGACCGCGTCACAATGATTAACATCTTGTGCGATGGCATTTTTCCGTGTACGGATCCAAATTAACACCATGTTCTTCACACTAATGGGCGGTCCAGTTAAGATTCAGTTTTTAAGATGTCATTAAACTTTGAGCAGATGCATTTAGATTTCGGCACAGAGATGTGTGCGATGAAATCGGGATTTTTACGAGTTGCGGCAAGCTCCGTAATATACCCCAAGCCGGCTGCGGATCATAGAGATAGGTAGAGGAGTTTTTTTTATTAATTAAATTGCAAAGTTTCCCACAGAGACATAGGTGGCGCGGTGCTATCTCTAATGGTAGATCTGGGTGAGGTATTTCTATGAGGTGACACTCTACCAAGATCTTGGAGCGGAGGTTTTGTGGGAATAATTAAAAAGAGTCGACCTGGGTCCGTCGTTAGATGGGAAATAGACGAACAGTATTCTTTATGTGCAATTTTCTAACATATTTTTTTTTAAAAGTATAGTCGACTTAGATTTATATGGATTTGAACAGAAACTTTGGTGTGATGAGATCACAGGCTTTTAGTTTTAGAAAGTACTTCTAATGCAGGTAGTTCCGTTTCGTGATGGCCAAGTTAAATTTTGGGAGGTTATATCCACAGACTTTGGGAATGAGACCACGAAATTCGTATAAAGGGGCTATTGTCAAAATTAACCGAGCAATGATTACTGTTAATCGTAATTGAGTGAAATAAGGTCGACAGCAGTTTTGGTTTTGGAGGACTATAACTGCCGCTTGCAGAGCTTAACAGAGCATAACCAACTTTTATATGCAGCATGCAGTCCCAGTTGAATCTCACATACCAAAAGGTGAACTAACGACGCGACGGTCAATCGAATCCATGGGTTGTAGATATCTGAGTTACGTTCTCAGGAAGTTGAAGCAGGAGAAAACATACGCTCTTATAAGATCCAACAAAACGATCTACTTACGTCTTGCACAGGCCTTACAAGCAAAATATTCCTCGGATGGAAAAACCAAAAAAGGTTAACGTAACATCGAATCGGATCACTATCTAGTTAGTGCCAAACTTCGAGTACGGATATCCAGGATCCAGGGAAGCTCTGCGGCTAACAACAACCATGCAAAGGAAATTCAATGTTGGACGACTTAATTCGGAAATGAGAAATGAGAAATCCAACGACTGTTGACATGAATCTGGAAGGTTAATGGCAGTTATATCAACAAGCCATAAGAAACGCAGCATTAGAAGTGATGGGTTTCTCACAAATATCTCTGAGAAACCCCTGGTTCGAATCAGAATGGTCAGGTAAGCAAATCCAAGTCGGAAGCATACTAGAGCGTCCAATAATCTCTATACGTTGATCGATGAAAGGATGAGAAACTCTTGTTTAGGAGAAAAAAACGATCACCAACAGTAGGGGAGATGCAGAGAAGAATAGCAGGGAAGAGGTGCGAAACTTCTTAAGAAGAGTGAAACAAGCGACCAAAAGTTACATCCGCATGACCAAAATAACATAAAAGTTGCCATCACTATAATAAAAACGAACAAAGCAGCTGAAGCCAATGAGCTATAAGTGGTATTATATTAACGTTATAAGCTGCTGCTGACGATCCAATAAGTCCTTACCAATGCGGCTTCAGTTCTGGAAAATCTACGATCAACCAAATTTTCACAGACCCTGGAGAAAACTCAGGAGTTTAATATCGATCCTCAACTTTCTGTTCATCGATTTTAAAGCAGTTTAAATTGGGACAAACCATATCGTGCCATGTTCAGCTTTGGAATTCCTGAAAAACTGATACGTCTTATCAGGAGAATGCTTGCTATTTCGTCAAAATTAGTAGGGATTGTACCGAAACCTTCGGCGAAACATCCCGGTCATGCTATATGATAAGTCGGATGAAAGCTTCATTGCTATATTCGAGAGAAAAGTCTTACGAACGATTTATGGTCCTTTTCCGTTGACCAAGAAGACACCGAGAAAGATTTCAACCTTGATGAAGCAACCATGCGGAAAAGGAGTCTTCCGACTGCCTAGAGTTCGAAATTAAAGACGGCTTGAGGGCTATATTTAGTAAGACTCAGAATCACTACTACTGTATGTAGCTGTAAGTAAAGAATTTGTATCTTTTGCAACAAAATGTATAGGTAAAACAAAAATAAATTCTTCATTTCCATGAAGCTCCGCCTTTCATTTGGTGCACCTTTGATGGAATTCGGTTTTAAACGTGACGTGAACATTAAAACCTCAATGTACCTCCGAAACCATGGTTGGGCTCATATTTTCAGGCTTTAAAGCCACATGAACTTGAAAAGTATGTACCTAAAAGGTAAAACATCTTAAGTCGGCTTAAGTTGTTGTAGCTATTGAATAGTGTTCTCACTGCTGTAAACACGATAATGTTTAGCACTACGCGAACCCGCCAAGCGCCCTTGATAGTCAAATACGAACTGCGAGCTTAACTCAATACGCTTGACTCACTTGACGAACTGCATTGTGCAGTCCTACACTAACACTAATATACCTTTGAGCAGGAGGGATTTCCCTGCTCAATGAAGCTGTACCTGTTTTACAGGGTAACACTGCTCTATTTCTCAAGCCATTCCAGCTAAAATATTTAATAAAAATGGGGATGTTATAACCGTTTGTAAAATAGCTTAAGTCATCAACTGTAGCGCTATTTAAAGTTTAAAATTGATCTCCTGAAAGGTGTGCAAAATTGACATAAGATGTTTTACCTATACAGTAAAACCCGGCTCACCTTAAATTCCGGTTTTGATAGGCACTTATGCGGGTTAGGCAGTTATAACAAAAATTCGCCTTAAGTGCTCAGAACTTTGGTTCTCAAAAAAGATACTTATGCGGGTTAAGAACTTAAGCGAGAGGCACTTATCCGGGTTTTACTGTAGTAGGACGTCAAATATTTTCTTAGTACAAAATGTAACGTTTTGGAAATAAAAGCTTCACTTAAACCAATGAGAATATTGGGAGACACTGAATAAGAGCGGTTCTAGCTCAAGGTATGAAAACATTTTTCTTTTTCCATCGACTCGGGATTCAAAAAATCCTCATAACTTCTGAGCTACAATTTCTGTGAAATAATATTTTGGCATAAGCTTAAACTATTGAATTTTCTTAGATATAAGTAATAACTAAAAAAGAAGGAAATAATAGATACTATAGCTACTACCACAGATTTTTGTACTTTATTTCGTTTGTTATCTCTGTTGATTCGTCTATAAGCTTTTCCACGTAGAGAACGACAAATAAAACTCTTTAGTGGCCCGTAAATTTTTGTCAAGTAAACCTCACCTCATCCAGAACAGAAATCTTCAGTGGAATATAGAATTTTAACGTAATGAACTAGTTATTCAACAACTCTTAAAAATGGCTCTTGGTTGCCTTGATGCTGCCTGCATCCTTTGTTAAATTCATCGGTTACTTATACCCTCAAGCATTATCAATAAAATCATAAGATTAGGTGGAAGGTATAATCGTTGATCGACCCAAAGTTTGGCGTTTCTTAAGGGACTACAGTGGAACCGCAGAGCTTACCTCAGTTTTTTTTTTTAAATCACCAAACCAATAACAGTTTTAGAAGACATCCCGATTTTGTTTTTCAGCAAACTAAGTGACCTATAAGTATTACTTAAAAGGCCTGATTTTATGATATTTTAAAACTTCCGCTCTTAATTCTTTTAGCTGCAAATTGATCCTTTTTAAAACCAACGCTCTAACTCATTGTAAGTGAAAAAAAAACTGTATTTGAAACCAATTTCTCAACCTGTATAAAAGCAAATCCAATCAGTTATTCAGCTTGCAGTTGAAGTAAACCTTTACATGCAACCAGGCGGACCGAATTCTGTACAGCCAGTTTGTTTATAGATCTTTCTGGATCCTAATATTATAATTTCTCGAAAGGCCGAGTCCGAAATTTCCACTCAAACAATACTTCCTTCTTGTACAAAAATACTTAAATTTATTATTTGTTTAACCTCACGCGCACAGGTAGGTATAGCCCGTCCCAAAGTACCTGAAAATATCTTGCGCAGGTCTCTTCACATCAGGGATTTTATTCTCTTAGAGAAAGCAAAACTACTTTTCCAACAAAAACTACAGCTAAAAAAAATGTGTGCGCATTTCATGCAACAAGCATACCCCTGCTTGCGAAAACATCTCTCTCGATCGACGATCGAGGCATGACTGATTGTCCACACAGAACCGTCGTCGGCGCATGCAATAGATACACATTTACCCACCCCAAAGAAAAGGGAAATTTGCTGGGTGTTGCACTTCTTAAATATGTGTTTAGTAATGAAAGCCAGAGTTTTGAGAAACTATTAAAAAGGGTTGAAATGGAATTTCCGTTGTACTTTGTGCATGGGCACGCACAATTACGTTTCCCATTATCGCTGCAAAAAAGATAAAGTAGAGAAAAGCATTAACAATTTCATGCGATCAAAAATACCTTAAAAGAGAAAATTTCCCTTAAATAAATTGCTACTGCGCATGTTGGGATCTTTCTTCTTTTATGGGACGGACTATACCTAACTTTTCGCCCACAATCTAATTTGAGCAGCACTATAATCTTCCCGACTGAGGGAACAAACACTCTCGTAACAGCTTCAAGTTCAGCCCTTTCGTGGGCACAGTTTAAATACCCGTACTAGTGATTTGCCGCCGCTATTACAGTCGGCCTGATGCAACCTCCTGTGCTTTATTTCACATCATCAACAGCCAGCGCTCCATTAGCATAGATGGAAGGCTTGTTCCTGTCCGTTGTCTGCGTTCAGCCGGAGAGTAACTTAACGCGATTTTAATAGTTCATTAACAATGTCATGCTCGTGGTAATTTATTCGCGTGATTTCGCAGCATTTTCGCTTTTACCAGAAATTTATGTCGCCAGCTGCAGGACCGGGTACAGCGGGAGGAGCCGCCGACTGTGTGCGGCATAAAACATAAAACACTCGTTCGAAAATGCTACCGAGTTCATTATCCAGGTGGACTACTGGGGGTGGTGCTCGTAAATATCAGCAACAAATATTCTCTTCCATTATGCAGGAGGGTCACCTCAGACCCCCGAATAGCCGACTCGCCTCTCGCCACTCGCCATTGCAAAGTGCATCTCTCCTGGTAGCGGCGGTGTCAAAACACCATCATCAACATGAACCGAGTGCGGAAGTTCAGCGAGTCGAATGATGATGCATTGGTCGGAGTGCATTAAACCAGAAGCACGCATTTCATAATGCACTTGGCCGTCATGTAGGTAGGTCGTAGGTATAGGCAGCTGTGTGGGTGGGATATGGGCTTTTGGTCTGGTTTTAAGGCCATCGATCACATATAGGATTGGGCTGGATGTGCCAGCAGCCCGGGGGAAAGGTGGGCTTGTGTTATTTAAATTTACAGCACGTTTCACAAATGGCCGAACAGTAATTTGATAAATTTATTGAATTCGATAGATCATGAATGCGAGTTCGGCGGGTGTGAGAGGCTGCTCTTTCGTGTCACTTGACTTGCTGCAGTTGAGGCTTTGTGTGGCATCCGATGCCTAATGAAATGAATTAGGTGAATGCAGGGTTTTGGTCAGTGAACCGCCACAGCTTATTAATTGAGGTGAACGTTTGACACCATCCGATGGATGAGAGCCGGCTATGCGCGGGATTTATTTGCAAATTTTTTTTACCCAGGGACGACGCACGGTTTGGTTTTGTTGCGATTAATTATAATTCAATGGGTTGTCAGTTGGTTCGTGTAATTTGGTGGACTGCGTTAGTCGGCTCTGTCGAGGGATATTTTTTTAACAGTGATGGGATCACTTGGAGAGGGGTTGTATTTTGTTTGCCAACTCTCCATAGATTTTTAAGAGTTGGACGGATTTTATGGCTTGGTACATGAGTTTCCTGAACGGACAGCTCCTGCAAGAAGAGGACTTTTTATTCCGTTTCGGGCGTCCGATGTTACTCATTAGCCTTAAAAGTGTACTAACAGTCTTGTCAGCTTCTTGTATGGATGATTACGATGGCGTTTCTATAGGTATTTTCCTAACTTTCCCACTTGTTATAAGCAATTCAATTTCTACCTTGAATTGTCACCTTCAGTAACGACGAAGCTTGTTGGAGATCTTTATCTAACGTGTTGACATTCTATTTAGACAGAAGCCTCAAAAAATATCTACTAATTTGTTGTTGGCACACATTTACATAAGGTACGCGCTTTTTGTAGTACCGATAATGGTGCTATTTCAAGTCCGATTTTTATGAAATATGGACCCAATGAAAGGTGTTTTTCAGTGGATTAATTGCCAAGTAGGTACCTACTTTTTTGCCGCTAGATTTTTCTTGTCCAGATTATACATTCTTTGCTTCATAAAGCAGGCATTTTGGTCTCGCTCGGCAGTCCTTTAATCTCTGGCCGTTTTATTCTCATAGATCCGTTCTGTCGTTGGGAGTTTTACATGCTTACGTGGCCAACCGATCCGCACTCTTCCGCTGGTGCGGGCTTATGATATCTGTTTGCGTGATATAGCCACGTTTGCCACTTTGGTAACTTTTTTTCTTTTTGTATGTTAACTTTTATCAGGTTTTGGTAACTTTTTGAATGCGATATCAACTTGTGTAAATAGTTCCTTTCTGGTTCTTAGTGAATTCATTGCACATGCATAATCTCTATAAATGTAAACCTGGTTTACTGAAAAGATTGCTGAATGCACTTCTTTTCTTCTTTTTTATTAATGTCGTTTACGATTGGGACAGAAAATGCACTTTTTTGACATTCGGAGCAGTTTTTCTGCACTATAAATCAACTGTTGTCAATTTTCAAAGCGTCCGTTTTGCGAATCTCGAGTTCTTAGCGATATTTACACCTACTTTCATTAACGCCAACACATTTGACATTCATCAAACTTTGAAGTGTGTTTTTATTTACATTTTTAGAGGACGAGTTTCTGAAAAATAAGGAATAATTTACATTTGACAGGTGCAATGAATATCAACAAAATTAATGGAATTTTATTAACTCAAATTTCAATTTAATAACAGCTGACATTTAAATCACGCACTATTAAAAATGCAACAAGAAGTCATCTTATTTTGTGTTCCTTTGGTCGCGAAAAAATCTGAAATCTAAGAACAAAATCTGAAAATTCCAATGGAAAACGACATAAGAAGGTTAGACGTTGTTTAACTTCTTACACTGAATTTTAAATTAGCTCGAGGCGATACGTAGGTTTTTTTTTCTTTCGTCTCTTATCAACTTCCAGATTTTTGGTATCTTTTAATTAGATTTGGTAAATTTTTCTCTCAATTTTGGTCCAAAATTTTGTTGGCAAGTGGCAACCATGAACATAAAGCGAAAACCACCACATAAAGTAGAAGAAAAGTTATAGTATGTCTCTATGGTTTTTATCCAAGAAGCAAACAATAAAGAAAATCTTATTTTAATATTGGGAATTATTCTATATGGAAGTACATATTTTTGACGGCATTTTGAAACAATTTGAAAACTAATTAAAAAGTATGTGAACATTTCTTAGCAGTACCTAATAGGGAGAAATCAATCATATCTATAAAAAAACGTATGGAAAACTTATTAAAAATTTATTTGCGAAACTTATTCATCTTAGTATGATTTTATAAAAATGTTGTATGAAGAATATATCTGGTCCAATAACGACAATTCTTAAATGGAGCCATTTCAAGTTATGGTAGCCCTTTTGTTCCTTTTGTCCTTTTTGCAGTCTAAGAGTTTGAAGCAAGGAGTACAATAGGAAAGACCAGTCTTTAGAATCTAAAATAAAATTAAAATATGTAATGATTAAATGCTTCAATTTATTTGTATACACGTTTGAAATTCCAATTTTCATCAAACATTTTCCATTACTTGGATGGACGTTTTATCTTTAATTTCCTCTTCAAAATACAATTGCATATTTGCAATAAAAGTTGTAATATTAAGCGAAATGTAAATTTAGTTTCTCGGGATGAAGGGTTTTGGAAATCAATGTCAATCAATGAATCGAAATATTTATTTAAATGCATATTTCACTGCATTAAAAAATGTTTGTACCTAATCAGTTAATATCAATTAGTTAGATATCTACTTAATCCTAAGAAAATGGAAAATATTTGGGTTTCTTCAACGTTCTTAGGCTATGTTAAACACGGTTCATTTACAATAAATTTTTTTAATCTTTTAAATAGAACCAAATGCGTTCAGTTTTTGTATAAGATATGAGAAAACATATATTTCTAAGAGGGAATTCTTATTGATTTATTAATGTTAACATTTTAGGACAAGCAAGGTTTCATATTATAATCAGGCAATGTGCAAATACCACGTACAATTAATGTGACATCTCTTTTAAATTTGGAAAAGAAAGCTTTGAAAAGATTTTCTTTTAGACGTGTTTGAAAACACATTTTCAATAAGTTTAACTTCTTAAAGCCATACACATACTATTTGTATTATTAAATATGATTTTGCATCCAAAAATAAAAAAAAACTCTTTAAAAATATTAATACAATTTTCTTAAGATTTCTCTATGGAAATATTATAATATTTATTAGTTTTAATGGGATTTTGTAGCAAAACAGTCCAATAAGGCAATCTTATTGATTTTATAGTCATTTTTCGCTCTGTCTACACAACATGCTTTTGGCAAATTCTTGATCACTGCGGTTCTGGTTGCAAATCTTATTTAACTGGTCAAGGCGGCACAGACTTCCTCCTTCGATATAACTTCGTCTGTATTCCTGCATTCTGAAAAGAACTCTTTTATAAACGGTCAAACTAAGGGCCACCGTAACCTATACCTTATAGAAGCTAGACAAAGACATATTGTCCCAATTCAAGAAGTTCTTGACTGTCGGTATTCCCGTAAGAAGGCTAATAAGGGACCTCTATTTTAAAGCTTGACTCCCGATTCGCCTATATAAAATGGCAAAACTGCGCTCACGACGGAGTAAACTCCTTTTGAAAACCAAAAAACTGACAAAACCAAGCTCCACTAAAGTAACCGACGGGCTAAGACCATTGCTCCCATAAAAAGCAACATATCTTCGCCCTAATCTCAAAATCTAGCTGTTGCCACAATATCGATTGGATGCCAACTAATTAGCCCAAATTTCTAAGCATATTTCTAAGGTTTCCCAGATGCTATCAACATGATAACATTATATAAATATCATAAGCGTATGCAAATCAGGCCTCAGATCAACAAAAGAGCGCAGCTCCAGAGTAGTTTGCATAAAATCGAAATTATCTTGTCCACCATGGCCATGTGTTCAAACGTGCTACCGGATAATTACTGCTAATGTCCAAGTCAGCCTGAATTTACATAACACAGAGCCAAGAGTATCGAATAACAGTTTCTCTTCCTTCTAACAAATATCGGATTATTGAAATCAGTTCAGGCCAGTTGGAATGGATTCCATTTCTCAAAATTTTGATTTAGGATCGCCCCAATGAAAGCCGGAGTCTCTCAAATGTATATAAGTTCTGGGCAACTGGTATTTATTATTAATCGCCTGGCGATGAGATTCTTCGAGGTAACGTAACCGATATTTAGAGATAGATTATGCCATTAGTGGTAAGAGAAGCAAATTGGTGGAAGATCGGCCATCGGACAATACCCGTCGATAAATTAGGCAGCATCGAAACGGAAAAATTGTAGAATGGCCTGACTATATACGGTCCACAGTGGTGTTCCATTTACATTTTTGTTTTGTTTAGAATTAAGCTATAATGGCGCTAGATTAGAAGCGAGTTCATTACGATATATATGTGCTGTTATATAAATTGGAATATTATGCTCTGTGTGTTGACTTGAATTTTATAATAATTTAAATATGCACACACGGTAAATATTCGATGGTTGAAAGATGGCAGCTGTCAGCTGATCGGCTACAGCGCTTGAATAAAGTCTGCACTAAAATGTGGTCTTATGCTCACAAGACGCCATGATTTGTCAGTAGTATGAGGAACAGCTGGAAAATTTATAAAGTCTGGTCCAACTATAGTCTTTTCAAAAATCAAATAAAATTAACGAAAATCAATTATTATCAATGGGATTTAGCTTTATTAGAATGTTTGTGACTGTAATCTACCGATTTTAAGGGACGATATTCGCTTTTAAGGCTTGAATCTTTCCTGAAATTTACAGAAAACATAGATCTTTAGAACGATCACACAACGACAACGTTAAGGGGCTCATATCGCAAAGATGGCTGATAACACGATTAAAGTCTTTAGTAAGCGCTCGGGATTGAATGTGTGGCTTTGTGGCCTTAAAGTCGATGTCTTCAATTACACCCCACAAAAATGCAGTTATCATGCCTAGCATTTGCTGACAGCAGTCATAAAAGGGGACTGTGCAATGAGGAGGAATGACAAGAGATTAAATGTACCCTACACCGATTTCTGAAGAAGCTGCATGGATAAAGAAGAGGAGCAGACAGTAGTTCTCTGCTTATGTAATTGTAATGCACTCGTTTATATCCGAAAAGCTGCAGTGTCACCCAAATGTCCTTTCCAGTGGCAGCATTTAATGGCCTCATTTAATTCTTAGATCTCCTCATCAAGAACCAACCCTGAACCAACAAGCACTGACCGGTGAATGAAATGTGGTTTCCATCAGCACTTTTATTTTCGGCCCTAACCCCATTCTCTTCGCTACGCATTGTAGGCCGAAAGGTTCCGTAAGTATAGATACTGTCCACAAGCTAGTGTCACAAAACTTGAGTACAGCTTGTGTACTTTCTTTTCAACAAATGCACTGATTGGGCAACATACAACACACTTTTCAAAAAAGCTTCCCAATTTTTTGCAACGTTCTTCAAGCGTGAAGCGACTTATTTCGATCTTCGGACTGCAAGATAAAGAACTGTCAGTGTCAAAATGAAATAATGATTTAAAAGAGAAACTTGTAGCAAGCTTGGGAACACCTTGGCATTTCAAAATCAAGACACAAGACATATCTTTAGATTGGAAAATGTTGTATTTTTGTGTCTTACAGTGATAAAGCGATTTGGCTGAAATCGGTAGGGCAGTGCCAGGGAGCAGCGAAGAACAGCCAACTGATTCCCCATTCGATACGTTCCGATGACACTCATATTACAACTTACATGCAATACGTTTCAAGAAGAAGGAATCCATACCAAACATCTTTGTTTTTAAAACCTTTGCGGAAAGCTCTAAAATGACCCAAAGGGTAAAGCTTAAAAGTTCTTATCGATGAGGCAAAAGGTCATCGTTCCCGTGTGTAGTCGCCAATGTACGTATGGTAATGTTACGTAAATATTTGAGAGAGCTGAGTTGTCAAAATGTTCATAAGATTGCGCCTTGAACCATGATAACAATTGATGCATGCAAGAAGGTACACCAAAGAAAGGCTACGGGACTGAATGGTATTAGGAATGAAGTCCTCTAGATCGCTATTCCAAAAAGAATCAAATTCACAAGCATTTTTAGAGAGTGTCTTCAGGACAGCATTTTTGTAGAGCTTTGCAAGCGCCAGAGGCTAGTTTAACAACGGATAGTAAGGAAAATCTAAACAAACCTTCTTCTTCTTTCAATTTAAAAGACACGATTTGTTATTATTCTTGAATGGTGATTTACAAATGGCACCAACCGACAATTCCGACTCACCACCGCGACATGAAGTACGTCGACCTGAAAAGATCTATTGTGCCATAGGATCAGAAAAATAGGCTATTAGAGTTTCAACTTTTCTAATGTAGCTTATGATACTTTCATCAAAAAAAAAACTTTACTTCTTCCTGGCTAATTATTTCCCTGAAGAAGATGTTCCTTCCGATACCACAGAGGGCTGGGCATTCACATAGTATATGCTAAGTTGTTTCGTCTTCTTCAAGCCAAAGGCGGCATTCCTAAGAGTCGGCTAGGTGTTTGTTTTAAAGATAGCGCAGGTCCCGTGAAAGGTGTTTCCGAACCTCTTCTGGCCAGATCGTCGGCTTTTTCGTTTCCTTCAATTCCCTTGTGGCCAGTTATCCACCATATTTTGGTTTTGTTTCTGGTGCATGAAGTTTGGAGGGTATTGAAGCAGTGTAAGACTGATTTGGAGTCAAATGTATGGGTGAGCTAAGGGCTAAGGGTTTGCGCTTTTGATGCCTGAGTTATAGATGAGACTTGCGCATTCCTTAAGGGCATGGACTTCTGCCTGAAATACACTTGGGCTTTTTCCAATTGGTATCGATACAGCTTGGTTTGGTCCGAATAATCAGGCCCCGACCCCGGAGTCCATTTTAAAACCATCCGTATAACACTTTATGCCTTTTGGGCAGTTTAGTGGGTTATTGCTAACTCACGCATTTCTATTTGTGATCTCCGTGGAGAAACTTCTGTTAAAACATAGTGTTTTTGAGAGGCGGTCTGTGATCGCGCAGATCTTGTAAAGTTTTGTTATTTCTGTTCTGAAAGAAGGGTCATCAGGTCCGAGTGATCAACGATGTCTTTCTCCTTCATTCGTAGCAAATTTGCTGAGCTGCGTATTGCCACCTTGTTGATTTAAATGTAGGACAGGTCCGCTTAGCTCCTACGGTTGCAGTAATTCAAGATCAACAGTAGACGCTATGGTATACCGCTGGCAAATAATACCTCGATAAATTCAGAGCATTTATGAGCTGTCTTTTTAGAATAGTAATCAAGGCGGTGTGCGGCAGTGATATTATTCATTATGAGTGCTTTTCACGACATCGACTTGATAGTTGTGGCAACCGATAAATCTGCACACTATAACGATGCATTTGTAGATAGCTTGTGTTACATCTCATTAGGTCCCTGGGTAGGTAGGATTTCCAACACAGAAACAGGGTTCAACTCACCCATATATGGAGGAAAAGACTTAATTTGGTCAGCTCTAGTCTTCAAGATGAAAAAACCTTCTAAGTATCTATAGGAAGATATCTATATGTGACAAAAATAGGTGGACAAGGCCTATTAGAAGTGGAAATAGCAATTCTCATCAATTAATAAGCAGCACCTGTCGCTCAAAGCACTTTTTTTTGGCTTTTTTTAAACTGACAGTCAATGCTCCCATTATATTCCTAGTGATAAAGTCTCTTGTCCCGCATATAACCCAAGATCTAAGAGTGTTAAATCCATTTTTCTTGTCGCTGTCACAAAGTTGGTCTGCCGCATCAAACACGTATCTGCGCCGTTCCCCAATTAGTCAACATCTATATATACAGCAAGTTGTAATTTTAAATGCATTTCGTAAAAGTTGTCAGCGCCGAAAACTTTCCATACATGTCCCAGTTGTATGGCACAACATTTTCTGTTGGCAGAAGGTCAGGACCCCTGTCATCTCAAACGTCATCTACATTTTCACAACTTAGATAACACCCCCCCAAATATACGATAACCGTCTCAAATTGGCTTCACATTCGCCCGCATAGAGTATCATTGATCAAATACACCTGCTGTCATATATCACCCTCTAGACGTGCAACAATATTTACACACACTCTCTCTCTCTCTCTCTCTCTCTCTCTGCTACCGAATGAAAAAGAGTCTGCAGAATGTTGCTATGTATCTTTGGCCGCTGCAGTAAAATTTCAGGCAGCGCACCAACCGAACACATGTGACACAAGTATCATAAAAGCATTATCTGACGTAATTTAAATGTCAAAATAAAAACTGTCAACAACAAGTCATAAATCTCCACTCCACTCCAGCCGATCTCGCATCATCATATCCATCGTGTCGTAGCTGTCGTTGACGTCGACGCATTAGTCAGCGCCGTCAGTGAAACTGTGGTCTGTGCGGCAGCACACATTTCCAAATATTTTTGCATCATTGTTGCTGTCAAAAGGAGAAAGATTGACAGTGCTCACCGAGTATGTGCTGCAGCAGGTCACCCCAATTTGCTGACCCTCTCTCGCTCAGGTGGAGAGAGACATTTATGTGTGCGATAGATCACCGCAACCGATCATGGAACAGAAACAGAACCCTATCATTAATCTGACAGCGGTGCTGTCAATAGTGACCTGTCATTTGTGTGATCTCACAATTCTAAGCAATGCCCGTAGGCGGTGGTTAAAAGGGAACCGAGTCACTTTCCCAACTCACTCTCTGACAGCCGCATCGGGCAATTTTCGATTTCGATTTTTCGTAGACAGCTCGAAACCGCACAAAGCGATCAAGATCATCGCACACGATCGGTTATTATTGAGCGGTCTATTGTGTGTGTCTCTCTATCGATAAGCAGATCCTGTCACGGGGGATCTCGTCAGCGTTTGATAAATCGAGGACGATCTCTTGGAATTCCATTGAGGGGCACCAAATTGAATGCGGATCGCTTGAGTTAGATTGCAAATGACAGGCCCAGTGACGTTTAGATTGACACATGCCCGTGAGAATACACGCACACGCGCAAATTGTCACCCGAAAAATTTGAAATTTGATTAATGTGGATCTCGGTCAGCGAAACCACTGCCGCGCCGCCCCAGCCGGCCGCCACCATTATAATTGACGGAAGTGATTTAGTGATCGGTCGTCGTGGAGGAGGTGTTGATGTGTGTTTGGCAGGGCGACCGACGCGACGCAATGGGCTCTGCCGCACGATGATATATTGACAGTGTGCAGCGCTATAAATTTTATTGATTGGACATGGACATGGTTAAGTGAGTTCGAATAAGTTGTGCTTTTGCCACAAAACGAATGCGAGAGGTTCGCCTCTCTAAATTGGAGGTTATTAATGATCCAGCGCGTACTTGTCACTTTTGGTGTGTGGTGCTTCCACACTCATACCGAACGACCGCTTTAATGAGACATGAGATGAAAATGACGGCTACTTATGGGGTTCGTTTGTGATGGAGATGTTAATTGCAGTGTGACATGAAGGTAGGCATTATTTTGTGTATGGTGTCATGCTGCGACATTAATGTTTGATAAGGACTGTCCGATGTTGGGTTGTATAGTTGTTCCTATATCAAAGTGTATGATGCGCGGCGCCTTTTCCTTGATTATGCCATATTCGAGTGTAAATATGCAAATGAGGGTGTAAATGTGGAGTGTAATCAGCGGAATGGTTCGGTATAAAAATTAGTTTGGTTATAGAGGTGTGAGGCACCCCGCCCTAAGGGCGAAACGGATTTATGAATCTTTCGGGCGACTGAAGTTTCGTTTTTATGGTAATGTTCATGGCATTTCGGACACCTTGTGAGGACGTTTGGAACTTTAATTACCTGTTTTGGAACTCATCGTGGAAATGGACTCATATAATTCGAATTATGGTTTTATGAAGTGTGTATTAGTTGCTTGGATGCAGAGTGCATTTCGATTGTGTTTTGGGAGCCAGGGGAACTGCGCAAGGTCCTGATGCGGTGGGCTGTTGGTATGAGCTTGATAACTTTAACAAAGTGGCAAAGGGCTTCATTTCAAATTCGAGTGGGCGATTAGTTTCTAAACGGGAGCCCATTTCTTTTGTTTCTGCAGCAAATCTTAGATTCCAAAGAGCACTTTTTAACTTTTATTCGACACCGTTTGACAAAGGGCAGCTCGGGGATACATAAATTTTACTCGCGGACTAGTAAAAAACAATTCTACTGCAGGATTTTTAAAATGAATGTTGTTGCGTTGTCAGGTGGATTAGTGCTTTAGTGGTTATAATGAATTTATCTATAATCACATAAATGTAAAAAAGAGACAAGTTCTCCAATAAAGAACAACAAACTGGTCAACCACGAACAGTTGTAATTAGATCTAAATGTACCCCAAGTTTGAGAAGGTTTAACGTTAAAAAATTGCAGGGTCAGGTGGTTCCGGCTTTACGGCGGAGTTAAAAAAAAGAGTCTCAGTTGGTTACTAGAGCATGGCTGTTCATTATGGTGTAATTCGACTATCACTTTTCGAGCAGCTAGGGCTGTGTACCTATTTCTGATCTACTTATTTTTAACCGACAAACTAAATATAAAAAATGATCTGCCAGTTGTCAATTTGGTTAATAATAGTGTTGCCAAGAAAACACCCTTTGGTTTTTTTTGTATTAAATATTTGAACTAAATTTCGTAATTTAGAAGTTTGAGACTAGTACCAGTTTTAGAACACTTTTTGGTCAGAGCCATGCTTACACTAAATTACACTAAATTCCAAAACCTCAGACTTCAAGGGTTTGTTGGATTAGATCACTGACTTAATACAGCCCCTCAAAAGACAACCCAGTGGAGTTAAAACATTTGCTCTTGGTGGCCAATTGACTGCTCTATTCAATGAGAAGTTTTTCTGGCTGAACTTTTGAAGCCGCTCGTGTTTCAATTGGACATTAGGAGCAGCTGGCTTCTTCTCCAGTAAATAGTAACACTTTATAGCGATATAGAAATGCGTCAAAAAAACCGTCTTATGTTAAGTTTACGAGGACGATTTCAAAACTGCAACGAGCAATAATAAACAACATTTAAGGTAACCGAGGATACTAACGAACCATCATGTCTTTCTTAACCACTGTTCAATTTGAGAATTTTTAGAATGACCGAAAAGCTGTAGTTAAAGGTTTGACGGTCAGAAATCGTCTTTATCGGCTCTTGATTTCTTTAGGTTTGAAACTTTGACATTGCTTAAAAAATAATGATAGTCGAATTTTACAACAGCAGTGCTTTTAAATGTTTGTCTTACGTTCGCAAAAGTTGGCACAGTTGAAAAAAAATTCTGAATGTGTAATTTTTATGCATATAGGGGGTTAAAATCTTGTCCATCTTATGTATCAGTGACTTACTCTCGAATAAATTTTTGAATGTGTAATAAGTGGAATAACGGTCTGGGGTAACATCACGTGGTCATACATTTCTTCGAAATTAGGTGTTCATAATTAAATAAGGAACGAAAGACATTAAGAATATTTTTAAAGAAATTGGTGCACCGCAAGTAGTGAAAATGTCATCTTAATATGTTAACGCTTACCGGCGGCGGCTAACAGAGTTTCGAAGTTAAGTTTTTCGACAGCTTCGACTTAACTCCAACCGTCAACCTAAAATCTGTATTTTATCCTCACAGTGTTAGCCCAAATCCCACAGAAAAAAATCACATGGCCTTTGCCAACAAAAAATGTCAGAAGTATGACTGTTTGAGACTTTTTTGCCATTAAAGGTAGTTAACTCTAAATCTTATAAATCATACAAGATCATTATTCTAAGCAAAATATATATGTTATTGATTTTCTTAATTTTTTTCAAAGGAAAAAAAATTTAAAATCCCTTAAAAAATAAAGGTAAATCAAAAAACAAATATTTTCTAAATATTGTTTGTTCCCTTAATCTTAAAAATGTAAAATGCTGACTTTTCTCGTTAAACCACACTGTAATTGGTAATTTACTGAATCATTTGGTTTGATTTCTTTTTGTTGTATTTTTTTTTTTTATAGCTGGATTTAAAATTATTTTTTATCGCATCTCCATCGATTAATAAATCTTAATAACAGAATGTACATAACTGTTTCATTTTATAACTTAAATGCTCTTCTATCTTTTAAATTTATGTTTGAATTTGTTTTATACTTTTGTATAACTTTAAGTTATCAATGAAATAAAGAAAAAAAAATGATAACAGAGAATTTTGAACGAAGAAAGAAGAAGGCCGTTAAATAAAAAATTTCATCAAAAATTATTTAATAATTTTTTTTCATAAATTAACCTTGAACTACCAAGCGTCTGGACTATATAAATATTCTGCGGGTGGCATCAATATCGGATTAATATATGATACGGAACCGAATTGTATTTAAAATTAATATAATTTCCAATTTTTGTTTTCTTCAATCAACTTTAAAGTTTCAAACAGGGATGGCTACTGTTTTAAACATGATCATTGATAAAAGACCGTTGACTACTAAAAATGCAATCCGTCGTACGAAAGGTGTAAACTTCGTGGAACTTTCAAATCTGTTAATACCTTAAGCACATACCTGGATTTTATATTTTGTTGAAATTTCCACAATACATACACCAACACACTGTAGAACAAACCCGAAATATTCACGATTTAGGTCATAAAGCTGACCCTGACGGCAAAGCCGTTCATGCTACCAGTACTCGATGAGTTTGATCCATTTTCTGATAGAGACAAAATTCTTTATAACCATACCTGAAAACCACCCATTTGGTTCAACTCCATCCCATCATCTGTATGTCACAAACCGCACATGCAATTCCCCTCATCGCTTGGTATAGGTATCGCATAACCAATCGCTTATTAACAACTCAATTGTTCAAACATCCTCTCGCCTCGCGCAGCAACACTTCTCACGTCACCATTATGACGAGTGACACCTCGAAGACGAACATCACAGTCATTATGCGGTTCATTGTTCCGCAAATCCGGAATCCTCTGCATCGCACAATTGAAAACTGATAGAGGTCCTTCACTCCGAATTAGGATACAGTTTTTGTGAGCCCAATTACAATGCTATTCAAACAAACAAGTCCGCACTATCCAAATGTGTGCTTGATCCTGTTTCCTTACATCAACCGAAACAATAGCTAAAAAGATTGCAGCAGCTAATTTTCTCCGCTTATCCGCGCCATTGGCGACGCTTATACACATCGCTAAGGCAAACAAAACGTTTGCGGGAAATTGTCACTCAAAGCCAACCCTCAATCCGGGCAAGGACTGACATTCGGCAAGCATACAAATTTAATTCGATAATGTTTCTGTTTCTGTTTCCCTTGCCTGCTTCCTTCTGATATGGCCGCAAGGAAAAGGAAGTCGAGAAAAAAATAAAAGGAAAGCCACATCCAGAGCCAGTGTTCTGCCTATACACACGCACTGACAGCTCTCAGGATAACCCCACCACATTCGTCGTCGTTGTCGTCGTAGTCGCTGTCGTTGTTACACAAATGTCAAACGGGCGACCCGAAAAACACTTGCTGGTACAAATGGTGAATTTTTTATCACATCCTATCTCGCCCCCGGATTGGAAGCAGCCGAAGATGAAGAAGACACCGCGCCGCGTCGAAGGAGCGACCGTGCACAGGAGGACGGACTATCAAAGGAACACATTAACCAGATTCAGGAACTGCTGTGCTGCTTTTAGTTCGTTTTGTGCCTGTATGTGCAAATGTCAAACGTCACAATTTGACATGCATGTGACATATCAGTGACAGCTATGCATTAATCAAATTCTCTTCTCTTCGGTGAATGGCGTAAATTTTGTACGCCCTTTGTTCAAGTCGCGCGAACGAACATGGTAACTTTCTACCCAAACGGCGCTGAGTTTTTTTTTTGGGAAATGAATACGTAATGTGTGAGGGGCACTTTAGCGTTGGCTGGTTTTTGTTTTTATTATTATTTTGTATTTGTTTGGCTGTCCTCCTGACGCTCCAGATGGGAAGAGAAATTTCTAAAATTGAGGTTTAACTTAAATGGCAGTCGTGTGGTTGGGAAGGGATATTTGTGTGCAGTGAGTCGCCGAAGGGCCAAAGAAAATGACGGATCAAATGCAGTGACTTTCAACATGGGAGCGGTACGGTGCATAAATTAAGTGCAGTTGCAAGGATTGCAGATCGCGTCGAAAACTAAAAAAATGGGGCTGAAAGAGGGCAACGTATATAGGGAAGTTTGGAGATAGACCAGCAGGAACCACTTTCTGGATTCAGCATAACTGAATGGAGAGCATAATTGCGGATGCCTTGAAAAGTTCCGAAACAGTCCTAGACTTTTGGTCTAAGATTTGAGTGCGAAGATAGAAATTTCTTAACTACAGGCTGCTGGACTGATTGACTTTATCAATGGGGGCTGACTTGATGGAGAGCATTTGGTCAGGGGAAAATCTGATGAAGTAAACCTAGTTTGCCACTCGATTGAGCATACTTGCATACTCTATATAAGACTTTCACCGTCCCAGACCTCCATCGCTTTGAACGCAAAATTGTTTTTCTAATCTCCGGTCAAGTTTACGTTCACGGGAGGAGATTATACTGTGACCTCTGTGATCTGCACAGCCCCTGGACAACATTTTTTAAATCGCAGTACGCAAGCTGTTAATTTTAATAGCAACGTGCTGAGGCATTGTACAACTTCTTTCTGGAATCCGAGCACCGCCCAAGTCACAATTTGACTTCGGTAAGGATCAGATTTTTAATTTCTTTAGGCAAAAGCTTCGATAGAGCTTCGATAGTATTTGTTAACCGAATCAGAGCAATTTCGAAGTAATTGCTTCGAAAAATAACTTTTTTAAGACCTTTGCGAAGTATATTCACAGGCCTTACAGGGGATTATGGAATTAAATTTCTGTAAGACCTTCGGTAAGACTTCTGAAAATGCGGGAGGAGTTTCTTTAGAGCTTCCGACCGGAGGCATTAAGGCCCATTCAGACGATCATTTCAGTTTCAGTTTCAGTTGAGCTATCAGTTAAGCATTCAGTTAAACTGATGTTTAAATGCAAAAATTGAAGCGTTTAACTGAAACTGAAACTGAGACCGAAACTGATGGAATTCCCATAAGTTTTCAGTTCAGCTATCAGTTAAAGTGATGTGTAAATACGTTTCAGTTTAAATACCAATCTTTGCTCCATTTGCTTCTTATTTTTTGTGATTTATTAAGCGACAAAGCTATAGCCATTGCAATTAGGTTTTCTTCGTCCATTACGCAATATATTTCTTCTGACTGCTCACGAGTAAAATGAAAGCTGAACTGAATACCGGACTGACGTCTAAATACAATGCCTTTTTTAACTGAACTGACAACTGAACTGATAACTGAACTGATAACTGATCATCTAAATGGGGCTTTATAGAAGCAATGAACTGTTTGCATTCGTCTCTTAGGAGTCACACTTGGTTAGTGATCGCAAAACCATGAATACCCGAATGAGAGTGTAATTCGGGGAGACTTGTCTACGTGTGATTTGTACCAATCTTTTCTACCAGAAAGGCTTCCCAGTTCCCTGTTCCAACCAATCCCAGTCCCTGTTCTAAATGTTTTGCATAACATTCGACGATCTAAAGATATTGCCCTTTGTGACTTCTTGGACGTTGAGAGTGCTTTCGATAATACCGGATACGACTTGAATACTAGGCCGATAAGTTGTAAAGGTATCGAAGACACGACCAACCATTGGATCAGCGACAGCAGCAAAATGCTGCCCTCACCCCAAGGTGGAGTACTCTCCCCGCTTTTGTGGTCATTGGTCATTGACAGTCTATTATTCAGTCTTCATAGCTTAGGCTACAATGTCATTGGCTATGCTGATGACATGGCTATCATCATTAGTGCGAAGCTACCATTACTCGGCGCATGCAGAACGCATTGCTGCATGTTTTTGAACTGTGTACTAAAAAAGGACTATTGATATTTATTAATCCTAGTAAGACTTTTTAACCTTCAAGCCATAAACTTAAAAGGCGCTTCTTTGGAGCTACTCCAATGAATTCAATTATGTTTTTATTCAATTACAAACCTTAAAAAACTCTACTTAAATATTTTTTAAAAATATTCTCTGTGAACACATTCATTTGAAGTTTAAAATCCTTTTAAACCTAGTTCATTAAAACAAGCTTACTGAAAAAAAGTCAAGTCAATCGAAAAGTTTGAATAATCGTGTACTTTTTATATTTAACTGATAATATTCAAGTTATTATTATATTTTTCTAAATAACGTTTATTTTTTTTTCTAATAAAAATAAGATAAGAAAATGTTTATTAAAAATATGTATATTTTTGTTTACTTTTTCTTTCTTTGGTATAAAAATTACAAAAACATGTTTTAGGTATCCACCTTTTTGAATAATTGTCCCCCCTATAAAACTCGCAATGTCCCCCTTTTCGTCATTTTTATTCTGGTAACCCTAGACACATGAATATACTAAACTCAATCCCCGGTTCAATCCCCGACACTACAGTTAGATTATATAGTTTTGGAAAATTGTTTGAGGTAGATATACTGGTCCGTTCAGAATGGGCCAATGGATTACCGAAACTAGACCAAAAAAGTTTGGTTTGGTACACTGACGGATCAAAAATGGAGTCTGAAGTTGGTGCTGGCGTCCTTACAACCAATACCAAAGTCTCAATACCTGTGGGAACGTGTCCCACGACACGGCAGAAGTCTATGTCATTAAAATCTGCGCGGATTCAAACTCAAAAAAATGTGAATTAAAGGCGCCAAAATACAAAACTTCTCAGATAGTCAAGCTACCTTACAGTCCCTATCCGTCCAACACATTGAACTCAAATTAAGTAAAGTGCTGCCATGATGCCCAGCACACCCTATCCAAACACAACAGGGTAAGACTCGGATGGGTACCTGATCGTCAGGGTTTCGCAGGAAATGAATCGATGGAGGAACTAGCTAGAGCTGAAACAGAATCCGCGTTCCTTAGACCAGAACCATATTGCAGATTCAACTGGGCTTCAGTTATAGGGCTTATCAACGAGTGGGAGCAACAACTCCGCCTAAACCACTGGGAAAATGTCCCGGGCTTAAGACAATCCAAAAAAACAATTAGGCCCTTCTCCAATAAGAGAATCCTAAAATTCAACAAGGAAAATATTACCGGCCACTTTGGCTTGAGATATCATCTTAAAAAGTTGAACTTGTGTCCGGAGACAGAATGCAGAATCTGTCTAGAGAATGAAGAGTCCTCTGATATCCTCCTTTGTAGTTGCCCGGTACACTTCAATGGTTAAGACGACGTATACATTCAAAAAAAAGATACTCTCACCAGCAGGTGAGGTTACTCTCACTAGGGAGGTTAATCGTCTCTTAGTCTAAACCACCCCTCACTGATACAATAGATCTTTTAGGTCGCAGTGTCAGCCATTGGGCAAGAAAAATAAAAATACCTTTTGCGGTGTCTTCTCTTGATCTCCGTAGAGTTGTCGGGTTTAAGGCGACCAGTGCCGTCATTGTACCCAGCTGGGTGTACGTATTTGTCACCCTTCCTCTGGCCATGATCTCTTTTCCAATCACAAGCATGGTGGGTAGGTATAAGTGGGTGCTCTGGAGGTACACCTTTCTCGGAGACGAGTTTGTTTATTATTTGTATAAAGACTTCACCTTTTTTGCGCGTCTTAATATTCCTAAAAACCAATTGTAGATCTGAAAAAAAGTCCTTTAAAAGAGTCCCTTCTTCACTTGAGTTACTTGAGATTTGCCTCCCAGTAAACGCATTTTTTCTAACAATAACCGACCATTGAGTGGCCGCCCATCCCCTACTGAAACGATACAAATACTAATCAAAGATTTGCTTAAAGCATAACTTGCCGCTTTTACTTAATTGAAAATGTCCCCCTCTTGCATAAGCCTTCCCCAGTCACTATACCCATTCGAAAACCTCTCCCCCACTATATCCAATCGAGTGCCGTACCAAAGAGCACCACAACCACGACGACGACAACGACGACGACTTCAATGATTCATCTGACACTAATCCTGTCACTGACAAACACCAGTTGATCCACATATGACAAGGGAGAAGATCCTATCGTCTTCCAAGTGTATTTGTATTTTTTTTTTCTGTTCTTTTCCAAGCGACAACCGACAAGGACGATTAGGCAATTAGCAAGGAGAAAAATGCACGAGCGATACATGGCAACCGCAAGAAAAAAAAAAGGACGAAAAACCAAATGTGCGGATTTAATCCGTCGCTCGCTTTGTCTTCCTGTCAGTTTAGCAGTCTGAGCTGAACCGGAATCTCCCCTGCATGTGGTTGGAGTGATGCAAATCCTTGTAGGCGCTTTTCACATCAAATTCGTCATCATTTGCTTTTGTGGCATTTTCATGACTTGCGCCCACCTAATATTAATTGGCCGCGTAAGTGTACGGTCGGATCATAGTAGCGGCGCGCAGTTCGGTAGCTGAATATAGACACATCGTGTAGGCAATTTGCATGTAGTGGGCTTTGTCAGAGGATCATCACGTTGATTAGAGCTGATTTGCAGTGATAGAAGGCGAGTGGGTTGCCTATGCGGACGGGGTTTCCTTTTAATTGTGTGCTGACTGACGTGCCTTGTGGCTGTGGGACTTTCTAAACTATGCCCAAGGTGTGATGTATGCCTCCTTCCATAAACCAACTCTCACCAGCTACCGATAGCGATGAAGAACTTATTTATGGACTCGGCCGCAAAGTGTCCCGAAAACATTTCGTGGCTTTTAGGCGACTGGCGCGTTCATAAATTCTCTCACCCAGCCTCGTAATGATTTAATTTATTGGATGAACCATAAATAACGTTTCTCCGAATTTGCAACGATTCGACAATTTTTGGCGATGTTCCGGTCGGTGGTGGTGGTAGAATACGCACACTCACACTCAGTGGGGAGGTGCTTTAAATTGGACTCGCCTCATAAACTCGGTCGCGTCGTTGTGCAGTTGTAGGCATCGTGTCAAGTGCTCATATATTTGGTTCGGAGAGGGATCCTCGCTGATGTAGGTAGAGGCATGGTGGACATTGTCAAAGCCATAACTCATGTGGCGAGAGCTGACTTACGAATTTATGTCGCCGGTGTGTTAATTTGTTTGTCGGGTTAATTAGTCATTTGGTGAAACAAAATATTCGGCTGCAGGTACTACCTTACAAAGTTCGTGCTCTGGTCTTGTTAACACAGCGGAAGGACTTCTTAAATGACGAGGATGGTAGGAGGTAGCCACCTGTCGGTTTAGCGATGAGAAGTAAAATGTTGGCCGGGCAGGGAGTGTGGGTTTGAAGGGCAGATGTTGGATGTGCACCAGTTCGGTTCTTAAATTCAAATCTTGTGATTAGCTCTGCAACTTGAGTGCTCATCACTGGTCACTTCTTGCTTATTTTTATGAAGCTGCAAACCTTTAATAGCTCGGATGATAAGGAGCATGGACAAATATTGGTGTAATGGGCAAACCTTTGACAAACTTATCAAAATTTGCTTTGCAAAAATAGAGTTTCCAGTTTTTGTGGAACGAAACAGCATAATTATTTGCAAAGTCTTTGCTAATTACACTTTTCAATATTAACTTTGCACTTTGCACAAGGAAACGCACGTGGAACAGAAATTGCAAAGAGAAAATAAAAATTGCAATGACATTGCAAATTACACTTTTCAATTTCATCTTATCACTTATCAAATATTATAGAACTGAGAAATATAAAGTTTTGCCAATTGACGAAAAATTGTATAAGTATGTAATTGCAAAGTGAAAAGTTGATAAGTTGTTTTGTGGAATAGGACCCTAAAGTTGAAGAATTTTTAAAATTTCGCCTTAAAGGATTCCAGAAGATTCGAATCACATTTTGCATAAATTCTGATTTTTTAAATACGTTGAAAGGATCGCGCAAGTTATAAGTTTGAAAAGGAGTTGATTGACTAAAATATTTGAGAGATTTGCTGAGGATTTGATGAGAGCTTCTTGGTCAAACTCTTTAGAACCACCCCAGTTTGTGGACCATGAAACTTATGGGCTGGAAAACATGTATAAGGTAGCAAGATACTGAAAAGAGCTGGAAACAATGAATATTTATGCAGGGAAACTTCAACATAGACGTAGATATTGTCTTAAGCTCAGCCTTGCTTTAAGACTTTTGCATGTGCTTTCAGTTCTATGTCTGCAGAACCGTCTAACATAATCGAAGGTAATACGAAATACTGTCCGGTAATAAGTGGCCTTCTGAATTCAAACCAAATGATGGAAAGAGCTCTTCGAATCAGTCCAAAGCTAGTTTTAAAGGGTTCCCAAACTAGTGGTCTCCAGCATTCATAGGGATCAATAAGTTGTTCTGAACTCTCCTCTTACATACGACTTTCATAACGTATCAAATGATTCCTTAGAATTGGTCGTTCCATAAGTCCATGCGACAGAAAGAAAGAAAGACGGACTTCATTGAGAAAAGCAGACCTACGAGTATCTGATTAGGCTCTATTTTCTGTTTACAGCCTCTTTAGCAGCAAAACCTTGCTTTAAGCTTATAAAACACAGAAAAGCGAGGGTGGGTCAGGACATTCTACATGCGTAAATGGAGCCCGCTCCTTTTATTTCTTTTGGTGAGTCAGTAAAAAAATTTATTTTCAGTGGGACATCTTCTAAACTGTAAGTCCAGTCCAGTGATGCCATTTTTGCATTTTCATATTGTATCTAGCATTTTCAGTCTTGAAAGTATTTTTCCGAAATTTTTAAATTTTTTTACATAGCAGTTTTTTGTCTTTTTATTGAAATTTTGGCCATGCATTGCAAAAAGGTACGAGGAGTCCCATAATCCGTCGCAAATGGTGACAGCCGAGGAGAGTTTCTCCCATTCTCTCAATATCTCCACCAATGAAAGTGCTTCCTCTCACGTTGTGCCAACTGTCAACGGGTTCAACTGACAGAAAAGTAGAAATAAACCCTCTTTATCCGTTGCATACAACACGTGTGCTGCTTATAGGCCACCTTATATAAGCTGCTGTGTTTTTATCCACCTTGTCAGTCGAATACGTTGCCCTTTAGGGTTTTTTATGATCATTGAAAAAAATTGCAATAAAAATGGGGAATGAATTATGTTGAATGTAAATTTACAGAAAAGTGCAGTGAGACAAGAACGTAAAGGATTTTAAACTTCTGATATTTATTATAATCCACTTCCTGGCAAGCAAAAAACAATAAAGTATTTTATTTAAAGAAGAGTAGAGGAGTTTTTTTTTTTAAATTTATTTTGTTTTTGACAGTAAAGCAAAGATAATCAATTTAAGCTCATGTATTTCAATATTAAATATACCTCTTTGGTCGCGGTGCACATTACATTACATTTAAATATTCAAATATACATATTTTTAATTGAAGCATTAAAAATAACGTATTTTTAAAATTAATAAAAAAAAAAAGAGAGCGTGCTTGTGACCACACGCCAGATGTGAAACTTCTCTCGCTAAATGTGGATGTAAAATTGAACTGTGTTGTATGTAGTTGAAATTCATTAAGAAATTTAATTTAAAAACCAAATCTTTATAATATTATAATCTTAATTCAGCGCAGAAGATAATTATGCTCATTAATTTAAAAAGTTTTCATAACACAATCCAATCCAAAGTTTTATATTTCTATGTTGGGAGTTTTTGTTTACATTTTGTTTTCATATCGTCAAATGATTCAGTAGTTTAGTGTGTGTGTAAAACCTAGCTTCTTCAGTTACTGCAGCGTTCCTATATAAGTATTCAGTTTGAGAATTCAGTTGAATACATTTTAAAAATATATCTTTCCAACAACCATACAAACCAACAAAATCTCATTGAAATTGGTTGAGTGGTTAAGAAGATCGACTACAGCGCCACCTATCGGGTCCAAAACTATCCTATCCATCAAGTAACAACCAACCATACCCACCCACAAAATTTCATTGAAATCGGTTAAGTGGTTAAGAAGATCGACAACAGCGCCACCTATCGGGTCCAAAATGATCCTATTCATCAAGTTACAACCAACCATACCCACCTACAAAATTTCATTCGAATCGGTTGAGTGGTTAAGAAGATCGACAACAGCGCCACCTATCGGGGTTACCTTTGCTTTGCCGTGACAATGACGATGATGGATGAAAATGAATACACACACAATATTTAGTTGATGGCTTACGTATTTGCACCATTTTGTGAATATTAAATTCAATTGGTAGGCTTAGGAATATATTTTTTTATAAAATAGAAATGAATGACAGCCCTGCAAATACTTTTTTTATTTTTTCTTTAGAATAATACAGTAGAAATTTAATATGGTGGTTAAGTATTCTTAAATTTTCTAATTTTTCTCGCAATTTTCTTAATTTTTTCTTTCATAAGAACCTTCTGCTGACAATAACAAACGCAACAAAAAAAGAACTAACGAAATCGGTCCAGCCATTCACGCGTGATGTCATGACAACGGAAAACGGGTTTCATTTTTATATATATAGATTTCTTTTCAAAGGGTTACGAAAATCTTCTTTTTTAGTTTAGAATTTTTTTTTTCGCGTTTAAAAATGCTGGCACCACTGATCCAAATCCCATTACTGAGCCCCTCCGTTGAAGGCTCCCTATACTTCGGAGTCAGTCCCAGTTATTCAGGGTTCGACCATCTTAACTTCAAAATAGAAATCACTCCATTCCACTGTCATCCTTCTAAAATTGTAAATGCAAGCAGACCCTCCACTAATTGTCAACACGCAACGATACCCCCTTACTGTCACAGTCTCCACCATGTAAGGACATGAGGAGACAGCCCACTATATGTATCTCTTTCCAAGCTCATGAAATAACTATCACATCATAATTCCCGCAGTGTAATGCCAATATACTCCATCAAATGACAAGCTGCCATATAGAGCCAACTCCCGACCCATAGCCGTCCTTAATCATCCAATAAACCTGGCATTCTTGTATAATAATAATTTCTTAATTCACAATAGCATTAAAATGAAATAATTAACGGAATAAATTTCCAATTCCCATCATCGCCCAGAGCCAACCCATACGCGATGTGTGCTTGCCCCTAGATTGCCCATACGAACTCCAGACCAGCCTCAGCCATTTATCTCGGATCATTAGCGCGTGCATCACGTACGCGCTTATTAATCGAGCGCGTATAGTCGAAATGGCGCCATTACAGGATCCCGTTCGTCGGTGCCCCTTCACCATCAGTTCGCATCATAAATCATCTCAAAAAAATAAAAAACCTCGTCTGCGCTTATATTTTGATCCATCATCATTATCATCGGCTTCGCATGGAGCCGTCATAGAGCCCAAATCTCAGTTGAATTCAATTCTCTGGGCGTTGACGACCGTTTCGTTGCATTTGATTAGAATGACTTTGCAGTTTCTTTTCATTTTTTTATTGATTTGGGAGGAATTCAACTCGAACAGAGACAAATTCCCAAGAAGACGCGGGTATGGGGCGTCTACCGAAATGATAAATGACACGAATTGCGTCACGTAGAGCGTGTAAACGAGACGTGTGTCATCTTGTGATCATGTCAAAACGATGACGAGATGATAATGGTGTAGCGAGGGCTCATTGTGATGCTTAAGCAAACATGCGATATCAGTGCGGGTATTCCTAAGGACGAAAGGGTTATCGCAGGTGGAACAGGTGCGCCACACATCCCATTATGTTTAAATGGATTTGACTTATATAACTCACAGGGGTTTGACCACTCAATATAGGTACATAGCACTCTTTTCGTCACACGAAAAATCCATTAGACGTGGACATCTCTTCTGGGCACATCTGCTGGCAATATCAACGCCCCTCTTCGTGTCAACCCCGCCGGAACTTTGCTAATGAAATTCATCCCACTTGACTTGGCATTATTTTTGTAAACCTGTGACAAATATATAACTGAATTAACAAATTATTTGTAGGTACATACCCGGTTCCTTTATTTGTCGTCCTTCGCATCGAACTGTCACATCATTCCTTCATCATGAGTGTATATAGTGTACGAATACAATCATTCATCCTGCGGAGTTCCCCCTGTTTGACGCGCGGAATCGAAATCTTTCCATTTTTAGAAAGACCGACAAACATGGTTATCCGGAGCTTGCGACATGCTAAAGTGTCAATCACGAAATTTGTTACATGAGAAATTCATAAGGTCAGGCGGGGGTCTGTTGCCGAACAGAGGGTGAGAAGGAGCGTGGAAGTGCTAACAATATGATTTAGTGACATCTTGAGAGGGTCACTTTGAGTGGGTATATTATGTGAGCTGTATACGTTTGTATAGGGTAGAGGGAGGGTTTTTCTTTTAAAGGTATAGTCTGCCGCACTTTGCGTTTGGAAGGTCGAATCGGTTCGGGAGTCTGCCAATCTTGAGCAGTGACTGACAATGGCAATGAAAATTGATTATTCTGGCGGAGGTGCATTTTACATTTTGGCCATTCGATGGATGCATTTCTGTTCTTTGTTGTCTTCTGGTAGGAGTTTGCTGATATTTTGTTAGCTATTGTGTGAAAATTGGGCTACATTACAATTTAATTAAAATCGAAACATAAGGAGGGCTTAGGTAGCAGGAGACGGTTTCCTATAACTAAACCTAACCAGGCAATCATGTGTCAGACTCACGCAACTTAGCAACGTTTGTCAGGTTGATCTTCTTTTACGATTGATCGAGGAGTACAATTTCTTCTGTTCACCCATATTCAAGTAAATCCAGGACAAAAAACTCTTTTCTTAGATATGTTCCTATTAACCAGCTATCCTGGGAGTCAAACTCATTAGTCTTACTCCCAAAAATAGGGAAAAGCATGCATAACCATTGTCCTTTTGGCCAAAATACAGCCTTGATTAAATGGGGAATGTATTTGCGCTTATGGAATTCACCTTGCATGCACTATTCCCGGTCACTAAACCACAAAATCAACAGTCCCAAAAGCACTCCAGGGTTACATATGAAGATCTTGGTACAAACAGTATCGTGGACTGATTGCGTTCGGCGAGAAAAACACAATTGTTCTCATCTGTTGAGAAATAAAAATTATCAGAATATATCCCGAGAGTAGTGGAAAACTATTTCTACCAAATGGTACCCAATGCACATAATCACATGCAACCAGAGCTCAGGGCCGGACCAACCATATGTGCAAGATGTGCAAATACACAGGGCGCCAAAAGTTCTGAGGGCGCATGTTAGGAAAGAAAAATTAATTTTAACTTGCGCGAATAAATTCTACCATTTGCATTTTAAACAAAATATACCACCCTGTTCCTTTACGTATATTTCTTTCACATCCTTTTATATTTTACAAAAGAGTCTAGTTCAAAAATCTTAAAACAAAAATAGTTTACCTCGTATGTGCAGGTTTTTGATTCTGTACATTTATGAAAGAAAGTAACAAATTTCTCTTACAGTTACAAGAAGAGCAATTGGATTTGTTTCTAATATTTATAATGCAGTCGGTTCTGCATAAGGAATTTCTGTGATTTTGACGAATGGCAATTCTTGCTGTCACTATTAGATTGAAAAAGGACACTTTCTGTTAATCTTGTACAGGGCGTTAGTTTGGCTGGAGCCGGCACTGCCAGAGCTATAAGATGGCATTTCTAGGAAAAAATTTCCTAGGTGAAATGTTTTACAAAATCATACCTTAAGGACATAATTTAAACTTTAAAGGCTGTACCTTCCATGGAGTAATATGGAAGGAAGGCCCTTCTGAACAAATTTGTAAGACTTAAAGAAAGGGTATGGAAAATTTATGTAAAATGATGGATCATTTTAAAGGCGGTCCTTCTATTCGCAATATAAAAAATAAGGTATCCAAAGATTAAACTTCTTTATGAATTTTTAGTACTAGCTCCGTCGAGGTGCTTACCTTTTTAAATACATTTTATTGGTATTCTTCATTAAACTTAAAACTCGACAAAAACGATTAAATTTAATTTAAAGCTTACATAGGTCAGAGGTGCGATATGTTAAACATTTTCTCGAGCCGTGGAAGATTTTACTTTCTTGAACTTGGATGCATCCTAAAATTATGGAAGGATGTGGAGGTAATTTAAAAAAAGAAAATGTTAGCTGGTCCGTGTAAGTAAATTACCCCAAGCCTAGCTCCTCACAAACATTCGTTTTGTGTGAGTTTCTATTATTGTAACGAACCTTCAATTTGTATGTCGAATCCGATTCGCAGAACTTTTACACCAAAAATGGGAAAATTAGCTCATAAAAACACTAAAGAACTTGAGGTGATCCTCTTTTCGCCTAAAGATGTTGGAAAAACTAATAGACCAACATATCCTCAAAGAGAAATGTGTAGCCCTCTATCCTGTTTTCAGCACAGCAAAAATATCATAAACCGATATTGGAAGGGCTTTTAGCCGAGAATTTAGGCGAGAGCTATAACTTTAAACTCAGTCTGGCACATCGTTCAAATGTGATTAAAAATGGTTAGGTACTAATTCAGAGCTTGACCGATAAAAGGTATGCGCTATGTTCGGGTGCTTTGTGAAATTATATGAAAAATAAAAGAGTTATTTGAGATTTCGAGAGTCTTTATTACGGAGCTCGTTGTCTTACCTCGTGGAGGGTGATATTCAAAAGAGACAGATTTTTGGTTAGCTGAAAGGTTAGCGTGTTTCACATGAATACGCTATGCAGCACAATGCATACAAGTATGTTCATAATCGTCTCCACAGCCAGAGGCGAGGCATACTGAGACACCGACTTTTCGAAGATCGAGCCTTCTTTGATGGCCTACAAATTTTGGAAAATTCTTTAAAGATGTCTCATGACAACGTCTCCCCTTTTTTTATGCTGTCAAAAGTTTCAAAAGTTGATGCACTAACGAGCTATCCCAATCGTCACCCTATACGCAGTCGGACAATTTTTGAAGAAATGCCAAAGTTATATATGACTCAGTACAACTCGCCCATATAGTTGCTGTCAAAAGCTGCTTTAAATTTAACTTCAAGATCGATTTAAGCTTTTTTTTCCAGGATCTGTCTAAGTGCGAAAATATGATCGAGTGCAGTGGACAAACGGGCAACCGATACAAAGATTCCATTCATTGGGTATGCATTCGTCTTTACCAAATCTTCGAAATGAGTTGGAACATGCTCTGAACTTACCCATCTCCAGCTGCTTGAATAGGTCAGAGAATAGATATAACCGTCAAAGTAGGTTTGTTGGTCCTTAACTTAGATATTGACATCCTTACTTCGTTTCGATCATATTTTTTTCATTGGGGACGTTCGGATACGTAGTTTGTATAAAACGTCAACTAGATTTGTCGGGACTAGGTATCCGTACGCCTTAACTAAGTAAGTTTAGTTGTTGTTCTAAACGCGTGGTTTATTTTTAAATTTTGACACTTTAAAATGTCAACTGAGTACGCAGGCAGGATTTCTTGACTAGATTTGTCGGCTACCCCTCCATAAACGTCAACTGCAAAAACTAATCACGTGACCAATCTGGGCCAATCAAAACTCAAACACATGTAGTAAGTCAGTTGTCAGGCTTACTAAACTAGGTATCCGAACGTCCTCATTTCAAAATCACAAATTTCTTACGCAAAGAACTTAAAAAAGTTCTGAGGAGCGGTTCGCTTATGGGGCTACTTTCGAGCACTTTTTTGTTACGTTCTAAAGTTGTAGTTCAATTGTTTAAATGAGCATTTATATAGAAAAAATATGACTTGGTGTTTGCAGCATTTCTTAATACGTGGGCGCGATTTGGTGGAACTTTATCTGTCCCCCTTCGACAAGGTTTAAGCACCTACACCTAGTTCCTCCCTTAGACTAAAAATATTCGAAGACAGCCGTGCTAAGATATCGCTTACTTTGTTGGTGGACCAATAGCCTTGCTTAAGTGGTTAATTTCGGATATTAAAGTCTGGTATATTTCAAGTATGGGGTGGGGTGAGAACGGAGCCCGCTTTTGCAATGCAAGCACTTCAAGTCCCAAGCAGTTGGCGTTGTTTTCTTGATGCGTTTTTTCTTTGTCTATCTATGACTTGCTTTCATCTCGAAGTTAACCATTCCCCAGCCACTGTTTGGAACACTGCAACAAGATGGTAGGATTTGTAACATTTTGGCTCAATCCAAACGAGATGTCCTACAGACCCTACTTGTAAACAACAATCGCCATGATTGATCTTTTGTCTGTTTTTGCTCCCCGATGTCATGACAAGGAAGCTGATGCAAACCAACCGCCCAACACCTAAGCCCCGCGCACTAAGTCAACAAATTCTTCCAAGAAATTCTACTCACCTTCCTCTAGGCATATGCGGGCATTTAAAAGCCAATTACACCTGGTCCGTCATTAATACTAATTTCCGTTTAAAAAGCCAAAACATCAATTACCTCCCCAGAGATACGTGAGGCAATTAAACAAAAAATTACTCGACAATAGCGTCTCCTCTCTATTGCTTGGTTCTTTTAGTCAGCCAGCGCAGCGCCCGGCTTTCCACATGGCTCATTGTTTTCGTTTCGCGCGCATCCCGTTGCCATGTCTCATAATTCTTTTCACGCCGTGTAAAATTTAATTGGCTGTAATTAAAAATAAGTAGAAAAAAAATTGAAAATAATCCCCACCTCCGCGAAAAGTCGCAGCCACAGTCGCCCAACTCGCCACAGAGACAAAGAACAAATTGCGGACAGGTAATGTGCACTTGGCATCCGCGCACACAAGTCCCACTGTTTACACAGTAGTTTCGCCGACCCGGGCCATATGCAGATGAATCCAAATCGAACATGTAACAGGTCCAAGTGCACAGCGTGTGAATCTGACGCCGCACAGCCATACAGTCGATAGTGCGCTGCTCCTCCACCTCATCACTGTTTGTGTTTTTTTGCATCGAATCGAACGGCCAACAAAACAAAAAGAAAAATGCTTTATCTGGGAAATTGCCCGCTCACGTTTAATTTCATGACACATTAATATCCAGCTGTCATTTCGATAAATAAGCGGATAATTTCGCTACATACCATTGACACAAATGTTACGGCGTCGCGTCGGTCGGTGGCGGGGGTAGCTTTAGCTTACGATATAGCAAAGCGCGATTTAAATAAAATCCAAATCATGCAAAAAGGTCTCCTTCCATCCCTCTGACACTTTGTTCAGTAGGTCGGCTGACATTTCGCTCGACGTTTTTTTTGCCGTGCTGTTCCTGGTGAACGACGATAAATCAGCAGTGGATTTGCATGGAACGTGATTTTGTTGCAGGAGTCGCGCGATATTAATTACTGGTCACCATGGTTGAACAATCCAATTCAAAAGTGTAACCGAAGTTCATTTTGGGGGGAGAATAACGCGCGAATTAAAACACTTGTTTCTTACTTTTAAAATTAAACAATATTTATTTGGAACTATGTCCTTTATTATTGAAATACTTTTTACTAATTCTAAAAGGAGCTTAAGGCTACTATGTAGTTACAATAAGACTGTTGATAAATTCATCATACAGTCGTATTTATATACTTTTCTTATCTATCTACAAGGAGACCCAAGCGTACAATCGTCTTGCTTGATAATGAAGAAGAGATAATATTCCAACATTGTATACAAACGATATTATCTCTTTTACATATGTTATCATTGTAGCGTTGTGTGCAAGACTGTACTAGAGACTAAAGATATCATTGAATACAAATAATGTTATCTTTTCTCTCAATATGTTTTGCTATGGATACTTAACTCCCCCCCTTGTTAAACGAAATCGTCCCGATTTTTCGACGCTATTTTTAACATTTCTCTTTCATAAGTTTTGTTATATGCGTCAATCTTTTTTTGTTTTTGACGATCTGTTATACATTGTATAGTTTTTATCATTATGTACGTAAATGCTAGAATAACAATCAGTGTTACAATTGTGTATATAGTTGATAATATCGGTTTTTCTTCAAAAGGAATAATTAGTTTTTTTAAAGTATCTATGTTATCGAATTTGTACATTGTATCTTCTTTAATTATTTGGTCGATGTAAGACTCTGAATTATGATTTCTTAATATAACTTCTTTAATTTGCTTATGCATGTTTTTGTATATTTTATCGTCTAGATTTATAGTATTTTCATAAGTAACTAAGTTTATACCATTAATTGTTTGATTATTTAACTTATGCTTACCGCTTAATAACATAACACCGGATTCAATTTCTAAGTCGTAATCGTATTCTTGTTTAATGTTGCATTTTGAAGTTATATTCTTTAAAAGTGGAATAAGACAATTTTCTTCTTCAAAGTTAATTTCACAAATGTTTTTACTTAGATGATTTTGACAATTTCTTGTTCTTAAATAAGTTTGGTTACATAAGGCAATTGTTTTATCTGTAATGATTTTTCCATGTTTTGAATTTAAAGGTGTTACTTTATACAATTTACATGATTTAATTAGAACTGGATATTTATATATTGTGATGAAGAATTCATCAGTTCTAGCTAATAATATTTTAGAGTACTCAAGTATATTTATTATGGGTACTTGAATTATTTCATGTTGAATAATATTTTTAATGTCATCTAAGTCTAGGCTTTCTGATAAATATTCATTATTTTTTGCTGCATTAATTGTTCTGGTCAATAATAATAATTGTTCGTACACTTGTTCTATTACTAAATGTTCTTTAAGGCTCTGACCTTCGAATTGTTGCAAAATTTGTTCAAATCTAGAATTTATAGTTTTTTGTTTATTATTGTTTTCTATGAGATTATTTATACTCGTTTCTATGTTAACTAAGTCATAATGGTCAGGATTACCAAACACATATTTGAAAGCTGTTCCTAAAAAGTTAATTGATCTAGTATGCCTAGTATGTTCTTGTAATTGGTCTGCTAAATTCTTAATTTTACTTAACCAAATTTTTTCTTCTTGTGTAGGTTGATATTTACTAGTTACGATATTTACGTAAGGTTGAAATATCGAAGTCAGGTTGGTGGCATGTAACAAATAAGTTTGTTCTTTGAATAAATACACGTCATCTGTTTGCGTAAGTATAAACTTCTTGTTTAGTAACTCAGTTATTTGAACGTTTCCTTGCCCTTCTTGACTCTGTACAATTCCTAGTAATGTTAGGAATATTAATATTTTCGTCATCTGAAAAATGATAATTCTTTATGTTATCCTTGTGAATTTTTATTCCTTCTTTAGAGATTACAGTGTCTCCTTTATCTTCTTCTACTATTCTTGTTATGTATCTGGCGTTAGATTTCTTTCTAAGACCTGTGATTCTTACCATTATCTTATCTCCTTTTTTATACTCTCTGTGTCGAGTTCCTTTATTTAGACGTTCGATCACTTTTTTGGATGCTGAGTTTAGTTTATTTATTATAATTTCACTATTGCTATATTTATTTTGATTAAAGAAAATGTCTCTAGGTTTCAAACCGGTAACTGAGTGTATAGAATTATTTAATTCACGCACTGTTCTAAATATTTCTTCGATAAGTCTTGTTTTATTCTGAATTGTGAATATTCTAGACAGTTCAGTTATTGTACCGTTTACACGTTCTACCTGACCGTTCGCTGTCGATCTGTATACTGGAGTTTCTACTTTAGTTATGTTGTATTTCAAACACATTTGGTTCACCATTTCTGTTTTGAATCCCTTCTCGTTATCTGTCATGAGTCGTTCACATTTTGGGAAATAATTAGATAAGACCTCTTCCATAACGTCGTACAGTCTGTTTCGAGTTTCGATTTTACGAAGGATTGTATATTTAGAATACTTATCTACTGTTACAAGGAAAGTATACTTGTCGTTGAAGTATATGTCCATATGAATGTGTGTTCCCACATGTGTTGGTATTTCTGAATTATTCAGAGGTTCTCTGATAGGTTTTCTTTCATATTTTCCAAATAGACATGCTATGCATTTTCTGTTGAAACTCTTTGCTTGTTTATTTAGATCGGGCCAGTAATATTTCTCTGAGATTTCTTGTATATTGTTACGTAACCCTCGGTGTGCTCTTTCGTGAGTTACCCTTACAAGTTTTAGTTGTTCCTCCAAATTTGTCACGTCTTGAAGTTTTCTTGGTGTGAATATAAATCTTACTAGTGGGAATTCTTTTTTTATGTTTTCACCATATTTGTATATGTTTTCAAATTTCGTATGCAAAGCTACAATCTTTTGGGGTTGTATAACTTCTTTCATCTGCCTTAGTAAAGAGTCTTTGTCCTTAAACTTTATTATGAGTCTTATTTTGTTACTAAAATAGATTTGTGTTTCGATATTATTTGTTATATCTTCAATAAGTTCGAACTGTGCAGTGTATGCATTAAAAGGCTGATTCACAGTTTTTATTATATCATTAGAAGAACTTTCAGCTGAATGTGCTGTTTCTATGGTAGAAGTATTTATGCGTTGACGTGATAATGCGTCAGCTACAAGATTTAGGTTTCCTGGTTTATAAACTAATTTTGCTCCAAAGTCTTCAATGATTCCCTTCCAACGTTTCAGCTTTGTGTTGGGATTTTTTTCTGATACAGAATATATAAGGCTCTGGTGATCGGTATATATGGTTAAGTCTGCTATACCATATATGTAGTTTCTGAGTTTTTGTAAGGACCATATGATCGCTAATAGCTCTTTCTCGTTTGTGCTATAGTTCTCTTCTGTCTTACTCAGTGTTCTTGACAAGAAGTGTATAGGTTGCTTATTCTGACTTAGTACGGCTCCAATAGCTATGTTGGATGCATCAGTAGTAAGCTCGAATGGTTTACTATAATCCGGTTGAAAAAGTTCGACTTGTTCTTTCAAATAATTTTTTAAAATTCTAATCGCTTCTAATGCTGAATCATTCAGATTTAACTTAATATTTTTACTTTGTTTTTTGTTTACTTTACCGTTATCTCCTCGTAAATATAATGTCAGGGGCTTGGCTATGCTTGCGTATCCTTTTATAAACTTACGATAGTAACCTGTAAGACCTAAAAATCCTCTCAAATCCTTTACCGTTTGTGGGACTGGAAAATTTTCTATAGCTGCTATTTTCTCAGGGTTCGTAGTGATTCTACCATGTCTGATTATGTGACCTAAGTATTCTACTTCTTCTTGAAAAAACTTACTTTTCTCATCAGATATTTTTAATGTGGCTTTATTGAGTACGTCGAATACTTGACTTATGTGCTGTATATGTTCTTCCTCAGATGAAGAATATATCAATACGTCATCAATGTAAACGTGTACGAATTTACCTACAAAGTCTCTCAAAATGTCGTCCACGCATCTCTGAAATATGCTTGGTGCATTTTTGAGCCCGAAAGGCATTCGTTTAAAATGATATTTTGCGCCATTTATAGCAAAAGCTGTTTTTTCTTTATCATCTGTTTTGATTCTAATTTGGTGGAAACCTGACTCCAAATCTAATGTTGTAAAGTACTTGGCTTTACCTAAATTTTGAATTGTCATGTTGACATCCGGAATGGGGTATCTGTCTGTTACAGTGTGAGCGTTAAGTTTTTGGAAATCAACAACCATGCGCCGTTTTGGTTTTCCTTTTTCGTCCAAACCTTTTTTAGGTACTGTCCATATGGGACTGTTATAAGGACTATGGCTTTTTTCTATTATATCGTCATGTAAGAGTTTCTGTATTTCTTTGTTTACGAATTCGTTATCTGCTATGGGATATGGATATTGTTTAACATAAACCGGATTATCATTGGTCGTCCTAATGCTTGCTTCTATAGTATCTGTAAAGGGTAACGGTCCTATGCTGTTATTAATCTTCATCAGTCTATCTATGTCTGCTTTATAAATATTATTTTCCCCAATTATGTAATTAATTTTCTGAATAGATTCGACACTGCTTATGGTAGTTAGAGTCATATTACTGAAATTTATTTCCGCGTTTAGAACTTTAAGTCCTTCATATCCTAATATCATATCAAAAGACTGAATATCCTCTAATTCAAAAAATGTTATATTTTTCTTTAATATCCTAACTACTTTCTTTGTATCTACCATAGAATAACCATGCATTGTTTTTATTTTTATAGGTTTAATTTTAATTTTTTCGCTAGAATCGCATTTTCTATTAATGTAATTATGGGTTGCACCAGTATCAATAAGAATTTTATAAATTTCCTTAGAAATAGTACTAGTTAAATTTAAGCAGGGCAACCCGTCTACTAGTTTAAATGATCTATTCTTATGTTATTATTTACCATACATTCCGTTTCATCTGCTTCTGCATATGTACTGCTGACATCGTCTCTGCGTTGTTGTCGGGAGTTATTTACTCTCTGCTGCTTGAAGTTCTGCTGATAAGATCGTTGCGGTCTGTTGTGTGTGTTGAAACTCCCGCTGTGTTCACGTTTCGCTGGTGGATTATATACATCGGGTTTGTATTGATTCCAATTTTGTCGCTGTGCATGTACAATTTGTCTCGAGTTTATCTCCATCGGCTGTGGTCCTTGATTGTGTTGCTGCATATTATCGTATTGCTTCTGGGGTTGATAATTCGTTGTTTGGCTCGAATAATTTGGTCTTCTTTCGTTTCTGCGTTCATGTGGCATATTTTTGTGGTGCTTATCTTGAGTGAGATGTAAATGCCTGTGCACATTATCATGTTCTATTCTGCGAGCAATTGCGAATGCGTGTTCTAGATCATTTATTGTAGCTGAATATAATGATCCTCTTGTAAAGTTGTCACTCATACCATCAATGAATATACGAACTGCGTCGTCGTTAGCATTTTTAATTAGTCTGTCGATTATATTCGGCGGATCACCTGACATAGTGATTTTTGATATTATTAAATTGAGATTTTTATTTATCTCGTCGTGGTATTCAGACAGTGTGCTTCTTTTTTGCGTGATGGCTTTCATCATGTCTTGTAGCACGTATAGAGGTTCTTGATTAGAGTACGTATAATCTAATCTGTTACGTATCGCCTCAAAATTAAAAATTGTGTTATAATTAGTTAACACATTCGCGGCTGCACCCTGTATTTTACTTTTCACTATAGTCAATGCTGCTGCGTACTTACTGTGTGTTTTGAAGTTTTTAATGCTGTCCATTAATCTGGATGCTTCTTCGCGCCACGACCGATAATTTGATTGATCGCCGTTGAAAATAGGTAGGCTTTTAAATGCGTCTAACTGTATTTCACTACCATCTGTATATGTGGTTCTTATTTCCTCTAGCACAGGTATGTTTGGTACTATGCCTAATCCAGATTTTACTTCATTTAGTTTTGTTTCTAAATTAGTGTTTATTTGATTTTGGTTAGTTATTATTGCTGCTAACCTTGCATTCTCTGTGCGTGTGTGCTCTAGGGTTTGTGTTACTGTGTTGCTCCTGGTTTCTAAAGCTTCTAATCTTGCCATTAATACTGCGAGTTGTTCCATTTTGAACTCGTGTCTGTTGTCGTCGAATTTGTGTGTTTTTTTCCTCCACATATACACTTTCACTGAATTGCTTTGCTGCTTCGTACGAAGAAGCTATATTTGTACCTGCTATGCTAGGTAATTCTTGTAACCGGTAACGCGAGTGTTCTGTTTATACTAGATTTCACTACTTGTTCCCGAGGTCCGCTCGATTGAAGTTAAAAAGTATATTTAACCTCCTGGCAGGATCGCCAATTAAAACACTTGTTTCTTACTTTTAAAATTAAACAATATTTATTTGGAACTATGTCCTTTATTATTGAAATACTTTTTACTAATTCTAAAAGGAGCTTAAGGCTACTATGTAGTTACAATAAGACTGTTGATAAATTCATCATACAGTCGTATTTATATACTTTTCTTATCTATCTACAAGGAGACCCAAGCGTACAATCGTCTTGCTTGATAATGAAGAAGAGATAATATTCCAACATTGTATACAAACGATATTATCTCTTTTACATATGTTATCATTGTAGCGTTGTGTGCAAGACTGTACTAGAGACTAAAGATATCATTGAATACAAATAATGTTATCTTTTCTCTCAATATGTTTTGCTATGGATACTTAACTCGCGCCATCGATTGATGGATGCGGGTGCTGCCGCGCGCCACCGCCGCACAGTGTGAGAATTCGCTCATCTAGCGGAATTAAATTAATAGCACTTCCAAGTTAAGCTTTTTGATAATTTTTTTTTTGTAGGATTGATCATAAATATCTATAGTATCAAATTGAACTACAACATTATATATATTTTGCCAAATTTTTGATCAACGGGGTTCTGAAAGTACATGTTTTTTGTACAAAAGTGGACCCATAGAAAAAAATTGATAACGCTCGCAGAGAAAAGTTTTTAGTTAATATTTGCTAACATTTATCAAAAATAATCATTAAATACATACATTAAGTAAAGAATCATTCATATTTTTGGGCAAAACAGACTTTAAAAAAACTTTCTATTTTCGGTTGGTACATGTTCAATAACACTTTTTTTCCTGTTCGGAATGCTTAGAGACTTGCTTAGAAAGGGTTTGAAGTTATCAGCAGTCTATGGAGAAGATCTGTCATTGTGTCCAACCGCGAATTTTTTCTTGTAAATTAAATTTTTATTTTTTATTATGTATATTAATTTTAAGCCTCTTGCGCTCCCTCTAAAAATTGACCAATTTGAAGAATACAAGAAGCAACCACTTGTTTGCCAAGAATAACTAATTTATGGGCGATTACTGGCATATAATACCACCCATACTTCTCAAGATACAAATCCCGAGTCCTTGTCGCATATATGCCAAAAGGATCTAAATTAATCGGAAACCCAGACGCCAGGGCTTCTAAAATAATATGGACCTTTTTTATAAGCTCTTTATCAATACCAGTTATCTCAGGAAAAACAGCCTTGCCGTCCGTATTCCCAGATTGTTGGGTTGGCATATCAGCCAGTTTCATTCTTAAATCTGTCTTGGATAAGTTTTTTCCTGGTCAAGGTGCTTACCACTCTTGGCCCACTTCTCACTTAACTTAAAACAGATAAGCTTTATATTTGCCTTAAGTCAGTTCATGACACCTTCAGAAAATATAATTTCATCAAAAGAACTCATTACAAATGAAAAAACAGCATCAATTTTGATTTGGAAATCCAAACCTCAAAACATTTTTTTTTCATTTCGAAATCCATTCTAAAAATTATGAAAAATGCCTTGTATAAAAATCCTATACACTTGAAAAGGGCAACATGTATGTACATACTCGTATGTACAGTCAAAGTCGAAAATACAAAATATAAGTAACTAAATTACAACACATTGGATGAAACTTAGTAAGACTGTTACTTAGTGTAGGTAATACTTTTGTTTCATAGCCAAGTCGAAAGTGAAAAAAAAATGTATGGGTGTCGCAGCTATGCGCAGCAACTTAAAGCGCTAAATAATAGAAGAGATATCAGGCTTTAAAATGCATATAGTCTCCCATCCGAACAACACTGAACACATAAAGTTTTTCTCTCATAAAGGCAAAAATTGTCAAAAAAAACATTTTTTTTTAATTTAACAAAAAAAAAAAAAATATAAACACCCAATGGAATGTAGTTTTTTTTTACTTTCTAGTTTCTTGATAATGTTTTTTTATAAAATCCAAACAAAATTTTCAATAAATAACACCTTAAGCACTCGTAAAAAAATAAAATCAAAACTACCTTCACAAGCCAATTTTCACTGAAATTATTAGGAACTTCAACTTCAAGCCCAATTATTTTAGTTTTACATGACTCCCACATAACAGTTCTTTCATAATCGCTTAGTAGAAGGTTTAAGCTGCAGACAAAACCGGTTTTTGTATCAATTGGTGCAAGTCATTTTTTGAATTAAATTCCGCTAGATCAGCGAATTCTCACACTGTGCGCCGGCCGGTCCGGCTCAAGTCGCACAGGTGAGAGATGATTATTGTTATAGCCGCGCTACTATTACAGGTAATTCGTGATAGTTAGATTGGTATGGTTTGCGGACTGTATTGTTAGCGGACTCGTGATGCATTTGAACCCGCAGTTGGGTGAGACGTTTTATGGCGGGCAAATTGAAATCCTTCTAAGGTGAAAGTGGACTGGGGTTAATTGAACTTTTCATAGCCAGTAAACAGTGTCCTGATGAAGTTTATTAGAAGAAGATCATCCCGAAAGGGCCAAATTACATCTTAAGGTTTTTTTCCACTGCGCCACCTCTCGCGAACGTCTGACAAACATCCGAGAGTAAAACTGTCATGAATGAGCTTCTCAATTAACCGTTTGGACTCGGCGTAAAATTGTAGATCCCTTTCATTCGTCCCAAAAATTAAAAACTCACAAACGAATTTTTGTGAGAAGCCAGGCCTAGGGTCCCATAGACCTGTCGCGCCAAAATATTTATATTTATAAAGAAGAAGAGCTGTTGGTCAGTAGGATCCTAAGGAAGTATCTCCAAAGGAACTTGTTTCTGGTTGAAGATCTGGGTAGAGGAATGGAAAGTGAGTTGGGTCTTCAAGACTTCCCTTGGCATCTACCACTCTGCAATGTCCTTTTTCCGTCAGTAGTACTTTTATCATGTCTCACATGAAATTACGATATCCTTTTCTGATATCCTGCAGCTCACTTACAAAGCTATAGTGAACCCGACAAAAACGTAGTTAGTTATATTCACCAGAATTGTTAAGACACCTCTGGTCACTCCTCCTAATCGCAACGGCATTCCACTCGGGTATGTTAAAAGTGACAAATATTCCTGGCTGATACTAGAAAGCAAGTTTTTATGACTGAAAATATTGCCGAACGTGCTAGGATGGCCCTAGTTTCTCTGTATTATTCGGTCTTGATGGGGCCTCCAACCCAATTACACCACACGGTAATCAGATTAATCATATACGGCACTGTCGCGTCGTGTTGCGCCCAGCCTTGGACAATAGCTCCAATCTCAAGGCCCTTGAGAAGACTCAACGCTTGGCATGCCTGAGCAGTGAGCATTACGGGCGCACTGAGGACTTCTCCTATTGCCGCTCTACAAATAATACTTAAGCCGAAAATCTCAGCCTTTGGTAGGTTCTGAGACACTGTGACATCCCAGGCACATATGCAGCAGGCGAATTGGCAGTGCTATGCTCCTCCGGCGTTTATAGTGTTAGTCTCAACAACATGCGTCCGGCGCTGCCCTATTCTAAACTAACATCCAAGCGTTGCTAGGCTTACATGGCCAACCCTGGGTCCCAAACAATCCAAGGAGCTTCTACAAATCCACCAGAACCAGTTATTCTGGGAAGACCTGCACAAAGATTTAGACAGTCATATTAAACTTTGCAGAAGCTGTAGAGATAGTCTATAGAGGTGGGTGACGGAATCCTCTTAGTTTTGCCTGATCTTTGCTGGTGTTTATTTCTGATCCATCCTGGACCTGCCTGTTCAATGGCATGGATTCATTGCAAGTCTTAGATTGCCAGCTTATGGGCATATGTTGAACGTGACAATACCTTTAAAGCATAGTCTGCTGATCATTGAGCCTTGCTCCAAACGTAGATACTCCGCATCCCATCTCTTCTTTGGAAAGCAAAGAATAAATTTTATTTCAGCAGTTTGTACCCGCGATCTTGTTTTTTGATCAGTTAAGTACCTGTTCATAGGTAAAGGCTTTAGCTTTAAGATCGTTGTGTTACAGAGTAACCTAAAGATTTGATTTTCAAAAGAACTTTGTTACCAGGCTCAGCAACAAGAAAAGCCGGAGCAATGAATCCACAAATCACAGGCTGAGCAAGCATGTAACAAAGTGGTACACAGATGGGTCAAAAACTGATGAGGGAACTGGAGCAGGAGTAGTCGGGCCTAGAACCAAATATTCTGAACCAATGGGGAAAAGTACCAGCTTCTTTCAGGCTGAAATCTATCCCATAGACAGATGTGTCCAAATCAACCTTGACAGAAACAGAACCAACTGTGATATTGCCATAATGTCAGACAGCCAAGCTGCTATTATGGCACTGGACTCCTACATCATTAAATCCAAACTTGTGTGGGAATGCCTACAAAAACTTAATGAACTGGCTAGGAAAAATAAAGTTACCCTCTGTTGGGTACCTGGCCATGTGGGAATAGAGGGCATTGAAATGGCCGACTCCCTAGCAAGAAAGGGAGCATAAGAAAATTTCATAGGTCCTGAACCATTCTTCGAAATAGGGGATGACACCCAAGAACCTGGCATGGCACTCAAGGCATGAGGCAGGCAAAGAAACTTCGGGGACCGGAAAAAATTCCAAGCTTGCATCGGCATGAGTAAAAATAAACTCCGCATCCTAACGGGATGTCAGTTAGAAAACTAACGGGGCATGGTAGACTCAAGGAACACCTCATGAAGCTGGTTATATCTGGTCTCTGCAGATTCTGCGATGAGTCCAGTGAAATCCCAGAACACGTGTTGGGATCATGTGAGGCACTGACCCACAAAAGACTAAAATACTTGGGCAAGTACCAATTACCTGATGAGGAAATACAGTCACTAGAGCCAGCTCCCATCCTTAGATTCTTGAATGAAACTGGACTAGAGAGAGTGCTATAGGACAGATTTCTTCCGCTAAAGTTAAACAAGAGTAAAAAAACCTCTAAAATGATTCCGAAAGGAAATATAATGTGAAAGGAATGGGGAACTCTTATGAGGGAACATACCTCTCTGAGGCGTAAGCAGGGGGTACAATAGACCTGAAGTCTGCCTCAAAGTGAAAATTGAATATGGTGTTTAAAAACAGAAAAAGACATATTTCGGAGCACGTATAGTGGCATTTTATGGAGATTTCTGGGAGCCTATTTAAAGCTTTACAGTTTTATATTCTTCCGGGACTTAATGCAAAAGAAGATGCCATAGATACTGTCGTGTGAATGTCATGCTATATATATTTTACTAAACGCGATCCAATATCTTGCAAGAACTATCGAGGCATATACCTGCTTAATGGCGCTTAAAAGATTCTATGCAACTATTGTTCTCAAATATTTACTAACTGGCACTTCTCAGTGCGGCTTCCGGGCCGGCAGGTCGACACTATGGACCAACTTTTCACACTAAGACAAATCCTGGAAAAAGCCAACGAAGTTCAAGTCAAGACTCACATCTTTTCATCGACTTCAACGACGCATATGACGAGACTAAGTATATGCTACCAATAAACAAACAATCATCTATGTCCACCGCTTATGACAAAACGTCACTATTGATAGCTACTTCGAAAGAAAAAGTCTTCGACGGATTTTGGTCCTGTGTGCGAGGAGGGCGAGTGGAGGAACAACCGCGAACCATTTAAGCTGTACCAAGTTGTGGATGTATTCCAAAAAGACAAAAGGAGACCGAACCTCCGTTTTAAACACCAAGCTGACGCGGATGCCAGAGCGCTTAGTCTAAATAACTAGAAGCAGCGTGCCCTGGATCGCAGAGGATGGAATCTTGAATCCTCGCTAACTTGGGTATTATCGTCAGATGCAAAGTTGTAGACTTTTAGCGTACCTAAAGTCGATTTGAGTTTGTTAAAATAATATATTTTATTCAAAAGTAGTAGAGGTTATTTGTTTCAAGTCGTCATAGTCGAGATTTGCGAACACTTAAGGCCCTATGTCGTAAATTCTTGATTTTCCAACTCAAGTCCGGATCTTTACATCACTTTTAACCTGGGCTTTTAACTCAATTCCATTGAAAAACTTCACAAAAGCAGGACAAGAAGGCCCAAGCATCACAGCTTCCAAAAAAATACAACCCTTACGAGCTTCCAATTGTCATCATTTCAAAATTGTTTACCCATAAGACCTTGCATGACATGCCACCATTGACAGATCGTTCACATGCATAAAACTCGCTAAAAAAAATGGGCAACCTGTCACGTCAGCCTGTTGAGAAATTCTCCCCGATAATTCATTAGTTAATTTGTTATGTAAATCATGTAGGCATCGCAGATAACAAGGACCCTTCCCAAGGATGCCATCATACACGTAATCAATAATTATGCTATCAGGTTACAATGCACCCCAACATCATAAACAGGACACATAAAAAGAAAATTTCGTTGACAATAAAGATAACATCGAATGTAAATACTTGGCCCCGGTTTACAACATTGCGCAACTCATTTATTAATAACAATTGCATTCTATCTCGATAAGTCGTCAATCAATTTACCAACTACCCGCTGCCAATAAATCAATCAAACTTTGCAACGGTTTGCAGTGTTCGTTTGCGCCGAGCTCGCACCTGCTTTGCGCATTTACATATACGCACGAGCGATCACTTGCTGTGGTCGACCCAAAAACACCAAGATCCGGAAATTTAAAATTCCGAATCTAATGAATTTTTTATTAGGCCGCCGCGCCGCCGGCCGCCGGCCATTGTCTCTTGGCTGGAGGACAATTGCACTGCGCTTCGGTCCAATAAATCACTTTGCGTCAATATGTTGAGTACAATGCGCTCTTACACACGATGGTAGAGGACACTTTTTTTGTTGTCCGGCAGCGGTACCCTGCGAATGGTCACTTCTGCGCAATGAGGGGTCAAGAAACGGTCAGTGGTGCGACGGTCGTTTTGTTTTTGCTGGCTCAGGCGTTACCCAGAACTTTTTGTCTTTTGTTTTTGTTGTGTTTTTGTGACTTGGGAACATGCCGCGTAAAATGTCCAACAATGACGATTCGTTTCTGGTTGTTGGTGTCGAATGGCCGGCCCTTTTCCCATGCCATGTCAAAGGTACAGCGTGCGCATGTGGTTATCTTTAATGTTAAATCATAAATGTTCACCTGTTCGTTTTGGGGGACCCATCGTTGGACTCGGCGACAGAGCGAGATATATTTTTTTTTGTGGAATTGTTTCCCCATTTCGTTTTGGTTAATGTTTAACAGTGTGTACGGTTTTTCGGACATTCGGCGAGGTCAAGGATCAGCCATGCTTTTATGACTACTTTCGGCTGGGGTCTGAGCTGTGATCGTGCGTCTTGTAAGAGAGTGTGTGTGGTCAAAAGGGTTGTAATAACAAAAGGGCGTTAAGATTGTTGTTCGCAGCGTAATTTCGGTGTAATTTTGTGCTGATAATCGTTTTGTCGGCGGCTCGTTATAGCTTTCTTTGGAACTTGTGCCTCTATGAAGTGTGCTCCGGAGATGTGCTTCGGCTCATGTAAGTTTTGTCGGAAGTGATCTGTTGATAGTTTTCCAGATGATCTGTATGACTTACAAGCTATGATTTTAAGTCGTTTCAAGGTATTGAAAGAGAGAGAGAGGTCTAGCAACCATGGACTAACTGAAGCTATCAACGCTCATGTGGGAGGAAAGCTGTCAGTGGTGATTCCTAGCTATTTTAACTATAAGAAATATGAAATCAGTCTTGCAGAGACGATGAGGGAAGCTCTCCACTAGAAGCATTCGTCACAGGATATAACTTTGGCGAACAATGGTGCAACAAAAGGCGCGGGCATGAGTGATTTACTCTTCTGTTTTAGATGAGAAAAGGCATATCGATCATAGACGGTTTCATATAAAACGCTTATGTACAAAAACAAAACCTATGAATCACACGATGCACAAAGGAGTAGAATGGACAACGCCCAGGACATGATACCTAGGTTTGTCGCAGATGCTATTATTCCATGAAATCCCTAAAGGGGTTAACTACCTTTAGGCTGGTGATACGCGATTTTGAAAAGATCATTAAAGAGCGAAAGACAAGGCGGTTAGATAAGTGTGTGACGATTGACGAAACAGGCAAAGATCCCCAATAGAAAGGTGAAGAAGAACCTTAAATGCAGGCGACTGGCACAGAAAGATGCTACCCGACATTGCTGGGGAAAATGTTAAATAAAATCTATATTTATACACAGGGACACCCACAGACTACTAAGTTTGTGCATTATATCAATGGAGACCGACTCGAAACTTGACCAGACCTAATTACATATCGGGGATAACATTTTTTACACCCAAAATCACGCACTGAATCTAATCTGTGATGATGAGGCCCATTATAACATATGCTTCTGTACCATTGCAAAGCTGAACAAGGTATACAACGCCTCGCATGCCTGGGATTTTCCGACGTTATCTGCGCGGTAACTGACCGACTCCCAAAAACACTTTACTTTGCTTCAACAAGAAATTCTCCAAGGAGATCACTAAAAGAGAAGAATGGGTTAGCAATAGCAAACTTCTCGGAGTGCCGGCTATGCCTCAAGGAAGACGAAATAGCTGAGCACATCTTGTGCGAATGCTTAGCTCTATCTAGAACTAGAAGTCTTCTAAGTCCAGGAGAACTGAGGAATTCCTCTGCTGAAAACATCATAAGCTTCATTAGGGAAGTCGAAATTCACAATAGATCTCATAGGTCGACGTGGCTTTTTTATCACCTTGGCGAGTCAGTAGCTTAAAAGAAAAGTACGCTGCATCCATTCTGAGAATCTCTAATATTGCCAGAGGAAAAAGCATTTTCTTCACATGATGGATTCAGGATATGTCGTTCTCCCGTCGATGCGGTCAAAGTGGTAATACAGCAGCTACAAAGCCACTCTAGGGAAATGTGACTATAGGGTTACAACTTACAACGCAATACCAACGCGAGGAGTACTCCGTGCCACACTAAGGTTAGTAGGTACTTACCAATTGTGGCGACCATGGGGAAGAGCAGGTTGTCCCTTACCCATTTTAACCCTGTTTAAAAAAGGTTTGCTTGTGTAAATCGTTGAAGAAGTATCATCCTAGCAGTCTGTATCAGTGGAGACTTGGGCAGTGACATAGGTTGTATCCTCAAGGGCTTCTTCATCACCGTAACCTCTACAAAGATCATCTTGTTGTGCCCCGTTATAACTCCTACGAGGATGAAGAGTGATTTCCTATCCCTCTGTTAGACTCTCGGTTCTGGTGTTCTTGTGGTATGACAAGTTTCTAGTGCAGTCCATCTCGCGTTTGCCTCTCTTATGACCGTTTTCCCTGCTTCAAGCTTGAGTGTACAAGGCGGGATGTTAACAGCTTGCCCATAGATACAGATGTAGAGCCTTGTCTTGCTAATTTGTCCACTTTCTCATTCCCTTGAATGCCTTCATACTTTGGGATCCAGCAGAGACATGCCTTGCACTCCACAAGCTTCTATTTTTTTTCCCTTGCAGTTAAGACTTTTATTGCTGCTTGGAAAAGGTTTTGTAAATTTGAAGTATAGCGTGATTCAGTTCGTAATTGGTATATAGCCAAAGTATGTCCTTAGGATCGACGAATAACCCGTTTCATTCAGTTTCCAGTTTACAGATCGACTTATTTTAATGGCACTAATGGCGGCTCTGGTGTATGGCACTCTCTGGCTTAGTTGTTAATGATATCAAAGCCGAGTAGATATTCAAAAGGCGAACATGACAGAAGGCCTACAGGCAGCTCATATAATTTGAGGTAGTAAGAGACTTTGACAACCTTGACTCCGCTATAAACTCAAATTACACATAACATCATTGAGCAAGCCAAGAGCTGCCTTGCCAAATTACAAATCAATTGAATTGATAGGCTTTGTCAAGAAACTATAAGAAGGTTGTAAAGAGCTTTGCTTTGTCATCCCAGTCCAGCTCTATGGTATGAGGCCAAAATCATGGAGACAAATGAAGATATCCTTGGCCGACTTTGTCTCTTTGGAAGATTGATATTAAACAGCGAACTCTATACCAAGATGTAATGAATCTTAACCAGCTTGAAGCGGTCGCTTAAGACGGCTAGCACACAGCAAATGGCCATCAATGTCCCTGCCCGACGTGAATTCTTCTCTAACCTAAAACAGTACAGGCAGACCTCGCTAGAAGCGGCAACTAGTTCAATATCACGGTGGCTGTATACAACTCGACAGACTGAGCACATGAAAAAAAATCCCATCAAGACTAAAAGAGGATCGAGTCAATAGGATTGACAGTTTCCTAATGGTTTTGTTTTGGGGTTTCGCTGGAAGGGAAAGACATTCGAAAGACATTTCAGAGCTAAAACACGAGGGATGCTTCTCCAATAGTAAGGGGCTTTAAGTCTTTAACCCATCTTAAAACCCTCCCTGGGGTAATGACTTTCGGTATCCCAAATGGGATTGCACCTAGGTTCGACTAATCGGCAATTTATTTATGGAATTGTTTAAAAAATTTTAAAGAAAAATCCGACGGTTCTCAGATTTCTGAATCTTTTTGGAAAATATATTTGCTAATTTTTATAAATCAAGAGGTTTCATCTGTCTTAATCTCCTGCTTGCATTGTCTGAATTTAATAATTCGGTTATTTCTAAGTTAACGTGGTTGAGAAGCCTACTTCTGTGCATTTGAGCAACTTTTCTGACTTCATCTTCAACCATTTCAATATGTAGGTCTTTATGTAAATCAGTGTTACGTACTTTATTTTGAAAGACCTGAATTTGTTGTATATTTGTTTGGCATGTATATTTGTTTGTGCATGCCCACAACTGGTGCCCATAGGTTCCTACTGGTTTGAGAATTTGCTTGTATAACAAAAACTTATTGTAGTTGGACAGGGATGAATGTCTCATATACTGTATCGCATGTTTAACTCGTCTATTTTTTTTCTTTACATGAGCTTTCCAACGCAGTTTAGCGTCTAGAGTCATGTCTAGATATTTTGTTGTATTTGAGTATTCTACTATATTGTTATTTATAAATACTGACTTTAGGTCATTTAATTTAATCTGCCATTTTTTAATCCAATCTGTTCTGATATACTGTTTGTCGCCGTTTGAAGCTTTTTTGTAGCTATTTCGACAGTTGCTCCCACAGAAAGTACACCAGTGTCATCTGCAAATGTTGCTACAGTGATTTCTACACTTACGGGCAGGTTGCTAGTGGATAAGAGGTCAGACACTAAGCATGCAATGTTACAACTTATGCAAGAAGAAGGAAGCTGCCTTAATATTCTGAAATCTGAGGACAAAGAGTATTAGGCATATATCTCCTCCTTTATAACATGCCGTCTCCGTCAGTTGAAAGGCTAAAAAGAGTCAAAGAGGCAATGCTTACTAATGAACCACGCGAAGTTATACCCCAGGACAGCCCGAATCAGGGAGAGTGGGAAAGAAGAGTACAGAAATTTAATTCAGTACGTAGGAGCTGAGGGAACATACCTTACTATCCAATTCCATTGATATAAGAGCAATTTTGACGCTGAAATGTACACAACACGCTACCAAATATTCGCGCTTCCTTAGTCCACATATTTTTCAATGCATAGTGTTCCACTTAAGTCCATTTCAAATATCCCTATAAGTAGCAATTGATCAGCATCCCAAATAGGATTGAAAAGTCGTTGCTCTTTGAAATTTCAAAAACCCTCACCTTAGTGGCGAAGAAACATGAAAATCTACATCGACAGCGACACCAAACAATCGATCAAAAGAGACTGTTAAAGACTACTCCATCACTTGCCTGGGCAACCTTAATTTTCCCATGAGTCTTGCGGTTGAATAAAACATTCACACCTTGCCCATTACCATCGGCGACGACCTCATTTGAATATCCAAATTCGCAATGTCAACGGCCACCGAATAAATCTCTCACTCTCTCATGACAGCATTAAAATTAAACTAGCGTTTAATTTACAGCTACACAAATTTAAAACCAACGAGGCGCCAGACTCCAAACAGAGATATAAAATCCCAAAAACCATCGACTTCCCAGGCTACCAATCTGTGGTAATTACCCATAAAAAGCTGATCACCGGCCGGCTAATGATTCACCGTTCACATTCAAAGCGAAGCCAATTTCACAAAAAAACACACACAGTCACATAAAGTCACATGCGACCGCAGCACACCTTGATTGATCGACTCGATAAGCGCACCGCGCGGCTGCAGCGGAACTGAATAGATCAGTAAAGATCGCTTATCGCTTGGAAATTGCAAATGTCACCAATTCAAATCCGGTTGACCATGTCGTCGACTCATTTGCTGGGCCAGGCCTACTGCCGCTGGGAAACTTGCGTCTCTTATCGCTAAGCGACGATCGTGTCGCGCCAAGCGGATTAGAGCCGCCCCTCTCACTCTCTCGCTCTCTAAGTCCAATCGAGATTTATCGCTCCCATAAAAATGATAGACGGACCGAGACCAAAGCGATCAAAGAATTGAAAACTAATTAACGAAACCCCGCTCGCATTCGAAATAGAAATGGAAATGCGCGGATCCAGTTCCACAAAGAGCAGCAATCGGGTTGGGGGCTCCTCTCTAACGAAATTCTTAATAAACAACCAAACGAGTTCCGCTCATAATCCGACTCCAAGTCCGATCCTCTCCACTCAAGCATTATGTGCACCGGGATCACATTAAGTGGAATCCCGAAACGAAATGGATTTAAATCAAAAACTCGTATAACTTGTCACATGCGATAAGCTTCCAGATTTTGTTTAGAGTGCGCGCTCCCTGGGAGGAGGCGGTTGGTTGCACCATGCACCCATGCACACGGTACACGCTGCAGTAGCGGTCTGGCTGCAACACACACACTCGGCGAGTATCTCATCCCAGGATGGTCGAGGCTTCCTTTTTCCAATGGGGAGAGTACCCCGACTGTGAGGCTTTTGTCTGATTATCTGCAGGTGAGATGTTACCAGGAAGATAACGCTTACGACAATCATATAGCGAAACCGCAGCGCATTTGCTGCAAATGCCCACATCATCGTGTTGCGGCTCCGTTGGACAATTATGATTGGAAAATGTGCAGAGGAGTCGCATATATGGCCAAGGATAGACATCGTGAGAGAGATCAGATTCAGGAGTCCTATGGGTGGAAATTAATTTTAATAAAGCGGCCCAACTCAATAATTGGGTGTAAATCACACTGTGTTGCATCTGGGATGGGCAGGGGCACATCAGGGCGATTCTCGGTGAGGAAAGCTAAGTTGACTTGATGGGGAATGTGAGGTTTGTCGAGGGACGCATCTATGGTTGGAGTAATAGCTGTGATCGGGGGGAGTTCTTCTGTGATATTTGCCTGTTGATGCCGTCCATTGGGATAGGGCTATGCCCTTCGTAACGCAAAACTCTATGTCAATTGGGATGGCTGAGGTACGAATCCAGGGTTGCCAGAGAAATAACAAGCATTTGGTCTAAGTACACGTACAGCAACAGCTTGCTTTTTGCGGGGCAAACCGCCAATTCGAGTAAGAAGCCATAGCAGGATTTTCTGATCACGACTTATGACAAAACAATAATTGGAGATGCTACCTTTGCTACGTGGCAACTGGCAACAGGTGAAATGTTGGAAAAATGTCAGACCACAACTTTTTTCTGTTCTTTTTATAATTCAAAAGTGCTTAAAAAATTGTTTAAGCCCTACGATGCTTAACGCAGAGCACAATTGAAAGAGTTTATTGAAGGGAGAAAGTGTAGTGTTGTGCTGAAACAGCGTCAAACCACGCCTCAAAAAAAACGCATCAAAATAAGCTTTTTCGAGCATTTTTTTACATTTTTCGATGGTTTTTTGACGCGTTTCATAACACTTTTTGTCACATGTTTTTACACTTTTTTCACCCGTTTTCTGATATATTTCTGGAGGCATTTTCTTCGAGTTTCTTGGACATTTTTTAACATTTTTCGCTCGCTTTTTCCATGGTCTTTTGACGCGTTTCATAACGCCTACTTTCCACACGTTTTTTGATGTATTTTTCAAGCGCCTTTTCAAAATTTTTTTCGCTTGTTTTTGACGCGTTTTCTGATATTTTTTTTAACGTTTTTGAGGCATATTTTACGAGTTTTTTTGGATATTTTTTCGTGCATTTTTTAAACATTTTTCTCTCGCTTTTTCAATGGGTTTTTGACGCGTTTCATAACACCTTTTGTCACAAGTTTTTACACTTTTTTTCACGAGTTTTTTGATACATTTTTCGAGCGTTTTTGGACGCGTTTTTTTAGGCGTTTTTTAGGAGTTTTTTGGGCATTTTTTCGAGAATTTTTTTAAACATTTTTCGCCCGCTTTTGTGGTGGTTTTTTTGACGCGTTTCTTAACGCCTTTCTCACATGTTTTTAGATTTTTTCACGCGATTTTCGCAACATTTTTCGAGCGTTTTTTGACGGGATTTTTTATGTTTTTTTAAGGGTTTTTTTTGAAGTGTTTTTAACCTGTGTATCTTACGCATTTTGACTCATTTTATTTCGCGTTTTTTCCCCCGCTTTGTCGGTTTCTTAAGTAATATAAGCGATACAATTTAAAAAAAATGCATGTTTTACATCTGTAAGAAAAAGAGAAAAATGGGGTAAATGAAAACAAGGAATTTAGCCTCTTAAGGCTGTAGAATAAAAGCATTTGAGGTAAAAGTGAACTAAATCAAAATGAAAACATTTGATGAAGAAAATAAACCTTTTTTTTTCAGTGAGAGGTTACGATATTTTGACATAAAACTACGGTACCAGTCATCTGCTGGTTTCCCACCATTGAAAGGGGTTGCCAAGTTCGTTGTTTTCATATAGGTACCCACTAAATGAAGAAGATCATCATTATCGCAAGGATAACCAGCCCGAGATTTGAAATTAAGCAGCTTGCGATGGTGCAGGCTTTCTTCCTCGTGATTTTGGAGAACTAGGTTTTACAATTACCACTGTCCAGGACCCTATATTTATTTTTACACTTTAAATAGTACTTTTCCAGATCCGTGGCCAATAGAGAAACAGTTTCTTTTCAGAAATAATATCGTGCATTTTTGAGTCGTACTCATTTCGGAAATTCAATTTCTTAAAACGTCTTTCTACTTGAAGCCTTCCTGAACCTGAACTTCAAAACTCGAACTTCGTAGCATGAACCTCTTCCTCCAATCAAAAGGTTTGTACAACTCTATTTCAAACTAGGGATTAAAGTCCTCTTAAGGATTCTTCAATTTATTCCTCGATTAAGGACAGCACTCCCAATCTCACTCCAAAATGAAAACCGATCTCCTTAAGCCCAATCATTGACAGTCCCCAATTGATACATCACCGTCACATCAAAAGAAGAGCCCGATTGAGCCGGACCGCCTTCCTTCTATCAAATGACGTGTCATGTTCGCATTTCTTGCTATATAGATTTCTCCCGTCAATATCGCGAATCCCCCTCTAAATATGAAACAAAACCCCAAATCATAGACGTGTCTAATCGTTCCGCTCTGCCTCCACTTAACTTGATCGATAGTCGGCAACTCTTTGACAAACCAAAAATGTGTCCAAAGCAACACACTTAACCCAGCGCACATATACTTGTGTGTGGCGGCAACAACAAATTCCGAAACATCCAAAAAACAATGGCACTTAAGAGCATCACCTATGGCACAGCCAAAACAACACCACACGTCCCAGCCGAATACCGCGAACAATTCAATCAGACCGAGAGACCGTCCACCAAAATGGACACAATAATGGACGCGAACGCGAACACTTGTAATCTCTACCTGCGAGGCGGGAAATCTAATTGAAAATTACCCGTGAACAATGGCTAAAGGGCGAGAATAAAACGAGCACTCGATGCTCTTAGCTCTTAGCTCTTTGTGTGTGTTGCAGCGGGCACGCTAGGTCGCTATAGATCCTCCGCTACGGCCTATCAATCTTATCAAAGATTTTTCCAGCTGTCACCTAGCCATTAACCTCGTTTTCAATCAAAAATTTGAGCCTTTGATTCCGTCTCTCAGTGAGAGATGGCTTACGTGGAAAACACATACAACTGCACTGCCACATACAACAAAAGCGAGACAGAAATCAATTGAAAGACAAAAACCAACATCGCGCGGACACATTCAGAATCGGAATCAGATACAAGATCTACCCAGAGGTATACCTACCAGCAGGTAGAAGATCAGTATGTGTTCATCTCTGCGAGATGAGATGGCTCATGGAATCTGTGAATTTGAATCTCCGATTTCGACTCCGAGTCCGTTCTAGTTGTTATTTTTGGTGTATAGCGCTACACGCGGAATATGCGTGGCGTGACGATCTGACCTTATCTCAGGGAATCCACATAGCAGGGGTTCGACTTATGCATTCGGACGCAGCGGGTGGCGGCCGTATCCAGCATGCGGGGTTTGTGCGAGATTCGTGTCTTCGTGTCTTGGCGTCGTCGTCGTCGTCGTCCCCAGAGCGGGCGATGTCGATGTCTCTCCGTCTCCGTCTTTGTTGGATATGTGTATCTTTAGATACGAACCGAGCGGGGAACCGATGTAATTATCTAAAACCACATATTGACTTGCACTGCGCGCCATTCTTTATGAATTGGTGGGGTTTTATTTTTTTTACCCTTCGGGTAGGGGTCAGAATATACCCGAGGTAGGCATGCCTGTCGTAAGAGGCGACTAAAATTCCATAAAAGCGGAGACGAAAACTTCGCAAAAACAATGCGGCAAAAAATTAAAACAAATGACCCGGTCCTCCTGGTAGGGGGTTTGTGTGTAGAACCTACTGAGCTACCTAGTAAAACTGATTCAGTTAAAACAAAAAAAAATTGATGGCAATGAACAAAACAAAAGATATAAATACCCCAGGTGGCAGACCAGGTAAACTGGAAAATCCACCCTCCTCGGAGGTCGGTCCCATGGATTCTGGGGGGGACCATTTATTGCTTCCTCAACAAAGCTCCAAAAGGAGTTCACTCACGCCGAGAACTCCACCAAAAATGGTCGCGCCAAAACAACATACGGCCAAAGATAGCGCTATAATTGTAAGCATTCCGAATATTCAAAAAGTAAAATGTGGAAATGAAACCATTATAGCTGAAAGTGAACGTAAAACAGATTCACAAGAGAAATTAAATGCAAGCAGCTACTACGCTGAATGGCAAGCTGAACTTAAAGCAAGGAAAAATCTTGAAGAAATTGTCTTAAGCTTGCAAAAGCAGATAAAAGAACTTGAAAAAAAGGTTAGCCTTTTGGACAATACTTCCCAACCATTCCAATCAGTTCAGCAAGATAAACAAAAGGAATACCTCACTGATGAAGAGGAGCTTGCACTAGAGACAGAAAGACATCTGACTAAAAGTAAGAGGCCAACAAAGAAACGAAAGGCAGAAGAAAGTCCTGAAACATCTGCCAGAATCTTTGACAATGTGGCTACACCAAAACATGCAAATTTGCAAGCTAAGATGAAAGATAAAAGGACTGAAAAGACAACCATTGGCTTGAAAAGACAGCCTTTACCACCACCAATAATGATCTCTGGTGTAGATAGATTTGGTGAGCTAAAGAGTATTATTGAGCAAAAATCTAAGAAAACGTGCAAACTTACGTCATATAGCAACAACAATTGGAAAATAAATGTTGATGACAGTGACACTTATAGATATATCACTGATGAGCTAACAAAAATGAAGTTGCAATGGCACTCATATGAAAATAAGGCTACTAGACCAATTAGAGTAGTCGTCAGAGGTCTTCACTTCTCGTGTGATGAACATGATATTGTCGAAGACTTGACTAATAAAAAATTTAAAATTATAGAAGCCAAAAACTTAATTAAAAAAGAAAAAACATCAGGTAATGAAGGGGAAAAAACTACAAGAAATAGAAAATTACCCCTTTTTATGCTCTCCTTTCATAATCAGGAAGATATTGAAAAGGTTTACGCTATCAAATCAATAATGAATATTGTTGTCAAGATTGAGCCTCTTCGAAGAAAATCCAACTCTTTAACTCAATGCAAACGATGCCAAGCTTTCGGGCATACGCAAAGCTATTGCAAAAGAGATTTTGCGTGCGTTAAATGTGAAGGAAAACATCCAACAAATAGTTGTCCACAAAAAAAAGATGAGAAAGTAAAATGCATAAACTGTCATGGAAACCACCCAGCTAATTATAGGGGCTGTCCGGCAGCAAAAGAATATAAAGAAAAGAAAAAGAGAGGTACTGCCAAACACCAACAGACCCCTCTTAAAAATACAAACAAGAAACCGGTAAATGTCGAAAACAGCAAAGTCGACAAAATACCAATTGTGACAAAAACAAACACACCAGTTGTGAATAACAAGTCATATTCCCAAATTGTGAAAAATACACGAAAAGAAGAAGAAATATCAGTAAAGGAAATGCTTTCTACTATTATCCAAAGATTGGATAATCAAGATAAAGTTATTAAGCTACTGAGCAAAGAAATTTCCAAAGGAAAAAATCAACAAAATAACAATGATTGAAAACCTAAAAGTCGCAACCTGGAATGCAAATGGTTTACACCAACATATCTCTGAATTTCAGGTTTTTCTACGCAATGAAGACATTGACGTCTGCCTGATTTCTGAAACCCACTTTAAACAGGGAACAACAATTAGAATTCCTGGGTACCTCTGTTACCACTCTCCCCATCCTTCTGACAGTGCCAGGGGAGGTAGTGCTGTAATTGTAAAAAGTATTTTAAAACCCTATGAATTACCCAAAATAGGAAAACAAACCATGCAAGTAGCGATAATAAACATTACGACTAAAAGCAAGCAATTTAACATAGCTGCTATATACTGTCCACCTAGACACTCGCCTACAGAGGAAGATCTTAACGACCTTTTTCGAGCTCTAGGTACTAACTTTATCATTGGAGGTGACTTCAATGCAAAACACACCTATTGGGGGTCCAGATTAGTAACGACGAAAGGTAGGAAGCTTTACAAAGCAGGGCGAAATTTTAATTGTAACTTTATTTCGACTGGATCGCCTACTTATTGGCCATCCGACCCAGCAAAAATACCAGACCTTATTGACTTCTTTATAACGAAAGGAATCAATAGAAAAGAAGTAAGGGTTGAAAACAGTGATGATCTGTCGTCGGATCATACACCTGTAATCCTAACGGTCAATGGCATGGCAGTAGAGCAGGTTAGCAATGAAAGACTTACCAGCAAAAGAACAAACTGGTGTAATTTTAAAAAAATCCTCGAAGGTTTTATAAACCTTAGAGCTCCACTGGCCACAACAAGGCATATTGACATCGAAGTGGAACAATTCATAGCCGATATACAACAGGCGGCAGAAGATAGTACACCAACTATTCAACAACGTAAGCAAGCTTCGGTAAAATACCCCACAGAAATTAGGGAACTAATATTAGAAAAGAGAAGAGCCCGGAGAAAATGGCAAATGACAAGATATCCCGGCGATAAAACTTTATTCAATAGACTTAACAATAAACTTAAAAAAAGTATCAGTGAGTTTAAAAATAGAACTCTTACTAAATATCTTTGCAATTTAACTGCTGACAAAGTCACAGACTACTCCCTTTGGAAGGCTGCCAAATATTTAAAAAGACCTCAAACGCAAGATCCCCCGTTAAAAACATCTGACGGGAAATGGATCGGCGACCCAAAAGAAAAGGTCAAACTATTTTCGGAACATTTTTCAAATGTTTTTAAACCTTTTCCACCTAGTGTGGCAAACGAACCCCTTGAATTCTTTGATAGGATAGATGAAGACGTAATCACTTACGTTTCACTTAAAGAGATCAGCACATGTATTCATAAGCTCTCTAATAAAAAATCGCCAGGTTATGATCTTATAACTGCCCAAATTCTGAAGGAACTACCCTTCATAGCATTGGTTAAACTTAAGCTTTTAATTAATGCTTGTTTTAAGCTAAGATATGTTCCATATCATTGGAAGATAGCAGAAATTATAGTTATACCTAAACAAGGTAAACCTCCATCTGAAGTCACCTCATACAGGCCAATCTCACTTTTACCTGTATTATCAAAACTTTTTGAGAAACTGCTTCTTAAAAGACTAGACAGAATAATAGAACAAAGAAGGCTTATTCCCACCCACCAGTTTGGGTTTAGAAATAAACACTCGACAATAGATCAAGTACATCGTATAACAAATATTATAGAAAAATCATTAGAAGAAAAGCAAGTTTGCTCTACACTATTTTTAGACGTTGCTCAGGCTTTTGATAAGGTTTGGCATAAGGGCTTAGAGTATAAACTTCATAGGGTTCTACCAAGACAGTACTATGAGATACTTAAATCTTATATTTCAAATAGATTCTTTAGAGTTCGCTATGGTTCAGCGTATTCTGAACTCAAAGAATTACAAGCAGGAGTTCCACAGGGAAGTGTTCTGGGACCGACCCTGTACTTATTGTATACAAGTGATATACCACATACAAACGATGTGATGATAGCTACATTCGCAGATGACACTGCTCTTCTATCAACTGATAGATGCGTGATTAAATCCACAGAAAAACTACAAAATTCTGTTAACGAGATATGTGATTGGGCCCAACGATGGCGAATTAGACTTAATGAGTCAAAGTCCACTCATATCAATTTTACAAATAAAAAAATAACGAACGCTCCTGTCGTTATTAATAACCAAGTAGTTCCTTATTCTAACACAGCTAAGTATCTGGGTATGAATCTAGATGCTAAACTGAAATGGAAGGAACATGTGAAAAAGAAAGTAGAAGAGTTAAATATTAGGTATAGAAAACTGTATTGGTTGCTAGGACATAACTCTGAAATGTCCACTGAAAATAAAATTTTAATATATAATCAGATACTAAAACCTGTTTGGACGTATGGTATCCAATTATGGGGTTGCACAAAGAAAACAAATGTACAAATAATACAAACATTCCAAAATAAAGTCCTTCGGGGAATAGTAAATGCCCCGTGGTATATTAGAAATAATGACTTGCATCGTGATTTGCAGATTGATCCTGTAACGGAAGTAATTAAAAAGTACGCAATTCGTCACAATGACCGTCTGCAGATGCATATTAATCCTGAAATAATAGACGTCTTAAATGTACGATATAATATTCGTAGATTAAGAAGAACTAAGCCTCACGAACTTATTATCTAAAAAATATGAGAACCCGTATTCAAATTGTAATACCTTCTCAAACGCAACTTAACGTTGAAAGTAAAATCATTTGTCGATCTTTCTTTGATTGGTCATGATTAAGGAGGTGTTTTTAGTGCGGTTAGAGTCCCACACTACTCTGGGTTTCTAGCCCCATTGTGTCTTTCGAGATTTTCACCTTCAATAACAAAAAAAAAAAAAAAAAAAAAAAAAATTTTTTGAATTGCACCTACCCTACATGATACATGAATTGCGAAAGGTGGGAAGTGGACATTTTTATTATGAAACGAAATGAGAATGTAATGAAGTGGGAGCCGACTTGATTGGGTATTTCGTATTTCGTATTTGTGTATACAGGAAGTCGGCTTGAAGCAGGTGGCTGCCCAGGAGAGAGCCTCCTCTGAATAGATGCGCAATCAGTGCGTGATTGTGCTCATAAATTGGCAGTAGGTCGGTGGTGATTAAGGCGGGTTTTAGCTCGTTTAAGTAAATTGCGTTTGAATCAAGGGCGAGGGGAATCTAAGCGCGGAACAAGAAGATTTCTGGAAGCTACGTTTTTGACATGTGCTTTGTTGTGAAAAATTGGTCAATAGGAAGGGTCTTTAGGTATGGATCGCCAAGCTGTACTAAGGCCGATTCGTAACTTGCGTATGAGCTTAGGATCTTTGCTTAGTTAAGTTTGGTTTTGGTTTCAGGTCACATTGGCATCCACTGAAAAATGTAAAACGGCCATTACTTCAATCGTCTTCAAGTCAATTTATATGAAGCTGGAGAAAAGAAGAGCCGCTTAGTTCGTCCATGTCTGCGAAATGATTCTAAGTCAACGCATTTTCAGAGGCGTTTTGTTATGCGATTTGAAACGCATTTTTTAGGGCAAAAGGAGAACCCACTTCCACCACACACGTCGTTGTTCACGACGATTGACGAACAGGCGAAATGTTTAAGTGAATGAAGGCCGCCTGTCCTAGGCAACATTTTCAATGCTAGTTAAGGAGTTCACCTAATATCTCCGAGAAAACACGGACTACACCCGAGTGGAGATCCAGCGAATAATTACTCTAGGGAACGGTTGTAACTTCAGTTGGCCAAAACAATTTCGTTCAAAGTTACTAAGTTAAAGGACGAAATGTATACCTTGCAAAATTCTTTTACTGTCTTTTCTGCTTTATGGCGCGGAGTGCTGAACGATAAGCTAGAAGGGTGACTGATAGACTCCTTCGAAAGAAAAATCTATATATATATAATTCTACTGTACGTGTGTATGTCACTGAACTCCTCCTAAACGGCTGGACCGATTTGAATAATTTTTTTTGTATGCGTTTGAGTAGCGCCCTGGATGGTTTAGAAGCCGATTGGTCAAAATTGGACAAAGGGGCGTAGAACCGCCCATACAAAAATAACATTCAAAATCTTATATCTTGAAAACCACCGAGTCGATCGAGTTCAAATTTACACATAATCTTAGGTATTGACCCAAGAGTATTTCTGTGAAGATTGGTCAAAATTGGACAAAGGGGCGTAGAACCGCCCATACAAAAAATACATTCAAAATCTTATATCTCGAAAACCACCTAATCGATCGAGTTCAAATTTACACATAATCTTAGGTATTAACCAAGGAGTATTCCTGTGAAGATTGGTCAAAATTGGACAAAGGGGCGTGGCACCGCCCATACAAAAATTACATTCAAAATCTTATACGTATTTCAAAAGCAACCGAATCGTGACTGCGAGTTATTAAGTAAAATACAAAATTGATTTATTTGGAATATATAAGACAAAAAAAGTTGTAACAATATCACACTCCACTGTTCATACGGAACATACAAACACAGTGCCCCAAAAATCGATGTATTATTAAAAAACAAAATTCTAAAAAAAAACGCCTTGATATTTCCGGTGTCGCATTTCAATGAATATTAAGTGTATTATACATACAACAATGCCACGAGGAGCAAATATTGGTCGACGTACTCCGAATTCACAAGTAGTCCAGAAAGGTCGGCTAAATAGATCGGCAGAAGATAAATTGACGGACAATGCAAATTTAAGAAACCAGGCTGTAATCAAACGTGTAAATGAAAATCAAGAGCAACGCAACGAACGTCTTCGAGCCAATGCATTAAGACAAAGACTGGCCCGTCAAAGAGTCACCGATACATTTAGAACACGTGAACAACAGCGTTTGCAAGTGTATCGCGCATTGACACGTGCATCACTTTTTCACCTTGCGATTGAATATGAGTCGGACATCGACTATTCGTCATATTCACAAATTGTAATCGGTTCTATGAACAAACAATGCCAATACTGTCATGCACTCAAATACAAAGGTGAATCGGCCGGTTTCTGCTGCGCGTCTGTAAAATTTGTATTGCCACCATTGAATTCGCCGCCAGAACCATTGAAAGCACTATTGGTTGGAGCTACATCACAATCCAAATTGTTTTTGCGTAAAATTCGCAAATTCAATTTCAAATGACCTCATTTGGAGCAACAAAAATCGTTCAGAACGCGGATGGTCGCAATTTTCAATCAACTTTTAAGATTCAGGGCCAAGTGTATCATCAAATTGGTTCTTTAATGCCGATGCCTAATACCGATTCAAAATTTCTCCAAATTTACTTCATGGGTGATGAGGAACAGCAAATAAATGCACGCTGCCAGTACAACCATATCGAGCAGATGGAGAAGAGACAAAATGTGGGTATTTTAGAACAGTTTTTTTTTTTGCAAAAATGCAAAATTATTATCTTGGATGAATGCACTATGGCACACAAGCATTCACTTGAAGCTCTCGATAGAATGATGAAAGATCTAAATAATAACACCAGGCTTTTTGGTGGTGCTTTACTGCTGCTGTCCGGTGATTTTAGAGAGACATTGCCGGTCATTCCACGCGCTACATATGCGGACGAAATTAACGAATGTATAAAACAATAATCTATGGCGAAATGTCTGTACATTACGTCTTAACACAAATGTAAGAGTTCAACTGCAAAACGATCCATTGGCACTATCATTCTCCGAGCAATTGCTCAACATTGGAAATGGAGCAATACCATTGCATGGAGACACACAATGCATCAAATTGCCGGACAACTTCTGCAACTTGGTAAATACGAAAGATGCTTTGTTTGAAAGCATAATTCCCGATTTACAAGCTAATTATATTAATCATACGTGGCTTGAAAAAGTATGCAGGACAACGTCTGTCGGGTCCGCTAGTTCCTCTATAGAATTTTGTCCCTATGTGCGAGGAGGGGGTATAGGTAGAGGAGAAGATACAACCGCACACTCTATGAGCTGTACCAAGATGTGGATGTAGTTCAAACAGCCAAAATATATCGACCACATTGGTTCGGTCGAATGGGCAATGATGCTCTAGCCAGGAGGATCTTCGAATCTAAACTTTCAGGTCCAAGATTACCGAACCTTTGTTTTAAAAGCCAAGCCAGAGCGGTTTTTCTTGATAATTGGTCCCTGAGATCGCAGAAGATGTAGGGATACAGTATATCAGGCAGAGAATCTTTGTACGAAGTTAACAACTCTTATTAGGGCGAATGATTGTCGAAAGCTAGGGATGGGGTCATAACTAAGCCTGTTGCGCCAATTATTTAACAATGAGGAATTGTCTTTGTTTTCGACCTTTATGTAATCTAATCTTGAAGAAATATAGCCAAACAGTTATTATTTACGCCAGTTTCAATAGGAAGCCCTGGACTTGAGGTGGATCGTGCTTTTTTAGCAAAGTAATATGTCCTTGGCTTAATGGACATTCTTTTTTGATGATAGTCAACGTAGTTTTTGAGTTAGATAGGTTTAAAGTAGTGGGTTCTTGGGAGTGGCCGCGCTCGTCAAGAAAAATGAGCTGTTCCGAGACTTGATAGATGCTTACGGCCTCGCTCGAGTCCCGGCGGCGCAGGCGAATCCTGTTGGCGACTTCAAGGCACCCATGGACGCGATCAGGATGGTGGCCAATCGCTGGAAATGCTCACCACCCTCAATTATAGGTAATGTAGGTTAAGTAGATAAGGTATAGTCTCAAGTAGTTTTAAATAAAATAATAATATATATTAAGAATTCAAGTTTTATTACGTTTCTTAGAAAATAATAAAGCAAATCAAAGTTAAATATACATAGATGGATTTAAGGCCGAAGGGCAATAGTTTTAAGCATGGTGTAAGTTTAGACTGCTCGTTAAGACCCAGTAAGCTAGAATAAAAATCATTGTTAGCTTTAAATTAGATTTAAGCGTTTTTGCCTATACTTAAGTTTAATGAATAATACCAATAAAAATGAATTGAAAATTTTAAAAAATTAAATAGTTAAGGTAGTGTTTATTTAACCTCCATTAAGGAGGATTTCAAGGCGGAGTCTACCTACCATTGACACTTGAACTTGGGGTTTTCTGTTTCCATTCATGTTTGTTTACTTACTATCTTAACAACAGATCTACAATATATCTAAGTTAAGCCACCATAATTTTCTATATAGGATTGCGCATTATAGCCTTTATCCATTTTTAGGGTAGCTTCCAATATCCTATGCTCTTTAATGTTGGACTAAAACAAAGTGACAATGCATGCTCATGCCGATGTCTGCAAACCATAAGTAACCCAAACTGACGTCTACTACACGCTAAGAAAGTGCATGCTTCTTGTTTTGAACCATTCGGGGCTGGAGTTGCTTCCACGAACTTACCTCACCGATAGGCTATTATGTATCTACATATTTTAAAGGGGATGTTGGTAGTAAGCTCAAGCTTTAGCTTCGTATCTGATTAGAGGCTGCAGTGATACCGACCAGCGAATAAACACCTTATACTAGGTGTACCGTTTTGACATATAACGACAAGATATCTTGTCTCAATCATCCACCTCTATATTTAAACAGGGGGTGTGTTCAATATCGCCAGTTACACTGAGCTAAAAGTAAAACCAAAAAAAAGAGTGGGAGGATAATAAAATCCCCCTTTTCGAACCTGAAAGCCCCCAATCAAACGCGCACTCTGTTAACTGTTTCCATTGGCAAGGACTCCCTTCATCTGCAATCGCAACCAACTTAAGACCAACTAATTCGGCACGAAATCCCAGGTATACCCTGCCTAATCTAAGAGATAAAAGTTACGCGTATTTGATTTTAGGACGTGTTAATTGGTGTCCCTCTCACATCACGTCCTCATCATCCGCATCATCATCATCGTCGTCGTCGTCGTGTCCGCGTTGTGTAAGTCCACATCAGTTTGCATTAATGCGATTGGACTTATACGGATTGGACCGAACTGGATCCTTGTCGTCGTTGTCGGCCATTATTGGACCCGACCCGGCCGACTTACCGACTCGGTGTTGAATGAGCCTCTAATGAGTGATAAATAATTTCTAATAAATCAATGAGATACGCTCTTGCTTCGATTTCGAGAATCATTCGGCGCAGGTCGTTTGAAGCGGATCCGAGAGTCGCTGCTCTTAGTCGCGCAACAGGTATACGCTCCGTGTGCCTGTATCTCTGCGTATAGTATATGCGCGCCTTGATTAATATGCAAATTAATTTTCGATTCTCTTTGAGTCGAGTTTTTTGTTCGCTCATGCGGTCGGGTTAATTTGTTGTTCGCTTGGGAGATGCTCCACTGATTGTGATGATGGTAGTATGGCTCTTGAGGGCGAATATCCTCCATTTGGGACACTTTGCTGTTGCTGCTCCGTCATCGTCGTCATATCTTATGCCGGTTCGGTCGTCCGGCAAGAGATGAGCAAACAAACTGAATTTATGTCATTGCCTATCGAAATCCGCATCGCCGCATCCTCTTTCACCAACTGCAGTTTTTTTTTCTCGATTTTTTGGAGGTAAGCTCTCAGCTGGGAGCCTTATGGAAATTTATTTAAATACCCATCACGTTTGATGTTGTATCATTCGAATGGTTTATTATTTATACCCATCGGGTGGTTGGGTGGAGCGCGGAGTTCCACAAGTTCAGGAATCGAACACAGCATGCGAGTTCCTTTCAAGTATCGCAAGGTCCTTTGATGTGCGCTGCAGCGCAGTGCGCGCTCCGCCATCAGTGTCCGCAATGTTGGGAGGTGCGCATTTGATTTGATGAAAAATTAAAGTGCTAATGGGCGAGATTGGCTCGGCTCTACTGCGGAACCAGCTGCGATGGATTACGAAATTGTATACGTACGGTGTGTATGCTGTATATGGTTCCTCGTTTGGCTCAGTTGGATTTTTGCGGCCGGGAAATTCCATTCCACGGCTATATAGGCAATTGAGAAACTTTCGATTAAAATGAGAAAGACCTGCTAATGAGATGCGGGAATGGGCCTGGATTTGTTTATTTGTATGCCTGAGGGATTGGCGCCTTTTAATTTGAATTGGAGTTCATCGTCTGGCTGGTAAGGGAACTAGAAGTGATTATACTTATTTATGGGTGCCATCATTCGAGATGAACGATGTATGGATCAAAATGAACGTTGCTTCCAGTGTGGTTACTGATTTTTAATTCTAGATCTCTGTCCACTCATCAAATGGGTGCGCCGAGCTGTAAGTTACCTAGCTTTACTAGCTTTATTGACTCGTTTTGAAACAATGCAACCATATTATTTGGAAAGTGAATCGGTCACGCCTGATGCTGTGTTATGAAATTGGCGAACTTATTACCTTAATGCTCATCGTGGTCGTTAGCAGATGTATCCTTAGCGTCATGGTTAACAATTTTTGCCAGTTTTGGAAATATATAATCGAAAGGTTTACTCTTTTAAAGAAGCCTGCAGATGACCAGCAATATAGAAACTAAATACTATACACAAAATGTTTTGAAAGAGTCGAGCTATAGCCTCAAAATGTCGCTTACAATTCCAGAAGGCACATTTCAACAAAAATTCCGACGAATTGGCGACATCAAGTCGCTCTCAACATTAAGCTAAACCAGTGATTCCCAAAGTGGTCCAGTGAACGTCCAGAATTCCACGGAAGACTCAGCGGGGGTCTACATTGGCATGAAAAAAAATGGGGCCTCACCAGTTGTAAGTGACAAACATTTTTCTGGTTTCGATAGCATAGACAAATTTTCATCGTTAATCTTTCTTTGATTCTAATCTTCACATTTTTTGACGAGTTTTGGGAATATGGTAAAAATGTAGCACCAGGTGGTCCAACGAAACCAGGTTAATTTTGAAAGTAGTGTACGAAAATAAATAGTTTGGGAACCTCTGAGCTAAACATACCGGTTTCAGTATATAATACGCTTTGAGCTAGCGTTCAATTTTGTGGACTAGACAGATGTAGAATACAAGTGAACTAGCCATGGAGCTATACACTCCCCAAGAACGCGGAATAATCGTGTCTAGGACGAAGTGGACGATTTTTCGACCAAAATCGTAATGAGCGATGAGGCTCGTTTCCACCACAGCGGGTACATAAAAAAGCAAAACTATCGCTTCTGGCGCACCGAAAAAAAAAAACCATGAGTAATGCACGAGGAGCCATCACACCTGCTCAAAGTTACTGCATGGTGCGCTGTTCACGCTGGAGGGGTCATCGGGCCATTTTATTTGGAGAACGCCGCTGGTCAAACGACAACAGTGGACGGTGCGCGCTATATGGCCATGTTAACCGATTTTTTTCTGGCGCAATTGGACTGGAGGAAATGTGATTCCAACAGGGCGGAGCTACGGCACACACTGCGTGAGCCACAACCGATATTCTGAAGGCGGCGTTCCCGGGTCGCCTCAACTCTAGTTTTGGCGATTTGCACTGGCCCGCAAGATCGCCCGATTTAACCGTTCCAGAATTTTTTTGTGGGTTTTTTTTTTAAGTCCCGTGTTTACGTGAACAAGCCCGAGAGCCTAGAATCCCTCAAGGACAACATTCGACACAAGTGCGAGAATCTGTCGCCCGAAGTTCTCGCCGAAGTGATGAAAAATGCCATAAAACGAGCCCGTATGGCAATCAATTGTGACGGCGCCCATTTGGCCGATATCATCTTCTCGATAAAAATTCTAAAGGTTCAAATAAACATAATCATAACATAATTTTCATTTAGAAAAAAAGTGAGAGCCAAACAACATCGGATGACTTCCTAACGTAAGTGTAACTCTAACTACCATAATTGCCCGAGCCTCTGAAAGATTAACTTGTGGTCTAGAGGACTGCAACAAAACATCGTCATTCATAATCATCCTTGTGACCGCTGTGCGACGCTTTTATTCGTCCCACAAAAAAACTTCAACAAACGAGGGGTTATGAGGGGTTTTTAAGGGCCAAAATTAATGAAAATTCACTCTTTGAACCCTTCTACAAAGCTTCGCCTTTTATTTAATGGATAAATACCTAAATTATAAAAATCGGTTTTGAAATAACGACGTTATATGTACCTACGTTAAAAACAAAACTTGTAGCGTTTAGGTTTTTAGCAATACCAGAAGATAAGCTTCACAATTTTAGTACCCATATGGTCCCTTTCGCTGAATGAAGGTGTCTGCAATTCGAGGCTGTCTCTCAACTTAAAAAAAAAACATTTGACAAGTTTGAAAGAGATCGTTCTTCGAATTTTAGTTTTATTATGGTTAGTTGTAATTACATTTGGATAGAGTATATTCTGTAGATCTTTAACTAGCTCTTAGTTGCTAACTTATGAGGTCCATCGCTTCCACGAAAGCTGTCTGAAAATTTACGTAATTAGATCCCGAAAAAAATATCGGAGTTTTAATTCATAAACAACGATTTTCTTCATTTCCAGTCCTACCTACACCCAGGGACAACAAAACACTGCAAGTTCCTTGATACTACACATGTAAATACCTCTTGGAAGAAGCAGCAGTTTAAGAAAGTTTAAGTCTCCTCAAGCTGGTGAGAAAGTAGTCCGTTTTTATAGACAATTTTTCTACATCTTATATAGCAAATATCCTGCAGTCACTTTCTTCAACCCTGCCCTTGTTTGTCAACAGATAAAAAACAATAAATAAAATAAAATTTACAGTAAAAAATAATTGTGCGATACAAAAGACCAACAAACCGCAGTGATTTATCCGTATAAACTTTCAATAGCAATTTCGCAATAAAAAACCCGAATAAAATATTTAATTCTCTTCCGAAATTATTTATTAACATTTATTAACTATTCATGGCGAATAAAAAAACTCCCGTCCAATTAGAGACGCTTTCCAATCGATTATCGCGGTCTCAAAACTCATAAAAATAGTTTTACACCCGTCCGTCGTCGTATTCAAGTCGGCGGCGGCGCTGCCACTCTGTCCACAAACACAGTAGGAGTCTATAAATTATATTTCACGTACTAAACGACGTTTTGTGTTGATAGCGCCATACACCATACGCCATTCTCTGACGTCTCCTTTGCGCATTTTGTGCACAGTCGTAGTCAGTCGCCTCCTCCCGCACATGCGAGCCATAGCCATACGCGCATCGCATTCGCATCAAAATGTCAGACGAAACGACGTTTTAACTGCCGCGCTGTCAATCCGAGTAGCGGCTGCAATCAATTTTCAATCTGTCAATTTTTATGGTTTTTAGATCAGAACACACTAATTATTTATTACGCTGGCCATTTGGTATTCATGTCTTGTTTCACACTCAGCTAGGGAGACCTGGGATTCCCATGGCACTCTTGGATCGCCCCGGAGTGTCACTGAAGTGAAGAGCCGAGGAGTGGAGGTCCACTCCTTTGGCCATGCCCCACAACTGTCATATATTACGGCCGCAAGGAGTGGGGGCAAAACCACCGGCACACACATGTATGGAGATAACAATTCAATAAAACTGTTCCATTGGACACTTTGTAAGAGTTACAACGTTCGATGGCGTATAGGGTACCCCACATGACCGTTGTTGAATATTTAATTTGAATTAGGGCTGCGATGTGGGCTTAGATCCAGACCGAGACCATGGAGTCCGGTTCGGGATGAATTTATAACTGCAGCGGTCGCCCAAGGAATTGGAAATGTCCAAGCGACCAGACGGCGATCGAGCGGGCCTTTAACTCATACTCGCCTCTGCGTGATTATGCTGATTGTGCGATGATGATTATAATGACTATGGCGGGTCCCATGGCCCATTAGAATGATATTTGAATACGTAATAATGTGCGCATTGGAATTGATTTCGGTGGCATCAACGGGGAAATTTATTCTGTTATACCTCATACTTCGTATGAGATATGACAGAGGGAATGTGGAAAATATAATTCGGGTTTTCCACCGCGCATCGGCATAAGGCGTGGAATGTTAACCGAAAAGAAACGCAGCCGACTTTCTTTAAATTGGAAATGAATAGCTGAAGTGAATGGGACATTTCTGTGCGATGAAGAAATGATATGAAAATGGGAACAATCTAGGTCGAGCATCTATAGCATCCTACTAATTTCCTCATATGGTTTTCAATAGTCCCGAACTTCGATCAGTGCAATTTATAGCGGATGTCTGGAAGCTGTCTTGGAGAAGTTTTTGAATGCGACCATATGTCGTTTATCAATCGGAGCGCTAGATGGCGTTCAGCAAAGATGGCGGCTGTCCACCATGTTGATGTTGTTGAGTGTTTCTTGGGCATAGTTAAAGGCTGCTTTTAGCGTTAATTTTAATTAAAATGATGGTGTAGGATGCATATTGCATAAGAAGTGCCTCAATATATCTCGATCTTCTGACTGTTCTAATCTGCACTTTAAGTAAATGGGAAGCTGCTTCGGGCTGAAGTTTCTCTTTGAGGACGCTCTGATTTTGTGATATTATATTTTTTCGAATTGGCTGTGTTTCCAAGATATCGATGCAAAGTAAAATCAACTAAATAATCTTTCGACGAACTTTGGCTTTTCCCAAAGCTTTGGCTTTTCCCAAAGCTTTGGCTTTTCTGCGCCCCTATTGGCAGGGTATTCCAAAACCTGGTTCCGATGGTACGTTTCTATTGTAAGTCTTAAAGACTGAAGGGACATGCCTTTAAAGTGACCAAACCACCTAAGCATGGACTGGAGAACTGAACATGTTCCTACATAATTAAGAAAAAATCTGACACCAATGCACTTCATCACAAAAGCTATATTGGACACATTGAGTTTTCTTTAAATAGCAGTATCAGTAAACACGGTACAGACAGGTACGCTTGGCAGTGGCCTATTGGCGAATAGCATTTATACCAAAAATTGAAAAAGATAGCCGCTCACTCGGTAAGAGCTTAAGACCTCTAATTTATTTTCCTTTCTGCTGGAAATCTTTGAGGGATTAGTCGACATTCAAGAGCGCATTTCTGCACTGAAGGTATATGCGCCCTCTATCCGATGGATGCATACCAGCGTGAAAATCATGTAAGACTATGATTTGAAATCCAGTTGCTAGAATCAAATACGCTTTTGATAGTTAAAAATACGTCGCCGTGGGTATTTTCATCGACAAAATATGGTTTGCGACTTTTGATTGCACGTTTGACTTTGTTAGACAACACGGGGCACCGAAGGCTATTGTGCTGTGGATCAGGGAATGCTGATGAGTATGGACTTTTGGTTGTAGATAGAGACTGCAATTTTCTAGTTATGTCAGGAGTTATTAGGTTATATGGCAGGTCGTAGAAACGGGAGGGCTTTGCCGTATGAATGTGTGACAGTCTTTCATACTATACCCCGTGATGCAGTGACTTATTCAGAGCTTAAGCGAATTTCGAGTCGACTTTTACTGCTTTCAAAACTCTCTTTAGTCTGAGCCTGGCTTTGGATTCGTCTTCATGGATGGCCCCAAAGGTAATCTTGTGTCATCGTGAAATTGATAACGCTTTACTTCACTAGTCGTTGGACCAGCATGCCTCTGTTTTTCAAGCGAAGATCTATGCCGAATATATTGCTAGGAAAAGTTGGCGAAGAAATAATAGGAGGCCCGCATGTCCACCCGGACCGTATAGTGCCACCTTTTGTAAGTTATATGCTTCTGACAGGCCTTGCTTAACCCTGTAATCTGCTCCAGGATAGCTGAAGACTGCAAGAACTCTTTGAATACAGTCGCAGGGCTGAACTCTTTGACTGTTGTTGGGGTTCCTGGTGCAGAAAATGAACTCTCCGATGAGATTGAAAAGCAAGACTGAGAGGATGATTTCTCGGGACATTTTGCTAAAGTTTCCGATGACTTCGGTCTCGGCATCCATTGCGAACTTTTTGTTTCTGTGCGTTATGGAACGGCTCTGCGGAAAACCGGCATTTAATATTATTATTATTAATGTATTGGTTTATTTCTCCAAATTTATAAAATAAATTACTATGTTTACAGGTTATTTCTTATTTATTTTTTAACAAACAATATTTATTCTCCACACAGAATCGAGCAGTTTGCCTCTGGCTTTTAAAATAGTTGAAATGCTTATTGCGTTTATATTGTCACATCCTATTGTAAGCGGCACCCTCGCAATGCATACTGGGCACATTCCTGCATGCACTCGGAGTTTGATTTCAAGTTTGTTTACGAGAAATCAAATTCCGCCTGTTCCAGGAATTGCCCACGCGAATTCCTTTTCTCGTTTTGATCTTTGTGGGAAGATCGAGATAAGAGAAACTGAATTTCGCATTAGATTTAAGTTAAGTTGATCAGTTGTAATAAAGATCTCTAAAACGACGGACGTGTTTACTGTTTTAATTCAGTTGGTTTACTGGCGCAGTCGGAAAAAATAAGAAATAATTACATAAATCGAAGAAGATTATAATTTTATTTCGCTTAAAAATACAACGCGGCAGCAAAAGTAAAGAAATACATAAATCGAAGAAGATTGTAGTTTTATTTTTTTTTGTCGCTTAAAATACAACGCAGTCGCGAAATACAACGAAGTGTTTGTGCGAATTTTCGTTTTGTAACCATCTCTTTTAACTCCCAAACGTTTGCCCACGCAACTCCCCAGTCGGAAAAAATTAAAAACATAGATCAAAGAAGATTCTTATGAACATAATTTTCCTTTTAAAACAAAGTGTCTGTGCAAATTACGAGAAGTTTTGTTACAAAGAAAACTATCTAAAAAAAAAAAAAAATTAAATTGGTGAAAGACTAATAACAAAGATTTCTACCTACACCATCATCATATACCACTATCTACACAACGTCAGCAGCCCCATCATCATCAAGTACGGTGCGTTAGATTCATTAAGTTAAAACAGTTATTTTATTTTATTAAGTATTCTACCATATTATAAAAGTGTTATAATTTATAATGGAAGTGTTTGGAATTTTGATTAAATGCATAGCTAATATCCAGCCATTCGATGGAAACGAAAAAAATCTTATAAATTTCATTGAGCGAATAGATGCGCTCATACCGCTGATCGAAACACTAGATGTACACTTTAAACGAATAGTTTTAGGACATGTACAAGACAGACTAACTCACAAGGCAAGAGACACTATCTTAAAAAATGGCCAAGTGGAAACTTGGAACCAGCTGAAATCAATTCTAAAAACAGCACATGGTGAAACCACACCAATTAATACATTACTTGACAACTTAGCTCTATGCCGTTGCACTAGTACTGTGGAGCAATTTTATAATCAACTTAATGGCCTATTCATTCGATTGAATAACGCTTACTTGCTTGCCGAACAATTGACAAACGAACAAATAATAACAAATAAAAGAATTGTGCTAAACTATTTCAAATCCAATTTACCTGAACCAGTAAGAGGAATTATAATTGGAAGAAATCCTACTACAATGGAGGATGCTTATAACATAATTGTAACTAACGGCTATTCTAAGTACACGCATTCCTACACATCATACCCTATATCATCCAATAATTACCAAATAAACCAAAACAAAAACTTTAGACCACAAAAATATTATAGCAACCAACAGAGATATAATGAGCAAAGAGAATTTCAAAACGATAACAGGCATCTAAGTCATAATAATAGAGACAACTTACATTTTAACAATAATAGGAGTAGGCAAAATGATTACACTCAAAACAATCTTACTATACCAAACCAAAACCATGACAATAATATTGAACCTATGGACTATAGCGTCCAAAGTCGACAATCAAATAGGTCTTATAATAACAGAAGTAGTTCTAACAATTATCAAGCAAATAGACAAAACATTAGAACACCGAGCCAACAAACTAGGCGAAACCAACAATATAGTGGTTTCAATCAGGCTTACAACACTCGTAGAGAACCCATGAATATTTCTACAAACGAGAATTTAAACGGTTTTGAAAATCACCAAAATTTTCAGGGGGATATACCAAACAACTTCCTTATATAACCATTCAATCCCCAAATAAAACATTTCGATTTATTATAGACACAGGGGCAGAGTTTAGTATAGTAAACGGAAATGTCTATAGTCCAAAATGGAAAGTACCATTTCATTCTCAAAATTTAAAATGTTTGGGAAAAAGTGTTACAACCCAGGTTAAATATAAGGTACCGATTCCAGAACCATTTAAATTAGACAATTTTTATGTAGAATTTTTAGAGGTTAACTTTCACAATTATTTCGATGCACTTATTGGAAACAATATTTTGACAAAAGTTAACACCACAATTGATTATAAGAATAGGATCCTTAAAACCGAACAAGCGGATATACCATTTTTTTTAAACGCTGAAGAAGAATTGTATTTTAAAAATTGCTACGACGATGGTTGCTCTTACATTTTCTTTTCTGATTTCGAACATAAAACAGTTAATTTAGCTTCACATCTTAGCTCTAAAGACGTTAATCAACTAAAATCACTTCTTCATTCTTATAAAGATTTATTTTATCGTGAGGACCAAGACCTCACTTTTACCAGTGAAATAAAACACTCTATAAAAACTAAGAATGGCATTCCTTTATACGTCAGATCGTACCGATACCCTGAAGTTCATGTCAACGAAGTAGATAAACAAATTAACGAAATGCTTCAGCAAGGTATTATTAGACACAGTAAGAGCCCATACAATGCGCCTATTTGGGTTGTGCCCAAGAAAAATTCAGACGGGTCAAAATTACAAAAATACCGAATGATCAGACCATCGATGATCGATTCCCAATGCCGAATATATCAGAATTATTTGACAAACTTGGGAAATGTCAATATTTTTCAACGATAGACTTGGCTAAAGGATTTCACCAAATTGAAGTGAGTCCCGAAGACCAACATAAGACTGCATTCTCTACTCGAGGCGGTCACTTCGAGTTTGTTCGAATGCCGTTCGGCCTAAAGAATGCGCCGGCGACATTCCAACGCCTCATGAATACAATCTTAGAAGAATACATTAACAAAATTTGTATCGTCTACTTAGACGATATATTAGTTTTTTCCACAAGTTTTACGGAACATTTAGATTCACTCCAAAAAATTTTTCAAAGATTGCGGCAGTGTAATTTGAAATTGCAAGTTGAAAAATGTAATTTCGCTGCACTCGAAACCGAATATCTCGGACACGTCATATCTGAAAACTCTATTAAACCTAATCCACTTAAGATAGAAACCATAAAACAAATTAAAATCCCTACAACTCAAAAGGAAATTAAATCTTTTCTCGGTATTACTGGATATTATCGAAAATTCATTAGGGATTACGCTAAAGTGGCATATCCCATGGTAAAATTCCTTAAAAGAAACTCTAAAATAAACGTAAAGAACATTGAATATATACAGGCATTTAACAAGCTTAAAGAACTTATTACTAATGAACCTGTTTTAATCAATCCTGACTTCAATAAAGTATTTACGCTTACAACAGATGCGTCTAATTTCGCAATCGGAGCTGTGCTTTCGCAGAGTGGTCATCCGGTAGCTTATGCCAGTAGAACGCTTAATGACCACGAAAAACACTATAGCACAATAGAAAAAGAGCTCCTTGCAATAGTCTGGTCTACTAGGTATTTTAGACCTTACCTATTTGGCAGGAAATTTATAATTAAAACCGATCACCGCCCTTTGGTGTGGCTATCGAATCTTACTGAGCCAAACAGCAAACTTCAAAGATGGAAAATACATCTAAATGAATTTAATTATACTCTAGAATACGTAAAAGGGAGGGAAAACAGCGTTGCCGATGGGTTAACAAGAGTTAATATCCATCAAGCCGATCATAATGAATCGCAATACAGAGATAATGAAGTTACATTGCTCAACCTCTTTAACGAAAATGATGAAGAAGGCGAGATTTCGTCAACTGGTGCAACAATTCACAGCGCACAAGAAGATTCTACGAACCACATTCATATAACTGACAAACCTATTAATCTTTTTAAGAACCAAATCTACCTTACACATGGAAACAAAGAAAAGGTGACACTAAAAATAGTTCACAAAAAGGTCCAAAACTATATCCAAGTAGTAGAACGAACTAACTTGTTAAAAGTAATGAAAAGAGTCATTGTTGATAAGGGACTTATGTGCATTTACTGTGATGATTCATCCCTTTTTCTACAGTTTCAAAACATTTATGTAAAGTATTTCTCTAACAATCAAAATCTAAGGATACTTAAATCAAGCATAAGATTAAGGGATATAACTGACAAAAACGAAATAATAACATTGATTGAAAAAGAACACTTAAGCAAGAACCACAGGGGAATAAATGAAGTTTATTCCGAACTGCGGAAACTTTACTTTTTTCCCAAAATGCAAATATTAGTACATAAATTTATTAATAATTGCGAGATATGTCAATTAGCAAAATTTGACCGTACTCCAATTAAAATCCCTTTTAACATTACCGAATCACCTCAACACTTTAACGACATAGTACACATGGATATATGGCATCCCTATAGAAACATTATGTATATAACTACAATAGACAAGTTTTCGAAATATGCAACCATCCATAAGATAAATGATAGGACATGGATTTCCGTACTGAAAGCTATAAAAGAGAGAATTCTATATTTGGGTAAAATGAATAAACTTGTCTCAGATGGTGAAAAATGTATAATACATAGTTTAGTCGAACAGTTTCTTAAAGATAACAATATAACATTTCATCAAACTACAGCGTATAACAAGACAGGAAATTCAGATGTGGAAAGACTCCACGGAACCTTAAACGAACATTTACGAATTTTTAAAGTTAGCACTCAAACGAATAATAACGACGACACCCTTGATGAACAACTTTTTAAAATCATAAACATTTACAATAATACCCTCCATTCAACGACAAAGATGAGACCCATAGATTTCATTAATAAAAACCTTGACAAAACAGACATACAAAATTTACACCAAACATTCTCCAATGAAAAGCAAAAGCGAATAAATAAACTGAATGTTGCTAGAGACTATAATTATAAGCAGGAACGTAATATTGTGAGAAATAGAGATATAACAAAGAACAGCGCTAAGTATAAAAAATTAAATAAGTTTAAAAACGAATCCAATTATTTGATTGATGATAGCAATAGAAGGCAAACCAAATACTGCAAACAACAGCTAAAACGTCGCTACAAATATCGATAACTTTTCTTAAAATTTTCAAATTTTCTTGCAGGAAATGAAACTAATAACGCTATATTTGTTCATTGCAAAAGTCTTTGGGCAAAACCTGCAAGTATTGCCGATTTTGACCGAAAATGGATTTATGATAACGAAAACAGAGGAAGTATTAATCGTACAGAACTATACAAAAGTAGCCCACATCGTTAACCTCACCCAATACGCTGATATAATAGACACATTATACAATAACCTTAACCAATTAAAATTAAGTAACGATGACATCAGCTATCAAATGCTGCATAGAGAAATTTCTGCACTGCATAACCATTTCAACATTTTAGTACCCAACATTCATAAAGAGAGACGTAGTAAGCGAGGTTTAATAAATATTTGGGGAAAGGGACTAAAATTCTTAGCAGGTACAATGGATAACGATGACGCTGAAGAAATATATAATCACTTGGATAATTTAGACAATAACATGAAACAAATTACTGACCAATCCAATAAACAGGTTATAATTAATAAAAACCTTATTAAGAATATAAATGATATCTCAGAACACATTAACACACAACAAAATAAGTTGAGTAAATACCTTTACGAAATTACCAATATAACTGAAAGAAATATATTTCTGGCAAATCAATTTGAATATGTACTGCAAATGTTTGCAGACATAACAGCAATTGACAGACAATTAGAAAAAATAAAAGACATAATCTTACTAAGCAAACTTGACGTTCTGACACACGACATACTGACCGATGATGAAATACACAACTATAAAATAACAATAACTATGATGCCGTATCTTAAAAATAGCGTAATATTTAGAGACGATCTTTTAATTTTCGTACTACTCATACCAACATTTACTGATCAAAAATTTTCAAAGGCAATAATTATACCATGCCCTAATTCCGCATTCGAAGAGCTGGATATTGATACTCAGGAAGTCATTATTAAGGATAATATTATTTTTAAAACTATAAATGAGCTAACAATTAAAAAAGAAAATCTAAAAACCCATGATAACCAGTGTATTAGAAATCTATTGTCAACAGACAATAAATGCCCTTATAGAATAAATAAAGAAGAATCTGTAACTCAAATAAAAGAGAACTTAGTTCTAACAAAAAACATGCAAAAAACGAAAATGTCTCAGAATTGTAATAATAATGATTTATTTGTCGAAGGAAACAATGTAATCGAATTTAAAAAATTATTATATAGGCATAAACAACTTTAAATTTTCAAACAAAATTAAAGAGTTTAAAGACATTATTATTCTGCCTTCATTAAAACTTAATTTAACAAAAATAAAAAATAACTTAAATATACAAGAAATACACTTACAAACAATGGAAAATAGAGAAACTATTAAATACATTGAGTTTGAATCAAAGATTAATAAGTACACTTCCGTATCGTTTATAACGCTGATAATAGTTATAAGTCTTTTTATTGTAATTATGAAATGCAAAACACAAAAAACTAAAATTATCGTCAAAGCACAATCAATGACAGATCCATTTAAAATTTAATTAATCAATCATTTTTCTTAAATACAAAAAATATAGTAAGTTAAGAGCCTAGAACTTTAACTTTTTTTAATTTTCAATTTAACATTTTTGGTGGACCAAAAAACTTATTGGCGGAGGTGTCACATCCTATTGTAAGCGGCACCCTCGCAATGCATACTGGGCACATTCCTGCATGCACTCGGAGTTTGATTTCAAGTTTGTTTACGAGAAATCAAATTCCGCCTGTTCCAGGAATTGCCCACGCGAATTCCTTTTCTCGTTTTGATCTTTGTGGGAAGATCGAGATAAGAGAAACTGAATTTCGCATTAGATTTAAGTTAAGTTGATCAGTTGTAATAAAGATCTCTAAAACGACGGACGTGTTTACTGTTTTAATTCAGTTGGTTTACTATATCTTGAAAATATTTTTTTCCCATCATGCCATAATTCAATTTATTATAGATCTTCCTGTAAAATGACGATCTGGCTTGCTCCTTCAATTCTTCTCTAATCTTGATGTCCAAGTTTTTTATAAAGTCGTATAAAATCAGTTTCCAACTATTTACATTATCAAGTGTTACACTCAACTTTTTCGTGCTGAATGGGTCCAACTTTTAAAAGAAAAGAGTTTTTGTCGAAACGGCATGTTCTACTGTAAGCCTTGTCGGATGGGTGCCCGGCTGGGACATTGCTTTTAATATATAATCGAAGTGAAGCTTAAGCGTGGATTCAAACAAAGGAAAAAAGTCTGTCTCTATGAGCAGCATGTAGTCCGGCGCGTAGGATGGAAGACGAAACAGTCGTTTCATGAAAAATCTAAGCAGTTTTTCAACTTCCTCATGCTGTTCATTTCCCAAGTTTGCGCTGCATAAAGCATAACACATCTCGATGTCGCTTCAAGCAATTTAAACTTAGCACTTAAGCTCAGAGTTCTTGTGCTCATGGAGGTTGCCCATGTTGAAGTAGGTGCAGTCTTGGCTACTTCTAGTTTTTTTACGAAATGGCTCCTCAGATTTAGATTTGAAGCTATTTTCATGCCTAGCTAGTCATATTCCCTTACAACTTCGAAAACCGGCCGGCATTCTAAGCGCATGCTTTGGAATGGTTGTAAAAAATCAGCGGTGGTCTTATTGGGCACCCCCTTTTTTGTTGCTAAGCATCATCTTGTAGTGTCTGCAATGCTTGTACGAAAAGGGCGACGAAATCTAGGACTACTTCCTTTGACATACCTAGTCCTGGCCTCTTTTGTGCTAATGTGATGAGTGGTGATGCTGGTACTTTAAAATACTTATCGATGAGGTGCATTCTCTTCAGTTCTCGGAGAGTCAAGGAATTTCGAGTAAAATATGTAAAATGCACTGGTAGAATAAAGGACTAGTGGTCCAGTTAAATGTGTCCTATAGTCCGAACAAAAAAAGCCATTGCAACAAAATGCTGATTCAAATCCTGGACCCTTAGACTCGATCTCCGAAGCTTTGTGCTGCTATATCATGTGTGCTAGAGACAACCTTTTAAAAAATCATCATCACATACAATAGCTGCTGGTATTGCACTCCAATCAGGATTATTACCTTCAAACACGTATTGAGCTGTTACCTGAAAAGGAATAAATGTAAACCTCGCGGTCGCATTCCCAATTACGAACGCTTATCTCGGTTTAGACAGCGAAAAGTCCGCCTAATTACAAAAACCCATCCAAAACAACTGAATCCGATATCAAGTGTGCGTCCACTATGTCCATTGTTCACATGCGGTCACTAGCGAGTCACCGCCGAGAAGAATGACAAGTTAATAAACTCCCACACTCGATGCGACTGCGACGTTCACATTTCATCTCACAAAGACGTAAATTACCACTCACTATGGATATATGAAATTGGCATCTAACAGCACACCGAGGATTAACCAACCAATCCCGCACACTCCCACAAACATATCATATATGTATGCATGGTGGTAGCGGAGCAGCACAATGCCAAAAAGGTGCACAACAATAACAACTAACCAACGGTGACTATATCGCATGAAAGGAACCCAATCAAACGCATACCCGCAATAGGAGTTAATCGGATTATTTCCCACACAAGATTGATCAGCAGGCACGCACATTTGCCTCCCGAAGGAATGCGAAAAGTGCCCGCATTGTCTATGAGGCTTATACGCTGCCGGTGATGGGAACCACCATCACCACACCGACGAGAAGAGTCAGCCGAGTGTAGGTTTTTGCAGCCGAACAGTCACTAAGAATATCCATAACCATCCGCCACCGCCAGGCTCACCATCTCAAAAGAGGCATCCTCGCGCATGGAAATCCATCGAAGCGTACTAAATGAAGCTCAACGTGTGTATCGCCGGCCGGCCCTATACCGCCACCAAAAGATGGACAGACAGATTTTCACTAAAACGACTACTTATTGGGATTTCAAAAAGAGCTGCCGTCGTCGTCGTCGCGTCGGTCGTCCATCCCAACGAGTGTCCTGTTCATTTGTGATTTTTCTTCTTTTTTTTTTGTCTTCTCTGGCTTGAGGAGGACACTCGCTGGGAACCTTACTCGGATGCTATCGCTTGAATCTATTCCAGCAGCTCGTTTGGTGTTTGTCGCCTTCGTTCATCGGGGATAGCCAAATGAACACCAACGAGAAAATAAAACAACCGAAATGGAGACGGGAACACAGAAGACACTCTCAAGTGCGCGCGCTCTCCACAACAAGTGGATCCTCGAGCGGGAGCCTCGGCCTCCTTTATGCGTGCACTATGCCGCCTCGAACAAAACGAATTTGAATTGTGTAGTGGACCAGTGGACAGTGGACACGATGGAAGCAGCTCCAGAGAGGTGCAGATTCATCAAACAAATTGCTGCTTCAGTGGAGCGGTGGGCTACAAAGGCTTCTATAGCCGGGCCTGCCCTGATGACTTTTCCTGTGAATAATTATAACACTTAAGAGTCTTTCGGGGTCCCTCACCTCGCCGCGCTAGTCACCGCACTTGGACGACAATGACGGTGTGGTACTCTCTCTCTCTCTGTCTCTCTTGGCAGTGCATGTAAAAAATTCCAGCTGCCTATCAAATTGTGATTTAATCTTTAAGACACAGTGGCGGTATGTGTGTGTGTAATCGTATCATGGCATGGGGCTCCTTCAAAAGGCAAAACATGTGGGTGAGCAAATCTGTCAGAATTTGTTTCGGTGTCGGCATTGATTTGAAAGCCCAAAGGTGTATAGGTATACCTACAAGTGAATCGGGGCATCTCAGCTTACCAAGGCGACTGAGAGGAGTTTAGGCCAAAGCTAAGCTGGTAACGAGTAACGAGACTGCGCGGAGACACTGACTATTGTAGTGGTGCTCGAGATGGGCATTGTTCTGCGCGGTAGGTTTGTGATAACGGAAATTAAATGAGTCAGTCAGTCGGCTTGTCATAATCCAAGATGAAAGGTGTTTGGACGGTGTCCCGTTTGCCATATATTCGACATAAAAGATGTTGGAAAGGTACGCCCAAAGGCCAGCAATACGAAAATGTTGCGTTTAAACTTCGGTTAGAAAGCTTTCAGCATAGGTAGCAATTTTTTAGACCATACTTTCGTGTTGAAAAAAATGTGCATGACTGGATCGCATGGAACTTTCTAGATCTTCTTTAAATCTGTTTAAATCTGGCATTTGCGTCAACTTAGAGAGAGATTTAGCAGCCCTAAACCTACAAACTGTCCAAATATGTGTGAATCAGTAGAGGGGATTGACACTAACGGTCCGAAAGGTCCTCAATTGCAGTCCGGACTGACAACAAAGAAATTTCATGCTACCTCCTCTGACTTGGGACGCAAAAGTAATATGGGACCCCAACCGTCACGTAATGCTCGTTGTTTGAAATTGACCAAGTACCCCCCTCACTGAAGACGCGTATTGTTGGAGAACCATCTCTACCGCGGACTGTAGCGCCACCTATGAAGCAAAGTAAGCAAAGTAAGACAGCAATTTTAATGTGTTGACTTATGTATTATTTGCTACCCAATTTCACAGACAACCCTAATCCGGATAAACAGTAAACATTCCTGGAAACCACTGTCCCGCTTGCATCGGATTTATAGCGAAATTCTGTTGGGGCATCAAATCCGCTGCGATAATATTGTAGGTATAACTTCTGGAGGAATTCTCTTCTGAACTGTCAAGGAAGACTTTCGTTCCACATGTAGCTGCAACTTTTTCGTCCTTAAATGCGATATCACTCAGTGGTAACTTGTCCATAAACGTTCTTAGTGCGATATAGATTTCATTGATTTGCGACGAGTTGAGGACGTTCAATTTTGACAGATCCAATGGATGCACAACTTCCAACATATTTCTGGCATTTTGCTTTAGTCTCACTACAGGCACTGATGGCGGTACCATTTTGCTTGCAAAGTCTATGGGATTTGCAGTCAAGCACAATCCTTGCTTGATGTGCATCATCTGTTTAAAAATTTGATCGGCTGTTAAGTTCATTGGTGATCGTCTTAGTTCAGGATGTTTTTCTTGAAACTTATCGCAGATTCGTTTGCTTATTTTTTTGGAAAAGGACATTTTTGTATACTGATTTTTATACGAAAATTTTGACAACTTGACAAGGTTTATGTGACCTACGTTGAATTGATTAAAAATAGGTATATGGAGGAGATATTAAATCATAAATAATAAATGGTTTGGTTTTGAAATCTCATTTTCATAAAGTTTCAGAGAGAAATATGCGCCACTGTATACATGAGGAAAGACGTGCGGTCAATGTTGTTCATGTTTTGGTGTTACCAGTTACAGTTTTTGGTAGCATCAGCTTTGAAACTATCGTTGCATAAGCTGATATCAAGGTGGGTCTTTAAAGTCCATATGTGCAGAATCGGTATCGCAAGGTTTTCAACAGGAGCTCAGAGACCTTTGATGGTTTGTCGTCGAGCCTATAGGTATGTTTCATTGAACATCGATCTCGATCATAATTTAGATGCTTTCAAATCACTTTTTTTAGATCAGTACCTATATAGAGGGAAACTGCTCACTAATAGGTCTATAGAGAAGAAGCACCTTCAGTCGTTTTGCATTTTACAATCCAATAATATTGTACTAGTTTTGTCCTAGTACAGTTTTTTATACAAATTCTGACTTCCAAAACTTCATCGCCTTGTAGCGTCGTTTATTTATCTTCCAGGCAGAGGCTCTGACCGTACTCAATGCTTCAGAGGCACTTGAGATGAGCTGGATATCCAATAAGAACATCGCCATCTTCATTGATAGTCAGGCTACACTTAAAGTCTGACCTAGTATGGCATTGTGCTCACAGAACCGTGTCAGACTGTTCTGGGTACATGAGCATTGTGATATTGATGGTAGCGAATGGGCCGACGTTCTATCCAAGGAAGAAATAGATGGACCACCTGTCATGGCCGTGGATTATTTTTGAAAGAGGCTTCATTACCATAAAAGGTTGACAATTAGAATTCTCTGTGAATGTCAAGCAATCACTCGGAGTAGAAGATAGCACCTCGGCATGTTGTAGGTACTTTTTAAATAACTTGGAATAGGTTGGTTCCTTAAACAGTTTTGAGACCTTACTTAAATTCTGTAGGGAAATCGAATGCTAAGGCCAATTGGTTTAGGTCTTCCAACCATAATGGATCTCTGGGGATGGTGCTCTTTTGACGATCTTACAACTCTGATCAATCATAGAGAATCCGCCCAATCTCTCATTGAATAAAGTGTTAGACTACTGAGCGAGATATTTCTGGCCCAACCTGCGAAAAAATCATAGATTTCGGTCTACGGTTTTTCCATTCCCAAGCGCTTTGCAAATGACCCGAAAACTTTCCTCAGATGAGAACGCTACCAACTGCATTCAAATTTTTGTGATGTCTACCCATTTCAAGCGAGTCACAACAGGTAAAGGATGTTTAGAAGGATGTTTATGTTTGCCCTTCGTAGCTCTCGATAGTCCATACCAATTACACGAAAGGCTATTTTTAGGAAAGCTTATTCTGAGCCTGAGTCTTTTAACGTGACCAAACCATCCAGTGCGATCACTGTCGAGACGATACCTAGTAAACTTTCCTTAACAATATAAATAGTATTATGGAATACTTATCAAGGAATATGTATTTAGACAGAGGGTTCGATGTTGGGCTAGCGATCGACTCAGGCATCTTCTTCATCTAACTATAGACTTCGAAGTCGTTAGCTTTCGACGCTGTGTAATCAGAAATTCACAAAATTAGGGAAACCTGCCATCCCCTATCCAGACGGGGAATCGGCCTTAAACCGTGCTCTAGCTTAAATAGTCGATATGTTGCCCCATTTAAAAAAAAAAGTTGAACCCAAGTCAAGCAAGTTATTCGCAAATCTCGTGCTAAAAGAATTTTCTCCATTACCACTGGCAACTCGACAATGGAAGACGATGCGGTTCAACTTCGTCTCCTATAACACCCCATCAGTTTCCGTACCTGCCCGTTTTTGACAGGAAAATCTTCTTCTTTTCTCTTCTCTTCTCTTCTTCTTCTTCTCTTCTCTTCTCTAACTTTTTCTCTATCTCTACATATAATAAAACTGTAGAATAAAAAATGCCTGACCGCGCATCACGCATAAACTACTGGACGGATTTTGATGAAACTTGGCATAGTGCTTGCTTATATTCTGGGTCGGGCTTTAGGATGCTTTTTAACCCGGAAAATAACTTGGTTTTTACAAAATAGTCAAAAAATAGGATATATGTAAAGAAAATTCTGTTTATACAGACCTAGCTCAGTAATGGCTTATCGGATTGGAAAACCAAAAAAGAGGTGAATTTAGTAAATATTCTCCTGAATCTTTTAAGATATAAAACATCGTCCTGCGTTGTCCTGAAGCTGAGCAATGTTCAAAACAATTATTCAAAATATTGCCCACAATTTTCTTTCAGTGGATACCACTGTCAGTAGTCATGCAGCAGTGAGTATCGTTGCAGTAATGTGTGCGTGATTATTATGTGCGCGCTCTAACGTGATCATATGTTTTGCACTTCAATGGGCAGTCGGCTCTTTTCAGCGCATACATTCAGGTTGAACACGTTTTCAGGGGCTGTTCATTGGGACAAGTTTGGAAATGGGCTGGTGGGATTCATGTGTCAAGTTGTTTCATTCGTGTTGCTTCTTTTGGTCGACATTTGAGGTGGGTAGGAAAGAATTAACAGAACTTTGAGTTAATGTTTTTATTCAGGAATTAAAATTAGTGAAAGTGTTTTAACATATGTTATGTAGTCCTTTTTAAAAGTGTAAATTTCCGCTCTGAGTAACTACTCTATTAACTTCTTATAGTGGTCATTGTCGGTCGTCATCCGCACATAAAATTAGGGCGTGTGAAGCAAGGCGACCACGGGTCAGCTAGTATAAAATGAATTACTCTCTCAAAAGGTTTCAATGTGTAAAAATGTGCGCACGGTATTTAAATAGAACAAACTATCAAAATTTAACATTGCAATTTGCAAGCAGCTTGTAGTAGCCAATGGCTTTTTTCGCTCTAAGCTGTTGTCTGTCTTTATATGTAGTTCGTGACCAGCCTAATCAAAGCGGCACATCGCTCGTATCATTAGTTTTTCTTTTCAAGCCACCACTTTCACTACCTTCCTTAAGTGACCTTCGATATTCTATATTAAACCGAGTGGCTCACCTTTGTGTTGCTCGTTTAAGGATTAATTTTAGAAGATCTGAATTTGTCCATAGAAAAATAGAACATAAAACAGGAGCAACATAGTTTCTTCGCAAAGCTTCTACAGAAGTCGCGATAAATGACACCCTTTTATGCCAGCTTGAAAAGGATTTCCTCTTTACAATCACCTCTTTAAAATTAGGCACAATTGAAGTCCTTCTATAGTCCAACCCTAGGGCGCTTAATTCTAAAACTATATGGGTTTAAGAAAGATATAGTCCAAGTTCGAATAAAATTAAAAGAAATTCCTCGCGTATTTAGCACCAAGATAAATCGCATCAATCTTCAAACCAATTAATTTACCCAGCTCCTCTAATATATAAAAGAGCAGAAATTAACAAACTTCACAGCATTAGTTAAAAAAAGCCCCAAATTATACCGAACCACTCTGATGAGAAATAACTCTCGATCGAGAAGAAGAGAGCACCCCGCCGAGGTGATCACTAATGAAACACCGTCGCGTTTTATATTAGCAATAAATTTGATTTTAATTTTTTATGTTTTATGGGAGTTCCCATTTTGTTTTTGTTTAATATTTATATAGTCTTTCCTATAATGAAGATGCATACCATATGCGTCTGAATAAAACATGGAAACGCAGCCTCGTTATATATTTATGCAAAATCAACTATAGATGCGGTATATCTGCGGGTGAGAGCAGAGAGAGGGAAAAAATAATTCAAATTTCAATCGAATCTATAAGCTTCATTAGTATTTTTAATTAAAACTCGCACGTCAATTGCCATTGTGAGATCAAGAATAACAAAGAAATCGTTGAAGATACATAATTAGCCAGCGTTCTGTTCACACTGGGCCTTATTTCTATGGCTCTTTGGACACTGATTATGGTATAATTTACAAGACCGATTTTTAAATGACAATGTGGCGCAGGTTCTGGCCGATAGAATTGACAAGCAACACACATATGCCGTCCACTCGTAGTTCGTATGAATGACAAATGGCTGACGGTGCAATAAATTGTGCAAATTGAATGGAACACAAATTGATTGGGACTTTCTTTTGACACGAACGGCCGATGTAATTAAGTGGTGTTTTGTGTTTTGTCAATTAGCTGGGTATCGACAGGTAATGGACAGCGAACTGTGTGCTTTTGTGGGACAAATCATCGAGTGATTATATAGGGAACGCGCGACTTGAAATGCTGCCGCCAACAAAAGATTTATTTTGAGCGGTCGCGTGCCCTCCAGCAAGAACGGTTTTTCGTAGAGTTTGACATACGCAGTTCAAAGGCTTTCCAAGTTTGTCTAAAGTCAGAGGTTGCGTGATCATTAGTTAGTGCGGTACGGTTTCCTCCGGAGTGGAATTTCATCAGTCTCTGATGCTGAATAAAATTTTGCTTTAGAAATTAAGTTAGAGTTCGAGTTCAATGTCATTTTTAGCAGCTTTCGCCAAACGTACTACAGACCTATTGGTCCTGCGGCTTAAATTCTTGGATAAGCTTGAGTTTGATAGTTAAAGTGGATCGAGGCAGCTCCAACTGGCGTCTCAATCAGGTCTTCCCAAGCACTGCGCTCCATAACAGCAACAGCCACTGCTTTGGTCACCCTATCCGCCGTCTGTGTGAATGGAAATTACATATCAACTAGAGTCTACATTGTGCAAAAACTATATGTAACCTTGGTGAACTGGTCAACGGTTCTGTAAATGCATGACTTGCAGGCGTTGTTTTGGTGTCAGTCTACAGTTCCTTCGTTTAGACTTTTTATTTTGAACCGAAAAAAAAACTCGTCGGTTTTCTCATCGCATTCATGGTAAAATCGCAAAACACACCGAGAAAAAATCGTCTGTCAAATCAACCGCCACTGTTAGGGACGTTTCACACCCGATCCCAAATATTCCATTTCGCTACTCTTCCTCGAAAAGGTTTAGCTGTCTAAAAGTAAGTACCTCTATATGAAATCCATTTTTATCTCTAACTACCACTCGCCTTCCATCTGCCTTTGGCAAACAGGATGCAGTACGCTAACTATCTAAAGAAAATCCACTTTTTTGCAACTCCCACCTTGTAACGCTTTAAAGCCGCAGCCACAAGGCACGCAATACACAAAAAGCTATATAAAAAACAACGACAGCGCTAACAACAAATTACCATACCTCTCAATTATCCCCATCATGCATCAATAACACCGATTGAGGCACAAAGGCGGTTCTTAATTTTTCCTCTTCAGCCAAGCCAGCCAGAGCGCGTATGCGTTTTCCTCTTCTGTGTTTTATTTTTGTTTAAAAAAAAATCCATATTAAGTTGTTGGCCAAGCAAACATAATTTCATCGCCACGGAGACACTGGCCCGCCTGCGCCACCCCTCTGGCCGGCATCAGCTCTCTCTACGCAATAACAAGACAAGGCCTAATTGAAAGTGAAACATAAATTTATGCAGCGAATACCATCGACCACACCGCTGCCATGCACTACACAAACAATTGCCTGCAAATCCGCATCAGGCCATAATATATGCAGCACCATGCATCGGGGCCGGTATACGCCACCTACATCATTCGGTCTGAGATTTCAATTCTGAGGGACTTTTGGTCGGTTTTGTGCAAGTTCCCATAGTTGCGCAGACGCGGTGTCGCAGACTCCGCCTGAACCTCCTCCTAGATCGGCCATGGCCGACGCTGTGGGTGGCGTGAGTGTTATCTGATATACAGTGCGACGGGTTCATCTGGGGGTTTCCTTATATAAATCGCCGCGCCGCTTCAAGTGCGCTCTCAAAGCTCGCCAGCAGAGCGGTCCCACACAGTGTTTGTGTTTGTTGGGGACACAGCTCGCTCTTTGGCACTGGATCTACATCTGGCACTTGAAGAGGGCCCACACTCGAGTGTGCACTCGCGCATCAGCATGACCACGCGGGAATACACTGCACCGAATGTGATTTATTCACTTGAAGCGCGCACAGGGCAGCCATCTGGGAGACGGCTCAAAGTACCACACCATCGCATATATGTATATGAAATGGAAACGACTGCGAAGCGGTACCCTAGGCTTTTAACTTTGCTGCTGCTGTTGCTAGACATCGCGGCAGTCTTACTTACCTCGGTGAAGAGCGATTGAGAGCCGCCGAAATAAAGCAGAAAACACAACGCCAAATCGAGATGTCAGTTTTAATTTATGCTCCTTGCGTCATACTTAGCCCATTCGAGTGCGCGCATGCGTGTGATCGTCCTCCTCTTGATCATGATGTCGATCTTCATCTTTTTGTTGTTCTTCTTCTTCGAACTGTGAAAGTTGCAGCAGGCCTTTGTTTACAAGGCGACACGGCGATAAATGAACGCACTTGTGGCCATCATGGAATGTCCTTTTGTTGTTCGTCATGTAACTGCTTGTAACTGTGCGCGCGCAGTCGGCTAATGGGATAATTACAGCAATTTATGCGTCGAAGATCTGATGGCAATCGGGACAGTTTTGTAGATGCATTAGAAGGCAATGCAGTCTTTCACAAGCTCCTATGCCACCTTTGAACCTATTGCAATATGACAAGCGATCTCTTAACATAAGGAGCTCCGCACCTCTACCTACTTTTTCAGCCTCTTCTGCTATTGTTTTGGTCTTCGATTCCAACTCAGGGGGTAAAAGATCGCATTAAACAATGAACCGGGGTTGCTCGTATCTAGAGGCATTTGCCCAAGGACCGTGAACACATTATTGAGGCCCTGATGGTTCAGCTTACGTTACAGCTCGCCACATATCTTGTTGAGTAAGTCCCACGCCCTTAGAGCGTAAATCTCTCGAAATTTTGTCAAAAAATTGACACACGACGACGACCTCATAACCGCCACGCTCTTCACTCATTCTCAATCCTATTTTAATCCATCGCATCGACTCAAAGTCGTTAACTCGCTTTTGTTCGCATAGCTAATAGACTAGTAGCACGCTGAGTATGTTAAATATTTGTGCGTGTGCCTAGGGCCAGGTCTTTCGGAGTCATTACTTTGGTTTTGACATTTGGAACTATACTTTCAAATCGCCACTCACCTTTACAGCTTTCTACGATAATAACCGTGGCCTGCAACATGAATATTCATCAACAACATTAAACTAATGATTAGTTTACTTTATTTATAATAAATCATCAGAAATACAAATAAAAATTTGTTACTACTGGTCTAGTTAAGAATTTTAAAGACGCGAATCTTCAACTCCACGTGCAAACTTAACCGAAACGACTGCTAAATGAATTTTATTCGGTTTAAACAAACAAATTAATTAAACCGATTAATCTTGGTCGATGAATTCGGCCATAGAGAGTCGTGAATATGTTTTTCGCTACAGTAGCTGGTGAGAGTTTCCGTCGGGGTATGTTACTTCGACAGTGAAATATATATGTCAAAATGATTGTCAAGTGACTAGCACTTGGTAGAAGTCGGGTGTTCATTTTGGTGGGCCTTAGAACCAGTGAGTGATTTCGGCGATTGATTTCGATGATTGGTATAAATTTTGATCGGGGTGTATAAAATTAAGAAATCTGTTACAGAAGCCTAAGCCTTACCTAGCTTTAGTCAGTTCGCATCTTTTTGTACATCTACCAGACGGTTGAACATCCTTTTCCAGGTCCACTTGCTCAGTTTGTAAAAATCTTTGTAAACGAATCCCTAGCTTAACCGATTAGGGTTGCATCTGGGATAAATGGCCAAATTCGCATGGAATCCGTCATTTCTGTTGCGACAGCTTATTCAACTTACAGATGGATAGAATACGCGCCAACTAAGGAAAGGTGACCCATAAGTACGGTGACATTCCGTTTGTTAAAATAATGAACAGTTCTGTATTTTAAAAGCTGTTCATTTTTTGTTCTATATTTTATTTGAATCCTTTAAATCAATAACTTAAATGTTAAGAAAGGCTAAATTTCATGAACTTTATGATAATTGTAGCTTGCCCTAACTTGTGCCTTAAATTTTTTTGATTAAATGTCGTTTTCCATTAAGATTTTCAAATTTTGCAATCAGATTTTCGGTGCTCAGTGGAACACAAAATGATATCAATTTTTTTGCATTTGTAACAGTGCGTGATTTAATAGTCAACTTAAATAAAAATAAATAAATAAATAAATATTTTGGCGCGACAGGTCTGTCGACCCAAGCCCTAGCTTCTCACAACCATTCATTTTGTGTGGGTTTTCAAATTTTGGGACGAATGGAAGGGATCTACAATTTTACGCCGAGTCCAAACGGCTAATTGAGAAGCTCTTTTATGACAGTTTTACTCTCGGATGTTTGTCAGACGTTCGCGAGAGGTGGTGCAGTAGCCCAACACACTACCACTAAGCCACTGCGCCACTAGTCAACTTAAATATTCATTGCAAATTTAAACTTTTCCATATTTTTTATAAACGCGTAGTCTAAAAATGTAAATAATAACGCACTTCAAAGTTTGGCAAATGTCAGAGTTGGTGTAAATCTAGTTAAGAAATCGAGATTCGCAAAATTGCTCCTACTCTGAAAAATGTGATTTCTTTTTTGTGTCCAAAATGAAGAGGACACCTTTTTTTAAGTTTTTATAAAGAGTTTTATTGTTTTTATCAAGTTAAATTAAGAATAATTGAAAATTAAGTTGAAATTTGTTTCTTTTTTGATTGGGTTAAATTTAAAAATATAGTCATGCATACATCCGACGCGGCAGAAAAAGCATGTTTACTTTCTACTTTTCTGTATATTGGAACCGTTGACAGTTTTTTTCATTTTATTGGTAGAAATATTAGGTCTGTTTCCTAACGATAACAAATTTGAACATAACATTCAAATTCAGTCAAACTTTGTTGCCTTACGCAAAATTTGGGTTGAAGAGAGCAACATAGAGAGGAAAAAACATCTCCCCTTCATAAAAAGCCTGCAAATATGTAATAGCCCAAGAAATTTGGGCTAGTTTGTTATAACTGACTTTAGCTGTCAAATCTCTCGAAAGTCAATCGAGTTGGCGGTTTGTTTCGGCTTGGTTTAATGAGTGCTGAAAATTGTGATTAAAAATGGATAAATCGGCAAAAAAATAAATATAAAGCCGAGTCTGAGTGTTTTTTAACTCCTGGAAGTCGGTAATTTTCTTAAACCCACTGACGTTTATTTTTGAATATTTTTTTTCTTTTTCGCATAGGTTTTTAAGAAAAGTCAGGCAAAACTTTCGTTCCTGTAATATTTGGTTATATTCTCTTTTTCTAAGAGAATATATCCCCACTCGTTGATATCTGACATTTTGCCGAAATTGGCCAAAAAAGTAAGGAAACAGACCTAAAATGAAGTACAATAATTGGTGAAAACTTTAAAGTACCGATGACAGTTCACTTACTAAACTGAGTACATATTTCAAAATTTATCAGTTGCCTTAAGTTGACTAAACTGATCCTGGACTCGATGTTGCCTGAAATTGTCTGTAATGGGTTTGTTTGTATGAGCTTCAACCTTACTAAAGCAAAGTAAAGTGAAAAAATACGCTAAAAAACAGTTCCAGTCACATTTGTGCTTGAATAGTAAAAAACTTCTATCAAATGTTGGGTATCCAACATAAGCTACTGCTGTCAAGACACTTGCACTTGCGATAAATACCGTATGAATCTCGTAACTGTCAAGTAGGACTAAGGTAGTTGTTGTAATTGCGTGTAGAAAATAATAAGAATTAATAGCTAAAAAAACTCGCCAAATGTCACTTTTTCCTCGTCAGCCAATCATACGAAATGTCAACTTAGTAGGCGCTAATTCAAAAAATTCTCCCCTAGATTTGTCGGCTACCCCTTCATAGACAAGTCAATTGAGAAAACTGTTCATGTGACTATCAAGGTCAATTTAAACTAAAATGTATAAAGACCGCCAGCTGTCAGACGGACAAAGCTAAATTATTCAACGTCCCAACTGTCTATGGAATAATTTTTTTTTGGCAACGAATGAGTATGTACCTACATTGATATCCAGGGTTTCTACGAAGCTTAGGACACGTCGGATTTTATAAGTTGGGCCCTGAGGTTTGACAAACTTATATCATAAACTTCACGATAGCTATTTCTGTATATCGACCCAACGAAGATCGTGAACTGAGTCTCACCACACTCATGTTCCATTTAATAAATTGGAGAAGGTGTTAGTCGCTATTTGTCAAATACCTTAAAAAGGCCCAGGAAGTCCTTATTGCCACCCATAAATTTAAGAGTTACCTTTGATAGTGTTTAAAGAGATAAGCTATACAGAGGTAAATCTAGTTTTGGTGCCGCCACAAAACTCTAAACCGTTTGACTATAGAAAAAATATTAGACAGGGTGACGCGCTATTTTGTGATGTCTTTGACACTGCACACTTAAATAGTTGTGCGTAATTGACAACCCAACTTTGGAGCTTAGGTAGTATAGTCTTGCGTCATCTTGGTTCATAAACGTCTCTGCACTTGTCTTGGTTTACCTCCAGTCAGTCCTCTTCCACCTAAGACAAAGCCTTCTTTTACTGCATTTGAGTGGGAGCATTAATATCCATTTGCTCTACATGTTCATCTTGGACAGTTGGTTTCGACTTTTAAGAACTTCTAAATGTTCTTCTTCAAATATCAGTCAGCGCGAAGAGGACCCTTCTTATGGCAATAACGATTGCCAATATCTCCAGGGCGACCGTCAATGTCATGTTGCTCCAGTTGTATCTTACCCTTGCTTAAATGCTGGCCTGATATTTCAGTCTTAAGATTCTACTCGTTCAAACTCCGGAGGAACCATCAGAAAATCAGACCTAAGGCGCGCTTATAGTATGAACTGGATCTCCACCAATGTGGCACATACAAGCGGAAAAATGAGCTGTGTTTAGATCTGGCTAGAGAGGTTTGTACCTTGAGCTAAGGTCTGTGAAAATGAAAGCCTCATCCACCTAAGAAGGTGTGGACGCGCTAGGCCTCAAAAAAGAACGAAACACATGGCCCCTTTACAGCAACGCAAATGACAAAGAGCCAACCATCGTCAAAATTCCAAGCAAACCGGTCTACCCGACCTATAAATACTCGATTGCCCGGCGCTGGCCAATTTTGAATACGAATCCCATTAATATCCATATGCCACAAGGTCCGAGGAGCCCTCAACCTCAATGGTCAAAGCAATGGTGCTTCTCCTGCCCCCCAGACATGGCAGAGTGTTTTTATGAAGTCGTCATGTTTGGAATTTTCAAATTTAGAACTTCCGTCAGCGGAACCCTCCCGCCCCCACAAAAAAAACAGACCTATAAACGAGTACACGCCTCCATCCCAGCCTTTTGATTTACGACACTGATGCCGTAGTCGGCCCTTAATTTCCGATTGCGACGTCCACTCCACAGAGTTGAGTGACATTTCGTCCGCGCCTAAGGGGTTGCTTCTTGCATCGGGGTTGAACTGCAACCGCACTTATCACCCAATGCAATCGCAACTGCAGCGCAGTTTTTGGCCAGAACAACAACAAAAAACCAACTCCAAGATATGTTTCCATTCGGGTGCAGGTTTTTTCTTCCCCAGTTCGTTTGCGAGCCTTGTGAGAGCTCTTTTGTGACAATTGTCGTCGTGTGTGTGGACGGGACGGTGTTTGGCTGTCTCAGATTGCATGCAATGCAATTTGCTCCCGTCCAAGACCCCGCCGAATACAACAAAATGCAAAATGGAATCAAAAATGGCACTTTACATGCGAAATTAGTGGAATGGTGGTGCTTACTCGCTCGGAGCCGGTGCCAAGTCCAGCACACTGTCTGCGAGCCTAGAGAATGTTATAGCTGGCGGACGCGAATTCAGCCAACGAATGCAGACATTTTCTCCTCCGGGTTACTTTTTAGTGTTCCTTTCGGTTGGTTTTTTCGCTTTCGAATTCCTATTTGGATTTGAATTTGAATTTCCTTTATAAGGAATTCATTAAGATTGTTATACAAGTCGAGAGAGGTGGCCCTGGCCGGTGCAGCCATTGCGCCAGTGGGGTGTGAATGTGAATGTACCTGCACACTTAATGGCTGTTGATATGCGCAAAGCACGACTAATTATGGGTGAATATCTCGCAATGAGCCGCAGAGTTACGGCACAAAGAACTCCGTTTGTCGATATAGCCAATTGGATAAATTGTGGAAGCTAATCGGCTTGGATTGCGCGTTTCAGTCTTTTGTAGGCTCTGGTCTGGTGGCTTATCTTAATGGGGGAATTTATTCAAATGGTAATTGTCTGTCCGAAGTGGTTGTAATGGTGGGCTGGGAAAGGGAATTATGCCAAATTAGTGGCAGTTAGCCCACGAGTTGGAAGTGTGGGTGATTGTACTGGAGATTGGTCAATGTACAGGAAAACCTTCCCAAATCACGATGTACATATTCCATGCGTGAAAAGTTAATGGGCAGGATGGAGCAGTAAGAAAAGCAGGACAATGCTGCTTGAACTGGGCAGTGTTCAGAGTCTTGCGTCTAGGCTCAAGTTGCGAGATGTAAACTGAAGCAGAACCTTATAAGCAAATTATAAAAACTTATATAGGACCAAAGCTCACTAAAATTTGTGTAATTTCTGAATGAGTTGGCTAAATGTGGTGAAATAAAAACTAAGTTTTGCTCTATTAAGTCTACTTTTAACGTCTGATAAATAAATTGCGATCGGATGAGTGGTTTTAACGTAACGGGATTCTTTAAAAACTCCATTCACAAAAATGTTATTTGTTTATGTAATATTGTGTTAAAAGTCCCTCAGTCATCCTTTAAAGCCATTCCCCGGGCTTGGTCAGCTATTGGGCCTATACCTTATTGTATTTTAGTATTTTCTAGTTTGATAACCCTCTTTTGTCTCTGCTACTGTCCAAGCTTCTGTCATCTCAAGAACAGAACTCTGAACAGCTTCTATTTATTTATTTACTATTTATAGAACTACAAGATGCCTCTCTCTCCGGTGGCGGAAAGTACTAATAATGTACCTATCGACAAGTGTAGAAAGATTGTACTCCAATGCTAGACTATATGGCGTGAGCCATATCACATTACTATGAGTCTATTAGGACCTTAATGTGATGAAAGAGATGCCACTTACCTAATCCAGCCTAATTTTATTGAAGCGAAAACCAAAACTGCGATGTAGGTTTTTTTCCAAATCTCATTTGGTTGCAGAATAAGCAATCTTTGAAAGGGCAAATTAATATGAAACGCAGTGCGAATTTTCCCAAAGCAGAGCTAAAATCAGAAAAAAAGTTTTTCCCTTTCTTCCCATTTATTTCAATAAGATCCCTTTTGAAGTTAGCTCTAAACACTTGGAAAAGTATGACAAAAACCGCTTTAAGCTTTTTAGTATTGATAAAGATTTAAAAACTAAATATCTGGTTAAAATAAGTAATGGAAAAAAATAAGTTTGCAGCCACTTTTCAATTACAAGCGAATTTATCGATTTTCAAGGTTTTATCGCTGGATTTTTTAGGCGATTTTATGCGATTTTTGTCTTGCGTTAATTCAAGTTTTTCGTCGCTTTTTATTCGCATTTTACGACCGTCTTCTCTCGCTTTTTAAAATGATTTTTTCAGCCATAAAATATTTTTATACAACATCTTCTTACGGGTTTTCTGAAAAACATTTCTTGTTCCGTATTTTGACTCCTCACTTTATCTCATTTTTTGGTACCTATTTTTGGCTTTTTGCGAGGTATTTTGGGATTCTTTTTGGCGCATTTTATTTGCATTATTTATTTTGTAAACCTTTCTTAAAGGCAATTGATTTGGGGCTTTTTTAACAGGTTGTTATAATTTTTGTTAGTCCGAACCTTTGAACTAGTTCCTAGAGTCCTTAGATTACAGTTTGTCGCGTTTTCTTTGAAGCTTCTTAGAAAAGCATTTTTGAGAAATGGATGTCGCATATTAGGCACTGCTATATTTTTGTCAGCCTTTTTTTACCCAAAGGACTAATTCTTTCTTCTAGCGGGATTTTGCGCTCTTCCATAAATTTGGTAAGACTTCTATTTCATATGTTTTTCGTGAAGTATTGCTATGTTGGGTAAGGTAAGGTTTAAAGAGACTGTGCTTCCATGGGGCCCTTTTGGTCAATTCTGATCCCTTATGGTTTTCGAGGTCGTTAAAACTTTATCAACGAAAAGAGTTTTTAATATTAATCACCCCTATCGAGATATCCGTTCGGAAAACAAAATTATCCGCAACACATACTCTGTCGGAAGCTCGAATTACATTCGAATTAAATTTTTGAAAAAATTTAACAAAAATAATGCACTTCAACCTAATTCGCCGATATGCGTTACAAAATGTCGGAGAAATATTCCGAATAGATGTTCCGAAGAATACCTCGAAGCAAAAATCCTCCGAATCGTATAAAATCGGAGAATTTTCCGTTCCGAATGGATACCACGATAGGGATGAATAGTTGGAACTTTCGACGTGTAGCGATTTTATTTTTAAAACAATATTTTCAATCGTTGTTTTCGCTCTTCATTGTTTGTTTTTTTGCTTGTTTCTTGTTTTTCTTTATTATCCTTGTGGTTTTTATTACTTCTGGCTGTTATTTTTTGCTAAGTTCTTAGTTAGCGTTTTTGACAAGTTCTCGTACCCCAAGTTGCATTTATAAACGATTTTCTTGCACAGATATTTTGAGACTTCGAAATTGTTTTTAACATAAATTTCGAAGGGTTTTTCAAATACGGGTTTTTTACTAGTTTTTGTCTTAACTCGTCACTTTGTCACTTTTTTTTTGGACACATTTTTTCGCTTTTTTGAACGAGGTTTTGCGACTTTTTTAGAACATTTTTCTTCATTTTCTGCAACATTTATAAGATTTAATTCAAGTCGATTTTTGTTGAGTCGTATGACGCATTTTTTTATCCCTTTGAACGATCAATAAATAAATAAATAAATAAATATTTTGGCGCGACAGGTCTATGGGACCCAAGGCCTAGCTTCTCACAACCATTCGTTTTGTGTGGGTTTTCAATTTTTGGGACGAATGGAAGGGATCTACAATTTAACGCCGAGTCCAAACGGCTAATTGAGAAGCTCATTCATGACAGTTTTACTCTCGGATGTTTGTCAGACGTTCGCGAGAGGTGGCGCAGTGGAAAAAAACCTTAAAATGTAATTTGGCCCTCTCGGGATTCGAACCTGAGCCCCTCGCTTAGTAGCCCAACACACTACCACTAAGCCACTGCGTCGACACTGAACGATCAATACCTTACTAAAATTGTCAAATGAAATATCAGTGGTATAGCAGATTTAGGTCGTTAGTTTTAAAAATAATGTGATATTTTATACATCGCCTTTAAAATACAAAAATCACTGATTTGATGAATACACCTTTTCTGACCGTCAACCACAAGAATTGGTCTTCAACCACACTTAAGCTACATTAAGTAATTCATAGAGATGTCCGTCGTTAAAGAAAGCCCTTCCAACGCTGAAACCTATCTTAAGCCAGCGAACTCCCAAATACCACCGCCCCACAGTGTCTTCCATTCCATTTATATAAGCATTCAGTAAAAAAAAAGCAACACCACTCCTACTAATCAAAGGAGAAATTCCTACGCATAAAATAACAAAAATACCCAACACCTCCATTTTGATTAAAAATCACTCAAGACAATGAGCCATTTCCAGATTGAACGTTAGATATGCGTATGTTTTTTTGGAATTTCATCTTAATAGCTTTTTGCACCGTTCGGCGACCGGCCAAACAAAATACCGAGAGAAACAGCAGACCAGCAGACCAGCAACGCCGCGCAAAATAAACCACCCAAAGGCGTTCCTCCGCATTTAGGCCAATGCCAGCCGCGTTCGCCCAGAGAGACCATTTCAAAAACTGTTTCCATCGTTTCCATCGTTCAAACCGAATTCCATTGAATTGTAAATTAAACTAAACAAAAGAAAAATAAGCAAAACTTTCCACATTTTAAAGCGCTCGCAAGTGATATTCATATAATATCTGCGCCAGGTTCCCCGCGCCCCCCCATCAACGCCATTCACATCCATCAACTGAATTATTTTCAGATTCCAAAACAATTTCATCCCGAAAATAAGAGGAACGGAAAAAAAAACACACGCTTTTTTGTTGAATTTCATTTTTGTGTTTGGTTCGTCTAATTTCTGTTGTTGTGCGCGCTTGGGATGGATTTATCCCAAACACTGGGGCATCATCATCGAAGCACTCCGCTCCAGCTGTCAGTTGATTTGATTGGCATTTTGACTTGAGATACATAAACGCCTGCTCTGCACACCACACTGACGGCGATCTTTTCGCTGGCACTGCCGCCAGCCACCGCCGCCGTCGGTCGTCATAGTCGCATCCATAGCCCGGAGTTGGATATATGTAAAGCGGATGCTCTCTAAAAGTCAGCTCTCTATGGTGGTGCGAGGGATTATTGTTGTAATACAAAATGTTGGAATTTTGCTTTCCTTCCTGATGGCTGTAGAGAGCTAGCTGGCTCCAGCGTCTCCCCCTCTTTTGTTTTAGAGGTATTTCGCTTTTATTTGTATTTTACTTGAAAATATTTTTAAATTTTGCACTAGGTACGTATAGAGATGGAAGTTAATGTTGGAGACTGTTGACTGTTGAGGCGCAGCTTACCATCCATATAGAGACTCTGTTTTTGACATTTGGCCGTCCTTGACATTCATGTGTTGTCGCCTTGTTTTGACAGCCATAGGGGCCGGGACACATGTTTGCCTGGCTGCGGTTTGTTGTATTAGAACTTTATCAAGTCTTTCGAGAAAACCAATATTATGGCAGGCGAAGGACTGCACATAGTTTCAGGAATATCTGGGGGGTCCCAGTTATTAAATGGGATGCATACATTATCTACATCGCGATTATTTTGCGTGCGCCAGTGCGGCGCAGACTTGATATGGATGGGTTGGATTCCGCTGCAAATTAAGTCATCATTTCGAAAACTTCTGCTTTACCTTTTGAGGCTGCTCTTTCTAATATTACTATTTGACATCATTCGTATTGAGATCACAGATGAGCTCAAAAACATTCTTGGTTGTTAGTTCGCTAAGGTACTTAATAGGAGTCCACGCTCGTATGTCGCATTTCGAGGAATAATTCCATTTAGTTCCTCAGAACGTCTGACAGTTGCAGCGACTATTCTTCTGTGTCCCAACGGATGTAGATTTGATGATGGAGTATAGGATCTCATCGAACCGAACAATATTCGAGGGAGATAACTCAACTTTGTGCACGCTCATCTTGCATTCAAATGCATGTGCATGGATTCCTTGGGACATATGGGTTGGTCGTTCATTTCATATTTTGTATAACAGTCGATGGTTAGGAGAATGTGATATTCGGAATGTCAAGTGGACTTTATACCCGACTAAGTAGAGACTTTTATAAGATATGGGGTTGCCAAAATAACGACCCCGCTTAAGTTGTTGTCCCACTCGAAACGAAAGGTGTCTTAACGAATACTCCGATCCAAATGACCTGTCGAGCTGCAAGTCCATTCGTATCGTAGATCCGCCCAATACTTTGTTTTTATTTGATCAAGAGTTTAATGAGTTTGGATAGGCCAAATTCTTGCATTTGGTACAATGACACTTTGAAAAAGCGTCATAAGGCCATATCGGGAAAGTGACATTAAGCGAAATTGTACTCAAATCGGCTCTGCGAAATAAGTCCCCAATGAAATAAGACTCCAAAAAAATGAGAAAAAGCCCCAAAAAATGATACAGGAAACAACAACAACGTTTTTCATGAAATTTGGGGGTCATTTCTTTTTTTGGGAATTTATTTTCGTAATGAATATTGGGGTCTAAATAATTTTTGGGGTCTATTTCATTTTTCTTATTTTTACTAAAATATGAAATATAACCGAAGAACTCCATTAACAGTTAATTCTCTTATCTTTAAAATTAGTTCAGTGATAGGTTTGTATTTTTGAATACCAAAAACGTGCTTTTTGTATATTTTCTTATTTAAAAATAATAAGCAAAATAAAGGAAAATATACCACCGCCGAATAAAAGATATTTAATGGACGGAACTTTCAAAATATTTCCCAAAGGTTGCTTTAACCAGCTCGTAGTCATCTTTATTCAATATTTTGACGAGGTAGCTAATTAATTTTTTAATTAAATAATAATTTTATTTATTTTTTTTTTTAATTTTTGATTTTCTTTAATATATTGAAAACTTCTTTTCTTCTCGTTTTTTTATTCATTAAAATGAAAAACAATTTTGACGAAACTTCTTTGACTAAAGTTATATACAGAGATATTTTTGGTTCCTAAAATATTTTTTTCGTCAATTCCAGGTCCCAAACGTTTGATATTTTAAGAAAAAATCAGCATAGTTCGAGGGCAGTAGTTGATTTGAATGATATCTTGTTCCGAAAATATCTACGTTATTCAACCTTCAAAATAAAGCAAAAACTTAATGACACACACTATGGACCACAATTGACTTTCATGATGGATGGGACCATTGTTTTTAAAAGGCTGAAGAAACGTGGCAAAAGTGATAACGCATAGCATCTACCGATTGACCGGAAGATATATCCCGTCGTAAGTAAATTTTAGCCAGCAGTTTAGTATTCGAAATTGCTTCCAATACATAAGCTCACCAGTCACGAACTTCTGTCAAACAGGTCCTTTCCGTTCGTCCCATTAATAAATGCTAAGTCTTGTTTGGTAAACCGAAATATGGCTCTCAGAAAAGAACCGCCAAATCTACATTCATGCAGCATAAATCAGTTTTTTTATAATAAACACGCGCTAATGAGGTTATGAATACTTTTATAGTGTAGTGTGATTTACACAGCGCGGACACTAAGGATATTGGAATAGGGAAAATTCCGATAAAATGTCTGTAATTTTTACTGAGGAGGAAACACATAGTACGACCGAAAAAAGGCTAAATGGTAAACTGATGGGCATTCCCGGTTGAATTGTTAAAGGGTGCGAAATGCATCTGGCGACTTCGTTTAAGCACTGCTTGTTAAAGAACCGATACAACAATGAGAGACATGTTATATTTCTTCGATGTTCAAGCGAATTTATAGAATTTACGATATTCGTGTCTCCGATAAGTTACCAGTAGGTAAGTGCAGTGAGGTTTTTGGCGCACCAGACTAGATATGAGAACTTTACTAAATTTTAAGGCGAATGAACGCCTTGCTGAAGCTACATCTTTCAAATTCAGTTTTTTACAAATCACCATTTATGGGCATAGTTTTATCAAAAGCAGCTGGAAACTGGCCCTAGTTTTCATCGAGAAAATCATCTTCAGCGATGAAGCCCACTTCTGAATGAATGGCACGTCTACAAACAAAAATGTCGAATTTGGGACGGTACTTACCAACTTAACCAACTTAGCCAACATAACTCATGCCATCGGTCAAACTTAACCTGGACTAATGTGCCAGGATCATGGAAAATTGGACATTTCAGATGCGCGCCACCCAGGGAAGCCGCGGCGGATATTTCAACAAAGTTACATTCCATACAGAATAACATCGAAAGGTCTTTTAAGCGAATAAAAAGTTTCGATGATATCTCAAACACACTTTGATTTATTAAAAGCTTAATGAAAGATCCTTTTGTAACAACAGACGTACCTAGTCAGGAGAGAGCACGTTTGCATTGCGTTAGTTTTTATTTAACATTTCGCACCTACATTTCGGTTCCGACAAGCTTGTAAATTTTACAACAAAAACATTGAATCATACAAATACAAATAGATACATATCATGCAGATATTGTATTTCTTTGTGCTCCTGCAGTAGGTACCTACCTAAACTCTTACCTCGAGGGACTCGGTCTTAAGATTCCTCTAAGTGAAGGAAAATTTCTCGCAACGTAATTTGTACCACTCATCTTCGCATATGTCACTCCTTCAATTAAATTCCCCTGAAATGACAGAATTTGAATTTTTGAAAACGCGATTTGCTGCGAGGTAAAAATAAACTTCGTCCTTGAAAATATGCAAACCTATCCCTTAATCAGAAAAAGTTTGAAAAATAATTTGCATACAAATTTAGCTTCGTTAGTACATATGCAGATAAATCCAAAATATGTCTCTTAAACTGTTACAAAAGTATAACCAACATTCAATTTCAACTACGACTCCTCCCATAGTCAAATATTAAATCATTCCAATTTCATTACAAAAAATTGGGCTTAATTACAATGTACCCAACAAAGCACACAACTTTCGAGTGAGATACGAAACAGCTTCTGACAAATGGGAGCATCACAACTTATCTGCCACCATTTAATCTAATCCATCTCTTGATGAAAAACAAAAACAAATCTACCACTGTACGAGTATCTATTTTCCAAATAACCAGGTAAATATTTGGTAAATATTTCTGGCATCCGTATTTACATTTGAAACTAACACAGATTCCCGTGTGTACGTACAGCTACTAGGTATATTGTTATTCTGAAGCCCATCACAGGAAAATTAGGCGCCACTTGCGTTTATTTTTGGGCCAACAAGCAACAACCAACAACTCAGGGCGCGCGATAATCAAAATAAATATTTTTTCAAGCTCTTTCAAGAATGAGGAGCGTTTTCTTGTTGTTTCCTCTTTCTTTCATTTTTTTTGTGTGGTTTTTGTGTGTTTTTTAAGATAAAATACTGTTGAAGATAAAACACAAACCTATACCGTATTGAGTGATGAAATACGAACTACTGAGACTGAGACCTTGCCTTGATTGAAGAGGTGGCGCAGGCATTTTTTTTGAAGGCGAAAGTTGACTTTTGGTTTGTCTTGGCAGACAATTGGGAAAATGTTGTTCCATAGGTTTGGCATCGATCTATTTACAATAATTGCACTCGTAACCTACCTCAGTCAGTTCTATGGATAAGAGTTTGGTGACAATTTGGGCTTGCGGAAGGTAACTCGACAATCTTGTGAGGGAAAACAAAATAGAGAATGAATAAATTTCGGTTAAACTCTTGTGGAATAGCTCTTGCCACGCTCTGTTTCTTTGAGCTAAAGCAATTGAGTAGCAAAGCCTTCTCACAAACCCTTTGACCCTTTATAAGACCCTAATGGTCCCAGTCCAACTCTATGACGCAGAGGCAGGATGGGCTGTACAGCGACATCGACCTAGTCAGAAGAGTGAAAGTCCAAAGACTGAGGTGGCTGTGCCAGTAGAGCAAATGGACACTAATGCTCTGGCCCGGTAGATGTTCGAATCCATACCTGAGGTAATTAATTGTTCTGTTAATTTGAAGACTTGTCGGAAAGTTCGACTGAAACTTTGAAAGGGTACCTATGCTCCAAGAATTTAATTTCTGATTTGCGTCCTAATGCACCTCCTCGTTACCGCATCCTCTACCCAACAGGTAAATAATGCTGCTTTTAATTATCTTGCTTCGGTGGTAAAGCATATTATATCCAATAAGCGGACACACACTTTTGACCTGAAAACCTGCGGAAGTGGGGTTATATCCTAAGCTGCACGCAAAATCCCGTATAGATTTTCGGAATAGCGACTAAAGAACCCTCGATTTTTATCTCTTTGGTAGAAATTGCTGTGATTGCCGCTCGGCTGTCAATGAAAAGTCATATATGCATGAAGTATTGCTACCTGTTTAGCAGCTGGGTCAGTCAGAAAGTCTGATTAAACCAGACAGTCCAAGGCTCTTGAAGTACAATCCTGCGCCAGTGACCACCTTCTCTCTTGAAGATATAGCCACCAGTCCTTGTAGCCGGCGTTTACTTTGCAGTACGTGTCAAGCATTACAGTTCATATGAGTTCTGAAAACAGTTCATGAAAATGCTCAAGAAACTAAATGAAAATCCATTACCCAGGTAAACCTTGCGTCCCTCTTTGAAAAAAAATAGGAAAAAAAGAACTTTTCAGAAATATTTATTCAAACATCTGTTTCACAATTTTGCTGCTGATAGTCATAAAAACAGGAATAACGTGTCCAAATTTTTACATATAAGCTAATTTTAAATGTCACACAAAACTCGTATTGTATTTCCAAACAGTTCCCGAAAATTTAAGTCCAAATTTCAGATTAGGTAAACCCCTTTTTGTAGTGGATATTTCAAAAAATTCCGAAACGCGTGTTGTTTCGTGCCAACTTTTGAGCAAAGCCTAAGTCAACTCTGATTCAGTTGTTATCAAGTGCTTTCGTAATTGAAATCAAATTCTAGTTCAATTCAGTTTTGTATATTTTTGGTAAATATTTAAAAAAAATCAATTTACATCCTTCAAACTAATTGCCCTCTTTTACCCAATTCCGCAAGCGGAAATTTTTCGCCGTGCACACGCTTAACGAAACTCAAGCTCACTTCCCATATACGACAGTCGTACGTGAGTTCGAATGTGCTGACTGACTGCGCCACCTCCCGCGAACATGTGACAAAAATCCGAGAGTAAAACTGTTATGAAAGATCTTCTTAATTAGCCGTTTGTACTCAGCGTAAAATTTTATCCCGTCCATTCGTCCCAAAAATTAAAAAAGCTCACACAAACAAATGGTTGTGAGAAGCTAGGGTCCCACGGACCTGTTGTGCCAACTATTTATTTATTTTTTTACCTACTAGCAAACTTCCAAGCTTGACAAATGTCAAATGTTTGTTCGTTAGTGAAAGATTTCTCTATTAAGGCCCATTCAGACGATCATTTCAGTTTCAGTTTCAGTTGAGCTATCAGTTAAGCATTCAGTTAAACTGATGTTTAAATGCAAAAATTGAAGCGTTTAACTGAAAGTGATGTGTAAATACGTTTCAGTTTAAATACCAATCTTTGCTCCATTTGCTTCTTATTTTTTGTGATTTATTAAGCGACAAAGCTATAGCCATTGCAATTAGGTTTTCTTCGTCCATTACGCAATATATTTCTTCTGACTGCTCACGAGTAAAATGAAAGCTGAACTGAATACCGGACTGACGTCTAAATACAATGCCTTTTTTAACTGAACTGACAACTGAACTGATAACTGAACTGATAACTGATCATCTAAATGGGGCTTTAGAAATCGGGAATCGAATCGGAATTGAAAAAGGCTGTTTTTTTAGGACAATGAAACATGAAAATTGACTGAAGCTGATTTTTAGAGCAGAAAACTGCTTTGAATCTGAAAAAAGTAAGTTTTCTTGCGAAGTAAAAAAAGCACACTCTTGCGGAATTTGCCCCTTGGTGTGCAGGTCAAAACTGAGTTCTGGTCCTTGTCTCCTTGTTATACAAAGTGTCTAGGTACGCCCCTATGTCAGGTGAATCTTCTTAAAATAACTCTTATTTCGCTGTTTGCTCATCAGTTATCATAACATTAACACTTAAAATGCTCCACGTATTCATTTTTGTTTTGTCGTACCGATTGCGTCGTTATTTCAAAACCGATTTTTATTAGTTACGTACCAAATAAAAGGTACATTTCCGCATGTACTGCTTTGACACACTCAACGAAAATCAACAATACAGAGATTTAATATGTTTGAAGGATTTTGTCCAACAAAAAACACTTTCAAAAAAGCAATTTAAAAGATTTCACGGGGTTTATTTGACTTAATTCAAGATATAGTATTTTTTGTTGTATAATAATTAAATTTAGTTAAAATTAAAAAGAAAATATGGTAAAGACGTTCTTCGTCGTGTTGGCTGTTGATTTTAAGCAGATACAGCTTGAGTATTTTTCTTAATTCCCCGAAATTGCAAAATTACAAAGCCCACAAAACAAAAAGGATACAACGCGTTTCTGTTACGATCGATAAAAGACTATGTTCATTTCGCGAACTATTATTTGCTGATCATTACTGAACTGTTATGAAAAACATTTCCACGTTTTCTGGTACCCAACTGAAGTTTCGTTTTCCTTTTTAAAACGACACCTCAGCTCGTGGTCAAAATTTCAATTTTCAACGCCGCCACTTTGAGCGCGTCGGAAAATAATCAGAAAAATCGCCACTTCGTATCGAAGAGTTATTACTGAGATACAGACTTGTTGCCCTACTTACCAACAGCAGCAACAACAAAAACAAAAAAAAAACACCAAGCTTATGTAGGCTTATGTACAGTCTCCCTCTCAACTGGAGTGCATCTTCCTTATCCGAACCAATTAATTCCAGCCAAAGTACACTCCTCTTATCCACGCACTATACTAAACCGGAGAAAAGTTGAAGTGTAGCCCTCGCGCCAGTCTTCAAGGCTTACTTTGTATTCCAACTGATAACTTTATCATCAGACGCCGGCCGCGCTAAGCTATAAAGTGTGTTATGGTGCGCGCCATCCAGCATCCTCGTCCAAAATTGAAATGCACTTTTATCACTTTAACAAGAAATTAACAACAATCTCGGGCAGGACGCTCGTAAAGTTGCCCTTAAAAGCCCGCGCTCTGGCGAGTTCATAAATTCTCGCACTTTTTCGGCCCGAAATTTGATGAGAGATCGAACGAGGAGAGCACACTCTGCCATCAGGAGGGAGTCTTTGAAGTCTGACCTCGCGTTCGCATAAATTCGCCCAAAGTAAGGTGAAACCGAGAGACAGACAACCTCGCAACAATCCCATTATCGCACCTTAGATGGGGACTGCGATTTGACTCCTTTGGGAATCATGTCGTGTCCATGGCCCAGCTATAGGGCTGTTCATTTATCATAATTGCCACGGCCGCACTCGACCAACCAGCAGGAATTCATCATTCCAATATCCTGTATCGCGCGCAAATCCCTTGTAGTTCTGTGCATATTACATTTCGCACGCGGCTATGGTCGGTGGCGGCGGCGGCGGCGCACGAGATATTTATGTCCGTTGAGTCTGTGGCTGTGTCTGTGTCTGCGCGCGCGCCCATATGCGCCCAAGTGATAAACTTCAACCGGGGGCTCAATAAAATATCGAATTTATGGGGCATAAGTGTCTGGCGGGCAGAAATTTGCAATTTTCGCCCGCGGAGTGTAAGCGACTCCGACTCCACTCCAAGTTGATCTTCTTCTCGACCGCTTCTTCGCAGTCGTCGTCATTTCGATTTGGCAAAGGCAATCGGATTCGAATCGCCGCCGCCGTTGATTTGGTTTCATTTTGCCCACTCTCCATCTCGCTCTCTGCGCGCCCGTGTGTGTGTGTGTGCTGGTCCGGGCTCGACCTCATTCAAAATGCTAAGTTATGAGCCGCATATCGAAGGAGAACTGATTGGAGGACACCATCAGAACAACATTTCTAATTTGGGACACAAAAGATAAACTTGCAATGTGCCAATAATTTGGTGGATTTCATTTGAGGGCCAGTTCTGCACGGAGTCTACCCCTTCTGGCTGCTGCTGGTGCTGAGGTGAGCGAGCCCGAGCATATTTTAAGGTTTAAGCGGTCGAAGGACATCATTTTGTAATTTTATCGATTTGAATGGTGGAAATGTGGATGCAAATTCTCGATATAGCATACCGCATACGGGATGGCCATACCACTTGGTGGAATCAATTTCATTTGCCATGTAAGAAGACGGAAATGAAGTTGACAGGCGAAACGAATGTGCAATAACTTAGTTTCAATAGTTTGACAGTACCTTTCGGTGTGATTGCGCGGCTGATGCGCAGGGATTTGTGCGACCGACGGTACGTATAACTTTGCATCAATGGTCCGCTTTCCTGGGAACAAGTATGAATACATTGAACGCAGTCTTGAGTTATTGGGAAGGGATTATTTGCGTGCCTACAGGGGGCAGAGTGTCACCGATGACTTTTGTCAATTTTTGAGGAAAAAGCGCTTGCTTGAGAAATACGCACGAATTGATGCTTAATCTTGGGGGTAGGAAAACATTTTGCCAATAGAGCCCATTTGTGACTTTGAAAGAAGACTTTTCCAAGGATCTCCTAAAATTGCCGTGCTTCCTTTGCATGACAAGTTAGAAACAAGTAATGCACATTTGCGACAGTTCAAAGAGTGTTCATCTATTGCAACCTAGATTATATTTGAGGAGAAGGTTAGAGATTCTTGTTATTAAGGCCCAGTATTTCCAGCCACCAATCGTTCAGTGGGGCTTTCAGATTAAAAGGGTTGCAAAGCTAGCTGAAACAATATCAAAAGCAGGTTATGTTATAGAGAAAGATTGCCACGTTGTGATTGAGCTGTCAGCTTTCCTAATTTAGTAAGTCGTGTGTCCAAAAGAGAGATCTCCTCAAATGCAAACTGCGGAAATTCAGCCTTTAAATATAAACACTTTTTCGAAGGAACAAGCCCAATGAACAAAAGGATGATACAAAAGAATCTTTTAACGCGCTCCTCGACAAGATATGTGATTAACGTCCAAAGTGCAACAGAATAGGCAAGAAAGACACCTTTTTTTGTATAATCGGAGGGAATAAGCTACATGAGGCCACGTCTGGAAGCAAGAAGCTAGCTCAAAGGCTTTCTCACTCAATATCCCTTCAGGAAAATGGTTGCCATTAGATCTAGATACCATCACTCAAATCGATCTTGCTGCGATCGATTTAGGGCTCTCCTCCAGTATTCTAGCTGTCCAAACGTTCCAACACTTCAACATGTACTCGAACCACAAGCTTGTTGTCTCAGACAAGCCAGCACAAGACAGAAACACTGTGAGGGAGTATAGCGTTGAACGGCATCATTGATAAAAAGCCCGCCAGAAAAATTGTCATCACATGTCATTCAACCTAGTGATAAGTAGCCAGTTTCAAGTGCCTAGAACCAGTGACATCGATGCTTTTAGAAACGTTGCAACTGATGTCCTTTGTTGCACCAAACCACTTCCATGAAACTGCAGCAAACCAGTTAAAGAACTCGTTTTCAAGGCGAAGTTCCACAGAAGAATGTTAGGGTTTTGAAAGCTCAACCAGCAAAAGAGTGAGAAAGAACATCGGCAAAAAAGATGCGACCAAGGAAGTAGAGAGATGCCACTCCAGGAGCAGTGGATGTTGAACTAAATCGTCGAGGACATGTTATGGCAACAAGACACAACAAAGCAAGTATAGTACAAAAGTCCCAATCGGAATTGAGGACATGGAAAAACCCAGTGAGATGGCGAAAGTGGTCGAAATTCCGCTGTCAAACTGGACGTCGTAAGCCAACATTGCCGGCAACTTGACCAAGTAAAGAAAGCAATATCTAAATTCTAAGCTCAAGGCTCAGAATAAACAGCTTGTCAGCTGAACTATTTAAGGCAATAGGGGTTAACTTTGTGGATAGCATACAAAAACTATCATTATGGTATGAAGAGAGCATGCCTGATGACGGGAAACTCAGCACGGGACCTTCTATATTAAAAGCGGCAACTATAAGGGCCTCATATTGCGTATATCTGTTGTACCTTATACCGCGTGAAAGCTTTGACAACTTTGGCTTTAAAAAATCACATCTGACCAAATATTCACACTGCGATTGAGAGAACCCAAGAAGATCGATACTCACCGCATGTGACAGCGTTTATAGAGACGACACCATTAATGCCATACCAAGTTTTGATATTTCTACCATCCCTCCACATTGAGGCGGAGAACTTTCTCTGCGAGGGCTTTGGTGTCAAAAACTGCTGTCACTCTGGAGTTTGCAAAATATTTTAACAAAAGCCGCAAAGAATCGCTTGATCGTGACTGGGGACGAATCGAATCGTCGAATCTAATGGAACCTTATAATAACTTTGAGCTTTAACTTTGAGGAAGCTGGACTCCGAAAATGACATCATATCATAACTCAATTTAAGCTCGCTAATATAAATGTTTCTTGTTTCTAAAGGCAAAGGGCACAAGGGGTCAGTTGTAAGTGTGCGCTGGACTACTAAACGAGGGCTTGGTTCGATCCCGGAGAATTGCTAAAAAAGCCTATCAAATGAACGCTGATATTTAGTCTTGGAGGGCCCAAGACTTAATCAAGTAACCAGCAAAGAGCATACGACTTACCCTTATGTCTCAAAATATTCTTCCCCAAACGATGTAGTCCCTATAAATATAATGAAAATATATGGAAGCAAAACGCACCCCTGACGAAGTCCATGTCCAACTCCATTTACCCGCACATAGCTATTACAGCTTGTGAATAAAGACATTGAATGGCTATAAAAAGAGAACCATCAGCCTTCTCCAACTCTGCAAAATAGTGTATATAGCCCCACTCCCAAAACTTTTCGCAAGTTCCATGATGACAGTAAAAGACTAGTCAGTTGTACTTCTTCTTGAACAAAATCCGCCACCAAACTCACCTCGAGCATAGCTCTACAATGCTTTTTCAACACCTTTCTGTGTTTCACTTGAAGCAATACATTTTATCGCCTTTTTTGGGAAGGGGCACTATGAGCTAGATTTGCCAAGAATCATTTCCCTCTTCACACAAAGCCTTGAGCATTTCTAGAAGTTTGTCAGATGTACATTCAATAGGAAAGAGGTGCACCGTCTATTAATCAATGAAAGTCCACTCTATTCCCCTAAGACGAAAGGTGGTAGGTCTACCAGATATCCATCTAAATTCTCATGTCCATTTTTACCTTTCCTGCATAGCTTACAATTAGTCACCGGCTTCGAATTGCGAAGTATATCGAATATTTTGAAGATGATAACTAATTTATAAGTTACGTAAGGTTAGGTTCATGTAACTTGCAAGTGCCTGCACAATTAGACCATTAAATGGTTGAGCTTCGAGCCAGAATGGTTACTTAAATATACGAGTAGAATCAATGCTAACGTCTTGTCGAAGTGAGCATTTAATATATATTTCCCATATCGGTCACAGCAGGCGACCAAAGACCGAACTCTAAAACCAATCGTCTTAATTTTGTGGGATTCAAATTTAAAAAAGCCGTTGACGGAAAGCAAAATTCAGTTCGTCTTCTCTACTGTCGACTTTATTATGACATTAGGGCAGCTGTCATGTATCGCTGGCATCTATTTCTCCACCTCAAGTTAACTTTTAGAATGCTTTCTGTTACCGAGACAGTTTTTTTTAGACTTATTCCAAGCGTCTAATGGACTCACTTGTACTTTATCAAATTCATAACTCTAGGCCAACTTCAACTATTTGTCCTTCATAAAATTCCATTCAAATCCGTACTGACTCACCTAGCTTACCCGTACTTACTGTGAAATAACTCATTAAAACGTTCTTCAAAATTTATCCACTCATATTTAGCTAGTTAACATCATATATTCAGGAGAAACTCGCTTAATCTAAATGATACATGAAAACAGAAGCTAAATCGCGAATAAATCTTATCGCCACATCTGAGACTATTATAAATGATAAGCTTACCGTTTTATTGCTCAACTAATGCAAAGCAAGCGATAAAAATAAACATGCAAGCCTATTTGTTTAGTGAATATTCGCTCGAATAGATAATGCAAAATTAACACGTAGCGCAGTCAGTCTTTCGCAGATTTGACAATGTCATACTGGAGGGTCTTATCTCTTGAAGAAATTCTGCCCCAGATATACGCAACTCATTCACTTAAGTTTTCCGGGAAAAATAATGCGGTTTATTGACAGGAATGTGAGTTTTAGAAAACGAGGTTTGACGTTTGTTTTACAATTGTTCATAAAATGTAAAACAAATAAGTATGCAAGGGCACTGACAGTTAGAATGAAAGCTTGTGCAATATTAGTCATTTTTAAAATGGTTTTGTTTTTAAATTTGAGCATCTTCCGCGGAATGCCTATCAAAAGCGAATTTTTGCATGAGGTTTAGTTTCGACAAGAACCTTAGCTCTGCGAAATTATATTCCTGCAAGTATAGGACACCAACAGAAAAATCGAAGCACAAAAATGTGCAAAGATGTACCTAGGCAATAAATATTTAAGGTACAGTGCCATCAAGTTTGTAATTTGAAATAGTCCATGATCTTCATAATCCATTTATTCTGCCGCTAGTGCATAGTTTTCCGTACCAAACAGCCAAACAGTGTAATCAGATAATGAGCACGAATGCCAGCATATTGCCCTTAATGATCGGAAGCGTTTTGTTAAAATTTGACGATGGGATTGCTGTCATTTTCGATAAAACGATAGATGTAACCTGAACGCAAAAACTAGATTGGTCGGGATTGTCACTTTTTCTACGTCAGCGACCTATGCGAACTGTCAACTTAGTCCTCAGTTACGAATTTCTTGACTAGATTCGTCGGCTACCATTCCATAAACGTCAACTGACATAGCTGCCCATGTGACCGATCTAGGCCAACCAAAACTGAGATACATCAAGTCAGTCAGCTGTCAGACTTACTGAACTAGATACTTGAACTTCCCCATTGTCTTGTTGCCATCGACAGTATCGAAAGCAGGATTTTTTTTAAGACTCGATGTTTGCAACTGTTTTAGGTTTCCATTGCAATTGGATATAAATGACCAACCTTAAGGTTGCTTGATTTGTCAGACGGGTTCAGAATCCAGCAGATTCATGCAGCTCATACCAATTCTTCAACCGTCTGTTGTCATCTCGGAGGTGGAGATTACTAAAGCTAAAATTATAGCCTGAATAATGAGAAGAATGCAGTCGAAAATATGCCAAACAGTAATGATGTTTTTGGCAATACAATCCACCAACAAGATTATGTTTCGAAACGACGAAGTAATGCCAAATTTGAATACTAATTTTGCGATCACTTCCCGTAGAAGAACTACATTTTTAATTATAAACAAGTTTTATTAATATACATAATTTGCAATTGGGCTTTTAGATCGAATATAAAAACCGAATTGTACTGGCTTTTGTATGTTTTGAGTTAGCTGTCAAAATCACTTTTTTCACTTGAAAATAATATTAGTTTTTCGCACAATTCATTTATTCTGACGTATTTTAAAATAATAATTAAAAAATGTAAACTATTCCGCACGCCTCAAAAAGATAATTAAGTTAAACAACACATCCTTAATCCAAGAGTAATTCAAACACATAGGTATTAGTGAATGTGTTAAATTTTAAAATAGGTAATCTAATCGATATTTTTGAAAAGTGATACGAAACAGATTTAATTTTGTTTCAATTCAAAAACGACATTATTTTTTTGTTAAGGTATTTTTCGCCTTTAAAGCATGTCTCAAGATTCAGGAAAGAGTTTATTTTCTGCTATTTATGCGGTAAAGACAGCGTGGCAGTTGATAATGATAATTTAGGGTTATACAAAATTGAGCGCCACATGAAAGAACAACACATTTTGTTGCTGAGCAGTATTTTAAAAATAATGAAGCTTAATATTATGCACTAGCGGCAGGATAAATGGATTATGAAGATCATGGACTATTTCAAATTACAAACTAGATGGCACTGTACCTTAAATATTTATTGCCTACAGCTTTGCACATTTTTGTGCTTCGATTTTTAGTTGGGATCCTATACTTGGAGGAATATAATTTCGCAGAGCTAAGGCTTTTGTCGAAACTAACCCTCTCCCAAAAACTCGGTTTTTTAAAGCGTTCCTTGAGAAACAGTTTGAAACGGTTGCCAACTTATGCAACAACGAGACTCTAGGTATTAGTGAAATTTAGTCATTCTATGCAACGCGGTCATAAAAACATTTTACAAATTAGTTCTTGGAGGCCATGGACCTAATATGCTATTCTTGCAAACTTTCGGTGACTTTAGAGACAAATTTTGAAATCCTTACACAGAAAACGTAGAATTAATTTTTTTTTTAATTTCGAGATTGAAAATTAGTTCAATGAATTTCAAACTTGGCTTAAAAAAAGCCAAAATAAGCAAATTGATGTGTAAATAAATAATAAAAATAAAATAAATAAAATGAGTTTATTAGAATGTAGTTATATAGAAACTTATGCTGATGGAAGAGTTCATATAAAGTAAAAATATTGTCACTGCCCGACGGCAACAGCTCCGGGACGCTTTATGTCGTTTTCCATTGGGCAAAAAGAAGCGTCCGGGAGAGTCCGGAATCGAAAAAATCACTTCTGAAACCGTTCCATTGGCACAAAAAATACTCTTCTGGTGATTCTGAGAAGAGAAATTCGCTTCTGGATTTGAAGTCAGAATCCACTCAAGAAGCACCAACACAAGTGCAATTTGTGTATTTTATACAACCCAACTGACAGCAGCCGTAGATTATTTTTTGGCGCTTTACCAATACCGTCGTCAATTAAACCAGAAGCAGTTTTCTTGTTCCATTGGATTTCAGAATGAGTGAATCCCCGAGTGAAACCAATGGAAAACGACATTAGAGTCATTTCGACTCCTTTTTGACAGCTCGGACTCCGGACTCATTTTTTTGACAATTAGTGAGATTGGACTCTTTTTTCCAAACGTTGGACGCTTTTTCTCTAAGTTAATCATACACTTCTGAAATCCCTTTAGTTGACTTAATCTGTAAAGATCATTCGCTTACAAATACTAGTATTGACATAACTTATGCATTTTATCAATCCATTTGCGATAAAACCTTCATTCTGCATCTGTGTAAAGTTGCAATAAGCACATTGGAAATGAAAATGAAACTTTACGTTAATTTTGTTTTGAAGAGACTTTAGGTACCTGAATTTGAAATATAATTATAACGTTTAATAAAAAAAAGCGTTTTTCGGTAGAAGTATAGATATAAAACATTAAAAGTTGGTAAGTATAAAAAAACTAAAATAAAAAGTTAATTGGACTCTTTATTTCAGCTGGGACTCTTTTTTTGGACTCCTTCTGAACATTTTCAGAGGTAACACTGAGCGAAAGTTCATCCAGTTTATTAAGTTCAAAGTCGCATAACGATATAACGTATGTACAGGGAATAATTATACCATGTCACGTAAAATTCCTGCTGCTCCGTCAAGAAAATAATACCAAAGGATACAATGTTTCCAAACATTTCTCAGACAGAGTGACGAGCTATTATGTAAATTTTTAACATCATCCTCGAAGCAATTGTTCCAAGTTGACAACCAAACATCAGAATTTTTTAAAAGACTGTTCAACTACTTCCATAAACGAGAAGGTGTGCTGTTAATATCGATAGTGTCGGGAGAACGCAGCAAACGTGGACAGTGACGCCTTATATAGCAAGTGTTGACACGGAGGCAGCAATAATGGACCTGGCTGTTAACAAGGACTGACCCAACACTGTGGGTACATATAATTTCGTCATAGAAAAAGAATTGTCTACCTTCGATCTACCCTCTACAATAACCTCGCGAAATGACTGCGGCGCAGAGATCAAGGGAAGAATCACTTTGCAAATAGCTAGGAAGGAATCTTACGCCCAAAGACCTTAATCATGCCAGTGTGCTGTATGGTGCAGAACTATAGACCTGTCGAAAGTAGCTGAAAGCCCATTCGGACGCTACGCCAACAATAAAAATATAGGCGAGCTCATTTTGAGACGTTTAATAAAGAATTTTGATGATCTAGGTATAGCTTAACAACTTCTCACAGTTTGAACAAAACCTCTTTGACAGGAAGTTTTCCTTTTACTTGTTTAATTTAACACTCATTTGCGCATTTTTAGGTAGGATATGACGGTATTAAAGGTAATAAGACCCAAGGTCACCACGAAGGAACTGCATTGATCTAAGTGTGACGGGTGCAGGTTCCCACCTGTCCCTCCAACCCGCTGACCTAACCTAAACGTAAGAAGAAATGTAAGTTTTTGGGCTAAATTGACTACAGCTTTCAGGTACCTATACGAGTTGACAAATATATTAAGGTCAACGGAGAGCGGGTCAGAGATAGGTAGCCATAAATTTGGGGACTTGAATTGGCTTCAACAAAATGATAGCTGTACGTTCTTTAAAAAAAACTGGTGGTATGCACAAAGTTGAATAATCGTGTAATAAATCGTTATAAGATCTTCGATTGGCATCCACCGAGCTGTGATTTGACGACGTTGCTCTATTTCGCTGACAAGAATTTAGCAATGACTGAAGCACAATATTGGTCCAGCTTTTCATGAAATGAGCTCGAAATGTGCAGCAAAACTGGGTTGTGTGAATGGACTAAATGGTATCAAGCCAAACGGAGTTTAAAGAATAAAAACAATGAAAACACTTATCTAATTTATTAGACGACACAACAAAATTTAAGAGAAACTACTCCCATGTCTTTATCCTATTTCTTAAATACCTAACTAGGTGCCTAACTATGCCTGCATCTTATTTTTAGCTAGCGCTTCTGCCCTTTATCACTTTACAAGCTGATGAAAATAATGCATGCAATCTACTAAATCTGATATTTTAATGTGAAATTGTAGGTAGGTATAGGTAATTATTATCTACTTACAAAATTAGCTACATTTTAAAGCTATGTGCCTACCTAGTCTATGACTGAAATAACGATTTTAGTCGTCAAAGTCTTCCACATATTGTAGGTATTTGTCAAACCCAGTTTCTTGATTTATTAAATGTGATGCGGATTTAGCCGGATCGCCTATTATCGAAACCAACCCTGTTTCCTTGAAAAATCTCCTCAATGTAGGAAGTAGTTAAAAATCCACCTCCACCAAAACATGTATTAAATATCAAAATTACGATCATTCCACTACCGCTACTAAGTCACTATTCAAACTTACAGTGAAAGACCGATCGTCGCTATCGCTGACACTGTCACCTAAATCTCTTCATTCCATGACACCCCATTCCATTCACCCTGTCACGCATAGTGCGCGCTCCAACTACCTACCTAATCGTCCAACAGTATCAAATTTATTGGAAATCCATTCGAAAGCCTAACTTCGGTGCTCTTCCTCAACACCAACTGTCTGCCACTTTGACAGCCCATAATAACATCACCAGCATCGAACTGACGACGGCAACTGACGACGACGACGACGACAAAAGTGCGCAAAAAGTGTGACACCCATTCGAAACCGCAAAACTACTGAAATGCTAAGTTTATCACCCCGATACAGTTGTCAATATATAACAGCAACATAATTTGCGGCTCCTTCGCCGCGGCATTGTTCCAGCAGCGAACCCATCCACGGCCTGACATAAATTAGATTCTGCTTAGAAAAAAAATCCCACACCGACCAGAGAATTTCTTCGAATCGATGGCAGCGCGTTTGCCGGCGAATAGACGAACTGCCCGCCAGCTGTCACTATTTGCATTTCATCATTACAACGCACAACTCATGCCCTCTCGCTCGGTGACTGACACCACCATTCAGAAGACGCTCCATAATATTGGCCGGGGCGACCACCATGATAACGTGTGTGTGCGCTGTGCGCACATCCATCCCATTCCCATCACCGTCGCTGCCGCATCAACATCATCATCGTCGTCGTCGTTTCACATCTCTCGCTCTCGACCAAAGTGGTTCATGCGTCGACGTCGACTTCTGTCGTGTGCACTGGAATGGTGGTGTGCCGTGTGGTGTGGATTCATCGGCGGAGCTGCCCAGTTTTCAATATGGCCTGACGTGTGATTGGCCCTCCAGACAGTGACAGGAGGCGGTGCTAGGGTTATTTTTGGGCAGCCAAACTGGAGTGACTGCCATGTCGTAGGCAGTATGCTGTGCACAGTGAGTGCGAGTGCGATACGTGGTGGGGTGGTCGGCTCCGATGGTAAAGATGGATTGGATTTGATTTGCAAAATAATTACGATAAAGCTGTTGAGATTTTTCATCGCAATCGAGTTGTTTTGTCCACTGACAAGGTCATGACATGAGTTTGCAGGTCTTTTCGATGGTGGGCTAGTTAAGAGGTACATGAACGCGAAACCAGTGAATGGGAACTGGGGCGGATTAAGGATACAAAATGTGTGACTAACTGGGTGATAATTTCTTTGATGCGTTGTTAAGCTTTGAGTATTGAGTTTAAATTGAGTCGAAATTTTTAAAAAATTGACTCTTATAAAGGCTTAAAAAATTTTATTAGGAAATAGACAAAATAAGGGTAAAACGATGCGACAAGTGGTTGGTCCTTGCATTTTCGAAGCGTAAATGCACCTGAAAAAGTCTGGGCACATTTGACTCTTATAAGGACCTACCTAATTACTGAATTTTTTTTTGACTCCTTTTGCTAATGGACACTTAAACTTTGAAACTTACCTACTTCCAATGGCTGCATATTGACAAAAAACACTGCGACTTAAAACAGTTTAAATACAGAATTGACATCTATCTGCAAATACATACATTAAGGAGACTTTCTATTGGAGCCTTACACACAGGTTCCACTTTAATCAGAAAAATATTTACAAAATTTAAGTCGATTGGTGTGTAAAAGGTATCAAGGGTACCTAAAGCTTTGTTGGGCTACCTAAAGTCCATTAAAATAATCAATTAACACTCTTCGAAGGCAGGCACCTACTACGATTGCCCAGCTAAAACGAAGAGCATCACACGCTTTTCCCATTGCCTATACTCAAGACAGCTTTCCTATAGAAAAACACTATCTTACCGACCTCCTGTGGACCTAAGTCACACCAGTAATATCACTACCGCTACATTTTTTAGCCCTTTCGATACCTTTTAATAGGTGCAAATTAATTGCATGAGTTGCCAGGAAAGCATCCATCTCTGCAATTAACTATACGAGGCCACCAGCAACAAAGTGCTGAACGGTCCCAAACCCTCTTCTGTCTGTTCCGGTTCTTTTTGCTTCAATGTACCTATGACGAAATTGCAAGGACTTATTAGCCCGAGAGAATTTTCTCACTACATGGCAAAAGCGTGCAGTAGTGTTATTAGGTCAAGCGAATGTTTCTTTTTCATGGGATTTCAGTGCTTGAAAATTCTTTACAGATTTTGAACTAAAAGTAAGTAAACTATTTAAGATAAATAAAAGCATCCTGCCAGTAGCAGGGTTTTACAACTCACAGAAACAAATCGCGGCTCCTTTAAGCGTTGCCACTTTCGACATAGTATACGATCTTAAGAGAAGTGTACTAACGAGTTGCTGAGCTGACCACTTTTCAAAAAACAAAATATTTAAGAATACCTACTTATTAAGCAGAAATTAAATCAGTTAGAATGGTTTCGATACAATCTTTCATTAGAAAAGAGTCTTAAGGACTAATTCATATAAAAGCGAGTTGTGAACTGCGAAAAGGCGAATATTCTTAAAGTCTGACACTTAATTAACTTATAAAGTTTGTTGGGTCGCAGATACCCCCGAAGCAGTGTCAATTTTGAAGATTGAGTTAGATCGAATTTTTCATTCGTAAATTTGTGGATCGCGACTGTATTAGGTATGTAGTTTTCGAACCGAAGATAATGTAACGCAAGTGCTGTGCAAAATGGCAAAACCGCTGACAGTTTCTAGAAAGTTTTTCTGTGTCGAAATAGGTCACATGAAATGCCAAAGGGCTAAATTCAGCAGGGAAATTAAGTTGTATTTGAGAGAAATCCAATTACTTTTAATTTTCAAGCAATTCACTGAGGATTCTAATGGTTTCCAGCATTGCATGCCTTTTAACAAAAAGGTAGTATTTTCCTATTACAATTTGTTGTGCTCGAACTCTCTTCTCTATGATATAAAAAGCACAAACTTACATAAGGACTATAGAACTAGACAGTAAATGTAAAAAAAACACATATTTCATCACTCGTCCAAGGCAAATTGGCATAGTTAGGCAATTCTAAAATCATACAGCTCTTAAAGCTTTTTCTTAAAAAAAAACAACAAATATTTGGGTTAAATAAAATTAATGTTAAATGTGACGATGGTTGACCAACACATTTGATGGAAAAAGGTGTGGAATTTTGTATGACGACAAAAGTGGGAAAAAGCTCAATTACTTTAGGGAAATTATATCAAGTGAGTCTAATAATACTGACTTAAAATTTTCCTTTTTTTAAATATATTTTCCCTTCTTTTGTTTTTGCACAATTATCGCTAAAAATAAATGAATTAAAATAATCTGCATTTAATAAGACTTGACACATTGACAGTTGAAACAAAATAACCCAAGAAAATTTGTTGAGTTCAAATTTGCAGATTTTTTTTTCTTGTAAGGGAAAATGTATTGGTATCTAATTCTCAGTAAATTTTGGAAAGTGCAAATTTTACTAAATTTGGACAAATCTTGGAATGATTTTCAAATGTAGGTACAGTGTAGCGCAAAAGTAAATTACTAATTTAAATGAAACTAACATGTAAATAAAAGTGAGTAACTGGCTTACATGTCATGTGTGGTTTGACCCTTAAATTCCCAAGGAAACCGATTTTGATGGAAAAAATATATTGCATGTAAACAGAAACAAAAACAACAAATCCGCTGTTGAAAAAAAGTGGTTGTATCTTTAAAGATAAACTATTAACCCCTATTCGAAAAGAAAATTATAACGAATGCGTTGGTCTTTTTTTTAATTTATTAGATCAACGGGTAATTGTGCATAATAAGGTAATATTGCACCATTTTTGTTGTTAGTTCAAATATTGGTATACGCAGAAAATAATATAAAAAAGATATTTAGGTAAATATTGCTTTCTGAAATGTCGAATTTTTGATGACCACATTTGCTCATCTACACAAAGCCGGTCTAATCGTTGTATGCTTCCAAAAGTCCTGTTAACTATTCGATTAGAGGTCTTATAATGTAAAGGCGGTCGCGATCGCTGTCATCTCGTTTTCCGGATCTACTTTTGTCGTTGAAATGGATATTGACAAATCTTATCTAATTTCTTTCTCGTCATTTGATTTTGAACTAGCGCAACAGTGTCATGTACCTATACCTATAAACTTTTGAAAATCGGCCGTATCAAACTGGAATGACTCGTTCACCCCCGAATAGATTCTGGTTTCGTCCACAATTCGTTGGTCTCTGGAAACAAATTGTTCAAACTTCTCTGCCACTTCTGTCAACTATGAACTGACCCGCCAAATATTGAATACAATAGAGAGATTGACAACCTTATTGAGATGAAAATCAACTCCAACTTCTTGGCAAGGTGCTATATTTTTAAAGCTTTTTTTGTAAAACTTTACATAATGTAGGTACATAAAATCCTTCATTAAAAAACTCCACAAAATATTTTATGGTGACGTGAAGGCCAAGGCATTACTGTGGCCACAAGGAAAAACCGCTTAAGTCGACTTTAGATAATAAATTTATTTGTTTTTTAGTTTGGTTTTTTTTCCCTTAATCCAAACTAAAAAAGTGTCTTAAGGTGTTACGTTTTCTTGAAATTGTTGCCACTTATTTAAGATAGAAAGCTGAAAAAAATTACAAAATAGATGTGAGTACGCTGAGTCTAATAACATCGAAATCTCAATTTCGTCTAAAGTCGACTTTAGCGGTTATGGTTCGTGGCCACAGTTATATGGCTTAGTATTTACAAGTACGAAGGTTCGTGCTCCCTTGATGCCTCGAACTACGAACTGTTGGAAATCAAAGATAATTATGGCAATAGGTGTGCTGTCAATTTGCTCAATATTATCAAGCCAATTTGGTGGACCTGTTAAGCTTCTTCGGCTACATCAGCACCCACAGCTCAAACAGCTTATAGAACCTCTCTTTATAAAAGACTTATTGAACGGACTTATCTTGTCCCTTTACTCTCTGAGTGATGCCCTTTTTTCATTTGGCAAAAATGTCGATTAAGCTACCTGACAATTCTACACTCGGTGAGTGACGTTTCATTTCCTGTTTTGAAATGCTGCGTTCCTATCTTGAAGCCGGCCAGACAGTTGCTTGGCTTGCGTCTTCTTAATTTGGGTATTCTTTTCGTCGTTTCGAGGAAGACCAATTTTCTTTTGACATTAAGTCCCCGAGCACAAATATGGCTTTATACAAAGCTCTGCCTATGAAACCATAGAAGTCCTTCTTGTTAGAGTCAACTATCGGCTGCAGCAGGACTGGCATATGACTTGTATCGCGAGCGGGCAGACTTACGTTTTTTAACTGCACCTTTTGCAGAGCTGACGCTTCGGGCTTAGAACTAAAGATTCAGATCTCGTGATAACCCTTCGACTGATGCAAGCTGAATATCCCGACTTTAAACGACACACAGCATCTATATACACCGCCATAGATCGATCACCTGCGAATAGCATACCTATTCCCTCTGATTGCGCTGCGACATTGAAACAATATTGAAGAAGGACATCTCATATCGGCCGGCAGAAAGCGAAATCGTGACTCCATTGGCAGGTTCATTCAAAAGAAGTATACCTCGCAGCTCCATTAAGCAACTTATAGACAATCCCAGCTATGAGTTGATAGTGATTAAGTCCCCATCCACCTCCCGGTGACATTCTGCCGCCGCTCAAGCATTTCAATTGGATTGTGCGATCGTTTAGATTAAACCAGCACAAATCATACTGCTCCCATTCCACATAATGCTGCATTCCTCATGCCATTGCGCCGGAGATGGTCAACTCATGCTATACGTTGTGCATTGGAGAGGACGCACGCTTGGTATCGCGCAGTTTTTCTTCTTTTTTTTTTAAATAAAAATCCAATTCCAAAGGAGAACGGAAATCCCCAACCGACCTCAGGAGCAGACATGATCACATTATAATGAGATATGCTCGCGCGACCAATTTCTGCTGCATTAATCATCATTCCAAATCGGACCGTAGCTCCTTCTCGTTCTATATACAGCTATACAGTCGTACGATTGGATTGGTGCGGATGCGTCGACGCGGGCGCGCTCCATTCCACAAAGTCAATCCATAAAAATTACATAAAAATCGCCTGCAGCGAATTTAATTGCGAATTCGAAATAAATTTGTCGTCGTCTTTGTTTGTCCCATGGTCCATGGAAAGGGCCCCATCAGGTACTGAGTCCGAAACGAAGGGCTCTGTGCAGTGCGCGAGGTGTGTGCAATGGGCTCCAGCTCCGTGCAAATCTCATCTTATTATATGGCCATAACCAAGGGGGTTAATAATTATTATAATAACAATATCCCGATGCCGCAGCGGAGGAGCGCACAACGCTCTCCGTCTGGGACGCGTATAATTCCAATTTATGGGCAATCGCTCAGAGTTGAACTTAATTTGCCAGCGAAGATTGTGTGATTTGCGCATGATGCGGCTACTTGGGGGTCCTTTAAGGGACACGAGGCTTGTTTTATTTGAAATCAACTGTCGTTTTTGTAACAAGTTTTGCTACTAAGAAGATAGTTCGTGCATGAAGGTCTAGCACTTTTATGTCGACTTGACGTTGAACGACTGAATCAAGGAATTTTTCTCAGGATTTATACTCAGTCGAACTTTTGACGGACTGTTGCAGGGGATGGGTCAGCTCAGCGGAAAATACAACAACTTAGGGCTTTTTTGGGAGTCGAATTTGGAACCTCGCGCACAGAAGCGCAGCACATTAGCAACTGAGGCAAGGAGACTGTGATTAATTTTGAACAGTAAATTCGGTAACTACTCCTATTATGGTCCCAAAAGCACTGTCAGTGTGTCCCATACTTGTCACAGTTTTGGCCACCTATGGAACCCGCGATACGTAAAAGGCAACCGAAAAAGTTGGAACAGTATGAAATGAAAACCAGAAAAAGTCTTTCAAAAAAAGTGATTGTCACTGGGCGCATTCAAAAACTTAGTTAACAACAGTCGACTAGATTGGTCTGGCATAGATGTAACCTGAACCTAAAAACTAGATTGGTCGGTAACGCCACTTTTCCTACGTCCAGCCATAATATGCAAACTGTCAACTTAATACTCAGTGACGAACTTCTTGACTAAATTCGTCGGCTACCTCTCCATAAACGTCAACTGACACAGCTGCCATGTGACCGATCTAGGCCAATCAATAGTGAGACACATCAAGTCAGTCAGCTGTCAGACTTATTAAACTAGGTACTTGAACGTCCCCACTATGTTGTCAGTACAAACTTGTCAACCACCACTGATTAGATTCCACCAGGAAAAAAAATCCTGACAGATGGAACAGTAAACACATTTCAGTGGAATGATTTGGTTTTTTTTTGTGGAATTAACTGAGAAGTTGATAAGAAAAAGACTTTCGTAGATACAGAAAAATGAGTTAATTATTTTTCTACAAAATTTAAACATAATTCACTTATTTTTTTTTTATAAACTAATTTTAAATTTATAAGCAACATTTTAAGTGGTCAAAGAAATCTATAACTGGGGCCTATAATAGAAAACATTTTCAAAATAGTTTATATATTTTAAACAGTTCTTATTCTACCTTTTGGGGCGTTAAAATCCAAGAAAAATCCGTCCGTAAGAGCGTATTAAAGCCGTTAAGATAATTTAGTTCATTTTCATTTAGCTGTGCGTCTATTGTTGTCATGGACTCAAGATATCTGGCTAGAAAAAGCTGCTCGACCAGGTTTATACATGGCTCCTTATTCAAATTATATAAATAAATAGTTGGCTCAACAGGTCTGTAGGGACCTTAGGCCCAGTTTCTCGCAACCATTCGTTTTGTGTGAGTTTTCAGTTTTTCGGATGAATGGAAGTGATCTACAATTTTACGCCGAGTCCAAACGGCTAATAGAGAAGCTCTTTCATGACAGTTTTACTCTCGGATATTTGTCAGACGTTCGCGATAGGTGGCGCAGTGGAAAAAAACCTTAAGATGTAATATGGTTCTTTCGGGATTCAACCCGGGGACCCCTCGCTTGGTAGTCCAACACACTAACTCTAAGCCACTGCGCCAATTTAATTTTTAATACTACCTACTATTTGGAAAGGAAAATGATGATGAGTTTTTTTTTCAATTAATTGGAAAGCTCTTTAAAGCTCTTTAAGGTTCGACAACAGCAGAACTGGCATCGAGAAAAAAGTCATTTAAAAATAAAGTACACGACTGGGTCGCACGAAACGTTCTCGTTCATCAAAAGTTTATTTGTGCTTTCCTGTTTATGTCATTTGGTAGGTACCTATGTTAAAAGTCCGGAAGCTATACAACATTGAAATAAATTGTACATAAAAATAATATAAGAATGGTATTATAAGCTCTTATACTTTATAAGATTGTTGAGTACACCAGACAAGGAGTTCCTGTTTTCTGATATATTAGGACCTATTTTTATTTTTGACAAGAATAGATTACTGACGCTGCACACTGGGGCAAAATATCACTAAGCAAACATTGCGTAGCTAAAACACCTATACTTTTTAAATATTCTGTAGACTCTAAACGTGGCCGTCCAAAGGTTGCATTTGAGGAATCATCAGAAAGATCAAAACTTCAGAAAAACAAACTTTTGAGAAAGTCCACGTCTATCTCTCAGTTGAATAACGCAGTTGAAATGGCTTTGAGAGATGCTGGGCAGTTAGATGCTGCAAATTTAATGCAAGACGCGGCAACCAACTCAAATCATGCTGAAAAATGCAGAAAAGCTTTGAGGTACTCAATTGAACTTGCTTCAATGACTGGGGAAGAAGCTTCAGCAATGATTATTGAAGCAAATCTGTTACGCTTTCAGTGTGCAATTTTACGTTCTAAAGCTCCCAAAGTATTTCCTTCATTTTTTCAGTAATTCTTTTATATTTATATTTATTTGAATATTTTTAAAAGAAATAACTATGTACGAAATCTCAAAAAAAAAAACTGTGTTATCTTAAATATGCTTTTTGGTGAAAACGTTAAAGTAGTTTTCGGAATTATGCAAATTAAAATGGTTACAAATATATATAGGTAGGTATGCAATATTTTGTTAGAAAAATTCTCTTGCTCAACTGAAAACTCCGTGTATTTTTCAGGATTTAAGCATTGCTTGGTTTTTAAAGTTTTATTCAATCGAATGGAAATTGAAGGACGCAATAATTTTGAAATCATCTGTATTACTCTAACAACAAGTTTCTCTTATACGAGAAAGTTTTAAATTATTTAAGCGATCGAAAGCTACCTATCTCCTTTTTTTGGAAATTGGGTGGCCGAAAGCTTACAAATCCAGCAACTTATTCAAAATGGCTAAGGAAATGTTTTCTTAAGAATTCCTTTTAAAACAACAGAGTTGAAGTGCAAACTGCGTTTTCGTTTTATTACCCGACCCACATACCTTAAGCTTTAACTTTGTACTAAGTGGACCATAAAAAGCAACACAATCGGAGTAGGCAGGTCAATTTCACGAGGGTTGGGGTTCTAATATATCTGAGTTTCTCATTAGATCTTTCACTATTCCAACTCAAGTTTTGTTTAAATTATTCATTCAGTTCTTCGCTACATTGATTTAGCCAGCCAGCGATGCCTTGAGAAGCCCCATTCAATACTCATCATTTCTTTGAGAAAGACAGAACTCCTCAACAGTGTTCCCAAATACTTTCAGAGGGTTCACTACTGGACAGAAGAATGTAATAAAAAAAAGTCTTTTGGGTAGATCTAGGAGGAATATCATCGTCGGCTTACGCTTACATTTGATATATATTTTAAGAACACCATGTTGACAGTTTCAGCTTTGACTGTGGCAAGGAAACCAGCGCATATATAGCTGAACCAAAGGTATCCCTGTTTATCTCAAACAGCCTTGGTAATTAATCAGTCGCAGAAATTAATTCTATCGCTCGCAAATGACGCTGCAGGAAATGAAATAGGTTGCCAAGGATGGTGAAGATCCCACTGAACGGAGTAATTGGATGTCGGATTGATATTTCCCAACTCGGCCAACCTCAATTCTGCACAAAGGACCTCTGTGAACCCATGTCCACTGATTTGCTTCAGATCGAAACGTCACCCTTCGATCTGATTAACTCGTCATTAGGTCATTGCTTCCAATACACCATTAGGCAATGTTGTTCACATCAGATATATGCTCCACATCAGATTCCCACGCCGAAAACATCTCCTAGCTGCGTCATTGTATTTCGGTAATTTATGCGCCGCTGTGCCGTTCCCACAATTAGTCCCCAAAAAGATTCGCGATCCAATCTTCGGCATCTGTCCGAAGTCCTTTGCAGTGTCCTATTACAGACAGTCCCATATACCTATAAAAACATGCATCCAGTCAGAGCATTGATTAATGTCTTGTTCCATATTTCCAGTCTAATTACTGCGCAGCGGAAAATAATTTAACAACAATACCTCGTCGGCATGATGATCGCCTCGCAGCGATAACGTCTTCCACTCACGCGCTCTCTCCCTCTCTCTCTATCTCTCTGTGTGTTGGCCAATCCACAGAACAGAGTTGTTATCTGCGATGACGTCGCCGTCGTCGTTGTTGCATGTTTTTTCCACCAACCGCCAGCAGGATGCTATGCATCAAGGGCTCGCAGGAATTTCAAGCAACCAACAGACGCTTGTCAATTTTGACATCAGAACAAACGGTCGAAACACACAAAAAAATAAAAAAAAAATAGCAAAAGTAAGATGGCTTCCATCAGCGGTACCGCATCAATGACACTCGCATTTCGCCAATTGTCCGCCATAGGGAGGTGCATACAAATACGGAGGTTGCCGCGTATAAAAATCGCAAAAATCGCAAAAATCACCGGCGCAACATCAAAGTCAGGCCAAACATGTAACGAGCTATAAAACATTAAGCCATATAATACCTGGCCAAAGGATTTCACAAGATGCAGTAGCATACAGCTATACAGCCAGCAGTAGCCCTTATTCGGATCACAGAGCGCGCGCTTGATCAGATCGCGCGCTGGCTGCGGCTACCGTCATCTCCCGTGACATAGAAGCCGAGGAAAAACCATGGAATTCATACAAGCCAGCCAACCCGATCGACCGACCGACATACCGGCCAACCAGTCGACCAAACAGCACCAGAAGCACCATACCACCACCAGCAGCAGCACCACCAGCAGCACAATTGAATTTTATCAACAATCAACAAATTTTCATACAATTAAGCGCGGCGGCGCGGCGGCGGTGGCCCAGGTCTCCAGCCAGGGCAGGTCCGTTTGGTTGGCTGGCCGGGCCGGGGCCGGTCCGGGGATGTTTAGATTGACTGACAAAGCTGCAGGGAGCAGACAGAAAAACTCTGCAACTCGCCATATGCAGATATACCCACGTTACGTGCTCATTCAGATGTGGCACTGCACCGAAACCGAAACCGAGTTTGATTTTGTTTTTTCCGTTCGCCTTTTCGCTGTTGGCGAGGATGAAACAATGGCCGGCTGATGATGGCGGTTCTTTGGCGAAATTGATGGGTAATAAGTATACGCGGCGGCTACCGCATTTTCTTCTGCAACTGCAGCTCCAGAGCGTTGCGGAGCGCGCATAAATTATTTCGACTGCGCCTCCCTGGGCGGAGTCTTATCCGGTCGCTTGTACTGCTGCTGGTGGCTGCATCTCGTCCGCCGTCGTATTGTAATAAAAATCGTTTAGCATCAATCAAAAGATGGACCCAGAGACCAGCACACATCCAATCTCGGCGATGCCGCTCGACGACACTGTTCGATCGCAGATCGTGGCTGGGTGAATTCGGAAATCTCATTGATGAAGATTTATGGCCACTCCATTGTGGATCACACAATGAACCATCAACCATTTATTCGTGTGTCGATAGAGGTGTAGGTATATGTACAAATGAAAGCCGCCCCAATGCGGCGATGCTGCATGCCACGTTGCGCTGACGAATCACAAGACGATTTCGCCTGGATCCCTGCATCCAGAGAAAATGGCTGCACTTTGATTTCTCGTTCCGTTGTCTTGGCCAGGGCCGTTCGCTGGGTGCAATAAACAATTCCGAGGGATGGAATAAATTATTTTCCATTTCCATGGGCGAGTTCACAGTTGATCTGCTCTGGTACAAGCGACAGTAGATACAGTATCTCAAATTGGATGGCTAATTAATTTTTAGAGGCAGACCTCAATTTGTACTTTTCTCGAGTGGAATTAGTTTTCCTTTTCCGCATCGATGGGGAAGTCTCGATGTTATGGAGCGATATGCAGTCACTTGGATGGATTTGTGCTTCGCAAAGGAGCGGAAGACAATGGGTTAAGTTCGTATATATCAACCTGAAGGGGGGCCGCTGTCACTGTTAATTGTAGTCGACTTGGACAACTCAACTTGGTCTACCGCCGTTTTGTGCTGCTCTTAATCTTAAGCATATTTTGAATCCCATTCAGATTGTGGAATGCTGCTTGCAACGCGCAGATGAATGTCACTGAGAATGGCCTTCTGTATGGAAGGAACATTTAAAGCCTGCCCGTCAACTGTTCTCTCATGTGAAAGATAGGCAATTATGAGCAATAACTTCAATAGGATTGTCTTCTTAAATAGGAAATCATATTGCAAACAAAAACATTCATAAGCAATTAAAGTTCGTATGCCCATTTTAGGTTTGAGTTAATTTCGAGGTTATAAACTCGAGGAAGAGACTATTCTATTTGGGAATACCTGTTGAGCAACTTCATCTATTTGTTACATAGAAACCTTTGTCAGCTGTTCTCACATATTAAATGTGTCAAGGATTTTCATACATTCAAATAAGTATAATAATTAATATGAAGTATTTTTTGCCAAACTGTTCCTACTGTCAAATACGCGAGCTGCCACTCTGTCAGTGTTTTTGGGTTTGTTCGGTTTTTCTTTCTTCTCGTGCTTTAACTCGATCTGAAAATTAATTCATCTCACTACCAATATACTTAAAACATGAATATAGTCCGTGAACGGGAAGCATTTCAAAATATTTGGGAAGGCTTTTTATTATTTTTTTATTGCATTTCTAGTATAATATGTTATTATATTTAATTCCTTCTATATACATATTATAAATATAAACAGTTAACTAAGAGTCTAGTACAACAAATTTCAGTCGTGAGTTGAACCAAATGAAACCTAGATCTTTAATCTAGACCTAAAGCTCAACATTTCGAATATGGCCGCCCTTCACCATTTTGTTACTGCCATTACTACAAAAATGGAATATTCCAGACGTCTTATACCTAAGTGTCGCCAAGCGCCTGTTAAACACACGTTAAATGCGAGCAACAATTGACAACATTGAGCAATTTATTTTTAAAGATGGCCCCATTTCCTTTTGACGTCACTGTGGTTGGGCCAGATGAAGTCAAATCTATTAATGAAATTAATGAAGGGTTTCCCAAACTTTACAAAGGATTTAAATTTGTGGAGTAGATGTCGTAGCCAAAAAAAAACAGTTTGACAGCTGCAAGCGTAGGATTAGTAAAATGAGAAGACTAAGCGAAAGAACAACATGTTGTCATCCTTGAACGGTTCCCAAACGGAGGCCAATAATTTTTTTCGAAAATAAGACCGGTCAAGCAATGACTGTTATCCTCGATATCTCGACTTGATTCTCTCTTCCTTAATTGAACAACATTGATGTGGACGACATGTTCTTAATAAGACGATGCCACATGTCATACTGCATAAGACATTTTCGGTTTCGGTGATGTGATTTAACACTCTATTGGATTTTTTTCTATGAATTATTTAAAGTCAAAGATCTATGCCAATGAGCTCACATACACTCGCTCATTATTGGGTGCATTTCTGACTAAAATAACTTTGTTTCCTGACTTCCCTGCATTTAACTTTCCATTGATCAAATAATAATTCTTAACCAGTACAGAAAAAAAGTATACCCTTAAGTATTTAAAGCTATCTATCAATTCGCTTTCTGCTTCATTCAAAAGCTTAGCTACAGACCTAAATCTAGGATCATATTCAATACCAAATCAGTAACGATTTTTCTTGATAATTGTCCTGGTTTGGGGTAGGAGGTGGCATCAAAAAAGTAATTTGTGTCGTTGTCTCTGTTGAAGTAGAACGAAAATGCTTTTCTGAGGAAAGGTGCAGACTGCTAATAAGAGAAGACACCTGGTCATGTGGTGGCGAGTGTCGTGGTGTGAATGCAAACAGAGTGAGCAAGTGTTTCCCCATAGTTTTTTTTTCGAAAAAAACACTACAGATTTAGTGCAGTTAAATATTGATTTAACGAAATCATGTTTTTCAGGACTTCCTTTTATAAAAAAAAATTCCTTAAATATTTTATCGATACATTTTTTCACGTTATGTACCACCAATTTTTTCATTTTACAATGAAAAGGCACTGAAGAGTAAAGACTTCAACACCGTTAAAAAAACAGTGTACCTAGAACAATCCACAAAAGGTCATCCATGCCACCATTTATTTACCGTACTATATTTAATGATAAAATTGTATTGAGTGCGAAAAACGTAGTATTCTCAAATACATCTGAAAAACAATCAAATAAAAGTTTGAACCGTCTTCCCAGTTCCTAAAAGTCATTTTTCACGCCTGCTGAAATGCCTAAATGTTAATGCGACGAACTATAAAAGCCAAGTGAAATAGCTGGGAAGAGATTTTAGTATCGCCACCCTACAAATCAGGGATCGAATCGCGTCGTCCGTGAACGAGCATTACGTGACGGAATTTGTTTTTGTTACACAATGTAAAATCAACTTAATTTCGTGAACGTAATGCTCGTTCACGGACGACGCGATTCGACCCCAGTTCTCGGAGCAGACATTTTTCACTTAAACTGCGTAGGTATACTGCCTAGTGAAATTTTCACGTGGAAACTTCATTTTGACAATTTGTGGTAAAAAATTTGTATGCAAAATTGAATTTCACGTGAACTGCGTACTACTCTAAATTTCACGATGTGAACTAAGTTGTAAGAACAGCTTGTTAAAAATAAAAATGTACTCAAGTTTGATTCTCTTTACTACTCGTTACTCGTTGTTTCTTTTCAATGAAATGTAACAAGCTAATGATAGCTTATAACTTAAATGCTCTTCCATCTTGTAAATTTATCTTCGAATTTGTTTTAAACTTTTGTATAACTTTAAGTTATTAATGAAATAAAGAACAAAAATAAATAAATAGCTTCCGTCCTTTCAGTTCTACTAGTCACAGGTAAGTTTTAGTGTCAATGTAAGCTTTTTCTATAACATCCTTACTTACTATCGTCCTTCCATTCATTTGCTGTTTATGTCAAACAGTCATCTTATACCCAAAATACATGTGCAGAATTTTTCATGCAGTGGAAATAGAACAAACAAAAACTAACTTCAGTATTAATAAACAAATGTGCGCACAAGCAGTTAGCTAGTAGACGTCAGATAGCACACAAAAAGTTGACGTAGTTGCTAACTTTTTTGCAGTGTTTATTAATACGGGGTACATTTTTACGTATTTTGTATCATCGTGTTTGACGTTTATCTCAAATTCAAATGTTTTGCGTTCAAATAATACCGACTGACTGACTGATGAAATGAAGGAAAAATTAATGGAATTCGTCAGAGAAAATGACAGGTTTTATAATAAACGCAACAAATATTACAAAAACATTTATGGGAGGGATGAAAAAATTTTAAAAATTTAACTTAACACCACAGCTGTAAAGAAAAGAATGACGTTTATTTAATGTATGACATAACTCACTGCAGTTACTTCAAACAAAAGGACTGTTGTCTTACTTGCTGTACTGCGCGCGTTACTGCGTCCAAAAATTCAGCACATCTAAGTCGTTGTCATTCAAGTAGGATTTCCTGCTTCCATGATTTGTGATATTTGTCATAACATACGCTTAAGTCTAAAAGCTTAAAATACTTTTTATTCCGACAATTGTGTGGGGCTTTACATGAACTTTATTAAGCGTGCTATATATTTTTTTTTGCTATTTTGGGTATGGTCCGAGTTGCTCCAAATGTAGATAATGTCTTCAAAATTTGTTAATCTTTGTTTCACCCAAAATGTCATAATGTAATGGTAACAGAAAAAGTATTAATATCTAAAGAAAAACTGTAGAAAAACATGACAAAAATCGACATGATTTACGAGACTGTTAGTTTCCATATCCCGAAAACTTCGTAGGTACCTCTAAAGTCCCCTTCCACTTTAATTCAACAAAACATAATAAACGCCATCCTACAACTTTGTTGTGCAAAACATCTTCAACTTACATCTTAAAACCCCTAAATGCGCCTATAGGTGTCGCTTAAAGCCCATTTCTCGTTTCAAACCTCTGGAAGACGCATATTTATTTGCGAGAGATTTTGTACCCGCACTATCTGCATTGCGCCCAGCGAACATCATCACCATGTTCAACAATGTCGATACACGCAAAAATGCATGTTATGACAAAATCGACAACAACCCCAGTGGAATGTCGTCTCGTCCGTCCCGTATATGTGGCACGCTGCTGTGCGCGATTACCTAGGAGACATCCTGTCCTGCTGCACAAGTACAGCGATTCCACACAGAAAGTACTGTTAATTAGTTCTGCTGGGAGGAATTAATTTATGACAGCTCAACACATGGTCAAACGCATGCAGCGTTATATACCCATGCAACAGCCAAGCGACAGCAGATAGCAGAGCCACGCAAAATATAAATTCCATTTGCAACAAGTTTCCGAACACGAACACAACATTTTGCCCCCAAGAGGCGCATAGACCATAGACGCAGTGTGAGTGTGCATTGGATTCGAAATCTCTGAAATCGCAAGACTCGCAACGACGCAGACAGAGGGGGAGGCAGCGCACCACCAACTATACAGAGATGCAGCTGAAGCTGAAGCTAAAGCAATCAAATTGATACCGCGTATGGATTTGCTTAGGTTTATTGCGACGATGACGATGTCGACTAGCCACATAAATTTCCACAAACGTTCGTCTGTATAGAGTGGCGGCAGCGACGCGACGGCAGAAGGATGGACGCCCTCTAGCGCCCGCTTTGGGTATAGGTTAATTTATGACCGTTCGTTGTCATAATTGCAGTCGCGGTTAGGCACTAATAGGATGTTAATATCGCATTTGATTCGTGTAGCTTGGTCGGAGGGAGCGTTACACGTTGTTGATGCCGTGTGCGGCTGATATTGATTTGTCAAGTTATTAGGTACTTTCGGTTCGAGGTGTTTTGGTCTAGATTTGCTTTTAGAGAGTGATATTTCCTTGCCTTAGGTGAACATTGGCCATCAGCGAACCTAAGTTGTGTTTACCGGATTCGCTCAAACTTATCAGGAATTTTTATTTCAAATCTAAAGTCTAATTTGCTCTTGCTCGTCTAACCTAAAAAATGTCAAGACAATTCTTAAGTGTAGGTATTATCCTCAAATTTTATTTCAATACAAAGAGATGAATTTTTCCATTTATTTGCTTTAAGGACATTTATTTTGATAGCAAAAAATTATTTAAAAATGAAAAATTCTCATGATCTGGCACCACTGATCAGAGATTCTGCTGTATTTGCAACATACAGCCCAAAACTGAAAGTAAATATTTTCATAAACCGTATTGTGTTGTTTTCTTTACAACCTCAGCTGAGAGAAAAAAGGATAAGCTCGCATTGTGAAGCAACAATCAAACAGCGTAGGTGGTCCTTTTTTGCGGATCAATATTGTTGTACCACGTTTGCGAGTGTCCAAACTTTTAGAAAAAGCTCTACGGGGCAGGGACATAAGTCCACGAGACATAAATCCATTACGGCCTTATACCCCACTGAAGCGGGAAATAAGTCCATAAAAACATTTAAGGACTTGTGTCCCACCTAACATGTTTTGCTTTTAAAGTAATGCTGTACCTGTCGCTTAAACGTTAAATTAATTGAATTGCCATACTCATAAGTAAGTTCAGTTTTTGTTTTATTTTAACTCCTCTCAAGGCCAACTCGTTTCATATTCTTAAATTTGAATTAATACATCTTTTCAAAATTAAAAAGACACTTTAAATAAAATGAGATCAGATTTTTTTCTGAGATTTTTTTACAAAGAAATAATGTCCATGTCCATATGTTTCAACAAGTAAATTTGTTTGAACTCATTAAAGCAAATACAGTGGAAGCCACTTATAACGACCTCGCTTGTAAAGACCAGTTGCTTATAACGTCCACGTTCAATTAAATTGGTTGGTTCATTATATTTTAAGCTATTTTACCGTCGAATATAAAGTTGGCGACTCGTTGTATATAACAAAATGTTGGATAAAACGACCAATTTCTCGGAAAAAATTAGTCCTTGTTGTCGGTTATAACAACGGAATGAGGGGAAATAAAAAAAAATGTCTGTTAAATATTACGGCAGTTTATTTGATGTGTCGCCGTGAAAGCTGCTTTTAAATTAGTTGTGGTTTTCGCGTCTTTAACAAAAAAGTTAGCATTTTATGTTATTTTGTTTATTCCTGAATATTTGTGGAAGCCAGATATGGCAGGCGTATATAGCGACCGCCGGTTATAACGACCTCATTTCATCGGTCACTGTACAGGGACTTCTACTGTATATTGTTTACTTACTTTCATATTACTTTGATATTTGTTGGCTGTTTTTTTTTTCCTTTTCCTTTAAAACAACCTTAAATTGTTATATAGGGACTTTCATTAATAGCTTCCTAAAAATAAAACAAAGGTTGTGTGAGATATCATCGATTTTCGTTTGAAATCGATGCCACTCTGCATGGAATATAACTTTGTTCAAATGTCCGCCGCGGCTTCCCTTAGTGCCGCGCATCTAAAACGTCCAATTTTCCATGACTCTGGCGTAATCAGGCTGAATTTGAGTGATGGCATGAGTTATGTTGGCTCTGAGGGCCGCTGTGGTTCGTGGCTTATTCGCATAGGCTTACGACTTTAGGAAACCCCACAAGAAAATTTCTAACAGGGTCAAATCGCACGATCACAGTGGCCAGCTTACATCACTTCCACTTGCGATGATCATGCCCTCGAACCGCTCGTGCAGAATTTCCAATGTGACGTGATCTATGTGGCACATAGCGTCATCTTTGGTGTCGATCTGGTTCAATTCATGCAAAAAGAAGTTGGAAATTATCGACTTTAAGCGTTTGCCGTCGACGGTGATGGCCTCGTTCTCAAATAAATATCGACCGATGATACTACCAGCCCAAAATCTAAAAGCAAATTTTCGGGGATGCATTGGACGCTCTTGTGGATTGATATCGTCCCAAATTCGACAATTTTGTTTCTTAATGTAATCATCCAGAAATGGGCCTCATGGCTAAAGATGATTTTTCGATGTAAATAAGGGTCATAATTTTCAACTCGTTTTGATAAAAGAATTTCATTATTTTCACGTGTTGTTGAACACTATGTCCATCCATGGTGATTTGGCAAAACAGACTGAATAAAAATGACACCCAATTTGGCAAATGCTTCTTCAACAATATGGCCGCTATCAACTGTCAAAGTTCGGAAGTCCCTTTTGAAAGACCATGTACCTTTACTTATAGTATGAATTTTCATAAGGTCTTAATTATGAATGCATCCTGAACACAATTAAATCGAAAAGGGATTCGTTAAAGAATTTCACCAAATACAAAGCGATTCAATTTTAGCTCAGAATAATTCCCCCAGACTGATTGGTAGCTCCTTCGAAGTACCTATATACAACAGTAAATTAGGAAGTCCAAACAGAGTGGAAACTCACTTACGAAATTGGGCAACTTATTGTACGTCACAAAGTGTTTATCTTTTACAACGTATTGTTTTGTTTTTTTGTTTATTGCAACAAAGGTCAAACTTGACTAAAACTTAAAAAATAAATAGGAGAAACTGCGTTGTGCAAAACAGATTGTCATCCATGTTTTACATAATGCTTCGAAATAAGCTTGAAAGAAATTGTCAGTGGATTTAGAAACCCTCGTTAGCCAAGTTGACTTAGAATTTAGATCAAATGCAGTCCACAGAAGGGAGCAGCAGCCATGCTACAAATATTCCAAACAAGGTTTCCTCCTTTGGTTAAAAAAATGTATTGCATCATCGGACACTGAAAGGATTCAGACCGCTTTAACAAGAATAAATTAGGTCCCCCATTACAGCTTAGGCTCAGTAGTCAGTATAGTGGAAAATATAGACAGTTCTGTCTACATACAAAAATCTCTAAAATTCTGGCAGGATTATAGCAAAGCATTCCAAATTTTTGATTATGATTAAGACTAGTGTTATTAGGTCATAGAATTTAACCTTTTTTTTTGTGGGAATTTTGATGTCCTAAAAGCATTTCGTGACCAAAAGGGAAAAGCACCGAAATTGTGGGTATTTCAGAAATCGGATATAAAACATTCAACTTTAAATTTTTGTTGAAATTTCTTCAAAACATCTGCCATTTTACCATGATTATGAACACACCAAATGGCCATTAAAAATAACTCATGTAAATCGCCTTTTAACACACTATTCTAGTGCCAATAAATAATCATAAATAATGTTAACAAACTGCGATTTTTATACGTAAAGTTAATTTAATGTGATTTTCTATCCTTTTAATACAAATTTTACTTTTTACTTTTAACTTAAGATTTTTGCATAAAAACTTATTGAGGGATTTTGAGTTCAGTGAAAAGGGAAAAATACCTACATGTCTTGGGAAAATGAAGAAAAAGTCCTAACAACACTGATTAAGTCTCAACAGGCCGCAACAGATTCAAGAGCTTCAGATGAAAATTTGTCAAAATTTGACAGACAATTGTCAAGATACGAAATTTTCCAAAAGTCTGTGCAACTGAGAAACTGTATGAGATGACTTAAAGCAGTTTTAAGAACAAAGTTTTGGAAATACCTGACATTTAGACCAGTGAAGAGTATTTGGGTTTGGAACTTGTTTCGTCTTTTTCGACTTGATTTCGATATCGTCCTTAAAAAGCTGGATATATCAGTTGAATATTGTGTCTACAGTGTTGACACCAGGACATTAGTAAAAAAAAAAGTCCTATTATAGCTCAGCTTCTGCTGAACTCCCGTGCTTATTTGGAATGATATGACATGCGTCCTCTACAGAAGGCTTGTTAGTTTTTCTTAACACACACATTTTGCAAACAATTTCATTTTAATTTATTTAACTTACTGTAGCAGTAACAATTGTTCCCTTAATAACTAAATCACAAAGCATTGAAAGACCAATCTGAAGCAGCCTACTTCCTGTACCATCCAGACTTCTCGCGCTGCAGAATGTGCTTGTACACCGTGACCGGGACTGCATAGGGCTTCGGAATCGGTATCTCGATCCTCCGGATCACCTCGACTGGGTATGGTTTCTCGACTTCAACGGGGTACGGCCTGTCCACTGGGTAGGGGACTCGTCGCTCGGTGATCTCCGGTACCACTTTGTAGACGGGAACCTCAATCTCCTGCTGCACCGGCACATGAACGGCATACGGTTCGGGGATCTGAATGCGTATGTAGTTTGGAACGGCCACCGGCACGGGGTGCGGTATTGCCACTGGCACCTTCTCGATCACAGGCACCGGAACGGGTTTCGATATTTCAGAGTGAGTCGTCTGGATATCGCCGCCTCCGTGGCCCTCGTGGTAGTACCCCTCGTTGTAGTGGCCCTCGTTGTAGTGCCCCTCGTTGTAGTACTCTGTTGCACCTGCGTAGTGAACGACGAGGGTAATGGTCATCGCAAGGACTTTCTGTATAAGAAAAACAGCACAAATTACACAAAGGATGGACCTTAAGTTTCCGATTTCGTACCATGTTGTTCATATTTCGACAGCTTCTGTTAATCCAAGGTCTGCTAATGTCAATCGCTTCAAGCTGCAGTCGTTAAACTGATACCAAATCCGTCTTGTTGTTCCGTTTTTATACCGGAATTGCAGCGTAGATCCGCAGCCGCCGCCACCACCACCGTGTGGAAAGGCACTTCCTCATTTCTCATTTGTGTGCAGTTCCTCTCTCTCTCTTGAAAGTACTGCGGTAATGGGCAGCATTATTAAAACGTAACCTACGTCTATGATGGCTCAAAAATGTGCCGGCGACACAATAGGCAAAGAAAGGTAGCTGTGCGCCAGCACCTGGCCGAAGAGATTGTCTTACCCAGTCAAATCAAATCGAGTGCAACCGAATCGGTGTAGATGGTAATCCGATAGCTTTACTATTTTCTGTCTACTTCCTCGGGATAGTTTTCGGTTTGAAATGCGCGCGCGCGCACAAACCTTACCCTGAAATTTGCGTCTTCTCCGCTGGGGCCTCGAATCGTTCATATTGCACTCGCGGTGCCAGCCTTTAGGAATCACGCTGTGATTCTGATGCTGGCTGCTGGCTGTTGTCCGGATGTGGTTTAAGCCATTTGGGTGCATTTTTGCAGTTAACAACATAATTGCATGGCTTCGAGGTGAATGCAACAATCACTGGCAACGTTATTATTTGTGTGCACTTGAAGGCGAGAAGAAGCAAGGCTGTCCCACCTGCACTGGTTATGCAACACGCAAGCGATGATGCTCCAGATATGATGTGAGCGGGCTCGTAGAGAGTTTAATCGAGAGGGCAGTTTGCATGGTTGAGTCTAAAAGGGAAATGTGCAGCAAATTTGCGGCGACTGGAGGTTTTGTTTTTTAATCGGCATTGCGGTTGGCATGGGTAACGGGCGCTACGTGCTCTAGCATCTGCTTGTAAAGATTACTCGCACAATTAGTGCGTCGAAACATGGACGCAGTGAACAAAAGCAGTCATTTAATAAAGAAGCGCTGCCCTGAGGTGCCACCGATCAACAGCAGTGGATAAAGGGTGCGGTTAAGGGTGTCTTGATGGGTCAATATGTGAGCCATTTTCAACTACATTTATCTGCAGTTATTTTCAATAACAATCTACGTGATTGGTGAGGTCATATTCGTCTCAGTTTTGAGTTGGAGAAACTGCAATCAAATTTCTGTTGCACTTTCGAATTTAAATGGTCTAATAGCGGCAACCCCAAAATAGTGCCCGTGGTCACTATAAAGATGTTTCCGGTTTTCTTCTTGCTTTAAAGAGTTAGGACTACGGACAATGAGGGGGGTTGCAAATTTCGCTCATGAGACAATGGGTCCGGCTATGAGCTGGTTCAGGCGACACTATAGCAGAGGAAACTAAAGAACAAACTTTAGAGCACATTTAAAGTAAGATTTCTTGGTCAAAAGCCGAAGTAAAATCACTGGATTTGGAGTCCTTAATGTTAGCAATGGGGCTTCCTGCCCACCCAACAATACAATGTAGATGCAATGGCCAATAGTTTTTCGGATCTACACCATACTAAATACGCTCATCGTCTAAGTGGCCTACACCTATTGGTTGAAAAGTCGTGGCAAATATTTTTTTATTTTACCTACAGAAATCAAACTTTCATTTGTCTCAAATTTCATAAAAATCGGATTTGAAATAACGCTGCAATCGGTACAACAAAGAAAAAGTGCTTGCTAACCGACGACACCTGGCTAGCTGGATAGCTTGTAAACATTTATCTTTTTGTAGCTTGGTAAGACGGTCTGCACTTCTAGCAATTTGAGTATTGAATTTTGGTATGCTATCTTACTACTATATTTTCCTATTTAATAGATTTTTGTTTAATTGTTTCTTGCTTCTTTATTTAATGGAACGTACATAAAAAAAAAATCCCCTTTAATAAATTAAGAAAAAAATGTAATTCAGTGGATAAAGATGTAACAACTTTTGCAGCAGCAACAACCTACTATTATTGATTTTAAGAACTTGTTTTTTTAATTTGTTAATCGGATATGAACTTTGGTTCGAAGGACTATAAAGTTTGTAAGAAACTAACTAACTCGAACTTTTTTAGAAATATATACATTTTAGTGGGTACAGTCGTATACCTAAATGCCCTGGTATAATTTGAGTGTTAAAATCAACTACGAAAGACTGGGTACTGGACTTAAAAAGTGAATCCTAAATTTAATCTCCTAAAGGAAATCCAAAAAAATTCTGTTACGGAAAAACTGTCTGTCTAGCTTCAGTCAAACCTTCTTATAGGTAAAACAAAATTTTGTAATACGAAGCATATTTTGATCTTCATATAACGAAGAATCTAAAAACTAAGATCAGCACAAAAACATATATCAAGTAACATTATAAATTTTGAACTCGACCTCATGCCCGCTGACTCTAAACACCATGCCGTCGTGAACTCGTCTGCAACTTATAGTAAAAACTGATTCGTTTAAAAGATCGTTGAAGTGGACTTCTGCTTTCTCTAGTATTTCTTTTACCGCACCATCAAACGATGTCGTTGGAAAATTCGATAACTTCTCTCTCTCTCTCTCTCTTTCGGCGTAGAATTAGGAAAGACATACAAAAGGTCGCCCCTTTAATTTGAAATCTTACGAATATTAACCCAATGTGTTTTTTAACTCGAAAAATTCGAAAAGATCAAGATATTACCCCCAAACTAAGAATCTTACGAGTTTTACGCAACAAACGTATTGTTGTATTGGGAAAACTTTCACTCAAATGACAATTAACAGATTATTTGAAATTTGTTGCCCTATTTTGGATTAGTTAAAATTCGTTGGGTGAAAAGTTAATCCCACAGTGCTGGTGTAAGCTGCTAAAAATTATTTACTGCGGTATTGTTTAATAACATAACCTGCACTCATCACCCAGATAGGTGGCAAAATATGCCCCAACTGTCAAGTCACTTCTTTTCTTGGGATTGGGTTATCTACCTTTATGAATCTTTCGGAAGTGTCGTGTAGTCGTTGTAATTGGGGGCTACTTCTTTACATTTCTGAGATAGATGTTCAATAAAACGCAACACTCCTGATCTTAAAAAATGCTAACGTCATAACTCAAAACTCAACTTTCCTATACCTAGAGAATCCTGCTGATGACGTTTTGGAAAGTTCTCACAAAGCTAAGTTGCTGCCCAAATGACAAGAAAAAGATGTTGACCGTTTACAACATTATAAAAAAGATTAATTTATTTGTAACTCTAATATGAGTTTACAAAAGTTGAAAACTCTGTTTCCACTTTGTTTCGCCCAGCTGATGAACAAACATGAACACAAACTACTAGACAAGATTACATTTTTCATAATTATAGCTGTTGGTTGGAGTGTGATGCACTACTCATGGCTTCAAAAGCTTACGATCCTGCTTTGATAATTCCGCGATTTTCTGAACACTGAGTAAGCTTGCACTTTCAATGTGCTAGAGGGAGTGTGTTGTGTGTTGGTGTGTTGTTTGATAATTCGCATACATGGCTGACGTGAAAAAAGTGACAAAGATCTAAGCTTTTCTAATTCCATTGTGGTCGACGTACACAAATATATATAGCTTTGCTGATGACATAAGACTCTAAAATCTTCCTTCACCAACAAATCCAACTACTTCATACAGTCAAAAGTGCGAGCAAAAAATATCCGGGCGCCAGTTATGCCCGCCTCTCCAGTGCCAAAGTTAAAAATTAGGTAGAAAATGTGCGATTTGTTTGTAAAATTGGGCGACACAAAAAAAGACGATCAGTCCTTCTTTTGGCCATCAAATCAAGGTGCTAAACTAGCCATAGGAACACCTAACAATTTCTCAAAACCAACTGCAATTCTAAAGCAATTCACTTCCCTGTTCGATCTTCAATACTCGTTCTAACTCCGTTCATAGGGACACAGACACAGAGGTTAATAGCGTCCCAACCGCGCTCCCATTTGCATTTCCAATTTACTTTCACGAGTCGCACTTAGCCAAAACAGAAAACAAAACCCAAACTCATGACCAACCAACGAAAGACTGAACCCAGATCTAGAAAGATGCATGGCCCACTGTCAATATTATTCAAAATCTACTTCTGTGAGAACTAAAAACTGTTAAGCCCCGAGTATCGATACACAGAAAAGGAAAACCCCATTCGAGTTCAGCTAAAGCATGCTCGCCAACATGACTGACGGGTCTATGCAAATTCACGATGCGGTTTGCCTTTACCATCCGTTTATGCGCACAGTTTGACATACAATAGAGTCCTGCCATGTCATGATTGAGTCTAGTGTACTGAACAAAACACCGGTAGCCGGTAGCCCAGTGTGCCTAGTCAACTGGAATTGAATGGATTCGGCAAGCGGCAAGTTGCTGCTACCACGTTGCAGCAACAGTTGCATGCGCTACATGTAGGCGCTTACACTGAAAGCGCATTCGTTATGCGACCGAGACCGACTCCTTTGCCAAACAACAAGCGGTGAGCGGTGGCTCCTCTGGCTACTGTTTTATGGCACTTTGTATCTGTCGCGGACTATTAACATTCCCATATATATTCTCCGTTTGCTGAACGTCAATTTTATGCATCAAAAGCGAGCGCGCTGCGCCTGCAGATGGGTCTCTCTGAAATGGAAAATGGAAAATAATTCGTTACATACACATGCAAGGCGGTATTGCAAAGCAATATCTAACAGCGAACAAATGCAAAATCGGCTGCCGTTCGCAAATCGTAACCTGGATGCAAGAGAAATGACAAATATTTGTCATCGAGCGCAAAGCCAGCGCGCAGTCTATATGCAAATCGATGGTGAATTATTTACTTTGGCGGGCAGGGGGTGTGCGATTTGAAGCAATAAAATTGAGGAGATTGTGCTGACTTTGTACAGAGTATACATGGTACTATTCCAAGGACATGGATGGTGTCAACGATTTGGGACTTACGTGTAGAACCCAAAAATTAGTCACAGATGTATTTGCGGACTTGCTTCCATTCTTAATATGTCCCATACTTATGTCAGCTTAAGCGAGAGCAAAAGTGAGCTTAATCCAAGTTGTCAAATAATTAGAAATCAATGGAGATGTGTGTGACCCGAAACGCTGTCATTGTGGAGAATCGAAAAAAAATCTAGCGGAAGACAGCACGACACCAACGTCAACGTCAATTGTCAAATGTGAAAGTGAGGACTAAGCCAGGGGTCCCCGGTTCGAGTCCCGAAAGAACCAAATTACATCTTAAGGTTTTTTTTCCACTGCTCCACCTCTCGCGAACGTCTGACAAACATCCGAGAGTAAAACTGTCATGAAAGAGCTTCTCAGTTAGCCGTTTGGACTCGGCGTAAAATTGTAGATCACTTCCATTCGTCCCGAAAATTGAAAACTCACACAAAACGAATGGTTATGAGAAGCTAGGCCTTGGGTCTCACAGACCTGTCGCGCCAAAATGTGTATTTTTTTTATTTTTACGTGTGAAAGTATCATAACAAACCACTGACAAGGCGGTTTGAAATCTGTATATCCAGCTGATAGCAGGGGTGGGATTTTTTATGATGAAAACGTTCAATCGTTTTCGTTTTAACGAAGGTAACTTCGAAAACGAAGAAAAATTTCACTTGCGCGAAATCAAAAAAGCGAAAGCTAGTTCATTGACGTTTTCGTTTTCTTTCATGTTACTCCAAAAACGAAAGATATTTTCGTTCCATGCGAAAGGAATACAGCGAGTGCTTTTTGTTTGACGTTTCTCATTAACTTTGGTTATTTAATTATTTGTTATTTGTTGTGACTAATTTATATTTCACAAAAAATGTGCTGCCGAATTATTTATTAATAGAAAGCGGTATTGATGACTGCGATGTGGAGGATTGTATAAATTTTAGAAAAATCCGATGCATTGTTCAACGTTTTCCGTTGAGTAAAAGCCGTAAAAGCCGTCAAAAGAACATACTTGATATAATACGGCTTCTCAAACTTAATGTATTTTTGTCACACCGTTTCTCAAACTCTTGCAAATGAGAAGAAGAAAACGAAAGCAGTTACATGAATCAAACTCTCGATTTTGCTTGATTTCTTTCGTTTTTTGAAATGCGAAAGTTTTTTTCGTTTCGTTTTTTACAGAATCGCACCGGAGATTCCTTATTTTTTTTGTTTTCTACCCTACTGATCAACAATACAAAGAAGGATTAAGTGGACTAAAGGTGCTGTCAAACTGGCAAACATCCAAGGGTTTAACTGTCATGAAAGAGCTTGTCAATCTGCCGTTTGAACTCGGCATTCGTCCCAAAAAATTGAAAACTCACCCAAAACGAATGGTTATGAGAAGCTAGGCCCAGGGTTCCTTACGGACCTGTTGCACCAACTATATATATATTTTTTAGGGTACTGTCAAAATGGGAAATCGACTTAAGTTCGATCAAACTCTGCAAAAGGGCCAACAAAACTGATTTGGACATGACATGCCACAGCACTGAAAGTCCCCATAATTTAATGTACAGAGGTATGCCTGCCTGGTGACCGCAATACTAAGCAACAAACCAACAAGTTGAACAAAGTTGAACAAGTACTTGTTAAATCTGACAACAAGTGATGCTAAGTGCTGTATTAGACTTGAAGGTTTGTCTAACAAAATTTATCTGCACTTGTAGAAAATAACTTGTTCAACAAGTGTTCACTTGTGCAACAAGAACTTGTGTTTTAATCTAAAACAACTTCAGACCGAAACGTTCCGCTAATGAAGATCCTTCAAGAAACAAGACAAGGGTCAATGTAGGCTCAGCTATCAGTAGGTTGGTTTTTAGTCTCAAAACAGGCGACAGGTCCATATTAACCACACAATTCAGTGGAAACATATACATAAGAGCTGCGTGTCGATGAAGAAACATGCGGCAGTAGTATAATCGAAGAGGATCTAAGTTATTTGGGGAGGAATAGAAGACAGCCAAGGTATATTGCCCTAAAACTGATAAGCGAAATCAAGACACGTTTGTAATAAAAATTCTTACCGCGGACTTGAGGGTGGTTTTCCGCAACAGAGCATCACAGATGATATTCACCATTCACTTCGCCTATCGCCAAAATGTTCCACCAACATCGCAAGGCTGTAAGACTATCGTCGTAAGGAACCAAACACATAGGAAAAACCCAACCCATCTGCCTGTCGTTGACTTTCACCGGCTGATTTGCTAAAATCAACACAAAAGACGAATTTTCCTTTTGAAGTTTCCCCCATTCGGACGAAAACAAAAACAAGGACATTCAGACGGCAACGTGGACAACAACGACGGACACAAGACAAACGTGTCCAATTGATTTATATCGCCAAACTTCTTATTTATTGTATACAAAGCGATCTTGAGCCGAACGACAGTCTTGGACACAAAATGAACTGCACGTCTCCGCCCTCGGGGGGTGCCACTGAGAGCATATTACTTGTGAGATTTGCGACATGCATATCACCACTACAAAGCCTACTGTACAATGGTCGCAAGCGACACAAACGACACAAACGACACACCGACCGGCTTCTTGATCGTATCCCATCGAGATGATGGTTTGCCTCTTATGTCCGAGTGCCGACCTTTTATATCGCAGGAATCATTGTCCTGCTGTTTTGACTTTTGGTCATGTATGCAAATCTGCGCACGCATTTAGGTTAATTTTACAAACAAACAATGAATCAGTGTCCCTTTCGGATGTACCTGCAGCAGTGATCCCTTCAAAGGATCTGGTCGTTGTGCAATCACAAAAAAGGCACCGCCACCTTTCATTTTGGGTTTTGTTTGTCGCCTGGTCCGGCAGGATGTTTTTCCTCGGAAATTTCCTTCCATAACCAAGTATGAAATATGAATTTTATAATCTTATGAACGCGGATGTTCCAAAGAGGAGTGCGCATACTGTGTGGTCTAGCAGCAGCTCCTGACTGCTGCCACTTGACAAAGAACAAGTATTGAGTCAAAGGATGTTTATGCAGGCGGGATATTAATTGCTGTTTATCTTGGGTGCCTTCACAATATTGGTGTTAATAATCGTAAACTGTTACCTATTTGGGTGGCAGCAGCAGCATCCTTGTTGGTGGTCTTTCGAAGGGCATGTGGCATAGTGACAGTTATTACGATTAGTTGTTTGAGAATTTATTACCCTCTATGTTGGCACAAGTGTGTTGGGTAATTTTAAACCATTGTCAGCCATAAATTGGGAAACTAGTTCGATATACATATTTTTATGGAAGTGACGTAGGGTTCTTTAATTAGACACACTCCTGCGTACTGTTTACAAATGGTTGGTGTCGATCGAAGTGAATTTCAGCTATAACCCTCTGAATGAAATGACAAATGGGAGGAGTTTCTTCCTTAAGACTGGGTTTGATAGAACTATTGACATTCTAGATGTCTGACAGAATGTACTAGGATAACCAACAAATTCCGCGTCATTCAGACTTATTTTAAAAGTCCGCTTTCGTTTTGATCCGCAAATAGTGTTAAATGAAGAAGCTCGCATTTGGCTCAGCGGTTTTCGTGGTTATGTAATCGCTTCTATCGTAATTGTTACCATTTGTGAGGTTCAAGAACTTCGCTCCGATTTTTGCTTTAATTATCGAAATTTCTACGATTTTCTGAACTTTTAATACGACATCTACGATTTTAAAAGAATTGAAATGCCGACATATAAAATGACTCGTCGGAAAACATGTCAGCTCGAGTAAGTAGTATCAACCAGTCAAAGATAGGACGAACAGAGCATCGGATTTGACTAACTAAGGCTCAACTTTTGCAGAATGAATGTATAGGGTGGGTGTTTTTTTGTCAGCTATCGGTGATATTTCGCAAGCGTGCTTAATAATCGAAATGGTGTTTAAAACAAAGTAGTAGCGTAAAAATCGTTGGACTCGATCTCATTCCTGCTGACTCTAAACACTATGTTGTCGTAAGCGTTATTTATTCACTTATTTTAATTTAATAATTTTACATTCATTTTTAGCTTAAAAAATTATTTAACATTTTTGTTTATAAATTGGAATGACATAATAGTGTACATTCTTTAAAATAGGAAGTTAGTAATGAATGACACATCGATTTATTACAAAGTTAAATGTGATGTGGGGTCACAATCAAATCTTGTTATAGCATTTAAAAGAAAAAATTAAAGCAAATTATTGTTACTATTAAGATGTCGAAGATAATTTAACAAATTCAAAAATAAGATTATTTTGAAAAGAATAACAAATTACTGTGCTAGCGATTAGGATATGGTTCTTAAGAAAGATTCAATGCGAAAAGTCTATCGTGAACAACCGATTTGTTTTATTTTTTTAATTAAAGACTGAAAACGTGTTTTTTATAGGAACATGTAATTTATTTTAAAATATGTAGGAGCAGAAGCAGTGAAAAAAGCGAAAAATGTAATGAAAATGATCCGGAATTCCATCGAAAAATCATCTTGACTGATGAGGCCCATTTCTACCTCGGTGGCTATGTCAACAAGCAAAATTGTCGCATCTGGGGCTCGGAAAACCCAAGTGTTGTTGTTGAGAAGCATCTCCATCCTCAACGTATGACTGTTTGGTGCGGTTTATGGCCCGGCTGGGTCATTGGACCTTACTTTTTCAAAAATGAGGTTGGATCAACAGTTACGGTGAATGGATTGCGCTATCGAGAGATGATAAATGATTTTTTATGGCCGGAGTTGGATGGTATTGATCTGGGCAACGTTTACTTTTAACAAGGCGGCCGGCGCTACGTGCCACATAAACAACGAAACAATTGATCTTTTACGGGAAAAGTTTCCGGACCGTGTTATCTCTCGAAGAGGTGATCACAATTGCCCACCGAGATCTTGTGATTTAACACCTTGCGACTTCTTCCTTTGGGGCCACGTGAAAGATAAGGTCTACGTCAACAGCCCAGCGTCGATTCAAAACCTCAAAGATGGAATTCGTGAGTCTATCGAGGACATAGGGCAGCCACTTTGCGATTTTGTTATGGAAAATTTCATGAAAAGGATATGGTCCTGTAAGCGTGGTCGTGGTGGCCATTTGGCTGATGTTGTTTTGCATTATTAACCGCATACCTTTTTTTTTATTACGAAATAAATATCCGATAATTTATCTCAAAAAATGACATTTTTCTTTGAATATCAAAATAACACCTCTTATTGAAAAACCATTTACTTAAAAAATGAGTGTGAAGTGAATGCAGACTTCATTTCTACAGAAAATACAGAAAGCAAAGGGAGTACCTTAATCCAATTCTTTTAGAAAAGAAGTAATTATATTATACCATTTTCCATAATTGGAATACAATTTATAGTTGAAAAAGCCACGAAGTCATAGAAACAAAACTAAATAAAGTGCACGACTGGATCGCACGAAACTTTCTCGTTCATATCATCTGTTTAGTTGGTTTATATTTCTTTTATTATTGTTTATATGCTTTAAAACAAGATTTTTCAAATTGGTGATGCTGGTGGGTGGCAATGACTCGAAGTAGGCTTTGTGATGTAAGAATTCAGAGATTTGTTTTGAATTTACACGTGTTTGGGGGTAAATGAAGTGCGGGTTTCTGATAGTGTAGACTCCAATTGGTTGGAATTATTTTAAGGTTCATGATTAATATGGTTGAAAAAGGAAGAAGTGGGAAATATTTGCTAAAAAGGAGTTTCTAGTACTAGTTGTGATTCTAACTGGTAGTGATAATGGTTATAAGACTAAGTACAGGGTTTTATTAAGAATACTTATGTTATCATAAATAAGCATTTTAGTCAAAAACTTTAGAGCTGATTTTTTAAAATAATGCGTACAAAATAGTAACAAAAATGGAAATTTTGAGTACGAAAAATAATCTTGCTCAACTATTTAGCTAAAAACTGAGTATAGGGTATTGTTCTCGATGTTAGTATTACTGGTTTTTAAGGTTTTATCCAAATCGAAAATGGCGTTTTCGAGATATGAACAGTTTTCAAAATCAGCGTTTCCGGTAATTAGAATCAAAAACGAAGGACGCAATAATGTTGAAAACGTCAATTTTACTCCAAGTGTGCATTTTGGTCAAAATCGCTTTAGCCGTTTTCATGTAGGTAAAAAAATAAAAAAACAAATTATCAAAATATGCCTTTTTTCAAAAATCTATTATAGACAATTTAGAGAAAAACTGAGTTTTCTATCATGTTAGGAATGACCATATTACATAAAAAATTAATTTTTGTTGCAATTGTATTGACCGTTTTCAAGATAAGGCCACTTTTCAAAAGTACCGTTATTCTGCGTTTTAGCCAAAAAATGGATATGCAGCCATGTTAACCCCATATATGGTAGTGCAAGTATACATTTTGGTTAAAATCGTTAAAGCCGTTTTCAAGTAAACCAGAATTAAATAAAGTCTTAAAAAACAAAATTTTTCCAAAATAGTCCGTTGAACAATAATTTAGGGAAAAACTGAGTTTGCCATCATGTTGGGAATGACCGTATTACCTTAAATATGAATTTTTGTCGAAATAGTTTTGACCGTTTTTGAGATATGACCAATTTTCAATATTACCGTTATTCGATTTTTTTGCGAAAAACTGGGTATGCAGCCATCTTAGTTACACCTACTTAAGCCCAAATAACAATTTTGGTTGAAATCGTTAGAGCCGTTTTCGAAAAACTCAAAATTGCTGAATACCGTTAGAACGGCAACACTTAACGTGCAAAAAAAAAGTGGCCCCGAAACTTCAAGAATATTCCCTTCAGAAATCGGTCCAAGACGAGCAAAATTGGTTCTGCAAACAAATGAGATCCCAGGCAAAACTCGCCTGGAAAATCACTAGCATAATGGCCACCTCTTATACCTTTCGGTTGCACCCCTCAAAATTATAAAGAGTTACAAACGGGCTGTGTAGTGACCCAACCTAACCAAAGCCTCGCTTTTGAAAGCATCAAGTGAGTTCTCACAACATCATACTTTGAAAACTTTCCCCTGCGTCTTGAAGCAAAACTTCGCCACCCTCACCACGTTACCCACTCAAACTGAAGTCAATATAGCCCACATTGAAATATCATGCAATAAATTACCCCCATGCAAAATCTCCACCCAACTAAAACGTACTCGTATCTGTGTCACAAATCACTTAAGATGCCGTAAAAATCAATCGGCCCGATCATATTCCTCTGCATGCGGATAAATACCATACCCCAATCGGCTGTCAGCGAAATTGAAATATTCCATAACCCGCCAGCGCTCGCCATCGCCATACAACTGCACGCTCTCAAAGAGCAATAACTCTTCCGCCGCCGCTAATGACGACGACCGACAACAATCACTTAATGGTGAGCTATTTGCTTTACACCAGCAGCGTGCTGGAGTCCGCGCAAAGGCTGGCGGCACACTTTCAACTGCGGCCCGATCGTTGATTGAAAATTTGCATCGCAAATCGATTGGGAAATAAATAATAATTCTCCCGACCGATCGACCAGGTCCACTCGAAATGATGATGATCATCTGGTGTGTGGTGTGCGGCATCAGCGCCGTCACGGAAAGCCTTCCTCAATCCCTAACATGTTGGTCATTGGGTTTTCATCGCCGGCAAATCGAAAACACTCCGCCACCGCTTTGATCACAGGAGTACAGTATACCTATCTTTATCGTTTGAGTGAATTAATCTCGACGCACTCAAGTGGGTGTTGTTGCGCGCCTTCCTTACAACAAATCACCCCGAAGATTGAAGAGGAAAACACAGATTCGCCTGAAATAAAACATAATGCGCGCATTGTAGGATCAACGATAGACGTCCTCCTCCTCCTCCTCCGACGATGACGACCACGACGACGACGACGCCTCATCGTTTGTGATTGAAGCGAAAGCGGGACACGTAAACACCTGTCTAATGACTCCCCACCACGTCACACTAATTGCCTGCGGCCGAAAAATAATTAATTCCTCAATCGCGTTCGGAATTTATTCTAAACAATCTAAAAGCGAAATCCGTACCGAGCCTGGAGCCAGGGCAGGCACAACGGTGGCGGAGGCGCTACGCGCTAGACCAGCCACAGCTACGGCCGAATTTTATTTACGATTCGATAAATTATCGGCGAGGATTGGATTTTTGTTTAGATTTCGGCGTCTCTCGAGGGGGTGGGAGGGGGCTCCGTGTGTCGGGGCGAACTTTAATTGGAGGTAAAAAATGAAAAATTTATGCCTTCGATTTGTTTCAATCATGTGCGATTGTGGGAGGGATCTGGGACGCGCGTCGTCGCTTGCTTGCTGGCTGGGCTGGCCGGGCTGTGGGCTCCTTGAGGGCGCATAAAGTATTTCAATATTGGCGCCACCACTTAGATAATCGCTGCGTGGTAAAATAAACATTCGGATTTGGATTTGAATTTTCGGCGCTTATGTTGTGCGTGGCGTTTTGGGCAACATAATCGATTTTGGTGTTTTTTTTTTCGTTTTGTTTGTCTATGGGTCGCCGGTCGTCTGCGTTAAGTAGGACAGGTTTACAAAACAAACCGAAACATGGGAATGCGTTTTTATTTGACGATGTTGATAGCCATATGTCAAGGAGTGGTTGCATATTGTTTGTGGCTCCTTTCGTCGACTGGCTATGATGAGTTTGCTTATCGTGCCATCGTGCCTTACAACATGTGAGTCTGCAACCGTGGTCGAGCACTTCGGAGTGAGGATCTATACTCAAATTTGGGCCTATAAGCTGCTTGATTGATGGGAAAAGTCACCACACGGTCTTAACCGAACTACCTCCTTATAAAACGGAAAACAAGTGGAAAAACTACAAAGCACGTGTGTAAAGTGACACCGTAGGTCGACAGACCATTTTCAGGCCTTCATTGAATGAAATGTGGACTCCTTACAGTTTTGAAACCCAATTGTCCAAAAATTCCCTTTGGAAACAGGTTCAAAAATTGTTCAAAACGCCTCCGAAAAAGCACCAAAAAACTCATCGGGAACTAGTTAAAAAACAAATACTAAATTTGTTAAAAAGCGAATAAAAAACGGTCCTAAAACGCGTAAGAACTCATCCCTAAAAACGTTTAAAGCGCTCTTAAGTTGTTATCCAAAAGCTTGTAAAAATTTGTCCAAAACGCGTCATAAATCCTGTCCATGAAAGCATTAAAAACGCTCTCAAAGAAGCGTCCAAGAAAGCATAAAAAATCGTCCAAAAGCGTCAAGGCCATTTCCGAAAACGAGTCAAAACATAATTTGAAAAATTGTCAAAAATGCGGCAAAAACAAAACTATGCCCAAACCTCTTCCAAAATCATCTCCAAAAAACCCGTAAAACGGACCCAAAAACTCATCGACAGTTCGCCAAAAACGACTCTGAAAACTTGTCCAAAAATATATTTAAAGTCGTCTCCAAAACCAGTCCCAAAACGAGTCCAAAAAAGCATCAAAAATGTGTCAGAAAATTGATCAAAAACTGTACCCAAAACACTTCCGAAAACATGCTCAAAAACCCGTCAAGAAACCTGTAAAAAACGGACCCAAAAACTCATCGACAGTTCGCCAAAAAAAGACCAAAAACGATTCTAAAATCTTGTCCGAAATTACTCTCAAAGTCTTTTATAAAACCAAGCCCAAAACGAGTGCAAAAAAGCATTACAAATGTGTCAGAAAATTGTTGAAAAACTAAAACACTACCAAAATCGCGTCGAAAAACCCGTCAAAAAACGGACCCAAAACGCATTGACAATTCGTCAAAAAAAGCCTAAAAAATGTTGTCCGAAAATACTTTAAAGTATTTTCTAAAACCAAATCCAAAACGAGCCCAAAAAAGCATTAAAAATGTGTCAGAAAATTGTTGAAAAACTCTTCCCAAAACACTTCAAAAATCATGCCCAAAAATCCGTAAAAAAACAAGTTAAAATTCCAACCATAAACGCGTCCGAAATTCGTCAAAAAAATTCGCTAAAAGCGCTCTTAAACCATCGGCCAAGGCCCCATGGAAAACGATTCCAAAAACGGTTCTAAAACGCATAGAAAAATCGGAACCAAAAAAGTGGAAGTGGCTCAAGCTCTGACACTCCAAAAAAAAAGCATGTTCGTCTTCACCCACGAAACCCAAAACCGGCCCTATCCGACCGAGCTAAACGTATTCCATTTCAAAAGAACCAACTCCTACCTTAATCACTTCCGGGTATATCCAAAAGAGACCCAAAACCCAATCAAGAGTGTGAAAAATGATCTCCATTTGAGCCGTGCCTTCGCTGCTCGCCTGCTCCATCCAGCGGCATCGCATCGATTGGCATATGCACAACACAACTCCTTGCCAAAGAACCGCTAAAATAAAACGTGGTAATTAAAACGAAAACGAAAATCAACAGTGACAAATACGTCGCATCCAGCATCGGGTTCGGGTAACAGGACGTATAATGTATACCAGGGACGAAGAACAACAGCTCTGTGAAATCTTGGAACAAAATTGACCCTTGTTAATTATCAATCAATTGCTAATTACCGATAGTAACGCGATTGTCGTCCCATCATGTCTCTCCCGGCTGCCTGCACAGCCCACTCCAACTCCTCCCCATTTAATCTTGACAATCGGGATCGTACCGCGATATACTGTCCGCCAAACACACAGAGACAAGCGATATGCTACGCTTTTCGGAGATCCAAAAGCTACCGGTACACACTGCCTACGATGCGACGCCGACGATGGGCCGAGATAAATCCACACAACAGCCACTGCACCGAAGGCCAGCAGCAGTGTGTATACATACACACAATCACATGGCATATGGATAAAGGAAGAAATCGCGGGAGCCTGTCGTATCGGAACAACACTAACCGCACCTGCAGCTGGAAATTTTGCGATTTGTCCATCTTTCCTCTCTCAGTTCAAAATAATTAGTGGAGAAGTCCTTCTTAATTAGCTTGACGAGCGCCATATATGTCGCATATAGGTACGCCATCAGGTAGATTGGGAGCGACCGACGACGTCGACGACGAGTTCGATATTTTGTTGGTAGGGCACTTCTTGCGAAGTCCTTCGGAAATGAGGATGATGGTGATGGGCACACCACCGCATGCCAATTCTCGTATTTTGATTACCGGTGTCATTGGGAAGCAAATGGGTTGGGCTGGGTCCACGAAACCACTGGATGAGTTTGGCCCGCGATGACAGTGACGACAGTGCGGACGGCCGGCGCGGCGGAGCGCTCCCAGGATGTACGCCTCATGTCGATTGTCACAAGAAATGCGTATTTCTACAGATTCCATTGGCTTTGTGTCAGATGTCAGTTCGATTGTCCTGAGTACTAGATGTCAGATGTCAATTCAATTGTTCTAGAGAGCACTACCCAGCAGATAGATTGGGGCAAGGACGGCTTGGATAATGGCTGGCATCGCTTGGATGCGGATTGCGGTGGACTTTGAAGAATATGCAAACGATAAAGTTCCATTGAGGAAGTATAGGTACGCTGCCTGTAATGAGACGGGACTATGTTTGACGTGCAAATAGATTGTTCTTATTTATTCACTACCACTTTCTGTTGGGGTAGATGCCTATTTGGAATGGGCATCCATACCACATGTGTCCTTTAGATGAATGAGCCGATTCAATTAGGGTTTCTGTGAAGATTCTGACATTCGATCACCACAAGCTACCTTTTAGTGCTGATAGAGGCCGAAATACCGCAACAGTGATCGAGTGAGCGATATATATATATTGGGTTGACAGCAAATGCTTAAAATTGTACTAAACTTCTACAAGGAAAACTCTACTACATTCAATTTAGGTAATTGTCAGATGTGAACATTTTAGAACTCAGAAATTTGTAAACGCGTTTTGATTAGAATGACACTGCTTGAATGCCAAAGAGTACGGAAACGCCCAGAAAATTCACAAATAACACTCTAAGGACTTTGGGCAAAGTTTCTAACCTCAAAATCATTCGTTTTGTGTGTGTTTTAAATGCTGTATCGAATGGGAGGGACCTACAAATTGATGCCGGGTCCGAACGGCTTAATTAAAAGGCTTTCTCGGAACTGTTATCTTCTCGAAAGTGTGTCAGACGTTTTCAAGAGGTGGCGCAGTGGAAAAAGAAAAAAGTGTTGTTTTCTTTCCGCGGATCGAACCTGAGATACCTCGCTCAGTAAGAAAGAATACTGACCACTGAGCCACTGTACTGAGAGTCAAAAAATCCATCCAAAATGGCATCGAAAAGAGCTTTAAATATGAATCCAAAAACGAACCTAAAATGCATCTGAAAGAACTTCAATATCAGGTTCAAAAAAACACTGAAAAACACGTCCAAAGAAGTTTAAAATTTCTTCCAAAAAGGGTCAAACATTAATCCGATACCACCATCAAAAACGCTTCCAAAAACGTGTCAGAAAACCAAGTCCCAGAGAGCTTTAGAAACGTTTAAAACGCGTCGTTAAGCTAGTCAAAAAACGCAACCAAAAGCGCTTCAATAGTAAAAAAAAAGCGCTAAAAAAACTCGTCGAAAGAACTTTAAAATTTCATTCAAAAAGAGTCAAAAATTAGTCCGAAAACGCTACCAAAAACCTGTCAAAAACGCTTCCCAAAACGGATCAAAAAACCAAGACCAAGGTAGCTTTAAAAACGTATAAAACGCAAAATAAACTTAGTCCAAAAACGCAGTCAAAAGTGCTTCAACAAGGAATACAAAAAGCGTTAATAAAAAAAATCGTCCAAAGAGCCCTAAAATTTCTTCCAAAAAGAGTTTTCCAAATTTATCAAAAACACGTTCAAAAATCCGTCAAAAACGCTTTTAATAAAAGCAGCAAAAAACCAATTTTAAAAAAGATTGCTTCAAAAACGTTAAAGACGCGTCATAAATCGAGCTTAAAAACACATCTAAAAGAGTTTTGATAATAAAGGGTCAAAGAAAGCATTGAAAAACTCGTCCAAAACAGCATTCAAAGAGCTTCAAAAGCGCTTAAAAAAAGCATAAAAAAATAAATTAAAAAACATACCAACAATGCATCTGAAAACGCGACAAGGAATGAGCTTAAAAACCCTAAAAAAGCTCCAAAAACGCGTTCAAGATCGGTTCAAAAAGCACAACCAAAAAGAAGCTCAAAGACGCATTAGCTGTAGGTACGTTTGTACATTAAATTTAAATACAGACATGCAACCCTTCCATAGCGTAGGTTACCCTCATATCATGTTTGAAAACATTCTCCCTATTGTTACACTCTACCTCTAAAATTAGAAGAACTTTTGATGACGCCTTTCGCCACTATAAATCACCATACAAATCGTTTCAACTAAATGAAAAATACCCACAGAGATCCTCAGCATCTCATCCAGGATATCCTCTACAAACTCCCATAACATGTTGACAACATTACGGAAGGGAGAAAAGAAAGCACCACAGAAATTCAAATTCTGTCACTCATCGCGCATAAATCCAGGACATTCAAGTGGACCGTCCCTTTTTGGCGCTACATTCAGATTAGCCCATTCAATCTCGCACATCGCATTTGAGTTTCACCCTTTTTTCACAACTACTCTGCATCGTGGGTGTATTTTAGCATATCCTGAAGATCTATCTCGCCGACACAAATGAATTGTGAAATTGACTCGGGAATCGGGATTTGCATTTGTGTAGTGGCACACGGTTGACTGGCTATTTGACGCGATGACGGCATTGTCGGAATGGGGACTATGAGTGTCTGCTCTTGATGCAGATATCCGTGCGGATGTGTCCGCCCACAAAACCGGAGATATATTTTTAATTTCCGTTCCTCGGGTGGCGACGTTGGCGGCGAACAGGCCCATTGGAATCTGAGCCAACTATTCATGCAGTATACATAGTGGATTGACAATGTTTTCATTTGTGACTGGGAATGGGGAGAAAGGGATTTTCTTTTTCTTAAACGGGTGGGAGTTGGAGAGGAAGAGCTGCACAATGATACCCTTGATTTAAGTTTGTGATTGACTATTTCTTGAAAATTGCGAGCATGAATATGGGATGACCTAGACCTCAACTCTCAAGTAAGCCCGGTCCCATTAACCAAGGACCTCCGATTTTTCGCTTCAAATTCGTTTACGTGGTTTTCTTCTTCATCTACTGTGTAGAGCCTCTTGCTTAGGATTGAAGAAGCCTTTGCGTCTATGACTACTGGCCGCTTCCATCTCCATCGCCCAAAACTCAGTCTTATGACTCTGGGTCGAGCTCGTAGTTAAATCTTTATCTTCAAATGTCAAAGTGTCAATAGAAATGGGACTGTAAATCACTTGAATAATGTTGCCTTCAATGCGGCCATTGATATCTCCATCTGTCTTCGCTAGGGTCCATGCCATAGGGAACGACTTGTCATTTATAGAATGACTTCCCTTAGTGTTTCGAGCAATTCAGCAAGGCCTATGGAGACTTGAAGGCACAGCCTTTTCCTGCCACCTCATTGCAATGGGTAGCGTAGGCTATAAAACATGGGTGAAACTTACGAACTTCGAAGCTTGGGTACTCGGAGTTATAACTTGTAACTAAGTAGTCCGCTCTTCGAAAAATGATAGATTTTGTAAGTGAAACTTTCTGGTAAATTTAAAAAGAGGTTTCTTAATGTGAATGCAGAAGTTATACAAAACGATCGGCTTTTAGCTGTCGTAGCAAATTGCAAAACTTCTCAGTTTGCACTTCAACTCTTTTGTTTTAAGAAAAACACGATCGCTGTTGTTGCGCTATACGCCGCTTACCTCGGTATACTTTTACTACTCTGCCCAACTGCCAGGCTGAACAGTGAACACATCTCATTGGGCTCGATAACAATGACTATGGCGTCTACCTCAACTGGTCTCGTGGTCGTGAACCATTTCGACCGCCTCGTGATAACTGGGCCGACAAATATTGAGATCGGCGACTGTAGAGTTTGCTGAATGAATCTCTCTCCGAGAAGTTTCCGGCGGCCGTAACATCTCTGTCATCTTCCCCGAACAGCATTGAGTTCGGTGTTCGCGGTTTGGGGTCTTCGGGATCGACTGGGATATGGGTTAGAGGACGGCGGTTTATTTGTCCTTGGGCTTCCAACAAGGCATTTTGAAGTACATATTCACGTGCAGTAATCCCTCGGAGTACAAAGTTGCAGCTATTCTTAAGGCGGCTCTCCCACTGAGGCAACAAGCAATAAACAATAAGCAACTAGCAATAAACAATAAGCAATACGCAACTTTTATTTTAACCTATTCTCACATTGAAGCAGCAGTGTTGCCAGAAATTTCTAGCTCTCATGTCATCCGACGACTCCGATAATACGATTTTGCACACCTCGTTAACGAATTTAATAAATTTAACATCATGGTGGAAATATTTGCGCAAAGGAACTCGGAGCACACCCCACCCTATTTCAAAATTATTAAAACGTAGTAACCAGGCACAGAATTTTTTACCGACTACTCGCAAATATTGATACTACGACGCGATATATATATCGCCTTTCAACATGCGCTGTGTATCGCCAGCAATAAGGTTGCCGCAATCAGCAACAGATTAAGATGTCCAGTAAGGCCACTTCTGTAATTGCGTAGATTTCAGCCGAAAGCCGACAACTATATCTTTTTCAACACATTACTTTAGACCTTGGTTTCCCAAACTCTCTAAGCAGGTTTTTGTAAAATAGAAACCTTACATTCGCTTTCGCTTGCACCTCCATTTTGTTTGGTTTCACTTCAAAAACGAAAAAACTTTTCGTTTCCTGCATAGGAAAAATAGACGATAACTATTTTATTGACGTTTTCGTTTTTTTCCAAGCGATTGAAATGGCATACAAAGGATTTCTTTTTGAATACTTTTCCATTACTGAAGAACAGTTTTGCAGTCCTAAGTAGGTATTGTGACGTGACGGAGTTCGGTAAAAACGAAAGACACTTTCGCATTTAAAAAAAACGAAGAAAATCAAGCGAAATCTAATATTTGCTTCGTTTTTCTATTCGCAAATGTTAAAGTTTTAGGATAGTTTTCATAGTTCGAGCAGCTTTTTAAACGGTAAGCCTTCAATGGGTATACCGTATACCTACCTCTTGCTTCTCTGGGTCTATTTTAGAATAATAGTCAATGCTCCGGTGCACGAAACTTAAATTGCAGTGCTTTTTTAAAGTTTGTTAATGTTGGGAAGTACAAAACGAAATAAGTTAGATATATGAAGCAAATTTTCGCTTTCGCTTGAATTTTTCGTTTTTGAAATGCGAAAGGAATTTTCGTTTCGTTTTTTTACGAAAGCCCTATAAAAGCAGCTCGTTTATAGTTTGCCATCAGCTAAAGCGATGGAAAATTGTTGTGTGTATCCCTTAAAGCTACTACCAATGTCCTTGTGCGATATTAAGGAAAAATATTTCATCAACACTCATCTTAAGGACAAAACTACTTCCGCTAGAGCACCTCGTCTTTAGGTCGTCGAAGAGATCCACGCAGTTTGTCCCATTTTCCCTGTCTTTGTCTAAACCCGACTCCCATTCTTCATAGATTTCCTAACCACCGCCAACTCAGTGGTAGCCAAAATTAACCTTCAAAACCGAATTACCAACTTCCTGCAATTCAACAAGTTTCCATCCCTTTGCATTGGCAAACAACGTCAGATGTCCTGGCCGTGTATGCCGTCAATAACCCCATGTGTCAATTTTAATCGCACCAACTCGCATATCTGTACACTCACACACATGAAATTGTGCAAAGCGCAAATTTATTCCAATTAAATCGCCAAACAAATGGTCACTTGGTCGCTAATGATACCAAACTAATCGACCGATTCTGTTAATGGGACTGCCCGAGAGGATACGTATAGGGAGACGCATCCGCCGAGAGATATTCGCCTACTTAATTTCGAAAGTTGACTAAAATAATGAAGAGCGCAACAACCACGCCAAGTGCTTCAGCCAGAGAGAAAAGAACAACAAAGGCTCTAGCACCGCAGAGGAATATACTGCGCGCCAAGCAACACCAGACGAAGGACCCCAGTAATCAGGAGCGGCGGCGTATGCATTCCTTTTAACACGGCGCATAAATATTCGATATTATGTCGTGTATCTAAATGCGGATTGAATGCGTATAATTGCCCGCGACCACTTTAGGCATCGTGCACAACTAGACTCATTTGACACTCGGATATTAATCTTAGTCCCGCACAGCGCATAGTACACGCGCTCTACATCGTGCCAATTGGGCATGGGCCTGGGCTTGGACTTGGACTTGGGTTTGGGCTCGTGCATGCACCCAGTCCTGGCAATAATGCTAGAAGCGAATCGAATCGATTGCAACTACCGAGCGGGTTTGTTGTCTTAGCCAAATGGAAATCCAATTGCTGGGGCTCCTTAAATGATGCCGGCTACGACGACGACAACGCCGACGACGACGACTATACGACGATGATGAGGATGACGGGAACGCTGATGATGATGATGATGATGCGAATGGCGCGGTGATGGTGATTGTGATGAGGACAACGCGGCGATGCCAATGGAAAGGCAGGCTATACAACTACGGCTCGTCTCCTTTCGCTATAATATAACTGGCAACATGAAAGAAACATTGCAGGCAATTAACGCAATGTAATAAATTAATCAGAATGGCATCGCATTTGGTTCGAGGGGCAGTGGGGCTGCGCGCCAGTCCCTTCGATCGCTGCACTCTGCGATCATTCGATTTGCGCCGATCTGTGCGGAATTTTTATAATTTATTTGGCTAATTTGAGCCAATCGACATGAGATCTTGTTTATTAAACGTTGCGCAAATTCTACATGAAAACGCGTTCCAGCGCCTCGCTTGGGCTGCGTGAGAGTGGCGCGCGAGGGACGCGCTGCTGCTGCTCGCAAATGATGCGATTAAGTTGGCTTTTAGGCTCGATCCGAAGATTTATGACCGTGTCCTGGTGGGAAGGAAATAGATAGATTGTTGGAGGTTTTAATTACCGCCTCTTGGCAGTGTTAAAGGGGATTGTTCGGGATAATGAGTGTCACCGGGTGTCATGTGATACATGTGGAATGGCCTGAGTGCGGATTGGTTCGGTTCGGTACTTGGAAGTGTTTTAATGCGGTTGTAACTGGTCGGGGATACAAGTGTTGTGGTGCGGGGAATGCTTTTAATTTTTCAATGCGTTTCACCGTGATAATTAAAAGATATTTCATATATCCACTGAGAGGTTGTCTGCGAGTGTCTGGGGCGCATACAAAGTTGTGAGTTGTTGTGAGTAATGGTATCTGGTTGGTTTTCCAGACTGGATTCACTTTTCTTGTGGGATGATGAGTGCCGTCTCCCATCTGACATTTATTTTTATCTAGGTTGGACATATCGTTCCGCTCCAACAGAAGAAACGACATACAGTGTTTGTGTGGAGTGCATGTGCTGTCGATTTCCAACTTTTGGGCGCTTGTTAATTTTATTTGAATACCATTTAGATGGAAAGGACTGAATGATGGAAGGCAGGATGAAACAAGCAACAATTTTCACGACTCTTGCACACGTTAAGGACATTATGCGTTAGCCTACATGTAGGCCCCCATAGCTTTGCCCTCGGCACAAATTACATCGATCAATCTTCTATAAAAGGTCTACATGTGGCTTCCAAAGACATTGAAAACTATTGTAAATTTACATTAAGAGTTGGGGCCTTTCTTATCTTTCTATACGGCTAATTGAAGTCAGCAGGACATAAACTACGTTCCAAGGTGCAAATATCGCTAATATGACAGTGGTATATCGGAGTCATAATCCTCTCTGATGTTGTGTAATACATGTCTAAGAAAGGCCAACATTGGCAGAGGGCAAGCATTTCTCAAAGAACTTTGGTGTCAAAATTCGATTAGGTATATGCACGATTGCAATATTGGCATCACGAATTTGTAGTTTATACTCGGGTCAGAAAATTAAATTTTTCATTTCCTGGTAAAAATTTTGAATTTGTTCGTTAGCTTTAGACATAGAAATTAAGGGCTGGTGTAGAGAGTTCCTCACTTTCTTTCTTGGTGGATGGCCCGGAGCTCCTTTTTGGGCCTTGGGACTTGAGAACTAAGGAATCTTTAGAATTGAATATGCCAAAGATCTAGTTAGTGATATAGAGAGCACCTACTCCGTTTGACGCAGTAGACCTACCTTAGCCCGAGTCTTTCAATTAACGCTCCGAAACAGATTTAAGCCCTTTTATAAAAACAGAACAGAGCAGGTCGTGATCTGGCATATCGCATATGGAGCAGGCGGAAATCAACACATCTCTGCCGGCTGAATAAATGTGCGCCTCAGACCGAGGTAACATTGACTTTGGTAAGTAGGCAAGCAGGGGCCTGTACCACAAGACTACAATTTAATTACAATGCCGATTTAACGAGTGACTATTATTACTGTATCACAAAAGAAAAACGCTTCACTTCTTATATACGTAAACTTCCTTTTAAAAAGAAGTATGCAGCCGGATTGAAAAAGCTGGGTTTCGTGGCCTTATTTTTGAATGGTTTAAATCTTACCTTAATAATAGGTCACAAAGAGTGAAGAATGATGACACCAGGAGCGATGTAACGTTTCTAAATATTGAAGTACCTCAGGGTTCTGTTTTGGGACTATATAATTTATATTAGGTTAGGTTAGGTTGAAGTGGCTGTCGGCTAGCCGACACACTTAGACCATTATCACCATTATAAGGTCCCTTGTGATACCACATGAATCTACGTGTTTACCCTTCCTACTCGTTCAACCAGTTGTAACTTCTGATGAAGCGTTGGAGATGTCGAATATCAGTGTTTTTTAGATCGTTTAGATCGCTGTTGTAGAAAGCTCCCAAATGGAGTTTACGTCTTTGTGAGAGAGCCGGACAAGTGCAGAGAAGATAGAGAACAGTCTCCTCTTCCTCCTCGTCAAGGCAGCTTCTGCAGAAGTCATTTGAAAGCACGACAGTCTTGTAGCATGCCTACCTATAAGACAGTGTCCTGTGATGTAGCGCTAATGTGCTTCCTATTGAGGGAGATCAAATATCTAGAAGGTTTTAGATCCAGCTTTGGCCAGATCTGCTCTGTCGTTAGACAAGTCGAGCCGGTTGTCCACCTAAGAAATGTACTTTCGGTAGCATCCAGCTTTATTATAAGTTTACAAGAAGCAATTGGAATACCTACAGAATACCTAGTTAGGCAGTTTAGTTCCGTGTTTCGGCGAGTTCATCAGCCTTGCAGTTACCTGTGATGTCTCTATTTCTCGGCCCAGCCATCTCTCTGGGAGACGAATGACAGTCTTGGGTTGTTTGTAGAGACTGACTCCAGGCACTTGATAGCAGCTTGACTATCCGAAAAAAGATAACACTTCTTTTATGAGAGCCTAAGATTAAGTCTGTCGGAGAAGACACCGCCACCAACACCGTCCACAGTTTTCGAACAATCTGTGAAAAAAATGGATTGCTAATTTATATTAACTCCTTATTTATTTTTCCTTTTAAGAGATTTCTGACAGCTTTTGCGAATGATGTGGATTTTGATTATGGCCAAATTGAATAAACACAATTTTTGTTTTTGAGCTGGTTATCAATTTATCAAAAACAAAAATTGTGTTTATTCAATTTGGGAAGAAAAACAATTCTAAAGCTGATGTCCACTTTCATGCAGCTGATTACCTTAGGTTTCAACTATCTTATTGCACTTGCAATCCAAGTCGGCCTTCTTGTTATTTTGATAGTAGTCTAACAATAAATGTTTTAAGATTAAAAGTGTTACTGAGTTCAAGTACTTGGGCCTTACAATTGACTCAAGGATGAGATTCGATATACAAACGGATAATTTGAGAAACTATTCTTAAGGCATTTTTACACTCTGCAAAGGACTTGTTGTAATAAACTTGCTAAAAATGAATTTTTTTCATTAAAAATTACAGTTTGGTATTACCTGCGATGCTGCCTCCCCAGCTTATTTAAATAAAATTCAGCCTCTTTTGTCAATTCAGAAGCATACCCCGCTTGCACCCTAGTTTTCCATTGTTCATGGATATGAGGGTCTTTCCAGTGCGTCATTTGTACTGCGACAAAGTGCTTAAAATATTCTTTATGAGATCAGGAAATCTAAATTTTATACTCATTAACAATTTTTTTATAGTTTACGAGTTAATTCATAAAATCAAATATCCACACCTTCTTTTCGTACAACCGCGTTTTTAAATTTTTTTTGTTGTTTAATGCCGTTTATTTAAACAAATTCCACTTTTGTTAAACAGGTTAAAAATTGTCGTTTTTTGCTATGATCTTAAAAATATACAGCCTTATTTATAAACTCAGCGTAGGGTCTCAAATTTACTCACCCTCTAAAATGTCCTTAGGCAGAAAAACGTAATTTATAAACAAAAAGAACGTTGCCTTGAGGCTGAGTCTTTAAACGCAAAAATTTGAGTTAAGAAGTTGCGTAAAGCTTACATTTAAATTTTTTTAATGTAATTTTTGTCTATTTTTTTCTTCCAAGTCTCCTGTTTTAATTTGGAAGTATTTGTTTTAAATAATTGCTATTTTCTCCTCTATCAATTGTCTTAGCAAGATCTGTTAGCAGGAAACACACAATTCATTTTATATAACAAACCTATATATTATATTAAACAAACAACAATTTATGCTTTATCTGTGAAATACTAATTTTCAGATCGTTTTTATTTATTTTTGCTGTCAATCATATTCTCTATTTGAACTATATTTTTATTTGCAAAATTTCTGTCAAGAACTGCTGGTGTAGGTTTCATTAGTAAAAATTAATAGTTTAAGTGTTTTTTGTAATATTTTATCGAAATTCTTACCTTTTGAGACACAAATCTTCAATGATCAGTTAAATAATAAAAGTGGATTTAAAGAAAAAGTTTTAATCAAAATTAAGTAATTTATTTTGAAAACAAATTCCATAATTGATTATCTTTATTTTGATACCAATTAAAGCCAATATTGTTTGATTAATCGTCTTAAAATCTAAAACCAAAATTTTCAATGATGCATTTCAATGATAGCTATAACTGCGGCCTAAGTGGCATCTCTATTTTTTTTTTTTTTATAAATAGATTTGTCACTATTATTTCTTTTAGTCCTCATATATATTATAACTTAAAATAATTTTGTAAATTTTAAAAAAATAATAAAATAAATATAAATTAAATAAAACAAATAATTTGTGAAACTGAGGAAATTTAAAACTTCCTATTTGTTAACACTTGTGGTAGGAAAACCATTGCTAATTGATAAAATTCTCCTGTTGTAAAAGACTTGCAGTTTTGTGTTGAAGAAGAAAATAAAAAGGCTGTCTTTTTTTCCACACAGCGACCCTGCCTCGAAATTTTTTAGTGCTAATGGTAAGTCAAACAATGCGAGCGAGCTTTTCAAAGGATCCAAAAGGATGACGGCTGTCTATCATTCAAATATTTATATAATAAATACCTCAACTCATTCACACCTCTGATAGAAAAGTTCTTCACCCGTGCATCACAAGACCAGCCAAGCATTACATCCATGATCCATCAATCGAGTCTTTAGAAAGTGTGCCACCCAACTGCTGGTTTCCAATTAAAAACGGACAGTCCGTAACTCGCAGCTGACCACTGTGACTGATGCCCATCTCTAAATAACAGTATCTTCGCCTTTGTATCTGGCGCTGACCGCTCTAAGCCACCTGCAAGATCATATTCGCAATTGGCCTTCCACAAACTAACGACGTCGCTGGCAACTTCTGGGGACCGCCCGTAAATCCTCATTAAATCCTTTCCAAAACGGTCACATTTGCACAATTTATTGCCGCAATAACAATATTAAAGTCACATTTCAATCACATGCAAAGTGCGCACACGATTCACAGATGAAAATTTATGAAAACCTCCGAATCATGTAATAAATTTATTTAGCAATCCGGCCGTCTGCAGCATGCCCACCTCTTAGACGCGATGCACAGCTTTGCCTATCCTCTGATGCTCGAGTCTATATGGTCAGAAGGAACGGATCGCGAAATGAATTCCAATTCCGCGAATGCGACTGTGCGCACATCTCTCGCGCTGATGCCCCCCGTTCGCGTTCGAGATGTGCGATGCTGAATGCTGATCTTCGCAGATCCGAGAGCGGAGACTGGGCGAAACTTGAAAGGAAGCGCCGCTCTCGCTTTCTATGCGCAGAAGCTGCGAACATCCTTAAAATCGATCGATGTACGATATGAATGTTGTACCGGCCGCCCGAGTGAATTTATGTTTTTCGGGTTCCGTTTGCGGCTGCCTGTTTGTGTCGTTTTGGTCCTTTGCCACAGATCGATCTCACTCTCGGCTGTGTCGTTCGTCGTTCCCGTCTGTCTAGACCTAATTTGCATGCCACGACGTTGTTTGCGGTAGCATTTTTCGGATTTTACGCACTGATTCCACGAAAATTTGGCGTTTGCTCCTTAATAATGATGAGGCGGAGAAAATAGGCTGCGCCGCGCCGAAAATGTCCACTCAATCCGAGGGGCAGTGGCATTTGAATATTTCCACGGAAAGCAGCGACCGCTGCGACCAAAAGGAGTTGTAACTCGCGCAATTGCCAAACGCGAAATTCAATCATAAAAGTGGGGGTTCCTTGATCCCATACATGCACATACAGTCGAATGGAGCTCGATTGTGCTAGGATGACGAACAAAAAACCCAAGGACTATTGTATGCAAATGCCAATGAAATTACTTTGGAACGCGCGCAGGGTATATGCAAAGCCTTTGACGGCGAAAAGTTGATATGCAAATAAATTTTCAGCTTTGGTGGATTTATATCTTTCTCTCTGTTACCAGGATAGGCGAGTTGCAGCGAGTTTTGCCTTGCAAATGGCTTTAGGGTAACAAATTCAATGGTCGAGTATAGTTTGTATTTGCCCATAGGAAGCTCATGTGACGGAATCAAATGAATGCTAGGAAGACATGAGATGTTGTGGTTTATCAAGCTAAGGAAGCACTCTTGTAAATAATTCCGAAAGACTGATTGATGTCTTGAGATTCATATTTTCGACCCCTAAGCAGAGTAAGGTCAGCAGTTCAAGTTGGACTGACTGACATGTGGGCTGAGGATATGGAAAAACCATCTCTGCAGACTGTTAACCGGTGAAGATGACAAAACGAACCTTTCGACCTGGTCGGTGAAAGCCAAGACTTCCTCCGTCCACCTAACCAAAATGAAGTTATAGGATAGCAATATCCAAGATGAAGTCAAACAAGGCTGCTGCCGAACTTTTTCAAGGCAGCAGGAAATGGCTTGGAAGAGAGCATACACCAACTCGTCTCCGAGATTTGGTCAGAGGAAGGTATGCCTGATGAATAGATCCTTGGCATTGTTTGTCCGATCTATATAAAAGGAGACCCTCTAAACTGCACCAACTATTGTCAACGAACTGATTGGACGCCATCAGTGCGATTCTAGGTCCGGTAAGTCCACACCCGACCAAATATCCACCTGTTTATCGATTTTAAGGGCACATATGACAGCATTCATTTAGAGACGAGCTGTATACAGAACCATGTCAAGTTTTAGCATCAATGTCAAACTTGTCTGATTGTGCAAAATGACGATGGGGAACGCTCGCTGCTCCATAAAAGTTGCAAACAATCTCACCAAGACATTTGATGCCAAAAAAGTATTTAAATATGTAAGGCGATGCGTATTCATGCAGTGGCGTGGCGTCCATATAACCCGATTCCTACCGACTTCCCTTTTTAAATATCCACCAGTCAGCTCTCACTGGATAGTTGATTTTAAGAGAACATTTGCTTTTGTCTGAGCACTGTGATTGACACCTCTTTATTCAACACCCACTTGGTTTTGTAGAAAATAAAGCTCTTTTCTTTGAGTTGTTCGATTTTTTTCTACTTCTTGTTTTGTCATTTGGTGGATAATATCGAAGCCACTTTTACTGTGCCTTAAGCTCATTGCTAGTTTTAAATATTAATGACTTGAATTATAAAAAATGTGGCTTCGATTGATTTGTTTGCTTAGTTGATGTGAAAAACAAATGCACCCCATATAATTTTGTGTCAAGGTACACAGATGTAAGGTTTTTTACATTTGTTTGCAATTAATTATGCTTCGACTTCTCATTTTAAAATCTTCACGCCACGCCACTGTCATGTGATTTTTTCACCACCATTCTTGAAAAAATTGTTCGAAACTCGCAAGCCAACAACAGAGACACAATTTTCCAAAAGGCTGTGCAACTGTCACTTGTAAGTATCAGTACAGAAGCGGAAAAAATGGATTTTTTTTTGGTAACCAGAAGGTACCCAAAACATCGAAAAATTGGGCAGAACGTCACTGTAGACTTTTCTACCTCGACTCCGCTGTATTAACTCTGTAAATGACATCACACCGAAGACCTACACAATTGCCAATCGCTGTTACTTCGGCCTTGTGGAGAAGCACTTATAACTTCTTATATACCCTCATCATCCCAGTCCTGCTCCTTGCTGAAGCATGGACGCTATCAAAGGCGGATGAAGATCTCCTTGGTTGTTTCGAACGCAAAATTCTTCGAGTAACTTTCGGTCCCGCTTACGTTGACGGGCTTTGGAGGAGGAAATTTAAAAGCTGCACAGCGACATCGACCTGGTCAAAAAATACGCCGAAGATGGCTGATGGGACACGTAAAGCGAACAATTTCAAATTGGAGGGACTGGTTGGTTGATGGTTGATTAAGTGGCTGGAAATTCCCTGTTACCTGACAAGGGAAGAAACACGAATAACGTATGAGCGCCGTTTTGAAACCACAACTAGTGGAACCAGGGCCCCAGCGGAGGGAAAACTTTCTCCGCATGAGACATGAGACACGCACAGAGCAGATCCACGTCTGGCAAGTTCACCGGCTCTTTCATTCCCCTCTGTATTCATGTGGCCGGCAAACCCAGACGAGAGTGATGTCAAACCGATGACACACGCTGGTCAGTATCATCCTGCAATCCACAACAAGATTGGATATTGACTTGGTTGAAATGATGGCCTTAATCAAAGCCAGACTGGCGGCGAAGATACCTATTTTACTTCTGGGTGTCTCTATGTTAAAAAGCAGTCTAAAAACCTCCTTAATTGCCAGTACTTCTGCTTGGAAGATACCGGATGCATTGGGGAGTCGGAAAGATTTGAAGATGTCTAATTCTGTTGAGAGAATGCCCGCTCCCACTACACAGCTCATTTTAGAACCATCTGTGAAGATGTGTATGTCGAAATCGTTAACGACCGCGTTTTCCTCCCATTCTGATCTAGAGGGTAATCTAACCGGAGGGACTACGCAGCAGAGTAAGACCGCGTAAGTAAAAAGAAGGGGACCTCAATCAACTTGATGTGCGCAACTCAAGGCAGTTAGCAAGAGATCGCGCAGGTCCACTCCGGACTATAGCGCCACCTATTTAAGTAAGCAGTAAGACATGTTAGCTTTTAAAAAAAACTTTTATATAAAACTATAATCTTTTAGGTAAGCCCGACCCTGTTTGCCAATTTTGAAGAACATTTCTATATGAAACAAAAGAGTAGCGTATACTCCGCATGCCATTTGAAATTATCAGTCACTTCTCGGAAGACTCTTGATATTGGCAAGGACCGTCCATTTGACGCAAATTTTTAGAGCACAAACTTGAAGAAAGATTTTATATACTGCTCGAATTTCTATCTTAAATTCTTAACGAAAGAACGTATCGTATCTATCAGTCGTGACATTTTACAATGCAACTGTGACAACCACAGTCAATTTTGTGTATTATATTTTTTAAATTTCTGACGAAAGTGAAGATATTTCAGTCAGAAAAACAAACTGGGTAAAGCTGGGTCCGCCACATGGAAATTTCGTCAAACAGAGTACATGGGGCTTAATTGCTATTTAATTTTTTCCAATCTCATAAGACGTTTGTCCACAATCGCCATTTTAGTGATTTTTATAACTGCCAGTTCGCAGTAAAACTCTTTTGTTTTTCAAGAAAAAGTCAAAAAGTTATGAAAAATTTCGAATTAACTACGCCGAATATCTCAAAAGAAGTGTATATTTGTAGGCTACTCCTCCACATTAAATAAAATATTTTGTTGCTCTTGTCTAAATCGTCCAAAAAAGGTAATCTGGAACTAACAAAACAAAAATTTTGAAGATCTGTTATTTCTCTGACCTTTTCACTCTACGAGCTGCGGTACCAATTTTAAAGAGATAGCAAATCAGAGGCTTAAGGCTGATTTTATGCATCTGGAGATCTATAGTTGCGGTTGTAAGTCTTTTAAAGAGCACAATTTAAACACGCGTGAAGGGAAGTTAAAAAAATCTGCGCTTAGAAATTACAGAGACTATCGCGTTCACTGTCAAAGCGCTAAAAAATGTTCTGACAAACATATGCAATGGAAAGGGGAGTACCTTTTGTGGCATCTAGCTTTGGACTACGCACCACTAGCACTGGGTTTCGAGTCCTTCTGATCCCTGCTGGCCTTGAGTTTATGCTTTCAATAGTTCGATGCCGTTCACTTCCCAAAACGCCAGCGGCTGTTTTTAATACTGCGAACTTGTTTAAAATCATAGTCGCCCAAACAGGATGCCCTCTGTCTAAAGAGTCATCCAATTTGCATTTGCCACTCTCCAACCTACTATACCTTCTCTTATATTTACACCTCCTCGTCGTCTCAGTGGTAATTAAGTCATTTCTGATTGACAGCACATCGAAGAGACATCGAACTTCAAGGCGAACAGACACGACGCTTGCTAACCTCATCATCGTCATCGTCACAACCATCCATCTCTCCGTGCACTGCATTCCATCATTCCTTCGCGCAATCATTCCCCAGTCGATCGTCCTTTCCCCAGCATCACATTCACCTGACAAATAAGGCGAAATGACGTGAGTCAATCAAAAAATCACTTAAGCCATCATCCGAGCAAGCTGACAAATGTAAATGTGACGCACGCAGGTCGTACAATCCACACGGGATAGCATCGACGACGCCGATGGACCTACATGTGACTTGAGGAATGTTCTGTTCCCGATTGATAGGGAATGAAATTACGCAAAAGTTATCGTGTACACGCGCAAATCCGGCTGTCGATTGTCCTATGTGGGTTTGATTTTTCAAAGCAAGGACTCTCACAATCTTGTCAGTTTCCTTTGAGTGACTTTGGCAATCCTCTATCAGCCAACGCAACAATAGATATGGCCACCATCGGGGTGACACAAATTGAATGCGACAGAGTCTCTGATGCCGTCTAAACATCAGGGATCCATCCATCCATCCATCTAACCGATGTCAACTTACACTTTTGGGGGACACCCATCCATCCGCATAATGCGGTACATCTAATCGATTCGAAAATCGCTCGTGGACCACTTTGGGAAGCCAAAGGTGGACGCCAGACAACAGACACTTTGATTGAGTCAAAGATGGGAATTTATTGGTGGCACTTGTAAAACGCGTGTGCCACTCACATCAGTGGTGGGAAGGAGATTGAATAAAAATCTGAAAGGCCAAAGGCCCCCATCACCAAGTCAAATTTTATGCTCAAATTATTCAAATTGAATTTTTCGGACAAGAAAATCCTTTTCGAAGCAATAAGTGTGCTCATATATAATGTGAAAAGGAAGGAAGGTGGTGTCGGTGTGGTGTATAGATAGAAGCTTTTGGTACCTGTCAGCGAGGGGATTCCAAAGGGATTTACCTTTAGGTGGGGAAACGTCATTCGTCGATTAGGCAGTATTACAGTATTTATGCATCAATTTGGGGAATTCGGCAGGCAGCTGAATGAGTGCATACAATTTTCAAAAGTCCAAATAGAATAAATGTGTAAAAGGGGTACCTTAACAAGGTTAGTAATGGAGACAGATGATGACATTCGCCTTGAATAACGACCAAGAGCCTTATCCACTAGTTATTTAAGCTGCATTGTCACTAGATTGGGTGAGGGATAATATAAGGGGTATATGATCGCCGTCAAACTTTGTCCGAGAAGAAGGCAATTCAGTCCTCGAATTAACCCATATCGATGGCATTATTTATTTATCGTTGCAAACTAGAACAGAGCTCTCATGACTTAAGGTAGTTTCAGGCAGTAATAGAAGTGGAGTTAAAGAAAGGCACCGCAAAAGAATTCTTCCCTTACTTTCTTATGCAAAAATCTGCAAAGATCTCTTGCGATTTTCGTAGAAGGTGCGAGATTAGCTGACTTAACTTTTTTACTTTAACTTTAACGTTTTAAATGTCATTGATCTATTGATCCAGTGGCTAGAGCCATGTATATTACTAATGAACTATAAGTTAACAGTGGTCTCTTGGCTACCCTACGCATATCTAGACATAGCTAGATTCAATCCCCTTAACTGAAACAGCAAATTAGGCACTCATTTATTAAATACATGCATCTGCTTCGTAAAACAGGACTGGAATGATGAGTGCATGAATTATACTCTTTTTCACAGCCTTTTTTGACGATTTTGTGTACTTTAGTTTTTTAACGTAGGTCTAGGTCAGATCAAAAGAGCTCTCGATCGTCCTTCCATCCAACATGAAGAGCTCCGCAGGAATTTCAAAACGGGACATGGGTTTAAGCCTAATATTAGCTCCTCTGTATAAATATTGGCACGTGCCTAAATAAGCAGATGGAAGATATCGACCTGGACTTTTTGGCTTCTTTCCAGGATCTGCCGTTGTGCGAATGTTTGATCGGTTTTCAATTTACCGGACTTAAAACTGGACTGCGGTAGGGGTCAATCAATTAGTTGGTAAATACCTTTAGGCGTTCAAAAAATGCAAACGACAAAATTGTTCTCAAGATACGAACCTGCATTGAGTCTATCTGCGTCCTCGGTCAGGGCCACCAATGAAGATTGGTACGAACACATTTGTGTATGGCACGGCTCCCCGGAATGCGGGTAGACGAAAAATATGCTCCCGAACGTATGTAGGAAATCAGCTGCATTCTAGCTGTCCCTCAGCAGAAAATACTGCAGACCCTTTCCTTCTGCGAAACATCTTAATATGCCTGGGTTTAAGTGACACCACTGTTTGCGACTCTTGTGGAAAGAGCGACGATACCTCGCATCACTTTCTGTGCTATTGTCCTGCTTTTGCTCGGATCAGGTGGCAGATTTTCGGTGCTGATATCGTGATCGTGAGTGCATTGTCAGTTTTAAAAAAAAAATCGAGAAAATTCCATGCGTCTGAGTGCTCCAGTTAAATTTTTCCTAACCTGCCAAAAAGAAATTGTGGGAAATTATGCCTATACAGTATACCTACACAGTTAGCGAAGTTCAAGACTTTTCCTTTTTTTGTGGATCGTACTAAGGTTCCATTCATGGGTGTAACATTCCTTCGACCTTATCTTAGAATACTGCTCTGGTGCTGCAACCTATTTCGACTTGTATAAAAATGTTGCTATCCTGACTTCCCGGAGTGAGATAAAACGAGGAGTAACAACGATTCTCGCTCGAGTTGGGTATTCCTTGATACTTTTTACCGTCGAAATGTTGGCAAATTTTGTCTTAAACTTGAGCCACTCTTCGGCAGCAGCTCTAGCTTTTTTTCAAATTACATTACTTACTCATTTTCAAACTTCTTTTAAGTGATTTCTACAGTCAGTTCTTTGTTATCCAGAAGCCAAGAATGTAGATATGTTAATTCTTTAATGGCAGGCGGAGGGAAGACTCCGAACTTCGCTCGTCTTCACCGTTTAGCAGACATGTTATACGGTAACAGAGCTTTCTAGCTATAACTCTATAGGTCTACATTCGGTTTTGATGATTTGACATCCCTATAGTAACAAACAGCCCTTCTCCTGTTATGTTATATCTTTCGTCCCTGCTGATTGTTAGAGCTCACGAGCCGATATCATCCCCTGCGCTACCTCCTGACCAAGTTGTTTTGCTGAAGGTGCTTGCCTGCCTATGGATGGGAATGTTTGTATGCATTTTTAATATTTTAAAATGACCGAAGACGGTTTTACCCTGATACTTAGGATCTAACTCAAATGTTTTGCAAGACAGCTCTTAAAAAGATTAGTAGCCATTAATTTTTCTCATCTTGAGCGCACATCAGACTGATGCTAGTGAATGTATAGTCTTGTTACAAATTGTCAAGGGCGTTCGCTCACATGTCGAAAGTTTAAGACTTCTTACCTCACTCACTCGAGTTTACCAAATCCGGACCCAAATTGAGGCTTTTCTCTGCTTTTCTTTGCCTACAGAGTTTAAGTGTTTTTCAAGGTTGTGCTATTCCATTTATTTACTACAATTTGTTCCCTAGGGATCGCGATGGGCCATTATAGCACCTAGTGCGGTATGAGGCATTACTTTCTCAACCCTTTTTACATAACCTAACATATACACCACATTAGTCAAAAAAAAAAATTACCCCGCGCTTGCATTAGAAGAAGAAGAAGAAAAAGAATAAGACTAATAACAACCTTAAGGGAAAACCATAATTAAATTGAATGAACGCGCTTGTCTCACATTCTGTGGATTTTCGTAAATTTTTGACACTAGCTTGAGCCCACAGAATCGTGTTATGGTTGCTCCTTTAAAATGTTGAGTAAATGTAGTCTAAAGAAAGCCCCTAACTTGTTCAGGTAGTTCTGAGTTGGGCGCCTCCCGTTGGTCAAAGAACTTTATATTATGCCCAAACTGTAACCGCACTGGCGTACTTTAACTCAAGCGACTTTTCTTCAACAAGCCAAGGCGCCATTTCGTCCTCTATATAGGGATGCTTTCCGCATTCAGGGCCTTCGATGTCCAGGCTTTAACAATTGACGTTGCCGGTTGAGGAATTATGCTGACTGCTTTGGGCATGATCGAAAAATTTAGAATGGCCTTTTAGTCATTCCTCTCAAGGCAGAGGTCTTTTTAAATTGATGCAGACCTTGACGCATCCCCACAAAACTCGTCAGTCTCTGCTGGATGACGATGGAGAACTCTCGCTGCTCCGTTAAGGTTGGTACCGATCTTACAGAAGTTCTTGATGTCAAAAAGGAATTTGACAAGGTCTCATGCGCTATCATGCGACTTCTTCAACATACTTGATAAAATTGGAAGAAAGTGGCACAAGTCAACTACAGTGGCACGATTTATTTATGTTTACGTTGATGGGTTTTTGAGAAGGAAATTCAACGACGGACTTTAGGAGCCTTACAGCGACATGGACCTCTTTAAAAAGCTGCGATTGGTTGCCTAAGATGGCTAGCACATTCGTGCACGAATAGAACTCGACCTCAATCAACTTGGAGTGCGCAACTGGAGGCATGTTGATTGAGGCCCAGGTTCGGCCCGAACTATAGCGCCATCTAATAAGTTAGTAAGAATAGCTTGACGCAGTTATAATGCAGTTATAAAAGGTATCACCATCCCATACGCCAGCTAGGTCAAATGGCTCGTAGTAAGCCTTGATAGAGACCTGCTTTGCTCAAGACATGTAGAGTCAAAAACCTAAAAACCTCGTCTGCCTATCGACAGTGCATGGGTTATTTTGCAAAATTATGTCAAAATCACCCAAAATGGTCGTTTGGGTCACGGCAATGATAGCCCAACTCACAAAGGTATGTATTTGCATCAGTTTATTGGTCTCGCCACTTTTGAAAGATTTGAAGGATCTGTTAGTGGCCTTCCCTAGTTACCTGGGTCTGCTCTGCATGCTCAGATGAATCGCTACTTTTCTTCTCGTGAGATATATCTATTCTACGAGCTACGGCCAGTCTACAAACGATGCAGTCCTTGCACTTACGGACGGGCTTTATAACCACCGCCCATTACAGGTATCTTCCTCAAAACGTAAATTAACAGGCAGCATTTTCTGTCAGTCTTTTGGGCAATTCTCATGGCCATGTGTTATGTGAAAACTGACGCAGAGGAAGTCGAACATGCATCTTTAGTGATCACACTTAAGGATCTAACTTGGTAGAAAGTCTTTCTTTGAATTCCATGTCACACTGACATCGCCGATGAACTTGGCTCAGAGCACCCAATCTTGGATATCGCCAAATTATAGATCCAACGACTTGATACAAGACACCACCAAGCAGCAAGCCCCAACACCCAGTCCTTCCGCAATAGCCGCCCATTTTTCATTTTCCGTTTATCGTCCATCATCAATTGCAGTTGTTACCGGCGATCTCCTCATACACAAACTGCACCGAACAACTAAACGTCTTCAAATACTTACACACAAACAAAAGGACAAAAACCTTCAAACCAAGATGAATCTCACTAGATGAAGGATAATGATATAATTAATGCTGCTTCTGCGCTGATGTTGCCATATTGCTTCTGTTCTTGTTCTGTTCTTGTTCTCAGCGAGTGTATTGTGCGGCGAACCGCGTCCGCATCTCGATCGATTCTCCATCTGCAGCAAGAGTTGAACATTTCCAATGTCTTCAATGTTTAGAAGGCACATCTTGTGCTGCGCCTTTCTGTGTGGAGGATCAAAACGCCGCCGCCAAAAATGGGAGGAGGCGAAGGGTGGACATAAAAATTATCTGATTAAAAAACGGTTTGTTACTGTTTTGCCATAAGATGCACCTTCACCACACACACAGTTGATGATGGTGCAGTGTACAGTGAGCCCATATCGAGATCCACTATTGTCCCGCTGCAACATATCGATGCCATTGCCATTGATGATGCGCGCTGTGCCGGTGCGGTGCGCTGTTTCCATTGTGGAGGATGTTGGTGCCTGGTGCGCCCTGCGACCTGCACTACCGTATTCAATAGTGCATCCCACTGGCACTGGCGGATCGGTGATGGCAGAGTAGGTAGGTCTGCCACTCAATAGGCTACAGATACACCACCGAAACAAGCTCGTACTTCTTCGCTCGTTGTTTTTGTTGCTCCTTGCTCGCCATTGACTACTGGTTCTTGTTAGGTACTGCTGCAGCTTGTTGGGGATCCGTGGAGTTTGATTGCCGTCGCCGTCGCCATTTTTTGTTTATGTGATCCTCTCCTCGGCGAGATCTACACAATTACATCGCCGAAAAGGATTTGTCCCCAAAGCGAGAGATGGTGCGCGCTCCGTGCACTGCTCCTCTGGTTAATGACTGCCAAACGAAGGAGCAGGATTTAATCAGGAGGTCTTCGCCTCCTAATTTGTTGTTTATCCAATTTGGTGTTTGGCGTTTTTTGCTTGTTGGCCGGTTGTCCTGATGCTCCGGTAGCCATTCGCTTCGGAATTCCAGCGCTCCGCGGACCCGGGGGGATTTTCCACACATTCGTGTTAGGTATCTTGTCCTCTTGGCCTCACACAGTATGTAAACATGGAGGCAAATTTCCGCAGCGATGTGTGCTCTTAATATGTTTCGCCTTACATATGGCCCTATACAGAGTAACGCACGTAGGTACTCGTCGAATGGATATCGTCCTCCCGTGTACGGCATATACAGATACACGGCTGGCATCTTGTACAGCGGAATGATGGGCACAATCAACAGAGCCAGCAGAACAAACTGAAATTGTTTTCTGTCCGAAATAACAAGATGATGGTGTAAACTGAGATTCTGCTTATTTTCGGTGTCCTTTCTCCTTTCCTCTCTCTCTCTCTGGCAGCGATAAGATATTTTATTTTGGCAATGGATCAGGGATCATGCATCATCGTGGTCGTTATCTGCGAGGTGGATCTCCTCAAGTTCGGATAATAATTTGTTTGAAAAATGGACGAGGCTGTTTTGGGGAAGGATAAAAAGAACTTTATTAATTAGTCAAGGTGTCTCGTTTGTGTCCGTCCGTCGGCGTATCGATGTCGTCATTGCGACACGCAGTGGACGCTGGAATGATGATGGCTGCCGCAAGTGGACAGGTCAACTGTCAACTCGGAGTAATTGGATAACAATCAAGGGAGTACAGGAAATGTCGTCCTTTGAAATTGATTTATTGTCTGCGAATTTCCCCGGACAAGGAGCAGTTGTGTGTCGTGTGAAATTTCGCAATCTTTCTCAGTCTGCAAGATTGTTGCTGGCAGGGACAGTGTCATGTTAGGGATGTTGGAAGCAATAGAGCTAATGAGGCGGCTAAGAAAATGTACCGATTTGCCGGTGGCATTGATCTGTTTGCTCTTCTTATTCAACGAAAGTTGTCGGCATGGATGTTGTACTGAGAACAGAACTTTATAAAATGAACTAAAGCTTATACAAGTCTTTGTAAGGACCGTGGTACTGACTTGATTAGGAAGCGGGGTTAATGCCATTACTTCTTAAGTATGATTTGGAAATGTTGGCGTAAGCCCTTTTTTCGAAAGGTTTTTCGAGCAGCTGGCCCGTGTATCGTCAGTCTGTACTCATGTTCAAATAGCATAATTTGAAACGGCAAACCAAACTGAGCTCAAATAATCAGCTTTGAGCTTAAAAATCGGTTGTCGCTGGAAAAAATGGTGCCAAGTCGAAAAAGTAACCACTACCGCTAGTTCTGGGGTTGAATTGCCGCATCCGCGATCGAGTATTACGTGACTGAATTTGTTATTGTTTCGCATGTAAAATCAACAATATTTAGTGACGTACTGCTCGCTCACGGGTGCGGTAACTCGAACCGCTGTTTTTCTATATGTGGCCCATGTTGATATAGGGTAAAGTCGGCAAATATGGCCCCTCTTTTTGTTTTAGTTTTTAACTCGGAAAATAAAAAACATTTTTATTTTAAACATAAATAACTTTATTTTTGAATTAATTTAAAATCATTAAATATAAACATAAAAGCAATTCAGACTCAAAAACCATTTTTTTGCAACAAAAAAAAACCTAAAAAAAGAGGGAACCAAAAAATGGAGGGTAATATATGGCACCCTACTTTTACGGACATTTCAGAATTTTGAACTACAGCAATATGACTGCTGTGAGTTGGCTTGAGCCCATTTTGCCCGATTTGAAGACGATTTTCTTTTATAAACTGTTGGAATTTCTTAAATAAAAAAATAATAATAAGCTACCTTAGAAAGCCCTTATTTAATTCGCTTCAATTTCAGTAATAAAAACATAAATATGCCTCCAAAAACAAAATAAAAATATTTAAAAAATGTTTTACACTCTTTTATGTAAACCCAGATTCACTTTTTAATATATCTAATAAATTGCACCCAACTTCACTTTAAACACAACAAGTATTACAATTTTCTGACGTAAATTATTGCTTTCCTTTTAGTTTTCTGTGATACGTTTGGTTTTGGTTCTTGTCTGTCTGTTATGAAAAGTTTAGTCAAATACGTGAAAGAACATAACAAACGCCATGAAAATATATTTTGAAGTTATCAGGAATGTGAATAAAGATTTGTAGGCAAAACGTTTTTCTTGGACATGTTCTATACATAAAACTAACTAAACTATGATTTTGAAATCTACTTCCCTTTTATTGAATCTACTTCCCTTTTTGGGTCAAATTTACTTGCCATTTGAAGTGGTAACGCTACCCTCGACTGCTTCAGTATTAATGCATGATATTTTGCTGTCTCTACCTCTATAGTTGAAAAGAATAGTCATTTGTAGGGAAAATTTAAGGGTATACCATATTGCCCTGGTGCCAAAATACCCAACTTAATTTACTGTATTATTTTTTCAACTTCAGGATACAGTGTATGAAGACGATTTATATCTTAGAAGCTTTGTACACAATTGAACTTCATAAAAACTTCACTAAGCAACTCCCTACCTATACAAGCAAGAAGGTATTCGTAAAATGCTTTCTGCGAGGATATCATCTTAGATTCCGGCTTCTTCAAAGCGGATAACAATAAAACGTAAAGATTTAAATCGGGACTTTTTTCAGTGACACAGACTTTCGACTTCTTTGAACTTTGGGTGGTCTATCAACAAGCAGGAAATAACAATTCCTCTTCCATTTATAAAAAGTTCAATTCCCACTTTCTAAAAAGGCAGACTTAAAAATGTATATGCGGCCTTAAAGCTTCTTTTGAATTTTTGTTTGAGTCTCTTTAGGAAGTAAGGCACTTACCTATACAGGCGTTGCATTTTGGGGGACAAAACGGGCAGTTTGAGCACTTACCTATTTGGTCTTTTTATCTGCGCACTAACGACAAATAAAAACGCAAGTCCTGCAAGATTTCCTCATTACAAAAATCGTATAAAGAGCTGGTTCGAGGTACTTAATATTGAGCAGCTACTTCTCCGGGTAAAATGATTCGTTTTTGGCCACGTTTGGTCACATTAAACGCATGTTGGGTTTAACAACGGAATCTTCTAGCTTGGAACCAGTATAAGATTCTAGATCAACTCATTTACTCATATAGCGACTGCCCCTGTATTTGGTTGAAAGATAGAGCGTTATGGAGGGTTTATTTAGGCTTACTTTGCTTGTTTGTCCAGCTTGCACACCTCAAGGACTCAACCGATTGTCGTGAAATTACAGAGAATGTAAGCTTGTAACACGGGAATGGACATAGACTGCCTACTTATTACTGGCATTGAAGTAGTAAATTTTAAGGGAAAGCTGAAGGAGTCAAAATCTGTCCTTTTGCGGAAGAGTTTCAAGTGAGCGAAGCCTTGTTTCTGGCTTGAACACCAATGTTATTGGCAAAGAAAATAGAGGGCGCTGAAGAAACTATCGCTTGGCCCGCCCGAATGTCTAATCTATAAATTCGGCATTGACCTATGATCAGGGAAAGTAACTGAAGCAGTGTTTTATCTTTCTGATTGTGTTACTACAAGTCTTGGCTTTACGAGTATGTGTCTAAGATGGATCAACCTATTTGACTTTCTTCACGACAACATAAAGCGTCAAAATACTCTACATATTGGCAGCACTGCACGTTAGATAACTGTCAATAATGGCACATTTTTCGAACGTCAAATGTTAGTATATGAAACAGAACCCTTACGAAATTGATCGGTAGAAATAGCAACTCTGTAAGAACTATGTTCGGTTTAGTTAACGGAAGGATCATGGTCAATTTAGTCGTCCTAGTGAGCGATTTTGTGGAAACAGGAAGCATTTCAGATGGGGTAAGCCTTGTGCATAAGCGTGACGTACTTTCGGCCAAAAATATTGCTAGCAACGATAGATAGTTTGCTTAAACAGTTTGGAGATCGCATTTTTTCACACTGTGATGAATTTTACTGGCCAAGCAAGATTTGTTCGCTTTGAATTTGTTTCTAGTGTGTTTTTCTTAAAAGTCGCGTCTCCAACTAAAAGTGTGAAACCGAGAAGTTGATCGAAAATTTCATAAAATTCAGCAATTATATACTGCAATGGGTCCTAAAGCGTCCATTTCTCAAAATTAATGAAAAATACGCTATTTTCGAAAGATTGTATTTAAAAGAGTTTTTCTTTTAAAAAGAAGTTAGTAAACTGGAATTAGATGACAACACTGGTGATCGTGTAAGGAAGTTTTGTTTTTAGACTTTTGTTTTCCGAAATTGGCAACACTTTTTTCAGCTACAACCTATTTGGCATCTGATTTGTGTTTCTGTTTGATATTTCATTTATTTGACTTACAATAAACTGTCTTCGTACAAGTAGCTGACTTCCAAATTGTGGCCCAACCGAGGCCTGTGCCAAATTGACAAAAACTTTTATTGATGACGGTCGCTCATCACTCACTCACAGCAGGTCCATCCATCATCAGCTCTGATTAAGATTGCCTTAAGTTCAGTGTAAAAATATGAAAGCATTTCACTCCCACTCAACCACCGTTCACCTTTTCGATTGTAGCCAAGAAATCGCCTAACGTCCATTGCATTAACTGAACTACGAGGACCAAGCCGCCCCTCGCACTCAAAGCATATTTGCTAAGGGAATACCAATACTTCCTTTAGTGACATCTAACAACCTCTCTCACCTCCTTATCAATATATTCCCCCTATTTCCTGCACAAATTTATTAACAAGCTACAAAAAGTAGGTGTTTAAGAACTAACTGCTGCACACGATCCAAAAGGACACCATTCGTCCGCGTCTAACATTCTAAACGTGCTCACGCTCGCTCCAGCTAAAAGGGCCATCTAATAAATTCTCTGTCCGAGCTTGGTGGGAATTGATTCCTCCAGTTGTCCGCGTCTATTTTAAAATTCAAACGATCGGTCCGTGGCAGAATGATGGATAGCCTTAATTCTAGGACACATTCATTCCACACGATCAAAGGGGATCGCAAAGCGAACGCCAGACAAGGGTCACTTAATGTGTGTCATAGTCCCTGCCTGGGTATACCATCTCTACCTTGGCGAGCAGGTGAATTCTCATTTGTGTTATCTATAACACCTGATGTCGCAGCAGAGAACAATAACAAATGTGTAAAGGACTTTGGCACTGCACATGCTATATAACGCATGTTGCCAGTGCACATTTGTTTCGATTACGATAAAGGATCGAGATCGAGATGTTGTTATTCGGTGTCAGGAGGAGAATGGCGAAGAAAAATTGTGTCAACCGAAGACATATTGCGATACGAGGATATTTCGACGTGGAATACTTTAAAGGTTAAGTACTTTATTGAAGTCAATGAGATGACTTGAAAAGGATAACGAAGGGGACCGGCGCGGACTGTCCGTTTGCAGTTGGTGAAGCGATAAACACATGCTCTGTTGTTGTGATGGGGATTGGTACTTGTTCTTTGTTGTATCGATTGAGTTTAATATCGTTTTGTTTGTTTGTTGGAAGAATAGTTTTAATTCAATATTTTCGGTGAAATTCTCTTGATATAATTTCAAATGCAAACCACTTTGATGAATGTCATAGCTAAGCACCAGCAACAGGTGCCGTATACAGAAATGGTTATTTGCTTGTAGAAACTTTTTCTCAACTCTAGATGGCGCAACTGAATATAGTACATACAACCACCAAGCTAAATCTCCCTATAGAGGGCAGTGAAAACCTGTTTAGCCAATACAAGACACTTTATACGAATAACTCACTGAAAAGAAGAGGGCGATGGAATATGGTTAATGGCAGCACTTACAAATGATGGTGGCACCACCGCTATCCACTTTCGTTACATCGTTCAGGTTTTCAGCTTTAAAATGAAAGCCAAATTTTCGGGGGAAATTTTAAATAAACGACTGTGTTCTTGTAACAACTATATTTTTTTAATAATCACGGATGACAGAGAAATTTCTACTGAAAAAACTTCATAACAAAAAATTTCATTGGCAGACATTGCTGGTTATGCATGACTGAATTTTTTGTTCAATTTTCAGAGATAGGGAGAACAAAAATGATGGGTTTTGTGTATGGGTGCAATTTAACAAAGAGGAGAAAATGAAGGCTGTCATTTTTTGTTTTGCTAACGAAGAAATGTTATTTTATTGGTTTCTTAACAACTGCTAAATTGTATAGGTATTGCAATGCAGCTGGTAGTTTTGCGCTAGATTGAGAAATTTCCCTGACAACTTGACATGCCGCTAGTCATCTAGCAGGCAGTGGAATGCGGCCAATGACAGATTTGGCTGTCAACTCTGAAGTTTGACCGATGAAATTGTTTCTGGCAAATGCCTTCGTATCTGCAAGTGATTTGCGACGTTCGGATATCTAGTTATTATAAAACGTTAACTAGATTTGTCTGGAATAGGAAAGCGGTCACTATAGGTAAGCTGAGTTATTGTTGCGTTTTCGCAGCTTATTTTTGAATTTAGCCATTTTAAACTGATTATTCAAGCAGGATTTTCTTGACTAGAATCGTCGGCTACCCCTCCAAAACGTAAACTAAACATTTGTTGTTCATGTACCGATATAGGCCAATTAAAACAGAGATACTAAATGTAAGCCAGCTGTCAGACTTACTACGCTTAAAATCCGAACGTCCTCCTCATCAACAGAAATATAGGGTTAATTCATGGATCTAGATTGACTAGATTGGTCTAGACTAGAAGACATATGCTGAACTACACAACTAGATGGGTCGGTAAAATCACCTTTTCACGTCAGCCGCATATGCGAACTGTCAACTTAGTACCTACTCATACAAAATTTAATAGTTACCGTCACTGTCAAAGACGTCTGGAATTGGTAATGCGATATTTTAATACTTCGCAGAAATTTCTCGATATCGTCATCCGTTCAAAGTCAATAGAATTGAATTATCTACAGAGGAATTCTTTGCTTATCTTTATTTGACCTACATTTTCTGTGGAACTGACATTAGGAAAACAATCAATTATTGTTAGATTGTGTAATCTAGTCGCACCGTTCGATAATGTGGTGGTCGTACTTATTTCGTACTTATTTCGTACTTTGTAGCCGCGCATCGTGAATAATGCGCTATTCATCATTTTTAAAAATGAATCTCTCCTGACTTAGAACATCAGTTAACAAAGCTGCTCTGCTGTCTCTAATTAACGTAGCGTCAATTGGACCTAACGACCGTAATTTTTATTCAAATGAACTGAGTACCTACCGACAACTAGAAAGAACAATGCGAAAGTCTGTATATTTTGATGATTAAAATGCGCAAGCTGCTGAAGGTGCCTTAACCTAGTCACGAATTATAACTTACTACTCAGCTGACTGAAGTAGTGCGGCGCAAAAGATTATTAAGCTATCTCTAAACTTTAAAGCTTTCGCAAATTGAACTTTTCGTCTGTTTACGTCTCCTATCTCTGCACACGGCTTTAGCGTCACATCACCACTTAATCATATCTCAAACATAAACAAAATGAAAACAAAAATAAAAAAAAAATGGACTCGTTAAATGAGCCAAGCAAAGTATGGGCAATAGATTGCACACCGCACGAAAAAGAATTCCATATAAAAGCTTGGCGCCCACTTGAGTGTGTCATCATTCGTTTCAAGAACGTACCCGGTTTTAAATCGACTACCCAAACCATACCCAATCTACTAATCAAAATGCCCTGTGGAGGTTGTAAAAATGGTGAGCATTACCAATACAGTTATACTTTTATTGATTAAGTGAAAAAGTCTTGGCTTATTATTAAATTGTGAACTTTTTTCTTGTTTTCCAGACTGCAAATGCACTGGCCAAAAGTGCGGAGATGCCTGCAGTAAGGGAGGCGAGTGCAAGTGCGCCGCCACCAAGCCCGAGACCAAAGACTCTGGAAGCTGTTGCAAAGGAAAAGGCGGTTGTCATTAAACGTTAGATGTTAAAAGATGAAGAAATTCAAACTACTATTATGTATATAAGGGGGAGGGGCTAGTGTGTGGATTTAAAAAATAATAATAATTCGAATAATTGCAGTTCTGATCTAAAATAAAAATAAAATATTTGTAAATAATTGATTAACTAAAAGTACATATAGTGTGTTTAAATATTGATTTTTACGGCTTATTTTGTTTCGGCAACTATAAGCAATAGTTCTACAATCTGTTTTCACTTTGTTCTTACAAAGTTCGGGAAAAGTGGAGAGTGACTAGGAAGAATTTGGTGAGTAGGTAACATATAGGTATATCTGGGGAAATAATAATTTAAAGTCTGATTCATATGGTTTTGTCTCGGTTCAAAGGTGTAACACCGTAAGATTACCGACTATATGACGTAGAGACAGATAGTATAGTAACGTCCTTGACAGTAACCCCAAGGGCCAAGGCCACTTAAAAGTTTGATAATTAAAATGCATGCAATAAAAAAATTAAAAAGGTATCTACTGAGGTTATTGAAAGGTTATTTCAAACACTTTATAGCAAATTAAATCAAACTCTGTTCTTCTATACAAAAAAGATATACAAAGAGACAACAAAACCGGCAAAATGCTGTCGTGAATATTCTGACTTTAATCTAGTTTGATACAACTGTCAGATCACTGACAAATCTCTGAAATATCAGCTTTGAAGAAGTGACTTATGATCTCAATATGTTTGTTTTGCTTTACGAAAACATTTTCTAATCTTAAGGCTGGTACGCAGTTCACGTGAAATCCAATTTTTCATACAAAATTTTCACTGCGAATTGTCAAAATGAACTTTCCATGTGAAGATTTCACCAGGCATGAGGCAGTACGCTGCTCAAGTGAAAAAATAGTTGTTCAAAAAGTGATTTGTAAGGGGCGTTACTTAAGCTATTTCACTTGGCTTTTATTATCCGTCGCATTAAATTTTTGACATTTCAGCGTGAATATTTCACTTTCAATTTCACAGCACTTTTTGGAGAGCAGTGAAAATTTCACTTCACTCGAACAGCGTACCAGCCTTTAGAAGTGGATTCAGCGTTTGCACGAACTGATGGAGATGTCAATTTGATTTTATGTTGTAGGTAATTATGGCGGGAAAAGAGAAAGAAATAGAAATTTAAATCCACAGACGTAAAACTAGAACTTGAAGTTTCCCTAACTGTATTTGCGGCTTAAAGCCTTTCCGTACTTTTCGATGGTTGTGTCTCAGCGAGGAACCTCTGTGACATTGAAAACTTTAGGTTTGTCGTATATGTAATAAAGTATGTAAACAAGCGATTTGGCTTAAAAAATAAGTTAGTAAAATGACATGCAACTTATAATAGTTTGTGTCATTTAAATTTAAGGTAAGGTGGGTCACATTAAATCGAAAGTTTTTAATTTCTACCGATACTTTTTTCTAAAAACTATGTTCATTGCGATTATAGTCTTAACTCTTATTTAGTGGTTAGGTATTCAAGGACAATAACATTATTTATAAATATGAAAAATATTACAAGGATAGGGAATTAAACAAAGTGTTATGTAGATATATCTATCCATGTCACTGAGCTTCCAGTGTCTATAGTTGTTAAGGTTCTCTTTCATTTAGATCAAATTTGGATTTTTCAAAAACAACGCAACTTGTCGCACGAAACCTTCTAGTTTAAATAATCACCTCAGTATTTCCTTTATTTTTAGGCTATTTAAAAAGCTTGATTGAACAAACTAAGCATTCGATATTTGACCGCTGAATCCAAAATCGCTTTGGAATTTTACTTCAAAATTGTTCCCAATGGTATGGTATTTAATCTGTCTCTACAGACTGGTAATTTTTTGAAGGCTTGGAAGAGTTCATTTTTAACACCAGTTTATAAATCCGGATCGAGACAAGATATAACGACCATACCTAAGCTGTTTTTAAGACTTATTTGTGGCTTAGTGGTAGTGTGTTGGGCTACTAAGCGAGGGGCCCAGGTTCGAATCCCAAAAGGGCCAAATTACGTCTTAAGGTTTTTTTTCCACTGCGCCACCTCTCGCGAACGTCTGACAAACATCCGAGAGTAAAACTGTCATGAATGAGCTTCTCACTTATAGCCGTTTGGACTCGGCGTAAAATTGTAGATCCCTTCCATTCGTCCCAAAAATTGAAAACCCACACAAAACGAATGGTTGTGAGAAGCTTGGCTTTGGGTCCTATAGACCTGTCGCGCCAAAATATTTATTTATTTATTTGTGAGAAACTTACACCTCTCTTAAAGGGACTGATCTCTTCGTTTCAACATGGACTTATAGCTGGCAGATTTACCACTACAAATATTTCAATCTTTTTCTCACTCTGTCTTCATAGATCTTGAGAAAGGCTTACAGTGTGATGCAATTTTGCTAAAGCCCTTTGCTCTTCCTTTTATTTATTAATGACATTCCTGACTTGTTTTTGACTGCATTCTTGTGCAAGACGATCTTGAGGGACTCCCTGTCCCTATGTGGTTTAATAATAGTAACCTCCACCTCAATGACTATAAATGTCAAAGCTTTCTGTCGTAATCATTTACGTTCGTTATTAATAGTATTCCATTGTCCATTTTAACCTCTAAAGAAGACCTATAGGAGTCATATTTGACAATAAACTAAGTTTTTGTAAGCACAAGAATGAAAGAAGAAGCAAACTATTTGGTATCTTAGACGTAGACAACATTTTTCGGTTTTGTTTTTCCGGGATTTGATAAATAATTATATTGATTACCCCTTGGGGTAGCATATCTAAAATTTAATGTATTTTGTAGTAGGTAGTCTTACGAGGACAGGAAATGTACTCATTTGATGCAATGAAATAAATAAGTTTATTGCACTCTTTCTGAGTACAAAAATTTGGTTATGGACTAAAATTCGACTCGAGTTCATGGCGCCCATACGCTCTTGCAGTTCCCCAATCACTACATTAAACGTCATGATTTTAATACAGTTCCTGGACGCAGTATATTCATTAAAGAAGAGTGGTAATTAGTCGCAAAAGAGATAAAATCCAATGAAACTAAATTACCAAATTGCGAAATCAATTTGACCTTGTGGTAAAAACAAGTTAATATCCACCGCACATCCAGAAACCTGTACCTGATGTAATGCAAATCAACTCCTTTTACTTTGCAGCATTATTTTATGTGGATAGAGCGGTACTCATAGGTATTGTGGGAAATAAAAAAACGTTCACCTTCCTGTTATGATGGAGCAAAAAATACATAAAAACTAAACGGTGTCATCGACTTGAACTGTTGAATGCTGAGGCGGCGGACCTCTACTATTAGCCCCATTTGGAGTGATTGTTTTGCTTTTTTATGATTAATATGAAAGAAGCCGATTTTGAAGGCTAAAAATTTTGGTTGCAAATCGACTTTTATCGAATCGAATATGAGTGTATTTGGAGCGGATGAAGGACACATAATAGGGCTTCAGATTCATTACAAAAAAAAAACACTTTAGATGGAGATATTTTAAAAGATGGTGGCCCATTTGTTGAACTCATTTCAAAAAGCTGAAGAGGTCAACATTGTTCAGTGATGTACCCTTATAGAAGATATGTATTACTAAAATAATACCTTAGGCTTAGTATAAAGGTAATTCTTGGCATTGGCAATGGCAATGGCAACCCAATTTTACAGCTCATTTATGTTCTTAATGTTGTCGGTCTTGTTGGTCGTTTAATTGACAACAGTTAAGAAACAACCATAAATTTAAGTCGCTGGGTAAACTCTAAATTTTCTTTTATTATTCGTCAACCTGTTATTTTGAACAGAGATCACTTTCCGTTGGAGACAGAATTTGAAGAAAACGTGTTTTATTGAATTTTCAAAAAATACTTCAGTAGTGGTTTTAGAAGCCGCCTTTAAAATTGTCAGTTTTGAAAAGGAAATGACGATAATTGGTGTATAAAGTAGTAAAAACTATAAGGGTTAAGAAATACGGCGCTAAGAATTTATTACTGAAACTGAAAGTGGCTTGGCAATAATTGGAGAAAGAAATAGTTTTCTGTTAAAAATAGGAAAGAATGCAAATAATAATTAAACAAGTATTAAGGACTATTTACTTATGCAAATTTCAACGTCAATTGTTACCGGTCAACTTCTCTGCAATGACGCTTTCAAAGCAAAATTTGAATGTTGTTTTTGGAGGGTGAAGAACCAACGGCAAAGGGGTGATCACTTAGGAAGGCTTACATCCTTGAATTTGACGGGAAAGAGGCGGATAATTGTGTCTGTTTAAATGGGAAGTTTTGTAATTGAAGCAATAGCGTTTTCAACAATTTCGGTAGACATGTTTAGATAACTTTTTGCTCTCTATACTTCAAGCTCCGATCCGATTTTAAGCGCGACTTGCATCTTCATAAAAGCGGTTTATCTACGAATGAGCAATCTTTTTATAAAACCTGATGCGAGCAACAAAGTGCATTATTGTATAAAAATCTTTCTTCCAACCAACTCATATAACAAAATTAATATAATTTTTCCAGTGCATACCTAAAACTCCTCGCAGCACTAACTGGCGTCTTTATGTAACACCTACGCGATAAAACTACTCGCATTTAATACTTGTTAACCGCTGGCACTCTCGCCTTCATCTGTATATCCTCCAGCCTCACCACAGACTACAGAGCTTGATTGCATAATTGCATTCGTAAACCGGACTTCCACAGCCAAATAGTAATAATAAAAATTGTGTGACTATTATTAGAGGAAGAGCATTTAAATCTCCTTCCTTGCACAGCCTCGCGGAAGGTTACTGCAATTGCAGTCACTCTTCTATATAATATCTCTATATTCCAGCCACCCAAAGACCCAAAGAGAACCATAACCAGAGCTTCAGGAGTGCATCCAAAAGCTCCAAAAAAAGTAAAGTTAAACTCAAAAGTATTTTCGCAGCTGAAATGTAGCGGTAAGTAATGCTTCTCTCGAGGTCTTGCCACAGTCTCCTCAGGTGTAAAGACTCCAAAGCACATCGAGTGCCGTCACTAGTTGAACACTGCAATATAGTAACACTAGTCTCAGTGGATATAGCCAGATAAGTTAAGCAACTCTGGCATCAACTTCAATCGACATAAACAGTTCGACGCGAATTCAAGTGTGCACTGGAGCTCTACGAATTTATACACTCACACCTACCTGGTGGCCAAGATACAAACAAAAAAAAAAGTAGTTGAAAACCAGTGACTTGGTTTACTTGCCAAAACCGTACAAGACGCTGTTGTGCAGCCTCGCAGCTGACCATTGCGCGCTCGTACAGTGCCCAACAAAGGTCAATGAAATCTCCATCTAGCTAAGAAAAATGAAAGTGAACAGTGTGCTATGGCTGTACATAGTGAGTGTAGTGTTAATGTGTGTTTTCGAATTCGTGAGCCTGGCAGCGACATCTGCTAGGCGACCTACAACATCAGCCCCAAAAGGCAACGCCACTAAAGCGACACAGGTTAGCTCAAGGCGCAGTCAAAAACAGCCTACCAGCGAGGTCATAGGGTCAAGAAATAGAACTGGTGGCAGTAGGTCACCATCGCCACCACCGCCGCCGGAGGTTACAACCGGTAAGTCATAACTACTCGCTGACAAACCACTCTGCACTTATGCATCGTAATTGGACGGGGTAATTTGTCTTTGACGACCTTTTAAGCCAAACTTGTTTACTTCAATACGTCATTTGAACAAGAATCTGGAATCGAATAGTAGCAACAACTTCTGTGGTAGTTATTCTCGACCATGACCCAGATAGTTTCGGAGGGACCAAGATTTGCAGCTAGTTCTTGTGACTTGATACTCACAAGCCTTGTGTTACTTAACGCGATTACGAAAAGTGCAACATGCCTGAGCGTAATATGATGGGAACTCGAGCTCATTGTTGGTCGGTTCAATTGGTTAATGGTAATAATTGTCACAGTGTATAGCGCGCGCTGTGTGGTGAATGTTGTTTCGCTGCAATTTGTATCTTTGCGTTGTGTGCAAGAAATGTTACACCTTGGACTCTGGGCGAACAGTGTTTATGTTTAGATTTTCAGGTTGGATTAAATGACTCGTTATCTTGGGACGATGAACTCGTTGTGTTTATCTACTCGTCGTATAGAAGCCACTTTCATAATTAAAAGGGTTGTATAATGACTACCCATGCCTAAACTACGATCCGATGCGGGCTGTGACTGCAATGTGAAAATTGTCGTGCAATTACTGCAATTACACACTTAAAATGAGGGTCCGACTTTTGACATAGATATTCGACAGCCTGTAGGCTTTTGGATACGACTTGGAGCTGTACCAAAGAATGGGGTGGCACCTAGAAGTCCTAATTCAGTAGTCCAACACATTAACAGCTGAACCAGGCATCAGATAACAATATAAAGGTAACTACTGTTTATTTCGGACCTTTGTCTTGGAGGTTGTAAAACGCCTCTGCGATCGGGTCAATAATTTTAACCTAACCCCATTTTTCACAACGAATCCGCATCGGCGTCCAAACTTATGCAATCCTATCAACTGTATCTCCAGATTGTATTTGCTATGTCGCTGCTCGATGCCATTCCGAGTGTAGTTGAGTAGACTAATTTTCCAAAGCTCTTCGTGTGTCTCTAATAAAAACATTTGAACATTTCTTCGACCACATTGTCCAAAAGGCTAAGGTCTTCAATGAAAAACGCCATAAGAATCCTGCTTTGTAAGAGCTGACAGTGCCCGGTGAAAGGTTTATCCGCCATCAAGAAGAGTAGCCCTCAGAAGATAGATTGATAGAGGGCCGCCTTACGAAATGTATGTACGTCTTTTATGTGCAACTGAAAACAACTAATTTAACACTCAACCATTTCAATCGGTTCATTTATTTAAATTGTTTTCTCAACTACTAATATACATCACCCAATTGTCTTTTATGAAAATAAAAACAGAGTATTGCTAACAGCACATTAATTAAAAATAATGCAACACACGAGAAAACAAACTGCTACACTACAACAACAAATAAATTAATCATATAGGTGTTTAATAAATCATCGCTCCGTTCCAATTTCGGATCTGTATAGGCTTGGGTGATTATGATGACACTTCGAGACCAACAATTAGCGCGCGCCAATGTGACTTTGGTCAGTATATGAAATTGTTGAAGAAAAACCGCTCAGCCGGATCACGCACGCTACAATCCACATGTCCGATCGAAAAAATTTTAATTTTCTTTTCCACTGCAGCTGCAGCAATGAAGCAGACTATTTCTTCATTAGAAATATACTCTACTTGCATTCGGATTGGAAAAACAGTTTCGTAAACGAGTGTTTAAAGATCCATGTTGTGTCTGAAGCGGAAATGCGTTCCAAACACTTCAACAAGAAATATAATAGTCCACAGTTCAACAGTGCTGTGAGTTCAAACACATCGCAGACTGTCAAGGGGGCCTTCGTCTTTATGTTTATTCACTTTTAATTGTAGGCCACTTAAAGACGATTTGTCACATTGAGTTGTGCCCTATGAGGCACGTAAACGAATGTCACGGCCTTACCTTTAAGCTTACCTGACTACGATTCATTTACTTTCAGAGGCCAACCGGAAAGGCATACGACAATTGGATATACCCAAAAATCGTAAGAAGAACGTGAGTCCCAAGAAGTACACTCTGGAGCGGGATTTTGAATTTGAAGAGAACCTCCCTGGACCAACTAAGGTGGATTTGCGCAGACCGACGTTGCCGAATGGGAAGCGTTCTGCAAAAAACCCCAGAGACCAACTCATCTGTCCACAAGAGAACGAAGTTAAATTCGATTTGTTTCCCATAAAGTGCGACCGCGACAAGGATTGCAAATCTTGGAACACAAATGAGATTTGTTGCGAAATTTTTGGCGCTAAAAGTTGTGTAGCTGGCCTACCTAAACCACTTGAGGAAACTTCACACAATCGTAAGTAGGACAATTGAATGCTTTTCCACATCAACCTACAGAAAGTCATTCTAGCGATTTTTGGAATCATTCCACAACGATGTCCACAACGCCCGCTAGCGGAACTATGGTGGGAGGTGAAGGTGTGTCAAAAAGACTCAGATTGCTGGCCAGGAGTTTGTTGTCCAGACGGACGAAAAAGATATTGCAGGACGTCTCAACCAGAATTGAAAATTCTTCCAGTACCAGTAAAGAGATCGCTCAACTATTGTGAGTTAAAAATAAATTCGTTTTTTTTAAATATTTTTCAACACCACTGATTTTATGATTAGTGTCGGAATATTTAGAATGTACACCAGCGCCTCCGCCAATATTTGATCTGCATCCAAAGACCTGCAATTCAACATTTGACTGCTTTCCAAATGTTTGTTGTCAAGAAGCTGGCAAAAAACACTGTCGACCACCAAAGAAGTCAGTTCTTACATTTATGGCGAACTTTTTGAATCTTGGCCTCGTCAAAAGACTTACCCAAAACTTAGTAATTAAGTGATGATTAGAGTGATGAGCCCAAGTTGAAATTTGTGATAAATTTGGTATAATAATGTATAGCATCTGGGTTTGTTTTTAATTAATAAATGTGTATAAATGTTGTTAAAGAGGAAGTGTTTTCTGTTCCTATTTGAACCACATATGGTTTGGATCTGTATTTGTTATATGGGCCTTGTTTGATGGAACATGTGTGAAGGCAGACGTTTGAAGAAAAATGTTACAAGTTCCTTTCAACGCAAAGGACTAATGGTTGTAATTTCGAGGAGTCAGTTACTTGGGACGAATTAATTCTTTGCTCTAAATATGTAATGACTCTCTGATCTAAGGATATTAAGTCGTCAATATACAGTGACTTCAAAAAGGTAAAGTTCGGAACGTAAAATTCTCCGCAACGCACACTCTGTCGGAAGCTCAAATTACATTCGAAGGATCCCATTTCGGAAAAGCAAACACTTCACACCAAATCCTAAACAAATTCCGCAGACAATTTCTGTCAGAGGATAAAAATGCACTTCGACGTAATTCGCCGATATGCGTTACAAACTGTCGGAAAACATTCCGAATAGATGTTCCGAAGAATACCTCGAAGCAAAAATCCTCCGAGACGTATAAGAATTTTCCGTTCCGAACGGATACCTATATTTATCAGGCACAAGTATTGAGTGCATGATACTGCTTACAACAAAATGCCACCAATGCGAGTGGACAAGAAGTTCCCCCAGTTCCAGATAATTGCATCAAATTATTTCCAACTTGAGATTGAAATGATACAAGCAAAGTTGCATTAAGTATGCATATGTAATCTAGATGTGAATATAGAACTAAAATAAAAGAGATAAGCTAACACCAAGGCAATTTAAGACTTGTTATATTTTATTCGCCTGAGAGCTTAAATAAGATAGTTGCATTTTAACTGTAGAAAATTCTTCTTCGGAAACTAAATCACAGTGTTCTTATTTAATCTGTCAGATGATTGTTGATGCGTGTTGGTGGCGTTGCACAAATGTGGGAATTGACTGACTAATCCAGCTGGAAATAGAAAAAATTTAATTAGGCATACATTCCAACGAGACAAGTTACACGGTGACATACCTTCTTGAAGCCAATATCGTTGGCGTACTCCCTGAAGCACTGACGGCAGATATTCAGACCGTACTTGCGGATGAGACCATGTCGGTTAGAGCATGACCGGCTGGAATTAACAAAAATACGTCATTTATTTTAAACAATTTCAAGAGCTGATGAATAATAGATTAGTTCTTTTTATTTAGCTTGTAGCTCCTCCCTACGAAAAGCACTTGCTTGATCGGCAAGCGATTTACTATTGTAGTAGAGGAACTTTGCTTTAGCCACCCTTAATTAAGGATAAGTAAAAATAATTAAATTACAATCCGTACTCAACCGGGGGCTATTTAGTTAGCAAATTATGTGAAGCATACGCTGGAAAGGCGCCATTTAAATTTAAGACAGCCTTTCCCCATATAGGTACATTTATAGAAACCGCGTGCTGCTTGGAAGTGCATTTTTCAAAGGAAAGGTGGCATTTTCTTCACATAATTTTTACATGCATGGATTTGTTGTTAATTGGGGATTAATATTTACCAGCATCGGGAACCTTGTCCGTATTTACGGGGATGTGAATACCAGAGATTTGCAAAACCCATGTTGGCTGCTTTACTTCAGAAAATCAAAAGAGAGAAAAAATGGCCGACCGTAATGGACGTGGTGACATTTCAGTTCAGAATTTTTTTTCGACCTTACAGTTCAGTGTATGATTGGTGAGATTCCACCAGTGTTAATTAAGGGGTCGATCGCATTTCTAAGAAGATGCAACAGCTGTAGATTTTTAAAAGATTTCTAAATTATATAAACAAATTTGCACACCAAAAGAAAATTTATTTGGTGATGTACTACATATTTTCAGTGTAAACTTTATGTTAATTTGCTTTACATTTTCTAATAACATCGTTAATAAATTTGTACTTAAACAAAAAGAATTCGTGGGAATGTTTTTCGACTTTCTTTGTAAAGGTTATGAAAAATATAAAAAAAGTTATCGATTCACAACCATCCACACAGAAATCAATCAGTCAGAAAGCTCACATAAAATGGGGACGTTGGGATACCTAGTTTGTGTAAAACGTCAACTAGATGTGGCTGGACTAGGTAAACGCACGCGTGAACTAAGTAAGTTTAGTTTTTATTGTAAACGTGTGGTTTATTTTTGAATGTTGACTCTTTAAAATGTCAACTGAGTTCACAGGCAGGATTTTCTTGACTAGATTTGTCGGCTACCCCTCCATAAACGTCAACTGCAAAATCTAATCAAACACATCGAGTCAGTTATTTGTCAGACATACTAAACTAGGTATCCAAACGACCGCAATATCGAATGGACAAACTCCACAATGCTTGTCTATGCTCCTATTCTAAACAGTGTGGTGCGACCCTAATTTCCTCTAAATACATCCCACGACATCTACAATCGTTACAGTACATCCAAAAATCTGACAGCACATAAATAAAACAGAATTTTTATTTTAAAATAGATTTGAAAAATTGAAAGAAAACTATAACGTGCAACATTTTCCACATTAATAATGGAACATCTTATAAAGGAAACCGAACAGCATATGCAAAAAATAAAACTCATAGAGTCCTTCATCTCGCTGTATCTTCGACGTGATAAGATCGAACCCAAGATTCAAATGCTGGCAGACAAAACTAGGGACGTAAAACTCCTTATCAAGGAGTGCAATCAAGTGATGAAAGTTGAATATAGTACGGCAATGCAAGAGTACAAGTCTGTGATGTGCAAAATGCAAGAACAGCAACTAAAAGTCCTAAACATTCTGCTTGAGAGGCAAAAGAAATTGAAGGCTCAGGAAGGATTGAACGGTATCACTCCAAAAAACGGCCAAAAACACTACCTTAACGTGCCCTCCGCTCAACACTTAACGAGTGGATCATCTAAAATGTACCTCGGAGAATACCTGCAGTCGCCATTTGTGAGAAAAACACGCCCCAATCCGGTGCCGTTTCAATTCTTGGACTTCGAGGTGAAGATCTCTCAGGAAATGTTTGATAGTATTCCAAAGTACGATAAACTTATCACCCACAAACATCCAGTTTTTACTTTATTTTAATTTGTTTAAAGGTACATGAAAGGCCGCGAGACACTCGACGAGCTGACTAACTTCTTGGACACAATTCTAGTGCCCTGCTTTAATGAAAAATACCAACTACTGCATCGCCATAGGGACTGCATTCGCAACCACGTTGATTTGGATCTCTGGAAGGTCTACAAAGATCAAGTGTCGTACTTTCCCGGTAAAGGAAAACAACCACTTTATGTTTCACAGTATAAAATGTTTATTTTCAATTGATAGGACAAAACTTCATAACTCAAGGCGATATATCGCGCAAAATCAAGAAAATGTTGGACAAGAAGGCTCAAAACAAAATGACTATGCTCCGGCATTTGGGCATTCTGCAGGAGCAACGAAAAGCACAAACCGTCTGCTACATATGGATGGCTAATAATTTCTAAAACAATGCAATATAGTATGTAAAATTCAAATGTAAATAAATAAAATAATGCGATAATGGACATTAGTCTTGGCCTGCGTCGATGTCCGCCAACATCGGCTGAAACATGCTCTTCGGAAATGCAATGTTCCCGAACATCAGCACCTCATCTGCCGGTGTCGCCGATGTGGGGTCGGCTCTAGCTTTGGCGGCCGCTTCTAGTTGCAACTTGCGCATTTGCATCATTAGACGCGACTTTGCATCTAAACTGGAGTGTCTTGCCCGGATGTGTTTGTCCCGATCTCCTCTTTGGCGGAAACTTTTTGTGCAAAAGAGGCACCCGTACGGCTTTTCGCCAGTGTGAATGCGGAGATGGTTTTTCAACGCATCAGCGCGGTAAAATCGTTTTCCACACTCGTCGCATCCATAACGACGCTCGCCCCGATGTATGAGGCGGTGTTGATAAAACACCGATCCGGTTAGGAAACGTCTGCCGCAGATGAGGCAATGGTAAGGACGTTCTCCGGTATGACACTTGCGAATGTGGTCATTCAGATCTGGACGGATGGTAAATCGACGCGAGCAGCCCGGTACCTTGCAGGCAAACGGTTTGACTCCTGAAAGTGGAAACAGAATCGGGTTGAGTGGATATTCAAAAGGGTGAGTAAATTTAAAAATACTAAAGAAATAGTCCTAAACATTCACTCAAGACATTGGATCGACATGCACACGACATGTTGTATCGACTAAGATTCAGAAGATCCCATTCAAACGCTTACATACCTTTGTGGAATCGCAAATGCTGCCACAAATGACTCGATTGTGTGTACGTCTTTCCGCAGATATCACACAAGTATTGACGTGACTTTGCGCCAGTATCTCGTTTGTTCTTCTTGTAGTGACGCTCTTCAAAGTGATTCACAATGTCATTTGCAGTTTCGAAAACTTGGTCACAGTACTCGCAAGGTAGCATCAGAGCTCCTCTGCTTCGATCTACCCTCGGAAAGAAGTGATAAGCCGTGTACCTTTAAAAATTCTCTCACAATCATACGACAAGAAAAAAAACTGCTAGAAAACATTCATACCTATGCTCGTGTAACTGCTCCAGGGAGCCGAACTTATTCTCACATACATTACATACAAAATATCGCTGCGCAGAGCAACCACGTTTTAAATTCTCTCTCGCAAACACACACTCAGCCTGCCAGTGCATAAATACCTCCTTCGCGGTAGAAACAAAAATCTCGCATGCAGAACATTCAAACGGTCGCTGTGGCTGATGGCATGCAGAATGGGCAAACAAAAACGACACCTCGGAGAAGAGAAGGTCACAGAACTCGCACTGCAGAACACAACTTAAAATAACCATCTTCAGGTAGGCGGTGGGTTTAGTATCGCAATTTGTTGACTAAATGTATTGAAAAGTAAAATCAGAGAGTAATTCAGGACAAAGGACTTATCCACTCACTTCGGTCTTTAGAAAATTTAGAGCATCGTCTAGGTAGTTCTCATAGGGAAACTCTGTAATGTCGCCGAAATCCACCTCGGCTTCATCTGTTTCGGGAAAGTGCAAGCACATGTGCTTAAATCCGGTCTCGGCTTCAAAAAATATACGACCACATATCGTACATTTTATAACCACTTTTAAGCCGTTAATAGGTGGATAGCCATTGTTGGCCTGCGAAGTTGTAGATGGAATAAGATCCAGGGCGTGTTTTTCCATGTGACGGGACAATCCCGATGCGTGGACAAACTTCCTCTCACACAAACTGCATTCATGTGGACCATCATGCTTTTTTGTGGTTGTAGGTCCGGCATTCACATCGTATTTCAATTCATCTTTAAGAAAGCGACGAATACGGATTTGATTTTCGCGCAACAATCGCACACACGGTGGTTCAACTGGACCAGCATGGTAGGACGATATTGACGGTTCCAGTGGTTCCGGAATAATCAGTGTTTTATCTTCACCATAGTCACAGACATGTTCGGGAAAGGAATCAGCTTCAAAAATGCAGTTGCAATTTGCGCACTCCACAATGTTTTGCGGAACGGTAAACGGCGAATCTAAGGGAAATAGAATGTAACGCCGCACTACTCTAAAGGGTTTTAAAAAAATTTACCAAAATATTGAAACAAGTCCTCGTTTTGCTGGTGACCAACATCTTTCTCGGGTCCATGTAATTGTTGCTGTGAATTACCTAACTCTGCACAACCGTTTTCCTTATCTGATTGGGCTTCCTTGTTGATATTCTCATCCACCTCAGTTGCACTCAAGTCGAGGACATTGCTTGAGCTAATGCTTTCATCCAAATTTAGAGAGTCCAGCGTATCAAAAGTCAGTTTGCTGTTTTCCTCCTCATCCCTAACAGGTTCTGTTTTGAAATCTTTGAGCTGTGAAAATATTTGTTCAGCCAGCCATGCTTCCGAGTTATTGTATTCATCATCACAAATCATGCTGTTAAAGGAAATTGGATATTTAAATTTAAATGCGCGACCTTCGAGGAGGAAGCACAAAATTTAAATGATTTATTTTTTGCCTTTTTCTAATGCGTGTCCGTATCCGTAAAAAGCTTTAATAATGTATGTGTGTATGTAGTATGATGGTTTGAATAGGATATCCGTAATTGGAAAATGTCAGTTTTCTAAAGGCCGTGCCACAATTTTTTTTTTCTATTTTTAAATTTAAATTAAAAAATTAACTGACGGCCAGTTGTGGAACTAAATGGGGAATATAGAATGAGAGCGAACTGCGAATATGATCTAACATCGAATCTAAAAAAAAAAACTGAGTCTTAATTTATTTAAATAGCGAAATTTACAATTTCAGAAATTTGACCGCAAATTGAAAAATACTTGCGCTAACTGTCACACTTTATTCGCTTCGCTTCGCAATCCCAACATGTCGTCAACGAAGAAACAAAAGAAGGCGATTCTCTCGAGAATTAAATGACTACGAACATTCAGAAAACCATTTTGGGAAATACGAAATTCTGACATTTCATTTCGTTCGCTTATAGGCTCTCCCAAACCCACGCGACTTTTTCGCAGCGACAGCGACGACGATAATTTCGACTTTGAATGCGACAAGGAAATTCGTAAGCCTGCCCAGAGCGAAGCGTCGCGTCAGTATGTGTCAGTTACCAGCTCAATCAGTGGGCACATTCAAAAACTGAGTTGTCTTAAACCGACTGATTTTGGTCTGGACTAAATGCAACCTGAACGCAAAAACTAGAATGGTCGGGAACGTCACTTTTCCTACGTCAGCCACATATGCGGACTGTCAACTTAGTACTCAGTAATGAATTTATTGACTAGATTGGTCGGCTACCCCTCCATAAACGTCAACTGACACAGCTACCCATGTGACCGATCTAGGCCAATCAAAACTGAGATACATTGAGTCAGTCAGCTGTCAGACTTACTAAACTAGATACTTAAACGTCCCCAGTTTTACAGTTTATGCCATCGCAGAAAAATAAACAAAAATGACAGATACGCACAGCTACCTAGACCGCGACAACGACAAAAACACTGCCAACAGCGAATATAAAAAAATCGCTGCACTTAAAGCGCCGTCGCACTGACTTATTCCCGTGAGTGTGGGTATTCTCATATACTTCCATGTTTATATAATTTGACAGGCGAAAGTTTCGCTATCGCTGCGAATTAGTCGCGTGGGTTTGGGAGAGCCTTATACGTAGACGTACCCTCGCGAATTATCAAAACGAAATGTCAAATTTCAGTCAGGGTTCGTGTCTACAGAGAAGACAATAAAATAAGTCCGGCTGAAATGTCCAGATATGTGTCGTGTCCCCAAATTTGGCGGTCTGCACCTGACTTTTTGACGTCATGACTTGAGTCTTGACTGAAATTAAGTCTGGTGGAGACTGGGTGTCATGTGAATGAAATGTCAGAATTTACGAATATTCACTTGTTCGCAGTTCGCTCTCATGTGAATAGTCCTTAAGGTATCGGACCATATTTTGTATGGAAATCAAAGAGTTATCAAAGTCACTGCTCACGGGATATCAGTTAGATTTAGTTTGACTTAAGATTCGCTTTAAGATAAATGAACTAGTGGCATAAAAACACCTGAAAATACGAGTATATGAGAAAACTAATATTTATGTCATAAATTCCAACATTTATTCACCAGAAATGGAATTGAGCTAAAACTATTGAAGTCAGTAGATTAGTTTCCTTGGACCGTTTAAACGAAAGCATTACACTAGTAGCCTACTTTTTAATCTATTTAGTTGCTGAAATTGGGTTCACGGTGTGTTAAGGCCATTAACTACTATCAAACTGACCTTAAAACACATTTCAATGAGCCTTTCGTTCCAACAACGTTTAAGTACTTAAAAGTAGGTAATAATAGTTTGTTTCAATACCTAGATAATGGATCAATGTTATCAGTATAGTAACGAATCACTCAAAAGAAGAAACATGATTCCATATAGGATTTGCTCAGAAGCTGGTTCTTATTACAATTTTAACACCATCCCTTCGTTGAGGAAGCAAACAGTGGCTGCATCTGGCCTTACGTGAAGCCTAATACGATTTAACTCGCTACAGCTCTTTGACAATTACTGGGCCTTTGCACCTTTTCACAAAGAGAGTATGAAAATATATGAAAAGCTTTAACGATAAGACACAGCCTTATCATATAGAATTGAACGATAAACATTTTATGGCGAAACAAAACAAAAAACACCGCAAAACTTTAATTTTGCTCTCCTAGATTATAATTCAGTTGATTTGTCTACCTTCGACTGACAGAACACGGTCTGCAATATTGTCAGTTTTTTTTTTCAAAGTTCCAAATGGAAAAATAAGGAAATGTCATTTTTAATCTTTTCGATGAATTTGATGATCGAATAGAAAGCGAAACAAAAAATTATATATATATCGGCGGTGAGGTAAAGTTTTAGAGATATACAACAAAGTGATTAAGATAATTGAATGTGGTATTGTTATCTATTTTTGTATGCCATTGCCAATGAAAGCTAGAGAAGGACCTATAGCAAAATGTTTGACAGGGGAAGTTCATATTTCTTGTGGATTTTAAATATGTGGTAGTAGTTTAATCTTTTATTTATTGATTCTCTAAATGAATGTCTCGATTATGAATCATGTGTAATGGATTTTTTCTAAATGAGACATTTTTCTTAATAATACTTAAAAAAAAGTACTAAATTTGTTGAGGCAACAAATTGATTTTTAAAATGTAATAAAATACAGTTGCGTCTATTGGTATGGAAATTACATAGAACGTTCAAAATTGCAATGGGAAAAAATCGTGTCAAAGAACTTCCTGTCGTACGTATAAATTTCAAGGCCTGATTTAGACAGTACTCGCTGTGGCTGCGTTTACTCGTGGCCAATTCTGGCAACATGTTATAGCCATCAAAAGTCTTTATGGTCCATCACGTATGTGATCATGCCTGAAACCTTTGTTCGAATGCTTTTATAGCGTAGTCGTAATGTTCATTTGAAATTCTGCAAATGTGTAGGAATATATTTTGAGTTTTAAATACATTTTTTTTCTTATAAAAATTTCTTGTCTTCGATTGTTACTTTTTAATAAATAAGATAAAACACATTTAAGTCTGTTCCTTTACTTTTGTAGTATAAATGGAAAAGACTGTCAAAATGACAGTGAAAGGGATAAATTCGCTCTCAGAGAGGGAAACGTATGCAGAAGTTAAGGAACGCTTTTGTAGTAAAGGCTGGTACGCTGATCGAGTGAAGTGAAATTTTCACTCCTCTCCAAGAAATTGCTGTGAAATTGAAAGTGAAATTTTCACGCCGAAATGTCAAAAATTTAATGCGATGGACAATAAAAACCAAGTGAAATAGCAAGTAACGCCCTCTACATATCACTTTTTAAACAATTATTTTTCACTTCAACAGCGTACTGCCTGGTAAATTTTCACTTGAAAAGTTCATTTTGACATTTCGCAGTGAAAAATTTGTATGAAAAATTGGATTTCACTCGAACAGCGTACCAGGCTTAACCTGTGAAAAATGACAGATGCGAATATTCCACCCAAATGCCAAATAGAACAACAAATTCAAATCAGCTGTCAATTTTCAGGCGACTGACAGTTGTTTCAATTCTTACGCAAAAAAATTTGTTGAGTAAAAACTAGTAACAGGGGAAATATCTTGCTCTCTCGAAGGCGCTCTCTTTTACGAAGTTTTCGATTTGAGTAACGACAATTGAGTAAAATGCGTAAGAAGTCATAAAAGTCATTCGCAAAAATGTTTAAGATTTCAAAGTAAAGGAACAGACCTATTATAGATTTTCCGCAAGTTTTTTTGAAACCGTTTTCTGTCCAAAGATTAAAATGGCCAAAAGCAAACCGCATTTAAATTCAACATGTCACTTTTGTTATCGCTTATCATTACAAACTTCCTGCCGCTTTTAAAAACTAATGTAAACTTTTGCAAAATTGATCTTACAATGTCCTGTTGTAGTCCAAGCTATGGAAAAGAAGTTCATCAGCGACCCAATGGATTTTCAATACAAAGAAGGAAACGCGGTGGATTTCGAAAAAACGTTCGACCTAACCGGCAACGACAATGATGAGATGCTTAAAGTATATTTAAGAAAGGCTGGCCTTTCAGATGACATAGAATATCTTTCTGCGCCCCAAAGAAAAGCTTTAATTTACGACATCGTAAAGAGTAACAAAAATCCCGGATATTGGAAGGTTTCACCCAACATTTCTTAAATAAATTTCAAATAATACTAAAATTCTTCTTAATTTCAGCCACGTGACTTACCCACGATGTCATCAAGCCCTATCACTCGTAGTCCCAAGCCTTCCATGGAGCAACCTCCATCAGAATCAATTCAATCTATAGATGATATTCCACCAGCATCGTTAACTTTTGACTCAAAGCACTATTCGCAGGTGAATAACTCTTATTCCACCCTAAATAGAAATAATGACTATGCAAGTGGGTCAAGTGAACAGAAGCAAAGCGTTCGTGGAACGCTTTATGAGCGACAATTTCAGCAGCAAAAATCCGCTGCCCCTAAAATCTACAATACACCACCGACTCCGCCGTCGCCGTCTACCTTAGTGACAAGGAAAGGGCTAAAGATTGAGGTTAGCGGGCCAATGAACTTTCAGCACATATCTGGTGACATGACGCGGGACAAAACTAAGAATGCTTTTGACCTATCTGGACAGATCAGTGACAATTACTTAAAAAAGTACATGATCGAACGTGGTATTACGGAAGCGGACGTTAGCGGCATGGACAGCAAAGAATTAATCAGAAAGATTATACAGTCGGGATTCACTTGGATGGTATGGGCTCGTTTCATTTTAAAATCCCTAGCTCATTAGTTTTTTTGTTTCAGCCAATTCGAAAGCAGTATACTGGATACCAAATACCTCCGCCGCCATCTGAAACACATAGGCCTCCTTCCCCAAGTCCCCCTCCGCGAATGAAGCATCATTCCAAGGGCGGAGCACTAATAGTGGCTGCACCAAAGTTACCGCCAACTGGGCCATCCTCAGACGAAGATATTTATATAGAAATATTACCACCTGAACAAAAACCGTATATGTCGCCAGTTGTTAACCGCCCAGTTAGGCCTTCTCCGCCAGCGCCTTCACCAGTTATTAAGCACAGTAGCAAATTTTCTTCTGGAAATCATATTTCTCCTCAACAACCATCACCGCCTCGAGCACCAACCATGGCACCACCGCCACCTCCGATGCAAAAAGTGAACAAGTCATCAGGCGGACCACCACCACCGCCACCGCCGCCACCACCACCAATGGCAGCAGTAGGGGGAGCACCTCCGCCACCACCTCCGATGCCAACCCATAACATGACGAACGGGGGGCCTCCTGCTCCTCCACCACCACCCCCAGCAGCAGGACTACCGACAGCAATTGTTGCCCCAAGATCAGATGCACCAAATAAACCTTCGGAATCGGGGGGCGATAACAGAGACGCTTTCTTAGAGAGTATCCGCACCGGTGTCACTCTTAAGGTTATTTCTACATAAACGTCAATGTTTACATATAATTTAATAACTGGATTTCATTTTCAGAAAGTCTCTAAGGCCAATGGTGTAAAGGGCAATTCCGGGGCTACAATAAAACTAACCAATAACAATCAGGCAGCGCAATTGACACCACCCGAGACTGTTAGACAGAAACCTGCAAAGCCTGAACAGCCTGACTTTATGTCTGAGCTAAGAAACGCTACGCTTAAACGTATAAAGAAGATTGAAAATAATCCGTACGCTGATGAATCTTCCGAATCGCATTGTTAGCAGAAAGTCAAAATCATGACCTTTTACATCGCAATCAGTTGAAGTCATGATTGGTTTGACATTTGTATTTACTATTCCAAGTATTATTTGTAAATTTTTGACTACGTTTTTAATAAATCAATATTTTAGACATTTTATCACTTAAAGCTTAGTACGCTGCTCGAGCTAAACTTAATTTTAGTACCTCTCCAACTTTTCTCTCCAAACATTAGCTAAAGTCCTAGCTTAATTTTGACATAAAGAAGCTGTTGATAAGTGTCACAAGAAACAGCTTAACTTAAGGTGGCGCTACAGTCCGGGGTGGACCTGGGCCTGACAGAAGAAACAGCTGTTCTTTGAAAAAAAAAATTCCATTGATTCAAAATCTACAAGGCCCTATATCGATGGATGTATGCTCCACCAGCAATTTTAATGAAATACTCTAGCTCCAAGTACACCTCTTTGAGGTATTCACCAAAATCACTCATCTTTACACAACAGAGCAGAGCGATCTGTCCAAATTTAGCTTGAAAAAAATGTCCGGCGCATTAAATAGGTGCGCTAAATTTTGACAGTTAAGGCTGGTACGCTGTTCCAATGAAGTGAAATTTTCACTCCTCTCCAAAAAGTGCTGTGAAATTGGAAGTGAAATTTTCACGCCGAAATGTCAAAAAATTTAATGCGACGGATAATAAAATCCAAGTGAAATAGCTTGTAACGCCCCCTAGATACCACTTTTTGAACAATTATTTTTCACTGCAACATCGTACTGCCAGGTGAAATTTTCATGTGGAAAGTTCATTGGATTTCACTCGAACAGCGTACCTGCCTTTACGTAAAGGACATTCGGAAACAAAAAGCTCCGCTAAATTTTGGAGAGAATTTTGTATGGGAGATAAAATTTAGCTAGAGCAGCGTACTAGGCTTACATCTCAAATATTGGTGGCGTATGAGTAATTTTATTTTTACTTATATCTTCAAATCATTAAAAGGGTTGTAGAAGTTACTGAAATATTTTTCTTCCTCTTTGAAAGATGAATTTCCAAAAGCAAATATATAAATCTAAAAAAAAGATCAATGCATAAGCAAATTTAACTCTTAAATTAAATTGACGAAACATTTGTAAAATATGCACATTTATATCTGAGCAAAGTATTAATCTATTTGCTACTATGTAAAAAGTCTGAATTGGCATTACTGTGCCTCTCTGTCAAGTGTCAAACATTTGTAGGGTTTTTTCTCGAACCGAAAATAGGTATGTAGACAACAAAAACAAAAAAAAAACTGACTTGCTTTTTTGTCGTTTTTTTGCTTCTTTCAGTTTGTTTTGCAGCGGAAAGATAATTTTTTCCAATTAATTTGTTATTCCAGAAACTCAAGTACTTCGCCCAGCTATTGAATTACAAATCAGTACAGTTACTGGACATAGTCGCATTCAATCGTTCGCAAAGAGAGCATAGAAAAAGATAGAATGGGAAAAATTGCTGTAATCGGTGGCACCGGCATGACCGGCATGTGTGCAGTCGAACATGCAATCCAAAAAGGTCAGTAGTGGAGCACTGTTTAGTTAAAATTACTTATTCCACTGCTTATGTAACAATCCAGGTTTGGCGATTCGTTTATTGTACCGCACTGAGGCGACAGTTCCAGAGCAGTTTAAGGGCAAAGTTGAACTGGTGCAGGGAGATGTAACAAACCTGGAAGACGTTAAAAATCTCCTCCAAGGAGTAGATGCAGTCTGTGTTATTCTAGGTACCCGAAATAAACTCGAACCCACTACCGCTTTGTCTACTGGCACAACAAACATTGTAACCGCAATGAAGGAGTTAAATCTTCGTCGCTTTTCAATTGTTATGTCATCATTTCTGCTTATGAATGTCGAACAAGTGCCAAAAGTATTCCACCAATTGAACGAGGAGCACCAGCGAATGCTAGACATTACCAAAAGCTCTGGACTTGATTATATTGCAATTCTTCCGCCCCATATTGCCAATGAACCCGGTACTGAATTTACAGTGGCTCATGATTCATCCCCCGGACGTTTAATATCGAAATACGATTTAGGCAAATTTATTGTCGATTCCTTGGATCAACCAGAGCATTATGGAAAAGTTTGTGGCATCGCCAAGAAGGTGTGATATGCTCTTATTTGCTGTTGTTTAGAGTTGTCACATGTTTTTTTTTTTATTATGGTTTGCGTGACGATAATTTGGGGAAAAATTAAATAAACATGTTTAGAATGGTATTAAACGTGTGTCGTGTATTATTATTTGCATGCAAACAAATTCGCCGAAATATGCGTCGTAGATAGGTAATTACATATTGGAAGGCAATTTTGAAAATCATTTGATTTTAAACGTGTTCCGTGATAATAATTTGGAGCTCATAGTATCTGCACTTTGTGTGTGTAGGTAAATAAACAGTTGAATAGCTGTAGGGAAGAGCGATCAAAACTGAAAGATAAGATTTTTCATAATCTATTCGGACTCGACAATGAAATGGCAATTTATAAAGGCCTTAAAAAGTTTGTGTTAAAAACATAAACAGTGACGCAAGGTCGAAATCTTAAGAGATAACAGCAGAAGATATGCAAAAACAAAGTAATCGCCTTGTAGCGGAGGACATCGACAGCGATTATGGCTTGCTGGGAAATTCTGGCAGTCAATTTACCTAATTTCCCATAAAAAGTTATTTGTTGTAGATAAATTACGCTTCTCACGATCAAATCTATTATTTACGCCAACTGAACAATAGGAGTCATGCAACCAATTGTTGAGCCTTAGTTCGCAGGTCGAATGAAAATCCTGGGGAATGCGCCTATTGTTTGTGGTTAGTGAAAAAAATTGGTGGCGAACTTGAAGGCTTCGTCAAACAGAACGCGTTTTTAACGCCGCGGTGAGATTAATTTACGCGGCGGTAAGATTATTTTGACGCAACGTTCTAACCGCCGCGCTAGAGGACGTCAAACAGAAAGATCTCATTAATGTCCACGACTCTTGGTTTTCATTGTCTAAAAAAATGTCAAGCAGCTCGGAGGAAGAATTATTGGGTTTTTTGCCGTGATATGTAATTCCCTAAAAAGAAAAAAGGATTTAGGTGCACGAAATTTACAAAAAGAGAAATTCTTTTGATATTGCCTCCCATATCCCAGCCCTTAAAACTGCATTTGTATACGATTCTCGAACATAACGTGGGTAATTTCAAACAATAAAATCATGAAAAATTATTTCAAAGGCGCTGTCTCATAAAATAATCTGTAATTTTTCACAACCCCGCGTCGTTGAAAACGCGCTCTGTGTGACGGGGGATATGTTATTCAGTATATTACAACGCGGCGGTAAAACGGGGCATTAAAACGCGCCCTGTTTGACGAGGCCTTTAATTGGAGGTATCGCGAATAAATTTCAATGGAAACTTTTTCCTTCTCAGCAATTGAATTTATTCGCGATACCTCCAAACGATTTTTTGCCAAGCAAGTCGAGTACCGTGAAACATTCGACTTGGGAATGGTAGATAATATTATATAAAGGACCATGCCTCCTGGCTCTTACAACTGTTGCGCAAAAAATTAACCTACAAATTTTACGACGTAAAATGGGAATATGTTTTAGGATTATTTATAAATACTAGATTGTAAACCTTTTATGAAATTACATATTACTTACCTTTAGAATAATACCTACCTATACAAAAATCAAATTCGTTTATTACTGACGATCGACAGAAATTGTTCAAATGAATGAATTGTTTTCATAACCAAGACCCGCAACGGATATAATCCTCTCTGTTGGTGTTCACTTCAATTAGGTTCGAAAACACTGTCTTTGGTGAGACGCCTTCTTTAGACGTAGACCAAACTGATGGGCTTTCTTGTTTCTACTTGATCACTACGCTTTTGGACTCAAATGACACATTATTTGACGCCTTTCGAAAGTAGAGTTAACGGATGAGCTCTATTTGTGATTAGCAGTGTGATTTGCAGTTGGCGATCAGGCACCGGTGGCAGATTCTTTGTGCGGACGTTATTAGTGATATAACTACCTAGTACCTGTTTCCTAATCACTGATCAATCTTATTTCTCTTTTTGAAAAGGAATGACGGTAACCTTTGTTTCATTAAAATCGTCATTTCACGTTCGCTCTCAACAAATTATGTCTGAAATGTTGTGGTAAGGACAACCTCAAGATTTCTCTTTAAATAAAAATTATTGATATCTTCTGCAATTATATACTTCCACATTTTTCTTATGCCTTTTGTAATTTCCGTTTGCCAAACAACTAATAACGTGCATCGCCAAAATATCCTACAATCCTCATTTCTCATTATTCCGCCTCTCGCAGCTTAGCAGCCATTTCCGGATACAAAAGCGTTGCCAACAATTTATGCACTTGACACAAAGCATTTTAAAAATACCTACTATAATCTCGAGCATCGCCAACCGAAAACTATACCTCTAAAAATACCGTGAGAAATTGCTCACATGAATTCAAACGCTTGCACGTAAACTATTTAATGACTTGTCTAATGTGTTATAATAATGAAAAAAAACGTTTGTGTAGTTTTTTTGTTGTTGCACGGCCAGACGCCGCACAGCATCATCTGCAGTCAAGCGTATGTTTCTTTATTTATCCCACAAAGTGATGCACCAGATCTGTTGAAGCTGAACGATTATCTCCTGCCTCGAACTTGAACTTGGCAAAAGAATTCCTTTGAAAATATATATCTGCGATGATGTTCTTTAATGAAAATGCAATCGCAGGCGAAGGCATTCGGTCTGGTGTGTTGTTTCATAGCGAATTTTCGAAATACACAACTGACAGGGCAATAAATTGAAGACCGCATTCGAGATGAAAGAAGCATTTATAATTTTTTTGTACTAATATCTAAAATTTATTTCATTTGAATTCTAATAATATAATAATTAATTGTATATATTTATTTTTCTTTTGTATAACACGCTTAAAACTAATTTATTTGCCTAGTGAATCACAAAATTTTTCTCTATCGTAATTGTAGCTTCTAAAAAAGCCTGATATTTTATATATGTCTCTGTTCAAATAATTTCACAGTTGACTGTTATTTTGTTGGTGTCGTTTCTATTATTGCTGGTGGATTACTTTAGTTGATGCAAGGTAGTCAAAAAGTCTATGATTGATGCGAATGCTTACCACATACAAATTTAGCGACAGCCAAAAAATATTCAGTTCAAAAATGTTGATCTCTTTGCTGAAGGAGGTCGCTCAAACATAGATATGTAAAAAAAACAGCGGAAATTGATAGGTTAGGACATCTGTTTCAATGTTATTTTCCAACAGTCCCAATAATGGATTGTTTTGAACCAGCGTATATAAAAATAGCGTTCTTTCCAAGAAGATGGAAGATTCACTCAGATCGTATGGGTTGGAATATGGGATGAGAATACAAATATAGAATTTATAGTACGTAGAACCTCTAATAAATACCGAAGAGAAAAAAGTCTATGGATTTTCTAGAGGTGAGGTGATGTAAGAAGGAAACTCAGGGGAAGCTTTGTTCGTTTAATTGAAACGAGCTCAGTTTCCGTAGCACGTAGCACGCACAAGTAAAATTTGCGTACTTCTTTACTAAATTCATCGCAAAAAACTACGCTTTATGGAAAACAACTTATCGCTATGATTTGACGTGTCATTTTTCGCAATTTTGTGTAGGGAATTTAGTAATCTTTTGTGAAATATACTGCGTTCATGCGTGATCAACCCAAATTGCTTGTTAATGATTGACGTTTACCATTCTGGTCCCTGTTCATTATTTGACCAGATTTGCCCTACTTTGCCTTTTGGCATTTCTGATTCCATAAGACTACCTAGCGACTGATACAGTAGCAAAGAGTCGAAACAATTTAACTGTCATTAGTAAGTAGTTTGAGGTTAATTTCATCCACAAATGTCCATTGGACTGCTGCCGCAAAATGTTCAAACTATGGCTTAACGTCTAAAACGACATAAATATTATTATTCAATCAATGACACAAGACTTTCTGACTACCTTCCTCAACACTGACGGACGTCGTTAACATTAAATTTATTATCTTAAGGAAGACTTGGGAAGGATATACCAAATCAATTGAAAACAAAAAATTCTATAACCAAAAATGAACATAACTTGAAATAAAACAACAGAAAAAGAGTGTTTAATTTTTTCGGAAACAAAAACTTTTAATGTAAACAAAACAAAAAAATTGATACATTGAAAAAACCATCATAGAAAAATAATATATGTACTTAGAAATAAAATTAATTTATATGTATATGTGGGGGATTTTCTTTTGTATAAGGGAACTTCTTTGGAAAGTGCTCTATTTCCTTTGTTCAATTTTTCAATACACTCGATAGATGCGTGCAATAAAACTAAAACATTAGAAGAATCCCTTCCTCAATCAATAACAGCAAATGGAATAGCAGAAGTTTACCCACTGGACTACAACACTGTGCTTAAAAAATTATAGAATCTTTTTCATATACTTTTTCTTAGCAGTCTCCAAACTAGGTAGCTCGCAGTTACGGGGGCCATACATAGAAACGGGCGCGCAAAACTCATATCCTATTCTCTCGTAGAAACCCTCTTGATCAATTGTCGACAAGTAGACGGCCTTTAAGTCGAGAACAGCGCGACAGTAGTCTTCGGCGCATTTCATAATCAATTTTCCAAAACCTTGACCTCGATACTTTTTGTCAACCACAACGGATTCTACAAAGCAGGCCTTCTTTTTGCTAGGTATTATACTCAGTTTACAGTGGGCGATTACACGGCAGAAATTATCGGTGGTTAGTACTAAACTAACCGGCAATGTGTCGCAGGATGCTTCTAATGATCGCATACGGGCCGTATCACTTCGTGGCCATTCTGAATTTATAAGTTTGCAACATTCTTGCATTAACTCTGGATATCTGTGAATGGGCACGACATTGAATGGGCTGCCTGAAACATTGAATGGTGGAAGACCCTGCGAAAATGTAAGAAAGAAAAATTATTTTAATTTCTTTATTAATACCGATGGGAGAGTCTTTGCATATTGTCCTATTTTAGCCTTAGAAATAGAATATAAACTCACAATTTATACCTCATAGTATGGTTCCGGTTTTCTATATTTCATATCAGGTAATGTGCTAGAAGTTGCACGAAATTGTTTATTTTCAAGCTGCTTTTTTTATAGACTTTGTTAATAATCTGCAGAAATTCAATTGAAACCGTCTTTAGTTTTAAAATTGCTGGTGGTCTAACACTGAACACAAATGTAGTATTTATAGAACATGCTAACATTTAAATACACTGACCAGATGCTTGGATAAACGCGGAGTGCGGAAAACATTAGAATTTGATCCTGAAAATGAATGCGACACTGCTTTGGACAGTTTCTTCTTGTGTTAGGTACGAAAAATACATGACATATAATGTTAAAACTGTTCAATTGTTGATTGGGATTATGGGGAAAAACAACAAACACTGATGGTTCGATTTGCAATCATCTTTCAGGATTCATTATATCTAGCAGTTATTTTATGTAGCAGGGCATCTATTTTTCAGTCGAGGTGCAATCTGGCGGTTAGTATTCGAAGGCATGTCCAGGACTTGAAGCGACGTAATGACGACATGACGGGTTATATGTTAACCAAGAAGTAAATTAACATAAATCTTGATTTACTTTTTTTGAAAGGTCTTCGTTTTGGTTTTAGCTCTTCATTAACATGTTTACTACAAATGGGGAATAAAGTCTCACTTCGAACACACATATTCTAGACTCTAGACGCTTTTTCAAAAAAAAAAAAACGCACTGTCGCCCACACCTTGAATACATTTTTAGCGGCGTGTTGATACCAACTGCCGAGTTGTGTGTTCGATTGGGTTCTATTTCCATTCAGAGAACAGGCTACCTGACATTAAAGTTAAGGCCCTCCGTTCATTCCGCTTTTAGATAGGCATTCAGAATTCACGAAAACAGTGTATTACTATTTTGTTATGTGTATTACTTTTTTGTTACCAAACAAACCTATAAACGGAAGTGAGAATAAACCTTATTGTGCAGAATTAAACATTATTAAAGTACAAATGGGGCGTGCGCAGCACATGACGGCTCATTAATTATCTTTGAATTTTAGTTGAGTGTGCGTCTATCCCATCTTCCAGATCTTCAAAACTAGATTTTATAGGAAATTAATTCAGCCGAACTTGATTTTGTTTCGTTGGCCATTGGCCTATTGAAAGAGTGTAGCTATGAATATTTAACATATTAATGACCGAGCAAATTCCCGCATTTTCTGTAGCAAAATTAAACTAACCGTTTGCGGCTAATATGCAAACTCAACCACAAACGGATAATGTATGTATATTCACCATTCGCTAAGAAAAAACGGTTTGTATTATGCATACGAATAGCTATTATATATAGAAACGATCAATTTGTGCCGATATCCAAAAATAGACCCCAATGGACATTCTCCAAAGAGCGCGACCCACAAATGTGCCACAAACAATGAAAAATCTCTACGATGTAGAATTTGAAAAACAAAATAAGCGAATTTTTCGCCAACTACAAACAACCATGACCGTAAAAGCCGAGGCCAAGAGAATTGCATAATACATTATCACGACGAGTCCCGTGTCTGTTGACGAGGAGACATTTTTGGACATCTTTGCACAACTTGGACAAAAATATACGAAACAATACAAGGTTGAGAGTACTTAATTAATTACAAACAAAAACAATTGTTTACCATAATTTCTTTACGCTCGCCTTTAGGTACGCCACGACGGAATGAAAATATTGAACTGAAACCTCCAATTTTTGTTTGTGAGGTGCTTTCGAAGAACTCGCGCCACGGCAAGGAAATTGCCGTGTCTCGATCTCGATATTAATATTTCGAAAATGTTCCGAATATTTTCGTTTCGTTTAATACAAAAACAAACACAATTTACAAACTGCTGGTACACATCTAAATTTAGAAATTATATTAAAAACATAGGTATGGGAAATACACAACACGAGTGAAGAGAAGACAAAAAATAAACGCCAACAACAACACATCTGTCAAAAAGTCAAGTGATGTGAAATGTCAAAATTTTGTTATTTCGACTTTGCTAACAAATTCGTAAATATATACAAACACAAAGTGAAGACGCGAAGTTGTAGAAGGCAAAAGTGCAGTTCATTCTTAAGTTTATTCAACTTGTTTTTGGCGGTACAACATCATGAGCATTGTGGTGGAAACATATAAATGAGGTTTAGTGCGTTCAGGGAAACAAAACAAAGATATAATTTCCATAGTATTTCCTGTGATGTTTTTATATATAAATAACAAACTGAGATGAAAAGCCCCAACATTTTAATTTTTTATATACTTTTTAATGAAATTAAAAAGATATTTTGTAGATATAGATCATCAGGTGAAAATAAAAAGGAACTAATAGGGTTATGTTAATTTGTTCTGAATAATGCGCTGAATATTAGGAAATCTCGTTCAGTATACACATGGTACACAAATGGTAGGAGTATAAACAAAAATATAAATATACATAAAAAATTGTAAGATCTATAAATCTTTTAACAAAAAAATGTTTGTGTAAAGAACAAAATAACAAAAACGTTTTCTATCAATTTAATTAAAAAACCATTAAACCACTGCGAACATGGAGCCTGTTTGCAGTAAATAATAAGAGAAATTTTAAATTGTGTGATCTGTCAATGTTATCGGTAAAAAATAATACAATCAAAATTAATGCGTTTATTTCTGTTAGCACCTTAAGTATGGTCTATTACCCTGAACGCAGATCTCTCTTGGCATGACATTTGTAAAATATAAAATGTCAGAAAATAAATTCGCAAGAATCCCAAATATATTTTCATAGATTACACTCTTGATTAATCGAATTTCAACACATTTCCGTGCAAAGAAATTAAACAAATTACACAGCAATCGGTTAGTGAATAACAGCGTTTCATTTGTTTATAAACAAAAGTATTTATAATCACCTGTTCAATGTGGTTCAGTAATATAATTCACTACGCGAAGAGTTGAACTTATTTCAAAAAAATTACACAACAAAATAAAGGAAAATTCATTAGAAATACGCAAAGTGGAGCACGAAAACAGTATATTTTCTTATATTTAGGAACTAAATTCGTATCAGACTGTCGTCGCCGTCGTCGTTGTTGTTTTGTACACGTTGCAGTAGCTAAAACAAAACATTGACCCCTAAAATTTGAAGAATGCAGTCGCATGCTTTTAAATATAGATTCACGGGCGACGTCTAAAAAGTGAGATTTGCTCTTCCTAAATTAATTATTTTGTTTTGTATTTCCCTGTAGATATATAGTTGGACTAAAGGAAACGAACGAAGATGCTGCAAAATCGATTGGGAGTGCCATTCTCTCAAGACAATCCGCTGTGGTTGTCTTGGCACGATTCACATTTGATACCCACGCTAAATCCTTCCAATGTTATGGATTACTTCTCCCGAAAGTCGAATCCTTTCTACGATCGGGTTTGTAATAATGAAACGGTTCGGATGCAGCACATGAGCCTAGATCAGTTAAAGTAAGTGATTAATAGCGCAGTCAAGACTGGCATTTTACATTACATATTTATTTAATTATTTGTAGCAACATGATTGGAGTGGAATACATATTGCTGCATGTGGCGGAACCGATATTGTACGTGATTAGAAAACAGCATCGGCATAGTCCAACTGAGGCAACGCCATTAGCTGATTATTATATCATTGCCGGTATGGTATATAAGGCACCTGATCTAGCAAACGTAATCAATTCCAGAATTGTAAGTATCGGTCTCAACTTATATGAACTTGTGCTAAATTTGTGCTACCCACATCTAAGCTGTCAACAGTGACTAGTCTCCAATCGGCATTTGAAGAGGCGAGTAACTACTCACGCTATCACCCAAACAAGGGCTATACATGGGACTTCTCATCGAATAAAGTTTGTAAGTAAGCTCGGCCATTTTTCAATAAACTCATTCTAAAGTTTTTCACTTTACTCGTAGTATCCGACAAATCAAGAGCAGCCAGTAAGAAGGACGCGGAGAAAGCAAAAGATGATAGTGGAACTATATTCCAAATGCAACGTGTTGATATGCTGCTAGTTGAACTGCTACGGAAGTTTCCACCTCCGATTCCTCCACAAATCTATCAACAACAACAGCAGCAACAACAAGGTCAAATTATGCGCGGTGATGGCCAAGATGGAATGCAACAAGACGCCAACACTAACAATGCTAGTGCGGCTGAGGCAAGCCCACCTTCAGCCCAGGGTGGCCAAGATATTAAAATAGAAAATGCTGATATGAAACCACCGCCAGAGAAAAAGATAAAGATGCAATAGATTTAGGATAGGTTAAGCAATAATAAGTTCAGATTTTGTTTAAATATTTTTTGTGTCCCATTGTGTTTAAAGATGTGTCCCCTTTTATAATGCATATACAATACATGTAGGTAAAGCTGAAACAAATCTTTCATTTTATTGATATGCAGGGTGTTGTGGAGGTAATGGGCTGCAACTTTTAGGAACCGGTTTCTTATTTTGTACGCAGCATTTAATAATACTTGACAAGTTTGGGTTATGGTTTAGATTTGACCATCCAAACTGACACTACTTTTTTATTAGTGGTGAAATTATAGATATATGGTATCCCAACCTTGATCTAGATTCAAATTCTGGATCTCTTTTCTGATTCTTGAGATAAGTTTGAGGAAAGTAGGTATATTATATTGTTCTTTCTATAAAAAATCATCAAATGCGATCAACGACTGTCAGGAGCTTTAATGTTTTAGTGACATTTTTGCAAACTAAACGAAACCATTAACTACTTAAGAATATTCCGCCAGCTTTCAGTTTACACTCAGCCAGCCGATTTTGAAATAAAATGCACTAACTATTCCATACAAACAATATAAAAAATACAAAAATTTAAGTTCGTTCGACATCCAATAGGAGTTTGGTTGGAAACTCATATAATTTTTCTTTTGGCAACACTGCCAATAGCTAACATGACAAAAAAACAGCTGTGTAATTCTCCTGTCAAACGTTAATTCTTCGCTTCCCCGGCAAGGCAACTGCTTTGTGGAAAAGTGTTGTTTCGTAAAAAAGTGTTCGTTGGCATTTCAATTAATTTATTTTATTTTATAAAGGAGGTAGGTAATTAAAATGTATATATAAATTTTAAATACCAAACGATTGCGGAATTTTCATTTCAAAATTGATTGGACTGCAAAAATATTCACATTTGCCAAATGAACATTTTGCTGATGGGTGCAATTTTTACTTCAATAAACGATATCTTATCTAAACTCGATTTTAATGAACGTCTCTAAAGCATTTCAGTAAAACAAACTCACTGTTTGTTTACTTATATATCTTTCGCATTAAAAGACAAAAGAACAATTAAATTTCTTTGTTTCCTCCATAAAAAACGCAACGTACATAACCTAAAATTGCAAAGATTAGTGATGATGAAAAATGTAATAATGCGTAAAAATGATGTGCCGGCAAAAGTAGAATCAGCATAAATAATAAACCTGTAGGAAAAACAAGTTTGTCGACCTATTAATGGATTTTCCCACTAGTTTTGCTGTATAAATTCACATTGTTCCAACTAGATGGAGGTATGCTTCTATTCTTCATAAACAGTTTGTTCAATATAATATGGCCAATAGACGTGGACGACAATATCTACATTCTGTTTTGAGTGGCTTTTCTGGACTAGTTCCTTTAGAAATATGTAAATGCACTTGCTTCGGGATATTCGATTTCTAATGTCGACCTCAATAGAATGCTTAGTTGTACTATTCCGGGCACACATCTGCTAGAGCCTCGTTGACTAGTCCGTTTTGATTGCATTACACAGTCAGATGAATAGTAGTTAGGATTGAAATAACAGACTCGGTTCTTTTATCCTCATATGAATGTGAAATTCCTGGGGTTTTTTAGGTAATTGAATTTGCAGTAAGCAAATCACAGCAAGTGCGTAATTTTCGGGAGATGGATTGCTTTCGTTAACAGGCGCCGTATCAAACTCAATTCAATAAAATTTGTTTTCCAATTTGAAACTTATAGTGCTCGTTAACATGTGTAACTATTTAATATAATACTCCACACAATTGGTTTCTAAAATATTTTCAGCTTGGCTGTAATGACAGTTTAAAAATACAAAGGTTATTTCCACGGACAAAGTAAGTAGGTACGAATTCGATTTATCTTGAACTGCTTCGTCTAATAATAACCTACCTATTGTTTTAGAGTGAAAAAAAAAGAAACATACAAAATCATGCTTACTATGAGAAGTATAATCGCACGTCAAGCTCGTTTGATAACTCACCTAAGCCTTAGCACCTCATCCTTTAGTACAAATCTATCGAATAGACAAAGCTACCCTGTGTTAGACAAATCTGCGATCAACAAACTCGTTGGACAGCGTCACCTTTCATCGTTGGGCAGCGGAAGGAGGTACATATTTCGGAATTTTGACAGCTTTGTTTTGATCTTTTTGTTTTATGTATATTAAATTATTATTCTACTTCATGTGTTCACAACTAATTCTTTGTAACAATGCAGACACAAATAAAAACCAAAGAAAAACTGATTTCCCTAATCAATAGCGTTTTCAGTTCAAAATACCAAGATCAGTCATTGATCCCCACAGCACATTGTCCTCATTCTTTGCTTGCCTGGATTCCAATTTGTATTTACTACCACTTAATTTGCTTTCTCTTTTTTTACTTACAGAAGCATGTCGTCAAGCAACGCATCTCATTTCGTTCTGCCCAATACGCAGCCAATCGCTGATCTAGAGTGCAAAAATGCATTCGCCAACCTAACCGAAAAGGAGAAGTTGTACGCGCATTACTTTAGCAAAGCATCATGGAACGGTGGCCTTATTTCCTTAGTACAATCAAGTCCCGAGGGCCCTTTGATCTTTAGTTTGCTTCATAGAATTTTCCTTGCTGAATCTTTGGACGCTCTAAAGACAAAAGTTCTTGAAGCCGGCGTTACTCAACACGAATTCACTGTTAGTAGTCTCCATCACTGTCAAATGTGATCGGTTTATAACTTGTTTGTTTCAGGCATTTTTAGTCTACGCCTGTGGAGTGTTCGCCAACGCTGGCAACTACAAGGGCATGGGTGACAGCAAGATACTTCCCAACCTCAAGCAGTCACAATTCGAGAAAATTGTCAAACTGTCAAGTGCCTACAAGACCGACAAGAGTGTTTCAAGTGTCCTGGAAAAGATCTCGTCGCTTATCTATGCTTTGAGTCCACGTAACGAAGTGTTAGGTCTTGCTCCATGCGGAATCACCACCTACTGGTCTGACAATTGTACCAAGGAAGACGCTGATATCGTCACCAATTGGCTGACGGACAAACGCATCGAAGCCTACATGTGTCGTACATTCAAAGTTGTCGAAGATGGCAAGACCATCTACGACATCAAGATAGCCTCAGTGGAAACGGGTACTAAAGACGGAATAACCCTTCCTGTGGAGACATACAAGGGCAATCATTTCCGGGTCACTCGTGGCGACTATTCAAAGCTACTGGCTCTGGTAAATTCGAATTTAGAGAACGCCAAAACACATGCGGCGAACGAAAATGAAGTCAAGATGATTCAACATTATATCAAGAGCTTCCAAGAAGGCAGTTTGCCGGACCACAAAGACGGTTCGAGATGGTGGATTAAGGACAAGGGCCCCGTGATTGAAACATACATTGGTTTTATTGAAACCTATCGTGATCCAGCCGGCTCCCGGGCGGAGTTCGAGGGATTTGTTGCGATGGTGAATAAGGAAAGTTCGGCCAAGTTTGCCGAATTGGTAGCTCGAGCCGAGCAACTTTTGGAATATCTACCTTGGTCTGTGGAATACGAAAAGGACTCCTACCTGAAGCCGGACTTTACTTCTTTGGATGTGTTGACCTTCGCAGGAAGTGGTGTCCCAGCTGGAATCAACATTCCCAACTGTAGGTGTTTTCCTTTAAGAAAATAAAAGTTAAAATACTGACAGTTCATTTCCGATTTTAGATGATGAAATCCGTCAAGACGAAGGCTTCAAGAACGTCTCGCTCGGCAATGTGCTAGCGAACATCAACCGCAAAGAAGCAATACCATTCCTTTCGGACGAAGATCAGGTTCTTGTAAAAGAATACAAAGTCAAATCGTTTGAAGTAAGCATTCGTTATTATTTAATCCCTTCCGTCACTAACAATCATTTTACGTTTAAAGGTACAAGTAGGTCTACACGAACTCCTGGGTCACGGCAGTGGCAAACTCTTCCGCATCGACGAAGATGGAAAATTCAATTTCGACACGAAAACTACAAAAAATCCACTCACAGGCGAACCCATAACTACGTGGTACACTCCTGGAGAAACCTACGATTCAAAATTCGGTGCACTTGGTTCCTCCTACGAAGAGTGTCGCGCTGAGGCGGTTGGCCTCTATCTATCCCTTCAAAGGGACATCTTAGAGATCTTTGGCTACAAGGATGCCAAAGAGCAAGACGACATTATCTACATTAACTGGCTCAATCTCATCTGGAACGGAATGGGTGTTGCCCTGGAGATGTTCAACCCGCAATCCAAGACATGGATGCAAGCCCATAGCCGAGCACGTTTTGTCATCATGAAAGTTTTGCTCGAAGCTGGTCAAGGTTTGGTGAAAATTGAGGAAACTGAAAACGGAAAGAACTTACGCTTGACCGTTGATCGGACGAAGATAGAAACTGTTGGCAAAAATGCCATTGAGGAGTTCCTTATGAAGCTGCAAGTGTACAAATCAGCTGCCGATATTACTGAGGCCACAAAGATGTATGAACACTACTCTGAAGTTAGTGTCGGTGGAGATCACCCGTGGGCCAAGTGGCGTGACATTGTCCTGCTGCACAAAAAGCCACGCATCATTCTGGTTCAAGCTAACACTGAGATCAAGGACGGCAAAGTGAATCTGGTGACATATGACGCCAATCATGAGGGATACATTAAATCGTGGGTGGATCGTTTCCCCACCACCGAGGTTGATGACATTTTGGAGGAGATAAGTGAAGACGATCGCAAGTACTTTCCATTGGCCTTTCCATAAGCATAAGAATGAGTTTGAAACTAATGCATTTGTATTGTAAACTTCAACGAAAATAAATGCACCGCACTTTGGTTAACAAAAAAAGACTGCCTTTTCGTCTTTCATTCCAAGTTTTTCTAGCCGTCAACGTAGAAATCTCTCTATCGAAAATTGGGAACGAAAAAGCACAACTTATTTCAAATTTCTTTTGTTTTTATTAGCTAAATGTTTGGGTTACCTTTAAAGCTATGTACAACAAAATGTGTCATAAGGGAAATCCTTTTAAATCAATAAATTAAATATTTCATACATAACAACTTAATAGCCCGCGTTGTCCCATCGTTTGTTCCGAGTTCCACTTAATTTGCAGGCAAATACGGTCGCATCGAGTATTTATTACAAATGAAACGCACTACTCTCGATGAGCACTCTCAATATCTTGAACATATTTAAACTTAAATAAAGTTGACTCTTAATCAGTCAGATCTGATTAACCCCGGGTTGAGTTCAAATCACGAGCTGTCGTTAAAAAGTTCAGTTTCAATGTAATTCAACGCTTCAAAGACAAAACCACATGAAGGATCGTAATTACCCTGAAACGATCGTGAATTATTCTCAAGAGGCAACGCCTCGAACTGCTTCTTGTGATCCTTTAGGCTAAAATTGAAAAATGACCGAGAATCTAAGTCCGCCAGTATTCTAGTCATCTCTCGTATTTGAGTTTCTTGCTTTTCGATTCGAAAGCCCAACTCGGATACTGTCAGAGCGAGTTCTAGCTTTTCCTGCTTTGCTGCTTCTTCCTTTTTCGTTTCCTTATTGGATGACCTGAAATGACAGAAAAGGGTGAGAAGACTGCCAGACAAATAGTTTTCCTACCAGCGTTACCTTACGTATTCGACAATTAGTAGGGCGGCACCGATTGTGAAAATGATAAATTCACCCAATAAATTTGCGCCTAGCTCGATGGCCATTGGTTCGGTTAGTTGAGGTACTTTGGCAGACTTTCCCAGGTTCATGGCCCACATTTTGTACCGCACCTCACACCAGTTGTACACTGAAAACTCAAAATATGTTAATGCGAAACGAGCGTAGTTATTTGTGTAAGAAGGTGTTCTGACTAAAGGAAATTGTACCTTGAATAGCGAATCCACTAGAGACCTATTGAGTTCAATGGGAATGTAAGGATATACTGGGTAAAAACGGCGGAAAGCCAATAGAAGGGAGGTAAAGTCGCAAGTTTGCAGAAGCGAATTAGTCAGTACATGTACCAGAGATATGAACGGCTTGCTCAACAAGAAAAAGATGGAAACTCTTGATGTTGTCATGGTGGTGGCATTGTCCTCGTATTGGTACAAGCATGCTCCAATAAGGATCTTTTAGGATGATCTAATAGTGTTTTCCTTTTTTTTGTGTACAAAAAATACTGAATGGTGCACCCAACTTCTTAGACAGGGTTTGTTATGAATCACATGATTAATCTACCTTAAGTTGGTACCTATTTCTTAATAGTTAACCAATGTGGTTTGTCGCAAACATAGAAAATCATGTCTCCATTTTACATCATCCGAGTACAAGTTCTTTGGCCATTGGATGTCAAAATACATTACAAGGACAAAAGCCATCCCAACCACATTTAATTTGAACATTGCCAAAAATAATGGCAAATCGAACTAAAAATGAGCACTTGAAAAAATTATCAGCAGTCATTTATCGTCTTGCAAATTATTAGAAAACACAACTTGAGGATATTGACAAAACAAGCGATAAGTCGTTGAATATGCAAGTAGATTGTTGATAGTTGTAAGTCACTTTATTTATGAAATTATGCAATTTATAAATTTATGTGTGACCACATATCAGCTGTTGAAGGTAACCTAATAAATTTGTATTTTTTTGAATGCTTACACTGAGCCGGCGGCATGCAGACATATTTCCGGAAGAATGGACTGTTCTTGGCATTGTTCTTGATTACGTTGGCAATGGGCTTGCTGATTTGTTTAATAGCCAGAACTCCTAGCTTGGCTGCTGGAAAAGCACCGACCACCATGGTGCTGCAGAAGGTTTTTGGTCAACCGTTTGCGTTATTTTGTTAGAAGTTTTTAACTTTTTTGTTCAGTACAAAATTTTGACGTTTATCTAATGTCAGAGCAGTGGTGAATGCATAAGCAATCCGGAACTGTTTGAAAAAGTACAGTAAAAAACATACTATTGCCCTCAAACTTCAAGTTGGCCAAGTCAATTAAAAAAATATGCTTGGATGCAGTCGGTTTCAAAACCCCAAGTTTAATATTTTTCTCTCTAAAGCCTAGTACGCTGCTCGAGCTAAACTAAATTTTCACTGCTCTCCAACTTTTCTCTCCAAACATCAGCTAAAATCCAAGCTAAATTTTGACATAGAGAGCCCTGTGGATAAATGTCACAAAAAACAGCTGTTCTTTGAAAAAACCTCCCTTGATTCAAAATCTGCAAGTCTTCATGTCGATGGTTGTTGCTCCACCACCATCGCTAGCTTTTTCTGAGGACTTCTCTGTTATTTAAATGAAAGACTCTAGCTCCCGGTTCTCCTCATCGATGTATTCATTAAAATCACTCATTTACACAGCAGAACAACAGAGCAGAGCAATCTGTCAAAATTTAGCTTGAAAAAAAATGACCCGGCCCATTAAATGGGCGAGCTAAATTTTGACAGATACATGAAGGACACTCGGAAACAAAATTTTGATTTTTAGCTCGAGCTGCGTACCACTCGGCTATAGGGATTCGCTTAAATATAGCTCGAGCAGCGTACTAGGCATCAGTCACGAATTTCTTGACTACGTTCGTCGGCTACCCCTCCATAAACGTCAACTGACACAGTTGCCCATGTGACCGATCCCCAATGGTTAAATATAACTGCATCTAAAAAATATGCTTTGAAACTGATCAATAATAGCATGAGCAGTAAAAATATGAAAAAATACATTTTCAAGCTTACTGTATGCCCTTACAATTTATCCAATTGCAAATGCTTGTCACAAGATGGCTCGCATGACGCATGGTGTTTAACTGTCATTTTGTTGCGAATATCTAGTTTTGGCGCCAATAAGCATAAACTTTCGAATTGTTGTAAACTTCATCACTCATTCATAAGTAAATTCAAAATAAATAAATAAACCTTAATTTGTCGGTTCTATTTCTGTAAATATTCAGTTTCTGCTACAAAACAATTCTCTATATAATGCATCAAGAGATTGCTGAACAATTTGAAGAACTTGGTTGCACCCCAACTGAGGAGGTTTTGGATAAATGTAAGTTACATTTTTATTACCAATTGCATTGTTTATTTACAATTGTAAATCCTATTGTCGTATAAAAATGTATTTTGTGCTAATCCTTCTAGGTGTGGAACTGTGCTACACGTATAGAATCACCGATGCCATGGACTTTGTGGCACAATGGATGGCTTACAGTGTTTCAAATTTGAGTGGAGCCGATCCAACAATCGCACACCTCCTGGACATGGAACGAAAGGAGTTAGTCATTAAGCGTGAAAAGGAAATGAATGCTGCACAAAACAAGAAGAAGAAAACATCATACTTAAGTGATTTGACTGTTTATAGCTCCCCATCTAGATGTGTTGCAGCGGATATTGACGATGATGACCACATCATGGATTCCTATATGTGCGTGACTCCTAAGGTAAGTGGCAAACTTGTTTACATCTTCAATTTTCTACTGGTTGTGCTGGATTTGTAAAAAGAGTATGTAGATTGGATGAGGATCAATAAGTTATACCCATAATTGAGCAACAAGTGGTTTGAAATACCGAACAATAGCGAGGAATGTGTTATGAGGAATCAGTTGACAGATTTTTAGCGCATCTGCGCAAATATTCGGTAAATGAATATACGCGCATTCATTTTCTTCAAGTGCTTTCTGGGAATAAACAACTGTTGGAACTTGATAGACTTCAACAATAACTAGAGAAATGTATGTATTTAAAAATAAAAAAGAGCTGGGACTATTTCACTTATATACTTCCGATACCTACCCTGGCTCTGATAAGCTTGGTTGGTCAAGTCATTTTGTGAAACAAGAATCTCCATACGAAAATGGGGTTCTTGATTCAGAAACCCATAGATAACATCATTCGCTCAAAAAGTGATCCGTCATCAATCGCTTGAAGGTATTTTACAGCAAAATATTATACCCGTGGTATTAACTCGCGCAAAAGACAGGCCATCCTAAAACCACGTAATTCTATGTACATATTACGAAAGTGTGGGAACGCTAAGCCTCTATTTGGTGGCTGCGGAGGCCATTTGGCTTGTGCTTGCAATTCGCCATTATTAGGATTGGCACAAAACCAGACTGCATCCTTAAACAAGCAATTGCTTACGTTGTCCACTCTCTGACAAGAGAAATGATAAATTTATTTCCAAGGGGATTGTACACCAAGAATTGACAAACAGATTTCATTGGTCTTGTTCAAACAGAAGCTATCAACATACAATTTCAATTCGAAATGCGCGGGTGTTTTAGTTAGATTTATACTACTCCTATAGACAAATGGCGCTTGTCGTCGTTCGTCAAGCTTACTCCAGGTTTCATCTAAGCAGATTATCATCATCAATAACAAATCTCTTACATCTTTAATCATCCTTGATTACAACTATTTCTTGACACTCATATCAACGGAAAACTACACCAAATTTGGCCTCATTCTCAGAGTTACGTTCCTTCACCTTTCACGGCGTCAGTTTTTTTTAATTATTCCGCAATTCTTCTCCCCCATTTGACTGTGCCAAGTACCTACACGTCTATGTCTATCGGATGAAATCATCTCTTTAAAAATGCGTGTCACTTAACCGTACACGATGCGTGGTATTGTAATGGGAATGATCTCTAGTGCGTGAAAGAATCAACAGAGAATTTTTTTTTTATGAGCCGCATCCACCCACGCTTTTCATAATTTTACCATTTTTGTTTTCCACATATAAACCATGTTTTGTTGGGTTAGGTGCTGCTGTTGTTTCTCTTTGTTTCCACTCTCTGCTCTGACTCTTCCTAGCCAAACGCTTTGTTTTATATAAAACAGAAGAAATTCATCTTCGGGTATACGGTGCCATTGTTATGCCATGTTAGCAGTTTGCCTCTTCTGCTTTGGCCTGGTCGTGGCCCTTTCGTAGCGTTTTTTTGTTGTATTTTTTTTTATAATTTTGATGATCATTTGTGTTATTATCATTTTTCTCATTCTCCTGTTGAACGTTAAAGTACTTCTTGTAGTGCTACCAATGTTTGTTCCTCCCTATGTGCTGGACTGATGCTTCCATCTTCCACCACGAAGATCTAAGTATTTAGCATTTGATATTCAAAAAAAAAAAAATGTTTTCTCCCTGTGGTTGTGACTAGCTTTTATTTTTGCCTGTTTCTTTTTTTATTTTGAAGTGGTTCGTATGTATTCGTTTCGTTTATATAGGAAGAAGATGCGGCTCATTTTCATACAAACGAAATAATAGTTACAATGATAGGAAGAAGAAAGGATTCGTTCAACTGTTTCGTCCGAAATTTGTAGTTATCGGGTTTTTATTGCAGTTTCTTTGTTTGCTTATGTCGTCAATGGATGGGTTATATTGAGAACCTTCAAAAGGTATTAGAATAAACAATAAATCTTGGACTTGACATAACCCCAAAGAACAAAGTTCAGTGGTGTCAAATTAACTTGGAAATATCACGGTCACCGAACTTCGACTTAAATGGCTTGATTGTTTAGCCAGATGTACGGCACATGTGGCGCCGATTTATTGAAACCGCATAAACGCCAAGGTATTGTCCTACAATTTATCTTTGGGTAGTCAGTCATCACGGTCCGGTAGTGATCTTGACTCACTGTGACTGCGTTGACAGCATCATTAAAACAAAGTATGTGGCAATGAATGGCTTTAATTTTGTACAGAAATGGACTCAATAACGGCTGTGTTTAGCTGCGGCAACTGAACGCAAAGTTTAATACCAAAACTGCATACCCTACTTTCTCACTAATGAAACTCTAGTGCTGCTGCATTTGTGCGACCTAATTGTTTTTATAGAGCTGTCCTTACGTGATAACATGAATATTGCATTTTTCACATAACAATACAAACCTAGCCCGAGGCACTGGAGAACATATCCCGCGAATCGTGCATGCTAGTAGCACGGGCAACTAGTATCTTTCGAAGATTACACATCCTTTGGACGCAAAAAAAAGGCTCTTTGATTTATAGGAGCTTCTAACGACTCATTCGATCAGGGGTCGAATTTCCACATCCGTGAGCGAGCAATACGTCACTGAATTTTGTAGATTTTACATGCAAAACAATAACAAATTCAGTCACGTATTACTCGATCACGGATGCGGTAATTCAACCCCAGTTTTGCAATTCCTGTTGTCATGCAAAGCATCTTCAACTCAGCTGCTGTTAATTTGTCTCATACGAAGTTTGGTGTTGATTCTGTCGAAGATCCGCGTCGCTAGATGTTTTACTTGGTAGAAGTGTTTGTACTCGTAAGCAAGGGGATTTAAAAAAATCTATTTGAACCTTTGTTCGCTCCGAAATGCCGGCCGCCTGACCTAGATTTTATATTGCGGATAACGTCAAATAACTCACCTTAATTTCTCAGTCACATTTACAAATGGTTGTAAAGTCAATTACAAGCGTTCCCATTTTGTAAATTACGACCTGTCAGGCCCCAGTAAGTGCATTCGTTATCTACCTTTAACACAAACAGGGAATCACAATTTCACACCATCGCTGAGTAAATGGAAATTCATTCATATAAGAAGCTACTGCAGTTCCATGCTATCAAGTCAGCAAGATTATTTCCACCATCCAAGATGAAACTCACTTTTAGCATTTGCATGGCTCTTATAGTAACGTTAGCAAAAGCTCATCCAGAGCCTCAATGCGGAGACGACATTTGTTCTGATGACGAGGACTACCTGTGTGCCGAACGTTTTCATGTAATGGAAACATTTCGTAATCCTTGTTTGATGTATGCGGCTAATCTTTGTCTGGACGATCGTAAGAACAATAATTGCAATTTTGGGTTTAACTATAATAATGCCAACATCAATGTGTCCACCGATAGATTGGATTAGAGTGCATGGTGGAGAATGTGCTTCAATTGAGGATACAGATTTTGCCGACGTGGAAGATATGGAAGATACGGACCAGGACTTGGACAACCTGGAACATTCTGAAAGCAAAGACGACATAAAGGGCATTTAAAGGATCTTTCGTATAGTGCATTGACGAGAAGTACGCAACTTAGTCGCATAGCATCAACGGTGTAACGTTAAATAACTGAATAAAGCTGATGGTTTGATGATTAGATACTCGAACTTTAGACCTTATTGTGCCTTTATTTGATATATTATTCCATTACTATGTGTGATCAATCTTTTTACCTACTGTTTTCAGCTTTTAAAAAGCGATAAAGCGGTTCTTGCTACTTTACAGAAGCGGTTCTGGAATGTTTGCAATAAAACTTCAAATTTCATTCTCAGTAGGTACTTGGTAAATGGGAAATTGGCCTTTTGACATATACCTACCTATCAAGGCTCTTTAAATGCCCAAATCCAAAGTGCAGTTGTTATATTGGGCAGCACGATAAGTTGGTATGCATACATTTTGCATGCACCGCAGTAACCTATTTTGATCTGAAATTTGTCTGAATAACACAGTGATCTCTACGAATTAACCCCATTTTGACACTGGACTGACATGAATCATTTTAATTTGTTAATGTGCGTTATCATTGCTGTAATCCCAACACTAATAAAATTCTCGTTTGGTCAACTTCCTTTCTTCCGTTCCAGCTCATTCGTACACAATCTTTTTATGCATAAAGTAAGACGTGCGAGTCAAATTCTAAATCTTAAACAACAGCCCATCTTGAGCATTTATAAAAAAAAGAGCAAAATCAATTCCCATAATATTCAAACTATCTATAAAAACCCACATGCCGTCGAATGTTTACACAATACCTACGTACTCTTCAAAATCCTCTTATATTACTTACGTTACGTACTCAAACAATTGACACTTGTATACACATCTTGTACGGATAGCTGAATAATCCTCATCATTCAGATACTCGGAATTCAAGGGCAAGGGAATTCGCAAAAACTGCATACGAAGCATAATTCCGCAGAAATACGCGAAAGCATAATTCAACAGCCAACAAGCATACTCAACTGCAACGATAGGTTAGGTAGCCCGTGTCCCCTTTCCGTCCTAAACCTAATACATGCAGCCGGACCCTTTGGCAGAACAGCACGGCGACGACAGTAATAGTGTTAGTGGCATTTCTTTGTGAAATGTTAACCAAAGCGGAAAACTGATAAAACAAAAAACTCAGAAGAAGAACTTTAAAGACAACACCAAATACACTGTGAAAGACAAAAAAAAACCATTGTCTCTGCAGAATGGGGATACATAGATCTAATGGTGGGCCTGAGACTGGTATACTACCACCTGAAGATCGAAGGGAGTTCACATCACAGCACACAGTGATTGTGTTTATTTATTCCCCGGTTCCTCCTTTTCGCTATACCAAGAGATATCTAATTTTCTTATTCTGTTTCCTCCACTTTCCTCGGTTGGACGCGGTGCTGCTGCTGACGCCGGACCGGAGGAGCCAGGCAAGGTCTTGGTGGAATGAGCTTTGACCTTTGTTTGTTGCGAAAAAGTAAACATCCGAAGTGAAACTCTGTGGCGGTCCTTGCTGCTGAGCAACCTAGATTTCAGTGTTGCCTTCGTGGGGGTATAAAACTCTGCTACTACCCCACAGGTTGATTAAGTGTAAAATTTTCCAATGCTTTTTTCTTTAATTTAGCGTATTCAACGTCAATGTAAGCGACTTAGTCGTCTTATTATTATAATTATTATTATAAGTATTAAGAGCCCAACCCATAGAATCCGTCGCGTCTGTTGCGGCAACGTATTCGATGGACAGGTTGATAGAATACACATCAGCTTATGGAAGATTAGATAACCCATAAGCAGCGCACGTGTTGGATGCGACGGCGAAGGATTAAGTAGGTTTATGTTTCTCCATTGGTTTCACTTGGGGATTCACTTATGTATTGTCGAAATGCCAAAAAATAATCTACAGCTTCTGTCACCTGGCTTGTATAAAATACATAAATTTCACTTGGCGGATTCTGACTTCAAACCGGGAAGCTAAATACTCTTTTTTCGGGAGTTATAGTAGTGCTTTTTTCGATTCCGGAATCCCACACGCTTTATTTTGCCCAATGGAACACGATACTATTTTCTACTTTTATGTCTGTTGCACCCGTTGACAGTTGACAGAGCGTGAGAGTTTACACTTTCAGGTGGATTAAAAACGACAGCAAATTTGCCCTTTAATTCAAGAGACACCATAGGAAAAAGTGGCGAGTGGGTCTAATCAAGCTGAATAGATAGTAGGTTCATCTTGTCGTTAATATCGGGTCGCGTGTCCGTGCCCAACGTTGGGCGCCAGTTTGTTGCTAGACCATTCTTGCCATCGGTTCGTTGCTGGTATGCAAGTTCCCTTTCTGAGCTCGTCGGTGAGTGTGGGAGACTTCAACCACAACAACAATAAAACCATGACAGTCTTTCACGTCGAGGTGTCGTTGAAGCTGCGAAAAATGTTACCTTCCACATCCTATTCCGCAAAATTATTCCTTTTACGTTTACAAGATCCCCATATGTGTCTTTAAATAAATAAAGGGTCTACTACTATCTCAACAAACGTTCCATCGTTCAAATTGAACGTTCACAGCAACACTAAATCAATCGGCTAGCAATTATCTATCTCTTACTCCTTAGAGAAGCACAGATAGCTAGCATAGTCTTTTGCTCTTCAATCTCGACCAACATTATGATCACGTCGCCTCTCTAATACCGCTTGAGTGTGTACGTAACCTTATATACTTAGTTAAGTGTAGTCGATGAATTTGCACGAAAAAAAGAACGAACGAACAAAGCAACAAATACGAGTACATAAATAAATAATATTAACCATGATTCTCCTTCTCTCGGGTGATTTAACAAATTCGCCACATAGTCAAGTCAGTCCTCAGTCAGTGTAGTACGTTTCTACCTTTCGCTGATCGTTGCCGCTGCTTTTGGAGAAAAGTACTTGGGGCTGGCGCAGCGCAAGGCAGAAGAATTATAATAAAAGCAAAAAAAAAACACCAACGCTTTGCGGTTTTCTCTTCTGGACTTTCTGATTTTTTGATTATTGTTGTTACATTAAACATTATATACAATTACGATTACCTCTCCTTTATGTCCCATCTATCTCATGGAAGCATTAGCAATGTTGCCAATTTTCACATGGCCTTTAATAAGTTTTTTGCGTACGATTTCAGGGTTGTTAAATAGGTACTCGCAAATTTAACCAAAAAACTGGAATCCCCTGACCGCTAAATTTGTAACAAACTCAGTTAAAATCAAAGAACACGATTCTACATATCGCTGTCAAATAAGCTAGGTTAGAACAATGTTTGACAGAATCTACTTCTGCACCCATATTTTTTGACCGTCACATTTGTAATTCAAACTACAGTTTTTAAAAGTAGCCTACCTATAGTAAAGATATTAATGTAGGTGTAAGCAGGTAACCTCTTTTGTACCAAAGTTTGACAGATGAGACAACAAGCGCTGACATTGGGGACATTCAAGTGTCTATAGTTTAGTAAGTCTGACATTATTTGAGGTATCTCAGTTCTGATTGACCTAGATCAGTCACATAAACAGCTGTTTATTCAGTTGACGTTTATGGAGGGGTAGCCGACGAATCTAGTCAAGAAATTCGTGACTGAGTACTAATTTGACAGTTCGCATTGGTTTGTGGCTCACGTAGGAAAAGCGACGTTCCCGTAGTTTTTGCGTTCAGGTTACATCTAGTCCAAAGCAATCTCGACTTTAGACTGATAAGTTTTTGAATGTGTCATTTTCAATAGCAGTTGACGAAGGTCTGTCAATTTCTGTCACTTTCGTGGCGAAGAATGAAACTTCCCTCCAGCTGAGCTTGTTTATTTCTGTTTCAAGATTGTAGTTTGGTAAAATACTCCTTTCCACACTCCCATTGTCAAAAAATTTGCCAAAAACAAGCAACATGGTGTTATGTCCCAATTGCTTTTATCTAACTGTATCAGATTTGTCACTTTCTCAGTGTTTCCTGTAAATAAGAGCATACCTGTGTACATACAGCTGTTTCTCGCATTCGACCACTATTTCAATTAAAATCCAAATGATTCAAAATTACAACCTCGACATAACCACACATATGGTGGCGAAAAAAAAGGGGCCAGTGCTCAACACTGTCAAATGTTTAACTTTCACGCTTCAGCGTAACCTTCCAAAAATTAAAATTCCTCAAGGAATGAGGTTGCAAATATTGCTGTCAGTTTGACAGGATTAGCGTAGCATCGCATGACACCAGCGACTTTTGAACATACGAGTAAGTATGGCCGTATCACTTTGCGCCATGCCAGAGGTAACAAAGAACTTTTCTAATCCCCCATTCGTGTCCAACTCACTTGAGTCGGGTGTCTTCAGAGCTTCTTTCACCAGCATAGTTGTAGCCACGGAGCTAGATACAGATGGGAGGCCCAAGTCGATGTGACGCTGACGACCACGACAATAACGCTGATGATGAGTGGAGACGACGATGAAGATGATGATGATGATGCTTGACGTTGATTTTGGCTGCTGTTGTCGACGGCGACCATCACGATGTGATGGCCGATAGAGATGAAGCATAGAGCTAACCTGAAGAAATATTACAAAAATATAAAAAAAAAAAATACCAATGGAATCATCACGTGTGCTAGTTTGATGAACTTGTAGTGATTTCATGTTGTTATGCTTCATTTTCTTCCTGTTAGGCGTTTTTATTTTTTCTGTGTGGTTCAGCCTTTTTCTTTCTCTTTTAAATAAAAGAGAAGAAGATTGATTGAATGCGCGCGTAAATTAGGCTTTGCGTCTTTTGTTGTTGTGTATGTATATATGAGTAATACAACAACACCTTTTCATGCAGAGTGAACTTGCCCCCCTCTGACGTGATGAACGCGCCCGCCTGTTTCAGAGTTCATACCAAAAGGTTATGTGGGAGAAGTCATAACTCATGTATATGGCCGTTATTTTGAAAGGAAAATATCAAATAATTGTTCGCAGCAAGTAAACAGGTTATACCTTCTTTGGTTTATTTTTTTTTTCTTCTTTGTCAAGAATGTTAAGAGAACAACGATAAAGAACAAAATAAAAGTAATTGAAGATGATGATGAATATCAAATACAGATTGATAGACTGCTGGTGTGAGGAGTTGCTCTTGAAACACGCACGTTGACGTAATTGATTGTATCTCAGAGTGATTACACGAGGCAAAGATAAAAACGCGAAGAAAACGTGGGGATGTTAAGGCAGGATAAACTTATTTCTTTATGGAAAATGATGCCAAAGTCATTTAAATCTTTCTGACACTAGCACTGTCGTGCATCATACTAAGTAAGGCTACAACTACAACAGTGTTTGTCCCACATTAGAAAATCTATCCTGGGTCCAAGTATTCGTACAGAACTTACAGACGAAATTGTTTAAATAAATACGAATTTTTAAGGAAATAACAAAATGTTGTAGTCGTTTGATTGCTTGAGTGCGCATTATTTAGCGTCGATACGTCTTGCCAATAGACTAGTTGATGAAAACCATCTAATCAGGCTTGCAAGAGTTAAGTCAGTTGAAACATTTTGACAGTCATTTTGTTCTTTTGTTTTCTTTAGACACGTTAGAACTGATCATGTCGACAATCGTTGTTGGGCACGTCCTTTTCAACGGCTAAATCCAGAGACACATACAAATTCGTCAAGCAGACATTACTGCTGTCAAAATTTATTAACTCTTCAATAAGACATTACTGCTGTCAAAATTTGTTTACAAAATTTTTAAGCGATTATTCTGTGTATAATTTATTATCATAACCTTAAATCATTTGACAAGCTTGGCTTTTATTTTTTACCAACTAGCCATGAGAATGTCTTAAAACCATAGTACTAAATTTAAATGACAGCACTTTAAGATTTACGTCAAATTTTAATATGACAGATACCTATAGATTTGATGATAAAATGTTGTTACCTATTTCTAGTCATAAGTTTGATAGTTTTCGGTTTATCTGTTTAGATTTTCTATAAAGTATGATTTAAAAAAAAATATAAAAAAAACAGCATTCACTTCACAATTGACAGTTAAACATAAATTAGTACATGAGAAACGGCCACCGACACCTAAATTCCGACAAATAATAATGTTCAGCTCCGTGCGAAATAAATAGTCGATCAAAGTCAAACGTGACAGTTCAAAGTGTTTGCATTCCATTTCCACATAAACTGTAAAAATTCCGCTGATTGGCGAGAACTGGAAAACGTCATTTAGAAGCGAAAGTGTGTATACTGTGTACATACATATTTTTTTACCCAGAAATGTTTGCATAACATTTAAAACGTACCGTTCAGCATTTCTTCCCTTTAGAAACTGACAGTCATTATCACCTCAACACTGTAAATGTGGTCACATTTTTCTATATATGTATGTAAATTTTTTACTTGTTTACCTCCCCTTAGTCGATTTCGTCGACAGTCGCTGCGTTCCGACATATGGCAAAGCGCTTGCGTTGTCGTCATTTTTTAAAACCCTTGCTTTGTAATTTTCACGATCAATTGCCTTGCGTCGCAAATCAACTGTCAATATTGACACTATTGATCGCGCGCCACAACAACAGTGTGTTGCAATTGTGATGCGATGTATTTATAGTTGTGTGCCGTCTGTATTGTATAGTCATGCGGGTGACAGGGGGTTGTCCGAACAACCAACAACCACTTGCAAGGGGTAAACTATACGCAACCATCTTTATTACCCTCCGATAAATATTGGATTTGTGACTTTCTCGATCAACGTGAATGAACCATTGAATCAGTCAGCCGTCGTCAATTTTAATCGTGCGATAAGATCTCTCCTGGCCGCAGTGCTATCGGAGTGGAAATTACGTTCCTCGGTCAGCGCACCGTGCTCAGTTTGACAATGCAAACCAGTAATATTGATTAGCGATGGGGTGGCGGATCGCGGAACGATCTCTAAGCTAATGTGGCTGCCGAGTCATTTTTTATAAATGTTGTACACTCATCTATTTGTTTGTTGTTCTAAAAGGTTTACTTTGCTGATTAAGAGGTTTTAGTTTCGTTAAAACATTGTTTTTTGGCAATGATCTGTGGTGTGGATGTATTAATAAAATGCTACATGCTTTTTGATATGGAACGTAAGTTACTTCTTAAAAATTGACTTGAAACAGACTTGAAAGCTTAAAACCAATCGATCGGTTTAGTAAAATTGTTGAGGCAGCTCATGAGGACTTTAATCGAACCTTAAGTGACATCAGAAGGCATAGCGCTTTTTATTTGACAGTTAACATTTTTTACTATCACCTTTATCTGTGTTTACCTACATTGAGTGCGTTTACAAATCGCAAATTTTATACATTCTTCAACTGAACTGCTAGGTAAACGTTTTTGTTTGTTGTTTAACTTTTTTTTTGGTGTTTTGGTACTAAAAAGGGTTGAAGCCCGTTTGCAAAGAAAAAAACAAGGTTTTAAGCGGCAACTACAATGCAGACGTCCGACTTTTTGACACAAGTGCCGTCAGCAAATTTAGTTTTTCCGCAATATTTTTTTATCCGACTGCGCCAATTTTTTTTATTTCTTTTTATGTGTGTGCCAAATGAAAGATTAGTTGTCAAACAGCCGCAAAAATTATTACACACTTTGGCATGTACCTAAACATAGTTACAACTGGGGCCACGATCGTTTGTGTACACAGTGTTGTTTATGTGTATTTTGACATATTGCCGCTACATTGTGTTCTGGGTGTAATGCTCGGTTTTCTCGTTGACGTTTACAGATACGACAGGAAGTAAGATGCCATGTTGTGAATTGTTATTTTTAGATTTTTGAAAACTGTCAGACGGCATTTTTACTTGTGAAACGAAAAATTACTAACTTTGACAGCTGGCTAAGATTGATCATGTCAAATTTGTTTTAATTAAAGTATTTGAAGGCCTGTGAAGTGAAGTTCAATGTTTCAGTCAAAATCTAGACCAGACAATTCTAGTCGACTAGACTTGTGAATGTGCCCTCTTTACATCTTCTTGAAACAGCGTTATATACGTAACCGTCATTTATTTAGGATAGAAAGCTGAATAGCTTGAAAATAAAATACAAGTTAAGTGAAGAAAAAAGAAACCTTTAATTCTTAACAATTTTTTGTTGATTATTAATAGAATATGTACTTATATGTATAAAAACTGTTTTCACCAGTCATATCTACTTTCGTAAGAATCATAATCTTGAAACACATGGTCCGTTGTGCAGTTTTATCCAATCTAGTACAAAAGAATTTACATATAAATTTACATAAATCAGGGGTCGAATTACCGCACCCGTGAGCGAGCGATACGTCACTGAATTTTGTTGATTTTACGTGCAAAACAATAACAAATTCAGTCACGTATTGCTCTATCACGGATGCGGTAATTCAACCCCAGTAAACAATTGCAAATGTCATTACCTCTCACTTCACAATGATTTTGAGCATTCATCAGGCAAAGATTGCGAAATTCTTGTATTTCTAATCCCCGATATGCACACAAAGGATCATAATCAGTTCTACACCTTATCAACCCGCAGAGAGGTGTTATTTCAGCTTTCGCTATACCGAATATTATTAAAACACAAAAAATTGTCGTACCAACGAACTTCATCTTGAGATGTGGAAATGCTTATCTGAGTTAATCATTCAATATCGCCAGCTGTTGCTGCTTATATTGAAAAAAAGTTGCCCGCATTTAGACAAAAGTCTGCTTTCGATTACAATGTGTGCCTCCATTTATTTATTTGTTGTTTTTAAGAGATTATAATGCGAATACTGAAGGCTAGCTACGGCTTAAAGCTACAGTCATTTGTAAATAGGGCGCATGGCATTGCAACCGTGAAAAACATGTCCATAATGTGCAAACTGGAAGCAATAAATAGAGTCCTTCAAAATTTTGAACTCATTTTGAAGGTTATTTTGCGATTTTAAAAACTTTGCGCGACTTTAAAAACTTTGAACAAGGGTTTGATGGAATACCAGTCAAATTATTTAACAACTTCACGTTAGCTTATTGTTAGGCAAATCTTGCTTAGATATATTTTATAACAGCTTACTCCACGCGTTGTAGGAGTATCTACCTGATTCATATTTAAAAGTCGATAATAGTCGCTAAAGGGGTTTCCACTTTCCACCCTATCGCAGATAGCTTCAGGTTTGGTTATTTTCGGAACAAAAATGTTATTTGTAACTGTCAGAAAGCCGCCCACAAAAAAAATCAAATTTACACAAACGTAGCGAAAGCCAGAACATATTGAGGACCTATTTCGTGTAAAACGTCAACTAGAATTGTCTGAAATACATAGGTACCTATACGAACGCTTTAACTATAAATACGTTGAGTTGTTTTTGTATTCTAGTAGTGTATTTTATAATTTTGACACTTCAACATGTCAACTGATTTGCCTGACTAGATTTTTCGGCTACCCCTCCATAAACGTCAACTGAAAAAACTCATCACGTGACCAATCGAGGCCAAATAAAATCTCAAATACATTAAGTCAGTCAGCTGTCAGACTTACTGGACTAGAAATGCGAACATCCGCATTGGCCGCGTTCCCCTGCCCGCTAGACATCTAGCACAAAATTTCCCAGACGAAGGAATGCTCGCGCTAGAATTTTTCCCTAAAAGGGATATTCCACAAAAAGTGCTAGACGTCTATCTCAAATGGTGAAATGTACCTACGATTTTTTTTATATGAAGTTTGACATGTCGCTAGTCATCTACCACGCAGTGTTCGCATTGTGCACATTCAAAAAACTTAGTTGTCTTCAGTCGACTAAATTGGTCTGGACTAGATGTAACCTGAACGCAAAAACTATATTGGTCAGGAACGTCACTTTTCCTACGTCGTGTCGGTCGGCCACATATACGAACTTTAAACTTTGTACTCAGTCACGAATTTCTTGACTAGATTCATCGGCTACCCCTCCATAAACTTCAAATGACACAGCTGCCCATGTGACCCATCTAGACCAATCAAAACTGAGATACATTAAGTCAGACTTACTAAACTAGATACTTGAACGTCCCCATCATTTTATTATTATGTTTAGGAGGCAGTTATTTTGCACAGAAATTCACAGACCGTCATGGAGAGCAACTATCAACTCGAACAGCCAATTTGTAGTTTAAAAAAAAAATGGGCACGTTCCTAAAGGTCGTTAAACTAAAAATCGAGCGCTTTTCAAACCTACAAATACAGTTGGATCGCATCCTATTACTTTGGTTATTAAATATATGTGCCAACAAAGCTATTGATCTAAAATAGCATGCAACAATTGTGTAACCGTATTTGGGTCAATAATGTGACTTAAATTTGTGTACGCCATTTGTTTTCAAGTATATAATCTGTTGTCCATTTATCACCCCCACTAGCTGATCTAAAAACAAGCATCCACCCCCAATTTTATTTTCTGTCAATTGTCAATCATTTATCATTTGAGAAACTTTAACGTTTCGATCGGTTGGTAGGTAGGTACTCAAAACGACCGGCACGATGATCGTGAGTGAGTTTGTGAGCGGAGATGGGGGAGGACAACTGTCGGAATCGTTGACTCTGGCAGGCGCTCTGGAATTCCCTACTTTGGTATAATCATTTTCCTATACTGTATAGTTTTTTAATGTTTGCGTTTACTACTGCGGAGAAAAACAAAACACCATGTCACCGCACCGTGTGTTATCTAATTGGAATCAAATTAGAGAGCAATTTTCTAATAATTATCATTGTTTTTTTTTTTTCAATTTTGTTTAATTAGTTTTGTGTCTTCTTTCAGTCGATAACCACATACTACCCGTATTGGTATTCGGCTCATATTTACTCATTTTCCCACAGCGTACACTTCACCGTCGACCGTACGCGCAGTGATCGTTGGCGGTTGCGTTGTGGTGTGTGAGCATTGAGATTGATGCTTACTGGGAACGACAACGTTTTTCAGGTGTTTTCAAATTGACACTTTTTCAGGTGGATTGTGGATATATGGAAAATCCTCTCCAGCATATAGGTAACTGACGATAAAAAGAGAATGAAAAAATTGCTGGAATCTCGCAGAGGCATACCTCAACAACTTTATGCAATCATCGCGCATCGCGGGGCAATTGTTTTTACAACATTTTCTGTTGTCGCCGGTTGCGTTCTGTATCTTTCTTTTCATTTCTTGTTTATGATTTTTCCTAACAATTTTTTCTTTGCCGCTACACAAAGATTGGCATTTGCTTTTTGTTTGTCGCTTGTTGTTGGACTCGGAATTTTCTTCGTATTTCCCCAAGTTGGTTAATGTTACTCTTCGTTATTGTACTCGAAAAGTTTTTTTTTTTCTTCTTTTTCTTAAAATTTTGTTCAACTTTTGTCGACAACACAGAACGATGTTGTATTCGTTCGTCAGCAGAAAAAAAAGTTTTTTTTCCCTTTAATGAGCAGCACATTTGAAGTTGAGTGAAAATGTGTTCTGGAGTTTTAAGAGGACGGTGGATAAAGGTGGATCCATGTTTGCGTAGTCTAGTTCAACTTGCCTAACATAGGCTGTTGGTGAGTGGCTCAAATGTAGTTTATGTTAATGAATTATGAAAGGCTGTGCCGGGCATTCATATAAAAATTGAGTGAGGGATATGTTTTTGGCTTGTCAAAACTGGGATTCTTGCACTCTTAGGAGTGGTTCGTTCTGTTAATTCAGTCGTGTGTCCTAATTTTATAGGTTTTCCAGAAATCTCCTGGATATAACACAGTTACTTGAGATGTTTCACCCTATAAAGTTTTAAGGGTTAAGCCACTCTTAGCAAGAACATATTTAATTCACTTCTTTGTTATTCGGTATTCTAAAACCCTTATAAGGAGAATGCTGGAACTGTCTTTCTATTTTTGACACCAAGCAGATAAATTGACGACAATTCAGATTCTGGTGCTGGACTGTATCTATCAAAGAAATTGCCGGGCGACTCTTGTCCCACCATGAATAAAATGCGACTTGTGTTTGGTCGTGTACATTTTTACGGTTTTTATATCTCAAAATTAAATAAATTGTCTTTGATCCTACAAATGTCTTATTTTGTGCAAAAATACAATCGATTTGCCTCTTCTTATAAGTGCGATTTAAAAAGGATCTGTGGCGGTTCTCTCCTGGTGAGCCATTCGATCTTCTAAACTATAGAAGCTTATGTCTTGGATGTTCAACTTCGTCAGTACTGCATTTCGTCTTCTTTCCAATTCATTCCCTAGCTTAGCTTTGTAGGGACTAGCTGTTACAGTTTACCCGTGGCGAAGAACATTTTGTTTTGAAAGAACTCCTGTCCACTACACTTTGGGAAGTTTCATTGAAACAGGTAGCGAAGTTTAATTGCTTATACATTAGCAAATAAAGGAACAATGATTAGTTTTCTGGTAGAACAGCTATTACAATCTGCTATCTGGAGACCGAAGTTGGTGTCAAAGTTAAGTCGTCGGTCTCAAACTCGTCATTTGTTTCAATTTTTACACATGATCATGAGAATTGGGTACTGATTGAAGGAATAAAATTGGGGTGTTTTTAGATATTGGTTTCCTTTGATTAAAATTAATTGCGGTTGTCTGGAACTAATTGGCACTTTTATGCAAATGAGGGCTAACTAAATTTCGGGATGGCCAAGTCCGTATAACAACTACTTGCCTATGCTGATGATATTGACATTATTGGGAGAACGCGGCGAGCTGTCAGTGGCGCATTTGCAAGCATCGACACGGAGGCGGTGAAGGTGGGTCTGTCTGTTAATGAGGACAAAACGAAGTATATGCTGTCCATGAGAAAGGACTCTCAACATCGGCGACTCGGACAAAACGTCACGATGGACAGATACAACTTCGAAGTAGTTTAAGACTTTCTATACCTGGGCTCCACTATGACTTCGCAAAATGACATCGGCGCAGAGATTAAGCGAAGAATCACTCTTGCCAATCGCTATTTTTTCGGGCTAAGAAGGCATCTAAGAGGTAAAGCCCTCTCTCATAGAACCAAGGAGGTACTATATAAGACCTTAATCATATCCCGGTTCTGCTGTATGGTGCAGAAGCATGGACCTTGTCAAAAGCGGATGAGAACCTTCTGGGATGCTTTGAGAGAAAGATTCTTCGAGTGATATTCGCTCCAGTTTGTGAGGATGGAGTGTGGGGACGAAGATTCAACGACGAACTATACTGGCTATACAGCGAAGCTGACCTAGTCAAAAAGCTAAAAATACAACAGCTGAGATAGCTGGGACACGTGGAGCGTATGGATAACAACGCACCAGCCCGAAGAGTCTTCGAATCCATCCTTGAGGGACAACCTAGCAGAGGAACCTCTTACTTTAGGTGGTGCGCACAATTGGACCTCAAGCAACTTGGTGTGCATAACTGGAGGCAGCTAGTAGTCCACCCCGGACTTTAAGCGTCGCCAAAAGTAAAGAAATTAAGTCCGTACAGATATTTCGTTGCAAGTATTATAGGTATCTGCCCTGTAACGAGTGATGTGGTCCACTCAAACCAGCAGATATAGAAATACATACCTATATGGAATGACTACTTTAACCACAGAGACATTAAGTCGCATTTCGTTACGCTCTGCAATTAATAAGAACCTCAGGAGTTTCCTTCCAGACTTGTGGAAGGCGCAATTTCATTCACCTCTCTCACTATGAAGGATCTTAACTTCTAGCACCGCCTCCGTAAGCATTCCTCATTGATTTAAGTCAACGCTCTTAAAACAAAACGAGGGGGAAGATTTTGAAACAAATAATCATACACATGACGAAATTGTTACCCTTAACCGTGACGCCGCAATCCTTCGGAATACTTCCTCAAGTACGTCTTACGAAAATAGAAATAGAGATAACTTCTCCAAAGCAACCCTTAATTTTACGACCGAAAACACCCTAACTAATGCTGATCTAGAATTTATTAAAACTACAACCCCATTCCAACCACGATCCACCCCTAAACGAGGGCATTTCGATTCCGAATTAATCCACATCCACTATTCATCATTCAAAAATTCCTCCATGCCACCATTCGGTTTTGGTATGTGCCTCGAAAACTTCTCATGGTCTACATGCTTCCCCTACTGAGTAGCACATTTCACGACTCGGCGTTCCACTGTGTGAGCCAGAAAGAGACGCGATGAATAAAACTGATCGAGATTGAGAACCAGTGAACGGCTAACCAAACCACCGCCGCCGCGCCGATACGCTATACTTCAGCAGAGTAGAGTTCAAAATATGCTACGACGACACCGACACTGACGTAGCAGTAGCGAACGACGCCGTCGCCGTTGCCTTTGTTGCCTAAGCAATCCTATTTGGTGGTTAGTCTTATTAGAGAGTTACCAACGTTGAGATCATTGCACTGAGGGTGATTCTGTGCTGTTGCACTTTATACCTGAACTATTCGATTTTTTTGTTCTGTGAATTTGTCTTCTGTGCATTTCGTTATTTATTGCTTATTGTGCGGTGTATATAAAAAGAAATTTAGAACGTTCAAAGTTTAATCGATAAAAAAGTTTGGAAAAAAACCAAAACGTATATTACATGGTTTAATTGAACGGAACCGCAAAAGAGGGGAAGACAAGAAGCTGAAGATCATAGACACTTGTTGAATTTAAGTAAAAAAAAATAATGTTCCATGAATTCCCACCGAATTTTAAATCACAAAGAAAAGGGATAAGTGCAGAGGAAAAAAAAGTGTTTCAGTTAAATTTTTTAAGTACAATTCCTGTTAATTTCGTTCATTCCCTTTGTTACTTTTTGATCGAGATAATTGTGCTCGTTTTTTTTTTTTTTGTTCTTCAATTCCATTTTATATAGAAGCACACATAGAAGATTCTGATTTTTCGAGTGTATGTGTTTAAGAAAGAAAGAAAAAAAATTAATAATCGTATGTGTGCTTTTGTGTTTGTTTCAAAAAGTGCGATCAGGAAAGAAGAAAACTTCAAAACGAATCGAGAGAGAAATACAGTTGACAGGAGACACACACAGTAGTGCGAGAAAGGGAGAAACCTTGTATTTACAACACAGTCAAAGACGCGGCGTGCAACTTTTGCGAAAATAGCGAAGCGGCGACGCAGCAGAATTTTTTTTGTGTCCGTTGTTTGGTTTGTATAACAGAGTTTGTATACCCGCGTATAACAGTTTGGGGTAGGTAAATAAGAGAGGGAGATAGTGAGTGGTGTATGTGCTCTCGAGAAGCATTTTTTTTTTTGTTACTTTCTAACCCCTTTCTTTATGTGTATAGGAATTTTTATATTTCTTTTTGAAGACACTTTTTTAGAAGACACGAAAAAAGCCATTAACGTGGAAAATTCGTGCGAATAGAAAACTTTGTGCACTAAAGTTTGACAAACAATTAGAGAGGAATTCCACGACAAAAAAAAAACAACATGGATGTCGTCTGTCAGTTGTGTGTTGCCAAGTGATCGTGTGATCGCGTTTTCCGGTTGTGTGTGCATTTCCTTTTCTTTATTTTGGCACTCTTGGCAGAGTAAGCGGTTTTTTTTCCTGTTGAATTTGCGCAAAAACCTCTTTTCTTTTGAGTAACAAACACAAGAAGAGTGATTAGTTTCAAATATTTGGTTAATTCGGCGCTTTTTGTTTGTCGTTCGTTCCCTTGGTCCGGTTTTTCGGTTTTGTGACCGGTTGTGTGTATCGGATCGTGTATTTCCTACTCGCCGTCATTTACTTTATTCCGCCAACGCTGTACGTGTATTTTTTTTTTTTCGTTTTCTGTATAACTTTATCGGTCATTTGTACGTTGTGCTTCAATTCCCGCGCGTTTGTTGAATTATGTTTACGCGGATGGTAATTAACGCTCTTCGAAAAAAAGTGATTTACTCGAATTTATGTAAAAAAAAACATGTTTTTAATTATTTTTTTTTTGATTGCTGTTCCAAGTGGGTGGGGGTCCAGTGATTCACATTTTTTTAATTACGATACATGTGACTAGATCCACACTCATTAAGAACGGTAATGAACTTCTTTTTTGTCCGAAGACAGTGCGCCGCATAATGATAATTTGATAATATTACAAAAAGAAAGAAAGAAAGAGAGAGAAGGGGGGTGTATATTTTGGGGCTCTACTGTAAAAACTGCAATTTTATTTTATTTTATGTTGATCCGTAATCTGTGGGTTTTTTTTCTTTGCAAATTCTCCTTCATCCTCGGTGCTTCTTTTGGCTGCCTTCCTATTGGATTTTTTGCATGGCCCGTTGGTAGATAGAAACCGCAATACAACCTCGGTCAGAAAAAAGTAACACCTGTCCTTGATTCTTTATTTTTTGTTCTCGGAATCTCAAGTTTGTAGTTTTTTTTATTAACTGCCATGTGTCTTGTTTAAATTTGAAACGATGTCAATTTTGTTTTTATCTCCATTTAAACGCAAACAAGCCGTCTTGTTTTTAGCAGTTGTTTTTTTTTATAGTTTTTTGAACAAAGCAAAAAAATCGTTTCGTAAGTGCATTTTTTGTGATCGCACGAATGACGCTCTCTGCTGTTCTTTGACTGTGTTCGCTTATTGCATTGCTTGCTGCTTTCCGCTCGATTTAACGTCGATGCGCAAGAAGTGATTGAAGCGAGTGTGAGATCTATTCCACTGCGCTCAGCAGGTGGTTTTTTACAGGGGGAACTTTTGTATGATGAATGAGTTCGGAGAATATTCTTTTGAGATGGAGGGGACATAATAAATGAGTTTTTCGAATGTTGTTTTGTTTAAAGTTTGTAGATAAATGACATTATATATTTTTTTTAATGACATTATTGCGGTTGATTTGTACCTAGGTAGTAAGATTAAGGTTTTTTTTTATAGGAAGGTAGAGGTACCTTTTACAACCAAAATAACTTCAAGTAGTAAAAATTAATGGTGTATGCACCGCGACACCCCTGTCTGTAGCAAATTGTTGCGCAATTATAGCAATTTAAATCGAATAGGTGGCCATTTGCTTTTGACTTTTATTGACAGGTTTAAACAAATTGCCTGCGAAGTAGGTACCTATCTAGTATTTCAAAATTATAGCTTTAGTAGGTACACACTAAGAAACGTCACTTTAAAGATCTTGCCTAACTTTAATCATAATATAAAAGCGTTTTAACTTACCTCCTTTAGCACAATCATTAAAGCAGACTCGCATCAAATTTAAGTCGAACAATCTTAAAATATTTCAATTTGAAAAACCAATTTAAGCTTGGGAAAAAGGTAGGCACTACTTTGACAAATTAGAACTTTTGACAGATGTAATCCACTTGTTGAATATTAAAAAAAACAAGAAATGTAGGAAGGTGAATAAAACAAGTGATTTGAAGAGCATATTTTTGAATAATGGAAGCAAAAAACGTAATAAACATGGTAGAGCAACTAATGTCATATTCCAATGATGCCAAATAGTAATTGGTTTGATTGCTAAATGAAGAAATCTTGTTAAAGTCCACTTTCCGCGATTATTTGGACGTTTTATACGTTTGTGGCAGCGGCAAATTCATTTATCGTGGTTTTGTACATAAATCACATTGCTCCTTTGTCTCGCTTACGAAGGATATAGAAGAAAGTAAGGTTTCTATTGACAGAATCTTAAATCCCTACATACCTACCAACCAACCAATGTAAATAACTTCTCAATATTCCATTGCACTTTATCATTAATACAAGGTCTGTTCCCTAACGATAATGCACTCAACACGTTAGTCAAATTTAGTCAAACTTCGTTCCTTTACGCAAAAGTTGGGCAGAAGAGAGCCACAAAGAGAGAACAAAACATTTTCCCTTCATAAAAAACCTGCAAATAATACCCCAACAAATTTCTTTGGGCTAGTTTGTTATAACTGACTTTAGCTGTCAAATCTCTCAAAAGTCAATTTGATTTGGCAGTTTATTTCGGTTTGCTTTGTTAAGTGCTGAAATTTGTTATTAAAAGTAGATAAATCCGCAAAAATAAATAAATATTGAACTGAAACAGTCTGCAAACTGGTAATTTTTTTAAACCCACTGACGTTTATTTTTGAATTTCTCGTACCTATATGTTTTCAACAAACGTCATGCAAAACTTTCGTTCCTGTAGTTTTTGGTTATATTGGGGACGTTCAAGTATCTAGTTTAGTAAGTCTGACAGCTGACTGACTTGATGTATCTCAGTTTTAATTGGCCTAGATCGGTCACATGGGCAGCTGTGTCAGTTGACGTTTATGGAGGGGTAGCCGACGAATCTAGTCAAGAAATTCGTGACTGAGTACTAAGTTGACAGTTCGCATATGTGGCTGACGTAGAAAAAGTGACAATCCCGACCAATCTAGTTTTTGCGTTCAGGTTACATCTCTTCCAGACCAATCTAGTCGACTTAAGATAACTAAGTTTTTGAATGTGCCCATTCTCTTTTTCTGAGAGAATATATCCCCACTCCTTGATATCTGACATTTTGCCGAAAATGACCCAAAAAGTAAGGGAACAGACCTACAATCTGACAAGAAGTACGTCAGACGTCATTTTATAAGTCTTGTTTTTTTTTTATTGAAAATTATCTAGCAAACACGGACGGCAGACATTTTCCTGTTTCCGTCATCAGACGTCATCTAAAATGATTTTGTCAAATCTTTTTTACAACTCTTTAAATAAATTCATACCTACAATGCAAAAATGACAGTTGAAATGGACTTTGTGCGACATGAGCGCCTGTACCTTTGCATTGAAAAATCGTTTCGGACGCACAATCATACGAGCCAAAACTCTGTCTAGGTTCTGCTTCGTGAAAAGCCCAAACGTTCTTATTAAAAACAGATTTGCCTAACATAACACTTGAAGTACCTAACAACCTTTTGTCATAATTTGGTTAAAGAGCGGCATATTTAACAAGTTTAATAACGATTGGGTGAGTTCAGCGACCGAGTATCGTTAGAGTAGTATGAGTGACTAAAATATTTTCTGCTCTCTACTAATAATATTTAAATAAAGGCACCGTACTTGATACTTCGGTGCAGGTGGTCTGGTTATGCGACTTGAAATTATTATATTCTACGGTGAGAAAAATTTTATAAACGGCAATGGTTTTGGCGCCAATATTCCTTCGTTAACATTTTCGCATTTTTAATCGTTCAGCATAAATTGTATTTTTTATGTTCTACTACAGACATCGAATTTATCAATGATGTAGACATTTATTTATAAATTGTGAAATTAAACCCGTTTGACTCATGATTAACGATTGTCTACACTTAAAACAAAAACCTACAGTACTTGCTTGGATCGTGTATATTGTGACTGTGAGTAGCCGTTCTTTTTTTTCTTTTTTAATTTATGTAATGATTATGCTAATAACAAGCACTCCATTGTTTATTTTCATGACAGCCGGCTTTTTGTTAGAACGAGCAAATGTTTTTCTCAAGAATTATGCAAAAAAGATCATAATAATTGCATCCGTTATAACTGCTCACTTTATCAGGTGGTGCTTTTAATTTCGTTCGTTTTGTTAGTAGGAATATCCATTAAACATTTGTTATCAGAGTTTGTATGGCCAATCGTGCCTTTTGGGTAAGTCAGACAATGATTTCATTTGTTAAATACTTAAATCGAGGTATCAGAGGTACCGAATCGAACAGTATTTCCTCGCGAAAGAAAAATGAGAAATAATAACAGCCATTGTTGTTTTGCAGCTAGTTTTTCCAGCAGACCTGGTATGTTGAATACTTTGCAGGTCTTTGACATTTAGCTCGGGCGCCATTGTTTATGTAGATTGACATTATTCAGGAATTTTTTTAAATTTACCAAACGAATCAACTTTCTTCAACTTTCGTGCATGCGTTTTTCAATAGTAAGCACATCACCTAAACAGCATGCCATAAAACAGCCAATATAAACTACCTAATAATTAATAACCGTAGTATTTATCTAACTGTAGTGCAATCCTCCTCAATCGTTGGATACCTACTTTTCTAATGGACTGTTTTATGGTCGACTATCGGACTGGGAGTTATTTTGCCCTGGGCCGTCTGACAACGTGTTTAATGGAAGTATTCCACAGTTTTTCATTTCCCACTGCATTCGCTGCAAACGTTGGAAATGGACTTTTTCTATAGTCTTAATTGCATATGCCAGATCATTTATGGGGGTATCTGCGCAGGCGATTGATGCAATTAATTTGGAGAAATTGGGTTCGTGTTTCTTTCCTCTCGTATTGTGCGTGGGTATGATGCATCGTAGTGTTGCGAGGTTTTCTAGATATTTCTTGCTGGACCGATTTCCAAACCATAACTACAGTCGTATCTTTGATGCGTTTTCATGGCTAATTTGGCAAATTTGCGAAGCTGCTATAACATAAGTGCTTCTGCATTAATAACGAGTAACGACTTTTAACCTGCCTCTTAACAATTATCGACAAGGAGAGGACCTGACAATGTTTCGCTGTTGCTAAACTTGATTTAACCATCTGAAAACCGCATTAAAATACGTTCAATGATTCTTCAAATTAGCGCAGTCTTACAGATAGACGCACTACAAGGAGAAGACTTTTGTCTTTGAACCTGCGCCTCAACTAATAAGCCTATCCAGTCTTTGGTTAACCTACATAAGGGCATGTCTTACAGATAGACGCACTACAGGGAGAAGACTTTTGTCTTTCTTATCATTTCACTGGCTAAGGAAGATTCGTGGGAAACCACATTGGGTAGGGCTAAACTCCGGGGTAAACCTGCGCCTCAACTAATAAGCCTATCCAGTCTTTCGTTAACCTACATGAGGACATGAGCCTCATCTGTTGGAATTTTGTAGTAACTGAAAGTAAAAGCGCATGGAATCTGCTACGGGAGAAATTCGGCAATGCCCTAAAATGAACAGTCTTGTTACAGTTGAAGAATAAAGAGCTGAAAAAAGCGATGATTCAAACCAGGGGTCGAATCGCGTCGTCCGTGAGCATTACTTCCGAGCATTACGTTCACGGAATTAATTCACATAATGTTCGTTCACGGACGACGCGATTCGACCCCTGTTGATACATAATTATGTAATATAAAAAGTGTTTTTATGTAGGTAGTGATGATAGGTTTTTTCGGAGGACGCTGTTCACTAAACGTTACAGAATGTATCATCTAGAGTCTAGCGAGTCGGTAGACTGTTTTAAGGCCTTTCACACTGAGCGCTAGGTAAAGTTAAATGTAATATAATTCATACAAAAGCATAATAAAATATGCCTGAAATTCAAAAAGGCTTCTAAACCGCTTGCTACGGATTATTACTCGTTACTATTTCGAAAACAGCGATATCCTTCTACGTGAGTTTGCTCCCTGAGAATTTTGACAACTAAATGGCGCAGTGGCTTGGAGTTAGTGTGTTTGACTACTAAGCGAGGGGTCCCCGTTTCGAATCCTGAAAGAACCAAATTACACCTTAAGGTTTTTTTTCCACTGCACCACCTCTCGCGATCGTCTGACAAACATATGAGAGTAGAACTGTCATGAAAGAGCTTCTCAATTAGCCGTTTGGGCTCGGCGTAAAATTGTAGATCCCTTCCATTCGTCCCAAAAATTGAAAACTCACACAAAACGAATGGTTGTGAGAAGCTAGGCCTTGGGTCCCACAAACTTGTCGCGCCAAAATATTTATTTATTTACTTAACTATCGAAAAAGCAATTATTCTACTTATGTGCTACGTGTAACTAATTTAACTAATTAAAAAAACATTTGTGGATGTAGCAAATTCAGTGAGTAACAAGAGTGCATGCTAGATCTAAAAATGAATTGAATATCCGCAAACCAGGATCTGTCGATCTACCAGACACCTTATCGATTTTTAATATACAACTTCATAAATGTCTGTATTCACATGAAACCAACCAAACCGTATGACTTTCTATTGTTTTGCCTATATATATAAAAATTGATTAATTAAAACGCCGTTATTCAAATTAATTACAAGTGAAAAATCGCTTCGAACATTTTACAGATAGAATTCATAGAATTCACATCGTGCAATAAACTCGTTACAAAATCTGACGAAAGTCATTTTGCATGCATTGGTGGGGGAAAATAAATTTCCCCACTGCAACAACGTGTCGATTGATCCGTATCACAATGAATTCATTTAGTCATTTCCGTCCCGATTGTGTGCGATCGTCCGATCGTATTCGTCAACGAACACACAACCTAACCGACTCGACTGGACAATGGCGGCACAACAATTTTTCACATCTACTACATCAGTTGAAAGTTAACGAAAATGTTTTGTGTTCGGTGTTTCTTTTGTTTAATTCAAACAAATAAAATAAAAATGGTTAAATATGTAACAAACATCAATCAAATGTCAGTGTCAAGACAGTCGTAAACCATTGTAGCGCAAATGTCAGTTCAGTCACATTGAATGGGAGAAAACGATTTTGTGTTTTCTTCCCTCTCCCGGCTTAATGAATGTATGTTAAGGGGGACCTGCAAAGGTATTCTGTTTGTGGAACAGTCTCTTAGGTGTACCCTATAGAAAGTGTCTAAACTTTGAATAGGTTGTAATTGTACAACGAGGATCGTGTGATCCTCACTTGAAGTGTTGTAATTTGATAAATGATCGCTGAATTGAGGTGGGAAGAGATCTTTCCCATCGTTTGTAACGATCGTTGTTTTTTGTTCACAAATTAAGGCTTCGAATTCCTTATAAGCAGGGTTTTCTGTTTTTTTTTTGTGGTTGACCACAGGAGAAATTATATGATCGCATTTCGGTCGGTTTCTTACTTACTTACTGTTCGCTTTTTATTGAGCTTTGGTTTTCATTGGTCAACTGGTCTACATTACTGCATAGCTCTCCGAAAAAAAAGGTCAACAACATGTTGTCGGCTCGGAGCAAGTGCTGTGAATAAAAAAACTCAACATACAAATCGTCGTGATGTCAATTCACCTTCGAAACAAGGAAAATTAATAAAAACTGAATTCTATTGCAAATTTATTGAGCTAGATATGAATTGCATTAAAAACCATTTTAATCGTCGCATGATATCCGAGAGGAACATCGAATAGTTCGACTGCTGCGTGCAGTACTGCCTGTGGCGGCGACGATCGTGCAACATGCTATTTATTATTTATATTATTTGTTGCTTTAAATGTGCACAATGAGTATCTATAGTTTGGACATGAAAATGGGAATATAAATATGAGTCTATCCTGTCATTGGAATTTATTGATTTTTGTGACGATCGAAATTTGCAGTAATGTAAGTGGCCTCGTCAACAAAATGTAAAAGTTTTATCGCAAATTGTTCTTGATTAAAAAAAGGAACATAGGTATACATTGAAATTCTAAAATTGAGGAAAATTTACGAGGTTGGTTGGCAGCTTTTTCTTCGCATTTTAAGCAAATTGTTTTTAAATTGTAAGTCAGTTGGTAGGAAAAAGTGAACAAAGTACAACAAAATATAAATATGATCAGCGAACCGCTCTACAATTTTTGGAAACTCTTTGCTTGTTATCTAATTATCAATGCAAAATATTGTTTGAGCTCAGTATGCTCCAGCAAAAATAGGTTTACTCCTGTTTAAAGAGATATGTTTTTTTTTCTACCAGCCGGTTGACGTATCCTGCTCGAAAGAAAGCCATATATCTTGGAGCGAAATCGACGCAGTACAAGTAATTCTTTGACAGGATCAGTGATCTTGCTTCTACTTCTTACCTAGTCGTACCAAAAGTACGAGTTGGACCTGGGCGTTTCAAAAATGTGTCCATAAAGTATTCGTGTCTTTTATGCAGAGTCGACATTCGTCTTTGAAATTACACCGAAATGATATCAAAAGTGGAAGTGATCCTTAACGAAGCTTGTTAGACATCTGATATCATCCTTTTTCATATTTAAGTAGACGTATTATGGAAGGTCTCTAAAGCTGTTTTGGCTTGTCAGAGCCACTGTTCTCTATTTTATTCTTACCTACATAAATCCTGCATCTCACTCAGTATAGTCGGGTGATCTTAAAAGTTCGATCAGTTGTAAAGGGTTTTCCAATAAGAGGTGTTATTTTGAATAGCCTGCTATTTCGGTAGCTGTCACTTTTGAAGCTGTTATTTTTTGACATTTGACAAGTAGAAACTACGCCATTACTAAAAATGGAACGATACACGCTTCAACAACGCATTTAAATTATAAAAACTCACTACAAAAAAGGAGAAAATTTTGCAGTCACAGTTCGCAAAACTAAAGCATTTTTGGGTCGTCGTGAAGCTCCTTGTCGGACCGCAATACAGAAATTGGTGGAAAAATTCGAGCTGTGTTGGATGGTATTGATCTGGACAACGTTTACTTTTAACAAGACGGCGCTACGTGCCACAAAAAGCAACGAAACCATTGATCTTTTACGGGAAAAGTTTCCGGACCGTGTTATCTCTTGAAGAGGTGATCACAATTGGCCACCGAGATCTTGTGAATTAACACATTGCGACTTCTTCCTTTGGGGCCACGTGAAAGATAAGGTTTACGCCAACAGCCCAGCGTCGATTCAAGACCTCAAAGATGGAATTCGTGAGTCTATCAAGGACATAGGACAGCCACTTTGCGATTTCATGAAAAGGATATGGTCCTGTAAGCGTGGTCGTGGTGGCCATTTGGTTGATGTTGTTTTTCATTATTAACGGCATACCTTCCTCTTTAATATGAATTAAATATATCATTTATCTCAAAAAATGACATTTTTCTTCAAATATCAAATAACACCTCTTATTGGAAAACCCTTTATATAAAATAAATCACTTGGATTTAAAAGTTATCGTCGACGTCTTGTCTGTTAAGTTTCACATTGAGTCATTCGCTGATACGATTTAAGTAATCTCTCATGCGAAAGTTTATGTTTTACAAAAAGTAGCACATTTGCATTTATGTAGAACTTAGAAATCGTTTCATCTTCACTCCACTCATACAACCACATTTGTAGATAACACTTGCAGTAAACTGTTCAATCTCTCTTCATTGGCTTCATTTGGTCAAAGTTCGTTGCTACCAGTACCTACCTATTTCATGATTCATTCGTTTTTCCAGGTGCATACTTATCTCCATTAAAATACTAGTAACAACTTCCAAATAATGTTTTTAGCAAGACCTGTTCTCATGCATAACTAAAAAACAAGACGCATCTAAAGTGGCAATATCGTCGCGCTTAATGTCAAAACATCTTATCGCCCCATGATCCTTTTTACACGGTTCATTTTCTGCGAAAATCTCCCCACTTCTGTTTTATTGCAGTCGGTACCTACACAACAAATAAATAACCTTAAATGTAAATATCTCTCAACCCACAGGCAGATAGAGAGATCTATACTTTTTCTTTTCCTTGCCACAAAATGCCCAACAAAGTGCCGACGTGGTCCACTCCTATGTTGACATTTTCCCCTTAAAAAAAATCAAACGAAAAAAATATCGAAAATCTAAACTTTTGCACCGAACGAACTGACAAAAATAAAAACAACAAAACGGACAATGTATACGCTATAGATACATTCATGCAATGCGCACAGCGATTTTGTCCCTCGCATCTGACATTATTCACACACTGCGTATGTGCGCCCGCGAGAAGCTTGTATAGATTATAACGAACTGGTTGGTCATTGCCTTCGGGGGCAATCGCATGAGCAATCCAAATGAACAGACAATTTATATATAAAAAAAAATTGGATTGAAAAAATACACACGCTCGCTCGCATTTCGCTACTATTGCTAATCTAATAATGTCGACATGTGATACACGAATGCACAGTATAGGTATCGTGTCCTCTTTCTGATTTTAATCGAAACTATTGAAATCATCGTACTGTCTCCCCCTTTTCTTCATTGGGAAGTTTGTGGAATTGTTACCTAATTAAAAATCTCTCCTATTAACGCGAAACTAATGATCGGTAATATCCAACACCAGGGTTGTCAGTGAGGTCGCTTTATCTTGAGGATAAGTTTCAATTCAGTCCAAAAGCAAAACGCTATTGATTTGTTGAAGAAGAGCGGAACATTTATGTAACGGGTGATTTTTTAAGAGGTTTAGAACTTTTTTTAAAAAAAAAACACAAAAAATTCGAAAAAATGAATGAAATATTTATTTGAATCGATAGTTTGAACCTTGCAATTTAATGTTTAAAGATAATTTCATGCAAATGTTGACCGCGGCTGCGGCTCAGGTAGTCCATCCGCTGAGTCCAATTTTGGCATACTCTTTCACACATATCGGCCGGTATCTCACGAATGAATGCATGGATGTTGGCTTCCAGTGCGTCAATCGAAGCGGGCTTGTCCCTATACACATTAGCCTTGACATACCCCCACAAAAAATAATCTAATGGTGTCAAATCGCACGATCTAGGCGGCCAATTGACCGGCCCGAAACGTGAAATTAACTGTTCACCAAACTCGCCTCGCAATTGCGCCATTGTTTCGCCTGCTGTGTGGCATGTGGCACCGTCTTGTTGAAACCACATATCATGCAAGTCAAGAACTTCCATTTCGGGCAAAAAAAAGTTTGTTATCATCGCTCGGTAGCGTTCACCATTAACAGTAACGCTGCGATTCGCATCATCTTTGAAGAAGTACGTTCCAATGATGCCACCGCCCATAAACCGCACCAAACTGTGACTTTTTCTGGATGCATTGGTAGCTCTTGCAATGCTTCTGGCTGATATTCAATCCAAAATCGACAATTCTGCTTATTTACGTGCCCATTGAGCCAAAAATGAGCTTCATCCATAAAATGGAAGCAGCGCGCGATGAACATTTCGAACCGAGCACGAATTTTGATAGTAAAATTCAATAATTTGCAAGCGTTGTTCATTTGTAAGACGATCCATGGTTAAATTGCAAACCAAACTGAAGCTGTTTGACAGTGACACAAGGTACTAAACACACGTCAGCTGTCAAAACCAGTGTTGCCAAAACCAAACCAGCTAAAAAATCACCCTTTAGTTCGGTATTGGGCTACCCAATTTTTTTTAAATAGAACACAAAGTTGACAGTCTTCTGTCAGAGATGTCAAATTGATCATAACCACCTGCAGAACGGAAATCAAAATAAGACGTCTGAAACGATTTGACATTAGTTTTTCTATTTTGAACGTAAATCGCTATTAATAAAAGCAATTGCAATCGCTTGAAGATAAACGTCACTTTGCTACAGTGTTGTCAAAAAAAGCGTTGTTCAAAACAATGTTAATTAAAAAAAAAGTTCAAAAAAGCGATGTATGATTTAGTATCATTTGGCTAAAGTTGTGTCAAAGAGCTAACTGTGACATTGGGAATGTTCAAAGATGTAGTTAACTAAGTTTGGCAGCGGCTGTATGTTTGAGTTTTTTTACCTAATCCTGAGGTAACAACGAAAACAGTTTTTTTCAGTTGACGTTTATGAATCCGACAAATCTTGTCACGAATTTCTCGACAGACTGACGTTTGGCTGACGTAGTAAAACTAAAAGTGACGTTACTGACTACTCTAGTTTTTACGTTCAGGGAAAATCAAGTCCAGCAAATCAAATCGGCCTAAGATGAGTACATTTTTGGACGTTTCCATTTGCTTAGTAAACAAATTCCAAGAAAAAGAAAAAATAGTCGACATAGAAAACCTCATCATTAATAAATGGGGATCAGAATGTCAAAAATATATCTGACGTATGTCAAAATTGTCAAAATGAAAAATTATCTTAAAGATACCTATACTGCATTGAAACAAAATGCAAATGACATCTTAAATTGCAAAAATGCCCGTCCCTGGGCTCGGCCTAATCATCTGAAGTTCCTCCCCCATAACTTCACAATACTTCCACAAAGTAACTGTCACTCGGGCACAAAGTTATCGAGTGCAATTAGCTGTCCCGAAGGCAGCACAATTAGTTGAAGAAGTTATCGATAAATTTTAGAAAACGTGATCATTCACAAACGAGGCTGAAATGTCTCGAACCAATTTCATGTGACTTTTCCCGTCGTCGAATTAACCAGAGTCGGCAAAGAGGAGGAGGAGGAGGGGATAGAAAATAATTTCATTTGGAGGATCAACTATTTAATCAAATAAAATACATGGGTCGTGATCATTCCTAAATAGTCATGTGAACTTTCAAGACGGTGCACTGAGAAGACCACCCTTATATGGCCGACCAAATTGCTCTGTTAAAACCACGCGCGCATATATAAAAGTGATCGCCAAGCGCTATTAAGGTAAATTCAGGCGCGCGATCTCCTTTGAAACATTTAGATCGGTGTGTGTGTGTAATTAAATCTAATACCCACAAAATGGAAATGTCAGTTGTCGACTGGAGTTGGACGTTAACTAAAACAAATCGCCGTGTAGTCTCTGTTCCGTTTATTTGTAATTTATTTCGGCTAGGAAATCCATGGGAACCTAGGTTTGTTGCCTTTCTTTAATTTAGGTGGCTCTTTGTTCGGGGGGCTTTCTTTTTCTTGACTTGAAGATGTACAGCAATTGATATAGAGGTAAGTAGATGAAGAACCACCCCCCCTCTCTCTCTCTGTGTGTAGGATTTTCTCTTTGACTCTTTTTTAGTTTTAATCTAAGTCTGACTCTATTTTGTCGGCGAACATGGATCTAGTGCACGGTTTATACATAATCAAGTTCGTGACTAGATTTCATGCTCGTCTATTAAGTTGGGTCAAAACAGCACACACAGAGCTCGCTCCTCGTCGTTACCAACGTCGCATTCGTAACCGCGCATCGTCATCGCGTTCGTGGTAGTGATCGTCGGAGTGTGTTATAGCCTTAAGAAAAACCTAACAAAGTGAATTACAAACCAAAGAAATACAGAAAAAAAAAACGGGTAAAACGATCGAGTCATGTTTTCTATGTAAGTTATCTCGGAAGAGAGATACACTCTCTTTACCTGTCCATTATTATATTTATATGTAAGCAATGCTCCTTTTTATATATATATGTACAGTTGTACACCTAGGTACGTCTAGATCTATCTAACAACATCACAATTTATGTGTATACGATGTACACGTTAATGCAGCTTGTCCTTTTTGTGCTGTGTGCACACACTCCTGTGGGTAACTGGTATCTTGCATCCTTTCTTTATACCATTTGCAGAGATGATCATTAAACGAACAACATATTGAACGACGAGGAAAACCCGGTCGACGAAGAGGAAGAACAGAAAAAAAGAAGCAAAAACGATGAACACGGCGTATAAATCTCTGAAAGGAGAAAGGACGGAAATCGTCATCATCTCCTGTATATGTGCTTGGTGGTAACTACCAGCCAGCATGAATCTTATATTTTCTTCTAATCCTCCACTTCATCTTTAGAAAAGCGAACAAGAAATATAGGCTGCTGCTGCTGTATGTGTGTTATTTGTCTTGGAGGAAGGAGGAAAAATCACATCGCTGGTTTTGGTTTGGTCCATGGCAACTCATGTAACATGGTCGTATCGTAACTTTTTACTTGTCCTATGTATCTAGCGCGCACTCACACAAACGCAAACTGCCTTTGGTCATAGAAAAACTATAGAATCGCATCCCAATTCGAATCCAACAGGGAGACTGTACTTGGCGGGCATCTAATACAAGTTTTCTTCGCCATCTTGGTGGAAAACTCTTCTTGTATGATCTCTCGAGGAAAAAGGGTTCATCTTCAGAGACGACCACGACGACGATCGACGACTCCTTTTGGGTGAACAAAGGTTTTTTTTTTTGCGCTTGGATTAGTACCTACTTACCTTTTGGAGAAGACAAAGAACCCAAGGTAGGTACAGTTGTTTTTTATGCTTGGTAGTTTGGTCGTAGATTTTATGATTGCAGAAGGAAATAATAGTATACCGGCTTCCTTTTGTTGTTGTTTTCCTCTTCGGTGAACAAAGAAAATGCAGCACCCTTGCCTTTTGAGTTTTGTGCCCTCTATTGCTGGTGCTGCTGCGCGGCAGTGTTTTCTTTTTTTTTTGATGAAAAGATCACAGCGGAGTGATGTTTATCTTGATGGGGTCTTGAAATAGTGTGGAACTTTTACTATGTGTACGGATGTGCAGAAGAGATGTGGAGATAAAGCGGAAAGCGGTTTTATCTAGCCGAATTGCGATCGTCTTTGGTAAAGGGGATTGGCTTTGTGGTAATTGGGGGGAAATTTGTAATCAGAAATGCTTGTGCATTTGAACCGAGAAATAAAGTTAATCAAAATTAATAGTCGACGAGATGAGAGACAGATTTGGGCGAGCCCATTTGATGTTGGGCTGGTAAAGCCGTGTTAGTCTGAATTTACTAATAGGTTTTGCGGCATCATGTTTAATTGGGAAAAGAGGATGCTTACGGTATTAAGGGGAAGTCCCAGCGAACGTCAGGTTTCCTTTATTTTCCTGTTAAAACGAAGAGCTCAAACGGAACGTGATTTTAAAACAAAACTAGACCAAAAAATATCATCGAATTCAGCTTGAAAACAGAGGTATTTGCGGGCAACATGTCGAAAGCAAAGGTACGTCCGGTATTTTGAGGTAATTTGTCAATTGGTGTTGGTAAGCTGTCAAAAGTTAAAAAAAAAAAAATGGTGCAAAGTCTTAGCCTAGGATGGTTCAAGATGCAGTTCGTGTCAAGTGTTTACTGGACACTTGTTTCAATATATTTTACTTTATCCAAATTAATACTCAAAGGTGAGGTTATTTGGCAGCGTTTTTCAGACTTGTATTGCAGTCGAAACAAGCAGGCTTTTGGCATCAATTGACATTGCCTTGCTTTACCTTGCTTTACCTTTCTTCACCTTCGCCAACCAGATCGTGGTGAATGTTAAGGCCTCGTACTCGGAAAAGTGAAAACAGAATAGACCTTAAGACCAAGGGTGGTTAAATACATCTTGTTAAAAAATGTGTTGACACAATTTTTAATCGATATTTCATTAGAAGGAAATTAACAAATTTGGGGGTCATTTCGGACATTTTTTGAAAGGCGAGCGCTATTAGTTAGGCAAGACCAACAGATAGTAGAAGGGCCTAAAGCTTCAGAACAACGTTTTGTTCAACAAGTTCAACATAGAGCTACTAGCAATTAGTTAGAGTTAGTTACGATCTTAGCAGATAAAAACTGTCCCCAAGGCATGGTGCTCGCACCTCTTTTATGGTCACTTGCCGTAAATGACTTACTAGTAAAATCAAGTAATTTTGGCTACAAGCAGTCATTTTCATCGATGACTTGGTCACCGTTGCGCAAAGTAAGCTCACAAAAAGCTTGAAAATTGGAACTTATTCTGATTTTCCATTCTAGAACCATACCCAAAGTCTTTTCGGTTAGGTGTTCTTATTCTTTAAGGAAGTAGCTAGTTCTTTCCTACGTCTGCATGCTTCGAAATTAGTCTTAAGCGGTTTTTTTTCTAACGGAGCTGAACTATTAATCTTGTACGAACGTATACCCGTTACACCGAAGTTACTCGTATTATAGATGTAAGGGTTGGATATGGATATGCATGCATGTAGGTTTGATGGTTATTCGCAAATTTATACACATCCTCGGTTCCCTGGATTTCATATGCCATGGGCACCCAGCTTATGTATATACATAGACTCTTACGGCGATGTTATTCACTCTGGGATTAACTCAGGTTTAAGTTAATTTTACACCAGTCCATTAATCCGCATTTTTTAAATCCGACAATTTAAACCTATGTCCATATTATTCACTCAAAAACATGCATGTAACCCGATGGATTAAAGATGGACTTAAATGCGGATTTAAAACACTTTAAACCGTTTGTAATTCGTTTTAAACCTACGTAATGTCGAATTTCACAAATAAGGACATTTTATTTTTTGTTGTTTATCAAATTTTTATGGAAACTCTCCACATTTGAGCAAAGTTCACCATTCGCAAATGAAGCTCATGCCAAACAAAGTGCCTATCATGTGGCCCATGCCGATACAGACGACGTGTACGACAAATATGAAAGTCTCCGCACACAGTTTCATTTTTTTAACGTCTGGATAGGAACTTTTTTTTATTTTATTTCACTATTTTTCCTGCCTCCTGGCGAACAAAGAAATGTCAAAAATGTGACCTAAACAAAAACAGTGAATATTATGAAATTGGTCTCCGGAGTGCCAATCGGATTAAACGCTGTCGAGTTTAAAAAAACAGTTTTAAGACTGAATTTTATGGACTTGGGTTTAATTTTTGAGTTAAACTCACTTAAATCCGGGTTCAACCTTCAACCCGGAATAAAGGAAGTGGATAATATTGCCGTAAGTGTAAGTGATGTTTTTTCCAAGTATTCCTTGCGTTGTTATACAGCGACACAAGCCTTTGCTTTTAACACAACTGACTATGTTTTTAAAGACGCCTGGGTCTAGAGTAAACAGTGATTCAATGGAGTCGTGAGTCGTGCCGTAGTGTTCATATGAGTAGTCTGGTGTAGTGTATAGAGCCCTTATGGAATACCACAACAATTATAAGTAACAGATGTAAAACTTCTCTGGGCCGACTAATTTAAGTTGTAGTAGATGATGTACCATCGGACTGCTTTACTATAAATGCAAAAGTGCCGCAAGTTGTTGTACTTTCCTCAAGTCTTTTAAAATATTGAAAGAAGAAAAAAAAAAAACAGTCGTGTTTAATGCACAGATGACACATAAAAAGAAAAATGCACCGTCTCTACAAGAAATTAAAATGTGCAACCAAACAGTTTCTTGGTTAGACCAGACCTTGAATACTGCTTCTACTGGAGATTCTACGCGTCAAAACTACACCCTCCCGCGCACAGAAGACCCATTGCCTGTTCTTAACGTAATATACCATGGCAGATGTTCAGAAGGACTAACTTAGAATGGAATTTTCAACATTTTAAGTGAATAATTAACACATATCTACAACTACAATCATCTCGGGGCGCATCTGAAGTCGTTTTATATTTATTTATATAAAAAATAATCGGCAAACGGCTAGGCAATGCTTAAATGTACAATTTGTATGCATAATTGTAAGTGAAATAATCTTGATATAAAATTGTTTTGTTCTTAATATGTACTTAAAATAATACAAAAATAATATAATCTAAAAAATATTGTAAATACCACCATTCCAAGGCTGTAAAATTAACGGTGGACTCTTAAAATTTAGCGAGTAACTATTTATAAAGTTTTGAACATCACTCATTTAAAAAATAAGTTTATTTTCCGATGTAAAAAAATATTAAAACCACCCTACGTACAACGAAAATAAAACCAGTGACAAAGAATCTAATTATTAAATCGTCGTCATCGTGGATGAGCTTGAGCATAATAATAAGAAAAACAGCGTCCAAAAGTGTGAAACAAATATAAAACATCAAACAAAATACGTCAATAGAACCATCGAGCAGCTGCATACCATTGACAAGAGTCCAAGATTAACTAATAAATTAAAAACTCCAGTCACAAAATCTCCGCGGTTCATATACACAACTAATGTCCGAATGTTCTTGCACCTCTGATTTGCTTTCGTGGGTGCTAGGGTTAACGATAAGTATGAGAACGCTCAAACATGTTTTATGCATTTTTGACTTCTCTTTTAGTTGGAGCTTATTTTAAAGCCCGTTAATATCCATGACATGCATTCGAAATGAGTCTTCAATTTTATGCCGTCATTAAGTTATTTTTATTTTCCAGACACGTTTTATTATATTAATTAAATAAAATGTAAAATACAAACAAAATTCGTGTTTTATTATTATTTTTGGGTCAATGAATTCACTTTGAATGTTCATTTTGATACATTTGAGTTTTTAAGACTGACCCTTGTTGGCGGCGGCGGCACCCTTCCACCCCCAATTGCACTTCCAATTAAAATACATGCAGGTACCGATATACTTTGGCTGCAACTGCAATTCTTTTGTATCAGTCGATTAGAACTTGGGTGAGAGTGTGACCCTTATATTTGGGATCATAGTCGAACCCGTATGCCGGCTACTGTCGGCCCCTGTATTTCGTCACGATGCAACGCGTGTCGTGTGTTTCCCTGACCCGACTTCAAGTCGTCCCATATATTTTGCAGTGTGCTTCTTTAATGCACAAGTACATAAATGTCCAAAAAACCAAGTCTATTCCATGATTTAGACTCTCATTGAATTTAATTAGAATTAATTGGGTTCAGTGATTTGTCTGCGGTGGAGTGTCATTTGATGTATGGGACGTTTGAAAATAAAATAAGAATGCAGACAAGGGTGTGAAAAATTGACAATATTTTGAAAAAAATGAGGATCCGAGCTGACTTTGGGGATGAGCTGAATCAACCAAATTAAGCATTGAACTCAGCTTCAGTCGAATCTTTAGCTTTAGCCTCGTTTAGGGATAAAGCGATTCCACTCCTTCCCACACACTTTTGAAGGATGGTATCTAATTTTGATTTAAGCTATTTGATGTTCAAAACAAGAGATACGATAGAAAAGTTCAAGTATCATAAAAATGCGATATTTATAAGACTTTAGACGAAGCCTGACTTCGTACAAGCCTGGATGAAATAATTAAACGCTCGGAGACTTGAATGTTAAGGTTGGAACCGACAGTGCAGCCTCCACTGTCCACACTTTCTGTTCTACCAGTGCGAAAAGTCGTCACAGTTAATGACAGCATCTTTTATGTAGTTAATGAGTTCATTTACTTTGACTTTTCTGCCTGAGACATTTCTGCCTTTCATCAACTTCGATCCTGCTGACATTGCCTCCAGTTATTCGCTCTTGAGAACCGAATTGAAACAGGGGTTCGGTCCTACCATTCGTCGCATTTCTTTGTCTGGAACGTTACTGTCCGTTCTTCCGCCTCCAAATCTCTGTTTGGGCTTAGTAGCCTTGACATATTCCTTCGAAGATAAACATTGGGCTCTACGGGTCTATATATGAGCCTTGGATAAGATGCTGGCAACCATTTGAGTGATAAGTGTTTTGGGAAGATTTTACAGGACAGTTCTACTCTTGGATGTTTGTTAGACGATCGCTAGATGAATCTTTGTTTTTTTTGGAATTGAAGCGAAGACCCATCGTTCAATAGTCTAGCACGCTAACCATACTCATCCAAGCTCGTGAGATGGGGCTTAGTAAAACGAGTACCTAAAGAGTTCATAAGCCAATAACTTACGAAACGGAAATTGACAAGAAATTGTCGACTGCGCGTTGTGTCAAGTCGTTGATTATGCCCGTTTTAAATGGAATGATTTGGAAATCCATTCTTCTGACCAACTTACCCCATATTTTATATCCAACCTTATGACAACATCTAATTTCATTTTCTTCTTACTAGCCCCCAACACAAAAAGAAAACTACCACCATTGACGTTTACATTTTTGACAACACTGCAGGAGTGTTACATGGCTCCATCGCAGCGGCATACTTATGTAGCCCATTTAACAAAACCCCATGATTGCGCTCGATATCATATTCCGCATTGACAAGCATTATTGCATTGTATGCCTTTGGACAATAAATGCACACAAATAATAGCCAAACATACAATCCCCGAGGACTAAGTCGTGCGATGGCATCAGTTTGTTCCTGTGCGCGCCTCTAATCTTCATTTTTCAAACACACAATTTGCGGCAACATTTTTGCGCGCCACATTGCAACGCAGTGCACTTAGGAAATCTTTGCCGCTCGTAAATGGCAAATGATATGTTTTTCCCCGGTTTCTTGGTTAACACGATTTCGCCATCACTGCGCGCTATCTTTTTCCGAGTCAGTCGTCGGGACACAAGCACCATCCGACCGGCGGCCGATCGATGACGGGAAACGGGGGCGAAAATTTCGCCAACGAATTTTTGTCCGTATTTGTTATGTACCAAGTCTATATGCTGTATAGAGCGACCGTTCATCCTCCTCCTTCTCCTTGTGGCATGGATTTATGCTAAGCATAAAAGACAGCAAACGAAAGAGGGCAACCGAACAGCAACCCTGAACTACCCACACTATCTGCGGGCCATCGAGATGTTGATGATGATGATGATGTTGATTTGGAGGTGGGCGATCATTCCAGGAAGAGAAATGCCCGATTGGGGATAAAGTGCTTAAAAAAAAGGCAGCCATGAAGAATGGCCTCAATAACAGACACTTTAAGGAAGTCATTGTTCATTTGTTTTAGAAGGAAATCGAATAGGAGAAGAACAGCGACTTCCCATCAGAGGGGCTACCACGTTCACGTACCGTTGTGCTTAGTATAGAAGCATTGGTCTCGTCAAAAATGATCAGTATCAAAGAATCACTTAAAAGGCAGCAAACAGCGGTTCTTCCAAGAAACAAAAGAAGTTTGCCGGACTTTTAGAAAGAGCTTGGCAGAGATTAGAAGCAGGCGAGAATGAGAGGCCATCGTGATATTGGCAGAAAAAAAATAGGAAATGAATATATTTCCTGAACTTTAACGTTTACTGGCATCTACTCCAAAAATGCAGCGTTAGAAACTTTAACATGCTTCCGTTTTGACTCTGAACATTCACCGATTTCATCAACTACGCTGGGTGCCTGTTCCAGCGCTTGAAGTTGCATCGTTTTGATGGTTAACTCCTTCAAGTCAAAGGGACTTGTTATAGGCTGTTTATATTTATGAAACCCAAGATCGGCTTTCTCATACTCAGCGCAGGATTGTATTGAGAGCGTAGAAACCTTTATTTTATTTGAACCTAGTGTGGAGGCGGCGCTACGAAAGTTTTAATAGATCGTTCTATTGACAGAGCACTCATCTGCGATGCCAAAAGCTGCCTTTAAAAATCCTGTAATCCTGTAGGACGCCTGTAAATCGGATTATTCTTTACTAAAAGACTGAGAATACTATGAGTTTTTAAATATTGTAGGGCTTTCGAGTTACTATTCTAACTACTGGAGAGATGAACCACCTTCTAGTGTGCTCGAAAGAATCAAAGTTTAACCGAAACGCATCCTGACTATAAGGCACGTATGAATTCAGAAAGAATTAAGTTTCCAAAAGGGTGTGATTTTCTAAGCCTTGTCTAGACAATTCCAATCGGGGAGACCGCGATTTTGAAATTCAATTTAAAAATTTATCGATTTGGGCTGATCTGGGTGGGCAATTTTGAATGTTATTAAAAAATAAGGCTGTTTTACGGGAACACATCGCTTGTTCAGACGTATCAACTCGTGAACGCACTGAATGCAGTGCAAATGACATAAAAATGGACGCCTGGCTATAGGTTCAGTTTTTAGAAATATTAGGTCGAAATGCAAAATCATTCTCTCAACTTCTAACCTTAGTTTTTTAAGCACGGGTTCGTATGCAAAAAGAAACTGAATCAGGAATTTGAATTCGAGATTGTTGTCATCGAACACTTCCTTCAAAGACTTTATACAGTTATTTAGATAGGCTGGAAAATCCTGCTCCAAATTTCCTGCACCAATGTGTACACTGGTTCGCTTATGTGGTAATCGATAGGGCACTCTTAGGTCACTTTTTATGTTAGTTTGGTAGGAAAGAATCTATCTTTTCCGATATCAATTTTTTCTCAAAGTTGCGACTGAACGAAAAACGGTTAGAAAAGTGTCGAAGGCTACACCAATCGCACGAATATATACAAAATAAAGTGCACGACTGGATCGCACGAAACTTTCTCGTTAATATCAGTTTGGTTGGTTTATTTTAATTTTATTGTTGTTTATAAGCTATAAAACAAGATTTTTTAAATTGGTGATGCTGGTAGCTGGTGACTCGATGTAGGGTTGTGATAGACCGATATCTTGACATAGATTTATTATGTAAGTGTAAGAATTAAGAGGTTTAATTTTGAATTTATCGATGGACGTGTTTGGGGGTTGCAAATGAAGTTTTCTGATAGTGTAAACTCCAATTGGTTGGAATTATTTTACGGTTCATGATTAATATGGTTAAAAAAAGAAGAAGTCGGTAATATTTGCATTTCTCTAAGAAAAACTAAGTACGGGGTTTTACTCAGCATACTTATGATATCATAAGCACTTAAGTCAAAATCTTTAAAGCTGATTTTGGAAAATAATGCGTACAAAATAGTAACAAATATTGCAATGTTTAGTTCGAAAATTAATTTGGCTCAACTATTTAGCTTAAAACTGAGTATAGGGTATTGTTCAAGATGTTAGTATCACTTGGTTTTTAAAGTTTTATCCAAATCAAAAATCACGTTTTCGACATTTGAACAGTTTTAAAAATCAGCGTTTCCGGTGGTTAGAATCGAAAATGAAGGACGCAGTAATGTTGAAAACGTCAATTTTACTCCAAGTATGCATTTTGGTCAAAATTGCTTTAGCCGTTTTCATGTAGGTAAACCAAGGAAAACCAAATTCCCAAAAATTCATTATAGATAATTTAGGAAAAAACTGAGTTTGCCATCATGTTGGGAATGACCTTATTATTGTGTTACCTTAAATATGAATTTTTGTCGAAATAGTTTTGACCGTTTTTGAGATAAGATCATTGTTCCCAAATATCAATTTTGGTTGAAATCGTTAGAGCCGTTTTTGAAAAAATCAAACTTGTTTAAAACCGTTATATGTGAAGTACCGTTAATAATAGGGTTAGCATGCAAAAAAACTGTAAGCCCACAAACTCCAAATCCGAAGTTTGAAAGAAATCCGTCCAGCCGTTTGCGCTGTGGAGCTCAGGAAAGGACGGACAGACGGACAGGATTGCGAGACCCACTTTTTCGAGTTCCTCTATCATCGTAATGTCAGATTTGATTAAAATCTCGAGTTCGATTTTTTGTACGATTTTAAAAAGAGAGAAATTGACGTTTTTATGTGCGATTCTGAAGAATCTTAAGAACCGCATCGAAAGATCATATTTTTATTGACAAGCTTGCAATCGTACGGTCCTATAAGTTACTGTGGATATATTTTTACATTTTTCTTATGAGTTCTCGAGTTACATATAAACATGGGTATATGTCATGTCCAGCTAGAGTAGGTATAATGTATGCCTCATTATTGAAAATTGCACTATACCCCGCTCATGTTTATCTCATTATTTAAACTATTCAACATCGACGGTGATACTAATCTCTTGTTCGACTCGGGTGGTAATCCATCGGAGAATAGGTACGTTTGATTACATTCTTATACGACTCTTTGTATGCATAGAAGAAGACATTGGTCCATAGCAGATGTGCATTGCGCTGCAACTGTTTTAATTAGATTTGCCTGCTACAAAGACAATCGGCACATCTATTGATCCCAACAAAAGATTGCTTTGTATTAATTTAAAAAAATGCGAACCACATTAACAGCTTCCGTGTGACGCCAATTCCACAAAGTAGTGATTTTTATCAATCATTTATCACACACGATATCAGGATTTTAATCTACTAACCGTTTCGTGTACCAATTTTAGTTTTTATTGCACCAAAAACCGGTAGATCACAAGTGCACCGACACTTAAGTTACTCGCACAAATGCGTGCGTCGAGCGAACAAAACCACTTCATGTGGACTCGGTTAAAGCCAAAACCAAAACCAAATTTACTGCAGCTGATGCGGTATCTTTATTGCCCATCTTGCGTACAAAATTGAACACAAGTCGTCACCATAAAACGCGCTACTAGTGTTCCATTTTATTAGTCAGCCAGTTTGTACAGTGTAAAGTACACACAACAACCAAAGAGTCTGACAACAAACACCTTTAGTGAGAATTTTGTGAAACCTTATACCGTGTGTGTATGCAAACAGTCTGCAAAGTAGAGGATTGAATTACGTTCACTTGTGCAGAGAGTTAGGTTAGAAGAATATCTTTCTAAAAGTTCAAGTCCTTGCTGAGAGTTGGTGGAAAGCAAGAAATAAAACTCGTATCAAGTCAAAAAGTCAGCTTTAATTCAAGGTTCCCATTCCGTCAATGAAAATGGGAGGGTAAGAAGAGACCAACAAATAATGATAATGACCTTGTGCCCTTTTCTGTACACAGACCTCACACGATCATTAGCCACAGACAAGAAATGGACGGATGGATGAATAATGGCCCTTTAAATTTAATGAGACTTTTTTTTTTAGAATGTCTGTTATATCTACGGTAGTTGTGGTTGATTTGAACTACTTTTGCGGCGGCTGTGTTTTTGTAAAGATGTTATTAAACAAAATTTGTAAATAACAGTACAACTCGAATGTGGCAGTCGAAATACTTGACCTCAACCATTCAACTTGTACCTTTACAAGCCGTAATGTCAACCAAAAAACTGCAAAGTAAAAAAGGGAATTAAATGGAACTGCGTTGTCAAATAATTAGATTTTCATGATTTTTAAATGGCGGCCATGTTTTAAAAACAAAATGTTACTTGCTCCTTTATACTTTAACTGTCATATGGCAGTACTTTTCATTTATAAGGTAGTCAGACATGAAACTATTAAAGCCTCGAGCCCTTTTTCGTGAACTTTTTCGGTGGAAGTAACAATCGCCCAGAGTCTGAATTTTATCCGGGGCTTATACGTCAACTATAGTTCGATTTTATTTTATACACCGGTGTCAAATATTGATGTACAACTTTGATTTCTATAAACAAAACCCCACACAACATGTGGTTCACGATCTTTTTTTGACAAATTACATACTTCAAACTCACCTCTGGGTAGAGTCTTATTTACGCCGCAAATGACAGAACAGATAATTAGTAGAAAAACCTCACTCATAGATGGCGGTCAAATAAATAAATGATGGTAAAATATCTTGAATTTTTTTAAAAATACCATAAAACTTCGACTTGATTTTAAAAAGAAAAAAATGACTTCTTCTATAGGTAAAGTAAAAAAAAAGTCATTGGTATTGCATACTTAAGCTTAGTACGCTGCTCGAGCGTAATTTTAGCTCCCATACAAAACTCTCTCCAAAATTTAGGTGAGCTAAATTTAAGCGGATCCCTTTAGGCGAGTGGTACGCAGCTCGAGCTAAAAATCAGGTTTTGTTTCCGAATGTCGTTCATGTATCTGTCAAAACTAAGCGCACCCATTTAATGGGTCGGGACATTTTTTTCAAGCTTAATTTTGACAAATCGCTGTGCTCTGTTGTTCTGATGTGTTTAAAAAGATGAGTGATTTTAATAAATACCTCGACGAAAAGTACCAGAAGCTAGAGTCTTTCATTGATATGACAGAGAAGTCCTCAGAAAAATTTGGCGATGCTGGTGGAGCAACATCCATCGATATGGAACCTAACAGATTTTGAATAAATTTTCGAAGAACAGCTGTTTTTTGTGACACTTACCCACAGCGCTCTCTATGCCAAAATTTAGCTAGGATTTCAGCTGACGTTTGGAGAGAAAAGTTGGAGAGTAGCTAAAATTTAGTTTAGCTCGAGCAGCATACTAATCTTTAGGTGGGACTTTCTACATCTACAGTACGGGCAGAAAGTTAGCCTAAATCATAGAAATACAAAAATGCGTTTTACTTTAAACTTGTCCGTGAAATTCATCAAACTTTAAAGTAAAATAATTAAAAGGTCTGTTCCCCTACTTTTTTGGCCAATTTCACAAAATGTCATACCAACGAGTGGGGCATATTCTCTCAGAAAAAGTGAATATAACCAAAGAGTACAGGAACGAACGTTTTGCATGACTTTTGTTAAAATAAAAATAATATTCAAAAATAAACGTCAGTGGGTTTAAAAAAATTAACAGTTTGCAGACGCTGAAAAGCACTCGGATTAAGTTTAATATTAATAGTTTTTGCGGATTTATCCATTTTTAATAACAAATTTTAGCACTCAATAAAGCAAACCGAAACAGACAATTCAAATTTACTTTTGAGAGACTTGACAGCTAAAGTCAGTTATAACAAACTAGCCCCAAGAAATTTCTTGGGCTATTATTTGAAGGTTTTTTTATAAAGGGGAAATGTTTTGTTCTCTCTTTGTGGCACTCTTTTACCCAACTTTTGCGTAAAAGAACGAAGTTTGACTAAATTTGACTAATGTAATCGAATTCATTATCGTTAGGGAACAGACCTAGAGTGAGTTGGGTGTGACGTTTTATGAACATTATAAAACTGAACTGTCACCTCTAATTTGCAATTGCAATTGCAATCTATATGCATTTTCTTTTCACGGAAATTAACTTTTCTCGTTCCGTTCCAACAGAGAAAACGACAGACAGTTTTCATTTTTAATGGTTCGGAGCATTACAACAATTTTTATTGTTGTTTAAATGGAGAAAATCGTTTTACTTTTCGTTTAGCAGTATTTTGCTCCATCGCGGAATAAGTTTTGTAGATTTTTAGGTTGAGTCTCCACTCTTTTTCCAAAGAAGAAGAAACATTGATTGCTTGCAAAATATTGAGGTGATTAGCATTTTACTCAATTGTCGTTCCTCTACTCGAAAAATTCGTAAAAGAGAGCGGCTTCGAGAGACCAAGATATTTCTCCTATTTTTGTGTAAGAATTGAAATAACTGTCAGTCGCCTGAAAATTGACAGCTGATTTGAATTTGTTGTTTTATTTGGCATTTTGGTGGGTGAACTATCTGTCACTTTTCACAGGTTACTACAAAAGCGTTCCTTAACTTTTGCGTAAGTTTCCCTCTTTGAGGAAGAATTCATCCCCTCCACTGTCATTTTGACAGTCTTTTACATTTTTACTACAAAAGTAAAGGAACAGACTTTATATCTCTAACGGTTTAAGAACTACACACAAAAGAAAAATGTCATAAGTCTTGATTTGTAATCGCAAGCCAACATTTAAATCGCTCTCCTGAAAAGTTGCAAAAACTGACTTCTGTCGTTAATCCTTGTTGCCACAGTATTGAATGATCGAAATTTTATAAGCATTGTCAAAAGAAAGAGGTGTCATAGTTTGACAGAATCGCATTTACCCACTATAGTCTTTATTTTTCAATAAAGGTTTTTAAATCCTTGTCTGATTTAAATATTGTTTTATACAAAAAAAAAACCCTGTCTCTCATCCATCGGCCGTTGTGGCATATGACATACTGATCGAAGCAGATTTTTTTCGTACGATCGATACTTAAATTCTTTATTTATTTGGTTCTGCTCCTGAAGGCCTCTATTTTATGCAATACTACCAACTAAAAGATCTTCCCCAACATATCTAAGGTGTTAACTACTAATAAATTCCAAATGTATACCTTTCGGTGCCACCTCTGGCATAATAAATTCGTGTAATCATTCGAACAAGACGAGTAGCTAGCTTAGTTACAGCGCAGTGCTCCGCTCTAGCTCAGCTGCTCACAGTAGGTGGGGGTTCCGCAGAATGCAACTCGGACACATTTGCATCTAAGGTATTTTTTGTTTAGGAAAAACACATTCGCGTTGTACGCCACGCTAGCACACAACCGTATTTATATAATATTTTCCTCATTCGACAGGTTGGTGTGTGGTGGTGCCGTTGGCATATAACGTAGTTTGTTCCACAAGCACGTACCGTGGGAACTCAGGTGTCCCCTTTTGTACATCTACTTCACCGCGCGCTATACAACATTTGCCACAGTTGGTGATGGTGTGTAGAATATTTCGAAATTTTCGAATGCAGTCGATTTTATTTTTATTTTAATTTATTGCAAACAGCTATAGCTAGCTACATACATGTATGACATGAATGAAAGTTGGGGTTGGAGAACTGGGATGAATAAAACAAAAAAATGAGAAATTAGGGTGAGCAGTCAAGTGGCGCGAAATATGAACACTTTGTGGCGTTTGTAGTGCGTGTAAAAATTACTAAAACAAAGAAGGAGAGAACAGTCAAAGGAGGTAAGTTTTATACACACATGTGTATATATTTTTTTTAAATTTTACTCTTTGAGGCGTGTTACAGTTTTCCATTTGATGGCACCGACTAAACCAGAATGGAAATTCAAGTTTACGAATGTCTTGTTAATTATTTCCGCTAGTAAGACAATATTTTTGATTGCCTTCTCTAAGTGGGGCTAATCTATGAAGATCTGTAAAAGAGTAATATCTATTACCTTGATTAATTTAAGGTGTAATTTTTCTTGGGTTTTGTATAGGTACTCTCGACTTTGGGCGTTGAATTTCGGTTTGAAGAGTTTTGCCTACATTTGTAGTTTTTTTTGTGTTTATTACTGCGTTGGGTTAATTTATTGTTATTGATGATTTTTTTTAAAATGGCTGGTCTCGTAAAAATAGGAACATTTTTTTTTAATAAAGTGAAATATTTTCAACGGCCTCGTAGTCCTGCATTCCAAGTCATATCCATATCAAATAAAACATTATATAATCTGGTTTCTGTAAGTGTATTAGGTTAATGTTTTCACAAATGCACGTATTCGACAGCTGAAATCAGTGGGGACGTTCAAGTATCTACTTTAGTGAGTCTGACAGCTGATGTATCTCAGTTTTGATTGACCTAGATCAGTCACATGGGCAGCTGTGTCAGTTGACGTTTATGGATGGGTAGCTGACGAATCTAGTCAAGAAGTTTGACAGTTCGCATATGTGGCTGAAATAGGAAAAATGACGTTTCCAACCAATCTAGTTTTTACGTTTAGGTTACATCTACTCCGGACCAATCTAGTCGACTTAACATAACAAAGTTTTTGAATGTGCCCAGTTTCTACTTTAGTAAGTCTGACAGCTGCCTGGCTTGGTGTGTCTCAGTTTTGATTGGCCAAGACCCTAGATCGATCACATGAACAGTTTTTTCAGTTGACGTCTTTGGAGGGGTAGCCGACGAATCTAGTGAAGAAAAAGTGACGTTACCGACCAAAGGTTTTCGGCGTCCATCATACGGCGATTGAACGATTGCGAAAACTTTCTTTTTCTTCATTATGCTTAATGTCACACAAGTATTTGTCGCAGTCAGCAGGAGCAGCTGCAGCACTCATAGCAAGGAAGATCAAAAATTGTAATGCGATCTTCATATTGGAATGTTGATAAGATGTTTCCGACTTGGTGCAGATTGAAGTATGATACAAAGCGTTCAGCTTTTTATACCAAAAGTGTTGTGTAATAACATTAAGGTACATTTATTTAATTACTCTAGTTTATAAATGTTAAAACAGATAAGAGCGGGTGTACCTTCATAAATTGAATGCAATTCTTGGTGTCTTTAATCTGCATTGGGATTAATCTTATAGCAATATTTGGGTAATGTTTTATGACAATCATTCGTTGACATAACCCTTTGATTTTAATGAAAGGTAATACAGGAAATCACGAGTCCTCTGCTTAACATCGGCCTACCAACTGTATAATATTATTCACAATGCAAACTCAATAAATGCCTTTACTGGTTTTAATTAACTACAAACGTTCTTATCGGTTAAGGCGTAAAAAAAGAACTAGATCAAGTCAATAATCATGCCAACTTTTTGTACAACTGAGTAATATTATTGCATGAATAAAAATGGAATCAAGTCGTTGATATAAAAAGCTACTCAGAGGTACAACTAAGAAACAGCCTTGCAGCATAACAAGATGAAGTTCGTCAGTATTCTCATTTGCATTGTCCTTGCTATCTGCTGCTTGTGCAGTACAGCGAATGCTGATGATGATGATTGTTCAGGTGAATGGTCCTGCTGGAATAAACGGCCAAATTACATATGTGCCTATAATAAGGTTGATGGGGACATAGAAACACTTCGCAATCGGTGTACGATGGACGCCAAAAATCGCTGCGGAGATGGTAAGAGTATATTATTGTTATAATTGTCCTTAAATAACATACAAATTTATCTGTCAATAGTTTGGGTAATACTGTACAATGGACCATGCAAATATGATTACTCTTACGAACGCGTGGGCGAGGGTGTTTGAAGGCGGAAATTGTTCATTAAATGGACGCAAACTGAAACCAATGAGTACACACATTTCTGTTGAAAATAAAGTTTTTGTCAACAAGTATACAAAATACATGGCGTTATTCAATTTTATGAGCTGAGTCTTGGAATTTATGCCAACAGAGTTAACCTTAGTCCATAATTCTTTGGAGAAGACTTTTTACTCGCGAACAACATTGATTGTTAGCGTATTAAATAAGGGCTGTCCCAAAGAGAACATATACACAATACAGTGTCAAAAATCGTTCCGGAACAGCCCAACAAAACGTCGACAAAATTTACATTAATTGCAAGTTATTAAGTTCAAACAACTGCTTTTCAGCACCAAACGGTCCATTCGCTGTTTAATTCGCGTTTTAAGCTGTACTGAACTTGGTTTCTTAAGTTTAATTTGAAATCTGTGTCATCGGGAAGTCGGTAAGCCCAGAAGGTAAGCCCAGAATAACGATTACAGTTTCTGATCATAAAAATTATTCATTTCTTTGTGGGAACACTCAATCGATTCTTCTGATCACACGACTTAAAAAAAAGATTCGTCAACCAAAAATCAATTAGCTGTTGTATCCGTTCGATTTTTATATGTTTTTTTTTTTTTAGCAAATTCATAAAAACGAAATGTCAATCATTCCACTTGCCGCTAATCGATTTTAAACGAAATGCGCAACTTTTCAGACGATTATTGTTGAAACTTTAGACCTTCAAGGCTTAAAGGTCAAGAATTCGAGAGCGGCGAGCCGTCTAGACGATTATCGCCATATGTTTTTTACCCAAATTTAACTTGAGTTGAAAAGTAAAATGTGGGGCAGTTGACGAAATTATTTGTTATGTATTTTTGGGAAAGGTTACAGGTTTTAGATAGCCTTTTTATCTTAATCAAAATAGAATTTTTTTTTGTCTTGCGATAATGCATTCGAATGCATAGGTCAAACTTCGTTCCTTTACGAAAAAGTGGGGTAGAAGAAGAGAACTTTAAGTTTAATCAATTTGGCTTAAGTCTTGGAATGAATTTTCTTTAGGGAACAGACCTTATGAAAGACAAGATTTCAAAAATCTTGTGAAAAGCTGATCTTGTTTTGGAGGTAGCTCAAGAATTAATAAGAAAAATATCTTGTCGGTAATAATATATACTACTGCTATAGACAACTTTTCAAAAATCATTAACCACAAGCCTCACCGTACTTTGAAAAGAAAGATTTTTTCATCCTCTTGATTCAATCGTCTTTAAACAAACTGGGGTCTAATCGCGTCATCCGTGAACGATCATTACGTGACGGAATTTGTTTTTGTTTCATAAATGTAAAATCAACTTATTCTGACTTCAAATCGAGAAGCGAATTTCTCTTCTCAGAATCACCAGAAGCGTATTTTTTGTGCCAATGGAACATTCCGATTCCGGACTCTCCCGGACGCTCTTTTTTGTCAAATGGATAACGCCATAAGATTGATTAGAATCCGGAGTTCGATTTCGGTCGACGCGACGTCAAAATTTGTTTATATTTTCCTAATTTTGGACTATCCGAGGAATTTGCAATCCTGTCTCGGCTGTAACTGGAAAATATTGTGTTCCGAGTCGATGTGGACACCGCAAAACGTCGAACGTCTAAATTACTGGAGGCATTTTCGTCGATGTTATAAAAATGGGTTTCCTTTTCACGAATTTGACGAAGATTTAAAAAAAAAATAGGCTACTCGAAATATATACTACTTTATAAATCATTGCACTTATTTCTTAACTCAAATTGATAGGTAATACACTTAAAAACATCTTGTAAATATGCAAAAGGCGAGAATACAAACTCTAAGCAGTATAAAAACAAAGATTAGAGAAATCATATTAAGTTGCGTTGTAACCTTAAAAATTGATTCGCTATACATAAAAACGACCAACATAATGTATTTTGCAACAAAATTGTTTTATTTTGAGAAACAGAATGTACATTTTACGTATCTACTCCAGGGTTTCAATTTATCATAAACTGCAAGTTATTTGAACAATTTCCGCTTCAAGCACTACCCTCCACGTTCCGATTGGAAATAACTTATTTGCATGGCCCATTGTACAGCTTGAGCCAAACTATCATAAAAGATACATGCATTTATTTGTATTTTCTGCAGTACAATAAATATAACACATTTCTTACCATTTGGGCCGCAACCGTTTTCAATGTCGATCTCACAACGATTACGGAATGTTTTCCTTACTCCATCAGCTTTTTGGGCACACAGGTATTTTGTTCTTTCACGCCGACATATCCAATCTGCACCGCAGTCAGCATTTACTGCACTGAATATTCCTAGGATCATAAAAATTGCGATACAGATGGTTGTGAGCTTCATTTTCTCCTATAGAATGACTTTTTCAGACTAGTTAAGCAATATGATAAAGTCTTCCTTTTATTCATTTATGCAATGCCATAGCGCTATTTGTTCATACAATAAATCCGTAGATTTATTTATTTGCTCCAGTTCTTACGTGTTAAAAGAGATATGAACGCCGCGCTGCTTAAATTCAGTAAGTCCAACCAACGCGTTCTGTTTGCAATTTGTAAATAGGAATGTGACTGATATTGAGTCGACAAGTGATAAAAAAAACCGGGGCATCCATAGTTGGAATAAAGGATCAGATGAGGCTCGCATTTCAGTTCGGCGTCTTAGCGATAACATAATCTTATAAAATGAACCAATATCATTATGTGCTTAAGTTGCTGGTCCACACACTACATAGCTTAATCAACGACTATTGACGCTTTGTCAGCGACTTGCAACCCCAATTACTCGAACAACTCAACCGCACTTGCGCACAGCCACACCTGCCAATTATTAATTTGCTGCATGCGCATGACTTTCAATTACATTTCCTTTCAATGGATTCCGTTCGTCTCGACGGACATAACCCCATCTTACGGCCAATTGTCCTTTGCTCATTAGAACTGGCAGTTTTAAAATCCAGTAACCCTATGCAATGTATAGATAACCAAAGACACCGCGAGTACCCACGATTCTAATCAGATTCATAGATTTCTGAAATGGTTGCATCTGCTCCTGCACGAAAGCGCACAGCATAACTCTTCCTTCATCTTTTGCAGCCTACAACACAGACACACACTGGTAGAGAGTAAAATCTATTTAAATTCGCCATATAATTTTTTTGTCCACTTTTTGCTGTGTTTTTCATTTATTTCTTTTTATTATTGTTTTATTCCAGGCAAAGCCAGCAATCGCTAGAACACCTGCTCAACGCCAGCAGAATGATGCGCTCTTCAGTCCGGCCAGCTTTTCTCAAATGTAAGTATCTGAAAGGAGGGAAAAAGAATCGCATTCGCATCTTTCCCCTTAGGCTATACTTTTGCACTTTGGATCTTTGATCGGAAATTTATGTGATCTCCTCTTGCGTTTGATGTTGTTTCCTTTCTACTCTGTGTGGCGTACACATCCATTGGGATTTCGTTTGCGGATTTATCCTAGGTGTACACCACCTTTCCCGATGCTTGATGCTTGATGCCTGTGCCTGATGCATCCATGGCACATCCCCTTCGGAATAGTTGCACAGCGCACCGCCGCATAGACGTCGAATGACTAGAGAAGAAGAAAGATTGGCAAAAGGAAATTGATATCAATTACACAATGAAAGGAAAACCTGGCATCTCGGGGGGCTTTGATGAAATGTTCGTTTGTAGCAATTGTATATACTATATATGCCTGTTGCCTGGTACCGGGTGCGGGGATATAAATAAAACATGAAGCCGATCTTAAGGAAAGGTTTGAGAAGGAAATAAATCGCAAACGATCGCATTACTGATTTGTGCTGTGCAAAAGGAAGTGAGAATCAGTGCACGCGAATCGTTAAGGTTTTTAACGACTAGCGGATATTACACTTGAAGTCCAGCAGCAGCTAACAACTTCGACTTGCAGAGGGATTGAGTGGGTTTGACTTGAAAGCGTTGTTTGCTCATTTACTAAATCGAATTGACCATTAGATAGTTTGATGAGATTGTTGGTGTGCATTAGGATCGATCGTTAGGTCGGCCTTTTATGCATTTCCATAGTAATTAGAGGTCTTAAAATGTTAAATGAGTGCATAGGTAGGCACTTGGCCAGACAATGTGGTTTTGAAGGAAATGTGGTGGTAACGACTTACATTAAACCAAGAAGAGACTCTATTTGCAGAAGCTTTTTGCATCCTTTAGATTGCCTTTATTCAAGCGTTCGATGCACATCAAATTTACTGTCTTTTAACGAACGTTAGAAGTAGTTCATTCTAATTAGATCGAAGTTGTCACCTATTGGTGCCGATACAGAATGGCTTTTGGGTCGTAGAGAAGCGCTAACCTTTTATTTAAAGCGCACGAGGGCTCACCCATAGAAAGGGGAAAAAGCGAACGTCAATGCAATTCGATTAAGAGGTAAACAGATTTGGAAAAAGTAACAAAACTGGAGATGTAGTTCTTCTGGTGTGCGTTCTCCTGACTGGGATAGACATATGGCGTCTAGTTTTGCGAGACTGACAGCTGACTGACTTTATATTTATAGGTCTTTTGCTTTTCTTTTGTAGTGAAAATGGAAAAGACTGTCAAAATGACAGTGGAGGGGGTGAACTCTCCCCCAAAGAGGGAAACTGACGCAAAAGTTAAGGAACGCTTTTGTAGTAACCTGTGAAAAATGACAAATAGTTCACCCACCAAATCAATCAATCAAATCAGCTGTCAATTTTCAGGCGACTGACAGTTGTTTCAATTCTTACGCAAAGAAATTTGTTGAGTAAAAACTAGTAAGAGGGGAAATATCTTGTTCTCTCGAAGCCGCTCTCTTTTACGAATTTTTCGTGTTGAGGAACGACAGATGAGTAAAAATTTGTAAGATTTAAAAGTAAAGGAACAGACATTAGGTCTGTTCCCTAATAATAATGAATTTGAGCACATTAGCCAAATTTAGTCAAATTTCGTTCCTTTACGCAAAAGTTGGGTAGAAGAGAGCCGCAAAGAGAGAAAAAGACATTTCCCCTCCATAAAAAACCTGCAAATAGTAGCCCAAGAATATTCTTTGGGCTTGTTTATTATAACTGGCTTTAGCTGTCAAATATTTCAAAAGTCAATTTGAATTAGCTGTTTATTTCGGTTTAGTTTATTGTGTTTTGAAAATTTTAAGTTAAAATGGATAAATCGGCAAGAAAAATAAGTATTTAACTGTATCCAAGTGTTTTTCAACGTCTGCAATTGGTTTTAACAAACGTCATGCCAAACTTTCGTTCCTGCACTTTTTGGTTATATTCTCTTTTTCTGAGAGAATATTTCCCCACTCCTTGATATCTGACATTTTGACGAAATTGGCCCAAAAAGGAAGGGAACAGACCTCTAATCTGTCTCAACTTTGATTGTCCTAGATCGATCACACGAATAATTGACGTCTATGGAGATGTTACCAAAGAATTTAGTCAAGAATTTCGTCGGCTACCCCTCAATAAACGTCAATGGAAACAGCTGCTCATGTGACGGATGTAGGTCAATGAAACTGAGATACATCAAGTCAATAAACTGTCAGACTTATTAAAATAGATAGGTAGTTGAATGTCCCGAACATTGACCTACTATACACGGACTGCTAGTGAAATGTCAGTTTCATACAAACCTGAAAGGAAAAACGAAGCACTAGCCATACTCAGCACTTAAACAAAAACGCACGAATTGCTCGATGACATTTGAGTGTTTCCCATTCTCTCCGCCGTGAACCAAAAGACCTAGTGATTATGTTTGCTTAAACGAAAAATTGGCTGCTTGCAGTCCATGTATAGTATGTCAATGGTCCCGAAAGTTATTTAATCAATAGACACTTGCAGAATATGACAGATTAGGTCTGTTCCTTTACTTTTGTAGTAAAAATGGAAAAGACTGTCAAAATGCCTGTGGAGGGGATGAATTCTCTCTCAAAAAGGGAAACTTACGCAAAAGTTAAGGAACGCTTTTGTAGTAACATGTGAAAAATGACAGTTGCGAATATTCCACCCAAATGCTAAATAGAACAACAAATTCAAATCAGCTGTAAATTTTCAGGCAACTGACAGATGTTTCAATTCTTACGCAAAGAAGTTTGTTGAGTAAGAACTAGTAAGAGGGGAAATATTTTGCTCTCTCGAAGCCGCTCTCTTTTACGAATTTTTCGAGTTAGGAAAAGACAATTGAGTAAAATGCGTAAGAATTCGTAAAAATTCGTAAGATTTAAAAGTAAAGGAACAGACCTATTGTAATGTTTGTTGTATCGTAGGTTTACTTTCTGTCAGAGGAAACAAAATTTCTTTTAAGAACTTCTTAATTCGGACACTAACCTAAAAGGTTCTGATGGTATTTCCACGTTTGAGAGTTCTCGCACGTCTATGCTGAAGTCTTGTCCATTTAGAAGAAGAGTCAATCAATTTGCAGGCCCCCGATATATTCTAACCCCCGTATTAATAAAGGCTGCGTAAAAGTTATCAATTGGTTACACAGCAGTTACGTCAAATTTTTGTATACTAACTGACGTCTGCTAACAACTTGTGCACATTTGTTTATTAATATGGGGGTGAAACTTTAATCATTTTCAGTCACCGCGCACCGCCTTAAAAATTGTAAATCATAGATCGTCTGCGAACTAAAAATAAGAGTAAATTTCAATTTGGAAGCTATCACAAATTTCAGTTCCGTTTCACTTTACATTCAAATGTAAAAATCGGTTAAACAGTCAGACCACACGCAATACAATAATTTGTACCTATAGATATTCATTGCCCAGCCGAGAAATGAAAAATTTGCAATTTTCCTATTTCCAACTCCGATCCAGAAGCAATTTTCAATTACACTCCAAACAAACCTAATTCACTTAAATCCACCGTTCGTGTGCAAATGGACGCAAACGCGCCGCGGCTTACATTCCATGAAAATTGAAATTATTTTTTTTTTCACGCTTCTCTGGTCCGACCGAATGACATAACAGAAAATAATAGTAATGACTAAATAATAACCCATTCGGATCGGTTATCTAATAGTTCAACATGTGCGGCATTTTGCCCCAAGATCTCTTCCTACACCCAACTTGAGGCTGCGACTTCGCGATTTCGCAGCCAATTTGCATCGATGCCGAGACACAGGCTACCGGTCGAAGACCATTAAGCTTTGCCCCGAAAGATTGCATAACCATTCGCAGACTTTAATTGAAAAAAATATACTATATACGAATTCCATTGCAGATCGGGTACACCACGCGGTCAAGCGGCCGTCTCTGGCTCTGGAAAGATCGTTTACACATTTGGCAATCCGCAACTCTTGGCCAGTGCAACATGGTCATCGGCTAACAACAATGGGAAAGTGGTGGTGAAACAACTTCTCACCCATAACGGAGAAGGTCTATCCGCAAAGTCAAAGTACATGTTCGACATACTGCAGGAGAGAGCAGAGATTGCGGGCGATCGCATCTTTCATGTTGGGAAAAATATCTGTAGAAAAGTATTTGGTCCGTCTGTGGTGGATTATGATCTCCAAAATGTCGATGATCATAGCCAGGAAACAATGAAGACCATCGGCACCATATGCTGCGACTCAGAGGGGTGCCTAGACGCTACATCGACATTGCTGTTGGGTTCCGATGAGACGGTCTGTCGAACGGTTCGATTGAATTTCAATGAGTCCAAGTCATTTGGGGTGTTTCCTGGACAAGTGGTAATGGTGAGCGGACGGAATCCAAGGGGCGACACTATAATGGTTGAAGAGGTACTGGGCGATCGTGTGTTAGAGCCGCCGCCTGTACCAAAACTCAGCGAATCGCTGAGTTTTGTCGTTGCCGCTGGCCCGTTTACCAACAGCGATGATCTGGTGTATGATCCGTTGCATGATTTGGTTCTGTATTGCAAGGACAACCGCCCAGATGTGCTGATATTGACTGGACCATTTATGGATGCGGAGCATAGGTTACTCAGCGATGCTGTTTTGGCGGAGCCGTTCGAGGTGTTTTTCGAAAAAATGGTCTCGGGACTTGTTGAGGTCTTGGGGTGAGTGTTTTTACTTTTTAATTTTTCCTAGTGATTTGACAAGTTTTATGTAATTTTCAGGACTCAGATCACTATTATTTTGGTGGCTTCGAGTAAGGATGCTAATGCAGATCCCGTCTATCCGACAATGCCGGTTACTTTGAAGAAGGCCTATCCAAACGTCCACATGCTGCCTGATCCATCGATGGTGGATTTGAATGGCATCACGATTGGGATGACGTCAACCGATGTGCTCAATCACATTCTGTGCAACGAATATGCCGTGTAAGCTGAAGTAGATTGGTGTTTGTTCATGTTTAGCCTCATTTTGGGTTCTTTTTACAGAAACGCTGGTGAGAAAATCAAACGAGCTGTCAGTTACCTCTTTAATCAAGGTTCGTTTTATCCACTCAACCCGTCCGGTGATGATGGGCTGTGCTATGACAGCTCTTTGGCTCACAAGTACGCGAAAATAGAAGAGGTTCCAAACATAATGATACTGCCTGGTGATCAAAAGTGCTTTCTGAGGGTAAGTTGGGATTGTTTAAGCAGCTGCTGTGTTTGGGAGCTCGTGGTTCCTATGCCTAATGAATCTAAAGGGAGGCAAGCGTTTTTAAACAACGTTTTTAGGACTTTCTTGTAACGCAATCCACTATTGTCCATCTTTTTTTTCGGGATGAGTGGGTCGCTTCATACAGAATACAAGCGCTGATTTTAACGAATGAACTTTTAAAATTTACTTACAGGTTGTAAATGGTTGTCTTGCAATAAATCCTGGCAGATTGGCTGATGAAAAAGGAGGAACATTTGCACGATTCGTTTTATATCCGCCATCGAAGGAGGACGAGACGAATATTTTCAGCGTCATTGCCTGTCAAGTGCGGAAAGTCTAATCCTTTCGATAGCTTTTTACTTTTTACCTGAAGTTTTCATTTTAAGTTATTGTAACTGTTCTCTGTTTTGTAATAAAGTGGACATATTTTTTAAGGTTATTAAAAAGGTTTTTCTTTTTTATTTCATTTTTCCCAGGGTAAGTAAGGGACTATTGCTATTCTTAATCTAGCTAGTTAAACAGGAGGGGTATATCTAAAACACAGCGAGAAACTTCTATGTCATTTTATTAGGGACACATTTTCGCTAGGAGTTCCATTGTAAGTGGGCAAGAGATCCTAATGTATCGCTGCTGAAGCGGGGAGTAGCTGTGATCCCGATTTCTACCACAGAACGCGCCTTATTAACTTACTTGCGGATAGAGCCCCAATAAAAAAAGACAACGCTTTGAAAAGTTCTTATAAAATTTAATAATAAATTACAGTTAATTGGGAAAACAATGATCTGTCCTCGCTTAAGAATATTCAATAACGTCTTGGTTCACCCACCCCCTTCTCACGTTTCCTGGTAGCTTACAGAACATTGCGAAATGCCTAAGGTCATCCTGATCGTCCACCAAATCGGTTATATAATCTCCAAAGACAGTGCAAATACGGTACAAGCTTCTCTGGACGGCGTTCTTCAGCGTTATCAGGTTGCGATCGCAATTCTTTCCATTTAGATTCACATTGTTCAATTTGTCCAACTCCAGTTTGAGTTTTAGGAATGTCTTGATAATCTTGGGCAGTTCATTCTGTACAACGCCGTACTTGTCCTCGTTAAGTGAACTCGCACAAATGCCAGCTAATCCCTGAGTCAGCCACACGATGCTTTGTGAATTTGAAAGAAGAAATGCAGTCTTAGCTCCATCTGGCTCTCCAAATAGGTAAAATAGTCCTGGAACTGCGTAGAACGTCGCATTGGCACCATCCTCGATTGTTTTTTGAAACCTCTCCAGTGCTTCATTGACGCGATCGCACGGAGTTGGCAGAGTTGGAGGTACACACTGTGGTTGTGGAGGCTCCGGTGGCTGTGTCATCATTCGTCGAATGCCATAGGTCTCGTTGTATTGCCGGAGGAGGATTTTCTCAGCCGTCTCCCCCACGGAAGGTTTGAGCTGGGTGTAGAGCGGTGCATTCTTCATTGTGGATATCCGCTTCACGGAACATGCCAGTTCTTCAGTGAATTCGTTGATCAAGCTCAAGCATTGCGCGCAGAGTTGATTCCAGTTGTAGGGATGCCCACCGGGAATGGAAAGAGCAAAGATCTCCTGCCGACGATTAGCGGCCTTGGCCATAGTCAGTCTGTAGAGGTCCAAGCTGGCCATTATTTGTACGATGGGAACTTCTCCAAGGGCGAGGGCCTCTACAAGAGTTATGTCGGCGTGTGAGACTACTGGGTTCTTCTCGATTACAAAATGCATTTCCTCAGAGAGGAGGATCGAGAAGAACTGCTTCATCAACTCCATATTGCAGAGGATCTGTGAGCAGAGAATCCAAGCGTAGAAGAGCATTCTGAAGTTGGTCATCAGGGCGAATAGGGAGTTGTAGGTTTCATCAACCTCCGCGGTGAAGACGCTGGCCAATTTTCGGTTAATGGTGGCACCAAGCATCCAATAGGCGAACACAAAGCCAACTGTTGGTACGAATGACTTGAAAAGCGACGAGTAGATCGTAGAGTACAGTACAGATCGGATTTTCACAAATTTCATCTCATGAATGGTGGGAAATTCAATCTCTGGTTCGTTTCTGAGGTTCTCTTTGATGAAAAATAATAATCCCGATGACACACCAGAGAAGACAAGAAACGTATATCGACTGTTCACGCACTGTCGATCGAAGTATGGGAGCATTAGATTTCTACAAGAAAAACTCATTATAATAATTGATTTTGTTTCCTTCCAACAATATTCTTACCTGTAATCCTCGTGCAAAAACCGCGAATACAACCAAGAGGTCAAGAATCCAACCATTAAGTGGACGCCAAAAAACGCACCTTTTCGCAGGGCAGTTCCCCACAGCCAGGCGAACCGAGTCGCATAATACTTCTTTGCTGTCAGAAAGGACTTGCCCAACAATATGCCAAATACAATCACAGCACTAATCAGCGGCATGATGGACAACCATGTGTAGAATGACAGCATCAACCCAAAAGTTGTTTTAATCCAGTTGATTGGATGGAAGATGTTGAAATTGACGAAGAGAAGGAATATTGTCAGCAGGAAGTATTGCATTGCAATGCTGAGTCCAACAGCATGGAGACATCGGAACATGCACAGCTTTTTGCGTTCTATAGAAACGGCGGACGACATGTTACCGGCTTTAGGTTATCCCACTAAACTACACTAAAAAGGGTATGAAGACGTTGTACAAAGAAAAAGTAGAAAGGTATGCGCCTTACCTAGGTGCGTGGGTGGGATTTTAGTTTTAAATAAATGAAAATGAATCAAAACTGCATTAAAATCGCTAAAATCGTTTAACAAATTTCTGTTTGGATGGAGCGGGATTTTAAAAATGTTTGACACCTTAAGTGACAGCTGTCAGTGTTGATAGTGATGGTACCCAAAATTGTGTGCTATCGACGTTCGATAACTTTTCAATGTTAAGGTACTGCCTGAATTGCTTGGACTATTTTTTTCTAAAGTTGAATATACTTGGACTTGGTGCGTTTTTTTCGCTTCTACCTCAGCAGAGAAAAGCTAATTAGACGAATGCGCAAAAAACGTTTCCAGTCTTGACTTTAAGTTGGCAGTATACCTCTTATTTCCACCAACATCACTAGAAAGGTTTAAACATAAACCTAGTGCGTAATTCGGAAATGTCAAGCTGGTCGTAATTGTTTAGGCTGGTACGCTGTTCGAGTGAAATCCAATTTTTCATACAAGTTTTTCACTGCGAAATGTCAAAATGAACTTTTCACATGAAAATTTCACCAGGCAGTACGCTGTTGAAGTGAAAAATAATTGTTCAAAAAGCGATTTGTAGGGGGCGTTACTTAAGCAATTTCATTTTGGCTTTTATTGTCCGTCGCATTAAATTTTTGACATTTCAGCGTGAAAATTTCACTTTCAATTTCACAGCACTTTTTGGAGAGGAGTGAAAATTTCACTTCACTCGAACAGCGTAACAGCCTATACCTGCAATTTCCACCAACTTCACCAGAAAGGTTTCAACATAAGCTGCTGCTGTCAAATAACTAGCACTTGGGATAAATACCTATTGCGTATTTTGAAAATTTCAAGCTGGTCGAAGATAGAAGCTCAAAAAAACAGGCCTTATATCGAGCAAGCATCAGCGTAACTATTCTTCAACATTTGTATTTAGAATGTCAACCTCATGTATAAAAGCGACCATGGACAATCAGCTGTTGATAAAAGGTCAGTTTTGCGACATATGATAACGTGCGTGTTGAGCAATATTTATTAGGCGTGTTTTTTGAGCTTCTATCTCAACAAAGCACAGTAAAGAAGGTAGTTCAGCACGCAATTATAAAAAGAACACCCTACTTGACATTTTCGAGACTCACACTAGGTACTAATTAGAAGTGGATGTGACTGACAGCAGCAGCTCATATTGGAAAGTTTCTGGTGATTTGCGTGGAACTACTAGCAAACTTCAAACAGAAAGTGGGAATACATAACATTTTATACCAGTAAATGTGGTTGGAACCGTATTTTGCCCAGTTCTTTACTTCACTTAATTTTTCTGAGATAGGTATTCAAAAAACACTCCTTATAATAAGTCAAGTCAAAGTAAAAAAACGTATTTAAGAAAAATCCGAAAAACATAAAGGTACACTGCAATCGATCCCTAAGCGGGCAAGTCAGTGTTCATCTCGCACTACCTTACCCAGCCAATCTCCTCACGGACCTTTAACTTTTCCAAAGCCGACTGTCAAAGTGACAGCAAACCACCTTACCGCATTCAGCAATCCCAACAGAAATTTCCCCTTCGCGAAATGCCAAAAAACGCCATATTGGATTTTGAAAATTCATTCTCATTTTCGTAGTGATTGCGTACGCATACACACATCGTACAGTTATACTATTTGTCGTTTTATTCGTTCAAACAAAAATAAATTGTTCATCAAAATTGTGTACAATTACAAATCGCCATCCAATACGATTAATTTTCACCTACTGTTCGATTTTCCACTAAATAATCGCGTTTAACACCTCAAAGTTCACATATCACTAATAGTGTCCAGTGCAGTGTAAATGAATTTCGGAAAATTCTCTCCTTCCCAGATGATCTAAAAGAGAGCAAAGTGTGTGGAAAATAATTCACAAAAAAAAAAAATAAGAAAAGCTAAAATTTTTTTTTGAGGTCATTTTCGAGAGCTGGTCGTAATTTTTCTTTTTCGATTTCTTTCGTTGAATCGGTTTTTTAATCGAGGCAGCAGTGTCGTGGAAATTGAAAATTTATACGTGGACGCGTGCGGGGCAGGTGGTGGTCGGTCCAAAGTTGTGTTGTTGTATTTTTGTGTATCGCTCGTGGTCTATTACGTATGTGCTTTCGATTTGAATTTTCATCGGTCTTTCGAGGGATTTTCACGTCACATTTCCCAGCGATGAGCTAAAATTCGCACAGCAGCACAGCAATCGGTTCGGTACGGTTGAGGAAATCGCCCAGCAGCGTTGAAAGTGTGTCAAACCCCGAAATTCGCAAAAGTGTATCGCGGTTGCAAGAGCCAAATCCAATTCGAAGGAAAGTGAAAATATAAATAAAAGAGCAAAAGAAGGCCACACAACACAGCGCAACACGAAAAAGTTGTAATAAATCGTAATTATAGCGTAATTAAGTGGATTGTATTTTGTATGTCAGAAAAGGCGACCTGGAGCTGGAGAATCTTCGTCGTTGCCCTAGCGAGAGTGAAAATTTGTGTATCATCTGTGAATGTGTGCGTGTGATGTGAATTGTGAGGAGATCTTCTGTGGAAATAATAATTTATTCGCGTACATCTTCGAATATTTTTGTGTAAAGAATTGTGCAATAAGTTTTAGGGGTATTCTAGGATACCCACATAAATTATTATAAATAATAAAGAAAAACCCAGTGCGCAAGAGGGAACGGATAAGAGTGTGTGTTTTCTTCCAGTGAGTGGGACAGAGAAGCAACGATAACAAGTTGCGGAGAACAATTTGGCGGCGCAGCAGTGAGTGAAATGTCAAACTTGGTATCGTTTGCGATTCCTGCTCTTACGTCATCTTTGGAAACATCAACAGCAACTTTGTTGTCATCGTCATCATCATCATCATCATCATCATCATCATCGGCAGGCGGGAATAGTGATCTTGTATTTCAATTGGATTCCGTTTTGGGATATGTCGCATAAAAAATTCCTTAAACAGGTAGGTAAACATTAAACGGCGTAATTAAGCAATGGCATGTGCCAAATGTGGTCCAGCAGCAAATTTTATTAGAGGTTTTTATGCGCAATTTTAGTGTTGTTTGTGAATAGTGGCAGTAGGGTTGCCAGGCGAATGGAAATTACTTATACATTTCTTGTCAAAAGTGACAGATCCTATTGGCAGCGTTCAGTTAGATTTTAGGGCATTCATTTGTAGATGACATCTTTGAACGATAAAGGGGATGTTGTTGTGTAAAACGTCAACTAGACTTGTTTGGACTAGGTATATGAACTCGTTAACTAAGTTAGTTGAGTTGTTGTTGTAAACCTGTAGTTTATTTTTAAATTTTGACACTTCAAAATGTCAACTGGGTATAGGTCTGTTCCTTTACTTTTAAATCTTACGAATTTTTACGAATTCCCACGCATTTTACTCAATCGTCGTTGCTCAACTCGAAACATTCGTAAAAGAGAGGGGCTTCGAGTGAGCAAGATATTTCCCCTCTTACTAGTTTTTACTCAACAAATTTCTTTGCGTAAGAATTTAAACAACTGTCAGTCGCCTGAAAATTGACAGCTGATTTGAATTTGTTTTTCTATTTGGCATTTATAAACTTTCTGTCATTTTTCACAGGTTACTACAAAAGCGTTCATTAACTTTTGCGTTAGTTTCCCTCTCAGAGAGCGAATTCATCCCCTCCACTGTCATTTTGACAGTCTTCCATTTTTACTAGAAAAGTAAAGGAACAGACCTAAAAAAGGTAGGATTTTCTTTACACGATTTGTCGGCTACCCCTCCATAAACGCCAATTTTGTGGAATAAAAACTCAAACACATCTAGTCAGTCAGCTGTAAGATACAACTAAACTAAACTAGAAATCCGAACGTCATTAAGCTACCTAGCAATTTTATTTAAAATACAGTTTAAAAATCCAATTTGCCCCAAAATTTGATTTGTTTTTAACGCTTCCATGAAAAAATATAATTTCACTCTTTGATTTACTTTCTTCCGAATTTAATTGACAACCATGACTTTTGTTTGATTTTCCAAATTTGTTTATTTTCAATTGAATTTGACTGACAGCTCAATTAGTCGCTATTAATCTAGCTAGATTAAAAAATTCCCCTGTCAATGGAACGCGGAAAATAAGTTTTCTATGTTAATTCCTGAATCTCCTCTAAAACTACTGCTTTTGTACTCTGACTGAAGTTTAACTGACTTCGAGACATGGTTTGATGCTTAATTTACGTAAATTAATGGAACTTTCTTTAAATTTTGTATTGACTGCAAAGTGTCCAAAAATTATGTACTGTGGTTTAAAGTCTTTGACGCGAGTAAAGCTGACGCAATTTAACTGTGACATTTCGATACGTAGCAGTTTCCATAACAACGTTCGAATAACTTTAACAAAATGCAAATGGCTTCTCATGTCATCTGTCAAAAATCACATATCCAATAGAAATGAACTTATAATGAATTTTTAGACCCCAACTTCATTACAAGATACACTATTGAAATCAATGAACGCCACTTTACTTAAGTCAGCCACACAAGAACTGTCAACTTATTACTCAGTCACCAATTTCTTGAAGATTCGTTATTTAAACGTCAACTGACGCAGCTGCCCCTGTGACCGATCTAGGCCAATCAAAACTGAGATACATCAAGCCAGTCAGCTGTCAAACTTACTAAACTAGATACTTCAACGTCTTTGGACAATACATAAGACTAAAAATTACCAAAATCGATTGACTGTTAACGTCAGCACAATCAAAATGTCAACTGAAAACTTTCGTAAAGGTCTCATAGTTTATTTTGCGGTTTTAAGTCATTTGACACAAAAATCCAGACAAAGTCTTTAATTAGGCTGCTAATCCCATTACGGTGACAACTTACAATGCCTGGCTTAATTTGGATTACGCCCATCGGCACCTTTTCTGGGCCTCCCTTAAAAATTTTATATTTATATACCTGCGAATGTGATTCGAGCACACTGAAGCAGCTTATATAAATAAAACTGGAATACGGACATCGTTGTCAAAGTTAGAGCTGGTGTTTATACCACTAATAAACCAAATCCGAAAAGAAGAAGCCCTGACCCAGTAAATCCTTTTCACGTAATACCAACAACCTCTTGGGCGCTGTTTGTTTTTAATAATTTTTATTGACCCATCAGTGGGGATTATAAATCGCAGCCACAAAACCAGTCAGCAACACGATGCATTAACTTTCGCCACAATCCTCCGCCTCCTTTTTCGACAGGTAGCAACACCCCAGATGAGCGCATCCATATACCAACAGCATCAATTAAGATTTATGACGTTTTATAGTTTCTCTCACGTTGCGTTGCAGGCGTTTAGTTTACGACTTAGTTTTGCAGTTCAGTGTTGCGTCTTCTACTGGCTTACGTGCCTGTCTGCAAATCAGAGCTGTGTGCGTGTCTAACGTTGTGAAAGGGATACAAACCTAAATCTACCTACGACATTCTTTCTGGGTGACATTTGTGCTTGCAGCTGGCTTGAAATGAATTATGCGCAGGTAAACCCAGACCCGAAGATGAGTCAGGGACAATAGGAAGTCATGTTGTCGATGACTAATTGCAAGGACTTGGGGGATTAGGTAATTTTGTTCGTAGAAGGCATTCTGTTTGCACATGTATTTATGATCTCATGCTTTGCTTTGATTTTTATCTGACTAATGCGAGAAATTTGTTTTCTGTTTCATTTTGCAGAAATTAAAATCCCGATCGAAGCTAAATAAAAGTTCAAATGGCCGCGGCTAGCGCTGGAACGCACAAAACAAACGCCAATCCCGCTGCCATAGCAGGTAATGCGGTGTTAATGTCTCGGGGACATTTAGTGCAACAGCAACAAGTTGTGATGCAGCAACACCCGCAGCAGCAACAACAATTGCAACAACAACAGCAGCAGCAGCAGCATCACCATCTACATCAGCAACAGCAACAGCATCATCTTCATCAACAACAACAGCAGCAGCAGCAGCAGCATCATGCCGCAACACCATCCCATCAGCAGGCTATACATTTGCAGCAGCAGCAGCAGCAACAACAACAGCATCATCACCATCATCAGCAGCAGCAACAGAATGTCCACTATCCCATGCAACATCAGCAGCACGCGATGGTGGCTCAGCCGCAGATGAATGGACATCATCATCCTCAGCAGCAAATGATGCATCATGCTCCTCAGCAGCAGCAACATAGACAGCAACAGTTCGGGCCGCGGGTCGGTACGAACGCCACTCCACCCAACGGGGTGCAGATTATCGCGAATAATGTCATTGCTCGACAGCAGCTGTTGCAGCAACAACAACAGCAGCAGCAACAGCATCATCCCCCATTTACGCCGCCGCAACCACCACAGCAGCACCAAATGCAGCAGCAAAACTATACCCACTCCCAGCTGCACCAACACCACCAGCAACAACATCCCGCTGAGGGTGCGGATGCCACCGGAGGCAGTAAACTACCGCAACACCATCCGCCGCCTAAAATTCCTCCGCCACCCACAATAACAGCCCGTCTTGCATTGGCGGCCAAACAACAGCAAGTCTCCTCGGGAGCAGTAATGCCACCGCCGCCGCCAGCAGTGGCTGTTGCAGCGCCGCCGCCTGCAGCCAATTTGGCACCTGGATGGCGAAGGATAAACGCCAACAACGAGGTCATCTACATAAGGTAAGTCTTCTTTGAATCCACATACCAAGTGTCCTTGAATTTTTTGTTTGTTTTGTACCTTCGCTCCCTTAAACTACATGAAACAAGCAACAAACAAAAATGTCCTTGTCGACATCATTTAGCGCCTTCCAAGCGTAACTAATTCGTGTTCCACTTCCCGAATGCAAAATAGGAAAGTTAAACCATGCGAAAGATTCCACTGCCACTCGAAGGAGGAGATCTCTTAACTTTTGCGTTGCGGCGCAGTCGGCAGTCATAAAAGTGATTTACAACCAGCGAGAATAAAATCCTCGCACAGGATGACTGCTAGGTTTTGTGGGTCTTGCTAATTGTTCGCTATGACCTCCGATGTGTTCTTAATTTTTCCTTCTGACTTTAAGATTTGTTCGTTCCGTTTTTATGAGGATCGTAAATTTGCTCCTTAAAAAAAAAAATAAAATAAAAAATACTACCTACTTGCCATCGCTTGTTGACAAAGAGAGAAGGAGACCACTTCCTGGTTCGCACTAAATTTTACCCTCTGCAACTTACAAGTCCTGTCATTATCCTTCTTAATTTATTATTATCATGTTGTGTATGTATGTTTTGTGTTCTCTCCGACTCCGACGACGGTGTAAAAGTTAAATCCTTGTTGTGTTTGTGGCCATCGTTATTTCGTTGTTCGTCGTCAGCGTTGTCCTGTTTTTATAGTGTCATACGTATGATTTATCGAAGAGTTTTTGTGGTCTGTACAAGTTTTTATTTATGATCCCTTGACACCCAGCACCAAGGATGAGTAGAAAGTTAATTTTTCCCCCGGTGTCGCCTGTTGGTGGTGTTGTTGTTTCTTGTTTCGCTGACCTCAATGAAAATATTGATTTTTCAATTAAAACAAAATGGGCGGCTCTGATTGTCAAAAGATTGAAAGAAAGGTCATCTTGTATAACGGATTAGCTTTATCACTGAGCTCATAGTCTTGTCAAACACTTTTGATAGATGACTGACAGCGGTAGGTATGTCGCCGTGCGTCGGTCGGTCGCCTACCTGTGCCATGACATGAGTTTCGCTAACGGCGTCTCCAATTGGTTATCTATTGCGTGAGCACTTAATTAGGGATTAAAGGAGCGCCCGCAAAAGGAACATTGGGATGGTGGATTTTGGACTTATATACGTGTAATTTTCAACTGGCATACATTACGTCCTTGGTTGTCATAAAGCACAGAACACAAATCTAAGGTAAATGAACATTACAAGGTCGGTAATGTGAACAAGCGAAAATGGCGGATTACTGTGACTGTCTGCATATATAGGGTTAAAAGGCATTAAGGGGAACATTATCACTTTCCTTAAAACTCGAGCAGTTTTCACATTAATTTTGTATTTTCTTTGACACAAAAACCCCACTGGTTGCACATTTTATTTGCTATTGGGAACGAATGGATGTTAGTTTTCCCATTATATTTTTTTCCAATTGTTTACACAGCACGAAATTTATATAAATTTAGCTAAGCGAATAAAGAAATAGAACGGCGTTCAAGTGAGAAACTGAGACAATTAATTGTAAACAATGTTTTTAGTCACAATTGACAGATACGCAGAACGTTACCAACATTATTGCGCCGAGTATATTACCGTTATATATATGCACCTCGATTATAAAGAGCGTTGATATTATGTCGGTAATGCAGTGTGTGACATATTTGTTTCTTCTGAAAAGCTACATTATTAGAACTTTTAACCAGTGAAAGTATGCGGAATAACATTATTTGTCAACCAATGGAGTCATTACTGACCCCTGTGGAAGTCCACTTTTAAGTTTGAAGGGAAAGGGGAATAGGCTCTTCAGCTTGGGGTGAAACAATCAGCCCTATTCTGCTATTCACGTGAATCGTAGATCCGATTCACCCATTCGATTCCCTTCCACTCTGCCTTTCCATTCTGCTATTCATCGGCTGAACTACATTATCCAAAAAAAATTTGTCATTCAAGATAACAGCTGATCATGTGAAAATCATAAGAAGTTTGTTTTTTTGCCAATTGAAATAAATTTATTTAATTTGATCTCTATTTATGAAAATCTTTGGAAAGTGATAATTTATTTTGGTTAATTATTTTAAATAAAGCTAAAAAAAGTAAATTTTGTTGGGCCCACCCCTGTGGCTCGTTTTTCTTGTTTGTTGTGGGAAAGTTTTTTCTTCAAATGCGGTTTGCAGTCGCTCCATATACCTGGAAGATTCTGTTGTTAGGAAAACAAATTTAAAATGGAACTTATTTTAAAATCTACCTTCTTCCACTCATTCACCTCTTTCATTGGTGGACCCAGGAGGTTGAGCCTATCTTTAAGGCTATTCCAGTATTCTCGTGTGTCCTCGGGTTGCCTTTTCGCATTATAAAGGGTTTTCCAATAAGAGGTGTTATTTTGATATTCAAAGAAAAATGTAATTTTTTAAGATAAATGATCGGATTTTTATTTTATAATAAAGAGGAAGGTATGCCGTTAATAATGAAAAACAACATCAGCCGAATGGCCACCACGACCACGCTTACACGACCATATCCTTTTCCTGAAATTTTCCATAACTAACAGCCCTATTCTGCTATTCACGTGAATCGTAGATCCGATTCACCCATTCGATTCCCTTTCACTCTGCCTTTCCATTCTGCTATTCATCGGGTGAACTACATTACCAAAACCAATTTGACATTCAAGTTAACAGCTGTTCATGTGAAAATCATAAGAAGTTTGTTTTTTGCAAATTGAAATAAATGTATTCAATTTGATCTCTATTTATGAAAATCTTTGGACCCGTGTGTCCTCGGGTTGCCTTTTCGCATTATTTTTAGCAATATCCACATTTAACTTCATTGAGGATATATTATTGTTGTAAATTGGTCTCTATTTGTTGTTATATCCCTAAAAATGAATAATCTTTGTTTACAAACAAATTATCAAGCAAAATATTAGTTTTTACTAACATTTTATAAACGAACAACCAGACAGACAATCCATTTAATTTCAAATCCGCAACATTTGACATGCGGATCTGAATTGTATAGAATGTATGCGTTCACGTGAATAAGAGGATGCCGCACAGTATAACCGACATTAACGAGGTGAATGGACATTCGATTCGAATGAATAGTAGAATAGCATTCAGTGAAAATTGAAGAAATATTCCCCCCGATGAATAGCAGAATAGGGCTGTAAGTGGCTGTCCTATTTCATCGATAGACTCACGAATTCCATCTTTGAGGTCTTGAATCGACGCTGGGCTGTTGGCGTAGACATTATCTTTCACGTGGCCCCAAAGGAAGAAGTCGCAAGGTGTTAAACCACAAGATCTCGGTGGCCAATTGTGATCACCTCTTCGAGAGATAACACGGTCCGGAAACTTTTCCCGTAAAAGATCAATGGTTTCGTTGCTTGTGTGGCACGTAGCGCCGTCTTGTTGAAAGTAAACGTTGTCCAGATCAATACCATCCAACTCCGGCCATAAAAACCATTAATCATGCCCAATTCCAAAGAACAACGAGGAATGGACAAACCTGGGTTTTCTTCAACACTTTGGGCTACAGCATTCGCAACATTTGACATTCGGATCTGAATTGTATAGCATGTTCACGTGAATAAGAGGATACCGCACAGTAATACCGTAGTTACCGACATTAACAAGGTGAATCGACATTCTATTCGAATGAATAGTAGAATAGCGTTCAGTGAAAATTGAAGAAAAATTCCCCGCCCAATGAATAGCAGAAAAGGGCTAAATAACTCGACTAAAAATTGACTCAGTGCATAGCTAACTGATTCCAGTGGGACTTCGAGTCGGTTAAGGTCATCTTCTCCTTGTGCGCACCATTTAAGGTAAGAAATTCCTTTACTGCGGTGTCCAACTAGGTTAGACGTTAGACTCGAAGAATCTATGGGCGACGTAGACGACTGATGCGCAGCTTTTCCATAAGGTTGATGTGGCTGTAGGTAAAACTCCTTGAAACTGCCTTCCAAAGTGCGTCAAGACAGCTAAATTTTACAAGGTTTTCGAAATACCAAATTTCAGTTGTTCAAAAATTTAAAAGCTCTCAGTAAGGTCGAGCGTAAGGTCTATACTAAGACCAGCACCTGTTCACAGTCGACACCATCTTCAACAAACTTTGCTTAGAAGAATATCTGGTTTGTAAAGCGGACTCTGGGCCAAAACCCAGGGATAACCTTCGACTCTTCTGTATACAAGTTGTTGAAAGATTTTATAGGCGAAACCTTTCTGCCTTAACAATGTTCGGTCTTCTGAAGTAGAGTCCATTGCAAACTGGTCCGGCCAGGTCTCAAGCTATCAATATAGGTTAGAAAAATGAAGATGCGAGGCTTATATTTGAAATATTTCGACGATCTTTTAATAATTGGTGCACTCTGAATCAGTTCCACCACTCAGTATAGAAGAAGTGCGCTTAGCGATAAGAAAGCTAAAGAACAACAAGGCTGCCGGCTCTGATAGCTTACCAGCGGAGCTCTTCAAATACGGAGGTGATGTTTTGGTAGGGTGCATGTACCGAATCATCAACCAAGTATGGGTGGAAGAAAACATGCCCGATGACTGGACTATCAGTTCTATATGCCCCATCTACAAAAAAGGCGATCCTTTGTCTTGCAAGAACTATCGAGGCATATCCCTGCTTAATGTCGCTTACAAGATCCATGTTCTGCAACACACTTATCGGCATGTACCAGTGTGGCTTCCGGCCCGGAAGATCGACTATATCGACAAATCTTCACACTGAGGCAAATCCTGGAAAAGACCAATGAATTTCAAGTCGAAACTCACCACCTATTCATCGTCTATATGGCGATGGCCGAGTGCAGTTTGGAAGTAGCTCCTCCGAACTATTTCAAACATGCACAGGATTTCGGCAAGGAGACGCGCTATCATGTGACTTCTTTAATCTCGTACTGGAGTAGATAGTGCGCAGAGCAGGTGTTAATACCGCACTATCTTCAACAGGTCCGTTTCAGCTGCTGGGCTATGCGGACGATATTGACATCATAGGTCGCTCCCAGCGTGCCGTGATAGAAGCGTTCACGGCGATTGAAGAACAGGCGAAATCCGTTGGCCTTGAAGTAAATGAGGACAACACCAAGTACATGCTATCAACAAACAAACAAGCAACTGTCCACCGCCTAGGACAAAATATCACTGTTGATAGCAAACATTTCGAGGTAGTTAGGGAGTTTATCTACCTCCGAGTACTAAACATAAACTCCACGAATGACACCATAGTGGAGATCCGGCGAAGAATAACCCTAGGAAACAGTTGATATTTTCGTTTGGCAAAACAACTGGGTTCAAAACTCCTAACTTGAAGGACGAAATGTATGCTCTACAAGACCCTAATCTTGCCAGTTCTGCTTTATGGCGCCGAGTGCTGGACCATGGGAAGAAGGGAGAGCGGATACGGGAGCCCGATAAGTAAGTAAGTAAGCACTCCGTTTCCGATTTAGCTTTAAAGTCGTTCAGTTCTACCAATCGCTTGCCAATGCCAAAGAGTGTAGCCAATAGTTTTACTTTAAATGACGGGAAAGTCTATGGTGGACTTTCTATTTCATTTACAAGCTTTATGACCTCCTTAAATCTGTTGAACTTAATAAAAACTAATTCACTACCCTGCGGAGCATGACATTACTCCCCATGAAATATTTAACAATGATTGGACGAAACTTTTTGCCAGAGCAATCATTTTTCCGACCCTCAACCTTGCACATATAGCCACCCACCCACCTATACCCTAGAGAGTAATTCCGATTGTGTGCGGAACCGACCTCTTTTGGTGGAAGGATGTCTCGTGTCAAGGTTGACTGAACTATGTTTCATGTGCTTTATGTGGAGATATCTTTTCATCGCACTTTACACAGTTCATTGTTGATATTTAATGAAGATTGATTAAAGCAGTGAGTTTGAAAAGTTTTTTCCCGATTAACTTTTAAACACTCCCTTATCAGACATATATCCCTAAGACGGGTATTTCGACAGCACGGTCTAGTTTGAATTTATAATGTGTCAAGATAAGTGCTTCCCTTTTGCGGTCAAGTTTCTATGTCCAGTCGACCGATAGTGACAGTTTAAAGTTTTTTCGAACTTATCAGACCTGGCTGTCAAGCAAACTTTTAAAATAGCGAAACTACTTTCCCCTTTCCAAGTTGAAAATTCCAAGAAACTTAAAAACAGTTCCTGATAGTGACATTATTGTTTAGGAGCGCATTGCTTGTCACCGCCACTCATTCGCAAACTGATAACAAATAGGGTATCTATATATATATGATATGAACAAATAATAGAATCTATACAACAACAATTAAGTGCAGATGTCTACCGACAAATATAGACACGATACTCTACATCCAAGCAAACAAGTAACAACGATACAAGTACGATAAAGACCCGAGGAATATACCGAAAAGCAAATAAGTACATTATAATATCTGTGCGATAAAGAGTTGCGACCGAAGCACACAAATGATTTGTATATACGTACACTGTGCAAAATCGCATGTGCGATTTGTACTGTCAACGAAAAAAGGCGCATTCGCCACAATGATTTACAACGGATTCGTGTGAATTTTACGACAGCCAGTTTACAGGGATAGACCTCAAAGGCAACTGTAATCTATAGATGCGAGAGAATCAATGATAAGAGAATAATAAAATATTTATGACACCCAGTTGAAGTTTTGGAAAAATAAATAATCGCCCAACTGCTAAAATAAACAAATGCCTCTCAAACAAGTAGCCCTAAAGGAGATTCCAAAACCGACTCGAGCTGAGTTTTGTTTTCTTTGAAATCCATCTGCGTGCGGTTATTTACATTTGATGGAATTTAGGTGTGCGCAAACATACAGCTATCCGACAGCTATTTGTGTGCCGAAAGTAGAAACGTGCGAAGTCGTATATTTGCGCTCATAAAAGTATGTTAACACACAAGTAAATTACTTTAAGTGGTCATGACGCTGATTGCTTTAACTATCAGGTAATATTTCGGTTTTATAGTCGAATTGGTTTATGGCGTACAGAATTTATGGCGCTAATCGAATTTAATACGAAAAATCACAGTTTGCGAGTGTTTTTAATTATTATTATCAAGCCTTGTCCTCCGTAGGATTAAGGAACAACCATCAAGAACTAAACACGACATACAAGCATTAAACTATATTAACACACACTCCTGTTTTACTAATTTAGAGGCTTTTAAACAGCTCGATGAGTTCTTTAGCTCCTACAAGCTGTGTCAGCAGCTTCGTTTGTTGCGTGAAATTTAGGTTATCCGTCGTTTTTGTTAAAGTTGACGCAAGGCACTAAACTGACACACACTAAACTGAATGCTTTTTCTAAAAATTAGTACCGCTTTTGAAATTATTACAAACATCCTTCGCATGGAACCTACAATTTTTTCGAAAGAATAGAATAAAGATCATGAAACCAAAGGAAAATGTTCGGTGCGACTCGAGCTATTAAATTGAAAAAGAGAAAACCCAACCGAAAAAAACGGAAAAGGTTTCGAAAGTACAGATCAAAAACTTGAAAATTCAACAAAAAATTTTAGGCCCCTTTGATAAGTCAACAAAACAATTAAAAACTAATAAATGGTAGTGAAAAGCTAGGTATTAATGTCAAATAGTACCCTTCCTACTTCGACAGGACCTAAGAACTGAAAATGGGAAAATATATAAGCAATTTCTAAAAGTTATACAATTGCGCACATGAGTGTGCGTTTCCCGTCACCCAATTTTAGTGAAGATTTTTTTATTTTCAGTTGATATATTGTATACCCAGTATATGCGCACATTATTTGAACGTTGAACCTCAATATTATACATGTGCGCACATTAGTGTGCGCTTTTTGTCATTCACGTGTTAGGATGAATTTCGAAAAGCAATTTGTTGTTTGTAGTTCTGCATACAAATTTCTGAGCTAATTTGAATTGGCTTAGCTTTTTTTGAAGATGGAATTACGCAGAAATTCGTTTAAGGAGGACTGAAATGATGTGTGCGTTAAGCAATGACTGCGGATTTGCATGTGCGCTTACGAATTTTTATTCACCTGAGCTTTCGAAAGACTGATTGGGTGAGTAAGGGAAACGACCCAAGTTCATCTGAACTTTGTGGCGGTATAAAATGAAAAGAAAAAACCGGTTCGCTTTTATTATGTATGTAATAATTCGTTTAGAAAACGAATTCACTCCTTCCCAAAGTAAAAAATAATTATATATTGATTACATCAATCTAATACCACAGCAAGAAAAATTCATATCTAATTGGATTTCAAATTTCTGCCAAGGCACTCAATTAAATTTAACATCCAACAGCGTAATACTCTCGCAGGTCTGCTATAAGGACATTAAATCCCTAACTCCCTACCGGCGAGAAATCAAATAGCAAGGTTAAATACGAGCACCGTAAGTAGATGATAAACGAACCATTTCTCTAATAACATTCTTCGTCTGTGCTGGTAGGTACTTTGTGTCCTTCTACGCAACAACCCTCAATAAAATAACAAGGAAGTAGACAATTTCGGAACGAAATTACATTTTGATTACGGAAAATTGTTGCGTATCCTTCGCCAAGATGTATAGAGGGTTGTTGTCACCCCTCGCTGGAAAAGCGTAAGAAAATTCGCAATTACCTGCGTAGGGATCGTCGCCCAGTCTCTTTTTTTTTTTTTTCTTATTTTTGTTTTCGTCGGAATTTGTGTTGCCATAAAAGAAAAAGAAACAAACGTCAAAAATCGTGCACCCCTTTTCAGCAAGAAATGGAAAAATCCACCAACCCTTTTTGTTTTGACGCTGAAAATTGAATGTCAACGCCGAAGTTTTCCAACCACTTTCATCTGCGTCTTCTTAAAAATACACACACAAAAATGAAACAAGTCCTTTGGAAACTATATACGAGTACGAGCACATGCACATGCAGTGTGCCCTCGTAAAAGGACTTTAAGGCAAACTCAACTCGCATCAGGGATTGGCAATTTTTGTGCGATATAGTATGAAAATATTCAGGACTCATGCGACTGGAATCACGGTTTTCATCGTCTTCATCGTTGTCGTTCTCGTTCTTGTTGATTACAATTACATGTGAAATGAGTTTCAGATGCGGATCTTAGGCAGTCACCTCCTTCTTCTTCTCATCCAGTCGTTGTTTCGCTTGGTTACTCATATTCTCATGCGCCTTGAGTGTTCGAGTTGGGTGTACCTACACTGTACACGTACATTGTCCTCGACGGTGATATCATCGTACACATGAAGTTCTTGTCGTCACGTTAACGCTCCTAGTAGCAAATAAGAGAGATGTGTGCAAAAATGTGGCAACAAAAATAAGAAAACCCAGACCAAAAGTTGAGTCACTTGAGATATTTTTCAAGAGGAACGAGAGCACTGACGACAACATTGTGACTTTCAAGTACTCCAACAAGCATGGACACACAACAAAAAAAACAAAAAAAAACAGAGAGCGTGCTTGTGACCACACGCCAGATGTGAAACTTCTCTTGCTAAATGTGGATGTTAAATTGAATTGTGTTGTATTTAAGTGAATTTCATTAAGAAATTTAATTTAAAAGCCAAATATTTATAATATTATATCCTTAATACAGCGCAGTAGATAATTATGTTCATTAATTTAACAAGTTTTCATAACACAATCCAATCCAATGTTTTCTATTTCTATTTCGAGAGTTTTTGTTTACATTTTGTTTTCATACCGTCAACTCATTCAGAAGCCTAGTGTCTGTGTAAAACCTAGCTTCTTCAGTTGAAAAAATTCGAAAAATTTATCTTTCCAACAACCATACAAACCCACAAAATTTCATTCGAATCGGTTGAGTGGTTAAGAAGATCGACAACAGCGCCACCTATCGGGTCCAAAATGATCCTATTCATCAAGTTACAACCAACCATACCCACCCACAAAATTTCATTGAAATCGGTTGAGTGGTTAAGAAGATCGACAACAGCGCCACCTATCGGGTCCAAAATGATACTACTCATCAAGTTACAACCAACCATACCCACCCACAAAATTGCATTGAAATCGGTTGAGTGGTTAAGAAGATCGACTACAGCGCCACCTATCGGGTCCAAAATGATCCTACTCATCAAGTTACAACCAACCATACCCAAACACAAAATTTCATTGAAATCGGTTGAGTGGTTAAGAAGATCGACAACAGCGCCACCTATCGGGTCCAAAATGATACTACTCATCAAGTTACAACCAACCATACCCACCCACAAAATTTCATTGAAATCGGTTGAGTGGTTAAGAAGATCGACAACAGCGCCACCTATCGGGTCCAAAATGATACTACTCATCAAGTTACAACCAACCATACCCACCCACAAAATTTCATTGAAATCGGTTGAGTGGTTAAGAAGATCGACAACAGCGCCACCTATCGGGTCCAAAATGATCCTACTCATCAAGTTACAACCAACCATACCCACCCACAAAATTTCATTGAAATCGGTTGAGTGGTTAAGAAGATCGACAACAGCGCCACCTATCGGGTCCAAAATGATACTACTCATCAAGTTACAACCAACCATACCCACCCACAAAATTTCATTCGAATCGGTTGAGTGGTTAAGGAGTTTTAGGCGGCGGCATAGCGATGGCGACAGGTCAATTTCCGTCTCGCACTTCCGCTTGGTCATTTCCGCTTTCATGAATCGATTTTACTCCCAAGTCGCGCCATAAGATGTTTCACATCAAAAAAAGAACACACGTCAAGATGTACGCAAAAAAGTGAACTGCAAATGTCAAATTGAATAAAACTCAAAGTTCAAGGCATGTATACTCGTGGTACTGTATAACGTATACGTTTCTCTAATGTGAACAAAGTGATGCAGAACATTCTTTGTTCACTTTGATTTCTCGGACGGCTTTTCGTTCAATAAGAGGAGCTAGATTCAGCTGGCACTCATGTGGACATGTTATTATTCTTGTCGAGATTTTTTCATTTTGTTTTTCTTTTTTTTTGCATTTTCTGTCATCTTCTCATTGCTTATTTATACATATGGTATAGCGACTGGAATGTGAAAATAGACATTTGGCAATTGTGATTTGAGAAAGTGCGGATCTCCAATGTCCGGCATTGAAAAATGCAAACAAACGTTGTCGCAGAAATGATAATATCCTGTGCAGACAGACGGCTGTTGGGCACATAATCCCATCATGAATTGGAAGTATGAGGGCGGCGGTGACATTGTCCATCCACGACATTGCAGTTCTACCATTAAAACTGGTATCGTAAACGCCAGATTGAACCTATCTCGAAGAAGCTTTTCGCTGTATTCCAATTTGAATTATCTTTCAGTTTTAGAACGACATTTGATGTACAAAAGTCAAAGTGAATCTGGCCCATTTTAGCTTTCAAAAAGGTGCCATATATTTGGAGAGTGGCAGTCACCAATTTGCAAAAAATCACTCAATTTGTTCACCTCGATATTTAGGCACTTACCCATTGCTGTCAACTTCATAAGACGCGCCATTTTTGAAAGCATTGTCACAGATTCCACACAAATAGTGCGTCACAAAATTGGCTGATAGGGTAGTGAGTGGTGGGTGTGATTTACAGATAAATCGGAGTCGGAGGTTCAGCTTGAGTTCTGAAATGTGAAAAAAAGAATTACAAAGCTCTTATAAAAGCTTTTTGTGTTCCAATTTTTGTATCAGATGGTCTTTCCTGATAGTTGAAAAGACGCTCAAGGATAGAGTAACACTAAATAGTTTGAATTACCCATTTAATGGAAATAGAAACAATATTTTCGTATGCGCACATAAACCATAAAGTAAGTTAATATTTGTAAATTTATTGTTACAAATAAATTACAGCACTGGAAATAATCAGGTAGATATTAGCCTGTCCTACCCTATACAGAAAATGCCAAAAAAATATACTAATTGAATGTAATACGATTGCGCACATAGGTGTGCGCTTAAATATAGACGTATTATATTCGACGCTTGGATTCTAATAAGTGCGCACGACAGAGTGGTTTAGTTATTTGACTCGTATTCGTTCCAGTTGAGTGTGCGTTTCACAGTAGCTTTCGTAAAAATAGGACTCTGCGCACACGAAACAATTTACAGCAATAAGCGGCTAGTGTGAACTACTTGCTGGAAAGTTATGTATTTTTTTGTTACTATTTGCATCGGTGCACAAAAGTAATTCCCTCGCACATGTGAGCATGTGCCCAGACCGATTTTAGACCTTTCTATAATGATAAATGTACTTCTGGTGTACCGCAAGGGAGCCATTTAGGTCCATTACTTTTTATTATTTTTATTATTGATATAACTTCTGTCGTCGTAAAAAGTAAGTGTTTACTGTACGCAGATGACTTCAAACTTTTTTCAGCTATTAAGCGTATCTATAGAAGATTGTCATTTGATCCAATCGGATCTTGACAATGTTATTAAATGGTGCAATGAAAATGGCTTGACACTCAACATAAGTAAATGCAATGCGATATCTTTTACCAGATCTTCGTTTAACTGCTCAATTAAGTCAACTCGTTTAAATAGAGTAGAAAAAAATCAAGGACTTAGGTGTTATGCTTGACTCTTCATTTTCCTTTAAAGCCCACATTGAATATGTCGTTGCAAAAGCTAATTCAGTTGTTGGATTTATAAAACGAAGCGGTGCAGACTTTAAAGATCCATTTACTTTGCTGTCACTTTTCACTGGGTTAGATCGGTCGCTTCTTGAATATGCCGATGTCATTTGGAACTCTGACTATTCTACCTATTCAGATCGACTCGAAAAGGTTCAGAGGCGTTGGATCCCTTCGCCAAATTACAAGGCAAGATATCTTCTACTTGGAATTAAATCCTTGAAATCCCGAAGACAGATTCATGATGTAATGTTTGTGAGGGACTTACTGTGCTACAAGATAAGATGCCCAACTCTGCTGTCGATGGTACCCACATATGCTCCACCTAGACCCTTAAGAATAAGGCATCTTTCGTTTCAGCAAAGCCACAGAACTAATTATGGTCAAAACGAACCTATATCTACAGGCATACGAGCTTTCAACAGCGTTTATAGCGAGATAGATGTATCTTTATCTAGAGACAAGTTTAAATCTGTATTGTTATATATATTTATACTAGCGGACCCCCTGCACACTTCGTAGTGCAAAATAGAAATATAAAAAATCAAATTCAAATTCATTTAAATCAGTGGTAAATAGTTTTTATTGTTATGCTTTGTGCTACACTATATTTGGTTTTTCCATTTTCGGTGTACCAAGTCGCCAGGAATCTTGGATTGTATACCCATTTTTAATTCACTGACATCTTTGTTCTTAGCAGCTTAAATTGCTCTATCACTCAACCACGCATGGTAGCACTGCTAGGGAAAACACTTTCAATTAATTTCTCTTTTGACAGTACAAAACGGCAAAAATCATTTGGCAATATTTTCAATCCAGTATCATCAACTGGCATCGCATCGACTTAACAAATCTCCATAAATATGAAGGCTTTAAGCAACCCTTAATTTCATCAGCAGTTGTCTATCTAGGAATGACGGGCATAGTTTGTCTGAAATCGCCTGACAATAAAATCAATGCACCAGCAAATAACTCTGAACTAGGTATCTCGAACATCTTTCATTGTTCTTTCCAAAGCTTGAACAGATTTCTTATTTGCCATAGTGCATTCATCCTAAATAATGATACCGCAACGTTTTCGCCGTTCCAGATGTTCTTGAAATGTTACATGTTGGAGTTTCAATAACTTGGTAATTCATAGGCAATTTCAAAGCAGAATGTGCTGTCCGACCACTATCTAACAAAATAGCTGCAATGTCAGAAGACGCCAACGCCAATGAATTTTTGTACTGGAAACGTATCGTTGCCAACAACAATGAAATTAAAAACGTTTTTTCGGTGCTACTAAGCGAGGGGTCTCAGGTTCGAATCCCGAAAGGGCCAAATCACATCTTAAGGTTTTTTTCCACTGCGCCACCTCTCGCGAACGTCTGACAAACATCCGAGAGTAAAACTGTCATGAATGAGCTTCTCAATTAGCCGTTTGGACTCGGAGTAAAATTGTAGATCCCTTCCATTCGTCCCAAAAATTGAAAACCCACACAAAACTAATGGTTGTGAGAAGCTAGGCCTTGTGTCCAATAGACCTGTCGCGCCAAAATATTTATTTTATTTTAAAGAGAAATCTTCAATACAAATCATTGTAAATTTTCGGCGTGAAGTCCATTACAGGATTACGATTAACTTAACGCACTCGAATCAGAAATCGATTCGGAGGCTTTCGTAATAAAAGATTTTGACTGTTTTTTTATGTATGGGCGGTGCCATGCCTCGTTGTCCAATTTTGACCAATCTTCACAGAAATACTCTTGGGCCAATACCTAAGATTCTGTGTAAATTTGAACTCAATCGATTGGGTGGTTTTCAAAATATAATGTTTTGAATGCATTTATTGTATGGGAGGTGCCACGCCTCTATAACTCTTGAACCAATACATCTACAAAGACCGTATATGCCTACAAACCATGGTGTTAATGTCACCTTTCATGGGAAGTTTTCGGAATTAAAATCGGATCACGCATTACAGAGAACATTGGCGACAAACACAATTCAACTTATTTTTATATAATTTTAAAAAGAAAAAAAACGTTGTTCCCATTTTGTATATTATGTTAATTTGTTACGTCTGTTAGCTATCTGATTATGATTGTAGATGAAAATAAATAAATAAATATTTTAACCTATGAAATGTCAATATCACTTGCGCACATTAAGCATTTAAATTGCCCTGGTTAGTATATGAACATGTGGCAAATATTTTTTTTGCGCAAAAATTTACAGACTGCGTTACATCTAAACATCGTTTTTCAGTTTAGTTTATGAAACAAACATGAACAGGAATATTCTGCTCACATCGATCGTGTTAATTTTTTCTGTAAAAAAGCTCAGTAACAAAAACGTACAGTGTGCGCAACAAGCTATGTGTGTGCGCACAGAATTCTATTCGGACTATTGAACCGCTGGCATTTCCGCGCTTGAGTCACCGTCTTCTTTTGCAATGCATCAGGCCTTAATAGGCCTATATTCATACTTTTTAAAATCTGTGAAAGTAAAAAGTACCACCAATATCCCTTCCACGTCATAGGATTTTTGATTTACACCAAATCGTCTCCGGTGTAAGATCATCACTCACCAGCCGAAGCCGCTCATTAATTATGTGTCATAAGAACAAGCCTTTTTCCGGACTACTCGATTGATTTATTTTGATTTGCCAACTACTTATGATTTTTGAAAGTGGATTAAGCATGACTTTAGATTGATTATCGATGCGAATGCCCCAAAGGGGAATATGATTTCCACAGACGTAAAAGGGGGCACACGTTATGTCCCATTTAAGTTTAACCCCACAAACCCCATCTAAATCCGAACATCGATTCCTAGTCCTACATGGTTTTCCCTTCAAAACAAAAAAACCCATCTCCGTCAACATTTCAAACTGTCACTCTGTTCGCCATTGATTTGAATACCTCCACCCGAAATGCGCCTACTCTGCACTCGTTTGCGCCTAAACAACACACGAGTCCATTTGCATCTCACATGTTTTGCTGTGCCTGCCAAAGGAACCAACAAAAAGAGAAAAAAAGTGGGCGCACATCAGAGACCATTTTCGCCAAAGGATCGAAGTACAATTCGTGGGATGTTAAACTCACAACTAGCGCACACAAGGAAGACATCATTTCGAAAGTAGTTTGGCAGATACAAGAAATCTGTGCGCGCAATTTACACAACTCCTCCTGCAGCACTGAGCACAACAAACATCACAAACATCGCAGATCTTCGAGAGCCAAAGACAGACAGCAAACGCAACTGAGTTGGTACATTGCTGGTATAGTTGCTCCAGGACAGACTGGACTGGTTTCCCCCCTATATCCCCGTGTAGGTACTTTTGGTATTTTTTTTTTGCATACGTGCAGAATTTTCAATGGCATCAACCGAAAACTTGCATAACCGCCCATCAAAAGACAAACTGAAAGGTATTACAAGGAATTTTGATTTCTCCTCCTCGGTGCCACCATGAATGTGCAGCGCAGCAGCAGCGCTAAAAAGCAGCAATAAAAGAAGGTGACTGGACGTGGTGGTGGAAGGCGAACCACCACAGTGAATTTTGTCCATTGGCATTATTATTATACAGTGTATCTTTATTAATTTTTATATATGAATTTCGATTTTTACCCGCGGTGGTTGGCCTTCTTCGGTATGAGATGAAACCTAGATGCCTACTTAAGGCGAAAACACGCATGACATCCCCGAATGCATGGCATATTAAAAGCAACACTTTGCTCGCGCACTTTGAAGGATATATCATGACGGGTTTCGGTTTTTTTTCCTCTCTTTCTCGTCGTCGTCTCCTCTTTATTGAATTCCAAACTTGATTTTAATTTCGTTGATGAGTTCACGCTCACCTTGTGGTCGATTTACTTACTCGTTGCGCGCGCTTCGACACAAGAAAAACCTCAAAGATATTCGAAATACACAAAAAAAATTAAAATGAAAAAAAAAAGTTCTTTTGGGTGGAGAAAAACTGCCAAAACACAACCTTAAAAGGGCTGCGCAGATGAAAGGGACGATAATTTTCTGGTTTCAAGTCCGGTTTGGTTGCATTATAACAACAATTTTTTCGGCTCATCAAAACCCCCTTCACATATAAACAGCAGCAGCGCACATGTGCGGGAAACGCATGAAAAGTGGATGAACCAGGTCGAATGATTCAAACACGATGATGATGAGAGTGATGCGGCGATGATGATTCCCATCATCGTTTTGTTGCTGAAATGCATCCACTGAGCACGACATGACAACTGGTTATTTGAGATTTATTTACCTTTGAAGATCTTCATAAATAGTCTGTCCGAAATGAAAGTGCGAATTTTTTCCAAAGAAGATTGAAATTAATCGAGAAAAAAAATTCTAATACTCTTCCAATTTGGTTACATAAACGATGCGGAAACCTGTTTGAAACCAGATTCTCCTGGTGATGGTGAATGAGTTTAGTGAATCGACTCGTATGTCAAACGAAAAAATAATTTTTATTATGATAAAGCTACTATCTAAAAATTAGTATTTGGGGGAGCGAGCTTTCAATACTCGTATGTGACATCTGCCTGCCAACTGGAACTGGTTTCTGTTAAATTATGTTAATCGGCTTTCGGTTGGTTGATATTTTGTGTTTTGACTCGTCTTATAGGTGGATCTTCAAATAAGGGCTTGGTGAACGATTTGTTTCTATAGAGCCAACGGCGTAAACAAATCAAAAGTTCTTCCCATGAATATGGATACTTTTACTGTCAATTGGCACTTGGATCTCGTATATGAATGGAGGGAAGTTCTCTGCCCATGGGGCATTGTGTGGAAACATGCGCGTGGCGCGGTTTAATATAAAAGATCGCGCCACTGGGTATATTCTGCGCATAACTTTATAATGCGTTGGGATATCAGCATATAACATCATCATTAGAATATCAAAATGCCACTTGAAGTTTGACAGTAATTTATGTCCATTTATGGATGTCTTTTGGAAGTAGCCCAGTATGGATGAAAACACGAAATTTGTTTTCTGTGCTTTCTGAATTTCACTCTCAACCTGGTCACAAAAGAAGATGTTTGAGACAGTATTCCCAGAACGACCGAATTGGGAACATTTGAAAAGTATGACCAAGGACTCGGTGTGTCAATGGATTTAAAATAGATGACGGAAAAATGCGTGGAGTAACACAAATGTCCTTCTACGAAAGTAAAGGCAAATAGAATTACGTTTTTTTAAGCAGAAATACATGCAAAAGGATTCACAGTCTCACTGACAGTAAGCAGACTTGTTTTAGCTTACTACATGGTCTTTCATTAAGCGCTTCTTATCTTTAAATTTAAGTAAAACAAAGTTTTCATTCGTTTGGATGCCTATAAATAAGTATAAAATTTAACATCGTTCTTCACTTCCCTGGGTGGCGCGCATCCGAAATGTCCAATTTTTCATGACTGTGGCGCAAAAATCAGGCTGAATTTGACCGATGGCTTAGGTTACGTTGGCGTAAAATCCCGCTGTGGTTCGTGGCTTATTTGCATAGACCTGCGACTTCAGAAAACTGCACAAGGAAACGTATAGCAGGATCAAATTAATCGCACAATCCCGGTGGGCATTTCAATTCTACTCCTCATGAGATCACCATTCCTCCTCGAATCGCTCGTGCAGAATTTCCAATTTCCATTTCTTTTGAAATCATATGTCGTTGGTGTCCATATCATCCAATTCAGGCCAACAGAAGTTGGAAACATCGGACTATAGACGGTGATGGCCTGGACAACGTCGTTCTCAAAGAAATATGGACCGATGAAGCCGCCAGCCCAAAATCCACACCAAACAGTGATTTTTTCGAAATAAATTGGACGCTCTTAGATCTCATGTGAATTGGTATCGTCCAAAACTCAACAATTTTGTTCCGTAAAATGGGCGAAGGGCACGGAACGTTGCCCGAACAGAACACCCATTTTGATAAAACCATTTCATCATTTGCTCTTCCATTCGAGAGATGTAGCTTCAACAATATGGCCGCTATTAACTGTCAAATTTCGGAAGTATTGGAAGACTTCAAAAATAGTCTGGGACTTCATCAAACTTTTCATGCAACTAACCGGCACTCACGGTGATCCCTATGGGTCCCAGCGGCACTTCAACGTCGATATCGTAAAAGCAGTCCAATTTTTTTGGTACCATGAACATTCCACGGTATTCTCATCAGATCTGAAAATAACTTAGAAAAATGGATTCAGCGACTAAGTTCTATGGGGCTTTTCTTATAAAAGCGAAAAGAGTTATAGCTCTAAAAGCTCTCTAATTGTCGAGTTTGTCTTTTTGTATGTGGATTTTAAGTGGAACTAAACGCTATTGTTACTTTAAAACAATGAACAATTGCAAAGGATAAAGGTAACTGCCACTTTACTTAAAGATTAAGCTAAATCAGAAAATACAAACGCTAGAGGTAAGAGTTAAATACCAAGTCAAAAAAAAAAACACACGTCGAAAAGGAAGACCAAAACTACGTTACGAAGGCCAAGTCTATTCTCTTAACCATAGTGCTCTGCAAGTATTTTTGATCTGTTTACTTTGACAGATATAGGTTGGCATCTTCTATACTTCTATACATGATACTATGGAGCCCGGAGCGTCCTTGTGGAACTGTCATATATAAACTATCTTTCCGCAGCACAGTTATTGCAGATTGAGTGAGAAGCTAGGCGTAGGGTCTTATTTTTAATTGAGAAAGGGACCGAGGGAATGATTGGTCTGTATAACACCTTTGGCAGGTTTGTTTCCTCATACGGCTTTTCCTTCAAGAATCAATTTTGAAGCTCTATTCCTTTTATCTTCCTGTAATATTCTTGAACCCAGGGGTCCTACTCTCTATTTCGTTCCTAGAGTCAAACCTATTCGAAATTGCTTTCCGTTCCGCCTTTAAATGGATACTCCGCACTTTCGAAATATAAAAAAAAAATAATAATTTTTGCACATAAGAATTATTTTTTTCGAGTTTCTATTTATTTCGTATGAGATCTGTATAATCTAAACAAACCAAAAAATTAGGCAAATATAAATTAATATTTAAAAATATATTAAAAAATTAAATTTTTATTGGAAGAATTTCAAATAAAAAAAGTATAGAGACAAAAAATAATTTATTACATTTAAATTCAATAAAATTAATGTTTACATAATGTCCAACGTCTTGCAGTTTTAGTATTTTTTTTTTCGAGTTTGGCAAGATTATGGTCTGCCGATACCTAAAAAAATTTTGAGATAATTGGTTAGAAAAATCGCATTTGTACTTTAACTTACCTAAAACTGGATCCCGCATTGGTGGTCATTTTCCATTCAAATGGGACGAAACCCTTTTGCACAGTTTGTTTATGTTTGCTTCGCATCAGCCGTTTTTATTTGTCCTTTGGCCAAACCTGGATGTGCACACATAATGAAAATATATTAGTAAAATTTTTTATCACTAGGAATTTTTATCAAAAAGTTACATTTTACGATATTTTTGAGTCTTTCCGTTATGTGATATCTTGAAGAAACAAATTTTCCACGTGCTAGGTACCAAAATTCCAAGTATCGTATCGTAAATCCAAGGGTAGTAGATTGCAATCCGCTCCAAAACGTTCGTTTTCGAAAAATGTTGCTTTCGGAGAGATATACAGAGTAGGGTCCCAGTTTTCTTTAAGAATCTGAGAATGAGAGCTGGCTTCCTTATCTAATATTGCAGTCTCTTATGGGTTAATGCCCAAGATCGCAGTACTTGTTCTGAAATCTAAATAAATTCACTCTGTAGAGACCTTTTGTAAGCAATACCCAGCTTAATGGCTCCCTTAGTGTATACAATCCTTTAGAAAGCCCGGGAATTACGGAGGTTAATCCTTAGGCTGAATGATGTGTGCCTGGAATCTTTTCGGTTATGTTGCTCTAGAAGTTTCTTGGGTTGCGTTATGCTTCGAATGTTGTTTTATGTTCTTCTTTTATTGCTCTGTTTTATTTTTATTCCCAATTTCGTAAAATGGTTCAGGACCTATGAAATGATGGTTTCTAATGGTTTTTTTTTTCTTGATATAGGGAGTCAAACACTAATTACCTTCTATCCCAACACGGAGGGTAACCTTTAATTCAGTTCATTTTCGAAGGCATTCCCACACGAGCTTGACATACTAATCGATGTAGGAGTCAAGTCCCATGGTCCTACGTGGACTTGTTAAGCCAGGTTTTCTTTTTTTCTATTTTTTTGATATAGAAGTTAAGGCTTCTTGGGGTAAAACTTGCTCAACAACTGATACCCTTCGGATGCATAACTCCTTTTTCATTTCAAAAATAGTTTGACACCATTTATTGCCAAGGAAGGGGGTTCGGTAAGTACTTCTTCTTTTGCGTTTCGAGCTCTTTGAGTTATGTCTGTCAGCTCACATAGAACGGTCTCTGCCAATATGGCCAGTTCTTGCATCTTGATGAAGAAATGGGGTGAAGGATGTCCCTTTTGACTGTGTCTTTTTGCCCCACTTTTTGTATAAATACATTTTCAACTTTAAACTAAGTTTCAAATGTGAGACTTCATGTCCCCTGTTCTTCATTAAGCCCACGCAGATATTTTCAATTATCCAAACGCTTCCACTTACAACATACGTATATCTCCCTCGCGTGTGAACAAATTTCGAAGCAATAAAACTTGTACTTGTGTAGATATCCCAAAACAATTTCACCTGGAAATTTCATCTCCATTAAAAACAAGGACCAAAGTACCACACATCCCAGCCCAGTAGCAACATATGCACCACATGCGAGGAATTTATCTTCACACCCTGAACTTTGTATTAATCGTATGCTCGTGCGGTATATATGGTACGTGTACGCGCACTCACCGTCACCGCCACCAAATTTACTCGAAAATTACCCACGTCACCAACAAGAAGCCATGTTTCGCAATCCCATAAACTGTGTGCCATACACGGTGAGCGGTTCTCGCTGCAGTTACCAGCCTCAGCCAGTAGCCTAGCGCTGCACCAAGTATCCAACTATAGAAGCCGCTCACGTTGGATCTAAACGAGTGGAACTCCATTGAGAATTAAATCCTCCATTGGAGGGCTTCTCCCTCGTCCCCCCCTCCCCATACAGCATTCTATTTTTATTTACAACATTTTTGTTATTTATTCGAATGTTCTCTCTACAGACTACGGCGCGAGTATCCTTGCATATCCCTGTGTGCTGCATAGTATGTGTTTGTTGGCTGAATGAAATGAGAATCTATTGCAGATTTTCCTCAAAAAAAAAGCCCTACAAAAATGCAGAGCACGGGATGATAAATAACACTGCTGTGGGACTTTACACACGAAGCAGGATTAGCAAACATTGAATTTTATTATCGGTTGTGTTTTTGGTTGACTACGCGCTACATAGTTTGTTTGTATGTGTGTGTGTGCGCCTGTGTGGATTTGCAATAAATTTACTGTCGTATTTATAAAATTTAATTCAAGCGTTGTCGACAACAACAACACTAGGATCGCAGGTTTGAGTTAGCATATGGAAATGTGCGCTCCGAGTTAGTTAAGGAAATTGTTATTTCCCAGCTAATTGCTTTAGATTAAGTATTTTTTTGGGGCACGATTATCAAATCACCTCAAGGAATTTTAATCCTCCCTTGAGGGGGAAAAAGATTTTCAGTGGTTTCGCTGACGTGGTTTATGGCGTTGGGTGACTTTTGTGAAGACGGCGTAATTGAAATTTCCCCAAAGTTATAGCTGAAGTGTGGAGTTTTTTTTTGTTGCCTATTTGCCTTGGTCCCTTGGGACCTTGAAGATGGGGACGCATATTTATAGGTTTTGAGAGAAGATAAAAAGGAAGTGCTTTGGTGGATGCAGCAGATGAGATCGCAGGGTCTATTGGAAGGGTTTGCGCGGATTTTTGGCACTCCCGCTTAGAGTTTATTGGAATTCAAGTGGGGAGCCGCATTGATGAAATCACAGTCGGAATTGCTGAATTCTGTACATAGTTGTAGTATTATATTGGGGTGGGTTTTGTTGAGGAAATTTTTAAACTTAGTTGTCAAATTTAAAGCAAAAGGGGTCTTGAGAGGTATTTTTGAAACAGCACGCTAAACGTCTAGAACTTTTAGATACATATGGATTTTACGTTTACAAAGAGGTATGTTTCATACCGCACAAGGCTGTAGGGACGTTAAAGGTTCACAATCTTGCCGTTGCCTACTAGTCTTCTTTGAAGTCTTCTTGAGGTTCTGAGCACTTCTTTACATAATCTTAGTAATACCTTCAAGTGTTTTTTAACGCTTTACTGTGCAACACAAACCGACCTAAATCCAACTCCAACTCGATCGAAAGCTGAGGAAAATACGAGAAACCCTTAATTCTCCGATTTCTAAATACATGGCACTCATAAAAAATGAACTGGGCGCGGTATTGCTAAACTGTTGAATGTGTAAGAATGCGGGGATTCACCCCAGGAAATCAACCTTTCACTTGGCCCATAATTCATAAAATCGGGTTAAAAATAACGCCGCAATCGGTACGACAAAAAGGGCAGTTTTTCTCTTTTTCGTGTGTACGGGGCTCTCTTTACTCAAGCATAATTTTTTTCTTCTTAGAAAATGGGTATGGATGTTTTAGCATCTGCCGACAAGTTTGTGTGTCGGAACGATAGCATTCCTAATTGCATCTGCCCGCGTTTGACCATGCACAGCTTTAAATGGGAGTGTGCCTCCCAAAGTCACCATTCCTTTATTCAAGAAGTAACTTTTTAAAAGCTGCAGGCTGTAGAAAAAGTGTCTACAGAGCTGTGAAATTCGGAATGTTGCGGACCTGTTCTTTTAGGAGACACTCTCGTTGTTATTCAATGCTAAAGTAACCAAACTTATTTCATTGCTGTTGAGAGAATAAACCAGTACACAGACAAAGATTGCCATTTCTTTGCACATACTCAAAAACGACACCTAAAAGTCTGAACTGTCAGAAAAATGCGTTTTTGCCAGTTCCATCGTCGCCTTTGGGTATCTAGCAATTTGTTTTAATGAAGACTAGCTGACCCGTGCTCGCCTTGATTCACCCGCCGTTTTTTTTTTTTTTAATATGTTCCCTCCCTTGGACCTTTCTAAAAGCAATATAAAGCAAAAACAAAGACAATAAAAACTTAATTTTTATTCCTGCTAAAAAATCTACACAAAAAAGTTTTACCCAAAAGTTCTGTTATTTCAGTCTTACTACCCCAAATATCGACGAAAAGGAAGTAACGCGAATAAAACAATTTGGCACACGAATCCCACCAGCCCATTTCCAAATTTATCACAATGTATGCGCTAAAAAGAGACGACTGCCCATTGAAGGGCAAAACATATGATCACGTTAGAGCGCGCACATAATAATCACACACACACTACTGCAACGATACTCACTGCTGCATGACTACTGACAGTGGTATCCACTGAAAGAAAATTGTGGGCGATGTTTTGAATAATTGTTTTGAACATTACTATCTTCAGGACAACGCAGGAGGATGTTTTATAACTTAAATAAGTCAGGAGAAAATTTACAAAATTCACCTATTTTTTTATTTTTCAATCCGATAAGCCATTACTGAGCTAGGTCCGTTTTTTTTTTTTACTATTTTGTAAAAACTAAGGGTTAAAAAGTATCCTAAAGCCCGTCCCAGAACATAAGCAATCACTATGCCAAGTTTCATCAAAATCTGTCCAGTAGTTTCTGCGTGATGCGCGGTCAGGCATTTTTTATTCTACAGTTCAATACGCAAAATTAACATCTATACTTTACATTTTTGTGACTTACATTATGTATTTATCGCCAACAGAAACAGCTCGTAAATGTAGTCCAATGCTCGCACTTTTCATGCACATTGGGTTCATCTCATTGCTAGTAAACTGCTTTTAGGCCCATTTTCTTTTAGCCAGCGGCTACCAAGAGAATAAATAAGTGCAGTCGAACAAAATGCAATGTTTTTTTCCATTCCGCCACCTCTTACGAATGTCTGACAAAAATTCGAGACCCTTAATAACTGGTCTGAGAAAGCTCAACTCATCTGTTCGGCATAAAACTGTAGGTTTCTGCCACAATAGTTCCAAACAAACAAATGAAACCTCTTGCGCCAATATTTATTTTACTATTTTACAAGTGGCATGACTTACGAAATTCGTACTAAGATTTTAACGAACCTTTTAAAGGCCCTACTCGTGTGTGTTTCAAATTAAATACTTACCATGTACACAAACCATACATTTCTCACTCCAGGTGGCGCAGTTTTTATTGGGTTGGACGACTGTGGCAGTGTTCTTGGTTCAACAGACGAAAGTAATTGATCTACGCCTTAAATTTGGCTGTCCAATTCTTTTTGTCCATTGTCCAACTAATTGCGAAATCTAGAGAAAGCTTCTCAGCCTTCAGACCTTGGTTTAAAAATATAAGTCGCCGCTTCAGTTATTGGTTTATTTTCGCCTTTTCGTTCCCATTATGACTCAACTTCCTTTTTTTTGGATTCTGTAAGTTGACACATTTTAAAGTTGACTTAAAATCTCCTCCTATATTTTTCCTAATAATTCCGCACACAAAATTATTCACTCCAGCTCGACATGATTAGTACCTATCGCTTAATTTTAAAGCTGTCATCGCAGTCAGTTATAAAATATTTCTAGTTTTCGACTACACATGAACGCTACCACATCTGCCGCACCAAATTACTTCCACATAATTCAAATCCAATTCGTTTGCACAAAACCAATTAAAAAAAAAAAGAACAATGTCAACAATTTAATTAGAGAGATAAATGTTGGATTTTATTAACGAAGAACGAGAGCAAAAAAAAATAAAAAATGGACTCCACTCGCTGAAAACACACACAAAAAATAAGGCCAACTCGCCAAATACATTTTTAATTACTCGTTCGTGTTGCCACTGCTGCACACACATGTTCCCATAGAGCTGGCCTTCAACTTTCAACCTTAATTGAATTGGCTTCCGTCCAATATTAGGTCAATCCCATAACAATGACATAACACCAGTACAACGTATACCGGAGGCCATTTAGAAATTTTGCACACAGTCTGAACTGAATCATAGCGATAACACGATGAAACCACCACCAGCCCCCCCAATAATAATCCGATCGATGAAACATCGATGTGCACATTTAAATTGGATACACCTCTGTATGTCCTCTCTAGCGGCAGATAGGATATTAATTTTATTTTATTTTATTTTTTTCTACTACGTATTTGCGAGATCCCCCACAGGCGCGAGCCAACAATCTGACAATTAATTAAAATCGGAATTAATAATAATTCTCCCCTGAGAACTATTGTGGTCTGTGCATATACAACTGTAGTTATTTAAATTATTTATGCACACACACACATGCCATGCATTAGAAGAGTGTAGTGGGCGGTGGGGGCAACCCTACAAATGACAGCTCCGAATGTGCACTTGCCACAACCAAGCACACAGATACATATATGGGCTGCATGATTGACATTTAATTACGCTTCCATGGCGAGGCATCGTAAACGTAATACGCACAGCTGCACAGCACATCTTTGCCGCGCTGAAACTTTTATTTAGGTCATGGCAAGGAGGAATAGAGCGCAGCTATCGATTTGGGCACGGGGGATGTTGTATTGATTGACTGACCTGTCTCAATGTTTCTGCCAACTGAATTAATTTCCAAGTCCCTGGTGACTATGGAACTGGGACGGCAGAGCGTACTGTGCCATGCCCAGCCCATACCCATGTCCATGGCAATGTCAATTGGAATGCAGAAGAACGTTGAAAGTCGGAACGAACGAACGAATTATTACAGTCATTAGGAGCGAAGAGCCCTTCCAAGCTCGATGAATATTTATCGGCAATCAATTGTCTCAAATGTGCATGGCGGTATCGGTGGCGGTGTCGGTGTGTATATGCGGCTAATGCTAATAATGCTGGCCGACAAGATAGTGTGCGCTGCAGATAGAAGTTCGCGTCGTCATTGCCTAATGACATTTTGTGTAAATATGGCAGTAACAAAGTGTTTTCGTTAATTGAGCAATTCATTGCCTTATAGATAGCGCCATATCTACACATATGGCGTTTAGTTAGACAGGGTTGGAAGTGCGGCAATGGCGGGAACGACGACAAAACGTTTTGTGTGCTATTGCTCGTGTAATTACCATTAAATCGAAGTGTTTACTGGATAAGTGGACAAAAAACTATAGTTTGCATAACTTTTGTTGATTTATTGGGCAATAAATTGACGCGCCAAAGGTGCGAACGAAATGCACTTTGGAACGCAACTAATAGGAGGTGGCAAAGCGAGTAGTTGAGGACTTGATAGCCGCAGGTTAACGTGCTTTAAATGGGCAATCAAATGGGACTCTTGTGATAGATAGATAGATGCATATGAGTAAAAATTGCCATTGGGACGTGTTTTTATATGGAAAGTGGGCAGTAAAATACTCTCAATATTTTTCTCATAAAATTACAAACTCCTATCCAAAGAAAAACATTAAAAAAACAATTCACATAATTGCGGTGGAGTTGAATGTCTTGTTTGAACATCACTTTTCAACGCAAGTGTTGTTTATTATTTAAAAGGCTCAAGTTCATTTCAAGCACTCATTCGGCACCCTGCATACGATCATAATTATAATGAAGGTCATGAACATGAGACTATGTATTTAAACAGCACAAAAAACCACATTGTTTGTCATATGATAACAAACAACAAATGAAATAGGTAAACAACGACGACGTGAACATAATTATCGACAATTTGTGCGGCTCGAATTAGCGAGACATTCACAGAATTGATGACTTTTATTAGCGATTTTTTTCCTTTTTACCATTACACCCACCCCGCCCTAACAAATGATTTTCGCTTTTGTTTACCAAGTGATGGGTTTGAGTGTTTTATTTTTAGTTCATTATTTCCGAGTTAATTGAGAAGTCAATAGATGTTTGGTAAAAATACGAAAAACAAAATCAGGTTGTGTGGTAGAATATTAAGTAATTATATATAATTGTGCATTTAAATTAGACAGCTCAGTTGAAGACTTTAGAAAATCAAAGGAACAATTTGAAATGGGCGTTTTTTTTAGCGATGATTGGCAGAATCATCCATTGAACCCTAGCATGGAACGATAAGGAAGTGTTTTTTGAGACATCAGGATTCGAGGAGAAGGTGAACATTTATTTGACGTCTCGAAGTAAAGATCAAACTTTTTTTTCGGGTCTTTGATGATGTTTTATTGATGAAAAATAATATCGGTTGTAAAGTTGGTCGATTACATGAGAATTTGAGTTCTCTTTAAGACCATCCTGGGAATTTATTTCGTTAATCCTTAAATCTTAACCAATAAAAATAGGTCAAACAATTTTATAGGTTTGGAGAAAAGTTACAGATTATTTGCCTTGGGAACATTTCTGAAAGGACAACCCATTGCATGACATCTCGACATTTTGGTCAGCTGTGGCATTTTGCTGAAACCAAATGCGTGCGTGTGGGACTCCATTGCTCTACAGTCGTTCCCATTTATTGTTATACTGGATCCCGATTTCGGTCTTCAGAGAAATAGAAACATCCTATGATCTTTTTCGCTGAAATGTCACACCACGGAGTGACTTTATTCGACGTTGCTGTTTCTGTAGCTCCCGAAATATTTGCGAGTTTTCTGCACCCAAGAACCCGTCATATATATATATATAAGTATAAATTGACAAAGCCTTGTAGTGGAAATGGCCTTCCTCTGACATAATTGAATTTTCGATAAGAAGAGCATCCTGACTTTCGTTTTTAAAGCTGAATGCCGGCCAATATTAACCTACTTCTAGTGCCTCTTGTAAGCAACTGCTAACACATAAAAAAATGTTTATATAAATTGATGAAAATCCCTTAAATTCTGAGAGAGATCGTCAGTGGAATGCAGCCCCTCCTGGTCGATGTTGAAGGGAGTTTTTGTCACCAGGTAACTTTACGTGACTAGAGTTGTTGAACTCGATGTGTTTCATAAGATTTACCTCAAGGGGTGTATGAGAAATTAAACGTCAGAGTAATCTGCGTCACAACATTGAGAGTGAACTCCCATTACACAATGTTTGACGGATTTTGGGAGTGACTATTCAACGACAAATGACGAAAATCGACCTGGTCTAAAAACTGCGCATTTTTATCGCTTGTACACAATTTTTTTAGAACGAGTTTGTTGAAAGAAACATCTTAATAAATACAAAATAAAAGAAATATCAGCTGCAAATAACCAGCTGCTATTTAAATAATGTACTATTTGTATTTATTGACAGTCAGAATTTAAATGTTCAAACAATTACTTCATTTATTCATCACAGGAGTTTTATTATGAATTATTGTTGTTTTTCGTAATATGTACTTAAAATTGCAATTAATGTTTGGTTGAAAGTAATTGTTTTTTTTTAATTCAATTCTATCATTATTTCGGGACAATTTAAAAAAAAAAAAACAGCCTCGGAAACTCTAAATATGAGCTCTGGCGTAAATTCGTCGACTCGTCTGCATACTACATAGTAAACTATAGAAAATAATCACAAATTAATGCAACATTTTTCTTTGAAGGAAATTTAACTAAGTTTTAAAATAATAAAATATAACTGACCAACACTAAACTTACTGATAAATATGCTATAACTGGAACAAATAGCTCAGTGTGCTCAATAAATACCTCATTAACTGACAAATTCTTTCAAAATCGGTATATATCTAGCCGAAAAGTAAAACCCATTAAAGTAAATTACTTTATGAAGACAAATGCCACAACAAGTGATACACCCCAATAACCTGTTTACTGTTTTAAAAAACCACAAGGTGCTTGTAAAAACACTGCCATCTGTGAATCAACATTTATACATGTTTTTACATTTCATTGTTTAAATTATTACATTTAATTGTTTTAATATTTTTTAAGACTAATAGATCTTCTTATTTAATTTATGTAATTAACTTTATTTTTCTTTTTTATTGCAGGTAAGAAATAACTAAAATTGGACTGAGCAATTGCAGCGCCGAGGTAAAATCAAATATATTTTCCATGCCGCTGAACGTTACTTCTTAAAAAAACGTAACCTGCCAATCACTCGTATATTCTAACTGAAGCTACTAAATTGTAGTCGTAAATGTTTGTATAATGTATATCTTTTTTAAGCGGTCAATTGCAATTTTGTATATAGTTCTTGCGGCTTTTCAAAATATGTGTACTTGAGTTACTCATTAACTAATGTTAAGTATTGCTTAAAATAGAGAGAGATGTTTATTTCGTCTGTCTGGTGATTTACAAACTTCTTATTTTTATGGAGATTTTTGGCAATTCGAGGCGACATCTTTATTTTTTATTTTTTTTTGATTTTCCAATTTTTGAAAACTTGCGTTTTCAGTAGTTTACAATGGCAGCTTCTTCAACGTTTCTTACAAAGGTAAAATTACTGAAGCAAGCACGCCTTTTAAAACAAAGATTAAACACATTAAATCTGCTCAAAGGATACCAGTCAGTGCTGCAATTCCTACCGTGTCGGTCGGTTCAAAAATTTCCCTTTTGTTTTTTTTTGACTCTTAAAAATGACGAAACTCTTTCGTGGATAGCCAGTAGAATAGTAAATTCTGGTTAGGCTAAAATTAGATCGACGCGTAATAAGTAAGGTTAGGTATAGCATAAGGCTTAATTTTAAAACTTGTTTTAGGTTAGTTAGGATATTTTCGCGATATCCCTTTCACTATAGTCCTATTAAAACAAATAAATGGAAACGTTGGCTTCTTTCTAACTCAACTTTAATAAGTTTTTCCGAAAACGAAAAACAAATATGTTACAACTCCAAAACACTGTATTAAAATTTTTTTAACATTTTTTTTTATTTAAAGCGAACATGCTTAAAAGTTTCTTAAATCTAAAAAAAGAGAGTCTTTTGTTTTAGCGTGTATTCTTCATAATTTATTAAATCTATTAAAAACATCCAATAAGTTTATAACAACACCAAAACTTTTTGAATTGCTTAAGTCAGCGGATAGGTCTTTGGAAAATCTAATGAGAAAATACGCTTTTTAGAATTAGTTTATTGGGAGAGTAAATATTTTTAAATTCGTTTACGAAATGTTCGCCAAAAATATTTGTGCGTTTTAAAATATAAGAAAGCACTTCTAATTTTTGGTAATAAATATTTTATTTCATTGATTTATGGCTGTCTTTAATGAGTTGGAAAATTGTAGGTATATTTTTAAGTTGTGCGTAGAAAAAAGGAAATTTTGGCTTTTTATGGGAATTTATAAATCAAAAGTTAGTTAACACTGCCTTAAAAAAATCGTCGTTTTAAAACGGCAACATTGCTGCGGCTGTTTTGGATCTGATCGCATCCGCAGTTTTATATTTCGAAACGGAAATATTCTACAATCCTTTGTTATCCTTAAAATCATAGCGCTTTTGGTTCGCACTTTGCTTATAAAACTAAGGAAGTTACTCCCAAACCCCCTTAAATGACATGTCCCTGACGTATGGAGTCCTTTCTTTCAAAAAACGTTCAACTCGCGCGCTTTCTGCTCGTCTTCTTAGTCGTCTACAATCGCCTGCCGCACCCACCAAATGTCTGCTTTACTCCTTTAATTTGTTTCTTCTTTTTTTAAATAAATAGAAACTTTTTCGTTCTCATGCACTTTGTTCTTGTCGCTTGTCGCACCAAGTCGCACGACGAGAAACAATTTATAAAGGTATACCCTACTACTCCTAGTATGAAAAAAAAAAATAAAAAGCGTATGCTGGCAAAACTTAAATTTTAATTGCCGTCATATTCGAGAGTCGGGGCAGAGGCAAGGACAGTGACATTGCCACTGTTACTGTATGTACTCTCTCTTATAAGAGCACACCATCAACAGTGCAGCAATGGGAAATTTTCGAATTAAACGAAAGGACACACATGAGAAGTTGGCTGAGGAGTTTCTGCTAAAATGAATGCGGACATGTTGACAAGGAAAATTTGAAAGAATGCGCATATAGGTATACCCGTACGACGAGACGGCTAGGTTTTTTTTTCGTTTATTTTACCAATTCAAAGTTTTTTTTCCAACTTGTCACATGAGGCAGTTTTCATCTGTTGGGGCGGAAGAAGATGGAATTAATTGCAATAACGGATGTGAAATGCAAAAGTGTGTTGTTCTAAGTGGATAGTATACTACCAGAGTTAATGTACGAGTATTTTTTGTATTTTTCTGTTTTCAGTTCTTCAAAGTTGGTAATTATTTGAGAGGGCGTACCTACGAGCATAGGTGGCTTCCCTGCGACCGACTAGACGAGAATAAACTCAACCATTGGTCTTGGTTTGAATTCCGTCGTGGTGGGGGATGTTTTGTAGGAAGTATTTGCTCCAAACTTTAATCGTTTCAGTTTATAGAGGACTCATTGTTCCGGCTAAAGAGGACAAAACCATTGGGGATGTGTGCTTTTGTTGGCACACAGGAAGGCACTTTGTTTGTTTTCTTGATGTCTGCCTTGAAACGTAATCGACATAACAGTCAATTTAGTTTTCACCCTTGTGAGGTAGGTAGGTACCTTGGGGGGAAGTTTATTTTTTGAGAAAAAGATGTGTAGGATCGAAATAATCCTTTCGGAAGGCGACAAATGTAAGCAAGAAATAGATTGGTTAACGTCAAGAGTGGGTATACATTGGGACGTTTTATAAGTCTCAGTATGTAAGGATTGAAAATCTATTGCTTTCTATTAAAAAAAATCATTTTTCAATGCACTTGCCATGGTATCCTAATGCCTGGTGACGTCCAATGAATCACAAAACTTTTCATCGACAAGGAAAAGCTTTCCTTACTGACAGTGAATATATAGATATATATGAAAAAAGTGTCTCGTTGTTTAATCCTTTAAAAATTCGACAAACTCCTCACCATCATCGTTTTCAACGTCCCGTCGACTCTTTAATAAAAGTCTCGGGTGTAAAATGGTCAGGTGGACCTTTCTTTTCTCCCTATATTTTTTCTACCGACCTTAAATCACCAGAGGCAATAACTATATAGTAGAAGAGCGATGTCCAACTCTACCATCTCATCCTCGGCCATCCATTTCGATTCCTTCTCAATTTTGCAGAATTTCTTTTGACAGGTGGTTGCCGGGTGGTTGTCTTGGCTAAGCCGATGCACAGTTATACCAAATTAAAAGATCCCAACAAGAAGCTCTTTCTCGCATAAACTGCTTTTGCAAAACACCGACTTTGAAGGGCAACTCCCCTTCCCCTTTTGACAAGTGTAACTCCCTTCAAGGTCCGCACTTTAGCCGCCTTTAGTTTCGCAATTTCCTAACATCACAAAATCATATCCATTAGACAACTTTTTCCTCCAACAGCCACTACACAACTTCCACAGCAACATCCTTTGGAAAATGTTTTCTATTCACAAAGGTCGCATCCCTATGTGTACAACATATGTAGACACTAAGCCGAGCACTCTAATCTGCGCCAAATAACCTTGTGCCAAAGTATTTTCGAAATAATCGGCCTCCTCACAAGCAGCACCCTTCTAACAGGAGTCTACACACTACAAGCGGCCGCCCCAAAAAAACATTATTAGCATTTTTGGAGCTTATCCAACTACTTCAAACTACTGTCTGTTGTTTTGGTTAACCTCCAAAGTATCATCTCTTGTAATGAACTCGCATGTTCTTTTATAGCCTGGGATATAGCAGGAAAAAAAAGGCAAAGCTCTCTAAAACTTGGCCAACAACCAAAAACCTTGCACATACCTACTCGCTACACCCCTCTGGCTTGATAAAATCACATCGAAGGCTGAAGGGATGATTTCTATCTATTGTCGAAGTGCACACTCAAAAAGGATTCCTCTAAAAAAAACAACAGAAAAGAGAAAACGAAGCAAACTTGAGGTGAGATTTCGTCTACACAAATATGTTTAACATGTAAATTCCCTTTCTCATGCAAATGAGCAAGGATACAGCGTAGTTTAAGCTATAGAGCTCTTCAAGTGCAAATTATCTCCACATCAGGACATAATCACTTTCAGGCAAAACACCTTCGTCCCCCGAGACGCGCACGTTACAATAATTTCTACAGCCAGGAGGCATAGACTTGTTGTTGGAATCGTCGTCCTTTTGATCCGTTTTAATGCGTTTTATTTATCCAAAGGATGACTTTTATGACTGAATACCCTTAATTTCACCATGGAGAGCGCGCACCAAAAAGTAAATCCTTTTTAAATTGCCTCAACGAGGTAGTTTCGTGCTTTGTGTTGCTAAAAGTGAGAGAGACGGGGAGACAATGAAAAATAAGCGCTGTAAGGGCGAAAAACAACAAAAAAAATGCACACTTTTCAATTGCGATATAAAAGAAGTGTTAAAACTTTACGACACAACCAACAGTAATGGAATTTCATTTCGTATTTCACCCAAAGGACGAAAAAGAAAAATCTATATAGAAAGGAGAATTTACTCGGTTTTTTCTCACAGCAACAAAAAAAAAATGAGACAATGACAAGAACATACGGTGGCCGATGGGCGGATGGGAAGGAGTGATGTTCTGATGTACAATAAAACTTTAGTTTATGCACTCAGTTACTCCGTGGAGGATACACAGGACGAAAAAAAAAAGTTTTGTTTTATTGTCGCATGCACAGTGTATATGGTGTATAGAGGTACACCTACAGGACGAAGAAAAAAAGGGGAAAACAAAAACAATTTTAGTTTAGTGGGAGTTTGACAATAAACCTCGGCTGGTACTGGTAGTTGGTATAGCCAGCCAGCGTGTGACTATACATACTTGTGTAAATGTAAAGTCATGTCGTCGCCAGAACTTGAGCTCTGGGATTATGAAAAATTAATATTCATACATCATTCAAGTTGTGCCAAGGATGAAGGATGTAATTTGCAAGTCCTCTTTTCAAGTTGTACACCAACAACAAACAGTCAACAGACCTCCTAAGTGGATAATTGATATAGAAAAATATTCATGTTTGCTCTTTTATTAAGTGAAAAATTCTCGACATAAACATATAATCGCATATGTTCCAAGGATATTGGAAAAGTGAACAAAAGCTTTGTATATTCTATAGCGAGGCTTAGAGACCCATTAGTCACGTTTTGTCTGTTGTCTATGGCGTGTTCGAAATGCGGGATTTTCATTTCTATGAAGTATAACAGAAGGTGTTGCATAAGAATAGGTTATAGGTTGACTTGGTGACTTGTGAAGTTTGTTTACTTTGTTAAGTGGGCACTTTGAGAGATATTTATTGTTCAACAAAGCATGTCAATCATCATGGTTTTTAAGCGATTTCATTTGAGAAGCGATTTTGGGGTTTATTTCGTTCCGCACATAAGATGTGCGTTACGGAAAATCTGCGAAAATCTCTTTATTTCTGTGAGCGAATGTCAAGGGATCTGAAATGTTTCTGATTTAAACAGAATTTACTGTGAAATCTAAACGCACATGTGCGCTTAGGTGGAAATTTAAGGGAATTACTCTAGCAAAAATGGGATTTTGAGCTCCATCAAAGTTTAAACGATATTCAACTCTGTGCGGCGCAGTGAATCACATTTTAGTGAGGTGCGCTAGTGACCTCAGGTCCAATTTACATATGTCAAGCTTTACAGTTGTTTCCCCTGCGTAACCCCTTGCGTTCGTCTGACATCTAACAAATATCCGAGGGTCTAACGGCTTTGAGAAAGCAACACAACTCAATAGAAGCGATCCTCACACGTTTCAAAGAAGTCCGACGGAATTGAGCGATTGAATTGAGCTACCTAGAGGGCGCCACAATGATGGCATATGAATTCCATATCACGTCTTGGAATCCGAGTTGGGGACATGCGTTTTTACGTGACCAATCCACCGAAGTACGACTGTTTTGAAGCCTGTTTCGTATCGCACAAAAATGTGCGCTTAAGAAAATGTGTCATAAATGTATTTTTTTTTCATATACAACGAAATAAAATGATTGCAAACCACGTTCGACTTACATAATCTTCTGCTCAGATGAGAGCGCATATTTGTGCGCAATGAAAACAGCAGCGTTTAATACAAGCGCACATCATTTTTGAAAATAGAATACGAATTCGAAACGAGCTACATTCTGCAATAGTACAAACAAATTTTAGACGGATGGTGGAATTTACAATCATAATTTGTAACAGAAATGTCCACTTGAGTTCAATACAGGATCAAATACGCTGCAACTTTGATTGTGCGAATTGAAAGGTTACCCTTTCTAGCAGTGGCTAGATACTAAGTTGGTTGGAGATGCCGATGGTTAGTGACATGGTACAATGTATTCTTGGTACCAGTATTTCTTATCCTAGCTAATCCTTTGTCAATCAATAATCAATGTCCTGTCATGGACATTTTTGGTTTTGCTCTCTTAAACCAATGATTCCAAACATTTTTTGCGACAGAATTCTGATGGATTGCGCGAACTGCTGATGTGCCATTCTAGATGCTCACCACATGCGATTTTCACAGTGAACTAAGTGACTTTAACAGTGAACTAAGTAAGGAGCTTCTCCATCTGTCCGACAGTTTGTAATTCGTCCATTTTATTGCAAAATTCTTAATAAATATTGTCAAATTTCAGTACACTACCTTGTGCTCCACCCTGTTAAGGTAAACTTCAAAAAGAAAAAGTGGCGGCCAATATATGCAACCCTGCGGCAATTCATCAACAGTTTAACGCTTCTGGAAGATTGGACCTTTATAGTTTATTGTTACTTTGGCTTTATTTTTACTCAATACGGACATAGGTGAATATATGACAAATAACAACCCGTACTTCTAAAAGTAATGGTGAAAGCAGGCAGCCCTGAGGTCCCTCATCAATAGGCACAAGTTCCGTGGTTCCACAGGTCAAATTCAAAATGTATCGTCCCGTTTCCGTTTATTTAAACAGTGAAACTCACACAAATTCAAATGAATCATTTAGAGACAAAAGTCCTTAGGATCCTATTGTGTCCACTATTTGCGTATAGACAAGTTTAACGTTGCATGTACTGAAGAAACAACTAACCACATCAGTTAGCGTACTTTTGACAACTTTATGGGCAAACCCGCAACAAAGTACCTGAAATACCAGTCAATGTTGTAAACACACACCGCCAACTGGCAGAAGAGCAATTACACAATTACCACGCATAAAACGTTCATTTACCCGCAAATAAGACAGTTTACTTGAAACAGTTTTGCAACTCCTTCCTGCCGCCTGTCGAAATTGATTTGAATTCCCATCAAAAGTACCATCACTCAACCACACTTAACGAGTAATTACCTTCAATAAACTTCATCAAGGACCATCACATCCCATACAGACAAATTACAATGTCAACAATAACTGTTGTAACAGACATAATAACACGTATGTAGTACACCACCTCGCATACATTGCAACATCTTATAAGCCCATTTAGACTTAATTATCCCACAGCAACCACAGGGAAGCTGCTGCTGCCTCCAGGTGTGCTTATGGCTTACCTTACCAACTCGGCTACCCTCTACATACATGGTACTCTTATATGTAGTCCAATCAAAACCCAGTCTGTCCAGCAATTAGCATACGAAACTCATCTAAATAATTACATCTCATTTGAGGCTGTCATGTTGGCGCGCATAACCTCCGTCCAGACACAACCAGATCGCAACGCAATTGTTGTCAGCATCAGCATTCTTTTCTTTGACGCGACAACAATCAACTGCTTCTGCTGCTGCTGTTGCGTATATTATCTTTACGAGCCTGAGATTTATGTTCCCCCAAGTGCCATTGGCAATAATTGTTGCTGATGTTTTCCCACCACACAAAACAAAAAATCCGGTTATAGATACCCCCTTCGCGAGGCTCTCGCACCAAATAAAGCCATCACAATGAAAATGTGAATGTCTGATGGATTTTCGTATCTTTTTGCTGAATTATCATCGACAACAATTCCGAAATCACCTATATCTGTCTCACGTTACAATCGATTGTGCGCCCTGACCTTGGGTTATAATAAAAATTTGCGTTTACATGCGAGCCGCACCGAGCGGTAGGCTCAAGGTGACCCCTCCAATTAAAATCGCTTTCAAATGTGAAAATATTTTCCATCACTGTACACGTAGCTAGCTAATTTGTTTGTGCGAATAGACCTTTCATAGATCAGACATAACTTCCGCTACTGGTGGCTGTCGTGATCCATTTTGCACGTGACGATACAGATAGACTTGAACCGCAAACGAGTTGGGAGTGTTTGCCCACCCTATTTGAAGGAGGCGAAGGCGGTGCGTTTGATCGCATTTTGCCAGCGAATTGACATAAGATGGACAGCATTTTCCCATGTGGAACAAACCGCGTTGTTGGCCTCGTGGCGGTGCTGGAATGCGATGGGGGCGCGCGCACGCGAGGAAAAAAAACAAAGATCACAACTATTGTGTGTAAACTGTGAGCGCTGTCAACACACGATCATGTTCTGTCAGTTTACGTTCTGTCATTCGTGGCGGTGCGGTGGGTTGCTGTTGTTGTTGCAGGGAGATGGCAGCAGGGCCGAATGGAATTGCCAATTGATGTTTGATGTCAAATTCAATTAAGCGGTGTTTAAACGGCTTTCAGCGTTCACTGAGGGGTGCATAATGGATGAATGTGGGTGTCATGCAGGAATGTGGGTGCCTTTTAGTTTTTATGATGATTGATTTGTGTCGAAATGATGAAATGTTTATTAGAACTTTCCAATTTGGGTTAGAGCCGACGATTGGCGTGCGGTGGTGTTTCAGTTAAAGTCAGGGGGGTCTTTTAATTTTGGGAAATTCATTTTTACATGCATGCGCGTATGTTGTGAAGGAAAAGTTGCTCTTTTTTACAAATATAAAAAAGGAGACAACGAACGGCAAAAAACCCTGCTGATGCTCATCGTTCCATTGTCGCAGCTGATGGGCGTTTGGGCAATTGACATGAAATTCGTGGGTTCACATCCTGGCAATGGCGGAAGAAAAATGCGTTTTCCAAAAGGAGAATTGACTCCTAGTATTCAAAATGTGCTGTGAAAATGTAAATCTGGCTGATTTTGAAAAGAAATGGCTGTCGGTTCGAACTGCAACTCAACTAAAAAATTACTTAAAATTCTAACAAAATGTTAGAAGCATGTGGCGCCTCCAACTGCCACTACAATAAATCTCCACTGCTAGCACAACTTTTTAAATCGAAAAAAAAATTCCCACTTCAACCGAAATTGAGCGCGCTGAAAAATCCACCAGAATGATTAATATAACGCCCCAACTGATTAAACCGTAAATCCTCTCAGATAATCATTCAGCTACTTTACATCTCAATCTCGTAAAAAAAACTGTTAAAAAAAAGGAAACATAATCAAAACAGAACCAAGATAAAGGAAAAAGATTGATCCTTTGTTCTACGGTAGCAGTTTAGTGCCAAATGCCAACAACCCTGTCCACATGCACCGTCCCAAGACGTTTTTCCAATGAAATATTATGCCCAGAGAGCAGTTGTTCGTCGGTCGGTGGTGTATAAATGGGAGGCGATATAAAGAGAAACAGTCGACAGCTCCTCCGACAGCTAATCAATAATTTCTCCACACGCAGTCGAACAAAAAGAAACGATGATTTCTCGAAGACGGCACCGCATAAGATGGATAGAACGAGAGAAAGCATAAAAGACAGAAAGTTCGAAGGACTACCAACACACACACTATAACTAATCATAGAAAGGGATTTCGAAACGCAGACGCCATAATTTCCAATAAAGAGCTTATGGCTCTTTTCGCTGCCGCTATGAATAGTTGAAACAATGGCAGAAAGTTTTTTTTTTTTTTAATTTTTTTCTTCTTCTTCACTTTTGCCGGGTGAATTTTTCATTTTGCGCAATGTATCTATATACAGCTACACTAACCCTCGCCTTGTTCTGCTACAAATTTCCATTAGTCCTCAGGTCCGCACCCTCCGTTTGGTGGTCTTCTTTTTTTGGTGTCCTTTATTTTTAAGACGAGACTAATTGATGACTTGCAGACAGAATTAATCGATGAATATGCACGTAATTGCGTTAATTCTTTGTGAAGGGCTTTGTTTAGACAGAGACTAAACCTATGCGTGTATCTGTGTGGATGATAATAATTCAATTTGGTGTGAAGAAGGGGAACGCCGAATGCATTAACACTTCGAATTGAGTCACGCGCATTTGTTGGTGGAGCCGGAAACTCTTTTAAAATGTTCATGTCGTCTTAATAATGACAAGGATTCGATGAACAGGCATAAAAGAACAAATTAACCGGTCAACCGATTTAAAAGCCGCTCCTTTATTTCGTTGTGCGGATTAAGCACATTATCCCATTAACATTAAGGTTAATGCTAAAGCGATCGCTAATTTGTGGCAAAACAAATGCGAACAAAACAGCGGGATATAAAGTGGGATTGACCACAAATATACTGTGAGTCAGAGGCCGTGAAATGTTTTTTTTTTGGCAGCTTACCCGGGCAGGGGGAAGAAGGATGACCGTATCCCATCACTTTGTTAAGGAAGTGCTTTGGGTAATTTTTGTGGGAAAGAAAAAGGCATAAAAGGTGAAATTTTCCCCATGAAGTTGCCAAATGTGACCTAAGAAATAGTGGATGGGCAGATTTTTTGCTGTCTTTATGTAGACTAATCAGTAAGAGAGCTTCTCACAGCACAAATAGAAGATGATTTTACGCTGTAACTTCTTGAGTGTTACTCTTTCTCTCTCTTTCCGCCTGATGAATGACGTGGGCAAGTCCGAAACGTTGCTGAATTACCAAAACCTTTGTTATTGACCTAAAGTCCGCAAAACGCAATACGTCGGAGATATCGGTGCAACGGCTTCAAACTGTGAAAAAGATATCATGAAAAATGTATGATGAACATGAGTATTGAGAAAGTACTGAGCCAGAGAGGTAATTTCGCACACTTTTTCTGTGCGCTGTGAATCGCACACTTACTTAAAAAATTACTCTGTAACCTTGGCAGCTTTTTAAACATATCAGGAGAGCAATGATTAGTTTTGTTTGGCAAATATTTTAAAAATTTGGTAAACGCACACAATAGTGTGCGCTATGAGCTATGATGCGCACACTTTACTTAGGTCTGGTTAGATAAGGCAAATGCGTTGGCGAGTCGGCAGAAGCCTTTACCCGTCACACTTTGAGCAATGTAGATCCATTGTTATTGTTCCGTAAATTAAATAAAATAAAACTAATAAAAAACTTTATGTTAAACACAAGTTAATTATTATTAAATTAAATTATTAGTCTTAGTTTATTTTATATCCGAAACAGTGATCGCTTTCGGGTTTATGACTCCCAGACTTTGGAAACCTATCAACATTTAAGGATTGTAAAGCCATACCGAGGCATTTACAAATCTAAGCAGGTCGTCATTTACGTCATTTACGGAACTGTCGGAAAGTTCTTTTAAGTCGTGGCAAAAATGTGTTCCATGGTTTTAATTTCTTTTGTGACAGAGTGCTGGACAGTGGCTAAGAAAGTTATTTCCGAATGAGAAACACTTGTGAAATCTCAAGTTAAACTGCAAAGTTTGCGTGAAACAGAATGAGTTGACCGTTCGCACTAAAATAGAAACTAAATGCTGCTCCTTGTACGGCCCTATGTTTTTTTTTTTAGAAATCCGCTCGGATTTTAATGAGATTTGGGTACAAATCCACATAAAAGTGGATAAATAAGTTTGTAGGTTCCATCTAAAAGTTAAATTTACACAGATGAATGGTTAAAAGAGCCATGCCTCATATCCTGAATTTTTTTTCTTCTTTAGATTGAATTTTTATGCAGACAGATAGCGCACACGGGTGTGCGCAAAAGTGTAACCGACATCCTAGCTCGTGTGTGCTAATGGCTTCATTCTCAGTTTGTATTCCTATGTAAAAAAAATTGCGCACACGGTTGTGCGCAATATTTAAAGCGGCCTCTAAGCTCATATGTGCAGATGGCTTTATCATCCAGCCTAAATGTGGTCTGTTGCCGAACTAACATATTTCTCAAGTTCGATGTACTACGTTTTCTCGCTCGCATTTAAGTGTGCGCTTTCGAAATTCCTATTTCCTAACTGTATTCTGTCAGATTTTTATGTTTTTTTCAAGTTTTTCTCTAGACTTGTCTGTAACATCTGACAATACCAAGTCTCTCTTCTGGTATTAAATTTCGTCCAAAGTGTAATCTACTAAAGCAGTTTAAAAACTCTTGTCCTTAAGCACTCCATCGACACAATTAAAACTTAATCATCTCCCTTCACTTACACCCCAATAGTATTATGTGTTCTTCTCATCCAATTAAGCGAAATTCCTCAAGTTGGCCATTACACGATGAAAATCCTCTATCGATGTCAGATAATTGCACAGCAGCTGAACCTTGGAATGCACCAATTACTATCCATAAACAGCTGCTGTTTATAACTATATAACTCGGCTCTGAAAAAAAGAAAGACAAGACCAACCTACATTAAGTCTTAATTTCTAGTTATTAATAAAAGAATGCGCGAAGCATATTTTTTAATTAGAACGCAGCATTTATGTGTATCTCTTCGGTGTTTGTTCATTTCATTCACGTTCTGGAGCTGAAATCTCAGAAAAAAATCACTTCAACGAATTAATTAAGTGTTCCAGTGCAGGAGAGGCATTCTTTTTTATATTTGTAATTGAATTTTCTATATATTCTCTGTAAAATTGTATTTTAACTCTTTTTCTTTTTTTTTCTAATTTACAGTCCCACTGGTGCAACGCTACGTACACAGGTGCAAATAAAGGATTACTTATTGTCACCGGGCACCTGTAAATGTGGTCTTCCATGTCCACTTCGGCCGGAGTTCTTTTTCGATTTTAATTCTCAGGTGAGTTTGGTTTTTTATTTTTATACACTTACGTGTCGATGATGTCGATATCTCTGTCAAATTTAATTAAAAAAAAGGAACGGAGCGAACTCATTTGCAAACTACGTTTTTTTTTTCCACTTTAATTGTCAAACGAAATTATGTTGAGGAAAATCCTGATGCAGTAAAAAAGAAAGAAAGAAAGAAGAAGTGAATACGAGTATCAAGGGCAAACCAGAAGCACACAGAGCTAGTGGGCCACTTCAGACGAAGATGCATCGTGACAGATTTCCATTCGACCAGCGTGTATGTACTAATTGCACTGCTGTCAATTAAAATGTAAAACTTAATTATCCCTTTGGACCAACAGCCGTGTGTGGAGTTGACCGAGAAGATGTGTGTTTGCACGAACGCAGCATCGCAGCTAGGACATTCTCATATATACGGTTGGAGATAATTACATTGTGCTTGCTAGTAGGTAGGATTTGGTTGGTTGTCTTTGCGCGAATATACAGTGATTTTAAGGTGAAACTGTCTTGGGGACATGAGGGGATATAGTTTGAAGTATTTTTTTTTATCAGAGTATAATGAAATGGCTAAACTCTGTTTATAAATAACTAGCAATTTTTTCTAGTTACTCGTTTTATGTTGACATATCACTGGAGACGGTTTAGGAAAAAAATCGACAAAAAATACCTCTTTAATAATTTTAATTTAACCACAAGCGTGCAAAGTTTTAAACAAATCAAGTCGCAAAATTTTCAAAGTCATTATTTATTATTAAAATTTATTATTAAAATTGCACATTAATGTCCAAAAGAACATTTTTAAATTTTAAAATGGTACCCCTCAAAAGGGGGCAGAGGGGTCAATTTGAAAAGTACGAAAACGCTTTTGTAATTTTTCATTGCTCAGGCATCCAGCGGAACCTTGTACCTTGTGCTACCAGTTATGTTTTTATTTTTTAACTGCCTGGCTGTTGTTGAGGAAGCCCTTACCACAAGCTTCCAAATATGAAGTGTCTCTTTTTTTGTGTGCTTCTTAAATTGCATAGAACTACTTAACCTTCCTTAATATATGTTCATAACCAACTAGGATTCAAAATTTGATACCTCATGAACCCCATGAAACTCCACAGAAGTGGTAGAAGCTTAGTAATTTTTCACTTATGCATTCTGGTTTTGATGATGCTGCTTTAAAGCTATGACAAAATTGATTCTAAAGGGTTTTTCAATAAGAGCGCTACAAAAGTTTTTTTTAAATAAAACAAAAACGGTTTTGGATATCAATGAAATTCTTTATTCCTGTGAAAGTACGTTCGATGCCATTATGTATGGAACTCGATTTCTTTTGCATGGCCACCACGGGCACGCTTGCCCGTCCAGACGCTGAACCCAATTTTCGACGGTTTTCAAGCATAAATCGGCCGATACTGCTGCAATTTCACGTTCGATATTCGTACGAAGTTCATCAATCGTCGCTGGCTTGTTGGCATAGACCATAGACTTGACGTAGCCCCACAGAAAATAGTCTAACGGCGTCAAATCGCACGACCGAGGCGGCCAAGCGACTGGACCACTTCGTGAGATAACACGTTCTCCAAACTTGGTTTCCAATAAATTGATTGTGACATTCGCTGTGTGGCTTGTGGCGCCGTCCTGTTGGAACCACATGTCTTCCAAGTCCACATCATCCAATTGGGGCCAAATATATTCGGTTATCATTGAACGGTAGCGATTCCCCTTCACAGTAATGTGCCGGGCTTGATCATCACGGAAGAAGTACGGCCCAATGACGCCGCCGGCCCATAAACCACACCAAACCGTAATTTTTCGGGACGCAAAGATGACTCATGGAGTACGTGTGAATTGCTGCCTGACCAATACCGCATATTTTGTTTACAACGACGTCACAGAGATGCCCAACGCTTGAGAACGACGTGTGAGAGACACATTTGGACTTTCTTTAACTGAAACATCAGCGGCAGCAATATTCTCGACACTACGGGCACTTCTTTGTCTCACTGGCCTTTGTACTGTGCCTGTGGATTCAAATTTGTCCACTAGACGCTCAATTGTTGATCTGCTACTTTTGTAGCGTCCCTGTTGAATAACCCTTTATTTGGGCTCTGCAAAGGCGTTTTTGCACTCTTTAAATTGTTAATTTGTACCAATTGACTAGACCTTAATCTATTTATGCGAGTGGGTCTGTTGTCTTACCCATTGCTTATTTATGGATATTCACTTGATGCCTTTTTGTTGGTTCTCTCTTGCTATACAGCCTGTACAAAGTATAAATATCAAGTTTTTATAAAAGTTGGTCCGCCGAACGCGGGCAGTGGAAGACCTATTTGGAGTCTTAACTTCCCAATATTCGCGATTTGTGTTTATCTGAAATAAAATATGAAAAGAACTTACAACACGGCTTAACTGTCAAATGAGATGTCATACTAAGTTAGATTTTTGACATGTGTGGACAGTGGTAACCAAAATGTGCTTTCAAAATCAGTCGCCTCTTTTCGGGAGCAGTTTAATGAGGCCCCTTTTATCTCAAGATTTTTTATAGAGATTATCCAGATGAGATTTCAACAAGATGGCGCTATATGTCATAAATATACTACTTAGGTGGCGCTACAGTTCGGGGTGAAGGGTCAACCAGGGACTTTTAGCCTTAAATATAGTGAGTTCCAAATGTTTGTTGTCCAGAACTTTATTTCGACAAATGGACCTGTACTTGTTTGTTTTACACCTTTGGAATATTTTCTGTGCGTAAATTTGTGAAGTCAGAGCCCAACGTTGTTTGAGTTATTTGTGGTATAATCCCAGCAAAACTGAAAAAAAGTGACCAAAAATTTCGATCGTTTCTAATTAATTTTTACAATGCAAGTTCTGATGATTTTAAAAATACAAGTTCACCAAAAACCTGTCGACTACAAACACCATGATGCGATGACATCAATTGATAAACAAATAACACAACTCCTCACCATTTCCTTTCTTCGCCACCTCACTGTGTACCTATAGCCATACAATTTTTTGATCTACTGACGATATCTCAACTTGATTTGTGTGTCGCTACTCGTTACGAATGCGATACTTCAATCTACAGATTAGTTGCAAAAACTAAATGAATTATATATCCACGCTGCTGCGACCAAGGACTATTGGCATGACACGCAGTCCGCACTTGCTGCGGGAAAATTTGATTCAAATGAATCGACTGTCTGAGATAAGGTTCTTCTTGTTTGCAAAAACCACGCTCCCACAGCGAAAGAGCAATCACTCAATGGCCGCATAAAAACGTAAAAGAGAATTTATTTAATTTCTTCTCGAAACTGGTCCAGCATCCTGTAAAGGGGGGCCCCGTCTATAATAGCTATAGAGCGCAGGAAATCATCCTTCAGTTTCATCGTCTTAGTCGGTGCATAGTTTGTAAGATTTGTGCTTGTGCACTTTGCATCCAGCTTTGATGTTATGGCGAATGGCAAGAATGGAGGCTATCTATCCACGCTCCATACCTTAACGACGACATTAAGACCCTTATTCAATTGTGTGTACACACATGACCTATGCGGCTTCGCTTTCTCTCTCGCTCCGGTGCTCTGGTGCTGTCGGACGCAAGTGGTAGAAACACAAATCCCTCATTGCTGTTCATGTAATACTTGGAATTTCTCGTTACCGGCTGAAACAAGAAGTCGAACAAGGTTGTCGGACATGGGATTCCATCAGATTAAAGGTTGTTAATACTGTCGCCAATTTAGTCGATCTACTGCTCTGTCTCGCTGTCTATAATACTTGTATATACTGTAAACATATTTGTGTACAAGAGGGGTGTGAATATGTTTCCCTTTGAATTGCAGTCGAACGAACAAATGAGAGAGGCCAATAAAGCAGGTGTAGTTTGTTTTGATAAATTGCTAATCCGATGGATTTTCCTCTTCTTTTCTTCTGTGGAATGCCTTTTGCATGCAGTCCTTGTTGAGGTTTGTTTTATGAGTGCTGTCATGGAAGTTGTCGTTGTCGTTGTAACCCACGGGTTCTTTTTGAAAATGTGTATCTGGTTGGATGGTGCTAATTATCGCTAATTACCTTACCGCACTATGACCAAAAGGGATGTGCAGTAAATTGAGTCTGATTTAATTGCACACAAGTTTTTGGGTACGTACATTGGCCAACTTTTGTAGTTAGGCAACTTGAGTTTGTAATAGTTTGCAGATTGTCTATGAAGAGAGGGAAAGGAGTAGGGAAACTTGTAAGACGGCTGGAGAACTTGTTGATTTTGAATGATTTTATTTGGTAGAAGGTGCGTTGGAGATGTACTTTTGAAGAGTTACAAAGTCTTTAACTTTAGCAGTAAGTGGGCGCTCTGTAGCTTTTAGTTTCGAAAATCCCCAAAGACTGTCTTAAAAAAATTCTACTGGGCCATTTTTAAATTGCATGAAGTTTAGCTTGAAAGACACTGCGGAATTTAAATGCATTGGCTTGGAATGTTCGAATCTTTCCAAATATCTTGTTATGAATTTTGTAAGGATCATGCTTTTCTGCAGTGGACCACTGGATTGAACCTCGTGCCGCAGAAATAAGTTTTTGTAATACTGTCAGTTGCCGCGCAGCTCATGTCGAGTTAAAGAATGTCAAAAAGGAGTCGTGGAATCCAGACAAATCATCTCTACTATATTCGTAGAAGTCTAGCTTTTTTAGGCTTTTGAAAAGCGTCCAACTAAAGCCTCTACGGAAGCTGTAGGACGGTTGCGAATGGTACTAAAAAGTCGTAAGTTTTTTTTTGTTTGCTCCACTATGCCACAGCTGAATAACTGATGATTGGTCTTACCATCACTGTAAGTATATATCCAATGTGGACCTTAAAGTTATACCCCACGTCTTGTATGGAGAGTCTTAAAAATCTTTTGCTTGTAAAAGGAACTAGAACTGCTGTAAATGTAGCTGTTTTTTCAGTTGAAATCATTGGGCACAAGCCGTCTTAATCTAAAGCTCTTTTTTGTACTTTTAAAAGGTATCTAGCTTTTCGACTCTTTCACTTACTAAGGTGATGATACAGTCCATTGTGAACTTAATCATTAACCAATATATTTCACACTCAATCTGATATTAAACTATGTAACTTTCATGTGTGGTTAAGTAAGGTTAACCACGCGATGATTACTCTCATAAAGGGTTTTCCAATGAGAGGTGAATAGCCCGCTATTTCGGTAGCTGTCACTTTTGAAGATGTTATTTTTTGACATTTGACAAGTAGAAACTACGCCATTACTAAAAATGATACACGCTTCAACAACGCATTGAAATTATAAAAATTCACTACAAAAATGGTGAAAATTTTGCAGTCACAGTTCGCAAAACTAAAGCAAAAATTCATCTTGACTGATGAGGCTCATTTCCACCTCGGTGGCTACGTCAACAAGCAAAATTGTCGCATCTGGGGCTCAGAAAATCCAAGAGTTGAGGAGTCGCCATTGATCTTTTACGGGAAAAGTCTCCGGACCGTGTTATCTCTCGAAGAGGTGATCACAATTGGCCACCGAGATCTTGTGATTTAACACCTTGCGACTCCTTCTTTTAGGGCGACGTGAAAGATAAGGTCTACGCCAACAGCCCAGTGTCGATTCAAGACCTCAAAGATGGAATTCGTGAGTCTATCGAGGACATAGGGCAGCCACTTTGCGATTTTATTATGGAAAATTTCATGAAAAGGATATGGTCCTGTAAGCGTGGTCGTGGTGGCCATTTGGCTGATGTTGTTTTTCATTATTAACGGCATACCTTCCTCTTTATTATGAAAGAAATACCCGATCATTTATCTCAAAAAATTACATTTTTCTTTGAATACCAAAATAACACCTCTTATTGGAAAACCCTTTACAATACCAGGTCAAGCGCTTCTAAGAACTTTTAAATCGACCTACCGGATAATGCCTTAAGCTAGAAAATCATAAGTTACCAACTGTTGGTTGTATTTACATGAAACTTTGTACAGTAATAAAAAAAAAAACAATTTGAAGGACGTTGGACTATTTTTCAAAATGACCCCCCTTTTTGAGGGGTAAAATATTAAAACTGTATACTTTTCCTAAGAGCTATAACTTTCAAGCTGCTGGGATGTGTAATATCATGCTTTTACTGGAATTATAAAATAATTGGACACTTGTTTAAGGATATTTTGATTTTTGCCTCATGGGTCTTTTTTAGGGGGCAACCAAAGGGGGCATAGGCATGGGTATGGGAAGAAATTAATGTGTTTGGTTGAATTAACAGGTATCTAGCTTAATCTTTCTTAAACTCCAATTCTTATGGGGTGCAACGCCACATATATTTTTTAGGGGTCATTTTAAAAGTTTTGAGACTTAAACGATTTAAAATTTTACATTTTGGTGGAAAAGTAAATATTATTTCAGAGGTATTTTGGGGTTTTTGAAAAGTAGCCTGCACGTAATTACCTCCAGAGATTTGAAATCGGTTTTTGGGGGGTTACGATTAAAGCGAAGCAACGTGAGCGAAGTTTCATGCGCTAAAAGTCTTCAGTGTGCGCAGTGGCTTAGTGGTTAGTCTGTTGGTCTACTAAGCGAGGGGTCTCTGGTTCGATCCCATATAAACCTTTTGCGAACGTCTGACAAACATCTGAGAGCATAACTGTCATGAAAGAGCTTCTTTATTAGCCATTTGGACTCGGCATAAAATTGTAGATCGCTTCCATTCATCTCAAGCATGAAAACATGAAAAACAAATGGCTATTTTTTTTTTGTTTATTTTTAAAGTCTTTAACTGACATTTTGAAGATTAAATATTAACATTGAAAAGAACTTAAAAGTCTGCCATTTGCTCCACAAGTCAAGACTCAAACCACACTATACACATTTCAAACCTGCTACCCACTGGTTCAAGGTGATAACTCAATCGCATCCGCCAGCCATTAAAACTGCCTAATGAATATAGGTATATCTACGTTCGATCTCCTCGCATACCAACGGGCCATAAAATGTATCTCCGGCAACAATAAACAAAATGAAGAAAAACAAAATGATCTACAACCGTCACACATCACTAAACAAAAACCTTTTCCCAACGATCAGCAATTTATTCCACTAAAATGTGGTAAAAAAAAAAATCACTTCCAAACGACACAATAAAATCGTGCACTTATCACGATCACTTCACCCACTAATAACCCGACAAAACGTAAACGTGGTCGCGGCCAATTGTCTGTTGCCCGTACAACTATGTGCGCATAAATTACTTTAAAAAATTATTTCATTGTTCGGAGTTCTGTCAGTGCGCGCGCCTGTCACTCCCCTTCTTGTGTACAGGTACACTTTGCGGATCAGAGAGAGGGAGAAGGAGAGAAAAACGAACTCCACATTGTTGTGTGATTACAAAAACTTCGTGACAGCAATTCCTAATGACCGAAATCATTAACATTGCCACACACAGAAATGCGAGAAAATTAAAATGACAGTCTAACCGAGCTGAAAAATGTAGATTTTTACAAAAAGCAATGCAATAGTAAAATTGAGAAAACAGAAAACCAGCCACTAATAGTTGGCACATTAGACTAGAGCGTGTGCTTTTCAGCTGAATAATGCATGTATCTGCGCATCTGCTGCCAGTGGATGTGATTTTATTTTTATTTTCATTTTGTTTACAACTTTGGCACCTTTTTGTCGCTTCCGATGGGGGACCGGAGACCGCTCTTGAATGGAATCCATTCAGAGCGTTATTGATCGGGCTCAGCCTCAGACATTGGTGCGTCTTTTTTGTTTTATTGATGTTTTATAATTAGTTTTATTATGTGTTGTCGTGGTTGTTTATTGGGCCATGGGAAGCCTACTCCATTGTGTTTGTTTACACGTGATGGGTGGAGGTTTGTGTCTCCGCATCTGTGGCATCTTTTGTTCGAGGAGAGATATACCTTCGTATGACCCAGTTCTTATTTGGTAGACTAAGTGGAATGTTTAATGTTGTCGCAGCGATAAGATAAAACTAATTTTTGTTTTGGGAAAGCATATAACACGATTTGAATGGCATATTTGAATCTAAATTGGGTATTTAACATTTCGGGGGATAAGCTTTTAGTGACATTTACACCTTGGCGTTGTGACTTGAATACGAAGAGGGGCATAAGTGTTGAGGTTTTTATTTTTTTTATAACCATAAACAAAGCAACGAGTTGGAAGCATAACATTTCCAAGTGGGTCATTGGTTATTACATATTTGTGTTTAGGATGAGTCATAAACAAAAGCACAACTGGTTTGGAAAAAGTGAAATGCTGACTGATTTTTTAAGTTATTCTTGAAAATGTTAAGCACGTGACCATCAAAGTTGGAAGGTGTGTCGCTGATGTGAGCAAAAGAAGGCATTTCAGTAGTTGATTTTCTAGCTGTCAAATTCTATGTGAAGTGATTTCTTCAGCATAATGCATTTGAAGTTGTTCATTTCATCATACAATCCTTTTTCTTCCTGGTTCATTAAAAGCAAGTTGAATCTAGTGGCCCCTTGATATAAGGAGCCTTCAGAAGAGCTAAAAATATTCAATTATCATTGTTCCACGCGGGACTAACATATATGCGACTGTTGTCTGCTGTTTTGTGGAACACAGAGTAACTAATAATTCAATTGGAAGTAGTTCTATTAAAAGACAAGTGCAATGGGCAATTTTTTCTACTCTGGAATATTTTCCTCAACAAACTCCTCATGGCCATTGCTTACGAAGACGAAGTGAGACGTCGCTATGTGTATGCCAGCGAAATACCCTACGACCTTTGCCGTCGTCTTACATAATATAAACGTTTAACATTTAGCTTGACACAATGCTGCGCTCTTTGATTGACGTTTTGCAAGAAAATGCAATTTAGGCTTCTCTTAAATAATTCTAGCCGAACTTGTCATGTAATCAATTTGAACTCTTGAAAAAGGGCTTTCGGTACGTCATGGGGTATAGATTGTTAGGTTAATAGGTAGATGTTTAGGATTTTAAAAACCCAGGCAACCATTGCGCCATTTTGTAACCAGAACTCATTTGACCTGCTTGTTCAAGCTTGCTGAATGGAGTGAAGTGAAATTCAGGAAGTTCGTTGGTTCCTTAATACTTCTTTTAAGACTTATCCTTAAGGGAGTCAAAGAACGCTGTCTGGTCCTAACTAGCTCCGAATTGCCACATATATATCAAATTATAGTTTATTTTGAAGTTGCATCATTTCAACTACGACCGCGCCTATTATGCGGGGGGTACCCAGTTGCATGGCTATCTCTCTTATTCTGACAATATCTTTTCGAATGTCCTTCGAGATATGACACAGATGGTCAACCTTCACTATAGAAATTCTGACTAGGCGTTTGCATTGAGCTTGTCTGTAAATGAAAATACAACGGCTGAGATGGCTGGGACACGTGGAGCGTATGGACAACAACGCACCAGCCCGACGAGTCTTCGAATCCACCCCTGAGGGACAGCGAAGCAGAGGAAGACCCCACTTAAGGTGGCACGCACAAATAGAGAACGATCTAATCCAACTTGGTGTGCGTAACTGGAGGCAGCTGGCGAGGGACCGAGCTGGCTGGAGGGGCTTGTTAGTTGAGGCCGTGGTCCACCCCGGACTGTAAGCGCCACCAAAAGTAAGTAAGTAAGTCTGTCAATGAGCTCCTAAAACCTTTAGTTCAGTTCAGAATAGATGTTTGGGTGACCAGGAGAGGTAGTATTGAACAATGATTCTTTTTGTGGGCTTTTACTTAAATTTTTCAAGAAGTTTTCTCGGGACAGTTTTACTTTCGATTCGACATGATATGATGACTATTTTTTTTTCGGTTGAGAACCCTCGCTGATTTAGCCAGTATCGCTTAGCCACTGAGCATTTTGATATATATTTTTTTTTTTATTTTAACAAAAAAGAGGAAGAGAACAAACTTAGATTGTATTCACAAAAAAAAATGTAAGAATTGATTGGGAAACCAGAAGAATTTAAAACTTCGTCCCAATTGCACTAGGACAACCCGCTGCAGACGTTCTCAAGAATAAAAGAAATTACACCGAGCAGCAGCTGGTCATTTCTGGTTGATCCCAACGGTACTAAGAGAATGGAACCAATGAAGAAAAAATTAGAGGCAACACCGCAAGTTTAATTTTTAATTTTTGCGCGGGTAAATTTAAAGCTTTAAATATAGTAAATAACTTGTCAAGTTTAAAATCCTTTTGTATTCTTGCCAATAATAAAATTTCTTCCTTTATTTGTAGTTTTTTCAGAATTGTTCTACTTTAAATATTTAGTAGATATTAAACCTTTATGAAAAGGAACTTGGCGTACTTTTCACGGCTGACTTGTTAGATAGACGTTTTTATATAGAGATTTATGCATTTATGTTTCTAATCTGATCTCACTCCTTTTTGCAAAGATTTTAACATTTGTCATGTCAAAATCTCGAAAGATACTGAAAGATGAAAGTGTGGATTTTAAAATTAATTAAGTGCACATCATTGAGGTTGATCTGGATACCACGCCTCTTTATAGGGGAACCTCGATTTTTCGATCTTTTCCTTTGCTTGCACCACAAGACCTACCATTGTGCAAAATTACAAAATTGTACGATGTCAGTTTGGCATCTGTCGTCAGACGGCTGCGGTTTTTTTGATTTTTGAAGCCTTATATCTCAGGAACTACTAATGCTAAAAAGTTGAAATTTGGCGAGGCGCCTGTGCTGATCAGCTAAGCAAATATCCCGAATTTAAAGTTTCTTACTTCATTCCTAGTAAAGGGGGGTCGAAAATCGCCTAAGTTTGTTCTTCTAAAAAGGGTATAGTACTAAAACTTGTCTGAGCACTACCGTGCCCTTTGAAATTCGTAGAAATTTAAAATATCCACAGTTTAAGAAGGGGGAGAACTTACTTACTTAAGGTGGCGCTACTGTGCGGGATGAACCTGAGCCTCGACCAGCAAGCGTCTCTAGCTGGAGCTGTCTTCAGTTTCGCACGCTAGGTTGGCTAAGGTCCCCTTCCACCTTCGTGCGCCAACTGAGTCGCGGTCTTCCTCTACTGAGCCGTCCCTTAGGTATGGATTCTAAGATTTTCCGGGACGGAGCATTTGTGCCCATTCGTTCTACCTCACCCAGCCACCTCAGTCGATGGGACTTGACTCTTCTGAATAGGTCGATGTCGCCGTAAAGTTCGTCGTTGGGTCTCCTCCTCCATTCGCCGTCTATGCAGACGGGACCAAAAATTACTCGTGGCATTTTCCTTAACCTGTCATTATTAATTTCAGCTTCGGATTCTCTCCCGTCCCGACTGCACTTTTAGTAAGAATTTTGTCTGTACTGCACAGTTCTTAATTCGTGGAAGTAATTATCGTATTTGCAATTGAAGCAGCAGATTAAAAAGAAATCGCAGGAACGCGGCTTTAGTATTCTCGGGAGAAGTTCCGGGAAAACGTCTAGTGTTTTACAAATATTCACTTTAAAACAAAATTTTCTTATTTCAACTTTACGAACTCGTATATGAGCTTTAAGTACTGAAAGGTGTTAGTTCGCTTCCTTTCACATCAAACACGTCCATTACTCACACTGAGATTACAAGCAATATCCCATTGTAATTCGAACGTTTACACGTCTCCATTGTTAACCCCTTTTTCATTAACACAACTCGATCTCTAATGGAATAACCTCTCCCCCATGCCAACCTCTCGCGCCATTTTAAGTAATCCATTTTAAATTGAAAACAAATACCGACAAATGGAAATAATAATAACGAAAGACCTTTATGACAATTATAAATTAGAAAGCTCCTCCGCCATCACACAAAACGACTCTTTGTATATGTTTGCTGCAGAAAACCGTCGACAAATTCAATTTACTGCGCGGCAACATTCCAACGATGACGGTACGACTTGGCTTTGTAGGGATGTCACAGTATAGTGGGGCCCCCATCGGTCCCAATATCTACAACATAGTTAACAATCTTCCCGTTCGCGCACCCGTGCTACAACAATGGCAAATCCCGTATTTCCTAATTGCATTAGAATGTATCTGTAAGACAAAACGATTTCCTTTCACTCCAAGCCACCACTACTGTGAGGAGTCGCTCGGTGACGGGCGAATTGATGAGGCCATCGCAAAGCAGGAGTCGTCGTCGTCGTCGTCGTCGTTGTCGTCGTTGTCGTTGTCGTACTCACCGCCGAATTGGCACCCATTTGGGAGGAGGTTAAACCGATGCCATTGTGTATAGATTCGAAAGTTTTCTTCCCATTGCTGCTGTTCATGGCAAATCTCATTAATTTATACAAATACATGGGGCAGGAGTGTATGGGAGCACCTCTCCCACATCCGTGTGAAGGAAGTGGGTTGCTGGTCGATTCGACACTCATCGGTGGAATGGAATGCAATTTTGTAATCCAGCCGCTCGATTTGAGGGTACACAACACACACACAAGGTGTTTCTATGGCACGACAAAGCTGACGTGTTAAATACGAATTAACAAATTAAATCTCTTAGGCGGGCGGGCGGGCACGAGGTTGGTTGGCAACATAGGAAGACGTGTGTTTCGCAGACTATACGGAAACAGGATTATATTTTACTTTCCAATTGAGAGAGTTTGCACAGTATAAACTGTGGTCGGCCTCCGGATGGCTACTTTTTCACGGACCATTTCAGAGGGAAAATCTAAAATAGAATAAATTGTGTCTCCTGAGGGCGGGTGGGGGCGGTGGCGATGGTATGGGAGAAGGGACACTTATCGGCAACCACTTGGGTTCATTCTAATAAATGTATTTGGTCACTTTTATATTCAATGTACCGAAAATGTTAACCTCCCATAGAGGGGAGGCCGCACGTTACAGCAGTTTTTACTGCCCGTGGTTGGAGAAAGGTTATATCTATATGCGGTTCGATGGAAAACGGCCCATAGTGGTATTCAATTTAATGGCAGCCATTTTGTCTGGCCGAAGAGTTTTACTGGGCCATAAATTCGAGGATCATCGAATTCTATTAAATTTCTGATTGGGTTCGGGTTTTTTTTTTTCCGACTGCATGGCCAGATACACTGCTTGGATTAAAGCAAAGCAAAAGGAGGAATTCTTTAATTAATTTGTTTGTCACAGTTTGAGGCATCAATGGACCATTAGGATGGTTGTATGCCTTCTTTAAATACTTACCTATATTCGGAACGTTGTTGAATTATCTGTCAGATATTAGGGACATTACGGACAAGGTTTTGATAGGCAGTAATATTTTTGGTAGGAGCATTATAATCGAGATTTTTCCGCTAAGAAAAGGAAGCCTTAGAAAACATGGGCTAAGACTTTTAAGACACAGAAGCTTTTTTCTTACCTTACAGAAAATTAAATGAATGGTACTAAAAAATTGTTTGTTTGAAGTAAGCGGCTTACCTGATAGCCTCCATAAATTGTTCCATTAAAAAAAAATGTGCACGACTGGATCGCACGAAACTTTCTCGGTCATAACATCAGTTGGTTGGTTGGTTAATTATTATTTTATTATTGTTCATAGATTTAAACAAGATTTTTGAGGTTTGTGATGCAGGTAGGTGGATATGACTCAAAGTAGGGTTTGCGATATACCGATATCTTGACATAGATTTATTATTTAAGAATTCAGATATTTGTTTTTGAATTTGCACGTTAATGGGCATGTCTGGAAATGTATATGTAGAATATGAATATATTTATATTCCGTTGTCGACCTTACTCTGTCGAATTTTCTTTATTTATTAATTTTGTATATCTATCATAATTATACAATTGAACTACCTACTATGTATTCATATCAAAACTTAAGTAGGTATACTACAGTATAATACACTACAGTATAAATCCTAATTGGTATTTTATTGGTATTTAAAGTAGGAAATATTTGCTAAAGCTTTATTTGCACTAGTACGGAGTCTTATTAAGAATACTTATGTTATCATAAATAAGCATTTAAGTCAAAATCTTAAGAGCTGATTTTGGAAAAATAATGCGTACAAAATAGTAACAAATATTGCAATGTTAATTAAAATTATGCTTGCTCAACAATTTAGCTAAAACTGAGTAAAGGGTATTGTTTAAGATTTTAGTGGCTATTAATAGATTTTTAAAGTTTTATCCAAATCGAAAATCGCGTTTTCGAGATGTGACCAGTTTTCAAAATCAGCGTTTACGATGATTCGAATGTAAAATAAAGAACGCAATAATGTTGAAAACGTCAATTTTACTCCAAGATTTTGGTCAAAATCATTTTAGCCGTTTTCATGTAGGCCAACCAAAGAAAACCAAGTTCTCAAAATATGACTTTTTTCAAAAATTTAGAGAAAAACTGAGTTTGCTATCGTGTTAGGAATGGCCATATTACCTTAAAAATTATTTTTTTGGTAGAATCGTATTGAACGTTTTTGAGATATGTCCAATTTTTAGAATTACCATTATTCAATTTTTTATGCAGCCATGTTAACCTCACCTATATCAGTCCAAATATCAATTTTGGTTGAAATCGTTAGAGCCGTTTTCGAAATATCAAAATACCGTTATATGAGAAGTACCGTTAATAATGGAGCTAACGTGCAGAAAAAAAAGTGGCCCTGAACTGTAAGCCCAAAAACTCGAAATCCGAAGTTTGAAAGAAATCCGTCCAGGCGTTTGCGCTGTGGACCTCAGGAACGGACGGACAGACGGACAGAATTGCGAGACCCACTTTTTTGAGTTCCTCTATCATCGTAATGTCAGTTTTGATTCAAATCTCGAGTTCAATTGTTTATACGAATACAATACCTTTCTCTTACTATACGTATACGAGAAAGTTAAAAATAATAGGTATGTGGGTCGTTAGAGATCGAAAGAGCTCAAAAAGTGTTCTGTTTACACCATAGGCGTGCTTTGACGAACTGAAAGTTCTATATACAACAGAGCTTTAAAAACTCCTGAGATTGATGCTCAATTTAAGACGTTTTAGGAAAAGGTGATTTCTAATCAGTTCGTTAATAGGTGGTTCCCAGAGGTGGGTGCAATGGACATAATCTATAGCTTTTGGTAAAACTGTGGCAACTGTCTCTAGAGTATTCATCTACCTTCCTATGTGTCAAGTACTTGTGCCTATTAAAATTGTCCCCTTTTTCTATAATAAGTGAGGGTGGACGAGTGAGATGTGAAATCAAAAGTCGAAAAAGTTCAATAGACGTTTTCCAAATTATTCCCGAATTATTTCGAGTGACTTAAATACTTAACTTTTCTGCATCGCGTGGATCACAGCAAAATCAGACGGAGGCGGAAGCAAAAAATTACGAGCGAAGCTGTGGGTCTCTTCATATAAGAAAATTACTCCTTTGTTTGTATGTGGACTCGTCACTGCATCACGCTTAAACTTTAAACCCATTCTAAATGGATTTTCAGGCCTAACATGGGCCTTAGTGATGCAACATTTAGTTTTTATTTTACAACAATTGCCCAACAACTTATTCAGAAGATATGAGAATTTATACATCACTGTCCAAAATGGAGATTCCTTTCTTGGACCGAAACTTTGTTTCGAAAAGGCGTTTGCCTTGTAGAGTTGTCTGTGAAGCAAGTGAAGGGGGGTATCTGTATTCGAGGGATTATGTAATAATAATCCGCATGCCGTTGATGTGGTCCACGGAGTAAGGTCCAGATCATCAGCTTGCTTTTAAGGCTTGGAGTGTATCTTCCAGGTGATCAGTATCATGTTTCCTGCCTTGATTATAGCAGCTTAGACGCAATCCTCCAGTTCAACACTGGTAAGTCTCATCATCTACTCTTTAGTAAAACTCAAGGCTTTAAAAATGAACAGATTAACCAATTTTTAAAAATAAAGTGTGATGGCGAATGTTAATTTGCTTTACAAAATTGACATAATATATACAAAAACAGTATGACATTTAATGCAAAATTTCGATAACATTTCACATTTGACTTATAGAGGTCTGAATAAAAACATTGAAGGCGTTTACATCTAAAGGGCCAGTTATAGCGACACGAAAAATGCAACCGAAAAAAATTTCTTTTGCTTTTTTTAACCGCTTAAACTTAATTGTTGAACTCAATCTTGGTCTTAAAATGTTGCTTATTAATTTAAAGTTAGTTTCGATTATAAAGAACATTTATTAATTTTTCTGTACGTTAAATTGTTTCCGTTCAAAAAAATAAATGAATTCTTTTTCTAGAAAAATGGATAATGGATAATCTACTTACTTTTTTTTTGATAAACTAACTTTACAATTCAGTCGATTTTACAGTGTATTGCCCATTTTAGATGGGCACATTCCGCCTTCATAAGAACCCTTAAAAAACCCCTACAATGTGTTTTGTGTGCGGTTATCGTATCACATTATTTGGCTTTCTTGCCAGGATATGACCCAAAGGTATCCGTATCATCCGCCTTATGTTGTTGACTGAAAACCAGCTAAAAAAAAGAAGAACCATCCCCAACACCTTATCCTTCCTAAGAAATCCTTATTCCCATCACACGTTAATCATGTCCCGTGCTCATTGAGGCATCAACTTTATTTTATCTCTTTTCCAAATAACTAAACAGGCGAATGCCCTTTCACTCTATAACGAATAAGAATTCCATATGATATGTTAAAAGTGAAACCCTTGGCAAAAAAAAACACAAAATATATAAGCAGATAACATGTGCGGTCTTTCGTGAAAGGCTGCTCAATTCTTCATCGATTTTCTCACCAGCCTCAACAGGACGAAGGCTTTTTTTATTTTGCGTAACCAAGCCTCTGCCTATTAAATGCAGCGCCACATAAACCAGTCAGAAGTTGTTTGGTTTTGTTTTTACCTCTTTCAAAGGTCAAAAGTCTTGTGGCTTCATATTACAAGATGTAAATTTATCCGTTGCTGCACGCAAAGAGATTTTCGCATTCCTTTTCTGTATGTATGTGGATTTTTTTTTTCTGCTTTTTCTACATGTCCCTATCGTACTTGTTATTCCTCTTTATCCGCTGGCTTGTCAATCACTTTGTAAACGACTGTCATCGTAAATATTCTCAAAAAGAAAAAAACCATGTTCCTCTGCTCTTATGCACATGTAAAAGAAGAAACAAAATTGGCGAAACCAAGTACTAAGCAAACACTAGAGAAAACTCATTGTGAAGCCCTCCGCCGCAGAGGGCGAGAGACTGATCGGATGAATGGATGGACGTCAGTTGGTGGACCGGTAAGTTACGACCGACCGGTTTGGACATTGGCTAATTTCCTCATTGCCCATATCGAATTCACCAGCGAAAACAAACCAAAATCCAACAACAACAGCGCAACAGAGTTAGGTCCGTCCCTCTCTCCCTTTTTTTCTTTCAGTGTAATTGGCGGGCTTATTTGCAAAGCGAGGCAATTCCGTCCGCCGCTGGACCACTGTGGACCAGGCCAAGCACACCACAAATATGCGTTAAATATTTGTTTTGACGTTTATTGCGTAATGTTTTAAAATGTTTACCTGTTGGCATGAGTTATTTGTCATTGTTGTTTTAGGATTTGGCTACACGTATATAGAGGAGCGTCGAGAGTGCTGGAAATAGGCGTTCCTCTTGGCAAGGCAGGCAGATGGAATGCAGATTACGTATTGATTTTGTAACGGGGGAGACTTCAAATGGGAATGGGAATTGGGAATATGCGAATACGGACACGGGGAGGACATTTGTCGATGTTGTTTATTGTTTTTCGCTCTTCGTTTTTTTGCGAGGAGAATATTTAAATTTATTCGAGTGGGTTGTGTTATGTGTACTCCTCGTATTTGGATAGTAATTTCTGGGTTGGTTGATTTGTCGGATTAGCAGAGGGCTCCACCGACTGGCAATACAACTCTGTGCACATGTACGAATTTGTGGCCGAAATGGAATGTGCAAATTCGAGGCGGAAATGAGGGGGTGAAGTTGGGACAAGCGATATCAATGCGCAATTTTTTCTTTAGTCGAAGTTTAAAGATTAACAAAACGGAACCACTTTAGGACCAGGCTTGAAGGAATATTTCGAGGGTGTTAACCGATCTATTGATGTGTATTTAAATGTAGCTTTTGGAGGCAGAAATCCAAGGTACCAATGTCAGATAGGACGAGCTCCAAATGGTTGTAGGAAATACTTGGAAACTCAAAACGAAGTTTAGTTATTGATAACTAATAGGAGTATAAAAAACAAACAGACACATATCGAGCTCTTAAGATATCGTTAAAATGTCACCCTCGACTTTGTTTACACTGATTCACCGGAGCACTTCAATTGGTTATCACTTTTCTAGTGACAGGTTTTAATTCCCCCACAATTTTGTAAATGAGCAAAAAGCGTCACACGCTGCATTTGGGAACAGGAAAATATACTGAGTATTTTGACACGTAGAACTTAAAAAAAACTAGAAAACAAAAATTATTTCAAGGAAGAGGGAAACCTTATTGAAAAAAGTCACTCATGATAGACCCTATTTTAAGTTTAATGAAAAGGCACTTTTTATCGTTGATCTTAGCATGTACGCTACTAGGTTTCTAGGTGGTTAGTGCTTCTTGAAGTATATTTGTTAACGTTAAATAATTTTTTCTATTGTACTTTCTTGTTGCTATCGCTGTTGTTGCTGTTGACACATGCTTCAATTCTCTTAGTTATTTTTGAGCAATAAAGAAGAATTTTTTAAGTAGCCATGTTTTAAAACTACGTTTTCTATAGACGAGTTCTTAAAGTATTTCTCTCGAGTTAATTACAAATTTCCACACCTAAAAATAGGTTAACCTGCTAGTTGAAAAAAGGAGAAGAAAAACCAAATAAATATTATTTTTCTTAGACTGGTGACCCTTCCAGTAAGGATACCTTTCAAATCCTGTCGCCATTTCTCACTGTTCTTTAACACTTATGTTCGCTGAAAAACCTTTCAACCTGTTGCTAAACAGAAACAGATTTCTTATGACTTGTCCATTCTTTTTTAAAAAAAGATTGTTAAAAAGTGGAATTAAGGTTCTTCGGTTTGAGAAGCACTTAATCCCAATTCTAAAGAGCTTTTTTCTTAAAATTTACACTGAATTTTCCTGGGACCTATTTCTTTACCCTTCTATCTGCAGAAATAGTTTTTAGCTACGAAACTCCCACAAAAAAGTAAATTTGCCAGAACTTATCAATACTGGTCAACACTAACCCGCCTTAAGAACGCAGGACGCATAATGGGGACATTCCTTACTGACCTTTTCTCCAAATATGTCATGTAAGGTATCTGCCATCTTGACTGTTGACACCACCGTTGATCCAATCTCGTGGATTCATGTTCTCTTTGTTAGGGGCTAATGTAAGACCTCTGAGACTCTTTCAGCCAGTCATTCCGACAGAGCACTATAGCGTTGCTATTTTCTTCGTGTTCAACACTCGCGCTTATAAGTTTAGGATAAACCAGTACCCGGTGGCTAATACGCGGAGGTAAAATAAGCACAATTGATGTGTATGAAAGAGTTGCGACAACAACCACCCAATATTTCGTTAAGTTAGTTTAAAAAGTTTTCAGCAAAAACAGCTAAAATTTTGAAGATTTTTTTAGTTAACGTGTGAACTTTTACCTCACTTCTTTATTCAATCGACTCTTATGTTCAGGCGTGAACGATATATTGAAGCAACCCTTTGGAACATGCACCATCCGAGAAAAACTATGGCCGCAGGGTGTTAAATCATGCGCGACCTTGTTTCCAGATATTGTATATCACGGAATAAGCCTATCGTGCGTATCCACAATCAGCAGAATCGACATTGTAGGAAAATATAAAAAATCCGACGATGCGACTGCTGTTTGAATCAGATACAGCACTGCATTGAACTTGACTCATTTTTGGACAGTGAGTCGTAATTAAGAATCTAAACAGAACGGTCGTGTCTTTGCAGTTTAAAACGCAGTTTATAACACTTGTAAGGTATTTAAAGTGTTCTAATAAAATGTTAATGGTATACGGTACATAGCTTCACCTAAAGTGGTCTTTTATACCAATCAAGTCTCTTTATACGTACCTTGATATAGGGTGATCAGTGGAGAAGAGCTTCCGCAATTTGAAGATGCTGTAAATATTTCTGAACAAGGATTTCCAAGATGCTCATTATCTACTGTTTTTTAAAATACTTTTTTTTTAAGTAAATACCGAAGAACTTTTATAAGCATCTTAATCATAGGCTCTTTTTTTGGATCTATGCCAGATCCTATTCAGGGCGCTTTTTGTTCTCAAAAGTAATTTATTTATCAAGTCGAAATGACATTTAACAACCTCCCTCAACAGAAAATGTCAGTTTTTTCTTTAACTTCTCAGTAAAGCAAAATTTAATTTTCTAAGTAATTCTTAACCTATATACTAATAGCCATCTTTCTTTTTTTTCATTTCAGGTAAGCACGACAAAAGATATTTGAATTAATAGGTTTGTTTCCTACAGAATGACAAAATAGTCAAAGAGGTATGTCTCGTGCTTAGGCGGATCTATTTCTTTAATACAGAAGCCGAAACCAAGTAGGGTAGTTAAGGTTTGGGAAGAATTAATACACTGTGTGGATAAGTTTTAGCAAGAAGCCGTGGAGGCCCATTGAAAAGGAAAAAATAGTTGGCGCAACATGTCCAAAAGGGACCCTAGGCCTAGTTTCTCAAAACCATTTGTTTTATTTAAGTTTTTTTTATTTTTGGAACGAATGGAAGGTAGAAGCTCTTTCTTGACAGTTATATCCTCGGATCGTGAGAGGTGGCGGAGTAATTTGTGTTCTTTCAGTGATCGAACCTGGAACCCCTCGCTTAGTAGTCTAGCACACAAACCACCAAGCCCCTGCATTGACCCATTGTGATTACTCCTACTTGTGTTTTCGAAAGAATGTTCTCACATGCAGAAGGAGATGTAGCACGATGCTATTTTCTCTTCATTTCTTCGTGGACTTAAGTGAGCCCTTTATAGATTAGACAAACAACGTTCTGTAGCTTATTCAGATTCTTAAGTTAGACGTTGGTGGTAAAATTTCGCACCAAACCATAGAATAGTGCGTGAGTCATGGGAATGCTTTAGCTCGGACGAATTATATTTAAGAAGGGACACACATGTTGAGCTGACATCACCAGACCATTGACTGTTTTCTGACGAGTTTTTGGATGACCTATTGTCGTACAATCAAAAAAAATTGCAAAGCAATGAAAAAGAAGCGATCCTGCAGAGCATTGTTGTATTTGTATGCAAACCGGTGTACAATTATTGAACAGGGAGTGTCAAAATCTGTCCAACCGTTCATTCTCTGAGAGCGGTATTTCCCTTTACATTTAAGTTTAAATTTTTCACTTCTTCCAATCGAAAAGCCGCCCGATTTAAAATTGATTAGCCATCACGCCCACTCCTAACAATCTTTAGCAAAATTTGAATAAAATACTACACTGACGATCATCGTCATATTTCTCTCCATCGATGTCATATTTTGGTGTCCAAACTCACAGCTAAATCTGCATATTCAATTTCAAGAACAACCAAAAAGGGCATTTTATTACAAAAGACGTTAGGATGGCCCAATCTCGCGTATTAATCATATTTCCATTTTTGAAAGAATTACATGTAGGTAGATGTTTATCAGAAACTGTCTGTGAACCTCTATCTGAGTCCATTTGGTATATAGCTTCCCACACCATCGCAGGCGATTTATTCTTGTCTGCCGACGACACATTGACATCCATTATACGCGCCGCCTCGGAATTCCATTCCCTTGGCTAGATATCGCACACTTGGTCGCAAATAAATTACAATTCAATCGAATGCGAGTGCATTTGTGTAGGGGTTTTTTGCTCCTCGTCCACAACACGACACATGATGAAACATTTCTCATCTGATGTCTAAATTCAATTAAAGTCACATCGCCAATGAACAGTTTGCTGTCCATCTGAACAACCGAGACAGACTTCACTCAATGAGCCATTAAGAAACCACTGGCTGTCAGTGTGCTTTCTTCGTTTCGAACTCATTTTCTCCTCGGTTACATGAATCTCTCAGTTTCGTGTCGCTCGTCATATTATTCCAACCACCAAAGTTATGCAAGGATTTAAACTTCACCAAACAGGTACTGAGAAATAAATATTCTAAAATCTCATAGAGCGATGCTGTGGTTGCATCTTGCATGATGCGAGTACGAGTATCTATCGCAACGTCTGCGGTTGAAGAACCCATTTCAAGTGGTGCAATTGAGTCTCGTCGGCGGGTAAGACGGGGGAGCGCATTTGCTAACAAAGTGTAATTTGTTACCATCAATCTATCGAACACGAGTAACCTTTCTCTCTTTCGCTCATTTTATTGATTTCTTGCTTCTTTTGCACCCCATTTTGTGCGGATGGTTACCATCGTACACGATTCGGCATTCTTATGGGGCTTGGGCCACATTGTGCTACACATTTGCCATATATTCACTTCGATGTACTGCAGGAGAACCAGGCGAGCGAGAGACAGCGTCAAGTTAATCAACTCCATTCGACCGAATGTATCTATTCATGTCATATCCCTTTTTGCATAGTTGTTGGTCGCGCGCTACCTCTGCCAGGTCCTCTGGTCTAGGTATTTATACCCAGCATCGGTCCGGGGCTATATTTCATGTTTGCATTTGAAGCTGCTGCTCTCTATGATGGCTTGTGTTGCGGAGGAGGAGGAGGTGGGTGGTATGTGGCTCAGGCCATAGATACTTTCTCACATTCTTTTTCAATATGATTTATTTGATCACGAATTTGTACTCTGTCAAAACGGTTCCAAGTGCGCGATTAACCATTTTCTTGTGTTTACGTGTCTCGGGCTTGATCGGCTAGTTACCTGTGTGCATATGGTAGATTGGAAGAACAGCCGCACGGAGATGATTATAATAGTTACACACAAATTATGCAATTTGAAAACTGAATTCATGTGTAGTCGTATGTCTGCTTTTGAGAGGTATAAATTACAGCTTAGAGAGGGTGGGAATATACGCTCTGGATTTTGAGGGTGGCTTCTTTGGAACATCGATTGTTTCAATGGGGGAAGTAGTGTAGTTCCGCCTGGATACATTAATATAATAAGGGGGTCGATATCGACGTTAAACAGATTTGATTTCAAGTTCTAAAGCAGTCTACATCGTCCGGTTGTATTTGGTTTTGAGCACAAAAATAGTAGCATGAGTCAGAAGGGTTCTTTGGTGCTTGGACCGAGTTCAAATTTGCAACATTTCTGCAAATTTGATTGCCAGACTATCGGAGGGTTGTCATATTTTAAGATCTAGAACAACGCTCCAATGAAATTTTGGTCAGACGATGGAGAGCATATAGCACGACACTCGAGAGTGCCTTATGAGTGTGAACAAAATAGACAGCATCAATGCGGTTCTCGATGACAATACCCAGCGACATCTGGGTTTCTGGGCCGTAATCGTCATATATATGGCTATTGTCACCTATCTATTCAAATATTGAGTAAGTCTGCAACAATTCCTAACCAAATCCTGAAGTAATAGCCCAAATTGTTAATCTTCCACGCGGCAATACTCTCTTTTAGACACACGATTCAATTTAAGTATGGCGATAATTGTGCGCTAAAAATAAATATTAATAATCGCCTAATTTTTTGCATCATAAAATAGTCCTCTGTCAAGTGCTCTGCTTTTTCATTAAAAATATGGCGCTCTGTAAACCTTACCCTTTGATTTGAATTAAATGTCCATTCTTAATGTTTCAGTTTTTAGGTTTAAAGGTCTTTTTTAAAACACTTTTTAACATTATCTTAAAATAATATTAAACAACCGAATAGCGGCTTTCAAAACTGGTCGATGTTTTAATTGCTATCTATATTTTAAGGATTTTTTTTTAATCCCTGTATCGAGGATCTTTCCATTACTTTCACTTGAGTGACTTTCAAACAATTGCCCTCTATAGCTCGCTTAATATGAGCGTCATTCAGTTTCAAAAAAATCATTAAAAAAATAGCTGAACTACATAGTTCGATATGTATTTTACTTAGTTCTAGCCTCAGTCTACATAGAAATTTGATATGATGGGTAATTTTATGTCAAAAACCCAGCATATCTTGATCCGTTCACTATTTCTTTTGTTTAAGCCTCGACATAGACGACTGAAACAACAAAAAACACAACATTCCGCTCTTGAACTAATTCGTTTGCATCAGTTCTTGGTTCAGTATTTCGCTATGCAAAAGAACATGCCCATGTCAACTCGAAACGAAATGAACTAGTGACTTGTGAATTAATTTAAAGTGCCTTTCAAAGCCATCATCTAGTTAAATTGTATGATTGCATTTTTGAACTTTGTAGTTCGCTCGTGAACTACAGAGGTTAATACGGGATAAAAGCCAAAGATCTTTATCTTCTTTTTTTAGTGTCAAACTTATAGAAACTGAGACTTCCCACGGGCTTTATATACTTTTCATTAAAAAACAAAGTTTTTAGAACTATAAAAATGATGCGTGCGTGAGTTCAGTATATAAATAAGGAGGGAGCTACTTGTAACCCAACATTTTCGTAGTTTTTTTTTTCTTAAATCAAGTCAAATATGCTGCATGCTCGATCATACGATTGGATAATGTGAATTTCATTTGAAAAGGGTGTCCGACAAGGCAGCTTATTGATCCCTCCATCTTATTTTGTGGCGAAGGGCGACTTATTTTAATGAGGCCACTTCACCTCAGCAACTGTTCAATGTACACGATCGTTTATGTAATCATTTTGGATGCATTATTATTGAATTCAGTCCTCAGCGTATATTTCCTGTCAGGAAATGAACCTTGCATTTTGATTCACCGTCAATTTATCTACCATCTGGCTCGAAGGACCATGAAAATATAAGTAACTTTTTATAAATACTTCTGTAAACTGCTTACCTCTGGGTGGGGGGAAGTCAACATAAAAAAATAAGACCATTACTCATGAAGTTTCTAGAATAACTTTATTTTTTTAAATATGCACCTTATATACTAAAATAATGTTTATCTTACAATTTAATAATTTTCCAGACGGTTCATTTTACATGAGTATTCTAAAAATGATACTCATGCTTAGAGCGAATGTGCGTTGCACCAAGTTATTTGATAGTTCATACTGCAGCGCGTGTAATAATTCTTAAAATAATTAATAAATAAAATAATGATAATTGTGCTATCACAACACACCGAACTAAACGATGAATTATTGAAAAGAACAGATGGAATGGCAATCGTACTAAATTTTTTTTTTGGTTCTGGCCATATACTTAATTTTATTGCTCTAAAAAGGGGGACTCCCACAACTCCGCATACTGACGCCACTACTTTTTGGCAAAAACTACAAAATCACACAAAAAAATGCAATTACCTACTACCCCTTTTCGTAGCTACTTTCCCAAACTTGCCTTCGCTCGACTTCCTGAAGAACATCCTATCTATATACCGAAAATGGGTTTCTGTTTGATTACATAGACCGCGATTAGTCTGAGTAATCCTGGATTTGAAATTCCTCTTTTTTAAAAAAAATTGTTCAATACTGACAAACGCATGCAAAACCCGCCATAATTACTTTGCGTAATATTTTCAGCTGCCGCCGCGCTCCGTTCGCAATGATGCATGCAATTTGTTTTCAATAAATTTTTAGCAATTTCTCGGATGATTTACCATCGTACATCACTTCCCCACACAATGTGTCACGACCCGGCTGTCATCAATCATAGTTTGACTTATTCCAAGATTGCTTGTCAGTGTTATGTCACTACCTCTATGAATACCTAAACTAGCAGCGATACACAATGCGGCATCTCCAAAACAGTGATTTGTTCGAATTCACATTTCAAAGCTTATCTTTTATAGATATTTTTATCTTTTCGTCTAGATAATCCCTAAAAGACAGACAGACAGACACACAACAACCATAAATATTTGAATCGCGGATTTGACATCCCTATAGTCCTTCCCCCTTTTCGCTTTTTTATCTCTCGAACATAGACAACCCCAGGAATAATATTTCACGTGTCAAGTTATTCAAAAAGATACAATGTCTACTCGAACGGGGGATGGCATCGAAGAAGACCCCTCGCAAATCATAAATACCAATGATAATACTTTTCCAAAGAAAGGGAAACTTCCACTGTCTGCATGCGACAGATATACAGTGGGGTGGTGGTCCTGTGCGACAAAGGATGCATGGAAATTTTGCAATAAAATTTGAATGATATCGATTCGGTGAGGAGTCTGTCTGTAGATACTGTCTAATTAGTCAAAGCCTTTTGTCGTTTAATTTGAATTTATTGCTGGACCCCCTCTCCATGTGCGAGCACTTTATGCATCTATGGTCAATTTTAAAGTAAATATCCCCAGACAATGGCAGGAGTAACTTTCGTAATCTTTGGCCAATGCTTGGCACAAGTGTCTGAGCTCTGAGGGTGGCTGACACACGCTCCCCATGTTGCATGTGTCTCTGGCAAATTTATGTCGAAAAATTTGTTTCAGTTTTTTTTAGTTTGCTTTTCTTTTGTCTTGTGTGCGCAATCGATGTCATTAACTTCTACGGTATATAACAGACGACGGATCCTGCTATACTTTTGCCTCAATGACACTGATTAATGAGCCCGTGGCGGTGGCGGTGGTGGTGGTGGTGTTGGCTGCTGCAGCTACAGCTACAGCGTCAAGGAGCAAACGATTCTGGTTGTTTTCAAAACTGAAAACAAATTGTCAAGTGGTCTCAAAAGTCGCTCCAGTAAAATTAATGTTTCTAATGATCAATGTTTGCGAAAGGAAAATACCGCAAGCACAAAGATACTCTGCATAGGGTAGACTATAAAATTTGCATTTGCGGTCCCCTGGTTGATTTGTGTGGTCACTGACTGTGAAGCGGGGTCTTGGATACATTTTCGTTCGGTTGGGAGTTGAATTTGTTACTGATTTTGTGATGATAATGTTGACATGACGTCAATTAGCACACAATCCCCGCGGGGGAGGTATATCTCTTTTTGTTTGATACTTGACCGGCGCGCACGCGTGCGCTATTTTAATGCTTTTGGTTTATTTGTGTGTGGCAATAAATCTCACGGGTGTTTTAGCCTTGAAATTGATTCATCAATGTGTGCGCACTTCCCCCGATTGTAGGTTCATAATAATTTATGTGTGTGCTGGTGAACTAAGAGCTCATTAAATTAAACACTTTGAATAGAAATTGCTTTAAATTACCCGGCTGCACGATTTAGTGCGGAAAATAATGTCGGCCCGATTAATTATATCGTCGTCTTGATTAATTATTTGCAAAGCGTGCGCGGTCGAAAGGGAAGGTGGTGGTGGTGGTGGTGAGCTGCGTGCTACTGGTTCGGATTTGTGTTACTTTTTGGGTTTTCCTTTTGAAAGTGATTTCGTTTCGTATATTTGGGAATGAATTGTTAATGAAGGCGATACATATTGTTGGGTCTAGTGATTTATTAAAATTTTGATTTGTGGGAAGTTCTCAAGTGGATAATGGGCAGTTTGATGGGAATTCTGTGATGAGATTGTTGTCATTTTTAATTAGATTATCGGGTTCAATTATATTGTTGGCAGGTCTGACCTTCTGCGGCTAATTGGAAATACCTACTATTATTACTGAGATTGATAGTTAGGAAATTTAAACAAAATGGCGTGTTAATGGAGGTTAAGTCAAATTAGTTGCTAACAAAGTTAACAAATAACGTGCTATTTATTTTAACCATCTGTAATTTTGCTGAATAGTTTGTTTAAATTCGCATCTATACAGAAGTATAGTTTTACCACCATTATTCGTAATAATAATAGGTAGGAAATCCTGACCAAAATTTGAGGCAATAAATATCTACTGTTCAACTCGACATGTCAACCCAGCCACCAATATTCCAGTCAATTTGTAATGCTGGCTTCTGGGAAGTTGGTGTGCTGTGTCACCGATCTATTTTATACTAGTACCGCCGGTGGTCGAAATTCGACCAATTTTGTCTGTTTTTTTACATAATTTATTATTTATTTTAATTTATTTATATGCTAAATCTTAATTCATATACCTTTCCGCTATGAAAAAAAGGATTGAAAAGGGCAAAACATGAAGATAACTCTGCAATGCCCCTGAAATAAAATTTTATGATTGCTTACTTTTAGGGGTAATTAAATTGCATAACTTTATGGGTTAATGAGACTCTCCAACAGGTTTTTATCTAAGACGATTAAATTAGTTACTATGGAAACATGACGTCGACAAATTGAATGGCAACAAAATGCTTTCGATTAACTGCTAAGCATTTTGTATGGGAAATTCATAACTTCATTTTACCAGTTTTAATGGCGACATATACCTACGATTTTTTGTTTCTGCACATCTATGGCACAGTATCTTTCGAACGATATAAGTTTCATTCTCCTCATTTCATGATAAATACTTAAAAAGTGTACGGAAACTTTTGATGTTTTCGTATTAATCGTACTCGTACATACTACTTAACATAAATACATCCACTGGTCCAGATTGTATCTTCCCCATTGTTCTGAAGAGGTGTTCTTCCACGTTGGCAAAGCCATATGTCCCATTCTGCTAGACTCTTCCCGAGGAGGTGGAGTCCAGTCCGTTCCATTCTTTCCAAGGTCATGGAAACGTTGATAAATCGTCAGCTTATGAAAAATCTTGATTCACGAAAACTACTTAATGACTTAAGTACATTTTTCGTGGCAACAGATCCACTAGTGATTTATTGGCATATCTCACCGAAAAGTGGAACCAATCTCTCCATCACTCTCCGGTGAAATTAAGATTGTTGCGCTTGATATTTCAAACGCATTCGACAGAGTTTGGCGTCAAGTTCTTTTGTCGAAAATGCGTACTTATGGGATCGATGTGTCTTTTATTCAATGGATTAGGAACTACCTTGAATCTAGTGCACAATTCAATAAATAATGCTTTGCATTTTGGTCCTCAACCTGCCTCGTCTTGAGGAAATTTTGAAGTAATTTTAGGCGCACTCCGACTCCCTTCTGGACGCATGGGGAGGGTGGAAAATTTTCAATTTCAAAGAGCTCCTGATGCCTACACCGACCAGTTTAATAAAACTTGAAATATTCTCAATACATAGACTGAAGTAAATATTTGACAAGGAAAATTCATTTCTTGTCCCATCAAGCGCAAAGCAACAGCACACACACAAAACTTGAGATGAATTTCGTCAAAATCGCCGTCTCTTCCCTTGGAAAAGTGTAGGTTGGGAGGAAGCATTTTCTTTGAACTTTGCATAATGAGAATAGAACCATGCATGTCTGATGCGATACACAACGCTTGAGTGATTGCCTTGAACGAGGAGAACACAGGAGAGCATGTCCCAGCCAGAGTCAGTTTCAGTCAGTCCAGCACCCACCCTCGTGCATAAAAATAGATGAAAAATCACGATAAGTCATTGGCTAATGAATTCACCGCCATGTCCTTTGCACCACAACAACATGTGGTGCTGTGGCATACACACGATTCGTGTGTTCAGTCAGCCAAACTGACCCACTCCAAGAACCTCGCGCAACTATATATAGCGAATGCCGAAGATATCTCGCGCATCAAAGAACACAAGTTCGGGTCAGTCCGCTGTCTCCAATTAGGTCGGCGAAAATTACATTACATCTACATATGCGCTGGCGAGGGGGTCGTCAGCGTCGCTGCTGTTGGAATTTGTAATTCAAGATGCTAGCTGATATCGCGGCCCAACACGAAAGGTTCACTCATGAGGAACGCGATCTCGCAAATGGAATTAGCATAATCACCCACTCGCTAGGGTATACATTTTTTTTTTGTTGTTGCTCGAAGCTACATCTGTCTTCTGACCTTCGCGTCGTCTTGAAGAGTTAATCACCAGTCAGTCCGTCACATGTATTTCAGAATTCACTCTCTCGGGTGATAATTACGCGGCTGTTGTGCGATTCTGGGTCAGCAACAAACGCCAAAGATGAAGATGATGCTTCTGCCTGTATCAAGTGTGTGGGAATGATCGCATGGAAAATGGAAGTAAAAGTGTAATTTATTCCCTGCGCCAATGTGGGATATAAATCTTTTTCCAAATCAACAAGAGATCGTTGAGGAGCGATTACGCTGAGTTGGGGCGTAACTAACAAATGGCGCGCGGAGATGGATCACCGATCTGTGCGCTGTGCTGCTGTGGCGGAAGAAGAGCTAAACCGCTTAGGCCAATGTGCCAAACATGACGTCAAGACAAGAGCACTAAACATGTTAATAAGGAGGTCTTTAGTGTCAGCGAGGCGCGATTGTTGTGCGCGACATGTGTTGTGAAATGTTTTATCATCAGGGAAAAAAAATAAAACAAAAAATTGCCTGCAGATGGCATGTATGGGAGGGGAATGTGCGCTGAGACCTTTGGAGGTCAAGCCGACAAAAAAGGGACGTGCTACTTCCAAGTCGGTCACCTTCATAACATGATGTCGAAAATATAAAAATACACAGAAGGTCTCAACCCCTTTGTTGAAGACTGTAAATAGTAGTCGTCATGATGCGACTGTGAACTTGTTGCGTTCTTAGGTGAAAGTAACTTCCTGGGCGCAGTGGAAAGTAGGTTGGACTGGGGGTTTCGTGCTGAACCCGCAGAAAACTGAAATTAAAAAAATTGTATAAATAGTAGAAGTAGGCGCAGGGAGTAAATCTAGCTTAATAGAGACGGAGGTAGCCTTCGCTAATGTGGGTTGAGTTTCCGCGCACGAAAATGTACAAAAAAGGCTCATAAAAAATAGCAAGAGACATTGAGAACTTATTCTGAGCAACGAAAATGTCGAATCAGAGGATTATGTAGGTACCTTTGGCACTGGAGCAGCTGTTTCTGGACGTCTATCGTGGCGACAATCGTCTGGATAGTTAACCGAGTTAACAACGTACCTCACGGTAAAAATTGTCCGTGCACACAAATTGAGCGACAAACACAATATTGCCAATCTCGTCTTTATCTCTTTTCTTCTTCTCTTCTCTTCTCTACATTATAATAAAACTATCTCTATCTCTTCTCTATCTCTTCTCTTCTCTTCTCTATCTCTACATATAATAAAACTGTAGAATAAAAAATCCCTGACCGCGTATCACGCAGAAACTACTGGACGGATTTTGATGAAACTTGGCATAGTGATTGCTTATGTTCTGTGTCGGGACTTAGGATACTTTTTATCCCGAATTGTAACGTGGTTTTTACAAAATAGTCAAAAAACCGGATATATGAAAGGAGAATTTTATTTTCTGCTTTGCTTGATTTTCCAAGGGTAGGAACAGTTTTATAAAAAAAACTGTTCAATGGAAATACTTTTTGTCTTAAAAGTTACAGGCGGGTGAAGCACTGGTCGGCTATTTAATGAATATAACAGAGAGGATGACATAACCCTTATCTACAGGGTCTTTCAGTAGGGACTTTCGAACTTTGACAGTTGATTGCGGTCACATTTTTGAAGCTACATCTGTCAAATTAACTGTCATTTATTCAGCCTGTTTTGCCCAATCACCATGGAAAAACATAGCATTCAACAGCACTTGCAAATGATGCATTTTTTGTTTTATCAAAAGCAGTTGGAAACTGCTCTTAATTCCCATCGAAAAATCATCCTCAGCGATGGGGTCCATTTCTGGATGAATGGGCACGTCACCAAACAAAATTGTAAAAGTGGCGACGATACCAATACACATGAGATCCAAGAGCTTCCAATGCATCCCGAAGAAGTCATTGTTTGGTGTGAATTTTTGGCTGGCGGCCATAACCGTCAACGGCGAGCGCTATAGATCGAACTTCCTTTGGCCTGAATTCCAGATAAGGGCACCAAAGATATGTGGATTCAGCAGGACGGCGCTACGTGCCATACAGCCGACGCCTTGTTGGAAATTTTGCACGAGCAATTCGAGGGCATGGTCGTCTCATGCTCAGGTGATTTGAACTGGCCACCGAGATTTGACCCCGTAAGTGCTTGCTAGAATGTCTTATTTATTGTGGCTCCCTTGGTTATTCTAAACAATGGCATCACTGAACAGTGTAGTCAAAATTAAAAAGAATTGCTCGAAAAATAGCACTTTGCATATGTTTTTAATACTTGATCACAACCTGCCTATAGATGAACCACATGGAACAAGTTAGCTAACACAAGAACCTTCATCTTAAGATCTCACAACAATCTTTTGAATGAAATGTGTCTGTTTAGGATTTTATCCTTTTGTAGATAACTTTGGCCTTCTCTTAAGAAAAAATTAAATCCGACTTCAAGGAACTAATGAAAACTCTGATCTTGCATAGTTGGGACGCCAACCGTGGAGTCAATATTTGAACCATGGCTGCATATCTTTGGTGTATTGCCGTAAAAATATAATTATTTTTTTTGTAAGTCAGTGTTTAATGGTTTCTGTTGACATTAGCCTTCAATAAGTTTGACTAGAGAGGAAGGGGCCTCCTGTGCAACACCCCGCACAAATTTAAACACACATCTATATAAAATTAATAAAATCTTCGCTTCCCATTCGACCTACAAAAATAAATTACACAAGAGAATTATTGTGAGCACATAGTTCCAGGGTCCTTTATAGACCAGTTGCACCAACTATTTCATTTTTACCATTGCCATTGCCAGTATTGGCTACCAAGCATCTTCGTGTTCTTGTTACCTACAAGATGCTTTGAAAAGAAACAATTAAATTAAATACCTCCCATCACCAGAATCCCAATAAACAGACCTCAATCGTTTTCGAAAGAAACCATACATCAACCCTGATTAGAGCTCATTACCCATTGATGACTCAATCGATCTATTTAACCTGCTAAATTAAGACGTCCATATCGAATTGCCTCTAATGTGTTGAAATAATATAGAGAATACCTTCTCACACTTCTCAGAAGAAACCAGAAAGAAAACTCACCCCAAAGCATAATTTCCGCATACACTACCAAACGTCGTACATCCATCGGGCATTGTGTATGTAAAACGTGGCTACTATGCCGTCGAGTTCTAATTTTAGCAAGAAACAAAAATCAACTCCAATGTTTATGGAAAAACACACAAAATATCGAATAGATACTTTTGTCTGGAAGCTATACAGATACACTATACCTATATACACTGCCTCTCGGGCCGACATAGCCCCCCTCGCTCAAAACTATTTTTAGACCTTATGCACTTCAGTTTATCTGTTTGCTCTCTGCAATATTCACTCTTCGTCCGGACCCGATATGCAGTCACCCGATGCAGTTATGAAATTTGATCGATCCGGAGCCATAATGGCGCCAGCCGCTGCAACCATAACCCGCAGCATAATATTTTGAAACTCCTATACCGATGGAAACGCATCAGAACTAATAAAGTATCTAATTTATGAATATAGTCGTAATCTAAGCAGAGTGGTTGTGGTTTGTGATGGAAACAACAAAAAAAAACATCTGTAGATCTGTAGAACATCTTGGCTGAGTGAATTAATGTTGTAATTACACACGACCACCCGAAACGAATCCACTCTCCTTTGATGGGGTTTTTCGTTGTTGATGTGATTGCGACTCTCTTGGGCTACTGCGTGTGCATCCTATATGCGATGCGCATTGTGAAACTATAAGTGCGCACATATAAAACAGATGAGTGAACGAAATTTAAATGCCGCAACGTAATTAAAGATCATCACCGCAACAACAACACAGGAATATCGAGACGCAGATAGATTTTCTTCTTTAGCGCGACCGACACGACGATGACGACGGCTACTGTTGCGAAATGGTGGTGTTTATGCGCGATGAGATGAGCGTGTGATTCACTCGAGCCCTGGAATTGAGATGAAATGAGAAATAACACGTAACTTACATACGGAGTACCAGTACATATATAAAAATCGCAGATGAAAAGTGCGAAACTGTAATTTATTTAATTTTTCAAGTGAAAATTTGTAATTTTCTTTTCCGATTTGCTTCACTGGGACGTTTCGACAATTAAATTGGAGCGGCAACGATGTTGAAATGTTGAAACGTGTACTCGAACTCGTATTTGTTTGCTGTCTGGGCCGTTTGGCTTTTGTCTTTCGCCAGAGCGGGCGAGGGGTGCAAGTATTTAACTTTAATTACCGCAGTAGTTTCGTTCGGGGCGATTGTATGTATTTTACTGGGAATTGATTTGGAATTCGAGCGAAAATGTGATGAAAAATTTAAAAACCGGAAGTGGTTGTTTTAGAATTTGGATTTTATAGTATTGAAACTTTTAAGACTATTTGAGGGCGTTAAATATGTGGTGATAGAACGTAAATGCAGAAACTGTTCACCCTGGAGAATTATTTGCTACAAATATTGCAAACGCACACTTTTGTGCGCAAACGAAATAAATGCGGATTCATTATTTTCAACTCGTTGTTGGGCTTAGTTTGGAAAAATTTGCAAATGTGCGTGAGGTGTGTACATTTTTACGCACTTGGTTGAATATTAAGGCTTAAAATGTGCTCAATGTTTCAGTTTTTAAAAAGAAAAACGGCAACAAATTCGTGTTTTATGACCTTTTTTGAAAGCACCTTTAATTGTAGCGCCTCTCAAGATGAAGACGACTCAGAGATTAGAAGTGCGCACTTATGTGCGCAATTAAAATTATGAGCAGGTAATATATTCAGCTTGTAGATCCAAACTATGGGCCCTGTGTGGCGGCGCAAGTCGAGGTCACTTCAATAGACACATGAGTTGTACTAGATGAAAGCACATAAATGTAAGTTGTTTTTATTTAAATTGCAATCGAAAACACAGGAAACCGAAGATTATTTTCATATATTTCGGCGGTTTTCTCAAAATATTGGAAGATTCAGAAACGCACACTTATGTGCGCAATCGAAAAAAATATCTGGAACGTGTTTTTGACTTTATAATAGACTTAAACTTGTACGTGGGCACAATTCGTCGCCATTTTTATAGGCAGTCACAAGGGAATCACTGAGTTATATCTGCATGAAGGTGTGCGTTTATATTAAAACCGGAAGAACACTTAACAGCTAGTTTAATTGCGCTCCGACTTGCTTTACTGGTGATTAAAATACTGCGAATCTAGGTAACGCACACATTATGTGCGCAAAGGAATAAGTCGCAGTAAGTAAATCCCTTTGTACGGCGTGTTTAATAAATTAATAAAACCCATCGGTATCACGCTGTATTTAAGAACGCTTAATTGTTTTGCGCACTAAAATGTGCGCTTACGTTTAACAGACTTCGAGCAGTCAAAAACTCCTAATGATTCATAATTTTGTTTCCTGTCGAAAGACTTCAAATAAACATTCGCATGTGGGCTTAATTTTTAAGACAATTTTAAAAATATTTCTACACTTGGAAAGGTTCCTCGATTTCCCTTTTTCTACTGCAAGTAGGTGTGAATTATAACAAAAAATGGAAATATTTTCTTTGAAACAGCTCATTGGGTCGAAGCTGGTTAAATAAATGTAACACACTCACGAGGTCACTTATTCCAAGTGGTTTATTCACAGTGCCCTTCTGTTTCTGTCAGCCCTGATTAACGAACACATCAACAAGACTGCTCCATCCAAAGCAATGATCTTGCAAACAAAATTGCTTTTGTCCTTATGACTGTCTGGTAACACTTGTCTTGTCATTCATCCCCATATCTCTTCAGCACCACGTAAAAGACATAAAAAAGAAACGCCGAGCATATTACTCCCGAGAATAATGGTGGCATAATGCACTCAATTGTGAAATTTATGGTCTCGGCATCGTCCGACCAAGAATGCCACTTAATCTTTTTCACACTGTTCCGCCGCCGTCGCCGCTGTTGCTTACTGGTTCATCTTTGTACTGTGCTGCTCGAGTACAATAACAAAGCGACTGGGCGCCGCCACTGAATTCTTGTTGCTCCAGCTGTAGTGTTGGATGCTTTTTCGATCCTGAAACTATTTCATGCGTTGTGACGACATTTGTTCGTGTTCCTATTCACATAGAATTTCAATGAGTGTACAGGGCAAAGACCGAAATCATTGTTTCCCAGTTTAAATTGGGAGGAATCGAGCTCCACACCCCCCTTTGAGGGGATTTTCTATTTTTACTTTGGGGATCCCAACGAATTGTGCGATTACTCCTTCAATCAAGGACTTGAAAGTGAAGAAGTTATCCCCACAGAATTACAGACGACCAATTTATTCAGTCCGTCTTCAGAAACAAGTGCGATTAAATGAATTCAAGGATTCAAATGCGCCCAAGGATACTACAACTACGACGGGATTTAATTTAAATTCTCCATCGGGGTTAGGTCATGTCCCAGTTTATTCGGATTGACCTAGTTCTTTAGAAATGGCTTGGCTTTCTTTTTTCTTTTCCATGTTGCGATAGCTTATGTCAGAGGTGAGATGCGAAGAGACTGATTTGGATTTATTTTACTCAGGATTTAGGACATCGGATAGAAACAAAACGGAGTTCACTGTATAAGCACAACAATGGATGAGGCGATGCGGAATTGCCTGGCTAGATGTTGTCGGAAAATGGAAGTCCTTAGTTGTTTTTTTTTGTGATAGTAGAAAGATAAACGCTTTGATGGCAGTTTTTAGGAATACAAATGTTTTGCGAGGAACAATTATGTGGCGAGGCAATTGTTCGGTTAAGCGAGCAACTAGGTACGCGAATATAGGACGAGATGGTTTTGGTAGGTAATTGCGTGGACATATCTTGATTCAGGGTTGTGGTAGATGTGGATGACAGTAAGTTTTCAACTGATAGGACGATGAAAGGATTTGAGAGAAAATTCAAAAAAGCACAAGGAAATTGCTTGCTGTCAGTTGTAGTTGCGATTTTAACGTACCTCCTCTATGAAGATGTGAATTATGTGGTCCACTTTAAATGTAACGTGGAATGCAATTTCATTTTCAGTCGACGAACGGTGTAGTTACTCTATAAAAAGTCTGACTAAACAGCCAAAGTGTTCTATTAAATAAAAAAAAAAAACTTATCTAAGTAGGTTTGAATTGTATGGTCCAGTTTAAATTCCACTTTTTAATTGAAGAGTTAAACTGCGCTTGTTGAACACAATCTGTTGTTGGCCTATGTTTGACTAACAACACAAAGAGTCTTCTTGAAAAAATATGGTTTTAAGAAGGTGTGAATCATATGGTGGAGTATCAAACTCTTAGCTGCTCGACGAAGTCTAGTTGAACAGCCGCAGAGAAAAAAGATACATTTTTTAAGAAAGTGTGAATCATGTGATCCAATACAAATTTCACTATATTTTCCTTTTGCAAAATAAATCATCCGTATCTGACAGTAGTCCTTGACTAAACGGCTCAAAGTATTTCCAGGGGAAAAACCAGAACACGTCTCTAAGAAAGTGTGAATTCTATGTTCTAAAAAAAAATTCACTGCGCGATCATCGAAACGTTGGTCGATGGATGCACGTAGTATCTCAATGAAAGCTGATCTAACAGCGCAAATTATCTTGGAAAAGGAAACATATTCTCTGAGAAGGTGTGAACCGCATATACACATGTACAAGTAGGAGTAAATAAACACTCGGCGAATAAGTTGAATCAGTTAGTTTTATTTTTGCAATCCAAAGCCTTCACTCGTTGGTATCTCAGTTTCGAAATCGTTCGCGACCTTCCACCTAACGAGTGAGTAGATGTACCTTATACCTAAATACCTTGCCACCATCTTATCATATACCACCTTGACTGATGAATGCAACAAATTGTACACTCAACCCACTTCGATCAACCATCACTTCTCCAAGTCTATGCGTACGCTAATGAAACCCAACGTAGACGAAAGTTTTCGAAGGTCTTTCCAAATCACTTACGCAACATGCCCTAGAAAATGAACGCGCAGCAAAACTAGTTCTGTTTGATTTTTTCTTCAACAAAGTTACATCTCTATGCGTTGAGGAAAAAAAAAGCGAAACTTATGACAGCTTGTCATTACAGTATTTTTTTTTGTTGTTGTACTTTTCTAGCACACAAGCTGTCCATTGTACATGCACATTTGTGTCATTATATCTAACTCACTTGGCACAACAAAGAACAAGAATAGAAAACGATTACAAGTGACGCTTTGCCGACTTGCATCAACAAAGTTGACTTAAGTATGTCAACTTTGTTGTTAGAAATGTCACATTTTAATATTCAACGCACAGACACTTTGAGGGGGGCAAATATGCAGTCACTCGATAGATGCGGGATTTCCATTCAATTAGCCATGGCATAGAGGAGTGCTACAAATATGGTAAAGATGCAATGACAACCGACACGGACGCATATACCTACCTACACAAACGAATCATAGATAGGTCGTTGACCATAGTGTGCACTTTGCATTTTTCTCCCATTCTCTGTGTCTAAATGGAATCAGAGGTTCGCAAGGAATTAATTGAATTCGCTGTCATTCAATTTTTACGTTGTCTCTTGGAAAAGGCTTTTTTGTTGTTGGGCTGTTTCTCTTTTGAAGTTTTTCTCGGTTAAACAATTTAATTGAAAACCTCTCGTCCAGATGCAGTCAGCACAGGGTGGGTGAATTTGTGGGACATATTTTTAATTGTCATTAAAGTTTGTCAGTAACCTATCCAAAAATTGGAGTACTTGGAGACCTATGCCGATTGATTTTTGATTTCAAAACTGAACTATTGTTTGTTGAAACAGTTTTGAGAGCGCTGGACTACGAGTGGTACTTCTGAAGGGGATTCAAATTTCCAGTAATCACTGGTCAAGTGTTGGTCACTTATCTACTAGATAAAGTGTCGAATAACTTGATAACTTGTATCGTAAGGACTCGCGTTCATTGTATTCAAAAATGTTGATGAGTATCTAATTTCTACATTCATTCTATCATGTCTTCAAACCATTTCGTAAGACCATACAAATTTTTAGTGATCACTGATCAAGTTTTGAAAAGATATCTGCCAGATAAAATATTGATCTGTTAGTAGTTTTCAAAAAAAGTTGTTGAGTACGTATCTTACTTTTAAACAAGTGTACCTTGCACTTTTCCCCATCTGATCATCTATCATTTTGCGTTAAATCTTTTGAAAAAGCGCAATATGCGGGCTAGATTGCGTTTTAAAAGGTCCTTCTTCATGGGTTTTATATGATAAACCTCTAGGTCGTGAGAATGGGCCTTGGTTCGCCCTTTTTAAGACACATACCATACAAAGGTTCCCGCTTCTAAGACCAAAAGTCTTCATAAGTTCATTCGGTGAGGTCAAACTATAGTGACGAATTCTAGAAGAGTCCTTTGTAAAAATTTAGATCTGTTGACAGTTGTTGCCATCCCAGTGATTTTTCCTTTTATGCTGAAAAGAAAGGTTGCTGATCAAACTTTAAAAATGGTTTTAGCTCTTCACACATACATTTAGGGTAGACTGGATGGCCTGGTTGTATCTTTTTTACCTCTTTGTCTTTGTCTCCTCCAAAATGTTGGATATGATTAATGCTTTAAAGCTGGCCTTGTCAGAGTAAAAGAGATTTTCAAGGTGTACTGTACCTAGTGGAATTTATCGCGATTAGGAACATCCCTTTCGATACAAAATCGGTTAATCCAATGATCCCTATATTCTTAATGATCTTAGGTCAAGTCCAAGAGCCACTTTAAGACACAAGATGCCCATTTCTTCAGCATGCCCATCAAAGCCGGAGGCCTTGTTGTTCTTTAGCTTTTTTATAGCTAAGCGCACCTCTTCTATACTGGGTGTTGGAACTGATTCTTCATTGACTGGACGTGGGTTCTCTTCTTGCCCTATCTATCACTCTCTCTACATGGTGCCCATTTAGCAGCTGCTGGAAATGCTTAGACACATCTACTATTCCCTGTGCTTCGGTGACTAGGTTTCCATCGCTGTCTCGAAGAGCCTGCGTTCCGGTTTTTTAACCATCAGCAGCCAGTTGCTTGGTTTTTTTTATAGAACCTCCGGATGTTATTAGGATCGCGCGACTCTTCGATCTCCTTGAGCTGGGAAGCTGCGTAAGCCCTCTTCTTTCTACGCAGGATCTTCTTTTCCTCCCTCCTCCTGACTCGATACTCTTCTCTCAATGCCCTTGTTTTGCGCTTTAGCGCTTTCTTGTGTGCATCTTCTGTCACCTTTTTCCTGTATACGCATTCATCATCATACCACGGACTCTTTCTCTGAATGGCTGGTACCCTACAGTGGTTTCGGCTACCTCCTTGATGATGTCGCGATACTGGCACCACTGATTGTCTACTACTACTTCGAATAGCGTTAATAAATAGTTAAACATATATGACTTATGTGGGCTTAAGCTAGTGCAACTATAAAAAGAAAACTAACGCTTAAAATATGCAATATTACAATGTAATCGTAAGTTCTCTACTACTTAGACCTCCCTTAATAACAGGGAATCCCGCTTTTGTTTATTAATGTACATAAACAATCCATTCGTACTTTGGCTTAAGCTGGATTACTCTCAGGCACCCCTAATGTTCTCCAATAAGTTGCCCCACTTAAGCTTCACTGGAATCTGTATACAAATAATCTGGTAAAATAGATCTTAGAGACATTTTTTACCTGTCAAAGTCGATAACTCTCTCAATATTAAGGTAGATCAAAGTAAGTAAGGGTGGTTATGTGTACATTGGTATCAGATCAACTGGGACTCTTGTTGATTGTGTTGCCTAATGTTGTTAAAGTGTCTTTAATGTGAATAATGAGCGACTAATAGTCCTTAGACGTTTGCGAAGTTCATAGACCCGGTTTGTTGTTAAAAACTGCTCTAACGCTCCTACAAGCTTCAAAGTTGACAAGATCTATTTCTTTTAGTGCGTAATACCAACATTCGATTTGAACACATCAAGCTTAGAACTTGTATCAACGTTTAAGACTCATTCATTTACATACGCTTTGCCAAGATTCTCTACTTTTTGTCAAACTTTCGCCTTAAAATTCAGCCTGTGATTTTCTAGGAACACTACTTACTGAGCCATAGGTTGTGGTTCTTATGCCCAACCAATCGTACCAAATGCGGTTTAAAAAGAGAGAGACTTTTTCACAGCAAAACGCGCGGGAGATCTTGCATGGAGGATATATAAGAGGATTGTCTAATTAATCGAATTTTAAGATAATCTTAAACACCTCTTCGAAACAATCCGACAGTATTTCATTTTAATTATTAAATACATCCTCCCATGCATCGTTCCATATCGATTCCATGTCGACTACATCCTTTTGAGATTGCAAACTCGAAATCAAGTGTTTCAAATGACAATCGAAGTCCTTCACGTTTGGGTTTCCCCCCTTCAAATTGTATTACAACATAAATTGTATAGGTATGCACTTGATGACACAACCTTGTTGTGATAGTCGTAAGTAGTATTTGGTAAACTATGACGCCCTGATTGGTTTCAGTTACAAAGTACCATCAGTATGTATAACATCGAAACGAATAGTGGAAATGGATTGCGATTGTTCACAGACGTTCAAGAGTTGTCGTACTATGCTCTATATAAGTATCCTTTGTCTCGCAACTAGGAAAACATGTTTTTTGTTTATATTTTGCTTTGTTTAAGTACGTGCATAAAATACTTGGCGTCACAAAATATGCAAAGACCTAGACGATAAATTCTAGAATTTATGCAAGACAATAAAAATCCAATAAACTGTGACCATGTGGCATCAATAAAAAAATAAAATTGATAAACACATCACCCTGTATATGCACTCACAATGGCAGTAGCAGTAGTAGTTGTACAATATATACGCACAGTATCACCGGCAGTAGATGCAACGAACTGTGGGTACGGTGGTGGTTGACAGCGTTGTGACTTTGAATTTCGAATCAAAAATAAAAATAAAAATCCAAACTGAGTGGAACGACTGTCCGTGACACCTTTATGTCGGATTTTGCGTTGTCGCCACCATCATCAATTGTCGTTGTGTACAAGTTTTGAATTTCATTTCAGCCCATTTTCCTCTTCCATCATTTATATATATACAGCTCAACTGGTACTCGAACTATTATTAGTTTCTCAACTAGAATTGATTAAATCCATTTCGTTCGCATTGCATTCAGGCGCAGCAGCGATATTGATTTAATCGACACGGCATTCGGCTATATAATTTCAGAAAAACACTGTACACAAACCCGATGACTATAAAAGTCATTGGAACGAATGAACGTGAGTCGTTTACAGCTTAATTGAAGTGAAAATGGTGGCAGAAATCATGTCAGACGGCTCGAGGAGCAATTAATTATAATAATGGATTACGAAAAAGCCCCAGCACAAAATAAAACAACACTCCTCGTACACATTTATACAAAACAAATATAGTATAGGAACTTTGTGTATGTTTTATTTTGTTTTCGTTTTTTTTTTTGATTATTTAATCCAATTAAGTTTAATTGACTCTGTGTTCGCTATACGGAGTTTTCAAGTGTAATTTGCTTGGCATACATATCTCACCGATGCGAAATAGCGAAACGAACGATTCGTCAGATAGATAGATACTTTGTAAATGGAAACAAATTCTCTTCACTTGCATGTAAATCAATTAAAATAGTTTTGTTTTGTTGTGCAATGCAATGTCTAGATGTAGGTAGATACAAAATATAGATACAAATATATAGATAGGTAGAGGTTCCCGTAGATATGAGTACAAATCGAATGCGTTGCGTGAAGTAGTGTTTTGTAGTTTTATCAAAATTGGTAGTGCATTGCATATTTGTTTCGATGAATTGAGTATTTTTGAAGTGATTTAAGGGTTACCAGAGGTATGATTTTAGAGTTGTATATGAAAGGAGGGTGGGGGTATTTTTTAAATGCATTAATAACCATAATAGTTCCAGAAATGTACGTTAAAAATATTTAAATAGGGACTCTAATTTCACTGTGTTTTGGGGATACAATTCAATTTTAATAGCTTATTCGCTTAAGCTGGATTACTGCATTGCAACCAGGTTTAGGGTAATTTTACTAATCGTGAGACTAAAAATTTAATCGCCTGATATCATATTGAGATGTATCATCGGATCCAGAGGTGACCGTTGACGAAACATTCGCTGGGCCTTTCCATTTGCCACTTAATTTACAAAGCAGTGTACTCCTAGATTTTTAAAGGATAGAATCATTTGTCGTTCATTTTAACTCATTCACTTTGGCCCGAACTAGTTTCTGTAGTTCGTAGAGGTTTTGGCAATATCTGGAGCTTTTTATAACCTCGGCTACTATTTAGAAAAAGGCTGTTATTTAAATTGATTTACTATTAAATACAATTCAAATAGTGTTCGTTAGAAAATCAGCCGTTTTAAATATTTGAATGCAGGGGATATTTATAAACCTCACGGGAAGTTCAATAAAAATGTTGTGGATCATTTTTCACCCCTCTCAATTATTTTGTTTATTATATGCATTTAGTCGTTTTGCGGATACAACATATTTTAAAAGATTATTTAAAACGTCGAAATATGTTGCAGGTGTCGATTTGTGACAAATCATTTAAAATATCTGACATTAAATGCATTTTCTGTACAGTTGATACTATTAATCCAAACTTACAAGTCTAAACTGCAGATTTGTAAATCTCGTATCTCCTTTTTTTACAAATATTAAGAAGAGCGAGAGCTAATTTTGACTTGCAGCTTTGATAAACAGAGTCCAGTGGCCTATTTCAAGCGACTTAAAAATTACAGTCACAAATTTGTACTTGTGAATCATTATACTACGAATTTGTAATCAAGTTTTACAAATTTACAAATTTATTCAACAAATTTGTGCAAAATTGGGACACGAATTGCTTGATTAATGTTCAAAATCCGTGCTGCACCGCATTTGTGATTGAATTGTAATTTACAAGTGTATTTTTACAATGTCGGTGAACGACGCGTTGTTGCGAAAACAGTGTACGAAAAAAATGTGGTTTTTGTGGCGTCTCTAACTAGAGTTAAATATTTTTTTTTTACTTTTTAAATACTTCTAACCTTGGGCATAAAAATAACAATAGAAATAATTTATTGTTTGACGAAACATAAATTTACAAAAACGAATTTACCTATAGGTATAGAAAAAAAATAAAAATTAGTAAATCCTAATATTTGGCTTTAAAATGCTTGTACAGTGGAAGTCACTTATAACGACAAGTTGCTTAAAACGTCCACTTTCCTTTCATTTTTGGGTTAATTATATTTTAAGCTATTTTAAGCTATTCTACCGTCAGATATAACGAAATGTCGGATATAACGACCAATTTTCGGTCGTCGCGTCGGTTACTACGACGGAATGAGAGAAATTTAAAAAAAAAACGTGTATATGCATATTTTTCCTTGATTCTTGAAATTTTACCTACATACGTTACTATGTTTTTGTTAAATATTTTGACAGTTTATTTGATGTGTTGCCTTGAAATTAAAATTAAATTCTTAAATTAATTGTGTTTAACGTCTTTTATCAAAAAGGTTTGCATTTTATGTGATTTTGTTTAATTTATTCCTAAATATTTGTGATTTTGAGGTTTTCTTTTCGTTGTTTCCTCAAAATAAAATTGTTTACATCCAAAAAAATAATATTTCAATATAGGTACACTCAAATTAATTATTGTGTAGTAAGATTGAATATCATATCTCTGTGAGTGTAAATTGTGCGGCAACAAGCAAAATATAATATTGAACGCAAGAAAAATATTATATAAAAATATATTCTTGAATATTTGTAAAATAGCGACCGCCGGGTATAACGACCTCATTTCTTCGATAACTTCAACGTCGTTATAAGCCACTTCTACTGTAAATCCAAGCTTGTAAGTTGGTGTAAAAGAATGCAACTGGTCATTCAATTTATTAAATTAAAACGTAAAGCTTCCCTTCGCGAGCGTAACTAAATGTATACATTTTTAAAACTTGGACTCAAAAAACACCTGAACTGTGACACGGTGTCAGACAGAATTTGCGTCCTCCCATGTGTCATAATCGTAATTAAAACGAAAAAAAAATGTAAAATGTCTGTAAGCTTTTCATTTTGATTAATGAATTGTAAAACTGCAATTACGACCTCTGTTACAGACTGTCCCTTCTATATAATCACAATTTCAACTTCAGAACCCATGGAAAAATGTATAACCTGTGTAATTATAACAATCATGCGGCCCAGTGCTCATTAAAAGGTGTCAGGTGTTTGAGTATCATTCAACATTCACCATCCACCATTCACCATTGGCGCGGTGTCTGCTCGAGTGATATTATTATTTTAATTTCATTAACGGTTCAGTCTGTGCCGCCATTAAATTTGGCTAGCATAATATAGAGGTGAACGTGTAAATCAGAATATACACGTGTGCAAAGCTACAAAATCCTTAATTACGGTTGAAGAAGTAGCCATTGGGTTGTGAGGGGGTGGGTCAGGTGTCGGTTGAACGTTTAACCTCCCCACTCACCTTTTGTCATTCCTCAAATTCCACTAGATAGACATCCCGGAATTGGTGTTGGAAATCGGAATGATGGCGGCGCAGCAATGGGGGTAAACGATTACATCACCGAAGCCAATGTACTGCAGTCAGTCGCGGGGAATCGCACAGACAGGCCAAAGCCATATGCCAACCATTCACTCATCCAAATGGGACTATCTACCTGCAGGCCAGATAGACAGACAGACAAAGCTGCAACATTTTTCAGTATTAATACAATCGATTACACTGCCACTGCCGCTGCCTCTGGCGCAATGCTTCGCTATGGTGCAGTATGGTATTCATTCTCCATTGCCCTGGGGGAGGATAATGTGATTATTTAACGGTCGCACTCATGGATTATGAAACAACAGCGCTGACAAAAAAATTATAAAAAAAAAAATAAATCCACCGAAAGGTCAGGGGTGTGGGTGGAAGGAAGGCAGCTCTATTGAAATCCATCGGTTTCACATAAAGCATAGAGCGAATAATAGGCGCCGCCGATAGTTGCAGGTGTTAATAGATGCGAATTGTCTGACAGTGAGTGGTCCTCATAAATCACGAATAATGATAATTTAGTGGTTGCTATTGTTGGTTGTGTATGCAATACACGCTCCCGCACGATGTGGAATTTATAAGCGATAGAAATGAGTGTATGGTTGCGATAAGAGCTCGTGCAGCGCAGAAACATCGAAAGTTGGGAAGCACCCACCTTTGGGCGAAAACTGTTACTACTCGTGATAATGGATTCAATTTTAGAGCTGTGCAAAGCCCAAGGGGATGTAGCGTAGGCCCCATTGAGGATCCAACTATTCGAATTTAATTGCGAACTAGATTAGCTGCAAATTTTAAACAAGGACACCATCAAACTTGTCCGAGGAGGTCATCCACTATCGGTGGGGTTCCAGGTAAGGGGCCAGTTATAGCGACACGAAAAATTCAACCGAAAAAAAATTCGTTTGCTTATTTTAATCACTTAAACTTAATTGTTGAACTCAATCTTGGTCTTAAAATGTTGCTTAGGAAAAGTCAATTTAATTTGTCGCTATAATTGCACCCTAAGTCAAAGCAGGTGAAGAGAAAGTGAAAAGACAGGAATTCTGAGGAGATTGATTGGAAAATAAATACCAACTGGATCAGCCTCTTTACTTTCAATCTCTTTTTCTCTCTCTTTATCTTGTGTTCAAACCAACAATCAGTGTTGCCAGAATTTTAATGGAAAAGCATCCTTTAAGAGTATTCTAGGCTTAAATCAGAGGTTTTGGTACGTAATTCCCCTGTAACTGTTCAGGTTCAAATTTCACAGAATTACGCATATCTCAAACATGCCAAAAAGCAAATTCCTTCATTAAACTGCAGGCTTTAACCCAGCCTCATCTCAAAGTGCGACTGAGAAAACCCCCCTTCTGGTCCATTTCACAGTGTACCTAACGTAAAAGCCCATCAAACCTACATCTGTGTAGTCCTTGTGTGTATGCCAGAAATAGTCCCTCATCAAAACGTGTCAACAACGTTTTCTGTGTCAAACAAATTAGAAACTCGAACTGAAGTTTCCAATGCAACCAATTGTTATTCTCCTCATGAAAGTCCACTTTTTACTTTTATCTCTCTTATTGTAAACTTTTCCATCTGCAATTTGTAAAAAATTGCCGCCCCTCTCAGATCTAAGGTTCAAAATAAACGCCACCCTACTATTCGTTCATGCAGATGCGGAATCCTCTTCTGTTCCAATAACAAAGTTACGTAATCTTAAGGTGTCGTCTCTCTCTCTCCTTGAAAAGCATAATCATCACTTCCCAGCCGGCGATGACTGGCTGAGTTGCTGTTGCCCTTCCCTCAGGCACTGAAAGAAGTTAACAAGAAACACACACACACAAGAAAAAAAGGAAAACAAAAACAACCTACCAGAGAAAAACCGACTTATCTATTCAAGATGACTTCATTCTGAAGATCGACCTCTTTGCCATTCGTTGAACAATACACAAAAGTTCAAAAGACTTTTTCAAAAGTTTAGCCCGGCCTCACTCCGCAAAATTTGAATCCAACTTCACCGGCCAATAGTCCCACAGCCGCCCGGCGTCTTAGGATGTGGCTGTGGTTGGTGGAATATTGTTGCCATTGTTCCGTTTGTAGGAACGTGTATTCCCTTAATTACTTAATTAAATTCGAATTCGTTGGGCCGTGTTTTTTTGTTGTTGTTTGTTTTTTGTGTGCCAACACTGCGGGGCAATTATCCGCACAGCCGTAGGGAAGGGAGCCTTGTTTCCCATGAAAGAGTTACCATGAAAAATGATTGACTGATGAGGAATTGATTCTCCTCATCGGATTACATTTGAAAAAGTTTACAATAAATCACTAATTGATGGAATGCCTCAGGGCCAGACAACTTTACATTCTATTATTCAGTTGTTCTTCTGCACCTCCCCGCCCCCACCACCATTGCTATCGCATTTCATCGTGTTGGGCATGAGACTTTATGATGCTGGGTTGGATGGTGGCATGGATCATTGTGCAAATAGGGAAGAAGATACAAATTACCTAGTCAAGTTGGTTGTCAGTCGGCAAAAGTAAGAGAAATGATTACACGATGGAAGAAGTTGTAACGGTGTTGGATGCTGCATACAGTTTACTATACCCCATATGCCACAGACGAGATGATGGTGGAAATAAAGTTACGTGCGATTAATCATCGTCAAGACGTGTCACATGCATTGGAAGAAATGAAAAATACCAACGTCGTGAGGCAATAACATTAGCAGGGAGAATGCTCGGAAAAAGGACAAACGAGTGTATGGAAATTGCCAAAGGCACTTGGCAATCAGCAACGATTTGCTACCAGCCAACCGCCATGCCATCGCGGTATCAGCGCCAAGAGTTGTAAGGTGAGCGATGCATTATCTGATGGGGTGCGCAATTAATAATGGGAATTGAGACTTTTTTTTTGGGAATTTGTTTGTAAAGGAATTTCACAAAGTACAAAGTTTTAGAGAGTTCAAAGTGCAGGTCCTAAATGTGTAAATGGGTGGTCTTCTGACAGTTGCCAATTGATTTACTTAGAAGTTAGACCATTAGGTGTGTCTAAAGCGAGGAATTCCTTACTGCTAAATTATTTAAGAGTCCCCCAAAAATCATAGAGAGTCATCTTGCCCCCTTAGGGCAATCACTTTGTAAAATGCTTAGATACGAGTTTTATTATTAGTGTTGTAGGGTACTATTACTGAGTTTCAAGTCAATCCGACCTAGCAAAATCTAACCCCCTTGAGGGTAGTGCCCCCTAAAATGAGCTAAAAAACTGATCAAAATCTTCGGAAACAAGTGTCCAATGAATTCCTACTCTCTATCACCTTGAAAAATTGTTCACTGTTGTGGTAATTCGTTTAAAGCGGGTAATTTTGATATTTTGCCCCTCAAAAAAGGGGCCAAGGCAACTTTGCCTACCTTGTAAAATTGATTTTATAGCACGTACTTTTGCTATTATGCCCCTTAAAAAAGGGGTCAAGAAAACTTTGCCTATAAACACCTTGTTAAATTGTACACTGTTTTGATAAATGGCTAGGAACTTATAGCACACTTTTGATATTTTGCCCCTCAAAAAGGGGGTCAAGAAAATTTTGCCTATAAACAGTTTCAAGCTTTTTGGTTTCCATTTTCGATTAAAAAAGTGATAGCTTGTTGAATGAGCTAAAGTCAAAATATATCCAAAGTGCACCCCCTTTTCACCCCTTATAGAACTAATTTTTCGAAATACACAACTTCTTATCGAAAGTTTTGAGTATTCAAACGCAACTCCGTGCCAAATTGTGGGCTTCTAGATCTTATGGCTTAGGCGGACTGTTACTTTTTGATCGAAAAATAAGAGAAATTGACCCCCAAAATTTTAAAATTATGTATCCGACTCCCCATACCTCAAAAGGGGGTTAAAGGGTCATTTTTGAAAGAGGCAAAAACTCATCTCAATCTTTTTTCTCAACAAATGGAAACGCTTAGAGTTAATTTGAGACTTTTGGAAATGCCCCCTTAAAGGGGGGTCATATTCAATGATCCCCAACCTACAATATTTAAATACACCTTGCAATTTATATGACTCCACCACTAGCTTTAGACTGTGCAGTGTCTGTCTGTTATGATACTCTTTTATATATATACCGAGATTGCTTTAAAAAATACCTTAAATCAAACCATTCTCTTTCACTGATGAATTTCTCACTCTTCTCAACATCAAGCTCAAATTGAAATGCACCCAACTGCATTGGTTGCCGATTGCCGCACAACTTGAACTATTCACACCTTTTATCTCCAGATAGGTACCCACCTATTCCTCCCTCAGACGCCGGCCGCCGGTAAAACCAATAACGCCGACATTTCTCACTTTTTAATAAAGATCAAAATATAAATGCAATGGTGCCTCCTCCTCTCCCTCCCCGTCACCATCACCACTTCAGCTGCGGGTTCAAAGAGTTCACCGAGCGGCCGCTATAAATCAAATCGCAAAGCATTTTCCAATTCACAAATCACGATTTTTCCATTTCCCATTTGGTATACACACACACACACGTCACACTCTGGCCGAGCGAGTGTTCAATTGCATTACGATGATGTCGGTAAGTTTTGCGCGCCGCCAACGACCGATAGCAAACAAAGGCGAAGGCGAACAACAAACAACCAGCTGACCCCGTTGAACTGCCGTTTTGAGAGATTTTTCCACGGGGGGAAATTTCACACATTCATTTTCACAGTTTAACCTGAAAAGGAAGGAAAACCGTCGTCGCTGCAAGTCGTGCCGCTGCACCACCATTATCGGTGATTTTCGCGCACCCAGGCACACTAAAGTGAAAGGTTTTCCATGGAATTTGATTTCCTCTCTCAGTGTTTGACTGTCATATTTCACACCTAATCAAATGAGCTACAAAGTAAGCGGTGCCATATGGAAACACCAGGTTTTGGATTTCAAAAAAGAAATCCTAATCAACGGTAATTCCGCGCTAAGTATGCGGTCGCGGTGGTGGCCGCCAACCCGCGCAGATCAATTAATCAGCAGTTGGTGTGGAAATGCACTCTCTGCAGCTACCACATGCGGCATGCGGATGGTTAATCGTTTCGTTTAATCGTTTGGACGGACGGAATTGTATAACACACACACCGAATCGCTGTCATGTACTTACGTCTGTTGTTCGCAGCGACGACGACGACTTTCTAAATTGGAAATTATACGCGCGTCGTACACTCGTCTATTCGGTTTCCGTGTTTTGTTTTGGGGAAACTTTCTACTTGAACCGAGTCAGCCGCATGCACATATCGGTGGACCTGAACTGGTTGGTGTAAGGCTAACCTATCTAATCATCTTGTCAACTGTTACTGTAATATGCTGGTGAACATAATTCAATTTACAAATGCGGCCGCTTCAATTTCGCTTGAATAATGTCCGCTCGACATATCACACAGCTTTCACGTCACTTTGGTGAGTGGTGACTGGTGACGCTGATGGCGGCGACTGCGATGGCGAGTGAATGGCACTGGATAATGCAGATAGTTGTTGCAAATCGTGTAATCGTTGTAATCGTCGTAATGGCAGTGCTGCAGGGAGGGCTGTGCCGAACGAGTGGAACAAGACAAAAACAAACAACTGCATGAACATTTGGGTCAATCAAGCTGTGTTTAGACGATAGTGTGTGACAAGCGACTAATGAACACACCGGCTCGGCTTGTAAATATCAGATAATTAATTAATTTAGCCATAAATACGCGAGAACTACAACGACACAACGAGACCAGGAAGTTTTATGGACGCACGAGCATATAGTTTGAAAAGATATTCCGATTAGATTACAGCAGCAGTGCGCTGAATGGCTCGATGGACAATTTGCTTTGGTAAAAATTACTGTGTCAGTGAAATCGATTCTTTAGTCAAAGCAGTTTGGTTTCGACATGAAGCTGCGCTGCAACAAATTTTACGAGACAATTAAGGCTCCAGTGGAGCAAGGAATTTACTGTCTACTGTCGTTGATGTTCCACAAGGCTGTGCGCAGTTTTACTTTGAAGTGACTTGATTTTACTTTCTACTATATAATTGTACTGCGAAAAAAGGGAAAGAAGACGTTGAATGAGTCTGCAAATTTTCGGAGCCTTACTATCTTCAAGACTTTGAAGCATGAAGATGGAAAAGGTAGCAAAATGTCGTTGGAGGAATGTAAACCCCATCAAACCTGGGGTCGAATCGCATCGTCCATCAATGAGCATAACGTGTTGTTGTTTCACGTGTAAAATCATTATATTAATACGTAAACATCAAAAGTTTCCGTACGCTTTTTAAGTATTTATCATGAAATGAGGAGAATGAAACTTATATCATTCGAAAGGTACTGTGCCATAGATGTGCAGAAACAAAAAATCGTAGGTATATGTCGCCATTAAGACTGATAAAATTAAGTTAAGAATTTCCCATACAAAATGCTTAGGAGTTAATCGAAAGCATTTTGTTGCCATTCAATTTGTCGCCGTCATGTTTCCATAGTAACGAATTTAATCATCTTAGATTAGAACCTGTTGGAGAGTCTCATTAACCCATAAAGGTATGCAATTTAATTACCCCTAAAAGTAAGCAATTATAAAATCTTATTTCAGGGGCATTGCAGAGTAATCTTCATGTTTTGCCCTTTTCCATTATTTTTTCATAGCGGAAAGGTATATGAATTAAGATTTAGCATATAAATAAATTAAAATAAATAATAAATAAATTGTGTAAAAAACAAGTTGGCTTTCGTTACTTTATCTACAGACAAAATTGGTCGAATTTCGACCACGGGCGGTACTAGTACACTTAATTCCGTGAACGTAATGCTTGTTCACGGAAGACGCGATTCGGACCCTGAAAACCTTTAGTTTAGTAGTTGCTAAGGGTGGACCCAGTCTTTCGAAAGGGTTCCCGGTAATGACATTAACTTGCTGTAGGAGTTCCTTGAACATTTTTGTGTCCAGAATTGGCCAAACGAGCCTAGCTACGTCGCTAATGTTTCAGTGTTTGTGTTTTTTTTTTTTTTTTACGTGGGACAGCTAAGTCAGCAAGTTGTACAAGCTTTCACAAGACATCTGGGCCGAATCACTGCATCCTTGCAAAGGTTGAGGGTGTACCTACTCTCCAGCGTTCTTAAATGACGATATTCCGCTGGCGATACCGCTTTAATCGACTGCCATCCGTGGCTTAACAAGCTGCTATGATTAAGACTTGGAAGAGACTGCTTTGGAAGGCAGAAAGAAAGGTCAATGTTAAGGTCTTTTAAAATTTAATGGGTTTGGACATTCGGGTGCTGACTTAAGAGCTCTTCTTCGTTTATTCCTAATATGTGGATGTCAATCTTTAAACACACCACCGGGACAGTGCGATGCGGGATTTTGGACCGTCAATACAGTAGGATATAGAAACCATGAACTCGAGATGAAAGGGTGGGTCGTGGCGCAAATATTTGAGTAGAAGTCGCGGCGATTATTGAACAGTGTTTTCTTTGCTCTAGGATCAATATTTGAAACGCTTGCAGAGAATTTTGCTTTAAGCTAAGTATAAAAAAGGAGATGGGTTCGTTGCAGCCACACGATATTGGGAGATAGAAAAGACGGGGCAAACATAGAAAACGAGGGTTACTTTAACAAAAAAGATAGAATTGAGACTTTCGATTGACCTAGTCTGAGATGAGTCGATAAATTAATGAATATCTGCTGCGTTACTTATTTTTGTTGAGGGTTTTTAAGCTACCAAGATCAAAAACAGATTGGGCGAGAGATAAAGTTTGACCGGCTGAAGGTAAGTTCGAGGAGAAGACTTATGAGAAGGTTATGGATTGGAATTGTTAGGGCAGCAGGAAAAATTATCGAGATCTAGTCGATGGGGTCCGGAGTGGTATTGTGAAATGGGTGTAAAGAATTTGTTATCGTCAGCATTTAGAAAAATAACTGAGTCTTTAATGACCCTTTTTAATATCGTCAATATGATTAGGATTAATAGCAGGGGACCTAGGTGACTGCCTTGAGGAACACCATCAGAAGTGGCCAAGAAAAAGGTCAAAGCGACAAATGTGACGTAGGAATGATACAAAGCTTTGACCCCGAATCCGATATGTCGGAAGTTGGAACCTCCGGTTTAAATAGCACCTCCGAATCCGGCTTCGGTTTCGATATAATCACATCAGAGGTTTTTCGGGTCACAATCGGTGACGACCGTTGAACATGAACGACAAAAAATTATTGAGTTGCACCCGTTTTGAAATTTGACTATTAGTTTGTAATTTTATCAATACAAATAATATTATTAACTGACAATACAATTTTGTATTTTTTATGTTATTTTCTAATAAAAATTGTTTTTTTTTAAATTTTATATTTTAACAATTTGTGCCTGCTTACGATGTCCGCCTCCGACTCAGCGAAGGTCGGTATGAGGCTTTCGGGAAAAAATCACCTTCCTAACATCCCTAATTAGAAGTAAAGAATATTTGAAATTTACCTCCAAAGCCAAAGAGTAACAATTTGAAAATAATTTACTCATGGAATATATTTTCAAAGTTTTTGGTTATGTTAGATACCAATTGAATATTGTAGCATGATCATATTTTTCAAAGCCTTAAAAACAATCGAAAGCCGTCTAAAGTTTCGTGTCAAACAACGATAAACAGTTCCCAATTATAGACCAGACCGACTAACTAAACAAATTGATACTTGCACCCATAGCCGCTCATCAAAACGGACAAAAAATTTCGATAAAATCAACCAGTTAACCCAAACCCGATTGAGAGTTATGGCTTAATAATGTTTGCTTAATCCTGTTGTTATGAATAATAATAACAAAAAGTCGTCCCCACCAGCCAATAACAAAGTAATCCATTATCCATTTAGAGATTATGTTTTTTTTTCACCCATTTTGTTAAATTTCCATATTTAAATGACTCCACAAGCAATAACAAATAACCAAGTTAATCAAATTTAATTAGCAGAAATACAACATCATGCATTAACTCTCCAAAACTAATTAGCACTTTGCCGGCGACGAACTTTGACGTTCCTCTCATCCAGAACGTCAACAAAAAATTAACAAAAAATAAATACTTTTTGATTTCTATTTTCGTTTTAACTAAAACGTTATAGTCAATTAGTTAAAAGCTAATTCGGAACTCTGATGTAATTAAAACTTCCTCCTACAGCACACATACACACAGATCCCACCATGTGAAAAAAAAATAGCTCCAAATACTTTTAATTGAATTGTGAATCCGAATCGCGCGCATTAGCATGCAAGGCAAACGATTTCACGTCCAGGCGCCACATTTCAGTGCGCTGTCTATCGCCGATTGACAGTGGCAGCAATCAGTGTTGCTGCTAATACTCTAGCAATAGATAATAATCAGAATGGGAATCGAAATTCAAATGCTCTCCCCTTTGGATGGCGGCCGGTATTTGGTATGCCTGTTGGATAGTTGCTCCCATGAATCTGCGCTCGTCATCGGAGGGGACTAAAGTGCGACTCACAAATGAGGAAGACATGTTGCGCTGCATCGGTTTTGCATTTAAATAATTCAACACCGTGCGGTAATTTAAAATCGCACCGCATACCGTAGCTCGTAGCACAATGCGAAATTGTTTCCATTTGTTTAGTTCTAGTTGCTGATTGCACTTTAGTTGGGTTTGTTGGTTTATTTGTGGGCAGGAATCAGCCAGAGGGAATTTCTAGGAATTTAATGGCGAATTAATTGATAGGATATTTATGAGTTGAGGGGAAACCCAGCATTTGTTTTTTTTATGACAGCAAAGATGAAAGTGTTGGGTTTGATGAGCAATCGACAGGCGTTGGCGGGAATAATTTCCCACATCTGTAACGATTTCCATCTAAGGAGATTGCCACATTTTGGGAAAGAGGTTACAACGAAATATTTCTGAATCAGCGTACATGTCCTGCGTCTAAGTCGATTAAAGCCACTATTTTCGCCAACAAAACTATGACCGCTTTGCACGATACTGAAAGTCATATGATTTTTTATTTAAATTTGTATATGACTTATCAAATCTGTTGACAAATCGTTGTGTTTTCGTTTTCCGCAACGTTCGAAATATGGTTCATTTTAGCACCAAACCAAATAGTGACTCTTTCGGGATGAATTGGACGCTCTTTGATCTCATGTTAATTGGTATCGTCCCGAATTTGACAATTTTTATTTCGTTGACGTATCCACTCATCCAGAAATGGGCCTCATCGTTGAAGATGGTTTTTCGATGAAAATTAGGGTCAGTTTCGAACTGCTTTTGATAAAACAAAAAAATTTATTATTTGCAAGTGCTGTTGAACGCAATGTCCGTCCATGGTCATTTGGCGCAAAACTGACTAAATAAATTACAGCTATAATTTGACAGATGTAGCTTCAACAATACGACCGCTGTCAACTGTCAAAGTTCAAAAGTCCCTATTAGGAAAGCCTTTACAAACACTCTTGAAATTTGGAGGAATCTTCGCATTGTCCTTATTTGAAATTTTTCATTTTAGTCAGAAGGTATACTATGCTCTAGGTTTGTAACATTTTTTTCTTGTAATACTGAAGAGCACATTGCAAGTCCTCAAGCACTCAGATTTAAATCCCGGCCCGTTGTCCTACCAAACTTATAAATCTCTTGTTGTAGTATGGTGATAGAGGAACGCGGTATTATTCGGGCTACTGTCAGTCTAACAGTGGATATTGTCTGATTTTCGGTAGCGCCTTGACGAATGCCCATAGCTTTGGGATGAAAAAAAGACTCAGTTCCTACACTGTAACTTGTCTTTTACCCTTCTACGGAGAGGAAGCTTATTTTATCCACCCAGCCAACGACTCCAACGACTGAGTCCAACTCGTATACAATGAGTGTACTTCTCTCTGATTAATCTGATTTATCTGAGACCAAAGACTCTTTTCCAGGAGAATTCGGTAAAACCGCTTTCAAATGGGTTCATAAGAGTTTAATTTTTAGAGCAAGAGGTGAGGTCTATCAAAAAATGAGGTGGATCTCTTTTTGAGGAACTCGGTGCTTCCTTTGAACAACTCTAACCCTGCTGTCAGATTTCGTAAGCTTTAAACTCTATTGCTCTGTAAGTGCGATGTTGTTCTGACACCATTTTTCTGCATGCTGATCGCCATGAATATTCCCTTCACTGTACGCAGAGAAAACCATCAGCGGATTGTCAGGTATCACGCAGCTTTCTGCACCAGCCTTTCTGAGTTAATAAACGAAAACCTGTTTTATTCAGTTATTGCCTTGCATCAATCCTTAGGTGTTCAGGAGCCAAAGTTACAGCTGTCAATATTGTTTAAGAAAGGCTACGATTGTAAATTTTCTGGCAGGGTGTGATTTTTCCAGAGTGAAGATCTGTCTCTACCGACCTGTCCTCGCTTTAGGCTGTTGCGATTTTGAAAATATTTCTGATTGGAAGTTATTGCGTTACTGACAATTGAAGGGTTGTAAGTCTAAAGGGTCTAAGTGCCAGTTATATTATTTCGAGATATTACGCTTCTTTTGTTCGACCTTAAAATTTTGTTTATTGCGTTTCCTCTGATTGTTTTGATGACTCGATGAATAACACGACACCATGCAACAATAACAGCCACCAACGTACGTAATAACGTCCCACACATACACGAGCACAGACCCTTTTGACCGAAAGTTGGTTTTCACATAGACCCCGTTACAACTTTATTTGTGTGTGGGTAAACTTTTAAAAGAAACAGGCACTTGGATCCATTTGGATATTATTAGGCTTGGCACTTAGATCGTATTTTCGTAAAAATATGAAATTTTTATTGTTTGGCACTTAGACCCTTTAGATTTACAATCCTTCAATTGTGGCGAACACTTTATAAAGCAATTTTTGACTAAATAATCACTGTTGCTATAATTTATTAAACAACTTCTGTAGCTCTTAGAATACACCCTTTATTAACTAGAGTTTACCTGCTTAAGTTAGGATCCTTGGGGAAGACTTTGCTAAATTCAGTTGTACAGTCGATCTTTTTGCAAAATTCATGTCAAGTTGGATCAATTTTGAAATGTTCTTACGTACTTCGTGTACATCTTGTAGGCTTTTAAGTTTTGGTAACGGCCAAGTGTTTTGGGGAGGTTTAAAAATCTCCATCTCATATTAGTAGTTATAATATCTGCCTTTAAAAATCGCTCTCATGCATTACAACCTCCTTTAAGACTCATTTTTACTTATCTAACGATCGTTTTTTTCTTCTTTTTTTCAGGTAAGCCTCTAAAATTGATCTTTTTTCGGTAAATATATTCCAAAGACTTGATGAATGGTAAGTCTTATTAATCTAAGCGCACGTGACTAATGGAAATGCTCTTACGCAGAAATATTTTGCGAAGTTGGGTTGAAGTAGAAGGAGGCAAATCTTCAATGGAATTTAAAGATCGCTTCATCAATTTCGTTCTTGTTCGTGGAGTCGTTATAAACCACAGAAAAATACAATTTTGTCCGTAGGACATCAATTTCGATGAACAGTTTTTTCAAAGAACAGGGATATATTTCAAAAATTGACAAGCAAAGTCAGAGAAGCTCCTCAAAACTAAGTCGGGCTTATGTTTGGGACAGTTTTTCATAATCAAAATCGAACACGAATAAGTTAGATAAGATTAGATAATAAGATTGAATAAAAGACCCAGGTCTGCAGTGTAGTTTCGCCCTAAAACTTTAAAAAAATTTGGGCATTTCATAAGTCAATAGCTTGCCTCCCTGATAAAAATGGTAAGTCCCTTCCATTCGCTTCTGAAAAAATAACTCTCAAAGCAATCGTTTTGAGGAAATAGTACATAGACCCATCATTTATGGTGGACCTGTTGCGCCAATATTTAAATACCTCTTCCCTGTTAATCGGAACTAAAATTATGAGCTCTTTTAATTCACACGTCAAAACGGTTATGAAAAATAGACTTCGGGTTATTTTTTCAGTGGATCCATTCAAACCTGCACACTTTCAAATCCCATTCACCGTGTGGGGTCACGCTCAATCCCAACCGCGCTACATTCTCTCGACTATTGTGACATTTTGTAACAAATTTTAATCAATCCTGTCAGCATTAATCAACCGTTTCCCTCCCAGTTAAATGATAATTTTCCCAAGCCCCATCGATCAACTATATATACCCAAGCTAATGACAAATTGCACCCAAAATATGCGTCCATTTGACGTTGCCGCCATACTATAAGACCACAACCATCAACCTTACCAAAATGTCAAAACATGATGTCACAATATATACCCGCATGCGCGCACACACAGCAGCAACACAGCCTATGTGACATTTTAACAAGTCCGGGACCCCGATCAAATTGAGGCCATTGATCTTTGCATAACGATAAAGAGATACACGCATCTTGAGATCGAGATCGAGATCCGAGATCCCCGCTTAGCTCGTGTTCATGTCCATGTCCACCGGTCGCTGGGACGCACAAGCATTCAAGTGAAAACGTCAATTCCTTGCCCAAAATGCCAATCCCACTTTTGTTAAAGCCTAAACGAACATCAATTCAACGGCACACAACTCGAACAGAAATACCGGTCCGGTCGCACAAGACACACTCGAATTATACTGATTCTGAAGATCAAATGGAAGAATCTGTGCTGCTGCTGCTGTTGCCCTCTTTAAGGTGCAGTTAGCTCTCTAAACACACCCATATGTCATGAATACGATTAACTATTCGATGACGGCCGGCGAGGAAAACTGCGTTCCTATGCAAGATAGTTTTGTGTGCTGTGCGGTGCGCACTCTCGATCGACAAAGATCATAGGATACTTCCGCAACTGCTGGTTAAGTGCGGTGCACCCTTTCCATGTTCCGAGACACCCGGCTAGAAGCTGCAATACAGTTGTAAGTCACGCGGTAGTCGCGGATAAGGAACATAATATCCATCCATGCTTCAGTTAGATCAGTGAAACAGATCGTATGGGTGTGCTTTCGCATTTGCCACTTAATAACGAGAGGTTTCCCGGTTGGGTAGCATCACGCAACCAAGACCACGGATCGCTTAAGGTGGAAATTCCATTTTCCAAGTATCTGCGCCGGAAATTGATCTCTATAAATTTTGCTCTATTTAGGGCGGGCTTTGTTCGTAACGCGGTTAAATTATATTTTTTATTACAAAATGTATGCGATCAGCCTCACATAACGATCGGATGTGTTTTGCAATAAAAAATAAAGTCAAGCACACAATGGCGTTTCGTAACACGCGTTGGACAGTATATTTGTATCGTGTGCGGTCTTTTTTAATAAAGGTATTATAACTTTATTGGCTTGTGGGTGATGTGCGAAGCTTAAAGCGACAAAGAAGACGATTTTGTGTGCTGGATTGTGGCCGGGAGGGAAATTGATATCTTTGGGGCAGATTTTTCGGAAGACGAATTTGTTGTTTCGTTCAGTTGGCTGCACGTGCTTCAAAGTGGATTGGGTGTTAAATACCTTACATCAAGTTAACTATTTTAATGATCTTTATTGGGTATTCGTATTCTAGAGATGGTTGTTATTCAGCTTTGTATCTTCTTTTAAGTTGGATGAAGCTCCGTGTAACAGAGCAGGGGAACATTTTCTGAGTCCACGATTTTATTTATGACACCCGATCGCCTTTCGCTTGTCGATCGTTAATACATTTCTGTCATCTGATTTACTGACACTGATTGGAAGAAAGGATGATGATGGGCATGCCGTGTCTTTCAGAAAACCGTGTCTCTTTAAACTTTAAACTCGTACATCCTCTAAATTAGTTGGCCGATTGCGATGAAATGTTGACTAAATGTTGCTCCATTAAGCCCTATTTTATCTCTCAGAAATCCATATGGATGTGATGAGTAATTTTTACTTGAAGGCTTAACAAATCCACATACAAAGAGGGAAATAATTTTATTATTTTGACCGTGCTGGTTCCCGATGTCTCTTCGTATAAAATGTCAGTTACATTTCTCAACAGAACATCTCATTTAAGCTAATTTGACATTTTTGCCAGAGTCACCCCCAAAGGACATAATCTAACCAAACATATTCCATTGATCGTTGCAGTTGTTTGGCCATCTTTTGCCACCAATTACGAATTGATAAGCATCCACCCATACAAACTTTGAAGGAATTTCTGATTTACGCCATTTATCTGGTTGCAGTCCTCCATTTTATTACACTGGAGCAGTGGCGTGGCGTCCATATAACCCGATTCCTACCGACTTCCCTTTTTAAATTTTCACCATCAACACTATCTACCAAAATCCAAATCCATTTATGCATGAAACCCTACCAAATGAATTCGATATGCACAAAATAGTACACACGTGTAAGCCATGAAATAAATATTGTCATTCATCTTCGTCATTGTCACGACTAAGCGAACAGCGAAGTTAACCCCAAATATGTCGGGTTATTTAAACTCTTAATGGGGACTGCCAATGGATAGTTGATTTTACGAGAATATTTGAGCACTGTGCTTGACATCTCTTTGTTCAATTTTGTAGAAAATAACGCGATTTTTTCGAGTTATTCCATTTTCTTCTACTTTTCCTTTTATCATTTTGGTGAGTTGATGTGGAAAGCAAATGTACAATATATGACTTTCTTTCAAGGTACACAGATGTGAGGTCTATTTCATTTGTATGCGAATAATTTTGCTTCGACTTCCCATTTTAAAATGTTCACGTCACGTCACTGTACTGGAGTATGTCAGCTTAAGCTGATTGCACTGAATGCGTTGAAAATGTATGTGATTACAAAAATAGGATAAATGATCAATTTAAAACGTCTGACCGAACTTAAGGGGAATGTCGCCAACTGTTGAAACAAGGATAAGGCCACATAATCCTCTTGTGCATGACCCTTAAGTCTTGATTAAATCTCGAACCTAATGGTGGTGAGTCGCAGGTTGAAGTGGTTTTCGTCAAATGTTGAAAAATCTCAAAATTCCCCTTGTAAAGTGTAGTTTCATATCTGCTTCTTTAGTCTTGTCCTATCTATCTCTCTAGCTACTCAGTCTTCCGTACATATCTGATGTTCATATGCATACAACCCGAGAGACTTTAAACGTTGTTGGTACCCTAAAATTTTGCTGTAAGTGGTTTGGTTGCCAGGAAGGAATAGTTGGTTTGTTAATCCATAGATGGCGGTTGAGTTTTTAACTTGCTAGTATTTTTTTGAACGGGCGCATGACAGGTATTTAAACACAGTAAACGGAAAAATAAAAATTGCATTTTCCACTGCGCCACGTCTGACAAACATCCGAGAGTTTAACTGTCATGAAAGAATTCTCCATTAGCCTTTTGGACTCGGCCTGCAATTGTAGATCCCTTCCATTTGTCCCAAAGATGAAAAACTGTCAAAACGATGGTTCTGAAAAGCAAGATCTTGGGTGTCCCTTACGGACCTGTTTTTTGTTTAATCCACTTGAACTGTTTTTGCGGCTTATAGACATGAATCGCCTTTAAGGTCAGCAGCAATCCAAGAGGAATTCCCATTTTTGTTAGTCAAATGTTGAAAATGTAGCAAAAAACACGCTGAAGTTACTCCCTTTAACCCCATCGACACTACGGCCGTATTATTCACTCGGTTTAAAATGTTGGTTGATTCAGACCGTGGTTTAAATTTTTGTTTAAACTTTGTTTTGTAATTCGGTATTATTCACTCGATTTAAACCTTATAAACGTACATTTTTAAACCTTTTATCAGATAAACCACTTCGATTTTAAACCGCACTCCGACGACCGGCTTACGTAGTTTTTCTGAAGGTTTAAATCAGTTTCCGTAATGTTCACTAATTTTTTTTTTTGAATTTGAAGAAACGGTGATGTCCTCATAAGAAGAGGAAGACGTGCGTCAGGTGGAACGTGCTGAAGTCGACGATTTCGACGACGTCGATTTCCGTGAATACTTCCGCTTCCAGAAAGAAGCGTTTTATTTTATTGCCTTTCGTGTAGACATTTTATAAATTCTACAAATTGTTCCTGTAAAACCACAACTAATAAGCAATTGAAACACTTCAAAATATTCTCATACCTTCATAATAACAGGCATTCTTAGCTCGAACTGTCAAACGCGAGGTTTAAAATAGTTTTTGGTACTTAAAATAAACTAATATAAACCAAAATCGTAAACTAGGTAAACCGAGTGAATATTACGCAGGTTTAAATTTTTCGGACTTAAAAGCGTACGGTCAGGTTTATTATCATGGTTTAGAAGCGTTTTGACCTCGTTTTTTACCCGATTGAATAATACGGTAGTTAGTCCATCTAATACCACCTACAGCTGTCAGAATTACCACTGAACGCTGCAAAGTTCTCCCACCTAATATTTGATTTTTATGCTATGCCCACTTGATTCCCTAAACCGAAGGCTACTGTCACCAACGACATTTCTTGCTCACTTGAAACCAGTGTTGCACTCAAATTTCCAAGCACGAAAGGTCGCCCCTGGTCACACCAAAAACGGTTGCGACAGACATATTTGTCTGCCTTCAAATGCGTCTCAAGTAGAACCCTTCACTTAGCTATGCGCCGCATGAAAACCCACAAATTCCTCCGTCACAATCTCGACCGCAGGAAAACCAGCTCCTGACAAACACTCGTATGTGAAAATTAGAAAACCGAACTCAGTGAGATAGAAAGAGACTTAAAACGAAACCCAGTAAATTCCGTAAGAGTATTACAAACATTTTATAATCTACCAGATGCCAATAAGCCAAGTCCTTATTCGATAAACCCACTTGGAAGTGTAGTTAGTTACTCAAAGCTGGATCAGCACAAAAGGTAAATAAAACCCACCGACCGGCACAACACACACTGTAGTTGTCGACTCGCGAATATCTTCCTCTCCGCTTATACATTAATAGACATGAAAACTTAATTGCTTGATTATCTCGTTCATCGCGCGCCGCGCACACAAGCACTTTCTCCACCGCGTCCTCCGCGTGCGACAGGAATAACGATGCGGCCAGGGCACTCTTGGAAGTAGTGCAGTTGCAGTTTGAAGTCCTTTCAAACATAAGAAGCCGAGCGCCTCTGCTTGGTTGAAATTCCAATTGGCTTGGATAAACATCCATGAAATAAATTTGCCCTCCTGTCTCTCTCTCTCTGCCTTTAGGGAGAAGGAATTCAACAACACGAAGAGGCAAGGTAATCCAGTAACCAGTAGGCTTCCTGCCCGCAGTTAAAATACTTGTACCTTTCGTTTTTATTATGCCCATACAACTGGTCTAGCTCTAGGAGGGCTCTAGTGTGTGCTCAAGTATGCCTCGGCTATTGTTTTATATAAGGCTCATGGGTTTTATTGACTTTTCTCCTCGTCGCGTCGTTCCCGTCCCAAAGATATCCGCGATGCGATAAACTAACGCTCGAAACAAAAGACTTGGTCGCTCTCTCGAATAACCGCCTGACATCCATATAAGGGATGCTGTCGATGGTGTGGGTTTAGCTGCCTCCCCCTCCGCTCCGGTTCAATTATTTTATCTTGCCACGATCGAATGTATTTAATATGAGTACTAGGACCAATAATGCTGCTGCCGGTTGTGGTTACACTGCAGATACTTTGGATGTTCCTGTGTTTCTTTTGTTTTGTGTTTTTTTTTTCTGTTGCTTCTCGAGATTGGCTTTCGCCAAACACACCCGCCAAGCGAATAATGGAGAGATAAACTCCGCAGTGGACTCCTTTTATTGACACACACACACATTAGGTACATAGTACATTTATGCAGCGTGCTGCGGAGCGGGGCTATTGGCATTCGTAGTCCATAAAAACCAATCAATGTACGCAACATGGTTAACTCGGATTGGAATTCATCGCCACCGCGATGATCAACTGTATTAACAGCAACAACAGATTAAATCCATGGGCCGCAGCAGTAACCGGTACCGCGGTGCCGGTGCCAGTTAGCTGATTCTACTGCGATGTCAACAGAATCACGACATAATGGCTTACAATGTTCGAGATGGTTTTCTTTGCTGCGGCGTATGGTGTGCGACGAGAAAAAGTCGTTGCACTAAATTGAATTATGCGCGCTGCGCATGCGTTCTTTTGCTTTTTACGCACTCAATTGTGGCGTGAATTCTTTAGATCAGAATCGGATCGTATTTTGAATTGGTATGCGATTAGCATAAGTGATGCTGCCTAATTTGGTTGGCCGGAAGGGGCTGGCTCTTGATGGTGTGAGCAATTGAGGTCTGGATATAACGCCCTGGGACGTGATTGTATCTGCGCGGGTTGTCCGATTAATAACTTTGTTAGTTGGGGTTGATGGGATGAGACAGGCCTCCGAAGGAGATGGCCTTTTTTTTTTGCGAAATGGAACGAAAATCATTCAAAGTTTAGTGGAGAGGTAAATCTATGCCTCCTCTAAATTTAGTTAGTATTCAAAGTTGCGTTATAATTCTGTCAAAATAGTCCGAAAGAGTTGATGTGGGGACATATTGGAAATATGGTCAATGGTTTGGTCACGTTGAACGAAAAATTTCAACACGATCTACCAGATTTGGCATTAAATCCCTGTCTTCAGATAGACATCCTTTGAGTAGGCTCAAGTTGTGTTATGGTTGCATCAAGTTCAATATCGGTCTTTCTCCAGTAAGTTTTCATCTGCTGTCGACAAAGTGCATGCCTCTGCACCATACAGCACATATTTGATTAGGGTGTTGTGCAATATTTTCTCGGTCCTTGAGAGAGGGCGTTACTTCCAAGATGCCATCTTAACCCTAAAAGACATCGCTTGACAGTGATTCTTTGTTTTATAAATGTATATCTTACAAAGCCTTTGTTTACTTCAAAGTTTTACCTGGGGTTGGAAGCTTACCTAAAAGGAAACAAAACAAAATCATTCGTTTTCAAAAAAAAAACGAAACGAAAAAATAACATTCGCTTTAAAAAAAAAAAAAAAAACGAATCAAGCAAACGCGAACACGTTGTTCATGTTAGAAAATAGAAAAGTCTATGAAAAACCTATCGTTTTTCAGCTTTCACAAGAAACGAAAATATTTTTCGTTTTCGGATTTATATGAAGCTAAAAGTTCGTAAAGGAGAAATCGATTGAATGTTTTGATTTTACTGAATACCAATGTCCATCGTGACGTTTTGCCGCAGTCACCTAAGTTGAGAGCGCTCCCGATGACATCAGACGCTTTTGTTCTCATTAGCCACAGTGTTTATTATACATGCAAATGTGCCACTGACAGTTTACCAAGATCTCTCATTTCCTTCATTCAAATAAGCAAACGGACATTTAAAAATCATTCTTCTGATGGTGGCCTGTGAGTTTCGTACAATTGCTTAAAGAATGACTGCTTAAAACTAACGTGATAGTGAGTCGTCTTGTCTTAAACCCTTTTCGACATTAGAGAGATCGGTGCCAACTTTGACATGGAAACTAGATTGCTCGCTCATCTTTCGGCACAAACTACCGATTTTGACAGGGATGCTCCATCGCTGGAATATGAGTTGAAATGTTTAAGGTGATCACACAGTAGGTAGCTAACAAGATCGAGTACGGGACGTCAATTATTCCTCTTCACTTGATGTGTAATTCAGAATGACTCCTATTTTGTCGATGAGACAAATAATACTGAGGTTCCATCCATCAGGATCATCTTTTTCCGCCCAAATTTAGGAGACAAGTTGATAAATTCTTCTTTGCAAGACATTTCCCACTACTCAGCAAAGATCAACTGGTACATATGCACTCCAGCACCTTTGTTGTTGTTAAAGTTTGAATATCTGCGACTTTGTTTTGGTTCGTTGATCGGAAATGTTGATGATAGTAAGCTGAACGGATCATTATGGCTGAAAGCGGTTTGTTGAATGGTTCCGCCATTTAAATTTTGAGAATCGTATTTCAATGCTCAAGGCTTTGTATCTTTGGAAGATTGTTTGACCCTCTAGAAAAAGTTTTGAACTATGGCTTTCCTGTAGCAGCCTTAAAAAATATTTGACGTTTTTTTTTTCTTTTCTTCTAAGACGCCAATCCTCTCTCTCTTCTGGGTTTCCCGTACAGCCCGCAGCTGGGAAATTTTAACCCAGCCCAAATACTACGCCATCCAGTTACCACCTGCTCCTTAAACTTAACTCTTGACGGAAGTGAGTATTTTATTTTTGAAGGCGTCCAAATATGTGACATTATTTTCCAATTGATGGCGTTGCTGGAAATTAGTCTTAACTAACAAAGGACTATATAAATTTCGGCCTCAATTTCAATTAAGAAATTAAAAAAAAAACCTGGCTTTTAAACAAAAAAAAGGACAGACCTTTGCCTTTCGAGTTGAGTAACTATTTATTTCCATGTAACCACCGGCCAACTAAAATGCCATCGAATTCGAAAATGCCTCAAACACAAACAAAAAACATTAACCAACAAACCCAACTTCTTACTAATTCGATTAATTTCTTGAAAAATACACAAAAGGAAACGGAACACCTGCGGTTCGCTGCTTCCTTTTTGGTATGCGTGAAAACTCCACCGGCTATACAAATTAAACTCCACCTTTCACAAAGGGTTTAAGCATTAATTAGTTCCACGCATAAGAACTCAAATGAACCGAAGACCCACCGAACAGCAGCAAAGCGCATGTGATTCATGTTTATTCAAACATTCCCAGTGCGCCAACAAAGAAAGGAAACCCACTGAAATGAGCTAAATCAAATTAAGAGAGCAGGTGCGTCGTTCCTTTTTTTAACAATTAATGCAGTTAAACTATCCCGACGACAAACGCAGCAATGTATGTGGCGGACCTTAACGTCTTCATTGCCCTAGTTAATCGGATAATGCGCAGACTAATCACCCGCCTTTGTATACACCTTATCCTTATATTTAATTCCTTTCTCTGTGCGTTGAGGAGAAAATGAAATTACAAAATTTTAATTGCTTCCTTGCGGTCAATTGAATCAATTAAAATTTGCACCCAAAAGAAACACGGAAGTTATTTCTACTCCATCTTCATTCACATGCCAGGTCTATCATTGCTGCGGATCAGGTAAAGTGTACGAGATATAAAGATAGCTAGACAACATTGGCTGGGTGTAGATAAAGTTCCAACTATAGAGACACACAAACACACGGTGGACTGTTATTGTGAAGGCTGCCGTGTGCCTGTGCAGAGAGGCGCCACACCTATTTTGCATTCACTCCCCTACTGCTACTACCAGCACTTTGTTGGAGCAGATAATCCATTCAATTGTAAAAATTAAATTGCTATATCGATTTGGGAAATTTCTTTTAATTGGATGTATAGATAGATACCTTGGAGAGTTTTCAAAGTTTTTTGTTTTTTTTTTAGTTATTTTCCACACTAATCTTTGTCTTTTTTTTTGCAAAATGGGAGTGGTTGTGGAAAAGTCAAGAACGGTAATAGCTGCAATTAGTTTCGTAAGGAAACTGGGTTTGGCCGTTTTGATATAAGAAGAAAAACAGAAGAAGAAAAGGGAATGCTCAGATAATTGATTAATAAATCTCTTCATTGTTAAAATGTCATGCGGTTCTTGTCGTTTTGTGAAGTAATGGCCAGCAAATTGAACGTTGTCTAAAGGGAATATTGATGAAGGGCGATCGTGGTAGTTGTTTATGAGCGAAAGTTTTGAAAGGGGGGTAAGAAAATTGAGTTTTTGAGTACATTTAACTGGTGTAAAGGTTTAAAATAGAATTGTCGAACTCAAACTCACGCATGAGAATGGGCAATATTTATTTATGATTTTATTTAAGAAAAAAAAGTTACACATATGTTTAAGTAGATACGTAAAATGCCGAAATATGTATTTTATAACGAATCTATAAAGTTGACTTACAAAGCTTCAGCAATTGAAATGCATATGAGATTTAAGCATTATTGATTTGATATTGCGGGCCGTAGTTAAGTGTCTCCATGACCGGGCCCACTAGGTGTTTCTTTGACATGCCTGGTTTAAATAAATAATTGTACAAAATATGTGGACCTGGTGATTCTTTTTGGGGGCCAAACGTACACACTCGGTCCAATCTGTGTACCTATTGATTGATATTGTGGTGGATGCTTTATTCGATAGCAGGTATAAAGTAGTTCATTCTCATATCCAAAAAAAAGTTAAAAAATGTATACCAACAAAATTTAAAAATCGGTTGTACTCATCCATCACATAGTTCATCTGTATATTTTTTTAAATTCAAAATTTTCGCTGCGGTCAAATCTAGAAAAAAATTATCTCAAAGAATTCGTCACTGGCCTCCCACTTGATCACTTTTTTTTACAAAATTCTTGTCAGTTTCGCAAGGAAGAGCCCTTTTTTCACTTTACGCTTTTCTTTGTTGAAATGTAAATAAATAAAGCTCTAGGCTATCGTAGTTCAGACTTTTCTCATAGATGTCTTTTGCGTTTGTTTCTAAATTTTCATTTTTTTAGTACTTTTTTGAACTTTTCTTTTGATGTAGTTCAGGGTACACTGTCATGGGACTAATAATCGTTTTGTTGATTCAGCTGATAATCTTTGGAGTTATCCTCGAGGTTCTAGAATAGGTTTTAAAACTTCATTGTTTATATTCAAATTCTGATTTAGGTTTTTAATCTCTGATAAGCCTCAAGATATTTGACTTTGTCAAGGTATTCTACGATATCTTATTCTTGTGGAAGGATACGAGCTTTATTGCGATTGATGGTCTAGTTTCTAGTATATTAAACACCTTGTTATGCCAGCAACGTAAAGTAGAACATTCAGCAAAAACTAATTGGCAATTCTTATAATTTAAAGTAGTTTCAAGTATTTATCAGAAATCGCTGGTTATATCTGAGTGCTAAGCGAAATGTATACTTCATCTTGAGACAGCTTTTTGGTTGATTTGTTTATGTTACTGCTAAAAAACTGATTTAACCGCCATTCACTTTCAGCAAGCAGACAATAGGAAAATGCTGAATTAACTAAAAGTCGAGACATACACCAAAATAACGAGTTTACAGCAACTAACCATAAATTGTTGCATATCTGGAGGCTGATTCGTAGTAATAGTAGTCGCCTTGCTTCACCCGCCTACTTCTTTTAAGATAAAAAGTATTTTCATCGAACTACATTGAACAATTTTTAATAAATTATGTTCCTACCCTTGGACGTTTCTGAAAAGAAATATAAAGCAAAAACAAAGACACTAAAAACAAGCCTAGTCTTATTTAATTAGTTTAAAGTATCCTAAGTCCCGACCCAGACCATAAGCACTCACTATGTCGAGTTTCATCAAAATCCGTCCAGTAGTTCCCGGGTGATACGTGGTCCAGCACTTTTTATTCTACAGTGTTATTATATGTAGAGATTTTTCTACCTCTCGTGACGCTTTCCTAAGGTACATGTTACATATAAAACACGCCTAATGTCAGTACCTACTTTCACTACTTAATTGCGGACAGATCCCTAAGACAAAAAGGTTTGTTTAACCAACCTATTTTCTTTCTACTTGCATAAAGTTTACGATCCCTAAGGGACACCCCATTGAGCATTTATAGCATAAATTTTAATGAAGTTTCAACTGTTGTCCCAAAAAAATATTTAAGCGTTTCTCACTGAATTTTTTAACTCAAACAATAATAATATTTTACAAATCTTGTCCAAGTTTTTATTAAAATGTTAATAATCAGTAATTAAATTACAAAGTTAATGAGAGGTTAGCAGTAGCTGGCAGGACTTACGGCTGTTTTATCAAAGTTTCAGCCCTATTTGTAAAGTCTGTGTATCTACTTTTTATTTTGTTAGATATATAAAAAAAGTTTCAAGCTGCTCCCACTTTCACCTTGACCACACTTTAAATAAATTGTCCAATTCCATTTCTTGTCCCACATACTGTGTACCCATTTTACGTATAAAGCAGGCAACGCGGAAAATCCAGCTCGCTACAACTTGACTTATTTTGTGCCTGCGCTAAGAAAAAGTGATAAATTATCGTTTTCTTATTATTCCGTGTTTTTTTTTTTGAGCGAGCAAAGTAGATCTCCAACTTTTTGCATACCTTACCAACCACCAGTAGTAGTAGTAGTACTACTTAGTCGTAGTCTACGTGCTTTTTTGCTGTTGAAGAGCCCAAACAATTGTTTGTATTAGCCAAGTGGAGCTTAACTGGTTGCCATCCGCATGCGGCAGGAGTATACTAGAAGTGTGCCTGATGCGATCCACGGTTTGGTGATTTTTCAAACTTCTTGTTATATAAAGTTGCTGTAGAGTACACCTAGAGGCACAGTCGGCAGGCAGGCAACAAGCCAACTCGCACAGATTCCTGCTACACTTGACAGAAATTTACTTTAGAGTTGATTTAATGGTTCGCTAATCTAATAGAGTAATTTATCGCTGTTGCTGTTGCTGCTGCTTTTGTATAGCAGCGCGTTCGTCACACGAACTATAGATAGAAGGGCCTCGCGCCCTCTCGTTCCTTTTGTGTGCGGAATTTCAAGGAGAGGAGTTTTTGCTTTTAGGCGATTAGCGAAAGTTTAATTAAATGCGGGCGGTTGTGTCTGCGGGGCAGGAGTTGCCTCCGTCAGAATGAATGGAGGTGCTGAGTGGTGAAATTATGATGATTTAGGAAGGCTTTCGCGTTCTTTGTGTCTAGTGGGAGTGATAATGGAGTAGTTGTGGGTATACGTGCGGCAGGGATTTGCGAGTAATTGAGAGGTGTTGCGAAAGTTGTGCAGTTAGCTGGATATTATTACATCGACGCGGGTTGCATGTTGTTGAAGAAGGTTTCATTTCAATTGAGGACTAATTTGAAAGGAGTTAGATTGAATCAATTGTAGTCCAGACGCACCTTCTGCCATTAGTTTCATTTGGGTATGCTCATTGTATTGACAGAGAACGTCAAAAATGAACTCTGACAACATTCGAAATCAGTGACCACCATCTACGTACGCATAATGTAAGAGGTTTGCGGTCTTTGTTACCGTTTGACAAGTAAAGTACTGGATAGATTTCGATGAAACTTTTTTGAAATGTTCCCAAAGACTCCAAAAAGATTATAGGCTATTTTGTTAATTGCCACGCCTACTTTTTCGGGGCATTTCTAACCAAAATACATTTGTTTGTCTGACTTTACTGCTTTGGCTTCGTATTTCTCAAATAATTTTCAATAAATAAAAAAAAAACACTTAAAGAAGCCAAACCACTTCCATCAGTATTTTAAGCTTTTAATCAGCTTTCTGCTTCATCCAGAAGCTGAGCTACAGACCAAAAGCGCTTTATGTCGTTTTCTCTGTTGGAGAGAAACGAAAGAAAAGCGGGCTGTCACACAAAAGAGGGTTTTAGTGTAAACCAAACTAACATGAACCAATTTTGGACTTCACTTCAGTCTTGCCAGCCCCACTGTTGGTCGTACAAATTACACACCCAACGAACAAGTGCTAGAAGTTAAATCCCGCCACTTTCCAACATTTTGCGCCCGAACGAATGTATCTCTGCATCTCCTTACTGCCGGTATATATAAGCTCTAGTTGCTAACATCTGATAAATGAGCAAAAAAGTAAAAAAAAAAAATAAACAAGCACTTGCTCCCTGGTATGCCTGGTACGCATACGAAGCAAGTTTGGCTGGTTACCATCCGTCCTTGCAGAGGACCTCCCCGCAATATCCACGTCATGTATAGCCAGTGATAACGTTGGCAATTTAAATAATTAGAAACAGCATGAAAATCTACTACCAGCGCACACTCCAGCCAGCCATCCGCGTGCTCCTTTGGCACGTAAAAGTGCGCAAAAATCGGTCGCCACGCCATCATAAGAAGTGTTGGGCCAAGTGCTGCCCCAAGTGGTTGTATAGCTGGTGTTGTATCTGCAGCTCACTCGACATAACGTGTAATTATTGCATAAACGCTGTATATAAAAGAATTATTAGCTTCGCGCACTGTGTACAGTTTGCGCCATCAAAGAGTGTTATGCTCTGCAGTGGGTAGGTGGACTCATTTGCTTTGATAATATGTATGAAGGCTGTCTTGTAAAATTTAGATTTATATCCTGCGCTAGTTGTGTGCATTCCTACAGAGAGAGGAAAGGAGTTTTTTTGTGCGCTTCTGAATTTTTGTTTTCTTGCCGGGTGTATCTGTGTTGTGTAGGTACAAGGCTCGCGCGATAAAATTGTATAATTAAACAAAATCGAAGCAGTACCTACACCTCCTACTCACGAGTGTATAGGTACACAACTCGGCAGCGAACTTTACTCCTTGACAGGAAATAAATTAAAATGTTTTATAGACTCGTCCGCACTTGTTGATGGCTGTGTTTGAGTTGTAACGCGGGCTACCTTGTGCAATAAGAGTGTAATTGATACTTAATCGGTGAAGGATGAATATTCCTTGTATTCGATTTGGGAAAGATAAGCGCAAGTCTGATCCAATGATAAATAGAAGTGCGAACTATGATGGCAGTTAGTATCATCAGGTGGTTTGATGTTGAATGGAAACTACTTTTCAATGAAATAATTTGATGGGATCCTTGCAAATTGTATGCAATTAGCTGACGGATTTGAATGGGAGCAGCTAGGAGCTAGGTGGTAATAGAGACGCAGTTTACTGAGACACAATTTTGCAGCAGTTTAGTTTAGTTCTTCGCGAATGGTGTCCTAAATTGCTGATGTTAAACTAAATGTTAAATTTTCTGGTGGCGAGTCCTCATCAACTGGTCTGAGCTACTCGTATGCACTTCTCGCCGTACCTGCTGTTCTTAAAATCGGTATAGCACTCACTGTTGACTGTGTCAATATTGACGGCAATTAAAAAAAAATCACGAACCAAAAATTCGCACGTTGATTATGCATTCGTTAAGCACACAGAACAAGCACAAGGATAACCGATTTTTGCAATTAACATCAATCAAAGGCACTTTTCTTAGAGACTTGCATACAGCAGAGTTTAGTCCATAAATTCGACAGAATTTTTTTTTTCAAAATCTGCTGTTTTAGAAAACCCGTTGTTCAAGCGATTTTATTCGTAGTGCGAAAATATGGTACAGCGGACGCTCACAAATTAGAACTTTCGGAAATTCGAATCTTCCAGAAATTAGAACCTGAGTTTTAAATACATTGAATGCTCTAAAATTAGAACTTGAGGTTCTAATTTCGGAGCGATTTTTTTTAATAAGTACAAAACATTGGTGAATCCCCATTTTTGTATTTATTTTGCTTCAGCAAGGCAAAAATTAAAAGGGGAATCCCCAAATTATGTACGTAGTGATTCCCTTCGCGATTTTTTTTGTCAATTCTACCTACTAGGTACATGTTTGGTTATACGCCTGTGAATATTTGTATAAAAATAATAAATATTGGAGGTAGTTTCACTCTTTTTGTATAAAAATAATACATTTTGGAGGTAGTTTCACTCTTTATTTTTACTTTTTAGGTGAATTAAAAAACGTCCAGAAATTAGAACATTTCGGGAATTAGAATTACCCCAGGAACAAAGTGGTTCTAAACAAGTTCGGGAACAAGCTACACTGAAAATAAAACCTTGGTATATTTGATAATAATGAGGCTTGATTCAACAATTTTTTGTTGTCAATATACGTCTAACAAAATGTTTCTATCAGATTGACAACATTTTTGTAAGTTTTATCTTGACCTAAAACGTTTGTTGTGATAACAAAAAAATTTGTTGTTTTAACAAAAATGGTTTCTTGTGAGTACAAAAATAATTTCTTGAAATAGTCAAAACTTCGTTTATTTTACAAAGAGATTTGTCAATTCTACCATTGCTGTTTTATCAAATCAACAATTAATTGTTGCTTTTACAAAGAAATTTATCAATTTTCTATTTACTTTGTCAGATTAACAAAAAAATTGTTAATAATACAGAAGTTGTTTGTCAACTTAGTTAATGTATTTTTAATTGTATTAATTATGGCCAATTTCCCAAAAACTTAGGAACAAAGACCGAAGTCCCTTTCCAAGCGGGAGCCTTGTCTGGTACACGAGATTGGTACGAATCACCCTTGGACAAGTCTCCCTGAATGGTTCTTTCATTCGGGTACTCATGCTTTTCCAACCACGAAGAGAGTGTGACTTCTACGTGACCATTGACCCATGCAAATTCTTCATGTTGCCCAAGAAATTGGTGCAATGACCGCCAGTGGAATATTTTTGTCGATTCAACATGTGTGTTATCAATTCTACAAAATTTGGATCATATCTACAAACATTTTTTTTCATTTCAACAAAATGTTTGTAATATTGATAATCTGTATTTTGTTTGGCTAACAAACATTTTGCATAAGTTTTGCCAATTCAACAAACATTTACAAAGGCGATTTTTGGTTCTGTTTTTATCGATATAACGAAAACTTTGTTAATTCGACAATAAAATTGTTCAATTGATAAAACTCGATTTGTTAAAATGAATATTTTCTTTGGTTAATCTGACAAAGTAAATGTCTTGTCAGTTTAACAAAATATTTTTCAAATTGATAAAACTTAGGTTGTATTGATAAATTTAATTTATCATTACAATTTTTTTTCAATTTAACAAAACTATTTTTGTTGAAAGTTTACAAAAGAATTTTGTCAATATTATGTAGTATTTTATTTTCAGTGTAGTGTTGTCAATATAGCACGTAATTGTAAAAGACACCATCAAATGGGTTGCACTTTACAACTCTTTTAAGTTCATGATCTCAATATTGTGTTTGCTCTAAGTGGTGTTCTACTCCTGACGTCGATACAAATGCATAATATACAATCATTCATTTTCAAATATTCTGTCTATCAATTATGAGGTAAAGGATGGTTAACTGGACCCTACAAAACTCTCGGTCTTCGCCAACAACTCAGGGGCAAGATGTAAGATTTTATTTAATGATCTTATCTTGAGCCATTGAGTAAAAAGGTCCAGATTCCACAGTCACTTTTTGAAACCAAGTTGGGGACACCTGTTTTTCGGGACCAAAACCACCGAAATGTAGAAAGCTCCGTTCGGGTAAGTAGCTACTGATTAGGTATACCTTACTTATTCTCGGCTGCCTTATGCAATCACTGCGAGTCACCGGAGAAATCTTATTTTGAACAGATTGTACCCTTATGCACATAGTTAGGGCTTAGATCAAACGCTGAAGGAGCACATGCTACCAACAGATATACAGTTTTAAACTTTCCCCCCATCTTAGCTTCAGCACTAGGAAGCTATTGAGTACGCGCTGAAAGAGCGAAAGGCAGCATGAACTTGATTCAATAAAGATGTGTAATAGTTAAGGTGCATGAACCTGCATTAGAGCTGTCGTTGATTCTACCAGCTTAAGCTTTAGGATCGCAACTCTTTCTTCTATAATGGTATCCACAAAACCCTGCCTATCATCCAAGGGTTTGTCCCAACCAGGTCCACACTTCCCTAGAGGAGACACCAACTATAGCTCGTCAGTTTTAAACAGTCTCTTTAATAAGCTCCAGGTATTTTCCGGTGAGCGGAAATATGTTATCTTTAAATATCCTAAATCGACAACGCCGTCGAGAAGTCTTCCTATGCATCTGTTGTTGCATGGAACATTCGCCCTCCGACCACCAAAATTGGTTGAAGGACTATTGATCGGAAGCTCGCAGTCGTTTCAAGTTGAAGTCGTTTTTTTTTATTGTGTTTGCGCAAAAGAATGTGTAATCTTCTAAAGATACTAGTTGCCCGTGCTACTATAGCATACCCGATTGACAAACCCGAGAACCTGTGGCTGAGCGTGACTATCCGACCACCAGATGCTTGCAAACTCCAACCCTCAAATCTTTGTCCCTTAATTTGGCAGATTTTTCAATAACCGATGCTAGCTTTCGTCATCTTGTGACCTGGTTCGCCATATTTTGGTAAACCTAGACATATGGCGCGCCATATACCTTCCACAAGGAATAAACCAGCTTGAGGGAGCAACTTTATCGTTGAAAAATAAATAACTTGAGGTGGGATGAGAAGACTCATCAATCATATAGTACAAGGAGGGCCAAAAGGGATCACGATTATTCCGCGTTCTTGGGGAGTGTATCGCTCCATGGCATGCCAAAACAGATTTGACATTGGCGGCCATTTGCAAAAATAAGAGCATCTTCCAATAGGGTGATCTCTTTTGGCCCACCTAGATACCGAATGGACTTCCATACCTTTGAGTCTTCAAAATTTAATTGACCTCTGTTGTCGGCGCAGTGGCTTAGTGGTAGTGTGTTGAGCTATTAAGCGAGGGGTTCCAGGTTCGAATCCCGAAAGGGCCAAATTACATCTTAAGGTTTTTTCCACTGCGCCACCTCTCGCGAACGTCTGACAAACATCCGAGAGTAAAACTGTCATGAATGAGCTTTTCAGTAGATCCCTTCCATTCATCCCAAAAATTGAAAACCCACACAAAACGAATGGTTGTGAGAAGCTAGGCCTTTGGTCCCATAGACCTGTCGCGCCAAAATATGTATTTTATTTATTTATTTCTGTTGCTGAATATTAGAAGACAATTCTGACGTCCCACTGATTCAAGAAAACGCGTTAACCTAACATCTTTTAGCCTGCCAATCTATAAATTTCGGCTGCTGACTCGAAACAGCTGTCGAAACGGAGCTGCCCTAAAGCTGTCTCCGATATATTTCTTTTGTATTTTATACTGCTGACAGAAGACCTAGGTTTTTTGCAGTCCACTTGAGGTCCCTCTTGCACCTTACCACATTTTGGCGCCCTTTTTTCGATATTGTTGACTGAGCACTGTTTTGAGTACTAACTTAGGTTACCGACTTTGGTACATGCACATATATCTCATACTTAATGTTCGACTGCTCTTTGTGGTGGAACAATCTTTATCATCCTTGCACCCCTTTGGACCTCCTTTCATATTTGAAACCCTGCAACCGTCTCTATGAATTGATTTCGCTCTTAAAAGCTGAGCATCTCTTTGACTTGCTTAACTGCTGGTCTTAAAGACCACTCGATTGCAGACTGTTCAGGTTCACCGTCCCACAAAATAACCTAAATTGCTGAAACCACCCCAGGGTAATGTACACCCGTAAATTCCAGCAATTCGATTGATAAATATTGAATCCCCCAATCGTCCAAAATGGCGTTTTTCTCACCCTCTCTCCCCCCTCCGTCTGCTGTTATATTTTCCTCACAAAGGACTATCCCAAGAAGAAGAAAATCCATACTTCTAGCAATATCTTATAATCAAAATTTACCAAGAAATCTTCCTGTGTGTATGCCTGGATAGTTTACAGAAAATTCATTATTCCCCAAGATGCCATTGTGTTGTGGCGCAGTTTATTACCTTTTCCCACTTACCACCAGCGCTTGTATTGTTCTCCTATTCATGGCTCGAATTTGAACCGCCCTTCGTTCGTTTTTCGGATGCGGGAAATGTTCTTCGTTTTTGCCAATTTCATAGAAAATCACTCGACTAATTTAAACTCGAACTCCTCCAGTCGTCGTCGTCGGTCGGTGGCTTCCTTTCATTGCGAATTTTCCAATTTTGCTCATCATCCTTGGGATTTTTTTTTCTTTCTTTGCAGGTTCCTAACATACCATTGAAAGTACCTCTAGAAAATGGATTACCTACACGTTCGTTAGCATGTTTGCATCAGAGGAGGTTCCTTGAATCACATCAACAGCAAAAGCAGCAGGAGCAGCCAAAAGTAGACCCACTGCAGCAACAAAAACAACAAATCCAACAGCCGACGCTGCAGCAGGAGCAGTTGCCAAACCAGACTCAGAGTCAGAACCTCAACCACCAACAGCAGCAGCAGCAGTCACATCAGCAGCAACAACTACAACAACAGCAGCAGCAGCAACATGAGCAACCAGGATTAAAAGGTAAGTCCTTGATTTCAATTCTCCAATTCCTTACGGGGGAAAGGATAGAGAAATAGAGAAATTAGAAATAAGTGCGGATACATCCAAACGTAGATAGTCTAAGAATCTTTTTTAAAATCCTGGGAAATCCTGAAATCTCTACCGTTCCAGTTGTGTGCGCTTATTGACGCAATTCCCCACTGACATCATCCAGCTTGTTATGGATTTTCTTCCTCCTTCCTCTGCCGGCTGCGATACACGAGCTTAAAAATAAAAACGACAAACGGCAAACGAATAATGAGGACATTTTTGCCTGCAATTGCGCACATATGCATTCTTTGCAATCAAAAAAAAAAGTAATAATAATAAAACACGCAAGGATACACACAGAGCATACGTTTTGAGCGTTTCCATGGAATTGTGTGAGCCCATTGTTGTAGCTACTAGCACCAGATTATATATAGTTTGCTGCTCCTGCTGATGACGACGATGTTGCTGATGCAACACTAAACAATGGCCTCGATTTGAGGCAGACGCCAACGCATCCTATTAGCGCGACTTTTCCACCCGTCCGGTCCCCGCAAGGGATATAGACTACACCCAGGGAAAAGTTATATGCAAATCCCTCTATCACCTCTAACCAAGTATCCTGCGAACATTATATCCTTTATTCTATTGCTTTGCTATATACTACTCGAACAATCAACCTATTCATGGCACACAAAATCCTCTTTCAGCTACTTTGATCCTTTAGGAGCTCGGAGGATGATGATGATGATGGTGGAAGCAAAACCCGACACACAATAACAGTACGAGAAGGAATTGAGCATAAAACGTTCTCTCGTCTAGTGTCGGTGTGGGGGTATCCGACACAGAAAGGATACACAAGAAAGCAGCGCAAAGGCACAAAAAAAAAAGATTGTCTGCAAATAATCTGCACTAAAACCGCTTTTTGAAAGTAACCCCCTCTCCCATATACGACTAGTCACTCTATGGTTTCCTTTTGGCGCGCGTTGTTGTTTAGCTGACAGGAAAAACAGTTTTAGAAGTTATTCACTTCGCTATACCGCGCGCGCATACGGATTTTCTCTGATTATGCAGCACATAGTCGTCGGGAGGCAGGAAGCTATGCTGGGGGGGAGGGATAAAGCCCTTTTAAGCACGAGCACCTCGAAACTATTTGAAGTTAAACTTTTGAACTTTTATGTTTTTCATACCAACTTCCATCAGTGAAAAGGATGTTTAGGGAGTAAGAAAAAAAAATCGCACACACAAAGTTGACTACAGAAGACGATTTGTCCGATATGCTTGGGTGGTTATATTTGACTTTTGGTTTATCCCTTTAACCCTTTTTCTATTGTATCAGCGTATCCCAGAGACAGACGGACGGGGGAAAAATGTTCTTTGTCCAAAGTGAAGCCCATTTGAATGTGCCCACAAATGTGTTTGTCTTTGCCTCGTTTTTGGAAGGGCTGTTTGCTATTTTTTCCATTTTAACACGCTTATGCCGGTTCAAAAGGATGCAATACTCCTCCGAGTAGGAAGTGAAGAGGGATTTGTATCCTTTTGTGGTTACCTAATGGGAGGGTGGCATAGCAAATTGATTATAAAGAAGGATGAATAAATGAAGATGTACGAGTGTATTGTATCCTTTTTAACGAGACCGTATATAGTTATGGAAAAAAGGCTCAAAATGAATGTGAATAACATTTATGAGGGCGGAACTGGGAACCGCTTTGCATTGATACCCTCGTTAAATATTTTAAGTGCCAACGAGTTGAGCTTTGGGTAGCAGGTTGCGGTACTAAATCGGGGGTACCGTTTCGTAAAATCCTCTAGCGATAGTCGGGGGAACTCAGGATTTAAACTAATTTTTCAGTTTGTGCTAAATTTTGGTGAAATTTAGCGGAGGTAATGCTTAAAATCTGTCAGTCATTTCCTAAATAGATTCTAGGTGGTCCTGTATAGCTTTGCCACCGCCCTGAAAAAAATCGTAGGCCCAGAATGTTGGAAAACATGCCCTGACCTTTGTTTTACTGAAATACCTGTCAGGAATCTAATGGTTGCTTGTTGTTACTACCGTTACTCGCTGGAGTAATGTTGTTTATGTACAATAGCTAGGGCTTTCTGCCGCTAAGGCTTTTGTGACTGCATTAGGTTTAATTTATAGCATAGTAAAATAAAATTCCAGTCTTCTGCAAGTTAAAAATAGTAACAAAGTGTAACGCTTCGTTACAATGTGGTTGCCGAATGAGCTCCTGACCCTTTTGTCCCAAAAAGATGCCAACAAGAAGTCAAAAAACGTTTAGAATTCTAAATTGTGTCATATGGAATGGTATTGGGTGTAATTTTCTTTTTGTCGCTGAGTCCGTAAAGGCTCCTAGGAATGGGACGAATGGAAAGGGCAAAAATGGCATGCAAAGTCAGTAAGCCTGTGTGGTTTAATACTTGTTTTTACGAGGATTGAGCCAAAGAAACCTAGCTCAGGGGTTGGACCCTGCTTACAAAAGCCAAGTAAAATGGTACAGCGCTGTGTTTAAAATAGATTTTTGATAGCCTAATAAAATAAGATGCCATCAGTGCCAGTCAGCTGCAAAGTAATAGTATTTCTATCCGAATTCTCCACTATTTGTTGCTCCTTCACAATGCGTCAACTTAGGGTGTCACTGCTCTTTAACAAACAAAAAAATATGGGGTACCTCAAGTGTGAGCTTTAGGGCCTGAACTCTTTCTATTTTTAAAATTATTCTGAACAAAAGCTTTTAACCATTTTCGCTGTTATTTCGCCCGTTGGCGTTTACATCTCTTTACGGACAAAAGACATCATGTGAAAAGAGCTCAAATTTTATCAAGGACCGACCAAAGTAAAACTACCACGCTCCTGGTTGCCATTTAATTAAATCAGCAAAGACATCCACCCACCACCACCGATCATGACTTTGCACAAATGTGCGCACTAATTTCCAATCCATTCATTAACATTTCACACGTAATTGCATTTGGCGTCTGAGTACATTTGGACAGACAGAACCAGTAGAACTAAAACCGAAACCGACCCGCCCTGCCTTCCAACTCTAATCTAGTTAAAGACAAGTCAAGAATACTGAACTCTGCACTGTTTTTGTTACTTTGCACTTAATGTGTCCACCCACAGAAGCAGCAAACATGTCAAATGGTCAACAACTGAACAAGTTTTCTTCCTTCGTTGATGTGCATTGCTCCTTTTTCTGTTGAATTTTTATGGAAACAGAGTTTCAGCAGCGACAACCCATGTTGATCTAAATCGCCAATGTTAGTTGTCTGCTCGGTGAAAATGCTCCTTGTGCCGATATATTAGAGTGCGCACATACATACAGTCAGTATGTGTATACTCGTACACCATCTACACAAGGGGGCACCTTCGTTTAATTTATGTCCTTGGCAACTCAATTTCTTTGCATGAACTTCAACGTTTGATACGTGTTCCGCACACCACATCCGCTCCAGTATAGGTGCTGCCTAGATCTGGTTATTCATAGTCGTAATCCCATTCTCTACTAATGATGATTGGAGGCAATGTATGCTGTCTTGTCCGTTTCGTTTCGTTTTGAGTTTACGTTCAAATTCCTTCCTACTCCTTATTTGTATCTGGGCTGCTGTCCATCTGCATCTGTCTGGCGAATGGTGTGCCTGTGCGTATGTGTTATCCTTGTATAGTTTTGCTGATTTTGCATAAAGATGTAGTCTAAAAGCGGTACGGTGATGATTTTATGCTTACGTTAGGTGTTTATGGAGAGCGAAGGCTTGCAGTATTGGGGGGAAATCACAGTCTAGCTATGACTATGACTTTCAATTTCTGGTGTAGGTTTGGCAACAAATTTGCTGTGTGTGATATCAATTTTGATTTGTGACTCTGGGGATACACTGAGAAAAATTGTTATAAAGGTTTGCGGTTGGAAAAATAAGAAAATTTGTTTTTAATTTTATAAAAAACATTACAATTCGGTAAAGAAATACATCAGGAGTGTAAAAATTGAGCATTTATGTGCGAAAATAACACTTCGCGTTTATATTTTGTTGTTATATTCTTAAGCGCACACAATTTGCGCTCTTAAATCGTTTGCGCACATTATCGTGGTCTGAGCACATATCTGTCACTGAGTAAAAATAGACTAAACCTACAAAAAAACTTCATCGAAGACCATTTAAATGCATATTTCTCAAAGCGCACGTGTTCTTTGAATCATAAAAAAAGATCGCCCTTGTAGGTGTGCGCAATAGGCGTATTTTAATACAATTTCTTAAATATCTGTTGTTATGCTGCTGAACCGGGAGGGAAATTTACATTTCGTTCGTCTGTTCTGTAAAAAAAACAAGGCAAACGCACTCACTTTTATGTGCGCACACATTTCGTGTGTTAAAGCACTATTACTGATTTTAGTGTGCGCATTTCCCAAATCAGCTTTAGTTGGTTGTATAACTCTAAGCGCACATTGTTTTCTGCTTTTTAGTCGCTTATTTCGACTTATTTGCGGTCAAAAGTGTCTTAAAGTCCTTAGGCTTAAAAATTACGTTCTAAAAATGAATAAACAGACATACCTCCACCAAAAAACAGACCCTTCCCGTCTCCTAATCCGTTTCTCATTCGCCGCACACGCTTACCAATAATCCATTTGTCAACATCACTACTGGTAGGACTCTTGTCCACCTGCCACTATTTCAGTGTCGGCTACCCCTCAATTTATCTATATCTAAACTTTGAAACTTTAAAGCCATCACACTATGCAACCCAAGCATAAATCTTTTCCACATCCTTCACCAAGGACAAAAGACCATTCAACCATGTCGCTCCGCATAATTTTGCTCGTAAGTAAATTGACCATTTTAATGGAAAACGCAGCAGGATAGCGTGCGCAAAGTTTTTACAAGTACAAAACGTTAGTCGGTGTCGTGTCTGTTTTTTTTTTTTTTTTGCTCTCGTCTTTTAGAAGGATATGTCGCCATGGTATCCCTCTTCTTGGCAGTGGAGTGTGCAATGTGTAGCCGCGCTGCTTCTCTAACTCCCAAGACAAACAACTTTCGTAACGACTTGAAGAAACTATCTTAAATTGAAATCGCGTTCAAGCTAAATTGAACTATCCTGTGAAAAGGACATGACTCGAGGATGGGTTACTGAACACACATATTTATAGAAAAGCGTAGAGAGGGCGCGTCCTTCTTATGAGGTTGGCGGCAAGGAACTATTTTCAGTCATTTAGAGAATTTTTTTTACTTATCCAGCCATTTGCTTGTATGGTTGTTTTCTTAGCCGGGAATATGCAGCTCAGAGGTTATCCTGCGCTATTCCTTCTGTGTCGTAGTCGTCGTTGTCGTTGTCGTTATCGTAGGTTCTAATGCGAAGGACGAGAGAGCATTCAACTTTGGATGCAACGAAGGCGGGTGGCGGGAGCATGTGCCTGTTGTTGCGCAAACATTGTGACGGAGAGACTCTGTAAGAAGAAGGATTTCTTGTGAAAACACACGGATGTGGCTGTGGATGAATCGAAATGATTTAAGTGAAGGCGGTTATTCAGTGTGTGTGGTGGGTGGAAGCGGAGGATGGTTTTTTTTTGTGGTATAATCCTTTCGTGCAGTATTTGATGAGCTGTCAGGATAGGAAATTGAAAAGAAATGGCGCAGGCAAATAAACTTGATTACATGAGAGTGTGGGAAACTTAAAGAAAAGAAAATAGCATCATTTGGAAACGTAGTGCTTTAATTGCTTTTAATTAGGCGCAGCAGTAGCGCATGAAGGACTATTAGCAAACAGACGAATTCCTTTCAACTACTTTAAGTAGAATTATCACGCTTTAAGTGTCAAAGAGCCAATTATCAATTTATCTCGTCGCCTGTTTCACTGTTAACAAACAATTTACAATAACACACACTAATGTGCGGAAGCGAAATATGTATCTATAATCGAAATTTGTAGTCGTTTGTTGTCTAAAGTTTTGAATAGCCATCCACGCACTATAAAGCTTACATAAACGCACTCGAAATTAACCGCACACGAAATTTAACGCACATTTTCAGTGCGACACGTAGGTTGCCAATCCAAAAGTATTAGAAATTCTAGAACAAGTTTTGAAACGTCTCACAACAAATGATTGTTGTGTATTGTGTGCATTTCTTAACGCACACTAATGTGCGATATTAATTCATGTGGTGAAAAGCATTTTGACTCATTAAATTTTGTTTTGTATGTTGTTCTGAGCAAATGGAACTGATTTTTTTGTTTAAGACTTTGCGCACACTAGTGTGCGATATCAAATTTGTAAGGTGTATTTCACTAATAACATCGTAAAACAACAAAAATCATCGGTTTCTTTTCCCTGCATAGTCAAATCACTCCACCCAACAACAAAATGCGAAAGCTGTTGATGTGCGATCTTGATTCATGTGTCTTGCAAGCCTTTTGAAGCATTGAATTATTCGTCGTTTTCAACGAATTAAACTTGTTCTCCATGCCTAAGTGTTTGCGCACACTTGTGTGCGATATCAAATTTCAAAGGTCTAACGCGTTTATTTCTGTTATATCATCGCAAAACAGTAAAAATCAATTCACCGACCGGTCCTGACATCAGGTTTTGACCCTCCATAGTCAATCCCTCCACCCAGCAACAAAACGTTGCCCCATCCAATGTTAAAGTTGACAATTTGATGGTTCACCGACGCAGTTAATGGCAACTTTTGTGGTCATAACATAGTTACTAATTTTGCGGAAAACATCAACATCCCTGATTACCTAGCCGATTCCGACTCGTATTCATTTTACAATGGTACCGAATTTCAATTAGGAAATTCATTTTAACGCAGCCTAACCGCGCTGAAAATTATTCTTTTGTACGCGTATTCCACTGCGTGTGCAGCTCTAATTTCCATCAAAACAGTTAATTAAAATCCCATTTAATAGAATACGCAGCCCAGGAAAATCCTCACACTCACCGCTGAAATAATTTGCACAAAAGCTTTGGCTCTGCTTGTGATAATAATTTTAGGATCCCACTGTGAGTAGGCATATTGTTACAACATTTGGTTTGCTTTGTAAATGCAAATTCCCTTCGAGGATAATTAAATTATCCCACCGACAGGACGAGGCATCCACAACAGACTGGAGCCCCTCAAACAATCTGTGCATTAACGATTAAAACTAGATAATTGATTTGCAGCGCGGATTGGGGTGCAGACGACAACATTTTATAGATATTTTCGCAACGCAACGCAGACTAAATTGTTTTATTAAAATGATAGTATAGGTGCTGCCGCATAATCCCAAACAAATCTGTTAACTTGAAACCATTCTAGAAGGACCGATCCCCGGTCTGGTGTAGAGCAACCGGAATTTAATTGACCATAATTGCAATTAATTGTATCGCAAATTGCAGGGCCGTAATCTCGTTTCTCCGATGGATACGATGCAGTACAGTGGTGTATCGTCTTCGTTGTTGTCGTGGTCGTCGTCGTAGGTATAGTCGACGACGATCACGATGATAATAATGACGGGACCTTGCCGCAGACCAATAGTTGGCAGATATATGTCGGCTATGCCCTTGGAACTGAATCTCAGAAACAAGTAGAACAACAAACAAGCAAACCAGTCGCACAGCCATTTGCTGCGAAGCGTACTGCCTACAGAATGTTCTGGTGCCTTCGTCCTTGTCGTATCCATCTGGTGCCACGCAATTGAATATTATTATGTTGTCCAGCGGAAGGCTGTTTATGTGCGTCTACACATGTTGGGGGGAATTCGCATATAGATGGATGGACAGGGACACATCGCATCTGTATACATTAGTTAGATCTTCATTGAAGCATTCAGTTTGGGTTTAGCCATTGTGGTTAAGTGGTGTTGTCGACTTTTCGCATTCGTCGTTCGTCTATGGTAAGCATGTCGAAATAATTGCTATTTGTGTGTGCAAATGTCGATAGAAACACACAGGGATTATAGTCCTGGCATTTTGAATTACTTATCTATTCCGAATTCATTTGCTGATTTCGGTGGTGGCGCTGTGGGGGGTTACACCCAAGGAAATGGGTTTCATTGAAATTTCAATGGACACGGGGGGTTTTCAAATTTTGAGAATCCCGTTCGACGGTTTCCTTGAAATGGAATGTTTTTTGTGATAATCCCTGGTTTGTTGTGACTACTGAAATGAATCTCGGACTGGCGAAGCTTAGGGTGGTAAGACTTTGGAGCCCTTTTCCTATAGTCCAGGTAGGCAACTCTGACTAACATAAGAAAAGATGCACAAAGTGGCCTCCAACGGGGAGTGAGCTCTTTGTCCGTACCTAGCTGCATCGATGTCTAATGAACTATCGCAATATTTTTAATGCAAATGCTCTCAGGATTAACATTTTTGCAAGTTGTGGAGCTAAACTTTAAAAAGGTATTCTTCGGGACGAACTAAGCTCATTTGAAACTCAAAATACCTTTTTTTACGGACGTAGGGAACGGAATGACCTTATAGTGTGTCAGAAAAGATCTTATGACATGAAAATAAACTGAAAATTGTGCTTGTTTTGAAAGTTTTAAGGCAGAGGCTTCACAAACACTGAAAAGCGTAACGAAAAATGAAACACTACAGCGTAGTTCTAAAAATGCTTGACCAAGAGTAAGATCATAGCAAATATTGAAGCATGCTAAGCTCATTCCACTTTTGGGTGGAAGCCTTAAGGCATGAAGTTGCGTTTCACTTTTCGTTACGCTCATGCCAACATAAAAAACTGAGCTCCAAATCGTGGGTATCACTTTTATAGCACAACCCGCCACAAACTCTCGTCTTATCCCCTTCGGCAAAAAAGAAAACAGGTCGTAATACACTAATCTAAAAGCCAACAGTCACGAACCGGAATAACCACTTTCGTCCTCCTCAAAAACGATTATGTCACTTGCGTGAATCGGAATCGGAAGTGATTAGAGAGCATGACATAAACACAATTAAATGGAAATTCAATTTGACATCAACTTCGAGTTGAGTTAGTCGAACACGCCCTGATTGCAAGGGATACCTTCGTACATCTCCTAAAAAAACAGAAGCTACGAACATTTTCCGATGGCCAGAAGAAGTTTCCTTCGAAACATATCGCTAAAAAAAAAGAGAAAAACTGAAACCACTCTATCTGCAGCCACATACCAAACCAGTAATCCCTGGCTTTTCCTGGGTCAAATTGGAGTCAACGATGTGTAACTCCGTCCGGATGATTGTTATAAACGAATAAGAAAACAGAACAGCAAAACCAACTCGCCTGAGAAAAAAATACATAAATATAAAGAAACAGGCGAAAAAAACCCCCGTAATTGAATATTTTCACAGTGTAACTTTGGGGGTAAAAAATAATAATGATCCCCCTTTCGATGCTTAACTCGCCGTCACCGACACATATTGTTAAGATTTTTTGTTTTTGCGTACAGAATTATGAAACCTCACTTTTGTGGTTTAAATGTACCTATACGTGGCACCGAAAATCGGCGAAACAAAAGAACGAGTGGTTGGTAACACATCCTAGTTAATATAACAATACCCTCGGCATGACATACAAGAGCTGTACTCACCGACGACGACAACGACGACAAGTGGGCGAGGACTTCTCTCTTTGGATGGGTATGATATACCTCTGTGTTCATCCATTGTTATGTTTGCTCACTTGTGTACTTTGCTCGTTTAGGAGAAGCCACTGTCCACTGAGGGAAGGTCATTCTCGTCACCGCGTGCATTGAAAGTGAAATTGCTGCGCGTTCAGTGGCTGCTGCTTAATGTCACCTTGGCAGCGGTCAAGGGGAGTAACGAAAGTGAGGGGCATTTAAAAAAAAAATAATAAATACAAAAAAAAGACGACAAATATCCCACGGCATCAAGTCAGACAACAATACCGGCTACAACGGCGACTTTTGATAAAAATTACATTTTATGCGACAGCTCACGCAGCAAGTCAACAAGAGTGAACTTTTAATTTGAAAACTTTGGTACGCGTCTTGTCGTTTCTTTTTTTTTTTTTTGTGAATTTCAATTTGCGGGTTCTCACAAATCGGTGGACAGGGGAATTGAATTGCAATGTTTATGTTGGCGGATTTGTATTAGTAATTGATTTGGGGTTACCGTTCTTATTGTTCGAGTTACCTCTGAGGTTACCAAAGTTACCAAACGAGGTCTAATCGACTGAACACACGGCGAAATGTGACAAATGGTTGGCATAAGGTCGCGTCGCCAAACAAAGTTGATTTCAATACAATGTAGTAATTTCTGTCGTTTATAGCTACCAAGGGTTACCGTTGAACCTTCTTTTTTTTTGGTGAATGGATGCAAGAAAGGTTGCATTTGCATATAAGTCTGTGGCATTTGGAATTAACGTTTTGGACTTGGGGACAGTTGCGAAAAGCTCCTTTGGACCGGTATCCTTTGATAAAAAAAATCTGTCATTCATGTCAGACAGATTTGTCATTAAACTGCTATTTTTCGAAAATAGACCAATTTGCAAAAATCTATTTACAGTCTCTGTTCGACAGTTTTATTATGCTGAACCAGATTTTTGTTTTTAGGTTAGACTTTTTTTTTAAGCCCATACCTACTCTGAAAAAATAATAGTTCATGTGGTATTATTGAAGAGCTCAAGTGGGTGGTTGGATTATTTTTATTAAAAACTAGTGGACCTCCACCAGCTTTGCTTTTTTTTCTCCAATTTCTCGATTTGACCCATATCGGCCCAGCCGTTCTCAGTTGATGAATTCCTATACCTTTTTCACACCATGTTTTTATATAAAAGAAGATAAAATTTATATGCCACTTTTTCCATTTATAAGTTATATCATTGACGAGCTTTTTAAAAATAGGTTATCCGACAAAAGCTAAGTTGGCTTTCAGTTTCGCGGCTACATGAAGTCAAACCTCGATTGTTTAAAGTTTGAAAAGCTTTAAAAACCAGGAATTCGTGGCTTTATGTTTAGATCTTACCTGAAAAATATAAAAGTGAAGGTTCCCAATATGAGGATAGATTGAATGGCTCACAACTCGGTGGTACCTAAAGTTTCTAACCCAGGTCTTCTCTATCTATACAACATGAACTCGTTTTTCAACACTTAATTTTAAATGTGCTGCAACTTCGTTTGTAAATTATTTAGGACTTGCATATGTTTCGAACAGTCGCTTTACACATGTTTTTGACATAACCTTTTAGGGATTTCCTCAAGAGACTACAATTATGACTTTTATTCTTCTTGATTTTACACATTTTGGAGCTGAAGTTATGTCTGAATCCTGCAAATTGCAACAGCCTTCTTCTACTACTTTTTTTTATAAAGGGTTTTCCAATAAGAGGTGTTATTTTGAATAGCCCGCTATTTCGGTAGCTTTCACTTTTGAAGCTGTTATTTTTTGACATTTGACAAGTAGAAACTACGCCATTACTAAAAATGGAACGATACACGCTTCAACAACGCATTGAAATTATAAAAATAAACTACAAAAATGGTGAACATTTTGCAGTCACAGTTCGCAAAACTAAAGCATTTTTGGGTCATCGTGAAGCACCACGTCGGATCGCAATACGGAAATTGGGGGAAAATTCGAGCTGTTGGGACAAGTTAGTGATGTGAAGAATAAAACCCGTGCACGTCGCTCAAGAAAAACTGAAAATATTGCTGCTGTAGCCCAAAGTGTTGAAGGAAACCCAGGTTTGTCCAATTTTCGTCGTTCTTTGGAATTGGGAATTTGTTATGGCCGGAGTTGGATGGTATTGATCTGGACAACGTTTACTTTCAACAAGACGGCGCTACGTGCCACACAAGCAACGAAACCATTGATCTTTTACGGGAAAAGTTTCCGGACCGTGTTATCTCTCGTGATCACCATTGGCCACCGAGATCTTGTGATTTAACACCTTGCGACTTCTTCCTTTGGGGCCACGTGAAAGATAAGGTCTACGCCAAAAGCCCAGCGTCGATTCAAGACCTCAAAGATGGAATTCGTGAGTCTATCGAGGACATAGGGCATCAACTTTGCGATTTTGTTATGGAAAATTTCATAAAAAGGATATGGTCTTGTAAGCGTGGTCGTGGTGGTCATTTGGCTGATGATGCTTTTCTTTATTATCGGCATACCTTCCTCTTTATTATGAAATAAATATCCGATCATTTATCTCAAAAATGGGATTTTTTTTTGAATATCAAAATTATAACTCTTTTTGGAAAGTAGACTCATTTGCAGTGATACACGTACTTGCTTTCTGTAACCCGCCGCAAACTTGGTAGACATCCTATTTCCCTTTGTTGTGTGACTTGAAAATTCTTCCTCTCCGTCATTTTTATTGTCTTAAAGTTTGAAAGTTGTAGCTGAATATGAATGAGCTTCGATTAATAACCATTAGCCAAAGAAGTAACTTCTACAAAGTCTTTTAGAACACAATCGGTATCAGTAAAATCATGAAAGAAGGTTCAGGGGATCCTTTTTTTATAACTGATTTGATACCATTCCACATCACGAGTTGCGTTCCTTTTTTGGTTGAGAAAATGGGTGCTCATAAGAATCTTAAGTGAAGTCTTCCGTATACCCCGTTCGTTTTATGAAAGAGCCAGCTTGAACCTTGAAGTGATAATTTGACAGGCCCTGTATCATATAACAATAAAAAGATTTTCTCGGCTACGACTTGCATTTCTGGTTAAATGGATTTGTCAAAAATTGACCAAAGACGAGGTTTATGAATTGCATTTGCGTTCAAAAAAATTATCAAACGCTATACATTCAAAAGTCCGGCAGGGTTTACTGACAGGCGCCGGTCGTTTATACAAACATACCAGTTCAGGATTATTTTTGAATTGACTTGTACTTATTCCTTACGACCTACTACTTTTTTGGCGACTGATTCTTTGTTCAATTGGTTAGGGAGGTAACAAAATATCGATCTCTTAAGGAATAACCTTGCAGTCGACACCTTTTTTGTCAAAACAAAGGTCGGGCCTTCGAAGAAGGGTATTAAAACAGTTTTTGGTCCATCCCATTAAATATTTATACAGTCTTTACTATATTTATTCCGCTCGAAATTCGTATTTCCCCCTTACATGTGTTTTGCAACCTTTACCAAATTAAAACACAGAATTCAAATGAAAATCGCCCACCAAAAAAGCACATATTTGATTAATCACTCCTTCGTCGGGACAGACCCTCATTTTCTCACAGCAATTGAGCCGTTCCCATGACCGGCATCCACTAGAATATTAATCAGCTATAAATCATGTTGACGGGTACTTTCGGAAATGGACTCCTCTCCGTCAGGATTACCCTTTACCCTTTTTTTGTAGAAAATTTAGAGAAAAGAAAAGAAAAACTACTCCATCTACATAGAAACCCATTTATTGTGGTTGTTTTGTTCTCTCCGACCAAAACATAATTTCAATCACGTTCGTCCCGCAGTACTTTGCTGGAGATCCCTTTAAATGACCATAGCTCCGCACACAAAGAGAAAGTCTCAATCATTTCAGACCCGTGCCCGTGCTCATGTCTTCGTCGTCGAAACTTTTGCTGAGATGAACCACAGCCGTTTTCTGTAAATTGAGTTTTACGACTGCCGCTTTGGCGCTTTGCTTTTCTGCCTTTCCCCCCTCATGCCACTCCGCATAATGGCGAATTTCCTATTTCGAGGAGAAAATTATGACACGTACTTGGCAGGCAGCAACAACCCCATCATTCCCCCCTCTCGTCTGTACATGTGGCGGTTGCTGCTGCCCAAGGCGAAATAACATTTTACTTAACACGTACACAACCTCTTTAAATGACTATTAAACGGAGTAAAAATAAAGTTGTATCGTCTCCGGATCGAAGGATAATAATAATGATGCCGGCGATTATGATTAGACCTACAAAAGCAGAATAGAATGTGTACACACAATAAAGACCACAACACGAAGTGGAAAAGAGATGAAGGAAAAAAGTAAGCTGTGCAATAACAATCCGAGTGTACATTACATGTTAAGTGGGCCGCAAATGAATAGATGGCACGCCAAGGTGCCGAGAAGATGATAATTTAATAAAATTGATAGGGCTGCAGGGATTGAGTGAGCCGGCTGCGGAAAGGTCATTAATAGTGGGCTGGTATCTTGGCCAAATATCAAATGAGATTAATTCGGTACACGTGTGATTTTAATCGGGATTTGTTTTCCTAATGACGTACGCATTAACGGGGGCAGGCGGTGTCACTTTTGGTCTATTAATTAGGTGGTGCAGATTGGCTTTTGTGGATCAACGTGGGAGGTTGCAGTGTTACTCACACACGCTTAAGTTTTTGATTAGGTAATAGGTTCATTTGATAAGCTAACTTTATTTAGATTCGGCAGGGAGGTATGGTGACCACCACTACATCTCCTGGGGTTGAATTACCGCATCAGTGATGGAATCACGTACGTAACTGTTATTTTTCTGTGTGTAACATCTAGTCTCAATAAAGTTGAATCCGCTGAACGCGGTATGTAGGTGAAAGTCTTCGATAGACCCTGCATTGTGATTTTATGTTCTGTATAACACTTCCAGGTTCTCGTTTTCCACTTGAGTAGTTAAAATTGTTTTAAACGTATTGTGCTGTTCTATTTAGTGTCTCGTCTGTGTCTGTCGTCAACCTTTTTGGCTACTCCCTCTGTCACAAACACTTTCTACTATGGCTTCATTACGAAACTCCTGCTCTTTTAATAAGGTGGCAGTATAGTACAGAGTGAACCTAAACCTTAACTAGCACTTCACTTTAGATCGTGAGGTTTATCTGCCTTCAGTTGCGCATACTAAAAGTTGGTTGAGGCTCCTTTCAAATGTGTGCGCCCCCTCTAAGTCTAGTGCACATTTAGTCTTCATGTCCCACCATCATCCACAAGAAAGGAGACCCTCTAAATTGGGCCAACTATAAAGGAATTAGTCTTCTAAGCATCGCGTGCAAGATCTTGTCAGCCGTAACATGTGAACGCCTGAAACCATTCGTCAACAAGTGATTTGCCCCTATCAGAGCGGTTTCATGCCCGGAAAGTCCACTCTCGACCAAAAATCACACTGCGGTACATCCTGAAATCTACCCAAGAATTTCAGATCGCTACTAACCACCTTTAAATCGATTTTAAAGCCGCGTTCGATAGCATTTAAAGAGACGAGCTATAGAAAACAATGTCTTGTTCTGGGATCCCCACAAAACTCGTCCGTCTGTCCAGGATGACGATGGAAAACTCTCGCTGCTCCATCCGACCTCACAGAAGTTTTCGATGTCAAAACGGGATTCCGAAAGCGTGATGCGCTATCATGCGATTTCTTCAACATAATACTTGAAAAAATTGTAAGAAGGTTACAAAACGTCCTGCTGCACGGGGCTGACGCATATGGACTTTATTACAAGAGGATGAGGATATTCTTGGTCGTTTCGAGCGTAAAATCTAAAGATGCCACAAACATTCGGCTATTCGGACACGTTTTTTCACTATTCGGTATTCGCCCAAATAACTATTCGTGGCATCTCTACTAAAATCCTTCGCAAAATATTCGGCACTGTTTGCGTTGATGGGTTTATGAGATGGAGATTCAACGACGAAATTTACGAGCTGTACAGCGACATCGACCTAGTTAAAAAAGCTGCGCGTTGGGCGCCTAAGAGGGTTGGGATATGTAGAGCGAATGGACGACAACGCTCCAGTCCGCAGAGTCTTCAACTCCCTCCCAGACTTCACCTAAGTAAGTAAGTAAGTCCTTCCCATCTTACAAGGCTTATTTGAGGCTGTGAGGCTGTCCATTTCGTGTGATTTGCTTTGATGGGCCCAAAAACCACTCAAAATAGACCAAAGATCTGCTTATGAGTCAAAGAATTCGACATCATGGATGGCTAACTACTCGTATAGCCTAGAAAGCAATTAAATTCATCAATCGTAAGGCGTATTGTTACAGCTGTGGGATGTAAGTGACTCTAAAGGTTAGGAGAACATTTTTCTTTGTCGTTTTTGTAGCCTTTTCTGTTGAGGCAACTATCCATTTACACCAGTAGTTCAGCAGAGGCTTGTGATAAAAGGAGGACTGCTCCGTACTATGGTTTAAGCTCAGCTTAAGAATTTTCACTACCAAAGCAACAATTTCTTCTTCGCTGTTTAATGGCATGAACATTTTATAACTTCCCTTACATTTTATACCACTAACAACAAACGAACTGAAGACTTTTCGAAGATACCTAATTTTCAGTGAGTTTCAGACCTTAAAATAAATAAATAAATAGTTGGCGCAACAGGTCTGTGCAACCCTAGGCCTAGTTTCTAACAACCATTCGTTTTGTGCGAGTTTTTTATCTTTGGAGCGAATGGAAGGGATCTACAATTTTATGCCGAGTCCAATTGAGAAGCTCTTTCATGACAGTTTTACTCTGCTTACAAAAGGCGAGTGTGAATTGTGTAAGCAGAAAAACCATCTTTGTGAAATTGAGGCCATTTATTTGGTGTCACAAGACGAAAGTTTCTGTTTTCCAAATATTTAATTGCATCCCCAGTTAATAAAGTGTGTCTATTTTGACTAATATTTTCGACACAAACGACCAGTCTGAATGTTTTTAACATCTGTCGTCACTTCTCCGCAGTATTGTTTTGTCCCGAATCGATGTCTATCCTTGCATCGCTTCGAATGCTGTGTCAACACCTGTTTAGTTGGATTTTATAATATCGATCTGATAATTTCTGCTTCACTATCGCTAGAAGGCTCTGTCGTTAATATTTCGCTTCAGGACTTTTCCCATTGTGTTCAGGACGCATATTAATCAATGTGAAGACGGGTTCTCCGAGTTGTTCATTTCAAACATTCAATATAAAATCAAACGTCGAAAATATAGTTGCGGAAAGGTCATCTTCTTATATAGTAAATATTTTATCACCTCCTCTAACCAATGTTCATAGAAAATATAAATTGTTTTCGATTTTCAATGGTTTAAGCCTTTTCGGGAGTGACTCTGATCAACAAAAAAGAGTTTTCGATTAGCAGAGTTCTTCATGGTTATCTCAAAACTGTCTGTATGAATTTTCTAGAAGGTGTTTTTGGCAATTATTTCAAAAAAGATCAGTAGAAAAAATAAGCTGATCATTTCGCTCAACTCACTCTTTGCTGATCAGTTCGATCGAGGTTAAAAGAATAGTTAAACTGATACCAAACCAGATTGAGAACCGTCCCACCCCATCCATACGATGTTTGTGTATATATCGCTCACCCCTCGACCATTTACAAGAGTCCTCCAGTTTTTAAACGCATTAAATCCGTCGTCCTACAGCTTTAATGTTCAATTTCAATTGAACATCCAATCAACCCGTTTACAACTTTTTTTTTTCACCTGCACCAGAAATAATGAAAACCAAACAAAATCCCGGCTCTTAATAAACGATGCCATAAAAAATAATAAAACACAAAATAAATGAGACCAACCCACAAAAAATCCCCAATTCAGCAGTAAAACCCAAGCACCCACATCCATGCATAATAGTAGTTGACTTCTTTTACGACATTCTACCGCATTGCACATCTTCATTCCATTAGGCAGAGGCTACAGTCCGCGCGCCGCCCCCCCTCCTCCCGGCTCAAGTGAAATTAAATTAACAAAAATTGCTTCTACCGCATAAAATCATATTCTTCTCTCTACCGTCGACCACCAAGACCGCTGCTGCCCCCTTGTCATCTTGTTTTTCGTGGTTAGCGGTGAACATACCCCCCGTGCTGCAGGTGTAATGTTCAAAAAAAACTGCATACACAAGCACACATCAAAAAAGAGCAAAGCCGACAAGTCGCCATTTCCAAGAGCTTTGCAGATATTAGTATATTGGATCTGTGGATGCTTGGGGTAACTATACCCGAAAAGTGTGTGTCCCGAATAAAAAAAGAGAAAAAAAAACATTCAACTGAAGTCAAAACTCCGCAGGACACACAATGCCAGGAGGCTACGTGTAACTTTGCTTAACTTTATCTATTTTTCTGCGGTACCATTTTATGTTCCACATACGCCCGAGTGGTATCATCTCACTGCTAAGCCATATGGTGTCTGGAAAAGTTGTGCCCACTCTTTTAACCCTTTTTGTGATTTTTTTTTGTAAAAAACCCCCTCCCGTCTAGTCGAACTTTCCCAACAGCCGGCTGCTCGATTTTTCCCCTTGCCAGCCATTTGTTCGTCCTTTACTTGCGAATCAAGTTATCCATTTTTTTTTTTTGGTGCTTCGAATTTTACTTTTGATTGTGTCCGCCCGACGAAAAGTTTAAATTGGATTTTGACTCGATATGGAAATTTTTGTGCATAGACAACAATTGAAAATAATAGCCGGATATTTACCGTTATCTTGCTCGGTCGTTTCAAATGAAACCTTCCCTCTCTCTCTTTTCATACATTCGCCGGTCGGTTCGTTTCGTTTGTGGCACATTTTCAACAGGGACCATAATACAAACCTCCCTCGCCCTTTCAGCCGACGAAGCAGGGCGCTTTTTCAATTTTAAGGGTTATTGTTTTAAATTTCCAAAGTATGGCCTCTTTTATCGTGCAGAGGTAATAAAACTAATTTCTCTTTCTTTTTCTGCCTTCGTTTGTGCAACCTTTTGTGTTCCACTTTTATGGTTGTTGATGTCTTTTTTTTTTGTTGCTCAGGCATTACTTACTGTGCTTACACTCGACCCCCCATCTGGGGTTGAAAAAAGGGTTGAACGTGATTGGTGTTCTTAAAAAGCCCTTAGAGATAAATGCTATTTGATATTCAATATGAATCCTGGAGAGGGGCAGGGGCGGCATTGCTGACTCCAATCCAATCATAGCAATAAGTAACACGGCTACTGATGGATTTGCAACGGATTGAGGGATTTTACTAATGGATCTCCGTATCCAATTTCAAGGTAGGTTTTTTGGTATTCAATCCGTGACGCAGATCGTCCCTTCCAGATATGAATCGGTGGAAGTTTGGATTACGTATGTCGGTTGAGTTTCTGATTTAGAAGACAGATATGATATGATATGGTCGAAAGGAGTTACATCTGATTTTACTCCATCTTGGCTAACAAATTTTGTTCTTTTCCTTTGCGAGTAGGCAATGTGTATGCGCAAATGTGTCTAATAAAAGTTAATGCGTTGAGTCGAAGATCCCATTACAAATCAAGGTATAAAAAGACCTTAAGATGTGATTTACGTCTTTCCGGCGATTTAACCCTTGTTCGGGTGCAGCACTTTTCTAACAGCTTTTACCGCGTCAAAGATATCGGTGGATTAATTCAAACAGAAGTGTCAAAAATTGGCATTTCTCTGGGTATCACTCGTTCTTACATGCGCTATCAAAGACAGTCTTAAAATCTGTCAGTTTGGACGAAGTTAAGGGGCACCTTCAAAATCTTACTGATGCACGTTTAAGCGCGACAGTGGGTGGCCTGTCAATGCCGGTTAACTGCGCAACATCGTCCTCCATTTGCCAAAACCTACTTTCAAAAAGGCCAACGCATTACTCGCATCCTCCCACTGGCACGTTTTCAATTCCATAAATTGAATGTAATTCTGTATTCATCAAATGTCACAGCACCTTCCCACTGTCAGGAGTATAATTTTCAATTCGAAGAATAAAGTCGACGGCCTTCAACTTTCCACCCGGCCAAATCCCTCCACATCTGCCAATTCAATTGCCAGTGCAAAAGGTCACATACATTTCTCTCCATGCATGCGTCCTTGGTGGCATGAAAAATCCTCTTTGAAAATCCAAGTCAAAATGCCAACACCCTCAAGCAGTCAAGAAAGCTTTTTAATAAAATGAACGCACCCAAAGTGGAATATCTTTCTTGGCTCCTTCTCACGCTCCTTGCTATCAGAAGGAGCAGCGTGTGTTTAAGTTTTTTTCTCGTTTGTCCTTTTTTTGAAGTACCACTCTTTTCGACTAAATATACCGACCGATTTGAATCCCTATCTATGCACCACTTGACGCATCAAAGGAGAAGCGCCCCCTGGCAACTGGAAGGGAACACCCAATGCGATTAACAACTCAAACAAAGAGACCCTTTTATTGGCCCTTTTGTGTGTGTGTGTGTCAAAGAGGACCTCTCTTTGACGCCATTCACCGATCAAGCAACAAAACAGAGAGAAGCCCCGTCAAAGACACAATAAGCGGGGGGAAATTTTTGCCTGTGTTGCCAGGTAACAATATCATCAGCATCATTACTTAATTGAATTAAATTGAAAAGCAGATTAAAAACGAAACGAGAAAACTATAAACCGGGAAGAGGCACAAAGCAGATACAAGATACAACACAACCGACGGATAAAACGACCCGCAAAAAAGTTGAATTATTTTTTTTTTCCTTTTTACCTCCGTCCATCTCTGTCTGTTGGCAAATGATTGCGCCGTTGCTATGTTGTTTTGTGTAATTTCCCAGATTTTCATGACGAATTTCCACACTCCATTCAGACAAAGTTTTGTAATTTAATCTTTTTTGCAAACAATATTGCAGCAGCACAAGTTTATATGTATACAGCGTCGCGCCGATGACAGACTGAGTAGCGAGGTCTGTCTTTTGGCTTTCGTCACTTTGCAGATGTGTAACGCAAAACTCTGCTGTTTAGGGAGGTGGGTCTATAGTCTTCTGACATGAGAACAACCCTGGATGGGGTATCCATGTCGGCTGGTTGAAACTGTAATCCGAATTTGGTTACAAGGTGCAGGTGCTAAAAGTGTTTTTAGCTATAAACGCTCCAGTACGTGGCTGTCATCCAAGCTGGGGTGTTTTCGCATTTGTCGCTGATAATTGCATTAGTGGGTTTTATGTGCTGCCGCCTGCCGAATGGAGATACAGTGACTGTGAGCAGTAAATGGCTGTGCGGGTATCACTAGGGAGGGACGATGTTTACCCAATCGAAGGGCATTAGATCATTTTTTGCTATTGAATAGGCCTGATGGGTAAATAAATTCCAATAATCTGATTAGTAGGTTGGATGGCTGGAGTTGGTTTGTGCGCAATTGAATTTTGTGGTAATTGACAATGGAACAGACAGCTGTTTGAATTTTTCAAAGAGTAATTATGAGAACCTACGCTAATTTTATTTTTCTTCAATTTTATAGGGACAAGTATTCAAACGCACACCAACATACTGTGTGCGCACACGAAACAAGTGCGCCTTGTTACAACATCTGACTAGCAGCGAATATTTAATGTGCGTTGTTTAAGAAATAATTAATTATGTTATTGGTTGCAGTAAAAGACGAAGCGCACTTGTTTCGTGTGCGCAAAGGCCGTATGAGTGCTTGAGTTTTGGTTTTATATTGATGTTTAAGTGTCAAATTTAAAAGCGCTCACCCGAATTCGATCACTTACAAGGTAAGCCTGCCTTTAACTTTATCAGTTGAACTGATTTTTCGATAACGGAATAGATGTGTCTTAGCGCACATTTTGTGTGCGTTGCTGGGAAATCTTTCTTTGGGCTGAAATTTTTAAACTCTATAGCTTTAATTGGGGAATCTACTGCAGGATACCCCAATTCATGATATTTTGCAGATAGCCAGGCACTAAAATAACCTTAAACTCAAGGCATAGGTACATTTTAGGTTAAATTAAGTTTTAATAAATTTGAAATGATTGGTATGTAACTGAGGTTAGTATCGAAATAAATTTATTACAGTCGCAAAAGATCCATATCCGACCTGAAGCTTGTAGTCGTGTCATCATTAATTTTAAGACTTTATATTTGCATGGTTTTATTGACAGACTTCTCGTGTAGTAAGGATGCTTAACAGACGTTCTGAGCAGATCCCAGTACCCCATTAATCACAGAGTTAGTTGAAATGCCCACTAAATGTATCAATTTGCAATAGCTTGTAAAGAGATAAGCAAAAGAAACCGAATTATGGAAACGCACATTCATGTGCGAATTGAAATTGACACCTCAAGTACAAATTTCTTTGTGCTTTTCTTTGGTAATGACTAGCGCAAGTGCATGTGTGCACTCTAACATTGTAACGCACACCGACTTTAAAGAATGCAAATGTGCAAATATGAAAAGCGGGACAAGACAATATTGGGGTATGGAGTTTAAAGATCATGAAGTTGAACAAATTTATAGCTCATTACTAAGTTAAGCGAAATAAGTTTTCTTTCTTCAAAGCGATTCTTGAAAACGCACACTTCTGTGCGCAATACAATTTGAACCATAAGTACCAACTTCTGAGTTCTCGTTTTTATTAGTAACTTGCACATCTCTATTCAAACGTTACTTGCTTTTCTTACAACTGGTTCCGCTTGAAACAGCTTTATGAAATCAAAGCCATGGACAAAGTTCTTCCACAGCTAGGAACTTAGTTTTTTTTTTCTGCTGAACCTTTTGAATCACACAAGTAACGCACCGCATTTTAGTGCTCAATAAAAATATAAATTCTTATTCGTTATGTCGTCGAACTTCCTCACCACACTGTACGCCACTTTATTTTGATTTGCCGCCTCTTCGGCAACCTAACCCCCCAATAATCCATATCATATCGAATTTCCGCCAACTGAAAGTTGTAGCATTTTCCTAAATCTCCATTCATAAAGGGATTATAATTCTCCCGCACCGTCTCCATTGTTGTTGTTGTTTTGTGTTTTGTCTCCACTGCCTTGTGTAACCGAACACGTCAGAGTATATCCACTTCCTTGCCTTCACTCAACCGACGACGTAAGCCACTTATAAATGATTTCCTCATTTTTCGTGCTTCAATATTATTTTCTTTTTCTTCAGTACACACAATCCGATATAGATTGTAGGTAATAGGGGATGACATAGAAGAGAACCGGAGCGACTGTGATTTATTTGCACAAAAATGTTCCACATACGCACCAGTGTACGAGCAGTAACACTTCGTCAGTGTTTTTTCTTTTTTTTTCTGATGATTCGTGCAAAAATTCACAATACCAAATGACAGGCCAATTACCTTCTGCTCATAGCACACATTGAAAGCATAATTTCGGCCATCAGCGCGAATGTGTGGGCCTCTTTTGTGCTGCTGTGTTGGTGGAAAAATGTGTCCCCAAGGACTGTGCATGTGCAGAGGATTATTGCGGTTTGTGCGGAGGGGACAATTATTGACGGTAATCCCTTGTGCGATGAGTGGACGTTAAATTGGGAAACAGTGTACTTTGTGTGTGTGTATTCCAACCTACCATTGTTTGGGTACATTGTTATGTATCCGCTTTTGAAAAAGGGAAGTGATGATGGTATTTATCGAACGTCATTTCTTTCGATTAGGTGGAGTTATACGGAGTAGAACGACAGGAAGACCCACATGGATTATCTGGTGTGCGGTCATTTGTGGCATTAAATGTTTATTTTTATGTATATCACTTTTGAAATGATCACAGTGGGCTTGGGGGTTGGGTGTCTTGTCAAATTTTCTAAGGAATACGAGGACTTAGCTGATTAATTCTGGTATTACATGATTCCAGTGGATGGTTGAATAATTTCGGAGAATTGACTACACCCACAATAAACGGGCGTTTTGGCCCTTTTCGATGACGAAAGTCGCTGTCGGCGGCAGTTTCGTTTGCGCTGTTGAGTGCTTGACATGACCTTTATTTTACACCTACGCTGTTGTGTCGTTTTGTGAATTAAATATAGCTGTATGGTGTATGTAGGTGGGCTATCGTCTCTTCTGACATCAGACGATGTTTTGTAGGTACAGATTTACTTTGCTTGTGAACTTTTGGCGTTTTCGAAGCTTAACAAATTGAAATGTCCTTCAATTATGATTAATGATGGAAAGTACGGCTAAATTCGTTTCGTCTGTGTCAAAAATTATTTTTGGAAATAGAACTAGACGCTCGGTAAAAATGTGAAATTTGTCCTGTATATCGATTTTTTTTTCTGAAAGGTAGTTGGGCATTTGGTGGAGATTGGCGGTGGAGACTTTGGCCGTTTTCGTGCTTATTTTGAACAAATAATTTTTATAAGAACACAAGCTATCAACCACTACTTTCACCTACGAGTTGGTGACCGAATGTCTACTACTCCGACTGGCGATAGGACATCCAAGTCCTTAAAAAGGTCGTTACTCGTTGAAGGCAACATATGAGAAAGTGTTTAGGGGTGTATTTCCTAAGAAGGAATCGACTAAATATTAAATGTTGTATGTGAGTGGCTCGACATATTCTAAATACACGAACTTTTCAAGCGGTTAACATAAACATAGATCTTATTACAGCCAAGCTAAGAAGTCGGACATCCACACCTCACAAAAAAAAAAAAAACACTGAAAGAGAGTTTGACGTCGAAAAGCTGAAATCGCAAAGGTCTGGCAAGAATACTTGCGAATCGCGTTTCCGATGCAACAGATATCGCAAAGACAAGTTGCAAAATTGCCACATGGCATATATTGATGGAACAAAAGTGCGGGGTTTCAAACATCTACGATCATTACTACTATGGTTTGACAAGGAATGTCGACTAGCAAATGCACCAAAACTTAGAGGCTTATAAAGTGGAACAGCAAAGAAAGCTTAGAGCCACCAAATGAGACGGGAAGAAAATTAGTTCCTGAGCAAGAGGAACAGAGAGCTCGAGAAGGGATGGAAGAAAAACGAAAAGAGGGTTCCCCTGGACAATGTACGAAAGTCTTACCAAAAGGTAAATAGAACGTGTTTGGGCAACAAATCCCATAAAGGAATCTTTAGAGATATGACGAAGAAAATCCGCTTGAAGAAACACCTGCGAGGCGAACATTATATAGGGTTTTCCAATAAGAGGTGTTATTTTGAATAGCCCTCTATTTCGGTAGCTGTCACTTTTAAAGCAGTTATTTTTTGACATTTGACAAGAAGAAACTACGCCATTACTAAAAATGGAACGATACACGCTTCAACAACGCATTGAAATTATAAAAATTCACTACAAAAATGGTGAACATTTTGGAGTCACAGTTCGCAAAACTAAAGCATTTTTGGGTCGTCGTGACGCACCTTGTCGGACCGCAATACAGAAATTGGTGGAAAAACTCGAGCTGTTGGGACAAGTTAGTGATGTGAAGAATCAAACCCATGCACGTCGCTCAAGAACAACTGAGAATATTGCTGCTGTAGCCCAAAGTGTTGAAGAAAACCCAGGTTTGTCAATTCCTCGTCGTTCTTTGGAATTGGGCATGATTAATGATTTTTTATGGCCGGGGTTGAATGGTATTGATCTGGACAACGTTTACTTTCAACAAGACGGCGCTACGTGCCACACAAGCAACGAAACCATTGACCTTTTACGGGACGCTGTTATCTCTCGAAGAGTTGATTACAATTTGCCACCGAGATCTTGGGATTTAACACCTTGCGACTTCTTCTATTAGGGCCACGTGAAAGATAAGGTCTCAAAGATGGAATTCGTGAGTCTATCGAGGACATAGGGCACCCACTTTGCGATTTTGTTATGGAAAATTTCATGAAAAGGATAAGGTCCTGTAGGCATGGTCGTGGTGGCCATTTGGCTGATGTTGTTTTTCATTATTAACGGCATACCTTCCTCTTTATTATTAAATAAATATCCGATCATTTATCTCAAAAAATTTAATTTTTCTTTGAATATCAGAATAACACCACTTATTGGAAAACCCTTTAGAAAAGTTATTACTGCAGACTCTAAAGCAATGAAGACCACCATCCTGCTGTTGGATAGAACGTTTGGAGGAAGTTGCCTTCTCAAACACAATCGAAACCATCGCTGGGAAATTAAGTGCTTGAGCGAATTGATTTAGGTTTTTGATCGTAAAGATTCGTATTGGGATGGCGATGGGTCCAATATGGTGCCTAGTCCTTGTGATGAACTCAAACCCTACTCAACCTAACCTAGATAATGCTTCATGTTGTAATAAAAGGCGTGCAACTTACAATAATTCATTTATTTAGATACACGGATTGAAAAAAAAGTGTTTAGTTAATGTGTGGTATACAAACTGCAATGCACGACGGACCGCTGGTTTAAATTCATTAGCCCTCAGCAATGACAATCAAGTTGTGGAGATGAGAGGTTTCGAGAATATAGACTCTCTTATACTACACTTTAAAATCCAATAAAATCACAATCGACAGTTACTACCTGAAGGTATTTTGGAACTTTGTCTACCTAAGCTTTGCTATGAATTCTGAAAATAGCATCTTGGCACTAATAAAACGGAGATAACTCGTGCCAATCAGTGTCTCGTTAGTCAGAGAAGGCAACTAGTAAGGTCTTCTTGAGTACAACTAAGAAGACTCTGATTTCAACCTTAATATTCGCGATCTCATTATACTTTATTTAAAGGTTGGCGTCTCATGGCCAGCGTATATGCTCCCAGATTGCATTAAGCCTTTGTCAGAACTTAAGTGAAGACCCAAAAATGCCCTTAGTGAACTCAGTCTTCTTTGTAATAAATCCGCTCGCCTACCGGGTTTTTCTATACATCTTGCGGAGACTTCCCCTAGCAGATAGAGAACAGCATCCAGTTCGTGGCTGAAAAATGGAAATAATTTTGTGTGTCCACGTCCATTGAACCATGCTTGTAATTCTTCGTCTTGATTCAGGTTGTTTTGGACAATTTTAAGCCCTGTATGATTTTTTGAAACTTCGACTCCTGTAGACATATTCACAACATCTTCAGACAACAGCACTCTAAATGTGAGAAAATCTGACACCTGATTGGGAACGCATAAGCGCACGATGTCAGTTAGTTAGAATTTGATTTGAATCGATTTTTGTCTTCCTTTAAGTACGCCACGAAAGGTTTTCAATTTCATTAGTCTAATGGGACATTTTTGAAGCGTTCAAATATGCCTCGAAACAACAGGGTGACATTGAAATTCCCATCAATATTTGATTTCAATTCAACTATTATTAAAATCAGTCTCTTTAGTGAGCCGACCCAGCACTTTTTTCTTCAGAAATCTTCTTCAAATATCTCCTCCTACGGCTGACTCATTTACCTTCTCTCAATGGCAAAGCAATTATCAACTTTGTGTTGACATTTCCATCAATTAATCATAATTACCCCATACTCGTATATATCCGACATTGATTGGCATTTTTTTACTTTTTTACTTAACCGTTTCCTCTGTTTCTCTTTCCAGGTAACTTGAAGGCCGTTCCAGTTCCACATTCTAAAGGTAACCCATTAGCGCATACATTTCTGATTACTTCTCCTATCTATCTACCCACATCGAAGAATGGCAACAAAGTAGACTGCAATAATAATTTCTATCTCGAACCGATTATTTGAACAACAGCTGTCCACACCCACTTACTCGTGCATGTGCGGGGCAGTTGTGTGCACTCTAAATGCAAACCGCTAATGAAATATCAGCTTTCATTTTTATTCCATTTCACCACATGGCTCTCTCATTATCCCCAACTGGTGGCGCACCATATCGTGATGAATACTGCAACAGATACGAATATATGTACCTGTACAAAGGTAACCGAATGCCATAAACCATGCAATTCCAAATGACACTACCATTCAATCTAGGACAACGCCGCACAATTCAGCTGTAGATATACCATAAATTCACTTGGCTGCCGCTCTCTCATTCAAAATAAGTTTCGGTGGTGTTCAACAACGGTGTCCGGTGTGTGTCTGTCTATGTCTGTCTATCTCTGTATGGTGCAAACAATAAATTCAAATTAAATTGCTAAGTTTGAGCTGGGAAAATTGAAAGCCGACAAAGGTCCCATATAGATGGGGGGAATATTTATAAACAAGTGCAAATTTGTTAGTGGTACGTGGGAAACGTTCGCAAGCCTTCCACGCTGAAGGATTATAAAAACCCAATCTCATTTTCGGTTCTGTCTGATTTCGGTACAAAACTGTCCATACACGACATAGCCAACTGGATGGCGGTAGTAAATTACTCACTGGCTGCGGCGAAAATATATTTCATGATCCAACTTAGGTAGGGGGTTGTGCTGTTGCTGTCGCCGATGATGGTGGAGACTTTCTAATCAATTTGCCAAACTGGTAACGCGCATTTGTCTGTGCGGTCCATTTGTGTATCCTTACATTGATTCATGTCACCCGTTAGATGGGTGACAGAGAGTACCTACAGTGTGGTAAACAGGGGAGTGGCAAAGTGGCTGCCCTATGTCCTCGATAGACTCACGAATTCCATCTTTGAGTTCTTGAATCGACGCTGGGCTGTTGGCGTAGAGCTTATCTTTCACGTGGCCCCAAAGGAAGAACTCGCAAAGTGTTAAATCACAAGATCTCGTTGGCCAATTGTGATCACCTCTTCGAGAGATAACACAGTCCGGAAGCTTTTCCCGTAAAAGATAAATGGTTTCATTGCTTGTGTGGCACGTAGCGCCGTCTTGTTAAAGGTAAACGTTGTCCAGATCAATACCATCTAACTCCGGTGTAATGACGTTTGTGGAATGCCCAATTCCAAAGAACGACGAGGAATGGACAAACCTGGGTTTTCTTCAACACTTTGAGCTACAGCACCAATATTCTCAGTTGTTCTTGAGCGACGTGCACGGGTTTTATTCTTCACATGACTAACTTGTCCCAATAGCTCGAATTTCTCCACCAATTTCTGTATTGCGGTCCGACAAGATGCTTCACGACGACCCAAAAATGCTTTAGTTTTGCAAACTGTGACTGCATAATTTTCACCATTTTTGTAGTGAATTTTTATGATTTCAATGCGTTGTTGAAGCGTGTATCGTTCCATTTTTAGTAATGGCGTAGTTTCTACTTGTCAAATGTCAAAAAATAACAGCTTCAAAAGTGCCAGCTACCGAAATAGCGGGCTATTCAAAATAACACTTCTTATTGGAAAATCATTTATAATTGATTTTCAAATAATCGACTACGCCATCTTCAAGTCACTAAGAGAAACATGAACCTACACATTTTATTGCTGACTTGTACGAAATTTTTTTTCGATATTTCCAACTGTCATTATTTATTTTATTTATAAAACTATTAACTAATAATAAATAAAGAGTTCATACTAACTTACAGCACTAACTGCCAGGGCTTTCGGCTATCTATCTGTCAAAACTTTTCCACCTGTTTTTCTGCATCTGTTTTTCTTTTCACCCACTTCGCTTGCTACGCAGTAAAAGTATAAAGAACAAATATTGAATCAAAAATGAAAGTGGATTAAAATAAAACCAAATTTGACATAGAAAAGAAAACTCACAACTCTAGCTGAAAGTGCGCCATCTATCAGTCAGTATAAAGAACATTGTTTGACATAAGCCCTTCTTTGGTTAATCTTTCAATGTTTCTCCTGCTGGGAGACGACTACGTTCCACAAAATCCAATGCAGTGAAAAGAACGTCTTCAAGAAATAATTGTAATCCTAGAAATTTGTGCTGTATTGACAATCAAAAACGACTATGACAGTAAATCAAATATCAGCAATTCTGTACACTGAGAAAAAAAATATGGCTAGCACCACATCACCCTGTGGTACACCGCACTTCGACTCAACTTCAAACACCACACTTGCATTTGCTGATAGAATTTTATTTGCAAACTCAAACTGTGATCTCCCTTGTAACAACCACTGTATACGACCCTGCAGTTGTACTCGGACATAATGTGATTCCCACTCCATGTTGTGTTATGCAAAACACTGGTAGCCAGACGACATCCTCGTAAATTGTGTTCGCTGAAATCGATACAAATCCATGTGTGGTGGTGGCGGCACAAGCACATGCACTGTAAAATGGACTTTTCCAAATTTTCACTGCAAAGGTGAACCACAAAATCCCCGCCAGTCGTCAATTTGTGAATATAGCCGCGCGAAAATCGCACAGGCTCACTAACTACGTTCGGGATGGCATTTGAAAGGTGATTTGTTGTCGCTGCGAGTTTCTGGCACTCACTACAGGATCAGAGGCGATTTTGCATTTTTCAACCGACCCCGAGGGTGTGCGAGGTTTAATGGTCATCGGCGGGTCCGTTGATACTGTGTGTACACGAAAAGTTCCGCACAAATCAAATTTATTGTGATCCCTATCTTTCGCTGGATTCGTATCGATAGTGCTTTTAATTGATGTATTTTGGTGGCGTGGAAATAATTTTCGTTCTCTCTCTCTCTGGTCGTTTTTATCTCGTTTCTGTTTGTCTTGTTGTCTTCTGGTTCGGAATGATGATTAATTAGAAAAGTTGTAAATCTTGGCAAGGTGGTTGCCGCCTGCCGTTTGCGGTCGGTCCATGATTGGGGGGAGTGTCACAAGTCATAAATTGTTTTGTTTGTCATTAGCGGGGTATTGCTTTTTTTTATTTGCCAATTTATCGACGGTGGGAGGGTAATTTTATTCAATTGGCATTGCATTTGAAACAATTGAAAGTTAATAACGGAAGTCATCGGTCAATGTTTAGCACATGCCGCTGTCAGATAGGGAATTTAATTTATTCGCCTTATGATGTTTGGTGTTATGTCATTTGGCAGCAGCGATTTGAAGAGAGAGCTACTGGTTTTTAGGAGATAAATATATGTGGTCATGGTGGATGGATTTTTTCCAATTTTTTTGCATCGCGTTTGTTGAACGCTCAATAAAATGGAATCATTTAAATAGGCGAATATACACTCAATAATAGTTAGTTCTCAGTCTAAGCTCACGAATGGAATCTGTGCAGCTCTATACATTTAACAGACAACATGATTCTACCATTTCATTCAACGACATAACAATAACAATGATTACGCCCATTTACACCGATTTTCTATTTAAGGGTCCATAGTTGGAGGTTAGATTGACATTTTGTCCACTAAAAATACGAAATATGAGTGCGTAGGACCCAACAGTTCCAAAATACTAATTGCAATCGTAAGCGCACACAAATTAAGCAAACGCACACTTTTGTGCGCTAAAAAAAAAGAAAAGAGATAAACGTTTTTTTAAATGGAGCAATGAGCTCTGAAGATGAAAATACACGCAGAGACTGGGATTCCGAGGAAAGGTGGTATTATAAAGCTGATATCATAAGAGAGAGAGTCATCTGGTCTAAGGATCAACGTCAAAGAGACAAAACTAATGCCCATCGGTCGCCAACTAACCAATTTAAGTTAATATCTGTAAAAAATGTTTACCATCAGCTAGTTAAACAGAAATATTACTCCAAATCCGAACAAATAGAGTTCTGGCTATACATCTGGCATAATATCTCCAGTTTGGGGTAGGTACCAGTCAAAGTTGCCGGCTTCTTGAGTGACGCCTTTCTCCCAGTCGCTGTAATTTCAACTGTTTTGAACTCTTGCATTCTCAGTCTCAAAATACACCTCTGACCGCATTTATCCGCTTATTTGTAACGACATTCCCTTATTCGGCGTCATATCTAATTGGCTTGCCCCATTCGAAATGACGCAAGCACCCTCCCCGACATTCGGCACACAAAACAATTCGCCCAAGTCAGACAAAATAAAAATAAATCAATGATCTCACTATTCCGGTCAATTTTCTGTCTGCCAATTATCAGACCGATTAAAATTGGCCAATTGATTGAGATCGCCATTACATTGTACAAACGTATGCAGTGTTCCACTTCTTCTGTGTCTGGTGGGTCCGTCAAAAGCGAAAAACCCATTAAATCCTAGGAATGCCGGTCTCATCATCACATGAACGGGATTTAATTGAACTCCATCCCTGTTTGCGTATCGATAGCTGAAAGATACCACACAACACCCGACTGATTTATAAACGAAGTTTCCGCACATACTCCATGTGAAGTGTCTGAGGGGTTGTGGTTGACTAAATAAATACGTATTGGAAAACAAATTCCAGGGAATGCCCTTATCGTCGAAAGGCGTGGGCTATTTGTGTCTCTTGTTTATTTGACACGACATTGAATTTGTAAGTACAAGGTGTCCCACACTTTCAACAGGAAAAAATTCCAAAATTTATCTGAACTATTTGAGGAACATTTAACGCACTTAATTGAGTGAAACAAATGAATAGTGCGGTTGATTGGATACCATCGGACACAGAGTATCTATCAGTGCACAGCTGCATTCGATATCCAATCCAATTTTGGCTATCAATTTATTAAAACTGTCAAATTGAATGGTGCGGGATATTGCACACCTATTTCTATGGACAGCACTCCCCACCCCCTCGACCCAATGTACATTTAATTGCAGGTGTGCGCAATAAACATTTCGGAAACGTTGGTTATTTGTTAATTGAATGCTGCACACATGATGCAAACACAAAACGGATGAGGTTCCATTTTGATGAATTTGCCTGCGGCCATTGCCATGGTCTGGATGTGCGGATAAAAAAAATTATACCTCTATGAGAAATAGAGAAAATATTTTACGCCGCCAGAGAGTATTGGGAATTAATGGAGTGGAGTCGAAATTATTATTATTTTTTTTAATCTTTCATTTTAATTGAAAACTCTATTTTTTGTGCAATCAAATGTTTGGTCACGCGTGAAGCTCAAATGGGAATTGAGCATTTATTATTGGTCCAAGTCTTTTGTTGAGTTGCAGTCCATTCAGGATTGATTTCATGGGAACTACTCTACCGTTGATTGTAGGTATTTATTATATGCAATGTGCCATTGGAAATATTTGCCATTAACAATGCTGTTAAGTTTTGTTTTGTTTTTACCCATGCTTTATAGAGGAAGAGTAGCTTCTGACATAATTACCTCTGCACTTGACAGACGACCAATCAATAGAGTCGCTGATGTAAGAGGACGACTTCGTTATTTTAGTTGATAAATACCACAGGCAAGATATACTGACACCCCTTGCCTTAAAAAAAAGAACAGTGACAATAAAGACAAGAGCCACTCCAAGTTTTGAGCTTGCCACATTTAGAAAGAAAGTCTTCTAACCCATTCCTTTCAGTTTATTAAAGATATTAGAGCCATATGACTTCGAACTCCTTCCTTTTAAGACAATTTTGATTTTGTTTATATCTTCTGAATAAGTTAACCAATTGCAGTGAAAAAAATTCTAAATTATTCTCCCTATCCTTATATGCAAGGTGGGCCAAAAGAAGTCATCCTATGTTGTTTGGCTCTCATTTTTTTCTAAATGAAAAACTTCGATTATGTTTTTTAATGTTTATTTGAACCTTTAAAATTTTATTTATTGCCATACGGGCTCGTTTTATGGCATTTTCATCACGGCGGCGATCTCGAAAAAAAATGTGCCGATGACTTTTCCAGTGTGAACAGCGCACTATGCAGTAACTTTGAGCGGGTGTAATGGCTGCTCGTGCATTACTCGTGGATTAAAGGTGCCCCAGAACATGCTCAAGTCTTTGACCAAAATTCGCCTTAGGGACGACCGGCTGATGGTTAATTGCGAGGCACGGCGTCTGGTCGATGTTTCCGGCGACAGCTTGACATCTTCGTCAACAGCGGCGATATTCTCTGCACAACGGACTCTGTGTCGGACGGTCGTAGAATCGGCGACGGAATTCGCGCTGCGCCAAAACTACAGACGAATTGTAGCGCAAAGAAATAGACACCATTATTCCGTAGGTAGCAGGTCTGCAAATAGGGCTACAACTTTATCAAACACAATAGAGTTCAAAGAACAAATTAAATAAAAATAGCAAACACAGTGAGGTTAAATCGGATAAAAGTTTTATTCTTGCTTAGACCTCTACGTTTTCAAATAATTTTAACCAACCTTCATCGACGATTTCAAGATGTAATTTGGATTAGGATCGAGTGTCTCCTCAGTTGACCATCTACCTGCTTGTCACTCTGCTTCAAATTCGAGAGTAACGATAGAGTCGATGTGATTCTATACCCTTCAATAAGAACAAAGCCTTTCAACGCTCTGTCACTAAAGTGGGAGACTTAAGTGAGCAGAAGCGGCAGAAGCTCAGTTTGGAAGATCCCATAAATAAGCCAGCCGTTGAGAAAATATCACATGCCTCTTAATTCGAAAAACTTATTCGCCCTGAATTTCTATAAATTTCATAACCTATAAGTATTGAAAAGGAGAACAGACACGCAGTCAAGACAAAGTCCAACATTTCCATAGTGAGAGCTACTTATTTGACGCCGTTTCCCCGACCATATCAGCTTGTAAAGCTTTTGTGGACTGTAATGTGACTGAATGAATTCCCAGACGCCTTTAATGACACACGAGAGCCGTCTTTACATAGCTCCTTGAGCATTTCCGGTTCCATAGTCTGATGGTTTAACAACTTTTATGGGTTTGATCGCCAAAGTAACTTCCTCTACCTTTGGATTTTTTTCCACCCTGCTCAAGGCGATGCATCTGTCATTTTCAGTGCTCTTTTAGCAAGTGCTCGCTCCATAAGTCTTTCTCATCGAAAAGGAGTGCCCCATCTTTAGATTTGGCCCTGATATTTATCCTTATTCCTTTAAGACGATAAGGCACAATAGGTTCCTTTAATTGAGGCCGCAGCTCCAGAGCCTCCCTGAGGGCTCTCCCGTCTTATTATAATCTATCTCGTTCTCGATGTATGGACTGTCAGAAAGTCTGCTTTGGAGAAATGTAATCACGGTCTGACATTTACTTTCTTTCCAACTTCGGTTTCCAAGTTCGTCGCTCTTCCTTGTACCGCTTTTAAGTTTCCCAACTAAACCAGCCTAAAGGTCTTCTATAATAGCTTTTTGGACTCTAGGCTCGCAGTGCCACACAGAGTCCCTTTTGAACGTTTCCCAAAAGAAAATAGTCAAATTGTGGTCGGTTGTAATAAGGTCCACCTAGGATTCGACCTACACTAAACGCAAGCTCCTAACCTAGATCACAATTGATATAGAAAACGTCATGATATCGTTCTCTGAATGTAAATAAAGCTCTTGGCTTGTTGATTCCATTTCCAATGCATTTTTTGGGCATTCAATAGTTCAACCGAAGGAAATATCACCAAAATAGGGTTCTAGAAAGCTGCAGTGAGTATTCGGAATAGGTGAATAGTCTAGGTGATTGAATCGGTACCGCACATCCTTAAGCGACTCACATGCGTGTCTATCCATATATAACATGACAATGACGAAATTTGGCAGCGATTTGAATACAGCGGTGCTGCAAGTGCAAACCTCCTTTACACACAGTCTTCACTCAAAAGTCGGTCCCGAATTTATTTTCCTACATCCTTTGTTCACTTTGGGATAGATATAACCCCCTTACAGTGTTTACTACCAACTTCCGATAATTTTATCGCATCGGCAAGCTATAAGCACACACAAATCAAAAATCCGTCAAAAGGTCCTGAAAACGCTCACAATCCATCATCATAAATCAAATGGAACAGATTTAGGCTATCAACCACCGACCACCCCTAGGGAGTTGTCATTAGAGCCGTATTATCTAGGTAAACGTCTTGGTAATAAATATCAAATTTCCTGCTCAACCCTCATAACGTCTTGCAAATCGCATCAACAGCTACACCACCGTTGTTAGATAACAGTTCCCGATCCCGATTCTCCTGCAATCGGTATACGAAAAGCCAGTGAAAAAAAAGTACCGGAAATTAGGACAAACAACGAGCATGCAACAATGGAACGAACGAAAACTTGGCACCTTGGAGCGGAAATTAATTTACTTTGAACAAGGATGAGCGGGCCGAACATCCACCAAATGGAAACGGAGTCGGATAAAGAGAAAGTTTTCAATTCACAGCTAAAATGTGTTGGTGCGCTATCCGTGCATGACATCTCTACACCAAGGGAGGAGCGCACTAATCACCCATCCCCACTCGATGTAGATACTTACCACCAAGCTACAAGCTCTAAATTAATTCGCCACTTTAGTTGGGCCCGTCTGAGTGTGGGTGTGTGTGTGTAGGCTGTGTAAAGCTCAATAAAGTGCAATCAATTAAACCATACCCGATAAGGATCTTCGACAGGATTGCGTGTTTTGGCAAGGGATATAATATAGAGACGGCAACGACGAAGGAACAACCACCACCACTAACATCTGCCATTCGTTCCGTTGCATCCACTTCCATATTGTGGCGGCGCACTGTAACGCTAACGCTAAGTAAACAAAAGGTGATTTGAATTTTGCGTTTGGGCTCGCGTTTTGCTTTCGTTTGTGTTTTTCTTGTTCGTTGCACGCTGAACGATTTTAATCGGCACGTATGATCGTAATTAACCACGTATGCAAATTCTGCGCTATGAAATGTGGATATTTAACGAGATGTGCGAGTGTTGATATCGGTCGCCCGATGGTAAATCGTCCAACGTCCATACTAGCTACTTATAGTGTGGGGGGTAGTTGTACTTCGTTTGCATTTGTAAATCGCTTTTGAGTGTACGTTCTACGTTCTAATTTTGGCGACAGTTGCAAATGTGCGCTGGGTGATTATGTTTGTTTAGTGAGAATGGGAATGGTTTTCCTTGGGCGACAACTCCTTGATGGGGAAAAATGTGGAAACACACGGTGCAAAGTGTTTTGCTTGATGTAAGACTGCACTCAGTGCGGATTTCTGGCTTTTGATTAAGCTATAGACTAGAACGCACCTGCGTCGTATTTGTGTTCACTAAAGTCGACATCGATTTGATAAACTTATTGTGAAAATCGAGAGACAGTTGATTTCCTCCTGGAATATTGAAACTTGCTCTTGAAATTGACATTGTCGTTCGCAATTCAGCAAAAGTAGGGTTGCATTAGGGAAGGAAGGAAAGTTAACTTTGAAATGGAATAAAACAAAAAAAAGATTTTTTTAAATTGACATGAAATTTCCTTTATTTGAAAGATGATCATCCGGAATTATAATTTAAATATGATTTCTGGCATATGACCGCCAAGGCTGGCTCGGACGTAGTCCAATTTTCGATGACTTTTACCAACATTTGTGGCGCCGTATATCGGCAATAACGTGACGAATGTTGTCCTCCAAGTGGTCAATCAGTTCTGGCTTATCGGCGTAGACTAGCGACTTCACATATCCCCACAGAAAATAGTCAAGCGGCGTTAAATCTCACGATCTTGGAGACCAATTAACGGGTCCGCCACGTGAAACTATGCGGTTACCAAGCGTTTTCTTTAATAAATCAATTGTGGCACGAGCTGTGTGACATGTTGCGCCGTCTTGTTGAAACCACAGCTCCTGCACATCATGGTCGTTCAATTGATGAACGAAAAAGTCAGTAGTGATCACCATTGGCGGATAGACTGATTCGGGTCTTCCTCTACGCTAAACTCTACACCAGCAATGACTTCTTCTGTACGCACTGTACGACCGACGCACGTCTCTGTGGATGCGTTTTAACAATTAGAGTAAACGTGGTGCGATGGACGATTATGTTGACCGCAAAATGGACGTAGTGCGCGATACATATTTCGAACAGAACCATGATTTTCAAAATAAAATTTGCACAATTTGGAAGCGTTGTTCAGGCGTCAGTAATGTCATATTGAATTGCCAAACCGAACTAAATATAATTATATCACTTGACGACTGACAAAATGGATGCCAGTTAAAATAGTGTTGCCAATTTAAAGTTCTATACTTCTAAAAAAAAAAACACCCTTAAAAAGACGTGTTCTTTTTGCTTGTACCTACATACCAATAGACAAAATGTGAATGACGCTATCTTGTATTAAATATTCCGCCACTAGGACTTTGCGTTTTCTATTACCCTCACCAGATACGTCACAATGTATGTTTTAGTAAATTTTTTAAACAAATCCAAGGAATCTTTTATTGTTTAATTCTTTTTTACCCTTCTTCGGTAGCTGTTGCAGCAATCAGTCTCTTGCAATGGCACCTGGACAAAAGTTTTAGGATAAAATATGTTGCAGAAAACAAAAACTTCCAAGTGAATTATGTACGGAGAATTAAGTGCCAGAATCAACAAAAAATATATTTAAATAACAATAAGGAAACAAACGAAATAGTATATTTATAAATTGTCAGCGGTAGGCCTCTTAATTAACTGGAAGAGTTTCCCTTTTTGACAGGGGGAAAAAAAGGCTGCTTTTACCCACGCACTATCTCTTAAAATTGCTCTTTAAAACACCTTTTCTTCAGCTAGTCTCCTACGTTGTCTTGTGTCAAAAATCTTGATTTTGGTTCTGTCAGCGTTTCTTGTAGATTTGTTGTCCATTTCTTTAACGGTGGGAAGCAAACGGGTTGTCAGTCAACAAGGAACATCAGCATGGAGCACAAAACTGAGAAGTACTATCTGCTAATACTATACGCATCGATAAACAGTGCAAAAAGGGAAGAATACAAACTTATAATACACCAGTGGCATTTTCACCAAATTAAACATTTTTATTTACAAGCATTTTTCAACAAAATTTGTAAGTTTGCGTACTATTGGCATTACAAATTTTGATGAAAAATGCTTGTAAATACAAATTTGTAATTTGGAAAAATATGCCACAGGTGTCGGTCGTTTGAAACCAGCCTGACATTGTCGATTAGTTTCCATTCAAACTGCTTGAGTAGTTAATCTTAAAATTAATACAAATTGACCGAAATTTATTGACATAAATTAAACTTAAATATTAAAAGTGTCAAACACAGCGTTAAAGGCACATTCAAAAACTTACTTGTCTTAAGTCGACTAGATTGGTCTGGAGTAGATGTAAACTGAACGCAAAAACTAGATTGGTCGGGAACATCAATTTTCCTCCGTCAGCCAAATATGCGAACTGTCAACTTAGTACTCAGTCGCGAATTTCTTGACTAGATTCGTCGGCTACCCCTCCATAAATGTCAACTGAAACAGCTGCCCATGTGACCAATCTAGGCCAATCAAAACTCAAATACATCAAGTCAGTCAGCTGTCAAACCTACCCCCATTTACCTAAATATATAGATTTGCCAAAATAAATATTCTTATGTCTCATAATGTGGCGCGGTGGCTTAGTGGTATTGTGTTGGGCTACTAAGCGAGGGGTCTCGGGTTCGAATCCCGAAAGAGCCAAATTACATCTTAAGGTTTATTTCCACTGTGCCACCTCTTGCGAACGTCTGACAACCATCCGAGAGTAAAACTGTCATGAATGAGCTTCTCAACTAGCCGTTTGGACTCGGCGTAAAATTGTAGATCCCTTTCATTCGTATCAAAAACTGAAAACCCACACAAAACGAATGGTTGTGAGAAGCTAGGCCTTGGGTCCCACAGACCTGTCGCGCCAAAATATTTATTTATTTATTTATGGCTCATAGGGCATTAATTGCTTACTCCGATGAAACGAAAAAGCGACAGGTTGTTGAGCAGTAACTCAGATGTCAGATATCCAATGAAACGAAAAGGCGACAGGTCGTGATATTATTGTCATTAAATAGTACAAAACTTTTCTGAAAGTGTAGATCTGATTAAATCAAATGCTCAGTCGTGGAAAGAATACAGGGATCGACTTTTTGCTTTAAAATCCATGTGGTTCAGGATAAGCGCTGTTATTTTAACTCCTTTTCGAGCTTCTGGGGTTTCGCCTAGCTTTCCAGTCTGCTTCAATCTTTTTCTATTATTTTCTACCAAACGTGAACGAGCTATTTGTGACGAAATTTGTCATTGGTTCGTGTGTTAAATCGACTCTATGTTTAGACCTTTAGAATCAACAAAGAAATCCAATTCATCCTAAGCGATTGCCCACCATCACACAGAATTGCAGTGAAAAAAAATTAAAATTTAGACCAATTTTAACTGGGAATAATAATTTCGTTCCTATATAAATTTCTCCAAGTGTACCGCATGCAATTAGCGGGTTTTCAATAAAAATGTCAGACATACGCGAACGTGATCTCGCTCGTTTGAGGTGCACACTTAAAACTCCAAAGTCCCCAAGAGACTGCTGGAGAGAGGGCAAGTTCAGTCGTCGTCGTCGTAGGTTGTACCTTCTATCGCCGCCATCAGTCGTCATTTCCATTGCGATTCCCATTCCATTTGACGCGTGCGATTATCAACAAATTACTGGACATGCAAAGCTGCATTTTAATATTTGTTTTGTCATGTGTGCTGCGCTGATTGTGGCTAATGGGTGGCGATGTTGCACGTCTCCCTCTGCACTACTAACAATTTTTTTTATGGAAAACAAAAAAAAGGGGTAGTTTAAATACCCCAGCTTCTAACTTCCGCCTTTTTCCAACTTTTATGTTGTAGCAGCACACTTTATGTCTGCGCGACTCTTGATGATGATTGATAAGTTTCGCATGATGTGTCGCTTTGCAAAATGCAAAACAATAACAGCGGCGACAACAACAAATAAATAAATTAAGTGACAGCAGCGAGGTAGAAAGTTGTTTGCTCTACACACACCTACACAGTTGTTGTGTGCTGCATTGTTTGTTCGCAATCGGATTGTTGTTTATAATCGCAATAAACCGGGAGTAGGTTTGGCTTTTCATTTAGCATGAGTAATTTGTGTCTGGTTGTTAGTTTTTAATAATGGTTTTTGATTTTTTTTGTATCTGCAACGAGTCATGAAATGCGATTAAAACCGAAAATGGTTGCACTTCGAAAGCCGATTATTGAATGTCGGATTATAGTTGTTTATGCGTAATTAAACAACCTAAGGCCTATACAGCCGGCCATTACTTATGCAACGCATATACGTAGCTCGAGTGGTAAGTATGGTGAATTCCTTAAGCTCGCACTTCCCACAAGTAAGCGCACTTGAATTGATTACAATTTAATTAAAACTGAAATCACATCGATTTGCGTGATAGATTTGAATTCTGTTTACATTAGTAACACACATATGCATAATGCAGCACCGCAATTTGTAAATTAATTCACGAGTCAGTAAGCAATTAAGTAGCACTGGGACTGAAGGGCTGCGAGAGACCCATTGCCGCGCCGATTAATGCACAAGTCCGCATTTGAATTTAGCGCTGCTGCAATTGGAAGCAAATTTCCCTAATTGATGGACTGGCTGTGAATTTTGTTTAATTGATTGGTCGGTATTTTATTTTGAGTTGAAAATGAAATAGACAGCTTTTCAATGAGACACAACTACTGTCTGTTGAGGCATGCAACAGCAGCGGTATCGATATGTTAATGGGCGAGACAGGACTGGTACGCAATTGCGCGAATGGTGTGTTAAAAACTAATTAAAAGATTATATTACCGTAGGCGGGAGTGCTCGTAAAAAACGTCACCTTAGAATGTTCGCACAAACATGATGTGTCAATTGTGGTTATTAACATAATAAACGAGGTTTAATGGGGGCTAAGCTGTTGAGAGATCAGCGGAGATTATTTGTGTGAGTGTGCGTGGTGTTTGATGTGAAAATAATGACACGGTTGTGTGTTTTATAGTGAGGTTTTGTAAATAGTTGTAATTTGTTTGTTTTTAGATTGTTGCAAACAGTAATTACAGAGGTAACTGCGTGCTTTGATTGTAATATGTATTTTTAAATAAAAGGGACTAGGAATTCTTGAAAAGGGACGGATTTAGCTTTTGTTAGGATCATGTTTACCGTCTTAAAGTCGTGTAGAAATACAAAGTTTGGTAAATCGTGGTTGTTGAATAGTCAAATTCAATATTCATGTGAAGAAACCTGCTGGGCTGAGAGAACTAAAAAGTTCTCGGGAGTTAGAGGACGTCATTTGAAAACCTTCAACCGATTTGTAATGATGTGACTCGATTTGTAGACTCCGGTGCACTGAATGGCTGTTTATTTCATCCACTGAACTGATTGGTAAAGCCGTACGCTCATCTTAAGCAGAACCAGAAAAGGGTTCTTCATTATAAAGACTTTAGATTTCATTAAATACACTTTTGAATGAAACATGTGGGACTTGCGTATACTGGTAAACAGTGACGGTTATTGACAGCGTAAACTAGCAAGGTTGCTGTATTTTTCGAAGAAGAGAACTGGGCTTCAGTCTGGCAAGTGGCAAGTCCCATCTATGTTAAATCCATTGATTCGCGAAGAGGAAAAACCTTGCCCTTAGTTCTTCTTATTTGAAGAGTCCGCCATAAGGACTACCGTATTACATCCAGTACAGTCCAGGCTGAAGTCACACGTTAGCGGTGGAAATATTGATATCAGCTTGTACAAATTGTTTGAAGAGATCTCGAATGACTCGACCTTCTCTTCCTCAACCTTAACCAATACTCCTCTCTACTTAGCGCGATCTTTGGCTAGCTGCCTCCAGTTGCGCGCTCCAAGTTGGTTGAGGACCCCTTCCAATTGTTCGCGTCACCTAAGGCGAGGTCTTCCTCTACTGCGTTGTCCCTCTACATGTCCCAGCCATCTTAGACGACTGATGCGTACTTTTTTGACCAGGGCGATTTCGCTGTACTGCTCGCAGAGTTCGCTGTTAAATCTTCAAAGCCCGTCAACGCAAACGGGACTAAAAATCACTCGAAGAATCTTGTGTTCGAAACGGCCAAGAAAATTTTCATCCGCCTTTGTTAGTGTCCATGCTTCTGCGCCATAGAGCATGAGGGTCTTAGGTTAAAGTGGCTGTCGGCTAGCCGAGACACTTAGACCTTATAAGGTCCCTTGTGATTGACGAGGGTCTTATATAGAGTCGACTTAGTGTTTCTTGACAAGGCCTCATTAATCAATTGCCTTCTTAGGCCGAAGTAACAGCGGTTGACAAGTGTGCGCTTCGTTTGATTTTTGAAGTGATATCATTTTCAGAATTGATAGCGGAGCAGAGGTAGACAAAGTCCCTAACTACCTCAAAGTTATAGCTGTCTATCGTGACGTTCTGTCCGATTCGTCGATGGTGTGAGTCTCTTCTTGTTGAAAGCATATATTTTGTCTTGCCCTCATTCACCACTAAACCCATTCTTGCCGCTTCCGTACTAATACTTGCAAACGCTCCAGTGACAGATCGTTGTGTTCTGCCAATGATATCGATGTCGTCCGCGTATGCAAGCAGTTGTACAGACTTTTGGAAAATTGTGCGTCTGGTGTTGACTTGCGAGTTGCGCACAATTTTCTCAAGAATGATGTTGAAAAAATGACCTTGTCTAATCCTAAATCGACCTTTTCACCGTCTACAAATAATGAGTGTCATATCAACTATTTAATTCTAAAATTAAATGGTTCGGCGGTTCTGCTTCTGTTCGCATTTCATTCATTTCGACAGATTTGTCATCTTTTAGCAATTTGATCGTGAAAGTTAATTCGTTAACTAGGGACAAGTGAAAAGAGTTTTCTTTGGCTGTTTTACCAATTTACAAGTTCCTCGCGCCTGCGTGTATCGGATTTGAGAAAATCTAATGAATTATTCTTTTCAATGATGACATCTGGAAGTTGGAACGTTTTAAGCCCAGCAGTTCTCTTCTCCAGAACAGCTATGACATATAGGTCATAGAAATATTTTAAGGGAATCGTTCTCTGATATCCCCGTAAATGCGGATGAAAGTCTTAGTCTTGACTTTGACACACCTTATGATGTGTTGTACCCTGACAGAGATGACTGGTCTAGGAACTTAATTTAGGGGGAAAATGAGGAGCCCTCAATATACACGGACGGCTCCAAAACTAGCAAGGTCACGGGGTCAGGTATGAACTCCAGCGAGTTCGACCTTAAAATGGCCCTGAGACTTCCGGACACATGCAGTGTGTTTCAAGCAGAGGTTCTGGCCGTACTTAAAGCCGAGGAGGCACTTGAGATGAGATCAATATCTAATAAGAATATCGCCATCTTCATTGATAGTCAGGCTGCACTTAAGGTACTAGAATCACAAACCACCAAGTCTGAGTAAGTCAGGAATTGTCGCACAGTGCTCAAGGCATTGTGCTCGCAGAACCGTGTCAGGCTGTGTTGGGTACCTGGGCATTCTGATATTTATGGTAATGAAAGGGCAGACGTTTTGGCCAAGGAAAGAGCTGGCCACCCACTTAATGCAACGATTGAAGGTATAAGCCCACGTATACCTGTGGCCAAAGGATACTTTTTGAAAAAGTCTTCAATAAAGCAAACGTAAGGTGGACACCATTCACAATTAGAAGGGCAATAGGTTTCAAAGGCACTATGGCCTGTTTTAAATCGGAGGAAGTCTGAACAATTAATCAATTTCAGCAGAACAAAGTTGAGAACAACGATAGAAATTCTTTCTGGGCACTGCCTTCTCAGGAAGCATGCCATGAGACTAGGCTTAGCTAATACGGATACATGCAGGTACTGTGAGGACCTAAAGGTCGGGGAAGACATCTCACAACTTCTTTGTGAATGTCAAACAATTGCTCGGAGTAGAAGAAAGTACCTCGGCATGTACTTATTTAATAACTTTGAAGGGGTTGGTTCCTTAAACAGTTTTGAAACCATACTCAAATTCTGTAGGAAAATCGAATGCTTGGGTGAATTGGTTTAGGTCTTTTAGCCGTAATGGTTCCCTGGGAATGGCGATGGGCCGATATGGTGCCTGGTCTATTGTGACGATCTCACAACCCCCATCTACCTAACCTAACCTAACAGCTATAACATCCCTGGTTCGATCCCCGAAAAAAACCCAAATTCCACCTTAAGGTTTTTTTTTCCTCTGGGCAACCTCTCACGAACGCCTGACAAACATCCGAGAGTATAACTGTCATGAAAATTGTATATCCCTTTCATTCGTGAGAAGCTTTTTATTTATTTAGCAACCCTTTTGCAGAAACTATATCTATTCGATGTTTAGCAGTTTTCCTATCACGATCAAGGTCTTTTCTGTGAGCTAAGTTATGTTCCTTGTATCTAGCCTATAAGTCGATGCTTTAGTCTCACATTAATTAACTAATGTCCCTATTGAGAAGCTCGAAGAAATTTCGTGTTGAACCCATCAGCTAACAGCCGAGTTTCCAAATCAGAATCCAGATCAGAATCTCCTAAATTTTCACCCTCCAGGTTCCTACGGGCACCTTAATCTGGCATTCCAAGCAATATCAGAGGTTAGTTTCTTCAGCCATGATCAGCATGAGGGGACTGACATTGAAATGGGAAATTTAATCGGAAGATTTTTCATAGACTTCAAGATGAGGTTGGTAGTTTTTAGTACCTTAGCCCGGTTTTTGACTTCCGCTTAACTTTGTCTCTTACAAAAACGTCTACAAAGATCAAATTTTGCCAAAGCTAGCTATTTTCTAGAAAGATATATTCTTCCCCAGATTCTTGCGTGGTAGCTAAGATTAAGCTCTAGCAAAACATTGGGACTTTGTACTTAGGTAAACGCTGAAACAACTTCTCAGTCCACAAGGTGCTCCTTTAAAGATGTCAAATATCATAACTTTGGTACAGTATTGGACTAAGTATGCAATCCTGCGGAACTCCACTTGACACTTGATACATTGGTTTCTGAAACCAGAGAAACGTTGCTATAAAACTGTGCTTGACAAAGTCAACCGAAGAAGCCTTAAAAACGTCAAAAAGTATATTTTTTCTTAGCAACACTTTTGTAATCATTTACGCAAAGATGCCACCCGATTTTGTAATATATTAAGAAGCCCAAAATTTGGTTCAACTTCAACCGATTGTCTCCATTCTCCAGACGTCAAATTCGTTAACTTTTAAGAACTGCCACTTTACATTCGACATGCACTCGCACTTGCACAAATTCTCAGTCGTTACGACGTTAATCACGCAACAAAACAATTTAGACTGCTGTGCTGATGCCAACGTTTACTTTTGAAGCCATTCACCCTCGCTCTTCTACACCAAAACAATGTTTTATACTTTATAACGAGCCAAACAATTACCTCGTCAATCTTCTCCTCTGGTGTGCGTTGTTTTCGACGTTCGCGTCGTCCTCAGTAGCGCGCAAATGTTTCATGTTTTACGATGACAGTGTGTCATAATTTCCACCTTTCATTTCCATTCTCCAAATGCATTATTCACCTTTGTTCCCCTCTCCACCCCCCTGCCATGTACTCACGTTTATCTACTACCCGACGGCAATAATTTCACCTGATCGCAATCTGTAAAAGCCAAAAGCCAGCCCCAACAAACACACAACAGCGAACGGGAATAATATCTTCTGACATTTGCTCACAAGTTCGATGCATAATTCAAGGAACACCCGTCATTCTATTGTCATTCTATTCAAATTATCATCTGTCTTGAGAGCGAGGCAGTTCCCTTTGCGCTATCCTTGTTGTGCATGTCTTGTCCTGGGTCTTGCTCTTGATATTAATCGTCGGTTGACCTTTACGATGTTTTTTTTTTGTTCGCCTCCCTCGAAAAGGAATTAAAACAACAACCAAGAAAAAATTGGCGCAGCACGCGAAAAATGTGTCTGGCACTTGCTATGTCAGGCGAGTTAATTGATTCATATTTGTGTTTCATTTCGTTGTGTAACCTGCCCTGACCCTCTGCGGTTGCGGAGTCAGAAACCAGCCAACCGAGGTTCAATTATATTTAAATTTTCCACCACCAGCACTCTTTCGAGTCTCGAGTGTCTGGACGCGGCTTGAGGAAATCATGCACTGTGACACTTAAGAAAAGTGCACAGGAGCGTGCTGTAATAACTTTTAGATAACTCAGCGCGCACCAGTGTCTCATTATCCTGGCGCGTATCCAGAAAGCATTGTTCTATACCGAAACACATGTGCGTTATTGTTTGCCACCTTGTTTTTTTGCTTCAACACACACAAAAAGGGGGGCGCATGACAGTTGAGATTGAAAGTGTAGTCTGTACCATTTAGCGCATCGGTGGTAATTTGCAGGCTCGCTCAAAATGACGCGACGATATGTGTGTTCATTTGTGAGGTGCACACCTGGGAATTGTGTGCTCGGTGAGTCCTTTTTGCGTATATTTCTGTTGCCATTAATCCATTTGTTTTATATTCGCTGCTGTTGAGATGGAAAATCCTTTTGAAGTTTCTATATCTGAAGGAGTGTTTGCTGTGTGCTATTTTTCTTTCATTTACCGTTCGGCTCAGTCATTCTTCCTTGGAGGCTTACCAAAATTAAGTCATGCCCTCTGACAAAAAAAGGGAAAGCGTTCGTTTTTTGTTTGTCTGGATGGAAATGCCTCCTCGATATGAAGTGCTGGCAGAAGTTTGTGTGTGTACGGATATCCTGTGAATGTGGGAGGCGGATGCACAGAAATATGTGGAGGAAATTTTAAAAGCCTCTACTGCAATGGCGATGCACTGCATTAGAGTCCATTAAAGTGCCTGATCCTATTAAGGTTTGCTTCTTTCATCCATTGGATGAGAGAGTTGAGAGTGTGTGTGTTTTGTCGGATGAACTTGTGGGCTTAGTCGAGAGGAGCAAACGGACATCCCGTAGATCCACGGAAGATGGTAGAGTGTATTTAATTATGCTTTTCTTTTTGCGTATTAGTTTTATGGGAGTTAAGGAAAGCATGTGCGCAACTTTTTTCTATTTGTGGAAATATACACTCAGAAAAAAAACTGTAATATCAAGAATTTTATACTTTGGCTCAATTTTCGTACTTTAAAATTAACCCAAGTACTTAAAATTCTTATTTTAAATTTATTCTTGATTTAAAGACAAAAAATGTCAAAATTTTAAGAAATTTGTCTGAGAAATGAGTTGTTAAAAAAGATTAACAATATAAATCGTGTGGCCAAATGCGAAAATATTTAATATTTTAAGAGAGAAAATATTGGTTCAAGAACAACAAATGTAAAACTTTTAAAAACACATATATTTTTTACAAAAAAAATAATTAAAATCGAACAACTTCTTCAGAGCTGTTTAAAGTGACACTTTTTACACATGCTGAAAATTAATAATCTTTTGATCCTATCCGCCATCAACTCTCTTTTTATTGAAGAAGTTATCGATTTCATGCAAATAGAAAATTTGGAGCAGTTCCTCGGAAGCTATGTGACACTCTTCCAATGCTTTTAGCGCGTCGCAGGATAATCCCCAACTAACAAACGGCTCAAGTGTTACTACATCAATATGATTTATCAACACTTGTTCATTTTCAGGTTCACCTTAATTTTAAAATCACTTTTTCATATTGAATTTTTTGATTTTTTGCACTTTTTAACATCTATATATTAATCGCCGACACAATTTCTTTCGGTACATATTTACCCTACTTAATAAGGACCAATTCAAATTTTTTTTTACCAAATTGAAGCGATCCACTCTAAGATGTGTCGAAAAGAATAATAATTTGAAAAAAGTATTTGCAAAATAGGTCAAATAATGTTTTTAAATTACCTTGGTTACAACAACAACACTGTGCGCATACAAAGAAAGAATTGTGTGTTCGATTTTCGACCACTGGGCGAGCCTAGTAAAATGTTAATGTAAAAACGCGATCGCAATTCATGACGATTGCATTGCCTCATTTATGAATGTAAGAATAAATATTGTTGTGTCGAGAACTAATTGTAGAAAACGTAACAATTTTTATTTAATACATTTTTTAAAGAAAGAGTTACAATATGACTTTTACCAAACAATGATACAAGTACATATAACATTTTTCATTGTTATTCTTGATAATCATTATATTAATACGTAAACATCAAAAGTTTCCGTGCACTTTTTAAGTATTTATCATGAAATGAGGAGAATTAAACTTATATCATTCGAAAGGTACTGTGCCATAGATGTGCAGAAACAAAAAATCGTAGGTATATGTCGCCATTAAGACTGATAAAATGAAGTTAAGAATTTCCCATACAAAATGCTTAGCAGTTAATCGAAAGCATTTTGTTGCCATTCAATTTGTCGCCGTCATGTTTCCATAGTAACGAATTTAATCATCTTAGATTAGAGCCTGTTGGAGAGTCTCATTAACCCATAGAGGTATGCAATTTAATTACCCCTAAAAGTAAGCAATCATAAAATCTTATTTCAGCTGCATTGCAGAGTTATCTGCGAGGTGTTACAAAAAATAAAAAAAAATGTTATATACATTTTTTAAGCTTAAAAAATCATTCCTCTTAAATATTTTTAATTAACATTTCATTTATAAAAATAATTTGATGAATTTATGTGCGTGCTCCAAGTAAGATTTCCTAAGTCCCAACATAATCTAGTGTAGCACCTTCCAGTGTGATTGTTGGAAAGTAAAAAAGGATCTACAGTTTTTTTGTGGAAATAATAAGACATTTAGACATTTGATTTAAATAGAAACCATTACTTTGAGCGTAAAACAAGTCCTCATTTATTTTATAGACACAAGTCCAAGAGGGAAACTTTTATACATTTGGACATCATCTGCATACGTTTGAATAGAGGCTTCGTATACCGTTTGAGGAAGTTCATTTACGTATAGGGAAAATAAAAGCGGGCCAAGAATTGTGCCTTGTGGAACGCCTCTAGAGATAGGAAGGAAATTGGAATGGATTGGATTTTTCTTTTTTTTAAAGGATATTTTGTCTTAAGGAATATTTAACACAACAATTTTCTTGTTGGGCTGATAGTTTTTCTTTTTTAAAATTGTTTAAGAAGTTTAAATTTGGTTTAACTAGAATTTTGTTATTAAACTTATAATTTGATTCTTAAAAAATAAATTATGAGTTGTTGATGGAAGAACTTTTTTTGAGCCCAACAATTTTTCACTCACAATCTAATAAGAACTGAAAATTCTTTGGATAATTCACTTTTTTTTTAGTGTATTTATATGTTTGGTGTAAGTTTTCTGTTTTAAAATTTGGAGCAGGCTCCTCTTCCGCACATCATTAGTCTTAAGCGGTCTTTTTTGCTCGAAAGTTTCAGAGAGTTGTTACCGGCTGACTGGATTCGTCCCTCCGTTTGATCTGTGCACAGCATAAATGAGCTTGAACTCGGCCCATCTTCATTTTACGTAGGTTCTTTTGGCAAAAATGGTAGCTAGTGTTAATTCAATCCTCTTCAAATTCGTTGTGCGTCTAGCTGCTTTTTTGAGCCCCCAAGATCCGCTCTTCTTTCTGGTGTAACGACTTTCTTTGCATCGCGTAGGGCTGTTCACTTCCCTCATTCAATTGTTATTTCTATATGTGTTCCTGATATAGATTTTCCGTTCCTAAATGGAAATGCAGAGAAATTTCCTTCTCGAACTTTTGTACTAGAGGACATTTGATCTGCAATTACATTGATCGACATTGACTCAAGTGTCTGCCTCCTATTTCCTCAATTCAATTCACAAAACCCTCTTCCGAATATTATTCTCTCTCGATTGATTACTGATTAATTTTCGGTTTTAAACTCAAATTCCATTTCTAATTAATACAAACTCTGTACATAGAGCAGAGACAACACACCCCAAACCCTTTCTTGTGACACATCCAACCAACAGGCACTGTTTTATGCATACAATGCCACATGCTTCGTAGAATATTATCAGCACACACTTTAGAAGGGCAACGTCAAAATCCTTTAGTTTTTTTTTGCACAGCTCAATCGATGGGTGGTTAATAATTTCGAAATTCGTTTTCCAACGATCCTTGCTTTTGTTCGCTTCATTCCGTTGTGAACCGCTTCAGTTTATAGAGAATCCCACTTTACCATTCCGGCGCTTTTTCGGATAGTCATTGAATTTTTTGTTTTCCCTCCAAACAGACAAGGATAGTCCTGCAGCACTTGTGTGTTTGTGTGTAACCCCATCACTGCATGTGAATGGTGTTCGCTTTGGTAATTCAATTTTTGTGCGCCTCCTTCTCGCATTCGCTGTAACTAAATTGAAAATTGCTATGAAAAAAACAACAAGGACTTCATAGACATAGTCCGTTGTTTGGTTCTGGTGAGTTAGTAGACCCAAAAGTGTTTCAACGACTAAGATGAATTTTTAAAGAGCACAACCGCATTTTGTTGAATTTAATTTGATAGCTTTTGCGCCTCGCCCAGGTTAAGGATGGATTTTTTTTTATTCCAAGGTGTCTCGACGTTGAAAAAAACAAACTGCGATTCGACACGAAACGCGGATTAAAATGTCAAAGAACTTTTAGGTCTTAACGCTGTTTACCCTTCGTTTGGTTTTCTTCATAATTTTCCTACGACGGAGCATAATTTAAGCGTCGCAGGCTATTTCAGGGTGTGGCTGACCCTTTTAGCCAAGGGTGGTCTAGTCGATTGTGTGTAGTAGGTAAATGGGGAACACACACAATAGTGGTGACGTTAAATTGTACAGATTAGTGTTCTTAAGAGGGGGGAGGGGTATTTGTTTCCATCCGGCCTTTGTGTTTTTTTTCTGTCGTAATTTCTTGATTTTATTGTGATGAAAGAAAATGCTTTCCAGTTGGTAATGGGATTTTTTTTTCCGTTTGGGGTTAGATTAATTTTGCGTATAGGTGTTTATAGGTGGCATGGCATTTTGATGGATGGATGGTTCTTAAATTGCTGGGTGAGCTTTGACGTGATGATTGCGCGTAATGGTGGTTTAATGTCGGAACGCTTTTTACAATATTTTTTGTAATTGTTAAGGGAGAGCATTGGTCCTTTGAAGAACGTTTAGGTAAACGTTAGGTAGTTGCCAACATAAATAGAAACGCTGGGCTTATTGATAGTCTACCAATGTCAAATTCAGTCTGTTGATATATTGGGTTTCACTAGAATCTGTTACATTTTACTGTCAAAGCTACTACCAAGTCGAAAGGTTTGCCATTTTGGCGCGCTGTGTACCTCAGAATTGTAAAGGGTTTTCCAATAAGAGGTGTTATTTTTAATAGCCCGCTATTTTGGTAGCTGTCACTTTTGAAGCTGTCATTTTTTGACATTTGACAAGTAGAAACTACTACTTACTTAACGGGCTCCCGACCCGTGGAGAGTCTCTGCCTGAGACACTGCAGCCTTCCATCCTCTGCGATCCCGGGCACGCTGCTTCCAATTTTCCAGACCAAGCGCTCTGGCATCCGCGATGGCTTGGTCTTTGAACCGGAGGTTCGGTCTTCCTTGTCGTCTCGAACCTGGGGGCTGGGATTCGAAGATCCTCTTAGCTGGAGCATTATTATCCATTCGCTCGATGTGGCCGAGCCAATGTAGTCGACGTATTTTGGCTTTTTGGACTACATCCACATCTTGGTACAGCTCATAGAGTTCGCGGTTGTATCTTCTCCTCCATTCGCCCTCCTCGCACACAGGACCAAAAATCCGTCGAAGAATTTTTCTTTCGAAGGAGCCCAGTATCAGCTCTCCCTTCCTGCTTATCGTCCAGCACTCGGCGCCATAAAGCAGAACTGGCAGGATGAGTGTTTTGTAAAGCGTACATTTCGTCCTTCGAGTTAGGAGTTTTGAACCCAATTGCTTTGCCAAACCGAAGTAGCAGCGGTTTCCTAGGGTAATTCTTCGCCGGATCTCCACTATGGTGTCATTCGTGGAGTTTATGTTTACTCCGAGGTAGGTAAACTCCCTAACTACCTCGAAATTTTTGCTATCAACAGTGACGTTTTGTCCTAGGCGGTGGACAGATGCTTGTTTGTTTGTTGATAGCATGTACTTAGTCTTGTCCTCGTTTACTTCAAGGCCAACAAATTTCGCCTGTTCTTCAATCGCCGTAAAAGCCTCTATCACGGCACGCTGGGAGCGACCGATGATGTCGATATCGTCCGCATACCCCAGTAGCTGTACGGATCTGTTGAAGATAGTGCCTTCCGTGTTGACACCTGCCCTGCGCACTATCTGCTCCAGCACGAGATTGAAGAAGTCACATGATAGCGCATCTCCTTGCCGAAATCCGGTGCAAGTTTGAAATAATTCGGAGGAGCTACTTCCAAATTGCACGTAGCAGCGCGTGTTTTCCAGCGTAACGCGACACAGCTGGATCAGTTTTGCCGGGATCCCGAATTCGGCCATCGCCATATAGAGCTCCTGACGATGAATGCTATCATATGCGGCTTTGAAGTCGATAAATAGGTGGTGAGTCTCGACTTGAAATTCATTGGTCTTCTCCAGGATTTGCCTCAGTGTGAAAATTTGGTCTATGGTCGATCTGCCGGGCCGGAAGCCACACTGGTACGTGCCGATTAGTGTGTTGCAGAACGGTTTAAGACGTTCACACAGTACGTTGGATAGGATCTTGTATGCGACATTAAGCAGGGATATGCCTCGATAATTCTTGCAAGACATAGGATCGCCTTTTTTGTAGATGGGGCATATGGAGCTGATAGTCCAGTCATCGGGCATGCTTTCTTCCACCCATACTTGGTTGATGATTTGGTACATGCGCCCTACCAAAACATCACCACCGTATTTGAAGAGCTCCGCTGGTAAACCATCAGAGCCTGCGGCCTTGTTGTTCTTAAGCTTTTTTATAGCTAAGCCAACTTCTTCTATACTGGGTGGTGGAACTGGTTCTTCATTGACTGGACGTGGGTTCTCTTCTTGCCCTATCACTCTCTCCACATGATGCCCATTTAGCAGCTCCTGGAAGTGCTGCTTAAACACATCTACTATTCCCTGCGCTTCGGTGACTAGATTTCCTTCGCTGTTTCGAAGAGCCTGCGTTCCGGTCTTGAAGCCAGCAGCCAGTTGCTTGGCTTTCTTGTAAAACCTCCGGATGTTGTTTCGATCGCGAGACTCTTCGATTTCCTTGAGCTGGGAGACTGCGTAGGCCCTCTTCTTTCGACGCAGGATTTTCTTCTCCTCCCTCCTCCTGGTTCGATACTCTTCCCTCGCTGCCCTTGTTTTGCGCTGCAGCGTCTTCATATGTGCATCTTCTGTCACCTTTTTCCGACGAACGCACTCATCATCATACCACGGGCTTTTTCTCTGGGGTGGCTGGTACCCTATAGTAGTTTCGGCTACCTCCTTGATGATGTCGCGATACTGGGACCACTGGTTGTTGGCGTCTGTGGTGGGTGAATGCACAATGGAGAGTTTCTCACTCAGGCGCTCTCTGTAGACTCTGGCTACTCCAGGTGTGCTAAGGCGTCCAACGTCGAATTTCTTCTTCTGGGCGATTCGCAGCTTCTTCTCGTTGGACAGTCGAGCTCTGAATTTTGCCGCGACAAGAAAATGGTCAGAGTCGACATTTGCCCCTCGATATGTGTGCACGTTGAGGATGTTGGATGCGTGCCTCGCATCGATTAGCACATGGTCGATTTGGTTGGCGGTTCGACCGTCTGGAGAGCGCCAGGTTGCTGTGTGGATCCTTAGCCTTGGAAACCTAGTGCTACTTATCACCGTATTACGAGCTGCTGCAAAATCGATTAGTCGGTAGCCGTTGTCTGTTGTCGTTTCGTGGATTCTGTGCTTACCAACTAACCCGCCAAAGATGTTCTCCTTTCCGATTTTAGCATTGAAGTCCCCGAGTACAACTTTTACATCATACTCCGGACAGGCTCCGTAGGCTCCATCCAGGAGGTCATAAAACTCCTCCTTGATGGGGTCTTCAGCCTCGTCGGTAGGGGCGTGTGCACATATTAGGCTTATGTTTTGGAAAGTAGCTTTGATGCGGATCACAGCCAGGCGATCACTAATCGGCTTAAAGTCAATAACTTTTGTCCTAAGCCGATTTCCCACGACGAATCCGCATCCTAATACATGCAATCTTTTATGGCAGCTGTAATAAATGTCGCAATTTTTCCTTTTCATCATACCTGATCCTATCCATCGTATCTCCTGGATCGCGGTAATGTCTGCCTTATACCGCGTGAGGACAGACTCAAGTTTTTGAGTAGCACCTGGGGTATACAGCGTCCGCACGTTCCAGGTGCATACTCTCATGTCGTTGTCCGTTGACGTTCCGGGTCTAGTTGCCATTTGAGGGAATTCAATATCCGAGGCTCCTCGTGTCTCTCTCATAACTAGTACTTTTTTCCGTGGTCGGGAAGTTACCCCGACGGCACAACCCCCAACCTGGAGGGCCAGGCCCTTGTTTTTACCCTAGGACAGCAGGCCGGTTATTCCGGTGCCAGTAACCCACTTTGGGATGTGAGCGCTGCCGTTGGCCCATTAAGGGTTCATCCGCCACCAACTCTTCTCCAACACCCTGGCTCAGTATTGGAAATCCCTATAGACCTGGTATTCGAATATGTCGAAGCAGCCCATATAGGGGTTACACTAAATAGTTCGGCCTGACTGGAACTGTAGACGCCACCGTTGATTCCATCTAGAGAATTCCTCCGCTGCCGTCTGGAACAAGAGGAAGTGCCTTAGTGAGAAAACACTCCCTCCCCCCCTCTCTCGTCTGCTGCCACCAACGACCTTCCAAAGGGGTTGGTTACCCAATCTCCAGTCGAGGTACTAGGCACCCACCAGTCACCAACGTGGAGGTGAGAGTAGGAGTTGATTGTGAGAGGCTAAGTGAGAACGCTTGTGTTCTCATAAAACGCATCACAACCCTTCGACGTTGTAGAAACTACGCCATTACTAAAAATGGAACGATACACGCTTCAACAACGCATTGAAATTATAAAAATTCACTACAAAAATGGTGAAAATTTTGCAGTCACTGTTCGCAAAACTAAAGCATTTTTCGGTCGTCGTGAAGCACCTTGTCGGACCGCAATACAGAAATTGGTAGAAAAATTCGAGCTGTTGGGACAAGTTAGTGATGTGAAGAATATAACCCGTGCACGTCGCTCAAGAACAACTGAAAATATTGCTGCTGTAGCCCAAAGTGTTGAAGAAACCCAGGTTCGTCCATTCCTCGTCGTTCTTTGGAATTGGGCATGATTAATGATTTTTTTATGGCCGGAGTTGGATGGTATTGATCCGGACAACGTTTACTTTCAGCAAGACGGCGCTACGAGCCACACAAGCAAGGAATCCATTGATCTTTTACGGGAAAAGCTTCCGGACCGTGTTATCTCTCGAAGATTTGATCACAATTGCCCACCGAGATCTTGTGATTTAACACCTTGCAACTTCTTCCTTTGGGGCCACGTGAAAGATAAGGTCTACGCCAACAGCCCAGCGTCGATTCAAGACCTCAAAGATGGAATTCGTGAGCCTATCGAGGACATAGGGCAGCCGTTTTGCGATTTTGTTATGAAAAATTTCATGAAAAGGATATGGTCCTGTAAGTGTGGTCGTGGTGGCCATTTGGCTGATGTTGTTTTTCATTATTAACGGCATACCTTCCTCTTTATTATGAAGTAAATATCCGATCATTTATCTCAAAAAATGACATTTTTCTTTGAATATCAAAACAACACCTCTTATTATAAAAACCCTTTAGATTGATGTTCCGGAAGACTATATCTTGACAGCATATATTTCGTTTGCCATCGCTCACGAGTTTACCTATTTTTTCTTGACTCTGTTATTTAATTTGGAAGAGCACCAGTGACAGCCCGACCGAGTTCTGCCAAGTTTTGCAAGAAATATCGCCACTTAACAACTTTAGTGGGTGTGGACTTTCTGCAGAAGTGGTTTTTCCATATATTCTCGCTCAACACTGACTTTGGCTCTAGTACAATGTTCCCTTCTTTATTTATGGTCAGGTGAAAATCTTTGTCAAACGGTGGTCCGAATTATTCCCCAACCCGATACGTCTACATCACTTTTTTATGTCTTTCAGTGCGAGAGTTCAGTCTCCAGAATAAAGAAAATCCAGCCTCTTCTGTTTCTCCTATCTAACGTTTATATCAAGACCTCTTCAACCTCATCGACTATAATACATTATATCCTTCTATCGGGACCTCTGCTGATCCTGATCGTCGCTATACAACTTTATTTACTTCTTGCGATGTCCTCAGACCTTCTATCTACCTTGAAGGTCGATGGATAGAACGTCTATTTATAGCTACCTTTGTCTCTCCGATTTAGATATATTAAGGTATTTCAACAACTCGTCGCGGCACCCTATATTTCAACCACATAATTCCCCATTGACCCCCTTTGAAGCGTCATCGCGATTTCAATTTTCCAAGCAAACAACTTCTCTTTGTGTCGCCCTCTTCTGTTTGTCTCAACCATTTTCGGTGTCGTTTCGTGATGATTCATCAAAAATGTCATCATCATCATCGTCTATCCCTATACAACCTTTTCCACTTATTTCTCCAATTAGCCATGTTTTTGCATGTTTGGTATATAAATAATAAAAAAAAACCCACATAATACGCCAGCAGCAACTTTTTTGTTCATCTAAGGATATAAGGAAAAAAATCCATGAATATATGTGCGGTTGGGTGGTGGTAGTGATTTTGGTGTGCGCAAAGTGCACTCGACAATTCCGGATGTATTGTGCAGTTCCCAGGATGTCGGCTTATTGAAATTTCTTCAACCATAACAACAAAAAACACTATAAGCGAATTTCAGCGCAACCAAACCCAACCCAAACTGTAGTCGATGACTTTCGGTATAGAAAGTCTTGTGCAACTGTGTATAGGGCCGGGCGCCTGTTGTTATGCGAGCAGACCAAATGAGCCCTGTGCTTCGTTGTGCAATAACAATGGCCAGGCATTAAACGTCGTCGTCACCTTGTCGTTGTCGACGTCAGCGTCGATGAGGTGGAGAATGATGGAAGTGAAATGCCCACCATCACCACCATCAACCGGCACCGGCACCGTAGCGCCATTGTATCCAGAGAGTGCTGTTATTGTTTCAGTAATTCAGAAATAATCACAAGCGCACGAAACAAAGGGCTGCACTCGCTCTCGGTGTGCACTGGATTATATGAGTTTTTCGCACAGAACCGCCATATAAACACCCTTAACGACCCAATCAGAGGAAGGTCCTTAATTTCGAGGACCTCTTCCACACTCACTCTATTAATGTGACAGGAAGGGAGCGAACACACAATAATAAAAGTGAAAAAAAGAAACGAATGAAAAATAAAACAGGCATATTGAGTGAGACTTGCTTCCGTAACAGTGCCTGTGCCGCCGCGAACGTCAATGGAAAAATCCTTTGATACTTATAGCACCTCGCACACATAGACGGCAAAATGACTGCAGCAAGCGTTCCCGTGCGGTGTACTGTTATGCACACGAAGCTTCAATGTCAATTAAAACGGAAAAAATAATAATGAAGCAGACAAAGGCTGCCGCAGTGTAACGATTGCTTCTGGTGGTGCGTTTGTTCCTCCTCGTATGAGGAATTTTTGTTTTTCATTTTAACGCATCTATTTACGCGACTTTTGCACTTATGTGCGAGATTTATGTATTTCAGGCGATCTTTAATCGAACATGACCTAGGGGAGTGGAGAAAAAAAAATTGATTGCCTCACATATGACAACATTTCTCCATACAGACACATTTTTTCGGACTTTTTAATCGCGCAAAATGCTTGTTTATGCTTTCTTAAAAACACCATAGGCAAGCGCACATATGCGCACATGACTTAGCCTAAGCGCACATTTGGTGTGCGCTTACCGAAATTCTTGCCAATTCTAAACCCTCTCTCGTTAAGAATTCAAAAATATTTATTCTACCCTTTCCACTGTCAATTTACCAATCAATTTCCTCTCATTTTCTCTTTGCAGATGCGAAACGGCGCAAGTTCACAGTACCTACAACAAATCCAAATAAAATTCTTTCCGCTGCCCAACAAAATGCCAACCAAGCAATGTTTTCTGCAGCAAATAGTGCCAGCCAAAGCACTACTAGTCAAATGGCTTCCGTTGTGGCGAAACCGCACCAGCAGCAATTGGAAACGATTTCTCATAAGAACGCCCCAGTTGAGGTCCAGAAAGTACAACTACAACAGCATGTACCTGCACCAACGCCCGCACAACCGGCAGCACAGCAACAAGAGGCAACCGCGAAGAAGCCCGAACGACAGATCGGTGGCGTGAAGCTGTCAAAAACACCACCTTGGCGCAAAAGTCAAAACTCCACAGGCTTCAATGCCGAAAGCAACGAGCGAGTTCCGCCACTACCGTTGTCACATTTGAACACAAGGTCGCTGATACCTCTGCCGCCTTGGTGTGGGACGAACAGAGCGCCCTATGCTCCGCGTTATATGACTAAGAACCGCCATCTTACAGGTATTACAAGGAACTATCCAAACTTCAACGACGATCCCAGCGGGTATCTAAGCGAACAGACGGCAATTCTGCACAGCTCAATGTTGAACATTGACAAGACCCCAAAGGCTGTACAACGTAAAGATGTGCCGGGGTCTGTTGAGGAAGAGAAACAGGAGGCCAAAACTGACGAAGAGGCGATAAAGAGCAAAACTGTGATTCACCATCAAGAACAACAGAAAACCCAGCAAGTCGAGAGAATTAAGATGGGCTCCGTGGACATTAAGCAGCCACAGTTCACTGTAAGATTGGACAATGGTAGCACGCCTCCACAGCAGCAGCCGCAACAGAACTCTGCGCTAGTTCAAAGCACTAACGGCAACCAGTACCAACACCAATCACATCAGCCACAGCGTATGCCGGCTGCAGCGTCGCCAGCAACATCCACAGCCAGTGCAGTGAGCAATCATAAGGTGGCCCTTCCATCTAGTCAACAACCACAACAACAACAACAGCAGCAGCAATATCACCTAGAGCAAAATGAGGTGAAAAAGGCAGAGCCAGGCACAGACAAGAGACGCTACTATCAAGGGCATCCCAGTCCAGGACAACCGCAACTGACGACAACAATTGGAGGCCAAACTGTGACTCACTTCCCCAATGGAATGGTTCAAATCGAGCAAAGCTGTGATAGTGTGGCCCAGCAGATAGTTGCCACACCCATGAAGCCCCAGCAGCAGTTGCAGCTGCAGCAGCAAATCCAACAGCATAATCTCCTCTTTCGGCAGAACCAACAAATCCAGAAGCAGGCTACTGGAACTAGCAAGCCACAGCCGAAACCGGCAATTGTCGTTCCGGCGGCGCAAGAGTCGCCGGTGTCATCAAGCACAGCATTCGCTAATCGCTCCACACCCGAGGCGCCACAACAGCAACCAATGTCCGATGTTTCAAAGGGTCCCGCTCAGGTGGGAGCTATTTCCACAAGCCATGAAAGTCCTAGGCCCTGTCCACCCTCGCCAGCAGAGTCGACTGAATCGACCAGCTCGAGAGCGTCATCGGTCAAAACAGCGCCATCTCCCAGCTTAGTACAGACGTCCCATGTCATCACCACCAAGAAGGTGGAATCTCAGAAAATAGTGCGCCAACAAAAGACCCCACAACACTCGCTGTACACACAGACCACGTCGAGGAACACCATCACCTCGGTGACAGCGGGCAAGGCTCAGACAGCAACAACCACCTCGTCGACGATCTCTATTGAACCGCCAAACAAAATTCAGCATCACACGCAGAAACTCTCGCCGAATAGCAGCATTCCGGTGGCTAACCTGCAACTGCAACCGATCATGCGGGAGTCGAGCAACAGTCAGATCATAATGACCTCCACCGGTCAACTGATTGTGATGCCATCTAGCAGTGGAATGAAGTCGCAACAAAACCACCACATGATCATCTCGGGCAGTGACAGTAACACCACCATCCATCAAAACGTCGATGTCCAGCAGCAGATCCTGAATGGATCCTCCAACAGCGGAGGCAACTCGAGTGGGGGGATCATCATTCAGAATGCCAACGGATCGAACAACTTCCAAATCCAAGGGGGTAACCTCCACCAACCAACAACTGTGATCCTGAACAATGGACAGAATCTCCTTGGGGCCGGTACAAAGATGCTCACCAATGGCGGCAACATCATCAACAACATCGGTGGCAACATCATATCGCCCAACAACGCTGGCATGCTGGGTCAGCAGACCGTTGTTTTGAACACCCTTCCCAATGGCTATGTGATTCAGCCGAACTTTGCGACTGTCGACGGGCAGATGGTGAGCCAGATCGTCAATCAGGAGAATGGCACCACCACCTATGTACAGCAGCAGCAACAGCCACAGCAGCACCAACAGCAGCAACGAATCATCATAACATCGCCGGACATCAAGAGGAAGGCGAAAAAGCGGAAAAACAGTTCGAGTTCCTCGCCTTCGACGACTCCTTCGAGTATGTCGCCACAACAATCGCCGACGATACAGCAGCAGCAGGCAGCTGCGGTACTACAAAACCACCAGGCAAACGGCCAGACTCAGATGGTTCAGATCGCTGCAAGTTCACAGTATCCGACTCAGGGCTTCCAGATCAGTCCCAGCATACAGGGCATTGTGGTCAACAAGAATACTCAGCAGGCGGGAGGACAGCAACAGATTCTCTTCCAAAACGGTCAGATCATCCAGCCGATCAATATGCTGGGGCAGCAGCTCTTGGTACCAGCTGGTCTGGTAATGACCTCACCGGACACCACGCTTTTGCAGATTCAGAATGCGTGCAGTAGCATCCTGACGCCACAAGGAATGATGCTGCGTGCAGCTAGTCCTCAGAGTAAGAATTTCCTATCGCCAAATGGGGGCGGCCAGCAGTTTATTGTTGGCAACAATGGCCAGCTCAGTCCGATTGGGCAGCTTTACAGCACTCCGATGGGTATCATGATGCCGTCGCAGGGTAGTGGCAGTACGACGACTTATGTCCAACAGAATGCCACAATTGTTCAGCATCAACAGCAGTCCCAGCAGCAGCAACAACAACAGCAGCAAGTGTTACAGCACCAAGCAGCTTCGCTTCAGCAGCAGCAGCAAACCAACAATCAAACAGTCACTGTGATCAATAAACGGGCATTGGAGGAAGCGGCGAATATGCAAAGAACAGCTGCTGCCAGTCCACCGGATACGACAACGCATAGTCCAAGAAGTCCAGAGAGGCCACCCAGTCAGCGAAGCGGTGGAAGTGATATGGTAAGTTGTGCTCATATGTGAATTGAGGGCGTTTGCTTAACTATACATTTTTTGTTGTAGGTACAATGTGTGTCAAGTTCGGAGCCAGATGCAGTAGTTTCACCGCAGAGCGTGGATAGCGCACAGTCGCCAACAACTACTGATTGTGATAGAGGTAAGAGTCTAGGAAGTTTGAAGGGGGCGCGTAAATATTTGAAGGCGTTATCATCTTATACAAGTTTACACAGCCGATTAGATCGATGAAGGAGCTAAAGTGAGTACGGGGTTGCGAGTAATGACTGCAAAGAACGTGCTCACAGCGATCAAGCGTTCTATCGTTGTTCATAATCTAGAATCTGCGATGAAATTCGATCGTTATCGAATTTGAGACTATGACAACGACAATTCGATTGCTTGTTTCGAAGAAACATGACGTATTTTCGTTTGAATGTTGTAGTTGAAACGGACTAGATGTCAAGCGTAACATACAGTTGGCCTTAAAACGATTGGTCCTGATTGTCGATCACTTTCATTGTGCAAGTTTCCATTCTAATAGTGACATGATTTGAATCTGTCGATCGACTCTAGTAAAGTTCCTAAACGAAATCTTCGAGAAAGGCCTTCGATCGTACATAGCAGATGCTACGGTTGATTTAAGACAGTACAAGGGTTCATATTCATATAAGCTTAGTTTCGTTAACTGTTCCATCTCTTTGCAAAAAGCAATATCATTCGTTTTCTCAAAACTATTACATTAAACTGTGTAACCGGCAAAATATCCTGACTTGACAATTTGGCCCACTGATGAAAACTTAACGTACAATTCGATCATAAGCTTCCATTTCTAAGGGAATCGTTCTCTGATATCCCCGTAAAGGCGGATGAAAGTCTCGGTACACTTGACTTCGAAACACCTTATGAAGTGTTGTACCCGGACAGAGAGGAATGGTCTAAAAACTTGATTCTGAGGGAAAACGAGGCCTCAGTATATACTGACGGCTCCAAAACTAGCGAGGGAACAGGGGCAGGTATATACTCCAGCAAGTTCGACCTACAAATGGCCCTGAAGCTTCCGGACACATGCAGTGTGTTTCAGGCAGAGGTTCTGGCAGTGCTTAAGGCCGCAGAGGTACTTGAGATGAGATCAATATCCGATAAGAATATCGCCATCTTCATTGACAGTCAGGCTACACTTAAAGCACTAGAATCACAAACCATCAAGTCTGAGCTAGTCAGGAATTGTCGCACAGTGCTCAAGGCACTATGCTCGCAGAACCGAGTTAGACTGTGTTGGGTACCTGGGCATTGTGATATTGACGGTAACGAAAAGGCAGACGTTCTGGCCAAGGAGGGAACTGGGCTCCCACTTGATGCAACGATCGAAGGTATAAGAACACCCATGGCGGTGGCCAGGAGAATTCTTTTTGAAAAAGTATTCAAGAAAGCAAATACAAGGTGGTCACAATTAGAAGGGCATAAGGTCTCAAAGGCACTGTGGTCTGCTTTAAATCGGAGGAAGTCTGAACAATTGATTAATTTCAGTAGAACTAAGTTGAGAACAACGGGCACTGCCTGGGCACTGCCTTCTCAGGAAACATGCCATGAGACTAGGCGTGACCTACAGGTCACGGAACACATCTCACACCTTCTTTGTGAATGTCAAGCAATTGCTCGGAGTAGAAGAAAGCATCTCGGAATGTACTTCTTTAATAACTTGGAAGAGATTGGTTCCTCAAATGGTATTGAGGCCATACTCAAATTCTGTAGGGAAATCGAATGATTGTGTGATTTGGTTTAGGTCTTTTAGCCGTAATGGTTCCCAGGGGATGGCGATGGGCCCGACATGGTGCCTGGTCTATTGTGACGATCTCACAACCCCCATCAACCTAACCTAACCTAACCCAAACACAGAGTAAATCCTCCAATACCCAAAAACTTTTAGTTTTCATTTACGTTTATCGCTGTCACTATCTACTGTCAGATGAAATGGTTTCGAAAATTACCTATGTTTCAGGGTTTATCAAAAACACATCTCTCAACTTTTGACGACAAAAAGATTGACAATAGGTCTGTTCCTTTACTTCTAAATCTTACGTATTTTTACGAATTCTTACGCATTTTGCTCAACTGTCGTTCCTCAACTCGAAAAATTCGTAAAAGAGAGCGGCTTCGAGAGTGAAAGATATTTCCCCTCTTACTAGTTTTTACTCAACAATTTTCTTTGTGTAATAATTGAAACAACTGTCGCCTGAAAATTGACAGCTGATTTCAACTTGTTCTTCTATTTGGCATTTTTTTATCACTCCAATTTATGAACTATCTGTCTGTGAAATCCAATTTTTCATACAAAATTTTCACTGCGAATTGTCAAAATGAACTTTCCACGTGAAGATTTCACTAGGCAGTACGCTGTTGAAGTGAAAAATAATTGTTCAAAAAGTGATATGTAGAGGGCGTTACTTGCCATTTCACTTGGCTTTTATTGTTGGTCGCATTAAATTTTTGACATTTCGGCGTGAAAATTTCACTTTCAATTTCACAGCAATTTCTTGGAGAGGAGTGAAAATTTCACTTCACTTGAACAGCGTACCAGCCTTAAGCCTAGTATGCAGTTCACGTGAAATCCAATTTTTCATACAAAATTTTCACTGCGAATTGTCAAAATGAACTTTCCACGTGAAGATTTCACTAGGCAGTACGCTGTTAGAGTGAAAAAATAGTTGTTAAAAAAGTGATTTGTAGGGGGCGTTACTTAAGCTATTTCACTTGGCTTTTATTGTCCGTTGACGTCGCATTAAATTTTTGACATTTCGGCGTGAAAATTTCACTTTCAATTTCACAGCACTATTTGGAGAGGAGTAAAATGTTCTCTTCACTCTAACAGCGTACTACAAAATGGTTCCTTAACTTTTGTGTAAGTTTCCCTCTCTGGAAGAGAATTCTTCCCCTCCACTGTCATTTTGACAGTCTTTTCCATTTTTACTACAAAAGTAAAGGAACATCACTTTAGCTGTCAAATCTCTCAAAAGTCAATTTGAATTGGCTTGTTTATTTCAGTTTGGTTTATTGAGTGCTGAAATTTGTTATTCAAAATGGATAAATCAGCAAAAGAAAATATTAAATCCAAGTGTTTTTTAAAGTCTGTAAACTAGTAATTTTTTTAAATCTTCGGACAATTATTTTTGAATATTATTTTTCTTCCTTGCATATGTTTTTAACAAAAGTCATGCAAAACTTTCGTTCCTGTACTTTTTTGTTAAATCCTCTTTTTCTGAGAGAATATATCCCCACTCCTTGATATCTGACATTTTGCCGAAATTGGCCAAATTAGTAAGGGAACAGACCTTATAAAGTAAATGTAGCGTAAATAATGTCAGATACATAACATAGCGACAATTCAGTCCGTCACTGTGTTTCAATTTAACTGTCAGTGTCAAATTTCGTCAGAAAACAACAATTTAAAATCTTCTCAGCGCATCATATATATTATTGCAATTAATGACCCTGTTCTTTACATTAAAACACGAATAAAAAAACACATCTAACCTCAAAAATCTTAACTCAACTGTCAAAAAATCAAATGGCATTCAGTGCATTCCGTGTTGTTACAAAATATTACCAATCATGTATAGTAAAAATATGTACATGTCCATACATTTATCTCATTTACAGATTTGGATTTGGATTTCACCAAACAAAGGTCTTAATTTACATTTACACTTAAATCAATTAAAAATAAAAATAATTATATTCGCCAAATAAATTACATAAATATTTTCTTTCGTCTCTTTTTTTCCGTTTAACAAATTCCAGGTATGTCATATCAAACCACAAATATATACAAACCTTCGGATGCGAAAATTCGACGAGTAAAAAGCCCACCCCAGCAGCATTACGGTTCGTCCACGCAGGATATGATGAAACCCGATTCACATGGTAAGTCCTCGTTTTTTTATTCATCATATTGAAATGCTTTCCTTTCTCGTCTATCTGTCAATGTCTGTCTTTCCACTCTGTACTATTCCTTAAACTTTTCCATTGTCATCTCTGGTTTTTTGGTTAGCATTTTTTTTTTCTTTTATTTTTTATTTATTCACTCTCTATGGCTGTCTATCATATGTATATATTTAAATATGAAAGCAACCTCATTTGCATTGAAAGAGTGTTACTATCGTCAACATATCCACCACTACCACATCATCACCGCACTAACCATAACCAGCCACATCCTTTTCCATGTTGTCCCACACATCACTCTGTTGTAGTATTGTAACCATTTTAATTGAATATGTAAAGTTTTTTTGGTATATTTTTGTTTTGTTCGTTTCATTTTGTTTGTGTTTGTCGTTTTGTGTAATTTTGCTTTAACTGTATTTTTTAAGTTGTGTTCCTTTATTTTATCTGATTTTGCAAAATTAATTTGTGGAATCGCAGTGAAATAAAATGAACAACTAAACGAACCTCTCTGTTCCTCTTTGCATGATGGTGGAGTGTATTCCGTTTAACGGTATTTGTTCTGGTATTGATTTTTCGCACTTGTGTATTTTTTGTTTTCTGCAATCATTGATTATTGTAAATTGGAATTGGCTAATTAATTTGATTTTATTTATTATTTGTGTCATCTGTTTTGTTATTATTATTATTTTTTTTATAACAATGTTTTTTTGTTTAATTTGTGTTTTTTTTTTTTGTTTTAATTATTTTTGGGGAATTTAACAGGTTAAGGAGATATTCAAATAAATAATCATATTTTGTAAATACATAATTTGGAGAAAGGTCAAATTGTTTAGCCGAGTTTGTATTACATTTCCACCCAACGGCAATTAAAAATAAAAGGAAAAGATTTTGTGTCAATAGGTCTGTTCCTTTGCTTTTAAATCTTACGAATTCTTACGCATTTTACTCAATTGTCGTTCCTCAACTCGAAAAATTCGTAAAAGAGAGCGTCTTCGAGAGAACAAGATGTTTCCCCTCTTACTAGTTTTTACTCAACAAATTTCTTTGCGTAAGAATTGAAACAACTATCAGTCGCCTGAAAATTGACAGCTGATTTGAATTTGTTGTTTTATTTGGCATGAACTATCTGTCATTTTTACTACAAAAGCGTTCCTTAACTTTTGCATAAGTTTCCCTCTCTGAAAGAGAATTCATCCCCTTTACTCTCATTTTGACAGTCTTTTCCATTTTTACTACAAAAGTAAAGGAACGGACCTAATATGTTTATGCAGTTGTTTTTTACGCCGTCCACTTTGTGAATTTTTGTGTTTGTATTACTAATTTGACGTTCAAATATCTCGTTTAGTAAGTCTTACAGCTGACACTAGTTTTGATTGGCCTAGATCGGTTACATGGGCTGTTTCAGATGACGTTTATGGAGCGGCAGCAAACGAATCTAGTCAAGACATTGTGGACGTTCGGATACCTAGTTTAGTAAATCTGACAGCTGACTGACTAGATGTGTTTGAGCTTTAATTGGCCCAGATTGGTCACGTGATTAGCTTTTGCAGTTGACGTTTTATGGAGGGGAAGCGAAAAAAAAAACCCTGCCAAGAAAATCCTGCCTGTATACTCAGTTGACGTTTGAAGTGTCAAAATTAAAAAATAAACCACAGGATTACAACAACAAGTCAACTTATTTAGTTAAGGCGTACGTATACCTAGTCCAGACAAATCTAGTTGACGTTTTACACAAACTACTGACTACTAAGTTGACAGTTCGCATGAAAAGTGACGTCTCGCCCAATCTTGTTTTTGCGTTCAGGTTACATCGTCTCCAGGCCAATCTAGTCGACTTAAGTCTTCGATGAGGTTATGTAAACCTTGCTGGCATTTTTGTTGACGTCATTTTTACTGTCAGTAGCAGTGGCAATTAGCCAGTAGCATTAGTCTCCTTATTAAATATGACGAACTACGAAATATTTTATTACAAATTCAGCAGAGCAGTTACTTCCATTTGTGTCATTTTAAATTTGACAGTAAAAAACAGTTTCCTGGCCCATTGTAAACATTTTTGTTGTCACCCCAAAAACAGATAGATCACTTGTTAAAATTAATGTTTACCAAAGGGATCAACACTCTTCTCTCTAACAAAGTAAACGAACAAACCCAATAATCTCAACACCTGCGTCTTGCAAACACCAAGCTTAGCGTTATCTATATCTTTCCCCCATCAGATGCAGTCCTATATGATTACACGCTATATCCAAAGTGCTTCACACAAATTCAGCAACTCCACCTACCAAGTCCTACCTTCTCAGCGCCGACTAAAGTACGACGGATTAACTCCCGATTTCGTTTCCAACCGCCATAAATCAATATTAACCAACAGAAAGCAATAAATCATTTTTGTTCGGTTCTCTCGATTGTTTCGCTCTGTGTTCACGCGTTAATCGCAGGGTGGTCTACCGGCCGGAAGCTCGAAAACAAAAACTTTCCCTGTTACGTTTACATGGAGGGCGTTTTTATTATTATTTCCACATATCACAAATGTTTGGCATTTTGTCGTCGTGTGTGTATTAATTTTGGATAAAAAAAATAAAAATAAATAAAACTTCCTGCTCCACCATCCTTTTTGGAAGAATCTCCTGTGCAGTTGGAGATGAAACAAAAAAATCACCAGACACGGACGTGACGTATTAATTTTTCATGGATGCACAACAAATTACTTTTCAAAAAAAAAAAAACACACGAGAAATGTCAGTGCTTGTGTTTTTGTTTTTATTTTTTGTGTTTCTTTTGGCGAAATGCTGTAATTGACTGGGATTTTTGTGCGCACATTGCATTAATGAATGATGTAGGGGTGTTTGTACAGACTCGCCAACAAGGACAATAAATGGAAAACTCTACAAATAAAGGAGAGCGAAAATTCCCGTGAACCCAAATTTATTGGTTCATTTTGTTTTTTATCATTTGAGTGGGAAAAAATCAACTTAAAAAATATAGAGACGAGTTTCAACGTTGTTGGAGTAATTTAATGAACCTGGATGAAAGGATGCCTGTATGATTGTGCAAGGGATTTGGGCCATTGGGATCAATTTAAAGACGTTTAAGTATTCATGAAGGGTCCGATTCGTTTGCATCGTTTTACCAAATACGAACAAACTTTTTTTTCAGTTGGAAAGAAATAGGGGAGTGGTGATTGCGCACATTCTTATAATACTTGAATTTATGAAAACGCACACCTCATATCAAACTGATTTCCCTTCTGATTGTTATTGGCCGCGTTCCTCTGCCCGCTAGACGTCTAGCACAAAATATCCCAGTTGAAGGAACGGTCGCGCTAGAGTCCTAGCTCCGGCGTCAAATTTTGCAAACGTTTGAAAGATTTTCCCTTGACTGGTCGTTGTTTTTCTCTTCTCTCTTTCAATGCAGCAGTTAGTTTTGCGCTAGATTGAGAAATTTCCCTAAATGGGATATTTCACAAAAAATTGCTAGATATTTAGCGCCTATGGTGAAATGTCCATTTTTTTATATTAAGTTTAAGTCATATAGCGGGCAGTGAAACTTGGCCATTTGCTAATTAACATATGTCAGACATTTTGTTGCGCACATGTAGTGTGCGCTCTTATTTGCTCTGTGCTACGAAGACCTACTTACTTTCGATGGAAATACTCATCGATTGTGACATAAAAATACGTTTTTATACAATTTGTGTGCGCAAACTCGTGTGCGGAAACAAATAAAAAGCACTGGAAGTGTGTGCGCTAACAAAAACGAAGTTCTAGCCAAAACTGTCAGCCCTAGACCTGTCAAAATAAGTTATATTTGAAGAAGTTTGCGTATATCATCGCTAGAATATGATTACTCACATCCAAAATGCTTGCACAAGGACCTCCTGATCCACTGTAACGCGAAGATAGTTCTTAATTTTGCTCTTGATGGAATGTTTTGGTTAAGTCTGTGGTCACAAGGCATAACCGCCTAAGTCTGTTTTGCACTTTTTTCAGGAGAGCAGTTTTAAGTTTCAAATCAGCGTCAGTAATCAAGGAAACGTCCGATCTTTTTCAGGGCATAACTTCCAAAGTAACTAAGCTACGGATCTAAAAAAAATAATGAAGATAGAGCAGAAAAATACTTTTAAAATACCATTAAAAGCTCTATTTCGTCATAACTCGACTTAGGCGGTTATGCCTTGTGACCACAGAAGTATCCCTTAGTTCTCCAATTAGATTTTGTTTTGCATATACAAGCTCGGAGATTTGTCCTGGAGTCAAACCCAGGTCCCATATGCAACAAGGAAGTACTACTTCTGTCCAAACGGATATAGTGTTTAATGCCCCACCTGTCGCGAACATCTGACAAGTATCCTACTGCCCTAAGAAAGCTCAATTCAGACTTTGGATACGGGATAAAATTGTGGTTCCCTTCCGTTCATAGTTGCTTCATAAAAATCCCAATAGGTGCGCTTCTAATAACAGTTGCATTCAATCTGTGTACATAAAACCATTCGCGAAGAAGAATCTGCACTAATCACAAACCCGGCTTAGATAACAATCTCGTTTCTTGTGGACAGGAAAAAGCTTCTTTTAGGTGTTGGTTGGCTTTTACTAAAAACAAATACATACATGTGTCCAATTGTTCGTGTCCTGTCCAAAATATATACTAATTCACATATTCATCGCAATGTCTAACCTCATATCCACCACACCTATTTTTCTGAATATCACAACTTCCCCCTCCGTTGAAAAGATTACGAAATTTGAATATGAATTCCTTCGTATAGAATCGCCCACAAACTCAGCACCAACATCGTCCTCCATATCGGCGATAACCTCAACAATCAATAAAATCACAAACCACCACCATCACAATAACCATCGGAATCCGAGGTCAAGCTCTACAACGACCGCTGTACAGATCGACCTAACCCAAAACGGAGTGTCGCAGAAGTCCTTCGCCATAGGTGAACTGATTTGGGGTGCTGCTCGTGGCCATCCAGCATGGCCGGGTAAAATTGTGTGTCCACCCGATGGGATGTCAACGCCATGTGATTACCAAAGTCAGACCACTTGGGTGCAGTGGTTCGGTGGCGGTGGCCGGTCCCACGCTGAGCTGGTAGCTGTTAACACTCTAAAGAGTCTATCCGAGGGTCTGGAAGCCCATCACAAAGCCCAAAAGGACACAAGAAAGTGAGAAGACTTTAATTGGTTTTTATTTTTTTAATTTTATATACTTTATTTTTAGTAAGGGCGGGTGTGTTGAGTAGCAAGTTTATTGGCCAATTCTTAAGTTGATATGAGAGTTTGATTAGACTTTAGCTAGACTTGAATGAGTAGACTTATTTATTTCGTTTTTTTGTTCTTCTAAATTTTAAGTTTAATTTTAACTTTGAACCAAAAAAAAAAAGAAATTAATTCATTTGTCCCCCTTTTTCTCTTTTTTTCCGTTCTCTTTTTTTATTCCTCCCATGCCCATATTTGTCTCATCATCACACGCACCACCAAACCACACAAACAACATTTTCATTTCCAAAATAAAAATCCAAAAACAAAAAAAAAACTCCTAAAAAATATGAAATGAAAAAAAAATCCAGGAGCAGAAAATTAAATTCCCAACTCGAACGTGCCATTCAAGAAGCCATGACTGAATTGGATCGTATTTCAGCAGCACCACCATCATCGACAGCCAGCAGCAGCAGCAACAACTGTTCGCAGCCAACATCCACATCGTCCACTCCGCATGGTAGCAGTCCCAACTCAACGAAGAATCGGGGACGCGCTCGAACCACAGTCACCCAACAGATTGTCACGCAGCACAGATCGAAACCGATTCGGATAGCACCGGCGCCACCTAATGCGGCTGGTGGCGGCTCCTCGACAACAACCACCACTACCACAAGCATCAGCAGTAAGCAACTATCCGCGTCAAGTATTAGCCAGGTCACCAGCCAGCTTAATCATATGCACCATCATCACCAATCGCAGACGCAATCCAAATGACCCGAATCTTGCGCGCTCTCGTGGTCAATGCAAACAGTCACTCTAGTCATTCACAATAACTAACGAGTTACAGAAAAAAACAAACAAAATATTATACATTCACCATTGTGATTGAGGCATACACATCAGAAGTAAAGAAAATTCCGCTGGCGTCAGTACCGGTTGCAGGCAAAGCAGAAACGACAGCAACCGTGCTTAGCGACAGCGAGTGAGCGCGCTCGCACGCAGTTTAGTCGTACTAAGTAGAATAATTAATTGTTTTTCATTTTATTTTAAATTTATTTTTCTATCTAACACCTACAAAGTTAATAGTTTGTGTATATATCATTTGAAGATCGTTAATTTATTTTAGCAAATAGACAATAAAGAAAAATATTTCTGCAAAGATTGTATAAAATATCACAATAGTAATGTGTGTGTTTATTTTTTTTTTAGTTTTTATACTTTTAAGGATTTTATTTATTTTAGCTTGTAAGATTATTCAAGAACACAATACACAATACAATGTTTGTCTTTTTATTTTTTGTATCGCCTTAATCACGTATCATAGATGATATAAATATATAGCTGCAAAACTTACCATTTTTTTTTTAAATAAAATAGAATTTATATGATTTACAAAAATCCACACATGCATACGCTTTAAGTAAAATCCGAGTAAAGTTTCACGAAAAGAAAAACCGATTGACTTGCATTTAAAACGTAAAACAAAATAGAATAGAATAAAACAAATCAAACTACAAAGAAGTATTGTGTGTGTTTTTCAGGATTTGAATTTATATACATGTAAAGAAAAACAGAAAATTATTGGTTATTGTAATATCATGAATGTTGTTAATATTATTCACATTATAATGTAATTGTATATAAGGAAAAGATGGAAAATAAATGAAAAGAAGCTGAAAACGTAAACGAAAAAAGGTTATATCTCTTAAATGGAGTCAAGAAGAAGAGAATATTATGCGAAAAAATAAAGGCAACAAGAAGAAATGTTTTAAATTAACTATTGACGTTTGGCTTTTTTGTTTGGTCACATTTGTAGAACATGTTATTTAAATCGCGGTAAGTACCTACACACAATTATGTCAAATAACTTTCCAGGGGTCGAATTCAGTAGAGAAAATGAAAGATATTTTTATTTTGTTATTTTCACATTCCGATTTATAATCGTTACCTTCAAAAAACGTTGGTTCAATGGTTTTACAATTGAAATATTAGTGAATAAGTTAAACCACACTAACTTAATGTTGATATCCTCCACTTACAAGAAGGACAAATTTGCAGCTAGTTTCAATGGAACTGGGGAGGCGGTAGTGATACTTCCACTAAAGTAAAGTTTGGCTATTTTAAATATGAATGCACTCTTATTCACTCTAAAACTTTCAAGAAAATTATAATTTCATTGATAATACGTGCGCAGAGTTTTGTTAAGACAAAGAATTGCTTTTTATCTCTAAAACGCCTTCGTTAAATGGACTCACAATGACCATCTTTTGATTTGGAAGATGAAAAATACAGCAAATACTCAATTAAATGTTTAAAAATTTATAATTACACCAATTTCTTTTCGAAACATTCACAGAAAAACAATACATTTGACATTTGTCACAGATCAACCATGAATGTAGCAGAATTGTGCTAGTACAATTGGTACAATTTTTAATGCGCACTCGATACGTGACCGTTCGTATGTGATCATACCAATGTAGCTACTCGATCGTTCGATAACGTATGCATTTCACTCACTCGATAACGGATGTGGTAATTCGACCCCTGACTTTAGTAAAATGCTACCCTTTGTGCTGGATAGCTTGACAAAAGTAAAGACGTACAGTAAACGTACAGAAAATAGTGACTAGAGGAACTCCCCTTGAGGATGTAATATCGCCCCTCCCTGTGATGATCCACAGTTCATAGCAGCCAATGCCATAATCCTCATAAGTGGTAGGTACGTATCTCTCTACTCTTTGCGAACTAATGGAATCTGCACTGAATATATTATTCTCGTGGACAAGACCGAACTGCATTTGAGTTAATCCAATTAAGACCGAAAAAACAGAGAGCGTGCTTGTGACCACACGCCAGATATGAAACTTCTCTTGCTAAATGTGGATGTTAAATTGAATTGTGTTGTATTTAGGTGAATTTCATTAAGAAATTTAATTTAAAAACCAAATCTTTATAATATTATATCCTTAATACAGCGCAGTAGATAATTATGTTCATTAATTTAACAAGTTTTCATAACACAATCCAATCCAATGTTTTCTATTTCTATTTAGAGAGTTTTTTTTACATTTTGTTTTCATACCGTCAACTCATTCAGAAGCCTAGTGTCTGTGTAAAACCTAGCTTCTTCAGTTCCTCCAGCGTGCCCATACAAGTATTCACTTTGACAATTAAGCTGAAAAAATTAAAAAAATATATCTTTCCATATAACCATGCAAGCCCACAAAATTTCATTGAAATTGGTTGAGTGGTTAAGACGATCGACAACAGCGCCACCTATCGGGTCAAAAATTATCCTATCCATCAAGTTACAACCAACCATACCCTCCCACAAAATTTCATTCGAATCGGTTGAGTGGTTAAGGAGTTTTAGGCGGCGGCATAGCGATGGCGACAGGCCAATTTCCGTCTCGCACTTCCGCTTGGTCATTTCCGCTTTCATGAATCGATTTTACTCCCAAGTCGCGCCATAAAATGTTTCACATCAAAAATCAGAAATTTAAAGACGTTCCTCACCCTGAAGAGAATGAGCAAGGAAAGCATGTACCTTCATGTAAGAAAATCGTAAGAAAACAACATTTTAAGACCAAGGTTGACTTCAACAATTAAGTTTAAGTGGTTAAAAAAAAGCTAAAGAAATTGTTTTCGGTTGCATTTTTCGTGTTGCTATAACTGGCCCCTAAGGTAAATAAGCCGTATTAATGCAGTCTCTTTCAATAAATAACGGGTGGCCCATCTAGTGGTTTCTTTTTAAATCATAGGTTATTTTCTCGAAATCTTGACAGAAAGTCCATATGCGCCATGCCACACAGCCCATGTCACAATCGATCTTTTGCGCACCAAATTCCCAAATCGTGTTATCAGCCGTCTTGGCGATGTCAATTGGACGCCTCGGAGCTGCGATCTTGAATTTTTTTTCTAGGGAACCGTGAAGGACAGGTGTTATGCCAACGATTAGGAAACGATTTAAGCACTTAAGGCCTATATCATCCAAGCAATCCGTGAGTTAGATAGGTAGTTTGGAGTGGCGGTTTATTTAAAAGCCCAAGTAGCACAAAGTGCCGTTTTGCTACCACAATTCATTTGACCTGGTTGTTTAAGATGAGTAGGAGAGCTTAGATCCAGCCCGTGGAACTAATACTACTCTTCGAGAACTCCTCAAGGGAGTCGAAGAAGGGTTTACCCAAAGATCGCCGTCTGGATCTAGTTGGACAGGCGCATAGGTAGTGAGTAAGAGCTTCATTGTCGGCCTCGTCATTGCAGCTGTGGTAGTTTCTATTATATGGGATACGGGATACCTAATCTAACTGATCCGTGAGCTACAGCCGGAAACCGTCAACAAGGTCTTGGAAAATTGGAGTGACAGAATGCGCTACTGCGAACGCGAAGACACCCGAAGCAGCCACTTGAACGACGTTGTGTTCCATAATTATTGGGAATGTTTAAATAAATAAATATTTTGGCGCGACAGGTCTATGGGACCCAAGGCCTAGCTTCTCACAACCATTCGTTTTGTGTGGGTTTTCAATTTTTGGGACGAATGGAAGGGATCTACAATTTTACGCCGAGTCCAAACGGCTAATTGAGAAGCTCATTCATGACAGTTTTACTCTCGGATGTTTGTCAGACGTTCGCGAGAGGTGGCGCAGTGGAAAAAAACCTTAAGATGTAATTTGGCCCTCTCGGGATTCGAACCTGAGCCCCTCGCTTAGTAGCCCAACACACTACCACTAAGCCACTGCGCCTCTTGGGAATGTTTGCTCTTACTAATAAAGCCGTAATACATGGAAAAAAATTTATTTTGTTCATTTTATTGCATTTTTAAAAATAATCTTGTTTCCTATGTATTTTCAAAATACATAGGAAACTCCAGGACCCTAATCGCGTAACTTTTCAAACGATTGAGTTCGAAATAGATCTACAAAACTAGCAAACTAAGTAGGTAGGTACAAAGATTACGAGTTTGATAGCGTCTTCCGGTTCATTCTTCCTAAATGTAATGTATTCGACCCACAAATAACTTGTTATGGTCATTAAAATATTAAAAATGATATCGTCCAGGAGTCGAATCGCGTCGTTCGTGATCGAGCATTACATTCACGGAATTAAGTTGAGTTACATGTGAAGCAAACACAGGGGCCTTAGCACGTAACTTGATACAATCGAGTTCAGTCGATACAATCGAGCTCTGGCAGCACCTAATTTGTTTCAATCGAGGATAATCTAATCGGTTAAAGACAATCGATTGAAACAAATTAGGTGCTGCCAGAGCTCGATTGTATCGACTGAACTCGATTGTATCAAGTTACGTGCTGACACCCCAGATTCCGTCACGTAATGCTCGTTCATTACGTTCACGGAATTAAGTTGATTTACATGTGAAACAAAAACTGGGGTGGAATTACCGCATCCGTGATCGAGCAATACGTGACTGAATTTGTTATTGTTTTGCATGTTAAATCAACAAAATTCAGTGACGTATAGCTGGCTCACCGGTGCGGTAATTCGACCCCTCAGATTCCGTCACGTGATGCTCGTTCACGGACAACGCGATTCCCTCCCAGAAGATATCATTTATGATCTGCCCCCAGGCCGATACTTTAGTGGCCATTCGTTATGCAGGTCCTAGTTATTTTAAACGACTATTTCGCAAATATCTTAGAGGTCGATGTTCTATATAGCTCGTATATTTCGCTCGCTGTTAGGTGTAGATTACGATATGTTGGCTGGTCTTTGTCCCAATATTTTGCAGATACAGAAATGTACTCTCAAAATATGTTCAATCCTTCGATTAAACCAACGAAGTCGGGTTCATAACTAAAATAACAAATCAGTCTGTCGTAGCAGTATTACAAACTTCAGTTTATTAGTTTAACAATTATTTTACAAGTCAAGAGTAGGAACAACTTTTTTATTAAATAGAGACTAAAAAACTGATTACCACAAATAATTCCCGTTGATTGCGAAAAGATTATTCCGAGAGTTTTGTCGTTTTCCATTGGGCAAAAAGAAGCGTCCGGAATCGGAAAAATCACTTCTGAAACGTTCCATTGACACAAAAATTACTCTTCTGGTGATTTTGAGAAGAGAATTTCGCTCCTCGATTTGAAGTCATACACAGAATCCACTCAAGAAGCACTTACACAAGTGGAATTTATATATTTTATACAAGCCGGCTGCAAGCAGTCGAAGATTATTTTCGGTTCTGTCGATTCAACAGAAGAAGTTTTCCTCTTCTATTGCATTTCATAATAATTGAATTCCCTAGAGAAACCAATGAAAATCGACATATGCTTCGCATTCAGCAAACTGGAGTCCAAAGAACGTTTCCGTGCCCACTGTCAAACTCAGGCACGTTTTGCCACTTCACAGATGACGCTATTCGACCACGTGTATTTGCTGATAAATTCACATCGAAATATAATCGCTATCATGCCGGAAGCTGGAACTCATGTCGGTACACTCTGTGATTAATTTCAGTTTCCGTCTCTATTCAAGAAATGTGTGTTTTATTTTGTATGTCTTATGTCTTGTACAGCTTCAATAAAAATAAACGAAAATGTTCTCAACTCGAATAGCTTATAAAAATATAACTCAGAATGCTAATAAAAAACAAACATACAGTAGATATAATGCGTTGTAGTACATAATATGGGTTAGATTCAAACTATCGCTTAATCTTGCGACAAGACCTCCTTTAAAACGTCCCCCAAATCGATCAAGTAGTAGTCCTCATTCTGCTCGACCTTCTCACAGACAATTTCCGTTTCGGCTGGCAGTAGCCTTTCCAGTTTGGCCTTGAGCTCTTCGCTGATTTGTTTAGGCAGGCCTGCGGATTGAATATACATGAAAACTCTGCGCGTTTAAGGCGAATTTTAGCTACCCACCGTCGATTTCACAATCGCCCGTCATAATGGGGAAGGTAAACTCCTCGGGATATTTACGGATGTTCTCCACGGCAACAATTGAGATGTTGCCATAGTCGAAGAATAAAATGCTCGGGTGACCGTCGCCTACTACCTCTATACACCTGCCGCGGTACCACTGCTCGTCTTCGGTGTATTTGGCGATACACAACTCATTGACCCTGGGGAATGAAAGACATTTAAAAGACGTTTGAGGCGATATAGTGCGTCGTACCTTGGTGTATATCTGTTGTGATGCTCGGCGGCATATTTCTGAATGTCGTTTTGGAACTTTTGTATCTCGAGTGCATACTCCAAAGTGGTACACGAGATGAAAGCTGTCTGCAGCAGCGAATTGTCCATAATGATGAGTTTCACTTTCTCGCCCAACGGCAGCGGCAAGTGTTCCAAATTCTGAAAATGATACCACATGATACGCGATATACACGCCTAGACGAGTTCCGAACTCACCTCTTTGTATACAGCTGTAGACGTGTCCACTTCCGGAATAGTCTCATGGAACAAGGCGATCGCCTTGTTGTAGCTTTCATTCGAACTGGTATCGAAGAGTTCCACTCGATTTATTACGTCCACAACGTCGTTCAGATTCTTGACAACATCGTCCTCCTCGTATTGGATCTTCATGACTGCGTGGAGGTAGCTATACATGTACTTCTTAACCTCATCGGTCATGTAGAAGTCGGGCACATCCTTTAGCGTTATGGGACAAGCCATTCGTGGGAGATGCCAGAATAAATCCGGCGCATACAGCAGCGCCTCCAACGGCTTGACGTCAATATTGCCATAGTCAAGGTAAACCACTCGGATCCTCTCCAAGTCATCGGCGTTAAGAATCATTGCGCGGTTGTACTGATCCTCTTTGAATTTGGTAAAGACGATTTCGCCGTTTTTTGGCGTGTGCATGAGGGGGTTCTGTGACTTGGCTGACTTTTGTATGAACGATACGGCTTCGAAGAATTTCAAATTGTCATCGAACGCCTTGGAACGGACGAATACGACATTGGTTTTGGATATGGCGGTTATAATAACATTGCTTCCGGCCGGTGGGATCTGTGATTTAAGTGCGGCTGCCTGGGTCGAGTCGGGATGGAGCTGTTGCTCTGGCACATCACAGACGGGTAGTGGTTTCTTACTAGGATTACTTACTAAGCCGCTGAAAAAAAAAAGAAATGCAAAGTTAAGCAGATCTTTGAGTACCAACAGATTATGGACTTACGGTGGTTTTCCGCAAACGTAACGATGATTTTGCCATTCCTTCTTCTGGCATTCGATGTTACAGAAAAACGCTGAGCACCGAGCGCAAATGACATCGCAGAGTTTTTGGCACGACTCACAGGGACCGACTTCTACTTTTTCAAACACAGGCGAGGGAAGGCAGAACTTTTCCTACAATTGAAATGGAAAGTTTGCAATTTAAATATTAAAACAACCACCTACAAAAAAACATACCTCTTTAGGATCGTAGTTGCCATTAGTAGTCCTCCGCTTTGCCTCGATAAAATTTCTATCCTTTTGTGGCATCCTGCAAGGTAAACAGAGAGAAAAACGTTAGAGAAAAACTCGATATGACGAGAAGCACCAATCTGTTCATCTCCTGCTACGCATTCAATCGAAACATACGTGTAGTACGCTCTTCCCGTGTGGTAATTGAACTTCCCATCTTCAACGGTAGTCTTTTTGCCGTAAGCTACTCGGTCCAATCTATGGGCATCGTCGTCGATTAGAAAATGCCTCTGTGGATCAACAATACTAAGTAAACTATTGGGATTGTCGTAGTCCTCTTTGCCAACTAAAGGTTTCTTGCTGAAGTGTGGCCGAGGAGGATTTCTGTTGGAAATCTGATAGGACCTAGATATAAGAATAAATCTATTTTATAGGAGAAAACCAACTCATGAGTGGTACCTGTCATAGTCGATGTTGTTGCCCTGGGTGAATGATGGAATTTTCGGCAAGGCAGTCGTCGTCGGTATAGGCTGATGCTGACTGCTGATGTTCTCTTTGTGCTTGTTACTCAAGATCACACGAAAGCCGTACGAGTTGTTTTGCAGTCCAGTGAAAACCCTTTCCATGTCGCTAAGTTGAAAACAAAAGATTAAAATAAATCGTTGGTGGTAGGGAGGACATACTTAACCGATGGAAAGTTAATGAAGTGAACCCCATCACTGTTCTTATTCCCGCGAAGAACTTTGCCGTATCCGGAACATATATTTATTAAGCCGTTAAGTGTGAGACTCGGAGGGACGTTTTTAATCAAAATAAACGGATCGTTAGTCTTCTTTTTTTGGGCTGACTGTTTGGACAATTCCGAAGGCTGGTGGCTGTCTTCCATGTCGGCACCAGGACCACTCATGTATTTATTGAAATTGGAATCATTGTACGCCTCGCGCATGGGATTCCAATTTTTTAATTGATCCGATAGATCTTTTTCTATTTTAGATACCATTTTTTGGTGATTTGTTTGTTATTTTAAAAAAAAATCGAAAACTATCCGCCGGTTGATACGAAATGTACTTTTTTTATTTATATTTTTTGTGCAACGCTGTTTCCTTGTCCTAGTCAAACGAATGCCAGATGCCACAGAAGAATTCGTTTATTAAGGTAATGACAGTTGATGCACAGATTTGTTAAAGAGGTTTTTACCTCAATACTCAATTGCATGTTATATCGATATTAGATAACACCCCGACTCCACAGGAGATAATTTCTCTCATAATGCTCATCATGAGATGAAATGTCTTGTGGAGTCACTCTATTTTATCTCATGATTGGATGTCTGCGATCTCTCTCTGCAATTATTTCTTGGCATGGATGTCTGACATGAATTTGACAGATACTCGTTTTTTTTCTGTTTTTCGTCTGGAAATATCATTTTTTTTCTCATTTGAGTATCTTTTCATGCCGATTATGGTCTGAGGCGTAAGTATTTGTTTTAAAATGATAAACAAAACAAACAGCTGAATAGTTTATTGGTCTAAAAAACCAAAACGTTTCGTACATTCTCTCGTGCCGCTCCGATATGAAATGAAATTTCATGGCATGAATTGCCCAGCGCAGATAAAAAAAATTGTATAAGATGGATACCAGACATTTAGCTTGAGAGAAATTATCTCCTGTGGAGCCTGGTACGCTGTTCGGGTGAAATCCAATTTTTCATACATAATTTTCACTGCAAAATGTCAAAATGGACTTTCCACATGAAAATTTCATCAGGCAGTACGCTGTTGAAGTGAAAAATAGTTGCTCAAAAAGTGAATTGTAGGTTGTCCGTCGCATTAAATTTTTGACATTTCGGCGTGAAAATTTCACTTTCAATTTCACAGCACTTTTTGGAGAGGAGTGAAAATTTCACTTCACTTGAACAGCGTACCAGCCTATAGATCACATTGTGACCTATGGGATGCATGCCTCCAGTATTCTAGAAGTCCGTCATTTTTTTACCACTTCCTAGTAGCTGTCATGGTAAGCTAACATAACGGTTTCATTATACAGAATGCAGAATCTCAGAAAATGTGTCTTAAAAATGACACCGAATTTTTTCCGATTTGTTTTTCCACAAAAAATACCTTTCGATATCAAACGAAAATATCGATAGCTTGCTAGTGAACTTGGCAGCACCCTAACAACTAGCGTGAGCGTCGTCTTCGTCTGCTTGCTCAAATGTCAGAAACCAGTGCCTTGATTTTGTGCGGTTTTTCCCGCAATGGCGGTTTGCGGAAAGGGTTCACGTATAGGCAGATTCTATAAATGTGTGCGTGATGTCGAGAACTGACAACTTCCAATATTTCCTGTTCTAATATCGCTTTGTTCCTGGAAATTCCAGGCGGGATTTCCCTAACGCAACCTATTTAGGTAGCGAGAAGGATGTCGGTTGACGACAATTGACACGCTATCCGATATTTTGAATGGATATAATCTCGTAAATATCGATTATAAATGTTAGTTTTTGTTTTACAGTATAGACGGTAAATTGATCATTTTCACACAAATTTTATTTTATAAATAAACAAAAAACAACCCAAATGTCATTTGATGTAATTCAAATCGTTCAGCGGATGAGCTATGCACCACTATGAAACAGAAGATGCAATTCTTTTTCAAAAAGAAAACTTTAAAATGAAAATGTTAAAGCCTTAATGTTCATTTATAAATATATAAAAACAATTTAAGCATTGGTTGTAAATATATCAACTCATTTTTAGATCTAGTTTTCAAGATTTCATTTAATTTATTTCGTCAACATTTAATAGCCAATCCGCGTCGAGTAGATTTCTTTGATGCACATGGCTGGTAATGTGAACTACCTGAACGCAGTCAAAGCCAGTGGCTCACTCACACATTCAAATCCGATTCGGAACATTCCCTAGCGCAATTGCGGCAAAAACCGCACAAAATCAAGGCACAGATTCGCTTTCGCGCACGCAACGCAAACCAAAAAACCACTATCGCAAACATTTCTGATAGGGTTCGGCTTTTTCCTTTTTTTACAGTTTTTCCTTTATCCTTTTCTCTTATTTTGTTCGCGGATGTGCGAATAATATTAATTGTGTGTGCTTTAAATAATTTAGTTTTTAAAATAAGCAATCATAACTATGAACAGACGTATGCCCAACCGGTAAGTTTTTCAACAACGAATCGCAATCTATCGCTAAATTTCCTTGCTGCAAAATTCATAATGGAGGATAAACTTGGTTATGTTAACAAAAAACAAAGTTTCATTGTGTAGGATAATAAATTAAATTCGAAATAAGTTGTTGCATTAGGATGGTTGATTAAATTTATTATTTTCTTTGTTTTTGATAGGAAATGTGAGATATTAATGCAAGATTATTCGACGAAACATGAGAGTCCTTCATCTTTCTACGTTATTTTTGAAGAGGTTTCGGTTTTCTTACAATGAACCGTATCGCCCACCGTTTATTTATGGTTAATTAGCAAAACATACAATAGGTACATACATAATGGAATTTGTTCTTGCAAGTTGCATTGTTCATTGCGATGATAACCGGCATAATTATGTAGGTACCATGTGGTTGAATGCACATTTGCACATTTTGTGCATCAAGAGCAGTTTATGCGATCTTTAAATTAATTTATAAGGCCTGCACTAGCCTTTCATTTAATAATTTTTTCATCTGTTGCATCTATTTATGAATCAACAACAATTTGCAACGGTCACGCTCCGACGTATGTTATTATTTCATTTATTTAGCAAAAATTGCTATTCATTATCAATAATACAGTATTATACATTTTTAAACTTAACCTAGTGTGTTAGTTCCTATTTAACAAATTAATTATATATGTGGAAACGTACATTTTATGTAATTAGTTAACAATCGTTTGAATCTTTGCAAGTTACATTCGTTTTTTAATATTGTTGGTAATGAGTTATATAATTGACAGCCCTTGTACACAATGCTGTTTTGTGTGATAACATTCCGATGTTGTGAGACTTCACACTTTAGAGCCTGCTGGTTTCGTAGAGTTTTTCTAAATCTCATTCCGAATTGCTTTGCCCTAAGCGCCAATTGTGCAAAAGTGCAATCAATACTACTCTAATTCCCCGCACTGCAAAATATTGTTTAGTCTACTATGTATATTGAACACATTCCCATTTTGCGGCGTCTATCGTAAAGCCATCACTTCTGCACATTTGTTTTTTTAGGAAACTCTGGTGTTGAATTACCGCATCCGTGATCGAGTACCTACTACGTGACTGAATTTGTTATTATTTTGCATGTAAAATCAACAAAAGCAGTCGGGAGAAAAGACTAAAAAATAAAGTAGTGATAGGTATCCGATTTCCGATCGCTCTTTCTGAATCTGGTAGAATCGTAAAATTATTACGCGTGCGTCATGCAGCTTATTTAAATGCAAATGAAACTGCAGGGATGAGGAGGAGGACGAGTCTGTTACCCACCTCCTCTGCAGCTGCCCTCCCTTATCCAAACTAAGGAGCGCTTACTTAGATACCTACTTCCTCAATGATCGAAGTGATCTAAGCTTTACCAGTCTTATCTTCATCAATGGTAGTAAACGGTTCAAATGAGTAGACATCAAAGGAACCCCCAAGCACCAGTGGTATGCAGAATGGGCCGACTAAAGTGTTTCTCTAACCGAGAGTCTATGGAACCCTAGGCCTAGCTTCTTTCAGGCAGAAGTTCTGGCTATTGGGGAGGCGTGTAGTATAGTTATGAACCGTGCGACACCTGATAATAAAATAGGCATCTTCGTTGATAGTCTGGCCGCGATAAGGGCCTTGGTTTCGGACAGGTCTTCATCTAAACTTGTTGTGGATTGCAGGAAGAAACTGGCCAGGGCAGGTCATCGGTTTGAAAACACTCTCGTCTTATTTTCCGGCCATAGGAACATAGAGGGGAGTGAGAAAGCCGACGAACTTGCTAGACGTGGCTCTGCTATGAGCGTATCTTAGGCGCGGGAAGTTTTTCCTCCTTCTCTACACTGCAGGGGCCGTGACTAGATGGGTCAACCTCACAAACTTCGTCATTTCTAGAAAGATTTGGCCAACATTCGACGAAGCCAGAACAAATAACCTCCTTTCCAGAACGCGTGCAGATGTCGCTAGACTTACGGCGATTAGTACAGGCCACTGGCTTCTAGGAACTCACGCAGCCAAGCTAGGCATCCCCCACAACACAAGAGTGAAACAGTGTTCCACCTTCTTTGCGAATGTCCAACAAGATACAGTGCCCTGGGTCCTTTCTTTGACGATCTATCGGCCATCCGGGGCATCCATTTCAACTACATCATCAAATTTTTCAACTTCTCGGGCTGGTTTTGAGCTACCATAACATACGTCACCCACACAAACCTTTCCAGGTTCTACTAGATGTGATTTCAAAACGGCGCTTAAGCGCTACTTGTGTATTTCCCTCATCAGGATGGAGGGAAAGCAACCAACTAAACCAACCAGGCCTAGCTTCTCTCAACCATTCGTTTCGGGTGAGTTTTCACTTCTTGGGACGAATGGAAGGGATCTACAATTTTACGCCGAGTCCAAACGGCTAATTGAGAAGCTCATTCATGACAGTTTTACTCTCGGATGTTTGTCAGACGTTCGCGAGAGGTGGCGCAGTGGAAAAAAACCTTAAGATGTAATTTTGCCCTCTCGGGATTCGAACCTGAGCCCCTCGCTTAGTAGTCCAACCACTTTTTTGCTCCCTAAAGTCTGGAAACCGATGATAAGTTATGTATTGCAACCTCTCCGCTAATGTCCGCGTATTGGGCTCTCTTTGTTGGGTAAAAATATGTTCAACAAAAGGGGCACTACTCGCTAGATAAAATCGCTATTGGTTTTGAGAGTCCAACTCTTAAGCCAAAGCAGAGCCAACAGGGCCTTAAAGATTCAAGTTCATCTTTATTGGTAGTATAAGGCTTAAACATTCAAAACAAAGACACCCGAAAGGGTAACCCCCTGAAAAACTCATTGTGCGCAGCTTCTGAAATATAATTCTTGTAAAATTGCAGCAACTCGGGGAACAACCAGTTCTCCAACAACAGAGGCGGTGGTCAAAATGTCCAATCTGCGCCCCAAATGAACCAACAAGTAAGTATAAGTGCCACTATAATTTCAGAAAAATATTGTTATATCCTGTATTTAAGCAACGAACGCAGCAGGTGCAGCATCAGCCGCAATCTCGGCCACATCAATTTGATCTAGCTCAGTCAGATCAGCAGTTCGTCCGCTCTGGTGAATGTGTGCTGTGTAAATCGGTTACAGTTTTATTGTGTCAACGGTGTGGAGATTTCTATTGCTCACCAGCATGCCAGCATAAGGACTGGCCCAAGCATCGATACATTTGCTTTCAAATTCCGTAAGACTGTTGACCCTTATTTCATAGTTTTTCCTAACTATTTCTCATTTGCAGAGCACTTGTTCATAGTTCGGCTAGATTGACTGGCGACATACCAGCATTAAATGGCTACAAAAACCACGAGCTACCGCAAACAGTGTCCCAAAATCGCAAATGGGTCAATAATGACGAGCATCAATCGCAACAGCAGCAGCAGAAGCCGCGCGAAAACACCAAGCAACAGCAGCATCAACAACAACCGCCGCAACAAAACAGATCCACCCCACCAAGACAGCAGAAACCCGATTCATCGTCTGTCGTTGGAGCCATGGACATGGTACGGGTGGAACGAGCAGGCTTCCCAAAAAACAACAGCACCATTCAGGTGACCGCAATGCGCAGCTCGAATAAGTTATACCTTCGCTCCCTCGAAGCGGAGGATAACAAAGGCTATTGTGAAGTTTTAAAGGCCATAAATGAGTGTGGAAGAACCGCTGGTCCCCTCAAAACAATGCCCGCTAGGAATGCATTTGCCATTACCGACTTCAACCAAGACGGGCTCTACTATCGTGTTCAAGTTGTGGCTCTAAAAAGCGAGAATGAGATAAGTGTCGTCTACTATGACTTTGGCAACGAGGCTACAAAGAAACTAAGCGAATTGAAAGAGATCTCCAAGCCGTGCGCCGAACTCAAACAGTACATTGTGCCGGTGATGCTAAAAAACGTCCCCTATATTCGTGATAATCCCAAATTGAATGATTATATCAAGAAGTTCGAGGATGTCGATGGGAAAATTGTCTACAATGAGAAAGATAAACCATCCTGCAAGATAATGCTGCTTGGCGTGGAGGACAGCCTCAACGACAAAATCAATTTGTATATTCAAACTCAAAAGGAATTGTCGCAGTCGCAAAAAGACCAACAAAAGACGCCGCAGCAGAACTTTACCCAACAGCCACAAAAACCGACAGAGACACCAATACCAACACCCGCACCTCCGTCGTCAGTGAAAGAGACCCCAACACCGCCACGGTCTGTTAAAAGCCGTCCGTCTCAGTTGGCCAAACCCGTAATGACTCCGGTAGGTATATCTTTAGCGAACTGCCTCTTTGTACCTATTACTAAAGCGTGTTACACGTCTTTTTGCAGCCTTTTGAATTTGTTACTTTGCCAGCGCATGGAAAAAACCTCAAAGTAGTGGTTATGGACAATTCGCTCATGCTCTTTGGTTACTTTGGATGTGTGCTGTCTGAGAATAAGGGAAATTTGCAAGCCATTCAGGCGTACCTTAACGAATACGAAGACAATGGTCGGGCGTATAAGCCAAAGTGAGTTTAACGTGACTGGGCCACAGAGAATGCCTTCTAAATATTTATTCATACGACAGGGTCGAAGAGTATTGCCTGGCGAAGTATGAAGAGTCCTGGTATCGGGCCAAGGCGCTCAGCATTCTCTCAGCTGAGTATGTTGAAGTTGTATTCATTGATTTTCTGAACGAGTCCCAAGTGTCGACTAAAGACATCAGGCGTTATCCCATGGACTTTGATTTGCCCTGCATGACGAGCTTATGCATGATTGAAGGTAAGTACAGGCTGACTAGTGACGCTGACCTGCTTCAAGGTTTTCTTTACGTTCTCTACCGATTTTATGTTTGACTTGTCAGATGCACTTTTGTTTTGATTTGTACATTAGGGTGGAGCGCGGATGTATGAACAACTTTTTATTTTTTGAATTTGGAATTCTAATAGTGGGCAAATGGTGCCTTATGTTAAGAGAAAAATAAATGTAGTTTTTCGATTTATTTGGTTAAGATCTTCTGCCTGCGCACTGACTTCAAAAATCAAAATTTGATACAAGATTTTACTAAACTGACAGGTATGGCAGAAAATAATACAAAAGTAAATAGATAAATAAAGTAAATAGATAGATAAAGAAAAATATACTATTGATGATTAAAAATTCAATCGGCCTTACCAATAATCAAATTTAGTCTGGCAGTTAACGCAAAGAATCCAGACTTTCCAAAATCGCTTTACCAATAAACAAATTTAGTCGTCAGGTTATCCCTAACTGTAGGGTTAAATATTAATGGTCAGAAAGCCATGTTTATGTCGTACACTAACCCAAATTATTACTCTGTCACAACTCGTTCTGCAAAGGAATGTTGCCATGCATACTCAAATCTAAGTAGTAAATCAAAATATGGTAAGGAGCAAGAAGTGTCAATCGCGAACTTCAAGTAACTACAATTTTTGATATAATTAAATAAAACTGTGTAATGGCGTTTTCGATTGAAGAAAAGAATTGCCCTTTCTATGAAAAGAGCAAATCTAGAAGTGCTCTTTCTATGTTTTTCATGTTTTATTGAAAAAGAAAGTGCACTTCCAGGTCAATTCTCAACACGAAAGAAGTGTCTGGAATATTTTTAAAGAAGTGCCCTGAATTCACCAACACACACAAGCAAAATGTCAGATTGAAATGTTTGTTGTGCTATTAAAAACAAATTTTGTGCTTCGTGATCGGAAAATATCCAATTATGAGTGCAAATGTAAATTTCAAATGATTGATTTGGCCAATGGAAACATTCATATTTAATGTACAACGCAAAAAAAGTAGCAAAAGAAAACCAAAGGAAAAGAAAGAATGCAAAAACTGTACCCAAATGAAACATTTTAAAAGCACATATAAACGAATATATCCCGACAATTTCGATGAAACTCTTCTGCAACCGGTTAACAACTTTTACAAAACGTTTTTTAATACGGAGGTAGCTAAACTCGGTTATCTAAACTAAGCGTTATTTGTCAAGAAGCATTTTTTCACAATCTTCGCGCGAATTACTCCGCTTAAGTGTACAAACAGAGTGGAGCGAAGAGTGAGCAAGAGCAAAGCGATAAAATCAAACACGTGCAGTGAAAGGGTACCACCCAGAGTGCAGCTTCGTTCGAAGGTCGAGCAAAGCGGCGACAAGAGAGCAAAGCGGCGATTTCAAACATGTTTGATTTTTCCGCTATCATCGCTTTGATTTTTCGTGGTCGTGAAGTGATTGCACCCGTTTTAATTTTTGTCTGAAATGAATGTGGATAATTTAATTTGTGCAATTATAAAAAGGAAACATTTGTGGGATCAGAAAGATCCTGATACCACAAATACCTACCACAATACCACAAATTACATGAAGGGTTTTCATTAAAATAAAAATTAAAAATATTAGGATCCATCGTCACAAAGGGGAACTATTCAAATGGAAAAGAATAAAGAATGAAGCAAGAGTTGTTTGCTTCTCACTTTACTCTTTGCTCTTTGCTCCTCACTCTGGCTAGCTTACATCCTTGCTCTCCTCTCGTGCTCTTTGCTCTTTTCTCTGACGATTTTTGCAGTGTTGCTCTTCGCTCCACTCTGTTTGTACACTAACTGAAAAGCCTGGTTAACTGAAGAAAAAATAAACTGTAAAACATAAATTATTAATTCATTTCATCAAAAATATAACAACTGAAGTCAGTTCGTTTGTTTACATTTTTGTTGGTTTTGCTCTATTTACACATTTTCGATGTCTCGTTTTGTTTTGAGTTTTATTTTATAAAATCTTGACATACCTATTAGAAATAAATGTGTTTTTTTTATATTTAAGCTGAATACATAAGTGAAATCGGGTTTAGTTTTCGTCTGAGCTCCAGTTAAATGATGTTGTTTTTCAAAATATCCGAAATTCGCTTAAAAGAAAATTCCCTTTAAGTGCAAAAATAATAGTTGCAAATTGATGTTTTAGTTAATATTTACTATTCTCTATAAGAAAAGCCGAAAAGGAAAATAAATGAAATGAAACGACCAAATAAATTAAAATACCGTATTAAACAATAGGACCATTCTATCCTATATCCACACGTAGACACTTAAAACAAATTGGGAACACCAGTCCCATAAACAGAACCTAGATCTGACGCTACGAACTGATTTGATCGTTTTGATAGGATCCTTTCCCTAGGTATCATATTGCAACTTATACTATTGTTTCCACCATGGAGCATGTTTCGTCCATGGAGCAAGTTATTCCCTTACGATTTCCACAATAAAGCGCACTATCGGTTTATCAAATCTATTAATAGTTTGAATAAACTTTTTACCAGATAGTACACACCACCAACAAACAAAAGAACTCTCGTTCGTCATATATTTTATCCTTTGAGAGGTTGCCGATTCTTCAACAGATATAAGGTCCATAAAAATATCTTCGTCTCGACTTGAATTCATTCTCAATCTTTATTAAATTTTTTGAAAAATAAAACTTACTGCATGAAAACAAAAACAAATGATTTGCCATCTGATAACTGACAACGATTGACAGCAAATTTGTAATAGATTCAACAGAAAGTCTTCGTACATTGTTTATTGGTACCATTTAAAAAATGTTGTACCTTTTTATTTAAACTGGCAGTCAACTAACAGTCGACATTAGTGTCTGATTATTAGTAAGGCCGATTGTCTTCTGTGATTCTATTTTTGACTTTATCGCGCCTAGTCAGCAATTTTTTGTCTACTGAGAGGTGGCAGCTTCCGTCTTTATCTTTAAAGCTCGTTCAACAGCCTAGGTATGGCACGGAAGCCTTAAAAAGAACACTTTACCTTCACCACCGGATTCCACGATGATCCGAATTTCTTGGTCGCACAAGTTTTGCATAATCGGTGGTTTAGAAACCTTTTATTGACAATTTATTATGGATTATGGACTTCATGGACTTGATGGTTTATTTTTGACGGAGAACCAAGATAGCGCGTAGACTTTGACACCAAACGCGGCCAAAGTGATCAAGTTTCTCGAAGACATCTCTGTTGTTTATATAAACACATTATGCGGTTGGCCCGTGAGGATCTGTAGTATAATTTTTAGCCATTTCTAGTAGAACATTTCCTTCAATACGTCGAAATGTTTTAACAAGTAATTGTTCACAGGTTTCAAGTACATTTCCCAAAGGTAGAGTGTAAGATTTAGATCCCGAAGTACATCCATCAAGATGTTAAAATAAGTGTCTTACAGGTAGCCCATTCAAATAATAGTAAACATATTATCCATTGAAGTGGTTTTTGAAGTTCTGTCAAGTAGTCTTTGAACACCGCCGTACTTTCCTGTATTCAGATGATGTTGAGGAATCTCTTCATCTTATAAAAACTTCTTATGGCAATTAGGACTCCTGTGGTCGAACTAGTCTAAGGAACTACATATCCCATGTATATGAATCCTGGCTCTTTCAGCAAAGAGATGTGTTCTTTAGCAAAATTGTAGTAGCCATATATTTTCTATTTTGGATGTTAATTATATAGGTAGCTGCTACTTCTGGAATGGTGGGCTCTTTTGTTGCAGTTTCCAATTCGAATTTAAGTTGATGTCTTTATAGTATAGTTATTGTAGGCATAACGTTCTTTTTATACAGTAAAACCCGGATAACTACCTCTTCACAATTTCTGCTCTCTTTGCGTACTTAAGCGGGTGAGGTAGTTGTACAAACCCGCTTAAGCGCCAAAAGGAGGCGGAAATCCGAATAATGTATCTACTTCAAATATGTGTAAATAACAATTAAGTTGCTCTAAAGATTTGGTGGGTTTGTTTTCTTTTTTTGACATAGAAGAAGGCATGTAACACGAAGTTTACTGCAATGAAATTGTGTGCGTTTTGATTGAGGTACTTAAGGGAGTGTAGCAAATAAAATTGGCATATTGAGGGCGTTAAACCGAATAAAGTACTTAAGCGGGAGGTACTTATCCGCGTAAATGTACACAGAAATGTGTAAAAAAATGTATAGATTTGAGATTTGTGGGCCCTTAAGCGTGAAGTACTTATCCGGGTTTTACTGTATCACAAGAATCACAAAATATAGGACATTTAAATGTACCTCGCGTTCTTTGCAAGTTATTTTTTTAAAGAGTTTAATATTTGTAAAAGAGACGATAATACGACTGATGCACTCGGAAAACAATAGTGAACTGATATGAAACAAAAAGAGTGGCGAACTAGATATTTAAAAAAAAAAAGTGATTACATTTTATAGCACACCGTCTCACTTGATTAAAAAGCGGTCGATTTCAGCTTAATTTTACGGTTTTTTTCAATCCTTCGATAGTCTGGGAAAAACTAAATGGAAAATGAAAAAAGGATATTAAGGAATTAAAAACTACGGAATACGAAGTTTTATGATGATTTTCCCAATTAAGTCATAAATTCAGTCATTTTTGGTGCCCAGTGTGTCTGCGGAGGCAGTTATCGTTATCCAAGTCGAATAATATTTTGCATATATATATTTAGGCCTATAAGGCACCTTTTCACTATTATATACCAATTAACAAAAAAAAGTTTTTTCGCTCCACCCTATTGTACATAATATACAAAATTCTGTTTGTTTGTTTCTTTCTTTGTTATTTCGTCTTGAAGAAGTGCCGTCCGAGTTAGACGACGATGTAGCAAACTTCCTGATGGCAAAATTCAAACCAGGCACTGAACACACAATCGATGAAATAAAAGGCATGGAAGAGGACGAATCGAGTGTTGTCATCGTTAAGATGAATCAAGTTGGACAATGGCTAGCTGAAAATAATGCCATCTAAGTTGTGTATTTTTTACTTTTATGTTTAACATTTCGTTTCAAGATTCAATGTTTTCCAAAACACGCATCCAATGCACTCTACTCTTAAGATAGTTGCGTATCTGAAGGATTCGCGTACCAAATCAATTTATAATGTATCTCAATGTAACACTTACTTTTGATATTGTATTCCTAAGCTGTAGGACATGTACTTTTTTGTTTTTACGGTTTGACAATAAAAATAAGAAGAAAAAAGGATTTCCCTCTCCGATTGGGTTTCACCTTGTCGTGGTGGGGAGGCTTAAGTAAGCCTAGCGGCTGAAAACTAAGAAAACCCAACAACAACAAAATAACTATGAAAATGACAACCGTAAAGGATAAAAATCGAGTGGGGATATACACTCAAAAGTCGGCAGAGGCCACGGCTGCCGGCGATGGCTTGGCTCCGCAAGGAGATAAGTCGCCAGTGGCAAAACAAGAGAGTATTACAAATAAACGAGGGCAGACAGAGGAGCAGTACTTCGATCGAGACAATTCTCAAAGTGGTGGAGACGATGACCGAAATAACTCGCAACATTGCGATAGCAGCAGAGGCGATGATAGTCACTCCAACTATAGCGCAGGAAATTCCGGATTGAGAACAAATACGCTTAAGGATCGCGATCGAATGAACCGAAATACCACCATAAACCACTTCCCGCAATGTGAGCAGCACTATGGAAAGATTCGTTGGAGCAAAACGATAGGATTGCTAAAGAAAATCGGCTTTGTCAACTGGGAAGTGAATACCATGCTGGGAGCACTCGACAATCTACGAGCAGATGAAGAATCGGCCAATCGCAAGAGGCCACACGCTGCAGACTCCGTTCCAAATGTGTGTGAAAAAACGGCACGTCGCGGGGAGAGCCAAGCGAAGTCAACCGACGTGGCAGAACGAAAGCAACAGCAACCGCTTGAGGACTCGCAAAACTCAGTTAAAGGTTCCATACACCTAGATAATTCAGTGCCGCCAACGCCGCACAGCGATATACCAATTCGAGTAAATATCGGTGACGCAAGCCATCCAAAGGGGTATATTTTGCCCGAAAATGAACTCAAATTGGAAGAAGCCCTAATGAAACTACTGAACGAAACCAAAGCAGTCTGTAATAGAAACCAAACATGGGTCAAAGTGGCCATCTATCGTATATTCTTCGTCAACCACAAGCTGGTGGCTGAGTGTAAGAATGCGGAGACTGTGGATGCCATAAGACAGAGACTTGTCGAGTTGAATTACCTTTGGAAAGGCGCTAATCTGGTTGTATGCGACAGGGTCGGCGGTAATGCAAAAGTCGAAATGTTAATTCCATACAGCGACATGAAAGCGGAAGAGATCCTGGATGCGTTAAAAAAGCAGAATCAAATAGACACATCGTCTTGGAGGGTAATCAAACAGGAGGACGTCGACGCAGATCTGATGTGTTTGCATTTGGAGATTGATGGTCCGGCGAGTATACGACTGTTCCACGATCAGGATGATTTGTATTTTCTACTAAAGAGAGTCGTGGTGAAATTGTTGCAGGTAAGTTTGTGGTTCGTTGGACGGAGGGCGTATGGAGAAATAATGTTTCTTTTGTCTACAGGTGTAAAACAGACACGGATGGATTGTTTTTGGACGGATATGCTGAGTTTGGGTAAGTTTATTTAACATTTGTATCCTTTTGCTTACGGCGCTTAATATGGCGATGCAATAACCACATAGCGACAACTCGTTTAGGATTCATTATTATTATTTATTTATTCATTTCATCAACAAGCTTAGCTTACCGATTACGAATTTATATATATACTAGCGGACCCGACAGACGTTGTCCTGCATGCTTTTTCAAGCCACGTATGATTAATATAGTTAGCTTGTAAATCGGGAAATATGCTTTCAATCAAAGCATCTTTCGTATTTACCATGTTGCAGAAGTTGTCCGGCAATTTGATGCATTGTGTGTCTCCATGCAATGGTATTGCTCCATTTCCAATGTTGAGCAATTGCTCGGAGAATGATAGTGCCAATGGATCGTTTTGTAGTTGAACTCTTACATTTGTGTTAAGACGTAATGTACAGACATTTCGCCATAGATATGATTGTTTTATACATGCGTTAATTTCGTCCGGAATGACCGGCACTGCCTGTCTAAAACCGAACAGCAGCAGTAAAACACCACCGAAAAGCCTGGTGCTATTATTTAAACCTTTCATCATTCTATCGAGAGCTTCAAGTGAATGCTTGTGTGCCATAGTGCATTCATCCCAGATAATAATTTTGCATTTTTACAAAAAACTAAAATACCCACAATTTGTCGCTCCTCCATCTGCTCGATATGGTTGTATTGGAAGCGTGCGTTTATTTGCTGTTCCTCATCACCCATGAAGTAAATTTGGAGAAATTTTGAATCGGTATTAGGCATTGGCATTAAAGAACCAATTTGATGATACACTTGGCCCTGAATCTTAAAAGTTGATTGAAAATTGCGACCATCCGCGTTCTGAACGATTTTTGTTCCTCCAAATGAGGTCATTTGAAATTGAATTTGCGAATTTAACGCAAAAACAATTTGGATTGTGATGTAGCTCCAGCCAATAGTGCTTTCAATGGTTCTGGCGGCGAATTCAATGGTGGCAATACAAATTTTCCAGACGCGCAGCAGAAACCGGCCGATTCACCTTTGTGTTGGAGTGCATGACAGTGTTGGCATTGTTTGTTCATAGCACCGATTACAATTTGTGAATGGGACGAATATTCGATGTCCGATTCATATTCAAACGCAAGGCGAAGAAGTGATGCACGTGTCAATGCGCGATACACTTGCAAACGCTGTTGTTCACGTGTTCTGAATGTATCGGTGACCCTTTGACGGGCCAGTCTTTGTCTTAATGCATTGGCTCGAAGACGTTCGTTGCGTTGCTCTTGATTTTCATTTACACGTTTGATTACAGCCTGGTTTCTTAAATTTTCATTGTCCGTCAATTTATCTTCTGCCGATCTATTTAACCGACGGTTCTGGACTATTTGTGAATTCGGAGTACGTCGACCAATATTTCCCCCTCGTTCACGAAAACGTGGTATTGTTGTATGTATATGTGAATATGATACACTTTATATTCACAGAAATGCGACACCGGAAATATCAAAAGGCTCCGTACAAAAAGGCGTTTTTTTTACAATTTTGTTTTTTAATAATACATCGATTTTTGGGGCACTGTGTTTGTATGTTCCGTATGAACAGTTGAGTGTGATATTGTTACAACTTTTTTTGTTTTATATAATTCCAAATAAATATATCAATTTTGTATTTTACTTAATAACTCGCAGTCACGATTCGGTTGCTTTCGAAATACATATAAGATTTTGAATTTAATTTTTGTATGGGCGGTGCCACGCCCCTTTGTCCAATTTTGACCAATCTTCACAGGAATACTCCTGGGCAAATACCTAAGATTTTGTGTAAATTTGAACTCGATCGATTCGGTGGTTTTCAAGATATAAGATTTTGAATGTAATTTTTGTATGGGCGGTACCACACCCCTTTGTCCAATTTTGACCAATCGGATTCTAAACCATCCAGGGCGCCACCCAAACGCATACAAAAAAATTTATTCAAATCGGTCCAGCCGTTTAGGAGGAATTCAGTGACATACACACGTACAGTAGAATTATATATATAAAGAAAATACATTAAGTTTAATAGAAACGAGAAAAAAAGAAGAAAGAGAAATAAAAATAGAACAACAACTATTTTTAGGAAACAAAAAATGCTTTTGACATTATTTTGAAAGCAATGTAAATTAAATGCTTTTGAAGCGTTCTCTCGAAATATGAAAATCCATATATGTCTACTTACAACATTAAATGAGTGAAGACATCTAGTAACTGGCTCATTCCGACCATAATTTGTTCTATGCCCCAGTTGGTAAAAGAAATGATTATCCCTTAAAACCTTCACCGGAACATTAATTGGAAACATGGACAAAAGTGTACAACTATCGATATGTGAACACAGTACGTCTCTCGCAAACATTATGTCATGTGCATTCCTTCTTGCTTTAAGTGTCATTAAACCTAACAGTTGACATCTAGCTTTATAAGAGGGCTGAAAGTCCCATCGCATTTTAAAGAAGACGTGTTTTGTAAACCGCCTTTGCACTCTTTCATTACGGTCAGAATGTAATAAATAGTTTGGATTCCAAACAACATCGGCGTATTCAAGTATTGATCTGACTAGGGTATTGAAGATCGATATAAATGTGTAAGGATCAGAGAAATCTTTCGAGTTTCTTTTGATGAACCCGACAAGAGAACTAGCCTTAGCAACTATATACTCGATATGAGTTACAAAGGTTAGTTTCGTGCCAAGGAATACACCAAGATCTTTAATTTTGTCAACTTTTATTAATGGCATGAGATCAATACATTAAGTATGCGAATATTTCGTTTGAGATCTTATAAACGAGATAAAGCAAAGCATTTTCGAACGTTTAACTTTAAACAGTTATTGACGCACCAACTTGATAAATTGTTCAGGTCCGTCTGGACCTTTAAGCAGGCATTTAAGCAATTTATTTTTTAAAATATTTTAAGGTCGTCGGCATACATTAAACAGCGGCAAAATTGCAGCTGTTGAATAATATCATCAATAAATGTTATAAAAAGCAGCGGCCCGAGATGACTACCTTGAGGAACTCGAGAAGTACAAGATATTAATCCTGAGTAATTGTTATCAAGACAGACTTTCTGAAACCTTCCAATCAAAAATGATGAAAACCACTTTAGCATAGCAGAATGAAATCCAAATTGCTTTAGCTTTCTTATCAGAAGTACATGGTTTACAGAGTCGAATGCTTTACTAAAATCCGTATATACAGCGTCAACTTGACATCCGCTTTCAACAGTATTTATAACAAAAGATGTGAAGTGGACCAGATTAGATGTTGTCGAACGACCCGAAACAAAACCATGTTGAAACTCTGATATGTTGCCCTTAATAAAAAAATTTAATTTGTTTTTAACTATACATTCAAAAAGCTTTGGTATAGCAGAAAGTTTGCAAATACCGCGTCATTTTTAGAGCCAGATTTAAAGATCGGCGCCAAAAATGAGACCTTCCAGTCATCCAGGAATACACCCGATGCTAGTGATAGATTAAATATCATAAGTAAGGGCTTGCGGATAGAGTTACAACATTTTTTTGATGTGAAACATCTTATGGCGCGACTTGGGAGTAAAATCGATTCATGAAAGCGGAAATGACCAAGCGGAAGTGCGAGACGGAAATTGGCCTGTCGCCATCGCTATGCCGCCGCCTAAAACTCCTCAACCACTCAACCGATTCGAATGAAATTTTGTGGGTGGGTATGGTTGGTTGTAACTTGATGAGTGGGATCATTTTGGACCCGATAGGTGGCGCTGTTGTCGATCTTCTCAACCACTCAACCGATTTCAATGAAATTTTGTGGGAGGGTATGGTTGGTTGTAACTTGATGAGTGGGATCATTTTGGACCCGATAGGTGGCGCTGTTGTCGATCTTCTCAACCACTCAACCGATTTCAATGAAATTTTGTGGGAGGGTATGGTTGGTTGTTACTTGATGGGCAGGATAGTTTTGGACCCGATAGGTGGCGCTGTAGTCGATCTTCTTAACCACTCAACCGATTTCAATGAAATTTTGTGGGAGGGTATGGTTGATTGTAACTTGATGAGTGGGATCATTTTGGACCCGATAGGTGGCGCTGTTGTCGATCTTCTCAACCACTCAACCGATTTCAATGAAATTTTGTGGGAGGGTATGGTTGGTTGTTACTTGATGGGCAGGATAGTTTTGGACCCGATAGGTGGCGCTGTAGTCGATCTTCTTAAACACTCAACCGATTTCAATGAAATTTTGTGGGAGGGTATGGTTGATTGTAACTTGATGAGTGGGAACATTTTGGACCCGATAGGTGGCGCTGTTGTCGATCTTCTTAACCACTCAACCGATTTCAATGAAATTTTGTGGGAGGGTATGGTTGGTTGTAACTTGATGAGTAGGATCATTTTGGACCCGATAGGTGGCGTTGTAGTCGATCTTCTTAACCACTCAACCGATTTCAATGAAATTTTGTGGGAGGGTATGGTTGGTTGTAACTTGATGAGTAGGATCATTTTGGACCCGATAGGTGGCGCTGTTGTCGATCTTCTTAACCACTCAACCGATTTCAATGAAATTTTGTGGGAGGGTATGGTTGGTTGTAACTTGATGAGTAGGATCATTTTGGACCCGATAGGTGGCGCTGTAGTCGATCTTCTTAACCACTCAGCCGATTTCAATGAAATTTTGTGGGAGGGTATGGTTGGTTGTAACTTGATGAATATGATCATTTTGGACCCGATAGGTGGCGCTGTTGTCAATCTTCTTAACCACTCAACCGATTTCAATGAAATTTTGTGGGAGGGTATGGTTGGTTGTAACTTGATGAGTAGGATCATTTTGGACCCGATAGGTGGCGCTGTTGTCGATCTTCTTAACCACTCAACCGATTTCAATGACATTTTGTGGGTTTGCATATGGTTTATTTATTTATTTATTTATTTATTTATTTATTTCAATCAAATGAGTACATCTACTGTTCTCGCTAGATTAGATACTTAATACAAAAAATTATACTTAAAAATTACCACCAAAGCCTAACAAAAGGATTAGTTTATTCCTAAATGATTCTCTACTAATATTAAAATCAATAATATCACAATATTTATTGGATTCCCTAAGGCATCTTGAAACTGGTTCATTGTAACCGTACAGCCCTATTCTGCTATTCATCGGGGGGAATATTTCTTCAATTTTCACTGAAGGCGATTCTACTATTCATTCGAAGCGAATGTCCATTCACCTTGTCAATGTCGGTTATACTGTGCGGCATCCTCTTATTCACGTGAACGCATACATTCTATACAATTCAGATCCGCATGTCAAATGTTGCGGATTTGAAATTAAATGGATCGTCTGTCTGGTTGTTCGTTTATAAAATGTTAGTAAAAACTAAATTTTTGCTTGATAATTTGTTTGTAAACAAAGATTATTAATTTTTAGGGATATAACAACAAATAGAGACCAATTTACATCAATAATATCCTCAATGAAGTTAAATATGGATATTGCTAAAAATAATGCGAAAAGGCAACCCGAGGACACACGAATATATCACTTTCCAAAGATTTTAATAAATAGAGTTAAAATTGAACACATTTATTTCAATTTGCAAAAAACAAACTTCTTATGATTTTCACATGAACAGCTGTTAACTTGAATGTCAAATTGGTTTTGATAATGTAGTTCACCCGATGAATAGCAGAATGGAAAGGCAGAGTGAAAGGGAATCGAATGGGTGAATCGGATTTGTGATTCACGTGAATAGCAGAATAGGGCTGGTAGTTAACCCTATGATAGGGTATATGAAATAAAAGGCGATTTCTAAGAACTCTCACAGGAGCATAAAATCCAACTAATGATAGTAGAAAAGGGCAATCGATATGACCATCTATCAAATCACGAATAAACATGACGGAAAAATATTGTCTCCGTCTGAAAAGTGGTAAGATACCAAATAATTTGCACCTCGTCTCGTAAGATGGCATTTCAATATTCCATCGCAGTCTACGAACAACTACTCTAGTAAGACGCTTTTGGATCTTCTCAATTCTAAAAGAATGTACTTCGTAAAATGGATTCCATATTATACTGCAGTATTCAAGATGTGATCTGACAAATGCAAAAAATAGACATATAAGAGTATGAGGATCTTGAAAGTCTTTCGAATTCCGCAATAGGAATCCAAGCATCTGATTACCTTTGGCAACCAAAAACTCAATGTGTTTGCAAAAGCTAAGTTTTATGTCAAAAATAACTCCAAGATCTTTTTTCGAGCAAATAATGGACAAAGGTGTATTATCGATCACGTACGTAAAGGGAATTGGAGAGAGGTGACGATAAAAAGAAAGGCTTTGACATTTAGAGACATTGAGATGAAGGTCATTGTCATTACACCAAATAGAAAGACGTTTAAGGTCTTCTTGTAGAAGAATACAATCTTGAACTGAACGTATTGGTCGGAAAATCTTCAAATCGTCGGCAAACATAAGACACTGGGAACTCAAAAACAAGTCAGGAATGTCATTAATAAACAAAAGGAAGAGCAGAGGGCCTAGATGGCTACCTTGAGGTACTCCAGAGGTGACATAGATTGGTGACGAGAGCATTTGGTTTATGCGAACATACTGGATACGATCCGTTAAGTAGGAATGAATCCACTTTAGGATATTGGAGTGAAATCCTAACATAGTCAGTTTGGACATTAGTGTTCTATGGTTAATGCGATCAAATGCCTTAGCAAAGTCTGTATAAATTACATCACATTGCGAGCCATTCTCAATGTAATTCAAGGCAGTATTACAAAAAATTGAGAGATTTGTAGTAGTGGATCTTCCTGTAACGAATCCATGCTGCGACGGAGAGATAAATCTATTTAAGAGAGGTGTAAGTTTGTCACAAACTAGTTTTTCAAACAACTTAGGGATAGAAGAAATTTTACAGATTGGACGATAGTTGGTAATATCATGTCTCGATCCAGATTTATAAATGGGCGTTAAAAACGACCTCTTCCAATCTTTCAAAAAAATTCCAGACTGGAGAGATAAATTAAATACTAAACACAAAGGTACAGAAAACGCGGAGGAGCACTTTTGAAGTAAAATTGGCGGAATGCCATCTATACCCGGATTTTTTTCAAGTTTTAATGAAGAAAGAGCTTTTTGAACTTCAGTGATTGAGCACTCTAAGTTGCCGATATTCACGAAATCATAGGACATTGAGTTGTTACATGAGACTCTAGGTATGGTAGTACCACAAGAATAAACAGATTGAAAGTGGTTAGCAAACATGTTACAAATGGTTGACAGATCAGATGAGGACACACTATTAAGACGCATACATTTAGGAATACCATTAGATTGTTTCTTGCTATTTATAAAGCTCCAAAAGCGTTTACTATTGGTTTTTAAATTAGATTCGACAGAAAGAACATAGTGTCTGTATAGAAACTTATTTAAAACATCAAATTCTTTTTGAAGCGTCCGATAAACTTTCAGAAGTTCCGGGTCGTTATTTCTATTACGAAAACGTTTATAGGCCTTATTTTTCCTGTTATTTAAGTTTATGATTCTGTCATTAAACCAAATGGGCTTATTACCCTTGACAGACTTAACTTTAGGTGTAAACAAATCAATTGCCATTTTAACAATTTTGATAAATACATTAAAAGAATTTTCCAAGTTACAATTATTCTTAAAAATAACTAACCAATTAATATTATCTAAATAGCTTGTAATGTTGCTGAAATTAGCTTTAGCATAATTATACTTGAAATAAGTGTCACCGGAACCCGGTTTAAAAAACTCATAAAATTCGAACTGCATGGATAGAGCTACATGAAAAACAGAATTACGAAAGAGCGGGATCGTGGAGTTGTTGATGCTAATGTCGAGTTCGGAATCAACGAATACCAAATCGAGAACATTATTAAATTCATTAGCAAAATGATTTATCTGACAAAGGTCAAGCTGGGCAAGAGCATCAACGACTTCACGCTCATAGTCTAACTTAACGTTAAATGGAAGAAGTCTAAAATCGTCACAATTAAACGACCAAATTAAGTTTGGCAAGTTAAAGTCTCCAAGAAGGATAACGTGCTGATGATCTTTAAGATTATTTAAAATAAAGGAACAATTATCTATATGTGCTTTATATAATACGTAAGGACTCCTTGGTGGTATATAACTTACAATAACAATAAGTTCAGTTCCAGAACTGTATATGATTGAGACTGCTATTTGGTCCACATCTAAATCAGCTGCTGTTGGAGGTAGCTCGATTTCATCACTGTGCAAAGAGGCCCGAACCGAAACCAATACTCCGCCGCCTCTCTCGCAATCAGTTAGAATGGAGCAACGGTTCTTGCGGTAAACTTCGTACTGGTCCTTATTGAACATTTCCTCGTTGTGATGATTCTGTGTCAGCCAAGTCTCAGTGAATACAATAACATCGTATTGGGCAGATGAGGAGAAGAGCAAGACATCGCGAAGTTTAGTCCTTAGACCACCAGTATTTTGGTAATAAAGATTAAAAGCTGTAGGAGTTAAATCCTTAGTTCGGAGTTTTTTGAAAGGTTGTTTGGAGCGTTTTTTGATTGATTCTTCCTGAAGCTAGGTCTATTCACGAATTCTTTTACCAGAATGTCTTTAGGCCAAAAGCTCGGGTTGACCAGCAATTTTCCAGTTGGTAGAGGGGATAGAAGTTTAAAAGAAGATGTTAAGCGACCAGTAAGGTTATCCGGTGTCAAGCTATGGCATTTTATGTTGCTAGTATTGATACCTTTCGCAGCAATGTAGTTCACAATATCACTGCTTTTGGTACCATATGCTAGCCGTGATAAAAACACTGCAAAGTGGGGTGGAACTATTTTAAGGGTACAGTCCGTACTAGGAACATTATCCAATCTCTGGTGAATATTTGCAGCCATTTCACTAGTAAGTGGTTTGTCAATCTGAGTTGAGGCAGTACTACACGAGGCCACTATATTATCGGAGACACCGTTGAGTACAACACTTCCTGATGGCGATTTAACTTGCGAATTGGATCGAAGAGCTCTTTTCGCTTTGGGAAGTTGGGGCTGATGAATTTGTGGAGGATCTTGTAGAACATCCTGAAACGGGCGTTTAGATCCTTCCGGTAGATGTGATATGGTACCACTGTGAGGAATCTGATTATGCAGGTCTGGTTCGATCAGAGTTGGTGTTATCAAAGTAGGTGTAATCAAAGTAGGTGTTTCGACTGGTTCAAGCGAAGTTGGTGATGTTATGACTATATTTGGTGGCTGTTGTTGTAGCTGTTTTTGTTGTTGTTGAACATTTATAGTGTTGCATTGCTGAGGCTGTCGGAGCAGCTTTTCAATGTTTGTAAATCCTTCGAGCAATATATTTGTATTCGAAGAGTCGAAATCAAACACTTCTTGCAACTCGGAAAATAACACCGATAGACTATTAAACGTCTTTTTAATTTTGATCAATTTCCAGTGCAAAACGTCAGGTGAAATGCTTCGATGTTTTACGCAATAAAATTGTAGGCCCGGAATAGTAATAATTTTATCCGCGTCTTTTCCTTTTATGCCAATGCACTTTGCATGCACAGTTTCAAGGCAGATTGCACAGGAAACATTGACATCATTTGAATTTTTTTTGCATATAGAGCACTCCATAACGAGGAAATGAACCAAGAGTGTTGTGGTTGAAGTATTTGATGAGCAGGAACTAAAAACCTTACAAATGCGGTGATACGTAGATACAATGTTAAACGTATAGATGGCGGTTGGTACGTGAGACGGTATCAGAAGACCACTGTTTACAAGTTGTATAGACAGCAGTCCGAGGGTTGAAGCGAGATAGCATCAGTTTTTCCACTCAAAAAGTTGCGGTTTGCAGCATGTAAAGAGAAACCGTACAAAGTGTGTGTAAATATCACTCTGCTTCGATAGGCAGAACATCTACTAACAAATTGTACTCACAGGGACAGAAGAGTTAAAAAACATCAACTGTTGAAAGATGAAAAGAGATGGTAGACTATTCACCAAACCAAACAGTAACTTTGTGAGGAATTAAGATGATTTAAATTATTTTCCACAAAAAAAAATAGAACTGAATTGGACAGCACAGCTCGCGATATTTAATTAATCGAAACAAAGTTATCCAATAACAGAAATGCTATATGAGACGATAAAAGGCCGAGGTATTAATTGATTAAAAACAATTAACTAACAAGAGCGAATTCAAAACACGTCTTGCTTGCGTTCTAACCTTTATGGAAAGATATATTTTTTAATTTTTTCGACTAAATTGTCAAAGTGAATACCTACTTGTATGGGCACGCTAAAGTGAACTGAAGAAGCTAGGTTTTACACAGACACTAGACTACTGAATCAGTTGACGATATCAAAACAAAATGTAAACAAAAACTCTCGAAAAAGAATACTTTGGATTGGATTGCGTTATGAAAACTTTTTAAATTAATGAACATAATTATCTCCTGCGCTGTATTAAGATTATAATACAGTAAAACCCGGATAAGTACCTCTCTCTTAAGTGACTAAGCCGCATAAGTACCTTTTTTTGAGAACAAAAATTCTGAGCGCTTAAGGCGGATTTTTGTTATAACTGCCTAACCCGCATAAGTGCCTATCAAAACGGGAATTTAAGGTGAGGAACTTATAAAGATTTGGCTTTTAAATTAAATTTCTTAATGAATACAACAGTTCAATTTAACATCCACATTTAGCGAGAGAAGTTTCACATCTGGCGTGTGGTCAAAAGCACGCCCTCTGTTTTTTTTTAAATTATTGCAGGAATGCCATCAGCCCCCGGCTTAGGATTTGGTCTAAGGCTACAGACAGCAGACTCAATATCCTGAATCTCTAGTGCTAGATGGCCAAAATAAATTTTAGGAACTGAAATTAGGTATAAAAGATTTAGTAAAAACAGATTTAAAAACTGTGCAAATAGTTCAACATTGCTTTTATAAAACATCTCTGTAGGCAAACATTTTGAGCCCCTTTTGTGATTTATAAAAAACCAAAACGACTTCGAATCCCGATTCAAATTGTTTTCAACATTGATAGTGAAAATGTTATGCAAAAATGTAAAATCCTTCCGTAGTTTGTTAAAAATCGCTTTATCCGTACTGTTTCCCGATTTTTTAAATTGCTTGTAAGCTTTGTTTTTTAGGTTTCTTAAGCCACTATTATGGAAGACAACTACAACCAAAACAAGGTTGTCTTTCTCCAATTGGGATTATCGATTACAACTAGTTGTCTGTCAAAGGACAACCATCATCCTATGAGTAGACAACTAATAAAATGGTTGTCTTTTCAGTTGTGTGTACGTATTATAGAAGACAACTGAGTTGTGTTGGAGTTGTCCTGAATGTCAAAATCAGACAACTGCTTTTTATCAGTTGTGTTGGATGGTTTTGGATTTGTTGAACGAAAAGGATCAGCTTTTTTAATGAAAAATGGACAAAAAAATATCAGTAGGGATTAGAATAAAAAATGGATACTAGAATGTGTGTTTTTAAAAGTTAAAAAATCACGAAACCAGCGCAATTTGATCGGCTGAATTTTATAGGAACAACCTGATCTGGCCGGGGTAAAGGACAGTTTGGTTCAACAAAAAAAAACTATTGACAAAGAATGCCAAAAATTTGCTTTAGAGCTCAATAGTATCGGATCGGGCCACCTTCAAGGATTGGAAAAGAATAAGAAAGGGTTCGTTTATAATGCGAAATAAGAATTTTTCTACACAAAAACATTTTTTGCAGGGTTGGTTACATTACGAGACCAACCTAAAGAAAAAACTGGCCAGCTCTTCGAAGATGAGAATTCAAGCAACGAAGAGAATGTGCAACCGGAAGATCCAGCTGTATCTTTCACATCCGCACAATCTGTAAGAGCACCTAACAGGAGGATACGGGTGAAAACTATTGAAGAAGAGAGAATTGCCTACCTCAAAACGCAAACTGGGAACCAAGCGAATATGCTAAAAACAATTAGGGAAATCAAAAAGTGAATTACAGAAACTGTGTTCTAAACATCCAAGTCACCAAAAAATAAATCAAAACTACTTTCCAATGTTTTAAAGCTTTTTCGTTTTAATTGCAAATACCTACCCACTTTACTTGGTTCGATTTCAATTTCCACAAATAAATTCACAAAATTGACATTTCGATTTTCAATATGCCCCTAAAAGATAGCAATTTATTTCCTAAAGACAACTGAAAAGAGTTGTCTTGCATAATACGAAAAATTTGTTTGGTTGTCTCAAAGTTGAGTTGTCATGAAGACAACACAACTAAGTTGAGTTGTCATCCATAATAGGGGCTTTAAGTGCAAGAGTTTTCTGTTATACCAAGGAGGGTTTGATCTACATTTTCTCACAGAGCATGGAACAAACATGGAAAAGCCGGCCCTAAGTAGAGAAATCAAGTTGTTATACATATCAAGTAGACATAGACTTTCAAATCTCGAATCCCAGTTGAAAGAGTTAAGATACTCATTAAGACCCACAAAGTTACATTTAGAAAAATTAAGAGAACTTACCGAACTCGGTTTAACTTTTACATATAAATATGTATTAAACAATAACCTCGTGTCACGATCACGACAACAAAGCAACTGATTTTAGACCGGTAAAAATCCGGTGAGTGTGCTAGCACCCTGCCGTTCAAAATCGGTGTGTGTGCAATAAGCCTAACGTGTCTTTCACTGCTCTATCGCTTTTTTAACAAACAGTGCCGCTTAAGCAATTAAACCGCAGTTCTCGCTATGCTACGAACGGCCACCAGTTTCATCTTATGCTTTTTTTCTGGCTATAAGTGTAGGATTTGTTTTCAGTAACTTTTTCGCAGTCAATCCAGACCCCTTTCATTAATCGTTCGCTGCACGTTGTTTATTTCGTCAAAAACGTATGCGAGTCGTTCAATTCAATTTCAATTTGTTAACAACAGTATTGCTACATTTTAAGACTACAAGCATCTTTTAAAGTTTTCAAGCCTTTAGCGATATAAACCCAATTAACCTATCTACACAATTCTCTTGCAGACCTACACTTTAATTTGAAGAAGCACCCGGAAGGAACGATCATCTCAAGGAGCGCAACGGACACACTTATGAGTTTTGCATTTAATTTTAAATTTGAATATGAAATTATTACAGATAAGAATAAAAAAAAAATAAAAACAAATCCCTTCCGACGGGTTTCACCTTGCCGTGGTGGAAGGGCTTAAGTACACCCATTTGGAAATACCAGATGACTTCGAGACGACAACACAATTCTTCGAAGAAATGGGTGGAAAACTAAGCAAACCCAAAAAACAAATGAAACCATGAAAATGCACACAGGAAATTATAAAAATCGAGTGGGGATATACACTCAAATGTCGGCAGAGGCCACGGCTGCCGGCACGGGCTTTGCTCCACGCGGAGAGAAGTCGCCAGTGGCAAGAAGATATAATGAAAATCGATTACAGAATCAAGGAAACGTCGTTGATACATCGTTTCCAAGCTGGTCACGCAATTTAGGTGACTCAGGTGGTGAAGGAAGAACCAGAGGAAGAGGTGGCGGACGTGGGCGTGGTGGCGGACGAGGTGGTGGTGGCCGAGGTGGTGGTTTCAAAACTCATTTCGTTACAGGAGATCAACGTTCGAATCAGTATCGAAAATCGCGGTACGAAACCATGAGAACAGAACTGTCCAAGTTGAATTATTCCAATGTCGAAATAGGCGCGATGAAGACCGCTCTCGAAAATGAACGAAAGAATCGCCACAATGATAACAAAATGGCCCGCTACTGCGAACAAAAGAGTATGGACGTGGATGACGCGCGCAAGCAGATGTTAGAGCGAAAGGATCGCGAACTAGCCAAGTACAAAGCGGAAAAAGCTGAACGAGAAGCTCAACGGGCAAAAGATGGTGGCGTGTGGTATGAGAATAAGCACAGCTGGAGGCGGCCCACTGATCAGCGTGATCATGTTCAAGGAGGACACGAACGCGAACGCAACGTCCACCAATATGAAGACAGGCAAAGTGATCCCACTGCGATTCGGGAAGGTGCCACGGAGGCAATGACTTCATTCGATGATAGAACGAATATTGATGATTTTGATGAGCGTGCATCATATCGGAGTGGACGATCGCCTGGCAGGCAATCAGCTAATCGGTTCTCACCTGATCGGAGATCCCCCAACAGGAGATTCACTGTTGATCGTTGCTCTCCTGAGCGAAGATCACCACCCAGGGAGTTCGTCGGCAACTGGTGCTCGCCCGACCGAAGACAGTTCGCTGATAATCGGGACTCACCTGACCGAAGATCACTCAACAGACAGTTCGCTGATAATCGCGACTCACCCGATCGAAGATCACTCAACAGACAGTTCGCTGATAATCGCGACTCACCCGACCGAAGATCACTCAACAGACCGTCTTCATCAGTCGGCAGTCAAAGGCAGCATTCACCATCACCATCATCACCGCCGCCACCACCGCCTCCTTTTATAAAAGATGACGGTATTCAAGAAGTCCATGAAAAACTAGGCCTTTCGAGAAACTACGAAATAATACCCGTAAAAAATCCGAGAGATAATTTGTTTTCCGGTTACAAGCTTATTCCATCGTTACACACATTTTCAAAGAATCACATAAATCGTAAATTCAAATACCCGCTCTATATATATAACAAAAATAATCCATATGGTGCAATCAATAAACAATATCACACTCCGTTGCTGGACGCTGTGGAAGACATTATACAAAATGAACTAAGCAAGGACAACGTTAAGATGAATATTTGTCAATCAAGGTTTGCGCGAGGTGTATTCGTAATACACTGTCAAAATGAAGTAACAGCCAGATTTTTGGAGGACCAGTTACCAATCTTTAGTAGATTATGTCCCACAAATGAGCTGCATGCGAGCCAACAGAAATTGACGTCCGGTTTTAGAAGACTTGAGGTAATGATCAAAAATTTCAACATGCCCATAGAGGACTTCTTCAAGATCATCAAGAAGCAAAATGATTTTTCGACAGAGCATTGGAAACTTTTTCATCGGTCAGATAAGCAACAAATGACAAAATTGGCATTTGGCATTGATGGCGCTTCCGCCGAACTATTACGACAGCAAGACCAACAAATGTATTTCTGCATGGGTACTCTAGAATGCATTGTCAAGGGTTAGTTACGTGAATATGCATTCTTATAGTGTTAAATAATGTCTACTTATACTTCTTTAGAACAGTACTAGTAATTGATTTCAAATAAACCTTGAATTGTAATAAGACTTGGTGGTCGTTTGTGTTTCTTTCTGTACGGACATGGTATGGTACCTGCGGTAAGTAGATTACCAGAAGTTGCAACTTTCCGAGACGAATACTGCCATCTAGAACCCTGATACTGTTCAGAGTGACACCTCTGGAGTTGATTTGACTACGTGTGACACTGATCTTCTGGTTGTAAATTGCTACCGCACTAAGAAGTAGAAGCTCCTTGCCATCCAGAAGACGTATACCATCTCGCAATTAGGTCGCTCTCTACTCTGGGGCCTTAGCACGTAACTTGATACAATCGAGTTCAGTCGATACAATCGAGCTCTGGCAGCACCTAATTTGTTTCAATCGAGGATAATCGGTTAAAGACAATCGATTGAAACAAATTAGGTGCTGCCAGAGCTCGATTGTATCGACTGAACTCGATTGTATCAAGTTACGTGCTGACACCCCTGGTTAAATCGGAGCGACGGCTTCCTTACAATTTCGCAACAATTAGTGCTTGATACTGGCAAACAAAGGCCGCAAAGTGGACAATGATAACGAAACTTACATTTGTAATGTAGCGTGCTGTACTACTGAGCAAATATCCTCTTAGATCATTTTAAAAGGCTATTAAACCCATCTGATAATCTCATTCACTTTCAATATGCCACACCAGCACACCGGGATGATATATTGGACAGACCGATATCTCTGCATGAATTTATGCAGGTTATACGCACCTTGAAGGATGGTAAAGCTGCAGGTTCGAACGGTATACCTTCCGAATTTTATAAGCATGGTAAGAATGATCTGCACCTTAGGCTCCTTGTTTAACATCATCTTAGAGACAGGAGAGACATCGCAACGATTTAAGGAATCGCTAATTTTTCCATCCATGAAAAAGGCTCGTTTAAAATAGTATCGTTGAATACTTTTGCATTCTTCTTGGATTTCAAGGCAGCCTTTGACACGGTTGACCGCCACTTCCTGTTTTACAAACTGTACAACTTGGGGATGTCATTAAAATATGGACGTGTTGTACAGAACCTCTATAGTGATGCTAAAGAAACGGTTTGGAACGGGGACGTATTATCGGAATGGTTTGTATGGGCTACTCTTTAAGTCTAAGCCTTTCCGCACTCTTCATAGAGGACATAAATGACTTCTTGCCGGGAGGAATAAGGTATGCCGTAGTGCTGATCAAGGCTCTCCTATTCGCAGATGACATATTGCTATTGGCATACACTCCAAAAGCCTTACAGCTTATGATCAACCGCCTTAGTAGTTACTGTAGGTTATGGAATTTGATCTTGAATTTAGATAAATCAAAGGTGATGATATTCAAAAAGAGGGCGGTGGAACGAGTGCAAATGAGAAATGACATTATAGAGGCGAATCAATTGAAGTTGTGAAGAAATATAAATACCTGGGTGTACTTGTTACCAACAATTTAAGTATGAATGCTGATCTAGAGGAAAATCTGGTAAAATCGAAAATAGCTATCAATATGGCATGGAGGAGATGCTTTAATAATGTACTGCCCATAGTGCTAAATAAAAAGTTTTTCAGGCGATGTCGCTGTCCATTCTCTTCTATGCAGCACAAGTATGGGAATGTAAAAAATGCGAAACCGTCGAGAAACTTCTAGGATTTTACCTCAAAAGAATATTTCATCTCCCGCCTAAAACGCCAAATTACACGCCTATGTTGGAAACAGGTTTACCACCACTTTTAACGAAGACGCTGAAACTCCAAGCGGATTATATAGTAAAGGTGCTGAGCATGCCGGATTACCGACTCCCAAAAAAAGCAGCCTTACGGGCTATACAAAGTAGATCTAAATGGTACAAAGAGTGGTTGGCATTAGCTCGAAGCTGTAATGTAGATATTAATCACGATAATGTAAGATGTTTGAAGAACTAGATTTACAAAATCATTCAAGATACTGATGAACAAGCTATGTCACAGACGAATCTGTGGGATCGTTACACAGAACTATCTACAGCCGCTTAAACCACAATTTGTTGCAGAAAAATTATTTTAGAGATAAATGCAGTTTTGAAGAAATAGCGATGATCTTGAGGCTGCGGGGCGAACTTCTAAAACTTAATTATATACCTCAAAGAGAAGATCTACTACAACTATGCAGCTTGTGTAAATTAGCAAAAAGGGAGGATACACATCATTTCATTGGAAGGTGCCCAATATTGAAAGAAACGAGAAGGAATATCTTGGGAAGCGATATCCTGTCGGAGAATCATGTCATAACACTCGTCAACGATGTAAATGTTCCTAGTTTATTCAAATACTAGCTGACCCGTGCTGGCCTTGCTTCACCCGCCGTTTTTTCTTTTGGACCTTTCTAAAAGCAAAATAAAGCAAAAACAAAGACAAAAAAACATAATTTTAATTCCTACTTAAGTCTACACAAAAAAGATTTACGCAAAGTTCTGTTATTCGTTCCCTCTTATCAACCTCAAATGTCGACGAAAAGGAAGCAACTGAATGAAACAACATGACACACGAACCCCACCCCAGCTCATTTCCAAACTTTTCCTAATGAACAGCACCTGAAAACGTGTTCAACCTGAATGTATGCGCTGAAAAAAGACGACTGCCAATTGAAGTGCAAAACATATGATCACGTTAGAGCGCGCACATAATAATCACACACATACTACTGCAACGATACTCACTGCTGCATGACTACTGACAGTGGTATCCACTGAAAGAAAATTGCGTTCGATGTTTTGAATAATTGTTTTGTACATTGCTATCTTCAGGACAACGCAGGAGGATGTTTTATAACTTAAATGATTCAGGAGAAAATTTACAAAACTCACCTATTTTCTTATTTTTCAATCCGATAAGCCATTATTGAGCTAGGTCTATATAAACAGAATTTTCCTTACATATATCCTTTTTTTTGACTATTTTGTAAAAACCAAGTTTTATTCCAAGTTAAAAACTATCCTTAAGCCCGACCCAGAACATAAGCAATCACTTTGCCAAGTTTCAGCAAAATCCGTCCAGTAGTTTCTGCGTGATGCGCGGTCAGGCATTTTTCATTCTACAGTTTTATTATAAGTAGAGAAGAGAAGAAGAAGAGAAGTGATTGTAAAATCGCACTACAATATCGGGCAATAATATTATCAAGCAACTTTTGATAAATATTAATTCATTTTATTTTGGTACAAGATACTTTTCATTTGCATACATTATATAAATATATTGCCAATCATGCAGACGGCAATGCCAGCAAACTAATTTATATTGTAAACTTTATTTTGTAATGAATTTTTGAGTGTGCAAATAAATTGAGTCTACTACTGAGCAAGGCGTCTCAGTTTCAACTCACAAAAGAACGCATCGCACTTTGAAGCATGCATTTATTTGGTTCGTTATAGAATGGCAGGTCCGTTCCACTAAAAACAAACGAGTGGTGGTTATAAGAAGCAGGGTCCGCTACAAATTTTTTGACAAAATGTTTATCTCGTGAAAAATAAACACCAGGGCGTATACTTACTATTTTATTTTATTGTAGCTTATGAATCTATTGGGGTTTGATTGCTTAAGGCGGTGCAAGCCAACTCTTCTTTTAGAATAACAGTACGTAGGTCGCAAGTCGCTTAATGGTACATTTACAACGCCACGCAAATATACGGGAAGATTAAAGGAATGATAAGTAGGACGGTCTCATTCATACTGCGGAAAAACAGATTTCCCTGCTTCGCATGAAGTCACATGGAGATGTTAAACTGACAGTCTTTGTATGATACAGCTCCTTCAAAATTTTGGAGACTGCGCGTCTTAAAGTAGACGAAGACTCTTATTAATAACCATTACTTCGGATAGTGTGCTGTGGTCCTGTTCAGATGTTTTGTCTCGAGATTTCCATGGAATTTTTTTCAAGACGTCATTCGCAAGAGCTCGATTTTCAATAACACGCTTATTTTACTGTCTGCGGTCGAAAACAATAATTAAAACACCTTTGAGCACACAGCGGATCTTTCGTTCACAACAACAATTAAACAAAAACCTGGCAAATTCTCTAGCAGAGTGATTATTATCGAAATGGAGCAAATACCAAGCTGAGTACTAATCATAAATCGCGTGCAATAATAATCTGTTTGAACAGTTTGTCGTGTGAAATACCAATAACGTGTGACAAGCACCAAAACAAGCAAAAATATGGTCTTAACAAAACAAAGGTGAACAAAAAAAAAATAAAAATGCTTAGTAACAACCCGAAGCCATCCACCGTCAGATGTATCCGCAGGGCTTAACATGGTTCACTCAATTCGTTGCATACGGCCTCTTGCAATCATTACCCGGACCGATTGATTGCAGGCCAATAGTCGGCGGAAAGGTTGTCCAGAAGACGGGTTAGTCCAGTCCAGTATAAGCATCAGAGAGAGAGGTCTCACATTAAATTTAATAACACAAAAGAAATTTCTAGATACTCGTACATAGTTTCGCTGCAAGATCGCATCCGTCTTCATAATGGCAGTGTGCTCTTTAAGCACTTTTGTGGAGGCAGTCTGATAAGTAGCTCATGGATCCTTACTGCTGGACATTGTGTGTATCATAAGTGAGTGGCGGGACTGTATTTTACATGCAACATCAGTATAAATTGTTTCTTCAGAAAGGCGAGTGCAATAGTTGCTGCGATCGGATATGAGGATTTAAAAGTGGCCGGAGTAGATCATCGGGAAATTGATGAAATTAAGTTGACAAACTTTATACCGTAAGTTGCCTATGTGTCCGTGAAAGAAGGTCCCTCTGACTTTGTGCACTTTTTTGCAGATCAACGCTAAAAAATGACATTGCATTGGTGCGTTTAAAATGTCCGCTGTTTTTGGGGGAAGGCATGTTGCTGGGACGGGTTCCAGAGCAAGGAATGAAAACGAACACTGAATGTAAAACTAATTTAATGTTGCCCGCAATTTGATGTGAGCTCAACTTCTTTTTCTATTCAAAGTACCATGCAAGATAGTTGGCTATGGAGCCGATAAATATGGAGGTAAAATTCAGGACAAACTTCACGAAGGTGAGGTGTACATAATTTCGCGACAGAACTGCACATCGATTCTGGGTAGAATAATGGCTCCGCAAGAAGGTGATCTTTCAGTATGTGGACTGGGTGATCTACAGGATAGTTGCCAGGTATGAATTATGTAAATATGTAGTCTCTATTGAAGGGCTTGTCGGATATGTTATCACTTGATGGAACTCTTTAAAGCCGTTACATTCGGTATAGACAAATGAAATACGTCAAATTTCGAAAATATGAATCCTCAGAGAAAAACACACGCAGCAGCTGCAATCCATCTGTAGAGAAAATGTAATATATTTGATAAAGCTTAAGCTAATGCTGTCATTTTGGGTTACAACAAATTTTGAACTTCGGGCGGACGAATTACTAAACCTGAAACCGCACAAAGCTTCATAATCGGCCCTAGCGAGTTATCCGTCGGAACGGAAAATTCTCCGATTTTATACGATTCGGAGTTTTTTGCTTCGAGGTATTCTTCGGAACATCTATTCGAAATATTTCTCCGACATTTTGTATCGCATATCAGCAAATTACGTTGAAGTGCGATGAAGTGCATTTTTTTCTTGAATTTTTGACAGCTAGGTTTCGATATCCTCCGATAGAAATTGGTTGCGGAATTTGTTTACGATTTGGATTTTAGTCTCCGACAGAGTATGCGTTGCGGAGAATTTTCCGTTCCGACGGATACCTCGCTAGGGCCGAATCCCAAAAGGTTTTTTTTTTATTTTCCCAATGACTTTAACGGAGCACACAAACAAACTTGATAAAAGGAAAACAAATACAAGCAATGTTCTGTAATTATTTCCATTTTAAAATAGGGGCGCTTTGGTCACAACTAGTACATTCTTAGCACGATTAGATTATTGTAACAGAATTTTTGAAATGCCAATTAGAAACTAACTGCATCAGGCTAGTACGCTGTTCGAGTGAAATCCAGTTTTTCATAAAATTTGTTCACTGCGAAACGTCAAATGAACTTTTCACATGAAAATTTCACCAGGCGGTACGCTGTTGAAGTGCTATTTCACTTGGCTTTTATTGTCCGTCACATTAAATTTTTTAAATTTCGGCGTGAAAATTTCACTTTCAATTTCACAGCACTTTTTGGAGAGGAGTGAAAATTTCATTTCACTCGAACAGCGTACCAGCCTTTATATGATTGCTAAAAAACGTCGGTAACGTCACTTTTCCTATGCCAGCCACATTATGCGAACTGTCAACTTACTCAGTCATGAATTTCTTGACTAGATTCGTTGGCTACCCCGTCATAAACGTCAACTGAAAAAGCTGCTCCGAGGCAGGCCTGTCAGAACTGAGACATATCAAGTCAGCCAGCTGTCAGACTAACAAAACTACGTTGTGGATTTGAAATCCACCCCAAATAGTAGGGACGTAACTTCGTTGACGTATGTCAAAATTTGTACCTACTCCTTTTCTGGGTATCTGGGTAAGTCTTTTTGTCTTTTTTTTTGAGAGAGAGATATTGGGTGTGCAATGCAAATGTCCATTCAAAAATTAATGTTGTGCACGTACATTTCATATGATTGCAAAAAAAATAGATTGTGTTTCTAGCTTTAAAGCTTAGACGACTTCTTATAATCTTTTGTGATCCCATCTTGCTTGTTTACTTCCGCCTGACATTTTGACCCTTATTGCGAAGATCAACTATCAACCGATTGAAGGTTGACAGAATTTATCAATTGAATTAAAAATCGTTATTGTGAAAATGAATTGATAAAGTATTTTGCTACTGTGAATGCCTCTCTTCTCTTCATTTTTTTTAATTTTGTTTTTATTTTTATTGATTTTATAGATTTCTGACGTTTTCCTTTGTACCTTCCTCAAAAAAAAATGAACATCTGTCAATCAGACGCATATTCCCATTCATATTCATACAAAATATTTTGAAGGCATTCACAATAGCACAATACTTTATCAATTCATTTTCACTATTGTTGAAATGGCAAGAATGCGAAGAAGTTTGAGGGATGCATTCACTCCTATCGAAGGATTAATTTTTTTTATCTTTTCCAAGAAATTGAGAACGAATTGAAGCCTTGCAAACACATTCTAGTTGTGCCAAACATTTTTAAACTAACAGCAGTCCTAAGATTCTGTGCACATGGGAACTACTAGTTGAGTTTGGGTAATGATTGGTTGCTTACTTCTTTTAGAGACCCTTGGAAATAAAGAAATTAAAAATTGTATTACTTATTTAACTCGAAACTGACAGCACGAACTCATCAACTGCAAATTTACGATTGAAAGAAAAATTTACAGCTGACAATACAATCGATGAAAATTGTTGATCGCAATATCGATGTTTTTCATTCACAATAGATTATTAAAGAAAATATCACAACGGATCAACAATATTGATATTTGACAGTCACAATACCAATTAATAAAATATATTGATAAATGTCAATTATTAATTGACAGTTGATCTTCGCAATAAGGGTGAACATTACGTGTTTCGATCTACTTTCCAGCCAAATTTCCCCGTCCCTGTAAAAATCCATTGACAAAAATTTTGTATATTTAACAGGGTGATTCCGGTGGGCCATTAATCTGTTCGGTTGACGAAACCAATTACATATTTGGAATCGTATCGCACGGTCTTACATGTGGACAACCCGGCGTACCGAGTATTTACACAGAAACAATTCCCTACAACAAATGGATAAATGGTGTAATAAATAAAATCTAAATAACATTTAATTTTCATACAAAAAATGTATATATTTATTTTGTTCTTTATAATTTATGAATTTTCTTCTTGTTTGTACATGTTTCATAATAGTATTGGTATATCTATCTTATATTTATATGTTAAATAATTAATCACTTTCTCCTTTGGAATCCTTATCGCTTGAATCTTTGTTGTGGTCTAGATTGCCACCACTTGTTTCGGGCAGGGTAAGAGTCAGGAGGCCCGCTAATAATATAGAACAACCGCAAATCGTTGTGGGAATGTACCAGCCAAGGAGACCCTAAATTTTGTCACAATTTACATTAAATCTTTGACAGTTTTCAAAATGATCTATTGTTTACCAAATAATCAACAACATATGGAGCTGAAATGGATCCCACGTGGGCCAGTGTTGAGCAGGTACCCAGTGCAGAGTTACGAATAGCTGTTGGGAACAACTCCGCTGTGTACAGTGTGACAATTGAGTAGACTGCGGTGATGCACATGCGTCCCATCATAGCCAGTGTCACCACCCAGCTAATGTTTCCTGCAATATTTATTTTATGTTAAAGCTCAGAAAAGGACTAAGAATTGAAGACTTACCCTGAGGAATTAGTAGAACGGCCAATAGAGCTGATCCAGCCACAAAGTACAGCAGCATAGAAGTGTTGCGTCGCCCTGTGATCTTTAGCAATATCACCGGGATAGCGAAGCATGGAATGTCAACGAGGCCAGTGATGCCCACATAGAGATATCGGTTAACGGACAAATTTTGTGCATTCAAGGCTGCAAAGAAAGTTTCATATCGTTAGTATCTATGCAGATGAACTTTCGCTTTGTTTTGTGATTATGATTATGGTATTTGTTTTTCGTTATTGTATTTGTGGTTGAATTTATACTGACAACTTTAAATAAATAGCAGTAGTGAGTGCACATAGATTATGGGGAATCACAATTAATGTGATTTATCAGTTTATAGCGCGCTTAATAACCTTGCAGTTGCAATGTCAAGGCATAGAACGGCATTGTGCAATCAACCATGTGTTATGAAAATAATGTACATAGAGATGCTTGAGGCTGTGATCCTATAATACTAATCTAAATCTTCTGTAAGCTGAATATCAGTCTAGACTAGAGGGCTTTATGTGTTAAAACTTTTATAGTTGGAAATTCTACAGCAGGATTATGCAATCTTCGATGTTCAGCCGAATCTTGTAAAATTATTCTACTCAAATCATTATAAAACTATCATTAGGTTTGTTTGACGTGGCTATCACAGTTCTCACTAGTGCGCACTGAGAACTGTCAGCTAATTTTCACGCCTGTCAAAAAACCGTTATAACCCTTAAAATTCGGCTACTATATCGAACTGTTCTCTTATTTTTTGGCAAGTTTCGGCATAATGTCAAATATCAAGGAGTGGGAATATATTCCCTCAGAAAAAGAGAATGTAACCAAAAAGTGAAGGAATGAAAGTTTTTCATGACGTTTGTTAAAAACATAAGCGAGAAAGAAAAATAAATTTCAAAAATTAACGTCAGTGGGTTTAAAAAATTACCAATTTGCAAACGTTGGAAAACACGCGGCCTATTATTTGTTTTGCCGATTTATCAATTTTTAACTACAAATTTCAGCACTCAATAAACCAAACCTAAATAACCAGCAAATTCAAATTGACTTTTAAGAGATTTGACTGCTAAAGTCAGTTACAACAAACTAGCCCAAAGAAATTGTTTGGGCTACTATTTGCAGGTTTTTTTTATGGAGGGGAAATGTTTTGCTCTCTCTTTGTGGGCTCTCCCTTTGTGGCTCTCTTCTTCCAACTTTTGCGTAAAGGAACGAAGTTTAAGAACAGACCTAAAATATGCTGCCCTGAAGTGTGACAGAAAGCGAATTACAGCAAAACTCAGCACTGAATTTTTGCAACGTCACAACTAGGGTGACCTAGAAGTCATATAAAACACAGGTGCGAGTTCAGTGCTATATCGAACACATGAGGGTTAACCCAGTGCGTACTAGTGCTCACGTCCAACAAACCTATTAACCTAAACTTTGTTTTGAATGCGGATCAGTACGAGGATCAGTACCTCAATTGATCAGAAAGCTTTCAAAACATAGTACAGTGGGAAGTGGAAAGAGAATTAATTCAACTTCACTCAATTACAAACCTGGAAATGTAATTGCAATTTGGAAAATCATGAGCTATATGGCTGCCTTAAAAAAATGGAAATTTGACAGGTCATGTCAGAACAGATTGACTGACCAGTCTGAGTAAAAAATCTGAGTAGAACTAACCACATAATTGCACAATGCACATGAGGAAAGGTTCTGGTACAGAAAAAGAAAGTAGATTGTTGAAAGAAATATGACAGACTCAAGTCATACGTCAATTACTTTTCATATGGCTATTTTTTTTAGGCAAATGACAGCTTGTGCTCAGATGTGTTTCATAAATAAATAAGAGCGTGTGGAGAATGCTTGGTTAAGACAAGCTCTACTCTGAACGAGAAAATGCAAACGACAAAAGTTATAAAATACATAAATGACAGAAACTGGACAAGTAGTTTACACCGGATTTCTACCAATGGAAACTCTAATATTTTTAATTCAGTCAGATCTTGAATGGGACAACAAAGTGTCAAACAGCAACTGCAAGCAAATTCTCTTCTTGGTATTATACCTAACTTAAATGTATTGGGACATATGTTTACAATATCAGATGGTGGTGTTTATAAATTTCAAGTGGTACTTAGAATGTCTAGATATAATGACACCCAAGAAAATTGTTTTGGATAAATGACAACCCATGCTAAACTAAAGTGGTACTTCTATAGTGCGCCTAGCCACTTGAAATTTTATAACCAACTCTTGAGATAACGAAATAATTTCACCTGCTAATCCCTCTCTTCGGAGAAAAAGAAAAAGCCGGTGGCGTAGCAACTGAGCGGACTGACATGAACGTGAGGGCCCTCCAATGTGCAATAAGGCGCCCAAAATTGACAAAAAACGTTCATCAACATTGAACAGCGTACTTGCTTGGTGAAATTTTCATGTGGAAAGTTCATTTTGACATTTCGCAGTGAAAAATTTGTATGAAAAATTGGATTTCACTCGAACAGCGTACCAGCCTTAAATTCCAAAAGCGCTATTTACAAATAAAGTACAACTTCCGCAGGAATTTATTATCAAAAACTATTTCTTTTAAGCGTTAATGAAAATGAAAGTTGTATTCAAGCAGGACACATCGATTTTGGGTAAAAAAAGGAAGTTCTTCTTTGTTTAATGGTAGGTACATTAACACTCACGCATTTCTAACACGGAATACTGAAGGATTGCCCAGAGCAAAATATACATCCAACTGAGAGGGACTGCACTATTTATATCTAGGAGGCAAATAAATATACGTGACAGAAATTTAAGACAGCCATCTTGTTTACGCGGCATAAATTATGGCAAAATTCTGCATGCTGATATTTTTGCAGCACTTAGGGTCCGTTTATAGCGATACGTAAAATGCAACCGAACAAATTTTCTTTTGCTTTTTTAGACCACTTAAAGTTAATTCTTGAACTCAATCTTGGTCTTAACATGTTGCAAGTGGTTGAAAAAAGCAAAAGAACATTTTTACGGTTTGGTTTTTCGTGTCGCTATAACTGCACGCTTACCTGGGGAATTTCGCTTTCCTACAAAACAAGATGACATCCGGAAGTGATGAATGTTTAATCATTATTTATTTCGTACGATTGAATGATGAATCATTGGTTAAATTTACTGAAATTAACTACTACCTACTCTCAATTTGACATGTTTTAAATCAGAAACGTTTTCAAGTGATTGAAGCAATGCTGTTTGCCGGAAATGGTGCATATTTCCTTTTTGAATATGAAACTTTATGCGTCTGGTTTGTAATCTCATTTTATTTCCTTTCTTAGCATTGCTTTCGTGATGTTGTAAATGTGTCATTAGGTCATACAGAACGACATTGACAATCGAAATGTTATCGACATAGGCATAGATATGTATAGCTTTTTTTACTACTGAAAATATGTTATTTTTTTACAAATCCAAACCGTAAGATCGGGGGCCCCTTTTTCAAGTTCTACCTCGGGGCCCTCTTTTGGTAGCTACGCCACTGTATACAATCGAAGCAATTGAAACTAGAGTGACACTTCAAGTGGGGTTAGGCTGTAAGTGCAGTATAGATGCAAATGCTAAAATGTATTAAATATTTTTATAGTGAACTTCATGGTGAAAATCGAAATCGCCGAGGCGAAGTGTTTTTGCTTTAGCAACTAACTGCGTTACATTTTTGTCACTCTAACAGGTAGTGTTAAATTTTATAAAAATCTTTTCTATTCGAATTGTTTTGATGTAACTACTAGCACAAGGAACTCTCCAACTTACCAGTAACATAATACGACAGTGATGTAACGCAAAACATAAAGTAACACGTAAATGCTAGTCGCCTGATATTGGCAGGACCATACAGCGAAATAAATTGCTTAAGAGGACCCTCCTTCAGTTTACACCAAAATGAGCTTGGTGTTTGTTCATCCTATAAATAGAGACATATAAATTTAACAAACTTGGTGAAATGTGATAAGAACTTACCGTGGTCTTATTGGTAACCACTTCTGGAATATTTTCAATTTGATAGTCGCAATCCTTTTTAAAGACAATCTTGTATGCCTCAGTGGATCGATTTTGACTCAAAAGCCAGCGTGGAGATTCGAACATTAGACTAAGCGGAGAAAATTAATTTTATATATACCGTCCTCCGCACATAATGTTTGAAAACTTACTAGCAATTTAGAATAAGTAGAAGACTTGGAACGGTTAGAACCAGTTGTAGGTATCGCCAAGGTTGTATCAAGTATGCGGTGATCGCCAGGATCACCATACCAATCGGATATGATGCTGAGAATGCAATGCTCATCCAGGATCGATGATAGACACTTATGTTCTCTGAAACTGTAAGTAAAAAATTCTATTTTAAAAACCCGATTTCGTGTACAGAGGCATATTTTAACTAACGCAAGGAGAAAGCAGGATAGAATAGTCCCGACGAAGCTACACCTAGACCAAACCGTCCGCCTAAGAAAAGCCAATACCAAGGTGTCAGCGCCGTTGTCAGACTTGACACCATGTAGAGTACGGATCCAAAAATAAAGGAAGCCTTGCGTCCATATCTGTGAATATAAAAAGGCAGTTAGTCTGACCAGTGCATCGGAGAAGTTTGAAAAACATACGCATCGGCAAAGATTCCAAGGGTGAACGAACCGAAGAATTTGCCAATCGAAATCGCTACCTGAGCCGATGTTCGCTGCACGGATTGCTCACAGACAAGATCCCACTGGAAAAAGAAAAATAGGTTTTCATTGTGAGGATTAAATAGTGGGAATTATTTAACATACATCTGGGACAAATGAAGTCTGTGGCTCGTAGTACTCGAAGACACCCTTTTGCTTGCATGGTATCGGCATCGGCTTGCTGGCTGTACTGGTGTAGTTGACCGCCATCGTGTAGGACATCTGTCCTAAGTTCGCATAGTCCCAGTTCAAAATTGTACAGCCATTCGAACCCAAATCACCTTCTGTAATCGCCTTTATCTCATCGGGCGTCCAATTGGTACCTTTGAGGTCATTAACGCCACACCACATCTTTTCGGGTATATGGCCGATTAACACGTAAGATGATACGTGAAAGCCATTTAGTATGTTGGGTGTAACGCACAGGAAGAAGAGGGTCCTGAAAGTAAGTAAGTTTGATACAGAGATGAGATGACAAGTGGAAAGTTTTCTGTTGAATTATACTGGAATGGAGCAAGATTATGTACCTACTTAACCTATTTTCTTATTTCTAGTTTAGTCGCAGGGGTAGCCATAAATCTAGTTAGGAATTTTTGTCTGAGTAGGTAATTAATTCACATTTCACATTGGTGTAGGAAAAGTGAGGTTAACGAGCATTCTAGTTTTTGCTTTCAGGGGAAAATTAGTCCAGACAAATCTCGTCAACTAAATTGTTTAAGAAAATCACAGTTTTTTCCCAGAGAGAGCTCGCTACTCGTTATTTTATAATTCCCTATCATTTTCCGGACTTTTCTGATAAATTTAACGCGATTTAATTTTTGATTCCAATCCCATTAAATATGATCGCGTTTTCATAAAAAAAAAGGAGTCAGAAATATATGGAGAATTATAAACTAACGAGTAACGAGTTCTCTCCGACTTACTAACTTAATGGAAAACTGTCGTTATTTTAGAGCCCGGAAAATGTACTCAAAATCCCTTGCATACAGATCGAACCAAACTGCATATATGTATGTATCTATTTATTTCAAAATGCAGTAAATATGTAATGTAGAATATCCTCGATCCCAGGATATTAAATGTTTACTTTATTTTCGGTTTATTTCTAATATTATTTTTGTCAGCTGGTAACTTCTTGCATTTGATAACTTTATCAGTCCATGCCATACAACGTTACTCGTTACTCGTTATTTTGATAACTCTACTTGTCATCGCAGTGTAAACAAAACAATAATATACAGAGTAGTACATACAAGAGTTAAATGCAAAAAGTTCACAGATAAAAAAGATATTTTTCCAAGAGATTGTTTGGTTAAATGGAAAATTTCTGTAAAACGAGTTAACACAAATAATTATAGAATATCGCGTATTAATTGCGCTAAATAATAATCTTCGGTTAATTGTTTGACAGTAGATTAGAAAACTAATTATGCTGGTTAAAGAGCTAGGTTTGGCTAAGTTGTTGACACTTTGTTTTTCTAGGGATTTGCTAAAGTATTTATGAGGAAAAAAAAAAACAATATTGACGCAGGGTTAAGGTCGTTTCCATTTAATTAAAACAAATTTGCAGATTTGCATAGAAGGGCTTTCAAATTCATGTACGCCTTATTTATTTATAGTGAAGAAACTATGAGTCTCTTTTTTGAATTTAGTTTTGTGGAGGGTTACTATATTTGTTTCTTTTCTAAAGTCCTTACACGTTTTCGTTTTTTGAGCTGCAGTCAGGTAACAATTAATGACATTTGAGAAAAATACCATTTTCGACAGCAATTTAAACTGAGATCTTCTTGTATTTTTTTTCCTTTTTATATATTGGGTATGTATTTTTCTAGTTACCCTCCACTAAACTAAGTTACCTAATAAATTTATATACTTCACTAATCTGACTGTTTGTTTCAACAAAATTCTAGCACGCTCAAAATAAACGAATAAAATAAAAGAAGCTGGGATGGAATCGGCTAAGGTGATAGTAGATTGTCGCGTTTTTGATTGTCGTCTTTGATTATCAACTCTTCTTTGCTCTGCGTAAAGCGATCACAAAAAACTGATTGATTATTGGCAGCTTAGAGTTTTGAACGTCACTGTCGACAGTTCAGCTGGTGGAAAACAATGGACTGTAAAGCTTTTTATTATTATAATACCTTCTGTTTCCTTAAAGGTGGCATCGTAAAATAACAGCCTGTATTTATTTATTTTTCTTTCTTTTTATTTTTTAAACCTTTTCTTTTCTTTGGTCTCAAATTATAACTAATAAAATACAATCTATTATTTTGTAAACTTAAAATCATATTCATAGAGAAAAAATAAAATTGAAAAAGTAACAAGTAATAACAATGCAAATAACTAAGTGTTTTAGCAGACTAATTTATATGCTGGCACACACAAAACTACATGCTGCATCACTTCATCTTCGAGTCCTGCCGCATTCCACAGTATTAGTGTGCTGGTCAATTCTCTCTTTTCTAAGGAATACTAGTGCCGTTTTGACACAGTCACTTCCTTGCCGACGCTGTCATTCTGAGCAGCTGATAAGTAGGTTACTCGTACAAATTATATACGAATTGTTCAATTGTGAAAAATATAATTGAATTTATAATACTAAAATAACAATAAATTTGACTGCATTTTTTTAATGACTACAGCAGTAATTTCAGCCTCTGTACCAGAGATAAATGATTGTCTTTGCACTGTTCCTTGACCGTTCAGCCCTAACTTGTCTTTGATAGCCACAACCCCCAAGAAGATTAAAAGTTGCAACCAATTGAAGGATGGTTGTAACATGCGTCGACCTTATTCCAGTTGCTAAATCAAGCAGTCCCAAAACAAACATAAACGCTTCTTTTGATATGCGAAAGTTTTTCAAAAATCTAAAAGACACAATAATTAATGAAATTCAATAATGAATATTTATAAACATCTATTCTAAAATCAGGTTTGGCAGTTCCAAGATATTTGCTTTATTTCTCAGGTTTCTTATTAATAGCTGCACATTTTTGAAATTATTTCCTCCATTTTCCTCTCTGTGCGAGTTGTAGAAAATTTCCAATCAAGTAAATATTGTACCTCACAAATTTTTTAATTTTATTTATTTTAATTTACTTAGTAGTTATTCTTTTTTCACGAAAGTATCTATTTAATTTATTTAGAATTGAAGCCGAGGTGCAACCTATGAAAATGACACAAATGTATGAAAGCGACTGTCAATTTGATAATCAACTTACGTGGACGTAAAGCGATGATTTTGATTGTCAACTATCAACTGTCACCCTAGCCGATTCCACACCTGTATTTATTTATACATCGACCTTTTTAACCTACCTACGCTTGGATGACGTGTCATACAATACTGTTAACTTCTTTGAAAATGTCAGAACTGTTCTGCGTTTCAGTAAAATGTCTGTCGATATTAAATTTATATGACGAATGGAAAATATTACGATGTTGATATTTTTATTCTTTCTTCATCTCTGAGAATGTGATAGCATAATAATTGTGAGTGTGACCATGTAAATGCCCCATAAATTCCGTAAGTCCAGAGGTCCAAAAAAAACCGAGTCGCGTTGCCAATATCGTATTTAAAATACTGCCCCTGAAAACGACATCAAAGTTCGTTAACATAACAAAACGAATATCCCATCAAATCAGTATGACGTAGAATTAAGGTAGATCAATAATTATAACAATTTGGGATCTTACAAAAAAAAATACACATGACAAATTGAATATTAAATTAGCTGGAACGATTGTATTAAACTGCGGTCGAAATTAGTTTATGTTTATCGCATGTTGTAGGTACCGCACAAAACTTTAATGTTTTGTTTACTTGGGGTGGTGTTTCATTTGCGTTGTTGTACTAATTTTTCTGTTGTTGAACAATTACGTTGTTGGAGTTTTAATTTTAGATATCCCAACTCAAATGGTAATCACAATAATAATAAACATTTTGTCTAATTTTGCTGGGCCCCAACTCTATTTAAGATTCCAGTCGTTTGCTTCCCTCAATTAACCATAAGAGCTCTTGGCCTCACAGTAGGTGTGTGATTAGTTATTTCCGTTTCGAACAGAAGCACATTCGAGACTGTGAATTATTGAACTTAAATGGCAAGACTCATTAATTTATTCTTTCATTAAAAAGGTCAGTGGCGCTGTGGATTTTCTGTCGTCACGTCGAACTTTATGTTCAAAAAAAAAGCATTCCTGGCGCACGTGACGTCGCAAGGTGAATGCATTTGACGGTCGATAATTATAATTTGTGTATTTGCATTTCTTGTTTCACTATATAAAAAAATATAACACCGTTTTGAGTAGCGGATCAGGGCGGTTTAAACAGCCAAAGGGGAAATTATGTCAATTGAATCTTTAATGAATTGTTGTGGGAGTTGATTATGATTGTTTTATTGCAATGGTGTCGTAAATAATTGCATTTCATAATTATGCGAATTTTGTTGTCTGTTTCCTTTAATTGTTGCGTGTATTGTGAATAACAAATGATTGTAAAGTGCGATGAGCTAAATAATGATATTTGTTTTTAACTTGATATAATTTTTTTCTGAATTTGCACACGCCATGAAGTCCTGGTTTAAATTCACAAACTATGGCCAAAATTAAAAAAAAAATATAAGGATCATTTTGGCCTAAAAATTATATTGTGAAAATTAAAAATGATGTTAAATCCTAATATCTAGATTGGCTGCCTTTTTTTTATTTATCTTTTCTCCTACTCTGATTTAAATTTAAAGTTCGTTCCGTCTTTTTGTACCTCTAAGGCTAGGTGCACCTACTCACATCAATTTTCCAAAGACTCCCCAGTTGCAAAAAGTAAATTTTGTACACTTTTCAGGAGATCAATTTTAAACTTTAAATGGCACGATGACTTAAGCTATTTTACAACCAGTTATAACTTCCTCATTTCTTTTTAAATATTTCACCTAGAATGGCTTTAAAAATAGAGCAAAAAGAACACAATTCAAATAATGGTAAACAGCTGAAAGAATTTAAGCCGACTTAAGATGTTTTACCTTTAGGGCACCGGCACAGTATAAGGTCTTTTAAAACAGCAATTTCAGAATTGGACTCCAACTTTGTGAGTTACTTGCGAACGGTTTTCTTAAAAAACAAATTTAAGTTTTTTTTTTTAAACTTATGGAAAAAAACTTGCGAAATTTGTACGCTAAATGAAGCTAATTTAACTCCTTAAATTTAAAGATGAAATTAAATATTGTTAGCAGAAAAGCGCACTCTTACATGTTATCGAAATGAAAGACATTCAACAGAAGTCGGATTCACTTCTCTATTGTGAACTTACATTGTGAAATTCAGTTGATTAAGTCGTCCAAATTTGTTGTCAAACTGAAAAGAGTCTTTTTTATACCATGTTCCCGCCAAGGTGATTTAGCTGAAGTGGTTTATAAATCACTTAAGGCGTTCTCACCGAACTTTTAAGTGTTTTAGTGTGACATTTGAAATTAGTTAACAATTTTTCAATATCGTATCTACGTATAAAAATGCAAAAGAAAAATGACCTGCAACAATTTAAAATTAATTTAAATGCTTGGGATATAATTTATATCTACCAGAATCAATCCAAAAATGATATCAATAATTACTATCTGTTTTTTCAATTTAAATTTTTTGACAGTTTGTTTTTGTGTGAAGTGCTGAAATTGATAATAGGTCTGTTTGATTTTATTTGTGTCTGTTTGATTCTATTTTTTGTACGTTCTATTTTATTTTGTGTGGATTTGTGATGACAGATACGTAATTAAGAAATAAACACGTATAAATCACGTAATTAGTAATCACGAAAATGTATGATAATCACATCATTTATGTGAACAAGGTATTAGACTATAGGTAGCTTTGATGAGAACTAACGCTTTTGTAAGCAAATATCTAGGTGTCAAATCTGTACCGACAACCTACCTTGAGTCTCTTATGCGCGATGGTGAGTCGCAGTTGCGCATATACGGCGTAGGCGTTGTGTGCAGTACCTTATTCGAACGCACTTATCACTGGCCTCTCAAAAGTTCATCTATATATGAACGTGATCTTAAAGATCAACTATAACAGTACCAGATAGTGAAAGTGAACAGCGGAATCGCTAATTGTATATGATTCATTTACCTAATCGAATATTTTAATTAAGGCTATAGGGTTATCTTCAGCTTATCTATCTGCAACCGGAATGGTCTGCGTTTCAACTAGATCGCAAAAAACACGTGGCTTACGAAAGGTGTTTGAATAAATTATACGATGACCTCTTATTTTTTCAGGCACAAGCGCTGAAGGAATTTGATTTGGTTCTGTACTGTAAGTTCATCTGAAAGATTATAAAGAAAGACTGCCGACAATGGGCAAAAGAGGTGTTTTGACTGACCAAACGCAATAAAATCTAAGTCAACAACGTAGAACCAACAAAAGACAACGCTGGAATTTCAATACGTAAGCTTTGACATGGTAGGCTAGATTCTATCCTACAGAGGTTACCGCTTCTGTTTAGCGTGCATTGACTATGCCATAAGCTCTTGAAGGTGGCGATGTAATGCAACGAGATATATGGAGATGGGTAGAGGTTTTAACTCGCATTCTTTTGGGTAGCAGTATTAATACAAAGACGATTCGCTTATCTTTACGTATACTTTGCAAATGTATGCACTCAATGGAGACCGATCTTATTTCTTGACTAGATTTGTTGGCTACCCCTCCATAAACGTCAACTGAAACAGCTGCTCATGTGACCGATCTTAGCCAATCAAAACTATAAATATAAAATAAATAAATATTTTGGCGCCTGCCTATGAACCCAAGGCCTAGCTTCTCACAACCATTCGTTTTGTGTGGGTTTTCCATTTTTGGGACGAATGGAAGGGATCTACAATTTTACGCCGAGTCCAAACGGCTAATTAAGAAGCTCTTTCATGACAGTTCTACTCTAGGAAGTTTGTCGGACGTTCGCGAGAGGTGACGCAGTGGAAAAAAACCTTAAAATGTAATTTTGTTCTTTCGGGAATCGAATCGGGAACCCCTCGCTTAGTAGTTCTGAACACTAATCACTAAGCCACTGCGCCTACTCTATAAAAAATGTAAGCTTTCTAGTTAAAAATCTGTATTTTCTTTCAAAATTACATTTTACGTGAATTAAGGGACACCCTTTACAAACTGAGAAGGTCTTCACTTTACCAGCAGCCGTTACAGATTTTAAGTCTAGTTCTGTAACCTATTAATCGATTTTCACCAACTGTGATCTTTCTCCTCATTCAGACAGATCCAGATCAAAATATCTCCAAGAAGTAGGTATTTACTGAAATTTGTTTAAACCAATTCTAATCAAATCAGACACAGTCTGTTTGTTTTATTCAGTAGGTACGTACCTACCTACTTTTGTTTTTAGACGATCACCATAAATACCTCCATATTTATGAACAAAAAGGAAAATATATTTAAAAGTCAAACGGAAAACCTTGTCACTTAGGTATAGGCCAGCAGCAGCACAGACACGCAAACATGACTCAGTAATGGTGGTCGTCGAAGATAATAGGACAAAGCGTATCTTTACAAATTTAACAATATTAAATATACGAGTAATTGTGTTTTCATTTATAGCAGAGTTCTATTAAACGTTCATTGTATGCATAAATTTGAAAATTGTTTGTGTCAATTGATAACCTTATTTATTTTTAGGAAGAACTAGTTCGTTCAACTTTTGAATTGCCTCCAAGACGGATGAATGCAATCTTAATTAGCTTTAAGTAAAAATAGCGGTCGCCGTAATTGACTGATTTCAAATCACTTTTTGTTCACCGTCTTAAAAACCATTCAGAGAACAGATATTTTCAGTGAACCGTTGCAAAATTTAATTCCGAACCAAAATTGACTACGATTGGGAGTGGTCATGTACCGTGTATTTTAACATGTATTTCTACAAGCCGAGCAATGACATTAATTCACTATTAGCAGGAGAAATCATATGCGCACATAAATTTCCAGTGCACAGCCCATTTAACTGCCATATTGCGATTTAAAAAATAAAAAAATTAATGAGACAGGTTTTTGGTTACGGATTGAGATTACGAAAATTGTGATTTGTTCTGCAGAAAGAGAACATTTAATTTTGTTAATGGACTACATTTTTATGGGAATTGACAACGATTTAAGGAAGTAAGAGGCATTGTTAAAAATGTTGTTTAACTAAATCATTTAGATCGATTTTTTTTTAATAAAAATAACCCAAAGCGCTCTTAATCACGACAGGAAGACCTGGTTTAGATACGTATATCACAATATTTACACGGTACCGCAAAATACAGGCCGACAAATTGTGGATGAGAGCAATTTATTGCGCCGAATACAAAGAACGACACCATTCGACTTGGCGAGATAAGATTAACCACGTCTTAATTGCGGAACACGCAGGATCTGTCATTGGAAAGTTGCCTGTCAAAAGTGCTTGATAAGTTATATCTTAGTTGCAGTGTCTAACATTCTGTCGAAGGGTGGTGTTTTTAGTCAGTAAAAATCTGACACTACTATGAGCACGCACCTGCTATTCTCATAGTGTCTTTGGAAGATTTTCACCTACCCTCGGAAAAAAAATGTATACCATTTACTGGGTTGGGTTCTGTTTCCGATGTAAAACCAACGAATATAGTTTTTGCTCTCAGAGAAAATCTGGTTTATAAAAATTTAGTCGACTGCTAGAGTTTCGACTGAGCCCGCAGTCACATCCAAATAAATAAATAAATATTTTGGCGCGACAGGTCTGTGGGACCCAAGGCCTAGCTTCTCACAACCATTCGTTTTGTGTGGGTTTTCAATTTTTGGGACGAATGGAAAGGATCTGCGAGAGGTGGTCACATCCAATTTGTCATTTAAAATATTTGAAAGAAATCTGACATTTGGTGCAATGCACACGAAAGTAATTAATTTTTGTCCAAGTCTGAATAAGGTACTGGAATGTTTGGGAACTGAACAAGATTGATAAGGTAATGTTCGGCTTTGAAAGGATGGTGACTGTAAAGAGAAGGACTGAAATGTTTTTTTTCACCATAACCTATGATATAAAAAAGCATGAGTTGTAAGTCGCATCATTCTTTAGTCCAAAAAGAAGCCTCCAATTGGAAATAGGAACTGAAAGTCGAAAGTGGTTTTCAAAAACAAGCTCTGACATAATAATTGTTTTAAATACACACAAACAACCGCAAAAGAATGTGCCATTTCAAGGCACGTTCGAGTGATGTTTCACCGCCAAAAATAAGTTAACGAATAAATACTTGGCCTTAAATGAATAAAAGTGTTTGTTTTCGATTTTGTTGTTTTAAGCAATGTCAAGCACGTTTCCTTAAACTGCTTTTCATTTTTTAATGTGTCAGCGTTTGGAAGGAACAATCGTAAATAATCGTCAAATATTATGTGAGCAGTGGGGGATATTGAACACAATCAGTGTGACTTTGATGCAAATCGGTAAATAGCAAGGAAGAAATTGCTATGTAATCCCATCGAAGATAGGAAGCTGACATTTGACGAAGGTTTTTATGCGGCAAACATGTTTTACTGTGGAATAGCTACAAATTCCATTTTTTTAAACCAAATTGTTGGTATGCAAATTCGATGCAAGTATCTACATCCAAAGCAATTAAAAAATAAACTAAAATTACATGTGCGACGAAACGGCAGTGGTCAATGTTTCGAAATACGATCGAAGGCTTCCAGGTTCGAAGCCAGGATAAAAATAACATTTCCTAGTACCCTAACTTTCAGTTAAAAGGTTCGTTCGTGTACTTTCAGCATAGAAAAATTAAAAATGTCAAATCTCAAGAATCGAGAGAGAAATCTTTCAATTTTCATACATAAAGTTAAAGAAATGTCACCATGACATTTTCATTAGGCTCTGAAGTCTGAAGTACCTTGTTCGGAGAATAACGCTTGTTGAGCAAGGTGCATTGAATTTTTTAAAAGCTAAATATCTATTAAACTTACCATTTTGAATGCGCTGATATGTTCTAGGAGAACATTTAATAACTAAACCTTCTTCCTCCGACATCATTAAAGACGAAAATAAATAGAATTTGACTTGTCAAACTTTTGAGCTGTCAATTAGTTGTCAGTTTTATTTTTTTTTTCATTTTTCAGTAAGCCGAAATGCGGCGCGTAGAAAATTACGAAAAAATGAAAAGGGGGAAATGGATTTCTCTGCCATTTGTTTCAATTTTCTCAGTACGTGACGTGGTCGCATTCGCACAGTATCTTAGCAAATTTTTAATAATTTTACGTTTGCAAAGAAGTAGGTACCCGAACAATCCTAAAGTTTGTTACCTTCTATATAACTTTTGGGTAAGGAAACGAAGTTTGCCTAATTTGTTCGAATGCATTATTGAAAGCGAACAGACCTAATGAAATGCTATCGTTGGATACTCTAGTAATATGAAATTTAATAGTAAAAACACAAAATTGTGCACTGAACTGTTTTGATTTTGCCAAAGGAAACCTTAGAAATGAATCGAAAGTACCTATTTAATACTTTACCTTACAAATCTTCTTCTACAAACAAACCTCTGATAAATCGCTGAACTATTTACTGACTTTTATGCAAACATTGCCAGAGTAGTCTACATCACTCAATTCATCTTGTGTTCTTTGGCTGTGTGCTGAATCGTTTCAAAGTATGTAAAAGCTTTGTTTATAAATCTATAACATCACTTGAAATACTCGCAGTTTAAATAATACTAGTTCAAGTGGCGTAGATGGTGTCTCAGGTCTGCAGGGGTCTTTCCTGAGAAACTCTGCATTGAACTGAACAGAAGTGCATATCCATTTTTTTATAGTGAAGGGTTGCCTATTGGAATGTTCTCTTAAATACCAGCGCACCAAGTGCGGCAATAAAGAATCCCTATTGATCTATGAATGAAGGAAAAATAAGATTACAACATTTGGCTTACATTTTCTCAGGCTGTCTTTGGTTTTCTTTTATATAAATATATTAATATATATATTATATATTGCATATTGCCTTGTATTGAAAATTCAGCCACAAGTGCTTTGCATTTGCTCTTATACTGCGTGCATACGTCACAATATAAGAAATAACTACAGTCGAATCCCTCTAAGTCGAATTTTCACGGGAGATAAAAATTAATTCGAGTTAGAGGGATTTCTGGAAAAATTCGAGTTACAGGGATTTACTATATTTTTTTTAAGCGAATTTATTTAAGGTAAAAAAATAGGAAAGTAGGTACATTTTAAAAAATTCCCATCACTCTAACTAGAACAACAACACAAGTGTTGCGCACCTGCAAATGTTGCGCATTTAATTTTTTAAGCAGAATATGTATGTAGGTTCATATCTAAATGCATTAACATATTGTATGTAGAAACGCAAAGTATCGTCGCGACGCAACACTTGTGGAAGGGAGATCTTTTTTTGATTTTGTTTTCTTCAAACGAAAAATTCGACTTAGAGGCATATTGTAATAACTCAAGAATCAAAATAATATGTTCGAGTTAGACGTATTTTCGACATAGAGGAATTTCGACTTATATTATGACTTTTCTATGCAAACTTGGAGGGAATACAAAAATTGGGTCAAAAATTCGAGTTAGAGAGAAATTTGAGTTAAAGGAGGTTCGACTTAGAGGGATTCGACTGTAATTCAATTTCGGTGTCAACAAGCTGAGAAATATTATATGAAGGAATCCTACGAATGTCTTAATCTTGCAATTCTTTGACTTTATTGGCCGGTATTTGAAACTTGTTTTCCTTAGCTTGTGGCTTGTAATTTGTGAGAAACTAGGCCTTGGGTCGCACAGATCGGTCGCGCCAAAATATTTATTTTTTATGGCCTTTAATATACAGAGCTGCAGATTCTTACAGTCAGCGGTTAGCGTACCTATTTTTTATGTGGAATATTAGTGAAACGCGGTCTTGATTTGCGATTCATTTAATAACCTAACCTTGATCTTTATAAAACTCCCATTACTTCCAATTGCCACTCCAAAATAAATTGCCTCTTATTTTCATATTCCTATGTTGTATCCATTCAAAAATAGTTTACCAACACTTTCCAGACATCCGATGATTGCAAAATGCATTCGGATTTCGTTCGCACATTGTCAGGTCAGACATCAAACATATACCTACCAGCTGAACGAACGCAATGCGTTCCCAAATATTTAACCCCTAGCATTTCAAATTCACATTCCCCTCCTTATCAGCAAATAAACAAAAAAAATAGAGAATAGGGTGAGCATGAGGAATTGTTTTTTAATCTCAGGAAAACCATCGAAATCCATCATCAAAGGAGGCCCCTTCGATTATTTTATCCACAAATCGGTCATCCCTACATAATGTCTGACATTTTCACACACAAACACACACACATGTTGGCCTATATGGTTTTTAGAAAACCATCTTCCCCCTGTTTGTGAATTTTCATCATTTTCTTCACTTTCAATTCTCAGAGGAAGAAATGAAGAAGAAAATCCCAACTTTCTAAAAATACACAAAACACTGCGTGTGTACATACGAAACACCCAAACTGGGCCACAATGTTGTTGCAACACTATGTGCTACTGTATGCATTCTCAGTCTCACGCTACATGTGCGCGCCATGCGCCACCAATTGCCGATCGACTGATCGTCGTACAAACACCATGTGTGCGATAAATAAAAGAAAAAGTTAATTACCCTCGCCATGTCCATACTATAAGTTTAAAATTAAAATAAATAAAATTAGCCTGACCCCTGACATGAACAGAACACCCAAATCCAACGCCAAAACAATGCGTCATTCCAGTAGCTGGGAAGATGGAAACCTGCTTCGCAAAAACACTCAATTTTTATAACTGCAAACGACAAAATTATCACGGCACTAACAACGGGACCAAGTCTCGTCGTCCGACTATAAGCGGTGCCGAGAGATAATGGAATAATGGGAGGTCGCCTGTGATGTGATAACCCAATCAATTGGTACTGCCGGCCGCTGCACTAGTCTACCCATGCATGCAACCAATTGTTCGATGGACTCAGCCCCGAGATAAGTAGTTGAAATAAATCAAGTCCTTCCTTACCAGACCCACTTGCCGCCGGTGGCAATCCGATCCAATTCGTCGGAAACGATCTCCTTGAGATCATCCTCCTTGACGACGATAAATGGCTTTTCCGCACCTGAAGTTGACATCGTTTTCACTGATTTCTAATTGCAACTTCACTTTTCCAACATTTACCACACGAGACTGTGAATATTCTTAAAACGACGACACTCAAAAACGCACAGACTAAAATGTGTTTGTTTTAAAAAAAAGATCTAAAATAGCACGTGAGCGAGTAAAAACGGCACTAGGACATTAGCACAGTGGATATATTTACTAGACTCGTGTAGGATTTTATTTTAGACGCACTGTCTCTCATGGGTAAAAACAAGAACAAAAAAAATTATAATGCACCGGGGATCACGACTGCCAGCAGAAGTTGTATTGATCAATCTTAACGAGCCGACTGCCTTAAGGCGACTGAAGCGGCTGTGATTGCGCTATGCGAGAACATACCCATACCAGTACCAGCTATGCCAGCTGTGAGGAGTGAGGGAGCAATCGCCGAGGGAGTCGACCCGCTTTCCGCCGATGGAGTCGCAGAAATTCATTCATATCATACCTGCACGCACGAGACTTTAGCGCAAAAGTGTTTGATGAACGTTTCGGTATAGTGCGCATTAGTTTGATCGTTTTGCTTGTCGCGATCGCGATTCGCGAACCTACCATATACTCAATGGCCATGATCATGATCGTGAACGTACAACACCTTCCATAGTGGTTTTGGTAGGCTCTTTTAAACGAGTGACCATGATAAGGTGCTAACAAAACTTGGCTGGGGATGCTTCCGGTTTCTACCCTTTGCGAGGGGCTTTGTTTTGAGGCTTATCTTGCTGAATATTTTAAGCTCTCTTGGAGTACTTGTACTCGACGTTAGTTAATCAACATTTTTTGAATTTTAAACAGTAGTCTTTATAAATAAATTACTTGGTTTGGGTTCTTTTTATACTATTACATTTTGTATGCGAATTGCGACCTCAGGTATTAGGTATGGCACGCAAAACTATGCCCAGTACCCGACTGAGGGTGGGGCCAGCCTGGCTGCCACCTGTGACGCCAAGGTCAGAGGGTCAGAGGATCGCCCAAAGAAAAATGAACGCGCTCATCGAACGAGAGGTTTTTTGTAAATGTTATTGTTATTCTTACCACGATCGCCAAAACTGATGAGGTTGTCTCACTTCTTACCCTTGTGCGTCGCAGTTGGTGCTCACAAAAGCTTTAAAAAACGAACTCGCATCGCTGGAGATGCTGTTGGTTTCGCGTAACTACCCTTCGATTATCTTGCCACTTGTTTTTCTGTTTACTTGGCTTTCAAACTTTGTTGTAACTGTGCTGGACAACTGAGTTAAAGGTCTGTAGTTCAGCCCCCGGAAACACATAATTTACATATCTAAGAGTGTGGGGACATTCAAGTATCTAGTTTAGTAAGTCTGACAGCTGACTGACTTGACGTAGTTTTGTTTTGATTGGCCCAGATCGGCAGCTGTGTCAGTTGACGTTTATGGAGGGGTAGCCGACGAATCTAGTCAAGAAATTCGTGACTGAGTACTAAGTTGACAGTTCGCGTATGTGGCTGACGTTGGAAAAGTGACGTTTCCGACCAATCAAGTGCGTTCAGGTTACATCTACTCCAGACCAACCTAGTCGACTAAGTTTTTGAAACTGTCCTGGATCTGTCGTTAAAAACAAGCTCCTCAATCCCCGCCGTTTGGTTTTGGATTACAATTGTAGACCCTTCGATTCGTCCTTCAAATATTAACTCATACAAGTGTATGGTTGTGAGAAGCGAGGCCAAAGTGATAGTTTTATATGAACCGGAACCCGTTGTTAGTTAGTCAACAAATACCTTTTCGTCATGAACACTTATATAGCAAAACGAAAATCGCATTTAAAAAAACGAAAGAAATAATTCGGAGGCAAAAATTTTCTTCAAGAATGACCCTCCTTTCGTTTTTTTCAAGCAGCATTAGGAGGCATTAGAAACCGTTGCTGTTTCCGGAATTTCTAATTTTTTTATTCCTTTTTTGCTTTCGTGCAAAACGAAAACTCCTTTCGTTTTTAATGTTCAATGAAGCAAAAGGTTCGTGCAAACATAAATTTGTTGCGTTCAGGCCTATTTAATTTTCTAAAAGAGAGACAGCCTCTCTGTAAGACCCCGGCCCTTTCTCAGTCGTGCGGCACACTTAAGGACTATTCATATGAGAGCGAATTGCAAACTGCGATTCGTCAATTCTGACATTTTATTCATATGAAAACTGAGGTGATAGTTGATTGTCACTTTTGCGATAGTCAAAAACGATAGTCAAATCATTCTTCTACTATGTAAGTTGATCGCAAAATAACTATCAAAAGTTGGCTTCACATCGCCCTTTCTGAATATTATTTCGTTAGGTTTGTTCGACGTGGTCCTAGTGCGCACTAGTGCTGTCATTCATTTTTCAATGTAAAACTTCAGGGCAGTATATTTTGTGTTCGATATAGCAGCCGAACTTTCATGGTTATGCAGGGTTTTGGACAGGCGGGAAAATTAGCTGACACTTCTCAGTGCGCACTAGTGCTAGCCACGTCGAACAAACCTTATGCAGCTCTAAAGTTTTACCTTGAAAAATGAATGACAGGAAGCAAAATGGCAGCGAAACTCAGCACTGAATTCTTGCCCCGAAAAATTAACTTGTGTCAGTGCAGGGCACAACTAGGGCGCCATAGAAGTCATGTCGAATACAGGTTTTCAGTACCAGGGCAAGTCGAGTGCTATATCGAACACATTAGGGTTAACCCAGGTCGCACTAGGGCCCACGTCGAACAAACCTATTGTAGGTAAATTTAAAATCAATTGAGACTCAGTTTTTTTTAGAATAAATGATAGATTTATTAAATATAACACACTTATGGTAGAACAAATAACAATTTTTTACTAACAAATACAGTAAAGTTGTGAATTCGCCTATTCGGATTTCGCTCTCATGTGAATAGTCCCTAAAAGTCGCCAAGAAAGAGACGTGAAGCTAAAAGCAGGCTTTATGAATGAGGTTGAAAGTTCGCGGTGACTGGAAACATTCGCATTCTCCCTTAAACACTGGGCATAGAACCCGGAATACAACTTGGAATAATTTTACTTTCCAACTTGATCTATATGCCGCAGCGAAACTTGACAACTTTTCAATGAAAGTTTAGTAAAGCTAAAATTTTAGTTTAAATTTTCTGCTAACCACAATGTTCGATGTGCTCATAGTCGGAGCGGGACTCTCGGGACTAACGACTGCGTATAAAATTCTTCAAAAAGAGCCATCGCTCAAGTTGAAAATCCTCGAAGCAACCGAAACAATCGGTGGCCAAATAGCAGTCATTCCAGATCGAGCAACTGGAGGGAAATGGATTGTTCCGGATCAATGTCAAGTTTACAATCTACTAGCCGAATTGAAGATACCGATGCGAAGGCGGACCCCGGTTTCCAGAGACCACAAACGCTCTTGGCCCATCGATGAAGGACCATTCGCCTTCATAGCGAAATACGAACTTCAACGCTACATAGACGAACTGGATCTCAAGGCGCTGCTCTTTCGCCCGGGAACATATGAGTGAGTGTCTACTATGGATTTGCGTTGTTTAACACAAAACCCGGCTTCCATTATAGGTTAACAACGAAAGATCGGGAATGTTCAATGTGCCGTCATATCCGGGGAAAGCTTTTCTTCGAAAGCTCTCGGCTATTTATGATGAACCTTGTTCGGCTGGTGGCAGGTGTCGATGCAAGAGATGTATGCTACGTGGAATTCATGAATGTGTTGCACAGCTGCGGTGGTTTAAAGGCTCTTTTAGATTTGTAAGAGATCCTTGACAGTTTTCATAACTAATTCTGTGAATTTACAGGTACATTGACCCTTCGACAGCGCAATTGGAATTCCCTTCGGGACACCTGCTGGAAGCACTCGACGCCATTCTCGAACCAGTTGTCATTGAGAAAATGTCAAAGGTGGTAGAAATTCAACACGACGAGGACTCCGTTCAAGTGCGTGACGTCAATGGTGGCCTTCACACTTGCAGAGTGGTCGTGCTGGCTATACCTTGGAACCAAATCGTTGACATTTTCATAACGCCACCGATTCCCGCCCACATAGAAGTACCCTACACAGCGAAGAAGTATTACATCACATCATTCCTCGTCCAGTATGACGAAGCACATTGGCGTCGAAAAGGACTATCGGGCAACTTTTATACCAGTGATCCTACCATCTACACCCATCAATACAAACCGACCTCCTTGGCCGGCTACATACTCCATGAAGAGTCCTTCGAATTGTTTTCCAAATCAGTAACCCTTCAAATTCTAGCCAAGCATTTCGGAAACGAAATGGCCAACCCAGTGGCTTTCAATCAGCAAACCTTTGAGCAGAGTTCGCTTTTAAATCTACCCCAGACTGTGCCCTGGAATCGCATTGTTTGGTCATCGAGCTCAACGGCTACACTGTACCGCGGCTGCCTGAACGGAGCTGTTCAAAGCGGTCTCAGGTCAGCTCTTAATGCCTTGATGATTTTGCGTCCCCAAAAAGTCGCATGGCAGGATATGGCGGAAGTGCAACGGGCCAATGTCGTCTATCGACACCCTGGATGCTGGGACCTGCTCAAGAGCTCACTCAACGTCTATAATACAGTCTTTTACACAGTCTCGGGTTTGGTGGTGTATTGTACGATAAAAAATAGAAATAAACTTCTCAATTTTTCCTAAGCTCGCAAGTGTTTCTATGAGCAGACAATGGGTGGTGGATTGGACCTTTGTTCATGCAGCAGTACAAAAGGCCGAAGAAATAAATGTATCCGCTGGCGGTGTCTTCAATTGAAGGCTTTTAAAGGCGCCCCCAATTTACCAAGTGCCTTCATTGCGAATAACAAGTAGGGCAGGGGGAATACAATGAAATGTTATGCTGCTGCTGCTGCTGCTGCATGAGTGAATCTCTAAGGTTACGCCGTGATCTTCGGATCATGACGTTTGTTTGTAAATAAGTTGTACTTGTATTCCGACTTGAATTTAAAGTAGCCACGCAGATGATGGAATTGGTCTGAATTAATACTGATGTTGAATGGGAAATGATGTTTGTTTTCATGTTGATGTTGACGACTTTTAGTTTTGGGCGTAGATTGACTGTTTGTACGTTTTCTATGATTCATGTGGCGTTGTGAAATTTAGAATGGCGCACTGAGAATATCAATTGCTGTTGTGGCCAAGGATTGTTGTTACTACCTTCTAATAGTAATTTGAGTCACACAAAAGTTTTGGGAGCCACGAAAATGCTTCCTTTGATTTGATTCGTTTCTAACAAGTGGTTAACTAATCTTAAAAGTTTGCAAAAAAATATAACGTATGCCCTTTTGATATTTTTTTAAATTACCGCCATCTGTTAGAGAAATTTATTTTTCGATTTATATTGGGGACGTTCGGATTTCTAGTTTATTAAGTCGGACAACTGACTGACTAGATGTGTTTGAGTTTTATTGGCCCAGATTGGTCACGTGATTAGTTTTTATCCGTATCCGGTATCCGAACGTCTCCGTTAAAATCCGAACATAGCTAGACTTGAATCGAAGAACTAAAAATAGTGCGACCTCTGAAATTTGCATGTAAAACATCCACAGTTGCACGCGATTTGTGGCAAGTTGCAACCCCAATATCTTGATTTATTGACAATTACTTTCTAAGCTTTAAGGCTCTCCTAAACCCACGCGACTTATTCGCAGCGATAGCGAAACTTTCGCCTGTCAAATTATATAAACATGGCAGTATATGAGAATACCAATGCTCACGCGATCAAGTCAGTGCGACGGCGATTAAAGTGCAGCGATTTTTTTATATTCGCTGTTGCGTATCTATCATTTTTGTTTATTTTTCTGCGATGGCATAAACTGTAAAACAGATTGAGCTGGTAACTGACACATACTGCCGCGTCGCTTCGTTCTGGGCAGGCTTGCGCATTCAAAGTCGAAATTGTCGTGTCGTCGTCGTTGTCGCTGCGAATAAGTCGCGTGGGTTTGGGAGAGCATTTTTAGTTTTTATATTATCGGTGCCCCTGCGTCCAACGATATTAGGCATAACACTTTGTAAATATACCTGCCGCCATGAGACTGTGTGGACCATTGACATACTACACATGGACTGCTAGTGAAATGTCAGTTCCATACAAACCTACGAGGAAAAATGAAGCTTTTACATACGGATTTCGTACGATGCTGATATTCAAAAATGCAAAAGGACATAATCTTGCTCATGTTATTGATCTCAAACCTTATAATCAGTTTCGGCATACTTTTCAGAGGCAGTTATTTTTGTTGTGACCACCAAAAAAAACAAAGATTTAAGAAATGTTTACAAAGAAAAATCGTATTTTTAACCGGAATCGGGCCCTAAGACAATCTGTCGGAACATTTTGCTTCGAAGTGTACAAATTTTGAATTGATATATGACGCGCCCTTATTGTATGCAGTAGTTTTTCGAAAGTAATAAATATCAAATGCAGAGCCTAGGAGTATGGACACTGAGTACTTATTTGCAATATTGAATTGGAGTTAATTTTAAAATGAAATGTTGTAATGAACATTAGCCGAGTGTCATCACAAAAAATGGTGGTACAAGCAATAAGCTTCGATCATTACAGTTGTTAGACAAACTAGAAGAAGACACATGAACCAATTTTATCTATTTTATTTATTAAGCGTTGAAACCTTAAAAGAAAGCCGTCAAAACCAAATTCAAATTGATAAGCATGCTCAAGCCACTCAAGTGGTGTAAAGTTTGCACAGACGAATGCGTTTCTATTGAAGATTGGTTCTTGCCTTCTGCTTTCAGTAATAATGAATAGATAAGGTACCTATACTGGTTGAAAAGACAATGTCCTTGGCAAGTACCTACCTACACCGTTTCGAAAAATGATGAAAAACCAGGGATAAAAAGTCATTGCAAAGGGTGATTGACTGGACATTTTTGCACAAACCACTTGTTTTATGTAACTTGACACCGAATCATTTTACATATTGTTTATGAATAATCAAATCTAAGCAGATTTTCTGTATCGAAACAAAGAATGTTTAAATAGTTTTTTAATTCAATATTCCGTTTCACTTTTCTAAACAATGTTTAAGACTGTTTAAGTTTATTTAAAACAATTTCTGCTTCAACTACAGTTATTTAAATGTGAGAATTAACTTTTAAGTAATTCAAATGAGACAAAATGTTTTTTTAGTTTGGTTTACCTAATTAAAGACGCAAAAAAAATAAAAACTGGGACCATTTCTCTTCTTTTATTTTAAATTCTGCTGTCACTTTGACTCATATTTTTTACAAATTAAGCAAATTGAATACTTATATTCATATTAAGCAAGACTTCCATTTTTTTTTGTTTTTCATACAAACGATCCTGATCTCGAAGCCTGCCAAAGTCTGCCTTCCCCGTGAAAATTAGTAAAAATTGGTCCTAAGATATCCGCAAATAAACTGATTTTTTTCTCAATCAAAAACTAAAGACTATTTTAATTGATCCTTTTGACAATCGAAAACTATAATAATATTGTATTTCGGAAAGCTGAGATGGTCCAAAACTTATCTACTTGTTTGTCATGTCAGCTCATAAGCATATGCGACATATTTATAAATATAATTTAAATAGCGATTGCAATAATAATTGACCTAAGCTAATCAATTGATGCCGCAAAATAATATTCCATTGTTGTCGCGGAACGTTAAAGAAATTGATAAGTGCGGAGTTAATAGAAGACATTACACACGAGGCACTTTATCAGTGTGGATTATTACAATTCAAACTCAAGTGGTTCGGCAAATAGAACGTAAATGTAATTGATATATTATCCAGATCGTTAGGAGTCTTTACAATCATGGATCATACCGTTATTGTAGAAATTAAAGTAAAACTACTTTGACCTATCATTAACAAAAAATGTTTATTTCAATTAAGATGTATGGTGTTTTAATATTGTATTTCTTTGGATCTTTTGTTAAAGCGTCCGCTGCCTATGGGCTTCTTTTTGCAACTGTTTGAAATATATTAAATTATATGATGGTACGTCAACGGCGGGCCAATCAGAAAGCAGTTCCCACTGCAGGGTCTCGCAGGCAGGTGGCACTAATTTTCGGCGGCGGCAGCAGGGTCTCGCAGGCAGGTGGCACTAGTTTTCGGCGACGACAGTTATAGAGCACCCGTACGTCTATTCATCTTATGCCTTCGATAATCAATAAATGTAAGTAGAAATGCCCGCGAATTATACTATCAGAAGTCGCGGGAGACACGCACGCGACTTCTAAGAGCATGAAAAATCGAGCAATGGAATTCGCCTTGCAAGATATGATGACAAGTTCATCTGAATACGCTATTAAATTTACAGGGTGGGCCAAATACAAGTTTCTTTTTAAAATTGCAATAAAATGCTGCTTCGGCTGGCTTCGCAGTAGTGCATTCTGTCACTCCAATTTTCCAAGACCTTGTTGATTGTTTCGAGCTGTAGCTCACGGATTGCTTGGATGATATTGGCCTTGAATCGCTTCCGAATTGTTGGCATAACATCGGTCCTTCACGGTTCCCCTCAAAAAAAGTCTAAGGGAGTCAAATCGCAGCTTCGAGACGGGCAATTGACATATCAAAGACAGCCGCCTAGCACGATTTGGTATCCATAGTGGCATGGGCTGTGTGGCATGGCGCATGAACCAGAGGTTGTCCAAATCCATGTCTTCAATTTCAGTAAAAGAAAAAGTCGGTTAAAATGGCTCTGTAACACACACCGTTGACCGAAACGTTGTTCCCAGCCTCATTTGCGAAGAAAAATAACCCAATGCGATGCTTTGGATGCATTGGATTCTTGACAATAAGAAGATGATTTTTCGCCGAAAATCGCACAGCACTCACTTTGCAAGTAAGTTTTCAATATTTCCCAACATTGTTTAAGCGTAAAGCCATTCATTTCGTTCCTCGTTCCTGTATGATACTGACTTTCTGTCAATATTTCGAGCGGCAAACAGCTGTCAGTGTCACTAGATCACTAGATGGCCCACCCGTTATTTCTGATCGATCTGATGACACCTCACTAAATAGAAGTGTAATCATTGGGCACATTCAAAAACTTAGTTATCTTAAGTCGACTAGATTGGTCTGGAAGAGATGTAACCTGAACGCAAAAACTAGAATGGTCGGGAACGTCACTTTTCTTACGTCAGCCACATATGTGAACTGTCAACTTAGTACTCAGTCACGAATTTCTTGATTAGATTCGTCGGCTACCCCTTCATAAACGTCAACTGACACAGCTGCCCATGTGACCGATCTAGGCCAATCAGAACTGAGATACATCAAGTCAGTCAGCTGTCAGACTTACTAAACCATTATTGTTTTAATCTGTCATCAAATATTTTATGTAGGTCATATTTCACATGCGTACCATCCTTCATTGATGTCGGTCAGGTAAACATATATTTTGATTTGCGTTTTTTTAATGTTTGTAATTGTAATAATTAATTACAGGGATGTTATTACATATCATAATAAATAAACCATGTAATGAAACAGAATAGGTACGTCTTCATAAAATCTATCTCTTTATTTGCTATAGGTATCTATACCGGATGTTATCATCATCTGCACAATCATCAAAGTTTATATTTATTTGTGTAGAGGTATCCATCATTATAAGTTAAACTGGAAGTATGATCGCAAATTCAAAGTCAACGAACTTCTATACTAAAGCTCAAATACCACTACGAAGATATCGATTTGCGTAGCCTAATTCAAAGTAATTCAATTGCGGCTGTAAACATTATACCTATAATTACTACAAATGCGGTATATGGTACTAGTTTTGTTGTGTGTACCCATTAAACAAATTACATAAATGACGATGCGAAATATAAATGTCATATTTTTTTAGCTCAGGTTACGTAGGTGTATACCTACATATTTTTTCCGAGATTTTAAAGTGTTTGTATCAGCTCATGTCACATAAGCGTTTAATGTTCCATTAAAAAATGGAGTAGATGTGCAGCTTTGATTATTTCGAACTTGACGTCTTTCGATTTGTTCAAAATACGGGCACTCTGCACACCCATAATAATTATCTGCATGACTAGTCATGGCTGTGTAAGTAGGTCGCTGCTTAAATTTCAAAAAAAAGAAGACATAAATATTGCTACCCATACATGAAGTGATTTGGTATTTAAAAGTAACACGCGAAATATGCACTACTGCATAAACAACACGTGACGGATTACCCTAAAAATGATAGATAATTATTAAACGGTAAACGGTACGTGCGTGTTTTTTTAGCAACTATTTACCTACCATGTTTTTTTTAAACTTCAAATTCCTATGGTCCGACGCCCGAGTAAATATTGTTTAAAAATATAAAGCACTGGAAATTTCTAATTGTTTGTAAATATTATAATTAAATGAAATGAGTGCTCACCAAAGGTCGAGTTATATATCAGGGGGGCAAGTAATTATTTCTGATAAGCCTGGACGACGCGCCAGTGTGCAGCTACTGTTATTTAGATCATGCATGTTCAAGCTGTCATATCAGTGATTTGGTGCTTTGTAAAATGATTTTACCATAATTATAAAATCAATAATGAGATTTTCTATGAATATACAAATTCACTACTCCTGCTGGTAAAATGTCACTTTTGCATCTTCTCTTCGCGTATGTAATGTAGCAAATCTGTCAAAGTTACTCACTTGTGAAATTGCTTAAAGAGGTGGAAGAAAGTCTTATTGGGACAACAGTATATGTATGTACACCATAGTAGTACTGAAATGCTATGGGAATGAAAATAAATATAAGTTGGTGCATTTATGGCCCTGGAACTCCTCAGTAATCCAACATACTAACCATAACCACTGAGTGACTAGGTACCCGCCTTACGCATGACAATGCCAAAAATGTCGGTATAAACAAATCAGTTAATCTTTTTTGCAGAATAAGCTCATTTTTTGCGATATCAAAAATAAATACGACTTTACACAGGGTGGCCAGCAAATATTAATAAAATTGGAGTTTATTTTTCAATTTAAACAAAACCAAAACGGCAATTCCTGCTGTTTCAATGACGTAAAAAATAGTAAACCATATCCTGTGCCTATTCGGCCTGTTTTTAACTTTCTCGCATTACGTAGTAAGAGAAAGGTAGGTATTGTAATCGTACAAAAAATCGAACTCGAGATTTTAATCAAATCTGACATTACGATGATAGAGGAACTCGAAAAAGTGGGTCTCGCAATTCTGTCCGTCTGTCCGTCCTTCCCGAGCTCTACAGCGCAAACGGCTGGACGGATTTCTTTCAAACTTCGGATTTGGAGTTGGTGGGCTTACAGTTCGGAGCCACTTTTTTTTTTGCACGTTAAGTGTTGCCGTTCTAACGGTATTCAGCAATTTTGAGTTTTTCGAAAACGGCTCTAACGATTTTAACCAAAATTGTTATTTGGGCTTAAGTAGGTGTAACTAAGATGGCTGCATACTCCGTTTTTCGCAGAAAAATCGAATAACGGTAATTTTGAAAATTGGTCATATCTCAAAAACGGTCAAAACTATTTCGACAAAAATTCATATTTAAGGTAATACTGTCATTCCTTACATGATGGCAAACTCAGTTTTTCCCTAAATCATCGTTCAACGGACTATTTTTGAAAAAAATTGTTTTTTAAGACTTTATTTAATTATGGTTTACTTGGAAACGGCTTTAACGATTTTAACCAAAATGTATACTTGCACTACCATATATGGGGTTAACATGGCTGCATACCCAGTTTTTGGCTAAAAAGTCGAATAACGGTACTTTTGAAAAGTGGCCTTATCTCGAAAACGGTCAATACGATTGCAACAAAAATTAATTTTTTATGTAATATGGTCATTCCTAACATGATAGCAAACTCAGTTTTTCTCTAAATGTCTATAATGGATTTTTGAAAAAAGGCATATTTTGAGAATTTGGTTTTCTTTTGTTTTACCAACACGAAAACGGCTAAAGCGATTTTGACCAAAATGCATACTTGGAGTGTATTTGACGTTCTTAACATTATTGTTTCCTTCATTTTCAATTCTAACCACCGGAAACTCTGTTTTTGAAAACTGCTCAAATCTCGAAAACGCGATTTTCGATTTGGATAAGACTTTAAAAACCACGTAATACTAACATCCTGAACAATACCCTATACTCAGTTTTTAGCTAAATAATTGAGCAAGATTAAATCAAAATTTCCATATTTGTTACTATTTTGTACGCATTATTTTCCAAAATCAGCTTTAAAGATTTTGACTAAAATGCTTATTTACGATAACATAAGTATTCTTAATAAAACTCCGTACTTAGTTTTTCTTAGAAAAATGCAAATAATGCCGTCTTATAAACATAACCGCAGTAGGTACCAGTTAAAATGTAATCTCAACTACTAGAAACTCCTTTTTTGCAAATATTTCCCACTTCTTCTTTTTTCAACTATATTAATCATGAACCTTAAAATAGTTCCAACCAATTGGAGTCTACACTATCAGAAACCCGCACTTCATTTGCAACCCCCAAACGCGTCCATCGATAAATTCAAAAACAAACCTATCTGAATTCTTACATAATAAATCTTTGTCCAGATATCGGTCTATCACAAACCCTACATCGAGTCACCACATGCATCACAAATTTGAAAAATCTTGTTTTATCGCCTATAAACAATAATAAAAGAAAAATAAACCATCCAAACTGATGATATGAACGAGAAAGTTTCGTGCGATCCAGTCGTGCACTTTATTTTTATCTTCTATCTCAGAAAATCACAGCAAAGTAGGATCTTCAGCACGTACAGCAACTACGTCCTACTTGACATTTGACATTTTCAGCACGCAATTACAACAACTACGTCCTACTTGACATTTGAAAAGAATCGCATAATTGTTGTAATTGCGTGCTGAGAATCCTGCTTTGCTGAAATAGAGGCTCAAAAAAACATTACTAATATCAAACGGCAAACCTCGCGAATCGCATTTCATCCCCTTCGAGTCTTTGCACGTCAATGCTTCACAATTCTACCGTAACAAAAATTGTACAAAATTTAATGAAACTCAAGTAAACAAAAGTTTGACAACGTTTGGTCATGCGTAATAATACCTTAATTTGAAACCAACATTATTCGTTCGCCTGTATGTAGCAACAACTGTCAAACATATCAAACAAGCCAATCGACGTCTACCAATTTGACATATGCAGCAATAAGAGATGATAAGTTTGCTAATTTCGTAAAAAAAAAAAAAACAAAAATAATAAGGATGTTAATATGTACATACTTGTATATGACAGATCGACAAGTTTCTGACATTTCCATGTGAAGGAATATCTCCCAAATATCAGCTTACAAGTGTACATTTCTTTGTGCTGAGCTGTATTCATGTAAACAAAATATTTTCCTTCATCAATCCAATACAACAGCATTTAAAAATTCAAAACTCACTATGTCTATATTTGTTGACCACCCTGCATGACTTAATATATACCGTTTTTTTCAAATTATCGTGTGTGGTCGATAAACCTGGTACCTATCTGTAAATCATATCGCGTACGTAAATAAGCTTTATCTGCAAATGCGGATTAACTTATTTGTTTATGTCTGCACATGCACATTTTTTTCCTTTGTGCTTTGTCATTGCCAGATTGTGTGCAAGTGTTTATGACGACAGCCAGCGCCATTTGTTTTCGAGTGTCGCCGCCAGTGCGCTCACACATTAAAAACAGATGTTAATGCACGGTTTGCCAATATCAACGGTTTCTTATCAATAGACAATAAGTTCAGCTGATTATTTCCGTAACAACAGATTATTTTAAAACTGTCATGTGTTTCACCTGACGTGGCTTTTCGTTTAATTAATTTCGTGCTCAATAGTGACTAATGGAATTGGGCCAAAGTACAACTAGCACAAAATTACCATACACTACCAAACTGAGTGACGAGTTTCCACAAATGTTTTGATAAGCTGTCATAAAAGTGAGTGAGGTGGATCTTAATGACATTTGTCTTTGGCGGTAGGTATCTCAATAAAAAAGCAATTGATATGCAAATCTGCAAGAGTATCTTGTTTTACTTTTGTTAATAAATAAAAAAAAAGATTGTTCTTAAATTATGACAAATTTCGGTTCCAAAGATGTCAGCAATTTCCTTCTGTCATAGTTGCAGTAGAGATTACCTGTCAATGTTTGATTTCGAAATAAAATAAAACCAGACACCTCATGTCAATTGCCGAATTTGATTTATTACCATTATTTTATACGAATATTTTGTTTAATCTATCTAAGAGATTTTACATGATCAATTTAAATATATTTAAATGCAAATATGGAAAACTTTGATGAGCAAAATGATTGTAAATCTAAATATTTACTACGATAGTATATAAACTACAAAAATGTTGTATAAGTACCTACAAATACAAATGTAAGTACATTTCCCTAATCACATTTTATAATGTATATAACATTTTTGTTTTAAGTAAAATTGATTTGTTTTTTTTTTTCTCATTTATTTTTGGCATACATATCTAATAGTGGAACAAAAGTTTAATAAATATTCATAAACTTGGTATACGAACTAAAAACTACATTGATACACATCTAATACTTTTGAAAAAAATAAAATTGATTTGCCAAAGTAAATCTAAAAAAAACTCGTTATAGTCTACCTCACAGTGCAGCTGAGTTTAACTTTCTTTCGCCACCCCGTTGCCGTTGAGCGGCATTGTCTCCTTACTCACATCCTTCATCTCCTCACCGTCCTCGACTAGGTCTATACTTCTCGCCTTCTTGCCAAATTGCTCGCCATCATCGATGGTCTCCAACATGGGTTTGTTGTGCGTTTCGGGAAGCAGAAGTGACAGCAAGCCACCAATAAATGCCATCGCGCCGAAAATGATCATCGGCAGTGGTTTCCAGATGTCGGCGAGCAAGTTGAAAAATGGCGCCAAAATGCCACCGATTCGGGCGACCATTGATGCGGCTCCAAGGCCCACATTTCGCACAACCGTCGGGAACTGTTCCGCCGAAAAGATGTATATCGTGCCGTAGCTGGAGGTGATGGCCAACTTGCCGACCATTGCGCACACGATAATCAGCCAATTCATGTTTTCGGGAACGAAAATTGTGAGGAGTAGCGCCACACCAGCGACCAACATGCAACCGCAAAGGATGGACCTGCGACCCCAGCGATTCAGGGTGAACAGTAGGAAGGTGTAGGCGGGGATTTCGACAGCACCGGAGATGACAAAGTTCAAGAGGACATTTCCGCCAAGATTGTTGGTGTTCCACGAGAGACCGTAGTAGGTGCCACTGTTCACGAACCAATCGAAGAAGATGAGCAGAGTCTTCCGCCGGAGATTGGGATGTTTAAACAAGTCGAAGACGGATGGTTCGTTCTTGGGCGTGTCGAGAGGCTCCTTCTTTTCACTTGTGTCCTCCAGTAGATTGTCAAGGACGTCGTCCGGAATGAGGACTTTGTTTACTCTGGCCGCCTTTTGTATATTCGCTATGGCCTCCTGTTTCTTGTTCTTCGAAAGCAGCCACCTGGCGGACTCTGGTATAAACCAGTAGTAGCACATGAACAGAACGCCTGGCAGTGTCAGCCCGATTTGCAACCAACGCCAGTCGGTAATGAAGTACGCAAAGGCGGCTGTTAACATGTATCCAACGGAGAAGAACATCATAACGACCACGCCGGCAAACAGGCGATATGTCGGACCAACCATTTCCATTGCGATGACATACGCCACAAGGAACACCCCCGACGTCGTCGCACCGATAATTATCCTCGACACGGTGTAGGTCACGAACTCGGGTGCAACTCCCGCCAAAATGCCAAATATCAACTGAATGACGAGCGATGCAAAGAAAATAGGCTTCCGACCGTATTTATCTGACATCTGACCAAACACGATGCTTCCCAGGAGGACACCAAACATGAACAAAGCATCGGATGTGGCGCTCAAAAAACTGCGCCCACAAACCATATCCCATTCGGTGACTGCACTGTTTTTATAGTTCGTCCGGTCGTAGATGTATTTGTCACAGTAAATTGACGACATCCCATCAGAGGGCGCTGCCGTTCCATTCAGATAGTCCGTGCTGTAGTCCACATCGTAGTACTGACAGGTGACATATTTTCCCGTAAGCGGGTCTATGGGGTACGCCAATTGCCACAGATTGTCTGGGAGAGCATACGTCAGATTGGTGGCATCTTCAAAAGGCAGCGCGCAACGATAATCTGGCTTCGCGAGCAAGAACACACCGGCGAGCTTGTGAAAAGCGCATGATATTGCCGGCAAGCACACTAGAAAGTAGATACGTTTTTGGTATTTGCCAAAATCACCCAAGTGAGTGATGACATCGTCGTAGCCCATTTTCGGTTCACTTGTTACACGTTTATCCTGCCAGGACCCACGCCCTTTTTACACACCCAAAGAGACGTTTTGTTGTTGCGACAGAGTTTCCACAAGTCGTACAAATTAGATTCACTATTTTGTCACTGACCGCTTGCCTTAAATTTTCGCGTGTGTTTGCTTTTTGTTCAAAAGTTTACCTTGAGTTTTTGTTTGCGCCCAAGTCACGTCATTGCCGGCTTGTATATCGGAAGTGTACCACAAAATATGTTGACGATTGCCAAAAAGAAATAAACTGACTCACATATGTATCTAGATTTACTCGCGTGTTTCTATGTATGTATCTATTGGGTGACGTTTCACCGAATTCTTATTTTTTGCTAAAAGCTTTGATAACGCACTTAATAATTATTTGTGTTATTAATTTTCTTAGGAAATATTTTTTGAATTTTGCACTAGATACATTTTGTTTCTGAATACACTGCACTCAAGTTTTGAAGTCGACAACGCGGCGGCGTTTTGCGTTCGTACTGTAGCCAACCGTTCTAACAAAATAACATCTAACGACTAAACTCTGTGCACTGAATAGGATGCCGTTCTGGGGGTTCGCGTTGAATTATTTTAAACATGCGTTCACGGAATCGGTAGGATGACTGCTCTCGCCAGTTCCGCTGAGAAGCAGTTTTAAGAGCGCATGTACACGCTATCAGACGCAAATGTGGCGTATGTATTATACCACTCACTAACCAACCTACTGTGTGACGGGGACAGAGTGTAGATTGTTTTTGGGGTAGGATTTTTTAGCCAACACTGGTAAAGCTGTTAAAGCTCAATTTCATATAGTTGGTCTTGCTGTAGTGGTAATGGGAGACATGCAACGCAATCGGAAGACATTGTCTTGTGAATGAAATATCTAATGGTTTGAGTGATGTTGATGGTATAGTAGCAGTTAAACGACAGCTGAACTTTATTCTGTAATTTGTATATCTACCTACAGCACACCGAAAGGGCATTTAATAAATCTCTGAAACAACTCTGAATTAAAACGGAATAGGTACCTATTCATGTGTTTGAAATGTGAAGGCTCATCCTAATGACAGCTGTGTTTGACAGCAAAATGTTGCACTGACTTTTCAACCTGCATAAGTAGAGACCTTCGAGGGAGTTTTACAGCGGCAGCACTTTTTGTTCCTTCTGCTTATATGACTTACCTTGTAGACGTCAAATTTGTGTCTCTCTTGTGTCTTCCACTACCCATCTCTAACACATCTTTTCAGTGTCAGTGCGAGTTCAGTACCATATCAAATTCCCTTAAGCTACGCAAGAAATACAAATTCGTATTAAAGAGATTTGTCAAATTTTCCTTGTGAATTGTTTGACAGTAAATTGTTCTACCACCACCTGACATTCATATCTATAACTTCTATGTTCAGGTTTGAAGTCCAGCAATTGTTTAACGAGTTTCCTCTGAGTCAGAAACGCTTTAAATGAACGTAAGAAGAAATTGTCTTTTTGAACGCGTCTTTTTCCTTTCCGCATTCGTTGTAAAATAAAACGTTTCAACGACTGTCATTAAAAATTTGACATTTGACACTTTGAAATGGAACGATGTAATGTAATTTGCGACAGATTTGTCAAAAGTGGCTGGCCTCATTTTGACGTTTGTTAAAGTGTCACTTGTGATAGAGGCATTTAATTGACTACAAAATCAAAAAAATAGAATGATGAGTTACAAATTTAAATGGTATTGAAAGCCTTATCAAATAAGTATGTGTTTAGTTAAAGTTTTTATTTCCGAAATGTCACAAATGCTAGGCACAGAATCTGTTCTTGTTTTGACGCATATATTTATGTCAAAAAGGGAAGGTATTTTGTAACAATTATATACAAGTGCGATGAGGCAATGACAAGCGGTACCAACAATCTGACAGTTTATTTTGCAAGACCTATGGGTAGGTACCCGTTCCCCCTTTTTTTGTCTTTAGATACATATGGAATAAACTTTCATTGACAGATAAACTTCTTGTAGAAATATTCGTTGTATTGTTGGTGGTCCTGGACATTTTTGATTGGATCGTTATTATGTTGAGAAGTGAAACCTCTGCGAACGTAGCGCATATAGCAAATTACGCTCAAACCGGCTTCTTTTGTTAGCACATGGTATAGTGCTTGCTTTGTTGTATCTATTGCTTTTATTTTCTAATGGTCATTGGTCATCCCTCTTATATACTCTGAGAAAACAAAATTTGCCGGCTGCTTATACGTTATACCATCAACTTTTACCACTCTCCAAGTATGACTTATGCTCAGCATGAAAGAATAGGAAGAGCGATAAATGTTTTGTGAGAAGATGCACATTGTTTAGGTGGTCCCGGTCCACATGTAGATATTATGAAATGAAATTGTTTGGCATTTATACAATATAATATGTCATCTTTTTGAATTTAAATTTATGAATGTGGTTGTTATTTAAAAAAAAAATGAATTGTATCTCTTTCGATTTCGCATTTCAATTTAAACTCTATGTGTGTCGTCAATCGTTATGCCGGGCAGTGAATCTCTAACTAATTAATCAACAACGGCAAAAAGATGGGCATGTATCGGTTTTGTCGTACGATACGACTCATTGATTTCAATTGTCTATTGGTGCAGAAGAAGTTTATTTTGAACGATGTCATATCGAATGATCAGTTTATAAACAAATTTAATTAAATTTAAAAAAGCTTTTTCCCGGGCGAGTAAAAGATTAGTCCTATAGGAAAATTAGTTCACTTCAAATATTTTGCAATATTCAATAACGATATAGGTAATCTTTATCGTACTTAGTCGAATGTAAAATGACAGAACACAGTAAACAGTTTAATGGTCTTCTCCGGAAAGAGGAGAACTCTTTTGTACCAACTATTGTTACGAGATGGCGAAACGAATATTGGGGAACCTATACGCCAAACAATTTACAACAGCTCAAAGTGAGATTGATACTTGATGCGGCAACCAAAGTGGGCCCATTTCAAAACTTAGTTGTCTTAAGTCGAGTAGATTGGTCTCGAATAGATGTAACCTGATCGCAAAACTAGATTGGTCGCCACATATGCGAACTGTCAACTCAGTACTCAGTCAAGAATTTCTTGACTAGATTCGTCGGCTACCCTTCCATAAACGTCAACTGAAACAGCTGCTCATGTTACCGATCTGGGCCAATAAACAATGAAATACCTACATCAAGCCAATCAGCTGTCAGACTGACTAAACTAGATACATGAACCTGAACGTTCCCAGTAAAAGACATCTCGTTAAATTCCTTGGTACCAAAAGGAAATGCATTGATAAACTCAATTTTTTTGTTCAATTTTCACCTGAGAGTTGTAGTCATCCACTGGTTATACTAAAGATGTTAAATCAGATTTTTATCACTACAGTTATTCCCTCTGATCCGATTACCTACCTACCATTGTTTTTTCTCATAAATATTTTCTGGCAATTTGTATTCAAACCCCATTTCGCGTTTCTGCCAAAATTCTCATTCACGAGTAGTAAATCATCAACTAGATATAAACGATATAAATATAAAAAATTATAGCTGTGTGCGGAACCCAAGTAAAATCAGGTACAAATAAGACTCGTCACTTACGACTACCTGTCTCCTCATTAGAAATTGACGTTAACAAGTTGTTTTGATTTAAAGTTCATTTGGGTCATTTAGTATTAAGGCAAAATTGTAATTTTATTGCAGGTAGGTACACACTACACACTTAATCATTAATGTCAGATAAATTAACAAATTAAGTTAATTTTGAAAAAGTATGACCGATTTCGCTACTTTTGTGTTTTCCAAGAATGACATTTTTTGGGAACGATTGCGAAATGAGAAAATGGGTGGCGATTATGTTCGTTATTGGCGAATCGTTGTTAATCGACAACCAGAGGCTTTCCTCGAACTGATAGAAATATTGAATTTATTTCTTTAACAGGTGTCATAAAAGAACACTGTCTCATAGGTAGGCATGCTACAAGACTTGGCGACTTGGCGTGCTTTCTAACGACTTCTGCAGAAGCTGCCTTGACGAGGAGGAAGAGGAGACTGTTCCCCATCTTCTCTGCACTTGTCCGGCTCTCTCAAAAAGACGTAAACTCCATTTGGGAGCTTTCTAACGATCTAAAAAAAGCACTGATATTCGATATCTCCAACGCTTCATCAGAAGTTCCAACTATAGTTCTACGAGTAGGAAGAGTAAACACGTAGATAATGGTATAAGTGTGACGGCTAGCTGACGGCCACTTCAACCTAACCTAACCTAAATTTCACAATTTCAGGAGAACAGAAGTTAATGCGACTCTTTTGCATTTGCAGTCTAAACTTATCGAAAGAATTGTTTAAAAAATAATATAAAAATAAAATAAATAAATATTTTGGCGCGACAGGTCTATGGGACCCAAGGCCTAGCTTCTCGCAACCATACGCTTTGTGTGGGTTTTCAATTTTTGGGACGAATGGAAGGGATCTACAATTTTACGCCGAGTCCAAACGGCTAATTGAGAAGCTCATTCATGACAGTTTTACTCACGGATGTTTGTCAGACGTTCACGAGAGGTGGCGCAGTGGAAAAAAACCTTAAGATGTAATTTGGCCCTCTCGGGATTCGAACCTGAGCCCCTCGCTTAGTAGCCCAACACACTACCACTAAGCCACTGCGCCGATAATATACTCGTTTCAAACTCTTCGTTTCTCAAACCAAATTATAAGTTTTAACGATTCCCTTTGACAGGTTTCATTTTTATTTCATCGTTTTCTTTTAATTAAGAACTCGCGTAGGTAACCGATGTTTGAAAGAACAGATCTAAAAATGTATTTCGCAGTTAATTACAAAGTTATTGCCTTACCCCGTATTAATAAAGGCTGTATAAAATGTTATCGACTTGTTACACAGCAGTTATGTCAGTTTTTTGTATGCTCACTGACGTCTGCTAGCAAACTGACTTGTGGACATTTGTTTAATTAGATGGAGGTTAAGGCTGGTACGCTGTTCAAGTGAAGTCAAATTTTCACTCCTCTCCAAGAAATTGCTGTGAAATTTTCACGCCGAAATGTCAAAAATTTAATGCGACGGACAATAAAAACCAAGTGAAATAGCAAGCAACGCCCTCTACATATCACTCTTTGAACAATTATTTTTCACTCCAACTTCGTACTGCCTGGTGAAATTTTCACTTGAAAAGTTCATTTTGACATTTCGCAGTGAAAAATTTGTATGAAAAATTTCATTTCACTCGAACAGCGTACCAGGCTTTACTTGTAAAGTTGGTTGCTAAAGCTTCTTATACTCCTATACAATATACACATAATATAGGTCGATGTGCTTCCTTTAATTGACCTTTTGGATCAGACAATATGACAAAAACATTGCGTTGAGAAATCCGGTTTAGTTTCTACTCTTATCACATCAGTCCAAAACCATTAATGGCGCTACAACCACTGATAATATTGTTTACCCATTATTGTTCCCACTCTCAGTCATGAAAAGAAAATATAAAAATAATTTCAAAACTTATATTCTAGTCTATTTCCAGATTAAACGTTATATTTAAGTGACATTAATTATATTGCAATCATTACCCCAACGCCGTTGATAAAGGCGTCAGGCGAAGCAACGAAATTCAATTAACTATGAAAATGTTGTCGACCTCTGACGCAATCCAGCATTTTAAAAATCGCGTGATGTTCGAACTTGCGCACTCATTGTCATTCTTTAAAATTTGCCAAAAAAGAGTGAATACAAATATAAGAAGGTATATAAAGGTACGCAACGCAGCCGGTACATAAAATACACATTATCGCACGAAAAAGGGGGAAAGACCACGCCAGCGGCGACCAAATTTCAGTTTATTAGGAAGCAAGAAATAAAGCAATCACCTGAAGACACGTTTTCTGAAAAAGATACAAGAAGATAGGCATCATCAGAGTCTGAGGGAGGGAAGCATCACTCCTTCTGAGAACAACATACGATTGTCTACCACTACTATTAATCAGAGTAAATTTTGCCAATACCATCCAACGAAAAATTGGCACGGTCCAAAGTACAAAATCGTTCTAAAAAAAAAAAAGCCGGTTCCCAATTAGTGGCAACTGGTAATAGCAGGCAACAGATACAAAGCGAAAGGTTGCACAATGATTCACAGCTGTTAGACATTCATAGATACAAATGGAGTACATAACAGACGCCGGTTCTCTCCTAACCATGTGCCTTCCATGCTAGCTATATGAACCTTGTACATAGAGGAAAGCTTTTGGATTGACATACCACAAACCACACGCAAAACGAGCATAACAGTTTAAACATAGATACGTCATAGAAGAGTTGTACCTATTCCGAGACAAGAGAATGCCACCTGCTGGGTGGCTTCTCATTAAATAAGGGTTGCTGACCTAGTTTCCAAATTTAACTTTTTAGATTTGTTATTCTCTCAGTAGTTTTTAGATTAAGTATATTTTTTTAGCTCTTTGCTGTAGGAATGCGCGAAATGTGTTTGTGCTCTGCCTTGGCAATGATATCGATAGTCAAGTGTATTAGCGATTGGCGCTTAATTTAATCTGCGTCTAGTTCAAGAGCTTTAAGATTATGCATTGGAATGTTAATCTGCAGTTGGCGTGCCTGCAGTGCAAGGAATCTATTGTTTTGGGTGTTTTGGCCACCTACAAGTGAAATTGTAGCTGTTGATTGCTAGATAGGTACATTATGTATTTTTACATAGGAATCAGTTTCAATTCACTTGGAATCGTATCTAATGATTTGGAATGTGCTATGATGTCTTCCGGAAAGGGGGAAACGACACTTCTTGATTTTCTTAATGACATTTTGTTTTATGTTTGCAACTTTCACGAATGACAGCCCTGAATATTTGTCCTACTGAATATCCGGGTTCTGCGTAAGATTGTAATAGATGTCCCCTTTTTACGAGAAAGAACTTTTTTTGAGAAAATGTGTCGCTTACTTATTTACGTGTCATAAATCACAGGTACTGACAAAATTTAAATCCTGCAACGTGGCAACGTGTCATTTTCAAAAATGATTTTTTCTTCCAAAAACGGATGAAAATGTAAATGACATTTCACTATTTGTCCATAATATGCTTATTTCTATGAAATATTTTTATGAAATAAAATGGGGACGTGCAAGTGTCTAGTTTAATAAGTCTGACAGCTGACAGACTTGATGTATCTCAGTTTTAATTGGCCTAGATCGGTCACATGGGCAGCTGTTTCAGTTGACGTTTATGGAGGGGCAGCCGACGAATCTAGTCAAAAAATACTACTGTCATGTTTTTTTAGCGTAGTTTAAATTTTATTCACCATTTCCTATATATTTTTGCAAGTGGATAGTTTCCCATTTCCACTAACCGTTACTTAAAGTACTTCAATGCTTTCAAAACAATTCAACCTAGATACAGGCGTAATTTTTAAGACGATTTGTGATGGTTAGATTAGACGGTATGCCAGTGGTCATAAAATGCCAATTTCGGACAGTTCTCCTGTCAAAATATGGTCATACAATGTAATGGGCATATCTCATATGCCCTAATGACCTAAATGCCACATATGACAAGGCTGATTTTGACAGATAAAAATGCCAAAATAGCATATAGTGTAATGGGACAATAAGCACGAATGCCAGCATAAAGCCTAGATGCCCATATGCACTCTATTTAAATTTCGTTGCGGCATTTCTGACATTTTTGAATTATTTTGTTGTCATCGGTGTTTGATTGAATATTTTTTTATTGGTGTAGGTATATTTTGTTTATAATTTTACCCTTTTAAGTTCTTTTGTGTTTCGTTTTCTTTTTGTGGAACACCCATATACATGTCTTTGGTGAGCTCAATCGAGTCGGCTAGCGATGCCGCGATGGAGGAAGCAAAAGCTGACAGGGCGAGGAAGAGACCGACAAAGCAGATTAAAAGCGAATTATCAAACGATCTCATCCGCAAACTGATTTCGGCTGTCGAGATCCGACCCGGACTTTACGATGTAACAATTCGTACACATCGGATCCCTTTTTTTGCTTTGTTTTTCTTTACGGCATTAGCCTACTGCAACATTTGGTTTTAACAACAAATGTCATAAATGACCATCAAGGCAAATATGACCATATTGGTAATTTTGGTCATATAGTCTGATATACAGTTTTAATAATCCTGGCATTTTGGTCATTTGACAGCTTATCTGGTCATTTGCCTGTTGGCATTCATATGCATAATTGGCATACAGTCTAATCTTAGCTTGACGAGTCTCCAACAGTTCTATTCAACACGTTTCTTATTTCTATAATAAACTCGGTACATTTGTGACATTTGCGGACATTTTTTAAAACAAATCTGTAGGTACCTATTTGGTACCTTATTTCTGGTAATTGCTCTGTAATGACCAAGTAGAACAGAACGAAAGCAAACAAAAATGCAAAAACGAACACAACTAATTACAGCTGTCATGAATGATGTTAAAGTGACACTGACGTTTGTCGTACAGTGGAACAGCTCTGTCGTCTGTCGACCTAGTCGAATTTTCAGAAAGAAAAATATTTTTGTTGTCTGTCGCAGGGAATTTTTGACGATGGCTTCATTAATATTATTAAAAAATGCTATTCCTGCAAGTGAGTACAAAGTATTAAGATTGTTGTTGAAAATAAAGTTGTCAAAAGCCATATTAGCGTCATTATGTAATTTAATGAAATGTGAGGTTACCTACCGAAGATTCTTTGAGTGTATTGTCTTGTTTCAGAAAATCAAACTGGAACTCTTGGAGTTTTGTTACTTCGTTCCAATCACTATTCTACGGATGCTCCACGACCATTAAAAACGACTAATTTATCAGCCGTTAGGCGAGGTACAGGAGGTCGTAGCAGTTTCAATGGAATTGTTGCTACCGTCTTTGGATGCACTGGGTTCGTTGGACGATATACGTGCAACAAACTTGGAAAGATTGGGTCGCAAATGGTTTTACCATACCGTGGAGATCATGGCGAAGCTATGCGCCTTAAAGTTTGTGGTGATTTGGGACAGGTACTTTTCCATCCATTTCACTTGCAGGACGAACATTCAATTCGTGAAGCGGTCAAATATTCCAATGTTGTGATCAATTTGGTAGGACGTGAATTCGAAACAAAGAATTTCAAGTTTGATGATGTACATGTTACAGGAGCCAGGACTATAGCCAGGTTAAGCAAAATCAAAATATATTCATAGCCGGTGTTATATTTTTCTTTTGTAGGATCTGTAAAGAGATGGGAGTCGAGCGGCTTATCCATTTGTCTGCACTCAATGCTGATCCCAACCCTGAGGGTCATGTACTAAAAGAGGGCAGTGGTTTCTTGCGAAGCAAATACTTTGGCGAGCTTGCTGTGCGTGAAGAATTTCCAGACGCAACCATTCTTCGTCCATCTGATATCTACGGCTCCGAAGATCGCTTCTTACGTTATTATTCTCATATTTGGAGGCGTCAATTCCGTGGAATGCCCCTTTGGTACAAAGGAGAACGCACTGTCAAACAGCCGGTGTATGTAAGCGATATTGCCCAGGCCATCGTTAACTGTGCAAAGGATCCTGATACCGCAGGAAAGGTTTACCAAGCTGTAGGGTATGTTTTAATACTATAAAAGTTGGTAAAAGCGATTCTCCCAAATGCATTTTTTATATCATTTCAGCCCAAAACGTTATCTGTTGAGCGAACTAGTGGACTGGTTCCATCAGTTGATGCGAAAGGATGAAAAATGGTGGGGATACTTGCGTTACGACATGCGTTTCGATCCAACCTTCCTCCTAAAAGCCAAAATCACGGAGCTAATTTGTCCAGGAAGTATGATTGGTGAATTGCATATGCAACGAATTGAACGCGAATGTGTAACTGATAATGTGCTTCGTGGAGTTCCCACCCTTGAAGATTTGGGTGTGCAGTTGACTGCAATGGAAACTCAGGTGCCATGGGAACTTCGACCATACAGAGCTGCATTATACTACGATGCTGAGTTAGGAGAGTTTGAAACGCCCTCTGATCCGAAAACTCTTAGTCCTCGCGAAGAAATGAGGCTTTTTTCTTAAATGTTGAAACGTAAATATGAAGTAAAATGATTTGCGCATTGAATAAAAATAAAATACATACTACCAACTGAATGGATGTAGTTATTTTAAATCGCGCAATAGTTCCGGGTAGTATGTGCCCACAAATTGCTGTTTGAAAATTTTCCCTCACTGCAAAAAAAGATCACAAAGAAAGAAATAGACGAGATATTTGCAGAAATTTTACAAAACTTTTTTTAAAATCATTCGTACCGACTAGGTTACCGTCAACACTTTTTAAGAGAAGTGTGGTACATATACTTAAACTTATTTTATAGATTGCGTCTGATTTTTTAAAACTAATATGATTTGCGATTGCGATTTTATAATTTAGGGGTAGGTATAGCGAATTTTGTCAGCAATCTGATTTACATTATTTTATTCGCGATACCTATAAATAGTAAATAAATTGCTCTAAAATCATACCCAAATCGATAAAGTTTAATTTTGCTGGTGAATCTATAAAAAATGATACTAATATTGCATAACTAAAACATCAATTTGCTGGACAATTGCTTATAATTTAGAGAACACCAGGCGATACTGCATTCAGCTTTAGAATGCACTTAGGTCTGTTCCTTTACTTTTAAATCTTACGAATTTTTACGAATTCTTACGCATTTTACTCAATTGTCGTTCCCTAACTCGAAAAATTCGTAAAAGAGAGCGGCTTCGAGAGAGCAAGATATTTCCCCTCTTACTAGTTTTTACTCAACAAATTTCTTTGCGTAAGAATTGAAACAACTGTCAGTCGCCTGAAAATTGACAGCTGATTTGAATTTGTTGTTTTATTTAGCATTTGGGTGGAATATTCGCAACTGTCATTTTTCACAGGTTACTACAAAAGCGTTCCTTAAATTTTGCGTAAGTTTCCCTTTTTGAGAGAGAATTCATCCCCTCCACAGGCATTTTGACAGTCTTTTCCATTTTTACTACAAAAGTAAAGGAACAGACCTAAGTGGCGTTGATCATAAACGAATGAATTGCAAACTGCAAAGTATCGGAAGATTATCTTGTACTTCTTTGGCCGTTACGTTGGTTTCGTGCAGCTGTCATAAGTTCAAGGTATGTATGTTAAAAGCCGTCTATGCGGTGTTTACTTTCATTTAGATTAGTACTTATCCAAAAAGGATACAGGTTACTTGTTTCTGTTATGTCTTGTAGGACGCTTGTACGTTACACTTCTAATTCAAGCATTTTTACTTCTCATTGCGGAGCATTGCGGAGAATACTCAGATGTAAATTAAATTCTGTTAATTAGGCCAATGAATGAAATTCTTGCGTGAGTGTTCAAAAAATATTCTACACAAAAACACACTTAATCTTGAAATTTTAATCAATTGAATCGGGAGGAAATGGCAACCATTTTTATTCATAGCCCTTTTTAGAAGCAAATCGGTTAATGGAAGAACTCCACTAAAGGGATATAAATACATATACCTTAGAAGCAGTAGAAGCAAGCAGTTTTTACAGTTCCTTTTATAGATAAGTATGTTGCATTTGATGCTTCCATAGTTCATAATAGCCACTTCATTTTTACGCCGTAGTTTGTCAACAGCTGTGCTGCCCTATTTTCTACCGGGTGAAATCACAACCCACTTAAAATCACATTTATATATTTTCAGTTTGATATGAAAATATGCGGGTTTCACTGTATCTGCCTGTATATTTAATATGATTTCAAGTTGATTGCATTCTATTGGCAACGCGGACTTAACCCCAATAAGAAATTCCTGTCAGTGTTTCACTTCCACATTTCTACATTGAATTTTTGTTTTCTTTTTGCATTGCACCGCAAACGTCAATCGTATTTCTTACATTTTTCTAATGACACGGCATTTGTCGATTAAAATAGTTATTAATTGAATCAAGTTTTTGTGAAAAATCGAAGTGAAGCATATTAATCACGCTTGCAAAATGTATTTTCGCAGTTGCAGTAAACTTCCAGGTTTGCTCTCCTTAAACTATTTCCCTTTTTTCATTCATGACATTGCATGTTCTATTCATAGGTAACATCTTCCGTGCTTTGTCCACTACTGCGACCCAAAATGCCTCACCAAAAACCGCAGTGCTGATGTTGAACATGGGTGGCCCAGAAACTACGGATCAAGTTCATGACTACCTTTATCGAATCATGACGGACAGAGACATGATTCAGCTGCCGGTTCAGAGCAAACTAGGTCCATGGATAGCGCAGCGTAGGACACCCGAAGTTCAAAAGAAATATAAAGAAATCGGAGGTGGATCACCGATTTTAAAGTGGACCAACACACAGGGTGAGCTAATGTGCAAGGAACTGGATAAAATTTCACCAGAGACCGCACCGCATAAGCATTACGTTGGTTTTCGCTATGTAAATCCATTGACTGAGGATACTCTGACGCAAATTGAAAAGTTAGTTGTGATTTTTACCAGGAAAAGTATTGATAATCCAATTGTGTGACTTGTAGGGACGCCCCAGAGAGGTTAGTTCTGTTCTCACAGTACCCTCAGTATAGTTGTGCAACGTCTGGTTCCAGTTTCAACTCGATCTTCTATCATTATCGCAAAAAGTATGGTATTCTATTTCATATAAGGACTGACACTAACTTTATTGTATTGTTTGTCCGTAGTGCGTTTCCTAGCAACATCAAGTGGAGCATCATAGATCGATGGGGCACCAATCCACTTCTTGTGAGGACATTTGCGGAGCGAATACGTGATGAGCTTAACAAGTTTGTAGAGACCAAGCGTAACGATGTTGTTATCCTTTTCACTGCTCATTCATTGCCATTGAAGGCAGTTAACCGTGGCGATCCATATCCATCCGAAATTGGTGCGTCGGTTCATGCGGTAATGAACGAGCTGGGCTCGACAAATCCCTACAGTCTTGCCTGGCAATCGAAGGTGGGCCCTCTGCCATGGTTGGCACCCGCTACTGATGATGCCATCAGGGTAGGTTAAAATTTGAATTATCCAAACGTGTGCTGCAGTTGACCATTTTTGTGTAGGGCTACGTAAAACAAGGACGAAAAAACTTTATTCTGGTGCCTATTGCATTTGTAAACGAACATATCGAGACGCTGCACGAGCTGGACATCGAGTACTGTGATGAGCTGGCAAAGGAGGTAAGCTGATCTATCAGTTACATTATTTTTGTAAAAGGCTTTCAAACAGATAAGGCTATGGGAGTATGAATGTTTTTTCACATTATGATAAGCAAGTCTGTGTATGGTGACAAAAGGCCATTGGCGTAACCGCGGCTGTGTACTTATTGATATGAGCTTCATTAAACCGCACAAATTTCACTTAATAGGCTCTGTGCAGTGAAAATATTATCGCAGTTGTGCCAAACCTCAAAATATAAAGCTATGTTATGTATTTTTGTGGTAGTAAATGGCTGTACTTGAACTCCTTGCTGCGCAGCTCTTAACAAGCGCACTCGCAGTCCTATTTCCTATACAGCTTTACAAACAAATAAGAATAATCAAATTATTCGTACCTACCTTTCTGTGCAACAAATTAAAATAAATTCAACTCATAAATCAATTAAATCTCTTTTGCAGGTGGGTGTTGAGGAAATGCGCCGTGCCGCAGCACCAAATGACCACCCCCTCTTTATCAACGCCCTCAGCAGCATTGTAGCCGATCATTTAAAAGAGGACAAACAAGTGAATCCGAAATTTCTCATGCAGTGTCCGATGTGCGTTAACCCACGCTGTAGAGACAGCAAGAAGTGGTACAAGCAGATTTGTTCCTAATTTAAAAATGCAATAGTTATGTGGTAGTTTAACATAAGACACAACGAAAATTATAAGAAAAATGTCGGTGAAAGATTGGGTTCATGTTTTGCAATAAATGGCATCTGTTAAAATTTGTTAGAAACTTGTCTTTTACTGTACCAACTACCAGTGATTTGTTTTCATCTTGTTTCTACTGCAACTCGAGCATGACATGTGGAAGATGATGGCAATGGCACACACAGCTGTTTTCAGCCAGCTGATTGCGAAACACATGTGCTGTTTTGTCTTCTTTTCTATTTATCTTGTTTTGGCTGCAGTAGCAGTTGAAATCTATCTCGTTTGCTCACACTGTAATAATTTGTGTTGTATAGTTAGGTGGAAAAAGCTAAACCACATTTGCTATGCCACCGCTACCGCTACTAAAACCAAAAATTGTAGTATTGTCATGTCAAGAAGAATGTGTCAGTCCCCAGTCCTGTCCAGATAGTGAAATTGTGAATTACCCCGTACTTAGTTTTAGTGTTTCTATTTATTTGTAAATTAAAAGTTAATTTATTTATTAAACTGGACGCAGAGTAATAATAGGCGGGAATTTCTAAATTAAAGTTTTAATTTTAGACTTCTTTTCCGATTGATTGATTCAGTGTGTTACGTAAAAGTATCGAATGTTGGTGAAATTTGATTGAATTTGAGTGTCTCCGGTTTTATTTATTATTTGGATGAACTTTTATACAATAAACATAAGTGAATCAACTCGGCGAGCAGGGTAAGATAAATGTTCTTTAAATCATATGTGCTGCAAGTGAAGTGGGTAACGCAGTGACGTTGCTAAAATTGACTGACCATTAGAATTAGAAACTGAAATTCTAATTAGCCAAAAAAGTTCGAACCTATTGGATGGGAAGCGTGTGTTTAATCAATCACTGTCATGATACCTACAAAAAGGAATCATTTAAAACTATGACAATTATACAGTATGTACTGCAGTTCCTTATCCACTTTCACGATAATAATCATAAGCGGTTGCAGAATTTCGCATTAGAAATCGATTAGGCCCTTACTAATTTATTAATAATGAATAAGCCTTAACATAGCAGTGTGATTCATGTGTTTCAGGCCATGTAAAACAACAAAAAGACACGAAATATTAATGTTTTTTATAGGAACTCGAAAAATAACCGAAATTTATATTCCTAAGATGCTTCTCAATTAGCCGTTTGGACTCGGCGTAAAATTGTAGATCCCTTCCATTCGTCCCAAAAATTGAAAACCCACACAAAGCGAATGGTTGCGAGAAGCTAGGCCTTGGGTCCCATAGACCTGTCGCGCCAAAATATTTATTTATTTATTTTATTTTTAAGATGCATGTAGGCATAAGATCTTCTAGCGAATATGCTAGCTTCAAGGGAGATGCACCTTACTTTAAATATTTTTTGGAAATCCATTGAAATCTGTTTACAAAGTTATAGAGAGAAGGTTGTCAAATATTGAATATGTAAAATAAACTATCAACTGAATGCAAAAACATTAGGAACTATCGATTTACGTGTTCGTTACACTTAAAAGTCCTTATGATGTGCCACCCAAGCCATGGCAGCGTTACTTTGTTTATAGCTAGATCTTCGATGGAAACTCAAACTGTCAACAACCAGGTTTTAACTGATCTAATACAATCTTAAGGAAGCGGTCAAACAGCAGCTTAGTTTGTGCACCTTGGCTGGATGTTATTTTTTGGACTTTATAACTGCAACTTGTACCTAGCTGCCTTATCACCTCCGAGTTTTCTTTAAACTGTATTACACTGAGTCCTAAGGGAGATCATATCATTTGTGCATTTGTAACCTATTCGAGTGTGATAGCTCTCGAAAATCTTGTTTGAGCATAATCTAAAAATCGTTTCAAAAAATCATTCTAATGAGCTGTATACAGACGTTCAAGTGTGCACGTTTCCCGAATTCGAGTATCTGTTGAACATGTCGGTGATTTGACAGCCAGATAAGGCTGTACCACTTCAATTGCTTTGATTACTGAAGAAGTCCCCCCAAAAGGCTTTATTCCAGATACTGATAACACGCTAATTGTATCTGTTATCATGATTGAAAAAACTGATTTTATTAAGCGTTGGCTAGCCACACGTAAATGTGATCTTAAGATAAGGCTGCTATAAAATTCGTATTCTCTTTGAATACATTGATCATTTGAATTCGGGCAGTAAACTCGAATGATCACTTTTATTTGTTAGTTTAGTGAAAATTAAAAAAAAAAAATTAAATAAACGGTATGTTCGGCCAAATTGTGGTTCAGTGTTATATCTATTTTGTTGCATTGTTAAAATTATTATTTACATATTCGATGTGTTTTCGTACGAGACTTTTATTATCGACTAACTGCGAGTTCTCCGTGAATGAACGTACAGAGTGCCTAGTTCAGTGATTGGATAACTAACCCATTAAAATTCATAAGATTCTCAGTGGAGGTGTAAGTTTAATATCTCTCGATGACGCTCTACTGTACGAATTTTTCGAGTCAAGAACGGCATTGAATAAAAATTCTTAACAATTCGTAAAATTTTATAGTAAAGGAACAGACCTTTTGGGTGTTTTCCCACCGACATACTACCTACTTCTTCTTGCGTACAACAAAAAACAACTGTTTTAAAGTCTTAAAAGCAACATAAGTTTGATTCGACAGTGGAGATGAGTTTCTGAAAACATATTGAGCTACAAAAGCCAAACAACAATCGTTTGCATCATTTGTAATTTGTAAAGTGGCCACCTTCAACAAACAAAGATAAAAGATCAGCTTAACCCTGACCAGTTAAGTCTGGAGATTTCTTCTCTGAAAAGAAATCCCTTCAAAAATAGGAAGTCATAGAATCCATAGCGTCTGTTGCGGCGACGGATCTGGCAATATTGACGTATTTGACGGAACGAGCAGTCCCATAGTATCCGTCGCACATGTTAACTACTGATGACTTCACTTCATACATAGTCTCAATGAGATGCTCCTCAAACATGTTTCTCAAAGAAATTTTGGTACGAATTTCATTGAAAACACAATATACTCACATGAGTTCTTTTAAATAGTTGTTTGCCCGCCACAAAATATTTTTATTTTGAATTTTTCCAAACGACCATGACAGTTTCTCTCACTCTCAATATTTCCACCAATGAAAGAGCTTCCTCTCCCGCTGTGCCAACTGTCAACGCATGCCGCACACAGAAAAGTAGAAAGTAAACCTACTTTATCCGTCGCATCCGGCACGCGCGATGCCTATGGGTCACTTTCACTTTCCATAAGCCGCTGTGTATTCTATCAACCTGTCAGTCGAATACGTTGCCGCAACGGACGCGACGGATTCTATGGGTTAGGCCCTTCAGTCACGAAATTTCTTGACTATTCCATGAATGTCAACCGATCTATGCCAATCAAAACTGAGACACATCAAGTGGCAAGTCGGCTGCCAAACATACTAGGTCTGTTCCTTTACTTTTGTAGTAAAAATGGAAAAGACTGTCAAATTGACAGTGGAGGGGATGAATTCTCTCTCAGAGCGGGAAACTTACGCAAAAGTTAAGGAACGCTTTTTTAATAACCTCTGAAGAATGACAGTTCATTAATGCCAAATGCCAAATAGAACAACAAATTCAAATCAGCTGTTAATTTTCAGGCGACTGACAGTTGTATCAATTCTTACGCAAAGAAATTTGTTGAGTAAAAGCTAGTAAGAGGGGAAATATCTTGCTCTCTCGAATCTCTTTTAGGAATTTTTCGAGTTGAGAACGACAATTAAGTAAAATACGTAAGAATTCGTAAAAATTCGTAAGATTTAAAAGTAAAGGAACATACCTATTAAGTCATCCGGCTGTCAAACATACTAAATTAGATGTTTTTAAAAGAGTAAGTAAATCTTGACTTCCTATAATGTTTTAGTGCTGACAACACTGCTTTATTTCGTTGGCAATCAGCTTCCAACTGACGTCTCTGTAATACTTCATTAGATTAAGATCAAGATAAATTACTTTACTTTGCGCACTATTTATACAGTTCCCCTTCTTATCTTAATTTCAAAATCTGTGTACCAACTAGCTTTACTTGCGTCGCGTCGCCCTAAATATGCTACAATCCCTGAGACAACACAATTTGAACAAAATATGTCATCAGCAAATAAAAAGCTGCACTCGCTATACAAGTACTTGTCCGAGTACGAGTATTTATCCGTTTTATGGAGTTCCTTGTACTTTACAGTTTTATCTATAGCTAGCGCCCTAAATTTGATTTTGGAAATGGGTTTTCTTTCACTTTTACGTTGAACTTTTGGAAAATGGCCAACAAATCTGTTCTCAAGTTCAATATGCGATTTCTTGCTGATAAATCAGTCAGCGAAAGGTTATCATCTTTCATGGCTTAATAAAGAAAAATAAAATCATAATAAATCAAATATCTGCTTCCGTTGCATTGTCATACTATTTTTATTTAAATTGTTTGCTAATACACATAAATGCACAGAAGTTGGAGCCGAACGGTTGCTGTCATGAGAACTATTCTGCTTGACAGACAATATTGTTTCAACGGAAAGTAAACATTCGTGTCACACACGACACACACAAAAACAATAAACGGAATTCGCTGATATGTTGAAATCAATCTTGAACGACGATCATTCGCCTGTGCCGGTCAATTAAGGCGTTCAGTTGTGATACTAGTGTCAGTCAGAATTAAACTAAAGCGAAAACAGTTGACTATAAAATTGTCTGATGGTGGTAAAGGGAAAAATTGATTTTAATTGATCACGGTCGTCAAAGTGTTGAAAGTGTCTTGTACATCTCTCATCGTTCAGTATGCATCCGCTAACTTTTCTTATGTACTGCATTCTGGCGGTGATTATTTTTGTGCACTTATCGATTTTCTACACATATGCTTTTATTTATTGCCTAACAATATCGTGTCATAAACATATTGTTTTAAATGCCAGACGATTCAAAACTTGGATTGCTTTTCATTTCAATTTGAACGCTAGATCTGTTAATTAATTACACACGTGAAGTGATTTACTACCATAACACAATTAAATACAACTGTCAGAGCAGAAGTGGTCCTTATCAGCACGTTGGGTTTGTGACATATAACAACATTTCATAGTTCATTAAGTTCAGTTCGCGGAATGGCATAAAAAGAAACGAAATTCTAATTCTACTATATTCTTAAACATGACATGAACATATTTCTTATACCGTGTGTTAGGTGTTTCAAGTATTTGACATCTCGTAAAAGGTAATAGTTACGTGGTCTCGTTAATTAATGTGCGTGACGTGATTTTAAAGTACTTTAAGTAGTAGAACTCATAAGGATACTGGAGACTTCAAAACCGCCGCAATTTACCCATCTTTTTTCATAATTGTTAAGCAAACAAAGTATTTCCTGTCATCGCACTTTTTGGTTTATATAATATTAACAGGATCGCAAAACGCTTAATCCCCTTTCACAACATAGTTGATACCTTCAAGTGGATTGTTGGATGGGAAAGCGATTTCATATTAACTCGGGGCTCTAATTATTGACATTAATGATCGTTTGAATTTTGGAAGCTTAAAGACTTTTTTAGTATTGTTTATGGGCAATCCGTGATGTATTTCTCAGAAAAATATAGACCTAAACATCGAACCACATTTTGTTTTTATTTCATACGAGTCGGCTAGCTCATTTTGGTTCACGCAAGCTCATAGGTCTCTTTTCATGCAAAGTTTGCACAGGGACTGACGGTAATGGTGAAGCATTCTTCCAACTGTTTCAACTGAAACGCATAAATTTATTTACTTAATTTTGATGTTACAACTCATTTTCTTTTTATTTGTCAAAATCGGTCATTATCAACTGAAATTGTTTCGAAATTGTCTTAAAAAACTTCCACCGTTCGTCTTCGTCGCAGCACAAATTTGTCTTTAGTTCCGTCTTTATTGGCATTGATTAGTGCCGGCGCCTCTTTTTGGCGTCATCATATCACAAGGGAGATCGGTTTATTATTGTTTAATATTATGGGGTTTCAATTGAAAAAAAAAATTGCTCTTTCTATTAAAAGAACAGAACAAGAAAAAATCTCACTTACAGATCAATTTTTAGCACGACAAAAGAGACCGGAATAGTTTTAAGGAATTCCCCTGAACTCACCACCACACACTTGCCAAATGTCAGATTTCAGAATATGAAAAAGCGTCCAGTAAACTTTATTTTAAATATTTTTAATTCATCCACAAAAATCTTTAGGTGTGTTCCCTTACTTTTTGGGCCAATTTCGGCAAAATGTCAGATATCAAGGAGTTGGGATATATTCTCTCAGAAAAAGAGAATATAACCAAAAAGTACAGGAACGAAAGTTTGGCATGACGTTTGTTGAAAACATATGCGAGAAATTCAAAAATAAACGTCAGTGGGTTTAAAAAAATTACCAGTTTGCAGACGTTGAAAAACATTCGGATTCAGTTTAATAATTATTTGTTTTTGCGGATTTATCCATATTTTAATAACGAATTTCAGCACTTAACAAAGCAAACCGAAATAAACTGCCAATTCAAATTGACTTTTGAGAGTTTTGACAGCCAAAGTCAGTTATAACAAACTAGCCCAAAGAAATTTGTTGGGCTATTATTAGCAGGTTTTTATGAAAGGGAAATATTTTGTTCTCTCTTTGTGGCTCTCTTCTGCCCAACTTTTGCGTAAAAGAACGAAGTTTGACTAAATTTGACTAATGTGTTCGAATGCATTATCGTTAGGGAACAAACCTTTTATTTATACTGAAGAACAAAATAAAAAAAAATGTCACTCTTTCTACGTCAGCCACATATCCGAACTGTCAACTTAGTACTCTGTCACAAATTTCTTGACTAGATTCGTCGGCTGACCCTCCACAAACACCAACTGAAATATCTGATCATGTGTCCGATCTCTGTCAATCAAAACTGAGACACATCAAGTCAACCAGCTGTCAAAATTATGTGGTACATATTCGATTTGGCACTTTCAGAGTAATTTGTTTGCTCTTAGGTCATTTTTATTTTCGTTTTGTACAAAAAGCGCTACCTTTTTCGGTTTTAGAGGACTTTACCAACACAAGTGTGTTTGAGTTTGACATCTAGTGGAGAAACGCATTGCATCGGGTGGATCTATTTTAGTTAATTATGTACAAAAGTTAAGAAATCAATTGCACGCAAATTTGATTTAATATAAAATTTAACCAGTAAATGGAAAATGAGTAGAAAAGTGTCAAAAGCTACACATTTTCCAATCGCACGAATATCAACAAGAATGACGTTTTTATGTTCGATTAGACACATAGAATTTGAAATCTGAGAGCAGAATCTGAGAAGTTCAATCGAATACCACATTACTAAATTAGTTACTTGAACGTCCCCATAGTTGCATCAAACTGACAATCATTTGACGTCTTCACAAGCGTTCAAACATCAGTCCATTTGACGGCTGAATTATTTTAGGATCTGCGTAAAAAATAATGTTTTGAACTTATATTCGCCTACACCCAATTTATTTATGCTTGGATTTCGCCATGATTGCTCATTAACGTCATAAATTGATTTGTCTTTTACAAATATCAACCGATTTTGAGATCTTACGAACAAATTTTACACTCATTGCACTTGCTGAGCTTTTTTGCACACATGTAGTTTGTTTATAAACACAGATATCTGGAGCGCGTTAACAACTTGTTTCTTTCTCCATTTTTCTTTTCAGATTACTACTCAGCTGGTTTCGAGATAATAATACGCAGCCATTGATGTTATCAAAAAACTTAATCTTTTAACCATAAAAAAAAGCACAACTCTGAACAACTAATACAAACCTAACTATGAATGATGAGAGAGGAACCGAAAATGGCCACAATGGAACAGTCTACACAACACCGCGCTACCGAACGTACCCACCTGAAGCCGAATACGTCATAATAAGGTGATTATTACTGTCGTAAATCCATTTATCGGAGTATAGAGAATTGTTATCGATTTCATTAAAGATTTATTTGGTAACCTACATAACATAAGAGCTGTACATTTAAGCAAGATGTTCCCAATTTAATCAGTGGGCTTGATCAAACGTCTATAGTTATCGTTCTGAATTTATTGGCGGGTTTTCCATTTGTTTTATTTTGTGTCATGATGATGTAACATGAATCTGCGAATTGGGCTTAAAACGAGAACGCGTTTGACAACTTATCATACGTACCTCTTCTCATTGTTTAAACGTTGTAAACGTAGTATATTAAGTGCTTTTTGGATGTATGCGGTTGGAAACAAATTATCTTGGTAGGTAAATCGTTAACAAAAATCGTGTCAGCAGCAAACGAAATGAACGAAATTGTTTAAGAAACAGCGCCAGGGAAAGGTGATTTTTATTTTGAAACAATGAGTCGTGTCGCCAACTGCAGCCAACAGGTGCAATACGTCAATATGCATCTATATTCATACTTATATGAAAATAGTAAGTGACCAAATTATCTGTCAGTGTATCAAGATCAAAAGTTCAGCAATGACAAACTTGTAAAGTAAAATGTGTGGCCAATTTGATTGAAACGCTTAAAATTTTCTTCTCCTGTCATGTTAATGTATTTTAGTTTTATATTGTCAAACGTGGTATGTTGCAAGATTGTGACTGTCAAATGAAAAATGGAAAATAAAATTCTGCTTGAATACTCAACTAACATTTCGCTTTCATTCCAAGTGCTCGCTGTTAAAAAAAACGTTAGGATTTGACAGTTAAAGCTAACCTAACGTAGCTAAAGATGTATTTGTGTTATTTAACACCAAAACATCCACATCAAATATTGTGTGACTTGCACTGTTGCACACAAAAGGTATGTTTGACGTGGGCCGTGGGCCATAGTGCGCACTGGGTTTCCCATAATGTGTTCGATATAGCACTGAACTCGCCCTGGTACTGAAAACCTGTATTCGACATGACTTCTAAGGCGGCCTATTTGTGCCCTGAACTGACCCCAGTTAATTTGTGGGGGCAAGAATTTAGTGCTGAGTTTTGTTGTCATTTTGCTTGCTGTCATAAATTTTTCAATGTAAAACTTTAGAGCAACATATTTTGCGTTTGATATAGTAGCCGAATTGTACAGGGTTATGCAGGGTACAGATACAGGCGGGACAGTGGGCACTAGAGCTAGCCACGTCAAACAAACCTAAATATTAGATCTGTTCCTTTATTTTTAAATCTTAAGGCTGGTACGCTGTTCAAGTGAAGTGAAATTTTCACTCCTCTCCAAGAAATTGCTGTGAAATTGAAAGTGAAATTTTCACGCCGAAATGTCAAAAATTTAATGCGACGGACAATAAAAACCAACTGAAATAGCAAGCAACGCCCTCTACATATCACTTTTTAAACAATTATTTTTCACTTGAACAGCGTACTGCCTGGTGAAATTTTCATGTGAAAAGTTCATTTTGACATTTCGCAGTGAAAAATTTGTATGAAAAATTGGATTTCACTCGAACAGCGTACCAGGCTTTACTAGTTTTTACTCAACAAATTTCTTTGCGTAAGAACGGAATCAACCGTCAGTCGCCTGAAAATTGACAGCTGATTTGAATTTGTTGTTCCATTTGGCACATTTGGTGGAATGTTCGCATCTGTCATTTTTCACAGGTTACTACAAAAGCGTTCCTTAACTTTTGCGTAAGTTTCCCTCTCTGAGAGAGAATTCATCCCCTCCACTGTCATTTTAACAGTCTTTTCTATTTTTACTACAAAAGTAAAGGAACAGACCTATTGTGTGACTAGCACTGTTGCACACAAAGAGTGACATTATAGTATCATAGTATTAAAAAACTTGGTTTGTGGACCTAGATGACAATTCAATTTGTCAAGTTGTCGAGTTCGGTTTGTATATCAGTTGAGACGACAGACTCTTTCGATATTCGACTTTGTCTTTTTTTCCATTCAGTTTACCTGCGACGATTAGATTATACAGGGGGTTATCTGTTGCCCCATCTGAGTTCTGTCACAATTCTGTTTATCTAAGCTATAATTTCTTGCAAGACAATCTCGTGCAGTTTAATATTTTATTTCATCTACGGATACAGCTCTACAATGTAGCATTAGCAAATGTTTGCATAGAAAACAAAAGGCTATTAAAATTATATGAAAATGTGCATTTGCCGGTATATGGCAGTAACCAAGCTTTATATCTATTTAACTGCTAATCTTATCACGATGATTACTCGACGCCGATTGACGCTTTCTTTATTCGGTTGTAAAGCACATGTTTAGGTTCAGATACTAGTCTCGTCTGTGCTAATTGATTTACGATATACTTTTGAAGTTCGTTAAACCGAATATTATGGGTAACTACCAATAAAACGGTTCATTTTGATTTTAACTCTAGTACGTGTTCTATTCGTAGTCAGCCATAGCCTATAATCGGTGGTAGTAAATGTCAGCACATTCTTTTAGAAATACGTTCGTTATAAAAGTGTACTTTTAAACCGGTATACACTGCCTGTAAGAAGTGAGGATAATACAGTCGATCAACACTTTCAACAGTCAAAAGTCAAGTTCAAAGTGTTTTTCTGTTCCCTTATATGAAACCGGTAGTGCCACAAAGTAACGAATATTTATTAACGACAAATTTTGTATCGTATAGCACTTCATAAGAAAAGGAGGACGTTCGGATTTCTAGTTTAGTAAGTCTGACAGCTGACTGACTAGATGTGTTTGAGTTTTTCTTTGCCCAGATTGGTCGTTCGTGATTAGTTTTTGCAGTTAAAGGCTGGTACGCTATTCAAGTGAAGTGAAATTTTCACTCCTTTCCAAAAAATTGCTGTGAAATCGAAAGTGAAATTTTCACACCGAAATGTCAAAAATTTAATGCGACGGACAATAAAAACCAAGTGAAATAGCAAGTAACGCGCTCTACATATCACTTTTTGAACAATTATTTTTCACTTCAACAGCGTACTGCCTGGTGAAATTTTTACTTGAAAAGTTCATTTTGACATTTCGCAGTGAAAAATTTTTATGAAAATTTGGATTTCACTCGAACAGCGTACAAGGCTTAACGTTTGTGGAGGGGAAGCCGACAAATTTAGTCAAGAAAATCCTTTCTGCGTTTTCAGTTGACATTTTAAAGTGTCATAATTCAAAAATAAACCACAGGATTACAACAACAACTCAACTTACTTAGTTAACGCGTTCGTTTCGTACACCTTTCGACTTATTATAAAAAATAATTTCAATCAAATAAATGGTTTGACAGAATCAAATTGGATTTGGCAGTAGGTACATTGAAGTTGGATACGTTACTAGTACTGACAGTTGGCTGAATTAATAGGTCTGTTCCTTTACTTTTGTAGTAAAAATGGAAAAGACTGTCAAAATGTCATTGTGGGGGTTGAATTCTCTTTCAGAGAGAGAAACTTACGCAAAATTAAAGGAACGCTTTTATAGTAACCTGTGAAAAATGACACATGCGAACAATCCACCCAAGTGCCAAATGGAACAACAAATTCAAATCAGCTGTCAATTTTCAGGCGACTGACAGTTGTTTCAATTTTTACGCAAAGAAATTTGTTGAGTAAAAACTAGTAAGAGGGGAAATATCTTGCTCTCTCGAAGCCGCTCTCTTTTACGAGTTTTTCGAGTTGAGGAACGACAATTGAGTAAAATGCGTAAGAATTCGTAAAAATTCGTAAGATTTAAAAGTAAAGGCACAGACCTATTATGGAAAATAATTTCAATCAAATAATTGCGATGGTTTGGCAGAAGTCAAATTCAATTTGGCAGTTGGTACGTTGGGGACGTAAAAAAGTCTGACAGCTGGCTGAATTAACGTGTTTAAGTTTTTATTGGACTAGATTTTTTTTGTTGACGTATACGCAAAAGTAAGCGACAAATCCATTACGAGTTGAAATATTTATGTTTTAAATTTTGACGTATTTAATTTACTTAAACAACCTGTATAGGTATTACCTTAAGCTCACAAGTAGTAGTATACTTAATAAATAACCATTTATTCTGAAAAAATGACTGCTGCAACGTTTGACGTCATATAGATGTCAATTGAACTCGGCGAATATGTCTATTCAACTAATAAAGAGGATAACGTCAAATTAATTCAGTTTAATTCAGATATTTTGACCATTTGACACATTTGACAGAAAGACTAAATACTTTTCGTTAATTATTGAAACTTCAGCTTAATCATACATCATAACCTTATAATGGAAAAATGTCTGTGAAGGTTTCTAGTAACGTGATATAATATGTTTTGCTGTATTCAAACTTGGTCTACAAAGTCATTTCCGAGATCTTAGCCATATGTGAAACTCTAGACGTCGAAATTGAATTTCACTAGCCAGTGCGCTGTCAGCAGTAGGTTTATTATCTGCCAGACTGTCAGTGAAAAGTCGCAGAAAATCACAAAGAAACCTTTTGTCAAATCGCAAAATTAAAATTGAAATTCAATGTTTGCTTTCATGACATCAAACATAAGATGAACGTAATCGAAAACCGGTGCGTATCAATTGACTTATCTGCGAACTTGACAATCAACACAATCATTTTCACGGACAAAGTCCGAGGGGCTATAACTATTTCGCGCCAACTGATCTAACCGCCGTGCGCCGTCACTCATTAATGCACTTCCTTTTTAGTATTACCCGTTATCAATTTAGCAACTACGCTTAGATTACAAACCACTTGACTCATGTTAAGCATCAATTAACAATTTTTACTTGCTTTGCAGACCTGCAGAAAACGGCCGACCGACCGAAAACAGTTCCCTACTGCGTCAGAACATGAGGGAGAAACTCTGGAAATACCAAGAGCTGATCAAGAATCGCAGTTTGATCGTTGATCTGCTTGCGATATTTTTCGGTATCGGCACATGGGTTGGTATCAATGGAACATTCCTGCAACTACCGCTCCTCGTCGAGGGAGCGCCCGAATATTGGAGCCTGCCATCCTACCTGAGTGTTATGGTACAAATTGGAAATCTCGGACCCTTGGTGTACACCCTCCTGCAGAAGTTCTCGTCGGATAAACTAAATGAATCAAAAGTGATATACGTTCTGCTGGGCATTGGAACGGTCTCAGCAATTCTGACAGCATTTTTCTACGATAAGACGGCGACAGTTGCCGGACAGGAGCACAGTGTTGCACTGTTCACATTGACGTTCTGCACTGCGCTGACAGCGTGTACAAGTTCGGTGCTGTTCATGCCCTATATGGGAAGATTCAAGGAAATCTACCTTATAACGTATCTCTGTGGAGAGGGATTGAGTGGACTGTTGCCAAGTGTTGTGGCTCTAATTCAGGGAGTTGGCGGCACCACACAATGCATTCTAAACGAGACCGAGTCGGGCAGTGTGTGGCAAAAGTATACGCCACCTCCGCGATTTGGCACAATGGAGTTCTTTATATTTGTCTTCTCGATGATGTTGTGCAGTTGTATAGGATTCACACTGCTGGATCGATTAAAACTCGCAAAGAAGCAGTACGCCGCGGTGACGGTCCTAAGTGGAAACACATATATCTACGAGAAGAACGATCCAAAGGACAATACCGTCGCTGTAGTTGAAGAACTTCCACAAATCTCATCTTGTCAGTACAAATTCATGCTGTTCCTCATTGGGGTGGTATCCTTTTTTGCCAATGGCATGTTCAACAGTATTCAATCTTACTCCACTTTGCCCTACGGCAGTCAAGCATATCATCTCACAGCGACGTTAAGTGCAATAGCGAATCCAGTGGCATGCTTTCTGGCTGTTTTCTTGCCACATACGAGTTTGAAGTCGATTCTAACGCTAACCACCATTGGTGGAGTGTTTACAAGTTATGTCTTTGTGACGGCTGCAATGAGTCCAAGTCCGCCTCTAATGGGATCCTCAGCTGGAGGAGTGATTGTTGTAAGTATTATATGAGAATGCTCCATAACGCTGTCTAATGTGTTTGTCTATTTCAGATTGTTTTGTGGACCCTTCTCATTGGGATCGTCAGCTATGTGAAGCTGTGCATAACGTCGGTGATGCGCGCTCAGGGTGGAAAGTCCTTAGTGTGGACAGGGGCGCTAACTCAGATAGGCTCCGCTGTAGGATCGGTCCTCATCTTTGTTTTAATCAATTACACGAGTAGTTTTACAGCCTATGAGTCAACATGCGGCTAACGTTCGGAAACTAATTGAATTAGTGCAGAATGTGTGTGATATTTTCTTAATCTAGATTCTAGAACAATGTACAAGTAATTTTTCAAACAAGAATGTTGACTACTGGGAGTTTAAGCTGATAGATAATGTGTGGGTGGATGTCTCCTTGGCATTTCACCGAAATTAGACGCAAACTTCAAAAGGAGTGCGCATTAAAAATCGTTTTTATACAATAAAAGTTGTAGCTGTACTTATAACAACTTTTCAGATGAATTTATGAACCAAAATGTTAATGTTTCTAAAACGTTTTACTAAGATTTTATGTTAGTAGTAAATAAATTGTTATTAGTGATGAAAGTTGGTGTTTTCGTTTTTGAACTGAGTGAGGCATCAGATTGGCGAGAAAGCAAGTCTCGTTTGTTTAGGAGCGAAATGGAAATGACATCGACTGATCGAAAATATACACTTGCAATGTCAGTAGCTCAAAATGAATGAAGCACGGAAATAGTGTCGAATCTCTTAAAGACAGCATGAGATAGGTTAGGTTAGGTTAGTGGGCTGGCTGGAGATACTCCGTGCCACACTCAGGTCAATACTGACCCATTGTAATGCCCGTTGGGGAAAGAGTTTGTCCCTTACCCATTATAACCCTGTCTAAGTGTTGTAATTAATTACTTACTGTGCTGTTACATACAGCCATTTGATCCGTCTGTTAACACGGCTACGGATTGCGTTTTAGATACGAATCCGTTTCTCCATTCTTCCCTACTGGGATAGGTGCTCGAGAAAGGTCTTGTAAATTCTAAGAACGGTGGGATGTATAATCCGTGATAGGTACACAACCAAAGTATTTCTGTAGGATCGACGAGTGACCCGTTGCATTCGGTTTCCATTTTTCTGATTGGCTGATTCTCATGGCACTAATAGCTGCTGATTATTGAATAAAGATGTCTAGCGGAAGCAGATTGAGGATAGCCTCAAGTCCTGCGGTTGGAGTTGTTCTCAACGCACTGGTGGTGGCGATGCACGCTAGTCTTTGAACTTTTGTAAAAGCCTTTAGGTGGATGGCTTTATTAGTTGCCTACCACCATACGAGACTGCCATAGGTCAGTATAGGTCTTACTATAGCCGTGTACATCCAAAGTTTTATTTTGGGAGATGGTCCCCAGGTTTTTCCAAAAATTCTGCTGCAGGAGTAAAAGGCTATTGTGGCTTTTTTATTCTTTCGACTGTATTCATTTTCCAATTCAGTTTTTTGTCTAGGATAAGTTCCAGGTATTTTGCACTGTCAGAGATTCTGAGGGGTGTACCACCAACAGAAGGTTTGACAAACTGCGGTATTTTCCTTTTATTTGTGAAAATTACCATGTCAGTTTTCTGGGGGTTAACTGGTTAACTGTTAGGCCGCAGTTCCTGGTCCAGGTGTCAAGGGTTTTTAGAGCGCCGTTAATTTGTTCAGTTAGTGTTGGAAGGAATTTACCAGTTGCCAACAGCACAACGTCGTCGGCATAAGCCGTTGCTCTGACGCCACTGTTTCTGAGCTGCATTTAGAACGATAAGTGGGGAGATAAACCCGCCCTGAGGGGTTCCTCTAGAGGCATAAGCTTCTAGCATTGAGCCTCCGAGTTCGGCTATGATGTGCCTTTCTTCAAGTATGCTAACGATCCAGTTGATAATAAAACTTTCGATGTTAAGCTTACTTAGCGTTCTGCGTACGGCCTCAGTATTGACATTATTAAACGTTCCTTCAATGTCTAAGAAGGCCGCTAGAGTGTACTCTTTGTCTTTTAGAGTTTTTTCAATTGTGCCAACAACACAGTGCAGCGACACTTTTTCCTTTTGTTTATAGGCGTGTTGGGCCGGGGATAAGTCATCCGGGCGGAGCCTACTACGAATGTATATGTCGATCAGTCTTTCTAAAGTTTTCAGGATGAATGAGGTGAGGCTTATCGGTCTGAAGTCTTTTGCGTTGGTGTGACTTGCCTTTCAAGCCTTTGGTATAAAGATTACCTTCACTTCTCATGAGATAGAACTGCTTTTTACGACTGTAATCGCCTATACAGTCACTGATTAGTGAAATCGATGCCGGAAGTTTATTCGAAACGCCACCACTGAAGTTGTGGGTGTCACTCGAACACTTCCAGAAAGAGGATGAACATTCTGTTATCAAAGAAAAGGAAGGTCGAAAGAGTAACATCAGTTACCTAGCTACTGTTTGCAAATTAAATTACGGTTTGAAAAGTATGCACAGAAAATAAATACTTCGTAGAATATTGTTATAAATATTTGATCATTTGGCAAAATTATTAGTAACATTCAAAATTATAAACCATAAAAAAAATGCCTAAAAAGCAAATGCCCTATAGTAAGCGACAATAAACTATTCTCAAAGTGTATGTGCGTGTTTTACGTGCATCTTTCTTTCAGTTCCTATTGAATCGCTGCAAGCCCAACGCGTTGAAGTCTATATAACCGATCTTCAAGAGCGACTCCATCAGCTTCGCCAAAAACATGAAACAATCCTAACCGAATGCTCTGACATTCTCAAGGAAATCCAAGAGGTGTCATCCCAAACTATCACCAAGGAACAAGAAATTGGAAGAATTATAAGCGAATTCGAGGAGCTGGGCCTGAAAAGTAATGATAGGGGTACTATTTCGAAGAAATCCCTTATTCAAAAGGTTGGTGATGTCAAGAGACTGCGAGAGAAATTCGAACAAATTTCACAAGATGTTAATGCGCAAAATGAAGAACTGAGTTCGGAATTGTGGTCTACAATCGACTCTTTTTACAGTTTGACAGACGAATCGATTGTGAATGCGGACGCTCCAGAGTCTATGTGCTTGGACGTGGATGACGTAGCAAAAGCTTTAGATTAGCAATGAATTACGTCTCAGGAATATGTCCGAGGTTCCGGTTCCCCGTATACCAATCAATGCCCAATTCTGAAATGACGTATTCCATATAGGCCGTCAATGCCCACATTTCCCCTGCAAAATAAAACGTAAACAAAGAAACAGCTGATTTGCATTTATCATCTGCGCCATATCATATGGATGACAATACAAACATCTAAACAGAAAGAAGTAACAGAAAGCGACATAAAAAAAGGAGAAAGAGCGAGAATGCGCGAATTCGATAAATACAAAGTGCGTATCATTTGAAATAGAGTTGCAGACCGTGGGTGAATACGCAAGCACATTTTGGCATTTTTTGTTTTACTTTGGTTAATACATATTTTGATAAAAGCAACATATTTTGACTGCATTTTTGTTTACTATTTTAAGGACTGAAAAATTAAGGTTACCAAATAAGAGTGGAAAAACATGGTGGTAAACATTCGAATAAGTACGCAGAAAATAAGTAAATGTTTACTAACCACTGCAGAATATATGCAAAGCAAATTCTCATTTTTTCTTCATTAATTATCCCTTGTTTTAAAAGTTTTGGAATAATATCGATAAATGCACTCAGAAAATTACGTAGCAATCAAAAAATCTTTGAGCTGTCATATCCGCGCCTGGTTTTTCGACATTATTTCTGTTTCCTTACCCAAAAGTTGTATAGAAGGGAAGAAACTTTGACTGAATTTGCGTAATGTGTTCGAATGCATAATTGTAAGGCAACATTTATCTATTATTGAGGGCGTTCGGATACCTAGTTTAGTAAGTCTGACAACTGACTGACTAGATGTGTTTAAGTTTTCAGGTCTGTTCCTTTACTTTTAAATCTTACGAATTTTTTACGAATTCTTACGCATTGAAACAACTGCCAGTCGCCTGAAAATTGACAGCTGATTTGAATTTGTTGTTTTATTTGATCACTCCAATTTATGAACTATCTGTCATTTTTCACAGGTTACTACAAAAGCGTTTCTTAACTTTTCCGTAAGTTTCCCTCTTTGAGAGAGAATTCATCCCCTCCACTGTCATTTTGACAGTCTTTTCCATTTTTACTACAAAAGTTAAGGACAGACCTTTTATTGGCCCAGATTGGTCACGTGATTAGTTTTTGCTTGACGTTTATGAAGGGGTAGCCGACAAATCTAGTCAAGAAAATCCTGCCTGCGTACTCAGTTGACATTTTAAAGTGTCAAAACTCAAATATAAACCACACGTTTACAACAACAACTCAACTTACTTAGTTAAGGCGTACGGATACCTAGTCCAGACAAATCTAGTTGACGTTCGAACGTCCCCAATAACGCATTCGGACAAATTAGTCAAACTTCATTCCCTTGTAGTGGTATAGAAGGGATCAAACTTTGAATGAATTCATCTAATGTGTTCGAATGCATTATTGGAAGGCAACAGATCAACTATTGTGACTGTTGGACTGTCAAAAACTGATCCTGCATCGAAATTAAAAGAACCGACCCGCTGTTTATAGTTCTTTTGCCCCGGTTTGCTTTAGAACAACAATGTGCTTCCTAATCACCTGTCACTCCTAGGTCTGTACAGCAGCATGCACTATGCAATCAATTCAAATAAAGGAGAAATACAAACCGAAAGCGAAAAACATAATCAAAAAACCTACTCAAGAACTACAAAAGAGAGCAAACAGCGAATACATAGCACAAGTGAACGAAATAAGCATAAAATCTGAGAAAACAAAGAAGTCATATCGTGCAAACCCATCAATTCGCTTGTCGTTTGTTTGATTAATTTATTATTTTCTATTTCATAATCAATTTCATACAATATTTTCAACTATCTTCACGTGTGCTGAACGCTGAGCAGCTGATTTTTGTTAATTCAAACGAAAAAAAAGTCAACAAACCACTGAGCTTGAGGACACTCATCTCGGTGCGCTGCAACATCACATCGACGACTTTCAGCACCGTTAATGAACAGAAAATCATCAATTAATTGCAGAAAATTCTAAAAATTACTACAGAAAACCAGAATAAGAGATAAAAAAGTGAAAGTGAATACCTAGAGCTAGAGGTGACAAGAATAAACCCCAACACCGAGAAAGAGAGTACACAGAAAGTCCACAAATAAAGCAGCAGCAGAAAGGCCAAACAAAAATAACTAGCTACCAAGAAAACAAAATTAAAGGCGAAAAGGCAAAAGGCACAGAAAATGCATTTAATTCTACTAAAAATTTTGACATTTCATTCAAGTGAAATATCGTGAAAAGTATATTCGCGCACGCAACTCGCAACTACACAGTGAACGAAAGAATCGAGAAAATAAAATTCTATTTCCCTTCCTGCTTGTGAAGAATAAAAAAATAAATCAAGTGGAATCATTTTTCCCTTTCGTCCAAGTCTATTGCACATAACTACTTCCATTGCTGCACAATTGTGACGACTCCACCTACGTGGTGCACTGCATATTGGAAAAAAGTTTCGAGCAGCCGACAATGTCAGACCCCACCGATGGCGGACCGAACCTACTGAAGCAAATAGTTGCCAGAGAGTTGAAGCAGCGCAGCCCGCAGGGCTTTCAATCGCATCTGTTTCGGGAGCGATTGCGTTTGGCCAAGAATTTGTATAAATTCGATTTGGTCGCCCACTATGGGTGTGTAAATGCGATCGAGTTCTCCAATGGGGGTGACTTTTTGGCTTCAGGTGAGTGATTTCGCAGTAGTTTTCTTTTACAAGTAATAGAATCATCTGTTTTCTTCGACGATGGTAGGTGGTGACGACAAACGTATTCTTATCTGGGACGTAGAGAAGGCTATCGCTGGCATTGAGAAACCCCGAGTCCTGGACTCTGAGCATACGAGCAATGTGTTTTGCCTGGGATTCGACCGGTACAATCGGAAAGTCTTTTCGGGTGGAAATGATGATCTGGTCATTGTGCATGATAATGAGACGTAAGTTATTATTATGGGGTGGTTTTTTTTTCTTTTTCAGCGTATATGACATCCTGTTGGGTGTCGAAGGGAGATGGAAAATTATTGTTAAATCCATATTTTCCTCAAGGAAAATGTGTAGGTAGGTATTATTTAAGAAAAATGAAGTTGAATGCAATTGGGAAGTGTGGGATTGCATTTGGTATTGATTGTCACAGCCGAAAGTTAGGTAATGGCAGTTGCAATATGCGTACGCAAACAAATAAGTAGGAAGGTAGTGCGTCTTTGGTATCGGATCGAATCCAGTTATTCTGGGATGAGCAGTGCGTACACATTGACTTTCAATTTGAAAAGTATAATCAGAAAAATGACCGTATTCTGAAGAATTTATTGGTAAAAGCCTAAAACTCCTGTTGGCTCAGCTGTTCCCAAACGTGCGTGTGCGAGTTTTATATTTGCTACAACCTGCCATCCTATTGAACTGTTCACATGGCCGCTGTTCGTTAGAAGCTGTAGGGGATATATTTCTATTTTACGGGGGTTACACCTTAAACACTTTTTTTCCTACCGCATTACTTGTGTATTAGCTGCACGCATCTCAATCAGCAGTACAATTAAAGTAAAAACCACGACACACCTCTTTCATTGCAGTGGCAGGCTCCACAACGTTTACAAGCACGATAAGCCGGTCTATGGCCTCTCAATAGATCCCACATGTGACAGTGTGTTCGCGACAGCGTGTGAAGATGGCCAAATTTTGGTATTCGATCAGCGTAACGACCCAGCCGATCCACTCGTTATAGCCAAATACCGTGCATCATTTCACGCGGTGCAATTCCATCCGTTTGGTGGAAATTTCCTCGTCACAGCGAATTCCAAACGTGGTGCTGCATTCTGGGACATTCGCAAACCACACAGGTAAGCGAGGTCACTTAAAAAATAAACAAACATTCGTCTAACTCTCTGCCTTTAGTCCTGTCATCCAGTATGGCGTCGATGAGAGCTATCCCAGCTATATGAGCGTGCGTTTCAACAACTGTGGCAACCTCATCCTCGCCCTGCGTCGGCGTCTTCCACCAATTTTGTACAACACTTTCTCGCCAGAGCCGATTTGTCAATTCTACCACGGAGACTACTACAACTCGTGCACCATGAAGAGTTGCACATTCGCTGGTGAGGATGACGAGCTGGTTTTGTCGGGTTCTGATGACTTCAACTTGTACGTTTGGCGGGTTTCCGATGCTGATTGTAAGTGAAAACTTGTGTGTAACTGCAAGCGGTGCATAAATGCAATGTCCTTTTAGTGGAACTCAACGATCAGTGGATAGAAACAACGCAAATGGTTCTTTACGGCCACCGGTCGATAGTCAACCAGGTGCGGTACAATCGTGAAAAGTGCATCCTAGCATCGTCGGGCGTTGAGAAGATTGTCAAGCTATGGAGTCCATTCAATCAGAAGGATTGGTCGGGGTCGCTTCTGGAAGCCACATGCTCTGAGAATCCCCGAGACCTGTTCTCACCATTCACATTTCCCTCACTCACGCCGCAAAGCTGGTCGCATATGCCGCACGACTACAGCAGTCGCAATACGAATGAAGATCCCCGCATGATGGCGTTCTTTGATTCGCTCATCCAACAAGAGATCGAAGGCTGGGACACAAACAACTCATCTGACTCGCAGGTTCCATCCGATGGCAGTTCACACAGTGCAAACAACAGTTCGATCGATGACTCGGACGAGCAGGAACTGTTGCGCTACTTTGTCCGCAAGAGAGGTGAGTCTATTGCCGCATACAGTGGATTTAAATTATGTAAAAGGTTTTACGATTTCAGAACGTCAGCGCAAGAACTCGATGATAAACAAACTGAAGATTCAGCGCCATAAATATGCGAACCGCATTGCTTATCTGATAGCGACCAAGCGAAACACACTGCGACGTTTGGCTCTAAAAGGCGCATCGAATTCAAATCGTCGCCCGCAACGTCTTAATATGACTGGCAGGAGTAGCACCCATCGCATGGCGGCGAATAGTCGCATGCCAAGTCACTCGAAACGCAACGGTCGTGGCAGTCACTATGGAAGGCATTATGGCGATCGGGGTCAGGGGCCCAGCAGTAGTGGTTTGTCCAGTTTTCGGGCACTACGGAGAAAAAACAAAAAGCAAAGAAGGCAGTCGGTGAACGTCACCTCTTCGGATGATGATGTAACACATTTGCCCAGCAACCATCTGAACGTGGCAATACCTAGCACAAGCACTGGTATCACTTCCAGCGGAAAAGGTAGGCAACCATCGATTTTTATAAATTTAACGGAAAGTCTCACTAAAATCAAGAGCGCAAGTACTTTCTGTCATAACAAATTACGACTGGAGGCCTTCACACTTAAAATGCATTTCCCCTCTTTCAGATGCAATTCTTCGCCTGCGCCAGCAGCAACAGCTTGTCGAAGACTCCGACGAAGACGACGATGATGACGAAATTATTGCTCCAGCTCAACCCGCACCAGATGTGAACCACATACCAATCATGCCGCCAAGACCTGCAATCAAAATAAATGGCTTTGGTCACGCCCACGACGACTCGCCAGAATCACCGCCGCCGGTCCTGCCTCGAAACAGCATCAATCGCCGTCGAAAGGCTGAACTGGATATCTATTCCAGCCATTCAAATTCGCGTCTTTCCAACAGCAGTTTCCTAGACGAAACATCCAGTTCCTCCACCGATTGCAATCACCATCTATCCAGCAAACGAAGGAAATTCACAAACACAACAACCAATCCGGTTGCATCCGAAGCGGATAGCCCCACCATCACTAACAATACAAACAATAACAACAACAATTCGACTGATATTGCCAAAACCTCTAGTAGTAGCAATAGTGTTAACAATAATCAAATAATCGCCGGAACGTCATCTTCTTCCACAGAGACAGAGTCTAACATCGTCAACAACAATATATGCAATAGCAACAATCCACAGCAGTCGTCCCATCTACTTACCCCGGACAGTGGCATTAGTGTGGCAACAATAACTCCACAATGCAATGCGCCCGAGTGTCGAAATCCAGCTCGCAGTCCGTGCGATCATAGCAGCGGCGCGAGTAACAGCAGTAGCAACAGGATAACAATCAATTTGTTCCAACAAAAGGTGTCGCGAGTGCGGAGAAACTACCGAAAGAAGTTCGCCGATGAGTCTGAAAGTGATTAGGGGGCGCCCCTCTGAAGGCGCTTTAAGTTTGTTGGAGCAGGAGCTGTGATGCGTGGACGCATATTTTTTTCGCTGTACATTTTTGTCGTTATTTGTCATGTGCGACTGAGTTTTTATTTGTTTCGATATCTCATTCAACATTTATTTGGTTTTAATCTTGTTGAAAAGTATTTTTAATCTTCACCCCCCCATCTCTATCACATTAAATTCTTTCGAATACATGCTTTATGAAATTGGCAAGTTCTCATCCTAAATCACTGCGAGTGCTATTTTATTTCCATTAGAATTTTTTTAGTTTTACCAACTGTTGTAGGACAATGCAATATTTTTATATTTTTACGATTTCAGCATTTTTGTCGCTCATTTGTAGTTGTAAGTTACTTTCGAATTAAGTTTTCTGGCCCATCGACTTAAGTGGATAAGGCTAAACAATAAAATATAAAAGCAAACAACATTTCTGTGTGTATAGTAATTTTTATCTAGATATATAAGTTTTAAGGAGATTTTTTTTATAAGATGAGAGCACATTTAAAATGAAAATACAAACTCAAAGTAGAGGAATATTTTCAAATTGGAACTCGCGTGCGATACACAACTATTCTTGCATGATATGTATCTCATTTCACTTATTTTATCGATTAAACTAAATTTATTACAATATTCATGTTCATCTAGTTCTGAAGATGTAATATAATTTAAATTCTAATAATAAAAGAATAATAAGAAACAAGTGAAATAAAACCGATTGAGTATTTGCTTTCAATTCGTTCTATAATTGGACTGTTTTTAGTTTTAATGCAATATTCTAACATCTTGCATTCACCTTAACCTCATTGTGAAAACGCGCAAAGAAAGTTGAATCAAGTCATGCGACGAACAACCTCCTGAACACGGTTTCCTGACGAAGAAAAAAATCCCTATGCAAATCGACTTCCAAATTGGCTGGGAACTCATTAAGGCGACTGCTGTCGCTGATGTGATTGGCACCACTGCTGCTGAGGTTGTTGGCTCCTCGTTCTCAGTGCGTTGGTTTTGCTGACGGGTTCCTCTCTCTGTGGTGTTCGCTGAACGCCTGGTCATGTGTAAAAGAGTGTTGTGCCTTCCGGAGCATTTGAGGCAGTTTCGGGGCTGACATTCTGGGGTGAGTCGCAAGAACTGTGGGCATGCATGGATGTTGTGATTGCCATTGTTGCAGCAAACACAGACTGACTGGATTGGGTTCCCTGCTGCCACGACCCTTATTTCCGAGCGTCTCTAAGGATTGGAATCGGCTCTCCAAGAAGCTGAGAAACTCAGTGAGGAATGGCAGTGCTCTTAGTTGTAGAGTGCGTGCGTTGCCCGGTCCAGTTTTTTCATCAACAGATGGACGATGAGCGGGTCCCACGTGTTAGTGTCCACTCCAATGTTCTTGAGACCTTGTAAGCACTCGTTTGTCGTATCATGGAGTGCCTTAATGATGCTCGCCGACTCCGTCGTAGTAGTGGGCTGTTGAAGTAGCCGATTGAAGAAGGCCGTCGACAGCATTCTGATATTGTTGTATCTGTCTTGCAGCATTTGCCATGCGGTGGTGTAGCTGTCTTCTTTAAGAGGCAGATGACGAATGAGTTTTTCTGCTTCATCCGTCAGGTTTGTTTTCAGGTACCACATTTTCTGGCACTTGGGCATTGGTTCTTGGACCTGATCTTCCATTTCAATGTACTTGGAAGTGTCCTCGCTAGATGAAGGAGAACTGCTTGTCTCCACATGGATTGCCTCATTCTGAAGGTGAATAGCGTCTTGTGCGACTGCCGAAGAACTTGGTCCAAAAAACGAGGGAAGACGTCGGACAGTGATCACCAGATCACGTCGGGGTCACCAAAATGTACGATTAATTCGCAGCGTCGACCAAGGTGCATAAACCTTGACGACGAGTGGGTAGTTCCGGTACGTGCACAAGAACACCCAAGTCGATATGACGATCGTCGCGTCCTTCTCGTTTAGGTCTCGTGTCGAATTGCGCAGACTCCTTGCCACTGGTGGGGGCAGTCTTGGCTTGATAAATAAACTCAATACTCTGATTATCGAAATAGTAATGGACGTTTCTTTATTCAATTAATTTCTTATATACTAACAATTAAAATTATTGGACAATAGTGCTGACATCGCACGAAGAAAACAATTAGTGGAAAAGGTGAATGAAATGGGACCAAAAATGCGTTGTCAGCAAAAACATGAGGTAGTGAATTTAAATTATATTATTGGGTGTGTGCTGATTGATGTAGGTCAAGAAAAGGTAAACATTTGGAAAATTATGCTTATAACTATATGTGCGGGTAATGACCGCCTGGGAAGTAAACAGATGCGGTGAGGTATCTGGGATTGAGGCTCGATACAAAACTAATCTTCTGGCAACAGATAAAGTCCGGGGCGGAACGAGCCTCTAGAGTTACAGCTTCACTCAGCAGATTAATGGCGAACATAGGCGGCCCAACGCCAAGCAAGCGCAGGCAATCAATGACGACAACGCATGCAATTCTTCTTTATGGAAGTGACATCTGGGCAGACGCATTTCAACAAAAAAAAAGTACCGGAAGCAGATGGCGGCGTGGCTTGCTCTTACCGAACGGTGTCGGAACCAGCCGTCCTTGTAGTCACAGGAGTGACCCTCATCGATCTCCTAGCGGCACAAAGGAAGTACGTCGACGACAACAAGACGGAAATCGGACTGCAAGCGGCAAACGAGCAAGCAGCGCAACAAACGATTCGGAAGTGGCAAGAGCGATGGAGCTCGGAAAACAGAGGAAGGTAGACAGCGAAGCTGATAAGAAATGTGGCTGAGTGGAACGACCGGAAACACGGTAAGGTAAACTATTTCGTCACGCAGTTTCTCACCGGTCACGGAAATTTCAACGCCTTTCTCCATAAGATTGGTAAAACGGATAGTCCAGCCTGTCAGTACGGCGACTCTCGAACAGACGACGCATATCACACGTTTTTTGCCTGTAGAAGATGGGAAACACAACGCACAGTTCTGGAAAGCCGGGGTGACAGCACGTAACTTGATACAATCGAGTTCAGTCGATACAATCGAGCTCTGGCAGCACCTAACTTGTTAAGATCGAGGATAATCGGTTTAGGACAATCGATTGAAACAAATTAGGTGCTGCCAGAGCTCGAACACGGTTGTAACAAGTTACATGCTGCAACCCCAGCATTGGCGCCTTCAACCCAGAAAACATAGTTCACAAAATGCTGACGAACGACCTGAATTGGGGAAAAATTTGCCAGTTCGTGGAAGATATTCGCAGAAGAAACAAAAGAGAAGAAGAACAATCCCGGGAAAGCACGTGAGCCCGAAAGGGCGTATGATTACAGCCCCCTTGAAGTAATGCGGTCCCAGGGGGGTGTGTCAGAAACTATAGGGTTGGGAGGAGTTTTAGTCCGTATACCTCGAAGGCATTCCGAGAGAGCCGGACACACGGGGATGGTCAACGCAAACAGGCCTCCCTGTTCTCTCCCCCCGTAGACGAGTTGTGCACGAAAGAAAAGAGGATTTTGCCACGACACGGCGAAGACTACTCGGACTTTGGTCTTTTTCTTAATCCTTTCCATTCCACAGCATAGATGAGAGTGACCAGTACTCTTTTTTTTAGACCCCGGATTGATATTGGTATTTCTGCCCATCGAAGATATTGAACGGAGAACGGTCAGGCAACAAATATGCTGGCATTCAACCTTTCCTGCATAAATGAACAATTTTCATTTCCATCATCTAGTACCAAATGCATAAGGGTTATTTGCGACGCTACTCTTAATTGGAATTGTAATATTGAACATCGTAGGCAACTCTACAGCAAGGAACGGACTCTGCCTCAACCAATATGTCTTTCAGCAATGTTCCTTCGTGAATATTGGGCCGAAGAAACCGTGTGCTCATATATTTTGTAGAGTAGCAATGGAAACCGCTTACTCAGGATGGCAGGATACACGGCGGTCCTAGGAGAACATGGCGCGGAACAGTCGAGAAGAAAGCATGGCAACAGGGAAATAGTCGGGGAGACCTAAGGCACATTGCCAGAGACCGCACGCGATGGCGCGTAGGCGTTGTAGATGCCCTAGGACCCACAAGGGGATACAGGACATAAGTAAGTTATAGAAACAACAACATTTAACTTCCGCGGGGGCAGCGCATATCAGGCTGATGTACACGTGAACTTACAGAGCAATATTTGAGCCTCCGACTAGATCTAAAACACGATTTTGGATTCGATTCAGTAGTGTAGGTAAGGTTAGGTTAGGTTGAGTAGGTTGCGAGTTCGTCACAAGGACCAGGCACCATAATGGGCCCATCGCCATCCCTATAGGAACCTTCACTGTAAAAAAACCTAAACCAGTTCGCCCAAGCACTTAATTTCCCTGCAGAACCTAAATATGGTTTCAATTGTGTTTGCGAAATCAGCTTCCTCCAAATTTTCGAAGAAGTACTTTCCAAGGTATTTCCTTCTCTTCAGAGCTATAGCCTGAGAATATGCGTAACATCCTCTGCGACATGTAAGTCCTCACAATATCTACATGCATCCGTATTTATAATTCCTAATATCCTGGCATGTTTTCTCAAAAGGCAATGCCCCGATAGTATTCCTATTGTAATTCGTAACTTTGATCTACTTAGATTTAACAAGTCTAGAGATTTTTTCCTATCTAACTTTGGGCACAGGGCCTTTGAGACCCAATGCCCTTCTAAATGTGACCACTTTAGGTCTGCCTTGTTCCTGGTAGTGTATGTAACCTGATTTTCGCGGCCGCGTTTTTTCTTTCTTCCGGGCGGCCAATAGATGAAGTTACACAGTTCCTTTAGAGTTTTGTGTCTGAAAAGATGTGGGCCCGTGAAAACAGAGGTCGTTGAACAAACTATCAAAATGCATGCGCCCAACTTCAGAGGAACGATATTCTTCGAAAAAGAACTTGTATGATTGAAAATTAACCGAAAAGTACAGCCCGAACCACAACAAGAGCTCACCAGTACAGCAAATAAACAATAAAAACCAATTCAGCTTATAATTAATATATATACTTTTTATTTGACGTATATTCTAATTAATATAAATTGTTCCTTTGTAGAAAATTGTATACTTCCTCGGAAAACGAAAACAATGCTTCGCGTCGGCGATCTATACTCTCAGCAAGAGAAACGCATCTCGATACAATTTTTGCTATTTCGCTAGGCAAAATAAACTCGAAACTAGCCTTAAAAATAAACTTCTAGATCAAACAAACAAAAAGAAAAACAAATGTAACTCCATTCAAGGTGATCAGCAACAACGGATAAATCAACCAACTTCGAGCTATTTTAACTGCGTATTTAATAACTTAATTTTGATACATTAATAACACTCCCCCTCCCTCCCTTTCGAACACAATTGATAATTTACTTTCACGTTCGGCATCTGCTGTGAAATCCCTTAAAATTAACTATATTACAATGAATGAGTTTGTTTTGTATTTGATCTGCGCTCTTTGTACTACAGATGGATAGATCGCTACACTCAACAAGTACAATGGCGGAAATCCAAATGGATACGCATTTTCGCATTTGTGTCGTCCACCAGAATGACAATTCACTGTTTGTTGATGTAGTGCCATTTAGTTAAGTAGTACGAGACTCCAGCACACACTCATCGGATGCGATTCATAATCGATTCATATCACTTGGATGAAAGGGTAGATGTAGATCCTTACACCGTTCAATGACGAACTTCTCCAACGTACTGCCAGCTCTGCAAAGAAGTAAAAAAAGAATTAGAGGGAAGCCGATCAAGAAAGAGTGGGCCAACTTACACATAGATCTCATTGCCCTCCTGATTGTAGATGTCACAGTTTTTGAATACCAGCTGAATGTCCTTGAGGAGCTCCTCGTTGATCGTATACTTGCCCATGTTTAGCTTTGATTTCACTTTGGCAAAGTCCATTGGGTCTTTTATTATCGCATGATAATCGGGAACTTCTGAATGTGATACTGGTCTAAGGAATGGCCAGGAACTATCGTGTTTCATTATATCATCTAAGAGATCATAGAGTATCGAACTGTTTAGCGGAAGATTATCACCGGCACGTCGTGAACGTCGACTGTTGTTGTTATTTGTTCGGATGACTTCATCGGGACAGTTGTCGTTCATTGAGTTGCGCGTTGAAAAACGCTTGCTACTGCCGGTCGATGCACGGGATCGTTTAACCAAGGGTTGGTCGTACTCTTCGTCATCGGTAGAGTCGTCTGCTAAAGAGAGTTGCGGGGGCAAGATGTTAGGTAGAGTCAATAAGTGGCTTAAAGTAGTAGAAGCTCATCTTAGACTAGTTTACTATGATTAATGAATGAGAACGGGTAAGACATGTACTGTGTTGGTTTTCGCTAAGGCAAGTGACTTAACGGTGAGACAAGTGCAGTTCCTTGTAGTGGAACTTAACACCAAAATCGCACTCAATTATCGAACAAACACGGGTGAAGAAAAAACGAACGAAGTCAGTGTTGTGACTTCAGCCAACGCTAAATAGCACATTCTTTGAATGGCGAATAGGATCCACCAAGGATATAGACGATTTGAGGGCATAAATGCATGAGGAGTTCCGCTGCTTGGTTCACCTATCAGTTGGAAATATGTGTGCCTGATTAGTCAGATTGAGCATGAGCAAATGGGTCTAGGATCAATCGTCACCCCAACCTGAACCTTAAAATAATATTGGCTCATCGAAGGGGAGATTTTAGAACCTTACAAATAACTCCCCCTCCGACATCTACAAGGTGGGCCAAAAGAGATCACCCTATTAGAAGATGATCTTATTTTTGCAAATGGCCGCCAATGTCAAATCTCCGGTAGAATTACCGCATCCGTGATCGAGTGCTACGTAACTGAATTTGTTATTGTTTTGCATGTAACATCAACAAAATTCAGTGACGTATTGCTCGCTCACGTGTGCGGTGATTCGACCTCTGTTTTGACATTTGTGGACTAGACAGATGTAGAATACAAGTGAACAAGCCATGGAGCGATACACTCCCCAAGATCGCGGAATAATCGTGTCTATTTTTTTGTGTAACAAATCGTGTCTATTTTTTTGTGTAACAATTCGTCTGTAGTGTTGGTGCATCGCGAATTCCGTCGCCACGTCCGTCCGACACCGACTGCGCAAACACTGGCCACCAACCTTGAAGAGTTATGGGACCACACGAGACGTTGCCAAGAGTGGCCGGCCCCGGGTAGCCGAGTATGTGCCGAGAATATCGCCACTGTTGCCGAACTGTCGCCGGAAACATCGACCAGACGTCGGGCCTCACAATTAGCCATCAGCCGGTCGTCCCTAAGGCGAATTTTGGTCAAAGACTTGCGCATGTTCCCGTATAAAGTCCAGTGCGTGCATCAGCTGCTGCCTGTTGACCGCCAAACGCGTGTAACCTACGCTCAATTTTGTCTCGAGAACGAAGTGGATGATTATTCGACCAAAATCATAATGAGCGATGAGCCTCATTTCCGCCTCAGCGGGTACGTGAACAAGCAAAACTATCGCTTCTGGGGCACCTTAAATCCACAAGTAATGCACGAGGAGCCATTACACCGGCTCAAAGTTACTGCATGGTGCGCTGAAGGAGTCATCGGGCCATTTATTTCGAAAAAGCCGCTGGTGAAACGACAACAGTGGACCGTGCGAGCTATAGGGCCATGTTAACCGAGTTTTTTCTCTGCCGCTATTGGATTTGAAGTCCCGTGTTCACGTGAAAAAGCCCTCAAGGACAACATTCGACACGAGTGCGAGAATCTGTCGCCCGAAGTTCTCGCCGAAGTGATGAAAAATGCCATAAAACGAGCCCGTATGGCAATCAATTGTGACAGCTCCCATTTGGCCGATATCATCTTCTCTAAAGCTTCAAATAAACATAATCAAAAAACAGAATCGATGTTTTTCATTTAGAAAAAAAATGACAGCCAAACAACATCGGATGACTTCTTTTGGCCCACCTTGTAAAGGGTTTTTAAAGGGACGCTATAAAAGTAGAGCGACAGGGACAGCAAACGACGCCGAATCTCTTGCCGCTCTTTTGACATTTCTCTTCAGTAAGGTTTGCCATTTCATGATGGAAAGATATACGAGCCAACAACGGGTCGAAATTATTAAAATTTACTACCGAAATTCGGAGTGAGTGGCCTCAACGTTAAGAGCGCTTCGTCCAATTTCTGTTCGTCATAATCGTCCTAGCAGATCAACAATTGAGCGTCTTGTGGAAAAATTTGAATCCACAGGCACAGTACAAAATGTTCCCGTGCCAGTGAGACAAAGAAGTGCCCGTAGTGTCGAGAATATTGCTGCCGCTGAGGCTTCAGTTGAAGAAAGCCAAAATGTGTCTCTCACACGTCTTTCTCAAGCGTTGGGCATCTCTGTGACGTCGTTGTGGCGAATTTTGCGAAAAGATCTTAGCCTACATCCTTACAAGATTAAATTGACGCAAGAACTGAAGCCGCTTGACCACCAGAAGCGTCGTATGTTCGTGAATTGGGCTGAGCAACAACTTGAAAATGAGTCGGATTTTCATCGAAAAATCATCTTCAGCGATGAGGCTCATTTCTGGCTGAATGGCTTCGTCAATAAACAAAATATGCGGTATTGGTCAGGCAGCAAACCACACGTACCCCATAAGTCATCATTGCATCCCGAAAAAATTACGGTTTGGTGTGGTTTATGGGCCGGCGGCGTCATTGGCCCGTATGATGATCAAGACCGGCACGTTACTGTGAATGGGAATCGCTACCGTTCAATGATAACCGAATATTTTTGGCCCCAATTGGATGATGTGGACTTGGAGGACATGTGGTTCCAACAGCACGGCGCCACAAGCCACACAGCGAATGTCACAATCAATTTATTGGAAACCAAGTTTGGAGAACGTGTTATCTCACGAAATGGTCCAGTCGCTTGGCCGTTACACTATTTCCTGTGGGTCTACGTCAAGTCTATGATCTATGCCAACAAGCCAGCGACGATTGATGAACTTCGTGCGAATATCGAACGTGAAATTGCAGCAGTATCCGCCGATTTATGCTTGAAAACCGTCAAAAATTGGGTTCAGCGTCTGGACTTCTGCAAGCGTGCCCGTGGTGGCCATGCAAAAGAAATCGAGTTCCATACATAATGGCATCGAACGTACTTTCAATAAAGAATTTCATTGATATCCAAAACCGTTTTTGTTTCATTTAAGAAAAACTTTTGTAGCGCTCTTATTGAAAAACCCTTTGTAAGCATTTCGATTATAAAAATGTCTTTCAATCCGATTAGACTCTTTATTAATGGTAAAATTTAAATATGTATAATGTGGTAATAGTTATTTGCAATAAGTTAAGAACAAATGAAAAACAACAAAAAAAACAAATCCGGAAATAATGTGCACAGGTGTTTGTCAGTGTAAGAAGTGATGGGAACGGATGACAGGCGGTTATGAGCAGTAACGGAAATTGTTAAGAAAATGATTCCTCAAACTTACCGTTCTGTTTGCTCTTTCGTTTTTTACTTTGAATCCCTTTACAAGTGTTGCAATTCCAATTACTTCGCGGAGCTCTCTTCAATTCGGCACAGTCCAAGTGGTAGACTGCCTTGCATCCAGCACAAGCAATCTCACCGCCGTTGTACGAGCATACAACACAAATTTCTTCATCGCTGTTAGAAAAAAAAAGATATTTAATATACAAACACCAAAAGGGGGGCAACAGACTCCACTTACTCATCTATCGTGTCGTCAACATCTTCGGCTGTACCATTCGACGGTTGCTCTTCTGTTTCGTCTAGTTCTTCGCCTTCTTCTTCATCGCCTTCCTCCACTTCAGCCTCTTCCTCCACCTCAGCCTCATCAGCCTCTTCATTTTCTCCCGTCTCCTCCTCCTCCTCCTCCCCATCCTCCTCAACCTCATCTTCATTACACAACTCCTCTTCGATTTCCTCCACTCGCAACTGTTTGCTCTGGCGACGACTGTTCGATCGATTCGATCTCGATGAACCCTCACTCGCGTTGTCTTCCTCATCCAGCACAAATGCACGCTTGCTGCGCTTATTTTTCGGCTCTTCATTCTCGTTTGTCAAGCCCAGTTTGGCGACACATCGCCTACAATACCAATTGCCCTTGGGAACAGTCTTCATTTTGGGCTTCATGCAGTACATGTGCGTTCCAGCATTGCACTCATCACAAAGTAACATCTTGTCCGGGTCAGCCATTCGATGGCATATTTGACAGCAGGATTTATTTGTCGAACGCTGCCACTTGATGGCGTTGTGGAGAATATTCAGGTGCAGAAACACTTGGGAATAATTGGTGGCATGCATTAGGGACTCCTCCCAATACTTTAGACGTTCACGACCCTTCTCCAGCATGAATTCCATTTTCTCCTTGTCCTTGGTTTCCTTTGTAACGCCAAATGGCTCCTTTAAAAATCGCGGCTCGATACTCTGTTCGATTTGCAACAGAGCTGAGGAGAGATTCTTTACGCACTGCCTGAGAATGGGTGAATCGTGCAGCGAAATCTCTTCGTCTGCACTATCTTCGGAGTCGATGTCGATTGTGTCGCCAAGACTTTGACCTGGATCCTTGTATGGCTTGTAATCTTGAGTATTACTTGCGCCCCATTCGAGTTCCGATTGCGGATCATAGGTGTTGTCTTGTATGTCTTTGCGCCATTTCTCGATATTTTCGACCAACAAGTTGCCCAAACAACCGGTTGTGATATCGATTTCGAATTTCAAGATACGATCCACCAGCATGGCGTACATGACCTGCAATCGAAGAAAGTTAATCATAAGAGGATTGTTTTAACAAAGTTTTAAGCGACCGACGGTGAACATCCGGCATCAACACAATCGATATAAGGGGGCCTTCCATCGCCAAGGAGTAAAAGGAAATACGAAGTATGACTGTATCGTAGCTCAAGGAAAAGAAGAAGACACAAAAAACAATAACCATCCGAATAAATAAAACACAATAGAATTATAGTGGAAAAAATATTAAAAACCACTTTTATTAGACCTGCGCCTGTGACCTGCTCATGCTCGATCCTGCTGAAAGACTAACTCTCGTTATACAATTAATAGAACCTTCTCGCTCTTTCGTTAAGTTTATATGTATACTCTTTCAATACATCGACTGCAGAGTTGCAATACTCATGCAGTTCGATACAATGACTACTAAAAAAAATAGGGTAAGACGCTACTATCGTCGAAATAAAAGCAAGACACCTGATAAGAAACCTGATAAGAAGAAAGGCAGAAAGAACACAGGGACGACAACTGCCTATACAACTCACAGAAACACGAGTGAAAGCCGTTCGCAGAGGACAAGAATTGAGCTGGAAGATCCTGATGAGGCGCTTAAAATCCAATTTGAATAAATACTTTCTCTATTTCCAAAAGGCATACAGAGGAGTCTAAACGGCGGTGCTTACTCTCCAGTAGAAACCACAAAGACGATAATGGAAGATTCAAATTGAAACCGAATACGAGAGAAAAGGACATCTAAGGCAAAAGAAAAACAGTACAAGTACCTATTGGCCAACAGATTGGAATAAAACCCCAGATCTTCTCGACTTCTTTATATCCAAAAATATATCCTCAAATAAAATAAATGTGGAAGAAGGCCCAGATCTTCAATCAGATCACTCCTCAGTACTTCTTACACTTGGCGATAAAATAATGGCAAAAGAACAAAGCCCAAAACTAGTTAATAGACTGACTGACTGACTGGAATTACTTTAGACAGAAGTTAGAAGAAAGTATCCAACTATCTTCAGCTATTCAAACAGAAGATCAACTAGAAGAAGCAGTGCAAATATTAACACTTAACATACAAAAAGCTGCATGGGCTGCAGCTACTTAAAGAACAAACAAGATTAAGCAAAACTCGTACCCTCGCGAAATAGTGTGTGAAATCATTACAGAAAAGAGGAAGGCTAGAAAGCGTTGGCAACAGACAAAACCACACTTAACAATTTAAACAATAAGCAATAAAGAGTCTATAAAAACTTACATTAGCAATCTTACGAATGATGCTAGTACCGACTACTCACTCTGGAAGGCATCAAAGAAAATTCGCAGGCCAATAGCTGACATTCCTCCAGTAAAAACCAAAGAGGGTAACTGGGCAAAAAACAGTCAAGAGAAAGCAAACACTTTTGCAGAGTATCTTGAGGACGTCTTTAAACCCTATGAAGACCCAAGCTACCAAGGAATCGAAGAAAGGTGCGATGAAGACCGACCTATCCAGCCAGTAACAGCTAAAGAACTTGCCAAAGAAATTAAGGAAAACATAAATATAAAAAAGGCCCCAGGGTTTGACTTAATCACAGGGGAAACAATTCCCACGAAAAGGTTTAAAAAAAATTAGCGCAGATTAAAAATGCTGCATTTAAGTTAAGGTATGTGCCAAGCATGTGGAAGGCCGCGGAGGTTATAATCGGCCCTAGCGAGGTATCCGTCGGAACGGAAAATTCTCCGCAACGCATACCCTGTCGGACGCTCAAATCCAAATCGTAAACAAAAATTGAAGAAAAATATGCACTTCAACGTAATTCGCCGATATGCGTTACAAAATGTCGGAGAAATATTCCAAATAGATGTTCCGAAGAATACCTCGAAGCAAAAATCCTCCGAATCGTTTAAAATCGGAGAATTTTCCGTTCCGACGGATACCTCACTAGGGCCGAATGATACCAAAACCAGGCAAACCACCTAGCGAAGTAACCTCTTATCGCAAAACCAGTTCGGATGTAGAAATAAACACTCAACAATTGACCAGGTGCATCGAAAAAGCATTTGAAGAGAAAAAAGTAAAATATGGTCGGAGGAAAGTATGCCCGATGAATGGAACCTCAGCATTGTTTGGCCGATCCTCAAGAAAGGAGACCCTCTGAACTGCGCCAATTACAGAGGTATCAGTCTTCTAAACATTGCCTACAAGATCTTATCTGCCGTTTTGTGTGAACGCCTGAAGCCTTTCGTAAACAACCTGATTGGTCCATATCAGTGTGGCTTCAGGCCAGGAAAGTCCACCATAGACCAAATATTCACACTGCGGCAGATCTTGTAGAAAACCCAGGAACTTCAAATCGATACCCACCACCTTTTCATCGACTTTAAGGCCGAACGTCACAATAGACAGATATAACTTTGAGGTGGTTAAGGGCTTTGTCTACCTAGGCTCCGCTATGAACTCAGACAATGACACCAGCGATGAGGTTAAACTTGGAATAACTCTTGCCTATCGCTGTTTCTTTGGGCTAAGAAGGCAATTGAGTAGCAAAGCCCTCTCTCGAACAACTAAAGTGACCCTTTATAAGACCCTAGTCATCCCAGTCCTGCTATATGGCGCAGAGGCATGGACTCTATCAAAAGCGGATGAGGTAACTCTCGGTTGTTGCGAGAGAACAATTTTCCGTCTTATTTTTGGTCCCGTCTGCATTGACGGTGAATGGAGAAGGAGATTCAACGACGAACTGTGAAGAGTGAAGGTCCAATGACTGGGGTGGCTGGGTCATGTAGAGCGAAGGACACGAATGCTTCGGCCCGGAAGATCTTCGAATCCACACCCGAGGGAAGGCGCAGTAGAGGAAGACCGCGACTCAGGTGGCGCACGCAAGTGGAAGGGGACCTTAACCAACTTAGCGTGCGAAACTGGAGACAGCTAGCTAAAGTTCGCGCTGGCTGGAGACGCTTGTTGGTTGAGGTTGTCCACCCCGGACTGTAGCGCCACCTTAAGTAAGTAAGTAAGTACCACAAGGCAGTGTTCTAGTTCCAGTGCTATACCTATTATTCACTAGCGACCTGCCGGTAAGTGTAGAAACAACTGTAGCAATATTTGCAGAACACACTGCTGTACTTGCTGTGGGAGCAACTGTCGAAGTAGCGATAAAAAAAGCTTCAAACGGCGATAAACAGTTGTTGCTATACAAACAAATTCTAAAACCGGTATGGACCTATGGGCTCCAGTTGTGGGCATGCACATGCCAAACAAATATACAAACAATTCAGGTCTTCCAAAATAAAGTACTAAGGAACATAGTCAATGCACCTTGGTACATACGTAACGCTGATCTACATAGAGACCAAAAGCTGCGGTCTAAGCGTTAATCCGACGAAAACGGAGCTAGTTTTATTTACCAGAAGGGTTAAGACACCTGTAGTAACCCCTCCTAATCTCAACGGCACTCCAGTCGTTTTCTCAAAAAGCGCCAAATACCTGGGGCTGATTTAAGACAGCAAACTTTTATGGAGAGATAACATTGCCGAGCGAGCCAGAAAATCCCTGGTGGCTCTGTACTCCTGTAGAAGGGCTGTAGGCTCGAGATGGGGCCTCCAACCAAGCATAATGCACTGGCTTTACACCGCGGTCATTAGACCGATTATCCTAAACGGCATAGTGGCCGGCCTTGGAGAAGAGTTCCAATCTGAAAGTCCTCGAGAAGACTCAACGCTTGGCTTGTATTAGCATCACTGGCGCATTGAGGACTTCTCCCACCGCTGCTCTACAAACAATGCTCAACCTTCTTCCTCTAGACATCGTCAGTAAGGAATACGCCGCAAACGCGGCAATCGGACTAAAAGGGGGCACTGGAGAGAACAATCAACTGGTCATGCCAGCATCATCCGGTCGATTAACCCCTTACCTATCACTACTGATTATTTGCCTACGAAGACAGACTTCGAAAAAGGCTTCACAATTGAAATACCGGACAGATCCCAATGGGACACTCTGAATGTCCTACACGAAGGAGCTCTGTCAATATTTACGGACGGTTCCAAAACAACAGAGGGAGTCGGAGCCGGGGACTTTTCAGAAGAACTAAGCCAGGGCCTCTTAGTATCCAGCGTATTAAAATCTAAGGCGGTGGTAGATTGCCGCGTATCTCTCAACGAGATAGCTAAACAAAAATAACCTCACCCTTTGCTGGGTTCCGGGACACAGTGATATCCCGGGGAACTGTGCAGCTGACGAATTGGCGACAAAAGGCTCTATCGGCGTTGATAGTATCAGTCTGCACAAAGTGCATGCTCCGCTTTCCTACGCTAAACAACTCATTCACGCGGACGCAACAGGTAAAGCAAGTCATAGATGGAAACATCTAGGATAGTGCGACGTTGCTATAGGCTTACTTGGCCAACCCTGGACACTAAAAGAACCAAGGCGCTTCTGCGACTCAACAGATCTAGTATCTCGCTAGTCGCTAATGTCATTACCGGGCATTGTATTCTGGGTAGACACGCGTGTAGACTCGGACTGCCATATAATGACTTTTGCAGAAGTTTCATGGACGAAGAGGAAGATGAGTCTGTCACCCACCTCCTCTGCAGCTGCCCCGACCTATCCAGTTTAAGGAGGGCTTACTTAGGTAACTACTTCCTCAATGATCTAAGTGATCTAAGCTCCATCAGCGCGGCTAATATTCTTAGCTTTATCAAGGGCAGCAAATAGTCCCTCACTATTGCAGAAGTATCCCTCGCGTTTAGCTCTGCAATGTCTTTCGATGATTGTCCCTTCCAGCGAAACCCTAACAAAAAAAAAGTACGCATGCGATGACAGAACGAAAAAACAGAGTCAAAACACAAAAATAACTGGTAAAGCAGTATTTGAAGCACGAGACTGAGACTACACAAACCCGATAAATAATAACTCACCTCACTCAGGTCGGTATTCTCCGGAAAGCCGTAGTTTGCCGCACTGTACTTCTTTCGCGTTTCGTCCCTCATCTGCGCCTTAAAGCGTGAAAACTTGTTTTTCGAGTCAACCGTCAGCATATCGACTGGACACTTCTCCACATGATTCACAATCAACGCACGCATTGTGATCAACTGCTCCCGCAATTGGCTCTCTCTTTCGCCCAGTGGATTCAGACCATTTATCAGCTCGTCGAGATCTTCCTTTTTGTAGAAGAATGCCCATTGCTGGCGGTCTGGATTTTTCTCATCGTGAACAAAACAATTCTTCGGATCACCGGTGCACATCATCAGCTCGTACTGCGTTGGCAGAGCTTCTGCAACAACAGGTGCTGCCTCAGCTTCCGCTTCTCCATTGTCATCGCCATTCAGTTTGACGGCGGCATCACCATTCACGGCAATGGTGCCGCCATTCAGCACAGCTTCATTCTCCTTATTCTCCTTGTTGTTGTTCTCGACGGTTTGTGCTTGCGATCTGCGCTTCCTCCTCGCGGGATCTTCCTCCTCTGGATACAGCTTAGATAAATGCGATCGGATTTCTTTCAGTGTAGTTGGGAAACCGACTAAATGCGGAACATTTGTTGGTGGATTCTCCAGACATGTGTCATTGCAATCGGGTGGGTGCTCAACAAACACTCCCGGCACAGATTCAAAGACATAATACCTTCTATAGGCACGGTCCATTCCCAGATTGACCATGTAGTCAAACAAATTGCTGTGCAGCTTTAAGATTTGAGTGTCGAATTTCTTCTTGTCGCGTGCGCTTACCGCCAGCAGTTCGGCAACCCTCTTGTTAAGCTTCTCCTCTAACTGTGCCGCCTGATCGGGATGCGTTTTCACCATAGACGCATGATCGGCGACTAGCTTCTTTCTCTCCGACTCCACGTTGGCAACGCGCTTATTCTCTACCGTCACAGCTGTTCGTAGGTCCATTTTGGCTTTGATCGTTTGTTCCATACGCTCCTCGATGACAACGATGGTCGGAGAGTAGGTGAGAATCTGCGCCATCAGCGTGTGTATTATGCGAAAGATATCCACCATCGGCAGCTGGTACACGGTGTACAATTTTAGAGCGCGCAGGACGTGCGGTTGCTGCATTCGTAAAACCAGACCCGGATCCTCGGTAGAGTAATAACCATTGCGATACATGGCGCGCCAGCGTTCCGCTTTTTCGTTCACTTGCGCTCCAGAGGCGAGCAAGTGCAGGCGCAGAACTTCACTCACACTGTGCGCGTCCATCGGTAGTTGATGCATTTTATGGGAGAAATACTTGCGCACGTATTTCTGTGCTTTCGACGCCAAATAGACGGTTTTGTACGGCTCTTGATTGTTGTTCTTCGGATGCATGTAATCCGTGTAGCACTCGAACTCTTCCTCCTGTTGCAGATCGAAAATAGTTGACAACAGAATCAAAATGATATCGCTAAGCGGGCCGACTATTTCACGAGTGGTGAACGCCCTGGTCAGCTCGTAGAAGTTGATGTTGTTGTTCCGAAAGGCATTTATACCCGACAGGATGGCAACAAACGAATGCAAAAACTCCTGCACCATTAGGCAGTCGCCGAAATACTTTGTAGGAATTTTCGTCGAAATCGCTTCGAATTTTGGCAGTGGTTTCTGATCATAACGAGACAGATCTTCGGTTTTCTTGGCAAGCGCTGTCGCTTCTTCCTCAATTTTGGCCAAACGTTCGGCTTTTTTACGGTCGAGTACGGCCTGGCGTTCTTCTTTCTCCTTGCGCAGCCGTTCCATCTCTTCCAGCAGTGTTTTGGCACGCTCTGCTCGAGCTTCTTCGGTTTCATTCTTTGTCACATATTTCGCCATCGATGCTTGCTTCTTGTCAGCTTCAGGAACATTGCGAAAAGATGGTTTACTCGCATCGTAATGCGGCATCTTGCCAATGTACAGCTTGGAGAAGTTCAACTTTTTGTCTGTCAAGTATTTCTTATAGGACTCGGGCTTTGGTCGCAGAATGCCTTCGAAACGTTCGACGTTGTTCTTTATAAACATCCTCAGGTTATCGTGACCGAATTCATTACGCCCCCGACGGATGTTATCATGCCGAACGAGGTATTCCTTGCCGTTGCGTGGCCCGCCTACTTTCCGCAGCTTATAAGTGACATTGGTGGGATCATATACTCCAGTATCGGGTGGCGATTTCGAATCGGGCACACAACCCACTACCACATACGCCTGATGTTTGGCAGTATTGTGCATGGCCTCGACATCTTCATTTATGAAGTACCTGCTTCGTATGAAGGCGTAAACCAGACGGCATAGGGTTTTCAAGGACGATTGTTGGGCCTTTTCGATCACCAGCAGAACTACGGGCCGCAGGCACTCTTTGAATTGTTCCATTTTTTTTCGAGCACGCCGCTCACTTTTCAGCGCTTCGGCGTATGTGAGATTTTCACGGTTTGTCGCCTCGCACTGCCAAATGGTGGAGTTGATGACCATGACGTGGCGAAAGTATTCTCTGCAATTAAAGGAAAAACAATTGATGGATGAGTATCGAGGAAACATACATCATATTGATGGCAAGGGTAGAAAGATAGGCTAGCGTTTTTGGGCAAGACTGATATGAGTATGTTGATGGGCGCTAAGCTTTCATGCGTTTGTTGTTAATATATAAAAACGTGTACACAACTAGTGCTGTGATCTGAATTCAGTTTAGGCATAGCATCTACTAGATGGAGATAGAGCTCTGCGGTGGCTTCAATGCTGACGTCAGGCGCTCATCAACAATGGCGTGCCGATATTTAATTTTCAATGTGCATGATATTTTTGTTTCTCGTGAACTCATCGACGAAAATACTTTGAATTTGAACACGTCCAGAGGAGAAAGGTCATAGGAATGGCATGAAAAATAGTTAGAAATACTGGGTACGGGTCAGATGTTGTATGACGACGTGAATTTTAAGAAAGGTCTTGGACTATTTGCTCCTTGTCGCATATAGAACGTATAGTAAAGTCCACTTGGAGTGGGTGTGTTTCACACTTGAGGTACTAATTAGAGAGATGTGAACCTCTAAACATCGACAAAAACAAAAGGCCACATAAGAAGCCATCTCGAGTTGTGTGGGGTTGAAGAATTTCTCTGCGACATAGGCTGTCAATGACAGTTGAAATTAAAACCTAGCAGCGACTGTCAGCAAAATGACTCCAACACCCTGAATCACCTCCAAATCGTTTCGAAGACCGTTTAGTTGCATGAGGTACAGTGTTTCGTTTTTATTTAGTACGCAATCGACTAATCCAGACATCGTAATAAAATCTCGAGTATCCTTGATATCCGATTACACTGGAGCATATAAAATTTCACAATTTTCCACTGACTTCGTTTGGACATAGCCATCCCAGCCGTACATAACACAAAACTTTAGCAACAACTTTGGCATTGGCTTGGCAGCATCAAGATCACTTTTTACTTCTCTTTCATTCTCCGACAATTCGCGCACTATCTACCACACTCTTCTTCGCTGGCAGATTACTCGACAACGTTCGGTTCTAAAGCCAACCGAACTACCCTAAAGCATTGACCCTATTTATGTTCTCTGTCGAGAATGAAAGATAATTTTGCACACCTGCCACTTCCTTCAGAGGGGCTGGTAAAATGATTGCCGGAATTGTTTTAAAGACAAAACCTACTCACTCATAATCACGGAATATCTGCTTCGTGGTTTCACAATAGAAGACCTCTTCTTTGTCATGGAATGTGTCCTGTTTGGAGTCCTTGGAGAAGTTCTCGAATCCTACTCGCTTGCAGAGTGGCATCTTTTAGACGTTTCGCTCGGATTTTTCACACCACACAAAGAAACGCAATACTCGCAATAAAATCCGAGGAATGGTTGCGGAAAAAATGCGATCCCACTTGAATGAATGGTTGCTACTTGCTGGTTCTGTGTGCGCGCCAATGAAACCCAAAATCAAGATATTTTTTTTTCTTCTTCTTTTGGAGGGAGTTTTGTCGTTTTGCAGATTTCGCGGTAAAGGTATTTTGTTTTTGATTTCTTTAGATCTCTAGAGTTCGCTCTAGAGATGATGTAAAATAAAATAACAAATAAAATGTAAAAAATAGATTTATCTTTTCGGTTTTTCTGTCAAACACCAACAGAGAAAAATGTTAGTTTTTTTTTTGTGGCGACGAAAACTTTTGGGAGAAACACACGCGCGCGCCAACTCTTTGAAAATGTTTGCTATGACTTGTGAGAGCGAGTGAAAACAGAATCGGCTGCAGAATTACGAATATGCGCGTGAGAGAGCGAAAGGAAAGATGTTGTTTTGACATTTGCACAGTGATGACAACTGCTGGGAAGCGAACAGCTGTGGACGAGTGTATTAATGCATTCAGGAGAGATTCGTAAAAGGTAGTGTTTAGTCGAGTATAGTATCGTGCATGTCAAGAGGTTCAAATTAAAACAAAATAACTGATTAGCGAACCTTTTTCAGTATTTGTTTTCGCAGTCGTGTTGAAACTATTCATATTAAGGATCTCGCAAACCAACGCCACTTATTCCCATCGACGGCGACAGTTTTGACTTTGAATGCGACAAGGAAGTTCGCAAGTCTGCCCAGAACGAAGCGTCGCATCAGTATGTGTCAGTTACCAGCTCAATCAGTAATAAACAAAAATGACAGATACGTACAGGGTACAGCTCCTAGACGGCGACAACGACAAAAACGCTGCCAACAGCGAATATAAAAAAAATCGCTGCACTTTAAACGCCGTCGCATTGACTTGATCGCGTGAGTGTGGGTATTCTCATGTACTGCCATGTTTATAAAATTTGACAGGCGAAAGCTTCTCTACCGTAACCGTTGCGATCTGCGAATAAGTCGTGTGGGTTTGGGAGAGCCTTTATAATGACTCCTTTATATTAAGTTGTTCTCAGAAAGAAAATTTACTTTATTTTCCCGTCAATTGGTCAAAAGTTTCCGCTTGCTTAAATTGAACGATGAGCATTTCGCCACAACACCAACAATTATTGGAATAGAGTTATTTTTCCTTCGATTCCTGATGAGATGTCATAACATAGCAAAGATAGACACTACCTGAAATCAGTTGGGAGTTAGTGATGAATCCGCATTAATTTGACAATTCTGATTGTCAATTCCGAACTGACACATTCCAACTAACCCAAAATGCCTCTTAGCCGAAACAAAAGAAATACATTATTTGTTTTTGCTCTATTTTAAACTAAAATTTGATTTAAAATTAGTTTACAAAATCCACGGTTGTCCCTTATTGATTTGACATATCAGTACCAACATTCAGAATAAAATAATAACTCTTCTCTTTGCCATCTTTCGTCAAATAGCTAAATGAGAAGCAATGCTTTCATCCATATTCGTAGGTGCTTTAGTTCCGGTGTTTAACTCAACTTTCTTTTACAACAGGAAGCGAAAAGAGAGGAAGCGGAAAGACAGGAAGCAGAAAATCCGAACAGAGGAAACGGAAAGAGAAATATTATTTAATCGGCGACTTAGTTGTCTTAAGGGCCGTTATATTCACTTTTGTTCAACTTCCCGATAACTTCGAGGTTGACCAACTTCGGAGTTGATTTGAAAGAGAGAGTTGACGTGCAAGTTGAAAATTGCTTTTATTCACTATTTTAATTCTCAATTTCGCAGTTGAAAATCAAAAGTTGTTTAACTTTTTTGCATGTCATTTCGTCATGGACAGAGCCACATATGCGAATTGTCAAATGGGTTAGGTTAAGTATCGTACCGATAACACAGTTTTACGCCCCAGTAGACCACAGAACGAACAGGCCGAATTCTACAAACTTCACCGAACTAATCTATCATCATTGCGATGGAATACTGAATACAAAGGTCCATTGACAACGAGGACCTTATACATATTATTGGGCACATTCAAAAACTTAGTTATCTTAAGTCGACTAGATTGGTCTGGAATAGATGTAACCTGAACGCAAAAACTAGATTGGTAAAGAACGTCGCTTTTCCTTCGTCAGCCACATATGCGAACTGTCAACTTAGTACTCAGTCACGAATTTCTTGACTAGATTCGTCGGCTACCCCTCCATAAACGTCAACTGCCCATGTGGTAGGCCAATCAAAACTGAGATACATCAAGTCAGTCGGCTGTCAGACTTACTAAACTAGATACTTGAACGTCACAATGACAATACTAATGTAATTGCTGCCAAAAAGTCACTTTCAACTGACAGACTATTCAATTGGTGATCAGCTGATGGCCATTTCAACAACCTCATAAAATTGCTGAACTCCTCAGGCTGGTTTTGAGCTCCCATTACATATGTCACCCTTTTTATCTATAGGTTCTACCAGTTTGTGGTTTCAAAACGGCGCTAAATCGCTACTTGTGTTTTTTTCCTCGTCAGGATGGAAGCTACACGAAGAATCTTTGAAACAGCAGTAAATAATATTTCTGCCAGTTATGATTATGCGTGCGGCGTCAACAACATAAGTAGAGCTGCTCCAATCAATTGTGGAGCAAAGAGTTCCCTTAGTGAGTGTGGAAGGATGGAATAATTGTCAAGCTTCTTTAGAGTGCGAAAACGAAAACATTGCTGGAGCACTGAGGGGAAGTGTCTGCGTGACAACTCATTTTGCCGACAACCAAAAATATTTGCTCGTACAAGAAAACTCCTGTTAGTTGGCTTTAAAAAATATGTTGCCGTCTTTTAGGTGCCCAATTTTAGTTCGAAATCAGCGCGTACGTAGACAATTTCGTTTAACGATTTATTAAACTGAAACCGGATAAGGTATTTAATTCAAAATATTCTTTATTAATGATTTGGTGGAGAAGAACGATAAGAGCTTTTTCTAAGTTTCACGCAATCAATCTAAACATATGAAACAAAATTAAACCTGAGCTGGTGAAGTAGTCGATTGAATTTGGTTGGTTTGGTGACTTAACTTTAAAAACACACTTTCTATTCAAACGCAACACGTACGATTAATATGACTAAACAGAGAAGCATTTTGTTAATTAACTTCTAATATAAAGATGGTTGTCCGTTAAAAGATAACAAGCTGAAGTTGACGTTGTCTTCCATAATAGGCGAATACCATTCAACACAGTGGACCGGACACTTTCGTTATTGGTTTGTGTTGTCCCGTCACAGCCGAAAAAAACGTGCTCCACTATCATTTCGCTAAGTGACATCACTACTGCCATTTGCTGCTTCTTCGGTCTAAGAAGGCATCTAAGAAGTAAAGCCCAAGGAGATGTTATATAAGACCCTAACTCTGGTGCAGAAGCATTGCATGACAATTACCTGGAATGTTTTGAAAGAAAGAGACCTCCATTACGATCGAGGAATGCATGGCGCAGGACAGTCTTTAAAACAAATACTAATAATTTGATGCCTTTTGCGTTTTCCCCTTGAATATGGTACCGCTGTTTAACAATAGGATAGAAATACAATACAATAGGACAGAGCGTGCCCTCTAGTATCCCACTTAGGTCCACACTCTTGCTACAATGTTCATATAGACCGAACGGACAAGCTCGATGCGCCTTCTGAGTTATGAAACGCCACTAAGACGGTCAGCTCCCAGCCCCCAATGGGCTATACAAATGGAAACCCCTAAAATGTCCGCCAAAATAAAAGAAAACAACTCGATTTCTTGTTTTAAAATTCAGTACGTCAATATATATTATATTACATTGGAAATGTTGCATTTCGCAAATTATTTTTTACATGTATCATCATCTGTTTATCTTTCCATAAATTAATTACAATTATATTAAATATAGTATGTACACTTAAACATTTTCTTGTTATATAACTACTGTTAGGGAGCGTGTAACTTCCCCTAAATAATTTACACTAACCTCAGAAAACCAAACAAATTTCATTCATTTTTCAAAGCAACACTAAAAACGCGCACTCCATTTAAAATAGAAAATTCTACATATTTTTATAATTTCCATACAATTACACAAGGACGACAATCGACAAGTGAAAGGATGCTTTCCAAATGAAAAATAATTACACACAAATTGATAAAATCTCGCTGAACACAAATAAACCCAAAATACAATTTTTTTTTTAATTTTTCCTTTCTATTTTACGCATCAAAAGACAAAACAATAAACTGAACGGTGTGGTCAAAACAACAACAAAAAGGAGACACACGAAAAATAAAAATCACAGATTAACAAAAATAAAACACAAGTTCCACAACTTGTGGTAACTTTGCGCGAAAACTTATAAGAAAAACAATTTCAAATAAAAAATAATCAATGCATATAGGTCCCGTATAAAAAAAAATAGTATCAAAGAGTAGAATAAATTTTCTATCGAATGCGTTCGAAAAATTTCATTTACATTGGCTTGGCAGTGCGCTGCTGTCCAGCGTGTGGATCGTAAGTTAAAAACTGACTTGAAAAGGAGAAACGGTGGTGAATTTTTGTTGTTTCAAATGTTGTTTTTATTGCATTCCTCATGTACAAAAAAGAAAAAAGCTTAGCTTTGAAAAAACATTAGTTTTTTTTTGTGTTAAAAAAATAAGCGTAATTTGTTTTTTTTTTTTAAGTTCAAAACTTGAGTTTTTCATTACAATTGGTAGCTTGATGTTGATTTTTAAATTATTAATTAATTTCTCCACTGGAAACCAAGCAAATGAATTTTCTCGTACATTCTTTGTTTTAATTTAAAATTTTGTTTTATGATAAATGTAATTATTTTGTTGTTGACAATTTTTTTCTTTGTTTGTATAAATAGCCCTAACGATAATTATAATGCACACATTTTTTGTTGCTTGTTGGTGTTTTTTTTTTTATTTTTTTACAAAATTTAACTAAAAAATATAAATATATTAAAAATTTAAATTTAAAAGTCCGAAAAGTTTTAAAATAATTTTGTTTTTTAAGTTTTTTTTGTGTTTTTTTTCTTTATATAAAAGTTAAATTTTAGTTTCCTATCGAAAATATATGTATAAATTAATTTAAGAAATAATTACACGAAAAGAAAAGATAGATACAGAGAAAGAGATAGAGAGATAGAGTTGTTTACAATACTAAACGGGACCTAGATTTCTTTAGTCGATTTGTGGTGCCACCTAGGCCCTTGACGTCACCGTTCCAGCTCTTTGACTTTGCACGGAAATGCTTGTAGGCCTCTGCGTAGGATGGCTCCAACATCGGTCGGTACGCGATGGGATCGCACAGGTCTGAGTAGGATTCATAGAACTCTTTGTAGCCACCGTGCAGAAGATATATCTCGGGGTAGTGTAGTGCAGGGTATGCGTTTGTGTTGCGTTCTCGATCGTGATTGCGAAGGAAGCGTGATCTGGAAGAGAAAGAAAAAAAATTCGTAAGTTTTACGTTCCACATTTTGAGTTTGTGCGTAAAGTAAGTCTCAGGGACTACCAAAGGATAAAAAACAAACAAACGACATGTATACTTACAATTTAGGTCCACGCTCTGATGAGAATTCACAATGGAACACAAGTATGTGCCTCTTTGGTCCATCAGCTTCGACAGTAGCTGCATCAGTCTTACAGTTCACAAATTCCTCCAAAATCTGCTCCTGGGTGTACAAATTCTTGGCGCCACGAATGTGCCCGCCCTCGAATTCGTACGGATATCGGCAATCGATGACCTTGTACGAAGCCACCGAGTCCTTGTACGCACCGCTGACCAATCTTGCCATGGTCTCACTTGAAATCGACTTCAAATCTCGATGCCTGCCATCCATCAGCGGCAAACAGAAGGGCTTACTAAAGTCCCCAATAAGGTCTGGCTCCGATGATGATCTCGACAATGCGCTCATTATATCAGCATCATTCATTGAGACGTGCTTCCTTAGGATCGGTCTCTGTGGTTGCGCCGACACTTGCATCAGGGCATTGTTCTCCTTCTCAGCGGACGAAAATAGCTCGCCCTTGTATCGCTTAGTCTGGATCGGGCTGACCGTGGTCGATGGTGGATCGGGACGCTTAAAACAACGTTCCGCAGCCAAACGTGATGAATATGGGGTGGTATTCAGCACAGGTGATTGATTGGAGGATATCCTATCTTGTACTGTTCTCAGAATCTCTGGCGTCTTTGGTTCGAATAATGAGGTGCGTGCTTTTGTTGCCGAGCAGTTATTCTCTGTCAGGCTTAAGCATCTACGCACAGGTGGTCGCTTCATTAGCTCGGGGCTAGTTTTGGTGGTCTTAATCTGACCACTGATGAGTGAATTAAGATTACTAGGTACATCATCGTCCAGTGATTCCATTTCGAAGAGTTCCATATACTCATCGTCCATTGTGGATTCCATTGATCCAGAGCTAAGGCTGTGGAACATTTGGAAGGGTTTCGCTGGTGTTATGGTCGATCTCATCGCCGATGACGTTGATGATACCTTCTTAGTGCGAGGTGATGGTTCCAAAAGTTGTTTACGAAAGCCTTGCGGTTGCTGTACAATTTGGAAACGCTGCGGACTACCTTCCAACGGCAACAGATGATCCTCATCCATAAGGAGTCCGTTCATTGTGGGGCTGGAGGTGAAGGCGTGATTGGCCTGATGGCGGCTGTCGTCATCGTAAAAGGATAGTTCTTCGATGGGCATGCTGGCCGCGTTCATCGCGTTGTTTGCATGGTTATCCATTACGAGACGTCGTCCACCAGCCGCCATTCCTCCTGTGTTGCGATTGCGGTTAAAGGCATTCAAGTCGAAGTTATTCGAGACCACACTGCAAGTAGAGAGGGAGAGAGAATTTGATTAGTTTGTGTAAGAAAAAAATGATTTAATTATTTACATGTAATAAACCGCGGGTGTGTCGCCAAAAACAATAAAAAATTTCACAATTTTCATTGCTATCCGTGTGGCTGATGTCCTACTCACAGGACGATACAAATAAAACTAGTTTCCTAACCCAAACAACGTACAGTCACGCTGTCGGAGTACACTACACCACCAACACCACCACCAGCAGCACCACCAGTGCAGCGGCGTTGCTGACGTTCTTCCTCCACCACTCTCCATAGGCAAGTTCAACAAACTCTTCCTCTAGGACAGACATTCCCCCGTACGTTCAGTTGTGTGGGTTTTTATTTTTTTTTTTGTAAAAATTAAACACCCGGACATTTTCCACACAAAAATGTGATAGGGCCCTCCATCTCATCGCACACCCTAAGTTCTAAGCCCACGATCGTGCAACGAAAATACACAACGAAAATGTGAACAAGGAACAAAATTAGGGAAGAGGGTTGTTATTGATGCATTTCATTGGAATAGTGTGTGTGGATTGTATTCTTATTTCAGCGCATGCGAGGGGTAACACGTAACAGATGTATGCGACTCTACAACTGTAGTGCATGATTATAATTGAAGAGCAGTGCATTTGAACAACTGGGGGATCCCCAAAAAATGCGCTAATTTGGATAGTGAATGTCATGCAATAAGGAAGTAGACACAGCGAAGGAACAAAACTCTGTCTGGTCTTTTCAATGACCCCAGCAGCGGATGTCTTCTGTTTTTTTTTTTATAGTTTTTTTTTTCGTTTTACCTGGTGTCCAGCGGAATATATGGCACACTTTAAAAGGGAAGAATGAAAAGTGTCTTCAGCGTTCAGCTGTTTTTTGTTTCCCTTTTGTGGACAGCGGTAAAATGTAATTTTTATTAGGTCAGGTCGGCAATGAAATGAAGGAGGACAGTCTGAGTGATAGAGTGAATTGTATAAATTAGGAAAAAATCGATTGACAACCTCAGGGCTGTCAGTTTAGACCACATTTTGTTTTTAATTGATTTGGTTAGGAAAATAGATGGAAATGCCTCATTTTGGCTCATTTTGGTGCAGAATTTTTCTGTAAGACACGTGAAGTGAAGAGTTTTTTTTTGAAAATTGACGTTTCTAGACTTGAAATGATTTTTTTGGAGTACCACAACAGATCAAGCTTGGACCTTAATAATTTGTAAACAAAGCTGAGCCTGGGAATATTATTTAAGAAAAATACCAATCAATTAGAAATAAATCCAACCAACTTTCATAAACGTCAAAAAAAAAGAAGACTCAAATCAAATGCCGTACTTCTTTTATGAATGAACTTGCCCACCCAGTTCCCGTTCGCCAACCGGCACGGCACAAAAGTAAATCTGAATTAAGAGGCAAACAAAAATCGCTGCCTTCCACTTTCGTTTTCATTGAAACCAAGAGTAATGAACGAAGCCGGTCGAATACGAAAAAAAAAAGATACAAAAAAACCGGCGAAAATCACACACAAAAAGAAACCAGGCACACAAAGTCGAAGCTGGAGCTGGCGCTGGATGTGCGAGACTCAGACTATGGGGCACTGAGGTCTTATAAAATATTTATGGATTTTTTTTTTCGCGAAATCACCTTCAAATTAAATGACTTAAAAATTATTTTACGTGCTTCCGAACGCACTCAATACTAATTAGCACTTTTTTTTCGGAGGACAATTTGTATAATTACCTGGTGCAGTCCATCATAACATCGTAGGCTTCCTCGTTCATGCTTTCCCAAAACATTTTCGTAGATTTGTGTTTAAAACTTTTGGTTATTTAAAATAAAAAATGAATTTTGAATTTTTTTTCCCGAAAAAACGTAATTTTTCAAAACTAAAAATAAATGATGATGAATTTAAATGACACTGAATTTTTTTTTTTGCTTTTTTATGAGTAGTCCGTCATTTGGTGTGTATCCTTTGCGTGTATCCTTGCGAATAAAAATTGTTCAGCAACATATATCGTTTAAAATTAAAACTTATAGTATCACTTATAATTATATTGCATTTTTGTTGTTATTATTAATTTTGTTAAGCGAATTGTTTTTTTTTTAGAGTGTCCTTGTGATCATGATTTGATTTGTTTGCGTGTATATCCGTTTAAGTACGTTGTCGAGTTGACACTGTTCGTTAGCGAAATCTTTTTCCGTTTAGATCATTGCTCTCACTGATTTTAGTAAATATCCTTAGAATTTGCAGGACCGATATTCTAGTTAATTGCCACACACTCACACATACTCTTCTCTCAAATCGACAAAATCGTATGAATTATGCTAAGTTAAATGAAAAATGTGAAATGAGAGAAACTAATGAAACTAGAACTCGAACGAGAATGAGAGAGGCATTTGCTACTACGATAGCAGAAACTCGAATGACTGCCGGTTGACGGTGACGTTGGCCTTTTATAAAACGGCACTCGTATAGGGGTAGTTGAGCGCTGTGTGCGTGCGAGCAGTGTGGAATGAGGGAATCTGTGTAACAATCATATGGTTTGTTTGAGAGTGTGTTTTATGTCCTTTTTCACATATCCTTCGTACCTCCTTGAAGAACATATGATTTTTGTTGCTTTTTTTTTTCCTATTCTTTACTTTGATTTCTTGTTTCGTACAAGTGAATTTTTGTCTCAACTCTCATGCTCAACCCTTCAAGCGGTTGTTTTTTTTTTGTATTATGTTCTTGTTCTCAGTTTTAGTTGTGTAACTGTGTGTGCGATCGCGATGTTGAGATGATGATAGTTATAGTTATAGTTGTTGTTTTTTTTATGGAGAGCCCGAAGAGGAGAGATTCTGGCTGTTGGTCAGCTGAGATTTCTTTCGTCTTCCTTCTTGTTTGTTTTCTTTTTAATTGTAAATGAAGATCGAATATACATTTTTTGTTCCTTGTCCGAGAGTAGGTATGTATAGGATTTGTAGGGGCAAATCAATTGCGTTTTCAAGTAGATACAAGGAAAAAGGGGATACACCATTTAAATAGGGAATAATGTGAGATATGTGAGTACTGGGTATATAGAGGATGCAACAGGTACTTTGATTCTAAGAAATACTTAATCGACTTTCTGGGAGGGGGGAGTCCGAAAAAAGATGCACAAGTAACGACCGATTAAAACGGGCGACAGATATGTAACTAGGTTTAAACGCGGTCCTTAGATTGAACTTTGGTTTAAAATTGAAAATCGGAAAGGTTATTGTTATCCAAAGGAAGCCTAAAACATTTGATCGAGCTAATGAGCTTACAAAGTAAAAGTGGTTATATTCAAAAGCTTAAAGATTGCCCCTAGATCCCTCGTGAAAGCCATTATGATCTTGCCAAAATTGCTTAAATCATTAATGATCAGTTAAACTATTTGTGGAAAAGCATTTCGTTGACTCAACATTTATTTCCGATTCTTTTTGACACCCAGTTTTTTTTTTACTTAGACTGATCTTGTTAAAATCGATTCCATGCAACTCTGAGTTCAAATAGAAGTATAGCGGCTTCTTTGCCGGCCATTTTTATAGGAACCTTTATATCGATCTTGCCAAAAAAAAAGTCTTTAAAAAAATATTTAATGCCTTATAGATCAGTTGTCACCGTTTTCGCAGGTGATCTTACCAAATTGTGATCTTAATACCAAGATCAGCTTGATAGGTACCTTCCAAGGATTTTTTGGTTAAAACCACATCGATTACAATTGATCTTTTTCAAGATCACATTGACTTTGTCAATTCTACTGCTTACTTTAGTCCTCTGTATAAAGAAAGGCATTAGGTACTTCTAACAAAAAAATAGAACATATTCCAACCGATCTTTTCAAGACTATATATTTCACAAAACGCTCTTGCGTAAGATCATAAGAGGTAATCAGTTAACATTCAAATCTAAAACGTTGGGGTTTCTCGTTAGTTTATAAAAAAGACGAGATCCTCTATGCCAGTAGCTTTCTGTATGAAGAAAGGAGTTATTTCTACTGATCTTGTCACTTAATGTGATCTCGAACAGCTCTCTTCATTCTTTTTGAAGCTGAAAAGCTGAAATCCGATCTCATGTGGGGATCAGTCCTGAAAATGATCATGGTTTTCATACCTTAAAGTGGACCTCTTTCTGTATTGTTAGGCGCTTTAAACTAAATCTTATAAAAAAATGAATCTTTAAAGCTGTGGTCATGTATCTATTTGGATTTTGTACACCCCGTCGAGATCAAATCGACAGCAATTATCTTTTAAAAAGACCTTTATCTTAACGAAGTCCAAAGCTTACATTATCTTAAGAACGAGCAAAATCATGAACGATCACCAGTCACATGGGTGATCCTCAATTCATTAAAATATGATCAGAGACCCTAGTTTGTTTTTACTTAAGATTAATTTATTTCATATGTTAAGACGGCTACCGAGGATCATCAAAACTAGGTCCTTTCCAGCAGTGAAATCGGTATAAACATTTCCTTTATCTAAACTCAATCTCCTGTCCTATATCTAAACAGCTAGTTCTTTGTCAACAGCTATTTTAACCGTGAAGAAACAAAAACTGGATACCAAAAGCACATAAATTTTACGACCAGCGCTGATAAATCAATCTTTACGCGTTTAATTTGAGCGTAGGCTGTAATTCTGTTCACACCAGCCAGGTAAAAAAAAATTAATTATTGATGGACACACAAAAAAAGAAATAGGTAGGTGGGTACCCACCAAAAGGCGAGTTCGCTTTATGTATACCTACACGTTCCTATTCAAGGTCTTCCACAGTATACCTATCTCCACTTTTTTATCTCACAAAAAAAAAAACCACGATCAAGAAACACAATCCTTCATTCCTGAAAGCAAAATAATCAGCATCATAAAACTCCACCTAGAAATGGATCCTAGATCATGAAAGGGAATACATTTTCATAGACATAGCATAACTGAAAGAAGAAAACCAAATCTGATCATTTCAAACATTCGCGACACGATCACCTTTCAAGTCTGTAAAAACTGCAAAAACATTCATTTCATTACCCCAGCAATCATCTATCTCGTCTCAAGCTCAATTGGACTCGTATTTCGTGCACAAAATCTCATCCAACTCCACTTGAATGCAAGATCACCACCGCGACTGATCCTCACTTGAATTGAGCTTCGAAACAATTTGCGCGAATCTTTTATACTCGCCCCAACGCTGTCTGCATTCCACATTTCCACCATTCACACACATATACAATTTTGCCACCCAATCGGGGAGCAAACACCAACACACCGCTGTTCTCTCAGTGGAGATCAAAGAAAGAAACCAAGTAAATTACGACGAAACAAAATCATGGATACAGTCAGTGTTGCCGGACAAAATTATTTAAAGGGAGTACTGCAGCCAAAAATGGGGAGTACTTTTAAAAAAATAGTAGTTCAGACATTTTTTGGTCTTCAAAAATTCCATAAAACCAACGAAAAACATAAACAAAATAGAAAGAGTGACATTTTTATATTAAATTTGAAGTAAATTCAAATTATTTGAGGTTTGCTGCAAGTGGAAGTTATTTAAGGTCTTAAAAAATAGGAGTACGAATGTGAAATGAGGAGTACGGAGGTGTTAAAAGTAGTGCAATACTCCTATGGGAGTACTTTCGGCAACACTGGATACAGTCCCCACTTAGGAAGCTATGTTTGGCGCGAATTAAAACACTTGTTTCTTACTTTTAAAATTAAACAATATTTATTTGGAACTATGTCCTTTATTATTGAAATACTTTTTACTAATTCTAAAAGGAGCTTAAGGCTACTATGTAGTTACAATAAGACTGTTGATAAATTCATCATACAGTCGTATTTATATACTTTTCTTATCTATCTACAAGGAGACCCAAGCGTACAATCGTCTTGCTTGATAATGAAGAAGAGATAATATTCCAACATTGTATACAAACGATATTATCTCTTTTACATATGTTATCATTGTAGCGTTGTGTGCAAGACTGTACTAGAGACTAAAGATATCATTGAATACAAATAATGTTATCTTTTTTCTCAATATGTTTTGCTATGGATACTTAACTCCCCCCCTTGTTAAACGAAATCGTCCCGATTTTTCGACGCTATTTTTAACATTTCTCTTTCATAAGTTTTGTTATATGCGTCAATCTTTTTTTGTTTTTGACGATCTGTTATACATTGTATAGTTTTTATCATTACGTACGTAAATGCTAGAATAACAATCAGTGTTACAATTGTGTATATAGTTGATAATATCGGTTTTTCTTCAAAAGGAATAATTAGTTTTTTTAAAGTATCTATGTTATCGAATTTGTACATTGTATCTTCTTTAATTATTTGGTCGATGTAAGACTCTGAATTATGATTTCTTAATATAACTTCTTTAATTTGCTTATGCATGTTTTTGTATATTTTATCGTCTAGATTTATAGTATTTTCATAAGTAACTAAGTTTATACCATTAATTGTTTGATTATTTAACTTATGCTTACCGCTTAATAACATAACACCGGATTCAATTTCTAAGTCGTAATCGTATTCTTGTTTAATGTTGCATTTTGAAGTTATATTCTTTAAAAGTGGAATAAGACAATTTTCTTCTTCAAAGTTAATTTCACAAATGTTTTTACTTAGATGATTTTGACAATTTCTTGTTCTTAAATAAGTTTGGTTACATAAGGCAATTGTTTTATCTGTAATGATTTTTCCATGTTTTGAATTTAAAGGTGTTACTTTATACAATTTACATGATTTAATTAGAACTGGATATTTATATATTGTGATGAAGAATTCATCAGTTCTAGCTAATAATATTTTAGAGTACTCAAGTATATTTATTATGGGTACTTGAATTATTTCATGTTGAATAATATTTTTAATGTCATCTAAGTCTAGGCTTTCTGATAAATATTCATTATTTTTTGCTGCATTAATTGTTCTGGTCAATAATAATAATTGTTCGTACACTTGTTCTATTACTAAATGTTCTTTAAGGCTCTGACCTTCGAATTGTTGCAAAATTTGTTCAAATCTAGAATTTATAGTTTTTTGTTTATTATTGTTTTCTATGAGATTATTTATACTCGTTTCTATGTTAACTAAGTCATAATGGTCAGGATTACCAAACACATATTTGAAAGCTGTTCCTAAAAAGTTAATTGATCTAGTATGCCTAGTATGTTCTTGTAATTGGTCTGCTAAATTCTTAATTTTACTTAACCAAATTTTTTCTTCTTGTGTAGGTTGATATTTACTAGTTACGATATTTACGTAAGGTTGAAATATCGAAGTCAGGTTGGTGGCATGTAACAAATAAGTTTGTTCTTTGAATAAATACACGTCATCTGTTTGCGTAAGTATAAACTTCTTGTTTAGTAACTCAGTTATTTGAACGTTTCCTTGCCCTTCTTGACTCTGTACAATTCCTAGTAATGTTAGGAATATTAATATTTTCGTCATCATACATTCCGTTTCATCTGCTTCTGCATATGTACTGCTGACATCGTCTCTGCGTTGTTGTCGGGAGTTATTTACTCTCTGCTGCTTGAAGTTCTGCTGATAAGATCGTTGCGGTCTGTTGTGTGTGTTGAAACTCCCGCTGTGTTCACGTTTCGCTGGTGGATTATATACATCGGGTTTGTATTGATTCCAATTTTGTCGCTGTGCATGTACAATTTGTCTCGAGTTTATCTCCATCGGCTGTGGTCCTTGATTGTGTTGCTGCATATTATCGTATTGCTTCTGGGGTTGATAATTCGTTGTTTGGCTCGAATAATTTGGTCTTCTTTCGTTTCTGCGTTCATGTGGCATATTTTTGTGGTGCTTATCTTGAGTGAGATGTAAATGCCTGTGCACATTATCATGTTCTATTCTGCGAGCAATTGCGAATGCGTGTTCTAGATCATTTATTGTAGCTGAATATAATGATCCTCTTGTAAAGTTGTCACTCATACCATCAATGAATATACGAACTGCGTCGTCGTTAGCATTTTTAATTAGTCTGTCGATTATATTCGGCGGATCACCTGACATAGTGATTTTTGATATTATTAAATTGAGATTTTTATTTATCTCGTCGTGGTATTCAGACAGTGTGCTTCTTTTTTGCGTGATGGCTTTCATCATGTCTTGTAGCACGTATAGAGGTTCTTGATTAGAGTACGTATAATCTAATCTGTTACGTATCGCCTCAAAATTAAAAATTGTGTTATAATTAGTTAACACATTCGCGGCTGCACCCTGTATTTTACTTTTCACTATAGTCAATGCTGCTGCGTACTTACTGTGTGTTTTGAAGTTTTTAATGCTGTCCATTAATCTGGATGCTTCTTCGCGCCACGACCGATAATTTGATTGATCGCCGTTGAAAATAGGTAGGCTTTTAAATGCGTCTAACTGTATTTCACTACCATCTGTATATGTGGTTCTTATTTCCTCTAGCACAGGTATGTTTGGTACTATGCCTAATCCAGATTTTACTTCATTTAGTTTTGTTTCTAAATTAGTGTTTATTTGATTTTGGTTAGTTATTATTGCTGCTAACCTTGCATTCTCTGTGCGTGTGTGCTCTAGGGTTTGTGTTACTGTGTTGCTCCTGGTTTCTAAAGCTTCTAATCTTGCCATTAATACTGCGAGTTGTTCCATTTTGAACTCGTGTCTGTTGTCGTCGAATTTGTGTGTTTTTTTCCTCCACATATACACTTTCACTGAATTGCTTTGCTGCTTCGTACGAAGAAGCTATATTTGTACCTGCTATGCTAGGTAATTCTTGTAACCGGTAACGCGAGTGTTCTGTTTATACTAGATTTCACTACTTGTTCCCGAGGTCCGCTCGATTGAAGTTAAAAAGTATATTTAACCTCCTGGCAGGATCGCCAATTAAAACACTTGTTTCTTACTTTTAAAATTAAACAATATTTATTTGGAACTATGTCCTTTATTATTGAAATACTTTTTACTAATTCTAAAAGGAGCTTAAGGCTACTATGTAGTTACAATAAGACTGTTGATAAATTCATCATACAGTCGTATTTATATACTTTTCTTATCTATCTACAAGGAGACCCAAGCGTACAATCGTCTTGCTTGATAATGAAGAAGAGATAATATTCCAACATTGTATACAAACGATATTATCTCTTTTACATATGTTATCATTGTAGCGTTGTGTGCAAGACTGTACTAGAGACTAAAGATATCATTGAATACAAATAATGTTATCTTTTTTCTCAATATGTTTTGCTATGGATACTTAACTCGCGCCAAAAAACATGAAAAAGTAACGATCGATTGGGACTTGCTTGACAAAAATAAAAAAAAAAACAACAACATTCTGTATCTCGAGCTAAGGAAATGAATAAATTATGAGTAAGAAAAAAAAAAACAGACAGCATGACAAAAGAAACCGTTCTGATGATTAGGCGCAACTAGATAGAGGGTAAAACATTCCAAATAATGGGGAAAGGTTACTGATCTTGCTCGCAAAGTCGCATAACTTGGAATTTCAATTGACATCCATTGTATCTATGAGTTTGGACTCGTATCTATCCATAAAATGTGTCACAACAAGCGACACATCTATTAATTGATTCCAATAGAAACATTTCGTATGGAGGTCACAAGTTGAGCGTTTAAAATTATTTCTGCTGTCCCGCCAAAAACTAGACAAAGTTGTTGGTATTTCCAATTAGATAGGGATTCCAGTATCTCTCACAAGTGCATTGGAGTTTGAATAGATAAACAATCGTATATGTGTTTCTCCTACGAATGGATACATTATGTATGAACTTATCGGCAAGTCCATGGTCAATCAGCTGAGCTGAAAAGTAAACATATGACCGACGATCATCAAGTGATCGTGTATAAGGGCAGACATATAGTAAGGACAAAGTTATATTTTGAAGCAACCAAGGAGGACAGGGACAGGGAATGCAAGCAACTATAGACGGGGAATTTAAAGTAAATACACTTTTAGAGGTGATCATACCGATCGCAGGGATTTCTGTTCATTTTTTTTTTGTATCTACAAATTGTTTAAATGGGGATATTCTGTACAAGCAGCCAGCAGTGGGATGTGTGTGTAAATTTGTGAGAAATCATCGCCAGCCGAGTGTTGCTGGAGTAGGTCAAGTGTGCTGGGATATGCAGCGTTGATACTATGTGTGGAGACGGAGAGTTACATTTTTTCATTCTGCCTATGACTGATCACGGAAGTGATCTTTACTTCTTACTTATTATTCGCACTCTACAATCGTTTTTTGTAATCACAGCAGTATCCAAAGCTATCGAGTGAGATCTTACAATGCAAGATCACTGATCGATTTACCGATCTTTTCTTAGTTCAGTTCATAAATTCGTTAGTTTAAGTTTAAGCAGACAGGATCACTGATCGCGCATACATTATACTACAAATGCAAGTTAAATTTATAAAAATCGACAGTCTGAAACATAATTTTATGTGTAAAAGATCGCTGATCGCAGACTAAAATCCTTCCACAAATTTACATACATTTACCCATTCAAGACTATAGGCGCAGTGGCTCCTCTCCCACCCAATATCCGAGGTTATAAGACTGTTTTTAAAAAAGCTTCTCTGCATTTAAGATACGTTTAAAACACAACATTGAAAGATCGTTGATCGCGCATGTGGTCCCCGGTAAAGCTGAATACTTTGGGAAGTATATTTGGATTCCCTTTCCTTCCAAGAATCCATTCAAGTTTAAAAATGAATCAATTGCATCAATGGCTCTAGCAAGATCAGCAACCTCCGAAGTGATCCTCACATTAAGTCGGTTTGCAAGCAAAGAAACACGAGAGCATGGTTTTCTTTTCTGTTACCAATTTAATTTAAGCTTCAAAATTAAGCATTAGCCTTTTAAAGATCACTGATCGCTTGCTCCTAATACCGATGGAATTTCAAAGCAATCACCTTAAAGCCTTACTTTGCAGATATGTAATGTCAAATCTGCTCCATTTTGCGATACAAATCTCCCCCCATCACCAATATCCTTCTTCAGAAAGTAGGTACCATCTCGCTCCCATCTTTTGATACGCTCTTAAAAATCACCTCAACTGCAACACTGCATTTTCTTAGAAAATCCCTGCTCGCTACGAAAACTCATTTGTATGCCCCAACACATCCATTCATCCCGATGTTCCTTGGCAAAAAAAAAAAACAGCTGAATACAAGAAACAAGACTACATCCGTGTATGTAGTCCAGCATACATGGCCATTTGATTATTTACATTTCTTCATTCCATATCGATTATTGTCGTTTCCATCTCGTCATCCATTCTTTCGTGGTCGTTCGCGCCTTTAAGGAAACGAATTCAATAAGAAAACGGCACACACAAGTAGAGGTAACCAACCGACTGGAAGAAGGACATACTTCTCCATGATGAATACAATCAAAAAGTCTCGTCGCTCCTCATCCTTTTCAAACACAAAAGGGATCCCGATCCCGATGCCGTATTCCTTCTTCTTCGTCTTCTCAGCTGGTAGCTGTACGACCTTGCGAAATCAGCTGACTAACAGGACATTCACTATTCCTTAACAGTGTGTGCAGTGTGCACGCCAGAAGTGATGGTGTTTGTCGTACCTCGTACGTATATAATGACACGAGCACGACCGACATACGGAGGGGTGACGGTGACACACAGCAACAGACGAATCTCTGTTATTTTATGACCTCTTTTCTTCCCGGCCTTTTTTGGCCGTCTCCTTTGGTAGTGGAACGTGTTACGTGTTGTATATGTGATTAGGAAAAGAAAAATCCAATTCGGCGCGAGGATACCTACATCTTTCTGTATTGAGAAGTACACACATATGTAGTACGATATCTATGAGGGAGTTCGCGCCAAAAAATCTGGATCCATATACCTAGTAGAAGTAGCATCTCCTCAACTTGAAACTTGACTTGACTGAGATTGTGGTTTACTCGATGAAGGCGAAGGGGAAAACGAGTCCTTATCTATACATCGAGCAAATAGAAAATAACTGCCTACCTAAAAACGAGTCATTGCCGGATGAGAGTTGCAGGTTGGCGGAGCTCTCGCCTCTCGGGGTTTTTCCCAAATATTTGTAAAGGTTTTCGTAGAATTTTAATTCAAGTTAATTAGGAAGTTTATGACACCTTCTCTTCTTTTTTTTTTGTGTGTGTGAACTATATTGTTTGTGCTGATAGCTTCGGGGAATTTTATAGCGAACCTGACTGCATTTCGCATGCCGTGACATTTTTCATTGATGAGTTTGGCAGAAGTCGTTGGAAATAGTACTTTTGAAAGTCGCGTAGCTAATGTTTTCGAAATGACAAATATTTCCCAAATGTGTTTTGTGAATATAGGTAGTTTTTGGGAGCAAAACAGGTGCAGGTATAGGTATTTCAATTCAGTGATTTTTAGATGAGGCTTGCTAGACTTGTGGGCGCCTAGATTTAGTTCGCTAAGTTTTTGTAAATGGTGGACTGGGAATGGAACTACATAGTTTCAAATGTCATACAAATGTTTATAAAAATACAGACAATTGTTGGACCTGATGGTCGCGATTGAATCAGCTTTCCGACTTTGAAAGACTGCGGTTTTTGAAGATTATTAAAATTTTAAAAATACGGAAAGGGATTTAGTTTTTAAACTTTGAAAAGATGCATTTTGTAAGAGCAACACGACTATACAATTACGAAATGAAAAACATTTTATTTCAGGTTTGGGGTTCAGGCATCTTTGCTTTGGGAAGGGGTACCCGCTATTCTTTTAACACAGTGCAATTGTACTAGATTGTGCTAAGTTTTCAAACTCTTCTTGATCAATTATTTTGTAAATACGGGCAATGTTTGCTTTTAAGGCTGTTGATTTTTAAACAGAGGTCTAGCATATCCTCACCAAAAATTCGTCCAGTGGCGTTAAATCCTATGATTTGGACCGCCAACTGACTGTTTGATTACGTCACATAACCTGTGTCGTCGTTACCCAAAAGTTTGAATTGAGGAATACATCAACAACGAGTGGCTACCAGTTCGCTGTGATGGAAATTTGAAAACAAATAAACGCAGATCATAGCTTGGTACCTTTTTCCATCGATAGGTTACGAGTTGAAGCCCAAGTAGTAAAAAAAAACTCCAGCGTCATTCTGGACATTCTGGCAGTAATTTTAGAAGTCAGACAAGACTCGTCTTTATAAAAACTGTCGTATGTGTCCTTAAAATCGACCGGTTCTCTTACGTTTTCTTCACAATCTGTCACAGCGTGAATATTTGCTCGGTTGTGGACTGCTCAGTCCTAAAAATGATAATGAGGGTCAAGGGCAGTCCGTTGATAAATGGTTTCAGCCTTCTACAGTTGCAAAATTTGAAGTGGGTCTCGTTTTTGAGAAGCCTTCGATGGAACCTTGGAATAGAGGCGGTAAATGCTGAGAACTTGATGCCAAACATGTCTTCAATATAATACTATTAAAGCTGTAAGAAACGCAGAGACTTTAGGTATAGAAAAGAAAGGCCTTAGAGTCGCAAGGCATCAAGCGGGCAAAAGGTTGCCAGTCTGCTGACCTAAACACCTATAGCGTCTTGTTTTTGAGCAATTGGCAGAGTTCAACTCTCGGCTTTACCTCGTTTGCTTTGAATTACTCGTTGGATTCAAAGAAGACCGTTGACGGTTGTGAGCTCTTCTCAGTAGAGTTGGTATCGCAAAGAAGTCTCTTTTAACCTATCAAAACGCTACATGGACAAGGGAAGGGAAATGCTCTGTCGACAAAAACCTCTCTACTGGCGTTGATGAAGTGCAGACTACCACGGTAGATCCGTCTGACTCTGAGAGACGTGTGTTCCAATGGAGATTTTTTCCAAAGACCAAGTCATTCAAGCAGAAAAGTTGTTTTATATTTAGATAAGGTAGCTCAAAAGAGCTAAGTGAAAACATCGCGATGCAGTCTTTCGAGGAGAATTCTCAAGGTGCCCAGTCTTTTGGAAGACCAACATGGCGATCAACCAGTGACCCAAAATGGTTGATGTAAAATATTATCATACAAGTACTCAGGATACTCGAAAATTCATAAACGGAAGACAGGACTACGTGAGGAACTCAATGCCGAGGAGTTTATTCGCGGAACATTGAGAGGCTTCTTGACCTTTAAAAGGATAGGTGGGACAATGGAAATGACCTGTAATAAAAAATCGATCAACCATTTGAATATTCCGCGTAATAAGTGCCAATAAAACGATGCCCATCTGCACTCTTTTGGAAATCAGAAAGTACCTCAGTATTATGTAAATTTTATGGACGGCTTTCCAAACCTTTTTACATTCCTAGAAAGTAATGAGCGCGCCTAATAAATCCATCTCACTGGACATCACAGGTATAAATAAAAAAAATCAATTTAAACGTAAAAATGCCCTCGGTATAGGTCATTAGAGCGGTGTAAAAGGGCCTAAACGACCCATAAACATCGTGATTAAACTAAGTAACTACGCGAAATGTACCCAAAAAGCTGTGCGACCCCATCAACATTCCATCTGAATTGTTGCCGCCTCCAAATCGTATCTATCTGCTTCATTGGAAACGATAAATACTCCAAAATTTGCATAATATCTACGGTCTATGCGTATCGCGAGCGGGTGGTCGTGGGAAAAATTTTAATTCACCTACAGATACAGATACAGCGAAACAGATATACCGAAATAAATTGTGATTAGCATGTTTTGCTCTGGTCGAAAGATAAAACAGGCCCGCTCGCAATCAAATTTGAATATTAATCGCGTCTCGTAGCCTTGTGCTAATTTGAAATAATTCACGGCCCAAAAGTTGTTGGTTCTTTGTTTCAAAATGACTCGATTTTTTTTTTTGATTTTGTTTAAACAAATGCGGCAATCAATCACCAATCAAGCAGATGGCTTGTGGACTCAAAGCTTCAGTAAGCAAACAGCCCAGTACAACTTGTATCAATCTTCATAAATCTATCTATATTTTGTAGAGGCTTGTTGGAAAGTGTTCATCAATCAGATAACAGCAAGTTTCTTGCTCGCTTCTGACGGATAGATATCAAAAGTGTCTTGCATGTTTGGTGATGTTATCAATTTACTTCGACCCCATCAAGCCCTTTACAATCAATTTGGTATAGGGTCCTATATAATAAAATACCCCGAAAGTCAAGGTCCGCAGCACTTAATTGAGCTCTTATCGAAGTTGGATTTCCTGCTTTTCGATGTGTCTTACAACAATTGTTGTTCTCAAGATGCAGTCTTTAGATAAGCCGTTGATTTGAAAACTATGCGAGCTGGAGCTCCCCTTATTGGTTGGGGAATGGGAAACTACTCAACAAACAAATGAAAAAGTTCGTTACAACGATGCTGTGTATGTTTGTGATAACGATAACGAAAACGAACACTGAAACCTTGTTGGACGACGCAACGATGGGAGGAAGTACACTCGAAACGGAGCGCGACTTATCAGCAAACGATTTAAGCGGGACACGATGTCGCGTTTATTAATGGAAATTTGGCGCGATGAATGAATATAGCAAACGTCTATTCATCGAGTAGATACTTCTCTGGACTTGCTGTTCGATGCAGTGGTTAATGGTCTGTCTTATGAGGGTATCCAATGTGCCATTTGTTGTGGACGGTTGACATGCGGGGGCCTTCCTAGTGCAGATAATAAAACTGTATAGACCCGTGGATGGGACAGAAATATCTAATTTGATGCGGTTGTGATTTGGAATTCGTTACATAAGCATCAGTTCGTCATCTATGCATTTGTGTGTGTTTAATGGCAGCTAATTGTGGAATGCTGGCATTCTTGAGGGCGCCATTTAGCTGTGGGTTTACTGTCTGTCTTCTTTAGTTGGGTTTTGGGTAGACAGTTCCTAAGAAAGTCATCTTTGAGATGAGGTTTCTGTTGCGGATTTGCTTTAAAAAGGAAGAAGTCACATGAATGGCAAGAGGGGGCTGGGAACTTGATGCAGTTACATCAATAGACATCCCAATTAGGGCAGCCAAAAGAAATATGAGGTCTTCGTATCTTAACGGGTGTACTGGGGGCCTACTATGTAAATCGATTCTACTTTCGATTCTATTCAAAAATAGGTCAGATTCTACTTTCGATTCTATTCAAAAATAGGTCCGATTCTACTTTCAAATAGAACAGTTCTCTTTGAAAGTAGAATTGGAACTACAGGCAATTGTACCATTCGTACTATGACCATAAGACTGGGCATCAACTCACCAGACTGCTGCAGGAGCTGTCAAGATATACCTCCAAACTAGTCCACTCCGATATCTGGGAGACAGACTTTTCGGAGACTTAAAGGATATTGCGCAGGTGCCACTGACGGACACAATCAGGTTTGTTAAAAGTACGTGTTGGTTTTAGTAGACCAACTCCGCCAAGGAACACCACTTCAAGAAATCCGGTAAAGTGTTTATGCATGTTTTTTTGTTGTCTGATAAAATTTAAATTTTATGACCACGACCAAAACGAAAGGATCCCAATGGACCTGAAGCTGTGCACTTCCCTCAAACCTAACCTAAGATGTCACGTCACATGAATGGCATGAAATGGATGGAAGTGTTTTAATACTTTTTGTCAATGATTTTTCGTAACAAATCTTTACTCGTATGGCAACTCATTAGGATTTGCAAAGAATTGCACAAAATATGTATATACAATTCGGTGACCAAAAACTTTAAACTTTGATGCACATTTCCCATATTTCACTTCTTCACCAGACTTCGCATAAGCTTTCTTTACAGGTTCGCATTTGTTCTTTAACGTGGATTATGCGCAATCCCTGTATTATCATTTACTGCGACGTTAACCATTCCACATGATACATGACACATGTTCGCCTGCGAATCTTAGGCGAACTTGCAGATGAAAGATTTTTTTTAAGGTGAAATCGCAGCAAACAAATTGTTAACCGGCTGATTTGTTGTGCAATATCACAGTGGATGGTGTAAAACTATTCAAATCATGGACAAACAAAGCTGGCGTCCAGATCCCAGGGTACAACGAAGGTTTTTCAAGAGAAACCTGACCTTTTTCTATAGCAGCGATGCAAGGGTGCTTTGACGAGGAGGTCTTGCGTTAGCCATTAAAGCTCCAAAATATGATTTTCTTACCACACAATGAATTGACTTTGAATCGTCCAGCGTGTTTGCCCTAGATGGGAACTTTTCGAAAGTATAAGGTCAGATTGCTAGGAGTTGCAGAGGATCAGTTTACGGTCGATGTCTTAAACGTCACATGAATGGCATGTCTTAAAGGTAGAAGATAGAACAGCAATCCTACAGGGTTCTGTTTAGGTAGGCTCTTGCATATATACCAGACCGACCAACGTGGTCGTTTTAATCCATCTATGCATCGAGGAGGGGAGCAAATGTGGCTGAAGCAAGAATGACAACCTTAGTTGATATACAAGCTCTGTGCAATTAGAACAAAGAGCTGTTTTCGAACAATTTCAGTCAAAGAAGCTTGAGTTATAGTCGAAATGGTACCATGGGCGGTTTCGACTTTGATTAACGTACTTAAAGCGAAACGTAAACCTGGAAAAGTTCTTCGTTACCAGGAGTTTAAAAGCTCAGAAAGTCACGAAGGCTAAAATGGCAAAAATAAAATGAACATACACAGCAATACAGACTGCAACTATCCACCTAACGGAGGCTCGTTCTCTTCAATAAATGCTGCATCAGGCAAAATTAAACCTGCAAGCCCCAAGCTTTTCAAAAAAAAATATGTTTAAGACAGAGTAGGACTGGTTTGATAATTCTTTCTCAACAACGAGCGAAGAAGAGTTGAAAGACTAAGAAGACACGATGCAGATGAATAAGCATAAGTTGGTTACCACGAAGAAATACCTTATGACAAGGTTTAGGGAGTCGGCACGTGGCACTGGGGAAATATCTTGCAAATGATGAAAGTTTTCATAGGGTTCAACACATTTTTGGAAAACTTAACTGAGCGGTCAGCTATCAGCTCCCAAAATGGTTTTGAGTGCAATGAAAACTTCTGCCAATTCGAAAAAGAAACTTCTAAAAGAAGCACAACTTGCTTCGGGAGCTCGAATGGTTCACAAGAGGGACAACTTAAATTAATTTCATCCTCCTGCAGTTCACTTCGAAGTTCACCCCAAGGAACTCGGTCTTATGCCTTCTTCTAAACTTCAAAATATGGGTCCTTATTTACATAAATGACCTTAAGGAGTTTTGCCCAACTCAAAAAATTCGACGATCTTTCAGAGTAAGACGTTCAACTTTCATCAATCAAAAGAGCACCAGCTTTGACTCCCCAACATGATATTTCATTTCCTTCCTTTAAGAAGGCGTATGGTCTGAAACAACAGGTTGTTTGCAGATCTTCACTTTACCCACTTGCCAAACTTCTTCCAAAACTTATGTAATAGTTATCGTTTAGCAAGGTCTTCGAGCTTACTTTAGGAATCAATGTCCATTAAGTGAATCCACACCTTTAAGGAGTTCTTGTTCTCTCTGAGAGTTTTTCTTGTCAGGTGAATGACAATATCGTCCGACTTACCGCTTTATGAACTTGAAAATGTCTCCCAAACCCCGCTAGCGCAGCCTTTACTTCCAGCTATCACTCGAATCGGGAAGAGTGCGTCTAACCCTGATGATTTTAATATTTAAGGTTCACTAAAGACCTCAAGTCATTTATATTAAAAGACTGCAAAGACAAATAAAAGGTTTTCGCAAGAGGTCTATTTAAAACCCCAGGCCTAGGTTCTCCCATAATCGTTCGTTTTTGTGAGTAACGAAGCTTACCAATGAGGTTTTTAGCTTTTAAGATCCAAAATCAATTGACTTTCCTCATAATGATAAAGTTTAAGTTGGATTCTCTGATTTCAGAGCCTGTCAACACCAAAGTTCTGTCAAAAATTCCTCCAAAAATGAAATCGACTCCAATTAGACTTCGACTTGTCATCAAATCGAGATTGCATGTCATGGGTCCATCTCAGACCTTGAATTTTAATAGTAAATTTGTCATTATCACTTCAAATTCAAATAAGGGCGACCCACCTTTCAAGTGGGCGTCTGATCATGTAATCAGTTGTTGACAAATTTCTAATCTAGCCATCAATTAACGCAAGCTCGCGTCCAAACTTAAAGACTCACCTTTAGCATTTTGCTTCGGTACCTTATGTAACGTTGGCATCTTTATTTTCTAGATTACACACTCCTTACATGGCCGTTCGGTCGATCGGCATTCATCCACGTACCTACAACTCATTAACCAAATCTCAACAGTGGTATCTTAATTTATTCAAATGGACTTAAATTAAGCCCTCCCCAGGGAGAGATGGAACTTTTAATTTACGACAGCATCAATATGTGCATAGAATTTCAATAAAAAAAATGAAGATAGATGCCTCCCTTAAGGTTTGAGAGGTTCACACGGAACGCGGAACTAAACCCTTCATTAGCATAACACTAGATGCCAGAAAAGGGACCGACTCGCATTTGTTATGAGCTCTTGAAACTATGAATCTGGACCAGGAAGTAAGGACGCTCCTTTTTCTTTTCCCAATCTATACCAAAAAATAAAAAAATACCCCATTTGACACAACCTCACAAGCATTCGCAAGGATTTTGCGAAAAAGGCGCGCATTCAAAGAAATACGAGAAAAAAAACTGCACTCAAGAAAAGTTGAGAAAAATCCACTTTCTTAAGACGTTTGTCGGTTTTTTTGTGGAGCGCACTCTTTTGTTGAGGATAATTTGCGTACCTCTGTGTAGTCGCAGTCGCGCTCTGCCAAATAAAGGATCATTCGCCGTATTTTAATTGTTCCGCAGGCATTCCTCTCTTAGTTTGCGCAAAGACGATTCTCCTCTAGACAGCAGGAAAAAACTGTCTTTGTGCTGTAGCGTATAATTGCCAAAAAAAGAGACAGACTGAACAAGACCGGCTTTACTTGCTACAAAAGCGCGCCAAAAAGGGGTTCCACTTGATGCTGAACAAAAAAACACACAAGAAAGCAAGTTTCAGCCGAATCCCAATTGAGATTTCTCAATGTCACTCAGTCACCTGTTGTCTGGTGGAGTTTTAATCCCTAAAGTCAACCCCGCCTCGCTGTCAATCGGTCGGCGATGTCTCTCCTGACAGCTCAATCTAACACCAACAGCGATTGTCATTATTTTCTATCCGACCAAAAAAGAATAAATAAACATATAACATTCAATAAAATTGCACGCTGTGGCCATGGACATGTCCTTGTGCGCCCGCTGGGTAAGTGCGCCCACTAATCCCTGCGCATCCTTTGGAATGCAATTTTCCCTATATAACGACGATGCCTCCTTGTTCCTTTGTCAGCTTTGTTATCTTTGTGCATCTAACCCGTAATTATGAATCAACAAGGATATACCTGTTAATCTGCAATAGCCGGACGATCGACACGTTATTTTCTCTTTGTAAATACAAGAATGTGTTGTTTGTATAGCTAATCCACACCCACCGTTGTCGGGTATATAAATGCCTTCCGAGGATCTGGCGAAAAAAAGGACTCCTCACGCAGGTAGTCATAAAAAACGGACTGATTTTTTTTTTAAGGTAATTGATGCGGATTATCGCTTCGTCCTTGTACGGTAACGAGAAACTGCATAATTGCGTAATTATGCGGGTAGCTATATGAGGTTGTAAAAAGATTAAATTTATGGGAGGCCTATGAGTAGGTCATTAATGAGTGGACAGGACTCTGGGTTTTTTCTTCATCGTTTTGGAAAGGGTCATTTTAATTAAAGAGTTTGAAAGTAGACAGTTCGCAGAATCGCTCATCGGGCTTGAAACATTTTATTGAGGCATTAGGCGGCCTTCAAAGTGGGATTTTCTTAATTTCAACAGTTCTGGAACATTCTAACTTAAAAACGGTTTTGAAGGCTGCGGGGTTTATTGCCACAATTTCGGATCGGGACCCAATCTCTTCGAGACCTTTGATGTCAAAAAATAATTTAATCCAAACGATGCACTGAAATTAAGCTTCTTTAACATGACACTTAAAAAAATTTGGCAAAACTGGGAAACTAACAATTTTTCAAAAGTCTGAACAACTATTAGTAGATGCTAGATGGTAAATATTGACAGAGAATTGACAAAAATCCTGTCAGTAAGGAGGCACCTCCAATAGCAAAGAAATCTGACGAAATGTCGTGATAGATAGCTGTGACTTTGAGATAGATAGCGATTTTTTATACCGCTGCTTTACTAGTTTAGGATTAGATTGATGGGCTGTCAGCAGAAGCCGGAAGACTTAGACCATTATAAGGGCCCCTTTTTTCAAGAACATTAGACTACACTACCCCGTAGGTAACCATGCGTCTGTCTTCCACGTCTAGATTTTCGCTTTCCTTATGGCTATGCACTGTATTGTGACAAACAAGTGGAGGGTTAGAAGCATATGCGTTTGCACTGATAGCCAAGCCGCACTAAAAGGGCTGCTCAACCCTCTAACCTCGTCCAAATTAGTGCTTGAACTCAAGCTTTCTCTGAATTTGGTTGGAAGGCTTAACACAGTGAAACTTGTCTGGGTCCCATGTCACACTGGTATCCAGGGGAACGAGATCGCTGATGAGCTTGCCAGTCTGGGTTCAGAAGAAGCTCTCTCAGGACCTGAACCTGCGTTGGGTCTGCCGGCATATGTGGTTAAGACATCCATTGATACTTGTGTTTCACTTCCTCTGTAGTTGTCCTGCCTTTGCTCGCATCAGGTGGCAGATCTTTGGGGCTGACGTGGTGAGTGCCGATCATCTAAGCTCTTCATCCCTAAAGCTCCTTCTCATCTTTCTTCGAAAGACGGGAAAACTAAGTGCATCAATGTAAATGGACCAGCAGTTGTGTCTGAGTGCTCCATCGGATAGTAGCAACCTTTAACAAAAAAAGGTACCTTTTAATGTCCAGATGAATCGGGGAGAAAGTGTTTCCCTTTACTCATTGAAAATTCCATATGAATGAATGAATCAAGAGACCTCCAGTCCCAAAGTCTGTTAAATCCTTTAGATCTTCATACTAAAAAGCTTGTTTTCGGAACAGAGTTCTGCAAGTTTAAGAAAAGTGGGAAAAGGTCTCTTCTTTCTCCTAGTTCATACAGCTTCTACAAAAATATAAGGCAAACCTTGTTGCATGCTTACCATACAACACAGTGTGTATAGTGATGACATCTATTGCAACGTTAAAAAGCTGTCTTGTGTAAGACATCAGGCTTAATCAAGCTTTAGCCAAATCTGCTCTGTTGCATTACTTGTCCACCTAAGGTCTGTTCTTTGGTTGGTCCCTATTTTTACCGCGTGTTTGCGTTGAGACATCTTCATCTGCGGTAGAATAAGCTAGGATTTGGCTAGTTCCATAGCCTTGCTTAATACTTAACTGCTCCCCCAATCTCCTTAGGAGATGAGCGACAGTCTAGGGCTTCAATTTACTGGGTTGATTGGTTTAAGTGGCTGCAATTCCCTGTTACCTGACAAGGGAAGAACACAACTAACGGAACCAGAAGATAAAAGGTGGAGAAGGATATAACGGGAGCTCAAAACTAGCCTGTGGAGTTGAGAAATTGAATGACTCTATTGAAATGGATACCTTGGATGGCCAAGAGGTCATCATAGGAGGGATTACCTAGTGCACTAGTCTGGTTTTGGTTAGGGCCAGACATTCACAAAGAAGGTGGGACACTGCTTGATTCTTGTTTGTGTCAGCGCAGCTACGGTAGGGGATTTTATAGGGGATGCCAATGCAAGGCTCGTACTAATTGCCGCTAGTCTGGCGACATCTACAGGCGTTCTGGCTAAGAGGTTATTTGTTCTGCCATCATCGTAGGTTGGCCAAATCTTTCTGAAATTAAACAATTTGTCAGGTTCACCCATACCTAGTCTCCACTTTAGAGGTTAAGTGCAGGAGGATTTCTCTCTTAATGTATCCCAGCGGACGGAAGACTTCCTTCGCAAGAGACACGCATTGAGCTATTCCACGTCTCTATGTTCCTATGGCCAAGAACCCAGACGAGAGTGATTTTAAATCGACGTTTGGACGTTGACTTGGTGGAAATGATGGCCTTAATCGCAGCCTGACTATCGACAAAGATGCCTACTTTTTCTGGGTATGTCTCTGTTAAAAGCTAGTACTTCTGCTTGAAAGACGCTTTATGCGTTGGGAAGGCGGAAAGATTTCCACAGCTCATTTTAGAACCCTCTGTGAAGAAGGGTATGTCGAAATCGTTAACGACCGCGTTTTCCTCCCATTCTGATCTAGAAGGGAACCTAACAGAGAAGTTTTTATGGAAGTTAAGTTTGGGTACTGTGTAGTCCTATTCCGTCGGGAAGGGAGAGTAGAATGATGGTATGGCTATAAAGGCTTCTATTACAAAGACTGATTTCTAGAATCAGTTATCAGCGGTTATCTCCAGCGGAAATCAAGTTGTCAAGAGATTTTGTTTGTAGGAAAAAACTCCACCACCTCTCTTAAGGTTTTGATCCACCAGTAAAGAAAATTCTAAGATCCAGTGCAACGGTTCCTCTATAAGCTCAGGAAATGATTTGACTTGAAAAATCAAAGGAAGAGTTGAGAAATAACCATGATAAGATTACAGAGCAGTTACCCAACTTAACCCAAATTGCGTTTAAGTTGAACTTGTAGGCCGATTAAAATATTTGGCCAGCCCATCACTACCTTCAATGGGCCAGCGCTATAGGTCGATGATTTCCAACTTCTTTTGGTCTAAATTGGATGATATGGACAGTGGGCACCAACGACATGTGGTTTCAACAGGACAGCGCTATGTGCCACACAACTCACCTCACATTGGAAATTCTGCAGGAGCGATTCGAGGGCATGTTCATCTCACGTGAACTGGGTACAGAGACCGTGCGATTTGGCCCCGTTAGACTAATTCTTGTGGGGTCACAGGTGTATCCGAAAAAACCACGAACCACAGCGGCCCTCAAAGCCAACAAAACCCATGCCATCGGTCAAATTCAGCCCGTTGTATGCGCCGGTGTCATGGAAAATTGTACCTTTCGGATGCGCGCCACCCCAGAAAAGCCGCGGCGGATATTTGAACACACTTCGTTTTATTTAAATTTGAAGATGGGAAGCGCTTGATGGAAGACCCTTTACAAAAAATACTGGGTTGGACTAATGAGCCAGTGGTTTCAAGTTTAATCCAATCCAAAAGCCGGAAGTATGATAAACCTTAGAAAATTTCGCCAGGGCATCAATAATTGCGATCTCAGATCGAGGTCAGTCTGAAAAATTGAGCCTGTGAAAGACCAAAAGACCATTTCGTGCGGTCTATATCTGCATCAAGCGCATAAAGCGTGCGCCCTATTATGATTTTCAGATGTAAGAAAGGTATCAGTCACAATTTGGGTTGACAATTGTAAAGTTTCGTCTGCTCCAGCTGAGGTTGAAGGCCACTTTGAACCCCAACTCTGGATTTTTACAAGAAAAAAGTGATTGTAAATATAGCAGCATCAAATTTACTGTCCGTCAGTGCCTAAAACGCCCCTCTTTATCACTTGAAATTAATTCCATCAAAATTAACGACATCCATCACTGGCTTTCATTACCAACTCCGATTGCTTTGAAGTGACCACAGCCAATCAGTCATATCCACCGCCACGTGCTTGACCCATGTCCATCTTCACCAGTGGACATTCCGCAATAAAATAGCCGACACACTCTCTCATATATCATCACATGCTCCGCACTCCGTTTTGATATCACAGCATGCAATTAATTGATTACAAAGGATAATTGAACGACATATACCTACACAGGAAAACCATGAGCTACCCCTTTGGGAATCTTCAAAATCACATCACTATCCCACGGTGGTTCTTATACATTGCCCAATGGAACAAATTGCCATTGCCACTGCTGTTGGGATAACCCTTCCCTAGTGCAACAGAAAAAGGATACTTGCATCGGTTATTGACCCTAGCACCCTTTCTACGATAGTTTTTCTCAAAGACGAGAAGAAAGTCACTCCCGGTGCACCTTGAAATGTATCAAATGACTCTGCTCATGGATAACTCATCATCTGTCATGTGAAAATGTCTCCCAAGTCCTTGGCAATCTGTTTCACTTCACTTCCTGGGAATCATCACACTGGAGTAATGAATTTTTAATTGATCTGCGAAAAGAAATCCTCGTGTAGGTTATTCCTCGATAACAGGGATTGGCATTTGGAGCCACCCACGGAATTCGAAATCAACGTCCATTGGTGTGGTGGATCATTAAACTCGTGTAATTAAAATGCCGGTTTCATTGTCAGCAGGCAGCGACTATGGGCTTGGAATCAATAAGCGATACCGGCCATTGGAGCGCGGTTCTCTTGCATAACTACTCTTAGAGATAACCTTAACCGCAAACAAAAATATTGTCGTCGACGCTTAGTATGGTAATTTGAGTGGTTGTTGACGACATACAATGTACATTTGCCACATGTGGAATTGGTGCGTACAATCATCATGATGGAGTATGGATACAAATGCCATCTGTCACAGTGACGCATGGTAGGCGATTTCGATTGCTTTCAGGAAGTAGCGAACGACAAAAGTTGACATTCCTTTTCAAATTTTTATGCGCCATTGACAGACATTTTTTCTCAGACATTTTTTGGCTTCAATGAGGCGGCGATTTATTCTGGAGAGAGCCCGCTACAACAAAAGAACCAAATAAGCCTTTGAGGGCGTCGTTACACATTTGTAAATTCAGAAAACAATTTGGAAGACATACAGTAAGGATATTCCTCAGTTGGCAAGTGGGACTTCCGACCTCTCTTCAAATACCCAGTGGGAAATCAAATCACCCCAAACCGCAGCTCTGTCTAACAGAATCAGCGCCAATCTCCAGCCAGACAAAACGCGCCACCCGGACTGACTTGAAGGAGAACCCATTAGCTGCCAAACCCATGCAAACCGTTCCCATTTTGTTGCAAAAAAAAAAAAAATACCAAAGAAGATACAAATCCTCGAATAAACACATCTGACTTCACAGATCATTGACTTCAAATCCATTATTCATCCAGCAGATAGGAGGAAAAGATTTCCTTCTATTATCTCTTCCTTGTTCCTGTATCCCATCAAAGTGATGCAATTTTTGTCACCTGGTCACCAGAAGGGAATCCGTACTTGCATCACTGCCGACCGTGGCGCATCCGCATCCCCCTTGTGTTTATAGCTCGTGCCATCTTGTGTGTGACACATAAATTTCTTAAAGAAAAGCGCATTACACTGCGTATTTCTCGATTCAATAATGTTTGGTCCTTTTTTTTTTTGCAATATAATAACAGCCAGCAGGACATCTGTCCCATTCCTTTTCGGGGTTTATTAGTACAACTATTGACCATTGCAATTGTAGCGTTCCTACATGTGTGACTGTGTGTGGATACCAAAATCGGAAGGACATTATCGCGGGTATCTTGAAGGATAATGTCACGGTGCGATGTCACTTTCACTGATTCCGATGGCGGTTGACGGCTGCTCGAGGGTCCTTGCGCACAAATTTATGGGCAATAATGTACCACCAGCATGTTGCGTTCAATTTGGGATAAGCGCCTCAATCGATTTTATTAAAACGGATAAAATTATAATTTATATGGCGTGTAAGATGGCGACGGTTACAAAGAGGATTGGGCTGGGAATTTGGGTCAACGGATGATTTTTTCTTAATTAAATTGGAGCGCGCATAAGTACCTATATCCTTATTTGAATGGCATACAGATGAAACGTAATCCTTTTACGTTATGTTAAAAATAAAAAATTGTTTGGGATGAACTGAAATGAAAAGGAAACGGACTAGGGGTGAAACGATGTCAGTGGATCGAGTGAAGGGCTGCAAACGGAATTTAGAAGGCTGTGGTCTTTCTTTAAAGGAGTAAGGATTTGACTAGTCAAGGAGGGAATACTCAAACTCAGGTCTTACTAGTCAAGGAGGTAAAGACAGTTAATTTTAGGCCAGACCAATGCAGTCATTGTTACAGTTTGTCCCTTTTTACAAAAAAAACATTCAGCGATATTAATAATCATTTTTAGTGTTCAGGTTAAATTTTTCGAGCTCACAATGGCGAAATTTTCCATACAAAAATTGCAGTTTGTAGCAGATACTACATTTTAAAATTTAATGATACTCAAGAATATTTAAATATTTTTAAGTGCATACAATTTCCCAAGAAATCACCCTACAGAACTATTTGGTCCCTTTCAAATACGTTGTAAATTTCCCACAACTCATCTACACTGGTGACGCTGTATTTTGCGATAAATACTATTAAAGCCTGTTATGGAGTAAACTGAGAGATTTGACTATGTTGATAGGACCACAGATGCTCTCAACATTCTAATAAATTTTACTGTTGCCAAATAGAACAATATTTTTAATTTTGCAAAATATTTCCCAAATGTGATTCTTGGTAAAATAACCCAACAAAAATCAGTTGTAGACAGATCAGGCAATCAACGATTAAAAATCCCTGCAAAAACATATTTCTTTTTTTAAATAACACAACCGAAAAGCTGAAAGTTTACAGTGTTGTTAGGCCTGTTTGGTAATTTTTCCCTTTGAGCGGTGGCGAATTTTTCCCAGAACCTTTAACATTTTTTTAGAGGTGTTTTTGTTTTTAAATAAAGTCAATTATAGTCATATTTAAAATTAGTTTATTTAAACTACAGGGCATAATAATGTTAACGCAAGAAAAAAGTGGACAGTTGTGAAAAATTAAAGCATATAACAAAATTGCAATTTTTTTAAGAATTTAAAGAATTTAAAACAGCTTCAGTGCTGGAAAATATTTCCAGAAAGAGTTGCGTTTCTAGAAATAGGCTGCGTTTATAGGAAGAAGTTGCGTTTCTAGAACCATATTGTGGGCGATGTTTTTAGTATTTGTTTTGAACATTGCTCAGCTTCAGGATATCTTAAAGGATTCAGGGGAAAATATACTAGATTCACCTATATTTTTATTTTTCAATCCAATAAGCCATTATTAAGCTAGGTCTGTATAAATAGAATTTTCCTTAAATATATCCGGTTTTTTGACTATTTTGTAAAAAACACGTTATATTCAGGGTTAAAAAGTATCCTAAGTCCCGACCCAGAACATAAGCAATCACTACGCCAAGTTTCATCAAAATCAGTCCAGTACTTTCTGCGTGATTCGTGGTCAGGCATTTTTTTATTCTACAGTTTTATTATATGTAGAGAAGAGATAGAGAAGAGAAGAGATAGAGATAGAGATAGAGATAGAAATAGAGAAGAGATAGAGATATGTGTTATTATAGACCAAGTCAAGAAGTTTTCCGAATTATATATAATATATAGATTTCGAGAGATATTCGAATCAGACCACTAATGTCGGGTCTCTTTTCGTCTCTCTACCACTATAAAACTTACCCAGAGAGACTCTCTGGATTTCTCCAGAGTTCTTCCCTGGGCTCGATTCCTAGTGTTAACGCTAGCATCTGTTTATGGGAGATCTCTTTCATCGACTGAGTCTCGACCCAGTGATGTCCCAAGATCCTCATTCTTCTGCCAGCCAACGCCGGACATTGGCACAGTATATGCGCCGCTGTCTCAGATTCTTCCAGGCATAGTTTACAGGTATCATCTTCTCTAAGGCCCATCTTCCTTAAGTGATACCCGAAACTACCATGTCCTGTAGATAAAGCCACCACCCATTTCAGAGTTCGTCGACTCATGCTTAGAACCCTTCTTTGAGTGGAGCAGGTCGGCCAATTAATTGCCATTTTAGCTTGTCTACATTGTTCCACGGTAGACCACCTTCTCAGGTGTTCTGCCGTGATCCATTTGTGAATCAGCTGTTCTACCATTCCTTTGCCAATTGAAGAGAATGGTTCTGGTCCTAGCAACTTTTCGGTTGACCCCTGTTTTGCAAGGGAGTCCGCCTTTTCGTTGCCTTCGATTCCTATGTGTCCTCGTACCCACATAAGTGTTATATCATTTTTAGATGAACACTTATTGAGTTTGAGTACACATTCCAGTGCTAATGATGTTGTGATATTTGTCTGTTCCATGCGTCTGATCACCGCCTGATTGTCCAGTGCTATAAGGATATTTCTTCCCTCCACCTGACCTTCAAGCAAGTAATCCAACGCATGCAGCAATGCAATCATCTCAGCCTGGTATACAGAAGTGTGTTTCCCGAGGCTGACGTGACGGGCTAGTTCCAGCTCTTCTGAATAGATACCGGCACCCGCTCCGCCATCCATCATGGATCCATCTGTGAAAATTACTATTTCACCACTCCTTTTTTCTGGAAGTAATCCATTCTCAATACGAGTTTTGTGATTCCTTTCCATAATACGCACCCTTGTTATCCCATCCATAGGCATGTTCAGCTCCCTAATCTCGTTTTTGACAAGTTCCAGGATCTTCCTATGTCCATAGATGGTACCACGATTGTGCCAATTCGCATCTCGATGCAAACGAAGTGCCGTTAGGGCCGCTGTTTTCTTAATAAATAAGTCTAGCGGTAAGATCCCTAGGATCACTTCCAATGCGCATGTTGGTGTTGTCCTTATTGCACCTGTAACTCCTAAACATGCTAAACGTTGGACCCTATCCAGGTGCTTCCTCACAGTTTTTTGGGAAGCTTTCGCCCACCATACAACAGAGGCGTAGGTGATAATGGGTCTAGTTATCATCGTGTACATCCAATATGCTGACCTAGGCGAGAGTCCCCACCTCTGTCCACATACACGTTTGCACTGATGTAGTACCCTTTTTGCTTTCCGGACCTTCTCCTCAACATGATAGTTCCAGGTAAGTCCAGTATCTAGGTAAACTCCCAGATACTTAACCTTTCTGGCCATCGTTAGTTCCGATCCAAAAAGTGTCAGGGGCTGAAATTCCAGATTTTTCCTCTTCCTAGTGAAGACTATTAGATCTGTTTTTGCCGCATTAATGGAGAGCCCTTGTTCCAGACACCACCGCTCCACCACTTTGAGTGCATTCCTCATGATATCTGCAGTGACGTCTATGAATTTGCCTCTAGCCATTATTGCTATGTCGTCGGCATATCCCACTGTGTGAATGCCAGTCGCCTCAAGTCTATCGAGAAGAGAGTCCACAGTGATATTCCACAGTGTAGGTGAGAGAACACCTCCTTGTGGGCAACCTCTGCTAACCCTTCCTCTGAGTTTTGAGGTTCCCGTCTGAATATTTATCGCCCTTGTATTCAACATATTGTCCACCCATCTTACCACCAGTGGGTTAACCCTACGTTTTTCCAAGGCTTGTTTCAGACTTTCAAAGCATATCTTATCGAAGGCACCTTCAATGTCCATTATGGTGGTCATTGCAATACCCCCGGTATTTAGCTCTTCCTCCGCAACGCGTACTACTTGATGTAGCGCTGTTTCTGTAGACATGCCGGCCCTGTAGGCATGCTGTCTACTATTTAAGGGATACATCTTAAGCGCAGTACTCTCCATATAGTCCACCAACACTCTTTCCATTGTTTTTAACAGAAAGGATGTCAGGCTGACTGGTCTGAAGGACTTGGCCTCGGTGTAATCCTTTTTTCCCGGCTTTGGAAGGAAAACCACATTTGTCTCCCTCCATGTAGTCGGGATGTAGCCTATTGCTAGGCAGGCAACGTATATATTCCTTAGCCTTGGTGCAAGTACGTCTACTCCCCATTGAATTAGGCCTGGAAATATACCATCCGGCCCCGCGGTTTTGAAGGGTGAAAATGTTGCTATCGCACCCCTGACCGCCTCTGGTGTTACGATCCGTTCTGCTTCCGTCCTATCCATCCTGTTCGCTCCTTGTTTCCTTGGAGCCCAGGGCTGATCTGACTTATAGCTTCCTGGAAAATGTATCTCCATTAAGACCTCATTTGTATGATCCAGTGTTTCCACCATCTCCCCCGCTCTATTACGAATGAGTCCGATCTTGGAAACTGGATCCCTTGATACAATCTTTTGAAGTCTACTGACTTCAGATGTACTCCTCATACTCGAGCAGAAGTCCCTCCATGACTCCCTTTTACGTCGTCGCAGAATTAAAGGCTACAACAAATGTACAACGATGAACCGTCCCGCACTGTATCGCCTTTTAAGGAACCGGTTCCAGACCATTAGGCCCTCGGAAGTAATGAACGAGCTCCCGCGTTTGCATTTTTCAATAACATTTGAATAAAACCTTGCGACATAATGGACCAAGTTCAAGAGCTGGAGCAGAGCTAAGAGATTCACCAAAAAAGACATACCTAATGCTCTTCACTTGTTATGTTTTACGGAGCTGTAAAAAAAGATACCTTTTCAAAAAATGTGACCACCCGACAACGCCTTTTGTCGACTCTGAGATTATGACTTGCCACCTACTCTGTGAATGACCTGCTACGGGAAAAGGCTGAGTTCTCCATTCGCAAAGAAGGTTTCTGAGCTGAGAGGGGAGACGTAACATGTAACCCGCCGAACTACTTGAGTTTTAGGCCTTCCTTTGCTGATGGGACCTAATAAAAACACAATTTTCAAAGGAACTACTATTTGGGTGGCACATCGACGAAGTTAGAACGAATGTCTGTAAAAGGTCAGTGGCATTACTGGCAAGATATAAGCCTGCATAAACGATTTACGAGCCTTTTCTATACATCTTAAAGCTTTAGGACTTCAGTGACACAACATTTATCCTGCCGTTGCCCCAGCTATAGACACTGGTGTGGCGGACGTTAAAAATCGAAGGCTCGCTAAAAAATTACAAGAATAATTCCAAATTCCTTGCCAGAAGCACCTTTTAAGGCTGTTTTGCACAATTGTAGGCTTTCTCCACTATAGCAACAAACATCTACAAAACAAGGTTATGCTTAACGGTGTCCCTTTACTGCCAAAAGACAACTCACAGCACACAACTTACCCAAGATCGCAAAACAAACATTCTTCAAAGTCCCATAAAAATCGGCTTAGTTACCCAGAAGAGACCAGACTTACCTACCGTTCTATTGGTTTACGGTTTCGCTAGCCTAGGCACTTTATCCGATTAAAGCCATCTGGCTGTTCCAAAGATATCAATTAAATTCTAGCTCCTTATGTAACATGACGTGAACTTTGTAAATTATTAAACAAATTGCATCTGAAACGAACCCCTTTTCTGTCTCCTTACAGGACACGTTCTAAGTAAACATCACCAATTTGTCACTTTCCCACAAAAAAAAAAGAAAACTGAAAAAACGGTCTTTTCCTGGATTTCCACCTCTGAAACCATCAAAGCCTCCTCATTCCATTATCTTTTCGGATAAATAATGATGAAGAAAATTAAAAGAAACGGTCCATGAATTATGACAATAATCCCCCTTTCACTCTCGCTGGCATTCCATCGATCACACACAGTCTCATCTTACCGCGCTGCATCACATCACATCAATCGAATGTAAAGTTCATTGCCTTGACACCCATCTAATAAATTTCCATCAGGCGCATTCAAGGAGATCTCGTGAAAATCCTTCAGAGCCCAGCCAGCGCAGCTGGTAAGGCAACCTCTCTCCATGTGCGCTTTCTTTGGCGCGAGCTACACACAGCAAACGACGTCTCATACCGCACCGCAGAGGTAGTAGTTCGTTGGCAAGGATTTTTAGCCGAGTTGTGTGCTGGGGTGCCCAAAGGCAGTTATATATAGTCTCAGCAAGGTGAGTACAAATCGCGCGCGCAAATCACTCAAATGCAGTCCTGTTCGTTGCAGACGTGGAGGTAACGAAGACGTCCTTCTGGTTCCCTTTTGATTTGAGTTGTGCGGTGCGGTTTCGCAAGAGCCAACCGAGGAGGGGACCCTCTTCCTTCTTTCATTTTTCTGCACACACAAATCGAAATCTCCCTTGCAGTCCTTGCGCTGTTTGTGTGCCTGTGTTGTTTATCCTGACCTGGTGTGAGCCCCTCTTGCTCGCCTGTCTTGTGATGTGTTTACGTAAGCAAACGTCTTGTCTATTCAAGAAAAGGACATTAAACCCAAGACGAAGCGAGGGAATCCCTTCGTCCTTTCGTGATTGCTACAGTTTTTCTCTTATGATGAACTCGAATCAAAATCAGAGCACCACATTCGCACATAGGCGAGTAGGAAGTGAAAATAGGCATCTGCCCAGAGCGTAATTTTATGCATGTCCTATATGTGTCAGGACACATCGCTTGGTACATTGTTGTGTAACATTTTTATCCTTGCGCTGCTCTCATGCGCGAGCGATCTTAGAAATTGGATTAATCCTCATTACACATGGTCCTGAGCGCATAAAACAATTCTTGCCCTGGAGAGACTCGTAAAAGGATCAAAACTCATAAATTTTACTGACCCTCTATATGGTCCTGGTCGCGCATATGGAATTTGTAGCCATTAAGGATGACTGAGCAGACAATAAGAATGCTAATCAAGTGCGATTAATATCCTTCCTTTGGGCATTTGTCTTATGTGTTTTGTATAAGGATATCGGTCAGGGGCACCCCATCCGACCGACCACTGAGCGAGAAATATGAATATTTGCGTATCCCGGAAGTATGCGGTGTTGCATCTGAGATTTCATTTCGAGGATATCCTTGTTTATCTTGTAATAAACCTGTTTTAGATTTAACGGCGATTTTTCCTTTTCTTTTGTTTGTCCTCGTTTGCGGATACGAGGAAGTCTGCCTTCGTAACCGCTAAACACACTTTCGCTTTTATGATGTCGCAATGAAACGGCTTCCTCTGGTTCAAGTGCGGAAGTCCTTCAACTGCGTTGTTAATTGAGAAGGATGCGACGCAAGTCACCTGTGTCGAAGGGGAACTTGGAATCGTGTCAAATAGACAAACGAACCTGATACGACCTACATTTCGAGGTAAGGTGCGCGGTTTTGGCAGGATGTGGAGATCGATGTTACAGTGGTGTGGGTTTGTTTGGTAGGTACTTGTTGGATGGCATATATGTAGATGAACCGCATTTGAGGAATGGGTATAGATGGAATTGTAGCCTATGCAGAGCAACAATGCAGAAGAGGAAGAACTCGCCTTAGATAGTGCAACGGGAGGCAAATCAAGAACCGGGCGAACTGAAAAGGCGCATGTATTTGAGGCCCAGGTATGCATCGCGGACTAAAGTAAGTATTGGCCTCAGCAATTTCGTCTTGATAATCGTTGCTCAATTCGTACTTCTTGTACCTCTATGGAGTTCCACAAGGAAGTCATCTTGGACCGTAGCTATTTTTGTATTTTAAACGAAACTCCAACTCAGAAATGGGTTCTTAAGCAAGTCAGGTAAGGTTCGGATAACAGGCAGCTACACAAAGCTCGGGGTAGGTTTATTGTGATATCAAAGGATCAAATTATTTCAATCTACCAATTCCAGTTTGCTTCTTACTGGAGCGAGTAAAAACCTACAAAAACAATGCAGCCTTGAGCTCAACCTCTAGAAAACTGAGCTTGTCCACTAATACGAAAATAATACCGCAATTCGAACCACCAACTCTGGAGGGAGTACCCTTAAGAGTGGCAGAAAGTGCGAAATATCTAGAAACTAGCCTTGATAGGACACCTTATTGAAAGTCGAATGTCAATGAAAGAGTGAAGAAAGTAGCAAATGCTTTGCCAGGAGTTGGCGACCAAACCTCAAAGTTATCTTGTAAACGGTCATCGTGCGGCCAATACCTACTCACATATGGCAGCTTAGACTTAGAAGGCGACCAATCTCAAGTCAATGACCAAAATACAAAGAATTGCTTGACAACCAGCGCAATGAGAACCAAAGCTACAGCTGGACTGGAGCTGGACTCAATCTGACACCTCTAGACCTATACATGGAAGAATCTGCTACCAAAAGTGCCCTAAGGATCAACCAAGTCTACACTTGGAACCCCTGTAATTTTGGGCATGCACAGATTAAAGGTAGATACGTAGAAAATGCTGTCACTTCTGACTATTTATGACTCCCCATCTGGACTTCGACAGACCATTATCCTGCTTCTTCCCTATAGATCAAAGATGGACCGTGGAACCGGTGCCGGTATATTCTCGGAGGAATTAAATATGCATTGCTCAATCAGACTACTTGATATAAGTAGAGTCTTCCAAGCGGGGGTTCTTGCAATAGCAGAAGCGGCCCGTAGGGCACCAATGTTGACAATACCTCGTAGCGATATCATCATCTTCATTGACAGTCGGGCGGCTATAAAATCAGTTTCTGCTCATAAAATAAAATCCAAACTAGTCCCACGTTGCCGCGAAGAGCTCAAGGTTCTTTGAGAGACAAAACCTTCAATGAGAGGGCGAGAATTGGGTCCGCAATGGAACGTAATAGAGAGTCGGTCAAGCACCCGCTTTGCAATTTTAGAGAGCGTGTGGAAAACAAAATTTGTATGAAAACCAACAACAGGTAGAAGGAACTTACAACCTATGAATATCACGGAAGCTTTGGCCAGAATATAACAGTGACCGGACAAACAAACTTCTGCAGTTTCACCGGTCATCGCTATTTAAGACTTTTTTTTTTGTTGGAGGTTGCTACTATCCGATGGAGCACTCAGACACAACTAGTGGTCCATTGTACTGCCAAAACAGAGACCTTAAATTGCTGTACTTAGTTTTCCCGTCTTTCGAAGAAAGATGAGAAGGAGCTTCCGGGATGAAGAGCTTAGATGTTCGGCACTCACCACATATGCTCCAAAGATCTGCCACCTGATGCGAGCAAAGGTAGGACAACTACAGAGGAAGTGTTCCGCTGTATCGTCATCCTCTCCACAACCAGGGCAGATGGTGGTGTCGCCCCAGCCCAATGCATTTAAGTGTTTGGCAAAATCTTGGTGGCCCGAAAAGACACCAGCACAAGCAGTCTACAATCGATTCTCCTGAGGGACAGAAGGAAAGACGCGGACCTTTTGCAGATGTCCACAGTCACGCCACCGACACTCGTATTCACGAGAAACCCAAGTATCAATGGATGACCTAACCACAGATGCTGGCAGACCCAACGCAGGTTCAGGTCCTGAGAGAACTTCTTCTGAACGCTGCGTGCAAGCTCATCAGCGATCTCGTTCCCCTGGATACCAGTGTGACATGGGACCCAGACAAGTTTCAATGTGTTTAGCCTTCCGACCAAGATCAGAGAAAGCTTGAGTTCAAGCACTAGTTTGGACGAGGTTAGAGGTTTGAGCAGCGCTTTTAGTGCGGCTTGGCTATCCTCCACATGTTTGTCACAATACAGTGCATAGCCATAGCGAAAATCTCCGCTTAAAAGACAGACGCAGGGTTACCTAAGGGGTAGTGTAGTCTAATGTTCTTGAAAAAAAGGGAACCTTATAAGGTGCCGTGAAATAAGGCCAAGCGAAATAAGGCCAAATCTGAAAATTTGGCCTTATTTCACTTTACAATAGTGAAATAAAGCCATATTTCAACATTTGGCTTTATTTCACTTTAGTAAAGTGAAATAAGGCCAAATTGGCATTATTGCGCATTGTGCTCATTTGGCCTTATTTCACTTTGAGGTAGTGAAACAGGTGCAGGGAAATAAGTCCCCGGGAACTAAGTCCACTGAGGGACTTAGCTCCCACATAGTGGGACCTTTGAATCTGAGGTAAATTCTCACTGTCGACTAAGAACAAATCAAAACGAAAGAGTCATATAGAAACTTTGCAATTTTTATCAACCAACAAGAAATTAAATTTTTACTGATCAGAGCAACATAAATATATACTACCTACCAAATTTAATAAACAAAATTTTAAAAATTTCGTGAGATTTTTTTTTTTCAGAGTCTTGCAGACTGAATTTTGAAAGGAGTATTTTGTCAAAATGAAATACATTTTTCTTATTTTTAGTAAAATATGAAATATAATAAGAACTCCATTAACAGTTACTTTTCTTATCTGCAGGTGTTCTTAGACTAAATATTTGATTCGCGGATTTTTTGTACAGATGTACAAAAGTACCGTTGTAAAATTAGTTCAGCAATAGGTTTGTATTTTTGAAAACCAAAAACATGATTTTTGTATATTTTCGTAATAGAAACAATAAATAAAAATAATAAATAATAAGCGAAATACCTAAAGGAAATTAGACCATCGCCGAATTGAAAATATTTAATGAAAGGAACTTTTAAAAAGTTCCCAAAGGTTGTTTAACCAGCTTCTAGTCATCTATATTCAATTTTTGAACGCGTTATTTTAATTAAATAAATTGCTTCAACCTTAGCGCCGCAGGCGAAAATTTGGTACAAAAAATCGCGCGATTTTTCGTACCAAATTTTCATTATAGTTTAAATTTAAAAATATGTAAAAAATTGTTTTTAGGTATTTCCGTTATCTTTCATTTTAATGAATGAAAATGTTACAAAGAATTATTTCAGTATATTAAAGAAAATGCAAGGCCTTATTTAATTAAAAATATATAAAAAAAAGATTGTAAATTTATTTCTAAGAAGCCAATATTTTGAATAAGCAATGAAATATACAAACAAAAAATTGTGTTCTCTTTTGGAGCCTTATTTCCTGCAGCCGCCTAAGATTGTGTTAAAATATTGTGATAACTAACTGCACTTTACAGTTTGTTGTCCAATCCTAAATGTTGGAAGTAGTTCCCTCTTTTTAATTTTGAATGTGTACTAAGTTCCCATAAGAAAGTGGACTTAGTTCCCACCTCACATGGGGTTTTATTTATTTTGGAAAAAAATTACATTTCTTCTTTCTTGCAGTTTATAATATTGATACATACAAACATTCACATGTGCATCCATTTTTATATATATACATTACGTGATTGCTTATGTATGTGCATGTACGAGTATATGTAGGTACTACATCCCAAAAAGGTAGAGTTAGTAGAAATCAAATGAAACCAGCAGTATGATCAAACCGTTTTTTATTTGCAAAGGCAACTAATGTTTACCATAAATCATGACATTTTACATGTGACGCAAATATTTACCTACTCATTTGCATTACTAACGGCAAAACATTTGTTTCCCTATTAAAGTACAGCTTCAACTCGCAACATTTGGCCTTATTTTGCTTTCTTTAAGATAAATGAAACCATATTTGGTCTTATTTCACAAACTGATTTGGCCTTATTTCACTTTACTAAAGTGAAATAAAGCCAAATGTTGAAATATGGCTTTATTTCACTATTGTAAAGTGAAATAAGGCCAAATCTGAAAATTTGGCCTTATTTCACTTGGCCTTATTTCACGGCACCCCTTATAATGGTCTAAGTCTTCCGGCTTCTGCTGACAGCCCATCTATCTAACCCTAACCTAATGAAGCAGTCGTATACAAAGTCACAGGTATCTGTCACGACATTTCGTCAGATTTCTTTGCTATTGGAGGTGCCTCCTTACTGACAGGATTTTTGTAAATTCTCTGTCAATATTTACAATCTTCTAATAGATTATTGTTAAGACTTTTGAAAGATTGTTAGTTTCCCAGTTTTGCCCAATTTTTTCAAGTGTCATGTTAAGAAGCTTAAGGGGCTCTTACTGGTCATAAATTCCTAAGAAACCACACACAATCAAACTTAATCTCAAAAATGGTGACATTGTTGAGACAAAGAAGTCCACCTCACTTCCTTTGTCGTTGTCCGAGTCTCGGTCACTTGAGAAACAGAAAACTTGGAAGACGTACAAGAACTGTCTGATGTCTCACTGTCTGATCTTTACAGTTTTTTTTTAGGACATCGGGATGGCTTGTAACCACAAAAAGGAAAAAAAAGAAGACAACTGATACACCATCAGCATTACAATGTCTCCACGAGGACCTAAGTGTGGTACTGCTCTACCCACCCGTCTAACCTAAAAACCTACTTGCTATACTTCCACAATTGGTGCTAATTTCGCACATCTGTCAGTTTGCATCAGCAACCATTGTTTATTGCAACATTTCATATGATCCGATGAGATCCGCTCAAGTGCTGCTCGTTATCTGGCACTCATTGGCCTAAGCCCTGGAAACCGGTACCCTCATAATTTTCCAAAAAAAAAAAAAGAAAACAAATCACGACAATAGCTCGAGATATTAATCATAAAGCGCGTGCACCATAGCCAGTGGAACAGCTCTTTAGCTTGATACAAAAAAAAAACACAGATAGGGCATACCATTTCGGTATTGGTTTGGCAGCACCTGCCTTTTGCGCACCAACCGAACCGGCACTTAAAATTAACATGTGCACTGGTTCACATATAAAATCAACCCTCGCTCGAAAGGCAGTTACGACGGCTATGGTGTATTAGAACAAAACATCCCTTATGGTATAGTGAAAGCAGCAACCACCCTCTGATTACGAAAGCTGCGCGCGGCGAGTCCCCTTTATTAGAACCACCACCACCACCACCAGTTCCAGCACCAGTGCGTCATCGTCACTTGCTTTGATTTCGAAGTAGCAAGAGCAACAAACCCCAAGAGTGCACAATCATAGGGGTGTCCTCTTCTCTGTCCGGAATAAATTACTATCATTCACATCCCTCGTTCGCGTTCATTTTCACTCTTTTCTGTAATTTTTCCATTTACGCGCAGGACATCGATATTATATCGGAGTCGCAGTGTTTGTCTAGTGCTGGTGGTGGATGCGGATATTTCCACATCTGCGGAAGAGTGCATGTACATTTATAGGAAAAGGGACACGTGCCATTGTGTACGATTTTTGTGCTAATTCCAACTGCATTGTGAACTCAATCGCTGTGTGTGGATACATTCTATTTGGTTAGGTGCAGATGGGAGAATGTTTTCGTTTCGAGTTGCGGAAGTAAATCAATCGAACAAATCCTTTTAACGAAAAAGAGTTTACGAGCGATTAGATGCGTTGCCCACATAATCTCTGAGTACATAACTTTTGTGAGGACTGTGCCCTTAATCGTCACACAACTCAACTCTTCAAGCCTTAAGATATATTGAAGAGGATTGCTGGTGGATTGGGAAAATCCAACATCTGGACTACGGCGAGGACAACTAAAATGAAGAACTTCGCCAATTGCATGGGGATCAGTTGTCTAATGAGTCTGGGGTCCCCGGTTTAACCCCTGTTATTCAAATGAGACACTTTTGAGGATTCTCCGTCGTTGAAACTATTCAGCTGTAGGTCAACTTTTCTGCCTCAAATTTCATCAACGAATGGAAAGTTCATGGACATTTCATCCACACTCCCATTTTTATTGTACTCAACTGAACTGTTGGTGGCGTCTTCTTTAAACCTCGTACTTGTTTTTCTGCCATAAGCAGGCATTGAAACAGCTTCCGAAGCTTCCTTTCAAGGTGAGTCTGCTATGCAACAAATGCACTGTGGATGAGATGTCCCAACAACAACTTGAGCCAGTTTTCTTATTAGAAAGGTAGAAGATATAGCAATAGACACTTGTGGTGGATAAAATGTGCTGGAAAAGACTGTTTCACTGAACTTGATCAGACAGAAGACGCTGACGTCAGGCTTATGTCAGGTAAACACATTATCGCAGCACCGGCTGTTTCACTAGAGTGGGTTGTAGCCTGAAGTGGGACTACTGAACGCAAAGTGGGGAGCTACTAATCCTGGCTACTCCAAGTGGGCTGGCGGCAACTTCTCGTTAGACAGTCGAGCTCAAAATCTAGATGCAACAAGATAAAGGTCAGGGGTCGAATCGCGTCGTCCTTGAACGAGCATTACGTTCACGGAATTAAGTTGATTTTACATGTGAAACAAAAACAAATTCCGTCACGTAATACGTAATGCGATTCGAATCCAGAGTTGGCGTTTATTTGGTTTGACCGTTGGGAGAGAGCCATGTTCCTGTGTGAACCCGTAAGCTATTTCCACGTGGTTGTAAAAGTCCTTTTTGATAGGCACTCCAACCTTTTTCATGGTCTTTCACCCAAAACACTAAAATTGCAAGTCAATCTGTCAAATTGGAGTCTAAAACTTACTTGGAACACGCACACCAACAGAAATGCAACCGAAGTCTTGTGGTCGTTGTCCAGGTTATTCGACAAAAATGGGGCCTTCGTCATTTATTGGACTTACGTCACTATAACCGTGCTTATCATTACTTATTCGGCTGGTAATATAGTCAAAAGGTAGATATATCGAACCTCAATTCAAAAAGCTTTTTTTTAGAGTAGGTTAGGTTAGGTAAAAAGGGGTAATGAGATGCTAGGGTCTCATAGAATAGAAGGTGTGAGAAAACTTCACTTTGTCGAAAACACAGATCAAAGAATATTATGTCAAACCCCTCAATTCGAGTGACTGACTTATGCCCTCTATTGATGGTACAAAATATCCATTCCGAACGGGACCTAGACTGGTGGCCCCAAACTGAATGAAAGCCCACTCAACATAGTACAGAGACGTTGAGGCAGAAATCAGTGGAAAATCTCAGTCTACCTTAGACGTTACACACACAATAACGATCTTCCAAGGATGCAGTTGATTTTCGTCCCAGGGAATGCTTTAAACCAAATGTCAGAAGGTCAGACATCGGTGTATGTTCAGACAGTCAAGCAGCTGTCATACAATTTCAACTAACTATTTGAAGCCTCTGGAGCAGCTTACTTCCTTTAGATAGTTATACCTTTTTCTGGGTTCCAGGTCACCATTGATTTGATGGTAACAAAAAGGCTGACGAGTTAGCTAGCATCACCTCACAAAACGTAGCTATTATAATGTTCCTACTCTGTCCAAAGTGTAGATATATAACGTATAAGATGTGACCTGCCACCCAAAAACAGCTTGCAAAAGCAACTGTGAATACTGTCAACCTTTTTGTAGGCTGCCAATCTCTTGAGAGCTCCAAATGAGGCTATCGAACTGTATTTCCGTATAAAGAGGCATACCCAAGTAACAAGGCGCTACCGAGGCGATTTCCCCTCCCGCAATATTGACTGCATACTGCCTCATACAAACAAATTTGACGCACTTTAACAGAGGTAATTGCTTGGACAAGAAAGACCTTATACAAGGTGGCGCAAAAATAACCTTCGGATGTTTTTTGGCTGTAATTTAAAAAAAAAATGAAAAACTTTGATTCTTCTTTGGTCTTTTAATTTTTTTTACATCAAGTCGAGAATATGATGTCATGTAAATGGCCGCCGCCACAGTTGATTGTCATTTGAGCCCTTTTTATGGCATTTTCCATCACTTTGGCCAAAACTTCCGGCGATTCACATTCTTGACGAATATTGTCTTTAAGAGCTGCAAGAGTCTGAGGCTTGTTGACATAAACCCACGACTTCAAAAAACCCCACAAAAAGAAGTCTGGAGCGGTCAAATCAGGTGATCTTGCTGGCCAGTGCAAATCGCCAAAACGGGAGATTAGGCGCCCGGGAAATGCATCCTTCAGTATATCGGTTGTGGCACGTGCAGTGTGTGCCGTTGCACCGTCCTGTTGGAACCACATGTTTTCCAATCCCAATTCATCAAGTTGCGGCAAAACGAACTCGTTGATCATTGATCTGTAGCGCTCACCATTCACAGTAACCGTTTGGCGGCGCTTCCATGACATCTTCGGCTACAGCAGCAATATTCTCTGCAGAACGGCTACTCTGGGGTCTGCCACTCCTGGCAGCATCTCGTGTTGTGCCAGTCTGTTCGAGGCGAGCGGCTAAACGTCGCAGTGTTTCACCTGTAGGCGTTGGACGGCTAGGAAATCTGCGACGAAATTCACGTTGTGCCAAAGTCACCGACCGATTATTGCTCAAATAAATAGTCACCAATATTCCGCGTTCTGGAGCAGTGTAGCGTAACGTTGTTTATTAACGTGTATTTCGTATGTGTTTACTACACAAATGCCAAAACAGAACTGACATTAGGGGCCAATCGCAAAATTTATAGCATTTTCTGATAGGAGGATTACTTTGGCGCCACCTTGTAGAAGGTCCGCAGTGGGTTATTGTTTCACAAAAGAAGCAACCTTTTCGGTAAGATGCTTGCTGTAAGGCCTTACCGCAATTTTGGCAGGGACTGGGAGGAGAGTAACTTTCTATGCGGGAGATTGGTACAAAACACACGTAGAGAAGTCTCCCCGAATGATGCTCTCATTCGGGTATTCATGGTTTTCCGGTCACTAAGCGAGTGTGACTCCTAAGAGACGAATGCAAATTCTTAATGCGGCCATAAAAATGTGACGAACGTGGGCGTTTCGTTACATGCCTCCGGTCGGAAGCTTCTCACACATTTTCAGAGGTCTAATAGAGATCTTACCGAAACTTATAATTCCATATTCCTCTATAAGGGCTCCATAAGTAAGTTAGGAGGAAGTAAATGCTTTTATGCAGCTCCCAATTGCACGCTGTTGACTGAATGACAGTTCATTGTTTATATAATGCCCCCGGTCAGAAGCTCTGAAGAACCTTTCCACACATCTTCTCACTCATAAAGATCTTATCGAAACTTAATTCCATAATCCTCTGGAAGGCCTTTAAATATACTCCGCAGAGGTTTTACAGAAGTTATTTTTTGAAGCAATTACTTCGAAATTGCTCTACTTCGGTTAACAAACACAAATTTAGAAGCTCTATCGAGGCTGTTGCCTACAGAAATTACCATTTTGAACCTTACAGAAGTCAAATTGTTACTTCGGTGGAACTTATCACAAGTGCTTGTATAAGAAACGTATGCTTCAAACCTTCTTTCCATTAGATACAACTGCTAACTCGACTATCATCTTCATAAAAGTAGTTTTCCTTTGATCAAAAGTGCATAACAGGGCTGAAAATTGTGCTGCGTAGCAATGCCTGTTCAGGTTCGTCCCAAATTTACTTAAATATGTAGTAAAAGCTAGATCTTCTTGGGACTAATGTGCTTCTTTTGTTACATCCACGGGAGTTTACCATTCTAGGAAGCCTGATCCATCGGCCACGTTACATTAAAGGGTTCCGTTCATCAAGCGACCGTTGCTAGAAGATTTTGCAGTCTATATAGACTATTTTGGTGCCAACGGCTTCGAAAGGTTGAAGGGATAGAGATCTCGTGCTCAAAATTAAGTCAGTTCTGTTAAACTGTTTGAAGAAGACAGCGACTCTCTGTTTCCGGAGTCAAAACCGAGCTTCGTCAATCTGAAAACGATCTTTTCAACAAATATTGTGATCACCTTGGACCAGTCAAAAATTCACATAGATTAACCTTTGACGCACGCTTTTGTCTAAGGAAGCCTCAGTTTGAAAGCCAATTGTAGACATTTTGTATATTGAAGGAGTCTTTAAGCTAAGTTCACCAAGATCCGGCCACCTTTTTTTGAGTTATGAGTCATTTCAAACATTTTACACCAAGTCCTTGATGTTGCGAACGTTGACGTTTTCAGTTACAGCACCAATTGCGCACTTCTTAAAGCAAATCAAGGACTTGTTTCATAATACTTGGAAAAACTAACCATCCACTGTGTTTTCGAAATTCCGTCCGTTATAAAATCCGTTTCATATATATAAAAGTTCAATGGCCTTACGTCCATCGTATTCTTTAACACAAGTTCATTAATCACTTTCTTCCGTCACATTGGGCCGCACATCCGAACAATGCATTACTTCCTCATTATGTCCTCTTCGTCTGCCTCTCTATATCATTTTCAGCCAAATGCAGGCAGGAAAAAAAAATCCATCCCATCTTCCAAAATTAATCAGTTCAACAGGATCAAACTAAACTCAAATTTTTACCCCAAAACAGAAAAAATTCTCTGGGAATTTGGCATTTTCCACTTTCTCGTCGAAAATTTTGCATAACGTTCCCTAAGCCATCAAAATCTGTATCAAAAATTCCTTCCGAGGGAACGAGCTATTGGCAAAACCCGGAACGGATTAAATATCCTTTTGCACACAACATACAAGACGTCTCTGTAAGGAGAATTTATTTATTACCATCCTTTGCGAAATTGCAGTCCCATTCTCATGGCATTAATGACATGACAAATCCTCTCTGCGCACCCCATATACGTCGGCTGCATCATCCTCGATAAAATTCATTATCCTTGGCGCAAGTTATTGCGTCGTAAACTGCATCCAAAGACGGTTTCCTTAACCGAAAACAAGGGAAAATTTATTGCCAAACCAACAAATCAAAGTGCATCCCCCTTTGCGTGTATTGGCAAAAAAAAATTTGTATCGATCCTTTTGTCCATAATTTTTGTGCAAAAGGACGCTCTCCGATCGACAGGGGAGAAAAAAAAAAAAAACAACAACATTAATTGAAATTTCCACGCATCCATGGCTTCGCTTTTCAAGGAAAAATTCATCTCAAGGATGTATCGATGTCCTCTTGATGATGCAATGTCGTGTGACAAAAATTCGCACAAAATATTTGGTTACGCTCGAACGATGATAGACTCAAGCGGCAGGATATTTGGATGTTAATTGCACAAAATATACGCTCGCTGATGAGAGGGAGAGAGCCCTGGCATAAATATTAACGAGAAAGGGTTTATTGGAGCGCAATAAAGGCGTGCGGCATATTTGGATGAATAAAAAATTCGATTGGAAAATTCTGCAGCACAATGAGCCGGATTGTTTGAGGAAAATGCAAATTTTCCCCTTTCAATTGGATTTCTCTTTCTTTTCTGATTGAATTTTCCAATCCGTTGCGCGAATGCAAATGGATCTTGGGCTTGGTGTGTGTCCCGTGATCACGCAGTGCGACAGCGCTGACTTTATAACGATATTAGCACGGATTGGCTTTTAAGGGATTCACGGTTTAGCTGGAGGATATATGGGACTCCCTTCGGGGATAATTTCCATAAGTAGAAAGGTGTTGGAGAAATTAGCCTTGAGGCGCTTGTGATTGGCATGAAGGCTTTTGTGGTCTAATTGGGTTTGAATTAGCATAGTTTGCGCTTTGAGATGGTAATCTCGAATGGAGTTGTAGACAGGCGGCTTTTACTTCGTCTTGGTATATTTAGGCGTTTGTGTTGGGCATTGGAATAAATTGGCCGGCATTTTCTAGAGACTGGAAATTTGTTTTAAATTTTTTACCATACCCCATATTAAGGGGGCTCTTGGAGCTCGAGCTGAACACGATCGTCCAGTCGCCCTTGAAGGTTGGCAAATTTAAAAACTGTTTTCAAAGTTACTTTATGTTAAGCTCTCAAACGTGATTTTCAAGACGTGCCATAGGAAAAGCGTCGGGAAAGTGTTATGTTGAATTGGTAGCAACAAAAAATACCTAGGAAAACAGCAATTTCGGTTACTTGTCAACATGTCTGATCGCCTTTGGAAAAGATTCATATTAAGACTGTCGATATGTGAATTCCTACACCGGTTTTATTGGGCCAGCACTTATCTATTTGCAGAGTACCTCGAACAGGCGTTCACATTTACCTTCGTTTAAGCTATGACGCCACACGCAACCTTTTCGAAGGCTGAATGAAAAAGCTGCTTCCTTCAGCTGCTCTACAGCTAAAATTGATCATTTAAGTATAAGTTTTAAAATTGCGACTCCCCCACTACAATTGGCTTTCTGTTAGCATGTGACTTGTGACTTGTGAGTATTCCCATTTTCCCCGAGGTGCCATTGGTGAAGCTTTTTCAGGCATAAATAGTTTTTAACCATCCTCAAGGTACAAAGTTTTAAAACCCCTCTGCTTTTTTTAGTCGGTATTTGACGCTACCCAACAACTTCTTTGTCATATCCTGTGAGCAGAGGTCCAAGTGCCTGCCCTCAGTTGAAGACGTTGTCTATAATTTTTTTAAAAACTCAATCACTTACAAAAGTTTTGTTCTTTAAGAAGGAAATAAAAATATTTAAAGATAATATAATTAATAACTTCATAGAATTTGGAGCAAATGTCATCCATTTGAGGACTGAGGCTCCTCGATACAAGAGTTTCGTCGCTGTTGTTGGTAAAGACGAGATCTAAAGTACGTTTCATGCTATTTTTAACGTGATTCAACTGGAGTAGATCAAGTGAGTGGAGCGTATCAACAATCAATGCACCAATTGCAGATAGGGGCTGAGATATGTGCAATTCGAGTCCCCCGATTTCCAGTGTATATTTTTTTTTTTGTATATATTAGGCTGATTAAAATCACCAAAGGCGTAAATTTAATCCGAGGCAGTTAGAAGACTTAAAATGAAGCGAATAGCATCTATATACCTCGTTACAGCATCTACTCGGGCACTAGGTGGGATATAGATACAAACTATGTATAATTCAACGGTGAATGTTAGATCAAAATGGCTGCAGCATATTTCGATGTCTTTATAGCAACTTAGGTCAACATCTATCGCTTTAAAATCGCTTTTTCGAATGGCTATAAGCGCACCACCAAGTAAACGCTGATTTCCGTTGATCGGTCACACTTTGACAAGTATGTCCTTTGGTCAAAAATTCGGATTGAAAAGAATTCCGCCAGTAGCTGATGAATCAAGTAATTTAAACGACGCAGTAATTCGGCCAGGTTGATTAAAGTTGATAAAAGCCAGGTATACCATAGTGTTACTAATTGGTCTGATTGCCCCCCTTTTTGAGGGGCAACAATGCAATGTTCAATTTTACGTAATAATAGAGGATAGAATAAAACGCAGCCATTTTAACAGATTTTGATATTCGATGAGAAGTACGTTTTGAGGGGGGGGGGTCAAACCCAAAAACTATGTCTTTTCGTGGTGGACCTGGCATTAAAACTGACAATTGTTGCGAAGTGACAGAAAAAAAAGTGCACGACTGGAACGCACGAAACTTTCTCGTTCATATCATCAGTTTAGTTGGTTTATTTTTCTTTTATTATTGTTTGTAGGCTATAAAACCAGATTTTTCAAATTGGTGATGCTGGTAGGTGGCTACGACTCGAAATAGGGTTTGTGATGTAAGAATTCAGAGATTTGTTTTTGAATTTACACGTGTTTGGGGTTAAATGAAGTGCGGGTTTCTGAGAGTATAGAGTGTAGTTGGAATTATTTTAAGGTTCATTATTCATATGGTTGAAAAAAGAAGAAGTGGGAAATATTTGCTAAAAAGGAGCTTCAAGTACCTAGTTGTAATTGCATTTTTACTGGTAGTACGGTAATTCTTAAAACGCGGCTTTAATTCCATTTTTTAAGAAAAACTAAGTAAGGCGTCCTATTAAGAATACTTATGTTATCATAAAAAGGGGGTTTTGGTTAAAACCGTTATGGCGGATTTTGGAAAATAATGCGTACAAAATAGTAACAAATATTGCAATGTTGAGTTCGAAAAATTATTTTGCTCAACTATTAAGCTAAAAACTGAGTATATGGTATTGTTCAGGATGTTAGTATTACTTCGTTTTAAAATTTCTATCCAAATCTTAAATTGGGTTTTCGAGATTTGAGCAGTTTTCAAAATCAGCGTTTCCGGTGGTTAGAATCGAAAATGAAGGACGCAATAATGTTGAAAACGTCAATTTTACTATAAGTATGCATTTTGGTCAAAATCGCTTTAGCCGTTTTCATGTAGGTAAACAAAAGAAAATCAAAATTCTTAAAATATGCATTTTTTCAAAAATCTATTATAGACAATTTAGAGAAAAACTGAGTTTTCTATCATGTAAGGAATGACCATATTACATACAAAATTATTTTTTTTTGCAATCGTATTGACCGTTTTCGAGATAAGGCCACTTTTCAAAAGTACCTACCGTTATTAGACTTTTTAGCCAAAAACTGGGTATGCAGCCATGTTAACCCTACATATGGTAGTGCAAGTATACATTTTGGTTAAAATTGTTAAAGCAGTTTTCAAGTAAACCATAATTAAATAAAGTCTTAAAAAACAAAATTTGTCCAAAATATTCCGTTGAACGATAATTTAGGTAAAAACTGAGTTTGCCATCATGTTGGGAATGACCGTATTGACCGAATGACCTTAAATATGCATTTTTGTCGAAATAGTTTTAACCGTTTTTGAGATATGACCCATTTTCAAAATTACCGTTATTCGATTTTTCTGCGAAAAACTGAGTATGCAGCCATCTTAGTTACATCTACTTAAGCCCAAATAACAATTTTGGTTGAAATCGTTAGAGCCGTTTTCGAAAAACTCAAAATTGCTGAATACCGTTTACAACGGCAACTCTTACCGTGCAAAAAAAAATGGCCCCGAACTGTAAGCCCACCAACTCCAAATCCGAAGTTTGAAATAAATCCGTCCAGCCGTTTGCGCTGTAGAGCTCAGGAAGGACGGACAGACGGACAGAATTGCGAGACCCACTTTTTTGAGTTCCTCTATCATCGTAATGTCAGATTTGATTAAAATCTCGAGTTCGATTTTTTGTACGATTACAATACCTTTCCCTTACTACGTAATGCGAGAAAGTTAAAAATGATGGGATACATGTTTCAGCAAATTTGCATTTTTAAAGGGGCGAACCCCTAGGGGGGTCTTTGCAGTGGACTGCTATCTATTATATTTTGGATGCAAAAATATCTTGTGCTGTGTTTTTTCGTGGTATAACACACATAAATTTAACTAATTGGCTGTCATTTACTCAGCATGTTTCGCCAAATCACCATGGAAGGACATAGCGTTCAAAAACAAGTGCAAATGATAAAATTGTTTTATCAAAATGGGTGTTATGTTCGGGCAACGTTTCGCGCGCTTTGCCCATTTTACGGCAGGTCCATTTCTGGATGGGGATTTACGTCAAGAAACAAAATTGTCGAATTTGGGACAAGACCAATCCACATGAGATCCAAGAGCGCATAATGCATCCCGAAAAAGTCACTGTTTGGTGTGGATTTTGGGCTGGCGGCGTCATCAGTCCATATTTCTTTGAGAATGGCGTTGGTCAGGCCATCGAGCGCTTTAGGTCGATGATAACCAACTTCTTTTGGCCTGAATTGGATGATATGGACACCAACGATACGTGGTTTAAACAGAACGGCCCTAAGTGCAACACAGATCACGCCACATTCTGCAACAGCGAGTTAAGGGCATGGTCATCTCACGTGGAGGTGCCCGCCGAGATCGTGCGATCTGACCCCGTTAGACTTTCTATTGTGGGGTTTTCTAAGGTCTATGCGAATAAGTCACGAACCACAGCGGCCCTCAAAGCCACTGACAATTATTATTTATTATTATTATTATTATTTTTATTTTTTCTCCATGACTTAAAGCTAAGTACAAGTTTGCTAAGAATATAGGGGAAAAAATAGTTTACAATCCGTAACTTAAAAAGTTAGTGTGGAATGACACAAAAGTTTAATTAACAAATTAAAGTAAATCTGATGTGGGGAAACATCGGTTTTTCTAAAATACTATGATAATTTTTTATTTTTTATTTATATTTTTTTTTAAACAATTAGAAAAAATAAATTCAGAAATTCAAGAATTAACAATTATAAGTTAACATTACAACATTGACTTGTGCTGATGATTATGGCAACATATTGCTTTTAAGTAACGATTCAAGGACATCATAAGTAATAGTGAATAACCAGTCTTTGACATTTTTTAAAAAAGAATTAAAATGCATGGCGGTTCGAACAGAGAATGGTAAGTTATTGAACATTAACGGGGCTGTAACAGTGTAGAAGTGCCAAAAATTGGGTTTTGTGCGCGAATGGAACATTGACAAGGTTCATATTATTTATACGCACGCTATAGAGCTGAGTAGTTCTACTAGGAATATTTCCGCTCTTATAGAATTCTTTTAGCACTTTGAAAACATAAAGGTGTCTCAATGGTAAAATACGAAGGTATCTAAATAAGGGCCAGCTCTGATTTAAACGATTTTTATTACAAACAATCCTGATTAAATGTTTCTGAGCTATTAATAATGGTCTTAAAGAGCTACTATAAGAACCACCCCAACTGGTGATACCATACTGCAACTTAGAGTGAGCAAGGCCGTAATAAATTGCTTTTAATACTTTTTGGGAACAGTGTGGCTTGATAAGATACATTTTGCGAGTTACTAGAAGCATATGCGATTTAATGGATTGAATCCAATTAAAATTATGGTCAATTAATACTCCAAGGTATTTATAGTGATGAACAGTTTCAATTTTAAAACAATTATTTGAACAGTTTGAACTACCAACAAAATTACTTTTACCACAACTATGTACAGGTAAACAGAATTTTTTACAATCGTAAGCATGGAAACATAAATTAAAATCATTTACCACGTTTTTCGATATTTTGAAAGACATAAGTTTAGTTTTCTCACTAATAATTAGTTTATGTTTCGCAAACCAAAGTCTTAAGGTTTCAAGATCTTCCGAGATCTCTGCAATACAATCGTATACCGTATTGCACTTGTATGTAAAGGCGATGTCGTCTGCAAATGCAGTTGCTTCTCCATTTAGATTTAGCTCAAAGAGCGAGTTTATGTAAATTAGAAATAGCACAGGACCAAGAACTGACCCCTGTGGCACGCCATTTTTTAAAAAACAAGTATCACTTAAACTCCTATTTACATTTACTCTTTGCTTTCTGTCTTTGAGATATGACGTAAACTACTTGTGGATTTCTCCTCTAAAACCAGCATTGTACAATTTAGTTAAAAGGAAGTCATGGTCTACCAAATCAAACGCTTTTGTCATATCAACAAAGAGGGACATGGCAGATTTGCAACAGTTCATACTTTCATACAACTGGCTACTGACTCTAAGGATTGCATCTTCGGTTGACATGCCTCTTCTGAATCCAAACTGTTTGCTACTAAAATAATTGTTTCTGTCCAGAAAAGACAATATGCGCGATTTCACAAGTTTTTCAAAAATCTTAGAAAACAATGGAAGTAAGGAAATAAGTCGATAGTTCGACATGTCTCTTTTATTACCTTTTTTAAAAAGTGGTATAACTTCAGCATTTTTCAGGTGCTGAGGGAAGCACCCTTTTAGAACACTAAGATTGAACAAGTAACTTAAAACGTCCACCACATAGACACATATTTTCTTTAACAATATACTCGATATACCATCACTAGTACACGAATTATTGTTCTTTAAGGATACTATTACCTTATAGGTCTCAATTGAAGAAAATCGTTCGAAGACAAAACTATTCGAATGCGAATTTTCTATTGAACTTAACGAACAATTGCAGTCCATTGGAATCACAACAGATGGTTTCAGCTTTTCTGAGATTTCGGTAAAGTACTCATTGAGTTTGTTGGAAATGCTAACTGAATCAGTGTAGCATTTTCCCATCTATCTCCAAGCTGTGGATACCTATTGGTTGCCTACTTTTTCCCAATATGCTATCAACTACCTTCAATTGATCTCTTGCATTACTCCCAGCTCGTACAAAAGAATCAGTATAAAATTTGTCACGCGTTTCCTCAATATTTCTGAGCACGGATTTGCACAGTTTATCGTAATATTTCTTTAGCTTTATATTTTCAATTGACATACTGCAACTTGAAAACCCACTCACATTCTCTAGCAACAATAATTCCGATTAGCAAATCCGTGTGTTTTCATTTTAACAATTTCCACAATCATTCCGTCTTTTTTTTTTTGTTCTGTTGAATGCAGTTCAATTGAAAAACCATTTTCATTCGGAGCAGAAAATCTCTGTATCCATAATAGAATGTGATTCACCAGTAGCAGTCTTTTTTCTCTGTCTCATTATCTTGATTGCATATGTACTAGTCGCAGTAGGTGCTCGAATACTTATAGCGCACATAACTGCAGTCAAGGTCAATAAGCGTTTGAAGTCACTTGTAAAATTACTTTGCAACATTTTAAATAATAGAAAAAGTAAACAGTTTTTTTTTGTTTTTTTATAAAAATATAAAAATAATTCACAAAACGCGCTGCCCTGTTTAATTGTCGGTTTGGATTTAACTCATTTTCTGTTTCACATCGAGTTTGAGTGTTAACCTCCGTCGGTGTGTTCTTAAGGCCGGTCGCACACGAACAGTTGCTAAACGGAATTTATGTTGAGTAAATTAAGTCTATCGTTGGTAACATGACTGACAGTAGTTATCAACTGACACCCTTATTTATGACAATTTTTTTTTTATCACAACTTGCACACATTTTTCTTTATAAAGGCGGGAGGTGAATGTACTAGATTTACATAAAAAAAAAAAAAACTTGGAAAAAACTTGATTAAAAATTGTATTGAAGACACCGGCGAGTTGATTTTAACAGAGTGACTCATGTACCGGCTTGACTTATTATGACTTCAAGCGCATTCATTTTTGACAGAGCTCTCAGCTGTCAAATTGGTTATTGGTAAAAAATATGTTGCCAATTAAAAAAAACACATCTTACAAGTTGCTACCACGAAAAGGTAAACTAAACACAACTTGACACAGTTCTACTCTAACTGTCAGTCACCATTCATACAACTTCCAAAATTCATTAAAGAATACTGTCAAACCCTTGCGTTCTGATGCGGAATTTACTCTCGCTAGCGCTATGACGTTTCACTGAAATGACGTCTATAAAATTGGCAAATGTAAGCAAGAATTGGGGACGTTCAAGTATCTAGTTTAGTAAGTCTGACAGCTGACTGACTTGACGTATCTCAGTTTTGATTCGCCTAGATCGGTCACAGTTCGCATGTGACAGACGCAGGAAAAGTGACGTTCCCGACCAATCTAGTTCTTGCGTTCAGGTTACATCTAGTCCAGACCAATCTAGTCGACTTCGGACAAATAAGTTTTTGAGGGTGACATATTTGACAGGTACTCTTCTACCTTTTTTGCTGTCAGGTTTGCGTCGGCTAGTTTTATTATTTTGACTGATTTTTAGCAATCAAAACTACGTCTTTGGTGCGAGCATCGAACATCGTGGAACTCCATTAGCTTTTTTTTTCATCAATAATATGACATTCTCCCCCACCGAGCAGCACCACCTGCATCTGCACCCATTAGTTCAGTTCTGTCATTTAGTGATCGAGTGAGCGCCGACCCTTAAACACTATGCTACACCATTGCGATTGCATGTGCAATGCAGTTAAAACGACACATCGAAATGTAGTCGATATTATGTCATCACTACTGCAGAACTGATAGCGAATGTGACTAATTTGTGATTAGGATCACGTAACGCCACCTAAGACTATACTGTAACTGCAGCCAGTAGCACAGTGTGCAGCAAGCTGTTAGGTGGTTAGTTCTCTCTGTTGTTCTATGTGAGTATTGAATTGGATTTTAAGTAACAATTTTCACCAGTTTGTGATCGTTTTCAACGCGCAGATTAATTATGCCGTGGACCAATCCATTTTTGAAATCCCCTCCATCGCCTACCAACAAGAGGGAGACCTTCAAGTGGCCCGATTATGAGAAGACCAACTATTTGCGAACTTTATACAGAAATGACATTTTCGATGTAGTCCTGATCAGCCAAAGCGATAAGCGCCGAATCCCAGCACATCGAATCGTCCTATCCGCCATGAGTAAGTTCTTTTACGAACAGTTTCGGGGTCCCATGAGGGAGCAGAGCGAGATAACGCTGGGATTCAACGGGGCGACGCTAGAGTCGATAGTCGACTTAATGTACAATGGGTCTATCGATATTCGCATGGAAACGGTGGAGTCGCTACTCAAGGCTGCGTCGACTTTCGAAATCACCATTTTGATCGAGGCGTGCTGGGATTTTTTGCGCAGGAACATCTACGTCAGTAACTGCTTGTTCATAACCTTTCTAGCAGAGGAATACAAAAACATTGAGCTGTATGCAAAGGCGTTCACTTTCGTTTGCGACCACTTCGAAATGGTGTGCGAGGAAATACAGTTTCTCTACTTGAACGAGTCTCAGCTGATTAAATTCATTTCCAATGACGATATCAATGTGCGTTCGGAAGAGACTGTGTTCTACAATGTGCTGGCTTGGGTCGAATTCGACAAATCAAACCGTGACAAACGGATGGTATATCCCCTGTTGCATGTGCGCTACGAGTGGTTGACGGTAAAATTCATTATCGAGAACATGTCACGTCTATGCGAAGGTGAGTGCTGCGATTTGGTCTCCAGTTGGCTGCAATGGCACATGACGCCCGAAAAACGTCTAAAGATTTTCCTGCGAAACAACGTCCCCAGGAAGTCGTATGAAAAACTTGGTCTTGTGACTTGGAGTCTCTCAGGTTTCGAAATTCAGACTTTTGATCAGAAATTGAACAGTTGGGTAGTCGAAGAGTTCGAAAATAGTTCAATATCGCCACAGAGATCGGAGTACACAAGCGAGGTCCTACTTGGAAAACTGTTCATAGTTGGCGGTATGATTGACGGATTGATAACAAATTCTGTCGAGTATCTAGACATCAAGCAACAAAAAATCAAGAACCTACGTCCGATGAATACAGCACGTCGGTCGCCGAAACTAATGCTATGTGATGGGGATTTGTACGCTGTTGGTGGACGAGGCAGTAATGACGAGGTCTTGAGTTCAGTAGAAAAGTACGATTTCAACACGTGTAGGTGGGAAGATGTGGCTCCTTTGCCTCGAATATTCGAATGCAATCGGATAGCTCCTTCTAATCGCTTGCTGTACATTCTTGGCGGAGACGAGACCATGTTGTGTTACGATCCAACTGCCAATAAATGGTCGGAGAGGACGCACCCGAAAAAGAAATATATAATTGACGTTCGTGGATGCTTGTACGCATTGGGAGGCAGCGGTAATGATATCAAATCTTATGACTCCTCCAAGGACATTTGGAAGGTGACAGGATCGTCTCCCTTTGCAGATGGTCTGGTAACATGTACTTCTTTTAGAAATCGACTTGTGTATTACGCATTTAACGGAGAGAGAAATAAGCCGACACTGCACAAATATAACCCGGAGAAAAACGAAACAACTGACTTGATCAAACCGAATGTGAGTGATGATGCCATATGGTTTTGTTTGTTTACTCTGTGAATAAAGTTCGAAATATAAAGATCGAGTGTGTTGTTTTTTTTTTCGTTTAATAACTAGGAGGAATACGAGTCGGCAGGCGGGTTTAAAGGTTATCAAACACAGTGGGAGTACCCCATTATATAGGGGACTTGGTGTGACATTTCTAGCATTTATTTGACGAATGTTCGAAAAATTCGAAAATATTCGAATTTGAAATATCTTGTTACGGGTGCATCCGAGAGGGAAATGTTGTACAACAAAAAGGAAGGCAGTTGAATTTCCTACAATTTATTTCTTAATCATTTTTGTCCTATATCCATAAATAAAGAGATATGAAGGCTGCAAACTGGAGAGTGTTGATAAGACACGTAAAGGGTATTAACAGCTGGAAAATTGTTATAATGTCTTAAATTACACATTAAGAAAGTTATTGGGGCATTTTCGAAAATATTCGAATTTCGAAAATTTTCGAACTTTTCGAAAATAGCCATATTAAAGCAACGCAACCAATTTTTCAATTCCAAAACATATTTCATTCGTCACTCAACAACAATCAACAATCACTTTCAAGTATCTAGAAACCAGTGCTTAATGGTTTGCTTACCAAACACTTTTGTTATCGTTATCGACGTCTGATGACAAAGTTACTATACATGCAGTCCCCAATGCATTGAAGGCTGTGACATATTTGTTTACCTATAACTACTTTATCTATAAAAGTGAACAAGAAGTGCACTTCGTAGTTGTCATCCAAACGGTATCGCCCTAAAGGCTAACCCTCAAGTTGATAACTTCCATTGTTCACTTTGTTCGAAAGTGGTGAGATTGTGAAGGTACGTACCAGTGGCGTGGCGTGAACATTTTAAAATGGAAAGTCGAAGCAAAATTAATCGCAGCCAAATTGAAAAAGCCTTACATCTGTGTACCTTGAAACAAGTTATATATTGTACATTTGCTTTCCACATCAACTAAGCAAAAACAATCCAAGCCACCTTTTTTTATACTGCAAGTCATTAATATTTAAAATTTATATAGAAAACAACAAAATAAGAAAACAAGAAGTAGAAGAAAATTGAATAACTCGAAGAAAAGCGCGTTATTTTATACATAACCCAGTGAGTGTTGAACAAAGAGGTGTCAAACACAGTGCTCAGATCAGACAATATTTTATTTGATGGCTTACGTGTGTGTACTATTTTGAGAATATCAAATTCATTTGGTGGGGTTTCATCTTTCATGTATAAATGTACATATTTGGTTTTTGGTAGATAGTGTTGACTGGTGGAAATTTAAAAAGGGAAGTCGGTAGGAAAAGGGCAATATGGACGCCACGCCACTGATACCTACCCATCAATTGCATTGTAAGTGGCTTCAATTTAGTTGCTTTGAAAGCCCCATTTTAGACAGAGATAACTAAGTTTTTATCTAAGTTTTTAGCAAGGTGCTCATGGGGACTGATAGCTTTAACGTGATGTAAACGTCGGATCGGCTTCCTGCGTCTGCAGCTTGTGCTATTGCGTTAAAGTGGATCCCATTCCAAGAAATTAAGTTTTAGTGCCATGTTCGTATATCCGTATATCTTTATGGTTTAAGTTTATTGAGCTGCTGGTGCATTAAAATGGACTCCTTCCTGAAGTTCTTTCGTCATACCTATGTGCTCCAACATCAATCCAGTGGTCCTCAAGCTATATTTTGGTTTTTAGGTCCAAATAACCAAAGTTATTGCAAGTTATGTCCCAATCGACGTTCTAAACTTGGTTCGAAGGTCGCCGAGCCAACCTACTAATTGCCCGCTGATCGCAATATTACTTTCTGACTGGCACAGGTAATCTAGTCGCAGACAAAAGCACACAAGCTTACTGTCGTTTTTGTAGCCCATAACGCGAGCCCCCATCAATTTAATTGAGTCTGACCATTGTGAGGTACATGGAATAAAATGCTTCCTTGAATTGTTGCAGCAAGTAGATATTTAAGGCAAGGGACAGTCAAGACTCAAAATCTTAAAAGTTAACTATTAAAATACCAATTAGTAAGAGGTCCATGTAGGACCCAAGATATAGCTCTTTACAACTTTAGTCACATTTTTTGGCCAAATCAAAAGGTCATCAATTTTAATGTTGCATTCGAACGGAGGAGGAACTAAATTTGCTGCTCCTTCTCGGTGGCATGCACCTTTACGCAGGTTTAAGCCAACGCGCAATAGAATCACTTCAAGTACTTGGCACACCAATATCGCGACTACCCATAAAATAGATGAAAAACTCAATTCCAAACGAAAGGGTGCAAATGTAGTAAAAACGTCTGAAAAACTCCATCCATTAACATAAAATAATCGTAAATTAAATTTGGAGTGCTGCTTCACATCAAGGAGCAACCGATTGAATTGGACAAAAAAAAAACAACTAAAAACCTCCTTGAAGTGCATTTTTGTGTCGAAAAAATGCTCGAGTACACGGATAAACCCCACGGGTTTTATTCAATTCCAGGAATCCTAAAACTTCTTCTCACAATCATAAATTCAGTTTTCTTCCTTGCGGAGGATATCTCCTCCAAATGAGCTGAGGAAAATTTAAATGCACATCATCAAGTAGGCCGCGTGAGGTAATAAACTTTTTTAAAATCATCATTAGGTGTTGCAGTGATGTTGATGGGTTCTCCTACTTTTTCTTCTGTTTGTCTCTCAGGATAGGGATCTTCTGTGCGCGTACTGTGTGAAAGTGATCAGTTGAATTGAGTGCGTGTGTGTTATTTATTTTTTTACTGTGCGTACGTCACCCCTTGTGATCATCACCCATGAACAGAAAAAAAGTGATTTTTTTTTGTTAATCTATTCTTCGTCCTTGGTGGTTGCAGTAGAGATCACCACCGAAATTTGTGGGGTGAGAAAATGGTGTTGGATTTGTTTGTACTTAAAATATATGAAATGTTTTTTTTTTTTTTTTGATTGCGCTGCCAAAAAGGACTTTCACATAGAGAAGTGCATTGCAGTGACGGTTAGGGATTTTTTTTCGCTTCTTGGTGAAACGAGTTCTTTTATTTTTTCTTTCTGTGCGGCTCTGTTCTTTTTTGACAGGATCACTGTGACTGTGAGTGAGTGTCTTGAGAAGGGGTTAAGAAATCCGCGGGATTTTTTAATTTTTTTTTGTCAAATCAACGAAGGACTTATTTTTTTTTTCTTAAGCAACCCATGAATTGCAGCATTTTGTCGAAATGCGGTGTGTTAAGGAGAAGAGCCTGCGATGCAGAAACAAAAATAGTGTTGTTGAGGTTGGCTTTTCTTAACACTGTGGGTCGCGTTTGCATTGTCCCGCAGCGAGAAAGGGGTTAAGAATTTTCCTTTTTATTTTTTATGGTTGCAGTTCAGTTAGTTTTTAATTTTTTTTATTTATAACATAATTTTGTGTAATGGAGGGACTTTTTTTTTGTTGAAAATGATATAACGACAGACATTTTTTTCGCTGCCATTGTTTGGGGGAAAATGGGCAAAAAATTGTCGAACAAAACGTTTTTGGTGTTAAAATAAACGCTTAAGGCAGGTTTTTCATTTATTTTCGGGAATTTTTTGCTGCTTTAAAAACAGGCGACAACGGGGATTTTATGTTTTTTTTTTTAAGTGAAGTTTAATAAAAAAAAGGACAATGAATAGTAATTGCAGGTATCAAATGGGATATAGGAGAACAAAAGATTGCCTTAAGGCTTGAAGTGATACTACGTCGAAATTAATCCATTGTGATAAGAGATCTTCGAGGACGAAAGGGACATCGTATGAATGTTTAATTGTGACAAACAAATATTTTTCCAGATCATCGTCAGATTTTGTAAAGCGGTTAAAACTGGGGGACAACAAAGCAGGGGATAATGTTTTTTGTTTTACCGCTTTTGGCAAATGTGTAGGTAAGTTCGTCCTGCGAAATAGTTTGTTGATAAGCAGTTTTTCGTAACCCATCATCTACCAGATGATTACATCAGGCAGATGTAATTTAGAAATGGAAACTGAGAACCATTTCTTTTGTCTTTTGTCAGGTAATCGGTAAAAAAAAGTTGGGGGTTCGTCCGGGATGCATATTTTTAGAAAAAATTGTGTTTAACCTTGCATATTTTTTTTACTTAATAACTAATATTCTCCTCTGCAACAAAGGAAAGCAGGTCGAAATCGAACCCTAGGTTAAGCATCCAATTTATGACAAATTTTATATATGGGACCCACAAACTTTCGTCGAACCAGAATTGCTGAAATGAGGAGCTTTCTCAACTTTCGGAAGTTTGTCGGACAGATGGCGCATTGACAAAAAAAAAAACTTAAGGTATAATGTGCGTTTTTGCGGGGGTTAAACCGGAAACGCTTACTACTGAGTACTGAGCCACATCTTCTTCTGGTTTATTAAAAATGAATGCAAGAAGTTGGACTCTTTGTTTGTCCTTCCAGATTGTTTATCCGATCTAACTTCCACGTACCGTCCTACATTCGTAGTAAAGCGTTTTCCAATAAGAGGTGTTATTTTAAATAGCCTACTATTTCGGTAGCTGTCACTTTTGAAGCTGTTAATTGACAAGTAGAAACTACGCCATTACTAAAACTGGAACGATACAAGCCTCAACAATAAATAAAAATAAAAATTTATCTATATATATATATTTATTATATTTATATTATATATATAAAAATGGATCTTGGTTTGTTCGGATGCTTAAAACTCGAGAACGGCTCAACCAATTTGAATGATCTTTGTTTTGTTTTGTTTGTCTTACATCAGCGATGGTTTAGAAGAAAAGACAATTTGGAAAATTCTCAACAGGTGGCGTTGTAGGCACACATTACATTTTTCATGGGGAAACGCACTTTGAAAAAAAAAAATAATAAACTGGATAGAAATCGAGTAGTGACACTTCAAATATAGAAAACAAATATTTTCAAAATCACAGTTTGTTGATCTTTTGTGATAGAAACACTTTACTGCTAAGTGCGAGAGAATCAACAGGTGGCGCTGTGGTCGATCTTCAGAGCCGCTCAACCGATTTCAATGAAACTTTGTGAATGCGCATGGTTGATTCCAACTTGAAAGATAGTATAGTTTTGGGCCCTGATGGAAACAAAGTGCAATCAAAAACAATACAAATAGAAAACCTTGGATTAAAAATAAATAAATAAATATTTTGGCACGACAGGTCTGTGGGACCCAAGGCCTAGCTTCTCACAACCATTCGTTTTGTGTGGATTTTCAACTTTTGGGACGAATGGAAGGGATCTAGAGCTTTACGCCGAGTCCAAACGGCTCTTTCATGACAGTTTTACTCTCGGATGTTTGTCAGACGTTCGCGAGAGGTGGCGCAGTGGAAAAAACCTTAAGATGTAATTTGGTTCTTTAGTTAACAAAGCCATTTGCAAAAAATAATCGGGATAGAAATCGGGATAAGGCACTTGCCATATAGGTAACAAAATAATTAAATTACTATAGGGTTCTGGACATTTATGAAGCCTTGAATTTTTGTAAATGGTGTTCAACACAATGGGGCAGTAATCAAAAAGGGCGCCGTTGCACCTCCCTTAAAAAACGGCTCTGCGAATTGTGGCGGGACTTAATACGAAAGGCACGGGCAGCGCCGTGGGAGTACAGCTAGTTCACTATAAAAATGGTCACAATTCGCATAACTAAAGCATTTTTGGGTCGTCGTGAAGCACCTTGTCGGACCGCAATACAGAAATTGGTGGAAAAATTCGAGCTGTTGGGACAAGTTAGTGATGTGAAGAATAAAAGCCGTGCACGTTGCTCAAGAACAAATGAAAATATTGCTGCTGTAGCCCAAGTGTTAAAAAAAAACCAAGGTTTGTCCATTCCTCGTCGTTCTTTGGAGTCGAGAGATGATTAATGATTTTTTATGGTCGGAGTTGGATGGTATAGATCTGGACAACGATTACCTTCAACAAGACGGCGCTACTTGCCACACAAGCAACGAAACCATTGATCTTTTACGGGAAAAGTTTCCGGACCGTGTTATCGATCGAAGAGGTGATCACAATTGGCCACCGAGATCTTGTGATTTAACACCTTGCGACTTTTTCCTTTGGGGTCAGGTGAAAGCTAAGGTCTACGCCAACAGCCCAGCGTCGATTCAATACCTCAAAGATGGAATTCGTGAGTCTATCGAGGACACCGGGCAGCCACTTTGCGATGTTGTTATGGAAAATTTCATGAAAAGGATATGGTCCTGTAAGAATGGTCGTGGTGGCCATTTGGCTGATGTTGTTTTTCATTATTAACGGCATACCTTCCTCTTTATTATGAAATAAATATCCGATCATTTATCTTTCTTTGAATATCAAAATAACGCCTCTTTTTGGAAAACCCATTAGTTTGGAGGATGTCACAAGGGCTTTTGGGAGATTTTTGGAACAGGGATTGTGTCATCTTCGAAACAACAAAAACATTTCAGACCCTTGGAGCGTTTAAAAAAGATTTAGCTGCTAAGTTCAGTATATGGGGGTTAATTGCCTGTACCACTTTATGAAATGTGGGCGTGGCACCTCCCGTACAAGGTGATAATTTAAAATGCTATATCTTAGCTCTTATCTTATCTTATCGTAGCCAAAGTTACGAAGTTGATGTAGGGTATACCGTCTGTAGTCACTGAGTACTTCGAAAATGTAGGCGGAGTTAGACTAAAGTGCTTGATACCTCCCATTAGAAGGTTCGCAGTCAAAAACCTACACCTTGGCACTTCTAGCAGCCAACGTTTCGAAGTTTGGTCCCATGTGCAGACACTGTAGCCTTCCATCAGCAGCCACGTTGCTTTAGTAAACCAAATTAATCACTCAGGCGTAAATTATAGCTTGGTCTGTGGCACAGAGGTTCGGTCTTTTCATAATGCCGACGCTCATAGAGGGAACGTTTGTATTTTTTTTATATATTTGTTCATCTTTTCAATGGACCACAAAGAGTCCAGCAGACCGTGATTCGTGTAGCTAAATTACTAAATCCCAAAAGGATTTATTTTACAGCCCGCTTTGTGCTTTCGATAGCGTTCGCATAGCCCAGCAACTGAAAAGATATGTTAAAGAGCATAAATTGTGGAAGAAAACAAGATCGCATTGCACAATAGTAGTGTTTCTCTAAGGCTTTAATCGTAGGTAGGTATTTGACATCGTTTTCGAAAGCACAAGGCTGGTGGGTCTGCTCTGGAAGCCTTTTACAAATAAGTAACACTTCTAGATGGATGTTCTTCAACATAGACACCTTTCCAAAACAGAATCGGGATATATTTCTTTAAATAGACATCGTCCTGTTTATTCCTGGTCACTTTGATAGTTTTCCCTCCAAATTCTAGGCATAGGGTTTCAAGAGCATACATTTGCATAATGCCCAGACGGTAGTTGTCTATCTTTTTGTAAATTAAGCAGTTGTTACTGGGGTAGCAGCTTTCAAAAGATCAGTTATTAGGCTATCTCAGCTTCTGACGTACCTCGTTACCAGCAGATTTGATTTTGTTCCGATTAAGTGGATATAATTGCAATGGGACTTCTAAAACCCCCACAAGCTATACATTTCCTGATTCCCATTAGCCCCAACCGACTGCCCCGCGTTTTGCCGCAAATTTTATTACAAGAAACCACACATACCACAGATCTTTACTAAATAAAGAAAAAGGTACCACAACGTTCCCCAAACATGTGCTCTATACTTCCTCACTTGTCAATCTCAATGAGTCTCTCCTATCGCTTAATGGCGCCACAGCACAAAATTATCCCAGCGGGAGCACTGCCTCCTCCCCAAAAAACTAAAATCACCGGATACACTGTTCTCCTTAAGCGATTTGTCGCCGATTTGTTCTTCTTTATTACAGATACCAGACCTTGAAAGATTCCGCGCATTACCAGTCACAAAAAAGATCCAAATTAAGGACAAGGTTATCGCCGCCCAGGCACTCTCCTCCGGCTCAATTGGACAGGAAAAAAAACCACCAACAAACACAGAAACAGACGCCTGGGGGATACAAACAGCAACAACCAGAAAAAAAAATCCATCATCCAACGACATCCGCTGGGAAGCGCACTACCACCAGTACCACCATCAGTACCAGCCCAACATCCACTTCTGCGTGCCTCGACGCATAGTGTCTCTTTTCGTAGATCGTAAAGAACACCATGTCGACGCTATGATGTGAAATGACGATGAGTAATCACGTTCCCATCGCATTTCCAGCAGCTCATAAATTTCACTTGATATGAATATGAATTGGATTCGAAAATGAAAATAAAAAAAAAAAACGAAATCAATTCTAAAACCCTTGCAGCACTCGACTAGCGCATAAGTGGCATCCTATCTATGCGCGATTATGCGACCAACGAGAGAGTGTATATTTATGGTTGGTCTTGGTGGTTGCTCCCAAGGCCCAGCCGAACATGTGGGGACGAATTTCAATTCAGAAGAAGTTCTGTCTCACTTCGAAATCTCTCAATAGCTGCTCCACTTGGTATGTTTGTATATTTATGTGGATCATCTGAAGGGGATCGCACAAGAAAATGCGGTTTAATGAAATTCATTTACAGTCATTTAATGAGAACAAGTGTCTGAAGAGTCGTCATTCAGTTTTCCAATTAATAGGCCCAGCAGAGGAGGGTTGGGATAGGACAGCGATTGAGGAATCTGATGGAATGCTAGATATTTCCGTTCGCTGCTAGGTCGGTGTTTTCAACTCTCCTCCTAGATGAGATACAGTGTGTTAGTGATGTTTCAACAGACCGCTCTGGGGGGCACATGTTTAGCCTGCGCAAAAAATTGATCCAATTATAATTCAGTCTCTTAAGGCAGCTGTTTCCTGTTTGTGTTCTTTTTTACACCTTATTGACAAATTCGAGCGGTAAGAGATATTGGGCGAAGCTATCTTTGTAGGGGCAGTGGCTTAGTGGTTAGTGCGTTGGACTACTATGCGAGGCGTTCCAGGTTCGACCTCCGAAAAAACCCAAGTTCCATAGGTTTTTTTCACTGCGCCACCTCTCGCGAACGTCTGACAAACATCCGAGATTAAAATTGTCATGAAAGAGCTTCTCAATTGACCGTTTGGACTCGGCAAAAAATTGTAGATCACTTCCGAATGGTTGTGAGAAGCCATGTCTAGAATCCGTACGGACCTGTTGTTCCAATTATTTATTTATAAATTTTTATGCTGAGTCTAGATTCTCACAGCCCTTTTTACAGATCGTTCACGGATGAGACAATTCGGCCTCTGTTTGTGGGAGCAACATGACGTTCAGTACTAGCTTACACTTGCTTATGGAGCAATCATAACAATATCCTTGCAGTTAGATTAGATAATAAACCTTCATAAGGCTCTGGCACTGCTGCCTCTTTAAAGGGGTCGATTGTTCCTTTCCTGGTGAGGTCTAAGAGCCGTCTTTTCACTCCGAAGGCAGTCAGGAAGACTCTTTTCTTCTTTAAATGACGATTTCGCCGCCAAGGATGTTTCTTTTTAGGCTAAATAGAGCCGGACATTCAATCAGTGTGTGAAGAGATGATTCGTCACTCTCAAGGCAGATTGTACATTTTGGATCCTGTGAGATTCCAATGCGGTGAAGGTATTTTTTCATGGCACTTATTTTCCTGTTAATATTCTCCAGGTTAATTTTTTTCCAAATATAACAGGAAGTAGGATTTTCTGGGAGAGAATTCGGGAAAGAATTGTCCCATTATTTTAATTATAGCCTAACCTTAAAGTACTAAATATTTGATGAAGTAATCTACTACATTCTACTGATTTTATGTAAAATGGAGTCAGTCTTGTCCGAGAACTTGAACCGTCGAGTTCGAAGTAAAACAAAGTTGTCGCATTTTTCATTTCATAATCGTTTTCCCTGTTTTTCGGCCTAACATTTGGTCCTTCGAGCTGGATCTGAACCAGCGACCTATGGATTCGGTACGAGATAACTTTTTGATGTAGCTCCTGAAATGGCTTTAGCCGACTTCACAGGAGGATTTAGGTCCGATGAGCGGAATTGTCAGCTTCTACGATGCCCGTGTGGGCTGGAATCCTTGTTTGTCTTAGAAATTTCATAAAATGTGTTTGTTCAATTTTGTGCCCAAAATTTACTGAAAAAATGTGTGCTGCACACGGAAGATTCATATTGTCCGATCCTGAAGCAGCCATGTTAAGTCAGAAGCTTTGGTTCAGCTTGAAATCAACTTTTACATCACCTCGAAAAAATTTTTGAACGTCTTTTATGAGGCGATGGGTCCATCTTCCCTTCGAAGACTGTTGCCATCTCTCCTACCATGGCAGCTTTGCTGTTTTTCTTTAGAACTCTGTCATCGCATGTCTTATAAAGTAGTTTGGCTTACCCATTTAGCATTATCTGACAGTCTCCGCCATATTCTATAGGCGCAGTTGACGGCGTTCCGACTGTGGTCGAAAATACCCGGTATATTAAAAATCATTGTCTGTTTGTTTGACCTTGATACGTTTCCAGGTTGTTTAACCGATCTTACATTCATGTATCGGCCTAGATCCGTATAAATTTGTAGGATGTCAAGGGTTATGGAAGAATTTCGAGTCGGGGGGCGTGGCAGTTTCCTCTCAACAAAAAAAAAAAAACATTTAAGACACCAAAGCCCACTTGAAAAAGACTCACCTTCCAAAGGGTAAATTTTCTGTATACAACTTTGGGAAATGTAGGTGAGCTCCTTCAGAGGACCTGCAGGTTTCATTTCCCGAACAGTGGGGCCCATCAATACTTTCCAAAAAGACAGTAAAATGCTTTGGCTGTAAATATTCTTTGTAGCCCCAATCAAAGTTATCACGACATAGTACTAAAGACTAAAAGAAGCAGCACTTCTAGTACTTTACTCATGTTTTTACTTGTTTTTTGCAGCTTTAACTTTGTAAAGAGTTTTCTAGTCTCTCGCAGAGCAATCCCGACGCCTACAATGACTTCCAAAGGCGCTTAGGGTTGGCGAACCGATAGTTGTTTTCAACTTTCCTGATGGTTGTCGACAATTTCGCGCCTACAACTATAACATCTCACCAGCTGGTCGTTTCCAAAATTCCCCATAGCCCAATCTTATCGGCGCGCGTAATAAATTTCCCCCGCGATGATATGTTTCCATTTGAAATTAGTTCAGAGCGCACGCTCGGATAACAAATTAGTAACAGATGAACAGAAAGTAGGAACGCGCCATCAACCACCAGCACCACCACCACCATCAGCAAGTAAGTCACCCCTAATTCAAATATTCAACGGTTTTTCCTTATGTCAGGATAGATTTCACGTCATCACGCGCGGCACAGTGTTTTCTTATGCATCGTGTATGTGTACCCGCGTTTGTCTATTCCTAAGCAACTGCTGTTTCAGTATCATGACACCCTCTACGATGGAAAAATCAACCCTTAGCGCCGTCGTCATCGCTACTAGTTTTTCCCGTATTCGCCTTAACGGACCTTAACCGAAATATCGATCGATCTTAGAAATTGGTCGCGTGCTACTCCAGCCGACTCTCAACCCCCGTTCTGTCCACAGGGGTGGCTTTAGCTATAATGCACCATTATAAAACTGTTTATGATGGTGGCGGCTGCGTCGTCGTCCTCCTCCTTGGTCGGTGAACTACATGAAGGTGGCTTCAATATATGAGGGTGTTGAATAACCCCCGATGACTTGTAAAAACACAGCGCATAGTGCACCCGGCACTTTTAGGGGTGCAAACTAGGCTTTGAGTCAGTCTATTCCATAAAGTCTGCGATGAATCACTCTCGATTGTTGTCAAAGGCATTACAACAAGGAACAACAGAAATTTAATTGAACAGCATTCTGCGTGATGTGTATAGAAGTGGATCGGTGAAACGAGTCCGCGTACATGCGCAGGGAGAAGGGCAACGGACGAACGGCTAAATGGGCGTTCGGTTTGACGTCGCCAACGCTGAACGATTAAATTGCCATTCAATTAATGAAACGCCGAGTTTATTATTATTATTTTAGGTTTTATTAGTTTGAACTCTGGTTCCGCTTCGGAGTAGTAGTGCGGTCTAGAATGAGAAACGTGGCTGGCGTTGATACGACCTCATGAAAAAAGAAAAACATCAACCACTTAGGAGTACCGAATGCGATAAAGGCAACGACAATCGACAACAAGAAGATGAAGATCGAATAGAGAATGGGGGAGGATTTTTCAATTAAAATTAATATGCGCGCATTATGAACTGCAGATGCAGACTGATGAAAGTTTTTAATTGAAATTTGGGCCCAGTCTGAGGCGAAATTTATTGAACACAACAATAAATAAGGATTGCGAAATGATTTGTTGTCGCCTTGTGTGGATTATGTGTAATAAGGACCGTCACTCATAAATTAGGTTAGATGGATGTCTTTTGTCTTAGAATACTCAAATATGACAACCGTCGCTCATAGATGTGTAATATTTCTTCTCACTTTGGGCCTTGCTAATAATCATTTTTAACCTTCACCTTATATATTTTGCAGGTCACAATATGCAGTTTTGTATGAAAAATTTCACCATTGTGAGTTAGAAAAATTTAGCCAGGACACTAAAAATGATTATTAGTATCGCGGAATGGGTAACATTTAATCTTGAACTTTGAAAATATTTTAGGTCACAATAGATAATTTATTTTATAAAGTTCGCCATTGTGAATTCGTAGCATTTTGCCCGAACACTTAAAAAGTGTACATTTAGGTTCTATGGACTCACAGCGAGGTGCTAAAAATCACAATTGCAAAATTTGCTATAAAATATTTAGTGTGAAGGTTAATAATGATTATAAGTTAAGGTCCTTTGAGATTTCATTTCTTTTTAAAGTGTGTCAAATTCGTACAATTTGTATTTCGACATTCGAACAGATGAGAAGTTAATTCGAATGTTGATGGCATCTTTCTAATCGTTCGCAACAAATGTCCTTTTTTATTCATCGGCATTTTCCTAACGCCAATAAACAGCGAAAATGGTTTTTTCACATTTTCCTGGCGGATTTAAGTACAAAAATATCAGTTAAACTTTATTCTTAAATTAAAAATTAAATATGTTGATTTCCTTTTTATAGAACGCATTCAAATTGGACAAATCGTGAACAAAAATAAATTCGGTTTTCGCTGGCATCATTATTATTGGAGGAATTGCTCTTTGCGATGATTGTTTAAGCGCAATTTCAGAACAAATCTTCAAACAATGAATGGATTTAGGATTGGAAAACAAACGACACTAGTCCGCATAAGAATTTCGCCGAAATCTTTTTGTGATTATTGAACTTAGGTACGAAAATGATACGCAAAACAAAGCGTCTTGTTTTAGGTCGAGTGCATGCCAAATTTTATATCGTTTACCTTTTGCATCCTCTTTCTGTTGATAAGAATGCATGCAGACAACGAATTTTTGGGGGAAATTTGTGTAAATGATTTTACAACTTTTGCATTTAACCATAATTGACTTTAAACGTTGATAAAAAAAATAAAAAAATTGATTAAAAGTTATTAAAAACCATGAGTTAAACGGCTGAGTTGAGTTTTGTTACCAGGTATTCAAGTTTAAAGCTGGAAAGCCAGTAAAAGACATTGCAAATGAGTTTAATGTGTCGCGTCAAACTGTGCACTATCAAATTAATAAGTTGAAAAAGCATAAGAAATAAATAGAATAAATAAAATAAATTATATTAAATAAATAAAACGAATAAAATAAATAAATTAAATAAATAAAATAAATCAAATAAAAAATTAAATAAATAAAATAAATAGAATAAATAAAAAAAAGAGATCAGGTGCTAAGCGCACACTGAAAACCGAGTCCCTCAAAGGGAATTTAAAAAAATATGTTTTTGTGAAGTCTCAACCTGCTGCAAAACAAAAGAATTTGACTGCCAAGAATCCAATCAGTAAGCGCACTGTCCGACTACGTTTAAAGGAAGGAGACTTTAAGACTAAGGACGTGTCGTACATATCAAAGGTAAACAAGCTTAAAAGGCTGGCTTTCGCAAAGGAACATCTGCCAAAGGAGTTCTTTATGGATAGATGAAAGTTCCTTTGAACTTACAATTCGTTTGTAAAATTGCCAAAGGTAGGTAGTGAGGAAAAAAAAAACTGCCCGCTTGTCAAATAGTGAGCCATGGTGTCATGTTTTTGGGATGTGTTGCTTATAATGGGCTGGGTGACTTGGTCTCTATCACCGGCTCGAGCCACAGCAGCCCTCAAAGCGAACATAACCCACGCCATCGGTCCAACTCAGCCTGATCTATGCACCAAAGTCATGGAAAATTGAAACTTTCGAATGCTCCCCAGCCAGGGAAAACGAATGAAAATGTTCGATAGTATCTCACACACACTTTGTTTTATTTAAATTAAAAGATAGGAAGCGCTTAATGAAAGACCCTCGGCCTTACTAATAATCAAACACTAATGTCGACTGTTAGTTGACTGCCAGTTTAAATGAAAATGTACAGCATTTTTGAAATGGTACCAATAAACATTTTAACCTCCAGCTTTACTAGCACGAAGACTTTCTGTTGAATCTATTACAAATTTGTTGTCAATCGTTGTCAGTTATCAGATGACAAATCATTTGTTTTTGTTTTCATGCAGTAAGTTTTGTTTTTCAAAAAATTTAATAAAGATTGAGAATGAATTCAAGTCGAGACGAAGATATTTTTATGGACCTTATATCTGTTGAAGAATCGGCAACCTCTCAAAGGATAAAATATATGACGAACGAGAGTTCTTTTGTTTGTTGGTGGTGTGTACTATCTGGTAAAAAGTTTATTAAAACTATTAATAGATTTGATAAACCGATAGTGCGCTTTATTGTGGAAATCGTAAGAGAACAACTTGCTCCAGGGACGAATCGCGTAGGAGGAGCACTTTCCGTGGAAACAATAGTTTTAGTTGCAATATGATACCTAGGGAAAGGATCTTATCAAAACGATCAAATCAGTTCGTTGCGTCAGATCTAGGTTCTGTTTATGGGACTGGTGTTGCCAATTTGTTTTAAGTGTCTACGTGTGGATATAGGATATTATGCTCCTATTGTTTAATACGGTATTTTAATTTATTTGGTCGTTTCATTTCATTTATTTTCATTTTCGGCTTTTCTAATAGAGAATTGTAAATATTAACTGAAACATCAATTTGCAACAATTATTTTTTCACTTAAAGGGAATTTTCTTTTAAACGAATTTCGGATATTTTGAAAAACAAAATCATTTAACAGGAGTTCAGACGAAAACTAAATCCGATTTCACTTATGTATTCAGCTTAATTATACAAAAAAAAAACACATTTATGTCCAATAGGTATGTCAATATTTTTAAAATAAAACTCAAAACAAAACGAGACATCGAAAATGTGTAAATAGAGCAAAACAAACAAAAATGTAAACAAACGAATTGACTTCAGTTGTTATATTTTTGATTAAATGAGTTAATAATTTCTGTTGTACAGTTTATTTTTTCTTCAGTTAACCAGGGTTTTCAGTTAAGCGGAGTAATTCGTACGAAGATCGTGAAAAAATGCTTTGTGACAAATACCGCTTACTTTAGATAACCGAGTTTAACTACCTCCGTATTAATAAACGTTTTGTAAAAGTTGTTAACCGGTTTATATGTGCTTTTAAAATGTTTCATTTGGGTAGAGTTTTTGCATTCTCTCTTTTCCTTTGGTTTTCTTCTGCTACTCTTTTTGCGTTGTACATTAAATAATATGAATGTTTCCATTGGCCAAATCAATATATTTCATTTGAAATTTACATTTGCACTTATAATTGGATATTTTCCGATCACGAAGCACAAAATTTGTTTTTAATAGCACAACAAACATTTCAATCTGACATTTTGCTTGTGTGTGTTGGTGAATTCAGGGCACTTCTTTAAACATATTCCGGACACTTCTTTCGTGTTGAGAATTGATCTGGAAGTGCACTTTCTTTTTCAATAAAACATGAAAAACATAGAAAGAGCACTTCTAGATTTGCTCTTTTCATAGAAAGGGCAATTATTTTCTTCAATCGAAAACGCCATTACACAGTTTTATTTAATTATATCAAAAATTGTAGTTACTTGAAGTTCGCGATTGACACTTCTTGCTCCTAAGATATAATACCATATTTTGATTTACTACTAAAATTTGAGTATGCATGGCAACATTCCTTTGCAGAACGAGTTGTGACAGAGTAATAATTTGGGTTAGTGTACGACATAAACATGGCTTTCTGACCATTAATATTTAACCCTACAGTTAGGGATAACCTGACGACTAATTTTGTTTATTGGTAAAGCGATTTTGGAAAGTCTGGAGTCTTTGCGTTAACTGCCAGACTAAATTTGATTATTGGTAAGGAAAAAAAACAAATTTCTGTTCTCTTAGAGCTGGGAGTTATGGGGAAAAGTAAACAGACATGAATTTTTGTTAATTTATTTGCTTGAAAAATTGATTACCATAATGTTTACATTTACTAGAGGGTATTGCATGCACCGGTGTCGCGACACTCCAAATTCAGATTTTTTTTACTTCTGGGTTCCGAGAACTATATTTAAAACTAGCTGACCCGTGCTCGCCTTGCTTCACCAGCCGTTGTTTTATAAATATGTTCCCTCCCTTGGACCTTTCTAAGAGCAATATAAAGCAAAAACAAAGACAATTAAAACATTATTTTAATTCCTACTAAAAAATCTACACAAAAAGATTTACGCAAAGTTCTGTTATTTGTTCCCTCTTATCCACCTCAAATGTCAACGAAAAGGAAGAAACCGAATGAAACAACATGACACACAAATCCCACCAGCCCATTTCCAAATTTTTCACAATGAACAGCACCTTAAAACGTGTTCAACCTGAATGTATGCGATAAAAAGAGACGACTGCAGTGAAGTGCAAAACATATGATCACGCTAGAACGCGCACATAATAATCACACACACTACTGCAACGATACTCACTGCTACATGACTATTGACAGTGGCATCTACTAAAAGAAAATTGTGGGCAATGTTTTTTAATAATTGTTTTGAACATTGCTCAGCTTCAGGACAACGCAAGAGGATGTTTTATATCTTAAAAGATTCAGGAGAAAATTTATTAAATTCACCTGTTTTTTTATTTTTCAATCCGATAAGCCATTACTGAGCTAGGTCTGTATACACAGATTTTCCTTACATATATCCATTTTTTTTTGACTATTTTGTAAAAAACCAAGTTCTATTCCGGGTTAAAAAGTATCCTAAAGCCCGACCCAGAACATAAGCAATCACTATGCCAAGTCTTATCAAAATCCGTCCAGTAGTTTCTGCGTGATGCGCGGTCAGGCATTTTTTATTCTACAGTTTTATTATATGTAGAGATAGAGATGTAGAGAAGAGAAGAGATGTGAAAATAACGGCCGTTTACATTTACCCCAACCGACTATATTATTCTTTCGAATCTCAAAATACACTAAATTCATTCGAACGAATAATGACATTTCTTAGAATCGACTATTCGAATTCGAATCTCAAAATAATCTTCATCACTCCAACTAATAATAAGTTATCCGCCAGTTTATTCCAAATTTCAGACTTTAAATAGGCAACTTTCCATCAACAGTTTCTCAATTTTTATCGCGGTTGATAATTATCCAGTTAAGTCAGAAGGTTTAGTCCGTCATGGATACCTTATAGCTGATTTATGTGCTTAAAAGTTTTATCCATAACTTCGTACTCTCTGTGGAGATCTTCATTTCTGACATATCACGGTGCATTCATCTGATCAGTTTATTGCTTACGTACCGATTACGGCGTTGTTCCAAAACCGATTTTTATGAAATATGAACCAAATGAAAGGTGAATTTCTGTAGATGATCTATTGCTTTGTCACAAACGATTACTAAAGGTAAAAGAAGGAGTAGTGAAGACGTTTTCGCCGATTGGTATAAAATTGCATTGAATTCAATTGAACCTACGTATGGTTTATATTTATTTAGTTTAAGTTCCATGAGTTTGCGTTGCGACGTCAAATACCTTAAACAACAAAACTTCTTCCTATAGGGATTTCCAATAAAGACTCGTCGATGCTGTAATGAAATCAAACCAACCTGAGTGTGAGGTATCAACGAATTTCTTTTCATATTTGAAAGGCCAAGCCGTCACAAGAGGTATAGTCTTCTTGTGAAATACTTCGCATACTGCCGCAATGATATCAGCGCTTCCTCCTCGTCCTTCGAATTGAGTATAGCAAACCCCCCCCCCTGGCTCTTCATATCATAATTTTGGGTCTTCCCATCAACCCGAAATGATGATACAAGATATCGGCATCGAATTTTGCATAATGCCGTCTTGCATTTCACCCCATGTGCTCCACTAATCCGCCCATTACCTACCAACACACAAGTCCTTGAGATGCATCACAACGTCCTGTCATCACAATATCGATTCCAACTCGTTTCGCCCCATTCAACCACCATCATCTGCTTACGTATATCATGTTGCAGACCCGCAAAACTTTGTCAACTCTCCGCGCCTAAGGAGTTCGATTTCCATATGGAAGGCCCAGTACAAAACCAATCATCGCGTCGAAATATGACGATGAAATCCAATATCCATCCAATCTGGCAAATTTACTTGGCCACTTAATTTTATCCCCAAATTCACCTAATTTGAATATTTTCTCTGCAGAGCGACCACGCACATTCCCCCATGGACACATATTCAATAATCATTAATTTCCCCCTGTCATATGGTCTTAATTATATAACAAATCTGAGCGAGAACAGACAACACCGACCGCCAGACATGGAAGACCAAAAAGGAGACCGGCACTAAAAGCCTTTAAAAAGCGGCGCAGAGCGACGCCGCGCCGCATCATCATGGGGGAAACCTGTAGAAATTTTGGCGCCAAAATGCACACACACACATAGAGCAACACCCCAGACCTGGCCAAACCAGTCCAACTGCATATTTCTGCTTCGCCAAGATTGGTTCTTGATTCTGCTTCGGTTCGGTTCAGGATACCCGTACTCGTTGCTAGACTTTTACTTTTTTTCTCGGCTCGATCCTGTTTTTTTTTTTTACAAAGGGACAAGGGAGGCATGGTGCGGTTTCTCATTAAGATCTGGCCACAGAGATGGGAGAGTCACATGTCAGAGGAATGCCGATGCGAATCATATGGAGCGGGCCCCCAAAAAATAAAAGAAAATAAATTCAAATCCCAAAAGTCATTGAAGAAACGAACAAGACGCAGGAAAACTGCGCCTCCTCCATTGAGGAGGCGATGCTGCGGCTGCCTACAGGGATACATGCAACCGAGCGACGTTGCATGCAAAAATAATTCGTTTTCCTGGGAATCGAACGACAAAGGCAGTTTGACAGCATTCCAAGGGCAGTAGTCGCATCTCTTGTTCCCTTCGCTTAACGTTAGAAGGAGTCGAGTGGGCCGCTCTCTTTCTGTCTGTGTGTGCGTTTGAATGGCCAGCAACTTCACGATTTATGACGCGTTAGTGTGAATTTTTTTTTACATCGCTGTTGTCCAGTTTTGTTAATTAAAATGGCTGCTTCGCCGGCGAGTAAGAGATCACTAGTGACCGAGACTGAATTTTCACGCAAATCCACTAATTGCCCGGTTGCGCCTTGGGAAGGCGCCACATCGCATCGTTATGATTTTAACCTAAATATTGAAGGAGTTCACTGCGAGGACAACGACCAGCGGTTGCATGTGCACCTGATGAAGACAGGCCGTGTGTAATTTGCACTCAATTTGAAGGCAAAGCATGTGCAATTTGGGTGGTTGATGGTGATTAGGGCTGCTCTTGACATGCAAGAGCTGGAATTAAGTAATTTGTCCAGCAGCCCAGGGAGGTATGTATGTACGTCCATTGAGCTGAAGATGTGGGCTCGCTTTGAAGAAGACCGTTTGTCATAGAAGACCTTCGATTGCCTATCAGCGTTCTAAGGAGGAGGTAGATTTATTGCGCGTCTCCTCTGAAGAGTATAATGCCCCAGGTTTCAGTTTTATTGCATCGCACCTCATCCTCGATCGCGTACGAAGAATGCAGTAAAGCAACTCGTCCACAGCGAAGGAAGAGAGAAACAACATCACAAAAAAAAAACAGTCTTCCTTGGAATCTTGAAACACAAGAAATCTCCGCCTAACATCTTTCTTCGTGACCAAGCTGGAGGAGTACCTCTACCTAGTACCCCGTCCCTACCAACTGACTCATCTAATGACACTTCCCATTCACTGCTTCAGCCCTGGAAAGGGATCTTCTCTTCTGCGGAATTATCCTCAAAATGATCCCACATTTAATCAAATCTTAGATACAATTTATGTTGGAGTGTCCTGTCGCGGTGACACAACACAACTAGAGCTGGCAATAAATGTGAGTATAATTAAGATTGGTGTGTAGACAAACGCAGAGAAAAATAAGACGAAAACCCCATCTGATCGTGTTGGTTTCTGGGAACTCAATCATCAGCGCGCACCGAGTGGCACTGTATATCATTCCGCAGGGAGACGACTCCTCGACTCCAACAAAGGCAACAAGTTTGTAGTTCTCTTGCTGCTCCTCGTCTGTGTCCACACGAGTACGAGTGATGTCCATTTGGTATTTAATGTTTGCTGCAAACAATGACACAATGTTCACAATGTGAAGAAGAGAAAAATGATGCCAGAGGAGGATGGTATGTTCTTTTTGCATAGATCAATCGCATTCCGGCGATCATTGTTTGCTTATTACGCTCTGCGACTGTGCGAGAATCTTGCATTTGCATCACTTTGTATTAGAAGAGATGTGGCTGCAAGTATGTTGTCGATCTGGCGAGGGAACAAATAACGATCGTGTTGTTTTGTCTCGCTTGTGCAAATGGAAGTGATCTTTCTGGTTGGATACACTTGTTGCCTTGATGGGTGTTGATCAGTTCGGCTAAGTGGGTATTTACGATCGTTAATCTGCAACGAGGATCGGTTTCGCATGTGAGTGTATGAACAACATGATCAGTGCTATGATCGCACAGGTCAAAACTATGAAGGCGTTCAGTGATCGTGCGTTCACTGATTGAAGTTGGAATTGGAAGTCCGTGGAAATGTTGGTGGCGATCAGTTCGGAAATGGTTAGATATTGTGATCACATGCAGATAGATCATTTTAATGCTCTTAAAAAAAGTCAAACAGGACTGCGAACAACAGGTGGATTAGAAATGATCGGGACGATCTTGTCAATGAGGATATAAAGTTAGGAAACAGCCAATAATAGAGAGCTTTTTATCACAAAGCTTTGTTGCAAGGCGATCTGCGTGATCATTGATCGTGACTACCATGTCGGTATATGCATGAGAGCTGGGGTTGAATTACCGCATCCGTGATCGAGCAATGCGTGACTGAATTTGCTATTATTTCGCATGTCAAATAAACAAAATTTAGTGACGTATAGCTCGCTCACGGGTGCGGTAATTCGACCCCTGATTGTCAAGTATTACAAATAAATCAAAACCTAGATGGCGCAACAGGTCCACAGTTCCAGGCCTCCGTTTGTTTTTTCATTATTTTTTGACGAATGGAAGAGCGCTACAATTTTATGCTGGGCAGATGAATTGAGCAGATTCCTCTCGCATGCTTGTCAAGTGTTCGCGAGAGTTGGCGCATTGGAAGATAAAACGGCCTGGCTGTTAGACTATAGAATTTAAACTTCTTGAAGCTCCATAAATAGGAAGAAATAAGGACGCTCACATTAGATCAAAAGTATTTTAAAACACGCATCACGCAGTCTATCACCGTATTCCTTACGCGACTTAGAATTCCATTCAATTCACTTAAATTCACTTGATTGAGATACATTTTCAGACAGGCTAAAATCGGTTTTAAAACATGGCTTATTATCTAAGGGTTAGTCCCTCACCTTTTCCTTTTGAACCCCTTCTTCAAATTTGTTCCTCGTTTGTTCCTCTATAACTCTTATTCTGACCGAGCTGCATAAAGGCGCGAGCTATCCGTATCCCCCTACCGTTTCCTGTCGCTTTTTCGTTTCATCAGAGTTCTAATAACTCGCGCAAGAACCTGTCGTTTCATCGTTCGGAGTCACCTACTGCCCAACGAGTCATAAGAACTTTTACTTTAAAGACCTCGTTTGTTAAAAAGAGGATGACCAAGAATATTCCCAAGATGACGGAGAGTCCTCCTGGAAAATCTCGTTCAAAGACAAAATTTTAACAAAAAATAAGTTTTGAAAAGATAGGCCCACTGTCCCATATGGATCTGTTGCGTCAGCTATTTTTAAAAAATCACTTCCTGCGGCTTTGAATGGGTCATTCAGTCGCGTTTCACTTTTCGTTACGCTTGTGTTTTTAAATATGCCAACTTACAACTTCAGGGATACATAGAAAATTAACGCTGAGTTTCTCAAGGCCTTAAGCAACGTTGCCGTGACAATCAACCTCATACCAATCGACGTTTGTCCACGCACTTTGTATTTATCAAATGTCTTTTATGTGAATGTGCCACCAGGAACCCTTCTTGAACTACTTGTCAAATTTGCCGCCAAATTTCAAGCTCACATCAATGGGCGTGCTAAAAGTGTCACATCCATTAAGAATGTAAATTCCCCACCGTTTCAAATGCACCATTAATTTGTTAATCTGTGCGGCGCTTCACAGAAACGCCATAAAACCTCCGAGCCACGTAACAGATTAGCATACCTACGCCATCAATATAAGCCTCAGCCCCACCATCTTAATGATGCTCCATAAATACTAGACACAAGATCTTCTGATCTTGCAGGCAAATCTCTACACTCAGGCGGAAATGGCACACAAATCAATGTCAACAAAAAAATACATATTTTTCAGCGCCGAGTAGTGAATAGTATTTGGTGCCCAATGCCCATTCACACCCAGTCCGATGCGGAACAAGCAGTAGACTTGTGTCAGAGTTCCTTAGAATCGAAGATCGTTATGTGTGACTCCGAATTGATTCAGATGTAAACATCCTCAACATGAGCGCGCAACTTTCTCACAGGAAGCGGACAATTTGAATTCTGTTTCTGATCGTCGACTGCAGAATGCAATCCAATGGAGTAACAACGCACGCACTGTTTAGCTGCTTTGTTGTGCATTAAATAAGCGATCATGCATTACGACGACCGGCAGTGTGTTGGATCGTACGTCCGACGTCGTCGTGGTCCTCGTCATCATCAACGATAAACGTCGTTGTCGTCGTCGTCGTCTCTTTTGTAATATGCAGTGGAATGCAGTTTGTTGTCCAGCGCTAGCTAAAGGGTTCGTTTGTTGTGGACTCTGGGGGTCATTGTACAATTTAATTGTTTGCTCAATCAGAAAACATCCATGCGGACATGGACATAGACGTATGCGTGAGTAGTCAGAGGATTGAGACTCTACAGTCACCCTATTTGAGGTGGTGACGCAACTCATTCATAACTTTCGCTGTCCCCAAAGACTCAGACGCTCTATAACATCCATCAATTGGATGACAGCAGTCAGCTCCTCTCCAGTTGAAAAGGTCGCGCTTTCGAGGACTCGTTTCGATTTGAAATTCAACATACGTATCTATAGTATGCCAGAAGACGAAAGAAGACGAGAAAAGTACGTTCGTGGCCAAGGCCACATAACAACAGGCCCGCAGACCGAGACGGAATATTAAATAATTTTCCATAATCATTCCTGATGAGGCTAGGCATTATTTCACACAGTAAAATGCGTTCGGGAACAAATTACCGATTACCGCCATGTCGAAGACATGATTCCATTGAAATTCTTTGGCGTTCTGCATGCGGAGTTGAGTGGATCTTGTTTTTTTTTTGTTCTTGAGTACGGGAGGAAAACAAAATCAAAAAGGATGATCATTAGATAGGTCTTCGTTGCAAATTTATAAAAAAAAGAAGGACCTTGAAAGACTTTGGATCTTTTTGGAAAATGCCAAAGCGTTGGCAGACGGCAATTTGTGTGTTGTCTTGCAGCTGATATTTGATGGAACCAAATAATTCTATCTTCAGACTATCTGGAGGACAGTAGTGCACATATTTTTTCAATAGTCTACCTCCTATGCAGTGTTATACACAGTTTGGTAGATCGTCCATCAAAAATAGAGAATTTGCACAGAGGTTTTTCGCCGATCATCAATACCAACCTTTCGTCGATTAGTGTCTTTATAAAACTTCGGAACATTAAACGACTTTAAACATTTTAACCAAGACTGTAACGACGCGTTATAGGAATATAAAATTTACGAAATAATTACTGTATGCACTCATCGGACCCTATAGGAATGAGGACCTTACACTGCCGATCAACCAAATAGACTCAACATAATTTTTTATTTTCCTTTTTGATTTTCTTATTCAAGCTGTAAGCTATCGTCATAGTTGTTGTTGTTTTTTTTAGAGCAAAACAGTAGGCTTATTTTAGCGATGAGAGTTGAAGGCAGTTATTAAATATTTCTATTTTGCTTTACTTATGCCGAAATAATGTGCATTTAAGGCGATCATCAGAATAGACTCAGGAGCTGTACTTTTACTTTCAGATAAGCTGTGCAAGTGAAAAGTGTCGAATTATCTTCTAAATCAAATTCTGAATAATTTAACACAAAATGGGGCGTGGAGCAGCACTAACTCCGAAGAAAGAGGCAAAATTATTATTATTATTTATTATTCTTTATTCATCTACCGAGCTTAACTCTAACAGACTTTGATTAAATGTTAAAATAATTCATGATAAATTAATATTTATTAGTGACAATATTTAGGATGTTGTTAAATTCAATATAGATAATTTAAATTTGGATCTTTCATCACATAAATCTATTTCAGTGCAAAAAGAATTAGTTATGTTTATACATTTAGTTATAGGTTCATTAAGACTATAATTGTACAAATGTCTAGGTTTCAAAAATAGTATGTCTCTTGTTCGAAGAATTCTTTCTGGTACATATAACTTAAAATTCTGAAGTATATCGGGACATATTATACGATAAGAAAAAATATCATGTACAAACAACATACAATGAACACTTCGCCTTTTTTCTAAGGTTTCTAGTCCTATTAAAGCACACCTTGTCAAATAAGGTGGCATTTTATCAAGGTTCCATTTCATTTGCCTTAAAACAAATCTTGTAAATGACTTTTGTACTCTTTCTAGACGTAACATGGAATTTGCATACATAGGACACCAGATTATAGAACAATATTCAAGGAAAGGTCGTACTAGGGACATATAAACAGACTTAAGAGCATATGGGTTCGAAAATTCAGCACATGTTCGCTTAAGAAATCCAAGCATAGAATTTGCTTTGGCAACAACATAATCAATGTGAAACGAAAAAGCAAGTTTTGTGTCAAAAATCACACCAAGGTCTTTAATTTCGGTTTTTCGAGAAAGACTGGTCCCTGAGATTTTATAGTCATTAATTATAGGCATTAATATATGGTGCACAGAAAAAGAATGACATTTATTTATGTTCAAGGTAAGTCGATGAAGGTGACACCATTGAACTATTTTGTTTAAATCATATTGTAGATTTTCACAATCATATACATTTTTAACTCGCATAAAAATCTTAAGGTCATCGGCATACATCAAGCAGTTAGCATGACTGAGCAATGAAGGAATCTCATTAATAAAAATGATAAAAAGCACAGGTCCTAAGTGGCTACCTTGGGGAACACCTGATAAGACCTCAATGAGTCTAGATTGAGAAAAACCAATTTTTACATACTGCTTTCTATTGAAAAGGTAATTTGAAATCCACCTAAGTAGCATCGAATGAATTCCAAATGATCTTAATTTATTTATAAGAATACTGTGACACACTGTGTCAAACGCTTTCTTGAAATCAGTAAAAATTACATCAACTTGGTATCCCGACTCCACAGAATCAAAAAGATATTTCGAAAAAAGCGTCAAGTTGGTTAGTGTGGATCTACCAGATACAAATCCATGTTGTTGCAAAGATATTTGTTCCTTGATTGTAAAACAAAGTTTTTTGGTAACAATGGACTCAAACAGTTTTGGAATAGCTGAGAGCTTAGATATCCCACGATAATTTTCAACTTTTTTTCTGGATCCAGCTTTGAATATGGGAGTTATAAATGAATATTTCCATTCATCTAGAAACACACCAGAAGCTAAGGATAAATTAAAGATGATTTTTAAAGGAGAGGACAAGGATAGGTTACATTGTTTAAAAACTACAAAGGGAATACGATCAGGGCCAGCACTTTGAGAAGAGTCTATAGATTGTATGCCTTCCAAAACATCTTCAATCGAAAGATGGAGTAACCCTAAACATGCATTACAATCACTTGTATTATTGTCAAGTAACGGACTAAGATTCGTGTGATCAACAAAAACGGACTCAAAAAATTTTGCAAAAAGCTCACAAGTTGAATCAATGCTGCAAGAGACGGAACCTTCGAATTCCATATTTTGCTGAATACCATATAACTTTCTCTTACTATTTAAAAATTTCCAAAAACCTTTAGGATTCTTTGAAACTTGAGATTCAGTATTCAATACATATTGTTTATACAAAAATTTATTCAAGAATTCATATTCACGACGCAATTGACAAAAGCGTTTCTTGTCCAAATCAGATTTCGATTTTTTAAATAATTTAAATGCTTTGTTTTTAGCATTCTTCAAATTATTTAGTCTTTGGTTATGCCAAGGTAATTTGAAGACTTGTCTTTTTCTCATGAGAGGCACAAACAGAGTAAATCCATAGTTTAATATACTTAAAAATGTATCATAGACTTCTTTAAGATCTAGACCAGAAAGAATACTCGACCAATCAACCGAGTATAAATAATTATTTAAAGCATTATAATTCGCTTTTGAGAAATTATAACTAGTTTCATAACTTTTTGAATTTGAATTATAAGCTGAAAGAGAATTGCACTGTAAATCTAAACATAGAGCAATGTGATGAATAGAATTCCTCATTATAGGACATAAAACTTCTCTGACTGTACAATTTAAGTAATTATCCACAAATATTAAATCAAGAATTCTGTTTAATGAATTATGACAAAAATTTTTTTGAAAGATACCAAAAGAAAACATAGAATCAATAAACGAGAACTCACATTCCGTTTTCAAATTATATGGAATTAAACATTTATCTTCATTAGAATATAACCATTTGATGTCACCTAAATTAAAATCGCCCAAAACGATAAGATGTTGATGTTCAATCAGCTGATTAGCGATGAATTCGATGTTGGCGAGATGACATTCATACACACATAGCGGACTATTTGGGGGTATGTAGCTAGCAATAAAGAATACTTCCTTCAGTCCAGCTGCTCCGCTGCCAAGGTCAACAGAAACGCACAGCTGTTCACTCTTTAAATCATCATATGGGAGAGTGATTGGATCAGATGTGAGCGTTTCACGCACGGCAATAGACACTCCCCCGCCACGTAGATGACCACTCTTATTTGATCGATCATGGCGATGAGCGATGTAGTATTTGTCGAAGATTTCCGCATTTGAGAAATTGTCATTCAACCACGTCTCTGTGATGACAATAATATCGTACTCATGTAGAGAAACGGCAAGAAAGACATCATTGATTTTGGTTCTCATTCCACCAGCATTTTGATAATAAACAGTGATTACATTTGTTGACGAAGAAAACAATAAAGAGGAACGTGAAGAATCCGCTTCATTGTTTATATGTGCACATTGGGCGTATCGAGACTGCAATCTTTCAACCAGATAAATTTCTGGAAAAAATTTCAGAAGTCATTTTTTAAGAAACCCAGCCTTACGAAAAAAATATGAAAAAACCTTCCGGGGAGCGAAGTATCCTTCGAGAAGCTTCAAACTCAAAGTGTTCTGCAGCCAAAATTCGACAGAATTCATTAGTAAGTAAACTCGCTGTCTGTTTGCTCGAAGCCATGGAACAGGGAGTGGCATCAAACCGCTTTTATTTGGATGGACCGGATGGATTTAACTATTACTTCCATGAAATGAGAAAGGAAGAACACTATTTGACCGGTCACCTTAGTTGTGGGGGGTATAATGGTATGGGGTGCCATATCATGGTGCATTTGATATTCAATTCGTTTCATCTAAGATGAACGCAATCAGATACAACGAGCTGCTCCAAAATGCATTCCCCCATTTTTCCAACCTTTTTGAGCCATTATCTTGGACGTTTTAACAGGATAATGCCCCAATCCACACTGCTCGAGTCGTAAAGAAGTGAATAAATGACCAAAATGTAAATGGAGTGCCCTCCATACTCTCCTGACCTCAATATTATGCACAATTTCTGGGGATAGCTTTCGCGTTAAGTCTATCAATCTGGTAGACAATTTGAGGATATAGAATTATTAAAATCTGCCATTAAGAACGCCTGGAACGAAGTGTCCTTGGACTATCTAAAAGCTCTCTACGATTCAATCCCTGACCGAATTTATGAAGTAATTTCAAATAAAGGTGGTTATATACATTACTAATTAATTATTATAACTTATTTGCTACAATTTTTTTCAATAAATCTGTGATTTATATTAAGTTTTTAACCTTGAGTCTATTTGGTTGAGTGATAAAAAACATTTTAGGATCACTTACAAAAAAAAAATTAAAACTTGCCATTGAACTTAGAACGCTAATTTTTGTTTTGTTTACTTAAGAATTAAATATTAAATTATAAAAAATACATTTTCTAAATTATATTCTTAAAATGATATAATAAACTCCATTTTCTAAAAAAAATAACTGTGAGTCTATTTGGTTGATCGGCAGTGTATTTCCTTCAATCTTTGGTGATGGTTCGGCTTTTAAATTAATTTTTCCTGACTATCCCTGACCAATTTATATGTTTTCCCTGATAAATTTTTTTATAAATAGGTATAGCAACAAATAAATTGAACGACTCGCATAAAACTTTTTAATTCATTTTAACAGTTTGGTTGGTTGATCTACATTTTATTAAATATGTGGGTAAAAAACTCAAAAGCGATACTAAAATATTGCAATGTTTTGTTGAAAAAATACTCTTGCTCAACTATTTAGCTGAACACTGAACACGTTATTGTTCAGGATGTTAGGATTACTTGGTTTTTAAAGTTTTATCCAAATCGAAATTAACGTTTTCCAGATGTGAACAGTTTTTAAAGACAGCGTTTTCGGTGATTCGAAAAGAAAACAAAGGACACAATCATTTTAAGCAAATCAATGAACAATTTTGGTCAAAACCGTTGTAGCTGTTTTCAAGTATGTAAAATATAGAAAACCAATATCTCAAAATATGCCTTTTTTCAAAAATACGTTTTACATTAATAAAGAGTTTGCAATCAAGTTAGAAATGAATTTTTGTAAGAATCGTATGAATCGTTTTCGAGATAAGTTCGATTAGCAAAAGTACCGTTTTCGACTTTTTAGCAAAAAACTTGGTATGCAGCAACGTTAACCTCACCTACCTTAGCCCAAATATCAATTTTTGTTGAAAACGTTAGAGCCGTGTTTGAAAAAATTAAACTGGTTTAAAATCGTTTTATGGCAAGTACCGTCAATCACAAAGCAAACGTGCAAAAAAAAGGACCCCGAACTGTAAGCCCAAACAGTCCCAATCCGAAGTTTTGGCTGTGGATCTCAGGAGAAGACGAATAGAAGGACAAAACTGCAAGACCCACTTTTTCGAGTTCCTCTTTCAATGCCAGAATTGATTAAAATCGAAATTTTGTACGAATCCAAATTTTTTACTACTCTTATACTTATACGAGAATGTAAAAAATTAATTGTATGCATGCATGTCTTATATGTTATTATATACAGACGGATTTTATTTACACTGGATCTAATGGTCAGGCCCTACACAGCAAATGCTTTTGTAATATGGTGGACTATAGCAAACGAAAAGGTAGCAATCATTAAGCTTACAAGGCTACAACGTCTCCCATGTTTTGGTCTTGGAACCAGGCGAACCTGCCATAGGACTTACACTCCTCTCTCTATATATTTATAAGTTTAGCACAAATGAATGAGATAAGTCGTGGTCATCACCGAAACTAACGAATTGTTCTCTCAAATTGCAACAGACATATGCATGGGCCATCAGCAATAGCGTAACAAACAGCCAGATCGGCTTAAAAAGGTATAGTTCTAAAATGGAATCAGATGCGGGACGGGAGTCGGTTTTGGTTTTCCCTCACTAATAACATTTATCTTAACTATTTATAAACAAAACATTGAAAATTCACCAGTTTAGCGTGCGAAAGATCGTGCTGGCTGGAGACGCTTGTTGATTGAGGCCCCCCTGACTGGTAGCAATTTCTTAGAAATTGCCTTGTCTGACAATGTTTAAAACGAGAAAGTTAAAAAATTACAGAGAGGTATGAATCTGAATAGTATGGTATGGTTTTCCTTAATTTTGTATCATTTTTAAAAATGTTGGTCCAACGAATTGCATTATATATTCCTTGACAACCGAAAAAAAAATCTGATTTGTTGCGAATCTTCGATTTGGAGATCTATTGCGATGTCCACCTATGGTTTAACGCAGCAAATTTATGTTTTGTTTTTTTACACTTATTTCGCATTTCGACAGCAATATCAATAACAACTGCTGCTGCAACTTTTTGCATATATCACAACATGATGTCTGCTCTCAGCCGATAAAAAATAAAGTGAAGCGGTATGAAAGTACTATGCGCAAATTTACTCTCAGAAATCTCGAAAACAACTCTCGATGTCTCGATAGTAAGATTCTAAAAATGTTGCTCTCAAATGGAAAGCTACTTGAGAGCAACTCTTGAGAGTTTAGTAGCGAAAATACTCTCAAATAAACAGGCCTGAGTAAACGGTCAGTGGCGCCGTTTTTGAAACATATTGTCAAAAGTATTAGGAGTTAACTCGAGCTCAAGTCAGTTTTTATACGAAGCTAAAGCATTTGATGCATTTTATTTACACCACCCCTTTGTTAAATAAGACAGAAGACTTTTTCAGAGAACTGTTAAGCCCTCAAAAAATTACAAAATCTTCTGCTAGTTACAGTGTTTTTTTTAAAAGCAGAAAATCTAAGTTTTAAGTTAGCATAGTTTTTTATGGGAGCAAAACCGATCAATTCAGAAGGGACTCTTTGAAATGCTTGCCATACAATCTATATCGACCAAGCCGATAGCGAGGAATCAGCAAAGACTAATCAGGGAGCACTTAAACAGAAACATTTTTGGACAAGCGAGTCGGCAGTGCTCAGAGAAAATAATTAAATGTGATATTATTTAAAATATATTCGGACAGAGTCAATTAGACATAACTGCTTTAAAAATTCCCAGACTTTTCTTAACATTTCTTGACCAAATTTTAGTTCCCCAACTTTCCGTAACATTTCAGTCAAGTGGTAACTATGCAACGATCCCAGAGAGCAAGTTTCGCGCCACTCAGTCGTGCACATTTTTTAATTTCTTCAAATTTAAGGAAACACTTTCTTGATGCCGATTCTCTGGAGGCAAACGCTGATTAGTGTTTAATCATTTAATGCTCCTAACTACAGATAGTGTCGGTCTTAGCATGATTTAAATGGCTTCTTAGGTGGGAAATTGAATCCCCTTCTACAACATGTATAAACCTTACTTTAAGTCTGTTCGATCCAGGTCCCTGCACGTGGGCTATAGCCTACATAGCCCCATTGTAGTAAGTATCTTCCTCTTGTCATTGCAATCTGCATCATTGCTGCTTGTGACACTCGTTCAGTTGTAACAGTTGTTATTTTACACTTTCGAAGGCTGTAAACTAAGATAAATATCTTTCTAGGAATTTCTTGCAAGCCGACTTTTTATAGTTCGGACATTGAACGTGCATACCTAAAGTCATTTGCTCACTTTTTGCTAACAAAGGCTTGTCGATGTGTCTCAAAAAGAACCGTGGTAGTAAAGTTGCTCAGAAGCAAAACCTTCAATCTGGAAGATCAGACCTTTTTCTCAGCCCTCAGCTCCTTGAACGAATCGCACTGGACTTTAGTCACTTCGGTATATAAGTGCTGCCGTTGGCCCTTTACTGGTTCACACGTCGTAGTAGAGTTCCCCACATAGACCTGGGACGCAAATATGTCAACCCAACTCATATAGGGATGAATATCACTAACAAGTCCCTCCGCGCTGGAACTATAAGCGTCACCATTGCTTCCATTTGAAGATGGTTTTCCTCCTCGAATACTGACACAAGAGTTTATCATTTTCAAAATTACAACTTTATATCCGGCGACAAAATATCCAACCCTCCAGCATCCAGCTCTTCCTTGGAACATTTAAAGCAAGTTTGTTAAACGGTTCGGTCTTCACTAAGGAATGTGACCATAACCTTCGTCGTTTATAGGATAATTTCCCTTCCAACTGACCAAACAAATTTTTTAACATCACCCCACCTTACATACATATCCATACATTGGTTAAAAGTCCTTCCGCATCATTATCGACACTCTGCGTTCAACTGACAAATTCCAACGACCTAAATTGTAACAACGTAGTTTCACGCTGCGTTTCGTCCATCAAAACGGAATCCAGATCAAATGCCGCAGATATATATAAATTATCCGCCGTTCCAATTCCGGTCGCTCTCTTCATCCCATTAATGACACCAAATGACGAATAAAAACTAAAAATTCCCATCATATCGGTCGTCCCATTCACAAAACTCTCGGCGGAACAAACAACAATTAGCCTTTGTGACATTGCGCGTTATCCTCGCCAGCAAAAGGGACTAAATACGCGGAAGTTGAACACGTAGCTCGAGATCCAGTTTAATTATTAGGGAATTCCCAAGTTTCTTTGTTTTTTTTTTCAACAGCATCTTCCCTTGCGGGACAGCATCTTCGCCCAGATAGAGATCACTTTATTTTGATAGCGAACGCGCGAAACAAAAGGAGTGATACGAAAATCCACTGTTTGACATTTCAGAAACAAAATCCCATAGAACGAGGTCAAGGGATGGGATCTGTTGCAGATGCCGGAGAAGGGTTGCATTCGTATGCAAAAAAAAAACAAAAATAAATTGCCTCGCATTGACATTTGACAAACAAAGGGCAATCAAAGGACAGAGCGAAAAAAAAGCCCGAATTTGTATGAAGATTCGAATTCGGGATGAAGATGAGGATGCAGCGGATGCTTATCTCGCGCGTCTTCGACTACAGTGATCCCATTCACGATCATCATGATCCGCTTAATGACTTTGCTCTCTCTCTCTCGGGGATGGAATGGCTTTTCGGTTGTTTTTTGTTCCCAAATAATAAAGGGACGACACACGGTCCACGGTATTACATGGATCTTGAGAAATGCTCGAGCTAATTTACATTCTTTATCGCAATCGCGAAGGTCCTGGGGTTGGAGAATGGATTCTCACACGGTGCAGCAGGGAGGATGCTGCGACACACAACCGGACTCATTACAACGCATTAAGTCGGACTTAAGGGGTCAATGGCTATTTTGGGACGATAAATCTTATTTTTATTACGAATTACCGCGGCAAAGTGGGCAGACGCAGACCCCATCGGCGCGCGCGCGCTCGAATTAGCTGGCATAAGTTATGGGACCACTCGATTTAGAGGTTTTCGGGACACGCGTTAAGACCGGATATTATTGTTGTTCCGTCAGGGGATCCAAAAATAAAATTGCCCGCACCCTTGATGCGGTTGTCTTCAGTTGTCAGCGCGTACAGTAGTTGATCCACTCCTCCCTCGCACACAAGGTGCGGAGTGGCTTCCTTTGGGTACACATTTTGTGTAATTAGCTGAAGTCTTAGATTAGAATTGTATAATTGTATTTCGAGAAGGGAGAGGGTGCGTTACTGCATATATGGGCATTTTTAGATACAAGTATCTTTTGGGGGATGGTGCCTGTGTCTGTGGAGGTTTGGGGTCATGGGGTATTTTTAGATTCCGTTGAACCTTTCGCCTGCACAGTTCCTGTGTGTACTGCAGTTGCTACCGCTTTAATAGGACTTGATTGTGTAATTGAAGTACACGCGCATGGGTGGGTTGTTTATCTTCGTTGAGTTGAGGGGGATGAGAATGAATGAGAATGATGCATCTGCCTTCTTGGCGTGGTGTAGATTGAATTAATTCAAATGTTCGAGGGTCGGGCGGGAATATATCCAAGTGGTTCCGAAGTGCAACGACAATCTAATCGCATACTGGGATTTTATAGTTTGTTTCAAATGAAATTTTGGGAGGGTGGATGACAAATAACGCTGAGCAGAAGATGCGTCGATATTATACAGGTCCGGTGTTGTGGCATTCGACTCGCTGCGCTCGTTGTGGCTTTTGGACTGTAAGCCTAATCATTTCTGTTAAAGAGCGTGGACAAACTGATAGACGAGCCTCTAGCAAATAAACGTTGCCCGCTAGAGACATTATTCTTAAACGCTTTTGAGCTATCTTACACTGTGTTTCAAAAAACCTCTTCCGGTTGTTACTTCAATAAGTAATTTCCAAAAAATTCAATTAAAGCTAAATGCAGTTCAATATCTATTCTCAATATTATAAATTGGGTTGTGAGACGTCTCCTTTTACAATTCGTGTCCTTTTGGAATATATTCGTATAAAACTAGTAGAGGCCCATTCTAAGCGACTTTCAGACACGACTTTAGATATCGAATGCCGATCGATGAGTCACTTTACCAAGCGTCTTGAAAGAGACAGCGCTCAGTCAGATGGTGAAGAAAATTTATTTCCTTCCGCAGGTTAAAAATGCTGGCTTTAAATTTAATATTTTTTAACGCCGAGAAAATATTAGAATTTAATACTTTGTACGTATTCAATTAAAGAAACCAATAAATGATTTATTGAATTTAAATAGTAATTGAATTGAATATTAAATTTTAATATAGATGAAGATGGGTTTTAATGCAAACAACTATTTAAATCAAATTCTTTTATATGTATATTGAAAAGTAGCAGTGCAATTAATAAATTTTTATTCGAAACATATACAGTGGGTTGCCTAATTTATAGGGACATTCTGAATTTTTACCAGTTTTCATTTTATAGCCTACTGTCTTAACGGTTATTTTTCATTGTCGATGGATATTCATAATGGTTTTATTTGGGTAAAAACCCGGTTTTATTCTTGAAGTGCAATCAAAAGCAGAAGTCAAAAAAGTGCTTTTCTTTGAAATTTGCTCGTGGACATTTTTTAAACATCTTTTAAGTAATGCACTTTATTTTGTTTAAAACAAAGCTTTCTCTAAAAGACAAAAATATTTTTTTAATGATTTTAGCCTTTTTTTCGGAACAGAATGGGTCGAGGAATAGATATCACTCCAAGAAAAAACCGGAAATCAAAACATTATTAATTCATTCGAGTCATTCCCAAAGAACAGTGGCTGCTATTACGGGCGTTTAAAAATCTGTTAACAGGTTAAAATTGAATTTGGATTAAAATATTCCAGTATATGTATTCTTAAAATCCATGACTGTCCCTATTAATTTGGCAACCCACTATAAACTGCGTATTGAAACATAATACTTTCACATTTAACTCAATACTTCTTTTTATTTTTGTAAAATATTAAAATATATTGAAATATTATTATATAATTAATATTTATTTAAATTCGATTTTAATATCTTTGGAACTGCTGCGCTTTAGAACTTAAAGAAAATATTCTCCCCACAAGAATAGTCTGTGCTTGAAATGGCTTACTAGTTAGAAGAATATCCTCATTGGATATCAACGTTTTCTGCATGACTTTTCACTTGCTTGTATTTTTTAAATAACTAACTAACTCAAACTAACTCTAAATGTTTAACCGAGAGACAAAATAATATATTTGTGTTCAAAAGTAATAACAATATATTTAAATAGAAATTAAATTTTCGGATGGTTTTAATAAGTTTATTAAAATATATTCATCTCATCTATAGCTTAATTGTAATAAGTTCTTGATTGAAATATTATTTAAATATATGCGGGGTTCTATTGTAGAACAAAAATATTAGGTTTTAATGTTCAGAAAACTCAGAACATTTTAATGAAAGAGTTATTAAATTTTAATACAAAAAACTGCAGAAAAAGTTGGAAAAATTTAAAATATTAAAAACTGCGGAGGTGTTAAAAAACACCCTCATATATTGACACGGGCAGTTATGGCATTACTGATATTCGAGGCGTTGAGTCTTTTAAGATATATAAAAGCATTAAAATTGAATATGATTTTTTTATTGACGCCAGTGGTACCAAGTCCATCAAATAATTCTCTGAGAAGGTATACAGTAACTGTTCAGAATTTAATTATGAAACAAATGTATTATGTATTTAAGTATTTAAAGTCACTCAATTTTAATGTTAGATGTAATCGCCGTCAATGTTTTCTAATCAGGTCTCTTTATGTCAAATGTTATCGAAATTTTAAATCAAATGTCACATTGTTTTTCTATATAAATGTCAACTTTGTAAAAGAAATGATTCATTCGCCGACACACTGCTTTAGTCGATCAAAGTCGCTAAAATAAAATAAATAGTTTATAACGTTTAAGAAAAGCGGAGTTTCATTTACAAAAATTGGTTAATGGGTTTTCTTGTCCAACACATAACAGTGACCGTGAAGCCAACGTGAGACTAAGGTTTGGATTGAGTCCTTTCAAAGCCATTTAAATTGGATCTTCTGTTGTGTTATCCACCAAAACTTATTTTTCAGTAGCCCACTCTGTACTAAGAACATCCTTCGAGACGTTTCGAAAGAGCTCGTCTACTGTCACCTGATAAAAGGCGTTAATTGCCTCCATAACGACCTTTGTCAGATGTTGCACTTCGAATCCAATATGTGGCAGGGCATAATCGGATCAAATCCGTGTCACTGAAAACAGACAGAACACAAGAGAAAACCAGGAGTCGCTTTCGTTTTGAGGAGCGCGTTGCATTATAAAACTTCGAAAACGAAAAAAAAAATCGTTTAAGTAAAGTTAAAAAAACAACGAAAGGCAGAAAGCCCAATGGCCATAGAAATTCATTCAAACTGTCCAAGTTCCTTAAATTGTGCGCTAATATGAATTTAAACCATCAAGAACCAAATTTTTCGTTTCGTTTGATTTCTTTCGTTATTTTTTTTAATTGGTTTCGTTTTTTTTGCACAATTCCACCATAGTTTCTGTCATGGCATTTGGTTTCAAACGTCAAGTGGCATAGGTTTAGCGACCAGTTGGATCCCAGCCAACTTTAGGGCAAGCTATAGTTAAAGCCCAAGTTTTGCCCCCAAACTGTAGCGCCAATATCGAAGTGAAAGTTCCTGCATTAGTAATCGAAATTTCCAAATTTGCAACATCGCACATCTGTCCACACATCTCCTGATACTCATCCATCTTCTCTCAATGGCTTGCACTTTTCCCGTGGCCCGTGCTTATAGTGTCAGCATCTCAACTTACCTCCTTGGCCATAGACATGTAATTTCTAAGGCCACCGCCACCATCAGAGCAAAATTCATCAGAAATTCACGGTGATCCGTGTCGAGTACTTATTTTCATTCTGAAGAATTCCAATGGCACCCACATGTTGGCGGCGCGGCGCGGCGGTCTGTGCAGAGTGTGCTTATCCAAGATACTATTCTTCTGCGCGCAAAGTTTGTTTATGTTGCTTCCTCGCCTCGCAAATGTAAACATTGAACGATTTTAGCTAGAGGAGCCGACTTCTCCGTCGTCGTCGTCGCCAAGAACAACAACATTGATGATGATCGTCATCATTATCTGCTGCCTCTCTGCCCAGAACAATGAAAGGTGAGGTTCGTTAGAGGGAACGAACTCTATACGGCACGATTCACACAAATCAGAGATGAATGCAGCAATAAAAGCCAACGATGCGGTTGTAGTGTATCAGTTCAGTGCACGATTCTCTAGGCAAACGGCCATCGAAGGCGGCATACAATGAAGAAGAAGCCAACGACGACTGTACGGCGGCGGCGGCTTATGCCCTGACGTTGGAAGACATTGGAAGACATGCGAAGCCAATGCAGCTCCTTGCGCAGCATCCTGACGTGCCGAGCCCATTTTTCCCATCTCCTCTCGGATGATTAGGGCCTTCGAATGGGAGGACGGCAAGGCACGCATAGGCCAGTCTAATTGCAAATGATTTAAAGCGACTATCGTAGATACACATTTCATCTAATGCAATCCGAGATACAGCCCATAGCCGAGTCTGGTGCATTGTTTGGTAGCTCGAGGAATCAAAATAAGGATTGCCTGCGTAGTTTTTTTTTTTTTGTAAATTGCACGATTCCGTCTGAACAATAACAAACGATCATCTGGAGGAGCACATCGCAGCAACCAATGGAGACTACTTCTTGTAGTCGGAGGGATTGTGTTTTGAGTTTCCTGTGACTGCTCCGTCACGGCATGGATTGTATGATGTTATATATGGGTTTGCTGGCGGGATGGTTATGCATTAAATGGAGCTGCGCCGCGGCGGCCGTTGTGTGCATCTTCGTTCGTTGCCTTTTTCTTTCTCTCGTTAATCTCCAGACGACTACAACTCTCGTGGGGGTCTCTCCTTTTGCCAAATAAAAATAAATGTTTCCCCTTCGTTTTGTTGCCACTGACGGTGTGTGTGTGTGTGAACAATTTGAAAGAACAACAAATGAACAGAAAAATGCATGGGATGCCAAAAGAGTCTCATTTTAGACCTACATCTTTTCAAGGTAAACAAATGCAGAGAAGACGACGGTATTGGCGATGTTCTAACAAGAAATTTGTTGGTTTAGGCTGTCATTAGACAGTTGACTTTGAGAATTGTGAGGGTAACAGCTATGGGCCTGGTATTTGCCATCCGGAGAGAAGGTTAATTGTCCACAGTTGTGCTAATATGCAAGCGCTAATGATGGGAATGATGTCGGCGTCACAACAGAGGGCCACGCAACACTGTTTGAAGTCTGGATAAAATATCGACTTGCGGAGTCAAGACTTGGATAGAAAGTAAGTATGCATCTGCATCTTGTGGCAGATTTTGGACAACCTTTATCATTGACAAAGCTTGATCTGAGTGCGATCGGGCCAATGAGCTGACACAAAAATGCGTTTAGGACCTATGCACTTCAAAAGTCCGCTTTTTCACGAGCGGACTGCATCAACTTAGTTCACTTAGTTCATTTTAGTTCACTACAGTTAGAGATTGTAAAAAAATATCAACTCAATTCTATAGTTCAATAACGTCCCTAATTAGTTCACTTGAAGGAACTACTTCAAAGGGGACCTCCTCTTTCTTAGTTCACTTAGTTCATTTTAGTTCACTACAGTTAGAGATTGTTAAAAAATATCAACTCAATTCTATAGTTCAATAACGTCCCTAATTAGTTCAATTGAAGGAACTAGTTCAAAGGGGACCTCCTCTTTCTTAGTTCACTTAGTTCATTTTAGTTCACTACAGTTACTTTCGGATTGATGGTGGTCGCTTACGGAAGAAATGGTAAAAAAATATCAACTCAGCGAACTCTATAGTTCAAAAAACGTTTCTATGTAGTTCACTTGAGAGAACTACTTATTTCACTTAGTTCACTATAGAGTTTCGTGTTGGAATTGACGGGTGAAAGACCAAGCTGACTAAAACATGTGCTCTGACTTGGAACTATCAGAGGGAACTAGTTCTTTCTGTTAGTTCACTTAGTTCAGTTTATTGTTTCGTATACTAGATGTAGACTGTGAACGAGTTACATAGTTCAGAACATTATTTTGTAGTTCACAAGTAAGAACTAAAACAGCCATTGATGACTTTAAAGTGTAAGCTGTTGCATCGTCCTGTTGGAACCAAACGTCTCCAAAGTCCAATTCATTCAGAGAAATGGAGCGGACGGATCTAATATAACAGGGGAATCAGGGGCAGTTAAAGCTGAATATCTAAATGGCAACGCATTTGGAACCTTTTACTAGAGTGTTTCAAGCAGAGGACTTTGACATACTTTAAGGAGTGGAATCGCTCACAGCGCTCAACATCACAGGGAGACAAATCGATATCTGCTCAGATAGTAAAGTTGGCATAAGCGCCATTAGAAACCCCGTCACGAAAGAAGCGGGACGAACAATTGACAACTATTAAAACAGCAACAGAACCAAAATTGATTTTAGCAGGTACTGGACACGTCTAGAAACACGCAGAGTGGGCAAAACAATATTCGAAACACCAACTAATAAACTTGGAAAACCGAGCGATAAACTCTGGAAGAGCGATGATGAACTGATGGTGAGAGGTGCGACTTATTTCATCCTTAATAAACCAAATAGAACCCAAATTTCAGAAACATCGATATGTCCAAACTGCCAGGAAGATAAGGAGGAAGATATAGAACATATCCTCTGCCAGTGTCCAGCTACAGCGAGGCTGAGTAACAAAATTCTAGGAGCGCATTTGTACCAGACCTCACATGCCTCTGCAACGTGGAACTAAGTCGTCATCATGGAGTTCTCCAAGCGAACAAATAGATTCGCTGACATCACAAACACATCCAATGGCTACCCAGAGTTGAAACGACCCCCCTACCCCCTGTCCTTTCACACATCATTGAAGCTCTCACAGTCTCAATGTTCTGAGGTGATCCGATGGGCTGAGGGACTCCAATTATTTGTCTTGTCACATTTGCGGTTTGTATAGGGATCACTAGAACTTCAACGGCAAGGCCATAAAGTGGGGAATGATTGTCACTGACGAAAGTTGGCTCCTAGGGGCCTGGAATGTTTTTGGAGAAAGATTCTTCGAATATCATTCTGTCCAGTCTGTATCGATGGAGGGTGGAGAAGAAGACGACCTTTGGGGACATACGTCGACGATAACCCGGTCGAAAAGCTTTAAAAACAAATCCTGAGGTGGGCTTTGTGTCTTTGAGTGCAATTCTGTGTGACCTAACGTGGAAAGCGACCTTAACCAACTTTGTGTTTACGTAAGGAGGTATGCTCAGTAGGCCAACGCCTATTGTTGTTCCCAAATGGGGCTACAAGTCAATATCACTCGATACTTTAACAGTGGCCTCCACTGTCACGACTATGAAGACGATTTTTAAACTGGACTTCGTTCTGGAGTAACGATAGGCTATGCAGAGTTGTGGCGGTCCCTAAGCAAAACTTGTGGAAGCAACTTCCCCTGACGGACAACCAGCGTTGATCAGCAACCCCACTGTAGACAATTACAAAGATCTAAAAAGTAATCGCGTCCCATTCACCACCAGCTTTGACATCGAGTCAACTTCCTCAAAAGGAACCCCCCCCCCCCCCTCCCTAGCACTTAATCCGACGTTAATTCGCCACTTCCTTTTTGTTTCTCACGACAAAAACAAAGCAAACTAACAAAACCCCGCATTCGAACAAAAAGACAACAAACAACAACCCACGAGGATAACAATCCGCTGTGTGTGAGTGTGCTAGAAAAACCTTGTAATGCGCAACCCACTGGGTTTGTATATATAGAAGACTCGAATGCAGCCCTTTGCCATACACAAGATTCCGGATTACAATCGTAAACAAGAACTCTCTCGCCCACTTTACTCCTTCGTCCCCCAGCTGATGGCAAAGCGATGTACTTGTCCCTACGTCGCGTCGCGTCGGTCGTTGCGATTTTTATAGAAACTAGAACTTGCAGCTGTTTGTTGCACTTCCACTTCTATGGCCGTGGTAGTTCGGCCAACGCACTCGAAGGTAGGAGTCGAAGTCGGAGTAGAAGTCAGAAGGAAAAGACCAAGGACCCTTTAACGACTTCCGTTCTGTTCTTTGTTTACATCCAACACACAGCCAACGCGCAGATTTATACGACAGACGGCTGAGCGAATAATACTCGCGCATAAATCGTAATAAATCGCCGCTGCATAGATAGCCAAATGAATTCCTGTTGGAGTAGGCAGCGCAGATTGTTCTAGGAGCTGCCCACCTCGCCAGTCGAGGATTCTGCGGCGCAACTGTGTACGTACAACCACTCATCTCTCTTTGGATCTCTTTGGCTTTTCATCATCGCGCAATGGAAGTGAGATGTCCGTGTAGACCGCTCGCTCACACAAAGTTACGATATCAAATGACCACGCATAAACTCTGCGCGCTCCATGTAGTTCATTAAACCGTTCCCACCGTTCGCCGATGGGTAGATCTGGTGCGAGCTGTTACCGAATGCACTTACGACTTACCTTAGATTGGGAACATTGTTGCCGGCCGCCTTTATCATATGTCAAGCAATTTAATGAAGGTTGACGGAGGAGAGGTCTACCGTGTTGGCGACCGGCGCAGAGACGAACCGCCAGAGAGACCAATAATGATGATAGCCTGTCGAACAAAACTTTGTGTCTAACCGACCCTCAATAGAAACGCAAGCGCAAGTGTGTGTGTGGTGTGTGCAGTGTGCACACTGTGCATCCTCTCCTCGATATGTATAAATTGATTTCCATTTCACTGGACTGGAGGAGGGAGATACTTTGGAGCGGGCTACAACGAGAAGAATCGTTGTCTTCTTTGCGTGCTGCGTCGTCGTCGTCGGATGAAATGGAATTCCATTATTTTTTTGATTCTCTTTTATGGCAGCGGTGGTCTTTTGTGTTGTTGTTTACTTTTCACTTGTATAGGGTCTTCGTCTTTGGCGAGGGTGCCCACTTTGAATGACCTTGAGCGGAATTTTAAATGTCGTCTGTTCTACTCAAACGACCGGTCTTGGCATTGTAATTCGCAGGGGCTTTGCGCAATCACATAGTTGCTTCCACCAGTGCCAACTTGGGAAAGCGTTTGGGAACATATCGAGGCTGGTGGGGGAATGTGATTAGTTGCATGTCTGGACAAATTTTCAATCACGAAAAGTTTTTGGGTTGAGTTTGATCCACAGTCGAACCAAGAGTCTCTGCTAAATAGGTTCGGATCGACAACCTTTTAGAAATCGGGGATAGGAGACCTAAACTTTTGGAGTTACTCTTCCAAGGAGGGCTGAGAAGTTCTAAAACAACATAGCCGGAGATCTCTCTTCGCTCAAGGGGGTAAGAAAAAAAGCATCTCCTCGAAGAACTGGTCAGTGATTAATAATCAAGAGACTGAAAGACGGATCGATGACTTTGGGATGATGTCATGCTCAATGCCTGACATAAGCTCTTTGGACCAAGGGTCGCAAGCAGAGAAACCCCAAACTTTCGGTCGTTGTAGAAGTCGACGTAATCCTTTAGTTCTATAAGAAAAATACTTGAGAGGATTTTTACAGTGATTGGTTTTACGATTATCCTACCAGAGATGCACGTACATCTTAGAAATAGCAGTCTTTTCCCTAAAGTCGGTCGTCAGAAAGGTCTGAAGGAGAACTACTCTTACGTTTTTGACATTGTTGCACTTTTCAACATCTTTTGACCCGGTGGACCATTTTTTTCATATCCTAGTTTTCACTTTACGGGCCGTCATCATTTCTGGAGTTCCACAGGGTTCCATTTTCGGACCCATGTGTTTTTTTTTAATATTATTCAACGAGCAGTTATTCATGGACTGGAGATGATTAGTTGTGCCATCTAGTTAGAAGTCTTCCAGCTCTAAAACTACTTATCCCTCAATCCCTCAAAGACCCTTTGTTTTTAAAATCTACGATTAGAATATGTCCACCTTCACTTTGGAAAATTCGTCTATTGAAGAAGTTTATAGGACTAACTAGATTGGAACAAGACAAAGTGATCTTGCCTGCAAAACCTCGAACAAGGTAAACAAATAGCAAGACGGCATTTAAAGAGAAAAAACCGTCGAAAAACGACAAAGCGTAGAATCGAGCCAAGTTAAAGCGTATAAGATGGAAGAACGTCTTCATTAGCTGTCCTTAATAGTCATAACCTCTCCATACTTGCGCACAGCATTTAAAAAAGCTGACCAACAACAAGCGAAGTTCTGGGAAAAAACAGATCTAACTGACTAGACTCCTGAGGTAACATTCTATGCATGTTTGGTTCTGAATCGACCTTCTTCCAATTGGTTACATAAAGGTCTATTTTCCATAAAGGGCGTTGCAGGATTTGAAATAATTAAAAAAATAAAACCCACTATCGCTATAACGACATTTTTGAAGGTCCTGCTTGTACTTTGTATACCTGGGCTCCACTATCACTTCGCAAAATGACATCAGCGCAGAGATCAAGCGAAGAATCACTCTTGCCAATCGCTGTTTCTTCGGGCTAAGAATGCATCTAAGAAGTAAAGCCCTCTCTCATAGAACCAAGGAGGTACTATATAAGACCTTAATCATCCCGGTCCTGCTGTATGGTGCAGAAGCATGGACCTTGTCAAAAGCGGATGAGAACCTTCTGAAATGCTTTGAGAGAAAGATTCTTCGAGTGATATTTGGTCCAGTTTGTGTCAATGGAGTGTGGAGAAGAAGATTCAACGACGAACTCTACGGGCTATACAGCGACGCTGACCTAGTCAAAAAGCTGAAAATACAACGGCTGAGATGGCTGGGACACGTGGAGCGTATGGACAACAACGCCCCAGCCCGACGAGTCTTCGAATCCACCCCTGAGGGACAGCGCAGCAGAGGAAGACCCCACCTAAGGTGGCGCGCACAAATGGAGAGCGACCTAATCCAACTTGGTGTGTGTAGCTGGAGGCAGCTGGCGAGGGACCGAGCTGGCTGGAGGGGCTTGTTAGTTGAGGCCGTGGTCCACCCCGGACTGTAAGCGCCACCAAAAGTAAAGTAAGCTTGTACAAAGGGACAGCAGCAATCTGACTGATTACATTGTTCGATCCATGAAGGCGCAGTTATCGTCCTTTCAACTTTTTTAGGAGTAAGTACCAATTACAACTTTCCCTGCAATGCAAGGTTACGTAGGTGAGGAAAAGGTAAGAAGTGCAAACTCTGAAAAGCTGCATTCAACCACAAGAGTCGTTTTTGGACTCATAACGTCATAAGTCAGAAGTTTTCCGCAAAAAGCTCTACGACAATTGTCACTATAGGTTTTCAATCATTTGTTAGACATCCTTACTTTGATGTTTCAGTCCTTGGAAAGGTACGGTTTCATAGAAGAGAAGAATGCAATTTGTCCTTAAAAATTTTGTCAAAAATAATAAATGCTTTACAGACAAAAAAACGTTGCATACTTACAGGCATAAATTAATTTCTGAATAGCTGAAAAGCATACCAAAAGCCTTCCGAAGGTGTGAAAATATTCTGAACTTTCCCTAGAATGCGGTCAAATTTTGGCCACTGGATATTCGTAGTAAAAATTGAAAAATTGATATCCAGGCAAGATTTGACACCCTGAAAGAGATCTGAAATGCCACAAAAGAAATTTAGCCAATGAAAAGCAATGCCAAACCTGTGGCCTGTTAAATGCGACGAAAGTTGTAATCTTGCTGACGAACATTGCTGTCTCCAACTGGAGAACTATACGATCGCGAACTCTTATGGTAGGATGATCTTTTTGAGTGTCCCTGTAGCGATCTTTAGGCGTAAGTAATAGCAAAAAAAGACTCTTGGGACTCAAAATCAAGTTAGTCAAGTTATTCTTTTAAAAAATTCCCTAAAATAATCCAGTCTCACGAGCTAGTTTGTCTTTTGACCAATTTCTGAGTTGGCATTTTTCCCAATAAATCTTATAGTCCTGCCAAACCGCTTCACTCCAAAAGCTCGACTAAATTTGAGCTACAAAATCTGTACCCTGGCACCTCCTTATCACGGACCTATATATACAAAGTAACACGATACAAGAGGCGCAACAACAACCGCTATAACAAGGAACCAACTAGCCACTCTGACTCCGACAACGATTACAAGCAATTTCAATAAATTCAACAAGTGACAATGCTTAAATTAAATGCAGTGTATTGGTCGCGCCCCACTATCAGCACTTAAGGAGCATCAGCGCCGGTCCCTCTTCAATTAGCCCGCTCTGGTCGCAGCTAAAAAAAAAACACGTCGAGTGTGTTTCTGGTGGTGCGGTTCTCAATTCCCCATTTGTATCTTTGTCGGATTAAGAATTTAAGAGCGACTCGCAGAAGGACTGCTGCAGTCGAATCAAAACATACCACGCTGCTTTGTCTTAAAGAACACGACACGCAGTGGAGAGCGGTGCACCGTGCACCGCATCGTCTTAAAACATTAATCTGCAGGCACTCTTATCTGCCGCACTTGGCAATGGATCGTGTTGTGTCGGCGGCCGATGCACCGTTTGTATGTATGTATAATACCCCAACCAGCATCCCATTGACAATGGTCACATCCGCGCGAACTGTGGACTCAAGTGGCAGACGGCAAAGGGAGCAGGCGCACATGGATGACGAGAGCGTATAGTGCAACGTCGCGGGAAGTAATATTTTAATGAAACTTAATTGACGCCGATTATTGAGTTTGCATTTTTGTTGTCCACCGCCGCCGCCTCAAACTGCAGAGCTAATCAAAACGCTGCCTCATAACAAGCGCAACATCTTAACGTCAAATGAATTATGCTCTGTGCCTGCAGTTGGAAGTGTTGTTTCTGTTGTTGTTCTTGTTGGTGATGGTGGTGGTGGTGCTGCTGAAGATGTTGAGTCTTGAGTGTACGCGTCGCAACAGCAGGAGATGATGATTGAATGTTATGATGGCTGCATCAACTTGAGCGGGGGTTATGATGACTCCTCTGGCCCTTCCGTTGGTGTGGATTGTACTAATGATGATGGAAGCGCGTAGGCCACATATGGTCGCATTATGTGCAACTTGTGCTCCACTGTCTTGTCTGGCGGGCTTGTACGATTCTCAAAAGGAAGTGCAAAAATAGTTTTGCCTTGCATGAACGTGTGTGGTGCGCTGATGCTGGGTTCTTCAACTCGCAACTCTTAAGGGCGGCGGATTAAATCCTAGAAGCTGATCCGAAAGGTGGGGCGAATTAAATCAATGCATAGTGCTAAGTAAGTGGATACGGGAAATCATGACAAGATCCTTGATAATATGACTTATTATAGTGTGAATGTGGGGGCAAAGAAATGACTCTGATTGAAGATGATGTCACTTTGAGTCCGCCAAGTGTGGGCTTTGTTGATATCGAATCGAGATAGATGAGATTTTACTGTCTAAAGAAAATACTCCAATCTGTAGTTTTGATGGAACAAGAACCTTGAATGTGACAAGCTTGAAAGGCCCTCTGATGAGAGTTATGCCCTTGAACTCCTATTATCAAACATGGCTACCGATCTTCACTAAAATTTGGAGCTTCAACTTGGTTTGCATTGTTAGACTTATTGGCAGATCTTGATAATTTCTGGAGATCTTCGCCGAAGTTATAGCTTACATGATCAAAGATCTTGATCCCCATACTTTGTGTAAGACTTCTTTGCTATGAAAACAGATCTTTACCCAAATGGACACTTAAATCAAATTGTTGTCGACGTCGGTGTACTGATCATGGTCTGCAACGATCAGTTAACACAATTAATAGAAAAGCCCTACAGAAGTTAATGAAGATCAGTTTCATATGTCAACAGATCTTCAACACTGTTTGGACTGTCCTTTTTGCATTATTTTCTGGTAAATGTGATCAACAGGAGGATGATGATTATGCTAACGGAGATAAAAGCCCGATTGTTCTGCACTATGATCGATGCATTGATCAGTAACGCTAATAATTTCATTGCAATAGACTCGAAAACATTAGAAATTCTACTGAAAATCAGTTGATCTCAAGAGTCTACTGATCTTCATTGCTTTTTACTAAGCCTCAGAGTTATTTTGTATTTTTTTTCCATTAAAATGATTATGCAGAAACTTTATTTCTACAGATCTTCATCAAAATGGACACTGAAGTGCAATAATTTCAAACCATGATCGTTCTACTGATCATTTCTTATAAAAGCTGATGAAGATCAGTTTATCGAGGAATCAATCGAGAGATCATTACTTCTATGTTGCTTCGACTGATCTTCAACGAAATGGATCGTTTTATACTATGAGCTTTGGCCAGAATTCCTATCAAAAACTGGGAGAAGATTAGTTGATCGCATGCGTATATGCACTGCTATTAAGGTTTCCAATTCATTTCGAATGTTTTCCCTGCAAAAATAAGCCAAACGATCAGTAAAACGAATAACGATCGTCCTACTGAAAGGACTATAACTATGCTCTTCCATTCGTTGGAGAATCTGGTCCATGATCAGTTCAATATGTACTTACTACAAATTTGTTGTCGAAGATCAATTTATTATCTTAACAGATCCCATGCAATAACTGATCAATACAAATCCGAAGATCTCGTATTTATGTCAATAAAGACAATGACCGCAACATGATCGTAAATATTTTGAAGAGAAATTTGCATGATCGTTAGCTTGAGCATGACGATTTATCTTCATATTTGGGGATCATAACACACTTGGTAACGCAAATGTCAAAATCAACGATCACCAGGTGCCAAGTCCATTTGCCTCATCTTGGATCAGTGCGATCGCTGCCTTTTTAAAGAAAACGATTTATATGACTATGGACTAGTTTTCTGGTATAAGTTGTGCCATATCTCGTAGGAAGAAAAACGAGGTATAAATTTCAATGTCCCTCAAGAGATTTTCAGTGATCTATAAAATTAAGAGGGGAAATAGTATAGAAGATCACCGGTCTTGAAATTCAGACAAGATTGATACCAAAGGATATTAAGCAGTTTAGAACACAATATAATATAATGTATCAAAGTTAAGTTGGATTTTTGACATTGAGATACGAGTTTTGTACAAGGTTTATCGGACAAGTTTGCTTTCAAAATGGATTCTATATTCTATGAAGTATTAAAAATATAGATCACTGTTTAAAAAATGTACTCACATGTACATTTTTGAAGTCAGAACCTGACATTACAAATTTTGTCTTTTTGTATGTGTATTTGAACCATCATCACGTGAAAACAACTCACGCAATCTGTATAGGTTTCTCAGCCATAACATAGGGCTAAGTGGTGAAAAATTTAGACTTTATTTCATAGCAATCGACCATCTTATTTAGAAGATATAAGAGTTCCTAGTCAATATGAAAAAGTTTGAAAAGTTTTCTCCGATTGTGCAACTTTTGACATCAGCGAACAACTTTAAATCGTCGCTTTATCCACATCTTCTTTTTCTTAGGTTTTTGAACGTTTTTTTTATGAAACTATTGGGAATCGATGCTTAGGACTTCATCGATCAGGATATTTATGATGGACTGCAATTTCAATGAAAAAATGTTGGGTAGTCTTTTCAAAAATATGTATTCCAAACTCTGTACTTAAATTGGCATTTAAAAAAAACCCAACCCAATAACAAAAGGCCCTGCAGAGATATTCCTGTTTCTCTGTACTACAAATTGTTTCGAGCTTTTGAGTGAATTTTAACTGCCCACCCGTGTCAACAACTTCTTACAGGCTTGTATTCAGAGACAAAAGACTATAGGCTCATAAATGACCAGCCTATGCAAATAGCCTTACAAAGTTAACGACTTGTTTCCCTTTGAATGATTTATGAGAAAAGCTACACATAAAATTCAATTTTCTCACACCGCCGCGTTACAAGCAAAAAAAATATGAATAATAATAACCAACCAAGCACATTTCATGAATCTTAAACTAGCCGCAAGAATTGTTGTATCTATTCCCATATAGGCCCGTTCTGGCCGTGATACAAACCGTGTGTTTAATGAATAGACCTCATCCGCACCCGACAATGTACGTCTTGTAGCTCGTACCATTTGGTGTACTAAATATTTATTACTTGGCAAATATCGATCATCTTAAGCGCCGCCATACTGAGACGAAGACGCAGACTGATGACTGAAGCATCCCGCACTTTTTAGTGTTTGCAAGTCCATTTCTCATAGCCTTGCGGTAAAACTAAACAATCTTCGATCTGGAGTCACTACGGTCCACAACTGTGAGAGACAAAGGTAGAGCGCAGCCAGAACAAAAAAATAATACCACAAATCTCTGAACTGAAGTCAAATATTTGCAGAGATACGTGCGTGTATCTGTTCTGTGTAACATCTCGTAGTTTTAATGTTAAATCTCATCTCGGTGTTGTTTCTTTTTGTGCGACTGTCTGACGACTGTCGGATGTGTGTCTTGTTTTCGAATTCCTAGAGCTAGCGCTTTTGGGGGGAGAATTTACGACATCCATAATCCATTGGGACCTTTTTGAGGCTTAAAGGTAACATCTTCACCCATTAATGAGATTTGTATGGTAAATTGCTTTGGGAGGCAGGAAATTTACATTTGATAAGGTATTTTTTGTTGCCGGTTGTCGATATTAATGAGGGTCCATGTTATATGGGTTGGCATAGATTTGATTGAGAAAGTTACCCAAGGAAAGCGGTTCTCTTTTTCTATGTAATAGTTACATATAGAGCAACAACACACTTGTGTAGGAGGATGTTGAAGCAATTTTTTGACGGTTATTTGTGCAATCTTGATCTTAGCTAAGCTATAGTTTCACTCAGCAAAGTGGTTTTGTGTGTCGCGAAGTTTTTTTTGTCCAACTCTGGAATCAAATTTAAACATCCGGGGCAGCGGTAGATACGACTGCACCATTCACCGCTTCTGCCCTGTAACTCTAGTTTGAGCGACATGTCAGAGGATGGGGGTTTGTTAGACTGTTTCGGGCACCCTCAGCGTATACTAAGACAAATCCTCAGCCGGTCACCTTTACCTTGACGAACTAGACTCAATCTTTCTTTCGACGATATATCGGAGGATCACAGGCAAGGTGTAGACTGTTTCGGTCACCCTTCGCTTACCCGAAGACAAATGCTCGCTAGGTCTAGAAATCACTCTGGCCGTCTCGCCTCCCTCTCTAATGTGGCATCACAAGGGACATACATCAATATGGTCCAAGTGCATCTTTCTATAGACAGCCACCTTACCTACCCAACCTTACCTTCTAACTCCCAGGTCATGGATGTTTAAGACACCCTAGGTTATTAAAGATATAGAGGTAGAAAATCTGAGAGCTTTCAGGGTTTTTGGAGCTCCCAACTCCATGACAATGGAATCTCTCGGCCATCTAGTATCTATAGTTGGTACGTACTACAATGGACTCCTTCTTTGGTTATAAGCACCCAAGGAAGAGGAAAGGCTAGCTAAAAAATACACACGTCAGCGGAACAAGTCCCGTTTATAAACTTGACATCAGAAGGCTACCTTGTACCAAAGCAGTTAAAGGCATCAAGCTAGTAGACCCCTTGCTGGAAAAGAAGTCCATAAGGTCACCCAAAAACATTGCTTTATGTGTCCTTAAAGCAAGCAATTGAAACAACAGCAGAAAAGAGAGACCGCTACTATGGTTAGTCGGATGGCTGTACCTACAGGGGAGGGGCCAGTAATTAATACGCCGTCAGCAAACGTAGACGTGGCGTGCATATCACTAATAATCGTTGTAAATTTCTTTCTAAACATACAAGCCACTTCAGGACTTATTACAGGGAAGTCATAGCAAAAGCTTACAAATATGTGTCAGCGAAAACATGTGGCGTACTTAAAGCATGAATAAAAGCAGAGATAACTTTTGTAGACCTCATACTCATGATGAAGACATGACCCTAAAATAAACTGGCGATATCTGCTGTCAAACAAGTCCATGCGCTCTCAATTAGCTGAAAATCACTTCTACAAGAGTGTCTCTCAATTGATTTCGACTTTATCAGCCAAATTGCAAGCCGTTTGCAGACCGTAGACCGTTTGCATTAGCTATGAGTGGGTGAGACTAAAAAAAGCTTACGGAAATATGGTTTAGATGATCGTTATGCTTGATATCTGTTGAAAAATGAGGACATCTAGCTGTACAGTGATCCAGATTGAAGCTTACCATTTTTGCATCCATCATGACCGCATTTATAGGGACATACCTGGCCACCAAAGAATGATCGCTGCTTCATTAAAGTTTGTAAACAAGCAATTTGGGTCGAAAATTACCTAAAAAAATATGACAACCTGTCACCTCTTAAAGATAAAACCTTTTTAAGCTATGCGAAACTACTTGCATCTTAGAAACTACACAAAAAGGACGGCACAGTAGAGGAAGACCGCGACTCCGGTGGCGCACGCCAAGTAAAAGGGGACCTTAACCAACTAAGCGTGCGAAACTGGAAACGCTTATTGGTTGAGGCCCATGTTCACTACTTGCCTATCATGCTTGCATGCTTAAGTTAGGTAGGTAGGTAAGTTGGTGCCCTTGTGGCGATTGCTACGGCTTCACGCAGACCATCAGTTGGGTCCATTGTGTCCAATTACGGGTACCATCCATTGAAAACCTGTTGAAGAAATTAATTGCGCCGCTTATTAAATTAGAGCCCCATAGATTTAGTAAGAATCACTTGGGGTCTTAAAGCTCTGTTAAGTGCAGGTTCTTTAGTTTGTCCTGAGAGTATCTGATGATAAAGAGTCTGTTTATCTACAAGAACCACCCAGATTTGAGTATGAATCTCAGTAGTTCTTTAAGATCCACATTCTCCAGATCCTCCAGCTCATCAAAGAAGTAGCTATTAAGAAACGTTTTCCTTTTATTTTTAAGGGCCGGGCATTCGCACAGCAGGTGACCCAGTCCGATCAAATATTTCGATCTCTTTTTGCTCACCTCTGACCATAGTTCTTTTGTATGCCTGCAGGTATTTATATTGGTCCAACGAAGATGTGTTTCGCTCCAAGACCCAATGTCAATCTTCCTTACAAGAGTACTCAGCGGAGTCCTTACTGATTTTAAGGCCAACGATGCATGTAGTTTCGACCCACCTCTAGCAAGCTCATCATGCTTTAGTTGTTGTTGAGAGTAAGAGAGAGAGAGAGAGAGAGAGAGAGAGAGAGAGAGAGAGAGAGAGAGAGAGAGAGAGAGAGAGAGAGAGAGCGAAAGAGAGAGAGAGAGAGAGAGCGAAAGAGAGAGAGAGAGAGAGAGCGAAAGAGAGAGATAGACAGATAGAGAGAGAGAGATAGACAGATAGAGAGAGAGAGAGAGACCGCAGTTTTAGGTTGGTGGGCTTTGAAATAGCTTTCATTTCGATCATTAATCACACGCAGATAGTTGAGCCTCACCCCATTATACCCCCTTACAATATTAGCCAGCATTCACTATTTTCCAACCTTCGTTTAGTTAAAATTACTTGAAGCCTGAAATGCCTTAGGAAATTGAAATTTAGGATACAGAATGTGATGACGGACAGGCACTATTTTTGATTTGACCTATTTTTCTAGTACATTAAATATTTTGCTGCGCTCAAAACAAATAAGACACCCTGTATCATAACAATTGTGATATTTAATGTACTTTGAGAAGCTCCTTCTCTAGACGACTTCCAAGTTCTGAGACGTATCAAGGGATTTGTTCCTTAAAGTGCTTGTTAACTGAAAAAGGCTTAAGATGAAGATCGTTGGTTCAAGTACGACATCTTTATGTGAGGATTGCTCCTGATATTAAAAGAATAAGGCAGAAGATTCAGCCGCCATTAAAAATGATGATGTTGATAAAGTCTGTAGAGAGGGAGAGGGAGAGTCTGTAGACATAATGGCCCCAATGCTGTTCTTCCGCGTGAATTTTAAGCGACTCGATTTATCAATCCACCAATCGGCCAGGTCCACCCAGGACTGTAGCGCCACCTTAAGTAAAAGATTTATCAATCAACTTTGGCCGCGACTATATCAATCAACTATTTTACACAAAACATTTATCGCCTGGGATTCTCAGAAGAACTCGCCCGCAAATGACACCTTCTTCGGGGAACTCCAAGCGAATAAAATGCGAATCGACACTTTCTTGAATGAAAGTGGATCATTTATGTCATTTGGTACCTACTTTACTCCGGAGCTGATATACCCTATAACTTCACAAAACATTCAGCGGGTTTTATGGCTAAAAATTTAGGAGCTGGGGAGAAAGACGAATAGACACGAACTGCGATTTGGCCTCAAACAAACTAAAATGAAAAGTGATGTTTAAAAGAAAGTTTAGTGCGATTCAGTCCTGCATAACCAAAAGATTCTTACCTAAATGACAGTCTTGTCCCGTTGCCGATACCGCCCTGCATGCCTGTAAGAATATTAGCTCTGTCTGACCCAGATTAACCTCAAAATGGAAATCCTTGGGAATTTCCTAAACCACATGCCCTACTGGACATAAAATATTCTCAATTTAAATAAATGCAATTCCCATACAGTGCAGCCCTTCAAATTAATCCACTGAATAATTACAACTCCCCGCTCACCGGGTGTACAAAATTACAAAATTAGTCCGAACATTGCTGAAACCGAACCCATTTAGCATTTAAATGTTTCCCATTTAATTAACACATCCAACACGGATAATGGCTTCAATTTGCGAATCAACACGAAGATTAGTAAAATTCGCACGGCGAACACCAGCAAACAAAAAAAAAAAACTATCTGAACAAATAGCCAACATTCCAATTGAAGCGGAAAGCGAAGTGTTCCTGTTGGTTTATTCAACGTCCTTCATTCCACGACTACCTATATTGACGGCGTGTCTTTCTTATAGTATTAGATAGATATACAACTAACTATATATGTACATAACGCCGGCCGGCCGGTCGGTGATTTGAATGATTTGGAGTGTGCAGTACATTTTAAAATGTATTTGCGCGCCAAAAATTCATTTTCAAGTGTTGCTGTTGCTGCCTTTGATTGTTCGTTTTCGTTTGTTTAGGTTTTGTTTCTTGTGTTCTTTTTTGTTGTTGCTTACATTGTTATCGATGTCGTTTTGATGGTAATTTCTGTGAGCTGAGGTATACCTACATTTTTTTCCTCTTTTGGTTTTAAATTTTATGCAAATCATGGGACAATTTATCGGGCGCTATGGAGGAGCAGAAAATTTGTTAAAAAAAAAAATACTTTTGTAAGGTTTGTCAATCAAAATTGGCATTTGAAGAGAGAAGGAGTTTTCTTTTTTGTTCTTATACTGACTGGGGAGGGGGAACCTGGGGGTGAATACAAAAGATAAATGTTGATTTATGATCCACAAGTGGATGGTGGTGGTATCGGTGGTGACTAAGAAGTAATTTGGTTTTGAGATTGATGTTAACAAGGGGTAATTAGAAGGTAGCCTTGAATAAGATGGCTATTTTTGTGGATTTTTGAGAGGAGCAAAGTGTTACTTACCCTGACTTTGGAGTATCTATCTGGCACCTGAAATTGAAAAGAAAAAAATGTGCTTTTAAAAGATGTTTGCCAGTGAAGAACGGATAATAGCATAGCAAAATAGAATTTGCAATGACTGATCGACAAAAGTTTAACGTATCCCACTCTCTAGGTAGGGATCTGCTTAAAATATTGGTTATACAAAAAAATACCAGCTCATTCCTCAGTTTTTTGTTTAGTTTTTTTTTAAATGATTCACTTTCATCCACAAAGTGGCGATTCGCATTTAGTTCGCTTGTAGTTCCCCGAAGAAGATTCCATTCGCCGGCTAATTCATCTGAGAATCGCAGGCCAAAGTGGCGATTCGCATTTACTTCGCTTGGAGTTCCCCGAAGAAGGTTTCATTCACCGGCGAGTTCTTCTGAGAATCCTAGGCCAACAAAAAGGCGATTCGCATTTAGTTCGCTTGGAGTTCCCCGAAGAAGGTTTGATTCGCCGGCGAGTTCTTCTGAGAATCTCAGGCGATCAATGTTTTGTGTAAAATATTTGAGGTCCCGGCCAAAGCCGTTTGACGAATTTACTCGCTTAAACTTTACGCGGAAGAACTTAATACGAATATATAGAAGAAGATTATGCGAAGTCTTATTATGTTCGAATTTGCGGGGGTTTACATTTTTCATTTATCTTTCCTGATTAATAATAAATGCTCCGCGGTCACACAAATAAGTAGAAATAGTAACGCGTAAAACTGATTTCAAGCACAATTTCTTCGCCTGTCTAAAAGGGAAGACGTTTTGTACGTTCCACCGACATTGGACATCAAAATCCTATCCACCCAACATCCTTGCCATTGATACCAAATTGTTACATTACTGCTTGTCCAATTTCAACAGTATACCTACTCTCTACACAGAGAAACATATTGCATTCAGGCAAATCAATAAAAAAAATGATAGATAAGTAGCCGATAACTACATTCCCGGTGGTCAGCAGATACAATAATAACCGCCAACAAAAAAGAAGAAAAACCTACAAATCCGCCCACAAACTCACCAATTTGCCAAAAAAAAAAAACACAACAGAACATTCTAAAGAAAGGAAGCAAAAAAACTCATCTCAAAGGCAGAGAGATACCCCACACCAATAATCCGTATCTCATGACAGCTCTTACACGGATTACCAACGTCCGACTTCCCATTCACCGGACACAATGAACCAGAGACATGACCTACAAACAAAATTTGCGCAGACCGTATCTCCGCTACAAAAGATCCCATAATTGACGTCCTTATTGAAGGATCATCGTCAGGTTATTGATACATTCAAGTAGAGAATAGATGCAAAAAAAAAGCGTTACAATTGCAAAGGATCCCTGAGAAAATGATGACTTGATTCACCTGATCCGTACGAAGGACCTGGGCGATGACAGCGAGATTAGGTAGAAAATTGAGCAAAAATTTAATGAAACCAGATAAGGATTCGTCCGATCGGCATGTCAAAATTTAATCCGGTTATTATGGTTATTTAGCTTCCGACCTAAATTCATTCACGAAATTGAAATGGAATTCCTTTCAACGGGATACGTATAGTAATAAGAAACTAATAAAATCATTGCTCAAGAAGGAGATAAGGATTTATCAATTTCGATAGTATCTCATGGGAGTATTTATAGGGAATCTTCAGGGTACTTTAACAGTGGGGGACCAAGCGCAGTGGTATTGCAACACAATGGAGAATAGTGTGAGAATTAAATGTGGCGGTCATAGTTTTTGGAGGGAAAAGGACCCAGTATGGCATTTTTTCGTGAGATGTCATCGCCGAGGACAATCACTGAATTATTAACGTATATTTTGTTCATTCAATGAGATCGGACCGAACGATAGATGCGTGCTCTGTTTTGAATGATAAGTGGTTCTGGTGGATTTGTCTATCTATGAGTTCATAGACTCATTAGCATCTAAAATGTGTGATTTAATGCATCCATGGGGACTGATGTTATTGGAACAATTATGGAGCAGAATGGCTGAAGTGATGCCCTATTTGTGCAGACCTTTGAGCTATGAGCGTGGCCATCAGAAAGGAGTCCTAAAGATCAAGGAATGCATTTTTGTTTGGTTGTGATGACCCATGGTGAAGTGGATAGAGTGTTTGATTGTGACCCAATCTACATGGGTAAAAGAGAAGCGAACAGAGTCAGAGTTTTTCCAACCAATCCCTTCTCTTCTCTACATACATATATCTCTTCTCTTCTTCTTCTCTAACTCTTACTTCTGTTCTCTTCTCTACATATAATAAAACTGTAGAATAAAAAATGCGTGACCGCGCATCACGCAGAAACTACTAGACGGATTTTGATGAAACTTGGCATAGTGATTGCTTATGTTCTGGGTCGAGCTTTAGGATACTTTTTTAGCAGGAATATAACTTGGTTTTTACAAAATAGTCAAAAAAAACGGATATATGTAAGGAAAATTTTGTTAATACGGACCTAGCTCAGGAATGGCTTATTGGATTGAAAAATAAAAAAAACAGGTGAATTTAGTAATCTTTCTCCTGAATCTTTTAAGATATAAAACATCCCACTGCGTTGTCCTGAAGCTGAGCAATGTTCAAACCAATTATTCAAAACATCGCCCACAATTTTCCTTCAGTGGATACCACTGCCAGTAGTCACGCAGCAGTGAGTATCGTTGCAGTAGTGTGTGTCTAATTATTAAATGTGCTGCATTGGGCAGTCTTCTCTTTTCAGCGCACACATTCAGGTTTAACACATTTTCAGGTGTTGTTCATTGCGATGAGTTTGGAAATGGGCTGGTGGGACTCGTGTGTCATGTTGTTTCATTCGTGTTGCTTCCTTTTCGTCGACATTTGAGGTGGGTTGTTCGTAGTAGTTCGATTAAAGTTCTTAAAAGTGGCAGGCAGATGAAGCAAGGCGAGTACGGTTCAGCCAGTTAATAAGTAAATAGTTGGCGCAACAGGTCCGCAAGGAACCCAAGACCTAGCTTCTCACAACCATTCGTGGAAGGGATCTACAATCTTATGCCGGATCCAAGTGCCTACTTGAGAGAGGGTCTTTCATGACAGTTAAACTCTTGGATGTTTGTTAAACGTTCGCGAGAGGTGCCACACAACCTTAAGATGTATTTTGTTTTTTTTTTTCGGGGATCAAATCTGGGACCCCTCGCTTAGTGGCCCAACATACTAACCGCTTAGCCACTGCGCCTACACAATACACAATACACAACTTGGTATAGCGAAATTGAGAAGAAGTGATCCAAATAACAATTGTGGTGATAGTAGACAACCTTGTGGTACTTCATTTTAATGTTAATTTTCAGTTTCTCTAGACCATCAGGCAACTTTTTTCAGTATCCTTTCGACTCTCTTCTGCAGCGTTAACTTTACGATTGGTTTTTTTCAGAGTAGGTTAACAAAGGTCTGTTGTGAACGAACTTGTAACGTCCGATTCGGGTCTTTACTACTCATAATTGGGCAATTGATAAACTCATTCAATTGTTGAAAGCCCTCGAAATACCAGTTTGTAATTTTGGCATACAATCGTGATAACATAACTCTTACACTAAACCAAGCATTGACAGAAGCAACGAACCCGACGTCGTCAGTTTATCAATGCAGTACCTGAACTCCTACAATCCTACAACAAAACACCACATAACTAGTTCCGACTCTACGTACTGCTGATCTAGATTAATGTGGCTCCTGTTTGGGTACTTGTCCGCTTAAAAAAAAGGGAAAGGAAATAAATTACAAATCCTCCCATCGTGCCGGCACAATCCTTATTTCAAACCGCATCAGACTTTCCTCAATCGAAAGACCGATGAGACACTTAAAGTGAAATGAAAAAAAATCCCTGGGAACTACACCGCTCACCGTTGCGTTGCCTTTATAATTTGCCCCAATTCCTAGAATTCAACAGATGATCTTCTCGTTTTCGCTGATGGCCGCCTGAGATCTTTTTCGTAAGCCAGCTCCTTTTATCAATGGCCAAGGACGGACAACAAGTCCCGGCCCATTCAATAGAGACGAGACGACTTCCAAATTAAATTCAACGGAATCAACAGGCGCACTGAGTACACGACCGAATAGAATTATTTCAAAAGGACATCCTGGTCCAAATATGATCACAAAAAAAAAAGAAGAAACCATCATTTTGATTCAATGAACTTCGCGGAATAAGTATTCTTTTCGATGTCCGTCCTTCCGGTGTACTTGTGCATTGGATGTGGATTCCCTTGGAGGATTCTCGTCTCAAGTGGTCTGGGAATGGTGAGCGAATTTCGCATTACATCCGTAAGTGCCAATAGTCCAAAGGCTCTCAGGCACTTTTCCCATTGATCGATTCGGTCGTGTGGGACTTGAATCCGTCTCTTGGAGTTTTCGTAAATATTTTGCAATATCCCACGCACATTGTGTCGAGTCACGTAAGAAATGCAGCCACTTAGCCGCACCACAGCCAATTGAGGATATTTTCGGAAATGCAGTTGTTGTTCTTGATGTCTTCCCATGCAACAGTTGCTGTCGTTCTGCGAAACCACTTGACCGCATCCTCACTATACGCATATATGTGTGTGAGTTACGGTATCCCAGGATAAACAAGAAGAAATTAAAAACGGAGAAAGGCCATAAACTACCGTTGTCCAAGTGTGATATTTGATATTTCCATAATTTGCCTGAGGAGACAAGGACATTTCACTATAGGTCCATATCAATGTCGGCGAGAAAGTTGATCCTTCAAAGAGACTATCCCGGTCGATGGTATGGTCAATTAATATCTTTGTCTGGCAGGATCTTCTCACATAGATAACGGACAAGTTGTTTGCTCATCTAGCCACTTGGAAGGAAGGAGGAAGGTGGATTCGTCTTGGAATCTTTTGTTTTTCTTTTGGTTCCCATGTACATTTTTTTGCGGGACCAAGACCAAGTGTCCTGTTAACCAAACACTTAACGAATCCACCTTCGATCGTCTACGGTTATGGGAAAATTTCTCAGCAATCAGCTGTTGGTGATCTTTCCCTTGGATTTTTCTTTTTTGCTCACTTTGCTCGACCTTTGGGATTGTTCACTTTTTCGTTACGTTTCATTTTTTTTTGTCCATCGTCGTAGCTAGTGTCAGGTTTATGAGCGGCAGTGCACATCCTATTGTTTGCAGCACTTTACGACATTGCACAATCATTTTTCAAGTTTTCACCTGTCACTAGAGCTATGGATCGATCGATGATCCTTTGTGTCGATCGGTTGTGCTAGGAGACGAATGAAACGAAGGTGGGTGTGGGGCTGGTTTAATTGTTATTTTTACTGGTTTCTGTATGGCGCGCAATTAAGAGATCCTCCTACAAAGTGCTTAAATGGAAGAGGACCACCACCATCAAAAATGGACCACAATCGAAGATTGGGCGCGTAAATGCATCAAAATACTTCAGGATCGTGATTGATGGTGAAGTGCATGGCAAGCAGAACAAGTGACAAAAGGCGGTTGGTTTTTTTTCTCCCCCTCTGTATATTTATTGACTCGATCAGTTTTGAATAAACTGGTTTGGAGAGGGTTTCAAGTGGTTTGGACAGTAAAAGACAGCCAAAGTTACATCAAAAGATATTCAACGCAGCATTTTCATATTGTTTGATTTTCTTTGAGTTGAAGGTGTGCCTGATGGTAGTCCCATTGGGAGGAGCTCTTCTATATACATATATCTAGTGGTGTTTCAATGCAGCCCCTTGAGTCTATGAATCAAATCCTTTTGGTACAGACAATGGGCGTCCATACAACAAACAGTGAGTCGGAGAATAAATATACAAAATCTCTGTTCACAAAAACTCAAGTCATGGAAATGGTGTAGCGGCATCGGTCTGTGAATGAGTTGCTTGAAAAATGGAATATTTGGGTTCGATTAGGTGGCTATTATCCAAGAAATTCAGAGTGGTCCATTGAGTTACAATGCAGAGCTACTTTTGAAACCATTTGGATTTTTGATTTTCAATCCCACAACTCATGTGACCAATCCAAGAATATAATAGATTCTATGTAAGCCGACAAAATCTCTATGACGAGCTGTACATCTTACACAGCCTATATAAGCATAAGACGCATAGATGGCGAAGATTTCCTCCCAAAAATTAAACCCCTGTTCAATGGGTATTTAAAAAATGTATTAAAATGGAAAAATAAGGAAAAAAAATAGGAAAAAGAGATTGATGCGTGCCCAGTGCCCAAAACGCCTTTGTTTTTTCTTTTACACTGCTGCAGTGGTGCAGCGTTGCCTTCCACACGGACATCCCGACATTTATCTGACCCAGTCGAACGAAAAGTGTCCGCCGGATCTTCTTCCTCAGACGCAAAATCCATCACGAACCACCACCGCTTCATATAGTCAGCGTCAGTCGAAGTGCAGTTGGGTCCCTCATGATCTCCAACCACACACCTTGACGATCTCGTAGGGCCTAGATATATAGGATAAAGCTTCTGCCTTGTAGCAAACTGCTTCTCAATGTCGTCTTCAATAACCATTTTAACACCAAAAATCAACTCGAAAGGAGTTTTTCCAGTTCCAGAGTGGCCATTTTAAAGGATCTTTCATTAAGCGCTTCCTATCTTTAAATTTAAATAAAAAAAAGTGTGTGTGAGATGTCGATGTTTGTTATTCATTTGGAGGGCCGATCGATGCCATTATGTATGGAATATATCATCGTCCAAATGTCCTGCTCCGAAATGTCCAATTTTCCATGACTCTGGCGCATAAATCAGGCTGAGTTTGACAGATGTCATGGGTTTGAGGGCCGCTGGTTCGTGGTTCGTGGCTTATTCGCATAGACCTGCGAATTCAGAAAACCCCATAAGAAAAAGGCCAACGGGGTCAAATCGCATGATCTCGGTGGCCATTTCACATCAACTCCACGTGAGATGACCATGCCCTCAAATCGATTGAGCAAAATTTTCAATGTGGGTGAGCTGTATTGCAATTAGGGACGTCCTGTTGAAACCACATGTCGTTGGTGTCCATACCATCCAATTCAGACTAAAAGAAGATGGAAATTATCGCCCTTTAGATGGTAATGGCCTGGCCAACGTCGTTCTCCAAGAAATATGGACCGATGACGCCGCCAGCCCAAAATCCGAACCAAACAGTGACTCGTTCGGGTTGCATTGGACGCTCTTTGATTTCGTGTGCATTTACAATTTTACGGCGAATCCAAACGGCTAATTGAGAAGGTCTTTCATGGCAGTTTTACTCTCGGATGTTTGTCAGACGTTCGCAAGAGGTGGCGCAGTGGAAAAAAACCTTAAGATGTAATTTGGCTCTTTCGGGATTCGAACCGGGGGACCCCTCGTCCAATACACTAACGACTAAGCCACTGCGCTTTGTATTTTTTTAAAATAAAAATCGGTCGAATTGTTCTAAAGAAAGTTGTCACATGGAAAAGGTTGCAAGGAGAGCAAAATTTATTTGTCTCACAATTGAAGTGGTTTAAGGGCCGTTTGGTTTCCGGCTTAAGCTCAATCAAACAGGGTCTTATGTAGTGTTTTTCCTCAAATTTAGGTCGACCTTGTAGAGTTGAGTTGTAACCTAGGAATACATATGTTTGACTTAATTGCTTTCCACTTAGATAAGACCCCAAAATAGTGCCGCTAGAAAAGAGAGTGAAGTCCCACGGATATAGTATAGGTTAAAGGTATTAAATATCTAAAAGGTTCTAAATTGCTGGGAAAGCCGATCGAACTTTCTCTACCTATAAATCACTTGAAACAAAGTATCGTCCTTCCTCTATGCACTGTATAAGAGAAGGATTGAACTTAAAGGAGTTAAATACATCAAGTTCATATTGGGGGCAACCAAAAAGGTCCTTCATATCCGGCTTAGACAACAAGTGTTTGCGGATAGCCCTACTTTGGTTTAAGGAACTGAATACACCTCAAAGGGCTTAATTCTGTTTTATTAGGCGTCAAAGGCTGTTCCGGTCAACTCATACACCTGGCTGGTCACTTTTTCATAAGCCATCAGATGAAACCCCTTGACAGTAATTTTTTCCCAGAAGGACCCACCAAATCTGACACACATAAAAAAGAATCAATTCCCCCGATAATGCAATGCAAGTGAAATACAAATATTTCTCTCTCATACTTTCCGAGAAGTCTCCTCTCGAATCTCGATTGAACAGTACCGCTCTCGCATGGGGAAAACATTTATATACTCACACATTTCTAATCACGTCCAGCTATAAATTCTGGCATTACAACACAGGTCTCGACTGAGAAAGAGGATTACTCCGGCTCAACCAGCAAGACAAGAAAAGTATCTTCCACCAGGTAAATGCACACACCCGACAAAGTGAACGATTTGACGGATGAAATGTTCACCGCAACCGAACCAAAAACCACCAACAGACAGATACTGCCCCCTAGCCTCAAAGGTGTTAAATTAGCCAATGCTTAGCAACAATGTTGCAAATCATTTGTTTGGCCCCCCACAAAACCACCATTCAATTACATTTTTCGATCGCGTGTCAGCAATTGCAACAATGTAAAACGTCACTGATTTTGAATAGGCGACGACCGTAGCATGTTTGCGAGATGCCTGTGGTCAGTCAAAGGTCCACCACTTAGATTTAAGGTTTGACCCAGTGTCCTTTTGATGCGGTATTAGCACACATTTAATCAATTGTTTAAACAATTGTTTGATTCAGATAAATACACACTCGTGTATGAGATGGAGGGCTAAAGTATCTAAAACCGCAAATGATGACCACGTTTTTACCAGTATCTGTGCCAAAAACCGAATGTGCGAAGGTGCAACAAAACGAGAACGAACATCTCGCATATTCCGTTCCCACAGGATAAAAAACTCAAATTAGCATGCGGTCGACGGTGCCAGAACGGATGAGTTTTTAAAGCTTTTTGCGTGCAAGCAAACGACCGACCAGCAACAGCAGTGGAACTATACACTCGGCTGTGCGCTTTTTTTTTGTAATTTTTGGAATTTCATTCAATAAAAGTTGTAGTGGTCGTCGGTGTTGTCCTGCACAGCACACCTCCTCGCTGTCAGTTCTTTATCGGAACGCTGTTTGCATGATAATCGGCGGGATGATGCGATGATAAAAATTCGACGGTGGCGCGGTGGTGCTGTGTTGGTCAGTGTGTCTGTTCGTCTGAGTGTCTGGTGGGTCCCGAAACGGCTTGGAATTTCGTCTTTATGATGGTATCTCTTGGAGATTTACTTTTCGTTTCTTTTTATTTGTTCGGGAAGTTGATTAATGGAAGCTGTGGATAGCAAGTGGATTGGGTGGAGTTGAGTGTTGTAAGTGAATGCAGCAGATATAGCTATCCATATCTGGGAAGTGAATGTGTTGAACTTTTGTTTGATTTGAAAGGGGTTTTCATAAATTGCTTGCATCGAGGAAGTTAGAATGCAGTCGGATGGTGGGAACTTTGATTGCGGTATTGCTTACAATTTAAGACAACAAGCATCTTTTAAGGTTTGCAAGCCTTTAGCGTTAATTTAGAGCAACAAATGAAAAAAAGTAAATAAGTAAAAGCTTAGGACAAAATTTAAAACAATTGAAAAGGTTGTTAAAAATACAAAATTAAATGTTTATGACAGTTGAGTGACCAGATAATTTATTTACATGGGCGGTCCACGTAAGGGTCTGGTTGAAAATCGCGCATAAAGTTTTTGGCAGGATCAATATACTTTATTTGGCGCAATGCTAGTTGAATAGGTGGAAAATGGGAAATGTCTATTTTTCTTTTGTAGATCACAAGTGCGACTTGAGAGGGTTAAGGAGTAGTTCCGTTTTCCCTACACATGGAAAGAATCAGTTATAACTCCTGTTGAAAAAATCAAAGGAACCACGAAATGTGAAAATTTTCGTCCAATCAACGCTCTTCCCGTGTACGAAAAAGTATTTGAAAAAATTGTTAAGACGCAACTGGAAGATTACTTTGAAACCAACAACCTTTTCTTGGAAAGCCTTTTCTTAGAAAGAAGCACTCCTGTGAAACAGCCTTAAACAACGTACTGATTAGCTGGAAAGAGGAAATTGCAGAAAAAAAGTTCGTGATTGCTATCTTCCTCGACTTCAAAAGAGCCTTCGAGACCGTTGACCGGAAAATTCTACTGTCCAAAATGCACGGATATGGTATCCAAGGAGACGAGATAAATTGGTTCAAGACGTTCCTAAATGGTAGATAACAAACCACAAACGTAAATGGAACTATGTTCAGTATTGTAAAAACGTATGGAGTACCACAGGGATCTGTTCGCATTGCTTTTCATAATATATATAAACGATATTAAAAATAAACTCAGACCTTCCCAGATAGCCCTCTTTGCTGATGATGCACTCCTCTTTATTTCCGGAACCAACCCCGACGAGTGTACGCGATGGATGCAGGAAGACTTAGCTAGAGTAAGCATATGGCTAAGATCAAATAAATTGAAATTAAATGTCAATAAAACCAAAAGCAGCCTTATAATTTTAGAAACGGAAGTGACTTTAGACTACCTTTCTACCTAGATAATGTTTCCCAAAATATCATTGTGTACAAAGGCTGCCGCTTATTTAACTCACTACCGAGTGCCATAAAAAGGGAAACAGATTTTTTGAATTTGTTAAATGCAATTTTCCACATAGGTACATGAATTTTTACAACAATATAATAATAAGCCTTAGTTTAAGTTTATTTGTAATATTGTAATATTGAATTTTAATAGCAGGGCTCTACTAAATAAATAAATCTAACTAACTAACTACCTAAGTTCATATTTAGTTGACCAGTTGAGTATACACTGAAGATCTGCATTTATTAGCGTTGTAGCCTCGATGACCAGTTGTGGTGAAAAACTAAGGTAAATCTGCGCATCATCAGCAAACATGCGCATATTGCGCATTGAGCAATGCTTGACTATCTTAGGCAGTTTATTTACATAAAGGGAGAAAAGCAGTGGTCCCAGAATTTAACCTTGAGGCACCCCACCTTACTGGCAGAAACCTTGAGAAACGCTCACCCACTGACAGTCGTTGCTGCCTCCCGTGTAGATGTAATAAATGAGTTTAATTAAAGAGAGTGAAAACTTGAGCTCCTTTCTAAGTTTGGAGCACAGGATTGAGTGGTTGACTGTATCAAAGGCCTTCGAGTAGGGAGAGAATAGTAGCATGGTTTTTATCGACAGCTTTTCTGATATCATCGATTACCAATAATAAAGCGGTCTTATACAACTCCTTTTTGTGCGGAGACCCGACTGATTTTCACTTAGTAGATTTTTACTTAAGAGATATTTCTGCATCTGTGCAATTACAGTTTTCTCGAAGACCTTAGAAAAGAAAGGGAGTATTGAAATGAGTCGGTATTCCACTGAATTTCCGTTCGTTTTCTTTTGGATAGGAACAACATTAGCCTCCTTCCATTTCGAAGGGAAAAATGACGAAGCAAAAGTTTAACAAATTTAGGATGTGTTTCGTCAAGTCCCATGGCTTTAGATGCGATTGCTAGCTTCAGCAACATCTTCTTGGCGAACCCTACAGAAATTGAATATAAGAATGTTGTTATCCTCAGGCGACATGTCAAGAGCGAATGAGCTTGTTGAATTTGGACTGATCTTAGGAAAATCGAGTTCAGTTGGTCTCAATCGACATTATGTGGAGTTTTTGACTTCTTTTTCCTTAGATCAATTTCTGGAATTTGTTGCTATATTTATGTAGAATGCACGTTTTGCATTTCTGATTTTGATTGTCGTCTTATTTTGGAGCGATCGACATAGAACATAAAACTCCTCAATCTTTTATTTCTTCCGGCTTTTAAAAGCATCGTCACGTTTTCTCATGAGCTGGACAATATTTGGAGTTACCCACTGAATCGAAGCTGATTATACGATTTTTGTTTTTAAAGGCAGGTGTTCGTTAAATAATGAGACTATTTCCTGTTGGAGAAAGTTTACTCGATCACCAAGCATCCGATAAATGTTATCCCAATTTTTGCTACCAACTTCATGTAATTTATGTTCCGAAAATCTCTAAATATGACTTTGGTCTCAGCATATTTGCTTTCAACGTGATAGGTTAGAAAGAACAAGTCATGATTTGAGAACCCCGGTATTGAGAGTTGACCGTACAATAATACTTTACTTTTATTTGCAAGAAAAACTGTATCGAAAGTGAGTAGGCGTGGACGGTTAACATTCGGCATCGCGCGAGGTGAAGAACTATATGGTTCTGGTGGATCCCTTCTTCTAATCTTGGTTTGTATTGTATATTTATCGTCCCTTAGGAATCGTAAGACAAACTTCAAATGCGCACTGAAACACATCAGCTTCAAAACCAATTTTCTTACTATTTTCCTCGACCAACAATCGAACGTAAACAACGCGACACATGATTACCACTGGTCCATGCGCAAATATTTTTTTTTTCAATTAGAGACAGCTGACGTCTAAGACGAAGTCACCTAAAATTCCATACGGCATCAAAAAATTGACGATCAAACAAATAAAAATCTGCCCTCTTTTAAAAAAGTTTTTTTTTTTTATATCTTTGAAATGGGTTAGCAGATTGCGAAGAATCAAACTCTATATCTTGCTCCCTGTTTAGCCCTACGTTTTCCTATAAATCCAAATGGATTGGATGAGTAGTTTCAGCTTGATACGTGAACAAATGCACATACAAACAGACAAATTTTACGATTTTATTTTATTTAAAAGGTGTAACATATTGCTCCACTTGAATTCGTAAGAAAAACAACACCCCCCACACCATTTCCACTCATAAATCACTGGGAAAATCAATCATACAACAAACTTGCAACCATTTGATCTTCCACAACTGTGTTCCCTGCAACTATGTCTCCAGAAGAGAACACCCCCTGTGAAGTGTCCTTCCGGATTTTCTCGTTTCCTTTTTGACAGATTTTCCAGATCATATGTTCCTCGATATTTGCATAGTTAAAACTACCGGATTTGTCACCCTTATACCACACTGATGCCTCTGTTCCCATCATGTATATGCGATTCCCGCTTATCACAAACAAGGAAGCTGCGCTGAGACAAAAAGCAAAAAAAAAAGGTCATGAGAACGGTCAAACAAAAATCAACAAGGAAGTGCGACCCCAAATGTGTTTCCTTCCTCATCGAGGTTATTTCGGGGCTTAGGTTCGTCTTCGATAAAAAGTCTTAACACCTTTCCTTCCCGATGAAAAGGCAACCACGAGGAACAAAATCAATGACCGAAGATGATGAGAGAGAGTCGCTTGCAAGATGACATGCAACTCTGTCAACTGTAACTATACTAGTTTCAATAGGGAACCGTCTTGAGGGGGGTTTCCTCCGTGCCGTGAGAAACTGACTGAAATGCCACACATCACAATGGTACAAAGGTGATAAGGATGCTGCTATTTGCGAGAAGAAAAAAAAGAACTCTTCTCAGCTGATCGTGCTGCATAAAGGATCGCAGGTAGGTAGCTCTAAGAAACACCAACAGGTTTTCAATTTCTCCTTTTTTTCATCGCTCCACACACAGATATATCCATCACCTGATGGATCAGCTGTGTGATCGGTTGCGATCAGCTGATGTTTGTTATTGTATACGGGCTGACTTCGTCTCGGACAAGGACTTTTTTATTTGCTTGGAAAATGCCGATAAGAAAGGAAATCACTTTTAAAGAGAGAGAGAGCGAGGGAGACTGACGGGACGAAGGATTTGTTTTCATTTTTATGACCGTGGGAGCGAGGTGATAACGTGGCACGATCGTTAAACCTGTTGCGTGTTTGTGTGTGTTGTTCGTTAAATGTCCCATTAGTTGCGAGTGTCATAAATGTTTCACAATTTCTTATCAAAAGTGTACGCATTTAGCCTTAATTTGATTAAGGACTGATCCTTTGATTTGCAAAGGACATGGGTGGTAGATTTCAAATGGCATACTCAAACGCATAGCCCGGCGGACGGAGTTTGAAGATTATTTCTGATGATTTAACGCATTAGTGTCAAGAGTTACAATACGCATGTTTGGAAAACGATCCGTGGCGAAGATAGCGCCTTTCAAAAGGGCAGATATTCTTTCTCTTCCAGATATGGATATCGAAATCGTTTTGCGTATTTATTCGTTATCGGTGGTCCCTGTGAGTTGTTGCGGCTCTTCAGAGTATCTTAGATTGACCATTGAATTTGGCCGGACAGCTGTTCTTCGTGAGCTGTAAAAAAATACAGTCAGCTGTACAGATCCACGATTAGTTGCATATTGTATTGGTTTATCTGTTTGTCAACATTTTTTTTTGCCAGAAACTCACTGGACATGTGTACGCGACATTTTGAAAACTGATTGTGTGAATCATAAATTTGAGCCCAGTGGTAATAGCGTGTTGATCTACCAAGCGTGGGGTTCTGGGTTCGACCCCCGGAAATGAGCGCCAAAAATGAAAGGAATATAGAAACGAAGACAATCAGAGGTTTTTTGTAACACCTCATCAGCGCCTTGTTAAATTATTACAAAACTACGTGACAAATATTTGGCTGTGTAGTCTTTATTGCTGTTGATCAACTGGAGTCGTAAAGCATTTCAGTTACGATTTAATGTGTATAAGTAAGTGTCAAGCTAAGTCCAAAGTGGGGTACCACAATGTTGCATACTCTGACCAATTTTGTTTCTTGAATAATCACCAACGATCGTAAGCATCTTTGGGAATACAACACTCTGTTGGTCTAGTTTTATAAATGATCCTGGAAATCAGGCCAAAATCACAAGTTCAACGGACTTTTTCAAAATCTGTTATTTTTCGAGACAACAGGCTTTTTAAGGTAACCAGAGAGCACTTCACCAAATCCCTCTGTATTTTGTAGGAATGTGGCCTTAAAGCTTGGATTTCATAGAATTCAGATCGAAAGGCTTCTCAATCAAACAAGTTAAATTTTTGAACAGCATTACTTAATCTTACTGGTCAGAATAAAAGCCGTCGGTGGACTTCCTGGTTATCAAGATGAGCTAGTTTATACAAATGTTCTAAAAAAAGCTTAAGTTCACAGCGTTGCCACTCCGCCATCAACAGGAAACGTTGTTTTGCATCAGAAGAAGGTTTCTGGTGAGCTTGATAAGCGCAAATACTCAGCACAAACCTCTGACAGAAAGGGTGTATTTATTCATCACGAACATGATAGACTCCCTGTCCAAAAAATTGCCACGTGTTCAATTTGCCCACCTCGATTTTACCACAGCCACCATGTTGTTCTGGATATTGAACAAAGAATTTTGAATTTCAAGGACTAAAAGTGAATTGCATCTCATCTTTTCTAAGCCGAATGTCCCATGTACCTAAATCAATTGAAGCAGTACCGCTCAAAGTCGTATAAACACCGGTGTCCTCGCAACTCATCCATGGACATTGTACCAATATTAAAATACGTTTGTAAGAAAAGAGCTGTCTCCCCATCGTACAGAATGATGTGTGAAATTGCTGAAGCAATGGTGAAGCAAAGGAGCCACTCAATCTCTGAAAATGTTGGTGGATGAAATGCCGGATGGATGAGTTGTCCTGGAGTTCAGTTGTCTCTTAAATATATTTTTTCAAAAGGTGCACCGAGCGAGCAGTATTTTTAATTGTGGCCAAATATAAGGCTCATCTTTCCTGCTTCAATTTCTTTTTTTGCACGGCCTTATTTATTTTATCATTTGTCTTATAATTCCCAGAATTTTGTTCCACGGTGTCAGGATAACTTTGGACTAAGATTTTGTGGGACTGTCATTTGATTTTATTGAGAGGAAGGGATCGTTTCGTTGAATTGGCTTTGATTTCTGCCTATAAGACTCTATCTGTCAGGCGAATACGTTACCACTAACCCACGGCAATAAACCTAGGTGCAGATAGAATAAGACGACCAGTATCACTGCCACTGTTGCCCAGATTGCCAAGGGGTAAATGACTTACCCTACCAACAGATAGCATAGAAATTGAAATAACAGTTCATTTCTTGCCTAAAGCTGGAGCGACGTTGGTTTTTTTTTTTTTTAATATTTCAAAAGGATTGGACAATAAGAGGAAGATAAGTTTTAAATGCCAAACGTCACACAAACAGAAGGTTGCAGTGACCATAAAAACGGTTGGGACTAGTTGGTTTTTAAACTCTTCCCGCAATACAGCTTTTTAAATACCTTTTTCAAAATTCTATATATTTTAAATACAGAACCTAACATTTTAAGTAATTATGAAAATATCTATAAGATCCCCAAAGAAACTGTCTGATTTTACAGCGCTTTTAAGTTGAATAGCATCATATAGAAAAGTTTGTCAACAGAAGAATCAAAAATGGAAATCGGTGTCCCACAAGGCTGTCTCTTGTCTCCACTACTTTTACTGAAGTTTGCAGCATCATTCGCTGAGGTTTTTTGATGTGGAAATCCGTAGAATGTTGAAGAGTTTTTAAACGTTACCAAAAGTCGGCGCAGTGGCTTAGTGGTAGTGTGCTGGGCTACTAAGCGAGGGGTTCCAGGTTCGAATCCCGAAAGGGCCAAATTACATCTTAAGGTTTTTTTCCACTGCGCCACCTCTCGCGAACGTCTGACAAACATCCGAGAGTAAAACTGTCATGAATGAGCTTCTCAATTAGCCGTTTGGACTCGGCGTAAAATTGTAGATCCCTTCCATTCGTCCCAAAAAATTGAAAACTCACACAAAACGAATGGTTGTGAGAAGCTAGGCCTTGGGTCCTGTCGCGCCAAAATATTTATATTTATTTTAAACGACAAATAACCACTGATTTGGGTAAAGGGGCAACCTCATAAGAAAAGTGAGTTTGTATCAAAACACGAGCACTGCAATTAGTAAGCTTGGAAGGAACTGTCGGCCCAATCTTGCCATTTGTTTGCAATATTTGGAATACTTTCCAAGACATCGCAAGAGGTCAGCATAATTTTGTTGTTCGCGTTGTTCTCTCCAAGCTTTTCAAGTCATCAGACATGTTTTTTGGACAAGATTTTGAAGACTTTAGTTTACAATATTGAGTTGTAACCTTTATCTAAACACAATTGCCTGCTGAAAGCATTTTTTCCACCATCAATCGAATAATGAGCGATTTTATCATCCAAACTTTACCCAAAGAAACGTCTTAAGAATTGAAAAAAAACTCAACCTCTAATCGCATGGCATGTTCCCCTCACTACCCTTTTAAACGACTATGCGTATCTACAACCTATTTGCCTCAGTAAATCAAAACAACCTCGCCCTTTCCGCAGCCTCCAACAGTCCACCCGCGAACGCTCTCTTGAGCAAAGCAACCTCGTAACGGCCAGAAATTCCTATACCAACAACGCCACCAATTGCCGGCTCAATGGGGTGGTCTGTAACGGCCGCTCCAACCGCCACCACCAAACACACACACACGCTCGTTCACTCCGAACGCGCAATGCAGTTGGAGACATTATTTTTGTCCGTTGACCCACATCATCGCTGTTGGCTCCAAAAATATATACACACACACCACCACAGTGCAAACTTTGAGAATCTCTCGTATAGGAAAACCCCATGTAAACACAAAACATTATGGCAGAGACGCCTTCATTATTGAGCGCGTCCGGGTGGGGGGCTTGAAGGCTGATATCCAACTGTGTGTTAGTGTCTGCGTGTTATCACATAGACGCTGCATACAGGAACGAACGAAAAATTAACCGCCGATTGTCGATAAAAACGACCGTTGGCGCATGCATGGGAATGAAAATGGTATTCCAGGCGCGCCCCACCATCGGCCTCAATCGACCGTTAAAAATGAGAAGAAAACGAGCAGCGCACTACCACCACACCAGTGATTTTGAGCGCATAGAGCTCAATAAGAGCTCTGCCTCATTTAGACTGTGGGCTCTCCATCTCCTCCGTTCGGCTATATAAATGTATCGAGAACAATTCCACGGGGGTAGATATGCAGCGATACAAACTCGTTTCGTTTGGCATGGAGGCCCCCGAAAACATAATATTCTTCCTCTTTGTACATACTCTAGTCGACTCTGCTCATATGAATTACCAACATACTCTTGCGCGCACTTTCGAGCGCCACTGTATGAGTGTAGACTTGTGCTTAGAATTCATATAGACGACGACGAAATTGGAGAGGAGAAAACCGAAGCCAATCAGTGGGAGAACACTCTCATATATTGAGCCACATGTGTAGACTGTAGACTCAACCCGAAGACGAAGCCGAAGTGACGGTTACAAAGTTCTCCATTCTCCTCTCGCTGTCTGCGGTGGGGCTACTATTTCTATCCCCTGTTGGGGTTCCACTGCTACTTTGTTTCAGAATACGTTACAAAAACACTGGTGTTGTTGCTGGATTTCGGGATAAAAATACATTTGACACTCATCCGAGTATGTGCCGATGTGTGCCGCTGATAAGAAGCGTTTCGTAGGCTTTTCTAATAAATTTATTGCCGCGACGAGATGTTGTGCATTAGATATAGAAATATGTATTTGTGCACAAAAGGGATAAAGAGATTGATGGTGCGTGAAAGGAACTTGTGGACACAAGTTGGGGTAAGCATAATTGATTGGCGGTCGTTTCTTCTGCCTGTCAATTGCTGGATGTGCAATCAATCGCGGATCGGACGGGTATTTTAAGAGCCAAATGACCTTTGGACAGAAGTTGGCGGTACCACGGTGGATTTGGAAGGCAATTCTGCATATCGCCATCACGCATGGTACTGAGTTCAACAGCTTTAAGTTGAACAGCTTTAAGTTTTAGGTTTTTCTTTAAAAGTCACGCTTATAAAAAATGTGATAAAGAAACTAGGAATTCGTATTTGGTAAAAAAAACTTACACCTTGAGGAAATTTTTTCAAAAACTTAAATTTTCAGTGAAAAAAATTCAAGTTTTAAGAAAATTATTTTCAACTTATTTAAATCTTATTGTTAAAATAAATGATAAAAATGGAAAACAGTTGGTGAAAAAATATAAATAAACAAAATCGCATAATAAAAAAACAAGGAAGTATATTCTAAGACTTTTAAATTCAAACACCCTGTTGAGTAAATTTTTTCCACCAGTCTTTTCCGTTTTTTAAGCTGAAATTGTATTAAATAAGACGCTGTTTTCAGCAGGATAAAGCACGGCCAAACTGCACAAACCAATAAACATTTTCAGATTTAAAACACCGCGTAAATCTAGCTGTTGACCTTTTTCGAGAAAAGTCTTCTGAAGTTATTGCACTACTTTCATAAGCTTTGCATCATCATTTGCCATGGTTTTAAGGGCGCGGTGTTTGTATAATTTTGAGCCCGAGCGGGGAAGACGTCAATTTCCATAACGTCAAACTAAAAATAACAAAAAATTCCCAGCATTGAATTGAAAAATTACCTTTCTACTTGGTAGAAGCTTTGGACCGGTAATTTGAGTGTTTAAATATTTACAATCTTTGTACGGTTCCCCGCTCTGGTGTTCTTCAAAACCGACGAAGTTTTCTGAAAAAAAGCTCCGTTAAGCTAACGCCCTCCAGACTAGTTAAGGAGCTCTACATTTCTTCCTCTTCGATTCCGGCTCGTTCCTTGCAGTTGTCCAGACAAGTGTTGTGACATCAGCGATGGCTTGGTCTTTGAAACGCTAGTTTGGTTTTATTTGGCCCCTCAAACCTGGGATCTGGAATTCGTATATCGCCTTGACTAGAACACTTTTGCTTATTCGCCCGATCTGGACAAGCAAAAGCAGTCGCCAAATCTTGGTAAAGCCCTGAAAATTATAGGCTATATCGATTTTTAAAGGGGCCTTATTAGTTTTAGGCCTTTTTTTTAGCAAAAAAAACTTTCCCATAAGTGGGTGATGAAATAATTCTCTTAGTGACTGAGTCTAGGGTCTTATGTCCTGCTCTTAAATGATGGCCTCTGCAAACGTCTGGAGAAATGCTGCTCAACCCATCAGTTATACCCTGCGCTTCGGAGATATGACTTCATTTGATGTTTAGAAAAGCCTGCGCTCCTTAAAACCAGCAGCCAGAAGCTTGACTTTTTTATAAAACCTTCTTTGAATCCTCTTCTCCTCACTTTTGCTTTAGTTATGGGCCACAGGGATTTTAAATACGGATCTTCTGTAACCTTATTGGAACCTATACCTAAAGGCAAATAACACCGGGCCACGGGCAATTTTTCTAAGTTGGCTGGTGATATCATACGGTGGTTTCGGGTAGGTACCTTTATAAAGCTGTCGCAATACTGGCTATTCGTGCAGTCAGGTGTACTTAGAGCCCGCTTACTTCAGGTGCCAAGGCACCAAACGTTGAATTTCTTCTTTTAAGAGGTCTGCGACTTCTTAGGACATGTTAGGACAGTCGATCTTTTAGCCGTATTAAGGTATAGCTCACAATCGACATTTGTTGCTCCGAATGATTATGTTTATAAAAGTAATCATACATCGCCAATGGGTAGACTCTGGCCCATTTGCAGCACTTCTGATAAAAAAGCGTGAATCTTGTTGAATTTAGCCTGCTGTAAACTTTCGTAACTGTCGTAACTTTCACACGACCATCAAGAGTATTTTATAGGTGGTTTCCCCAACTCATCCATAGACGTTCCATAGCCATACAACTCATCTATGAAAGAACAGAACTTTGGGACAACTCATCCATGGACATTTTATCCAACTTTTATTAGTTCCAAGCTTTTGGCGCAAGTAGATGAGTTGACCTAAAGTTCTGTTGGACGAACGATTGATTGGATGGAACTCAAATATAATGTTCGACAGTATTGGTCCAAGTCGGCGCAGTGGCTTAGTGGTAGTGTGTTGGGCTACTAAGCGAGGGGTCTCAGGTTCGAATCCCGAAAGGGCCAAATCACATCTTAAGGTTTTTTTCCACTGCGCCACCTCTCGCGAACGTCTGACAAACATCCGAGAGTAAAACTGTCATGAATGAGCTTCTCAATTAGCCGTTTGGACTCGGCGTAAAATTGTAGATCCCTTCCATTCGTCCCAAAAATTGAAAACCCACACAAAACGAATGGTTGTGAGAAGCTAGGCCTTGGGTCCCATAGACCTGTCGCGCCAAAATATTTTTATTTTTTTTTTATTTAGTATTGGTCCAAAGGCTGAGCCCTGTGGTACTTCACACTGATGGTGGGTCTTAAGTACCTTCGCCGTACGTTGGTGTAGTAACCGTTGTCTTGGGTATAAAAGCTATCAAAAATAAAGTAGTCCCTACCCTTCCTTTATAGGCTTCCAGCTCTTTCGGGGGTCTTAGTTTCAAATTTGAAACATCGCCTAATGGGGCCCTGTGGGTTGTTCGAAGTTTTGAAGGTCCTATACGCGGTCTTGTTGTTATTCTCAGTTCGCTACGGTCCCAAATAGAGCTTCTGTTTAACAAGAGAAGAAAAACATGATGCAAAAGTCTGCATGTTTTCTACAAAGGACTAGTATTTTCGAGAAGATGTTGAAGGCGTTCATTTGATTTATAGAACTTTTCGCGTCTTGCTACTACTTTTTTACTATCAACCTAAGCGTTCTACAGACTTCCTAAGCAACAAAGAGTCATATATGGGTTTTTAAGCGTAAAATCACATTCACTCTCGTGCTTCGGCTAATGATATCCAAAACTCCGCACTTTCTGTACAACAGTCTCAGATCACAGGCATCAATTAATCACCGAATACGAAATTCTTCAGCAATCTGAATACACAGTCCAAGGTCGAGGCCGAGGCCTTTGATTAGAGAACAATTCAAATGCCCTGCCAGTGCCCGACGTTGATTGACTTTTCCTTTCGTTGTTAGTGCGATCTCCCGGTAGTCTTCTTTCACGCAACACCCGCAAGCTGACTGCTAATGCCTAACCCTAACCTCCTCCATACCTTTGTACGCAAAGATAATGCCCAAAACCAATTAGAATCGAATAAAAATTCCATCTCACGTTCATCAATCATCAATTACGAGGCAGAAAACGAGTACAAAAAAAAAACTACCACCACTCGACTTTACAATTCTACGACGTTCGTGATCTGCAAGATAGATACGAGTAGTGTGCCGGATCTTCAATGAACTCCCGCGCAAGTGTCCTGCAAGTGTGTCACATTTATCGAATGTCTAGCAAACGATCTAAATAATGTGCGCCTCGTAAAATTAATGTGGAAAAGGATCCCATCCCCTTCGCCTGCCTACAGTGACCTCAGAATTGCACACAAAGCAGGCGACTTTTTGTCCGTAATTGCATTTTTCTGTTTTTATCTGAAACTCCCTCGCTTCAGACAATCGGCAGGACATCAACATCAAGTGCATCAATGCACTCATGCCTGACACAGGTTCTTTGACTCTAACACTCTCCCATACAAAAGCAGTGTGTCCTTTCAATGAATTATGTCCATGTGCCTTGCTGCTGCCAAATCCTGTATACCGACAGCATATCGTGGGAATCTCGCTCTTTCTCCGATTGCGTAGGACTTAAACGTGCAAAATCCCAGAGAATCCTTAAAAAAAAAAAAAAAATAACGACAAGCGATCCTGGTCCTTTCTTCATCGTCGTCCTCTGACCCAAAGTCACAATTCATTTGAAGAAAATTCAACTCAAGTGTACTGATGGTGTGTGTCAGCCTACACACGTGCACTACACAAGGATATTAGAATGTCGACTCTCTGTGTCCTTAAAAATAGAAAAAACGAACCTCTTCACATGGAACAATGGCGACATGGACAAAAACGAACCAAAGAACACGTAATCATCTGACCAAAGAGGAAAATTAGATTCTAGGCTCCTTTTTTGTCGAAGCGTTTCTTCCCATCCACGGGTTGTCCATAGTTTTTGTGCCCGCTAAGTGATGCTGACAAGGCAGATGACAATCGCAAATGTTTTCCATTGTAATTAGGTCGTCGTTAGTAAATAGTTACATGCAAGTGTGGTGTCTGATGCATTGAGGAGACGAAAGACGTTACTATCACAGGGCTGAAAAGGCTCTATAGATAAGAGGTCCATCGTCTCAGCTAGCAGACGAAGACTTTCATCTAATAAAACTGTAGGCGGTAGTGCGTTTGTTACCGGTTGACGTGAAAACTACTGGACAGATTTTGATTAAAACTTTTTTGAAAGGTTCCCTGAAGCTCTGAAAAGGATATAGGCTATGTCGTTCATTGCCACGCCTACTTTTTGGGGGCGTTTTTGACTAAAATGTATTTTTTTGTGACTTTGCTCCCTTCAACTTGCTATAACTCACATAATACGTTGTCAGCGCAAAAAAAAGTAGGTACTTACGGAAGCCAGCACTCCCATTACTGTTATAAGCTATCAGTTAGCTTTCTGCTGCATCTAGACGCTGAGCTACAGACCAAAATCTATCACGATTAAAGTGAAAAAGGACTGTTCTTGACCGTGGTTCTGCTTTCATGTGGTGGGCAAAAGCACTGCGTGTCGTTTTTTCTTTTAGACTAGAATGAGACATTTATTTTCGCATTTTCAGCTTGACTCACTTAAGCAACAGTGACTTAAGCCTTCCACTCCACAAGCCGACTTATAAGATCAACAGAGCAACTGTCACCATTTACGACTTCCCCACAAGCTACTGAACTGCCCATCGTCTTTGAACTTCTTAATCAAACCTAGGTCAATGTTTTAAGTAATGTAAGTTGGGGACCAATCCAACCCAACACACATACATGTATAATATATTCAATGACAAGGAAACGTCATTCACCATCACCATTGAACTTGAATAATCAATTGAGAGCAATTCGTTATGAATGGCGCAAAGTGCTGGCTAATTGCGCTACCCCAATACAAACAGCTGATTGGAAGGGAACCAGCTCCAGACGATTGTCCGACGTTTGTCGAATTTCGAAAAATTCCAGACTACGTCACACGAAGTGCATGAGTGGCATTTAATGCGGGCAGGTCCATTCGATATCGGATAATTCACACCAACAGTCATATTGCAGCTATACTCGGTCAACTCAAAGAGAACATACGCCACATGCGCGTTGCTATACATAGAAGCGCAATTCAATTTGAAGCGGGAGACTGCATTGAGTCAAGTCTGAGCGAGCTACTTTTGAGAACAGTGAGGAGGTCTGCGGTGTGATATAATCTTTGCAGGGTAAACGTTGAGCTATATGGCTGTGCCTCAGTGTTTGAGCCATGCGTTTGTGTGGTGTTTGTCTCGCCCGGCTAACCTTGAAAGTAATTCAAGATTTGTAACGGTCGTCTGCATATTTTTAGACATTTTCCTCTGTCGTCGGAGTGGGTTTTTATGCCTTCCATAGGGGTTGCGATTGGAACGAAGAATAAGTGTGCTGATTTCATATGGTAAACTTTGGATTGGGATGACTGTAAAAATGGATAACCTAGGTCATATTAAAAGCCATGTTCTACATGTTTCAAGAATACAAGACAAAAGCAAAGCGTCCTGTATTTCGAAAATAAAGAAATTCACCAATTGGCAATAAATACAATATTGGACCGAGAATACAGCCCTGCGGAACCCCATGTGGATATCGCTCTTTTTGGAAAGTTGTCGCCTTGATTCCTCAACTTGGTGGATGGCTGATGTTAAGGGTCTTTCATTGAGAGCTTCCTGTCTTTAAATAATAAAACAAAGTGTGTGTTAGATACCATCGAACATTTTTATTCGTTTAAATGGTCTATCGATGACATTAACTGTGTTCCTGGTCCTGATGGTGTTCCTAGTTTATTTGTCAAATCTTCTGTTAATTTCATCTGTGAGCCGTTAACTTTTTATTTAACTTGTCGCTGTCCAGTGGAGTATTTCCCTTGATGTGGAAATCATCATTTCTCATGCCTTTATACAAGAGTGGTAACAAACATCACGTGGAAAACTATAGAGGCATTGCAAAACTGTCATGTATACCTAAACTCCTTGAGAAAATTATTTGTTATCATATGAATTTTCACTGTTCTAACATTTTTGCGGAGGAGCAGCATGGTTTCCGTCCCAAGAAATCAACTACAACTAATTTAATAGAATTTACAATGCAATGACAACATGGTGAATGGATTACAAACAGATGTTTTTTACGCTGATTTTAGTAAAGCATTAGACGAAGTCAATCATGTGATCCTGTTAAAAAAAAAACTAGAACGTTATGGATTTCCTCAATGGATTTTAAAATGGATCGGTTCCTATCTAGCTGATCGTACCCAAAATGTAAAACGTAATGGTTGTTTGTCAAAAAATATCTTTGTCTATTCTGGTGTCCCTCAAGGTAGCCACCTTGGTCCAATTTTGTTCCTGTTATTTATCAACGATTTATGTCTTACTTGCTGTAAGCTAATATACTCTTATAGCAACCCACAAGGTTATATTTTTCTAAAGCATGATATTGACCGTATGCAGGATTGGTGTAAGGAAAACTATATGCAGCTTAACCTGAAAAAATGTAAATGCATTTCCTTCACGAGACGTCAACTATAACAACTTATTTTATCGATGATGAAGTTATTGAATTTGTGAATCACTTTATTGATCTTGGAGTAATTTTTGACAAGAAGCTCAACTTTAACCTCCATCTGGATTCCATTGTCAGTAAGACAAGAAGCCGATTGGGACTTATAAAGCGTTTTTCAAAAGAATTTAAAGACCCCTATATCACCAAACTTCTATACTGTTCTCGAGTCCAACCTGTTTTGAAATATTGTAGTCCGGTTTGGTGTCCGAACTACGAAGGGACCCCGAAAGACATCTTCCCCCCTACATAAATCGATTAAAGTTGCTGAATTTGCAGTCCCTGGAAAAACGAAGACAAATATCAAAATGCTTTATTTCTGTTTGTCGTCCTGACCGGCAACATAAACTCCACCTATATTCAAAGTTCTATTAACATCAATACCAGACCGAGGACAACAAGAAATCCAGTTTTTTATATCAAAGGACATCTCTATGTTACTATAGAAATAATGGCCCTGACCAAGGATTTTAACAAGTTCAACCATCTGATTGATTTTAACCTAACAAAATTCAGTTTAAAAAAATATTGAGTAAGTTGTAAAATAACTACCTATTTTTCAAAAATAATTTTGTTAATTGAGTAACTGTGGCTTAAATGTTAGTAGTTAAATAAATAAATAAAATTTCAAGTTAATATAACATCGTACAAATGTCCTCCAAGGCTTCCCCGGGTGGTGCTCATCCGAAATGTCCAATTTTGTATGACTCTGGCGCATAAATCAGGCTGAGTTTGACAGATGTCATGGGTTTGAGGGCCGCTGGTTCGTGGCTTATTCGCATAGACCTGCGAATTCAGAAAACCCCATAAGAAAAAGTTTGACGGGGTCAAATCGCACGATCTCGGTGGCCATTTCACATCACCTCCACGTTAGATGACCATGCCCTCGAAACGATTGAGCAGAATTTCCAATGTGGCGTGAGCTATGAGACACGTAGCGCCGTCCTGTTGAAACCACATGTCGTTGTGTGTCCATATCATCCAAATCAGGCCCCGAAAGATGTTGTTAATCATCGACCTATAGCGCTCGATGACCTGGCCTACTTCGGTCTCAAAGAAATGTGGACCGAAAACGCCGCCAGACCAAAATCCCCACTAAACAGTGACTCTTTCGGGTTGCAGTGAACGGTCTTGGATCTCATGTGGATTGGAATGGTACCAAATTCGACAATTTTGTTTGTTGACGTACACATTCATCCAGATATGAACCTACTGTTAGACGAAGCGCGTCTTCTTCCCCATTGGCACTGCCTACAACTGGCATGTGTGCACCTTTTACACGCGTATCGGGTTTACCTCAAAGTTTAGGGATTTTTTTAATTTCTAACTCGCCACCGCGATATGAGGCACGTCGACCTGAAAAGATCTATTGTGCCATAGGATCAGACAAATTTTGTTTCGGCTATTAGAGTTTCAACTTTCCTAATGTAGCTGATGAAACTTTCAGCAGAGGATAACTTTACTTCTTCTGGAACTATTATTTCCCTGAAGAAGAAGTTCCTTATAAGACCACCAGAGGGCTGAACATTCACATAGTATACGCTCAGTTGTTTCGTCTTCTTCAAGACATAGGCGGCACTCCAAAGAGTCGGCTACGTGCATTTTGTTTAGGTGATATCGCAACCCGTGGTGACCTGTTAGGTAGTCAACTAGATTTTTGATAACATGCCTGCGTAGATTTAGAATCTTTTTGGCATTATTTTTGAAGGTCTTTGATGCTCTCCCAGTGTTTAATATGGGTTTTTTTGTTCCAGGTTTTTTACAGCCAGGGTTGCCGCTGTTTTAGAGATAGCGCTGTAGGATTCAGGTCCTGTGAAAGGTGTTTCCGAACCTCTTCTGGCCAGTTCATCGGCTTTTTCGTATCCTTCAATTCCCTTGTGGCGAGGAACCCACCATATTTTGGTTTCCGGTACATAAAGTTTGGAGGGTATTCAAGCAGTGTAAGACTGATTTGGAGTCAATGGTGGGTGAGCTAAGGGCATTTATAAAGGGTGATTTTTTAAGAGCTATAGGAAGGTTTAAAAAAAAAAAAAAACACATAAAATTTAGAAAAATGCATGAAATCTTTATTTAAATCGATAGTACGGTCCATATAATTTAATGTTTGAAGATTATTTCATGCAAATGTTGACCGTGACGGCGCCTCAAATGGTCCATCCGCTTAGTCCAATTTTGGCATACTCTTTCCAACATTTCGGCCGGTATCTCACGAATAAATGCTTCAATGTTGTCTCTCAATGAGTCAATTGAAGCGGGCTTGTCTGTATAGACATGAGCTTCAACATAGCCCAACAAAAAATAGTCTAAAGGCGTTAAATCGCACGATCTAGGCGGCCAATTGACCGGTCCCGAACGTGAAATAAAATGTTCACCGAACTTGCCTCTCAATAAGTCCATTGTTGCGCGTGCTGTGTGGCATGTTTCACATGTCATGCAAGTCAAGCTCTTACATTTTGGGTAAAACTAAGTTGGATATCATCTCACCGTAGCGCTCACCATTCACAGTTACGTTACGATTCGCATCATCTTGTAAGAAGTATGGTCCAATGATAAACCGCACCAAACTGTGACTTTTTCTGGATGCATTGGTAGCTCTTGCAATGCTTCTGGCTGATATTCAATCCAAAATCGACAATTCTGCTTATTTACGTGCCCATTGGGCCAAAAATGAGCTTCGTCCATAAAATGGAAGAAGCACGCGATGATCTTTCTTAACAGAGCACGCATTTTGATAATAAAATTCAATAATTCGCAAGCGTTGTTCGTTTGTAAGACGATTCATGGTTAAATTATAGACCAAACTGAAGATGTTTGACAGTGAAACAAAACACGAAACGTGCGTGAGCTGTTTAAACCAGTGTTGCCAAAAAGATAATAGCTAAAAAAGCACCCTTTAGCTGTGTATATGGATGTTTGCGCCTTTGATGCCTGAGTTGTAGATAAGACTTGCGCATTCTTTAATGGCATGGAGTTCTGCCTGAAATACGCTTGGGCCTTTTCCCATTGGTATTGAGAAAGTTGGGTTTGGTCCGAAAATGCCGGCCCCGAATCCTGAGTCCATTTTAGAACCATCCGTATACCACTTTATGCCTTTTTGGCAATTTGGTGGGTTATTGCTATCCCAAATATCTGTATTTGTGATCTCTTTGGAGAAACTTCTATTAAATGTAGTGTTTTTGGGAGGCGGTCTGTGATCGCGCAGATCATTAGGGATAGACTCGAGTTACGGACTCTAACGAAATATTGGACGGTGCAACAGTCTGGGGTTTCGCAACCTAATGCCTCAGCCACATTTATTATTTCATGGTTAGCAAGCAGTTATCTGAAAGAAGGACCAATCTGTTTCACTTTATAGTTTGTGCGACAGTTTTTGCTGGACCACAATAGGTCCTCGGTTTAATCCCCAAAATAAGTGCTTTTCAACGGCCCATCTGTCGCGAACGAGTGCCAAACATTCAAAATCTAAACCGTCATTAGAAGTACCACTTTTTATCAATCTTTAAAACAAAAGACTCACATAAACAAATGGTCCAACTGGTCACATGGCAACGAGTCTTATACAAGCCGCCTACTAAAAATCAAAATTTACTGCTCATTCGCCAGATCATCACAATCTCAGACAACAAACATCGCACTGACATGAGCAAAAGTCAAATAAACGTCCCAGCGCAACCTTGTCCAATATTTACTACACTGACACCCATTCACCTAAATATCGAATTTAGACTTTTTGGCAATTCCCTTGGAGCTGGAGCTAGAGCTCATTTTTTACAATGATATCATTCCGAACGATCGCATATCGGCGCGATTCATATGTTTCCTTTTTTTTCTCCTCAACGCAAAACCAAATTTTTTATCAGCAAGCCAACTCCGGATGGTATAGAGAGGTACCACGTTGTGTACCCAGTTTGAAAAGAAGAGTGGCGGCCCAAGATCAAATCACTACCTCTAATAACATTCCGAACGTCGCGTCGGTCGCGTCCCGAAACCAATAAAGACGAGAAAATTTAATCAACAGTCCAACCAATATAAACAAGAAGTCAACTACAAAAAGGAAAGAAAAAAAATTGAAAAAAACTCGTTTATCTCTGGACTCTCTGAGACCATGGATGGAATTTTGGCGCGAACAATGTATTTTCGGACGTCCACCACATAGAATCGAAGTAAAAACAATCATCCTTCGATGCGAAGTTATGCGCAATGGTCCATCGGATCAGGATCTAATTGATTGTGAGAAATGGGAAGTCTCAAATCCAAGTCCAAGTCCAGAAATATGTCCAGAAGTAGGTTCTTGTTCTTACTATTTGATATCCTCCCTCATCGGACGATGACCCTCGGTGATATGTATGTAGTTGGTCGTAATCCACTTCGCAGATGTGTCAACCCTTTTCAGACTTGTTACCACGCAGGTAAGCCAAGTAATCCAAATTTTTGTCGTCCGACTTGGGTGGCGCGCAAGAAGCCGAAGTATATCAAATCAATGCTATCGTGAATATTAATGGTGTGACGAATGCGAAATGACTGTCGAAGGAGTCGGCGCAATGTCGTTTGTTTCTGAGCACGACTTGAAGAATGTGCATGAGATGTTTGTAGAAAATTGTTGGATCTCGGATGTTTTGGTTCATAGATTGGAGATACCTTCTTTGTTCACGACTGGATCGCACCCATTAAGCTCGATGGAAAGTTCTTATCCAAAGTGTTTTACGAATGCTTTAAACTGTAATCCGCTATGGAGAGGTTTAAGACTTCTGCACCGGGTCTGAGCCATGGCGACGGAGTCTTCCAATAGCCAAGTAGTCACTCTTCCCGGGTTATTATTTACGAGGGTTTACTTCTCAAGCCAGAGGACCAGCGTTTCATTTCAGGATTGGTTTCTTTAGTCTAATGAAAAGAACAGTCAAGTTGGACCAGGTCCTTTACAACCTAGGACCTATTTACGATTTTACTTAGTCGTCATTTACGTCACTATAATGTCCCGCCTCTACAATAATAGGGTCGCTTGAATCCATCTTGGCAGGCTTTTACTCACCGTTCCTCAAGGAGTCATCGACTTTTAACTTTTGTTCTACCAATCGTGCTAACCACTGTCGTTTGCGTAGCTGAGAACAGAATAGTGAACTGAACTCTGCCTAAATCTTATACTGACATTGAAGGTGTTAGATTTTTAAAAGATATCGTCCTCGAAGCTCTACCGTCCATTAAGATAAATAAATAAATAAATATTTTGGCGCGACAGGTCTATGGGACCCAAGGCCTAGCTTCTCGCAACCATTCGCTTTGTGTGGGTTTTCAATTTTTGGGACGAATGGAAGGGATCTACAATTTTACGCCGAGTCCAAACGGCTAATTGAGAAGCTCTTTCATGACAGTTTTACTCTCGGATGTTTGTCAGACGTTCGCGAGAGGTGGCGCAGTGGAAAAAAACCTTAAGATGTAATTTGGCCCTCTCGGGATTCGAACCTGAGCCCCTCGCTTAGTAGCCCAACACACTACCACTAAGCCACTGCGCCGACACAGTACTTAGTAAGATAGTTTTTTTATTTCTGATTGTTGAGTTTTAACATATTTATGGCGCAAGATCCAAACCCGCATGGGGGACCGTTTAAACATCAATCTATACTTGAGATCGCGTTATCATCAACTTGGTTAACGCTGGTTTAACATTTTGGCATCTACGTTTGATTGTTAAGGCTGAAACGTGAGAACTTTGAGCTACTACTTCGATTTGTTGGCCCGCTGGAAAAGTAAATACCTATCTAGGTAAGCCTTAGGTTCAGATTCTCAAAAATAAATAAGTCTTTTATTCGGATAATACGTCTTCTTACTACTTACACACTGTAGTAAGGCCGTGTAAAGGTTGAGTTGGTGGGGGAAATATGATTTTATAGACTTCGTCCCTCCAATAAAAGGGACAGAGCGGGCTTGAATGAAATTAGCCCTCAAAATAGGCATCAAGTACACGCTTCTTTGGAGCTATCTGGCATAATTATAATTCGATCGGTATACTCTTATATGACTTTTACATTATGAAAAATGATTATTTTGGTAGGTAGCTTTAGCTTACTTTAGGGTCGAAAAATAATCATTTTACTTTTTGACACATTAAGAGAAGAGCGACAAATTATTTAATTTTACAAGTTGGTAGCTAATGAATAGACGTTTCTCTGGATTTAAATATTTGGCTTAGTATAAGTCGGATGGCATCTCTTTTTAAATTTTTCAAAAATTTTGGTTTTGGCAGGCCTAGTCACCTTTTTTGGACCATTTAGAGAAGAGTGACCAAATAATTGATTTAATGTAGTAGTAGCATAAAAATAAACGCTAGTTTTAAGATATTTGCCGTCGAGTAATTAGAAGGGGCTAATTTTTTATAAATTTTTTTGAAATACAAAAGAGTTTCACTGCGAACTGGCAGTTGAGAAAACACTAAAATGGCGACAATGGACGAAGGGCTTGTCCGACTGAAAAAAAATTACATTTGCCCAGAGTGATTAAATCGGTAAAAGGTATGCGCAAAAAAAAATATTCAAAAGTCAATATCGCAAATCCAGCTTTACCGGTAAGCTAGGTCCACCACTTTCCGAAAAGCGACAAAATCCAGAAATCCCACTTTACCTGCCTTTTCGAAACAGCAACTAATGTTTGAAAACCTTTATAATCCCAGTTTTATCCAAGAGTCTCAAGAGAAAAGCCTTTTAAAAGCGAATGATGCTCGTTCTTTTCGAGATGTAAGTTCTTCGTAAGACGATTCAAAGACGAGCTGGAAGGAGCGATCAATCTCGCCGAAAATCGCACACTGGGCGTTTGAAAAAGATTTAGGAAACCTTCCGGCTTGATAGGGTCAAGGCAAAAGAGAAAGACTTGGTCTAACGTTTTGCGGAAAGACACTGATACTGGAGGCAGTTGAGTAATTGAGGCATTGCTTCACCCCGAACTATAGAGCGGCGTCACTAAGCAAGTAACTAGCGAACAATCATCAATTGAAGTGACGGTCTCATATGAGGAATTGAGCAGTCATTTCTAGCTTCTTGGGCCCTCCTTTTTCGAGTTTCAAGTACGACTGGCCACCGACTTTGTTCAATGAGGGTTTAAACAGTTGGAGATGAGTTGTACTGTGGATAAGTTGTCGATAGTTCTTTTTCAGACACTGTTCTGTCGGATTTTACTTTCTTAATAAATCTGCGATCTAAAAGGTCTTACGTCTCAAAGCTTGATATAAACAGCTACGAGATTTTATTAAGGGAGGTAGGGTTCCAATCTTGCTACTCGGGAAAATAAGTTATAAGAGTGAGTTTGCGTCGCGTAACGTTTAGTCGTCACTCCGTCTGCGTCAATATTACTGCGGAAGCAAGCAATTCCGTTGAAAGTATCTTTAAAAGCTTTTATCAGCAAAGAGTGTCGTAGATCTATACACAAACAGCGTTGTTTTCAAGTACATTTCAAGGCCAACTGATATCAGGCACTTTGCAAAGTCGCTATGCTTATCGCACACTACACAGAAAACGAACTAGCATTAAAACATCTAGAGTGCTTTTCTACTTGTTGGGTTCTTATCGCAAAACATGACCATGGAGGTGATAAACGAATCAAACGATACCCGCCCCCAAAATCCCATGAATGTTACACCAGGCTTCAAGATCAAATAAGAAGAAAGCAAACCTTTCCCTCGACACACAAAGAGCCAAAATCTCTCTGCCTCTGCCATAGCCATAATTGTAACACTTGATCGGGACCAAGTCCTTCAGCTGGATACCACATGTCAATTATTGCAAACCAGTCAACAATAAAATCCAAAGAAAAAAAAAATCCAAAGAATACCTCACCATGAGCTCTAGATGGAAGAAAAATACCCAAATTCCACTTGAGCAATCTTGAGAAGGACTTTCTTCTTCTCCTTCCGAGACAATGGCCGTCTTAGTGTTTGACCGAAACATCAACCTTGCAAAAATTACAGTCATTCGGGTGGCAAAAGTGTATACCTGACAGAAAAGAGACACTTGAGAAAGGATTTTCCTTTGAGGACCTGTCACAGCAGGTCATCAACATTCAGAGGAACTATATGCACCAAACAAAACGACTGCGAATTGAGTGCAAATTTGCGCCTAAGGAAAGTCTATTTAAACTGCAATTGGCGTCGATGGGATTTAGATGAGGACACGGGTTCGTATCCAAAAGGACATTTGCATGAGATCGATCGCGAATTTTCACCGCACGTGCTCTAGTTTTACTCGCATTCATAGTGAACGGCAACCAGCTGACCGTGAAATTTCAATCCAATCACAGCGGTTGGTCGTGCGTATCCTTTTTCCTCCCGGACACTATTGCGTCATTGTCATCTGGGCCTACAAAAAGTATCATCACTGAAAGTGGTACCGTATATGAATGGAAAAAAGGATTTTCAATGGCGACATTGTTTGCCGGTCGGCGGTTTGTTCTTTTTCAGGTGGCAAAGGATAATTTTTCGAGTTCATATTTTCCTCCTAAGCAAATATCCTTTCATATGATAAAGGACCAGCATTGGGATAAAGTGGTTTCATTCAAGTCTTGGCTTTGTTTTCATAGGTTTCCACTGCGAAAATTGTATTTACTCAACAACAATCGGTTGCACTGTTTCCAAGATGCATGTTCCGAGAAATAAAAAAAGGAGTCACACAGTTCCACAGCCAGAAGTGGCTATTTTTTAAGAATTTTTCTATTTGCTGCAGCGTTGTGTAATCAATGGCGGCTTTCACTGAAGAAGCCCTGAGCAAAAATTACACTCAGCTACTCTATGGTCACGCCAGTTGATGGTTAACACTTTGTTCTGTTTGACTATTGAATGAGTCCTTGGTCCTTAAAAAGTAAATTGAAAAAAAAGAAGATAATAAACGAGTTGCGTTGTGTCAAATATTTATTTATACAATTGCCAGCTGTGGGTGTGAGAGAGAAGTGCTATTTATTCAAGGAGTACCACAAGGTTGCTATTTAGGGTCTAAACTATTTTTTTTTTTTATAAGCTGCTTTTAGGGACTATCTTCAACAGCAAAAACTAAATGTTGATCAGAGGAAGTAGAGGAATTGGGATGACAAGAAGACGCAAAGTACCTACCTCCTATGGGTTGACCGAGAGTTATGTAGGGCTCTCTTGAGCAGGGCCGGCAACAGATGCAACTCCTTTTTAACTAACGTGTGTCACCTAAGTGTCAATATTGGTATTACACACAGCGCCATCTATGTAGGAAAATTAGTTTTATGTGGTTATTGTCCATGATGAAAATATAAGTGAAAACAGACTGCCTCTGGTCGGGTATACAACTCATCTATGAGACAGCTGAACTTCAGGCCAACTCATTCAATGGACAATTTATTCAAGGTAAAGACTTTCTGCACAAGTGGGACCCGGGACCCATGTTTTTGGCAAAAATCATGAGAGTTGCCTCGACTATCCGTAGATGAGTTTTCCCTTAGTTACTCGCTGTGGCATGCGCGGACAAAGTTCTAGGTGGAGCCATACCCAGTCCAACTAGTTGAAACGGCACTCATCTTAAAAGGCGTCTAAGGATACCGAGCGGCGCTTCTAAATTGAGTGTCCCCCCCACCGAATATAGCGCCATAAATATACAACAAGGAAGCATAGTCATGATCTATATGTCCCTAGTACCGAAACACTTTAAAGAAGATTCAAGATCATTTCCCCAGGCTTTCACCTCAAGTCGTTGTACATCTGATTGACCACCAACACCGGTACTCATTTGGTAACACTCTTCACAGTTCAAAAAGATCAATAAAAACAGCACAGCGAATGCCCAAGAGCGACCCCGACCATCAACAAAAAGCGAGCGGAAAAAAGTCCTCGACACTGTGGGCACTTAGGCGGCCCTCCACCACCATCACCGCCACACCGCCCTCCATCAAAGTCCTATCGAATTTAGCATTTTTGGCGGGAAAACTCGGCTGCCCCCCAAAAAAGAACACCACGAACCACGTGTGTGACGATGAAGAGGAATTCACAAAAGAGCAAATAACCTGTACCGTCGCATCTCTGCTGATGAAATCATGGATGTGTATGAGTTCGCGGTCTTTTAACCGATTTTTCATCCTCTCTCTCACACAGGTATAGTCCGCATTTCGAATGGAAAAAAAACTCAAACCAAATCAGTGCCACCACACGTGAATACAAAGTGTATTCCTGCTCCTGCTGATCAGGCATGATGATGATGATGATGATGGTGTGCCTGTGCAGTGGTGGTACTCTGCTGCGGGGATATGGCACAGAAATTCCAAGAAAACCCCCGGCGGATTACTGCTTCGCGCACGGTCATTCAAAAATAAAGATTCCGAAACGAAATCTAAACAAAACAGACACAAAAAAACTGAAAGAAAACCAGAGAAATCTTCTTGTTTATATTATGTGAGCAAAAGGATGAAAGGGACAAGTTTGTCCAGACTCCAGAGTGTATACATAGCACATACCACCACCATCACCAATGCGTCGACTCGCAGCATTCCAAAACAAAAAACATATGATTTCGGTTGCATAGTTAATTCGCTTTTGTGTTTATCTTTTATCGTTGTGTCGCTGTCTCGCTTTTAGACGGTGCTGGGTTTCTCGTTTTGGTAGTGGGTATATCTTTAGGCGACCCATACACGCTGCGATTTCTGAACTTATTCAACTGATTGTACAGTGGACAATATTAGTGGGTGAATTTTCGTTTTGGGGACGCCGTATCACTATCAGGATATGTGACATTGTGTCTGACTTTTGCGAGAGGTGTTTTAATGAGGAACAAGATATTTGGGAAGTTTTTTCTTCATTTTTGCGGGCTCTAACCACTGAGCTCTTAAATCTGAAATGTGCAGTGGATGAGTACCTTATTGCAGTTGCAAACGAAGCTTGTATAAAGTCACAAGTAAGTTGGTGTAATTTTGACTGTTTATCGTGTGCGACTCCAAAATTTAAAAAGGAGTGTCAACCTTTAAATAAAAAAAAAGACTTAAACACAACATTGCACAGCTTACGAAAGTGTGCAGAACTTGCAACTTATTGGATCGTGTGTCGTACACCTTAGTCTGCATTGGTTGGTCGTTAGTTGGTTTTGGCTTGTGGGATCTTCTCAGCCTTTGATGGCCCGCAATACCATTGAAGAGATAAAATGAGATGGAAAGGAAAAACAGTGTTTTCAGCAAGAAAAGGATGGACCATTTTGGCACTTTTGGAAACCTTTTAATGTGTTCAAAAAATTTGGGCAGACAATTTATACATTAAAGGCAACTGAAGACTTCACTATTCTCAAGATAGAGACTGCAAGGGCTGATCTGCGTTGTATGCATCACATAGGACAATCCTCGTTGCTGCTGTCAGTTCAGGTGGAGAGAATTTACTACATCTGAAATATTACGGAAGCTTTGGCCGGAATATAACAGTGGCCGGACCAACAAATTACTGCAGTTTGACAGGTCATCGCTATCTAAGATAGTAAGGGCTCTTACTGGTCATAATTTCCTTAGAAACCACAAAAATAAACTTAATCTCAAAGATGACGACATTTGTTGAGGCTGTGGAGACGAAGAAGTCCACGAGGACTCACATTTGTCATTGTCCGAGTCTCGGTCGCTGTAGGAACAGAAAGCTATTACTTCCAAGACGTAGGTACAAGAACTGTCTGATGTCTCACTGTTTGATCTTAACAAGTTTTTGAGGACATCGGAATGGCTGAAGAGCGTCTGGATACACTATCAGTTAACCCCCGAAAAAGGGCATCACAATGGGTCCAAGTTACACCCCGCTCTACCTATCCATTTACCTAACCTAACCCAAGTTCAATTGTCGGCGCAGTGGCTTAGTGGTAGTGTGTTGGGCTACTAAGCGAGGGGTTCCAGGTTCGAATCCCGAGAGGGCCAAATTACATCTTAAGGTTTTTTTTCCACTGCGCCACCTCTCGCGAACGTCTGACAAACATCCGAGAGTAAAACTGTCATGAATGAGCTTCTCAATTAGGCGTTTGGACTCGGCGTAAAATTGTAGATCCCTTCCATTCGTCCCAAAAATTGAAAACCCACACAAAGCGAATGGTTGCGAGAAGCTAGGCCTTCGGTCCCATAGACCTGTCGCGCCAAAATATTTTTTTTTTTTGATGAAGGGTGACAACGTCTGCAAATTTGGGTCTGGGATAGAACAAGAACACAAGAAGTAAAATTTAGAAGCTAAAGTAGCAGGAGAGAGGAAAGGCCGTTGAGGACAGCATTGATTGTTAAGGTACTATTATTTACTTGCACTTCTTTTTTGGTGAAATCCCACCAGTGGCTAAAGGCTCATTAGTGAAGGCGATATATCACTTGAAAGCTGGGAAGATGACTCGATTTAGTTCTTGAAAAGACCTTTCTTACTTTTGATCATACTATCAACCAAGCCTTCTGTTTGCATTTTAGAGGAGTCTGTTGTCTACACGACGGAAAAGTGACTTGCTTATTAGAACAGAATAGATCAGTTGACCAAAGGTATATTACCTACCAGCAAGTCCGTTCAAGTAAATTGACTTCATCCAACAGAAGAATAATCGAAAACCTATAGAAAACTAAATCCAGCATGAGAGTAATGAAGGCTTCTGTTAGGCTCCGGGGGGCTAAGGACACTTACAGAACGATCAAGCCAAAAACCCTCCTCTAATGCACAAAACTCCGCAGCCATTACTTTGTGGGCTTCAGCAGCACCTTAGCTAAGTTTGCCAGACCTTCTGTTTGAGACCAACTACTTTGAGGTAGTTAAAACAAAAACTACGGACCACCCAATTCAATCTCATTGTAGGTAGATGATGTCGCTGGTCATCATATGAAACCTGCCAACCCAGGCTTTGGCCAATGTTGCTCCGTTAAATAGTAGTAATACAGAGTTAAATAAGCCAACACTGAAGAAAAGAATAACAACCGGAACGTGAATGTTGATCCGCCTCCATCATTTTACGGTTCATTGCAACTGATTCTAAAAGAGCTGCTTGTACAAGGTGGCGCAAAAATCATCATTCTATCGAAAGATGCTATCATTTTTGCAAATGGCGGCAAATGTCAATATGCTATACTCCTATAGAACGCGAAATAATTTTCAGACAGATTTCCTAGACGTCCGACACCAACTGAGAAAATACTGCGATGCTTAGCCGCTCGCATAGAAGATTACGGACCAACCCGAGATGCTGCCAGGAATGGCCGGAGACGAAAAGGCCGTTCTGTTGAGAATATCGCAGTTCGCAGCTGTGGCTGAAGACGTCGCAGACCCCGGAGTATCGATCAGACGATTACTGTGGACGGCGAGCTCTTACGAATAATGCTCAACGACTTTCGCTTTACTTAATTGGATAAATTGGAACTGGACTGGAGAACATGTGGTTCCAACAGAATGAAACAATGGCGCATACTCAATGAGCCACAACTGAAATTCTGAAGGCTGCATCCCCCAGTCACCTGGACGGCAAGATCGCCTGATTTAACTATCCCAGACTTATTGTTATCGGGCTTTTTGAAGTCACGAGTCTATGTCAACAAGCCTCAGACCCTTGAAGCTAGGGATGCCAGACGTCCCCCTTTAGGGGGGAAAGTCCACTCTTTTCATACAAAAATGCTGTTTGTCCCCCCAAACACAAACTACAGTCCCCCTTAATAAGTCAAAATTCAATAAAAGAAAACATTCAGTTTAAAATTTTGAAAATACTTTCTTTTAATATGTTTAACAAGATTCTTTGTGAACACATCCATTTGAAGTGCAAAGTGCAAAATGCAAAAAAACTTTCAAAGCTGAATGCATCCACTCATGAACTACATCTCACTTACTTTTTCTCCCGTAAGTTTTTGTTTTGTACTGTCATCATTTATTTCATATTTTTTTGACTCTAGTGTTCAATAATAAAAAAAAAACGTATTTGTCCCACTTTTTGAACACTTGTCCCCCCTAGAAAACTCACGTTGTCCCCAATTTAGTATTTTTTAATCTGGCATCCCTACTTGAAGCTCTTAAAGAGAATATATGTCAAGAATACGAGGACCTATCGCCGGGCCCGAATGGTCACCAATTCTGGCGGCGGCCATTTAGCCGATATCATATTCTCGACTTAATGGAGACATAATTCAAAAGCAGGACCAAAGTTTTTCATTCGTAAAAAAATGACAGCCAAAGAACATCGGGCGACAAATTTTTGCGCCACCTTGACATACACCTTAAGCCTTTCGAATGATAAGGAAAAAAAGAACAACCGCCTTCAAAACCTAAATAAATGTTTTGAACTAGTCTGACCTTCTCAAGTCGAAATCTTTAGAATGCGATCTTTTAGAGGTCGGGAGTCAGCCTATATCTGTCAGAAGGATCAAAGAAACTTGTGCTGTTGAGCATTCACCTCAGTAGATGCAGTCTCAGCAGTTTGACCTCAATTTTTGCGGAAGACTGGACAAGTTCGACATTGATTCCTGATGATCTTCGCCTCGTGCTCTGAGACTTCTTCCTAATGCTGACGAACTAAAAGGCCACCTTTATATTAAGGGTAAAATGGAAGCAATTCCTCGCAGTATGGCAAAGTGATGTCCTGGACTATTGAGCAATGACTCTCAGACACCAAATACGCCTTAAAGCTTTATGAATTACCTATAAGCCTAAAAAGATCTGCATTATCAATTTTTATGGTGCCCTTCGTCCCGTTTATTGGTGTCAGGTAAAGTTGTAGGTCGTAGCTACCAGCGTGAGTCCATGCCATTGGATACACTCGCTGTTTTCGTCTATGAATGGCTCTGCTACTCCAAATACCCCGACGCGTAGTAAGTTCAACATGATTGCCTGGGCAATTTTGGAGCTTCATATCGTTGTACAAGAAGTCACCTTTCGAATTTCTTTACAATGGTTGTTTGTGGTTGTTTCTTTCCCGAAATCGGTTCATCTCAACCGCTCCTTTCACACCTTCGAGGCTCGTAAAATTCCCAAACCGAGCTCAAGTCTGTACACTTCCTCACTGACAACGCGATCTTTTAATTATCTAATCCCTCATCCTGGCTTACATTTGACACTAAATAAACAGGACACTACAGTTCCATTCAATTCAATTAGTTGACTTGTTCTCTTCGAACTGTCAGTCATGTCTTCTGTGTATATTTGGTAAGCTAAAACCCGTCGATCGGATTTCATACCGAACCGAGCGAAAATCGATTTTTCAATTTTTCAAGTGACCACCTTATCCTGGTTTGCGCACTACAATAGACAACTACACATCCATATAGCGTGACACGAAACCGAATCTTTCTCAAGTGCGCTCGCACATTAACCCACTTGAGCGGGCCGGCGATTTTAGCCGGAATCCCTGCCCCTGGTGCACTATACGCACTCGTTTGCCGATAAATTGTTTATGTCTATCTTCGAGAGGAGATTTATGTGCCAAACGATCAGTGGATGCGTAAAATTGCATTCGGACTCCTTCCTTCCTCCCTCCCGGATGGGTAGCGCAGAACAACTTAACGCAACGACATCTGAAAGTGGGTGTTGGCAATATTTTGTAATTTGATTCCCATGCTTTTGTGGTGGGACTGTTCAATGAGGTTTTCGGTTTTGGTCTTCTTCTTTTTTTTCTTTTTTTTTGCTGTTGTCGTCGAGTCGTTCGAGATCAAAGATTCCACGCAACAATTTTTGGTCGAGGAGGAGAGGAAGAAAGGGCCGAAAATGCTTTAAGGTAACATCAGGACCCATCGTTCTAAGTATAGTCGTGCAGGCAGACCGAAAACTAATGGAATCCCGTCCTTGGTTGTTTTTGGGACCGCAATGAAATATAACGTCTGGTAATCGCCTTGGCAATGAATAAATTCCATCGCAATATGTTTGCGGATTTTCTTTTTTACTCTGCGGCGGGGAGTGACAGTGTCGAGTGCAAGAAAGGCCTCAAGGGTCAAACTTTCATTCCTTGCTAAAGAGTCCTGGGAGAAAATTCGTTTGCAATATACACGATGATAAGATGCAAGGTAGGGTCGGAAATGGCCAAGTCTTCTAAAGCCTCTGTTACAAAAAATAAGTGGGGTAACTCAAGGTTGCGTGCTTTCACCGCAGCTGTTAATAGATGGAAATTGGAGATGATTCTTTGACGTCTATGGGTGACATTAGGTAAACATTTCGCACATCCGTTTATAGATAGTGATGTTCATTAAAACCTCCTGGAGATGCTTTTCCACTGACCTCAAAGACCTAGCTGATTTTTCTGGTGTAAAATTCCTTGACGGTCTATCCCAATTGTGTCCACACTACAAGATCCGACACCCCAAAAGGTTAAAGAACGATACTTTCCCAACAACTACGCGTCGGCACAGCTATTTCTTCTTCGCCTCGTCGAAGCATCCCACGAATGGAAACCACATTCCTGGGATACCTCAAGTGTTAAATTGTCGTTTGTCTTTTATCGCTGTCGAGAGCTGTTTGTTCTCGCTGCTGCAGTCCGACAGATGAGATTGCCTGCCCAACAACAAAACGACCAAGATGAGTCCTAAAAAATTGCATCTCAGCAGGAGGAGACGAACATACAGAAACGGATTCCCGCCGCACTCCTTTCGGATTGTTTATTATAATTTCATTCCTTCTCTGTGTGATCATTTTTCCACGATCTTGCCTATGGACTCGGCTCTGTGTTCCTGTGTGTGTGTGTGTGTATAATTATTGTTATGCTGCATTTTATTATCGCTGAGATAGAGATTCCCATTCCCAGTCTCACATGGACATTGGCCAGTCCAAGCAAACACATAACGAGAAGGCACAAAGAGGAATGGGTAAGGAAAATACACAAAAAAAAAGGATAAAAATTGCGCCAAACCTGCAGCCAAATACACGCGCTCGCCCTCACTTCCATCTCTCAGGGGGCATCCTATCATCCTGTATAATATGCGAGAGGAACGACCACAATTTTTTTTCGGTCCGTTCAGGAGATGGTTTGAGTTTTTTTCCCACAGGCAGTGCGAAAGAGAGCCTCTCCGTAAACTGTGAGGTAATGTCCTTATTTTTATTAGTTCAGATGATTTGTCTGTTGCTTTTTTTGCCTCATGTTTTTTTTTTTTAATGTGTGCGGGATCGAGAGACTTATCCCTTTTCGATTGTTGTTGTTTGCGCGGCTCCTTTTCCACTTGGCATGTTTATGAAGAGAAGACGATAACGTCGTCGACGACAAAACTGCTGATCATCATTGTCGTCGTCGTCGTCGTCCTCCACATTATGATGATGATGATGGGATTTGTGTATTCATTCTATTTTGGTGGATTCCTGGAAGGCCGGGGCCCAAATCGTCTTGCACCATTGAAATTCACTTTTTCAAACGATTTGGGTTTGTGTGTTGTGTTCTTCCTCTCCTGGAGAGTGCTTTATGGATTTTCGTCCGTTTTCGGCAGCAGTTGGTTGGGCATACTTTGCATGGGAGCATATAAATTATATTTTTGGAATTTTTATTCGAAATGCAAATGATGTTAGATACATTATTAGTTTCGGTGGGGGCTTATGTGAGTGGGTTATAAATACGCCTTGCCTGCAGGATTATTTTCGTACAGCAATTTATCTTTTAAGTGACTATATATGGCGTAGGTATGTGATAGAAGAAGGCTCAAGGCGAGGGTAGTTGGGCTTTTCTGGATGTGGGAAAAGTTGACGCGTACAGTCAGAGAGTGACCTTAATCAACTGGAGGCAGTTAGCGACTGAGGTCTACAGTTGTTACTTTAATTTAGATGGCGACACACCTATACTCAGAAACATTCAGACCACAGATTTGCACTGAAAGGCTTGGTAAATCGTCGAGTGGTAGTGTCATGTTAGCTTGTTGACGATCTGATTTAGTGCTTTGTACAGCAGCCACAGAAGACTGGTTTCTTCAGACATTTGACGCGTTAACAGACTGACGAGGAACACTTATTCGGTGGACTTGTTGGCAGCATATCTTTTACAAGACGGAACTGACTGTTCAGTGGACAAAAATTCAAATTTAGACACCTCGTACCTTAAGCCTATCGATTCCAAAGGCTACAGAGAAAGACTGTGTGAGAAACACTTCACGGCGCAGAAAAGAAGTGGTCCCATACATTGGAACATGACATCACAAATGTGGTTTAAACCACTGCAGGTTAGAAATCAGCACAGAGAAAGAGTACACACGGGACAACGTTCCAGTGGAAAACAAGTGTAAAAGATATGCAATAAAATGGTGTGGTTAAAAACGGAGCGCCTAGTCATAGAGATCAAAAAGATCTAAGGTTATTGAGAAGCAAAACAAGAGCAAGGCTGAGGTCAAAAGATCATGTTTTTTAGAAAGGGAAAGGTCGAAGCAGTTTTCAAGCCTAAAAGAAGCTAAGAGTCGATAGAGACAGCAACCCGAGGTTTTATAAGAATGCGTCTAAACCGCATTTTCAGTATTTGCTAAATAGGAAAAACTAGAACCTACCTTAAATCTTTGAGGAGCCATTGTCAGTACAAAATAGGTTGCTTAAGGTGTACAAAAAATACAAATTTGTTAAAAGGGCACCAAATCATCAACAAAGTTTAAATGCCGACTGGACTCCGTATTTATCATCTTTGAAAAGGCGATCCTAAGACCTTTAAGAGCTTTCAAGGTATATCCCAGCAAAGATGTTGTCAATTCCGCAAATAACCATCACTTGGCCGTGAAACTTCAGGCCCTGCTAGGCCTTTGTAATCTTTAGCAATCAAAACTAATCCTTTTTGGAAGATCGGATGAAGAAATGGATGCGAAAGCTCGATGCACGCAGCCACCTCGTTAGAAGTTTGTTGTTTTGATAGTCGTATGTGGCATTTCTGACGGCTTCTTGGTATATTTACAACTATTCCGCAACTATTCTGATGAACCTTGCTTTTACCACCATGCTAGAGGTCGGATTTTATCCATCCTTAATACCTATTTTGAACTAAGCTTAAAAGTGGCGCCCAACGTGAGGTTTTAATTGTTTAAACTAGCTAAAGGCCCACATTGGAAAACTATGCCTTTAGCCCGCTTGCTTACAAGACCAAAAACACATTCATGACATTTATAAGTAGATCGAAAAACAATAGTCTGGACAGGAAAAACCCGAAGATTATTGAAAATGTTTTCCTCCGGGCTTCAGATTGAGATCAGAGTTTTTTTTTTTATATTCTTATACTCTTTCGGTATTTATTGCCGAGCCTTTTGAGCTGCCGAATTTCCGAATTAGGCATTTGAAACCGCAATAAGTTGTTTCCTAGTCTTCGAGCTCCATCGTATAGACTAGAGACATTGATCGTCTGGACAGCTAATGATTTTCGGCTTGGGAATATCGGAAAATAATAAATATTAATTATTGCAGTCAGCTTATGATTTTAGGAAACGATTTTAAAGGCAATGTCAGGTTGGAGAACAGCTGGTAAATGACTTTCAACACGAAATCTACTGTAACTTATTTAAATTGGCGCCCAACGTAAGTCAAAAATGATAAGAGGAGACTTTGAGTGGAACTTTCGCCTCAATCATACACACCTTATTTATATAGCTGTCCGATGACCTAATAAATGACGATTAACTCAAAGTCTGTGTTTAAAATCATATGAATTGGCGCCCGACACGAGAAGTTTGTATGCAAAATCGTTAAGAAGCCTTAGATGACTTTAGATTTCCATCTTGGTTATATAAGAGGTACAGACGTAGGGCCAAGAGTATGCTCTGGATTACTGGCACTAATTCTAATATCTCTTGCAAAATGTCGACGCAACTTTTGTAGCCCTTTATACCAGACATTTTGGTTCAAATAAGAGAACTCTTGTCGGCGCGAATCAGTTACAATTATGCAACCAAATGAAATAAAAGCAACTTACTATAATTACTCTTTCAACGATAACGAAATCGGAAAATTTGGGACCGCATAAGCCCCCTCAGTGTTCTGTAAATATCCAGAGTGACATCACCGACGTGATAAGCCAACAACAAAAACTCTGCAACCTTGACAGCAGTTTCATTCCCGTCAGCATTTCCCCTCGAAAGATAAATTTTTTTTACTCCACTCTATTTGACTGACGAATCGTGTATCCCGCGTTTAACTGCCGATAGAATCCAGTTTATGACAGAAATTGATTGACATTTGCAGAAACAACAAAACCATGGTTCCTAGAATCGGAACCAGCTGATGTATATAGGCAACCGCAAAAATGTCCAATTCACACCCGCAACTCGATTCGATGCTGATAAAGCACACACGGCTGGAGAGGGAGGTGCGTCGCGCGGTGTCAAGGCCAGTAAATTGCTTAGCATAATTGGCCGACAAGTGTTGGAGTGAATGAGAAATGGGAAAGGCGCTCATTTTTGGCGCCAAAATCTGCACCAACACATAAAAACCGTATACAGCAAACAGCACGAAGATGATGATAAGAAGGCTGACGGAGCACACAGTATACCGGCCGGCCGGCGCGGCGATCACAACCGTTTAATTATCACTGTGTCAACAGTTTTCGTTATTTTCATTCCGCTAATGTGTATGCGCAAGCGCGACCGGCCCTCCAGACTCCTCCGTCGAGTGTGTATCATGGATCTTGCAGAGTATCTCTGATGGAGATCCATCCGCAGTGCGTTGCATGGAACCGCGGCTGGACACCAGCCAACATCAAATTTGCTGTCGCTGTCGGCAAATCGACAGAGGAGGATGCGCGACAAGACGCATTCGGTGATCGGGATGAGGACCAGCCAGCAGTGATGACGACGTTGTTGGATGGTTTTTATGTTGATGAGAATTTATGGGATTCTGTTTGGGCTTAACGAGGTTTTAATGTGGAAAGGCAGTATTCTCGTCGTGGTCGGTTAGTGTTGGCGGGGGGGCTGGGGGTGCACACATGAAATTGGTTTCGATGGACGGTGGCGGTGGCGGTGGAGGAGATGTGCGTGTGCATCAAGTGCAACATGAATGAAAACGTCTGTCTGGGCGAGAGGAGGGTATTTAAATTACTTTCGGCGTGCTGACATTATGATGTGAATGTTATGTAACACTGTTTGCGGTGCTTGTCGTAATGATGGTTACATTTTCGTTGAAGATATTATGGACGAGAGCAATGACATTGGAATAAAAAGAGAGTCACATGTTTGACTGGTTTTTTGGGTCAATGGGTGCTGATGACATGAGGGGTATAAGTGGGTATGAAATAGGATTTTGCAAATACTTAGATGTAAAGTGGTGTATGGTGAAGCTGTACGAGGGATGTTTCCAAGCCCCAAGAAGAAGCGTCCACAAATTGAGTAGCCCGAAAAGTGGCGCCCAACGTTAGGTATTTGTTAAATAGTAACACGGTAACATTATAAATAGAGAGGCCTTTAAGATGTCAAAATAAAGGATACAGTAAACGATGCTCTTCGCTCTTCTACCACGCAACATAAGAAAATACCAAGCACGGGAGGTAGCACTGAAAAACTTATCTTAGCTACATGAAGGGGTGAGTCTTAGTCTGTGTTTTGACTTAAAAACTAGAAAATGGCGCCCAATGTGAGACTTATCTGCTATGCAACAAACGGTTAACGAATTTTAACTGACACCAATGGGGAATATACTTGGAGCACCCCAAGTGACATCACAGTCGGAACAACAGTCTAGGGGACAGATTACGAACCAGTCCCTCGTACTTAAGTATTCACTAAATGGCGCCCAGCAGGAGGATTTTGTCAGTAATATAGCTAAAACTTAACTGATTCCTTTTAGAAACAACACCAGTTAGGGTATTCTTACTCATCGTGATGGTTGGAATAATACTAGCAGCTGGACCTTGTTGTTTTCTATAGAAATGAAATCTCGATTATTCGACAAGCTTCAATAAAAAGCGCCCAATGTAAGGTTCTTAGAATGGGGTGGTGATAACTTGACATCCAAAAGGTTCATCACATACGACACTCAGAAAGAAGTTGTTATCTTTGTGTATCTACAGCAGGTAGAGTCTTCTAAATTGTTAACTCTTTACCCAAATTTGAATCGAGAGATGGTCTATCTGAGGTAAGCATTTGTTAAGTTATTAAATGGCGCCCTACGTGAGGACTGCGCTTCTTTTATTTCAATAAAAAGCACCTAATATCAGTTTCTTGGTGGTTGGGTGTTGTGTGAATAGGGATGGGCATCTGATTGGCATCAACTTGGCGATGTCCAGTGTCGCAACTATCTCACACTCACCAATTGTGCTTATTTTACCTCCCCGTGGTCACCACCGGGTACTGGTCTATGTCCACCCGGACTTGACTTGCTAAACTTATAAGCGCGAGTGTTGAACACGAAGAAAATAGCAACACTATAATGCTCTGTCGGATTGACTGTCTGCTCGAGTCTCAGAAGTCTAACATGAGCCCCTCAGAAAGAGGACGTACGGCGGATGAATTCACATGGCTGAATCAACGGTGGCGTCAACAGTCGACATGACAAATACCTCAATGGGCTACTCTGACGTATTTGGAGCTGAGGTCATTGAGGATTTTCAACACTAGTCAGGGTGTTGAAATAGAGATGGTGGCGGAAGAGCCCTTAATGGGTCAACGGCAGCTCTCACATCCCCGCAGCGGGTTACTGACTCCAGAGTATTCCGGCTCCTTTTGTCCAAGGGGTCGCAGAAAGGGCCTGGTCCTCCAGGTTGGGGGTTGTGCGTGGGGCTAACAACCCTACCGCGGAAAAAAGCATCGGTTACAAAGCGACCAATAGCCTCGGATAAGGATGGATTTACTGTTGACGACCCGGACAAACGAAATAAGGACAATGACGTTCGGATCTGCACATGGAATGTTCGAACCCTGAACAGACCGCGTGCAGCCGAACAACTAGCGGAGGCCCTAGACTGCTACAAAGCAGATATCACCGCCATCCAGGAAGTGCGGTGGGATGGGCCGGGCAAAAGGAAGATGAAAAACTGTGACATCTACTACGGTGATTGCTACAGGGAACAAAAGCAGCGTTTATTCGGATGCGGATTTGTTGTAAGCGGCAGACTTAGGCAAGAAGTCTTGAGCTTTCGACACGTGAGTGAACGCCTTACAACTATTCGCATCAAGGCTAAATTCGCCAACATCAGCCTAATATGCGCTCACGCCCCCACAGAAGATAAAGACGATGCTACCAAAGATTGTTTCTACGAGCTCCTCGACAAAACATATGAGCAATGTCCTAAATATGACGTTAAAATCGTCTTAGGTGATTTTAACGCCAAAATAGGAAAGGAGGACCTCTTTGGTAGCACAATCGGAAAACACAGCCTACATGACACCACGTCTGAAAACGGACTAAGGCTGATTGATTTTGCTGCGGGACGTAATGTTACCATAGCTAGCTCACGGTTTCCTCACCTCGATATACATAAAGGAACATGGCGGTCACCAGATCATCAAACCGTCAACCAAATTGATCATGTTGCGATCGACGTAAGGCACTCCTCCAGTATTCTAGATGTCCGAACTTACCGAGGGGCCAACATTGACTCGGACCACTACCTTGTTGTAGCCAAGGTACGGATGCGGATATCCCAAACGCCAAAACAACGAGATAATACTGTAAGGAGATTTAACGTTGGACGGCTACAAACGCAACAAACTGCCAGAGTCTTTGCCGATCGCGTATCCCTAAACCTCTCGAGAAGTCCTACGCTGCCAGCATCAAGTGCCGAAGACCAGTGGCGCCGATGCCAAGAAGCCATCAAAAATGCCGCAACTGATGTGCTCGGTTTCACCAGTCCACCCCCTCGAAACCCCTGGTTTGATGAAGAATGCCGGCAAGCGCATGCAGCAAAACAACGTGCCTACGAAGCGGCGCTGCACAGAAGGACGAGAGCAGCTCGTCAGCTCTACGAGCAAAAAAGGAGGGAAGAACACCGGCTTCTCCGGAGAAAGAAGAGAGAGCATGAGAAGCGCGCGATCGAGGATATAGAGAGGTGCTACTCCAGGAATAATGTTCGGAAGTTTTACCAAAAGGTAAAAAGAACGTGTCAGGGCAACAAAACCCGAACAGAAGCCTGTAGAGACGAAGAAGGAAACCTTGTAGTAGAATCACAGTCGGTGCTGAGGATATGGAAAAACCATTTCTGCAGACTGTTAAACGGCGAAGACGACACAAATTCCGCTGTCAGGCAGAATGAACCATTCAACCTGGACGATGACAGCCAAGACTTCCGTCCACCTGACCAAAGTGAAGTAAGGATAGCAATATCTAAGCTAAAGTCCAACAAGGCTGCTGGACCGGACGGCTTAACTGCCGAGCTTTTTAAGGCAGCGGGAGATGGCTTGGTGGAGAGCATACACCAACTCGTTTCCAAGATTTGGTCAGAAGAAAGTATGCCTGATGAATGGAACCTCAGCATCGTTTGCCCGATCCACAAGAAAGGAGACCCTCTAAACTGCGCCAACTATAGAGGCATCAGTCTCCTTAACACTGCGTATAAGATCATATCTGCTATACTGTGTGAACGCCTTAAACCATTCGTCAACGATCTGATAGGTCCCTATCAGTGCGGTTTTAGGCCCGGAAAGTCCACAACCGACCAAATTTTCACACTACGGCAGATCCTGGAGAAAACCCAAGAAGTCCAAATCGATACCCACCATCTGTTCATCGATTTTAAGGCCGCATATGACAGCATTTATAGAGACGAGCTATACAGAGCCATGTCTAGTTTTGGCATCCCTGCCAAACTCGTCAGATTGTGCAGAATGACGATGGAGAACGCTCGCTGCTCCATTAAGGTCGGAAACAATCTCACCGAGACCTTTGATGTCAGAAAAGGATTTAGACAAGGTGATGCGCTGTCATGTGATTTCTTTAACATCATTCTTGAGAAAATTGTGCGAAACTCACAAGCCAACACCAGAGGCACAATTTTCCATAAGTCTGTGCAACTGCTTGCATACGCTGACGATATTGACATTATTGGCAGAACACAGCGAGCTGTCACTGGCGCGTTTGCAAGTATTAGTACGGAAGCGGCAAGAATGGGTTTAGTGGTGAATGAGGGCAAGACAAAATATATGCTGTCAACAAGAAGGGACACACAACATCGACGAATCGGACAGAACGTCACGATAGACAGCTATAATTTTGAGGTAGTTAGGGACTTTGTCTACCTCGGCTCCGCTATAAACTCTGATAATGACACCACAGCAGAAATCAAACGAAGAATTACACTTGCCAATCGCTGTTTCTTTGGTCTAAGACGGCAATTGACTAGTAAGGCCTTGTCAAGAAACACTAAGTCGATTCTATATAAGACCCTCATCATCCCAGTCCTGCTCTATGGCGCAGAAGCATGGACCCTAACAAAGGCGGATGAAGATCTTCTTGGCCGTTTCGAACGCAAGATTCTTCGAGTGATTTTTGGTCCCGTTTGCGTTGACGGGCTTTGGAGGAGAAGATTTAACAGCGAACTCTACGAGCTGTACAACGACACCGACCTGGTCAGAAAAATACGCATCTGTCGTCTAAGATGGCTAGGACATGTAGAGCGAATGGACACCAACGCTCCGGCCCGAAGAGTCTTCGATTCCAACCCGGAGGGACAACGCAGTAGAGGAAGACCTCGCCTTAGGTGGCGCGCACAAGTGGAAGGGGACCTCAACCAACTTGGAGTGCGCAACTGGAGGCAGTTAGCAAAAGATCGCGCTAACTGGAGAGGCGTATTGGTTGAGGCCCAGGTCCACCCCGGACTGTAGCGCCACCTTAAGTAAGTAAGTAAGTAATATCAGTTTCTTGTAAATACTACCATCGTCACCCATACTGGATTGCTAGATCAATGTTTTTTGTTTAACTAAAGTGGCGCCCAACACAAGACCCGTTGCCGAAAAATTAGATTCTCTTTGAGCAAAACCTAGATAAAAGATAAATATCTCTAGTTTTCGACTTAAATTTGTGCCGCAAATTCGGCAAGACTTAGCTGTACGTTTGAAAAATTCGCAGTTGGCGCCCAACATAAGGATTCTCGTGACCAAATTTGTTGCAACAGAATACACAGTGAGTGGTTCGAAGTTTTCTGATTGGAGTCTTGATTTATGATTATAGAATCTCAATTTGACTTATAATACGGTTTTCAAGATATGAGAAACTAATTATGTCCTGCCAAGATTCAGTGAGAAATTTGAACTCTCTGTCTCCAATTGGATGGCACGTTTTTCACTTGTCTTTGAGGTAAGAGAGTTTGTTATAATTTTAATATATTTTTGTAGACATTTTGAATTGCATCCCAAAACAATAAAAGTACTTACCCAATTTTTAAATCACCACACCTGCAACGAGAACAAGAAGAAATAAAGTTGTCAAAACTCAGTTCAGTTCATCATCCATTCGATGCGATAAATTCAACATCAATCAAAGCATAAAATTTACTCAATGGTCTATAAATTCGATATGGCTTCCCACACTTAAGTTTTTGTTGTATTGTGTACATCCCTAACGAAAGGATAATCAAATCCTCAAACCTATATAATTGCTGCCGGAATTTTGTTCATCATCACATCACAATTAACCGAAAGAATGTTTGATACAATTTTTAATATTATATATCCTATTCCCATCCTTATCTCGGGGAGCTCCAGTTTTTTTGTGTGTGTTTTCTCTCTCCCTGTGTTCATTAACAAACAACAAAAATCGACCTCACATTAATTACAAAATCCAGAGCGTTCGCTCCTTTTTATTTTTTGTTCCTTGGCTGAGACGAGCAATCTCTTGGCGGAGTTTCCTTCTCAGGATAGTTATATAAGTTTGGGATGGGATTTCTAGGAAACACCTGATTACAGGGGGAAACAACACAAAGAATGCGCCACCGAGCAAGAGGATGGACAGAGATTAAAGATGTGAGAAGTCCAGTGAAAAGTCATCCTAGATGTGCGGAACAAAGGCGATGTTGTTGTGATAAAGTTTTGTGTTGTGTTCTGTTTTTTTTTCTTCTTGTTGACTCCTTTTTTGTACATTGTAAAAGAAAAATGAAATCCTTTTAAGAAAACCAGATTCTTCTTCTCACGATAGCTACACAAATCTTGGTTCGGTTGACTTCCTTTATGGGATACAATTACGAAGTGATGCTAATGCTACAAAGTTGGGGACATGATTTCATCATAGAGCAAGTGGGTGACCAGCAAAGCTGTTCGTTAGACCGTTACCAAAAGTTTGACAACTCGAATGCGGTGCGTTCCAAATGCTTATGACTCGACTGCCTTTTTATAAGTAGATTTGAAGTTAATTTTTCTTTGAGTTGGCAGCTTCAAAATCAATCGAAGGTCGTACAAAATTTGTGTAGGGCTATTTTTGAAAGGAAATGCTTCAAAAAAAAAACTATGCATATCATAAAACTGTAGGAGGTTGTATGTTTGTTAACGGTTGATGTGAAAACTACCGCACAAATTTCGACCACAATTTTTTGAAATGTGTTTTAAGACACCGAAAAGACTATAGGCTATATCGTGTATTGCCACGCCTACTTTTTCGGGGCGTTTTTGACGAAAAATGTTTTTTTCTGACTTTACTTGGTTTAGCTTGACATTACTCACGGAACGGAACGGGAAAAAAAGATTAGGTACTTTAGAGATCCGAAATCTTCCCTAAAAATTTTAAGGTACCAATCAGCTTTTTCTTCACCCAAAAGCTGATCTACAGACGTAAATCTCTCATGATCAAATTGAATTTGTTTTGTAAAGCCGAAAAATATCACCAACGATTGGTTTTGATCGCGATTTTCGTTCAGAGTGGCGGGCGCACATGGAAAACACTGTTTGTCGTTTTCTCTATTGTAGCAAGACTTTCGAGAAGTATGCGATCTGCACGTGCAATCAGCAGTGCCTGTGTTTCCCTAGGGTTTTTAGAAGAAACTAGCTTAAGTGTTAAAAAAAATAGATTTTTTTCAAACCCGTTACTCAAAAATAGAAGCGACTTTGTGGGAGCCTTAAAATACCATCTATGCTATCCTGGGTAGGACGTTTTTTCGATGTAAAATTATTGGAAAGAAACAACTCGATCAGTAATGCACCGGGACTGGAGTCTGAAGTTTAGCCTGGCCAAACCAAAAGCCGAGACATGCACCATCACAGCCTGCTTACAAATCATTGCATACCTGCAGGCTTATTCGGAGCAATGCACTCTGGGTCGTTTTATTTGATGTTTTTGTCTACTTTGCTATCCTTTGCTTATCAAGTCAATATTTACAACCTTCCCCAACAAGCTCCACGTCTTTGTCTGTCACTCAAAGACACCTGGAAATCTATACACTTCTATTGGACACACATTTTTTTCTGCTCAATATTTATTTATAAATTTCCATTGATTTCCAACGATAAGACCTTTCAAGTTTACCTCACCGACCAAAGAGTTCGTCGAAATTCCATTCATAAAAATATTTCACCACCGGAAGCCAATTGTCAGCAATGCCAGTCTCTGCTGGATGCACCAACGACCGCTTATCGGATTGTCATTCAAAATCCTCTCACAATGAACTTGAAAAATATTTCGCGCATATCTTGTGTCAAAGTCGTTTTGGCATGCGACTGCCGTCAACTAGCACGTTCTTCTCAGTACGACTGCTGTATTTGTTCAGACGATAAGACGAAATATGCGGTGCAAAAAAAAAATATCTACAAATTACACAATAAGACGAAAGGAGTCACACTTCATGTTAATGCGAATGTCATTCATGAGTAGGTTCCCTTTGAGCTATAGATGTGTAAAGTATTTAACAAATATTGTATACACGCACTTATCGCGAACAGCTGATTTGGTTTTTATTTTTGTTGGGTCTGGTTAGGATTATGCTGCGCGGGCATGCTATTTCCGTTGCTGATAAGATTGAAGATCTCTCTCTTCCGTTGGGTTGTTTAGATTGTGCAAATGTTGCTGTGGCTTGTTGACTTTAAAATAGAGAAAAGAGCGGGATCTTAGGAAAATGTATCTTTTATTGGTATTCAACTGATAAGATAGTGCAAGTCGCTGGGTGTGCTAGAAGGCAATGTAAAATTGATTTTCTTGTGACACTTTACAGAAATAAATTGTCAAATAATAATGAAATGATTATGATTGATTTGAGGGAATGGAAGAGCCGTCGCAATGAACGTTTGCACTGTAGCAGGGTAAACAAGAAACAGGGTCAGACTTGGGGTCGAACGAGTGATAAACACTGGACTTAGTTGTAGTTTTTTCGTTTGTAAATGAATCAGTTGTTTTTAGAAGAAGGAGTCGATGGAGATTACAATTGGGCGAATCAACGCATCTCTGAAGCTCGTTCACGAAAGTAAGACGATATGGAATTCATGGATAAAGTGAGTAGACCCTTGACATATTTCCATTTGCGTTATATTTTCATCTTCAGACTTAAACTCTTCAAACTGAGCATTTCCAAGTATTTATAGTGCTATTGAAGACTCAGTGTTTTGTAGAGACGTCTCTATATCTTTTATTTTATGCCAACGAGGTTTCAGAACTTGTTTGCTTATTCCTCTCATCGAAGTTCTAGTTTTTGATCATAAGGACTCACATGCTGTCGAATCTTTTGCGTTGTTAAGCTGTCAAAAATCATTAACTTAGCATTAATCTTCTTACTTACTTACTTTAGATGGCGCTTCAGTCGGCGGTGGCCCTGAGCCTCAACCAACAGGCGTCTCCAGCCAGCACGATCTTTAGCCAGCTGTCTCACGCTAAGTTGGTTAAGGTCCGCTTTTACCTGTGTCACTGGCTTCCTCTACTGCGCCATCCCTCGGGTGTGGATTCGAAGATCTTCCAGGCCGAAGCATTCGTGTCCTACGCTCTACATGACCCGGCCACCTCAGTCATTGGACCTTCACTCTTCTGGCTAGGTTGATGTCGCTGTACAGTCTGTACAGTCCGTACAGTTCGTAGTTGTATATTCTCTTCCATTAAAGACTATGCAGACGGGACAAGATAATACTCGAAGAATTTTCCTCTCGAAACAACCGAGAGTTACCTCATACTCCTAATAAAAAGTCACTTAAGTTGTTCGAGGTTGGCTAACTACTCAATTTATTTTTTAGCCCAAAGAAACAACGATTGGCAAGAGTTATTTAACGTTTAACCTCATCGCTGGTGTCATTGTCTAAGTTTATGGCGGAGCTTGGGTAGATAAACAAAGTCCCTTACGACCCAAAAGTTATAGCTGTCTATGTTGACGTTCTGTCTGAAAAGACGGTCCTCCTTCTTTGTTGACAGCATATCCTTTCTCTTTCCTTTCTCTTGACCCATCTTCGCCGCCCTCAGTCTTAACGCTGCGTTCTTCCAATTTTGTCAATGTCGTCGGCGAACGCAAGTATTTTGACGGACTTCAAAAGATCTGGTGTTGGCGTTTGAGTTTTGAACTATTCCTTCAAGAGCGATGTTGAAAAAGTCACAACACATCGCCTTGTCTAAATCCTCATTATCAAAGATCTAGGTGAGTTCTTAATCAACCTTAATGGAGCTGTATGCATTCTCCATCGCTATCCTACTCAAACGGACGAGTTTGGCAGATATGCCAAAACTAGACATTGCTCTGTATAGCTTGTCCCTATAAATGCTGTTTAAGGCAGCCTTAAAATCGATGAACTGTTGGTTGTGGGCATCGATTTAAAGCTCGTGGGATTTCTCCAAGCATTAATCGTCAGACCCATCGTTTTGCAGTGTGCTTGCAGCCAATTTATTTAAAGCAGACGACCAAACCCAGTATGTCAGTGAAGGGAAGAAATAATGTACACCTAAATCAAATGACAAGATTCAAATTTCCACAACTAAAAAGTTCAAAAAGTATGGAACTAAACACTCAAGCCTGTGGAACCTCAGTCCCCGTTTCAAACCTCTCTGACATCCATAATTGATCCCAAATCGCTGCTAATTGAAGTCGAACACTGAACAAAAATTGACAGAATTTTATTAGAGATTTTGGGTTATGATGTTCAACATATAGGCAACATCAGACCTGGCCTATAAAAGTTATCAACGAAGGTTTGAAATTTTCAAAGCACAGATCTTTTTTTTTCATATATGTATATTTTTTTTTTGCAAAAATGGAAGAAGAAAAAATGTGATCCACTTAAGACAATTGAGGCCGATATCCAGCTTGACAAATAAAGCGCTTTATAACTTTGTTAGTCTATTGTAAAGAATTAGGGGCGAATTGTAAGTACAGCTGTAGATCACCTTGATTCGCAAAAACTGCACCAATCTAGCAAGTGTTAATTTTTTTATCTGATGCGTCATAAAAATGTGTGTCCTCTAAAGGTATTAACATCCAGAACTCATGGATAACCAATAACTTCATACCACAAACAAGCTTAAACGACTCTCCGTCTTGGACTGCTGCAAGATTGTTAAACCCTTTAGAAGCTGTGTTTAGTTTTCTGCAGATTGGAATTTAAAGACGTTCAATTCTCCGCATTTCAATCCACGACAGGATATTTTTTGTTCTTTTGACAGGATCATATTTCAAATGAGTTCTTTTCGATTAGGGGAAGTACTTCCAAAATGACACATATGGCTAAAATCTGATACACTTCCAACACTAGATGCTTTCTTCCAAGGTGACTTCGATGATATTAAAAATCCTGTCAAAATGACAAAAAAAAAAACAAAAAGTATTTTCAGCTGCAAATACACTTTTTTGGTTTAAATTATTTTTGTTCGTGTTTTTGTGAGTTTTCTGCGGTTTTTCTTTAATATTATTAATTATATCGATATTTAATGACAAAACTTATTTAGAAATTAGCTAATTGTCTGTAATAAAATCAGAGTTTTATTAAATTTTATTTATGAAATTTGTAGCAATGTCATATATCCATATTAAATATGTAATTTTGTCCATCCTTTATATAGGTTTGGAAAACCATTTGTTTTTTTTTTAATTAGCATTTTTGTTTAAATTAAAAAAGTATTGTAAAATGATCGCAATAAAATTGTAAAGAAATAATAAACATAACAATTGCAATATCTCTTGTAAATAATATTCTATGAATCAAAAGGTAATTTTGGACATACTTCCCCTACTTCCCTTAATTAATAATTTTTCTTAGTAAAGAAAATTATAGCAGAATATTTAAAACTCATTAAAAACTCATTTGCTACGATTATTAAAAGGATTTTGATATTTAAGCATGGATCGCCCATTTTTAATTCTTAAATAGGCCCAGACCAAGGGTAATTTTTATTAAGGTAATTAAGGGTCGTGGTAATTAGCGTGCTAGGACATACAATAAATCGTCTTTAATCTGATTTATCTTTGATATACCGTCCAAGCTTTCGAAAAGGTTCTTTTAGGACTATGGACAGTGGAATAAAAAAAGTTCCATGCAGCGCGTACCTATGCAAATATCCTTTGTAAAGACTCCTAAGCCTTGAAGCAATATTTCCGCGACAAACATTTCGAAAGTTAGGTTCCATGACTTTTCAATGTCAATTTCGGACCATCAGCTGAAGGTTATGACACTACCAAAAGTTTTTTATAAATTATTCCTTAACTAAGCTTAGTGTGACACTATTAATGAAACTTTTAGATGCGTTTGAAGCTGGTTCTATAGCTAGTGATGTGCAGATTAGTGATTCCACTTCAGATATAGTCCAGAAACCTTGGGGTCTTTTTAAACACTAAATACACCGACTTTGTGGACTCCCAGCGCACGTTTTAAGCTTCCAGGTTTTGACTTTGTTAAAACTGCCTATAAGAATCGTGATTTATTCAGTTTGGCGAGAGACCAGAATCCAGGTAAAAAAAAATAAATAAATAAATATTTTGGCGCGACAGGTCTATGGGACCCAAGGCCTAGCTTCTCACAACCATTCGTTTTGTGTGGGTTTTCAATTTACAGTCGCATGTAAATTACCCGCAGCACAAGGCTGTATCTAACCATCCAACCATTTTGCTTTTACGACATTTGTCCTGATTTTCCTTTGAAACGCAATATACTGAAATTTCACGGCCAATAAAACAGCACATACGTCAATCTAATGGACATTTACGACTTGTCTGCGAAAAGTCATTCACAAATTCAACAATCGACGTGCGCATAGAAAATGGTGTCACAAATTAAGGAAATTCGCACCCACCCATTGACGGCACTCTTCAAATTTATTACACGTAAACACACCCACTCGCCGAGTGTAAACAATTAAATTGCACGATGCACATGTCCTTTATGTGCGCAGCTCATAAATTTCTAATGCGACATTCATTGCCAAACTGATGTACGGTCGTATCGCACCAAACAAGTCGTTCAACTTGCCAAATCGCTGACAAAAAGGACATTGTCGTAAATTTATTCACCATACCTGACTCTGTGTCTTGTTCTTTTTTTGACACCTTTTCGTGCAAACGAAAAACTAGAAAAAACACACACAAGTGCTCACATATAAATCAATGTCCTTTAGCACTAATTGAACTATTTGTACAAGGATTTGTTATAACCGTAATTGTGGGTACAGTCAGGCAAAGAGAACGACCGTACACAATGCAACAAGGAAGACCGTCAAACCTCTTAAGGCATCACTGTTGACGTTTTGCCAACTTGACGATGAAATATGAAGTAGGAATCCTCGATTCGGACACTTTCCCATGGCAAAATCAAAACAAGACCAGTCAGTAATCCGGTGGATTGAAAAAAAAATAATATAAAAAAATCCCAAGAAAAAACCAGTCGTCAGCTGATTTTTGGGGAGAGTAGTTGTTCTCTGTTCCCTGTGCTGCATCGTCTGCGTCCTTTTGAATTCCAATTCAAGTTTCGTCGGTCGGGGTCCCATTGCCATTAATAATCTGAGTCCTGCCTGCCTGCCAATTGATAACTTGTCGGATATTTTATGTAACACAAGAGAAGGATATTTCGCGCCTTTTTCAAGTACTGTTCTACCACACCCTATCAGGACCAACGGATCAGGAATAGCACTGCATATACTACCTGTTGTTGGAGTTGGAGGTCGCCTTGTCCCCGCTCAGTGAAGTCAACGATAAAAATGAAAAGAAAATTAGAAACGAATGCAGGCACAGAGAGGCAATCATGAAAAGATTTATTCTCCGCATCCCTTCGGTGAGGTTAAGTGATGATAAACCCACAACACACACCTACGTTGGAAACACAGTTTGTATAAATGATACAAAAGGGCATAAAGGATGTGCGCATATTGAATGAATTCCCGAAATCAGCTGATGTGGAAGAGAATCGAAACAGGTTAGAAATACACTCGCTGGGATTTAACGATTATTGGCCTTCAGATGTAGCGGATGAGGTGATGTGATTCTAATCATCAATTTCATTAAGGGACGGGCCAACGATAGAGATCCCATTGCTCGCTGTCGGAGATACCTGTTTGGAATGTCAGATCGCTTTATGTTTTGTGGTTGATGGTTGTTTGGGGATTCCATTGCGATGATCCTTTTCTTCTTTTTTTGTTGCTGTTAATTCACTTTGTGATGCGCGGCACCCAAGAGTGTGTGGTGTTTCAGGGATCAGGAATATAACCAAAAAAAAAAACAAACCTACAATCGGAATATAACCAAATTCCATCGGTTTTACGGGCATTAAAGGTTGCCTTTGGTTGTTTACGTTAATGTGGCGGTGCGCATGCAACACACTTTGGAATGGTGTTGGTCTTGTGCCATATTTGATTTATCTCCGATTGGTTATGGCAACAGTTACAGGTATTTCTGTGGAATTTTGGTGAAGAACAGAGTCGATTTTTGAGGAAAAATTTGCCTGATTTCTGGTGAACGAAGACTTTTTGAATGTTTTCCTTGAGATTTTTTAAAGACATAACTTTTCGAAGAGACTTTTGACAAGTATTGCACGTGCGGGTCTCTCAAAATGTTTGTCAAATGTCCCCAGGTAAACCTTAATCTGCCTGCCTGCCAAAAAAAGAAGGCAAGACCGCTAGATAGGTTTTATAAACGTAAAGAGTCTCACTAATATGACATCAGCAAGATGGACCTTATTGACCTTCACTGCGGACGACTTGAAGTACCAGAAATGTCAGAAATTGAGGTTTTGAAACACAAACACATTTAAGCCACAAAACAGGTGTCTATCTGGCTTTTTTGACGGCTCAATTCGATTTTGCGCACTGGAACTCCTAACATCTGAAGGTAGAAGTCCTGGGCTAGCTGAAGAATCGAGCGTCAAAAGTAAATCATCCAAAATTGGGGGCAGTTTTTGACAATCGAACTCAGGACCTATCCAAATTGCGTTGTCACATCTTCATGGGCTACATACTCTACTTTTGATGGAGCAATACACTTTCGGGCGGACCCGATCGTCTACCAACAACTTCTAAGGTATCTTTATGTTAATCGGCTACACAAAGTTTTGTCGTACCGATTACAGCGGTATTTTAAGACCGATTTTTATAATATATAGACCAAATGAAAGGTGAATGTCCGTAGATTAATTCCCGCATGTGTTGTACTGTCCGTAGAGTAGAATGAAGTTCCGCTTGATTCTAGTTAGGTAAGATAGTTGTCTGGTTCAATAAGCTCGGGTTCTTCATATTTTTATGCGTTGTCTTAAGAATCAAAAGTTGCCCAGTGGCTCCATTAAGCCCTCTGACCAATCCCCGAATAAAAGCATAACAGTGAAGGACGGCAATGATTTAAAATGACTCTTCTAGCTACAGCTTCTTGGAAATAGATAATGGTAAGCTGAACAATGAGAAAGAGCCATGCACCGATCTTTAAAAATTGTATAAGCCTGACATAAAGCTTATACGAGTACACCACTTAAAATAGAAGTTCAGGTAGAACGTAGTACACAAAAAATGTTCTAAAATCCGGAGGAACGCCGGAAAACTTCGGAAAGTAGTACACGGAAAAATGTCGGACCACATCGGAGCGTTCAGTCCGTAAGAGCGAGGGACCACGTCAAAATGTAGTAGCCGGAAGAACATTTCAACACGTTATGGATGGAAAAGAGTCTAAAACAAAAAAAAGTTCTAACAATGGAACTGACTCTGACAAACTTTGCTATGACCAATAAGGGACTTGAACCGTGAAAATCAAAAAAAATATTGACCAGGCAGGTGGGTCCATGAGCGACTTATTTTGAAGTATATTTTCCGATTCTGGTCATCGATGAAAGAAGCGGACCCAAATGGAATTAAAAGTTTTACACTTCGTCACAAAATAATTATGAAAAGACGTAAACTTAAATTGGAGATGTTAAGGAACTAATCCTTAATTTAATTGGATCCTTTACCGACCACTCAGCAACTATTTCCTCTCAAGTTTGCATAGATCTAGTGCGCATTTGGTATTTTTACAGCGTCAATCAATATAGCACCCTATGTCACAAAATATAAATGGCGCCCAACGTGGGAATAGTGGTCATTTAAAAAAAAAATATTTACGATTTTCTAAGAAACGCAATCAACTCCCAGTTCACTGACAAAATGAATACCCGCCAAGTCGAAGAAATCAACTATCGGACATGTTGTTGCCGCATTCAAAACAATTGCGACATGTGTGCGTCCGAGACGTGAATATAGGATTCCCCCTAACGCCGAGGAACATGATATATTCGCAACATTAACATTTAACAATAATTTCACTTCAATTTCGAATGACAAGAGCCAAAACAAGTTAATTTACAAAGCGAATGCGCTTCCAGTCCCTGCGAATGACCTCTAACCTTGTCCGTAATGTCCTCCGCATAGTGACACCGTATTTGACATATGTACTCACCGACATTAAACAACCCAAACGGCAGAGCCAATTCCACAGAACGACAATATTGCGCTCATTTATTGCACAGAAGCATTTGTGGTCATGTTTGACGACGATTCGCCAAACGACAAAAACTACTCCTGTCATTCATCTATGCCAGATACGAGTTACAGATACATGTTCATCATGTCTATAGCACAGAACTAGTTATGCTGATTGCGGCTCAATATACCGTAAGGAGACTAATATCCCAACCCATATGGCGAAATATATTTCCCATCCCATCGAAACACCAATGTGACAGTGACAGCCTTCTTCCATGGGACATATACACGCGGCAGAACCGGAATTCATTAAACGGGACACTCTTGCGTGCGATATGTGCCCATCTGCATATAAGTTTGCATTATTAAGGATTGTTTCCTTCACAACAAGCTCGAGAAATTCAAATGAAATGAGTCGACTTCTTCGATGGTACGAATACGAATACTTGTTATCATTCACATGGTTGAGGTTGAGAATCCCAAAACGGGATGATTGCCGACTATACTCGGGGCATACTGACTCTGATCAGTTGGGGTTGTACCTGAATTGCCGAGAGGTATAGAACCTTTTCTATATCGTGCGCCTTTGTGTCGGCAGATACTTTATTAAATGGGAACGAAGTATCTATAGTGAAATTCGTAAATGATGAGAAGGGGTTCGTACAAGTTCTTGGCGAGCTTGTAACGCACCAGGCTTCTTGCCATTTCTCTGCCTATTGTGTAAGGAAATATGGTTTCGAATGCATAATATACGATGAAATCATCGATTACCACTTGGACAGCTAGTGCAGAAGGGTGGGTTGGGTATGGGTGCTGAGGTGTGTGAACAAATTAAGAATACTGCCAGGGAAGAAGCATCAAAGGACATTGAGAGCGGTGTGAAGATCAGTCGTGATTGTGTGTTCGATAGTGTGTCAAAGGACGTATGATTCAGTGGGATGGAAATGTTACTTGACTCACTTTAGATGCCGTTTAGAGTCCGAAAACAAGCCCCGACCCGACTCTTCAGTTTGGTGAAACCAGGAACGAACACCGTGATGGTTGAGGTGCACTCCTTCAATTCTACCAAGATATGAGTACAGTGCAAAAATACGACAACAGGGTGCCCTAATGCAAAAGTTGTAAGAAGCCTTGAAAGATCAAACCATTGCGAATGTCAGAGGGCCGCTTGGTCGATATAACTGGGAGCTGCGTACTAGAAATCGCAGAGGATGGAAGGCTGCAGTACGTCCAGGGTATTGGATTTTCTCGGCTTGAGAGCCTCTTTACAAATAAAAGAGATCTTCTGCTTTTTCTGGGGCGACGGAATTTATTTTCACTTATTTTGAATATCCCATCATTCGATTACAAGGGTTGCGGGTGTACGAGTAGTGCTCAAATAGACCGTGCATAGCTCTCGATCATCCACCAGACCATCATGGGTAATCCCAACCGACCAGAGGAGAGAACTCAGACTTTACCCAACTTTTTCATCCTGTGTCCAACTTACGGACGCCTTCCTACCATAGATAGTTTAAAAAAAAAACAGTTTTGGACGTGACCAAACCACCTAAATGTGGACCACAAATTTTGGAAAAGTAATTTTTCATTTCATATGTAAAATCGACTTAACGTTCAGCCCCAGGTTTCCTTACAAAGGAGTCTATGAAATATTTGCGCTAACTCTAAGGAAAGAATCCAACTAAACGTTTGACAGCCTTAGCTCAGCTGCTAAAAAGGCGAAACGATATTGAAATTCGATTTCTTAGGGAAGCTTCGCGATCTTGGGGAGGCTTAATAGGGTTCACTTTTAAAGGCCAATTTTTAGGAAGGCTTAATTTTGAACGAACATTTAGAATGCAGTCGGTGTTCCACAACGAGTTGTGAACATTTTATGGCAGCTTAAATGTAGACAAGGCGGCTTACCAGCGTACTAAGTCCGTTAAAAAAGTGCAATCTCAGGATTGTATCGATATTATCGACAATAGGGAAGACCTAATGTGACATAAGTCTTCATACAGGTTCGCTTATACAAGACTACTTCCAAAATTGAGTAGATTAGAGCTTCAGAGCTTCCTTTGACAACCTGAATGGCTCCTTTAGTTAGAAATACAACACAAGTTTCCACACTGAAACGAAAGTTCCTTTATCATGGTAAAAGGCTAAGATAATCCCTATACCAAAGTCGGAAAGAAAGATTTACCCTGATTATAGACTAATCGCAATATTGCCATATTTGAGAAGATGATTTTGAAGCAGATGTCAGCGCATCTTAGGAACTATAACCTTTTGAGTTCCGTCCAATCCGGCTTCCGTGCAAAAACAAGTTGTAAGACTGCACTGTTACTTGTTGTCGACGACACTTGTAAGGGCCTACATTTTTGACGTTGTTGGACTTCTCTAAGGCATTCGACACGGTATATCATTCACTTCTATATCAGAAGCTGTTTCTCACATTTCTCATCATACAGTCAGGTGTTAAGCTCTTGCAGTCATACTTAATGGACCGTCAGCAATGTGTGGCTGGAGTTCCACAAGGTTCTATTCTCGGTCCCATATTATTTTCAATTTATGTGAATGAACTACCACACATTAGAAAAACTTCTACTGTCCACATATTTGCTGACGATGTGCAATTATTTATATGCTGCCCATTAGATATGATTAATAGCGCCATTTAAATGACGACCTACAGCTAGAGGTCATCCAGCAGTGAGCTCTTAAAGGCAACTTGTCGCTTAATCCTTCAAAGTCAAAGGCTCTTTGTATCTATCATCATCAGTTAAATATTTCCATCTAATTTTCCGCCAATCTTGTTAGGATTAGGACAGTCATCAATTGGGGAAGTCTTGAATGACACACTCATTTGGACCGACCACGTTGCGGCTACAGTTGGGAAGGTATACAATGGCATCCGACCATTGCCCACTAAAACTAACATGCTACTTGTTAAATCCCTCATTCTACCTATCCTTTTGTATGGCTGGGAGCTGAGAGGTCTTCTGTCATGTTGACTACAACACTAGGCGTAAATTAAATATTATTTACAATAACCTCTCAAGATATGTCTTCAATAAACGTTTTACTGACCACATTTCTAGCTACTCCCTGCACATAATGGGCCTAACTTTCGACAGCCGCATTTAGCTCAGAACACTTACTCTCTTGCACGGTTTCATGATGACCCAACAACCGGAGTACTTGCACAGCAGACTAAGTTTTGCCAGCTTGAAAAGAACAGCTGTATTGATAAGGCTACATTATCTTATTTACCCCCAGCGAGGATCCTTTCGTCCGTCTTTTGTCGAAGACTACTTCTTTTGTCAAAGAATGGAAAAGCAAACTGTGATGCGTTGTATACCTTGTATTTTCTAACTACAGAGCATACTTGGGCGCAATGGCTCAGTGGTTAGTGTGCTGGACTACTTAACGAGAGGATCTCCGGTTCCACCCCCAGTTTTTAAAACACAATAGAACTTTAAGTGTCTTTCAACTACTCACCTGTCGCAAACATTTTACAAACCTCCGAGAGTATAGATATCATAAGAAAGCTTTTTAAGTTCGGAAACCCTCACACAAATGACGGATGTAAATTAATGTGATATGCTAAACGTAGAGTGCTCTGGGGTCGAATCGCGTCGTCCGTGAACGAGCATTACGTTCACGGAATTAAGTTGATTTACATGTGAAACAAAAACAAATTCCGTCACGTAATGCTCGTTCACGGACGACGCGATTCGACCCCTGGTTTCAGTGTAAGTCCTCTCAATATAAATTCCCAGAATATACTCAAAAAAAAGACAAAACAAAGTTAGGTAATTTAAAAACCCCAAAAAAACCTTTAAAAAATAACTTAAAATAACTTTTAAGAAGAGATAAACTGACAAAGTATAACTAACTGACAATTGGAGGCTACCTACAAAGTCTATCATGCGAAAAATATTACCCTCCCTCTGGGTCCATTCGGGTCAAAACAGCTCACATCCCTAAAGGCAGAGAGTCAAACGAAAATTCATCCATTTGTGGCAGCATTTCTTAAATTTAAAACTCCATTTACCCGCCCACACACACCTGACCATGACCACCTGACCTTTCACTTCTGCGCGCCAAAAATGCCTCTGTCTACGAATACTATTCCCCAAAGGATAACACGCCACAAAGAATACCATTCAGACCAATTTACAATATCAATAAAATTTCACACACTCTCCCATTGACGAAATATTGGCAAAATTTCTGTGAATTTTATGAATGAGTCCTCAACTCCCAGGACACGCATTTTGAATAATTTCCCTTCAAGCTGACAAATTGCTTTTGGATGAATGAAATTTTCACGCTCCATACACGGCAATCGTTACTCCTTTCCTCCATTCATGGCAATTTTCTCAGGACATTAAGCGGGAAGAACTATCAATTGAATTGATTGCAAACAACAGCAGCAGGATCAATTGTTGCACAGCACACCGAAGCAACCTTGAAAAACGTCCAAGTAGACCGAGAGAATTTCGCACCTCGTATCGAGAGGAAATTTAAATAAATTCAACGGTCACTTCCGGAGGTTAAATACTTGACGTAACTTTCTAAACTCGTACACAGGTGCTAACCGTGTCGGGCGACCTTCCATGCACCTCATTATGATCTCACGTGCTGTAACGTGCACTCGATGAATAGAGTGCATCAAAGGCAGTCCGCGTAAACATGTTTCTCATCCTGCTCAAGGATGTGTGTACTCTCCTTGCAATGAATGAGTCAGAAAACAGTGCGCTGCAAGGATTCAAACTCGAATAAGGAGGATAATCTTTTGACAAACCAATCGTGCTGTCTATTATCGCAATTTGTTTGCGGAACTATTTCATTGATCCCTCTGTGCGAAGGTGTGTTTCTCTGTAGTACAATTAAGCACTACCGGGGATAAAGGAATTCCTTTCACCTTCGAAAATCTCTGGTCACGTACAGTGGAAGAAAAAAAAGTTGCCAACTTCTATCCGGACCACCGACAGCAGCGAACATGGTTATCCCAGTTTATCTGTGTCTCAGAACCTAAATTCCATCCGCTAGGAAAAAAGAAAACACATCTTTTTTTTCATGAATGGTCCTCGTTTGGGAGGTAATTCGAATCTAAGGAATTTCTTCTGCTAAAGTGAGTTTCAGGAAAAACTGCGGCAACACTTTGTGGCGAAAATGCATTCCTAGACCATATAGGGCCCCTTTGCACAATTCCATTCCCAGGGCAGGAACGTTTTGGATTAAGCCTCCAATGAGCAAACAAAAAAGGAATCGTTTAGCAAAAATTTACAAGTAATCCTTGATAAAGAGGGAAACCGCTGCGCATCGCATGGGAATCGATATCGATACTTGTTGGGTGTTCGAATTGCGACCTTCCTTCCTGGAAGGAGTTTTTCATTCATCTAGTAGTCCGTTTTGCGGCACTTTTTTCAAGGCTTTATCTCTTCGCTCTGCGACAAGAAATTCATGTTTGAAATATTTTTATTCTTTTTATTTATTTTTTGATGATTTTGACAATGAGGAAATTCATTGTATGAGAGAGTGTGGCGCTCTGTGTAACAGGAAGTTGTTTCAAACACATTACATGGCGGAGGGGGACACATTCACATTGAGCTGGATGAATGGACTCGTTGTTGTGGGAATACATCAGTTGATTTGTAAGATAACAATCTGAGGGCATTTTTTCTCTATGAGTGTTTTTTTTTATGGGAGAATAGTCTCATGGAATTTATAGGCCTACACGATAGGCTGTGGCAACAATAAAGGATTGCTTGAATGGAGACTAGCTCACTGATAACCTCGTAAGTAGGCAAATACAGATGGTTGGCCGTTAAAAAAATGGTGGCATCGAAATTCCATAAAAACTACGTCTAAACCAAAAAGCGGTTCTTTTCGGAACTGAAGGCCATAAAAACGGGCAAATACACCACCTAATCAGAGTCAACGTTACCCATGACTCAAAGACATCAGCACAAGAAGAAATAAGGCGATCGCAATCAAAATATAGAAGCTTAATAAAGTTTGTAGCGGGCCTACAATTCCGAGAGACATAGACACAAAAACAAAAGGATTTACCACAGGGAAACCCTGGTATGCTTAGACTTCGTAGATATACACCACAAAGATTGTTAAAAGGTCTCTGAAAATAAAATTGGGAAAAGACTGAAATCTTTGACGAAAAGGGACTGCAAACGTCCGATAAAATAGAAGTCGAAAATTTGGACTTTTGTAAAAAAGGTCCATAAGCGTGGGAGGGTGCTATTCTCTTAGGATGTGATATAAGCTCGTAATTTTGGGTCAAGGACATGTAACTTACCTACCTTAGCCAAAACTGGATAAGCTACATGTAGTGCCGGAAACAGAGCAGACAACTACTGGACAGTTTTGAAAACACCTTAGACAACAAATTGTTGCTTGAGAAATTTCAGACCACAAGTGGTGTAGCGGTAAAAGAACTGGCATCAGACTACAACTGTTGTAGTACTGGAAAAACGTCAGACCGATGTAGGTGTAGTGCGTCACACCACAACCGATGAAGTGCTGGAAACACATCAGACAATTACTACAATCCTTAATTGCCATACCACAAATGGTGTAGCACTCTTTAGACTACAACTTATGTAGTGCTAAAAACACATCAGACAACTACTGGTACTGGGTATAATTTTAAAAACACATTAGACCACAATTGTTGCTTGAGAATTCTCAGAACGCAAGTGGTGTAGTGCTGAAAAACGTCTGACCACGACTGGTGTGGTATTGAAAATATGTCAGACCACAATTGATGCACTATTGGTGTAGTACTGGAGACACCTAAGGCGACTACCACAACTGGTGTAGTCCTAGAAATGTGGCAGACAACAACTGGTGTAGTACTGGAAAGGCGTCAGACCGCTGTAGATGTAGTGCGTCAGACCACAACCGATGTAGTGCTGGAAACACTTCAGACAATTACTATATACAATCCTTCATTGCTGGAAAAACGCCATACCACAAATGGTGTAGCACTCTTTAGACTACAACTTATGTAGTGCTAAAAACACATCAGACAACTACTGGTACTGGGTATAATTTTGAAAACACATTAGACCACAATTGTTGCTTGAGAATTCTCAGAACGTAAGTGGTGTAGTGGTGAAAAACGTCTGACCACGACTGGTGTCGTATTGAAAACATGTCAGACCACAATTGATGCACTATTGGTGTAGTACTGGAGACACCTAAGGCGACTACCACAACAGGTGTAGTCCTAGAAATGTGGCAGACAACAACTGGTGTAGTACTGGAAAGGCGTCAGACCGTTGTGGGTGTAGTGCGTCAGACCACAACCGATGTAGTGCTGAAAGGACTTCAGAAAATTACCACAATGATTGCTTATGGAAACACTTCAGACAATTATTGTGGTAATTGTCTCGAACTACATATGTAGCTTATCATACATTGCTTGAAAAAAGCCATACCACAAATGGTGTAGTGCTTGTTGGACTACAACTTATGAAGTGCTGGACAAAACCGGAAAAAAAATTGTACAAAATTGGTGATGATAGCAGTATTTGAGTTGTAAGACACAGTGTTTTAGAAATGCCTTACACTTGTAGATATTCACTTCTAAGTTGTAAATAGAAACTACAAGTTTCCAAGAAAATGTTGATTTTTTCAATAGTGCGTTGAATGTCATTGAACATGTAAAATGCCGTTTTACATTAATGTTGTACACTTGTGAAAATTACATGCGGTACAAGTCTACAAGTCTCACAAGTGCTTATTGAATTTGTCAAAATGCTGTAATAGAATTAACGTTGAACGTGTAAAACGCTTTTACAGAAATATGCACTTGTAAAAATTCACTTGTATACTACAAGTTTACAAGTCTCACAAGTGCCTTTTGAATTTGTCAAAAAGATGTGAAAATGTCAACGGTATGGACTTGTAACACGTTGTTACGCAAATTCCTTACACTTGTTAAAAATTTGATGTACCACAAGTTTACAAGTCTCACAAGTGCTTGTTGAATTTCCACCACAAAAGTCATGAACATATCAACGGTGGACTTGTACCGCTTTGTTAAGATTTTCACTTGGACGACAAGTACTTGTAGTGTTGCATTATAGGTCTCAGTTATGAATGTCCTGACACAAAACATGAACTTTATGGGCGTAAAGATTAATTTTTCTGGATTTTCCTTACATATTTTGCAATTTTAAGCGTCTTGTTTAATGCGTTATGGGAGTGTACTCATGAAACGCATATTGGGTAAGTGACGCTAAGTCCAATAACTACAAAAAAGGCCTCGTTGAGATATGGTTCTTCGTCCTTAAACCTAAAACTTGAAGAATGGTGTTCATGAAAGAGAAGTGGAGGACAATTTCTAGATATGTGCTTATTAGAAGTATTCGTTATTGATATCAGCACAATTGAAGAACCAAAGATCAACCCTCATTGTGCTTCTTAAGAGAGAAATTATTCGAATGCCGGTATCTTTATGAATCAAAATGAAATGGTTCACAATTATTACAAGTCTGACATCCATGATGACTTAATGAGACTCAATGAATGATTTAATGTCCAATTAAGTGGACCCTCTCCCAGAATCAAATCTACTCCATATATAAACTGCAATTGAATAGGCACACAACAAGTAAAAATAGTCGTTAAAAACAACTCAGGCCCCAATATGCCGCCCAATGGCACACAACAATTTTCCCTCGACTGTGCGCCCACACGTGCTGCATTACATAATTAAATGACGCCACACACCAACGCTACTCAACGCAGTTCTGTCAACAATTATTATTACACCTTCCCCTCCCATATCCCTCTTCAAAAATAATTGCGAAAACCACGTGTGGGCGTTTGAATTATATTGCTCTCACGCCTTTGCCGGCCCGTAACGTCTGCGAAATTCCACATTTTGGCGCTCTTCGCTTTGAGTGCGATTTTCGTTTGTTTTTCACTCCGTTATCTCGCAAAAGGGCACGACAACGACAAGCAATCGCGCAACAAAAAGGAAAAAAAACGCACCCGTACTCCGTCCATGTCGACATTCTCACAATCGCAATCTCAACCGTCTAACGACGACCACGAAGTGGATCCCAAACACATATCCCCAATCCAAACGGAGAGCTCCATTCATCCTCGACTTTTGCCCGCATTAGGTTCGGAACTTGTTCCTCTGTCAGACGACCGTTGGCTGTATACGCTATACGACGAAAGGAAACATCAAAACGAAGTTGATAACGTATTTCGTTTCCACCACGGGGTGGGGGCTCACCTCCAACGTTGTTGCACGCTTGTGTATTGTGTAATGGATGGGCTTGCCCCTGACCTGGCATTGACTTACTCTGTAGCCGTACCTGATGTGGGGATGCTCTCTAACGTATAAGAAACAAAGTAGTACATAAAAGAAGATATCGGTTATCGATAAAAGATTTTTTTCTTTTAATTTAACGACCAACTTTTGATGGTCTGGTCTTTTGTTTGGGGGCCAGGGGGCAGCTCGTGACAAATTAATTTGTGGTGCCATAAATCTGAAGAAATGTTCTCTAAGTTGACATAGTATGTCTTCGCTCTTCGACGAGTTGGGGGACGCTCTGGAGAATATTTAAATGGAATTCCTTCGAAATTGCATGTCTGGCGGTTTGTCTGGCTTGTCTGTTGCTCTCATTTGAATACAATGACAGAGTTATGGAGTAGGAAGGCTTCACCGATCATTGCGGACAAAAGTTGGCATTAAACATGAAGTTTGCAACAAAGTCTCGCCACTGTGCCCTTGAAATTGGTGCGGAGTTGTTCCTTCCAAGATGGGAGGAAGCTGTCGGTCTTGACTTCGTCTAAGGATGGCTATAGCTTGTTCATCTTGTTGTGATATAGTTTCTATTGAGGTCCATTCGGTGGTCACCTCTCCCGTAGCTTTTATTTTCAGCTTCAAGCTTAAAAAAAGCGATTCCTTAACTTGATGTTGGCAGGACTACGGGCTCTATTTGTCACTGTCAAAACCTTGGCTTGAGAGACACTACACCAGAGAACGTAGCTAGATCTAAGGAAAGAAATCCTAGGTGGACTGACTGGCCGCGTCTTAGGATTGGAGATTGGTCACCAAAACTGAGAATAAGATGGACAGTGGAGTCGCTGGTCAAGGCCTGAGCAAGACTATTACAAGAAGTTTCGAGCTGACGTCTCCGGTAGTTCCTTGGTGGAATTTTAACTCTTTCACTTACAGATTGAAGCAATCTGACTGTCAGATTCTTCTCTGTCCTACCTCCTTACCACTTAAAAAACTCTTTGCATCGACGTAGCCTTGCATTTTGACGCAGTTGCATGGTGGAGTATAAGTTCATCCTTTAAAGAGGCATGTCGGAATTTGAGACAACAAGACTTTAGGTATCACACCCTGCAAAGATTTCAAAGTAATCCTTGATAGGTGCTTTGGTCATGGCATATTGAGTCAAAAACTTTAAAAGACCTGCCTAACTTTCGACAAGTGCAAGGGTGCTTCTGTCAAAGCATGACACTCTTGGATATGCGTATGCTCACACGATGACAGTCTATACAGTCGACTTTCCACAGCTTATTGGACCTCGAAAATGCCAGCCTCGGAAGATTCTCCTTCAGTTTCTGTGAATTTCAATCGCTGGTGTTGTCTTGATGGATTTAAAAGACCAAAGGACCGACAACAGGATCATACATCTCCACTCATATTTTCTCTATCCACCGTGCCTTACTTGCTGCATGCTCCTCTAGTTCAAATTGAACCTGCATTTAAAATAAATTTTCCTTTCTAATAAATCTAAGGGAATTGCCACCCAGCGGGAGATGCCATAAACTGTTGAGCCTTTCAGTCATCCAATTAGCCAATAAATCCATCCACTACTTTATGACTTCACATCCTTTCGATAATTGATCCATTCGAGTCTGTTTCGTAAAAAAAGGAAAACCATCGTAATTATACACGTTCCCGCGACATCGTCCTTCACCATCTTAAGTGACCAAATAAAAGTACTTTGAGTGTGTTTTTATTTCTGGTCGCGACATTGTAATGACCGTGAGAATGATGGCGATGGGGTATACCAACACTTTGGAAAAGGGTTCGATAAACAAAAAAAAAACCGTGGGGCCTGTAATTTTAATAAAAAAAAAAAAACACGAAAAACTACAAGTCAACCTCAATCTAAGGAGGAGGTCACTGGGAGTTCACATCGACCGACGGGAACAACAAAAAAAAAACGTCTTCGATCCGCTGCACACGTGTGAGGTTATCTAGGAGTAGGAACCCGAATAACACATTAAGAACACGCCACGTCGTTATAGTAGGACGCAGAATCGATTATTCAGTATACACAATGGGGAGAGAAGAACCTGATTTACATTAAGGCAGCACAGTCGTCGGACCATCTTTCTATTGTCTATCTACCGAGGCTGACCAAAATCCCCGAGGATTTGTACTCAATAAAATTAATTACAGTCATTCGTATTCATGCGAGATGAAGGATACAGATTCCATTCGCATCATGGGCGTGTGGAAGATTAGTTTCTCTCCATATCGTTGGAATATGAATTTTCGATAACAAAACGATTACATGGAGTTTTTAAATTTTTTTGAAGCGCCGCTAGCAAAGATTTGATTATTATCCTTTGGACAGGTTCCTGGAAGTCATTATATATTTAACAAGCCATTACCTTTGCCAGATTATGATGCGCAGGGAAATTGTGAGGAAAATCCTGAGGAAAATGATCTGCAGTCTTGGGGTCTTGATATCATAGTGTTATCGAAGATAAAGGATTTTCTGATGGATATCGCATATATTTGGTTTCAACGCCATCTGTGAGTGCCAAGTAGTTTTTTACAGAAAAATTTTCTTTAACAATAATCGTTTGAAAATATTTAAAAGCATTTGCTGAATTTTTCATATTGTTCGGTAGGATGTTGTACATAACGAACCGTACCTTCCCCGTTATTTAGGATGACAGAAAACCTGATTTAAGCTTGAAAAAAAAAAACATTGTACCTATATTACCCTATGTTTGATGCTTAACCATTTTAATGTATTTAACATATGCGAGGTTGGCTTTAAACTTTGTTTTACAGCTTTTGTAATCTGCTCATACTCTCAGCCAAACATTGAAGTAGTACAGCTGAACAATATTCAAAATGTGTTTTTATTATGGTGTTATACACCCTAATTGAATTCATAAGTGGAAGCTTATCCCGCATTCTCCTACAGAAACCATTTTTTTCGACACTTTGTTACATAAATAACTAATATGTTCTTCAAACTTTAAATCACGGTCAATTATTATGCCTAGGTATTTGATTTCTTTAACAATTCGATTATTACAGCACCTATTACTACGTCCGCATTAAGTGAACCTACGAGGATCATACCTTTAGTCTTTTTTGCGTTTCATTTTAACTTATTCATCTTAAGCCACTCATTTAACGAACTCGGTTTTTATTTTCTCCGCGCAAAAATAAATGCCAATCCCCTGACGTAAATTAAGGCGTCATCCGCTACCAAACAAAGATTGCAGTACTTCACTACCTTACCCATATCGTTAATGTACAAAATAAATAAAATTGTACACAAAACGGAACCCTGGGGTACCCCAATTTTAACTTCCATTACATCAGAACACGTATCATTAAAAATTATGGATTGAAATATTTTGCTTAGATATGAATTAAACCAGTTGTCCATCAGTGTCTTCCTATTGAGCTCGTTGTAGATCAATAAACGTTGCTATAATTTTGTTTTTAGCATCCGTTAGACATCTCTAGTCGTCAGCACTAAATTTAAGCAGTCTCGCAGGAATGATTTTCTCTAAATCCTGATTGATTAAGGATATTAATTTCTTCCACAAATCGCTGAAGTTGCAAATATACGATTTTCTCCAGTACCTTCTCTAATAATAAAAGACTATTACTGGGACGAAATTCTTCTGCTTTTGTTGTTCCGCCTACTTTTTGAATTGGCTTTACAAATGACTCCTTCCAAATTTCGGGAAACATGTCATACACACCATTTGTATGAATATGGATCGACATATAGGAACAGGAAAGCTTGTAGTACCTTTTTCAACCCATTTAGAGTCCAAAAATTTCATTCAAGTTCGGTCCCCAAAAGTGTTTTTTTTTTTTTTTGGGTATAACTACAGAGAATATCTCCGTTTACGTGGATAGTTAAGCAGTCAAAAGGTCACTTACAGAAGCAAATGTATGATCAACAATGTCTGGTGTTCCACAGGGTTCTATTTAGACTCCGTTTTTTTTTTCTTAACTTAACTGGGATACGTCTTTTAAAATTCTTTCGAAAGCTAATCTTAATGAGCTAACTAAAGAAACAGATTTCCGTTCATAAAAACAGATAAGCGGTCAAACAACCACTCATAAAACCAACTGTAAGCCGAGGTTCCACAGGGTTCTATCATGATTCCAATACTTTTTCTAAACTTCAATTTAAGGCCACCAAAAAGGCGTAAGCTTACTATAAAAAGACATTCTCGCTTAAAAGGCGCAAACTACAGAAAGATATCTTCGTTTACTCCCAGAATGCTTAAATGTAACCTCAATTTGTCTGGTCTTCTACAGAGATTTGTTTAGATGCCAATACTTTTTTTCTTAATTTGCGGACATGTAGAAAACTTCTTTAAGCCATAAAGCTATACGACGATAATGATACTTCCCAACAAACGGAAGAAATGTGCGAAGACGAGAGATTGATTCTAGCAGTATCCTCTAGGGAAATAGCCAAAGAAATAAAAGAAAAGATCAACCCGAAAAAAAGTCTCGGGATTTGATCTAATAACGGATGAAGTTCTGAAAAAGCTGCCTAAAAAGGTGTAAAAAAATTGCACAGATAGTAAATGCTGAGTTTTAGTAACGTCATATTGGCCGATATCATTGCTGCCAATCCTGTCTAAGCTAATCGAAAAAATCCTTCTAAAACGACATCCAACCGATTCTAGAAGAAAAGGCAGTGATCCCAAACTATCAGTTTGGATTCAGAAACAAAAACAAATAAACCAGGTTCACACAATTACTGATATAATAGAAAAAGCTTTTGATGCAAAACAGTCTTTTACTAAAATCTGGCACAAAAGATAAGAGGCACAGTACTATGAAATACTAGAGTCGTATATAATACAGCGATTATTTAGAATTAAGCAAAAGGAGGAGACTCATCCGCATTGAAAAACCTAAAAGCTGGAGTATCGCAAGGTAGTGTGTTGGGACCCGTACTGTTCCTCCTATACACGAACGGCCTGTCACAAAATGTCTAAACTACTGTTGCCACTTTCGCAGACGATATTGCTGTACTTGCAGTAGGAAGAAAGCGCCGTGGTTCATACGTAAAGCTGATCTACATAGGGATCTAAAAACTAAAATGGTAAAGGACGAAATTCGGAAGGTCGCAAGAAGGCATGAAGTTAAGCTTCGCAACCAACTACTTCATAATAACAATTTAGTTAGAGACTGATGTCCCACAGGGTTCTGTACTCTCTCCGATATACTTTTTCCAACAAATTTACATAAATAAAGGTTTCACTTTTAGTCACAATAAAATGCTATAGTGCTTCTGAATTTCCTCGAAATGAGTACACCTAAAGTATAATCATCAATCTAATGACTTAAGTGCATCAATACAAAATCGTTAAACTCTCCCCATTGTCAACTTCCCAGCGAGACACAATAAAGCATAACAATTCCGTTTGGAACACCCACACTGCCTTCTAAAACGCACCCAGAACATCCTTCCCGCCTGGTCAACAGGTATATCTTTTCATAACAACATTTAATAGTCGGTATCGGTAAGAATCGTAAACATGACAACTCCTTATCTTTGATGGCAATGAATCGCAAGCGAAATAAAAAGACAACCCTCAAGAGTCCATAAAACTGTCGTTTTCTACTGTTTGACATCGCCTCATATTAAATCCATTCAACAAAATGAGCCTCACTTGATCCTTAATTCCGAGTATTCCACAAGCAACCAACATTTCAAGAAATTGAATATTTTGTCGGCATTCGCAAAAGTACGAACGCAAAAGGTATACAACAACGGTTTTTGGTTTTTTGTTTTCTCCTTCTCAGCTCCTGCTGATCTAATGTTCATCCTGCGAAACATGACATCCGGTTGATGGTTGAATGCGGTAGTGTCTTGTTGTTAATATGAATTTCGCGGCACTTGTATCCTTGATGAGTGTATAGCGTAGCATTGAAAGTGATGATCACCATGGAGCAGGGAGGCTTATCTGATCTTGTCTGATCGCGCTGGCCTCTTGAGAGTGCGAAAGGGATTATGGGACTTCCGCTGAATAGTGGATAGATGTGAGAAGATTTCGTGAAATGTTGCAGCAGATAGTTCTCAGGAAGTGTAGGGATGTTGTTGGTCCAATTATTATTAGGCGCTTCGTACCTACCTCGGTAAACCTTTTATTGTTAAGCCTATAAAAGTCTAAAGTACTAAAGCTGTCAGCTCATCATTGGTAGCAGGAAAAGTTCCATTAATTCCCCAGCAAGCCTCTAGGGGAATGCGTTCTTCAAGATGAATGTTTTGCGAACGTCGGAAACTTTTAATTGGAGAATAAAAAGAACACGTGAGATGTGACATCTGACAGCCGGTCATTCGTCTATTTTGTATATGTATCGTTTTTTCAGTTCTTTTCGTAGATGTTCGCATTTTGTTCCTCCGCGTGGATTTTGGCGAATCTCTGGCGACTCTTCAGTCCACATTTGCCGCAAATTCAACCATTTCATAGGACACACGCATCTAATGGGATTCGCAGATGATTAAAATTCTTCTTCCGGGAACTAGAGGCGAACGAAAAGCGAACTCCGCTGGATTGCTCCCCAAAGTGATTTCCTTGAATGTCCAAAAACTTTTTGGGGCGTGAGATGCATCCAATGATGCCTCAAAGAGTTTCATCGTCGTTTTCAGTGTCCGGCATTTCCTAAGAAAAGTCACGGGTATATATCATCCCCATTACCTAAAATTTCAGCCGTTAAATTTTCAAATTCTAAAGCCACTTGCGCGCTTGGATGCCAGACGCTTTTCCATTTCTACTGTAACCAACCAAAGGGCGTCATTAAGATTCTCTTTCTGCCCCATACATGGGGAGCGAGAGTAAATGCCCATAGCCAGGAAAAAAAGGGAAACCGATAGAAACTGGATAGAAAACATTTTTCCCCTCGTATCTCGAAAAAGAGGCGTCATTGTCACGACTCCACCGATAAACCTATGTACATCCAATGTGGAGTAGAAGTCGGTAGCACTCCGCAAGACCTCCAATATTCATTAAGATCAAGTGTGTGTATACAAAGATCGTGATCAAATTGACGCTTCTCCTCGAGATCACAGCTATATGGTATACGCGCGAGAGGATCCCCGCCGCCGCCGGCCGGCCGCCCATATGGACGACACAGAAACCTGTCTACACGTATATATCGTAAAGGCTTTCAAATGTCTTATCGTGTAGAGTTTTCCTTTGTTTGGGATTTGTTTATGGTTTTGGTTTATCTCTCGCTCTCTCTCTGTGTCTATGGAGGAGTTTTCCCCCATTCCCCAAGCAGAAGGAAGATGTCAATCACCTGCTGTTGTATACATCGTTCCCATCTGCGACGCTGGAAAATGTTTTCAAATCTAACGACTGAAAATAAAGGATTTGATGGAAATTACATCACAATGCGCTTGGATTGTTCTACTCCGTATGTGTGCGTGAGTGTTTTATTGGAGGTGTTTTACGATGCGACCTGTCATGAGGTAAAGGATTAAATTTTGATTGATGTAACGCAATTAGAATTCTGATGGAGAGTAGTTGTCGTTTCGTTCGTGTATCTGGATTGAATTACAAATTTATTTGAGATTTCCTTACGCGGATATTATTATGGATGTCAAGTTTCGGCAAGCGGTATTTTGTATCCTGTGTGTGTTCTGGTTGTGATGACACTTCTAGGAACACGTACTGATCAGTTGAAATTAAAAAAAAAACACATTAAAACGGATGAGGGCTTCTTCTGTCTCAGGAATATCAAATTTGTGTTGAGGATCTTGCAAAGTTGCAGTCCAGATCCAGACGATTGTAGGACATGGCGAGTATGAGACATAATTGGATCAACCAACTCAATCTTTGTCAATTGGAACTTGCAAAACCATCGCATATATCTTTTATTTAAAACAGTATCCTGGACCGAGAGACAACGCCCGCTTTAACTCAAAAATGTTGATAAAGAAAAGAACACTTTTGAATGGATATTTCACATCATCCGCAACGATCCTGCAACTCGTAGTACTGGATCCAACAGGGCGACACCCTAAAATTAACACCAAGCTTAAATAACCTTTGAAAATATGGGAAACCAATATTGGTTCAAAATCGAAAACAGAGTGGTAAAAAAAAGCCAGTTCAAGATTTCCGAGTTCAGAAAGTCCACTGAAAAGTTAAACTTTCATGCGAATGCACAAAATAAATTGTTTTTAATATATTAGCAAAGCAAGTTTTCAAATTTTTAACAGTAATTAAAGAATAAGCGAATATTTAACATTTTCTCATTTCAATTTTTAAATAAACCAAAAAAGAGTCTTCCGAGATAAGAGCCTAGATGTTCAGCATTCGCCATGCAGCGATTAGCGCCTAGAGCGTAGAACTTGCAGGCCGCTATATGTGCAGAATGGTGTCGAGGAAGTGCATCTAAGATAATTGTATATATATTACGTTAGTAATAGGCCCTGTACACTGCGACCAGAAGAGATCTATTGTGTTGGCCTCTATTATTTAACCTAGGGAGCTGTTGAGGCCCTTTAAATCTTCCATCCTTTAACCGTCGGTGTACCAGGTTTGTGATCCTGTTGATATTACGAATTGATTAGTTCGCTAGGTACTTCTGTCAGATATGACTATCTTAAATTTTCTGGAGAAGCGAAGCCTTTGTGGTGTCTGATACCTTGATCACAGGATCATCTTGAAGCATTTGTAGTACCCGAAGGTTTCCTGTGAGGTTTCCTACTTTAAGATTTGATATATCCGGAAGCCTGAGGTCACTGAGCCTAGCTTCAGCAGTACTTAAATATATAAGAACAGGGTGTTCTTCTGCATTTTTTTTTGTTGTTCCGCTCCAACAGAGAAAACGACACACAGTAGTTTATATATACGACCTCCACCCCAAAGCAGAAACACGATCAAGAACAATGTTTCTGACAGTCTTTTGTTCATATTAAATTTTGGTCTGAAGCTTCTAGATGAAGCAGGAAGCTGGCTGATAAGCTTTAAATATTTATGGAAGTATTGGCTTCCTTTCCTGTTCTGTAATTTTTTCTACTGTTTAGAATTTATTTGAGTAATAACAAGTTAAAGGCAGTAAAGTTTGAAAAAACACATTTTGGTCAAAAAACGCCCTGAAAAAGTGGGCGTGGCAATAAGCAACGCAGCCTATAGTAATATCAGAGTCTTAAAAAATATTTAAAACAAATTTTCTCAGGAATATGTTACGTAGTTTTCACGTCAAACGGTAACAAAAACCCCCTACAAATTTTGTTGTATGCATAAATTATCATCGAATCAAATTTTTGTCTGTTGTTCTATGAACTAAGCTAGATCTACATCGTTTCAAGTGTATTAAACAGAAAAAAAATGCAAGATCTTTTTTTTATGGGATCGATCGCAATTGGTTTGGTCGAATCTTTACCGCAGTTAATCTCATTGCAACTGGTATAACGGTTTTGGATTAAAGGATTTTCCAATAGGAAGTCTTGCCTTCATAGAAAAAAGGTTTGGCCATCAACCACTAACTTTTATAACCATCAAACTGAGAGACACAACCAGCTAAGGTCCTGCCTATTAAAATTCGGTTTAAATCATCAAAAGGTTATCTCGGTTGTCAGCGTGTTCATCGTATAAAAAAGTGTACAATACTCATTAACATTTTCATTCTGAATTCAGTTCTAATTGAAATCCACTAAAGCTCTGTGTCCGTCCCAAGATGATTATACATCTATTCTTCGCCCTTTTTCCGGAATTAAGGCGTAAATTCCCTCACATTGCACCCAAAAAACATAAATCAGTCCGGGGAGAATAGAAACTGCATACGCATTGACATAAACTCACCCAAATTACATGGCGTCTTCGTCGTCCGCGTATACTTCCGCGTCTTCTTCCGGCTTCCCAAACAAATGCAATGCGCACATCTCACGCAGCATCTTAATTTTCGGTTTTTATTTACTTTTCCGCTTAGTAAGCCTCCGATAATAGAATTCCTTAATAGTTTTTCCTCATTCTCGGTGTATATGATAATTGGTGAAGCGAATCGACCCTTTTTTCCCCCACAAAAAAGGAAGATGCATCTTTCTGACAAAAAATCACACATGCATCGATAAACAAAAGTGTTTTTGTTTTCCTACAGCCAAAAGTGCGAGTGATTTGTGCCTCCTTCCCCATTAACCCGAATTAAAATATACACACAACACTGCTCGAATATTTAATGCCATTGTCTCGGAGGTGATATAATACTCATACAGCATCCTGATCTCAACGCGAAAGATCGTTAGATTCTAGGTTTTTTTTGTCTGTTTAAGTCGTTAAATTCCTGAGGAGAATAGGCGAAGAGGAAAAATAACGAAAACGAAAACATCGGCGATAAATCCGAACAGCGAAATAAAAGACAAGAGGCGCAGAAGGATCGCGCGCAAGATCATTAAAGAATTTTCTATACGAATTTATTGCACATCGTATGGGCAGGGGCATCCTTTCAAAGAATGGAAATGGGAATGGGAATGTCAGAATAAAAAAAAAACAAAAAACAAAAAGAACGACATCCCACAAGGAGATGGGAGAGATCGCTGTAATTGCATAATCAGTGGTTCTACAGGAATATAACCCTTTATGGCGAGATCATCGCCAAAGAAGCCAACAGATACTCGTATATGTACTTTAAATTAAGTTTCCTGTAGATGGTAGATAGTGGAAATTGCTACCTCACCGGCATAGAACATTAGATCCAGGCAGTTGGTCTCGACGATCTAGGAATACAGGATCTAGTGCGAGTTAGTTCAATGATCCTGGATGAAGTTAATACGTTGTTATTGAACATGAAATGTCGGCGGCATGGCCAGGTGTAACCGATCGCTGATTTTACAGCCAATGGACGGTCATTATCGTGGTGTTGGTGTCGCCTGGCGATGGCCTCTTGTTGCAAGTTAAGTTAAGGTATCGTGATGTGATTTTGTCGGGGTAATTATTACCACTTAAGGGTAATAGACCTGTGAATAAATTTGAAGAATTCTACGGTTTATGCTGATGTTGTTTTAATGACTAAGTTTGTAAGACTCAAGGCACGTCACACAACAGATTTTTGCAACATTTTCTGTACGCAGAAAACTACCCTAACTGAATTGAGAAACGTATTTTTTTAGTTAATATTTATCGATTGCGAGAAAACAATACATGCTGGAATTCAACTACGGAAATTTGTGTTTTATTTAGTCCAAGTTTCATAAAATTCGGTTTTGAAACAACGCCGTAAACGGTACGACAAAAAGAAAGTGTAGCCTGTCATTAAAAATTATGGCAATTCTTTTTACTAACTATAATCGATCATTATAATCACTGTTACTCAATTTAGGAGTCACTCTCACTGGTGCTTTTTATCATATAGTCGCTAACAACAGTCTCTAAAACTTCTTTTACAGGGCTCACCGGATTGCAAAAATCGACAGAAAGAAGGGCCCTAGAAAATTTTTAATATCCACAGAAAAATAAAGGTTGTTATGAAGTTTGTTAAAGGAACAGTCTTACTTTGTGACTGTACGTAAGAAGAAGAGCCTTTTCCATTTGTACACTCACATGATCTGAAAATGTCATTAAAAAACCAGCCCATGAAAGACTTAGTAAGCAAACTGTCTTGAAGTTTTGTAACAGATCTCGAGCAAAAGTTATGCGCAAATTCTCTCAGCTTCTAAAGGCTGTTAGCGGTCCTACTGGACTGTTAAAAAGTTACCTATTGAAATACTTACTATAGATTATAACTTGAGACGGGAGCATCAGAAGCTGCAAGATTTAATGACGTTTTTGGGGCCAACTTCAAGGCTTTCTCCCTTCGCAAAGCGGGTTGGCTATTCCAGAGAAGGGACCAAAGCGATCTTCCGCTATTTTAGAATTCCTATGAGTATCAAGTTCAATATTAAGCTTTTTCTTATACAGTGCCACGCCCCATTTTTAATTTAGCTCATATTTAATTTAACCCCCTATTTTGTGAAATTTTTGTTTTTTAATATCTCCGTTCCGTTAATAGCTTTCAAAAGTGTTGAACTATGTAAAAAAGTTCCAACAGGCAATCTATGTCTATTTAACAAATTTTAATGCGAAACTACCATAAATGCCGTGTTATGTCGTGTTATACAGAAGTTTCCACACCCCTTTTTCCGATTCCTCCCATATTTAAGGCGGAGTACATTTACGCATTAAACTTTGTACCTATGGCTGCAACAGGTGTCAAGCCAGAGGGTTTTAAATTTTTTTGGACCAACATAAGCCTAAATGAGTTTGTTGTGTGAGAGGTGCCACGCCCCTATTTCGAAGACCTCCGCATAGTTCACAAAACAATCTTACAAGACGCACGGATGTTCAACGGTCCATGGCTATAAGATCGGATAGAGATTTTGGAAGCCTATTGAGGACAAACTTGTTGCATTAAATTTTATATTCAAGTAGCCTTTACTGGTGGGTGGACTAATGATCTTTAATGATTTAGTACTTCCACGTTATACTCGTTATACCGGAATCGAGTGGCGGATTGAACTTTAGAAGTTGTACATGAGACCCTCAGAAAGAGGACGGCGTATAAATTGAGTAAATTGAATGGGCGGTTCTAGCCAAGAACCAAGATGTCTGATACCTAAAGTCAGCTACTCCGACAGTAGTATCTGTTACCGAGACTGATGCCGAGAAAGTCCTCAATGTCATTGCGAAATTGTTAGATATAAGTGGCAAACTTAGTCAAAAAGTCTTGACAATCCGCATTAAATCTAAGTTTACAATCATCTGTCAGATTAACGATTACAATGTTACCAATTGATTTTTTTTACAAGGTCATAGGCAATATGTTTAAGCAAGTCCTAAGAAATTGTAGCCCACATTACACGACGTCTGAAAACGAACTCAGCAGATAATGATTTATGTGGGCTTAAGCTAGTGTCAGACATTGAAGAAAATCCACTCAAGTTCATTCAAATACTATGGTCGCAACATGAAATTTCATTGCAATCGCACGTTGGCTTAAGCTAGCTTAATCTGATGGAATATTCCTTTCCACTTTTAGAAAAAAAATCCTTTCTAGATCATTTAAACATCAAACAAATTGATAATGTTGCGATTGCTATCGACGTAAGGCGAACTTTACGAGCGGCCATGAATGCATAGGCAAGGTACGAATGGGGATATGTCAAACGCCACAACAAGGATAACAAAGCACTCTGAGATGGAAAAATTAGGTGTATGATCACAGCAAAAGGGAAACATCGTCAAATTTGACAGAACATCGTAAATGGCAGCTATATCTAACATTGAGGTTAGTAGCGGACCCGAGCTATAGACAGGCCCCGCTATATAAACTCTAAAAATAACTTTACGTCAAGCGAAGAGTAAAAAAATGACCCAACATTAAATAGCATGCGTGTAATCTAGCTTAAGCCAGTGTTCGTTTGCTTCACATTTTAACTCCAAACTAAACTATTATTAGTCGTCAAGCACTTTACTGAGATTGAGTGAAATTTTGGACTCATTTTTGACACAAGCTTAAGCCCATATAATCTTAAAATCCCACCCTTAACACTTGCCAATCTTTGTTAAGGAGACATTTGCCTACAAAGATGTTGGTAGTGTTGGCAAGCTTCCACTCTTGCTGTGAAAAAATTCTTAAGGCAGAATTTGAGTTTTCCCGAGGATTGAATCTCTGCGCCGTTGCATAATACTACTCAACTAGTCTGAGTAAATACGCGGTTACATTTCTCAATTCAAAGCTCTGACTTCCACGTTACTTAAATGTCATCTACATTCCAAATGTCCGCTTTCAGTTTCGGGCAAGGACTTTCCCTTTTAGCAACAAGAAATACTCGCAATCAAAACCACACCCACTTTGGTAGCATGAACTTGAAAATGAAAAACTTGTAAACACCTCAACACTAACTTGATAGCGCTACCCATCGGCCATCCGCAGTATGCATAGAATTTCAAAGAATTAATGAATGAATCGAACATGGTGCGTCTCCCTCCGCCGCAGCTCCACTCGTAATGGCCATCATCCGGTGCCGGCCGGTGTATCGCTGTCACTTCATCTGAAACGTGAAAATATTCAAATATCCTATACCGAGACCAAGCCGACGACGAGCCTGACAAAAAGATTACACAACGACGACGTTCACACACGCAGAGCGTGTTCTTTGTAACGTTCCTATGTTGGGCTAAGCCCTATAAGTGTATTTAGCCCGAGACGAGTCGCGCATAGAGATGGCACACAGGCGAATTTAGTTATTTCCATCAGGTATCTGTAATTTCAGTCGTAAATGCGCGCGGGATAATCGGGAATTCTTCACACGGATCCCCCCCCCCATGCTCGTGGGTAATGGGTATCTCTCCAGCGCTGCAGCCCAGCACCACACACCGGCCAACTGAAAGGGTTCCCTCTGTGTTTTATCTATGTAAAGTAATGCTCGCCCTCTACTACTATGCAGGTTGATGGATAGACTTTTAAGAGTCGCATCTAATGTTTATGAAATGGACACGGCCGGTAGAATGTGGCCCTGCCTACGCAAAAATGTGTCTTATTGGCGGCGAGTCTCTTCCGCAATGGAATTTCTCATGAAGCTAATCTTTCAAATGGCGCGCGAAGGCCGGGGGCCGAGAGCCTACACGAGTTGTTTGGTTTATGTGGGGGATACACAACGTGTGTGATACCGTGCATTTCAATTCCCAGAATTGCCGTCATTAGAGATTATGATTGGGCTCGTGTCTATCGCGTGATAGCCTCCACAGAAGTCTGATGGGCAAACAAGGAGGTGTTAACTAGGAAATTGTCAAAGTAACTCTTTCGAAACTCCCCTCGTTGTACTAGATCTTCCAAGCCAAAGGTCCGCTTCCTGTAATCCAAGTAACAGGAAACATCCACAAGTCGGTCTGGCCCACACAATGTATTCTGCATTCCTTGATGCGCCTTCTGGAGGTGCATGGCCACCAATTTTCGTATCTTGTACAGCGAATTCCATTCAAATCTGTAACGAATTGATCCGTGCATAGAGTGCGCGCATGGGCATAGTGAAACAGGTTACTTTACCCCATTATTGGTATCAACAAACACAGAGTCACGGAGTCAGCGTCCAACAAGTTCCCTATTCCAACCTCGCACAAAGGAAAAACGAACGAAACGCGGGATGCGTCTAACGACTTTTCCACAGTTTCTATATAGATAACTTCCATGTTTGGGGTGAGTGAACTCTTTGTGTACCTACGGTGGATATGCGGTGTCGGAGGTGCAGGCGCACAACAAAGACCAGCATTTGTCCGGCTTAATTTCAAATGCAATGAATAGCTCTTAATGGGCATAGCACTTTGGGTTGGAGCCAAGCCCTTTTGGGGGCTGGAAGCAGGAAAAAAAAACCTGATAACGAATATGCTGCATGCTGTACCATTGTTGAGATTTACGATGGAATTTGGATCCACCTGGAGATTGAGATACGGACTGATATGTAAATATGTAATGGAGGAACATTTTGGGTGTGAGGTATTGTTTATAGACTGAGTGGATGCGTGGTGCGTGTTGAAAGAATCTTTGTTTTGTTTTAACTTTTACACAGGCAAGGGTGCGGAAGGTGTAGGCCTAGCTTAGGTATGCATATTTATATTTTTTGGGGAAAAAACTAGTGGTTTGTGAAGGAACAGTAGAGATGAATACATTTTATAGCAAGAACACAAAGCCTAAACTAAGGTAGAAAGAAGTAACTACTCAAATATGATGTTTGTTCGGTGTAAGCCAGGATACTACTAAACAGATTTAGTTGAATCTTTCTTTCAAATATACTTTAAGTTAAACTGCGTGCTTTAGGCTGTATATAATCGCGGTGCATGTTTTTGGAAAAGTTCAAAAACTTTAATGAAATTATTGATTACTTTGAGTTCACGTCATTCAACTCGCAAATGTATTCTTTAATTTTAATTAACTTAAAAAAGCACTTCGTCGGCGCAGTGGCTTAGTGGTTAGTGTGTTGGCCTACTAAGCGAGGGGTCCCCGGTTAGAGTCCCGAAAGAACCAAATTACATCTTTAGGTTTTTTTCCACTGCGCCACCTCTCGCCAACGTCTGACAAACCTCCGACAGTAAAACTGTTATAAAAGAGTTTCTCAATTAGCCGTTAGGAATCGGCATAAAATTGTAGATCCCTTCCATTCGTCCAAAAAAATTGAAAACTCACACAATGGTTGTGAGGCCTAGGGTTCCACGGATCTGTCCCGCCAAAATATATTTATTTAAAAAAGCACTTCAAGCTCTTTTTAGCCAATACTCTTCTGAATATTTTTTAGCTATCATTCCCAGGAGCTGAGCTACAATAAGTAAAAAACAAAATCAGTTCTTATTTGATCGAATGGGGAAAAATGTAAAAACGATTGTTTTCGGTTGCAGCTATAATTTTAGGGGCGTATGGAAAGGTTTTAAGTTATGTGTGTTTTGTGGGGCAGGGACATAAGTCCACGAGACATAAGTTCATAATGTTCATACGCCGTTTCGGTAGGACACAACTTCAAAATATAATTGCAGAGTTAGGTTCCATCAAAATGGGATTTAAGCCTATTATTTCTCAGAGACAGGACATAGTTCCCACATTTTGTAAGAATCATAAGAAAAAGTTTAAATCGCACGTTTCAGACATTTTTATTTTACAAAGTAACCATACAAATAAAACCCACATTCCCAACAAATTAGTTTTATATATAACAATTTAAAGTTTATTTTAACGGAAGGAAAAAAAAACATCGTAAATAAAATACAAATTAAAATACGGAAATAATTGAAAAACAATAAGAAAACTTTAAAGATAAACTTTAATTCTCAAAAATAAAATCTTATTTGATTTGATTTCGTTTTTTTTTAAATTTTACTTAATACCTACATATATTTAATATTTTTTGGACTATTTTTCGCAATGCAGGAGGCCCCAAATAAAATAGCGACATTACCAAGAGTGATTGGACGAGCATTTGCCCAAAAGACAAAATTAAATTTTTCCTAATATTTGCTTTTTATTTTATTTCGCACAATTTTTCACAAAAACATTTTGTTTTATTTTCTCAAATTTTCTGAGCAAAAACACAAAATAAATGGAGAAAATCTTCTGGTGACTTTTAGTCAATTTATTATCTCAAACAACTTTTTTTAAACCTTCAGAAAATTTAATACAATAAAAGTTAAAAAAAAAGTTTACTTTGATATTATTAAATTAACATCGCTTAAAATAACATTTTGGTAATTCATCAATTGAGAACGGCTGGGCCGATTTGGCTCAAGTTTTTTTTCATTTGTTCGTAATTACCAGGAGAAAATTTTAGATTTAGACAATTTTGTGAAAACCTCCCGGAAAAGTTCGGAAATTGGAAAAATCGAAAATTGATGAAAATTGCTTTTCGAATGGAAAAATTGAAAATTCTTAGTGGAAAACTTGAAAATGTCTTGCAAAACTGGCAGGGGGCCCACTAATTCATTATAAAAATAGTCCAAGTTTCGAATTCACAGAATAGTCCAAGCATAAATGAACCATCGCATCGGCCAAACTACAATGGGCGCTCTGGATGCTTAAGAAAATGGCAGCTTTCCTATTTATTTTAATTAACTTAAGCAACAGGTAGACCATTTCTTTAAAAACACAATATAAATGATTTTTATCGACTTATGTTCCACTTCGGCAGAACAAAAGTCCATAGGAAGATTTTCAGTGAGAAATAAGGGAGAAATTAAGAGAGTGAATGGCCTTGGACTTTTGGACTTTTTTTTAACGATGGGTTAAAATAAAGAGTATTAAAAAATTCAACATTTATTTAATTTAGTAAATGCTCATACAAGAATTATTTATAAAGTTAGTAATTAGGGAAACATTTTATTTTCAACTGAAGATTTATTTTGGACACATTCTGTACATGAAAAAGCTCCTAAATTAAGGAAGGTAAATAAATAAAGTGAGAAACGCTAATAACATTTCTTGTTTACACAAAATGGGGCTATCAATATCCAAACTTATGTCCAACAATACCGCACTATAACTTTCTTCAACATAACCCACCATCAACCCAACCGCACGCATTCCAACAACCACTAAGATAACCCATCTAAATTGAGGAAACCATTACGGGACACACTTATATTCGCATCTCCACATCCTTTCGTTGACGTTGGCCGCTTCAATTAAAAATAGACAACACCATTCGTGACTAGAATAAGTGAATCTTGTCCTCGCTCATATTATTGTAAACAAAATACCTCCACACACCCGATCGTATTTGCATACAATCAGAAGATGGTAAAAAAGGAAACCCACAGTACGCTAGGCAACTTCTACATCCATGCGATGGAAAACATTTTCCAAACAACATTCCAACGTTCTAGGAACAACACAGCCCAAGAAAAGGAAATTTGATGCAAATAGCTGCGGATGATTGCCATACACGAGGTGAATAAATTAAAAAAAAAAACTTTTTCTCCTTGCGCAGTGTATATCAACCACCTCCCTTTACCTCCCCGTGCAACAACAATGGCCAGAGACTTACAATAGGTAACTGACATCAACCGTCGTTACGTCACGTATCTAAACAGAAATAGATGCACCACAGAAGGATGTGGGGATTGGAATGAATTGTTTTCGCCTTGGAGCGATCCTCTTTCGGTTGTTCCCCGCTTTGCACGTATCTTACGACGCGGGTTTTCAATTACAATCCTTTGAATGGATAATCGATCGCAGTGGTGATTCCTATTCAAAGGCGCGGCAAATCGGAAGTATTTTGAATATATAGAATTAGAAATTCATTGTCGGCATTGTTTCTGCGACGGACCATCAGATTCCTCTCCCCTAAATGTTTGTGTCGGCATAAGACTATAAAAAAGTTTTTTATTACAAAAGCGATTAAGCAGGACTACTGTGCCACATGACACTATGACTCATTGAACGCCCCTTGAATAAATTTTGATAACTCATCAAAGCAAGGATCATCAGCAGCAGTAGCAGCAGCACACATCTGCTCTCGCACAACTATCGTTAATTATGATTATTTTTTCCTACAGCCAACCAGTTTGTGAGTATATCTATCAAGATTTATTATGCAGCAGTAGTCACCCTGTCACTCGAAATATGGGGTGTCACTGGTGAGGACTTGATTGGAGGTACCCAGCAGTACCCACCACCACCACACACCACTATCGCAATCATTATCATATCGCACGTTACACGATGTAATTTCATGGTACCCTCCTCTGCCTCTATGTGTACTCGTCTAGTGTGTGCCTTCGCCTTGAGGTGTGGCAACTTGATATCGGTCCTAGATTTTTCGAAACTTGAATGTCGCTCTATAGCACCACCGGTTTGGGATTACTGATATGCTACCACCCCGCATAACGTCGGTTTTTATACATTTTTTCTGAATTTACTCATCGTAAAGTGGTTCCCCGGAACACGTGTCACAAAACAAAGATGAAAATGTGAAAATAAACAAACGAGTTGGTGTAATAAATGCTGTTGTTTGCATCCCTTTGGGTGGTGCAAAAGTTTTGAATTTAAATCTTGCGGTAGTTGGTGTAACGACTGTACAAGAAAAAGAAAAGTTTATTCATTGTTTTACATGGGAGGACAGATAAAGAGTTTATGTAACATATAAGACTCCTGTTGTTTGTATAACTGGAAACTGATAAGTGACATCTGCAGAGGGATTTAGAAAGGAACAGGGTTTTTTTAGAGGGGAGCATTAGAACGGGTCATTTTAATTGAGACTTGAACTTAAACCCCTGGTTGTTTCTTAAAAGTTTATGTCGCTTTCATTAACTAGACTAGAGGGTTAATCTGGCTTTCGCTTGAAGGAACGTGTTGTAAAATGGAAAACGAAAAAAATTTTCGTTTCGTTTAAACTTAAAACAGAAACGATTAACGTCTTTGTTTGTTTTATGTTTGTGTAGCTTGAAAATAATTTGTGGATTGTTTTCGTTTTGAATTTAAACGAAACGAAAATTTCTTTCGTTTACCATGTTACATCGACAGACTTTTCACTGACGTTCTCTATATAACCTCTAAAGCGTAAACCCCATTTACGGATTTAACAGCCACCAAACGATTTTAAAACAACCTTTTAACTTTGCAAAGAGGAAGAAGAAAACGATAGGAGTTTTCGCTTTCGCATAATCACTTTCGTTTTTTTAAATGGAAGTGGTTATCGTTTCCTTTATTTCTAAAAAATCGCACCTCAGTACTTGGTTAAGCGGCTTCTGACCTGATTGGGGACAATGAGCTTTCTATCCCTCAAGCAGTTTTATAGTTATATGTTGCTGATCACTCAGATAGTGGCACCAACAAGATCAGAAGGAAAGTTCGGACTCAATTGCCGGATCCGTCAATGTACTCAATGTCACGGAAAGAGCTCGAATATGCATTAAGAAAAACGAATTTCTTCTCATAATAACAATTTAAGGATACAGAAATTCTCCTCTCACCAATATTGTGTTGAGTGGCCATGCGATCAAATATTTGTGAAGATCACATATGGATTCCATGATGCAATGGGCCGAATATTCGATGACAAATAATTTTCTCGATAGAGAATGAGTCTGCTCTTGTTCCTGACTAGATTTGATATTTAAAATCTTACAAATCTCTAAAGATCAGTGATCTATACGTCATTAGTTTCGTATTCCGAGTTGGTAACTTTAAATACATTTGAAGCCATTCAACTTTGATCAATGTGTTTGTTGACGATCGTCAAAGCTGCTTTGTCATTTTAGGAGCTGATCTGTTTGTAATCAGCCATCCCTCTTTCTAAAAGACAAGCCATTTGAAAAATCTGCATGCTGCTCTGGAAAAATAGTCATGAGCTCTTTTGTGGCAGCCTATATTCGTATATTATTAACATAGGCGACCTTTGCATTATTTTTTGTGTAACTGATCCTGTTCACAAATCTTTGACCAATTTGTTTGTTTCCGATTGCCAAACCCAAAGATCCGATCTGTTCTTAATGAGCCCTGCTCTTCCAACCTGTCTTCGTATAACGCTTATAATTACAAAAGTGGGTGCATGTCCCTGCCCCTTCGTTGCGCTCACTGACCTGCTTTTTTTACTCACTCGTGGTTTTCACAACCGATCCTCTTGGCAGATCACTTTTGGAACCCATCTTTGCGCATTGTGACCCTTTAAGTTCAGATTCAGAGTCTTTAATGGTTTTTGTTGCTCGATTCATATATCTAGCTGATGTTTTTACACTCTCAGTATCCGATCTGAGCGATCATCAAATCCTAAGATGCTAATTCGTATACTCCGAGGTGAATTCAGTATTACACCCGTATTTTCGGAGCGTGATCTTGTAGGCGATCTAGCTGATTTCTTAAACGATCGTTTAATGCTCTATGTCCTTCTGTGGCCGTTTCTTAGGGACCGATCGCGAGCTGTTTTTCAATTTCGTAGGTCTTTTTAACTCTTATGTTATTGACGTGGCGATCCGGAGCAGTATCTGCCTTCCATTTGCATCTAAAACGTATCTTTTGTATCCTTTCCATTGCAATTCACCGGCAAAGCGTGAAATTCTCACCAGAGAAAAATAACCGCATTACCATGCCTCAGGTCTCAGGTGCGCGTATTGGCAATTTTGTGGTAAATATAAAAAAAATGCCTCTTCCCTGTTACTTCTGCCTCTGATCGGCCGCTCAACTGACCATGTGGTCATATTGTTCAGCAGCAACTACAAGCTACATCCATATACGCACACGCCGCAAAGGAACGTGAAAATGTCATTAATTTTTATTAGCACAAAAAACAAGGATGCACTCACCAGAGTGTGATAATATATGCTGGAGCCAGCATGGTGGCGGCCACAAAAAGGATTCTCTTTCGCTACTCTTTAATGGTCTGCAAAATGATCGGCACTGTGCAGCGTATAGCGTTGTCGTTTCCTTTTCGGATGGTTAATGGATGTCTTGTGGTCGAGACCGTTGATAATGGGCGCATACTGATGGTATTGTGCGGTGACAGATAGGAATGACCCATCTTCACTGGGCTTGACCACAAGACACGACAGATTGATTTGAACTATGCAAATTAATAGTTGTGCTTGCTGGTCGATGGGTTTGGTGACGTGACAGAACAGTTGAGTGGTGCTTTGTGGTTGGAGGTTCAAAGTGAAGACGTGCCGCCGCAACAATTTGTCAAGGCGATTGTAAAAGTTGCTGTTGTCAGATCAGCTTCTTTGCCGGTGAGTGTTTGAATAGACCGCTTTGGTCGGTTTCGGAACAGCCCAATCCATCATCGGATCGAAGAGGATACACGCTGCTTGCGGATCATTAAAATCTCATCACAAACAGACTGCAGAGATGAATACCGTATGCTAATCGGTTATACTCCGCATCTCCCCAGACCATACATCATTCCCGCCAAAAATGTTTTCAAAAATGTTTTCAAAATCAACTTGGCGCTAAAAAGGGCCTGGACTCCTGCTGCCGAAAATTACGTCCCATTGTCTGGTCGTCATGTATGATAATTTCTTATTAAAAAAAGAGTATTGTTGCGAAAGGACACAAAATCCCGTGCCACCCACAACAAAGGCGTTAATCTGTCTATTCATGTGCATCGCACACAACTCTTCTATGAAAGAGACACAACCAGGAGAAGGATTATTTACGGTTGTATCCTTCGGCAGAGATGATAGATGCGTCGTCGTCCATCTTTCCGACACAAATGCAAATGGGAAATTTCAGAAACAGGTACCTAGATGATGCGAGGACGAAAACAAAATGCACAACAATCTGAAACTGCGGACGTCTAATCAATTGACATAATCAACGGTCAGCTTAAGCCGACAGATCATAGCTATAAATGGAAGATAAGAACTTTCTCTTAGGGGTCACCTGGTGGTGTGCATTTGTGGCAGCAAATTGAAATTGTTCCTAATTAGGATTAGTCGAGAGATATTTTGGTCTTTTTGTGAAATATGAGCTCCGGCATGTCGATCAGTTAAGCTAAGTACACGCAAAGGGAAATGAGATGAATTTTGTGTGTCCTTTTGCAGGGCGATTTGGTATAGTCTCAAATATAATTGAACCAAAAATGTGACACTGACCATCTCAACTAGAAGTAATGGATAACTGGCAATCTGCTTGGTCATTTTGGCAGGCACTGACGAAGTAAGGATGACCAGTAGAGGTGATCATCTGACATTAGCAGCGTGGATAGGAGGATCACTCGTTCAATGCCCTTAACATATGTCGCGGGTGTAGGACCTTCTAACTCTATTGGATATCAAAAACCGAGAAGCATTTTCATCTCGAAGTGGTACAACTCATCTACGAAGTAGCTGAACCACGGATCTATCCATAGCAAGCATTTTATCCACGGGCTAAGCGCGCAGCATTTTTATGGACCAGCTTTTTAAAAGCCTACTCTCTTTGCGACAACTTACTTCAAATGCAATGCAAATGGACAGCACGACTGTAGATGAGTTGTACCTACATTCAATGAGCTGCAGTTAGACTTTAGATGGGTAGATTGTATAGAGCGTGCACCTTACTTACTAAGCAGGCGAATGGGCAGACATGAGGCTTGAAAATGTTACCGGAAAACTTAATCAGAACATGTTGAAGTTGCAAAGTTCTAACTAAAGCTCGCAATATGGCGATCAAGAAAAGGGTCTTTAATTAAGCTCTTCCTATCTGATAGCCTATTAATACACGCTTCTTTTGAACTATGTCACATAGTAGGATTCGATCTGTATTATATGACTTTTACATTTTTCAATGTGTTTATTTTCGTAGGTTTAGCTTACTTTTGGGGTCGACAAATTATTGTTTTTACTTTTTGACACATTTAGAGAAGAGGAAAAAAATTTTAATTTTTTGAGTTGAAAGCTTATGAACAGACGCTTCTTTTGATCTATGTGGCTTAGTAGAATTCAAACGGAATGTATTTTTTTTAATTTTTCGAAATTTTTGTTCTTGGTAGGCCTAGGTTACCTTTTATATACCATTTAGAGAAGAGCTACAAAACATTTGATTTGATGGAGAAGTAGCCTACAAAAATACGCTTCTTTGGAGACATTCGGCGCAGTAAAATTCGAACGGGTTTATTTTTTATTAATTTTTTCATAATTTTTTGTTATTTCCTTGAAAAACAAAAGAGTTTTACTCCAAACTGCAGTTAGAAAAAACACAAAAATTGCGATTTTGGGCGAACGGCCTATCAGATTGAGAACAAATTGCATTTCCCCAGAGCGATTAAATCGGTGAGAGGTATGCGCAAGAAACATCCTTCAAAAGTCAATGTTTCGGATCCAGCTTTACCGGTAAGCTAGGTCCGCCACAGAATCTACCACTTTCCGAAGAGCGACCAAATCAAGAATAGAGCAATTAAAAAGCAATTAAAACCGATGTACTTTCTTTGGCGAAATTCCAATGTAATAGACCCAGCTTTTCCCTCGTCTTTTACGACGACTTTTTCTTGTGTCATGCGCTGAGGAAATTAAATAATGAAAATGTGGCGATTCAGTCCTTGTTTTAGAAGCCTCAGGCTCAGGCTACATGGCGGGCTGCAAAGGTATCATGGTGACCAGTCTTAGTAGAAGCAGCAGCCGAAAGAAAAACGGGACCACAGTTGAAATATCAAGCTGCAGACCGAGGAAGATGTCAGCGATTTCTTGTTGACCAATGTCCCACTTATTCTCACGTTCCTGCGGCACCGTAACCTCACCCATAAATCACCGCGGCTAGTTCAATCAACCGGCTCAGCAAGTAAGACGTCACTTCAAGTGCAGCTCAATTAGCAAGTGATTTACCTCAAAAAGTATATCAATCAGCCCGCTAATCTGCACTCAAAATTATCAAGCATGTCTAACTCAACCGACTACACGGTCGTCCTTTCACCAGACTCAGGTCCTCTAATTTATTACCCAACATGTAAAAGTCCACTTTCTTCTTCCGATTCCGTTCCAGGAATCCTTTAACCTTCCACCGGCGTATTTGTTCAACTGTGCGAATGAATTGTCAACTGTCACATTGTTCCGATAGAATCTATACGCGTATGTGCTCTGAGACAATAGCCCGGATGAGTCTTGTGCCAACAATAAGGCTTTTCGCACATTTGGCATTCCAAATAATTTCACAATATTCGCAAGGATGCACCTAGTGCCAGTACGTGCTTCAAACAAAAATCCACCTCACACAGCATCCATATGTATGGTGACAAAAGAGTTCACTCAACTGGACATGAACGTAGGTGGAACGTTTCTTTCGAATGACTAGTGTCCTATGGAAATTACAACGAAACCCAGAGTCCCTTTCTCCGTTGTCTTTCACTTGACAATATAAGCTCAAATCTAGTTAAGGAAACAAAAACTTCAGGCAAAACATTATTAAAAATGCTGAATGGCCAAAAAAGGACTGGGTCCTTTTGCGAAACGTCTTAAGATGCAGATAAGCGCACAGCGCGCCAAAAAAAAATATTACATTTCCAGTCTTTGCTTATCCTTATATTGTTTACTCATTTAATGAAGATAAGGAATCTTTTGCTGTCACGAAGGATACTCCTCTCGTGTCGGTTGGTCCCAACTGGGCACAGTTCAGTTGTTTTCTTAATCCTGATTAGAAGGAAGAGATATGCGTCGACCAATCGACCGCATACTGAGAGTACCTGCGGAGGAAAATCCTTTTCGCAACTGAGCTGCGCGCCAAAATAACTTGGCTTGGCAGGATATTTTATCATAAAATTCCATCATCACTTAGAAGAGATGCACTGCCTGTTGGCGAGCCAAGTCGGTGTTACAGACTCACTCGTATTGGATGTTATCGGCGCAACCGTAAATTTTATGTCCTTTTGCGTGGCAGTGGGTCTGGAACGAAACTCATTGATGCTGTTAATTGAATGATAGTTATGGCCAGTATGGTGTGCCCTTTTGCCATCAGAATAGGGAAAGTGTCAAAGTGATTATTGCGATCCATTTACTGTCTGGTGGGAGAGGATAATTGCGAAATGAGACCCTTAATGGTGGGTTATCTATCTGTAACGGTTGGCTGCCATAGTCAGGCGGCGGTAAATGAGCAGAGGCTTTAGTTTCGAGAGCGGAAGCACGCCATTGGATTTTAGGAGAAGCAAAATGAGTCCTTTTGCCAATATCTGGAAATGCTCGCAGTGCAGGCTGTACAAAGAAGAAGAAGACTACTATCTTGAGTTGTTGTTCACGACAGATGAAGTGAAAAAGGTGAGTAGTAAGGAGCAGCTAAAACCGTCTACCTTCTTGTCCAAAAATGTTCCAGAAACCTAAAGAGCACGGTTAAACAAGGCGCTACGAGTCTACGACTTCGAATATTTCCCAAATCCTCACAGAAATCCGGTCAAATATTTTGAGCGGGTCCTCTAGAAGTCATTCGGGATGGCCGCACTTGTCACTTTAAACAGAAGCTGCTGTCCGAGTAGTCTTTGAAAAACTTTGAAAGAGAGAAAGTTTGCGAGGGAAGTCACGCCAATTAAAGATCTTCCTTCAAACAGAGGATCGTACCTACCATAGATCTTGATATTCGAACGGGCCTAGACAGATTGCCCTTACATGTTGGGGGCAGTCATATAAATCAACAAACCACCAACGTTGCAGTCACCATTTTAATTCTTTAGACTGTAGAGCATGCCCTTACCGAAATGCCAAAGAGTTACAAAGAAACAAGACTCGCTGGTAAGCATCTGCGAATTTTACAAACCTTTTTAGTAGGGTCTGGAAGTAGAAACAGCTGTTAACATGTACAAAGGAGGTCGTAAGGTGTAAAGTCCCGCACGACATTTTTCCATCACCGATATTACTCCGACGTTCAATTTAGATGTCACTTTTATTCCCGGATGGACTTTAACTGACCAATCCTCTTCAACGGAGGGCACACACCAAGCTGGCTAAGGTCATATAAACCCCAACAGCACATAAGAGCAGAACACTATGACCTCAGTGAAAAAATAAAGCTTACCCTCATCAAGCAACCAATCGAAGAGTCTTTGGAATGCCTCAGGGCTGCGTCGTTGTACCCGAAAAAGAAGCAAAAAAGACATTAACACAGCTTCAAATGTACCTAGAGATGGCTGCAATGATTCTTTCTGAAGCACAAAGACTGGGTGAACCCTATGGATATTTATTTAGGTTATTGCGGTTCAACAAAAGGTCTGGCCACTACCGCATTAAATCTAGAAACATGTTGAGTAGCCACTCAAAAAAGACTAGCAACTCAAAAAGAACAATGCAAGAGCTATTTTTGGGACAGACCCACATAGACAAACATTCAAATAGACTCGATATTTTAAAGACAAATCTCTATCAAAGCCGACACGTGGGGAAGATAGACAGTCCCGACGCAAAATTATATTTAATTATCCGACATTACCCCTTACAAAACATGTGGGGAATGCGATGACACTATGAGTTTCAAACCACTTGGACCTAGCCTTTCGCGACTATACCTATCTAACAGGTTAAGCTTTTCTTCTTCCCTTTGGTTTACCAAAAAAAAGCACTGAACCAGAACAAAAAGAACCCAAAGCTTCCCCAACTGCCTTTGACTGTCTGGCTTGCCTCAGGGCTGCTTAGTTTCACCTGCACTTTTTTTTCTATTTATTTTTTGTTAAACTCTCGACACTTTGTTGCATTCTAGTACCGCTACCTTGGAGTACTAGGGAAATTCAAACAGACAGACGTTGGATGCAACTTTTCTAAACTACAAAAATGTCCTTTATGTTGTCATCCGCAGTTGGAACAAATTCTGGGTCATTTTAAATCACCGATTTGAGAATTTGTAAAGCTACGGCGCAAGTGACTTGTTCCCGCTAATAGCCCCCAAAAATAATAAAGTAGGAGGCGAAGGATCTCCACATACGGGATACAAAGGAGCTGAGTTTTAAATTTTAAACGAATCATTTTGAAAATATCACCATATACAGTAAATCAAGTATACAGATAGATATCCCTCACAGGTACCCATCACCTTTCCATCTCTTTACCAAAATTAAACTTACAACGCCATCTAGGTAGAGATTTTCGAAACTATCCTCACTGCCTTTTTTTTATTCAAAAATTCCAATTTGAAATGGGAAAAATTGTGTCTGTTTATTTACCCAAATTCCCCCAAACACCATCTATCACTAAGCCCTCTTTCGTTGACCTTTCTCTTCACAGAAATCGTAATCACAACAAAATCCGAAAAACATCCATCTATACATACACCCAACGGGAACTTGTCACGTCCTATGTGCAGTGCAAGATAAACACCGTGTCTACCCCTTGTCCGACACACCTACAAAATCAAATCTTCCACCATGTATAGGTTAAAGGCACCACATGCATCAGGTAGCGCACGACAAGTGTTTCCCCTGCTCGCACACTCTGCTGTGGCACATGACACACAGTCACGTACTACCCCTAATCTGTATATTGTTGCACTTGGCGTTGTGTCTGTCCAGCAAGTGCTACACATAAAACCAATAAGACTACAAAGTCCATTTTTTATGGGTATCCCATCCTCTTCAAAAAGGACCTGCGAAATAGAGGAAATTTTCGGAAATCACTCGAAAATCAGTAGCGTGTAACCGTTAATGTTGATCAAATGGATCGTTAATGACTTGGGCAATAAAAATGCCATATGTTGCCAACTCAAGACAATGAACCGTTAGTGGGATACTCTAGAAGTAGGATACTCCTCCTTGTACCTTGTATGTGAAGATTCGTTGAGTGTTTACATTATTTGCGAAACCCAAGTAGTTGATCTATAGTCGGTGGCCGAAGCCGCCTTCGCGGTGGCCATCATAAGCATAACCGATGCAATCTGTTCGATTTGTTTACTCTACAGTGAAGAGGATCAAATTCCTTATGGACGAACTAAGAGCGATGAAGTGTATGAAGACACAATGGTGTTTTAGATGCGAACTAACAACAGGCCAAGGACGTGATGTTGGTGGCGAGTAGTTGTCAGAATGGATGAATATATCGTGACCATGTCCACATAAAGGAAAGGGTCCTTTGTAGGGTTTTGGTTGCAGCAGAGTTTGGCAGATTTTTAAGGAAGAAACTCAAAACCATAAACAACCAGCTGACGTGGGGAGAGCGCTGTAGGTGGACCGTGATGTGAAGAATGAACACATGTGTCGCAAGTGTTACGCGTTGGCAGAACTTTTACAAATTTCAGGCGAACAGGAGCGGGTTATTTTGAAAATGTGAGAGGAAGGATTTTAATAGGAAGCGGGATAGAATGTTCGGCAAGTCTTTAAATTTTGTGACGAACGGTCATACTTTTACATTGTTTGCCTCAGAGGAACTTCTTTGAGAAAAACACAAGATAGAAAAGCTAGAATAAGGTTTTTAGGGTTTTACACGTATCAGAACGCGCTCCAAGTGCAAGCGAAATGCCTCGAGGTAAGCATGGCTGATGACGTATTGAATATTGAACAAAGCAAGCCAGAAGCGAAGAACATGAAGATATTGATATTTCAAACTTTGCTACTCCAGAACTGTGGAAGGTTGCATTCGGAAGAAGACTCCTGTGATTTTGAGGTGGCGGAGAAGAATGACAGTTAAAAATTGATCTGGCTTGATTGTCAACGCCAGCATATGTTGATGTTGATGCTGATGGTGATAGTGATAGTGATAGTGATAGTGATAGTGATAGTGATAGTGATAGTTGTTGATGTTGATGTTGATGCTGATGTTGATGTTGATGTTGATGTTGATGTTGATGTTGATGTTGATGTTGATGTTGATGTTGATGTTGATGTTGATGTTGATGTTGATGTTGATGTTGATGTTGATGTTGATGTTGATGTTGATGTTGATGTTGATGTTGATGTTGATGTTGATGTTGATGTTGATGTTGATGTTGATGTTGATGTTGATGTTGATGTTGATGTTGATGTTGATGTTGATGTTGATGTTGATGTTGATGTTGATGTTGTTATTCATATTGATGTCGTTGTCGATTTTGATATAGTCCGAGTTGCAAACAACAGCTTCGTTCGAAAAAGAATGCAACTGTTTGACAATAAGTACTTCATACTTATTCTTCACTATCTCTGAGTCCCAGTCAAATAAAGACAGCCTCATGAACATCGGTAAGAGTTGAAAAAATGCCGAGTTAAAGAACGATAACTTACTTTAACACTAAGTTTCGGTAATCTGGATAACAGAAACATTTAAAACTCACATTATCTGACCAAAACTAAAGGAAAACCCACCATAACTACTGCCATCACTCGTCAATAAAACCTCGAGGTACCTAAACTCCCCCAGTCAATCTAGGGACAACTGTCTATCATCTTTCAAAACGTTCTCCTAATCATTTTCAGCCTCAGAATTGAAATAATACAAATCACACATCGATCGCCGGTTTTCTTTTGGAGGACATGACAAATAACAAATACCCAACTCTGACAATTTTGAGTTGTTTTCCATATAACGACCTGTGTGGCATAGTGTATCCTTTTCGGGCGGTTCTACAACGAACGACATTCACTCGCTTGAAGAGAAAACGTTTCCATTTGTACCCTTAATTGTCACGGTTTCATTTGATTTGGAAAACCCATAAAAATCAGCGATCACACTTAAGTATTGTTCAGGACAATGGGTGCAACCGTGGAATCGTCCCTTTTTCGAGTCACTTTATAACCATGCGTATCTATAGTTTTATTATTTCAATAGAAGAAAACAATTGATTTTGAGACAAAAATGCGCGAAATGATCACAAAAGTGGAAATTATCGAACTTCATTCGAACAATGCATTTTATTGACGTTGACTTTTTGACAATTTTATGAGAGAGCAATTGAAATTGATTTATACTGTCACTACAAAGTGTAAAATAAATTGACTGACTCATGAAAAACGCATATTCAGTCCAAAGCCAATATTGACTTTTAATATATTTCTTTTTTTTTGTTTAAAATTCCAGATCACGTTTGAAAAATGCGGTCTTTTGGCGGAAATTCAGATTTCCGATTACACAAAGTTGGAGGTTCGAAATGACCTTGGGAAAGCTTATCAATACACAGTTGCAGTGTGTAGATAAGAGTTCTGCAAGCAAACTTAAATACACCGTCATCGTGACCGCTGTATTTGCTAACCGATGATGTCGGCCGTCCAGCCAGAGGTTTACTTTCGATAAAGAAGGCACGCTTCAAGTGTTTGCATTCATAAATTTGCATATGGAGTAGGTACTTAACAAAAAATAACTGGGTAATTGGAGGCGCTATTTCCGTCTGATAAGTTTTTAGATAACTACAACTTTATTTAGAGTTGCCAAGTCTTTAGGGACATAACTGTCATATTCAAAGTATAAAATTAAAATGGCTGTTTAAACTTTGCAAGATAAACGACCTGTCAACTATGATTTGTGGTGGTAAATATCACGAATGTTTGACACGTAGCCTGGTTGGACAATTCCGACTTAAAATCAATTGCTACCCGTTGACATTTCTAGAACATCTAATGATTCGTCTGAGTACCTTTCTTGATTCTTAACGCCATCTGTTGAAAGTGGTAAATTATAAATTATATTAAACGAGAAAGTTAAAAAATGGCTGTGTATGGACGAATAATACTCGTACAAACGTTTAAAATAGGCTGTCAAAACATTCCATCAAATGTACAAATGTGTGATACTCCGATCAGCGTTTTTTAAAGCGAACTGTCAAGCCCAAGAGGCAAGTGTCAATCTGTTTCTATAGTTGCCAACTCAATGGTTTTTCAATTCTGATTTCATAAACTCGCTTAGACTCAAGGTGGAGGTGAACAAAAATGTTGTAGAGAGACATTCTGAACTTGTAATAGATAAACATTTGTTTACATTGAGTCCCGAGTAGTTTTTCATATCATAGGTATAGCCTTAAGTATTATATTGAGCTTAAGGAGGGCGAAATGTAAAAGGACCCTCACAACATGAAGAGAAGGGGACCTAGATGACTGCCTTGAGGAGCACCAGATGCCCACCACTAGCAGTCCATTTAAAAAAGGTTATAATCTTTGCGACGTCTTCTCAAAAGCCTTGTCTACTGAAATCGTACCGCTTTATAAGGCTGAGAGTGCAGGTGGCTTGGATTCGACAAATCTAACTTTAAAGCCGTGTTGGTAAGGTAAAATAAACAACTTGCACCAAAATCTTAAGCCTTAGGAACGTACCAACTAGGTTTTTAATTATTTTTTTTAGATTTGTTGAGGCTTTACGAACGAGTCTCTTTGAAGGAAATATGGAATTTGCAGTTCTCACTTCTTACAAATTAAAACAAGCTTTGTTCCTTGCTAACGACCTGGTCATACTTAAATATCCCACACTCAGCTTCAGCGTGCAGTCAAAAGGTTTACATCTGTCTGCTTGCAACTAGAGTGGAGCAGTTTGAGTATATAACCTCATTTATGAGCAATGGCGGATTTGTAATGCGGAATCGATGAAACCGGGTGATTTCAGGCTGATTAGTTACTTTTTTTGACGGAAAATTCAGTTTTGACTCCCTTTTGTCACGAAGACGCCGAGGTATTACCTCCTTTAAGTGAAAGACCAGATTTTAAAACATTCAATGAAAACCCAGCCGAAATACGTTCAAGGGTTCTCAAAATAAGCAAAATCATGCAGATAGACCTGCGACTGTTCACTGTTCTCCCTAAAATGTAAAAAAAAACAGCGCCATCTATCCATCATGAATACAACCTGTATTAAGTAAGTCAGCGAAATCGATTAATGAGCTTAATAGACTATGTGTGACAAACATACGAGTATTGCCTTTTATTTATACAGCTGGAAGCCGAACTTATGCCGCCTTAACAGCGTCCCGAGGTGTCTGAAGATAGCTTTTGGTTATTGTCCTAAAAACGATTACAGAGTAGGTACTTGCAGTGAAAGAAAGGAACGCTAAATAAGCTCTTGGTGAGTTGTTCACCTAAAAAAAAAAGCTTCACAACAGATTGAAAAATATTTCTATTGAGATTGGTGTCAAACTTAATCAAATGACTTTTCGTTTCGGATGATCGTCATCAAGAATGGTTTCAGTTTTCGGTCAGATAGTCCATCAAAGTAAAAGTTGGACCCATCAGAGCTCATTGGGACGTGATTTGTTATTCATGACATTTCGTAAGCTGTCGATTTATCCGCAAAAAAAAATGTGTTTTCGAGCAACATGTCAAATCAGAACCTAGTCGAAAAACGCCTTTTTATGGACGGGAAAGATTCAAATGCGGTTTCGGAAGGAGTTCGGTCATAAAGATGTTTTGGTTCCTCTTTCAAGCAAGTTCGACGCTCTCGCATGTACAAGTCAAAGAAAAACGGATGCTTGGTTATACTGCTGTCTCTGCGATAGGTATGCACGGCCAGCTTAAAGATTCTATATAGATATGGACGCGTTGGGAAATTGTCAAAATGTTCTGCAGAAAAGTGTTGACGTTTAGCGGTTAGTTTACCTGCCAACACATCAGATTGTTGATCAAAATACAGAATAAGATTGGTACCAAGACTGACTTCTGGGGTATTCCTTCTCTGTAATCCCTTTTGCAGCAAAATAAGGATTCTTCCATAGAATGCAGGCGCCCCAAAAACAATCGCCTTTGATGAATGTCCTTCTAGAACAGACTTCAAAATTTTCGACAGACATCAATATCACTGCCTGTGCAATACTTTATCTACCTCTGGCTAGATTCCACTTGACAGATAAAATAACTCCCAAAAAACATCAGTCCTTTATGGACTGCGTGTCATCAGCCGAATTTCGCAGAAGCTGTCAATAAAAAACCGACATAGGTGACGATTGACAGTGTAAACACAATCGCCCGCTCAAACTCTGTGATTTATCTCACACCCAGTTGCTTGTTTATTTTCCAAAGGACGACACATGAACGCCCCATCCACTGACACTGAATTTGTTTGAAATAAATTTCGCACAAAACTACCTGTCACCGCATCAAATAATTTGTGCAATTCTAGTGTCGTCCTTTCAAATGGGATACACCCCGTTGCTGCCGCACTGACCAAAACATCGTAAACCTCCCGGCGGGAGTTGAAATTGTTTTCGAAAGTGCCGTTCACTGATCGCATCATCCCGCTCAAATTTAAGACCAAAAAACAATAGAGTTACCATATTGACCATAACACCTTGCAATCGATATCGCACTTTAGCGCCATTTCCTTCAGGTAGGCAGGCCGCAGAGAGTCAAGTGCAGATCACAGCAAGCTAGCTAGCCAGACAGTTTGAATATGAATCCTGGCGCCATATCCCGTCGTGCCGGTGCTGATGGTTTCTTCAATTAAAAACTGCCATAGGCTAAGAGTAATTAACCCGTACTGTGTGTTAGATTCGACATGCGAAATGGAGTACAATGCGAGGTCCTTGCAGAGGGACAATTGGTATGGCGATTTCAAACATTTCAACAATCTGTTGCGCAATTACCAATTTCAGTTACTTGGTGGCCCAGATGATGAACAAACTGCGGTCCATCCCCCAGAGTAATAAATTTCAAATCAAAACAAATAAAAAAGTCGCATTGTTCCACAAAAAATCATGCCTGCTTTAAGGATACGAAAAAAATAGCCCATTAGTGCAGTACACGTCTACTGACAGTTTTTCGGTTGAAATTTATGGGTCTGTTCCAATTGTCAATAGAAATTCGCAAGCCTCTGTGCGGGTGCGTGTACAGGTGATTTTTCAAAACTGATAGGGATTACCTGTCCCTTTTCTGAATCTATAGGTAGGTATAGGCGCCGCCATTATAGGGAAAGAGATTTCTTTTAACTTTCCCATCAAGAGTAAGAAAATATATATGATGGTACTCACTTTGAAGACGGATGAACCTGATCCTCAGGTGGTTGCTGGTCGCCGAATGGTTTTGCGGTATCTGGAAGGATACAAAGAGAAGGAAGAAAAATTGCAAAATATTAATAAAATCGTCTAGAAAAAAGGTGTCGAGTTGCTGGAGGAGTAGAAAGATGTAAAACCGCACACAACACACAAGGAATGTTGACGTAGAACTAATGTAATTACGGTATTAACCATCAATCTGGAGAAGGTCCTCCTTAGGGCTGTCGTGCGAACGTACAAAAATACAATAAATGAGAAATTGCAATCACGACGATTTGTATTGATGGGCAAGTGTCAGCCTATTCGGGAGATCAAAGTGGAAATAGGATTCCATCATTACTAAGATTACTAAGAGCTGCATGCATACGGGTTCGTCTCATGGCATACTTCCTCAGAAGGACATTTACCGCTTTAAGACATGCCAAATGTGGTCTGAGAGTGGCCCAATTCTTGACAACGCCGTGAAATTGACGCAAATTATGTATTTGTAAACGTTAGATTAGAATAGGTTGTAAAGTGGGAGAGCCCTCAGAGGGCTCTGGCACTGCGACCTCTAATAAATGAGTCTATTGTGCCTTCCGTGGTAAGGACTTGAGCCATTTCTTCACTCCGGAGGCAGTCAGGAAGACAAGAAACTTCTCTAGGTGTATGTCAGCAAGAGTTGCTGAAGTGAAGTGACTCCAATGCGTTGTAGGTGTTTTTTCATGAGGCCGTGGCCACTGATTATTCCTGTTAGTATTCTCCGGTTATTTTTGTCTAAATTAACCAGGAAGTAGGATTTCCTGGGAGAGCAATTGCCTGGTGCAGGTCTGCCCAGGAGCTTTAAGCCAGACTTAATTGGATTCAATACGTGATAGCTTTTTGATGTAGCCCCTGCAATGGCCCGTATGGGCTGGAATCCAGTGACGAATGACTAGGTTTTTCGTAGATGGCTGTAAATGTTTCTAAGACAAGCTTCGATTTCATGGCAGATGAGTCCAGAGCTTTAAAAGCTGCTTGGCTGTCTGAAAATATGAACTTGTGTTAGAATAAATATAAATAAATATTTTGGCGCGACAGGTCTACGGGACCCAAGGCCTAGCTTCTCAAAACCACTCGTTTTGTGTGGGTTTTCAAATTTTTGGGACGAATGGAAGGGATCTACAATTTTACGCCGGGTCTAAACGGTTAATTGAGAAGCTCATTCATGACAGTGGGCACATTCAAAAACTTAGTTGTCTTAAGTCGACTAGATTGGTCTGGAGTAGATGTAACCTGAACGCAAAAACTAGATTGGTCGGGAACGTCACTTTTTCTACGTCAGACACATATGCGAACTGTCAACTTAGTACTCAGTCACGAATTTCTTGACTAGATTCGTCGGCTACCCCTCCATAAACGTCAACTGACACAGCAGCCCATGTGACCGATCTAGGCCAATCAAAACTGAGATACATCAAGTCAGTCAGCTGTCAGACTTACTAAACTAGATACTTGAACGTCCCCAGTTTTACGCTCGGATGTTTGTCAGACGTTCGCGAGAGGTGGCGCAGTGGAAAAAAACCTTAAGATAGATTTATTCTAGCGCAGTGGCTGATTGCAAGGACTCCAGTCCCTGAATTCATCTTAGAACCGTCTGTATACCTACTAGACGAGGTCAAGTCTTGATGGATTAGGTTTGAGTTTTTCCCAGTCTTCCCTTAGATGAATGATTATGAGGAAGATTTTATGGAAGCCATATTCCTGTAACATGTCATTCAATGGCATGCTGAAAGGGCTTTTGGACTCCATAGCGTTAAGCGTAGATAAATGACCTCCTTGATAAGTATAAGGATCAATGTTGTTCGAATGAAACAGTCGATGAGTCGATGAATACTCAATTTTGCTTTTATTTGAATGCGTGTTTTGTCAGTGCAGGGGTCGGGGTGTCGGAGCCAGTATATCATCCGTGGTCTAAACGGATCTTGTAGCCCTATTACGGTTCGTTCTATCTGCTAAAAGGCGAGGGGAAGCCTCTCTTTGTTGTTCCTTCGTGTACTTTACAATGATGAAAATGTTGATTTCATGTAATATTTTGACATTGACAGTTCGGTAATCGGTTTGGGTGCGTTCACACTGAAATTTTGAAATTGTCAAGTCACTAATTATGGATAATAGAAAATTCCCAAACAAAGCCCTTCGGATAATAGTAAATGCCCCGTGGTATATTAGAAACAATCACCCCTATCGTGGAATACGGTGTATTTGAGATTCACTTCACCTACTCGATTCACTTTCACTTTCCGTATACATCGTGGAATCCGCCGGGGAAACTCCCTTATCGACAGTTAATTTCAATTCAAAGTTGGTCGGTAAATCAGCTGTTTTGCATTAAATGACAGCAGAGAAAGAGCAAAACAATTTCAAACTTATTTTACCAAAAACAAATTAATTAATTTATGTACGAAAATCAATAAAATGGATAGTATAGCCTATTATATATTTAACAATGTTGAAAGAGCTTCTTATGACAGAAAAATGCGTGCACAATTAAGAGGAACTGCGAAAGACATAATGGATCTTTCGGATTCGACGTGAGTTTTCTAAAATACAATTGTTATTCAAGTTCTTAATAACGTTTATTTATTTATTAGATTTACTAAGTGTTTTCGTTTGAATAAAGCAGCATTTTCATACGTCTTGAATGTTTTAAAGTCGCTTACAATCATTTTTTGCTATGTCGGGATTGAGCTTCATTGCATTAATCAGTTCCCGGAATTGATCACGATTAGTTGTTTTCTTGCTGCAATATGAAAGCATTAGATGGAAATGTAAATATATGTTTTTGTGGGCTTAAAACACTAAGTTGTGTTTTGTTGTTTTACACTTTATTTCCAAAAAAAAATCTGTTTACTTATTATGTACTTACAACATTTTGAGAAAATCGCAACGAAACCGCACAACAAAGGTCAGGATACGCAATGAATTAGCTGCGTATTTGAAATGTCAAAGTTTGTACGGGGAGTTTCCCTTCGATCGTTTTCTACGATGGCGTTAAACGCATTCACTTTACCGACAGGTGAATCTTTCACTTCGAATGTATTCTACGATGCAAAGTGTTGAATTTGAGTGAAACGTTCCCCCCGGCGTATTCCACGATAGGGGTGAATGATTTGCATCGTGATTTGCAGATTGATCTTGTATTGGAAGTATTTAAAAACTATGCAATTCGTCACAGAGAGCGTCTACAGATGCATATAAATCCTGAGATTCGAAAAAGTCTTAAATGTAAGATATAATATTCGTAAATTAAGAAACCTCACGACCTCGGCGCAGTGGCTTAGTGGTAGTGTGTTGGGCTACTAAGCGAGGGGTTCCAGGTTCGAATCCCGAGAGGGCCAAATTACATCTTAAGGTTTTTTTCCACTGCGCCACCTCTCGCGAACGTCTGACAAACATCCGAGAGTAAAACTGTCATGAATGAGCTTCTCAATTAGCCGTTTGGACTCGGCGTAAAATTGTAGATCCCTTCCATTCGTCCCAAAAGTTTAAAACCCACACAAAACGAATGGTTGTGAGAAGCTAGGCCTTGGGTCCCATAGACCTGTCGCGCCAAAATATTTATTTTTTAAGCCTCACGACCTTATAAAACAAATTGAGAACAAGTACCTATTTAAATTACAATACCTTCTCACACTACTGAACGTTGAACGTTGGACGTTGAAACTTAAATCATTTGTCAATATATCTTTGATTGGTCATGATTAAGGAGGTGTTTTAAGTGCGGTTAGAGTCCCACACTACTCTGGGTTTCGAACCAGATTGTGTCTTTCAAGATTTTTAAATAAAAAATATCGAAAATATACTCCGACTCGAAACCTTTCTTACAAAAACCAAAGACAGCCACACACTAAAGAAAAGTTTTGAAAAAGCGGAAATAAAATTCCCTTGTCGGGCTTAAAACTATCAGCAATTACTAAAATGTCATTGAAATGCTCTCCCCCACTCTCAGACCGATCTGATGAGACGCACTCCGGAATGGTCGGTCTTTCTACGAATGTGATTTGTTCCATTTGATAGATTCTAACCGGAAATTGAATGCCCCTAAGGTGCTTACTCTCTTCTTCACACATCATAATTAACATGAACATGTATGGAAATTTTCTGCTTGCTAAACAAAGACACTGTTTTTTGGGGAAGAAGAATAATTTGTAACGACTCGTCCGTCCACCCTCGAAAGAGGGAGGACACAAAAGATTCGGTCAAGTGATTGAATTCGTTGTTGAAGCCAACTTCCTCTTCGCTCTGGATGAGCATGAGCACCGCTCCGATACACCACTCGCATGGGGGCATATTGAAATGTCTTTTGTTACGCCAGGAGGGTCCCTCTTCTTCATCTTTTTTTTTTTTTTTGAAAGAAGACAGTGCAATGGTGGTTCAGCCTGTCTTCTTCATTATACACGAAAAAAGGGTTAAGTGACGACGACACAAAATTCGATACTTCTGTCGAACAACTACACATAGCCATACTGAGAAGAAAGCACCGATGGATTTCATGCGATCCCATGGTGCAATTGAAGAGAACCCGAAAATCCGAGAGCTGCGTAGTTTCGTGTATCTGGTCCGACTCGATTGAAAAATGAAGAACACAGCAATCGAGATTACATGATCATGAGAATTGGATCATCTTTTCATTGTGGAAGCTTGCATTATGTGGGAACGAAGCCATAGAAGAACTTCCTTTGTGGTGAATGATGATCTCGTCTCTGGTTATTGCTCCTTTTGTGATGATGAAATCTGCGTCCCGCTCCCGATGAAATTAAGTGATGAAATGAAGTTTTATCTTGTATGGTAATGAAAGAAGTTCATTGTGTGGATCACGGTCGTCGGGATTTGAAGGAAATGCGTCCCTTTGTTATCGGTATTTGATTGAACCGATGGCGAAATATAATTTTGGGCATCAGTCTTATTGAAAATGCTTTAATGATTCGGTCTGTTCTAGGACTTTTCTTGATGCAACTTTATTGAAGAAGCCGCAAGATAATCACTCCTAAAAAGATAAAAGGTTTTAAAGACATTTGCGCGGCCCACAACCCTGCAAGAATTTTGTTTGCGAGAGTTATTCGAAGTCACCCTGCACAGATGCACAAGTTTCATGGGCATGCCAAGGTTAGACATGGCCTTATCTAAGGATATACCGCAAAAGAAGTTGAACACTAAGTATTTTTCAGGCCACACTTGTGGTCATGATGAAAAGAAGACACGATTGCCTGAGCTTTGTTCAGAAGTCACTTGCCTTATGACTTAAAAATTCAACTCTAACCTTCGGGAATTGCTTAAAATATCTTAGCCGCTACTGCGTAAGCTCTAGTCACGATTATGTAAGTAAAAAATTGCAATCGAGACCTAGTCCGACATCACTTTACAGAAATATGTCGGTACATCCTCGTTTACGGATGCAGCAATTCGTCTAAATGTCGCCAAAGTTCAACTTTTCGTATCTATATAAGCTTAGCTTCGACTGTTAATCTTCTAGAGCTTCCCGAATTCATTTTAGCAGGATATTTCACACTTTTTTAAGCATCTTTCCTTCAGAGTAGCAGTAAAATTTTAAACCTTTTTCGGACTTGTCAAACTACCAATCGTTTGACTTACTGACTTTGCGAATGTGTGACTCTGTAACTGTATGACTTTACATGAATTTACTTTGAGTAAAATGTGGTAGCAAAGTACAAGCACTTAGCAATTGCTTCGAGGGGTTTTTAAAATGTTACCTTTCTCGCTTTTTCATCTTAAACAAAGTCCAAACTTCGTGTGGAACTTCAAATGGAATGTCTGACCATTTGACATTGTCAGTGTCAAAATTCACATACCTAATCCTTTTGTGCAATGATGGGACCGAGCTATATAAAAAACACAAAGGCAATATACAAAGTACAGTGTGAATAGAAATACGACCGTAACAGAGATCTTCCTAAGTGACACCACATGTCAAAGAATTTTTTATTTGTTTTGGACTGTAGCTTATCGACGCCAAATTGCCTTGCAGAAAGTTCCAAGAATATTCACAATCACATTTTCTGACTGCAACCAAAGTCTAGTCAGCGTTTGAGGATCTGGCCATGAATGCAAAGGGTTGGGATTAAAATAAAATGCAATCGAACTTCTGTCCCAAATTTTAAGTTCACCTTTCGTCATATAAGAACAAATAAACAGTTGTCTATACATACGATCCTGGGAATGGCTAGAGTTTTTATTCTGGACCTATTTTATGCCGTATAAGAACGACCAAATTGATCGAATTAACGTCTTGAATTTTCAGATGTTTGTGGTAATAAAACATTTAGCAGTATGTGTTTTTTTGGGGTTGAACCGAAGATTTATCGCCCAGAAGTAGGTAAACTTGAGCCCCTGCGGTTGTACTGTCAAACGTATTCGCTAAGGTAGTGAGCTGTTCAAGCAAGATTCCAAATAGAAAGTTCTATTGGTTGATAAAATTCAACCCTTGCTTGAGCTTCTGCTCTAACGTAGTGAAAGCACGATCTGTTAGAGCAGGGTCTTCCAATAGGGACTTCCAGTTGATAGCGGCCATATTGTTGAAGCTACATCTGTCAAATTGGCTGTTCTTTATTCAGTCTGTTTTGGCAAATCACCATGGACGGACATAGCTTTCAACGACAAAGTGCAAATGATAAAATTGTTTTATCAAATTCATCTTGATTTTTGCGCCAGAGTCATGGCAAACCCAGGGAAACCCCGGCGGAAATTTGAACGATGTTAAATGTCATACAAAATGGCATCAAACGAATAAAAAATGTCGATGATATCTCACCGACAATTTGTTGAATTAAAATTTAAAGATAGAAAATGCCTAATGAAAACCCTTTTAAAAGAAGAGTAGTTGGTTGGGAATGATCTGAGAAAAACAAACGATTTCCTTATCCACTTTATCTGCACCTGGCCTTCTCTATTCCAGGATCGGTTAACCTCAAACCTAAAAGGGTTGCGTAAGCTAGACTTGTGTCTTCAAAAATGGTCCCAATCGATCAATGGACTATTCGTTTTTAATTGGAGTTATAAGTCGCACATTATTGGTCTACCAAACTGTCTCAAGTTTCAAGTGCATTCCATCGATTGCTGTTGAGAATTTTCTCACTTTTCCCCGACACCTTTCAAAAGGAGTTCAACCGAATTCCGCCCAACAGAACTATCTAAATTTGTTACCACAAATAATTAAATTCAGTATACCACTAATTTGACAGGGTGTCCCTTTTCAAAACGACAAACCCAGGTCAGTTTATTTTTTTTTATATATTTTTACATATGCCTTCTGCCACCTGATTCTTAAGAAGGGACTCCCCCTAAAAAAAAAGAACAGCTATTACCCAAGTTTTAACGGCATAATACCACGAGACACATTTTCCGATATGCTTCGCTACACCTTACAATGAAAACAGCTAACCGCGCGCCGGCCGCTACCACCATCCGTAGTACCGGCACCAGCAGCACCTTCACTATTTCCTCATTAGAATCTTAAAGGAGAACAGCTACAAACATGAACAACGAAAAAAAAAAAAACAGGCACCTGACATGATCGTCTCGGGTGCCTAGATACGACAAACAACATGAAGTGTGCTAGAGATGAATAATTTGGTTTCGGTAGAGCGAATCGCGCGCGCTAGGTATTCCCTCAAGGAAAACCCTCCTATCAGACTATGGAAAGCATTATCATCATCGTTCGAATTGGGAAAAAGGACGACAATCAGCCAGCGCGAGAATTTTCTCCACAATAGCCACACAACAAAAAAAAAATACCCTGAACGACATATGTGGATCTGAGTTTGGAGAACACTAAATATGGCTCGTGCCGGTGCCATAGACAATTTGGTAAAAGGCGCGTTAATTACTTGTGCTAGGGGATTACATGAACGTTTTTTCTAAAATTCGGTGTCCTTTTAGTAGTTCGTTGGCGTTCGTTGGATGTTACGACTGGGTGAATGAACTTTAAACGCCAGGACACAGCGTGCGGGAGTTGAAGGGAATGGAATGATAAGGGCTATTTGATGAACAGAAGTGTTGTGGCTTGCTGTTGGGTCCCCTTTTGTAGGATGATATGAATGCTATGCCTTGTTGGTGTCTATAAATTTGGTGGAATGGGAGTCGTTCAGGGCGCAGATGGATTTGAATTTATTCTAAGGCTGACTATTAAACAAGTAACGGAAGATGGACGTGGCGAGGCAAGGCAATAGTACCAGAAAGTCTGAATAATACCTTTCGAAGTAGGATCTTCTTCTAGATTTTTTGGAAGAAGACGTTTTTTTTTTATATTTTCGGTCCTAAAACTCCTTTGAAGGCTTAGCAGACGTATCCTCCGCCCCAAGGTAGGGATTTCCTAAGCGAGGTGACGCATTGTGATATAAAGGTTGAAGAGTGTTACGCCCAAAAGCTATATAGACCTAGAAGATGTTTGAATCATGTCTGAGACATGTTTGGTATGTTTGAAAATGTTGGCTTGGCTGTTACCTTCAGCTAAGAGCTTTGTTTTTTCGAGGCATTTCTGATAGGGTAAGCTATAGAACGTCTCTGCGTCATGAAGGTCGATGCAGATCCTTTTCTTGCAAGTGTGGCTGCCTATATGTCCGGTTTGTCCTATAAAACTCTGCTTGTTTTTTGAAGTAAAATTTGGCAGACAGTTGTCATTTATAGAGGTTCAAAGTAGCTCATCTTCGCGTTATACCAAGCCGCTCAATAGCTGAACAAGCTTCTACATAAAGGCGTTAGTAGTGCCTTCTTTCTGTAACTGAAGATGGAGGGTTCAAAGGCTTAGGTTAAACCGGTTTATTGAGCATTTCTTGTGTGAACTTTTGCCTCAAACCGGTTCTGCATATATGTGAGAGCAGGTTTAGAGGGTGCCAAAAAATAAAGTCTTATGCAAAAATGCCCTAAACGTAACTTTTGACTTTATTGCATTGTCAGACCTTTTTTCAATCTTAAAAGTTTTGAACCTTTTTGCATAAGACTGTATTTCATGACAACGGTCTAGAGGTGTGTAAAGTTATAACATAATTTTGAGGTTAATACCACAGCTTTTACAAATTAGACTTCTTTTCGTTTATAAGAAGCTCCTGCCAACGGATTTTGTGAGGTCAGATTTTCAAGACAGTCTTCGTGTAGAGTTAGTTGAGGTTGAGGTTTAGGTCAACTTTCAGCAACGGATTTAAGTGCCTTAGTTGGAGGAGTTACGAGATTTGTTCTTCAATATGTTTAAAACAAGCGGGGTTGTGCGATACCAATTTAGAGGAGTGCTGTCAAGATTCACCAGAAGCTTTGTTTTGGGCCTTCATGGAAGATTTCTTTCGACCTCTTTTAATCCGCTATCCTGTTAGTCTATTGGCCCAACTCTGTTTAGAACTATCACAAGAGATTGAGACTTGGTGTACCTGTAGCATCTTTGGACCGTTTACGAGCGCTGCTTCAAATGCCAAAGAGGACTTGCCAGAACTTTTAATTTAATTTAAAAATAAATAAATAGGTTTCACTAAAGATCCATGACCCTTATCCTCTATTTCTGTGAATTTATTTTTGAGACGAATGGGATTTTTGTATGAATAGGACCTACACTTTTAAGCCGAGTTCGAACAGCTCATTTGAGAAGCTTTTCCAGGACAGTTTTTCCCTTGGATGTTTAATTTATGACTTTCTGGGGATTGAACCTGAGACCCCTCACTATGTTGCCCAGGACACTAACAACCGAGCCAGTATGCAATTTTTAAGCTCTTTTTACTTCGCTGTTATACTAAGTATTTCAAAGCCCCAGTCCCCCAATTCCTGTTAAAAAGCTTTCTTGTGCATGTGCATAAATTGTAGGGAGTAGGGCTTCTCTGAGCAAGCCTTATGACAGTCGGATTTAATTGACGAAGTGGTAATTCGTGAAATGTAACCAGTACACTGAAAGCGCTGTGTGCCTCCTTCATCCGTTTTAAGATCGGTGGGGACTCCAAAAGACGTAGAAGACCAGTGATTTTGCAACCGATTCAATTATTTTGCTCAACTTCATGTTGACCGATGGCCTTTGCCATCGATTGCGAATGCATCAAATCGAGGCTTCAGATCGTCGTCGGGCACACCACCCGCGGTTGCACACCATTCAAATGTGTGTGCAAATCGTTTCTTTTGTCTTCCGCAGTGTATCCTTTGAAAAGGACCTACAAAAACAAAAAAAATGTAAAGAAACAAATCCATTTGGCTCGTGCTGTGTTCAATAGGAAATTCTCTTTTGACACACCATCGCATAAGATCGAATCGAAACCCCTTGAGTTTCGGATATTCATCGGTTATATACAGAAAAGGTCACTTGAAGTTGAAATTTCAACTTTCACGGTCGACGAACACACAGCGCGCTCGAAACACTTCACGGTATGCCCCCCGACTCAATTGGTGGACAGACGTGGCATTGTTTTAAGCAGACCATAGCGCGGGAATTGAGGCATTGCCATTGAGACATATGGTCGATGTGGAGAAAAGGATATAGGTATGCTGTGTGCCAAGAGACACGCAGTCAGACAAGTCAAGTTATGAATAACCAAAATTACACATTGCAGGGCAAGGATATAATTCGTATAGTCTCACCCCTGACTTGTGTGCAGTTTTTTCTGTTTTCTGATAACGCAGGACATGTTAAGCTGGGGAATAGGATTGTTATTGGTTCGTGGAACCACATGAAATCGCGCAAAGGAGTAGTTAGGTTTATAGGGGTGACACATGCAAATAGCGACCAGACCGCGTCGTCAATCTCAGTTGTTGCACCTGGACTTGAATGGGAACTATACCGTTACGTATTCTGTTGCGGGTATTGCACGCGATTATCGAGCAGACTGAAAATGCAGTATTTGGTCCTTTATTGACTTGTTTTTTTTAGGGGGGGTCTTGTGGGTTTTTGTGGAGCTAGTAAAGAGCAAAATTCCAACAGTTCTGGACTATTTTTTTGGTGTATCGTTTATTTTTTTGTTTGTGAATTGATTAGTCGTCATTTTTGAGGGCCGATTTCAATCAGAACCTTCGTTGTTTATGCACGTGTTTTGGCTGCCACTATATAGGATTGGGGCTTAAAGGTTCCTCTTCATTTTTTTTCTAATCACTCTATGTGCTTATATCTATGTATAAAACTTGTGGTTTTTTCTAGAACTGTAACAGGACTGTCGAAGAGTCTACTGGGGAGTAGAACTTGTAGGTCCCACGTAATTATTTAAAAGGGTACCAACTGATCTGACCATGGAGAACTGAGTTTTTATTAAACCTTTTGTAGTTAAAATTTAACTTAACGCTAGGTAACAAATGTTAACAATAATTAATATTTAAAAGTGTCTTCTCAGAATCATACTTGCGGTATGCATCGTTATCTTGGTTAACCTCAGGGCGTTCAAGTTCAGGTATTGATGTTAAATGTTGGAGGAGGTTAGTCTTATTGGTATTATATTCGATGGTGGGTGTCTCGGTCGATTCGTAGAAGGGTGTAGTTGACCTCCCCGTTTAAAAGAGCCAATACATGTAGGTATAGGAAGAACTGGCTTTAAATTGTCTACTATTATTTTGTTTGTTGGTATCACTTGTATGCGAATGGTGACAAAGCCTTGGATAAAAGGGATAAACCAATCGATAACAGAGTGGGTAGACCACGGACTTAGTTGACAAGACTCAGATTGGTGCCTAGCTACGCACATTGGATTGGTTGAGGTCGTTGCAGTCTTTAAATAAAATTGTAGACGCTGCGGATCCGTTGTATAGGCTCGAAAGACCTAGCCTTTAATGAGATTCTTTTTTTTGGGACGAGTAGAACAGACCTGCAATTTGATGCCGACTAAATTGAAGCGGAATTAAAATAAAATCCTTAAAATATAATGATATCATTTTTGTTATTTCGGGGGATCGAACCTGAGACCCCTCGCTGAGTTGTCCAGCGCACTAAGTACTGAGCCGTCTTTCTTCGATGCGGTAAATATTATTCAGGAATCAATACTCAAAGACTTGTCAAACACTTGACATCTCAGAAGTTGTATTTTAAGCTTTTTGCCGATATCATGTCTCAAAGTTAGTCGTTAAGTCTACTATGCTTCATCTATACGATCATTGATGCGGATATCATCTGAAAGACCTTCTTCTCAAAACTTCCCAAGAAATTTCAACAAAGTCCATAGCTCTAAAAAACACAGCAGGACCGAGACGAATAGTGTTTTGCATGATAGCTCCTTTTGGGATACTAGCAAGCGCGTCACTGAAAGACAGCATTGTTCCATATTCATCGTCCTTCTTCTGTATAGGCGAACGAGTTTGGCAGACTCAAAAACTGACTAAGAATTATAGTTACGGTAAATAACAAAGACACTTAGCATCAAAATATCGGGGCATCTCCTTAGAGTAACTATAAAAATAGCCAAGACTTCCGTACACCTGACCAAAATGAAGTCAGGATAGCAATATCAAAGCTGAAGTCCAACAAGGCTGCTGGATCATACGGCTTACCTGCCGAGCCCTTCAAGGCAGCGGGAAATGGTAGAGTGCATACACCAACTCTTCTCCAAGATGTAGTCAGATAAAAGTATTCCTGATGAATGGAACCTCAGCATTGTTTGCCCGATCCACAAGAAAGGAGATACTCTAAACTGCGCCAAATATAGGGGCATCAGTCTCCTTTAAATTGCAGACAAGTTCCTAAAACCATTTGTCAACGAACTGATTGAATCCTATTATTGCGGTTTTATCCCCGGTAAGTCCACAACCAACCAAATTTTCACACTACGGCAGATTTTGGAGAAAATTCAAAAAGTTCAGGTCGATAACCACCACCAGTTTATCGATTTTAGAGTCGCATATGACAGCATTTTTAGAGACGAGCTATACAGAGCCATGTCTTGTTTTGGCATCCCTGGCAAACTTGTCAGATTATGCAGAATGGCGATGGAGAACGGTCGCTGCTTATTAAAGGGCGGAAACACTCTCGACGCGACCTTTAATGTCAAAAAAGGATTAAGATAAGGTAACGCGCTGTCATGCGACTTCTTCAACATCACTCTTGAGAAAATTATTCGAAACTCGCAACCCAACAGGAGGGGCACAATTTTGCAAAATTCTGTACAACTACTTGCATACGCTGACGACATCGACATCATTGGCAGAACACAGCGATCAGAAGTGGCAAAAAAGGGTTAAAGGTGAATGAAGTCAAACCAATATATATGCAGTCAACAAGAAGGGACCGACAACATCGACCAATCGGACAGAACGTCACGATAGACAGCTATAACTTTGTAGTAGTTAGGGACTTTGTTTATTTGACATCACTTCAGAAATCAAGCGAAGAATCACTCATGCCAACCGCTGTTACTTCGGCCTAAGAAGGCAATTGTTAAGTAAGGTCTTGTCGAGAAACACTAACGAGACTCTATATAAGGCCCTCATCATCCCAGTCCTGCTATATGGTGCAGAAGCATGAACGCGGTCAAAGGCGGATGAAGATCTCCTTCCTGGTCGCTTCGAAAAAAATTCTTTGAGTGATTTTCGGTCCCGTTTGCTTTGACGGGTCTTGGAGGAGGAAATTTAACAGCGACATCGACTTGGTCAGAAAAGTACGCATCAGTGGACTTAGATGAATGGAACAACTCTCCGGCCCGGAGGAACAACGCAGTAGAAAAACCCCTTACCCTAGGTGGGGAGCGCAAGTGGAAGGGGACCTCAACAAACCTGGAGTGCGCAACTAGATTTAGAGTTGTATTGGTTGAGGCCCAGGTCCACCCCAAACTGAAGCGCCGCCTAAGTAAGTAAGTAAGTCTCCTAACTATAGTTAAGTGTATCAAATATTACTGCTCCGAATCCCTTCAAATTTGCTTTCGTCAGCATGAACAATACTGGTTTCATTATATGCAAAATGATATGGAACGGCATACAAACTTGGCCCCTATAGGCAAGCTTTTTACGATAGAAGCCATTAACCCTTCCACTGTCTAATAAAAAACAAACAAATTCACCCCCAACCCTTTAGCTATGTTTACAAAACAGTTCGTGCCCTCAAAGTTCACTCAACCATTCCGGTGTAAACATGAACCTGTTGTTTTGACCTGTTGTTGCTGTGTGCCCACCACAACAAAAGACCAAATGTCCTTTTTTACCCATATTCCGCCAAAAGTGGAGACGCAGACACAAAAATCAATAGAGGAATTCCTTCCATCTGCGAGCGCGACTTCAATTCTCCGGGCAGAGGTTAATTACATTGAGAAAGCGACAACAAGTGTTTTCCCCTCCCCCAGGAGAGCCACAATTTTATGCATCATGCGCATAGAATGCGTTATACACTCTGGGCCGAGTTCAAAGTGTAAGACCCTATAATAATATCCATAGCCAGTCGAGTGAAACTATATGCTAAACTGACTTCTCCTGCGCGCGTCGCCTCTATGTGCTGCGTGGTGACGGTTATTGGCGACCCTTCTCCGACTTGTCCTACGGTCGCTGAGCATTTCTTTTTTTCGAATTTCTTCAATTCCGTCGTAATTTCATAGAAATTACAAAAAAAACGAGAACACCTTCACCGATGAGGACAATGGGACAGGTTGTACCTACGACAGGGTCAATAGAGACACAAGAAGACAGAGAAGGAGCAACCGAAACCGACCTAAGAAAAAAAAGCGCAATTAGGCGCACATATACGACGAAGACTTGATCTCTAATGAACTTCCGTTTGCCGCCAATTCCGGAAGGAAGGATATACTCGTAGGTACCTAGTCCTTAATTGAGCAATCCAATTGTGAGCGCTCACTGTAGGTACAATGAAAGGGTTCCCAGTTTCCATCTTCCGATCTGGAACTCAAAATTTGCATGATAAAGTTGCTCCCAACACTGGGAGGAGGATGAGTGTTACATTGGCGAGGAGACGAAGAAACAAACGAGTTGTGTTTGTGTTGTAGGTAGGATATCACATCGGAAGGAAGTTTTGGTTTTGTATTCACTGAGTCGGATCGCATGTCGTTCGTGGCGGTCTGGTTTCAATCGATTTGAATGAAGAAGAGACCACGTGAACACGTGCAAGGATCACGCTTGCCATTTCTTATTAAAATTTCTTTCTTCGATCTAAAGGAAGAAGAGTTTTCAAAAGGGAAGGGTGCCATTTAGCACGTGCTGAATTTATTTTGAGGGAGTCGACAATTTTCAGATACTTTGATGATGAATGAAAACAGTTGGGGCTGCGATTTTTCGTTAAACAAGTAACACCTATCAGAAGTGTCAAGTTTGTGAATATTCTTGTTGGTGGAATGTCACAGAAAGTTTCTCTGGTCCAAAACACATAACAGAGATCTAAAAAGGGAACTCTTTGACGCTACATTTTCGAGAGTTAGTTGTGCCGATGACGTCTATCTACATGTAACGAGGTGGTACTCTGTCAAATTAAACTTCGTTTTTGGCAAGTTAGCCGAATATAGTATCCTGTTTGGAAATAACGTCAACTGTATTCGAACTTCAAATTCAAATTCTCACAAAAGACATCAATCAGCACCTATGTAAGCAGAGGAGTTCGTATTCAATCATGGACACAAACCATTCGATAAATCAACTTTTCATTCGCTCAGTAGTACCCTTTGATCTTTAGATGTCAGTTGTATAAATTAAATAAAAATTGAGTTTGTTTTATTTAAAAAAAATAATTTTAGAGGAGAACCTCTTTATTCAATTAAAAACTTAAGACTGAATTTACATGAAGTGCATTGCTTAAAACTAATCTACTGCTTGCAGCATTGAGGCATTCATTCCCACCGATGTGCTGACTCGTTAGACGTTCGTTCCCACAGGTGCCAGGTGCTCTCCAGTTACGTTACCTTATCGCGAACGTGTTGGAATGCGCTCACTATGACACAAAGTTAGCGGATTGAAGATGCGCGTGCAGGAAACTAAATCTTGCTGGTGTAGACTTGCGTTTGGGGGAAACAGAATCTTTCTGGTGTTTACTAATATGTAAAGCCACAGAATTTAAAGGTCCCGCAGCCGGCTTTCTTCTTTGACATACATTTTAATTGAGCTTGACCTAGCTCCTCATATCCTTCCATGTGTGTTTCAAGCGCGAATGAAGGAGGTCTTCAATTTTATGACGCATCTGAAATGCTAGACGGAAAATCTTCTTCAGGACTCTTATACTCCCGGATGTTTGTCAGAAGTCTGTGTGCAGAAAAATACTTAAGGTGTAATTTTTGTTTTTTCCGGGACCGAACCTGAGATCCCTCGCTCAGTAGTACAGGACACTAACCACTGGGCCACTGCGCCAACACGTCGACCTACGAATCTGGAATTTCAAGAGCTGAAATCATTTAAAATAAATTTTCCTCTATTTTCTATGTTTCACCTTAGCACCCCGGAAGTCGCCTTCCCCCTACATTTATCCAGACTCAAGACTGTCAGCCTGATATTTACGTGTTCAAACATAGCTCACAAAGATGCAGGGTTGTCAAAATGCCTTAACATAAAAAGTTGGTGGACCTCCATCTATCAGTTCAGTCTAAAAACGGATCTTATGACCGGACTGTACGTGGTTGAGTGGCTTACTAACTTTTTGTTGAAGACAATACTCAACCAACTTCCTGAGCTTCTCTATTTCATCCGGTGTGGTACTTCTGATGGTCAGTCTCTCATCAGTCAGCTTTCCGTTGGTGTCTTTGTACAGTCAATTCCACTTATGGATGTTTTTTTAAGACGATCATCGCAACTCATCCTTAGGCAAGTCATCCTGAACTTTCGGACAACTCATCCATGGTCATTTCACTCAACTTTAATCTTTGATGGGGAACGGTTTTAAAACTTTAAGGTTCAGAAAAATGTCTGAGAGTTAAATGGTCTAGAGTCTTGAGCAAGCTCATTTATGAGTTGCATGGATATGAGGTGGCCGTGGATGAGTTGTACGTGTAGGTGATCTGTCCCGTTTTAAAGATCTTGATATAATAGATTGTACCTCTTTCGAAAGTGCCTGCCTCCGCCAATTGGGAAATTTTGACTCCGTCCAGTGTTCTCTTTACTTTCTCTCAGACTTTCTTATTTTAAAAATGTCTGTACTTTATATATAGGGTTTTTCCTTAAGGACTTGACAACTTCTTTTCTTAATTAACGCTGACGAAGATGCGACCACCGACTCGGAAATTCAGTAGTAAATTTTAATTATTTGTTGACATTGTTCCTTCGTGTACTTCAGCATGATGAAAATGTTAATCTTTATATATATAATTCTACTGTACGTGTGTATGTCACTGAACTTCTCCTAAACGGCTGGACCGATTTGAATAAATTTTTTTGTATGCGTTCGGGTGGCGCCCTGGATGGTTTAGAAGCCGATTGGTCAAAATTGGACAAAGGGGCGTGGTATCGCCCATACAAAAATAACATTCAAAATCTTATATCTTGAAAACCACCGAATCGATCGAGTTCAAATTTATACATAATCTTAGGTATTGGCCCAGGAGTATTTCTGTGAAGATTGGTCAAAATTTGAAAAAGGGGCGTGGCACTGCCCATACAAAAATTACATTCAAAATCTTATACGTATTTCAAAAGCAACCGAATCGTGACTTCGAGTTATTAAGTAAAATGCAAAATTGATTTGTTTGGAATATATAAGACAAAAAAAGTTGTAACAATATCACACTCCACTGTTCATACGGAACATACAAACACAGTGCCCAAAAAATCGATGTATTATTAAAAACAAAATTCTGAAAAAACGCCTTTTTGTACGAAGCCTTTTGATATTTCCGGTTTCGCATTTCAATGAATATTAAGTGTATTATACATACAACAATGCCACGTCTTCGTGAACGAGGAGGAAATATTGGTCGACGTACTCCGAATTCACAAGTAGTCCAGAAAGGTCGGCTAAATAGATCGGCAGAAGATAAATTGACGGACAATGCAAATTTAAGAAACCAGGCTGTAATAAAACGTGTAAATGAAAATCAAGAGCAACGCAACGAACGTCTTCGAGCCAATGCATTAAGACAAAGACTGGCCCGTCAAAGAGTCACCGATACATTTAGAACACGTGAACAACAGCGTTTGCAAGTGTATCGCGCATTGACACGTGCATCACTTCTTCACCTTGCGTTTGAATATGAGTCGGACATCGACTATTCGTCATATTCACAAATTATTGTAATCGGTTCTATGAACAAACAATGCCAATACTGTCATGCACTCAAATACAAAGGTGAATCGGCCGGTTTCTGCTGCGCGTCTGGAACTTTTGTATTGCCACCATTGAATTCGCCGCCAGAACCATTGAAAGCATTATTGGCTGGAGCTACATCACAATCCAAATTGTTTTTGCGTAAAATTCGCAAATTCAATTTCAAATGACCCCATTTGGAGCAACAAAAATCGTTCAGAACGCGGATGGTCGCAATTTTCAATCAACTTTTTAGATTCAGGGCCAAGTGTATCATCAAATTGGTTCTTTAATGCCGATGCCTAATACCGATTCAAAATTTCTCCAAATTTACTTCATGGGTGATGAGGAACAGCAAATAAACGCAGGCTGCCAGTACAACCAAATCGAGCAGATGGAGGAGCGACAAGTTGTGGATATTTTAGAACCGTTTTTTTTTTTGCAAAATTGCAAAATTATTATCTGGGATGAATGTACTATGGCACACAAGCATTCACTTGAAGCTCTCGATAGAATGATGAAAGATCTAAATAATAACACCAGGCTTGGTGGTGCTTTACTGCTGCTGTCCGGTGATTTTAGACAGACATTGCCGGTCATTCCACGCGCTACATATGCGGACAAAATTAACGCATGTATAAAACAATCATCTATGGCGAAATGTCTGTACATTACGTCTTAATACAAATGTAAGAGTTCAACTACAAAACGATCCATTGGCACTATCATTCTCCGAGCAATTGCTTAACATTGGAAATGGAGCAATACCATTGCATGGAGACACACAATGCATCAAATTGCCGGACAACTTCTGCAACATGGATAATACGAAAGATGCTTTGATTGAAAGCATATTTCCCGATTTACAAGCTAGTTATATTTATCATACGTGGCTTCAAAAAGCATGCAGGACAACGTCTGTCGGGTCCGCTAGTTTTACTATATATTTTGACATTGACAGTTCGGTAATCGGTTTAAGGGTGCGTTCACACTAAAAGTATGAAGTTGTCAAGTCGTTTTGGTTTTCCTACATAATCGTACAATATTCCACTTCTTCTCTGCCAAGCTTCTCTATCTACGTTTCAAGAACATTTGTCAATGATTAGGGTGTCCGTAGTACAAGCACTATACGATGCGTTTCGGTTTAGGGGGCGTGGCACCTCTCATAACAAAAAACCTGCAAACCAATGGATTGGTACAAAAGTTAAACTTAAACTTAATAATAATAATAGTTGTCAAATGAATATAATTATGTTGTCTGTTCCCTGAATTCTACAAAATGAGGACGGGATTAGGGAAAGAGGCGTGGTACCTCCCATAGAAGAGAAAAATCATTCAAAACGGTATTTCTCGACACGTATTCGGGCTTAAGTTCAAAAGAGTTATAAGATTTACATGTTTGGAATGAACAAAGAACTTGCCAAAATTTGGGCGGTATTTTCCAACGAGGCGTGGCACATACCATACAAAAAATTCCATTTGAAACGCATTTTATTTAAAAGTTACCACAATGAAACCCTTTCGCTATAACTGCTCCTTTAGATACAAAAAGGTTCTCGTCAATATCGTACCACGTGTCTTTTTAGTCCACACCATCAATGCAAAATCAGTGGGGCTACAATCTCCACTCGAGTCTATTCATTCTAAAAATAGCCACGTCTATTAAGGCCACTTCAGGCAGCTTCAATTCGAAATTGCTGCAAAAACATCAATCAATACGAATTAGAGCAGAGCATCAGCAACTGTCATAAATATGCGACACATGTGCCCATCTTATCTTCGTCGAAATGTGTGTACGTTGACCCAATTTCATCAATTAATCTTCGACGATGTTACAAAAATGCTTTTTGACACACATAATGAGTGTGCGCTCCTATCGCAAATACCATTCCAGAGTCGCGTCGAGGTTAGAGAGAGCACGCCAATTAATCCGCTCGTATCGTAAGTGGGACTCCTACTCAATATGCCTGCGACTGCGACACATGTGGCATATGTGGGCGCGCCAATAAGCTATTTCGAAAACAAACTCTTCACCATTTCATGGTCAATTAGAGAGATTTTTTTTCGAAAACACCAATAAGTGTGCAAATAATATTTTAGTGTGTTGTCAGAGTGCAGCAGCCCACACAACACACAAGTGCAAATAATATGCTAACCACGTGTGCGGACGTATTGCTCGCTAATTGTTTGGAAGTGACTATCAGCAGGTTGCAACTTCAAACTGGAATTCATTCATAAAAACGGTCTATACTATTACTATGAGTGTGCTGCAAATATGTCAACCAGATTTCCTTCGGAGAGGTCTGTTGGGTTTTTCTTTCTTTTACTTTGTTTGTTCCCGTTCCAGGCGCCTGCGCAACCCTCGCTTACAACAATAAATTTCCTAATTACATCCTGTGGAAATCGAATTCGCAACGCCTGTGTCTTGAGAGAAAGTTTACACAGACCGTCTGCTGAGGGTATAGGCAAAGGAATAGGAATTTTTCGCTCAACAATGGACCGCTAATACGAGTATATATGTACGAGTTGATCCTTTATTCTGATGCAGCCGAATTTTTGAAATAAATTATGGGTGTAGAGATTTGTTGTTTGTCAAACTTGGTTATAATGCGAGGACGCGGAATTGGCATTATTCACATTTGGGTGGATATACGAAGACGAGGAGGACAATTATCAAGACGCGGAGGTAGGATCATGTAATGTGGACGCATAATTAATAGGCGGGCACAAAATTACGATTTATGATTTCAACGGGCAATTGAATAATTAAATTGAATTACACGAATGACTTGTGAAATTGTAGAGCGTTTATTTGTGAAGTCTTGACTTTTGGCATTCTCACGTTTTGGCGGTATAATGTTGAGGGGGGAAGCGCGCAAAATTTTACAGGGGTGTAGCAAAAGGAAATATTAGCTAGAGAGGTGTATCACCACGAGGCAGTTTTTAAGATGGAATTCTATGAAAATTAGTTGCTTGAATGGTAATTTTTAAGAGGTACAAAAGTAGACGAAACTTCTACGAAGAAAAGTGGTATTGATTTTTTAGAAAGATTTTTTTTTTGTCATATTATACTGAATCAGATAAAGGTAGGGATATGCCTCACAATCAAGGTAGAAGATCATTTTTGTTTCCGTATAGTTTATCGAAGTTGAAAATCCATTCAGCGCTCAGAAGAAAAATGAGCTAAAATCAAGAAAATCCGAATCAGATCAAGTTCATTCCTTTGTCAAAAACCTGCTAAGCTTGGAAATTCTTAATCCAAGTACGTAACTTTGATTTAAGTATTTTTTTTGTTTGTGTCTTAAGTTTTTTTTTAAAGTAAAACTGAATGTGTGAGCTTAAATTAAGCCCATTGAATTAAATGATCTTATTTTAGGAAATTAGCATCTTAATTTCAGACAATTGCAAACTAAAATATAGCTTATGGCTTCTTACACGTTTTATAATAAATAACGTATGAGATTAAATTAAGCATCTTAATTTAAGAATTCAACATCTTAATTTCAGATAATTGAACACTGAAATACAGCTTATGGCTTCTCAAACGTTTTAAAATTAGTAATGTGTGAGCTTAAGTTAAGCATCTTAGTTTAAGAATAAATAAATAAATATTTTGGCGCGACAGGTCTATGGGACCCAAGGCCTAGCTTCTCGCAACCATTCGCTTTGTGTGGGTTTTCAATTTTTGGGACGAATGGAAGGGATCTACAATTTTACGCCGAGTCCAAACGGCTAATTGAGAAGATCATTCATGACAGTTTTACTCTCGGATGTTTATCAGACGTTCGCGAGAGGTGGCGCAGTGGAAAAAAACCTTAAGATGTAATTTGGCCCTCACGGGATTCGAACCTGAGCCCCTCGCTTAGTAGCCCAACACACTACCACTAAGCCACTGCGCCGGTAGTTTAAGAATTCTAGAGCTTAATTTCAGAATATTGTAAACTTAAACTGGTAAGCACATGGTACACCAAAATAAGCACTAATGAGCTGTTTGCTGGCAGAAATTATTGTTTTCAGTTGGGATCAGTGGCCCATTGGCTCATCTTAAACTGTAATGAAAGCTTTACAAACTCGCCGTTCGGACTCGGAATAGAACTATAGATCCCTTCCATTAGTCCCAAAAAAAAACAAAAACTCAAAATGTATCAAGGTAAGCCTAAAGTTCATATACGGACCTGTTTATTTATGAAAGTCGGCGGTCAGACGCCAAAATGGACAACAATATTTTAAAACAGGTTGCACCAGAGAGCAATAGTTTTTTAAGGACTTACATACCTCAAGAAAGCAAAGAAAAGTATTATTTTCAGCACGCAATTCAAACAACTTCACACTTACGAGATTCATACCAGGTATTTATCCCAAGAGTAAGTGACTTAACAGCAGTAGCTTTGGTTTGAACCTTTCTATGATGTGTGTGGAAATTATTAGGAAACTGCAAATTTAAAGTCGAGGCACACAAAATTGTATACCAGTTTATATATTTCAATCACAAATGTGACTGGAACCGTTTTTAGCGTATTTTCTGATATAGGAGCTTAAAACCGCGCCTAATATGACATTTTTATAACATGGGGGCTCTCAAATTCTTCTCAAAACAGTCTTGTAAGTCCCAATCGGTATCGGCAATAAAAAATGGAATTCACGTGGAATTTAAAGTCCTTAAGTTCACAATTTTTAAGATGATGCTGAATATAGTTTTCTTTACAGTATACCTATATCTGCATAGTCAAGCTCTGAAAATGTATACTTAAACCTAAAGACTACTATGAGAATAGAGCAGCTTACAATCTTCGTATCGTATGCCTACTCAAAAGACACAAATCATTGATAAATAACAAAAAAAGAAGTCAACCAAAGTGGCTACCTTGAGGGACACCACAAAAGACAGCCACAGGAGTCAATTTCTATTGGCCTAATTAGGTTTTTTTTGGCAGAAATTTCCAAAACTCTACTCTAAAATGGTTCCCGATGAATGTTACTGTTTTTAGGCGGTATTTTCATAATTTTGAAACAACTGCAAGTTGCAAAGATTTTTAATTTTAAGCGTCGCGTCGGTCGGTTGGGAGAAAAAATAGAATCCGAGGAATACGGTCATGTTTCCGGAGGATTTATTTAATTTTTGTAACATTTAAAGACAAATATAAATGACTTGGTACAGAACCATGTGGTACACCAATACTAGTTGGTTAAAGGTCTGATAGGTTGTCAGGTTGAGGCTTTACCGCTTTCGGAGAGAAGCTGCAAAAACAGAAGTTTATCTTCAAGTTCCATTGTGTCAAATGTTTGGAGAAACAAAAACTCTAATTGTAATTGTAAGTAAAAGGCCCTGTACACTGCGACCAGAAGACATCTATTGTGTTGGCCTCTATTATTTAACCTAGGGAGCTGTTGAGGCTCTTTAAAAAACTCAGTACCCTTAAAAACGCCCCTTGCATATGGATCGCTCTGCCACTTGCCACAGCAGGGCATTCGCAGTTTATGTGTTCCGTTGTCTCCTCCTCTTCTCCGCAGAGTCGGCAGGAGTCATCGTCCGAAAGTCCCATTTTTGGTGGCCAGTGACCAGTAAGATAACCCATTAGGATCATTAGATCTTCTTTGCTTAGCTCAAGTAACTTTTTTGTTTTACTACGAGCTCGGCTTATGAATCTTTTTGCCTGCCTCTGTCCTTTTGATTCCCTCCAGTATTCGGCAAGGTGATCATCTTCCCATTTCCTGAATTTTGAGTGTACGTAACTCAGAGGTAAACCGAAGTAGAGCTCAGGATCAGCGAGCAGGCGTGACGCGCCTCTTCTCGCCAGACAATCCGCTCTATATAGAGCTATAGCTCTTTGGAACCTAGGCCCATAGACCCCAGCCCCGGTGGCATCATCAAACTTTGTCTTTGTCAATTGCATAACGAAAGTCCTCTATGACTTTTAGGAGAGCAGTTTTGCTTTTCCAGGGAAGCCGCTCTGTTTAAGAAATTTACGCAAAAGACTTAAAAAATCTTTCCACTTAGGTACTGACAAACCTTAAGCTGATTCCTACTTGTGAGGAAATTCTGGAGAGTTGGGTGTATTTCAACTGAAAATATGTTTTCGACATCTTTACAATGAATCGCTATAAGCCCAAAACTGGTATGATGTAAGGGTAACTCATGTTCTCTCAAAAATCGAAACAAGCATTGGGGATACATACAGAAGGCTGTAGAAAGCTGGGGAAATAAATGTCCTATTCAATGAACTACCGCCAGCATTTTCGATACAATGATTTTTGTGCTCGTCAAGCCCCAGGCTGGGTACGTTATTTCGAAACTGTTGACTGAAGAAGTACTGAATGAGCTAAAACAAAATACGAGCCTTCGCAAGAGATTGATACATATGGGATAGAGTACCCCTTCCCTAACCCAGCTAAGAGATGAAGAAACTACGAGCATCTTCGAAGGACGGTTCTTTGAAGAACAAACCTTCTGTAGAGAAATATCTTCAAAGAGTGTTTACACATCCCACAAAGTACTTTACTCAAAATAGTATCCAGTGTTATGCCAGCACTTTGATTTCTACATAGCTCTCATAGGGGTAAATTAAAAATCTCCGATTTAAGGCATCAATCCACACGTTATACTGCGCGCTAATAACACCTCCATACCAGCGTGATTTCAATTAAAACTCTTACTCTGCACAATGATGGAGAAAGTTCACTTCACAAAGGTATTATTATCGACGAATCTTAACGCAATAATGGCGCCCGTATTCCTTTGTATCATATTATAAACAAATCCTTTTCCAAAATCCTTCTCTTCGTCCTATAAAGATGAAAAATCCGTTACGAAATTCGAAACCCTCACGTGGTGTTAATTGAAGAAAATCTTGATATAAATAGATCAACAGTGCAAGACACCCCCATCGATTGGTTTCCCATTAATTACCGTCACAGACAGTCACAGGAGACCCCATCCGAGATTTCGAATTTTCCATTTCTAATTTTAGTTGATTTAATGGAAAATTAACTCTTCCTGCACGCAGTATATCCTTTCATGTCTAGTTCCTTCCGCATAACGCAATTATACATTGCTAAGGAAGTGGCTAAAAATAAAACAAACCAGGATATGAAAGGGGAACACCATGCAATCCTTTTGGTCTTGGTATAGTAGCAGCGCTCCGCTCCAACGTCTGTGAGTTCTTAAGACTGCACCCTAACCTAGGGTATATGTCGTTGCCCTCGCCTTGAGTTGGAATTATGCATGTGGCGGCAAATACTAGCACTACCGTTCTGTTCTGATGTGCCACCACCACCATAAATATCCTACTCTTGTATGCACAGCTGGCGAACATTTCGAAAGAAAAGGTAGTGTACGGTGTTGGTGTACCTGCGCGAGTTTCTTTACCTCTGGGTTTGTGTGGCAATTTTTGTTCCTTGAATTTTAAGTGGAGTTTCTTTGTATTTTCCGTTATTAGGCCGAGGATTACAAATATGCGGTGTCCTGTGGGGACGAGCGACGAGCCACGAGAGTGGGAATTAATTAATAGCACGGGACATTATTTGGTTTTGTTCGTAGGCACGTTAAGGATGAATGTGACCAGGCATTGGTCGTTAAAGGATTACATATGGTAAGGGAGTTTGTCGTGGGATTGATGTGGCAAAGTCTTAGAAAAAATTATAATTTTGAATGTTTGCCGGATTTGAAACTCAATATCACTCGTTTTTGAGTTCAAAAAAGTGGACAAAGAAAATAAATTGTCGTTGAAGATTAAAAGATTAATTTTTAAAGGCTTTATTAAAGGCTTCAACTTTACCCAATCGATTAGTTACATCTTCTAAGCTATTGGAATTATGTAGGAACCTTTTTTGGGGACATTACTAGATAAATCGGAGCCAATCTATCTCAAAGAAAGTGTGTGACCTCAGGTTGTGTCGAAAGTTGTGTCAAAAGTTGTAAACAAGCTTATAATTGAAGAAAATCTTTGAACTTGATTAAAATTTACCTTCTGTAATCGTGTAGGCCCTAACTTATTTGCGCCTTATTAATGGTCGCAGCAGAAATCCGTGAAACTTCGAAAAAAGAACGATTTTCGAAGTTCGTTTGCAAAAAAAAAGGTCGAAAGATATACCTACCTACTTTTTGAAAGGGAGCCTTCAAGATAGGGACAATTGACTCTTTCAATCCAAAGGTGTGCTCTACCATAGAGCAACTGTGGATTTTCGTAGATAAAAAAGTTTTGGAAAATATGCTTCTCATTCGAAAAAACCTCTTAAAACGCTAATCTTGATTAAAAAACAACTTAAAACGATATATTCTTGCACTTATATGTTGTTCCAAAATTTGGTAGCTATATGAATGTTTGTGCAAAATAGTTGGCAAAATGTGGGCGGGGCTGGGATATGGTTGGGGCACCTCTAAACAAAAACGTTCAACACACCATTAGTCGACACTTGTGGACTGCTAAAGTTGGAAAAATTTAAAACACTGAGGTGTATTGTTAGTAAAAAACATTTCGCAAGATGTGGGTGGAATTGGAGAACAGGGCGTGGCACATCCCATACAAAAAAAAATAAAACTATAAATATAACAGGTAAAGAAGATTTAACCTTAAAATTTGGTAAATGAACGTGTATTGCGAGTTGAAAGATTCTACAAAATGTGGGCGTTTTTGTCCAAAGGAGGCGTGGCAGCTATATACAAAGCCAAAGTAAGCCAAAGTTGCTGAAAGAAGAGGAGGGAGAAAATAGGGCACTTAATTTAAAAAAAACAGCCACTCAATCTTGAAGACTTTGAAGCTCCCATCTGAATTATAAAAAAGTTAAAAAGACCTCTGGCAAAAAGTATTGGGCCCGATTGAGCTCCTGAATCACAGACAACCTTAAGAACCTATATGATTCGCGGGAAACATTTGCCCGATGAGCTGTTGCAAGCATTTACCAATCTTCAAATTACCTTGGCTTACTAAGGGTAGGCTTTTGCTCTTCATATGGACCGCTGTCCAATTTCTGTGCTTTGGGGTATGAAAGCGTTTATAACTATAAATAGTTGCAAATTCCATATACAACCCAATCTTATTTTTCTGAGAAGTTTAAGAACTTCAAGCAAGCTTGCGAAGGTATCGCCGATTTTTGAATTCCGCCGAGGTCGGTAACCGAAGGTATATCCAAGGTCTTCCTTAATACTGTTAACAACCTTAAGGGCCATAGCTTGCAAAAAACATTTTTTTGTGTGAACACATTAGCTTTTTAATGGAGAAGACTTGAAATTCCGTTCCAAATATGTCACTAAAGCAGCAAAATTAAGCAGAAGTCGTTTCCATTCAATGCTTTCTGGTTTACAACTTCTTAGTTTAAACATTCGCAGAAGGGGCAGCGGGACAACAGACAGTTTGAAATGGAAATAGCCCGCCAAAAAACAGATATGAACATCTTATTGGATATAGCGATCGTGTCAGGTATAAAAATTAAAAGGTTATAAAACCAAGTTTTGGCTTAGCAGGCCTACGAAGTATTTAGGTCCAGTCTTACGTAGCCATTTCTTCCGCGCCTTTTTGAAACAAAATGGAAGTTCTATCTGAGCTTGAACGTCTGAACTGCGAAGGTTTCTGATGGCCTTTCGATTCTCGGATGTTTGTTAGACTTTAAAAAGAAGTGGGTCTATGTCATAGTGACAAGTTTGGTACCTTCTTCTATCCTTACTGCTAAGGTCTGTTCCGGTGAACAAATTTCGTATGATTAGGCCCCTCTCTTCCGCATATAAACTGGTCGAAAGCGGTCCATATATACTTAAATAGGTTTAGAGTCCTGCAAACATTCGTGCGCTATACAATTTAGTCCGCCTTGAGTCACCTAGTTGCAAAAGAAACTGATCATACTGCACCTCAGTCTGCATAGGTATTCCTGATGTAGAGCAGCATAAGATGGTATTCCTTGGGAAGCAACAACACAAATCTTTTTATAACTATACTCGCTCATACTTTGGGGTAACAAAATATATCTATAATTTCGAACCCTCTTCTCGAATTGAAACTCTCGAGCTGGGGAGAGGGTGATTTTCGTACAGCTCCTACCTCACTATACTTACACAAGTACATCATCAACATTATAAAAGTGAGTACGAGTGAGCACTGTTAAGAGTCCTGCTGCATTGATAAAGAAGGTTTTCTGGTCGATCTGGCTTAGCTGGTCGCCGTTGTTGTTGTTGTTGCTGTTGCTGCCGTCTCGTCACCCAAGCAACACCATACAACCAACCATCACCGACGATGGCAGATGCAAGAATGCGCGTCAAGGAACATTTGATATTAAGAACCCCATTATGCTCAAGAAGAAGTGGTAGTGCACACAACACGATATGGCACATTTTGATTAGATGTAGAGTCCTTTATAGCATGCGACAAAAATATACATACAAGTACGAGTATGTCAAGCGTCTGAGTAGTCGTTGTAGGGACCTCGATCGTTCTCTCTCTTTCTTTATTGCGCCACTTTTGTGTAATTGTACCCTCGCGTCGTCGTCGTCAATTCGGGTGTGTATTATCTTAAAGGACACCCTTGGCATAAAGTAACTACATAGTAGCTTTGCACAAGAGTGGAATTTTTTTTTTTTGATAATAACTACACTAGAGTCTGCCGAAGGAGGGAAACTTAAATATTCGGATGGGGGTCTGTGAGCTGAGTTTCGTTTTACTTCTTTCTTCTTCTTTTTTTGGGTGCAGTTCTATGGGTTCATTATATGTGCCTATATCGAATCCTTCAGTGCGATTGTTTGTTTCGCAGGAAAACAACAAATTTCCAGAAACAATGGAATAATATAATTCGTTAGCGCAGGATGAGAGGGATTTTCAGCAAATGTCGAGTGTGAGTTGTGGAAAGGACGGGGATTAGGATGAAAGGTTGGGCGATCACTTTTAAAAGGTTCTAGAACAGTCACAAGACTTAACTTTATCAAACAGTTGAATACACGAGATTAAAATTCAAATAATGGAACACACTCATATGTTTTAAACTTGGTCCAATGGATCCATAATTAGGCCCAATTTCCAAGGACATAGTTTCATGAAGAAGCCCACACGGCCAGTGTTCGGACTTCACTGCAATTGCAGTAGATCTACTCCGATTTTCTAAAAAATTAAAAATCTACTCCGCTGCTCCGCTTGACTAGCAATCTACTGCGATTTTTCGATTTCCAGTATTTTTAACCTTCATCTGAAGTTTTTCTTTTTTCATTTGAAGAAATAAGGCCCTAGAGCGCCTTTTTGATGTGAAACATCTTATGGCGCGACTTGGGAGTAAAATCGATTCATGAAAGCGGAAATGACCAAGCGGAAGTGCGAGACGGAAATTGGCCTGTCGCCATGACTATACCGCCGCCTAAAACTCCTTAACCACTCAACCGATTTCAATGAAATTTTGTGGGTGGGTATGGTTGGTTGTAACTTGATTAATAGGATCACTTTGGACCCGATAGGTGGCGCTGTTGTCGATCTTCTTTACCACTCAACCGATTTCAATGAAATTTTGTGGGAGGGTATGATTGGTTGTAACTTGATGAAAAGGATCATTTTGGACCCGATAGGTGGCGCTGTTGTCGATCTTCTTTACCACTCAACCGATTTCAATGAAATTTTGTGGGAGGGTATGATTGGTTGTAACTTGATGAAAAGGATCATTTTGGACCCGATAGGTGGCGCTGTTGTCGATCTTCTTAACCACTCAACCAATTTTAATGAGATTTTGTTGGTTTGTATGGTCGTTGGAAAGATATATTTTTAAAATTTTTTCAACTGAATTCTCAAAGTGAATACTTATATGGGAACGCTGGAGTAACTGAAGAAGCTAGGTTTTACACACACACTAAACTACTGAATCATTTGACGATATAAAAACAAAATGTAAACAAAAACTCTCGATATAGAAATAGAAAACTTTGGACTGGATTGTCTTATGAAAACTTTTTAAATTAATGAGCATAATTATTTTCTGCGCTGAATTAAGATTATAATATTATAAAGATTTGGTTTTTAAATGAAATTTTTTAATGAAATTCAACAACATACAACACAGTTCAATTTAACATCCACATTTAGCGAGAAAAGTTTCACATCTGGCGTGTGGTCACAAGAACGCTCTCTTTTTTTTTATCATACATTTTAAGTTTTATGCATAAATTTAATAAATTATTTTTTAGTCGGAAACAACTATGAAAATAAAGTGCACGACTGGATCGCACGAAATATTCTCGTTCATATCATCAGTTTTTATTTTATTATTGTTTATATGCTTTAAAACAAGATTTTTCAAATTGGTGATGCAGAAATAAATTACGGACAGATTTGTGATCTATTTTAATTTTATTTATTTTAATTGTGCAATTTAAACTTAATTTATTCTTATGTTTTTGTTATTAAATACAAAAATAATGAAAACAAATAATAAGGACATATTATCTTGAGTTCCGTTATAGGTAGTGACCCTTTATTCATAACTACAAAGATATACACCGCAAAATTCGGATTTACTCCACGTTTTCGAAAAACCTACTGCATAAATGGATTATTTAAGTCCGAACACTCCACATCAAAACCTAGCTTGATACTCCTAAAATTTCCACTAGATTCTAGAATAAAATTCAGGTTTTTATTTATTTATTTATTTATTTAACTACTAACCATTAAAGTCACAGTATTCAATTTAAAAAAAATAAAAGAGGTAATTATTTTACAAAATTAATAATAATTATGATTTACATTTCTGTCAATTTTTTTTTAAATTGAATTTTGTTATATTCAACATTAATCACAAAATTGAAAATATTAAAATTAAAATTACATCGGGATGTCCTTTAATATAAAAAAAATTGGATTTCTTATTGTCCTCGTTGTAGTTTATAGATCTGAGTATAGAGGTCGAGTTGTCGTAACGATATCGTTCTTAGTTTTTTTTTCAAATTCAGTAACTATAACCGATTTGTGTAACGTAAGACGACTTTCGGGATCCGAAGGTAAATCACGTAATGCAAAAAAAAAGAAATCGTCTTTGAATGTTAAAAATTCTTAAAATTCCTGATTCGTAGCTTAGACACCAACCACTTACTACAGCATACCAAAACTGGTTGCACGAGAGAATAGTATAGAAGTTTGGGGTCTATAAATTCCTTTAAAAAGCATTTTCAAAGTCCCAACCTCCTTCTTGCTTTACTGACAAAGACAATGGAATGCAAAGGGAGGTTAAAGTTCAACTTCTCGTCAAAGATGACTCGAAGAGATCACTTAAAGTGATCCACAATTGATAGATAGTAAGGCTAAGTGAGGTCGACTGAGAAAAGCCAGTTTTGTACTTCCGTTTTTTGCGCATCCTTTTAATCGTTCTCATGTTTTCACGGAACAGTGGATAGTTCCGTGAAAACTCCCCAATGAACAAGCTCTTCTTTTGGCTTTTACTCATGGCTGCTTTAGGTCACTTCTTGCCACTCTGTATACTGCTCTTGTAGTTCACTTGAAGTAGCCCTCGCTCTAGAAACTAGAACGCGAAAACAACCTTCTTATTAAGCTTGGGCACTATTATTTCAGTTCGTTCTTTTTATCATAGAGTGGTCGAAAGCTCTTGTCACTTCATTTACGGTCTGTAATGCTTTGCTTCCCGCAGATTCAGTTGGTATTGGCTCTTTGTCTTATATTTGATTTAATGTTTGAGGGGCGTGAGCCGGTATCAGACTCATGTTGCCTAATTTAGCTTTGAATCGGATTTTCATAAGACATAAACCAACTTTTCGACAGCTTCAGGCCTCTTACTAAGTCTACGGCTTCTAAAATATACGCTCCCAAATTGAGGCTGTCCGATGTAGCCAGTCACCGTACTCTATTTTTAGACTAGCTCATGTAAGGTTTCGTTAAGTCCATCTACTGAATTCCTTGACAATGACAAGTTTCGCACCTAATTGACTCAACTTATCAAACATCTTCGGTATAGTTTTGCTTAGAAGGACCCATGTTTATGGACCCCACTACGTCCCACACCGAAATGGGGAATATTCTACATCAAATATGTAGAAGATTCTGCAAAAAGGTCTTGCGCTACCAGCTCGTAAATCAATAACACATCACTGCTTCATTTCGAATGACTTTTACCATCAATAGAGTTGCCGCCCATTTCTAACCCCCTATACCATATCATATCAGTGTGTCCTAGCAAGACTGGTTTTCCTCCACAAACCGTGAACAATTTACCCAAAAATTACCTCTGAATGTTGACAAAAAAAAAACACAGAATAAGAAGAAGAAATCAAACAAAAACAACATGTTAATGCAATTTGCCAGGGTATACCTATAGTCTATCTCTGGTCCTTGTTTGAAGAACTCAACTCGCAACCTGTTCCCATTCATTGCACTGTCTGACATTATATTCTTAATTTCAATCGCGCATACGGCCGTATGAATCTTTGCAGTCATAAAAAGTTTGCGCGCGCGCCAAAATCAGTATACATCTTCGCGCATGTGTATCCGAAGATATGGTAAATTTTGACAGGAGGAGGTAGCCATTGTACCGATCTGCATAATAACGAGATTGTGCTGCACATATTCTAGAAATTGTATTTTTCATTGTGCTGTGCTTTTCTGTCGTTGTTGTTTTTTTTTTGCATTTTTATGTTTAATCGCCGGTGAATGGACACGATGAATAAAAGAGAAATCACAAAAACTAGGGTCATCGAGGACATTTGAGAAACTATAAACTGGATTTATGTGCCTCTGTGAGTGAGTTTGCTGTGTATGTGCGAGATTAACGTGCATTTTGCGCCCCTCAAAGAAGGGTGCAAAGCCCGCGCAAAATTTAAAAGACAAGTTATTTTAAGTAAATGGGTATACGGAGGCTTCCAAGTGAGCTACCATTGTATAGTGCATGAGTGTTGTGAGAAGTGCAGTGAACGATTGGAACTTGTGTAGCTTTCGTTGTCAAAAAAAAATGAACAAATGAAAGGAGCTTTTAGGCTGATGGGACAGGGGTTGGGACTGGTCAGTGACCTTAAAAGCCAAAGCCACAACGTTGAAATATGGTCAGTAAAATTAAAGGTTTGTGAACCTGGCTCTAGGGTTCTATATGGCCCGATAATTTCTTAAAGCTTTATTTTGCGTAGGTATTTTACTTTCTTATTTTTTGACCAACCGTTGAATTAAAGAATTTTAATAATTTTGTTATATGCAAAGTGGCATTTTCCGTTTTCCTATACCGCTTATTGTTTGTAGTGTTTTGTTAAGGCAATGCAGATCAATCATACAAAGAATTTGTAAGCTTTACAACACATGTTCCCACAAGTATCGAGAAATAGCGTTTCGAAAGTTTTTTTGCACGGAAAGTTGGACGGCCCTTTATTTGATTTTGACTTTAAAAAACAAATCCTTATACCTGTACAACATAATAAAACTACAGTGCAGTAGAAGTGCATTTATTAATTTTAAAAATTGCATCCAGTTCAAGGTTTTCTATTTTTTTAAGTTTTTGTTTGCACTTTGTTTTTAAGTGGTTCCAATTTTATAGGTAACAGTGGCACCACCAAATATTTTCTATATTTCAAGTTGGAACCAACTATACCCGTCCAAATTTTTTTTTAAATCGGTTAAGCGGTAGCAATTACGAACAAACCCGTAGGAGGAAGTATGCAATTTGGTCCGTTTTCAAGTTTTAAGCATCCGAACAAACCACGATCCATTTTTATATTTTTTGAGATAACAGGCAACTAGTCTCCGCCTTCGCTGCACTCCCAATAACTCCTCTAACAAAAGCAGCCAAACATAAACACACTTTTAACTGCCCCTGCCTGCCCCCACTGATCTTGTTTAAATGTGACCCCTGTGGCATAGTTATGTCAACACATCGAAATGTCCACGTTGTAATACTGATGGATATTTATCTTAACAGTACGTCGTATTGAATATTGCAATTATTTAAGCAAATTGAATTCGTTTCTGATTCACACTCGCTTTATACAGCCATAAGATGAGCAAGGCCATTCAAAAAAGTTAACTTCTCAAGAATTAGTACTACAAATCTATAGTCTCCGACAAAGCGCTGATCCAGCAAATATATCGATGCACAAATATGAACAAAGATGGCTTGAATCGGCTAAGTAAAGGGTCGAGAGTATCCGTAGATGAGAATTTATACTTCATAATGTAGTAGATCTACTTCATTAATGTATTTTTATGCATCTGTTACGTATCAACATGTGTCTCTACGTTTAAAATTTCATTTAAAATTAACTTTAAAAATTAAATTTTTAGGAAATCAAAAGTCACTTGGTTGATATGGACGCACTCATCGCAAAAATCTACTACATTCACTGTATATGAGAAAAAAATATATGGCTCCGCGAAATAAGGTCCCAGCAAATAAGAGGACGCCAAAGTAAAAGTGAAATAAGGTCCCAAAAATGCGCATACAAAACATAAGCATACAACAAAAATTGTCTGAAATGGGGTAACATTAACTTTTTGGGGCTTAGTTTAATTTTTACACATGGGACCTAATTTTATAATAAAATAATGCCCCAATGAAATAACACCCAACATTATTTTTAATTTAATTTTACTTAGAAAAACATTTTGGGGCATAATTTAATTTTTATTTTAAAAGTAACACAATTTGTGGTTTTATTTAATTTTTCTTAACGCTATTTTTTTCAGCCAGCTGGTGGTTTTCATCGCAAATAATCGAATAGCTGAAAAAAAAAATCGTGCTAAAAAACATAAATAAAAAATATAAGCCTGGCGTTGAAAACCATCAGCGAGTAACATTATAGCCGACAACATTTATGGGGGCTTTATTTCATTTCATCGGGTTTAAATTTCCATTTAAAAATGGGGCATTATTTCATTATGAATGTGGACCCCGATTTTGGGTCATTATTTCATTTATTTTTGGGGCCAATAAAGGCGCAAGAATGAACAATTATAAAAAATACATGTAAAACGGAAATAAATACAAGTTCCGGCGACCAGCATTTCTGAAATCACTTGAAAATTGTTCCATTACTGATTAAAAACATGTCAATTGAGAATGGTAAGTGGTTTCCGTAAATTTAACCTCAACAATTCATCAATCAATTATACAAAATAAGTCAATAATTGTCCGTTCACCACTTCTGGGCGCCATTTTGAAGGAAAGCCGAAGGAAAGCGAAATTCCATAACCCATGTTATAAAGGGTGTTTTTTAGAGGTATAGAACTTTGAAATGGAATAAATCAAAGACGATTTTTTTAAATTGGCGTGATTTTTACTTTATTCGAAAGATAATCTTTTGGGATTATAATTTAAATATGATTTCTGGCATATGACCGCCAAGGCTGGCTCGGACATAGTCTAATCTGGAGGTCCAATTTTCGATGACTTTTACCAACATTTGTGGCCGTATATCGGCAATAACGCGGCGAATGTTGTCCTCCAAGTGGTCAATCGTTTCGGGCTTATCGGCGTAGACTAGAGACTTCAAATATCACCACAGATCAACTGGCGTTAATCGCACGATCTTGGAGGCCAATTCACATAGTTCCATGCGGTTACCAAACGTTTCCTTCAATAAGTCAATTGTAGCACGAGCTGTGTGACATGTTGCGCCATCTTGTTGAAACCACATACCACAGGTCCTGTACATAATGGTTGTTCAACTGATGAACGAAAAAGTTAGTAATCATTGCTCTCTAGCGATCACCATGGCGGATAGACTGAGTTTTCCTCTACGCTACGCTCTACAGCCGAAATGACTTCTTCTGTATACGCACTGTACGACCGACGTCTTTGTGGATGCGTACTATCATTTAGAGTAAACGTGCTGCAAAAACGTTCCATAGTTAATCGAATTAATTGCTCTGATGGAAGATTATGTTGACCGTAAAATGGATACGTATTTCCAACAGAACCATGATTTTTAAATTAAATTTGGACAATTTGAAAGCGTTGTTCAGACGTCAGTCTATTCATGTTGAAATGCCCAACCAAACTAAAAATAAATCACTTGAGAGCTGACAAAATGGCCGCCAGTTAAAATAGTGTTGTCAAGTTAAAGTTATATACCTCTAAAAAAAACCTTTAAAAATATCAACATTCAGAACTTTTCCATAATTCCAACCACAGGCCGACCGAAAAACGTCTCACATATCTCTGCGTGTTAGGTATTTCTGTCTCTTTCAGTCAGGCGGCTGTTCAGTATATGTGATGTTGTAAATGCATCATTAGATTCAATGAAATTTACCTGTTTTTGTATCTTTCAGTACGATTTTCTTTCATTTTTCAATACAATTGCATCACTGCAAAACCAATTTCACAATCAGTCCTTCTGGTGTTCGAAGATGTGATTCATAAAAAATTTAGATGAATATCTTCGAATAATCTGCAATGCAAAACTAATGAGTTGTGTTCCCACAGCTCCTCACACCATTAACAGATCCTTCCCGATCACTTATAGATTCAGGCAGCGAATTTCCATAAATTAAAAACGCAATTTGGTTCCTCTTTTTCGCAAACACATCTGATGGGAACCGATTTTTCCTTAAGTTCATTCCGTCCCGCATTAGGAAAAATTCAAATCCATACCCGGAAGACTCGTAAATTGCATGAATATTCCGACGTCCCATTCGAAGATCCACCCCTCCCAAGTCGAGACGTTTATCTATCTCCTGAGGATCATTATATAGGTACAGCGTACTGCACACCTTTGTAAGAGGAAATAAATTGCAATCCAACTTCGGGCGTCACGCATGTGAGAAAAAATTGAAATTTGAAAACTTATCCTCTGAGTTGGCATCCATCACGAATTTTCCTTTTCATCCGGGAAAACAAAGACAGCTCCGACCGAGAAGTGATGTGCAACCCATCCAAGTTTTGAGGGGTTACATCAAAGCCAGACGAGGGATAGATCCCATCTCCGAACAAGAATGGAGGGTTGTGCATATCTTTTGCATAAATCTTGGACAGTCCTTGGACAATCAACACAATAGAGTGTCCAAGTGTGATGTGTATTCTCTGAGTACACATGGGGCACCACTTTATGCAGTTGTATGTGCGGAATTACCTCACCGAAGGAACCCCTGCAAGATCACGGATATTAGCAGAAGCAAAATCGACTGACCAAGCACGTAGCGCAGCAAGGAAATCACGAAAGGATGATTTTAACTTCTTATTTTTTGCTGTATGTCGTCTTCGTCTGTTCCGCTCAGGGAACAGAGATTAAGAAATGAAAAATGAGAAGACGAAGCAATGATCGGGAAGGAAGCACAAAGGAAGAAATGGAAGTGGAAGGGCCCTCGCTCTAGCCGGCACGAAGGGTAATTTGGCGCCAATGCCATTCCATGCCATGTGCAACAGGATTAGTATTATTATTTTTTTTATTTACGCGGAGAAGATTGCGAAATTGCATCGCATCGATCGATTGATTGAATCCTTGGGTGGAAATTGATTTTTGTTGTTCTTCCCATTGATGGAAATTGAGCACGTACCCAGTGGTGGCTATATGGTATGGCACCTGGCGAAGTTGTACTCTTTACAATGTGTATCTACAAGAAGATGCGATGCGAGATGGGACGCTGGCTGGCGCAAAGGACATTAACATTAGCATTTCAATGCAACCTTGCATAAATAATTTTATATTGATTTGATGTGCAATTGGGTGATGATGGTGTGCGCTTTCTCTTCCCGAGTGCGGTGTTTGGTGTAGTGGGTATTTGCCTTTGGGAAACTCATCGAATCAGGATATCGATTCGATGATGCGTGCATTTGGCAATTTGTGTGCAAATGTATAAATTAGAGGAAATTGAAAAAATACTGTCATTAGGGATGGTTTGTGATGTTTGCATAACTTTTATCCCTTTTGTGCTGTGAATCATTCCTTATCTGGGGTTAGAGGTTGAATCATGTGAATTTTTTAAGTGCGGGGTTTTCCAACCGTCAACATCTGTCTGGGATGCAGTTTCTGATGGCAGGCGTCGTTTCGTATTATGTACGAGTATACTTTTATTTGTGCAATTTTCGGTTAGAATTGGTTGATTTATGATTATGGGCTCTTCGGTGGCATTGATTCTTAAATTTTGTAAGAAGATTGCAACGTGTTCTACGATTGCTTGTAGTTTGGATGTTTCTCCACTTCATTCTATGTTTTACAACATTAATCAACTTCTTTTTGGATGATTTCCAAGGTTGTATTCGGGTCCCCCTTACCCGTTTTTGCCTTCTGCTTTTGCTTCGCTAATGTTCTTTACTTTGCCGCTTCACCTCCCAGTCAAAAAGATCTTCTTTTAAATACGTACTTTGGGCGATTTCACTTTTAAACTATTGAACGTTGAAGTGGCATATACTCCGAAGCCGTGTCGCCTCGATGTTGTGGCTCCACGTTGGTTTGTTTCATTCATTTTTGATTTCACTTTTCGCTTCTTTTTAATTTATTTCTTTTAGATTCTCCTGCTGTTAAATAAATAAATAAATAGTTGGCGCAACAGGTCCCTGGAACCCTAGGCCTAGCTTCTCAGAGCCATTCGTTTTATGTAAGTTTTTTTATTTTTCATTTTTTTTTGAACGAATGGACGGGATCTACAATTTTAGGCCGAGTCCAAACGGCTAACTGAGAAGCTCTTTCAAGAGTTATACACTCGGATGTTTGTCAGACGTTCGCGAGTTGTGGCGCAGCAAAAGAAAAAACATTAATATGAAATTTGTGTTCGGGGATCAAACTAGGGAACTCTCGCTTGTAGTCCTACACACTTACCACTAAGCCACTTCGCCTACCTTGCAATTATTGTTACTTGCTCCTAAAACGGCAGGAAGTGTGTTTACGACTAAATTCTGAGGTTTTAATCAGAAATCACGACCAAAGAAAGTGTAACACCTCGAGGCGAAACCTTAGAGCTTAGATTGACGGTACTTCGCATACCTATAACGATTTATATCATATAAGGGAGCAAGTTTCATGCGACCCAGTCGTGCACATTTCTTTTGATATAGGTATCCTTGAACGTTCAGCTTTCACCACTGCCCCGCAATCCTGTTAGGAACCGAGGGGTATATTAATATTTTACTTTTTTCGTATTTCCTTATGTCAAAGAACTTTCTTGTCAATGCCGACACCCTGCAGTCTGTTATGCGACTTAATCCTTATCATCAGTTTCTCCCACGAGTTGTTCATACATCCAGTGATGCCATTCTGGCGTTTTTAATGCTAGATCTGTCATGTTTGCAAATTTGAAAGCATTTTTTTAAAAAGAAAAATGCCAAACGCTTTTTCGCGAATTTGTTCTCATTTTTCCATTCTTGCTCTTCTCCTGGAAATTTGGTTATAAGTGTACTTCTTTGCATTGTAAATGTTTCTCACCACTTTCCAACGCATTGAATGAAATGTGAGATGTGTACGGTCAAAGTGTGTGCGATAAGTCCATAGTGTATCATTTTATGTACGTGTATGGAAAAATGTTTTTCGTTGGTAGAGCTTCCATATAAACTGATCTGTGTTTTGTTTTTCAGAAGTCGTGTTATTTTCGCCATTGTATAGTGATTTAATTTTTTTTTTAACTCCAAATAAAACATTTTTTTAGGTTAGCATATTTTTTTTTGGCTTCATACGTTTTAGCATTTTTTTGTATGTGATTTAGCGTTTTGATTTTTAAAATTCTGGCAACACTGCTACATCTCTCTAAGAATGCGAACATATATATAAACGCTTAAACAGGACTTTGATGCTTACGGATAGGCATTAGTTTTGCACTTAAAACGTTGAACGTTTTAGTCCTGTGGATATATTTATATCTCCGCAGTAAGCGAGTTTCAAATATATACGTTTTGGAAAAGATGTCCTCGTGGTTGCCAAGCGTTTTTATTATGATGTACCTTCATGGGTCTTGCAGGCCGTAGCTTTCATTTTAAGGAATAATTTCGATAAGATAATCTGAACGTCTGTGCCTTTTCCGCACTTTACTATATTATACAGGGCTTCAAATATGGACCTCCGATTAAATTGTTTTATCAAAAGCAGTTGGAAACAGACCCTAATTTTCATTGAAAAATCATCTTCAGCGATGTGGCCCATTTGTGGATAATTGGGTACGTCAACAAACAAAATTTTCGAATTTGGGACGAGACCAATCCACATGAGATCCAAAAGTGTCGTGTGGATATTGGGCTGGAGGCCTTATCGGTCCACGTTTCCTTGAGAACGAAGTTAGCCAGGCCATTGAGCGCTTAAGGTCGATGCTTACCAACTTATTTTGGCCTGAAACCACTTACGACATGTGGTTTCAAACGGAAGGCAGTACCTACGTGCCCCTTAAAGCGAACTAAATTCCCCATGCCATCGGTCAAATTCAGTCTGATTTATGCGCTACAGTCATGGGAAATTTGACGTTTCAGATGCTCGACACCCAGGGAAGCCGCGGTGGACATTTGAACGATGTAATATTTCATAAATGTTGGCATCGATAGACCTTTCAATTGAATAAAAAATATTGATGATATATCATACACACACTTTGTTTTATTCAAATTGAAAGACAGGAAGCGCCTAATGACAGACCCCTTATTTCTCGATTTGGCGAAATAAATTTCAATCGATCATGTTCGATTGTGGTCTCTAAATAACCTTCTGGATGAAACAGGAAGGAGCGATTGACATCTTAAAATATGTAGACAAGTTTTGGCTTCTTAAAGTGTTCAGTTTGTATTTGTGTTGAACTAGCTATACCCCAAGGCATCATAAATGTACTTTTTGTTGTGAACCTGATAGAAATTAAGTGGTAGCTTTTCTGATTTTTTAAGTTTGAATTTTTTTCCCCATCAATTGTTCACCGTAATAACCGACATTTAAAAAAAAATCAACTAAATTGGTTGAAAATTACGGGCGACAGAGGGACACATACACTTTTTGCCACTTTGTTTTATATATATAGAGATAAGATCAATTTTCGTAATGAAAAGTTAAAGGCAGCAGAGTCAGAAAAGAGTATATTGTGGTAAAAATTGCCCCCTAAAAGTAGGCGACTTTATTACGACGTAGTAAAATTGTTTAAACAAATTTTATCGAATTCTGTTACGCAATTTTAATTTTGTCTGTTCGCTACCTGCTCACCTTCTGTTGTATCTCTCTCGGTGACAATTAGCTTGTCGAACCGCTTTATAAAGTTCCGCTAAAAACCTAAAGGAAGACCGACTTAGATTAGAGCTAGCCAAGTCTTCATTTTGACCTACGTTATGTAGTTTCTGACAGCGAAGCGGTTCCTTTCGGAAACGGCACTACTTTTAGATGGTAAGTCCACTTCCAAAGTGCCATCCGCAAGGTTCCCATGTTCCGTCGCAAAAAAAAAACATTTCACCATTGTAAGGGAATATTTGCTTTTAAAAGGTTAACCAATTCAACTACATCTCTAAAGTCCGGACATCTTATTCACAAAGCTATTCGCCACTCGTTCACCGTATGACACAATTCCCCGACCATCTTGATTTCTGGCTGAATTTTTGACAAAAACAAGTTCAGCAGCCAACTTAAAATACATCCGTAACCGCTGAAATAAATTCGCTTTATCTCGGCCTCAGATCGGGTCGCCACCTCAAAGCCTCTAATTAAATTTTGTGAAATTTCCCATAAAACGATAAACAAAGCCTTAACCCGAACCCAATGAAATTGACACAATAACCGCATTTAGTAGACCAGACCAGACCGTGATTCAGTCGACCCACGGAACCATAAAAAGGATTTTTAATATCATCCACACTCGCTGATGTAATCTCCGGTGAGGCAATCCTATGCAAACAACACTTGATACGGTTACTCGCACCAATAATAACACCAATAAAATTTTTTCGAAGACAGTATCCTTTAGGGATAATAAAATTAAAATAATGACCACTGCTTCAAATAACTTGACCGTGCATAAGTCAAGAACAAAGGATCCGCTGGCAGCGAAAGAAAAGGATATGTTTGTTTAGAGCGCGATCATAATCCGCCAGGTAACGGGCGATATTTTCAATAAGGTCACGGTGCGGGTATATGTCGGCCGCTCCTTGAGAGCTGACCTCTTGTCTTTTCCCGAAAAATTGCATTCTAATAGAAAATCAACATTGGCCAGTGGTCAGCGACCGTTACTCGACAAAAGCGAATCCTGTTCGCGCTGCGAGTGCTTATTCCGCTCTACTTGCCGCGATGCAATAAAGATAAATGATTTACAATGTAATGCACAGATCCTGTGGGTCATCGCTCATTTTGCGCTTCGACGAAAGTGGAAAGTGGACTTTTAAAATCAAGGAGGGTTAGTGAGGATGGAAAAACCGCCGGCCGCGCCGCCAGTTGATTAAATAAAAAAGTTATAAAGTCATTGTGGTGGCTGGGTTTCTCAAGAACAGACCGATCGTCCTTGCACACGGCGCGAGAACAAGTTTCCGCGCGGAAAATAGTGTGAAAAACGATTTACAGTTTAATGACCATCGCGCGAGTAATAAAAACTGTGCAAAGGACACTGGGGGCCTTTTTTTGTGGCCGACAATTTATGAGATCCCGTGAGAATTCGTTGCGCTTAGGTTTTAAATTTTTATTGCACTAGGGTTCAAAGGATCCGAGGAGAAAGTCCGCGTGCGGTGGTGGAATGTGTGGAAGAATGAAATTAACGAATGACCTCAACGTGCTGCGATTCTCCTGCACCAGATCAAAGGGGTCTCTCTTCGAATGAGTGTTATCCTTTTTACTGCGTGTTGGGATTGAGTATATTCTTTTGTCGTCCCGCCTTGGTGTGATTATTCAATATTTGATTTATCGAAAGGTTTGGATTTATTCGAGGTGTTTGGTGATTTATTGCCCGGCAATTGGGAAGGGTATTGTCATAGAGGAAGAGAGAAAGAGAAACAATGGCAGGATATGGGCGGATCACTCTCTAAATGTCGGTTGCAATTGCATTTGTGAAGTGAAATATATGGTGGCAGGTTTTGTTATGCAAATAAATTTATATTGCTGCAATTGAACGGAGGTCTTTGAAGACGGTTTTACTGGCAAGGGGTAGTTCTATAGTGGAGTTTTACCAGTTGACGAAGTGTTGCAAGGTGTGATTCTTCGAAAAAGGAAAGTGTCTATCGAGAGAGATGTACCACACGCACACAAGGGCTTCTGGCAATCAGTTGGGCTTCCATATCAGACCTCTTGTGCAAGGCGAACGTTGAAGCAGCTTGAAAGAATTCCAAAAGCCCAAATGAGTTACCAAATGTGCGTAAGATTTGATTTTTGAATAAAACACATCATGCACCTCAACTTTGCAAATATTTCTGTGATCTTTGCTCAGGAGCTCACAGAGGAGAATATGGACGCAACCACGGAAGGAATCTACGAATTGCAAGGGTAGGACGTGCGAAGAATGCACAGAGTTGGACTTCAAGATTGTTTTTGGCGACCTTAATATTGAATTCGAAAGAGCCTCAGTTAGGTATAGCGATACGTAAAACAAAACCGTTAACATTTTCTTTTGCTTTTTTTGACCCCTTAAAGTTAATGCTTGAACTCAATCTCGGTCTTAAAATGTTGCTTATGAATTATAAAGTTAGTTTATTAAAAAAAAAAGGGGAATAAAGTTTAAATTTTCTACAAAAAAAAATTAACTAATTTTTCCGTAGGAAAAACTTTTTCTGATCAACTGTTCAGTTAATTCCACACAAAAAAAAACCAAAACATTCCACTGAAATGTGACATTTCTTTACTGTTCCGCTTGTCAGGAATTTTTTTTCTGATGTAATCTAATCAATGGTGGTTGATTTGTTTGTACTGACAACACAGTGACAATCAGTTTTTCTGACCGCCTAAACGAAAAAAAAACTCATTTTCATATACTGTCCCAACTTTTTCGGTTGCATTTTACTGTGGCGCAAAACGTCACTATTACGACTCTGGTCTCCACATAAAAACATTTTAATAAACAAGGAAAAATAAATTTTGGTACCTCGTCCTCGCCAAAGTTCACCTGCACAAATTCAGAACGTCGCAATTTTGTGTTTGTGTTATCAGAGAGTGGATTGCCTTACGCCTAGATATACGAAGACATGGCGGTACCAAATATTTCGAAAATGTTTTATTCAGACATCTAGTGAATAATTCATAACTATTATTATTTGTTTATTTATTTAATTATATTAATTTTTCTCTGATCATAAATTGTTAATATTGAAATGTAATAATGTAGATTTTTTCATTGTTTCAGTTAAATATGACAACATAGACATTATTGAGAGAGCTGTCACTGGTGCGTTTGCCCAGTATTGAAGCTGAAGCGGTTAAAAATAGGATTGGCATTTAAAATAAAAAAAAATAAATAGTTGGCGCAACAGGTCTGTGCGACCGTAGGCCTAGCTTCTCACAATCTACAATTTTATGCCGACTGCCGAGTCCAAACGGCTAATAGAGAAGCTCTTTCATGACAGTTTTACTCTCGAATGCTTGTCAGACGTTCACGAGAGGTTTGGCATTTAATGAGGTAAAAACCAAGTAGCTGCTGTCAACGCAAAGGGAAACACAACACCGACGTATGGGACCTCACAATAGACAGCTACAACTTTGAGGGACTTGGTTTAGCTCGGCTCCGCAATACGATCTGACAACAATATCTCGTCAAAAATTAAACGAAGGAAGCAAGAGTTGCCAACCGCTGTTTCTTTGGGCTAAGAATGCAATTGTGTAGTAAGGCCCTCCCCCGAAACATCAGGGTAACCCTATACAAGACCCAAATCATTTTAGTCTTTCTGTACGGCACTAAGGATGGGGAATGGATTTTATTACAAGAGGAAGAAGATATTCTTGGCCGTTTGGAGCGTTTAATCCTTCGCAAAATATTCGGTTCTGTTTGCGTTGATGGGTTTTGGAGTAGGAGATTAGACGACGAACTTTACAAGCTGTACAGCGACATCGACCTAGTTAAAAAGCTGCAATATCAACTCTCCGGGGAGCAGAGTTTTCGACTCCATTCCAGATAGACGACGAAGTCAAGGAAGATTTCGCCTTCGATGGCGAGCACAAGTAGAACACGACTTCAATGAACTTGGAGTGCTCAGCAACTGGAGGCAACTAGCTAACGACCGGGCTAGTTGGAAAGGCATTTTGATTGAAGCCCACAAGTTTATGCCGTCTGAAATAGTAACCCCTGTCAAGGCAGTGCGGTTGCCAGATGTCACGCATTTGGGGGGACAGTCGCTCTTTTGAACCTTTGTCCCGCCAATTGTCCCGCTTAAGGAAATGTCCCGCCAATGTACCACTTTTTCGACAGTTTTATTTCCATATACATAGGCGTTTATTTATTTTTATGTTTTTTACCGTGAATTTTGTATTCTCAGTTGACTAAATCTTTAAAAATATATATATTTTTACTACCTATTCGATTTTCTGGTATTGCCGCAATTGTTATTTAACACAATCTCTCTGTTGTCAAAACATTAACCTGCGCTCTCACTTGTCAGTTGGTATACTTGCGCTCGTTAAGCTTGTCGTTTTCTTTTAGTGCCGCAAATAATAATTATTGTTTCTTTTTAGTTTTGTAACAAACAAATAAACTGTTTTTACAAAGAATTATTAAAAATTTTGTTGTTTTGTCTTTATTTCCAATTTTTGTTTAAAATGTCCCGCCATGTCCCGCTTTTTGAGAAAATTGTCCCGCGTTTTGACATTTGTTTTATGGCAACCCTACATGGCAGTAAGCCATGATGTTTGTTAGACGATTGCAGGATGTGCCGCAGTGGAAAAAAAAACCCTTAAGATGCAATTTCTGTTTTCCCAGGGATCGAACCTGAGACCCTTCGCCTAAGATGTTTAAAGTATACGAAGAGGAACTTGTTCACACGCTTTGTAGAGTAGCATCATATACTTCCTCTACTCGGTGCATATCAGGCTGATGTTAACGAGCTTAGCCTTGATGCAAATTGTCATAATGCCTCCTGTCATGTGTCAAACGCTTAAGACTTCATGCCAATGCCTGCCGTTTAAGCCAAACTAGTACCGCCCGTGGTCGAAATTCGACCAATTTTGTCTTACATAATTTATTTATTATTTATTTTAATTTATTTAAACGCTAAATCTTAATTCATATACCTTTCCGCTGTGAAAAAAGTAACTCTGCAATGCCCCTGAACTAAGATTTTATGATTGCTTACTTTTAGGGGTAATTAAATTGCATACCTTTATGGGTTGGTTAATGAGAGATGAGACTCTCCAACAGGTTCTAATCTAAGATGATTAAATTCGTTACTATGGAAACACGAAGGCGACAAATTGAACGGCAACAAAATGCTTTCGATTAACTGCTAAGCATTTTTTTATGGGAAATTCTTAACTTCATTTTACCAGTCTTAATGGCGACATATACCTACGATGTTTTGTTTCTGCACATCTATGGCACAGTACCTTTCGAACGATATAAGTTTCATTCTCCTTGTTTCATGATTAATACCTAAAAAGTGTACGGAAACTTTTGATGTTTACGTAGTAATATAATGATCTGCACCCAAATAGGAGGTTGTCTGACCCAGTAGTTGATGACACAGATTTTCATTCTTCAACGCACCTCATGCGGAGGGTGGTGATCTCTGCTTCAGAGTAATCGAGGTCCTTTTTCCAATTTGTCTCCTGCCAATTAGACACTTGACACTAACCCATCAAACTTCCTTTCACACTAAGTTAAAAAAAATCGCAGTAGGAAACATTTTTTTTGTTTAAGTCACCTTAAAAATAAATCCGCACCCCTTCACTACAGCCCACACCGGGCTTTCTTGACTTATCGAACGCCCTGCTGGTGATATCTGCCGACTCATAGCATACTTCTCCCGCTTCAAATTGTGCTGAAAAAAATAGTACTTTAGGTACTTTGTACTTCCCCCTTTATTGGACGAAATACTCGCATTCTTACGGTTGTCCCGATCCCGATGTCAAATTGGCAACCAGACGTCGAATTTTCGTTCTTTTCTTTCCTTGCTTCTTTTTTTTTGGGACATATATTTAAGAAACAATAAGAGATTTAGAAATCAGAGCACACAGACGACAACGACGACGGGGACTTCCTTTTGGGCATTGCACAATGCGAACAATGCGAGCACATGCAGTGCAAAATTGCACAGTTTGAGACATTTCTTCTGGAGAGCCAAGGCGCGCCGCCATACAAATGTCTAGTTCGCAGTCACCCTGTTTCGAAGCAACATTGATTTTTGGCACATGGACAATAACACCTTTTGGCCCGATGATTTATCGCAATGGAGGACAACAAATGGAATGTGGAAAATCGATTTGACAGATCGTGGTTTTAATTTTTTTTTTTTTTCTGAAATAGAGAAAGAGATCCTGCCCAAGGGGGGAACCCCCAACTGATTTTCCAATATAGTGTGCGGTGAATAAATACGAACTGATTTAAGACTGCACTTTGAGAGTGCGAAACCATGAAGACGACATCCCGCTGGTGTAGTTGCCTTGCAAGGATATACTGTCCTCGCAAAACTGCAATCGAAAGTGGTGTTTGGAATTAATTGGGAATTTGATTGTCCTGTTTTGAGTTTGATTGACTTGCTTATGTGTGAATGTGTGATATTGCGCGATGCCATTGTCGGGAGGTTATTTCTGAGCCAGTGCGTTTTGGCGCGATCGGTCGAGTGGAGGTACAAAGTTGACCCCTGAACGGATGTTGAAGGAAAAGGTGCAACAAAAGTTCAAATGTTTGGTCCTTCTTCAATGCCTTGCAAGCTTGAACACTGATTGTGAAGAGGATATACTCGTGAGGAACTCGCTTAAACAAAATAATTGCAAAATCCTTGCTAGTCGTGAATGAAGTGGAACCAAGACGATCTCACTTGTAGCGCCAATTAATTTTTTTTCTTTGGCAGTAGGTACCATCGGAACTCATAGACGCATCTTGGATACCTCTGCGTTAGGATACCCACCATTCTAGTTGACGAACTGGAGCTCCGCAAACTCAAATAAATTAAATTTCTTAGGTCCTTCAAGTCACCTCACATAACTTAGTTATAATTGCATCGGCCCTCGGATTGACTTTCAAATTCCATATCAAAATGTGTAATCTCGTCCAAGATGCCTTCGAAAGGACCTTATCGCAGCCGTCCTGACCAGAAAAAAAAACCAACAGAAATATAATAAATTGCGACAAATATTTGAGCAAATAAATCGCCTGGCAATTCCGAAGGCGTGACAACGGAAACCCACAAAGAAACTGATCCTCATTCTACTTCCTTTCACCCTGATGTGTGTTGAGTGAACATCCAGGTGCGCGGGTGTCACTCGCACCGGTCATGTATCTATAGATGTTTGAGATAGCCACTAGAGAAATGCGGTCAATAGATTGCAATTAGGATTTCTTTCACTTCAGAGTTGAGAGTCAGAATCAGGCGGCTCGTGCCATCGTTGTTGGGAGGTGTATCCGATCAATTGCAATCTGGCCAATAATTCTCTCCTTCTGCGTTGGGTCAATGTCAATATCCTGCAGGACAATTAATTAAACGCATTGACTCGGAGAAATTTAAAGAAAATGATAAACCAGATGGCTAAACGGGGGAGAATCCTTTAACACTTTCTGGGCGAGGACATGTGTGTGTGCTGTCTGTCAGTCAGTGGTCTAATTAGTGCATCTCTTTGTCATTTCTTCCATTTGTCTCACAAGGACTTTTCTATTCAAATTCAAATTCAAATTCAAATTTAAATTCAAATAAAACGCAGAGAGCGTGAAAAGAAAATGCTCGACAGTTGGCTGTCCCGTATTTAGATTTCCTTGCTGCTGAGACGCGCTCAAAACACCCCTGCATTGCATGTTCGTCCTTATTTTGATGAGGCTTCCGTGTGTGTGTGTGTGTTTTTTTTTTTAATATTCACGTTGAGCCGAGGAATTGCCGCAATTTGGCGCGTGCTATGTTTGTGCATCTTGTGCGCTGCTCTCCTTCAAGGAAGGGGGTGTATATGCATTCCATTGACTTCTTCACCCTGATCGTATTTAAAAGAATTTCGCTTATAGTTTGGTTATGGGTCTTAAGACTCCGTTGCATTGTTCACGGGGGACAATGTGCGACTAATGTTTGGGTTTATACGCATTGTTCGGGGGTGCAAGCATTCATACACAAAAGATCCTTTTTGTGCTGTTGTTGTTGTTGTATAAATGCGATGGCGTTAAGGCGAACACATATGCTTTTCGCTTTTGCGTCTTTAAGGGAGTTTCACCTTCGCTGAACTATTAGTTTGCGCACAACGGCAACGAAAATGAAGTCCTTCATATAGGCAAGGCGGCAATTGCGAGAGTTCCAGGTGTCAATGACACACAGGACAGTGGTGCGTACTCGCAACTCGTATATGTGTTGCACTGTAAGTTTATAATAGAAATTAATTAGGATCATTGACATTTGGTTCCTGATAGCAGTGGAGGTCCTTCTCTGCTGTGTGGTTTAAGGCAGGATCGTCTGTATGAATTACGTAAAAGTATCAAAATGCACGATGGCTTCTGTCCCGTTCCGATCTTGTAGTCTAAAGTTGAATCTTTCATCATAAAGGGTTTTCCAATAAGAGGTGTTATTTTGAATAGCCCGCTATTTCGGTAGCTGTCACTTTGGAAGCTGTTATTTTTTGACATTTTGACATTTTTGGGTCGTCGTGAAGCACATTGTCGGACCGCAATACAGAAATTGGTGGAAAAATTCGAGCTGTTGGGACAAGTTAGTGATGTGAAGAATAAAGACCGTGCACGTCGCTCAAGAACAACTGAAAATATTGATGCAGTAGCCCAAAATTAATGAAGAAAACCCAGGTTTGTTCATTCCTCGTCGTTCTTTGGAATTGGGCATGATTAATAACTTTTTATGGCCGGAGTTGGATGGTATTGATCTGAACAACGTTTACCTTCAACAAGACGGCGCTACGTTCCACACAAGCAACGAAACCATTGATCTTTTACGGTAAAAGCTTCCGGACCGTGTTATCTCTCGAAGAGGTGATCACAATTGGCCACCGAGATCTTGTGATTTAACACCTTGCGACTTCTTCCTTTGGGGCCACGTGAAAGATAAGGTCTATGCCAACAGCCCAGCGTCGATTCAAGACCTCAAAGTTGGAATTCGTGAGCCTATCGAGGACATAAGCAGCCTTTTTGCGATTTTGTTATGGAAAATTTCATGAAAAGGATATGGTCCTGTAAGCGTGGTCGTGCTGGCCATTTGGCTGATGTTGTTTTTCATTATTAACGGCATACCTTCCTCTTTGTTATGAAATAAATATCCGATCATTTATCTCAAAAAATTGAATTTTTCTGGGAAAATCAAAATAACACCTCTTAGAAAACCCAATTTGAGCTTTTCGAGTGCAAAGTCTTCTAGCTTCACATTATTTATAAAAATAGGAACTCTTAGCGCCATCTATAGTGCATGACCCTTTTTTTGACTGCTATCTGTCAGGCACTATTGGAAATCACAATTCAGGTCGCCTGCTCATTGCTCAAGTTGCGTAAGACTGATAGGGAACTGATTTTGAAACAATCAGGCTTCTACTTCTGACAGGTGTCAAATTCAGATCATTCTAGTGGGTCTTGGTTGAATAATATAATTTAATGCAAAATCATATCGTGCACTTATCTGGAGCTGATCTGGGTTAATGCATTTCCCAGACAAACTCAGTCTAAAAGAAGTTCACACCAGACCTGAATGTACAGCGCTACAGTTTACGACGAGACCCATCTAAAACGCCTTTGCTTCTCTTATTTAGGGTAAACATTCTTGTGGCCTTTGCGTATAAATTTTCCAACGCTCCGGGCCATTCGAGTAAACGGTTACACAAATGCAGCATAGATTTAAATTTAAATTCGGTCTATGTGTGCATTTGTTACATCAGCATCACGCTCAAACTACTCACCCAATCAGAATGGGTTTCTGGGACATAACAAAGGTCTTAGTGGAGCAACATTTAGTTTTTATTTGATCGTAATCGTCCAACTTATTCAAAAGATATACGGAAGTTATATTGATAGGCGGACTGTACAATATTTCATCATCGAAATCGCAGTTTCAGCTGTTTGCGAGCCAATCCTTTTTAAATATTGGGGTGGCAAACGCAATTTAAGCAGAAAAACATTTAAAGGACCTGTAAAGGAGCTATATCCTTAAGGAGTTTGTAAGCGAAAATGGTTCAAAACTATGTACAATATTTAAAAGAAATCACTTCAGCTGTTTGTAGTCCAACTCGTTTAAACATTCGGAAAGCAACCTCAATTTAGGCGGAACAACTTTAAAGAACTCTAAAGCAGGTCCTTCAACGTAGAAACGCAGGAAGTATGCAGTGATTCAGCTTTAAATCGGTTACACATCTTTACACGATTTCAACAAAATCGCTTGAGCCTATTCGATTCAGACTTTCAAGAAACAAAATTCAGACAGAATGTCAGGTTACTAAAGCAATCTTAATTTTTAGGCACTGGACAATATGAAGTACACAGTGTTCCAGCTTAAAATGTGTTCCACCTCTGCACAAGACAGCTTCCACCGCTTGCAAGCTTCCTCGCGTTCAAACACTCCAACTTGTCAAAAATGACAAACAAAATTGGGGTTTCTTGGACGTAAACAAAAGTTTCAGGGATGACGTTTGAGTCATGATAAGACAGATGCAGAAACTGAACTAATACCTATCTATGTATAGGAATCTCGGGAACTTTTTTAAGAGCTTTAGGTTCGCCTTTCCCGCGAAAAGCATTCAACGATCAAATATTAACGTCTGAGAGTTTTAAGCTCTATTCAGCGATCATCTTGATCCCTGTCAACAATATTTACATACTCTTGTGTCGGGTTTCATGACGTGAATTATGGACCAACTTCAGAGTGTTTTTAAATCGCTGAGTTTTCGGAAACGCAAACTATCAAGGTTTGCAAATTTCATGGCTTTTCTGCATAAACTAGGACTGAACATAAACCGCTTGAGTGTTGTATTTCGCAAAAGAATTCCACTCTTTGCAGTGGAGATTCAACACAAAATACAAGTCGCTGTGTGGCTTTTCAACGCATATTTGAAACAGTGTCTTGAAGCTTGCCACTAGCTCAACCTAGCCCGCTGCAATTTATCGCACTGCAAGCTGTGTGGCTCCCAACAGGTGCCAATATTCAAAGAGAATTAGTTCCAATTGCCAGCCTTGTGGTGATGAGATTTAAAAAAAAATTAAACAAACACCAAGACGACCGATTGTCTTTTGTAACTCAAACCGATGAATCGCTGTCAAAACTTGCCCCCCTTTATCGAAAGCAACACCGCAGAGTAATCATCATCGACAATTTATGCGGTTTGGAATCTCTAACGTCTTTAGGCAGCGAACCTTGATTCCTTTTGCGCCGTCAAATGTCAAGAATTAAAAAAAACATGAAATTCCCTCTTCGTAATACAAAAAATGTCCATAGGAGCTGCCTGCATGCATCCATGCATGTACGCCTTTCAACACACACGCACGCAGAGCCCTCTGGTACGCTTTACGATCAACCAAGGTACAGCGAAACCCGTCATTACGAATACCATTGTAAATTAGCGTCCAACTCAAGTCACTTTGCAGAGAAATGACGACACATTTCTACTTAACCAAATTCTTTCATTTGACTGTCTTGCCTTGCATGGCCATGCTACAGTAGACACCAACGCCACCCTTATATAAGGGGGACCTGGACATGTATTTATTTATATTTCCTACGAGATAATCAAATTTTTCATTGATGTGGATCGAAGGAGAAATGGGCGCAACATAACGCGACCGTCGCGTCGTCCTTACTAGTTTTTCATGCCCCTCGTCGAGAGGAAAATTCTTTCAAAAAAATTATTTCTAATGAAACTGTTTCTGAAAGACCGGTGGTTCAATGCTCCTTCCTCCTTCAAACAGCTTTGTTTTCATTTATTTTATTTTTTTTCTTACAAAAATTTGGCACGAGTCAAGGAAGGAACCGAAGAAAGGAAGTCGTGCACAGAACCAACAACAAAACTAGAAGAAGAGGGAATTTTCTATACAACACCTGGAAGTTTTGTTACTTTATTTCGGGAGTCGCAGGATAATAGATTCCACTTTTTTTCGTCGTTTTCTTGATTTTTTTTGTTGTTTCTCTTGTGGCATTCTTTCACTTTTTTCTCTGTTACATGCGGATAATTTGAGGGGGACGATGTAATGATAGTGAAACAACTGCCGTTGCGTTTTGTTCGAGGGTGACAGGAGTGACAGTTGTCATTGTGCGATATGATTTCATGGAGTCAATTAAAAGTGACTAGAGTTTGAGGTGGGATAGGTTTTTTTTTGTAAGAAGTTTCATGGTTGTTAGGAGTTACACATTTTACTGAGTTGCTTCCGAACAACGACAGTCGGGATGGCGCTGTCGAATGTTCTTCCTGAGATCCCATTAAGTCTTTAAGTAAATATAGGCGTGTTACATATTTTATCATTTATCCTAATGAAACCATAAAAAACAATTCAGTGCGAACTTACTTCGAATCAGCCTGCTTATATGCAAGACTTTTGCTGAGATTTAATAAACTGTGTGGGTTAGTGGTTGGGTGTTGTGTGAATAGGGATGGGCATCTGATTGGCATCAACTTGGCGATGTCCAGTGTCGCAACTATCTCACACTCACCAATTGTGCTTATTTTACCTCCCCGTGGTCACCACCGGGTACTGGTCTATGTCCACCCGGACTTGACTTGCTAAACTTATAAGCGCGAGTGTTGAACACGAAGAAAATAGCAACACTATAATGCTCTGTCGGATTGACTGTCTGCTCGAGTCTCAGAAGTCTTACATGAGCCCCTCAGAAAGAGGACGTACGGCGGATGAATTCACATGGCTGAATCAACGGTGGCGTCATCAGTCGACATGACAGATACCTCAATGGGCTACTCTGACGTATTTGGAGCTGAGGTCATTGAGGATTTTCAACACTAGTCAGGGTGTTGAAATAGAGATGGTGGCGGAAGAGCCCTTAATGGGTCAACGGCAGCTCTCACATCCCCGCAGCGGGTTACTGACTCCGGAGTATTCCGGCTCCTTTTGTCCAAGGGGTCGCAGAAAGGGCCTGGTCCTCCAGGTTGGGGGTTGTGCGTGGGGCTAACAACCCTACCGCGGAAAAAAGCATCGGTTACGAAGCGACCAATAGCCTCGGATAAGGATGGATTTACTGTTGACGACCCGGACAAACGAAATAAGGACAATGACGTTCGGATCTGCACATGGAATGTTCGAATCCTGAACAGACCGCGTGCAGCCGAACAACTAGCGGAGGCCCTAGACTGCTACAAAGCAGGTATCACCGCCATCCAGGAAGTGCGGTGGGATGGGCCGGGCAAAAGGAAGATGAAAAACTGTGACATCTACTACGGTGATTGCTACAGGGAACAAAAGCAGCGTTTATTCGGATGCGGATTTGTTGTAAGCGGCAGACTTAGGCAAGAAGTCTTGAGCTTTCGACACGTGAGTGAACGCCTTACAACTATTCGCATCAAGGCTAAATTCGCCAACATCAGCCTAATATGCGCTCACGCCCCCACAGAAGATAAAGACGATGCTACCAAAGATTGTTTCTACGAGCTCCTCGACAAAACATATGAGCAATGTCCTAAAAATGACGTTAAAATCGTCTTAGGTGATTTTAACGCCAAAATAGGAAAGGAGGACCTCTTTGGTAGCACAATCGGAAAACACAGCCTACATGACACCACGTCTGAAAACGGACTAAGGCTGATTGATTTTGCTGCGGGACGTAATGTTACCATAGCTAGCTCATGGTTTCCTCACCTCGATATACATAAAGGAACATGGCGGTCACCAGATCATCAAACCGTCAACCAAATTGATCATGTTGCGATCGACGTAAGGCACTCCTCCAGTATTCTAGATGTCCGAACTTACCGAGGGGCCAACATTGACTCGGACCACTACCTTGTTGTAGCCAAGGTACGGATGCGGATATCCCAAACGCCAAAACAACGAGATAATACTGTGAGGAGATTTAACGTTGGACGGCTACAAACGCAACAAACTGCCAGAGCCTTTGCCGATCGCGTATCCCTAAACCTCTCGAGAAGTCCTACGCTGCCAGCATCAAGTGCCGAAGACCAGTGGCGCCGATGCCAAGAAGCCATCAAAAATGCCGCAACTGATGTGCTCGGTTTCACCAGTCCACCCCCTCGAAACCCCTGGTTTGATGAAGAATGCCGGCAAGCGCATGCAGCAAAACAACGTGCCTACGAAGCGGCGCTGCACAGAAGGACGAGAGCAGCTCGTCAGCTCTACGAGCAAAAAAGGAGGGAAGAACACCGGCTTCTCCGGAGAAAGAAGAGAGAGCATGAGAAGCGCGCGATCGAGGATATAGAGAGGTGCTACTCCAGGAATAATGTTCGGAAGTTTTACCAAAAGGTAAAAAGAACGTGTCAGGGCAACAAAACCCGAACAGAAGCCTGTAGAGACGAAGAAGGAAACCTTGTAGTAGAATCACAGTCGGTGCTGAGGATATGGATAAACCATTTCTGCAGACTGTTAAACGGCGAAGACGACACAAATTCCGCTGTCAGGCAGAATGAACCATTCAACCTGGACGATGACAGCCAAGACTTCCGTCCACCTGACCAAAGTGAAGTAAGGATAGCAATATCTAAGCTAAAGTCCAACAAGGCTGCTGGACCGGACGGCTTAACTGCTGAGCTTTTTAAGGCAGCGGGAGATGGCTTGGTGGAGAGCATACACCAACTCGTTTCCAAGATTTGGTCAGAAGAAAGTATGCCTGATGAATGGAACCTCAGCATCGTTTGCCCGATCCACAAGAAAGGAGACCCTCTAAACTGCGCCAACTATAGAGGCATCAGTCTCCTTAACACTGCGTATAAGATCATATCTGCTATACTGTGTGAACGCCTTAAACCATTCGTCAACGATCTGATAGGTCCCTATCAGTGCGGTTTTAGGCCCGGAAAGTCCACAACCGACCAAATTTTCACACTACGGCAGATCCTGGAGAAAACCCAAGAAGTCCAAATCGATACCCACCATCTGTTCATCGATTTTAAGGCCGCATATGACAGCATTTATAGAGACGAGCTATACAGAGCCATGTCTAGTTTTGGCATCCCTGCCAAACTCGTCAGATTGTGCAGAATGACGATGGAGAACGCTCGCTGCTCCATTAAGGTCGGAAACAATCTCACCGAGACCTTTGATGTCAGAAAAGGATTTAGACAAGGTGATGCGCTGTCATGTGACTTCTTTAACATCATTCTTGAGAAAATTGTGCGCAACTCACAAGCCAACACCAGAGGCACAATTTTCCATAAGTCTGTGCAACTGCTTGCATACGCGGACGATATTGACATTATTGGCAGAACACAGCGAGCTGTCACTGGCGCGTTTGCAAGTATCAATACGGAAGCGGCAAAAATGGGTTTAGTGTCAAACGAGGGCAAAACAAAATATATGCTGTCAACAAGAAGGGACACACAACATCGACGAATCGGACAGAACGTCACAGTAGACAGATATAATTTTGAGGTAGTTAGGGACTTTGTCTACCTCGGCTCCGCTATAAACTCTGATAATGACACCACAGCAGAAATCAAGCGAAGAATTATACTTGCCAATCGCTGTTTCTTTGGTCTAAGACGGCAATTGACTAGTAAGGCCTTGTCAAGAAACACTAAGTCGATTCTATATAAGACCCTCATCATCCCAGTCCTGCTCTATGGCGCAGAAGCATGGACCCTAACGAAGGCGGATGAAGATCTTCTTGGCCGTTTCGAACGCAAGATTCTTCGAGTGATTTTTGGTCCCGTTTGCGTTGACGGGCTTTGGAGGAGAAGATTTAACAGCGAACTCTACGAGCTGTACAACGACACCGACCTGGTCAGAAAAATACGCATCTGTCGTCTAAGATGGCTAGGACATGTAGAGCGAATGGACACCAACGCTCCGGCCCGAAGAGTCTTCGATTCCAACCCGGAGGGACAACGCAGTAGAGGAAGACCTCGCCTTAGGTGGCGCGCACAAGTGGAAGGGGACCTCAACCAACTTGGAGTGCGCAACTGGAGGCAGTTAGCAAAAGATCGCGCTAACTGGAGAGGCGTATTGGTTGAGGCCCAGGTCCACCCCGGACTGTAGCGCCACCTTAAGTAAGTAAGTAAGTGTGGGTTAGTCTCTAATTTTGAAGGTTCTCCTAATACGCACTCGCTAAAAGTCAATGACACTGACCACATTCAAAAACTTAAGGTCTGTTCCTTCACTTTTGTAGTAAAAATGAAAAAGACTGTCAAAATGACAGTGGAGGGGATGAATTCTCTCTCAGAGAGGGAAACTAAGGCAAAAATTAAGGAACGCTTTTGTAGTAAAGGCTGGTACGCTGTTCGAGTGAAATCCAATTTTTCATACAAAATTTTCACTGCGAAATGTCAAACTGAACTTTCCACATGAAAATTTTACCAGGCAGTACGCTGTTGAAGTGAAAAATAGTTGTTCAAAAAGTGATTTGTAGGGGGCGCTACTTAAGCAATTTCAATTGGCTTTTACTGTCTGTCGCATTAAAATTTTGCGACTGACAGTTGTTTCAATTCTTACGCAAAGAAATTTGTTGAGTAAAAACTAGTAGGAGGGGAAATATCTTGCTCTCTCGAAGCTTTTAAGAATTTTTCAAGTTAAGGAATGACAGTTTAGTAAAATGCGTAAGAATTCGTAAAAAAACGCAAAAATTAAGTAAAGGAACAGACCTAGTATGTAAACAACCAGATCTGTCAGCAGATTTTATGTGTCATACAAAATGGGGACGTTCAAGTATCGAATGTGCCCAATATCATGAGAGAATTTCTGACATTTCGTGACAGTTGACAATACAAATTGTCTAACAATGGGCACATTTAAAAACTTAGTTGTCTTAAGTTGATAAAATTGGTCTGGAGTAGATGTAGATTGGTCGGAAACGTCACATTTTCCTACGTCAGACACATATTATGCGAACTGTCAACTTATGTCGTTTTCCATTGGGCAAAAAGAAGCGTCCGGGAGAGTCCGGAATCGAAAAAATCACTTCTGAAACCGTTCCATTGGCACAAAAAATACTCTTCTGGTGATTCTGAGAAGAGAAATTCGCTTCTTGATTTGAAGTCAGAATCCACTCAAGAAGCACTAACACAAGTGTAATTTGGGTATTTTATACAAGCCAGCTGACAGCAGACGTAGATTTTTTTTTGGCATTTCACCAACACAAATGTGGGTTCAACCAGAAGCAATTTTCTTGTTGCATTGGATTTCAAAATGAGTGAATCCCCGAGTGAAACCAATGTTAGTACTCAGTCACGAATTTCTTGACTCGATTCCCCTCTATAAACGTGAACTGCCATGTGACCAATCTAGGCCAATCAAAACTGACATCACGTCAGTCACCTGTCAAACTTACTAAACTAGGAACTTGAAAGTATCCACTGAAAGCAGAAAACTAGAACGAACATATCAGAAACACAACATTAACCGGAAATATATTTCCACTTTCACTTAGAAATTAGTCACTTCTCCTTGGAATAAAAATCTAGTGTCAATCTCAAAGGTGACAAGTTTAGGAAAGCGAGTGTAAATGCATGCCGAAGATTCTTCTTCGTCACATCACAGCATCAATTATTTAAGTAAACAACTGAAGGCGATTCTAGGCTTAGTCATGACTTCAATTGAGACACAAGGCGCTCTTAATGGATATATCTATACACTTGAGGGTATATCCCATCGAATTTATCGATTTACTTGCTGACCATCGACCAAAACCCTTTTTCAAATAAATAAACAAACCCATTTCATTAAGTTTACAAAACAATTGAGTGCGTTCGAAAACTGTAGAACAAAATAACCCAGTGAAGCATAAAATCAACAGACAGAATTCTGTTGATGTTGATATTTACATAGCTTTGCCCTTTCTCGTTGGCACCCTCAAGTGCTCCTATTTGGTATTTATATCAATTAACTTTATGACCATTTGAATACGATCTAAATACACATGTGCGTGACTATAAAACGCGTTGTCGAAAACCATTAAGCCGAGCGCATAAGTTCCAATGTCATTGTAGGGGTATACTTTAATTTTTTGTTTTTCCTCTCTCTCTTTGATGTTGTCCATGGCGTCGAATTGTGTGACCCAATATTTTCAACACCATATGGTACGATTAAAACGTCTCATATATTACTTTGCGACCAGCTTGGGGGCGACTCTGTTGCGTATAATAATTTCAATGCGAGATCATTATGTATATCATGCAAATATGAAACATAATACAAGGCGTGGAAGGCGAACGAACGAGTTAAATCGAAATTCGTTTATGTCGCACATCAATTCTGAGAATATACACACATGTGTCAGCGAAGATGGAACTGGCATTAGGGGGTCTCTGTCGGGATAAACAAAACGAGATTAAAGCCGACTCTGGAATAGAAATTTCTATTTTAGTCAGTAATTTCATGGTTACGGGTTTTATGGATTGGATATGATTGCGAGTATAGCTTACAATGTTCATTGTGATCTAACGAATTTAGATATTTGGATTCTTAGTGCAGCTTCCATATCAGTTGTCATCACTCGTATACAAATAGCTCGCCGCTGTATCCCAATTAAGTTGTTTAGAAGAGAATCCGCATCTATTTTTCATGTGACATGAAGTTTGACTATAACTCGATCAGTACCTGTATGAAGCACTTTCCAAAAATGTTCCTTTCGTTCAAAATTCTTGTTTAACCGCACTTTTTTTTAAAAAAAAGTCGAGGTCAATGCCTATAGGTGTTCACAATTGTTCTAAAACCTTGGCGATGTCAAAATTTCTCCAACCAATTCCTTAAAGAGGTAAAACTTGCTACAATTAACGACCCATAACCCTTATGTCCATTCTTTCAAACCTCTTAAAAGCACCAATTAACCGTCGCATTATAAAATAGCTAAAATTACGTGGTATTAGTTGGTTGGGTTAGAGTTTTAGGCGACATTTATCCATTAGCACACCTAATGCTGCGACTGTAACAAGAATTGGGATTTTCATTGTGCAAATTCTACAGGACGGAATTAATATCTGATCATCTAAGACTCACAAGTGCAACGCTTACGGAACTAAAACGTAAAGTCGAATCTCTAAAACCTAAGAAAGCTCCTGGTTATGATTTGATCATTGGAGAAGTTTTCAAAGTCCTACCAAGAAAAGCATTAATTAAGCTTCTTCATTTCATAAATGCTGCGTTCAGACTAAAACACGTGCCGAGCGAATGGAAAGTTGCGAAGGTCATAATGGTTTTAAAACCAGGAAAACCGCCAAATGAAGTAAAATCGTATAGATCAATTTCCCTTCTTCCAGTCATATCCAAAGTGTTCGAAAGAATGTTGCTTAGGCGCCTACAACCGGTTATAGAAGACAATAATCTTATCCCCGACCACCAGTTGGGGTTCAGAACCAAGCATTCGACGATTGACCAAGTGCACAGAATTACTGACGTAATTGAGAAGGCATTTGAAGAAAAAAAAGATATGCTCAAGCGTATTCCATGACGTCTCACAAGCCTTTGATAAGGTGTGGCATGGAGGTTTAAAATTTAAATTACGACAAGTTCTCCCAGTACGCATGTATGATATTTTAGAATCATATCTCGGGAATAGACTCCTCCGTGTTAGAAACGGAAACGAATAATCGGAGCTTAAAGAGATTTCGGCCGGCGTGCCGCAAGGAAGCGTACTTGGGCCGCTTCTCTATCTGTTATATACTCGCGATATACCAAGAGAAGACGGCACTACCCTTGCGACGACACCGCTATCCTTGCAATTGGTAATACAATCGAAGAAACGACTTCGAAACTGCAAATCGCACTGAATAAGTTAAACGCATGGACGAGGGACTGGCGGATCGCCCTCAACGAAACGAAATCTGTTCACGTGAATTTGACGTATAAGAAAACTAATGACTTGCCAATTTTTCTAAACTTGGACCGAATACCCTTTGCAAACGAGGCCAAATACCTTGGAATGACACTCGACGCAAAGCTGAAATGGAATTCGCACGTGAAAATGAAGCGTAAAGAACTCGATATCAAATATAGAGAAATGTACTGGTTACTCGGAAAACATTCCCAGCTCAGTACCGAGAACAAACTGTTTCTATACAAGCAAGTGCTAAGGCCGGTGTGGAGTTACGGTATAAAACTTTGCGGTTGTACCAAGAAAACGAATGAAAATATTTTATAAAGCTTAGAGAAATTGTACAAGCCCCATGGTACATTAGAAACGAAGATATCCACAGGGATCTCGGAATTCCAACAATCGAAGCTGAAACTAGAAGCTTCGCGAGAAAGCATAGAAGCCGACTAAACGGACACATCAACAATACAGTCCGACAAATTTTGGATTAGAGTAACTTATTGCGCCGACTACAAAGAACGAAACCGTTCGACTTGGCGAGATAAGATTAACCGCGTCTAAATTGCGTAACATGCAGGATATTTCATCGGAAAGTAATCTGCCGAAAGTTGTTATTTCGTGATAGAAAAATTGCTTGATAAGTTTAATCTTAGTTGCAGTATCTAATATAATATCGAAGGGTGGTGTTTTGAGTCAGTAAACATCTGACACTACTATAAGATGGCGAAATTTTCCATACAAAATTGCATATTGTGACCTACAAAATATATAAGTTGAAGGTTAAAAATGATTATTAGTAGTGTCTTTAAGAGACTTTCACCTACCCTCGGAAAAAAAAACAGGCCGTTGCAGTTTTTAACGAAAGACGTCACAACCATTCAAACGAAACCGATCAAATTTTATAAGTTCTGGGATGAATCTGAAATTTAGAACCAGAATTTTCCACTAAAATGTTTACGCTACTTCATTTCCAAAAGAATTTTTCTCATTACAGGAAGACGGCTCACATTTAACCGATTCCAAGGATCGAAAGTAAATGCTTGTCGCAACGTAGTCGTAATGGAAAAGTCAACGAATACCACTTATGAACGCAGGCATTTGAATAACAGCTAAAAATGAAACGATGCCTCAAAGACAAATGCCTTTCCCAAATCGTACCACACATTTAAATGGACAACCAACCCAAACATCCCAAGGAATCCACCCACCTTAGAGAATCAAATAATAATAACACGCAAGATCAGCGTTCTCAAAGCTCGCTTAGCGAACGATATTATTACTCGAAATGCGAATTATTATCATTTTGTACCAGACAGACAATCAATGCTCCTCTCCTGCCAGTACACTTGACAACCGCGCACAGCCTTATCAAATATTTAGAATGTAAAAGTCTTTTTTGTGTTAAGAAATGAATTCAAATTCGTGCAGATGAAACATAAAACTAGTAGCAAAAGTTCAACGAACATTATGAATTGCCACCTATCGTCAAATAGAAGCAACAACACTCCCTCCCAAACATCGAAATCCAACGAGTGAAGTGGTTACGAACCTAGCTATCGTTCAGTTATAGCATTATCATATGCACATCCGCTTTCCTCAATTCGTTCAAAAAAATAATTCAAATTCAAATAACCACTCACCCTCATTGTTGTTTCCATCATACTCGTTCCGCTCACGACTGATGTTCTTTATCCGTGATCTGACGGGTGTTTCCAATGTTGTATTATTCAAATTCAATGAAATCTCCGTAATTGGAGACAGCATTGATCCGCCATTAGTTTCTCTGGACAATTCGAATAGTCTATTCCTGTGTATAATAACTGGTGATTGCAAGTTACTAGCACCACCTGCCCCTACAACCCTAAACCGTTTGATTGAGGGATTTTGCGCACAATCTTCATGACTAGTTTCTTCATCCTCAGCATTCGGTATATAGTCAGCTGAATATTCCGAAATTCGTTTCTGATGCTTCCAATTTCTGTTGCTCAGTGGGGTTGTGCTGGTTGTGGTTGCACTCATGGTTGCCGCGGTAAAAATGTAACGCGCGTTTGTAACAAAAAAATATGTTTACGAAAAGAAAAGGAATACAAATACGAAAAAAAAACACTAACGCACAAAACGGATTTTAAATGAAAAATATACTTTGCTGTTGTAAAAAGTTGACGCACAAAAATGTTTAAAATAAAAGCGCACGAAAAATTGCGTTCTATGCACGGTAACGGTAACGCGACGATAAAAACTGTTAAACTGATAAGAAACTCAAATAAAGGCTTAAAAATGATGTAGAAAATAAAATAGCGAGCCGCATTCACTGAGAAAAGTTTTCGAATATGAAGCCTGACATTATCTGCAAAGAAAAGGGAGTCAAAAAAATAGTTAGTCGGTTGTAAAATTAGAAGAGCTTGTGGTTTATTAATGGGGTTTGGGTTATTATAAACAATATGTGCATGCAGGTATGATTTTCACAGTGATGACGGTTAATTCAGAGTAAGATCCTTGATGCTTTCAGCACCAACGATTGCCTGATCAGTAGATCCTTTAGCTATGGCTCATCATAGAAGTATGATCAATCATCCAAGGATCTTAAATCCACTTCAATAAGTCCATTCAGCTTTCGCAGTGATCGTTGTGCTACCGAAGTCGAGTTCCACGATGTTTTAAAGGGGTGACTTGCAGATATCGCCTAAATAGAACCAGAGACGTTGAGTCTACCTACTTGATGTCGGAATCGTATCTTTTGTTGAGAACTTTCTATGTTAAGAGATAGTTCGTCTAGGTACAGGAAAATCGCAGAAAGGTCACTCAACAGCAGGTGTCTAACACGAAATGTTATTCCTACATGAATGTTATTCTTTCAAATGATACACAAATCAAAATGCTGGGATTCCCTTGTCGTAGCAAAACTCTATAGGCCCTTTTGCAGATCTATATTTTTTAAGCAGGTTTCCACACATACAAACCTAGAAACTATTCTATTCCGACAATACCCTAGAGATAAACGATGTTCCATCAATTTCAGATAACTATGATGACGAAATACTACCTGTCTTTAAACGGACCTCTTTGAATGTCCGTCTCTTCTCACATTTTCACTGTCGAGTCGATGTCCTTTTCAATCAGCCGGTGTAATTTTTAGCCGCCAAATTGGCAGTTGAAAATCAGGCTAGACAGTCGCCATCAATCGACAGGACGACAGTCGCCAACACAAAACAGCTGAGGCTCAAGAGCGCGAAAATGTAAACAAAGTAATCTTTCTGAAACCTTTTCGATTTCCATGCGGGCCAACTTGTTTACATAAAAACGGTAGATGCCGTGTGCGAATTTTCTTTTCAAAAGTATAATAAAAAAAAGTTGTTTGTTGCAAAGTTGTCATTGTCAGCCACAACAATCGCCGCGGAAATGTGGGAAAAATCCCGTTTTTGTTGCTCCAAGTGGATAATGTTATAGCCTGCATGTTTTCTTCGGTTTTTTTAAGAACTTACCAGTTACCACATCCAGCAATTAAGAAGTTTTTACTGCTTCACCAGGAGAATATTCAATTGGCACATTTTGAATTAGATTCTGTTGTTTGAAACCGCGGTTTTTCTTCTGTATTTTTATGGTGACACACATACTTTGGATATTTTCAAAGTCCGCAACTGAGAAAACTTTTGTTTGATGTAAATTGTTATTGATGTTCACTAATATTTAAAAAAAAGTTCAAAAACTAAACAAATAACGAATAATTTGGCAAATGAAAATGAAAATCCATTCGTTTACAATTAATTTGGACCCGCGCTGGGGGTAGGGATGAAAATGATAAATGACTGCGGTGGGAGACGAAAATCACGAACAATGGGAAAACGAAACAAAAAGCTCGAGGTGAAAATGAAAACATATGTCAAACAGATGGTAGGTGAAGTGCAGGTGCCGATGACATATTGACCATATAGTAGGGTCGAAAAGTTTGCAACGTAATGTGCTTTTTTCAAAATATTAACCTAGGTTAGGTACTTACCAAAATTGTTTATTTATGCGGAAGTTAATATAATAATCCTGCTACGCTTCAAGTGATTGCAACTTAAAAAATTAAACCAATCAGGGCAGTACATTTTGGCAAAATACATAGAAAAATTAGTTTTTAGAGATCAATGAATTTTTTAGATTTTTTAGCTGCAATTTATGTCAAAACAATGCGAAAGAACAAAATGCGATCATTAAGAGGAGTTTATAAAAATGGATGAAGGCAGTTTACAGAAACTTCCAAAGCAAAGATGCTTATGTCAATTTACAGGCGCAGATTGAGCGAGATCATAGGAATTCAATATGTTAAATGTACGCCACAGCTTTAGATTTCTTTAAGGATAGATAATGTTCAAAACGGTCAGGGCTTTGTGGAACAGGAACGCACAAAGCTGTCTTGTAAAGGGTATCGATGGTACACTTCGATTTATTATTATTTTTTTTTTCCTGTTGGGGAAGAGAAATGCTTTACGCACCGTAGGGAGGCCTGTTTGCGTTGACCATCCCCGTGTGTCCGGCTCTCTCGGAATGCCTTCGAGGTATACGGACTAAAACTCCTCCCAACCCTATGGTTTCTGACACACCCCCCTGGGACCGCTCTTCACATTACTTCAATGGGGCTGGAATCATACGCCCTTTAGGGCTTACGTGCTTTCCCGGGACTGTTCTTCTTCTCTTTTCTTTCTTCTGAGAATATCTGCCGCTTGCAGTCCGATTTCCGTCTTGTTGTCGTGGACGTACTTCCTTTGTGCCGCTAGGAGATCGATGGGGGTTACTCCTGCGACTACAATGACGGCAAGCCACGCGTAGAGCTCCACGTCGTTGTACTGCCGCCATCTGCTTCCAGTACTTTTGTTTTGGTTGAAGCTAGTCTGCCCAGATCTCACTTCCATAAAGAAGAGTTGCATGCGTTGTCGTCATTGATAGCCTGCGCTTGCTTGGCGTTGGGCCGCCTATGTTCGCCATTAATCTGCTGAGTGATGCTGTTACTCCAGAGGCTCTTTCCGCCGCGAACTTTATGTGTTGCCAGAAGGTTAGTTTTGTTTCGAGCATCAATCCTAGATACCTCACCGAATCTTTTGGAAGTCGATTTGCGTAGGGATTCTCTTCTTCGTCAGGAGGACTATCGCGGTTTTTTCTGTTGCCAGACTGAAACCGTGTTCATCCATCCAGGAGGTTGTTCGTCGCATGACTTGGTTCAACTTTCTTTGCACGTTTTCACAGTCTCTTGCCGAAAATTCTGATATTTCTATTTTTGAACAAAAATATTACAATAAGATTTGTAGCTGAAGGAGGTTACCAAAAAGGTGTAGGCAACGTCTTTCCAACCAGTTTTAAATTCATCCGATTCACAGTCCTTTTAAAATTCGTTGTGAAATGAGGATGCTTTTCCATTAACTCCACCAGGCGTTTCATTTGCTTTGGATTTGTTATTTTTACCCTTGACGAGAAATAAACAGCTATATAATTGAAATTTAAGCTAAATGAGTTGAAAATTTAACAAGTCACATTTTAAATCGATTTTGTTGCTTGTTGTTTACAAATTTCCCAACGCCAATAAATGTCGTTTAACTTGTCGTTTTGTGAGACTAATACGCCTGTTAGAATATCGATGCGTGACCTATGTCGAACAAGAAATTAATACCCCTATCGTGGAATCCGCCGAGAGGAATGTTTAACTTAAATTCAATAGTTGGCATCGTAGAATACATTCGAAGTGAAAGATTCACCTGTTGGTAAAGTGAATGTGTTTAACTCCATCGTAGAAAAGGATCGAAGTGAAACTCCCCATACAAACTTTAAACTTTCAAATACGCAGCTAATTCATTGCGTATTCTGGCGACTGTTGTGCGGTTGTGATTTTTTTGTCAGCTGATTTACTGACCAACTTTGTATTGAAAATACCTGTCAATAAGGGAGTCTCTCCGGCGGATTTCACGATGTACATGGAAAGTGAATCGAGTCCTCCTTCCTTTCACTAAAAGCCTGTGAAGGGAACAATCTCGCAATCGAGGTTGACAATGATTACTCACCTTGTCGTGGTGTGGAGGCTTAAGTAGAGCTAGAAGGTTAGTCGGCTAAATTGGCAATCGCCTTTTTGCATTACGGCTTACCAGCTCTACGAACTAAGTGGTGATCAAACCCGTCCTACCCTCTCCCTCCTTTATCATCCCGTCACTCCCCCTGGGCTGGATCAAGGCGTCAGCCGGACCGTACCGAAGATCAGCCAGGCCGTGGGCCCAGGTCTCAACAAAAATAGCACAGGTCGAAAGCGGTGGATCCAGATACCGGGCGCCCTCTGGATTAGTCAGCCTTGTCTGCATAATGCGGGGCTCTGTGCAGATCGACTTTCCTTTCCCTAGCTACTCGTGGGATCAATATTTCAGACCATACACAAAAAAACAAAAAAAACCCAACAACTTTGGCAGCCAGCGGCGCCATCCCCATGCATCGCGTGGAAGAGCATCTGCAGGAACTCTGCATTAATGATGCTGCCAGTGACTGTTCGTTACTTTCGGACGAAATCACTGATGAACACAATGCTGTAATGTGCAGCTATCCCCGTCCTCCCACACCAACACAGGCGGATTTTAGAAACAGGTCCCTTGGTCGTGAGACCAGGGCAGCTTTGCGAATTCTGGCCCGACTTCACCCGAAGGCGGAAAAGAATTGGACCGCAAAAGATCGCGACTCCTACTCATGGGCAACGCCCTGGGTACTGGAGTATGCTCAAAAACGGGACTCCACTCCCTCTACTTCAAAGGTCTCCTCCCTAAAAAAGACTTCTGCCCCACCGTTGGGCAAAAAAAGACCGCTCGTTGGGGATAAACCTACTCGAAAGAGTCGCCCTCTCGCTAGCAGCTCAACGAGCGCTACAGAGGGCAGGTCTACAGTGGGGACTGGATCTGTGCCCAAAAGGCGCAGGTCCCTTGATGAGGTGTCCAACGCATCTAAGAAGGCAAAGAGCTCCACCGTGGGTTCCAAATCCTTCTCTGATGCGGTAAAGGATAACCTCATAGTGGCCGTGGTGGACCTTTCGGACGAGGAAGGTAGACTCTCCTACGATAAGTGGGGACTCATAGAGAACAGAGTGATGAACTGTCTCTATGAGTATATGGCTAATAACCAGCAGCCCATCATCTTCAAGGACGCTGGTTGGCACCAAGGATCAGTGAAACTGATCGCCTGCGGTGATCAACGTTCGGCCGACTTCATCCATGCAGCCATCGGCAGCCTAGGTGAGGTTTGGCCTGGAGCCAAACTCAAGGTCGTGGATAGAAACTCTATCCCCCACCGACCGAGAGCTAGGGTCTGGGTTCCACTCGAACCACGCGATCCCGCCAAAGTTCTCGCCCTTATGGGCTTCCAAAACCCAGGCCTTCCTGTCAAAGACTGGAAGGTCGTTGAAAACCCCCATGGTTCCGTTGAGGAGCCCAAAAAAACAGGCCGCTCACTGGTCATCTCCTTGACGACTGAGTCTGTCCCTATTCTTAGGGACAGAAACTTCCACATCAACTTCGGCCTAAAAGAAGTGGAGGTAAAGTTGTTCAAGAAGGATGACCTCAACACTGCTGTAGCCAACGTGCCCAGCTCTTCCGCATCATCCTCGGCAGACACCGACTCGCCACTAGAGGATCTGGATGCTACCGTCGTGGAAAAATCTGTTTCAGATAGCAATGCCGCTAAATCTGATTCAGATTAACCTCCACCACTCAAAATTGGCATCCGCCAACCTAAGGGTCCGCCTCATCGAAGACGGACTGGACGTTGATTCAGGAACCGTGGCTTGGGAAAGACCACGTCACAGGGATCAGGGCGCCTGGCTATACCCTCTACTACGCGGAAGGTAAAGGTAAAATTAGAGCTTGTATTCTCGCTAAATCTACGTTAAATTTAACTTTTTTCCCCCAGCATAGCACAGGCGATCTGGCTGCAGCGCAGCTTACTCCCAACAACGGCAACCCAGTTTGGCTCCTGTCCGGATACCTCCCGTACGAGGAAGCTGACCCGCCATCGGCGGACATACAACGGGCTGTCAAAGAAGCGGAGATAAAAAGGGCCGACTTAGTGCTAGGGTGTGATACAAATGCACACCACGACCTATGGGGCAGTACCGACACTAACCCACGAGGTGAGTCTTTATTTGGGTTTTTAGTAGAAACTAACCTGGTAGTATGCAATAGGGGCAATAGCCCAACGTTCATTGTCAAAAACCGGCAGGAGGTAATAGATGTTACTTTCGCCTCTCACAATCTCTTCCCAAACATTTCAAAGTGGACTGTATCGGAAAATCCATCTTTCTCGGACCACCGTTACATATACTTCACTCTGAATTGTAGCCACACCCCCAAGAAAAGTTTTTATCGAAATCGACGGAAAACTAACTGGGCCGAACACAACAAAATCCTATCTGCGAATCTGGATAACCACAGCCTCTCGCAACCTAGCGATCAGACTGAACTGGACTCGCTAAATGACAAGCTTACTTCAGCCCTGGACAGGGCTTTTACGGGCTCCTGCCCTCCCACCATAGTGAGAGAAGGCAAAAGACCCCCGTGGTGGGGTAAGCAGCTTATCACGCTTCGCTGCAAGAGCAGAAAGGCCTTTAATAAAGCCAAAACAACGAAGCTAGACACGGATTGGGAGGCATACAAGGTTAGCCTAAGACTCTTCAAAAAGGAAGTCAGAAAGGCACAACGTAGCTCCTGGCGTAACTTCTGTGAGGACATTAGTAACACTAATGAGAGCTCAAGACTGCGCAAAATCCTATCTAAATCTCCCTCGGTACCCAGCGTACTAATGGATCCCAACGGCCAATGGGCAGAATCTGAAGAGCAATCGCTGAATCTGCTCATGGATGCCCACTTCCCAGGCTGTACGCCTGTAACTGGTTACCCTGACTTTAGCAGGGATGGTCCTTATGGGTCCCTTCCTACTACAATCACCATCGGTGAGGATAAGCTAAAGTGGGCTGTAAATAGCTTTGAACCGCATAAGTCACCAGGTCCCGACGGTATCTTCCCCGCGCAACTGCAGAACGCCTTCGACATCGTCAAGGACAGTCTCAGGTTGATTTTGGCCGGCTGCATAGCGCTGGGTAGTATCCCCTCAAGCTGGACGGCGGTCAAGGTGGTTTTCATCCCAAAGGCAGGGAAGACCTCACACACACTTCCAAAGGACTTCAGACCAATCAGTTTGTCCTCCTTTCTCCTAAAAACACTTGAGAGGATCATCGATCTTCATATCAAAGGCACAGTTGACCAAACGCTTATTTCTAGTTCTCAACATGCCTATCAAAAGGGTAAGTCCACCGAGACTGCACTCCACTCAATCGTCGGTTCGATCGAAAGGTCCCTCTCATTTAAGGAATATGCTATGGCTATCTTCCTGGATATAGAGGGGGCCTTTAATAACGTAGAGACCCGATCGATTATCCAAGCACTAAAAAAGCTGAACATTGACGGGCATATTTGCCGCTTAATCGGCCACATTCTCACCCGCAGAAGGGTGACAGCTACCTTCGGCAGCAGCGCTGTTGAAAAACTTGTGCACCGAGGCACCCCCCAAGGGGGAGTGCTATCTCCATTACTGTGGAACTTAGTTCTCAATGAACTATTGATCTCAATGGAGCTTTCCGGATGTAAAGTTGTGGCCTACGCGGACGACGTCGCCTTAATTACTTCAGGAAAGTATCCTCAGACACTTTCAGATATACTGCAACTCGCTTTACGCAAACTAGTCTCCTGGACCAAAACCTGCGGTCTTAGCGTTAATCCGACGAAAACGGAGCTAGTTCTATTCACCAGAAGGGTAAAGACACCTGTAGTTATCCCTCCTAATCTCAACGGCACTCCACTCGTGTTCTCAAAAAGCGCCAAATACCTGGGGCTGATTTTAGACAGCAAACTTCTATGGAAAGATAACATTGCCGAGCGAGCCAGAAAATCCCTGGTGGCTCTGTACTCCTGTAGAAGGGCTGTAGGCTCGAGATGGGGCCTCCAACCAAGCATAATGCATTGGCTTTACACCGCGGTCATTAGACCGATTATCCTATACGGCATAGTGGCATGGTGGCCGGCCTTGGAGAAGAGCTCCAATCTGAAGGTCCTCGAGAAGACTCAACGCTTGGCTTGTATTAGCATCACTGGCGCACTGAGGACTTCTCCCACCGCAGCTCTACAAACAATGCTCAATCTTCTTCCTCTAGACATCGTCAGTAAGGAATACGCCGCAAACGCGGCAATCAGATTAAGGGAAGGGGGGCACTGGAGAGAACAATCAACTGGTCATGCCAGCATCAGCCGGTCGATTAACCCCCTACCTATCACTACTGATTACTTGCCTACGAAGACAGACTTCGAAAAAGGCTTCTCAATTGAAATACCGGACAGATCCCAATGGGACACTCTGAATGTCCTACACGAAGGAGCACTGTCAATATTCACGGACGGTTCCAAAACATTAGAGGGAGTCGGAGCCGGGGTCTTCTCAGAAGAACTAAGCCTGGGTCTCTCCTTCTCCCTACCAAAGCACTGTAGTGTCTTTCAAGCCGAAATCACAGCCATTCGTCAAGCCACAGCTTGGCTGTCGATTAATGCAGTATCAAGTAGGGATATAGTTATATACATAGACAGCCAGGCTGCCATTAGATCCCTAGTATCCAGCGTATTAAAATCTAAGGCGGTGGAAGATTGCCGCGTATCTCTTAACGAGATAGCTAAACAGAACAACCTCACCCTTTGCTGGGTTCCGGGACACAGTGACATCCCGGGGAACTGTGCAGCTGACGAACTGGCGAGAAAAGGCTCTATCGGCGTTGACAGTATCAGTCTGCACAACGTGCATGCTCCGCTGTCCTTCGCTAAACAACTCATTCACGCGGACGCAACAGGTAAAGCAAGTCATAGATGGAAACATCTAGGATACTGCGATGTTGCTAGGCTTACTTGGCCAACCCTGGACATTAAAAGAACCAAGGCGCTTCTGCGACTCAACAGATCTAGTATCTCGCTAGTCGCTAATGTCATTACCGGGCATTGTATTCTGGGCAGACACGCGTGTAGACTCGGACTGCCATATAATGACTTTTGCAGAAGTTGCATGGACGAGGAGGAAGACGAGTCTGTCACACACCTCCTCTGCAACTGCCCCGCCCTATCCAGTTTAAGGAGGGCTTACTTAGGAAACTACTTCCTCAATGATCTAAGTGATCTAAGCTCCATCAGCGCGGCTAATATTCTTAGCTTTATCAAGGGCAGCAAATGGTTTACATGAGTAACCGGTTAAGGAACCCCCCCACACCAGTGGTATGCACAATGGGCCGACTTACGGCCTAAGTGCTTCTCTCACCGAGAGCCACTTTAACATACATACATACATACATACAAGTGAATCGAGTACGTGAAGTGAATCTCAAGTACGCCGTATTCCACGATAGGGGTGTAAGTTCTACATGAACTAAAACGACATCTAGCGTTTATTGGCGTAAAACGACTCATAAAACGCCACCTGTAATGCCGAGTTCATAGTCGTTTTGCTTACTGACGTTTAACGCCACCTGGAGTAAGGGTGATTAGCGATATATTCATCTTGGTTGGAGAACGCATTTGCATTCGAGATGTGGCCAATGCCCTCCTCCTCCTCCTCTTTGTTGTCCATGTAGCTTCTGTAGAATCGGTTAAATATAACCCAAGCCTTTTCGCATGCTCTCCTACAAAACAGTGCCCACTTCTGACGAGAGGGAGGTCAAACTGGGGTTGAATTACCACTTCAGTGATCCAGTGCTACGTGACTGAATTTGTTAATGTTTTACATGTAAAATGAACAAAATTCAGTGACGTATTGCTCGCTGACGGATGCGGTAGTTCGATCCCTGAACGCCTTGGATCCAGCTTTGAGATTCAGTGACTTCAAATAACAAAAAAGCGCATTTCTGATGTACATATATTACGTATTTTATTATGTTTTCTTTTCGATGATGTCTTACATCTCTAAAAACAGACACTGATCGTTTTTCTTTCACACTTCCGTCCGATTTTTCAATAGTAAGAGTTTACTTTCATTGGCGCAACGATTGTGAGTGATACCAACTAAAATTGCATCAGAAAGCATGCACCTTCTTCTTGGAACACAAATGCTGCACAAAAATCGGTCTTAAATCGGTCAGAGTCCATCAGACAATCGAAAAATGATATTTATATTTATTTGTCTAAATGATAGGAATATAATAATTTTCAATTGTATCACAATGCAAATGCCTAATAACTTATTTTACATTTTTTACTTATTCAAATCGTTAGTTTAATACATTTCTAATTTCAGTTGGTGAGTTGATTCCGAACTCTTTTAATGTTTTAATTGTGCTTCCATTAATGTCGCTTTAAACTATTTACACGTTTAGCACAAACAAAATTAATTTACGAATCCTATGCGAGAGAAAATGAAATAACTACGCTCTGTTGACTAAATAGTAAATAATATTAACAACTAGTATACTATGTGTATCCCTAGATACACGTTTATGCATATAATAAAAAAATATATAGAGAAATTAACAAAATATAATAATATTCATAAAGTGGTTTATAACAAGTACGTCTGCGCAATACGGTAGAACATTTCTTTCTCAGTTTGATTTAGTTGTTTTTTATTTGGGGGGTGATTTTGTACTATTACGCATGTCACTTCATCGCAATGAGTATCGTTTTGAGAGTGCTGGTGGGCTGACGCGTGATGCACACAATTTATGTTTGTTTCCTTTGTTCTCCAAAATGTTCAGAGGTAGATCACTGGGACAGCTCACGACTCGAAGAGTACGGTCATCATTGCCATTAACGCAATGCCAAAAATGAGGGCGACTATTTGTTTGATGGACTCCTTGATGTCCTCTTCTTTGACTAGATCGGGTAATACTGTAACTAGAGCGATGTGTAGAAAGCCACCGGCTGTGAAGGGCATAATCCACGACGTTCTCGCTTCTGTAAAATATTAAACAAAAAAGATTCGAATTTAGGATAAGTTTAGAAGGGTATAAGGATGGGTACCCATATATCAAACATGTCTCCTTTTTGGCCAGACTACTAACTAACTACCCCCGCAAAATGTACACCACACAGTCTTTCCAACTTACCCATAGCTGATGTGACCCCTGATCCGCCAATAGCGACCAACGCCCCCATCAGACCTGCGCCAGCTGTTAGCAATTGCGCCCGAGCAGCATCCCACCGACTGAATCCCGAACGCAGTAGAATGGCAAAGTCTCCAACTTCATGGGGAATCTCATGCACTAGCAAATAATACAAAAAAACATCAAAACTAACTTCACAGTAAAATTCCTAGATCAACTTACATAAAATGGCAAACGTCGCCAACACTCCGTGCCTGAACGAGACCAAAAACGACCCGGCCACAGCCAATCCATGCGTAAAGTTGTCAATGGAATTCGCCAACAAATTCAAATAGCCAGCCACTTTCTTCGGTTGATCCTTGCTCTTCTTCTCGCGTTGTCGCAAAAAGCAACCATTTGGCACGTCTTCTATATCACACGATCCAGTGCAGCCATTCGACGTTTGTCCCTCGATGAATTTGCCGCCCGTCTTCCGGAGCAGGCAATTCGCAATCTCTACACACTTGGGCTGGGGATTTTCTTCATCAGCATTTACATAGCCAGAGAAGATCTTCTCGACAATTGTGAAGATTAAAATGCCCGACAGCACCCAGAGACCACTGCGCATCGAATGGTGACCAGCCGCTGAAAACAAATTGCTTGACAATGGTCCATTGAGATGCGATTGAAAGCACCCTTACCTGATTGTGTGTCATGTTCCCAGGCTTCTGGCAAAAGGTGCAGAAATACATCGCCCAGCAAACCGCCAACAGCGAAGCTGAGTAAAACTTTCAGGAACTTTGATTCGCCAGCTATTAGAGGGGAGAGAAGAAATTCCGAAATCAATTAATTTCATCTTATCATAATGCTGATGAAAACTTTGTAACTTGGTTGAGATTAGGGCCGGTCAATCTGCGGAGATTTCATTAATACATAAATGACGTGTGCAAACACTTTGTTTGGAAGTTAAATAGATTACAAGCAACAAAAAAAGTAAACAATAAGGTTAACCATAGCCTTGTGTTCCGCTGTGAGACAGTGACCATAAATAAACTTAACAACTGATAAGAAAGTGTTTAAAAATTTTGACACACATCAAAAAAATAAATTTCGATTGAAGATAATATTAGTCACTGATTAGCCTGCTCAAGGTCGCACTTAAGTTGTGGGCTTTTCAAAGTCGATAAGGTTTTTTGGGAGCAGAGACGAATTAACTTGCATTGGGATGATGCATTTGCATTTATTTACATGAAATTGGGTTTGCAACCGTCTTCTTATTGGTTGAATAAAGTGATAAAAGTTCAGGTAGGAGAACCAGAAGGACCTAGGGCTCTTATTGGAAACTGAGTCTTCACAAGGTACACGATATTAGTGGGAAATAAAACTTTTCTAACAATTTACGTCAGTTTTACATACGCAGTTTGAGAAGCTTTTGGGAAACGTCAAATTTCAACGTTTATTTCTTGTCAAGCTGGAGTGTCATCGGATTCGATATCTTCTCCGTATCACACAGTTTGGCCGTCATGTTCAAACAAACGTTTTATGTCATTTACTTGTACAGTGACTGAGAATTTGCCACTTTACCCTGCAAATCTTTATTTCAGTTGAAAAATTCCCAGCATAGTTTGTCTTTACTTTGACAGTTGACTCAGCAATGAATGCAAACTGGAATGGCAACAAAAACAAATACTTACGATCCTTAAATTCGCCCTTTTTCGATTCATCTTGTGTGGGTATTATGATCAACGGCAGTATCCCACTCAATCCAATCACAACCGAGCCCAACAATGAGAATACCCACGGTGTGTACTCGAATGCTTTTACAAAATCTGGCATATAAGTGTTTACCAATTGTGTGTACACATATACAATGTGTTGATCGATGAAACTTGTAGACATGTTCATTTTGTTTAATACACCCACAAACTTTTTATCACAAACTTAAGTTTTTAATTTATCTTAGAAATTTATATATGGCAGCACCGAAAGGTTTTAAATTTGTCTAAATTTTTACTTGATTTATAAGGTCTGTGTCATGTCATGATATATATGTTGTATATTTTATTTTTGAATAGCTAACTGCAGAGCTATGATTTACGTTCGTTTTTATAACACAGTTGATTACGATTTGGATGTCAGAAATGTACAACGATCTGAAAAGAGAAACAGAAAAGATTTCGTTATAAAAACTGTGCGATCTACTAGATACTAGGAAATAAAATATTTTTAATATGGACCTAGTTTGTTTTAGCCATTATTTGAAGCCCAATTACTTTCAATGATTATCTTTTCTCACTCTCCATATGGTAAAGACAAAAATTGCAGCGATCAAACAAATGACAGTTCTGTGTTATTAAGCTTAAATTAAATGTTAGGTCTGTTACCTTACTTTTGTGCCCAACTTCGGCAAAATGCCAGATATCAAGGAGTGGGAATATTTCTTTTAGAAACAGCGAATGTAACCAAAAAGTACAGGAACGAAAGTTTTTGATTACGTTTGTTAAGACATATACAAAACTAATTTTCAAAAATAAACGTCAGTGGGTTTAAAAAAATTATCAGTATGCAGACGTTGAAAAACATTCAGATTCAGTTTAAAATTTATTTTCTGTTGAAGATTTATCCATATTTAATAACAAATTTCAGCACTTAACAAAGCAAACCGAAATAAACAGCCAATTCAAATTGACTTTTGACAGATTTGACAGCCAAAGTCAGTTATAACAAACTAGCCCAAAGAAATTCCTTGGGCTACTATTTGCAGGTTTTTTATGGAGGGGAAATGTTTTTTTCTCTCTTTGTGGCTCTTTTCTGCACAACTTTTGCGTTAAATAACGAAGTTTGACTTAATTTGACTAATGTGTTCGAATTCATTATCGTTAGGGAACACCAGTTTTGTTGTTAGACAATATGTATTGTTAACTATCACGAAATGTCAGAAATGCTCTCATGATTATGGGCACATTAGATACTTGAACGTACCCATTTTGTATATGACACATAAAATTTACTGACAGATCGTGGTTTTCTGTGTTCGTTACACACTTTCTGTTTGAAAGATAACTAACATACTCAAATGTTATGAATAGCCACAGTTCTAATGTCAAAAAAGTCATAATGCTTTTTCAGTTGACAGATAATTAATGTTGTTGCTCTCAGATTTCAGAATTTGTGTGCCAAATGGAACACACAATGAGATCACTTTTGTTTTGCATATGGAATGGTTTGTGATTTAAAAGCCAGTTGTCCTTAAATTGTAATTTGAGTTTATAAAATTCCATTAATCATTTGTTGATATTCATTGCACCAGTCAAACGTAAATTTTTTCCTATTTTCCAGAAACTCTTCGTCTAAAAATCTAAATAAAAACACACTTCAAAGTTTGACACATGTCAATTTTTTTTGCCCCAAGGGAAAATGAAATAAAATTCCTATGAGTGCGTTCAGACTACAGAATTTGTGTTTTTTGATATTAATAAGTGAAGATGCCTTCTATCATTGTGTAAACCCACGATTCCGTCTCACTGCGAATTCCGACTCAAACAAAAAATAAGTACCTACCTATCTAGATTTATTGGCCATCCATACCTAAACGTCAAGTGAAAAACAGGTCACGTCATCAATCTAGTTCAATCAAAACAGTCACAAATTCTGTCAGACGGAGTTAAATAGAGAACAGAACGTACCCATACAGTTGATGAGCGTCATTTATGTCAGAAGCCCGCCCGCCTGTATAGAAAGCGCTACTACCATTAAACTGTCGCCGATATGTTTGCACTTCTGCAGGTAGACCAACGATACAATTATAAATAAAAAGTGCAAATTTTCCATTTGACAAAAAATATGCACATAAACACCTGGGTGATATGACACTTGCGGTGATCAATTAAATCATAAGGCACTATCTACCGTCTGAAGAGTGTCGTTAATAACCGAACGCACCGTTTGATTTGCCTTGATTCCGCGTGTTTATCTTCTGTACGTGAGAATTACTAATTTACTACTAATTTATTTGATTTATACTTGAAGCGACAATAAAACGGACATACGCTGGGATTATAGAGGCAACTCTGCAAAGTAGTGATATTAATTATCTTTCAACGTTTATTGGTCACGTTGTGGTTTTAACAGCTACTGTAAAACGCTAAACTCAACATATAATCATAAAAGCGATAACGCATAAAGTGAAACGTCTACATAATTATAATGTAATCGCTAATAACATGCAAACCGATGTCCATAATTGTGTGCCAATTGTCACTCTATTTAAACCTTAAAGCACTTGTTCAATTGCAAAAATCTCTTTTAAAGCTCTACTTTCAAGTGGCAGCGGGCTGATTAAAACTTTAGTATTTTTATCAAGAAGTCTATAGCGGATCACCACACAAAGTTTTTTATGAAATGATTGAAGTGCAAAAGTCCTTAAGCTGGTTCTTGGTAAAGACAAGCAATTTATCTGACAGCACATGAATGTACTGCTTTTAAAGAATAATTATACAGATAAAATGTTTGCGATTGAACTGTCATCGGCGTTTTAAGGTTTGCAACAATGACAATGAGTGTTCTATATCTCAACTTATTTAACGGCCATGACAGTTGCTCTCATTCTCTCAATTTTTATGGGTGAAAACTTTTTACGAATTCATATTCAAGACACAGAAAAGTAACCATATGCTGCGTCTCTTTTTATCCATTTGTCAGTTGAATATGTCATAAATTACAACAGCTCATCAAAGTAAAGGTCTGTTCCTTTACTTTTGTAGTTAAAATGGAAAAGACTGTCAAAATGACAGTGGAGGGGATGAATTCTCTCTCAGAGAGGGAAACTTACGCAAAAGTTAAGGAACACTTTTGTAGTAACCTGTGAAAAATGACAAATAGTTCAACAACAACAATAGAACAACAAATTCAAATCAGCTGTCGACTGACAGTTGTTTCAATTCTTACGCAAAGAAATTTGTTGAGTAAAAACTAGTAAGAGGGGAAACATCTTGCTCTCTCAAAGCCGCTCTCTTTTACGAATTTTTCGAGTTGAGAAACGACAATTGAGTAAAATGCGTAAGAATTCATAAAAATTCGTAAGAATTTATAAGATTTAAAAAGTAAAGAAACAGACCCATTGTCTTCTGGTTGACACGATATTTTTGATTGGATTACCTGTCAGAACTTTTTCAGTAAACCCACAAATGTTGTAAGGATTTTTTTTCATTGGCTTCAACCAGTCTTTTGACAGTTTTGGGATTTTAATTCGAGAAACACCCCGTCAATTTTCGCAGTATTTTTTTACTTTAATCTTTAGTGAAATTAAAGCAAATAAAAACCACTTAACCAACTGAGATGCATTCCACAATCAGCCATTGCTAACTATTTGACAGTAGTGACAGTTCGAAGAAAGGAACATTAACTAATGGGCACATTCAAACACCAAGTTATCTTAAGTCAGCCACATCTGTCATAACTGAGACACATGAAGTCAACTAGCTGTCAGACTAACTTAACTAGATACTTAAACCTCCTCAATTTAACAATGCATATTATTGCAACTGCTGGTTTTGCTGTCAACGATTGTCAACGCAAAAAAAACTTACTTTACTTCACAAGTTTCTGTAGTTGAACAAACGTACGCAAAATTTCTGTTTATCGGTGAATTTGAACTCTGACATTAGTGAAAATAGCTGTCACAGGTTACAAAAAGTAACGTAATAAAAAATCTTGGAATGCCATATTAGCCATACAGCTTTTATTGATAAGTTATAATTTTTTTTTCATAAGTGCTGCCAACATTTTTTTTTTATGTAGCCAAAGAGTATTAATCGATCAAATTGACACAAGACATAAGTCAACATTTTTATAGTCAAATTAATACAAACGGAAGTTGTAATTCTTCTTTAAATTCGATTCAGTGCTATCAATTGCTAAATTGATCCATAGCCACGGCAATTTCGTTCGCCAATTTGCGAATACGATTTCGCAATCAAGAACAAGTGATGGACGACTTATCGAAATCGAAACCAAGAGCTACAAGTGTGACTCAAAATTCTAACTACCTAATGCCAATAAATAGGAGAATAGATTTAAGTTTACTTCAGTCAAACACTCTGCAGCTTAACAAATATTTAAATTTGGTTTACCAACTCAATACGAATGTAGATAGGTACCTAACTACTTTTGAAACATTTTAGATAATGTCACCTTAAAATACCCAAACGCCACCTGTTTGCGATTGGAGACAAACAGCACTGCACACACTTGATGTTGTTTTTTTCAACTTTGTTTGTCTTCGAACACACTTTGAATAAAAATAATTTTGTAGTAGATACTTCAAAAGAGAAATTTTTAAACGAACCCGGAACGAGTTGTCTTCCATTAACCATTTTCCCGCTTTAATTACCTTTTTCTTTCGGTCGAATAAATTTTGTTACGCTACTAGCGGAAGGAAAATGCAAATAAAACGAAGACGCACACACAGAGAATTCCGCCTTGAACTTCTTCGATGGATGACTGCACACCGACTGAAACGAAAACCGTTTTCAATCTGGCTGGCTCCACGTCAGTTTGATTTTCCGGCTGACGCAGAGGCCCCTCTGACGTTTGTTATCACTTCGATGGTTTAATCTTTGATAAGATACAACTGAGTCTTAAACTTGACCACAAATGGGGTAAAAATTGTTCGCAAATCATTAGAACGCTTTGTTTATCTTCTTTGGGTGGATAAAATACAAAAACATTTTTTTAGTTGCTATTGAAAAAGGCTCGACAACCGCGTTGATGGACAGCCAGATGCTTGCGCAGACTATTTCGAGTGAAGTTCGACAAAGACACCGTTGGTAACCAGGTGCCGCTTACGTAACAGAAATGGATGTCATATACTAATGGGGGCTGGAAGTCAGCAACAAAAAAACATTGCACACGTTACAAGTGTGTATTGGGTAGGGATTGATATGCCACTTTCAATGATTGGGATTTGCAACTAATTCCAGTGATTTGTGATGATTTCGATAACATCGTGTTCAAGTTTTAGATTCGAGTGGCGAATGGCTGACGAAATAATAAAGAGCGCGTTGACCTTTGGAAGAATTTTTCATTTTTCAAATGTTCGACTGCGGGTCGTAGAAAACTGGTTGCCGGAGGTTGTTGTGGAGCTCAGTTTACCTCATCTTCGTTAAGCTATTGAAATGTAAATGAAGCCCGTAGGGAGAGTAAACAAGATATTCAAATTTGTAGCGTCTTTTCAACGGCTGTTGTACAAATTACATTCTAGGTCTGTTCCTTTACTTTTAAATCTTAAGAATTTTTACGAATGCTTACGGATTTTACTCAATTGTCGTTCCTCAACTCGAAAAATTTGTACAAGAGAGAGGCTTCGAGAGAGCAAGATATTTCCCCTCTTACAAGTTTTTACTTAACAAATTTTTTTGCGTAAGAATTGAAACAACTGTCAGTCGCTTGAAAATTGACAGCTGATTTGAATTTGTTGTTCTATTTGGCATTTTGGTGGTTAAACTATCTGTCATTTTTCACAGGTTACTATAAAAGCGTTCCTTAACTTTTGCGTAAGTTTCCCTCTCTGAGAGAGAATTCATCCCCTCCACTGTCATTTTGACATCACCTGTCAGTCTTTTGATTGGTCTTAAAACGTCACGTGACCGTAATGTTGAAGTTAATGAAGACAATAAGTTCCTCCTGTTTACATTTCGATACGTAACCGTTACTCAGCAATTTTAGATATCAAACACTTTGACAGTTGGTTGAAAGGCGTTTTTCTTTTATCGGTTAGAGCAGAGCACCGCACAGAGCTCTAGCATGCCCTGATCAGAGTCTTTAGAGCTGTCATATGTCGATAAACATTTCCTATTCAAACAGTATCTGTTTTATTTTTAAACCCGATCAAAATGAAGCCGAATAGGCGTATACCATAAAATCATCAAAGCTGGTAGAAACGAGTTGAAACGAAACATTTATCATTTATCTGTCACGGAATATGCGGATTTAAGCCTAGTATCCTGCTCGCGCTAAATTTTGTCTCACGTACAAAAATGTCTACAAAGATTAAAAATAGCGAGGCAGTATAACAAAGCAGTATCTTGTTCGCAAGCTAAATTTCTAACTTCAAATAGATGGGCCGATGAAAAGTCTCCACTTATTTAGCTTGCGAAATTAATGCCCGGTACATTCCAAATATCAAATATCAAATTGCGTTTACTATGGATTTTTTCGAGGAAACCGCAAAGAAAATTTGCGTGATATATAAATAAAAAAAACGCTAAGCCCAAAAAACCTGTTTCATACGATGAAAAAAATTGCGGAGCTTGTCCGCTGCTGCAGCAATAATATAATCTTCTCGTATTCATTGTTTTGGAGATTCACAACTATTGCGATCGAAAGTTCTAATTACACGTACAAATTAAGCTTACTGCCATTTACCGTGAACATATGATTTTTGTCCCATCTATATCATGTGTAATAATTTAGCGACCATTTATCTTTGGTGTGGAGAAACAAAGTGGAGATTGAGGACGCTAAAATTTAGCGCGAGCAGGATACTGGCCTTAGGTTGAACAAGTCCGCCATTGACCAAATCTTCACACTACGACAGATATCCAAAATCGACATCCACCGAGATTTTAATCGCTCCCTTGAAAAAGCTTAAGTACAAGTTAAAGACAGCTGGATCTCCTACCCAACTCATCCATTAGACAGAATGATGTTGAAGAACTCTCACTTTAATAAACGCAAGAATCGACATAAGAATAACTTCCTTAGTGGTTCACCCTTTGTGCAATCTAAAAACGCTCACCGGAATTGCATAAAGGCCGAGTCGCATTTGCCTGACGAAACGCAGCCATTGCATTGCGCCATGACAATAACAGGTTTTTAAAGGTAATCTACAAATTTGTTGCATGATCTGTATAAGCAATTCATACATTATAAAGAGTTGCGCAAATATGTAGGTAACATTAATTTGTTTGATGTTTCTCCAGTTTTATTTTTAAAACAATACCGAGTTAAACAAAAGCGTGCGTACATTCAAGACAAAGCAAATTAATGTTTGACTTTCCACGAGTACGTCATGTAGATGAGCCAAAAATAGCTTTGCTCTTGTCAACCGACATGTTTCACGTTTAAACTCTTCCATTTCACAGTCTAGGTCATCCTAAAAATAAATAAAATTGTCATTATCAGTGAAACCTACTTTGCACGTACAGCGCATATTTATTTTTAATTCTTCTCTCTACTCCCATTGGTACTGATCGCTCTAGTTGGTAATAAATATCGAACAGTGACCAGGCGGAATTTTTGAATTTTCTTATAGGCACGTTTTCGTGCACTCATGAGTGTATGGAAATGAGTAATATTTACCTACAAGTTTAATTAAGCAAATCGTATGCAAAATTTCTTTATCAATTTGTTTCGATTTTATTTATTACTCGGCAGAGTAACTCGGCGAATCCAATTGACCTTGACGGTGTTTAGAACGTTTCTCAAGTGAATTAGCAAAAGGAATCTAATTGTCGTAGGAACGTTTTCAATTCGAAAATTAAAGGTCGCAGGTATGTAAACAACAAAGAACCTGTGAATTCTGTGATCTTTAAAGTGGACTTGACGTCAAAATGCCGGTACATTGGTGGATAATCTGCCCGAAGGAACAATTTCCAACTGTGTACGTTCTATAGACATTTGTGTCGGTTAATAGTTTCAATCAAGTGAAGATAGTTTGAGAACTCAGATGTGGTTGTCAAAACGTGAAGAGGGGCTTCCCAGTTAGTTTAAACTCAGAGCAGTCTATGACTTTCTTATAGAGACGGGCTACAAGGGTTTAATTACTGCTTGGTTATACGAGGAAATGCGGCTGTATATCTTCCTTAAGGCAAGATAAGTCGTGCAGTGTTTGGTGGTTGCAAAGACGAAGAAGGAGAGACTTATATTAACCACCAACTTCTCACTTCAACTCACCAAACTTTAAAAATAAGGGACCACACGAGACGTTGCCAAGAGTGGACGGCCCCGGAGCGCCCGTTGTGGCGAGAATACCGCCGATGTTGAGGAGGATGTCCAACTGTCGCCGGAAACATCGACCAGACGCTATAGGGCCATGTTAACCGAGTTTTTTCTGCCGTAATTGGACGAATTAGGACTGGAGGACATGTGGTTCCAAGAGGACGGAGCTACGGCACACACTGAAGGCGGCGTTCCCGGGTCGCCTCATCTTTCGTTTTGGCGATTTGCACTGGCCCGCAAGATCGCCCGTTTTAACCGTTCCAGACTTTTTTTTGTGGGGTTTTTTTGAAGTCCCGTGTTTACGTGAACAAGCCCGAGACTCTAGAAGCCCTCAAGGACAACATTCGACACGAGTGCGAGAATCTGTCGCCCGAAGTTCTCACCGAAGTGATGAAAAATGAAAATGTCATAAAACGAGCCTGTATGGCAATCAATTGTGGCGGCGCCCATTTGGCCGATATCATCTTCTCGACTTGACTAATAAAATTCTAAAGGTTCAAATAAACATAATCAAAAAACAGAATCGAAGTTTTTCATTTAGAAACAAAATGAGAGCCAAACAACATCGGATGACTTCTTTTGGCCTACCTTGTATAGTGATTTGGTAGATGTATTTATGTTACCTCTAGCTTAACTCTCCATCTAAACTTAGACCCAAAAATGAAGCTAGTACCTGCAACTGAACTATTCAGTGATTAACCAACCTCGTACACCCGGTTAATATTCACTGCTTTAAGTCTGTCGTCTTTTGTTGAGAGTTTGTTTCCAAATTTGAATCAAATATAACTCATCGCCCTGAACCCTATGTACAAAAACAGCCGGATTCAGACTCCCCGTAAAACTTAACACAGAGTACCGTCCTATTCTGAAATACGAAAGATTATTGTAAAGGGTTTTCCAATAAGAGGTGTTATTTTGAATAGCCCGCTATTTCGGTAACTGTCACTTTTAAATAAATAAATAAATAAAAGCTGTTAATTTTTTGACATTTGACAGGTAGAAACTACGCCATTTCTAAAAATGGAACGATACACGCTTTAACAATACCTAAATAAAAATAAAAAATTACTACAAAAATGGTGAAAATTTTGCAGTCACAGTTCGCAAAACTAAAGCATTTTTGGGTCGTCGTGAAGCACCTTGTCGGACCGCAATACAGAAATTGGTGGAAAAATTCGAGCTGTTGGGACAAGTTAGTGATGTGTGAAGAATAAAACCCGTGCACGTCGCTCAAGAACAACTGAGAATATTGCTGCTGTAGCCCAAAGTGTTGAAGAAAACCCATGTTGGTCCGTTCCTCGTCGTTCTTTGGAATTGGGCATGATTAATGACTTTTTATGGCCAGAGTTGGATGGTATTGATCTGGACAACGTTAACTTTCAACAAGACGGCGCTACGTGCCACACAAGCAACGAAACCATTGATCTCAAAAAATGGTATTTTTCTTTGAATATCAAAATAACTCCTCTTATTGCAAAATCCTTTACAATCTCCGAGCAGGCAAAATATTTCGACCACATACGTGGCAAATGGACAACAAAGCTTAAGCAAAGATCATTCTTTAACCTCAGGCATCAGCTTTGACTAACTTTAACAGCTCCGCTCGTTTCGCTTTGCTTAGCACGCATCATTGCAAGTTATTCGATGTTCTAAAGAGTTGGACTAGGCTATCAACGTGTGCATGGGACAAATAAATCCATAAATCAATTTATGCGCACAAATCGCTCAAGACACACATTCATTTTATGCATCTAGGCATCTGAGACCGGGGTATTTCAACCAATAACTGATTGTTTCCACAAAATGTCGATAAAAATAGACTTTGCACGCCATACTCGTTTTGTTTTTGTGTATAAAATAGTTAAGTTCATTCACAAATGCGGATGAATGAACAAACAAGAACATCAAAACAAATCTGCAATTTAAGGAACAACAACTCACTGAACTCAACCACACATACGGACCGACCTTTCTAAATCGCACACTTAATTGAATGTTATTTTTTCCTGACTATATGACTAATAGCACTTAACAAGCCCAGCCAGATTAACCACGAGTCTTGGAGTAAGAACAAACTCATTAAAAGTCATCCCTCGCGATCGTGGTGACAACAAAAGACCAGACATTAAAAATCGTATCAGTTTCACTTTGGATTTTTCGCAATAATATTATTGATTTATATTCGATGGAATAAAACAACTGATGAAATAATTCCCCAGCCTATCAGAGGAACATGTCACCAAGGAGATTAACTGATAAGCCTCAACGTTGAGCTTATTTTTTGTTTATAGCTGCAGCGGAGCAGAAAGCAAACACACAAATATCATCAAATGGCACTCTAATTATTCAGCGAATGATCAGTCCAATGACGAATTCTCAATTACACCGGCACAATTCACTTTTGCTTCATGTGTAACCGTGTACGTTACTCCATTTGGAAGTGCTTGACAACCGCACGCTAAACGATATTTTACACCGCAATTAGCAATTGATATTTGATCACGGTTGTGCGAGTATCACACACTTTATTTCGCAAACAAAAATACAAAATTTACCCGTGGACCGCTGAAAGTATACTTCTGCGTCTAATCAGTAGCTGCGATCGACTGTGAGCCAAATTAGCGCGTATTTTAAAATTCAATTAAACACACAAAGGCAGAGAGAGGGAGAACGCTTCAAAAGCCGGCTGACTTCCTGCCTCCGCAGATAGATACAGATACTATTGCCAAAACAGAGATGAGAGCGTAGATCGCACTTCGTAGATAAAAATCTCGTTTTACTTGGCGGACGATGACGATTGTTGTGCACTTCAATAGCACAACAAAAGCCAATGACTCGGGAGATGATTTCGCTGCTAAATTATTCAGAATTTCGCATTGTTGATCGTTAATTGCGGCAAAGTGTTGTTGGGTCATTGCTGAGAATATTTAGCTGATAAAGTGTTTACGGGACTTTAGACTAGTCAAAGAACCTGCTACAAAACAGCCACTTAACGAGCTAGTGTGTATGAACTTGATTTGATTGGGTTCCGTGCAAATAGTGCATGTAAAAGAAACTGACTGTAATCGTGTTGGGGTTTGGCGATGAGCCAGAGAGAGAGGTTACGTATTACATGATCAACTGATAAGCAGTCCCACTTTCGGCAATTCTTCGAACATTATCCAAAGTGCAGCAAGCAACAGCTTCGTCTCCCTAACATCACCGAATTAAAAGGCTCGTTTATGGCAGATTGCTTCCAAATCGTACTCACACTGTGTGATCCCCAGGTAGTGTGTCAATCATTTAAAAAAATGGCACGTAGCTGGAAGCTCGATAAACAAAAGAATACGACAAACAAAAGGGAATGCGAGAAGCATGCGGTGAAGTCGATAGAGATGTCACTCCATGAATGGGACTCGACAACAGGGATCTATCCAGTAAAAGATTTTGTACACTTTACGAGGAGATGTTGTAAGACTTTCTGCTAAAGATGTAAGCAAGTATTTTTCTCCTATCGGAAACCCAATTAGTTACTACCGAGGTTGATTAGCATAGCCTCGTAATAATTGCCAGCAAAACTGAGTGCAACATCCATCAAGTGTACCGTGTGCTTTCTTACCACAGATAAGAATAACACAGAAGAACAGACACAAGTTATAATGAGATGAATTTTGACATAACCTAAGCGATAGCAAAGCACAGGTACTTTGTACACACAAACCTCCAATCACCAAAATGTCGGTAAAGCAAATACAGTAATAACCTCGTGCGAAAAGGTAAATAAACAAAAATTACTCACTTGTGGCCTCCGAAAAACGAAAACTTATCAACCGCGATTAACATAAGGCAAGACCAGTTTCAACAAAAACACAACACACAATAACAGTAGGTATCTTATAATTCATTTCAATCCAAACGACTTATACCTAATTTAACCCAATACGAACTGAAACGGTTGCTTATGTTTTCCCATTACGACAACAACGAATAATCGAAGCAATGGCAGCCATTTAACTCCTCCATGACGATGACGACGCTGCGATTCGCTCCCATAGCAGGCAGCTATGGCTATATCTACAGCGCACAACGTTGTTTTGCACTCTGCACTATAGAGAAGCTACATAATATAGCTGGTCGCTGCTGTACACATGGACTGGCCGTGGCTCTAGTCCAGATTTCTGTTGTTGTTTATCGTAGAACGTGTTTGTGGGCTGATTTTCAAGGGGTGCAGCGTGCAGGGACAGCGCAGACACAAAGGAGGGAGAATCTCTGAGAATTGTTTTTCTCTAGACATCGAATTTCGATGCACAGAAATTAGTAACGAAAGCAAAAACATGGCCGATTGGTTGATAAAAATCGTAGCACGGTCATAGTCAGACATCTTGCTTACCTACTTAACAAAGGAAATTGGTTTCTTATGCGATATGATTTGTGACTGGAAAATGATAAAAGCAATAGATTAGACACACACAATTACCTGATCTGATTTAAGTGGTTATTTTGGCTTTATGGCAATGATTAACATTTGTAAACAACGACGGAACTTGTACTAATCTGCGCTGAGATTGAGTGCAAAAATCAGCTCGCTTCAGCTTGAGGAGCAGGCCAACGACAATTGACGCCGCTTACAAGTAAACTTACTTAAAAATGGTGTTAAACGTTGTCAACTTGATAATTAAAAGAATAATTTCATCGAAACTTGGGTATTTGCGCAATAAATAATTTCTTTTCCGAGAAAACACACGTCCAAACCGCACAATGAACAACAAAAATTTGCGTAGGAGAAATTATTTGTGGGCGAGAGCGAGACGTGTATAGTTTTTTCGTCAGCTGATTTTTGTTTTGTTCAAAGTGGAGAGTTTTGACCCAGTGGCTGCATTCAAGGTAAATGATTTTGAAAGTTGAAATCAATAGTCAGTAGTCAATAGATGTTTGAAAAAAGTTATTCGGCCCTAGCGAGGTATCCGTCGGGACGGAAAATTCTCCGATTTTATACGAATCGGAGGTTTTTTGCTTCGAGGTATTCTTCGGAACATCTATTCGGAATATTTCTCCGACATTTTGTAACGCATATCGGCGAATTACGTTCCTCAGAAATTGGTTGCGGAATTTGTTTGCGATTTGGATTTGAGTCTCCGACAGAGTATCCGTTCCGATTGATACCTCGCTAGGGCCGATTATCACTGCAGTTTCAAAACGAAATTTTCCGGTGTTCTCCAAATGTACAGCGAAATGTCAGAGGAAAAGGCAGAGGTAAGTAATTTTTGGAGAGTTCCATCGGCTGCTACATTAGTTCAAATGAATTTGTATTAGGTACCCAATTGATAGAATCTAAGCCTAGTATGCATTTCACGTGAAATCCAATTTTTCATAAAAAATTTTCACTGCGAAACGTCAAAATGAACTTTCCATATGAAAATTTCACCAGGCAGTACGCTGTTCAAGTGAAAATAGTTGTTCGAAAAGTGATTTGTAGGGGGCGTTACTTAAGCTATTTCACTTGGCTTTTATTGTCCGTCCCATTCAAATTTTGACATTTCGGCGTGAAAATTTCACTTTCATTTTTACAGCACTTTTTGGAGAGGAGATACATCAAGTCAGTAAGCTGTCAGACTTATTAAACTAAATACTTCCCCATTATGCATTCGTGTTAATTTAATTAATTTTGTCAGTACCTACTACCTACGTATTTTCGACGGAAAACAGTTTGAGAGCCGCAACTCTCCATAAAATTAAACGACGCTGGCAACGCCTCCCAACTGTCACCTGCTACAATAAAAAAAAGTCAAATTCCGACGGGCGTATTTACATTTTTTTTGTGCGAGTTTGTCTGTTGTTTTTTTTATGAAAACTAAAAATATTTATATACAAAGTGTTTCGGGACGTTGCTCAATATAGTATTAAAACCATTTTGCATTTCTTTTGTATAGAACTTTTCTAACAACTTTCCTTAAAGTGCAGCTGCCAAACAAAATAAATTCGCCAAATCCAAACTACAATGAACAACGACCGAAGTCGCGCATTAATCCTTCGCACGGAAAGCGAAGACTCTCCTAATATATCGAATTCACCGTCGATGTCATCTTTAAATCGGCTTCGCGACACTTTCCGGCGTTCGGATAGTATTACCTCACAAATAAGCTCAATCATTTCATCGAACACCCATGGACATAGCTCTGAATCCAAACCAAAGAAGAAGTCTGGTAAGTTGGGATTTTCTTATTTGTTGAACGAGTTCTACTTCCAATGATGACAATAGGATGAACCACAAAAATTTGTTTCAGTACTGCAGGTGGTTGCCGGTTTCGAATTTGTAATTAATATTATAATTATGTGCCATCAATTTAAATTAAGTAGATATACGTTGAACCTTTGTGGACTGGGTTTGTGTTGTCATCAACGATTAATAAATGAAGCAGATAGTCCAGTAATCAGAAATAAACACTTGAATTAGGACATCACACATGACTACATGTGTCAAGTGGAAGACAAAGTAAAATTAGTTTTCAGGCAAGTGTGTTTATATTGTTTATGTGCCTAATTGTATGAATAATGCTCATTGATAATTGGAAAACAAATTGATAAGGTAAGCTTCTGTTCATCGATAAAGTTCGTTCAACGGTCATAGTGTGAACATTTGGAACTCTCCTGGTAGCGAATAACTTAAGTTTCCTTTCGAGGGTAATCATTTTTTTGTAGACGTTAACGTTATTTGGAAAAATTACGAAATATAGACAATACGTTCATCTGAATAGAAATATTTTCATTCTGACATCACTCACCAGTCAACAGTCCCATGCGCACAAGTAAATTGAATTCAAATTAATAACGTCTTTCGGAGTACAACCAACACACTATCAAGAAATTTGTACGAAGGTTCATCAATAATGCTCTAGGTCTAGAATGTGGACCACAAACGCATAGACAATGGTGAAAATGCTCAGATGTTTATTGGATAATGGATTAACTGCACTTGGTTCGTCAATTTCTGAATGCGGAATAAAACAATCTTTGGAAACGTATGAATAATAGCCAACGTAATAAACATTTCTAGTTCTCAAACGTAGTTAACTTATTTGACAGATTTCTAGAACAAGATGGAAAAATAAGGCTCAACATTTTTGCAGCAGAATTAAAAACATTATGAACAGTTGTTTACAGATAACAAACTTGTGTAACACCTCATGATGGCCTAATTATTTACCTCATGGACTTCTTATATCGTTTGCAATAAAGGTTGTTTGGTTTGGCCTACTGCGGAGCCAATACTCCCGATAGATTGCAGTGCAATGTTGTCCAGGTTGCCAAATTTAATGGTGGACCTGAGTCGAAAAGATTTGGCACCTCCCTTTATGTTAAATGTTATTTGTTGGAGGTTTATCATTCCATAAAAGTGACACGTTGTACTCGTAGTCGAGGTGTAAGGGATTCAACAAATTGCGCTTAACATAACCAGAGGGGAAGAGAATGGTTAATCAATAAAAATAATCACCAATAAAAAAAAGAACAGAGAGCGTGCTTGAGACCACACGCCAGATGTGAATGTGGATGTTAAATTGAACTGTGTTGTTTGTAGTTGAATTTCATTAAGAAATTTAATTTAAAAACCAAATTCTTAAAATATTTTAATCTTAATACAGTGTAGTAGATAATTGTATTTATTAATTTAAAAAGTTTTCATAACGCAATCCAACCTAGAGTTTTCTATTTCTATTTCGAAAGTTTTTGTTTACATTTTGTTTTCATATCGTCAACTGATTCAGTAGTTTAAAGTTTGTGTAAAACCTAGCTTCCTTAGTTCACTTCAGCGTGCCCATATAAGTATTCACCTTCAGAATTCCGTTGAAAAAATTCGAAAAATATATCTTTTCAACAACCATACAAACAAAAAAAATTTCATTGAAATTGGTTGAATGGTTAAGACGATCGACAACAGCAGCGCCACCTATCGGGTCCAAAACTATCCTATCCATCAAGTTACAACCAACCATACCCACCCACAAAATTTCATTGAAATCGGTTGAGTGGTTAGACGTATTAGACGGCGGCATAGTGATGGCGACAGGCCAATTTCCGTCACGCACTTCCGCTTGGTCATTTCCGCTTTGAAGAATCGATTTTACTCCCAAGTCGCACCATAAGATGTTTCACAACGACAATATTATTAAAAGAATGCAGCCTTACCTAAGGTTCAAGTTCTTTCTTCCTTTAAGCAGTAGATGAACGCAATAGATCCATTAAAGACCCTCGGCTTAGCTTCTGAAAGACATTAGTTTGTGGTGTTAAAAACGAAACCCCTCATTAGACTAGCACTTTTATCGCCCAGCCAACTGCGCCTACACGTGCCATCGATGAACAACAAATAAGGTGGCGCCCGGTATTCGATCGGTCTGCGAGGAAAGACAATTCACATCTGCCTCTAAAGTGGCATATCACGTTTTCAGGGCCGTAGCCAGGATTTTGTTTTTGGGGGGGCTTGCTTCCAAATCTAACGAGGAATTCTTTAAACAAAAAACTATATAGGTACATTCCAAATCATTGATTTTTATTAGTTCTTAAATCGTATATACTTAAACGATCATAGGTACTAAAATTTTTTTTTTAAGCAGAAAACGTCTTAATTTTTTTTTTGACATGAGATCAATCACCTTATTTGGATCCACATTAATGTCCGAATGACCAGATATCATAGCAAGTGAGCTTAATCTGGCATTCTTCATAACACTTCGGGACACTGTTTTAATCCTTTATAGTTGAAAAGCTTCTTTCAACACTAGCTGCGGTCACTGGAAGCGTGGCCAAAACCGCCAGCAAGAAGTTTATACCTCTAAAGTATATCTTTTCAATTTCAAAACTTCGGTAGAGGGATCACTCGACGATATTTTTTCGCACCAAAGAATGTACCTACTCAGCTTTTACAGCTGACAACGAAATTACATTATCAAAGTAACATGTTAGCTTTTCCATTTCGTTTACTCGCTCAACTACAGCAAAACTTGGGAGCAGAGCTTGAAACGATGGTAGAACGTCTTCGTTGACCATGAATCTCTTCGTAAGATTTCGTATTAACGAATCTATTAAAGGAATCAGTATAGACACTCTAAAATAGGCTTCAGTAGAAGAGTTTTCTGGATTGGAACGCCTTGTCTGTTTCAATGAAGTTCTTGGAGCTCTTAATTGAACTTCAAATAGGTCCTCTGTAAGTTGGGATGCGGATTGAAAAGCATCTCTGAAGAAATCGTCGGCATTATCTCTGATGTTCTTAAAAGAATTCAGAACTTCTTTTGTGCGTTCGATTGCAGAAACGAAGTCTATAAGTCTATTTGTTTTGTAGGAAAACTGATAAGGGCAGCGTTAAACTGAATAGTTTTTCGCATACAATCAGGATTACTAGGAAATCACTTTTTTGGACCGCTGCCAAAAGTGTTGATGCTTTCGAAGACATCGCCCACGTTCTGTCCGTTATTTTCAAGACTTCAAGACTTATTGAGATGCATTTGAAGAGCTCTACAAAGGAAATAATACTGTCATGCCTTTCAAAAAATCTTGCTTTGCAAACGCGTAGAAGTCGATTTTCTCTGGTCAGTGTTTTTTAATGACATTTTGCGGAAGAAATTTGCTATTTCACTAACTACACCAAGGCATTTGCGAATTGCAGGAGTTGACATGGCATTAGACAGAGCCAGGTTCAAGCGATGGCTTGTTTCCTTGGATATGATCACAGCTATCTCAATGTTATGTATTTGGATATCTGAATAGTTTCAAGTCTCTAATACGCTTTAAATCACTGCTTAGAATCACCACATCACCATGACTATGTCTTGCTATCGAAATCAAGTTGAATGCACCTTTCAAGTTGTTTGAAGTCTCTTCAATCGTTATAAGCGAGAGATCGATTGAAGCATGCCCTAATGCTGCTCCTAGTCATTGTCTAGTTCAGAACCGTATTGTTGCAAGAAAATGTGTCCACTGTGCGCTCTTGCTAAGAATCATCAGCAGAAAGACTCGTGTTTTTGAGAATCTTCAAATACGATGGTCCATGTGCGTAATATGTTTGAAACATATCCAGTAAAAAAACCCAAACTAAGCCAAATGGATCTTATCATTTATATTTTTTGAAGCAAGTTTTAAATAAATATAAATGGGCGCTGCTCAAATATTAGAAATGGAACGTCTCACTCTCTTTTTTTACCTTCTAACACTGAACCATCACAATGCGGGGCGTATTTGGCTAAAAATTCCTCAAAGACTCCAAATATACTACGACTTATTTCCATCTCAATAGATAACCGCCGTCATCAGTCAAAATGACAGCATTGTGCACACACTTGTGAACTTTTAACCATCGTTTGATGTAAATACATAAAATTCTGCATTAGTCCAGTAACTATGTCAACAAATGGCCATAAATAACTTCATATATGAGACGTGTGTTCAATTCTGATGGCATCGTTAATTTCATAGAAGCAATTACAAAAATCTCATCCGTCGTCTATCCAATTTTCAACCATTCCACTTTCGCTATGCGCGCAATAAATGCCAACAACGACATCCTTGATGGGGGTTCTCAATTTCATTCATGTGGAAAGTGGAATATTAAACACAAGAAAGTAAAAAAAAACGCAAAAGTATGCAAATAACGAGAAAAATGACACAAAAAGGTAAAGGCCCAGAGATGGCGCTATTTATACATGGGTTATCTATGGAAGTAGTTGATTCACCTCTTTTGTCCTCACAGTAAAAGTAGTTTTAAATACGAAGAAACAACAAGTTAAAGCGGTTAATAGTTCAAGCTTCAAGTATTGTTCTTGTGTTCTCTCTGTGGGTTTATTTTTTCTTAATTTGCAATGCTCCCCGTTCTCTACTACCATTTTATTCAATTTTGTGTCTCTCCCATGCGGCAGAGAGACAGAGAGTTCATAACTTTGCACTCAGAGGGGGTTAAATTTTTGTATGATGCAGGAAAAAAATGACAACCCCCTTTTTAACAACCACAAACCATCGATTTATACTTTTATTCACCCTCGAAAAATAACTTGCACTGTGTAGGCAATCAGGGGTAATAATGGAAAGGGTTTGAACTTTTTTTTCTTAGTGGGGACGATTGTTGTTATGACAGAGTTTGGCATCAAGCTCTTTTGTCGAAAATGCGTACCTATGGGATCGATGCGTCTCTTATTCAATGGATTAGAAACTACCTTTCTGGCCGTTCAAATCAAGTTGCCTTGGATGGTTTCAAGTCTGAAATTCACCATTTAAATGCTGGTGTTCCCCAGGGCTCCGTTTTGTCTCCGACTCTCTTTCTCATTTTTATTAAATGATCTCTTGTCTGTAACTTCTAATCCAATTTACTCTTTCGCTGATGACAGCACCCTCAGCTTCTCATATTCATTCCAGGATTTACGTCCCTGCTCTTCGGCCGTAGAACAGGAACGCCAACGAAACGGAATGCTGCGAAATGTCTAGGTTTCCTCAAACGGTGTAGGAAATAATTTCTGATCTGGCGTTCATTCGCCCCAAACTTGAGTACAATTTTCATATCTAGTCTGGTGCGCCAAAAACTGCACTGCACCTACTAGATAGAATCCAAAATCCCACGATAAAACTAATCGGAGACACGAATATCGCGAATTCAATAAATTCGCTTGAACATCGCAGAAATGTAGCATGTCTCTCACTGTGTTATCGCTTCTTTAACAAACAGTGCTCAACCAAAATCGCCAGCTGCATTCCGCCCCTTCAACAATTCAACCGCAATACTCGTCATGCTAGGAATGCCCATCCAATTCAGCCTATTTTCGGTCGTACTATGAAATAAAGAGTTTCTTTCATAAGCCGTACAACACGAATGTGAAATGCCTTACCTATCTCCGTGTTTCCTCCTAAGTACAATTTACAGGCATTTAAAACCAATGTGCATCGGAATCTCCTATCTCCTTTATCCCAATTTCCTTAATGCCCGCGCTGTGTATCTATCCATATATATAAAAATAAGTTGAATTGTGTTTGTCGCCAATGTTCTCTGTAATGCGTGAACCGATTTTGATTCTGAAAACTTTCCATGAAAGGTGACATTAATACCATGGTTTGTAGGCATATACGCCTATACGGTCTTTGTAAGTGTATTGGTTCATGAGTTATAGGGGCGTGGCACCTCCCATCCAAAAAATACGTTGAAAATCTTATATCTCGAAAACCACAGATTCGATTGAGTTCTTAGGTATTCGCCCAGGAGTATTCCTGTTGAGATTGGTCAAAATTGGACAAAGGGGCGTGGCACCGCCCATACATAAAAAACAATCAAAATCTTTTATTATGAAAGCCTCCGAATCGATTTCTGATTCGAGTGCGTCAAGTTAATCGTAATCCTGTAATGGATTTCACGCCAAAAATTCACAATGATTTGTATTGAAGATTTCTGTTTGTCGATTGCTATTAAAACAGTTGGGAATGCCATCAACTAATCTTGCAATGCATGCAATTTTTGATCTAGAATTGCAACGTGAACTACAATACGATCGCAACGAATTGAATGCTTCTGTTCAAGCAAATCTTTCGACAGTGGATGCGGAGCAAAAAAGGCGTACGATACTATTATGCAAACTGTCAATAGCGATACCGGTTAATTTTATTTTCTAGATGCGCCTGGAGTCACCGGAAAAACGTTTTTAATTTCATTGTTGTTGGCAACGATACGTTTCCAGTATAAAAATTCATTGGCGTTGGCGTCTTCTGGAATTGCAGCTATTTTGTTAGATGGTGGTTGGACAGCACATCCTGCTTTGAAATTGCCTATGAATTACCAAGTTATTAAAACTCCAACATGGAACATTTCAAGAACATCTGGAACGGCGAAAACGCTGCGGTGTCATTATTTGGGATGAATGCACTATGGCAAATAAGAAATCTGTTGAAGCTTTGGGAAGAACAATGAAAGATGTTCGAGATACCTTATTCAGTGTTATTTGCTGGTGCACTGATTTTATTGTCAGGCGATTTCAAACAAACATTGCCCGTCATTCCTAGATCGACAACTGCTGATGAAATTAAGGGTTGCTTAAAGTCTTCATATTTATGGAGATTTGTTAAGTTGTTGCGATGCCAGTTGATGATACTGGATTGATAACATTGCCAAATGATTTTTGCCGTTTTTACTGTCAAAAGAGAAATTGATTGAAAGTGTTTTCCCTAACATAGCACAACAGTGCGCTACCATGCGTGGTTGAGTGAGCAGTTTAAGCTGCTAAGAACAAAGATGTCAGTGAATTAAAAATGGGTATACAATCCGAGATTCCTGGCGACTTGGTACACCGAAAATTGAAAAACCAAATATAGTGTAGCACAAAGCATAACAAGAAAAACTATTTACCACTGATTTAAATGAATTTGAATTTGATTTCTTTATATTTCTAGTACACTATAAGAGTAGTCAAAACCTCTTTAGCGCGTGTTGATCATAAAAAAGGACATTTATTCCTCTTTGAATGTCGTTGGTCAAATAGTTATGTTTCGACGGAGGTTCCTGTCATCATTTTATACCTTTTAGTCAAACTTCCATCAATCATGACATCTTTTTTTAAACAAAACCGCGCGCTTCTTTGTTTGAGAAGAATTTCGTGACTTTATTCAGCAGCTATTATGGTAAATCTACTCTTGCTAGGTTCTCAAGAAAAAGGCCTTTTTAACGTCAAGTGGTACGTCGACTACAGTCGTAACATTTGACCGATTCCCCACTTTAACTGTCATTTTTGCAGCGGCATCAGTTTCGGGTGTTATACATATATGTTAGGTTAGAGTATAGCTATATGCATATCTAGCGGATTTTTTAAAAACTCACCACTGCTTTCCAGGAGCTTGCGAGAGCACTTTTCTCTGAATTACATAAATTATTCGTCGAGTCCCATCACTTGAAGATATGCCTCCCCCTCTGAAAAACCGTTTGGCAACCAATTCCACCAACCCCTGTTGGGCACCATTGCTCTACTTGAACATCCCCTGAACCGGATGTATGAAAACATAAAAAAATCGATACCGTTCATTTCCACCACACACTCTCGCTCCCATACATGATAGAAGCAAGGCTCTCAATTCAACACACTGTCGACGGTCCACTCATTTTTAAAGTTCCAATTTCAGTCGGTTCTTCGCATTCCTACTGCTACTATACACTCCACTGACTGAGGGAGTGCAAATACAAAGAAAAAATTGTAAAAACAGTCATTGAAAGGATATTTCACAGTGCACAGTCAGAGGACAAAGGAAAAAACTTTCCATTTGTTTGAATGGAACTCTTATGAAATTTAATTACTTAATCGGTTTTTCAATAAAAATCCGTTCAGACATTGTGTGTGTGTTGTGTAAATCCATTCGCCATAGTAATTGGTTTTCAAAGTTTTGCAGAAAATGAATTCGACTACAAGGTAACGACGCGTCTGACAGATGCGATTTCGATTTTTCGCAGAAACACCTAATTCGGGAGTTTTCCTCTTTTTTTGTTCTTCTCTTTTGTCCTCTCTCTACTGTGGGACAGGTTAAATAATAATTAGTGCACGCAGAGGCAGTAAACCAAGGGAAAGAACACCACACGATTAAAATATTTCGAAAGGCATTTACGAAACCAATAACATGCGTGCTCTTGGCGAAGATCCTACTATCATTGTCGCCAATACGAAGAAATCCACATTGAACAATAACAATAACGGCCGCAATAAATCGGGCAAATTAATTATGCAGTCGGCATCATCGTCGTCGACCATCACATCGGCATCATCGTCATCGGGTGGCTCGGCAACAGCAACAGCAGCATTGATGGCGGCGGCCACCAACAACAATTCCAATATGTCGACAACAATAACTCTGCCAAAAGCGTCGCACGCCAATACGAACGAGGAGATAGCCGGTGGCATTCAGGACACCATCTATTTGTGCAACTTTCGTGTATCGGTGGACGGCGAATGGTTGTGCTTGAAGGAGTTGCAGGATCTCGATATACAGGACGGCGGCAGGAACAGGAACAAGAAGAAGGCAAACAATCAAATCGATGATAACAATGGTATACATTGTCACAAAGGTTATGATCATCATGTCGATGTTGCACAAGGCTTAAATAGATACGACCGCGATTGGGCAAATTTTTGTAGGTTGCTTTTTTTTCCTTCTCTGTAAATAATGATTTTTATTTTTAGTTTTCCAAAAGAAACCAAGCACACACTCACTCGGCACAGTTGAAAGATAATTTGTAATTTGATTTTCTTCTTGTTGTATGGTTTTGCATTTATGTGTGTTATGATTTGCTCTGCAGTTGTAAAAGGGGGTAAGGAGTGACCATGTGTGCATTAGGAGATTAGATCATTATGAGGGAATGCCATCAAAGTCAATAAGTTAAATAGAGCCAGAAGGGGAAGTTGAGAGTTGAGAGATAATTGCAAAGAGATCCGTTCACGTAATTATGGAAATTAAGATCAAATTTAAAAAGGACAACCGCATGCTAACATCTTTTGCAAGTTAACTGCGCGTGTTCTTAGAAGTGGGGTCTGCTTCCATACATCTTGCAAAGGCTCATGATTTTCAAATGAAAACCCATAGTTAAATCATAAATCATAACCACTTCCTCTCAAACTTGTAAAGTTATTAGGGGGAACATCCTTGATACTAAAATTATCATATCGGCGGCTTGCGCCACTAGATTGTTCCAGTCTTTGCCAACTCTTGATAGCATCCTGTCAAATCGATGGATTTGAGTACAGTAATTTGTAAGAAAAGCTTAACGAAAGGAATACCAGAAGGATGCCCACCGAAAAAGAAACTGATTTAAGACGTAACCTCAATTTTTGGTAGATTTTGGTAAACATGGATTGGGGCAAGAGCTCTTCTTTTACATATTTTTGGACGCATTTACCCTTTAGCGTCATTTAACGCCAATGTATACAGTAATTGGTAAGAAAATGTTAACCAAAAAATAGCAGAATTCTGGGTTTTGAGCTTGAGCCTTCCGTCTGGCGATTGCTACTTGAATTCAGTCAGTTTCTGACAGATTGTTTGCAATGGGATATATTTCTGTTACCTTAAACGCCATTTAAAGCTTTCTGTGTTGTTAAACTTGAAGTTTACGATCAAAAAGAATGTTTCGATGGTCAGTTCATTTCTTTGAGATCTCTAACCTGGGGCCCTACTCTCTATTTCGTCCCGAAAGTCAATCCTGTTCGGAATTGTAATACTTTCGAAATACAAAAAAAAAATACTGCACCTAAGAATTCTTTTTCTCAAGTCTCCATTTATTTCGTATGAGATCTGTCTAAATAAGGGTGCAATTATAGCGACACGAAAAATGCAACCGAAAAAAAATTCTTTTGCTTTTTTTAACCACTTAAACTTAATTATTGAACTCAATCTTGGTCTTAAAATGTTGCTTAGGAATTGTAAAGTTAGTATCTAAAAAAAAGTAAGTAAATTATCTTCAATTTTTGTAGAAAAAGAATTCATTAATGTTCATTATTATCAAAAATTTAAGATAATTTGCTTATTTTTTTCATAAACTAACTTTAAAATTCATTAAGTGGTTAAAAAAAGCAAACGAAATTTTGTTCGCTTGCATTTTTCGTGTCGCTATAACTGGCCCCTAAACAAAAGATAAAGTACATATTCGTACCTGGAAAACTTGAAAAGGATAAATTATTTTTCTTAGTGGAAGAATTAAATAAAAAAAAAGTATAAACGCGAAAATTAATTTATTACATTTAAACTCAAGAAAAATACATCTTTTTGATGAATCAACTGTTTAAATCAGTGGCGATTCCTGGTCTTAAGCATTGGGTTAGCTGACCTTGAGTGCTTCCTCTTCAATGCAGAAAAAGAGCATTCTACAGACGCCGTTAAAGCTGGTACTGTGCATATAAGTTTTGAAAACTTGTATACCCTCTCAAAACTTGTTTTCTTTGCGATAGTTACTAAATTTGTTCCCATTCAGTAAAACGAAATAGTTTAGTTTTTCAAAAGATGCAAACCTTTCTGATATCTGCACACGCATTCTTAATTCTTATTCTTACTGTAATTTCCCTAGAAAGAGAAACATACGAAAGAACAATAATAAGAGAACGCACAAAAACAGAAGAGAACCTCACTCCACTTTCAATTTTCAGGTTTTAATGCATTTATTTGCGCTAACGCTTCCATTTATTTAACTGGGCTTGGCTTACGACTGGTAGTCAAACAAAACTATAGATTGTAGGGAATTTGGTAGCGCAATTTTTTACACTAAAATGCTACAAGCGGGAGACTATTTTTATAGGAGTTGTGGATTATGGTGTGCAGTGTGCACTGTGCAGGCAGAGAATTTGGTATCGCAAATTTAACACTAAAGAATATTTCAAGGGAAACTTTTTGGATAATGTATTGTGTAGTGTGTTGTGTTTGTGTGTAGATAGGTAGATTTGTTATTAAGTATTGTATTTTGCGTATAATTTTTTGAAATTATGTTGGTTTAGCGCCGCTAAACTAGCTAACTGAGAGGAATCGCCCCTAGTTTAAATATTACTATTTTAGATGTGCTGTGTATATCCAATGTCTTGCAGTTTTAGCATTTCATTATTTAGTTCGAGTTTGGCAAGCTTATGGTATTTGTATTGTACTTCAACTTACCTTTTTCCAAGCAACTGCATCCCGTATTGTTGGTCCCTCTCCATTCAAATGGGACGAAACCCTTTTCCACAGTTTGTTTGATGTTTGCTTCGCATCAGGCGTTTTTATTTGTCCCTTGGCCAAATCTGGATGTGCACACATAAACTCAACCAAAATTTCGAATTGTTTTTGATTGGTATGCTAATTTTTTATGCAAGATTCAATAACAATTAAAATATATTACTAAAATTCAGTATCAATAGGAATTTTTATCAAAAACTTACATTTTCCGATATTTTTTAATCTTTCCGTTATGTGATATGTTGTAGAAACAAATTTTCCGCATTCGAATGATTCTGACAGTCGGAAACGTGTTATTAGGTATCAAAATTCCACTTTTGGAATCGTAAATCCGAGATTAGTAGATTTCATTCCGCTGAAATAGAGAGTACAAAACGTTCGTTTTCGAAAAATTTTACTTTCGGAACGAGATACAGAGTAGGGCCCTAGGACTTTCTATCTTGAAACTGATACTCACACTAAAGAGTACCCATCTTTAGTCCGCAAGTAGTTGATTTTTGGTATATCTACTCTGCAGCAGTCAGATTAAGATTTAGAGAAGTTTGATGATTTAGAGAACAATGCCAAGAAGGTACTTCGTCCTAACCATCCAAAGTTGCCATACTCGGAAAGATGAAGGTCGAAGTGTTTAAATGTTGATGTTGATAGCCTATACTTTCAGTTCTTTTTTTCAGCGATTTTTTACAAAATAGGAGCCAAAAAGTTCAGTCAGATAGAAAAGTACTTTTGCTGTGTTAGCATGCGGCCAAGTTATAAACCTCTTTTCAGACGTCACTTAAGCCTTATACAGTAGTACTTTTTACTAGCGACGAAAGTCTGAAGGGACAAACGCCTTTCATGACGGGCCGCCACTCTTTTGGCAAGCACATTAATCTCCTCTTTTTTTTAAGTCGAGAGTTTAATCAGTAGGCGTCTAAACTGAACGAGCCTTCTTACTCTGGAGGCCTATAGTTTCGATAGGGCTCTTCCACTCTTAAGCATCGTCCAAGCCCTTCTACTTCGGTTAACTCAATCAAATGCTGGTGTTGTTGCATTTTGTGTGATCCAGTCTGCCTCTCCCCCTAGATTGTAAGCGAAAGCTGATTGATCTCTTTAACATTGACTGGAACCGTATGTGAGCGCACGAATTCACAGATTTAGCGTCGAATCTTGAAGTTTAAGGTTAGTTATCTGTCACTTCATCAACCTATTGAATCAGAAAATGAGGTCTGTAACACAGCGCGACAAGTCTAAATTCACTTGTCCACTTTGCTTGTCCGACAAGTACAAATTAATTCTGTAACAGAACGCAAACCGTTGCGCTTGCCAAAGGAATTTCCTTGACTTGTCGGCATTCTTCGACTGTTATACAGAAAGAGGGAAATTATATAATTTCCCACTTGTCATCTTTCATCGCGACAATTGTCGCAGTGCTCGCGAACTTGTCGTTTTGTGTTACACAATCTTTGACAAGTTTTTCGAAATTCACTTGTTCTGCAACTACTTGTCGCGTAGCAAAAGTATACCAATACGATACCCACTTACCCGCTTTTCTCCCTTTCTGAGCAGCTATTTCCAAGAGGGTTCTGCTCTTGCTCAAGTTATTTTGTCGCAACACGTCGATAACTTGGTTCACATCAGCAAAAGTCAAGTTTCCAAGAGCAGTCTTCACAAATATAACAAAACCGACGATAAAAGAAGCAGCACAACATGAAAGATTCACTTTTTTATAACCTAAAACAAGTTAAAGTAAACTTATTCTTTTATTCAAACACAAAAAACTAACAGCAGTTAAAAACCACCTTACGTTCTTTAAAAAACACAATTTCCTTGTTTCTTCTTATATTTCAAACATTTGCGACACAATTTTTGATCTTTATGGTGTTTTATATTTATTTTGCAAAATTGTTTTTAAATTACAACAAAAGATAATCCATATCAAAAAATAACCTCAAGCTTAAGCTTATGCTGCTTATGCGTAAATTGTTATAAAAATATGTAAAAAAACATTACTTCAACTTTTATGAATAACTCTTAATGATTGTTAATTTTTTTTAGGCAACAAAGTTACACAGATGACCAACTTAAAGGAATTTTATTTTTTAAGAATGCCCCCTTTAGGTGATGGACCTGGAAGGTCCTCATCTTTCTTTCTGGCTTTCCTGGAAATGGTCACTCGCTTCTTTTCATACACGGGTCCCAGTTGGGTCGCTTTTGGATGTTCGACAGGCGCTTTCGCCAGCGTTTTGCTGTCCCCTTCCGATTCAGAATCCATGGAGGAAACTAGTTCCATATAATCGTGGTTCTTTTTCGTACAGAGCGCGAAACACTTTGGCGCTTGTGGGGGTGACGATGAGGAGCTAGTACTGCCTCGGTTCGATTTTAGTGATTTCACTCGTTTTGTTGGCTTATGAGACGATGCAATCGATGAACTCTCTGGACCCAGTAGGATCGCTTCATCGTCCGCACTTGAACTTGGTCGAGGCGATCTTTTGCGACGCCATTTCAGTAGAAAAGCCCACGCAATGACGAAGATGAGGAGCAAGACGGCCACCGCAATCGCAATGTACACATACCTCCTCCGGAGAGTGTCCGCAGATGTTTCTTTTAGATCATCTTTGCTGTTAGTTGCGAAGACACTCTGAAGCCAGTCGTCAGAGTGCTTTTCCAATTGCTTCGCTTTGTGCTCAAGCACTTTGTAATTTGATGTTTTATGGCGCTTTTCGGTCGATTTTGTCACCACCAGTGTGGTTGCGTTCCTTCTGCGAAGGGTCTCAACAATCCGCAGGATTGCTCCCAGGCCGGGGTAGAGTACATCGTCTCCAAAATGGACTTCTAAATTCTCCAGTATCCACTCTTTAAATTGTTTGTTGAAAGTGTCCTGGCGAATGCCCTGGAAGTTGTAGCACCTAGTTGTCAGCTCAAAATACCTCAAGAGGACAAAGGCAGACATGTCCGACTGTAAATTAAAGGTACGCTTCCGTTTGAATGGCAGCCAAATGTTACCAATGAGACCTCGCTCTTGTGAGTCAAGTCGTGGCAATGCCACTATCATGTTACCGTCTTCTATACTACGTTCATCTAATAAATCCAACTCATCGCAGGACGTATCTTCTTTTTGGTTGCCTATGATTATCCTAAGCGGCTCTATCTGTATGTCGAGATCGGTAAAGTCGGCAATCGGAGCTCGCCAAATGTTTCCATTAGTGTTGAGGATCTCTTTACACTGGGTATACAATTGACGAATATTTTTGACAGTCCTTAACTTAACTAGACCAGCGTAGAAGGAGTACTTCGATATGGGAACCATGGAGCACTGCAAGTACCTAAAAGGAATGCCGGTTAGATTGGCTGGGGACTGTGTGCAGTGGTGCAGAAAAATTACCCTCCCAATGTGTCATAAAAAGCCTTCTGAGCAAACATTTTGGAATGTCCACCAGCCATCTTCTCGATCACCTGATTTGCTCCGTAGAAATACCGCATGAGAATGCCGGCAATTTCGTCATCCAATAGGCAGTCGGGGAGGTCCTCTGGTATTAACGACTGCAAAGATGGAGAATGAGGAAGATCTTATTAGTTATGTCGGTAAAATTCGAAAAATATCAAATTAAGACTTTAATTGCCCAGCCCTCGGTGATGGGTAATGCTGTCTGCAAGTTAGTTACAAGGTTTCACCTAGAGGAACCATAGGTTTACGGAGAGAGGAGAGATCGCTGACATATATTTAATAAAGGTACAAATCTAGTTCTCAATATTTAAGCCGAGTTCTTCTAGTGCAGCAGTTTTACAGAAAAATTGTCAAATCACACGATTTCGGTGGCCAGTTCACATCACCTCAACGTGAGATGGCCATCGAATCGCTCGTGCAGAATTTCCAATATGGCGTATTCTGTGAGGCAAGTTGCGTTGTCCTGTTGAAACCACATGTCGTTGGTGTCCATATCATCCAATTTAGGCCAAAAGAAGTTGGTAATCATCGACCTAAAGCCCTCAAAGGCCTGGCCAAGGTCTTTCTCAAAGAAATATGGAGCGATGACATCGCCAGGCCAAAATCCACACCAAACAAAGACTTTGGACGCTCTTAGATCTCATGTGGATTGTAATAGAACCTTTTGTGCACGACGACCAGTAGATGTCTATTGTGCTGTAAATCATGTGGATTGGTATCGTCCCAAGTTCGACAATTTCGATTGTTGACGTACCCAATTATCCAGAAATTTGCCTCATATTTGAAGATGATTTTTCAATGAAATTAAGGGTCAGTTTTTGACTGCTTTTGATAAAACAATTTTATCGTTTGCACGTGTTGTTGAACGCTATGTTCATCCATAGTGATTTGGCATATGGGCGCTATCAACTGTCAAAGTTCCAAAGTCCCTATTAAAGACCCTGTATACAGGCCAAATAGTCTTTGTATTATGTACGCTGGTCATCTTAACTAAAATCAATAGATCTGTCACCTTCGAGACTGAAAATAATGGCAAACTAAGTCGCTGCTGTGGAGCAGTAAACATTTAATTTTTTATACACATCATAGCCAAATTTAAAGATTTTCTTTTATGTTTGTCTCTCAACCTCTTTCGATGCACACTGCGCCGAAGATCACATGAAAATTGTAAGCTCAATAAAAATGCAAACATGTAGAAAGACGAGAATATTAGCGGTTTTAAGACACCTAGTGGCAAGTAATAGAAACAGGAACAAAAACAAAGTTCATTATCCGCAACAGAATACATTTTTCTGTGTAGAAACTGAATTGGGCGACAGAAAATTGGTTTGCCAGACGTCAAAAGAAACAAGTCTTAAATCCACGATGTTCAATCAAATACAATTTGACAGACGTTGACAGTTATGTCTTTCTCGGCAGCCATGTTTTTCTGGACCCCTCTCGCTTTTGTGCAGCTGAGCGACCCACGGAAAGAGAAAAATAACTTCCAACAGAACTAAAGGCATTTTTGTTTTGTTTCTTTTGTTTGTTACTAGGTGGCTCTACAATAATTATGAGGGAGATAGTGACAGCTTGATTGTTTATCGCTTATAAACCTTTACACATGAGCTCTGTTCCTTTTCTTTATAAATCTTACGAATTTTTACGAATTCCTACGCATTTTACTCAATTGTCGTTCCTCAACTCGAAAAATTGGTAAAAGAGAGAGAAAGTTGAGTTTTTACTCAACAAATTTCTTTGCGTAAGAATTGAAAAAACTGTCCGTCGCTTGAAATTCGACAGCTGATTTGAATTTGTTTTTCTATTTGGCATGAACTACCTGTCACTTTTCATAGGTTACTACAAAAGCGTTCCTTAACTTTTGCGTAAGTTTCCCTCTCTCCACTGCCATTTTGACAGTCTTTTCAATTTTTACTACAAAAGTAAAGAAACAGACCTATGGTGTTCGCTGGAGACGTTTAATATTTTGTTTGAACGCCATATTGGTAACTAATTGAGCTTTGACAATTCATATTTGTAAATCGTTAAGGACATACGTGGCAAAACTGTTTTTGGACTATTGGTAGGGGGACACTTTGCCCCATTATATAAATTACAAATGACGTCAAGTATGACAGTGAATCGATCCATATTTATTTGCTAAGAATAATCAATTTTTGAGGATGCCAACTTTAGCGTTTGTCTGGTTTCCTTCTCCATCAACATCTCTCTGTTTGTTCTTCTTGGAAATGCTGAAGCGTTTCCTCTCATCGACAGTCACCGTTTTGGTTCGTTTCGATTTAACTGGTGTGGGCAGCTCCGTCTTTACTTTCTTTTCAGCCTCCCTTCCTGAATCGGAATCCATAGAAGAAGTTTCAATTATAGCCGGACTATCCTTTTTCGTACAAAGTCCAAAACACGCTGTCGTCTTCGGTGGTGAGCTTTCTTTCTTCTTGGGCGTAGAGGACTTTGGTTTATGAGACGATGGGCTTTTAGAGTACAACAACACTTCCTCGTCATCGCGTGCCTTTTTGCCAAACCAACCCGGCTTACCTCTAAACTTTCTAAACAAGCTAAGCGCAATGGCAAGGAATACTATGATCAGAAGAATAACAGCCACCCCAATGGCGATGTAAATGTACTTCATTCGACACTCTTGCTCCTTCTGTATGTATGTATCTTCCAGATAGTCACCCAATAGAGCGGGACTCTTGTCTACGCCAAAAACACCTTCAAGCCAATGGTCTGAATGTTTTTCAAGAGGTTTCAGACTCGACACTTTCTGACGTTTTTCATTGGATCTCGGAACAACCGTGACAATGCTTTTGTTTTTCCTTCGAAGAGACTCCGCAATCCTCAATATAGCCCCAAGCCCAGGATAGAGTACGTCGTCGCCAAAATGAACTTCTAAGTTCTCCAATATCCACTCTTTGAACTTTTTGTTGAAGGTATCCTGGCAAATGCCCTGGAAGTTGTAGCACCTAGTTGTGAGCTCAAAGTACCTCAAGAGAACAAAGGCGGACATGTCCGACTGCAGATTGAAGGTACGCTTCCGTTTGAACGGCAGCCAAATGTTACCAAGTAGACCTCCCTCTTGTGGATCGAGTCGTGGCAATGCGACTATCATGTTGTCGTCCTCTGTGGTGCGTTCATCCAATAAATCCAACTGAATGCAGGACGTGTCTTCTTCCTGGTTACGTATGATTATCTTAACCGGTTCGATCTGGATGTCAAGATCGGTGAAGTCGGCAATGGGAGCCCTCCAACTGTTTCCATTGGTGTTGAGGGCTTCTTTGCACTGACCATACAATTGTATAATATTTTCGACAGTCCTTAGCTTGACTAGGCCAGCATAGAACGAGTATCGTGATATGGGGATCATGTAGAACTTTAGATATCTGAAAGGAGGTCGAGTTAGATCGTCTTGAACATGAAAGAATGCGCGCACAAATGTACCCTCCCAATGTGTCGTGGAAAGCCCTTTGGGCAAACATTTGGGAATGTCCTCCTGACATCTTCTCGATCACTTGGCTTGCTCCATAGAAATACCGCATGAGGAGTCTGGCAAGTTCGTCATCCAAGAGGCAATTGGGCAGGTCCTTTGGTATTAACGACTGCAAGGAAAAATGAGGGTCATTTAGCGGCAGGTGAACACTTGTAAAAATAAAAATATCCTAAAACTGTTTTCACCCAAAACAAGTTATAGCATTTGGTAGGGTATATGAAAAAAACAGCAGTTTCAGTCCAAAAGTTTTATGTCAATTAGCTCATCTGTTCATCCGCAATGACTCTTTTGGTGTGAGGGGTCATCAACATTTTCTGCACGCCACACCGATTTTCTTTCGAGTTTCACTGCAATTTAAAGTTGCACCATCTTCTTGGGTTATGCGTTTGGTTAATTAAATTCTTCTGTCACTGTAGGTGAGTCGCATTTTTCTTACCATTTATCATCAATTAGTTCTAAATGAAAGTATACTTTTTAGATTTTCTTTTGCGGTGACCCATTTGCTGTCATTGTTCGTGTGCAAGTGACGACAATTGACATTTGAAGTGGGTTAGTGGTGCGTTTCTATTTTCCATTTAGTTGAACATCTCCGATTCAATTGAAGCGAGTTCTTGTACAGTCTCTTAAAGCTGTCATAAACATTTCTCGGTAGACGTTTATGCCACACAAAAAGGAGATCAAGAGTTCTTGTTTCATCCTTATGTCATAACGCAAGAGTGCCAAGCCAATAGTCTGACAGCCTCTTTTGATGTGCTCAAAGTTTTCAATTCGTTCATGTGGAAGTACATTTTGGGTCGTGTCTGTTGACAACTGGATTTCTTTTGAGTTTAATGTCGGATTATCGATTTTAGCTGGTTTGCTCTCATTTAAAACATAACTCACCCAAGTGGAATATAAATAAAACCAATTGCATTTGTAAATTTGGTGTTTTTTAGGTATTTAGCAGCGTAACCCCTCCTTGTTGGTTACCGATTAATGTGGTATGTATTCGGGAACTGACACTCCCAATTTTGTCGACACGTCGCGCGCTTTTGAATTTCTTTCAATTTAAGCGATTTTTTAAATCTTTTGTGGTCCATTTCTGGCCCATTATATTTTTTCATCTTCGGCTGCTTGTTATCGTGTATTTTTTGTAGAGTTTGAGGTGTCGCTAGACATTTAGCTATCTGTGGAACGCAGGAACAGTGATAAATAAAATGGTTTTGACACATTTGAATACCAATCTTAGCAGTCAGTTAAGAAACTCTTGAATAATGATTTGAGCTACTAAAAACTTCTCACGTGATCGATACAGGAACTCCTTATCCCCAGACTTTGTCTTAAATGAAGGCATGTCATAAAAGCTAATTCCTTGACCATCTGTCCATTAACTTCAGCTAAATGATTGATGTTGTAACATATACAGAAAAAATGCTACAAAACAATTGTCAATCCTATGAACATACTCAATGGCCGCGTTCCATTACCCGCTAGACGTCTATCACATAACATGTAAGATGGAGGAACGCCTGCCATTTACGTTTCTTTAAACTCTAACGAATTTTCTATGAGAAAATAGAATTCCACCCTTTAGTTAACTTTAGTTCTGTTCCTTTACTTTTAAATCTTACGAATTTTTACGAATTCTTACGCATTGCACTCAATTGTCGTTCCGCAACTCGAAAAATTCGTAAAAAAGAGCGGCTTCGAGAGATCAAGATATTATTTCCCCTCACAACTGTCAGTCGCCTGAAAATTGACAGCTGATTTGAATTTGTTGTTCTATCTGTTCACTCCAATTTATGAACTATCTGTCATTTTTCACAGGTTACTACAAAAGCGTTCCTTAACTTTTGCCTATGTTTCCCTATCTGAGAGAGAATTCATCCCATCCAATGTCATTTTGACATCCTTTTCCATTTTTACTACAAAAGTAATGGAACAGACCTTTTATTCCGAGTTCCGACGACGAACTTTACCTCTTTTTTTTGTTTTTGTGCTCCAGCGGTGAAATGACAGTTTTTTTTTATATCAAGTTTGGCTAGGTGAATATCGGCATACGGAACGCGAACAACGTTTCAAGTAGTTAACAAATCGAAATGTCAACTGAGCATCCACTTTAGCCTTGATTTGGCGATCAAAAGTTCTGCAATCACTTGAAGACGTTGCCATTTTTGATTTAAAACATGTCAAATGAGAGTCGTAATTAGTTTCAGTAAATTTAACTAACAATTCATCAATTAATTATACGAAATAATTAACTATTGTGCGTTCATCACTTCCGGAAGCCATTTTGTTTTGAAGGAAAGCGAAAATCCCTAAGCCATTGCTAAAAAAACATCAACCACGTAAACAAGATGGCCGCCCACGCGTATTTGCGTGTTAGGTATTGCTTTCCCTTTCAGTCAGACGCCTATTTAGTACTGGCCAGCGTTTTCATCTTCCGTGTTAGAAATGCGTGGTGTTGTAAATCCACTATTATTGTTTTTCCACTGAGGTGCACCTTTTGCGATTGTCTTGCAAACTTGCGACACAGATCGGCTTCTCAATTCACAATCAAATTGTGGATCCCATTCCATTCCATTCGTAGAGACTCTAACAAACGGTTGGGTGGTTTGGTTTTTTCTTCTGTTGTGTTGTGAATATATCGGCTATTTATTTTTTGAAACCAGTTTGATGTTGCAGTTTTTCGTTTATATTTTCGTTTCTGAATGACGTGTTTCTTGCATTTCCATTCGTTCCATTTATAGTTGCTGTCCGTTCGTGGTTCGTTCCCCAGAAAATGTCAAAACAACACTTTAGAGTATATTTGACACTGCTTCTCAAACTAGACTTGTGGTAAACTTTAAGTTGTAACGACGTTTAAGAGTTAAAATGTAGAGAAAACCAAAGACGCCTGCCTGTATATTTAATAAAAGACTATATCGTACGAAAACCTTACACAGAATGTTTAAAAAAACAGTCCCGCTCATGTATGTAAATATATTTTTTGCAACATTCTCACCTCGAAATCTCTTCTTGCTGCCAAAAGTGCAATATCCTCGGCTGAAAAACACTTCTTTCGATAGCCGTCCTCTCCGAATAAGTTCGTGCCGACAAAATTCCTGATACCCTTTGGCCGTTTTTTTCCATTGGGTCTCTCCGCCTCCAAACTGTCATTGTCCTCATATTCCACAACCTTTGTGTCGATTGTACCGCCATACCTGTCCTCGTTACTAGGACTTATTCCGAATAAAACAATTGTAAAAAATATAAAACAAATTATTCGCATTATGTATATCCCTTTGACATTGCCAGATTGCCTTACTGTCACGACAGCAAGTGCTCGGCGAAGTTGATTCGGCAACCTGAAGTAGGTTCTGGAAAATGGAAAGTTTTAAAAAAAAAACCTTTTCTCTTAAACTTACAGCTCGCGAGCCCTCCGAAATCGAACGAAGTAATTTAGTTAATATCTGTAAACTTGTGGTCAAGGAACTTCTCGAACAGTCCTTGAGGTATGGTCGGATGCTGGACTCAGACCACCTCCCATTGCAGCACTTTTTCATTGTCATTGAACATGTCTTGGGTCATGGTCTACGACCGAAAAAGGTTTGTTCCCTCAAAGGTGGCATAGAATTCGATAAATGATTTGGGTAAACTTTAGGGTCTGCTTGGGCCGCGCAAAGAACTCTGGGATCTGCTACAAAGTGTGGAAAACTATTGCATCGAGGCACAGGATATAACGGCTAGTGTTCGAGATCTGCCGACAGTTCGAACGCACATTGGGCGAGCACGAGCCTGGCTGCGGATAGCTTTGATGCAGAAAAAGCTGGCAGACTATTTACAAGCCCTTATTGAACACCGCGATGACGCCTTGATCGAGTACTATGAACCACACGCCTTAATGATGAGCGACGAGGTAGGACAGTTTTTACATATTTTTGTTTTCTACTTGACTGACCACATTTCAGATTGTGGTCATTATGGGTATCCTGGTTGGCCTCAATGTCATCGATTGCAATTTGTGCGTCAAAGAGGAAGACCTGGACTCGCAGCAGGGTGTAATTGATTTTTCCCTGTACCTACGTTCGAGTTCACGCGCCGCCGAAACCGATGACGACGGAAATAACGCACTCGAAGGTCCCGGCGGCAATATGATAGCAGTCCTGGATCAAAAGAACTACATCGAGGAGCTGAATCGACATTTAAAGTAACATTTTGTAGTCCTATAGTTGGTGCAGTCGTTAATTTCGAAATGTAATCATTCTAGTGCAACAGTGGCCAATTTACAGGCCAAAGTTGAGTCCCTGACCACCACGAATGCTTTAATGAAAGAAGACTTGGCTATCGCTAGGAACAGTCTTCTGGCCCTACAGGCCGAGAATCAAGCTCTGCGACAAAACACTCACGCCCATAGTATGTTGTTTGAATCATTTCTGTCTTAGAATTAATACATGTCCTTTCATAGATCGATTAGTTCCTGCAGCTTCCATGCAATCGGTGCACAGTGACAATAGTACAAGCTCGGGTGATAAGGCAAACACAGAGGCGCAAGCCGAAGCGCTTGCCGAAGAACTAAAGAAATCTCAAGAACTCGAAAAGGAACTTAAGTTGCAGGTATCTCTAAAGGCTGAGTCCGATATGGCCATGAAGTTGCTAGAAAAGGACATACACGAGAAACAGGACACGATTGTTTCTTTGCGACGACAATTGGACGACATTAAGCAGATTAATCTGGAAATGTATAGGAAGTTGCAGGTTTGTATAGTTCCGAAAGCTGAGAGCACGTAGATTTTTTTTTCGTTGTACATAAACTCGTTTTTGTCCAAAGTATTGCTTTTATTGTGTTACATCCTGAAACATACATCGAACCATGAACACAGTTATTATGATTTTGTTTTATAGATATATTATATCATGATCATTAATTGCAACAATAAGGCTTGTAGTAGGCATTTTGCCAAAGGAAACTCAAATTGAAAGGAACGGGGAAATCGTTTTTTTTTCTCAAAAATCTCTCCAAAAATGACATTAGCTATCCCTTACTTTAGAATCTGTTTAAAGCTTTGTCTAATTTGACATTTGCAATACAGCAGCAACGTCTTACATAATTTACGACTTTTAATTTAATGTAGGTCACAATAGACACGTTTTCTATGGACAGTTCCGTCATTGAGAGTTCGCAAAATTTAACCTGCAAACTTAGGATTGGTAAAAAGTATTTGCTATATATAATCAGGTCTCATTTTCTAAGAATTTTGAATAGCAGATAGACAATGACAGCAACGAACTGTCAGACGGAGATGCTTGTTCTGGGTGCGTTTACGAATAGTCAGCAAACGGGTGAATATTGTCTATACTTGGGACACTTCCAGTTTAACTTATGCTACTATGCTTAGCTCTATAGACTTTGTGCTAATAAGTTAAATGAAATTAGTGCAACATTCAATACTAATTTTGTCCCTCTGGCTGGTTAACTGACAGTTTACTATCAAATGGTACCAAAATGACATATGCTATTTTTCGTTCATGATCTACATTGGGAACTTTACAACACTAGATAACTCGTAAATACACCCTAAGCAAACTAAGCATATAAAAACTCAGACAAATCATTCAAGCCAGCTGTCAGACCTCGTTAATTAGTATTTTCAAATCTGTCAAACTTGGAAGAACAAATTGGAGTAAAGGTCGGAAAATGTGTTCAAAAGTACATACCCCCGTATTAATAAAGGCTGCGTAAAAGTTATCAATTGGTTAAACAGCAGTTACGTCAAGTTTTTGTATACTAACTGACGTCTGCTAGCAAACAAACATTTGTTTGTTAATATCGGGGGATAGTGTAAAAACATCAATTTGTACAAAGCAAAACTATGTTCTATTTCATTGACATTTCAAAATTAGATGAAGATCATTTAAGATGAACGCAAAACTACAATGGTCGGTAACGTCACTTTTTCTACTTCACCCAATATACGAACTGTCAACTTAGTACTTCGTCACGTTCACGAAATTCTTACAAAAAAATTTGGTCGTCTACCCCTTCGTAAACGTCAACTGAAAAAGCTATTAATGTGACCGATCTAGGCCAATTGAAACTGAGACACATCAAGTAAACCAACTGTCAGAAACTAGAAACTTGAACGTTACCACTTATTGCGATCGATTTCTTTCGATTACTTTTGACTGGCGCGTGTGCAGTGAACCACAATAGTCCGTTAAGTCGTTCGCGCGTTTGACATTTTGTGTCGAGCACAGGAAACTGTTTGCTACTATACAAAACAAAAGCAGGTGTGCTTCTGTGGCTTCGTTTCTTTTTGCAACCGTTTGGGTTCGTCCAATAATACTAGACCGATTATATAAACCATAAAGTTAGTCTAAACTTTAAATGGGGTTTTTCTATAAGTGCAGAATGTTATGGAAACATAAAATTTAGCCATTTAAATAATTGTAAGCGATAACATGCCACATTTTAAACTTAGTTTTCCTAGCCGGTTAAAAAATTATTCATATAACAATTTGAGTTTTCTTCGGCAAGCTTCTCCAGCACCTAACCAATCATTAACATCATCATGCATCTCCCCGTTGTAATTTCTCGATAAATCAATAAATTCGTTACTAAAAAACCAAAATTTACAATACCACCCACCCACAACAACTGTCATTTAATTCTAAAATGAAAACCAACAACTCAAACCAAACAAAACCAAAAAAAAATGAACCACCCATCAAACCCCCGCAAAAACTCCCACCAAAATCCGCAAACACAAACCTAAACCATATAGGAATGTGAAGAAGAGCTCACTCAAAAAGGCGAAATGGTGTCACGCCTCCAAACCAAAGCCTCACAAATCGGACACATCCTTCAGTCACTCGAAAAGAAATACGACGCCAAGCTGGGTCCCAACGATGTACTCAAAGATTACTCCACAGCTGACAAGTCGCCCGGCACCAGACGTCAACAGAATCTGCAAAAGTTCGACGCTCTTAGTAAAAAACACAAGAACGACATTGGTCCACCGTCGAAGCGATTGCACCTAAAGGTTGACGCAATACCGCCATTCAATCCCAGCAAGGTGCGTAAATCACCAGTTCAGCCGCCGACTCCACCATCACGAGACCCCGATCCAGATGGCGCTGTCCTACCATCCACTGTTGTGGAACAAAAGTTTGAAATTCTTTCGAATCTCTCTTCGACTACCCAAGCGAAAATTGCCAACGAAAAGGCGGCTAACTGAATGATGGGCAGTGTTAAAAATAAAAAAATGCATTTACTTAATTAACAATAATTTTATGAGAAATTATAATAATAGTAAAAAATAAAAAAGCTTTACAAAGAAAATAAAATAACAACTTTTAAGCTGCTGCTGCTCCTAACTAATACTATATTCTAACAGTGCATTAAGAAACTTCAACTATCTATTACTAAATACTGACTAACTGTAATTTGTACCTATATCTGTTATGTCTTCTTTCTCATTTCTTTATTTTTGCGACTTGCGATCTTTTGCTGTATCCTTTTTTGCTTGCTTATGTAAAGAGAACATTTAAAAAAATACAAAATCAAAGTAAAATCTAAATCTCAATGGCAATACATACGTTTAAGTATACATATATGTACACACATGTACTAAGTATAACCTAACACTATCAAATAGCATCATCAAAACGAACATAATGAAGAATTTCAAATTTTATAGGAATGCGAAGCATCACTTAAGCACAAAACTGAGTTATTAGCGAAAATTGAATCGCAAAAGGAAGATATGGCAAATACTATTTTCCAGTTAGAGAAAAAGTAAGAGTTGCTCCCATTTTTTTTTAAACTTTGTTTCTAATTTTGCTTTATTTTTTTACTAACAATAAGATAAAAATAAAAAATATAATAATATGGGGTCTTATACTATTTATATTACATGATATAATATATATATTTTGGTAGCCTTTAAATTAATTACAAAACAACATACATATATATATTTAAACAAGTTTTATTCAATTAAATATATAACGATCAAAATGGAAAGATATATACTTTTAAACAATATAATGAGATATAAAGAAGATTACAAGAGAAACCAATAAAATATAAACTGAAACTGTAGTTTTTGTTTGTCGTCTTAAATAGCAATTATAATAAAATTCTATTTTAAAAATGACCAAGTAGTGTTATTCACCAAAATATTTAGATGCATATTTTTAAAAGCAAATTTTCGAGGTTAGATTTGGTAAGTATTTTGTTGACAGAGTTCACTTGTAGTGTCTGCACCTCACTTCTAGATGGCCACGAAGTAGATTTTGCACTGTTTCGTCGGTACGTAAATGTAGAAGGCGTTTTTCTTTATTAATTACAAACTGTCAGAAAAAAGTGTGGGTCACGTCACGTTTCTGACAAAAAAAAACAAAGAAACACCAAATAATATTGTAAACAGACGCGGGTCAGTTTACTTTATTAACAATGAATTTTGTTTTTCGTAGTTAAAGCGGCACAAGAACCACAATAAAGAACAGACAAATATTATGTAGCACAAACAATACCAACAATTCTGACCGCCATCTTGGCGAGAAAGAGGCATTGGCTGCAACTACGTACTCAACACTTGCAACTGCGACTTTGGTGCGGCCATTTTGTTCACAAATTCAAAGCAAACAAATTAAAAAGCAAAACTTTTAGATTGGTTACAAAACTATCCATCGCATAGTACTTGTTAACAGTATGAACGCGGCAGTAAGGCAGAAACTTGGGCGAGTTCATAGTTGCAACATTGTTGCACATGCCATTCAAAAATTGATTGATTCAATGCAAGTTTGCAGTAGTTTTGAGTTTCCAAAAAAGAGTTCAATGCAGTAGGCGTTAAAAAAAATGACAGATATTTTTAATTTATCTTTCTTTTTTCAGTGACAGATGGTTGTTATTTATAAAAACTTTAATAATGTTAATTAGAAGAATCATTTTAGGACTCATTCTAAATCACTTAAATGGATTTAATTTTAAAAGTGTACAGGCAAAAATTTCTGAAAGATATAGAAGCAAAATTCAAAGAAAAAGGAAGATTCTTTTGATAAAAATGAACAGGATTTCAAGAAACATTCCAAAAACTAAAAGTTTTCTTAAAACCATAGAACAATTTCCAAATGATGTTTTCAGAAACCATTTTCCTGCAACTCGGCAACAAAATAAAATTCAATGCAGAGTTGATCGCAATTTGACTGTCATTTTACTTATAAAATGGCTGTCTTGCAAAGATAAGGCAGGTTTTTTACATAAATGAACGCAAATATTTCAGTATTGCCGCATTTTTACTTTTATGAACTCAGCCCTTGTTAAAGAGTGAAACATGCTTCAATATCAGTCATTAGCTATTAGTTAGAAAACAGGAAGTTTAAAACACAAGTGTTTCACTTGACACATACGGACAGGGAATTAACACATACATTCAGTTGACATAATGCCTGACGTAGTAAAAGTGACGTTAACGAGAGTAGTCTTTGCGTTCCCGGAAAATCAAGTTGACTTGAGACGACTTGAGTAAAAAATTTGTTGGAAAGTTCTGAGTCGTAGATAAAGATATGTATTTAACCTTCTACACATAACTAAGAAATTAGGTAGTCCAAATCACCGCACTTAATCCAATAATAATACATATATCTAGAAATCCGGTGCATAAAATGTTCCCATAGCTTGTGTTATATTTTTTCAGTAAGCCTCGGAAGTCATCATAACCTCGCAAGTCATTCTAACCTCGCTTCGAGCTCCCAAGAAGCTTACTTTCGTTTGCGAGTTTTTCGATTTTTTTCTAAAAACCGCAGTTAATAGATATTTTGAGTGTAATGCCGACTGTCACGAAAGAAGATTCGACGGCAAATAGCTAAAATCTGCGAGGAGTATTTGACCTTCTTTCGAAAAATGCTACTGTTTTGAATAAGATCCATAATATGTAGCTTAACCTATCCCAAGTATTCGCACAGTAATTCGCATCTTATATTCACTGGGAACAATAAAAAATTTCTCAGCTACGTAAAGAACGAACATTTATTTTACATCCCAACAAATTTTCGCTTTTAACAATTATTCGAGAAACATATCCCTTTCCATATCAAAAGGACAATTGGCTTAGGAATTTGTGTGAAAGAATATGAGACTTAAACACACCGGAACACTGACCTTAACGGAAAGTTTCATGATGTGTTAATTATGAACATGATATGACCTATTATAAAATTTGACCTCAGCATATCACTTTATCACAGAATGCACTGATCCGGCATCATATTTTAAAACAATTCAAAATGGGGTCTCCTTTTATTGATAGTCAACTGAAAGAGGACACAAAATGATTTGCAACTGAGCGAAAAATATATGATCGAAAATGTTACGTATACGCCCCCTTTAACCATATTTATTTCTTCTGTTTGGGAGGAAATGCAATTGCAATTCTTTGTGCCAACTTTGCGTACAATGACGAGCTACATTAAATAAGAAATAGGGGTGGGAAGAGCAAATAGTTAAGATTTTCTTCTTTTTATTTCTAAAGGCTACCAAAATACGCATAAACTACTAACTCTTATCTTAAAAAAAATCTCTCTTATTTACTAACTCCATATCATTGCATTTCCCTCCACAGATGGTCAAGTGACAAATCGAACTTGGGCGAAGCTCTGCGTGACACTTCAAAAACTCTATCCAGCCAGGTGACTGCATCCGAGGAGAGAGCAGCACGTGCTGTTGCCGAAGCACACATCGAGAGAGAATGGCGAGTGTCACTACAGGAAAAGGAAACAAAGCTAAAGGAACAAATCGTAAGTTTACAAAGCTACATAAAGGACCTCAACGAAGAAGCCAAACGAAATGACAGCGTTAAGGTGGAATTGGAAAAAGTGCGTCGTCAATGGACCGAAGCACAGACAACACTCGAAGAGCTTGGCATTCAGTTGAGTGTGAATAAGCTTAAAGTTTCTGAACTTCAGGAGAAAGCGAACAAAGTTGAAAAGTCCAATCCGCCCGAGGTGAGTATTTGGACACCGGATAATATAGCCAGCAACTGTACTGCGTGCAAGAAGGACTTTAATTTGACTCGTCGAAAGCATCACTGCAGACAGTGCGGTGAGATTTTCTGTAAGAGTTGCTCAGAACAAACCTATCCAGTGCCTAATGAAACAGGACAAGTGGGAAAACCAGTACGGGTTTGTGATAATTGCTTTTCAAGATTGTCCAAAAAGAAATAATCCTTACACTTATATTAGGAATTAGTTGAAATGGTTCTTTATTTTTAAATGTTGTTAATTTTAGTAATATTGTTGCTGTATATAATAAATATGATAATTATATTTTCGATAAACTGTATGTTTAATTTCTGAACTCGAAATAAAAGCCTCAAGTGTTTGCTTCATTTTATTTTATTTGGAAATTTTTTAATATTGATTATACGTGTCATTGATTGGTATGTACTAGATGTTACCTGGACGCAGAAACTAGATTGGTCGAGAATGTCACTTTTTCTACGTCAGCCACTTATGCGAACTGTCAACTTTGTAATCAGTCACGCATTTATTGACTAGATTCGTCTGCTTCCGCTCCATAAAAATCAACTAAAGAAACTATTCATGTGACCGATCTAGGCCAATCACAACTAAGTCACCCAAAAGTTACACTTACATTGACACTGGCAGTTCGGAGCGAAAATAGGAAGTGTTGTTTGCGGTTTCAGAAACAGCGGGTTGAAGGGTGTCACATGACAATAACTATCAAGAATTTTCAGTAAGTATGTAGGTACGTATGTGTATATTTTGATTTTACTTTTTTTTAGTTGTTTTAATAAAAATCGAATCTCGCAGTAATATTAGGAGGATGGCCAGTATAATTTTAATCATAATGCGTATCATTTACAAAATATAAAACTGACTGTTGTCAAATGTCACTTTTAAGGCTTCGTCAAACAGAACGCGTTTTTAACGCCGCGGTGATATTAATTTACGCGACGGTAAGATTATTTTGACGCAACGTTCTAACCGCCGCGTTAGAGGACGTCAAACAGAAAATCTCACTAATGTCCATGACTCTTGGTTTTCATTGTCTAAAAAAATGTAATTTTTCACAACCCCGCGTTTCACCGCCGCGTTCAAACGCCGTGGTGAATTCAACACAGCGTTGAAAACGCGCTCTGTGTGACGGGGGATACGTTATACAGTATATTACAACGCGTCGGTGAAACGCGGCGGTAGAACGGAGCGTTAAAACGCCCTCTGTTTGACGAGGCCTTTACTCCTACAAATTATTTTTCGCAGACGTCTCGCTTCGCTGTCCATTTGGAAACCAGCAGAAAATTTCGGTTAAAAACAGCAGAATTCTAGGTTTAATACATTCCAACCATTGACATACTATACATGGACTGCTAGTGAAATGTCAATTTTATACAAACCTGCGAGGAAAAATTAAGCAAACATAAGCACTATACTCTGTTCAACAAAAATTGTCAGTACAGGCCTTATGGAGGAGCTTTTTTTCTACCAATGGTGCCTGTAGATACTCTCACGGCACTCAAACACAAGAATTGCCACTGAAATAAAAACGAAACCACTGTCATGCATTAGAATTGTTGTTGTAATTTTCCTAAAATTTGGCGAGGAGCTCACTGCAACCACTCTGCCACACAACTGCGGGCAGAATGAGCATGATCGGCTTGTGTTCGCTTGCTATTATAATCAACCAAAATAAGCAGTGTGTGTGACTGAAGCACATCAGAGGAGTGTTACCATATGTACAATGAAAGGATATCATCAAGGGATTTTCTATGGATTTTGTAAAAGAACTTTCGGTTTTGGTGCTTTTGAGAACGAATTTTTATGTGGGGTATTGCCATTCGGTTTTATTTTTTTTTTGTATTTCTGAAGGATCAAATAAAATTCTGTTAAAATATTTTTTTCAATGTCGTCTGTTAGAAAAAGATTTATTCGTGAAGTGTTTTAATGCATGCATTTCATTCACGCAACAAGTGATCGTAAGTGCGTTGTAGTGATATTGCTATTAGTAAATAGTGATTATTGCTGCAACCGGATTCATGTTTTTTTGGGATTCGTATGAAAAATTTTAATATACAAAACTAAAAGTACCTATATATTTTCAACAATATTCGTGAGGGCATATTTCTGCATATTTTTGGCATATTATTTAGCATTTTTGTTATATTTTAGCATATTTCCCTATTTTTTCATCAAAAAGATTTTAACACTAAAATATCGAAATGACAAAGGAGGTAAACCTATACTGCTTATTGCCGGATGTGGGTTTTACCACATCCGGTCACTCGCCCCCAGTAAAGATAATATATTGAAAGGGTTTTATGATCCTTTTTTGCTACTGTTTCCAAGAAATCTACACTGCCGAGTAATAATTTTTGATTAAATAATGCATATAGGTATCTATGCATATATTAAAAAATGTATGTAGCGCTGTACAAGTGCAGTCCTTTTACTATCTGTTTAGGTATAAATAATTGCGTCGTGCTTATGAAATTTTGTATTCTAATTTCCTGTTTGTGTATAAAATGCGGAAATAAGGCGGTTGTTATCTTAATCGCGGATAGTGCATTTAAGCAAATAGTTTACTTTATTGTGCATATAGTTAAAGAGAAACATGGCTACAAAGTCTTCAAAGGATCTAAGTGTAGAAAAAAAACAACAAATAAATTGGATTACGGTGATACATTTTTCGTTTTGATTTTTTTTTATTTCGTTAGAAACATTTTTATTTGAAATTGGAAGATGGTAACCCTACAAGAATTGCTCTCTGAGTTTAGGCGAATTATCATACAAACTACGGCAACCCTGTGAGAGCTTTAAAGAGGGACAGATTTATGTAAGTCATTGCAACCAGACTGAGAGGCAAACATCCTATCTTTCCTGTACTGACAATTTTTGTTGAACAGAGTATAGCCCTTTTGGTTCAGTGCGGCGAAAGTATGAAACATATGCACGCCATTGCTATTTTTTACATAGAACGCAGTGCCATCCATTGTAGAAACATTGCAACTGCGTAAAATTCTACAACATACGGCATATTCAGCACTTAAACAAAATACAAATCGCTCGAATTGCACTATGACATTTGCCCACTGTGAACCAAAAGAGCAAGTGCTTATGTTTGCTTCAACGAAAAATTTACTGCTAGCAGTCCATGTATAGTATGTAAATAAATTTATCCAACTCGCTAGTTTTTAATTTGACAGCCAACATGTTTTCAATGAGTGTGCTTTAACAAAAATAAAACCAATCAGAGTAGAGCGATTTTATTTGACTTACGGTAAGGTCACGAGTCAACACGGGAATGGATTACGAGACGTCAATCATAGGTAACAATAGGCCTATCCCCTTACGATAATGAATTCGAGCACATTAGTCAAATTTAGTCAAACTTCGTTCCTTTACGCACAATTGGGCAGAAGAGAGCCACAAAGAGAGAACAAAACTTTTTCCATCTATAAAAAAAACCTGCAAATAGTATAGTAGGCAAAGAAGTTTATTTAGGCTAGTTTGTTATAACTGACTTTGGCTGTCAAATCTGTCAAAAGTTAATTTGAACTGAATGGACAAATCGGCAACAAAAATGAATATTAACCTGTGTCCGAGTGTTTTTCAACGTCTGCAAATTGTTTTTTTTTTAACCCACTGACGTTTATTTTCGAAAATTATTTTTGTATATGTCTTAACAAACGCAATGAAAAACTTTCGTGTACTTTTTGGTTACATTCTCATTTTCTAAAGGAAATATCCCCACTCCTTGATATCTGACATTTTGCTGAAATTAGCCAAAGTAGTAAGGGAACATACCTAATGTTAACCTTTTCCAGTATATTCCTTATAATGCTGATGCAACAAGACTTTTTAATCTATTACAATATTGCCCACTTCAGCATCATATTTCTAGTACTACTTGCTTACTACAAAAAAAAAATAATTTTTTTATTTTATCTCGTCGTGTATGGATTTGTTCTTTTCCTTTACCAATTGGACAGCGAAACATCTGTGAATAGGCAGTGAAAATTGGTGAAAATAACAGCGCGATCCCATAAAAGCAACAGCTCACACGTATTCACACTGTCACAGAGAGTGATTGGAATTACAAAAACAAAAAATGTAAACAAATGGGTTTTGTTGGTAGGGGTAGACAGACGTATGAAACATATCCATCTCTTTTAATCACTCATCTCTTGTGCAGAACAACAAAAAGTCAACCGAATTGACGGCACAGTTTGAGAGCAAATCTTGTAATCGACATCATTAAATTCCTACACCAGCCGCCTTTAAACTAACACGCAATACTTGATTTTTGACATTTGACTACGTTTTGCTGTAAATTTCAGTAGGGGAAAATCTTTAAAGACGTTGGATGTGGGTTTTTGTTCGTCTGCTGTGCAAAAGTTTAATGTTTTATAAAAAGAAATTCATTTTCTTTCCTTAGGTTAATAATAAAAATATAAAGTTAGCTTTAACGCTTGTTTCCGTCTATTTATTAATACACCCAACGAAACACAGACCCAAAGCAAAAAGTGTTGACCACTAACAGCGACGTCAGCCTTCGATCATGTTGGTGAAAATAATTGTTTAAATAAACATAAATTAACTAGGTAAAGTTAAATCCCATAATCCACTCCCACTAAATATGCTGGAAAAAAGCGATCACATTTCCCTTACTCTGCCGGTGCCTGGTTGCGCCAGCGCTGGCATCGAAATTCCAAGGAATTCGCATCAGCGAAAAAGCTTCCGCCGGGTGAGTACAATAATCAAATTTTTTTGTATGCAAAAAAAATTAATCTATATATACACACACCGAACAAAACAGTGCTAATGATATAAAGACTTTTCAGATTTGGAATCAACTGCCGCGGTGCCAAAGGAATCTCATAATACTTACAATATCCGCAGTGTGTATAACTTTGGTTCTATTTCCTTCATTGGTCTCGGAAATTGCAAAAGAACCATCCGCTGCAGATGCAGTTGAAGAAGGATCAGCTGGTGGCAGCGCATCGCTGGGCATTGGACACATTAATGTGGCGGCATTCAAAGATGTAAGTGATCGTGATTATGTATTTCCTTTAGCTAAAGTTGATATCAAGGTCGCTTTTGAGAAATTTTGTTTACATTTGCATGTTTTTCGTGGAGAATACCATGTCATGTGTAAACATTCGACACATGACACATTTAGGCATATAATGTGCACGTAGAGGGAGGACTGATAAGGCTGTTTTCATTTTTATTTTATTTGACCCGACTGGTTGTTGGGTGTTTTATGGAGAACTTGAATAGTGTTTATCTAATCAGGTGCTACAACCAGCTACTTTGTTGGCACGCGCGTAGGTAAATATTTGATTGGTTACCCAATCAAGTAAGTGGGTGTCGTTATGTCTCCCATTTGCTACTGAAAACACAGAAGCCATTGATTGCATGAGATGGAGTGATATATGGCGCTCGGGAATTGATTGACTGACGTGTCGTTAAACTTGCAAATATTAAATTGGTCTCGATTTTCCTGCAGTTTGGAGATGATGGATAGTTTTAGAAATGCACTCTTAGTTACTGAAACATGATTACAGTGCATTGGTTCACTTTTCAGCTGTAGTTAATTGACTATATCACTTCGATTAAGTGGAGCGCTGGGCTACGTACATGTAGATTGTCTACACATTGCATGATGTAGTACAGATTAGTTAGTCCAACACATACAGACTGAGACGGAACGCTTTTTGTTTCTTTTGTGACTGAACTGGCATTAAAAACACGACCATCCTCAATCAATGAACTAAGTGCTTATCGGTGTATGGTGGCCTCAAAATGCGATTGAGCAAGCGCTGTCTTACTTTGAAATATTGAATAAATTTGCTTAAGTGTGATTTGGATTCCTGGTTACAAAGTTATTTCGTTGTTTATGGATCATAGGTCTGTTCTTCATAAGCAAAGGTTTGTGCTCATATCAGTGCTGCCGACTACTGGTCACAGTTTTGAAAAATATCTAGTGAAAGGTTAAGACAATTCTCCGGATCAAATTGACAGACATCATAAGCTGTTCTAAGTATTTGGGTATTTCAATTCAGCATTAAAATGTGGTTTTTAACGTATTTAGTCCAAAAAGGCAGCACATCTTCTACGTAGGTTTTTCCACATCAAGTGGATTGGCGATAATACTCTACCAAAGAGGATCTTCAAACCACAGCCCCCATGTTCCGCAATAAAGGAAAGAGTGATCCTATTTTTCAAAGACCAGGCTGTCGCGGACGCTACAGCTTTGGATCTAGATAGCTGAAAGCAGCCTGCCTGGAATCTCAGAGCTCGGAGATGTTTAGTTTCTCTTTCGGGACGGAAATGTGACTGCACTTTCGCACCCTACGTTGTCTTTAACTTCTTTCCTCCTTTTGATGCTCGCAGTTTCTGTTTAGGCAGACACACCACAAGCTTTGCACAGCTTTGTTAATCTTGTTGGGCTTGCTTTCTTATAGGAGAGTCCTTTTCTGATGCATTTTCCATTTGTGTTGATCGAAAGAACTTCTAATTTTGTAACCGTATAGCGATGTATATTTATCTGCTATTGCGACCGTAAAGAGTTTATCTTTAATTAGTTTTCTGATTCCCTATCGCGTGTTGTGACAATATACAAACAATATAAATGCCTGTTCATAACGTGCAATTACTTTCGCATTAAGATTTGTCGTACATGCTTTTGATTTCGATTTTCATTACTGTAATAATACCGTCTGAAATGCACATCAATTGAGATAGCAAATTAATTGAATTTTATCACCATCATCGTCACGCTATGTAACGCGTCGTTATTACCTTGCATTTGATAAAATAAAATACGTTAACAAATCTCTCTTGTTCTATTCGCAGCACAAAGTTCACCTAAAAGAGCACCACCAGGCTGACACAGCACCAGACACATCGAAGCAGAAATTCGAGATCCCTCCAACGCCTGAACGCACCAACCTGCTCATCGAACCCATAAAGGTCATAGACGCCGATCCGCCCAATGTTGTGGATGAACCAAGAATCGGTCTTATGCAAAACGATGGAAATGCCGCAGCCGAAAGTGGTATTGATGACTTTATCAATCACCTAGAGGAAACAACCGATCTCACCCCAGCCGACTTCAAAGGAGCATCCAACGATCGGCAACGAGCCGTTGTAGGCGCCTTCAAACACTCATGGAAAGGCTACAAGGAGTACGCATGGGGACATGACAACCTGAAGCCGGTATCAATGAGTTCTCATGATTGGTTCGGCCTCGGATTAACGATTGTCGATTCACTGGACACGATGTATATCATGGATTTGCAAGAAGGTATAGTTTGGAACGTAACTATCGGCTTAGCAGATTCAACACTCGTTTTGTCTATTTTCTAGAATTCGAAGAAGCACGCAACTGGGTTGATCAGTTCCTTAATTTCGACATAAATCGTGATGTAAATCTATTCGAAGTAACCATCAGGGTGCTGGGTGGCCTCCTCACCTCGTATCACTTGAGCGGCGATAAGATGTTCCTTAAGAAATCTGTACGAACATTTTAATTCAGAACTTCTTTGTAAATTGGGACTGATAAGAGTTTCGCTTCTTTTTTTTCTACGTCAAGGTTGAATTGGGTAATCGTCTACTTCCGTGCTTCCTATCACCATCTGGCATTCCATATTCAGATGTTAATCTCGCATCGATGTCGGCTCATTCACCGAAATGGTCACCTGACAGTTCAACCAGCGAGGTGACTACATTGCAATTGGAGTTTAGGGACCTGAGCAGAAGCACTGGCAACAAGATCTACGAAGAGGTGAGTGAGCGAATGTGTAAATATTTACTTTTTCAGGTGAAAACTGATGCAGAATACTGCACACTCTTTGTTTGATAGGGCAAATATTGTCGGGTTGTGTTGTTCTGATTGTTTGAGTAGATTAGTTTGATGTGTTTGCACTGAGTTTAAGTGGGATGATAAGAGTACATCATAAAGCGATATAAGCAATGCGGTTTATTTAGTTATTGACGGTTAGGTAAACATTGAGGGTGTGTTGGCATCTTCATTGTAAAGCGAAGAATGCATGTAAAATAGCTGAATGCATTTAAAGTAACTGAAGTAATGATGTGTAGTACATTCACAAATGCGACGACTGCTAAATGATGAGCAAGATCACGCTATAAAACAGCAGCCCTTTAACATTGATATTGTCAACAAAATGAAGTGAGGGCAGCAACTGAGAGTGAAAGACTTTGCCTACGTAGGCCCTGCAGTGACTTCCAGCAACGATACTTACTTACTTACTTAGGTGGCGCTACAGTCCGATGTGGACCTGGGCCTCAACCAGTGCGCCTCTCCAGTTAGCTCGGTCTTTGGCTAACTGCCTCTAGTTGCGCACTCCAAGTTGGTTGAGGTCTCCTTCCACTTGTGCGCGCCACCTTAGGTGAGGTCTTCCTCTGCTGCGTTGTCCCTCTGGGTTGGAATCGAAGACTCTTCGAGGTGGAGCGCTGTTGTCCATACGCTCTACATGTCCTAGCCATATCAGACGGCTGTACTTTTCTGACAAGATCGATGTCGCTGTACAGCTTGTAGAGTTCGCTGTTATATCTCCTTCTCGAAATCCCATCAACGCAACGCAGCAACGATATCAGCGCTTAAATCAATTGAGAAAGGCAAACGAGTCAAAAAGTCCGCGTGCGAGTAACTATGCAAACATCGTATAAGTCTTTTAACGTCCCGGTACTTCTGTATGGTGAAGAAGAAAGACCTTTTTGAAAACGCACCCAGTTCTTTCAATGTTCTTTGTGTCGCAGAGGTTAAGAAGCACAATAAAGAACTCTATAGCGATATAGACCTTCTCAAGAAGATTCGAACCACAAACTGCTACAAGGCCTCCTACTCTCAAAGCGACTACAACCAGCACGACTTACATAAAAAATAAAATGTACAGAGGGGATACAAACAACTACTGCTTCCCCATTTTGTGTGCGTTCGCTCTTTGATAACGATTCAACTCTTTATCGACCACTCTTTTGATTTGTCGAACCTTATCACTTTTAAACACATTTACTTTATTGCCAATTGCAGGCTGTTCATCGCGTCAATGAAAAGGTGCACGCCCTCGAGAAGAACAACGGTCTGGTTCCGATATTCATAAATGCAAACACGGGCACTTTTAGAAACTTTGCAACAATCTCACTGGGCGCCCGAGGCGACTCATACTACGAGTACCTCCTCAAGCAATGGATTCAAACAGGCCGAAAAGATGGCGATTTGTAAGTACACAAACGGACAAAAGATTCCATTTCTATAACGCGTCAACCAATTTCAGTCTTATTGAGGACTACAAGCTGGCCGTTGACGGTGTTATCGCCCACCTAGTACGCAAGACGCCCAAGGAGCACCACGTCTACATCGGTGAACTAATCAACGGCAAGGATTTCAAAGCGAAAATGGATCACCTTACATGCTACTTCCCGGGAACACTCATCCTCGGGCATAAGTTCGGAATGCCCGAATCTCACCTCACACTGGCCCGAGATCTCCTCGAGACGTGCTACCAAACGTACATGAAACAACCCACAGGACTGGCCCCCGAAATCACCTACTTCTCCACCGTTGAAGACGACGATCCGGAGATTCAAGTCCGATCCAACGACGCCCACAACCTACTTCGACCGGAATTCATCGAAAGTTTGTATTACTTCTATGCCATCACCGGCAATCGTACATATCAAGACATGGGCTGGAACATCTTCCAGTCGTTTGAAAAATATACCAAAGTCACCAATGGCTATTCCTCCATTGGCAATGTCAAATCGGTCTTCAACACCCGTCTGCGTGATTTAATGGAGAGCTTTTGGCTAAGCGAAACCCTCAAGTATTTCTATCTGCTCTTCAGCGATGATCGCAACGAGATTGATTTGAATAAGTTTGTCTTTAACACTGAAGCTCATCCGCTTCCGATTCGAAGTAACTAAAGGTTGGCCGGACGGCGGTCGCCATTGGATTTTGGTCTTTGTAAATAGAACCAGGCGATAAACTGCGATTTTGTGTGAATGTAAATTATTTATAACAACCGACGGCATTGGAATGTGACCATTTTTTGTAGAAAAAAAAACAAATTGATTCCAAAAACAAGCACATTATAAACTCACTAGGTACATAGTTGTTAAAGCACTAAGTAGTGTAAGATGAAAGTCCCCGGGTGGCTGCTATTATGTCTGTGTTTAGAAATTGTAGTTTTATTTATATTGTTGAATTGAGCTTAAAGTAGATGTCCGTCAGTTCATAGGCAATCGAAAGCATCACTTGGGGGGGTTAGGACTGATGAACACTTGTCTGTTGTATGCAATCTAATGCATTTGTTTTGTATATAATTTTTGAAATGAGCTTAAAATACCGAGAAGATGCCACAGTGGCATTATTAATTTAAGAGTTTTATCCTTGTTGTCGAATATAATATGTAATTAATTATTAAGTGCATTGTGTCGGTGGTGTGAAATATTTTTAATGAAAAAAATATGCAAACAAGAGGAGCCCTACTTAATTGTGCAGCCAAATTCAGCTATTGTTTTCTTCTGTCCTGCTCAGAAGGACGCACTCATTGTAATGCAATCTATTTTTGGTATGTCCAACGTGCCTATGCCACAGTGGCTTACTGGTTAGTTAGACTACCAAGCGAGAGGTCCCAGGTTTGATCGCTGGAAGCAGACATATTAAATCTTAGGGCGCCACGTCTCACGAACGTCTGGCAAACATCCGAGAGTATAATGGCGTTTTCGATTGAAGAAACGAACTGCCCTTTCTATGAAAATGGCAAATCTAGAAGTGATCTTTCTATGTTTTCCATGTTTCATTGAAAAAGAAAGGGCACTTCCAGGTCAATTCTTAACACGAAAGAAGTGTCCGGAATATTTTTAAAGAATTGCCCTGAACTCACCAACACACACAAGCAAAATGTCAGATTGAAATGTTTGTTGTGCTATTAAAAAACAATTTTTGCGCTTTGTGATCGGAAAATATCCAATTATGAGTGTAAATTTCAAATGAAATACATATATTGATTTGGCCCATGAAAACATTCATATTTAATGTAGAAAGCGAAAAAAAGTAGCAACAGACAACCAAATTTCACAATGATGTGCGTGATATGGTTTCTACTACTATTGCAAAGTTTCTCAAACGAATTTCATTGAAAAGAGTAATTCTGAATTTTAGGGCTATTCTCTCGGATCTTCAATGAAAAACGCCATAACTGTCATGAAAGAGCTTCTCAATTAGCCCTTTGAACTCGGCATAAAATTGTAGATCCGTTCCACTTGTTCCAAAAATGAAAAACACACAAAAGGAATGGTTGTGAGAAGCTAGTCTTGGGCTCTTACGGACCTATTGTGGCAACAATTTATTTTTGTTTTGTAACAATTACCTGAAGGTTGTTAAAGACAAGAACAAAACCACGAATTGCTCCACTTTTTGAAGCCATTTTATGCGACTAATTCGCTGACCGATGGATCGATGAATCTCTTGAGAGCTTTTTGAATATTTTCCTCAAATAAAGGAACACTCAGAGAAGTCAGCATTTAAAACGACCGATTATATCGTGATCTTTTTAAGAATCTATTTAGTCAATTGCCAAAGTGGTGCACAATATGTCTGCCAGATATTCATGCGAAATGTGTATAGGCACAAGGGCGACTTGATAGCCCTAAGACTCTAGCTGTACACTACTATCGATCATAGTTGTATTATAGCACAATGCATATTCCTTACTGCAATTGCAACGTCATTTCCACTGCATGAATGCATTTTCTTAAATAAATGTTAAGCGAACGACGTTACATTTTGTTTGAAAAGCGATAGACACGAGTTATCTATACAACTTTAAAACTACCGCCTCTCTCTTCAATCTGTTTTTCAAATGAGTGCGATAGTCTGTTGGAATGGATAAGTGCACGACTAGAAATAGCATGTGATATCTGACGAGGGACAGAACTGGAGTCGAATCGCGTCCTCCGTGAACGAGTAATTCGTTTTCGTAAAGTGTGTATTTGGCATTGTCGCATACGTGAACGTATAGTCGTAAACGTAATTTGGCATCACCTCTTCCTAAACGTATGCTGAAAGGTGTTAAAGAAATGTGAAATAGTCATGTTGAAGGTGTTGGACATTACTATAGCAGAAATGTTGTGTTTAAGAGCAATTATCGTGGATCATGCAAATGCGTTCTAATATTAAAACATGAAGAGAACAATTAGAAACAGTGCCGTCTTTCACCTGTTGGAGGCCCTGGGCTTATTAGGATAATGGGGCCCATATGACTTTGACAGAACACTATTTTGTTAGAATAGACATAGAAAGTAGATAAACAAGGTTAAGTATTAATTTTTATTAACGCAAATAAATAAATTTTGGTTATCGTTTGGATATCTGACAGGGAGTAGGGATTTTTCATTTGATCTGAGGGGGCCCCTATCGATCGCGGGGCCCTGGGCACATGCCCAAAGTGCCCACGGGGAAAGAGGGGTTTGATTAGAAACCTAAACCTCATAACCATTTTGCAAATTTACATTTCGTTTCCCGATTCGCATAAACTTCTATTTGATGTTGGCATTTTGTTGTTTCATGTGGTTTTAATTAATCGCCTGCGATTCCTCTGTCAATATTTGTTGCGACGTCTACCATTTTAGACTATACAAATCATGCATTGCTAGTAATGCTCAAATAACTCGCCCCGTATGAAATCGTCTTCGGGGGAACTAAGAATCGCCACTGATTCGGTACTGATTCGCCACATCCGTGAACTAGCTACCATTTTTTAATGCATCCACGGAATTAGGTCGATTTTACATATGAAACAAACTCCGCCACGTATTGCTCGTTCACCGATGTTCCGATTTTACTCCTGGTCTGCTCGGACAGTGTGGAGAAATAGAAAATAATCATCAAACGTACATTGTCAGTAACAATACTGATAGATTGATAGATTGAAGAGATTCTTTATATCGGTGAAGGCGTACAATGTCCCTTGCATGTGTCTTGTAACTAAGTGTTTGTTGAAGGTTATAAAGGTCTCTCAAAATAGAAAACAAAAATGTCGCCAATATCTATTTAACCAAAGTATTTCATTCCCGATTTATTTTAGAAGTAATAGGCCCGTCAAATTGCAATAACGATGTAACGTCGTTCACAGAAAAATATGTAGTTTTATTGGTTTGCACATTAAGTATAGTTCCCGTACACAAATAATTTGTTTTGAGTAGGAATATTTACTTTCCACTATATATATTTCAATTGTTTGTATGGCCCCTTTAAAGAGGTGTTTTAAAGTAATATGTCACGTTATAATTTTTAATATCCATTCATACCTATTCTAGAAGAATTTTTAAACCTTAACAATAAAGATAATCAGCCTCCCATGACGGATTTACACAAGTCTCTCCTTGAAGGCAAAATTGATATACGAGTCTTATAAAACTGAAAATAATCTCTTATTAACTATAGCATATCCAGTTGGGGGCAGCAAAGAATACTACGTTTGGTTTAGTATTTTACTTCAATTCTATTTATTGTATTATGTTTATGTTAATTTCATTTAAATCGATTAAAAAGGATACACTGCCGCCGCCTTTGTAAATTATTGCTATTTTCAAATGCACGCATTTTTATTCCATTGACAATATTTATTTCCTGCTCTCTCTTATTTTTTAATTGGTCAATGATGTGGTGATAGCTTTTTTTTTAAATTAAGAAAACAATAAAAATCTCTTATTTTAAAAAGACAGTTACGGATCATTTTAAGTAGGTAATAAAATAAATAACATCCTAAGAATAAGTACATCCTAATAAAGAATATTTTATAATTAATGTAATAATTTTCACTATTTTAAACAATTTACGGTTTTTTTTTCTGTAGTGTATAATAAGTTTAAATATAAACAAAAATGTATATCGATTGTTTGTACGTGATTTTGTAGTATGTGAATATGTATTAAATTGCAATACAAGCTCATTAAATTTAGTCCCACTTATACGTCCAGTTAATGCGCAATATTTAATTTTTTTTTGTAATGACTGTAACAGCGATAAACTATAATCAATCTATAGGTATCAATCTATCTCAATCAATTTAGTAGTAACAATATTGTTTTGTTTCTAAATAACAATGAAAATAAAATGAAAACAATTTTAAAATAAACTCGTGCGTATTTATTTTGAGTCTAGATGATGATAGATATTAAATAATAAATAAATACATGACGCAACAAGGTCGCATAGGACAGTTGGCCTAGGTCCTCGCATAGGACCCTTGGTGTGAGTTTTTATGTTTTGGACGAATGGATTCTTTTACTCAGACGAAACTTGGCGTAGTTGTTGCTGCTTTAAAGTCTTAAGAATAGCTTGCCTACAACAGGTTAATGGCACCGAAATTTGCTAAAAAGGCGCGTAAGTGAAACCTTGCAGTAAGTATTTACCTTGTCAATATTTCATTTAACTAAAAAGAGAATTGAACTTGTTCAAACCTCTCATTGATCTGTACATGAAGCTTCAAAAAGCTTTCATTTTAATTAATCCAAAATGATGATGGACGATCATTCCTTCCTTATCAATGCATACCAGCGTAGGGAAGAACTTTTGCTCAAGCCACCTGCGTTAGCGACAACCAACCCCGCGTTTACAATAATTCTTTAAATAAGGAGTGCCGCAGATCAAAATCTGCCCTAAGCAAAAGTTCAACATAACCTCAGTTCATCGATATTAGTGAGAGTGAAAAAGCTCCTTTAAGGTTCGTTCAACTGCGCCACATCTCGCGAACAATTGACAAACATCAGAGAGTTTAATTGTCCTTAAAGAGCTCCTCAGTTTAGACGTTCGGTCAGACGCGGCATGAAATTGTAGGTTCCTTTCTTTCGTCCCCTAAAAAAGCTACAAATGGTTGTTGAGACGCTACGCCTAGAGTCCCATACGGATCTGTGGCGCTAACTATTTATTTACTTGAAGTTTTCCGTTCGCTTATTGCTTAAAGATTTTGTTTTGTTATCGAAAAAAATGTTTTTAAAAAGCTGCCACTTAAGATAGCCTTTTTATGACTAACAAAACATTTTTTGTTGGCCTATGTTAGGTTAGTTTTGCGGTTGTGTAGGGTTGTGAGATCGTTACAAAAGACCAAATGTCGTAGTGGGCCCATCTCCATCCCTAGGGAACCATTACACGGTTATAAACAAATCGGCCTGAATTTTTCCTACAGAATTTAAGTATGGTTTCAGTTTTGTGAAGAACAACCTCCTCTAAGTTACTAAGGAAGTATACCTGGCGCAGTGCTTTCTTCTACTCCGAGAATGAGAGCTTGACATTCATAGAGAAGGTTGGAGATGTCCTTTGCGACTTCTAGCTCCTCACAGTAATTGCATGTAGTCGTATTAGCTAAAACCAGTCTCATGACATGCTTCCTTTGAAGCTAAGATTGATAAAATCTCCAGACTTTTTGCGATTTTAAACAGGCCAAAGTCCTTTGAAACCCTTTGAACATCTGGTAGCTGCTTTATTGAATCTTATACCCTCCCCTCCTTCTCAATTAGCCGTTTGGACTCGGCGTAAAATTGTAGATCCCTTTCATTCGTCCCGAAAATTGAAAACTCACACAAAACGAATGGTTGTTTCGCCTAAAATATTTATTTATTTATCGGCAATGAATTTCGAAAAAGGTAAAAAAATTCCCCCGGAATTAGATTGAATTTCCCCCGGAATATGTCCTTCGTAAATTTGCTGTTGGAAATTCAAAACGTAAGCAGAGGCTATGCTAATTTAAAGTCATTTTGTTTTTTTTATTCAATTTGGTTGATTTGATTGGTATGAGCGAAGGAGATGTAAAGAAGTTTTGGAATCTTCTAAAGAAAGAGCTGAGAAAGAACTTCTGAGAATGATCTGTGCAATCCATGATCCGTTCAAACTCCTGTCTGGTAACCACCTTTTGCAAAGAACCCTGAGGAATGCACTCAGCCTGACGATGGCAGGAGTGGCGGATTGGATTTATCTCTTAAAGTTATTCTGTTTTCTATTTTATCGAACCACTTTCTTTACTAAAATACGGATAAATCCAATTCGCGTCTTTGCAATTGCTCAAATTAACGAAATTAGGTGGTTTAGAACCAATATTTGCACAATCTGTCTTGAGCATTGCGCGGTAATTCCGGAAATCAGACTTGGCTTGCGATTCTAGCCCCTTATGCGCAGCCTGACTATCACTGTAGATGGCGATATTCTCATTGGATATCGACCTCATCTCATGTGGCTTCGCAGCTTTGAGTACGTCCAGATCCTCTGCCTGGAACAGACTGCATATGTCTAAGGGTCAACTCGCTGAATATAAGTACATATATAATGAGGCGTCATTTTTCGTCTCTGTCAGGATACAACACATCGCAGGGTGGGTCAAGTCAAATGTATCAACACATCCGCTTTTTCAGGGATGTCGCAGAATGATTCTACTGTGCGGTACGCCCTTTTCTACTGTTTTTAGAGAACCTTAGCGCACTGTTATCTGAAAGTAATTGTAGTTTTTGGTTTACAATACTTATTACAAAAAGCGTGAAGGCTACATCAAATATATTTGTATAAAACGGCCGAGGTGCTCACGTTAGCATCAAATGGGCTAAAAAATGTCGCTAGTCTGCAAAAAATCGAAGTTGGAATCGAAGACTCTTCGGACCGGAGCGTTGGTGTCCATTCGCTCTACATGTCCTAGCCATCTTAGACGACTGATGCGTATTTTTCTGACCAGGTCTGTGTCGTTGTACAGCTCATAGAGTTCGCTGTTAAATCTTCTCCTCCAAAACCCGTCAACGCAAACGGGACCAAAATTCACTCGAAGAATCTTGCGTTCGAAACGGCCAAGAAGATCTTCATCCGCCTTTGTTAGGGTCCATGCTTCTGCGCCATAGAGCAGGACTGGGGTGATGAAGGTCTTATATAGAATCGACTTAGTGTTTCTTGACAAGGCCTTACTAGTCAATTGCCGTCTTAGGCCAAAGAAACAGCGATTGGCAAGTATAGTTCTTCGTTTGATTTCTGTTGTGGTGTCATCATCAGAGTTGAGCGTATGCAAGCAGTTGCACAAGCTTATGGAAAATTGTACCTCTGGTGTTGGCTTGTGTGTTGCGCACAATTTTCTCAAGACTGATGTTAAAGAAGTCACATGACAGCGCATCACCTTGTCTAAATCCTTTTCTGACATCAAAGGTCTCGGTGAGCTTGTTTCCGACCTTTATGGATGGTTTTCCATTTGGTAAAATACACCACTTCATTTCAGTTTATTAAAAACGCCACTTTCCATTAAACCAGCACCAATAGAACCATGATCACGAGCAAAACCCTCATCACAACAAATAACATGAGCGAAGCCGCTGGTGACTGCTAATTGACTATAAAAGTCACAATGAGTCCCAATGTCTTTCTATACTATTTTCATCAAGAGTCCTCTATATAAGAAGCTTACCTCGCAACTACATTTTGCAATGCTTGTAACCGCCTTCCCAAACACAAAAAGCAACCAATGTGACAAAAATAATAAAACCAAAGTAATGTGTTTTGTTTATATATATATGTTGTCTTAGTTTGACTTTGTATATTTTATAACTGTTCTTTGTTTAAATTAAAATAAAATAAAAAAGAATTAAATTATTTTCTAATGCTACAAATGACGACAAGAAAAATTAACTACAAATAAAATTAAATACAAATCAAGGTAAAGGGAAACTAAGAAATAAACTAATAGGTATATAAGGTAGGTAGGTACATAATTGAAAAATAAAATAACAAAATCAGTTTATCTCTCCTCGTCGCACAAAAAAAAAAATCAAATTAAAACAAAAAATAGTTTCGCTAATTTTCAGTTTGTTTATGTATTTCCTAAAAAATCAATCAAAACTACCACTATAAGTAATTAAAACTTGTTTTCCATTCTCTTTATTATCATCTCAATAATTTATAGTAGTTATTATCATCAATGTTTTTTTTTTTCGTTTTTTCTTTCTTTCTTTTGTTTACCTTCATTTATATTAATTTATAAAACACTATTTATCATAATTATTATACCATCATATAGTCTACAAATTTAATTTAGTTTTACATTATTTTCTTAGTTGTCTTTCAAATGAACATTTGTTTTAAAAAATTGTAGTAAGGATTATCAAAAAGATATGAAACATAAAATCAAAAACAAACGAAATACTATATACTTTCTTTTGTAATTATAATAATTGTACACTATATAAGTATTGATTTAAATACATTATTACATTTTACTAGGTATTTTTTGTTTATCTCTTGAGTTTATTTGCTTTTAAGATTCAATCTTAGATCTAGAAATTACGCTTACCAATAGTATTTTCATTAATTTATAATTGTTTAAAATTCTTACGGCTAGTTGCTTAGTTGACTAATTCGATATTTTGTTTTTTTTTTTCTCTTTTGTGTTGAAAATTTTGTTTAATAAATTAATTAATAACTTTATGTTTTTGTTTGACGTTTTGAAGCTTACACACTATTTACCCTTACTAAAAATTACGTAGTTAAGATAATGCTTTTTTGTTTTTGTCCACACATCGATAAAAACTTTGACCGCTTTGCAATAAAATTTGATTTCTTCTTACGTTTTTGTTTTCTCAACTGTTTTTTTTTATAAAATTCTGATTTTATTGCGATTTTTTTGTTTTTATTTTTAATTTGTTTTGTAAGAAATATGTGAATAAGTTGAAGGTTTGTGTTTTATACAATTTACGAGTAGTAAACAACTGGAAATAGTAAGTTTAAAATTTGTTTAAAAATACATTTATGAGTTTTTTTTGTTTGTTTTGTTTTTTAATGCAACCATGAAAAGTGTTTCTGATCCCAATATTTACAGGATTATGTATTTTGGTAAGCTGTTTGCTTTGTTTAAGAGAAGGGTTCTGTTTGCCTTTCAACTGTTTCTTTGTTTTATTTGCAATGTTTTTTGTTTGTATTTGATATTCAATGCTTATAAAAATATAAAATACAGTCAAGTGTTACACTATTTACATTATGTATAATTGGTTGGTGGTGCTGTCAACGACACAAGAGAAGCAAACATGTTTTGGTTTGATATTTGGAGGAGGGTTTTTCGCGGCGGCTTTAAGGGGTCTTTGTACAATTAAAAAATATACATGAAACGCAAACACAAATAGAGGACGTGCAATAATGGAACACAATTTTATTTGCGAGACAATTGAATACTAAACGTGCAGAAGCGAGCCAAGGAAATAATAAAAAAGGAAAAAAGTACTAGAGAGATCGACAAACTTTGTGAGCCTCTCTGTTGTTTCAACAATATTGGTGGTGCTCTTCACTCAGTTGGCGCTTTTTCAGGTTTCAGGCTCTTTTTCAGTCATGGGACGGACAGTAGTTTTATCCGAAGAGCTATATGGGAAATTGTTCGTCAGAATTCAACAGTTCGTTTTGATGAAGCTCTCGAAATAACTCATCAAGATATTATATACACAAAACTGACTGTAACGCGACTAATTATGATGATTTTATCAGCGAGAGGACTACACCAAACGATGGGGTTAAAGAGCCTTATAAAGTCATGCGAATTTGCCTTCCAACGACATTTTAGCCTTTTCACAAAACTAGGTGAGCCTCCGAAACAAAAGTGCTAAAGCCGTAAGTCTGTTTATGCAAATCTTTCAAGAAACACTAAACACATCCGTGATGGAGCAATTATTGACAAAATCTGTTGCTTTTTTTAGTCGAAAATCGGCAAAAATCCGAAAACAAAGAGGCTCTTTATAAACCCAGCACTCTTTTAGCTTCCATACCTCTACCTAGCTTATATAAACACTCTCGCGTTTTTTAAACTGATATTTTATCGCTCATTCTACGAGTATTGATAGCAGTCTACAAAATATAAAGCGTCTTACAAGCGCATGAGACTGTTGGAAAGAGCCTAGAATGTGTGAAACCTTTAAAAGAGATGAAGCCAGGCAACTGCAGACAAGGACTTCGAGATTGTTTAGTAAGTCAAAGCGAAATTAAAAAAAATGTTAATTGGTCTTATACAATTGGATCTTGAGGAATGTTTTAAATGTTCTACCAAGTTAGGGAAAGTATCGAAATCAATGCTTCTCATCTAATACTCTTATGCCTCAACCACACCAAAGAAAACGAAGCCCGGTGTAAAATTGTTGTGTGTTTATTTCCAGAGAGATATTATTTGCAATTCTCCACCATTTGGAGAACTAAATCGCATCCAGTAATTAAAACTAAGAAAACACAAACAAAATCAAATCCATACAAAGCTCTAAATGAAATCATAATAAACCACCCCCTTCGTTCTTATAACCTAAGCCTATTCCGACGGTCTCACTTTCAAAGTGCGGCCGCATTGAATTCCATTATCACATTAGCGGCGGACATCTGTCAAGAAGTCATAATCGATTTCACAGCATCGTCCATTCCGGTTACGCAGCTAAAATCTCCTACTCCGCCACTGCCGGTTGTGACCACATCGGCTCTAGCACTGCCGCCGGTCGTCGAACCAGACATCACCGATGAATTTGGCGAGTCAACCATCATGTTGCTATTATCGCCGGTGGCATTGGGTCCAACACCACTGATCAGGCAATCGGAGGGATCCTGTACGCTTCCCGCTAAAGCGCAATGTGAATTCACAACCGCCGTGGCTTGGTGTTGACTATGCTCGAGCATGCTTTCGCTTAAAAACGATCCCATCGAGTGGTCCAGCGAGAATGTGAGCGAATCTCCTTCACTATTCTGCAGATTCAATATGCTATCGATTGCGTTCTGTACATGTCGACTGATATCGTCGTCGAAGTTGGATGACAGGCTTCCACTGCTGCCGCCGCTTAAATTCGCAGTACCAGTACCACCCATGCCCATTACGGCGGCGTCGAGTAAGCCAGCTCCGTGCATTTGCGAGTGATGCATCTGATGGAGGTGATGACGGTGAAATTGTGCTTGCTGTTGGTGTTGTTGTTGTTGTTGCTGGTGTAGGTTCAACATTTGCTGGAAGCCACCGGGGCTGTTGTCAGAACTGTGCTGCATGTTGGCCGCGTGCCGCATTATCTCGCCGGTGGGATCGTGAAGGCTTAGTAGATCGGGATCGACCAGTTGTTGGTCATCGGACTTGGCGCCGACGGCGAAACACATTTTCTTCATTTCCTGGTGAGCATGGTCGAGGATATCGCCGTTCCATTGACGTTTGCGAACATCGGTTGCATCCGTAGCGCCATTGACCATATGCTGCTGCTGTTCCGATACTGTGCTGGACATGAATTCATGAAACTGCGCCTCCATTGTCTGCATCCACTGGGGATTGTTGGACATTTGAATTTGATGCGTTTGCTGCTCCATGAAACTGCAAGAACTCTGCTGCGGCTGTTGAGTGCGTCGTGGCGCCGCTCCTTGGAGGTAGGGTGACGAACTCGCAGCGGGGGTGAGCAAATCACTGTTCCACGGGCGAGATTTATCCGTAGGATTGCTTGCCGCCGCCGCTCCTCCAGCGGCTGTTGCTGAATTGAAGTGCTGAGGCGCATTGATCGGATCGTCCGCCACTGGTGAGGGTGATTCACTGAATAGCTCATCTAAGCCAGACTCAACCATGTCCTGTGTGTTGTCGCCCTTATCCACAACAGGCGACTCGCCGAACATTGCTTCCAGTCGGTTCTCCACAGACTTGTTGCCCACGGGTTCCGAGTTGAAGAACTCCGACAGATGCTGAATGTGATGCGAATGATGAGCATTCACTTGCTGGTGGTCCTTTCCGTTTTCGAATAGCTCCGATAGATCTTTGGGACTCGTGGCATTCTCAAATATATCAACCAATTGGGTGGATGACGCCCCCTCTCGCGTGCTTTGATGCTGAATGAGTTGCTGCTCGGATTTCTTTTCGGTAATGAGATTCAACTCCTTCTGTATGCACAGCCATTCATCGCAAGACTCCTGCTTCTTGTCAATGTCGAAGGTGGTGGCACCGCTACTCTGGTGGTTGTTGAACGGCGCCGCACTCGAATTGGCAGCTGTTGTAAAGCAGTTCACTTGAAACTCTGAGGGAATGTCATTCAGTGGAACCTCTCGATTGGCTTTCAGGTTGTTAAAGGCACACGACGACGCATTGACCATGTTCGTTGAACCCGCGCCGCCCTGCATAGCCGGCAGAGGAGCATGCTGTTGGTGGTGGGGATTGTGATGACCCTTCTTCATAATGAAGCTGGGAGTTATTTCCGATTCAATGTCAAAGTTGCTGTCCATGAACTCCTTCTTGACATCGTCGACCATGTCCTTCTTGATGCCATTGAACTGCGAATTGGTGGACATTTTGCTGCAAGGATAGAACACCTGTTCCTTGTCGTCCTTCTTGATGGTCATCATGCAATTTGACTTGGAGTATTGCGTCTGCATGCTGGTCAGATGCGAAGAGTTGCTGAATATTGGTGTCATGCCACGATGGAAGTTCATTTTTGATCCATCGCCGTACTCGCAGGGTTCCGACTTGACTTCATTCTTTACTTGGCTGTTGGTGCTGCTGCTGCTACTGTTGCTGTTGATCAATTCCATTTGATGTTTCAGCTGCGAGTTGTGGTGATGCTGAATGGGGGTCGAGCGACTGGAATCGTTCGATTGGTTGTCGAATTCTCGTTTGATGGGCTTGAAACTGCTAATAGCGCTGAGCGGGTTCGATATCACACTGTTGTTATGTGTGTAGGGGTTGTGCTGATTTTGCGGACAACTCTCGGCACGCATATCGAGCAGTTCTTGCTGCAAATCGCGCACAAGCAGTTGGTTGATTTGACAAACTTCTGAGGTGCGATGGTGGCGCTGCAAAGGAGAGAAAATAATGAGTCAAACACGCGTTGCAAAGAAGTATGGACAAATAATTTAATTCATTAAAGTTCAGCGATTCGTTGGCAAGTAGCACCAACTGGCGATCGATGAAACAACTAAAAGCAATAACAAAACTCACCATTGAGTCGTAGAGAAGTAGCTTCTTATACTTCCCCGCAATATCCTTGAATTTATCCCCAAAATTTAGTGCAGCATTCTCGAATTCCTCCTCCTCCTCGACGGGAATCTCCTCATCGTTTTCATACATACAATGATATCTGAAATAAAATAAATACGTAAAAACTCACTCATCGCATGTATTGATTTGCGAAAACCCACCTGACAAGCCTCTTGACTGCCTCCTCTTTGCTCTGAAATGGATTAACATAATCCGGATTCAAACAGCTGTGCTGATCCACTTCCAATTGGCGAATGAACCTGCAATATGAAAGCAAACGGGAAATGGAAATATGTTAACAAATGATTCACAGGGAGCTAAACGATTTCAACTCTTTGAATAACACACTCACAAAGAAAGTCGGGCTAACTTCGGTTTGGGACTCTCTATTGGCACGTTGCTGGCACAGGATATAGCAGTTGTTGTTGTGGTGGTAGTGGTTGCAGTTACTGCTGTTGCCGGGGAAACGGCAACGCTTTGAGCCAATGGGATCAACTGTTGTGTAGCTGGTTGTTGAGGTGGTGGCTGGTGTAGCTGAAATTGCTGCTGAAGTGGCTGTGGAACTGTTTTCGTTTCGGTGTCCACTTTTGCGGTAACAATTGCACCTATCGGTGCAGTGGTGGCTGTTGTTATTACCGTCTTTGGCAATTCACTAGGTTGGCTGAGGTGTTGTTGAATAACTGTGGATACTTGTTGAGGCGGCTGCTTTGCTGGTTGAATCAATTGCTGCTGTTGGGTCAGAGGTTGCGAAATGTTAATGACGTGCTTTCCATCTTTCGTTATCGATTTGACAATATGATGTTGTTGTTGCTGGTGCTGCTGAATTTGCATAGTTATCTGCTGCTGTTGTTGTTTTTGCTGCAATTGCTGTTGCTTCTGTTGGATTTGTTTGTTCTGCTGCTGCTGGTGATGCTGCATGGGATATATGTGTATCCGCTGATTGGACGAACTCGGAGCTGGTGAAGGCACTACCGTTGTATTGTGATTATTAGGCTGCACAATATTAGCGGGGATAGTTTGGCCCTCTGAACGTACTACGCCAATATTGTTGGGCGCAGCTGCAGTAGTTGGTGGCGAAACCTTGCTCTCAAAGTTACCCACCACTGTGCTTTTCTGCTGCTCACTCACAACTGGAGCTTGCGCTGGTGGAGGTGGTGGGGGCGGTGCCGCCTGTGGCTGCTGCTGCTGCATAGCAAATGGCGGTTGTTGAATAAGCGTGAAGCTTCCATTTTGGCCGGGCACAAAGTTCCCCGGTGTTGGTATTAGCTTCCCAGATGCCAGTATTCTTTGTTGTTCAATAAACAGTCCCTGCAGCGCGGTATATATCTCAGTATCGCTCATATTCTGCAGATTATTCAACGATGGCAGCGGTTTGCTGTAGATTGGGTTGTGTGTGTCCAAATCTGTTGGGATATTCAGCGTTGAGAGTAGCGACTTGTTTTGCATTTTCGCTGACAACTGCTGAATGTGCATTTGCACAGTTTTCAGCAATTGCTGCTGTTCCGGCGTTAGCTGAATTGTTTGTACCCTTGATACGGTTGTTGTTGTAGTTGGCTGCGGCGGCGGTGGAGGCTGCTGTGGCATAGGTTGCGATTGCATTTGCGCTTGTTGTTGTGTTTGGTTGTTTTGCGCGCTTTGGGCAGATAAATTTGCATTCAGCCCAGCTGAATTAGGTGGCAATGTTGAATTGATCGTTAGGCTTGTCGATGAGTTCGATACAGGCATTTGTGGTGATTGGTGTTGTTGCAGTAGCGCTTGCTGTTGTGGCGGTGATGACGTAGCTGGTGGCTGAATATTGCTATTGATACTGTTACTGGTAATATTGCACTGATTGTTATTGTTACTATTCCTGTGCTGCTGCTGCATGGGCGCAGTGACGCCGATTAGTTTCGTCCCCGTGGACGACTGGCTCTGAAAGGGATGTATCATGGTCGTCGTCGGAGTGTTGCTTGTCGTCGCAGGCGGCAAATGATGCGTCGCCTTGGTGGCGACATTCGGTTGGACTATCTGCACAGGATTTGTATTTGGCTTGACAGATAAATCCACCTTGGGCATCGGTTTTACAGCGTTTTTCGGTGGCACGGCGTTCGACTCATGACAGATCTTTGGTTTGCGTGGCTTTGACTTCTTCGCTTTGGGTTCCATTTTCGCTTTACTCTGATCGATGATGGGAGCGACGTTGGCCACTTGCTTGGCTGGTGGCGGTTGAGCAGGCTGTTGCAGCGGTTGGATTGGCTGAATGGGCTGATGTTGTTGCGGATGGACGATTTGCTGCTGCTGAATACGCGGTTGCACCGGGGCTGTTGATGTTGTTGGCGTTGCAGGTGGCGGCGGCGCCGGATTGCTGGGATTCACATTATCAAAATGAATTTGTCCCTGCGACAAACACTGGGCCAGTTGTTGCGCGTTAATTCCAGCCGGAGCGATGAGCAGACGTTCCATCGGACCCAAGGAAGCCGTCGTCTGGCCAGGATTGATCTGGGTGATTTGGTTGGTTACAGTGTTCAGGCAGAACAGCTGCTGATTGGCCTCCACTTTGGGCAGGGCGACGAATTTCTGCAGATTCGGATTGACAATGATTGTCGCGTTTTGCTTCTGTTGCTGAAATTGTTGCTGCTGCTGCTGCTGAATAGGTGTTGTTGGAGGGGTCGAATGATGCTGCAGTTGCTGTTGATGAAACTTTTGCTGATGGACCTTGTTTGTTTGCTTTGTTTCCACCACTCGTTTAGTTTCCAACTGTTGTTGTTGCTGTTGCTGCTGTTGTTGTTGAACATTAATTTGCAGCTGCATCCCAGCTTTGCTCTTGCTGACAGCACCCGTAGATAGCGGAGCAACGCCCTGTTTGACGGTTGAATTTGTAGCCATAACAAAAGGTGTAATTTTGCCTTTATCCAATGCACTTCCTCCAACGCCAGATGGCTCGTTGATAATAGTTAAATTCGGTAGCGCTCCCTTGAGCAGCGCCTGTAGAATCCACTGCGACTGCTGGTCCTGCGGTGAGTTCGGGTCATGTCGCAGAAGGAGACGCTCACAGTGTTCGGTAAAAGCTAGGCTAAGGCTGCCAGTGAGCTGGGGGATTAGCGCTGAAACTGCTGACGATACGTTACCGGCAATTTGCGGAAGCTGTTGAAACGTTTGCCTGTTGGCGTTTGCTGCTGAATTGGCTGCATCTGCAATGGCTTTGGCTTCGAATTGCTGTTGCGCCTGCTGTTGTTGCGCCTGCTGTTGTTGCGCCTGCTGTTGTTGAGCCTGTTGTTGCTGCGCCTGCTGCTGTTGTGCCTGCTGTTGTTGGGCCTGTTGCTGTTGGGCCTGTTGTTGTTGCGCTAGTTGTTGTTGCGCTAGTTGTTGTTGCGCCAGTTGTTGTTGTGCCTGCTGCTGTTGTGCCTGCTGCTGCTGTTGCGCCTGCTGTTGTTGCGCCTGCTGCTGTTGCGCCTGCTGTTGCTGAGCTTGCTGTTGTTGGGCCTGCTGCTGTTGTGCCTGCTGTTGTTGCGCCTGCTGCTGTTGCGCCTGCTGCTGTTGAGTGAACACAATTTGCGATAATTGATGCGGTGGGTGATGTGCTTGACTCTGCTGCTGCGAGGCAGTATGACTTCCTATCTTTACGCCGGCATTGTCGAGAATCGGCATAATCTGGATTTTGTTCTCCACCGCCCCACCGACTGGTGGCTGATTTTGAGCGGCTACCTTTGTTGTATCAACCTGTGGATAAGAGAGAAATATTACCGGGGTTTCTCGGTGAAGGAAAGTTGAACTTACCTGTGAAATCTGAATGTTGCCAATTTGGCTAGGAACTTGACCTACGGACGTCATTAGGCTTTGACTATTGCTGTTTGGCGCTGCTGCTGCAGTTGCTGTCGTTGTTGTAGTCGGTGTTGTGTGTGCTGCTGCTGCGGCTGCTGATATGGCAGCGGCATTAGCGGCATTGGCAGCTGCCAACGCTGCTTCCACTTTCTTTCCATTTCGACGCACTGCTGGCTTTCGTCGAGGCTTCACCGTTGCTGTCGTGCTAACCGCCGGTGTAGTCGTGGTTGTCACAGCTGTGGTGACAGTTGCGCCAGCATTACTCGTCGGCTGAAGGTTTACGCCACTGCCAGCAATGAGCTGGTTTTGAATATCATTGATTCGCGACTGGATTGTTCCTGTTTGCCGCATCATATGCGACATTTGGTGACCCGACGTTGATGTAGTCGTTGTTAGTGCCGGCGCAAAGCTGTATGTGACACCTTGTGGCGCTGATATTTGCTTTTGGGCCTGGTGCGTGGTTAGATTCAGCTGAGGCTGCATTTGCTGCTGCTGCTGCTGTTGCATTTCTTCTGCAGTGGGCAGTCTTGGAATAGAAATAGTATACGGCTGCGTTGAGTCGTTCTGATCGATTTTGATGAGAATATTCTGGCCAACGTCCATGCCGTTCATATCAACTAAATTTCCCGCCTGCAAACGCATCTCTGGTTGCGACTTGAGCGATGATTCACCACTCTGTTGCTGTGTAGCTGCGGCAGGAATCGAGAACGTGAATGGAATGTCGTTGTTCTGGCCAGGAATCGATATCATGATATCATTGGATGAGGGTGCCGTGCTCTTTGATTCCTCCTGCTGCATTGGCTGCTGTTGCTGTTGCTGCTGTGGTTGCGGTGGAGGTTGGGGTAGTTGTTCGTCACAGTCCATGAAATCGTCGTCATCTTCCTCCATGATGCCGCATAGTTTCATAACATTTCCGAGATCGAGCTTTGTACGTGCCACTGGGGGTGGAGATGCTTCTGGATTGTTTGCAGTTGAGCTGGTCGTTGGATCACCCATAACTGACAGTGTATTGCTTTGGGGAGGCGATGTTGTCGTTGTCGTTGTTGAGGTCATCATTCCGATGGAAGGCGTTGTCGACACAACCACGGGTGGCGGTGGCGGCGGTGGCTGATTGGCGGCGGGTTGATTCTTTTTCTTACGCGGCTTGGACTTGCGCACTTTCACCTCGTGAATGGGAATCTCGTGCGTCTTTGTCGTTTGTACTGCAGCAGCACCACTTATATTATTCGAATGCGGCGGACTGGACATCACATTCTGCAGACTCAGTGGGGTAGGATTCCGTGTTGGTTCCGGTGTCACAGATGGAACCAATTGCGGCTGAGGTGTCACCGCCGGCGACGACGCTATACTTGAGAACTGTATATTCTGCGACGGCATTACCGTGGCTGCGGCGGACATCTGCAAATCGCCGATATGCTGAGGTGGCGGCGATTGAAAGGCAGCACCAGCAGCTGCCGCAGCTGCTGCTATTTGCTGAATGTTTGTGCTGTTCAGCTGATTTAGATTGATGTTGTGATTGAATTGATTCAGCCCAGCCAAACTTTGCTGAAATTGCGTGGGCAACTGCGACAGTATTGGACCGTTGAGACCATTTGGCATTTGAATTTGAGCTAGGTGGTTGCCGTTCAGCTGAAGATTTTGCAACTGCGCAGCCACACTTTGGCCCAGAATGTGGCTATTGATAAATTGCTGAGATCGAGGAGCGCCAGAGGACGCTGCCAATGCTGCATGCAGCCCGCTGAGTTGCGTAATGGCCGGTTGCGATGAGTTGGTCTTGATCGTTTGCAGATTAGCCGTTTGCTGAATGAGATTCGCCTGCGATGAGACGATGAATGTAGGCGTGGTAGCCAGCTGCATAGCACCGTTTGTGTTTAGAATTCGCAACAACTGTTGAGGCTGTTGCTGTTGCAACTGTGGGCGGGAGTTGTGTATGACCAGAGATGGTGCCGCCAATTGGGGCGTCGGCGGACGAAGGATGAGCTGAACGCCCTGTGGTGTATTCTGTTGGACTAAGACTGGCATCTGATTAAGCAAAAGAGGTTGCGTGTTGAGGTTTCCCGTGGGCAAAAGTATTTGCTGACCAGCATGCTGCGCTGACGATTGTCCACCACTAGTCGTCGCATTGACTGAATTCGATTGCTGTTGCTGGTGCAACTGAGGTGATTGCGAGATCTGAATTTTCGCCTGTTTATCATTGGTCAACTGAGGTTTTGGTAGAATCTGTTGGGGGGCTTTTGTTGATTTTGTTGTCGTATGGGTCACTGTGGACGCCGTCACATTTGCCATATGTGAGCTGGTCGCCATTGTTGTCGCCAAATTCAACTGATGCTGCAACTGTTGCAATTGTTGGTGTTGATTGTTTGCATGTTGTTGGTGGTGCGTTTGAACTGTTGCGGTGCCTCTCTGCTGTTGATTGCTGTTGTGTTGTGCGATTAGTTGTTGTTGCGCCGCCGCAATCAGCTGTGGCGATTGTATCAGTTGAAAGATTTGATTGCCAGCAGCGCTGACAACCGGAAATTGTTGCAACATCGGTGGCGGCTGTGGTGTTGGCGGTTTTATATTGCCACTCGGACTTGCAATTGGACTATCGGCTATCAGCGGACTACTGCCCGGATGTGGATGGTTCTGAATGTGATGATTCTGCTGTTGCTGATGATGATTATGATGATGCTGTTGTTGTTGCTGCTGTTGTTGTGGCTGATGATGAAGATGATGCTGACTATTAGAAATTTGCGCTGAATTACTGCTATTATTGTGAATTATCGATGTCGGCAGTACTGTGGCTTTTTTCGTTTGCCCTTTTGGGCTACTAGCCACATTTGCTGTCGCAAACGAATTGGATGTATTGATTGCTTGTGCCTGCCCCCCATAGCCAGTGTATCCTTGTGATGTTCGTTTGTTACCTTTCTGCAAGTGAAAAGGAAATTAGAAATTTCAAACGTTTGAACAATGAAGTGATCAACGCACCTTATTCAATGAGATGTTATTGGATCCAACGAGTGTCGTATTGAACTCATTGCCCGTAACACCAATGACCGTTGTTGCAGCCGCCGGTGATTGCGAGGGACTTGGTTGGAATACAACCGTACCAGCATTTGGGCTGCCAGTTGTATATTGGTGGATTGATTGACGTCTGCCAGGCGTCGCCGCCTTGCGTTCCTGATTTGAAGAAGACAAATTCATTAAAAAATGCTGTCCATTTTGTATATATAGTATATTGACTTACCTGCTCCTGTGTCGTGTTGGTAATTGTATTGCCAGTTACCAGTAGCACATCCTGAGGGAATGGCGATATCGAGGGTGATGGCTGCAAACGTGGGCTAGCTGAAACAGATGGCGATGGACTGGGTGTTAAAAACGGACCCGGAGGAGACAGTATTCCTGCAAGAAAAATATAAAAATTTTTTTATTTTAGCTTTGTTTATGAATTTGTTTGCAATTTTGTTTAAAATGTTATAAATCCAAGTAGAAAGTGTCGAAAATGCGTACAAATTGTCTCGAACGAAGTGGGTGTGGCTACTTTACGCGGTTTGGTCATGCCTTTGTGTAGAAAAATTGGCAGACTGATATTTGATTATGGGCTCTACGATCACGGCTATCGTTCGATTAAAACTATTTGTAATGTCTGAAGGGCTTTTACACCGATTATAGTCCTAGTAACTGTGACTTCAACTGGGCCTTTCCTACTGACACCGGTTGAAGGATTGTCTTTACAATCGAACATTTTTCTACTGATTATGTTCGCGACTGTCGTCTGCAATTCCTGGTCCAGCTTTAACACGATCTCGAAGTAGAACTAGTCCTCATCTTGGTGCTTCTCGATTGTAGTACTATTGAAGAGATTTTTTACTCGGTGGCTGTATATGTACCATCATGAAGGATCTAACATCTGCCCCTTTCTCAGCGACTCAGTTTCCAAGTGGTGATATCCTGGTGAGTGAAGTCTTCCTCGCGGTTGTGAAGGCTGTACCGCGGGTAACATTGCGAGTGAAGGTTATAACCCTGTCTGTCATTGAGTACCTGAACGGATATGTCTGCTTTTGCAATCGTTTAATCCATTAACGCTCAATTATTCAAAATTTGAGTGGCCTCTACTCCGTAAACGATTTTCTTAAATTAATAAAACTACCATTGGTGACATAAAAGTTCTGACTCGCACCTAACAACATATCATACAAATAAAAACCCATAACTCTGCATCAGATCGACCCAGCTCAATGAAATTTCACAAATAGAAATAACCTTAACACTCACTGCTGGGTAATCCATGGAACTCCCAGTTCGCATTTATCATTTTATCAACACAAAATATCAAGTAATAAATTTTATTTGTGGAAAACAAAGTTCGCCACAAAGTTTTCTCATTTTTCTCCCATGTGACAGCGCGTCACCCTCAACAAGAAGTTGATGCTTGGTCTTGGTAGTTGCTGGTACTTGGCATCCCGGAATATCACTTGAATTCTCACGCAATGCGATTAACAGTTTACATATATTCTGTGCCATTTTCTCACTCGCTCTCTCGCTCTCTATGCTGGGGCTTACGAAAAATATCTCATCAACACCACATCAGCGAGTAAATGTAAAAATAAAGGGCAAAAAAACTAACCACCCTCAGTAAAACACAGGGACAGGGTTAAAGGGTTAAATCCACCCACCACCGCGCCGTTTGGATTTCCGGGCGTTTGCTTTCAATTACAAACACATTCAAATAAATAAACGGATGGATCTGTATAATAAACACACAATCGCAATGTATTGGAAGATATGGAGATGGAGATGCACATCTCGCACAGAGATCCCTTATCCGGCGGAAACATAACGACAAGAAAAAACGGAAACTCTACCGATGCCAATGAGGACCACTCACCCTTAGATAACAATGAAAAACGACGACGGATTCGAGAGAAACGTTATTATAAAAGCTTCCGACGCGACCCATGAGAGACAACAGCCGCACATACGCTAGGCGTGAGTTGTTGGCCAAAAACGATGCCGAGGAAGTTTTTCTGCGAATCCAAACACCCCCCTTCAAAAGCAGTTAGAAGCTGAAAAGAAAAATCAATTCCTTGTTGTCTCATTTGTTTGTGGCAGTGGCAAACGCGTTCGCTCTCTGTCTCTCCGCCGCCGCAGCCGTCGACCACAATCGCGCAAATACCCAAAACACTTTTCCTACCAGCGTTCGAGTTATCCTTTCGGACTCATCTTGAAGTTGCTCTCTAGTTTGCTTGCTTTTTTTTGTGTTTTTTTTTTGTTCGTCGTCCTGCAAAGGGAGTCAACTTCACCAGCGTTATTGCTACTAGCACCGAGTTGAACTGCTCCATTGTATGCGATGATGGTAATGACATGGAACGCGCGCGTTTGCATATATGGCCAAAAGGACAAGTGCGCGAAAATTCTCTATTCAAATTTTATCCTATATCTGCATGTGTGAATAAGAGATGAAGCAGGTCCTCGTTTCTATTTTTATAGATTTTTTTCGTGTTTGCCTGTGCGAAAGGAGAAAAGAAACACACAACGCGAGCGACGGTGTTCCGCTGCGTGGTGGTGGTTGATATAATTTCAGGAAATGATTTCTCTCCACACCCACATGGAAGGTAATCAACTGACGCTGCTGACATTCGCTTAGTGATTAGCGGATGCTGTATATGTGTATTACTCTCTTTCTCGATTGCGCTCTCTCAGAATGTGTTAAGGGTTATGGTATGCGCATCCTTTGTTTCATATTCAAGCCACGAAGAAAAGCCCCGGCAAAAGGATTACATCCAATTCATTACGAGGGAAGAACTGTATATACACAAAACACACAAAAAAGAAGGACACCCAACTAGTATCTGTAAGAAAATATGTTTTGACATGCGTCAAATGGATGATTTCCGGTTTTATAGGTCAGAGATCAAAGATATTTTTAGATATACAAAAAGTTTCCACCGAAAAGGACACCTTTTTTTCCTTCTTTCCACAAATTGTTAATCGTAAGTATAATTCGCTGCAACAGACACTCATTCATTTATCATTTGGGTAGAAAAATTACCGGAAAAGTTTTCTAGGTACAAAAAAAAAGAAAAAAGAATTTCACAGGCTAGACAGCAAGTTTAGGTGATTTCGTAGAAAGTTTCCAGGTTTACATGGATGCCGGCAAAAGGTTATTCCTGTTGTGGTGCGGTCTGAAAGTTTTTACCTCGAAATGGTGTTGTATTTCGGAGGAGAATTTATTTCGTTCGAACAGACACGTGAAGAGAAATTACCGTTTGGTAGCCTGTTGGGATCTAGGTCAATAACTGGGGGTTTCTCATAAAACTTTTAAACTCGTTGCCAGCTTGCATTGGAGAGGAAAGTCATAAATTACAATAAGGACCACTCATGGTGAATTCAAATTTGTTTCTTGTCAGGCCAAAAAGCTGAGATTTTCGCAGGGGCTTATCGAGTTAGATTGTTCAAAAATGAGTGGAGAAATGGTTGCTTTTGAAGGGAATGCCAATGACTTGATGCTTGATATTCACAGCTTCCAAGTCACCAAGCACGATCTCCATATGTGTGTCTAAACATTTAGTCGACTCATCCTAGGTTTGTCTTGTATTCCGAGTTGGTGACTTGCGTTTAACGTAACCAGAGGCCGGAGAAGTAGCTGCTCGACATTAGCCACTCGTTGCTTACTCGTTTCCTTCGATAACTAAACATTATTATAGGATTCGTAGAAGTTATCCAGCTTAAGCTACGTGCGACTACATTGAAATTGTGAGCCTCATACACGATACAATTAAAAATCCTCACGTTGCATTCAAAAATTGTTACGAGTTTATTTTGTTACTCCGGTAACACGTTCAGCTCAATTTTCCGTATTGCTAGTTTATAAAGCAAGGCCTTGTTCGTTCAGAGCGATAGCGCTGCTCGTTACTCGTTACTTTGCTAATGTTCTCTCTTTCTGTGTTTCTTTTTATGAAAGCTGTGGAGAATTTGAGAGATTCTGATTGAAATGGAGTGATATTCATGGATCTATTGATTCTATTTACTCATACAAACCCAACAGTTTTTTTTTGACACTATGAAGAAGTTTAACTGTCAAAATCAGAAATATTTTGATTGACAATGTCAACTTATGAAAGTGTAACATAAAAAAATAGGTAAAATATATTTTGCAACAAAATTGATTAAATAATAGTTCGAAGTAATCCAAGAAATTTGTACTAGATGACGAATATTTCAAAAAGCCAATTTACATTTTGATTGCAAATGAAATAAATCCATCAACGTTGCTAAATAATTTAGAGTTATCACTTAAAAGCGTAAAACCCTCATAAACTGCGTAAACTGCAGAAATTTACCACCTCATAAATGAACTGTCAGATTTTGTGTGGAGAGAAGTTTACGCAGGCCTCATAATTTTCCGCGATCAATTTGACTCGGAAATCAACTGCGGAAAATTACGAAAATTTTCAAATGTCAAACTGTGACAGGCGGTCGTGTGAATTGTTTTTCATTTAGAGTTGCAGCAATGACAGTAAGAATTTAGTTATTTGCAGCAAAACGAAGAATTTAAATTTAAACGAAATTGATTGAACGATAATTTTGGGAAGTCTAAAAACAGCTGAGTTTGACAAGAGACTTGCCAGTCGATTTACGCGAAGTACGCAATGACATTTCTGAGGGGTGTTCATTTAAAGCATCGCAGAAATATATGAATATACGTGCTGCATAAAATTATGAGATTAAGTGAATACCTTTATTAATTTAAAACTGATAGTTTTCCGTGATCGGAAAGATCAGATTTGCTAAGGCAGTACTTGATTTTTGTTTACTACTTTTTTTTTTGCGACTCTCGAACTCGATAGTTTTATCTGCTGAGAAAGCTTTAGAATAAAACAAACTAACATAAGTGAGTTGACAGTTCTTAGGTTTTTATTTTAGATCTGTCATTAGGTACACCATGCAACGTTAACATTTAAGTTACCTAATTGCAGATAAAGGTGTAGCGGAATTCGTTTTGTATTAGTTTGCAATTGTCATTTCTTGTGCAACCATCTTTACACGTTAACTGACTTTTGGGAGCTACCCTTGTCGCAAAACATATGAATGTTGTACCCCAAGGATTGGTTTCTACCTGAATATTCTTTTACTTACAGCACAGCCCACACTTATCTAGTCAGTTCTTAAAATCAATAAAATGAATTACCTTACATCTGTCGACAAAACAAATTTGAGGTTAAAACACGCCTACAGCATATTCGTCACTATAAAGCACTTATGAACATGAAAAACATAAAAACAACCATCACTAATCACGAACAACCATTAGGACACTGAATATCTGATCAAAAATCTATATACAGACACTTCAAATCGCACACTCCTCGGAGATTAGTAACTGCTATTCCCTTTTAACACACCGAAACACTTTGCATGCCATTGGCATTTGCCATCACCCACCAGACACCAAGTATAATTGTCCTTTTTCTTTCAGACTAGGGTTAATTGAATCTTTCGGGGGATTAACGGTACACCCGACTGAAACGACCTTTTATTGATTTCTAAAGCGATCCTTAACTCAACAGCAACACTCTCTAAATTTCACGCATGACTCTTCGAACGAACCCGAAATTGAATTACAAATGCAGTCTTTAAAAACATTTACATCACCATAATCCTTGACAAATGATCCCAACCTTCAAGGTGTATGGATCAAAAGATAAAACCAAAATTTTCAAACTCCATTAATTATACCGCATCTTTCCACACCTTCAACCAAAAAAAAAAAATAACATTGACAACAAAAAGAATTCCCCGACAGACTATCCTCGGCTATCAAACCACAAAATCTTCACTCTCGATTGAACAATAAAAAATAAACTTTGCCAAGCACGTGGTGCTAAAGTTGAAAAAAATAAAACTTCTTGTCTTTCTTCTTCAGCTGAATTAATTTAATTTCCTGCAAATCATTCGCAAAACTAAAAAAAAAAAAACTTTTTAAAACCAAACTGCAAAAACCTATTGTGGTAGATAGCCCAGGTAAAGAAAGGAGACAAAAAAAAATTGGGCAATCGCTGAGAGTCAGAGAGAACAAAAGCATATCAGAGATATCTGGAGGAAAATCCATCCCGCATCCCAAGGGGATTTTATTGGCAATTCGCAAACACCAACAAGTTCAACGAGAAAAAGTCAAACAAAGGATTCTTCAATGAGCAAAGTTGAGTACTCTGCGGGATATTATTTGTTTTTTTTTTCTTTCTAGAGCGAAATTGAGAGAACCAAAATGTAATAGCTTTTCAAAGAGAGAGAGAGAGAGAGAAAGAGGAATATCATCATTTATAGCGATGCCACATTGAAAGGATTTTAATTAGATTTGCATCGAATTGAAAAACAAAGCATTTAACGGAGCGGTTTGTGAATGAACTATTTGGCAGTTAGCCTTAATACAACCAACTGATTAGCAGGTTACAGGGTTAGATTATGACAGATAAGATCAATAGTAAGTTCAACGATTTAATCCACTGTTCTTTGAGGTACAATATGTATTTGTAACCAAACAAGGTTTTTCAACCCAAAGTAAAATAGATTCCCATTTGGTTATTGGGTTAGGGTGGCTGACACTTCCAATGAAAGAAGTGACCCTCAAATGTAAATATTTAAACAAGCCCTTAAAGGTGTCTGATAATGAATTAGTAGTATTCTTTGAAATAGGTCTAATCCCAACAGAAGTTTTTGTTTGCAAGAGGTTGTTATTGCAAGAGGTCGTTATTCCAATTTCACTATTTCTTGTTGCGTCAATTTTGACCATTGTCCTTACTACACGGAATTTTTTCTGAGGCAAAATGTGCGCTTTTATTAAATGAACAGTGCTTTTTTAATATACCTGGTAATGAATAGAGACTTTGTTGTCATTTGTAACGCCATTGCAGCAATAAATGACAATCAGAACAAGGTGGCTCTATTCTTTCAGCTACTTGTTAATTTTAGGTTATGCGTCTCACAGGTTATTCAGTTATTTATTTTATTTATTTATCTTATAACATTAAGTGATTAATTACATTAACAAATGAAATATATAACACTAGCAACCAGGGCTATCGGCTAATTATTCAGTTAAAAATTTGTGTTTGACAGGAAATTTTAAGAAATCGGCCATCATTTTTGAAAATTGTGTGAATTATCGACAAAAACACAGAAATTTGACAGCGGACGATCTCAGCTCGTAAATTCATAAATTTCTGCGGTGCTTTAAGTGAACACCCCTCAGAAATGTCATTGCGTGTTTTGTGTTAATCGACTGTCATAAGTCTCTTGTCAAACTCAGCTGTTCTTAGATTATCGATATGCGACCAACGGTGAGTGAAGTTCAAGCGATTTCGTTTAAATTTAAATTCTTCGTTTTGATGCAAATAACTAAGTTCTTACTTTCATTGCTGCAACTCTAAATGAAAAACAATTCACATGGAGCGCTTGTCACAGTTTGACATTTGAAAATTTGCGTAATTTTCCGTAGTATGAGGCCTGCGTAAACTATTCTCCATACAAAATCTGACAGTTCATTTACGAGGTGGTAAATTTCTGCAGTTTATGAGGGTTTTAAGCGTTTAAAATGTGAAAAATATTGACACATCCCCACAATAAATAATTTAGTTGGCATTCGTCGCCAATACCGGACTATTCCTTTTCGTAAAATAATTTTATAGACTGTCATGTTTCAGGTATTATTTACAAATTTTTAGGGCTTTAACCTCGTTAAGCAGCGGTAGAAAAGACTGCATATTTAAAATGTCAGACTTTATTTCTTGTTTCTTCCTACCTAAACTTATGCCCCTGGATCAACCCCCATAATTTGTTTTGACATTTCGTGATTGTAAGAAAGTTGTAATCTGTAATCTAATTTATAAAATTAAGACTTATGAAGGATAGGCATTTCGAAAAACTCTTATTGTCAAATATTATGCAACGTTAAGCGCCATTTATTGTACATTGAATTATTGAGTTACGTAGACAAAGATTTGACATAATTTTTTAAAGCTTGAAAATAGTTCTGTTGGTTCTATCTGAAGTTTGTGGAAACTGACAATCATTAAGCTTAGAAAACTTATTGAGATGAACTATTTTTCGTCGCTTTAGCGTCATTTTCATTTAGACAACTATCTGACAACTCAGCTTGACATTTCTCTGATCATTTTTGCGTAACCCTTGTCAAAAACTATTAGTAAGCGAATCGTGATCAAAAAGTGATATGCCTGAGAAAGGCTGCGACTGAAAATGGGTATTTTTGACCGCCAATTACTCATTTAAAAATGTAGAATTAACATCCTTTACAAGTCCAATACAGTAATAGCAATCAAAATTTTTTTTATCACACCCCTCTTGGACATCCCTGGACTTTCCAAAGTAAAGTAAACACCGAATTCGAAAAACTTTGTTTACAGTCTAAGATCAATATCCTTGAACTGCAACAATTTTGCACAAGTGTCAGCTCTGTTTTTTTTCTTTCTTTCTTTTGTTGCACATCAGCGCAAATTCACAGGATATATAAAATAATTGAGAACACTTATTTCATAGAGTGTAATGGGGAAAATAAAGAGAACAAGCGCACTCGTCGGGACTCGCGAGTGAAGTCAGTGAAAAAGTTCAGTGCGGTCTGGTCACGTAAAACTGGTTAATATTTTACCCAAACAGACAGCAACAAAACTATCTCGAAAAGAGAGAAACAAAATAAAACACCCAGCATTTATACTCTCGGAAAATAACGACGAACCAACTTCAAGAAGCTACAACAGAATCCAAAAATCCGCCACACAACGAAAATGATGGCTTAGAGGAGTTAATTTTTCTGCGTCGCATTATTCCCGCGATGGGCGAGATGATGGCATAAAAACAAAGGAGTAAGGACCCATGGCAGAGGACTAATGGTATCCAAAGCGTGTGTATCACCAAAATATGCACAGCCATACACAGCTCTCTGTTGCGGAGACAAAGATCTCGCTGGGCATCAGAATAGCATCGGCTATAGAAAAACCGAGGAATTGGGAAATGGAAATTGTACCTATATCTGGCCTGGCCTTTATATCCTTTTGCTCAAATGTCGCCGGTGTCTCCTCTGTGTTTTTATATTCCCAGCAATGGAGCGCTTAGAATGGGGACCCTCTCCCAACCCCCCCTCACACAGCACTATACAGAGAGTGGGTCGTGTGTATAGATGGCTCGGGAAGGACGACAACGCGAATCCTATTACAATTTTTGTACTGTGCCGTGCGTCGTCGTCGTCGTCGTCGTAGTCATCGTCGGGGGAGGGCTACACAACAAAGCTGCTACAGTGCTATGCTATGTGTATCGACATACAATGAAGAGAAGTAGGTATGAAAAAAAGTGACTGTTGTAGCGCTGCCGTTTTTTCGCCATAGGGTTGGATACTGATGGCACTATGGATGTGGATGCTGCTGCTGCTGCTGCCGCTGATGATGAGGGCAAGAGATGATGATGAGAATAAAAGAAGAAAATAAAGCACACAACCGAAACGAAATAAAAATCAATAAACATGTAGGCATACATATATAATTTTGTGTGTGTACCTGCGAATTCGCCCTCGCGATAAAAATGTAATTCTCTTTGAGTCGACCTGTCGTCGGTTGGTGTACTTTTTTTTTCCTCCCAAACTTTGATTAGGTTTTCAAGCTTAGAATCCCCCACTAATCATTACATTAGTCTGTATATGCTTCCGGCTCATTAGCAAAACAAACAAAGGACCGCACTCTTTAGTGTGACATAATTAAATAGCACAATTGACGGTAAGTCTGGTCGCGATGGGGGGATGGCCTGGCCATGTTCTGGCATCCCGTGTCAGCATGACACTCTCGGTTGCGTTTCTTAGTCGCACGGAATTTTCACACGCGACGTAAAGTATTTTTTTGACGATCCAAATAATTTGTAAACACATCAATAACCGGCTCATTGGTATTCCCAATCACTCACATTTCACTAATTTTTTTCTTCTTAAACAAATTAAATGTTAACCTCTTTTTTTTCTACAACATTTTTATTTTTGTCGATTTTTTTTGTGTGTTGAGAGTGAAAAGATTTTTAAAATGATAATTGACACATTCACAGGGTTACGAGCATGAATAAACACTGAAAAAATCTCAACATTGCAAGTGTGTGTTATAGAGTAGCCGCGCCACAATCGGCAGCAGCATTTCGTCCTCTTCTCTAATTCTGTGGCGCGTTACGTATGTTCTACCCGAACGTATACGGTATACGTACTCTCGAAGCGAGGTAAAACAATCATAGTAATAATAAATAAAAGGCGAAAAACGAAGATGAAAAGGAAATCACGAAGAGAAAATGAAAGAAAACTAACAACAACAACAACAACAGCAACAACAACATGGGACAAAAAAACACACCGAAATAAAAAGGAAAGAACTATGGTACACCACAATTGTTGAGAGCGTGTGTATATGTCGGGATTCGGGACCGAGATGGACGGCGCGGCGGACCTACACCGATGATGATGATGATGAAGTTTATGCTTTTTACTCTTCGGGTGTTCTGCAGCTCTGTATCGGATTTTAATGATTTTTCATTAGGTATTCACCTTCCATTTTTTTTTGTATCCATTTGCGGGACTTGACGAGTTGAAAATGGTTAGGATAGGATAATGATCCGATGCGAGTTGTTGGTCGTACGTCGAACACACAAAAGGTGAATATTTTAAAATGTGTGTCTGCTTTTTTCTATACCGGCTTATTCAAATGCCGCCCTGTCACAGTGAATAGAGAATAAAGATCCAAACGTATGGAGGTATTTTCGAATTATTTATGAGAGATTAAGTGTTTTTTGAAGGTTATGTTGGACGTGGGTATACGAGTTGCGTTTGTGAAGAGTAATTAAGCTTGTCTGGAAAGTTTGATAACGTTTATTCGATCAATGACTTGTTATCGGGATGAATGAGGTGTATGGGAAAGAGAGTAAGGCCCCACGTTGGGCGCCACTTAACAGAGAATTGAAAACAGTTTTGGAATCCATCTGTCTCATCTGTCAGAACAAACTTTGAGGTGCGCAATGATCCATATTTTTAATTGGCATTCACGTTTGGGTGCTATTTATGGGGAAGGTAAAAAATGTCCTGCATTTGATGTATAAAACAACAAAAGAGAGGTTTTTAACCGAAGAATGTTGTTGACATATTTTTAAAAGGCGAATAATTCAAGAGTGCCGGCAGAATACGCCCTATTTATAAGAAGAGGTTTAAGCTCGCAATACGCAGAAAGGAGCTGTTATAAGCTCAAACAATTTTTTTTTTAAAGATTTTTCAATAACTACCCCATGTTGGGCGCCATTTTTAAGTACCCGAACTGTTACAGGTAAAAAGTTTATCGATTCCCATATTTAGATTTGGACGTACTTCGGGTATTTTAAACCAACACTCTCCCTACCTAACTTCAAATGTTTTCGCGCCGATTTCAGCTGAATTTAAAGCCGTTCAGTGAATGCAAATTTTGGGTATTAATTGATTTTGACTTGTACGCGCTTTCTATAATTACAAGCTGTCGTTTTACAAGCTTAGTCGTAAAATGGATGGAGCTTAATTCGATAAACTAATTTTGGATGCAACCTCTGTTTTCGAAGCTCAAAAAATTGTTGAGTCAAGAAATGTACGCGCCTATTTCATAGCCATAAAAAAACGTCAGCATATATTTTCCGATGCGAACGATTACAACAGAGTTTCAAGAGTAGATTGAACATATTAGCTCCATTGGTGTACTTTTCCATTGAAAATTAAAAATATTCAACTCTCAAATAAACGGTAAGTAAATAAAAAGTCTGTACACTTCGAACTTCTTCGATCTATTTCCAGCTGAGCTCTTTTGTAAAAATGTAATCGATAACTCAAATAGACCTATTTTGTTTTAAAAAACATCTGTGCAAATGTGGTCAAACTGTCACTGAATACATCTGTCAAAAGGATCGTTTAAACAGTTCAATGATTAACAATCGAGAAAGCATGCTTTTTTATGACTCTCACTGAATAACAAATTTACTTTTACAAAACGTGCTATCGACATTTTTTATTTGCAGTTATTAGCTAGCCCCCGTTCAGTTAACTGAACTTTACCATTTCTTCATGTCGATCGTATTGTTGAGGTAGGTTTTCTTTTTTTATGACATATGTATTTACAAAACAAACCATAAAATATCAGTTGAACAGTGTTTACATTGGATCAGTCAGGGAGCTTATTCATTTGGATGTCTAGATTTAACGAGTGGTAGAGAAATATTGTCATGTTAAGTGGTAATAGATTTTTTTTATTTATGTTTTTTTATAATGTCAGTGGCGTTGTTTGCTTTTGTATAAATGAGTAAATGAGTCTCGTTGCGAGAAGTATGAAGTAGAAAATCATGCAGAAAGTTTGTGCACGTTTAAAATGGAAAACTTCTTCTGAACAGAAAAATAGTCCGCAATGTGACAGTTACGAGCTATGACACTTAATGTGAATATCCCATCAACTTCTTTTTCTCTCAGTGCAGCTGTCAGTTTTTAGAAGCTATTTACCTATAAAGAGTTTTCCAATAACAGGTGTTATTTTGAATAGCCCGCTATTTTGGTAGCTGTCACTTTTGAAGCTGTTATTTTTTGACATTTGACAAGTAGAAACTACACCATTACTGAAAATGGAACGATACACGCTTCAACAACGCATTGAAATTATAAAAATTCACTACAAAAATTATGACAATTTTGCAGTCACAGTTCGCAAAACTAAAGCTTTTTTGGGTCTTCGTTAAGCACCTTGTCGGACTGCAATACAGAAATTGGTGGAAAAATTCGAGCTGTTGGGACAAGTTAGTTATGTGAAGAATAAAACCCGTGCACGTCAAGAACAACAGAGAATATTGCACACAAAGTGTTGAAGAAAATCCAGGTTTGTCCATTCCTCGTCGTTCTTTGGAATTGGGCATTTTTTATGGCCGGAGTTGGATGGTTTTGATCTGGACAACGTTAACTTACACCAAGACGGCCCTACGCGACACACGCAACGAAACCATTGATCTTTTACGGGAAAAGTTTCCCGACCGTGTTATCTCTCGAAGAGGTGATCACAATTGGCCACCGAGATCTTGTGATTTAACACCTTGCGACTTCTTCCTTTGGGGCCACATGAAAGATAAGGTCTACGCCAACAGCCCAGCGTCGATTCAAGACCTCAAAGATGGAATTCGTGAGTCTATCGAGGACGTAGTAGTAATTTGACATGACATGGCAATAGAAAGCGGAAAATAGCAGAGTTGTGAATGAAATATGACAGTTTGCTGTAACAATGTAAAAGTTTACAGAAAAAAATGTCAAACCCCAAATTTGAACATAAATATTTAAGATTATTTTACATAAGTTGGAACCTAACCCATTTTTTTAAGTGCCAATTGGAAGATTTATTAAGTATTTTAAAGTTTAGCTTGGGGATGTATTTATTTTAGGTAAGAAACTTTAGGGAACAAAGTTGAAGTCAGTTTTCTTGCAACTGATGGTGTTTCGACATATCTAGCGAGTTTGTTGCGATTGCATTGATCTGACAACCAATATGACACTTAAAATGTACATTTACAACATTGAATGCACATATTGCTTTTGACTGCTCTCCTTCCAACCCAAAGAAAGGACCACAATTAAATTAATTTCCATTCCTACTAAGCAACCCCAACGACATTTTCATAATCCAACCTATTTCCGCACTGTCAATTTAAAATGCACAATAAATTAATTTGTATGTATTTTAACACCTTACCATAAGTAGTGCTCTCTCCACTGATCTGGCAACATCTCATAAACAAAAGTCGACTTGGCATAGCCGTGTTCGCCATGGCGGCGACGACGGCGGCGGCAGCGACAACGATGGCTGACAAAAAATGTGAAAACAAAAACAAGACTTTGCACAACAGCACTCAGTACGTATACAACATACATCACTTCGATATTAATCCACCTATATCATCATCGGCCTCATCGCCATCATTAACATCTCTTCGAGCTAGGCGCAAGAACACAGCGGCATGTATCTGCATCCAGCATCCACAACCATCGGAAGCAGCAGTGGTAAGCTCTAGTGTAGTGTTGGCCACACAATACTCGTATAAACCAATTCACTGTCATGGTGCCCTATGATTTGGCCACCATCTCATCTCTTCTTCTTCTTCTTCGTTTTATTCTAGCTCGAGGATAGCACACATTACCTCAATTGAATCGAGTATACACGGGACACACTGGGATGTGGTACTAAATGCAAATTATATCTACTCCTCTCCAACGATATTCAACGCTCTCCACCATTGACTGGTGGGTTTTAACTTTACAAGAAATCGACACACCAAGAAGATGACGTTTTTTTTTCTTGGTGGTGAATGAGATTAATTCAAATTCGGATATTGATGGTGGCAATGGCGACGGAAAGGAAAATAACAAAAACACACAAAATGCAATCAGAGCCCATGAAAAATTGTGAATAACAAAAGTTTATCTTTTCTCCACTATTCCCAACAAAAAAAAAAAACAAGTAAAATATTAAGTATCTATCTACTCACATAAAAAAGAAAATGACGACGAACAGTGGATAATAGAGACGAAAAAAAAAACTCCGAATAAATCACTTTTCTTCACGTTTGTGTATATTTTTTTTTTCTTTTATAATTTGTTTGTTTTCGTTACAAGAAAATTGCACGCTCTTTCGTTGTTTTATTTCACCACAAATTGTTTAATGAATTGTATTATTTATTAAGTTCTTTTTTTTCTCATTCGAATTCCCGGTGATTCAATAATTCGGCCCGAGCACACGAAAAAATCACTTCACCGACACGGAATGTGTGTAAATGAACGTAGAAATATTTTTTTCCAATTTTCCCCGTGTCATTCTGACGATGTGTATTGAGTTTAAGTATTTCTCATCTCTCTCTCTCTGTAGGCTGTGTGTTTGTGAGAGGGAGCAATGCACAAGAGAGCCACACAGAGACAGAGCAGAGAGAGTGTTAAAGTTAAAGAAGAAGAAGAAAACAACCCTCAAAAGTCAAACAGGGAAGTAATGTCAAATGTAATTGGGACAGCGACACCTGTTTTAAGTTATTTGAAACAGGAAATGTCATTAAAAATTTTATTTGCTTTAAAAATGTAATTAAAACATTATTTTGTTAAAAAAAAAGTGTTCAACATTTTGGCGCGCAACGAAAGAACCTGCATTATTTGCGCTCTGGCGAAATCGTGTCTATCTCTATTATCGAATAAATTATATGACACACGCACACACGATAAAATATCGACAAATACATTTTAACTTTGTTTGTTTGTTTATCGCGGCGGTACTGCTGCTGACTATTTTTTTTCTCCTTGTTTCCTCTCCACTTAATCTGGCTGCGAGAGAGCCACTGAGTGTGTCAGTTTCAAGAGAGGCAATATCTGTGCCAAACGCACGGATGTTGCCAGATGAAGTTTAACATTTGTGGCCCCCAATGAAATAAATAACAATATGCGGTGTCGGAATCACGTATGCGTCTGGAGATTATCCTTAATACGGGAATAAGTATATTGTACGTTGCTTACACTATACTTCATGAGCTGGGGAAGATGTTCTAAATCTGTCCGTAAGTACATTTGATTTTCCTTCTCAAGGAGTGTGACACATCCATGATGTCGGGGTTGACACCGAAAATAGTTGAAAAGCATCAATTAAGTTAATCCCCCTGCCTTGCTTTATGAAAATGTATTTTGTTTGCATTGGACTTGAAATGAAAACCAAAAATATAACGTCTTGTTACAATTAGTGTGATCCACAATTAGAATCGAATGGCACGAGAACACACACAGGAGGAATTAAATAGGCACTTTAAGTAACTCGGAAGGCAATCCAGCCACATGTGCGTGAGGATGAAAGGAAACACGAACGCGGGACATTGAAATTTTTACTGTCCGTAACTTGAGATTGGTATTTATGAGAGCATTGAACTTAAGGGGAGAAAACTAGGGTAAGTATGTTGGGTTTTTTTTTTGTGTATGCGCCAGCTACGTATTAGGTATCAAAGGAGCTGTCAAAAAAGTGACACTAGGTGATGTGGAAAATTCAATGTCAAATGGTGCAATGTGAGGCATTTCATGCAAGAATATAGTAAATTGGATGTGTCACGTGAAGGAAATTGGGCCATTTACGTTTTGACAACTCTCAAAAAACTGTGACATTTGTTGAGATTTAGAAAAAAAAAAAACAGTTGTTTAAATGCTTTTGTACAACGAATAATTTGGAACAAAGAGCATTTTCTTGGAATTTGTTGAAATTAAGGAAAATTAAGTCACATCTGACATCTGTCAGATTTAACCAAGTGTCAAGTATTCACGAAAAACCCTTAAGTTCTGCGAATCGCTTAAAATAGTTCAATTCAATTTGGTCATGAAATATTTTCCCAATAATCGCAAGCTGGCTTAAGCTGGATTAATCCAATGATTATGACGTCTATTATGACGTTTAAAGACCAGGCTAAGCCTAACAACATTAATGTTTATTTGACTTAAACAAAATTAGAACTCAAAAAGTTGCTCATTCGATAATCTACTACATTTTCTTTAATTACTGCATGTTCAAGTACACTTTGATTTCTTCCAAGAGGTTTGGTTATTTTTCTGTGTCGAGTAAGAGTGTAGATAATCATTTTACAAACGGTAAAACGATAAATGATAAAATGTACTTTTTCTATGGAATTTGACATAAACTTGACAAGTAGCTAGCCATCTTGTTGCTAAACTTCATTTAACTTTAATAGATACTCTTTACATTTTATATTTTTGTTTCCTTCAAAACACTAGTTTACTGACAACTGACTGACAACTAGATGACATGATATATCTGAGTATTTATAAGCCTATATTGATCACGCGACAAGCGACACATTAGGTCTGTTCCTTTACTTTTGTGATAAAAATGGAAAAGAATGTCAAAATGACAGTGGAAACGATGAATTCTCTCTCAGAGAGGGAAACTTACGCAAAAGTTAAGGAACTCTTTTGTAGTAACCTGTGAAAAATGACAGATGCGAATATTCCACCCAAATGCCGAATAAAGCAACAAATTCAAATTAGCTGTCAATTTTCAGGCGACTGACAGTTGTTTCAATTCTTACGCAAAGAAATTTGTTGAGTAAAAACTAGTAAGAGGGGAAATATCTTGCTCTCTCTTTTACCAATTTTTCGAGTTGAGGAACGGCAATTGAGTAAAATGCGTGAAAATTCGTAAGATTTTAAAGTAATGGAATGGAATGGTAAGGTAAACACACATTTGCTTTCAAAACATATGCGAGAGGCGACAAAGTGGAAAATAACATTCAGGTGTTAGGGGCCAGTTATAGCGATACGTAAAAAACAACCGAAAAAAATTTCTTTTGCTTTTTTTGACCCCTTAACGTTAATGCTTGAATCAATCTTGGTCTTTAAATGTTGCTTAAGAATTATAAAGTTAGTTTATCAAAAAAAAATAACCAATTGTCTTGAAATTTTCGAAAAAAAAAACATTTATTAATTTTTCTGTACGTACAATTTTTTTCGTTCAGAAAAATAAATGAATTCTCTTTCTATAAAAATTGAAGATAATTTACTTACTTTTTTTTTTGTAAACTAACTTTACAATTCTTAAGCAACTTTTTAAGACCATGATTGAGTTCAACAATTAAGTTTAAGTGGTTAAAAAAAGCAAAAGAAAATTTTTACGGTTTGGTTTTTCGTCTTGCTATAACTGCACGCTTATTTGGGGTTTTCAAGTTTAATCGACTCTTGACAGCTTGTGTCAGCAAATGTGACTTTCAGCACTTGATCCAATATCATAAACAGTTTTTTGACAAATCCCCATCAAGAACTAATATTAACTCCATGCAAAAATGTAATAGCGTCTCCCATCTGTCAAAAAAAAACACCCCAAAGAACTGTCAAATACCCCAATCGATTGTCTAGCCGGATTTATTTTGTTTCTCAAACCGCGCATACAGGTAAAACATTATCGAAATCCTCACGCCCGACTGACAATTAAATTGACACAAAAACATGACACCAAAACGGTTTCTATTTACATTCGTTTCCTTCCGTCAAATTGAAATGCATCAAATGGCAATTCTATTGTACTAGTTCTGTCATCGCATCGCAACCTGTATCTCTTTCGCTCCCCCTGTTTGCTTCAACAAAATGTTTGCGCTTCACTACCCATACGGTGTGTCGTGAATATCAATTATGCACGATTACTGTTCACGGAGGAGCACAAATTAAATGTGCAGCTAGGTATTGAGAGAAATGTGGTGAACTCAACTAATGTGGCGAATTCGCTAGAAGAGCGACCAAGAGCGCGATTATTGACTTCTTGGCATTTCTGTGTGTGGCCAAAGATTATATTCGAACACAACCCCGCCATCATCATCATCATCAGCTTCGTTGTCAGATACATCATTCAGTGTGTGTATTGATTGTAGAGATTTCGCGAAAAATTCCATTGAATCATCCATCTTTGTTTTTCAGCGGGCTGCGCCGTTGAACCACTGACCAGAGCAACATCGTCACTCAGCGAATTTGCAAGCCAAAGCGGAATATCGCAAATATTTTTGCACTACCTTTGATTTGACGACGATTTTCATTAGCATCATCCTCATCGCCATTGGCATCGGCAGCCAGCCCAGCGTACAGCATTATCGCGCTCAAAAGATACACGATACGCAAAAAGATACTGAAAAATTGGGTCATTGCCAGATCTAACTTTGTGATCCAACATCGACTAGAGTAGTGGAGTGGAGTGTGCATAGAGAAGGTGCACAACGTCTTCGTCGCAAAGAAATCGAATTAAAGCACCCAAACCTATAGATCGAGAGCGACGACGACGACGACGACGACAACACGCCGAGTACACAAAATTAAGCGAAATTGCATTCCGACATGCAAATTGACTGAGGGGAGACAGTGACCCCGATTTTTTCGTAATTTTATTTTTTTTCCCTCATTTTTTTATGGTTTGGTTATTTTTAAAATGATACGGTGGATTTTATCTGCTAAAAATGAATGTGGTTCTACATGAAAAAAAAAAAAATCAACAGCAGCAGCGCAACCCCAATAGCGAAACTACAGACGAAAGATAATGAAATTGAATTTGCTGCAGCAGTAGCGGCAATTGTTTTGGATTGTCGTCTCTGAAACGGAACCACAGATTCACTGACATTTAGATCAGACAACCGGTTGCTGGGCCGGGGCAAATGGTTCCGTGATTCATTTACGAGTAGGCTATAAATCGACCTAGGAGGACTCAAATTAGCGTAATAAAAATTGTTGAGAGAAAAGAGATGTCCTTTATCAATAATTGGAGCAAGAGATTGAGTTCAAGATTTTTTATATCCAACTGTCAGTACACTGGCGAAAGACGAAGGAATACAATTTACGGTATTTCCGATCTGTCATTTGTCATTTTTTAGTTACTGCTGTCACATAAAGAAACAACGCATGAGTTAAAGGGAAAATGACGCACGTGATGACATTTGCATAGGTGGTTATGACTTTTGGATTTGACCTGACTTTTGAGTTTGTTAGCGAAAAAAATGGAAATTACCGGAATGACACGACGCTTTTGTTTATCACTGAAAGATTTAGTGTCATAAAAAAATGAAAAGAAATAAAACTAAATAGCCATTTAAAGAAGGAAAATTATTGAGATGGTCTAAGATGAGGGAGATCTTTGACAGATGCAATAAAATTACATGAAATATTAGTTGGGCGCCAATCGCCAATTCGGAAGTGTAACTGGCGTTTGGACTCGGTAGAAAAATTGTCGGCCGGACCCCAAAACAAAAAAATTATACCAAAATATTTTTGGAAGAAGTAAGAACTGTTCCTATATTAACTTGCTGCGCAACGTTAATAACGCAAGAAGTTAGAGTTAAAGCAGGTGCAGAATTCATCCGAAGGTTAAAGATATTCTGTTCATCAATGATAGCTGACTTTGAAGCTTCAAAATTCCTATAATGCAACGCATTTTGTAGGAGTCAGACGATTTAGTTGGAAAAAGTATCAAGTGGCGAGTAAGTTTAATCATTTCCTTATGAGCTCCAAAATTTGTTGGCTTTTCAAAAGCAGTTGGTCATTAATTCTTTGTAGAGAAAGAATCTGTTTCCAGCTCCATTTAATCGCCGTTGCTTCGGACCAAAACTATACTAAAAAGTCCTCATGCCTATCTAATCCCTTATGACCGCACGTTGGGCGCCATTTTCAAACCACGTCTAATTTAGAACTAAACATACACATTTTTGATGTAGTGGCTGAAGTGAAAGTTAGCTTTATTGTCGATTTTCCCCAAAACTAACTGAATATAACGAGTACCACGACTTTAGGCCAGGTTAGGTTGAAGCAGCTTCAAAGGTGCCTTATAATAACACAAGAACGTAGAGGCAATTATATCCCCCTGAATTTTCCTTCATAAAAGGAGTGTTCAGCTGATATCTTTCAATTAGTATGGTAATCTGACTGATGGTAAACTGACTGGGGCCCCACGTTGGGCGCCATAGGTACTTTTGTCTTTTGTTTTATATTCAGTTTGTCCGTGGAGTTTTATAAATGTTATCCCACTGTAAAGTTAAATATGAACTCGCACAAGCACTTATTGAAAAGCAAGCCAAGGAAATTTCAGCAATTTTTTTTTTTTTTTTCGTTAAGGACAAGGAAATCTTTTTGTTCGAGCATTTCTTCAATTTCAAGCATCCGCCCACTTGTACATCAGATACAACAGCCGGGCAGGATGCCATAGTAATTTATATCCTTTGTTTAGTTGTATACCTGAAACATTTTCTGTACCTGTTGACTGTTCCATTTGCAAACGCAAAAGAGAAATACCCAACCAAATATAAATCGACATCGATTCTAATTAGCTTAAATACCTACGCACAAAAATCCACGACTTTTTCTTGCTTTTCCAATCATTGAATTTGAAATACTTAATAAATTATAATATTTCTACGACATGCACCTGGCACCAATGCACTGTCGACTGAAGGAGTAAATCGATTACTCGATGTTGGTTAATAAATTATTAACTGGCATCTGTCCAAACAAATTATTCAAATCGAAAACAGTAGGAGAATGTATTTCGAGAAGTGTACAGACATTAATTTGATCACTTATCACGGGATAGACGATATAAGACTGCTTAATCCGCTGACAATGAACATGCTTCAGATGGAATGATGGAAATCACCCCAAGTGATGCAGCGTCTTTACAGATGTTCGATTGGGCGCTGCCTGTCAAATCAATGGCAGGGGATTTTTCTTCGATTCGGATTAAAATAAAGGTGGCATTTGAACTTTGATGGATTGAAAAATAAAACAAATAGGAAGCGCAACATGTAGCTACTTCTAAGATTTGGTGGAAGTTTTATTTTTGGGACGAAAGGGATTGACCACTGCTCAACAGGCTTTGTGTAGGAAGTCCTTGAGGTAGTGCAGGTCGTATCGTTGCTAACTTACTACAAGATTCTAAGTGGAGGTACTTGTTGGCCAGTTTTGGCACCATTTATATGTGTCCCACGTTGGGCGCCATTTGCTACCATAAGAAAATAAATTTACCAGAATAATTGCGAAAGCGACGGTTATTTGTAGTTGGCGGCTTCTATTCTTGAAGTCTTTCCTTATCATACGCCTTTTGAAACGAGTATTTTTACAAAAATCAATTGGGATATCATTATGGGCGCCAGTTAAGGCGTACAACAAAATAAATCTATAAGACAAACATCGTGTATCCGTGACTCTCAACTAAGGAATTAAAATTTCGTGAAGATTTTCCTTTCAACAAGTCTTTCGAAACGCGAATTTTTACAAAAATCAATTGGGATATCATTATGGGCGCCAGTTAAGGCGTACAACAAAATAAATCTATAAGACAAACATCGTGTATTCCTGACTCTCAATTAAGGATTTAAAATTTTCCCACCAACTACAACCGTCAACTCAAATCTCTCTCCATTAAATTTAAAGACAGATCCTCAGCCTTCTCTTTTTTTTTGACACACCATGTCCCCAGTTACAGGAAAAATTGTTTTTACGCACAAATCATCACACAGTCAGTTTTTTTTTGTCGAAATTAAAATATTTCACCTCTGCAAATTAATTACAGTAATTGCCTGTAGGCAATTAGGACTGTATGTGGAATACTTATTCCATTACATTACGTACGAGTCTACACCAGCCATCCTTTGAGGGGTTTTTTTTTTTGCTCGTTGTCCTCAACATTTGAGTCGTCATTCATTTTTGTGTCCCCCCCCCGACTTATTGTATAGTGCATTAAAAGCTAACACCCCGACGACACCACCGCTTTAATGAGCTAATCAATATTCATGAACGATGCTAATACTATTACAGGTAACATTAGGCGCACAGAGTTTAATTATGTAAAGTGCATTGTGACTGCGTCATATGTGTGTGTGTATGTGCATTTATCAACTACATTTTTCAATTAATCTATAAAGTGGCTAAGTGTCAAAGTAATTAGCTTTCGATGCGCGACTTTGAGTTATTATTTTTCCCCGCAACAATGTCCATTATCCGCAATTGGTTTTTTTTGGGGGAGGTTAATTGAAACGGAAGCTGGGTGTCCTCCCAAGGGCAAGTTTAAATCCGAAAATCTTTATTTATTAGTACACCGGGGATAAGGAAGGGATTTGAATGAAATTACCTACCTCCACAGCGTCCCAGTTGTATCAACAGGTTTCGGTTCGAATGACATTATTCAGACATATTCATGCTGGGGTAGATTCGAAATGAACATTATGCTGTTTAGCATAAGGAATGGAGTACATGCGACATATCAATTCATCTCCATTAGGTATTATATGAATTATGTACTGCCATGGATTAGGTGTCTGTGTGTTTGCAGCTTAAACAGCGATCTTCATTTGCTGTGTCATAAAACTGAATGATTGACAATTATTATGGACAGGTATTTTGATGAATTGTGTTTTAGATTATGAGCGCCAAATAGGTAGCTTTAAAGATCAAACACTGACGATAAGTCATTATATCGCATTGCCCTTAACTTGTAAGTGGTCGTTAATATTTTAATACCTATACACTATCGGTCAACTAAATGGTTGCGCAAAGTGAGTACAAACGTGATGGGTATTGTTGGCTTGCTCCGTTGTTCATTGTGATTGTAATGTCAAGTAACAGACTGTAAATGGCAGACATTTATGTCAAATTTAATGAAGTTTGCATAAGGGTCTTCATCTTAAGGCTTGAGAGGTCCCTTTTATACAAGAACACCGCAAACTTCTGTTGGTTTAATGTTATTTTGGAACTACGGCAACACTAGCTGCCTGTTATTCTTCGAGAAGTTGTGAATATCCCCCTATAGGTAAGTGTCCAAAATTAACGTCCGACTTGTGCAAAACGTGTACCAAAATTGGTGTCTTTGACGGGCGATATCCCCTTCCTTTCGGTCCCTACTTCGAGTCTGTCGCCTTTTCGTTCCCCTGTCATGTCAAATTCTAGCCAGTCTGTCACCTCACGCGCGTTACTGCCTCCCGTTTGCTGGTGCTTCTACATTTAGAGTTTGAAACTACAGTGCAATTAGTTCCACATTCTACCGTTTCATGTCCCATTTTCGTTTCATTTTAAATCCGAAAGAAGTTTTAAACTGTCTTTCCATCGGATTTCGTTTTTTTTCGGTATTACTGAAGTTCTGACTTCAGCCAGTCGCTTTTTTGTTTCATTTGAGTTCGGAATTACTGCCAAAAAGCCATAAGAAGTTTTACCTCAACATGTCGCTTTTTCGTTTCATCAGAGTGCTGCCAATAAATACCAAGAATCTCTCGCGTTTTCATGAGTCATAAAAAAGAGAATAATCTAGTACAAATTTATTGAATATATACCCACATTCAAATAAATACTGTGACGTTTACATGCAATAATAAATTTCCGCGCTTTTAAGTAATTTTTCGAATCAGTTTGACAACTCTGTTTGAAGTACGATTCAACATCTGTCACTATTGACAGTAAAGCCCAAATCAAAAGCTGATTCATTGCGGCGAAAAAATGTAATAGAGCTGTTTATATGCAGGTTTTCATTGCTTAACTAAACTGGTAAAGCTTTCTATCTGTTAAGGAAATGATGGGCTAATTTTAAAAAACTTGACAGATCCTTAAACAGTTCTAGAAGCGTTATTAAACTTATAAAATTGTGATCTTTCCGAAACATGGTATCACGCTTGACCTGTATTCACTGATTTTCAATGAACATATCCAAATGCGTACATGAAAACCATAACTAGTGTCAGATCAGTTGCACTTTGCACAAGATCGGTCTAACATTATGGTCAAGTTTAAGTCTGATAATTTTCCAATCTGTGTCGGACAATTTTTCGATCAGGACTAAATATATCAGTACTAGATGAATGTTAAAACAGTGCCAGATAAATGCTAGATCAGTTTCCGATCAGTACTTTATCACTACCTGACAAGTGTCAAAACAGAGCTTGGTTATCAAAACCAGATAACTCAGTAAAAACCAAATTCAACAGTCAACTTAGTAAGGTGACGAGAATGTCGTTACAATCAGTGCTTATCATATTCGTTGCTACTTTATTATCTCAAAAGCTCGAAACAAGAAACAGCTTACATTTATCAGACTGATCAATCTTCGAAAACGATCTTCATTACTACTCGTTAATTACGATAAATATACATATCTCATCGTTCATCTTATTGGTAAAAACGACACAGCGAATAATCACCTAACAGTTTCTATAAAACAAACGATCAATCTTTGAAAGCCAGTCGGGCTGGTGTCCATTGTAACGATCGCTATAATAAATTTCTGAAAACTAGCGCTAGGATTTCTGTGTCATTAGTAACCGTCCAGTCATCACACAAATTCTACGGCTTTGATGAGCTTTAAGAGTGGTGTGTGTCAACGTTGCCGATCTATAATCCATTTTGACCCAATCATCAGATGGGTCAAACGGTTGTCGCGATCATTGACACAATTTGGCGTGTCACAAATCATAAAGCGATTTTTCGCGGATCGACACGATGAACAATATAGATTGAAATTATTAATTGCAGTAACTGTGTGTGTCCTTAAAAATGATCTACACTTTGATCAGCCATGATCGGAAGTGCATTTAATACCTCAAAGTCCTTTTAAATGAGAACATTTCAAATGATCGTGGTCGATCTTGTTGATAACCTCTTCAAGGATCGATCAGCTAAATCATTAGTGATCCACTGCAATCAAACATATTAAAAAAAAAAAGTGTTTAAAAGGCGCGAAATGTTATAAACAAATCCCCGATCACTGACACAATCAACCCACGATCAAAATCAGTAAAAGAACAATATTCAAAGCATGTAACTTCGTAATTATTCCGCACCACGTCCCATATGTCATAATCGATGCGCTGTTATGCAAATTAAAAGTCAACACGCCACTCCTTTTCTTAAAATACGCCCAAAACTCAACCACAAACCAGAAATGACATTAAAAACGTTTGATTTTAGACTTCCGTAACCTACTTCTGAGTGAAAGTGAAATCAGGAAGAAGCCACCACACCAGGAGGAATGCTTTCAATATCGTTTTGTACATCTTGTTTTATTTTTTTGAGCTCTTTTTCCTCTGCACAAGCTGATCAATAACTGTAAGGGGTAATTACAAAACGTGAATTCACCCAGACACAAAACAAAACAAAATAAAATGAAAAAAACACCACTCACAGGCACACCACAACTGCGTCTTATCTCAGTGACCACGCAGCTTTGTATTTTTTTATTTTTTTTTTTTGACGCACGAGAATACAAAAAACCTGTAATGCGCGCTTACATGTAAACAGACCACAAGTGCGCGCCGCTGCGAAACTGGATTATGAAAAGTATTGACAGGTCAACCTCGTATAAGTTTGTTTGTGTTGTTGTTCTTCTTCACCGTCGCGTATGCACCCACTTGACCCCACATGGTGGAAGCGCATACAGCAAGGCAGAAGAAAAAGACTGACAGCGCTAATCAATACAATTTTCATTAATTAAGATGAAGGACTCCATCGCAGACTTGATTACACAGAGTGAAGACTAGAGAAGAGATAGACAAAGAAATACAATAATTATTGATGAGTAGAAGATGCAAGGATCCATGGTTTACTGCCACCACTGGGTGAGGACATTTTCCTTATACCATAAAGCTTGACACAGAGAGAAAAGGACAATCATCATCGTAATTGCATTTCGCAGATGAGTGGGATTATGTACGGCTGAGTCTTATGGTACTGACACATCATGCAATTAAAATTTCCACTACGAAGGTTAATTTGTTATGAACGATATAGCAGCGCTCAACGGGCGGCCAACGAGGGATATTGCATGTGGAATGTTATTCAACGCATAATCCTTACTCTTGTGTTGTGTGGTGTAACAACAGTACGATATCCTTTCGAGTGGAATTATACTTGAATTGAGTGCGGTATGTGGGTGGAAATTCCCTATAACTGCACCTACATATATACCTTGGGGCACCCACGATATTGACAAGGGGATGAGTAATGGAAAATCAATTTCCAGGAAATGTACGGGTGTTCGAGATTGCAATAATATAACAAGTAACGTTTGGATAATGAAATATTTCATGAGATTGCGACTGTGGGGCGAAGAGGTTGTTGTAACAGGTAGAATAGATGGATTTGCGTGTTAGTTAGCCCTGACCTGATTAAGGACTAAAAATGTGAAGGTTTTTCAAAGAAAAAATGTGTTACAAATTTTTGTAGGTCAGTTAAGCTTATTAGTGACATTACACAGATTTATTATTATTATTTTTACATAAGTCACATATTTTTCTATAATTCCCGATTTTAAATATAAGTCCTTAAAAATAAATCACGTATCTGTCAGCGCAGCCCAATTACAATAGAGTTTCGAACGCACCATTTATGACATTCATCACGTCATTCAGCACAAACAACAAATGCCTTACATCTGTATGTTTCATTTTCCCACATGTTCCTTGAGTTAATATTTTTTTATTTTATCAAAATAGTACTAGAATGTGAAAGTAGTCAAAAGACGTAGTAGATCGTTGCAACGTAAGTTGACCTTCTTACTAAAAACTGTCAGTGCATTTCCTGTCACAAACCCAAGGAAATCTCAGCAATTTGGTTTCATGTTCAACACGAAATGTAACCCTGAGAGATATCGCATACAAATTGTACGATTGTAGTGATTAAACACTTGCGATAACATTCCACATATCTCTCCGTTACATTTGCATATGAAGCACAGGGTTCCATTGAACAAACAATACAATCCACCTAAATGACAGCTGCAATTGACAACAAAATCATGCACTGAATTGTTGTCCTGGCTAAATGTCTAGGGTTATCACAGTTATAAAGTTAGTCCGATGATGGTTTGACAGCTTATGTCAGTGTATTTCAAATCTCAAATAAATCTTGTTTTGTTTAATAAGAGATTTACCTTTTTTTTGCTAAATCTTGTTAAAAATTATATTCGACACTTAGTTCATTTACTGTCAAATTGGAAGTTTAACCATAACCATTGTCAAATTGTAGTTCGTAAACTGTCCAAAGATAGTTATAAATATTTGATTTCACTGTCACTGATTATTCGTTCTAGTAGCCGTGGAATTCGATGATTCATTCGACACGTGACCCCCAATATTCATTAATAAATTATTGTTAGATATGAGTTTAACATAAACGTCTACTAACAGCCAGGAATTTATCTTTTTAGTACCCACCACATCTTTACGCACTTTGAACGTAGGTATAACGATTAAAATAATTTTGACAAAACACGTGACGTTAAAAATGTCAGTGATTTGATTTGACAATGTGGTTTTTCGAGAGAAACATAATTTGTGTTCACGCGATATTTATAAGTTTACTTTTCCACGCAAATACAATCCAGTTCAATACATAAAACTAAACGAATACAAAGAATCATATAACAGTTGCCGGTGGCCGCGTTCGTTATCTAATCATCAAACTTGAAATACTGCTTACGAGATATAGTTACATATTTTAGGGGAGTAGTTAATAGCTTGCAGTGCGATTAGCAATAGGATTATAAAGTGAACCAAAACATAGCAAGTCTCACAATTATATGTTAATAATGTCACTCTGACAGCCTGACGGATGCCTGAGAGTGTAAAACTATAATACGAATGGTTGCAAGAACTTGAACTTTACCCTCGATTAACAAAATGTAGTACAGAGTTTGCTTTGACATTTCATTACCAAGACTTTGTGTATTTATATTAAACAAATGTGATGACAATTCTGTCACTTAACAGTTTTCCAGTTCAATTTTGACAGTTGGTGTGAATGTCCTATCGCTTAGCTAATGAATTTAACAAATCTAAATGTTTTTGTGTATGCAGGTATCTAGAAATAAATCCAACCACTTACAGCTAATAATAAATTCTAACCCCCCGATGACATTTATTAACTTTTTATGTAAAACAGTAGAATCGCGGGAATGGCGCTTAAAACGACATTTCATCTCAATCCAATAGAGTTATAGAAATCCTGAATTTTGCAATAAACAAAGAACTATAAAAAAAATGTTGTGCAGAAAAAAAAATTCCATAATCTCGTGAGTTCACGTCAAAACATGTTTTTGTCCCACCTCAACAGCGAGCAAATTATTCTCGCGCCACTACAAATTCAAGTTCTGTCTCTTCTTATGGCATGACTTGTGGTGGTAGAAGCCAAGGAGACAACAAAAAAAACTCCGTCTACGTCATTAGAGTCGTTGTCGCAACACGATAAAAGTGAAGATAATTAAATAATACTTTATAAATTATTAACAACGTAACAACTATCAACTTTTCATGCGGCCAAAGCACAGCACTGCAACTTCAGACATCAGAGCAGTAGCAGCAAGCGAGAGCAACAAGCGATAGTGAAATCGATTTTGAAATCGTGGTGTTAGTGAATCAAACACACTCACATGACATCAGATATACTTTCTTTTTTGTTGTGTTGCCTTCTTAATCTACCATTTGGATATTTCTATGATCATTTATCCATCGTTCTTTGTGTCACTTTGGTATTACATATACTTTCTGCAGAGTGCGGTTTTTCTTCACCTTCTTTCTATGGTTGGAAACAGATTTCTCACGTCACGAATTGTGCGCGGCCATGATTGTTTTTTTTTTTTGTTGCTACTGTTTTAATTGTTTCACAATTTTAAGATATAATTTCTCTCCTATTATTAATTACTTTATTGACAGCTTCCTATTTTGTGTAAAAACCTTTATTTATAATAAAAAAATAAAACGCGAAAAAAAGCGTTTACGTATTAAACCTACTTCTGGCGGGAAAACGATTTTCTGATTGACATTTTCCATTTGCACACGATTTTGTGTTTGCTTTTCCCATTTTTGCATGCAGCTCTCGGCGTGCACTTGACATTAGGTATTCACAGAATAGACTATACCTAGAGCTAGGTGCTGGTATTTGTGATGTGATGGTGGTGCAATGATGAAAAAGCGGTTCGAAGTTAAACGAACTGTAACTGGAATTCTGCTGTACTCGTACCATGCGACGTTGCTGCCAGACGAGACGATTAATTCAAACAGAAAAATAAAAGAGCGAAAGAGAGAAAAAGGAAAAACGCTAAACATGTAGTATAACAATATGATTTGTCGCTATACGGTTAAATTATCGGAAGTAATTACTTAATTGTAGTTTAATGCATATTCATGCATGTAACAGGGGTGTAAGTGCATTAAATTTGTTTTGCTTCTCCTCCCGAGGAATATTCTTAAGCACATGTGCTGAGCGGGATTCTTTTCTTTAAACTCGTTGGGGTTTCTTATCATGGGCAGGAAATTGATTTACAAAGGAGTAGATTTTATGTTCTTGTCAGATTTTGACGGCAAATGTCAAAAAATGATTCGCATGGAATTACTTGACAAAAAGGGCAGATTCCAGTTACAATTTGGTGCTATTTTATGAAAATTTAGTTCACAACCTGACATCTGACAGGTGTCAACTTTATATGATGTACAAATGTTGATAATTTCATAAAATTGTTGGAAAAAAGTCCAGTCGGATTTAAAGAAAAAAAAAAAAAAAAAATGCTGTAATATATTTACCATTGTGAATATTTTTTTTATAAAAATTTTGTCAAGATGTGACAATGGAAAACTAATTGTTGATAATTTTAATCCAAACAAATTCAAGACTTTACTTTAAACTTACGATAGTTCACAATTGCGAAATTGTTGTGCCTATGAAAAAATTAACCATTGTGAACTCTTTAACCAACCAACTTGGAGTGCACAACTGGAGGCAGTTAGGGTGCAATTATAGCGACACGAAAATAAACTAACTTTACAATTCCTAAGCAACATTTTAAGACCAAGATCGAGTTCAACAATTAAGTTTAAGTGGTTAAAAAAAGCAAACGAAATTTTTTTCGGTTGCATTTTTTGTGTCGCTATAACTGGCCCCTTAGCCAAAGATCGCGCTAACTGGAGAGGCGTACTGGTTGAGGCCCAGGTCCACTCCGGACTGTAGCGCCACCTAAGTAAGTAAGTAAGAACTCTTTAACTTTATAATAGAAATTAAAGTGTTCCTTTCACTAAAAGCCTGTGAAGGGAACAATCTCGCAATTGAGGTTGACAACGATTTCTCACCTTGTCGTGGTGTGGAGGCTTAAGTAGAGCTACATGGTGAGTCGGCTAAATTGGCACTCGCCATCTGCCAAATGGCTTGCCAGCTCTACGAACTAAGCGGTAATCAAACCCGTCCCACCCTTTCCCACTTTCTCATCCCTTCACTCCCCCTGGGCTGGATCAATGCGTCAACCGAACCGTAATGAAGATCAGCCAGGCCGTGGGCCCAGGTCGCAACAAAAATAGCACAGGTCGTAAACGGTGTATCCGAATACCGGGCGCTCTATGGATCAGTCAGCCTTGTCTGCATAATGCGGGGCTCTGTGCAGACCTATTTAACTTTCTCTAGCTACTCGTGGGTTCAAAATTTCAGACCTTAAGACCTTAACATAAACACAAAAAACACAAAAACTTCGGCAGCCAGCGGAGGCATCCCCATGCAAGGCGTGGAAGAGCATCTGCTAGAGCACTCTCGAAAGAAATCACAGAGGAACTCGCGTGCAGCTATGCCCGTCCCCTCACACCCACACCCTTGGTCGAATTCTGGCCCTTTGCGAATCCTGGCCCGTCTTCACCCGAAGGCGGAAAAGAATTGGACTGAAAAAGATCGCGACTCCTTCAATGGGCAACGCCCTAGGTACTGGAGTATGCCAAAAATTGCGACTCCACTGCCTCGACTTCAAAGGCCTCCTCCCACAATAAAACTTCTGCCCCACCGCTGGGCGATAATGTCATTACCGGTCATTGTATTCTGGGTAGACACGCGCGTAGACTCGGGCTGCTATACAATGACTTTTGCAGAACTTGCATGGATGAGAAGGAAGACGAGTCTGTCACCCACCTCCTTTGCAGCTGCCCCGCCCTATCCAACTTAAGGAGGGCTTACTTAGGTAACTACTTCCTTGATGATCTAAGTGATCTAAGCTTCATCAGCGCTGCTAATATTCTTGGCTTTTTCAATGGTAGTAAATGATTCGCATGAGTAACCGGATAAGGAACCCCCAATCACCAGTGGTTTGCACAATGGACCGACTTAAGGCCTAAGTGCTTCTCTCGCCGAAAGCCACTTCTACATACAACATACAAACAAGGTCATAGATTTGAAATAAGGAGCTGGGGGAGCTAAAAGCTTACACAAGCCCAGAATGTGAATTTTAAGAAACCTTTCAGATATCCCACTGTCTTTTACATGTTTTTTTTAACTGGGCCTTTTTTATAAAAGGTTTCTTTAACTGTTACTAAGAGAGATTTATTGTTATGCAACTTTGACCGAGTATCCTTGACATGTCACAAAATAAGCATTTTTAAAATATTGATGTATTAATTTCGACTTATATTTCTGACATTGAGCCAAAACAAACATTTCTCTTTCAACTGCCCAATCTCATTAGCGTTTTGCTCAATCAAAACCAATTTGACGTCATCATTATTCACCTATACCCCACACAAGTCAAAAATACCACCATCAGTCAGAATATAATTTTAACTGCATCCGACTTTCGGCTGTTCTATTTTGGCCCACCTATGTGCGGCATTGTAGTCTCACTCAACTGCTCATTTTCGACAAAAATCAAAATGACCAAGGTCTTCACATAAACTATTGCCCACTTAGAAAAAAAAAATGAAAAGTGATGTCAAAACAAGCAATTTACCCAGAAAATCCACTGACGTACTTCCTGGCACAATGTCAACAATGCACATACCGAAAATTCACGTGCGAACATTTTGCGCAAAGACTGTCATAGTCATAGCCATTGTCAACTTGGCCGTAAAAAAATATTTATAACACCTAACAAACACTCGAAATCTGTTCTAAAAATGTGTATACATATTTTTTTTTATAAATAAAATCCCAAGTCACTGGCCGCGCAGTCATTATTTTATTCGAGACCCAAAAATAGGCAAATTACCCTTATTAGACAAAGACCGAGTCGCATAACAAAAACCGAACAAAAAAAAAGTGTAAACCCAGCCTTTTACCTGGGTCGCGGCAATTTGTATATTTTTCGTCCGTCAAGTGCGTCATTATCTTTCGTGGGGCGAATTATGGCGAACCTAAAGTGACGACCCCACTGGAAGTGTAAATAATGATTGGAAGTTCACCTCAGACAAGAAGTGTATCTCAACACAAAATGTATACGAGTAGAAGAATTGTGAACCAACAAAAAAGTGGACGATTACGGTGGAGGGTCACTAAACTTGCCTGGGTAATATTATAGTTCAGGTTTGTTTGGATATTTGGAGGCGCTGTTTTTTTTCTCTTTTGTTGTTACTTTTGACCAAGAGAAGTTCAGCAAACAATGGAAGCGCTCGAATTTCACATAAAAGCGGTTCCGCTTACCGCCATTAGTAGCAACACCGTGAAGCGGCCGAAAAGACTGTTGCATGGGTGCTGACTTTTAAGTTTCACCTTTTTTTTCCCTTTTGACATATGTAGGTATATGATGACGATGGGGGAAACCTTTTCTGTTTTGACTGCGGTAAATTTGGGTCTTGCCATTTTATAGACAAGGTGTAACGTTGGGCTAAGTAATCGATTGATTATTCGTTAACAACAAAACGAAACTATGTTCAGGTACACATTTGCATAACACGATGTTAATGTAGGTAGACCCATACACACATAATGCGGCTTTGCGAATTCCAAGGGGCATTTATGTAAATCAGAATTAGCTGTTGGGTATGTGTGACGTTTTGTTGTTCTATTGGGGAGACAATTTAATCGGAGATTGGTTTTGCGAAATTCTTCGGGGAATTCTTGTCATTCTGGGTTGTGAACAAATGGGAATTAGTTTCCATTTAATTTGTTTTTGATGGTATCGTACAACATTTGTTATTTATTGTTATGAACTGAATATATGCATAGGAGAATGATAATGTCAGAGTGACGCAATAGAGGTTTCGGCTAAGTCCTGTTCTTAAGATGGAAACATAATATCAAGACAAATTACTTTCAAGAGCAAGATGCTGTAGCATGCATCGTTAGGTTGTCAGGTGGAAGTTGAATTCAGTTGCATAGTCCTGAGGAGAGCTGTCAATTTGTGTATGAAATTGTGTTCCTTAGGCGTGAGGTTTTATGCGACGCCTTTAAAAAGGTAAAAAGTACAAATTGAAAATAAATTCTTGTCAACAATAGTTTGACGTTCGAAGTTATGGGGATTTTTCGATCAAAATGTTGTTCACATCTGCACTCATTAAAAAGTCAAAAAAGCTATAATTATAAGAAGCATAGTGAGTGCAAAGCCACGGCTTAAATACCGTATTTATAATGATGGGATTTAGCCCACAATTTTAGTACGAGAAACAGATTATGACAGCCACTTCAACAGCAAACTTGTAGCTGCAAAAACTTTAACAGCAGGAGTCCTTTGTAGCAGCTTAAAAACGTCATCTGCAACTTTCTAGACAGCTGTCAAAATTTGCATATTATGGAAAACAACGGACCAGCCTGAAGAACTTTTAAGTACACTTTGAGGAATAAGTCACCATAGGTGGCCCATAGGATTGAAGAGCGACCTCTAATAACTTGCTGTGCATAAATGGAGCAGGTAGTTAAGAAGCGACCTAGATAGGGAGGCTAGTTTAATCAGGCCGGGATCCGTTTAAGCGCCATCGCATAAGTTTAAAGCGCAAAGTGGAAACAAGCACTCTAAAAGGTCTGATCGTATAGCTATAAGTTCGACAATGGGTCGTATGAATAAAACGTAGATAGCAATTGCTTTTACTCAAGAGAAATGTCAAAATCGAAGCATTTGCTACGTTTCGTATTTAAATAAAAACCAATTTTAGTTAGTTCCAATTTTTGACAGGTTCGAAAAGCGGCGGCACTGACCTTTTACTGAGATCGGTATGAATAAAACTTATCAGACAAAGCAAATGCTATGCAAATTCAGAGTCTGCAGTTGACTCAGACCTTTTGCTAAATATTTTGTACGCAACTTTTTGACATAAAACATATTTGGAATTGTGAATTGTCGATGTTTTGTTTATAAATACAGTGGAAGTCACTTATAACGACCTCGCTTATAACGACCAGTTGCTTATTACGTCCACTGTAATTTCATTTGGTTGGTTCATTCTATTTTAGGCTTTTCAACCGTCGGATATAAATGTTGGATACAACGACCAATTTTTCGGACAAAATAGGTCCTTGTCGTCAGTTATAACAACGAAATGAGAGAAAAACAAATATTATAAAAAATATGACGGCAGTTTATTTGATGTGTCGCCGTGAAAGCTGTTTTTAAATTAGTTGTGGTTTACGCGTCTTTAACAAAAAAGTTAGCATTTTATGTGATTTTGTCTACTTTATTCCTGAATATTTTAGGAAGGCAAAAGCGACCGCCGCTTTTTTTAACGACCTTATTTCATCGGTTTCTTCACCGTCGTTTTAAGCGACTTCAACTGTAGTTAAATTAAGTTATGTTCGTGCAGGAAAACCAACGGATTCCTTCAAACGAGGGGGTGTATTTCCCGTTGCCTTGATTTCAGATTCCTTCTTTATCCTTTGCTTTAAATTTGCAACTTTGTTTAACAGTTTTGTCTGGCGTGTACAAAATTGAGCAACTAAACAATAAAAAATCACACATTTTGCGCAGAGTTTTTTTTTAAGGGTTGATATTTGGAGTTTGGGATTTGTTTAGCAAAATCTGTCCTACAACTCACTTTGGTCACTCTTGGGAGTAGACGAGGTAGATGGAAGTTCCTCATCGTCTACTGAAATTCAGAAGAGTCGCTCAGCATATTTTTTTTCTTTTTTATTTATTTCTTTTCAGTTTTTCTTTGGAATTTTTTTGACTTTTGACAGAAATTTGAAAATAAATTCAAAATAAACAAACCACCGGACAGTTGTCACTTGTCAAGTTTGACAGAAATTGCAAGGCAAGTACACGTACAGCGAAGTAAAAGCTATTTTCGAATTTTCGAACTTATCTACTTTGGCAAACTAGATTTTTATTCATACCGATTCAAAGCATTTGCTAAGGGCTTTTACTTTGCCAAAACCTTTTGCTCAAAGCAAATGCTATTTATTATTCATACGACCCAATATAACCACAAAATGTCAAAAAGCGCTCAGAAATAAAACAGTATAGAAAGTACGCTCGGCCACAGAAGACTTATTATTTTACGGACTTTAAATGGTACTACCTCCCTGTGATGTTAAGGACGGGAAGTCCGTCATTACACAGTAGATTACGTTTCAAACAACATCACATTTCTAGGTTATGTAGTCCATAAAACACCACAGAGCTGTCAACCAATTTCAACACGAAAACTGCGAATAAGATTGATCACAGAAAACTCACCTTAAAAAAGTCATAAGCCATAATACAAATCCTTTAGCATGGCAAATGACGTATCAAATGGTCACCACAGCAACAAGTAAACCAAAAGGCTTCGCAATTAGCCAAACGCAACGGAACAAGTCAATGACCAACAAAAGTGAGCTCTTAACCTCCATACGGTCTCATATCTCGGATCTACAACACTTCCAGCATACATTACATTTTTTTTTTCTTCTGTTTTTGAATTCTATGTCATTCGTGTTTGTGGACACGAACAATTCACAAGGGTAACAATAACAAAATGTAGATCACCATCGGCCGAGTCACGGAAATCGCATTCAATTGGGTATTTCACGCACAAAAGCCGCTGCTGGTGTGCTACTTTTGGATTTTTAAAAATCTCACATGCACACAACGCACAATATGCGTCTCGTCAATGAAACATCTTACTTTCGTAATCTTTTGCTAATTGTTTCATAAATCACCCACGGGAAATAATTATTAAATCTCATTAAAATTCAGTTTGCATTTGAATGAAACAAGAATCTTTACAGAGCATCAGCTAGAACAGACTTGTTGGCTTCTGGCCCAAAAAGTCACATTGATGTTCGGGAGATGTCTACAGAGGCATATCGGGAAGATGACGATCGTCATCATCATCAGTTTCATTAATCACATAAATTTTCAGGCTAAATTGCCGTTGCTTGGCTAAGGGGGTGCCCCCGCGTACGCATACCTATGGAAGACAAGTGCCCCCAACATGAATTCCTTTCGCGACGCTCATCTGTGTAATTAATTGTTTTTTTTTTATTTTTTTTGGCAGTCAACAGAGCTCTTTCTCTCACTCTGCGGATTGTGTTCCCGATTTTAATCAATTAATAATATTTCTTTTATTGCGGCAAAGGGCTCGCACACCTAATGACTCAGAAAAGACGAGTAAAAGAAAGTTTGTTGTGTTTACTTTGGCTGAAAAAGGAACACAATCCAAGTTAATGCGTAATCGAGGTCAACGAAGATATTAACCCAACGAAGTTTCCTTTTTTTTTGCAATGTTGCCTTTTACCTTCCGATCAGGGTGCGATTTCTTCATTGGCTGAAAGTGGAGCCAGCACCGGAAGACACCATCACCGGTGTTGTGAATTGTGTGTTGACGAAGTGCTTGGGTGATGAAATTATATGACCTCACAGGACGATGGGGCAGAAGGCAAAGAAATCTCAGAATTATTATGGCGCTGTAAATGTAAGGCGACGTCGGCGCTGCGACCGCGTAATGACTTTTGTGCTTATGAGAGTTTTATTGAAAAATGTGTGCAGAGTAATTAATAGGGCGGTTTATGAATTTAAATTGTCCTTTTTTTGCTGGCGTTGCAGAGAGCGAGGTTTTATGACACTCATTTATTATTTATGGGCTCGTAGTCGTAATAGTTATTTAATTCATGCGGAGATTTTGCAATTTAGTTGTTTACTTGATACATTTAGGCGGACAAATGAAAGAAAATGAATGAATCAAGGATGTGGTTAATTGACAAATGGTTGAGGTTTCGTTCATGTGGACATCCATTATTGATGGTGCCCTTGGGATTTATTTATTTTTTTTAATTTTTATGACAGACTTATCTGTCACATATTTTCTATTGAAAAGAAGGGAACCATAATCGTTTTAATCGTTTAACGTTGCGTTTAGTGCAATACACTCGTAGTAAATGGAACTAACTGTCAAATGATAGAATTGTAGTTGACATTTGCAGATGTAAACAAATGTTCAAAACCACTCGAACGTTGGCATCACTGTTGCGTTATGAATGTCCCCCACAGCAAAGCTAAAGACCACTAAAAAAATCTCGATAACACGATTCGCGATCGACGAAAAACTTCGATGCAACGTGGGCGTTGATAAACTTCGAATTCGAAGACAAAATTGGCTGTCAAAAACATAGGAGACATTTTCAAAACTAAAAACAATACACTTAAGTGAATTAGGACGACCCACAAGCATATAAATTTATAACAAGCTGTTCAACAGCCACTGAGGACATGAGGTTATTGGCTGGCGGCGTTCAGAGCTTCACTTACATTAGTCTCGTTCGTTAAACCGAGAAAAACTGGGCGTTGACGTTTAGGCCCTTATATGTGAATGGGGCATGATTTCTTCCTAAATGCGTCCTGTTTCAGGGCTGTTTTTAGGCTTCAGTCATTAAAAATCAGTCATTTAAGTTAACTTACTGACCTGACAGCCGATTGACAGCTAAATTCCCAGCGGCTGGTAAACTATGCGTAAAAGTTTCCATAAGTACTATCATCTTAAGGCTGGTACGCTGTTCGCGTGAAGTGAAATTCTCACTCCTCTCCAAAAAAATTGCTGTGAAATTGAAAGTGAAATTTTCACGCCGAAATGTCAAAAATTTAATGCGACGGACAATAAAAGCCAAGTGAAATAGCAAGTAACGACCCTTCAAATCACTTTTTGAAAAATTATTTTTCACTTCAACAGCGTACTGCCTGGTGAAATTTTTATGTGAAAAGTTCATTTTGACATTTCGCAGTGAAAAATTTGTATGAAAAATTGGATTTCACTCGAACAGCGTACCAGCCTTAAGCAATAAAAAAACTGTTTGGCGATCAACTTTATGACGCGCCGTATTGAAATGACATCTCTTGACGACTTGACGTATGTAAGTGTCAGCGCCGGTTTCAGTAGGTATACGGACAGAAATAAAACAATGATTAACCGCTAACGTTTTATTGTAGAGAATGAAGATTATCACTAATAAAAAAATACCCAATTTGTTGCTGTCAAACATATTATTTGACAGATCAGCCCTTAATGTCAGAGATCCATACGGATTAAGTGAGTAGTTTTACCTTATTGCGATATGAAATCCAAATAGACGGACAATTTTATTTTAGTCAAGATTTTTGTCACAATTTATCTACAAGAAATTTGACACTTTCAATTAATGACACAAGGCGTGTCACATTTATCAATAATTTTACCCTATTTTGATTGTTCTTGAATGAGGTAAATACGCAAGTTTCGAAAAGCAGCACTTAAGGAACAGTTTCTTTAATTGTACATATTCTACTACTTTTTTGTTTTGATAGATTTGCTTTGACAGCCCGATTCAGAGATTGATGACGTTCATGTATCTAGTTTAGTAAGTCTGACAGCTGACTGACTTGATGTATCTCAGTTTTGATTGGCCTAGATCGATCACATGGGCTGTAATGATTATTGTGAATTGCGAAAAATTGTAATAGAATAATATTATTGTGACTCCATCAACTTGCATGTAGGTAGGTGACAGCTAACAAAATAAACGTCAGTTCAGTTGAGCATCAACCAGCATACACAGCAGAGCTTAATTTTATAATACAAAGCTGTAACTATAAAACCAGAAAATAAAGAAATTAAAACTTCCAAATAGTAAGTTGTATCCCCTTTAATCGATAATAATTAACGTGTAGACCATACACGTTACATGGACAGCTGTGTCAGTTGACGTTTATGGAGGGGTAGCCGACGAATCCAGTCAAGAAATTCGTGACTGAGTGCTAAGTTGACTGTTCGCATATGTGGCTGACGTAGGAAAAGTGACATTCCCGACCATTCTAGTTTTTGTGTTCAGGTTACATCTCTTCCAGACCAATCTAGTCGACTTAAAATAACTAAGTTTTTGAATGTGCCCATTTCCTTTCCATTTTGATTTTCATGACAGTTTGAGATTTCCTCTTAATTAATCGACAACTGTCATATTTTCATCGAAAATTATTTCCCTGTCACTGTCATATTTTATACATAATAAACTACTGTTAAAATATTGCCAAAAAAAAGCACCCACCCACTGTAAAATCTTCAACAAACCAAAAGCGTGCCAACGTCAAAAGTGACACAATGCCAGATAAACTACAAAATCATATGCAAACATCCGAATTAGTCGCGTGATAAAATCCCAGGCAACACTTGTCTGCAAAAGCAATTTAAAAATACCCAAGACTGATCTACTACCACCGCTGGTTGTTACAATAATTACATGGTATCACATTGACAGGTGCCTGTCACATTTGTCATCTTGTTGACAATGTTAAATGTTTTTTTTTTTCAACAACCAAATTACCAAGTGATGCCAATTCAATTACCATGCCAATATAATATTCACTCGACACAGAAATCCAATCGGGAGGGCATAACAAAAAGGGGGAATGACAACAAAACATTATTCATCCCAAAATGAATGTCAGAAGAGTTAAACTGATTAACTTTCATTGCATTTTCTTTGTGCGTGAATGTGTGGCTTAATTAATGGCATGGCAGACACTAATAATATAATCGAAAAAGCTAATTCATCGATGGCGATACTATACGTATATAGACGCTTGAAGAAGAAAACACAACAACATGAAACGTTTTATTTTTACTGTTCGCATTCGCACTGTTTTGGTTCTTCTTCTTCTCCTTCTGATGGTGTTCTGCGCAGCTTTAAATAGATTCCAACGTAATAAGAAGCATTTATTGCGTGTGGAAGAATTTTGTTTGTTCACGAGTATAGACGGAGCCTTAATGCAAAATAAATGATCTTCGCAACTGTCATCGGCGAGGACTGTTGCTTGTGCATACCATCGGAATGGATATCATTAGTAGCAGGGGGAATATTAATATTAATTCTGTTCCTTTGTTTCCTTTTACAATATAGAGGGAAAAACACACACAGGAGGCAGCTGATTGATTTCAATACACAACAACCCAGCCCACCTTGAGGACACCTTTCTCCTGCGCGCTGTATAGCATTCTCTCTCGAATTCCGAAGGCAGGAAATTGAAAGAAAATTCATCAAAAGTGTATCTACCTGAGAATACAGAGAGAGGGTGCACAGAAAGGCCAAAAATTAGGATAGATACAAATCACTGTGACCTCGTCGTCGTCGGCTTACACTTTACAAGTATACAACCACGACAACAACAGTAGCAGGAGCAGATGGTTGAGAGTATAGAGTCCTTTTTCGGTTATCCCTCTTGTCTCAAGTAGTTGCACACATATTGCCGCCCACATAGAGTTTTGGCTTTTTGCAACCGTGCCGTGGTTTTGAAAAGGACGAAGAAGAAAAGATGCCATCATACAGAAACAGATACAGGACATACACTGTATAGGTATGTATACATTTACATTTTAGAAATCTGCTCATTTTTATTGATCTCTTGACAGAGAAATGTTACTCTCTCTCATGCTGCTGAATTCAAGCGAAACTCTCAAACAACAGATTACATTAATTGCGACTTCTCTGAGCATGGGCATTGAGGATAACGACGACAAAAAGGACTATCAGGACGACGACCGTGTTGGTGGTACGGTAGACGGTACACCCGTTGAATGTGTCGCTTCTCGGTTCGTGGACAACAACTACAAGGACTGTACCCCACTGCACCGCAAGTTGATATACCAACACATGACACGGAAGTTGCTGGTGTTGTTGGCTGCTTTTGCTGGTGCGTATTGGGAGCAAGGGCCATTCGTTTGGATATTCTCCTGCTTTGCATGCAGCAGCACAGCGTACCGTGTAGGGTTGGCGGCTGCTCTCGGGGTCGATATTTGAAACTTACCATGGAAATTGGGGTGAGATTCTCACTTGATTTTTTGTTCTCCATTCTTTTCATCATTTTGGAGTTGTGTGTTTTGTTTTTTTTCTCTCCTGTGTGCATGTTCTCCTGGGAATAGAGAACAGTTTGTGCGTGCCGAGAATATTTTTATTTTCCACAATTTATTTTTGATTTATGATTAATTTTGATAGTCACCCATCATAAGTTGGGGCCATCATTAATCAAAAATACACTGAATGGAAATAGGGATAAGGGAATAGCACAAGGCATGAGATCATTAAGTCGCAAACCGTTAATGAAAGTATCGAATAATGACAAGCGAAATACATCGCAACTGGCTGCTGCGTCTACTGTGAAACCAGCTGGAGAAATGCCGACAATCAATTTTATTGCAACCAGTAAAAGTGACTCTAATCGGAACCTAGACACAGACTGCTGGAATGACTCCAACTAGGTATGTGGTGTGTAGTAGACCGCAGAGCAAAGCCCCAACCAGAAGCGAAGGGTGCAACAATTTCCATTCATTAATCATTGATGAGTGGGTAGTTCTTTGCTATATATGCAAAATGCGTCCCATCAAAGCGATATTGAATTTACTTTCAGTTAGACGAGGTTACTTGCGAACTCACCACGCCCAGATTTTTCCATGAGGAGGACGCAGTGTTTATCAATCGGCGCAAAATCACAATTGTACTTAATTGGTTTTTGTGACCAGGAAACTGGGACGCAACTGTTGAGTACGACGAAAGTTTGTCATGTAGAGGGAACTACTGGTCTAGAAAAATGTTAGGCAAACTATTTATTGAGTCTTTTTCCGGCCAGAGATTGATAGCTAACGTTTAAGCCGTCATGTTAAGCCAATTTTTGGATTGGTTTTACCTACAGCTTACTGCATTTTTAAAAGTAAGAGGTACACCCCAAATGTGAAGGTTGATTTCCTTTGCATCCTCCTCCGCTGTATTTGGGAAAACTCTAAAAGACTTTATGTGCACTTTACACATTAATAAACGAAGGGATAAAACCGTCTAGTGTTAACTTGCTTGCAGGGGTTATGGCTGTCACTTGTCAGTTGAGGCTTGTGTGATGTCATCTACAGCACAAGGAGAGGAAGTCTCTCATTTATGAATGCGAACGTCGTAACAATTTGCAGTCGAAACATGAGTGACCATAAAATTATATCCACTGGACGACTTTCCTCGAATCTTATTGGAAAGGAATAGGAAATGGTCCAAAGATCTGAGCTTGCAAGGATTTGTCACTTCGGGGACAACTGTCTTAAAGTTATAACCTGATTAGACCGCATTTTTTTATCGAGTGTTTCTTTCAAGCGGTGTTCAGCATTAAAAATAGAAGAAAAAAAAACGCCCCCAAAAAGTTGGCGTGACTTAAATGTTTGGACAAAAAAAAATGGCGTCAATGACTTAATCGATTTGTTGCAATGTCTGCTGTCGTTTGTAAACGAGGAAACTATAAATTTGTTTTAAAAGTAGGCGTGGCTATGTGGAAGCAGTGGCTCAGTAAGTTTGCTGGACTACTTAGCAAGGGCAGTGGTCTCCTATAACTCGTGAATGGTTTTACTTGCCCTTCCACAGTGTCAATATTTTTTTTAAGCTTAAAACTGAATTTATATCGGTCAGCGTTGCCAGATTATTATTTTTTTTTTTGGGGAAAGCGTGTTTTGAAACAAATGTATTGAAAGCGGGACTGAGCCTGTCGCTAAAAATTGGGACGTCTGCCAACGCTGGTTAAGGTCCTATGAAGGTAGTTTTAAAACCATTTCTGGCCAGTTAATCGGTATTTTCGTTGCCTTTAAAACCACCACGCCATAAACTTATAACTGAGTGTTTTTGACGCTCTGAAGTAGTTCAAGAACTTAAAATTCACCGTCTATGACAACATAAGACTACTTCCTTTAGGAGTTTCTTAGTAAAACATTGAGGGTCTTATCCGAAAACAATTCAAGAGGAGTGTTCAGAATTAAATTATGAAATATGTTAATGTATAATGTATTAAGTATTTAAAGTTACTCAATTTTTGTAATGCTAGATGTAAACGCCGTCAATGTTTTCTAATCAGGTCTCTATATGTCAAATGTCAAATGTTATCGAAATTTTAAGTCAAATGTCATATTGTTTTTGTATATAAATGTCAATTTTGTAAAAGAAATGATTCATTCGCCATCACACTGTTTAACTCGCTAAAGCAAAAATAAATTCCTTTTGTAACGTTTTAAGAAAAGCGGAGTTTTATTACAAAAAGTGGTTATTCGGTTTCTTTTACAACACATAACAAGGAGGTTAAAATTCTCTCAAACTAAATAATAATTTGAAACGTCTTGTTTACCACTATCAAAGTTTCCTATCGTTTTCTCAGAAAGAACAAAATAAATTCAGAAAACATTTTTCAGACCAATGCGCGTGTATGTCATTTGCAGAAAAATATAATCTCATGATTCGCTAATAATTCGCAGAATTTGTTTACACACATCTATGAAAATTCCACTAAATAGATTCTAAGCTTTAATTGATGTTGGGGGGATTGTTGCAACTTGCAAATATTTCACAAACTTCTGACGAAAGATGACAAATGTTAATTATCTTCCAAGACAAATGTGTGTAACTACAGTAAAATTCTACGACTCAGGATGCTTACAGAAATTAATAGAAATAGTTGGCTGACGTGTTATGTAGGTCTGAGTTTGAATTAATCACAGAACTTCAATGACATTTTCCCAGAGTGTGATTTTCAGTTATTTGCATATGCAGAAATAGATTATGCAAAACAAAATGTAAGTAACCTCTAAAGGCGGATGAACTCTCGGATGTTTTGACGCAAACATTATTTGCGAGTGACCTTGGCCAATGTTTGTTGTCGCCAGGGAAATTCATTCACAATTATGACTACGACATAAATAGCTGCAGATAATGAATGAATTAAACCAGTCCAGAAATGGAGTGCCACAAAGGTGCCTACTAGGGCCGCAACTTGTTGTTGACTTTTCTTGTACGCTTTTGCAAGAGCTTTAAAACTTAATAAGTCTTTGTAAATAAAGGGAGAATTGTTACTGATTTTAAATGATAGTTTTTTTGTCCGCACTGGAGCTCATTCATACAAGTATTTCAGGGGTCCAACCAGCTAGCAAAAGACTGCATTGGCCTCATAACCTATACATAAGCACAATTCAAGTTTAGAAGTATTCCTGAAAACGTAATCGCAATTTACAACGTTAAATTTAGTTCGAAGAAGAATCTTCAACAGTACACCCAACCAGACACGAAAAGATCAACAAGAGACCAACGCCACCTCTCTACCAACTTCCCAATTAATTAAACAGCACTTGTCAGTCAAATTAATAGATATAAACAACCATTTTACTGTCTGTCTGCGGTTGAGTATTAGATGTGGTTAATTGTATGCTACCGGAAATTTGAAAACACTATTCAATCGCATCACCCGATAAAGCCCATCAGACACTATACAACTTCTGAAGTTCTATATATAATCCCACTTGCTCTACTCAATACAAAACTTCGCTCTCCAGCAGGAAGAGTCCACAACATCATTTGGTCCAGTACTCTCGTTAGCCCTTCTTGAGATTTGTAATCAAAATATTACACACCACTTATCGAAATGACCACATGAAAGGCAAACCTCAAATTTCCGCTCAAATGAAAGATTTGTTGTGTCTACATATCATATTTCTTGTCGACATAAAGTCGTAACACTGTAAGGGTCATCTAAGCCATTGACATAAAATATATGACAAGAATTTAATGGTACGAGAATTCACCCCCATCAAACCCACTGTGTCTGTGGTTACGGTTCATTCCAGCGGAATTAAAAATGAATCACTTTTTCAATGAACTGTAGTTGTATGCAACACGCAACAGACGGTCAGATGGCATCAATAATATGACTGGGTGTTTGAGCACTCCATTGGGACCAATGAGCTCACATGAAACCAGGAAAATTGTATTTTTAGTTATCGGCTGTCATGTTTTTGTTTGAAAGATGTTAGATACGCCAAACAATTTGCATTCTTTGACATTTCTTGGGAACGATGGAGATTTTTATTTTATTGAGCCTATTTTATGCGATAATAACAGGTCTATTTGTCTTCTTAAACGACCTGTCAAATTTTTAAAATCGGATTCTCTGAATGCACCCATTAAACTCATAGAAGGTATGACAATTTTGACAGTACAAATGCTGTCATTCCATTCAAAAATTTCATGCGGAAATTGTTTACCTACCTTTGTCATTCGTATGGAAATGTTATTTCACTTTTTGCTATTAAGGCTGGTCTGGTATGCAGTTCACGTGAAATCCAATTTTTCATACAAATTTTTCAGTGCGAAATGAACTTTCCACATGAAAATTTCACTAGGCACTACTAGTGAAAAATAATTGTTCAAAAAGTGAGTTGTAGCAATTAAAATTAAGCAATTTCACTTGGCTTTTACAATCCGTCGGTCGCATTAAATTTTTGACATTTCGGCGTGAAAATTTTACTTTCAATTTCACAGCACTTTTGGGAGAGGAGTGAAAGTTTCACTTTACTCGAACAGCGTACCAGCCTTTAGATGATAGGTATCAAACAAAAAAAAATTCATAAAAAGCTGTCATCTGTCAAATTTAATTTGATGAACCATTTACACAAATTCATTTAAGAAATCATATGACTTCTATTAGCGCGAAAAGTGAGCGTAAGTTTAAAGAAAGAGACAGTTGCTTTAATTCAAAGAATAAATCTGACAGCTGTCAAACGCATTTATGGAATTTTACAGAGATGTATCGAATTTGATGAACGTCAATGTAATGCAGCTATTAACATCGTTAATATTAACATTTTTTTCTGCACAGACAGAGACGTCTGATGACAGTTGAGGATCAATTCTGCATATCAATAAATCTTCTGCGAACACACAGATAACGTGAAACTTTTTTGTAACACGTACAAAATAGGAAAAAAAGACCAAATTCTGTGTACAAAATTTTTGAAAATTTCTACTAAGCGCTGCTGCATTCTTTCCAGTCCGCCTCACTTATAAGATAAATCATCTGTCAAAGTTCTACCAGTGTAAAAGTGTAGCATTTCTTTCCGTGCATCACAAATTGACACACAACAATCTGCTAGGAAAAATCGCCCAACCTGACAGCTGTCAAATGCAACAACGTGTTCACTCCTTTGAACACGCTACACACATTCTTGGCCGGCTGTCACTTTAAAATCGACTCGCCCACATTCACCACTCATCATTCCATTTAAAACAACAATTTAATTGATTTAGAGGAGTATAATGCATTTGCATTGACGTGTTCCCGTCACTCTTATACATTAATCTCTACCGCCTTATACTATCACCCGGCTACAAAATGTTATCGGAAAAGTTCTAAGGCATTTTGCAAGTTCGCAAATATTATTTTTTATAAAGAATTAAAAGATTGAAGGGCGCTTGGTTGTGCATTTGATAAATGAGTTCATGCCGATCGACATTGAAATGTCGGAAATACTTGTGCGGCCACAAACAGCGCAATTTATCATCTTATCGATATTATTGGGGCCATGATAAGCCTTTCAACGGTGATAAGCGTACAAAGTGCTGCCTCTTTATGACAATAAATAGCGAAAAATCAAAAACTCAGTAAGTAAACAAAATTGTAAGAGGAAACTCATTTTTAAATGCTCAATTAATTATTTTATCTCGCATGGAGGTTTCTTATAGTTATTAATATTATATTTAAAAACTGCAGGTTGCCGTGCTTTGATAATCGCGATAGGAAGTCGTGTGAGGTTATGAATTCACGGACTAGCTCAAATTTGTTGTTCAAATATCCAACTTAACCTTAAATCTAGTATGCTGTGATAAGTCTGTGAGCAAACAATTCAATTTTGGAATCATTGTTGAATAAATTATTCCCCTTTGCCGAATTGGTAATTTGCACAAATCACTCGTAAAGGCGTAGGCGATCCTTGCGAAACTGTTTTTTTTTTCAAAACAGCCACCATAATAATTGAAGTAAACAAACTTGTCAAGACTCATTGAATCGACAATCATTGCCACATATTAATATGAAAATATTCAAAGAGAAACCAATGGAAAGAAACACATGTATAAATGTAATAAAATTAAAAGCCACTAAATACATTTTTATCGTCGTCCTTTTGAGGCATTTTTCCCGCTTGCTGTGCCGTGGTGCCCCCTATTCTAACAAAGGCTAGCAATAAAGTAACATTAACCCATCACACAGAACACAACACAACACAACAACCAGCTGTGTTAAGAGGAAACAACAAATATAAATAAATAAATAAATAAGAACGTTGTAAACCCCCTACAATGTGTACGATGATGATGTCCTGCCGGGCTATCTATTGCCGGAAAAACTGGTTACTGACAAAGCGCACGCACACACTTCCAAACAATACCCTATTCTCCAGATCCGATCCGATCCTATACCTATATATGTACGAGTGCGCGAGGCGAGTATTTCCTACGTTTATCTGTATGCAAATAATCTGAAATTCAACAATATTTTTGTCCTCATTGACTCAAACACGTTTTAAGAGTTTTTTTTTCTCTGTCCCTGTGGGATTTTTTTTTTCATTTATCTTATTTGTTGAATCCCGCCGCGTTTGTTACTGTAGCATAAGTGATTTTTGGGAAAAGAAAACTATTTCAATTTAAACCAAATCAACTTGACCCATTTTCAATCGGGACTGTCCGACAGAACAAAGGAAAACCCTACCAACAACGACAATGAACATGAAACGCCATTAACCCAATGACCAACTGAGATAATGATACTCGTAATAATAAAAATAAATAATTTATGTATTTGGCAAGTGTGTGTGTGAGCCGAAATTGCGAGCCAAACGAAAGAAAAAAAAACAGAAAAAAAAGGGATCAGATTGGGGGGACACCACTTTAAGCGGCCGCCGGTGGCCGGAGAAGTGTCCCCACAAATACAACACGCAAATCACACAAAATAGCCCCGCACACGCCCGACACAGATAGCGCTAGCGCCCTCCCCAAACAAATTATTGCAGTCGTATTCATTTTTTCTTTTCCAAGCGCTTTCGGTTAAACGACCCCATAACAATAAATTTATCTTGATTTTGTGTGCGAGTGTGACTGCTGCGATTTCTTTCTTCTTGTGTTTTTTTTCCCACCCCGTGCATTTTCATTTCATTAATAACACAATTTAATTCGCTTCCACGGAAGACGCAAAGTATAAAGTCACGAACGTTATCGGCGAGTCTATAGTTGGCGGTTTGACTGGGAGGTGCTGGCAGGTGCCACAAAGGGATGACTTTGTTTTAACGATCAAAAGTGTTCACTATTTTTCCTTTTTTGCGTTTAGCAAACGTATAATGAAAAATGCACACACACACACAAAGTGTTTCAAGTTCCGACTGTTCGTCATCCAGAGAACAGGGTAGGGTTGAGAATCCACAAGTGTTTGCGCTGGCTGATAAGAATGTGACAACAGGTTTTCAGTCGGGGAGTGGTTATTTGATCTCCGATTGACGACCGACGCGCACGGTGGGAATGACAATGACAATCGGAAGGGGACAAAATGGTTACCTACAGTGAAACTTAAGTGGCTTAAGTGTCAACTATATGGCAGATTATTTTCCCTTTTCCCGCTTTTAAAGATTGTTATCGTTCGATTTAGTAATGGATAGCTTACCCGTGGGAAAGGTATTATTCTCCATATAAAGTTTATAGGGGATAGTTTTGTTTTTAGGGCGGAATGAGTGGTTTGATTCGAGTTCCAATGCGAAGGCAACACTCGGCAAAGGTGCAGTTGAAAAATGCGGCAATTTTAACGAAAGTTTCAAAGTCACGTCGTTGCAATTGGTCCAGTGCCTTTCAAAGTAAAAGTTTGTAAGAAACGTGAGAGGGTTTTCCCCCAAATCCAAAGACAGTGGGTGCTGGACGGGACTAGATATACCATAAACGTCTCCACTAAAGTTCGGTTTGGCAAAACAAATATAGTTCAAAACTCCTGACTTGCAGGACTACATTGCTCTACACAGAATTCTAAACACTTAAGAGGTATTTTATCAAAAAATGGCATGAAACTACAAATTTTTCAATAAAGAATTGACACGAATCATTGGGGTCCTATAGGGTAAGCTAATTTCAAAAAAAAAAGTCGGTTTAGAACTTTAAACTCTGTGACAATTTGTTTTGACTGCTTTTTTACGGAAACAATATGAAAACCTTGTTCAAATTATTCAAATTCAATCAAACTCCGTTCGCGTAGGTTTCCTCTCGCTTTTCGTTCCATAAAAATATGCCTTTCAAACTTCAGTCTAGTCCAATGGGTACATTCAGATCTGTAAATTAGAGTTTTAAAATTAAACAAACTTGTTTGGAAGGTCAAAATCGTAAAGAGTGCAACTAATTTTTCCCTTTTCAACGGAAAAATCAATCTAGACGAACAAAAAGAGCGACATATGCTGTCAGACTGACGTAAGCTATAATTTTAAACGTCCCCATATTTTCTCGACTATACTTCTTCATAAACCCAAACATCTGGTCACATTATAAAATGTCAATTTTGTCCTTTGCACTGTAAAATGATAAGACCTCTATTATTTTAAAGATAATGTGAAGTTGCCCACTGACAGTTCGTATGAATAAAACGTAGCAATTGCTTTTACTCAAATGTCAAAATCGAAGTATTTGCTACGTTTCGTATAAATAAAAACCAATTTGAGTTAGTTCCAATTTTTGACATGTTCGAAAAGCGGCGGCACTGAACTTTTACTCAGATCGGTATGAATAAAACTTATCAGACAAAGCAAATGCTATGCAAATTCAGAGTCTGATATTTAGTTGACTCAGACCTTTTGCTTAATATTTTGTACGCAACTTTTAAACATAAAACATTTTTGGAATAGTGAATTGTCGATGTTTTGTTTATAAATACAGTGGAAGTCAATTATAACGACCTCGCTTATAACGACCAGTTGCTTATTACGTCCACTGTAATTTCATTTGGTTGGTTCATTCTATTTTAGGCTTTTCAACCGTCGGATATAAATGTTGTCGTCGGTTATAACAACGAAATGAGAGAAAAACAAAAATTGTAAAATATTACGGCAGTTTATTTGATGTGTCGCCGTGAAAGCTGTTTTTAAATTAGTTGTGGTTTACGCGTCTTTAACAAAAAAGTTAGCATTTTATGTGATTTTGTCTACTTTATTCCTGAATACTTGTGGAAGGCAGTTGGATATAGCGACCGCCGCTTTTTTAACGACCTTATTTCATCGGTTTCTTCACCGTCGTTTTAAGCGACTTCAACTGTAGTTAAATTGAGTTTTTTTTTGTGCAGGAAAACCAACGGATTCCTTCAAACGAGTGGGTGTATTTTCAGATTCCTTCTTTACCCTTTGCTTTAAATTTGCAACCTTTTTTTAACAATTTTGTTTGGCGGGTACAAAATTGAGCAACTAGACAATAAAAAATCACACATTTTAAGCGCAGCGTTTTTTTTTAAGGGGTTGATGTTTGGAGTTTGGGTTTTGTTCAGCAAAATCTTTCCTACAACTCACTTTGGTCACTCTTGGGAGTAGACGAGGTACGATGGAAGTTTCTCATCGTCTACTGAAATTCAGAAGAGTCGCTCAGCATATTTTTTTTTTCTTTTTTATTTATTTCTTTTCAGTTTTTCTTTTGAATTTTGTTGACTTTTGACAAAAATTTGAAAATAAATTCAGAATAAACAAAGCACCGGACAGTTGTCACTTGTCAAGTTTGACAGAAATCGCAAGGCAAGTACACGTACAGCGAAGTAAAAGCTGTTTTCGAATTTCCGAACTTACTTTAGCAATTTTTATTTATACCGATTCAAAGCATTTGCTAAGGACTTTTAATTTGCTAAAACCCTTTGCTCAAAACAAATGCTAGTTTTTATTCATACGACCCAATGTCAATATGAGTGTCAAATGCTGACAATCTGATCTCTGATGGTTGGCAGTCTGAGTACCTTAGCTATAAAAATTCGAAAGTGCTGTGTAAAGTTCTGGAGGATTGTCAAAACTGTCAGATCTCTGTTCTTCGCTTACTTTTTTGGTTATTTTGCCTCAACGTAAAAATGTCGGCGCAGTGGCTTAGTGGTTAGTGTGTTGGACTACTAAGCGAGGGGTCCCCGGTTCGAGTTCCGAAAGAACTAAATTACATCTTAAGGTTTTTTTCCACTGCGTCACCTCTCGCGAACGCCTGACAAACAACAGAGAGAAGAACTGTCATGAAAGAGCTTCTCAATCAGCCGTTTGGACTCGGCGTAATATTGTAGATCCCCTCCATTCGACCGAAACATTTAAAACTCACACAAAACGAATGGTGGTGAGAAACAAGGCCTTGGGTCCCACAGACCTGTCGCGCCAAAATATTTATTTATTTTTAAAAAAATGTCCCTTGAATTGACATTTAGCTAAAATTGACCTAAAAAACTCAGAAACAAACCTGTTGATCCATCATAAATAAGAAGTATGCCCAAACCTGATTTGGCAAATCTATTTCAATCGTAGAGCGTGTTTGGAGTGTCTCCTAAAATACTTTTTCTGTTTGTTGATGTCATTAAGTTAAAATTATCCAAGGAATATATTAATTACTTATGCCAAATCAATTAAGTAGAGCTTTATTAGCGATGGGCCATTAAACTCGAACGAAATGTTTCATTATTAGCATCATCCGCTTTGCTTCACCGCTCACTTAAGCTGTCCACACACATACCTACTTATAGATGTGAACACGTGCGTCAATTCTCTGAATTCTTTAGTGAAAACAAATTGTATAACAGCTGTCACGTGTCTTTACACACTTTAAACATAATTGCAATAGACGCTGTGTAATAAAGGGTCAAATGAATTTCTTTTCAAATCCACCATTTGAAGCCGATTTCAGATCGCCTCCATTTTTAGCTGTCAACGAATGTATCTCATCGTCTCATACTTCATCATTTCATTAAATTTAAATGTCTCAAAGTGCCATTTCATGACTTATGCAATCAAATAGTGTTGAAATGTCCCACAAATTGAGTCATGATGGTGTCCTTCGAGGTTTTTCAGGGCTTAATGGTGCCATGGAAATTCTGTTAAACGGTTGGTTACAATAAAATTTCGATAATTGCCAAATGTCACGCTCTCGCGCACAACACGATACTACAAATCTATGAAACATCCTTTCATCATTAACCCACTTGGTTGTGCTTTCGCCATCGGCAAAACTAATCAACCCGCAAAGGTAAATAAACACCGGTGTTTCCACCCTTCCGTATCGCACACATTTTCCATTCGAGTGAATCAAGTTTTGTAGTTCGTGTGTAAAATCAATGGCTTTGCAGTTTTTCACCCAAATAATTTGCAAAAAAAAAAAACGAAAGCCAAACAAAAGGCCGAACCCAAACAAACAAAAGCGACAAGAACTTTGCAAACAGACCGGCGACGGGTTTACTCCTCTGTTAAGTTTTGAATATATATTTTTTTTAACATACGATAGCAATACAATTGAAAGAGGGGCGCGCAAATTAAAGACGTCACCACCATCTGCAACAAACGTAATCAGCAGCAGCACCGCCCTGCGCTCGCAATTCACCGGTCGCCGCTTGGTGTGCTATACACTTGAATGTTTTATTAATTTATTTTCATTTAAATTTTTTTCATTGTTGTTATTTGCCAGAGGGAGAGGGGGAGAGAGGGGGAAAGAGTGCGACCCATGTGGTTGGCAATTCGTCAACCGACCGACTGACGACGGCAACCATCGTCACCGTATCGAGCTTCAGATATCACATGCGGTGCCCCTTTCAAATATACGCGGGACTACGATTCCGACACACTACCTACTGGAATTGGAGGGAAAAAGCCGGCTGTCATGTTGCCCCGCAGAATATGGCTACATAAAGTCTGGCGGTGACGATGAAGATTCCTCTTTGTTCTCTACTGTGTGGCGCGTAATCAGAAAAAAAAAACTCGTCAGCGCACAGAAGCTGTTTGACCATATTTAGCATGCGGATTGAGAGTGAGAGCCAATAAAACATCCGAAGCCGAACACAGCACCATTCCCATTATATTGAGTTCATATTCAGCCAGCAGCATACTATATGTGGGTAGTTGAACGGAACCAATGCCACCGCCACCGCTAACCGCTCCGGCTCCATGATTTAATAATAAATAATTTAAATTGATTCGTCTAATGTTTACAATTAGCCGCTTCAATGAGTGCTGCCTACCTACTGCCAACCGACATAGAGGCTTCCCCCAGATTGTTTGTGTGCTGTTGTTGTTGTTTTTTTCTTCTTCGGAACCGAACACATGTGCGCGGTTCAGTGCAAAGTTGATTCACTTAACCGGGAGGCAAGGCAGCCCGCCAGCACCAGCAGTGGGAATGGAGTAGCTTTTGTGTGTGTGCCTGGCAAGAGGATTAGGAGGCTTTGCGGCTTGGATTTGTGTAAAAAAGCATTTTTTTCTTTTTATCAAGAGCAGAAAAAGATATGAATGAGATAAATAAGTGTTTAGTAAACAAATCAAGCGTGCTTCAGATGTGCATATGGCACGACATGACCGTTTTAATGTGCTCTTGCGCTCACAAGTTTATTACAGTTTCTTTGAAGTGGTTTTTAGCGCATAGATGTGGTATTTTTTGAACACACCTTCAAAAGGCAATGTAAATATGATTTTAAGGTTAGGAATGTCTTTTGACAGGTGGTCGTTCTGATAACAATTAGCATTTGACGTTTAATGGAATAGAAGGAGTGGGTCGCTACATACGATATGCGAGTAAACAACTCACCTGTCAACAGATGGAGGTAAAGTTTCAATATCGTGGTAAGTGACACTGACAGGGAACTGTAGGTCTGTTTCTTTACTTTTGTAGTAAAAATGGAAAAGTTAAGGAACGCTTTTGTAGTAATCCGTGCAAAACACAAATGCGAATATTCCACCCAAATGCCAAATAGAGCAACAAATTTAAATTAGCTGTCAATTTTCAGTCGACTGACAGTTGTTTCAATTCTTACGCAAAGAGATTTGTTGAGTAAAAACTAGTAAGAGGGGAAATATCTTGTTCTCTCGAAGCCACTCTCTGTTACGAATTTTTAGAGTTGAGGAACGACAATTGAGTAAAATGCGTAAGAATTCGTATAAATTGGTAAAAATTCGTAAGCTCTAAAAGTAAAGGAACGGACCTTATAATTCGATTGCCATATTGAGGTTTAACTCGCCACTTCAATTGACAGAAATATGGAAATGTCTCGAATTCATTTATACAAGTGCTAGCTGGTAAATTGATGACTGTCACTCGCACTTGACAGATTATCACACGTGCTAGACTGTTGGTGAAACTAAATTACAATGAACTTTAGGAATGTAATTTTGTAATTTGGGACCATATAGGACATTTACGTCAAAATGAAAGATGATCTGGAAAATTATCGGGAATTAAGGCTGTGTTTAGGTATAGTATTTTTGACATTTCAAAATCTCCACTTTAAAAACGAATATTTCACCCAATTTTACCTATTAAACAATTGACTTTCAGTTCCATTTCAAATGTCACTTAAAGCTAATCTCATGTTAAAGGAAATGTCAAGCAGTAAACCAACAAGATAATTCAGCATTTTTTGACAGTTTATTCAACTTTTTTGTGTCACAAAACGACACGGTAATAACGAACGAGTAAAAATAGAGATCATTTCATAAACGCGTTTCATTGACCACTCGATTATTAAAGAAACGTTAAACTCCATACAAAACAAGTTGACATCTAGCCAGTGAGGCGAAGGTCGAGTGCAAAATCAATTTCAAACCAGTTATTGTCAATGAACAAACAAACAAAAATGGACTAGAACAATAATATTCCCATTCTTAAAAGTATTCTTATTTGCTTCATTTAAAAAAAAATTGTTACACATTTTTCATTGTCAACTATCAAGTGCATGGCTAGATATTATTTTTTAAACAAATGACAAAAAGTTTTAAGGTTAAGCCGCACTTGACCAAGTTTAATATGCAGCGAGTAAAAATGCTAGGAAACGATTCAACAATTTATCAGCAGATTATGCGCCGGCTTGTCACGCACATTCGCAAGTTATACTCATGAGAACGTTCAAAACGGACGCTTTATCAAAAACTTATACAACCACCTATTACACAATACTACGCAGATATAAATAACCATGAGTAGTATTAAAAATAGGACTACATTTTAATAATGATTATTTCGACGGCAGTTTGAGTCACTGTTTATGTGTGGTTTTGTTTGCGTTCACAGTGCAATGAACCGAGTGCACTGTGTCATCGGTTTTTACTAGCGGCTAATGTCAAAATTATTACTTGGGTGCATTGCTATACGCAAATGTTTTTCTTTTCTAAAAATTATCATATTCAGTTTCAAAAAAAATAGAGTTGAAATAATTTTTTGACAAATGGCCAAAAACGTCAAATCGGACATTTAATATTAAGTAAAATTTGAGGAGAAAATGTCACCTTTCAAAGTGACTATTGCTACATGGAAAATCGTACAAAACAACCACTGTCATGAAATGTCAATAATTCTACGTCACCGGCAAAGTAGCAAGCATGAATAAAATGATTGACTCTCTTTTAGAACAGTTTTGACTCCAAATGGGTGCATAGTCAACTTAAGTTAACTAAATTTGTTTCGACTAGATTGACTACGAACTCAATACTGGATTGTTTTGCAATTGTCATTTTCGACATCTACTATTTTACTACATTATCCTGTTTTAAAAAAAAAAAAAAACAGATACAAACTTGACAGCAAATAGGTTCCGATTATGTATCAAAAACAACTGTCAAACTACAAAGAAATCTGCATTTCTACATTTGCGTTACAATCGTGTCAGAAAAAAATGTATAATTGAGTCAGCTGTCAGTTTTAGTAAAATCCCTAATGATGTTTATCGGACACGCGTTAAAACTTAAGCGCGAAAAGGTGGATTTTGTCAAAACATATCAGCGGGCAGAGGTTTTCCAATAAATGTAAAAGTTAAGCTGGTAGCGCATGGCGTTTTGTTGTTACTGCCTTAACTTCCATAAACATAAAACTCAAACACCGCACCCTATTCGGAAGTAGACAAGTTTAATGCCTGACAGGAGGGGAATAATATTTTATTTAAAAAAAACAATTGGAAATGACAAATGCACGCTTTATGTCACATCGAAAAACACATCTACAAGTTACGCCAAACACGTGATGTTCAAATGCCCACAGTAGGAACCTAATAAAGGTCAAACTGAGGGAGATGTTTTAGCACATGTTATCAGCTAAAGAACAGCCCTGACTGTTTGTCTTATCATGACTTTGACGAATAGGCATCACAAGTAGACACTTCACAAGCATAGAAGAGTTTTATTTCATTAGACATGTCAACACAAACCAAACTTTAATTATTCCCAAAGGTATACAACCAGCCATTAATCCCCACACTTTTATCTTGCATATGGAATCCTTCTCAACATCCATCCCACCTACATACATATGTTAGCGAATATAATAATAATAATTGATGTTGGAGAAAACAAATCATTTCACAAAAAAGGACATTCCACACAGCCTACAACCGTAGCTTATACACAGAGTAAGATAATAAAACAAAGAAATTCAATATTTCCTTTTTCCACGATGACCTTTTACAGAGAACATACACATGTTTGCACAGGATACGTGTCCCGTATTGATACACCACACCCACACGGATGCTGCTATTATCTATTTATTTACCTACCTGGTTTGTATTTGCTTCCTATTGTATTGATATTCCTCCTAAATGAAATATAAAATATAAAGGTAACCTTAAAAAGAAAGGTCACAAGGCCATGCCGGATAATACCTCGTTAACATTCCTCAAAGGACTTCTTATTAAAAAAGAAAGGAAAATAATATAAAAAAAACCAACTTCAACAACTCAAACAACTCTCCCGGTACCGGTGTTAGTCTATTGGAAATTCAAGAAAACTTGGCAACAGTTTACAAATAATTGCATTTGGATTCTGAAAAAATGTCTACACAAAAAGTTCACGTTTCTTTCAAAATAAAAAACTTTATTGTCGTTTAAGGGGCAAAAACTTTCTATCAAAACTTTACACTCTCTCTCGCTCAGTCTCGTTTGGCTCAGATGATGGCCATGGGATTTTCTCAATGGAGAGCATCTCTGATGCCCCAAAAATGTTGTCATCGACTTGAATTCTTTTATTTGAATGCGCCCTCAAAACAGGATACGCAGGACAACAAAAGCCGCACACACATAGCTGGTGCTGGTGCCGGAGCACCGTGTTGATGAGCGCCCCCAAGAGGCTAACCATTAAGTGTCCATTTCATGTGCGAGCACAGTGCAATGCGTGCAAAAGAGACCGTCTGAGATGAAATGAATTCGAAACGATAACGCTAAACGGAACACGATGTCAACCGATGACGATTAACTCGGTGTGTATTCTCTCGCACAAATCGATTAAGATGAATTTCCATTTCCATTTATATGGGCGACGTCGATGACACAAAACTACCGCGCGGCGCGACGCGAATGATATGACAGCGAGGGAGAATGGAGATGGAAAATTCTGAGACTCGCTGGCTGACAATCTGACATACATGTTCAGTCATCAACACACAAATTAGAATTAAAAGATATTATGTGTATGTGTGTGTGTGTGTGCAAATCCACCATAGAGATAAATATTGCTGCCATTTGAATTTAACCAACCAACAAAACCACCCTATCTTTCTACCGGCGGCGACAATGTTGCCAGGTTAATGTGGGTAATATTGGCAGTTACTTAAATTTTTTTTACGATATACCTGCACATCGACAGGACCTCAAACAACTTCAAAATTTTAATCATATAGGTATTTAAATTTGCTATGTCACTTTGAAAGCGGGGACTTTCAAATATCTAGTTGAGTAAGTCTGACAGCTGACTTAATTGACGTTTCTCAGTTTTGATTGGCCTTGATTGGTTACATGGGCAGCTGTGTCAGTTGACGTTTATGGAGGGGTAGCCGACGAATCTAATCAAGAAGAAGACTGAGTACTAAGTTGACAATTAGCATATGTGGCTGACGTAGGAAAAGTGACGTTCCCGACAAATCTAGTTTTTGCGTTCAGGTTACATCTTCCAGACCAATCTAGTCGACTTAATTTTTTGAATGTGCTCAGTTATAAAGTTGTTGTAATAACTGCTCCACTAATTACAGTTGATTGTATTAACTTTGTGACAGTTGATTAACATACCAAACCGAGTGAGCGATTTTCCAATCAGCTGTCAACTGATATCAGTGATGAATGACAAATCTAGATTAAGTTTTCAAAATACAGAATACTGCGGGCAGATCACGTGTATTACGATGATCATCTGGAATTTTCTAATTTTTAAAGTTATTTTTGATCATCGCAAGTTGTTTTCAAATTTTTGCTAAGCATTGAAAAATGTCAGATGAAATTCTTTATTGTTAACTTTTACATATTTTGAGTAGCCCAACACAAAAAATAAAAAAAGATGGTCTCTAGTATGTAGTACCCACTTTAAGCTGTTCCTGAAGTAGGTGCGACTGTCAATGTCAAATTTTTGGATCGATGCGCTCACGATGAAGGATGTAAAAGTTGTCAAAAATCATTGGTAAGCATGTCTTTCATTACACCCCAGCTCCATATGACATAATTTCTCTTATAATACTTATCATGAGATTAAATGTCCAATGGAGTCACTCATGATTGATTAGCGACCTCTATCTGCAATTCTGACGTAAATTTGACAGATAATGTTTTTTTTTTGTGTTTTTCGCCTGGAAATGTCATTTTTTGTCTCATTTGAATGTCTTCTCATCCCGGTGAGGGTCTGTAGCGTACGTAGTGCATGACTTTATTTAAAAAATGGTAAACAAAACTAAAACGTCACGTACAGTCCCTCGTGCCCTTGCCATATAAAATGAAATGTCATGACATAATTTGCCCATCGCAGACAAAAAAAAATTATGAGATAGATAGAAGTCGGCGTGTTCAGAATACCTGAACTCAGTAACAAAAATTCACCAAATGCAATTAGCATACAATTTTTTAATGGCAACTCTGCCTCCAGCGCAAAGGGTAATCATAATTGAAGTTCGTCTTCATCCCTCTTGTAGAGGGTAGTTCGAGTGAATCCGTGGTGTGGTTCTACTAGTTCTTCTCTGTGTGTATTGTGACATGCGAATTACGATTGCCAAGAAGTGTAACAAGAACAACAAAACAAAAAAAAAACACAAATTTACATTTTCCCTATCACATTCACAACGTGAGAAGAGCGAGTGGCATAAAAATTAATCAATTTTTTGATGCCGCCGTCATCGTCCATATAAACAGAGCAAAAAAGTTCTGTATGCATGAAAAGAGAGAGTTTCAATTTACATCAGAAAAAAAAACGAAAGAGATAGACAACATCCGCCACGCGAAAAGCGAAACCCCCCCAAAATGCGTAGGTACATAATTTTTCTTTTTACAAAAAAAAAGTCAAGGGTTTGTTACATTTTAATTAAAATTCTACTACAAATCATACCAATTTACATTTATTGCCTTAAATCTGGGATGGGAAAAATGACAGAGAAAACAGCTCCAATCACGTGACAAAGAGATAATCAAAGATAAGCGCGACAGCAAACACTTGTCCAAAGTTCAGACAAGTAGAGTAGGACTGTTTTCGGTTTGCGGGCTTTTCTGTGTCTGCCAACCTTTATGAAGGCAGAGTGGAACAACAATAAGGCTGCCTAGCCTAGGTATGTTCGACTGTCAGACTAATGTAAAGTATTCCATTTCCATGACAAAACAAAACTAGTATCCGTTTGCCAGGAGGACTGTTTGACTGATTGATTTTTCCCCAACTGTCAATTATCCCACATATCGCTCTGCGCTCATGGAAATGTAAACTCGCCTGCATGAAGAAATTGACAGAAAAAAAAAGAAACAATAAATTTCATGATTTATTGTCTCTAGGTCAGGGTTATGGGTGTAGATGCCGGAATAAATTATAATAATTTAATTATTACGTTTAGAAGTCAAGTTGGTATAATCTTTTTTGTTCATTTGATTATTATTTTTACAACCGCCAACGCCGGTTTAGGGGAGAATATTATGCTTGACGTCTCATATGTCACACAAGATGTGTACACAGGTAAATACGTAGGCATTTTTTTTTTTATTCTAAGTGGGGAGGCGCGCCACCGCCACAACTCAGGTGTGTGTATTGTTTGTTACGTGTCATATTCTCGTATAGTCGAGAATTTTTCTCGAGCACTCTATTATTAGATGGCGGCTGTCTACCAGTGGATTGTGTGCTAAGAGTTATTGTTGTTTAATTGGAATGTATATTCTGATGAATGCGATGAATTGAGGTAGGCATAGTTAAGATAGAAGTTGGCAATTGAGCGTGCGATAACTTTTGATTTATCGCTGGGCATTTTTGGGGACGACACCGGCCTACAGTTTGGTTTTTGTTTTGTTTTCTTTTTTTCACCTGAATGAGTGAGTGGGTTGAGCACAAACAATGACATGAAATCGATTATATCGATTAAATTTCAGTGGGAAAAATTGTCTGTGCATTGTTAGCTGGGCATTTTAGTGGATGACTATTTTCAATTCTTTTTGACAGAAGATGGTTACACAGGTTGATTGATAAAATATTGCAATGCGTTTATTTTACTGGATGAATTTCTAATTGACATTTTACAAAGTGTAGAAAACGCATCATGCCAATTTAAATTTTCACTTTTTATTTAGAGATGACATTTCGCAAAAGTTGATTTTGTAACTGAAAGATCCATAGTAAAAATCTGAGCATACCAACATTACATTGACAGAAGGAAAAAATAGAGCTTGATGACATAGGTGCCTATCTTTCAAAACACCACAACAAGATCAAACTGGACGGAGAAGTATAAAAATAAAAGACAACTAGTCGTGCCAATCGTTGTTCATGAGCCCAGATTTATTTGCTTTTCTTAATATGTACCTATGTGCAAAATTGCCGAATTTGGAAGTGACACTCCATTTACAAAAATGCACCCTGATGTTACAAAATGGTAGGTATGTTACAAAAAGATGATTAATTTTTAGTTCTTTAGGTAAAAAATTAATTTACATCGATATGATAATGCTACAAAACGGTGACGCGGTAACAATGACAGTTTTGACATGTAAATCAGTTCAGAGTAGGGAAAGTGTATTATTTGGGGCTTTAACAAATTTGTTTTCCTTATTATGTGAGCCAATATTTGAGTATGTCAAATAGTCTTTCAAGTACATATCTATAGTTTAGTTAGTCTGACAGCTGACTCACTTGACGTATCTCAGTTTTGAATGGCCTAGATCGGTCACATGCGCAGCTGTGTCAGTTGACATTTATGGAGGGGTAGCAAACGAATCTAGTCAAGAAATTCGTGACTGATTATTAAGTTGACAGTTCGCCAATGTGGTTGGCGTAGGTAAAGTGACGTTCCCGACCAATCTAGTTTTTGAGTTCAGGTTACATTTAGTCCAGACCAATCTAGTGGACTTAGGGCAACTAAGTTTTTGAATATGCCCTTTGTGACTGTTCATCAGTAGTCTTTTGTGTGGATATGTCAGAAATAAGTGACGTTTGTCACCATTTTTTGCTTTTTATTGCTTCTGACTTAAAATTTATAGGTAGACGTTATTTTAAGCGACGAGCGATATATAGAATCTTACGAATTTTTACTCAACAAATTTCTTTATGAAAGAATTGTCAGTCAAATAAAATATTATTTGAATTTTGCTGTTCCAAATAGGTATTAAGAGTTCTCTATACCTACCACTTTTTAAAGTTTTGAATAGGTACCCGTAATTTTTTATAGATTTATAAAGAGCGTTCCCTAACATTTTCATAAGTCTCTTCTCTCGATGAAAGAATTTATCCCCAGAACTGCCATTTTGACAGTATGTATTTTCTATTCTTACTGCAGAAGTAAAGGAACAGACCAAAAGATATGTAGCTGGTGCTGGTGCACCTCGTGTAGATTGTAAAACAGTGTAGCAGGCGGATGAAATACAACAAATACGGTTCATGTGTATTTTTTTATTGCTGTATGACAGTTAAATATGTTTCGTAGGTAATTCACTTCATTCTGAACACAATGTTTTCCAATACCGAGACCGACCTGTCAAATAACACTGCAAGGACCAAGGAGTCTTTATTAAACTCACCACCATTCTACCTAATCAGATTCTTGAAAAAAAAATAAATTGTTTGATCATGTCTAGTTTAGTGAGTCTGACAGCTGACTGACTAGATGTGTTTGAGTTTTATTGGCCCAGATTGGTCATGTGATTAGTTTTTGTATTTGACGTTTATGGAGGGGTAGCCGACAAATATAAGGTAGGTATGTTCCTTTACTTTTAAATCTTAGGAATTTTTACGAATTCTTATGCATTTACTCAATTGTCGTTCCTCAACTCGAAAAGTTGGTAAAAAAAGCGGCCTCAGGAGAGCAAGATATTTCTTCTCTTACTAGTTTTTACTAAACAAATTTCTTTGTGTAAGAATTGAAACAACTGTCAGTCGTCTGAAATTGACAGCTGATTTTAATTTGTTCACTCCAATTTATGAACTATCTGTCATTTTTCACAAGTTAATACAAAAGCGTTCCGTAACTTTTGCGTAAGTTTCCCTCTCTGGGAGAGAATTTATTCCCTCCACTGTCATTTTGACAGTCTTTTCCAGTTTAACTACAAAAGTAAAGGAACAGCCCTATAGTCAAGAAAATCCTGCCTGTATCCTCAGTTGACACTTTGAAGTGTCAAAATTCAAAAATAAACTGTGAGTTTACAACAACTCAACTTACCCAGTTCACTCGTACATTCACCTAATCCAGACAAATCTATTTGTCGTTTTACACAAACTAGGTATCCGAATCCAAACGCCCCCAATGATGGTATGAATGATTTCTGTCATGTCGAGCTAGTGTCATGAGCAGAACCCTAGTCCCACACGACACCACCCAGGCATACACAATATAAAGAGTAAAGACCTTCCTCTGAGGTGTTTCAATTTCAATCAAAACAAAAATAAATACTGATTTTAAAAACCATTTTTGTCTGGGTAAAACAACGTCGAAACAATAAAAGAAAACATTACATGACGTTTCTTGCCGACTTTACGATTTGTTTACATGCAAAATGTCTCACAAAGTGGATATCATTCTTTTCAGTGTTGTCTATCGAAATCCAATGGTAATTACAATAATACTTACTTGCCTCTATTCCCAGTTGCCGGTTCATCATTCATTTTTTCTAAAATAATATATATCTACAATAATCAAAGTGTCGAAGATGTGCGGGAAAAAAATATAGAGAATAGGCAACGCCGCTTAAAAAACAGGTAACAACAAAGTGTACATACAGATACCATTTTTTGTTGTTTCCTTCCATCTCAGTTCACCACAGAGAGGAAAAAAAAGGAGAAAAATCAGAGACAAAAAATGTAGAAAAAAAAAGAAAATGGCGACACTTTCTACCATAAAAACTTTGTCTGGCTTATTTCGCTAATAACAATTGCACAACACTAAACGCAACTGCATCTAAAACATAAAAATAAAAAGTTGTGGCTCGTATCCCTTATTGCATTCGGATTAGAAAATAAAATCATTGAGAAAATTCCATCCATATTAATTTTCCAAAAAAAAAAAACAGAGTTGCCAACAGTCATCACTGTCAAAAAATGTTCAATTCAATTCAAAATCAAATACTACAAACTACACGCGAAAGCAAGAGAGAGAGTACTATTTCCTCACAGAGCAAATATACACAAATATTTTTTGACAGAGATCAATGCATCGGCAACCTGCTGTTACATTGTTGGAGTGAACGAGACAAACATTCAACGAGATTCGTGAAACGCGTTTATTTTTAGCACAGCGCAGAGGAAATTTTTTCCCATTCCTCTTTGCGTCTCTCTTTGACTGAGATTTTTCGAGTTTTTCCTTGTGCCGTTCTGACACTTTCTACTTTGGAAATTAGACAAAAAAAAACATTTATAAAAATTTATTTAACAAAAAGAAAACACTAGCCCACCTGGTCGATCCAAGGACTGTCGTCGACTCATTGGCGATTTTCAATTTTAATTTAAAACAATTAATTTCGGCGCCCAAATAATTTTCATTCGCGGAAAATTCAGGGCAACTCCGAAAGATGGGCAACAAAACCAATTACATCTCATCACATTACACGAACACTTGAGCACATATATACACCTGAAAATACTTGGTTTCGCTTTTTTTGCTTTTTCCTTTGCTATTCACACGGAGCACGGAGAATTATATACACACACACACGTTAAGAGACGAGAGTACACTTCTCCGTTTTATTGATACATTTAAATAAAAACGAATAGATTACAATTATTATTTTGGCCCGATTCACGGAATCAAATTTTCTAAACACTTTGGGCTTTAGCACTGAATTCCTTTTTTTGGGGTTTTGTTGTTGCTGTCGCGCACACACACAGCAGCTGCTTCCACTCTTGTATGATGGAGATGAGGATGGATGGATGGTTGTGGCTGGTGCGTGCAGAGGTCGAACTATGGTGTCACAGGGACAGAACAACAAAATATTGCATTATCGCGATCACTTGGGTATTCCGATAGTTTGTGGTGCATTCAATCCGATTGGAAACACTTGCTGTGGATTTTAGAGCATTTTTTAATGAATAATTTGCGATTTTTTGGGCAATTTTAAACGAATTTTCACACGGAGACCGTTTCGTCGTGGTGTTGTGGCAGACTTCACCTTTTTGTGTGTTGAAAAAAAAGTGACGTGCGAGAAAGATGGACGTAGAAGTGCAGTGGTTTTACACCACTCTGTCAAATATGGCTTGTATGCTGTCTCACTCTTGGTAAAGGGTGGGTGTGTTCGTAGTGTGGTGGGTTTTGATGCGCAGTGGTTGGTACGGCGTGCCGCACATGTTAAGGGAGGACCACAATAATATTATTTACAGGCCATGTGTCATTTTGAGCTCGATAATTTATATATTTGTATATTTTTCTTTGGTTTTAATGAATCAAAGGTAAGTAAGTTATATCTTGATCTTGGAGAAGGATAGTATTTTGACAGCAGAAAAAATTTTATACGTAATGTTAAACACTTTCTACTAAATATTATTTTTTTTGTGAAATGAAATTCGAGACGAGGTCGGTAATTGTCAAATGTCAACTTAGTACTCAGTTTACGAATTTCTTGACTAGATTCGTCGCGTGCCTCTCCATAAACGTCAATTGAAACAGCTGTTTATGTGACTGATCTAGGCCAATCAAAATTAAAACACATAAAATCAACCAGCTTTCAAACTTACTAAACTAGAATCTTGAATGTCCCCAGAAAAACAACAAAATGGAAGATCCATTCATTTTAAATACGTCACAAATTTTATAGATGTATGGGAAATTTTTTTAAATTCATATATCTAGCTATTGCGTTATTTAAACAAGAAGCAAATTTATTTAATTATCGACACATCCAATCAAAATGCTTAAACTTTTCATACATTTTTCTCATTTGACACAGGCTTTGCTGGGAAGTACTCTCGAGCGTTCTGATATTGTTTTAATTTTTATTGTGAATTTGCAGTGCAGCTTCTAAGGTTTTGTTAGAATGTTTACGATTAAAATCTTATTCCATAGAACAGTTTAAAATTAGTTATAAAGCTAAATTTTGACACTTCTTTGTTATAGTGTCACAATAGAAGTACCATTTGCTTTAAAGACAAGTATTGACACTAGAGAAAGTGAACACATCCCAGACCATAGATGTATAAAGTGTTTTAACTCTGTGGCGTTTTAAGTTCTTTTGTAGTTTCAGGAGTATAAATTTGATAGTGACAAGCTGATGACAGTGGAACCAGTTCCAAGTTCGATTTATCATACCTACCTACCTAGTACAAATAACTTGCCCTCCCGTCCAAGTACCGACATTCAATAAATATTTTTTCACTGCGCCACCTCTCGCGAATGTTTGACAAACATCTAAGAGTATAATTGTCATGAAAGAGCTTCTCAAATAGCCGTTTGGACTCGACGTAAAATTTAAGATCGCTTCAATTCGCACCAAGAATGAAAAATTCACACAAAACGAATGGTTGTGAACATTTTCTTAAATTTTACGAACGCCCTGAATGCACTCCTCAGGTTAGCCAACACTTAGACGTCAATGCAGTTCCACAATCCAATCCAGATGAGTTTGACAGATTCTCCAATCTCCATTCCATATCAACATTGATTATAATTAGCAGAAAATTCTGCTTTCTGCAGTTCCCAACTAAATTTGCATTTCAATTCCAATACAAAGCCTTTGATTGAACTGACACCATGAGCCACCAAATTAAACGTCTCAGTAAGCTAAATCCACAGAAAACTTTGTTTCTCTTGTGCGATATTCAGGATAAATTTAGGCCTGCGATGCCGCTTTTTGATAACATGGTGAAAAACTCCGCAAAGTTGGTGAGTTGGTGAAAAATAGTGAAAGCGCTGATGCTTTTCAAAGCTTTTGTAATACATACTCTCTATTCGATACACGAACCAACACCCTTTCCAGGTTCAAGCCGGAAAAGCATTGGAAGTTCCGCTTATCGCCACGGAACATTATTCCGAGAAGCTAGGCAAAACTGTTAAGGAATTGGACATCAGCCATGCAACTGAAGTTATTGCAAAGACCAAGTTCAGTATGATGGTACCGCAGCTGGAATCGAGATTAAATGAGTTGAAACCGAATGCCGTCGTTCTTTTTGGATTGGAGGTTTGCATGTTTCATTAATTAGGAGTTTATTTTATTGTTTGGTTTCGTTTTTAGTCCCATGTTTGTATCGAACAGACGGCAATTGATCTGACTGAAAAGGGCTTGACGGTTTACATCGTAGCTGATTGCAGTTGTTCCCGATTGAATCAGGATCGGGATTTGGCTTTGGAACGTCTGCGGCAATTGGGATGCATCATAACAACTAGCGAGAGTGTAATCTTCGGCCTTTTGCAAGACAAAAATAATCCCAAGTTTGACATTGTAAGGAAATTTGTTGCTGCGCCATCTGTAGACATGGAACTGTCCAAAAATACCCCAGCGAAGTTGTAAACACTGTTTTTTCGATATAATTTTCAAAGGTTAATTGTTAAGTTTAATAAGAAAGTTGTTGTTTTTGTTCAATAATTGGGATTTATCAAATACATTACGTTGCACACTACCAACAGTCGTTCGCCATTCGAAAAGAGGATATAGATTTTGGTGCTGCACATGAGAAACTGTTCAAAAAATGACGATTTGGCTTTTAGAGCTTCAGCTCGGCAATACTAACGAGTTTTACTGCGATCATTTTTCTCTGTACTGTGAAATTCTAAACGAAATCAATCTTGAAACAGCCGATGGACAAGAGTTAGCAGCCAAAGTCATGGTAAACATGGTAAAAACGCCGATAAATGAGTTTTGTCCAAAATAAGAGCCTGCATTCGTAGTTGGAGAAAAGCAAAACCAGAATCGATTGACGGTCTCTTGCTTTTTAATGTGGCGTGTAAACTTTGTCTTTGAACATTTTCGAACAGATCTGAAACTATCTCGCGACCGATCTTGAGGAACTGAATTCTGCAGAGTTGAAGTTCTGTGGAACGTTTTTCAGCCGAATATCCCTATCCCTAAATCCGGCACTGTGTAAACTGCTAGTCTACAATCCGGGAGAATTGTGGTTTGGGGTGTTTCAGCAATATAAACAGAAGTAGAGACGTAAAATAGGATAAGAGTGTTTTGATAATAGGAGCAAAGTGTAAGTAAATCGATAAAGCAGAAAGTTACAAACGTCTCACACAAGCGGATTTTCCCAAAAAAATGGCCAAAATTATTAAAAAAAAGTCCATTGTTTTGTTTTTTGTTCATGCCAAGTTGTTAACATATTTCATGAGCATATAATATGATTAATCCCGCTATTTTTGTTGCAACCGTTTCGTCAGTTGATGCTTCCAAAGTGGAAGCTTTTGTGAAGCGCGTGCAGTACCAAGTTTGGTGTTTGATAAGTGGTTTACTTTCTTTGCTGTTTTTTCAATTTTCTGTGTGAACTTAGTAAAATAAATTGGTATGGAATCTGTTGCTAGTAGTAAGTAGAATATTTACAATGCAAAGTTAGTATGTAATTTTGAGTTTTACTAATATTTGGAAGGTGCCAAAAGCAATACCTTTTAGCTCAAAAAAAAAAGGTACTTTTTGGTTTCATAAAGAAAACAGTTTGTATTTTGGTACATTCGTGTTATGTAAAATAGCTTGAAATTTACCTTAATATATGCTTATTAAGGAATCACCTTAAAAAGTTGCGATATTTTGCGATCTTGCAAAATATCGTCAAGTAAATCTGTAAAAACGTTGAAAATAAGATTTCGGCTCAATAGGTCGGTTTTTTTTAAATCTCGTTTTTGATACAGGTTCACAATCAAATTTTATTTTGTTGTCAAGAAATCAGCTTACTGACTTCCTGAGAAGCTGTCCATCTCATGAACTTTAAGAAAAAATAAATAAATTTAAAAAATTGACTTGCATTGATGCTTCAGAGGAAACAAAGAATATGTTAACTAATTTTGTCTGAGAATATAAAAGTCGATGGTTGGCTTCTTCAAGAAATTATCAAGCTTTTAAAAACAAGAACAAAGCCTGGTTAGAGCTTGAAAATCCGTTTCCGCGGCGAGCCTATGGATCTGTTGGACGGCCACAAACTGATTTTGTACAGCTAATGTCGTTTTCCATTGGTTTCACTCGGGGATTGACTTATTCTGAAATCCAATGGAACAAGAAAAATGCTTCTGGTTGAATGCAGAAATGTATTGGTAAAATGCCAAAAAATAATCTACGGCTGCTGTCAGCTGGCTTGTGTAAAATACATAAATTTCACTTGTGTGAGTGCTTCTTGAGTGGATTCTGACTTCAAATCGATAAGCGAATTTCTCTCCTCAGAATCACCAGAAGAGTATTTTTTGTGCCAATGGAACGGTTTCAGAAGTGATTTTTTCAATTCCGGACTCTCCCGGACGCTTCTTTTTGCCCAATGGAAAACGACATAAGTGAGAGATCAAAGAGGAGGAAAACTAAAGTTTTGCGCTCGGAATTTCAACCCGAAGAGTTGTGCTATGCTGCTTAAATGCAATTTCAAGAATAAGTAAAATTGGATTCTTGTACTGTGATGAAAAATATAGCTTTACGGCAAAGAAGTTTGTGCATTTGTAACCGTGGTGCTATATGCCAACAACAGTGCACAAAATATTAATACATAGCCCTGAAATTGTGTCGGATGCTATTCTTCCAATTCGACAGCTTGGAAAGGAAGCCCAAGAAGCCAGAAACAAAGATATCAAGCGTTTTCAAGAGAGTTTTTCGAGAACATTTTCAAGGCAACAGAATGGAGGATGTTTTCCATAATCTGTAGGTTTCTTCTGATCCATACATTACTAGTATGAGAAAACTTTGTCCTAAAAACGTTAAATCGTATCTTTCTGAAGTTTTAATGTTATGTTCTCAAAAGAATCAGAAGTCGATGAAACGGAGTTCGTATCAGTTCCATAATAATATCCCTTGCATAGGTTAAAATTTTTTACTGTATTTGTACATTATTAGCGATGAAATAATTTTGTTATTATTTATTCTACTTTTTTCATAATATGTTCTTACCTTTTTCCTACCTTCCAAAGAATTTAAAATCTTTATTTTCTGTGAATTTTTGTATTTTTTTTTAAATCATTAAATTTGATAAAAATACATACTGAAAAAAATTATTTTTCTTCTAACGGCCGTATTATTCACTTGGTTTAAAAAGTGGTTTAATTTATACCGTGGTTTAAATTTTTTTTAAACCATATAAATTTGTAATTCCGTATTATTCACTCGATTTAAACCTTATAAGCGCAATTTTTTAAACCTTTTGTCAGATAAACCACTTCGATTTTAAACCGCACTCCGACGACCGGTTTACGTAGTTTTTCTGAAGGTTTAAATCAGTTTTCGTAATATTCACTCAATTTTTTGTTTGAATTTTAAGAAACGGTGATGGAGTACTCAGACACAACTACTGGTCCATTGTACTGCCAAAACAGACATCTTACATTGCTGTACTTAGTTTGCCCGTCTTTCGAAGAAAGTTGAGAAGGAGATTCAGAGTGAAGATCCGCCACCTGATGCGAGCAAAGGCAGGACAACTACAAAGGAAGTGTTCCACTGTATCGTTATCCCCTCCACAAGCAGGACAGATGGTGGTGTCGCTCAAGCCCAATACATTTAAGTGTTTGGCAAAAGCTTAATGGCCCGAAAGGACACCCACAAGCAGTCTACAGTCGATTCTCCTGAGAGACAGAAAGAAAGACGCGGGCCCTTTGCAGATGTCCAGACGCAGTCGTTTGGTCTGTCTACATCCAGCACAGTCACGCCACGGACACTCGTGTTCACGAAAAACCCAAGTATCAATCGCTGACCCAACCACAGATGCCGGCAGACCCAACGCAGGTTCAGACCCTGAGAGAGCTTCTCTGGAACCCAGCCTGGCAAGCTCATCAGCGATCTCGTTTACCGGGACACCAGTGTGACCTGGGATCCAGAAAAGTTTCCCTGTGTTTAGCCTTCCGACCAAGTTCAGAGAAAGCTTGAGTTCAAGGTAAAAGGGTTGAGCAGCGCTTTTAGTGCAGCTTGGCTGTCACTGCAAACGCAAATGCTTCTAGCTCTCCACCTGTTTGTCACAATATAGTGCATAGCATAAGTATAGCGAAAGTCTCCGCCTGGAAGAAAGACGCATAAGGGGTAGTGTAGTCAAATGTGCTCGCTTTCCACGAAGACTCCAGAAGAAGACCCCTGTCCGGTTCTGGAGCCATCCGTGTACCGCTTATATAGACAGACGTGCTAAAGTCGACGATTTCGACGACGTCGATTTCCATGAATACTTCCGGCTTCAAAAAGAAGCCTTCTATTTTTTTGCCTTTCATGTAGCCATTTTATAAATTTTATAAATTGTTCCTGTAAAATAAATGAAAACCACAACTAAAAATGAATTGAAACACTTCAGAATATTCTAATATCTTCATAATAACAGACATAATTTGCCCTAACTGTCAAATGCGAGGTTTAAAATAGTTTTTAGTACTTAAAATAAACCAATATAAACCAAAAGCTTAAACCAGGTAAACCGAGTGAATATTACGTCGGCAGGTTTAAATTTTTTGGGTTTAAATGCGTATGGTTTAGTCAGGTTTATTTTCTTGGTTTAAAAGCGTTTTAACCTCGTTTTTTAACCGAGTGAATAATACGGCCGTAACTGTCTTTTTCTGATGAAGTCATGCAATAATTAGCTATAAAAAACAAAAAAAATAATTTTGGCCATTTTTTTTGGAAAATCCGCCTGAGTGCGTCTTCTTAAAATCTTTTGCGAATCAAGAATGGGAGACATCATTGATGCTGACGTTCCCAAGTAGCGCATAAATACAACCACAAAAGCAGGTCTAATTTTCCAAGTTGAGCTGTTGGAAACTGCACGTTATGGTCTGTTTTCCAGCTTTTGCAGGAGTCTTTATGTTGTGGAGTACGTCCGATCGTTACGCGTGTTCTTTATTCAGTTTTCGCTCACCTATGGCTTTAATTTTTGAGTGCACCTCCATATATTAAAATTGGTCAAGCTAAGGTTTGTTTTACTAATGGATGCAATATAAAAATTTCTTCCTTTCAAGCGTACTGCGTACTCAGCGGTGCTTTTCAGATGTGAAGGCCAAAGCTGTGCGCATTTCTAAGCCATTTCTTAACTCCCTTTGGACTTTGGTATAATTTGAAACGTCTTCGGCTGTTCAGCAAGTTTACGCGTACCACGTTCGGCCTGTATCCTTTTTTTGAGATGCGATCCTCTAAGTTTTCCTTCCAATCCAGAAGGTCACAAGTTCATAACTAACCTCCACACTGTGCACAGATGCAGTACCGAAGCGTTTGAAGCCAAATAAACCAAGGTTACAGGTTAAAAGCTTTCTGGCAAAGTATTGATTAGGATTTGTAAATGTTAACTCGGACTACTTATTCTTGATCTGCGTGTAGACCTCCTTCACCTTAGCAACTTGTTGTCCCAAAAAGAGCTGTAAGTCTTTGCTGTTTACATTCCCATTTATTAAATGTCGCAGCAACTTACCTCGCAAATGAAGCTAAGTAGGTGTTAACCTACTCCCAGGCAAATACAACTGGCCGCTTATCAGCCGGCCAATATCATCCACTTAATTTGAGCGTTTCTAAACACCCCACTTATATGGATAAGGCTAATTAATTATTTTAGCGCAGTTTACCGTTCCATATCGCATCCAATAAGTATTTGTCTGACATTTATCCGCGTGCCATTGCGGCTTCCACAAATGTTTCCCAAACATATGCGCCCAGAGTGGCCATAAAACTCCATTCGGGGGCAATTCACATACAAATGACAGCAATCCGAATCAGATAACGTACACTTGTAGCTAAGTATCCATCGGATACGCAAGAAGAATTTTATCTTAGATTAATGCCATCGCGTAACAGCTGCAGTGGTAACCATTGCGACGAGCGTGTGGAATTTACGCCTCTCACCTATTAAAGTACAGCGCGCACAGAAGTCATGGCGCTCGGTGCGCGCAACTCTTCCTTCAACATTTATCTCGGCGACACGATAACGTCGGTCGCCCTTTCGTGCGCTGCAGGATATTTATTGAATTTAATTATAAAATCACCTCCTAACGTGGAATTATTCATTTTGACCCCTTCCCCAGCCGCGTAGAGCGGGTACCTGGTATACCTGCGCGCCAATATAATAAACAAACTGATCCACGATATCGCTGCACCGGTCTCCGCCCACAGTCTAATTCACATACTTAGCGGAATTAATTTCAATAATATTTTGTCCCCCTGCCCGCGCACAACGAGTCGGGATGTCGGGAATCCCGAATTAGATTCCAGATAGATCGTAAATTCCACCCGAACTGATCTTAACATTCTCGCCGCGGAGAGCTCGCGATAGTGTGTGGTCACAGAGATGTATACTCGTAGTTATGGTGGCTTCCTGGCTTCTTCTTCTTCTTCTTTTACTTTGGCTCGACCATATCGTGGGGCATAAATTTCCACGATTCTTAGGAAATGCGTCTTCGAGAGCCACCAATGGCATAGGCCCCGCGTGGTAATAATCGCATCCTTCGGATCGACTACTGGGTGTATATTTATATTTCGGCAGCCGCAACGGCTCTATGCGCTAAGATAGCATCATCAGGCAACGAATCAACATCGCTTAATCTTATTGCATGATAAGGGAAGGAAGCGCACGAACTACGTGTGGTTGATGGGGATTGGCGATGTTGTATATGGGATGGCGAGCCCGTGCGCGCGCTCATAGATTTAGAGACGCTCGCGAGGAGAGATATATACCTATACTGTTGTGGCAATTTGCGTGCTACTCCTGATCCTTGGCAATCGTTGTCGGCACCACGGAAGAAATATGTTTTAATTTACTGTTCGGTGGTAATTATTCGGGAAAGAGTTTAGGACCATGGAGCAGGAAACCGAACTAATAGATGCCATGTAGCGAGTTATGCAACAACTTGTGCAACATTGTGTTGAACAGGTGAATTGGTGTAAAATAGCCTGCACCGGATCGTGTCTTTAAGTTTAAGAACACATAATCTTCGTGTGGAACTAAGCTAAGACATTGTAGCTGAGATGATTGGGATCTGACGGGTACGGGCTGAACTGAACAACATTGTCAAGGGAGCGCGTGTGATGGAAATCTTACAAGTTTATAAAATTGACTACAATAGGTACTCTTTTATTTATGAATGGCCGCGTTCCTCTGCCCGCTGGACATCTAGCACAAAATATCCCAGATGAAGGAACGCTCGTAAAGCGGCAGCGGCAAATTTAGCAAACGTTTGAACGATTTGCCTTTGACTGGTTGATTTTTTCTCTTTCTCTTTCCATGCAGCGAGTAGTTTTGCGCTAGATTGAGAAATTTCCCTGAAATCTAGCGCCTATGGTGATATGTCAATTTTTTTTATATGAAGTTTGACATGCCGCTGTTCATCTAGCGGGTAGTGGAACGCGGCCCAATGTGGATGCAAATATACTGCGTCAAATTACCCACTTTAAAATTTGCCATTATGGGAAAGCGGCGGCGTTCGAAAACCTAGCCGACTAGATTTATTTGTGTTATAGATTTACCCTCAAAGCAAAAACAAGATTGGTCGTAAGCGTCACTCTTTTCACAATAATGTTCAAGGGAAGTGTCAATTGAGTAGGTACTCAATGGAGACTTTTTTGACAGTTGTCCCTTCGTATATTTTAACTAGTTGTAGGTCTTGATTCACTCCGAACTGTGCGCCACCCAAGGGGTTAAGTAAGTAATAGGTTTGTTTGACGTGGCGAGCACTTGTGCCCACTAGTGCGCACTGAGAAGTGTCAGCTAATTTTCACGCCTGTCCAAAACCCTGCATAACCCTGAAAATTCGTCTACTATATCGAATGCAAAATATGCTGCCCTGAAGTTTCACATTGAAAAATAAATGACAGCGAAACTCAGCACCGAATTCTTGCCCCGACGAATTAACTGGGGCCAGTTTAGGGCACAACTAGGACGCCATAGAAGTCTAATTATGTCGAATACAGGTTTTCAGTACCAGGGCGAGTTCAGTGCTACATCGAACACATTAGGCGTTTTTCTTTTTTAGTTCAGAGCCGAACCTGAACTGTTATACAAAAAGTTCGTATTTCTTTTTTCGTTCAGAGCACGATCAGATCGCGCTCTATGAGCTCAGAATAAATTGACTGAGCATCCTGAGTAAAAAGCTGATTACACATATACCTACCTACATACAAATTTCAGTCACATTTGACAGAAAAAAAAAACAGGATAATGGCGGACGAACCTGGTTGTTCTGGCACAGAAGGTAAACAAATTAGCTTATCCATTTTAATTATTATTTTTCATTTTTTGACTGACATTAGACAGATTGTGCTCAAGTGTGTTACTTAAACTCTCGCTCAGTTCAGAGCTCAGCTCTGAAGCAAAAAAGAAAAACGCCTATTAGGGTTACCCCAGGGCGCACGTCAAACATACCTAATGTTCAAAAAAGTGTGAATTGAGTAGGTATACGTAATGGCCCCTTTTTGACAGTTACCCCTTCGTATATTCGACCCTAGCGAGGTATCCGTCAGAACGGAAAATTCATCGCAACTCTGTCGGAGGCTCAAATCCAAATTGTAAACAAATTCCGCTACCAATTTCTGTCGGACGATATCGGAACCTAGCTGTCAAAAATTGATGAGAAAAATGCACTTCATCGCACTTCAATGTAATTCGCCGATATGCGTTACAAAATGTCGGAGAAATATTCCGAATAGATGTTCCGAAGAATTCCTTGAAGCAAAAAATCTCCGAATCGTATAAGATCGGAGAATTTTCCGTTCCGACGGATACCTCGCTAGGGCCGATTTTAACAAGGTGTAGGCCTTGGTTCACCACCACGAAGTGTAGCAGGTAATGGGGACCTTCAAGTATATTGTTTAGTAAGTCTGACAGCTGACTGACTTGATGTATCTCAGTTTTGATTGGCCTAGATCTGTCACATGGGCAGCTGTGTCAGTTTACATTTATGGAGGGCTAGCCGACGAATCTAGTCAAGATATTCGTGACTGAGTATACTAAAGGTCTGTTCCCTTACTTTTTGGGCCAATTTCGGCAAAATGTCAGATATCAAGGAGTGGGGATATATTCTCTCAGAAAAAGACAATATAACCAAAAGGTACAGGAACGAAAGTTTGCCATTACGTGTGTTGAAAACATATGCGAGAAATTCAAAAATAAACGACAGTGGGTTTAAAAAAATTACCAGTTTGCAGACATTGAAAAACATTCGGATTTAGTTTAATATATATTTTTTTGCGGATTTATCCATTTTTAATAACAAATTTCAGCACTCAATAAACCAAACCGAAATAAACAGCCAATTCAATTTGAATTTTGAGACATTTGACAGCTAAAGTCAGTTATAACAAACGAGCCTAAAGAAATTTCTTGGGATATTATTTGTAGGTTTTTTATGAGGAAATGTTTTGTTCTTTCTTTGTGGCTCTCTTCTGCCCAACTTTTGCGTAAAGAAACGAAGTTTGACTAAATTTGACTAATGTGTTCGAATGCATTATCGTTAGGGAACAGACCTTAAGTTGACAGTTCGCATATGTGGCTGACGTAGGAAAAGTGACGTTCCCGACCAATCTAGTATTTGCGTTCAGGTTACATCTACTCCAGACCAATCTTGTCGAGTTAAGGCAACTAATGGCGTTTTCCATTGAAGATCCGAGAGAATTGCCCCGAAATTCAGAATTTCCCTTTTTAATGAAATTCGTTGGCACAGTTTTGCAATAGTGGTAGACACCATATGCGCGTCATATGTGAGATTTGGTTTTCTGCTGCTACTTTTTTTAGCTTTCTTCAATAAATATGAATGTTTCAATGGGCCAAATCAATATATTTCAATTAACATTTACATTTGCACTCACAATTGGGTATTTTAAGATCACATAGCGCAAAATTTGTTTTTAATAGCACAACAAACATTTCAATCTGACATTTTACTCGTGTGTGTTGGTGAGTTCAGGGCAAATCTTTGAAAAAATTCCGCTCTCAACTTTTCTCTCCTAACATCAGCTAAAATCCTAGCTAAATTTTGACATAGAGAGCGCTGTGAAAAAGTGTCACTAAAAACAGCTGTTCTTTTGAAAATAACTTCCTTTATTCAAAATCAGCATCGCCAACTTTTTCGGAGGACTTCTCTGTCATTTCAATGTCGTCGAGGTGCTCATAAAAATCACTCATCTTTACACAACAGAACAGCAGAAAAACAGAGATCTGTTAAAATTTAGACTGAAAAAAATGCCCCTACTCCCGACCCGTTAAATGGGTGCGCTTAGGTTTGACAAATACATGAAGGACATTCCGAAGCAAAAGTTTGATTTTTAGCTCGAGCAGCGTACCTACTAAGCTAAATAATGGAAAAGACTGTCAGAATGGCAGTGGCGGGTAAAATCTCTTTCAGAAAGAGGGAGTTACAAACAAGTTAGGGAACGCTTGTTTTTCTATGAAAAGTGACAGATAATTCATAAACTGAAGTGGTAAAGAAAAGTCTTTAAAATGTCTGATAAACAAAAAGAAGAAAAAGCAACACCGAATTAAACTCTTATTGTAGTCGCAAATGGGGGCTTAGAGGCTTGTTAGTTTGGCGTCGGTTGGTCGGATTACCTCGAACTATAGAGGCGCTAGGTAAGTTGTAAGCCGCGTTGTTTATGGTCACCAGCAAATCAGGCCATTCATATTTCATTCGCTTCTAGTTCTCTGGAAAAAGATTTCATTCACCGAGGAGCTGATCTGAGACTCCCATGCGAAACATTTGTATATCGTGCGAAATCGTTTACTGCGATTTGCCAAGACTCACGCAAAAGAACAAAATGTAAGGAAAATTTTTTTAAAAATGTAGGTACCTACAAGGATATGTGGAAATTCGCTTCGGCTGTTGTTGTGGCAAAGTTAAATAAGTTTTGTTACACGACACCTTCAATTGATCGAAAGCCAATTTCATCATCGAATCACCATAAACCCATCAGACGCCGAATGCAGGACTCAGAACATACACTGTACCCTGCATGCACACGGTTCCTGCGCAGGCGCACTAATAAAGAGACCACAATCAAAAGGCGCACGTTCGTCTATACACGTGCTCGCAACTCCTATCCACATGGCTCTCTATCTAAATTAATAATTCCAAACACCAAGCATGCTGATTGAATCTGTATGCTCCTTGCAATCCACCGGTATGCCGGAGCGTCCTGCCTCCCTTCATGCGGAGTATACAAGAGACTCTTCCTCAGTTGCACTGATTCTTAATTGGATATTTATCAAGCGCGCGATATCTAGCGAGAATAATCTGCGCGCAAAGTGTTGCTGATCGCTGGACGTGGTGTAAAATTTATTACTCCTGCCATGTCTGCGTGTGCGCGAAGGCGGCAATGATGTCAGGTCCCGGTTTGGGCCTTTAAGATATCCAATTGGGATCAGGAAACTAATTGAAACAAACGCCAAGAAGCAGAATATGTTTGAATAAGGGATCGCGTTCATAAATCTTGCTATTCCTTTCGTTTTCCCTTCCGTGCGCCAACTCAGGACCCTATATCAAAGGCGGCCCATAAACCAGCAATGTCCATTCCGAATCCGAAGCTACCAGATAAGGAGCCGAAGATGACGTGCATGTCATGCTGAATAATTTTATTGAAAGCAAACCGCCTGGGTGTGTGTCTGCCAGCGGTTGTAATAGAACAGAAGAGTCCTGTCCGCCAGATGACGCATGAGTCATAATCTCAGAAGGCGGTAATAAAATACTCATATTCATAGGGAGACAACTCAATGGTTATTATTTTATGGTGCGCCTAATGTGGGTTGTCAGCTTCTCGCAGGAGTTACCACCAGTTACGTAGGTACCTGTCCACCAGATGGACCCAGATGGCATATCAGTTTATGCGTGCGCGTCTCTGTTTCCATTCCCATGCGGTGCATAGAGATGGAGCTCAACGTTCGGCGGTCTTTTCATGTGGATAATGGATATAGGATGCTGGAAATTGTGCAGTCCAATTTATGATAAATGCTGGCTGGTTAAGGAAAGAGAAACGTATGGAAAGTGGACTGCGCGTGGGCGGAATGAATCTAACGATCTGGGTCATGCGTTCTAGAGCAGTTCCTTTTCGAAAGGAATCGGTGCGCAATCAAAACTATCATCTTGAGTGCTGAACTGTGTGTGAGAGGGGAGAATTGGAGCTTGAGGAGGTGTTCAAAATCAACGTTTACATTTTATTCATGCTTGCGAAAGCTGTGGGGAACATCAGAGTTGTAATTTCCCTGAGTAACTGTCAAGAAAAACTGCTCTCAATTTAAGAAACCGATGTTTTAAGTTGACCGCTTAAGAAAGACCTCCTCTCTATATGTATAGCATACCTGCCTGACGGGCTTCGCCATACACCGCAGCGCAACAGTCTCCACCGATCCACTTCTCATGTAAACCTCAGGTCTTTTCCACCCGCCTGTGACCATATAAGAGAAAATTCCAGCGTCATGTGAAAGCGATGTTCGCATATCCCTCGAGATTGCTGATTACTTGGCTGATGGTCCAGCTCCATCTCTCTGTCCTGCGATGTTCGCTGATGTTATCTGCTATCCGATTGTAAAGTGATCAAAGTCTTTCAATGGTTTCTCCAGCCTGTTCGTACCCAAGAGAGTTTTAATTTTCCCCACCATAAACCCCCGGCATACCATATGAGACACCGGCACCTGATGGCTACTTGAGGTGTTTAGTGCGGGAGATCCTCAGGGACTTTCTGGGTTATCGCGTGAAACTTTTTACAATTTTATGTGATACCATTTCGTTGTAAAAAAAAGATAGACCGTTGGCTATGGCAGCACCTGTGCCACGATCAACCTGTTGACAACAGTTTCCCATCACCTCGGCTGGCTTCTTAGCATATTTTCATAATATGCTTCCGCCAGTTGTAGCAGCAGCATAGGTGATGTGACGCACGATAAGGATCTTGTTGGACGTCTTGTTTGCGGTATACGTCTGGCTATCGCATGGCCATCGTGTCCACTCGCTTGTGAATCGCAGTCATAAAGATAAGACCGCACTATCGACATATAGGCCGAAATGTCACTTGGAATGGCGCGTGATGGGTATGCGCGCAAATGTAATTACGGAAGTCCATTGAAATGATCGCATGGTAATGCAAGAGGAATACCATGGCGCGAGTCGCATCGTCCCAAGGAGGCACTTCTTGTTGTTTTTGACATCTAAATGTGCCGATCGCATGCCAAATGTCCGATTGGGAATTTATGAGCTCAACCGAGGTTTTCCACTTCGCGGGTAGATAGTTTCACTTTTTGAGGAAGAACTGCCGCTAAAAGGTTTCGCAAAGTTATTACCTCGGTGTAATGAATCTATGATCAGGATGTGTTTTTTGTGTGTGTGCAACTGGACGTTGAAGGGGTCATAAATTTGTGGCAATGCACCAATTTCATTTAGTGACACAATTTATGGCATTTGTTGCATGGGATATAGAGATGAATGAATTTGAGGCACGAATATGACCTGTTGCGATTGGACGGGGTTCGCGTTCGATTTGAATTGTTAAAAAGAGGAGGAATGTCAGTAGTCAATGTGGTGTTGCTTAAGACAGACTTTTGGCAATCGACGCACTTTCCATAGTGTCCCAAGAGATACTGCCTGCTATCGATCTGACAGCTTTTCTTTCTGATTTATAATTCTAAGGTCTGTAAGTTTGAAGAATCCTGAACATTGCTTAAAAGTCAGTTTTGGAGGCTTTAACCGAGTAGCCAAATAATGAATGAATTGCGCCACCTAAAATAGATTGCCCTGGGCGTTACAAGACAGAAGGGGCTCTGCAAAAACCTGTCAGTTTGACACGTTATATTTCTTAAAAATTTATGATATTAATATTAATTTTTTAACAAAAAAATGTAAGCGTATTATTGATTAAAAAAAATGTTAGCTTAAATTTTGACAACTTCAAATCGAAAAATACAAACATCATACTATACCTACTCGTATGTATCAGCTTTTTTAATGGAGCACGTTTTCATGGTGAGGTGTTAAGCAAATAGTAAGAATAAAATTGCAAATTTAATTATCAAAAAAATTAGTTTTTACTAAACGAATTTTTACGAATTCGTACGCATTTTAATCAATTGCCATTCCTCAACTCGAAAACTTCGTAAAAGAGAGCGGCTTCGAGAGAGCAAGATATTTCCCCTCTTACTAGTTTTTACTCAACAAATTTCTTTGCGTAAGAATTAAAACAACTGTCAGTCGCCTGAAAATTGACAGCTGATTAGAATTTGTTGTTCTATTTGGCATGAACTATCTGACCTCTCTGAGAGAGAATTCATTCCCTCCACTGACATTTTGACAGTCTTTTCCATTTTTCTACAAAAGTGAAGGAACAGACCTATAGTGTCAGTTTCTGTCAGTAAAGCCTGTGTTAAAATTCTCTAAGGTGATTTGTAAAATGACAGCTGATAATTAAATTGGGCGCATTCAAAAATCTAGTCTTCGGCTACCCCTCTATAAACGTCAACTGAAAAACGTGTTCATGGTGACTTTCGACCAATCAAAACTGATATACAAACCAGCCAGCTGTCAGATTTACTAAACTAGATACTTGAACGTCACCATCACCATTATGTTTTGAAACGACGAAGTGATGCCAAATTTGTATAGACGTCACAGTTACAATATTAAATCATACATTTATAATGAGCCCTGCGGTTCCGATTATTTTAACATATGCATGAGTATAGGTATATTTAACACAAAAAAGGGGTGTAGAACCCAAAGTGTTAAAGTTTCGAATTAATGCAGCTGGAGCGTCTATAGCGAACAAAGACGAATTTTGAAATTTATAAACCAAAACTGTAATCCGATAGAAATGTAAAAGCAATTACATTTTTATCGGACTACAGTTCCAATCATTTTTTTATTGTTCACATAATTCGCTGAAAATTAGAACCTAATATCCACGCCACAAAATCAAAACAATTTCATAGAAAATCTATGTTAAGTACCTAGTACGCCCGCTTTTCCAAGTTTACAGAATCAGACAGACATTATTGTGCGAAGTTGGTTGTCGTTTAACCAGTTTGTTTTTCATAGGAAGATGATACTACTCATGGTGAAAACGTACCTAAGTCTAAATTCAGATCAGGGCAAACTTCTTTTCGTAGTACCCGATCACAGATGCGGTAGTTCAACCCCTGGTTTCATTAAGAACAACACCATAGATCGATAAAAACACACGAAGATTGAAACTGTTTGTGTGGGGAAAAAAGAAACTGTGATAACTGCAACAAGATTCAATTCCCAAAATAACATAAGGCTACAAAACCCGAACAGGGAAACTTTGTAACTGTGCTGTAAGATCTTTAATAAGTTATAGGTATAAGGTATGCGTGAAAAATATGGAGAAATTGCAGAACGTGCATAACTACATAGAATACTGTTAGTGCTGCCAAATTCCCACATATATGAACTGTCAACATTGTACTCACTCACGAAACCCTTAACAAGATTTATCGGCTATCCCTTTACAAATGCCAACTGAAAAAAAAACTGTTTATGTGGCCCAATTAGGACAATCAAAATTGAGCCACATTCAGTCAGACTTACTAAACTATATTCTTGAATGCTCCCAATTTATCTCTAATTTAGGGTTTTCGTAGCACTCGCTTGCTGAAAGTGAATGGGATCCCGATAAATCACCAAGAATTATAGCAACCTTACCTAGGTATGGTATACCTATGCCAAGAATCCGAAGAATATTTTCTCTCGCTTCAATACTTTTAACGACTTTACTTAACCTACCAGGCCACCACTTACGCCGGTATTCTTGTAATTCATTCTCTAAAAGTCGTAAAATCCACACTCGTGGACTACGCCTGCAGCGCACAAGACCTTGTCCGATCACCATCGCAGTTTGGCGCACGTCGCAAAACGCCAATAAGGGCAACTTTGATTAAAACATAACTTAACGATGGGCTTGGAGCAGTATCACTCGGCGGAGCCTTGCTACACACTAATTACACGTAATCTAGACGCCTTTGAATCGACCGCGTGAATTAAAAAGGGAAGGGCTGACAGCCCTCGGCAACAAAATCTTAATCTTGGCTAATTTGCATTGCGAATGGTAGAGGTGCAGAGATAACGACCACCAGATCAATAAAGATGCCAATCGCCAGATGCGGTTGCGGCACAAGACCGCATTAACATTTACATAATCTCCACCTCAGACTTACACACATAAGGCCATCTATCATGTCACTCTACACCAGACAGCACAATTATTACAAAAACAAAGCACTGCAATCGTGTGCCCCAAACAATAGAGCGAGCCAGTGTGTCTGCCATTTACAGTTGGCTGTCAACACTTGTACCCGCCTATTGTGGTGCACTACCAAATACAAACGCGCAGCCTGAATCAATAGCAAAACAATGAGGTGCCACCGCATAAATTATGTCATTTGCCATAATGATAAACTTCCACTACTACGCGATACCATTGCTGCCGCGAATGGAAGTGGTCGCGTTCAACCGAGCATACTCCAACGACATGGAACGTGACTCACCAGTTAGCCAGCACACAGGCGCAGTCGCAGTCCTCCATTGCGATCAAGAGTGTTATACGTGGTATAACCTAAAAAGCAGTAAATCAATCGAAACTGCTTAATTACTTTGAATTACAATCGCGAGACACAGCTGTCGCTGAAGACGACATTCGCTGACCATCTTCGCCGGTTATGGCGTGGCCAGGTTCGTTAATAGAAATAATTGTTGTTAATTAATAAATTTCTCTATTTGAGCCGAATTCCAGCTGAGATTCCACTCCAAGTCTCCTCAAATAAAATAGATACTTCCAATTTCCAAGATCCAAGCTCGCACTATCCAGTTCTATAGTCCATTTGCGGCGAATATTGTGTTCTGCCCATTTTTTGACGCATCTAATGAGCGTCGCCCGATATACATGCAGTTCGTGCTTAATAACGCGCGCCGTGTGACCAAGAAACCCGACTGAAACTTAATTGAAAAATTTCCGTTTCAATCGGCCTTTCAAGGCGTTGCATTGCACGCCGCCAGGTTGTGATGGAATTTTTTCCGGCGAAAAAAAGAAACAACGAACCAGACTCCAGACTGAGCGGACTGCAAAAGGTATTGCGGGCTGCAGAGGTACATGTGTTTACAAGGCATTACAATGTCGATTTGTCGCTATAAATGGGGTTTGTCATCGTCGATGTTACATGATTATCGGCTATTGCGTCAGCGACTGCGGAAGAAGGGATACAAGGTCAGGTGTGTGGATGGAGTTCCTTCCTAACTCCTTCCAATTAACCATAATCGAAAGATGATTGTGCGTTTGCCTTATGTACGTAACGTACATGCTTTCGTTGAGGGATTACGGCACTGGGAATGATGCAATCGGCGTTTGGTACGGCGCGACGTGTGGATAAAAAGCCATGTAAGATGGCTTTTTGTGAGGGCCAGCGCATTCTTGGCAATTACCTTTGTCCTTCGGGAGAGTGGTTTGTGGGTTCCATACCTAGTGGGTTTCACTTTGAGAGTTCAGTGACCAAGTCTCTGTTGGCAGGAACTAGGTTTTTGCATCGCGAAGCCCTTTTTATGTTGCCTGCTTGTTAAGTTTGGAGGGATTCCACATGAGGAAGGCAAGATTTATTGGGAATTAACCATTTGGTTTACTCCAAAGCTATTCTTAGAGTTGATTGTTCTGAAGACTGGCTTCTGGAATACAAATAAGGTCAAAAAGGGGGGTATCAAGCATGCAGGTAGAGGATAGGAGCACAAATGGGCTCAACATGCGTGAGCTGAAATTCAGGTTTAAAGACACATCTATCCATTACAATGGTTGCGGGTTGCGAGTGCACGAAGTTCAATTAGAGCCTCCATAGCTTTGGATGTTGCGATATCGGTTGTGTTTCACCAGCGGCAATCCTTATAGAGACAGAGGAAAGATGTCGAGCTTAAATAAGCAAACTTCTCGATTTATGTAGATATGAGCTAATTAAAAGGACGTCCGCTGGCGCAAATTTTATAGTGCCATCTAAGCTCTGTTTGGAAAAGTAAATGGTGGCCAGGTTTCTTCCGAGAGTCAATTGTGTTCTTTTCGGTCAGTACGCTAATTCCACTGTTAACAGCATGTTCCTATTAGTGCCGGGAGTATTGAGACATTCAATAGGTGGCGCTGTTTTTTTTTTTTTTTGTTTACAGTATTTAGATACCATTCTTCCGTATGTCAACACTCATCTTGATAGTCACTGAATAGGTCTGTTTCCTTACTTTTTTGGCCAATTTCAGCAAAATGTCAGAACGGGTTTTAACCAAAAAGTACAGGAACGAAAGTTTTGCATGACGTTTGTTAATAAGATGTGCAAGAAAGAAAAACAAAATTGAAAAATAAACGTCAGTGGGTTTAAAAGTTACCAGTTTGCAGACGTTGAAAAAAAAAATAGGATTCAGTGTAATATCATTTTGAATAACAAATTTCAGCACTTAATAACAGCCAATTCAAATTGACTTTTGAGATATTTGACAGCTAAAGTCAGTTATAACAAATGAGCGGAAAGAAATTTCTTGGGATATTTTTAACAGGTTTTTTTTATGAAGGGGAAATGTTTTGTTCTCTCTTTGTGGCTCTCTTCTACCCAACTTTTGAGTAAAATAACGAAGTTTGACTAAATTTGACTAATGAGTTCGAATGCATTATCAGGAAACAGACCTAATGAATACGGATGAGGATTTCACTCTTACAAACTTTGAAATAAAAGATAATACGTCCGTTTCTTTACTTTTAAATCTTACGATTTTTACGGCATTTTACTCAATTGTCGTTCCTCAACTCGAAAAATTCGAAAAAAGAGAGCGGCTTCGAGAGAGCAAGATATTTTCCCTCTTACTAGTTTTTACTCAACAAATTTCTTTGCGTAAGAATTGAAACAACTGTCTGCCTGAAAATTTGAATTTGCTGTTCTATTTGGCATGAACTATCTGTCATTTTTCATAGATTACTACAAAAGCTTTCCTTAACTTTTGCGTAAGTTTCCTTCTCTGAGAGAGAATTCATTCCCTCCACTGTCATTTTGACAGTCTTTTCCATTTTTACTACAAAAGTAAAGGAACGAACCTAATGAAAAGAAACGAAAACTTAGACCTGTCAATCTGTCAGTTTTATACCTTCTTCTTAGTTTATGTCGATGAACTCTATTGTCACATATTCTCCAGGTGTACAAAATAGGTTAAGACAGATGTGCCGCACTAATAAGTTTCTTAAGCCACTATTCCAAGAGTAAATTGTGTTGTGTCGCACGTTTGACGGCTGAACGCGACAAGAAATATTGAACTACAACTAAAGGCACAAAAAACCTAATCGTCACAGACAGCTGACAGAAACTATTAATCTCGCGGTTCCTGTAGAGACCTAAAAGTGAACAAAATAGTACCACAGTTTATCAGCAGGCAGGTTTCTTCATTCACCGACCACTTCTACTGTCACAAAAGAGCTATTGTGGTGCCTCTTCCAAAGCCTTGAACTTTATCACTCAGGCGGATTTGACTACTTTTAATGATTTTAATGCAAGAGTGACTTCATCTACTGCGGTCTGATATTTATTAGAGCCACTTGAGGTCATAACTCTTGAGGACACAAGGATGCTTTCCAGAGCTCTTAAAACCGTATCGGCCAGTGAAACCTTCAACCTGTTAACAATTGAACAACAACCCTTAGACGATCTTTGAGACCTACATTGTTTTTGACCATCTCTGCTTGACATTATGTCGCATGCCACACCAGTTAGTCCGTTTGATTCTTAGAAGGCGTATTTTAGCAGATAGCTTTTTTTTCAAGCAGGATATAAAGAAACGCTTGAATGAATGCGTTACTTTAGGGGTAATGATTTTCAGAGTCGGCGTGCGGATTAAATTTTTTTTCGACACTGTCTGTAGCAAGCTTAAACAGCAGGACCACCTTCAAGAACCATTAGATCTTAGATCCAATATCGTAAGATTTGTAATAAGGAACCATTTGAAATGTGTCTAAGAATTTTGTGGCGCCCAACGTGGGGCCCGACTTAGACAAACCAATCCAACAGCGTCCAAATTGCAGGCTCACGATTTTTTTTTCCACATTCAAATTGGTTGGTATAATCTCTTAACGATTATATCAACAATTGGGCGTGGTGCCCCCTCCATGACAGTTTACACCTTCGAATGGCCAAAGGGAAACTGCCCAAGGGATACAAACAAATTACACTATCTCATTCCACGCGCAAACGTGTAATTTTCCAGGAATCCGCACTCGCTGGTGTTTCGCATTTCCTAAAACTATTTGTCTTCGCTGCTGGAACGCTGCTATCCACTCTTGTTTGCCACACTAAAAAAGTCTACACATGTCTCAATAATAATAGACCGTTTTCACTCCAATGGAACGCACACCACCTACCAATGATTATCGTTTGCATGCTAAGCGATATAAATCAAATCCGTGCAACGAAACAATCCACCCCAGCAAGAGCGAGCGGATTATAATTTATAGACTCGCAAGGAAAATTCCAAACAGTCCATCATTAGGCTGGCCACAAACTCGGCCAATAAAAGAGTCTATAACTCATCAGTGAGTTTAGCTGCTCGTGCGCCTGTGTTGGCTGGTACTGCTCGCGGTTTATCCGCGCAACCTGACCACCTCGCCGCCGATATGCTTAGAAAATGCTAAACACAGCGCTATCTGATTATCATACATGGTCAACGATGCGTATGATCGCGTCGATTGTTCTGGCCGTATGCACCAGCTATGAGACGCGAAGGTTCTCATTATCCGGCACACACGGAGACCAATGAAATTACCTCCCAGGCAAATGCTTCCCCCGAGGAGAGCGTCGTCGTCGCGTCGGTCGTTGCATTTGGTACCAAAAAAGGGAATCAACATTTCACGCGGCTTAAATCGTCCACCACCAGTTTGCATATGGCCGCCGCCGTAGAGATCACGACCACGTCTTGGTGGTGGTGGTGATGGTGGCGGCGGACCACTAAAACGGTATCGTGGACACTCAGCGGCGCGCATGGTCCACATCGCAGCATGCAGGTGCGCGCAATTGCATACGTGCTACGCTTGCACATGCGCGCGCTCGGCAGTCGCCGCACTGACAGCCCGGCTGACAGGCAAGCGGTAAGGTTTATCGGCAGTCGCAGCCTTGTTATTACAAATGATCTATAGCTATCAAGATGAATGCGGCGGTAGAGCATCGCCATTCGCCACCTTTTGCGTATATTGTAATGTGGCTGGGTTCCATTGTTTTGGAACTCTCTCTCTCTCTCTCGCCATTTCCCTCCATGTGTGCACGTCATCGCTTCCTTAATATTATGATTTATTTAGCGTAATTCCATTGGGAGTAATAGTATGCTACTGTGGCTACCGAGGCACACCGCCTCGATCGGCGTTGACTTAATGGCTGCAATGCATTTTTTCGGCCGTTAATCTACTATACCTACTGCGTGTGTGCAAAGGATATACCAGGGCATCGGGGATCTCTCATTCTTGGGAATTCAAAGAGCCATCCAGGTGCGCGCTTTGCTGCATTTAATTGTACTGGTTTAAAGGGTGCAGATATTGCGGCATTAGAAGGTACCTACCTATTTGCGGATCACGATAAGCCCCCATAAAAGATGGCTGCGTTCGCATAAATAGTTTGGCATCGAATTAAATTGTATTATTGGAGCAGCTTCTAATTATAACCTTGGTCTTTTATCCGCCATTTGAAGGAACGGAATACCATAATTGATTTTAAGTATGGACCACCATGGTTGGGGTGTTCTTTGATGGTCAACGACAAGCAATTATCTGGTAGCTTCACCTTGCATAAGAGTAGAGTTTTATGAAGGAATTGAAGGCTTCACAATTAATTAAAAGAGATTGACGTGCATTCGTCGCTTGTGAGTCGCCAATTGAGAGGACCAGAAGTATTGGGTCAAAAAATTCAATGAAAATATTTTTTTTTAAATTGAAAATCGGATAAATCAAAATGCCTGCAGTGACCGAAATTAAAAAGAAAACTTAAGCATATCTAATTTTGCCGATGCGGGCAAATTGAAAACTAAAAATAATTTCCCAACTGCCACAAGCTTCACTTGTGTATAGTCAGATGCTACCATGCAACCGAAAAAATGTTCTTTTGCTTTTTTTGACCACTTTAAGTTAATGCTTGAACTCAATCTTGGTCTTAAAATGTTTTTTATGAATTATAATGTTAATTATCTAGAAAAATAACTCATTTTTCTGTGCGAAACACTTTTTCTGATCAACTTCTCAGTTAATTCCACACAAAAAAACCGAATCATTCCACTGAAATGTGTCATTTCTTTACTGTTCCATCTGTCAGAAATTTGTTTGCTGATGGAATCAGTGGTGGTTGATTTGTTTGTACTAACAACACAATGACAATCAGTTTTTCTGACAGTTTTTTTTCTGTTTGCTATGACCGCCTAAACGAAAAAAAAAATCATTTTCATACTGTTCCAATTATTTCGGTTGCATTTTATGTGTCGCTTTAACTGCAGCCTAAGTTTGACCCAGTCTTGTTCTACAAATGATGCTTACAATCGGCCCTAGCGAGGTATCCGTCGTAACGGAAAAAAAAGAATCAAAAGATTTAAATGCCTTAATTATTTAATTCTTTTAGGCGGCTCTCCCACTAAGGCAACAAGCAACTGGCAATAGGAAACATGCGATATTTCGCAAATACGTCCACCATGATTGCACACAATATTTCCTTTAATTTCGTATCTTTTTTCTTAAATTCCACAACATTAGCAAAATTGTATTAAGTATCATTGGAGTCGTCGGATGACATAACAGTTAGAAATTTCTGGCACCACTGTTGCTTCAATGCGAGAATAGGTCAAAATAAAAGTAGCTTATTGCTAACTGCTTGTTACCTCAGTGGGAGAGCCGCCTTACAACTTAACGTAACTAGTTCTAAAATTTATGGAAGCTCACAATGGCGAAAATTAAAATTCCTTACGATTTAAGATTTTTAGTTTCGACCTAAAATAATTTTAGGAGTTCACAATTGAAATATTTTTTATACAAATTTTTTAAATCGAGGCGAGAATTTAATTTTATTCAGACGCTGAATTTTTTCTTATCGATGCACTGATTAGGATTGATTAGTTCCTATATCCAGTAAGCTTACCTAGATTTTTCGGTACTTAATATTTCCTGAACGGACTACCTATCTAGATTTGTTTTGCTATAAAACTTTAGGAAAAATCAATTCATTACTTAGTTTATTCGGTTGTTGAGCAATGGTTAATAAGTGTTACGATTATTATTATTAATATAATAAATTGACTCTTCGACGTTTATTTGTTAAAAAAAAAATGTCTGAAACAATTTGGCTCAGGTTTTTTTTTGTGAGTTTTAAAGATTTTAAGAATTTGATTTTTCGAATTAAAAAAATGTATTGTGACTGCATTGTACATGTAAGTACTTAAATGCTGTTTTTATTCCTGATTTCTGATTCTTTTCTTTAAGTTTTATCTATCAATACCCAATATTTGTGTTTTTTTGGGCCCCAATCCAAAAAAAAGTAAGACCTTTTCCTAATGCGAAGCAAACCACCCATCACAATTTAAGATGCATATTTTGAGTATTATAAACATTGTTAAGCAAACAAATGATTTAAACAAAATTCACCCACAGATGGAGTCGTTTTTTTTCTTTTTATATGAAATGGAAGGCTAATTTTTTTTTTAAATTGTGCGTTCCAAAGGTTATGATTATTTTAATAATAGTTATTATTTATTGTTTGCTTAACTATAATTTGCATTTAATAGTACTTAAAAATTGGTAATATGTTTATAGATTAAAGTTAAAAAATCCACTTTTGAATCAATGTAAAAGTTTTATTCGTGCAAATTTGGTTTTTCGAAGCTTTTAAAAACTATTAACTTTTTTTTTCTCTTATGTTTGCTATAAAAAAATTTTCTAGTAAAGGCAAACAAAAAAATTACCTATTGCCACTTTTGAAATAAGCTGTTCAAACCCGTCTCCATTATATTTTTTGTTTATATTTTGTCAAAAAGAAATTCGGTTATTGATTTTGCACAGCAAAGAGGCAGTGGGTGTTGAATGATTTGCACTTGGAGCTAGCTTCCATATTTTTATTACAGAAATAGTTTTTTTTAATATTTCTCTTCCGTTTATTGCTATTTTTTCTGCTACTATATTTGCTTGGATACAAAACTGCAGATCAAGTTTGATGAGGACAAAAGAAAACCCAAGTTGTTAACACTAACTTTTATCCGTAACATAAAATAAAAACTTGACTTGAGCCCGAGCATATGGCATTTTGGGTTAGAATCTCCTGAATGTCAACATTAATAGCAATATCCGACTGTACCAAATCGATCCCTTTTCAGGAGTCCACAACTTTTAAAAAGAAGCGATTTTCACCATCAGCTCAAGATCAGTTTAGAACACCCATTTTTCCTCACAGGGGGCGCTACTTCGTTTTGTGATGATTAACGATTGCAAAGGTTTCAAAGTGCAAGTCCGCGTCAAGCACCAATGTCACAATCGAATGCTTCGAATGTTTCGAATAACCCTTGTACATCCAGGCAACTCGACATAAAATACCTCCGCTCCTTGCCATTCCTTCCAGTTAACTAGACCCCAGTTCCAGCTTCTCCTGCTGAGCGCAGTAGAAACAACTTTACAGGACCTGTAAACACATCATTAAGGGGAAAACTTATATTAGCATAGGAGATCTGAAGGCCCCCTGCCTGGAGGCATCCATCAAATAATAAATGAGTAACTGTAAACAATTATGATCCATCGATGTGTATAACCCTCATACTTCAGTTGTAAGCTATATACAGCATAAATAACTCTACAAGCACCTAAACCGTCCCAGCCGAAAGACAGCAGCAACTATCAATAAATCCACCACGAGGAGATCATCGCTTCCACCATCAGCTTCAGCAATCACCCCAAAGGGCCAATAACAAACAGTACAACAACGATGCGATTGCATTCGCTCATCCAAACCGCACACACTAGGTCGCTGCATGTCCTGCAGCCACGTCATCAGAGCCGTAATTAAATGATAGTGCTTTTAAATTCCACATTGGGCAGCACCAGCATCCATCACACCGCAGCCAGCCCCAGCCCATAAGTAGTGTGTGCATCCTGATGGCGGAAACATATATCAACGCATTATAATAGCAGACCGTAGCTCACCAATCCATTCATTCATCGACTCCTGCCAGAGCGGCAATGAGTGAGTAATTCGGCTTCTAAACTACCATGAAATCGAACCCCATACGGAAGAGGAAGACTTTCTTTCGCGCGCGAACAGCCTTCCAGATCCCAGCGTCCCGTGCGGAGAATTTATTTCAATTACATTCTCCGCGGAACATGCATTCGACGTGGCAACTTAATGACGGCATTAATCAAAACAAAACATAATTACCATTTATTATGTTTGCAGCCAAAGTTGAGGCCATCCGATGCAGAACTTGGCCGTCGTCGCAGGTTGACTCGGGCGAGCGGGAAACAGACCTGAATTATGACCTCTCGCAGTGGCTTAATCGGCGGATGATACTATGCGGCTACCTCCAGCCTCGTGAACAGGTTCTATCAATCGAATTCGGGCTAGAATAGAGTCATTTGCACCTCGCATAGCTTTCAGGACGGGACTGCGCGTTTTATATGCAAAGAAGATATATGGCAGAGATGTAATTGCTGTTAGCACCGCGCCGGCCGGCATCCCAGTTGAACTTCATTGCACCGTTTCTGCGCTGAAAGGTTGCGCTCATAAAGTGTTCGCCTTCGTCGCGCCTGCTCATTGACCATTGATTATTGACCTACAATTCATGCAGATGGAGAGAGATTATGGCGAAGAGAACCTGCTTCCAATGTTCCATTAGATTTTCGTAAAGGTGGGTTTGGATATCCGCCTGGTTATCTGGGTGACTAATGATGCACCATTGAGAGATTAAACTGCGATTTCAGATGATTACTCATTTAGGAGCGTTTCGCTGCTAGGAATGTAGGTATATTCCGGACGAACCAGGAAGACGGCCACTAACGATGGATTAAGTGCAAGCAGTATTGACATAGGAATCGCAGACCAACTGACTTGGAAAGGTGCTCATGTTCTTTTTGTCCTGAATCCACGTAAGCCTTATGACATTCAGACTGCTGTCATAGTCTCCAAGTTGATATAAGGCCCGCAAAGTAAATCAGAGTAGATTTAAGTAGACAAATGCCCAATAAAACAGTCTACAGTTACATTTGTTATGAAGTGGTATAAACTGGTATACATTTTCGGTTGTGTGATTTGACTGAGGTTCTTTTAGTCAGTCGCTGGCAGCAGTTTACTAACAAGTTTATGAGAGAGGAATCAATACGAACTACTACTGTCAAGTCATTTTTACTTGGGATAAAAACTCGTACCTAAGTGTCAAGTGCAGTGTTGTTGTTGTGACTGTGTGATAAAGTTTACTCATTGCATGGATTTGCTGTCACAGAAGTTCAATAAAACACGTGTATTACATACATTCGTCAAAATAAGTACTTTAACAGGATAAGAAATTTTTGAATTCTGGTAACAACTGAAAAATATGAAATTCATGTTTTTTTACTCAATTAAAAGGTTAACATTTTTTTTTAATATTTATTTAAATTCATTAAAATAAATGAAGTTTACTTTTTACTTTAGCATAATTCTTTTGGCAAAAAAGTTTTACTTAGAAAAAAAATGTAACTTAACATTTAAGAAGAAATAAAAAAAAACTAAATAATAAATAACTTTCTGTAGTCGTCTTGGAACCGATTTGAAGAGTTTTTGCAGCACTTCTGCTGGAACGTCAACCCAGAGCTTTCCTCTTTAAAAAATGGTCTCCTCTCTGCTACGTGCAAGAGAAAATGTTTTTTCTTTTAATTTAAACTCACACATCTTCAGTAATATTAAATCGGCTTTCGAGTAGCCAGTTGTGTATTTCTAGTTTAATATTCCTCAAAAATTGCATTACCATTCAGCTCTTGTGACAGCCCGTTTGACCTTGTTCATCGTTCCATTCATTGTAATCAAATATCCACGTCTCTTGGACGATATACAACATTACAGGCTAGGGCTCTCAACTTTACTCGAAACGAAAGGAGGACGCAATATTTCCAAATACAATAAAAATGATATAATAAAAAAAAGCGTAGTATTAAAAATGAATGAATTGTTTTATGTATAGATGTATTTATTGTTGAAAACAAAATGTTAATATTAATCTAAAAACGTAACAATTTTAAATAAAAGAAAAAATGTAGGCATTTGTTGCCATAAATAAAAAATTAATACAATTTTATTTGATTTTATAACAACAATTGAAATGCATATTCCAATAATCATATTTACAGTCAAACCTGTCTTAGTGGCATACCTCTCCTTGTGGCCCTAATTTTCGTGCACCTTCATTTTTCTTAAAAAATTCCATAAGTGAAACTTTTTCCAGCTCTATAAGTGAAACTTATATTTTATAAATCAACCTCTGTAATTGGACCAGACTTACATATTTATTTATTTTAACCTCTGTAAGTGAGACAGACTTGCAACAAAAATGTTAAATAAATTTGTTTTTATAGCTGAATAGCTAAAATATGCATTACGTATTTCAATTTATTTGAAGGCCCCCTTAAGTGAAACAAACATCTGCTCTACCTGGATAAGTGAGAAACTGGGTAACTGGAATAGGTACTCCTATAAGTGAGACTGAAATAAATGGCCCATTTGATTCCAATTAACCAGGTTCGACTGTACCTTCCCAAAGAGAATTTAATTTAAAGAAACAAAACAAATTTAAGATTAAACGTTGAGAAATAAATGAAAGTTACGTCTATCATAATTTGGATTGTATAATTACAGTCGAGTGAACGCGCCCAGTAAAATTAATGTGAGTGAATGCGTGCAGCAAGAAAGGGTGTGTTCAATATGTGCAATGTGCACGCCATTGAGAAGACGAATAGCATACAGAATTAACTTTAGAATAGGAGGACATTTTCAAGTAAGGGAGGACAGGAAGACAAATAGTTGAAAATTAGAAATGTCCTCCCAAATGGAGGATGGTTGGGAATCCTATTACACACCCTGACCTGAACGACTACTGCGTATTTTGACGAGTTGTTCTCGTCATTAGACCAAATCTCTTTTTTGGTAATCCATAAAACTCAAGTGGGCTCTCGTCAGTCCAAAAAACTCGGTTTCAGAAGCTTAAAGGCTTACTTTTAAACTTTGAGGGCGAATTGTTACCGCTTGACTTTATTTTCGGGAGTAAGGTATACACCCAACTTCCCTTACAGAATGTGTCCAAAATTTATATTGAGTCAAGCACCTCTGAATTGCCTTTTCGCTACTGAGTTTTTCAGCATATTTTTTCAGCTCAATATATACACCCTCAAAATACTTCTATCTTGTACGTAATAAACCTTTTAATTCAAACGATAAGTGTATTTTTCGCCAAACAAACCGTGAAAAATTATTTCATCAAAATACTTAATTATGCCAGTCCAAAAATCGCACTTTAACGACAAATAGTTCTGACCCGACCAGCGATGGGAGTCAAATGATCTCATTCACACACGCTATCACATATCACATACAACATACCAAATGCAATCACTGAGTGGAAATTGGCAATGGTAAGTCTGTGGCCGGTATAAGTTATGCGTCTTGAAGAGCGACTTGCATTATGCCGACGACTGTACATGCTTTAAAACAATCCAGCCTTCTTCCCTTTAATAATCATGACCATTGTCCTCCGCCGAAGTTAAGGTTTGCAAACATACGAGTTAAGATTCGAAACGACCTCTAGAACTCCAAGCATCCCATAAAAGTTCCTATACTCTTTTCGTCACCTTAAGTAAGCAATACCTTCCTCCTACTAAGCACATAACACCGAATGGAACCACCTAACACAACCGATCCTCTGCGACCACCTTCTGACGTACCAATCAGTCACAGCACAGCGCACCACCATCTCAGTGCAAATAGAGTTGTGATTTGGTGTGACAGGCGCCTGCCTACCACCAAAAGTGGGGCATCGCACACACTTTTCGTGGTTGATGGCCTTTGGGGCATGCACCGTTCCTAATGGCTTCCGACACCTTTCCTCCTCCAGTCGTTCTGTCAGCCTCCAATCACCATATATATGGATATGCGTTTCAAGTCGTCGTACTGTTAGTTGCCATTTCCGTTGGCCACATTAAAAGTAAAACGATGCAAGCTCACATGTGACGCAGATGGAGGTCGATCTGGCGGAAACATTCAGTGGGCCAATATGACAGGTGGGATGTTGTTTGTTTGTCAGATTTGTTGCCGTAAGTGCAACGCGAATGCATTCGTTTTTCAATTAACCAACTGAGTGCCTCTGCGTGACAGAGATGTAAGCAACCGATGTGAATGGTGGAAGCAAGCGATAAAAAATGTCCTTAACGCCTTCATACAAAAACTGGGCTTGATTTGCTTTATACGACCGCATCCTGTTGCAAAAGAACATTAACTTTATTTGCATTTGCGCGAACTAGATTTGATTGGGATTGTTGAAATGTTTGCCTAATGAATCCCAATCGTATAAACTTTATAGTCCCCGAGGGATGTTTGACCACTGAGTTTAGTAACCTAAATGGAAGTCGACGTACGAATCCGAAATGGCCTTGAGCTAGAATAACTATTTAATGAGTTCAACCGTGGATAGTGATTACAATCACTGGGTTTTATTCCCTCAAAGGTTCTACCAGGCAGCAGTTCTAATCAACTTGCAGGGATTCCATGGCGCATGCCGCCTTTAGGAGTCGTGTGTGTGCTTGCAATTTTATTGCCTTTGTAATTTATTTCTATTAGGAAATGGATGAAGTTCGTCGGCAGTCTTCACTGCAATAGGAATTTTTATAAGTGAAGGCTGTAAAAAGTAGAGCTACTACAACAGTAGCAAAATCGTTGTCACCGGAAATAGGTGGCAATTGATGATTATTCCGAGTTATGCTAGATGTTTTAAAAGACTGAGGTATGGGAAGACCGTAACTGTTTTAAATCGAGTTAAATTTGGACACCCAGAGTTGTGACATGTACCTAGATACTTTCGTTCAGTTTCTCTACCATCTGCATTCCATGCAACAAGAGGGTTATGTTTGTTACCGGTTGACGTGAGAACTGCTGGACAGATTTCGATAAAACTTTTTTCAAATGCTTTCTTAGACTACGAGAAGGATATAGGCTATGTCGTTCATCGCCACGCCTATTTTTTAGGGGCGTTTTTGACATGTGTTTTTTCTGGCATCACTGCATTTAGATTGCCATGTTTCTGAATTAATTTTTAATCAATATTAAAGAGAAAGAATACCTAAGGAAGCCGGTACTTTCTTCAAGATGTTGAGCTTTTAATCATCATGTTGCTTTATCCATATGATAAGCTATATGAGCAAAATTAATTTATTTTATCAAAACGGAAAAATAGGCAACGACTTTTTTTTATGTTTTTTTTTTTTAGGTGACGGGCGCGAAAAGATGTAAGCAAGTGATGTACATGTGAATGACATCAAAAGTAACTATAATTTTCTGTGCAATGAGGCGCCTAGACGTGTGGTTTTGTGAATTGGGTGCAGGTTTGTGAAAGAAACACTCGATTTAATGTGAATAACCGGCTTAAGCTGATAGTATCTAAATAAAGCAAAAAACAGATAAAATTACAAAAAAGCTAAATAAAACATATTTTCAAATATGCAAATATTTCAAACTAGCTGACCCGTGTTCGCCTTGCTTCAGTCGCTTTTTTTCCCTCCCTTGGACCTTTCTAAAAGCAATAGAAAGCAAATACAAAGACAAAAAAAAACATAATTTTAATTCATACTAAAAAGTCTACACAAAAAAGATTTACGCAAAGTTCAGCTTTTTGTTCCCTCTTACACACCTCAAATATCGGCGAAAAGAAGCAACACGAATGAAACAGCTTGACACACGAATCCCGCCAGCCCATTTCCAAACTTATCCCAATGAACAGCATACCTGAAAACGTGTTCAACTTGAATGTACCTATGCGCTGAAAAGAGACGACTGCCCATTGAAGTGCAAAACATATGATCACGTTAGAGCGCGCACATAATAATCACACACACACTACTGCAACGATACTCACTGCTGCATGACTACTGACAGTGGTTGTGGTATCCACTGAGAGAAAATTGTGGGCGATGTTTTGAATAATTGTTTTGAACATTGCTCAACTTCAGGACAACGCAGGAGGATGTTTTATATCTTAAAAGATTCAAAAGAAAATTTACTAAATTCACCTATTTTTTTATTTTTCAATCAAATAAGCCATAACTGAGCTAGGTCTGTATAAACAGAATTTTCCTTACATATATCTGTTTTTTTGACTATTCTGTAAAAACCAAGTTATATTCCGACTTAAAAAGTATCCTTAAGCCCGACCCAGAACATAAGCAATCACTATGCCAAGTTTCATCAAAATCCGTCCAGTAGTTTTTGCGTGATGCGCGGTCAGGCATTTTTTATTCTACAGTTTTATTATATGTAGAGATAGAGAAGAGATGTCACAAGAACTGCACGGTTTTCGGTTGTAAAATTACAAAAAAAAAACTGTTGGGCGTGGCCTTCCTGATCACATGATTTATTTTTGCGAGGTTTGAAAGACCGGACTGACGTTTATGAAGAATAATTCAGCGGTTTAAAATATTATTTAGTATTTTAAATTTCCACAGATCTTTACCTACCTTTACCTGAAATTCGCTTTGTTGTCTGTGTTTTTATTCGTGGAATTGAACTACTCATTCGATTCGCATGTACCTCAGAAAAATGTTCGGCTTATCAAGGAGCAACATTTCATTTGACACTTAGATATTTTTAATTTTTTTAAATCCAGTAGATGGCATTGTCGATCGTCAACGGATATTTCTATTCAGTGTGCGATAAAAGTTAACTTCGCATTAAACAACACTTTGTTGATTTTATCACCGTATCAGGGAAATGCACATGAAATGGTGGAAGTGTTGTCATGTGTCGCGAGAGAAAGACTCTACAACTCTCCTGAAAAGCCTTCTCAATTCAACCCTTCGAATTTTTCTCATACAATTTTAGGTCTATTCCATTCGTCCGTTGTCCTTCAACATGAAATTAAGTCCATTAATCAACCAGTTCTGTTCTTTAAATAATCACTTGAAGGCTTTATTGAAGACAGAAAGTTTAGCTTCAGCTACCAAGCTATCTGGAAGAATGTTAAATATTATAACACCTCTCAACAAAGGAATTCAAAAGGCTGTTTCTGACTCAAAGTGTACCTTATTCGAGCAATTACTTATAGATACTGTAGATAAGAACATCAGAAGCTTCCAGATTAAAAGGGTCTTTTAGGGCTAAGTATGCACCGGCTTCCCCGTTTTGTAAGAGCAGCGGCTTGCTAGATTAAAAGTCGCAGATCACATGCCATTTCCGAGTGTGATGTTATTAAACAATTTTTTTTTCTGTTTAATTGCTTTTTCTCTATGAAAGATGCCACGCCCCGTTTTCCAACACCGTCCACCCTCAAGCCCAAGCCTCAAGCATGTCACTGGTTATTGAAAAATACTCCATTTGAACAAACTGATATGGCCCTAGTCGCCGGGGTCCTTTTGATTACAGATTATCCTTACATTCACAAATTCCATCTTTTCCCGACGATAGACGGGTTCATGGAACCTTAACCATTCCCCGATGCAATCGTCAAATGCCTCCATATCCACAGAGTCCTTTTGAAGAACTTGTTCGCCGTTATCGCATAATTTCGATACATTCGCACAATGGTATTGTTTCGACCCTTTGTCAGAGTGTCCACGGCTTCAACAAACAATTGACCCCCAGAGTATTGTTAGAGCGACACATTTCTCTTCATTTGCATTCTGCCGGCTCAAGACTGACGCGCAGTAAGTGCTCCAATTCCTTATAGCAAACATTAGCGGAACGTGTGACCATTTTCGATCGCAGACCAATCACATTATCGCCATAAATCAAAACGTGCGCTCCCATATGCGGGTGCAATTCACCAGCGTAACCGCGTCCGTCAAAAGTGGTCAACAGTTATCCATCTCGAAACTGTACCACGCAAGAGCTGTGGGCCTGCCGTCATCGTCGTCGTCGTCGTCGTGGCCCATCCATCATGCTCTGGCATATCAAATCAATTTTAATTAAATCGTTTCCCGCTGCCGTCGCGTCGTCGTCGTTAGACTGCACATCCACTTAGTGGCCGGCCGACACCAGGTACAGCTGTTGACCAACTGCTCCGAGGAGGATGACGCCGTATACAGTAACACCTACAAGAATGTGATTTACAGTTAAGCTCACCCCAAAACCATTCAAAATAACATCACCCAAGGAGGACTATTCGCCAGCTCGGACGGTTACACAAATCCGAATTTGAATAACAACTCCAGAGCAGGTAGCCGTGTGTACATCTCTTGCATAAGTCAGCGCCGGCCGGCCGCCATGGCTGCGGTCTGCGGATCGGTATCCGCCTTCCCATCCAACCATCCAGCCACCGCAGTCGTCCGTCTATTCGGCTGCGAGTTCGTAGGCCTTCGGAGAAGTGTTTATTTTGTAAATTGTCCATGCAAATGGTTGGGGGCAGGCGGGTTCTGGAGGGCCGCCTGAGCCTTGTGCTACGGCATTTACATTTACCTATGGTTTGCTTAGGTTAATGGTTCACTAGCAGCGAAGGCACTGCGTCGACGTGGACCACCATCACCTTGGATCCACTCAGGGTTCAATCAGTCGTTTCTGGACTGCACACCTTTTCCTTCATTTAAACAAGACGTATTGACCATTCCGAGTGAAGAGGCTGCCTGCGATCTATGGGTGGGGGTACTTGAGCGAGTGAAGGCGATGGTAACGGCAACGATATGGTCAGCTGCGGAATGATGCTTAAGTATGGGCGGATTGAAGGTTCTTGTGCGGTTCGTTGTGGTGTAATTTTCTCCAAAGGGAATGGGATATTTAAGCGAGAGAGAGGGGGGGGGGGGGGATGCCCCATTTGCTGCCATGCCATTGCAATGATGACTATGAACTTGGGGTCCCCGTGCAGTCCATCATCATATTGGCATTCATCGAAGTTCTGGCATAAAGAGGTACATCATGGTGCGAGTAATGATGCTATTATGTAATATTAGTTTGCAATATCCTGTGGTATTTGACGAAATGGGGCTGTAGGGTTGCCGTAGTGCTCGTATTTGACAGAGGTACAAATATTAACAATAAATGAGCGAATTTCAAGCGGAGTTAGAAGAGCCTTCCTCTTTTAAAAGGCATAAAGTTTGCAATTTTCATCTGTACTGTGTGTGGACATCAAGGAGGAAGAACAAGAAGCCATACTAAATGCAATTTTAAATATCTCACTCGCGAATATTTATTTTAGTCCTAACTGACAGCCACAATTAATGCTGCGAGATTCCATTGTGTTTTCTGACTTCAATCATCTCCACACTTATTAAAAGAAAGACATCTTTTTGCGAAAAGTATGGAGGTTGGAGGATATTCGTTTTTAAAGATGAAAAGAGGTAGCTCAGCGAGTTTTAGGCAGCTTTTCGACCTTAAAACGGCCTTTTAAACGGACCGAGTCTCTTTTTATTATTAAACCTTGTTTAATTCTATCTGCAGATTGTACCTACACCTTCTTTGTGGACTTGAAATCAGCGTTCGTTTCATTAGATAGGGAGAGTCTTTTCAACCCGTGGGAACGTGTATCTCGTCAGAAGTCATAGAAGTACACATAGCGAATAATGCGATCTCTATTTGATGGTGAAACGCCGTCACATCAATCAGCTTTGTCGGAAGGCCTAATACAAGTCTGCATGTTCAAAATTCTTCTCTTTGCTATTTTGATTGAGGACGCCGTTGTTGAATACCTAGAGAAGGTATACAGATGATTAAGCACTTTTGTCAGATTCCCCTAAACAGCTGCATAAAAATGATAAACAAGCATCGTCATTACAAAGATGTCCAAAACTTTAGTTTTTCGAAACGGGATTGGAAGATATCAATTAAATAAGAAATGGTACTTTAAATACTGGAGGTTATTCGGTACAAGCCTCAGAAACGACGTTATTTTTAAAAACATATCTCAAGGTCTGCGAAGACAAGTTTGCCATTTGCCTGTCATTGAAATTTGCATGTCAAAGCAAGTGAGTGATACAAAAAAACCAAGTTATTTAAAGTTTAGTTTCCTAATTCATACACAATGCGACAAAAGCTGTCATAAGTGTCAAGTTATAGCGATTTGAGTAATTTTTTCCTCCAGGATAAAGCGGAGGCTGGCTGACCACAACTTTTGGTCCGAAACTCTTTAAAATAAGCTTGTGAATTTATCCAAAGACACAGAAATATTCGACGGTCCAAAGATATAAGTCCGAACAAGGATTATGGAAACGTAGGAAGGACACGACCAGGGGTTTTGAACAATCTTATAAAGCAGTGCACAGAGCAAGTTGTATTTTTAGACGTATATTTGAAAATAATGCAGTTATCATTTACCATTTAAGTTATCCAGTATTTAACCTATGAAAGAGCCTGTCACCTTCTGACATTTACGCTGCCGTTAAAGTTTTGTCTTCATTGTACCATCATTAACACTGCTGCTTCCTTATATAAGCGATTGTTGCATAACATTCTGTTTATAAATATTTTGTGATCATAGCTATTGTGAATAATACCTGCCTCCAGTCAAATATTTCCCAAAGAATAGTTCTTTTCACTTTATTATGAATAAGAGATAAAAATTTCCCAAAAATGAGCAAAATTCCCACAGATTTCCACGCAATTTCCCCTCTTTTTCGTAATTTTTATTTTACCACTGTGGTTACTCTAGGAACATGGAATCATATTTAAAGGAACTTATTAATCCTTGATACTTTCAAAAAGCAGTCAACGTAACGATGAGATTTGTAACGGCAATTATCAAAGTAAACACAATTTTCTGATTTAAAGCAAATATTGGCAAAAATTGTTCAAACATTGCCAGTGGCACAATCCATTGATCTCTAGACTTCTAGCATATAATATCTTAGGTGGAAATACGCCCGTAAGGTGCTTCAGTGCCGGCGGAACAAAAATTCAATTTGGTTGCATTTTCCTTTCCTATCACGTTTCATCCCTTAATTCCCTTTCATTTGAATTTTATCGGCGAACTCCACTTTTGTTTATTTTTTTAAATCTGTTAAATTCCTATTCGAATTGCATTGACAGCTCTATTTTGATCTAACTTTTTCACAATCCACCCGGTAGTGATTAGGTAGATTGAAAAATGTCCCTTAAAGGGAAATTTCACAGTTTTTTGATATAGCAAATGGTGAAATGTATATTTTGTATATTTTGTCACTTAAATGCAATCGTTGACAGCAAATGTCAAAATTAGAACTGACCTTGTATGGATCATTTTGTGATCTTTACTATTTGCTATTACTATTAACTGGAGAAGATTTTTTACTAATTATAGCGAGCCCATTTATTGCCCAGAATTTTGTCAACGTCAACGTTACCTCCAGCCTCCGTTTGACATCTTAATTATTATATTTCCTTGCAAACATTTTGTGTGGCATTAGCTTAGAGTAAGCTAGCTTAATCCAAAATGCGTTGAAGTGTTCATTTACCGAACTTCACTTTCCGTTCATTTTTGACACAACATTAAACCCACTATCTCATTGTGGCTGACGCTTAAGAGGCATTTAAATAGGATTTGTGCACCTGCTTATTTCATCTAATGCCTGTTGGGATATGGCAACATTTCTTTCTCGATTCTCAACCATCAGGTAACACTGCACGCAATGTTTCAATCTGCCCTAACTCGTATACACGCCTTCATGTAATCAAAAACGGTTCAATTCATGGACCAAATTGTTGCACAATAGTCCACTTGTTCATATCTGCCTGCCTTCGGGTGATACTTACATACCCGACAAAATGTTCAATTTGAATTCTGTGTATACGCTGAGTGCGGACATGACGACGACAAGCAAAACGTCGTCGTCGGTCGTCGGTTGTCGTCTCGTCCTCGAACAAGAATAACAAAGATGAGCCTCCAACTGCAACTTGTGTGCGCGCTCTCGCAAGATGATGATGGTGATGCTGGAATATGAGGCACGCTCCACTGCACGGAGCCATTCATCATCGCCGGGGTGGTGGTGGTGGCGATGGTGGCTGGTAGTTCCTATAAGAGTGCACAGTTTATGTGCTTTTTTCCAACATGATTCGGTCGAAACTGTCCCGGCTCACGTAATGCCATTTGAAGAAACAAGTTTGTCTATACTTCTGCTGGCATCAGCACTGTACATCATCTATCGACACACAAGATGACACATTACACGCTGCACTGGCTGAGCCGCTGAATACCGTGCAAATTAATAGTCATAGAGTCCGATCGTCATCTTCGACGCCATGGTCATTTTGCATTTTTACTGCTTCTTGGGCAGCAGGAAGAGCCAGTCAGTGTGTTGCGATGAGAGCCTTCGAGGAGGAAACTTGTCGGTCTAGAGCTGAGGAATGCATTGGCACTACCCTCATGTCGTGGACTATGATAATGAATTATGTTTACCCAATTGATTCCGTTTATTTGATAAAGGGTTTCTCAGCAGAGGAAAACTATTTTTTAAACGGTACAGCAGCAGCAGCAGCGGTTTAGAAAATGAAATGCAATGGAATGTCACGCGAGGTGCTTGTTGGTTGACCATGCGCATGCATGGTTTGACGAGCATTACAATTGCAATAAGTCATTCGAGGGAAGAGGCAGTCAACTCGAGTTGACTTATCAAATGACCACAGTTGATTTATATGAGAAGCGCTAGGCAGGAGGCACTTTTGCGACTTGGAAGTGGAGATGTTAAGTTTTTGGCGAAAGGCTAATGAATGGAAAGGGCAAAATTGTGTTGGTGATTTTTCTAGATTTACAAAGAGCATTTCAAACCATAGATAGAAAAATACTAAAAATTCTTTAAGAATAAAAAAAACACACAAATTATAAATATCTAGATAGATTTAAGTTTTAAGTAAGTTGTTAAGTTTAAAGTGCTCATTATAAACCAGTGAGCTAGAATACGATAAATGTTAGTTTTAAATTAGATTTAATCGTTTTTCAACTAAATGCAACTTTTCTATTGAAATCCGGCTCGAAGGACCAAATGTTTAATCTTAAACTGTATTAAATTTTTGCACAAAGCTTAACTGTGCATCAGTAAAAGAAAACTTTCCTTCTACTTGAAATGGATAAGTTAAAGAAAAACGCACATTTTTTACAACGTTATAAATTTGCGGATTTGTTTGATATTTTACCTACTGACAGTGATGTCAATTCTTAGCTTAAGAGTTTATATACAATGATTTTATTTTCATTTTACAACTTTACATTATTTTTGATTAAATTATAATTTTAATAAGTTTACATCCTAAACAATAGTCTACAAGTTCTGGTAAGAATTAATTAAAATGAATTTAAAATGAAAAAAAATAATAAATAAAAATATTTACATGTAAACTTTCCAAATGTAGCGTTGGAGGAAAAAAACTAGACTGGTTTATTTGCTACAGAGGGTCAAAATAAATGAGACGTTCTCAAGTCTACAGAAAGTATTTCTTGGAGTGCCCCAAGGACCGGTATAGAAGGGTCCTACTTTCCTTATTTTTCTAAATGATTGTGCTGAATTTCTATTAAGGAATATCGAGTTTTGCAACACCGAATTTCATGATTATTTTTTTGCAGAAAAGGTATTCTTTTGTAGCAGGTTTGTATGAAAAAAAACAACTAGTTTTGCACCCGATAGAAGGCGCTGTTGTCGATATCAGAAACCACTGAATAGATAGGTTGGTTCAATTTTGAAAGATAGGACAGTTTTGGACCGATAATTAAAACCGCATGAAAATATGAAACTATAAAAATAGGAAACCTTGGATTGGATTACGTTATACAAATTTTAAAAATATGTTTTCTTAAGGTTAAAATCAGCTATTTCTCGATGTTGTTAATTTAAGAACTTTGAACTGCATTAAGAAATCACTTTGCAAAAAATAAGCGGGAAAGAAAAACGGGGAATTGCACCTGCCATATAACAAAACTATTAAAATACTATATGTGGACATCTTTAAAGCCTTTTAATTTTGTAAATGACATTGGTTCTACACAAAGTGGCGGTATTCAAACAGTATATATATGAAAAGGAATGTAAAAAGTTGTATGTCTAGAAAAATCTTACGAACTATTGCAGCAATTTACAAAATTCTTTTCTAAAAAATGTGTTAAATATGTGTATGCAGGACTTTGGCTACTTTTGTTTTGAAATATCTGCATATTTTATTTAAAGAATTTCCTGCACGCATTCAAAAATAAGAAAGAAGAAAAGGGACAAATCTTTAATCATTGAATTATTTTCTCTTGCAGAGAAAAATTGTTCTCCTTCTCTGCTTTGTAAATGTTCGTTGATTTTTGCACACTGTGTGTTGACATTCCTTGATTCCTTCCGAAGAAAAAGGTTCGTTAATAAATAACGCCTAGAAAAGCTGGCGGCGCGGTCCGCAAGTTCTTTATAACCGCTTACAACTGTTTTATAAATTTTCAAGCAATGTTAAAAACTTGACTTAAATTTATATATTTAAATAAAAAATAAAATAAAATATAATAATAATAATGTCCAACTTCCTTATTATTGTTAAATAGCGTCTTCGGGATGAGATCAGCACCATCGAATGTACAAAAGTCATCCTTATAGTTCTTCCGAAACAACCGACTTCCCTCCCTAACAACTCATTATTTCCAAACCATGCCCTTCCTCAAATTCTAAATCTAATGGAATAGTGACTTATCTGTGAAATTATCATCAAGGGCCAGATTGACGTATATCGCTCATTACCTTATGCAATGCTGCTCGCCTGTCAATCGACGAAATGTTGTAATACCCAGGACAGTATGCCCGATGGGGCAATGGAATTCACTTAATGATCATCGCAACAATCAACTGCACCGTCGCCGCAGATAGACCCCGATCCGCTTTCGCCGTTTTAACAACCTGTCGTCGTCAGACGGTGAGTGAAATTGATCTGCCGGTCATGTGACAAGACTCAACTTTGTCCATTGACCATATTTAAAACAGATGACCATACACAGTGTGCCCAGCGTATGTCAAATGAAATAGAAACCAATGTTGGCATCCCATCAGGTTCGCTGTCCTGTGCACTCTGGCCGCAGCTATACCGGTGCCTGGGTGGGAGAACATGTAGTGGGCTATGGGGTACTACACTTTTACTAGCCGCTTGTTGTTGAAAATGGCCAACGAAAGAATTTCTGACGGATGTCCTGTGCAACATTCGCGATCGATGGATGCTGGGGCGGACCTCTGTTCGTCACAGATCAATGACGTTTATGCTCATTATCCGCACATACGGAATTATCGTTAGATGCTCCTCTGAAAGATCCAACTAAACTGCCACCACAATGAATTTGAAAAGCAAGCAATTTAAATTGCTTCAATCTTCTCCAGCCATCGATGATAATGACAATTGGCATACCTGTCCGAGTAGATGCAGTGGCGCTGCGCAGGGCATCCTCGGGGATTTCGATTTTAGCTGTTAATTTGCAGTGGAATGCATTTCGATGATTTCGGCTAATTGCCTTAGATTGAATCGGACAGGCGATTGTTCGTGTTGTCGTCGCCGTCGGTTGTCGGTCGTCGGTCGTCCGCCAGGCGAATTAGTTCCGCATTCAGCTATGCACAGTGGGATCATCGGGATGATTATTATTGTCACTGATTGACGGGAGCTGTAAAATTGTTATTTACTGACTGATTGATTGGTATAATTGATGGTTTAATGATGTGTGGTGCTAATTAAAATCGAAGTCGGGGAATTTTAAGTGCAGAAAATTACCCGGCTGTATAGTGAGTTGAACATTCAAAGAAGGGGAAAGGGGGGACTAAAGGTAATGGTTTTTAAAGAGCCTTGAGTTCGTTGTTTAAGGTATAAAGATCGCGGAATTGGAACAAGCTGATGGAATACTTTCTGGGTTAACAGCAAGAGTTCATTTTCCTTCATGCAACTAGATATAGCTTCAAAGTTTTAAGTAGGTACTTTCGAGGAACAGTCTTTTGTGAGCGTTGCTAGTTTAAATCGGTGTTACCTACAGAGTAGTTCTGCTAAAGATATTACGGGCTAATAATGAAAAATAATAGCCACCTAGGGCTGACCCGTATGGTACCCTATTCCTTCGATGAGTTGTCTGGTTTTGCGTCGACGAAAAGTAATCAAGAATCGCAGATTCATTGCGCAACCATTTTCTGATCAGAGACACCTATCGGCTGACATCTAAGGGCGCTCAGTGACAATCAAGAGAATCAAAAACAGCAAGAGAATATTTATTTTTCGCAGCAACAAAGTTTTAAGTACAGAGAAGCGCCGTATGGCGACAGAACAGCAACGGGTCTAGAAAAATTGTTTCTTTTGTAACACGAATGTGTCGAATACATGTAGGAAAATGCACTAAGAACGCAATGAAAAATCAGTTTAAAAACTCATCAAAGGAACGTTTCGGAGAATGTTTAAAAAAAGCGTGCAAAAAACGCCCAAAAACGAGTCCAAGCGTCTCAAAAAAAAATCCTAAATCCTAAAACGAGCCCAAAAACGCGTCCAAAATATATCAGAAAACGGATAAGAAGCCGCATCCAAAACTGGTTCAAAAAATTCGTAAAAAAAACGCGTAAAAAGGGCGTCGAAACACGGGCCAATATTAAAAAAACGCGTAGAAAGACGTTTAAACTTAAAAATAACCATATGGAGATCGCTTTGAAAATGCTTTGAAAATGTGTGAACAACGGGTAGAAAAAAAAACTCAAAGTGAGTCAAAAACGATTCGAAAAATACGTCAGAAAACGGATCAGAAGCCAAAAAACACGTAAAAAAACGGACCAAAAAAGGTACTTAAAAACGCGTAGGGTGAAAGACGTTAAAAGTTTGATATAACCCTATAAAAATCGCGTCTAAAATTCGTGAAAAATTCACCAAAGAACGAGTCAAAAAAACGTGTCCGAAATTCGTCATAAAGTCATAAAAGGTCGAAAAAATCTTCTAAAACCGCGTCAAAAAAGCTCCAAAAAATGCTTTGAAAATATTTGAACAATGCGTGGAAAAAACGCTCAAAGAGCGTCAAAAATGATTCGAAAGATGCGTCGAAATATTTCCAAATATCTAGATGAAGTTGTGGAGAGGTAGTTAGGATAACCTCTTAGACACGATCCACTACAAAGAACTGAACTCCTGAATGACTCCGAAAGGCCTGTATGATGCACGCAATGGAAAGTAGGTACGTGCAGCTACTAGCAACCAAACGCACCTGATTATTTACACTTTCCACAAATGTAATACAATTAAGCTTCCAATTAAGCAAATCCCAGTGCTCCATCATCACCACAAGCGGAAGAGAGAGAGAGAAAAATTCATTAAACAAACCAAAACCTTTAACAGCTGCGATCTCTAGAGAGATCCACTGACCCATATCTCACACACACTAATCGCCAAACAAGACTACTGCTGCTGCAGTGATTCCCACGAATAAATTGGCTTGCGAAAGTGTGAACCTATAGTCCGTTGAATGCTAATCGATCCGTTGTGAGCACATTTCTTCATCTCCGTCGACTTCCTTTCGAAATTGTTCGACGCTCTAGGGGTGAGCGAGCTTGCCGCTGTTGTCAGGACTCTCACCGCATTGCTGGATGCCGCCGCAATTGAGGCCTTTACCAACAATAAATAAGCATTCATCAGCATAATCATCATCAGCATCAACATGAACATCAACATCGACATCAACATTGGCAATGGCATTGGCATTGGCATTGGAATCTCTTGCATTCACATCTCCTCCGGTCAGATTGGGAATGCTTTGGCAGTATTTTTATGATGATCTCGGCTTGCTTTTCCACGGTTTTGATTTTGTCTGCCTGCATCTGAAGGCCGATGGGGTTTTTTCGCACCTTTTCTTTGTAGCGGCGAGCGCGCGCGCGCTCAATCACTAAAGACTATCCACGAGCATCGGTTAGTGGTTCTTTATGGGACCTTAGACTACCACTTTCTTGGGGCAGATTGGATTTCTACGCATTAATTGCATCCAGCGGCAACTGACAATGTAGCCGACCGGCTTGGGTAGGTATAGTAAAGTAAATCAAGTGGAAACTTATCAATGGCGGCATCTAATCGAATCGATAAGGTACAGTCGATAAAACTTCATCAATTTTGGATTTAATTCGATTGAAACGAACAAATAAAGCCGCCTGCCTGATGGGAGCTCGTTAGCGTCCAGGGAAAATTGACAGTGCAGTCAGCAGGTGGTAACTTGAAAGTGAAGTAACCGCGCGGCCCAAATTTTACTTTATTGTAGGGAAGAGCTAAATCGTAAAGGTGTTCAGTTAATGGAGGCCTAAAAGAACGCGTGTTACGTGAAATAACAACCTGAAGTTAAATGAGAAACGTCTTTATTAATTTCAAAGGGTTTCCCTCGATTGCACAATTAATTAATAAATAAATAATAATAATAAATACTTAATATTCCGCGAAAAATCAGTAGCACAAAAATAACATGCAGCCTATTAATATGCAACGCATTCTTTCTTGTGTCGCCTTTTATGCATGCCAATCGCAAAACTGTGTTTTTTAAATATGTTTTCGTTTGTGAAACAACATTACATGCGGAAATGCACCTATAAAAGCTGACCTTTTATTTGGTTCATATTTCATAAAATTCGCGTTTAATCGGTACGATAAAAAACAGCCAAGCCGAGTAGTTGGCACTGGCATTAGTGGCTGAGTATCTACTTATAATGTCAATTTGCCAATGCCTTGGTGTGGTGACAGATATGAGGAATGTAAAGTTTATCGTAGATGATCAAACCTGCTATAGTCATTTTACCATGAATTTTTTTTTAAAATATCCTTGCCCCTTACCAAACCCACTGTGATCTCTTAAACGCGTGCTGGTAATTGCGACTGGGTGGTTCACTGCAGTAGTCTATTTCAAAATCTATTGCGACGATCATTTCTCTCATCGGAACTGCAGTCTGCCATTAGGGTGAACACATTATCGGCTTAAAACGAACGTTTGTTGGTAATTTATTGTTCCTCTCCGAATTGGGTGAGTAAGTAAAGTACCATGTAACTGTTTTTCGTGTTACTGGCTCCAGCTTGACATACTTCTTCGCAAGTAGGTAGATACTGTAATCCCAAACAGGATCTTGAATGGATCGTCGGCTTGTTGGGTTATTTCAATAATGTAAGTCCAGTTTCTAAAGGGATGATGCTCTTTTAATAAGTTTTGTAGTTGACTGTTTTTTAATATATGAAATAGGAAGCATTATTGCTTGTATTCCAAGACGTGTTAAGAAAAAAGTACCGTGGAACTGGTATCCTTGAGCTAGGACGAGAATGAGATGGATACATTAAGAGTATACTATGAAAAAGATGACGGCAAAACGAGAGGCTTTGGTAGAAAGATACATTGAGGTTAGGTTTATTCATATGACACCTCATTGGTGTTCTTTTAGAAGTATCTATGCATTCATGCTCAGAAAGAAATTAAAAAAATAAGTCAGGAATGTCATTTAAGAAAATAAATAAAAAGTAAAGGGGCAAAATGCCTACCCTGAGGAACTCCAGACGAAGGGACGCGTTAAAAGCGAACAAACTGAATACGATCAGTATATAAAAGGAGCAATCTCACTCTAGAAAGTTCGAGGCAAATCTATCCAAACCTACAGCCGGTTGGGAAACTGAAATATTGTGATTAGCGCCGTTAAATACTTTTACAAATCCAGTATTAACTAAGTCTCGCACTGAGTCATTAAGGACAGAGTGACAATAGTGAGAGATTTTTAGAGGTACAATAACAAGCCACAAACTCATGATGAAACAGAGAGATAAGTCATTTAAAGAGGGGCTTAAACTTCTCATAGAAAAGTTTTTTCAAACAGCGTAGGTATGGTTGAAATTTTGCAAATTGGACAAAAATTAGTAATATCTTGCATCGAATCTGATGTTGTTAACACATAACACATTTTCAGTTTACAGAACACAATTTAGGGGCTTATATTACATGAGTTTTGACAGTTGCTAGTAAAGGTGCGATTACACGGCCATTTTTTCGAGTCATTTAAATGACGCTGTGACGTCAGGAAAAATGTCGCATTAGAGTCACTTTCAAGCTACGATTCGTCATTGGTCATTTGTGAAAAAATGGCGATCACACGAAATGACCATCAACGTCATTTTTGTCCCAAAATAAAATGACGGACACTGCGCGTCATTTGGAATTTTCCGTTGGGATGCCATTAAATGACGAACGAAAAAACGACGATCACACGGTAAGGGCATGCCACACCAAAATGACAAATGTCACCTTTCGTACTATTTCGATTTTGCGTCATTTATCTGTTTTGTGATCAGACGGTAATGACCGATGAGAAAAATATAGCTACTGTCATTGAGTGTTTTTCTCTCGGCGAAGACGAATACGTGTGCTAAGATTTTTTTAATTAAAATAAATAACAGGGGAAAGAAAAATTATTACAATAAATAAAATATGGCAAAAATAACTTTTGCGATGATGCTGGAAATTGCGGAGACGGCGTATTTGGCAACATGTATGCTGGAAAGCAGTGAAGACGATATTGACACCGTGCCAACGCGACGAAAGCGGAGTATTTGGCAAAAGAAGTGGTTGAGCCGTCGCGAGAATTTGTGCTGAATTACTGCTCGAATTGCGCGAAGAAGAACCTGAACTGTATCGCAATGTCCTTCGTATGTCAGTTCGATTATTTGTTGAGGTTGGTGAAGCCACACATCGAAAAACAGAACACAAATATGCGAGACAGCGTTTCAGCGGAAGCGCGACTGGTGATCACGCTGCGCTACCTGGCCACTGGTGAGAGTTTTCGATCGCTGCGATTCCTTTTCCGCGTATCGCAGCCAACGATAACGTGCATCATTCCGGTAGTTCTCGACACGTCCTTTCGCCACGAGCAAAACACCAATTGAAAGCACAGATATCGTATTAAATACTGCGTCATTTGTCATTTGCATAGAAAAATGGCATGCCGTGAATTTCGTGTATAGCGCAACAGCCAAAAAGTTTGGTCGTTTGTCCTAGGCGTCCTTAAAGGGCGATCACACGGTCATTTTTTTCCGTCATTTTAATGGCACAAAAATCAGTCATTTGGTCTGCCATTTCCCTAGTCATTTAAATGACGCCGAAAATGTTATCCCAAAAATGGCGATCACACACAACGACATTTAAATGACGGCTTTGTGACGCGACTTTGACGCCAGAGCGTCATTTAAAGGACGCGAAAAAATGGCCGTGTAATCGGTACTTAAGACCGAAAATATTGCACAATCTGCACAAGTTAAGCACGCAAAACAGTTTTTTGTTTGTTTGAAAAATGGTTAAAGTTGAGGCGCGATTGAACTTCATCACTTTTGACAAATGATTAGATTTTTGTACCCTTTAAACTGATGATTATTTCCCGGCATATGACGCAATAAATTAAAACTGAGTACATACTTTCCTTAAGCTCTCATTGAAAAACAAAAGAGTTGCAGTGCGAACTGAGTTTTGAAGGGGTTCAAATGATTTGTTGATGGGCGAACGGCTTGTCCGATTGGAATAATTAAAACAGCAATTATTTAGAATTACTCCAAATGTTCATGCTACCATTGTCCTATTCTATGTTTCATTGTATAGCACTTCGTACCTGGGAAAGGCACACTTAGATATATATATCACTTTCATTGGGGATACTGTGCTTCAATTACAGATCGTAAAAGTGTTGTAAACTTGCCCGCAATAACGAATTGATTTGTTATCGATGGACTCCAATCGGGTCCAAAAATAAGTTCACTTTTAATAGGTAAAGTGCGCCTTCATACTTTCCAACTACTTCCAGGCCCAACTTTTGATTCAATTACTGTTGATATGGGTGGGGCACTTTTATATATGTAATGAAGACGTAACCTGTCTTCATTTAGCGCCCCCTTTATGTATGCCTTTTGTACTTCGTAATTGAATTTTATTAACTTTATTTAATCTGTGAGATGTTTCCTGGAAGGTTAAATGGCTGACATCCATCTTTGTTTGTCAGAAATCGGATAATGATTCGAGTCTTTGGTTGAAGATCCGATTGATGCCATACTCGACTCCATTCCAGATGTCAATCAAGTCTCCGCTGACATGTTAATCAACACCGCACCAGCAAATCTACACCTGACGAATGAAAATAAATGCGGTTGGAACGCCCCATTAACATACCTAACCCAATAGAGGGCCACGTTATGTTCCTCTTGCGCAATCAAAACACATTCTGCAGGTGTTCATCCCCGAAATCGTTTTTCTACATTCATTATTGGAGTTTACAATCAATAAACTGTTTTCATGCTTGATTGGTGCGCCAGCGCACTGTCTTCCAAATGCTTCGAGGTGATTTCATCAAATGCCCTGCCGAAGGATCTTTTACGACACTATGTACCTAGTATAGTTTTGCCCAATTTAATGGGAAACCCATTGAAGCACTTTGATTGAATTTACAAAAGCCAAACCACTGTTTAACATGTATAATAATTTAGGAGAGCCTTCGGCTATCGACCGGGCATTTCATTTCAACTAACATGTAACAATGGTGGCATTGGATACAGTTCTTCTTGTTAACCGTTGGGATGTAAGTGAGCATCACTAGTTATTTGGTTCGTTTTATTGCGCTTTGAAGGTATTTAATAACAAGGACATTAGAGTGGTACTTTTTATAAAGGGAAAAACAATTTATGGGACTTCGTTTGTCTGTAGAAAAATGATTAACACGGGCTTCCCCGAGGATTGAAATTCTTCATCGTGTGCAGGAAGTTGATTTTTCTATAATGGACGATAAATTGTTTGTGGATATTGATTCCTTTGTCTGAGAGTTAACTTTTCCGGAATCTTCGCTGATTGGCGAAGGTGGAGGTATAGTTAATGGAGATATATTTAAGCCCACTGCAACACCAGCTCTTTGATGGTCAACAGCCTTAACATCAGTCCTATTCGCGCAGAAGAAGCAGAAGATGCCACATTTATTCCACCCAATGGCATAGTTAATGTCCCTCGTTTCACTGTTAACAAAAAACATGCAGTCAACATAAAATGGTCGTTGAGGAGCGGCCTACTAGGATTTATGAGCTTCTGGAATGGTGATAGTCAGTGGAATTCTGTAGCAACACACTGCAATCGCGTCCGGCGGTTATAGTCTTTTTCAAGCTTGGTAAGCCTAGTAAAGCACCAGAACATGAAACGGCTTCTAGCACTTTTATGCACTTGCTACAAATCTAGTTGCAATTTTGTTCTTTAATCTTTAATAAGATGAATGAGCTCGCCCCTATGAAAGGAGTAGAGTCTTGGGTACGCAGGACGTAACGCATCGCAATAGTATTTGTTAAAAAAAAAAGATATAACATCAACCACAGAATATACTATGCCCTTGGCCCTCTGCAACTTAAAGGTATATTTAAGCAGACAACTAAGCCCGCACATGCTTTTGCCAGGCACCTGTGAGAGGTGGTGCTAAGCTCTGCGAGTGTTCAAAAAGTCTTCAAAAACAAGAGCCAACTGCTGAAATCAGAAATAAAGTCTAACAAGCATTTTACTTTAGGAACCTTTAAGAAAAATCCAAGATCTTCAACTGGGGTAGAGCCCACAAAATCGCATCGATCGAATTTTTAGGTCCTCGTAAACAATCGCCTTTGCCCAGTATTGTTAAGACAAGTATAGTTAAAATTCCTCACGGAAGCGTTGTCAATGGGGGCGTGCCTTTTAATGACAATACGCAAAGCATATGAAAACATAAGCATTAGAAAGCCTACGGAACTCGATGATTTTCCAAAAAGAGCCCTAAAAGTCGCTTATTATCCGGCTCGAAGGACCAAAATATTAATGGGTGGTATTCAATTTATATTTATTTTACATTCTTAAACCGCAAAAAAGAGCTGCAATTTAAAGAGCGTGTTGTCTTGAATTACAGTTGCTGACTTCGGGCGAATCGGAAAATACTCACAAAAGGTACTAAGCAACTGAATTTCAGACACCACAAATTAAAGAATAGGGCAACACATAGAGTCAGAGTCTGAACTGCATACAGAGCTGTGGTTCTGCCCTCTCTATACACTTTAACCTGGGGCTCAGGTGTACCCTGCACGATTTTCAACAACAAGGCAGTTTAAAGTGTGCTAAGGAGGGAATGCAGTTAATTCAGTACCTCTTGGAGTGATCATTGACCCTTGTCGAGGCTTTAAACAGCAACTAAAGGGAACATGCATGCAGGTTCCCAATAAAGGATTAGGCTGGATTTTCAAGGCTGATGAGAAACATCGTAGGTGCAAAACAGAATAAGATGCTTAGTCTTTTAGAAGCTGCTAGTTTAATACTTATGGCAGTAATAGAAATTTTGTCCAAAAGTGCCGATCGTAAGACATGTGGTGGTGCTTTGTGCACCAGTGATCTGAAGCCTTCGAAGCGCCAATGTAAAATGATTAAAAATAAATAAATATTTTGGCGCGACAGGTCTATGGGACCCAAGGCCTAGCTTCTCGCAACCATTCGCTTTGTGTGGGTTTTACATTTTTGGGACGAATGGAAGGGATCTACAATTTTACGCCGAGTCCAAACGGCTAATTGAGAAGCTCATTCATGACAGTTTTACTCTCGGATGTTTGTCAGACGTTCGCGAGAGGTGGCGCAGTGGAAAAAAACCTTAAGATGTAATTTGGCCCTCTCGGGATTCGAACCTGAGCCCCTCGCTTAGTAGCCCAACACACTACCACTAAGCCACTGCGCCGATGTAAAATGATTATCTAGTTCAAATAATAATAAACTAAGTTTGTGCATCGACAGCGCATCGGAGCCGGACGGGACAAGCAATCGCTTCGAAAGATAGGAAGCTTTATATTTATAGTGCAACCATTCATGCCTCCTTCCTTCTATCGGAAAAACAAAATACTGCCACGGGTGGTCCCCCGTCTATTAGAAAAATCCACATCACTTACTTTCATTTTCATGCTCTGCGGCGCATTGTAGGTACATGTGCAACTCCTACCCTAGACAGGAACAAGCGCATTTAAACAGTCTTCAAAAACAATTAGTCCCATCGACGGATTTCCGAAAGTGATTTCTTTCCAACTCAGCCTAAGGTACATTCCGTTTGGAATCAGATGAAAGTTCTTCCCGCTGATGCGATTCAGGAATGTCCCGCACTCTCACTTTCCACCGGTAGACATCACACAAGTTCACCTCTCTCGCTGCATAATTAATGGATGTCAATGCCGTTCAAGATCAGTATCGGCTCGATAAGATGAATCGATCGTCGAAGAAACATTCGCCATCGTCGTTGTTGTTGTTTTTCTCTGACGATGACGGCGTTCCCGTACCGTTTGCCATTGTTCCAGCGGCACGTTAATATGCAACTTCAACTGATTAGTGTGTCTCGAACCGATGGATTATTGTAGACAAAACATTTTCATAAGCTGCGGCAATCATAATAACGGCTTCGCGCCGCAAAAAAAAATAATTTCTTCTCCACTCCACGCACCAGCATTTGGGAAGGGGAAAGTCGTCATCGCAGCTTTGGAGCTCGGAGGCCTTTTGACGCCATAATTCACTTTTATTCCAATTCCTGATTTCGGCTTCTGGTTTGTTAATGGCTGTGGTTGTCCAGTGGGCCGTTTCGAGTTATTTTTGGGCATTATTCGCTGACATGGATCCAGACCACTAGCTCAGTGGGTTAGAACTTTTCGTGTTGACGGACAGGTTAGATGAAAAAGCCGAATGAAAGTAAACTTGACAATGATGAAGACGACAACGCGCGTATATTTTTATCGAGAAGACATTTAACTGTTTTGTGTCGTGCGATCGATTCAAATGTGTGTGCAAGGTAGAGAGGTTGTGGGAATGGCATGTGTAGAAGTCTGCGGGGCTTCTATGGTATTATCGGATGGCGGTAGCTGCGATGTTGTAAACGAGTGTCAGGTAAAGTCTGTGGAATTCCATTGTTTAGGAGGCACAATAAGCAGGTATAATTAAGAGGGTTTGCTTTCTTATAAATGAACCTCAAGGTATTGTCTTGAGGTTTGTTTTGTTGCATACGGCCAGCTACCGAACTGTGTCGCAGCTTTTGGTAGGTTTTGTGATACAAATACATATATCGGAGTTCCTAGATCGTAATGATTTATGGTGGCGGGCATTAGTGAGAGTATGGGTAAAATTATGCCGATGACCCATATAGATAAGTGTTACAAAAAACTGACAATAGGAAAACTGTTATTGGAATATGAGCTTTGTGAAGCTGTTTGAGCTAAGCCTCAAGAAATACAGACATTGATCCAGGTTAATAGAGACTTTAAGCAGAGGCGGGAAATAGAGTTATAGCCGGCTGGTTCAACCCCAAAGTCACCCATTTGTTCCGCAAATTATTATGGCGGTCCGAGGGTGGATGTGTTATTCACCAAAAGGGGTATAAGTGGACAGTTTCTCAACAAAGCATCATGCAAGATTTTCTTTCAATCACATAAAAAGACCTGAAGCTTGCGGACTAGATAAGGTTAATAAGCTTGCGGGCTATTGGTGAGAAAAAGAAGCCATTAGAAAAAAGAAGAGCTCTTCAAGGTATTGATTCAATTGAGCGACCCGACTTCTAAAACCGGTACACACTTCGATACAGGCCAAGGGAAAGTCTTGGACGGGATTCGATGAAAAGTTACGCTGTGATCATTGATCTTAGAGGGAGAAGAAAGTGCGAAAAATTATTTAAGAAGTTTAATTCAAAGATAATACGCTTCCTTAGATTTCGACATCTTACACAGAAGAAAAAGGCACTTAACTAAGTTGTTTAAGGATCGCCTTAAGTTGTTCGCTCTACAAAAGGTCGCTTTTGCGATCAAATCACTGGGCAAACCTGACGGAGTGTACGAAATTTGGACAAAAATACTGAAGTCCCTAGGTGAACAGGGAGTTCAATGTCGAGTCTCTAACCGAGTCCACTGGTCTTGTGATAAAACAAGCTTTCTCGAGAAGCAGAGGAAGTAAAAATAAATAAACTCCATGGTAAAGGGAAGATTGCGGATTTTATGCGGAGCTCCAAGTCCGTATGGAATCTTGAAAACTATGGACTCATCGAATGGGCTTGCTACTCAATGAGGTTATATTGATAAAGAACACCCTTCCCGAAGCAATCATATCTAAAATTGAAGCATCTTGTCACTCTTAACATACTGACGGAAGCATACTTTCGAGGTTGCACTAATGTGCAAAAAGCAGTTACAGAAGGCACTAGTCAGTGAATATTGAAAGACGCAATCGACGAAATAAACATATTCTGGGATGGAAAATAAACTATAAAGGTTTGGGTCTAAAAACGAATCGTATGGCATCAGCTTTAACAAAGGAAGCTGTAAGGAGGTCAAAAGACACGACCTTTTCGATAGAAATATAAGCAGGTGAGCACGCAAAAAGAGGATCAAAAACGCACGCGCCCATGGGATGAGTAAAAACCCTTGAGAGACAAACGAAGGAACTCAACTCCAATTAAATAGAACATCCTAACCAATCTAAACAACTAAACTAAAACGGTTACTGAACCTCGTTTTTATCGGCTTTATTTATGGCTTTATTTATGGCTTTATTTATGGCTGATGCAGCAGTGTTAAAGGGCGCTTTCAGTAAAATTCCCCAACACACCCCTAAAATTCCCCTTTTTCTCCATTCTTCGTGGTGGCATTTCCCAATGCATTTTCAAAAGGCAATACTGGTAGTTTTCAGTCAGTCATACGATTATAATGACACGAGGAATATTAATTATTGACATTTCATTAAAAATCACTTGATTAACATTCTCATTGGTTACCTAATTTAAGACCAATAAGCATTATCCGTGCTTCTGAAAAGTCTTTTAGAAATCAAAAGAAAAACTACAGCTCTTTTATCTCAAAAGCCTTCTTTTTGTGAGACATGGTCTCAGAACTACCCTCAAATGTTAAAGAAGATAAGGAGATAGAGACATGTTACGCATCTTTGCCTACTTGGTTCCACAAAGTCTTTTAGAGAGGTAGACTAAACAAAACCTTTGCTGGAAATTAAAAAAAAAGCCTGTCATGTAGATTTGACTGCGGACGGGTACCGAGAACGCAGTAACTAGGTTGGTCGTTAACGTCCCTTTTAAGACATCAGGCAACCAATCGAAACGTCAAATGAGTACTCAGCCTAAAGGTCTATGGGTCGATTGATCAACCTTTTCCATTCGAGCTCCTCTATAGGAAAATCCAAACCAAGCAACCATTATCAGGCATCATACTTCCTGACACTTCAAAATCAATTCGCACAAATATTCTTTTCTTTCCTTTAGCACAATTTGACCCAGCCGATCATTATGCCTAAGAATGCAATTACCTCATAGCCATTTAACCGCACATCGTTATTACCATCACAGCATATTATCTAACCTCTCCAGTGGAACCTCGTGAAACCTGTAAATTGCTCATAAAAATTGAGTCATTAGGAAGATACAATCATCGCCTTAACACGCCAAAACAATACATTAGAGTGAACAAAAAACAGCAGACCAAAAAAAAAACGAAACTTCCCTCTCAGCGCTTTTGGTAGTGCGAATTAGTTAAGAAAACCAACCGCGGCGCGCTTACCATTGGGACGCATGCAGTCTTCATGCTGAGCTTAACAAGAAGAAAGTTAACACCGAATCTAATGAATGATCCAATAAATAATTTTCCACACCTACAGGCGGTCCGTGGCTATTTTTCATGACTTTGGACTCAGTATGCTGGGGAATTATACCGCTCATTGGATAATAATGGATTGCGGGGCATTGTGTGAAAGAACGGGCTTTTCGTGAATATGGTTCAATCGATAACTGATGGCGTTTAATATGAGTGGGTTTTGTAAAGTATGCTCTACTGGATGTAAGAGCACGTGCTACGTTATGGATCAAGAGAAGTTATGGACTTAGCGGTAGGGAGAGGTGGCAGATGACAGTTGGGTAGTATGGTGGTGCCTTTAGGTGTCAAGATAGGGACGAAAAATAAACTGTCACAAATTTCAGTTCCGAGTGTTTTATATTGGGTCCAATCGTGTTTTCTTCCTTCTCGTTTATGTAGTAGGAAAAGGAATCGTTTTTGTACAAAATGTCGAGTTATATCGAGTTGTTAATCAATTATAATATCACGCAATTCCATAAATTTGTCTGTCTATCCGTCTGCTTCTGAGACCTACAGCTAGGCGTCTATATTTCAAACTTTCGTTTTCAAGGTGGGCTAAAAGATCAGAGAGAACGCCTAAGACCATTCGTCAACGATCTGATAGGTCCCTATCAGTGCGGTTTTATGCCCGGTTAGTCCACAACCGACCAAATATTCACACTATTCATCCTGGAGAAAACCCAAGGAGTCCAAATCGATACCCACCATCTGTTCATCGATTTTAAGGCCGCATATGACAGCATTTATAGAGACGAGCTATACAGAGCCATGTCTAGTTTTGGCATCCCTGCCAAACTCGTCAGATTGTGCCTAATGACTATGGAGAACGCTCGCTACTCCATAATGGTCGGAAACAATCTCACCGAGACCTTTGATGTCAGAAAAGGATTTAGGCAGGGTGGTGCGCTGTCATGTGACTTCTTTAACATCATTCTTGAGAAAATTGTGCGCAACTCACAAGCCAACACCAGAGGCACAATTTTCCATAAGTATGTGCAACTGCTTGCATACGCCGACGATATTGACATTATTGGCAGAACACAGCGAGCTGTCACTGGCGCGTTTGCAAAACAAAATATATGCTGTCAACAAGAAGGGAAACGCAACATCGACGTATCGGAGAGAACGTCACAATAGGCAGCTATAATTTTGAGGTAGTTAGGGACTTTGTCTGCCTCGGCTCCGCTATTAATTCTGATAACGACACCACCGACAGAACTGTTCATAATTATAAATGTTGGATGGTTACCGTGCATATAGATCATCGATTTACATGTATTGCTGCTTTTCATCAAGATCACGACACGAATCATGATCTAAAAATTTATTGTACAATTTCTGGCTGATTTTTTTTCCATTTTAAAATGTTGGTGTGCCTGGAAACGATAGCCACAAAGTCGCGTTGCCAGACTAAACTATGGAATAACATTAATAGGTAACACAAAAAATATCTATAAGCATTTTCTTGGCATTCTAATAAATTCCCCGTCCGTATTACGAGATATTGCTTTTTCGTTCTATAAAAGTAGGTCCGGACCATCAAAACATTAAATAAACATTTAAATAAGTGCTTCATATATATTTCCTTAACATTTATTTAATAAAACAATTTTTATGAAATGTTTCGCTGGTCTGGACACCAAAAATAAATAACTTTTATGAAATGTTTATAAAATGTCTCATAGTTTCCCAACCGTGATGGAAAATAGTTTTTGTTTCACAAGTTTAAAGGATCCATTCTTCTTTTTCTTTTTAAATAAAATAAAAATATCCGGAATAATGAGAAAGTGGATTTATTTAAAACAATTATTTGAATAAAAACGCTTTCCGAAACAAAAATTACAAAAACAAAAATATACTACATATTACAAATGTTTATTTGACACTGTTATCATTTCTGATAATAATTCTGCCAATAATTCTACCTACCACTTTTCAGAATTTTTTTTTTAAATATTTATGAAATATTTTCAATTTGCTTCAGAAACATTTCATAAATATTTATTAAACAATTCTAAAATACTTCACTGGTTTGGACAAACCTTAATATGCCAAGTTTAACGGCTGTGCTGTCAGCAAAAATATTGTTCATATTAACATTTAAAATTAGTTTCTAAAAAAAATATAAAGAAGAAAAATAATTATGCACATGATTCAAACGATAACACCCTCTGCCCTGCAAGCAGGGTTCCCAGATTGAGGGAAAAGGCCCTAATTTTGGCGCTTTTTGAATGAAAAAAGGGAAAACGAAGGGAAAGCTTAAAAAAAGGGAAAAAACCAAAAATGTCTTTGAATTTAAATTGCTTAAAAGTAAAATTAAAACGGATTTCCATTACAAATAAGTTTCAAAGTTTACTCAGAAAGAAATGTAGGTACACACTAAATATGAAATAATACAGGCCATCAAACGACTACGTAAGAATTTTTGTGTATCATTTTGTTTAATAGAAAAATAATTTTTTTTGTTATAGCTTGTTAATAAAGACTGTTATAAAACGACAACATTTTTTATTTTTTTCATATAAAAGAAGGCAAAAGAAGGGTTTGCGAGTTTAGGGGAAAATAATTGCCCTTGCTATTAAAATAAAGTGCACGACTGGATCGCACGAAACTTTCTCGTTCATATCATCAGTTTGGTTGGTTTATTTTTCTTTTATTATTATTTATAGGTTATAAAACCAGATTTTTCAAATTGGTGATGCTGGTTGGTGGCTATGACTCCAAGGAGGGTTTGTGATGTAAGAATTCAGAGATTTGTTTTTGAATTTGCACGTGTTTGGGGGTAAATGAAGACTCCAATTGGTTGCAATTATTTTAAGGTTCATGATTAATATGGTTGGAAAAGGAAGAAGTGGGAAATATTTGCTAAAAAGGAACTTCTAGTACCTAGTAATTGCGTTTCTACTGGTAGTATGGTAATTCTTAAAACACGGCTTTAATTCCATTTTTAAGAAAAACTAAGTAAGGGGTCCTATTAAGAATACTTATGTTATCATAAAAAGGGGGTTTTGGGCAAAACCGTTATGGCGGTTTTTGGAAAATAATGCGAACAAAATAGTAACAAATATTGCAATGTTGAGTTCGAAAAATTATCTTGCTCAACTATTTAGCTAAAAACTGAGTATAGGGTATTGTTCGGGATGTTAGTATTACGTGGTTTTTAAAGTTTTATCCAAATCGAAATTCGCGTTTTCGAGATATGAACGGTTTTCAAAATCAGCGTTTCTGGTGGTTAGAATTGAAAATGAAGGACGCAATAATGTTGAAAACGTCAATTTTACTCCAAGTACGCATTTTGGTCAAAATCGTTTTACGCGTTTTCATGTGGGTAAAACAAAAGAAAACCAAATTCTCAAAATATGCCCTTTTTCAAAAATCTATTATAAACAATTTAGAGAAAAACTGAGTTTTCTATCGTGTTAGGATTGACCATATTACCTTTAAAATTAGTTTTTGTTGGAATCGTATTGACCGTTTTCGAGATAAGGCCACTTTTCAAAAGTACCGTTATTCGACTTTTTAGCCAAAAACTGGGTATGCAGCCATGTTAACTCCATGTAGCATAGCGCAGGTATACATTTTGGTCAAAATCGTTAAAGCCGTTTTCAAGTAAGCCATAATTAAATAAAGTCTTAAAAAACGACATTTTTCCAAAAAAGTCCGTTGAACGATAATTTAGGAAAAAACTGAGTTTGCCATCATGTTGGGAATGACCGTATTACCTTACGTATGAATTTTTGTCGAAATAATTTTAACCGTTTTTGAGATATGAGCAATTTTCGAAATTACCGTTATTCGATTTTTCTGCGAAAAACTGGGTATGCAGCCATGTTAACCGCACCTACATTAGCCAAAATATCAATTTTGGTTGAAATCGTTAGAGCCGTTTTTGAAAAAATCAAAGTTGTTTAAAACCGTTATATGGGAAGTACCGTTAATAATGGGGTTAGCATGCAAAAAAAAAAATGGCCCCGAACTGTAAGCCCATAGACTCCAAATCCGAAGTTTGAAAAAAATCCGTCCAGCCGTTTGCGCTGTGGAGCTCAGGAAAGGACGGACAGACGGACAGACGGACAGAATTGCGAGACCCACTTTTTCGAGTTCCTCTATCATCGTAATGTCAGATTTGATTAAAATCTCGAGTTCGATTTTTTGTACGATTACAATACCTTTCTCTTACTACGTAATGCGAGAAAGTTAAAAAAAATGGGAAAAGAGTCTTCACAGTCTGGGATCACTGCCTGCAAGTGAAATGTCATGTACCTTGTGTTTACAAAATACCATCATATTCTAAAGTCACGTTGCACAGAATGTTTGTAATATGGCTGATGGCAATATGAAATTTGTCCTGCAGGGCTTTTCAAAACCAATAGTATATAGCACTGTTTTAAAGGGAACCATTCTCTGATATCCCTGTAAAAGCGTATGAAATTCTTGGTACACTTGATTTTGACATACCTTACTATGCGTTGTAGCTCGACAGGGAGGATTGGCATAGGAACTTAGTTTCGACAAAACTGAAACCTCAGTAGGTCAGTATTATACAGAATTTTCCAAAACCAGCAAGGTCACCTTTCTTAAATTCTGTAGAAAAATTGAGTGTTTTCAACCGTAATGGTTCCCTAACCTAACCTAAGCTGACTTACCCCCTGTTATTTGTTTCATTTCTGAAAGAAACTGTTGCCACAGCTCAAAATTATTGTTATTCTTATCACTCTGATAAGAAAACACGGCCTTTATGATCATTATCCACAAACTATGCACCCATAGAAAGTGTCTTCATTTTCAGAACGGTCGCTTTAAGCGATAATCGCATTTTGCGAAAAACCGTTTCCTAAAAATAAACCTCCATCCGCACCGCAATTAACACCAAAAAATCAATTAAACCACAATTAACCGCGGCCTTGTATAGAAATATAGATAAAGTAATGACCCCTCATCAGCAGTGGCTCAGCTGGAAGAGCGCTCCAGTTCTTTTGTGCGCGTCTATTTCATTTTGCTGAAAATAAACAATTTTCTGGTCCAACTCCAATTAGCAAAACCGTCCATGTCCATGTCCGACAATTGAATTCATTCTTGGACAGTTCAGCAGAAGCAGCCATGTACACGGTTAATGGCCAACGACGCACTAAATTATCTCGTGCATCTTTAGAGAGTGACCATAAAATAATATCCAATAAGCTGCCATCTCGTGACCATGTCCAATCGGATTAATTAGGATTAACACTGCCGTGTTGTCATATTGATCACTTTACGCGCGTACGTATACGCGTCGCAGCAGCATAATGGGAAAGTGTGAAAGCCCCCAGTGTGCCAATGTGTTACAATAGCACAACTTGTTGTCCCAAAGAACTACATTCGTGCGAGAGCGGAGGCAGGCATAGTGGGTATTTGCCAACTTACCACGGGGAAAGGTCATTGGATTTAGACTTGATAAGTATATACCCACTCTGAGTGTACGCGCATTGAAAATGAAAGGAGGGACAGCGTATGAGAATAGATGCACTCACAGATATTTGTCAACAATCATGCACCTGGGAGGAATTATGATGTCGTTGTGCATGGCGCCGCCGCGCCGTAGTGACCACTGTTTTACGCGGGAAAGTCGCGTGTGAATCAGGGTCGCATGTGGTCGGGGGACACAATAATTCCCTCGACGCAGAATGCGGAGCAATAAATTGCGAATTTGAAAAGTGAGTCGTGAGATGAAACCGTAATTAGAATTCTGCGTTCGCTGCACTAAATTGGATGTCAGTTTGTGTTTTGTGGCAACAAAGTTTGAGGTCAAGTGCGCAAAATACTTTCACTGGGGCAGTGCAGATGCAGTTAGAGCTGGACGTATGGCAGCATGTCATATTTTGCATTTATGTATTTTATGATGGAAGGGAAAGTGGTTTGGAGCAAAGTCGGAATGTGCTTATCAGGGGTTTGGATGGTGCTGATGATCCGCATAGAAGTCTTTCATGATGCACTTCAAATCATTAAATTTAAGTAAAACAAAGTGTGTGTGAGATATCATCGAATTTTTTAACCATTTGAAGGGCCTATCGATGCCATTTTACATATATGAAATATAAAACCTTCTTCAAATGTCCGCCGCTGAAATGTCCAATTTACCATGACTGGCGCATAAATCAGGCTGAATTTGGCCGATGGAGAGGCTTATTCGCATAGACCTGCGACTTAAAAAGAAAGGTGTCAAATCACACGATCTCGTTGGCCAGTTTAAATCACCTCCACGTGAGATGACCTATTGACGATGCCCTTTGAATCGCTGGTGCAGAATTTCCAATGTGGCCTGAGCTGCGTGGCACGTAGTGCTGTCCTGTTGAAACCAGATGTTTTTGGTGTGCCTGTGCATATCTTCAAGTTCAGACAAAAATAAGTTGGTCTTCACCTACCCATAGCGCTCGCCGTTGACGTCGTTCCAAACAAATATGAACCACTGACGCCGCCACTGACACCACTGACAGATGTGGCTGCAACAAAATAGCCGCTATCAACTGTCAATGTTTCGGAAGTCCCAATTGGAAGACCCTGTATTTTTCATATTTGAGAGCAGAACGATGTTTCGGTGATTTTTTCTTTGTATTATTCTGTAGATTGGTGAAAAATTAGTCAATTAATAATTTCGAATAGGTACCTTAATCCTTCAATGAAAAGGATCTAGGAAAATGTATAACTCTCTCTGCCCACGATTTTCGTCGTGCTGTCAAACTCCTCCTTTGCTGATTTTAATAGGCGAGCGGTAACACTCGCAATCGATATCATTAGTGTTCATTTCGAAGTAAGTATGATATCAGTGTCTTCTGCCTTCAAGTTAAGTTTTACGTTTAAGGTCCAGAGTTTGTTTGACTGCTGGTAGATTGGTGTAGGTCCTAAGTTCCCTTTGGTTAAATTCGCTACCAGTTCTAGTGAAAACCTTTGACTATAAGTCGAGTGAAAGGCGTCACCCATCTGTTATCTCTAATTATTATTATTATTATGATGAGGGTCTAGTGCACTGCGACCTTGTGGTCTATTGTGCCCCCTGCTTATACCTCGGAAAAGTTCATGCCCTTCTCCAGAGCTCCCTCGCATTGCAGTTCCATTCAAAACTTTGTTTGAGGATCATTGCTCTGTCTTAGCCTCGGCAAGAATATCGACTTTAGAGCACTTCCTCTAGTCCAGTTTCTCTTATGAATCTGAGGATAAGTAGCATGTCCATGGTCTGTATATCCTTGTCTAATATCTGGTACTTGCCCAGATGTTTGACCCTCTTGTTATCTCTAAAGGAAGCTTTGAGTTGCCCAAAAATAATATTTGTTCTGATGGAAGTCCAGCCGATAGTAAAAACGCATTATAAGCTCTTATAGGGTAAATGGGCAAATAATGCGGAAACTCAACAAGATGTTAATGGATGTCATCGATACATGTTTTAAAAATGTAAAGTTTGTCTCTTTGTATGTGGATTTGAATATGCATCACGTTAAAACTGCTCAACCAATTTACATGGATCTCTCAGAAATAATAGTGCCTGAGATCGAGTAGCATTTAGCTGTCCTTTCTGTTCGAATTCAATAGAAGAACTATCGGATGTTCCACTTTTGAATTAAGAAAGAAAGTGGACATTCACTTCTAAATTTAGGAACTCTATTTGAAAAAGGTAAAAGGCTTCGTGCAAGATCACCCGCAACTTTAGAACTGAGAAATATTTTTAACAGTCAGAAGTGGTTCCAAAGGCTGTAGAGCAATCGTTCCCAATGATTACGATGCATGTTACTTCATTTTAACTTAATTTATAATGATTTTTCACTAACTTAAAAACTAGACAAAAACGACTAATCTAAACATTAATCTTGTTCTAGCTCTACTGGCGGGAACTCTAAACTTAATAACACACCTAAGACTATTGCCTTTCGGCCTTAAATCTATCCATATCTATGATTTGCTTCTTATTTTCCAATTACTTGATTGCTATTACGATGCATGTCTGAGCCAGTTCAATGAACGTTTTACGGCAATAAACGATTTTGACCCTCTTTCGTATGCAATCTGGCTTATCCAACTAACAGTTCGGAGTAACTTCCTGCTACTCTTGAATTTTTGCAAGCATAAACTTTGTAGGATATGCTTTTCATGTTTATCTGTTTCTGGCTCTATGAAATATACCACGCCCCGTATTCAAAGCCACCAACTTTTAGTGAAGTGCTAACATCTAATATTCTTTTATATTCAAAATTTTGCAACTTTAAAACTGTGATTTACATATATTTACTGTGTGTTTAATATTTTTGTTGCATAAAAGAGGTGTCACGCGCCCTTGTCCATACCTCCGGCTTAAGATAAAAAATACTTCCAACGGTCAACATACCTCCGTTTCCCAATTTTAAAAAAAGCCAAAGCCTCATAAATGTCTTCTTGATATCTGTTGTATGGTAGATGCCACATATTTAAATACCGCCCACATTTCGAAAATAACTTTGATCAAAAAAGTGTGTAAGGTGCCACGCCCCCATAAACTGCTATAGGAAGACTTCGAATACCCGCGGATAACCAACGGTCCAATGGATATCTGATCGGATATAACGTCTAGAATCGTATAAAAGGTAATTAGACAGACGTGTTGCATTTACTTTTATAAGAGAAGAGACAGAAGATGTACGCCTTCTGCTGGTACACTTTGAGCAGAAATATTTACTTGGCATAAATCACTTTTGTCTTCTAAAGTTACTTATTGACTTAATGGGATGCCCGACTTTTTGTTACAGAGATCAAGTTCGGTTCCAATCATTCACCTTTGCGCCTCTCTCATTTTGAAATGTAACGCGGCAATGACCTCCGACTCTGTTGAGTTTAAACTGAAGCCTTGGGTTTCCTACATGGTGCGACTTGACGCTTGAACTTGTCATCAAATTCACGAAAAGTACGTACGGGACTATTCAATGTCTCAAATTGATCTGTTTACTCAAAGTCACTGACCAAGGTTACTTTAAAAGCACCTGCCATACAGAAAGTTACATAACAAGTTGCATGACTCAAGCCCTCGATCCCATCTTTATGACTCCAATACCCTAAGCAGGTGTGTGCAGCTTTTTTTTAATAGCTACTTAAATACTCATTCAGGTAAACAATTTCCACTGATGGCAAACATCCCCAGGTCGTGCACTCATTGTATGACATAAACGAGTCAATTCCTAACTGCCATCAATAAAATTGCATAACCATTCGGCGAGCGACCACATACAGCCGAGGCAGAAGTCAACAACCGGAATGGGCCCTCCGCCAGTATATACGAGCAAACCATTTATTACCCAACCATTTCAATCAACTGCCACTATAGCCGACCATGCAGCGAAACCCATCAAAAGGATGTTCCAACTCACGCTCTAATGTCGATGATATACATAGATACATACGGCAGCGTCCGCGAGGACCCCAAAGGTGGATGGCCAACAATGCACCACCGCGCTCCGGCGAATGCGAAATTTAATGACCACCATTACTGTCCCGGCAACAAATTGTCTGCAATAACTTCCCGGCCAGCTTCGCCTTCATCTGTAAACTATCCGTGCGCCGTGCCCACGGACAGCGGGCGAACGAAAGAGAAAGCGTACACATACAGCGACAGCCCTCAAGTCCGACTAATAACTCCAATAAAGAGAGATCTATGCGCAGGCAATTTCAATGGCAGATCGACTGGGCGGCTAAGCGGGAGCGCGTAAAAGATGAACATTTCGCCACCACTATTTACCCATCAGCTGGACAATAAAATGGCATCAATCTATGGCAATGGCAATTGCAAGGTCCTGGCACACCACACACCACACCGATGACAATAAACGGCGGCAAGACATTGTGTCGGTGTGGCGCGGCTTCCTCATTGCAGCCCATCCAGATCTCCACAATACCGATCCATGATCCATTGATCTGCAAATCGGCAGATCGATTTATTTACTATACCCTAACCGATGTAGCAACAGCTTTGGACACAATGCACGGCTGCTGAGAGCTTCCCAGCTCTGGTGCGGCGAATTTCGTTATTAATGGCGCCACCATCGTCCGCGCCGATGAAGGGACGCGGAAGCAGCGTCAGGAACAATTGATACCTCATGCCGTCCGTTGATCGTCTCTGCCAAGTTTTGCGATTTTATTGCCGGAAAAGGATGACAATAAACTTGGCCATGATTTGTGGGCTGTCGGCGGACAGGTCGAGATCTATTGATGGAATCCTGGTTACTGGGCTCTGTAATTAGAAGTACTAAAGTTTCGCCTCTATAATCAGTGGCATTCCTGTACTACTGGTTACGGGAGGACCTTGTTCCCTGTTTAGATGGCCACCATAAAAGCAGTTGTTGATTAGAATTGGCAAACTAAATAGAAACAACAACAACAGGTGGGGACCCACCGGTGCTCTTTTTTTATGGGACTATTGCTAAAGGGCTTTGTATGAAATTAAGACATCCCTGCGGGAAGGGATTTTAAGGAATTCCAGTCAAATTCTTCGATAGGATATAGGTGGAAGTTGAAGCGCTCGATACAGGAGGGAAGTGCGTGCATTGTGAGTCGTGTTTAATGACGATGTCCAGAGGTTACGCATCTGCTTTCCTATTCAAACGACCGAGATTGAGCTACGAGTGAGCACAAGGGAAGGAGATCAAGACCCGAATAGGTACATTTTTGAAGCCAGGAAGTGAACTGAAGTACTCAGAAGGATCATTAGAAAAGTCCGAACTTGAGTTAAATGCACCTACAGGTATGTGCTCGGTGAAAGCCATCTCTAAAATAAAAAAATATCTAGTATTGGTTGAAGGAAACGCTAGAAGGTATATGGGATGTATAGTCTCCCTCTAGTGCGCTTTGTTAAGAAACTGGAGGGTTTAATTTTAAAATGGTGTTAATGGTCATGAGATGGCCTTGCTGACACGATAATGTTTTGCCATTGGCGTTAAAGCGTTATTTCGCCTTGAATGAAGTGCAATCTGGAGGTCTGCATTTTTGACAAGTGGTCCAACTTCGGAGGTTTATCGGCGTAGAATTGAAATATTCTCAAAGACTACAGTCTTTTGTTGTGAGCTCAGACGATCGTAAAGGCCAGCTCACTGATCAAGTGCTCATGAAATGTTTGCCTTGTTAAATCCAAAGGGGTTTCATAACTAAATAGCTCTTTGGCCGGCATCTTTTTTGAAGGATTATGAATCAATCACCAGTATCGTGCAATTCGCCGAGGGAACCTTTCACTCAAATTCAATACTTGGCATCGTAGAATACATTCAAAGTGCTTCCACTTTCACCAGTCGGTAAAGTGAATGCAATTAACGCCATCGTAGAAAACGATCGAAATGAAATTCCCCATACAAAGTTTGACGTTTCATATACACAGCTTATTTGCGTATCCTGGGGTGAGATTCTGTAAGATGAAAACGTTTAATCTTTTTCGTTTTGATAAACGTTTTGCTTCATGTAACTTCGAAAACGAAAGGATATATTATCATTTTCGCGAAATCAAAAAAGCGAAACCTATTTCATTGACGTTTTCGTTTCCTTTGCTTCATGTGACTCCAATAAACGGAAGACATTTTCGTTTTATGCGAAAGGAATAAAGCGAATGCTATTTGTTTGACGTTTCTCTTGGGTTATTTAATTAGTTGTTGTGACTAATTTTTATTTCACAAAAAATATGTAAGCGAAAGTGATGATAGCGATAAGGAGGATTGTGTAAATTTAAGAAAAAAACGAAAAAAATTTCAAGATTGTTTGGATCCTCTTAGCTACCCGATGGTAGTTTTGTATATAAAATTGACTTCTCCATCATCTAAAATAAATAAATAAATATTTTGGCGCGACAGGTCTATGGGACCCAAGGCCTAGCTTCTCACAACCATTCGTTTTGTGTGGGTTTTCAATTTTTGGGACGAATGGAAGGGATCTACAATTTTACGCCGAGTCAAAACGGCTAATTGAGAAGCTCATTCATGACAGTTTTACTCTCGGATGTTTGTCAGACGTTCGCGAGAGGTGGCGCATCGGAAAAAAAACCTTAAGATGTAATTTGGCCCTTTCTCCATCATCTCGACCATAATAATTTGTTGCGTTTGTGCTGTTGTTGACGTCCTATAAGAATGTAATAAATTAAAATAAATTGTTTGTATGTAGGTAATTGTAAATTGTTCACCTTATGTTACGACAAATATATCAAAAAACGAAATATTTACTCTGAAAGCGGTCAGCTGAGCACTCAAAACAACATATTTGATATATACAGCTTCTCAAACAAACGTTTTTTAACGAGAAGAAGAAAACGAAAGCAGTTTTCGCTTTCGCGTGATTTCTTTCGTTTTTTGAATTGCGAAAGTGGTTCTCGTATCGTTTTTTATAGAATTGCACCCCCGGCGTATCTTGTTCGGTTTCGTTGCAAAGAGTTAAACGTTGTTTTCGTTTTTTTTTTTTTTTAATATTACACTAAACACAATTTAATTTTTTAAGAAAACAAAAGGAAATGTTCATGTGTATACAAATACTTTCCTGTTGCAGCAAGGAAACAACTAACCGGGATCAATTCCGGGAACTCATTAGGTCAATGAAGCTTCGTCTGTCTTTTCTTCGTCGCTCATTTTCAATATAATCCATTTCGGACAAAGTTTCCTTTCCAGAATTAGCAACACTTGCTTCAGCACTTCAGGAAACGTTGATTCCGCCATGCACATGTTGTAGTCCTTCCTTACCAGTAGATTCCATACTGATAGTTTCCTTGCAGTTTCGATTAAGCTCCGTTTTCAAAACCTTCAAAATATATGAAAATTTTTGTTTTAGTTTTGAAATAAGACTGTTTTGTTTTTAATTTGTTTTAAATGTGAAATTTTAAAATTATTTCGTCTTATTTTAAGAACCCAAGATTTTGCAAATTAATTTAGGAACACGATATTACAATTAGATTTGAAGACAATAAATAATATTCAGAATGTGTAATTTCAAATTAAGCTTCTTGTTCTTAATTTAAGAAATAAAATTTATTTTTAGAAAAACGTCAAGAATTATCGGCCACATTGAGATAAATTAAGATTTAGCACGTAACAATGAATAAAAAAAATGTAAAAAACAAGCCTGATCATACTAGGTTTAAGCTTGCGATTTTATGGGTTGTGACCTCAAGAGCTCGTTGATAAAACTCTTTTTTTCGTTAGGCGCATTTTTCTCAAGTGATACCGCAAAGTATTATGATGTTGTATGATTCCTACGGGGGTTGAAACGAATCTTCTAAAAAAATGAAATGTTATCCTTCTGTATTAGCTTCTCGGTTGATTTAAGGACAGCCATATCTTCCTTCTAGTGCTACATCATGACTCTTTTCACGGGGATCGTCTCTATTGGGGCCTACTTTTTTGCAAGGCGGGATATTCACAGACGGATCAGCTTTTTCTGATACAGCTGCCGAGCTTTGATCTCGTAATAAGTCCGCTTTCTTATTGCCTTAGATGCCATTTATGTTCAGGGACTCAGTTGAGTAATTCCTTCAGCTCCTTGAAAGAACATTTAACAAGCTTCGATTTTATATCTGATGCAGTTATTGCTTTTATGACGACCAAGTCATCGAATGACAGACTTATGGGCTTCTCTCGTCATTGCCAGGACCACCTTTTAAAGGACACTGCTATGGTCTGGGAAACATACTGATATGGATATCCCCACCGATTCAAAGAAAATGGCTGACTTGCTTTCACGTTAGGTACCTCTTCATTCTTCCTCGCTGGGCTAAGCGCTGTAAAAGGGTCCTATAACCCCAAGTATTGAGACTACGCTATGTATCCCAGTTGCCTATTTCTCATTGTCCTATAATAGCGATGTACGTATAAAGACATTAGGTGGTCGATTCAGTATGACTTGTCTTTTTGTTCGTATTTTTCCAGCCTCCATCTCCGTATACCACAGACTTGACCAAATAGCAGGCGCCTCCTTTGTTCGCAAATCCATTAAACAAGCCGACTAGTACCAACGCCCGTCATGTAAAATCCACCATTGTACGTCTGCCGAACATCCTAATACGCCTCCCAGCCATGGGTATATGCGAATCCCCCGTTACAATACATGACAACATAGTTTGCCCTGTCTAAATGCCCATTTTCCACCATAATTCCTGAGCGCATCTCTCTCTGAGCATTCTGCCCGGCATCGCTTCGAGCCATAAATCACATAAATACAAAACGACACGCAACAACCCCGACCATAAGTCTCCATTATGAATTCCATGATTGAACTGTCTTCTGAGAGCCGAGTGCGCTACACAGTTGCTTCTGCTGGTTTGTAGTGTGGAACTGCATCCGATGTAGGAAATTCCCACAGCATCGCTCTGTACCTTTGTCCTATATTTTATGACTTCATCTGGAACACACTAGCTGGTGCGGTGCACAACGGCCGGAGATTCCTTGAATTTGGCGCACAATGCATAGGTACTCAAGATACAACCGACGATGCACTGGGTACGGGTTGCTTCGCCATCATCGCCATCGCCACCCGTGGAATCCGGTAATGTTCATATTTACGACACGACCAAGACGCAAAAGTCTCTGATGGTGTGGAAGGCAGAGAGACGCTCCCCAAATTCACTTGCTGGCCATTGTTGGGATGGAGTCATGCTTTGCATGCTTCTTCCATGTATACACTGAGCCAAGTGAGCGTCCCGAGGCATATAGCTCATTTCGGGAATTCGGGATGTTGCCCGACTCGGCTGAAGGCATTTTCTCGAATAAATCACCTCTGGCCTTTGGCCCAAGTTCGATCGGTGTTCGATTGGTGGTGCGCAGCCGTCGAACAGTATTACATCCCAATCGACTGGGCTGGTAGTTAGATCCATGCCCAAACCTATCGGAAGTGTGCATCTCTGTGGTGGCAACAGCAACAACAATTGTGCCAGTGGTGTGGAATATATCTGTAATAATAATAATTGTCTACGGTATATCGGATGGCATTGTGCTGTACTGATGCTGTCCATATTGCACCTGGATTGTGGATGTAGCTTAGGTCTTGTTTTTGGGGGAATAATGTGCCATTATTGGGATGATTGTGAAGAGGAATTGCTTCTGCAGGTACCTAGTTCGGAGTTTATTTGGTCGAAGACCATAGCGTGTGGGTAAGGTTAGGTGGGTGCTCTTCGTGAATTGAGGCATTGCATCTTCTTGACCCAGTTGCAATTAGCCAAGAGATAGAGACCAAACTTTCTAGAGCTAACATTGCGCGCTGGCTGTGAACTTTGGTACCGCATCGGGGTTTGGGACTGATGAGAGGAGGGAAATATTTTAATTTAGATATTCGATGCAAAGGTCTGAGTGGGGTTCCCTATAGAAATTGACTACCAAAGTAGACCAAGCGATTATTGGTTGGAAAATTGAAGATGGGCATGGGCTCTCTGGAATAGGAACAGTTCACGAACTTCATTTGAAGATGGATGGATTTGAGAATTTGTCATGATATGACCTCGCATATGGTACAGAAAGGAAAGCAGAAGACATCTGATAGGTGTGGGGAAGTCATGTTGAAGTCCTAGTTGTTCAAGGCGTTTGATGAGTTTGCAAAGTTTATTGACAGTCATAGGTAGAGTGATGATTCTGAGGGGTAAATTTCTGACACTCTTGAAATAAATTGTACGTTCAGATCACTTTCTATGGCAGTACTCCTTTATGAAGTCAATTTAAATCTAAAAGTGCAGGAGGAAACCCTACGTTTACATGAAGAAGACACTGTTTATCTTGAGGGCGCGTTAATGTTATGGACCGATTTTAATTGGAGCCTTTTCAAAGTTTTGTAGTGTTTTTCGCTTTTTCAAAGAAATCCTTTGTTTAATTTTAGTTTTACTTACAAAACGTTTAAAGAGCTGAAAGTCTTAATTCGCACCTTTCGATATTTCAGTTCAGTATGTCAAAGATGATCATTAAATACATGCTACGAAATTATTCAAATATACTGTGAAAATCAGTCGATAATTCGCCTGCAATTTTATGTCGAATCCGAAACACTAATTTGGGAAATGAGAAGCTGAGGAAAAATTAAACTTCGAAGTTGGAGTTTGTGTTTGTGGTCCTTATTTTTCTGCATGCCATATCTTATATTAGCGATTTTTTCCATATAAAGGCTGAGGGCAGGTACCTATGGTTTTTTTTAAATACAGGGTGCGGGAAGAAATGATTTTCAAAGGAAATCAAACCAAAAGTAGATAGATAGATAGATAGATACAAAATTTATTTCGAATAAATCCATGCACATAATAAGCTCATAACATTGTTGCATTATTTACATATAAGTAGGTTAAGTATAGATTTAAGAAATAACTTAAATGACATTTTATATTTTGTGTACTTTAAGTATCAAAAATAGTGTCAAATGCCACTTCAATGTGCTTTACAACATACGATTTTTTTTTATGGGTGGGGTGACCCTTTAACAAAAGGTAAATAAATAACAAATATACATATTCACAAAGAAAGATAAAACAAAAAAAATACAATACATACAAATTTGAAAAAATAAAAAGATATCAAAAAGAAACTTTAGTTACACCAGAATGTCAGAAAATATGGATTCTAAGCTATCATAATCAAAATCAAAAAGCCAAGCTCTTACGGATTTAACAAACTTTCCAGAAAATGTCAATGACCTTATTGATTGCGGCAGCTTATTAAATAGGCGGTAAGATGAAATCATATAAGAATTACGAAAAGCAGTAGTACGAAAAGCGGGTATAGATACAACATTCGAAAAGTTTCTACGTAAATTATAGTCAGAAACTAGTCTGCAATTAAGATTTCCCGATCTCATGAAAAACGTTTTTAATACTTTGAAACAATACAAATGACGGACTGGAAGAATTCTCATATCACGAAATAATGGATAACAGGGATGTCGACGATGTTTTCGGCATATTTTCCTCAATATGTTTTTCTGTAGAATAAGTATGGGTTGAATTTTATTCATATAAGAACCCCCCCAGCACGCAATTCCATATTGAAGCTTGGAATGAAAAATGCCATAATAAATAGTTAGCAATAATTTTTGAGAACATAAATTTTGTAAGTAATAGAAATGTCTAAGAGTATAACGAAAATATTTCCTTAAAGACTCTGTATGATTTGCAAAGCTCATCCTAGAATCAAAAATGAGGCCCAAGTACTTAAACTCATTAACTTTTTCAATTAGAAAACACTTTTCGCTGCAACTCACAGTGCTGCAAAAAGTAGTGGAAGGAAAACCGGAAGGACACGTGCAGCCTGGCAGTTTATACCTTTGACACTCCGGTGAGTGAAAGTAAATATCTACATTTGATTCAACAGAGTAATACATAGATAAACTAAAAAACATAATTTTGGTTTTAGAGCTTATGACTAAGCTGTGCTCAGCGAACCAGATCCTTAATAAATGCAGATCCCAGTTGATATCAGATATCAAATTCAAGACACTCTCAGAGCCATATGAAAAGCCTACATCATCTGCAAAAGCGGTAACTGTTCCTCTAAAACATAGATTAAACAGTGAGTTGATATAGATTAGAAATAATATGGGTCCCAACACAGAACCTTGAGGTACTCCCAGATTGAAAAATTGAATTTCGCTCCTAGTTGCGCTAATCTTTACCCTTTGAGATCTGTTTGAAAGATAGGACCTAAACCAATCAAGAATGAAGCCACGAAATCCAGCTTTTTCGAGTTTTCTCAACAAGATAATGTGGTTAACCATATCAAACGCCTTCGTGATGTCAACAAATAAACCTGCAGTGAACTTTTTGCCATCAAGGTTAGAAAGAACGTTAGAACAAAACTGTAGAAGCGCATCTTCAGTGGACTTTCCCTTTTGAAAACCAAACTGCACAGGACTGAAGAACCTAGTCTTATTTAAAAATGATACTATCCTATCCTTCACAATTTTTTCAAAGACTTTACTAAAAACAGGTAGAAGTGATATTGATCCTAGTAGGTTCATTAATGTAACATGCTAAGCCATGTGAGGCCAAAAGGGCCAAGTAATTAGAAACGGTATCGCCGCTATCTAGTATGTTGAGGTTGAAGTCCCCTAAGATAATTAAATTACTATCTTTTAAGCTATCTAACAGACAGGAAAATTCTTCAATATAGGCCGAAACATTATACAGATGTAGTCTATATACACATAAAAACACAAATTCGCTATGATTAATTTCAATAGAAACCTTTAGAACGTCCGCAGTAACAAAATCTACACTTATTGCTTCCTTAATTATGATATTCTCTTTAACAAAGCAACCGACACCACCTGCCGCGTACTTCTCATTTGTGTTCGCGAAAAAATTAAAACCAGGCAAATAGTAATCATTTTTTTCAAATTCATATATCCAAATTTCAGACACAAAAACAATATCTGGAATGCTTAAAAAGGAATCAATGTGTGTAGCAACGGACGCAAAATTTTCTCTCAAACTTCTAACATTCTGATGGACAACAAAAATCTTATTATTACAGTATGAACTATTTGTAAAAACATTATTGGAGTTTAAACCATTTAGATCGAGGATAGAAAAGTCATCATCATCTATATCATTATCAATATTCATTTTGTGAAAAGAATAATCAAAAGTAAGCACTAAATAAGTGCAAGATCTTTAAATGATCTGATAGAAATGACTTTTCCACCCTCCATTTTCCTAACAAGTATTTGATTTTCTTTGAACCATACATATTTATAATTCTTTCGCTTTCTTACATCTTTGGTCTGCATGAAGAGAGCCTGCGTGTATTTAGTAAGTGCATCATTTATGTATATGCTGGTTCCCTTGCTGCTACTGCTGCTGCTGTGGTCGCTGCTGCTGTTTTGGCCATTGTCGCTGATACCAATCACGTTGTAGTTGAGGTTCTTTTTCTTTTTCGTCTTCTCGCTCATTACTCTTTGCTTGATTGAATGGTCTGAGAATCTGACACAGATAATCGAATTATTCGGAGAGCCGTTTTTTCCTTCTCTGCTTCGTAATTTCTTCACATAGCAACTTTCAATTCTATCATCGGCGACATCAATTGACAGAGCATTGTGAAAAATTTGCTTCGCTTTGTCTTTTGCATTTTTGTCATTGACGTTCGGCACTCCAACAATTTCGATACAGTTGCTGAGGAGTTGTTGTTGTTGCCAATTGAGTCTGCTCTCCAGTGAGTCAACTTTCGCCTTCAGCTCAGCATTTTCTGTCCGCAGCTCATTGATTGTTGTTAGGAAACGGTTGTTAGTTTCCTCCAGCTGAGAAAGCTTTAAATAAATCATTTGGAGAGTGAACTCAGTTTCGGTTGTCACATCTTTTTGCATGTCCAAATCAGCTGCTGATGAATGCCCGCCGGCATTTACAATGGGAAGTGGGTTAGCATTAGAAGTAGATGGTGCACTCTTCTTAATTGCTCCACACTGCTTGTTGTTGTTGTTAAGCGTAGGCTCAGCCATGCGCTGAGATCTGCGTCTAAGCACTCCACATTTGTCACAGCGAAATTGTTTTCCACTTGATTGGATAAATTCTGCATCTTCAACAGTGAGATTTACACAAGATGTATGGAAAAAACTCAAGCAATCACTACAAGATATTTTGGTGGTACAACTTCTTTCTATTTTTTCAGAACAAAAAGAACACTTCATTTTGCAAAAGTAGGTAGTTCAGTGTGAGTTAGTTTACTGTGATGCGCACCCCACGACACTCCTTAGTTTCACAACCCTAGTCAAGCCGTAAAGGCTGAATAACAACGCTGAAAAGCGTCATGTCTAGTCGTCAGTTCGTATTAGTCGCGTAAAGTCATCGTCGATCTGACAAAAGGACGGCCTTCCCAAATACTCACACACCGTAAGCTATTAAACTTAGCCAATCATACTTAAAAGGTATCTAAACACGTGAAAATTTTCGGTAGGCGATACAAATAGACATTAGTGCCACTTTTATTAAAAGAAAACTTAATTGAACTTAATCTAATAAAACCAAAACCAAAATCAATTCAAAAAAAAAATTAACGGAAACTAAAAACTAAAACCAAGATTGTATCTGAGGGATACAACAAAATTAAAAACTAAAAGGAATCCTCTGCTCTTAATATGAAAAAAAATCTAAAATCTAAGAATTCAAAATATATAAAAAAACTAAAATTACTCACGGTTTTACGTCCCCCGTTGTTCTGGCGCCAGCACAAGGAGTTCCGATGATTTGCTGCAATCGTTGGCTTAAAACTACCTATTTTCTAAAAATGTAACCGCGCACAAAACTAAACTCTATTAACAGCAGATTCAAAATAAAAAAAGGTAAACTACGTTAAAATTAAATCAAAATCAAAATAAAAAGAAAAGAATGAAACTACGTTAAAATGAAAACTAAACTACACTGTGGCACTTCACAAGAAAATTCACTAAGTGATGCAGCTTTTGTTCCTGACGCTGTTGTTGGAGGTGGTGGTGGTGGAGCACCCCGACTTCGCCAATGGCTTTGGTGGTTTGGCGGGGAGACAAGCGAAGAGGCTTTCTTTCACCCGTATGAAATAAATCCCTTTTCGCTTGTCTCCCCGTAATTTTGCATTTGTATCCTTAAGATACAATCTTGTTTTTAGTTTTAGTTTCCTTACGTAGTGGGCATACCGTTACAAAACTTGTTTATTCTTCATACACACGGTCTGATTTTTTTGTTACATGGTTTTAAAGATGATATCGGACAAGTGATAACCTCCGTTTTCGATACACTGAGATACCCGATTTTCGAAGCTCCTCTGAACTCTTTGAAGCATATCGATGGATATATTCGCTATTGCATGATATCGACTGACTGCTGCGTAGATGAAACTTCAGGAAGTCCCCTAAACTAAATGAGACACTCTCCACCCACATCCGACCACTTTGAGAAAATCGTGGGCCACCATTCGCTATAAGATATACTAATGTAAATCTGAAAAGCGTTCGCCATATCGTAAAATCGCTATATCGGATATTCGTTATACTGGACTTCTACTGTATAGTCATTTCTAACTTGATAGCAAAAACAGTTTTTCTCTAAATGATAGTAGAATAATTTTATTTATTTTATTTAAGGCATTTTTTAAAAATAATTGCGTCATTCGTCTTAAATTCAAATCACCGAAAATGTTACATACTCATCTCAAAAACACATATTATCCAGTTGAAGAATAGTACAATTTTCTTAATTTTTGAACGAAAAATTGCATAATTCATTACAATTTTGTTTGTATGATTTTACAAACAATCCTCAAAAAGTTTTTATCTAAAGAAACACTTAAAATAACATAATAAGATCCCGTACTTAGTTTTTATCACAAAATGCATATGAAGTAGTTTTATAAATATTTCTTAAAATGACTACGCAAATCCGGATCTGTGTTCACACAAGGTGTTTTTTTGTAAGGCTTTATACCTACCTCTGTTCCAATCCATATGCAACAGAGACCATTAAAAATATTTTCTTACCAAATGACACCTACTTTCACGTCCCTTTTTATCCATATTACACACACACCCTTATTCCAATTATTTGCAGTTTATAACTGAGAACTATTACACAAATATACTTAATTCGTTTGTGTATATCATTGTTAAGATTTTGTTATATCACGAACCCTAATTCCTACCGTAGGTCCATTAAACCAAATTACCAATGAATAACAGTCAAAAGTAAACATACCGAAATCTTGGTGTAAGGACTTTTTTAACCAGAACTTGCGAAATTGTCCTGTTACTGATAGTTTCAACTTGAACAAAAACTTGCACAGGGTTGCAAGGGTTTTTTCCGTCTTGTATAGTTTTTCACATTTTCATCTACTTACATAATAACAAAAAAACAATCGACCAAACTTTTGATGAACGAGAAAACTTCGAGCGACCCAGTGGTGGACTTTTGTTTACCTGGCAATGCTTTAACGAAATAAAATACATTTCCAATCAGAGAAGCTACAGAAATTTCTTGTCTGTTTTGCCGATGACCGGTCAACTATGCACGTCACGATCAGTTGTCATATCCTCTTCCATATGAGAATGAAACCATCGGTTGAACGATGAGCAACAGTCTCGGGATCCCTTGATCCCTCGATATTGTAGGTATATCCAATTGGCATTCGATTTTCGATGTCTTCAAGCAGCAGTTGAAACGTCACTATAATAAAGAGGTAACATGCAGAAATAGAAGATCATCTTAAAAGTTTTCCAATATGCATTCCTAAGATTGCGAAGTTGGAAACTGACTTTATTTTTAATAATTCGGAGCATACTTCTTTGGCCTCGTAACGTATTGATATCGGTAACCTGTCACTAGTTTTCGGCATACACATCAAAGGTTTTCTAATAAACCGGGGACAGTATTTTTTTTCAATGATCAATGATCTCCTACATCCTGGCACAAAATTCAATCCCCAACACAAAAGAAACATGACGTCAAATATTTTCCCAGCCACAACTTAAACCACTGTTCACAGTCGGTTAATCTTCGTTACACTAGATCTTTAGATTAGTCCATCTCTGACTCGTTAGCCTCATTCAATTAGCCGCACTGAGCCAGTCACGTTCTGAGTAAACACCAACTTTTCAGTCTTAAGGACCACATTTCAAGATTACAACCAGACCGCTGCTGCTCTATGAAAAACTACCATTCTCCCCATATCGTGTTAGATGGCTGACATTTGCACGCGCGCCAACAACAATGGTGAGTGCGTCTGGAGCGCATAACAACAGTACCTACAACTTATGATGTGTCAGTGTTTCCATTATTCTCGTCTTTTATCTAACAAAATGTGAACAATTAAACGCGAGGCCTTAGCCAGACGGACGCAGGCACGTTTCTCCTAACAAATGCCGCGTATGAATCACGTGCACGCGGTCGCCCATAAGTCTACTTCAGAACGATGAAAGCGGCACGACAATGACGACGATGACAAGAATCACCGATAGTGGATATCCTTTGGCGCGCGCTCGCGCGCTACAATAAAATCGCAATATTCAATCTGGCGATCTCACGCGGTCTCGTAGGAATCGGTGGCACATCTGAATCTGCAGACCTTACTCTATTGCCGACAAACGTGCGAATCGTTTCCTTGTTTACGATTAGATAACAATGGCCGTACTGTGTAAGCGTGCTCCTTTGATTCTGGCAGGATCTCATCGCACTGGGCAGACATGGGCACGGACACGATTACACCGATTGTACTTGCATTGTTAACGCTGACGCAAGTCCGCTATCTTTGCGCCCATTGTGCTGGGTGAATTAATTTAAGCTCAAGAGGGTATAGCTTGGTCATGGTAAGGGATCAGTCGGATCGGGGATGATTAATTGAGTGAGTGTCAAACCAGCGGTACAATTGCTGGGTGAAACAGTAGCGCGCATGTTATCGATAAGATGGATAATCTTGTCGGTAACGGAGGCGGTGGGTTACCTACTCTTGGATGTGATACTTTAGCTGCAAAGAGTAACGGTTTAATGATAGATCTTTGTGGATGCTGAGGATGGCGAAAAGACCGCGCTTGGTGCCGCAACTGGGGTGTCGTGTAGGTCATGCCTTATGTAGTCGCCAAGTGGGTTCCAGATTTGCTTTGGCACCCGGAATCCACTTCAAGTCTTTGGAAATAGTGGGGCAACTATAGCTACCTCCATGAACCTAGTGCAGAAATATGGTGGAAGAATCCGATTGCAACAAAGAGTCAGACTGCATTCGCAAGAGGCCTGACTGGCGTGAGATCTACTACCTCCAAAGGACCATCACCATGAGGGCTATATTCGGCGTACTCCAAACTTCCCAGCAATCGAAAAAAACGTCGAACATCCCACTTGGTGAAGGCTCACGGGGTCACGTCACGATAGCAGCCAACTGACCAACAACTTGAGGGCAGGCACCGAGGGCTACCGCACCAAAACCAGACGCCCTTTTACCGCCACATAAAAGAGGAAAAGTCAGCTCAATCCTTACCCAACTTGACACATCCTACAAATTTAAATTTCTCCCCACCAGATGACTCAATCAATGCACAAAGACCATCATGGACTTGACCTCATTTCCATATCTTTAGTCCCGGCTGCGAAAATTCCTCAGCACAAGTTTTAACTCCATCGCAATAGCTATTGCTGGGCCGGATTAATTTAAAGTGATTTACATTAAATCGAACATCAGATACTACAACATCGTGCAACAGTGTTTGGCAGTAATGTTGAATGCAGAATGCAACACACCGGAGGAACATAAATCTCCAGCTCTTTTCAATAAGGGTACTACACGTGTTTCATATAAATATAGTATCTCAGACGTGAGGCTCTTGCAGCTCATACAAAAACAAACAAGAAAAGTTCAAATCTATTCGTTGTATCTGAGCGATGTTAACAGAAGTGTTACAACAGGACGACGCTCCTCCTACCGCCGCGCCGGCCACTCTTATCCTTTTTTACAATGGATATTTTGTGTGTACTAGGAGATACATTGTAGTCAGTTTTGGTTATAAGTTCACTCGTGGAATAAATCAATTTAAACAGAGGATGCGAAGGAGATTAAGAAAGAGCCTGATGCGGTTTGAAGGAGGTGCTGATTTTCATGTTTGCAGGCGACATGGGAAGGTTGAAGTGTAGTCACCAAATATGGGGGATTGTGTAGATGGAATTTCATTTGAATGGGTATATGACTCGTGTCCTATATGTTGGGGACATTGGCTGTAAGGAGAGATGTCTTCTTGGAAATGTTGACAATATGCTTACTTAGTAGTTTAGGATGGAACGCATTGGCAGAAGGCAAGGACTTGTCGAAAATTACACAAGTTACATGGAGTGGGAGGCGCTTTTTGGAGAATTCATTTCTGTTAAAGGACTTTAAGAACTGGTCAAGTATAATTATTGTCATACTTGAATGATATATGCGACCCATGGCCTAAAATTGTACGACCATAATAGAGATCAGTGACCTTTGTTCATTCTGGTACATTTTTTAAACCAGGTGTAGGATGAGATAATTCTAATATGGTTGACCCTTAAGAGCCTTTATAAACGGAGCCAGTACTGTTTTTTCCCAGGAAGATTCTTCTTTAAGAGAACATTTTTTAATTAAAACATACAGCAAGAAATTATTTATAAGGTGGGTGTTAAGAAGGGATTTGTCACGATATTTTTTTTTCTTGTCTGTCTTGCAACTCTACATCGAAAAGGATAGCGCCAAATGACTGGGAAATTAATTTTGTCAAGCGGATCCTCTTACTAACTTAAAGGCGAGTGTGAAGGCCTTAACAAATAAGACCCTGCCCGAGTTCCACAGACCAACTTGGTTTAAGTCGATTTCCAATTTTCCGGGCCCACAATTATAGGGCCTTACTCTGTTGCGTTGCCACTCAGGGTTGAACCTGAAAAGATATACCGAGCCCGTTGTTGTTCATAAGCTCCACTTAAACCACACGTCTAAGCCTTCGCTTTTTAAGCTTTTTGAAAAGATCAACGTTACTGAATAGATTGGCAGATTTGTGAATCCTCTTTACCATCCTGACTCGATGCCAGCTGGACCGAATAACATTCGAAAAATCCTTATTTCTGCAATGTCCCTATGGGTGGTTAACACATTTTCTCGAAAAAGCTTTTGCTTTTGCGGCATACAGCTTGATTAAGGTCTTCAAGATAACAGCTCCTTGGTTCTATAACAGGAGGCGATTGTCAACAGTGATTCTTCGCTTGAGCTCTGTGCCGATGTTTTTTGCGATATTTTTTTTTGATTCTTAGTAGACAAAGTCCTGAGCTAAGTTATATCTGCCCGTCTTCTATTGTCGCAGAAATTAAGAGTTCTTTCTCGATGAAAGCATATACTTCATTTTATCCTCAGTCAGATTACTGATTAAAAAACCAGTGCTCACATACTTTAGACTTATCTTTGCCTCAACTGTTTCAATACTTGAAGGTGCTTTATTGACAGCTTGCCACCCTCTTCCCATAATGGCGTCATCAGCATATTGGCTTTATTTGGCTTTTATTGGCTTTTGAGTTCTGTATACCTTTGCTTTAAGAATGCAGTGAAGAAAGTTACGCGATAACTTTTTTGAGTATAAAAGAGTTCTTTGGTTATCCTGCCAACCTAGACTGTGTAGCGTGACAGACGAGTTTGACAAGTATGTCGAAACTTGGAATTGTTTTTTTTTATTTGTCCCTATACGTATGTTATCTTGGGCGACTTGATCGATGATTGACGAACCGCACGAACCAAAGAGGTTATTGTGGACATGTTTTAGGCATTCACACAGTACAGCCGACTGAGATGTTATACCATACGGGATAATTACCAGAAGGCTTAATTATTCTTTAGCTTGCACACACGATCACGAGGTATCATTTATTGGAATTCGACCAAATTTTGGAAATAAGATGACATGGTGCACCTTCTTCCGCTGCTTAGCCGATAAGGTAATCGTTTTAACAGCCTTATTTGGATATACCCATCCTTAGAGCTGTTCTGGTGGACGGAAATTTTGACTATAATTGTTCAAATTTGGTTAAGCCTAATAGTTGATTGTTGGCTGTCTCTTCAGCTTACCAGTCTGTACAACCATTTTCAACCAATCTCATTGGGACTGACTGTGAATCTACTACCATTTTTTCATGGTAATTTCTGCGCACTTGTATAGGATTTTGTAACATTGGTTACTTTAGCACATTGCAACTTCATTAGATCTGATAGATTTGACCGTCCGTCGCGCGTTGTTGCTCTTTCCTTTTAAGAAGGCTGTGTTTCTTTCCTTTTGGCTTTGGTGTGCAGCACTGACTAACAAGTCTTGCTACTTTTACCACGCTGTACTCCTTATCCAGAGGTTTCCTGGTGGTTACCTAGTTAGAGCCCTTTGGCAGTGTTGGACTCAATATAACCCTTGTTAAAAATTCTGTACCTGTTGGCTAGTTTGTGACTTAGTCAGAAAATCGCTTCCCAGTTTAAGGGAATGTGAAACGATCATAGCTTTCGATACAGATGCAATCACTGTAGAAGTTTAACAAGCTTAAGTTCAAGGCGTCCAAAAAAGTTTTCTCTGAAACGATATACGCCAAATTCAAAGGTGTATTTTGAAGAATAAAACTTATGGATGCAGTCCCGTCTAGAACTTTGCATATGGCCGGAACTATATTTGCCGCTGAATTCCAAGGGATTAAGATTAACCTAAACTGCATAGTTAGTGTGTAAAAATTAGAATTAGTATATCTTCTAAACCAGTCGGCCGATTAGGATGACATCAATAAAAGTTCTGTGGATTGGGTGAGTAGTTTTTAGCGATCACTGTTCAAATTCACATACAAAACGACAGATGAGGATGAGTGTGATCTTAAATCTACCAGAACTTTATATTTGCGATACCTACCATTCGTGCAGAAAATAAGAAAATGAATGACCAGAAACAAATGGTACTTAGTTCCCAGGCCTAGGTATTTTTGCGCTAAGTATTTTTGGAGTGAATATTTCTTATGACAGAGTGAGGGGTAGTAATTCCGAACTACAACAAACCTACTGGTCGATGTTTAAGCTATATATGTAGAAGTCTTTAGACTTAAAAATCGATCAGGAGTTGGCCATGACCAGTATCTATTTGAAACTACTGGCTAATTTAATTTAGCGGACAAACAGACTTACTAAAAAGTAAATTTGTATCTATTATTGAAACAACAGCGCCACCTATCGCACTTTATGCCAGCAAGACCTTCATTCGAATTTTTCCCATTATTTATAACTAGCTGACTGGTCCGACACTTCATAAATCCAAAACCCGGTACATTATAAAAAACCTAGTCAATAAGCCGCCGCATATTTCGACCTAAAGGGGTTTGTGTTGCTGCAGTTTTGGTAAATGATATACCCACTGGCGATGCTCCCAAAATAATTCAAGACTTCAATCCCTTTGCGTTAACCAAGGACAAACATTTCCAATTTGTTCCAACTTGTCCGATCTTTTAATCGAAACCTCTGCTACTTCCTCCATAAATCCGCAATCTTCAACGTCATCGCACTCATAACATTTTCCGTTTGTATGTCTGCTTCCTCATCTCACACGAATTTGCAAACCAATTTCTCCAATTTCAAGTCGAACATAGCCTGACCTTCGTGGTATTTTCTCACATTCTCCTCCTCTCATATGTCTGCAGGTATTTGGAAAATTAATTCCCGCAACGAGCCACCGATCATGAGAGCTGCTCCAGCTTCGCGAAGAATTCAATTTGCAAAGACAAACATCCGCTGGTCTCCGGCTTGAGAGGCATTCAACCGAAAAATCCATTCGAAGACGACAACGATGTGATACTTTCACAGATCTCGATCTCTGAACCCTTCCGCGCGCACATACGATGCATATAGCTGGCGCGCCGTTAGCCATAGCCACCTTCCCGATACACAGTGCATACCGGAATCTCAAAGTTCCTCCTCATAAAGTAACGATCGGAGATCGAAAACGAGCAAACATTTGTTAACACAGCAATTATTTAGGTTGCTCGTGTCAGGGCCAACCGATTCGATGCACAATTGAGACCGATTTGCAGTTCTACTTATGGCCTTGTGTGTTGTGTATACGAGACGGGTATATGTGGTAGCGATTTATTTTTTGTTTCGGCTTGATATGAATATAACTTTCGCCTAGCTGAGACTGACGCTGCGCGCGCATGTAAGTGTTTGCGGTATATCGGGGGTGTTTGGACCAGATATGCTTGACTTTTGTTTATCGAACAAATTTAATGCATTCCGATGCACGAGTAAGTAGCTGGGTCCTAGCTCCTAGATCAGCCGGCAGTGAAGGAATTTGCATTTGACGGTGGATTTTTAAATGCTGCCCACAGGGTGCAGTCACAGTTATCCGAAGGTCACGCTGAGGGTTAGCTAAAGGAGTATGAAATCGAAGAGGGACATAAATTTGGAGACCAACAGGGATAAGTTGGGCCAGCACGAGCACCTTTGCTCTAATTAGAGCGAGCAGAACAGTTTCGGTCTGTAATGGAGTGTGCACCTAAGGCGGGACCTTTTAGCTTTATGTGATGCTGATCACTGGGGTTTTTTTGGGCGTTGAACCTGATGTCATCTGGTAATGGCTAAAAATAGGCGCAGTAGTATCAAAGTGAGAGTAAGGTAGCTATTCATAGCATAGAAGAGTGGGAGGAAGAACTGGATGGTCTGGAGGACAAAGTTAGGAAGGAAGAGGAGTAGTATGTTTGCAGTTTCAAAGCCCCAAACTGGCTCATCAATGTCACAAACCTTTCAAGAGGAAGACGAATCCTGGATAAAGCTAGTCTAGGAGCGAATAGGAGACACATGCCCAAACTCAACTTCGCATTGAAAGCCATATTATTCTTGTGAGTTAAAGAGGACTCACTCTGCACAAAAAAATCAACGAAGGAACAATAGAAGCCGAAGGCGAACACCCAGAGGAAACGTTTCCAAAATAAATGTACTTCAAGACAGCAATAGAGCGAGGAAAAGGCCTGACCTGGGAAATGAAGGAACCTCCCGATCCGAGATTACAGAGGGCACCACAATGCAAATAAAATGACAAGCGTGCGATGTCAGCTTGTCTGGCGGAAGAAAATGACAGACGCGATTTTTCCTCAGACTTAAAGCTACTAGATTGAGGAAAGGAGTTAGAGGCGACGGAATCTGTGTAGCTGAACCATGGAAACAAAGGATCTGTACCTGTAGCACCAGGAAACGCCTTAAAAATGTAAAATAACCCAACACACTAAGAGGGCAATATGAAGGAATATTTTGAGGGGGTATAAACAGATGATTTCGACTTTACACGACTTATGCTAATCGGCCAATAGAAGGAGATGATGCTCAAGACAAGAGTTTCGGGGTCTTTCCTTAAGAAATTGATTCTTCGACTCTAACACGGAGGAACGCGGCAGTAGATGAAGAACTCGCCTTAACTGGCGCCGAAAAGTGCAATGCGACCATATCTGACTTATGCTGATAATTGATAATTAAAAGGGCTTCTTACTTAAAGCCATAGCTCAACCTGATTTGTAGAGTTTTCTAAAAAAAAAGAAGTCGTTTTTATATTTCTATGGTAAAACTGTAGGGGTTGTCATGTTTGTTACTGGTTGACGTGAAAACCACTAAACAGATTTCGATGAAACTTTCTTCTAAATATGTCTTAGGACTCCGAAAAAGCTTTAGGCTATTTCTTTTTTTGCCACGCCTACTTTTTAGGTGTGTTTTTAATGAAAATTAGTTATTTCTGACTTAACTACCTTTAACTTGAGATAACTAAATTATTTTCTAATCAAAACCAAATGGAAGAGAATGCATGGGAGCCAGCACTTCCATAAATATTTATTTTAAGCTGTCAGTCAGCTTTCTATTTCGCCCAAAAGCTTATCTACAGATAAAAGTTTATCACTAACAAACTAAACACATGTTATTAAATCGGAGCAACTATTTTTCTTGACGTTGAATGACTCTGCCTTAAGCAACATATTCATAGATCATGTCGAAAATAGGGACTTTCAGGATTCAAGCCATCTGCCAGACCCACAAAAGATGTATAGTTATTTATTTTCTAATGCTACTTTCCTCCAACTACTCCAACTACAATAATCATACAATCCGCTCCCCTTTGACTATCTCCTTATTTCCTTTGGCCACTATTTTAAATTACAACTATTTGTTAACAGATCCTTCCAGGTGACCGCAACATTGTCCCCATCGCATTGGGCAGCCCATCGACAGCCGCCAAACTCTCAATGCTAATCTCAACAGTCATCGAACACTTTGTCAAGCGCACAGAATCTCTTCACAAACTGTTGCACTTTACCCAGCTTGTTAGTGTGTATTCCTCTGTTGCAGGATGACACGTCAAAGTCATGTTTGCAAAGTCTATCATCTTGCACAGTCCGCTGTCGAAGTTGAATTTCCTCGCCGGCATAACAATGCGCCAGCACAGAGTATCTCACATATACAGCGCTCGACGGCTTATGTCGAACCGGTAAGTTCCACTCTGGTGTTCGCGCTACCATGATTGAGGGTGGCTTGTACCCAAATACCTCATCCTTGTAATGAATGCAAACGAGTTGCGATTAATCTCGCATCGTGAAAACACAAACGACACAACATCCAGCGCATGCTGAGGGTATCTGTGTACGTACAGTCGACAACGCGGCCAATTTGATTAGGGACTCTGCATCAGTAACACACAGAGCTGCAGCTTCTCTTCTTCAATTCGGATTCCTCTACCACCACCGAGTGCTTCGATCAATTTTAATGGTTCCAATGCACCAATGGAATGGTTAATGTGACCCGAGCACAGAAGTTGTTCCGATCGCAACTGCTGCTGGTGCCGATGGTACAATATTTCTCTAATTTGCATTCGGTTTGGTGTCGATGATGGTGGTGTTGGCCCGCCGCCCGCCGCACCGTAATGAGGATAAAGAGTTGGTTGTGGCTTTTTCTCACCTCGAGAGCTGGTTGCTGGCGCGCCAATTTATCGAAAAGTTAGAATTCATTATTCTCGCTTCGACAGCTGAGGAACCGGCAACCGGGTGGTGCTTCAGATTCTGATGTCAGTTGGCAGGAGATTGCCTTTTCCTGGACTCAATTGCTTTTTAACTTCAGACCACGATTGCACATGGAAAGATGATACCATATTCCATATGGTGTGGTTATAGTTATGGAGTAATTTGAGGATCGACGGTTATAGGTTCGATGGGTGCGGTGTGTGATTTTTGGAGCTAGGTAGAGAAGCCGTTAATGGCCAGCCTTTGATAATAAAAGTAATGGCGCTGATCTAGGTGTTCTCACTGTTAGTAAACTCAAGCTCTTTGCAAAAAATGGTGTAATCGTACCTGAAGGTGGGACGCCTCCTCATCAGTGCGACTCAAAAGGGAACAGCGGGCCTGGTCACTGACCCAATTGGAATCCGAATGTTAGTAGGCTCTATGTAGACCGACATGTTAAGGGAAGGCCACTTTACACCATCAGAGAAGTCACGTGGATGCGTTTTTCGACATTTTTTGGACAGGGTTTCGGAAACGTTTTTGGACGCGTTTTTTGATAAATTTTGGACCCGTTTTTGGGCATGATTTTGGACACATTTTTGGTCGGGTTATTGGGCGTGTTTTTTAAGGTTTTTTTTTGCTTTTTGAATTTGGTACTTGGTGGCGTTTTTGGTGACGTTTTTGGGTGCGTTTTCGGACGTGATTTTCTCTGCTTTTTTGACACCCTTTTTAAACGCGTTTCTGGTTTTCTGTTAGGAAATTATATTGACTATTTTGAATACGTTTCGAATGGTTTTTTTAACTCGTTTTTGTCTTCTTTTTTTGGCGGGTTTTTGAAACATTTTTCATCGAATTTTTAGACGCTTTTTTATGAACGCATTTTTTGTTTTCTGTTTTGTGAATTATTGTTTTCGACGATTTTGAATACGGTTTGAAGAACGTTTTTAACACGTTTTTGAACACGATTTTTTAAGGGTTTTTGGACACGGTTTTAGACGCGTTTTTGGTCGGGTTATTGGTAGCTTTATTGGACGCGATGCGTTCTTGGACTTGTTGTGGATTTGTTTTATGTACGCGGTTTAAGAAGCCTTTTTTTTGGAATTGGATTTATTAACGCATTTTTGATGACGTTTTTGAATGTGTTTTTGGTCGTTCTCTTCTCTGCTTTTTTGACAACATTTTTGAACGCGTTTTTAGTTTTGTGTTGGGAAATTACCCAATTCAGTTTTTTTTGCGCATTATTGAGAAGATTTTTTATCGGGTTTTGACGCGTTTTTTGGTCGGGGTTTTGGTAGGGTTTTACGACGGTTTTTTTTTTGGATTTGGCCGTGTTTTTGAATACAGTTTTGGATGCGATTTTTGGTCGTGTTTTTTTCGCATTTTTGACAATATTTTTTAACTCGCTTTTTCTTCTTTTTTGATGCGTTTTTGTACACGTTTTTAGTCTCAATTTTCGACGTATTTTTGGACACGTTTTAAGTCTTGTTTTGAGCAAGGTTTTCGAAACGTTTTTAGTCGGGTTATTTGGCGAGTTTTTGGTCCATATTTTGACCTTGTTTTTGTGCTTGTTTTTGGACGAGTCATTGTACATATTTGTGGTCAATTTTGATCACATTTTTGGACATGTTCTTGACTTTTTCAAGCAGCTTCAAGATTACAGGCAGAAATATTAGTTTCGCACCCAAAATTTTGTGAATCTTTGCCCTGAGAGAGTTCTTAAGTCGATCTGCACCAAGCTGAAGAAGGTACCTCTTGGCTCTTAAATACTAACCTTACTTCGACGAAGCTGATCTTGTGCTGTGGGTTATGTTCCTTCCAAGTTAATGGCGAAGTGATTGTGATCCCAGGAAGGTGCATAAAACGTATCTTCTCGCCCTTTTTCAAGACTCGTTTGTGAAGGAAGATATAAGAAAGCTGTCATCGTCAAAGCCTCAAATATTATTATTCCTTCTGGAGCTTATCTCGTCAATTATCTACAATGCGATGGACTTCCCCTATGGTGGTGTGGGTTGCCACCATAGATCACTTTCTTTCTCTATCCAATTATAAAATTCTCTCACAGCCTATTTGCAAAATGAATGCCAAATAGATATTTCACCGCAGCCATTAATCATGGGACGGGGGGCTCATCGCCATAGAATTCCATTAACATCTGACAAAACGCTTTCGACAGGGCACAAATCAATTACTTCTTCGATTGCATGCGCGCGAAGAAAGGCTTCGAGGGCGTCATTCAATCGCGGCAATAAATTTCACTACAATCCGTTCAGCGTCCACAATACTTCCTACACTGAGTGACCTCCGCTCTAATGGGGTGGACTCGTCCTCCATCACCAACGCCACGTCGCGTCGCTCTCCACCTGCGCCAGTATCCAACGTTACCGTGCGCGAATTTGTTGCCCATTACTTTAACTGGCAATGGTGTCGTGCTTTGTTTGGCCAACGCCAGAACTGGAGTTCTATTTGAGTATCGGTATCCTTGCGGGATTCGGGATGTTGTGCGATTATGACGATGCGGTGGGTGGGTGCAAATGTGTGTTTATCTTTATGGCACAACACAATAACGATGTGGACACAGTGGACACAAATGTGGGACATTTCTGGTCCCGAACTGTGCGCGATAAGGTGTCCGGGACTTGTGTTTGCATAGAACGGGAATACTTCATGGGAATGGGCATTGATACACTCGGCGTGTTAGGTATTAGGCGAATACGCGTCACACTCGACCGATTGATTGTGATATAGCAATAGGGTCAAACGCGTTGAGTGGCAGTCATTTAGGGCAGGGCAGGCTTTAGCGGCGAAAGGTGCGATGTCATGAAAAATTAGTCACTTTGACCATTTGATCCTGCCGCCCACAGACACGCAGCCGGCGAGTATCGGTGCGATCGCTGCACCATTATGGCTTGGGACACATAAATCGGATGTCATCTAACGAGCTGCTTAGCTGGCCCGAAACTATTCCAGAGTGCTCCGTGGAATGTGGGTATATTTTTTTGTTGGTTTGGTGTGGAGGCCGGCCGTCAGGATTGCATGCTGTGGTCGGCGACTGTGATGCGTGTCCGCTTGGCTTGGAATGTTCGTGCATCGGTGATTTTGGTATTTATGCGGCCGACATTTGAGACGCCCACTCGGTGTGCGCTGTCTAAAATTGTAGTCGTCCCATTTGTGGGTCCATTGCTGCACGAGGGACTTATAGCTAAATGGGCCATCATCGGAATGGCATTTGGATTCGGGTGTGCAAATGCTGATGTCTTATTTTCCATTTCTATTGCGTGCCTCGAGTATTGGTTTAGGGTTCGATTTTTGATGGAAATTAGGGCAAGGGTGTCAGTGTGGATTAGGTGGCGACCGCCTGTGGGTTGTGGGTTAATAGGATGTCGATTATGTCACTGTTTGAACCAAGATGGGGCTGCAACTTGAAGAGAAAGAGTTTTCAGTACCAGATTAGGTTTATACATAAAGGGGTAGGTACATGGGTCAAGAAAGCCTTGACCAAGAAGTTACGACTCCGATACAGTGAAACAGTGTTTTGCAATGATTTTATTTTAAGTTTGCTGGACACTGACACAGAAAGTGGCGAGGACCCTACGCCGACTTTATAAAAATGGCTGGAAAACTCTTAATTATTTTTTTTAAACACTTCGAAAGAGACTTGAACTTGAATTTTTTTCAAGAGAACTGTACGGTTTTAATTCAGAAGTTCGAGTCCCTGGGTAGATAAGTGCCTTGAAAAAAATGTTAACCACTGATAACCTCAGGGCACTTAACGCGGAAACTCTTTAGATCTCACCCACGAAACCAATGGTTCACTTTCTTAGACACACGTTAGACGTAGATACTAATTGACTAGGTATATCCAGAAAGATTGGAAAATATGACAAATACCTCGTTAAGAATTTTAATTCGATACATTTCAGCTACTTTCCTGTGAAATGTATGGAAAAGCTGTTCTAGCTGCACAAGTTTGCTCTTCTAAGTTACCCTCTCTGCGATATGCATCAGCTTGAAGTGAATCCTGCAAGACAACGCTCCAAATCCTGCTAAAGATTCAACTTTTTGGCCAGTAGCAAGTGTTTAACCTCATTTACAGATTTCATTTATAAGCAAAACAATGCTTTTTAAAAAAAATTCATCAGTTAAATGAAGAGCCGGAGATCACTTTCTTTTTTCACAGCTGATTTGCAAAATAAATTCCAAACAAACATTTCGCCGCAACCATTAATCATCGAACGTGCTTATTTGTTTAGAATAGTTATTGATAATAGTATTTTTTTAAGCGTTCCTCTTAAAACAATAGAGTGGAGGTGCCAAATATTTTTTTTTCTAAAGAATAGTGAAATTTCGACTTTCGGCAAACGCGGGCCTTTCATTTGGGATGAATGTCACACACAATTTGGTTATATAAATCTGCATACTAAATATAGTAATGGTCTTGACGAACTTATTTCTGTATGAAGGAGCAAGTACATTTTTATTAAGTGTCATCCTACGGTTTTTCTTATTTCTACTCTATAATTACTTTTTAAATTAAACTTTCATTTGCACCATGGAAAACTCCCGAAAAAGGTTGTTCTGCAGTACAAGAGCTGGAACCCTTTTTCCCAAAATTTACAATATCTTTCTCCAGTTGAGTAAGTGCTCGTGCAAGTTTATTTGGATTCATGTTTATAATCTGACATCTGAATCAAATTCAAATTCATTTAAATCAGTGATAAATATTTTTATTCTAATGCTTTGTAGCATGCAACAGTTTTAATATAGAAAGCCGATGGTTTGCCATAGTCCTACTAATAGCCGCAGAAAAATCTTGGCCCACATCTCTCTGTAAGGACCCAGTTGCAAAAACAATGTAATGCAGCGCACAGACCCGAATCGGGATTGGAATAAATGTATTCCTTTGCCCTTTGCACAAATGTGGACTTAGCTCGTCAATAAGTATCTAATCTGAACCACGGGAAAAACGATTCAACTCCCGAAATCTTGCTTCCGGCATTTCAAAAGGGTTTGTGCTATCTCTTAGTACACGCCTTTGAATCCGTAACATGTTACGCCGATCGTATTCTTCACCAAAATTAGTGCAAAGCTAAACAACGCTGAAACTGCACTGAAAAATGATTGTAAAATCAATTTGAATAAATTTGTATTGTTTTGTTTTCCAGTATTTTGACTGCTTGAGGAAATCTATCCATAATTCCCATGAAATTAAAAGTTACTACAGAATACTTTTCGCATAGAGTTAGAGAACTCCAATATTTTCCAGATGCGATAAACAGCGGAACGCTTTGTTCCCAAGTTTTTGATGCGAAAAGTTATCGCATGAGTTACAGAAAATGGGCACTGGCTACATATAACTGTCTTTGTAAGAAAACTTGATACTCTAAATTCACTCTACAAATTTCTAACGTTTGCCCTTGCACCTTTTTAATAGTAACCGCAAACGCAAGGCGAAGAGAAAACTGAAGTCGCTTAAATTCAAATGGAATATCAGATGGAATCATAGGGTACGCTGTATAAATACCTCTTCGTATTTAAATTTTCCAGTTAAAATAGTATCTTCAATTACATAAGCCATTAATCTTTTAGCAGAAAGTCTCGTATCATTGCACAAACGGGGTAGATTAATATTCCGAAGCATAATAATAGTGACTCCTACTTTCAATTGGAGATTATGCGAAGTCAATCCTGGTTAATCCAACGATTCGGTGGCTTTCGAAATATAAGATTTTAAATGTATTTTTGTATGGGCGGTGCCACGCCCCTTTGTCCAATTTTGACCAATCTCCACAGGAATACTCCTGCGCCAATACCTAAGATTGTGTGTAAAAAAGAACTCAATCGATTAGATGATTTTCGAAATATAATGTTTTGAATGGATTCTTTTGTATGGGAGGTGCCACGCCCCTATAACTCATGAACCAATACACCTACAAAGACCGTATATGCCTACAAACCATGTTGTTAACGTCACCTTTCATGGGAAGTTTCCAGAATCAAAATCGTTTCACGCATTACAGAGAACATTGGCGACAAACACAATTCAACTTATTTTTATATATATAGAAGAAGAAGAAGAAGCTTTGCAAATAAAAACAAATAAAATGGTAAATGAATGCACTTACAAACTGCACACAAAAAAAGCAGTAAAATGTATATCAACAACAACTTGTTGCCAAGTGTAGTGTCCCGTAACTACCCCACAAGAAAAAGTCTAACGTGGTCAAATCGCACGATCTGGTGGCCAGTAAACATCACCAGCCACGTGATATGACCATGCCCTCGAATCGCTTGGGCAGCATTTCCAATGTTGCGTGAGCTGTGTGGCACGTAGCATCGTCCTGTTGAAACTACGTCGCTGTTGTCCATATCTTCAATTCAAGCCAAAAGAAGTTAGTAATCATCGACTTCTAGCGCTCGATGGCCTGACCAACATCGTTCTTAAGGAAATATGGACAGTGACTTTTTTCCGGATGCATTGGACGCTCTTGGGCCTCATAAGTATTGGTATCGTTCAAAATTCGACATTTTGGTTTGTTGACGTAACGATTCATCCAGAAATAGGACAAATCGTTTAAAATGTTTTTTCGATAAAAACTAGAGTCAGTTTCCAACTGCTTTTGGTAAAATAATTTTATCATTTTCACGCGTTGTTGAATGCTTTGTCCTTCCATTAAGATTTTACAAAACCGACTGAATAAATGACAGGAAATTTGACAGATGTAGCTTCAAAAATATGGCCGCTCTCAACTGTCAAAATTTGGAAGTCCCTATTGGACGACCCTTTACAAACGGAAATTAACCTATGGAAATTCATCTTTTTGTTGATCCATATTTAAAACAAAGCGATTGTGAAATTACGCCGTAGGCGGTACGATAAAAAATGCGTGGCCTGCTACTAGGCACAATTTAATATAGAAGAGCCCACAACCTTATTGACAAGACATCAGCTTTTTGACCTTGATCGCTCGATCTGTGCGTATGGAAACGTGTTTTGATGGCGTTATTAGCATCCCTTACTGTTAAGACAGATCGATGATTTCAAAGAGGCAACTATATCGAACAATTTCCTCCGCTGTTCTTACTGCAAGTATGCAAAAACACAAATCTGGAGCATGTAACAGAACACGCGCCGTCACTCGAATTTGTAATCTTAATGCCACTCCATCCATGACTCGCACTCTAAACTAAATACCCGCAGCTCAACCCTATTCCAGCGACTTATTTAGGATCAACACGCATTGCCTAACCCCGAACAATGCCATATAGTCCTCACCTTCCTGTCAAGGCATTAACTGTTTGAAACAATGTTCAAAGCGCCTCGTTGACATTTCAGTTATATGCCCGCTGTCAGTGTGCACAATATTAAGTTGGAAATGTAATCGCGTCCACAACCTATGCGCACACACAGCAACAGCTCCATTGTTTATTTAACAGCTGCTCTCGGACAAGCGACGCTCAGGAAGGAATGCCATAAGACAATAGCAAGGCTCCGGCATCTCTCACTGTACCAACGCGAATTACAATAGTTACCGTTTATGTCGTGCATTTTGAATCCGACAGCCTCCAGGCTGCAGCAGCAGCAGCAGCAGCAACAATACAAAGTTCACCATGAATTGGATTCCATATCGAGATAAGCCCCAAACAAATGCAACGTGCGCGCGCACATCTACTTTGTGTGTTATACTGTAAGACTGCGCGCGGTCCACAGTCCACAGTCCATTATGTGCCAGAGAGCACTGACTGTAATCACCTGAAACATCTGGTAGAAGTTGTCAGTGTCTCGCTTTAAATTTTGAAAATTCCGAACAAACGTTTTGACAGCACGCTGCACCGGAATAACCCGAGATGGCCGCCAGAGCGAGAAATTAGGACAACACCATCCAGATCAAATCAGCGCGACGATGATGCCCACGACAAACAAGACATTTCTCATTCAATCACGATCCGAATCTGGAGGAAGCAGCTTCTACACAATCGATGTTCGACATTGACGCCCACAGAAGGGCCATTCCCCTTTGTCATCTGGTTCTGGGCGTGTGTACGATTAAAATTTAAATCAGTAGTGTCTGGTCACAGGACATGCTGCTGACCAGAGCAAAGTCGTGTCCACACAACACCAGAGCGCAGTCCCTTCGATTGGATCAGCGGCAAAGGATATACGCTGCGCCTGTTTTTCCTCATTTCGCGTGCTGTTTGTGTGTCCAATTAAGCCAGAGTCGCAGATAAAAACCTAAAGATTCTCCCACTTAGATCACGTTCGATGTTTGTTTAGCCCGAAAACACATCCTCCTAAGCCATATGCCTGGCCCTTCACTCGAATCGGTAGATCATTAACAGAGTAATTTGCGAAATAGGAGAATTCTGTCGCCAAGAGGCGCAAGAAGTAGCCGCCGACCGCCGTAGTCGCCGCCACGACGCAGTGGCCACGCATTCGAGTACCTCCCAGAATGCAGAGACGCGGAATTAGCTGCTAATGGAATTAGCGTGTATTTTTTACGAGTGCGCGCATAGCGCATCGCTTATGCAATCCTTCTGGCCAAATGAGCTTGGATGCTACACGGCCGCTTTATTACATCCAAATGTGGGCATTATGATGAAACGCGCAATTAGAAGGACGACCACGCGGAGTGTGCAACAGTGGCCATGGCATTGGCAGTGGCAGTGGCAGTGGTGGTGGCATGTGTGCTCGTGTTAATTGTGGTGATTTGCATGCCAAGTAGGGAGGCAGGTGGCAGTGAAAATAAAAGTGTGATGGGTTCCCACATCGCAGGGACTGAAAGTACAAGTTTTCTAATTTGGATATAAGTTGTGTGCTGGCTTATGTCATTTTCCAACTCCAAGTTGGGCGTGCAGAGTTACTTTTTTACTTAAAGCGTCCAATCGACATTTTTTTTGGGTGAGTTTGACGGTCATGTGGACTGTGGAGGTATCGGCAGAGATTGCATTCTTGTTGAAAGTGATTCAGCCCTCTGAACTCCACCAGCAGGCATATAAAATAGTAACCTTTGACTGTCATGCAAAAGTCTGGAAATAAAGGCACAGAAAATTAACGACAGCAAGTTGAAAGATTTAGTTAAAAGCTTTAAACTAAGCTGTATCAAAATTAGACAAAAAAAAATCAAAGGAAGGTCAAGTTTTTCGTCAATCTTGCCTTCGGTAGTCAAGCACACTTTTTTCTTAAATTATATGGAAACCCGGGCTAGATGTAAACGACGACCTTCGGGCTTTGCTGTTGCGTTCGAAATATTGTTATGCCATTTCCAGTCTTTTGTCAGATTGAGCTTAAAAATTCGGATAAAGCTTATGGATTCTATATTTATTCTGCATATGGAAACCTTCCCAAGCTAGATCTAAATTGTTATTCGACAGCCCTGATATTTCACGCTAACTGCATGGCAAACTTCGGCCGCACTTACGACTTGAAAGTCGATGTTTCCCAAGCATGAGCTCAGTTTTGTCCCAAAAATTTTGCGTAAATTATGGGACACCCTAGAATAATGAAAAATGTTTGAGACTTAGTAGTTCCAGAGATTACCCGCTATAAACAAATTTATTTAAATAATAATATTGAAAATGAAGACCGGCTGTAACTTCCTAGACTTTACTTTTCCACTAACGATTTCCCAATGTCGCCAATAGTTTAAAAGGCTTTGATAGCCCTACATATGTAGATCTCTGAAGGGGTTCAAACAGCTGAGGTTGTTTGTATCACAGACCTTTTAAGGTGTTATCACAGCTGTAAAGTGGGTTAATTAGGTTTTTAAAGAGGCTAAGTTTATTAGCTCACTAGCGGAGACTACGGAGACGACTAGAACTGCAATTTTATTTAGTGGTAAGCAGAATCGTTAAGAAGAAGACGGAAGATTCCCTTGAAGGTTATGATTTACTGACACTATTTGATTAGTAAATCATAAGTCTCGGTTAAAATCGAAAAAATTACTGCGGAACCGCGCTTGAAACGAAATGACATCAACAAAATGTAAATGTAATTCAGCCGGTCAGACTCGGCATTAAAAAGTGAATGAAAAGATTCTCACACGAATGGCTTTGATACGACAATCTTGGGGTTCTACATGCGTCCTGTATTTATTTGTCACTGATTCCCATTCCTGTTCCAAAGAAAATTACGTGATAACTTGCCCTATCACTAGGCCTAGTTTCTCTGCGACAGAAAACGATTCAATATGAGTTTCGAGAAGCCTTACAATGTCATATATGTGACGAAACCGAACGCTTCATTATAAATTCCTTATGCAATCTCCAGCAAAATACTCGAGAATTGTCCGACTTAAGACCTGAGTAGGGGAGACCCGGGCTAGTTGTCGAAAAATTTCCATTTTTTTCTTTTTTTCTTGAACTAAGACTAATAGATATCAAGACAGTTCAAATACCATTAAAAAAAGCATCCTTTGGTTTTTCTAATCAAAGTTATTCAATTGAAAAAGCAACAACGAGAAGACAATGTTTTCTTAATTTTACTAGAGCACCTCGATTATGTCAACTTAAGTTATGAGGTAAGTTGACCCACGCCGTGCGAAACTGAATACTTACTAAAGAATTAAGCTATTAAAATAATTTATTTGCTTTGTTTAATAACATAAATAAATTCTGTACCTACTTAATAAACAAGTATCACCAGATAGTAACAATATTTTCGATATTAGGCACTTATGTAGGTTATGTTAACAAAAAAATAAAATCATTTCTTGTGATGGAAATAAAAAGGCACTTAATGGCCATTAACTAAAATAAGGAAAAATTATAAAATAAAGAGGATCATACTTCTTAGAAAAAATCGTTGATTTTAAATTAAGCAATATTAATAATTTAAAAGCCACTTCCTGTGGTAAATTATTGAGTCAACTAGCCCCAAAAAAATGAGTCAACTTACCCCGCTGGACCATACGGCAGAAATTCATTTTTCTCTTTAAAGTAAATGGCAGTGGGTCAACTTGCTCCTGTCTCTCCTAAATTCCCACCAAAGGCGTATGAGCTTTTCGTGCATGAGGACAGTCCCTCACTGAAATTAAAAATTCAAAAATGGTGAAGGAACAGGGTGCGTCTTTTTCTTGCATTTATTTCATTTAATTTTTAAGGACATTTTCGAACAAGTCTTGTGGAGTTCAATATACGGCGAGACAAATAAAAGCAAATTCTTGGTGAGTTGTATCGTTAAAAGGGTCAATGATCCGTATTTCTGTGCTTTGCTGCCATTAAACCTGCTGAACATTAAACAAGTTGTAAAAGTGCCTAAAGGCGAAAAAATTGCTGGTTCTGTTTGGAAAAAAACGAGTATATGTCACTGTACTCCACTTAGGAGAAACATAATGTTTTCAGTATTAAACAGAAGAGGCTTACGCCACCCTGTATTTCTCAACCTAAATGCAGCATTTGGGTATAGTTTGGCATGGTTATAGGTGCATTGTCGGAAATGGTCTTTAAACTACTCCAAACAAGAGGCAAATTTCGGTAAGGAAGGACCTATCACCCCTTTATGCGTCAAGCACGCTTTCCTAATATATTAATATAGGGAACCCCGAGCTCGACTTACTACAGTTGAGACATACAACCAGCATCTACTGCAAATCTTGGTATAGGTAAATAAAAAATATCAATCCGCTCACATGAAAATCGTATACGACACCTCTTTTTACTGATCTCCCCTGTGTATATAAACTCCATTCCACATTAGTGCCGTCGACTGATTTATCAGCCTCTCCCCTTCGAGTATCATTGAATTACGAAGCCCCGCAGTGTAAACAGTAGTCGGCTCTAAATATATTTAACACACCAAATAACTGCTATTATTCTATAAGTAACCCCCCCATCAGCCGGCGGCAATAATTGCAATTAAAATCTTACAACCATCAGAGCAATAGGCCAACTCTCCACGCTCCACGGTTCGACTGGCGATGGAGAGCGCCACTCTACCAACCAGGCATATGCATTTCAGAATAATTGCGCTTAATGTAGCGATACGAATCCTCTTGCGTCGTTCACTATATTCCGCGCATATCGGCTTAATTTCATTTTGCGGAACATTTTTGTCTACTGACCCAATTTGCCGCTATCCCAAGTTCGCGCTGACCACAATAACAATAACGCATAGCAGCAGCCGCTTTGCATGCACAAAATTGTTGTGCATTATTAACCGCGTTCGCCGACTAATTCTCACTCAAACGGAGAGAGAGATAGATATTATCGCCAGGCTTACAGATCTACCTGGATCCGGTAGCATCGTTAGTGGTCATATATGCAAAACGGCCGGCGCAGCCCTCTCTGGCCGAACGATATACCGGCACCAGATACAGTGTTACCTCATAAACTTGGCTAAATTGCGAATTAAATTTAGTGCAAGCCGTACATTTTATTTTTTTCTGTTTTGGGGGGGAAAATCAGGTCAACACGGTCTGGGAACACCTGAGTCGGCTTAACGGTGACGCTGACGAAGGAGAGTGCCTATGAGCGGATGATTTTCTTCCCAGATACCTTAGATGGTAGCGTTCACCTTCGAACTGTCTGTTGGTATAATAGTTTTGGCATGAGTAGACTGGTTGATGCATGGTTGGGATTTGGATACCCAGCGCGTCTAACGAGACCAAATACAAAGTCAGTAACTGGATCCTTTAAGGAAGTCACGTCTGGAATGATGGGTTTCCACGTTCTTGTGTATACCCACTGGCTGGCAACAGAAGATTGGTTTGGATGTTCTTGTCAGTCCAGAAATGACCGCAGGGATTATCAATTATTTATTGGCATGCAAAAGACTCTGTTACTGGTCCCACTTCGTCAATACAACTACCAGTGTTGCCTGACAAGAGAGAAAAACCCACGTCCCGATTTCACCTCTACATTGCCTTAATTGCCAGCAAACACATTGTGACACTAATCAGCAAAGGTTACCACAAAGTTTCGACAAAATTCCATGAGGAGTACCAACACCTGCGCGGCGCGTCGGCGCGAAAGTCTCCCCCTCGAGAACGAAAGGATAATGGCTGTGTAAATCAATGAAAGCGAATTCAATCATCTAGCTGCGTACCAGTACCAGCTGCATGAGTAATCGCCCAGCCACACCTGAAGTTTGTATGTGCAGGTACAACAACTCCATGGCAATGTTGGTGCGATGATGCAGAAACATCTCTGCACATACCATCTCCGTCAGGCAGCTTAAACGCTCTAAACGTTGAAAGGCACTTAAATTACATAATTTTGACATGCAGCCAAAAGAGGTTTTCCTTGTCCTTCGGGTACCTTGGGGTGTACTGTTAAACTTGGGCATTCCATCTGAGAGATGTCTGCTCTCTGACACGACGCAGTTAGACAAATTAAAACGCACGCTAGATTGGTTAAGGTTTGGCGGGTGCCATACCAAGCGTGTACACAGTTACAATGCACTAAACCTTGGTCGTAAATAATGACTTCCCTGTTGGGGGTTAGGTTCTTAAATAATTTAGTTGTCGTCCGTGGTGTTTTATGACAACTTTTTTGCGCAATGTTATCGGTGGAACATTATGGGCCAGATGATAACCGATATCTGGACAAGAAACTTATGCATGCGCGAAGGGGATTTGATGACAGTTTGCTGTTGTGGGAAGTTGTTCGCTGTGTTTGTTAGCGAATTTTTGTCGTGGAATTTATGTTCTTTACACAAACATGAATTGGAACGGCCATGATAGTGAATCATAGGGGAAGGCGAAAGGTTCAACCAGCTTCTTTCCTGCGTTAAGAGGCTAAAAATGTCCAAATATGAACATCAAAAGGAGAAGTTAGAAGGTGGAAATTGGAAGCTGGAAGATTGAAGATGAAAGATGAAAGATGAACAATGTAAGATGAACAATGTAAGATGAAAAACGGAAGATGAAAGATGAAAGATGACATATAAAATATTGAAGATGAAAGATGGAAGATGGAAGATGGAAGATGGAAAATGGAAGAGGAGAGATGAGTGATGGAAGATAAAAGATGAAAGAAAGAAAGAAAGACGAAAAATGAAAGATGAGAGATGAAAGATGAAAGATGAAAGATGAAAGATGAAAGATGAAAGATGAAAGATGAAAGATGAAAGATGAAAGATGAAAGATGAAAGATGAAAGATGAAAGATGAAAGATGAAAGATGAAAGATGAAAGATGAAAGATGAAAGATGGAAGATGGAAGATGGAAGATGGAAGATGGAAGATGGAAGATGAAAGATGACATATAAAATATTGAAGATGAAAGATGGTAGATTAAAGATGAAAGATGGAAGATGAAAGATGACATATAAAAAATTGAAGATGAAAGATGGAAGATAAAAGATGGGAGATGGAAGATAGAAGACAAAAGATGAAAGATGAAAGATGAAAGATGGCAGATGGAAGATGAAAGATGAAAGATGAAAGATAAAAGATGGAAGACGAAAGATGAAAGATGACATATAAAATATTGAAGATGAAAGATGGGAGATGGAAGATGGAAGATGGAAGATGGAAGATGAGAGATGAGTGATGGAAGATAAAAGATGAAAGATGAAAGATGAAGGACGAAAAATGAAAGATTGAAATATGAAAGATGAAAGGTAGAATGTGTAAAATGAAAAATGGGATTTCATTCAAAAATAACCAAAATCTTGAATTAGGGAGATTTGTCATTCGGGCTTAAGACGGCATTCCTATTTTCTGGAACTCTACCTTAGTTACCCAATAGACTAACTTCTTAGACCCCGCATTTCAGGTCATTTTACTTACTGTTTCCACTTACTCCAGTGGCTAGTCAGCTGTTGCTTTTACGCGAAAAAAATGTTGTTCCTTGTTTACGTGATCCACAATCCATCTGATGGCAATAAATCACGACTTCACAGAATGACATCCAATAACAGGTCCCCGCCTTGTCAACTTTGATCAAAGAATCTCAATCACCAATCACTTGGCTGTCAGTCCTTAAAACGCCTTTTTGAATGACAAAAAAAAACGTTGGTAAACGTCAACCAATTTACGATTGACATTTCCGCAGTGCATCCTACCTTTATAAAGAGACACCCAGACCAGATACCAGATACTTCCATTGTTGTCACCAATGAATGTCATATCATCTGTGAACTGATGAGCAAATTATATCACGATTTCCTTTGCAAGCCCAGATACTTACTCAACTGGCCGCCATTCGTCTGCTGATGGCAAATTTTATTATTTCACTCAAGCCATAAACACAACACGTCTGTTGACAGCTTGACATATTGTCATCCGTGACTAGAAACAAAGGGCTTCCGTTCCATCTTCTGCTCCAATCGTTTGATGTCCGTCTGCAATAGAAAAAGACTTCGCATTCCGCATTCATCTGGTCGAAAGGTGCTAGACGCAATTTCCCAGCGCACAATAATGTCGAACGGGGAATTTATTACTCCTTGACCGTTGCGCATTTAAATAGCGTGCCCCAAGTGTCGGTTTGTGTATCTGGGGGGGAGGGGGAGGGGAACAAAAAATATCCCTAATATGGATCGTAAATATGACATGAACAAGTCGGCAGGTTTCACCACCTAGAGGCTCACCTATCCAATCGAAGCGGTACACCAAACGATGCGATTAAGTTCAAGGAATGCGCGCAACTCCAAGTGGTAATGGCATACAAATTGGATCTGTAACTGGAGGTCCGCAGGACAATAATACGTTGCTTCTGATATATATAAGCTAAGCACACATGAACCAGGAAATGTTGGCCATACGGAGTTGTCTCAGCATGTGGGCAGTAGTTATACAAGCAGAGACTGTGGTCGCGTGCTTACTGTAATAAGACATGCTTTGTAGGTCTCCCAATTAGGCGCGAGCTGCAAGGGTGCAATGTTAGAGTAACTGCTTTTACTGCGCTCTGTATAAAGTATAAGCTTATATGTAAAATGAAATCAGAGCGGTGGACATAAATTCGGCTTGACCTCCATGTAGACCAGTAGGTAGTGTAATAAATGTTACTGCCGCGAGGATTTGCATAGGGCGGGCAATCAGATGAGGCTTGATTTTGATTTAATTGATTTTATGGCTGCCTATATCGTATTGTGTGTGTGTCCTCGTGATTGAGGTTTAATTTTAACAGCTGTTTCCATTGCACCCGGTGAGGCTTTGTTCGAGCTATGATTGGTCATATATACCTAGTATATGCGATGACTCTAAGTTTACCTGCTGGATGGCATGCGGTATTTATATTGCCGAAATCATCTTCGATGTCGAGAAAGAAGCCAGCGGTAAGCCAGATTTTTCACTGAATTGTTTTTAAATATTTTTAAAAAGCGGTTCCGAGTCGTACATATCCGAGTCTCCAAGGACTCCTAGTTAATTTCTTTTTTTTTTTGACTTTGTGACACCTAGTTTTGTATGAGAGTTACTGTCTCTGCTTAACCTTTGCGCTAAACTTTTAAACTGTAACTTAATTTCAATAGCCTTTTTGTTACCAGATCATATTTTCTGGTGACAAAATTGTTCAAAAGCTTGAAAGCCTCTGAAGAGCCTTCCTTCCCAGATCACAGATATCTTTATACCCAGTTTTAATAACCATCTTTCAAGCCTAATACCTTAAAATTCCCTCTTTTGCATTCAAAAAGCCGACAAACATAGGAAAGCTCAATTTAATTGCTCTTAAACTTTAATACTCATACCTCACTTTTAGGAAGTTACAAATTACTTTCTAACATCAATAATGGCGGCCATGTTAAAAGGTGTTGATGTGCTGTATATGGGTTTAGTTCAAATAAAAGACCAGTCAACCTCAGGTATATACTTGAGGAGGCTTGAGAGAAGGCTGTACCTGTCTTCTTATACCTTTTAAAACTAGAAGAAGGAGTAAATCAGAGTTCCTTAATAACCTTGGGGGGTGTACTGCAAGAGTTTAAAATTGAGAGTTTTACTCAAATTGTTGAAGATTTATTTGGGGAAGCGGTGTTGAATCAATATCACCATTTCTGTGGACTTCGTCAGAGGCGCGTGTTGTTTTTTCTTCTAATTTTCATTACTTTTATGGACTTGGTTACATGTTGTGAAGAACATTGGAAGATATGTCATTTTTTCTATGATGATGACTTGGACACTCTTGGTCATTCCAAGAGTGAACTTCAGAGCGCTCAGTGTCTTTTAAAGCCTTTTTTGAGCAAGTCTGAAATGATGATCACCTCGATATGCAATATTAATGCCACATTCACAAGCTATGATTAAGCATCAGAGTATATCTTTGGGATAACATAGGCTGTGAAACTTTTAGGACATATCAAGGTCAAGGACCGATGGTATACAAGAATGCTAAATGAGAATGACGAACTCAGTGTGGAGCAGCTATTTCTCCAAACGTAGCGATCCAGGCTTTGTGAGATTTTCATTTTTCAATGGTGTAACTCTGGACATACCTAATTTCTTGATAAGCTTCACGAATTCCTCAAAGAATTGAAAATCTGACTTCAATACACTTCCCGTAGGTCTTCAGATATTTTTTGAAGTCCCTGCTCCTACATCCGAGCTCATTTTGAGACCGTACGTTACCGCTTTAGACCGTTTTGCAGTTAAATGAGTTATTGCTAACTCATGCTTTCTCCACGAAGAATATTTTTTGTATCATGGAGAGTTTGGGAGACTTGTCTGTTACCTCGAAAATCACAAACCTTATTTAACAAAATATGCACAAATGATCATTTTCGCTTGTAGCTCTACGATGTAAAGTCTTTTATACAAGGAGTGGCATTTTTGACAGCAAAGACAATAGATCTATGTGTTTTTTAAATACCTTTGTCATTCCTATTTTGGAAATATTCCGTTTTTGAAAATATCGCAATTTACATAAGCTTTGGGTATAGAGATTCAGCTGGAAAGCAACTAAAAATAATGAAATTTTTGTAGAAATAAAAAAATTCCCCTCAAAAGAAATGATGCTCAATTTTTAGAGACAAGTAGACTTTTATATTTTATTATCTGCGCCGATGAATTGACTTACTCACTTAAGCGGCGCTACAGTCCGAGGTGGACCTGGGCCTCAACCAATAGGCCTCTCCAGTTAGCGCGATCTTTGGCTAATTTGCCACCAGTTACAATTTGACTCCAAGTTGGTTGAGGTCCCCTTTCGCACCACCTAAGGCGAGGTCTTCCTCTACTGCGCTGTCCCTCCGGTTTGGAATCGAAGACTCTTCGGGCCGGAGCGTTGGTGTCCATTCGCTCTACATGTCCCAGCCATCTTAGACGACTGATGCGTTCTTTTCTGACCAAGGCGATGTACAGCTCGTAGAGTTCACTGTTCCTCTGCTCCTCCAAAACCCATTAACGGAAACGGGACTGAAAATCACCCAAAGCTTTTTTCGTTCCAAAGAGATCTTGATCTGCCTTTGATACCGTCCTTGGTTCTGCACCATAAAGCAGGACTGGAATGATGAGGGTCTTATATAGAGTCTCGTTAGTATTTCTCGACAAGGCCTTACTTATTATTTGCCTTATTAGGCCGAATAAACAACGGTTTCAGAGGTAAAAGCGGAGCCAAGGTAGACAAAGTCCCTAACTACCTCAAAGCAATAGCTGTCTATGATGACGTTCCGTCCGATTGGTGTGCCCCTTCTTGTTGACAGCGATACATTTTGTTTTCCCTTTTATTCTGTACTGATACTTCTAATACTTGCAAATGCTCCAGTGGCAGCTCGCTGTGTTTTGGTATTGATGTCGATGTCGTCAGCGTATACAAGTAGTTGAACAGACTTTTGGAATTTCGTACAATTTGCTCAAGTATATGATGTTGAAACAGTCACATGACAGCGCATCACCTTTGTCTAAATCCTTTTCTGACATCAAAAGTCTCAGTGAGATTGTTTCCGACCTTTATGGAGCAGCGATGGTTCTCCATCGTCATTCTGCAAAATCTGACAAGTTTGGCAGGGATGCGAAAACTAGAAACTGCTCTGTCGACTTCTTCGGTTTTTCACAAGATCTACCGTAGTGTGAGTATTTGGTCGGTTGTGGACTTACCGGGCCTAAAAGCGCACTTATAGGGTCCAATCAGTTCGTCGACAAATGGTTTCAAGCGTTCACACAGCACGGCAGAGAGGATCTTATATGCGATATTAAGAAGACTGATACCTCTATAGTTCGCGCAGTTTAGAGGGTATAGTTTTTTGAAGATCGGGCAAACAATGCTGAGGCTCCGTTCGTCAGGCATACTTTCATCTGACCAAATTACGGAGACGAATTGATGTATGCAGTCTACCAAGTCATCTCCCGCTACCTTGACTATCGTCCAAAAATAAGTTCTAGGCAAAAACAAGACACAGACTCTTGTGCGGTTTCTACAGACTCTTACAGCTTTCTAACTCTAGGCATACAATTCCTGGAAACGGACAAAACTGGGCGGGTACAATTATTAAACAAAATTTATTTCTTCTTATAAAACGTACTCCCAATATATGCAATTAACCTGTTGGACAGTTTTCCCTGCCTTTCATTTCATAAGAGAAGTTTTCGACTAAAATTGCAAGATCACAAAACTCCCGACCGACGTGCGCGATAAATAGCAGCTCATTAGACCCAATTGAGTGGCGTGCAATAAGCTGCCTTGCAACAGAGTGGAATTCGCAAAAATATCCATCAGTTTATCACAACAACAATCGGTGGAAATTCCAACGCCCACACTATTTTCCAGAAGAATGTCTAGTGCATGTCCACACATCAACTGTAACGGCTTCGCCTGAATCCTGACAAATATTTCCAAACACTTGAAGTTACATTGTTATTACTCTAGTTGCCTTTAAACACCTCTCCCGATCCACTTATGTAGGTGAGTTGAAGAATTTCTACTTTATGGCCATTTTGTGGACTATCGCAGCAGGAGCCCCACATGCCTCATGTCACACGAAAATCACACAAAAATGTGGGTCACCACCAGACCATGGCACGGTTCTTGTTACACTTAACAGCGTTGACATTTCGTGTATTCGATCTGCTTCCGTATTTGATGAAACGTAATGAATCCCGCAGCCGAAAAGCCTCACCTCCCGACAAGACATCACACCAAAGCGAAGCACAACCACATAGCAAAAGAACGCTCACGATCTAGAAGAAAAAAAATACCAAAAACAACACAAACCCAACAGACCAAAATATACGAACGTTTTGTCGTCCGCATATTTAATTATTTCCAAACCACCCACTTATACCCTACTCCTGAGCTGCGGTGTATCGGGGGAATCAAAAACACGATTTACACCAGAATTCCACATTTTGCCCCGCACTGCTCTGTCAAAAGAGTTAAAACCGCCACAAAACACTGAACCGTATTAGTCGGCATTAGAAGGCGATGGTGTCCTCCCACCACCAGCCCTCCCCGAGATAAAGTTTCTCACGTTTTTCGATTTTGTCGCCAAGTCTGCCAACTGCAAACTGCAAGTCACCGTGAGCAGCACCGGTTCTCCATCTCCATCTACCCAGTCTATATGTAATGGAACAGTAATGAAATGTGTCAATAATTAATTGAATTTAATTAAAAAAAGAAGAAACGAAAAAAAAATCCCCTTAGATACGGCCATCTGGAAGCTCACAGATAGATCGAGTGAAGCATCCACGAATTCGCTATGAAATTTAAGTATCCAGCGTCGAGTGTTGCGCTTAATTAAGATGGATCCGTGTCAGTATCTGGAATTAGTATAAGGTCATCCCATCGGGGATGTGTATTTGAGAGAGTTTCTCTCTTAACCCGCAATGAACCCGACCAGTGGAACGCATTTAATGAGTCACAACGAGCACGACGATGCAGCAAGTAAGAGTGCACTACGTTACGAGCAATGTGCAATTAACCCGATTCCCATGATTTTTCGAGTGGGACTCAGTAGCTGGATATGGGGGAGATGCCAGGTCTCACTGCGCATCAGGTCCACTGTCCATGTCCAGCCGGGTTATCAACATGACATTTGTGCGATTCGAGCGAATGAAAGTGCTGCCATACTGTCCACCACATGTGTAGAGGAGGCGACTGACATTCGCAAACGAATTGAATTCTGTTTGCCGAAGATGCCGCAGATAATGGCGGACGATCGGATGATCATGATGGAACTCGGTTCATCTGATGGGAGAAAACTATGGGAAAATCGCATTTAAATGGCAAATGGACTCACTGAATGAAAATCGCATTCGAGTGGAGGGAGTGAAAGTGGTCATGTGGCTTTGGCGGATTGGTCAAGGTTGAACGCTTCAGTGGCGCACTCTACATTGTTGCCTGCTGTGTGTGAAGGAAGAAGTTCTCACAGAGGAGGATGAAAAGTGCGGTCAAATGTTCGAGTGTGATCGGATTTGCTGTGCGAATGCAGATGGAAAGTGGATGTCGGATAGGTTTGAAGCCACTTCGGATGCTCCAATGAATCGGTTGCAATTAGATATCCATCATAGTCCTGTGCGAGAGAATTCGGTCCATTGATGTCATTTGGACACCATCAGTGAAAAAAATACATCCGCCTTTTCGGAACAGCCTTCTAGCTTAAAAGTTATCAGTTTCTTTGTCAATTTAACCGCGTCAACCAAATGACGGAAATTTTTATGCTTTGAAGATCAACCAGAAGACATATTTATTGATGGAACGTCAAAGTGAAAACGATCGGGCAAGCGTGTACACAGTTGGCCCCCCTACTTCTTAATTGATCTAGGTTATCTCAGCGTTGCTAATATCCTTAGCTTCATTAATAGAAGTAAATAGTTTACATGAGTAGCCAGCAAAAAACCCTTAAATACCAGTGGTAGGCACAATGAGCCGACTAATTGCCCAGTTGTTTTTTTTTTACGGATAGCCACTTTAACATAATTTATAAAAAATATGACTACGCCACTGGGGGTGATTGGTAGTTGATGCACGATGTAAAAATTATCGTTATGTTAAAATAGGTGCCCAAGTGGTCAACCCTCCTTGCGATAGTTGGACTCCTCACTGTTGACATTCGTAGAAATCCTTTAAAGTGAGGTTTTTTGTCATGTGATTCTGGCAATATCATGAGATCTTCGCTGGCAATATTTGGATGGCAACCTGGCTCCATCTTGTGGTCTCCAGATCAACTGATGAAACTAGAATACTAGAGCTGCGACTTCCAGAAATTTGACGAATTTGTTTGCTCGTTGAATGTCCAAAATTATCAGTATAAGAACGAGTTTCGCCTGAACTAGATATATTGCTCCGTACAGCTCATTCCTCCACCTCTTTGCAAGCTTTCAAAGGCAACCTTTAAAACTGAAGATCGGTGTCGATTCGAAATTACCAGATCTTTTGTAATGTAAATTTTTGTCCGTTCGCAAATAAGGGCAAAGAGATAGAGGGTCTCGTACCCATTACCAAAAATAACAACGACTATTACTGACTTTAGTTAAAGAAGATTAAAACAGTCCAATGCTAGCTTTGTCCCGATCTTAGGGCCCGAGCTTATTCATTGTCTCAAAGACTATAAATGCGGGCTCCAGTCTCGCATTCGTTGGCATTATCCAGCAATGGTAACATCAATTTCTAGAACTTTGGGTGTGACGAGTTTGTGATCCTGGAGGAAGGCACTACAAAATGTGGTTATTTGGTCAGATATGACTATCAAAGACTGGCAAGTCCAGCATCTTGGACTTATATGGGTATTTGTGATGGTTTGCCCTAATTTTTTTTTTCTATTTACTTACTTAAGTGATTACAGCAAGCTCGACATCCGAAAAGAGACCCCATCTGTTTACTTTAAGCCGTTTTATGTATATATGTTACGAGTTGGCGTGAGAAATACTGCACATATTTCGATGCAACTTTTTTTAAAGTGCTTTTTAAAACTTCTAGAAAACTATAGATTATATCTTTTGTCGCCACGCCTACTTTTTGGAGGCGATTTTCTGCAAAATGTAAATTTTCTTTGACTTTACTCTCTTTAACAAAACACTATTTACTCAAATAATTTTTGATCAATAAGAAGAAGAATATTTAGGGGAACCAACACTTGGCCAACTATTTTAAGCCATCATTCAGGTTTCTGCTGCATCCACAAGCTAAGCTACATGCCAAAGTCTTGCACGATCTAAATAAGAGGAGTATGCTATAAGCTTCTGAATGCGATCTTAAGTGACGATGGTCCTTTTAAGGAAAATGGGAGAAGCACTCGGCTAATTGAGTGAAAATTGAGTTTATTAAGTTTAATCTCACTCGCAGAGTTTTGAATCTCAATAACAATTTTACGCCGCGAATGCAGTTAAATTCTGGATGCTTGTTAACTCAAGGCTGCAGAATACAAATTGAATAGTTTTCTTAGCGATATATTCAAAATCACTCAAACAAACCGAACAGTCATTGAAGAAAAGGACTCATCACTCAAGTGGTCAATTTCGGAAGCATGAAATGAACCACCACCAGCATTCTCCTATTTATTTCAATCATAGGAAACAGGCATAGGAAACACGTAACCGTTACAAAACCAAAATGATTGAAAATTCCAACAAATCCAATTAAATTCCCGAAAGAAAGTAATAACGCTACCGCGACCAATAGTCCAACAGTCCAAGCCATGGTCAAGGTCCATGACTTATTCTTCTCGAATGAGAAATCAAAATTCCTTTTGCGGTCACAGGTAGCCTTACAGAAGTAATCGAAACTTCATAATGGAATTTTGCTGTCAAATCGAGTCTGCCATAGGTCCCATAGAGAAACCGCCAATTGCTCTCTCCCTCTCCCTACATCGAATGCAATGCAAAAGTTCTGTTCAAACTGTTGGTAGCGCATACCGCTTCTGAGTGCACAATTCCATTTGGAACATGTCGATGGTGGCGTCGTCATCATCATAGGCAGCCACCACCACCGCCCGCCCTGCACAACATTGTGATCTATCTGTGGCGCAACAGACGGACGACGACGGATGGACTATTAGATTGTGGCACGGCCTAAATGATTTCCTCATTGGCCAAGGTTACCCTCTCTTCATATAGTCCGCCAGTGACTTGCGTCCATTTGCGTAGCGCGAACTACACGGGGAAACGGTGCTAATAATGACTGTGTATATATATCGGATGGACGATGCGGTGGTGGTCTTTATGGTGTATCTCGCTCAGATCCCCAGGACTTGTGGAGGATGGAACATACCCAACAAAAGATGATTATAGGTTTTGCAACTGGTGGTCAGCTGGCACGCAAGGTATTGTTCTGTATTCGGTACTGTACACGTTCGCTGTTGTCGAACTGCGATACTTATCGACGTAAATATTTGCTTATTTCATAATAATTGGCAATTGAATGTCGACTATGAGGACGATCCGCCAAAGGCAGCGTGCAGAATGCGATATGCGGCTTATGGAATATGGCTGGATGCCATTTGCCGCCAGAGGCTGATACTCTGATAGTGCGCGGATGAATATTGGTGAATAAAAGACACGAATGTGTCCGTTACTGAGGGAGATGGATGCGATTCTGTGTTATTTAGTCTTCCTAAATGGTATAGGAAATCACAGTTGATCACACAAGAAGTGAACAGGAAGTTATCCTTGTTAATTTTTTTAATTTTCAGTATCTGCACGAAATTTCCTTAAAATAATTATACTAGGGATGTATGTTAGCGTAGTTTAAGTTAAAAAAAAATACGCATCAATTTTTGCGTGTATCCAAATGATTTAAAATTAGTACTAAACTTTCGATTACATCATTTCTCTGCTTTACACGTAAGAGCTAGTAGAGCAACTCCTTAACCCACTAAAATTTCGAATTTGCCATTCGCTGAAGTCTCGACGACTTTTAAAAATATCGATATCGAAAGTTTTAAGACAACACTTATAATATCAATTTTATTTGTTGGACGTGGGTCAAATTCTGAACAATTTTTTTTATACGTGTACGTTTATTATATAAATAAAAACGACTCCAATTTTGTTAAATTTTGATTTAATTAATTTTTTTCTTTGGGTAAAATATAGGAACATATAGCTCAGTTAACTTTTTAAAATAAATTTGAATATAAAATGAAAAATGTAAATTAAATTTAAATTAAAATAAGTATTTAGTTTTACCTTAAATGAATTTCAATGTTTTTTAAATAGTTAAATATTGAATAATTTTTATTTTCACTAAGAATAGTTGGTTCATTTTTTCTCCCTTTCGAATTTTTTCTAATCCCTTCTTGACGATAATCGTCGTAGGGGAAAGGTCGGAACTTGGAACAGTGAGACACTTTTTTTCAAAGGGATATAATATCCGAACGCTTTCGAGCTATCAAAATAGTTTTTTTATGGTATCTTACGACATATTTCTGATGCATTTTGCCATAAACAATTTAGCGAATAAATTAAAAACTTGTTGAATGGTTAAAGAAGGTCGAACTGTCTCACTGTTTGACGGGGGTCTAAAAAGTGAGACAGCGTAGGGCGAACAGTGAGATAGTACAATAATCATTATATTAATACGTAAACATCAAAAGTTTTCGTGCACTTTTTAAGTATTTATCATAAAATGAGGAGAATAAAATTTATATCATTTAAAAGGTACTATGCCATAGATGTGCAGAAACAAAAAATCGTAGGTATATATCGCCATTAAGACTGGTAAAATGAATTAAAGAATTTCCCATACAAAATGCTTAGCAGTTAATCGAAAGCATTTTGTTGCCATTCAATTTGTCGCCGTCATGTTGGAGAGTCTCATTAACCAACAAAGGTATGCAACCTAATTATACCCTAAAAGTAAGCAATCATAAAATCTTATTTCAGGGACATTGCAGAGTTATATGCGAGGTGTTACTATGGAAACGAACATTCATGTTTTGCCCTTTTCCATTCTTTTTTCATAGCGGAAAGGTATATGAATTAAGATTTAGCATTTAAATAAATTTAAATAAATTATGTAAAAAACAAGTTGGCTTTCGTTAATTTATCTATAGACAAAATTGGTCGAATTTCACGGGCGGTACTAGTTCAAATTAAAACTTGTCTTAAACTTTTCTTATCAAGAAAATAGATGAGTTTTATTGTTTACTAGCTGTTGCCCGCGGCTTCGCTCGCCGATTAATGCCGATTTTGTCAATCACTTCAAGTACACTTAAGGAACCCTTTGTCCTTTTCTGCATTACTTATTAAAACGGATACAAAATTAGCTCAACTGAATTTCAATAAATTCTTATTCTAACTAAAGCAATAGTGCCAATAGTGGTCTAGAAATACCTTTTGCAAAACAAAAAAATTTGAAGATCTGCATGCACATTGCTGTCGTTTATTACACATATACAAAAAAAAGAAAGGTTCTGCTTGTGACCACACGCCAGATGTGAAACTTCTCTCGCTAAATGTGGATGTTAAATTGAACTGTGTTGTATGTTGAATTTTTATTAAGAAATTTAATTAAAAAACCAAATCGTTATACCTAATATTATAATCTTAATACAGCGCAGTTTATAATTGCATTCATTAATTTATCCAATCGAGAGTTTTTGTGTATAGTGTCTGTATAAAACCTAGCTTCTTCAGTTCACTCCAACGTGCCCATATAGGTATTCACTTTAATGAGAGTTTAGTTGAAAAAATTAAAAAAATATATCTTTCCATATAACCATACAAACCAAAAAAAAAATCATTGAAATTGGTTGAGTGGTTAAGCGGATTGCCAACAGCGCCACCTTTCGGGTCCAAAACTATCCTATCCATCTAGCTTCAACCAACCATACCCACCTACAAAATTTCATTGAAATCGGTTGAGTGGTTAAGAAGATCGAAAACAGCGCCACCTATCGGGTCCAAAACTATCCTATCCATCAAGTTACAACCAACCATACCCACCTACAAAATTTCATTCAAATCGATTGAGTGGTTAAGATGATCGACAACAGCGCCACCTATCGAGTCGGGTCAGAAAGATCGTCGCCTACTTCTCTTTCGTTTCACTTCGGAGAAAACTTAATAACGCTGTTGTTGTTGCAATGTATGTGCTTGTGCGATGTGCGCCACCCACCACCCCAAAGCAGAACAACGTTCAGGAACAACGGTTGTGGGAAATTTTCGATTTGAGGAAATAAATTAAGTTTTTTTATGTTAGATTTTGGGTTGTAGCTCAGCTTCTAGATGACGCAGAAAGCTGATTGATGGCTTAAAATAATTATGGAAGTGTTGGCTTTCTTTATTTTTTTGTTTGGTTTACATTGATTAAGAATTGATTGAGTAATGGCGAGCTAAAGGCAGTAAAGTCAGAAAAAAAACACATTTTGGCTAAAAACGCTGCCAAAAAATAAGCATGGTAAAAAAAGAAATAGCCTATTACCGTCTTAGAACCTTAACTAACATTTAAAAAAAAGTTTCATCGAAATCAGTGCAGTAGTTTTCACGCCAACTGCGAACATAGAAAACGGCTACAGTTTTATTATATGTATAGATTATTTTTTTCATAATTAAAGAAAATATCATAACGAGAAAACAAAAAAAAAAAATGCTTCATTACCTGAATAATTTACGTTTCTATACGAAAATCAGGAACATAAAAAAATACCTCTGCCTTTTTTTAGGTCCTTACACACTGAAAGCACACGCGCTAAAAATATTCAGTACTGTCTTCATCTACATGTCTGTGCGTGTTTTTGGGAAGCAAAAAATGGAATGTCTCACTGCTCGGACTGTCTCAGCGTTCCGACCTTTTCCTCCTTGGATAGTTTTGAGATTAATTTATTTACTCCGACATGTGACGATCCCACTTTCAAGCTCATATGTCACGCTTCGAGACTATTTTGAGTTCTGGGTAGGTTTGTTTAATTTCATTTGGTCGTAAACGGACCATAACATTTTTCTATGTATGTAACAAAACTCTAGAGAGTTTCATGTTTGTTACGAGTTGGCGTAAAAACTGCTGGAGACATTGCGATGAAACTTTTCCGAAATATCTCCTAAGACTCGGAGAAGACTATAGGCTACGTTTTTTATTGCCACGCTTACTTTTTGGGAGGACTTTTGACGAAAATGTTTGTTCTTAACTTACTTTGCTGCTTTTAACTTGCTATTACTCAAATAGTTCTTTCCAAACACAAGAAAAGAAAAATATTTAAGAGAATCAAGACTTCTATAAATATTTCAAGCTATCAATCAGCTTTCTGGGTCTTCCGGATGCTGAGCTTAACGAGCGTGATCATATTAAATTTATTTGATTAAATCGAGAAATATCCGTAACGACGTTCTTGATCCTGGTTTTGGTTGTGTATGGTGAGCGCAGGTTTTGTCGATGAATTTCCTTTGGTACATTAAACAACAATGCACATTTTCATGTCAACTAATGGCTTTACTGACAAAAACCGACTTTAGGAATGCGCTTAATTCCACCAGCGTCATGACACTTCTTCAACCACATGCTAAAATATGTATGGAACGTAGAAAGAAATCCGTTCAGCCACTTGCGCATGCAGGATACTACGAAAGGCATTTCTCATTGTCAAGCTGACAAAAGAGCTGCAAGGAATTAAATTTACGAGGTTGATACCATTCCAAACTACAAAAGCTACCTATAGAAATGCCGGCGCAATTTTCCAAGCATCCGTCAACTTATCCCCCCCACCTCCAGTTTAATGAACCGCTGAATGAATTATATCCTCGTGCTATCTCAGATCATCAATCAGGCCAAGCAATTCCCAGCACCCAAATGGAAGTGTGCAAAGAAATCTCCTTGAAATAGGGAAAGAAATGGAAATCCCCATCCAAGCTGACATTAATTCCATCACCAAACCGAGAGCTAAATGTCCAAATACCGTATGCCAACGGTATTACAAGCACCTATTGTATAATATGCCCCTTAATTGCGCCAACAAACACCAGTGAACTTCACCAGCGCAAACGCCAAACACCGAAACAAGAGCAAGCGCGCGCACTCTGATGGTGGGCACCTTTGAAGCGTTATGCGAAGGTGGTGCCCCCGGTGGTGGTGGATATTATGTATATAAATGCACACCATCTCTATGGGTGTTGATTTTTTCCTCTCTTTTTGGAAGGCTCATTCTCAGGCATGAAATGAATAACAAAGCTATGGATTAGATCCCTTGCGCTATGTTCCACTGCTCGTATCTCTCATCTTGAGTATTAAGGAAGTCCATTGAAAATTCAAATATATTCCGCGAGCTAGTTTGCAAAAATGCCATTTGCATGGTCTTCCCCCATGTGGAAGTGGATGGAAACACCACCTAGAGAACGAGAGAACACCACCGACCGACCGCCGAGCTGCAAATATAAAAGAAGAGCACCATCGGGTGCAGCAGGCGATGGCGAATAAAATCACAATCTTCATCTGTAAAGTTTGTAAAAATGAGTCCAGGAATTGTTTCGCTCCGCGGTACCAAGAAGACCCGTGAAGTGCCAAAGAAAGCCCATCTGCCCATTTCTGCGCGCCAGCATTATACGGAAAGGGAGCGCGTTCCTCGCCCGAGAAGTGCAAATGGGTTTGGGTATATATACGGCGCGGTAGCCACTGTAAATAGTGGTGCTCTTGCAGATCGAATATCACTGCCGGAAAACATATAAAAAATCGTCTCTTAGATTTGTTGCATCCGTGGGGATGGGGTGATACCGAGCTGCTGCTGCTGGCTCGTACGTTCCGCTAATAACCAAGTTAGATGAGAGTTTAGTGTGCGGCAGCGCGCACAGCTTTTGCCATCTTAAGCATGCACATGCCATTTTGCATCTAATGATTTACTATCTGATCAAGAATATCTAATTTATTGTGTGCATGTCTGCGTGTGCGGACTGAATTGGTGGAAGAATCTGCGGGTGGAATGTGTGCGGCAGTGCACTTGGCATATACGAGTAAATGATGATGCTATTTGCTTTGTGGTGTGCAGTTTGATAAGAAACGGAGTTGTAGCTGGGGGCGGATACGCTTGTTGCTTGTGGATTGGGGACCATAACCACTGGCAACTGATATTAGCCATTTGGGGCATTAATTTGTGCTGTCGCGGGGTTTATTGGTGGAAGGCTTAATTAAATTTTTAAGCCGACTATATAAGAGGTGACGATAGGCTCATTTGTTTCATCATATTTGTGGCGTGGGTTCAGCCGGATAAGCCTTAGCACTGTGTCCTTGAAAGAATAGCCTCGGGGAAGGAAGGCCTTCAATTTAGGTAAAGGGTCCCAGTTTTTGTACAAGGGTATGTTCCATTTTATACAGAAAAGATTCGATTCTGATTCGAAGACTGATTTATGGGCGAAGATATTTTGTGGTCAATCAGGTTTGGAGTCCTATTTAGCTAACCGTGAGATTCATTTTATTTTATTTGTGTGAGATTGATATTCGCAAAATGACTGCGTATTTCGTGTTATATTCGCATCTTCAAAAATCATTCCTCGAAAACCCCATTATCGATTTGAATTAAAATGTAAACGGTGGGTAATGCTTATATCTTGATCAATACTCTGTACTCAGTAGATTGTATAAATGGGATCCTTGTCTATGGAAATATATGTTTTTAAAATGCTCCCACTTTCGATACGTTTTGTATAATCGCAGATGAGTTTCTGTTCTGGTTTTGAGTGTCAAAGAGCCCTCAGTTTTACAACAAAATGTCATTTGACCAGCGCACATAGCTAATCTCAGTAACCGAAAAAGAAAGATGGTCCTTTATCCGTCACGCAGCTACCCACCACGATGTCATCCATTGAAAGCGCCTTACCCTTTTTGAGTTTTGAGTAACTTTCTGTGTTTCTGTGTTTGGTAGTTGATGCAAAACCGAAAAGTCAAAATTGTAAAGATGCAAATGCCTTAAATAAGTCTTTCACTCGGATCTCGGTGTTAAACATTCGTACAATAACAACTATAGACATCAACAAAAAAAAAATAAATAAAGAATAAGCTAAGAACAGATTTTTGCAAATATTTTGGGCAAGCATCTTACAGTGGTTCTGCGAAATAAGGCCCCAATGAAACAAGACCAAAAAAAATAAAAAATTTAATAAGGCCCCGAAAAATTATACAGGAAACAACAACAACGATTTTTAATAATATTTGGGGACTTATTTCCTATTGAAAATGGATAATGAAATAAAACAAAAAAAAAAAATGTTTTGGGGCCTCATTTCATTTCTATTAGGAAATGACACAATTTTTTGTATGAATTTTATGGGATCTAAATTCATTTTTCTTATTTTTGCTAAAATACGATATATAATCCAACAGTTAATTTCCTTATCTGCAGGTGTTTTTGGACTAAGTACTTGATGTGCGATTTTTTTGTACAGGTGTACCGTTTTAATATTAGTTCAGTGATAGGTTTGTATTTTTGAAACCAAAAACATGCTTTTTGTATATTTTCGTCCAAAAAATAAGCGAAATAAAGGAACAAATGTTGCAATATATTAATAAAATGCAAGTCTTTATTTAATTAAAAATACATAAACCTATAAAGATTGTTAATTTATTTCTAAGAAGATAATAATACATATATTGAATAAAAAATTAATAAAATATACAAACAAAAAAAACAACGAAAAATTTGGGCCTTATTTAATTTTCTCTTTTGTGGCAGCCGTTTTATGCATTAGAATACAAAAAAATAGATTTTTTGTCACAAAAATAGATTCAACAGTCTTTGGGTGGAACTGTTGTTGATGGTTATGAAATTTCGACAACGATCAAAGAGATGAATTGTAAAATGGGCAACAAGTACAGGAACCGATGAAACTTCAGCCATAGAATACAAAAACTCGGCCCCAGAACTTGAACACATACTTTGTAAGCTGTTCAAGATTTTTTGTTGAAGCAGACTTTTCCTTCTTGCGAAACACTGCAAGAGTTACGTGCAAACCCACATGGTTGCACTTAAATATAATAATAAACTTACCTACAAGGGCAGATGTTTTGCCCATGATACAATCAACGGCATTAGTGCAGGTGTTTTGCACTTGTCAAACTCGGTTATGGACCCAGGCAATCGAAGGTCATCTCAAACGCTTTTAACAGGGTCTCGTAAGCATATTAACCTCTAATGCACTACCAACTGTTAAGGATGATTATTTTATTTTTTTATTTTTTTTTCTGTGGAATGAAGTTCGTAATATTGGTTTGAGTAAGGATTATATCTCAGTTTCAAACGATAATCTTGATATAGATGAATGGAATCTTAGGTTCTCTATACCTATTACATCACAAGCCACAGATCACATAAATGCTCAGCATGATAGTGAACATCTATTTTCACTGTACAATAGGGAAAAACGAATTTGCTTTGGCTGAAGACTGTAGTTGATGAATATAATGTAGGAAACGCAGTCTTCTCCATTAAGTGCAAGTCTGTCGGATTAGATACTAATGTTCATCCTGACTTTACAAAAATCCTTCTTCCGTTTTTACTTCCGTACAAAAGGCGCAAACTCAGAATATAGACCAATAGCTATACTTCCCTTCTTATCTAAATCATTTGAAAATATTATCAGCAACCAAATAAAAGGATTCTTAAAAGAAAAAAGAGCTACTTAACCCTTTGCAGTCAGGTTTTCGGTCCGGACACAGCTGCACATCTGCTTTATTTAAAGTTTCTGACGATATAGGACAGGCAATTGATGCTAATTATACTTCTTTGATAACTTTACTTGACTTTTGACTGTGTAAATCCTTATATTCTCTGTGATAAACTTCTGACTTATTTTAGTTTCTCTGACACTTCAAATAAACTATTTTATTTATATATGACTAATCGACTGCAAGCCGTTTCATGTAATAGTAAACTGTCATCGTTTCTTCCTGTTAATAATGGTGCCCCTCAAGGATCTATTCTTGGTCCATTACTGTTCTCAATGTTCATCAATGACCTACCTTCCGTGTTATCTCACTGTCGATTTCATATGTATGCTGATGATGTTCAATTTTATCTTAGTTTTCCTTTTAGTGGTCCACGCGTAATGGCCTTAAACATAATCCTAACAAAACGAAAGTCATTTCAATATCCAAACATCAACCACATTTCTCCGATTTTCCGCCTATCTTTTTAAACTCTTGCCAGGTTAAATATGTCGCCTATGCAAAAAATAAATACACCTGCTTGACATCTCGCGGGAAATTCTTCATTTATGTTGTCAAACTCTGGAACAATCTACCCAATCACGCGAGGTCTGGAATCGAACCCCGACAATTTTTAACTGTTTGTTTTGAACATCTTTCCAACTTGAACTGATCTATCTTTTTGTTTTTACTTTAACTTGTCCTTGGTTGCGATTTTATCTTGTTTAACTTAAAATTTTTTGTTCATATTTGATTGTATTCATGTCGTATTATCGGATTCCTTTGCTTTAAGTGTTGGACTGCCACAAGGTTCTGTACTTCCCTAACTCAATTTCTTCTCCATGTCAATGATTTGCGTAGGCCGACGTAAAAGAACATTTGTAGATTTGCTCCTACATCTTCCTCCTTGAACAGCGTTCAATGTCAAAAAATTATTTCTCTATATGAGGATCTGGAGAAAGAGTCTTGTTCCAGAAAGGACTTGATTACACAGAAAAAGCAAAAAGTCAATGAAAATCAACTTAAAACCACTCCTGACTCACAGAAACCAGCCCCTTGCCGGAGCCACCCACAAACGATACCCACTGACACTTCTTGTCACGCATTTAGCTTGGCCGCATTAAATATATCGGGCATTGATATCAGGGAATGCTTGTAATTGCTTGTCATCTGAACGTGGTCGTGTCTCGGATGTAGTCGTCTTTTTCAACCACCTTCACCGCTGCACCCCAAATCCAATTGCAGCATGGTTCTCACGTTCGTCCAGCCAGCCAGCCAGCGAGATATCCCACTATCAATCCATGCAAACAAGCTGAGCTAAATTAAAGAAGAAAAAGGATCGTGTCCCGTATTATCATCATCAAGCCAATATCGGTGGTGGATGCCTGCCACAAAAGTGCTGCACACAAAAATCCATCGCATCCGCGCGCTTGCGATAATCGTGAATTAAGTGACCCAGTCGAGCACGGCTAGCGCATAGCCCGCAGAAGAAGAGCCCACCAGCCACCACACCACCGCGCGCTATCTGGCAAGCCAAATGCCAATAATCATTATCGAGCTTGCGGCCTGCCAGCGGCCAAGCAAACCTCCAACCAAAAGACAGCTGAAGGCGATGGAATGAATACCTGTTAGAAACTAAAATCGCGATACCAACGACAACGACGACGACGACAACGAGGACCACTTCTGGCGCGGATTCTGCGGCGCTGCTGTTATGGTTGTTGCTACAATTTGGCGATCCAAAGCCAAACTGTAATCGAAAGTGGGTCATAAACTTTCTGGGAAGAGGAATCTTCCTATGTCAAGCGAGGTGCACTCTGGCTGGCAATAATAATTATTCGGTCCGGTTCTCAGCGCTCAGCGCTCAGCTCTCCGGTTGAGATAAACAAATTCACCGCTGTGCCGCCGATCATCGGAGGATATATTTCGTGAGTTAGAGTGCGCGCGCGCGCACTCATCCAACCATGAAAGCTGCTGCAATGATCATTCGCCCATATTCTATGGATTAGGGATAATTGAGACACTCTGCACTGCATTGCATCGCTGCACTGAAGAAAGTTGCCTCCGGGATGGCATCGGGCTTCACTTTCCTTCCTGCTGCTGGATGGCCGACTGTATACGCAAATGGTAGTAAGCGATGTGACCCTGCTACCATATACCATATCTACCGTCGAACACCGACCATCGGTCTAACGTCTGATGAATTATTTATAATGTCAACGGGATGTGTGCGTGCGTGCAAGGTTCCATCTGCGCAGTGCGCGACACTCGGCGCGGTATAATGGCGAATTTGGCGCGCAATCGTGCTAGTGACAGTGGTACAGTGAAAATCGTTTTATATGGTTTTTGGCACCGATTAGCCCGGTGCGGTGTTGCTTCGCCGGATATTACCATATTTGATAAAGCTGATGGTGATTTTTCAAGGTCTCTGGTGGGACTCTGCACTCTGGGTTTGTGCACTGTAGAATGCCATCTGAATTTCGAGTCACGAATTTGACCAATATGAGCCGCAGCGGCTGGAGAAGAAGATTGGGCTTGGATTTCGATTTGGAAGCGATGCCCATTGCCATCGTCGTTATTATTATCGCTGCCTATTTTCAATTTAATGTTTTATTTTCTGGCAAGCAAATGAAAGTGCGCGCGATTAGTGTCAGTCGGAGATGTGCTGCTGGGAATTTATATTATTTGCAGAGAGGCGTTTGAGGGGATTTTTCTGCACTTGGGCAATGGGAATGGGAAATTTCACATCTGAAGTGACATAAGGTTGGGTTCCGTCAGACCGATAAGAGGTCCCTTCTGATACGACATGAATCTTTGTGGTTATTCCGCGTTTAAGATTTCGACTGTTTATTAGATCGTTCAGTTCACATGTGGGAGAGAGCCGGACAAGTACAAAAATCGTTTGCGAAAACGCCGAACCTTTTTGTATGCCCACTTTAGGAGACAGTGTCCTGTGACCTAATGAAGCGCTGATATGCTTCCTATAAAGGGAGATAAAATTTCTAGATCCAGCTTGGGGGCAGATTTGTTTTGTCGCCGATTGTCCGCCTTAAATTTGTTCATTTGATAGCATCCAGCTTTATTACGAGTTTACAAGTAGGTAGCGATCTGAATACGTAAGGAACGCTAAGCTGGAAGGGTAGGAATGGTAGCCTTGCAGTTTCCTGGGAGGTCTTTATGCCCAGCTCCTAACAGAGGTGAATATTGACACACAGACCTTGTAGAGACAGATTCCAGACACCCAATAGCAGCTTGACTATCCGAATATCTTGACCAGATATCACGTGTTCTTTTAGACAAGATAAGAGTTATTTTATCGCCATTTTCGCCTGAAAAACGCCAAAGTGATCAGAAGTAGATGGAAATAGAAACTAATATTTAGTCTGTCGGAGAAGAGTCCGCCACAGTTTTTGATCCATCAGTGAAGGAAAATATTTAGAACAGGGACTGGAAGTCACTTTCTATGCGGGAGCCTTATTTGGTACACTTGATTGGTACAAAACATACGTAGACAAGTAGTTAAACAAGTGTGACTTCTAAGAGACGAATGCAAAAAGTTCATTGCTTCTAAAATGCCTCCAGTCAGAAGCTGTAAAAAAGCTTCTCATACATCTTCAAAAGTCTAATAGAGATCTTATCGAAACTTAATTCCATAATCCTCTGTTAGACCTGTGAATATACTTTACAAATGTCTTAGGTTAGGTTAGGTTAGGTTGATGGGGGTTGTGAGATCGTCACAATAGACCAGGCACCATGTTGGGCCCATCGCCATCCCCTGGGAACCATTACGGCTAAAAGACCTAAACCAAATCACCCAAGCATTCGATTTCCCTACAGAATTTGAGTATGGCCTCAATTCCATTTGAGGAACCAACCTCTTCTAAGTTATTAAAGAAGTACATTCCGAGATGCTTTCTTCTACTCCGAGCAATTGCTTGACATTCACAAAGAAGGTGTGAGATGTCTTCCGTGACCTGTAGGTCTTCACAGTACCTACACGTATCCGTATTAGCTACGCCTAGTCTCATGGCATGCTTCCTGAGAAGGCAGTGCCCAGAGAGTATTCCTACCGTTGTTCTCAACTTAGTTCTACTGAAATTAATCAATTGTTCAGACTTCCTCCGATTTAAAGTAGGCCACAGTGCCTTTGAGACCTTATGTCCTTCTAATTGTGACCACCTTGTATTCGCTTTATTGGAGACTTTTTCAAAAAGAATTCTCCTGGCCACCGCCATGGGTGGTCTTATACCTTCGATCGTTGCTTCAAGTGGGAGCCCAGCTCCTTCCTTGGCCAAAACGTCTGCCCTTTCGTTACCGTCAATATCACAATGCCCAGGTACCCAACACAGTCTAACACGGTTCTGCGAGCACAATGCCTTGAGCACTGTGCGGCAATTCCTGACTAGCTCAGACTTGATGGTTTGTGATTCTAGTGCTTTAAGTGCAGCCTGACTGTCAATGAAGATGGCGATATTCTTATCGGATATTGATCTCATCTCCAGTACCTCTGCGGCCTTAAGCACTGCCAGAACCTCTGCCTGAAAAACACTGCATGTGTCCGGAAGCTTCAGGGCCATTTGCAGGTTGAACCCGCTGGAGTATATACCTGCCCCTGTTCCCTCGATAGTTTTGGAGCCGTCAGTGTATACTGAGGCCTCGTTTTCCCTCAGGATCAAGTTATTAGACCATTCCTCTCTGTCCGGGTATAACACTTCATAAGGTGTTTCGAAGTCAAGTGTACCGAGACTTTCATCCGCCTTTACGGGGATATCAGAGAACGATTCCCTTATAATTTTTCCATGACCTATACTATTATTTTTAAACAGCCCTGCATTAGTGAGTCTAAGTGCACTGTTTCCTGCTTGGATCTGTATTTGTAAGTCCAGTGGTAAAAGATGCATGAATGCTTCCAGCGCAGCCGTGGGCGTTGTACGTAAGGCACCCGTAACGGCAATGCAGGCTGTTCTTTGTACCTTGGTTAACATATCCCGTATATACTTCTTGTTGGTGGCCTTCCACCACACAAGAGCCCCATATGTAATTATGGGTCTTACAACCATTGTGTAAAGCCAATACATCATTGTCGGCCTCATGCCCCATTTCTTCCCAGCTGTCTTCTTACAAGCGAAGAGAGCATTATGAGCCTTGCGGACTCTTTCCTGTACATTAAGTTTCCAATTTAGTTTCCTGTCAAGTACCGTACCAAGATATTTTGCGCTTTCTGAGAGCAAAAGCTCCACTCCAGCAAGTCTTGGCAGCCTGAAGAGCGGTATCTTGTACTTTGAACTAAATAGTACCAGTTCCGTTTTCTCCGGATTTACTCGGAGTCCACACCCTTCAGCCCAGATTCTGAGTCTGTTGAGGGCAGTTTCCATGAGTTCGCTCATTGTATTAAGGAATTTTCCTTGAATAATTATGACTACGTCATCCGCGTAGGCAGTAACGTTGAATCCTGCATTATTTAGTTCTTTAAGTATATTATCTATAACCAGCACCCAGAGAAGGGGAGAAATGACCCCTCCTTGAGGGGTACCTCTGGTTACAGATCTTCTTATTGAACTGGTTCCTATTGTGGAGTTGATATTTCTTGTAGAGAGCATCTCATATAGCCACTTGGTTATACTATGCTCTACATTAATCTTTTCCAAGGCACTTTTGATGGCCTCCCTATTAACATTATTAAAGGCCCCTTCAATGTCCAAAAAGGCCGCAAGTGCGTATTCTTTTAGGTGAAGGCTACCTTCTATTTTACCTACTACCTCGTGTAGAGCCGTCTCTACTGATTTGCCTTTTAAATATGCATGTTGAGCATTGCATAAAGTTCCATTACAACACTTGTTTCTTATGTGAATGTCTATAAGTCTTTCAAGTGTTTTGAGGAGAAATGACGACAGACTAATAGGTCTGAAGTCCTTAGCTGAAGTATGGCTTGGTTTACCTGCTTTAGGTATAAAAACCACTCGTACTTCTCTCCATGCCCTAGGTACATAGCCTAATCGAAGGCAATGTTTGAAAATATTCCTGATTATGTTCATGACTGTACCTGGAGCCCTTTGAAGCATGGCCGGTATAATGCCATCAGGGCCAGGCGATTTGAACGGAGCGAAGGACTTGATGGCCCAACGCAGTTTCTTCCCAGTGAAGATATTATCTAATCCTTCCTCTATGGTTGTACTAATATTATCCCAGTTCCTATTTCCATTGAGTAACGAATGTCTTACAGAAGTTATTTTCTGAAGCAATTACTTCGAAATTGCTCTACTTTGGTTAACAAGAACTATGAAGCTCTATCGAAGATTTTGCCTACAGAAATTACAAATCTGAACCTTACCGAAGTCAAATTGGTACTTGGGATGGATCTGTAACGATGCATTCGTTACAAAAACACTTTTCCATTTTTTTTATTTAGTTTTTCTTGCACTTTCTCCAGCATCGTCTATTTTCATAGAGCAATGCTAAAACAGTGCAAGTGTACTCCACAGTCGTTCGACTGCTCCGCCTCCCACACTGATACACACGAGACACACCCGCAATGGTCCATGACGTGTTCTCTATGGCCTGGCCATACATTTTGCATTGGTGGTAAAATTCACACCTGCTTGCTGGTGTCAAACTTATGAGACCAGCAAGCAAATCTGAAATAATTGAGCAAGATCACACTGTGGGAAAGTACCAATCTGGTGTACCGTTGATTTGTTCCTCAAGGAGTGTTGTACACTACTTGAAATTTTTGGTGCTGGCAGGCCTGCGGGTAGCTAGCGAATTGCCGAATCTTCCAATAGGAAGATTTGTAGAGTACCGGGACTGTCGCAAGACGGACCTGTAGATTGCCGCGACTGTCGCAAGACGGACCTGTAGAGTACCGGGACTGCCGCAAGGCGGACCTGTAGATTGCCGGGACTGTCGCAAGACGGACCTGTAGAGTACCGGGACTGCCGCAAGGCGGACCTGTAGATTGCCGGGACTGCCGCAAGGCGGACCTGTAGAGTACCGGGACTGCCGCAAGGCGGACCTGTAGATTGCCGGGTCTGTCGCAAGACGGACCTGTAGAGTACCGGGACTGCCGCAAGGCGGACCTGTAGATTGCCGGGACTGTCGTCAGACGGACCCTTGCAACGCCGGGGCTATCTCACGCCCATCCGAAGACCGTACCCGTAAACCACGAGGATCGAGACCCCCTGGAGCCGTACCCATTATCATTAGTTACTTATATTTAAGCATAACTGAATAAATAAATTGTTAGTTTTAAGTAATAAATTAAATATTGGATTAATTAATTGTTTATTCGAAATAACGTGATTGAATTTGTAAACTTAGTCTTAAGTAATAAAGGAAACTCCTTCAGACCCCAAAGTTACGTGTTTCTTTGGAGAAGAACCTTGGCAAGCCGGCGAGCGAACCTCAGCCAAGACAAAAAGCACATCACAGATCTATTCATCATTCAGGAATGCTCCCTCCACCCTCCTCCCAGAATGAGTTCTAGATAGGGGCTGGTCCAGTTATTTCACTGCAGAAGCTGCCGTTAGCCTACTTAATATGTCAGTCGGTGCCAGAAGAAACAGGATGTGAATGCAGCGGTGGGGTTAGTGCGGATAAGCCGTTCTTTCAACTTTGCTTACCTTATCGCGATTTATCGCTTTTTTCAAAGCAGTCAGTCCACCAGAAACTTACGTAATTGTAGGTTTTATGAAATACCATGTCCCCACCAACGTGATTTAGCTAAATCCACTTGATTTAGCTAAATCATCTCATTACCATACATTTTCGTGATTTATACCTATTTAATTTTTAATGACGTGCAAATCCATACAAACTAAAATCGAACATACACAAAATAGAATCGAATAGACACAAATAAAATTAAAACAGACCTGTTATCGACTTCAGCTGTTCACGCAAAAACAAACTGTCAAAAAATAAAAAATAAAAATGCAGATAGTAATTGTTTTAATCATTTTTGGATTTATTCTGGTGGATATAAATTATGCCCAAAGCATTTGAACTCATTTAAAATTATTGCAGGTCATTTTTCTTATGCACTTTTATATGTACGATATTGAAAGTTTGCCAACTAATTTCAAATGTCACACTTAAGCACTTAAAAGTTCGGTGGGAACGCCTATCGTGATTTGTAAATTACTTCAGCTTAATCACGTTGGTGGGAACATGGTAAAAGAGACGTAGGTATAGCCCGTGAGTGACACGAGCTTGTAAACCACATTTCCTATGCCTTTTTTTAAAGAAAAAAGTGCCACGTTGTTTACCTCTACCTATATCTAAAATGAGACCCGACAATTTATTTTCATTTGAGAATGTCAAACTAGTGCCATTTGTAGATGTATTGTCAATTTCTTAAATTTTGTTTTTGAGGACGAGTTCAGTTTGGTGAGGGCTTACATCCAACCCACTTCCATTCGCCCATTTTACGACGTTGTTAAGAGTGTATTTTAAAATATTTGGGTAGGTATTTTCCTGACAATGCAATAGCAAAATCGTCGGCATGGGCAGTCACATTGCAACAAGTGGTTCAGGTCATCTTGAAGTGCGAGGGAGTCCGCTGTGCAATATATTTGCTTAGAAAATCTCATATCATATCATCATACATCGTAAGTTGTCAGATTAAAGATCAAGGGTCCTAGGTGACTACCCTGTGGTACACCAGAGGACGCTATGACTGGGTTAGAGACGATAAATTTGAAAAGGACGCTATATCTACGATCTTCTAGATAGGACTTAATCCAGGAAATGAACCTCGGTGGAAAATCGGTTGCTTTTAGTTTGAGGAGTATTACTTTGTGCGAGATTTTGTCAAACGCTTTGCTAAAATCAGTAGCCACGACATCCACTTAATTACCATTTTCCAAGGCACATAATGTATCCAACACAAATTTCGTGAGGTTAGTGGTTGTGGATCTACCCTTTAAAAACACATGTTGCCTCGAGGAGAGAGTTGATTTACAATACAAGTACATAGTGTCATAAATAATGCTCTCAAAGAGCTTTGGTATGAAAAACAGTTTAGCAATATGTCTATAATTCGAGATGTCGACTTTACACCCCTTTTTGTGGATGGGAATAATAAATGAGCCCTTCAGAAGTTTAGGGAAAATACCTTGTGCAATTGATAATTGGAAAAGAGCAGAAAGGGGCAGCGCAATTTTTTCAGCATACCCATTTCTTTAAAACTACGGTGCATTTAGTAAAAATAGTCTCCTCGTCTGCCCCATTCATGCAGCTTTTGCAGAAATCGTTTGCAGGGAGACCCAATCTAAGAACTATCCTCCCAATATTCACTTCCCCGGTAGCATAGTTATAGTTATGTCAACCTTAGATCGTCGTTTTACTGACTTCTAAATCGATAAGTGTCAAAAGTCAATTTGTAGGCTGGATTTATTTGTGATCTCTTAACACCCAACTATTCGCGCAGTTATTAACTTACAGCCAACCTGCAGCTACACCATGTGCCACCCTTTACTGCCTCACTTCTGATGTTGACATTCTCTCCCTGCGGCCAAGTTAAAGTCTTTCCACAAGTCAAAACGCCTTCCGCTGTAGGTGCTTTCCAAATTGATTTGTTAAGCCATCTCCCTTTCCATGACATGGATCTACCTCTCAAAGCCACAGAGGCTAAACCGTAAGCCCATAAAACGTCCCATACAACGCCGCGTTCTCTCTCCGTTAAATTCCCCCGCACAAAGCCTACGCAACAGCCTCTTATCCGTCAAATCTTTGCTCCACATAGTGACTCACTAAATCCTGCATAAAAATCCCACCACAAACAAAAAAACTGCGCGCACTTGCTCTGGCCAATTGTTGCAGATGAATAATGCACCATAATCGCATAATTCGAGCTCAACCTCCCAGCACCTTTACAGAATCGATTGTGATCGAAATTTATGGCGAGATACTTGGCTCGCACTATTTACTGCCGGCGAATTTATCGCCTGTCCTGGATCTGGTCTGGGCCCATTCGCGACGGAATTCTGCGTTGGATGGCATGGACGACACGGCATATGGCTCGTGCTAGCAGCGCTGCAGGGCTGTGTATAATAAAATGACGATGTAGAAGGTGGCTATGCACAGAGGTGACACAAGGTGGAATATGACTTTGAATGACTTACGAGGTGGCTTCAATTTGTACCTGGGTCCATGTGTGTGTCTGACTGGTGTCACACTCAGAGTATGAGGGAAAGTACCCGCAACAGAAGCAGTGCGCATCGCATCCGACTAAGTGACGAATTACGGTCGATATTGGGTGACTTTATGGTATCTCTTTCGTATAGGTACTCCTGCACGCGACGAGTGTGGGCGCGAGATCTCTATGCGAAGATACCGCCGCTATAAATCCGCTGTACGTGTTGAGGATGGCGAAAATGTTTACGAGGTGGTTTATGGATTTACCTCAGACGTTTAGATTTATCTTTTCACTGTTGAAGGCTGGAATGTCGGTGGATATGGGTGTTGGATGTTGGTATGGCATGGTGCGCAGATGGGTGCAGATAGGTGCTAAATGTGGGAAGTGATGTTAGCGATAAAGTGATTTCCGAATCGAAAGTTATGCAAATTAGCGGATTGGTATTCTGTCTGATATGAGTTGAGGTTGTCAAATTGTTTGTCGATTGTATGGGGCTTCGATTCGATTTGTCACCACGATTTGGGGGCAAAATGAATCTCCTACACAATTTTTAGGGAAAGATTTTCGTATTTAAGGTGATCTGCCTAGGCTGTTGTTCTCTAGGATTCATAAGAGCAGGTTAGTTTATTTTACTACATTTCGACCGAGGCTGTCAGGGTACAAAAAAGGTTTATCAAACCTTCTGACGATGCTAAGTAAATAGTTTGTGCAAGTTGTGTATATGGCACGCTGTTTAGCTCTAGCTTCTATCGGCTTTAAAAACCTGCGCGAGTTTATTCTATTTGGCCGAATTTCATTTCAGGTATATCTCCAGGGCCAAATTACATCTTAAGGTTTTTTTCCACTGCGCCACCTCTCGCGAACGTCTGACAAACATCCGAGAGTAAAACTGTCATGAATGAGCTTCTCAATTAGCCGTTTGGACTCGGCGTTAAATTGTAGATCCCTTCCATTCGTCCCAAAAATTGAAAACCCACACAAAGCGAATGGTTGCGAGAAGCTAGGCCTTGGGTCCCATAGACCTGTCGCGCCAAAATATTTATTTTTATTTTTATATCTCCAGGGCGGGCCTTAATACTGTGGGTCTTAAAAGCATATAACCCTGCGAAGATGTTACTTTTTTTCGCTCTTCTAGATCAGATGTTCCTATATTAAATAATATTCCCTTAAAGTGTATTTCAATAGTGCTTCGAATAGCATTAGTTTCCATTTCGGAGTCCCGCAATGTTGTGTTCTTGGACCTATTTTGTACAAAATATATAGCTACATATAACTTCCCAAATCTACCGGAGTGTGATGTTGCAATTTACGCGGTTGGTACTGCAATTTTTTCGTCACATCAATTCGGACTTAACATTGAAAGAAAAGCGGTTAGAATATTAGAGCAGTATTGCACTAAGTAGACAATAAAGCTTATGGAGAAGATGCAAGCTATCTTTTTCAGAAGTAAAAGAAGACCTTGCTTTTTTCCCTCCAGCGGGTTAACGGTTAGTGGACGTCAAATATCGTGGGAACGCTCTGTAAATATTGGCTACTCTATACCTTTATTAACAGGAAGTCACTTTTATCGAAGTCATCTCTTCTCTTCTCTTCTCTACATATAATAAAACTGTAGAATAAAAAATGCCTGACCACGCATCACGCAGAAACTACTGAACGGGTTTTGATGAAACTTGGCATAGTGATTGTTTATGTTCTGGGTCGGGCTTTAGGATACTTTTTAACTCGGAATATAACTTGTTTTTTACAAGTCGATATTTGAAGAAGTAACATATTTATTAAAAACTGTTCGATGTAGTTCGATATAAATACGTTTTGTCTTAAAAGTAACAGGCGGGTGAAACAAGGCGAGCACGGGTCAGCTAGTTATTTATAAAGTTGTTTTCAAATCGATTTTTCTATATGGTTGTCAAGTCTTGGGTAGTTGTGCTCAATGTCATATAAAAAATTGCAACGCAAATTAAATTACTTAAAATTATGCTTAGTCTTTCTTGGCATCATTCCACTTCAGACCTAGGGCAAATGTTGAATTGATCTGCGACAGAATACGAAAACTCACCGATACTTTCAAAATAAGAAATGATCTTCCTGATATTCATCTTATAAATGAATTAAATTCGATATAACTAATATGTTTAACTAATTCAACGTTTTTTATCTTTTACTATTTAATTTATTAATTTTTACTAATTTATTTATTTATTTGTTTATTTATTAACCTATTCATTTGTTAATTTATATTTCTGTTAATTTATTTATTAAATAATTTATTGATTTGTTAATTTAATTTATCTGTTAATATATTTATTTATTTATTTTTTAATATATTTATTTGATAGTTTATTAATTTGTTAATTTCCTTATTTGTTATTGTTTTTTTTATTTTACTTTTATTTTAAAGTATTCCGTATAGAGATTACGTTTTGTGTCCTTTTTTCGGCAAGGAAGAGACGTGATTGATTGTACACAAACTGGGAGACCTTTGCCGGGACTTACCATCTGTTCGAAAGAGCGCTGCCTGGTGGAATCCCACAGACAAGCTTTCGAAGGATATCAAGAAGGCGCTTGAATTATTTTCCTTACAAATTTCTATTTTGTCGACAACTCTTTGCCAGCGCCTACACAAGTCGGATTTTATTGGCACTCACACAGCTCCAAAACCAAAGCCAAGAACGCCATTGTTTTTAGGAAGGTATCTTATTATTATATTTACAGCATCTTTGAGAACAGAAATGTAATGCTAATTAAGTTGTACAAGATGCTAGAGAAATGATATTGAGCCTTTGCTTGCCACGGAAGGGTAAATTCACCAGCTCTATTCGGCTAATGGAAGTTCGAACAAATTTAACTGTTTATGAACCCGCCCTTGATATTTTTATCATGGGGTAAACGCTGAAAACCATTTCTCGGTTAAAGAGTGGTGGCTTTTGGTACCACGCCCATTTGAATTTTGATGAACTTCTTCCGTCTAACGCAATGACACAAGAAATCTTACTGCGACAAAACTACCACGTCTACTTTCCTCAGGCAACGGAATGGCTTCGGCCAGACTCTGAGCCAGGGAAAGAATCGTGTATGGATGGCTCCAAAACCGAACAGGGGTCTAGTTCTACCCCTTAGGTAACCATGCGTCTGTCTTCCAAGCGGAGATTTTCGCTATCATTAGGACCTGGGCGTTGGGTCTGCCTGCATAGGTCATTCATTGATACTTGGTTTTCTAGTGAACACGATTGTCCGTGGCGTGACTGTGCTGGGTGTAGACAGACCAAACAACTGCGCCCGGACATCTGCCAAGTGCCAAAGGTCCGCGCCTTTAATTCTGCCTCTCAGAAGAATCGACTGCAGAGTGCTTGTGGGTGTTCTTTCGTGCCACCAAGCTTTTGCCAAGCACTTAATGTATTAGGCTTGAGCGACAACGCCATCTGTCCTGCTTGTGGAGAGGGCGACGATACAGCGGAACACTTCATCTGTAGTTGTCTTGCCTTTGCTCTCATCAGGTGGCGGATCTTTGCTGCTGACCTGGTGAGTGCCGAACATCTAAGCCCTCCCTCACTGAAGCTCCTTCTCATCATTTTTCGAACGACGGGATAACTATACTAAGTACAATAAAGTAAGGTGTCTGTTTGGAAGTACAATGGACGAGTAATTGTGTCTGAGTGCTCCATCGGATAGTAGCAACCTCCGACAAAAAAAAAGTAACAAAAAATTGACTTGAGCAGAACACAAAATCTGCATTTCTGTAACCCTTGTATGGCTTCCAGTTCACATAATTTTGTTGATTGGCAGACCTTTTCGAACCAGCCTTTTTTCAACCGCATTAACGCAAAGGGAGGGTTTCCGATAATAGCTCTCAGCCCCTTACAGACCTCATAATGGACATTAAGCCTCAGTCTTTGGCCTTGATTCGGCAAACTTAAAACGAACTGGCGACAAAATGGCGGTGTTAAAATATTTCGCACTAAAAGGATCTTTCACGTGCACACAATTGCTGATTGATATACCATCCAAGCCCAATACGGCGGATCAGTGCACACTCCCTACCGTTGATGTGCATTGTTATATGACAGTCATTTCCTCAATTTGCGCGCGAAACCACTCAACTCGGCAGTTTGCAACAAAATTGACTCTCGCTGGACTGCATGGCTGTCAATCCATTAGCACGTCGTAATAAGCTACCAATCATCATTCACCAGAACGTGGTATTCCACTATCAAGCACTTGCATTCCTCAGCGCTGCTGAACGGATCCATAATATAGTAAACATTCTTTTTGGCCAGCAAAAGTGTTGAAACGCAAACGCGATCGCGTCCAAGTGCATACACATAGACACACACCGCCAACCGGTGTAATGTTTGCGGTTGTGGAGCATTTTGTGCTAGGCCGCCTCGAGGTGTTAAACCCAAGAATCAAGTCGGTCATTCACCAGCAGCCAGAGTGGTGTTTTGCATGCGATCGCACACTCCACCGATCAGGTGTGGTCGGGAGTGCCTACATGTGTCCGATTGTGAGCTGGGCATACACACTCGAATCGAACACACGGTGCACAATGCACACTCGCTGTCAATTGACGGCGATTACCGCTTCTTCTTCGATTAATTTGAATGCCACACCGCGTCTGATGGAATACCGAACACACAGACACAACACATTTCTGATTTCTGATTTCTGACCAGAAGCCGACGGATGGTCGAGTCGCAGTTATTCTCGCGCAGCGGTATATTTTAATTATAATTTCTGTAAAATTGTTTCACAATCGAGGGGCGCGCTCAGATCACTTAATACCACTCTGGCAGTCGTTGGCTGGCATCGCGCGCACTTGCCCGCTCATTCTCATTCTCATTCCCAGGCAACGTCAGAGACAGGTGGAGTCCATCGTCCATCGTCCATCGTCCATCCGCATGTGGCTATCAAGTGTCGATTTGGCTTTGGGGTGGTGCTTCGGATAAGATAACGTGTCGGCTGGAATTGAGTAATGCTATCGACCATCGACGTAATCGCATGAGTGTCGGTCGGTGCGGCACACTTAATTGCAGGCAGCGACGGATGGACGAGGATGTGTCATGACCACTCACTCACAATGTTGATTGACCGATATACCGCCGCATGTGCTAGAGGGTGTGTTGACATCGATTGTCAGGTTTTTCCAGATCGTCAAGTAGCACATGAACACTTCTTTCACCGCGCACGAAACCTGTCCGCCGATCGGTGGTCGCGTCGGTCGTTGGCGTCGATTATGAAGTTGTAATCGGTTTTTCGCATGCAATCCGTCTTCGCAATGACCTTGAGTTAACGACCAGGAAGTGTTGTGCCTTTCGCGGGGTCTTGCGTTGCTTGTAACACGCCCATTTACTTTCCAATTAAAGAATGTGTCTTGTGGTAATCTGGTGGGAAAAATCACCGCCGGCTGCTGTGTGATGGGAGACGATTTAGCTATACATGATCCGGATGAGGGATAATTGCGGGTTGCTGTAAATTTGTTTAAATGAATGATTTCATTTGGAAAATTGTCGCTCTTAAGTATGTTGTTGTTTGGCGACTTCCGTGTCGTGGTGGATTTCTGCTGGTATGAAAACGAAAGAGTTGCACTGCGAACTGGGGTGTCGTTGAACTTGATCGAGTCCCGATTGGGTATTCGTTTCGCAAGTCGTTTGATCGCAAGTCTGGTGAATGTTGCAGGGACGTAAGATTATCATGTTGGAAGTGAAATTATTTCCAGTTTGCAAACGTTCCGTCTCCCCCAATGCAAGGGAAGTTCCTGAAGAGCGGATTTGAATCGCCAACAGTCGTTTTTTCCACCAAAACAAACTTCAAAGAACCCGCGATACCATCACAATTTCACTGCAAACAAAATCAACCCTCATTGTTGTGTTCATAACCAAATACGTTGGCATCGCACTTCCAAATGTGTACAATGACCTCACATTCGCGCTCCTTAATGTGCAATCCTGTCACCATAATCATTACGATAATATGAGCACCATAATACAGGTAACCCAGCCGACTGGCACGAAACAACCGTAACAATGTGCGGCAATAAATTCCGCAGTAGCTTGCCGAACAAATGGAACATATTTCAGACATATCTCACCCGCAGTATGCGCACTCACAGGAGGTCCCCATTCTCATTCTCGTGGTAATAATAACAATAATTCGCCATGCACACGGAACAATCATCATGATATACGAGCAATGATGCCCGAAAATGGTTCGAGCTGCGAGAGTAGCGAGAAGTGCTGCGAAACATGCCCGACCACTGACCAACGTGTACTTGTGGCACACGTTCGGGCTCTAAGCAAAAAAACAACCGTCTATTAGCCGGACAAGATTGCATCCAATCTATGCTAACAATGCGTTCGAAATGTGCTCCCAAAAGTGGACACACAATGCAACACCCAGCGCAGCAGTGTTGACAGTGTATGTGCAGTAGGCATATGCATATATGCGGGACTTGGAGAGCTTCCTTCACTTTCTGATCAGAGATTGCGAGTGGACAATGGTCTCTGGTAGCCAGTTGTCGTCGCAATTGTGGACAGAAAGAGAAAGAGGACAATTCTTCCGTGTTCCTGTGCGGACATTATGTCGGACGGAATGAAAGAAGCGCGCGTGCTGGTATGTGCGCAGACCATTCGGATGGTCAGTACAAAGATGATTACTATTTGTATGCAGTTTAGACGACATGGACTTTTACTCATTTGGGGAATCTCAGGTACGGCAGGATTGGTGATTGTCTGGGATAATTTTGTGATGTAGTGGAGTGCAGAATACCGATTAAGGAATATTCGAAATGTGGTTACGGCTTACGCTCGTTAGGTACGTTCAGCAATATTCTCTCGCTCATAGAGACTTCCTATTTTTAACCTCATTCCTAGATATTTTGCGCTTTTGACTCACTCAATTTGAGTGCCATTCTCGTCCAGTGTTGTTAGGTCATTCTCTTCATTTTTTTTTCATCCAACTCTTATTCCCTTTAAATTACCGCGATGCTTCTTAAGAAAAAAATCTATCTTTAATAGTAGAATTGGTATTATATGAAAAGAAAATTACATTAAATTAACCTTTAGTATAAAAATCGCAGTTTTTTTAACATAATTTATATTTTTTTTAGCACTGGAACATTTTGCTAAAATGCAAGTTTCTTAAGTTACTTTTAAAGTCATTTCGCTAGTTGTTAATCATGGTGAAGTGCAGATGTTTTCAAGAAATTTTACCAGATTTTGTCAGATTCCTGAAAATCCCATAATTTGAAGCTTTTCCCCTTTTTCCTACGAAAGGCGGACATCAAAATTCCCACGACCTAACAACACTGCTCTTTTCAATATAGATTGCGATCTTGCACCCACTATCTTCCATGGAGATTACAAATTTCCTTAGAGCTGAATTGTAGATCAGTTGCGATGGCATTCCTCTTCTTGGGCCCACCGCACAATCTTTGGGCCCAACAAGGAACAACATTTGACCATTTCTCTTGACCTTCGTCAAAACACTCGATCTACGTATATATGAATTCTAGCGAGCCTATTTTGTCCAGATCTTTAAGTTCACTTAATAATTATTTAACTAGGATCTTAACTCTGTTATCTTTAAAGGCTTGGAAACCTTTGTTATCGGTAAGGAACGTTAAAGCTGGGGATTTAACTGGTGAATGTGAAACGATAAGTAAGTTGAGATGGGGATATATATTGATAAAGACAGAAAGAGAGAGGGAGAGAGAGGGAGAGAGAGGGAGAAAGACATACAGAGAGAGATAGTTGCGCCCGCATTTGTTACATACAATGTAGGCGTTATGGGTAGGCCGATTCCCTTTCGTGTGGTTCTTCGTCCGTATCCTCCTCCTACAGTAAGGCTAACGTCTAGATAGAATCTAGATTTACAAGCGCTCTAGGAGCAAGAGGGAGAGCGAGCATGTTTTCATAGCAAGAGTCACACTCTTCTTTGTTTTAGCCACGACTGTTGACTGTTGTTTTGGGGTGGTGGCTGGTGGATGTCCGCTGAAAGTGCTATATGTCGTCTTCTCTGTTGAACCGGAATGAAATTAAGGGCAGGCAACTTCAGTTGGACATAGGCTCAGAATTTTCAAATTTTATTTGTTTCTTACAAAGCAATTTAATATGATTTGTCACATCATTTTCTCATGGACTTATACACTTTTTCCATGTGGGCTTTTTTCCTACTATAATTGAGAATCAGTTCCACTTGTTTATGGGAATCTACTCCACTTTACCTTCTATTCTCGCGAATTTCTCACTATAACTTTATCAGCTCCAAAAAGAAGTTCTCAGAATTAGGTATTTATTTTTTAGTGCTACTCGTCTTTGGAATTCTTTGTCGCGCCACATTAAAAGAATTAGTGATCCAAAAAGATTTAAAATTGAGTTAAGAAAATATTTTTCTATTTCCTAAAAGCTCTACTCTGTCCTTCTTTAATTTTCCTCTTCCTTTTATCTCCTTCTATCTCCTTTTGCTGTTTCTTTTTCTCTAATGCCTAAAAAATGTGTCCAAAATCTTTTTTTTTTCTCTGGTTGTAATACTAGGTTTAAGCTCATTTTCTCAAATGTATAGCCTTTCACTAGTTTATAAGATAATAATATATCTTAATTTGTATAGGTATCTCAAAATAAATGAAATGAAAATGAAAAAAATGAAAAGCTGTTAAAGTTATAGTGAGAATTCGAAAAATAATGGCTTAAATTATAGCTTATACAAATGCTTAATTAAAATTATTTAAAGAAATTAACATATAAAATATATTTTTAAGACTTTCCTTATCTTTAAAATCGAATGCGGGAAACAATTGGCCCATCTAACAAGTTCTGTTTTTAAAGAAATGATGTACCTGTTGCTTAAGTTCATCGTAAAAATCGCCTTAATCATTTCGCACCCATTGTTGTGGCTGATGGTTCATTTAAGCCCCCTCCCCGTCATTGACAGCGTCGCGGGCGCAACAATTCGATGCGGTTGACCAAGGCTACGGTGGTAGTTGTCAATTCATTAGAACACTACTCTCGTGGATGACCCACTGAACTGGTGATGACGCCAACGGCGCGTCGTCGATCGTCAGTCGGACCGACGACAAGAGAACGGGTACTCGGCCGGGGGCGCGTGGGAACTCGTCGTGACCGCACGACACAAACGCGCTGACACGTTAGCCAGAGAACAGAAATTCCTTCTGGACAATTTCATTTGCGCTGGCTGACTGTTGACCAGCGCAGTGGGCTGCATCCAGATTTGCATATGTTACGGATGAGATTCGAACAAAAGCAATAGCTGCGGCTGTGGAACGTGCCGGCTGGACCGCAGAAGTGATTTGACTCCGGGATACTCACGCCAAGACGGAAGGTGGCACCAGCATCAGTGTATACAGATTTACAGCTAATTTAGGTTTACTCTTTGGGAGCATAAATGCAGTGCAGATGCATTCCGGAAATTTTTTTTAATTTACTTTAGCGCTCTCGTTGTTCGAGCACTCTCAGCACTTTTCATCATCATCGCCATCGTCATCATCATTAGAATCAGCAGCGGTAGTAGATGTGCCGGAGATCACAACTACCGTAGCCGGTCAGAGATTTCCACGGCTCTGGTCGTGTGTCTTCCTGGGTCGCTGCGGCCGTAAAACAATCACACAGCGCACACACACAGTTGTTGCGGCTGCTGTTGCTGGCGCGAACGCGAAGCTATATGTGAAGAGAACCGTAAATAACTCGGCTAACCGCGACTTTGTCAGTCATTGGCCTGTGCGGATAAATCACGGACGGGGAAAATTGTTATTCTTTGGGATTTGCATGCGCGATTGTTTTGTAGTGGCGGGTGACGCGACGGCAGCTGAGCGCGCTTAAATGTTAATTTGTTGTTCAGATTCATTTCTGTAATTTGCCTTCGCTACAATGTTTACTTTGTGAGATTGCTTTTCATCCAGTGCGACTGTGCAATGGAACTAGGAAGTGTAGAACCGGAAGAGTTTGGACCAATGTATCTGACAGATAGTATCATCGATGGGAGAGACCGCGGGACAGTTAATTGACGTGGTCGATGGCTCAAGTCTGGGCCTTATGAATAATGTATTATTTTTTTTTCTGCAGGCGCATTCGTTTCATGTGAATTCGATGGAAATACGATTGGAGAAGGTACCTGTGATCGAACTGAAGGGCTTTAATGGAAGATGCACGAGAGAAGCGTCTCCAAAGTGCTGTGACTAAACCGATGGAAGGTGCCAGGAGTAAGCAGGGGGAATTCAATTATGAAGTGCCATCGCAGTCGATGTCGTCTATATCATACTGTGATCACAGATACATTGCTTTTGCATGTGCAATTGGTTTCGATGGTCAATAAGGAGTAGTCATTTGCAAGAGCAAAACACTACGTCCAGCATTCTATTACGAAAGCAGTGCCGTCATAATAAAGGGGCATCTCTATAGATAGAGAGACAGGCTATCGCACTCTTAAAAAGCGTTACTAAAGCAGGCTTAATTGTAGAAAATCATTCGGCAACTTCTCAAACCGTCCATCTGTCGATGAACTTTCTACATGAGAGTGAATGTTTGGGGACTGAAAAATGGGCTTAAATTCCATACTTGGCCTTTCTATTGAACTGATAAAGAGGCATCCGCGGGTCTAAGATAGTGATGGATTTGTATATACTGCTGATGACCCTGCAAACAATTAAGCCAACGACCTTCCGATCTAAAGGTTAAACTACAGAAACGGAACAGAACATCCCATGCAGACGAAAAATCGTCAGAAGTCAAAGCCTGCTTTAAAGCATATAAAATAAATAAATATTTTGGCGCGACAGGTCTATGGGACCCAAGGCCTAGCTTCTCGCAACCATTCGCTTTGTGTAGGTTTTCAATTTTTGGGACGAATGGAAGGGATCTACAATTTTACGCCGAGTCCAAACGGCTAATTGAGAAGCACTTTCATGACAGTTTTACTCTCGGATGTTTGTCAGACGTTCGCGAGAGGTGGCGCAGTGGAAAAAAAACCAAGATGTAATTTGGCCCTCTCGGGATTCGAACCTGAGCCCCTCGCTTAGTAGCCCAACACACTACCACTAAGCCACTGCGCTTTAAAGCAGATGGACCGGACAAAAGAAATGAACTGATAGTTTCCAACGGAGTGATTAAATTTTACTGTAGACTCAGTAGATAAATGGTTAGTGTGTTGGATCTCTAAGGGAGGGGTCCTACGTTCGATTCTCGGAAATACTCAAATGATATCTTAAGGTTTTTTCCACTTCCATTTTTTTCGCGAACATCTGACAAGAATCTGAGAGTAGGTACCTATAACTGTCATGAAAGATCCATCTAGGGATAAAATTGTAAATCCCTTTCGTTCGTCCCAAAACATGAAAAACTTACTGCGAGAAGTTAGGCCTAGGGTCCCACGAACTTGTTGCGCCAACTATTTTTTTAAGGTCTTCATCTGCGCGGTCTTGGGCCCGGTAGGTCCAGAACGGAAGAAATGTTTAGATCCTAGAGAAAGATCAATACTCACAGTCTATTGATTTTGAGGCTGCTCATATGTAGGGCTGCATTTGTAGAGACTTATATAAAACTTTGTTTAGTTTGCCATTTTGTCAAATTTGTCAGGTGCACGATGGGGACCTTAAAAAAAATCAAAAATATTCTGCCATATGACTTGAGCATCATCAACGAAAAATAGTACGAATCTTGCAAGTCAAGAAAAGTAGGCACGCTTTTTATAAGCCTGTGTATCTGCTATATCGTATTCATTGATGACATTGACAGCGCGTTTGCAAATACAGAAGTCGAATACAGAACTCGAGTACAATTATATTTTTACAGTGAGAAAAGACAGAAATAGAGACAGAGCTTCGCTGTTCTAACTTTGAGGTAGTTAAGGACTGTACACAAACTTTGTAAACGACGTTTTATCATAAATCAAGCATAGAAGTACACATCTCGATCGCGGTTACCTAAGGGAATGAGCAGTAACGCAAAGATTTACTGTAGCCCGATGAAGGTTCTCATTCCCCTGAACATTACTCCGATTTTGGGCATCGATTCCAAAACAGTTATCCATCTTACCTGGTAACATGAAGAGACGAACCGTCCGACTAATAGGTTATTGCATCATCAATTCTGACTAATCTATGCCTTTTTTTATGTAGAAACTATGCCAAGGCACGTGTTCCTCAGACCTAGTTATGAGCGCTCTGCAAGACAGACAACCAATGTACATCAGTTATCAGTTACCACTTGAAACAAGCGGGGACATCACTTTTGTAAGACTCGCTTGGTTAAAGAACTGGGAATAGTGAATTCCCAAGAAATTTATACTCAGGAATACAACTTGCAGCAATATACAGTAGATGCTCGATATAGTGAACTTATAAAAACCAAGTGTGTTCACTACGAGTATATTGAAATGTTTCACTATTTCGAGCAGGAGTTTTTAAACGTTTACCAAAGTATTACATGATAAACCTAGGTAAATAAATTTTTTTTTTCTTTTTGATATTCTTTATTAATTCAAAAGTTCCAACTAAAATAAAAACAACAAAAACCATATAAATTTTTATTTCAAAAAACTAAATATGTAATACAAAAAATTTAAATAAATTGTATTAATGTTTTAAAAATTTTAGTGGTTCACTATACCGAGCTTCTACTGTATGTATAGAACTTACAACTAGGCAAGCATTTTGGGGCCTAGTATTAAAAAAAGATTTTTCAAAAAATGCTGAAGATACTCACTGTAAGACCCTCATTATCCCAGACGCCAGACCTGCCATATGGTTCAGAGGCGTGACCTACAGCGAGTTATCTTTCGAGTTATTTTCGGTTCCATTTACGTTGACCGGACTTGGAGGGGACGATTTAGTAGTGAACTTTACGAGCGGTATAGGTACACTGATATTGGGCTCGTAAGAGAAGTGAAAATAAGTCACGTCTTAGATGGCTTTATCATATGAATATCAGCACCCCATACACTAGAGTCTTCAATTGCAAACCTTGAGGAATAACGCATTAGAGAGAAAGTTTGTCTTATTAGAAGCGCTTCCACATGGGAAATCAACTTGAAGTTTGGAAAACGCACCTACGCAACTGCCAAAAAGACAAAGGTAACCGCAGATGGTACTCATTTGAGGCTCAGAGCCGCTCAGGCTGAATAGTAAGCAGAAAGGGTCGTTATTCCAATCTCCTAAAATTACCAAAACCAAACCAACAACTTTTGTAAACAGAATTGCTCCTTTCTTCTATCTTCTATGGAGGTTGCGATAGTTTTTGCATTGGTTAAAAATAGCATCAACACTGAAAGTACTGAAACATAAAAATATACTTTTTTTAAATGCATGAAACCAAACTCAAACATTAAAAATAAATATTTGTTAAGCAAAAAAAGGAATATTTCATTAAATATAAGTAAAATAAAATCATAAATAAAACCATTTTAATAATTAAAAATAGAACAAATAGTACTCAAAATTAATGAGTGGTACTTACGTCCTTAGGAAAGTCAAGTAATACAGAATTCTTTCCAAATATGTGAATATGACCAGAAAGCAACTTAAAATACAGAGCGTTAAGCAAGCGCTTCGAAAATGCATATTCGGGGCTAATAGCTGGCAACGACGTCAGGGACTTGTACTCAAAATACGATCAGTGGGCGCCTTAGTTTTAGACACTTGGGTCAGTGCAACAAATAAATACATTTTGTGGAAAACATCAAAACAGGGATTGTGATGGACCCATTATTAGTCTTGTTTTAAGGTCATCATACCCGTCCTAATCTAGGAAATTCGGCGAAATGTGTTGAGAAAATTGTCAATATCATTCCGAAAATAAAACCCCTTCGACAGAAAACTTCCTCCTTTCAACATTTCCTCTCACTTTAGCTTGGCCACATTTTAGAATAACGTTCTTCCAGTGAAGCCCATTTGTAAAACCAATATTGACACGCGTTCTTTTGCTCATCATAAATATTCCTAAAAGTGAGAGTACGAGTTGCTATAAGGCACAAACGATCTCGAGTCAAACTTCCGCTTTCCATGCGCCAGCAATTTCTAAAGCATGCCTATTCACCTGGCCGATCGCCGTTTTAGTGATCAATCTCAATTTCAGTTGATGGCTCATTTGCCTTCAATTTGATGTGTTAATTGTTTTATTTCGGCCCATTGCCGATAATTACAAAATTTTACCAATTACAGACGGACTTTCAAAATCGTTTGTTTTCCTCCAAACCATAAATAGATCGCACTTATCCATCATGATCTTCGAGCTAGAGATGCACACGTCTATAGAAAGTACATACTCGTCGATAGGAAATCAAATTCAGAAAACAAAGCCAAAACCACGTCCAACAAATCAACTAATTCTCGGTATAGAGTTTTGTAATTTCGCGGGTATAAATTGGTTGCACTTCTTCCCGATCGCAGTCGTCAGTCCCTGAGAAGCTTTTACTTTCTACCAGTTTACGATGTTGATGTACATGACTCTCTGTGGATGGGCATTCCGCGCGCACACACAGTCGCACACAGTCTGGCCTTAACTTTTACCATAAGATCGTGAGTTATGACTTTTTAATGGTTACTTACGTGTAGGTACTTCTTCAAAATGCGATCCATATCAATACGCATCTGGACAGTGTAATGACACTGAATTTACGGCCGACAATTTAATCTGGAAACGAACAACAAAAAAATAATATCTATAAGCGTTTTATGGGCCTCTTTACGAGCAAGTAATTTAATGGCACACATGGAGCATGAGAATTACTCGCACTTATGTAAGTTGTAAAGTGAAACTTTATATGGCTTGAGCCCTTTTTTCTATTTTCGATAAACGGAGTTTTTGTTGCACGCTGATTTGTTCGATAAATTTATGTGATGTTAATCGGCCGCCGATTGTTTGTTTTGACAGTTGTTGTTACGTGTGTTTGTTTCTTTTCCTATTTCATGTATGCCGCTACTTGACAACACAGTTCGACCCATATTTGCGTCACCTCTATCGAAAACTGTACTCCCATTCATTGGCATTGGCATTCAACTCGCGCTTAAAAAATATGAGTGACGTTTGTGTTGACGTCTTCAATGCTACTGGCGGTTTTACACTATGAAATGGTGTCTCATTTACACTAATTAAAGACGTTTAGATTGTTAATAAAGTGTCGCGAAAATATCAACTCGCATATGCATATGAATGGGAATATTATTATTTTAATTATGAGCGGTTATTGTTTTTTAACAGTTTGGAAAGGCGATTAATCAAAGTAAAAACGAAAGGAATTTTCACCAAAATGTGTTCACAAACGGTGAATGGCCCAGTTAATGGTCTTGGACTTTATGCGCATGCGTCTGGTGATGGCAGACTTTTGCTTCCGTAAAATTAAATAATGAAAGCTGGCTGAAGTTGGCGAATATCAAGCGAGTTGACACGCTCTGCTGTATTTCATGTGATTCTTGATGTGGTTTATTGATGCATGGAAACTGTTTAGCATTTTTAAGACTTTCTGTTTGGCTGTGTTTACATTAGGAAATAAAAGAATAACTTTAGCCCTTCGGGTAAATGCGGTTGTTCTTTTTATTCTACATTTTGAATGGGGACAACCTGTCAAATATGATCAGTTTTCGAGATGACATTTGCGTTCATTAAGTGTGTTGGATGATCATAATGGATTGACATGTGCCGCAACACGACCTTAGGTTAAGGTAAGCTCTTTCGCTGCTGGAAATGTCGAGAAAAAGACAGTAACTGTCATAGTTGTTGAGATAAAGCACATTTATAGGTCGAAACTTATAAATGATGAGAGGTCAATGACAAAACACGCTCTCTGTGCAACAATTCTGCAAAAAATATTTTTGGAAAACGTTAAAAATGACGAATTCGTTGAAGCAAAAAACGCGAACACCCCTAGGGGTCCACAGAAGTCTCGACGGGGGTCTTCGTTGGCATGAAAAAAAATGGGGGTTGACCAGTTGTAGATAAGTGACGAAAAATTTTCTGGTTTCTATAGCAAATACAATTTTTTTCAGTTAGGCTGGGATATGGATAGATACCTAGTTATTTAGCATTATTTCCCTTTTTCAAAAACCTCCCTACATTTTTTGAGTAGTGTATTTCACGACTGTTACTTGTAGAAACTTGCATATTTGAACGAAATACGACTTGTGTTTTAGAGATTCACGAGTTGGAACTCAGCCGCGACGCGAATTTCTATCGTAAGATCTAATCTTTACATTTTTTTGACGAGTTTTGGGAATATGGTAAAAATGTAGCAGCAGGGGGTCCACCGAAACCAGTTTAATTTTAAAAGTGGTCTACGAAAAAAACATAGTTTGGAAACCTCTGGGTTAGACCAATATTCAACCTCTGTAACCTCGATAGTACAGAGGGACTTATCGCTTATAATATGGGTGTCAAAAAAAGGTGACGAATTCTTAGGAGTGCTTGTAGAGTAAGTGCGGCAAATATGGCCCATGTTTGTAATATCGCCCACCTCTATATGTATATCCTTAAGTAGAAAGCGCAGGTAGATATAAACTTATTCATTCCAACTAGGTTCAGAATAGTTTTGTCTCATTCAATCGAGGTAGGCATGGCTCGAAGAATGTGGAAGATATTGATAGTAATCGCTTTTTTTCGTTTCCCATATAGTTTTTTGATAACTTTTGTTAATTGTTTTCATATTGAATTTTCCTTAAATTTGATAATCTTTTTCTAAGTCTGAATGGCGTTAAGACTTTTCTTATGTTTTGTGCTATCAGAATTTGAGTTTAAGACGTGTATTAAAAATGATATTCAGTAAAATAACCACAGTGTGTGTAATATGGTCTACCCTATTTGTGGGCACTTGACCCAGTAGGCCATATTAAAAAACTCAAAAAACTACCGAAATGGGCTAAGAAAGACATGATGCGAGCAAATCATTGCAGTTAATAGAAAAAAGCAAGGTTTGAGCACATTTAACACCAGGTGGACCATATTAGCCTAACTTTGATGAGAAGAGAAAAATTTAGTTTGCTTAAGTTTTCGTTTTTATCTTTTTGTTAAGCTTGATTTTATTATTAAAATTATAAAAGAGGAAAGCAGAAATAATTTCTATGACTATTAAAAAAAATAAATGAGTTCGACTTAAACTCATGGTTTTATTTCAAAAAATGTTAAATGTTAAATGCTACTCTACTGGTCTCAGGTTTGACTTCGAAAAAAAAATTACTCGCCAGCTTCAGACAGAAGGATTAGAACTGTTCTAGAAAAGATTTTCCGTTTAGGAGGTTGGAATCGGCATAAAGGGTTTCTTCCATTTGAAAAAAAGAAACCCCGCTGAAAAATAGTTGTAAGAAAGGTCCGGTGTAGCTCAGTATTTAGTTTCCTGGACTACTGAGCGAGGGGTCTTAGGTTCGATTAGAACTTAATGTTTTTTCCTCTTCGCCACTTTTTGGGAACGTCTGACTTGGTTCGGTCACGGCATAAAATTCTAGGTGCTTCCAATTCTTCCCAAATATTTAAATAAAAGTGAACGGTTGCGAGTAGCTAGGGCAAGGGTACATGCACCTGTTGTACCAACTATTTTTTTTAACGCAATGCTGCCGTAGTGTTTCGTTTGGATGTTGGCAATTTTCTGTTGCTATTAATTGGGGATTCTCTGAGGTGCACTTGAGGCCATCAAGGCTCTTGTTTCATTACGAAACATTTCTAAGCTTTTCCTGCTTTTGCGAAATGGCTACTTTCATACGCGAGGGTAATTATCTTTAAGGAGCAATCCAGATTTAATTTATAGGTACAGAATATTCCCTTGGCCGTTGATTGATTGACGAATTAGCGACAGAAAATGTTGTACTCCTTGTTACGGAGCTCAGGCAAGAAACGTCCATGTGCAGCAAACGTAAATCTAAAAGTAAACAATGAGAGATAGAAGATAGAGTTAAGAATGTACAGGGATAAATGTGATGAGCACCTACCTTGCATTCCACAGATTAGGATCCTCAAAGAAGCACCGAGACACTCAAAAAGACTGAAAAACCTAAAATTAAACAAACAGAAAAAATATAGGTAGAAAAAAAAAATAAGGAAACAAATTGATAGAAATACACAGAAGAAATCACTTACCCCAATTAGCACCAGCACAAGTGGAACATGTGGCCACAATAGTTTAAAATTTGTAAATGTATCCCTTATCGCTGACCCTAGAGAATCCATTGTAGAGATCGACGACCCCTCCATAATTTGAAATAAAGTATTCGCAAATAAATAGATTAAATGGTTACAAAATAAACAAAATAAACTTACCTGGTATGCAACACGCTGCCGTTGAGAATCACAAAAGAAAATGGAAAAAAAGCCGAAATGACATTTCAGTCAATAACAATACAATATAGCTGTTGCATTATACTTGATACACTTGTTTGCCCGTTTGCACATCGTGGAGAACGTGGATAAACCAAGTGTACAGTGTTAAGTGTGGGGAAAAGTGATAATGTTGCGTAAAAGGGATGATAGGAAAATTACTTTTAAAATCTGTGATACGATCTTAGATCAAATTAAATTATGAGGTGCAATATAGGCTAAGTGTATGTATTAAGGTAGTTATGTAAGTAATTGTAGGTATTTTCTTGTGAGATAAAGTTTCGATAAACAATGGTATTGTTATCAGACATAGAGACAACATGTTTAGGTGCGGAAGTGGTCAACATGTTGATAGAGAAAGGTAGGAAGTGAAAGATGAAGTCTACACCAGGGTAGATAGAGACAAAGCAATGCAGCTCACACCTCACACACCTACACAGATTGAAATGGGACAACGATGACCATAAATGGTAATAACTAGGTCATTGACATCTGATAGAATATGCGAAACTCAGCTGATTAGAGAAGCGAGGGTTGCCGTTTGTAGCAAAAGATTATTGTCTTTGCGGTGTGAAGAGCGAGTAGTAGAGCTATGTGGATCCTAGCACAGGAAATGAGTCATCACGTGTGTCATTGAATTCGAGGTTGTTTCATCAAGGTCTGTGTGTGTGTGTGTGTGTGTGTGTGACGTCATGGTCTGTGTGTGTGTGTGTGAGAGAGAGAGAGATAAGAACTCAAGGTCACTTCAAGATCTGTATGCATGTGTGTATATGAATTAGAAACTAAAAATAGATATGAATTCAAGACTGGTTATATAGATAAAAAAAACAACATCATTGTTATGCAAAACATGTTCATGGTTAAATAAGTTTTGTAGATAAGAACGAGAAATCAAGTTTGGTGTGAATTATAGAGGGTGTGAATTAGTCAAGGTTGATTTAAAAACAACATAATTGTTATGCAAAACATGTTCAAGGTTAAATAAGTTTTGTAGATAAGAACGAGAAATCAAGTTTGGGGCGTGAATTAAAGAGGGTGTGAATTAGTCAAGGTTGATTTATCTTTAGAAATTTGCATAGCGACTAATGTTTTATGAGAGTATAATTAGGTAGATTGATTTATAAATATAAGCAGTAAAAAGGGTGATTGAACTCAGTGTAAACAAAATTGTTGCTGCATCATGCTATACTACATGAGAGCAGAACGAAGTATATTTTTAGGAGTTATTGACCTCCTGCGATAAGAAGTTGAGGGAAGGTGAGAATTTGTGTACTTGTGAGGCCGGATGGAGATTAGTAAAATTCTCGGATGTGATGGTGAATAGGCAGAATTGTGAACTCTATTTTGAAAATGTATTAATTACAGTCATGATATAGATATATCCGTTGTTTTGCTTGCTATAAGGTATCATCTCAACCAAGTCTGCCTGCCATAAATCGTCAAACGATTGACATTTCTCTGCACAGGTTTATGTAGTTCCTCAACAACATTTCTCTTGCTCATATTGTGTAAGAATGAATTAAAACAAAACAAATTTACAGTAAAAGAGTTTTTTTATTTTAAAGTCTTTTATATAACAACATTAATTTCTTAATTCCAAGTAATCTCCTTTCAACCATATAACATGCACAGGTATCAGGACCATCTCGACATAGATTTGTGGCCCAAGGACAGTTAATATAATGACATCCATGAATAGAAGTTGTGGAGGATATATTTTCAAAGTTCCTTAAAAAAATAATGCTATCCAGCATCTCGTTGTAATGCTCATCAAGGATGATGTCTCGATTCGTTTTTAGAAACTTTAAAATCTCCTCAAAGATAGTTGAATTATTCACTGCAGACATAATTTTAAGTCGAGCTCTGGATACATATTAAATAGGCGGAAATTTAACTGATGATATTATCTCGCTATTATTCTCGCTGCTATTTTTAAACTTCTCGAAAATATCCAGCATATACTTTCTTATCTTATTTACTAACTCAAGAGTCTTTGAATTTTGTTCATCAGTGTATAGGCATAAGTCCAAAACCACTTTTTCCAGTTTCTCTTCTACGCTACGTATTTTCTGAGACTCATCAATAATAGTCCCCATGAGGGCATCAAAATTGTTGGCTACATATTTCCTATGACTCATCATGTTGTTATCTTGAACAGCTATGTTGTTATCTGTTATATGTTATTATCTGGGTGGCTAATTCAAACAGGGTAGTTACGAACAGGTCTGTTCGCTTAGGTAGATATTTAACGACTGGGTAGTGCAACTTCCTGATATGATTTATTATACCGTCCTTTAGCAATATCTGAGTCCTTATCGATAACTAGGAATCCATATGTATCTTTCCAACATTCTGAGCATAGAGCTCGAAATTGATTCAATGTCATATCGGAATTTATATGATCCTTATATACATGTTTTAGATTAAGCTCATCTTGCTTGAAAAGAATTAAATAGTTTGCATTATCTCGAATCAGATGCTTCGGTATATGGGTATATGATTGACATAGGTAGAAACTATCTATATTGTTATGTCGTCCCATACAAAAATATTCTCGTATATTATTTTGTTTATCACATGCTACATCATCAAATATAAATATGGAATTTGGTTTTGCTTCAGAGGGTGGTATAATCTCACAGTTATTTGAAAACTCATTATATTCCATACCTTTGATGGATTTTATTAGTCTTCTCAAAAATGAATATTTTGGTTGATGAAGAGACTTTGAATATATGTAAAGATTTTCAAATTTCAAACCCTTAGGGTCGAGGAGAATGCTCAACATGACATTTGTTTTTCCACAGTTTGAGGGGCCTACAATTATGCTTCGAATACTATTCGGAAATAATGCTCCATGTTTCCTTTTCTCTTTAGTCTTACGATCGAAATTCTGAACTTTTATATTGCCTGCTTGCTTTATAAACCTCATTTTACTAAATGAAGATAATCAGTATAAAACATCTTTTGTATTGTTTTATTTATTATTTTTATTGGTTTTCAGTGGTTAAGAGAACTTCTCATGAAAATGTTGAGATCATCAATGTGGAGGAAACAGATGTATGTTACATAGTAAATGCTGCACCCGTCAGAACATCTATTTAAAAAAGAAATTCAAAATAAAAGAAATTCGAAATAATGTTTTATTTATTTTTATTGGTTTTCAGCCATTCTTCTTTGTGAATTTACAACCTCATTCACAAAATAGTATTTGTCATCTTTTGCAATGAAGTATAAAAATTGAGTATTAGCATTTAATACTTCAATCTCTTCATCTTTAAATATGTTTGCCATGTAGCTTGGCAAAAAAAATTGAGTTTTCTCAAACTCAACCACTATTCTGTCACCATAACGGGTTTTCAGAGTTTTTATTTTTTCAACCGAATAAAATTTCGGTAGCATGCAAAGTAGTTTTATAAGTGTGTTTTTTACTTTTATTAGTTTCATTTTGAGTATTGAAACGTCCCAAAATGCTGTTGAAGTCGCTGCCTTCCTCTTCCATCCTCCTTTTTTTGGTTGGTTGCTGCTGGTTGTGGTGCAGCGGTTGCTGTTGTTGCAGGTGGTGCTGCTGCTGTTGTTGTTGTTGCAGCGGTTGCTGCTGTGATGTGCTTGGCCCGCACAATATCAGGTCCTCCAAAATATTAGTTTTCTCCATGCTGCTTGCTAGTTTATTTAGTTACTGTTGTCATCTATTAAAAAATGCCTGCCTTTTATTCAAAAATTTTTTCTCATTTACCAAATACTTTGCGACACACACACACACACACACACACACTTTATATTTTGTGCTAACCTGAAAACTGATTCATTAAATAAATCTTTCAAATATTACATCATTCATATACAAATTATGAGAGGAAAACATTTTTTTTTTGCGGACGGCACCAAGAAGAATTAATAGCCTAAGGAAATCCGGTTATGGGTGGAATACTGATTCATTAAATAAATCTTTCAAATATTACATCATTCATATACAAATTATGTGAGGAAAACATTTTTGTTGCGGACGGCACCAAGAAGAATTAATAGCCTAAGGAAATCCGGTTATGGGTGGAATACTGATTCATTAAATAAATCTTTCAAATATTACATCATTCATATACAAATTATGTGAGGAAAACATTTTTGTTGCGGACGGCACCAAGAAGAATTAATAGCCTAAGCAAATCCGGTTAATACTTTATCACAAACAACACATTGATTTGAAGAATGTGACATACTCTATTCCGTGAAGCACAAACATAATTTATATGTTAATTAATCTGAAAAGAACACTGTATACATTATCTTTGAGACCATATTGTTGGGTGGAATACTGATTCATTAAATAATAATTCGTTCTGTCCTTATGTAGTATAGCATGATACAGCAACATTTAATTAATGTAGCACGATGGAACATGTTACTCTTATCATTCTGACCATATTGGTTCCTCCAAATATTTGTGGAAGTACTTTCATATATAAAAGGCAAGTGTTGAAGGTACTAAGTAACAGTTCACTAACAACATGGAGTTTATTAATATCATTACTGAGGACAAAAACAAAATTGCTGATGCGTGCTGGGAGTTTGGCGCACTAAAGAAGGAGCTGGAGGACGCTGTGAAGGACCTCAAAAAAACAAAAAGCTGGCTGCAGCTGAAAGCAGCAATACAACTTTTGGCCGCATATAATGCGAGAGCTAGGGCGGGCGATTTCATTGATATTAATATTAATCCTATCCTATTATGTATATTGGAGCTAAAATAAAAACTATTTTACTATAAATTTTTTGTTTTGTTTTATTTTTCACAGCTTATTTTGTAATGACCCCACGGTAATGTACAATAACTATTTTTGATTGTATACCGTTTATCATCTGTTGCACTTAATGCTATTTTTTGTTGAGTAATACTACTTACTGTATGTTTCTGTGATCTTATTAAATTTTGATCAACACTCATATTACTATTATTAACTAAACAATCTAGAAAGTCTTTGAAAAAAATTTCTTTTTTAACAACATTTTTTTTAACACCTTTGATTTTTTTTATTTTTTCCTTATTTTCTACTTTTATTGAGTACATTTTTGATCTTAATCCTACGAAATGTGAGATTATATGCCCATTCATTTCATCCTTCATTAAACCTATTACTTTTTTATTTACTGGAGGTATTCCCCAAATATTATTTTGTGGGTAATCACTGGTATCAAAATGAATATTGCAATCACTTTTAATCATATCATATATATTGGCGGTAGAAATTTCATAAATTAAGCTATCTGTATCAGTGTACATAGCTGTGCAATTATCACCAAATTTTATTTTCATATAATCATAGTGGTACTCATATATTAAAGTTTTTGCAATATCTAGTATACATAATCCTACATATATGGGTTTGTTAAAGTAAATTTCAGCTTTTTGAAGTTCAATTGCTACCAAATTTTCATTAAATATAGTTCTGTTTTTAAAAAAAGGTGATGCTATCAATGCTTTGGCACCATACCTTCCTTCCCATTTTGAGACTAATTTAACATTGCAATATTTTCTAACATTTTCCATACATTTTCCGAAAACTGCATTATTATATAATTTATAACGTTCAATGTCAAGTTTGTTTGTAGCTAGAGTTCTTAATTGTGTATTTAAATCAATGTATGGCTTAAGCCATGCAGATTGATCAAATTCGAGTGCTCTATGAATTTTATTTAATTTGAGTCCATGCAATAAAGCTTGACGCAAATTTCTGTAATGAATCACATACCTGCTTTTATCTGTTAAAGTCGCTAATAATTTTTTTTGTTTAGACTTAGGAGGGTGCATTAGTTCTGGGCAAAATGGTATATCGCTATGCATATCATGCAATTCTGTTGGATAACATAAGTCAACCTCAAAAATGTAGCCCTTGGGGGAACTATCCAAGAGAGAACAAATTGTATCTACTGTGAATTCATGAATATTATCAACCCACTTGAAATTCCCTGTTGGTAATAACTGACTCATTGCATACCCATATTGGTTATTGATATCCCAATACATTAAAAAAGTGTTTGGTTTACTTGAATCAAAACCATCTAAATACTCATTGTTGGCTTCAGCATACTTTTTTGAGCATTGGCTTAGTCCTCCACGGATACCTCTTTCAATAAACATTATCATGTCTATATCATCAAGAAGTTCTAGTTTTACACCAGTGTAGAAAAGCATTGCGTCCCAAGTATAACCAGGGAGAGAATAATAATGAGCTGGATCTAATTTGTGTGTCTTAACAGAATTAGAACGAAATTGCTCAAATATATCGGCCAATAAAAGAACATCAGTCTTTAAATACAAATCAGAATATTCACCCAAATTTCTTAGATTTAAGCGATTCCATACATTTTGAGCATGTAAATAATCTTCACTGTTTATGTCTTCCTTATTTAGCTTATTGTAAAACAAATGTTTTTCTGGTAAAGACTCTTCAGAAAAAGTTTCAAAGCTATTAAAATAATCATAAGGATAAACACCTTTACGTTTCAATAGATTTCTTTGGTCTTGTGTTAAATCGCTAAATTCAGATTCAAGAATTGGGAATTCATTTAATAAAGATGATAGTGAATCTAAACTACTACTCAAAAACCTAAAAGAATCAATAAATCTGAAATTAATTTTTCTCTTAAAAAGCAATTTTGTAAATGAAATATATTTTTCTTTATTTAATGGTAGCACTTGCACATTACCTTCACCAATTTTATGAATTTCTTTAATTAGAAAATGGGAATCATAACCGCTTAGGTTATGAAAAATTATTGGTATATTTAGATTATCTTTATAATTTAAATTACAGTTACTGTGCGCAGGGCCTCGATAAACTCCCGTAAAATGACAATGGTCTCGGACCTTGATGTCATTTGGAGAAAATTGTTGATCACATATATAACATGTGATTGCAGTATTAAAACTCTCCTGTTGTTCAATGGAAAGCTTCTCAATTGGTACTATAAATGAAACATCAGACTCCAGAAGCAGCACTAAAGTTTTTAGTTCATTCATAAACCAATCTATACAATCTTCTCCACGAAATGACGCATATGTTGTATAACTTGATTTGAAGGAACTTTTAATATAGTAACCTATAGAACAAGGGATGTGTTCCTGATACTTATTACCATCATCAATTTCTTTTAAAATACATTCTAAGTCTGCATATATTACAAATGGAGTCATAATTTTATTTCTGAAGTTCTTAAAACATAGAGTACTATATTCTGGTGAAGGTAACCTAATTTTACAATTATTTTGATTAGTACAATCATTTATATGAATATTTAATTTCTCACTAGAATAAAAATAGTGGAGGCATCTATTACAGAAATGAAGCTTACTTTTACTTTTGGTTAATGTACATCGAACTAGTGCAGAAAGGTTTTTAATCCAAATAAAATGTTGTTTTAAAACTGTACAATCATCATCATTTGCATGTTCTTCTAACAACAATAAATTGATATGCTTTTTTTCTTTACATGTTAATTGAGATAATTTAAGTGGATATATTTCTGCTTTTTTATCATGTTTTTCTCTATGTAATGTGAAAATATTAATTGAAATATCATTATGTTTTTCAAATAACGGTACTAAATTTAAAGACATTGGAAATGTTATACTATCTAAATTTAATACATTTTTATAATGTGGGTAACTTGTTGGTCTATCCACACTTCTGCCTGCAGGAAATAGAGCAGATACTACAGCCCAAGCAAAGCATGCATTATCAGTATTTTTCACATTAACACATGCTTTCTTGGTTGATATAGCTAGAGGTGTTTTAATATACGAACTTCCTACAATTGGCGAATATTTATTTATATTTAAAATAACATTTATTATGGATGATAGTGCCCATCCACTATTTTTCTCTTGAAATTCTTCTAATTTTCCTAACAAAGGCTTTTCTAAATTTTCTATTATAATTTCTTCTAAGTCACTACCAGCATTTACAATAAAATTTTTGACGCCGAGATATTTGATGTCTTGGTGCTGCTCTTCACCTTCATATTTCTGGAACACTGCACAAAACACGGCATTTGTTTTGATGTTGAGATATTCATTCAAAATTTCTCTTAACTTATTAATTATTGCTGCTCTGCAAGCTTCCAAAAATGATTTGGGGTCCGTATGATTTAAATTTGTAATCACACCTGATCTGATTCTTCGTGAAAACGCAGTATGTGGCAGATCTTCCCACATCAAGGAAACATCAATATGTTGTTGTTGTTTTTCAGGAACATTTTTCACCATCATCATTTTTTTAAAAGATTTTAATTTACCGATTGCTGAGGTAAAATGATACTTTTTACCTGTACTCTTAGTATCATGTAAGCATTTCTGCAACAAGTCTATGTCTTTTTCACAATTCTCAATGATTACTTCATAGTTTTCTTCACTGTTTTTATTCATAAGCATATCAAATAAAATTGATTGATGCCTTTCAAGCATCTCTTCAATGCAGGTTTCCATTTTGTTAATATTTCTTAATATTCACAGCACTTTCACTATTAAACGCTTGATATAGGTGTGTTCACTTAAAACAGTCACAATTTCGTTATTAAACACCCTTTGAGCTGTAGTTAAATTAGTGTTGACTGTATAGAAATTGTGCCTTAACTAATTCACACCAAACTTGATTCCCCATTCATATCAACAAAACTTGTTTCATCATGACTAGATTTTTTTAACTTATTCACGCCCAAACTTGATTTCTCATTCTTATCTACAAAACTTATTTAACCGTGAACATGTTTTGCATAACAATGATGTTGTTTTTTTGTCTATAATTCACACCCAAACTTGATTTCTCGTTCTTATCTACAAAACTTATTTAACCTTGAACATGTTTTGCATAACAATGATGTTGTTGTTTTTTTTATCTATCTTGAATTCGTATCTATTTTTAGTTTCTAATTCATATACGCACATGCATACAGACCTTGAAGCAACCTTGAATTCTTATCTCTCTCTCCCCCTCTCTCTCTCTCTCACACACACACAGACCATGACGTCACACACACACACACACACACACACACACACAGACCTTGATGAAACAACCTCGAATTCCTCTCTCTCTCACACACACACAGACCATGACGTCACACACACACACACACACACACACAGACCTTGATGAAACAACCTCGAATTCAATGACACACGTGATGACTCATTTCCTGTGCTAGGATCCACATAGCTCTACTACTAGAGCGGTCGACATTTTTTTTTGTGCGACAGAAAAGAATCTTTCTTTCGTGATCATCGTGTGCGATAGCAAGAAATTATTTGTTAGTAATCCTGATTCAAAAATTAAAGATTCTAAAAGGTGAGAAACATAAAATAGGTGAATTAGAGAAAAATTCAAATAAAGAAACAAAAATCCAATAGGTACCTACTCACACAGGAAAAACAACAGACCTCAGAAAAAAAAAGGCATAAGGACACGAATAGCAGGTGCAAGCAGTAGCAGAGGTAACATAAATCAGAAGGTAGATATTGTTGAACTCCTCCTCTAAGAACTCTGTGTTTCGATTAACTAGGTACTGGGTTGAGACGAGTTGTCAAAAGACGACCCTCACCTCTGCTGGGTTTCTTTGTCCGGGAGTCCAGCGATTCAAATCCCAATTACCGTACTAAAGCGCTTAACCGTAGGCTCAACGGCGGTAAATTGTGACAACCAGCTCAAGACTGGACCAATAAATAAACGCCAAGTCCGGCAACGGAAGCGATTCCAATAGTGCGGGAGTTTGAGTTCGCTGGCAGAGAACCTCATCCAAGGACAAAAGGTCGTCGGAAAGCCGATACAGCAAAACGTTTGCCTGGGGAGTCCTCAAGCCAGACTGGTGCAGCGACTGCGTTTCACAGCCTTCGAAGAAAGACAATATTAGTGTCCTCGACAGTGGAAACAAAAAAAAAAAACAAAATCAAAAAGATATATTTTATAGAAGTGAAGTGGATTAAGTGAATTTCTGGAATTAGTAGTTATTAAGTTTTCTTTCTTTTGTTTTTTTTTGGATTTAAAAGTAGTTTAATTAGTGTAAGGATATAGTGTTTGTGGTGCTAATAACTGCGCGAAAGAAAAGGCGTGAAAAGGCCAACATTGCTGTTTCAGGTCATCGCTCCAAGTGCTGCCGGCAGGAAGACGAGGGACGACGCATTAAAACCGTAAGTTTTTTTATTCCTAAATTTTTTTGGTAAGGGCTGAAGAATTGCCCAACAATAATTATTAGTTTTTTTTTTAACGTTAAGCCACTTTAAACACGGGTATCCAAGAATTATCATATTAGGGTAAAGTAGAATAATTTAAGTAACACCTTTTGATGAATTATATTTTTGTTTGAGTGAATTCCGAGTTTTTTTATTATGGAGTAGTTCTAAAAGTGATTTGGTGTGTGTGTTCATGGGGAGGCCGTCCTCCTATTAGTGCCATGGCGTAAACGTTACGTGAACGATGACGACGGACGAACGTAGGACAATGACGTGACGACGTACGAATACTCCTCTACAAGGACATACTGACGAGTGGCTGGAGTACGGCGTAAAAGGGTCTGTTTCTCTAATTCTTCGGCCATAGAGGCAGCCATGCTTGTGTCCAAAAAGACATAGGGTGGGTAGGCCAAGCCGGTGCCAATTTCATCAGGCATGCCTCAGAGACTAGGCGAACCTTTCCCAGGAGCGACCGTGGAAAGCAGTGGATGCAAAGGAGTAGAATAGGTTAGTTATAAGTTAGAATAGGTATAGTTGATAGTATTTTGCTTACGGTTAGTTAAGAGTAGTATTAGCTAGCGTAGTTAGGGTAGTATGATTGCATCTGACTTTCCAAACTCTCTCCTGGGTGGGGCATAGGTTGTTGATTTTTCCTTTTCATCTTTTCTTTCTACTCTTCTCTTCTCTCTTCTATCTTCTAACAGTCCGTCCGAGGTCACCTAGAGTTAGTTCTTCTTCTTTTCTCTATTGCTTTCTTTTGGCACGACAAGAACTACCCCGTCCGACGAGCGATAGCCGTGCAACCGCGAGCGTGCCACCGTCCTCCTCCACTACTCCGAAGTTACCCCTGTGGCCAAGCCTAGACTCATAACATCCTGCAGATTTTGGGCAGAGCATGCCAGAAATAATTGGACGTGGTAGTTTCTTCCTTTTCTAAGGCCGCGTTACAAAAAAAAAACCTAGTGTAAAAAATGAACTTAAGTATAAATATAAAGGGTTTTTCATTAGGCGCTTTCTATCTTTAAATTAAAATAAAACAAACTCTGTGTGTCCTATTGATGCGATAATGTATGGAATTTATCGTTCGTTCAAATGTTCGCTGCGGCTTCCCTGGGTGGTGCGCACGCGAAATGTCCAATTTTCATGACTCTGGCGCATAAATTGGGCTGAATTTGACCGAAGACTTGAGGTCTGTTGGCTTTGAGGGCCGCTGTGGTTCGTGGCTTATTCTCATAGACTTTAGCGACTGCAGAAAAACCCACAAGAAAAAGTCCAACGCGGTCAAACCGCACGATCTCGGTAGCCAGTTCATATAACTTCCACCTACCCTCTAATTTATAGTGCAGAAATTTCAATGTGACGTGCGCTGTGTGGCACGTAGGGCGCCGCCCTGTTGAAACCACATGTCTTTGGTGTTTATATCATCCAATTTAGGCCAAAAGAAGTTGGTGATAATCGACATATAGGGTTTGCCGTTGACGTTGATGGCCTGACTAACGTTGTTCTCAAAGAAATATGGATCGATTATGCCGCCAGCCCAAAATCCACACCAAAAAGTCACATATTCGGGATGCATTGGACGCTCTTGGATCTCATGTGGATTGGTATTGTCCCAAATTTGACAATTTTGTTTGTTAACGTACCCATACATCCCATGGGGCCCCCGAAGATTAAACGACAGTCATGAGAGACTCAACCGCAGAGCTACAAAGCACGACCTACAATATATAAAAAGAGCATAGCCCGTTGACATCAACGTTGACATCAACGTTGCCTTCAAAAGGAAAGTGGTTAATAGAAAGTTTTCCTTTAAATCTTTCAAAACCAATAATTTCCCGAGTTAATCGACGGCACCCATCATACTCCAACGGAAAGGATCAGTTTCTCAGACGAGTTGTCTTCTTAATTGATGCCAGGGCGGACAAATGCGTGGTTAACCATCTATCCCCATGAACTTTTCAACAACCTTGAATTTGACTACACCAACGACCTAGTCCCCTTGGAAATAACTTATCTATATTCCAAGCTGAAGTCCTTGCAACGAACCACTGCTCTAGAATAAATATAAGTTCTAACACACGTGGAAAAACCATATTTACCTTTTCAGACAACCGAGCAGCTCTCAAAGCTTTGGACTCATCTGTCATGAAATTGAAGCTTGTCTAAGAAACGTTCACAGCCATCTACGAACTTACCAAGACAAACCTAGTCATTCTCCACTGGATTTCAGCCCATACGGGCTTCGCTGGCAACGAAGAAGCTGACTCACTGGCTAAAATCGGCGCTACAATTTTGCTTATTGGACCTGAACCCTTCTGTGGAGTCAGCAAAAACCATTTCAGGGGCTACGACTTATTGAATGAAGCTGCAAACTTGCACCAAGGTGTAAGCCAAGCGTAGGTACAAACAGATGCGTTTGTTTTAAAATGCCTTATCATTAAAAGGTCGGATCGCTAAATGAGTAAAAATAAGTAGTCGGCGCACCATGTCCAAATGGGTTTTGTTTGTTTATGAGACAAATATAGAGGGACCTACAACTTTGCTCAAAATCCAAAAGGCTGCATTTGGGAGTTGTCTTTCGACAGAGCTGTACGCGAGAGGTTGGAAGACACCTTTAAAAACGTTGACCATCCGCTGACCACTGAGCCATTGTGGATTATCACTTTATACCATCTACAAATGCAGTGCCCATCAGATAGAGGTCTTCCGAGTCAGTCGCAACCAACTTCAAACGACGCTTGCTTCCAGGAACATATTTGATAGCACATTTACAAATTCCCTGCTCTAATTGCCGTGAAATAACAAACCATTAACCTGGCCATATAATCCAGTTTAGGACCTTTTAAAACCCCATCGCCAAGTTCACTGACATAACCAGATTTCTGTTCTTTCCTCTCACGACATCACACACAATACCGCCTCTAAAAAAAAATAAAAACAACGACACTCGAGACTCAAACACTAATTAAAAGTTCTCACGCGGTGTGGTCTCGACTGAGCCTCTCTCAGAAGCACACCTCCTCGCGTTACCTAATAATTACAAACTGTTTTTGATTTGCACCTCACCGGCAAGCGTGCATACTTAAGCCCTATCAGTCGAGAAGATCTCGCCCCAACGAATTACCATAAAAGTTCAACCACAGCCCCGGTGCGAGTGTCCCACGGTGAAACCACACGTCTAATTGTAGGTTACGTGCCAAATCGTTGACTAATCCGCATTTTTAGCCAAAAAAAATACAAAATTGATATTCACCTCCGATCGGAAGAAAGCCATTGACTAGCAGTAGGTGTCACTGTCAGTGTCAGTGTCAGTAGCGTATCAATGGCACCTGCTGTTTGTGTGGTATGCGCGCCGCCAGGAAGCTCAATCAAAACAATGCCCCACACTAACAAAATGCTTCATTATGTGAATTGTGTCAGTCGATTACCATAAATGTGTTGTGAACGACGACGATATCCACATCAACATCATCATCATCATCATCACCATCACCGGCATGTGTGTTTGTGGTTTGTGGAGGCGTTCACCACGGTTCCACTGAATTTGGTTTAATGTCGCCATGTGAACTGTCAATACGCGGCAGCGGTGGCTGGAAATGACAATTCGACTTTGGCATACGAAACTACATCGGACATCGGACATCGAGTATACCTGCTGCGGCGCGCAATCGAGGTAAATTGGACGTGACCATCGCATTAACCGTGTTACGGTGTATGGCGTAGTCTGTAAGTGTACTCCAACTGTATGGAGTGCGATTTTCTGTTCTGTCGCAGTAGTTCTCGCTCTCGGTTCTCCCTAAATGACCAGGCTTACTTGTAAAAGATTTTGTTATTTTTTTTTAATTTTCTTGTACTCTGCTACGCCGCGTGGAATGCTTGGGGAGCAGAAGAAACGCATAGAGTCCCAGTCCGGCCAGTGGCGTCGCAAAAACGTTTCCATTGTGTCCCGCGATGTTGGATGGGATTAGACTGACGGTGGCGGGTAAAAACAACTTTCTTTTGAGCGGGCTGTTCATTTTTTGTTTGAGAATTTTCCAGCCATCGAGGTTTCTGCATTTTTTTTTTCATTTTTGTGGTCGCAAGAGTTGACAGGTTCTGCGCGGCGGCGAAGAATGAACAAGTTGATATTCTTTGCCTTGTAGGGTGATTAGACGGGATTTGGATTCGGTTTTTATTATTCACAATTTGAGGTTTTTTTTGCTGTTGTTGTTGTTTAATTGTTGTGACAACTTTCTCCTATTGAATGGCGTTTAATGTGTGCGTAGTGTGTGTGTGGTTAGGTGACTTATTTCCGGGTGACATTAATGACTTGGTTTTGATCGGTCAAGTGTGTCAAATGAAAATGCAATTTCTTCTTTAATGCGACAAGAGAGCTTAGTAGATAATTGTGTGTGTCTGGTAATGGGAGTAGTTTGGGTTTCTTTGACTTTGAAGGAATTAACCTTGCTACACGTGCTGATGCTTATCGATTATGGTAAAGTGATGAGTGGGGGGGAAACACCGGATGCCAGGGTTCTGGTTTTCGGTATTAATTACCGACCAAACGAATTAATGATGCGCGGTAATACTGCGCTAAGTGGGTAGGTAACCTGTAAGCATACAGAACTTATTACCCGAGGGAGGTGTTGGGTCTAATTATGATAGGGGGAGGGCGTTGAATGGTGAAATAGTTCTTGTCAGTTGTTAGATAAATTATGCTAAATTAGGGGGTCTACCCGAATACACGCCCGAGATAAGTTCATAGTTGGTAAGTTACCAGTTGAAGCTCGAAGGCTAATGACGCCGCCGGAAAGCTTAGGTTGGTAATAAAAATGCAACCAATGTTGGGTATTGTTTGCAAGTCATACCAATGGACCTGGTGGATGGGTGTATCTATGGGTAGGTGGTGCCATTGAACGTATTTCTGCCAGTGGTCCAAAGTTAGTAATTATTACTGGCCTATGACTCAGTCAAATGGGATCTTTCGAGTTTGGCCGAACTAGTATTAAAGTTCAGTGACTTTTCTGTGCTAATTCAAGTGGTGTAGGTCGCCTGATACACAGAAAAAACTCAGGTCTAAAAGTTCCTTGGAAGGTAGCAAAATTGATCAAATGGGTGGTACCGTTTTGCAAAATTCAACATTTAAGCATCTCACCAAAGCAAGTTTCTAAGTTTTATTGAACTTTCTGTGGCGTAAGGCTACTACAATGCACCGATATACAAGGTGGGCCAAAGGAAGTCATCCGATGTTGTTTGGCTCTCATTTTTTTTCTAAATGAAAAACTTCGATTCTGTTTTTTGATTATATTTATTTGAACCTTAAGAATTTTATTGGGAAGATGATATCGGCCAAATGGGTGCCGTCACAAGTGATTGACATACGGGCTCATTTTATGGCATTTTTCATCACTTCGGCGAGAACTTCGGGCGACAGATTCTCGCACTCGTGTCGAATGTTGTCCTTGAGGGCTCCTAGGGTCTCGGGCTTGTTCACGTAAACACGGGACTTCAAAAAACCACACAAATTAAAGTCTGGAACGGTTAAATCGGTCGATCTTGCGAGCCAGTGCAAATCGCCAAAACGAGAGATGAGGCGACCCGGGAACCCCGCCTTCAGAATATCGGTTGTGGCTCGCGCAGTGTGTGCCGTAGCTCCGCCCTGTTGGAACCACATGTCCTCCAGTCCTAATTCGTGCAATTGCGGCAGAAAAAACTCCGTTAACACGGCCCTATAAAGCATAAAGAGGAGCTGTAAGGTGTGACTTCAAGTCGATAGGTACCTACGATTCCTGGAAGAGTGCTTGAACGATTTACCAAAGAGCTGTAAGAACAACGCTTGACATTTGCCGGCCTCTACCACCTCAATGAGATAACCAACTTCGACGGAAGGCCCTCTTGAAATACCATCTGTCGCTTTTTGTCAGACAGATCCATGAACCGCGCTTGATTGTTGTTATATGAACTAAACCTGTCGTTAGTCATACGGGCAGTTTGATAAGTCAGTGACTTTTTGAAATGTTTGCTCAGTAGCTGTAAATTTTTATTTTACTATCGCCAACTGTAATTTCTTATAAGACTACTGTGAAATTTCGAGTAGCCGGTGTCATTTATCTACTTTGTGTTTTAGAGCTATTTAAAGCAATAAACCTCAACAATTTTAATAAAAATGGAAAAAAGCGAATTTCGTGTGCTGATTGTGCATTATTTTTTTTACGTAAAAGAACCATCACCGAAAAACCAAGGAAATGCTAGATAAATACTATGGGGTATCTGCACCATCAATTTCAATGGTTAAAAAGTGGTTTAGTGAGTTTCGTACCAGCAGAAATGACGCCGAAAGTTCAGGACGCCCCAAAGAGGTCGTTACACCAGAAATCGTCGATTAAATCCATGGTATGATATTGGACGATCGGAGAATTAAAATTCGTGAGATGACTGAGGATCTGGCATCTCAAATGAGCGGTTACATCATAAATTTTACATGAATATTTGGATATGAGACCATTTCAAAGGATTGTTCAACGATGTTTAGCCATAATCCGGAGGAGTTTTTGCGCCGTTTCGTAACCATTGACGGAACATGGATCCACCACAACACACCAGAGACCAAGGAACAATCAAAACAGTGGGCTTCTACAGGCGAACGTGCACCAAAGAAGGCTTAAGTAGGTCTTTCTGCCAACAAGGTCATGTCCACAGTATTTTGGGATGCACGCGGTATCATTTACATCGATTACCTTGAAAAGGGTAAAACTATCACTCGCGTCTATTATTCAGAGCTAATGGATGGATTTTATACTGAATTGAAGCAAAAACGCCCGCATTTGGCAAAGAAAAAAGTGAGGTTTCATCAAGACAATGCCCCGGTGCACACGTGTGCAGTCAGCATGGCAAAATTCCACAAATTACGCTATGAACTACTACCCCATCCAGCATATTCTCCAGATTTGGCCCCTTGCGGCTATTTCCTGTTTCCAAACACAAAAAAAAATTGCTCGGCGGTATAAGAGGTCCAATGAAAATAGTCAAGTCAACGACGGTTTTTTGAAAAACCTTTTTAATTACCAAACAAAGGTCGACTTTTTTTCGGAAAGAGTCAGGTCCTTCGAGTCATACTAAAAGTTGTCAGGGCAACAACGTGATGATGTTGAGAATATGGAAGAACAACTCTTACCATACGATGCTGCGATCAAGGAAGACTAACAAAGCAACCCACTGTCAGAAAGGGCGCGTCACTCAATTAGGACATTGAGAATGACACCCGAAATGATCAACTACGTGAAAACCTGTTAGATGTCTGTCTTATGACATAGATTCCCAAAAAGTCTTGGACATACTTTTAACATGACCAATTAATGAACCATTCTTGTCGAGCGAGAATGTGACATTGAGTACCTCACTAGGGTTCTAGGGATCTGCCGGTGGCCATAGGAATAACATCTCCGCATGCTGTATACGCGGTCTTATTCATTCAGTCAATTTCAAAGCCTCTTGACCACTGGTAAAGTTGAAACAAACACCCAATCGATCCAAATTTTTGAGTTTGGCCCCCTGATAACTTAGCCTAACCAATCCTACAGAAAATGTCAACACTACTCCCACCATCGCTTGTGTAGAGTTACCTTAAAGTCTCCGCACCTGTTTCAATGAGATTCCACTTAAGCATAGGTACTTTGAAGAACCCATAAAGTTTAAAAATTACGCGGTCCACGGATTCCCGCTCAAGAGTCACCAACCTCGCGCAACATTTGAGACATCATTTGCACTAAATGCAAAAGCCGCTATATGTCAAATGTGTTGCCTAATACAAACACCGTCCACACCCCAAATGTCCTCTCCAATTATATATTTCGAGCAGTTCGCAGGCCAACTCTTTTGTTTTCAGAGAGGACACACGCCGCCGCCATTAATCTCCACCATTCTCCATCAAATGTAACGATTGGACAGTTATGTGGCGGTAAAAATCGACTGCCCAACAAGGTCAAGCAACATCCCATCGAACTACATATACTCTTAACCAAAATGACCGACAAACTGTTGACAATTGCCTGCGCTGGCCAGCGAAACACAATAAACCTTTCGCGTCGAAAGACGAAATTCTTAGCGGAAAAGTTAATTTGACGCAAATTAAGCGAGGAAATTGCAGGCCATAAATTCAGCGCGCAAAAAGCTAGAGAAAACAAAACGACGACAGCTCACATCATTTGATATCGCAAAATGTGTAACACAAATGATCCGCCGACTTCAAACGAACGATCGTGCCCCACATCGCAATGAAAAGCGACTTTCATCACCCACATCCGGTGTTGTTTGCTTTTTACTCTGCCTCCTGGTGACTTTGTAGTGCTCCAGATCGGTACAGCTGGTACACGGTAATTTCCCCCAAAAGACCTGCGCTCATATATGCTCCCGAAAGACCGCCGCACGGTCATCGACGGTGTACACGACTTGCAAATCATAATGAGTGAGCATGCGCCCATGATGACGATGTCTCATTAGATGACCGACTCCATTGATCATTCTCTAATCTTTTGCCCGCTTCGAGACTCCGCGCCGCCCGCCGCCACCAATCAATCAGTTCATCGACGGTGTTGGTGTGGGCTTAGCACTCACCTGCTGATCTGGTTCCGATCCGATTCATTCATCGATTGATCGCTTTGCTGGTCTCTATAGTATTGTGCTTCGAGGGCTAGTGGCAATCTGCTGTGCGATTGATTTTCGCCATCAATTTGTTAAAGAGTTCTTGCTGCAGGCCTGGCATATCTGCGAGGCAGTAGGCGGGCGTTCAGTGGGCACCACCAAATACTTATTTAGCCAATTTTACCGCAGCAACGAGGGCGGTTTGGAATTGATCTCCTGGAGTGCGAACGCTCTCTTGATCGGTCTCAACTTTCATCCGCATTATCAATTCGCAACTCGTCTTGGTGGGCCGCATGCAAAGTTATCTACTGCTTGATGGTGGTGGAGTGGAGTGGTTATGGGAAAAATTGGATGCGATTTGTTGGTCATGTCAAAAACTCTCATTTTTCGTTCGTTGATTTGATGAAAAGAAGAAGAAGAAGCAGAAGAAGTGAAATGGTGCGTGAATGAGGCGATCCATGGGGGGAATACTAATTCGAATCGGTGGACAGGTAAAGTCCGAAGTGGTGTGTTGTTTTCTACCGTGTTAATGGTACAAGGTTAGATCTACATAAGAGGAATGCAAATTACTTAAATTGGTATAGGAGGCCACGAGAGGACCTCCCATGGAGCTAGTTGAACGATGGGGGTATTTGTTTGATTTTGGTAGTACCTATGAACTTGAACTCATAAGAAAGTGAGAAAAGGTTGGTGAGGGGAGGCTTAAAATAGATTGTACCGAAGCCATGATGGGGCCTATAGATGCTACATTGCTAGCTTCCAAATGAGTGTGAATGACGCCTACACCAAGGCATGTCATGTGGCTGCTACTGCCTTCGATAAAACTTTTGGGCACTCATTAAGGATCATCTATAAATTTTCTAAAATACATACTTCTTTTCCTTTCCCAGTGAAGCTGATGTTATTCAAGTGCTTTTTGCTCACAGAGGTCTTGAACAGTTCTGACGGTCCTCTTTTACAGATGGAGATTGCTCTGTTCGTGTAACTACGGGCTTCTTGGTTGCAGTCATTTAAAGCTAAGGCAGGTCACTGATGTTGGCTTCAGCCGTGGCAGAGGTAAGAATCGCTAGAGACATTGAACTTTTTTGATGTCACACTTTGAAACAGTATTTTGGTATTTGAGGCTGCTTGATATATACATTCGTACCGGGGCTACCACAAGCCGATTTAATTTTGGTCGGTCAACAGACAACAGGTTCTTTTATCCAGAATACTGACATCATCTCCTGCGTCGATGGAAAATTCGTCAATTTAGTTGATGGAATGTAAGTCGGGAGACCCCATCGTCGCCATCATGAATGCTGAGATGACAAAACCATTTGCATTTACTTACTAAACATTTATTTGACACCGCAGCAAATTACCCCGACTATAGCACCAGACGTGGTGAAATGTTGCTTACCAAGCATCATCCCAAAAATGCAGTCTTTTCTTATTTTGACACCTAAACCACCGAATGCGATTTTCTCGTCATGTTTGGTATAATATCGCTCGTGTATTTTGTAGAGACCTTTTTTATCTATATAGGAACAAGAGTGGTTTAAGCTATTGGCCCTTAGAAATAAAAAAAATTATGGACGACTTTTGCCAAAAATTCGACTTTAACTCTAAATTACTAGAAATAAAGCATACAGTTTCAGTTTAAGTTAGGAAATAGTTAGATTCAAGTACCCCCGATTATGTCAAATCTAAAGTGACATCCAAGACATATTTTTCCGAAATAAATATGTCAGTCGATGAAATTTTCAGGGGTATTGAAATTTTTCAAATTTTGCAATTCTAATGAAAACTTGTAGAGGAAGTGAAAATTATATAAAGGACCGAACCCAGTAACAAATGGAAGATTCTCATAGACGCACAGGAAGACAATTTGGAAATATCTTTATTTTAAAATATTTTTTAAGGTAAAAATAGAACCAAACAAAAATTAATTCACTCGTCATTGCTGTTGTTCTTCTTTTTAAATTTTTATGTTGACCAGTTTCAATTTTCTAAGCTAAACTTTTTTCTTAAGATCAAATAATTCAGCCGCGTGAGACACTTCCAAGTCTGTTCGATCGCCTTTTTTGCAACAGTTGCTCACTGAGGCTTATTTTTTGCCTTTTTATGGAAGAAGTTTGATTTCTTTATTCCACTCATCTTAACTTAACTTCGGCCACATTTTCCTTGTTTTGATCTATGTCAACAGCTATAGCCCCTAAATGTGCATCGCTGTCAAGATCGGCACTATTGTCCTCAAAATCTATTAGAGTTATCTCTTGAATAGCCTAGTCCAATCCATCGGGTTCCTTAGTTTCTTTTCCGCCCATTTGTAAGCTGAAATATTTGAACCGGCATTCGTTTTTAACCGTCGTCCCCATTATGCTTTCAGCTTTCCTATTGGGAGTTCCATGCCGTAAGCTTTTAAATATTCCGAAGTCTTTTCCCATGCTTCGTTCTTCTTTGCAATAATATTCATGCTATTTATTTTGGAATCCACCTTTAAAATCTCTAGACTTAGAGTTAACTTACGTTAACTAAACAAGTTAATTAAACCACTTTTAGTTTTTTCTATTGCTTAGGGCCATTGAATTTACCTACTATTGATACTCAGTGCTAATTTCTAGTGTAACGAAACGTTCCTCTTTGTCACACTTTTAGGTCCTCAACTGTATACACGTTACATGGCCGCTGTAGGCATACCACTCACTGCTTTTACACCCATCCCATCCCATCCGTGACATAACCAATTTTCATTCGTCACTCATAAGTCACACTGTCATAGTGTACGAAATAATATCAATACGCAACACCCGATTAAAAGCGCCATCTCATACAATCATACTACAAATGTGAGTCCAAAAAGACAACCAAAATATATAATTAACAACCCGGACTTGAACACACTGAGGTTAACCCTGACAACGATGCATATAACAAGTATGAGTCTGAGAACACAATAACAATATATTAATTAATAGATTTAAGAAAACAAATAACATTGTAAGCCGTTGGGCCCCTGTTGTTGAGCAATCACATTAAAATATTAATTATGCACCGCAAAAGTTCAAAAAAAGAAAGGATAAAAGCAAAAAGAAAATTAAAGCTAAGGCTCCCGTTTAAAAATCGACTGCGGTCCCGGGCATTGTTCTTAATTTTTGACGGTTGAATTCCCTTTGGGATTGGGATGGGAAACCGGCCTTAAATTGGCAGTGTCAGCTGTCATGTGTCAGCAAGGAAGCATTCTTTGCTGGCCTGCTTCTTGTCCTGCTACCCGCTTGAAATTCCTCTCTTTCCAGGAGCCCCAAGCACACGCTCTCATTGGGCCGCTAAGAAACCACGGAACTACGCTGTCGTTGGGCCGCTAAGGAGCTACCGGTCGTAATCATAATGCTTTTTCATCCCCCCCCCTCCGACTCATTCGCAAGGCACAGGCACCGCTCTATGTCAGATACGTTAAGTCGTCTTAATACCGGCCTAGAAGTAATTGCTCTGATGCAAGTGCATGTGAACGGTTAAGTTCAGATCTCAAACTCGTGCTCTATCTTTCATTTTAACGAACTGTGTCATAGCTGAGATTCGTGTTTCACGAGGCTTGATATTGGTTCATAACTACTTGCTTCCTCGTTGGTAGGGAGGACACCCCAGCGCATGAACCACGACCTGAATTATCTGCACTATAAGCATACTTTGGGATGTGACCGCTGTCAGTAGCATATTAAGATAGGTACCATTCCCAATGACATTTTCCAATTCCACTTAGGAAACTAAGAACTCAATATGTTGAGGCAGCCGTTATCGTTTGGCGTGAATGGGAATCAGCTCGCTCCCCTCAATAACAAGAGCCTCTCTTCCCTGCTGGTAGCTACAATCCTCCAAAGTTTTTTGTCACCCAATGTTCAGTCGATTTATTAGCCACGCCGCCTTGCAACCACCCTTCTGCAACCCTACACTGGTGGTTTTCACTTTCAAACCAAGTCGGTTACGATTTCTAATCCAAGACTACCAATTCAAAGACAAAGATGTCCGCCCAGCTATCATTTCTTCCGCGAAATAGACATTAACGCAAAATAATCCGTTCTAATTATGGTTTTTCCAAAACTATATTTCTAATCATCGCTATCTTCTTATTCGATTTCTATACCCAACTGCCACCATTCACATGCAAATCTAAATGTAGGTTGTTCTTATGCGAAATCCACAATAGAAAAAAAACCAAAACAACAATCTTCCGGTGCTAAGCTGTCACAATCCACTCCAGCTCAATAATCAATAGCCCGATCTTTCTTTCAAAGCAAACCATAAGCCAACTGAAACAAAACCACCACACAAAGGCATTCTCTTTCAGTTGCTGATGCCCCGCATGTCGTCTGTCACACGCAGCAAAAAAAAAATGCTTTCAATTTCATTTTCATTTTCATTCATCGAAACAAAAGACAAAAGGTCCCAGTCCCAGCAGCATCACAATACTTTCTCCCAATCAGCAAGTGTCCCCATTCCGGACGAAAAAATCAATCTAATGCGCGTTCTGAGATATACTCTACCTTTCTCAGCTGAATTTTGCATAAACAATTATCAACTCACACGAGTGGTGATTAGACGTGCTGATGGGGAGGCCCGCAGTCCCCGAATCTGCACAAGGCTGCCCCCCCGTTTAAGTGTTGACCATTTACGTCAATAATTGTGATTCTTGAACGAGAGAGCGTCCTCCATAATTATTGATGTTTCTCTAATAATTAATGTGGGAAGCCGGTCTCTATATATAATTGATTTACGCCACTCGAACGGTCCCGTTTCGGAAGCGTCGAAAGTGATTTCGACCAATTTCACATTTCGCGTATTCAAATAGACTTTTGCCGATATAATTGCAGCGCCAGGTTTCACAATTTGCATTGGTAAAACTAATTTTGGAAAACCAACACACTTGACACTATAATGGTCGTGATTGATTGCAGTCAGCCTTAGTGGAGCTTTCCAGCTTCGTTTGGCTATTTGGATCACTGAAGGCAGTCTCACTGACTGAGCTGATTAAAGATACGTGGTTATTATCGGATTTCGTTAAACGTGACCAAGGGTAAACTGTCGAAAAAGACGTTGGTAATGATAGGTGTGAACTTAAAAGTTGATTGTTATGCTGATTAATCCGGATTAAAACCGGCTAAGTTGGTCTGGAAATTGTATTTGGGTTGACGGGGTCAGGGCGGCGATCAAAAGATGCACAGCGAGAGAAAGACCCCAAAAATCGTATGACATTTGAATGCTGATTTGTCGAATGGGACCGTGTGCTAAAGTGGCATCCGCATTCGATGGTAAGCTGTAATCTTTGTCATCATTTGTCAATGAAAAACCAACAAATTTCTATATGAAGATTGGGCGTCCATTTCTTCGTACTTTTGTTGCACACAACCCGAGGGTCAATAATCCTATGCACCCAGCTCAAGCTACGCTAGTCATGCACATGTTGCACTTTGGTGGAGGTCGCTCTTAAACTAGGCACGCTTTTTGCGGTATAAGTCTTCTGGATGGGCCTTTATGGGGTGACTAGAGACTTGCTGGGCTAATTCATACGCTCCGTGGGGTGCATATCAACATCGCTGAAGTGAATCTCCTATTTCACACTCCATGGGCGCCAAGTGCACAAAATTTTAACCGAAGAATAATTCTCTTAAAATAGCGCGAGAAGTTTTCAGTCGCTTTTGAGCGAAGTCCATCCTTCTGCACCATTGCGAAGAATGACCTCGGTTTTCGTAAGCTTATTTCAAACTAGCCTTTTCATAGGATGAAGTTTGAAAGCGCTGACGACATTGGGCGGAAACCTACAAACCAAAAGGAAAATTCATTTAAACAGTTTTTTTTGGGGCAACGTTGACTGTATTTTAAGACTTCCTGATTTCAAATCGCATTTCGCCTCTCAATTTTAAATTTTAAAAGGAACCCAAAATGGCTGAAAACAAAAGAGTTGTTGTACGAACTTTGGTTTTTTTCTTTCATTTCCTGTACGCAGAGTTTCAAAGTTCACCAAGAAGGAAATAGAAGCAGCAAATAATATAAAATAAATAAATGTTTTGGCTAGACAGGACTGTGGGACCCAAGGCCTAGCTTCTCACAACCATTCGTTTTGTGTGGGTTTTCAATTTTTGGGACGAATGGAAGGGATCTACAATTTTACGCCGAGTCCAAACGGCTAATTGCGAAGCTCTTTCATGACAGTTTTACTCTCGGATGTTTGTCAGACGTTCGCGCGAGGTGGCGCAGTGAAAAAAAACCTTAAGATGTAATTTGGTTCTTTCGGGATTCGAACCGTTGACCCCTCGTTTAGTAGTCCAACACTTTACCACCAATTGAAAAAAAAAATCATTTTAATACCAGACTCTCCCATTTGAGTCTCACTTTCGATGAGATTTCACTATCAGCACTTTTCACTAAAAACAACATTTACCACGGACTTTATAGGAAAACTTTCCCCCCTACTGGGCCTACCACTTGCGCAACTTAATTATGATATAAAATTTTATAAGAAAAATCAATTCATCCTCAAATTGGCAGGGAAAAACGAAGGCGCCTCCTTCTGCTCATTACATCAATCGCCATCTCCAACAAGCAGTTTGTTTTACCCACCAACTCCCCCCTATAATCACACACAAGAGCGCTACGAACTGGAAGCACAAGAGTCAGCAACGGATTGTTGCATTAAATCCCAACAGTAACAAGAAGTAACAACAACAGCACTCCCTCGCGCCCAAACAGTATAGTTCATAGAAACGAACACACACACAACTTATAAGTCGGTTGATTCAAAGCTTGCCGCACAGCCCACGAAGACGGACGACGGGTCCTATTACATGATACGCGAACAAAAATTTATTACCAGATCAAGGCAATCCAATAATTTTTGATACTAATTCCATCAAATCGATTGCCGTGACTCTGTTCGCAACCGCATGCGCCGAGCATTAATTTAATGAAGACTTGTAACGCGAACCGGCAATACAGATGCATCATAGACAATGTGAAGGAGCCTCCCAGCCCGGTAGGAAGAAGCAATAATTTGAAGATATTTCCTCGGTGGCGGCAATGGATTTCGGCGCTGCTGCAATGCCGCCTGGAAGATATGGCATTACCTTACCGGCCGGCAGTTTAATTATATGTACGATAACTCTTTGAGGATTTAATTCGTTTGCTTGGGAGTTAAATGGAAAGGGGATGACAGCTAGTCGAATTTATTGCTCTGTCGAATGCAGATAGATGTATGTGTGACTGAATGGGTTTTAATTGTAAATTGATTGGTTTTGTGGACACATTTTCCAATGGACGTATTATTTCAACTGGTGATTGTTATCCGAAAGGGCGTTCAAATGTGTTGGCATTTTTATATAGGTAGTTTATTACATCCTTTTTTGGTCGAGGTCGTTGTAAACAATATTCAGACAACATGGGTGGTCTACATAGCTTAATTAATTTTTACTGCATCGTTGATCCAATTATTCAATGGACAAGAGCATTAACAACACCACATAAGGTTTAATTAAATTTCAGCAGGGAATGCGGTGTAGCTACTTACATTCGAAATTGGAATAGGAAATTAGTATTTTCATGAATGCCTTAGGAGTGCTTGTTTAGGTCTGATATTAATGATAGAAATTATGGCATTAATTGTTTTTTAACTAACGTACGTGGAATTTCTTTAAAAGGAGCATACATATGTGGAGGAAACATTTCAGGAATCAGGAGACTCTTAAATCCCGTCCCAACTTTGTAAGTTGTTGTGGTATGAATAAAATGTAGCAATTGCTTTTACTAAAAATTGAAGCATTTGCTAAGTTCCGTATGAAAACTGCTTTTAGTTAATTTGAACTTTGGAAATTATACTAAAGGCGTTATAAATAAAACTTGTCTGGCAAAGCAAGAGCCAAGTCTGCTATTTAGCTGACTCAGAGCATTTGCTAAATATTTTGTACGCAGAACAACCAACAAACTGAAAAATAAGGAATTGCTTTTGTACTATTTGGCTTTTATTTTAGGTGAACAAATTGAGACGCAGGTTTCAGGTTAACATTTGAAGATCCTCTTAGTAATTATTTGCTCATCTTTAAAAAATTGGCATGTGTGATATGTGCCACAAAAATAGTTCAACAAGCCGATGATCGGGAACAACTTCCGACACCTAGAGAAAAAATGAACATCACCAAGCTTTTTTCCAAAAGACTTTCAAAGGAAATTCAAAAATTCAAATTTACTGGTCAGGTTTGACAGGAATTGCAAGGCAAGTACATGTGTAGCAAAGTAAATGCTATGTTTGAATTTAAGTAAAAGTAAAAACACTTAGTAATTATTTTGAATCGGTTTTAAAAAAAATTACTCTTCTTAATAAATTTAAACTTTAAAAGAATATATTAAAAAAAACCGATTTAAAGCAATTGCTTAGTTTTTTTTACTTTTTTTTCAAAGCAAATGCTAGTTTTTATTCATACAACCTAATGAATGTCGTTCTCTCACTCTTTATAAGATCTTTTTACAAGTCATCTATGATTTAAAAGCTCATCAATTTCTGAAAGATGATTTTCGATTTCTCTAAAAATTGTCGTAATAAATTTTAAAAGTTCCTGGGAAGTTATACAACATTTTTGAAACAAGCGGATATTCCTATTATAGTAGCTTCGAAAGAGCCATTAATTTCAAGCAATTTCGAGGTCGGATCTTTCTTAAACACATCGGCTTAGATGTTGCATGGTGGGAACTATATTTTTTAAAAGGTTCATTCTAGGGTCCCTAATAAGAAAAATCTTTAAGAATCTCAGGCGGGTTTCAGGAAGGAATACAAGTAACGATTTTTTTAAGTATTTGGATTAGACTTAGTACACACAGAGGTACATTTACAAAAAATCAGTTTGGAAATAATGCAGTAATCGGTACGACAAAAAAAAAACCGTTTACGCTTTTGATATAGGCATGAGATTGGAAAATAGAAAATACTCAAAGCGTTATTAATTTTATTGTGAAAAAATTAGAAAGCACAGCTCTAAGTAAAAAATATGCCGTGCCGTGCCTAATTATATTTTTATTTGAAAGGTGCCTCCACTTTTTCCTTACGTTCGACGTAGGTATGCATTTTCAATATGGTAGTGCAAATATTTTTCTTTATAGGTTAGGTAGGTATATTAACACTTACGCTCTCTATCAGGGTTTGGACTTCTGAAATAAAATTTCGAAGTATATACAAAGAAAAAACCAAGTACCTAGAACCAAAATTTGTGAAGTAAATACAAAAAAAAATTTAATTGTTATTTTTTATAAAAATTATTTATAACATATTTTATTTTATTAGCAAAAAATATTTTTCAACAAAAAGTTATTTTTTGACAAAAAAGATTTAGGTATTGAAAATTCAGTCTTAGGTAGAAAAAATTAAATATTTTCATAATTTAGAGAATTAAGTAAATTGTACTTTTACAATTAACTTTTTTATTTTTAAATGTATTTCCCATCAACAAATTTGTATTTTTTTAATTTAATGAATTTTTTGGTGGTTCATAAATTTCACCAAGATTATTTATAAGTGTAAATATAAGTGAAAACAATAAGTTTTTAACTTTCCTAATATTTAAACGATTTCTGCTCTGCTGTGGGGTAAAACAGCAAAAGTTAGCATATATTAAGACAAATTTTTGCACAAAATCTCTTCCATTTGATTTGACTTTCCCATTAAGGAATACCAATTTGGTTAAAAAAGTATGTTAACGCAAAATAGAAGTAGATGTTGGGCAAAGCGAAGTATGGGAGTAGATTGTTTTTATTTCTCAAAACCGAAGTAGATCTACTTTGATTGAAGTAAAGTCCGAACGCTGCTCTCTATCCTTCTCTCTCTCTCTCTTTCTTGCAGTTAATTATCATATACCTACGTAGAATAAAATGGTTCGTTTTAAGCTTGAAGAATGTTTTGAAGCTCTGTTGCTCAAACGGTCCGAGCTTATTAAAAAAAAGATTTTTGACGAAACGAAGCTCCCACAGGAAGTACAAAAGTAGGACTCGCTTGCTTGAGAACAACACTCACTCCCGATTTAACAAAAAATGTAAAATGGAATAAGGCTGGCTGCTTAAGCTGGTGCTTATATTATTTTAAGAAGAGTTCGTCTTTATATCGAAATTCGGATCGTTTGGCGGCTGAATGCGATGTCAAATTTAAACGAACAATGGCGAATCAGGCTACAGTTTTTAGACCTAAATTTTAGGGTATGTGGTGTACCTTCCCCAAGATAATTTTTTTTTGAATTGCTTAAACTGCATTACCGATGTGTTTCGCAACAAATTTCCAATCGAACATATTTAATTTTTCTTTGAACGAACCCTCTTGACGAACTAATCCGCCATATTTTATTTGAACGAAACTTCATCAGAGCAAAAGCTTCTTTTACCGGTGCCCTGCTGGTTAGCGTTCTTTTCCATCTTACCACTCAAGCAGAAAGCAAGTGCACCAGCAGAACCGGAAGGTAACGACCTGTAATTTCACTACGTGCTTTTAAAATTGCTTGCTTATTCGTAAACTAGGCTTTACCTCTATAAATAGTTACATATTATATAACCTGGAAGAGAAGTTTCTTTCCAAGAAACCCAAATTGGAACTTGATTTTCCAAGCGGCTAATATCCATCAAAAGGTGTGTAGTGGTAATTGCTAATTCATTTTTTTTTGAATAAAGCCATTGTCTTTTCACAGAAAATCGGCGGATGAGCTGTTGGTAATGGCCTAGTGCTGCTCCCATAAATCAAAAACAGGGGGATTGACGATAAATATCCACCTGCTGATCAGACACGTTGTCCGTTACCACACCATCCGTACCGTTTTTTTTAGCGTGACTTGGAAAACCCGTGTTCTCCACATCAAACGAGGACATAACCTCATATCTCAATTCTTCGGCCAACCATACCTGCTACACAAATCATCAACGAACACAAATCATCTGAAAACCAGCATTAAACGAGCATAAAATTAAAAGTGACAAGTGTTTGTGACAAATCCATGAAATATTTCATTGACTACCTAATTACATACGTTTTCTTTTAAATTACCTAGTTAAAATATTAAAAAAATTGCGAATTTCATATAAAAAAATCGATACGGATAATCGACTGACCAAAATTATTCTAATTAAAATTCTTGATTTTGAAGTCTAAATTCTAAAACCTACCTTAAATTCTAATCACAAAAAAAAAGAGATTAAAACCTACTTAGCCTAAGAAGTGATTTAATTAAAACTGAACTACAAAAATTGAAACAGAAGAAGCGGAACTTTGTGCACAAATTTCAGCGCTGGACATTAATGTGAGTACAAAACTATAACATATATTCTTTATTTATCATTTCTTTGGCTATATTATAATATTCGTTATATACATAATTTGCTTTACATATTATAACATCGGGTCATAAATTTACTTAAAGTTGTACCAGGCACTATTAAAAGCTTCGATTATCCTACAATACCGTATATAAACTTACCGTCAGTATAAATAACGTTACATATATAAACAACATTCAAAATGAAACACTTATGAATCAATTTTGTCTTAAATGAACTAAACAATAAAATAATCATGTGTTAAGTTACATAACATTAGTTGAGATGAGTCATTTTTGATCTGTACGTGGTCTTATTTAGGGACGATCCCAACAGAAGTTGAGGAGGGATTCGTCATGGAGCATGGCAGCGGCCAGGTACAGAGGGGAGGGTTTCTCGGGGTAAAATAACATCCAACACCCCACCAATGCTGATAAGCCTTTCATATATATTTAGAACTAGTTTCGTCCCTTTCTCAGTTCCCTTTCTTTCGTGAAACTCCTTTGGTGTGCAAGGATCGTTTTTCGCTTACAGTTATACACAATTTCTACCATTTACTTCCGTCAATCTTATAACCAATAGCAATATACAAGATGTATATTCCTTTTCATTCGTTGTAAGCTCTTTACAACCTATTGGAGCTTTCTTCTGGCACGATAATTTTTGATAGCTAAGGGTAGCAAGCAGCAAGATCCCACCCCACCGTCGAGCGAACGCCGTGCAACCGCAAGCGTGCCAATAGCTGCTTTGTGTGAAGAATCATACCACCCGATTTCAGTCGCATTTGCTATGAACACTTGACACACCCCCCTGAAATGCTACAATGGCGCCCAAAACGTGGTACCTGAAATGCCAGGAACAATATAACATACTGTTCCAAAATGACATTTAAATATACCACAACCAGCTTTCTTGCGGAAGCTAGGATAAATTAACTTGTGTTCTGTTAACCAAAACACAATTTTCTCTTACATAGATTAGTTCAAGCTTCGTTTAGTAGTAATGAACATCTTAGAGACGAAGCATACACATATCAGCTTATATGTAACCTAAGATAGTTGTCTGCTTTAAATTCACATTAATGTCGACTTCCTGAGTCGCTAATGATTAGCTTAGCAGTCCAGAAAGGCGAAATTAATACAACTTGGAACTAATCGATCTGCACATCATTTTACTCTTCGGTATTCTTTTTATTTTTTCTCCAAATTCAACATGAAATTCTTATCAGCAACATCATTCCCGTACATTTCAATTTGACAGAAATCTCAACGTCACTACATAAATATTTTTGAAAACAACTACATAGATAGTTAATTTCCCATTCAGCTAGTTAATTAGCAATATCAATGTACTTCATATCTTTTGTTAAAATTCACGAAACAGAATCAAACAAACATGAAGAAAAATAATACAAATAATGGTGCAGTTCCCAAACGAGTAATACCAACACGCTCACAGACACTGCATCACGATGACAACACACCTAATCATAGGAATCCGGTTATGCATTCTCCGCACCGATTGGCGGCAAGGTCTCCTAACCGTTCGTCATATGATTCAAACTTAAGCTTTGATAATTTTGTCAACACTTCCATCGGCTCGGTTCGACCGAATGTGGTTACAACAGCTACCGCTACTCTGACAACAACGACAACTGTAACAAGTATGTCAAATCCAATGGTGTCATCAGCAGTTGCAGATGTTAGAGAAAGGAATACAAGCAACTCGTTCTCATTATGTTGCACCCAACAAAAATGTTGATAATTTTCTCAATGTTGCCCATGCCAATATATCAAATGCTGCTAACAACAGAGTGCTTGATGATTCTCTTTCCCATATTCTCCCTCTCCCAAGTCTTGGTGTTAATAATCTCCAACAAGCTGATTATTTACCAAATAATTATTTACAAAATAATCAACAAACTCATTTCGAAACAAGCAATGCACAAGAGACAAATCAGATGGACGATCATATTCGGAAAATTGTTATCGATGCATTAGGGGAATTGTTACCTTCGACAGTCAAAAATAATATTAAGAAGCCAATTCAACCTCCCGTTAGTAGGCAACAGACCAATCGTGAATATATTCCACTTCAGAATCACCAACCTAGTCAGCGAAATGTAAACAATAACATTGTCAGCAACTCTAATATGGATGATTATTTAAATAACGATTACAACAACAGCATTGGTTCTAACAGAGTTTTTCCACCAGACAGAGAGTGCCATTCACGATCAAATGACAATTTTGCCTTTCGGTTAGATCGTTGGGGTCTTAAGTTTGACGGAACATGTAAGGGAATGTCCGTCGAAGACTTTGCGTTCAGAGTAGACATGCTAAAAGAAAATTATAATTGCACTTGGAACGATGTTTTGATGAATTTCCATCACCTTTTGACAGGGGTAGCGCAGGACTGGTATTGGCAATTTCTACGCGGAAACCCTCGAGGAGATTGGCCAAGTCTTCGTCGTGCATTAATAAAGCAATTTCGAAATCACGAAAATGATTTCGAGATCATTAAACAACTGATGGATAGGAAACAACTTCCAAGAGAGAGCTTTGAAGATTTCTTTAATGCGATCATGCAATTAAGAAGCCAATTGCGGCAACAAATTCGAGATCAAGATCTTATTGAAATTTTACGAACTAATATTAACTCAAAACTTATGAGCTTCATTTATCCAATGAAAATTTATACGTTGGAACATTTCAAAGATGAGTGCAAAAGAACTGAAAGGATGATACAAGCACGATTTCCGATTGTCAGTCGAAATATTCCGTATCAGACAGTTCATGAGATCGAAGACTTTAATGATACACTTAACTTTGATAACGATAGTTATAATGTTTCTGCAATAGCAAATTCATGCAGAGCAAATTCCAACTCTCAAAAGAAAGTTTTCCCTGCCAAGGTACTCACCTGTTATAATTGTAAATGTGCAGGACATTTGTTTATTGACTGTCCATCACCAATCAATCGATTGTTTTGCTATCGATGTGGGTCAGATGGGGTCACAGTCCTAACTTGTGTTCGATGCAATAGTCAAGTGGAAAACCAAAAGACGAACGAGATGAACACCGGGGAGTCTCGTTCAACTCAAACCTACCCGGAGTTGTAATGGTTGATGCGTGTACCAACACGAACCTGGACTATGGTACATCCTTTGTCTGTAGCCCCCATAATACCCAAACCTTGAATCGTTATATAAAGCATAAACAAAATTGTTTTCGAAACTTACCTTATGATGAAAGACTAAAAAAATACAACGAGCTTCGATACAAAATCCTTAAGTTGGAAGAGATTAAAAACAAGAAGGAGTCAAACAAATTTTGTAAAACACGTTTACGCTACAAAAAACGAAAGATTTTTAAACAAATTATTAGTGAAACAATTGTTAACAGCAGTTTGGATTCTCGGCCATATGCCACAATCCAGATTAAGAGCACGAAGATAACTGGATTATTAGACAGTGGAGCGAGCATTTCTTGCCTCGGTAAAGATTGTTTGCAAGTAGTCAGTGAGTTAGGTATCCCTATTTTAGAATTCGCTTCTTTTATTAGAACGGCAGATGGGAAACAACAGTCGATTATAGGACGTATTAACACTGAAATTACTTACAACAATCGGCAAGAAAAACTAGACCTATACCTCATTCCATCGCTCACGCAGTCATTGTATTTGGGCATTGATTTTTGGCAAAAGTTTCAAATTGCTCCAAACATTGTCAGTGAATTGGCTGAGAACTCAGATGTAACACGGATCACTGACGGCAAACAGCAAATTGATTTAAATGACTCGGAAAAAAAACTATTGTCGGATGTAATAGCAAAATTTCCATCTTTTGCAAAACGTGGCTTAGGTAAAACTTCGCTAGAAAAACATTCCATCGATACGGGGTCAGCGGAGCCTATCAAACAGCGGCATTATCCGGTGTCACCGGCAATCCAAAAATTGATTTTCAGCGAATTAGATCGCATGCTTTCTTTGGGAGTGATCGAAGAGAGTATGAGTTCATGGAGTTCACCCGTCGTTCTCATCAGGAAGCCTGGAAAGAACCGGCTTTGCCTTGACTCTCGGAAAGTGAACTCACTCACAAAGAAAGATGCGTATCCTCTTCCTCATATAGAGGGCATGTTGAGCCGTCTGCAAGATACACGTTACATCAGTAGCGTGGATCTTAAGGACGCGTTTTGGCAGATACCTCTAGAGAAAGAGTCCAGGGAAAAAACTGCATTCACTGTGCCAGGACGACCATTATATCAATTCACCGTCATGCCGTTTGGGTTGTGTAATGCAGCTCAAAGGATGTGCCGGTTAATGGATAGAGTGATCCCCAGTGCACTTAGGGAACAAGTTTTTGTATACCTGGATGATTTGCTGGTCATTTCTAAGGATTTTGCCGGTCACATTGAGATTCTCGAAAAGGTAGCTGAGTGTTTACAAAAGGCGAATTTGACAATCAATGTCGAAAAGTCAAACTTTTGCTTCAGAGAACTAAGGTACTTAGGGTACATCGTAGGAGATGGCCACATCAAACCGGATCCTAACAAAGTATCAGCAGTAAAAAGCTTTCCAGTGCCAACATCTCAAAAGCAAGTACGGCGGTTTTTAGGACTTTGTGGGTGGTATCGACGTTTTATCCGAAACTTCGCTTCAATTGCTAGTCCCTTGTCTGATACTTTGAAGAAAAATAAGCCATTTGTTATGAACCCTGATGCCCTGTTGGCCTTTGATTCTCTGAAAAATGCTCTGATATCTGCTCCTATATTGTCTAACCCGGATTTTACGAAGCATTTCACTATTCAGTGCGATTCCTCAAGCTACGGTATTGGAGGCGTTCTCTTCCAGCTGGATGAAGAAAAAAATGAAAAGCCCATAGCATTCTTTTCAGAAAAACTAAACGCTGCCCAACGTAACTATAGCGTTACTGAACAGGAGTGCTATGCGGCTGTCCAAGCAGTAAAAAAATTCCGTCCATACGTTAAAGGCTTGAGTTTCACCATCGTGACTGACCACGCAAGCTTGAAGTGGCTAATGAACCTAAAAGATTTAAGTGGTAGGTTGGCACGATGGTCGCTTAAACTACAATCCTTTACCTTCGACATTCAGCATAGGAAAGGTTCGCAAAATATAGTACCAGACGTTCTTTCTCGCTCTTTTTGTGAAGAATTATCACCCGAACTAAAACTTAGCAGTAGCCTTGATCTTCAATCGGCGGAGTTTCAGTCACCGTCTTATCTTGATTTGGTTGCAACTTTTTCTAAAAGTCCTGATAATTTTCCAGATATAATAATCGAAAATGGTGTAGTTTACAAAAAAGCTCCAACGAAAAACACTGAAGAACTCATCGCTGAATTTGACTGGAAAATATGGGTACCCGAAAAACTAAGAAAGTGTTTAATTGAAAATTGTCACAATCCTCCCAACTGCTCACATTTTGGGATGGTTAAGACAATAAATAAGTTAAGAGAGCTTTATTATTGGCCAGGTTTGGCTAATGAAGTTCGCGAATTTATAGGACAGTGTTCTGATTGCAAGCAGAACAAGCCACCTAACATCACTTTGCGAGCTCCCATGGGCTTACAACATGAGATCGATAGACCTTTCCAAAAGGTGTATATTGATTTTATGGGTCCTTATCCTCGATCCAGACGAGGAAACGCTTTTATCTTTGTGTTGTTAGATAGCTTTTCAAAGTTTGTGCTCCTAAAGCCTTTGCGCAAAGCAAACACCAAGGCTGTGATCGAATTTTTGAAACAGAATGTTTTTCATCTATTTGGAGTCCCCGAATTCATTCACAGCGACAACGGAAAGCAGTTCGTATCCAAGGAATTCCAAAGCTTTCTGGCAGATTATAATTGCACTCATATTAAAAATGCCGTTTACTCTCCTCAGGCAAATGCGTCAGAGAGAGTAAATCAGTCAATTCTGTCAGCTATTAGGAGTTATATCGGAACTGATCAGAAAGATTGGGACAGGTATCTCTCTGAGATTCAACAAGCTCTGTGTACTAGTGTGCATCAATCTATCGGAGTCACCCCATACTACTGCCTCTTTGGTCAGCAAATGAGCACCAATGGCAGCATGTATACAATTTTTCGTAAGCTTAGAGCACTTAGTGACAGTGACCTACAATATTTGCCGAAGGGTAGTAGGCTAGAAATCGTACGGAGTAAGGTTAAAGAAAACCTTATGCTAGCGCACCAGAAAAATGAAAAAACGTACAACTTGCGAAGTCATAAGCGGACCTTTGTTCCAGGAGAGGTAGCATATAGACGTAACTTTGTGTTAAGTGACGCATCAAAGCACCTGAGCTCAAAACTATGTGCAAAGTTTGTAAAGTGTAGGATTGTCAAGCCTATTGGAAATTCTCTCTACGAGATTGAGAATTTAGATGGTAAAAGAATCGGCGTATACCATACTAAAGATTTGCGAAAGTGACTCCTTTAAAATCCTTTCTGCAGTCAGGGTCATGGGTCGAGCTGATCTTTTTTTTGGTGAAGGTAATTTTCTTCGTATCTTTCAGCAACCATAAAGGTGTTTGAAATCCGCGATTTTGTGGTGTACCTTCCCCAAGATAATTTTTTTTTGAATTGCTTAAACTGCATTACCGATGTGTTTCGCAACAAATTTCCAATCGAACATATTTAATTTTTCTTTGAACGAACCCTCTTGACGAACTAATCCGCCATATTTTATTTGAACGAAACTTCATCAGAGCAAAAGCTTCTTTTACCGGTGCCCTGCTGGTTAGCGTTCTTTTCCATCTTACCACTCAAGCAGAAAGCAAGTGCACCAGCAGAACCGGAAGGTAACGACCTGTAATTTCACTACGTGCTTTTAAAATTGCTTGCTTATTCGTAAACTAGGCTTTACCTCTATAAATAGTTACATATTATATAACCTGGAAGAGAAGTTTCTTTCCAAGAAACCCAAATTGGAACTTGATTTTCCAAGCGGCTAATATCCATCAAAAGGTGTGTAGTGGTAATTGCTAATTCATTTTTTTTTGAATAAAGCCATTGTCTTTTCACAGAAAATCGGCGGATGAGCTGTTGGTAATGGCCTAGTGCTGCTCCCATAAATCAAAAACAGGGGGATTGACGATAAATATCCACCTGCTGATCAGACACGTTGTCCGTTACCACACCATCCGTACCGTTTTTTTTAGCGTGACTTGGAAAACCCGTGTTCTCCACATCAAACGAGGACATAACCTCATATCTCAATTCTTCGGCCAACCATACCTGCTACACAAATCATCAACGAACACAAATCATCTGAAAACCAGCATTAAACGAGCATAAAATTAAAAGTGACAAGTGTTTGTGACAAATCCATGAAATATTTCATTGACTACCTAATTACATACGTTTTCTTTTAAATTACCTAGTTAAAATATTAAAAAAATTGCGAATTTCATATAAAAAAATCGATACGGATAATCGACTGACCAAAATTATTCTAATTAAAATTCTTGATTTTGAAGTCTAAATTCTAAAACCTACCTTAAATTCTAATCACAAAAAAAAAGAGATTAAAACCTACTTAGCCTAAGAAGTGATTTAATTAAAACTGAACTACAAAAATTGAAACAGAAGAAGCGGAACTTTGTGCACAAATTTCAGCGCTGGACATTAATGTGAGTACAAAACTATAACATATATTCTTTATTTATCATTTCTTTGGCTATATTATAATATTCGTTATATACATAATTTGCTTTACATATTATAACATCGGGTCATAAATTTACTTAAAGTTGTACCAGGCACTATTAAAAGCTTCGATTATCCTACAATACCGTATATAAACTTACCGTCAGTATAAATAACGTTACATATATAAACAACATTCAAAATGAAACACTTATGAATCAATTTTGTCTTAAATGAACTAAACAATAAAATAATCATGTGTTAAGTTACATAACATTAGTTGAGATGAGTCATTTTTGATCTGTACGTGGTCTTATTTAGGGACGATCCCAACAGAAGTTGAGGAGGGATTCGTCATGGAGCATGGCAGCGGCCAGGTACAGAGGGGAGGGTTTCTCGGGGTAAAATAACATCCAACACCCCACCAATGCTGATAAGCCTTTCATATATATTTAGAACTAGTTTCGTCCCTTTCTCAGTTCCCTTTCTTTCGTGAAACTCCTTTGGTGTGCAAGGATCGTTTTTCGCTTACAGTTATACACAATTTCTACCATTTACTTCCGTCAATCTTATAACCAATAGCAATATACAAGATGTATATTCCTTTTCATTCGTTGTAAGCTCTTTACAACCTATTGGAGCTTTCTTCTGGCACGATAATTTTTGATAGCTAAGGGTAGCAAGCAGCAAGATCCCACCCCACCGTCGAGCGAACGCCGTGCAACCGCAAGCGTGCCAATAGCTGCTTTGTGTGAAGAATCATACCACCCGATTTCAGTCGCATTTGCTATGAACACTTGACACACCCCCCTGAAATGCTACAGGTAACAGTTTTCTCGGATTTCCCAACGTAAAATGTACCACTCGAAACTATCTCCATCTACATGATGCAACACTATTTTTAAAAGGGGACTGTACCGAATGAGGTCATCTGATCGCACTTAACTTTGTTCTTCAAAGGTTCATCGCTGTTAGTCCTTTGCGATCTTCGAGAGGAGGCCCACTTTACATGTCGGAAATCGGAATATTCGTATACTCGGCGATTTATACTCTATTGTAGACAAGGTATGTTAATATCCTTAAAATTGACGTCTACAATCGAAGCAAAACGTTAGAAGCAACCCTGAGCAACCTCGACGTTTACAACCTTGTGCAGGCAGCATCCCACAAGTCCTGCTGACGGGCCCAGGACCGAAAACCACCATCCAATATCTCTCACTCATTCCATCTGTCAAAATACCCTCCACTGACCCACTTGCCGAATCAATTAACCCTCCCGAAACCACCAAAAGGTGTTATCTTACCAATTAACGGCGAAAATAAAATCCAATTTAGGTCACCTGACCCTAATTAAAGGCGCAATCCATCTTCGATTGCCAAAAATTCAGGACTACCCGCCTCATTTGGGTCATCCTTCTGTATACATCATTTCCGATTGCGCCGGCTTAATTCCCCCTCATCAAAGTTATCGATTTCCAAGCATGTTGCACGTCATTCCAAGGGCCCAGTGCCCACCAAACACGCGAAATCCATTAAAAGGTGAAAGGATTCCGACTCCGCTTCGTGCATCTCCAATCAAAAAGTATGTTAACGGCTGACAAAAAAATTCGGCAGACACCATGTGGCCGCAAGTGATTTGTGTGTCCCCGCTAATAAAGCAGCATCGAATCAGGTTGCATTAAGTGTTAAATCCCCGTTTTGTGGGTCAGCGAGAAGACCGTGAAAACAGCCACAATAATGGCTTTTATGTTTTGTGTCTTCTTCTGCTTTTTTTTTGCGCACTATACCCGCGGACCCATTCAGGGATTTCGTTACAGATTCCATTGTCCTCATCGGTGAGTGTAAAGACGACACCATTATAACTGGTGGCTTGGCGCATGCCACTGGCTTTGTCATTGTCCGGAGGTGGTTCGACGGCGGCTGTTTCAAAGACCCCCATTATTAGTTCAACACATTCTTGCAGACTATACCAGAGTAATTCAGCGATAATAATTGAAATGTTCTGCGGCAGTAGAATTTCCAATGAAATTTTCTCAATCGATGCATGTTCGCATGGGGGATTAGTTGGACCGTGAGTGCGGTTTGATACTCGATTGCGCGCAGCAGACGCTGTGTCTGTTTAGAATGTAGGTTTCGGTTATTGTCTAGCGATGACAATTGATATTGACTTCAATATTGAAGACACACGGTCTTCGAGTGCACGCATCCTCTGTTGCGATTGAGGTTGACGTGACATTGGAGTGCTGGCCCAAACATAGGCGTCCATTGTTTGGATGGCGAGAAGGGCTTCCTCTGTCAAGTGTTTGTTGTTCTTTCGCTGGAAATACCCTTTGGGGGGTTTTCACATTTTCAAGTGCAACTATTCCTATAGTCGTTACGGGAATTATTGCAGGTGAAGTCCCATGGCAACAAGTGTTTAAATACAGTTGTTGCGACGGCAGGTGCGAGCTCAAGCTCTAATTTCTTTGGTGGGGACGATTATATGTCAGTGGATTATTGACGTCTTATGGGAATACAATGATAATCGTGTTTGCATTTGAGCTGTAGTTTAGAATACAGGTGCCCGGGTTCTGTGGAATTCCTAAACTGTGTAACTGGGTCAAGGAGGCAGTCATTTTTGTAGAAGGCACATGTGAAAGTGATTGCAATGTATGTGATGAGAGGCCGATGTCTGCAGGGGTAGTTGGCAAGTCATATAAATTGCCAAGTAGAATCCCTGGCCGCTCCAAATCGCCCCTATTTGAGATGAGGTGCTCCAGGAAGTGCGTTCGCTCAAAACAGTAATCAATTCTCTTGAGGAATCGGCTTTGGCGACGACTTATCATTGTCAGGGAGAGACCCCGATATGCAAAGATTGGTGTTACTCTACTGAAATCGAGTTGAATTGAAATTATTTTTGTGTGAGTTTTTGACTTTTGCGACGAATGGAGGGGATCCGCAAATTATGCTGAGTCCACGAATGACACCTTATAGTGGAGATTGGAGAACCGGCGAAGAATTGCCATATGAAACCGTTGCTACCTTAGTTTGGAAAAACAGTTGGGTTTTAAGCGTCTAACTCAAAGGACAAAATTTGGAATCTACAAAACCTAATCCTGCCAGTTCTGCTTTATTACACCGAGTGCTAGACGATAAGCAGGAAAGAAGGGGGTTCTTTAAAAGAAATATACTAATTTTTGGTTCTGCATGGGAAGAAGAACTCTATTACCTTTATCAAGACGTGTATGTAGTACAAAAAGACCACATCAAACGAAAGGGCAACAATGCTCATATGCAGGTAACAAGATCTTTGAACCGCAGCCCTCTGGTTTGAGACGACAAGGAAGACCGATCCAGGCCATCGCGGATGCCAGAGCGCCTAGTCTTGATAACTGGAGGCAGCGTGCCCGTAATCGTAGAAGAAAAAAGGCTGGAGTGACTCTTCACGGTTCGGGAGCCAGTTAAGTAAAGTATGTTAACCTAAAGCATCAAATAGTGAAGCACCTATAATCAGTTGTCATGATTGGTAATAACAGGCGAATGTAGCTATCAATTATTCAAATGGGAGTTAGAGGCAAACAACTGTTGCGAAAATATCAAAAAATTAATTAAAAAAAACAAAATCAAATGAGTTTAAAAATAACAAAAAAAAAGTCGAAACAGACGACATCTACCAATAAATTATGGATAACAGAATAATTAAAGCAATTTTTTGACACCAAACAAGAAAACTGTTTTCGATCTCCCCACATCTAAGGTCATCAGGTTAGGTACATTGAACCGACAGGATAGAGTGATAAGGTAAGGCAGTGAAAAATGCGCTTTCTATACTGTTGGCAAGGCTATACAATTTTTGCTGTTGACTCTTGATTTGTAGTTGTCATCAAGTCAAACTCATAAAATCAAGAATTTAAAAAAAAATTTTCATACTTTATAGGGAAAATTTTAGGATTTTTTGAACAGCTCAAGCATGAGTCCTACGACTTACTGTACCTAGAAATTATTTTAAATGCATGTTTATGTTTTGTTTGTAGAGGCTCTATTTTTTGTATAAACCGACTGCTATTCCATACTGCAGCTTTGATTTCAAACCCATTGCATTCTAACTTCAAGAGAGTTAGACGACCACAGAGACAAAGATGATAAAGCTGGCTCCATACCCTATTTAGATATTAAATATATTCCTTTTAGCTCAGCTTACAATCTAATATTATACCTAAGTATTTGAAATTGTCGACAAGATGAATTTGGAAGCAGGCCTCAATACAATTTAGACTAGTGATTCGCAAAGTGGTCCAGGTGGACCCCCAGGGGTGCACGGAAGACTCGACGTGGATCTACGTTGGCATAAAAAAAATGGGAAATTAACGCAGTTGTAAGTGACGAAGATTTTTCTGTTTTCGATAACATAGAACAGTTTTTTCAGTTAGGGTGCGGTTCTAGCGATACGAAAAACTAAACCCCAAACATCTTCTTTTGCTTCTTTTAAATACTTAAACTTAATAGTTGAACTCAATCTTGGTCTTAAAATGCTGCTTAGGAATTGTTAAATTAGTTTATCAAAAAAAAAAAGTAATTATATAACACCGCCCGCAAAGATTCTACAGACGTGAAAAGTAACGAAATACGACTTGTGTTTCAGAGATTTTGGGAAAATTTGATTCAGACTATAATTGAAGTTTATAGAATTATTGCGGTCTCCTCTCTAAAAAAAATCGTGAACAACTTGGGCAGTGATTATATAAAGGGATCTCTTTGCAGTCTTTGTATATCTTCTTAGCGTATCTAAACCATTGTTAACAAGCACAAACATATTTAGAATACTGGCATTCAAATACGAAAGAGCAGTGTCATCGGAAAATGCTCCAATTTCAGCTTTAAAAGGTTGGATAAACGACCAATTAATAAAAATCAAAAACAGGTTAGGACACAGCACAGAATCTTGAGGGACGCCAACGTTAACTAAATTATGGGAACTGAAACAGTTTTTTATATATACAATTCGCTGATTGTTTTTTCTTAAATATGCAGAAAACCATTGAAGCAAATCCCCATGAAACTAGCATTAACGATTATTTGACAACAAAGTTTGGTCAAACAAGTCCTCTGCTAAATTCAAACTGAAAAGCACTAAAGAAATGTGTACTGTCCAAAAAAGATAACATTCTCGCCTTTATACCCCGTTCAAAAACTTTGGAAAAAACTGAAAGAAGAGAGATAGAACGATAATTATTTAACACCGCAGTATCACCAGGGCTGGCGTTTGAAGACAAAAAGCAGCAGTATTACCAGTCGACAGAAAGCACTACAAAGTAGTACCTCATCTAATGTATGGTGCTACTAACACATAAATCGACTTTAAAATTAACACACTTATGTAAATTGTTTATGGTCTGGATTTTAAGATTCTAATACAAGTTGGCCAACTTCGGAGTTGATTTGAAATCGAGAGTTGAACTTTAAGTTGTAAGTTTCTATTATTCACTACGTTAATTTTCAACACCGCAATTAAATTTAAAATTTGGATAACTAGCGACAATTTTATGTACTGCCTGCAGATGAAGTAAAATCGTCGCATTTTTCAAGTCCAAATTGTGGTAGCATATTGAATCTTGTATTCCTGTCTCTGACAGATCAAATTCTCCTACTCTCCATCATCTTCGCTGCTCTTATTAGTAGTAGCAGAAGTAATTTTAATGATACGAAATTTTACATGTTAATATTTTATTCACATTTGTCACGTGATTTGCTTAGCTAACAACCAAAACCGCCAAACAAATCTAAATTTAGACATAAAATACCAATTTGCTTTCCTAACGACTACTATTTCGGGGAGTTGAGCAAGTTCAAAGTTGGTCAATTTCGGGTTTTCTTAACTTTGGAACAGGTATTCAAAGCCTTTCAACTTGGAGCAAATAAAAACAATTTATCATATTGAACTTTGAGTGAATAAAACGGGCATTTTTTCCGTCTTTCAGATGGTTAAAAAGTTTTTTTTTAATGATTGAAAATAATGTCCTACAAAATGTATTGATAAGTGAATATTTTAGGAATTATTTGGAAAATTCTAATCCAAGAAGCGCATCTTTTAAAAAACAATTTTTTAAGAGGGAGTGCAGTACAGAAGTACAACCGTACAGAAAGCTGTACAAATACTGCTTTTGCAGTACAACGACAGCCCTGAGTATCACCCATTTTATGACGGATTAATACCGCTGTTTTCAACGACTCGGGAATATTCCTCTTCTAGACAAAAATTTAAGACGAAAATATGAAAGTGTCAAACACTTGACGCTGTGACCGTCGAGATATAATGCTTGACGGTAGTCCTGCAAAGAACAAGAGCTTAGGAAACAGCAGTATTTTATGCTAGCTTTGACCTCTAACTATTGAAATGGCAGAGTTTAGTCAAAATTCAGAAAAAAAGGGTGTGGCAACTTCCATACAAAAAAAAATCTTATATTTAGATAACCACTAATCCGATTTAATCAAAATAAAGCTGAAAGTTTTAACTTTGTAGGGCAGCCAAGGCACACAACATCTAAATTTTAGAAATTGGATTCTCGATAATTTTGATCTAAAAATTGGATACACATCGGCTAGACTTGCAGCACAAAACCGACTTACAAGTGCATTGAAGCGATATACTGATGACAAGGGCTCTCAAAAAATTGTTGCAAATTTACTGTCCATCTGCGAAATTTTCGGCAGATCCGACTTTAAATACATAAAATCTCATTAGGAAGACGCTCACTGAATATTGACCGACACCATGATCCTATGTCTAATTGCGTTATGCCCCTCAGTTGTATTTATTTTTAATTATTTTTCTGTGCTTCATAAACGATTACGATTACAACTGTGGAGAATATTGAACAAGTTCTGGCTCGCAATTCGCAATGGGGCCACTCAAAGACGAATTGTTTTTCAAACATCACTAAATAGTTTCCCAGAATAAAGAAAAAAAAATCAATACTCAACAATATTCCGGTTTCATTGAACTCTGGGCCACCGTGGGAGCAACACCACTTGATTGATTATCTTCTCAACCGAAAAGACAAATTAGGCATAATTTACAAGTGCAAAGATCCACGAGCCTTCATCATAATAGACTCCTTTGTTGGCCACCAGCACCACCCATCAAATGAGTAATGAAATCATATTTCTCATCGTTAAACCACCCTTTATTTATCTAAGGATCTACCTGAACGCATAGAACCATCTATCAATCCTTCAATCATCCTTATACCCAAATCCATTCATCAATACATTTTCCTCCCCGAAATAAAATCAATTAGACTCATATACCACGAATCCATTTACTCATCGAACCACTCCTTTATGTAGGTAATAGCTATCTCGGATACGGGTTAATTATCACCACGAAAGAAAGAATTTTCCAAAACATTCGTGCCAGGAAATATGTAATCCAATTTATCATCCTTATCCATTCATCATTAAGCATCGTGAAACAAAGTGAAATCAATTACACTGCGGCAAATCATTTCACTTTTAAAACTCCCATTAATCGTGGATACTTGTTGGACAATTATCTACTCAAGAACAAATAGAAACTTTTGTCTCACTTCCTGGCCAAATTGCATCGAATCTGTCGAACCAACTGCAGTTGGTAAATAAAATTCCTCTTGTGCTGTTGACCCAAACTTACAATTTTAACTGCGCTTTCTCGTGTAACACAAAATCATCATAATCATCGCCTCATTGTTCGGCAATTATCAGTAACAAACAGGCCGTCATCTCAGAAGCGATACAATTAGAAATAACACAACAAGAACATCCACCGCATCATAGAAAGTAGACAAAGCACGCGTATAACCAAACAAGAAACAACCTACCAGCCAGCAGACCATCAACCCAAACTGCTCCAAATCAAATCGTTCATTCAACAATAATAACCAAACGAATCTTATCAAAACAGTTCCCCCCCATACGAAAACACACGACTCGATGACAAAACGTAATATCTCATCAACTCCCTGATAGATACCTGTTAACGGCGAGCTGAACAGGTGTTCTGTTCGCCACCATTTGCCGCTAACACCGAAGAAAGCTTTTCCAACTTCTCACTCAAAACGGAAGAAGTTGTGAATGAAACCGCCGCTCACCAACGCATTGGTGAACTCAGCGAAACAAAAGACACAACACACAAGACCCAAGACAGAAGACAGAAGACCGGTGAAATGCTTTCACACATGTTAGCATTGTGTGGCTTTGTGGTGGAGCTTGCGCCAGCATGCGTGCTTTGCTTGCGCTCAAACATCGAGCACGATGATCATGTGTACAGATCTCTCATTCTCCAAGAAGAAATGCGCCCCAAAGAAGAAGAAAAACAACCAAAGACGAACTCACTCATTCACACACTTTGTTGCCAACTACAGCAGTGGAAAGTGGGAACAAAAAAAAATGAAATAAAACTGTCCATTGCGGTGGCATACTAATAAAAGCACTCAATTCCACTACTGTTGTCGGCCAAAGATAGATATGCCAGCCACCAACAATACCATCATCATCAAGTCGGCTTATGCTTTTTTATATGGCCAAGCATGAGTGGAAAAAATAAAATAAAACACAAAACTTCAGCAAGAAAGAAATGAAAAGAAAAGAAAATCCATACTAGCAGCGGAAATCTTCTTCGGCTTATTCTTCTTCCTCTTAGTCCGATGGTACGCGATTTTGGTAAAAGAAAAGCCTTCGAACTTATATAACTACTTATTAGCTTGGAGTATGCTTTAGTTATTCGGTCACCTTCCAACGGTCAAGTTCGCTTTCCTATCTCATTGCCAAATAGAAAATAAATAATACTAAGAACAAATTTAATGTGTGCTTGGCCGATAAACCGATACACAAAGGATATTTCTGTTATTGGATTTGCTATAAAATTGTTTGTGTACTTGGAGTGGTGCTTTTAGTGAGGAAAACGATTGAAAAAAATTGCAAAAAAGTGTGTGAGACGTTCAGTGTGCTTCAAAGGATATTGTGGTGTCCTGATAAAAATTCAAAAAAATTCCTGTAAGTGTTGAAAAAAATTAAATTCAAAACTTGTATTAAACGCAGTGGCAAACAGAGCAAAACAAAAGAGTCCGTGTGCGAACTGGGGTTTGGGTTGGATTTTTGAATTCAAATTTCAACGGTTTTGTTGCCACTTTTAGCTTGATCAAATCTTTTGGAATTTATGATAGTGATGAAAATGTGCAGGGGAATGGATTTTAAGGATTATTGTGGATTTGTAGGAGCATGTGGCTTTTGGGCAGGTTGTGGTGGAAGTATGCTTCTAGACCATGATGCGACTCAAGGTGGCTTGCAGAGTGTGCTCCGTCGATGGGTAAATATGCTGTGCTCCTGTTTGTCAAAATTCACACTAAATGCTGTGTCTAAATGGCGGTTGAAGACTCTGAGCTCTGTGGAAGAGTGCATTTATTAAAAAAATTAATATTAAATTAAATTAAAAATTCTGGCACTAAGAGTCGGCGAGAGTCAAGGGCGTTTGAGGCTTCATTTTCTAAGCAGCAGTCTTCTAAATTGAGGATATAACAGCTCTAACATATACGCCATTTACTTGCATGGAAATACTAAATTAAAGTTCCAATGTGAGTCCTAAAAAGTTAATACAAGTTCGGGCTTACAATTTTGTTAGCTCATAAGCACAACGGACTAGTGCTCCAGTGGAATGTGTCCTAAACCGTCAAAATGAACCTCATGGTTGCATATTTTTCACAGCTGGTATTCGGCAGGATCTCATGTTTTGTTTGGATGACTTTTACGGTCAAATAGTCTTCTTTGAGCTTATTTGAGATGTTAAGACATCACAAGCAAAGAAGTTGATTTTTCCCAAGCTCGGCATGTGTCCTGTGAATGCAAAAAAATTCCCTAAATGAGCTTATTTCTTATTTACTGATCTTTTGTCTGCAAAGTACTTCAACGAACTTGCACATAGTTCGAACGCCATTCTAATCAAAAAATTCATTCAACCCCATCTGACATCAGAATTGACTTGGTTAAATGACAATCATCCATTTCATCTCAATCACACTGTTTAAGAAACTAAATTTCCCAAAGACAATCCGCATCACAATGAAAAATACTCTCACTATGAGTTCGTCGTGAAACGAGACCACACACCAGTCGAAAACCCAAAGACGATTACCATGAAACAATCCATTTAATTATTGCACACTTTCGTTTTGTAGTCTTTAGTGTTTTTATGTCTTCTTCATCATTTACCATTTTTTTTAAATGATCGCTACATGACCAAGCATAGTTTCAAAAAGAAAAAACCCGAAAAATTCACAACACAAGCCTGCCTTTTAAATGAGCCGAAAAACATGACTAGTCAGTCACCTCACTTCCGCTCATAAAAAAATGGAAAGTGTTATAAATTGCACTATAATCCAATTGTTTGACAATTTTTAATTTTTCTCTTAACGAGATGGTGAAAATGGTAGGTAGGTAGTCGTACCTTTTCTTACATTTTTTTCCATTCAAGTATTCCATAACAGGGGGAGAGGGGGGCGACTGCATATCTATGTAGCACACAATGCCCAACTGATCGACGGATGATCAATGATCGTCAAAGGAATTTACGCAATCACTGCTCGAATCAATGAACTTGCGTCCAACAATTGTCCATCGAATGACAGTCGATGAATGGACAGACATCAAGCGGTACAAATGCAACCAACATTCAGTTGAACACATACTTAGCGCAACATATGTAACAGACAGTTTGGATGGCATGGGCCGACTGCACACAAGAGGCGGGTTTCGATTATTATACAATTTTCGAAACTGTTAGATGTCAGATGGATTGTGTACGCCAAAAAAAGACACACTAATTTCCGTTTAGCCTGGAATGCGGAGCATTGCCAAGAGCCAGGTGGTTGGTGTTGTTGAGTGAAATTGCAGAATTCAAGTGCAACCCAAGTGCAATTATTATTTGTACTGCAGTTGGCAGTTCAAGTCCGGGGCCGGTTATCAAGGATGTTGCAGAGCACTTTGTCTGTCATGTTGGGCAATAATTTGAATTTTATTGAAATGTTAATCATTGTTGATTGTCGAACAGATAGGTGGTTTGGCAATTAGTGTATGCGCTAGTTTAACACTTGGCTTATGGTTGTCGGAGCCGCACTAATGGAAAGTGATTTGAAAAAAAAGGCGACTACTACTGAAGTGGGTCTGTTTGCAGAACAACACGTATACGTATATGGGGGAAATGTATTCGCGCGTTTAATTAGTTATGGCCAGTTAAGAACGAGTTATGCATTCAGCGAACGTATTCTTTTTCAATTTCGAAGGAGCAGCGGGGGGAAATGGGTCAAGTCGACGTGTTGGATAGTCTGGTTCCATTGGCTCTTTCGTCTTGACCTGCCACATTGGAGTGGACGGCGAGGAGTGTATGTTGTGTGTGTGCCGGGGAAAAAGTAAACATGTTTCGTGCGTGGGGTATTAAAATGCATGCAACTGTGGAATTTATTGAATATTCTTGGTAACTGTGCGGCGCTAATGTGGCCGTTGAATTACATTTTGTTGTGGGTTTTTTATTATTTAACCTAGAAAGCCGATAGAAGAATAAGTGACGTAGTTGTATTTAAAAATTCTTAACGAGCGCTCGCGCAAACTGGAGCGATTTGAGAAAATTTGTATTTAACCACTAGCGGCAGGTAGAGGCAGATAGGTAATATGATGTGAATGGGCAACTAGTTTTTGTTTACTCAATGGAATGCAATTTCATTAATTGGGTTGCAGTGTTTTTAATCAGTTAAGAGGGTTCTTCTGCATTACTCATCCCAAAGCAGGTAAAGAGCTGGACGATTTAGTGCAAATCTTGTTGGCGCTTTAATTGTAGTCCCTCTTGATTTTTGGCAGATGAACAGGTATATAAAAGCCTAGCTTGACTTGGGGTTGATTTAACTAAATTCGCATAGTCAAATGTTTAAGAGACAACGGCTTTCAAAAATCACAAAAATCAATGTCATACGTTACCAGAAATACCATGAAATGTTACTAAAATTGCTAACAACATTATGTTAATAACATTATTAAATTTTATACAGAGAAACTGCTTACAGAGCTTATGGTTGTCCATCGATGGTGATTTGGCAAACAAAGCTGTTGCTAAAGTTGATAAAAAATTGCATTTCTGCATAGTTTTGAAAAAAAAATTTCTTGTTTAAATGTTATTAAAATTATAACCAACGTTATGTCAATAGCATTTTTAAATTATTTCTTTGTAAATTGCCAAGAACCCCATTTTCAGTGCCCACGTAAACATAATTTTTTGACATGTGTCGGAATTGGAGTTCTTTCGCTGTTGGACTCTAAATGTAAAATTTTAGCTGTTGGAGACTTTTTGTTTCTTTTCTGTAAGAAATTGATAAGTATTTTCTGTTTGTTCCGTGGTTTGAAATATTGTTTCACAATAACAAACAAATTCTGTGCCCCTAAAAGATAAGGTACGCTTTTTAATTGAACAAATTCTGAAATTGAATGTTACGAATTTTCGGCTTGTATGAAAACCAAGTGTACCTACCTGTCAAAACCACAGAAGTTGATCAACTAGAACACTGTGACTTTATAAATTTTAACATAAAACTAATTGACTTGTTTCACCTACGAAATTTAAAACACAACTGACTGATATGTCGTTGATGTTCAAATTTTATTTTCAATGACCAAGTATTAGAACGAAACGGAACAAAGACGCATCTGTCCCCTAGTGGCAAAATTAGTTTTTATCAAATAGGTCTTTGTTTTATTGAAAAAAACTAAAATTTTTCTTTGCTTTCGTTGCACAGAGTTACTAACAGAGTTAAACGCATTGAATGAGAAATTAAGCTATGTGGAAGTAGTTGCTGTATCGGCATTTTTACCATTTACATTTCAGCATTTTTTCTTAACTTTCTAGAGGTCGAAAGACCCATTTAAAACCGATAAACGACAGGTGTGGCAAAAGAAGTACTAAGCTTTGAAGATTTTTAATATAAAAATAAAGGATACACTATTCTAAATGTATGTATGTAATTGAATGTCCTACAGAAATGTGGTAATATAAGGTGGTGTCACTGGATCGTAACGTAGCAATTGCTTTTACTCAGGAGAAATGTCAAAATCGAAGCATTTGCTACGTTTCGTATGAATAAGAACCAATTTGAGTTAGTTCCCTTTTTTGACATTTCCGCAAAGCGGCAGCACTGACCTTTTACTTAGATCGGTATGAATAAAACTTATCAGACAAAGCTGAGTCTGAGTCTGCTATTTAGTTGCTTAATATTTTGTACGGAACTTTTTAACATAAAACAACTTAAGATTTTAATTTTAACAGTTTTGTCTGGCGTGTACAAAGTTGAACAATAAAAAATCACACATTTTAAGCCCAGCGTTTTTTTAAGGGGTTGATATTTGGAGTTTGGGATTTGCTTAGCAAATTCTTTCCTACAGCTTCTATGGCCTGAACAAACACCAACTCATTTTGGTCACTCTTGGGAGTAGACGAGGTAGATGGAAGTTTCTCATCGTCTACTGAAATTCAGAAGAGTCGCTCAGCATATTTTATTTTTTTTTTTATATATTTCTTTTCAGTTTTTCTTTGAATTTTTGTGAGTTTTGACAAAACTTTGAAAATAAATTCAAAATAAACAAACCACCGGACAGTTGTCTCTTGTCAAGTTTGACAGAAATTGCAAGGCAAGTACACGTACAGCGAAGTAAAAGCTATTTTCGAATTTGCGAACTTACTTTAGCAAACTAGATTTTTATTCAAAGCATTTGCTAAGGGCTTTTACTTTGCTAAAACCTTTTGCTCAAAGAAAATGCTAGTTTTTATTCATAAGACCCACTGAGTGGATTATCTCTTCAAAATTTCTGTTGCGAAATAATCAAATCAATTTGTTGTTAAGAGAAGTCAGCAATTATTTGTAAATTAAAATCTGTGGTTGGAATTTTTGTAAACAAAAACCTCGTTTGGAATCACTTCACTATTTGTTAGGTTAGGTTATATAAAAAATGGTATGAGATAGTATAAGGTCACATACAGCACCAAGTAGCAAATGGCCCTATTGCGATCCCAAGACAACCAATTGTAGTAAACTGCAATGGAAAATCAAACACTTTTCCATAAAAAACATCTAATATCCTTGCAGAAACCAAGTAGACCTTTTCGGTTCGAGTTTTATTCTTACTTTAGAAGTTGGAAGAAGTACCTTTGGTCCCGAGATATTGCATCGCATTCGCACAGTATGTGCACAACATTTTTCTTGACTTGCAGATCTGCAGAGTTGTCCACTTTACATGTTTTCTAAGAAGTCAACATTCCTACCAGCTTCCAGAGTCTGTTGCCTATTTAGTTTAAAATGTTTAACTAGATCATTTGCAGTCGAATTGTGCCCAAGTAGCCTTGAACACTATTTGACAATAATTCTGACAGTAAACTATTTTCAGTTATACAATTGATTTGACATTTTAGTACATTTTTGGTTACTGAATAACATCTTGTATAGGTTATGTCCGACAAATGGCGCTAGAGCAATTTAAGAGACTTTTACTCCGAAATGCACCTCAACCCAAAGTCGTTCTTGGGCTAGTAAATAGATGATACATGTTCCCGAGAGAAAGGGCAATTTTTTAATGGCTCAATGGTTATATGCCACTATTTTTGACATCAAGCAAAAAAATGAAATTTCGAGACCTATAGTTAGTTTTATAGATTTGCATATCGAGTGTATTTGACCTTCTACAAATAAAAATAATGTCAATGTTTATTTTGAGGCTTTCTTGCGACTCATTGACGTATACAAATTTTTCTTCTGATGATATGTTTAGAAAACGCCATCCGGCTTGACAATAAACATACTGTGATCATTGTGCGGTCTTAACATTGCATATAGTACATGAATTTATACAACTGTTATACACTTCTGTAACAAAGAGTTAAAAGTCAAGTGGTATCCTAATTTACAGAGAAATACTACTGCCAAAAGTCTTGTAGACTTGTAGTTAGGATCACCAATTGACTCGCAACCCGTAACCCTGTGTTACTGAATCATTGTTGACGAATGTCTGTCGACATTTTATTTGATGGGCTAGAGAAGACTCAGTGACTCAGTGACTGTGTGCCTGGAGCATTCTACTGTTGAGTGTGGTTAGAGGTTTGATTTATAATTTTATATATGAAACTGACATATCGAGAGCCTAACCTCCTTGACAATATACTTCTTCATGATTCGCTCTTTAAGACACTCAGACCATGGTCCTCTCAATAAAAAGCCTCCTAATTTATATAACATATCTGCACCTCTTATAAGTGGATAAACTCACGCACCCCTTAGTTATCCACACGTCTGGTACTAAGCACACAATCGCTCCATCAAGTCCAGTTCGTAAAACTCAACTCATTCGTTCTCCCCAACTGGCTGCCAATTGTCGATCGTCTTCTCGCAGTTCTTATGTTACATTATCATTTCTATGTCATCTGAAAGGGGGGGGGGGGGCAAAAATCAATTCGTCATCTGTCAGTCAGAGCCAAATGTCGAAATGATTGAGCACATCCGCCGGTCGTTACAACTTTTCCTTTTTGCACTACCAGTACCAGCACCATCAGTGCCCATCAGGATTTACTTTTAGTGGGTCGAAGACAAAAGCGGCTATCAGTATCAAAACAGAATCCCAGTCGCAGTTGCAACCGACGACCAGAAACGAGTTTCGGCATCGTGTGAGTCCATTTATAGCATCATCAGAGAATCTCCTTAGTGCCTATGGTGTCCAAACATTCGTTCGGAAGTCGTTCGTTAAAGCTGGAATACAAAACCAACATATATAGACCCACCGACATTCCAGTAGTTTCGATTTCTTTTCTTTTCTTGTGTCATCATACCACATTTCGATTAATTTACAATCATCCTCCCCATTGGGGTCACTCCGCCGCCGCCAAGTCCAAGAGAATCATTTTCATGCGCTTACACCAAATGTGATCATCTGCATGCAGCACGGCATAGGACGTACAACACACAGCCTCCGATATGAATGAGAAACCTCGATTTTGTAGCAAAGTCGCATGCCGAAGGAGTACTTGTAGCGCCACAATGAAAATGGAAGTTTTATAGTGCTCGCAGAAGACACCTGCCACCCCACCGCACCACTCTGGCAAGATAAAAAATGAAAATCGTTATGTGGGACATGATCATGCAGCCATCGATACCACACACCTTTGCGGGCTAGAATAAGAAACAAAAAACTCTCCCACTAGCCCAATAAATTAGCGAATTATTCAGATTCCTCAATGGAGTTCTTTTTTGGCTGGGGAGAAATTTCGCTGTCGCTTTCTTTCTGCTGGCTGAAAACAAAAAATCCTTCTGCAATCAACACATAGGCAAAGTTCAACTGATCGTGGTCATAGTGCTGCTCCCCCTGCTCCTCTGGGTGGAAACAATTGCATCTTTCTAATGAAAACAAAACAATCAAACCCCGAAAACATAACTTTCGCCATCAAATAGCGTAGGAACATCTGTTAGAAACACACATACCCAGACCAAATGACATTTTGTGTTGGCTTCGTTACATTGGCTGTGGTTCTTCTCATTCCTTTTCGGACAACAGGCAACTGGTGAGCTCTGGTGCTGGTGCCTGTTGTTCCAATCAGTGTTCGGATGGAGTTGAAGTTGAAGTTGAAGTTGAAGTTCCTCCTTGTGTCCACATGTTGGAAATTAAATATGGAACGTTAGAGAAACTATGTCACCGAAACGGATAGTGTGTTATGTTCGCATAACAGGAAATTTTTTCGTTGTCGTTGTCGTCGATGGGAAGTGGGAAATCACTAACGATTTCCACAAATGAATACACAACTCACAGTGGTCATTTGTTGTTGAAAGTTTTTCTTCATTTTTATGTAGGTATTTTTTTTTTCGGGGGGAAATAGATTTGAAGAACGATGGTATGTGCAGGTAATTGTTGGGCAAAGAGAGGAGGCGATTATGAACCATTTTAACTGTGCAGACGTTTTTTGGTACAAGCGTTTTGGTGACCTAGTGGGCAGGTAAATCGGGGTAATTTCCGATGTAAGTTATCGTCAGACCATCAGCAAGGTAATATACACTTTGATTAACTGTTTTTATTCGCCGTTTTAAAATAATCAGTGAGTGGAGAAATTTTTTTAATATTTTTCGGAGGTGTGTAACAAACCGAGTTTTGTGTTGAACTCTTTTGTTTTGCTGTGATGGGGAACTTGAGGAAATTGCGAAATTTTCTAGGAATGGTGTAGTGGTTCGTTGTGTCGATGGAAAGGTGGGGATTGATGGATACAAAATTTGTGAGTCCGGAGTTATGTGTGGGGAGATCTGGTTCCCCAATGAAATGGGTCTGGATTTGCCAAAAAATGCAATTATTTCCAATTAATTTTGAATGCACATGTCCTGGAGGTATATTTGTACACTGAGAAGCTAAGTAATTAATTTCCTACTTATCATCTGTATAGATTTACAATGTTCCAATCAGAACTGTACAAAAAATGCGTTTTTAAAAACTTATAAGTCTCCCAAAAGAATGGTTATAAAACATCTCCATGGCTGATCCTTTCGTCTTTGCCTAGAAATGTAGAACGTGTTTATGATATTTCGTCATGTATTTTATAGTGCAGATATGTTCGCTGTACTCTAATGCTTTGGTGTTAAATCACATTTCTCAAACATCACCGTGGTAGAATGCAAACCGAAGCCCAAATTACGGGCCATCGGAATTTTTTTAAGGGGGCAATAGATATGAAAACAAGAATCCACTCTTTCTGAACCTAATATTCATCAATTCTTTCGAAGGGATCAATCTAGTGGGAATTTAAAATTATTCTTCCAAAAGTTCGATGAGAAGACCCAAACCCAGTTTTCTGTTAAACTCTTTTGTTTACCTCGAAGGAAAATGCGGACAAAACTCGCAATTTCCCTAAATATTGATATTGTTTCGGTATACTAATGAAAAGAACGGTTTTTTAGGCTTCGTATTTAATAGATCACCAACTTGTAGTGAAAAGTTTGGTTGGAAATTAAAGACTTCCAAAAATATGCAGACTTATATTGTTTTCTTGTTAATTCTTCGGTGTTTGTTGATTCTGATATCTTGTTAAAATGCATAGCCTTCCGGCGAATTTATATATAATCCCTCAAATGTTTATGCTCTTACTCATGGTCAATTAAGCAGATAATGTCCTTTGAATAAATTAAAAGCAAAGCAGCTTCGTGATTCAGTGCTTAACATTCAGTGCTCCAAAATTTCTTGATTATCATATACTCCTCCATCAAACTTCTCAAGAACCTTGGCAAACAATTAGGTACAAGAAAATTCCATACTTCACAGTTGATTTAAGGAAACGCCAACAAAACACAATCTACTGCCGAATTTGTTTACCAGATCTCGCCACTTTCATCCGAGTGTGAAAGTCTACACAGAAATCAAATACAAATTGGGTTATCAGCAAATACCCATCGATAAAGTGCACTTGCATGCATTCGATTTGATCTCTCGAACAATGCCCCTCTTCACCGTGTGACTGTGAGGTGCTGTTGCATATTATACCCTAAACAATTCGATTTGATTTGTTTCCATGGAAAAGAAAAACCAATTCCCTGACTTGCCTATTGACCCTATGCTGACAATCATAACATTTACACGCGGTGCATGGTGTACCGACATTCTTTCGATTGAATGGGTAAAAGATTTCTTCTTTTCCCCCTAATGATGTTAATCATAAATATTGCAGTGTGGCGTGGCTATTAATCCAAACACTCGTGACCATGGTGTGTACTCACATTTAACCATCATTTATTTGAACGTTTACCGATCAATTTGTTTCGCATTTTATGGGGATTCCATGTGGTGAGCTGTTGCATTGTACCTGACCCAACTATGACATGCACTGCGCCGTCTATAGATCACAAAGAAAGCGTTGAAAGGCCATTTAATTTCATTAAAACATTGTATCGACGACCATCGTGCACGATTAAGGTTATGTCGAAGATAAATTGTCACACTTTCGCTATGGGCGACAAAAAAATAAACGAGAGAAATAGTTTATCGATCTTGGCGCGAACTATGTGCGACACGATGGAGATTGGAGTGTAGTGGAGTATCAAAATGAGTTTAGTATGGCACCCACTGTCAGAAGCAATTACAACGGCGAGTGACTCACTAACACCGACTTTCGATCGAGATTGCTTTGTGTCTCTGATGTCTCGTTTAAATATGCGGGTCTGGAGGTTGCCGCAGCGAAAGTTTCCTCAACGAGAATTCATTGGAATGCTTCTATCTGTGGCCAGAGTGAATGACATGAATATTTTATGCATTTTATGCAAAGAATTCGCAAGTGGATCTCTGTGCAGATTTGATTATTTTCTCCGCATTAAAGGTTTTCTTGTTCGGTTTTCCTGTTGTTCTCTGTGGCATAGAAAGTGAGCAGTCATCATAAAAATGGGTTATTTATGATTACTAAACTGTCATCAACTTGGGCACTAGATTCTACATGTCTTTGTGACTTGTATGTCCGTAAACAATACAAGTCTGCATAAATTGAATGCAAGAAAGTCGAAAGAATAAATTCAAATCATCCAACTTTCATTGCGACCTTTAATTACAAATTCATTTTGGACATCATTAACTGTTTCGAATGTTTACATCAATAAATCATATGACTTTGGTCCTATCTAAATCTGTATCTTCATCTATAGCTTGAACCATTGTGGGGACAAACAGTAGACTGATCAATAAACAAGTGTGATGAAGGGGATCATTATTTTAATTTTTATGGATGTATCAATGGCATCATGGTTAGTGAGTGATTGGTTATTTAAATGCTAATTCCATAGCTGGTAATTTATGCGAAAGAAAAGCCAATCGAATTCATTTAGTCGACTTCTTGGGAAATGCATCGAGATGAGGCCTCCTTCTTGACTTGACCTTATTCGGCCAAAACCTCAATGGTATTCGGGGCTACAAATATTATTGCCGTCATAAAATAAGGTATAACGATGGTGATTGTCATTGAATGTCATTCGTTGTGGTAATTTCGTATTTAGTCTAAATTGGTTTTAGGTTAGTTTTAGTGAATGCAAAGCCAATCGATGTGCAAGAGAAAAATGATACCACATTCGTTTCTAATACGTACTTTAGGCAGTGGTTGTTATATTGGACTTTTAAGTGAAGGGTTCTAAGGTTAGATCGCCAGGAAAATTTAGACCACCTCTAGCAAAAGTCTCACAAGAATCCGTGTATATAACTGTTCTGAGATATGTAAAAAATATTATTTTAGGTCTCCTTCAATCGTCTTTAAACAAGAACTCATACAAACGAATGGTAGAAGCTTAGTTCAGGTCCTTGGAACAATGTTTAGCTTAACAATGAGAATAAACCACATATTAAGGTACAAAAAAAACTAAAACGCTAAACGAGGTTGATGTTTCTTAGGCTTGGCATATTTTTTTACATCCTGTATCAACGAGGAGAAAGAAGGGGTCATTCTTACCTTAAAGTGTACTTACCCAGCTCCCTAACATAAACAGAAATGTAATCTGAAAACCTTTAGACTCTCTGACATTGGACACATCTTCCTAGAGCGTAGTACCACAAGGGATCTAATATTGTTAAAGTTCCATCGACAATCACTTTAACATTACTTTAGTCAACCTAAGGGTCGCTAACCCACATCGATCCGTATTTAATTTTCTAAGCCCATGTCATTGATCTTCATTTATACAGTAGCGATCTGGTCGGAGTTTAAGTAACCAAGGCGACTTTTGATCGAATCAACAGACTTTTTTTGTTCAGTTCGTTATTGAACTCTTTTGTTTTCGTTCACCCAATATTCGATGTCAATTCGCAGAAAGGCGATTTTCCAAGAGATCACTTCAGACATGGCTGTTTCATCGCTGTTAAATGAACTAAGCTCTTTTTATGTAAACAAGTCGACCATTTTTTCCTAAATTCGATTACCGAAAAGTCATCGAACCAACATCAATGTCGCAGGGCTCACTACCAATAGGCCCATTTTAGTGAACATTTTCCTCAGTAAGGTAAAATAAAGTCAATATTTCTACACAGAATTACAACAAATATACTTAACTTGATACTGCTGTGGTTCACTTTTGGTATTTATCCGAGGGATACAGTGACTCGCGAGTATAGTTCACGTTGACACTTTTCTTTTAAGATGTGTTATGCTGTTCCGAGTACTAAAAGACCAAGATAACGTATTTAAATCACTTTGTTATATAAATACTTGCATACCTCCAGGCTGATTCGAAGCAACTGGGCAATTTGATTCATTTTATTGAAGAGCGGTCGATCTTACTTAGCTATGTTAAGATAGATGTCCATTGAAGCAACATTTTTTATTAAATATTTGCAATAAGATCTACGACGAGAAGGTAGATCTTTTGTTTATATTATTGTATAAACGGGTGGAAATGTTTCGACTGCTAAAAACAAAATTTCAGTCATTATTTAAAACTTTCTTTGGCAAACAAGCGGTAAGAACAAAAAAATCTTTTAACTTCTTAACAATGCATTCTTCTTTTTGTTTCATTCTATTGTTTGGATAGATATGTTAATCAGCAGCTATCTGTTTTGTTAATATTTTTTAATCGCATGCGAGAATTTAAATACGGAAACCCATCTTTCATATGGTATATGTTTTATAACAATCGGTTTTAAATTAGCGACGTAATCGGTACGACAAAAACAAATCTCGGCGTAGCCTATTAATACAGTGATTTTTTCATTATTTCTATTACAATGCGGGTTGGCTTATGTTGTGCCCATCTATCTATTGTCCGAAAGTATACGCTTTAAATTCATAGAAGAATGGGTTAACAACAAGAAGGTCTAAGATCCTTTAAGTTCCATACAATACGAACAAGAACATTCAGAATCGTTCAGAACTACCTACATAAAGCTTCTCAACCTTGTATTTTTGTATAAAAGATGCTATGGTATGATATTTAACGTTTGAAATCAGAAGCTTTGACGGAATTAAAAGGCTCTTAGAATGTTGTCGAAGTGGTAACAAATGTTGGATTAAATTTGCTTAGGCAATAATTTAACAAAGAGATGCTATTTTTTACAGCTTGAATTTACAAAATAAAACAACAGCGATGCCACTTTTATATTATACTTCTGTATTGCACTACTGTAGCTCAATCTCATTCCAGCAATATAATACCATGTGTCTCGATGACAGTTTTATTCATTTTAAATCGTCTGTAAAATGTGGCTGCCCTGTTTTACTATCAAATTTAAGGCAATTCCAATGTAAATCGACTTCTACCATAAAACCACACGCGAGTTCGCTGGTGGCCATGGTATTAAGCTTAACATTTGGAGTCTTTACTACCTTGATAAAGACATTTGTATTCATTACCCTAAAGAGGTTCGGTAAAGCTCCACTAATACTGAATAATGACGCACAAAACTATTTAAAACTCTCCTAATCCAAATACTAAAATGACAATTGACTTATCAAACTGTTTTCTTATTTCTCTCTTTATAGATTCCCCACCGCTGGAAAAAGACTTACTAAACTGAGCTAAAAGTGAGTAAGATCAACTTATAATCGATTTCAACCCAAACCAGTCTCAACTCACTACCTTGAACTTAATCTAGATCATAAAACATCCTCGCAGCTATTTTCAAATCGATTTCAAATTATTCCCATCAAAACTGTCAGGGTAACCCATACCCGTAAACCAAAAAGACAGAAAAAACAGGTGGTAACAAATTCCACAGTGGTAACCATAGACCACCGCATTTTATTTCGCGGCGACAATTTCCAGATCATTGCCTGTCAGTTATCCATAAAGCCTGTCTGCCTCCTCAGCATTATTGCTCGCATTGTTATACAACAATATAAATAATAATAATGATGTTTTATAAACTTGCTCGGGTGCTCTGTGGTGGTCAACGGGATTCCGTTGCGATTTTTGCTCAACCTCAACCCCGGGTAAGCATTTTGTCACGCAATCCGCTGCAGTAGATTCGCTTGGCTTTACCATTGGAATGCGATGCGAACCGAACAGCAATAATGATAGTGATGATTCGTGAAAAGTGGATCACGAAGCATATAGTACCGGTTGTTGTTTTGTTGTGCTCTTGCGTTCCTTGCCTCTATTGATGTTATCCACTATAATGGAGCATATCGGGCAATAATTACTGGGTTATGTGTGCACAGGCAATGTGCATCGTTTCTCTACAGTCCATCTTACTGTTCTGTAATAATAACAATTTTGTAATAGGTTTGTTGAATTTTTTATGAAGAATCATAGGAGAAATGTTATGAAAGACTTGTCAGATGGGTAGAGGAAGTGGTCCGATTGATGAGTTAGAGAGGACCTTTATGTAGGACTCTATTCTGAATACATGACAGTTTCGAGGTCCTAATCAGTTTAAATAAAGTCCTCCGTTTCTTATACATTTTGAAGGGGGTATGATCTGTCACTTTAGTCAAAGTTTCTCTATAGATTTTAGTGATTTTGATGATAAGAGTACGCAGTCTTATTAAAGCAAAATGAAGAGGCTTTTTATGTCGCTTAAACCGTGGAATGTTTGCTAAATTTTCGCAAGAAAAGTCAATAGAATACGAAACCACCGGGGAGAAAACTAAAGATCGAGTAATATGCTGTAGTCGACGACGATCTCGTTGAGAGAACCAACAAGTTAAGATCCAGGACCGAACTCAAGAGTCTGTCGAGTTTCAACCCTCTTATGTCCTCTAAAATCAATTGTCGTTGTTCTTGTTCATAGTCCGCTACGTGATAAAATGCGAGTATAAAGCAGGTTAATACGGAATAGAGTCTTCTTGTCGGAATTTCTACTGTCAGTTTGAAACCTTGAGTTTGCTCATACAAGGTGGGACAAAAGAATGATGTTGTTTGGCTTCAAAAAAAAGTCTGGAACGGGTAAATCGGGCGATCTTGCGGGCCAATGCAAATCGCCAAAACGAGAGGTGAGGCGACCCGGGAACGCCGTCCAATTGCGGTAGAAAAAACATGGCCCTATAGCGCCCACCGTCCACTGTTGTCGTTTGACCAGCGATATTCTCTATAAAACGGACGCTCCGGGGCCGGCCACTCTTGGCAACGTCTCGTGTGGTCCCATACTCTTTAAAGTTGGTGTTTGCGCAGTCGGTGTCGGACGGCAGGGGAATCGGCGACGGAATTCGCGCTGCGGCAACACTACAGACGAATTATTACGCAAAAAAAATAGACACCGTTATTCCTCGTTCTTGGGGAGTGTATCGCTCCATGACTTGTTCACTTGTATTCCACATCTGTCTAGTCCACAAATGTCAAAACAGATTTGATATTGGCGGCCATTTGCAAAAATTAAAGCATCTTCCAATAGGGTGATCTCTTTTGGCCCACCTTGTAGAAGAGGAGTGCCGATGTCTGCAGTCTTTTCTGCAAAAATTATCGCTGAATTCCGAACCCACCGTGCTCAATAATTTGTCTAACAATATTTTAAGCAGCGTGCTACCAAAGATTGAGCTCACAAGAAAGCAAGTATTTGCAAAAAGCTTTTGAACTAATTTGAAATTATTTTCAACCAGAGCTTAATTAGATCGTCAGATGGAGGTCTGTTTTAATTTTGCTTCAATAACTATATATTTCAACGATCTTCATTCTTTTCGATGCAGAGGTCGGGTTAGGTCTATTAAAATTAAATGAATTCAGAGGAGAAAAGGGTCCTCGGTTTCTGACTCCATTGGTCACATTATAAATACACGTACATGTAACCGATGCCCAAATTTCGTCTCTAAGACGCCCTAGAGCCCGCTGTCATAAAAAGAAGCAAAACTTTTCAACGCGGTCGTACTGACAATCGTCCGTCATTTGTTATTGTGATAAAGAATTCCCTCCCTGGAAGTCAGCCATTTTTGTGGGTTTAGTGGGCATTCTTATATACAATCCTTAATAAGTTTTAATGCCCTTTAAAGCACAATTTGCTGGAGCGATCATCCTCGATCATAGTCCATACTTCGCGCCTATTTCCAGACCGTTGTTGTAATCAAACACGCGCCACATTGTCTCCCACAACTGGAGTGGACATTGGACAATCCGCGAAAGCCACTTAACTAATTTACCATTTATACTGAAATTACAAATGCCGCCAATTTGGCTGACAATACTGATCGACCACTGATCGACCAATGTGAAAGCATTACAAAATTTCATACAAAAAAAATGTTGTTTACACAAAAGACTATGGAAACAACATTTCAGATACATTCACTTAAATAACTATGCAACACCTTTCTCCACACACGGTACCCATGTCCATATTGTTTGAGGCTCAAACTGTCAATTTGACTTTAATCCCACAACACAAAACAACATTAAGATGACAGGAGAACAAACAAACTGTGATCTCAAGTTGCCAGTTCGTGACAACAGTCACATCAACAAGTGTGCGCGCGATGATCGCTTAACAATGCGAAACTGATATACCAACAAAATCGGACAAGAGTGTCAACAAGAAGAATAGAACTTGGCAAATCTCAGTGTGCCAAACAATCAACGGTTTCGGCACTAAGAGGCAATTACGGTGCGCTTCAAGTCGGCGTCTCAAGTGGGCAAGTGGCCTTACCAGGCGCGAGTGACCGCGCATAATCCGCCAATGTGATACTGATCTCATTTGGGGGCAGAAGATAGACAAAAAAAGGGTCATAGATGCAAATATCTCCTGCGTCACTCTTTGACAGGAGAAAATACGCAACGTAAAAGAAACGGATGTATGGACGCACTGTGCGTTACGCTGACCGCGTTCGAAGCTTGCACTCGTGCAGTTAATTCCGCAAGAATTCAATAGAAAGTAAAGAAACGCGAATCGCCTGGAACGCACGGGTATATTAAAACAGGATAACAAGCGTTAATTGTTTGGGGCTAATATTCTGCGGCTAATTGACGACGTACGTAACAAAGTTTTATAGCTGCATCAGTGATGGTGCGTACAGCGTCATCCTACCAAGTTGCAAGAGGCTACGTATTCGTTTGCTATTTTATTGCTGCAGATGGACCGTAGTTATTTGTTGTTGTTAATGGCTCTTCGTTGGGGAGAAATAAGTGAAAAAGAATGGTTTAACATTTTAGAGCACATTTTTACACCGGTATATTGATGGTTAAATTTCTAGTGATTATTTTATAATTGCTTCTTTGTTATTGGGACGGAAGTGGGAAAGTTTAAATTTTACTACGACAGATGGGGTTTATGACAGATGGAGTTTATGACAGATGAGGTATATGACAGATTAAGTTTATGACAGATGGGGCTTATGACAGATAGAGCTTCTGACAGCCGATAAAACGGGTTTATAAATGAGGAGCCTTGACCAATAGAGATTCCTTTGATAGATGTTTACTCTTGTACAAGTTTTGGAGATTGATATTAAGGACCCAGCAGTGGCGCGGCGTGAACATTTTAAAATGGGAAGTCGAGGCAAAATTTTTCGCATACAAATGTAAAAAAGACCTCACATCTGTGTCCCTTGAAAAAAAAATCATATATTGTACATTTGCCTTCCAAAATTATCTACAAAATAATAAAAGGGGAAGTAGAAGAAAATCGAATAACTCAAAGAAAAACTCGTTATTTTCTACAAAACCAGTTGATTGTTAAAAAAAAGAGATAAAAGCAAACGTTCTCGTTAATCAACTATAAAGTGAGAGTTTTAATAACCCGACATATTTGGGGTTACCTTCGCTCATCGCTTTCATGCATACCTAAGTGGATTTGAATTTTGGTAGATAGTGTTGATGGTGGAAATTTAAAAAGGGAAGTCGGTAGGAATCGGGTTATATGGACGCCAAGCCACTGGCACCCAGGGTCTTTAACGCAAGTATTTACTTAGGAAAAGCCTTTTACGTGGGGTTTTAGATAAGCTTTGACAATTTTAAGTATTTAGGTGCTTAAATTCTACAAAATTTATATGAAAGGCGGCAGCGACTTCAACTGAACTTTGTTTCGAGCAAGTCTTCTTCCAACTTATTTGGACGAATAATTTCGGTAGCTAGTTGGTCGCTCTTCTAAGTATTATATCGCCACTGACGTCTCCATATGTAGAAGTAGTGGGTAGTACAAGTACCCACGGAGTCCTAGTTGAGTATGAATATTCCGTGACCGCTGCTGTCGCGGTTTCACTGTTTATCTTGCAGCAATATCAAACATTTTCGAAGAAAGAGACAAGGGCGCAGTGGCTCAGTGACAAGTCAGTTGGTAGAAGGTTTCTTCACATCATCACGTCACAACAAGTAACTTGCAGCAAAAGACTCCATATATTCATATCTCCATTCCTTTCAAGCCAGATAAATTTCCACAGCATTACATACACATTCCCATCCTGTTATAATCGCTTACCACAAGTACGCTACAGTTACCTAACCCCATAATTAGATTTCGGTCGCTAATATTAATTACAGAGCTCAATTGCCCATTTGAAACAAAGTTCGCTGCCATTAACAGAGGGAAAACTATTTCTATTAACTCGCAACCACCATCCTATTAGTGACCATCATCGTTCGGGATATAATAATTTCTCCCATCATCGTTTAACCGAAACAGAAAATTCACTCAACATCGCTGATGGTTTTCATTTAACGGCCCGTGAGGAATTTTCTTTTCTCATAATCCATAACAAAAGCCACTTCAAACAAATCCAAATACCATTACCGACAATATTTACCGCACACAAAAATTAGCCCAGACACAGTAATATGTTGCACAACAGCCAGCGACCCTAAAGCGGATGCGCATTGGCCCAAGTTGCAACCAACAGAACTGTTATACATAACAGGAGACGCGGAGGAGAACATTCTCTGGCGTGCAATGTTGTCGGTAATGTCCTCGTAAAATAAAATCTAACAAGAGTTTCGTGATCATGGCATATGGCGGGTGGCGGATGGCAGATGGTAAGCGAGGGAGCGGAGAATGTTAACAACACTCCCGACTCCAGTGCGGTGGTGGTGATTGAAGGTGCGCAGCTATGCGGTCTTAAGCACATAATCGCTATTGCACTACATACGAGCAGATGGAATTGGAAGATGCTGCGGCGTCATTATCGTCCAGGTTGTTCCTCTTCTAATTCGAAGATCATCGAGCGATGCTCGGATGGGATAATGCGAGCTCGTAAAATTCGAACACGGGTACTAATGTATAATAACAACTGTTGCACCACACCAATAAAATATTTGGACAAACAAGAGGGGGGGGGGGGGGGAAATATTCAATTTGAAACACAAACACACACAGTTAGTTACAGTGACCCATTTAACCGCATCGAAGAGGCTGTAGATAATTTGTTGAATCTACATCGAAGTACGAGTACTTGGCCCAATTTAACACAATTTTTTTTCTGCCACACGATCGTGTGTTCGTTTGGAGTGGTTTCTCGTTAGAAGTAAACTTGGGAAAATTAGAAGCTAATTGTTGAGAGATGAGTGCATTCGTGCCGATGCCGTGTGAACTATGGAAATAGTGTACAGTGTTGCAAGCGGCATTTGAGATCGTCGACCACACAGGCACGCAATTCTGGGTCAATTAAATCAGTGTTGAGTTGTGTAAGACGTCGTTATGACATCTGATACAAGGGATTTTGATGAGGGGCAAGTTTTTGTTGTGCCGTAAGTGATGTAGTGCTGCATTCTTTTGGCAATCGCAGACGAGTGTTTGGAACTTAACAGCAGGGCGATCTGTTGTAATTTTTGGGATTCCATATTAGAGACTTCAAGTTTAAAGGATAAATGCTGGTTTAGAAGACATTTGCAAGCTAATGTACTACAAATGTGTTTCGCCCCGATGCGGTTGTCAGTTCCTCTTAATATACTACCACTCTTCCCAGTCAGTTGCAGATGAAGGAAATGCTGGCTGAAAAGTTTTCCTACATTATAACCGTTTTTTGGCTCATGTATTTTATCTAGTTTCATTTATCACGTACTTTAGAATGAGCTCAACTAATAGAGCTTAAGACAGCGCAGGTCTTAATTGGTAACCTCCAGTTATGTCCACCAAATTGGTTGATATCGCTGTTCAACTGCGCGCGCCACTTAGGGTACTCAGTTGCTACGAAGTTCCTTAAGGGAAGACCCATTTAGTTCGTTGTTGTCCAAATGCGCTACATGATCTATTCAAATCAGCCCTTTATTAATCAGCTTTATGATCAAGTAGATCTATTGATAAAAACTGGTCTGAATAACACGAGCAGAGACTCTTTTAAGGCGTCCCAAAGGGTTCTATCCGCTTTTCTCACTAACAATATTTCTGCGTCTTACATAAGTACAACTTGCATGACTAGGATTTTTTAAAATATATAAGGGGGTCTTACTTTGGGGAACTTGTATGCTTGTTAGGTCGAAGAAATAGCGACTTTCAACAGTGATTTTTCCCTAAATAACTTTACAGATTTTTGTTACAAGGTTAGAGTAAAGCTCATGAACACAAAGCCTTTTATTTCTTCGAAACCAGAGTTCTTTCTCGAGGACAGTATATAATTCGTTTAGTGCTCATAAACAGCCAGTTCCATGTTGTAAAACCTGGCGCCATTTCCAAATCACCAACTCAATAGAAGCTTGGATCAGTCAGATTAAGTTTCAACCAGCATTTACCAAGTCCATTCTACTTAAATGAATTTTGTAGAGATGTGAAAACTTGACTTTACTAAGCCTAGCTAATCTCTTGAGAGGACCTTAAAGGTGGCATCAAAATCTATGGCAAGATGGCAAGTATCGATGTGGAATGCTGGGCTGAGTCTGTTAGAAGACCAACGCAGTAGAAAAATACTTCGCCTATGGCGGGGTGCGCAATTGAATGGGGACCTTAACAATCTTGAAGTGCGCAACTAAAGACTTTTAGGAAAAGACCACGCCGATGACCAGGACCGTAATAGTTTTCTTGGCCCAAAATTCCACAGATTTGTACTGATCAGGTTGTTAGTTGGATAAGCGCAAGACAGAGTTACTGACATAAATCACAAATCTATTATGGACCTTCCCGATTTTTTTTAAGCAATTAGTTAGTTATAGTGGTACAGCAACGAGGCCATTCTGTAGGTCATAAAACAAGTAACTGCGTATACTTTCACGTGCATCAGATTTTATGTAGAAACGTTGAGGGTGCCCTTCATGGTTTTCATGGCTCAGGGGACCTTATCGCTGCCTTCTTTGATTTGTCTTTGTCGTCTATTCAGCTAAAATAAAAATAAATAAATATTTTGGCGCGACAGGTCTGTGGGACCCTATGCCTAGCTTATCATAACCATTCGTTGTGCGTGTTTTCAATTTTTGCGACGAATGGAAGGGATCTACAATTTAACTCCGAGTCCAAACAGCTAATTGAAAAGCTCTTTCATGTCAGTTTTACTCTCGGATGTTTGTCAGACGTTCGCGAGAGGTGGCGCAGCGGAAAAAAACCTAAAAATATAATTTGGTTCTTTCGGGATTCGAACCGGGGTCCCCTGGCTTAGTAGGTAATCATTAAAAAAGTAAATAATTGGCACGACAGCTCCATATGGAAGGTTCCTTAAAGAGACTGTCACGCATAACTTCTCGTAACTATTCATTTATGATAGGTTTTTCTTCTTTTTTTTAAGCAAGTTAAGCAAGTTAGAGATTTTCAGTCTTATGACTTGCTAGACTATCACCAGATGTAGCACAGTCGTTAAATTATATAGAATAAATCTGCATCTCCGGGGGTTAAAGCGGCAACAGTAGTCCAGCACATTTCTCATTGAGAATACTTTTATTCTCCTGCATTTTTTCCCCAGTCACTTGCACTACTGCTGACATCTAACCACATTTTATAAAATTATCCCAATTAACCGGTGCATCCACAAAAAAAAAAAAAACAATTTTAACACCATCCCATACAAGAAAACAAAAGAGTTAAACGGCGAACTGCCTTTTCTCTTCACAACGACACGAAGCCGACGCGACGGTGAAATCTCGCTGCGACAATAAAATACCAGTTACACTAATAGAAATAGTAGTAAAATAAAAAATAAATTGCAAATAAAACCGTCCGCCTTTACGACCCGCTTACATTCAAAATTTATTTCAACCCACCTTTAATTGAATGGCTTGTTTAACACCGTTGAAGAAGACATCGACGACATTTTTTTTTAATGGCCGTAACAGCTACCTAATTAGCGATTGACACACACGAGTCATAATATACAAGCGAATGAACAACTCAAATAATAATTTGTAAACGGCCGCGACGCTATGTGCCACAATTGAAAGTGACAGACTTATGGACCTTTCACTCGGTGCAGCGGTGCAGGGTTCCTTCGAAATTGAGAGTTCCCACAAGTGCAAAGGTGTGTGATGTGAGCCACACAGCCGATAAAGCTCTTGCCTGGAAATGAAAGTAAATGAGCGTGTTTCCCAGCTGCCGCACCATTAATAACTCACAAGTACAACAATTGCACTGCAATTAACCCCGATGGCTTAGTAGGAACCCGGTCGGGGTATGGATGACGGTGCTCAATCATTTGAATGTATCTCGATGCAAATGGGAGTGCAGTACTATATCGCTTTCAATTTCGGAACTAATTGATTTTCGCCCGTTTCACTTTTCTTCATTCGCGCGCCCGCTGCGACTGGGCATATGGGTATCCTTCCGACAGTCCTCAGTCGACATTAATTATCAAACAGTCGAAGGTATGCGACAAGCATGTCACCCAAATCCATGGGGTATCCAGCACGAATGCCACAAAAACTAAGTAGTTCATAAGATGCAGTAAAAGTTGACTTCTTCCCATGGCAGCCATCGGTGTGACCTTCTTCCTACGAGACTGACACCGAGACTACTCAGCGTCAGCATGGGATCCGCGAATGCGATCCAATCCGACTTCAATAAATTTATGCCCACCGCCAAGCCGTATGTGCAGTCGAAGGAGAACTCATAACTCTGCTGGAGCACTCGCACAGACACGGCGCAACTAGAACGGTGAAGGTGACAGAGGCTTACAAATGCCTACTGCCGCTAATATCATCGTTCACTAAATAGGTTATTAGAACTTGTGACAATGTCTGTGTCGCACAGTGAAAGAGATACCTACCGGAGTCTTTGTCTTCATCAGTCTATCTGTCTGTCTGTTTCGTGTACGGTATACAGGTTGATGGAAAGGAAAGGTGTTTGGTACACCGTTCTTATTGTTGTGGCCGTTCGTGCACGTGCATTCGGGGTATAGTTTGCATGCGATTCTCTTGTTCGTAGCCAGGAAGTAATAAACTAAATTTTGCAGTTTATTTGCGTGCGGTGGGTCGTTGTTGGTCGATTGGGAAATACTTTGGAGGCGACTTAAACTGGTTCGGGTTCGAAGACGATACCGCTGCGGGTTGGGCTTATTTATTGGTTCGAGGAGACTTCCTACTATGATTAGCGGGGACCCAGTGAGCTTGGGTTTGTGTTGAATAAATAACCATTATCATCATCAGCCTTAGAGGGTTGTTCAACATTGAGAGGAATGGCTGTTGGATGGGGGTACTTGTATGCGATAATTAATTGGGCAACCTGTGGGGTTATTTTTTTCACAAATTTGATTTGGAAAATGAGGAAAGATGTCTTGGGGGCAGGACTGCTGTGTAATTGAGTGTGAGTTATGGTTCAGTGAGTTCATTTCCTGGTACATCTGGTAGCACTGGCGATTGCTGCAGATAAGTCATGATTTGTGCAATCGGTGAACTGGTAAGTAATTGGTAAAAGAAAAGAGGATATGTGGAGATGCAGAAATGGGTCTCATTAGTTGACGAAGCCCTGATTGGCAGCTTGTGGTACACATTCATGTTTAAATGAAGGCTTATGTCTGCCCATTTATTTAAAACTAGTACCGCCCGTGGTCGAAATTCCACCAATTTTGTCTGTAGATAAAGTAACGAAAGCGAACTGGTTTTTTACATAATTTATTTATTATTTATTTTAATTTATTTACATGCTAAATCTTAGTTCATATACCTTCGTTTCCATATAATTAATAATAAGATTTTATGATTCGTTAATTTTAGGGGTAATTAAATTGCATACCAACAGGTTCTACTCTTAAATGATTAAATTCGTTACTATGGAAACATGACGGCGACAAATTTAATGGCAACAAAATGCTTTCGATTAGCTGCTAAGCATTTTTTATGGGAAATTCTTAACTTCATTTTACCAGGCTTAATGGCGACATATACCTACGATTTTTTGTTTGTGCACTTCTCTGGCACAGTACCTTTCGAATGATATAAGTTTCATTCTCCTAATTTTATGATAAATACTTAAAAAGTGTAAAATTTTGAGGGGGATATCTCTGGAACTACTGATCCGATTTTTAAAATTCTTTTAGGAGTAGAAAGATAAATTATCCCTGAGCGTTATAGGTTAGTTTTGGTTTTTTTTTAAGTTTTAAGGAAATAGCGAAGAGGCACACAGAGTGATAATTTAAAAGTTATCCATCAGTCATAGCGAATGTCTTAAGTCTATTGGAAAGGTACCTGCGGGAGTCATTGGCTAGGTTGGATCTCTACGCAGCGGGGGTCAACAATTTGTTAGAAAACCTGCACATTTGAATTTATTTCGACTAAAGAAGCTGTTTTTACTGATAATTTTGCTTGCCTAACTTATTCCCCACTGCAAGAAGTGGTAATTAATTCTCGTAGCACTCATTAATAAGGAGCAACCGCTTCAGCTACGAATAGAACGCTCAGTCTTAATTAAAACAGCAACAATTGGTATACAAAGCTGTTAAGAACTAAGTCAGTTAAGACTGTCCTTTTGCTGAACTTGTCTTAGCCAACGCAGACGACTGTAACCCCATTTTTTGACTATGTCGTGTCATTTTAAAATATGTATAATTCATCTCTCCAAGTTCTGTCAACGCAAATATTTTACGAAAATCTTTCTCTCAGAGCACACGAGGTTGTCTTCATCCCTTTTTATATAGAGTCCAATCTTAAAGTTGGACTGAGTTCTTAAAGGACCAGAAATAAAAATGTCTTCCTTTCGTCTTCTGATTTTGAATTCAAGACTCAAAGGCTGCATTCTTTTAGCTCGATTCATAGAGATTTGAAAACCCTTTGCAACTGGACACTCAAAGTTCCCCTATCTGACGAAAAAGCTCCAGCTCAACCACTATTTCCAACCAATCGAATGTTTTACCTCTTATCGCCACCCAATTAGCCAGAGAAAACAAGCCTTCTTGAAATGCGTCAATTCGAGCGACCCCCTCCAGTTGGGTATAACCACCAATTTGAAACCCACCATACGTATCGGGGCAATTTATCAAACGTATGCAAATGCCTGCAAAGGAATGCCGCACCATACACCGACACCGATACGTTGGACACCATCCAAATGGCAAATACCAAATCCATTTAAAGGCCAATAGTGTCGCCCCAAAAGGCACACAATCTATCTCTCTCTCTGGACATCCCCTCGTGCCAATTAAAATTTTCTAATTAACCAAACCGATAAGCGAGATATCGTCTGCGTCCCCTTGCCACCGCCACCTGACCGTCCCGACCGCATCCCATATGCATACCAAACACTGTTATCACGAACAGTTGCTGTTGTTGTTCTTTCCATGGCTGTGCTTTGATTAATTGAACGGGAATTAGGAGTCTCCACACAGCGAGCTATTATCTATCTCTTCCAAGTGAATATACCATGGATCGAGATACAACACTATTTACAGCTACAACAGCTGCAGGTTACCCAGCAGCCAGCAATGCTAGCGATTTAGTTTCGTGTTCTCTGAGGTGGCGGTCGGCGTTATGTGGTTCAGCAGCAGAGAAAAAAAATATTCTAAATAATTGTTGGGGTAGCGGTGGCACGTAGGCTCCATGTCTCTAAGGCTGTGTAATCGAATGGAATACAAGAAGTGTGCAGAAAAAAAAACGGTATCAACCGGCGATTCTCTTTGTCTTCACGGTGGGGCTGGGCGTTTAGTTCGATTTTAGGGTTCAGCTGGGAACACAACTGACATAGTTTCTGTTCTGCTAATTGAATTTGCATTCAATTTTCATTCAATTTTCATTCAATTTGCATTCAATTAGGTGGCGATCTCTCAATTAGGCACCCATGTCCGAGAGTATAATCGGAAGAGCGTCACTCGTCGCTCGATCTATCGAAAGGATATCATCACGTATTAAATTGAATGTGAGAGAGACCCCCCCTCCCCTTCTTAGGAAGGAAGTACAAGACTGTAGGCAATATTCTGTAAAAAAAGGAAAGACATCGGATGGCAGTGATTTTCTGTGAGTACTCACTCTTTGGCGGCACTCGGTGCCTGGATGTGTCGAGGTTGTTTCCTTATGGCCTTGTCTTCCGCGAGTTCCTTTTGTGAAGAAAATTCCAAATCAATTATTGCGTCGTCCCCGACACTGGCTCCCTTGAAAATTATATAACAAAGCGCAGCAATAAAATTACCTTGCCTTGTTCTTTGCTGGTAATTTTCTGCTCTTTTTTCTGTCTTTTTTCTGTTTTTTTTCTGTCTTTTTTTCCCAGTGGCAATCAACTAATTAGATTGGGAATTTTTATGTAACATAATTATGTCATCATGCGGAGAGCCGAGTCTCTCTCTCTCTGTGTGATTGTGGTCATTGACTCTTGTCGATGCAGACGGGCGGGGGAATTTAATTGCAATGGATATGGTGTACCTTCGTTGTGAAGGGATATTTACAGTTAACGTTGAAGCAGCGCCAACCAAATTAACGGTCGGAATGAAGAAATTTGTGTTCATGGTCAAGGTGTAATTGGGAGTTGGGTGGAGCGGCAAATTTTTTTTTGTTGGTAGAAAATTTTCAACTGAGTTAAGCCAAAATTGTATTGTAATCGTAGTTAGATGTAACATGCAGTTGAGTTAGTCAAAAATGCAGACAAAGGTTGTTGCATTACCCATAGTTGATACGAGTGCGTTGTCAGCTCTTTGGGAAATTAGTCACATTTTCAACGAGGTATAATGTAAACTTAAACAGCCTCCGCCTTTCCCATGCGATCTCGGGAATGTTACTTTCTCGCCATCTATCCGGTCTCAGAAGTCTGACTTCAGTTTTAACCTGGGACAGAAAAACGGTCAAAAATTTAAGTTCGTTTATGACTTAGACCTCTTTATTGACATAAGAAGAGGTTATAAGATTTTTGGCTTAGTCGAAGATCTGGATCATTGATGGATTGTCGACACAACATCGATTTTAAGCGGTGGACCCATATTTTGGAAATCCGTGCGCCCGCCAGTGAGTCGTCGGGAAGACTTGTTCCGTAGATTTCAGAATAAAAGTGTTTTCGTTATGTATACTTCGATTGCCACCACTGAAGATGAGGTTCATTCGCCCTAGACCTTAGTATGTTTCCAATTCCGATGCGCTTTCTTTCAGTCAGCGTTAAATCTACTGAACAATTTTATTTTTGCCCGGTCCGCATTGAAGATCAGCACCCTTCAGTGTTGTTTTTGTGCTTTCTGTCGGTTGGAGTAGCAAAAGTCGTGAATAAATGCTGTTCTGGCACTGGTTTCGATAAAATGAACAGCTTTTTTCATACATTTGGTTTAAAATTTGAGAGATGACTTGTTTGTTAGACCTGCTTTCAAATGCAAAGGGTTTAGTAAGTGAGGCTTTAATGTTGCTAAGATCTGTAAGAATATGTTGTTCTTGGCTTTAGACGTAGTCTTTGGCAACAGGAGCAATAATCTTGGCTTAACGAACCGGACAAAGGCAAAAATTATTGCTATCGTCAATTGGCACACTAATCTTACAAAATTTCTTAACAAAATGCGCTCTTTCGACATAAACATCTTCCTAAAATTCACTATGGAATAGCTGGCGAACTTTTGCATATGATTTTTAAGAGTTGAAGAAGATTTCGGATAGCTTATTTAAATCATTTGCATTTAAATTGTTTTTTTTTTAAGTTTATTATGCCATTGCCGAGCTATAGCTGTTTCGATTCGAACCTTCTTTTGGGTACTGAGGCCAATTAGACCCTGATTATCCAGCTCCTATAAGCGAAGGAGCAATTTTTCCTATTCAATGCAGTCAAAACAGTGAAAACCACATCCAAATCCCTTCAATGGTGCTCGATATAAGCACTGTCATACAGACAGACGCATGACACTTTTGGCATTGTTAAACACTGGCGCCACCTGTCGGATTTCATTCAAACTACTTTCTTGTTACTGCCTGTACTAATGAGAACAAACTGCTAAATTTTCAGCTAAATCTGTAGATTAGTTTTTACATCTATAAGCAACAAACACACGTACATTGCCTTTAGAGTATTTAAACAGATATAAGATGAATTCCTTCGTCAATTGTTATCAGATAGTCTTCCTTTGCGTCATGTGTGTAGTGTTTGGTTGCTTGAGTAGTTGAAAATCAGTTCTAAAGTCAAAATTTATTCAGGGAGCAGGTTAACTTCTGTATCGGTGGCCTTATTAAAAAGCAAAATTGTCCCCTTCGGTGGGTAAAATCTGCTACCGATGCACACCAAAAAACACAGTTTTAAGAGAGACTTATAGTCCAATAGGGAGCCATTTTTTTGTCCAGATACCGCCGTCTCTGACAACCCACAGCATTCCTCTGCAAACCACGTTACAATTTTCAAAGTTCCTATGCAACATCTTCTGCAAGGCGATACTTTTTTATTCAGCACCGTATTACACATAGTCCCCGTTGATTCTGTAATTGGTCCTTGCATCAAGCAACTGAGCTCCAATAGATTAACCGTAATTCAAGTCTAATTACCCGGCTATTAACAACTAAACTGAACTCTCATTCACACCAAGCACTTGTCAATATAAACCGATAAATAACTTCTGGCGAAATGCCAACTCCAAGTAACAAGTAACAACATCCAGATCGTTGCTTTAATTGAGCAGTCAGCTTTGATGCCATATGAGTGGCGATAATTACCCATCTCCCGATGATCTCGAAGCAAATGTTGAACATCTCACACGAGAGTACATCGCCTTATACGAGTTAAATGGCGCTTCTGGTTGGTATGGCAATCCATCTGTGGAATCTTGCCATAAGTTGCTGCCATCAATTGGACAATGGACATTTCTCAATTTGCGACGTGCCGTCTTAAAAATACTAGATGCAGATGCCCTCCCCAAAATTGACCGCATAAATCGTAATCGTCTTGGATTGCCCCAAATAGTCCGCGGACCTCTTGACCGAGTTCCATTTCATGGTCAATCTTGGAGTAAATTACCGGAAAAAATCCACTTACAGACAACGATCTGCGCGCGCAAAGCGTTCTCCCGTCAAGCACACCCATCCATCATGGGCCATTTGTTTTGTGGGCTAAGAAAGCAGGATTCTGTTTTTATGCAAAATGTTGTGTCAAAAACGCTTCGCCTTACCATCATCAGCTACGAGTCGCGTTCCTCTGCCTTCGTCTACTCTTCTCCGTCAATTTGCACATTTTCCACGCTGTAATTAAATCATCACGTGATGAGGCTGAGAATGAGATGCTCTGATTGCCTCACACCTTATGGAGATGATTAATTAATTATGCAATCGCATTAATTGAGTTACATATGTCACACAATATACTTACGACGGTCTTATATTTTTTTTTCTTTGCAGACAATGTTTCAACGCAAGCAGATAGTGTTTCTGATGCTGGTGCTGTTCTTGAGCTCAGCGACAGCAGCGAAGAAGAACCGACGACCAGTGAAACCGGCAAAGACATTTCCCCGCACTAATGTGACACCTTCGCCCGCTCCAGTTGTTGTGCCCGCACCAGTTCCAGTTACAGATAATATTGCCGAGGAATCGTTTCAACAGTTGTCAGTGGTTGCACCGAATGGCGCTCCTCTAGATGGGGAACTGCCAAAGCCATTAGCGGCGCTGACTGGAGATGTATCGGCGGAGTCGAAAACCGAGAAACCGACACTTAGTCCAATGGGTATGATCGAGGAGGAATGCGATCCGGATATGATTGGTTTTGAAATTATAACTGGGTAAGTTGCAGATAAGTCTGATGGGCAAAATGTTTGTTTAGTGAGTTTGGAATTAGTTGAGGCGCTGTCAATTTAGTAGATGGTAGAGAGTTACTGTCAGATGGAATATATGTCATCAGAGTCGTCGTAGGCATGCTTTAATGATCAGGCCGTCAGGAGACTGCATAATTGGTGGTATCTTGGAAATTGTGTAAGGTAAACTGTTTGTGGAGCTTATTTAACGTTCGCTGACAGGTTGAAGGGTACCCACAAGGGACACCGGAATTGATTTAAATATAGATAGCGTATGATTGATCTAAGGTTCGGCATTCAGGTTGTCAATTTAAAGTTCCATATCATATTTTGAAGCATTAAAAAAGCTGGTAAATTGGCCGCAAAATGAGCTCGATTTACCATCAATTTTAGCTAATGCTATAGGAACCTTCGCCAAAATGTGATATAAAATATTCAAGGTAGGGCTACAAAATTATACAAATGCAGCCTAAATTAAGCAAACGGAATATCTGTCGAAATTAAAAGCAGTTTACATTATTCATTAACGAATGACAATTTCAATAAACTTTGCCTTAAAGCTTTAACTAAAGTTGGTACTATTTTTATGTTAAAAGGGTTGGTTTTTGGTTGAACAAACTTCAAGCCCATATTAAGCTTAAGCTAAACTGCAAATTGATTCGAGTTAGGGAAAACAAAGAACTTAGGGAAAAAGTGAGCAGTCTTTCTCTATAGATTTGTACATTTAACATCTGCTTCGCTGGGGTTTCACTATGCAATTTATTGTTCACTTAACTTATAAAAGAGGAGACTTATTTAAAAAAAAGATAAAGCTACTTTCCTCTGAGTTTAAAAAAAAAAAACAATTTTTTTCATTCTTCAACTTTGTTGTCCTTTAAGCTTAGAAGACCTTACACCAGTGGCGTGGCTTGAACATTTTAAAATTGGAAGTCGAAGCAAAATTTGTCGCATACAAATGTAAAAAACCTTACTATATTATATATTGTACGTTTGCTTTCCACATCAACTAAGCAAAACCAATCCAAGCCACATTTTTTAACTTCAACTTAATATTTAAAATTTACAATAAGCTCTTTTAGCTCATAGTAAGAGTGGCTTCAATATTATGCACAAAATGACAAAACAAGAAGTGGAGAGAAATCGAATAACTCAAAGAAAAGCGCCTTATTTTGTTCATAATATCAGGAATCGGGCTATATCGACGCCAAGCCACTGCCTCACACTAAAAGAAAAGCAGGGAAAGACTCGTATATGATACGTTAATATTTTAAACTTTTCTCTTATAGACATAGATCTTATACGTAGATTTATTAATCTAGTTCTAGGAAGGCGTTTTGAAGTTGAACCATGTTTCGACTAACGGAATTTAGCTCAAAATACAAGCTTAGGTTGAATCTGTTTAAAAATTTCAAGATTTTAAAGTCAGTTTCAAGAATTGGGACAATGGTCTAATCCTAAAGACTTCACTTATGAAATACAGCACGATGCGTATTTATTCAGTTATTTATTAAATTTGATGTTCCCTTATTTTCCAAGAGCTATCTCTTGTAACAAAACTAAATTGAGTAGATGGTTGAACAATGAGAGAGACTTTCGTTGAAAAGTTTAACAACTTATACCAATGACTCGTTGAAAATATCAGCCAACAATAAAAAGTTGCAGTACCCAATATTGTAAGAAAGCAGCAGAAAAATGGAGTCTAACTTCCGGGGCAAAGCACTGCTTGTGCTAAGTGTTCATAAAATCCTTGAAGCCTTGTAAAATTAGAAAAAAAATGATTTCATGAAGAGTCTATCATTTTTGGAAATTCCAGGCAATTTTTTTAAACGCAGTTTTTTTATATAAAAAATAAATTTGGCTCAAAGAATTTCCAATGCCAAGCACTGAAATTTGCAGATTTCGTTTTGCAAATCTCAAAAGAACCATTTCGGCTCTTTTGAAAATTTTTCTAAGCCGTTTCTTATTAATTCCGTCGAAGTTCTTAAAAACGATCAGAAAATTTATTTTTCAGTACATTTTAAGGCATAAATATCGACTATAACTAAAAGGGGAACTCAGAAATTATTTAAGTAAAGGTTTCGTCAAAAACCGGAAAGAACTTTTCGAGTTTAGTCCGGACAAACATAATAAGACTCATTTTTTGAAGTTATCAACTTTCTGAGAGGATCCACCTCGAGAGGCTAAACATTTGACTGCACTAGTCTTTCATTGTCGTATTCTAAAAACAACCGAAAGGTTTATGGACTTTATGTACCCCGCGGTTAGCGTTACAGCTCATCTATATAACTCTTAAGTTTTAAATTTGAGCTAACATTTTTGGGGTAATTTTAAGTAAACTTGTTTCTTAATTTAGTCAAGCTATATTTATTTTTTCAAAACTTGCCGATGTCATATTTCGATGTTTATTGACATTTCTGATCCATTGGTTATATAGAGCACCAAATGATCGAAAGAGTGGTCCAAACATATAGCTTCGTGAGGAAATCCTCATAGCTAGTTCAAACTTTTGAGCACAATTTAAAAAAAAAACAATTTTCCATTGCTACCCTATACACCAACCTCGTTTGCTCAGGATTTTCGCCAAAAAAATTGCATAAGGTAGGTTGGTTTGTATCTTCCACCTTCAAAAGCCTGTTGTTGTCGCTGATAGCTTATAAAATGAAGACCTTTGTATGGGAAAGTCAAATCACGATGGTTAGTGCCTTTTCCATGCTCCAATCATCACAAAGAGCGTTGAATTTATATACAAAGCTTTCGTGGACAAAATATGCGCGATGTCTGACCTCTTTTACAGAACTTCAAATACATATATCTCGTAAATAAGTCGGCCATTTTCATTACAATATAAACTAAATTACTGCCCCATTGTATTGAACACCATTTACAAAAATTCAAGGCTTAATAAATGTCCAGATACCTATAGTAATTTAATTATTTTGTTACCTATATGGCAAGTGCCATATCCCGATTTCTATCCCGATTATTTTTTGCAAATGGCTTTGTTAACGAAAGAACCAAATTACATCTTAAGGTTTTTTCCACTGCGCCACCTCTCGCGAACGTCTGACAAACATCCGAGAGTAAAACTGTCACGAAAGAGCCGTTTGGACTCGGCGTAAAGCTCTAGATCCCTTCCATTCGTCCCAAAAATTGAAAACCCACACAAAACGAATGGTTGTCCCACAGACCTGTCGCGCCAAAATATTTATTTATTTATTTTTAATCCAAGGTTTTCTATTTGTATTGTTTTTGATTGCACTTTGTTTCCATTAGGGCCCAAAACTATACTATCTTTTAAGTTGGAATCAACCATGCGCATTCACAAAGTTTCATTGAAATCGGTTGAGCGGCTCTGAAGATCGACCACAGCGCCACCTGTTGATTCTCTCGCACTTAGCAGTAAAGTGTTTCTATCACAAAAGATCAACAAACTGTGATTTTGAAAATATTTGTCACTACTCGATTTCTATCCAGTTTATTTTTTTTTTTTTCAAAGTGCGTTTCCCCATGAAAAATGTAATGTGTGCCTACAACGCCACCTGTTGAGAATTTTGCAACTTTTCTTTTCTTCTAAACCATCGCTGATGTAAGACAAACAAAACAAACCAAAGATCATTCAAATCGGTTGAGCCGTTCTCGAGTTTTAAGCATCCGAACAAACCAAGATCCATTTTTATATATATAAGAAGATGTTGCCCCATGTAAAGGTCTATGTTTTTGAAAAAAATCCATAGGGAACTAGGTACTTATGTATTTAAACATGATGTTTGTTCGAATCCACACACAAAGAGTCAAGTTTAACAATTTTATATTATTCGTAGAGTTTACTCCGGACAATAATATTTTTTTCGAGTTAGCACTATACTCAGAACTCAGGCTTGAGGAGCCCTTCTTTTGGATACAATCAGCTGTCTTCTTGAGGTTGTCATTAAACTGTTGCCAAAGTAAAAAATATTTTTCCATCTGTTATCCGATTGATCCATTTCGAATGTCATTTTCACCTTATTGCCAAAGACCTTTTACTTAGCCATCAAGCCACCTGCCACCAAATTAATATAGGGAAACCATAAATATAACCTAGAGCCCCGAAATAGGTCCCCTAATCTTCGAATTATCGAGTCATCTTAATTCATCTAGCAAATTACCGGCGATGTCCATAAATCAAAGAGATTGCTCGATTTTACAGTTCCACGATACTCCAACCACCTCGATGGCTATTAACTAAAGTAGCCATACCCGCCCAAGGTGTCAACAGCCGAAAGTGAAACTGAGTCCATAAACATCAACGACTTAATTTCGGCTTCAATTTGCATAAAGTGTCCCCCCCCCCCAAAACCAGGTGCATTAGCATATCCGCATGCATTACACACGCTAATGGCTTTCACCGGCGGCCTATACCTACACCAACTAAAAATTCTAACCAAAGCCCACATTTTCTGCTAATGACATTCTAAAGACAGTGAGAGTTCTTCTATAACGTTCGCATTGCAGGTACGTACTGTCGGCACCATCGCAACTCCTCGACACCATGCCCGGAACCTTGATGCTCACGGATTGCCTCGAAGCGTGCCAAATCAATGAATCATGCAGCGCTGTCAACTACGAGACTGGTCTGTGCGTGCTCTTCCGATCCAATGCCGACAAACTGCCAGGTAAGTGTTTTGCGTATAAATTGGTCCACGCACCGCATGACGACAAAACGTGTTCTTTCGCAGGTTCGCTATCCCGGTCGCAGTTCCCTGTGTTCACGATATACGCACAGAAATCCTGCTTGGGCGTGCGTCCGTGCTCGAAGGCTTGGTGCATCGACAGGGTGCAGAGCCACCGTTTGGTTGATCATATCAAGGCCAGTCACACTGTGTACTCTCGACGGGACTGCCTGGAACTGTGTCTGGGTGAAACTGAATTCACTTGCAGGTTAGTTGGTCAGGAGAGAATGCTCATAAGCACTTTCATTGACTCTGTGGGTGTCGTTTTTAGGTCTGCGAACTACTATCACCACTCGGGACTGTGCGAGTTGTCGGAAATGGACCGTATCACGCTGTCGGGATCGTCGCACTTCGAACGCTACGAGGGCTCCGACTACCTGGAGAACAACTGTGCCGAGGAGCCCAGCAAGCTGTGCGAGTTCAAGCGGATCTCAGGAAAGATCTTGAAGACTGTCGACTCTGTGTACCAGGATATCAACAGCATCGACGAATGCCGCGACTTGTGCCTGAACTCCCCCTACAGGTTTGTAGACATATAGCTTTCGGACTTGACCCAAAATTACCATTCCCCTACTCTAGATGCCACTCGTACGACTTCAACGACACCGGAGACATGGTCTGCCGCCTCAGCCATCACAGCCGCGCCACCCTAACCGACGTGCTCGACCCCTACCTAGACGTGCCAGAGGCAGCCACCTACGAGCTCTCGTCCTGTTACAACGTCTCCATTGAGTGCAAGGCCGGTGAAATGATCACCAAAATCCGCACCTCGAAGCTCTTCGACGGTAAGGTCTACGCCAAGGGTTCGCCCAAATCCTGCTCCATCAATGTGAACAGCTCGCTGGAGTTCGACTTCCGCATGGGCTACAACGATCTCGAGTGCAATGTCCGCCAAAGTGCCTACGGCCGTTACATGAACGACATCGTCATCCAACACCACGACATGATCGTCACCTCGTCCGATCTCGGCCTCGCTGTTTCCTGCCAATACGACCTGACCAACAAGACCGTCTCAAATGACGTCGATCTCGGTGTGACCGGCGAAATTGAATCCTCACTCAGCGAGGAGATCATCATCGAATCCCCCAATGTCATCATGAAGATCACCTCCCGCGATGGCAGCGATATGAAAAGGATCGCCGAAGTTGGTGACCCTCTTGCGCTCCGTTTCGAGATTGTCGAACAGAACAGCCCCTATGAGATCTTTGTACGCGAACTGGTCGCTATGGATGGCACCGACAATGCCGAGATCACCCTAATCGACGCCAGCGGCTGCCCAACCGATCACTACATTATGGGCGCCATTCAAAAGCACACCGGCAATCGCAAGGTCCTGCTATCGCAGTTCGATGCCTTCAAGTTCCCCTCGTCGGAGGTGGTGCAGTTCCGTGCCCTCGTTACCCCGTGTATTCCTAGGTGTGAGCCGGTTATTTGCGATAATGAGGACATTGCAAGTGGCGAATTGAAATCGCTGGTATCGTTCGGACGCAGGCGGAGGTCCGTTAATGCCACAGGTAGGTTTCGATCATGGATCTCTCTGCTGGTGATGGTTTATTTTGCTTGATTATAATTTTATGCGGTCTTGTCTTGATATTAAATGTGTGCGTGTGTGTGTGTGTGTCTATTGCTTCTTGCAGAATTCACCAGCCGATCGAAACGTGATGTCAGCCATAAGCCGGCCGAAGATAACATCCTGCTGGTGCAATCAATTCAAATTACGGACAAATTTGGTTTCAATCAAGAGGACAACACATTCGGCGATGCCGACGCCAAGGAGAAGATCTATGCTGCTGTCGCTGGTGATGAGGTGATCGGCTGCCTCAACGGTTATGGTAAGTTTTGCCTTTTGCGGTGTTGTATACCTACAGCTAGAGTGGGTCGATCGGTCAGTCAGGTGTGATTTGCGGTATCGAGTTCATGACTTCTGGGTAATTCGCTTGTGGTAGGGACGCACGAGATGGAACTGGTTCTCTGGGTGATGATTGTTCGCGCGCTGATGAGGTTAACCGTGTGGAACGGATTCAAATTACTGGTTCGCTGCGGTCGTAATGAATCAATTTTTCGACTTCCCCCCTATCCCCCTATTACAGGAACGTGAACAATATGAATTGCGGTTCTTGTGTGCGGGTGTAAAAATGTAATTTTGGGTGGCTCGAAGGGATATGGCCGGCTCCTCATTAGGCTATGGCGATTGTAACTGGATTTGCAGATTGTTTTCGAATTGATAAGGATTGGACGTTGATTGGGTGATTTGAAGTCTATACTTTGATAAATTTCCCGCCTTACTCCTTAGAGATCATTAGTGTAACTCGCCTATGCCGCAAGTTGCTAATTGGACAACTTTTACCATTCTGTCCAACTGTTGGGGGAGTTCCATTATATACGTCAGTTTCTACCAGAGCCCAACCATAATTCCCTTCCAAAACGAGCTACCGTCATCAACCAAACTCCAACCATCAGCTCTATGAAGCTTCTTCGCCGGTATACCTAGCTAGCTCTTCATTAAAACCCACGACCATGTGAGAAATTCAGACGAATTCACTCTTTTACAAGTGGCCACTTGAAGTCCAACTCGACTTGTTAAATAATTTCTTAACAGTACCCAAACGCACTTGAACGCCACTTCGTCAAAACGGCAGCACTTAACCTGCGACCTACGATACGACAGCCCAACATTTATGATGAACCTTCAAACGCACATGACAAAGAGGCAACAAACGTGGCTCAGTTTCCGTTTTGTTGGTATAACAAAATAAAACCCATCTGGTGCGTACCACCAACAACTTTCTCTGTCTCCGACAGCGGACTACGGACAGCATGTAAATGCGTGACCGTGTTAGTAGTTCAAGGGCGTCCCACTTTTACACCGGCCGCGGGTTGGCTTTCACTTAAAATATAACTCGTTTACGCATTTTTATTTAAAACAAATGCATTTTCTCTTTTCACAGGACTCATTATAGCCTCCGCACTGTTCCTGCTGGCCCAGCTGACAGTGATCGCCATCTGGAAGAAGGTGCAAAAGCGAAACAAGAAGGAGCGTTACCTGTACAACCACGAACAGCCAACGGCAGCTCCCACCTACGCGCCCAGCATGGTCTACGGTCAGCCCTGTGCCAGTCCAAGCGACACACTGGGCAAACTCTACGACAGTGGCATGTCCGGCCGATATGGTCAACAGTTTTAGGTCGGCAAAACCTCGAAACCTCAAAACAGGTGGAACAACTAGATATTGAAAACTGGCTTCCAAATGGTTAGCTTCTAAAAGCAACTTAAGACTTTTTTTCTACCATGAAACTCTATTTATTTATAAATTAAATTATACCTAAATCAATTTAGTTTAATTTATTTAAAATGAAAACTACATAATTTAATTCTATTTATTTTTTAATTTATTATTTCGAGTGCAATCCGATGTATTTGCCTTCCATGCCCGATTTTAATAAAACCCCAAAAGGCGCCCAGCCTCATTATATGCCCAAAAGCGTGTGACCTGGCGTCAAAGTTTTAGATTTTATACCTCAAAATGTATAATAAAACAATTCTAAGACTTTAGTTAAACAAAAGAATACTTAAACTCCCGCGTGGAATGTAGGGTGAAATTTAATTATTATTTTGTAAGTCTATAAATGCATATAGAGAGCTTGTTAAAATCGGGCATTGATACAACTAAACTTTAGTCTAAGTATTAAGCAGCACATAAGAGAAACAAAAACGCAATCGTCCTGGTAACACTTAAGCGTAACGATGCTTAACTTGTCTGTATAAAAGTAGTGTCAAATTTTTAGTTTTTAAGTTTTTAAGAATGTGTCCCTTTTTTATACGTGAACTGTTTTTTTTTTTTTTTATTTTATTTTTAAACTTTAAACTACCGTGAGTTTTTTTTTTAACTGAATATTTAAATTTTGAAAACGATTCTTTTTATGTGGAATAGTTTTGTATCAAAATGTTCCGAGAACTGTCCAAACGAGCAAGTTGGAAGGGAGACGTTTTCAATCTATTATTTATTTTTGCGTTTTTTGTTTAACCTAATTTTCACTGTGTAATTTTCTAAAAAAAAAAAAGGTTTTAAGTGTAACTGTGACCAGTGTCGGTCGTCTATTTAATTTTAATGAAAAATAACTTTTTTATACGAAACGAATTTTATTTTTATTTTTTTATACAACTTGATGATGAAGAAGAAAAATAAAATGTACTGACTTAGTAAATATTAGAAATGTGTTTTTTATTTAATAAAAATATTTAAAAGTGTGTGGTGTAAAACAAAAAATAGAGCATTACCCGTTGGATCCAAGTAAGGCAGAGAAATGTCTGTCAGAAGCAGATAAGTCACGGTATTCCAAAAAAATGTTAACGAAAATATTTTGTTATTTGGCTTCAAAATAACTTACGCAAAAGTTAAGGAACGTTTTTGTAGTAACCTGTGAAAAATGACAGATAGTTCATGCCAAATAGAACAACAAATTCAAATCAGCTGTCAATTTTCAAGCGACTGGCAATTGTTTCAATTCTTACGCAAAGAAATTTGTTGAGTAAAAACTAGTAAGAGGGGAAATATCTTGCTCTCTCGAAGCCACTCTCTTTTACGAATTTTTGAGTTGAGGAACGACAATTGAGTAAAATGCGTAAGAATTCGTAAAAATTCGTAATATTTAAAAATAAAGGAACAGACCTGTAGTTTAAAGAAACAAGCGGGGAAGTACTTTTCGGACAAAAATTTTAAAAAAAATATCGCCTGGTCAGCTTTAATTAAAGTAGTATTTCTTTCAACCGTTTGTTGAAAAAACAATTTATGTGGGAAATTCATCTACGGAAATTCACCTTTAATTTGATTCACATTTCATAAAAATTGGGTTTGAAATTACTCGGCAATCTACTTACTTACTTAGGTGGCGCTACAGTCCGGGGTGGACCTGGGCCTCAACCAGTACGCCTCTCCAGTTAGCTCGGTCTTTGGCTAACTGCCTCCAGTTGCGCACTCCAAGTTGGTTGAGGTCCCCTTCCACTTGTGCGCGCCACCTAAGGCGAGGTCTTCCTCTACTGCGTTGTCCCTCCGGGTTGGAATCGAAGACTCTTCGGGCCGGAGCGTTGGTGTCCATTCGCTCTACATGTCCCAGCCATCTTAGACGGCTGATGCGTATTTTTTTGACCAGGGCGATGTCGCTGTACAGCTCGTAGAGTTCGCTGTTAAATCTCCTCCTCCAAAACCCGTCAACGCAAACGGGACCGAAAATCACTCGAAGAATTTTTCGTTCGAAACGACCAAGGAGATCTTCATCCGTCTTTGTTAAGGTCCATGCTTCTGCACCATATAGCAGGACTGGGATAATGAGGGTCTTATATAGAGTCTCCTTAGTGTTTCTCGACAAGGCCTTATTAATCAGTTGCCTTCTTAGGCCGAAGTAACAGCGGTTGGCAAGAGTGATTCTTCGTTTGATTTCCGAGGTGATATCGTTTTCTGAATTTATAGCGGAGCCGAGGTAGACAAAGTCCCTAACTACCTCAAAATTATAGCTGTCTACTGTGACGTTCTGTCCGATTCGTCGATGTTGTGTGTCCCTTCTTGTTGACAGCATATATTTTGTCTTGCCCTCGTTTACCACTAAACCCATTTTTGCCGCTTCCGTACTGATACTTGCAAACGCGCCAGTGACAGCTCGCTGTGTTCTGCCAATAATGTCAATATCGTCCGCGTATGCAAGCAGTTGCACAGACTTTTGGAAAATTGTGCCTCTGGTGTTGGCTTGTGAGTTGCGCACAATTTTCTCAAGAATGATGTTAAAGAAGTCACATGACAGCGCATCACCTTGTCTAAATCCTTTTTTGACATTAAAGGTCTCGGTGAGATTGTTTCCGACCTTAATGGAGCAGCGAGAATTCTCCATTGTCATTCTGCACAATCTGACGAGTTTGGCAGGGATGCCAAAACTAGACATGGCTCTGTATAGCTCGTCTCTATAAATGCTGTCATATGCGGCCTTAAAATCGATGAACAGATGGTGGGTATCGATTTGGACTTCTTGGGTTTTCTCCAGGATCTGCCGTAGTGTGAATATTTGGTCGGCTGTGGACTTACCGGGCCTAAAACCGCACTGATAGGGTCCAATCAGTTGGTTGACAAATGGCTTCAGGCGTTCACACAGTACAGCAGAGAGGATCTTATAGGCGATATTAAGGAGACTGATACCTCTATAGTTGGCGCAGTTTAGAGGGTCTCCTTTCTTATAGATCGGGCAAACAATGCTGAGGTTCCATTCATCAGGCATACTTTCTTCCGACCAAATCTTGGAGACGAGTTGGTGTATGCACTCTACCAAGTCATCTCCCGCTGCTTTGAAGAGTTCGGCGGGTAAGCCATCTGGTCCAGCAGCCTTGTTGGACTTCAGCTTGGATATTGCTATCCTCACTTCATTTTGGTCAGGTGGACGGAAATCTTGGCTTTCATCGTCCGGATTGAATGGATCGTTCTGCCTGACAGCGGGATCTTGGTCGTCTTCGCCGTTTAGCAGTCTGCAGAAATGGTTTTTCCATGTCCTCAGCACCGACTGTGATTCCACTACAAGGTTCCCTTGTTCATCTCTACAGGCTTCTGTTCGGGTTTTGTTGCCATGACACGTTCTTTTTACCTTTTGGTAAAACTTCCGAACATTATTCCTGGAGTAACATCTCTCTATTTCCTCGATCGCGCGCTTCTCATGCTCTTTCTTTTTCTTTCGGAGAAGCCGGTGTTCTTCCCTCCTCTTTTGCTCGTAGAGCTCACGAGCTGCTCTCGTCCTTCTGTGCAGCGCCGCTTCGTAGGCACGTTGTTTTGCTGCATGCGCTTGCCGGCATTCTTCATCAAACCAGGGGTTTCGAGGGGGTGGTTTGGTGAAACCAAGCACATCAGTTGCGGCGTTTCTGATGGCTTCTTGGCATCTATGCCACTGGTCTTCAGCACTTGATGCTGGCTGCGTAGGACTTCTCGAGAGGTTGAGGGACACGCGATCGGCAAAGTTTCTGGCGGTCTGTTGCGTTTGTAGCCGTTCAACGTTGAATCTCCTCACAGTATTTCCTTGTTGTTGTGGTGTCTGGGATATCCGCATTCGTACCTTGGCTATAACAAGGTAGTGGTCCGAGTCTATGTTGGCCGCTCGGAAGGTGCGGACATCTAGAATACTGGAGGAGTGCCTTGCGTCGATCGCAACATGGTCAATTTGATTGACAGTTTGATGATCCGGTGACCGCCATGTTCCTTTGTGAATATTGAGGTGAGGAAACCGTGTGCTAGCTATAGTAACATTACGTCCCGCCGCAAAGTCAATTAGCCTTAGTCCGTTTCCAGACGTGTTGTCGTGTAGGCTGTGCTTTCCGATTGTGCTACCAAAGAGGTCCTCCTTTCCTATTTTGGCGTTAAAATCACCTAAGACGATTTTAACGTCATATTTAGGACATTGCTCATATGTTTGGTCGAGGAGCTCGTAGAAACATTCCTTGGTAGCATCGTCTTTTTCTTCTGTGGGGGCGTGAGCGCATATTAGGCTAATGTTGGCAAATTTAGCCTTGATGCGGATAGTTGCAAGGCGTTCACTAACGTGTCGAAAGCTCAAGACTTCTTGCCTAAGTCTGCCGCTTACAACGAATCCACATCCAAATAGTCGCTGCTTCTGTTCCTTATAGCAATCACCGTAGTAGATGTCACAGTTTTTCATCCTTTTTTTGCCCGGCCCATCCCACCGCACTTCCTGGATAGCGGTGATATCTGCATTGTAGCAGCGTAGGGCCTCCGCTAATTGTTCGGCTGCACGCGGTCTATTCAGGGTCCGAACATTCCACGTGCAGATCCGAAAGTCATTGTCCTTTTTTCGTTTTGCAGGGTCGTCAACAGTAAATCCGTCCGTCTCCGAGGCTTCTGGTTGCTTCGCAACTGTCTCATTTTTCCGTGGTTGGGTAGTTAACCCCACGCACAACCCCCAACTTGGAGGACCAGGCCCTGAATTGACCCTAGGACAGCGGGTCGGAAACTCCGTTGCCAGTAACCCACTTCGGGGATATGAGTGCTGCCGTTGGCCCATAAAGGGTTCATCCGCCACCATCTCTATTTCAGCACCCTGACTAGTGCTGAAAAATCCTTACTGACCTTTTCTCCAAATATGTCAGAGTAGCTCATGTAAGGTATCTGCCATCTTGACTGTTGACACCACCGTTGATCCAATCTCGTGGATTCATTCGCTGTATGTCCTCTTTCTGAGGGGCTCATGTAAGACCTCTGAGACTCGATCAGGCAGTCATCCGACAGAGCATTATAGTGTTGCTATTTTCTTCGTGTTCAACACTCGCGCTTATAAGTTTAGCAAGTCATGCCCGGAAGGACAAGACCAGTATCCGGTGGCTACCACGAGGAGGTAAAATAAGCACAATTGATGTGTATGAACCAGTTGCAACGCCTGGGCATCGCCAAGTTGACGCCAATCAGTGTCTACCCTATTCATACATCACCCAACCACCCTCGGCAATCGGTACGACAAAAACTGGTTTAGCCTATCAATGTGATGAATGATTATATTATATCGGGTAAACCTCTACGAAACTTTTCAAGTGGATTATGGAACTCTAGTCTAGACTGTAGCAGAGTGGACAACAAACACACTTTTAATCAAGTATACTGACGGTTTAAAAATAAAAATCGGGGGTGGATCGGGACTTATCTCCACTCTTTTCATAATCTCAAAAATGCCGAAGTACTGGCTATCTAAAAATTATGTCAGACTCTTTTAGGTAAGGGGCCAGTTATAGCGATACGTAAAATGCAAACATTTTCTTTTGCTTTTTTGGACCACTTAACGTTAATGCTCGAACTCAATCTTGGTCTTAAAATGTTGCTTATGAATTTATCAAGTTAGTTTATCAAAAAATAATGGCAAATTATCTTGAAATTTTCGAAAAAAAACATTTAATAATTTTTCTGTACGTACAATTTTTTTCGTTCAAAAAAATAAATGAATTCTTTTTCTAGAAAAATTGAAGATAATTTACTAACTTTTTTTCTGATAAACTAACTTTACAATTCCTTAGCAACATTTTAAGCCCAAGATTGAGTTCAACAATTAAGTTTAAGTGGTTAAAAAAAGCAAAAGAAAATGTTTACGGCTTGGTTTTTCGTGTCGCTATAACTGCACTTTAAATCATTTTTTAAATTTCGACTGGAAATTCGGTGACATCATCAACTTATTTAAAGAACTTTCAGCCTCACGATAGTAAAAGAGGAAGCATGGACAATCGGTCCGGATCACGTAGGACGTGTTAAAACAAAAACTAAGCAAAAGGTCCATTTAGGATTCTAAAAATTCAGAAGTTAGCTTCGCACAACCATCGATTTGTGTGAATTTTTGTGTCTGGGACACTGAGTCACACAGAGTTGTGAAACTGATATTGAAACAACGCATGATCAGTCTAGCACATTCAGGGATGAACCATTTCAAACTTGGTACATAGCTCTATATACAACCATTGTAATTTGTTCGTAAAATTTACTGTAGGTCACAATAGCCGTCTACTATATAAAAGTGAATGCAACACGTATGTGAGGTTTTCTTTTAAATGCTTCCATAGTCCTAACCCGATCTAATATACATGGGCAGAAAAAATTCTGTGGCTCTTGTAAATGCTTTTATAGCACTATACAAAAAATTTCGATTTAAGGGGCGTGGCATCTATCGTATATCAAGAATCTTGAAACGCTGGACATTGGCATCGTTTTAGCTATAGTTGCAAAATTTAGTATATGGAAATATATTAAATGTGCGAGGCTATGTGGGCGGGATAAGATAAGGGGCGTGGCGCATCACATATAGGTAAAACCCTATTTTTTGGGAACTAATCGCAGCTGTATTTAGAAAAACTTTATACGTAGATTCGATGGACGATGGACAAATAAGCAAATTTTCAAAGCGATCTTCGCATGCCCTCGTTGCTGCGGTCGCTATACAATTGGTTAGAGAATTGCTTAAGTTACTGTGTGAGATTTAGATAATTCATTTAATAGTTCCACTTAGTCAATTCTGAAAGCAATGTCATTTTCTGAGCATTACTACTTATTTCTTTTTGAACTCCTAGTCAGTTGTCGCATCATCTTTATAAACCTTCGTATGCGAAAGGAAGTATTCAGTACACTAAAGAATGTTGTTATTAATTTCGAAATCAATCCAAGGGCATAAGCCCAATCGAACATAACTTTACTCAAATTCAAATCACCATAGAAACTTTTCCCCCACAAACATTAATTGCTTACAGTCTACAATGAGTATACTCAGAGTTCATTCCAAATGCGCCATCAATGCAAACTTTTGATTTTAAAAGTAAATTATTGGCTGTAACTACACGCCATTTAAAAGCAGCTACCGTAAGTTCATTAATTCTATTTTATTGCAAATTATTTTCTGTCAATTACCGGAAGATTATTAATGATATAGCTATACCTACGGGAATTTAAAAACCAAAGTTGGTAACCTTCCATGGTATTGATGGACATAATTAGTTTGAAATGCATTATTCTTAACGTTTGGGAAGTACTTACGCTTTTCATATATGTGCAGAATTTAGCAATTATTGAAATGAAAACTATTAATTTTATTGCGGCTCAAAGAAAGTTTTAACAGGCAGGGTGAGCAAAGTAGGTATCTTCAGTTTCGGCTGCTTTTTTCATAGTATAACTTTCATATAGTCTTTGGGATAGACACTGAGCAACACATTACGAGGCCATACTAAATTTCTCTGGAACCATAGCACCGTGTTGTTTTACATAGCTTTTAAGTGAACAACTGATTGTCGGTAGACTGCTATGTCCATTTGATGAGTATTGGGTTCTTTGGTTCTTTGGTGAGTCTTTCGTGTAAGACTGCACCGTTGAAAGTAAATGTACCTTAAATGAATTTTAATTGAGTTTAAAAATATAAAGGCGCTATGCTCCAGGAAATTGTCTTTCATATGGCACGTCGCTTGTTAAATTTGTTTGGGTATGGCAGACTGCGGAAATGGAAAGGAGGACTTATGGCACATGTGTCATATTTGTTGGATCTTTCTGAATTCGAATTCTATATAGTTAAAAGACGCCATTATAGAGAAACGGCTGATACATATGAATATGAATACATGAACGCTGTGCAGCGGCAAAGGTCTCCCAATTACCTGCAAAAACAAAAGAGTTGGTGTGCGAACTAGCTTTAATTTCCAAAGAAGTTTTACTTCAATTGATGTGCGTTTGTCTTTAAAAAAAACTCGAGAACGGCTCAACCGATTTGAATAATTTTTTTTACTTTGTTCGGGGATGGTCTAGGAAAAAATAAAAGTCGGAAAATTTCCAACAGGTGGCGCTGTTGGCGCACATATCGTTTTTCAGTTCAATTCAATTACCCTTGTCGATCTCCAAAACTGCTCAACCGATTTCAATAAAATTTGAATGGGTTTGGTTGGTTCAAAATTGAAAAAAAAGATAGTTTTGGACCCGAAAGATGGCACTGCTGCCATTCAAATTTTAATCGCATGACAACAAAGTGCAAAAAAACTGTGAAAATAGGAAACCTTGGATTGGATTGCTTTATATAGAAACTTTTTAAAACAATGAATATTATATTGTATTTTAAAAATTTTACTGTTAAGGTCAAAATCAGATAAAAGGGCGTTCCATTTTGTATGCAAAAAAAGCCAAATTTTGTAGCATTCTACACAATGTGGCCGTATTCAAAACGGGGCGTTGCATCACCCTTACAAAAATTATTTTGCGAGCGGGACGAAAGGCCCACGCCCAGCCGGGTTCAGTTATATACCTACATGTTTATTAATAAAACTTAATGGAGAACTGTATGTCCACAAAAATCATACGAACTATTGCAGCAGTTTACAAGTTGCTCCTATTAAAATGTGAAAAATGAGTGCCTGCAGGACTTAGGCTAATTTTATTTAAAAAAATCTGCATACATTTTTTTAACGAATTCATTCATAAAAAAAATACACAAATCCTGTACCTCTCTTATTTTGCGGTTATGTGCAAAGAGATCAGGTAAAAAGTTGTTCTCCTTCCATAGGTACTTTGTAAAAGATCGCTGGTTTTTCCACATTGTGTGTTGACATTTACGGTTTTTTACGAACGTGATTTGGACGAACTCATTGATTCCTATAACTTAAAAAACGATGGCAGGGGTCCGCTAGTTTGTCAGTAAAAGCCTTACTTCGCTTTACACATCTTGACCTATAATATACGAAATATACACCAGGGGCCTATTCGTCTCATCCGTAAATAAGCAAATTGTGACGCTATTTGAGCGTTTTTCATGTGAAGACCAACAGAACTCCGCTCTCTCGGGTAGTTCTCTGCTTCCTTAGTTATAAAAATGTACGAGAAACTACTGCTGAAAAAACTATCATCGCCCATTTGCGTTCTAAGATCATTGATGGAACTGGAAACAGTTCAACGAATTTCTGCACGAAATTATGTCGATTATACCATCTTCTGATTTTTATTTAATTAAAAGTCTTGTAGCCAACCATAACAGCGTCCGTTTAATCGATTATTTTATGTGCGCTATAAATGCGCGAAACTGCACCAGCAACTTAGCCAAACATATTTTTTGATGGTACATTAAATTTAATTAATTCGCCTCTCCTTCAGTTAACACCTTGCATTTGGTCCAAACCGTAAACGACTTCAACTGAATATACAACCTTCATTTAGATAATAAAACCCAAGGCGGGGGTTAAACCATGTTTTAACTCTTCGCTAGGACCTCAGAACAAAACCGATTACAAGTGTATCCACTTTATTTGCGTTATGATTTCCCAATCCGACTACTACTTTGTATAGCCAAGTCGTGATGCTCATACACGGGTGAACTGCAAGAAAACATCTTCTTAGTTGAATTTACTTCATGTGTTAATTATGCCATAAGCTGCAAAGAAAAAAATGAGAGGGAAAAAAACCATCTCCCTCAATATGGTAAGAATATACCGCACCGCATACGTAATTGGTGGGAAATAAGATATTCCAGCAAACGTCTTGTCTTCCCATAGCACTCTGGTATCAAATGGCTGGCTAGGCACCTGCAAAAGAGGTAATAGATACTCCAACAGGATTAGCTAGTGTTCACGATCACGCGTTCGCCTTTTAGGGTTTGCTTTCTGCAAAAAAAGACATCTTCGCTTATCCCCATTCGATCGTTAATAACTTTTTTCTAATGAAGACATTAACTAACTGTACTGTGTTGTGGTATGCTGTTGGGGGTGTCCCTGTCCATATAGTGGCTATAAGGCTATAAGGCTATAAGCAGCGCGCGACTATAAACAATGACTTTAATGCACTGCGATGGGTGGAAATTCCTTTCTAGTAAATGCATAAATTAAAGCAAAACATTTTTGCTTAATTCGCGAGGAAGTCTGCAAACATGGTTTTGAGCAATTATGGCCATTATTTTGCTAATTGAACTCGCCGCCTTCCTATACGCTGAGGAGGTTTGACTGTACAGAAATTATGTTGAGAGTCTAGAATATTATAGGGTGAGTGATTCAATTATGCCGGGCAGGAGATTGGTATTTCTTCACTATTCAAATCAACTCTTAAGGGGTCCTGGTTTCTCGTATCTGAAAACATAATTCAAACGAAAGCGGGAAGAGAGTGACTATATACTTGCTTAAAACTTTAGCTTTTGAATCTTTGCCTGAGGCACTGTAACCTTCTATCCGCTCTGAGGCTTTGACGTCCGCAATGGGTTGTTCTTTGAAATGAAGGGTCAGCCACCCTTGTTGTCTCGAATTTCGGGACTGGAACTCTTTTTTTATTGGGTATTTGTTGATGGGACTACATAAACACCTCATAGAGTTGGCGGTCGCAACTTGCAAAAACCAAATCATCAGCTCACCCTTTTAACTTATCGTTTAGTCATTGATACTATGGAACTCCCAGAAGAATGGTTCCAAAAGAATGGTCCTCCCAACAAAAAAGTTCCGATCGGGCGCTATTTTCTTGTATTCAGTGACGTTTTCTTTTACCGTAGAAGCCTATATGGCTATCCGATTGGAGCGGCCTCTGATGTCGTAATCGTCCGTAGCTGGATAGATCAGTTAAAGAAGCGCCTGCCGTTAGGACGAGATTAAAGAAGACACTTTGTAGCACGTCTCCTTGCCGAAATGGACATAGTTCAAAAAATCTTTTTCCTTCACGTTACAAAATATATATATATATATATTTTGGCGCGACAGGTCTATGGGACCCAAGGCCTAGCTTCTCACAACCATTCGTTTTGTGTGGGTTTTCAATTTTTGGGACGAATGGAAGGGATCTACAATTTTACGCCGAGTCCAAACGGCTAATTGAGAAGCTCATTCATGACAGTTTTACTCTCGGATGTTTGTCAGACGTTCACGAGAGGTGACGCAGTGGAAAAAAACCTTAAGATGTAATTTGGCCCTTTCGGGATTCGAACCTGGGACCCCTCGCTTAGTAGCCCAACACACTACCACTAAGCCACTGCGTTACAAAATCTGTTTGATCCAAAAAGCGGCGATCCTTGGTCATAGGCCATCGCTATACGAGAATAGACGGCTTGGCTATGACTTACTTTCTGTAAGTTGCTCTCAAGTCCTAGGTGGTAACTGTTAAGGCTTCTGGATGTGCCTTCCAATGGTTGTTAATAATTTGGTACATAATGCCCTACCAAAATAGTCATAACAGTCGGGGGGCATAAGCTCTTCTTAAGATTTTTTATAGCAGAGCCAAGCTCTTCTTTATTAAATCGTAGAATAAATTCTTCATTAGCTGAAGCACTCTTCTTGATCTAAATATATGACTCGCTCTACTTGATGTCCAAATCAGCTACTTAAAGACATTTTCTATTCGCTGTTGTTTGCGCTGCGGTCTACCTTTATTCGACCTTGACAATCTACGTTGGATCATCATTTCTGCCTTCTTTCGGTTTCTGTGTTCTTGTTGTGATCCTCATGTTTTAAAGAGTTAACACCATGACACCGCGGGTTCTTTTCCTAGCAATCGCACTGTGATTTCGCCTACCTTTTTGATGATGTCTCGTTACTGACACCACTGGTTGTTTTTTCTTGTATCTTATTTGGTCAATGGATGCACAGTTCTTCACTAAGGCTCTGTATAGGCTCTGGCAGCAGCAATAGCTCAAGGAGTCCTTCTGCTTAGACGTCGCAGCTTTCTCTCATCAGATAGTGGAGGTCTGAATGACCCCTACTTTGGTAAGTCGACAATTGGATTAATTTTTTAAATGATTACACACCAAGAAGTCTGTTGAGACATCTGAGATGTCTGAGAGACACATTCGATACAACAAAGGAGCGTTTCGAGTGCCTCTAGTCACATCTTTCATACATTTTTTGACGGCTTGATGATCTTGTGTGATGGTTATACCCCACTTTTAGTAACTTTTATTATTATATGAAAGGGGTGCTGTGCTGCGAACTTTCGGTCCATTGTACCCCCTACTTTTGGGAATCAGTATAGAGGTTTTTGTACTCTTAAATCTCCTTGGCGTAAGAAATCCTTCCTATAGCACTTTCTCTAGTCCAGTTTCCTTTAACCATCTGAAGATGAGACCTGGCTCCAGTGACGGAAGTTCCCCATCAGATAATTGGTACTTGCCCAAGTGTTTCAGACATTTAAGGGTCAGTGTCCCATATGATCCCAACACGTGTTCGGACTCAGCGGAGAATCTGCAGCGACCTTCTTCAGATATACCTACCCAACTTCCTGAAGTGTTCATTGAGTCTACAATACCTTGTTAGGATACAGAGATTATTTTTACTCATGCCGATGCAAGCTTAAAATCTTTTCCGGTTATTTTGTGCCAGAAGTTTCTTGGTCTGCCTCATGCCCAGAGTGTATTGACAGGTTCTTGCCCTATTTTCTTTCTCTATTTTCCTAAATGCTTCTTTGAGGGTGTGATCCCGTATTCCGCAGAATGGTTTGGATGCTCCCTTTATTTCTAGGGAGTCTGCCATTTCATCACCCTACATTCCCACATGACCAGGCACCCAACAGAGGGCTATTTTGTTTCTCTTCCCCATTTCATTAAGTTTTTGTAGGCATTCCCAAACAAGTTTGGATTAAATGATGTAGCAATTAAGTGCCATAATAACAGCCTGGCTGTCTGACAAATAAAGCTATATCACAGTTGGTTTTCTTTCTGTTGAGGTTGACTTGGACACATCTCTGTCTATGGCATAGATTTCAGCCTGAAAGATGTTGGTACTTTTGCCCATTGGTTCAGAATATTCGTTTCTAGGTTTAAATACTCCCCAGTGCCCTCATCAGTTCTTGACCCATCTGTGTACCACTTTGTTGTGTGACCCCTCGTTCTGTGAATTTTGGATTCAATGCTTCAGCTTTTCTTGTAGCTTAGCTTAGGTAGAGCAGGTCGTACCCTGCAATACCACACTTAGGTACTCGTGGACCCACTGTGGTGCCCTTTTATTTTGGGGGTTAAACGCTGCTGTTGTATCGGTTGTCCTCCTTCCTTTCCTCATTGTGATTAACAGACGCTGTCCAGCCATCCCGATGTCCTCAAAAACCTGTAAAGACCAGACAGTGAGACATCAGAAATTTCTTGTACGTCTTAGAAGTAATATCTCCCAAGTGTTCTGTTCCTCAAGTGACTGAGACTCGGACAGTGACAAAGGAAGTGAGGTGTGTCCTCATGGAAGTCTTCGTCTCCGCAGCCTCTGCATATGTCGTCATCTTTGAGATTAAGTTTCATTGTGTGGTTTCTTAGGAAGTTATGACCAGTTGTAGCTAAGCTTAGTAACAAAGTTATGCTGGAAATCAAATCACTTGATGGTATCGTCACTAGGAAAGGCCAATAATAGTTATTTTTGGAGTGATGCACTTTTCTTAATCAGATTAGGGGTTGGTTGCGACCAAGCGACTTCAGAATTCCGATGCTGACAAAAGCATATGCGATCCTAACCTTAGTCGGTTTCCACACTTGGTATTGTAAGAGTCACGCTTTCCTATATTGTCATGTCCCTGCACTGAAAACATCGGCGATGATCATAGAAACAGTATTTAGTATCCAGAGACTCATAATTTATTGTTGCTACTTGCCTCGTATGCACAGCACCCCCACTTATAAGTTTGGCAAGTAGAATTCGAGTGAGCAAGACAAGTAAGTCCATCAGAGTTTACCAAACCATACCATCCCATATTGGATAAACTGCCTCCGTTTAGTCAACATGCAAACATTCAATGCATGTATTTCATACCTCTACCAAAGATCGCAAACAAACGAGCCTCATTCGCAACCAATGCCAACAACCCAACACTCTCACATTCCCATTGAATAACCTCCCAACTAACTTACACCTAAAACTATCGAATCATAAATAATACAAATTCGCTTGTCACAACCTCGTTTAGTGGCCAATTACTCGTTAAACACACGACCAAGCATCGATCCTTTTACCAACTCAATTGGTCCAGCGCTACCTTGCGCTTTACGCACCTGTGCGCGTTTGCAGAAGAAGCGCTCATAATCGGGATAATTAATCGTCGACTTAATTACCGCATTGAAGTGGAGTAATTAACCGGCGCTCTCGTGTCTCGTACAAGTTCGCGCATCTTGTTGTCATTTTAGCGCCAGATACGAGCTGTGCTGTGGCACCTCAAGCGCCGCCACTTCGTAACACTTGCACTTTTCAGCGCCACTCTCTGTATTTGCATGGCAACACGAGTGCGCCAGCAGTATCTCATTCACAGTTGAGTGGTCGCGCAGCCGGCCAAAGTATCGAATGACATCTTTATTGTGGAAGTGCGGATTCAAGTGTCACGGGAGGGGGCCTCATCCCAGACTCACGCGTATAAACCTCGCGCCAAGGTGGATAAATGATTGCGCACATCGATGACAGTTATGGGCCGCAAGTGCGTTCGTGATTGCACGCCGCAGCGATTTCTATCGTTCAAACACGGCAATAAATCAGATTTTCACTACACACACACACACTATATGGATCTGGTTGCGTTCTACGAGTACGAGAAATGCCGTCCGAGGAAATTCGAGAACCAGGATATTCGCAAAGCCCGAATGATTTAGTATTCGAATTTTGTCCTGGTTTCTGGGCGCACAATTTTGGTCTACCTTCACTTGGGGTACTTTTAGTGGAACGCCATTTCGACGAATGTAGCACGTGTGAGTACTTTGAGAGTGGTAAACGGGAAGTGGTTTAACATGGCTTTCGGGCCTTCGATGGGACTCACGAGGATCGGTCACGTTTGCGACAGTAGGTTGCAGTGACTGTGGGGAGAGGGCACTTTATTGAGCCATTTCCGACACCTGGTTAGACATGCTGATCTGGTAGGTTCAAATAGGTGATTGGGAGCTGTAATGTCCCCATCTCCAATGGCAAATGGCAAATTAGAAAGGGAATTGACAACTTTCGTTCAAGAGGTATTTAGCATAAGCGACTTGTTGGCACTTATCGGCGATTGGACTCGCGTTTCCAATTTATGTCATTGAGGAGATGTTTCAGCAGGCGGTTTACTGAACTGAAAGTGATTGCAGATCAAGTTGAAAAGCTTTTATCACTTGTAAATGATACTCGTTAATAGTCGGATAGGGAAAGGGTCAAACGAAAGTAGCACTTAGTTAGGATTTAGGTCGTTATACACATGGTACAACTTAGATCCTTTTGCAATGGATGGGTGGGAGAAGACGAGTTCAAATAGGAAAGTTTTGTATCTAGGTTTATTTTATAAGCCGTAAGCAATTTCGTGCTGGTTCCGATGTGCCTACTTTTTGTTTAAGTTGAGGTATAAATCATGACTTAAAATGACCTAAAATATTGTTTAATCGGAGAAGGCAATTTCTACAAACTGGAACGTCCCAACGGAAACGGAAATTATCGGCTATATTGGAATAGCAGGTAGGTAAAAGTAAAAAATAAATAAATAAATACATTTTGTTCAAAAACCTTACCAAAATGTAGACGTGGCAAAAATGTACATATCCTATAGTCATCAGGGAGTTTTAAGAACGATATTCAAAAAGTTGCATCGAAATCGGTCCAGCAGTTTTTACGCCTATTAGTAACAAACAAACAAAACAAAAACAAAGAGTTTTATTACAGTTATGGATCTCTTTAATTCGTTATAGTTTACTAATTTTTTGTGTAAAAAGAAGTAGGTTAAAGGGGTTGAACTTAAGACATTGAGGAAGACTATGAAGATTTTCCAGAAGATGTCAGCAAAAGTTAACACTGGTAAAAGTAGATAGAAGCCTGTAAGTGGATGCTATGCATATGCAAGCGCTCATAAATTGCCAAAAACTATTTAAAAGAGGAAGAGAAAAGTTGGTTTATTGCGATGAGTGCAGCAAATTTGACGTTCAATCTCAACTTTCAATAGGCGCGACTTAAAGTTTGGACCTCAAAGTGCCCGAACATCTAACATCGATCGCAATAAAAAGTGTGAGCGATATGCAATCAAATTCGCCCTACGGGAAAGTTAATAAGCTTATGATTGCTTACTTTAAGGGGTAATTAAATTGCATACCTTTATGAGTTAATGAGACTCTCCAACAGGTTCTAATTTAAGATGATTAAATTCGTTACTATGGAAATATGACGGCGACAAATTGAATGGCAACAAAATGCTTTCGATTAACTGCTAAGCAATTTTTATTGGAAATTCTTAAATTCATTTTACCAGTCTTAATGGCGGCATATACCTACGATTTTTTGTTTCTGCATATCTAAGGCACAGTACCTTTCGAATGGAATACGTTTCATTCTCCTCATTTCATGATAAATACTTAAAAAGTGCACGGAAACTTTTGTATAATGATTTATATCGTCTATATCATGAGATGGTTCTTGTCAATCGCTAAAAAAATTTCTGGCTCACGACATTCTATAAAGCTATTTCAGATTAGGTTATGTTGGAGCATTAATAATCCTTGAATTAGGAGGGAGACTTTATTAGTGGGAGCCTTGTCGTTGCGTACTTAACTTTCTTAAAGAAGCTGCTTCTCATATCGACGAAAATATTCAAAGCGATATAGGTAGGTATTTAAAACTAACTGCGTAATTTTAAAATTTTCTTTCCAATTAGGTACCTGTATAATCGTCACCCTATTAGATACTTATACTAGCCAACTCAAGGATGAAAGGCCGACAGAGTTAGCGCACAAATGCAAGTTCTTAAAGGTGAGAAATTCGAGATTTTAAGTTATCAATAATGTAAAATTTCTAGACTATATTTATTTAGCTTATATCTACCGCTTACCATTAATCCATAGCTCACCCTATTCCTTACATCAGTGATCTGTTTTGACATAGCTCTTTATCATCTAAAATCATTGAACCCTCGGTCGAAACGAAAAACAAACCGTGCCAAGACTTAAGCAAATGGCGTATGGCAAAGTTCTGACTTGGAGCATATTTCTTAAGCGATTCAAGGAAGCAGACAATTTAAAAAATAAAAAATTAAATCTCAAGACAAGGTCTGCTAACAAATTTAAAAAGTCGCTTCCAAAGAAAAAACGAGCAAAAAAGACGAAGACGTTTTCTTAATTATCAAGTGGAACCAAGAAGATTCGCTTTGCAGGCTTCATTGGAATTCCCCTTATCCAACTTTTACGTCAAATTTCACAAAAACTATAGATATCAGCGAGAGGTGAACTTAAATAAAATTTACTAACCGAACTGCGTTTATTTGTCATTCATATGTGTCTTTAAAATGTGCTAAATAAAATGTGTTCATATTTTTTTAATTAAAACGATTAGTTTATTTTTATCGCTTTTTATATTAAATTTAAATATTGAAAAAAAGGTTAAAAATAAATTATAGTTAATTCTCGGTTGTTTATAAATATTATAACTCATACCGAAGTCCCTAGTTTCTACCTATAGGAATTCAGGTCAATGATCAGCAGTGCAATTCTGGTGTATTTTAAAAAATTATATTCAGATATAAATTAGCGAATGCAAATAGTTAAGAACCACTTTTACTGAATAAAAGACAACATATTCTTTCTATTTTTATTTTCGTGGGAAAAATTGTGATGCAATACTATATTACTATGTCTAATTTATTTTCCAATATGTTATGTTTTTGTGTATAGCCAGGCCACTATAATGGTAGAACGGCATTCCTAGTTATGTTAATTTTCGAAAGTTTAAAAAATATATTTTTTTAATATTTTAAAATATATAAATAAAAATATTTTGGCGCGACAGGTCTATGGGACCCAAGGCCTAGCTTCTCACAACCATTCGTTTTGTGTGGGTTTTCAATTTTTGGGACGAATGGAAGGGATCTACAATTTAACGCCGAGTCCAAACGGCTAATTGAGAAGCTCATTCATGACAGTTTTACTCTCGGATGTTTGTCAGACGTTCGCGAGAGGTGGCGCAGTGGAAAAAAACCGTAAGATGTAATTTGGCCCTTTCGGGATTCGAACCTGGAACCCCTCCCTTAGTAGCCCAACACAGTACCACTAAGCCACTGCCCCGACTAATATTTTAAAATGTTGGTTTAAAAAAATAAAAGTTTTCTATTTCCCCAACGGACCCAATAGCTGGATTAATGTAAGGATCATGGTGATTAACAGAGTTAAAACTTCCGGGTGACAGCCTGTGGCTTCGGACGAAAAAGTGTGCCCGAAACAGTTTATCCTCCCCCTATAGCCTTTGACAGTCCGCACCAGTCCGTGGTGCGGAACAGAATTTAGGTGTTCAGTAAAGCTTTTAGAAACTGAGCCAAGTTTGTTGATATAGCAGATGTCAATGGGAGACACTTTGCTCATTCTCAGGTCTTTAAATAAGTAAGTCTGCTTGTTCTTTGGCATTCATTTTCGGCCGGCGACCCTTTAAGCCTCCTATAGAAGGAAGAATTTTATTGATTACAATTTAGCATGTGGTTCTTTACTTGAAAAATCACTCTGACCCGGAACCCAGGACAGATTTTTTAAAAATTCGGCCTGGCTTTCATTTCGTCAGCACCGGGCTTACTAAAACTGAAAAAAACACAAGTTCGGTAGTTGCTCTCCTTTTCCCATAACTCATTTCAAAAGTTCTTCTTCATTCACTGACCAAATGCAAAACAGATGCCTCCATCTTAAATCAAGTTAATGAGGACCTGTTCAACTTTCATTGTATGGTATAAAATAATATCCGTAAAATTCATTAGGTACGCAACGTACACAGACATCAATCAACCTATTTTCCTGAGAAAAATAAAAACTACAACTTCATTATTTATGCGTGGAGTGATGTATCCAATTTGGCCCCAACAGCCATACGACCGAGTACACACACACAAGATCCTCCATATACCTATAGTGAAGAAGTTAACTAATCCAAATGTTTGACCCAAGTGGAGATTCATCCCGAGCGCGCGAGCTAAACTGATAACATCGACGCTTTCACAATGCGAAATCTTTTGCGCATACTGGAGGCATACCTACCAAACCGACCAAGTCCAGTGCTAGTCCATCCATACCGTAGGCACCAGTCTCCATATAGCTGGGTGTACGAGCAGCACTTCATTATGCACAACAAGACAGGCCGCGAATGCATTTTGGTTCTAACATCAACATCATCGCTGGTGAACCTGATTACACTGTGCGAGGTTTTTCGTTTTTCGTTTTTTTTTTGGTGGTGGTGAAGAGAGATCCAAAGGATGGAGAACAGCAAACTGTAAACCGGGCAGCGGGCACTCGAGAAAAAGGTGCCGGCTCGATGGTATTCATCTTCCATCCAGCGCGCACCATCGAAGCATCGAACCACTCGATACTGTTAGAGATCTAATGACCCACATTATCACAATGAAATATATGTGCATGGACACGGACGCGGACACGGACACACACCGAATGCCTGCCTCCTTCTGGTATTCATATTCAAATTGAATTCGGCAGAGCGATCTGATGGCGGGCCAGGGGAGTGCGAAGGTTTTTGCTTTCCTTGCCACCGTGCGGCGAGGAAGAAGCTTCAGCTATGCTGCCGCTGCAAACAATGCCATGCGATGGACAGCGCATTGTGCGCAATGTCTCATTACTGGCAGTGGCAGCCGAGGTATGCCGTCGATTTCTATAGCTGAAGAGAAAAGGACTCAATTTGGTGACCCAGCTTATGTGCGATGACGGTTCTGGGGTCACTCTCCATATGTACGACTGTGCTGTACACCACTGGGCTAGTGACGGGGCATTTATCATGGGAATCATAGTCTCAGCTATGAGAGAGAGGGGGCAAGGACTTTGGCTGCGGCAGAAATCATGTGCCATAAATTCGGCAGAAGTAATCCTCCTCGGTGTATGATGAGTGTGCCTGCCAGCAGAACGGTCTTGTGACTGACTGGACACAGAAATCTTCATTTCGCTTGAATTTATTGTTCATTTCGGATCTTGAGTTATGCGACTCGATGGGCCATCCATCTCGAGGCACTTTCTAAAAATTTGGCTTCCGAAGTTCGACGGAACTTTCTCCATCGGAATTCCTTAAATCAACAGCAAAGGTCCTCCTCTCCGCGCATCTCGCGATTACGCCCCAAGCTTTGCTGTTAATTTTATAGATCTACCTTAATTAGTTTAAAAGATGCTATTATCGCTGCAAGTTAACAGAAAGGAGACCCACTAACGTGTTGGCTTTTCAATAGAAAATATCTGTATTGGGCGCCCTGAGCCTTCACTTCCTTATCGGTATTAGAATGAGGCTGATACTTTTATGGCTTGTTGCCAGTCTTTATGAATTATCTGCGGAAATATATTCATAAAGGTTTTATTGTTGTCCAGGTTTTATTGTTGTTTGCGCATTTATTTGCAGTTGTAAACATTGGTGGGGCTTCAAGTCTGGAGGGAGGCGGCTTGTAAATGTTTTTAAAAAGGGTATAACAAAACGGTTAACTGGCAAAATGACTAGAACAGCTTAACGGTGTATGTATAAACAATTGCTCATTAGGAAGGATTTACAGCCTTTGGCTGCTGGTATGTGGGTAGGAAGTCAATGGTTATGTGTTTAACAAATGCCAATGCTTAGCGGAGCCTTTTTCACGGCACTTTAAGTTGAGATGTGCTTACCAACTCGGCCGTTGTAGGTCTTTGGAATTCGCATTTTTCGGTAAATCGGGGTTTTGATACTGGAAGACCCTTTGTTTGCGCTTTTTGACTGCGTTTTTAGACGCATTTTTTTACGCGATGTTTTAAAGAGTTTTTTTCCAAGGCTTTTTTAGACGCATTTTTGATGGTTTTTGGACAAGTTATGGGATATGTTTTTTTGACGCGTTGTAAGATGAATTTTTTGACGCGTTTTATGGTGCATTTTTCTGCACATTTGTAGATCACTTTTTAACGGATATTTGACGCGCTTTTCGACGCTATTTTTGAAGGCGTTTTAGACTCGTTTTTTAATGCTATTTTGACGCGTTTTGGGACCCCTTATTCCACATGCCTTTTGACGCGTTTTTGGAATGTTTTCGAACGTAGGTAATTGTTACGTGTTCTTTGACTCATTTTTAATATGCGTTTTTGTACACATTTTTGACGCCCTTTTGGATCCCATTTTAAAGACTCTATTTGACTAATTTTTCCACACGTTCCTAGGCGCTGTTTTTGATCCGTTTTTTAACGCAGTTTTTGACTAGTTTTTGGACGTGCTTTTAATGTATTTTTAACGCTTTTTTTTGGAAATTTGTTTCAGGTTTTTGGACGTTTTTTTGACGCGTTTTTTCCGTATTTTTTCACACGTTTTTAGACGTGTTTTCGGACGTGTTTTTTAATGCATTTTTAAGCTAATTTTAAAACATAACATACTACACGTTTTTAGGCTCCTTTTTTCGGGTTTTTGGGGCACTTTTAGGCGAATTTTCTTACTATATTTTAGATTTATGCGATTTTTTGGATGCGTTTTTCAGATTTATTAAGACTCGTTTTTGGACTTGTGTTTTTTGACGCTGCTTAGAATGCATTTTTTTGACGCATTTTTTCACGCGTTTTTAGGCGCGTTTCTTACCGGATTTTTAACACGTTTTATAACGCGATTTTCGACGCTTTTTCCATGTTTCTTTAGACCGTATTAAGAAGAGTTTTTCTACACATTTTTTACAACTTTTTTGACGATGCATTTTAAGCGCATTTTATTACGGAATTTTCCGCACGTTTTTAGGCTTCTTTAGACCGTATTAAAATGCGTTCTTGTACACATTTTTCATGCTTTTTTTTGATCCAATTTTTTGAGGGTTTTTTATTTATTTGTTGACCAATTTTTTCCACACGTTCCTAGGCGCGTTTTTTGATTCGCTTTTTGATGGGCTTCTGGACGTGTTTTTAGTGCAGTTTTTAACGTGTTTTAAATGCATTTTCCCATGCAATATTCAAGCCTTTTTTGACTCATTTTAAGACGTTTTTTTACGATTTCCTGACGCATTTTTAAGGTGAATTTGTTTCAGATTTTTGGACGTTTTCCGCATTTTTAGGCGTGTTTTCAGACATGTCATTCCATGCGTTTTAGACTGGTTTTTGGATATATTTTGACATGTTCTCTAATGCATTTTGCCACACGTTATCTCCACACGTTTTTAGATGCGTTTTTTGATGGGTTTTTGAAGAGTTTTTGGACATTTTTTCGGACGCATTTTGAATGCATTTTTTATGCGTTTTTCTACAAGTTTTAAGACATGTTTTTAGATGCAGTATTTGCAAGTTTTTTAAACATATTTTCGGACACATTTTATATGCATTTTTAAGAGCGCTTTATACGCAATTTTCGGTTTTTTTTAGGCTCGTTTTTATGTTTTTTATGTGCTTTTAGACGCATTTTACTCGTTCTTAGAACCATTTTTAACACTTTTTTCGGAGAAATGTTTCCTTGCGTTGGTCGACGATATGTGATCCGAGACTATACCATGATTGAGAAAGTATCTCAATTTCAAACTGCCCTTCCATTTGTTTTAAGAAAAACATCACACCACCAAATGGCTGCGAAGAATGGATGCAAACTTCGCTAATCGAAATATGTGATTCTTGTTTTATATGCCCTTTCGTTGCCTGCAAAGTGGACACATTTTAAAGATGATCGTATGATTCAAATTCAATTGATACCTTTAAAAAATTGTAACTTCCTTATGGACACTAATTTTAAGCACCAACCTAAAAGCATTAAACTTTCCCTACCACCATCACGTGCAGCTCAGCAGTATATGTCTAGCAAATTATTCAGACACTGATCCATATCAGAGACAAAGTCAAAAACCTTAGAGAATAATAATTTCCAAAAGAGTAGAAAACAATAAATTCACTACCCTTCAAGGGCAGCGGCTCCAGCTACCTCATATATGATGTGGGCGATTTCACAATGGAATGCTGTGCTCATCCTAGGCATACAACACGTCCACCGATCCCACGGTCCGGAAACCCTACCAGGACGATGCGATAAGAAAAGCAAAAGCACAAACTTGTAGGATGCAAAATTAATTATCTCACCGCACTGCCGCGCACTGAAGCATGCACTCCCTGTTGCCAAATGCGCTGCTAATTAAAAATACTTTCGCCTTCGGAAAACACTTGCAAATGCATATATAGGAAAGACGTTAGACTTAGAAGCCCTCATTAGGGGTCACAACTGCATGAACAAAATCCATTAAGACCATGTTCACCAGCATAGGCGGGACGCAACATGATCACATGAGTCCCTTCCACTTGTAAATTCTGTAGATCTAATTATTTTTGTGCACGCGCTTCCCTGCGCCACTGCGCTCTGCTCGAACAAGGATCGTTAGCATCACTTTGCTCTGTGTGTGGACACATGGTCACCAGCGGGCGGTATTGCACCTCTGCGAGCCATTTAAACGAGTTCACCACACAAACACACACAGACAAAGACACACAACTGGTGGCAGCCACTGTGCGCAATGTTCAAATGTTCAGATGTTGCCCGATGCGATGTTCAAATGTTTGAATGTTTGCATCTAACACGTTTCATCCTTTCTTTGCGGTGCGGTTTTAGTTATGTCTCTGGGTCTGCGAAATGCTCCAGATGCACGTTTCGTGATAGCGTGCGTTCTTCTGGTTTTTTGTGTTTTTTTTCGCCCCGTTTGCTCCTTTTTGACACCGAAATTAACTCATTTGCTTGGACTGTGGCGGTGACTACAGGACTGCATCCTTTCGCGGTTCCACTCATATGTCGGTGCGGCGTCAGTCGGCGGTTTTCGGTGGTATGCTTAATCTGAATGCAGACAGTGCGCTTTCGTCTTCATTACAAATGCTCAGCGATGAATCTGCTCCAGAACTATTGTGTCGCAAGCCCAAGGGCCCACCACCGCACCGACTGACAATCGGCCTCTCGGGCCGTTCGTGCTGCGCGGTGCACAATCACAAGGAATTCACTGTGCGCGCACTCCGTCCAGGAAATGAAATAAAAATCTACATGCAAAAATATAAATTATTTCCCTTGCCCTTTTACAGAGGCCGAGCGACAGGCGAATTTACGTACGCTCGAGTGTGCCTGGGCATGACTAGGAGAACCATAGATTTGTCCAGTTCGATAAGAGTGCAAACAAAAGGTCTTAACTTCACGCAAGGGACAATAATTTCTCATTATAGGAACAACAGATCCGAATGTTGCCCAGTTGCACACACAGCCAGCCCTTGGGCGACTTTGTCGAATTTTTGCCCGCCACGAGGGGGAGCCGCACTCTCTGTATGGTCTAATTTGTTGGGGAATATTAGTACACAAACACAAACACAGATGCAGCATGCCCAGCAGCCCAGGTGTGATAAAATCAACAGAGCGATAGAAGTTGCACAATTAGAGAGCCACTCGCAGTCGTAGGTCCTTTCTGGGCGCAAGAAAAGTGGACTGTGCGGTCAGCAATATGGTGTGGTTGCATGCGACCAGGTGCTAAGATTCTATTTTGTTCTTTAGACGATATACCAAACATGGTATCGGACATTGCAATGAACCTCACCAGTTGTTCCATTTAAGCAGCGCATTCGAAAGGAATTCTGCGTGTTCACTGTCAAGGTTGGTAATGCGGAATCCTGGGAACAACAAAACGTGGTAAGCCACCGACAATGCGGACTTGCCGTGGGTTGGGGTGCCTTCGCATGGGTCTTTACCCTCTAACAACGGGTGCACATATTTTGGGTATAGATTTTAGTTGAAACCTTAAACATGGGGGGTCTTATTCAGTTGAATAGAAAGTTGAAAAATGCTGTGGAACAAAATTGGCAAGTCTGCATTAAAATCGGATTTTTTTTGCACTCCATTTTGGTAATTGAGTCCTAGTTGACAGTACTTTCCAACCAATCTAGAAAAATATAAATCGACTTCCTTTGAGCATCCCTCATCTCGGGTTGATAAGATATCAACCAAATTTGGAAACACTCTCGATCTTTGTCAAAAAAGTGTGCAAGCTTAAATAAATAAAAGAAAGCCTCTGCATAGAAGAAGAATCCCTTCAACGAATGGCGGTCTCGCTAAGTGTCCGGAAAATATGAAACCCAACTGTGGAAGCGGCAAGTACAATTTACAAAAAGAAGTCATTATCAAACCTATTGCAAGTCCTCTTAGTTTGTGCAATGGCATAAGCAGTCATTTCTGTTCTAAAAGGAGACGGAGACAAGTACCTACCTCAATATCAGCTTCAATGTTTTCGAAAAATTTCACTCTAGGTCCAGGATTACACTAAAAATGTCGTACTCGAGTGCAAGAATGCCACAAAGGAACCGCTCTATATATATTTTTTCTAAATTCTATATCATCTGTAGAAATCGACGGTAATGTTAAAGGTGCATCTTACGACGTCAACACAGAATCAGCGGGTGTAATCCACTCACCCACAACAAATATCTCATGAGGGAAATTGTGTCGAATTTTTGATATGTGTAAATGTCAATAATTGAAGATGAACCCAATAAACTTTACATCTTTAAAACGATAAGAAGACTATTGGGTTTTCTTTCTTGCGTAACAAATTTACAGAATTCACAAACCGTTTTTGCCAAGAAAAATCTCTGCTACCCGCTCTTTGCATAACCGTTACTCAACGCATTTGGTCCTTCGAGCCGGATATGAACCAGCGCCCTTTGGATATATATTTTAGCTATGTGGCAAAGTGCCCTACTCTTAGTATGTTAGCCTCTTATGGGCTACCATATAATAGCTTCGCGGATGGATGCAAAGCTTCTTCTTGTCAATCTGTTGTTGCCTTTCCGATAATAGTAGGAAAAGGTTGAAAATATTTGCAGAAAACTGCAAGTTGTTGAAAAAGCAATACATCCATTCCATCCTTATTTTAGATCCAATTCTCCCCTCTTTTAAACATAACCAAGGTCCTTAATCTAGTTCAAAAGCTAATTTCCAAAAAGTAACCCATTTATTTAAAATGTTCGTTTTGTAACTTTAAGAAGAACTTATCTTCATTTAAAAAATTAACAGGCAGTTATAACTCTTTTATAAAAAAAGACTATTAGAAAAGTTGTTGTTGATTTGAAATGTCAAAATCAATGAGAGAATCAGTGAAAAAAAGTAGTATGGAAAATTATAAACGCAAAATATTTTCAGGAGGAGAAAAGCAAGGAAAAAAAGAAAAATTCTTAGATTAAGCTCAATTTCTGATAATTAGCCCAATATGGCAAGCGTGCTAGTATTTCGCAGTAAAATTTTCGAATTTTGATCTGGATCTATGTAAATAAATGAAATTTGGTTATTTCTGTCATTTGTGACAAGCGTATTACATTCTTCCCTTTTATGGCAATCAATCTTTCCATTTGCCTATATTTCACAAAGTTCGAGTTTGAAATAAAGCTGTAATTTTTAGAAAAAAAAAATTGTAGCCTGTTCATAATAATTATGGCTTTGTCTTTTGCAAACAGTCTCATAATATTTCTTATGAAAAGTGTGCTTTTCAGAGGCTTAGAGATGCGAACAAACAATTTCTCACAAGTAAAGACATGAGCTTCTTTTAACTACCCTTTTCAACGAAAAATGCATCGAGGGAACCACATATTAAAATGAGCACATCCCATTAATCCCAAGGAATGGATCAGTATTCTTGGAGTTACAGGGATTAACCAGGACCGCTCATACAATCTTATCAAAAAATTAGCGTCCTCAAACATAAGTTGCCTACTTACAGAAAATATATTATTCAGGCAGGTTAGAGACAGTCCTGAAAATTGCTCCCAAGGAAGAAGTACCTTGGTTGGGGACTCCAACACCGACTAACATTAAATCGGCAAAACTGGCCGCTGACCTATGTCAATCTGATGCGGAATATAACTAAATTACTTCACGGAGCAAGGCAGGACCGCCCTAAAAAACAGACACCTGCATATTAATATTAGAGTACGCATTTTGACTGAAGACTGACAACATTTAAATTAATTAACACTTACTCGAAAATGAGGACCTTAGGAATTCTGAAATTTTATACAACAGGTCATCTCGGCACATATGTGTGCCACATCTGTAAGTTAATGATGAATTATTATTTTCAGAACCGACTTTTATAAAATACGGACCAAATAAAAAATGGATGTTTTGTCATTGACTACAAAATTTAACAAAACACAGATTTACGCATTTCGAATATGGGTTCGGCTATGCCGTAAGCCACGAGCGATTGAGCGACGAAATAAATATTAAGAGTTATTAAATCGTATGGCGTGGCAGTGAATGAGTGAACACGTAAGTCCTGAGCGACTAGAGACTTAATTGGGTGGCTGAGCGATGTCGCTTTATATTCAAATCTGTCTAAATTTTTAAGTGTATCGCTGAGCAATATGGAGAAAATAAGCGCGAAAAAGCTCGCCGCTAAGCAATGCCAAGTTTATGGTTATAAAGTAAAACAACCATTCTGCATATATAACGGCATACTGCTATTAATGCATTTGCCTCGCCACTATAAACGATAGTGTGCGACAACCCCAAAAATAGTACAAAGGGTTCAGGTACCACTCTGCATGCCGCTGCGATATGCCAAGTGCATAAGAATCTTTTTGGAAAATAATATTTTGTATAAATAGGCATTGAAAACTGAAACCATTCATAGAAACAAGAGCAACTCGGTCACTTGAACATTCCTGGATTCGGGACCCTCTCTAGAGACATAAAGGTTTTTTTTTTATAGTTAGAAAAACATTACAAGCAACTTCTGTCAAGTCAATTCCACTTGGTATGATTGCCTAGAGTAAATGGCCACTGGTCGTTCAATCGCTCACTACTTGGCCGAAGCTTTAAAAGGTTAACAACTTCACATAACACCCATGCATTCACCTATTTAATGTGTCTTGATTAACTGCGCCTAAGCCTAATATATCAATTAATATTAAGGGTTTAAGTTGTTTACTTAATACGATTCTGCTTTATTTTAACATTTTTATATATTTTTTAAATAACTCCTTAATTGGCTAAACCTGATTTAATATTTAGTGTGTAACCAAACCACCTCTTATAAGGAAATAAAAATAAAATACCCTGTATCTATTTTTCTTTTCAGTTGCAGTTTTCTTGAAACAATGCGAAAGACAACTGAGACTAATGCAATGAATAACAGAGGCAACACTGCCAATAAATCATGACATGTATTTTCACTCCAATTGACTGCCTCTCAAATTTCGAACTATACCAGCAAATCGTCGTCACTTTCAATGTCACCACCGGTATAAGCATCCTCACACAAAGTTACAGAATATTATTTATTTCCTCACACTAATCCCGGCTTAAAAATTACACCCATCGGATATGCAGCCTTTTTAAACAGAGCAATTTCCCCCATGATCTACATTGAACATGAACACCTCCATCTACCATTCCCTCTAAATGGTAAATGAAGAAGGCCACGGCTTTAGGAACAAGGAACATTGGACCACTGCAGATTGGTCCTCGGATCATACTAAACGCAATGGACCAGCATCCACTTTAGCCTTAGCCAAAATCCACCTATCGTATACGGTTTCGGCCAACAAACATTTATGCAAAAGACGTAAGAGAATACAGCTTTTGCGCAAGCATCCACATTGCAAGAGTAATTAAGCTGAGCTTAGAAAGCTTGAAGCTTTTTGTTTCATTCTCAAACCGTTTCCACCATGCCTCTCTTCATATTCCGCCAAAGTAAGCTTTTTTGGGTCTCTCTTTTGAACTTAAACGGCAGCCTCTTGAAAGCTCTTACTCTTTCTTTTTTTAACACGATCAAAACTCTCTTCGAAACTGATTCCTAATGATCAAAGCATTAGCCAAGATCTATCTACTAGGTACCCATTCTGCAACAAACACTTTTATCTCTCGCGAACAAACTGCCCACCTGAACAAATAATGCAAACAATAATAGCCACCGCTTAATAATTTAGATCCGTTTAGGCCGACACATGCGAGTCTTCATCTTCATGAAAAATATATGTAGATAATCCATTCTTTTATGAAGACACAACCATTATTTGCACTTAACATCACTCGAAGTGGTTGCAAATTTTAATCGGAGGCATTCTTCTCTAAGGGCACATGTTTCATTATCATGTCACTCTGGCCGGCTAAGGATATTGTAGTTAAGACATGGACTGCACGTTGTTACATATGCAAAGTGCCTACTTTCTTGTCACTTGGTGCTATAAATAGCATTAGAGAGCAAGGAATATCTTGTGTTGTGTTGGGTAATTATGCTCAAATGGCACTACTTGTTTCTGCGTGCAGTTGATGGGCAAACATGGCTCGTCTGATTTGAGTTAAAAATAAAAAAAAACAAACACCAGCAGGCAGCACGCTATAAAGCCGCTCTGCAGTGATGAGGAATATAAATTTTGCCGACTTAAGACGAACACTGTGTCTAAAGACGTGTTGTGTGTTGAGCTGTTGCTAATTTGAAAGGACTTCCGTTTGAGAGATTATAATGACACGACAACGGCTGGATGATAATGGTTCTGGTTTGTTGTTATTTTAACGAATAATTGTTATAATTATTCACGAGTGGTACAAGCGGCATCGTAAAACGAAAATCCATCCCTAAATTGAATTTTTTATTTAATAATTTATGGAGAGCATGCTGCTGGATCTGTGGTGTTTAGGCGGTTGTCTTACACAACCAGATACTGTCGGTGGGTAATTAAATTGAATTGAATTATACAGCAGTGACACGGCAAGGAGGTGTAGTTGACTGGGGTGCATATATTTATGCAGTATCACTTTGGTCGGACGTGTTTTTTTGGAAGACTTGAGTGGGCTTAAGCTTAAGCAACTCTTCCATGATAACTGATTGTGGAATTTTTATGAAAAATCTAAGACCTTATTATGCGAAACCGGTTTAAAGAGATTTAAAACTTACCTTCATAACAAACTTTTTTTTAAGAAAACGTTTCTCAAAAGTTCTGCCTGATTTTAATGATTTTTTTTTTAATTTTTTCTTATTTGTTCTTATTTGAAATTGATTTTTCGGTAATTTTTGAAACATTGATTACTGAAGTTGTTTGTGTTCCGCTTTTTAGCGTGGTATACCTGTTTTAAAGTCGAGTGCAAAGTTCTGTGATTTTGCCGATATTGAAGTGCAAATTTAAGTGGTGATTCAATTGGCAATCAGCGAAAAAAAAAATATAGTTTATCTTCTCGCGTTACGTGAAATGTTGGTATAAGTTGAATTTATTTTAAAATTAATTATGTAGAGAATGTAATTAACAAAAATATCGTTCATTCATTAATTTTTCAATTTTTAATAAATATACACAGGCTGGGTTTTGCTAGTATAGTAAAAAACCAGCTGCACCAGCTTTCTTCGTGCCCAGGACCTTTGTTGTTTAAAACGGAATCGACAAACAAAAACAAAAGTGGGATTACAGCGCAATCTATCGGAATTAGACATAATTATGAACATTTTAATAATCATATTCAAAGTAGGTACATTAATTCTGATGTGAAGAAATATAAGTATTTGTAGTTTTTCGTAAATAACTCGACTATACAATCACTAAGCGGGTCCAAATCATATCAGAATTTTTTTTTTGTTTAAGAAATTTATTTTGTGAATTTTAGACAAATCGTACTAAAAATATGAAAAATATATGTTACGATTATCAACAGCGCGCTTTTTGCGAACTAACCATTCTCCGGACTAAACTAACATAATGTTGTCCAAAATCCAAGTTAAGTATCAATCGGTTCTCGAGTTTTAAACGCTCGTAGGTCGTAGCCCGAACCGAGCAATTTTTGTATATTAATGGACTGTAAAACGTAAAAAATAAAACGAACTTTTTCTGGAAAAAAGAACTAGGTATGCTCTGAAAAAACCCATCTTTATTGCTGGCAGGTCAAAAGTGAAGTAAATAACAATGAGAGGTACAGTCGCGCAGTAGCACGACGATACTGTTTCTATGTAGGTATTAGTTTAAAATTACATATGAATTATTCTCTTTTGCAAACTCGTATGTCAATATGATACAATTTTATTTATATTAAGAAGATCACAAGTTTCGTGCGATCAAATCGTTCACATTTCTGCTGCTAGTACTTAAAATGTGGATGACCTTTAGCTTATTGGATATATTTGTGGGCAAGGGCAAGCAAACTTAAATATTTTCGTACTCATTTCGGTACTCAATTTGGTCTTCCTGAAAATATAAGGAATTTTAAAATTTTGTCAGTCAAACCAATGGGCGGAATTATTTGCCTTCATTCATTACCCTTATTCTGGTTAATGCAATGAGAGTAATCACTGAATAGCACGTTAGTCCTCTGTACAAGTAGTCCTTTTAGCCCATTGTGTCTTTGAAGTAAGGAATACGCAGATAGAAGAGTCCGCTTTCGCCTGTTCATCGCTGCTGAACCCTTTCTTCCGGAATATACACTAGTGCTGCCATCTGTTATAAGAATTTCCACGCCAGCTCAAATTTATAGTACCTACAATATAATAATAATAATGTTAACTTATTGCAAACAGTAATGGCTTTTAGGTAAGATATAATTACCGAGTGACAAAAAGTTTTACTGATCAGCCAGCGGTTATTAATGGACGCATTCACTTGTATAAAATAAGTAGGTACATATGTGGAATAAAATGTATAATATAAATAAATAAATAAATAATAAATATTTTGGCGCGACAGGTCTATGGGACCCAAGGCCTAGCTTCTCGCAACCATTCGCTTTGTGTGGGTTTTCAATTTTTGGGACGAATGGAAGGGATCTACAATTTTACGCCGAGTCCAAACGGCTAATTGAGAAGCTCATTCATGACAGTTTTACTCTCGGATGTTTGTCAGACGTTCGCGAGAGGTGGCGCAGTGGAAAAAAACCTTAAGATGTAATTTGGCCCTCTCGGGATTCGAACCTGAGCCCCTCGCTTAGTAGCCCAACACACTACCACTAAGCCACTGCGCCGACAAAATGTACTTTATACTGGATCCAAACTAAAGGCAGGAGAATTACAAGCCTTGCTTTAAGTAAAAGTGACTAGAGCTCCAAAATGGTACACAAAGGTCTTAAAGGGGCATTGGCTACCTTCTTAAGAAATTGTAACAGCGGTGAGTCATGTCGACACGTGCAATTATATAGAGTGACAAATGTCAGAATATAAAAAATGTCTAATATGGGGTATGACGCGATGGATACTTAACTGACTCCAAAGTTGCCCTCAAATATCAGCATTGTCAACAGAACTGTTTTATTGAATTATCTACTACTTAAAGGGACTAGGCACCTCCGTGTTGGCAGAGCCCTTTGCCGGCGCACGGTGGGCAAAGTACTTCCGAGGTCGTACTTGCGTTTTGCGTATAAAACCAATTCTTTAAGGTTGGCCACCAGAACTTGCAGCAGTAATGGCCCCAAGTGAATGATCTTAATCTTCTATATCTTTCATTGGCTATAAGTTTTAAATATAGTAAGACCGTGTGAAATGAAGGGCTAAATAAAGAAGAAATAAATGACTGAACCGGCTACCGGGTATTGATTGTCTGGACTAGCGCTGTTATGGGGCATACGCATACGGCATAAAGGTACCTGTTGCGATTTCTGGAGCTTAATGTGTCTGTTATTGTTATTATTATTGTGGTTATTGTTGCTGCTATTCCTGTGTGAGTTGCGAATTTGCGACAAGGAACACCGGCTCCAATTCCTTTGTATGCTGGTTGTGGACGATGGTTGGGTATTGATTTGATTTTATTTGACAAATTTTATATAACAAAAAATAATAAGTGAATAATAATAAATAAAGCCAAACTATTACTATAAACTTTAGTTATATAAGGCTACAAAATGTTATAACAATTAAGAATAACTGACATAAGGGTAGGTACTATCACTTTTCTTAAGTTAAGTTGCAACAAACCAATATCAATTTTTTAAAGTTAATTGATATATGACTTGTTTTTTTTTTCTTTAAGCTAAATTTTATAAAACTCAATAAGAATCATTAGAAAAATATTGATTTAAGATGTGACTCTAAACAGTAATTCAACAGCATCTGAGTCAATAGTAAAAGGCCAGTTTTTTTAAGAAAAGAATATAAAATGCGATTTTTACTTATATAAAAACGATGATGATTCTGTCTTCTTTTACAATATGCAATCAGCGATAAGAAACATGAAACCGATAAGAGTGCAGAAGTTTTGCAAAAAAGTATGAACGAAAGTCCAGCATAAAAGTTTTGGTTGCAGCTGAAATTTCACAATTCCACTTATCCGCAGTCTCCATGTTTTTCAGGCTCCTTAAAGTTTATATTTTGTATTTATTGTGATCAAGCATAAAGTGGTAATTTTAAAGCACTTCCCTAACGAAAGGCGAATACTCCAAAAGCACCCAAAGATGTTTGCCAGAAAGGTCTTAGTTCCGCACTTCACTATTGCAAATTGGAAGTTTATCGCCCGACTTCCTGGTCCTCCTATTCAAGAATATTCCATCGTTATTACTAAGAAAATTTTTCCCATTCCATATTGTTAACATTTCTCTTCATCTCTTCAATTGAGCCGCTTGCCGTGCTACAGTTTGATATACCTCTAACTGTGCACACTTTTGCATTTATAACTTTTACGATTGAAATTTAAATTCCTGCACAGACATCAGGTAGATGTGCACGCATATTCAATTATCAACGACGTATCATCAAATCGTCACAAAGGCAAGGACATTGGATGCCACCTCGGGACTGGAATACTGACCGTTCATAGGATCTACCACTGTACGTCGGCATCTGCCACTTCATCTCGCCACCCGAGTAATTGTTGCGCATTTAGCACTTCCTAACGACTCTTAAATATTCAAAATTCTATACTCCGAGGTGGTGGTTAGGGTAGCCGCATTGACGCGAATCAGCCCGACCGACGACAGTGCGCGGTGTTGCCAATCATTAAGCCAACGGAATTCTGAAAGACAGAGACTCACTCGACATCTCGTCGTCATCGTCGTCGATCGTCCTAGTCGGCCTGCAATAACCGCAATCGTAGCTGTACACGAGAATTGTTAACGTTCTTCATCTGCATGCCGCGGCTAGCCTAGGCAGACCACCACAGCGACAGGCGAACGATCCTGCCATCGGCACTTGATCGGTGGCCATTCGCCTATTACCCATTAATACGAATTCAATTTGTAGTCATTTAAATACAATGGCTCCCAGAGATCTGCCGCCGCTAATAATCTTCGATAATCTGTGCGCGATACGTTCGCATGTCACGGCGTATTGTCCTCCGGTTTTGAGCAATTTTGCGTTCCCACAACACGGACGGATGGTCAACAACTATCCGCATCGTGACGGGCTTCGTGAAGACGCCGCCGCCGTGTTTTATGGTAATGAATGGGATTTTAGTGCTTCTAGGTTAATGGAAACTCACTGCGGTGAAGTGGTCAAGTTTTTGGCGATGCATATAGCCGAACTGTGCGTGAAAGGCGCAACCGGAGATTGATTAGAAATTTTGCATTCGCGCAGTTCGTGGTGACGGTGATGTATTGATGGATGTTTGCTGCTGCAGAAAGATGCATGCATCTTGCAGGTTGACCTGAAGATTAATGAATTCAACTGGGGGTCGTGGTGAGTTGACCGATTTTCTGTTGATTATGCAAGTTTTTCTTGTATTCGCAGTGTGGGATCGCAATGGCGATCGATCGATCATCGGGTTGCTGAAAGAAGATGTACTTCTTGTATAGGTAGTCTTTGCATGCTTGCCTAGTTTTGTGCATAAATGCGGAATAGATGGATACGGTTATAAGGTTATGGTCTTGCAGACAGTGATGAGTTTGCATACTTTCGGCTGTCGTGTGTTTTAATGGGGAGGATATATTTAGGAGACAAGCAACCGGCCTGGGAAAAGTTGAATGCAGGAATAATTTTGTTTAACAGATTGCCAATTGAAACTGTGGGGCAATTCTTGATAATGAAAATGTGTCTGAGATGTGTGAGTGAGTTCTTTTCCGAGCAAGAGAACAGTAAAATGCGGTAGCCAAATGACCATCGTTCTCCTTTTAACCAAGTGAGCTAGATGGCATGCTCGTAAAATGTAAACGCAGCGTCAGTGACGGAGAAAGGTACTTTTTAAGGCAGCTGTATCCCCCTGCCAAGGTCAGTGAGGAGTAGTTGAAAGAAATTTGCGCAAACTCCTCAACATGATATATGAGACCCTACTCGCTATAGCCGTCTTAGGCCAGGAGAGTCCATCGCCATAAAGAAAGCTTAAGAGTCGAAACTGGATCTATGGTCATAAATTGTTCACGTATACATAGTCTTCAATCTAAAGCTCAAGAAAGGGGCTCCAAATCACTAAAGAAATTAAAAAAAAACACTGACTGGATGAAATTAGGTTAAGTCGTAAACTCCAATCTTTCTGAAGTATGTACTCTACCTGAAAATGAACTTTCATTGAAAGAGGGTTTGAATACAGATTTTAAGGTTTCGCAAAATACAAAGACTAGCGTCAATCCATAGTCATATATACAGACTGACCTTCTCAGAGTCGTTGGGTATGTCGGGAAGGCAGAGCTTCTGGTAGCGACCGTGAGTCTATGGTAAGGGCATTACCACCTGAAGCTATTCTGCCCTAGCGAGGTATCCGTTGGAACGGAAAATTCTCCTATTTCACAAGATTCTAAGGATATTGGCTTCGAGGTATTCTTCCGAACAGCTATTCGGAATAAATTTTCCGAAATTTTGTAACGCATATCGGCGAATTACGTTGAAGTGCATTTTTTTTGTAAAATTTTTGACAGCTACGTTCCGATATCCTCCGACAGAAATTGGTTGCAGAATTTATTTAAGATTTTTGGTGAAGCGTTTTCTTTTCCGAAAGCGGATACCTCCAATGTAATTTGTGCCTCCGACGGGTACCTCGCTACGGCCGATTATCTCCTTTATTGACAGCCAGGCAGAAATAAAAGCCTTAACTACAATGAAAATAAAATAGAAGCTTGTAAAATGATGTCGCAAGGAATCCCACGTTCTTAGTATCCAGCACAAGGTATATCTCTCAGTTGGGCCCCGGGATATGTAGGCATTCCAAGCAATAAGAAAGCGGTAGATTAGTATCAGGACAAGTTGATCCCTCTGTAAATATCCCACCTTGTACACTCAAAATTGAAGCAGGGAAAATGGTCATAGGAGAGGCGAACGTTAGATGGACTGCACTTGAAATTTGTCATACCACAAACCTAACCTTACTTAACATAAGGTACAGATCCTCGACCTGTGGTTTATCACTGGAGTTATTATCTGTTTCAACTCCAACTTTGCCAAAAATGAAAAGTATATAGAAATGAATACAGTCAGAGGTTTTTGTACTCGATCCATGTGAATTTATTACGAGACAAATATTTAGCTGCGTAGTCTTTATTGCTGTTGATCGACTTGAGTCGTGAAGCATTTCAGTTACGATTTAATGTGTATACGAAGTGTCAAGCTAAGTCCAAAGTGGGGTACCACAGTGCTGCATACTCTGACCAATATTGTGTCTTGAATAATCATCAACGATCTTAAGCATCTTTGGAATATCTCTGTTGGTCTTGTTCTATATATGATCCTGGAAATCATGCCAAGATCTCGCAATTTCCCAAAAGCTGCAGGTTCAGCATTAATAAATCTTACTGGTCAGAACAAGAGCCGTTTTTGAACTTCTGGTTATCAAGATGAGCTCCGCCATCAAAAGAAGGTTACTAGTGAGTATTATATTTTGAGCAAAAATCCGTTGTATGTTAAAAGAAAACTCTACCATTTTTGTGAGAAAAACCTTACCATCATAATGAGGTTGACTAGGGAGCCTTTTAATATCTACGATAGGCACAACTTTTGGCAGCAATAATGATATTTATGGCACTCCCGACCCATGAAAAGCTTCTTCCTGAAACACTGCAGACTTCTGTCCTCTGCGATGTTGGGCATATTTTTATCATATTTAGTCCTTTGAGTCAGGAGTTTTTAACTAATCTGTTTTGCCCAACCGAAAGACATCCCTTTTCTGTATATTGCCTGTGGAATTATTCTCTGGTCAGGTCTTCATTTAGATGCCTTTCGTGAAGTTATGTAAATTCCGCGGTAAAAGATCTCTTTAGTACCTCAGTAGTGAAATTTTGTCCTGTATAGCTGACAAATGCTTTTCTTATGATAGCACATATTCTGTGTTGCCCCCGCCCTAAAAAGTTGCAGTCTGTCTCACTGCCAGCTTGCTAGAGTAGCCTATATGATGTCGGTATTCCCTACATGATCCAACAGCTTCAGAGTGCGTGCTCATAGTATAGTGTCAGATTTTTACTGACAACCACCCACCACCCATCGATAGAATGTTAGATACTGCAACTAAGATATAACTTATCAAGCAATTTTTCTATCATGAAATAACAACTTTTGGCAGGTTACTTCCCAATGAAAGGTCCTGCATGTTCCGCAATTTAGACGCTGTTAATCTTATCTCGCCAAGTCGAACGGTTTCGTATTTTGTAGTCGGCGCAGTAAATTGCTCTCATCCAAAATTTGTCAGACTGTATTGTTGATATGTCCGATTAGTCGGTTTCTATGCTTTCCCGCGAAGCTTCTAGTTTCAGTTTCGATTGTTGGAATTCCGAGATCCCTGTGGATATCGTCGTTTCTAATGTACCATGGTGCTTGTACAATTTCTCTAAGCACTTTATTTTGAAAAGTTTGTAAAATGTTGGCATTTGCTAATGAATGTAAACGATATTGACATACCTAAGTCATAAATTCCCACCGGATGAAATTGGGGAAAGGTTTAATTTCCGATTACCAAAGTCATCGTCAGAGTATTAGATTTGGGAGCTAGGGTCTTCGTTTGGGCCTTAGCTTCGATATTGCTGTCTTAAATCTATGTTAATCATATAGACGGTCGTAGTGGTATATAAAATTTAACAAGAGCTTTTCACAGATTCATTGAAACCGCAGATTGCTTACCAATTACCACCTAAGAACTGCAAGCACTTGCAACTGGAGCTAAGCGGCAAGTGCGTCTACCGCATGCCTTGCACTAAAGACATTAAACAAACTGTACGACGAAGTTTAATCGTAAGACCAATTTCCAAGCGCCAACTTATATTGCAATGGAAGACCTCGACCTCTCCCTCTGCGCAGGAAAAAGGGTTAAGTGCACTGCCCGTTTCTTTGGCTATAAAACAAAAGAGTTGGCGAACGAACTTGCATTCCATGCAATTATCTCAACATGACTGCTCCTCCCGTTATAGGTGTCTACTTCCTATGCCAACTGTGCGCGGTGCATCTCATCATCACAAAATTCAAATGAGTTCACAACATGTAATAAATCCTCGCTACCTATGCGCGCCATAACACAAATTCGATTACAGCATGCGATTCGAATGCGAACCGCTCGCAAAACGCCAGGGGCTAGTAAGCATTTATACATCCGAGATTATGAGGTTCATTATCTAATGTTCCCATTATAAATTTATCTTAATTGAATGTTCCTATTACAGCCCGTCTCCGAGCGAGCGAACGATTGCAATCACAAAACCATGCCTGATCACCATCCCAAGTGAACTGCTCTGGCGCAAGACTTAATGCCACAGAGGCGAAAGGATATATATTCCTCTGAACACAAATTACGCAACAATTATCAACATGAACACGACGGAGCAGTGCGACATAATCGCGACCACAGATCGCGATGCAAATGCAAAAAATATCCCGGAAAACACCTGAATGGTGTATAATGCACCAAATGGCATCCTCATGTTTCCCATCTTGTTTGGCATTCCGGCGCGAGTTAAGGACCCTTAACCATATAGTCTAAGGACCATCTATTAAGATTTATCTAAAATAAACGTTAGATAACGTGTACCTACCTAGATAAGGGTAGAAAGTAATTATAATAACTATGAGATAAGAAATGAAAGGAGATTGTATTGTAACCTAAAATGTAATAAGAACTATGAGATAAGAACTGAAAGGAGATTGTATTGTAACCTAAAATGTTATAAGAACTATGAGATAAGAAATGAAAAGAGATTGTATTTGGACATACAGTAGATAAAAGATAGATTAAGAATAAAGAAAAGGTTTTATTTGAACCAAATGCATAGATTACTAAGTAGGATATAAATATAAGAAACGAACACGCAAGGGTCAGTCTAGAAATAACATCGACTTAGGCCACAGTTCTTAAACATTGAACTAATAATTAAAATAAATATAAATAAACAGGACTATAAAATCCTAAAAAAATATAATTTGTTTTAATTACTAAATATACGCGAGTATATTTAATTGGCGATCCTGCCAGGAGGTAAATAAATTGTTTATCTTCACGGAGCGGACCAAGGGAAAATCGGGAATCAGATCCACATAGTGGCACCCATCAAACGTTCCTTCATACGAAGCAACCTGAACAAAGATACATACGTATCCAACGTAAAAGTTTTATGAATAGATTTAAGAAAAGAAAAAATTTACACGACAATCGTCGCGAGATAATAAGTGAAAGTGAAAGTGAAAGTGAAAATAAAGAAGTAGTCATCAAGATGGCAGAACCAGTTGATCTAGCAACCTTAGCAGCAAGATTCTCACAAATGGAGATGTACTGCACACAGTTAAACAATAAACTGCAAGAAGCAAATAGACAAACAGAACAATTGTCTAACATAATAAAACAACATGGAGTCGACAACAAAAATCTGAAGGAAGAAAACCTAGTGCTAAGAAATCAAATCGAGCATCAACGCCGACCAAATTACGAAACAGTACCAAATACGAATTATCAGAGGAGCATACATCAACAACCTAAGCATAACCAACCAATTGGTACAGAAATACAAATGCCTATGGAAATAAATTCAAGACAAATAGTTCAAGCACAGAGGAAAGCAGAACATCAACCTCAGCGAAACAACTGTAACCCATCTAATAATAACCAGCATTGGAAGAGAGGAAGAGAGGATAGCGGGCAGTATAGGCAGCCGCAGCACTATCAGAACAGCAATCAACACGTCAACAAACAACAAAGGGTGAACCAGTCATCACAACTACAAGAAGAAGACGGAGACAGCATGTATGCAGAACCGGAAGAACAAAGGGTAAATAACTTAAGATTTGACCTTTTAAAACTAGTTGACGGGTTGCCTTGTTTAAAATTAACATCTAGCATTTCTAACAAAACTTATAAAATATTAATAGATACGGGAGCAACCCACAATTATATAGATAAAAAATGCAATTCAGCGGAAAGAATAAAAATTAAGGAAATAAAAATTAAAACTATAAACGGGTATTCCATAGTAAATACAAAGAAAATAATTAATTTAATGAATACCAAAATAACATTTTTCGAATTAAATAATATAGATTCATTCGATATGATATTAGGATTAGAAGGTTTAAAAGAATTAAACGCAGAAATAAACTTGAAGGATATGACCTTAATCACCATGTGCAGTGACAATCAATCCGAAAGTAAACTAAACTATATTATAGGAGAAACGTTATATAAAAAAGAAATAGATAGTTTGATGAAGGAAAATATTGGCATAGGACCACTGCCCTTTACTACTACAATAGAAGCTACAATCAGAACTATAAATAATGAACCCATATGGACCAAGCAATATCCATATCCGATAGCCGACAATGAATTTGTCAATAAAGAAATAGCTAAATTATTAAAAGAAGGTATTATTCAAAGGAGTAATAGTCCATACAATAGTCCGATTTGGACAGTACCAAAAAAGGGTCTTAGTGAAGACGGAAAACCAAAGAAAAGAATGGTAATAGATTTCCAAAAATTAAACAATAAAACAATAACTGATAGATATGTGATCCCAGATGTAAACATGACAATACAAAATCTAGGAAAAGCCAGATATTTTACAACATTAGACTTGGAATCAGGATTCCATCAAATTAAAATTAAAAAAGAAGATAGGGAAAAAACAGCATTTTGCGTAAATGGAGGTAAATATGAGTTCGTAAGAATGCCTTTTGGACTCAAAAACGCGCCCTCTATATTCCAAAGATGTGTAGACGACATATTAAGAGAATATATCGGGAAATTCGCGTATGTTTATATAGATGATGTGTTAATATATTCCTCATCAGCCGAAGAACATATGAAACACATCAATATAATTTTCAACGCTCTTAACAAAGCAACATTGAAGGTTTCGGATGATAAATCCAAATTTTTCCAATCAGAAGTCGAATACCTCGGACACATTATTAAATATAATAGGATAGGAACCAATCCGGAAAAGGTAGAAGCAATTAATAATTATGCAATTCCCCGAACGTTGAAAGATCTCAGAGGTTTTTTAGGAATGACCGGTTACTATAGGAAATTTATCAAAGGATATGCAAGCATAGCTAAGCCCCTAACGATACACCTAAGAGGAGAAAATGGTCAGGTAGGAAAAAATAAGAGTAAAAATACTTGTATAAATCTAGACGATGCAGCAATTAAAGCCATTAGTAGCTTGAAAGCACATTTGAGAGAACAAGTAGAGCTATTCCAACCAGATTATAGTAAACCCTTTGAACTAACGACAGACGCATCTAACATAGCTATTGGAGCCGTCCTTAGTCAAAACAAAAAACCTATATTCTTTTTAAGTAGAACTCTGACAAAGACAGAAGAAAATTATGGAACGAACGAGAAGGAATTATTAGCCATCATATGGGCACTGCAGAAGCTAAGAAATTATGTATACGGAGTAGCGGATTTAACTATATACACAGATCATCAATCGTTAGTATATTCAATATCGGAAAAAAATCCGAACACTAAATTGAAGAGATGGAAAAGCATAATAGAGGATTTCGGTGCAAGGTTAGTATACAAACCGGGACACCTGAATGTAGTTGCAGACGCTCTTTCGCGGCAACAAGTAAATACTTCAACAATAAGTACAGTTCACTCAGAAGAGAGCTCATCTGAAGATGTAATCAAAGTAGTAAGCCAACCATTTAACACATATAGCCTACAGGTAGAATTAATACCGAACAACGAAATAAATGAAATAAAAACACAAACCGTTTTTGAAAAAAAGATAAGGCACACTATTTATTTCACAACGGAAGATGAACTGTTAGGAAATTTAAAAAAAATTCTTCAACCTAACAAGATAATAGCAATACATGCAAAACCAGAAGACATGTATACATTCGAGAAAAAGATAAAAGAAGTCTTTATACGAAATAGGTTTATACACACACCCATAAAATTGGAAGATATTACCAACCTAGAAGAACAAATAAAGATAGTGAAAGAGACCCATGAGAGAGCTCATAGAGGATTCAAAAATAACATTCAAGAGATAAATCAAACATATTACTGGCCAGGCATGAGGAAACAGGCAAAATGTTTTAATAAAAAATGTGTAGCATGCTTATTCGGTAAATACGAGAGAAATCCAGTTAGAGAACCATTGAACGACTCAGAAATTCCAACACAAGTAGGAACACACATCCACATGGATCTATACTTCAACGACAAACATTCATTTCTAGTATCAAAAGATAAATATTCAAAGTATCTGGTCATACGAGAACTAGAAACAAAGGAGAGACTTTATGATAAAATGGAGGAAGTCTTATCAAATTATTTCCCAAATTGCGAGAGACTCATGACTGATAACGAAAGTTGTTTTAACACCCAGATGGTAAAGCAAATGTGTATAAAATATGGAATCAAGAAAGTACAGACGCCAGTCTATAGATCAACAGCAAACGGGCAAGTCGAAAGTGCACATAAAACAATATCAGAACTCTCAAGGATATTTATGGTACAAAACGATACCAATCTAATCGAAGAAGTATTTAGAACAGTGCGTGAATTAAATTACACAATTCATTCCGTCACAGGCTACAAACCTCAAGAAGTGTTTTTTAATCAAGAAAAATTCAAAGATTCAAATATACACACAAAACTTATTAAAGCATCAGAAAAAGTCCTCGAAAGACTTAATAAAGGAACAAAACATAGAACCTACCAACAAGGAGAACAAATAATGGTAAGAATTTCAGGGATTAGAAAGAAAAGTAATACTAGATATATTAAAAGAATAGTAAAGGAAGACCGTGAGGACACGATCTTAACAACGAAGGGGATAGTTGTACACAAAGACAATATTAAAAATTATTCTTTCCCTGTAGATGACGAAGTTAGCATTCCTCATATTACTCGTGAATGCACTACAGCATACTCAAGGAACAACAAAAATAGAAGACGTCACGGAAAAGAAATACATACTAACTCAAACCGATGATGTTTATATATTTAATGATCAGACACATTTATTTCATGTAACAAATCTAACAACATTACTAAATTCATTCGTAAAGATAATAAGTAGCAATTACATACCTACTCAGGAAGAAGAAATTTGGATAAAAAAGGCACGTAATTTAGCTAATCAAATAGAAGAACATACTAGAAGTAAGAGATCTATAAATTTCTTAGGCTCTGCTATTAAATTTATATTTGGTAACCCAGATCATGATGATCTTATTGAAATACAAACCAAAATAAATAATTTAATAGAAAATAAATACAAACAGACGAATTAATAGCATTTTGTGAAGATTACATTAGAATAAAAAAAATGTCAAAACTATTTAGGAAAAAATATTTGCGAAGAAAATATTGAAAAAGAAGAATGTATAATTCCATTATTAAAAAATAAAAAATCTAAATGTAATATTAAACAAGAATATAATTTTGATATATTAGAAATAGTACCAGGAGTAATATTAACTCATGGAAGTCATAAAATAAATAACGAGACCATATACAATGTGAAATTAATCACATACGAAGATACTGTAAACATAGATGAAAAAAATTATAAAAATATGGATGGAACCATTAAAGAAATAATAGCAAGAAAACATAATAATGATTTTTTTATAAATACTGTTATAAAAACAGAAGGGCTATATGCATTCAATAATAATGATAGCCTAAACAAAATAATGATTCCATTTGAGGAACATCCTATATTATCAATTATAAATTCAATCATAATCATTGTGATAATTATTGTTATAACTTATGTAATAACGAAAATCGTGAATTTTATAATCAAATACAGAAAACTAAAAACTGAGCAAAAATTCATTGAGTCATATGAAAAAGAAATGGCAAAAATTAAAATGAAACAATTAGAAAATCGGGACGATTTTATTAAAGAAGGGGGGGAGTTAAGGACCCTTAACCATATAGTCTAAGGACCATCTATTAAGATTTATCTAAAATAAACGTTAGATAACGTGTACCTACCTAGATAAGGGTAGAAAGTAATTATAATAACTATGAGATAAGAAATGAAAGGAGATTGTATTGTAACCTAAAATGTAATAAGAACTATGAGATAAGAACTGAAAGGAGATTGTATTGTAACCTAAAATGTTATAAGAACTATGAGATAAGAAATGAAAAGAGATTGTATTTGGACATACAGTAGATAAAAGATAGATTAAGAATAAAGAAAAGGTTTTATTTGAACCAAATGCATAGATTACTAAGTAGGATATAAATATAAGAAACGAACACGCAAGGGTCAGTCTAGAAATAACATCGACTTAGGCCACAGTTCTTAAACATTGAACTAATAATTAAAATAAATATAAATAAACAGGACTATAAAATCCTAAAAAAATATAATTTGTTTTAATTACTAAATATACGCGAGTATATTTAATTCGCGCGAGATGCACTGCAGATACAATGTCTTCGCTTTTGAGGAGCGAAAAGGTGGGTGAACCTAATGGCATTGTCTTCCAGTTCATGCGGGTGAGAAATTCACACCACAAAGTGATTTGGCGAGTGGAGTCCGCTCCGCATTAGTCGCCGATGGTGAACTGGTGGGAGTCGGAGTACCTACCTACTGATGTGATACTTAATTACTGGCACCGGCAGCAGGAAGAGGTTTTTTTGCGCTATTTGTCCAGTTTGTTGATTAAATTTGCCAACTGCCGGCGAAGGTGTAATTTAAGACGCCAAATTCAGCGGTGCAGATGCACTCGGGGCGGGGGTTGGCGGAGTGTACAATTAATTTGTCTTACAGTAGTTGGGTGGAGTGGGCGTTTGTCATGGTCGGGGCCAATGTCTTCTTAATGACGAAAATTAATAACGGACCGGGTGGGAACAACCTTGCCGTGGATAATGTACGTGAGTATGTTTATTGCTAAATGGAGCAATTTGGGAATGGTGGGTAACTCGGGAGCTGATTTTAGTTTTTGTTATCTTAGATTAGCTTAGGTTAGATTGCGTTGACGTGGCTGTCACAAAGATCCGACTCGTGAGCCTAGAAAAATGTATTTTTTTAATCAGTTTAACCCTAAGATACAGTTGAGTAAGGTAAGATGTGGCCTACTATTTTAACTGCACCCCTTGTTTTAAACTAGGTAGCTGCTTCGACAAAGTCTGGTGTTGTCTATATAGTTTTTGGTCTACCAACTCTTTCAAGGATTCCTTTCTAAGGACTGCTTTGCTTGGTTACCTCTGTATATTGTCAATCCTGCGCCACTTCTGCCACACAAACGCCTTATCTAACAGGTTTTTATCCATCATATGCTAGACCTCTTTGGATCGTAAGTGTCAGCGGTTTCATATGCCTTCAGCGCCCTATGCAAGATTTACAGAAAGCGTCCTTTTTCAATCTGCACCAAATAGTGACAGTGAGAAATGCCATTAGTCAAAGCCACAGAATACAGAAATCCCTTATGCAGAACCGCCTGCGCAATAACTATTCCAAGCGTTTATCCCCTGTAGGTCGCAACTTTCCTTTTTTCACAATAGACTTTGGGTGTTGTTATTTTGGGCTTATTTGAACAAGCATTTTGTTTAAAATGCAAATGGAAGTATTGTTCGCGCAAGATAAAATTAATTTTTCTTTCCTAGCAGTGCACCCCCAGAACTTGGCGCCCTGTTGTGCAATTGCACATCTTGCACATATGGTTGGGCCGGCCCTGCCTGCAGCCCTCTCAATCTGGTGGTATAGACTCTCCCTCTTTCGCTGGAATAGATGCGTTTTTGAATACGTTTCTTGATGCTTTTCTTTTGATGAGTTTTTGGATGCTTTTACGGGCGTTTTTTCTACTTATTTTTGGATGATTTTATCAAAGCGTTTTTGACGCGTCTTTTCAAAAAAATTTTTTTGATGTGTTTTGAATGCATTTTTGACGCGTATTTTGAGCAGTATTTCACGCTTTTTTATCTATATCAGTTTTTAAATCGTTTTCAATTTGTTTTTACGTGTTTTGAATGCGTTTTTGACGCTTTTTTTAACTTGATTACTTAACCAGTTTTTCGACACTTTTTTTACCAGTTCCTTGACCTGTTTTCTGACCATGTTTTCAGTTTTTCGACACTTTTTTTACCAGTTCCTTGACCTGTTTTCTGACCATGTTTTCAAATCGTTTTTGGATTCTTCTTTCGAATCGTGTTTGACCACTTTTTTGACACATTTTCATACTCAGTTTTTTTAAACCCTTTTGTGACAATTTTTGAATGTGTTTTTGACGAGTTTTCGTCAAGTTTTTTATCAATATTTCAAGCGTTTTTTATTGGAATCGTTTTTTTTTTTCAAAACACGGGTTGTTTTAAATGTTTAAATTGATTTTCGGTGTTTTTTTGAAAGTTTTTTTCAAAGCACTTTTGACGCAATTTTAGACACGGTTTTTCAAAGAGTTTTGTTACGTGATTTGAATGCGTTTTTGACGCTTATTTTGGTAAGTATTTCATTTGTAAAATCTTTTTTTTTTAAATACTTTTTTGAATGTTTTGAATGCGTTTCTGACGCTTTTTTCGACTAGATTTTCGACACGTTTTTGACCTGTTTATTAACAATATTTTCGAATTGTTTTTGACGACTTTTTGACTCACATTTTTAAACACTTTTGTGGCGAGTTTTAAATGCGTTGTTGACGCCTTTTTGACGAGTTTTTGTTAATTTTTTTTATTTTTGGAATCGTTTTTTTTTTCAACCCGTTTTTTTTAATGTTAAAAATGCCTTTCGGCGTGTTTTTGAAAGCTTTTTGCGAACCACTTTTGGTGCATTTTTACACACGGTTTTTCAAAGAGTTCTGTGACGTGTTTTGCATGCGTTTTTGAAGTGTATTTTTACTAGTATTTAATTTGTAAAATCGTTTTTTTTTTTAAATACATTTTTGAATGTTTTGAATGCGTTTCTGACGGTTTTTTTCGACTAGATTTTCGACAAGGTTTTTGACCTGCTTTTTGACAATATTTTCGAATTGTTTTTGACGATTGTTTGACTCATTTTTTAAACGCTTTTTTTACGAGTTTTAAATGCGTTTTTGAGACTTTTTTCGACTTGATTATTTTACCGGTTTTTTGACACGTATTTTACCCATATTTTTTTTAACTGTTTTTTGACTATATTTTCAATTCGTTTTTGATGTTTTTTTTCGAATTGTTTTTGACGACTTTTGACGCATTTTTATACTCACTCTTTTAAACCCTTTTGTGACGAGTTTTGAATGCACTGTTGACGCTTTTTTGACGAGTTTTCATCAAGTTTTTTGATCAATATTTTACGCTTTTTTTGGAATGGTTTTTTCAACTCTTTCTTTAACATATTTAAAATATGCTTTAGGCGCGTTTTTTACTAGTTTTTCAACGCATTTTTGGAAACTTTTACCGAAGCGTTTTTGACACATTTTTAATCGCAGCTTTTCAAAGAACTTTCGATTACTTTTTGAGGCGTTTTACGTCTAGTTTTTTACCACTCATTTTTGGAATAGCTTTTTTTAAAAGGGGTTTTTGACGTGTTACGAATTCGTTTTTTTACAGTTATTTAGGCGTTTTATGTATCATTTTTTGCCATATTTTCACCCAGTTTTTTCACAAGTTTTTGAAAGCATTTTCATCAACACTGATCTGATGCATCTGAGGCTCTTTCCCTCTTGCTGCACAATTAGCATTAGTAACTCAGAACTCTTACAATAGATAGATACACGTTTGACCCAACTGGTTTGCCCGTTGTCCCTCTAATCCAAAGGTATGTCTCGAAACTTGTAACAAAATTCACCACTTTTAAGAACACGGTTAAAGCCCCTACTTGCTAATAAGTGCCCATAAGAGCATTATAAATTTTTAACGACACTTTTGAACAATTTCTATTGCCCTCTATGACCACAGCTCGACGATCATTAGCAAAGTATTCCCCATTCCAGCACGCGTTATATGACGTCCTTCATAGGCCACTGAACTTGACTGCCATGCCAAGGGATCGTAAAAACCCTCCAACACCAATACCCCACCATAAAACGTTTATCCTTATTTTCTTAAGTAGGCAGACCTCGCCCTGTTGTCGCCAATAATCTCATAACATAAACTGTTCATTTCGCAGTCTCGGATGAATTTTCTTAATTAAATAATTAACACGCAAATTTATATCCGCATCTTTATGGCATACCTATGACGTGCCTTTTGCAAACAACCTCAAACAACCTCATATACCCGCTCTGTATGGCGCAGTATCCTGTGCCTGTCATCTCTCATCGCTCAGTGAAATCATGCAAAGAACTTGTTACACACACGAAAACTTATTAACTTGTCCATCGTCGCGCAGCAGCCATCATAACTCGGGCACCACTCTAAACAGTAGAATCTGGGAGAGCGTCTTCTTATGCAGAACTACATTTCCCCTCATAACTTATTGAAAGGTAGCACGTAAGCAATCATTACCCGGTCATTTCCTACAATTTAATCAATTAGGCGGCTGGAGATTTAATATCATGGCACAACACATCACCCACTCATAAAAGTCAACTTTGTACAGCACCACGTTACACCACTGATGGATGTGTTTGCACTGTGCAGTGGCTGAAGTCAAATTCCTTCTACTCACCTTTCCAATGATGCATGGCATTGCTGGCGATACAGGTGCATGCGAAACCAAATATGTAGCTGGGGTGCAAGTTTTACAGACACTTGGTAGTAGTTTTGCAAAGTGCCAAGGAGCAGGCGCGCATTTTTGACCTAAACGTACAGTATGTGCTGGAAGTTAAGAAACACTTTTGAAATTAATGATAAATATGAAGTAAATTTTAATTAGTGAGAAATGTGACTTTGGCTCTTGGTTCTAAAATAAACTATATATGTTCACGTATTAGCAGGGCTTAATATATGTACAAGACCTTGCTAGATCCAGCGTAAAGGTCCGCCCTGTGTGTATGGATATAGATATTAGGCTTTGGTTTTTCTCTACGAGTTGGATTATTGACGGGAAACACGCATTCTTGAACTAGGTAGCAAGGCACCAAGAACGAGACAATCTGTAGCGGCTTAAAAAAGGTATGGCGACTAAGCCTTAATTTTCATAGAATTAGTAGCCATCGACAGTGAGAACAGTATTGAGACTTGCACCAGCAGAAAAGTTATATTTCAAAGAAGAATAATGCCCCAACTGAAGGAGGCGAGGAAGGCCCAGCTATAAGAATCAAAGCGGAACGGTACCGACGAAACTTTATTAGAAAGGAGCGGGCATAAACAACTTTCTTTTAGCACTAACGTCTGATGCTTGGCAACGGTCTATAGTGAGAAGAAATTGAGGTCACTCTAAAAATAATGGGACATTTAAGCGTCCCGAGGCTAGACTCCATCGAAAACTGAAAAGTCGCCGATCCATTCTTTTCTTTTTAAAATTGGTATCGACTAAACATCAATAAATATTTTTAAAGTCGCTTGAAGCTCTATTTGACGAAGGTTCGATGAATTTACTGCCTTTATGCCTTTGTAATTTTTGCATGACATCGATCTTTCACAGTCCCGCTGCCGCATAAAAAAAACGAGGGCTTCTGACTCTTAATTACGATTTTTGAAATAAATTTGCACAAAACAGTTTTTTGCACATCTCGTGGCACAGCGTCAATCTGCGTTGCGTAGCGTTGTAAGTTGCATTTCATTTATGAAAAAAAGTAGACGAATAGCCCCGTCAATCTCAGGACATCTCTTCATACAAAACTGTTACCGAAATTTCTCAGAAAAGGTCGAAATAATTCAAAATATCGAATAAGCACTAAGCGATTTCTGTCACTTTAAGCCCGTGAAATGTGTCAGTTTCAAAATACCAAGGAATTTTTAAAAACCTCTGCAGGTGACTAATGTATTTCGGAAAAAAATATGCCTTGAGGTTAAGGACACTAGACGCTTGTCTTGCCAGCCAGACTGTCGGCGTAACGCCTACTCAAAATGTTATGATTACCCATCGAACCGACAAAATTGTCGACGATCCCATTAACTTGAGTTCAATGCATCCTTTCGCTTTTCTACACAGAAACATCCGTTCAAAACGCATACACGCAAACCCCCAATTGAATAGATGATTTGCCGCCAAAGTTGCACACACCAACCACTACCACTGGCAGCATGTTTCCTTCAAGCCGACAACAGTTTATAGGCAAGCTTCCCTGTTGGACAATTTGCATAAATTTCGTTGCCAATTTACACCCAACTATGGGGCACCTATCGAAGCCATTCCACGTTATGATTCCTGTGCGCATGCACTTGCACATTGCACACACATGCTGGAAATGGATTTGTATATAAGAAAGAAAAACTGTTCCAAGCCTAAGTTATGCAAATAGTTATTGGATGTAAATTGTCCAGGTGAGATAAAAAGTTCTGTTGCTCCGCCTGCCGTTTGCCATGGCAGTGCTTGAGGATGAGGCGCATCAGGAGCACCAACCTCAATCATATGATGATAGGTCGATACACCACCACATGGTGTCTGGGGTGTGGGTTAATTTGCGCGCAGCAGCAGCTACCGCTAGCTGAGATTACGTAATGTATGTAATTTCGATCGAAACGTTATAGTTTTCGTTTTCAATTAGGGACTCATAAATTGTTGGAGCCTTGGAATCAGGCGAGCTATGCCGATGTTGTGTCATTGAACTAAAATTGGGTGGAGATTGCGGAAGTTGTTGCCGGGGTGTGTTTTTTTTGCGAGATCGTTTGTTACAATAAATTCGCATTGATGGTGCAGGTGTTGAACGAGAGCACGGAATTGTGTAAGCGAATAGTGATAAAGGTGGTAAATGATTGGGCAGCAGTTGGTGGAAGATATATTTTGACACGTTAATGATTTGCGGCCGAGTGCGTTGAAGGAGCGGTTTACAGGAATGTGCGAATGATGGAAGTTGAGTATTGTAATGAGTAATGGTCATTAGTCAATACAGGAAGCAACATTTGCGCATGGTTTGGGGAATTTTCCTATGAAAAAATAAGGCAGGACTTTTTGGGTCTTAGACTTCAATGTAAAGGTGCCTTTGCTCCTGGGATGGGAAGGTTCAAAATGTTTCCAAAATTTAGAGTATTCATAAAAGGCGAATGTTTAAAACTTGGACGAGTATAATGAATCCAAGGTGAATTAGGTTGATAAATAGCTAGTACAAACTTGCCAAACTTTCCAGAAATAGCACTGCGTCCATTCGCAAACAAGCACCTTGTAGGCATTTACAGTGTAAGGGTTCAAAAGGTTTTTTTATTCGCCGCAACCAACAAGTCGATTATATACGTTTCCCTTGCAATCCGTAGGAGTGGAATTTCAAAATAACATTTTAACGAAGGGGGCATATAAAGGACCCTGTGTTACTTCCCTCACTCGAGTAATAAAGAAAGTCAAAAAGGAAGCTTTATGACAGGTGGCGACGACCTCAAAATTGGCTTAATTAAATTTTTGGTGCCTCCTTTCCATCACTTATCCTCTAGGTCTTTACAGCGGATGAGTTTGTCGTTAGTATATCGCGTTGAATATTTCAACGTTCGGTCTTGACTTTCAAAAGATTTTTGGTGTCCTCCCGTTTCAATCACTGATATTAAGCGCCTTTCGAGCATTGAAAAAAAAAATGGACGGCAGGAGGTAGTTAGCATAAAATCTAGTGGTCTCTTAAGGGTTTGAAGACTCTCGCTACACAATTAGTTATAATACGGCTTTATTGAAAATATCGCCGAATCCTAGAAGCTTTCTATAGGGTACCTCTTTAGACGGGTCAAATAATTCCTCGCGTGCAATCATTATATTAATACATAAACATCAAAAGTTTCCGTGTACTTTTTAAGTATTTATCATGAAATGCGGAGAGTGAAACTTATATCATTCGAAAGGTACTGTGCTATAGATGTGCACAAACAAAAAATCGTAGGTATATGTCGCCATTGAAACAGGTAAAATGAAGTTAAGAATTTCCCATACAAAATGCTTAGTAGTTAATCGAAAGCATTTTGTTGCCATTCAATTTGTCGCCGTCATATTTCCATAGTAACGAATTTAATCGTCTTAGATTAGAACCTGTTGAAGAGTCTGATTTTTTTAAATTGAAATAAATAATAAATAAATTATGTAAAAAAGTTGGCTTTCGAATTTCGACCACTGGCGATACTAGCCTAGATACTAGCTAGATATGCATTCTTAAAGCGTATAATTATTGCATTATTTAAGAAGTATAAGGCGAAGATAGTGACAGTGGCTTAGTGGTAAGTGTATTGGGCTACTAAGCGAGAGGTCTGAGGTTCGATCCCCGGAAAATTGAAAAATTACAATTACATCCAAAGTATAACTGTCCTGAAAAAAACTTCTCAATTCACCTTGCAGTGTTCTGGAGTCACCCTGTGCTAAGAGAGTGACAGGAAACCCCGGCACTGGAGAAGTGTTGACAGCTGTCAAGACGAGGATCGACACGTGGAAGAAAGAAGACTTAAAATCACCAAAACTAAATTAGAGGAATAAAATCTGAATTACAATCAAGTATTAATTGTGTTTAATATTCTCTCTATTGTTTTCTTTAAGTTACAACATTTTGGCGACGAGCGAAAATATGGCACTAAACGAAAGCACGATGGCAAATGTCAATCAATCGGCACCGCAGACTTTCGGGAAATTGGAGCAGTTTCAACCAACAATGGCATGGAATAATTATAAAGAACGTATGGAGTTTTATTTTGAGGCGAACGGAATAACGAACGAGGTATCCATGCGAGCAATATTCCTATCAAGTGTGGGGGAAACGACGTACGAGATAATCCGCTCTTTGCTTACGCCGCTGACTCCAAAAGACGTGTCTTTCCATGAAATCGTAGAGAAACTGGATGGACATTTCCATCCAAAACCGAATGAAATCGTACAACGATTTACTTTTCACAAACGTTGTCAGAAGAGTGACGAAACGATCGCCGATTTTGTAAAGGATCTAAGAAAATTGTCCGAACACTGCGATTTTCTGGAACTAGATAAAATGTTGAGAGATCAAATGGTATGTGGAGTGGCGGATGAATCATTAAAAAAACGGCGCCAATCCCATAAGGCGAAGCATCGCAGGCGAGAACCAATGTTTTATTAACATCATAATGTACTAAAAGGGTGTCTGAATCAAGTAAAGCCTTTAGCTCATTAAAAACTGCTTGATGCTCGTCAGTCCACTTCCATTTCTCATTTTTGTCTAGCAACCGATGTAATTTTTCGGCAATCGATATGGCGAGTCTGGAACGGAAATACAAAGACATTTTTAATGACGAACTGGGTGCTCATCAAGGCCCGCCTGTTTCGCTGGAAGTATGGCCAGGGTCAACGCCAATTTTTTTGAAACATCGGCAGTGTCCCATCGCCTGGAAGTCAGCAGTGGAGAAAGAAATTGAGAAACTCGTGAAACAAAACATTTTGGAGCCGGTTATGTTTTCCCGCTGGGCGACGCCGATTGTACCGGTGCCGAAGTCTGATGGGTCCGTAAGGATATGTGGCGATTACCGTAGCACTGTCAATGCGGTGATCAAAACAAATTCTTATCCTCTACCGTTGTTTGCGGAGGTAATGGCGGAAATTTCAGGTGATAAGTGGTTTACGAAGCTCGACTTACAACAGGCGTATCAGCAGCTGGTGGTTGATGATGCTTCGGCCGAGTTGTTGACGCTGAATACACACAAGGGATTATATAGGGTACGCAGGTTACCATTTGGTGTCTCGGCCGCTCCAGGCCTGTTTCAAAAGTTTATGGACAGTCTCTTGGCTGGGATAAATGGCGTAAAAGCATATCTCGATGACATTATCATTTCCGGAAGAGATGAAGGGGATCACCTTCGTAACTTAGAGACAGTTTTTAAGAGATTAGCTAAAGCCAACTTGACAGTAAATAAGCAAAAGTGTTTATTTGCGCAACGTGAATTGGATTTTCTCGGGTTTCATATTAGTGGTGAGGGAATTTCACCAAACAAAGAAAAAGTGAGAGCAATACAACAAGCCGCCACTCCAGAAAACAAGGAGATGCTGCAATCTTTTCTAGGGTTGTTAAATTTTTATAACTCTTTTTTACCTCATAAGGCGTCGATTGCCGAAAAATTACATCGGTTGCTAGACAAAAATGAGAAATGGAAGTGGACTGACGAGCATCAAGCAGTTTTTAATGAGCTAAAGGCTTTACTTGATTCAGACACCCTTTTAGTACATTATGATGTTAATAAAACATTGGTTCTCGCCTGCGATGCTTCGCCTTATGGGATTGGCGCCGTTTTGGCACATCGGGATAAGAATGGAGTAGAGCGGCCCATTGCGTTTGCATCTCGCACACTGGGAGTCCATGAGCGAAACTATGCACATATTGATAAAGAGGCCTTAGCAATTATAGTTGCAATGAAACACTTTCATCAGTATGTGGCTGGGAGAGAAATAGTTATCGTCACTGACCATAAACCGTTACTGGGCATATTTAATAGAGGGAAACAAATACCACAAATGGTATCTCCCCGCATGCTACGTTGGTGTTTATTACTCTCCGCATATGACTATAAGATGGAGTATAGGCCAGGGCCAAAGAATACGAATGCTGATTGTATGAGCAGATTGCCACTACCATCGTCAGTCGATGCCTCAACAAGTGGACCGGCTGATATCTTGATGCTTGAGATGCGAAGTAACCCACCAGTGACAGCGGCTCAGATCGCGCATGAAACTTCGAAAGACCCTGTGATGTCAAGAGTTTTACGAATGCTTTTACATGGTTGGCCGCGAGTGGTTGAAAGTACCGAAGAACTCATGCCTTATCTCCGAAGAAGAACAGAACTCTCCACGCACAAAGGCTGCATATTGTGGGGTAGTAGAGTAGTGGTGCCACCTAAATACCAACATACAATTTTGGAATTACTTCATGGATATCATCCGGGAATCAACCTAATGAAAGCTTATTCCCGCAGCTATGTGTGGTGGCCCAACCTCGACAAACAAATTGAATTAACAGTCCAGCATTGCGTCAAATGTCAACAAAATAAGGCGAGTCCACCAGCTGCTCTACGACAATTCCTGCAACCACCAGAAGAGCCATGGGATACATTACATGTTGATTTTGCTGGTCCTTTCCAGGGTTATACATTTTTGGTCGTCGTAGACTCGATGTCTAAGTGGTTAGAAGTAAGAATAGTACGCAGTGTATCATCCTCAGAAGTGAAGAACAAGCTACGTGAAATATTTGCAACTCACGGCCAACCAAAAAGGATTATTTCGGATAACGGAACAGTGTTTGTATCAGCTGAAATGCAGCAGTTTTATTTATCAAATGGGATTAGGTACAACACGACGGCCCCATACCACCCATCCAGTAATGGTCAAGCGGAGCGCATGGTGCAGTATTTGAAAACTTCTTTTAAAACCCTGACGGAGGGAGACATGCACACCAAATTGCAACGTATCCTTTTTAAACAACACACGACGCCTAATACGACAACTGGAAAAACTCCTGCCGAGCTGCTGATGGGACGTCGGCTTCGCACGGTATTGGATGTCCTGCATCCCGATGATGGACAGTCAACTGGTATTATTCCAGAATCAACTCAAGTAAGAAGTTTCAAAGTCGGGGACGCCGTTTATTTTCGGAATTATTCGACTGGACCATTGTGGTTGGAAGGCGAAGTTATTGAAGTCACCGGCCCCGTATCCTATGTGATAAAATCCATAGACAACAAAATAGGTCGCCGCCACATTGACCAAATTAAACGCCGACTAACCGACAGCAACCCAATCTTGTATGCGATTCCCTCAACACATGATGACAGCGCCGATCGTCAGCGAGAAGACGTGTCAGCAGAAGCTACCCCCCTACCACCGCCTACCACCACCTGCCATCACCTGCCACCCCCTGCCAGCACTGTTCCACAAGCGATTCAAATAGAGAAGCACGAATTTGCCCCGAACGACGATAGCTTAACCGCCACCACCGCCGTCGCAAACCCAGTTCCCGATAACGTCACTCGTTACGGACGAGTGATAAAAGCCCCTCAACGTTTTGGAACCAACTGAAAAGGGAGGAATGCAGTGTTCTGGAGTCACCCTGTGCTAAGAGAGTGACAGGAAACCCCGGCACTGGAGAAGTGTTGACAGCTGTCAAGACGAGGATCGACACGTGGAAGAAAGAAGACTTAAAATCACCAAAACTAAATTAGAGGAATAAAATCTGAATTACAATCAAGTATTATATTGTGTTTAATATTCTCTCTATTGTTTTCTTTAAGTTACAACACACCTGTTTGGACTCGGCAAAAAATTGTAGGTCCCTTCCATTTGCTCCAAAAATTTAAAACTCAGGCCTTTTAAAAACCATACCTATCCATACGGATCTGTTGCGCTAAGCTTCCGAAAAAACTAAATACTTTCCGATTTGTAGTTTACTTTAAAAGAACAGCTCTTAAAAAATGTCCTTAAAAATAATTAACTAGTCCGTATTACGGAAGGTTGAACATTTGTTCTTTTCTGGTGGAGTTTTGTTTTTGCTCTACGACCTGTGAATCTGTGATGAATCTCAGCAGCAAATCTACGTACTTTAAAATTCAAGCATTGTATAAGGAAGAGTCGAAGAGTCGTCCTTTGGTTCAGTTTTCGGTGAGTTTTTTCTTCTTTGATGCATTTGGTTGGGTTTTTTTTTAGAACGTATATTGGAGTTTTTCAAGGCATTAAGACTCTTATTGCGGCTCTTTTTTGTAGATTCTTGGGGACGTATCTAATGGTTTTTTGAGGAGGTCCTTGTGTCGTTTTTTTTTTGTAGCGCTTTTGGAATGTTTCCTAATGTATTTTTAAAGACATTTTTTTCTACGGTTTTCCAGGCATATTTTGAGACATTCTATAGGACTTATTTTAGGGCGCTTCATGTTATGGTTTTCTTAGCTGTTCTTAGAAAACTATTTTGGGGCGTTTTCTAAAAAAATGCTTTCAATTTTGTGGAAATTCAATTTGACGCACTTTTTAGAAAATTTCTCAAGCGTTTTTTTTACCTACAATGGTCGGCATAAATATTTTGACAAATTAGTTTTACTTGGAAATTAATATAATTTTAAATTTAATAAGGAACAAAAACAAACCAATTGTTGAACAAATATATTCGTTTTAGTCTCAAAAACTTTCTGTAACCGTCTTCGAACCAATTCGATGAGTTTTTAAGCATTTCTGCGGAAACGTCATCCCAGAGCTTTATGATTATTTCAAAAATGGACTCCTCCCTGCTCCAAGTCAGAGAAACAGTTCTTTTGTCTTTAATGTTTACACATCTTTAATGAAATTAAATTTGGGCTTTGGAGTGGCCAGTTGTGTATTTCTGGTTCAATGTGCCGCAAAAGTTGCACCATCATTCGGCTTTTCTGGCAAGGAGTGTTATCTTGTTGGAGAATAAATGCGTGATTTTTTAAAGCATTTATTCTGGTTCATTGTTTAATCTATAGGAACTGTTCGATGTTGAACAAAAGAAAAGGGGCAAAAGTGCACCAGAGACAAATCAAAGAACAAACTGTAATTCTAAAACCGCAAAAGAATTAGAACTGCACGGTTCCGCAAACGTTATAAGAAATTTTTTTTTTTATTTCATTTACGTTATACATTTATATATCATTGAATTGACGTTTTGTAACAAAATGACATAAATTCCCTTGTGGGATATTTTGAAATGGATGGGTGCATTCCACCTCACACGGTGTCACCGTCACCGTCACCGTCACCGTCACTGTTGTCGTTATCATTGACGTCAACATTCTCCCCCAACGAAGAAATATATTCGTGTCTTGTGTCCACTTCTTCTGTTCTCCTTCTTCTGTACCGCTGCCTCCACAGTTGCCCTTGATAACTTGGTTGTTGACAAAATGCATTTGGGTACATGAAACGAAACAAGAGATTAATACCAAATGTTAATGTAAAGACAGTGACACGGAAAACAATAACAAACACTCGACGAGAGAACACAGCAATTACGCCAGCATTCGAATTTCGAGCCCACACATGATCCCGTTTGTGTCTAGGCGATCGCTTATGAGTGAAACATTTTTTTTTTGTTTGCTTTGTTTTGCTATTCTCCTGCTGATAAGAGTATATGCTGCTGATAGCTGATTGCTCTTGTTGTTATTGATCTGCATATTGTAGTTGACTGGAAGTTTGAGAGTATTGCGAAGAATTTGTTTGTTTGTGGACTGGAAGTTGAGATGAAGGGTGAAACGAAGATATTGTTTTGGTTGGCGATGGACTGGAACTCCAAGTGAGGTCGAAGGGGATTTCGATGCACCATTTGTGAATGCTAATTGTTGCTTCCATTCGGGTTTAATTACGTTTGTGAAAGTTGTGTTGTGCAGTGCGGGATTATAATCGATTTTTTGTGTTGTATTAAATTATAATTAATTGATCATTTCGGGAATGCTGATAATGCAGGTGAGTGAATTCCTTAATTATTTATTTCAATGTAGTGTGTAGTGTAAGTGTTTAATGTGCATATTTTTATGGGTAATTATATTATATGTACATATTATTTATAGAGTCTTCTCTTACGCGTGTGGGATTTTCTTGTGTTTGATTTGATAGGGTAGATTCTAATTTCTTTCGGCTATATTATGCCGTGGCATTTTGCCTTAAATGGGTATATGTGAGTGTGTAGGGTTGATTGGACTGTATCATAGTGCATAGGATTAATGTAATTTAATAGTGATCTGTTTGGGTGATAACTGTGAGTCGCTGGGTTTTGTGTAAAGTGTTGAGTGGAGATTCTACGGTGATTATGTTTTATTTTGTTGTGTTGAGGAATCGTCTTCCTCATAAAGAGAGTTCACTGGCAGTGGACAAAGTTTTGTTATAGGCCTTTTGAATTCGCCGGCTTGAGTCTTGATTTTCACGACTCTTGTTATATTGTCCGCTCCAGGGTAGGTCTCTGATATGCGTGCTAGGCTCCATCTTGAAGGTGGCAGTCTTTCGTCCTTTAGGAGGACAAGGTCTCCGGTCTTCAACTGCGGTTGCTGCTTAAGCCACTTTGGTCGATGTTGCAGCCGTGTGAGGTACTCCTGTTGCCATTGCTTCCAAAACGTCTGCATGCGTAGTTGAACCGTCTTCCATCGGTCGCTTAAGCTTATTTTTCCGGACATCAGATCCGGTTCTGGAACAATTAGAACCTCTTGACCGATTAAAAAGTGTGCTGGAGTTAAGGCACGGAAGTCATCGGGGTCTTCTGAAAGGGGGCACAATGGCCTAGAGTTAAGACACGCTTCAATTTGTGTAAGAAGCGTGGTTAGCTCTTCATAGGTAAGTGTCCCATTACCGACAACTCTTTTGAAGTGGTGTTTGACACTCTTTACGCCCGCTTCCCATAAACCTCCGAAATGAGGGGAAGCTGGGGGAATGAATTTCCACTGAGTTCCTTGGCTCGCCAAAACTTCAGCTATCTCCTTCCAATCGTGGGTTGCGTGGTCTAATAGACGATGCAGTTCCGCTTCTGCTCCGACGAAATTCGTGCCGCAGTCGCTATGCATTTCATAGCAGAGTCCTCTTCGCGCGGTAAACCTTCTAAAGGCAGCCAAAAAGGCTTGGGTAGTTAGGTCTGTTACGGCCTCTAAATGTATTGCCTTGGTTGCCAGGCAGACGAATATGGCCAGGTAGCCTTTATAATTCCTGGTTCCTCGGCCCCTCCATGTTTTTATCTCTATCGGCCCTGCGTAGTCAACCCCGGTGTGCGTGAAGGGTTTTGCAATCCTCACCCTGGGGCCAGGTAGATCTCCCATTAGTTGATGAGCGGATTTGCTGCGGTACCTATAGCAGATCGTACAACCGTGGATATGCTTTTTGACAGCTCTTTTCAACTGGAAGATCCAATATTTGTTTCGCAGGTGACCCATCATCAATTGGATGCCGCCATGAAGAGTCTTACTGTGCGCTTCGCCGATAATTAATTTTGTGAGGTGATGGTTTGGTTCCAGGATGATTGGGTGTTGTTGATCAAATGAGAGATCAGCATTTTTCAGCCGTCCCCCGACCCTCAGAATGCCTTCACCATCCATGAACGGGTTCAAAGATCCCATGCCTCTAGTCTTTGTTGGCCCTTGCTGAAACATTTCAAGCTGAGCTATGCGTACCAGAACAGTCGTCGCCACATCGAGTTCCGACGGATTTAATGGCCCAAGTGTTCGTTGAGAGCTCGCCTTTCGGGAATTTCCCACGAATCTTTTGCAGTAGGCGGTTATCCTGATAACCCGGCTAAGCCTAGAGGATCTATGTATCAGCTGACGGAGCCCGCTGTCGGTTTCGTTGGTGTTTGCGTGATGAGCTCTTATGGACCTTTCCCCTTCCTCGGTGTTGCAATCAGCTGGTTGTTCTGGAAAGTCGAAGTTCCATGCAGTTTTTAGAAATGTGGGCCCATTCCACCACAAGGTGGTTTGGATCAACGCAGATGGGAACATTCCTCGCGAGACAAGATCTGCAGGATTATGCTGGGTAGGAACATGATTCCATATCTTGATCTTCGTCAGACGATGGATCTCCCCGACTCTGTTTCGGACAAAGGTTTCCCACTTCATTGGATCTGCACGTATCCAGCACAGCGTGATCATGGAATCTGTCCATGCGAAGGTGGGAATGCCTCTCCCCTCAAGAGTCTTTACAATGTTGTGTATGAGCTTGGCAAGCAAAACAGCTCCACATAACTCCAGTCGCGGTAGAGTGACTGGGCTTATAGGTGCGACCTTTGACTTGGACATGAGCAGGTGCATTTGAATGCTGCCATCCTCATCTTGTACTCTGAGGTACACAGCTGCTCCGTATGCCCTTTCGGAAGCATCGCAGAACCCATGCAATTGAAGACGATTGCCCCTGCTCGTGCCCAACCATCGTGGAATGTATAGCGTGTTAATAGATTGCAAATCATTGTGAAAAGTGTTCCATTCTTCTAAAATGTCGGGATCAACAGGATCATCCCAGGATTGTTTGCGGATCCACAGAAGCTGCATTAGGAGTTTTGCCTTGATAATAGATGGTGCGATCCATCCCATAGGATCGAAAAGGCGTGCAATCGACGATAATATGGATCGCTTCGTAGGTTGTGGAATTTCCGAAGTCGTGTAATTGAAGGAGAATACATCATGAAGAGGGAGCCACTGTATGCCTAGGGTCTTCACTCTCTCTGTATCCCCAATCGGTAACGAAAAGGATGCCTCATGATCCTGACTGGGTACGTTGTCAAGAAGATTCTTATGGTTGGCGGTCCATTTTCGTAGATGAAAACCGGCTCCATCCAAAATCTCCTTAATTTCGTCCATTTTTTCCATAGCTTCAGACAGGGTATCAGCTCCTGAGATTAAGTCATCGACGTACATTTCATTACGGATCATCATTGTAGCTCTTGGGTGCAGCCTTTCGTTTTCCTCTGCCAATGCCTGAAGTGTACGAATCGCCAAATATGGGGCAGGTGCTGTGCCAAAGGTCACAGTCCTTAAGCGATATGTCCTTAAAATGTCGGATGGTTGCCTTCGCCAGAGGATAAGTTGGTAATTTGAGTCCCGTTCTGGAACCATTATTTGTCGATACATCTTCTCTATATCTCCAGTAAACGTGTAGCGGTAAAATCTCCATCTGAGGATTATGTCCATGATGTTTTGTTGGAGCGCCGGGCCTACCATCAGTTGATCATTCAATGAAATATTATCAGCCGTCTTGAACGAAGCGTCAAACACTACTCTGAGCTTTGTAGTCGAGCTCCCCTCCTTGAGTACGGCGTGATGTGGCAAGAAGTAGTGATGCTGTTCCGGAATAGTGCATTCCTCCACTTCTTCCATATGCCCGAGCTTCAGGTAATCTTCGATGCAATCTGTGTAGCGTTGTTTTAAATTTGAATCTTTTTCCAGCTTCCTTTCCAGACTCCTAAAGCGAGCAAGTGCACCTTCTCTGGATCTGCCCAGTACGGAAGCGACATCACCTTTGAATGGTAAGGATACGTGGAAGCGACCATCCTCAAGGCGTCGAACGTTTCTTCGAAAATGTGCCTCACACTCGATGTCCTCTGGCCTTTCATATGGTTGATGACCAATCTCTTCCAGTTCCCAGAATTTTCGGAGTTCAGTGTCCAGGCAACATGTTTGAAGGAAGCTGTTTATTTCTCGGGTTATTATCGGAGCTCTACCAAATAAGATCCATCCCAATTTCGTCTTCTGAGCGATGGGCAAGTTGATGTCGATCGGTTTGACCATTTCAGGCAGCAAAATATCAGCCAGGACATCACTGCCCAGTAACAAGTCGACCTTGGCTGATCGGTTGAAATCGGGATCGGCCAACGTTAAACCGGTCAAATGTTCCCAACCTTTCGTGGTTAAAGTTTGGGTTGGAAGATGCCCAGACAGCGACTTGAGGACTAGAGCTTGAGTTGACACTCTGAACGCTGAATGGTGAGAAGCTAAGGATATATCAACCACCTTTGAGCAGGTGCCGCTGTTGACCAAACCCAACCCAGAAACCTTGACGGAAGTTTGCCTTGACGGAAGACAAAGTAGCTGAACAGCTGATGTGGTTATAAAACTCGCTTCTGAGCCTGAGTCTAATAACGCTCGCAATGAAAAGGATTCGCCGTTCGCCGAGCTCACCTTGACTAGTGCAGTTGCAAGCAGCACTTGTGTTCCTGCGTTTGTTGCGTAGAATGCGTTGATGTTTGTCCTTACCCCAGTGTCTCTTTCCGATGGTTGGAATGAAGGTGCACCAGCGTTCATCGAGGAAGTGGATGGCCCCGAAGCGTATCCTTGAACAGTGCAGGCGTTCGATTGCCCTACCATCGGATTGTTATTGACTTGAGAAGGCGTTTGTTGGTGACAAATAGGTGGTCCGGCATTCATAGAGGAAGTGGTTGGCCCAACATTCTGTCCTTGTGCGGTGAAAGCGTTCGTTTGGCTTGCGCCAATGTTGCCGTTTACGTGGAGAAGTGAATGGTGAGTTTGTTGGCAGTAATAACAACGACGACTACTTGGACACTGATCAGAGGTATGGCTATATGCTAAACAATTTTTACAGATCCCTAATCTATTTACCTGTTTACAGCGATCTGCAATACTCAATTTTAAAAACTTGCTACATTTCCTAATAGCATGCTGACCCTTGCTGCAAATTTGGCAAGAGTATTTTGCATTATTTGTGGTGGAATGCAGGACGTTTCGATGGGGCACACTCTTAATAGGATTCGGTGTGACTCTTACTTGCTGCTGGTTGACTGCCTCCAAAGTACGGAACCTAGTTTCCAAGAATTGGGTAAATTCAGCGAATGTTGGCAAAGCTTTGCTGTCTTCTTTGGATCCTAACTTCTCCTCCCATAGATGCTGCGTTTTTGCAGGTAGTTTTTGCAGCAACACGAATATGAGCACAACGTCCCAGTGTGCAACAGCAACCTTCAAATTAGCCAAGCTATGTACCACTTCGGTCGATGTGTCTAACAGCTCCTTGATGGAATCGGCACGTTCTTGAGAAATCGATGGCTGGTTGAACAATCGCTTTAATTGTGTGTTCACTAGGAAGCGTTTGTGATCATACCTATCCTGCAATATTTCCCATGCTTTGGAATAGTTACCTATATCCATACCCAGGTGAGCCAAGAGCTTATCAGCCTCACCAGACACACTTGATTTTAAGTAATGCATCTTTTGTGTTTCAGAAAGTGATGCGTTGTGATGAATAAGTGAGACAAATAAATCACGAAAAGCGCGCCAAGTCTCGTAGCTGCCCGAGAAAACCGGCAAATTGATCTTAGGAAGCCTTATCTCTGCCGACCTGGACTCTGTTGTCTCAGCCTTTGTGGTATCTTGCGGCTTGTTATCCGATGTCACCTTAGATGCTTCTGCCTTGTCGATAGCATCGAGAAGGTCGCTGCGATATTCGAAATACGATTCTCTAATTTTCTCGTACATGTCATCCAATGCAGATTCCGTTTCCTCATCATCATCACCCAACGCAGAGAGTTTTATTTTATACTCCTGCTCCGCCGACTCCATTACCTTTTCAAGCGTGGACAAGCGGCCCGTTAAATAATTGGTTGTACGCCTGGTTAGACCTGTCTTGGCGAAGTTAGAAATATCCTTCTCCAACTGTTTTAAAATCTTTCCTAACATACCCTTTTTCATGTTGTAGTCGTAGTTTTATATATATATGTTGTAAATATATAAATATATATACATGCAATAAATATATGCACAGTAAGAGACACCACACAAATGCACTTACTTGTTAATTTCAGCTTCTCGTCCAATTCCCGTCGCACACTCTACGTTTCCTTGCGTTGGTACTGATAAGCGATGAATATTGCTGATTGCTTGAAACCTTCGACGGCAGAACACACTGTTGTTGAATTAATATTCTTGCTGGTGGTGATGAAATCCCGCGATGAATATTGCTGATGGATGTTGAAAATCTCCGACGGCAGAACACTCTTTGTTAATTCAAGATGAGATCCCACGATGAATATTGAGGATGGTTTTTGAAAATCTCCGGCGGCAGAACACACTTTGTAAATTTTAATTTTCGGTTTAACTTGCCGAATGCCAATTGAAATGAAAAAAAATCTCTGGTCACAATAAGTGTCGAGTTAAAGTTAGGCTTAGAAGGACCAAAATGTTCGATGTTGAACAAAAGAAAAGGGGCAAAAGTGCACCAGAGACAAATCAAAGAACAAACTGTAATTCTAAAACCGCAAAAGAATTAGAACTGCACGGTTCCGCAAACGTTATAAGAAATTTTTTTTTTTATTTCATTTACGTTATACATTTATATATCATTGAATTGACGTTTTGTAACAAAATGACATAAATTCCCTTGTGGGATATTTTGAAATGGATGGGTGCATTCCACCTCACACGGTGTCACCGTCACCGTCACCGTCACCGTCACTGTTGTCGTTATCATTGACGTCAACAGGAACCAAATCTATAAGGCCGTTGGACGACATACAACCCCTGAACATTACCGACCCGTCATCATGCTTACTGGTCTAAACAACTGAAGCGTTTCTGACGAGCTGCTTTCGGCATTCAAATCTTTTTTGGGCGATCCATGAAACACAAATCAACTCCCGTCCGTCCAAAAAATTAAGTTCCAGAAGCTTCTTAATCTGATTTTGTTTTCGTGAGTTTTATACAGTACTTTCATTATAGAATGTCAAACTCAGTTAGACGGCTCCAAATTGTCATCTCACTAATAGGGTTTTCAGCACGTTTTTTTCATTTCCAACTCGAGATTTTTGGAAGTTAAGCCTGCATTTATACCAAAGTCCTTCAAAATAAATCTATCTTCCTTGGTAAATATTTTTGGTTCTTACCAGTGCGAGGTAAATTTGTTCACAGAGTTTATTCTTTTGTGCTTATTAATTTAGATATTTATGATCTATCTTGATAAATTTTATTTTTCATTTATTTTTTTTAAACAGAAAGGACGCAATCGTACTTTGCGACAAAAGTTGTTAAATCTTACATATTTAACTCTGTTATTTTCCATATATTTTAATCAAAATGGGCCTCTACACAATAAATCTATCATAATAACTTTGAATTCAAACGATTAGCGTATATTTCGCCAAACAAACCGTAAAATATGATTGTGTCCAAGTACTTATGCCAGTCAAAAAATCGCACTTTAACCACAAAAAGGTCTAACCTGTCCAGTGATGTGACTTCATTTAGACACGCTATCACAGGCCACACCATATGCAATCATACAGTGAAAACTGATAAGTGTAAATGACAGCTTTTAGAAGTATTGCGACTTTAAGAGCGAATAGCATTTTTGTCAAAATATTTTTGCCGACTAGTGTATTTTATTTTTTGAGACTATACCCATTAAAGGTATCACATAAGTGGTTTGGTTTTTATGCAGATATATAAACAGATATATATTTTAAATCCGATTACCACCAAACTCAAATCACTTCAGCCGATTGCACCCTTGTATCTATTATGCCCATTCCTTTAAGCCCGCCGGTCTTTCATAAGTGAAGCCAGACCACGTATAACCTGTCGCCTGGACATAATTTGCAAATTCCTCTAAATGCAGCTGCGCTTTTTTAAGGATAACAATCGCGTTCAATAACTTCTGCAGCAACCAAATGAAAGGCATCACAACTTTATATAGTGAAAGGTTGGACCGTTCCCTCTAATGCGTTCACAATTAAACTAAAGTCCAATTGACTGGCACCAGTTAATTAGTGGCCAGACCAACAATTACCTTGCAACTTCCTCTGTTAATTATACTATTAAGGAAATACCGTCATCATCGCAGATCAGAGCTCTTCTCAACCACCCTAACCTCGGAATCGAATCCGCAAGTCTCGCAACTAATATGTATTTACCTTGGCTTTGACCACACGAATTGTGGAAACAATCTGACAATTCGTTGCTGCCCCGGTCGCTGTGCGGAGTCTGCCCCGGAGCGTAATGTAATCGGAGATTCCAAAAGGGATCTGGCCGTGTAGACCATAAATGTGGGGCGTTGTTCGCCACAATTAGCTTCACATTGGTGCCCATAATGACGTCGTGGTTGGGTTTGCCTTTTTATATATCACTCTGTGCCCATTCCGATTGCTATATGTGGGCTCTTAAATATGGATATCCCGCCGTTGGCTAGCCGACAACGCAGGCAGCCTTCTAGGGAGGATTCTATTTATAGGGTGTGGAGATGGAAAGTGATGACAAGAATGTTAATGGCTTTTGACATACGCCCTTGATGATGACCATTGGCGGTTGGCTGGCCATCTCCATCTTGCCTTAGAGGTCAGTGGAATGAGAATCGCTGGGCACGTCTCCTAGCTGATGGAGGGGTGCCGCGAGGAAGATGCTCTTCGATTACATTGTGCAAATAATAGCATGACTCGATACGGTCAAAGGAATGGTTCATTGTTTTATTTGGTGCACAAGTGGTATCCCTTTTCGCTCGCAACAAAAGGGCAATTAGTTGATGAAGACTCCATCGATCGATCGATCGGTGACGGTAGCAGGTCCAAAAGGACCGATCGTGCCTTTGAGTGCAGCCCGTCTCCGTTGCAGGATTAATAGTTTCTGTGCATCTATTGTGATGGAGTTTTGACTTCGTCATCATCGCAGGATCTGTGAACCCATTAACCTAATGTCGATCGGACAGACAAAGGCAGACGAAGAATATCCATCAGCGCTGAATGGATCTTTAATGAGAAAACGATATACCGTCTGGAGGAGCAGAGAACCACAGAAAGAACTACCTTCACCCAGAAATTAAAAATGGAGTAGAACGTGTCGATGCAAGCGCGCACTGGGCACATATCACAGAGGGCTACTCTCAGCCCAGAGTCTGGGGTGACCTTGAGGAGGTACATGATTGATGAACGCTTCGCCGAAGATCCGACGTGCTGCAAACGCAAACAATCCAGTAGCCAGTCACCGTGTCATTTCAGATAGCCATCATGTTGATGTTGTTGGTTTCTTCTTGTTTTGCCCGCACCATTGGCCCATCGAAGGATCGCCAGTCATAGATCCCATCACATCAGTGGTGTGCATTTCACTTTTGTTTTCTATATATCTCGCTGTATGCTCGGCGCGAACTCGGTCTGCTTTATACCGCTGCTGGTTGTTTTGTTTTCTTTAATTACCATGCCAAAGGAAGCAGACGATCTGTGTGAACCATTGTGCAGGCTATTATGTACGGGAGCAGGGGGTCAGTTAACTTTGATAAATCAATGGTTTTGAGAGACGACCACGAGATGGCTTTACTCTTATGGAAAATCATTCAAATGTGTTGAGAGGTGTAGCGAAGTAGCAATTGCAATTGATTTTAGTCTTGCGCTGGTTGAGACTTGAGAGTGGTAGAATATGGTTCACAGTCAGACACATCGGGAAGATTATACCACCATCGCGCAATCTAGTGAAACTTGCAAGTATTCTAGTCGAACATATAGAAAGCCTGTGTAACCAGATTTTAGCTTCAATTGTTTTACTTACGATGGCACACTAAGCAAATAGTCCAAAGGAGTTAATATTTTTGGATATGATAACTCAAGAATCAAGACAGAATCAACTGGGTTAAACCATTCCAATTGATTTTGTCTTGACTCTTGAGTTAGGCTGTCTGATTAGTTTGGCAATGACTCGAATTGAATATATTTTTTTGTCAGTTGCATAGAAACTAATGTTTTACGATGGTTAAGAAAAAGCAGTTCTTTTTTTCGAAAACGTTTTCGGAGATTTTGGCAACCTATACCTAACTTCTTTTGGCAAAAAAGATTTTTTTTATTATATTTTAAACAACTTTCTCATCAAGATGGTACTCTGCTTTTTAACTAACGATTCTTAAATAAATGAAATGCATGACTGGATCACATGGCACTTTCCCGTTCATTGCAAGTACCTTATCCCTAATCCCTAATAATATAAAACAAAGTGAATATTTTTTTGTAGGAAGTTACAGAACAAACGGGTGAACGGATTTTGACAATTTTTTTTTTATTTATTAGGTTTCTATGAGGAGCAAGTTCGTGCATTTAAAAATATTTGATTTTGATTGTGGAAGTCGAAGAAATTCAATAATTAGACTTTAAACACAAAAAAAGTGAACTTCTCCTTCGTCTATTTGAATGAAATTAATTCCATTTTTTAGATACCTAAAACGCCCATCTTTTAAGTCCAAAACTAAGTTTCTATTTGTTATATCAGCTGAGCATTATTAACAAATCCTTTGCGAAATTCCTTTTTATATCAATTTGTTAATTGACCAAGATTTTCCAATCGATCTCAGTGGTGGTTTCTTTTTTAGTTTTCTTTCAAGGTATATTCGTATTTTTTGAGAGAGCGGGAGGGTTTTTTTTTTATATAAATACTCAGAATCGGAACTGTAGAACTGTAGTAGTGTAGTCGAATGGATTTGGTCTGCTCAATGCTCAAGTGCTCAAGTGCTTTGCATCTGCTCAGCTCATGCGTTTAAGGTTGAGCTGAGTGAGTTCTTTTTTAGTTGGCTAGATATAGAGTATGTATATGAATTTGGCGAGTGTGCTGTCTGCTGTCCATTTGAGAGGGACGGAGGATGGTATCGAGAATCGAGATTGAGTGTGATAACAGATAAGATAATGTGACATTGTGAAGTGTATGGGATTTCGAGCAACGTTGCCAGACTTTTAAAAATGAAAATGCTAAATCTTATAAATAAAATTGGTGTAATTCTGTTCAATTCGAAAATTGAATTTAAATGCAAAAACCCTAGAAACTGCTGAATATATTTTGGTACATTTTTCACAGGCCTATGACTATAGAGGATACCTAGGCCTACAATCCCAACTTTATTTCAACTTCTTATCTCTATAAATTCCGGAAAAAATTGGACAAGAGTAATTTATTTTTTCGTTTCGTTTTGCTTTCACGCTTTGCGTACGAAAAAACTGGTAGCATTAAAAAAAAAAAAAGCTTAAAGAGGTCATCTGCAGGTATCACTTAGGATAACTATTAACTCGAAATCTTTCAAGGTTTTTAAATAAATAGGAAAAATTTGAAACATTTCTACGATTTTCACCTGAATAAGTGGATACTGGATATGCTTTTCATTCTCAAATGAAACAAACCAACATCATCATCATGACATCCCTTTTAACCTTATTTTTCTCCTGTGAAATAAAGGGAGATAGACATAGGCAGTATGCTGTTTGGTTTGCTAAGAAAAAATGAAACTTATAAAACAAATGCCAAATTTGTAGGAAAGGTGTGGTGTGTCTGCTCTCTTCCTCAACTTCTATTTCATTCAACCTGGCTGTGGCGTGGCGTACATATAACCCTAACCCGAGTCCTACCGAATTCCCTTTTTAAATTTTCACCAGCCAACACTATCTACCAAAAACCAAATTAATATACATGAAAGCAACCAAATGAATTTAATATTTAGAAAATGGTGAACACACGTTAGCGATGAACTAAATATTGTGTGTATGTATCCATTTTCATCATTCATCGTCACGGCAAAGCGAAGGTCGGGTTATTAAAGCTCTCGCTCTCACTCGATGGATAGTTGACTTTCAGAGATTTAGATATTGTTAAAAGGCGCTTAATTTGATCTGTTTGATTAATAAAACTGGGTGGCTATAAGAGAGGTTTTACAAATTTGAAGCATATTAATTTAAACATGGTTACTTATTTACCAATTTTCGATATCATTAACACCGATTGAATGTGTACATTTTTCCTAAATAACTGGAGAAAATTGGCTCAAAATGTTATTATTTTATTGTTTTAAACTGTTCTGAAACAACATTTTGCACGGGCAAAGCCGGGCGGGTACAGCTAGTCTCCCTATAAAAGATGGTTACCAAGTCAGTCTTTCTCTGTTAGATGCAAACTATTCCGTAGCCCTTATACGAGGAAACGTGAGGTTTTAAACAATGGAAGACATTAAAAAAATACTGCATTAATGCTGTGTTGGACTATCAATATTATAAACAAGTTTCTTGCAGTTTTCACCCATAAAGAAATAGCAGGGGTGGGACTCTGGAAGACGCAAAACATTTAATCGTTTTGATTTACACTTGCTTCATGTACAATTTTTATTTTATTTTTTTTTTTTATTTATTTATTTAAGTAGATATTTTGAGGTTTACACAATAATATAAAAAAAGACTATTCCGTTTCGTGGCAGTGGTAAAGAAAGACAGCTTTTTCATTGACGTTTTCTATTTTCTTTGATTATTTCAAATCGAAGAATATCAGGATCCAGTAGCCAGGAGCAAGGACTTTAAATAGAACATGGACACTGCGCTGCTTCAAAAAATTACACGCTATTTACCACAGTACTCCTTCACGGTACAAAAGACTTGGAAGAATCAAACCTGGGACCATATCATGGAAGCCAAAGCTGTATCAGTTGATTGCAGCGATATATCTTAAGTTCAGACACCAATCGGAAGAGAAGCATCGGAATCACTGCATCGATTTATCTCAGCATTAAGGAAATTTGACTTATAATAAAATTGCGAGCTGAACTACTTCCGCTCAATTATCAACCTCATAGAGAAGATCAACCGATATTGTGTTTTCCAATAAGAGGTGTTATTTTGAATAGCCCGCTATTTTGGTAGCTGTCACTTTTAAAGCTGTTTTTTTGACATTTGACAAGTAGAAACTACGCCATTAATAAAAATGGAACGACACACGCTTCAACAGAGCAATGAAGTTATAAAAATTCACTACAAAAATGGTGAAAATTTTGCAGTCACAGTTCGCAAAACTAAAGCATTTTTGGGTCGTCGTGAAGCACCTTGTCGGACCGCAATACAGAAATTGGTTGAAAAATTCGAGCTGTTGGGACTAAAACCCGTGCACTTCGCTCAAGAACAACTGAGAATATTGCTGCTGCAGCCCAAAGTGGTGAAGAAAACCGAGGTTTGTCCATTCCTCGTCGTTCTTTGGAATTGGGCATTCCACAAACGTTATTATACCGTATAAGGATGGTATTGATCTGAACAACGATTACTTTCCACAAGACGGCGCTACGTGCCACACAAGCAACGAAACCATTGATCTTTTACGGAAAACGTTTCCGGACCGTGTTATCATTCGAAGAGGTGATAACAATTGGCCACCGAGATCTTGTGATTTAACACCTCTTATTGGAAAACCCTTTATGTAATAGAACCCTTTAGGTAACAGAGTTTTATTTTATGGGAAGATGTCCTACGCTCAGGGAAGCAAGGCGGCACTTTTTTGAAGTAGATCAAATTTCCGATGAATAAATCTTGAATAAGCTCAACGAACTGAATATGACTCCTCTGTTCGCGTACTTTAAGACAGCCTTGGCTTATCGGCATATACCTAATTAATTTTAATAGAAAACCATGGCTTTTAATTTACTAAGCTTTGATAATCGGCAGACGGCTTATTTCCATGCTTTCTTTAATTTTCGATTAATGTTAAGATTTGTAAACAATTGATTAATTTATTAATAAAATCTAATTTAACCTAAGTCGGCGCAGTGGCTTAGTAGTAGTGTGTTGGGGTACTAAGCGAGGGGTCCCAGGTTCGACTCCCGAAAGGGCCAAATTACATCTTAAGGTTTTTTTCCACTGCGCCACCTCTCGCGAACGTCTGACAAACATCCGAGAGTAAAACTGTCATGAATGAGCTTCTCAATTAGCAATTTGGACTCGGCGTAAAATTGTAGATCCCTTCCATTCGTCCCAAAAAGTGAACACCCACAGAAAACGAATGGTTGTGAGAAGCTAGGCCTTGGGTCCCATATACCTGTCGCGCCAAAATATTTATTTATTTATAATTTAACCATAAAACTCAGTACAAAAGAAGTTGCGATCCGGTTTGACAGCCTGTCATGCCTATTTTGAGATTCGATTTCTATGGAAAGTGTGTCGAATTCGAAAAATCTGTATTCTGATATTCGAACATTCTATCAACCGAAAGTTGATTTTTCATTCGATTGTTGTGACTTTCTTATCGTTCGCAACAAACGTCATTTTTTATTCGTCGGCATTTTCCTGGCGGATAGATTTACAAAAGTGTAAGTTAAATTTCCTGTTTAAATTAAAATAATATATGTATGTTGACTTTCTTTTAAATATAAACGCATTAAAATTTGACAAATAGTGAGCAAAAAGAAATATTGGTCAGACGACAACCGAATGGTTGCTTCCTTTCCAACGCGAATGCTAGCAAGAACTTCCGTAAGAAGTTCTTCCAATTCATATTTGAATGAGTTTTTGTTTAAGCGAAAATTCACAAGTAACCTTCAAAAAAATGAATAGATTAAGCAGGAATTTAACAGCTCTTCTTTGTCCATAAATAAAACAATTGTAATTTCTGTTGCCTAATATTGCTTACCAACTTTACACAATCCAGAAAAACGTTTTTTTTTTTTGTATTTAAATACTTAGTAAACATTTTGGAAGGTAGTGTGAAAAGATTTTAAAAAGCGAAAACTTGAGGTTTAATACAACATTTGTCTCCTTCTTGTTTACATATTTTATTTGAATAATTATGGGTTCACAATTTAATAACAAATTTTAAAAGCTATTTTAAATAAGTTTATATTTAAATTTTAGACTTTGGGGTGTCAAAATTTTGCTAAGAAGATATTTTAATATTATATAAACCTGGTCATATTTGAGTGAAGACTTAATTAATATTTTTGTAATTCTTGGTATTTATTTATTAATAAATATGTAAAAACGTAAATTTTATACAATTTAAATAAATCAATGAAAAAAGGGGATCCACAAAGAAACAAAAGTTTTGTCACTACAAATAAAATAAAAATGTCAAACTGCTGAATCGACACACTTAAATAAGTGTGAAAAAGCTTTTTGCTGGTTCGCATATAAAATTTAAGGAAATTGTTTCCACCGCGAGACTCTTTCAACCTCTTCCAAGATCTGGGTGACTGGTTCTCCTGGTATAGTCTTTCGTTGCTACCTTTTGTATGCACATAAGAGATTTAACGTAAGCATCTTCTGGTCCTTTCTGGGCTCTTTCTTTGGGGTAGCGTCTAACCTATCGGTAGCTTCTTTAAAATGTGGCTATGCTGGGACTACTGTGCGACTACTTGACTGAAACATATTACTTTATTCATCCCCACAAAACAGAAAATTGTTCGAGTCCTTGCTTTCCTCTCGGAATTTATGCACATAGCAGTTTCAAAATCTGAAGACGGAACGTTCCTGCTACCACCTTTTCAAGGAAAGATAGACTAAGACAATATGTCATTCTAGACTACACATTTTAAGTAGTGCCTCGTCCCAGCATCACTCATGTCACTGATTGACTGATCTAATTCAATACCCCATAATTGCGCAGCAGCAAATTAAATATTTAGCTAAACCTCTGCAGCCCCTATACTTGGACGCCGCATTCCTTATGCAAATATTATTCGCCATAACTTAAGCCTAATGGTTACGTTAATTAAAGGCAAATTATAACTCTCTTCCTACGTGCTTAATGGCACCTTCATGAACTGCGCTGCGCAAAACATCTGCCGCGTTCCCATTAAACCGTCTAATGAGACCCAGCATCAGCACCAGCAGCCGGCACCCAGCGAAAGTGCAACTGACCGATGGCTCGAAGGCTCGAAGCCTGATTATACTCTGATTTGCACCGCGGCGGCCGGCGCGTCGATGCTGTGCAACCAGGTGCGAGCTATGCTTCCTCGATTGGCCGGTTACGTAATATCCATGCGCGGATAGTTATCTAAAATATAGATCCTACGCTGGCAGCAACCGTGGGATTCGTGTGTCATTTCTCATGTCTCGTCATTTGCGGTATAGGCGCAGCGCAGCCGCATCGAAGAATCGAATAATGATTCGAAACGAAAGAGAGAGATAGCGACTGAGAGAGAGCAAAAGATAGGGGCATCTTCCTTGTCCCGTCTCAAATTGAATAACTTCGAGTGGTGTTGCACACGAGCATACGGCCGTGTTCCCCTCGGGTGGTATGGCGGCGGACAACTGTGCGCAGACGTTGTGCGCATCGTTAGAATTTGTATTATGCAATGCCTACTTAGAATCAAATTTAGCAATCTGAAAGCGTGTCTAATCGCAACGCAAGATCAACGCCTCCGATAGCCGCGTCTAAAACAACAGCAAAACCAACGCGACCGCCCTTTTCTTGTCCACGTTTTGAATCTCGCGTTCGCTATTAATGACGAAGATTTTTCAATACACACGACGATGACGGTAAGGGAGCACACTGCCTCAAATGTTGCGAGCAGAATGCCAGAAAGCCGCGATTTCCTCGGGGGAATTATGACTGCAAGACTGGATAGGGTTGCCAGCGATTTGGTGCAAATTTTCCAGCGAAAAGTCATCCAACAAGGACAGAATTTTGACTTGAATATGAAGCCATTTAAAAGTAGGTCACACCTAGCACACAAATTGGTCAATAAATTCCGAAAATTCTGTCCCATTTGAACCAAAATTCGGTTGATTTTGCACTTACATCTGGTGGCGGTCTACTAAGCAACATTTTGAGCTCAAAAACAACCCATTTCCAATGTAAATCTAGTGCTTTTGGATGCTTTATCGATCTAGGTGTATTTCTAGCCAACCCAAACCAATTCTTCAAATTAAGTTCGACTTCATTTTTTCTTTACAAAGAAGAAACCTCTAACACACGTGGCAACCCTACTGCCCATAACCTCCTCGAACCTCATCATCACTGTCGGACATCGGATTAGAACTATTCTATCTGCGCAGTGCCATCTGCCGTCTTTCGTGAAGTAGAACTGCCCAGTGCCCGTTGCCCAGTGTGCCCATCTAACATCAAATAAACATTAATTTCCGATTACAGTGTACACGTGTTGCACCCGAGTCACGATGCGCCCACTTGGGCGTCCCCCCTACCGCACCACGGTAACCACTTTCTTGCATATCACTCATGATCATAAGGCGATTTTAAATTGAATCCTGGTGTCTCCACCCGACACAAGATTTCCGTATTCAGCTACCAATGGGCAAAAATTTGCTCCATAAATCCGATCACCACCACCAACATATAGCTAGACAAGCACTCACCTGTCCTCGGAAGCCTCTATCGATACCAAGTGGCTTGGAAGCGATTTATCCTGCTGCCTCTCCGCCAGTTCTGCGCGCCGATTGCACCTGGACGGACCCTGCTGCTCACACACACACACAGTCGTACCATCCGCATCAAATGATGTTATTAAATCGTAATTTATTTTTAATCATATCAAAAGCCTCGCATTGAGACCCTCGGGCCAGGCAGGCTGAAAATGTGAATCCGGGTACCACGATCAGCTTGACAGATGCACAGCATCCGTAGATTAATTGAATTGTGGAGGTGAAAAATTTAGGCGCGCTAATCACTTGACACGCTGCGGAGCAATTGAGGGCGGGTTGACAAGGTAAACGCTACCGGGGCAGGAAGTGGACATTTGTTAGTTTAACTTGTTAATCAGCGCAGGACTAGGGCTCAGTCTCTTTACAAGTTATGTTGAAGACGCACAAGGCACAAGTTCAGCGTTACTGGTGAGTTGCATAAGCATGTACACAGTGCCAAATGCGTTGCTAGTTACGAGTTAATAAATATTTTGAGTCACTTTTCATTAGACGGCAACGCAGAGTCGTTGCTAAGAGGTTAACAGATGCTTTACGCACCGGCACGACGAGGGACATTTTTATTGCTAACGCTTTTTCAATATGCCAGAGCCGCAGGTTTATATACTTGTTGCATGGTCGACGAGATGCAGACGATGTTGAGTGGCGCATGCTGTGATTTATGAACATTTGAAGCGTTCTTAAGATAGAAATGAGGTCAACAGGGTTAGAACATGCGGAATGCAAGTATGCCTTTAAAAGTAAAGGTTTATTGGTATTCGTTGTGTGACGGGCAATGGCTATTAGAAAGAGGTCATATTGTGGGAAAGGCTTTTTAAAGGTTTGTTTTGTCTGTCGAGGTAACTGTGAACGGGGTTTTCTTAAAACCAGGAATGTTTTTTTTACGACAGGCTTATGTATTCGAGTAGGACGATACAAGCCTAGCGAAAAGTCTAGCAGTCCAAGTAAAACAGAATCAGTAAAAGAAGCGACTCCAAATGAAAAGAGCTTACTTAACGAACTAGAATTCGGGAACGCAGTTCAGGGTACTCCAGATGTCCTTACTTGTGCGCTCGAAGAAAAATAACCTTTTAACTAAAGAAAGGAACAAATTTAGATCCGAAACGAGCAAATTGTTGAACTTTACAAAGCGAAACAGAAATTGACAAGTCTCCCAATTTCCCAAATGACTTTTACAAGCTAACATATAAGAAAAGCTAAAAGAAATGGCTTAAGAAGGTTCTGCGAGACAATGTCCTTAAGCAGCTCTGTCGCTGGAAGACCATTACAAGCCCCGGCGAAGACGGGAAAATTATCAACGTCTTGAAGACACCAGATATCGTTTGAACAAACAATTAGGGCCTTCGTGCGCCCCTAAATACTCAATTAATAAAAAGCCTGTTTGACAGCAAATGTGGGAAGTTGTGCGTTTCAGGTTTAATTCTACAGGAAGACTGGAATCATCTTGCTGCTCTAGGGAAATGGGCCATTAGATCTTTTCACTCTTTCGATGCACCAGGTGTGGACATCCCATACCAACCCAACTGCACCTGGAGTCATATACGTCATATTGCGACTTCTTTTTCTCTCTTTCTTAAACTATAAATTTTTGTGATGAACAACATATCCACGCGTTGTCAGCAAGAGTCCAAACTAAGCTGAATGACATATCAAGCTAACTCTGTTGCTAAGCCACCTGATAACGCGTTAGTTTTGGGAAGGAGAGAGAGAGAGGAGCGTCAGTCGTGTGTGGCTGCATTGGTTTATGTGTCGTGCGTAACGTTACTTTGTCATTCTTTTTGCGTTACAAATTTCTTTGTTTTTTTCTCTAGAAAGTACTTTAGCATAAGTATTTAGCTAGTAAGATTTTTGGTTGTTAGTCAGTCTGGTGTTAAACGTTATGGAATAAAGTGTTAAATATTTGAAAATTTTAAGTGTTTTTTTTTATGTGTAAATTTGGATTTGTAATTCTGGGGTCGAATCGTCATATCCAGGAACCAACAACCAACCATCAGCCGGACGTTTCTCTAAAAGGCAAAGAAAAATGCAGTGGAAGGATGTAAGAAACTTAAGCCATAATATTATTGTCTGCATTACACAATAATTCCCATCATTCCATAAAAAGGCTTCAAAAACGGTTCAAAAATGTCACAAAATGTGCCCTGAATAACGAACCGGAAGGGCCAAAAAAAGTTTCGGGAAATCCCCCAAAAACGCTTCAAAAAGTGATGCAAGACATCCCAAAAAAGCCCTAAAATACACAAGAAACGCAACACAAATAATTTGCACACTGTTGGCAAAAAAAAAACACATGGAAATCGTCCCAAAAATCGAGTGAAAAATCGGCCGAAAACGCCAAGCGTTTCTCTCAACTCTCGCGCTAAAACCTCAATAAAATTTTTCGAAAAACTTTTCAACAAACCACTGACAAATGCTGGAAATGGCCCCAAAAACGTTTCAAAAACAGTAGGAAAACTTCGCTAAGACGTCAAAAAAGATGCTCAACAATAGTCAAAAAATGCATCGAATAATTTTCCGATACCTAAAATATTCTACGAACGGTCCAAAAATCGCTCCAATAAAGTGAAGAAAAACGTTCCTAAATAAAATCAGAAAACGTTACGATAAACACTTCAAAAAGGCCGAAAAAAAATTCCACAAAATGGCCAAAAAACGCTTTGAAAAATAGTGCAAAGCAGGGCACATAATAAGCTCCGAAAATACCAAGAAAAACTCCTGCAAATATGCATCAAAAAAGTGCAGAAAATGCCCGAAAAGCCAAATTGAAAGCATGAATCGAATGAAGCAGCAAAACAAGCCCAGAAAATAGCCCTAAAAATGCTCCAAAAAATGATCGGAAAAAGTCTTTAAAAATACGACCTAAAAATGCAACATTCTATACTCAGAAACAATATGGTACGAAAAACGCTCAAAATCGCACAAAAACGGCGATCATCGGCCCCTAAAAATACTCCAAAAATGTGATGAAAGCAGTAGCGAAAAGCTTCTTGCAAAACGAATGGAAGAAGGCGTCAACAAAACGCACGAAAGCCGTATAGAAAAGGGTTTGTATGTTGCCAAGAATCCAACAAATAAAAACCTCTGAAACACCATAAAAATCGTCCCCAAAAACGGACCAACATAGACCATTGCACAGCATGGCGGAGAAAGCATTTACACATTCTATACGCATATTATCTTTTTTGACAAATAGCACATCGCACATCTCAGCTTCGTCGAGAAATGTAGGCTTCTGGTAAAGGCTTCGCCTGCTTGAAAAACTACTTTAAAAATCGGCTGCCGCTCAGTAGTTTAGCCTGGTTTCCCTCCCATTAACATTTCCACTCCATGCTCGCACCCATGTGCCATGTCCAACAACGAAATCAGCTACCACCTTCTGTCAGCACTTAGGCTGGTAAATTACCACCTATACTGACTTGACTTGACCCATTTCGGTGATTTCCCTTAATATCCACCCAGTCATGCGCTAATTCTATATCATTGCTGAAATCCTCAATCCTCAATCCTCAATCCTCACCACTTGCGGTTTAAACAACATTTAGCACCGAGGCATAGGCATGCATATTGCATATAGGCGCATGCACCTTAAAGTGCCAATCAATGCGGTCGCACAATGACTCGCCTACTCTCGAGAGTGTGTGTACACCTTGCTGCTGCTGCGACGCATAAATAACCATCATTTGCACATACCGCGACCTGTAACCCACAATGGCACTCGGTACATACGGATATCTGCACGGGTATGCATTATACCTGCACACCGACCACTCGACCAGCATCGTCATCGGGAACAACTAATCCAATTGTCAGTGTGACGTGTCCTACTTGTTGCTCCATTCAGCGATTATTTCATTTGCGGCTACGTATATGCGACTCCGGTGCGCAAGCTGCTACTGCTACTGCTCAGTAGAGCCATCAGCGATCAGCTTGTCCCACTATACGAATTATCAATTGGACAAGATTTGCTGCAGCGCTGCCGCTGCCGCCTTTTAGCATCTCGAACTTTATTGAAACAAAACAATGCCAATTTAACTACTACCTGCTGGCTGACCATGGCGGCCGGTTGCCATTAGGATGGCCATTTTTGGATGGCTTCGAGTCACACGGCAGGCAGCGCCGCGCTGCGCACTCTAAGATCTAGGCAAACAAGTCGATGGAGTGCGCATACCGCCGCCAGCAGCACAATGGCAGTGATACACGTTCGTCGCGATCGTCGCTTGCCGCGCTGTGATTTGACCTTTTATGTGTGCGCCAAATCTATACCGCGGCAATGGACCAGCTTGGCGGTTGTTGTTTTTTTTGGCGCACAACTTACCAGCTGCCGCAAGTCGGAACAATCGAAGAGGAGTCAATGAGGAGTCCCGGATTCCGGATAAATTCCGACACAATTGCTTCTCTTTGTCGTCCCTGGATATATATCGCAAATTGGCTGGTGAAGGTACTGCGAGCGTAGGTTCTAACAATATCGGGCAGGTGGCTTCTTGGACAGGTAATTAATTGATAGGTATAGGCTTAAATAGAAAGGAATGGACGCGATGGTACTGAAGAAGATCTAGGCCAGCGATTTGAAGAGACAAAGCATAGTTCCATCAATTAGCTGGGGAGACGAAGATTCAATTATAAATCGAGCTGGACACGTAAGGAAATTCTTCCATAAGGGCAGTATGATGTATGAGAGAATGTGGCCTTCGTGGACTGTGTTAGTTGAGAGTTTGGGCAGGTGCGTCAATGTTATAAGGAGATGGGTGCTCCTTTCAGTTACAGTCAAATGGATTGACGAAGTACAATTTTCGTTAAACGCTTTCTTGATCTTTCCTCTACTATTTCTTAACTGTGCTGATCTTTATTGATAAGGCGGTAAAAAAGACTTTTGGCGAGGGCATATACCATCACCAAATGAAAAATTTCTTTGACTTAAAAATGGGTTACCACTCTTCTAACTCATGATTAACATATCTTTATGATTTTTCCTACATTGCTGTGCGAGTCTTGGAGGGTGGGATACCTAAATTCTTAAATTTGATTCATATATATGACTCCGACAGCCGTCATTAATTTAAGTCCAAGCCCAAGTTGGTATGGAAATTCGAAGAAAGGTTGGGGTCATGGTATCTAACTGTCTTCTAAAGCTTGTTAATCTCTGCCTTTAGTGACGTTTCATTGACTTGTTCATTGCCATGGATTCTGCAGGAGAGGGAGAAGGTTCAATGAAGAACTCTATGTGGTATACTTGGTTAATCTGGAAGTATTAACATCCACACTTCGGCTTGAAGAAGCTTGGATACTACGCTACGGAACAGCGCTATTGATGAAGAGCTTTAAGGTAGGTCTCGATTTGGAATGCGCCCTCGATCAGCAAAGCGTACGCAACTAGAGAAAGCTAACCTTGGATTAACCTGACTAAAGACGAATATTGCTTCAAGGCCAAGTCCTCCCAGATCGATGTTTAAGTGATGATTAAAAGGTACCTCCGAACCTACAAACTTCATCTAAACAGCTAATACTGAGACTCATGCACAATCTATATTTGAACGATGTAGGAAGAGCGGACTGTAAAAATCAATTTTATTGTGATTCTGACAAATATCCCTTAGATGACGCAGTGGAACTGGACCCAACTGATGTTGAAAGTGAACCTCTGGCAACTGCCATATATACCTATCTACTTTTTATGACGGACGACGAAGGGTTAAGCTTATTCTTAGAAAAGGTATATCTACAGTAGGTGTAGAGCTCTCAATCTGAAGCTTAAAGGTTTAATTAAGGTCCTTCCAAAAACTAAACTGGAAACCTCGCGCTGAGAAGTCCATTACAAAAGTTATTAATCCGGTTTGTCAAGTGTGCGCAGATTTAATGCCGGCACTGGCTCAGTAGGCTATGAATGGTTGAAGGTCAGAATTACTTTCCACCTTAGAAATCAAATTTTTTGATAGATTCCCATCGAAGAAGAATGATTGGGTAATCGCCCAGATGCACGTTCACTTAATTTGTGCATTGTGGGCAGAATATTCTTAACTGGCGAAATATAATGGCAAAATCATGGCTTGTAAATAGGTTTCGTATTCCACAGCCGATGAAACTTTTTCCTCAATCACCTTACTACAATTCTATCGGTTTTAAAAAGTACTGTTTTTTAAGGACATAACCGATTGTCCTTTGCGAAAACAAAAGGCCACTATAGAGACTTCCTATGGAATGTGTAGCTATGCTTTACCTTATAGCCTCATAGCTTTTTATAGCCTCTCCCTAGATATTTGCTATACTCTTGCCTAACGCAAGTAGGGTGCCATTCGGCTTGCAAGACTAACGCGAGGTTATTATGATCTTTCTTATGAGTGAACATAAATAAGCTTAATTTTATGTTGACCACATCTGTCGGACCAGGAGATTAGCTTCTGTGGAGTATTTTTTATACTTCTTTTCTACCTGATCTTTCACAAGGCAAACACTCAGTTCCTCACGGCGATAAGAAGTGCTTTCATAACTATTTAGATTCACAAAAACTGTGAACACAGAACTTGGGATAAAGCTTCTGGTAACCCAGTTCTTAGTTGCTAGTACGTCAATTGTAAATTCATACGCGCCTTAGTTTTTTTTAGCCCCGCAAGGCTCTGGCTTTGGCGACTTTAATTTTTTGGTAACTTGTGTCACCCAACATTTAAAACACACTACTTAGAAATCTGAGGGATAAGTGCCTGGTACTTCTGTCTTCTGTGGAGCATCAGGTTAATCAAAAACTCGAGGAGCTCACGACGACCGCATTTTTTAATGGTGCAAATCAAATAGTTTACGCAACAGGTCGAATTGAGGAGTTATACTCTCGGATGTTTGTCAGACGTTTGCGAGAGGTGGCGCAATGGAAGAAACCAAAATACCAATGTACCTTATTTTCGTTTTTCCGTGGATAGAACCAGAGACCCCTCGCTCAGTAGTCCAACGCACTTATATTTGATCCGTGCCAGTATATCAAACTCGACATGCCTTAGCCGGCTATCACAGGCTTATTTTTCATAAAGATCGCGATAAGCGCTTTCGGTGTTTACAAGTATGGGAGCCTACTCATTTATACCCGATAACCTATCTGAACCTAGTCCTATATTTGTTTCAAGGTTACAGTGTCGTCAAGCAAGATAATTTTCTGGCTGGTATCGGGAAGGATGCTAAGGATGCATCCGATTATTTTTTGCTCACAGTCACGTAAGAAAATTCTGGTCACCAAAGCAACACAAACGCTAAATTTGGGGTCATTTAATAATGGTCAACCAGCGGTTGTTGAATGGTGCACTTATCCCCATCGTCTGGTTGCAGTAGAAAAAGTGTGATTGCTTCAAACTACTGACAGATGTCTGGAAACTTGTACTTTCAAAAAATTATATTCCATTCACTAAGTCCATATGGTGGTTGCAGTTGCTAACATCTCTTCGGTATCCATTCGCAGCCCGCTACCTAAGCGCAGAATTTCAATATAAAGGATCCACTTGAAATGCGAGGCCAGCTGGTAGCGGAGCATCATTTGATGTTACAAAAGCCCCTTTAGGTTAGGTTCTGTTAGAGGGGCAGCTTGCTTAATATGCCATTTCATGCAGAAGCCATAGAGACCCACTGTGGTTATGTACATTGTACAAAGTATACAAATGGTAAGACATGCAACTAACAAAACCATTCCGATCTGTTGTTGAATCTTCTTCGATCTAATAGAAGTATCGTTGCTAGATCTTTCAAGACTTCGAAGAAACATGATCCCAAACAAAAGTAGCGGGGTTCTTGAAGGGCTGGAAAGTGACACTTGGAGATGTCCTTTTCCTATTCGTCTCTGCAATTTCTGCAGAAGTCAGTTATAAAGATGCCCATCCTATTAGTCGTGTTTCCGCAGTGATTCAGTGTCCAGCCCGATGAGCATTCGGATTTAGTTTCTATTAAGAGATGTTGAGATCTTTAACATTTAAGAGTCAATTTTGGGCCACAAACTACAAGTTAGGATGATACAACCGCAAGTGTTGTTCCCTCGATCTTTTGTCAAATTCAATGTGGCATTATTAGTGAAGCCCTGAGCTGCTTTGAAAATTGCTAATAACATGTGTTTATTTCAGGGCCAGGAACCCAGTATAACAGTAGGTTTATTCGACGTGGCTAGCACTAGTGCCCAATAGTGCGCACTGAGAAGTGTCAGCTAATGTTCCCGCCTACCCAAAACCCTGCATAACCCTGAAAATTCGGCTACTATAGCGAACACAAAGTATGCTGCCCTGAAGTTTTGCATTGGAAAATGTATGACTGCAAGCAAAATGACAGCGAAACTCAGCACTGAATTCTTGCCCCGAGAAATTAACTGGGGTCAGTTCAGGGCACAACTAGGGCGCCCTAGAAGTCATGTCGAATGCAGGTTTTTTAGCACCAGGGCGAGTTGAGTGCTATATCAAACACATAAGGGTTAACCCAATGCGCATTAGTGCGCACTAGGGCCCACGTCGAACAAACCTAATATTGAGTGATGGTTTATCGCTCTCAATGCCGAAAGACACTGACTTACAGTTCTTGAGTTTACCAGATCGAAGTTGATCGCTTTAAGTGTTGTGCTTGGTTGTCCAAGTAGAGGGCGTAATTTCAATTGCTGGTAGTTCCCTCCCTTAGACAGTCTGGACCGCTTTCTTAATCGCGTAGATCTCTGAGTGGAAAGCGCAGCAGTGATTTGCCCAGTCGGGATGACTCCTGGTCCAGTTCCATTTTCTGTCCTTGAGCCATCTGTGAAAATATACCTTTAATGACAGAACTCGGGGACAGCAGACAGACTTTGAATTTCTTTGGTTTCTAGTGGTCCATGAGTGGCACAAGTCCACTCTGATCAAAAAAGTCAAGTATGCGCGAGTAACCGAATGATTCGGGCTGCCAAATTTTGTCCGCTCATAGTCCGAGAGCACATTTAACTGTGGCTTTAGAAAAACTACCATCCAGTGCATAACTGAACCCAGGAACAGATTTGGCCACTTCATATTTTGAGTCAGCCTGTTCCCCTGATACATCCCATTCCTGATGTCAAGTGCCATTAATCTTCTGCGACTATACTCGCACCACACCAGAGAGGGTCACATAGTAGTGTTTAGTGTACCTACCTGTAATGGGTGTGTTCTCCTTGGTGTACCATTCACTCCTCTATACCATATTGTGTAACATTTTAATCTCACTAATGCGGAAGTCACCTTACCGATGATGCAACCCCACCAAACTCGACCTCAGAGTAAAAATAACACGAAAGGCTACTTTGGCCAACTTCAGGAAGCGTCGTGTTAAGCATCTCTACTCGGCGCGACTCCATGTTCCATGCCATTTATCCGCTACTCCCAGCCTAATGGTATTGTTTTGTTCACATTAAGACCCGCAGAGGACACAGACCTAGACACACAGAGACAGACACACAGAGCTGCAATGACTAATGGTCTCATCTTGAATATGTATCATCGGAAGTATTCCTTTGAACTGTGGCACATTCTCTGGCTCGTATATCTGTATCTATTAGACCACAATAAAATGCAAAAATTCTGCCCCGATAAAAGGACATCTCTCGACTGTTGTGGGACTGCGCAAAGACCGCTGTCGTGTATTCCCCAAAATGAAATGAATTGAGTGAACTTCGGAGCAGGACTGAAAGTTATGTTCAAAGATGATATATGGAACTGTGTGATCACCGTTCCCTTCCCCTCAACTCTGCGGCTAATAAAATCGAAAACTGAATTGCGCTCGTGAATAATTTATGAAGAGCCTGTTCGGTCCCGGCGACTGCATGTTCACATGTCCGATGCTTCTATTAATCGCTTAAACGATGTTCTTGTGCAATTGTCTCGCAGTGCACGCGGCCTTATTTGTTCGTGAACTGCATGCGATATCGAATAAGGATGTGCTCGAGAGGAGCGCGTAGATAAGGAGCACCTATCTGCTTGTCTGTTGTGCGTTTGGGGCCCGAATGCAAATATGGGGGATCTCTTGCGCGTGGCCTTATCATGAGTATGCGGCTGCCATTTTGGGAAAGGGTGAGATGCGCCCAGCCGAGCAGCATTATCATAACAATTATGATATGCCGCCCTCGTTCGAATTGCCGAGGACGCGCCGCGCCACAGCCACAGCCGCAGTGTCATAACATTTCCATTTTTATTAGATAGTACAAAGGCTATCTGCCATTATGACAGGTGTATGCGTACATTCACATAAAGGAGACCGACGCAACGATGGGTATAGTTGAATTTTTCAGACAGTGCATGCTCTGCACATATGTATTCAATTTGGTGGAGGATTCGTGTGCGCATTCGCAGGAAAATGCTTCTGACACGCATCTCTCTCGCTCGTTGAAGGTAATTTAATTGCAGTGAGACTTCCTTGGAATGTCGCCCGTGGGCCAGTGTCTACTGCGCTTAATCAGGGGATCACATCTAATGCACCGAGAGAGACCTTGTGTCAAATTTAATTCCAAGGAATGTCATGTGCATGATATCAAAAGTGTTTCTCGATTAGAAACTAAAGAATAGTAATTACCTGGCCCGGGGGGCTACACCAGGAAATATAATTTCACCTTCAGATGGGCCGACTTCGACTGTCGACTGCCGAGTGCCGACTGCGGATGCAGTATTAGCAATTTGGTTTAAGGCGTCTTGTAATTAAATTTCACCGATGAAGGCCCGTGATACCGACCTAATTGAGTTGGATAAATTTGAATGAGTCAAGCGGCAGATGAGCTGCATCCGGGAAAATTGCCGGTAAATTTATCGTAATTTCGATACAAAGCAGACGATTAACATACCTACCTAGTTGAGGGTTGGGCGGGAGTTGCATTGGGGATAAGATCCGTGAAAGAAAGGGAATTTCCCGAATGTACTAGTACCGCCCGTTGTCGAAATTCGACCAGTTTTGTCTGTAGATAAAGTAACGAAAGTCAACTTGTTTTTTACATAATTTATTTATTATTTATTTTAATTTATTTATATGCTAAATCTTAATTCATATACCTTTCCGCTATAAAAAAAGAATGGAAAAGGGCAAAACATGAATGTTCGTTTCCATAGTAACACCTCGCATATAACTCTGCAATGCCCTTGAAATAAGATTTTATGATTGCTTCCTTTTAGGACTAATTAAATTACATACCTTTATGGGTTAATGAGACTCTCCAACAGTTTCTAATCTAAGATGATTAAATTCGTTACTATGGAAACATGACAGCGACAAATTAATTGGCAACAAAATGCTTTCGATTAACTGCTAAACATTTTGTATGGGAAATTCTTAACTTCATTTTACCAGTCTTAATGGCGACATATACCTAAGATTTTTTGGATGTGCACATCTATGGCACAGTAGCTTTCGAATGATATGAGTTTCATTCTCCCCATTTCATGATAAATACTTAAAAAGTGTACGGAAACTTTTAATTTTTACGTATTAATTTAATGATAAACAGAAGGGAATACTGTGCCGCAGGAGTTGAGTCGAGAATGGGTCCATGATCCGTTATTCTTTGACAAGATGAGATTAACTTGTCACTTATACCTGTTACCCGTTTATAAAACCCACGTTTATCAATGTCTCTATACCTTATGCCGACGTACACCACTTGAAACTCGATTGTTCACAAAATCGATTAGCATCGAGGCCTATCTAAGATACCTTTACGATTATTTGCCAATGCCCCAATTCCTTATTGCAGAAAATTCCCCAGTCCTATCATGGGTAAGGAAGGAATTAGTGTAATCCATGTCAAGAGACACCGAGTCAATGTTAGATACCCCGATCACCTAGAACACTATCACGCTAGATCTCAGTATAATGCTTTACCGATAGCAGTCATTCTCCGATTATTGCCACTATTAGGAGCAAACATTACACTGCAACCGCGACAATTAATTAAATTAATCCACCTCAGCTGTGTCAATTGTCAATTGAACCTACAAATTCCTAGCACTTCGTGGCGGGAAATATCCCCAACAACACCCGATAAATTCCATATTCTGTAACTAAAACAACGATTAACTGGCAATCGGCGGAAGAGCGAACCTCCATGTTTACCCAGCGCGAAATGGACACACTATCCCGAGCGCGCACTATTATACCGCACTCCGTAGGTGCGCGCACACACATTCTGTCCTGACCCCAACCCAAGTGGGCACTAGATGCAGTTAAATTTATGACAGAAAAAGATTAATTCAATAAATCACCAATTGGACGGTGTTTGCGCCGGTCTCGCGGCCATTGCCATTTGCTTAACCTATTACTGTCGCTTCCTTGTATTTAGAGAATTCCAAGTCCCCTCCATCATCGTGCCGTCGCGTCGGCCGTGCACGGTGCACCGGGCATGGAATCTCTTTGGAATTTGTGCACAACATGCGCACAGCATGGCGATTTTGTACATATTATCTTCCTTTTCCGTTGTGAGTGATTTTTTCTTGCGTTTTCGGTCTTTTTCCTTTTTATGGCAGCCATAGATGGTTTTAGCAATTCCAGAAGAAGATGGTTCTGCGTATTTGCCCGACCGGAGGGAGGCGTTCCTAATGGGTGCCGCTGACAAGGCTTTAAGCCGTACAAATTGATACCGTTGACTTATACGTCAACACACCGTTAGACCTGGGGAAGACCGCTTACCACAGACCGCAGACCGCTCCTGGAAGCCGAATTGCCGTCGCGCGCCATTTACCAGGAGCATTGCGTAATTGCTGCCGCAAAACGATTTGGGAGGCCTCCTTATATCCTCTTAGAAGGTAATTCCTCGCTGAATTGTCGGCGCGGCTGCCCAATCCGATTAAAATCAATAAGCGTCAGACGCGATTGCGATTGCCACGCGGAAAATGGTCGCAGAATTCCATAACTCCTTGCCGTAAACTGAATCATAATCGGCGTGCAATCATGTGGCTCGCATAAATCTCCATTTTTGCAGCTGTCCCTGGTCCATATAGCTGCTGCGTCCGGCCTGATCTGGTCATTGTGAATGCATGCCACATGGTCCATTTAATCTGTCAAAGTGTCAAATAGTGAAACTTACTCGATTGCCAGCTATGATTGCGCGTCCATGTAGCGGTTTATGAGGCGGTGTCCAGAGGAACACATTTATGGTGTGACACAGCAAGGAAAGAAGTGGATGACAGATTATCACTTGTGTGACAATGTCGCCCTTCAACTGAGGCCGCCGCCAGCCGCATGGAGGAAGTGCTGAGGTGGAAAATGTTGACAAGAGGAAAAACATCGCACAATATGATGGATGATGTTGTGAAGGATTTTTTTTTGTTTTCTTACACGCCTATATTGGTTGCACTCTTATTGGCCGGCTGTTGTTCAAATGGCCGCGGGAAATGGTCTAGAATCGAAGAGAGTTCATATACAAAGAGCACTTTCTATTTGGCAACATGGAAAAAAGAGGAAATCGTAATTGGAGCGGAAATAGTTGAGTACTTTGTTTGGGTTCCTGTCACAATCAGATGCGAAGGCGACGAGATATAAAAAGAGGGGTACGGGTATCAAGAGCAACTTCGGGGTACTTCATGAATTAATAGCAAATGAGGCAACCGATGAGGCGAAACAGATCACAGAAATTTCCATATTTACCGCGGATCTGAAAAAAATGGTTTCGTAAGCAAAAGAGGATATGGGTGGAAAGGTAGTCGGCCTTTTGTTCACTATTTGTCTCATAATAGTTTAAAATTCAAATATCATGCCCACAATCAAAACATAGGCAATTCGTTAACATACTTTAGTTTGTTTTGTTATAGAAATGGGTCATCGATGCCGATGCCATCCATAGTACGTGCCTCTTGCAGTTAGGTACTAGTTAAGCTGCACTTCCATATACCTGGATCGCTGAAATTAGGTAGTAAAAGAAATGTAAAGCTTCGGTTTACCATTTTACATGATCTGGACCTACATTTGTAAGACAAACGCAGCGTTTCGTATTCCGGATTATCAACTCAAGAAACCTCGGTATTAAAATGGTTAGTGTAGGTACCACCTAAAAAAACATGTTGTAAACATTTAAAAAACCGCTTTTACTTTGTATAATCGAAGCGACATCTAAAGCTTTTAATTTAACAGTGCCATGGCACTACATTCCAAAGTAGAGTTTTTAAAATTATAGCACTTTTTTTTTGTAAATTTGACGACTGGAAAAATTGTAAAAAGAACAGCATTCGTTTTTGAATGTGCTGTACAATTTGAAAAATACACAAAATTTATGTGCATAAATTACATATTTTGGTTGTATTTTAATCACAGCAATTTTCGGTTAAATTGAAATTTCTATAGTCAAATCTACAACTCGATTTGCAGACAGCTCCTTGGCTAAATAAAATACAGTAAAAATAAAAATACAGCAAATAATTTCAAATTCCTTTATTTAATTAATTTTTACGAAACAATAAATGAGAGAATTTTAAGTTTTGTTTAAAAAATAATAAAATAAACTTATAAAATTATTTTTCTATGTTAATGTGAACTTGTAAAATCATTAATATTTAATATTAAGTATTTTTTTTTAAATCCACTAAATTGCAACTATAATCGGAACTAAAATACACAATTTAATATTCGCTACATACCTACCAAAAAAATATATCTCATTTTTAAAATGCGCATCTGTTTTAATAACATCAATATAGCTCTGAATTTTATACTGAATTCCCTTGTATTCGTATGTAAGCAATTTATTTGAAACGATTTTTTGAATAGTAAAGTTCACATCATCTAATATGTCCAAATAAGGTATTTACAATTTTCAGTTGGAGCATCTTTAACTAAACCATTTTATTTCTGAGAACTTGAGTCATTTAACAATAAGTTTAAAAATGACAAACACGCCTTTTTTAAAGGACACGCGTTTTTACTATTTTTATTAATATGATGAGTAGGTATATCGTTTACCTTTAAAACGGTCGGATTCATACCTAAATATTCAAGAGTATTTTACAGGTCCCTATTTTCTAAAATCTGATGAATAATGAAGTAGAAAATTATGTATTGGCTTTAAATATGCTTTAAATAGTGTTTTATATTGTTAATGATGGAAATTTATGGTCCTACCCGCCAAAAACGGCACAACACTCTTAGACGTTGCGAAATTGACTTCAAAAACTTTCACGTCTTGGTTTGGTTTTTGGCGAACTTGTATCTGTATATTTAACAAAAAAAAATTGAGAATGAGCTGTCAATTATACAACAACTTAACTTACCTTATGAATTTTATTTCGTATATAAATAATGTTACAGGATTTTTGTTATTGCACATTTTACAGAGATTTGATAATTTAGATTTTATCTTTCTGCTGAAATATTATTTTGTATTCAAGATAGGTATGTAAGGAAAAAAAAAAGTAAAGATGAAGGAAAATACTAAAAAAATCTTCAATATAAGAAAAAAAAGTAGATCAGACATAAAAACTGTATTAAATGTACAATAAATACACCAAATGAATTTGTATAAACAATTTATAAATAAATAAATAATTAAATAATAAATAAATAAAATAAATACCTAAGTAAATAAATAAAATATAAATGTTTCATAATGTATATAATGTGTGTTACATGAATATGCAATTAAATATTAAATAAATAAATAATCAACAAAAAAAATCGAAATAAATAAGTGACTAGTTTTTCAAAAGTAACAGAAATTATACCAGTATTACCATTTTATTGCTAAAATGAAAGCAAACGCTGGTAATCTTACAAATAATTGTGAATATGAACGCATTTGCTGTTTAATATAATTTAATTATTTTTTTTTTTGGGTTGAAGACAATAAAAATCATTTAGGCTTTGAAAGTTAAGATTGAGAACCGCATTATATTGTTACAACCAGGCAGTTAAGCCTCCACCGCAACGTTGCTTATGTCGATGAGCCGAGAAGATCGTTTTCACTTAGAGATTATTTATTTAGAAAGCTTTCGGTATCTAGGCCCAACAAAGTAGCAAATCTTATCACACCTGAGGTCAGTCCGGACTGACAGATTGCTTAGTCTAATGACTTTAAGTTCTTAGTCAATAGAAGAAGGGTCTACTGTGATACGAGTTCTCTATCTGATAAGGATAGCCTTCCTTTAAATTACGGCCACACTTTTCTGAGTCCACTGTTTGCAAGATTTCGAAAAAGTTAGAGCCTACATATTTATGATCATAGCTTATACCACTGTGCGACCTTTGTACCGGTAGAAAAATCGGTAACATGTTCACAGCTCCCATATGTACATTGTACATCAGTGACTTTGATGTAGTAGGTCCTTTGAAGTCAGTTGCTTTGGAATAAGTTCATACAGCAGAGCAGTACGAAAAACCGTTTCCTTCTTTTCAACAGGTATATCAATTTATGACACTCTCCCCAATCAAAAGGCACTCGTATCTTCCATCAAGTCCTGACGATCGTATATTATCGCATCTTTGCGTGCATCGTTAAGTAAGAGTTTGTTAACCTGCAGGATTAGTAATAAGCATCTTGGACGCGCACTTAGACCTGCTCAATTTGATTGGTGTTACCCCAGCCCAAGATGGTTGGCAGCTCCAGCTAAATACCCCAACCCTGGGGTACTTTGTCTCAAATATGTTGATTTATTGAGGAAATCTGCGTCATAACTTGTAAAATCTCGCATCACGACAGGCCTGCACTTAAGCACTTTTATAGTGGACCTGTTCACTCCTCATAATCCGATCAAATCCGTTCCGTAATGAGAAATTTATTGCACCCTTTTGGTCTGCGCCCAGATCCTATGCAAACAAACTGCTCGCCGCGAAAAAATAAGGATAACGCGACGACACGCTGATCACCCAACATTAATCGCACATTGATTACGATCGCGATTTGTTTTATATGCCACATCAAAGCAGGAGCAGCATTAGACTGGCCGTCCTGCCAATCACCACCATCAGCGACGCACTATTGATGCAAGTGTGTGTTATGCAAAGCGACCACAGCTACTGCTGCTAATTATACAAACGCAAATTTTACAGCGCGCCGGCCGGACATCAGATCGTGCTCACTTCTCCTGATGATGCGGCTGACGTGACGGCATGAGTGTTGTGTCTTAGCTCCAGATACGGAATCTAATTGCGCAGCCTTTCATCTGCAGCCCTCCGAAAAAAAAACAAACATAACACGGGAGCCAGGGCAAAAAAGCGAAAGCCAGCACAACGAGAGGAACAAAAGTCCAGTGTAATTGAATCTTAATTATATGTTCCAGCGTGAATGCCTGAGAATCATTAATCGCATTTGCAGGATGTTGCTGCAACAACAACTCGGCAGCGGATGTCTGGTCTGTGGAAGGGAAAAAAATCCAGAAAACAGGAAAAATCGAGGAGAAGCGGCGACGTACAGAAGTCATATGCGAGGGGTCTATATACGGTGTATAAAAACCCCAAAAGGGGCAGAAGTGTATTAACTAATGCCCTGCGATCCTGCGGAGGACTCGGAGTTCGGAGATGTGCAATCATTGAGATTCATGACGGACATAATTCAGCTGCTAGTATGCAACTTGTCTTCATTACATGAGTTTTAATCTTCCAACTTCCAAGCCCCAGCTACAGGATGTTTTCAAGGCGAGCGCTCTCCCGGGACAAGTCATGCTCGGGAGAAAAGTGAAATGCGCTCTCGGAATTTTTCCCAAGGCTTGTGGCATAGATTTGATGTCAGTGTGCGTATGCGTATGTGAGTGACAAAGTCACGAGATTGGAATCCCGTCAGGAAAAACATTCTGATATGCAAATCAATCATCCGCAGGCATTGGATGCTGAAATCAATGAATGGATGTTGTTTTTGTGCAGACGTGTGAACGAGGCCCGCGGGAAAATGCGTTTTTCACGCGACAAGCATGGAATTTTTCACAGGCAGAGGTTGCTGAAATCGAAAGCAACATTGTATGGCGTTCCAGGTTGAATGGAAGTGGATGGGTAAATTGTTATTTGGGAGGCTTTAAGGGGGGTTTTATTTGCGGACTTTTGAGACATTTTAGGGAACTGAATGCATTTTTGCAAAATTTGGAGATTTTGGTGCCAATTTTTGTTTCCTTTACAGGCTCATTAAAGGCGCAATTTATAGCCAACTTTTAGAGAACTTATAATGAATTTCGAGAGATTTCGGGAAATAGTTTTTTTTTTCTTTAATTTTAGGATTGACAGCGTTTTGGCTGTTGTTTAGACAATTTTAATGGAAATTTTAAAAGAGATTTAGTGGTAAAAGTCAAAAAAATAAAATATAAGAAGGTTGTCAATTTTTGCCATGATTTTTAAGATGGAGTTCAGTGCGATTTTTTTTAAGCAATTTTTTAGTCGAAAAGGAAACCAATTGGGTTCCGTTTGGAAAGATTTTTAAGTGAATACTTTTGGAATATTTTCTACTTGCTGGTCCAAAATCCACAAAATTTCATTGAAATCGGCTGAGTGGTTAAGAAGATCCACCTCGCCTACTTCTCTTTTGTTTCACTTCGGAGAAAACTTGACGACGCAGTTTTTGTTGCAATGTATGTGCTCGTGCTATGTGCGCACCCACCACCCCCAAGCAGAACAACGGTTGCTAATAACCGCGAACATATAAAACGGCTACAGTTTTATTTTATGTATTTGTATAGATATTAATTTTTTAAGGATTTTCTGAAACAATGTTATTTAGGAAATGAGTCATGGAACTTTTTTGAAAATTTATTTAGCAATGCATAGGTAGATACATATCTACATTTTGTAAGCGGTATTTTCACCAATTTGTGGATTTTTAAGCCAATTTATGGCGTCAGGCAAGTATGTTTTTGAAGATGTATTTTTGAAAAATTTGCTGTGGCCTAACTCTTTATTTCGATTCGAAAGTAAAAACCGTTCGAAAGTTGTTTCCCATTCTAATTTCAAATGATACTCTGTATAACTTTCGAATCAAATGAAAAAGTTGCAAGGAAATCTTTGCAACTTTCGAATAAATGTCTCGAGCTGTTTTTTGTCAAAAATGTCATTTTAAATTTAAAAAAAATTAAATAATTCCTTTTCGAATATTTAAAGTCGTTTTCCATTGGTTTCACTCGGGGATTCGCTTATTCTGAAATTCAATGGAACAAAAAAATGTATTCTGGTTGAATCCACGTTTGTATTGGTAAAATGCCAATAAAATAATCTTCGGCTGCTTTCAGCTAGCTTGTGTAAAATACATAAAGTACCTTTGTGTTAGTGCTTCTTGAGTCGATTCTTACTTCAAATCCAGAAGCAATTTTCTCAGAATCACCACAAGAGTATTTGGGCCAAAGGAACAGTTTCAGAACTGATTTTTTTCGATTCCAGAGTCTTCCGGACGATTCTTTTAGCCCAATGGAAAACGACGGAAACGGAAATATATTCACTATGGTTATGGATTCAGTTGCATTTTTGCTTGATTAATAAATTGGTCCTGAAGAGAGATAATAAGAGACGATTCTAACATAACGGATTTGTCAAGTAAAAGGTTATGTCATAAAAAACAAAATTTAATGACGAAATAATCTTCACACATTGGTGGACAATCTGCGTTCAAATCGGTTGCTAAACGCTTCCACAGATTATTTGCAGTTCTCCGTGCGTCCGCAGTTTTTAAATAGCCCTTTGATAAATCCAATGAGAATTTCAAATTGATTTTACTTTGTATTAGTATTTTTATATTTTCCCTTTAAAATAAAATTAAATCATCAAAAATATCATCAATGTTGTTATGTTTCAATTAATTTATTACATTTTATTGAAATATATTATTTTAGCTTTGAGCAAAACTTTTCCGTATGGCAAATAGATATCGCATAAATTTTCAGAGATTCGAATGTATTTAGCTACGAAAATAGCGTTGTAAAGTACGAAATTTCCGATTTTCGAGCAAAGGTATCTAAATGAAATTCGTGATTCAATTTCCGAGTTTCGAATAATAGAGTACATATTTTTCGAATTCGAACGATTTAATTTTAGAATCGAATTACAGAGCTGGGCCCCTGACTTGAGATCAGTTTTTGAAAACTTTTGCCTAAATTTGAGGAGCATTTTTAATTGGTTTTCGGATTTGATTTTTAGGATCTACTCTTCGGGCGTTTTGGACACTGAAGTCGAACTGTAGGAGGCTCAGTTGACGATGAAATGCCAACGAAACTTAAGAAGTATGACACTTTCTTTTAACAGATGTACTTGAAAAATGATAAAAATGCTCCCGCACGTTAACTGGTGAAGAAATCGTAGTCAATCTCCCCATTTTTCAATAAATACGAGTATCATCGCCTAACAATTTTTTTTACTCATATTGATATGTCCATGTGCACAGTATTAAAACCCTTTCACGAACCGCGCTCAAAAATAATAAGGTCGTCGCGTCCACACTCCCCAGTTCGATGTCATCCACCCCACAACCTCGTTTAGAAGCTATTCTTGCACTTTTTCCTGCAAAAACAAAACTCTCCCTACTACGGCCTCCAGTCTGAAGTCTCAAATAAACATAAATCTCGGGTACGGAAATCTCAACGTCCTACAGCTATATGCTGATACGCTTAGCGCTCAGACAGAGGGACAGAAAAAAAATCCAGTGTATGCTAAAGAACTCCGACGACAAACGACACGGCCAGGAGCATAAACTTGCCCGTTGTCCGGCTGGCGCTAGCGAAAAATCTCGGCTAATGACATTTTAATAAGTCCGACTTATCTGGCAGACTTGTGTAGATATATGCCGCCAAGTGGTCACATGCGTGCTCCACTTTGGCATACAAAACCATGCACCAGAAGCTAGAACGTTCGCCGTAATTGGCAATAGCAGCATCGCCGGCATTATTTGCTTAAAGCGGCGACAGTTGATTCCACAGAATCGCATCTTGGCGCGGTGTCCACGGTCCACCTTCGACCATAAATCGAAAACTGGTATAATCTATTTTTAATCAGCCGCCTTGAGGCGGAACTTTTCCATTTTACAAAGTCGAATGCGTGGAATGCATTGAGGTTGATTGACTGCCAGGCCACTCGCCACTTGGGCCACGTTATTGTGACATTAAGAGCACGTCCACACCCAATCAATTAGGTGAGCTGAATTGCTTCGAATCATTTTTTTTAGGCTGCCGGGGTGGTTAGCGATGGAAATTACATAGCCAGGTATGAGGATAATAAATCATTGCATCAAATGGGGGGAGAACTCCGATGAAGCAGGACACCTAGAAGGGATACCTGTGAAGTAGGCAATTCTGGGAAGTCAGCTTAGCCTGTCACAGTAGGAGGTGACAGTTGATAATAAATATTCTGGCTGTAATTTTTCAGGCGTCAGACAATGGAACACTACGAGTTCATTTCGAAGACCGACAACAAGAGCCTCTTTAACCAAATCAAGTATCTGGTCACGTGCGCGCAGGAGTCCTACCAAAACGACCTGGCCACGCGGAGGGAGCACCTCAAAGAACTGCTGGAGGCAGAGGAAAAGGTTTATGAGAACGAGTTCATTGGGAAAATCAAGTCGCGGGTGGACGAAAATATTCGGGAGCGTCAGGAGTCCCTGCTGGCCATGAAGCAGGAGAGGACCAAGGAGATTGAGAAGTTCGTTGCGTCAAAGAAACTCCACCAAAACATGCAGAATTGCATTGAGATCCGTGAGGAACTGAGGAAGAGGGACTATCGCGAGACGCAGCTGTGCCAGTTGGAGCAGATGGACGACAGGAAGCGAACCGAAGCGCGCTCCAAGAAGGACGATGAGTTCTGGCTACATGTGCAGAAGAGAGTCACAGGTGACATCGACCGAAAGCAGCAGCGAGAGGAGGCGCTTAGGCAGGGCTTGCAGGCTCACCAGTGCAGCATTCTGGACAAACAACAGGCGGATAAGCAGCTACTGAGGGAAATGGATTTAAGGCACCTCAAAGACGAGAAGACAGCCCTGCATCTGAAGCTAAAGGAAAGCCACCGTGAGGAGGTAGAGCAGGCCCGAGCAGCAAAGCTGGCTCGAGGGCGAGATGCAAAAACCGCGTTGAACACGATATGCGAGCAGAAAATGCTCCTCAAGCAGGAAGCAGATGAGTTTGAAGAGCGATTCCACGAGGAAACTATGCGCCAGGTTAGAAATGAGATGGAGGAGGCTATGCGTAAGAACTTAGGCCTCAAGCAAGCAGCCCTCGACTACCTGATGTATGTCAAGAGGTTTAAGCATTTTGCTGCCGACCAAGAGAAGAAGCGTGATGAGGCATACGAGCAGCTGGGAAGACGCTTCTATTGCTTCAAAAATCAGCCCAAGAGTGGAATTGCGCAACGAAAGCGTAAAGCTGCGGAGGCCAGTCATAAGATTCTGTTGCAGCAGATCTGTGAAGAGCAGGCGCGAAGGATGCAGCTGGAAGCCGCTGAAAGGGAAAACAGAATGATCGAGAATCGCTTTGCCAGGTTGGAGGTTCGTGACAAGCTCAAGGAGCGTGAAAAGTTCAGGAAGGACCTCGATATGCAGCTGGAGGAAATTGCTCGGCTCAAAGCCGCAAAAGAAAAGCAGTTTGAAGGGGAGCTGAATCATGCCGAAGCGGATCAGGAGTACTGCGAAAAGTTGCTGCAGAGACACAAGGCCGATGGTTGCGACTATTTGCCACCGCATCCCAATTGGAAGTTGCTGGCCTGTTACAAGGGGGATGCTGAACAAGGGTGATGGCAGATAGCTTAGGGTTTTCAGCGGGAGGTCCAAAAATGTAGTTCCAAAATTTTGTTGATCTAAAACTTTTATCTAAAATTTAAAATTAGTGATAAAATCTGAGTGACATTATTGCAAAAAAGTGTTTCTCGGTTCACTAAAAGTCAACTTTTCGATGGATTTATAATTTTGTTCTCTTGTCATTTCAACCCAACATTACCTACGTTTTGACAACGGTCACGAGAGGTAATTTGGCGCTATTTAAAAAAAGACTCCACTTGTCTCTGAATCTGAATATGATACTACTGGGAAATTTTATAAACTTCTTTCAGACATGGGAGAATTATAAACGTCCGGAAATTTATAATAATCAAAAGTTACTGGTTGCTCTTTGTTTAGTTGTAATCTGCTTATTTAGCTGTACATAACCTCAGTAGAAAAGAACAATTTTGACTCTGCGATCGTGTATATTTGTATTTGTTATAGCCGCTCTTTGAGATAGTTAACATGGACTTTCACAGTTGGTGCCCGTAGCTCTTTTTAAAAAATGATGTATTTGACATCGCCATGTCTTGAGTTTAATAAAAATTAAAAAAGACAAACAGTTTATGGTAATGCAAAGAGAAAAAGGTCGACCTGGAATGGATCTTAGCGTGCTGCTTTGAAGAAAAGAATATCGTGTAGTAAGAATTGAACAACGAGAAGAATAATTTATCAAAGTCCAAAAATTTCTCACGAAGGTAAGTAGCATTTTTTTTGTGTTATCAATAATAATGTGTGTTACACAAACTTACGAAATTAAGGCCTGGCAAAGATTGTTTTGTTTCGAAATTCTAAGAAGCATTTCAAAATATTTTCACCGAAATCTGTCAAGTTCACGGTTTTGTTAGGTGTGTGGTTATTTTCCTTTATTTAAAACAGACTTTTGTCGGACTAAATGATGTTTTTGTTTAGACAGGGTTCACTCACTTTTGCCTCGCATTATGCAACTACAATCGGCCCTAGCGAGGTATCCGTCCGAACCGAAGATTCTCCGCAACGCATACTCTGTCTTAAGTACCAATTACACGGCCATTTTTTCGCGTCCTTTAAATGACGCTCTGACGTCAAAGTCGCGTCACAAAGCCGTCATTTAAATGTCGTTGTGTGTGATCGCCATTTTTGGGATAACATTTTCGGCGTCATTTAAATGACTAGGGAAATGGCAGACCAAATGACATGATTTTTGTGCCATTAAAATGACGGAAAAAAATGACCGTGTGATCGCCCTTTAAGGACGCCTAGGACAAATGACCAAACTTTTTGGCTGTTGCGCCATTTAAATGGCAGCCTCCAAAAAATGACTATACACGAAATTCATGGCATGCCATTTTTCTATGCAAATGACAAATGACGCAGTATTTAATACGATATCTGTGCTTTCAATTGGTGTACGAAGGACATTGCGATACAGTTCAGGTTCTTCTTCGTGCAATTCGAGCAGTAATTCAGCACAAAATCCAAATTTTCTCGCGACGGCTCAACCACTTCTTTTGCCAATTACTCCGCTTTCGTCGCGTTGGCACGGTATCAATATCGTCGTCACTGCTTTCCAGCATACATGTTGCCAAATACGCCGTCTCCGCAATTTCCAGCATCATCGCAAAAGTTCTTTTCGCCATATTTTATTTATTGTAATAATTTTTCTTTTCCCTGTTATTTAATTTAATTAAAAAATCTTAGCACACGTATTCGTCTTCGCCGAGAGAAAAACACTCAATGACAGTAGCTATATTTTTCTCATCGGTCATTACCGTCTGATCACAAAACAGATAAATGACGCAAAATCGAAATAATACGAAAGGTGACATTTGTCATTTTGGTGTGGCATGTCCTTACCGTGTGATCGTCATTTTTTCGTTCGTCATTTAATGGCATCCCAACGGAAAATTCTAAATGACGCGCAGTGTCCGTCATTTTATTTTGGGACAAAAATGACGTTGATGGTCATTTCGTGTGATCGCCATTTTTTCACAAATGACCAATGACGAATCGTAGCTTGAAAGTGACTCTAATGCGACATTTTTTCCTGACGTCACAGCGTCATTTAAATGACTCGAAAAAATGGCCGTGTAATCGCACCTTTAGGCTCAAATCCAAATCGTAAACAAATTTCGCAACCAATTTCTGTCGGAGGATATCAGAACCTAGCTGTCAAAAATTGAAGAAAAACTGCACTTTATCGCACTTCAACGATATTTTTTACAAAACGTCGGAGAAATATTCCGAATAGATGTTCCAAAGAATACCTCGAAGCAAAAATCCTCCGAATCTGTATAAAATTGGAGAATTTTCAGTACCGACGGATACCTCGCTAGGGCCGAATGTCTTTTGATTTTTCCCTTCTAGTGAAAAAACTATAACCCTTTTATACAAGAAAGCAAATTGTTAAATTTTCTTTCAAATAATCAAATAATGTTCCAAAACTAGGCCATGTAGATACAGGTACATAGTTATAAATAAATAGGCATTGAAAATTAAAAACACATTTTCATTGCCCAAAAGTCTGCAATGAAATTTGTCATAAAAATCACTTACCAAAACAGTTGAAAAAAAAAAATAAAAAAAAAATTATCACATCAACTGTGGAAGGCCCCGGCGAGATTCGAACTCACGATCTCCTGTTTACTAGACAGGCGCTTTAACCAACTAAGCCACGGCGCCCACGTCCACTGTTCTGTCGCAAGCATATCAGAATCAATGTATTCAAAATATCGCATATTTTAGAACTTGTTTACAAATGATATTGATAAACGTTCATACGTCACACCATAATCATACAAATTAGATAAGCAGAGTCCAAAAATAAACCGCAGCCCGTTTTTGTCTATACGTTTTCAGTATCTAAATCTAAAATGAAACGTTGAACGGAAAAATGGATGTTGTTGGTGGCGTTTAGTTTATGGCCTCTTAACTAAATAAAATTATGTAGGTACATATTTGAAAATGTAGGTATCAATGCCTGAACTTGTTGAATGACTTTGAAACGTGGGGTTTTGTTTACATTATAAATGGAGACATACGTAAAAGTATTTGTATGAATCTATCTATATGGGTGAGAAAAGAGAGATACCTTAAGAGAAAATAGGAAATGAATTGGTTGTTAACCTAGTGATAAGCTATCTTGGGTAAATTTAGATTAAACATAGAAAAATCCACCTGAAAAACTTTGATGTCCGGTTAAGATTAAGGTTGAATGTAAGTAACATAAGAAATTTTCTGTTAATTTTTAAGTCGTGGTTATGTAAACAAGCGGAATATATTTCGGAGACAAAAACATGTGCGGAGGGTGTTTCCACGGATGACGTAGTTCAAGTGCCTTGTCACATTGGATAAGTATTCATATACCTAGCATAAGTTATGACCTTTAAATTTGAATACGTACTTAGGCCGACTTGACATTTTGTTGTTGGGAATCAAAGAGGTTGATCTTCGATAGATGATACTCAGCACGTACTGATACAAGGGGACTTTGTAAGTCTTGCCCAGCGTTGCCAAGTTAGTGCTTTCAGCGTTAATATTAGTGATCAAAATTTCGATTTAGTGCCTGAGAAATATATTTAAATAAATATTTTAGTGCTTATAAATATATTTTAGTGCTTTTTTAACTTTTTATGAATGTAGCCATACAGTTTATATCACAGAGGCAATTTAAAAAAAAAAAAAAAATTAAATGTAGGACCTATGTGCCTACTTTTATATTTTAAGTTTTTTTAAAGTAATGTATGTATATTGTATATTGGCATACCTATGACTGAATATGAATAAACTGTTCTTGTTGTTTTTTACTTTTATTTTTTATTAACTTATTTCGATCTATTTAAATGTTTTTATAGTTTTGGTGCCCAAGAGGTCAAAATTAACGCTGACAATTTAAAAATCGGTGCTCAAACGCTAGAATGACTTGGCAACGCTGGTCTTGATACTTAACTCGGTCATGTTGGATTTTTTTTAGCAGAAATCTAGCACATTAATTACTGAGCTACTGCGAATGAAGTGGAGTGATCCATACCGGATGGCAGTCTCCTACCTGTCTTGAGGTTAGCTTCATTGTAAACTTCAGGTGAAACAGAGCAATATTCTATCCTTTAAAAAATATCTGCAGTTTTCAGAAGTCCTCTAGAAAGTGTGCGTCCATTCTTAAGGCTATTAATGCAACATTTTGACGTCCTTACTGGGTTTAGAAGATCTTTTGGCTTTTATTGCCAACAGACTTTTGACGGCTAGGTTTTTGACAGTCGACCTAGGAAAATATGCGCGTAAGATTCAGAAGCTTGGTTGCGACATATACCCCTTTGCTTCTAATGCCTCCAAAGATTGAAAGCTATATTCGACAGGAGACAAAAATTCTTTTTCCAAATGCGGGCAGTTTGCCTTAATTATTGCTCCCGAAATCGGTTGGTCAAAAGTGATGCACTTTAACGAAAGCTGGCACTTTGTAGCTCATAACAAGAGTAGAAGTTAAACTTTCTACGCGGGAAGGTATAAAAAAGGAATACTCGAACCTAGTTTCAATTGTAACCTTAATTTGAGCTACAAGATCCGTTAATGTACACCAAAAGTCCCTTCAGTCTTCCGCAGTTTAATTACTTAATTTAATAATTTTAAGAATACCATCTGTACGGTCCGTTATTTACTCTCGCTTCAACTGGCATTCGCCAGTGAATATCTATCCCAATGCAATTCCTCGCTTTTGGCGGAATCTTTCCCCACTTCTCTATGTCTTTTCGATTCAATAATACATAAGAGGATTATAAATTCATTCAATTACGCCCTCCCCCAGATTCGACAGAGACGTAGCTGGCGCACATCGAACGGTGGTGGTCTCTCGGTGCACCTGGGGATTCGGATTTCGGATCCTGGGTGTCGTCGGTGGTTTTCCCGGTGCAGATGATGCATCGTCCACACACTGTTTGCACATGGTCTACCAGATTTGTTCGATTGCCTGTGTTTGTGTAGATGCCGCCACCATCGTCGTCTTCCGTCGCAGTAAGTCGGCCACAATTGTGCAAAATTTATGTGGGAGTGAGCGCTTGCCATGGTACATTTTGAGAACCTGTTCCACACCTTATTTGCCATTAGAACAACGAGGGGCACCACCGACTGCCGCCAGATGACACACGAGTGTTTTGTTCGCCGGCTAACTGTGCTGTACCGCAAGGATACTTAATAACTTTCTATTTGTAAGATTGTCACGTGATTAGCTGACCCGCAGTGTGATTTAGTTGCGAATGATAATCGTAACTGGGTAACTGTTTGCAGTTTTGTGTGACACGGCCCCGAAACTCACCGCCGACCGACGCCAGCAATAGTATGCGCCATAAAGAAACATGCGGAGCAAATAAATTTATTCTTGACATCACCCGCACACGACTGATGCTGGGTCCTTCGAAAACGGGACTGCTGGCTCTGCCGCGTTGTGCGTTGTTGTCCGACTTGTACATAATTAAGGCTGAGATTAGATTTTTAAATTATCTCCAGGTAGAGATGGGCCGTGTTATTGATGAGCTCATACATCAGATTGGGATTATGTTTTGTGTGGCGAATGGCGATCTTGTGTAATTGCATCACGATGCCCGGCCTAATAGAAGTTATTAAATTTAAGTTTGATGGCGCAGAAAAGTGTGTATCTTGTTAAGGATGCACACGATTCGACGAGGTATGGGGTCTATTGGGAGCAGTTCGATGCGATGGAATTTTCTATTACCAAACCTGTCGTATCTGCTACTAATTTTGGATAATAGGCATTGCGGATAGATTGACACAGATTGGTGCTAGGCAGAAGGTCCTGATCTAACTAGGTTGAAGACAAGGGGAACGAAGGATCTATATGAGGTTGTGTCCAGTCAGCGACTTTGAATTTAGCAAATCGAGTAACGCCATGTTGTGGCATATTTTCCAGAGATATAAAGGAAAATTCATTAGTTCGTACATATCTTATTGATCTTACTCAAAATGTAAAACCAAATTGTTCCTTTTCAAAAAATATCGTCGCCTATTCTGGTGTCCCTAAAGGTAGCCACTTTGGTCCACTACTGTTCCGCTTATGTATCAACGATTTAAGTCTGATTGCACTGCTTGCGGATGACTGTCTGAAGAAATGTAAATGCATGTCTTTCACAAGGCATCTTAATCCCGCTCTTATGATACATCCCTATAGAAAAAATTGCAATGTTAAATCTCAAGATCTGGATGGTCAATTCTGATCACAAAAACGGCCGATTACATGATTGGGAAATGCCTCATGCAGTAACTGAATTGTTTCTCTGGCTGTTTGGTATGTGGCACCGTCTTGTTGAAACCACATGTTGGTCACATCCATATATTTTAATTTAGGCACTAACAACTGGGTTATCATGTCACGATAACATGCACCGTTAATTGTTATTGCCTGACCAGTCGCATTTTTGAAGAAGAATGGTCCGATAATGCCTGCAGCTCAAAATCTGCCACGCGTTGTGAATGCATTTGTTTCTCAACAATTACTCGTGGTGCAGTCTTCCTCAAAGTTTTTGAATTTCCTCTTCACAATTGATGATTTTATTTCATTATGACGGCCATATTTTGTACGAAAATTGCGGACTTTAGCTGAAAAACCTTCTTATTCTTAAAATATTGCTAAAAAATAATGCGTTCTTCTTTCGCATAGCGCTCCATTTTTATTAACCCCAAACTGTCAGCTGTCACACTGTTATTTTTGCGTTGGCATCACTGTACTATTAAATGGCGCAAAATTCAAATTTTGCTTCAATTATGGGCACCCTTAACATCGATAACAACAAGGAATAATCGGTCTAACTATGGAAGCAATATCAATTGCCTGACAAAGGATTTTAATAAGTTCAATCATGATTTCAATTTAAAAAATATAGAGATACAGTAAAAGCCCTTTAATTCGGAAAACTCATTTATTCGGAAAAAAATGTACGCAATTTCATTTTATTTCAAAATCATCTTTTTTTGCATTTTTTGAAACGTTTATATTATATGTATTTTTTTATGTCTTTAGTTACAAAAATAAATTATAATAAATTTTACGTAGGTATTATTTGCAATCTTTTGTGTTAATAAAATAATTTTTCGTTTTAAGTTCGCATTTTTTCTTCAATAGGAATGCATTTTAGTGCACAAAAAAATCTGTAATTAATTCGGAAAATTCGTTTATTCGGATTGACCTTCCCCTCAACCATTCCGAATAAACCAGCTTTTACTGTACCTTTTTAAATCTTAATTATGTTTTTTATTTTAATTTTTTTTTTATTTGATTAACTGTGACTTTATAGTTAAAAAAATAAATAAAATACCTTTCCCAAAAAAAATTGCAGATAAAAACAGCAAGCGTTTGACCAGTTTTGGAAACAACCGAATTAGTAAAAAAAATAATTACATGGCATTATTTTCGCAAAGATCATCTTGTACTTATTCGAAAATACATAACTAGAGCGATTTTTGAAACTGGAAACTGCTCAGCACGGAGTTCAAACGTTACATACGTTGATATTGAGACCCCAAATGCCCTAATTTATAGATACACGGTAGAAACATAAACATTTTCTGACACATTTCGTGATTGTCAAACTTTCCTTGTGTGTACCTCTTATGTGTGGTCTTTCAACAGGCCTTCTCCTTTGACTTAAGCACTTTCCATCGTCACCATCATGGCATTGACACAGTTCCCCCGAAATTTATGACTTGTTCAAGGAACTTGTTGTTCTTGTTATTGTTCATCTTTCTACACTTGTTAAACCAGAAAAGGCGTAATATTCGGTGGCTTATACCACAATGAACCGACGAGGTAACCCCCCGTATCAAGCTGATGCTGTAGGTCAGTTACCAAGTTCACTTCCGTTTATGCGCAGGCGCACAATTCTTTTATAGCAATTCCTTCGAAGCGCCCACTTCCTTTTTCCATAAATACACCTTTTTTTACTGCAACGGGGCTCGAGTCGAAACGAAATTCGTAGAAGCCTTCTCTTCTCCTATACTCCGTGGCGTGTGCGATGACAACATACAACTTTTTCAAACGATTTTGTAGGTTATGCCGCATATCGCCAACAGCAGCGACAGTAAACTGTACACTAATCTGACGATGGAAATGTGTTTTCCCAAACCCATTTTTTTCATTTAATAAAAAGCTACCTAATTACTGTTTCGGGAACTCCTCAAACTACCTACACCATCGCTCAAGTCAATAAAATTAAGTGCCTACTTGAGTACAACCTGTTCACCTTTAAGTGCCTTGCAGCCAATTAGAGGCGTCACAATGTCTGCACGCAACATAACCTGAACCTGAACATGAACAGTGCACGGTGCACTGTGAATACTCCCTTCAATTAATAAGTATCTAGATAAAAATATATAGATACTTACAGGGTGACAGGTGATTATTACAAGATTGCCTTAAATATTATGGTTTGCTCGGGGGTTTAGGGCTTATGCTTTTGCTTTTATTGGGACATGCCTATCCGGTGTGGGTATCTATAACCGTAAACACTGAAAGATCTGCATTTTGTCATTCTTCAAAGAAACAGTTCACGCACTACCATTCGACTGGCTTTCGTGACGGACCTTTTTTAGATGGTCGGTGAGTGATTGTCTTATGCCCGCAGATATTCGTATATCTTTTGAACTTTGGTCTTAAGTGGTGAGCAATTTTTAATGGTCTCCGTAGGGATCGACGTATAGGGACTGCGTCTTTTGTGTTATCGCCTCGATAAGATCTATGAGCTTTCAATAATGCAGCGGCTCGTTAACTAAAGTTGTATGATTGATAATGCTGACGGAAAAAGTTAGAACAGAGATATACGGTGCTCTGAGGGCACAGTAATATGAGGGGTGTTTTAGTGTTAGATTTGTGTAGCTGGGAGTGATTACAAATCGCCCTATATTGAGGTGGTAAGAATAATGGTTTGATTGCAGGGAAGTGGATCGATGAACTGTGCACCTTGCACCTCGAGCCACAAAAACGGTAGGTATCAAAATGTATTTCAACAATCAACAAAGGATTAAACTCTGTTAAGCTTAACGATGGGCGTTAAAATTGTATTTCGCCCCCGTGCATGTGTGATAGAAGAACGAATAGCAGTCATTTTGGGAAAGAACCAGAGTGGTATAAGTAGGTGAGTTTTGTAGAATGTTTCTTCAAACTTGAAGTCACATGGACTGCTTCTCATATTTTGAAATTGACCCTGCTCCATCCAGAATTACCTTACTGATCTCTTTGATGCCAAAATCAATTTTGGAAAGAAGTTACCTAGTTCGAGCTTATAAGAAGATATGTACAAAGCTATGATCTGAATTAAGGGCCTTCATCATAAAATAAACCCTTTATGTGAACTGATTTCTACCTTTGAGATTGCAGACACTGACAAGGAGGAGTTTTATAATATCTTGGAGCCTGTAAGTTACGATGTCAAAGTTGTGAGTAGAACAGATGAGAGGCACGAATCCAGCATCAATTTCAATTCAATTTCAATTTATTTCACAATTATTATGGGATGTACATTAAGATAAAATCTTTTATAGTGCTTGGTTATTAAGAATTTTAAATTTAAGAGAAGAAAACAAGAAAAAATAATCTAAAAGCAAGAAAGAATTAAAGAAAAAATAACATGTGAAGAGAAAGAAAGTTAACTTAAAGAAAAAGAAAATAAATGACAGATATAAATAAAAGAATAGAGAGAAAGAGTACTAAAATTCGATTCATGTTACCCGGGAAAGTCTGCGACTTACTCACTTTCATAAAGAGTGTCCCATAACAACTCTGCGTTTCGTTCATATTGATTGTTTATGATAACACCAAGCACATCTGGAAATTCACCTACGTAAGTCCACCTCTCTTTTGTTCCACATTTAAAAAAATCGTGTTTAAAAAATTCCCGTAACCGGTACGACAAGAAACAATTGATGTTAGGCAAAACAGTCTTAAGTCAGAAACTGTAGTTTTTCGTTAAACCAAATTGAAAATAGTTTAATACCGAACCAGATATGCATTTTTCTGGCAGACCTGCCTATTTCTAAATACAACATTTTTACGATGGCAAGCAGTTGTGCTAGACTTAAGTCGTTAATACCAAACGAAAGATCAACAAAAAATTGAGTTAAACCCAATCAAAAACCCAAAATGCCTTAAGACCCTTTTGCCTAACGTCAAAGATTATCCAATGCACACAATGAGCATAAAAGGTATATAATATTCTAATGAATTTATAAATTAATTATTTTCTATTTTAAATTTTTATCATTTAATTTAATTTAATTTTATAAATTACTTAATAAAATGATGTAATTATTTTAAAATTAATAAATCTTCCTTTAAGCTCACGGAAAGAATAAAGTGCTGAGAGAAATTTCTGTACGGTTCTCGATTTGTCAGGACACAGTGGCCTATTTTTCAATTAAAAGATTAATCTTTTTTTATACCTTAATTTATTATAGAAATGTTAAGACTGGTAAGGAAATAGGCCGTCCATCGATTTTGAGATTTTAAAAATAATAACAATAAAAATCAAAGCCAAACTGCTTTTATGTTTTCAAAGTAGAGAACGATTACGAAGATTTTTGTAAGCGGACGATGAAAAATGGAAAACAAATTTAACAAGGTTTGTTAAACTTAACAAAAAATGCTGAAGCTATATTCATTAAAAGCACAGGTAAAAGAAAAAAACATTTTTGCCACTTTAGAAGAAAAAAAAGCTCCTTCCGTCACTACGAAGTCTTCTCTACATATAATAAAACTTTAGAATAAAAAATGCCTGACCGCGCATCACGCAGAAACTACTGGACGGATTTTGATGAAACTTGGCATAGTGATTGCTTATGGTCTGGGTCGGGCTTTAGGATACTTTTCAACCCGGAATATAACAAAATAGTCAAAAAAAAACGGATATATGTAAGGAAAATTCAAAACAATTATTCAAAACATCGTTCACAAAAATCGTTTTTGTGTAGCCTTTTTAGTAGGAATTAAAATTATGTTTTCATTGTCTTTGTTCTTGCTTTATATTGCTTTCGGAAAGGTCCAAGGGAAGGCACATATTTATAAAAAAACTGTTTGATGTAGTTCTGTAGTTTTGCCTTAAAAGTGGAAGGCGGGTGAAGAAAAACGATCACGGGTCAGCTAGTCTTTAATAAAATGACGAAGACTGTATTTTCGAAAAGGACGATGCTATCAGCCAAACGGATACATCCATAATGGAATGGCCTTCCACCAGCCCTTTTTTTACTAATCGAACCCGTTTGGCATAAAATGAAGCAAAAATTGCGATCAGCTCGGACTCCTCCAGACCTAAGGGCCAAGAAAACGAATATCTGTACAGCTTTTGACTCCGAAGGGCATCAATTATTAGTTAAGTAATCAACGACTCGTTGAATAAATATTTTACATCGTAAAAAGGGTATAAGAAGTGATTTATTTTTGTAAGATCACTCCATAATATTATTTCAATCAAGTCGCTTTCTTTTTTTTGCCTTTTTCTATTTAAAATAAATAAATCGTAACTTTTTTTATTTCAAATGAATTTTTTTTATCCTTGGTAGGCCAAAATATTTTTAGCTTGGACCCGTAAGAAAACTGATCGCAATTCCCAATAGATCTAGGAAATTCCCTTTCAACTACAGGAAGTGGACCATAAATACCAAGATTATCTACCCCCTTCGTGCGTGGTGTTTGTATGTATTACTCCTGTGTAATAAATGCCTAGTTAAACGAGCATAAAAATGTCTTAAATTTAAAACAGCTCACTGAGCCGATGCCAATTAAAGTCATTGAAACCCGTTGAGCTTGTCACATCTTCGGCTCTGGAAAGGATTTTTATTACAAGCGAAAAAATATCCAAACTGGTATATCCAGCAAAGAGAAAAAAATATGAAAGCCCATAAGTGTTCAATAAACTTAAATTAACTAAGCACCGTCTGCCCACTGCACTCGCCATCGTCTTCCCAATTATCTTAATGAATTGGACAAAACATAATCCTCCGCGCTATTAATGTGAAACAATTTGTATGCCCAACTGGTTGGGCAGCCTGCACCAGTTGTGGCGCTTTGCCGCGCGCACGGCCATAAACTTAAATCAATAGACCGCCGCGCGCCAGGCAGACTTCCAACTCTATACGCAGCTGATGAGTCAACGGAAAGTTTGCCTAAAGCCAAGCTAAACCTGATGGTGTTTGGGATAACCATAAGATACTTCCGCATATATGCAGATACATTCTAAGCGGAATATTCCCAACGAATTCCAATTCAACATCTCTCATCGCGAAACCACACTTCCGACAGTTGGCCCGTCTGGCATGCATCCCCGTACCTGATTGCCAATCACCTGGCGTAACCAATAAAAGTGATTGTGCCCAGGAACCGGGTAAAGCCGCAGAAAGATTCGTAATTGGTTGACAAGTTTCATTCGTCGTCTTCGTCGTCGTTGTCGTCGTCGTCGTCGTATCTGTGTGTGTACGCGATGACATTTTATCTTGTTCCGATGGCAACAAAAATCGGTGATAGGTACACGACATTTGAATTGGACCACAAAACTGTCATCCGCAGCCAGGGGACGGACCATGGGTGCGCGCCCCCTCTACCACAGCAATATACAGAGGACCAAGACGGCGCAACGACGACGTTTCTCGTCAGAATAACTAATGAGGTGCGCCGAACATTTCGATAGCCGCCGAATGGCACATCCATTCGATTTTTGTGTAACCCGTTGGACTTCTGGTTAAAACAGTCAAAATCGCAATAGTCACATGTCCGTTTCGATATGTGTGGCAATGCAAGGAGTACCGCGACCATGAGCATACGAGCGCTTCCTCCTTGCGCCAGCATTGGGGGTTGCCTGATGCCGATTAAGATGATGACGATGGTCACTATATGCGGCATGCAGCTCGTCATCCGGCGATGACCATCACCGTCGCGTCGTCGTCGTCCGAATCGTTTCAACTTTTCCGCTTTCGATTTATGGCAATTATTTGCATTTTATTGGAAAATTAGCTACATTGTCGGAATGCCTCTCATAGATACTTGCTTTGTTGATCATCGAGCAATGGAATCTGGACTGACGCCAACGGCCATTAGGCGGCATAACGTATCTACGACGTGTTGGCCAGCTGATAAAAGGTGTGAATAATGGCTGAGCTCCGCTCGCATACCGCTTAGAGTGGGGCCCGCGGAGCTATAATTGACTTGTCATTTGGCTCTATCGCTTTTGCGGTCTCTGATGTGGTCAATTTTAGAGAAATTGCCAATTACGCGAATGCGGCTACTTTATTTGCGTAGTGCGGTGTGCCGCAGCGAGCCGGTGGATGGGCCGATTTAGATGTCATTATTAGCAATTTTGATAGATGGTCTTATGGAAGAGTTCCTGCTTTTAAGCTGATTGGCGGTGGGTACGTATATAAAGAGTGGCGCATGTGCTTAATCTTGCTCGAACGATTTGTCAATGGATGAATGGGATGGTAGTTAAATCTTCGATCGGGGAGTGCCACAGCAAATGTTGTTGCGATTGGTTTTAGAGGCGATATTTTCATTCAGATGGAAGTATTTAGCAAGTAGGCTTCTAGAAAGTGGAAAGAATTTGCGGGGAGCCGTGAGATCTTTTTTATTTATAGGGAACTGCAAAGACTTTTCTTGCAGCTTATTTTGTATATAAGAGCAGATGAAAACGAGAAAAAAATAACGCACACGAATGAATGAGAGGTTATTCAAACAGCGTTATACTTTTACCGCCATCTTTGAACTTATTTCACAATTTCACAGCTTGTTTCATCCGCCTGCCACTTTTAAGACAAAAAGTATTTTCATCGAACTATATCGAAAGGTTTTTATCACTCAAAGTTAATAACAAAATTGTTCGAGCGGAAATTTACACTTTCAAAAGAACTTAATATTCAAACACTGACACTAATTTTAATTCCTACTAAAAAGTCTACACAAAAAAGATTTCAGCTTTAGGACTACGCAGAGTGATGTTTTATATCTTAAACTAGCTGTACTCCCACGGCGCTGCCCGTGCCTTTCGTATTAAGTCCCGCCACAATTCGCAGAGTCGTTTTTTAAGGGAGGTGCAACGGCGCCCTTTTTGATTACTGCCCCATTGTGTTGAACACCATTTACAAAAATTCAAGGCTTCATAAATGTCCAGATACCTATATTAATTTAATTATTTTGTTACCTATATGGCAAGTGCCATATCCCGATTTCTATCCCGATTATTTTTTGCAAATGGCGAAGCTAGGCCTTGGGTCCCACAGACCTGTCGCGCCAAAATATTTATTTATTTATTTATAATCCAAGGTTTTCTATTTGTATTGTTTTTGATTGCACTTTGTTTCCATTAGGGCCCAAAACTATACTATCTTTCAAGTTGGAATCAACCATGCGCATTCACAAAGTTTCATTGAAATCGGTTGAGCGGCTCTGAAGATCGACCACAGCGCCACCTGTTGATTCTCTCGCACTTAGCAGTAAAGTGTTTCTATCACAAAAGATCAACAAACTGTGTATTTTTGAAAATATTTTTTTTTCTATATTTGAAGTGTCACTACTCGATTTCAATCCAGTTTATTTTTTATTTTTTTTCAAAGTGCGTTTCCCCATGAAAAATGTAATGTGTGCCTACAACGCCACCTGTTGAGAATTTTCCAACTTGTCTTTTCTTCTAAACCATCGCTGATGTAAGACAAACAAAACAAAACAAAGATCATTCAAATCGGTTGAGCCGTTCTCGAGTTTTAAGCATCCGAACAAACCAAGATCCATTTTTATATATATAATAATAATAAGACCATTGATGAGTGAGTAAACTTTATTAGACTGTGGTTTCGACTGCACATTATTCGCGGATGCCAAGAGCTTAAATAGAGATGTGCATGCGCAAATAGATACACAACTATTCTTGCTGATGCAAGTATCATTTGAGATTGTTGTAAACAATTCCCTGGAAATTCTTGCAGGTGCAAGAGTTTGCAAGATAGAGAACTGTATACAATTCTCTGGTAACAATTCTATGGAATTAATAGTGTGGGAAGGCACGAATATTATTGTGTGACACCTCCACCCTCCTAAGGTTTGCAGTCCCTGCAAATAACCATTTAACTCTTGACATGCGCACTTATACATAGTGAATATTATGTTTTTTTTTTTTTTTTTCTTTTTTATGTTAAGATACATAATTTTTCTTAAATCTATTCTCTTGTTACATCACGAGAAAATGGGTCTATTTGATTTTGTAATTCGATTTTAGTTACAACTTCCTTTCTTCCTTTTGTTTTGATTAAAAATACGCATGCTATTCCAATGATTATTATTATTACAGTAAAAGAATAAAATCCTGTGGTTACATTGTTTTGGAATTTTATGTATTGAATTTTTTCTCTATTTTCAATATTTTCTTTTTCAAGTTTTTCTAGCGATATTGTTTTTAAAATGTTTTTTGTAAAATTTACATGAACGATTGGAGTAACAATGTTATTTGTAAAATTTCGTTCCTTATTCATAAATTTAAGTTCCTTTATTTGTATAGTACAATCCGTAAACTTGATTATGTTATTATTTTTGATGAACAATTTTTCTTGGAAACAATTTTGACTTATTTCAGTAAATTGTAGATTTTTAGTTATAATAAGACCCTCTGCAATTTCTTCAATTACAATCATTTTATTTATCTTAAGATTACATACATTACTTTCTTTAAAAGCGTTTCGAATACACTCATTTGCGTGTTCTTTTAACTTCCTTACTAAAATTTGGTTATTGGCTTCGTAAACTTTATTTCCTTGTATTAATACTTCTTCTATTGGATGATCTAATTCTTCAAATTGCTCATTAGGGAATGGTATCAATAAGGCTTTTTGGTAAATTTGGGTTGTAAAATTAGGGATGAAAATAGCTAATATTAATGTTTCAAAGGAGTACAAGACACTTGTTTTCATATATGCCAAATGTTCTAATGAAATATTATAAGCATACTTCTCCTGTTTTGTCAAAATATCATGAGGTAGGACATTAAGTCTGCTAACGAGTAAGACATCTAAGAGTTTTTCTAATTGCCTATTTATTAAACTTAAATCTGCGTATAATTGGAGTGTTAGTTGGAATTTGTCTGGAAAGTCTACTACCTTGTTTGTCTTTTCTGTTATTTCATTGAGGTATTTGTTCAATTGTAGTTGTTGCTGGTTTACATGATCAACAACATGATTTAAATTTTTTATCAAATCATTGTTAACTTGGACTTGCTTGTTTGACTGTTCTACCACCTGTTTCGTATTTAAATCTAAATTCCTTAAGTGCGCGTATATTTCGTCGGCGTCTTCGCTATCCATATTTCCGAAAAGAAACTTTAAGGTTCTACCTCCAAAATTGATAAGACCTCGTTTTATTCTTTTGTCTTTATAAATTGTAGGTATAATAGTATTAAGTTGGTTTTTAGCCAAAGTAATTTCTTTGTATAAAAAATCATAATTACCACTTCTAGATTTGTTTAAAATATTTACATTTTGTTCCAAATAATTTATAATATTTTTGTATTCTGTCAAATTACAAATGTGTAAGATTTTTGTATAGGACTCTACAATCGGTTTGTTGTCAAGTTTAAGAAACGTAAAGCCGTACTCAGTGTTGATTGGAGTTACATGAATCCTTTGTGAGTTGGTTTGTTGGATTAAGAAGACAACAACTATTACTGAAATCCACATTCTGGAAATGTAAATTATTTATTTTGATAATTATTTTTTCGCTTTTTAGAATGATTCTATGTTTAGTTTGATTTGTACAAGTTAAGATGTCACCATCCTTGTAAAACAAATCGTTAAATGAAGTAAGCAGTTTTTTCAGTTTTGAAATATCGTTTGAGTTAAGGTGAGATGCGAAAATGTTATTCAAATTTTCGTGTTCTTCATTGAGAAACTCTACGGGATAATTTATCAAATAGTTTTCTAAATACGACTCTTCGTCTTTGTTAAAGAAAATTTGTATATTACTTTCCTTTGTAATTAAAGATCTGTTTTTGTAATCTATAATAGGTTCTAAATCGACTAAAATGTTATTCCCTATGATGCCATCAAAATCCTTGTGAAAATTGTATTCCAAAAATTTTACAAAATAATTTTCCTTTCTAAATTCTTTGAACAACGGAAATCTATATTGAACATTTGTTTCAATATTTCGGTTTAAAACTTTTAAGGTATAAGTTTTGTCATTTATTTTCCATTTTGGATTGCAAGTACTAGGATTAATGATGCTAAATTCGGCACCAGTGTCTATTATAAACCTGAGTTTCCTAACTGCAGTATTAATTACTATATAGGGAAGTTGTTTTGGCCTAACAGTTGAAAATGTTGTTGCCTATCTTCATTAATTGATATATCCATAGGTTCATGATAAGAATTATTTAAGTTTTGAAAGCTACCTGAACTATAGTTACCGCGTTGAGTATTTCGCGAAATTCCTGAGTTATTATGACTTTGATTATTATTTCCTCTATTCCTATAATAGTTATTCCTTGGATTTTGGTTCATATGCCTAGCATTTCCTGAGCTGTTTGAATCGTTGGTATTTAGATTCTGATTTTGATGTCTAGAATATAAGTTATGCTGATAGGTTGTCGTCAGATTGTTTTTGTTAACGTATTTTTTATGTGTATAATTCAAATAGCCGTTAGCTCTTATGATTTCGTATGCATCGAGCAACGTTGTAGGGTTTCTACTTATTATAACACTTCTAACCGGCTCTGGCAGACCGAATTTAAAGGTTTGCAGAGCAATTCTTTGGTTACTCTTGGCTTCATTTGTTAAATTTCTATTTAATAGGTATGCGCTGTTTAGTCTACAAAGTAAGCTATTTAGCTCTTGGTAAAAAAATTCTATAGTTTTGTCACATCGACAAGCTCTTAATTTATCTATGAGTTCTTCAACTGATTCTTTCTCTCCGTGATTTTTGATTAAAATGTCCTTAAATTCTTCCCATGTTGTTAAATTGCTATTTATTAATAAAGTTTTACGTGCATCGCCAATAATTTTATCTTTAATTATTCCTAATGCTAAAAGCTTATAAGTACTATTAAATGTTTCGAGGGTAGGAAGTAATATTTCTACTTGAGTTATAAAATTAATTAGGGAATCTTTGTCACCATCGAATGGTGACATTCGACTTAAAGTGTTTGAGACTAATTTAAATTTTTCATTAACTTCTAAATTTTCCATTTTATTTGTAATATTTAATAGACTTATCTGTTATCCTTAGGTATTTTTCGATCTTCTTCTTTTTAATGTGTTGCAGCTCTTCGGGGGCTATTAAGAAGTCAACTGTGTCTTCGGGATTGTCCAGTGTGTGAATTAGGTTTTGGCGAACGATGTCTTCCATTCGTCGTTTGAACAAATTCAAAATTTTGTTTGGATTTTGTTAGCCGGTGTGCATGTAAATGTTTGATTTATTGAACTTTTACACTCTTTCTTTCGTTTTTGTTCATTTGGTTGTAACTTTTTTACCGTCACAAATATTTTATTTAACGCTTAGAAACTTTTTTACCGTTCCTTTAGATTTATTTGTAACTTTTTTTTTTACCGTCACAAATATTTTGGTTAACGCTTAGAAACTTTTTTACCGTTCCTTTAAATTTATTTGTATCTTTTTCACCGTCACAAATATTTTATTTAACGCTTAGAAACTTTTTTACCGTTCCTTTAAATTTATTTGTAACTTTTTTACCGTCACAAATATTTTGGTTCCTTTACCGACTGCGCCAATAATAATAAGACCATTGATGAGTGAGTAAACTTTATTAGACTGTGGTTTCGACTGCACATTATTCGCGGATGCCAAGAGCTTAAATAGAGATGTGCATGCGCAAATAGATACACAACTATTCTTGCTGATGCAAGTATCATTTGAGATTGTTGTAAACAATTCCCTGGAAATTCTTGCAGGTGCAAGAGTTTGCAAGATAGAGAACTGTATACAATTCTCTGGTAACAATTCTATGGAATTAATAGTGTGGGAAGGCACGAATATTATTGTGTGACAATATAGATGATTCAGGGGAAAATTTAACAAATTCACAATTTTTTTATTTTTCAATCCGATAATCCATTACTGAGCTTTTCCGGGATAAAAAGTATCTTAAGTTCCTACCCAGAACATAAGCTATCACTATGCCAAGTTTCATCAAAATCCGTCCAGTAGTTTCTGCGTGATGCGTGGTCAGGCATTTTGTATTCTACAGTTTTATTATAATGTAGACAAGAGAAGAGAAGTGAAGAGAAGAGAAGAGATAAAAACAGAGTATTTGTTTAGTTCCTGAGTCCTGACCATAATTGGGTGGCGTACAACAACTGCTTTTAGGACTTTTTACTTTCCGTAACATACATCTTTGAGCTTCACGCTTTTTTGTCGTACCGATTGCGGCGTTATTTCGAACTCGATTTTTGTGATATATGCACCAAACGAAAGGTGAACTTCTGTAGACGAATTTCCGCATATTTTTTGTTTTGTCACAAACGATATCATGACCAAAACACAGAGTTGTTGATTTAAACTTATAAGAGTAGACAAAAGGAGGGGATATAAAAAATGGAGCGCTTAGCAAAAAAAGGAGGCTTTTGGAACACTGAACGATAGCAAATGTAGGTAGATCTGCAAAGCATCTTGAGCTCCTTGGTAATCACCAAAACTGTCAAACTTATATAGATCAAAATATCCATCAAAATGCATTCACAACCAGTCAATGTTTGCAGCGGTACTGGAGGTAATTTTATGCAAAACGGTAATCTATGGCAAATTTTTGACAAAAGAACCCAATTCAATCCAAAATCTACAACTTTTAATTAGAAACCTGTCTTTTCTATGTTTTCGGCGGATTTCGCGACACCCTTTCTCAATCGCAGAAAGCTCAAAATTTCTTCAGATGGTATCCGAGACCAGATTTCCGTCACTTTTCCAAAACTAATGGCAACTGAATATATATTTTTGGACATCTTATTTATGGGAAAAATTTAGTCAGAAAAGTAAAAGAAATTTAGGCTTACCGAGACATGAAACAGAAGATTTATATTTTACGCGGACATAGATAAAAGAAATTTTAGATTTGACCTAGAGACGTACAACGTGTTTGGCCTTATCTATCGCTTAGTACAAACGCTATAAACAGTAAACCCCTTTGTAGGTTCAGTTCGCATATTTACAACAATTAAACGATTACGAAAAATAACCAAGAAGTCTAAGCTGACTGCCGCTATCTTCTCATCTTCTGAGTGCGTGAATAATTCGATCTTTTCCAATTTCAGTAAAAGCCTATGCTTCCGATTTCCGATCACGCCGCACCAAAGTCTATGAACTCATGTCCGTTTTCAGACATTGTACGTTAGGCTATGCTTTTCGTTTTGTCCTCCTTGGCGATGAGTGTGATTTTAACGTCTTAGTTAACCAATATGTTATATCGAGGAGCTCGCCAAAACTTTCTAGGTCAGAGCATTCTATAAGATATCCCCGGAGTTTGGTGCCCATTCCAGTGTCGCCAACAGATTATCCATTCTTAATTAAGACTTTTGGTTGCTCTTAAACGACTTTTTTTTAAATAATGAGTAGCCAACCCAACCCCGATTGGTTCTGGAAAATCTCCACTGACCTCAGCTACAAATGTTTCGGCGTAGCTTACTCGTAAGTCAGGTATCTGCTATCTTGACACCTTTTATTTAATTAGACAGGCTCATGCTACACAATGCTGGGACCAGTCACTCGTTTCTGGTCGTGTTGTTAATTCCTCGAAATTAAAGAAAATAAAGTGCACGACTGGATCGCACGAAACTTTCTCGTTCATATCATCAGTTTGGTTGGTTTATTTTTCTTTTATTACTGTTTATAGGCTATAAAACCAGATTTTTCAAATTGGTGATGCTGGTAGGTGGCCATGACTCGAAGCAGGGTTTGTGATGTAAGAATTCAGAGATTTGTTCTTGAATTTGAAATGAAAGTGCGGGTTTCTGATAGTGTAGACTCCAATTGGTTAGAATTATTTTCAGGTTCATGATTAATATGGTTGAAAAAAGAAGAAGTGGGAAATATTTGCTAAAAAGGAGTCTCTAGTACTAGTTAGGATTACATTTTAACTGGTAGTGCGGTAATATTTATAAGACGGCATTATTTGCATTTCTCTAAGAAAAACTAAGTACGGGGTTTTATTAACAATACTTATGGTATCGTAAATAAGCATTTTAGTCAAAATCTTCAAAGCTGATTTTGAAAATAATGCAGACAAAATAGTTAAAAATATTGCAGTTAAAATAATCTTGCTCAACTATTTAGCTAAAAACTGAGTACCTATAGGGTATTGTTCAGAATGTAAGTATTACTTGGTTTTTAAGGTTTTATCCAAATCGAAAATGGCGTTTTCGAGATATGAACAGTTTTCAAAATCAGCGTTTCCGGTGGTTGGAATCGAAAATTATGGACGCAATAATGTTGAAAACGTCAATTTTACTCCAAGTATGCATTTTGGTCAAAATCGCTTTCGCGTTTTTCATGTATGCCTTTTTTTCAAAAATCCATTATAAACAATTAAGAGAAAAACTGAGTTTGCTATCATGTTAGGAATGACTATATTACCTTAAAAATTAAATTTTGTTGCAATCGTATTGACCGCTTTCGAGATAAGGCCACTTTTCAAAAGTACCGTTATTCGACTCTTCAGCCAAAAACTGGATATGCAGCCATGTTAACCCCATATATGGTAGTGCAAGTATACATTTTGGTTAAAATCGTTAAAGCCGTTTCCAAGTAAGCCATAATTAAATAAAGTCTTAAAAAACGGCATTTTTCCAAAATAGTCCGTTGAACGATGATTTAGGGAAAAACTGAGTTTGCCATCATGTTGGGAATGACAGTATTACCTTAAATATGGATTTTTGTCGAAATAGTTTTGACCGTTTTTGAGATATGACCAATTTTCAAAATTACCGTTATTCGATTTTTCTGCGAAAAACCTGAGTATGCAGCCATCTTAGCTACACTTACTTAAGCCCAAATAACAATTTTGGTTGAAATCGTTAGAGCCGTTTTCGAAAAACTCAAAATTGCTGAATACCGTTAGAACGGCAACACTTAACGTGCAAGAAAAAAAGTGGCCCCGAACTGTAAGCCCACCAACTCCAAATCCGAAGTTTGAAAGAAATCCGTCCAGCCGTTTGCGCTGTAGAGCTCCGGAAGGACGGACAGACGGACAGACGGACAGACGGACAGAATTGCGAGACCCACTTTTTCGAGTTCCTCTATCATCGTAATGTTAGATTTGATTACAATCTCGAGTTCGATTTTTTGTACGATTACAATACCTTTCTCTTACTACGTATACGAGAAAGTTAAAAATATTAATAGTAAGCGCAACAGGTCTCTATTTGATGTACGGTCTAGTTTATCACAACAATTGGTTTTTGTAAGTATTAACTTTTGGGGACATCACTCTCATCTTCAAGGTTTAAAAGCTGAATACCGATGTACAACACTAGTCCACTTAGTGAGGAACCTTTAGAGTGATCTGAAAGGGCTTGCTGTTGCCTGACTCAAACTAGTCCTTTGAGTCTTAAATGAGCACGTGGTATAAAAAAGACCCCCACACCACAACTAGAATTGCAAACGAAACAGACTTCGAACTGCTTAGGTACAAAGTAGCGTTGCCCCAATCGGAAGGGTGACAATGTTGCTAAAAAACCAAGATATACCCAAAGCCAAACCCGCTGCGGACTCCGCTATACCCCAACGGTACCAAATACCTAGTAACGCACGCATAGTCTTCCCCGTTAATGGTTTACAGAATTAATTAGCAGCGGCTTCAACAAAATTTGATACTTCCCAAAAGCGGCCCCCAATTACACAGACAATAGTTGAAACTAATTAAAAAGCCATTCGCACCTACTTATGCCCGCAACAAAATTCACAAGAAGATACCCACGATGACCAAGCATAGCTAATTGCTCACCACATCGCATCGGTGTCTAATTACCGGACTATATGACCCCTGGAGATGCTATCAGTCCTCTAATTTGCATGCGAAATTTCCCCTTCTCATGCCGCATCGGCGAAATATTTCAACAATTCAACAATAATTTGCCGTGCACAGTGCACAGAGAGCAGCGCAGCGTATATTGTATGTTAACAAAAGGCCGCGCGCATAACAATAAAGAACGTCGCATTTACCGCTGGCTGCGGTCCACCGGACCTGCGCAGATATCCTCATTTCTTGTCTACTTAAACGGGAAAAATTATTTAACAGCACTCAACACCACCTTCACCTTCGACTGTATGGGCACATCCATTTCGGGGGAGCTATCTGGCCACTGGATCGCATTTCTCGCCATTTCTTTTCCTGCTTCCAAATTGCATGCATTCCAGCAACCATGAGTATAGAACCTTCAAAGGCTGTTGTAGTAGGTAATGGTGGCTTACACTAAAACCAACAAAATTATTCCCGCCTGCTTTGAAAGTGAAATATATACGTATGTTGGTTTGAGCGCGCTGTTCCAGGAATCAATGACACCACTCGACGACACTCGATGTGCGACAACAAGGAACTCTCAACTTTCTATAAATGCGACAGACTTCGCTGCACGGTTGGTTCTGTGCGAGGTTTTTGGGGGAGAAACATGAGTAATCTGTTGTTGGGGGGGATAAGATTCCCAAGACAGAGAGAGAGAGAGGGACGGGGATCATGAATAATTTAGTACATTTGTACTCGAAGTACCGTTCCGATGAGGATCAGATAAGGACCTCCACTCGGCGCGGCGGTGAGTCGCTAGCTTTACCTATCATAGCTGTTGGTCAATAGGTACATATATACTAGACAGATGGCAGAGTGTGGGTGTAGGTCTGGTGTCACGATTCCCTTCGATATTGCTCCGCATTATGTCGCCAACATGGTCACCGGTGTGGCTATATGGAGGCGCGAGAATGAGACCCATACTACGCGCGGTTGTTTGCTAATCTTGATCGTTTCTGGTGGCTGGAATTGGAATTTCGGAATATTCCGTACGGGATCGGGATCGGGATCTGTGCTGTGCGCGAGTAGTGGTATATGACTTGTACGATTCGGTGACAAGACAATGTGTTTATGATAAGAGGGAGTGGGCATGTCCGTTCAATTGTTTAGTGACACTTTTGTGCGTGGCGAATTAGACAGATAGCCATCCGGATGGTGGGACGTGCTGCGCGACTGGCAATGGCCAAAATGTTTGTGTAGAATTCGCTTCAACAAATTTTTGGCGGCTACTGGATATTTGTCCCACGTATTCGTATTTGGCGTTGGAGGCGGATATCTTATCGAATGGTGTGGAATTAATTCTGAAGATAAATACATGCCACCGCACATAGATACAATCATTTTATTGGGTTGTGTAGTGATATTGAAATTTGGGGCGACACAAGGAACCTGGCCACTCTCCAGGTGGGTTGAGTGGGCGCAATGGAAATAATGTGCACTACTGGGTCACACGAAACTTTCCGATTACTGCAAGTTTGGTATTTTCAGGTTTTTTATTTTTAACTTTCTCGCAGTACGTAGTAATAGAAAGGTATTGTAATCGTACAAAAATCGAACTCGAGATTTTAATCAAATCCAACATTACGATGATAGAGGAACGGTTTTAAACAAGTTTGATGTTTTCAAAAACGGCTTTAACGATTTCAACCAAAATTGATATTTGGGCTTAGATAGTTGAAGCTAACATGGCTGCATACCCAGTTTTTGGCTTAAAAGTTGAATAACGGTACTTTTGAAAAGTGGCCTTATCTCGGTCAATACGATTGCAACAAAAATACATTTTTTATGTAATATGGTCATTCCTAACATGATAGCAAACTCAGTTTTTCTCTAAATTGTCTATAATAGATTTTTAAAAATGGCATATTTTGAGAATTTGGTTTTCTTTTGTTTTACCTACATGAAAACTGCTAAAGCGATTTTAACCAAAATGCATACTTGGAGTATAATTGACGTTTTCAACAGTATTACGTTCATCATTTTCAATTCGAATTACCGGAAACGCTAATTTTGAAAACTGTTTATATCTCGAAAACGCGAACCAAGAATTGCTAACATCTTGAACAATACCCTGTACTCAATTTTTTGCTAAATAGTTGAGAAAGATTATTTTTCGAACTCAACATTTTAATATTTGTTACTATTTTGTACGCATAATTTTCCAAAATCAGCTTTAAATATTTTGACTAAAATGCTTATGTACGATAACATAAGTATTCTTAATAAAACCCCGTACTTAGTTTTTCATAGAGAAATGCAAATAATGCAGTCTTATAAACATTACCGCACTACCAGTTAAAATGTAATCACAACTACTAGAAACTCCTTTTTATCAAATATTTCCCACTTCTTCTTCTTTCAACCATATTATTCATGAAGCTTAAAATAATTCCAACCAATTGGAGTCTACACTATCAGAAACCCGCACTTCAGTTACCCCCAAACACGTGCAAATTCAAAAACAAATCTCTGAATTCTTACATCAAAAACCCTACTTCGAGTCTGGTCTTATAGCCTATAATCAATAATAAAAGAAAAATAAACCAACCAAACTGATGATATGAACGAGAAAGTTTCGTGTGATCCAGTCGTGCACTTTATTTTAGGTTTAAAACAAAGGGCACGCATTTACTATACTTCCCCGACGCAGAGCCTAGTTATGACATCCAAGGACGTTGCCCAAACACGGGGGTCTAAAAAAAGTCGCAGAACACCACCAACCGATCGAAGTTGTCTCACCTAATCCATAAGTTACCCAAATCGGTTCCCCTTTAAGAACTGACCCAATTGTGTACGCCCCGTAACCTTCTGGTCTTCATATTATTTAGCGCGTGCAAATAGCAGCTACTCCCAGCCAACTGTTCAACCATAAAATGTAGCCCACATTATATTCCATTTTCCATTCCAACTGCGGTAGCACCAGGAAGAAATATTTCCATCCAAAACACCGCAATCCAGTCGGCGAGTGTGCCTTTTGTAAAATCCGCCTCGAATATGATTTACATTTATCAATAAATTTCGCTGTGTGTGCAACATGACCAGTTTTGGTTACACTGTCGATTAGCAACACGAGCAACATTGCCACCAGAACCTACTTGAGTCGCGCCAAACAAACAAACAAAAGCTGGCAGCAAAACCTTGACATGATCTGCTCGGGAGTGTATCTGGGTTTAGGGCAAGCAGCGGCACAGCATATCACAGCGAATGGCTTTAACATAATTCGTGTCCAGTAACACAGCAACTCTGACACCAAACGGAGATGATCTCAACCCAAGTGGACCTTCCCACTCGCCAAAATTACCTATAGTAGCCGTTCTGAGGTTGCTGAACTTTTATTGCACGCTGCCCCCTAGTTGTAGAGTATGCATTGCGTATGCCATCGGAGGTGGACTATTATTATGCAACTGGCGACGACCGCCGACCGCCGACCGACGACGACTACAACGTCATTTGGGAATCATCAAAAGGAGGAAATCACGCCTAAGACCGTTCGTATATTCGGCGTGGCATACACCAGCAACGACACGAGCAAGAATGCCTGGACTCACGTTTGTGACACTTTAGTCAGGATGAGCGACCTGCAGATAATGAATAGAAGAAGCGGACCAGTGCAGCCACAACCGCTTTTATACAACTAATTGCTCGTGCGCCATTCCCAAGCCACACTATATGCATGATTATCAGATGGATTTTGTATAATGGCGGGACGCTTGAGATGAGATATCCATCAGAACAACGGTACAGAGTGTTACATAACAAGCGTCGTAATGACACCGATGGTCGTGAGATACACGATCGCATGATAGGGATGCTGCAGACTTGCCAATGAAAATATTAGTTAATTAATTCCAGTCAAGGTATATACGGTTAGGAGTACATCCTCAAGTAGTTGCTGGATCCTCGACCGATTAATCTTCGTCATTCCCAGGGCCCACCAAGCACACGTCCGTGCTCAGAGCTGAGCGCCGAATATTAAATCAATCAACCTCTTACGTGTATACCTATGCGCGAATTCCGAATTTCGAGATGATTTTGGATATAAATTCCTCATTAGGCATGCCTTCTGTGTACGGGTATGGTATATCCCTCCGGTGTATCGCTCAATTATGAGAACGTCGGTTGTTTGTTTTTTTTTTTTTTGTTCGCAATCAAAACATTTATCATCAATTTGGTGGGTGGAGATTTTTGGCTTAAACACTGCGAATTGACCTATACGAACGGAAACGTGAACTCGTAACCGGCTTTAGTGGGGATTTTGTCTGGAGTGATGGGCGCGAACGCTGTATACCAGAAGCCAGAAGAGTATAGCCTTCAATTAAAAGATAATTTCTTTATGCCTTTCAACGGAGATGAGAGGAATTTATTTTCGGACAATTAACTGGTCAACTACCTGGGAATTATGCTCTGCCCAATTGTTTAGTCGTTGTAATGGTCGAATTTGTATAAACGATTTGTGTAACTTAATTGGATAGCTTGTTGGAGTGTTTAAATGAAAACCCTTCAACGGGACCTACTAAAATTATGCTATCAGTCAATGGAAACCTTGTCGCCTTATCCCGGATGGCAGGGGTCTTCGAAATGGGAGCAATTCTGCGAAAAAATATAGAAATTTATTCTACTTATGGACAATCCTATGGACACCTTAAAAGTCGACTATCGTTGGCTCTGAATTTTGACTAAGTCTAGAGACTTTCATAGGTAAATTCGCTGTATAGTCTTGCATAGCTTCATTGTAGCGCATCCTGTCAATCCAAACTTTCCAAGACTTTGCGATGACTTGGTTAGGAGCATGCTCATCTTGAAAATATAGTCGGAGGGAAGTATGCCCGATGAATGGAATCTCAGCATTGCTTGCCCGATCCTCAAGAAAGGAGACCCTTTGCTCTGCGCCAATTACAGAGGTATCAGTCTTCTTCACATTGCCTACAAGAATTTATCTGCCGCGTTGTGCGAACGCCTGAAGCCTTTCGTAAACAACCTGATTGGTCCACATCAATGTAGTTTCAGACCAGGAAAGTCCACCATCGACCAAATATTCACACTCCGGCAGATCTAGGAGAAAACCCAGGAACTTCAAATCGATACCCACAACCTTTTCATTGATTTTAAGGCCGATTAAACAGTATTTGTAGGAACGAGCTATACAGAGCAATGTCTAGTTTTGGCATCCCTGCCAAACTTGTTCGTTTATGCAACTAAGTAAAGGCTTCGTCAAACAGAACGCGTTTTTAACGCCGCGGTGAGATTAATTTATGCGGCGGCGGTAAGATTATTTTGACGCAATGTTCTAACCGCCGCGTTAGAGGACGTCAAACAGAAAGATGTCATTAATGTCCATGACTCTTGACTTTCATTGTTTTAACAAATGTCAAGCCGCGTTCAAACGCCGCGGTGAATTCAACGCAGCGTTAAAAACGCGCTCTGTGTGACGGGGGATATGTTATTCAGTATATTACAACGCGGCGGTATAACGCGGCGGTAAAACGCGACGTTAAAACGCGCTCTATTTGACGAGGCCTTAAGTTGCTAACTATTTCTGACTGACGATTTTTGCTTTGAGCACTAGAATCGTCTCTGGATTGTCCGTGTGGCATAGGTCTATTAGCGCCACCGACAAAGAAGGTATACCATGGCATCAAAGCGCAGCTCCGAGATGGTTGACAACATCGCCAAGTAGACTGAAAACACGATTGCCGAACTTAGCGCGCTCTCATGGTTGACTGAAATGACGTCTCCAGCTGAATTCTATCTTTCGGCCATTGCAGTCAAGCACTGTACGACGACAAGGATCGTGACCCATAAGTGTTGCCTCTTGTCATGCGTACACCAGTGCTTCACTTCGGCAAACAACCCTACCGCTCTTCGTCCAATACAGCACTTGTTTTTGAAATAAGCACACAATATTTCGCAACGTTTTTCAACTGGAAAGGATTAATTTCGTCCAGTGCAATAGAAAATAACATACGACTTAAAAATAAACTTGTGTTTGGACCACCCTTTGTGCCAGCAGCAGTAGGTTCTTTTGCCAACTGCTGATGTTTTCGGTCTTAAGTGCTCCCAGAGGTGGTTAGTCGTTTGTGTTGGAGGTGTGATGTAAATTAGCGTGATCAAATCTAAAGTGATCCTCGTCTGCAGAAAAATTTGTGGTGATACTCAAGTCCTTTTGCAATAGGAGGGGTAGTTTAAGAATATCGGTCTTCCTTAAAAGTGATCTATGCTGAGCTTTCGGGGTATAGTATTGGCCGTTGATCAAGCTGGATCAATAGGTACTCTTGTAATGGTTTTAAGGTACTAACCAAATTATTGCTGTATTGCTGCGGTGATTTATAGATTTGAACATTATTTGGTTAATACTAGAAAGTGTCAGGCTACCAGCTTTGCTACTCCCACTGGAGATGTCCAACCTAGATTATCTCAGAATGTGATAAATCTCTCAATAGGTAAAAGTTACTTTATTAGGCCCAATGAAACGGTGGCCGAAAAGCTACAGTTGAGGGGATATTCAAAATGATGTTGTTGACAGGATAGTCGAGTAAAATAATATCTTATTCTTTTATTTCTCTACATAAAACTGTAGAATAAAAAATGCCTGACCACGTATCACGCAGAAACTACTAGACGGATTTTCATGAAACTTGGCATAGTGATTGCTTATGTTCTGCGTCGGGACTTAGGATCCTTTTTTTTCCCGAATATAACGCGGTTCTTACAACATAGTTATAGGATATAATGTAATTCTATTTATACAGACCTAGCTCAGTAATGGCTTGCACTTAAATGGGCAGTCGTCTCATTTCAGCTCACACATTCAGGTTGAACACATTTTCCGGTGTTGTTCATTGTGATAAGTTTGGAAATGGGCTGGTGGGATTCGTGTGTCAAGTTGTTTCATTCGTGTTGCTTCCTTTTTGTCGACACTTGAGGTGAGTAAGAGGGAAATAACAGAACTTGGCGTAAATCTTTTTGTTTAGACTTTTTAGTACAAATTAAAATTATGTTTTTATTGTCTTTGTTTTTGATATTAATTTATTGCTTTCAGAAAGGTCCAAGGGGAGGAACATATTTATAAAAAAAACTGTTTGATGTAGTTCAATGAAAATAATTTTTGCCTTAAAAATAGCAGCGGGGGAAGCAAGGCGAGCACTGGTCAGCTAGTACAAAATAGATTTCATTCTTCCACAATTGTGTAGATACGTAAGTTGTTGAGAAATTCATTGTTATGATAGAATCTCTTAGCATTTTTGATCTTAATATTCTGTACGCATGTCTGGTGATCTGGTGTTTCCCGAACGACATGTTTTAAGAGTGGAGTTCGTAATAGGTGAATTTGTGAACAAAAAACAAATTAAAGAAGAACGCTAGCGCATTTAAAAACAACATTTGACATCACATGAAACAAAAGATCTGAAAATGAAGGCAAGAAAATGTGGAAAAATTACCCGGAATCCCACAGAAAACGCTTTGAAAGTTAACCTTAAAAGAACACCGAAAACTGTCCCAGAAAAAAAAAACTTAAAAACAAAATCTTTCGACAAATAAGTCAAATAGAAACTCCTCAAAAACACCCATAAAAAGAAAAAATGCCCCCCCAACAAACCTTCCAAACTCAACGATTGATCGAAAAAACGCTACAAAAATGGTTCAACATGAAACGACTTGGAAAACTCCGTTGAAAGACTATCTAAAGAATGCTCCAAAAACGCCTTAGGATAATTCAACCCAATCATGCATCTTGAGGCATCCACAATGATGACAATGTGGGAAAAATTATAATGACAAGATGTAATCCACTAGATATTTAAAATGTTCTCAAGATCACTTCCCAATTCACAAGAACGACACTCTCTCCAGTGCCATTTCCGCAAGCGTCTCATAACACTCTGCTGCTGCATTAATTAATTCCCATGCGCCATGCCATGCGCCATGCCACACACAATCCACTCCTAGGTTAGATGAATTAAAATTCCATTTTGAATTAATGCAAATTAAACATTTGCCTGCGGGGCAGACGCGACAAAAAACAGCAAGTCAACGGCATATGCCACTAATGTCGCGCATTCGCATCTGATGTAGATAACCCAGTTTGCGAAGATTCTGTTGTTTCCCTCTTCCATCGTGCTGTTTACATTAGATCTGCATACATCTTTGCAAACAGTCAACTCAGAGGCTAACCGTTTGACTCTCCAATTCTCAGGCCATTCAGCCAAGTGCGAGGTTCTCATTGACCAATTACTTGGCAGACCGTTTAAGTGCCAGCTCGATGCCAACACAGCGCCGCACACACATTCGCATTCATTCACCGAATAGGAGAGTATGCGATGCTAACCCATTATTGTAAAGCATCTCTTATCTGTCGGCAACGTCAACAAGGTCATGATAGTGCCGACAGTCAGCGATACTGGCACTGCCACTGTCTTCGGGACTGGCACTTGACAGCCCTGTACGACATCGAGTGCACGGCTCGTTCACTAGATTAACCGTTTTATTTGCAAAAGGTGTCATTAACACCTAAAGTTGGCAGTCAAATGGCTGCAGGAGATCTCGAACCCATATTGTACAACGAAACGCGCACAGATCGCGATGTCTCTGTGTTTGATAGAAAATAAAGAAAAAAGCTGCGCGCCGTCAAGTAAAAAAAACTCAAACTCTCCTCCCCTCTCCACCCGCCATATTTACAGGACAGTGATTGATTGAATGACTCTTCAGTAGCTGCCCCGCCTGGAGCCAGCTGCTGCAAAGCGATCGCTAAACAAACAATTAACCCGACTAAATAGCTTACTGATTTTTTGTGGATTATTTTTGTTTACTCAGTTTTTTTTTTGGCAGATACGGGCAAATTTGATTTTGGTTACGATCGCGTTAAGCCGATGAAAATTGAAAATAATTGATGAGCTTCTGGTCGGGGTGAGCGATTGTGGGTTCAAGGTCTCTAGATAATTAGAACTAAAGGCTAATAGCCCGGCACCCGGCTTGTTAAGATTTTAGTTTAATGAGATTCGATGGCACTGGCCAGCGAGCATGATTGATTTCGTTTTTCTGCTTAGGAAACTTTTACTTTTGAAGGCGGGTGCTATAAATTTTGTCAGATTAGAGGACAGGTTTTGGACAGCACACTAATATGTTGTTGAACTTATCAGTCAGACGAATTTGGTAATACAAATTAATATGGGAGTAGTTCAGATAAGGCGTGTTTTATTCAACATCCAAATCGGCAACATAAGGTAGAAACTTTACTCTACTTGACAGTATACACTTTCGAGATTCACACTAGGTAGAAGATATTGTCCTGGCCGTAGTCAAATTGTTAACGTCGCAAAATTGAGAGGTTTTGATTACGCGCACATTTTGTGCCACGGCAGCAGTATTTTCAATAGAACGTTCCTTTTGTTGATGCACTGCCACTCATGGAGCAATCACTCGGCTCAAAGTTTTTAACTTCCAAGTATACTTAGTAAAAGAAAGATATTGTATACGTACAACATGTCGGACATGAGATTTTAAGCAATTCTGATTCCGACATTACGATAATATGGGAACTCAAAAAAATGGGTCTCGCAATTCTGTCAGTCTGCTCCTAAGGTCTAAAGCTAGACGGACTTGTTTCAAAATTCGGATTTGAAGTCTAAGGGCTTACTGTAAGGGGTCACGTTTTGATGGCACGTTAACCCTATTATTAATGGTAGGTTATTCCTATATAACAGTTTGAAACAAGTTTGATTTTTTCAAAAACTACTATATCAACAAAAAACTGATATTTGAGCTTAAGTAGATGGGGTTTTTCGCTCCGAAATCTAATGACGGTAATTTCGAAAATTGGACTTATTTACATACCTCAAAAACAGTCATTACGATTTTAACAAAAATGCATTTTTCCAATGCATCATTCCAAACATGATAGCAAACTCAATTTTAGCTTAAAAATATCGTACAATGGACCTTTTTTTTTAAATGACGTTTTTCAAAAATAAGGTTTCATACATTTAGTTTACCTACATGAAAACGACTCTTAAGATTTCAACCAAAATTGATATCTAAGCTTAAGTATATCTCATGTTGACGTCGCTGCATACCCAGTTTTTTGCTCAAATTATGGTAATTTTGAAAGTTCGAAAATACTTCGAAAACGGTGTATTCGAAAGTAAAAAAAATTCATTCATAAGGTAATAATTATGGTTATTTCTTACTTGGTTGTTAACTTAGTTTTTCCCTAAATAATCGTTTAATAGATTTTTTGAAAAAATAAACATAGTTTTAGAATTTGGTTTTCTTCAGTTTACCTACTTGAAAACGTCTACAACGATTTTCACCAAAATGCATACTTGGAGTGAAGATGTTTTTAAGATAATTGCATGCTTAATTTTCTATTGAACACGCTGTTTTTGAAAACTGTTCATATTTGGAAAACGCCATTTTCGATTGGGATAAAACTTTATAAACCTTGAACAATACTCAGTTTTGAGCAAGAGGATTTTCGAAAGAAAACTTTGCAATATTTGTTCCTATTGCGTTTGTATAGTTTTCCGAAAACCGCTCTTAAACCCTACTTCGAGTCATAGACACCTAAAACCTGCATCAGCAATATATCCCGTTGAAAACAAGAACATGCCCAAAAAGATCAGAAACTAATGCTTCGCTTGTTGTTGTTCTCGAATATCTTGTAAAGTTTAATAACCTATTAATAGTTCATTTAGCGCTTAAAACGTTTTAACCAGCATTTTCGAAAATTGTTTTTTATGCAGCAACTTATGCTTTACATGGTTATACATATTAAATTTACTGTCGCAATTAAAATAAATATGTTTAAGCTAAAAGTGCTTAATCTTTTGTTTTGTACACGGTTTATTTTTTATGGTATAGATTCTGAGTAACCAAGCAGTGGCTTAGTGGTTAGTGTGTTGGGCTACTAAGGCAAGGGGCCCCCGGTTCGAGTCCCGAAAGAACCAAATTACATCTTAAGGTTTTTTTTCAATGCGCCACCTCTCGCGAACGTCTGACAAACATCCGAGAGTTAAACTGTCATGAAAGACCTTCTCAATTAGCCGCTTGGACTCGGCCTAAAATTGAAGATCCCTCCCATTCGTCACAAAAATTAAAAACGAATGGTTGTGACTTGTGAGAAGGTAGGCCTAGGGTCCCACAGACCTTTCGCGCCAAAATATTTATTTATTAATTTATTTACCTGAAAAAATAAAAAGCAATCGACCAGAATGTTATGATATGAACGAGAAAGTTTCGTGCGAACCAGTCGTGCTCTTTTTTTATGTTAGTGCGCGGAACTTCACGAATTTTATGTGTTGCGAAATCTTGTTGCCCTCCATCCATGGAGCTGAAGCGAACCAAGTCAGAAAAAGACAATTCTCAGAAATTTCGAGGTTTAGTAAATGTTCTGCTATTAATTTCTGGAATTGAAAATTCAAATAATGCTAAAACAGTTAAAAAGATTATTTTTAACATTATTTTTTCCTAGTTTAAAAATTAAATACTGGAGTTGAAAATCATACGAAAAAATGTGACTTGGTTCATTTCTACTCCGAATAATTGTTTTCAAAGAAAATGAAAGTCCGTAGGTATAACTTATGACAAAAGTAGGTAGATAATAAAAAATAGTTCATTTATTTAACAAACAATTATTGATAATATTATAAAAAGAAAAATAGAAAAGTAGGGTTTAAAAAAAATTTAACACATAAAAAAATCGTCATTTTCATCTTCTTTGTCATGTTGGTGCTGGTCCTGATGTCAATTCTTGTTTAATTGGTAGATTCTTATAGAAGCTGTGTTATATAGGTGGAATACATCTAAGCAAAAATCATATCTCGTATTTTCTCTGACGTAATTCTCCGACGAGTTGGGTACATAATGTTTTGCTGTAAATTGTGAAGATATTGCAGGGACCTCCCTTTCCTTGTTTTTCCTAAATAAACTTCATCAAATTCGACTTCTTTATTGAGTGTCTCTTTAAATTTAAACGTAAAGGGTAACTTGCATTCAAATCGAATCCACTTGATATTAAGCCATGAAAAATTGTGACCATCAACTATCTTTTCTCTGTTTACAATATTTGTTTCCAAAATATTAGTTGATAGAAATTCATTTCTGTCCATTTCTATTTCGTATAGCGGGCGTTTGATTTTAGCACTTTTGACAGTTTTAATCCAATCACTACAAGACTAATTTTGATGAACTAACTTGAACTTTGAAAAATATTGCACAATGAGAGCCATTCACTTGTTTTTTTTTAACGTTAACTAAGGAACGAAACACCTTTTTGACTAAGCTCGTTACAGAACTTAATAGAGATAATTTTGGCGGAGAATTTCGCAATTGTTATGGAATTTTAAATTTTTCAAGACTTGGTTCCCTTCAGCTCTGAGCACTCTATGATGACTTTGACAAAACACAATTTCAGAAGAGTAGCCACTGACTAACCCCATACAAATTCCACTCATTGATTTGTTAATGACGCCGCAAAAAGTGCAGGTCCTCATATTCAAAGTCTTCGAGACTTCGAGTCGCTTCCGTGCACCTGAAAATTATTATACAGTCTCTAAGTACCTACCTATCCTAAAGACTGAACCTAGTGTCTAAAAATGGCAATAATGAATGATTTTTAACAGCTTAACAGCGACATACTACCAATTACCATGACTGTCCTGCACATTTGACCTCTGCTGATTTAAGGAGCATCTATACGGCTTTGGCTCATTGCTGCATGTTAGCAAAAATTTGCGAGTTGAGGCTGCACTTATGAGCCTCAGTAATAATCATCTTGAACCCTCACCTTAAAAATTCCTCCACAATAAATATTCTTATATGCAAAAATTAAATAAAGTCTTAACATGGACAGAGGACACTAAAAATGATTACTAGTACAGCGCAAGTCATGTACCTACTTTTATAATCCACTAAATACGAAAGTAACCTTTGATGCTGCTGGACATAAAAGTGTCTTCCAAGACCACAATAAAAACAAATAAATTTCTTCACGCTTACCACAGCTCTCCGTGCACGGTGTACCATGCAAAACAGTTCTTTTACAACATGTGAACCTATCTCAATTAAAATAGAGAACACGCGACCAACATGACTTTTTCCAAGAATTTTCCACTACAGCTCCTCTGCAAACTTTCTCCACTTGTTGGCACACTGCCGACCGACTCGACTCCTTTTGTCCAATCAAAAGATCAAAACACCCTGTCAAATAGGTGCCGGACTAATTGGTGTATTGCTCCCGAGAAGCGTCAATGTTTTGAGAACTTAATTGGCCGCAGCAGCCACTCTTCTGGATTGACACCTGCGATACACGCTGTGTCGACCTCGGACCTCTGCTCTATATGCCTTCATCCAAATCCGAGCGCACCCATCAGAATCAGAAATACATTTTATGATGAGTTTATGGCATGCAACACTTTTCCCCCAATTAATGTATTGGCCTCATTCCGGCGACTTAATTGTTGACCTGCGTCTTGGCGCTTCCAACCCAAGGCAGGCGTGACCGACCTCACAACACACACAGATGGACCACACTTTTAATTGCACTCATTCTCTAAGCGGATCGTGACCGATCGCAGCAAGGAGTGCACTGCACCAGCTAGCGTCTCGAAGTCATATTGATCATGGTTCGATTACACTCTGGCTCATCTTCTCCAGCGAGGTGTGGTACGTGTGGGCAACGCAAGAACCCTTCATCTGCAGTTAGTGTTGATATTAATGCTTTGTAGTAGCAGCAGCAGGTTGCCGTGCCGGTCCTAGGTGGGAAATGCAGCCTTCAATTGCCATTGTTGCGCAGGTGGAGCAGCCTTTTGTTCGAGGATCGTGATCGCAGGTCACACTCCAGAGGGCAGGCACACTTAGACATGAATGGCGCTGAGTGAATGATGACTTTATATAGTTCCTCGATACATTGTAATCGAGGGCGTTGCATGGATCCACAAGGACCTACCTCCGTTGTGGATGCAATTTATATCCGACCAACGACCGCCGACGTGGCTGCAAATAAATTTGCATCTTTAGCACTTTCACCTATGGCGCAGAGTCAGCGATCCTTGCGGTGCATAAATCAACGATCAATACTGCCGCCGCTTGGTGCCGTTGCCCTGCCTATAGCCCGCCATCATTATGTGGCTGTCCAATTATGAAATTACAGTCTCTTGCTAATTCTAACAAAACGGTCGAGGGATAGATACTCCATAGGTCGATGGCACGGCTGCAGACGCCTAATAACTTTCCGCGATTTTATTGCTAAATCCATCAGATGTCATGAGCGCCGAGTAAAAAGCTCCAACGACGAGGGTAGGCTACTTAGGGTCGGCGCACACCAGTGTGGGGGAGCATAAATCAACGGTTCTCAACGGTTCAGGTGGTCTTTTCGCCGAAAGAGATGCACCTCGTCGGCAAATGAATTTTAATTGGGAAATGTTTACTATAACTTCTTTTGTGTCTGTCTGCGCCGGCCGGCGCGCTCGGATGTAAAGGAGGTATGATGGAGCTATGCGCCCGATGCACCTTATTATTGCTCCTTTGCTCTGCTGGGGTTAGATGGATATTATGGAAAAGAAAGTAGCGCTAGGAAATGAAGCGATCTGTCTATTTGATGGTCAGTTGGGCACAGTGAGGTTAAGAAGTGATTGTGATTTAATTGGAAATTCGATTTGGGCAGGCAGTGCGATAAATTTATGAGGATTCTAACGACGGTCTTTATTAGACGACTGTAGGAACTAGAATTGACGGTGTTTGGATGAATGAAAGGGGTTCATTTGTTAAAGGAATTGCAACATAAGTGCATAACTTAAAGAGGATCCTTTGGAGGAGATTTCTTAGACATTTGCTATATATTTCGTTTTTTTTTATGGATGTTTCCAATGTGTGTCTGCACTCACGATTCGTGGTATATGTTTCTTTGGTTAGGACTGCCTTTAGGTTATTGACTGCTTGGTTATTTATTCAGTCTTATTCTAGGCGGCGGTTAAATGCCAGTAAGCAAAACGATAATGTGAACTCGGCATTACAGGTGGCGTTTTATGAGTCGTTTTAAGCCATTAAACGCTGGAAGTCGTCACAAAACGACAAGTTAAACGATATTTATTGGCGTTGGGAAATTTGTAAACGCCAAGCAACAAAATCGACTGTGATTTTTGTTAAATGTTCAACTGATTTAGCTTAAATTTCACTTACTTAGCTATTTTTCGTCAAGGGTGAAAATAACAAATTCAAAGCAAACAAAACGCGTGTCGGAGTTGATGGAAAAGCATCCTCCTCTGGCAACGAATTTAAAAAGAGGTGTGAATCGAAAGAATTTTAAACTAGCTGGGAAGACGTTACACCTTTTTGGTAATCACCTTCAGCTACAAATCTAAATGTTGCTGCAAGTTTAAGAATTGGAGGCACAGACAACGAACTTGTCCTTTAAGGAAGTTCGTCTTCAACTCGGTTTAGCAGATAAACGAAGGCGCCTTGCTTAGTCCTAAGGTTCATTTGAATTCTAAAAATTATGTTTTTATTCTTACGAGTATATTCCATGCTGATACTTACTTGTGATTTTGGAAAATCCAATCCATTGGATCTCATGGTTCTCATTCTCGTGAGAGCCTTTTTGTTGGTTTCCGCTTCATTCTCATCTTCGCTGATCAACGATAGAAATATCGCATCGGGTTCATATTTTGTGTTAAATAGTTTTAGGTATTTATTCAAAATTTATTTAACAACACAAAATAAATAACAAATCGACAGTTAAGTGACACGACTCCTAAAACGACAATTGTCGTTCAATATAAACGCCACTTGGAATAAGGGTATGGGTGATTAACTCGTAGTAATTCCGAGGGAGAAGCTTGCGTTGTTCTAGACTGCAGTTAAGTTAATGGAGAAGATCGATCAAGAAAAACTTGATGTGCCATACAGAGCGTCTAAGTTCAAAGTGATCAAAATGGGAAAAATGATAACGACCATCGTCACACTAGATCCAAACTACAAATCAAATTTCATCAAAATGTCTTTAACAGTCTTTGAGTTATTGAACCACGTCCCTTGTTAAATTCAGCTGAATACCACTGAAGTAAACTTAAATCTAGCTGAATAGTTTTTGTAAGCCCGTAACAGACTTTTAAACTTACCTGTAAACGTATTTGTACAAAATTTCGAACTTCTAAGATGTTAATCAAGTCAGACAAGAGCAGAATAGAAAAACTCAAAAAGTGGGTATCCCAATTCTGTCCGTCTGTTCCTAAGGCCAAGGCCAGTACATTTTTGTTTTAAATTTCAGATAGCAATTTGGGAGCTTTTAGTTCAGACCATCACGATACTTCCCATATAATTGTTAAAATAAGTTTAATTAAAAAAATTAATATTTAAGATTAGGTAGGGGAGATTAACATTGCTGCAAGCACATTTTTTGTCTAAAAATTCAAATAATTTGTCAAAAAAATGCAGTACTTTTGAAAAATGGGGTTTTCTCGAAAATGTTTCATACAACAATTTTATGAATTTTTAAGGTCATTCCTAACTTGACGATAAACTTAGTTTTGCTCTAAATTAACGTATATTGGACTTTAAAATTGCCACTTTTAAAATATTTGGTTTTCTATGGATAACTTGAAAACTGGAATTTTTTACCAAAATGTATGCTTAGAGTGTTCATTCGAATCACCTTTATTAACTGCTCATATCCCGGAAACTCCATTCTTTCACTCCTGAACAATAAATCATACGCAGTTTTTAGCTTAATAGTGGAATAACAGCTCTTTTCGAATCGTTTTCAAACCAAAAGTAGTAATATTTGTGGTCTATCTTAGCCCGTTTAGGCTTGGGAACAATTTGAAAAACAACAATAAAGTATTATTTCATTTTTGAAAGACACATTTCTTTCATATTAATTTTAAAGGGGAATACGTTTGAATACACTGAGATTTAGCATGAAGGTCCATGAATACACTGAATACACTGGCCACACCCACACTGAGCACGGAGAGATAGGCAGCTAAATCGAGCACCTTAACTCGCCATACATTTTGTGCTACAGCAGAGGTCAAAGAGTAGAACTTTGTGGTAGTCCTGCGGTGACGTTGTAGTACTGAACGCCATCGTCAGTTTTGTATCTCAACTTTCTGAGGGTTAAGTATTTAGTTTATACCTAAATAAATTTACCAGCTAGTGCGGCATTTCTATTCTGGCAAGGGATCTACTAATCTACTAATGCAGGACCATTTCGCCAAATTAAAAGCATTTTTAACTACAAGCGTCGGTACCGCGCAATTTTTCTTTGACCCTCCGTTTTTTTTTCCCCAAAAAATTCAGCAGCTGTATTTACTTCCACCTTTATGGCGTCGATGGTAGAACGCGATATTTTGAATCCATACTGGTAGTCTGAAAAAGCTCCTCCATCATCTGCCACCTTAAGCTGTCTGCCGTTCTAGAACTTTGTCCACTTCAGGTCGCTGCTTAAATTTTCGTAGTAAAATTTCATTGGCAATAATCCTGACTGCCAAAACTGCTATTGCAGCAGGTCTTGGGAAATCACTGTTCAATAGCGTGTTCAGTGGCGTGTCGTCCATATAACTCGATTCCTACCGACTTCCCTTTTAAATTTCCACCAGTTAACATATCGAATACCAAATAAATTCGATATTCACACACACACGTATGCCATCAAATAAAATATTGTGTGGGTATCCATTTTCGTTCATCGTTGCCATCGTCACGACAAATCGAGTCGGGTTATTAAAGCAATAACTGGTTAGTTGATTTTACGAGAACATTTGCTTTTATTTCTTTTTTTCTTATCTGTGTATGACACCTCTTTGTTCAACACCCACTTAGTTATGCTTTTCTTCGAGTTATTCGATTTTCTTTAATGACTTGAAGTATAAAAAAGGTGGCTTGAATTGATTTTGCTTAGTTGATGTGGAAAGCAAAATATACGATATATAATTTTGTTTCAATGAACACAGATGTAAGGTTTTTTAAATTTGTAAATGCGATTAATTTTGCTTCGACTTCCCATTTCGAAATGTTCACGCCACGCCACTGATAAAAGTAATAAAACAAAAAAACTTTTTGCGTTCTTTATAATTATACTTTATTTGACACACCATTTAAACATTATAACCTCATAGTATCTATTTAACCGAAGTACCCGCCGCCCCATCCATGGTGGTGGTGATGATGATGATGATGACCGCCCCATCCGCCCCCATAACCACCGCCCCAACCACCGCCAAAACCACCGCCCCAACCACGACGTCCAAAACCGCCACCCCATCCTCGAGCAAGACGTCCCGATTCATTTTCATGTCCATCTCCAGCATCAACAGCCAGTAATGCCTCGGGGTCGTCATCCGGCATTGGATAGGCATATGCCAGTCCAATCAAACACACAAGTGTAAGCAAGATAATGCAACGCATCTTTGACACAACTTATTTCTTACTTTGCTAAAAATACAACTTATTTTGTCCCGTCCGAAAGCACAGGAGCTAATGTTTTAGCCGTTTGCGAGGCGCTCCTTATATAGGAAAGTGAACCTTTTAGAACAGCTTTTAGCCGAGGGGATTCACGACATCGATTTGATTGTAGACAAAGAATATTTACCTGTCAATCTGTGCACCGTACCTGTAAGCAAACAAATCAACCGATGAGTTCAATTTAAGTAATTAGCCAAATCTTGTTTCTTCTTACGTTGCAAGGTTAAGCAATTAGTCAAAATTGGTTGGCCCAAGTTTGCTTTTGGGATTGGGAAATTCCCAAATCGGAAGTTGGTCTCATCAGATAAAAAATAAATCGATCGTCTTGACCCCAGAAATTTATGCAAACAAGTTTTCGAGTTTGCTCACATGATACAAGTTGATTAGAACCAGAAAGCCTTTGTTCGTACTTACGTTTTATTTTTATAGATTTTTTAGTGTCTCAAATAATATGTTGCGTCTTTAAAGAAGCTAAAACAAAATAGGGTCAAATTGGATGGGAGAGTCATAAAATCATTAGATAAATTTAAACATGCGAAAAACAAGAGTTAAGTTTACCTTAATCGGGTGAATGTAAATGTTACGTTTTAGGCTTACTTAGTTTAAGAAGAGCAATGTGTTGACGCGTTTTGCTGACGCTTTCCTTGATGTTTTTTTCTCAATAATAATAATAAAACATTTCTCAATAAATTTTATGATGCCTTTTTTGACTCGTTTTTACCAACATTATCCGGCACAATATTTGAGTTACATTTTGGCAAATTTTTTAATGTTTTTTAGGCATTTTTTGGACGTTTTTCGGTACGTTTTTGACGGGGTTTTTGGGCACGGCTTTTGAAATTTTGTGTAACACGTTTTTCACTCTTTTTTTGGAACGCTTTCTGACGCATTTTTAAAGCTTTCCTGAGCCTTATGATGTATTTTTTTGTCTCGTTTTTTCGACCATTCTCCGACACAATTTTTGAAACATTTTTTGGCAAAGTGTTGTGAAGCGTTTTTCAACCGTTTTTTCATTAGGTATTATTGGCGCAAAACTCGGTACGTTTTTCGACGCGGTTTTGAAGGGGTTTTGGTGCTTTTTTGGCACGGTTATTGATATTTCGCATCACACATTTCTTATTTTCCCTTTTTTATACCTAATGCCATTTTTGACTTGCTTTTTCGACTATTTTCGCACCTTTTCTTAAGTCGTTTTTTTATTTACCCCCTGCGAGTTGTCGGTACATTTTTTGACAAGATTTTTTGGAACGACGACTGGAGTGCTTTCTGATGCAATTTTTGAAGAATTTTCTGAATAACTTTTTTGGCTCTTTTTTCGACCTTTTGGCCCGATTTTGGATATGCGTCGTTTCTCGATGCGTTTTTTTGACGAGTTATTCGACACAGTTTGGCGAATTTTTCCTTTCGATTGAACACGTTTTTTTAAACAAAATTCAGACAAAACTCGTTATTTCCAAATCAACAAATTGACAAATTTTCCTCTTAAAACATGAAGATATATATTGTACAATTTCAGACTCACAACAGTAACACCTAACACCCGACCTAACAGCGTCACAAGGCGAATATCTAATACACTACTCCGCTGCTCATTTGTCCACGGAACAAATTACCCAACAGCACATAACCTGAAAAGTCTCCTGCGAGAGCACATACCAAGTGAGTGAAGAATTACGATCATGTCGGCAAAGTGAGTGAGCGCACCCATTCCGTGCGACAACTTGCCTAACAAAAAGTGTGACAGACAACAAATTGGTGCGCCAGGAGCCAGGAGCCGTGCTCCTCCAGCAGCACAAAGAGTGACACTTTGCGGAGCAACTATCCACCAGCACAACTTACCTATGGATGGTAGCTGGCGCTGTTCAGATCCCACTACGAACAAAATCATAAGCAACCCATGTGAAGTTCCGACTCCTTGCCCTTCCATGCCATGATAGTCAGATTACAAGGTAATTTGCATTTAGCTGAAACAAGGCAGCAGCCGCGTTTGCTCGCTCCCAGAGACCCAAAATGTGGCTGGGAACACATCAACCTCATTACCGGGGGTTCCAGCGATGTGTACCTCGGCATTTCCAGAGTCGATCGATCAGCGCGCCGCGCCAGACAGCATCCAAGCCAATGGACGCGTTGTTGTGTCAATAATTGGCACTGCGCCGCACAGCATATGCGGGCAAATCGATAATGAGCCCCTGAACATGTGTACCGGCGGGGTTTTTATGGCTCTCTACATGGCGCGGTACAAAAAAAAAACGAAGAAAAAAATCCATGAAGGAGTTCAAACATGGGATTCATCCCAATTGCGCACGGCGGAGGTGCATGTCATTCCATGGCCGATGGGCCGACACCGACCCTGCACTATGGTGTCGGTATGCAAACGGCCGGTGCAACAAATTCGCCTCTAATTAAATTGTATTACTTTGAATAGCAGCAATCAGCACTGGAGAACAGAGCATCAACAGAGCCACCTCTCTTCGGTCTGACATCAGCTTGTTCCGAGTAGTGTTTTACTTGTGGAACTCATTGTGCATCCGACACATGGCTGCTGGTTGGCAGCGGCAGCACCAGCAACAGGACCAGCACCACCATACCGGCCAGATAATAAGAATTTATGGCCAAGATAAAAGATTGATTCTTCGGATAGATTACAGGTGGTGGCGGTGGCGAGTGTCCACATGGGTAACTGGTAGCTCTTCGCGCAGAGCCGACACTTAATGGTGGTTAGTTTTATGACCAGAGATTCCACAGTCCATACACATGTAACCGGACTTTGGATGCGTTTTTTTTTTGTTCTTCCTCGCAAATATCTACTGAATTTCACATTCATTCCAATTTATATGCTGGTATTGAATTAGATTCGAAATTAGATCGCCTGTGGAGCGGAAGGCACTCGACGAGTGGTTTGCTGCCTTTTAGTCGGAGTGGAGAAAATGTGATGCGGAAATGGGAATATTCCTGGATATGGTCGGAATGTGGTTGTTGTGTGGCGGCATAAAGTGAAAATAATTTCCCCTTAGTATGTGGATTACATGAAAATTGTTTATGAACAAATTGTGGCAAGTTTGTAGCTACCAAAGTATCCACTAAGGAGGTGAGCATGACTGGGTATGTAATTAGTGCGCGCTAGAAGGAGAAACACTTTTCACACTTATGACAGAGTATAGTAGTTCATTCTGACATGGACTGCGGGTGTAATGATGCATAAAGTGCGCGATATTCTCTCATTTGAATGTGCAGACGGGTAGCGTATTGACTGGATTTAAGAAGTGGGTTTAAAAAATCGAGTCGTAACGTAATATGAGGTCAGTTATGCTTATAGGAAGTCTCACTTTTGTCTATATTAACTACCATTGATTTTGGCGCAGTGGCTTAGTGGTAGTGTGTTGGGCTACTAAGAGAGGGGTTCCCGGTTCGAATTCCGAAAGAACCAAATTACATCTTAAGGTTTTTTTTCCATTGCGCCACCTCTCGCGAACGTCTGACAAACATCCGAGAGTAAAACTGTCATGAACGAGCTTCTCAATTAGCCGTTTGGACTCGGCGTAAAATTGCAGATCCCCTCCATTCGCCCCAAAATTTGCAAACCCCACAAAACGAATGGTTGTGAGAAGCTTGGCCGTGGATCCCACAGATCTGTCGCCACAAAATATTTATTTATTTATTTTAACTACCATTGATTCGTTTCTATGTCAACTGTCTATTCAAGGTTTATATCGTTTCAGATCAAAATACAGATCAAGGATGATGTAATTTAGTTTTAGTTTTAGTTTTATATATTTATTAGTTTAAAAAAAACTCTTTTTAACAAATCAGTTACTTAAGTAAATCAAAAATTCATAATGTGCTGCGCAATTTGTTTTTTAAATATAATAATATTGCTTTGGCTTTTAATATTTAAATCTAAGCTGTTAAACAGTTGGGTTCCTTTGTACAAAATATTATTCTGACAACTAGTTCTCCTATATAATGGTAGCCGGAAATCTCCTGCATTTCTTAAATTATAATAGTTACCAACATATTGTAAATTTCTCTGTAGGTACATAGGATACAATCCATTTTTAAGTTTAAAGGTAAAAATTAATAAATTAAATTTCATTCTCTGTCTAATATTCATCCATTTTAAATCATTTAACATGTCAATAATATGGGTTCTCAGTCCGCACTGCAATATACATCTCATAGCTCTATTTTGTAATGTCCTTTCTTTGAAGAAAATGTTACCCTACCCTCGTGCGAATGAAGGAAAAAGAAGATCACTACCAGAGGCAATACTGTGACCCCCAACTTTGGCCGATTTACAGTTACTGGCCTTCAAGCTATAAGGTACAATTTCCGGAGTGGAGAAGATTTTGAGAACAAATTGAGAGGACCAGCGGCAAGAGGATTGCGAGTTGCGAGTTGGGTTCTCATTATTGTTTGTCTATGATCACGACTCTTTTTCACGTTCTCTTTGCTGGTACAGTGGTACGTAACAAGAGACAAACTCAAAAGAGAAATCGTATGCATGACACTGCATTGTATGACAAATTGCGCCACTCCCACTAGTGCTTTGCACTGTGTTTTACTCTGTGCAGACTCGTCACACTTTAAGAAATAACTACGTCACAATTGAACATCTTTTCGTATCGGTAAACTGGTAAATTGTATAACAAAAACATGGAATCACGGCAATATCGCAATCTTTTATTGTTTAATTCATTAGTAGATGGATAAAGCCTTGACACCTTTAACTCTTGAACTACTTAAAGTTAAATTTTGATTGGATTTATTTGTATACAATTAAGAGAGAATCTATACGGATGGTTCCAAAACCAAAATATTGTACTAGGTCAGTTCTAAAGATATAGACCTACACGTGTCGAAGAATCTTCCGGACACTTGCAGTGTGTTACAAGCAGAGATTCTGGCCCTACTCAAAGCTGCGGAACTACTTGAAATGGGGTCAGTATCCAACAAGAATATCGCCATCTTCATAAAACGTCAGACTGCGCTAAGGGCGCTAGAGTCTTATGTCATCAATTCTGAACTGGGGTTGAATTATTGCATCCGTGATCGAGCAATACGTAACTGAATTTTTTATTGTTTTGCATGTAAAATCTACAAAACCGGAGAACCGGAGTTCTCATTAAGCTCGTTATATGGGGTAATAGTTTGTGGTCTTGCTTCTAGGGTAGCCTTGGGCTAAGTGTAAGTTATGCAGGCAACACAACATAAAACTCAGCAATCGCTCATAAAGAAAGAGCTAGGGAGGTAGGTTTGAAATCTATATGATCTAGGAGATGACATGCTTATGGGGAAGATGTTCGTTGTCAAAGCGACCGATGCGTACTCTCAGACATGCTAAAGCGTATGCAGATGATTCAGTGGCGTACAGGTCAGGCCCAAAAGTCGAGGGTATCAACGTATGCTTTTGCAGCATGACTTCCATCAAATTAAGAGGTATGCGATGATTGGAAGTTGAAAATCAGTTTCCAAAAATTCAGAAAAATCCTGTTCAGAACTCCATTGGCTTCAGCCTCTATGGATACCAGAAAAAAACATAGACATGAAAGAGAGTTTTAGTACCGCAACAGCGGATCGGGACAAGAAGTGCACGGTAAAGCAATTCAATAAATTTTGGTGCCTTATGGAAGGGGTGAGGATGGATACTCTCTCCCGGGCCGGTGAGCTACTTATGTAGCATCCTGCTTAGTTTTAAGATAGGTAATAAGTAAGTAAGGTAGGTATAGAGAAGGGAGTTCTTGGGATGGGTCAGGCTTGTGATATGAATGAATGGTTCCAAGACTTGACCGACGCTTATGGCCACGATCGAGTCCCGGCTGCGCGGGTGAACGCAGTTGGCGGCTGCCAGGCAACTATGGACGCGATCAGGATGCTGAATTTAGGTTAAGCAGATTTGGCAGTTCTAAGTAGTTTTCAATAAAATATTAGCAATAAAAAGTTTAAGTTTTGAAAAACAAACAAAATTAAATATTCAGATTTAAGGCCGAAAGGCAATGGTTTTAAGCATAATATTAAGTTTAGTAGTTTATTTTCTAAAATGTGTTACCACGGCAGATGTTCAGAAGAACTCAATGAATTTATTTCTCGAAATGCCACACAGTTATACATATATGGGCATAGGGCACCCTGCAAGACAGGAATCATCTTTCAGCACTCTTGTCTTGACAACCTAAAACCCTTTCATTAACAGAAAAATGTCACTTTGGAACTCGCTTCTCTGCTTCCTCATGTCTTCTGCCGGAACAATTTGGACGACTAAATTTCTCATGAAATTCTTTAGTGTGTAGGTACGTTCTCATGAAATATTCTGAGGGTAGTCCCCGATGCAGGTCAATCGATGAACTTATTCCGATAAAACGCCTTGTATGGACAATCTGGTATATCCAGTGTTCCAAGAAAGAAAATCGAGCTTTTAAGCTAACAAGTCTCTAGTTGAAATTATTTTCCCATGGATAGGGTATACCTTCTGCGAGATCCTTGTTTGACCTTCCAACTACAATGACCGGCCTATATTGTTAAGTACCTTAAAATAGCGTAAAATGCGTCTTCCTGCCTACACTCGACAGAGTGCTGCACTTCGCCTTGGGCGTGCTATAGCTTCGCATACCCACCTTTTATCCCGCTTACATAATTTCCCATGTGCGCATACAGATTTTTATCTTCGCAAACCATGTCGATTGATTTTCTCTGTGTGTAACAGTTTCCCATGTTTCGCACACCATTTACCTCACGCATGTCCATTACAAAAAAAAAATATCGCTCCTCCAACAGACTCGTAACTGTAAAATCCATAGTGCTGCGCGCTCTCGTAAATATATGCGCACAATGTAAACGCATATCCATTAGCCGCACGCCTTAAAAGTGGCCTACACTACACACGTCAGTGATGTTACAACTGCAATGCAGATTCCAGGCCCATGTGTGTGGTAGGCATCTTTAGCCAATTGTCGGATGTCCAAGCCGGCGGGGGATCACAACACAGCATTTCAAACACAACTCTTCAACACCTACAGGCATATTATATCCATGAGATATGAGCGCCGGCCGACCATCCGTCGGCGTCGTCGTCCAGCTTGCCTATACGTTAACCAATCTGTTGGTGCACTGTTACGGTCATAACTTTTAATAATTTAATTACGACAAATACGAGGCACTGTTGCGCACTGTAAATTTATTTTATTACACAAGCCACACCATAAAAGCGCGCGCGGTGAAATTAAGTGCGAAAATTGTGATTACCCCCGGAGAAGCTATATGATCTGTATCTGAGGAGAAGGAGGGCGTCTGCCCAGATGCAAAACGATACTGGATGAGAGGCAGCGAAAACGTTTTGAAATAATACCGCGCCAATTAATTTGGTAGGTATGTGCAGTGCAGCTTGGAAGACGCATCGTCGGCCATTTATCTGTGGCCGGACATTCGGCGTTATCCAACACCAATGGGGAAGTTGGAGGCTTTTCAACACGACTGGGACTGGCACTGCCTCGCCCCAATCAAGGTGAATTGTGATATTTTTCTCTTAATTGCATTCGTGAGAACTCAGCCAAGGTGGGGACAAGGGCATGAAATTAATTTCGACTCTAATTGCCTGACTTGTGCTTATGGTTGTCCATAGTCTGTTGAATCACGTTCACGACGTTCGTATGCGTTTTTTGCCAGATAAATACAATTTAGGGCGGAGAGCATGAAATTATGTGTCAAATTTACGAAATGGATATTTTTTAAATTTTTGATATACCTGTAAGACTACCAACACGAAAGATAAAGTTCACTCTACAGCGTACAGCGAACAACTTGCTCTTTGTATATAAAAATGCGGCAAAGGAAATTGAAAATACCAAATAACTGTGTGCTGTATTAAATTAGTTAAGACGTTACCTGGCTGTTGGAAAACATTCCAGATCCAAAGTATGATATTTCGGAACTGTTCCTTTAATAAAAACTTATAAAGCCCGCAATCAGCAAAGGCCAATTGGCTCCAAGACCCCTAAGACCTTACTCTAGACAAGCGGAAAATCACCAACACCTGGAAACTCTTAAAAGTCTTAAGACTACCATTCCCAATTATTGCTGACCCTAGCCTAGATGTTAACCATTATAGATGCAGTCTTTGAACTTATCCATGGAACGCAAATTTCTGGGTACGATCTTTATGCCCGGTTGTATAGTTTTCGATCCAATAAAGGTCCGTAATAGTGGCCTATTTGTTCTTAAATAGAAAGCTGATTTACGAAAGGAAATGTTATTGCCCTTACGCTTTTGCAGTCGACTAAAAATCATTCGAAAGCCCAAAACAAGTACACAATTTTTACTTTAGATTCGGGGAAGACAAAAACACCTCCAGATTTTATTAAAACCCACACCGAAAATTAAAAACGGTCTCCAAATAGATCGGCAATATCATAATAGCCAAGTACATCGTACACACTTTTGACATAGGCTCATGCCTATTAAGGCCAGAAAGCCCAGGAATATCGTTGGACTCAGTAAGAGGAAAATAACTTATCCAAAATGCAGCAAGATCCTGAATTTCAGACCGCTAAATCTTAAAAAGATAGAACAAAATCAGTTGCTTTACACAGGCTTTAGCTCAAGAGGAACGCTTGGAAAGTCTGAATTCTGCCTTTTAGCAAATATTGGGTATTTTCGCCCATGTAAGCCAAACGCTTTTTGTCGTACCGATTACGGCGTTGTCTCAAAACCGATTTTTATGAAATACAAACTTAATTAAAGCTGAATTCACGTAGATCATTTCCCGCATGTAAAGGTGGGGCCATTTTTTATGTTGAAATGTTAACATTGAATAACTTTGACATTGATCAACCGATTGACTTGAGTATAGACATGTTTTTAAAACTTTAATTCAGTGCCATTAATCGAAATAGTCACGTTGAACTTACATTAAAAATAGTCCTTCAGTTGTGTTAACTAAACTTGCATTTTGTATATCATTGAAAATATCGTGGCTAACAAGCTCTGTCTGATTCGTAGTTTGCTGTCGAATGTTGTTGAGTGGGAGATCGTCGACATGCCCAATCGACGCCCAAGATGTTCCAAATCAACTCCCGACGTGTGTTGTCTAAAAATGACACAGTTGGCTGGTCACCCCGTCCCCGGTATTCAGACGGAGTTCTTTTTGTCGGACTTCGTTGACAACCTTAAGGCTATCATTCGTGTGGAAATCATCGCTATATCGCGTTAAATGCTACAAAAAGTGATGGAAAACGCAGCGCACACATTTGTTTTGGTCAATAGAGGTGACCACTTGATTCACTTGTTGCATTCAAAAACTAGTCCAAAAAAATGAAAGGGACAAAATTTAACAAAAATACCTTAAAAAAGCCATTAAAGTTATTCCATATTCAAATACCGACATAAAAAATAGCACACTCGTTATTGTTTATTTACAACCAACCTAAAAAGAAACACAGATCTGTGTACCTTCACAATAGGTACAAAGTACTAGATTAAAAGGCTACACTGTTGCCCAGCTGATTGTAGAATATATTACTATTAAAGAATGCGTGATGATGGTCATAAGAACAAAAATGTGCCCCCATTCCTTCCATTGAGTGAGTCTAATCCAAATTCCTCATAAAAAAAACTACTTACCTTTTCCTAGAACGCGATAAAATGTCGACCACTGATAGATACAATTTTACAACTAGTAAACAATAACATTCCGCAATTGAAATCAAGCATTGCATTACATTTTTATTAGATGTAGCTTTCAGCTATTTCTGTGCACCAAACTATAGTTACAGTACTTACCTGCATTGGCCTCTAGCAATTGGCACTTATAAATTAGTTCAAGCTGAGTTGGCCAGCAAAATCGTATTAGGTACTATTTGGCTCATTTCGATTTGAAAATAAATATTAACCTATTTAAGTTCTCGCAAGTGAAACTCTTCTTTCAATCATTTTTACACCCATGCATTTCTGTTTAACTACCACCTAACGACTACCTTTCAATAACTGCATATATCTCTGTTGTGTTGGAATTCATTAAGAGAATGGCCAGGTACCTTTTTTGACATATAAAAGCTCCTTTTTTATGGGGCCTAACAACCAACTGTTCCATCAGTGTTTTGTACAACTTTTAATTGCCAGTTTAGTTTTCAATTGTCTGTTGTCGCTAGGGTAGTCAAATAGAGGCACATCCATCAAACCTGTTGCACTTTATAGTTTGGTTCGGCTTGTCGTCCGCTCACCACACGACGAGACTATTAATCGTATAGGTTTGTTAAGAACTATCTTGATGGACCCGATCCGGATCATAAACTCAAAGAAGGAGCTACTACTACTACTAGTACTATTTCTTTTCGGTTCTTCAGCAAATAAATTAGTTTGAAAAGAGGCAATTTGTTTTATTTAACACTGAATACCAAGCTGTCGTTGCGTTGCGTTGGTTGGAAAGGTGTTTTTGAACGAATTTTACGATTTTTCTTAAATTTATTTCTCTACCATGAGACAAGAAGTTTAGTTGATACTTATATGACGAGGAATGTACATTTTCACACCTTCGGACTGAAGGGTAAACTTGGACACATTTAGCATTCGCATTCAGTTTTCAGTGTGCTGGGCAACTACTGTCTTCATAGTTAAGAGAAATATTATTTTAAGTCTGTCTAGGAGGGTGGCTGAGATTTTTTAACAACATTTTTTTTTAAATATTTAAGCCCAAGAGATAGTTGCAGTTTCTGGGAAGAATTTTCCCTCAAACCGTGACTTTTGTTCCCTTTGCATAATTTCCCTTAATTTTTTCACAAACGCATTTTTGAACAACAACAAAATCATTTTTTTTTTTAAAACTGCCATTCAAAAGGTTCTCATATTTTGAAAATCCATGTTCTTTTTTCAACCAGAGTTACGGTCAACGGTTTTATAGGGATGGGAAAAATAGGAGGCTTTTAACCGAAACCGGTTCTTCTACTTTGGTTAACCGTCTTTTTCCGGTTATTATTTTGTCTCGGTTAACATTTGCTTATTCACTCCTTCGCATTTTCGCCCCTGCCAACAAATAAAATCCAGAATTTTACATTTTTGTAGTTGCTTTGGGTTTCATTAGTCCGGTGAAACTGGAAGAATCGTTTCCGAACGAACTGAGACTTTACCTTCAGCAACTTTTGCTACCCAGACTAAGTGATCCATTTCTTTTTTGGAAGCAGAGCCAAACTTGCATGCCGGTACAGTAAAACCCCGATAACTACCTCTTCACAATTTCTGTTTTCTTTGGGTAGATACTTAAGCGGGTGAGGTAGTTATACGAACCCGCTTAAGCGCCGAAAGGAGGCAGAAATCCGAATCCTGTATTTACCTTAAATATGTGTAAATAACAATTAAGTTGTTCTAAAGATTTGGTGGGTTTGTTTTCTTTTTTTGACATAGAACGAGAATGAAAAGGAGAGAAAATGTCATTTTTGGCAAAAAACACGAAGTTTCCGGCGATAAAATTGTGTGCGTTGTGATTGAGGTACTTAAACGAGTGTAACCTGAGCAAATGAGCAAATAAAATTGGCAAATAGAGGGCGTTTAACAGAATAAGGTACTTAAGCTGGAGGAACTTATCCGCGTAAATGTACACAGAAATGTGTAAAAAATGTATAGATTTGAGATTTGTGAGCCCTTAAGCGTGTTGGGTACTTAAGCATGAAGTACTTATCCGGGTTTTACTGTATAAGCATTTACAGCTAAAAAATATTTATCCCTTGTCGGAAGTTCGGTGGCTTCTGAAAGACTGGTTTCAACATTAAATGATGAGGAGTCGACTCATAGACCAACATAATATCATCGAAAGGGTTTTTATAAATAGGAACAAAAATATTGGCCAACTACAACACGTTAATTTATTAAACTTTTTTATAAATACAATTTTTAAATTTGTGATAAATAAAACCGGAATAACCGAAAACTGGTCTTTTTTAAAAACCGCCATCCCTATGGTTTTATTTAAAGTAACTTAAACATTTTTTTTTATTGTTGAAAGAAATTCGAGTGACCGAGCAACTTGCTTCAATAAGTTAAACAAGATTGCCGCTTTTATATTGAGGGTAAGGCAGATACCTTGAGTCCTACACCTTTTGACAGTTGACACCCTTTAAATTAAAATTTTCGAAATTAGAAGTTTTGCGAAATTCGAGATTGTGTTCTTAATAAGCATGAAGGATTTTGTGGAAAACGCTGTTTATATTTAGAAGCAATCAATCACTTTAAAAATGTTGCTGTGCTTTTAGAGTTACAAAAATTATCTTGGTTACATTTTTTACATAAATTATTTGGTTGTAGGCACAAGATGAAGTCTAAAAATGATATACCTTATTTGAAAGCCCTATTCTTGGACGAATCGAGCCACAGTGCCCAAATTATTGTCATTCCGGTCTTTTAATTCCAGTAAGTTTTGGGGTCCATTTAAAACTTTTCTTGTGATTCTCTGTTCTTTCGCTTGACTAAATGCGAAAAACAACAAGTAAAACAAACGCTGTTGACTTCTTTTTAATATTGCATAGATATATATTTCTTTTTCTCTAAATAATTCCTTTTTGTTTTTGTTGTAGTATTTTAAATTTTCAATTACAAATTTCAACAATATACAAATTATTATACGAAACGTTATTAAATACAAATTGTCAGCAGCTTTTAAATGGAGTTTTATTTTTGTTTTCTTTTATTTTAATGAAGTTCATCCTTATAGAACTATATAAATAAATTTAAAACACTTTCGAGGCCATCAATGAAACAACTAGTCCTCTGCCAATATAAATACTTTACTTTAAATGCAAAGTTTTCAAACTCTAAGCACGAATCAAGCATTCAAAAGGAGGGCGAATAATCTGACAATTCATTTACATTTTTGTTGCTTTAAAGTAAAAAAAAAAATACCTTTCACTTACACAAGAGGAAAAAAATCATTTTTTCATATTAATAAAATGTACTTCTTCTTAAAAACATTTAAAAATCATTAAACATTACATCAGTATATAGGAAAAGAGAAATTCTTATACAATATGAATATTCATTTTTATTTTATTTTATTTGCCTTTTTTTAATAATAAAAAAAAAAGAAGAATTACGGAAAAGAAAATTATCACTAGTTTTAGAGCTTAAAACAAAAAGTACTGAAACAAAACATTAGAAAAAAATATTATTAGGGATGATGATAATTTGAAAAAAAAAATTTCAATGGAGGAATTTACCTCCCCACTCCGAATTGTAGTCCAATTTGATGAGAACCTAAAAATTAATGTGAATGCGTAATAGTTTGATTGTGATGTTGAAAATTCTTATGGGCTACGCGTCACTCCAGATGATGCAGCGTCGACTCTTTCCGACCGACGCTAGTTCAGTGCTTGTTGGAGACCATGAAACTGCAGTTACGGCAGAACTGTGAAGAAAAGAATAACCCGAACCTCTGGTTAGGACAATAGCAGTTCAATTGAGGAAGGGAGAAAAGCGAAAAAGAAAACAAAAAAAAGCAAAAAGTGAAACAATAAAAAGCATTTAAAAAGAAGGCGAAAAATAAAACATTTTTCATTTGTTAGATACGTAGCTACTTATATTTAAAATTATAGATAATCAAAATGAATTGGTAAGACATGCAGCAAAAATTGAGGCTCTCCATGGTAGTACAATAAAAAGGAATACGAATAATCCAAATTTGTAGCTCTATTTAAAAAAAAGAGCAATATGACAAACAGCACCTTTATCAGCCACAGCTTTTATTTTTATGGCCACTTTTGATAGAAACATCGGCATAGACGTTAAATCTAAATTCTAAGGACGGACGCCGGACGCAGAAGCAGTACAAAAAAAGTGCGTTTGTATAATGTTGCATACTTATTGGGTGTAGAGCTTAAAATATGACAGACTAGCGAAACAAGGTTACCTAGTATTTAATACGTCTTTTGAAGTTTAGATTGTCGAAGCTACGATTGACTTTGCTGCGTTTATCTGTTTCTCGCTAAAGATATAGCTTTCGGTAAAGACTTAGAAATAGTGATATCAATTTTAGTGACTGCTGACACCTAACAAATTTGCTCGCATTTTTTTCGCGTTTTTTGTCTGCCTAGGTAGCTTTATATTTTAAACTTAGTATACACCGTTTGTGTGGTAACAGCTTAATAGATAGTTTTTTCCTAGACCCTGGAAATCTGTACATTAAAATTTATTTTACAGAAAACAGCTTTATCACAATCCACCTTTTAAAAAACCCTCGTACCTTAGCGTTTCTAAATAGGACCACAGGACAAATAACATTGCAAACAAAAAAAAAACTACTACCACAGCAAATAAAACAAAAGCTTTTATTCAAATGAAAATATTTAAAAAAAAAGCTACTAATACTTACGGATTATGTCCTTTGAGTTGCGTTGCTTGCTTCGAGTGAACATTCCAAACAAATATCGTTCCATCCGATGAACCGCATGCGACTTTCGTTGCATTGTAATTAAAACCCGCTCTGGACCAATCACAGCTTAGCTTAAATGACTCGTGGCTGAAAGAGTAGGATACCAGTTATTTAAGCAAGAAAAAGACGGCCATCTAAAAACTTACGAAAAGCAATAAATTTCTTGATTTTTACGAAGATCTATTAGTTTAATGGTGTCATCACGAACTGAACAAATTAGATACAGGCAATCTGCAACAATTCAAAATTGTATTTGTATCCTAGAAAGAATATTTACACAACTCCCACCTTTCGACAAGTCGAGTGATGTAATTTTCGCGGGCATCGCTAGGTCAACACACTGCTTCTCCGTTCTGATATCCCAGAAACGGATCTTCTTATCGTAGTGACCACTTATGATGGTCGATCCCTGACTGTCGCTGGTAACTAGATCATTGCAGCTGGAGCCGGCGAATTTCGTCTCAATGCATGCTATACTCCGGAGATCCCAGATTTTCAGTGTCCTGTCATGACTGCCGGTTACCACTTTGTGGGGTTCCTGTACGTATTTGGCCGCCATCACTTTGCCACTGTGTCCGGTGAGTGTGTGCTGTCAATGAGAAAGGAGAATATTTTTCAAATAGCAATGTAAATTGTTAAATCGAATGGCGCAAGGATATAAATAAATTAGCGATGTCAATAGATTTAGTTTGGCTTTGCTGCTAATTTTGGTTGGAGAATGCCAACTACACTCAAAGACGGTTCTAAAGGTACCCGAAGACAATTTAATTTATTCGATAAATTATAAACGCTGGTATTGTCTGTCATGTAAGACGGCTTTCATGAACATTCTCCTTTGCAGTTACAGATGAAGGTTTACCCTTTCCAACTGCGGCCAATGGGACTTTCACAAAATGGAATGACGAAAAAGAAATGTCCCAAACAAAATGCTTTTAACATTTTTATTTAAAAGTTGGGTACGCTATAGTTTAAATTTAATTTTAATTGCATTGTAAAAGTACGTTTTAGATTAAAACTAGTAAGTTCGACGTCTTTCTTTTACAACCTACCGCGATAGTGGAGTTTAAAAAAATAAAATTTTGGTACAATTTCAAAAGAGAAATCAAAATTTTAATGGACTCAAATATTGCATTTCAAATGAGCCAAATCAAAATTTCCAGCTGAAGGTTTCAGGGAAGTAAAAAGTGATAGTGCACGTCTGAGTTGTATAAAACTTTCTCTATCACTGAGAGCGTAGTTACCTTCGATTAGCTAGATATATTAAAATTGTTGAAGCAATGTAAATATTCAAAAAATATTCAATTCTGTCAAGCGAGATGGCCCTAAATTAAGTTATGGCCTTTTATGATGAGTTGTTTTTCTTAAGAAAAATTAAAAGAAAACACGAGTTGAGCAGATGATTCAATGTGATTATTTCGGGCATATATGGTGCACTCCATGTTTCCATTCCAAGACTATTGTCGGCATAGGCCAAACAACCTCAAAAAATATTAACAAATGTACGGAGTGAAATTGAAATTAACTTTGAACTATTCAAAGAGCCCATCACTGAACTTAATCTTACTTTACTTTTACTTTAGATGACGCTTAAAGTCAAGGGTGGGACGAAAGTCGGTACATTTTTGGACAGTTTTACCAAGAATTTTGGTCTTCTTCCAGTATAAAAAATGAAAACACACGTCTTTTTGAGTTCTAACTATTTTTACAAAATTTATATACCGAGCCTCTGACAATAAAAATTAAATGCTCCTTACTTTAAGCAAAAAATAGTTAAATCCGCTTTTAAATGACGGTCCCAGGCGATGCACATGCGTGGTTCCCAAAAAGACGATTTCATTCGTCGGCGAGTACATCTGAGAATTCCAAGCGATAAATATTTTCAGTGAAATAGTTAATACCATGTTCCCACCAACGTGAATTAGGTGAAGTAATTTATAAATTACGATAGGCATTCCCACCGAGCTTTTAAATGTTTAAATGTGACATTTGAAATTAGTTGGCAAACTTTCAATATCGTACATATAAAAGTACAAAAGAAAAATTACCCGCAACAATTTAAAATGAGTTCAAATGCTTTATATATATAATTTATTTCTACAAGAATAAATCCAAAAATGATATAAACAATTACTATCTGCATTTTTAGTTCATTTTTTGACAGTTTGTTTTTGCGTGAACAGCTGAAGTCGATAACAGGTCTGTTTGATTTTATTTGTGTCTACTTTACTGATATTAACTAACGCAATACTCAACATTTTGTTAATTTATTTGTATGTTATCTATTTATCTTCGTATTACATTACTATAAATGTTTGTCAATTTGATATTATTTATTTATTTCCTCAAATGTTTTCTCCATTGTCAATTAATTTATGTTTATTTGTTTATTCACTTATTTATTTACTTAATTACTGATTTATTTATTTGTTTATTTATTTCCCTATTAATTAATTTGTTTATTTATTTATTTATTCATTCATTTATTATTTATTTATTTATACATTCATGTATATTTTTTTTATTGGTTTATACATTTATTATTATTTTTATTATATTTTATTTTACTATTATTATTTTTTTTTCTTAAATTGAGATTTTTTAGTCTTTGCTTTTCCTCAAAACAAACATTTTTTCTAATTTAATTTTTTTTTTGTCAGTTGTAAAATGTTTCCAGTAGAAAGACATAAAATTGTTATATCTCTGTATTTAAATTACGTAAATTGTGCTATAACAAATTGTAAATTCTAAACGAAAAAAATAAAATTGAAATTTGAAATTTCGAATTCTCCAGGGGTAGCCATGGAGTGGTGAACCGCGTTTCAAAATTCTTTCAAAAATTTAATCTAAAACCAAGATCCTTGACCAAAATTCAACACACCATTGATGGACCTGGACAAGTTTTTGGGCATAACAATGAATTGATCAATTAGGATCTTGGTTAACACCCATACAATTTTTCAATTATCTGGCAGAATTGTTGATTATGTTCTCGATTTAAAAATTTAAAATTTTTTTATTGAAAACTGGTTTTGAAAATAAATTTTCACAGTCTAGAAACGGTCCTACAAATGGGAAAAGTTTAGAATTTTATTCTTAGTCCAATTAGGAAGACTTTTAAGGAAAATTATACTCTCAGACGTTTGCGAGATGTGGAACAGTTAAAAAAAATTCCAAGGGCGTAGTTTATTTTTGTCGGGGGCTAAACCGGACACCACTTTCTCAGTAGTCCAGCTAAGTAAGAATTGCCTGCGCCCTCATTTAGACCTGTTCTTCTCTTTTATGTTTACATAAGATGCATTTTTAATGTTTGCAATTTTTAACAGCTGAATAAATGCGGCTTAGTGCCCCTGCAGAAGAATTTAGAACAAGCTCAATATTATAGCGGCAGCTCAATGTGTTGGCTACTTTAAAATGTGAGGCTTATCCACAAGAATGTGTATAGCTCTCACATTAAATACAACTTTCTGATGAACTAAAGTTTAAAAATGATGATAAAAACACTAGCAAACGACCAATTAGGGCTGACGTTAATTTTATAAAAATCTTCTCTCATTTGCATCTTTAGGTGATATTGTTTGCTTTATATTCTGCTACTAAACGATTTAATCACCTAACAAAATGTCTCTTTTTAACTTCTCCAAAGTGAATCATTAAATTCGATGTGTCACAACTTGTTACACAATAAAAAACAAAACAAATCTCGCCGCTACCATCACGCAGATGTGACACCTACCGTGCCAACATTAAAAACACATAAACCCAACCACTGGGAAACACCACACTTACCGCACTAAATCAAAATTAGATTTATTCATTGTCCTCGAATTTACCGTTGAACATTCTCATCTCCACTCTCCACTTTGAGTTGTATCATCTACCTAATTTGTTGATTTTTCCAATCCAACTCTATATGCCGGTTAGATCAAATGCAAGTACATGCCCACGACGAAGATCTTCTTCAAATAGGCGCAGCCAACCACCAACCCATGGTACTGTGAAACTTGAAACTAAGTTCCGCTGGAGCAGTGGTAGAATCGGAATCCCAGGCTAGAGCTGTGCACACTTTCGTATGCAAATCTCGAAATGCGCTTAAAATCGAAAAGCCGACATTGTTGCACGCCATGTGTGAGATGAACGGGTCTCTTTTGTATATAGTTGTGGGAGTTGTATGCGACGGAGGATGACAGGTCATGTTCCTGACAGCTCATTCCAATTCCAACTCTGTGTTACGTTCTTTTTGCGCCGGTCGCCTGTCGCCATACGCATACTCAATGAACTGGTCCAACATGTGGTTACACTAGAGGAGTACATTTTGTGTACGGTGCGCTAAAGTTGGACTCATTGTTACACAAAATGAATTCCTAATTACACATCAATGTGGATTAGCCGAAAAAGTACTTTAGACTGCAAAGGGGAGTGCCTAAATTATGCAAATCGCATGAAGTGCGCGTTGGTAACGCTTCTAAAAACTGGTCGATTACATAACTTAAGAATTCAAATGTAGATATTAGTGTTCTAAGAAAATAGATGGCGCAACAGGTCTAGATAGGACTGCCAACCATTGAGAGAAATCTTTCCTGTCTTTTTTAATTTGAAGAAATATATTTAACTAGCTGTTGCCTGCGGCTTCGCTCGTCGATTAATGCCGATTTTGTCAATCACTTCAAGTACACTTAAGGAACCCTTTGTCCTTTTCTGCATTACTTATTAAAACGGATACAAAATAAGTTCAACTGAATTTCAATAAATTCTTATTCTAACTAAAGCAATAGTGCCAAGAGTGGAGGTCTAGAAATACCTTTTGCAAAAACAAAAAAAAATTGAAGATCTGCATGCACATTGCTGTCGTTTATTACACATATACAAAAAAAAAACAGAGTGTGCTTGTGACCACACGCCAGATGTGAAACTTCTCTCGCTAAATGTGGATGTTAAATTGAATCGTGTTGTATGTTGAATTTCATTAAGAAATTTAATTAAAAAACCAAATCGTTATACCTTATATTATAATCTTAATACAGCGCAGTTGATAATTGCATTCATTAATTTATCCAATCCGAAGTTTTCTATTTCTATTTCGAGAGTTTTTGTGTATAGTGTCTAAAACCTAGCTTCTTGAGTTCACTCCAACGTACCCATATAGGTATTCACTTTAATGGGAGTTTAGTTGAAAAAATTCAAAAAATATATCTTTCCATATAACCATACAAACAAAAAAAAAGATCATTGAAATTGGTTGAGTGGTTAAGAAGATCGACAACAGCGCCACCTATCGCGTCCAAAACTATCCTATCCATCAAGTTACAACCAACCATACCCACCTACAAAATTTCATTCGAATCGGTTGAGTGGCTAAGAAGATCGACAACAGCGCCACCTATCGGGTCCAAAACTATCCTATCCATCAAGTTACATCCAACCATACCCACCTACAAAATTTCATTCGAATCGGTTGAGTGGCTAAGAAGATCGACAACAGCGCCACCTATCGGGTCCAAAACTATCCTATCCATCAAGTTACATCCAACCATACCCACCTACAAAATTTCATTCGAATCGGTTGAGTGGCTAAGAAGATCGACAACAGCGCCACCTATCGGGTCGGGTCAGGAAGATCGACCTCGCCTACTTCTCTTTCGTTTCACTTCGGAGAAAACTTGATGACGCTGTTGTTGTTGCATTGTATGTGCTTGTGCGATGTGCGCCACCCACCACCCCCAAGCAGAACAACGTTCAGGAACAACGGTTGTGGAAAATGCTCGATTTGAGGAAATAAATTAAGTTTTTTTATGTTAGATTTTGGGTTGTAGCTCAGCTTCTAGATGACTCAGAAAGCTGATTGATGGCTGAAAATAATTATGGAAGTGTTGGCTTTCTTTATTTTTTTGTTTGGTTTACATTGATTAAGAATTGATTGAGTAATGGCGAGCTAAAGGCAGTAAAGTCATAAAAAAACACATTTTGGCCAAAAACGCTGCCAAAAAATAAGCATGGTAATAAAAGAAATAGCCTATTACCGTCTCAGAACCTTAACTAACATTTTAAAAAAAGTTTCATCGAAATCAGTGCAGTAGTTTTAACGCCAACTGCGAACATAGAAAACGGCTACAGTTTTATTATATGTTTAGATTTGATCGTGCTTCGTTTTGAACTGTAGCACAGCGTCTGCATTACACAGAACTCCAATTGAAAGCTTAAAATATTAAAGTAAGTGTTGGCTCCCTAAAGTATTCTCTTATTTGCAAATGATTTATAACCTTTAGAGTTATGGCAAGTTAAATGCAATTAAATCGGAAATAAAACAATCGATTTTGCAAAAAAAAAAAACGCCCCCAAAATGTAGGCGTGGTATAAAGCGACATAGCCTATATCATTCTCGGGGTCTTAAGAAGCAATTTGAAGAAAGGATCATCAAAATCTGTCCAGTAGCTTTAACGCCAACCGGTAACAAACATCAAACTCCTAATATGTACTTGTACAGATTTGACTCCTTTACACTACTTTACTGGAGTAGATGTTCAAAAAAGTTCAAAAAAACAAACCTACAAATGTACATCCTTAGAAGATGCCGCGGCGGTGTCAGTATATGAAATATGGAGAAGGATCTACCAACCTGCGGTTATAATTCAAAGAAGTACACCCTCAAATAGATCACTCATGCAGTCAGTCCAAAAAAAAGTCCAAATCGCTGAAGACAAAAGTGACATCACTATGGATGATCGTCCATATTAAACACCTTCGTGAATTTGCCCAACCAAATCAACACATATTCACTCTCCCACGATCTCGGAGTCATTCCCCACTAAAAGAGGTGCCAAGACGATCAATTCAAATTGTCACATTATGCAAAATGCTCTAATACGCGCCGATATGATCAAACCTACTTTTAAATTGCATTTGTCTTCTTATTCAGTAACTCTATTGCCAACTGCACTTGGCCGGGCGACATCAACTGACCATGTCAGATTAAAATTCATTTATTCCTGGAACTCGTCCAGATTTGAAACGATCGCTCTGATCAAATATTCAAAAGGCGTACAGTGAACCGCCTCCGGAAAACCCGCCATGAAAAATCAAATTTCAAGTGCGCGAACAAACAGCCGACTGTAAAATACATCAAAAAGGAGATGGAATTCGGGTTTTTTGTTTCTTTAGCAACAAAAACGAGATGACAAAACAAAAAAAAATCCGCTTTTTGACACACTTTTCGAAGAGACCATTATCAATTAAGTGTCATGTCGTGCGTTTGCATGGTAATTTGTCATTGATTCGGTGCTTTGCATAAAAATAAACTCTGTTCTGTACACGACATGACATGCGGAGATAAAGTATGTGTGAAACATGATTTTGGCGGTGTTAAGTGTGGGCCGGGCGCACTGACACTAAAAAGAGTGTCATCATGTCGTGTTGGAAATTGGTTTGCCAAAAATTATTCATAAACATGCAGAGGATACGAAATTGGTTCGAAGCGAATGTGGATATAACTATTTAACCAACAAAAAGAACGTGCACAAACAAACGGTTATGAGAAGCCAGGCGCGGATTTTTTCTTTGGGTGCAGGATAAATCAAACGGGTTTTGAGGTTAGACAAATGGATTTACTAATTGTCGTTTTCACACTGCCCCAATGCTAAGTTGTAATTATTAGAGAAACTGCAATCTTTTGAATTCGAATGGCATATCTGACGGAGTCATTGAGAAGCGTGACAGCAGTAAAATACCTTGTAGTTTTATTTTTAACATTGTAACACTGCGTATTCGAATGGTTTCCAGGCTAGCTTTCCGTTGCTCGCATGTCTCAGGCTTCTGTATTCTTGGCGGCTTTTCCTGATAATAGGCTAGAGCAATGGCACTGTTATTTTCGTTTTAGTTTTGATCTTTTAAATGTGCCACGCCCCTTTTCTTTCTGCACAAATTTAAGGAAGTGCTTGGTATTCGATGCAATTTCAAAATGATTTTAAAAACATAAGCTTGATGTGATTTAAATGTTTTTCTTACATAACAGGCGCCACTCCCCTTTGTCTAATACCGCCCACATTTCTCAAATTGCTCCCAACAGGCAGTTCATGTCTATTTTCCAAATTTTAGGGCAAACAGCTGGGTTTAAACGATTTTTGTATGGCAGGTGTCACGCCCCCTAAGCTAATACCGCCCACAATAATTCAGATAGTGATTTTTTAAACACTACACAACAATCTTCTAAATTTTAGACTTTTAACTCCCATGACCATGAGTGTAGAAAAAAAGGAGTTTTAGAAAATATTTCTTTAATGAATGTGCCACGCCCCTTTTTGTTAAAATGTTGTTGAAAGTCAGAAATTTGTGTTGAAACAACTACTTTTCAAAGTTTTATCACAGTATAATTAATGGTAGGTATAGATAACAGACAGACAGATACAGATTTTTATATATCACCAGGGATTATTGTATAAAATTCGAATCGAACTGCGTTGTTGATTTTACCAACCAATTGATTGTACATATTTATTTGGTATCTCGAAATTTTTTTTTTAAACTAGCTATCACACAGAACAGTTGTAAACAAGAAGAGCAGTGTTAGTATGCCTGTTGGGTAATATTTCCCACAATTTTTTAAAATAAGTACCACATGTTTCCCTTTTAATATAATGATTTGAGGATTGCAGTGTTATATAGGAAATTAAATCAACGCAACAAAAATTACGCAAAATCAATGCAAACTTTCGGGCTTTAGAAACTTGACAGGGACTTATTTTCTCGTAGAACCCATAGCGGAAGTGGGTTTTTCAACAACCACCGATTACAAATACAGTGCGGTTTTTTGCACTGTTTTTTGAAGCGTTTTTCTCGAGAGAGTTTTGGGAAGTTTGTTGATCGATTTTCGTGTCATCTTTCGCGGTGCGTCAAAGAGTCATCAGACTGGCAGGGTTGTGAGTTCTTCAGAAAGCACTAGGCATCATTGCTGCCCATCGCTATTCCTATGTTACCTTAACTGTCAGAACCTAAACCAACTGGTCCATACAGCTTCCATACATAACCTAAAAAATTGTCTCGATTCCCAGATTTTTCTCCAATCTAACTCAGCCCACAATGGCGACGCCTTTTACTTAATAAAAAATAGCCAAACTTGCAACGACCGAGAAAGTTTCGTGCGACGCAGTCGTGCCCTCTTCTTTTACTTATATGGAATTTTCGTTCCCTAAGAATTTATTAAAAATTTCACGATATATTAACACTGTCTACCTATTAGAAAATAAATTTTTCACTTTCTTACTTAAGGTAAAGGACCTTTAAGAGGTAGAGATCACTCATGAGTCTTCCAAAGCTTCTAACCTTGACAAGGCTTATGAAGCTCATCGCTTTAGGTTTTTTCGTCTAATTCCACCTACAGTCACTCGAAGTAACTATGATCTACTCTATTCGCCATCAGTTAGTAAATCCATTGCCTCTTTCCCCCATCCATGGTCAAACATCATTGAAATGAAAGGATTTGCCAACCCTTAGGCTGTGGTGCAGGAAATCATACTTTACTCCGATTAACTTCCGCAAATAAATAAAAATCAAATAAATGAATCTCCCCAGAGTAAATGCAAATGTTCCTGTTCCCCAATACTACTCGAACTACATGTACACGCCTCTGGATCGGAAGAACAATCTGATTAATTTCCTGTCTAATGGTGGCCTACGTCAAGGGGGGCCTCTTGCTAAAATCAACTATACACGAGTTGGCTCTCGTATTTTAGGTAGGTGCCAGAACAAGGTGCATGCAATCGATTAGCGAACGCCCAGGAGCAGCCAAATCCACAACTACCACCAAATCCTTTATACGTATTCCAGATCAAATCGCGCAAACTGAAGGGTTTCGCATTCAAAACCACTCCGACTCTCGGTCTGTGCGCCTATGAGCTGCGGGCCATTTGCGATTCGAATTAGTTCAAAAGAAATACGATTGATCTGGAACACATCGAGAATTATAGTGTGCGCGCGCGCGCGAGCAAATAAATTGAAGTGCGTGTTCCGTTTGCAGCGCACCAGTAGGAAGTCTAATGCGCGGAATTTGGCCTCAGAACAAGCTGGCCGATCGTTTGATTACTCTTGAACGACGATAAACAAGAAGCAAAACAGATCGGATTCATTGTCTCGGGTAAGAGGTGAGATTAATGATTATTAGTGAGACACCGGAAGAGCGGTCGGAGCTAAACCAACAAGAGCTGATTTGGTTTTTGGCAAAGTGTCACTGACCCAGATCCAATTAGCAGCCAGCAACACCCGATGACAAGAGAATGCGAGTGATGTCTAATTTTGTGCACTTTCATACACATAGGAGTGGTGCTTGGATACTGGGTATTCGGTGGAATTGCTCACTAATGAGATCGCTTTCGATTTTCACTTGTCGATGTTTTGGCGGCTTGTTCTTGTTTGGTGATTCAATTAGTCGTTTTGCCATGTAAATTTATTTGTATTGCTGTGAGGAGATGTGAAATTTGTTCTACCTACATATATAAATAAAGATTCGTGAATAAGTAGCTGCGCTTTAGGGGGACACACTCCATTGACTCAACACCTGACTGCAGAAGATATTAAATTTCCCTATATATATTAGTGTCGTCATTTGAAGATGCATTTTTAATAAGAAAACAAAAATCTGTTGGGCTGGGCAAACATGAACAGGAAACTTCGCCACTTGCTACAATTTTATTGAACTTGTATACTGTACAAGGTGGGCCAAAAGAAGTCATCCGATGTTGTTTTATTTTCTAAATGAAAAACTTCGAGTCTGTTTTTTTGATTATGTTTATTTGAACCTTTAGAACTTTATTGGTCGAGTCGAGAAGATGATATCGGCCAAATGGGCGCCGTCACGTTACGGGCTCGTTTTATGGCATTTTTCATCACTTCGGCGAGAACTTCGGGCGACAGATTCTCGCACTCGTGTCGAATATTATCCTTGAGGGCTTAGGGTCTAGGGCTTGTTAACGTAAACACGGGACTTCAAAAAACCCAACAGAAAAAGTCTCGAACGGTTAAATCGGGCGATCTTGCGGGCCAGTGCAAATCGCCAAAACGAGAGATGACCCGCGAACGCCGCCTTCAGAACATCGGTTCTGATTCGCACAGTGTGTGACGTAGCTCCGTCCTGTTCGAGCCACATATCCTCCAGTCTTAATTCGTCCAATTGCGGTAGAAAAAACTCGGTTGACATGGCCCTATAGCGCGCACCGTCCACTGTTGTCGTGGACGTGCGATGTTCTCGGCTCAACGGGCGCTCCGGGGCCGGCCACTCTTGGCAACATCTCCTGTGGTACCATACTCTTCAAGGTTGGTGGCCAAACGGCGCAGTGTCTAGTCCACAAATGTCAAAACAGATTTAACAATTACTGCCATTTGCAAAAATAAGAGCATATTACAATAGTGATCTTTCTTGGCCCACATTTAATATGTATAGCCCTCATGGATTTCATATCATTTTTAATTTTTTTAGGTATGTAGGTAGGTAAGAAACCCATCAGAAGCGATACTAGATAAAACAAGCCGTTCATTTTAGAGGGCAGTAGTTTTACAAAAATAAATATATATAAATGTTTTAACAATGTTGGGATTTATGTAAACATTTTTCAAAAATTCAGATTCTTTTAAAGAAATTGTTGGCCGTTAGAGCGGTTTTCGAAAAATTATGCGTACAACTAATAACTTTCTTTTGCAATGCTTTGTTCGTAAATTACTCTTAATAAACTATTTAGCTAAATGTAGATATTACTTGGCTTTTTAAGTTTTATGCAAACAGAAAATGGCGCGTTTTCGAGATACAAACAGTTGTTAAAAACAGTGTATTCAAATGTAAATGAAGGACACAATCATTTTAAAAATATCAATATTGCTCCATGTATGCATGTAAAGCCGTTTTCATGTAGGTAAAATATAGAAAACAAAATTCTGAAAATTTGCATTTTTTTCATAAATCCATTATTGTCGAATATTTGAAAAATTGAGTTTCATGTCAAGTTGGAAATAGCCACATTACCTTGACCGTTTTTGAGATAAGTCAAACCTTAAAAAAAAACGTTATTCGATTTTTGAGGAAAAAACTGAATATGCAGCCATGTTAACCTCATGTACTTAAGCTCGAATATCAATTTTGATTGAAATCGTTAGAGCTAATTTCACGAAAATAATAGGAAACAACATTTTAAAAAACGCCATTTTTCAAAAAACTCTATTGTACGATAATTTAAAGAAAAAGTTAGGGATGACCATATAAATTTAGGAATGAATTTTTGTTTTGACCGTTTTCGAAGTACCTACCTACATAAGTCCAATTTTCAAAAGTATCGTTTATCGATTTTTTTAGGGAAAACTGGGTACGCAGCAACGTTAACCCCATCTCCCTAAGCTCAAATATCCACTTTGGTTAGAATCGTTAGAGCCGCCGTTATCGAGAATATCAAACTATTTCAATAAGTTTGAGTTCTACATGCGTTTCACGAAACAAGGACTGTTATGGAGCAACCAAAAATTCAACTACAAGCTGTAGAGCGGCATCGACCTTGGACACGAATACCGAAAAGATTAAAACGATCCGGTCCGCAGAATCTTTGAATATTCTATGGAACGCACAACTAAAGAAATTAACCTTAACCATTTTAGAGTGCGCAGTCGAAGGCAGTTCCTTAAGGACTGTTCGGAGAAGCTTATGAGTTGCGGCCTTGGTGGACCCCGAAATGTAAAGTAAACTTAAAAAGTAAACCTTTGCTACTTAACTAAATTTAATTTAGTGACAACAATAAGAAGCAAAAACCAATCTAATCCGTACGTCTTTAATTTATGTGTTTTCCGAAGCTCAATCTAGGACTTTTAGCTTTGTCACTAACCGCAAACCTGTTGACTAAACTTTCAGTGAATGCGATGGGACTCTTTCAAAAACTCAACAATAATCATCTTAGATGTGCACCAAAGATCAGTTTTTGGGCCTATACTTTTTCAGATTTACCTATATTGCTTTGAATGCTTGCCACAAAAGAACTGTTCAATTGCTTACCATTTCATGCAATCTTAGGTTAAGCAAAAGTCTGCAACTGGTTGTATAATGTATATGGACTTGGCACCTATAGGCGTCCTGGTGCTACACTTAGCTCACTTAAAGGTGTACCAAAAAGTAGAAAATCATGACGAGTTTAAAAGCCGCCTTGGATATCCTAAAAGTTTTCGATCGGGTGTGGTATGGGGGGACAAGCGATCCTACTATGGATTCCCGAAACAACTCTACGGTTGGATGCAAAACAGTCTTCAAGATAGATCGACGCAGCCTTAGCTTTAGTCAACTCAATGGCTTTTGATTCGGTCTGACTAAGAAAAAATTTACCTCACTTATGGATTATCACATCGGCGGTTGAATGGAAGATTGACTAAGATTGATCGATTCATGTAGAAGTGGATGTTGAATCGTCTTCACAAGCTTCCAAAGGAACAAGATGTACTTTCCTCAGTTCTATGTTTTCACCATATCAATTATCTGCTTCAATATTAAATAATACTAGTAAAGCCCGTGGTCGAAATTCGACAAATTTTGTCTGTAGATAAAGTAACAAGAGCCAACTTGTTTTTTATATAATTTATTTATTATTTATTTTTATTATATAAATATGCTAAATCTTAAAACCTTTCCGCTATGAAAAAAGAATGGAAAAGAACAAAACATGAATGTTTGTTTCCATTGTAACACCTCGCAGATAACTCTGCAATGCCCCTGAAATAAGATTTTATGATTGCTCAATTTTAGGGGTAGTTAAATTGCATACCTTTATGAGTTAATGAAACTCTCCAAAAGGTTCTAATCTAAGATGATTAAATTCGTTACTATGGAAACATGACGGCGACAAATTGAATGACAACAAAATGCTTTCGATTATCTGCTAAGCATTTTTGCATGTCAAATTCTTAACTTCATTTTACCAGTCTCCTCATTTCATGATAAATACTTAAAAAGTGTACGGAAAGTTTTGATGTTTACGTATTAATACAATGATTAATGCTTTCGCTGACTTTTTAAGTCTTCCTTCTCAAACGACATGTCTCTTAAACTCGGTATATGCCACATACCCTCAAAGTTCAAACTTAGTTAAGCTTAACACAAAAAGAAGACTCAATTTTCCACCTCAATCGTTTTACAAAATTTTCAAAACTCCCGACCAACCCATCTTAAAGGCCAAATAGGTACTTAAGTCAAAAGCAACAAAGAATAGGTACGACAACGACTTCCATTTATTGAAAGCCGACTCCCAAATGATTCAAGTCAATTTGTGACGTAAATCTTCTTTCCTAGGAGATCCCACACTAACATCGAACGTGCCGCCCTGCACTGAAAAACAGAAAAAGCCCGCGAGACGTCAGGCCCGTTTATAATTACAGTACACATTAGCATATCCCTTACAAATAAAGCCAATCTAAAGAAACACCAACAGGCAGCAAATATTGGTATGCCCGGCCGTTCATTTTCGCAATCGTCTTCAGCAAAAAACACTGTAACCATTAACCCAGCACAAAAGCCAAAACTCATTCAACTAGCGTGTGAAACACTTATTGAATCCAATAAGTATAAAACGTTAGCATTAAAAATGAAACTACCGCATAATTAAGAGCCCCTAAGGCTTCCGTTTCAGGAAAATTTGCTGCGCACTTAGCGAGAATACCATCACGACGACGAAAACGCTGTCCTCCAGCAATCAGGTCAGTCGGTCTAATTGCGATGAGAATGGTTCAAATTAATTTTTGGCTTTACTGCGCGAAAGAAAAAAAAAAAAAAAAACAGAACGCTGCTTTGAAGGAATTTTAAGTGTCGAAAGTAAATTGCTCCAAGGCGTTATAAACACTCTCAGAGGTTAAGCATGCAATGGTATGGTCAACAAAAGGTTTCTGTAAACAGACGCGGTTGCCATTTGTGTTCTCTGTGACACTTTCAATATGAGTACTAATGGCAGACCGCAAAGCTGTGAATTACGAAGCCATAAGTCTCCTGTCAGAGTGAAAGGTATATTCACTTTTGCCTGTCACTTTTTTGAACAAGCCTCTATCGATTCTTAATTTTGACACTCACTTGAGGTAGTCCCGCTTTTATGATCTGTTAATTTCCGCCAGCCTGTTGGTTTAACAGTCTTCTAATTACAAGCCCACACCGACTCAAGAGATACCATCAGCTTGTCTGAAGTGCCACCTCGCGCTACCTGTTCTGTGACTTCTAACACACGTCTCACAATTTTATGTCCCATTTACCATAACTAATTAGCGCTAATTAATAGGCATCCTCTGTGGAATCGACATCCATAAAACACTCATACCACTCAAGAGGCCGGCATTGTTCCGAAAGTCAAGATGCGTGAAGAGGGGCCTCATTTTCATATGTGCCTGCCACCACAGCACCTCGATTATGTGGTAAGATGCCTCTGGTAAACGCCACTTAACATTTGTCAATTAATCCCGACCTACGCTGGCGCACACCCAACAGTCTCCATTTTTGCCAATTTCCCGCCATTGTCAAGAGTGGGTCGTAAATTTATTGCCTCCCATTGGTGTCATCTTCCCCAAGTGACGGATACACATTTAAAAGGCTTAAATTAATTAATTTGTTTAGAGTGTGAATATTCGGGTCATCATTTGGCGATTTGCTGCCAAATTGTTTACATTAACTGTCATCAGAAGATGGCGCATTTTATGTATGTGAATGGTAAACTTTTTTATTAGACCCATTCGCATAGAGAATTTTTCTGTTTGTGGTGATTTTCATTTTTGGGTCATCATCGCCGAAAAGTCAACGGTCTTCATGGTGCTGTGGTGATGGGGTAAGCTGCCAGGAGACATTGTTCTAGAAATTTTAACGAATTGGAATTCTCTGTGGGTCGGACAAAAGAAGTTCGAATTTTGGCGGCCTGTCATGTGTGAACGGATATATTTCGTCATATTGGCGGGAATTGAGATCAAGAGGAGGGCTGCGTCTTCCGGTGGAGTGACCAACAAAGGCACGCACCCACAAAAAGTAACAGGCGGCACGCGTAGAATGCAATCGCACAACAAAAGGCATTTTGACAGGTTTCCTGAGCTTGTATTAAGCTGAGTGTGCACAGTGCAGTGCTTGGAACGTGTGGATTTGGAGGAACTACACAGTGGGGTAGATTTTTAGTGAATACTTTTTTTGCGAAATGAATAGTATGTTGTTTAGACTTTATAAAGCTTATTGATCTGTAAGTCCGACTTTTTATACGCGGCACAATATTAGTTGTCAGGTTTTTCTGCAAATTTTGTTTTCAAAAAACACGAAAAGTTTAATTGGGAACCATAAAACTTACAAACTTAAGACTTAAGACGAGGATTCAATTTTAGGGGAAGTCTGTCGATTGCAGGACAGCTGCAGACGTTTTTGGTCTGAATAAAACGATATACGAGAATAATTCCCAGTTTTAAAAGGACCTTCGCAGTTTTAGACTCGAATTTAAAAAAAAGTGCACGACTGGATCGCAAGAAACTTGCTCTTTTATACAAAAATCGTTATGTGTTCATTTTAGAGCTAAATTAAAAAATTCCAATTACGCGTCGGGGTGTGAGCTTAAAATGGCCAGAAACGAAGTTTGATGCAAGCTTACTAGGCTACTAGGGTTGCCATTACCTTCCATATTGGAAAACGAGAAAAGGGGGACTTTATACATTTAAATGGGGACCAATTTTTAAATAATGGGAGCAGAAATTATGACGAACATCAAAATTATCAAAATGGATATTGGTTTGTTCGGATGCTTAAAACTCGAGAACGGCTCAACCGATTTGAATGATCTTTGTTTTGTTTTGTTTGCCTTACATCAGCGATGGTTTAGAAGAAAAGAAAAAATGGAAAATTCTCAATAGGTGGCGTTGTAGGCACACATTACATTTTTCATGGGGAAACGCACTTTGAAAAAAAAAAAAATTAACTGGATAGAAATCGAGTAATGACACTTCAAATGTAAAAAAAAAATATTTTCAAAATCACAGTTTGTTGATCTTTTGTGATAGAAACACTTTACTGCTAAGTGCGAGAGAATCAACAGGTGGCGCTGTGGTCGATCTTCAGAGCCGCTCAACCGATTTCAATGAAACTTTGTGAATGCGCATTGTTGATTCCAACTTGAAAGATAGTATAGTTTTGGGCCCTAATGGAAACAAAGTGCAATCAAAAACAATTCAAATAGAAAACCTTGGATTAAAAATAAATAAATAAATATTTTGGCGCGACAGGTCTGTGGGACCCAAGGCCTAGCTTCTCACAACCATTCGTTTTGTGTCGGTTTTCAATTTTTGGGACGAATGGAAGGGATCTAGAGCTTTACGCCGAGTCCAAACGGCTCTTTCATGACAGTTTTACTCTCGGATGTTTGTCAGACGTTCGCGAGAGGTGGCGCAGTGGAAAAAACCTTAAGATGTAATTTGGTTCTTTCGTTAACAAAGCCATTTGCAAAAAATAATCGGGATAGAAATCGGGATATGGCACTTGCCATATAGGTAACAAAATAATTAAATTACTATAGGTATCTGGACATTTATGAAGCCTTGAATTTTTGTAAATGGTGTTCAACACAATGGGGCAGTAATCAAAAAGGGCGCCGTTGCACCTCCCTTAAAAAACGACTCTGCGAATTGTGGCGGGACTTAATACGAAAGGCACTGGCAGCGCCGTGGGAGTACAGCTAGTAAAAACATATAAAGAGCAGAAATTATGCAAAGTGAAAGCTGTTATTTTTTATTAGTGAAAAGATGTATGAAAAACGCGAGTTTCCTGTTCACTTTTTGCATTTTGAGTTCTGGGGACAGTCATTTTTGTGATGAAAAAAAGGACTGATGGTTACCCTAGAGCGTATAAAACAAGATGTGTGTGAGGTATTAACGAAAGTCTTGTTTTATTCATAGGGACCATGTGTGCCATTTATGGAATAAAACATCGTTCAAATGTCCGCCGCGAATTCTCACAGTGGTACGGATCGGGGTGGTCACATTTATAATGACTCTGCCGCATAAACCTGCGACCTGCCATAAATTGCATGATCTTGATGGTCAATTCGTGTTACCTCTGCAAGAGATAGACAAATACCCTCAAATCGTTCATGCAAATGTACGTAGTGGCGTCTGGCATCCTAATAGTGCACGTAGACCCGTCCTCCTGGAATTGCAGGACGTTTATACTCCCAAATTGCTCAATTTGGGCCAAAATAAATAGCTGTCGATGGTGTCATTTTCAAAAAAGTACTTAGTAATGACGCCACCGGCCGTCCCAAAACCGCACCAGTAACTTTTTGTGGATGCATTATCGCCAGGTGAACCTCATCTGGTTTGTTGTCGTTCCATGTACGGCGATTTTGCTTGTTATTAAGACAGCCATTCATCTTGTTGGCAAAGATGGTTTTTCGGCCAAAATTAGGACAGGCGTAGGCTCAAGTTCCGACGCAAAATTCGCCAAGTTGAAATCTGCGGAAGGGCGTCTTCTTCTGCCCGGCGAGTTTTTGACTGCCTCAAGCTCTCCTGTACACTTATTTACGAACCGCGGCAGTGTTTTAGGCCGGGTATTGCCGAAGCAATGGTCTCGAATTTAGCCACCAAACGTTGGAGAGTCGACTTTTAAGGTCCACCTCGTCTTTATCTCAAATGAGCGCAACTTTTGCATTGACAAATACTCACTTTTATCATATATACTGCTCATTCGTGTATTTTGGCATCATGTGATTTTGCATCAGTGACTGAATAATAAACACCAGATCAGACAGACGCCACCAAAACAATATGGCCGCAACAGGCTGAAAACATCGGCCCGTCCCAATTGAAAGATGCTTTACGTAAATTCATATTTTGGTTAATTCAAACCAGTGCTGTCAGATCGAAAAACAGAAAATCAAATATACGACAGTGAATAGAGAAACCTTCCTATTTTTACTTTCTTCTCTAATTCACAACTTGTGGCTACAAAGCGTGAGACTTGAAACACTTTATGCGACTTGCGGTCCCACTGTACACTCACCACAGCCCTTATGCGGATTGCGGGTATATACGCATCATGTGTTCCCGCCAAGCATAGAGGTGTTGCACATAGGATAGCAATGTAAAATCTAAAAGTTTAATTCACTCTTATTCACTGACCATATCGTTGCAAAAAAAAAACCAGAGAAGATGATCTCATGATGATTCCGATGGTGATTCTAAAACGCAGATACGAATGTGTTTTTTGTTCCACCTCCTGCTGGTGTTGTTGTTGTTGCTATTGTTGACGTCTTCATTCTACCGTTCTGAAAATTGTACGTGCGAACGCGCTTAAGATCGCCTCCTCTTCATGTCCAAGCGGCTATTGTTGTTGCTGTTGTTCGGCGAGATTCGGTGAATCGTATCATCGCACCTTAATTATATGTGTACCTATGCGCCTCCGAAAAGTCTATGAACTTGCAATTGAATGGACGGGACGGGCAAATAATAAAAAAAAAAAACCCAACACAGACAGATGGATAGATAGATGGTTGGGTGGAAATTACAACCGCTATTTGGAATTGTAATTCAATTGTTTTACCCGGCCGGCACGGTGCGCACAAACACAGCTGGTTGTTAAAAACGTGTGCTGGTTTGGTCTCTGCGCAAGTTGAAAAGAAGAACCTATTGAATTCGAAATTGCTTTAGTATAGAGATAGAAGTCGTACCTACACTTGGCGGCGGCGATGAAACCATCATCATGACTCTTTCTTCCTTCCACCAGTTCTTGGAAACGCACTTGACTTTGAGATTTATTCGATCGCATTATTCAGAATTAAATCTCTCAAAGTGCAGCGGCAATAAATTCTTTTCCACTCTCTTGGTGAAGACGACTTTAATTAGAGCGAATTGTGCGTTTTAAGTTGTCTTCTCCATCTGTTCTAAATACCTCTCCAACTGGAGCCACATACTTAAGGTGAATTATCCAAGGAGTTATCTCAACAAAGTTGCAGCAATTAATTTACGATGTGGTGGGCATCAATTGATTGTTTTATTTCAGTGATAGATTGCAGATGCATTGGCTAGGCAATCTTAAAGCTGGTTAGAGTGAAGAAAGTATTCTATTTCGCTGTGGAAAAGGTAGAGCAAGTACTTCATCTGGAAGATGGCTTTTGAGCTCGAAATAGATATGGAACACGGAACCTAAGGGAATTAAAGAAGCATTAGAACCACCCGGTGTTGAGAAAATATAGGCCAACATCACCTTAAAAGACGCATTGTAAACATAGAGACAGTGGCTCACACAATATGTCAATGGGCAGCAGTTGCCGGCTTAAGCAGACACGTTAAAAAACTGTTGTACAACTCATCCATGGCCATCTAAAACGCTTATAACTCTTCTACTCACAAAATAACTGTTCTTTGCCTATCGTATATCCTCTTCGGACATTTCCTGCACTATAGAGACAGAACTCTTTCCTAACTCTACCTTATTCCTATGCAAGAATTATTAACGTTGGATAAAATATTCATGGATGGGTTGTCCTTCAGTCCAGCTGTTTCATAGATGAGTTGTATGGAGGTGACCCGACTGTGGATGAGTTGTTATTACCCCGGGTGTTTACTTTGGAATGGTTGGCCTATTAGGTAATGAACTGTCAGCCCTTAAGCAAATTCTAGAGCTAACGTGTAAAATTGAATTACCGGAGGAGCTCTGAAATATTTTAGAAATTTCCGTTTAACTAAGAAAAGATGGTAAGAGTCTTAATGCAGAAAATCACCATCAAATAATACATTGGCGATGGCGACTGCTTGGATATATATAGCTGCAAAAAAACCTACCCCAGGCTTAGCTTCTCAAAAGCCATTTGTATGAATGAATTTTTAATTTTGTGTGACAAATAAGACGTGCAATTTTATGACGTGTCCAAACGACCTCAACAGACTTAGAGTGCACAACTGAAAGCACTTTGGCCAACCACCAGGCTATTTGGAGAGGCTTTTTTAGTTGGAGCTCAAACTGTAGGGCCGTCTTGCGATTTAGTTTTTACGAACGTCCCGGTTAATCGTTGCCGAAATGTACAGTGTTGCCTATGTGCCTATTGACAACCTAAAACCTATTGAAAACCTAAAACGCTGGTGGCTTTTAGTTCGCTTTCGCTGGTTTGGCAGCACCGCGCTCATTTTACCCCATAACGACGAAGGAAAACCTACTTAAAACTGACTTATGACAAAAATTGCGTATTTGGACCACAAGGTTGCTGGTATAAAATGGCAGCAGATCTACCAACGACTTTTACCAATGTTACCATCATCAGAGTAGCTTACAATAAGCCTGAAGTAGTCAAATTAATTGAATCGCAAGATTCTCTACCTTAAAGTGGCAATGGTTTGGCTTCTATAAACTTCAGACAGGCAACGCTTATGATGCCATTTACTCACCATCGATATAAGTAGCGCATGAGCAGTAAACTCAATGGTCACAGCTACAAACACTACCAATTTGTAGAAGTATTCCCACCACGAGGTGTAGCTTCTATAAATGCATTCGTATATAGAGCGGCACGACGACCAACGAGAAAGGACTCTCTGCACCGACAACTCGGACAAAACGTCACTATGAACAGATGCAACTTCGAACTAGTTATACAGACTTTATCTACCTGGACTCCACTTTCACATCGCAAGATGACATCAGTGCAGAGATCAAACGAAGAATAACTCTTGCCAAAATCGATGTTTCAGCTAAGAAGATATCTAAGAACTTAAGCCCGAATCATGTCGGTCCTGTTGTATGGTCCAGAAGCGTGGACTCTGTGAAAAATGGATGAAAACCTCCTGAGATGATTTAAAAAAAAAAATTTTTCTTTGTGGGCTATTGACTATTGACGTTAACCTGGTTAAAATGCTGAGTATACAACGGCCGAAGCACTTGTAACAGCAACGCACCAGGACTACCTACGTGTCTTTGTTTTATTAGTCCAACCCTAAGGGAACACGTAGCAGAATAACTGGAGGCAGCTAGCTAGGGACCGAGCTATCTGGATGAACTTGTTGGTTGATGCCGTGATCCACCCCGGATTGTCAAAAGCACCAAAAGTAAAGTAAGTAAGGGTTCCGGGGCTAAACCTTTGTTACAGTAATTCAGTCTGGAATGCAAAAATGTTGCCACCCCGTTCAGAGCTTGTGGCAAGATCTCCTCCAACCGTTGAGCTAGCTCGGAAGGTAGATCATACCTGAGCTGGAAGCGCCTGCCCACCCGTCCTCCTAGTATTTTCGAACTGATCTAGGGCTACCTGCATTTATAGCCTGTGATCAGAGTTTGATAGGAGCACCTGGGTCGGTACTGGTGGCGTCAAAGCGATCTTTCCGATAATTCTTCGTGGTTGCTCAACCATCAGCAACCGATACAGCAACTTGTCTTCAAAGCTGGCGCCCAACATGAGTCTAAAACGATTCAATATTGGCCAGCCTAACTTGGGGTCATTCCACCATAAATTTGGTCACAACAAAGAGGGAACGTCATTATTCGGGTTTACATCATTTTGTATGAACAAGTGCACCGCAGTAACGAGTACTCGTAAAAAATCCCAAAAAGAATCCATCCGTTTATTAATAAGTCTCTTAGACCCAACTCCGTTTAAATGAGGTTCCATAAATGTAAACATAAACAAAAAGATGCTTATAATGTAGATGCCATGTACGTCGTTGCGAGAAGAGGGCGTATTCTGCAATACCACACTAAGGTCCTCGTGGACCCATTGTGACGCCCTTTTTGGGGTTAAGCGTTGGTGTTGTATCGGTTGTCCTCTTTCCTTTCCTCATTGTGCTTAAAAGACGCTGTTCAGCCATCCCGATGTCCTCAAAAATCTGTAAAGATCAGACAGTGAGACCTCAGAAAGTTCTTGTAGGTCTTGGTACAGTGACAATTGAAGTGAGGTGTGTCCTCATGGACTTCTTCGTCTCCGCAGCCTCTAGATCTTAAGATTAGGTTTCCTTGTGTGGTTTCTTAGGAAGTTATGATCAGTTAGAGCCCCTACTAGCCTAGATAGCGATGACCTGTTAAACCGTAGTAGTTTATTGGTCCGGCCACTGTTATTTTCTGGCCAAAGCTTCCGTGATATTTCACAGGTGGTAAGTTCTTTCCACCTGTTGTTTGGTTTTCATACGAATTTTTGTTTTTTGACCGACTGAAGTGCCCTATCACGTTCGCCGTGGTTAGCTTGTTACGAAATCCGTTCAGATACCGATGATAAATTAAAAAATCTCATCATACGAAGATCATCACTTCCGCTTCGAATCGCAATCTCAGCTGTCGTCATCGGCAATCTTCATAACACGTTACATTCCTTTGACACACTTTGGCACAATCGCCGACGATGATGCGTGCATTTTGATTCGAAATACTGTACCACAGTGACTGACCCACGATGGCGGTATTTACACACACAATGAACTCTGACACAAATGATTTTATCGATGATCGCATTTTACACATGCTGTCAGTCACGCGGTCCACTCTCGAAATCTATACAATGGCAGCGACCCGTCGACGTCGCTCCCACGATATTTGACATAGTTTACAAATAAGGCTTGATTAGCACTCAATCATCACGCACGCATTTGCGTTAATTCATTAAGCCATTCATTTGGCTGGTTCAAATTTGTACAAGGAAGGCAATTTCCCCCAAAATGCATACATGTAATGTCAAACCACCGCAGACGAGCTGTGTCATTAGTCACAGGCTTTTAGTTTTCAAAGCTCTTTTCTTCCCAACACAAACAAACAAACAGCACCGTCTCGTGATTCGTGGTATTCTCTCACGATCACACCCTGACGCTGACACCCGATGGCAAAATATACCAAAATGAAATAGAAATTAATTTGGCCACAGTTGGTGGCTGGCGGTGACCTGAATTTGACGCCCAATAGCGTCTGCTAAATGTAGGCCAGTACCAGTCTACCAGTATGGACTGCGATGAGTTTGCGCCGCCAAGTTGCACGTCAGAGAGATATTTCCTCTCAGTGTAAGTGATTTGGATTTCCTCTTTATTTTTACTTTGACTTTCGTGCACCGCAGGCAATCGGGGTCAAGTCTTTGATATCAATTTGATTCATTAGGTACGCGAGTAATTAGACGATTAACTGTTACAAATCATTGCGGTGATAAGATCGATCGGCTCGCGGGGACAGGGAATGAAATTGAAAATTTCGCACCCAAGTGAATGGAGTCGTAATTAGAATGGCTTGTCTGCACGACAGAGGTGTGGTCAATTGGTCAAATGATGGGGAAGTGGCTTCAATTGATCAAAGAATGCGGTTACAAAAATTTAGAGAACAACGTCGCTTTCGACAATAAAACGTGACTTCCTGGGGTGGAATGGTGGAATGGCATGAATGTAACCTGGCATTGCATCGGAGACTACAATTTTGTAAGCAACCAAAATTGAAAAGCAGCACGTTCGGCCACTTTTTATTTAGAGACTTAAGACTTTAAAGAGCTATGAAAGTTTTCAGCAAACGTAGACAGTGCTCGGTAAAAAACTGCCAGGCATTTAACTCAGTAAAAGCGAAGGACTTTACATATAGTTTTCCACCATTAAAAGCTGTAACGCCGACCAAAGTGGATACCCCAAATTATTGTCAACACAAAACTGAAAATCCGCATCAAATTACCTTTCCCAACTTTAAAGAACAGAAGCTCATTAGCCGCACAGCCATCCAAGAGCTACCAATTGAACAAAGCCGGATTAATGACTTATACTCATATACGTCCATCTCTTAAATGACTGAATCTTTTGACATCAAAATGCCGTCAAGTCATCAACCTAAATGACCGCGAATAACAAAAATATTCAAATATATCCCCAGTATAACAATAACTCAGCAAACTGTTAGATGCAAATTATACAAGTGTTAAAGTATTCATTCAAATTATAAATAGAATAATTCAAATTCAAATGAATCTGCAAATGAGATACCTCTGTCGCCGTTATGAATATGATCTCTTAACTGCACCTTTGCATAAATCACAAACAAGTCTTTCACACGACTGGCACACGACGATGATGATCTACTTACGCAAACAGCAAAACAATACATCAAGATAAACTCACCTGAAAAGAGACCAACAAGAAGACAAAAAATAAAATTAATGGGAATATTTAAAGTCAATTTGTTATTAAAAATGCAAATTCAAATATAATACCCAATATACAAAATCCAAACATTTAATCCCCAGACTAAGCTAAAGCGAGAAATCTTTATTGGAAATTAACAGATATACATTTAATTTGAAACTATGAAAATGCAACCGACCAAGTGCGGCCTCCCAAGAACTTTTCACATCATTTTCTACCAGTTCATCTGAAAATTCGACGGCTTAATTATGTAGGTATCGATGATGAGGAAGTCAAAAGTCAGTGGAGTATTTGGTGATTTATGTTGAATTTAAATTCAAATATCGCTGATTGGACAAAGTTTGGATATTTAGATTTAAATCCGATAAATGGAGAATACAGGGGAGAGATTCCGGATGCGTAGGGAAATTTTGTGAGAGTTGGAAGTTCACAGATAGCACTACGACTGCGATGTATAATTTATTAAATAAACTGAGTGTTTTTAGTAAGAATGCACTCTTTCGTCTTTGAGTTTAGTATCTCTCGATAAATTTTATCTCCCATTCAAAAATATCTACAAGATAAAATTTAGTGAGGCAGTTTAGCAGAGCAGTATCCTGTTGGCAAGATAAATTCTTTACTTCACATTAAGGGTGTCCCATAATTCACGCAAATGAAATTTTGATAGAAAATAAAGATTTTTAATAAGAAAGCTTAAATTTTGTATTTATTCATAGAGTATACAGATTGGGGTTATGTTAATGGAATAGCACATCGGATAAATGGCCGCCACAGATTTGCTGGCAAGTGTGTACTCTTTTATTGGAATTTTCTGTAACCGTTTCGCATAGGTAAATGTGGCAGAACTTCATTAACACACCTCCCAATTTCGTCTTTCAAGGCGTTGGTGGTTGTGGGTTTGTTGGCATACACCTTTGGCTTAAAAAAACCCAAAAGAAAAAATTCCAATGGCGGTAAATCGCAAGATCTGAATGGCCAATTCTGATCGCAAAAAAGAAATTTAGGATTAGGAAAATACTAACCTAGTAATTTATTATTTTCTCTTGCTGCATGGCATGTTGCACCGTCTTGTTAAAACGACATGTTGGTCACATCCATAGCCAGTGTTGCCATATTTGCAGATTTATAGTAATTTTGCCGATTTTCAGCCTCAATGACGATTTGCCTATTTTGGACAGTCATTTGCAGGTTTTTAGGTCTTAAGCAAACGCAAGTTTTGTGTTATTTTTGGCGCTCTAAGTTTTCCTAACTTATGTGCAAATGATGAGAGACTTTTTTTCTATCAATTACTGAAAATCATGTTTTTTTGCAATGCCTACTTAAAATTTCACAAAGAGGCCGACACACAACTTTTTAAGACGTTCAATTCTAATATGTACTTGGAAAAAAACAATGTGAGCAATGAATTTGGAATTATTTAGTATAATCATTTCTGCTATTGGTACCCTGCTCCTGATGCAGCATCTAAATTTTCATCACTACTGAAGAAGTTATAGCAAAACAATTTATGTACCTCCAAAAAGTGTTTGACTTGGTTATAGCAACAGCCTCACTTGTTACAACTAGCTCCGATTTTGACGATTTTCGGATTTAAAAATGAAGATTTCGTAAAAATTTATCTGGCAACACTCTCCATAGCTTTTAACTTTGGCACTAAAAACTGGGCTATCATGGCACAATAACGAACACCATTTATTCTTACTGCCTGACACAGCCGCATTTTTAAGAAGAATGGTATGATAATGCCTGCAGTACAAAATCTGCACAAAACTGTCATTCGTTGTGGATGCATTTGTTATTCAACAATTACTCGTGGTCCAGACGTCCAGTCTCGCTGAATACTTCAATTATTCTCTTCAAAGTTGATGGTTTGAAATCACTACGACACGGCCATATTTTGGACGAAAATTGCGGACTGTAACTGACAAACTTTCTTTATTTTTAAAATATTGCTCAACAATAAAAAAAGTGTGGTTCTTTCGTATAGCGCTCAATTTTTACTAACCATGAACTGTCAGCTGTCACATTGTTATATTTGTTTGCTTTGGCATCACTGTAGGTACTATTAAATGGCGCAAAATTCAAATTTAACGTAAATTATAAGGACGAAAAGTCTCCACTCATTTGGCTTTTTTAACTTTAAATAATCTTACTTCTTCTGCAAATCGCTCGAATTCAAAAACTTTCTATAGAACTCATGTCATCAGGGGGCCAAACTAATACTTTCGATTCGATTCGTAAGTTGTTCCGATTCTACTTTCAAATTGTACATTTCTGTTCGAAAGTAGAATCGGAACTATTTTTGAATAGAACCAGAAATGTGGACTTCAAAAACATTTAGAATATCAATTTGTGAGGACAAATAAACTGTTTGTCGGTATGACAGCTAGAACTCGACCACTACGATCGCCAACCGATTTTTAACAATCATAATGATCTAAATCTAAATCTTTGCCAAAAAATCCTCTTGAAAGGCCCACCATGAGATGGTTAGATCAAGTCTGACATCTCTTCGCTTAGAGTCGTTGACAGACGATTTAGACATTTGGACGAGCCATATAAGCATTCTGCACCCGCGACCCTTATATTTGATAGATGAGACAATTATTAAAATTAGATTTTTCCCGTTTATGTCAGCCGTCAATGAAAAAATAAAAATAAAAAAAAGACAAAGAATGTTTTCTTTTGCTTTTGAAAGAGTCCATAATTCGGATTCATATACTAGGGCTGAAAATAGGTAGGCCTTCAATAGTTGTTTGGAAGAAGTGGGACTGACTTCAAGAACTTTTCAAGGAAACTTCGATCGGCTAGAGTTTGTAGAACCTTCGCGAGCGTTACTCACGGGATCACACATGAGACCCCTTGCTCAGTAGTACAGCAATCAAACCACTGAGCCAAGTGCACTCTTTAAAGCGGTTCCTTCCGACGTTTGTCCCTTATTGTTGACAGCATACGTCTGCTCTGCATAGCCGCTAAGCTCATTTCGACCTTTTCTGTTCAAATTAGTGCACTCGCATCAGTAATGGAAGCAACTTTTGAATAGCTTGTTTGTTGCCTGTCTGTGAGATGTGACTGTTGCACAGTTCTTTAAAGTATGACGTTAAAAAAGCTGCTCTAAAGTGCATCTTCTTGGTAACACCTTTTGATTTTTTTTATAATAACGGTGTCGACCTAACACTACATTAGGATTTGAGCTCCAATCATCGATGACTCAATGGCTGGTTATGAAAACGGATGACTTCTGGGGTAAGGTTGCAGCTATATCCACACTATCAATGTTAAATGTACCTGACGTATTCTGACTAAAAAAAATGTTAGGCCCATAGTATGTGCCCAGCTGTTTCTTCATCTCGCTGCACATCCCTAAGCGTGACTGAAAATCGTTTTAGCGCTGGTTTTTAAGCTTAGAATAGAGAATTCCTACACAAAATATATTGTGACCTACAAAAAATATCAGCTCAGCTTTAAACTGAACTTAAAGGTTATACCCGCGAATCGTCTGTAGTGGGAACAGTGTATATCAACATTTGCTAACGACTTTCCTATTCGTAACACAGATGTATATCCAAAAAAAAAAGTTTGGAGCTGTCCTGGTATTAAAATATCCCTTAAACCCAGCTCTGCGTCCGGAAAAATTTAAACATGTCTTTTAACTAATAACAACAATCAAAACCTTTTTGATAGTAAAGCAGCCTTTTTGCCATTAGCCATTAGCCATTAAATGTTTAATTTTATATGACCCAAACCTTTAAGCTTGTAAAATAAACTACGAGTAAGCACCGCGGCAAGTTTATTAATAGACATTACGAAGCCTACCAACAGAGATTATGTTTTTCGGGCTGACCCAAGCTGCAACCTTCCAAAACTATCCGAAGTTAAAAGCCGTAAAATTTGACGAGCAATCAATAAACAGCTGTCACAAATAAAATTGACGCCCTGGCACTCTTGCACCATGCGTCGGCATTTGGAAACTAAAAGACATCCACACTTCCACAGATTTATTTGTTTGATATGGCATCTCAAAGCTTAGGCCTAGAATCCCTCTCTGATTGAGGTTAGCTTTATGTACTTTATTTTCTTCGACATAGCAGGTGCTCTGCTCAGTCACAATCACCATCCCTAGAGGCCTAAGAAGCTCGCTCTTTACAGCTTTTGCAACTCTCTATCTTGTCTCTAGATCTTAAAGAGATAGCTATCTTTGGAAGAGAATAAATAGAGTATCTGTTGAAGTTAAAGTGCTCTTTTTAAGACATTACTTGGTTCCACAGCTAGGTTCTCTTGCTGCTACATTCAATTTATGTAATGTCTTGTATTTTGTATTATGACAATAATTACGGCGACGTTGAACGCGTGAGAAAGAGAAATTCCCGCCGATCATTCAACTTTTGCGACGGCTCACCAGCGACAATCAGGAATAAAAAAAAAAAAACATTTCATCGTCTCGTCAGCGTCACCCGGCATGCGACCCTTGAAGCACACACAAGGTTGCCGTTCGTTTTTTAACAAACTGTTATGGCTCATTGATGATAGCATAAAATTTGAATTTGAATTTTGTTCGCCCAAGGTCCCTGGGCAAAAATTGGCCATTAGTGTGTGATTATTTATTTGGTAATTGAAGTGCCAAAGCATGAGGAATAAAGAAATTACAAGGGCTAATCTGTTTCCAATGGGATCTCGTCAAAAGCCATATAATTATCCAAATTGATACAAGTTGTGAATTTTGGGCCCGCTTGGACTTTTTTCTTTCGTTATCGCTCGTTCCGTTCCTTAGCTCTTGACCCAATAATTATTTGAGCTGAAACAATTTTTGAAATGAGGCTCAATTTGCATGGCTAATGATTAGCGTATGATTGAGAATTCGAGAGGAAAATGCAAATCAAGTCGATCGAGTTTGCGGAACTTTTGGCCAGTAAATTTTTACTCTGCGCGGTATATGAGTAACTGTTCAGTGTTCGATGATGATGATCGAGATGATATTGCTGCTGGTATTGGGACAGGGCTTCGTTCGGATTTGTCATCGTGAGATTTTAATTTGAAAATGTTGGTCATATGTTAATTAGGAATAAATGGGTTAGTTATAGAAGGTCAATGTGCTGGCGGTTTTTGTCGGGGGATAGAGATCGGTATCGGGCTGTTGATATTTTTGGAAGATTGTTGCGCGTATAAGGAAATTCCATATTTGGGTTGTTGACTCTTCGCTGTAAGAGGCGGCGATGGGAAGTTTGCCAAATGGGAACACTTCCGATCCACATATTTTGTGTCGCAGAAAATAAACGTTACGTGAGAGACTGAAGTTTCAAAGCAGTTTGCAGAGGTTGTGATGGGAAATGGAATATTCTATCCGGTTCCTAGGGGAAGGTATATTTATCGGTATGAATTTCCAATGATACTGTGATTGGGGTCAAGTGATTTCGACCAGCTAACAACGACTCGGAGAAACGACGATAATTTTCGTGGTAGGTACTCAGCAGAATTGTTATTAAGGTTAGATGCAGAACTGTGAGTAAGGAGAACCGTCATAAGGTGATACTTAATTGGACATTGCAATCGATGAGATTTTTTAGATGGAAAAACCATATTTCGTTCACGGTTTCAATTGCTATTGTCAAGTTTAAAATAAATAAAAATTGCGAGCGCAACAGGCTCGTATAGAGCCCTAGGTTAAACTCTTGACAACCGTTCCTTTCTGAGGGGCTGCTCTATTTTAAGAATGAATGAAATGGACCAAAACTTGAAGCTTCCTCACATATTTCCTTGGATTGTTGTGCGATATACGCGAAATGTTGTATATAACCGCGATTGCAGTGCGTTTGACTGAAATAGACTTAAAAACTACTGTACAAAATTGACTTCGGTTTTCACAGTTGCATAGCAAAATGTTGAGATTAAAACATAGGATAGTTCAGCAAGTCAAAAATAAGTGTATCCAGGACGTCTTAGCTATGGCTGAAGCTTGAAGCTTGTAACCACACCAGATGCACTACGTTTTCGATATTACCAGGCAAAGTTTAAATTGCAAGAAGCCAATTTGGGAAAGTTTGTATAGCCACTTAATTTTAATTCTTATATTTGGTGCAAACTTCCTTAAAAGAAAACATAAACAAACCGATCCAGTATAAAATTTGTTTTCTTTGCACACCAACAAATGTGCATTACTAGGCGGCGCTGTACTCGCTCCTTTTTACTGCAGTCGTTTTATGGCAGGCACCTGACACTAATTTAAGAGCTGAATACAAAATTCCGATTTCATCTCGAAGTGCGAATAAGTGCATTTTTAGGCTTGTTTAAAACTCGGTGGCGGTAAACTATGATTTTTTGAGATTATTCATTATTTTCTGAATGGTTCCCACTATTGTGGAATAGCTATTTAAATAGAGCACAGGTTTTGAACTTTATGATAAAGCCCATTTTTAATTAATTCGATTTTGCTGCTGAAAAAATGGTGCATTCGATTAGATTCTAGGTTTAATATTTATTTTCATCACAAGTGTTTGACATTTTTCACGTCATTTGTTGAAAGGACGAAAATTATTTGAGTTAAACGGCACTATTTTAGAAGTATATAGTCAATAAGACATATTTTTAATTTGTAGTCAACTAAATTGATATAAAAAATGATAAAAGGATAACAACAAAATTGTTTAAAAATAAAATACGCAAATAAAATATTTTTTTAATTGGCCACCGAAAAATTAAACATCAAATAGGCGAATGAATATATTAATTAACTTTATGGAATGACATCTTAACATTTAAAAGGGACTTAAGCAAAAGGATGGAGAACAATAGGTTGAGAGGAGTTAAGTGCAGAGTTTGATATTGACAGACAAGAACTTCCGCGGAACGTATAATTGAATTTGGGGGCTACTCTTTTACAAAAAATTGGTTCAAGAAACGATTTTATTAAATCTTCAAATAGAAAACATTATTTTGTGATGTAATTTGATATCTCATTTCAACCTTTAGCGGATCAGATTTTTAAATACGATGATCCACTTCAATGTAACTATACAGAAAAAATGGATGTGGAAAAACATTTTTAAATAAATATATCACAGCATTTTAATCTACTTCCTAATGTCGTTGTTTTGTTTTGACATTTCACGAATAAACGTATAGGTGCAATTTAATATGTTGCGAAATGGGAACTTTTACTTGCTTCTGCTGTCGTTATTTATAACCGAAATGTTGACTGGTATCATTATGGAATAATAGTGATTAAACAATCTTCCAATTTCAAGATCACTTCAAAGACAGTTTTTTTGATATTGTTTGAACGTTTTCTAAATTTCTTATTACAAACTAATATATTCTTTTTTTAATCCAAAATTTTCAAGACCAATTCAAGTCATACCCAAATTATAACAGTTGTTTTTGAGAAATGCCTTTACAAAGGCTTTTCACTGCGTTAACCGATTACACTTGACAAAATTAAGATCGGCTCTGAATAACATGGTAGACGACTGACCTTTGACTTCAAAATTACATACATTATAAAACAAAACATTATAGAACAGCACATTTTATAAGCTCTCATTTGGATAATGTCTGGCTAAGTTCATTTAGATTTAGTGAATCAATAAGGTCATAAAGTCTTTAATTGAATAGACAACAATGAGTAGTCCATAAAAATACAACTGGTATCAAATCAATTTGCTAATGGACACACGTCGACACAAAGCCAATTGGATTTAATTGTTCTTGTGTTTAATTGAAAATTGTTGCAATTGGCGTTAACCCTAAACGAAACTGATTGAGATATAATAGGTAGACTGGAATCTATTTGATGTTCACTGTGCGGGTCAGGTTAAAGTAACTAAGTGCCATAGTTTCAATTGCATCAAGTTTGATGTCGTTAAAATGTAAGAGATTTACTTATTTAGTTCAAGGCACTTGAAGAATCATATCATAAGTGCGATTACATACTTCGATTAGACAAAAGTGTGGGCCGACCACATGTCTGTTGTTAAGTGTTTTATAAAAGCTTGTTTTATTGTAGACGAATATAACTTAAAAAAAAAGTAGAAACTCATAAAACAAAATGTTAATGGCCATGTTGTTGGCGGAATGGGCGCCGCCGCGGTGCTAACGGCGCCTCAATAATCAGGCTTCTGGATTTTTTCCACATAAATTCTGTGAATTCTGCTCATTGGCATAGTCTTTCAATTAACAATTATTTGGCATTCAAAATAAGCCGTGTCAATATGCGATACCACACTCCATTAATGCCCTTCAATTGCAACAACTTATTCAGTTCGCACAGTGGATGCGCGTTGTCAACCATATTGTGAGTTGTGCGGGAAAGATCTATGTTTTTTTGAATAACCAATTGGATGGATCATTAGCTCGATCGTTAATAAGACAAGGTAAGCAAGGTAAGTTTGGCGATTCAAGCCCCGATTTTCAAAACAATTTAGCACAGTTTCCAAATGATTTTCTGGCGTAAGTCTATGGCAAAACAAGCCGAGTATAACTTTTGTGTGACTTTTTAAAAACAAATAAAAAAATTACTCCTTCTAATAAAAATAAATAAAATAAGTTAATATACAGCACGTTTAAAGAAATGGTTTAAAATTGCCAAAAGTACGTGTAATTAGTTAAATACGCCGACAGCACTGCCATCATTGACTTAACTTGGCGAGTTGTCTCTCCCGCGTTTGCAAAATTTTGAAACAGAAGTGTTAAAATGTGTTAAGTCGTTGAAAAGGGTAAAACCGCAAAAGAAGCGACTGTTGTGTATCAAATCGGATGGAACACACTAACTTTGAGGTTGGCATGGACCTTTTAATGACTTCACATCAGTAAACAGCCGAAGAGCTACGCCTGCCAATTGCTGTTTCTTAGGCCAATATGGCCAACCATGGTAACAATTTGTGGGCTGAAGCTGGTGTCAAACAGGGTCTCAAACATTTTTTAGTATATAGTCAGTGTTGGGTGTCAGTGTTCGGTGTCAGTTGGGTGAAATTTAGATAACTCCAAAGTTATTTAGTTAGGCCTATGGTTCCTCATTTAAAAGCCACTTGACTAAGGCATTGTCAATTCGATACTGGCGCTGTCCATGGTGTGCTTTCTTGTGACTACAGTTTTTATAATAACTCATTAAGTTGAATAATAGTTCCCCACCAAAAGTTGTGACTGAGGGCACCACTCTCATTTGAAGTTCATTACTCCTTCGGGCATCAACTTCATACTACACTACATCATTTTATTTGATAAAACAAATAAGTCAAACCAACCGCAAATAAATCAAAACCATCCACCCGCTCCAAGGCGAACGACCTCCCATTAAACTGTCTAAATACAACGGTTTAAAACATAGTAACAAATCTCCAAACTAACCGAGTCTTCAACTCAAAGACATATTTTTATTAGCCGTACTCTCATGGGGTGAATTCTTTACGTAATTTCTGATTAGTTCCCCCCACCGATTTACCGGATGTTGAGTCCAGCTGCGTTCCGCCACTAATCAGTTTAATCTCTGTTCTAGAGCGCAATTCAACTGCCACACCCACCGATAAAATGCACCAAAACCGTTTACGGCAAGTAATGGGAATTTAAAAGCGTCAAATTTCATTCCCAGCCATGAGAAAATAAACATGTTATCACCACGTATCTTCATCTTGAAACTTTCGTTCATTTCCGTAAATGTTCGCTCATAATTTTAAAATCTTACCTTGCCTTGCATTTTGTTCTCTTAAAATGCATATTAAAATCGCAGCAAATTAATGAGATGTAATTTGAAACCAGATAGCTTAATTAATCTACGCTCTCGGAACTACCCATTCAGACGCGCACACACAGTGCGAGAGGAACTTCTAACTAAATTAATTTACATTAAAACCTCATGTGGGGTACAATCAGCATAATCATCACGACCACCAACTTCAGAACAATAACCGACACATTTTGAGCGTTCCCATCGTTTTGTTCGTGTGCGGACCATCAACTCGTATTCTAATTTTGTGTAGTTCATTTCCGATAACTCTTTGGCTCTGACAGTTGCAATGCAACCCCTGCATGTCTGGGAAAAAAGACAATGACGAGGGATAAACGTTTCAAAAGTGATAAATGTCCTGCTATTATTGATTTATGGATCATGGATCCAATCGTCTCAAAATCGAATATGAATTGTTGTGCACAGCTCTGCCTGGGGTCCTATACGGACCTGTTGTGCCAGCTATTAATTTGTTTTCAGTTTTCATTGCGCCGAAGGAAGAAGGAATCGAAAGCGCAACACTTTGTTCTTCACTTGCAAAAGAAATTCTAACCACAGTTCGCTGTTGGACTCTTTTGTTTTCAAGCGAGTATTTTGTTGGCGGGCTTCATTTTCCGCTCATTAGAAATATTATTTGACTATGGGGATTTTTAAGGAAGTGGATGACGAGATATATTACAAATTCCTGGCGGCTGATTTGCACCAGCTAATGGCGATTGAGAGACATTCTGAGACCGCAAGGTGGTGGTAGGTAAAAAGAAGGTCAATTATGTTACAAATCAGCTCGTGGACTTGATAATATTGTTGATTTTGATGGGCGGTATTTTTTGTAAAACAATTAAAATTCCTCGTCTGACAGAACTTTCACTCTGGGCTGTCACAAAACACCCAGTCCCCATTGGTCTACATAGCGTCACTTTCACAAGGCATAGGTACAGCCAGGGGGCATAACTTAGGTCTCCTAGCAATCAATCAAAATAAAGCTACACTCAAGAATGCTGGACGATCTTCGCCAGATGCCGTTTTAAATTTGCATATTTGTTCCCACCTCTTCCTGAGTTGATCTCGCAGCGTAACAGTAGTCTCACATCGCTTTAGCGTTTTCTACCAATTAACCAATCATCTAACACGAAAGATAGAGATGTTATTATTTCCGGATGAAAAATTGTATGCAATCCAGGCGAGTCTGCTAATTATGATCACAAATTTTATCTGCAAAGCCATCTACAACAAATGACATCCCAAGATGGATCCATTAACACACACGATGGAGAGAGAGATATAGTGGGACACCGGAGTATGGTGTCGAGAGGTTTTCGGGCCTCATCTGTCGGCGCCCTATCTCCAAGTCATGTGTGTTTGAAGACTGTTAAGTCGGTCAGCAGATGTCACATACGTTATTTTTCGCCTGTGCAAATTCGTGTTCTCTCCCCATTATCCGGCATTTCAATTATAATGATTACCATCATGTAGCACCAATGGCGACTGGCAAAAACAAAAAAACTATCTCCGCGTTCCCACATGGCAAAAGTTGGTGAAAAAAATCGACTCCCAGTACCGCTAAATCAGCACTCTTTATGTGTTTGCGCAAAATGATTAACGCCCGAAAGATATCCGCTCAATTTGGAACTTAATCATTATTTATCATCATCGCATGGGGGATACATAGCGCGCGCACCTGTCCCATGGTCCGAGGCCCATGAGTTATGGCCCAAATCAATAAGATGAAAAATTATAAATATGTGGCGTCGTCGGAGTTCGCCGAAGAGAGTTCTGACAAAACGCTTAGCATTCGATGAATGATTTGACTAATGGCACAGGCGACTGTATTGGCAGCTTTTCATACCAACGTGGGACACTCGTAGGTGAATCTTTCTTTTGGGGTCTCGCGAGAAAGGAAGAAAGCAGCGACAGATATTTCGGTGAAGTTGGGAGTATTTATTTCCTGCCACAGGGGATGGATAGATTGCAATCGTAACCGTATGCGACTGGGTTATTCGTTTGAAAAGAGTCGCCCAGAGGAGGTGCAGTGTGTCAGACCACTGGCTTGAGTGTCGATATATTTTTTTTTGTTTCAGATTTATGACATTGCAAAAGAATAGGTGTTTGGGCGTAATAGACGAAGTTGTGGTCGGATTTCTTTGACGTTGTTATATGGTAGAGACGTTGGTAGAAGAAAGGACAAAAGTGTGGTGTAACTTATTTGGAAAAAATGCTGGTCCTTAGCTGGTTGGTCTTATAATTTGTCAACACAATATGCCCTCCTCTGTACAGAAATGAAGCGTCAAGGTTTATTGCATTGGTATAGTCGTGAAAACGCTACGATGGGAGTTTACGCGGAAGAAAATCAAACCCACTCCTAGGGACATTTTTAAAAGAAAAATTCTGTCAATAACATCTGTCGAAATTATATACATACAAGTCTTATAATGTACAAGAAGTGGCTGCATTTAATTGTTCACTTGAAAATGGAAGATTATCTTTGGTTAAACAATTGCTTTTCAGTTTTCGTCAGTGTCTCTTGTTTCATAAACCGAACATTTTGGTCCTTCGAGCCGGATGGTAATAGTCATAAGCCTAGCATTTATTGACTGAAATCGATTTTCGGTATACGTTCATCAACTTTCAAAAGGATTTAGACAAGGCGATGCGCTGTCATGTGACTTCTTCAACATCGTTCTTGAAAGAATAGTGCAAAACTCAAACGCCAACACCAGAGGCACTATCTTTCAAAAGTCCGTCCAATTACTCACATACGCCGATGACATTGATATAATTTGCAGAACACAGCGTGATATTAATGGCGCGTTTGTGAGTATTGAGACTGAGGCGGCAAAGATGCGTTTGGCGGTTTATGAGGGCAAGGTAAATGGAGAAGGAGATTCAACGACGAACTGTACGGGCTGTACAGCGACATCGACCTAGTCAGAAGAGTTAAGGTCCAACAACTGAGGTGGCTGGGTCATGTAGAGCGAATGGACACGAATGCTCCGGCCCAGAAGTTCTTGGAATCCACACCTGAGGATAGGCGCAGTAAAGGTAGACCGCGACTCAGGTGGCGCACGCAAGTGGAAGGGGACCTTAACCAACTTAGCGTGCGAAACTGGAGACAGCTAGCTAAAGATCGCGCTGGCTGGAGACGCTTGTTGGTTGAGGCCCAGGTCCACCCCGGACTGTAGCGCCACCTTAAGTAAGTAAGTAAGTTCATCAACTTTAGTCGAACGCAAATTTTAGTAGACGTCCTTCTTCTTGTCTGAGGACGAGTATTTCCTTCGAAGGATAGGGCACGAGCAAGAGCAATGAGTTTTGCTTTTGATCATAATTTAAGTATCAAATGAGCATATGGCGTATATCTTCCAGATAAAGATCTCTTCATAAGCTCTACCACTCTAGGTACAGTCAGAACTTTTGCATCAAAGACACTGCTTGTTTTCGGAATTCTTGTAGGCATCATCAAGTTGTGAATATACCTTAATGTGTAACTTTTTTTATTTTTTAGACATTAACATAGGTTGAAATTTTATTGAACCTTATGTTTACATCTCGTTGCTATTCAAGAACGCCAAAGTCGACTAAGGAGACACATTACTTGTAAAAAGCATTGCTAGGATCATTCGTGTCTAACTCTGCAACCTATATTAGCAGGCCAAGCTTCAATTCTTGCCCATTGGACTTAAAGATGTGAAAAGATTAGGCATTCTACGGAATTTCGCGTTGACTGGAAGGGACACTCTTATTTCATCAAGATAATTTTAGTCCAGCACACTTTAACAATTGAGCCACTGCAGCTGCACAAAAAGAGCTTGACTCTGTTTAAATTAGAGGTAATAAAAGAACAGCGTACATTTTGATGCAACTTGTGCCAGATTTTTAAAACACATTTCAACAAGTAAAAATACTTTCCAAAATACATTCCAGATAGAACATGGGCTCAATCCAAAAAGATTTGTCTCAATTTAACCATTCTCACTTTCCTGGCTGAATACTATCTATTCCTGGTCAAAAGCCTTCAACTGTGATCACTGCAGAACATAAACCTCTCCCCACCTCAACACCGACGAAGACCTTAAATTGGCTAGACTAGATTACATTTTTGTAGCGCAACTCCAGAAGGCATTGAGTGTTGATGAAACCTATTCTTGGAAGGCAACTTGTCACCCAGTACCTCGCTTGGGGAAAAGGTGACCCAAATCAGGTAAAAAACCACGCTTTCAAATTATTCCAATAATTAGTCTACCATCTTTTAAGCTTAAAACTTTCGAAAGAATTATAGATTAAGAGTTCGGTAAATATTATAATCATGCTATCCAAGTCAACATGTCAGAACGGCCTCCGGAAAAGACAAACTTATCTAGCGGCCTTGCGCAAAATGCGTTTGCAACTGCACAAGATGCCGAAGTTTCAAGCTGAATAAATACCCCTTTGTCGGCGCAGTGGCTTAGTGGTAGTGTGTTGAGCTACTAAGCGAGGGGTCCCAGGTTCGAATCCCGAAAGGGCCAAATTACATCTTAAGGTTTTTTTTCCACTGCGCCACCTCTCGCGAACGTCTGACAAACATCCAAGTGTAAAACTGTCATGAATGAGCTTCTCAATTAGCCGTTTGGACTCGGCGTAAAATTGTAGATCCCTTCCATTCGTCCCAAAAATTGAAAACCCACACAAAACGAATGGTTCTGAGAATCTAGGCCTTGGGTCCCATAGACCTGTCGCGCCAAAATATTTTTTTTTTAATTTAGTTTAATTAATTACAAATTATATTATTTACAAAAATAAATTTATATTTTCACAAAATAAGTTAAATTCTTCTAATAAATAAAAATTAAATTAAAATTGAATTGCACAAAACAAGTGATGGTAATGGCTAAAATATGATTCTCTTTAAAAACGAATTCTGCGACCCAACAGTTTTTAAACGAGCTTTTAAAAATATATTTTTAAATATTTCGTTGGATAATAAGCAAAAAAAAAAAACTATTTCACTGATTCCTTATTCTTCTCATTAAGCCCAAATTTTTAAGCAGATTAAATGTCGCATAATTTGCTTAGTCTTTCGTTATTCACAGGGTCTGCCCCATTTTCTTGAACAATAATCAACTGAAATACACAACTGCTTTTGATAATCAAAATAAAATTCTCTCCTAGTGACGCAATGCTGAACTAAAGTCCAAACATAACGGTCCCATATTTGTATAAATATGTAAACTGCCCAAAAATAAAAACAAACATTAAACGTTTACATCCTAAACACTGCTAATGCGCCTGAATCACCGATAGACTAACATTTACGTCATATAGGCCAAGATTTATTTATTGGAATTAGAAAGTTATCCATATTTGACTAAAACACCAAATCAATATGGGTAGCACAAAACCGTTGCCTAAAAAAGACGAGTTCTTTTTTTTTCTTTTTTTCATGTCAACAGAAGACACACGTACCAAGGCCCCATACCACCGAAATTAGATCGAATATGATAATTCTCAGTTTAAGAGACACAATCAAATTATAAAGAGCCGAAAACTGCTCAAGCGTTCAATGAACCCCCATCGAACCGAAGAGAAAAGAAAGCCGCCTCGCGAAAGCTTAGTGGCGAATTTTCTACACCCACTCCCGGAAGAAAAGTCCATCTCAGGTGTATGCGCGCGCTCTTAGTCGGTTTCGAGTTCGTTCCCCTCTCTTGGGACGATGATCGTGCTTGTGCAGCGCACATCAACCTGTAAACTGACCATGAAACACAACCCAAATACCCAGTCCACCAAGGCTGTGCGATCTCGTAAAATCGTCACGACCGCGGTCATGGACAAGATCATGGCCAATGACCATTAACTTGATCTTGCGCAGCAAAGAAAAATGTTGCTGGTGGTTCGATCGCAGAGCATACAACCGGCAACATGTTGCGCAACATCCGATCAGTCACGATCTTTTGTTGTAAACGAGATCCCCTCGATGATGATGATGAGCACATGACGTGAGAGCATTGGCCCGGTGAAAATGATGCCGAAAAGAAATTCCAAGGAGAAAGAACCCTAAAAAGAGTGAGAAATTCTTCACACAAGACACCACACAACCAACCGATCAAGAGATGGAACAATTTTCTTTTGCACTCTCTCTCGCTTCCCGCTTATGGATATATGGTTTGGTTGTGGAGTTTTCCTTCATCTCTTCGAGTACGCTCAGAATACAACACCAAATGTGTTGTGATAGGAAGAAGTTCTACGGCGGCGACAACAACGATGATGATGATCGTAGCCATCATGATGATGGTTGGAGTATGGTATGGCCGCGATGGTCATGGTATACACAAGAACGTACACACAACGAAAGGTGGTTGCGAGAGAAAAAAGTCAACACGCCGAGGAAAAATTCTTAAAGAAGTCTTCTAACTTATATAACAACTCATTACCTTGGCATAGACTTTAGTTCCACGGCGACCTTACAACGGTCAAGTTCGTTTTTTTCACTACTAAGAGCACACAGTGTCTGTGGTGTGGCAAAGGCATAGAACTCTCCATAACTGAGTAAAACTATATTTTTGTTTTTCTTTCCCCAAATATTAACATAATATTTTGAACATTGTGCTGGAATAAAAAATACTAATTCACAAAACGAGGATACAAGATTTATTTTCAATTGTTTTCCATACGCACCGCAAATTTTTTTGGTGTTTTTCGAAAGTTTGTGGTAGCGTTTCCGGGAGTTTGATCTTGATCGAAATTGGATTACAAGATTTTTGGTATATTCTTTCTTTCTATCCTGCTGATGAAAGTTCATTGCTGAAAGTTATTTTGTCGATGGATTAGAAGTTGTAATTGGTGCAATAACTAAGTCAAAGTGAGAATAGTGCTTGAATAGAAAATAGTTCGATAAGAAATTATTTTCGTTTAATTTTTTATAAGCCAAAAGGTTTTTACGTTAAACGGATTTAACTGTGAAGAGATACGCGTTGATCGAGATTGTAATCTTGAGTTCATTTAAAGGTGAGTTGCTGTTTTATTTATATTTTTTCTGTCTATATAAAGTGAGGAAAATAATTTAACCATGTCGGCGATAATTGGGAGTCACGGTCGGGTTAGGTCTATAGACGGGTTAAACTTTGCTTGGAGTAATTTTTGAGCAAATAGTTGTGTGGTATTTGGAAAAATCAAATACTGTTTGAAAGGGAGAAGATTTCATTATAATTATTGAATTGAATTGAATTCGAGGGTCAGAAGTTAATTTTTTGGCCACTGGCCTCGTCAAGACTTCTGCAATTTGAGTTTAAAGGAGAAAAATGCGGGAGAATTCAGTTTATTGGTCCTTCAAAATTCAATCATATATCTGATAAAAATACTTTTAAGCTTCGCACTTAAAAATGTTGACACAACGATTCAAATTAATTTTTAAAACAATTAGAAAAGTTGTGCAGGAAAGATTGGAAATAATTCAAATTTTGTTCAAATGTGATCTGCAACAATTTAACATTGTTGGTCTAAATCTAAATGCTTGGGTTCACAATTTTTAAGTGCGTAAGGAAATCGCTAAACAGATGAATTTCTATCGATGTTCTGAATTTAAGAAATCATCATTTAACTTTGAATTCATATAAAAAATAGACATGAAATGTCTAAAAATATTTCTACAACTAATTTAGGTGGCGTTAAGCAAAAGTCGCTTTAAGTAAGCTTTACATATTACTTATAGCGAACTGCTTCAAATTTGAAGGAACACAAAAATTTTAATCATAATTTTAACAGAACAAAATCTCTGTAAAAACCTTGGCAAGTTTATTAATTTTTTTAAAAAGTTTTTTAATGGAAATTAATTGTTTTTAGAAAAGTGATTTAAATAATTTTGTTAAATAATTCAACAAGTATGATCACAAAAGTCGCACGAAATGTAAGTGCACAGGCTTAAAATTTTAAATCCATTGGCCGATGCTGCTTAATGTCAAGTTAGAAATTTAGATTATATTTTCTGAAAAAAATTTAAGATTTTGAAAAAATCTACATTTTTGTACTTCCTTTTTTATATTCCGACCGTATTACGATTAAGGACAGATTAAAGAAGTATATGGTAGTTAAGAAAATAATAAATACATTTTTCTTTATCTACTTATTGTTCAAGAACAAGATTTCTAAAATGTTGGAAAATCTAAGTTCCTGACGGCTCAAAAAACCGTCTATGGAAAGAAATCCCATGGATATGTTCGCAATGTTGACGAACTTACTATTTTTTATAGATTTCTTACTTAGATAAGTCCAATAATAATGAAGAAAAAAGGAATAAGTTAGGCGACATAATTACATGAAGTTCTCATTTAAGAAATTCAGCAATTCGGTCTCCAGGACACTGTATGAAAATCCGAGAATTTCCTCGGAAATAGCTACAATTTTCTCCTGCTTATACGTTCCGGATATAAAATAAAGAACAAACAATTTCTTTAAGCTGTAACTTAGAAGCTTAAGAAGTGCTTGGGTATTATCTGAAATAAAAAATCTGAATTTGTTCAGATAGAATTAAAAATCGGCCTTCTTTTAATGATTTGATACATTTTTCAATGTAAGCGAGGTTGTAAAGTGTGCTAATGCTTTATCTCAGCAATAAAGTGCCGAATATTGGCATAAAAGGCACTAAGCAGTTTGTTACTTATCACATCAGCATATCCCATGGACTTTACGCAGCTAAACAGGAAGTCAGATCGAACGATGGCTGCTTTTTGAGATTAATAAAAGACCGATTTTTAAACTAAGTTTTAGTTATATACGAAAGCGTTCTTCTATTGTTAGTCTATTCAGAATAATTTAAACAATACGCAGCACAAATTTTGAAGAACTTTCAATAATAGTAGAACTAGGTTAAATTTTTTTGAAAAGCAAAGACGCTTACAAACTGGAGGTGTCCGAAAAAGTACATATTGATCTGCAACGAAATAGAGTCCTTCAATCTCCCAGGAAATACACCAAAATTTCTTTTTTCCTCACAACTTTTTAAAAATTTTAAGGGCCAAACCTACGGATGAAGTCTTTGGTTCAGTTTTGTTTTGAGGTCAATGGCTTGCGAAACTAAAAAATGTATTGTTATGTGCTATTCGCCCTAAGACCCTTGACGGGTTTGAAAACCTTCAAGTGCTAAAACAAATTTTCAGGTTTAGACCTAAGATAAAGAGCATTCGACCGATATGCGTTAAATGTTAATGTTTCATCAATGATCGAGCAAAACACTGCGCAGAGATCCGATCTGATCGCCAACATTTTGTGGACATTGTTCATAGAATTTTAGGTACAAATAAACACTTTTTATTTTTAAATAAAGCTATATAAACCAAAAACTAAATCGACTTCAAAAGTATTCAGCTTTGTGCTTCCTATAATTGTTTTAAAATTATTATGTTGACGGCACATTATAAAACACTGACAAATAATACGATCATGGTAAACGTAACCTCCTCGAACTTTACCAACACGAACAATGTGAACATTCATTTGGAATGGAAAAACATTTTTGAATCGCCATAATGATTTAAAGTAGACAATGCAGAGACATGTTTCGTATATGTGTTTATGTATGTTTGTATGTATGTGAATTTTATAAAAAAAATGTTAAGCAAAACTTTCTCCAGAACAAGTTGAGCCCTTTATGTATATACTTTACAAGACGCATATATAGAAAACAGAGATATCCCATCGTTTTTTGTAGATCTTATTGATCGGCATTTTTTGTTTGTTTTTTTTTCCAATAAGCATCCAACTTACCATGGGCCAACGAGTCTTTAGCTTTACATGGCCGTATACGTTCGCAGTAGCACCATATATTTGGTACAGCTTCTTCTGTTTCTTTGTCCATTTAACCTATAGTGGAATATTGTGTTTATTAAGTGTTGGTATTAAAAAAAACAATTGTGTATATCGATCCATCAAAAGAAATCGTTCATTTGAATTTAAGGCTAGGTGTATGGCAGAATCAAGCGCAAAAAAAATAGTATGGTGTCCCTCAGGGAAGTGCTGGTGGACCTTGTTAGTTTTGCATAAGCGCCAGCGATAATGCAGGTTATTTCACTCGGCCAGTTGTCAACTGTTTATGGTTCGATATTGATCCACTGCTTAGTAGTAAAGTTCGAGTTGTATTCAAATAATCTTTCTGCAAAATAGTAGAGATTTCGATAGCCAATAACACAAACGATTTTCCAAGACTACCTTACCAATTTTGGGTAATAGTTGTACGATTTTGTGTTAATGTTTGCAATGTTTGTCTAAAAAGTTTGGTACAGGAATAGGCTTCTGGTGCTAAAAGTAAGTTCGCGAATAAAATGCCAATAAAGAGCTTCTTAACAGACCGCTATAAATTTTCTGCAATTAAATAAAAATCAGATTGCTCTACCAAAGTTTTGAAAAGCTATAGCTTTATGAAGGGTTCCAATTCCACCTACAGATTATTTCGTTTGAAATTAGTCCAAATTATTAATTGATAAAAAAAACAAAATTATTTCTTAACGACGACTTTCGTTGAAATTTTAGATATTTCAACAAACAGTAATCTAAAAGAGACTGATGATAATTAAGTAGTTTCCTCGAATATTAGGTTAGCTAGCTGGATGCTCAAATCTATAGATTAAGGGTATGAAAAGGGTTGTGGTAGAACTTTGACAACCGAGATAAATAAATCTATTTTTCTCTCACACAATTTTCCCATGATGTTTTCCTCGATTCAACAACACATCGAAATGGTAAAATTCTATTAACAAAATTTTAGTTCTGTTTGTGGACAGTTCTGTGAGTTACGACCAAAACGGCGGTCGTATGTCTTATAGTGGACGATCTTACCAAACCCAGTTCGCGAGTGCACTCTTTTGTTTTCTGTGTTTTTTTTTTTCGTTTAAAAGCGTTTAAGCATCTTACAGATTTATTTTAGACAGTTACAGTGTCTGCTTATAGAAAATAAATAAAATTGGCATGGAAACTTTAGTCATTGCCAAAAGTCTGAGGAGAACTAATTGAGCGCAAGGGTTTGAAAGTGAAAAAGATTGAGGGATGGTCCAAAGACCGTTCAAAATGAATTCGTTTAACCGAGACTACACGAAATTAGTTACCATGTATTTGAATTGTACTTAATCACCATAACGTTGTCACCAGTTTAATTTCCAAAAACGGTATTGTCACTCAAACTCATTCACTTTCGACGATGTATCGGCCTCCCTACGTTTTGATTTACAAAACCCTAAGGCAAACAATTTGGCTTGTTTATACAGACTCCGAGATGAAAATGATATCCATCTGGAAATGATGAGGAAAAAGAAATACACCACTTACTCCGGAAGTCATTTCTCCCTATTTCCCAGCGTCCATTCATTTCTTATCACGCATGTTTGACACGTCATACCTGTCACTCCTGTCAGTATCTACTTTTAAAGCAGTCTAAAAACAAAAAGAAAACAACTCAGAGGAAGATCTTCAATCTACTCGCGTTTAAATATTTTCTTTTGCTACAGTAGATCGAATCCAGCCCACTCTTAAAGCATTTCTTTTCCATCAAGATAATGCCCCTCATTCGTAGATTGAAATAGAAATTGCCTTGGCTTCCCCTTAAATGAAGACAATTAAAACGACCGCCTTATCAATACGATCCGCTTTTAATAATCATAATCTAACATTCCGCATCTGCCAAAATTTCTGCACACACGATAGGCATTCCCCATCATTTTACAACCTTTTCATTTGACACGGTCTGTTAAAAAAAGGGAAAATATCTCAATTAAACATCACTTTCACATGCGGTTTAAGGTCTATAAGCCCACGATAATATTGGAAGTGACTACAACAGATACAACGGTTAGCACTCGTCAGTTTTTGTTAACCTCGACGATAAAGTTATTTAATAGGTAACAATTTTCTCATAGTAAATCTAATCGGCTTTTGTGTTTCAGCCATCAACTGTCTCAAAAATGCACTCATGAGTTATAACTTAACATTCCTGCCAACGAAATTTCCCGGACTCACGACTAATTTATGCTAATGGCTTGTGTCCAAGTGACTTTCTCAGCCTAATGCATCCGTCTGAGATATCAACTAATTAGATATAACTGCAGATCGCCAGTTCACATGCTTGGAGATTCATGTTAAAATGTTAAATTAATTCTTGGACGGCATTCTATTACATTGTCCCTCAATAAATCACATTTTTACATGCGAGCAACAGCGTTAAAGAAGCCCTTTTCAGTGCCTCTGTTTCACAGTATACTGGTGCACTGTCAGAATAAATATTTACTCTACAGATGACTTTTCTGCATTGCATTTACCTACGTAAAGAAACAGCAGCAGCACAACCAAGTACCAACTACACTCTCTCATCAACGATTCATTGCCATCATTTAGCACAACTAAGGGTAAACAAAAAAATACAAAAATCATGCGCAAAGAATAACAACTCCAAGAGTCATGTTTAGAAAAAGTTACTCTTGGTTGGCTTTGGTTAAAAAAAAAAAACAAAGGTGCGATTAAAAAGAAAAATAAGATAAACACGAAGAAATCTATTCTTTGCCCTTCTTTACACCAGTTTTGTATTTGTCTTACTTTTTTTTTGTGTAGTCTGCTGGTCTTCCATCGTTTTTATGTCGCCATTTGCATCCTTTGGCCCAGATGGAAATGGTTTTGTATTTTTTATGTGCTGTGTTCTTTGTAAATGTGCACATAAATCACAAACTTGTAAATCGCATTAGTAAGGCCAGACCAGTGGAGATATTGCGATCGTGTGAATGTGTCACGGGTTTCAACTGCGAGTGCTAAGTGGTGGCGATCAGTTTGCGTATGGATATGGCAGCGCGGTGTAGGAGGATTTGTTGCGGTCATTTTGACATCTATCTCTAAATCTCTAAATCTAAATAAGAAAAGAGTTCTTAAGACCTCTGAAAAGACTGAGCATCAGTTTATAAAAAAATGGTAGAGGGTTATGAGTGGTCGACAGTTCAAAATGGAATCATTTTTCTTCGAAAATCGGTCGACAGTTTAGAAAATTTCACTTGGCATTCTGTAAGACTCAATTGTCTGCTAGGAATTGTTGCAAATTTTAGGCCAATAAGTTACGCCAGTTTGTCTGTTTGGAAATTAAAAATATTTCACCAGCTGTGGGAGGTTTCAATACCTCCTTGTCCGTACAAGAAACCATCGATCCTTTTTTCACTTTTTGAAAACAATTAATTAAACATAGTTCTTCTAAAAAAAAACCCAAGCAGTAATGTACTTAACGGCGAACTTTGTAAGATTAAACCAGCGATATCGACCTTGTCAGAAAAGAGCCCGTTAGTCATCTATGAGGGCTGGGCGAATATACAAAAAAGCTCTGACTTAAAGAGCACTAGAAGAGGATCTCTTCCTCTTGGTCCGCCCTCGATTGTAGCGCCATCTAGGTAAATAAGTACAGCTTACAACTGACCACCAAATTGCTCAATTCACCTCCGTTTGGGAAGAAAAAAAAATGATAGCCATTCGTTTTCGTTAGTGTTAAAGGTTTTTTTTTTTGACAAAAATGCAAAGCCCATTAGTGGTCTCCGTATTCTAAAAATATGTTTATTTTAAATTCAACCGGAACGAATAAAAATGATAGTTATTGCAAAATCGTATAGCAGGTGACCGCTTTCCCATAAACCTAAGGTCATTGGTCACTATATGCCAATTTGGCACGGCACATTTCTCAACAACAAACTGTTACCTCTGTGTTTTTTTCCTACGCTATATAATTTCATGCGTGAACAAGCCCAAAACCAGTGGCAAACGTAACCTACATTTTAAATCGATAGAACGCCGCAGTAACTTACCGCACAAGAAACAAGTCTAAAAGTGTGGTAAATAGCCAAACACTGCCTGCCAGTCAAAACACAAATTAATCATAACCCGAACACTTATGAATTAAAGCCAATTAATCACACGTAATGTGGTTAAGATGATTTTTTCCGTTCCTTTGGAAAAGTGCGTCTCCAAGATGAAAGGTAAGCCCAGTTCTCGGTTGAACTCTTTTGTTTTTGTCTGTTTCGAATTAAATTCACCTGCAGTGGATGCAGTTGTTGTACGGTCTTATTTTTGTGAGCAAAACAGGTGTAAAACCTGCCAGACTATAAGTACGCGTAACAGATCTTTTTTATCGATATGGCTGCACCAATATTCCACACACGGCACATGTTTAATGATGCCGTGGTGTAAAGGCGGTGAAAAAAAATAAAATAAAAACAAATAAAAGAGCTAGACAAGTGCCGTGTTCGATCGATTACTGTTAGCGATATAGATTTTTTTTTTGTACAAATTATTTTGCACCATCAGTGTGTTGTGTTGGTGTCTGTTTGCAATTTGTCTAGACGCTGGACTACAAAAGGGTGTTACCTACTTCTTTTTGTTGCCTTTCCTCAGAGATCTTATACCATCATCATCAATATTCAGAGACGAAGAAGATACGGGTTTATACGTTGAAAATCATTGATACTCGTACGAGTATATCTACAGCAATGCAGTGTGGAATGAGGGCTAAACGCTACGCCTATTTTATGTCGACTGATGTGTGTTATAAAAAAAACACACCAGCAACAGGCTACCAAGATGAAGGAAAGCCTTTATAATTAGACTTAAATAAAGTACACATGTTTGTTGGAACTTGGCTGCAATTATTAACATCCGAATGAGGAGCGGATGGAGAATAGGGTCGAACAGAATGAAAAAAAAAAACAGCAAAAAAAAGTGTTATTTGCTGTATACCCAGACCTACTATGTGAATGGACAGTGGACGCGTTATTTGCTCTACTCAAAGAATGAATAAATAGGTTCTTTTTCTGCCTACGGATTTATTTGTTTTAGATTGCGTACGGGAGCTATGCGGTGGCACGGATGGTGGTAAACTTGCAAGTGAAGGGCATTTTAATTGGTACCAGAGGGATCGTCGAAGGATTTATGTATCTATATTTATTTTGCCTACATGAGTTAAAGGCAGCGAAAGGAAAATCAGTTCTCATCTCTTCTTGTGGAGATTGGTTCTTTCTATATCCGTTGCTGCAGATCGATGTCTGTTTGCACGCTTTTTATTGTTGTGTTAACGATGAAGTTGCGTATTATTGTTTATGTTTGTTCTTTTGTACATTGTAGTGATGTTGATAGAGCGGGATGTTTGCAGTTTTAACTGAGCTAAAGTGAGAAAATTTATGAGCAATCAAGATGCACCCACGCACGGTTGCGAATGGTTCTTTAATTTGAATAATGTGGCTTTTAACTGACACTTTTTGTGAATTGTTGGTACGATTAAATGATAGAAGGTCCAGTCACGCTTGGACTGCAAAAGAACATTTTTTTGAAGGCCAACGAAACCCGAAAAAAATAAACAAACTGCGGGCGCAACATGATCATACAGAAAGTTAGCTTTTCAGCCATTCCTTTGGGTGGTTTCCTCTTCTTATTTCTCGAAATGATTTCCAGCGATTGTCGTATCTACAGGACTGATTTAAGAAGGTTTCTCCTTGACATCTATGCTCTCGAGTGTTTGTAGGACGTTCAAGAGAGGTGTGGGGTAGTTGGAAGAAAGATTCAGTTGTAATTTTCTCCTCGTAATCTTGGCACCCCACATATTGCTTTCAATTGAATTATCTCTCAATCTGCTTTCGCCGTAATCAATATACCATCTCCACCTCCATAACAATCTGCAACCTCTGCTCCATCATAAACCAGCTCTGCTGGTGGAGTATCTCTGCAAGGATACAACTTAAATTGCAATTATTCAATGTTTGCCTACTTAAGTTTTCCGAACTGCATGACATTTGCATATTTTGCAAGCAAGTCAACCGTCCAAATTGTATTTGAACATCCTCCTGAGAGGTCCACTACTCATTCGCTTGTGCCGCGCATCTAATACTTGTTACAAGTCGGAAGCTAATTTTGTTATGCCTCATAGATGTTGCAAAGATGCAAATATATGCCAACAACTGGCCAAACAGGTACCAAGTGCATTACTCCAATAGAATTGAATAAACCGTTTCCAAATTGAAGCAAAACCAGAGTTTAAATTGAAACTTACTCCGTGTTGTGAGCCGATGCTAATTCATACACGCTGTGCAAATGTTCATTCATCCGCAGTAACTAAAACTTGTCAGTTAGTTTCATGTCTCTCCGGGTTTTTATTTTCTCTCTCTCTTAATTTTTCGCAATTTCATTGGCACTTAACAACATCTAGCAGAAGGTAATGAATACTTTTGCTAACCTTCCGTTAGTTTTATAACATATGCAAGTGAAACCTTAGATGCCAGCAGTCTGCCTTAGCCATGTACAGGGAAGAAAGTGAAGATGCGCTTTGAAGAAAGTATTTGCAACATTTATCACTTTGTGGTCACAGACCTGCCTAGTGAATAGTAATACACAGCGTTGTAAGCAATTTGCTTAGGTAGAAAATCGCCACTTGGCAGATGGATGATGAGAGTGCAAATCAATGGCTGGATGTATCCTTTGGCTTCTATGCGGAAGTTGAAAATTCTCAATATATATACAGAAGTGCTGAAGATTGTTGACATTGGTTCGTTGTCATGTGATGCAAGTCTTCGAGAGATGGTGACAATTGCACTCCTGGAATTATGTCTTATGAACAAAGTCAATGTTGCCTTTGCAAGTTGTATGGGGTTTTTCTATTTACATAACAGGAATTGGACGCCATACCACATTGCATAGTAGTAGGTAATTGATTGTGGTGACTTGGCATTAAGTGCGATCTGAAGTGCCGCAGAACCGATGTGTATCTTTGGCATGTTTACACAAGGCTGACAAAGTAGTTGCATGATTTACCTAGTGGTATGGGACTGTGCTTGTGCAAGAATGTTGCACGGCACTTAACCGTGAGTCTTACAAGCAGGGATTGATGGTTACTGACCCGCACGAAACCCCGTGTCAATCAATTGGTTCCCATTTGAAGCAACTTCCATAAACTTCCGTTTATCTCGAACAACACTCTAATTACCACCGAATTCTTGGATCTTTTTCCAGCAGTTCGTAACCAGTTCCCAACAAGTCAGCCAAAGAAGCCTTCTTCTAAAAATTAGAAAAAAAAGCAATTTAACTTATGAATAAATGCATATCCTCGTTATAATTAAACGCGATTGGGTAACAAGCACCTTAAACCGATGTGGCCCATCCCGTAACATATGCCATATCGGTAAGATTGGTTTCTCCATGCGCGAGCGTGTGGCTTTTAGTGAATTCTTAAGTTTTCTATTCTCTTTCAGTTTGTTGTGAGTTAGAGTCACAAGAATATGTCATTTGAAGGTTTCTTTTTGATTTTAAATCTCAACCTGGGAAGCAAGTTAAGTCATTATGGTGACCAAAATCCAGTTATGGTGAGATCAGTGATTTATTTTCCCTATCGTTTTCGGTAATTTGAGGTTCGGATGTGGATGTCGGGATGGATAAAACTTAAATGGATAATAAATTCAAGACGATGAAAGTGATGGTAGATAAAATGGAAACAAATGGCTTGAAATATTTAAAAAAAAATCAACTTGTTTTTAAACTGCAACAAGTTCAACAATTACTTGTTGTTTCGGATTGCAGGCGGTGTGAAGGTTCCTCCTCTCACAGTTGGTAGTTGAACCTGATGATGTATGAACAAAGCACTTGGTTTGACAGTCAATTTCATATTTTAGGGCATCAGTCTTGTGGACTTTTATTGCTAGCTTTTATGAGGGAAAACACCTTTCCTTCGTGAGGCCATAGAAAATGCAAAAAATAGAGATAGTGCACGGCACTGAGACTTGTGGTTTGTTGTACTGTTGTACTAAGAAGTCTTTCTGAAGAAACAGGAAAGGCAAAGGAAGATGTCATATTTCTATGAAATTAGTACGAAATTACCCAAAGTCGTAAGTGTCTTTTCTAAACTTCATAAACCTCAACCATCCATGGGAATATTTTTTTCAAATGAAGTCACTCCATTTCCCATTAAAAGCTTAACATTTCCCTCAGTCTCTTTAAACCTACCACCATCACAATTAGCGAAGAAAAAATACCCACAACCACTTAAAGTCGGAAACTAATCCGCACATTAATGGAAAGTACAAACAGAGAGACACAGCAACACCACTCGACAGTGCTTTCTGGTAGATGGCTTTTCAAAAGAAATGGAATTCGAATAAAAACCTTATATAACATCTCTGAGAACTTGGTGGGAAGTCGCAACGAGAATCAAATATCATTTAATTACGGGCACTTCCAGCTCCCGTATTGCTTCTCTCGGTCGGCTACCACACACGCAAAGTAGACCCCCATTAAACTTTATGAAAAATGAAAAATGTGTATTTAAGGTGTTCCATTGTATCCAATGACCTCTTGGATGTCACACCATAAAACCGGTAACCGGTATACGGGTTCCTTCTGGCGTTACATAACAGAGGGACAGCCATTGGTCTGGTGTCATGGTCTAAGGAAACCACACACCTTAATTGCTCTTCAGCGAGAGTGTTGTGCTATGAAAATTATTACAAATTCATTCAACTTTCTGCGAATTGATACTGCGCCTACCTGTTTTGTGGTAAGAAGACAAAGACCAGTAGTTTGAGCTTATGGGTATCTCTAAGAGGAAGGATGTGTGGCTTAGATTCCAGAGAAACCTAATCTTAATGCATTCAACTTTCATCGCTCGACCGCATGAAACAATGCCAACCTACTTTAAGTTGACCATTTTTCTTTCTTCTTCATCGACGTAGTCGTAGTCGCCGTCTTCTTCCCAAGAGAACCATTCAAATGTGAATGAATTCAATATCAATCATCGACCAGCGAGTCGGGTTTGCAATTTATTTATTCTTCGTTGTTGACCAACAGTCAGCACCATAAATGGTTGCGAATTGAGGGAATGACTTATGTGCAAGGGTGACGCAGTTCAAAATGAATAAATCTTCATTCGCGGTGGGTTGAGATTGGGCGTTTGCCTTGATTCGCTGGGCACAATTCTATAAGTTGGTGTGGAGAAAGTTTTCATCAAGAATAGAAGTTTCTTTCTATTGGAGTTTGATAGGCGGTCCATCAATTTTTGATTTGGATTTGAATTCTATTTTTCTGTGTGTGATTTATAGTTCGCTGATGGTTCTCGGCGGGATGTTTGGACTTTGATTAATAGAAAAGGGTGTTGCAATGGCAAACACCTTTTGTTTATAAATTTTATGCTAATGGCTGTGATGCAGTGAAAGCGAGTTTATATTTTTTGAATAATTTTTTTTTTACATATAGAATGTCATTCATAAACTCATTTTGGATTTTTCTTTCTATCTTTTCAGGTAAGATTATACTGTGGGTCTATAGGAAAAACTTGTCTTCTCCATGCGGTTTGTATACGATTCTAAGTCTTTTGCATATGAACAAATGGTAACAGATATTTAAAGAAGAGATGTCCAAACGGAGGGTTTTTTTCTTTGAATTTTATGATAATGAAGGGCTCCGATTTGTATTTTAACTTTTCAACCAAGATAGGTCCAAGGCTTGTGAAAGCAAACAATTGACTGAGACCACACTGATCTCATGAGAAAAATACGTTGGGTATTTTTAGTTTCTTTCGTTAATATTCCTTTTAGCACTCTTACGATAAAAACTACCTTCAGCATATTTCGGGCAAGTTTTTTTATACAATCATCACTCTTTTCGCGGTACAAATAGTCAATTTTAGTGTCCCACTTAAATTTTGCAAGCCCACCACATCCTTTTTTACCTACAGTCATTTGGAATTGGAATGAATATTGGGTAAATAAAAAAAAATGTCTGCCAAAGTAATTTGCAACAGAATTATTGACAAAATCGTGTCTCATCGCAGACCACTTCAAATCAAGGCCCTAAAACATTTTTCTTTTCATCTGGCTTAATTATTTCTTGTGTCAGCTTAACATTTTTAATATAAAGGCAGATTTTTTTTGTGGACCTTTACCCAAAGTATTTTTAACTTTTTATTAAAAAAAAGGCAAGAAATATTAAAATTAACAAAATAAATAAATAAATACAAAAAAAATACAATAAGTAGGTGTTTTTTTAAATTTGTTTATTAGAGTTTATTAAGCAGTTGAAGATGCTTCATAAAAATATTTTCAGTTGTTTGATATATTTTAGGCGATCGTTAAAAATCATTAAAAATCATGAATTGCCTTAAACCAGTTTTAAAATTCCGATCACGACTTCTCGCAATAACCTTTGGTGCCAACAGATACAATATATGCGGGAATACAGCTACGAATATCCATCTTTTAGTGGGTAAATATTTCATAAAAATCTTTTTTGAAATAACGCCGTAGTCGGTACGACAAGAAGAAAGTGTTCCCTATATAAGGATTCTAGAACCTTAGACAGTGCAGAAATTTATAGCCTCTTGTGACCAAAGGCTAATTTAGAATGTGTCAAGTCTGCCTCAATTGTGGTGCTAAGGCTTCAAATTCAAAGACTGCTACTGGTTTAGTTTAAAAGCTCTCGGCGTGTCTGAAAAACGACTTATTGTTGAAAGACCCAAATGGACTAGAGCACAAGAACTTCTTAAGCCTTAAAAATGATTCTTTGGTTCTACCTGATATACTGACTTCTTATGGCGCTACAGTACAGAGCGGACCTGAGTCTTAGCCTACCTTTGGTTCTTCTAGGTAAAAGCTAGTGAATCAGTTGGATATATTATTCTTTTTTAAATATGTATTTGTCGTGATAACAAGGCCCCAGGCATAACTCTCTCACTCGGTTAGATGAGGGTGGATGTCAACAAGAAACGACATAACTTACTTACTTAACTTACGTGTAAGTTCCAGAAAAAGTATTTTAAGAACCCTTTCAATGTCTGTATTAAAAGTTAATATTGATAGCAATTTTTTCTGTCGTCTCCTGATTTTCTTTAAACCATGATTGCCAGAACACAGTGCCCAACGATGGGTGTCATGCGTAGTTTTTATTTTTAGAAAAAAGCTTCAGATTCAGCAAACCTGATCGAGAAGAAAAAAATATATCTCAAAATATCAAAAAAGGTAATTTTTGATAAGTTTTGCTTGACTGGTTCTGAAGCGGTTCCGGTTAATTCCGTTCAAACTTTATCACAAAGAGGACACCTGCGACTACCTACAAATGGGTTACTTTCATACAGACAACCAGAGCTTCAGACCTACATCACAAATCGATCGATTTTGGTACGGAAATCCAAATCACTCTACGACACCTGGTAGAAATCCACACCAACAATGTCCTACCACTCTACCTTCACCATAATGGCCAAAAATTTCCATAGAACCTCCATAATCCCCATTTCGATGTCAAATCCCGACACTTTTCCGTCGTCCCTCTCAACTTTCCATCCAACAGCAGCCAGTCGAACACATCTCTCAAACGGCCAATTAAGAGCATGATTCGGCAATAGCCAGCAACTCTGTACAGCACACAACTGCTGCCACCTGTCTTTCGATTCCCATCGCAACCGCTGATGGTGGCAGAATTTTTACTAGGTCACACCGTTTATGCCAAAAAAAAAAAAACGAACAGAACTCTTCAAAAACGAAAAAGCGATTCTCGCTGCAGCCAGAAGCACCATCAGACCTTATTATTGCGCTGTGTCTTTCTATAATTCATGCAATTTTCTTTTTATGGTAAATATTTGAACGTTAAACACGCTCCATTGAAATGACAGGGAAGCCGGGTGCTGCTGCATCCCAACTTGGCTTGTTCCCATATGATAATGAAAACGTTTCTCCGCGAGAGCGAGCTGACTGTGGGACCATTTCGAATTCAAAATCAATTACGGACGCGAGAATTGTGGCGTACAGTATCTATACGCTGTGCGCTATCGCATCAGTGTGTCTATCTATCTGTGGGCTTTGATGCGCGCGGACGTGTTGTATTCTAATCGCATCTTCGTGACGTTATTATCCCAGTTACATCGAAATAGTCGTATTCGTTTGATGTTCTTTCTTTCGACTGATGGTGTCAGTCAGTCAGTCAGTTGCTGTTGTTGTTGCGTCTATCTATATGGCGGCAACAAATTAGAATTCAATTTGTGCAAATATTTTGAAAAAGACCGCCAAACAAGAACTCTGCCCAACTATTTGGATGGGTCTCTGTTTTGCCGATGCCGCCGCCAACTATCAGATACTTTGTGGTCTAGCTGTACACAGTGGGAAATGTGCATAATGAGAATGCGCGAGGAGGCGTGCAGTGGCAGCGGCCAAGCGTTGTGTTGTTTTTTTTTTTCGTTTTTTATTGGCCGCGGTACGGTTCCCACAATCATTATTACGGATAATTTTGTAATGGCCGTTGAATGTAGGTAAAGTTTAAGGAGATAGATACAAAAAGAAACCCAGATAAAGCCGCAGAGAATAAAAACTACTGCCGACGTCGGGTACCATCAGCATCATCATCATCATCGTCATCACCATCATCATAATCATGAATGGAATGGCGGCTCTCGCCTGACTCATCAGGCGTTCACGACTATTTGCATCTTACCCTCGAGGAGGTCAGGTTCAGTTGATGCCAAGAGACAGGCTAACCACTACTAGGCGCGTCAGTTTTGGGGTAATTTATTGGACGGTTCTTAGTTTCATTGCATTCGCTCCGTTTGGTGTTGCTGCATATCTGCATCATAATTGTTTGTCTAATAGGCAAATGAGAAGCGTATATCTTTGGGATTAGCATGTGTTTAAAGGCGTTATGATTATAGGGTTTTCAGTGCGTTAATAAAAGGTAGATTTAAAAGCACCGCGGGGATAGTTGGAAAAGTTAATAGTACGCAAGTGTTGAGTGAGGTGTAAGTGCAGGTAATTATTAGAAAATGTCTGCGGGGCAAATTTGGAAGCACTAAGTGTGGAAAGTCTCATCTCATTTTGGTCTTGTCTAGACGGTGGACCTAGGTATAGAGGTTTAGTGAAACTTAAGACAAATGATTTATATGTGGGAGCTTCAAGCGTGGTCTTCAAATGTTTAGTTTTTGGGGCAAGATTGCCGTGTGGAGTGGTACATTCGGCAGCAAAGCCGTGGGCTGACAATCATTAATTTCAGTCGCCACTAAAAACAGACTGTTACTTTGAGATTCGACAACTTTTAACAGCGCTGGAGTCTCTGGCGGACTTGGAGGTAGGATCTGACCTATGTTAACCTCGCTATAGGAGGTATTGAACTTTAAGAAAATCGATGAATAATTTAGGAAATGGGTAGGTACGAACCGATCTGATCTGAACACTGATCCATCCCGGAAAAGAGAAGAGTCTATGTGGAAAAATATTTGAAAGGTTAAAAAAAAAAATCTAACATCTTCTCATGGAGTAAAGCTCGAGTGATGATTACAAAAAGGTAGTGCTGAGAATACTGTTGGAAGTTGGTCTTTTATTTGTAAAGGGCGTCAAGTATTCTTACAAGTTCTGGGCTATGATTAAAAATCGGCCATTATTTCTATAAGCCCTTCGCCAACTGCTCCAGACTTTGATACTGAGGATCTGTCTGCTTATGAGTCTGAAACTAATTCAAATTTGCCGGTGGTATTCGTTTTTAAAACGCTTAAGCGACTCACAGCCTTTCCAGACACATAATATTAGATTCCGACGTACTTCAAAATCACATTAGATATACGATTCATAAACAGAGTCAAAGTTAGACGCATGCATTCAAATTTTCGCGCCATTTTGGTTTAATGGACATTTTCTACATCGAGGACCGATTTCCCTGATTTGAAAGAGTGTCCCCCTAATTTCTTTCGACCGACAACAATTTCAAGAACGAGAATGTCAGCTCGGTACAAGCAGGTAATTTTTTTAGCTTCAGTAGGCAGTCCAATTGCAGAGATATGTTGATTTTGATTTTTTTTTGACAATTTGCTACCATCGAGCTGCTTCAAGTAATTCGTAAGCGTTAAAAAAAAATGTTTTCCTTTGTCAAATCGGGGGGAAACACGTCCCCAGTAAAAGCAATATAGACGAAAGAATGCTGCCCTGTGGCATCCCCCAGTTTAAGCTTCCAATCCAAAATGACTGCAGTCAACGAGTTGTCTGTCATGAGGCCGATCGCGTATTGATCGACAAATTGTTTTGCTGATCATGATTCTCGATTTGACATCAGAATTTGTCAGGTTCCGCTCCCTATTTACGCGAGAAACATTGTTACTCCGACGATCGCTAATAAATAAAAAATAAAATTAATCGATCATGTCGTTCATACTGCGATCGATTTGTCTTGAAAGCAATCCAATCTTTCAATCATATCATATATACGATCTTATTTAAGAGCGCCAAAAAAAATTAAAAAGGACCCATTTTGATTTATTTTCTAATGGGCAACCTTCTTTACTGATCTTAAGGTAAAAAACGCCAACGAATATCCGCAATTAAAGCGAATTTCACCAAATCAATCTAAACAATAGAACCATTGGAAACAATATGCTATGGCGCTCCTATAACGCCCAACGTTGCCATCCCATAGGAATAGCTCCATCCCATTGACAGCTCATATATGAAACAGTATAACAATAAAAAATAGAAATACCACATCATCAACTCTCCACAGTTGGTATTTAGTGCAACTATGCGCGCATTTAAATGACCAAACCGGGATGCACCCAGAGACAAGTTCTCGGAACCTCTCCAAATTGGAATTAAAAAGAATTTCTCTTCCAGGCCAGATGCCAATTAACGCTAACAATAAATATACCATCAGCTTACAGTTACAAATGTATTCACCCCTCGGGAGTGCGTTACATACCACAATCCAATCTATTATTATCCCCAAGGAAATCGTTTCTTTCCAATTAAATATCACAATCAATGCGGTCATCGTATATTTATAGATTTATACTGAAAAGGACTCCAAATTGAAATTATATGCGCGCCGCATCCAATCAAGGAATTTCCAAAAACTAGTTTTTAATTAAATGGCAAAAATGACTAAAAATATCCTTCACGCAGTGAGGATTCTCAATCACTTATCCCGAATCATATAAATTACCAATTCCAATCAAAAGAAAAAAAAAACACATAACAAAGGATCGCCAACATCGAACAACCCTAAATGCATTTAATTAATTGCAGCGCAATTAATCAACCATACGCGGGGGGAATTTACTTAATTTGTAAACAATTTAAGGCGATTTATCAGCCGACTAAAATCGGTTAAAATGCAATTTCCCTACCCAATAGGGTGCATCATTAAAACCCCAGACCACCCCGGGGAATATACCATCCAAATCTGATTTTAGAACGAACTACTACTATTCTTGAAATTAAAATGTATGAATAGAAAATAAATTAAAATCCCATTTGGTATAAACAAACTTGATATGCACTTGAATGACGATGGTTGTGGCGCAAAAAAAAGATCTTGAAATACCAGTTGCTAAACAATTCGATGCTCGAATGAGATACTCTCCATCGAGTAAGCGGAGATGTGCAGTGCATTTGAATATTCGCTAACTAGGATTCTGATGGTGGTAGGACTAGTTTCTGTTTTTTTTGTTCTTACCCGTTGCCACCTATACTATGATGAGATGCAACGGTGTCCCCTTTTTCCCACTTTCTATACGGGGCAGACGACAACAACGACTACACTGAGTTTTTCCAACGGAATTTTCTTTCTTCCAGTGTATTGGATATCATCTGCTGATGCTGCTGGTGCGCAGAAGAAGTGTGTTCTACTTATGTTCTAAGCGCGAGCGCGTTTTAAACGTTCTAGGCTGCTGCTGTGCGCTTGTGCGATGTTATTTATTTGCCGCAGCACCAGTGGTTAGGAGACGTAATCATGGTGTTTTATTGGGGGAAAATCAAGATGAGCTCAGGGGTATCCAGTTTGTGACATTCCTGTTGCGAGATTTTCTTCTCCTATCCCGCTGTTGTGAGCCAGGGATTACATATTTTCTGTCTTGAATTGCGGTGGTTGCTTTCTAAATTTTTTTGGAAACTAAATTTGCATACTTCTTGGTATACGAGTAGATTTGCAGTTAGAGGAGGTATGCAGCATGATGACGGAAGGATGACGGGATATTTTCCGAATTTCATTCACACTATGCGATGCACGAATTCAGCTCAGAACAGTAAGTGGAACAGAGTTCATATTTTACTAAACGACACTGACACCGTCCTTAAGTTATGTGGTACGACCCACAGATCAGCTTTTTTTTCAATTGCGTCGAAGTTTCATCCAAAAGTAGAATTCCATTGCAAGGAAAGCCACTTAAAAATATCCAGTTCGCAAGTGAACTCTTTTGTTTTTGCAGAGTTGTATGCATCCCGTCGGTATTTATTTTAAACAGTAACCGCGACTGATTTTTTTAAATCAATCTTTAAAATATATAGACTTTTCTACTCAAACACGGGCAAGTGATTACAAAGCTTAGTTACGACCGAGTTGACCACGTGATGCTGGTTAATATAAAGATGCTCACTGATCAGATTTTTGATGGATAAAGGGTTTCGAAAAGTAGATATATAAAATGTAGTAGGCCACCTTATTAAGACAGCAATAGGTTGGGTCTACAGACAAGGAAGCTTCTTAATTCATCCGTTCTAATTTTGCAAAATTAAAATCGTAAATCCCTTCCATTTGTCGCAACAAATAAAAAAAAAACTCCCACCTCAGGGTCCTTGTTGGGGCAACTTTTGTTTTCTACGGATCCAGCTAAATATTGTGTACAGTATATGACCCCATAAAAGTTCGAACGCAGTGCCTCAGAGACAGATGTCGCCAATAGTAGAGACATACCTCTGATGTCTTGGAATGATATGCTTTGCCTTTGAACTTCTGAAAGGCTTTTAATCAAAGCATATGTACATAAAGGCAGTATCTTGCATTAGAAAGCCGTTCTCTACATCAAATAGTGTGAAGGTATGACTTCATGACTGCAAGGGGAAAAATGGCAGCTTGGGTGTAGTTCTTTGCCCGACTGACTGACATTGTATTTTTAATTCGATATTAACAGTCTCCATTTTGACGACTTGACAGCCTAAGACATCAGCAATTGCTTTGTTTTTTCTCCCCTGGGGTAACCCACTTTAATTTCAACGGAAGTGCCCATCATTCGACCTCATTCTTCCCACTTTTATGGATGACTGAGCGCACAGAGTAGTAAAATGTAGTAGAAAAAAAGAACACCGTTCATCACAGCATACCACATCAACCATGTAGCTAATAATTTGATATCCATTTAGAGTATTAAACTGCATTGCAGCAGACCATCTCTTTATCGCTGTACACGTATATCTGGTGCTCTACCAGCAATCATCCATTTACCCATAAAATTGATTGCTCTGTGACAGCAGAATTAATATAGGTATCTTTGTGCGCACCAACTAACTGTTAACACAGAATTATTACATCGACTAGACGGCTTTATAATTGCCACACCATTAAAGGTAAGTTCAGGTTAAATCTAGAATCTCACAGACCGACTTGCTAACAAGAAGACCACGGAAACAAAAGTATCTCATAGGTAAATCAAATTGAAGGCAAACGCAAAAAAAACAATAACGCATTCATTATACAAGAGAGTCCACATAGCTAGAGAAATAAATTCAATCACGATTCGGTAGTCGCGGTGACGACGGTGCATCTCCAATCGATATGCGGTCGTATAGGGTTCGTTTGGCCATCATTTGGACTATTGTGTGACTATTCTTCACTTTCGTGAGAGAGCGCGGTTCACAATATGCATGATGATGTGCAGTTCCCATAATGTACTTGATTATAATAGTTGGCTATGAAGCTTTATCTCGTGTGTTATTGTCGTCTGATGTATATATATATAAAGAGTCCGTAGACCACACTAACAAGATGTAAACAATAAGTCTCCCCCTCTGGCCATGCGATGGGACATGGTCCGACGACGATTTAAAGGACGACAACTTGTGCGTTTGTTTTGTGCTGAAAACTATGTAAGTTAGGAATGTACGAGCAATCGTAAGGGTCGCGTTGGTCGGTTGCTCAGTTGATTGTATGGCCATTAGGAGTTCGTAGAAATGAGTTAAATACGAATAGGATATCCTGCCGGTCTGTGGTATGTTAATGATGTGTACCTTGCGCCAAATTCGTGACGTTTAAGGTTTGTTATAGGGATAGAAAAAAACTGGCGATTTATCTGCGATCGTTTTTTGTATTTGGTCTTTTAATAGAAGTTGACTGTTGGGGTTTGGCGACTTTCAGGCGATACGTTGCAGGGACGAGTGCATATTACAGATTTTTTTTTGTTTAAGATATCTGATCTGAAGTGGCACCATCTGCCAATGAATGTCTTTAATGGTTAAGCGAAAAAAAAGACCGATGCTGGTCATTTTATGATGATGAGGATGATGATCCTTCGCGGAGGCTGATCAGAAAATTGGGCAGAGAAATTTTACCTTCCTAATGATTTGCAAGAGTGGATAGACAAATGACGAGCAAACTTCGCTATTCACAATGAAAAAAAAAGAACACCTCCGGTGGTATGTTACATTAAACGAATCGTCGGTCTTTCTTGTCAATAAAACATTTTAGAATGACTTACTCCAAGATCAGCCTTCAAGTATGCAAGCATTTGTGAAAAAGTAGCGTAAACTGACAGATTTTGATGTATATCTTGATATTTCAGGGCATTTGTCAAACCCTAAGCTGGGGGACTATGTATGCATATCGGTAGACATTTTCAGACGTACTTCTATGACTGTCGATCGTTTTCTGTGTCGATCACTTGTAAGACAGAGTCCTTTTAAGGTCCAAAAATTCCGAAAAATTTCATTTACACTGCTAGTAAAATAACAATTTATTTACTATTCACATTTGTGTCCAAATTATTGGACTAAGGATCTTTTGGGACTTTAATTTAAGTTCAACTGGGAATACGTTCCAGATGATCAGTTTGTGAAGATCATTTCATATTTTTCCACAAGAAATCTCGAATCGATGGCTAAAATTGTATCAACTTGGCAAAAGTAGTCACATACAATTTATTTTGTGCTGATCATTATTACCTACTTTCAACAGATCCTAAATTAGTGATCAATTCAAATTTTTGAAGATCATTAAGCGATTAGGGACTAATTAAACTGATAGTCTGATTGTTTCTGTTGTTCAAATACTTTTGAAGTCATAACGATACATTTTTGTTTACTCAAAAGTTTCTTTTAAAATCAGAATGCCTTGACGATCAGTTGGGATGCAAAGTTTGCTTTACTTTTAGCAGCTTCCTGCTTTTAGTTCTAATGAATGTTCTCGCCTCTGAAGTGTGCAGTTTTGAATGAAAATCTCTGTTGATCAGTACATATCGCTGATCACTTATTTTTTTACTGATCGGTCAGTTTTTTGCATATCGATCAGTCTTTTGCAGATCGGTCAGTGTTTTGCTGATCAGTTCCTCTTTTTCTGATCATTTTGGGAGAGGAACTCCTAGCTGAATTGTAAAAATTTCAAAAAGTTGTCTATCGATCGCTTTTTCTTTATCAATGGTCGATTACCTCACCTTTCAACTTTATGGTGACAATTATATAAAGCTACTTTAAAAAAAGGCTTCGTCTAAGCAGACTTCCACCAAAATTTATTCCCGTGTATCATGTCCCGTGGCTTTAGTTCAACCGCCATTTACCATTTACATTTCGATTCCCCTCTGACACCAAGTCTATGTACCCACCTAACCAAACACCCAAATTAAGCTCACGAATTAGTCTCAATTTCCACAGACGTTTTCCGTCTTCTGTGGCTAAACAGCCTAAGTACCTTAATGATGGCCATTGGCCACTCTGCATTCACAACTTTCCATTGCATCGCAACTGTGACTGAGGTCACATGATGCCAGCCGCCATAACACCAACTCTCCCAGTGTCTCATCCCATCGTGGATAAGTAAAAGCAGACATGGCTTCTCTCCCACACCTCTGAACAGTGGGTCAAATGGTTTCACAGCACCCAACAAAATCGTTCTTCACGAATATTCTTGCACCTAACTTTCCTCTGTATACACAACACCGATTGCTATTATAATATACAATGTTGGCCGAAGCAGAAAGCAAAAAAAGAAGTGTCACCTCTGCAACAAGAAAACTCCCAGCATAGATCTCTGTATGTAAATGACCTCCAGAATCACCCTCGCTTCCAAGACTGGCTGTGTATTATATTTTGGCCTCTTGTAGATGCAACACGATTCATCGATGTTGACTTTATCGGACCCTGACGAAGGAACCAACCACCACCACCACCAACTTTCCCATGTTAGCCCGGTGCTCACATATGATATCCGACAACTTGATACACGAATTATAAAGACATCATTATATGGTTTGTTTCGAGTCTTTTGCCATTTGCCTTTTGACTGTTCCCCCTCCCCCGTGCCGTCACCCACTCCACAACATTGTTTGTTTGTTCTCGTCGGACTAAACGATTTGTGAACTGGGTACAAATGGAATGGCACAACAGTCCTGCCATCAGAGAAGTCGTGCACGAAGCGAAAAAACACTCTCGACTTTCATCATCAATTGCTGAATTAGATCCCATTTGCGACCGACCGACGACGCGACGCGGGTACAGGGCTTTCAACTCCAGATACAACCAATTCAGACAAAAAACAAGAGGAAACTTCAACCTCGTCTATACGAGTACTACTTCGCGGATGGATAGAAAAATCAATGCCATGGGTCTTCATTTGGAACTGCATATATGCCCAGGTCCAGAGACGACTATTTCTATTCTATTTTTTTTTTCGGTTTGTTTACTCAAATTGAATTGTGTGTGAAAAGAAGAAGAGATGCATGGTCCGCCTTCGCAGTGGGAAACGTCTATGCGGTCTCACCAGCCCCCATGTGTATATACAAAAACACAAACAGCGAACTAACGAAATGGGACACAAGTTGATCACGTTTTTGGCGTCCAATATTACAATCGGACATGAAACATGACTCACATTGCGCGGGGGACTTCTTCTGGTGCACTCCTCCTCCGAAGGCGAACTCTGCAACGATGTTAAGTAAAACCTTAAACTCGCACGACATTTTTAAGTTGAATGTCTTCGGTTGAGATGTAAGGCGCGACGGCGACGTAGAGAAGGAGCACAACACCGAACGTTGTATATCTGGGGAATTATTGATGTTGCAGGCTGCGCAGATAGCGGACATTTGCATTTGGGATATCTTCTTCATTTCCATGCGGGGTGATCTCGTTTTAAATTGGTATGATTACTTTTTTTTCGGGTAATTAGACTGTGAGGGGGACGTATACTATGAATGCACAAGGTATTGCTGGGAATTGGCATGTCAAATGGAGTTCATGTCCTCGTAGTCGTAGCTCGTAGGGTACGATATGCATTGGAGGATGCCAAAGCGTGGTTGAAAATGCTGTTTGGAGGTTGGTGTCGATATGCCCTTTGCGAGGGAGAGTAAGCTAGGTATAAGGTTTGTCAGTCAGCTGTCAGACCAGTGTCGGTATTATGTGTCGATATTATGGGAAAGTTCGATTTAGCTCTTCTTCATATTTTAAGAAAATTCACAGATCTACGTTGATGTTTCTTTCTTTTGAGCAAATCCTGTGAATGGTTTGATTCTTTGACTCCTAGCAAAACGTTTATGGAACAAGTCAAACATGAAAAAAGTTAACATATGAATTTTTCAAGCACAATCTTGATTATTGTCAGAAGCGTTATAAAGTGCACGACTGAGTCGCCCGAAACTTTCTCATTTACTGCGAGTTTCTGTCGACAAGTTCACCTTGATTGAAATTTGTAAAGCGATGTTTTTCTAACATATACAATTCTTCATTCTTGTGAATAAGGCATGTGATGCATGTATTGGGTTCTAAGCTATTTCTTCTTTTTTTTAGAAAAAAGTTCATCTGCTGTACAAGCTGCACCGAGTAATTTTTTATCTTCTTCATCTACCTCCTACCATGGTTTATATTTGTACAGCTCCTTAAAATACTTAAACAGTGTTGTGGTTATGCAAACTTTTTTAGCGGTATTTTAATAAAATATTTCAATATTATTAGCAAGAGGTCCCCGGTTGAACCCTCAAATAAAAAAAGAAAGAACTATTACTCTTTAAAGTGATCAGTTTTTTGTATGTTTATCATGAAAAATATAGTTTCAGGATTTTTTTTAATGACTGAATGTTTCTTAGGAATGAAAAATTAATACGGTGTGACACTTGTTTTACAATAAATTAAATAATGTTGCTCGTAGATATTTCAATAATCAAAAATCATCTTAACGTCATTTCTTTTATCGTCCACAACTCTCAGATGACCTAGCACCAACTCACGCAGCATTTCCTTTTCTGATTCAGACCAGTTCTGTTCTCTAGCTCTTTTTTCCTTGACACTCATCTGCAATTTTATAATTTTTGCTAATTTCAAAAAACATATTAAGATTCTTACTTTGTTTTGAAATAGCACAACCACAATCCACTAAAAAAAGTTACTTTTCATATAAATTGCTATCAGAATAGTGTTTATGTAATAGATTTGTACTAGAATACAATTTAAACTCGTATCTAATTAAACAGAGCTGCTAGTTTGTTAATGAATAGCAGTCGTGTTTTAACTTTAGACTTCAGTTCAGTTAGACACGGGTTTAGAGTGCAACTATGAATATGCCCCATTTTATTTGTTTTCCCTTGGGCGGACAAACTTTGTGTCGCTGTTGGCCCACGAGAGCATTCGCATATAGTTACCGACATACTTTTTAATAAATATTTTTAACTAAGAAAACAAATTTATAACATTTTTCTTTTTCTTTTCAGGTACGCATACAGCATTGTTACAACATTTTAAAACATTTCCAAGTAGGTATTGAAAGATATTACTCAAATAAACTATAAGGTGTCCCTACATTTCACATTTCAAGTAAAAAATAAAAGAGCTTATTTAGCACTTTAGCAGTCACTCTTAGCTCTAAAGATATGAATAACTTCCTTTCCCATGGGTTCACCTTCTAAACACCTTAATCAAATCAATCATTGTAAAAGGAACCTTTGCAACCGAAGGGGTACTCATGCAAAACCTAAGAATATTGATTTTAGAATACCCAATAGTCCTATTTTTATTTATATAGTTGCAAACCTCTAATATAAACGTAGTAAATATTTCAGTAGATAAATCCGACAAACTCCTGAGTGGCTGCCACTAAAAAGAGCTATTGGTCAAATTTTTAAATCTCCCGAAAAACGTTTCCAATCATCCAATCACAATAAAAAATTGCATATCGCTAACAGTTACGAAATTAAAGCCTTAACGAAAAATACATATTCTCCGCCCCAAAAAAGGGGGCAAGGGGGTCATTCTCGAAAATGGCACAGCACTTGCCTAGTAATTACAACGACTCTACCCACGTTCAGAGTTTCAAATTCATACCAAATGGGCCGAATAAGGCATTGTGTGCAAGGTTGCCACTTTGCTGCAATTGCAGTAGATCTCCTGCATTTTTGTAATACGCTTGTTTGCACATCTAGATCCGTAAAATCTAACTATTAACAACAGAAAACAAACTCTCGAAAATTTAATTCTCCGCAAAGAATATATTTTAACAAAGACCGTTGGGAATTTTCAGATTCGCCGGGACTCTTGCAATATTTTAATGAATTTAATTTTACAGATTGAAAATTTTGCAAAAATTGGGATAAATAATGTCGCTACGTTTTTCTGTTTTGTTAGTTAGTATTAATGATTTTTTCTGTTTTGTTTAAATACTCATTTTAATTAATTTTGTACTCTTTATTTTATATTTTGGTATTTATCTTGATTTTGTTTAAAAAAAACACCACAAAAACTGCAGTCCATTTTGCGAAAAAATAGTCCTAAAGTGGCAACGCTTATTGTGATATCAAAATTTATTAAAAACTACCCCTAAAAGGGAGTGGCACCATTTTTGAGTTTAAAGACAAAAAGATTTCTGAAATCACTATAAAAATAATTGAGTTTCGGACCTATCCTATTTTGTCTGTCAAATCGATTGCACAAACGTATTGACAAACTCAGGGAATTCCTTAAAGTGTCAAGCATATGCTCAGATTCCACCTACCTACGTAAAATTGTTCGAAGCTAATTCGTATAAATTTCTTTGGGACATATTTCACGTTATTCGCAGTCAGTTGTGAAAATTGCGATTAAATGCAAATTGGATCAGCGACACAAGCCCACCAGAACGAACGTCTGCATTTAGTCAGTCTGCCAACGCCAAAACATTTCAATTCTAAAAATAAATTCCCGACTTAACCGAGAAGCTTAACCAGCTAAAGGCTTCCTAGTTCCTACCATCCCATAAGTATGCTAAACATAAATCATGCACAATCCCAATCAGGCGCCAAACCCAGTCGATAATGCGAAAAATGTCCAGTTCTGCATGTCTCGCCAAAAACCACATTCTGACACTTGCTTGACATTTGAATTTGCACAGCAATTTCCTTGCGCACCAGAAAACCAATCACTTCGACTCCGAATTGCCTGACAGGGCAATTAAGTAGCAAATCACCTAACCCCAGACCCCTGTGGCATATCATATAACTGCATACCACGGCACTGTACGCCCATGTGGTGTGCTGCACACATACCCATACAGTCTGTCACTTAGGTGCAAATCAGTTCAACTGTATCTAACAGATATTTTATTCCACTCCAGTGAAGATATTTTCCATATCACAAGGAAACCATCACACAAATGGTCAAGTGCAGCGTCTCCGTCGTCGTCGGTCGTTGGGCAATAATTCTATCACTGTGCTGGAATAGCCCATATAGGTACCAGCCGACCGACCGATATTGGAATTCCATTACAATGGATGCACATATACACGGCTCTGACCTCAAGATCTGGTTGATAACGCCACTATATTGGTAGCGCGATACGCTGTCAGCTTTGCGCAGATACAAATAAAATCGGAGAACGAAAATACAAAAATAAATAAGAAACTGGAAGTAAGCATGTTCCCCGTACCAGGCTTACAAGCTCTCCGAATGGTCGAACATTACGCCACAATATAACGGAAAAAATAAATAATATCCCCTCGTAATGGGGATAAATATTGTGAGTGTGTTTGTGCGTCATACCTGTTCTACGCAACGTGTAGTGGCAGATCGCCACCACACCAACATCCGCAGCTCGTTCGCCATTACCACCGACCGACGGTTTATGTTTTGGAATTTCACGACGACCGATCGACGCATGCAGGTGGTTTCGAACGCACTCTCTCGAGCGAGTGTGTACCTATACCCAGGGTGTCTTATCAGGAATTCTTCATCATCATCATCATCATCATCATGGTTTGGTGCACCGTTTGTGGGTCGTTCGACAAACACAACGTGGTAAATGGTCAGATGCGCCACGCCATGAATGGATGAATAGATTCGTCGATCTCGTGTATGGGCCATCGAATGTTGACCCAATTCCTTGGGTATCGGCGGCGCGGCGCGGCGTGTGCATACGAGTGTGTGGTGGTGCGCACCGCGGTTTCGGATAATTCAGTTAATCATCTCGAAATGATTACACGGCGATGTTTTTTAGTATCTTTATGAATCAATTGAATTTTATTGATTTCTTTTCGACGATAAATGATCAAAACTGTTTACTGTTTGCGGTGGTGGCGCGCTCATTACAGAGGTGTGAACATAATTTTTTTTGTTTTGTTTACCTCTATATGCTGTGTGTATCTGTGGACACGGAGCGTCAAGTCAATCACGTTGTTTTGGGTAATTTCGGTTTGTGCGGAATGTAGGTGAAGACGGATGTTTGTGGTCGCTGTTGTCGGGTAATTATTGACAGCGAACGATTATCTTTGACACTCAATGGAGATGGAAATAGAGATAGATGTAGGTAGAGGTCAAATCTTGGAAATCATAAAAAATACACTTTTTTTAGGGCTCGAAACTTTGTTGGCGGCGTTTACCAATAAATCGAATTTAGTATTACTTTTAATTGGTTGGGCTAATCAGATTTCTTTCATCTACGAGTAAATGGGCGGTTGGAAATCATGAGTCAAATATTGTGATCGGAATAGTAGGTTTGCAGACGGATTTGAGTTGATTGGCAGACGTTGGCGAACCTCCAAAAAATAATCTTTAAAATTTCATTGAATGGGAATAGGTTGGGCAACTTTTTGACAGATTGCCAATTGAAAAAATTCCTATTGTGTAGGAATCATCTTAAAATTTTGTGCTAAGTTGGTTGGTACGAATTGAAAAAAGATGCACACCAGAGCTGAAAATACTACCTCTCTTCTGAATATAGTCTATCTAGAGTCCAGACTAAAGTAGGAGTGGGATAAACTTGAAGATCCTCACAAAAGGGAGGCGGAGAAAAGCCCATAGCTCTAAACGTGTTTTACATAAGCCGACGTGACTCTTTATCTCTTTCTGTCTTTACCAACGTATATCGCCTTTTTACCTTCCGTCCGCCTAACCAGATCACACTTTTCGTAACGCTTTCGTAACACATTCAACATCTCAAGCGTGTCTAAAGAACTTTCACTTCAAAAAAAGTTGTTACAGACCTTAATGAGGGAGCTAATTAAATGTGGCTTCAAATACAGTTGAAGTCGCTTATAACGACGGTGGAGGAACCGATGAAATGAGGTCTTTATAACCGGCGGTCGCTATATCCGCCTGCCATATCTGGCTTCCACAAATATTCAGGAATAAACAAATCACATAAAAATGCTTACTTTTTTGTTAAAGACGCGTAAACCACAACTTATTTAAAAGCTGCTTTCACGGCGACATATTAAATAAACTGCCATAATATTTAACGACAATCTTTTTTTAGATTTTCCCTCATTCCGTTGTTATAAACGACGACAAGGACCAATTTTTTCCGAAAAATTAGTCGTTATTTCCAACATTTCGTTATATACGACGGTCGCCGACGTTATATACGACGGTCGCCGACGTTATATCCGACGGTAAAATAGCTTAAAATATAACGAACCAACCAAATGAATTGGCGTTATAAGGTGGACGTTATAAGCAACTGGTCGTTATAAGTGACTTCCACTGTAGGTACATGTAAAAAACGAAATTTCATATTCGAAATTATTTTTAGCGTAAGAACTGCTAAGTTCTATCCAATTCTTATCCCCTAACACATTCAATAGGATAGTGACTTTAATGGACATCGTTGCGCCCGACAGTCAATGAAGATTCACCATCCTACTGCTGTATCGTTTTCTTGTAAATATTGTAGTTTTGGCAGTAGGCCCTTCTGACGGTTCTGATATTGAGGCATAGCTCAAGCCATGTTTCCTCCTCATAGTCGTCAAGCAGTCTAATGCTCCCAAAAGTATTTTTTTACTTTTGCCACCTTATCTGTTGAGTGTAAGGCCCCAACATGTTTTTTTGTGATGTAGAAATGTTCAGTAAAAAACGAAACGAAAAACATTAATGAATAATCTGTTGTTGTTTCAATTGATACAACGAAAATGCCTTTGTTTACTGATTTACACGCAGCAAAAAAAAAATAAAAACGAAAACGTTTTTTAATACCTTTCGTTTTTGTTTGCTTTCGTGGAAACGAAAATTCTCTTTGTTTTCGATACTTAGTCAAATACCTACTTTTAAAATGAGAAATAATTGTATATACCACAAAAAAAATTCACTCACAAAGACCGAATCACAAACAGTTTAATTATTTTCCATCCGCCGTTCATTTTTTGTAAAGTTTTGACCAAAAATATTAAATGCATTTTAATGGAAATACCTGAAAATGCTTCCGCAAGATTAGATAAGTGTTCCATTTGGATATTTCTCCCATGCGACCCTAAATCAAATTACAATTCCCGCTCGCAATCAATCTAAACAAATGTCAGATTTACGTCAACACAAATTTACAAGCCGCCACGACACAAGACATCATGCCAAACACTCACCATGAGAACGGAATAAAATTCTAATCACGTCGCTATATTCTTCGGCCATAAGAACTCCCTACAGTAGCTAATTGAAAAATAACTCACGAATCGTCCAAGCACAACGCTTGTGCATTACCGTCTTTCAACCGTCGCGTCGCGTCATCATCATCATCATCAGCAGCAGCAGCAGCGCCAATAGTTATAGTAACCCCAATGATCTATTTCAGTGATTCCATAACTCATATTCTCACGTTCTACATTCTCTTAGCCATCAATTTTCTCTTTGCCTTCGTTCTTCTTCATTTTTTTTTGCAAAATACTTCCCAGTCATCTAATATATTCAAATAACTCCATCAAATTACCTTCTAGCGGCTGTCATGCTGCACGCTGCACAACAAAACAAGACATCACTCAAGTCAAGCTCTGCATACAACAACTACAGAAAAAAGGTATCTGCGAGCGTTCGCTGTTCCAACTTTGTCTTCAGCATGGCAATTGAAGACTTGTTCGCATCTACACCTGTACTGTAGTTCCTTAATAAATTTCTCATTTTAATTTGCCCCATAAAAAAAGGAATCATCTCTGCAATGGGACAAGTCCTTCGTCCTAAGTAAAGGTTTTTTTTTGCTTTCGCCAACTCAAAGGAAGCCATAAATTGAGTTCAGTTGTCTTAATTTGAATCCTCTTAACAGTCCGAAGGACACGACTGTGATTGCCGTAATTAAATTGCAAACATTTTACTCGCGACTTTTATGGACTCTATACGCCATACAATCTAAAAATACTTACAAATGTTGTCCCATAAAAACCAAACAACCAGACAGATGGACCGAGAAGAGATACTTCTTCGGATTGTCTTTGCGTTTTATGCTAATAAACATCTGCAACATGCAACAATATTTGTGAGACACCACGAATGGCATTGTGGAGTGGATAAGAGCCACTTTAACCCAGATTTTAGTGGATTCTAAGTGAATAAAGTCGAATGCTCTTTGGATGTTTGCGTTTGGCTTTAATTTATACTTATATTTTAGATGTGGGCAGAAGATATCGAAAGGTAGGTTGGAGATTTGATTATAAGCGAACAGAGGCTTTAACCGGGATTACGTTCATAAAATGTCTTAAAGATGTGCACCACATACAGAGCGGATTAGAAAGCTTTCATATAGAGTGAATAGGACCGCATACAATGGTCATCAATGTGGGCTTGGGGACTGTCTAGAATGTAGATTGGAAGAAGCCGAAATTTGACTGCAAAACGCTCTGTCTTTAGACGGACCACTAAAACTATTTTGACGAATTGTTCAATTCAGTCGCCACTTTTTTAAAATAGCCTTCCCTACTTATCAATGAAAACAAATAAGATTAAGTGTCGCAGGATTGAAAAACCAATGTCCTGTAGATAGATCAACAGCTGTTCGTTTAAGGGGTCGAAATAATAAATATGAATCCTTAAACCTATTTTATCCTCCCAGATAATGTTATAACAAAATTTGGAGGACGATAAAAGCATTTTCCAACTCTCTAGCATACAACTCACAAACGGCAAAAGTGTTCGTAAGGGGAAACAGTTATTTCAAAGTTACCCACAGCTTTATCTAATAGATAACTTATGGGTAGCCTAGAAAAAAATTTACTTAACATAAAGAATGAATATTTTTTAATCGAATAGTATTTTTATGTCAACCAGAAGTCGAATGATTTTAATTAGAATGCGACCTACAGTAGCCAATTATTTTCTTAACACTGTTCTAGCAATATCGATACATACGAATATATAAACCTAGTTTCAGCAGAGCCTTCACAAGGAAATGTCTACGCCCTGTGCAAATGCATACATTTTTTTGTAGTAAATCGCGATGCCGAATCCTCTTAAAATAATTCCAAATCCTCACATTTTAAAGGTATTTTTCAGGCACTTAAAACATTAAAGATGATAGATCTAAGAATAGCCATGGTTGGTTGGTTTAGGACTAGGTGGCTGTTATTTCCTCAATCCTGATGAGGGAAAAAGCACAAGTAGCGCTTTAGCGCCGTTTTGAAACCACAACTAGTAGAACCTGGAGATAGAAAGGGTGACGTATGTTATTTTGGCTCAAAACCAGCCTGAGGAGTTGAGAAATTTGATGATGTTCTTGAAATGGATGCCCCGGATGGCTGATAGATCGTCAAAGAAAGGACTACCCAAGGCACTGTATCTTGTTTTAGCTAGAGCGGGACATTAGCAAAGAAGCTGGAACCCTGTTTCACTCTTGTCAGTGTCATCGCAGCTACGACCTATGGGTGTTGTGGGTGATGCCTAGCTTGGCTGCGTGAGTTCCTAGAGGCCAGTGGACCGTACTTATCGCCGTAAGTCTAGCGACATCTGCACGCGTTCTGGAAAGGAGGTTATTTGTTCTGGCTTCGTCAAATGTTTGCCAAATCTTTCTAGAATCGCGGCCTGACTATCAACGAAGATGCCTATTTTATTATCGGGTGTCGCACGGCTCATAACCATAAGTTTTGAAATTTATTTTCAGTTTTTTTGACAACTAATAAGTAGGTTAACTTGTCCCAGAAGAACGATTCCGCATCTTATTATCACTTACTTTTTTAAATCGAGAAGAGACACGGAAGTGTATTGTTTGATGAAGTCTTTTGATGACAGACTATACGTGGTATCACCAGAATGGCACTTGTTGTCATTTCGCCTATAAAGGCATCAATCTACTTAAGTCCTTGGCGTATATGGATCATGGAAAAACTTTTCAGGTCTATAACCCTCATATTTAGGGCGTTATTGAACTTTAAGTGAGAAACAGCGGTCCAAAATTGGCGCGCTTAGATGTTGTTTAAACCTTATGAACCACTCGTCCTCATGATGAGTGAATAAATAAATAAATAAATATTTTGGCGCGACAGATCTATGGAACCCAAGGCCTAGCTTCTCACAACCATTCGTTTTGTTTGGGTTTTCAATTTTTGGGACGAATGGAAGGGATCTACAATTTTACGCCGAGTCCAAACGGCTAATTGAGAAGCTCTTTCATGACAGCTTTACTCTCGGATCTTTGTCAGACGTTCGCGAGAGGTGGCGCAGTGGAAAAAAAACTTTAAGATGTAATTTGGCCTTTTCGGGATTCGAACCTGAGACCCCTCGCTTAGTAGCCCAACACACTACCACTAAGCCAGTGCGCCGACGATGAGTGATTTCCGTAAAAAAACTAAATTTCTGTCGAGCTCTTTAAAAAAGACTCTTCAAAAGACCTAAGAATGCAAAAACTATGCCCAAATATAGCAAAAAAATATGCGTCGACTTTGACGCGCTATATTTTAATTACCTTGAATTTTTGGGCGGTTTACAATATTACTTATGACACGTTCAAACTTAGGAGAACCCTATACCACAAAAGCTGACCATTTGTGAAGCCTTTGGAACTTTAGAGCCCCCGACTATGGAAACCTATATGAAAACCAACGAATTGACAAATCATTCTTACTTACTTACTTTAGGTGGCGCTACAGTCCGGGGTGCACCTGGGCCTCAACCAGTACGCCTCTCCAGTTAACGCGATCTTTGGCTAACTGCCTCCAGTTGCACACTCCAAGTTGGTTGAGGTCCCCTTCCACTTGTGCACGCCACCTAAGGCGAGGTCTTTCTCTACTGCGTTGTTCCTCGGGTTGGAAACGAAGACTCTTCGGGCTGGGGCGTTGGTGTCCATTCGCTCTACATGTCCTAGCCATCTTAGACGACAGATGCGTATTTTTCTGACCAGGTCGGTGTCATTGTACAGCTCGTAGAGTTCGCTGTTAAATCTTCTCCTAAAAAGCCCGTCAACGCAAACGGGACCAAAAATCACTCGAAGAATCTTGCGTTCGAAACGGCCAAGAAGATCTTCATCCACCTTTGTTAGGGTCCATGCTTTTGCGCCATAGAGCAGGACTGGGATGATGAGGGTCTTATATAGAATCGACTTAGTGTTTCTTGACAAGGCCTTACTAGTCAATTGCCGTTTCAGTCCAAAGAAACAGCGATTGGCAAGTATAACTCTTCGTTTGATTTCGGCTGTGGTGTCGTTATCAGAATTAATAGCGGAGCCGAGGTAGACAAAGTCCCTAACTACCTCAAAATTATAGCTGTCTATTGTGACGTTCTATGTTGCGTGTCCCTTCTTGTTGACAGCATATATTTTGTTTTACCCTCGTTTACCACTAACCATTCTGCGGCAATTAAAAATGCGAGTACAGACCGTTCGGAAAGTGTTTTTAAGTCTCAGAAAAAAACATCTTCCAAAGATTCTATTCCTAATGTGTCAGAGTGCTGGGCAGTGACAAAAAACGTCATAAGAGCTGATTCTCACTTTTTGGCACATTCAAACTTAGAAGTGAACTCAGTAGTATAGTAGAAACAAAGTAACAGATAGTTTTCTAAGTTCAGACGTTCTGACTGATGAATGGTCCAACTTTCCTCAAAGGTTTGGAGACATTTCTTTCTCGAAACACTGACGTACCTTCTGTGTGGTTTGTCTTACTTAATTCAATAGCCATCCCCTATTTGTTGAAATTTTTAAAAGCAACCACGAAAGTTGCATACCATCTTCTTTAAATTTTCAAGCACTACAGAAATCTGCAGAAATATGCCCTCACAATCGCAGGTTCCATAACCTGTTTCAAAAAAAAAAAAACACTCACTCCCCGTCTCCACCGTTTACCAACATTACGAGTACCTACAACAACTTGGAACATCCATTTACCGCCGCACATGTCTGACAACATTAACAACGATTTCTATATCATTATCGTGGGAGTCCATCTGCGACTTATAAAACCACCACGCTTTGCAATAATTATAAAAACAGAAGACACAAAAAAAAAACAATCCCTCCAACTGTAAAACAAAACAATTAACGTGAGAATTTTCCTCATTTTCTTTTCTTTCCAGGAATTCCATTGCTGACCCAGTTTCTAAGGTAAGCGGCAGTAAATATGCAATTCAAAAAATTTTACAAACCGAACACCCAGAGTTGCATGCAGTTTATCTGCAGCATCTATGGTTGGAAATATTCCAAATATTTAGAACACTATTTCCATCATTATTTGCAAGAGTCAATTAGCATTCCAGTTGAGGACGCAGCACCGGCTTACGTAAGAGCATAGCCTCCTAGGTAAACCCTGCGTATGCGTGTTTCGATTTTCGAATTCCTAGCCCCCATTGTCTGAGATAGCTCAGAACTCTGCATATATAAGATTCAATCTCTTCGACTGGGCAATGGCATCGTTTTAATCTTTATGGCTTTTAAATGATTGTTCGTGCGTGAAATGTTAACCAAGTCACAAACAATACACGTAGTATACAGTAGGATGACACAAATAGTGTTTAAAAAAAGAAGAAGAACCTCAAAACAGTGGCAGACAATGCGTACTACGTTTGGTATAAATTATACAATTTTAAGATGTATACCTGTTTGGAATTGGGTTTGGCATAACGATGCTATACAACTGATGCGAGTTTTAGCTTATTTTTTATCTCCGTGACAATGAACGAGTTACGGGATAATTTAAAGTCGTTTAAAAGGTTTTTATGTCAATGGAACGTGAGCTGAAAGGTTGAAGCTAAAAAAAGACGTGGTGTATCAATTGCGAGTGGAATGGATGTACGTACCTTTGAAAGGTTCGCTGCAAGTTAAATGGGTTCAAGCACAATAAGTCAACTGATGGAAAAAAAGGCTTAGATACAGGTAGTTCAAGCTATTTCCTTATCAATGACAACGGATCGCATTTGGTCAATTTTAAGCTAGCAGCTGTCGGAGAGCCCTTTAAGTCCAGTGGTGTTTTTTTACAGAAACTTACCACTTTGACTAATTGCGTTCCCAATTGGATAATGGACCATTTTTATAGAGGCAACTGGTACGTGATCTCTGCGAGCGCAGAACGAGATCAGTCCAATTGACCTCAGTAGTTAAAATCAGTCAGTCAGTGTTGAAAGTTCAGAACTTGATGGAGTCTTTTTATAATACCAGAATATGGTTTCAGTAACCGAGCTTCAGACAGTCATACTAAACCGTGCGTGGTGCCTTAGAGGCCGACAAAAAATGTCCTACTTCCCGCTAATTTTTGTCGTACCGATTACAGCGTTATTCCCAAACGGATTTTAACGAAACATGTACCAAATAATAGGTGAACTTCCCTAGATAAATTCCCGCATACAGAGCTTTGTCAAAAACGATCAAAACTGTCAAAAAAAAATAGAGAGGTCACATCTGACAATTTTGCAACGTCTTCGGCGAACAACAAACAACTCGCCTCAACATTTTCCCAGCAAAACTCTCCAGAATATTTATACGCATTCATTCGAAAGGGTCCCCCCTTGCCCTGGCAGCCAATTAGAACAATTAATGGCTTTCGCGATGTAAATGTAAAGCAAACAGATACCAAGGGGCTGTGCAATTCCCTTCGCAATCGTGGTGCGGCGGTAGGGCCGCCCATTGCCTGTGGCACAAATTTACAGTCATTAGTCGCTCGTCTGGTATTTCACACTATCTGTGTTTGCTTAATGCTGGTGATCCTTCACCAGGACACTGAACACATAAAAGAATCCCACCAAATACCAGATCCAAGACGACTTATGTGACTGTCTGTCCCGCAGAATGAAAGAATGCGCCGGCAACGATACAAGCTGCATCTGTCAAATAACATTCCGGGTGCTAATTTTGTAAGCAATCCAACCGGAGAGCTTGTCTTAATTTTGGCCAACAGTTTCCTTGGCGAAATTCCTTTAAAATAACCGTGCGCATCAGGGTATACCTAAAGATGCGCGCAGGCCAAATCGATAACCGGTTCAATTATTCCCAAAATGAAATTTTCATCTGTTGCCACCGAGAAAAATCACCGCAAGCATCCAAAGCCAAAGTCAAATCCATAGACGAGAAATTGGCTGCTGCCGTATCTCATAGAGATGCACACATATCCACATGGGGCGAGAGAGAATCCCATATAGTTAGTGTGCAGTGCAACACCTTGTGCCTTGTGTGTTGGGATGGTGTGCCGCGCCGTTTTTTTTTTTTGTATTTCATTTTGTTACAGCGACCTGTGCGCGATCATCTCCTTCAGGTTTTCCCGATATAACTGTAATTTTAGCGAGTTTTCGATCTTGTGTCGTAATTTCTACCCTCCGCGTTTCCTTATAAATCCGTGCTGCTGTTCAACTGCACAACATTCCATGTGTGTGTGTGTAGATGTTGGCGCGAAAACTTGTTCCCTACGAGGATTAGCTGGTTTTTCTCCGTATATATGATTCCATTGAACTTGTATCTTGTATGGCCAAGTTTTTTTTTTCTGTCCAAACGCTCGCTGGTTTTTTACGTCATAGTCACAGCCATACTTGTCGATCGTCGAAGGTTGTTTTGGCCATAAGTGGAGAGAAGACCGGCGGGAGAGACGTATCCCCAAAGACAGAGGGGAAATTGCGCGTTTCGGACATTTCCGCGGATCACAAAATTTTATTGAACCACAAAGGATATGAAAGATATAGAGAAACGGCAGATAGTATTTAGATTGGATTTTTATTGAGAATTTTAATGAATTAAATGTCAGATGAAGTGAACAAGTTGTATGGCATGCTCTTAGGGAACTTGATTCTTTGCACGGCATGTGTATATGGGCATCGCACGCAGCCTGATGTGGGCTGTGTGACGGGCGCAATTTACATTTAGAAGCCTGTCATGTTAGAGAGCAAGATGAGTGTTGTAAATTAAGTATCTATCTAAAGCTGTATACTGTACATGTGTGTGACTATGTGTGGGGAGTGGAGCCGAATGAAATTGAATACTCTGAGGTTGGCTTTTTGTTATTTTTATTGGGTTAATAGTGAGATCAACAAAAACAAAAAAAAAGGAGCACAGGAGGCGGCGTCGTTGACGACGACGATGACGACAGGAAAAAGGAGTGCACAAGCGCATATCTTGCGGTTTTATTAGACACACTAAGGGGCTAATGAGTGTTTTCTTCGATTAGTGTCCTTGACTGCATATATGGACTGTGATGCACTCTGATTAATCAGACGGAATGTGGCCTTGAACTAGTGGTGCATATAGGGCTAGGTTAATTTAGTATCAAGTTGCTGTGGCGAGGATAAAGGCAGTCCACTTAATGGACTGAAGGAGTGGTGCATTTTTGTTTTATTATTTTTTAATTGGGTGCTTAGACCTTAGAGGACGAAACAGGTTTTTGGAATGCATATATACCCACATAGGGAAAATCTGGTATGGCGATCTCCTGGAATGGATGATGGATATAATCCAAGTTTTTTAAGGCTCAACAATTAAAACCGAATTAGTCCTTTAAAGAGTAAACTAGATTGATAGACTCAAGGGTAAACCATCATAGGATTAAGTTGGCTTAAGTTAATTTCGAATTTCCAACGGAAGTCCACTCAATTTTTTTAAATAATTGAAATATGAAGGTTCCTTGCCCTGTACAGGAAATTCCATTAACATTGTGGCTTTTACTGTTTTTGGCAAATGCCTAGCACTCAAAATTGCATAAGCTTCTTGACAAGCTGGTGTAATTCATCAATTTAATCCATCCGCTAAAGAATGACCAACATTTTCTTAATTATATGCCTACAATTTGAGGATCCACTTTAGAAAAAAACATCGGATGCTGGCGCCATCTTGTGATAGTTCGCGAGTACTATCTGACATAATCTGTTCAAGGCTCATGTGTAACTGGTAATACATCCCAACTTCGAGAACTACTTTGACGTCATGATTTTCCGTAGGGATCTACTGTTCCTTACGTTACCTTAAAAGGGTCACAGTAATCGCTATGACAGATATTTACGTAATATATTACGATTGTCATTGGTGCGGGGTAATTTGTTAACTTCGAAAAAGAAACGGATTTAGGTCTTTTAAAATACAAGTGATGCCACGAAATAACGACCTAAATCCATACGTTTATTTAAAAGAATGATTGTTGTGTTGCTGAAGTTGGAGGAGTGAATGTTTCTGGAAAATAAAGATCCTTTTTTACTTAATTACAATGTTCTTCATGAAATTCATTTACTTACATTCTTAGACAAACTCTCCCTAACTAAAACCCAACGTGCGGCAACTACAACTCCTTAAACCTTTTTGTTCTTGTTAAATAATTGAAGAAATACGCAAACCGACAGCCATTCAACTCTGATTTCTACAAATTTCCTCCTCTCAAGGAAAGAGACAACAGTATTAATTAATTTAACTAACTCTACTTCAGGAGAGGAGCTGCCGCACACGTTCATGACCATAATAGTACCAACTAATTTGAAAGATTTTATAATTCAATCAGCTCGATGACAATGATACAAGACTTGTTGGAAAGTAAACTATTTTTAGACGGTACCTTCTATTTTTCAAACTAGGTCTAAAGAAACCTATGAATCTTTGCCAATTGGAACCTTTTCTTAGATATTCCTCAAGAATATCAGTTCCTCAGTTAAGCTGCAAGTATCCATTGTAAAGATCTATAAATTTGATCTCTAAATATCGAGTGCCACGCCCACTTTACATTCAGGGGTGATGATGTCCTAGTTTATCTCTTTTCGGAAGATAAGAAAAAAGGTTCGACTTTAGCGTGCCTTTTCCTTTTTTAATCCAAAAACTAAAAATCAGTCAAACTTAAAATATTGAGACCTTAACCCCAACTAATGCACACATTGTAAGATTCCGTAAACCACTCCTAGATTAGTACAACGATTGTCCGCAAAAACATAGAAGAACATTTTTAAATTCAGCTCGTTTCTTATTTTCATACGTCCTGTGCATGTTCCCTTTTATAATTGCTTAAACAAACAACATTGTAGCAATAGATTTTGTATAGCATGCCTCACCAAATCTTTCGTTAGTTACGTACTAAACGGTCCAAAGACTCGTTGAGAATCTCTTCTAAAAACACACATTTTTCATTAGACGATTTTATCAGTAAAAACCGAAGCTTCATCTTCTAAAATCATTTGAGCTTTCTAACAACTCGTTACTTTTACACACTGGTATTCGTTACTTTGTTAGTTATCTATTTTAACACTTTTTTTGATGGGAATAGGGATGGTTAAGTCGAATGCATTTAATTTAAGTCAGATACGTGACTTCTTCGTATTCGTTACATTTTATTTGTTACATCAACAACAGCGACTTCTTTAAGCTGTCTATGCAAGAACTATCAGAGGGCATACCTCACCAAATCTTTCGTTACTTACGTACTAAACGGTCCAAAGACTCGTTGAGAATCTCTTCTAAAAACACACATTTTTCATTAGACGATTTTATCAGTAAAAACCGAAGCTACATTTTCTAAAATCTTTTGAGATTTTAAACAACTCGTTACTTTTACACTGTTATTCGTTACTTTGTTTGTTATCTATTTTAACACTTTTTTTGATGGGAATATGGATGGTTAAGTCGAATGCATTTAATTTAGGTCAGATACGTGATTTTTTCGTATTCGTTACATTTTACTTGTTACATCAACAACAGCGACTTCTTTAAGCTGTCTATGCAAAAACTATCAGAGGGCTTTACGACAGTTTTGGGAGGTTTTAACAAACAGTCTGCCTGCATAGCGAAGGCAAAAAGTCATACAAAAGCCTGTTGAATTTTCCTACAATTGGAGCGTTGGTGGTGTAACTCTGCGCAGCTCTTGTTGAAATTCACTCTGAGACCAATGTTAAAGATAGTTTAAGTACCATCACACTCTTGAGTGTCCCCAGTGCACACTGACATCAACTCCATTACCTAAAACTTTAAGCCACTACACAAAATGACAAATTCCAACCTCAAAAACATGTCCAACAAACAAACAGAAAAAACCTCAAACACTAGAATTTCATCAAAAAAGGTCTTCCGAAACGTGTCACCGTCAGAGTTGCACCTTCTCTTAGTCCTCGCTAAAGACCGGCGCCCTCTAATCTTCATCTCCATCAATAGCCAATTCAAATATTGACTCTACGACAGATTTCACACCACCAGCAGACGACAACATTCCCTAAAATTAATTTAATTCCAAAACCGATTGATCTAGGCACTCCTTTTATGAATCAACAACAAAGATGACCCAAACAAACTAAACATGACGACAAACACAGACCACCGCACAAGATGAATCGTATTCAGCCGCTTCTCTCTCTCTCGCTCAGAACAACTGTTATTCGAAACAAGTTTTCCCCCCGTCAATACAACATATCACTGCTTCATCATCAGCAACAGCATTCGCTGTCTTCAAAGCCAAGCAGCATGTATCCAAGAGCGCCATCAATATACCCCACATCCATATGAAGAACTTGGTTAATGTTTTTACCATCCTTGACCATCATCAGCTTGTCGATGATCATCTTCATCACATTCACGATTAAGGTCTATTAGACGATGATCTATCAAAAACAAAAATCTTCCTGGGTCACCATCGCCATCGCGATCATGATCCAAGCAAACTGCCGGCTACTGCAATCCACCGCAGCATACCAAATCCTGTGGCACATATCGAGGCCAAACATGTTTGCCATGCCAGAAGCGTTTCTTCCCAACAACACACTGATGGCATATACATATTTGGCTGGGACACACTTTGCCATAAATTCTCATCGTGAATATAATATTGCCGAGCCGAATTTGGGTCACGTTCTGTTGGTGACTCCTCCACGCCGTTGGCTAGTCGCCCCAGCCCCACTGTATCTAAACACACCTTCTGTGGAACATCAATAACCCCAGAGCCGAGAGTCACCCGGGAGATCACAACGATGAGTGTATGTAACAGTGGTGGTCGGACATTAAAACAAATTTGCGGAATGAATATCTATTGTTGGTCGGATTGTGTTTTGTTCTTATTTTTGCCTCCCGACTGTGTGTATCTCAATTCGAATTTCTTTAGGTTGCTCGGCAGAGCTTTGTTTGGGCAGAGAGAACATGACGGACATGAGAATTGTCTGGTGGTGGAAACGAATTTGCTTTTATTTTGTTAGGGAAATTAGGTGCGCTGTATACAGTCATTTGTTATGAGGCGATTTTATAGACAGGCTGACAGGCGGACAGATTTGGGCCAAATCACTGAAATTATTTGTATTTTGGGCGTGTATCAAGAGATTTGCAAATTTCTTACCTAGCATTATGTTCGCTGTTGCTTCGGTAGAATGGATATCGGGAGACTTACCTGAAAGAAAGAGAGATACAGTTTATTAGGTTTTGTCAATAGAGTAAGGCACGCGCTGTAGCAGTTCTAACTGGAGTTTTATTCATTGTAAATGGGTCAAAATATCGACTTCTTTACATACATAGCTAAGCCAAGGTGTCAAAACATGTTATCGATGCATCGAAGAGCTATAAACGTATCACGTGCTGTGTTTCGCTTGGTCAAAGGCTCAGATGTCCAACTTGAGCTGAATTGATTGCAATAATCGGCTTAGTGGCCGAGTGGTGATATATATACGTGCGGTGGTTTTTGGAGCTTTATGGGAATCTTCAGTTTATGTGTAGGGATTATACGGGAAAGAAAAAACATTGTGCAGAAGGAGGAGGGGGAGAAGTTCCGAGTCACTTTCTTTTACTTTAGATGAAGTGAAACCAGGTGAGAACGAATAAGTGACACTTGTTGAGGTTATGTTTAGAATGATAGCAACATTTTTTGATCTTACTATGCCAATGGAAAATCAGAAGAAAAAAGTAAAATAACTCATCCCATCAGTTGTAAAACTTAAAGAGATACAATTTTGGGGCAGAATACACAATTAGGAACATTTCCGCCAGAGTGGTTTTACCATTAGATGCCAATGAGAGAAATCGATCACGATTTTCACAACTCAAATTAGGTCGGTTAATGAATGGAATGTGAAAAGAAAGGTTTTACAGCCGGAGCGCTGTTCAATTTAACAGTTCTTTTTAAATAGTTCCAACGTAGTTACATGAATCTACAGACATGCGGTTTAATTAAAAAAAGTATCGTAACGTTTGAAGTCCCAAAATGAAAAGTCCAACCCAAGATTCAAACCAAATGGAAATTCAGTCCCCACTATCAGTAAAATGTGCGACAAAAAAATGCTTAGCCATACATTTAATTCGTAAGAGTTATCCTCGAACAGTTCAAATTAGTTCATATATTCTAACACGAACTTACTTATATGTAGTTTCGATATTTGGTAAACAAAACCCAAATTCTCCCCGAATAGTAAAGACTCCCACCAAAACCACAAGAAAAATCGAAGAGATTCTTCATAGGACTTGGGAGCTCAGTTCATTCCACCAGGCCTACATCTGAACACTAAATCTGTAACAGTTCTCTGCGACTAACTCAGACACTAATCAAAATTACCACGAAGTCGACCAGTTGAGTGAACGTGAGAAAGAATGCAGTTCTTCAATGTTTTTTTAAAACTAGTTCCCTAGTCCTAACTGAAGTAGCCGGCTTGAAGCGCTATAAATTTGTACATGAAACATATCATGCTACTTTTTCCATGATTAGTGGAGACACTAACCCAAACCAAAAGACTTGATCTTCCGAACCAGATGTTGCAAGCATATGAATTCGATTGAGGCAGTTCTTTTGGGTAAATTTTGTTCTTTTTCAAGCAAACTGACAGATCATTCATTGATCGGTACAACGTTTCCAAGATGTTCTTTTCGAAAATAGAGCTTAGTTCGGACCCAATATTTTGCAACACGACATTTTGTATTTCTATTTCAAGATTCTTACATGCGTCAACAAAAAAACCAAACGACATAGCCTCCCTCAAACCGATTACAAAGTTCGGCAGTTCTCAGAGCTTAGTTAAGCTACCAACCCAGATATCCTAACCTGAGAAAGGGGGCCTTAATTGGACTGAGAAACATGTGAATTGGATATTTTAGTGAAGATTACTTAAACCTGACGAATAAAAAAAAATAGTTCAGACACCAACCAATCACCAAAAACATGAATCACTGATCATGATCACCAAACAACGAAAAATGATCCACATCCCCTCATGTGTTATTTAGCTAGATTCACATTTTCAAGGGAACTAGTCACTTTGTTGGTGTTACTAACCGTGTTGTTAAACGTTTTTGAAAGAATGCTTAGTTCAGACATCAACCGATTTTAGCCCGAATACAGACAGAAACTCTTCAACCTGTTAAAGAGTGATGAGAACGAATGGGGAACTTTAAATCGTACAATTTAATGACTAATCCAAAAGACTGACTAGAGAAATTATGTCAGGAAAGTAAATTTTCACTCTTGGATGGTTTGTGTAGAGGATAAAATCGCAAGGTTTAATATAGTGGGTTGGACCTGATACTACTCGCTTCGAAATACAATAAAAACAACCACAAAGCCACAGCGCTTATCACGAAGGTGATCTTAGATAAGGCAAGGTATTATTTAAATGCCGAAGAGGGTACAGTTTATGCGCAATAGGTGGCGCCAGAGTACCAGCAACACAAGCCAGTCTTAAGCTTTTTCAAAATAAAATAAAAAAATCTCAAAATAGTTTTCGAAATTGAACTATTTAACGATTCGCAATACTTCCTGCAATTAGTCCATAGTCGGGGTATTCTTTTGGCACAACACACACACACACACTGACGCAAAGTAACCCAACAAATCTCCTGCTCTGTTGGTCAGCGGCAATGAATTAGTTAAGACTTATATCTACTGCGGTACCGAAGCGCACTGAGCCAGCACAAATGAAGATTACGTAATGCATTCGTTTTCTTCAAACCGACCAAGTATATACGGGCAGAGTTCATTGGCTTCTCAGACAGTTGTCTGCCAGGTAAATACCAACACTTTGGCAACAAACACCAAAGCATGACCAATATATCAATGCCAGGCACAAGGCCAACATAAAAAAAAAAAACAAAAGATACACCCAAGCAGAGGGAAACTAAGAAACCACATTTTCAATGAAAACATTACTGGTGGGGTATATCTTTGCCATCAGCCAGACTTCACATATACTCGTACGTTCGACTCGGTGCATCTGTGCAATTAAGTAAAAATAATCAAAAATTAAATAAAATAAAGATTAACGGGCAATCCTTTAGTTGGCCAGCAACCGCTCGGTGAATTACGGATAAAGCGCATGCGATAAATTAATTACAAAAAAAAAATAACTCTACGAGCTGCTTATGGGCAAGCGCGATTACATTTCCTGGCAATTAGCGATAAATACTGAAAGCGAGATAGTTGCCTGCATATAAATACATATATATCTTTCAGAATTAATTAGTAAATTTCATTCGTGAGGGGTATCTTTATCTTTATATTGAGGGCGGACAGTTTTCTTTTTTTCAATTTGAAGAGAATATGAGAAAGGATTGTAGTGGACTGTGAGTTGTCCCGAGGGGTGTAATTAAAGGGGAACATTTAATTTCGAAAACATTTCGGTGCACTACCACCCACTGACCTCATTTTGAAAATATGATGCAGTTAATGGGCTATATCGATTGCGAATTGGAGTGATTTTATGCGGGCAGGTGTGTGTGGGAAAAGTTGCTTGCTGCATGGTGGGAAATGATTTTTTATTCGTTTATACTTTATTTACAGCGTTTTTAATTTAAATCCATCCTCGATTGGTGCTTTCCATATAACCTCGATATTCATACTTCAAATTGATTATAGAGCTTGACAAGTAGTAGTAAGGATTCTTTTTATTTTACTGAGAAGTCGTTCTGCCATTCGGCCGTATTAGGATTATTCAGCAAGTGCAAAAAAATCTATACTCTTTTCCACTGCACTCTTACGGAGACCTGATCTTGTTTCAAAAGGAGTTTTGTCGAATCGATCTATTTAAAATTTGTGTTTAACGCACATGTAGAAAAAATAAAAATATCCACTTCACTTGGCCCATTAAAAAAGTGGTCTGAACTTTTAGCTTTCAAGTTGGCAGCTGCACCACTCTTAATTGGCAGTTATGTTGTTGTCATTTAAAAAAAAAAAAAATATTGCTTTAAAAACCATGCGCCATAGAACAAATGCACACGATGAATACAAGCACTCGAACGCAGATAACCCATCCTATTGAAGTAAAATGTGTTTTTTACCCGAAAAGTAACACACTTGGAAGTGATTCCAAGTTACGAAAACTGACGCTCAGTGATGCCAAGTGATTTCAAGTGACGCCAAGTCATTTCAAGTGACGCCAAGTGACGTTGGTTGGCTTAAAAACTTCAATTCAAGTTCGTACGCTTGGTTTTTTGACTGGGTCGAGTTATCCTTTGAAACACTGGCTAGATAATATTCAAATTTTCGGCTTAAGTGCATTTTATGACAGAGCAGAACTTGAGACAGGCTGAAAAATTAGTGGTCTCTTTCGGGTTGTAATTACTCAACATCTTTGTTCAGCTTTCTCCATAGTTTTCGATATTCAAAAGACATTTGCTTACTACGAACTGACTTTCATTCAGTTTTCCAGATATGGCTTTGCCTCTAAAAGTCTTCATTTATGAACATGTTTGATAAAAAAGAAGTTGTGAATAGGTAGGTACTAATTCGACTTGAATTTGCGCCATGAACACCGAAAGTGGAGTCCAAGATATGTGGACGACATTATTTGTTTGATTGTGTGCGATAGGTCCAAGAATAAAATATGCAAGTTTCAAACAGGGCCATATAGGAACCCTAGATCTAGCTTTTCACAGACCTTTTCTCCAACAATATTTTGATGTCACTGCCAAATGCAACTTGTTGATAGAGCCTACTTCAGAGTTGAATAAACTCCGAAAGGTCGTTGACTTTCTGATTTGGTTCAGCATCAGTTTGTTAGATTCCAGAGGAGACAGATTTTTCTGAGCCTATTCCCACCAGCAAACCGATCTCGTCACCAAAAGCCGGCCCAATTCCATTTTCCCACCAGCAAACACTCTCATCTCAACACGCAACAAATTTACATTCCCGATTAACACTAACATTACCTTTCTTTCTTTGTATTTACAGGTGAGTTGGTAGACCAACATATTTCCCATTAATACCATATAACTCGGGGTAAGTTATAGTTGGGCACATATCCACTCCCTAGGCCAATACAACAAACGAAACTCACTTGAGAACTCATTAGTATTCTAGCCCACTTAGTTAGCAGGTACAAAGACATCGCATTCTACTAATTACAAGAACAACCAACCAAAATAGCAATCAAATCAAGCCGAGTGTGAATGTTAGCGACATCACGACAAGACAAATTATGAGGGCATGCATGAGGTGATTAATGAGCCCAACAAGCTGTATGTATATGACATGCGCACTCGTTGTGCCACTTTCAGAGAAGGTGAATCTTCTGTCACTTTGGATTATCCCATCCAAATGAGAGCCTATTGGCACAAGTTGCAGAGTGATATGTGTTTGCTTTTGCATGCGAGGTCTTGAGAAAATGTCGACAGATGCAAACAGATACAATGTGCAGTGCCATACTCACTCTTGTGACAAAGTGGGTGCGGGTTCACAAAAGAACGCAATTGACGACAAGTTACCATCTTTCCCGTATTCGCGAAATAGGCCGCTCACACATCTGAAAAAGCACCGCCAACACCATGACTAACATAAAAGATACTGAGACTCGACTTGGGTGGGGGAAGAGTCCACCTAATGTTGATTTATGCCATTTCGCCTATATCCGCAGGAGCCACCAGCACCACTCTTGAACAGCGGTAAATTAAATATCTTTATGGATACACAATATGTGTACACTCGTTTGCAAAACGGTATTTCTGCATTGAACGGTCGCGATATGTGTTTACATGACACACGCTACAGCAGATACTATGTCAATTAGGGTATCGGTGGATGCGGGTCGAAGACAGTAGGAAGTAGAGTGCGCTGGCTATCTGCTTTTGCCAAAGGGACAGCGATATTCTGCGGGAATGACAGGTGTCGGTTGGCATATTTAACATTTAACACAAGCTAAATGGTTGCCATCTATAAAAGATATTGCGGTCCAAGTGACATCACACTCGATCAATTACGGCACAAACATAAATCAAGTGCTACCGATACCGATGGCTGAAGTCGCTCCTCTGCCACACGTAGATAGATTTTGAGAAATTGATTACTTCAAATTCATAATAAGACGATCCAAACACTCGTGAGCTAATCCACACACTGAGTTGTGCTACTTCAACCAGCTCGACTGCTGCTTATCGATCAATTTGTGTAACATAATCCCCAACGCTAACCGACGCTAAGATGCATCATAGGGAGAGTATGACAGGCTGCTCTCTGTGTGTGTCTGCACACCATGTATAGCTCATATCTTGTGTCGGCTCACATCACGTAATTAGCTTAAACATCATTCAAAAGTGTATTGCTGTTGATTGGTGCGGAGCCGGCGCGCGGCCGCCAGACGAATATCTGATCAAATTGGATTACCACACATTTGCGAAATTTGTTTCGCGTGCGCTTACATGAGTGATGCCACACCAAAGACAGATTACTTTACAATGCGAGAGGTGTTGACGACGGCTTATTGTTCAATTGTTGTCATGGCTAATAATGGCGACACGGGGTGATTACCAGGTCGGCGATGAGTGATGGTTTTAGGAGTAATTGATATGATTATCGGATGGAGATGGTGTGTGAAAATGGCGGTTTTGTTCTTACTGTTGGGGGGTAATTGAGTTGGTTTTGATGGGTGGTGGAGGTAGTTGGATGGCTTTTGGTGGTGGGAAAAGGCGAGCTACCTTAAATTGATGACTAGAAATAAACAATTTGTATTTCACAAGTTGCTCTTTTGTCCATTCACAGTGGCTTGACTACTGACCGAGGGGCGCCATGCAAAACCTAGCTCAACCCTCTGAGAATCATATATCATACGTTGTGATTTTTCTTTAAAAACGATTTTCTGATAAAAACGCTAAGAGTTCAACCGTCCTGAGAAACCTTCTCAATTTAGCTTTTTGGGGGCAGCATATAACTTTAGGCCACTTTTATTGGTCCCAAAAGTGCCACACAAAAGAATGGTAGAGAAGGGTCATATATGGACTTGGTATTAGGTATTTCTAAGCCATTATGATTTTGATGCAAATTATTTAAAGAAATTTGCAAAAATTACAAAAATACCCTCTTGTGAGACAAGAAAAACAAAAGAGTTGAAGTGCGAACTGGGGTTTTTTTTCACAATTTTGCTGCGACTTCATAAGATGACAGATGTTTGTAGCCGCTTCGCTGGGTCTTCTTATTCAATGTTAAAATTAGACACCGCCAAGAAGAATTGTGAACTTCTTAGAAAAAGTTCTTATTCATGCAAATCGCGGACAAGCTAGGAGCGAATGGTTTTATAAATAGACTGGCGGTTTTTTGTCGTACCGATTACAGCGTGATTTCAAACCCGATTTTAACAAAATATGAACCAAATGAAAGGTGAGCTTTCGTAGGTGAATTTCCGCATATAATATTTCGTCACATGCTGTAAAAAGCAATAAAACTTTGTATTTTAATCAAACTACAGTGGCAGTTCTAAACACTGGTAGTTTTTAAGTCTGGGAACATTGACGTTCAAGCTGGTTATTGACGGTTGAAATAGAATGCATAGGAATTTCAACCACCATTGGTTCATAAAATGGATAAAGAAAACTCTTGCTGTTAATAACAGATGGCCCGATAGAAGTCATCCCATGTTGTTTGGCTCTCATTTTTTTTTTCTAAATGAAAAAATTCGATTCTCTTTTTTGATGTTTATTTGAACCTTTAGAATTTTATTGGTCAAGTCGAGAAGATGATATCGGCCAAATGGGCGCCTTTACAATTGATTGCCATACGGGCTCGTTTTATGGCATTTTTCATCACTTTGGCGAGAACTTCGGGCGACAGATTCTCGCACTCGTGTCGAATGTTGTCCTTGGGGGCTTCTGGGGTCTCAGGTTTGTTCATGTAAACATGGGAGTTCAAAAAACCCTTAAAAAAAGTCTGGAACGGTTAAACCGGGCGATCTTGCGGGCCAGTGCAAATTGCCAAAATGAGAGATGACGCGACTCAGGAACGCCGACTTCAGAAAATCGGTTGTGGCTCGCGCAGTGTGTGTCATAGCTACGTCCTGTTTGAACCACATGTCTTCCAGTCCTAATTCTTCCAATTGCGGCAGAAAGAACTCGGTCAAAATGGCCCTATAGCGTCTGGTAGACTATAAGTCCTAAAATTAAAACACTATAATTTTGTTTACAAAATGTATGAGTAAAAGACCCGAAAGAAATTAATTATAATTTATGGACAAATTAAAAACAAAAAAGTTGTCGTGCAAACTACCATTCAAAACGAAAACAGCGGTATCTTTAGAAATAAATCAAAAGAAAGCTAGTGCTCATTTAAAATCGAAATCATAAAAATCGGAAGACTCTTCTGATCGCTGATTGAACAAATTAAATTAGTCACGTGTTGCATTCAGGCTGATTTCTATATATTAAATTAACACTTGCGACCTGTTAAAGAACACACACTATAGACATAAAAACACTATAAAAGCAATAAATAAAACCCACGAATTTCCCCCTCAAAGTGGAATTCGAACTTCATTTCCTTCCATCATCGCCGCATTTGCTCTTTCTCTGTCCGCTGCGCGTGTGCGCTGTGCATCATCTTTAAATCATCGATTTCCAATAATAAATAAATTTAAATAGGGAATAACCATCGCCGAAGAATATAATTCATATTCCACTCTCTGCACACAGTGCGTGTGTGCGGATACAAATCGACATCCTTGGTAGATGCGTTTACCAACCGGCTAGAGACTGCTGCCCGTTTGATCATCGTATGCGGTGGCATTACAATTGGCAAAATATTTATTTCCCCATCTACCTTACGGGTGTGCGCGTGCCGCCAACGATAAAATGGACGACAAACAAAACACACAAGAGGAGAATAATATTCTTCAAACAATTTTAATGTCATATGCGATTAACATTTTCCTTTCATTCGTTGTCTCTGTTTGTTTGTTAACTTTATTGCATGTAACAACAATTGTTGTCTTGCCAATCGGTTCGGTTGTGCTGGACTCTGGTCGCAGAATATGAAATTTTAAATTCAAATTTATTGGCAAAACACTGTGAGTGTGCGTGTGTGTGTGTGTGTGTTTTGATTTATGTTACAACCTTGACAATGAGCATGTGAGTGGAGTTATATTGAATTGAATTTGCTCTAGTAGAAGAATGAAGAGGCGCGCTTGCTCGATCGGTTTTCGATTTCTTTTGTCGCACATTTTGCTTCTTCTTTTTTTGTTTTGCAGGACAGATCGAGGAAGATGGGGATGTGTGCTGTTTGAAATTTGTCTCCGTGGGCTCATAATTACATGCGTTTGGGATTCGCGTTTTCCATTGGAATTGGAGATTGAAATGAGATGAATGGAGCAGTTCTATATTTAGAATGGCAATCAATTGCAAAGGGACATTCGATTATCTCGGCAGGGGCGCAATCGTTTGCAATGTCGTTGATTTTTATAGACCTTGACAGTGATGACTATAAAATGCGGAATAGCTTCGCGGAATAGAGCTCTAATCGATCGGATAAGGTACCGAAGGGTATTGGCATGTGTGATTAAAGGGAAGAATGAAGTATTTATTTTTTATAGTCCTCGATGGTGACCTTCGCAGCTAAAAATATAATTGTTGCATTGAGCGAGAGAGAGAAAGAGATGTGCCCTTGGATGGGTTGTCGATAGGTACTCTTTAAATGGAGGTATCGACTTTTGCAGTCGTTCACAGAACACCTTTCAATGCGCTTCAGTTGTAAATGGAAGTCCCATTGAAGCGGGTGGATAGAAGAATCACTGCTTCTTCAGATGGGCTCAATCTTCAGACACTTTTAGAAAGAGCGGTAACGGTCTTTTGCTTCAAGGTTCTACGCTAGAAGGTCAAACTTAAAAAAAAAAAAGTTTAAGTTGAAATAGCGAATTGCAAGATTGATTCCGCGCTTGATTTATACGCACAAACCTACGACGAGCTTTAACTATGTTGTAGTTTCATTTGACCATCGTTCGTTTTGTCCTAATGGTGGATGTTGGGAGTCCTTTCCTACACTTTTTTGCTTTGGCCGCATAACCACCCATATGCATCTCTTCGTCAATTCTTGCAAAAACGTCCCTGAAATCACAGTTCACCGCGTTCTTCTATAGACAGAAAACGTACCTATCAGTGGGCGGTTTTTTTTTCCTGGCTTAAACAACACATAAGTTTATTGGCGAAAGGTGGCGCTCTAGTAGCCAAACCCACAATTCGGCAGCATATAAAACCTAACATATTAAATATGTAGAGTATATCTTTCTAGCTCCTATTATGAAAAATATATCATATGCGCGACAATCATAAGAATCAAGACAACACCAGTCCCTTTTTTCAGAAAAACAAAAGAGTTCACCTCCGAACTAGGTTTTAAAAAATGTCTTGCTGCAACTTTTTTAAAAATAAAGATGTCCCTAAACGCTTGAAATTAGATAGTACGAGTATAAAATTCTATTTCACTTATGCTGGGCGTTTAAGACGCCGGGATTTAATCCGCCAAATCTGCGTGTATTCAAGAGTCATGTCGATTGACGGAAAGCAATTTTTTTATAAGTTCATATTGACTTATCCGACACAAGCTGCGACTCGACATCATAATGACATACAAGCATCGTGTCATCCCTACTTATCCATGGCTACCACATTCCCATACAACTCAAATGAACTACAACAGTACAACTCATCCACGGATTGGACATTTCATCCACAATAAACTGTTGCATAGAGCGTAGACTTCTAACGAAAAAGTAGGGCCCAATTTTGTACTAGATGATGTAAAAATGAAAAACGGTTTTCGTTGCTAGTGAAATGGGGGCTCTATTACGAAAATAATAGTCTAAGAAAGATCTGCCATTTAAGTTAGCCTGAAGTTAATTCGATTCTTTAATGAGTACAAGTTGGCCGTGAATGAGTAGTTGTACGTCTATCAATTTCATTTAATAAACTTTAGAAAAAAATCGTTCAGCCTGTATATATGCAACGTATTTTTTTTTTGTTTTTATTAATTTCTACTATTTGAGACAAAATTTATAAAGAAAAAGTAGATTCTTCCTCCCTATGCAACTGCTCCTTTCATTTAGTCCATGTTTCATAAAATTCGGCTGAGAAATACCGCCGTAATCGGTACGACAAAGAAGTTTAAAACCAAAAAATACAAAGATCGCTAGTAGGACCTCTGAGAAATGCATTCCAATGGAGCGTTTCATAGACCGCTTTGATCACCTGTCTATTTCATCTCCCATTAAATCCTCTTAATGACCTGAACAAAATTCGCTACCTCTAAACTCTTAAATTTGCATCATCAACAAAAGCTTCAACAACTCCACTTCCACGGCAGCAACTCTTCCAACTCTTCCAGAGCAACAGTCAAAACACTGATTGACAGTTTTCCGAACCAGCGAACCTCTTTACTGTTTGCCGCACTCGCGTGCTACATCTATCTCGATTCGCCTTCGGGGAATGATCTATGGCTGTCGATCACAACGACACAAATGACATTTCGAATGGTCAGTTACAGAAAAAAAAATAAATACAAATCCCTTTCCGCAACCTTATATGATGAGTCGACTTGTTTTGCATTATTTTCAAGAGCGAAATGATCCTTTTGTCTGGGATTGGGATACGCACAAAATGCGCGTTTCTGCCCAAGCGAATGCCTCTGCCCAAGGGCTCAAAGACCTTTGACTTGTTTTTCGAAGCCAACGTTGTTACCAGCACTTAATACCATAAATGGCAGACGTATCCGAGGAAGAAGAATATGGAAATGTGAGTCGACGAATCCTTAAGCCAAATTGCCTTGCTACGTTGAATCTAAATAAAGCACATGTATCCAGTCGGATTTAGGTGTTCGTTTCAATGAACTTTCGAAAGGGGTGAACAGTATCAACGCTATTTACGTCCGATTTTCTGATCGTCTAGTTGATGGGACAATTTTGAATGGAATGTGTTATGCGGCAAGATGAGCTCCATGTAAATGACCAGCTCGATTGTATGTCTTATTTTGAAAAATGCCTGCCATACGTCAGACTTCTCCAATATTTCATCGATTTACGTCAGCTCATTCGAAATAAAAGACAGCAGCTTGCTTCCAACAATTCTTTCTTTCACACGAATTCCTTTATCCTTTAAAATCCATTACTCACGTAGCAGTGTGCCTGGGTAAGATACTTTGAAATTCCACTGCAACATCAACACACCGAGGTAGCTGCAGGCAAATACCATAAATATATTCTCATAATTGCATCTTAGAAGCCGGCGCACCATCCCACCTAACCCATTGAGATACATTCGGTTTCAGGTTGGTTTGCGCTGCATATTGCAGTATACACTTGACGAATTGAAGCATAATTCTCCTCGGTTATTCGTACCGTGCAAAATCAACCTACATGAGAGTATCTTCGTACATCTAACTAAGTCGCCGCCCGCCCATCGAGTGCTTCCACACCGTCATCTATGCCAAAGTCTTTCATTAGAGTCGCGTAAAACAATGGGAATCACTGTGTGCGCAGGCGCGTAGATACAGATAGCTGGAGAGAGAGCGAGAGATGGCTCTTCAATTGAATAGCGATTGCATTGCACTATCATCTGCAATGTGGCCCATATGGGCCACCGCTCGTATAATATGTTATTTACCATCTTTTAATTTTTGTTGTCTTTTTAACTGAATTTATCTGCGTTACGTTTAATGGCGCGCATTTGGATCTTCTTCTTGTGATTTTTTTTCTACGTTCTAGTAAACTAGACCCATATCTAAGTGCGATTATCATTTAGCGTTGCCGGCGGTAATGATTTTATGGTCTAACACAGCTACAGACGAAGAAACAACAAGAAGACAACGATGGCCGATCGTGATAATGATGATGATGATGATGATGATGAAAATGAAGAACTCGATGTAGGTTAGGCGGCAGAGGAAAGATATTTTCGCCGTGAAAAGTTTTGTAGGTTTCTATGCGGTTAACTGTAGTTTTAAGAGCGCGAGCGCAATAAAAATCGACAGGAAATTGGAGAAGGCGAGCTGGAAGAAACTCACCTTAGGAGAATATTGATTAGAGGAAGAAGGTATCAGCAGCATCCGCTATAGAGGTGTATGGTGTACGGCATCGCGAGTTTTTCGTGGATGGTTGTTGCGGTCAGCAGTTAGACAGTTTAATGGGTATTTTTTGGCTTTGGAAGGGTTCGAGAGTTGGAAACAAAACAGGTGCATGTCAAGATGAATTAAAAACCACAACCACTTAGTTTAATGCTTGTTGTACATGAAAGGTAATAAAATTGTTGCGGGAAATGTTTTTCGTTTTGTTTTTTTTTTGTATTCCAACTGGACCGGTACACTCGCGGTGGTGACGTGCAGTACAACATTGTGACGTTCAAATTGCAGAAGAGGTTTCATATATAGGAACAAGATTGTTGAAGATTGTGGAATGTTTGCCGGGGGGGATGCCTAAGGGATGCATCTTTAAATGCTATTAGGTTTTTTACGTTCAAGACTGATGCGGAACTGGTGGAGTTTGTAAGTTATGACAGAGGTTCATGGCATAAGGGGGGAGCTTTCATGTTGCAGTGATCTTTTTTGATGAAGAAGCAGCATGGGGGATCAAATGAACTGTTATTTGAATGTATTAAAGAAATATTTCATTTAATTTTGATCGAGTCCATAAACTTAAGAGAAATAATTTCTTGAAATATTTACATTCGAGAACGTGTTGCAGTAAATCCTGATTAGAAAGAAAATGAAAATTTTGTTCGTAAATATTCGAGGTCGATCTCGCTCAGGAGGTGATGGAACCAAACTTCAATTTTTAATGCTTGCATTGGACCAAGATTATTTTAGGCATTCATGATCAATCATGAGATATTTACATTTTGAGGATCTTTACTTTGAGGATCCCTGATGTCGTTCTCAGTGTTAACGATCTTCATGTGCTTCGTTCTGCACAAACAGAATACAACATTGCACGATCAATTGATGATTAAATAAAATCATTGAGTGATCAGTTGATCGATCATAGTGTGTGTTGATTTCGATCTGGATCATCTGATTGTCGATCGATAACATTTTAAATAGATAAATAGGTAACCTAATCAAAGTTACTTGTTTAAACTGTTGACCTTCTTGATCAAACACTGGAACATCATAATCTTACGATCAGTGTACCTATATTTCGCTAACGATCTTGGTGTAGCATTTTTAACTTTCTCGCATTACGTAGTAAGAGAAAGGTATTGTAATCGTACAAAAAATCGAACTCGAGATTTTAATCAAATCTGACATTACGATGATAGAGGAACTCGAAAAAGTGGGTCTCGCAATTCTGTCCGTCTGTCCGTCTGTCCGTCTGTCCGTCTGTCCGTCTGTCCGTCTGTCCGTCCTTCCTGAGCTCTACAGCGCAAACGGCTGGACGGATTTCATTCAAACTTCGGATTTGGAGTTGGTGGGCTTACAGTTCGGGGCCACTTTTTTTTTTGCACGTTAAGAGTTGCCGTTGTAACGGTATTCAGCAATTTTGAGTTTCTCGAAAACGGCTCTAACGATTTCAACTAAAATTGATATTTCGGCTTAAGTAGGTGTAACTAAGATGGCTGCATACCCAGTTTTTCGCAGAAAAATCGAATAACGGTAATTTTGAAAATTGGTCATATCTCAAAAACGGTTAAAACTATTTCGACAAAAATTCATATTTAAGGTAATACGGTTATTCCCAACATGATGGCAAACTCAGTTTTTTTCCTAAATTATCGTTCAACGGACTTTTTTCGAAAAATGTCGTTTTTTAAGACTTTATTTAATTATGACTTACTTGAAAACGGCTCTAACGATTTTAACCAAAATGTATACTTGCGCTACGCTACATGGGATAAACATAGCTGCATACCCAGTTTTTGGCTAAAAAGTCGAATAACGGTACTTTTGAAAAGTGGCCTTATCTCGAAAACGGTCAATACGATTCCAACAAAAACTAATTTTTAAGGTAATACGGTCAATCCTAACACGATAGCAAACTCAGTTTTTCTCTAAATTGTCTATAATAGATTTTTTAAAAAAGGCATATTTTGAGAATTTGGTTTTCTTTTGTTTTACCTACATGAAAACGGCTAAAACGATTATGACCAAAATGCATACTTGGAGTAAACAATTGACGTTTCTATTCTAACCACCGGAAACGCTGATTTGGAAAACTGCTCAAATCTCGAAAACACGATTTTCGATTTGGATAAAACTTTAAAAACGAAGTAATACTAACATCATGAACAATACCCCATACTCAGTTTTTAGCTAAATAGTTGAGCAAGATTATTTTTCGAACTCAACATTGCAATATTTGTTACTATTTTGTATGAACTATTTTCCAAAAACCGCCATAACGGTTTTGACCAAAAACACCTTTTTGTGATAACATAAGTATTTTTAAAAGGACCCCTTACTTCGTTTTTCTCAAAAAATGGAATTAAAGCCGTGTTTCAAGAATTACCGCACTACCAGTAAAAATGCAATTACAACTAGGTACTAGAAGCTCCTTTTTAGCAAATATTTCCCACTTCTTCCTTTTCCAACCATATTAATCATGAACCTTAAAATAATTGCAACCAATTGGAGTCTTCATTTAACCCCAAACACGTGCAAATTCAAAAACAAATCTCTGAATTCTTACATCACAAACCCTTCTTCGAGTCATGGCCACCTACCAGCATTACCAATTTGAAAAATCTGGTTTTATAGCCTATAAACAATAATAAAAGAAAAATAAACCAACCAACTGATGATATGAACGAGAAAGTTTCGTGCGATCCAGTCGTGCACTTTATTTTTTTACAAAATATGATCAGCGAAGCAAAACGATCGACAAATTTTATGCAAAATAAAAAGCAAATCGATCAAGCTGGCTTTTGTAGTGGGCGATCATGCATCGATCATATTCACATCTTTTCATCATTGAAAAATCTGTCGAGCTGTATATCACAACTCTAGTTCATGATCGTGAAATTTTAAATATGCATTCGATCGAGAACGCGTCTAAAAATCGCTTATCATAAAAGGCATCACCGAGAAATATGTCGCTGTTTTCAAAGAATCCCAGAGCAATGCAAGTGTACTGTTTTAAGTATCTAAAAGTAACGACAAATAGATTTCTTAGGGTGCAAGTCGAGTCCAAAAACATTGGAAGGGCAGCTGAACTGATCGAAGTCCTGTCTGAGAATATTTAAATTAATTTTGCAACTCGAGAGAGGTAGAAGAACCTTGTGAAGGAAATCAGTGATTGATCAATTGCTCTTGTCAAAAACGATCGGATGCGATATTTTTAAATATTTGCCAAATTATTTTGAAGCCATTTAGAAAACTATTAATTTAACTCACTCTATACTGCTCCCCACTTAAGAAACAACATTACTAACTGTCTTCATTTCTTTTTCCATTGCAGATCGCCAACAAATTTTAAAAAAATAAGGTACGTACCTAAACCTATGCATCCATCAAACTTCACTAGACCACCATCCTCAGTCTGAGCCGGGGTCTGGGTATTCGATTTTGCAAAAAAGAACAAATTCACCCTAAAGCCAGGATTACTTTCGATAATTTTCTTGTTTTTTTGTTTTTATAACAAGAAACAGCCCATCAATTTAGGACCCACCCTAGTCCAATTTACTTCAATGTCGACATGGTTTTCTTATCTAACATCGCTTTAGGGCGGCAATTGGTGTACGCTGTTAGCTACTCCTTTTAAAAATCTATCAACAGATATTTAAATTAATATACCTTGACGATATTGCAATCAATCAATTTCGAGGGCATAAAGATTGAAATCTTGGTGTTTTCTACCTTTTCTTTAAAGCAAAACTACTGATCCGATGATTGGGAAAATTATATAGTTCGGGTGACAAGCCTGGGGCGAATGAAAGTCTCGAATTATTAGAGTGAAACAGCAATTGTGTTTCAATTAAATTAGTTGTTGCAAAGATTGTCGATTAGATATAGAGAATATATGGACAGATAGACAACAAAGTCGGAGTTCTCTGCCAATCAGCAAGAGATGGACATCACTTGATCGGCGAGTTTTTCAACTGATACATGATAGATACACTTGCACGATTACATTATCTAGGCTGTAGATACTCATAGAGTACCATTTGTGAATAAAAAGTACCTCATGCTGATCGGTATCTGGGTATGGGATTAAGTTTGCTTTTATTATGGTTGGACAGGGAGTTTCTGTTGTTTTTTATTTCGCTTCTTCTTGTGGAAGATGAAATAGGAGCATACGAGGAGCGATATAGATCCATCGGGTATAGAGATCTTTGGAGTTTTTACTCACTTGAGAATGTAGGGAACATCTATGAAAAAGGAAGAGAAAAATGTTTTGAAAGGTACTTGAGGTATTTTTAAGCATACTGGTGGGTTCTTGGGAAGCGAAAAACTTTAACAGTGTGTTTAACAAGAAAGGGTACGAGGAGAACATGAGTTTTATTTTCTGTGCGACGTTCAAAAAAACAGAGAAGTGGCTTTTACAAACCAAACGTAGTACGTTGAGGAGATCTTATTTATTTATTATGCGTTCACAAAAAAAAAAATATTCTTAACTGTCGATCGTTTTATTGGGCATTTTTTTACCTTACGTTGCTTTACTGAGACAGGTTCTTAACAAAACCAATTCAATATTACAGAATAAGATCCGAAGATGATTCTGGGTCCAATTTCCCACCGAAAAGGTTGTTTTTACTGCCTCATAATGATGTTTCTTGCTCCATATACGGCAATTCTGCGATAAATCAATTTTTCTGTGATAGAAAATTAGTTGATCACTTATAGTCATAGGTTCAGGGTGACCCTAAGCCTCAACTAATAAATATCTGCACTCATTTAAATTTTGTCTGTCAGCCTGGCATCCTCAGTAGTAGAGAAGACTTTTTTTAATTTCTACGATATATTGTAAAGCACTGTTGCACTTACACAAGCTCTTGCATGGCAACCTCAATAGCACCACCAATTTGCATTCAATAGTCTCCTTCTGGAAAAGAGAAAATCCAAGACTCAGCAATTAGTGTCAGAAACCTGCATAAACTTTGATTATAACGCGTTTGCGTTGTCAAATCATAGCTACTGGTTTTTCGACTGCTATAAAATTGTCAATACCACCGCACACTGTTGCCACCATAGTGGAACCCTGTTTGCACTATCTGTATGACCAAACCTGTGCACCACAGGCGGTGCTTATGCACAGTTCGCGTCTATTTGTTTAGGAATTAAAAATAAATGCACACTTGTGTGCACTATGGCATGTGGTTAGACGCACAAGAAGTTCTGCGGTGCACCTAACACTTGACACTCAGCCGAGTATTTACAAGAAAACTCTTGGAATTCCTCCGGAAACGCTTATCTCGACTACAAATTGAGATACCTGCTGCAGTCGTCCCTCGAAATTCCAATCAAATACTAAAATACTGGATCACCAGATGCCGGGACACTTTATTTTATTTTTCAATTCTCATTAGATAAGATACGATCGGGCGAGCGCTTGGATATATCCTCTGCGTTCTAGTTCTAGTTAGTCAACGATTTGCCTTGCAGCTTTAAGTAAGCTGGTTGTTATTCCAACCGCACAACCGGGCTCTCCCTCTCGCGTGCGTAATTACTGCGCTACACATCCATGTGGTTGCAATGTAGCAATAGACGATTTACTGGTTTCTGGGAGAAGGCGCTGCACAGCACACCGCCACTCATCTCATATACGATATACAGCATGCGTGCTTATAGATCGTAGCTTAAGCTATTATGTAGCTATTATGTAAGGCGTTGGGGTTCCAGTGGGTACCTACAATGAATACGGAGGGAAGAAGATGGAACTTCAATTACACTAAGTTAACCCTATTTTATGACTTAATTACGTGCTTTTGGAAAAGCGAATGAAACCTCAAATGAAGTATGATGCATGGAGCGATGCCTATTTTGCCAATACACGTGAGGGTGAGCGTGTGTTTGCAGGTTGCCTTGAAATATGATAGGCGTTTAGAAGGGGGCGTTTTTATGCCGTCGTATATTCCATCTGTCTTGCTGCAAGGGTAATAGATTCGAAGAAACGCACCGACCATCAAGTGGACGAGGGGTCTTTTCTGGCGAGGAAGAATTGAAATTTTAATGAATGACTTAAGACCTGTGGTTTACACATGTGGTCAGTGTTGAGTAATAGACGAAAAATCATAAAAATTAAGGTATGTTCCCCACGATTTTTATAGGAAAACAATTGACTCCAACCGATGAAACAGAGTCTAGTGTAAGGAGGCTTTAACGTGAAACTAAGAAAGGACAAGACTAAAATTTAGTGGCCAGATTTGGTAAGCTGAGCTTTGTATAACTAGAATTTTTTCCACTATATCCGCTTAGCAAAAGTCCAAAAGATTGTATATGTTGAATAAAGTACTTACTAGCATTTGGCTTACAAACTCCGAAAACCTACCAACTAGAAAGATCCAGTGACCAAAATTTGAAGTCGTTCCAGGAACACATTGTCGTAAATATAAAACAACGATTTTATTTTATTTATGAACAAAAGATTGCATTCTTCTTTTCCACGGAACTTATCCTTTTATTTGGTATTTATTACAAAAAAAATCGGTTTTGAAATGACGTCGTAAACGGTACGACAAAAATTGTATGATCAATGTTGACAAGCAAGGTCTTGAGGGCTGGAAATACTTCTAAAGGTGTGTATAAATTTCAATGTCCCGCTTATCTATTGCTGAAGTCGCGGTGAATCATACTCCAGTGGAGCCTTTCGATCTTTTACCCACCGAATCTGAATCATTGAGGAAAATCTCCCATACAGATGTCGAGCTTGATGTCTCATTGAAAAGACTGGGAGGCCGGTTTGAGGACATTTATCAAAAAGACCAAACTTCAAACTATCAAAAAATAGAGCCCTCGGTCTTCTTAAATTTACAAAGCATTTACAAAAATGTACTGTAAGACTAAGCCGAAACAAACAGCGTTCAGTGGTTGGTGCGGGCATTCGTTGTTGGGCCTTAATTAAGAAACATCTCCTAACTCAGGCCACCATTCCTTAGATCACCGCAATCTTGGAACCGTTTTTCAAATGAGACTCTTATGTCACAGAACCTAAATCGTTAGACGTTTTTCAAACAAACAGCCCTTGGTCGGCTGAAGTCCTATTTTGCTTATGACATAGGGAAGTTCACTTGCTTTATACAGCTCAACCATCTAAAGCACTGGAACCGGACCGAAAAGCTGACGAAAAACGCTTCTCCCGAAGTTATCATGAATTATGTTCACCCATTTGAATTGAAGCTAAACCACTGTTTTTGAGTGACGCCGATCTTCCAGTTGCCCCCTTCCTACTTACAACAATCTCCTTGAATTTCTATGCACAGATTCTTGGCGGACAGATCGATTTGACATCTACTGTCGGACTTTGTTGATAAGCGTTATAGGATTGCCTTCCCAACACAAGTTTTAATGTAAAAAAAATCTCGCCAGTTGTAGGAAAAAGTACTATGAAACAGTATGGGCCCTAGCACCGACCCCTGTGGTACACCACCAATGATCAAGATTCAACTAGTTTGCGCTTCAATAATCAGTAAAAAATATCAGGTAATGAGTGCTGGTTCAGTCGTCCTTTAGACTGCATTTGGGATATGTCTTTAAGTATTTTTTTAAGGGTAAGAAATGGAGCAAGGAGCAACATAATCCGCTTTTGACTTAGTGAGAAAAGCTTTTCAGTAGCAATATTGATGGATCAGCAGTTTCCCTTGCGACATCTATTTCAGTTTTATTTTATTAAAATACAGAACATTTCAATCACAGCTATTCTTTTGCGAAAGTTAATGTTTTCGGGAAGATAATGAATGTATAATTTTGTAAGTATTGTGCAAAAATAGGTTAGTCATAATTAGCTTGCAAATTGAACGGCATTCGGTGTGTGGTTTGAAGTTGCTGGGTTAGAAAAGTAGCAGTTTTTCTACTGTCTATTACTTAAAAGTTGTACAAATGTAACCAGTGACATAGCCTCACTGATTTTACTGGTAGTGTCACGTGGATTCACGGAGAAAAATTTTAGGAATATAGCTTAATACAAGGTCAGATATTTTCCTCTATTTCTTTCACTCTCGAATACCAAAATGTTAAAAATATTGTTGAAGCATTTTTCCTTTAAAAAAGATACAAGAATCCCCTCCCACTTTCATTGCCCTTCACCACCATACTTGATCTGATGGAGCAATTTGTGCGATATCCTCAAAATCGCTTCGCTTCGGCTATATCTCTATCGCTGGCTACGTGCACTCGTATCTATTAGTATACGCTGCCTGAACATTACTCCTCGTACGACATCCCCAGCGACCCCTTTCTTTCATTGTGCATTCATAAAACAATTTGCAAACAACAAAGCCATACAAATGATTGTTTCGTTCTCTCTTCTATTGTATATCTAAGAAATCACGAAATCATTTTTTGGGTCCTCGTATATCCTACATGTATCTACTGCAAATGCAGTTTTTTTCCGTTTTTGTTGCTACCAAACAATTCACCATTGTCGGCGCAGTGTTTTCATCTCTAGCCTGTGTAGCGGAAAACAAAAACCAAGTTGTTATTCAGAGTGAAAATAGTTTCACGTCTGTGACCCTAGGAGCAGGCGTATACAGATCTAATGAGACGATGTAACTATCTTGTTAGATGGGAGATGGGGTTCTCAATTTTTTTTTGCGGTAGTCACAAAAGATTTCTATGCCATGCTTACAATCTAACATATACGGTTGACCCTTCTGCGGAAGGGTTCATATATTTATGAGGAAGATTGTGGTTTTAACAATCTCACAGATGAGATGTTATGCGTGATTATGAGATTGGGATAAGAAGGGCTTGGGTGTTGTATTTATAGTTATTTGTTGGTGTACTTGTTAAGGTAATTTAACTCGGAGATTGATAAAAAATTGAGAAAATATCGCAATCTGATGCTCTTATAATAGCTACTATGGGTATTTTCACGTCATCGTCTTTGAATTGCTCAATTAGATGTAAATTGGGATGATGATACATTGTTGGGTATAGTAATAGGGATTGTAGGATGATGAGGGTTTGTACTGCTTACATATATGCGGAAGTGACAGTGCATGCATGCAACAATTTGATAGGGAAGAAGCGGGGGTAAGGTGCTTTTAATTTTAACAGGGGAATATATAGCGAGGAGTCATTGGCAGGAACTTAAGACAAAGGGGTCCACTCTCAAGAAATATTTGTTTGAAATCATATCTGTTGTTGAAAACGGTATGTGGAAGTTTCCTTTAGGTCGTTTAACGTTTCTTAGAACTCAAGACCTATGGAGAGACATTTTTAAAAATTCTTTTTATATAGGCTCGTTTCAACATGATGGGCTGATATGAGTTAGAGGTCTCTTTAAAATTTTAAAAGGCTTCAGATAGTTATTTTCAACTTACTCCACCAATTTAGGAGGTCGAAAGGCCTACAGTGCATACCTCATCTTTTGGGAGCATAGGTACTAACGGAGGAAGCAATATCGATCGATCTTTAGGTACATTCCCTTCAACTTCATCTAAGTTCGGGGAAATCGCCTCTTTTGTGATCAATAAAAAAAAATTCTATTAGTGGAGGGCATACATTTCGCGGGTTTCCTAAGGCTTGTGGCTACTTTTATATTAGAACACGTTTAGGATTGCTTCATTGAAAAACTCGTGCTACTCGTGCTACTATTACCGGTTGTTTGACAAATGAATACAGCCCCTTGGATTATTGCATTTCGAACGATGGTGGACCGCATCATTCCGTACTGTGACCTACACTATTTTTTACCCCAAACGCAGGAATGCCTCAGGGTTCTGTACTGTCACCTATACTTTTTTAAATATATTTTAAGTCCAAGTGTAATCAGACCATCGATGGTACTAATTTTAAAACGGCAAAGGTTACAGCTTGTCGATCACCCACTGATACCGTCGTTCACTGTAAAGGAGTACGACATGGACATCAGAGTCAAAATATGTAAAGGGTTTTCCAATAAGAGGTGTTACTTTGATATTCAAAGAAAAATTCCATTTTTTGAGATAAATTATTATTTCATAATAAAGAGGAAGGTATGCCGTTAATAATGGAAAACAACATCAGCCAAATGGCCACCACGACCACGCTTACAGGACCATATCCTTTTCATGAAATTTTCCATAACAAAATCGCAAAGAGGCTGCCCTAAGTCCTCGATAGACTCACGAATTCCATGTTTGAGGTCTTGAATCGACGCTGGGCTGTTGGCGTAAACCGTATCTTTTAAGTGGCCCCAAAGGAAGAAGTCGCAAGGTGTTACATCTCAAGATCTCGGTGGCCAATTGTGATCACCTCTTCGAGAGATAACACGGTCCGGAAACTTTTCCCGTAAAAGATCAATGGTTTCGTTGCTTGTGTGGCACGAAGCGCCGTCTTGTTAAAAGTAAACGTTTTCCAGATCGATACCATCCAACTCCGGCCATAAAAAAAATCATTAATCATGCCCAATTCCAAAGAACGACGAGGAATGGACAGATCTGGGTTTTCTTCAACACTACAGCAGCAATATTCTCAGTTGTTCTTGAGCGACGTGCACGGGTTTTATTCTTCACATCACTTATCCCAACAGCTCGAATTTTTTCACCAATTTCTGTATTGCGGTCCAACAAATTGCTTCACGACGACCCAAAAATGCTTTAGTTTTGTGAACTGTGACTGCGAAATTTTTCATCATTTTTGTAGTGAATTTTTATAATTTCAATGCGTTCTTGAAGCGTGTATCGTTCCATTTTTAGTAATGGCATAGTTTCTACTTGTCAAATGTCAAAAAATAACAGCTTCAAAAGTGACAGCTACCGAAATAGCGGTCTATTCAAAATAACACCTCTTAATGGAAAACTCTTTATATTAGCATACACTTTGTTGGAATCGGCGTTCACTGAAATCACAGAAGGTGGCGCTATATCGCGATTTTGCGGGAATTTTTGAAGTTTATCAGCCCAACAGATTTGAATGTTTAAAAAGGTGAGGTTTCCCCCTGTGGCAGGCATAAAGGGTTGGCTAAGTCGAACTTTTGTCCATTTATGTGCACCCAACTCTCACCGCTGAGTAGTCTAGAATCTCTTAATCCCCAACCGCCGCAACTACAGATAAAGTCTCATTTAGAGCCCGTTCTCTAACGCACAGTATAATTAGTGGTCGACATAATAAAAATGAATAGGATATACACATTAGATACGCGACGGACTTGTCAAAACTGCATCTCAACCAAGTGTGACTTAATTTGCCCAAGCGTGGAATCACAAACCTGAACCAAACGTACAGGTAAATCCACCTGTTCATTATACAGCCATTTCAGGTCACACCGCTAACATCTAATTGACAATTCGAGACCAAACGGCTATTTACTCCGACATTTCACAATAAACCATCTCAGAACGAGCTGTTCTCTCTCACTCATCTGACATGCATATCGGATTATTTCACGAGGTTCCCGGAAAAAATTGAATGCAACCAAAAACAACAAGAATTCCTTCTCATCCATTAACAGCGATGCACTTGCTTGCGTTAGTGGAATTTTTCGCGCCTTCCAAGCATTTCCGACAGGTACATAGCGTCCGTAGCATTATTGTGCCTTTGCATCTGCCTTATATGGCGCACCTAATGTTTGTATATTTTTTTTTTGAAAGTGACACATTTTCAATAAGGTTCTCGAGACATTTTCATCGAACAAACAACACAGAGAGAGAGAGATGTGCGCCTGCGCACAACTTAAAAAGGAACCAAGACCAATTTACATATACACACTGTTTGTTCGAGTGCATACGCCGCGCGAACGAAAAAGGAAACCAGAAATCGTTTAAAAATGCAAATAACACATTTTTCTGTTGAAAAATGTCTCCCGTGTGTGACGTGATAAAAGGTATTCATATACAGCATCCTACTTTTTTGTTGTTAAACGACCTCTAAGTAGCTCCCATGGAATTGGAAATTATTTATCATCACGGTGTTAATCCCTTGGAATCATGCCACGATACTCTGACAGTAAGAGATACGACAAAAACCAGCAAAAGATACGTACTGTGGATGGGATGTGCATCATTACAAGTGATTAACTTGTGTTGTATTTTTTTCGGTTGGTTTATATGACTCAGACGGACTTTTCTGCACTTGATGGGTCGCAGTCATTTCGAAGCATGCCAAATGGCAATTCTGCCAGGTCCGGGCATCGTCAAGAAGACAACAACAAAATCGACAACTCGACCTATTAAATCATAAAAATTAGCACAGATACAAGAGAAACCTGTAGACGGTTTTTTTTTTGCGTTCCCCCCAGCTAATGTCAAAATGGACTACACAAAGCACCATCCATCAGCGAAAGAGACTTTGTTTCTTGTCGCTTAGTTTCACCCGCTAATTATACATAGTCTGCCGCAGTTAGGTATAGATGTTTGCCCTAGAATGGAGCATATTAAAGGCGCAAAGAAGAAAGATTGCTAACTGTGTCCTCCTTAGATACGAGTATACCTATTCCTGTACATACGAGTACAATGGCGACACAACATTTTCTATATGATTATGTTCACATCCAAAGACAGTAGAAGCAGTGGACAGCGACATAAATTGACCCCCAAAGTCGGTCGTTTGTGTTGCACTACCGCAACTTAAAGTGGTTCGTAACACTAAACAGCAAAACTTCGTGTATCTTCCGCCATTGGGGTAGGTACTTGGTAGATATGCTTCATGTATCTATTTGTATTTATTTGATGTTTGTTGGTTGCGCGCAATACCGATAGTGCTTGGCAAAGATATTTACAGTTATTGTGATCCGAACACCATTAGTTGTTGGTTGTCTCCATGTCTTCTATGGTTGGATGCTGTGTTGCACTCTGTGTGCGGTATATAGGGAGTCGTCGTTGTCGTCGGTAAAGTCATACAATCTACAATCGAATTGGATTAGTTGTTTTATTTTTTTTTCTATGTGGGTAAGAGATACTCGTTCTTGGTGTACTAGAAGGCAGCTGCCACCATTTGAATATGGGGTTAAATTCACCATATCGAGACAGATCGGAATTGGTAAAACGTTTTAAGCCATTTTTGGCGCATTCGAAACAACTGTCGTCGGTGGAAATGAGATGCATCGACAATGGTGGTGGTGGTGGGGAGAGAAAGTTAATTTTTGTCACTTGGTTCTGTTGGTTGGGAGAAAATACAAAAAAAAAAAACAGAACTATACAGATAGTATCGGTGAAATCCTTATAGAGATTCGAGATTGTGATGCAACAATATACAATGTATTTGTGTGTGGCTGCTAACGGGTTAAGAAGGATCATGAAAGGTCAGTCGAGGAGGTGAACAGATGATTTAATGGGCGAGCGCTTCGCACTGGGAAAGACTTTCTTGATAAGGATAGTGGTTGGGTATTGTTGATGGCTGATTAGGCGATAAAGAGTTTTCAAATAAATCTAGCCAGTGTAGGTAGCTATGCCTGAGGTGGTGGATACGGAAGTTGCAATGAGAAGATCACGACGAATATGGGATGAAATTGGGAATTAATTGCTACCAGTTACATAAGACGTGGGAAATTTTAGAGATTCAAGTCATCTGTTAGAACATGTAGGTACCTTTTTATTTAAAACGAGTCGATGAGTATGTAGATTTTGGGTGACGATTGTTTCATACAATCATATAAATACCCGAGAACCTAATCTACGCAATAAGACGTTCAATTCGTTGCAGAACCAGAACTTTTGCAAAAATGAATCCTTCTTAGATGATTTGATTTGATTTAAAGGTGAGACACAGATGGCAATTTGTGCTTTAGGACTTTAGGAACAAGAGCGATATGCATGGGGAAATTTTCTTTTTCGGACATCTCCCTACAAATCCACCTTACACTTCGTTTCAGCGTCCTTCAATGTATCTTTAGTTGCACTATACAGCCCATTATGCTGTGTGCAAGAAAAACCTCACATAAGATGCAATTGCGAAAAGTGGTACCGGCAGAAGATAACAAACTGTCAGCTACAACCATTTGCCGCTAGATGGCTTTTTATGTTTCAACAAAAAGAGCTTCTCACAACCATTCGTTTTGTGTGGGGTTTTCAATTTTTGGGACGAGTGGAAGGGATCTACAATTTTACGCCGAGTCCAAACGGCCAATTGAGAAGCTCATTTACGACAGTTTTACTCTCGGATGTTTGTCAGACGTTCGCGAGAGGTGGCGCAGTGGAAAAAAACCTTAAGATGTAATTTGGCCCTTTCGGGATTCGAACCTGGGACCCCGCGCTTAGTAGCCCAACACACTACCACTAAGCCACTGCGCCAAAAAGTCTCAATGAAAACCCCACACAAAACGGATGGTTGTGAGAAGCTAGGCCTTGGGTCCCATAGACCTGTCGCGCCAAAATATTTATTTATTTTTTTATTGAGACTTTTTACGATGCCCCGAAGTGAACATTCTGGAACCAACAAATTGACAGACTTTTATTCTAATTCAGGGTTCTCCGGGTACCTTCTTCAAATATGCGCTGAAAACTGTTCATTTTTCCTTCTGGGACCCTGTTTCAAAGCAGAAAGCAGAATGATTTAAATCTCGCTCCTTTAAGCCATCTTCGACTTTAATTAAACTTAATTCGGCTTACGATAGACCCTTCTGGACTGAAACTAAACTAACAGGTGTCAAAGACAGGTACGAACGTTTGCAACATAGGGTTCCATTGCGTTGAATGTTGCTAATGATGTTCAGATCCCATTTATCGGGCACTTTCTGTGTGATTGCGAAAAAAATGGTTCCAGTATTAGATAATGACTTTCAAGCTACTTACAATTGCCACTAGATGGCAAGTTGAAAAATAACAATTTGATTTGAATTCAAACTTCTTTTTAAAAAGAGGCTTTTTGGCATGCGGTGGACTGCCCTGCACTTACATGCCCATCTAAAATCTTCTACTCGGTTCTGAGCAGATGTTGGGTAGTGGGAAACATCACAAAATTTGCGGGTGTGAAACCTTGATATGGGTGGACTGCGAATGGATATAATGATGATACTTAGGAAAATTCGTTTTCATTTATTGAGCCGGACAAACAATGCTGACTCTGAGTATTCGCCTGAAAATATCGTGTATTATATTCAATGGTAGACCGTCAAGCTTGATAGACTTGTAAGAAGCCTGGGATTTTTTCTATTTTATCATATACCTACCCAATTAAGGCGTACGGATGCATAAGCTATGAATAGGGTGGTCCTAAACCCCTTCAGACTCCATCAAAAGATTCACAATTTTATTAAGTTCAAAGCCACTTTTATGCCGGTCAAAAATCCTTGTACTAGGAACAGAGCTATTGTTGTTACGTGGAGTCTACAAATTTGCTCCAAAGGGGAAACTTAGTTTCATAGAAGTTGATGGAATTGACCTTAAGTTTGTAAATCGTGTTAGTTTTTCATTTTACGACCGAAATTATGGACAAACGGTAGCCTATAGTTAAGACACCTAATGGAACAACCTTCAAAAAGATATTTAAGCGAAATTGGGTTACCTCATTTTGCGTAATGGGAAAACAAACACACGTTCTATACGTTTGGCACTTGTTGGGCATACATTTGCAATACAATTTTATATCTGTAACAATTTAAATAAAGATAAAACTAACTGACAATTTTCTTTTCACTTTCAGGTACGCATACAAACCTATTCGTAAGTACCCTCTTAGAAAAGCTTAGCACAAAAAATTACCCAGCTTGATAATAATTAAGAAGAGAGTCTCCGCGCGTGCCTCATTGAAAAACTCTCAATTTAGACCTCTCGAGTCACTCGAGTCAAGTGAGAGCCCCCCACTTGAACCCTTGGTCAAACAAATCAGTCCCAAAAACTAATCATCTCCAGCCATACCCAAAGTATTTCACTTTCCCACCAAAGTGGGCGTGTCCCTGCTGGTGGTATCCCCAATTTCGCTTTCCACCAAGTGCAAATATAGGTTGAGTATATGGCCCCTGATGCGAAAATTGTATGGTGCTTACGTGCGCATATGATACCGCACTCATACAAACCCAAAAACCAAAGGGAAAACAACTTACTCTTGAACTTTGCACGCTTACAGTTTCAACCCAGGGAATACCATATGAAAACCCATCGAAAACATCATCATCCTGATGATGATGAGAGTGCCCCGCACGCTGATGATGATTATGCACTTTAAGATACTTTTTTTGGATTATTTCGAGGGAGAGATAGGTAAAAAAAAAATTAATGCAGTCACGATGGCAACATAAAACTTGATGAGCGTCTGGTCTTTCGACGGTGCAACAAGACCGTGATGAATGCGGAAAGATGAGCCACGCTACACCGCATGGCGACGACTATATGGATGATGATGATGATGATGATGACGACGATGTAGTTAGTTGATTATTATGATGGGAGAGTGCGGAGTAAATGGTTGAGAATCATAACGCTCAAACAATGACGGTCTTTACGATAATTGTGAGCATGGATTTCTGGCTTTTTGGCCACCACTTGGTCGGCTGTCGTCCGTCATCTTGTTTGATGAAGAAGCGAGAATAGTGCAACTTTTTCTTTTCCAAAGCCAATGGCTTCTAAATTGAAGAGGTCAACAGATTGAGGTGAGGCTGAGGCAATTTAACCCAACCAGAGACCAGTTTTGGGTGAAAGTTTGTGAATAAGTTTGCACGAGAGAATAGACTCATCAAGTGGGCGGAGTTCGAGGGATAAGTCTGCTTTCTGGTATGAAATTGAAATTTTCCACCAGCCATCCAACAGGTGGGACGGAATGAATCATATTTCAAGTGAAAACTTGACGTGTTCCTCAGCCAAGGGGGTCACTAATCCTCGTCCATCTGACAGCGAGCTGACTACCGTCCTCCATGATTAATTTGAATTTTATGGTTTGTCTTATTGGGACATGCCTAAAATATGAAGGACCCTTCACTAATTATAGTGTTAACACCGCAAAATATCCCTAGATCGAATTTATTGTCCGTAAACTCGAACGCAGACGAAAGGGAAACACAACAAAGATTATTTAATTGTTTTGCCTCGGGTCAATTTCAATGGAAACGCACTCTCACAAACAGCGAGGCGGATAGGGAGATCCTTAGGAATGCCGACCATTGGCTCCTATCCTCCGATTGATGGATTTTTAATTCGATAATTGACATAATCATCAAGAAGATGATGAGGGATCAGCCAGCCTCAAAGGGTCCGGTTTGAAAACAACACACTTGGGTCGGATGGTTGCAATTAAACCATAAGTGGTTTAAGTAGATTTTTGTGTAAACAATATGCGGATAAATTTGAGGAATGTTTTCTGTTGTAAACAGGGGAATGCTTTCAGGGAGAGGGAAATAAAATTCCGGAGACTGAATAGAGACCACACTTTCCCTGAGTCAGGCTAAATGAAATAAAAAACATCTCTCCCGACACATCGCTAAATTGTAATCTCCACCCATCAGCCAGTTAGTTAAGGCCATGACAAGTTGCGAGAAGTTACGACAATTGCACGCACAACACCTAAGAATCTTTTCCGGTGTTTCTACTGGCGGACATAAAAACGATCGCTGTCGGGCTGCAACTCACTTTTTCTTAAAGAATTCACGCTCTGCAGATGAACTATGCGGCAGCTGTCATGCACCTTGAGCACATACAGTCTGTTTGAGAGGTCGAAACCCTCACTTTTTCTTTCTTTCTTTCTTTTTTGAACAACAAGAATAAGAACAAAAAAACCAAGTGAAAATAAAATTGTCATTGACAACACACATTTACCACAGACACAATAAAAAGAAGGCGAAAAAAAGTGAACACCACATGCAGAGGGATTACGCAACATATTCCCACCAACAACGGCCAAGTTAGCAAAGTCTGCAGCACAACCTGTAGCTCTTTACCTGTCCATACGACGTTCGCATAAAGTCGTGTTTTTGGTTTGTTGCTGTTCCACATGATCCCCATCATCACCATGTGGCACCCAAGAGTGGTGACTTCTTTTGTTTCCCTTAGGTGTGCGCTCCATCTGGGGATTGGTAATTGCACACGAAAACCATAGAGCGCTCTCTGGCAGGAGAAAAACCTATCCTCCCGTCATTGTCATCATAACTCATTCCGGACATAAATCTCTCGTTTTACTCAAAGAGTGTTGAACGTGTATGCCGTCGTCGTTGTCGTTGTCGTCATGGTGTTCCACAACGTTCGGCAGTTGGACCGACAAACGAATTCAACTGACGACGCTCCTCAATAAGGGATATAATTTTCGAATCCCAATATGGATTATGGAGCATCTGAGCGATGTAATTAGAAATGGGAACAAATGGCATGAATGGATGTGTTGTAGCTGGATTGGTTCGGGAAGATGGATGATCCTCGGTGATGTGCGGGGAATTAATGATGGCAGTGGTATGGCTTCCGGGATTAGGACCTAGTTAGGGAAGGCGGATACCTCAATTCTGTTGTTGTTGTTGTTGTTTCCTATAGTAAATAGCTTTGGATTAGCGGTAATTTTGCAGGTTCGAAAAGGGCTAATGAGTTCTTCTCGCATGGTAGTTTGTGCATGGCAAAGGGATCACCATACACTTTGGCCTGTGATGAAGCTGATGGCTTACATAGATGATCTCAAGAAATTTGTTCAAGTCAAACGAATGGCAGGATGAATTTAGATGTTCGCTTTGCACTGTCTGGATAGATGTACAGGAACGGAATAATACCCGCTCTTGTTTAACTTTGTTTTCAATAAGCTCTGATGGGTTTCTGTCATAATACTTATTTTGGTATGGAATAATAGAGGGAACTTTAAGCTACTGGGAGATAGCTCAACAGGATTTCTTTATGAACCACTAATGTTCGAAAAAATTTCATCTATACAAGTCGTAAAGGCTTAGAGTAATTTTTGATCAGACTGAGAAGAGGACGTAACCTCTTGTGGGAACTACCAAGATTACAACGAGACCTCTAATCATTGGAATTCGGGTTTAGCAACATTTTTAAGGCTGATCTAAGTTTCAAATATATAATCCTCTACCTGAAAGGGCTAAAGGCTTTTTCAAAACATTCTATCTATGCTCAGTATGACAGGAAGATAAACTGTGCGCAATTTTAATTTTTTTACTTGGCTACATCGAAGGTTCGTGTCTGGGCTTAACCTTTTTCTTTTTAATTCTCGTTCTCGGTTATCGAAGCAGTTTCTGTTTTTTTTTATACAAGTGACCGTTGTTAAAGCCCTGTTAAAGAAAAAGTTAACAAATTCTCAGTCATAAACAATCGTTTTAAAATATCAACTGAATTTATTAATTGAAATATTTTGGTGGCTGATTGAACGAACGAAATAAGTATCGAAAATGGAAATTTACAAATGTTGACTTATTTGGAAAAGTAGTTTGGAAGTGGGATCAGAACTCGGCCATTGTATTGTTTGGGTCCCAACTGTTTTTTTGTACTTTTTTGTTTAAACAAGATACAAAATAAATACGAGAGAACTTTTTAGACCTTAATTGAATGTTGGACGTTAAAAGGTTCGTTTGGAGACCATTGGTGTTGTTAGGATCCGTGATAACACCCTGTATCTATTTATTTTTGATAAAAGACACACTTGTTTTTCTCAACTTTATTGAATTGCTTATATTCTATATATCTTATGTGATAGGATGCAAACAGATTTGCACAACCGTGCTCTACCGCGTCTCGTTATTAACTTACTTAGGAAATGTTCTGTTCTGCCTTTGAACACGCAATTGGCCATTACCTGGAAGAGGATAAGTGACACCTTGCCAACATTGTCTGCGACCAGTTCCCAGACGGGAAACAGATATCCGAGGCGTATATATTTTTGCGATCGTGGAAAGGAAATCTTCGAGTACGCGAAAATTGCTTGATATGCAGATTTGCGTAGGCAACAGTGTTATCTAATGCTAGAAATTCCTAAGTACCCTAACTTTCATTTTGCACGAGACATCAAACAACTTTTTTAGATTTCTGTTAGAATTTCAGCTAACAAATAATAAGACTAAGATAAATATATCAACAAATTGAAGTGATACTTGTGAATTTGTCTGCATAAATTGTTTTCCAGATGCGACTTCAGGTTTTCAGCTTCCCAGTACTTTAAACATTTATGTGCCCTATGTTGAAACCTCTGTGAGACGAAAATAATTCGGAGGCTTCTAGAATTTCGAACATTCGAAGATCTTATAGGAAAATATAGCTCAAATATTCATATACCTAGAATATAATTGAACTCTTTCTTATAACTAAAAGTGCATTCATACGAAGTGATTTAATGGAAACCAAAAAACACCCGAGCTGTCTTAAGTCGTTGTATTTTTATATAGCTGTCGTTAGAACTGGATCAGCTCGGTGTACCTAACATCTAAGTTATCGGTCTTCTGTTCTGTATTTGTTTGAACTCTTAGCTTTATGGTCATAAAATGTAGGTAGATACCAATTGAAAGAGTTAGAATTAGCTGCCGAAGTGCGATTCCTCCGTTTCACATACTTTCTATTACTATTAGGGTGACTCGGAGAAATCATGCGATAAATAAAGGGTTTTCCAATAAAAGGTGTTATTTTGATATTCAAAGAGAAATGTAATTTTTTGAGATAAATGATCGGATATTTATTTCATAATAAAGAGGAAGGTATACCGGTAATAATGAAAAACAAAATCAGCCAAATGACGACCACACTTACAGGACCATATCCTTTTTATGAAATTTTTCATAACAAAATCGCAAAGTGGCTGCCCGATGTCCTCGATAGACTCACGAATTCCATCTTAAAGGTCTTGAATCGTCGCTGGGCTGTTGGCGTTGACTTTATCTTTCACGTGGCCCCAAAGGAAGAAGTCGCAAGGTGTTAAATCAAAAGATCTCGGTGGCCAATTGTGATCACCTCTTCGAGAGATAACACGGTCCGGAAACTTTTCCCGTAAAAGATTAATGGTTTCGTTGCTTGTGTGGCACGTAGCGCCGTCTTGTTAAAAGTAAACGTTGTCAAGATCAATACCATCCAACTCCGGCCATAAAAAATCATTAATCATCTCTCGATACCAAAGAACGACGAGGAATGGACAAACCTGGGTTTTCTTCAACACTTTTGGCTACAGCAGCAATATTCTCAGTTGTTCTTGAGCGAAGTGCACAAGTTTTATTCTTCACATCACTAACTTGTCCCAACAGCTCGAATTTTTCCACCAATTTCCGTATTTCCGTAATGCTTTAGTTTTGCGAACTGTGACTGCAAAATTTTCAGCATTTTTGTAGTGAATTTTTATAAATTCAATGGGTTTTTAAAGCGTGTATCGTTCCATTTTTAGTAATTTCTTAGTTTCTACTTGTCGAATGTCAAAAAATAACAGCTTCAAAAGTGACAGCTACCGAAATAGCGGGCTATTCAAAATAACACCTCTTATTGGAAAACCCTTTACCAGAAAACGTAAAAGACTAATTGTCAAGCTCGGCCTTTTTCGAACGGGGCGGTTCATTCTTCGAGGGTTTACTCATGTTAGTCGCATGATAAGATTCTATCTCGTCTAATGAAACACTTGTTATCAGACAGGCGGGCTCTTAGTATGCCCACAACGACATGGTTTGATCAAGTCCGACATCTCTCCCCTAATGGATTGGAGTCAGTGCCAAAATATGGAAGATCCATTTAACACCCTACATTTACGACTCTTTACATAGACAATACATTCAAAATCATGGTGATAGTGACTGTGACCGAACCATGAATAACAGCTTCAAAGTGTCATGAACCCTCGAAAAATTGCACTTCACGTACAGATTCTGCCGAGCTCTAAAGTACACAAGCTTCCCTCCATATTTCGTAGTGAACGGTGCGCTTAAGCCCTCGCTATAACTCTTAACCATATCGAACTAGTTTATGAACAACTTAATTCGGTTGAAAGGCTGAACGTACTGAGGTCACGATTAATGAGACGTCCAAAAACAAGTCTCCGAGGAAGAATTCTAATGACATGGATGACATGATCATTGATGACATGGATCTTACAAATAGTTGAGTCATCGAAGGCATTAATTAAGCCTGTAGCAGAATTAAGACAGACTTCCGACAACGGAGAGATGGCGCTACAAGTATTCCGTTTTTTGGACCTTAATCACTAATATTAGGCTTGACCTCTAAGTTGCATTAATTTAGATAACTCTGATTTAAAATCCAAAAAAAAATACGGTGAGGTAGCCGCTTGACTGAGAGCAGATCACTTAACGTCTGAGCGATAACTTCTCTAGAATTTGAAAGACCACCATAAGCTATCGCCTGGCACCCATTTCCGATTACCGCCATTTTTAACTTAATTCGTGAAGACTGTACTGGACGACATTTAGTATCCTTACCACTATAAGTTGCTAGTTTTCGAGGTCCCACAATACACCAGAGAAACTTCAGTTATCCATTAGTCCCACTTAGCCTTAGCCATGATCGTTTCAAAATTATCGCCGACCATTTGTCTCTTGATAGGTTCAGTGAACCCAAAATCAAAGATCGAACGTGGACCAACAACATTCCATTCGTCTCGGCGTGTTGATTTTTCGCCTTAATTTACAACACACTCGTCGGGCATCACTTTCGAATAGATTTGGTTGGTATACCCATACCCATACCCATACTCGTATACGTATTACGAATGTCGCCCATTAGCTGAACAAACCTCCCTGTCACTTGAACAACTCAATATCACTTTCAGAATCTCGCGAGGCTAACTAGAGAGTGGCAGCGCCAACAACGAAAGTGCAACATCCTCTTTACCCACCCACAGAAATCACAGCACCGAGTCCAACTACGTTTCGCTAATGAATTCCTCGGATCATTGAATTTTACGAGCGCGGATTCTAACCAACCAATCCACCCCCCTCTAAGTGTTTTTCCACTTGAAACGAAATCAAAACACAGTCCATGCCGTAAATTTAAGCACACATGCGAGCGAGTAGCATCAAACTACTTACCATAGTCATTTGCACAATTTTTTTTTGTTGTTGTTTTATACCTGGAGAGGAGACCCATCCAAAGGAGCAATCAATTGCCGCGCTAGTTAACAATGTGGAAGTTGATCTAGTATCTCTGGATCTCAAGACATCCAATCATCATCAAACATTTTGCGCGAATGGAAACAACAACATCAACTTCGTTATTTTTTATTTGAATTTTATTCATAAGACTTGAACGGTTGCATTGTTAAAGGCGAAGGGACTCTCTCTAGGACTCGCTATTTATTTATTGTTTTGTGCATTCAGCAAAATGTTTGTTTTATTAGCATTTAAATGAAAAGGGCTCCCCGATTCACGAATATTCAATATTGTTGGGCCGCGGGTCAATGGCTTCGAAATGCCAAACACGGTTCGTTGGTTAGTCTGTGTTTTAATCCAGTGAGTTGGCTTCCCTGTGTATAACAATGTCACCCACTCGTCGTTTGGTGGGGGCCTAAGTAGCCCAATGCGCATTCATGTAGCACTACCGAAGGGAAAATCTCTAAGACACTGCTGTGGCGCGCACCATTTGCTAAAAGGACTGCAGCTCCTTGGCTGGGTTCCGTCGTCCCGTGTTCCGTGTTTTGCTGTTTTGCGCACACAAAATAATTCAGACGGAGATGCTGGCATTTTGATAACATGGCATGCTAAATGTGGTGCAGCAGGAAAGGAAAACTTTTCCGGAACACAGTCGCAAACATAATGGGGTCGGGGGTATAGGGATAGGCTTCAACTTCAAGGTCTGTTTGGCATTTCAGAACCACGGCTGTATACACAAAAACAACGACGATGTCTATCGAGAGGTATAGTAGAACCAAATTTACCTCGGGCCCCCTCCTGCCTTCAATGGAAAGTGCAATTTTCATTTCATATTCGCTCATCTATATGAGTGAGCGTGCATATCACGAGCAGGTAACATCGCCAAGAGTTGCATTTACAACTCAATGTCACGTAGGAGGATATGATTTGAATGTTGTTGGACTGCCCTGCTCACATAGATGGATGCGGAGCCTCTCTTCGTCATATGCGGATCTATATGTGCATTTGCATCTGTCCAAGGTCAAGTGACGAAAATGCACCGGGGTGGAAAGGGGGGGGGGGGGCCATCTAACATGGTACTCATGTGATGTATGTGATGTTTCGGCTAGAAATTGAGAGTTGCTGTCCGGAGGAGTTCGGTGCACGTGCGTGGGATTTGAATCTTGGGAATGCATCGCTCTTCCTTTCGAGATGGCAAATGCTAATCTTTTGATTGATTCTTCTGTGTGGGGCTGGGCAACATGGTTACCCATAGCGCATGCACACCGATTGCGCATGCTGCGCCATAGGAGATGTTAGAAATGTGTTGTGTTCTCTGGGAGATGTACATGGGCGCTGCGCTATCTGGCAGAGGATTATACGTGGAAGTTATGCCCAATCAAATGTAATTACTCTTGTATTCTTCAGAGAGAATAAAATAAATGAGCAAGGAAATTGGCTGGTTGCAGGCAGATCAAGAAGGGGCACATGCCTAGCTGTAATGACATTAATTTTGGGTTTGAAGAAAGGCGTAATTTGCTGTTGGTGGCCGGTCGATTATAGCTCTATGGAGGGGCGAGCTTAGGATGTTGTTGTTTGGCAACCATCAGAGACAGGAGTGGAGGTCAGCACCGATAGAAAGACATCATTTCGATACAACATGATGCAACGGAGGCTCATAAGGAGATTGTCAAGAGGGAAGTCAATGAACCGCTGATCGTATCTGTGACTAGAATATGGCCAAGTCATTTGGTAGAGCTGTTGGCCCTTTAACAAACCGACATCTGAAATAGCGGGGCTTAGAGATGATGATCGATTATCAGATCAGTGAAGATCATGCAAATAGCGGCGAAGTTAACATCTTAACTGGGCCCCCCCCTGCAACGCCTTCAAAAGATCAGTTACCAGCTGAGTACCCTTAGTAAGGTCTAGTGGTACACTCAACTCATTCAAGATCAATAACATGATCACTTGGGTATTTGCGATCGTTTAACTTTTGGAACAGAACAAGATCAGTGACTATTCCGATGGCGGGATTGCTACGATCGGCTTAGATTTCTTTGTGCTGGAACTTTATTCGCACAAAAATGGCGTAGGCCCCATAAGGTTACGCCTTTGGTACAGTAATTCTTACAAGATCATTAGAAGATCAGTTCCAAGCTGGGGTATTGCGTAATAGAATCCTCAGTAAGGTCCAGTGATATCAGTGCTCCCATAATCCTAAATAACATACTCAGGATCAATAGCATGATCAATTGGGCATTCACGATCGTTTGCTCTATAAAATAAATAGAAGGAGTTCTGATGGCTCTTACATAAATGCACATTTAAAAAGAGGAGTTTTTTTTTTTTAGCATAGTGATCGGTGACACGATCAGTGACCAGTACGATAATAAAGTAGGAGGATCGGCTTGAATTTTGTGTATATAACTCTGTTCGCAAAAAATATGCGAGAGAAGCCATAAGGTTACGCTAAGAGTCTCCCACTACATGATCAATAGAGGATCATTTCCAAGCAGGGGTATAACTTAATAGCGTCCTAAGTGAAGATGATCTACTTTGTAAAAATATTTCTCCTGGGAAAACCGACTCAATAACGCTTTAGATTTCAAAAAAGAAGGTTTTTAGGGATCAAGATGAATCCAAATTAGAGAAGTTTTACTTTCTGTGATAGCGATCGATGACAAGATCAGTGACTCCCTCCATCAATTGAATTTTCTGTATTAGAGCTCGAATATATAGCAGACGTCATAAGATTATACCTTCAGCATTTACTACATTATGATTGGAAGATCAGGGGTCGAGTTACCGCACCCCTGATCGAGCAATACGTCACTGAATTTTGTTTATTTTTCATGCAAAACAATAGCAAATTCAGTCACGTATTACTCGATCACGGGTGCGGTAATTCGACCCCAGTTCTAAACTGCGGTATTGAGTATCCACAAAGCTTATTTTTTAATAATTTTCTTAGAACTCAATGCTTTTGAACGCCGTGTTTTTATCAGACAAACAGACATTCAAAGTAGAAAATTGTTACTCCAAAACAGAATCTCGATCGACGACAAGATTTGTGACGATTCTGGTGAAAAAATCAGTTAAAAGAATCGACTTATTCTAGTGAAACCTCATAGCCGCGCCTTACATTTAATCTAAGATCACTAAGGCATCCGCGATCGTTCGACCATCGAAAATGTTAAGATCGCTTCGAAATTTAAAACATACAATTCTTGTTGGTAAAATGGGTAGGAGACATGCCTAGACGGAGATGCTAAGAAAAAGTTAAAACTGATCTTCAAGAGATCAATTAGGAGTATGTGTTTAACTACATTGCAACAGGTTCAACTGATCACTCATCCTTCCCAGAATCAAAAGACCTTGCAGCCTCTATCCCCTTGCGATATTAAAACTCGCCGACAGTTAAATAAATTCCCCTGAACAGCACGCATAATCAATCCACCCGCAGGCAAAATCATCACAATAAATTAGCACTGTAATTGCACATCAATATCAGATACACATCCACCCAATAATTGGTAGTTACCCCGGTGTTGCCTATGCGGCAATGTGCTTCCATTTAATTTGCATCTTCGCTCAGCTCCCACCCTTACATGGTCAATAAAAAACAGCGCAATTCTAATCGTGCGCGCGCCAATTACCAACACACATAAATAAGCTTCATTAAAACTCCCCATTCAATGGCACAGCCAGAGAGACGCAAGAGATACAAAACTGATTATATAGCGGTGCCCAAGTGGATTTACACACGGAACCGCTCTAGGACAAATCTTAACATGTCAATCGACTAACTCTCTGCTTCCTTTTCCAGATATACACAAAGCGGGCCCGTAAAAATGCTATCACGGAAACCAACACACATATTCGTCCTGTGCCTGCTTATATCGGTGGCAACAGCAGCTCGTCGATCTCGAATAGATGTGCCAGCGGTTGCTGCTCCGGCTGCACCACTAACAAATTCAGCTGATGCTCCAACAAATGACAACATTGCCACCGCAACGAGTGATGAACAAGTTCAAGTCTCTGTACCCGCACCGGGTAGTAGTGTGGACGGTGTTGTAGCACCATCACCGGTTGTCGTAGCAGCAGCAGCACCACTTCCACAATCGTCGGCATCGTCATCGTCATCATCGGCATCGTCAACACCGAACGATCAATCATCCTTGTCTATGCCACAAGAGACAAAGGCCCAAGAGGCGGCCGCTGCTGCTGCAGCATCTGTGGTAGCTCCTGCCGATAGTGTGGAACTAAAGGAGCTAGCACCGGCCGCGGACGCTCGACTACCGGAAGATCAATTACCAAAGGCCGAGAGCAGCGGCGAGGACAATGACATTCAAAATGCTAATGGATCGGCCGTCGAAGAATGTGATTCGGACATGATTGGCTTCGAGATTATTACCGGGTGAGTTACCAATTTTTGTTTTCAGCTCGCATCCTCTCCTATCCTATTCCTATATGTCTGCATCTAACGAATAGACGAACCATCCTTGGCCAGGCTGGTTATAGTTCCGCGTGCAATTGTATTCTTACGTCAAGGGACGTGATCTCTGATTGATTTTCCACTCGTCACAAGGGCCTTTCCGCGTTTGCGGTGTTATGCAATGGGCCTCCACCTACGGACGCACACACACACCGAAGGGAGGCGGGAATCAATCAAAACCCCACAATGACATGTAATTTTCAAGATAATTACATAGGTTCGTCGAGATGTGACCAGGATTTCCAATTGCTCACGATCTCGCTAGTGGACCAAATAAAGACGGTAATTCCATCTGTAATTGGATGTGCCACATTAAGCCGGCGGATTTTGTGCCAGATGACCATAGGAACGCACCGTGATCGTGTGTGACAAAATCCCTGATGAGATGGCATTGTTGTCGAAATGAGACATCGACGTTGAAGGTCGCACATGAAAGAGGATTAGACCTCTTCGAATTTGGCAAATTTCATTTTATTGGCAGTTTTACTTTTAACGAGACAACCTGTTTGGACAAAGGCTTTACAACTGAAAGTCTTTGACCGGGCGCTATTGATTTTGATCGTCTTGTTCGCATTATGTGGGTATTACGAAATGGTTAGCCGAACAAAGACCTCGAACATTCACTGATCTTATTACTTAAGTCGGCTTACAGAGGTCTAGTTGGCGAAAATTGTGTAACTTTAGGTACAGTGGTGTATCTGGTGACCGATTTAGTGGGTTTTGTTTTTATTTGTGGTTAAAAAAGGTAATAGGCTCGTCATTCGTTAATAAAGGACCCCAAACAAAGCTATGACAATCATTTGTGAGGTTTTATCAAATCTAAACGGCTACATTGAGAAGCTTTCTATAGACTCTAAAATAAATAAATATTTTGGCGCGACAGGTCTATGGGACCCAAGGCCTAGCTTCTCGCAACCATTCGCTTTGTGTGGGTTTTCAATTTTTGGGACGAATGGAAGGGATCTGCAATTTTACGCCGAGTTCAAACGGCTAATTGAGAAGCTCATTCATGACAGTTTTACTCTCGGATGTTTGTCAGACGTTCGCGAGAGGTGGCGCAGTGGAAAAAAACCTTAAGATGTAATTTGGCCCTCTCGGGATTCGAACCTGAGCCCCTCGCTTAGTAGCCCAACACACTACCACTAAGCCACTGCGCCGACTTTCTTTCTATAGACTCACTGACTTTCATTTTCGAAAAACCTTATATCTACCTCAAAAGTGGGCGTGGCTGCTACCGATTGGTACTTTAAATTACTAATGGCAATCTTTAGCAATCGCCTCTTTTGAGATGATGATCAAAATACAAAACATACGGGTCAAACGAGAGGCTTTGGAAAGAGCCCTTGTGGCCCTAAACAAAGATTTGAAACCTGTTGCATGTTTTAGCCTATGAGTATGCAACGATTTTTTCTTATGTTTATGAAAACTCAGTGTTCTGTAAATTTCTATCATTTATTAGAAATTGTTTTAAAAATAAAATGCATTCTTCGCTTCTATGGATATTCACCTTTTATTTGTTGCATATTTAATAAAATTCGGTTTACAAATAGCGCCGTAATCGGTACCGAACCTTTCGATGTCAGAAACTCAAGTAGGTCATGGTCACTTGAAATTAAAACCCTTGTTGATCATCAATAGTCCCCTGAACTCATGGATATTTTGTTTGACTTAAGTTATATCCTAGAAGTGCGTTTTAAAGGAAACAGTACTGAATGATGTCCAGAAGTGTTATAATACAGCAAAAACACGAGCAAAGCGAGTTACCAGTTCTAAATATGATTGTACATGAAAGGCTAGACAGAGGGATTGAGGTCTCTTCTAGACCAATTAACGTCTCCATCTGTGCCAAGATCGATGAGTCCAAATTTGGCTACATATAAAGTACAATATGTGTCAAAGTCTTTAAAACTCTGGATGAGGGACCAATATTAAGACGTAGGGCTGTCTTAGGCTTTATGAGTCTGTTTATACGACTTCAATTGATGTAGACCATTTCATGTTCAAGATCACCTACACGATCAGTGTCAAGGGTTTTCAAATCTTCACATGTAGAACATGCAGTCGAAAGGCAACGAATTGCTTTTTTCAACCTTTCAAGTTTGTTAAAAGGACTTCAGTGGATATATACCGATTCATCACTTCATCGCTCGGTGCAAGATCAGTTCCAAGATCGATTTTTTCTCGATCTTATGACGCATGGAAGACCATTATATTGAAGGCCCACTTCAGGTCACGTAGACCGATTCATTTCCGATTCATGTCTAAGAACATGAGCAAGAACAGTCGCAAGATCGATCCAATGTGTGTTTTCCAAATTCCGCATGGAAGACTACAATTTTGATGATGAAAAAATTGCTTTTAAAGCGACAGAGTTTTGCTTCTTCAAGTCAACCGTTGCAGAGTTGGCAGATAAAGGTCTTTTTGTTATGTTTTTCTTGTTTAGTGCAATAAAAGTGAGTTCAAATATGACACCAAGCATATGATCTTTAAAGCCAGCTCTCGTAAAAAAAAACCCTCGATTACACAGCCTCGTGTCTCTTCGTGTGAGCAATCACTAACAGTGGTTCGTAGTAAGAAAACACTTCGGTTACGTATCCGAAAATTATTTTATGTCGATCAGTTCGATCATTGAACCTCAGTCGATCCTTCAAAGTTGAGCAATTTTGTGCCTTCCTACTCTCACCAATCCAAAAATAAGTTTAAAAATAATTGACTTTTACAACAGAACTTCGTCAGTTAAAAGTTGTAATAAATTCGTCATTTCGACAATTAAGCAGTAGGAAGTTGCCCAACATCAAACCCCTTTTGAATTTGTGTAGGTACCGTCAACATATGGGACGCCGTGTGTTCAAAGAAAAAAGCGGCAATCTTAAACGATAAACAACAATCAAGTCATTTCTTGTTTGTCCCTCCACAATTGCCTCAACACGCTCCTACGCCGCACTGATGACTGATGGCTAGGACTTGCCCACCTTGCGAAGACAAATTGATGGAAACCACTTTCAACTGTGAAAGGAAACAATCTCCAATTGCTTTCAACAAAGTCCTGTCTACAAACTGGAACGCAGGCATTCCCCCACATAATAACTTAATTACATCCCAATTAATCACCGCACGCTTTAGTTCACACCGCGTCGCCATTCCCCCTTCTCCAAATAATCTCTGACATTCCACTGTTTGACATAGCATGCCATCATTACCAAGCACTTTTATACGTCAAGTGATCTCAATCGCCCCCCGCTCTAGATCAAATAAATTGTCCACCACCAGGGTTCATTGTCATCATGACAATTGTGCAATTTCACACCGGAATGTCCGTCATTAAGTTCTATTTTTATGTATATCCCATTAGATGGCCCCTAGCAGATCCAGATACATTATCTAACCAAACACCCGATCTCGATCGCTTTGACTGGTGAGAAAACCTATGTTGGCACATAAATGGATATTTCGTCATTCTGCGTCATTCCTCAGGTCCATCTTTGATTTGTCGATATCGTTTGATCTCATCACCTCGTCGAGAAATTATCTGCACACAAAAGGGCTATGTGTGTGTGTTGTCTGCAAACAAAACCAAGTCAAACAACATTCATCGTGTTGCGCGATTCTACCTCGGCCATGTGTGTTCCCTTCCAAAAGAAGGAGTTGAAATAAAAATCGTTAAATCAATTATCCATTACGATGTAGACGAGTACTGTGTTGGTATCCATCCAGGGATTGGGATCTATCCAACCAGCCATAAGTGCAACAGCTTCGAATCGATGATCATAGATCAGTCCCTTCTGGTGTATCATTTGGGACGCGCGATGGATAGATGACTGCCTAGTGTCTGTTGATAGATCTAAGTTATCTAATGACGGAATCAATGAGTTCCCCCTATGGTACTCCAATGAAATGTCCGAACGTGCAGATATTCCTCGCATAGGTAAAGAGAGAGAGAGATGCCTCTCGCCAGACCGGTGTTGGAATAACAAGAATTTCCCGAGAATCAATGAACTTTGAGGGGAAAAGTTTCTGTTGTTCTTTTTTATATACTTACAAACAGTTGCAACAGTTGCTCTCCCTTTCGTTTGGGTGAAATATTAATTTTCACAAGCTGCCGTTGCATGGGCTACGGTTAAACTTTCACAGAAGATCGATCGGATTTTCCACGCTTAGAACGTTTTTCCGCGCCGCCAATGGTGCACCAGAAGAACTGCTATTTTCTGTTGTTTTCCTTTTTTTTTCACCGCAAAGTTTATAATGGAACTTACCTGCAATGAAATGGAAGAAATAATGAAAAATCAATCCAGCACGTAATCATTAGGGTGTACGGTATTTGGGACGCGAATTGTATTTGAGATCGGTTAGATAAGATATTGATTGGGAAGAGACTTTCGGTTGAGATCTTGGACGGGTTCCGCTGTTCAGAGTGATGTAATCACAATGTACAATTATGTGCGCGCGAATATCGCACAGCCAGCGGTCAGAAGAGTCTATAATGAACTGCCGCAGGGGTATCTATATGGTCCAGTCACTGTTATTTGTTGCTTTATGGATTGGCAACGAATTTCAGCTCGTTGACCTTACCCACCGCAGTGGTGGGTGGCTGAAGGTTTATCACGGACTTTCTCTTGGAAATGGACGGGAGATGTAGGTCCCGGATGTGTCAAGGTGGTATAAGATTATCCCTAACTCGCTTTTTTAAAGCGACATCCTATAAATCAAAGCGCAAAAGATTCCATCACGTATTCATACTCATTTCTCACATCCGCATCCTTTCCGTGTTTCTTTTTTTTTTCATCCATCAACCGCCTTTCGATCCAAATAAAGTAAAACCAAATAACCTGTACTACAACTTGAACAGAGAATACCCTCCCTTCCTAACCAATTTCAACTGCCAGCCATCCTTAAAGGTACATTTTTACCTTCTTTAGCAGCAGCAACCAGCACAACACACACTCCTCCCATACGACAAACAATAATAATCAATTAAAGTTAAATTCCGTTTATCTCATTTTTGTTCTCCTTTTCCAATTCACTCTTACAGATATGTATTCTCAGCGCCGGGAAAACTCTTGGACTCACTACCCGGAACACTTATGTTAACAGATTGTCTGGAGGCATGTCAGAGCAACGAAACATGTCGTGCTGTTAATTACGAAACAGGACTCTGTGTGCTCTTCTCGTCGAATGCTGATAAATTACCAGGTAATTTATATAAATAAAATTTTCCTTCCTTTTCTTCAGATATGCTATTTAGTTTTTTTCTTCATTGGTTGGTTATAATGAATGGGGGAAACATACACAAAGATATATCTACAAAAAGAGTTAATTTAGTACAGTGAAGGACAGGAAGAGGTTCACACATATTTCAGCCATATATCTAAGATTTAAGATTGCAAAATCTGATTCGAGGTATAGTTATAGATGGAGGTACAAAATAACGCTTTGTTTGTTAAGAGGGCAATTAGTATTGAGGCATTTGAGGGCATGAATCTGCCGAACGGAAGTAATAAAAAAGGACAGAGGATCATTTAAAAAATTCACAACTTAGAGCTGACGAGCTTTACATGAGTGAGATCGATTGTTCAAAGAGGCACTCGAACTCAGTTTGCAAAAAGTAAAAATATTCTCAACGAATCTAACTCGATGAATTTGAGATCGATCTTGAATATTGATCTTGATCTTGATCTTGCTGCCTGTTTTTTTATAACATTTTTGTGAAAAGTAAAACTGTCTTTTGTGAGTTTGACCTTGCACAATGATTTGGATCACATTAAACACTTTTGGTTAAGGAACTTATGAAACTAAAATTTTGCTTAAAAATTCGCAAAAGCCAATATTTTAGCTGCATCTTAAAACCAATTTTGATGATGCATAAGCGCAACTTGCTACATCCCTTTATGTATAAATGATCAATGTACATCCACTGCTTATTGAAAACTCCGGGTTTTTCTGTATACCACTCGAAAACTTCCCATTTTTCTAACGGTTTTTTAAGGTTAAAATTCACCAATCATATTTTTAAAGTTATGCGGGAATTCACCTATGGAAAGTCTTCTTCTATTTGTTCCATACTTTGCAAAAATCGGTTTTGTAATAACGCCGTAATCGGTACGACAAAAAAAATGTATCCTGTTAATTTTCATAGTTTAGGTTTTTAGCAAATTTTGCTGAAAGTCGGCCATCTTGACGGTTGCAAATAAATGGAAAGTTATGGAAATACCATGCTAAACTATTGATGTTGTCGAATTCATGCAATAATATTTTTTCATAAGACTTTTGGAAATAAAAAATCGGTTGTAGGGTTTTTAAAACAAACTCAAATCAAATTGATTGCCTCTCATCAAAAAAGCTCTTAAACAAACCAAAGCCAACCCATTGGAAAAAGGGGTATGAGTATTTCTAAGTCATTTTCTCCTTCTAACTTGGCTTATCAGCAGTAAGGCAAGGTAAGGTGACTGTCTGGGAAAATACTGGGGTTGAATTACCGCATCCGTGATCGAGTTATACGTGACTGAATTTGTTATTGTTTTGCATGTAAAATCAACAAAATTCAGTGACGTATTGCTCGCTCACGGGTGCGGTAATTCGACCCCTGACCAAAATGTGACACTCTGGATGGACCATGGACCAATACGACTTATTTGGCCTTAAGATTTCCTTTCAGTGATTGCGATAAGTAATTCATTAAAATTCAACTATATTTTCAAATGGTAGAAAACGTTGTAAATCATCGCTTCTCAAATTTATTTCTATTTTGGACAAAAATGGAAGGAACCTTTCTAAAGCCGTCTCTGAATGGCAGAATTCGGAAGCCCCTCAGCTTTATTTTGTTGGAGGTTTACAAAAACTTTAAAGAAGCTTTAAATACAAACTTCCAGCCTTTGATGATCATGCTCAATAGTTTAACAAACCTTTCACAGACGACACACATTATTCCATGAAATAAAAGCGTTGCCTAAAAAAGACTCCAATACACCAGTCCAGTCTTTTGTGCAACTTGAATTTCTTGCAGCACTGGTAACTTGATTCACTCCCAAAGTAGACAGATTAATAGTATACAAAGTTATTAACTTAAGCACTCATAAAACAAAATTTGAAAACTTTGTTCAACTACTTTCGAAGTGACCCCCTTATGCCCCCTTTATGGGGGGCTCAAAAAATTTGGTCAAAAATCACACTTTGCACAAAAAGCTGGTATTTTTTTCCCAGTTTAAAAACCCAACCTATACCTGTCTCTCTTATCTGCGCATCTCCCTCAGATTCACCTTCAATTTCACAGCATAGAGAAAGTAACCGCCTCTGCTCAGAAAAGTGACCCCTTTTCCGTCACATCTATCTGCAGGTCCCATCCAACCAGTTCACAATCAACGCTCCCATCTTAAGTGAATCACTTTTCTGCCAAGTGCCAATCACGCACAGCGCTATCCATTTGCTGTTGCGTTCTTGGGCTATTTCAGTACCACGACGTGGGAATCAACTTCAAATTCAGTCCAGATTTCTATTTCTAAAACAAGTTCAACGCCCATTTTATCAGCCCCATCCAACTTCGCACCTCATCACGGGCATACTATATATATCTCAATCTTGACCTACGCAAGTACCAGCAAAACCAGTCCTATTACTTGGTAGATTCCAATTAATTGAAAGCACCATCGCCCCGCGGCTGAAATTTTGCCAAATAAAAACGACGTGAAAAATAATTCGAATCCGTGCAATGACCATCTATAATTTGGTGTCGTCAATTAAGGCCTGTTATTGGCTTTTCATTTTTTTTCCTTGGTAAACACGATTAACTCTACGGGCGGAATAGGTTTCTAATTAATTGCCCGCCGACAGATTGTCGGCTTTAGTGGCAACGATCTGCCCATTGTGCGTGGCTCTGTATATACTAATTGCCAGTGATTTATCCCAGATGATATGCGCTACCGCGCTGCAGTATTAAGTGCTCATTTATATCGTGTCTTTTTGTTTTGTTTCGTTACAGGTGCTCTCACTAAATCGCAATTCCCAGTCTTTACAATTTATGCACAGAAATCCTGTTTGGGTGTTCGTCCGTGCGCCCGTGCATGGTGTGTGGATCGTGTTCAAGGATACAAATTGACTGGACACAGCAAACGTTCGATGGCGGTCAATTCAAGACGCGACTGCTTGGAATTGTGCCTCGGCGAGACTGAATTCACGTGCAGGTAAGTCGAAAGGGGGTGTTTTGAAGGGAGGGGGAAGGACAAACAAAATAAATACAAAATTAATTTGTAAATCGACACCATGGACAAAATGGACGGTGGGACGGTATTAATAGCGAATTTAAGTGGTTCTTAATGATACTGCTGATGGCCTGTAATTATGGTTAAGACGGGTGGCAGAAACGTTTTGTTGTCGCACCCGTTTACATATATATACGGCTACTGTAAAGTGGTGTTTTATGCAGTTATCGCGGTGTTAAGTTAATTAATTTTTAAATGCTGATATGACATATGCAAATCGAACGCATATGTGAGGGGCCTATCGGGATTATATAGGTTATACATAGCTTTGTGGGAGGAATCGGGTCGGAAGAGTGTCTTAGGGAATTGACTACAGGGGTAGAAAGTTATTTTTCGAACACTTTTCCTTCTGAGTTACATTTTGGAGCGAGTTAAGACGTTAAAAGCTGCTTTTATGACTATTGTGGGTTGCAAACTTATTTTCTTTACCCAAACACGTATCATCTAGAAACCACTTAATGAAACCCTTACCCTGACTTCAATCAAACACCTCGACTTAACTTGCCTTGACTCGTTGGACGCTTCTTCACTTTGAAGGCATAACAACCGCGCAGACACAGCAGCAGCTATTTTTATTACATCACGTCAATCCTTTCACCTTCTAATGGTTTCTCGGGGGCAAACACCTCTCCGTCTCATTGCATAGACGTGCCAACTTTACAATGCACATATCCATCGACCCACCTCAATAAAACCATCCATCTGTTTCTATAGACAACCACTTTAAGCGATAAACATATCATTAGCACCCTGATGAGTACCCATCACTGCACGACATAAAGACTATAGCAAGCAGTGACCTAGAGTTCGCTGCCCCCTCGCTGGATATATAAATTCAAATGACAAATTCCCCCCGCGCTCCAGACAGAGGTGTATCCGCGAAAACACATCCCCATTCGCTGAGCTATTTGCTTTTCAAATTCACACACTGAATGGTCTGTCATTTCCTGATTTCCCATCACACCGAATGCACATAAATTACTTTATCGCTGCAGAATTATTCATACAGAAAAAAAAACAGAAGAATACTCCTAATCCTAGAGGAAGCGGATACACGCACTGACTTCATTATAACCAGGAATACAAATCGATTGCGATTATCTTGCACAGCAACAAAAAAAAAGGAAATCCCCTGCTCGCAGATAATGTCTCTTGACCGGAACGCGCAAAATCTTCTCACGAAGATACTCCTTCCAAATGGGGCGCTTTTCCCCGATTCCACATTAGATCAATCGATTTAGTTTTTCTTCGATTTTTTCCTCATCGACTACGACACTCCATTGTATACAAATCGAAAAGGAAAATATGACGAGATCCAGGTGGAGAATCGTTCGTTGCAAGGCAAAAGCAATTTAAGAGCAATCCTGAGAATGTATCTCTCAGCTGCACCGTTGAATTACAAAGTTGCACTTTGCAGCCTCAAATGTGGTTGGCGAAAATTTTGCGAAATTACTACGAGGTCAGTGGACATCAATAACGCGCGCCTTTAATGGTGAATCGATGTTAAGTGCGGTCATTGCTGAAGCGGCGCGCACTGCCACATCCATCACCTGCGTTCCGTACATGGCAGCGTAATTACCTAGGATTACTATTGCAAAAATATCTACCAACGTCGCATAGGATACACCACACAGTGAAATATACATCACTCTGTGCGAATAGATCTCTAAAACAATAGACTGACGAAGTTGGGAATTTCTTTCCACCGCCACAGAGAGAGAGATCAAAGCGCAGATTAGCACAACAGAAGCAGTTAATGTGGATGAATTCTTGATTCGTCGCGGTGTGGGATAGATCGAGGACGATTATCTGCAGAGGAGAGAGTATTTAACATTCCGAAACGGAATGAAACTTGTTTCTCGTTTGATTCATGAAATTCATAAACCTATCGAGAGATATTTATAAATAAATTTATTGGTATTGCAAGGCATTCTATTGCACAAGTCGAAGTTGGTGACGATTGATTGCGCGATAAAAAAGAAAAGTGCAATTGTTTCTCTCCAAGAGCAACGTGAAGATTGAAAGGAAAGCTGCATTTAGCTTATTTATGTCTTTGGATGTTTTTGGAACGAATTCATCAAAAAATCAGTTTAAAGTCGTAATTTTTCTTTAAATGTCCCATACACTGCGTGCAATCAACTTGTCCAACAGATTTTTTCTTATACGAGCTACAGAACAATTGCGACACATTTTTTACTGCAATTTGGTATTTCTGTGATACTGTAAGCTTTTGTAAAGCCCATTATTATTTTACGTGCTAAAACATTAACAAGAAACGCAGATACCCGAGAAAAAAATCGTGGATGGGACACTTTAAAAAAAAAAAAAAAAAAAATTCTGCGAATTTTAATTTTTTGGGACGAATGACAATTTTACACCGAGTCCGAATGGCTTAGTTACGAAGTTTTTCGATAATAGTAACTGGAAACACTTTCGAATGTTTGCTAGACGTTCGCGAGATAGGGCACAGTGGAAAAAATAACTTTTGATGTAATGTTTTTAAAGATTTTCCGGGGATTGAACGTGAGACTTCTAACTAAGTCTAGCACAAAAGCCACTGAGCCCGTGCACCTAGTTTAAATTTGACTTTTACACGATAGGAGGGAATAGACGAACGAGAATTAATAAGAGAAGTTTGTCATAATACTCCGTTGTCTTTCACAGAACACTTTTGGTTTTCTATTTAATGCAAAAGAGGCCAAAAGCGAGTACCAATATTGTGATCTATGTGGGCAGTCAACCTGCGATCATTTTCTATGTATCAAATACCTTTGAAAAGCAAACACTATCAATATAAGACTGCCGGGTTTCGTTAAACAAAATAGCCCACTGAACTAGTTTAAGTTCACTTAGTTCTGCATAGTTCACACCTCAAAGAGGTATGTTTTAACGCAGAAGATCGTGCATACTCACTCGCAAGTATTTACTTTTAAATTTTTAAAACTTTTATCGTGTATCGTGTCGGTCAAAGTTATTTACAAGTAAGAAGTTAGATGGGTTTGATTTGCTTTATTAAGCCTAAAGCTGACAAAATACTCAAGAAGAAAGTCGTCTCTTCTTGCTTAATCTACGGTTAAACTTAGCAGTCTATAGCTGTTGTATCTATTCAGCACAAGAGTAGTCCTACCTGAACTAAAATTCATCTCTACCTATAGACTTTTTTTGTCCCTGAACTGAACCTGAACTTATTGAACTACGACTGATGTATCACCCATAATAACATCCTTTAAATTCTTTGCCAAAAATTAGTTCGGGAATTGGGAAATTAATGTGCTGGAAATGTGAGAAATGCGTTCCTTTTATTGCAAAAATAAATAAATATATGAACTAACTGAACTACAAACTCCAAATACGTAGAGCGGTTTGTTCACTGTTCTAAACGCGTTTTTAAACCAGCTTTTTTCATTTGTAAACCACACAAACTTCGACTGTTTGCCTTTCGTCCCATAAATGTATTTATAAGAACTTCAAAAGCTTTGGGAATAGTTTAATCGATGGTATCATCTTGAACCCAGCCTGCTCAATTAAAGAACTACTTTGGAAGTACCTAGTTCAACAAGCACATATTTTTAAATAAATCATATTGGCAAGGACTGTAGGGTTTCGTGGGAAAAATTGGATGACTTAAGCAACAAAACCCCCATTTCCTGCCAACTATCCTTTTCAAGAGGCTCGAATAGTAAGTCGTCATTGGCCACGGTTAGCTTGTTTGCTTGCGACCCAAGAGAGGTGCGTTCGATTTTCAGCTCTAAAAAAAGCCTCCGTTAATGAGCCAAATATTGGGTCAAAGTGATCCATAACCTTGATCCTCAGCTAAGTTTGCATACCTACTCAAAGTTCATTAAAGGTTGCATACTCAACGTTTACCAAATCATACCCGATACAAAAAGTGAGACATTATCACTCAAAACCTATCACACTTTGATCTCCAAAACCAAGAAACCCGGTCTAGTAAATTAAATAAATTTGACATATGGTGCCAGGCTTGATGCATCTTTCAAGTTGCACAGTAGCAAACGCAGGACACAATTGCTTGATTAACATTGCTACCTGCTAATGAATTTATTCATTTCCTGACCTCATTGACTTCCACTTCAACCAAATCAATCACGCAACCATTTATTGTAAGGATTATATTATGAACCCACCAAACATCTGTCATTCAGAATTTCCTTTCAAACTGTCACGACACAAGACCCACTTTCTATAGGTACATCATTCAACGTGAGTGGTGCAGTTCAATGAACCGCATGAGCAAAGAATCTCCAATTAGGACCACGTCCATTGCCGGCCGCACACAATAACCAACCGAAATTGGGTTTCTCCGAATTTCGAAAGGAAATTCCTGAGAACATACGAAATAAAAAGTCCATCGCAAAACCGGGACTAATAACAAACTCCGCTCCGATCAGAGCCACCACCACTACAAGTTGAATTCCTGATTCTTCTTACTTTTTTGTTTTGCCCAAAAAAAGGACACACACTGAACGTTTTGTTTTCTGTCGAATTTGGGACCGCAACCGAACGCTTTGTAGATTGATTCGCCTGATTTGGCTTCCAAAACGCGAAATGTAATTACATGCACTTATGCAATCGGGGAGTTTCTTTCTGGTTTCGACTTTGGTTATGAATTATCGGTGGGATGGTGAGTTGTAACTTTGGGTGTTTTGTGAGAAAGAAGAAATTCTGCTCAGGAAGGCAACTGTTCACATGTTATTATGCTTCAGTAAAACAACTACAATCTGCATCTCTAATTGCAATGCTTCAGCATACCACCTATAAAACTCGTTCAAACGATCAGAAGCAACAGCTCTATGCAACAATTACGATTACTGATGAGACCCCATTCAGGAAAGTACGCTAATAATAATTTATGTGAAATTGTGTACAAGTTTTATTTAAGTTATTACCGCATCAGCTAACGGATGGCCGCGGCTCGATGAACGACTCGCGGTATTGGTATATGACTTGCACCCTAAGGTGGGAAAGGATTTCTGAATTAAACCCGATTTGCGTTAGTAATTCGTGTAATAAATTCATCTCACAGTGGGCGGTACGGCCAGCAAATTGGAATGGAATGGTAATTTGCATATGGCAAGACGGTGAAGATGTTCAAATTGTTCGAAATTGTGCATAGACGGAAGTTTATGATCGAGTTTACAAGTGGTCTAAATCAAAACACGAGAATGCTTGGGAATATTACAGGCAGTCGTAGGGAATCGTCTCAGTTTTTGAGTGTCTTTTTTGATAGAACAAGATGCAGATCATGATCGACACGATCAGTAAAACATTTCGTTGTCATATTCAATCCCGAACTATAAATTCGCCCTCGATGTCCGTCAAATCGATCGAAACATGAATTGTTAGGGCGATCATGTTTGCGGGTTTTATGAGGGATGTTGATCGTGCCTACGCAACCGACATCTTCAGGCAAGAGCTTGTAAAACAGCGTTTCTGGTTAACCATCCCTGTAGAACAAGACAACAGAAGAATCTACTACCTTTCGGCAGGTGATCGACAGTGGTACGATCAGTAGAATATAGGTATATAGCGAAAATAATATCACTCAACAAATGGTTGATCGTTTTCCACTGATATGTTTTGAATATGAATAAATATGATTTAGTTTCGGTGATCATATCGATCGAGTGGAACTCAACTACGAAATTGTATTCATTGACTAAAAAATACATAAAAGGAGAATTCAAACAGTTATTGCTATCGATTATTATTCAAACTGTCAAATTATTAAACCTTTTAATCGTTGTTCGATCAGTTGTTACGATCATACATTTTCTTGTACTTTTAATCTTTGTCATCCCAAAAGGTGTATCTATTTCTGTAGCGATTAATATTTACGATCTTATCGAATCGAAACCTGCTAAATGTTGGTTTATCAATTTGTCTGAAAAATACAAGATCATTCAAAGGGTTATCATAAAACGGCTGCTTTAAACACGATTACAAATAAAATCGACGGTAAGAACATGCGATCTTAACCCCGATCGATCTAAGTGGTTATTTGATTGATCGGTATCGATACCATTGTAACGGTCTTGGGATTTGAATTATCAGCAGATCATATCGATCAGTACGATGAACCGATGTGAGTTTCTTTAAGCATGTAATCAAGCATATTAAGACAATTGCCCATCGATCAATCATTTGAATACCGCTTATTTCTTGTACATATTCTTTTCTGATAATTTTCCTAATATCAATACCCATGATCATCTGATCAAGCCTGGGTAGAAGAGTAGCCAATCTGATAGTCGAGACTATCTGGCAATCAGTTGGTAAGGTTTACAATCGAAAGTGTGACATGATCGGTCGTCTTATCTTGTGGTAGATCAGTTCGGAAAACAGTTATTTGTAGTGAAAGTTTTTTTTTATTTTAAATTTAAAAGTTTGTCTTTGTGACAGATCAGTAGGTAAGGTTGTTGGTAGACGAGCAGCCATTTTTTTTTTAATACCCATATGTGACTTAATCCCCGCTGGTAGATCAGTGAGGACATCGTTGTTGGGTGCTCACTGATCAGCTATAGTTTTAAATGTTCAAATGGAGAGATTTTTTACTGGAATGGTTATTTAAAATGAATTTATATTTCGGTGAATTTATCCACAAGCGATCATAAGGTCAAAATTGATCTTGTGAGTCTGTGTGCAGAAATGGAAACAGTTGCAGGCAAAATTTCGTGACACGTAGATCTCAAAAAGAGACCTGTTAAAATATAAAATCAAAGGGAGTTCGATTTTATTTGAGAGCCTTGCGAATCTCACTGTTACTTGCTGACCGCTGCCAAAAACATGCGTACAACTTTTCTGAGCACATTCCACACAATCTCTTCGACTTTATCCATCATATCATACAAATATTCTTTATAGGATAATGCATCCAAAGACGCATACGCCCAACACAGATCCAATCATTCAAGTAGAGAACTCTCAAGCCATATAGAGATAGCTGGCGCCCAATGCAAGTCCGATGGCGCCTCCCAGATAAAGAATTAAATAATCTCCAATGCAAACCAACACAAGTCGAACAAACAAATCGAAAATCCTCATCTAAATCATTTCATAATCTCCACCTTCTTTAATAAATTCCTCTTTGCAATCACCAATCCATCGAACCACTACATCATCTCAACAAGTGCTTGCACGAATATAGATCTCTACGCAGGCAAAACACAGAAAAAAATGCAAAACAGAAAGAAATAACCAGATCATTGCAGAGGAATGCATAACACTGATTCATTCCCGTTGCAATCAAAGTTGTGTACCATGCGCTTACACGGAAAACTAAACCAAGTTGCATAATCGGCTTTCCATGGAACAAGGACTCGACAACAACAATTTTCCATCACCATGGCATGCCGATGTTCGCTGTACAGTTAATTAATTTTCCATCCGCTAAGTGCCATTGCGATGTCCAAAGAGACACACTCGCACTCGGCCGCACTGACACAAACACACAATACACCTAAGCAAGTACTCGCCTCGTAGCGCGGGAATAAATCAAGCGCAGTATAAATAATTATTTCTAAATATCTAGTTTAAGACTGAGAGCGCAGGAGAACACGAGACATAGTATATAGTTGCGCAAAATACCCCACAGATCTAGATACACTTCCTCACCGGGAGAAGTGCAGAAGAGTCCCGCACTAAACTCATCTACCCTTCGCGAAGAGCTCTCGTCTTACATTTTACAAAGGAAACATCTACAAGCGTAATCTTGATAATTCAGTTAAAGACTTTTGCTTCCACCAGCAGCATACAACAACAAGAGCAGGAGGGGGAGGACTGCCTACAACGACATGATCTTCTCCTGTTGAGATACTTCTTACGTTGCTGTTCACCACACTTGAAACAGTTCATCAACATCAAAACATTGGTGAGATTATTACAGCTATTTGAATGCGCTACCAGCGCACCGCTGTATCTGAGGGATATCAAACTGTTTGACTGATTTAGATACTTTGCGCGTAGTTTTTGTTGTGTCTGTCGCTGTTTCCCCCCTCGGTCTCGTATTCGTATACGTATCTGTATCTGCACTCTTTATCTGACTAAGTAGATGACCTTTGGTTAACGGTTTACTTTGAGTGATGATTATATTTGCATTTTAATATTTCTTTTTTGTTGTTTTCATCCTTCAGTTTGCATCTGCATCTTCTTTGCCTATAAAGGCTCGTGCTGGGGCAATTGAAATACGAACCGTGGCACATGGCCATGGTTTTCCACTGTGTGTGCCAAGAAAAATACATTTAATTAGACACTGTAAGTAGGTAGCTCAATGTTCGGATTAGAATCCAGTGGATCAAGTTAAAGGAAACCCACAACAAGCACATCAGCCGAGATGAAAGTTGAACTTCTGGTTCTTGAACAACTGGAGGTTGCATCCTGTTTTGCGCGCACTGCCTTTAAGTGCAGATTGATTGATGTGGGTTGATGTTCCTAATGACACAGGATGGGGGGGTATAAGTGGCTCAATGGTGGTGGGTCTCTCTCTCTCTCTATACACAGAAAAGGGGGTTGCCAACTTTGGTGATTCTCTTGTCTTGTTTTGTGTGTTCGCAATTTCGTGTCGGTTGGTGATTTTTTGATCCGATCAACCTGTTTGGGGAATTGTTTTTTTTCGGTTGTTTCTCTTCGTCAACATGTTGAACGACTTTGATGCGAAAAGATACAGATGATGGTGATAATGATGATGATGAGTGAAGCTTGAATGTGGGACATGGAAGATGTGCCTGGTTTTTGTTGTTGGGCCCATCACTGACACGAGGAATTTTTATGAATTTTAATTAGAGAGTCTAAAGTGGGACGCGCGCATATGTGTCAAATTAAAGTCGAGTTTTTTGTTGTTTTTGTTTAGCTGACACAAAACCACTCTGGTGAATTATGTAGGCTCTTGAGTTGGCCGGTTCTTGGAAAGCTGTTGGGTAATAAAAGGCCGCAAGGAGTCTTAATTAGACAGATCAGTTATGGGGGTTTGGTTTACATCATGTTCGGGTCTTATCATGAAAGAGTTATGAGGTGTAGTTTGGCGGTAGAAATGATGGATTTTGGTACAGCGATTCACGACTTGATAATATTTTTCTTCTACCAAAAAAGTTCTACCTACTTCACTTGCTTGCAAATTATTTGGGATCAACTTTGATTGCCAAGAACTAAGGTTGTAAGCCTTCTATAAAAGACTATCCGATTAGTTCAAAGAACCCTACGACTAAAAATACCACAAGAGAAAAATATCTACTTAAATCGGTGCGGCAATAATATTTCGAATTTTGCTATAAACGGCAGGAAATTCACAAGAGGAGTAAAAGATCTTTTATGGAAGATATTTATGTATAAAGAATATTTTGCATAAACATATACAACAGAATGTCTTAGTTGACTTAGGTCACATCGGGAAAGATTTGCTATAAACTGCACGAAGCGCACAAAAAAATTATTCAAGATCGGAGTTCTATAACCAGAGCGCGTCATTAAAATAGAGGCATACAAATTTACAGGACGACTTTGTTTGATGTTGCTATAAACTGCGCGAATTGCACAGATATATGATTTAAGACACTCTGTTTAACTATAACAAGCGCGCAGTAATGAAGTAAAAAGCGAACATTTTACTAGAACGTTAAGCGGCATTTTATGGTTTTGCTATAAACTGCACGAAACACATTATTGATTCATGGCACACCTTAGTGGGATTATAAGCAGAGCCTATCATTGAAAAAGGACAAGTTTTGACGACTAGAATGCTAAGCATCTTTTTAAGATGTTGCCATAATCTGCACGAATTCCTCTTGAAGAAGGTTCTACTAATAAAAATTGTTAGCTTTTGATGGGCATAAAAGATAATTTTAAATGGAAAATGTCGACATCGTAAAAGGTAATTAAGAATGATCATACCGCTCGAGTGTTTCCTAGAGGAGCTACTATAAACTGCTCGAAAACATCAGAAATATGTATATTTATCAAGACCACTAAATGCAGTAAATGGACTCACAAGTGTGATAAAATTAAAGTGAAACCAACAAGTCACTCTCGGGCAATGTTAAATGTTGCTATAAACTGCGCGAAACACGCCCAGAAACGCTGATTTCTGTTATTCAAATCCAAAATATAACCAGAAGGCTAATGAACATAAATATAAATAAATCCAATGGAAGGGAATAGGTTGAACACTTTTCGGTGAACTGCGCGAATTATACAGAAGATCGATTGAATCCATTTTAATCAATTACGATCAGAAAATTAACAGAAAATAAAAGCAAATAAGGTCAATTGAGCACAAAAATGTTCTGTACAGTTGTTATGAACAGCACGAATCAACAGTTAGTCGCAAATCCAAGCATTTGCCGACTATGGATGAAGAGGCATATCGAAGACTATGTAAATTTCGATCTCTTTTACAGAGACCACATTTAAGACACTACAAATTTCAGCAATTGAAACACCTTAAGGAGATGAATTCATCTCAAATGAGACTATTTGCAATACTTGCTCAACCTGATTGGTTACCGTTCTCATTTCAATCACAAAGGCAGCTCAATAACCCAATAACATGTTTAAGGTCATCTTGTGCTGCTTTGTGGTACTGTCCATAAATAGACTCGATATGAAAGATTTCTTCATTATTTCTGTGGGACGCCCTGCTGACTCGCATGCCTCCATGACTTTAAAGACTCAATTCGGCCTAATCAACACAGCCCGCATTCACCCTGTCAACGGTTCCAAGCGCATGCTGTGCGATATTTTTAGACCTCAACAAACCATCCATAGATCCATACAATTGGCCCAGTCGGCGTGTGTCTTAACATAATATTGATGGCATCGATATTGATTGATTATCTCTGGCGCAGAACCCTTAAATGTAAAGTCAGCCTGCAAAATGATTTCATTAAAATTCCAACACGAATGCATATAGGCACCTTTACTGCACATTACCTTAATCAGCGATACAAGATGTTGCAAAATTTAACCACTTGCAGTCACGTTTAGCTAAAATTCCACTCCATTGTGTATATATGGCAGGCTTCCCTTTATATCTAAGTCCTAACTAACGATATTAGATCACGACGTGTTCGAATCATAATTAACCACCAGAAATGGTTGAAGGAGGTGTTCTTATCGCTGCGAACCAGCGCAACGGCGGCGGCATGGCCATAAAATACCGAGCTTGATATGTCTCATCTGTTGCCAGCTAGATGGTATCACAGGCACGTCTTGTTTGATGGACAATTGCAGGTGGATTCCGCACTCGAAGTAGGTATATATATCGTTTGGGCAAAGGCGTTGATTGGTCCTCACTTGTGGTAGTTCGAAATGGTATGTGAGAGAGAAGTGTAATTAAAAAATTAAAAGATGTATGATCAGAAGCAATACAACCAGACACACAAGCGCAGCACCTGACTTAAGATAAAATACAGCCCATACGGAGTACTCAATTCAAGTAGCCCATTATGGTCATTACGGCAAACACAAGTGCTCTGGTGCTGGGTGGAAGCATGAGTAACACTCGAGCAAAGCGACTTTTTGTCGGTTAATGTTTGCTGCGGTGGGGTACATACTCAAGTTAACCTATCATTTTTCATTTTAACGCGCGCGCACTCACGGGTACCTATATATAGAGTCCATGGCGAATCAAGTGGAAGAGTTAGGACGGCTGGCGGTGTTATTGTCCAAGATCTAAGAGGCGTCGTCGTGCGGGTTATTTGTGTTTTGATGGTTTTATTTCTTCGCTTGTTGAGGTGAATGAATTGTCAGTAAGTGACAGTGTCAGCGGATTTTAGTACTAATCACATATTGGAGTTGAGATACAACGCTGGACTGGAGTCTTGCATAAGGTGTTGGATTTGGACGTCAAATTTGCGGTGTACAATATTGTCACCTACAAAGGTATCAGCAGTGTCGAAACCCAGTTCGGTGTGGGACTCTTTTGTTTTAATAGAATTGTATTCTGTCAAACCAATACCTCTCGGTGGATTTTTGTCCCAAAATTTAGCTTAAGCTGGATTAATCTCGTGCAATTTTGTTATGGCTCTTCCATTCAGATCTAGATTAGGGACAATGGAGCGGGAAATGCACCACAATTTCTATCCAGTTCCGATATATAAGTTCAATCCCAGCGCACATTGACTTAAGCTGGATTAATCTCATGCAATTTCTGGAATTAGCGTCGGCAAAATCAGCTTGGCGAATAGCGACGAACGCCCAATTAAGTCAAACGGTTGAAACGGGTCGCTAATCGCATTTTGATCACGATTCAAAATTAAAGTGCAACAGCACATTTGCTTAAGCTGGATAAAGATAATGCTTTACTTTGATGCGGATTATATCGACCTTAAAAGTGCGTATATTTCAAGGACATGCAAAGTTGGTTTTACCTAAAGACTTATCTTTGACCAAATGCATCCAGAAGAAGAAGAAGCTGAGTTTAAACGGCTGAACATTCTCACTACAATCTTGTAAGGAGAAAAATTCTCGTAAATTTTGCAACCGATTTCTACTCAAAGTAGGACTAAAACAATTCCCCTCTAAACGGACAACTATCTCTGTCTATCCACTCACCCATTAAGTGTACATTTTCCAACACAAAACCCCAAAGGAAGTCACCGATTTCGCTTTGGAAAAACCACGGAAAAGCAATCTAAACCTTGACGGCTGACGAGATGCGAAATGCTCCCACATTGTTGCTAGTTCTTTTGTCTTAACGGGCAATAAATTGTACAACCCATATGCACCCGCCAACACCTTTGGTCTGGAAAGCGCACCAGCAATTTGCTGTGTGTGCGGTTTCCATTTAGCTCAACGAATTGAAAATCGATATGCCCTTTCGTTACCAATCAATTTCCATTTTCATACCACATTCAACATACGTAGCTGTTTTGGCAAATTGCACCAGTAGCTGTGTACAACAAAGTTACGAAGATGAATGACCATCGTACTGGCCGCTTTCCATTTTATTCCCGGTGCTCGCAGTTACATAAGTCGGAAATGCTAATCGATGCGTCGAAGGTGTGTAATTTCGCCTCGACTCGATTTATTTAATTAAAATGAATTACGGATAGTCGGAGGCTTAATTATGTATGCGCGCACTGACCAAGAATCCTGGAAAGCAGGAAACATACATTAGACAGATGGTCTGAGCTGAGTATGACATTGCGTACTACAGATTCTAAGTGCAGCCTCAATCCGTCGATATGGTCACTAGAAGAAAAAATCCGCATACCTTGCGAAGAAGAAGAAGAAAACCGATGAACAACAACAGCAAAAACTGTTATAATGGATTATAATTAAATTTGAATTAGACGGCCGAGTTCGTTCGTGTGAACGTGAAATGCGCGATCGCGGTACAAGAGGTATAATAATCCAAATGAACGGAGTCCAGAGCGAAGCAAAATAAAAGATACCTCCTTCGGATGCATGTAAGGAAAATCGCTTCGATAATCTATAGGTACAGGTGAGAGATGTGGTTTAGACGTTACAGGAGCCAACGATACCTGTCGAATATTTATGATAAATAGGCTTTGAAATGGATACCATTTGAGCGAGATGGAATGTGTTCAGCTGAATATTATGATGTATCTATTGATGGTGGATATATAGATAGATTGGCGATGATTGTGGGCATCAGGACACACTAAGTGGCAGAAATTGTTTAACTAATTGGTAGGAAAATAGTTTAGATTGATTATTATAAGAGGAAACAGGGCACGGGTATCACTGAAGAGGGTGAGTGTTTGAAAATGTTCATGAAATCAAAAACAGAAGTAGCGATCGGATCGGTTGTTACTGCAAGAAAGTTGACTCGCTGACTGTGATCTGTGTTATTGAGTACATGTAGTTTGTGGTGCATTTTGACGAATTTCTACCATGATCTCTTTTGACACCTGAGGTATTTAACAATACGCATCTGGGTACAAGTGGCGATTGGGTCCTTATTCGACTTGTAACGATTTGTTACTGAAATGTGCTTGTGCAATTCAAATACAATCCGTTTAGGGAACGTATCGACAAAAAATGCATACTTTGCAAAGTTTTCCGTCATTCGAAGGATACTTTGACAATCATTGTTGCGATCTGTAAAAGAACCTTTACATATAGGTCAACATGTTGACACAAATGCTGCAAAACCTTTATCAATTGGACCTCTGGTCATAGTTAAAAAATACCCTCTCCGTAATCTTCAGTCTCACAGCTCGGTTTTTTTAATTTTTCGTTGGCGAGAAACCCGCAAGAAGGACCTACGTTAAAGAAAAAAATATATCCGAAGCGCAGACACATGTGTCAACCAACTAGTGGCGAATTCTTCCCTCTTCTTCTCTTTACAAAGCAATCAATTACCTCCAATCTCACTCGCAAGCGCCCAGTATCTTATACAGCAGCTCCACACATTCTAATCGGTCGTGCGGACTATTCAATTAATAATATTTTGTCCGCACAACACGCTAATGCGAAGCCGCCAAGTCTTTGATGTCTTAACTTGGGACAGGCAGAGACGTCCATCCCACTAAAGTTCCTAATACCAATATCTGCATCTTCTTCAGATCTCCATGACGCAGCGCGCACAACTCTTCCCCAAAAGATAAATGCGATTTTTATTCCACCTTTTACTTTCTTGCTAAATAGCAAAGGAAGCACAATTTTGCCCACGAACAAGATGAATCTCTCCTTTCGCCTAAAAATAAATTGAATTTTAATCGAAGGTGGATACTGCGTCGAGGTATCGCTTTCACGCCTCCACTGCACGATTTTGTGCTGCAAAAAAAAAAAAACACAGAAAATTCCCTAAATTTCCACAGGGGGAAGGAATTAATTTCGCCGATAACGTAATGGGCGCGAGTTAAGTATCCATAGCAAAACATATTGAGAAAAAAGATAACATTATTTGTATTCAATGATATCTTTAGTCTCTAGTACAGTCTTGCACACAACGCTACAATGATAACATATGTAAAAGAGATAATATCGTTTGTATACAATGTTGGAATATTATCTCTTCTTCATTATCAAGCAAGACGATTGTACGCTTGGGTCTCCTTGTAGATAGATAAGAAAAGTATATAAATACGACTGTATGATGAATTTATCAACAGTCTTATTGTAACTACATAGTAGCCTTAAGCTCCTTTTAGAATTAGTAAAAAGTATTTCAATAATAAAGGACATAGTTCCAAATAAATATTGTTTAATTTTAAAAGTAAGAAACAAGTGTTTTAATTGGCGATCCTGCCAGGAGGTTAAATATACTTTTTAACTTCAATCGAGCGGACCTCGGGAACAAGTAGTGAAATCTAGTATAAACAGAACACTCGCGTTACCGGTTACAAGAATTACCTAGCATAGCAGGTACAAATATAGCTTCTTCGTACGAAGCAGCAAAGCAATTCAGTGAAAGTGTATATGTGGAGGAAAAAAACACACAAATTCGACGACAACAGACACGAGTTCAAAATGGAACAACTCGCAGTATTAATGGCAAGATTAGAAGCTTTAGAAACCAGGTGCAACACAGTAACACAAACCCTAGAGCACACACGCACAGAGAATGCAAGGTTAGCAGCAATAATAACTAACCAAAATCAAATAAACACTAATTTAGAAACAAAACTAAATGAAGTAAAATCTGGATTAGGCATAGTACCAAACATACCTGTGCTAGAGGAAATAAGAACCACATATACAGATGGTAGTGAAATACAGTTAGACGCATTTAAAAGCCTACCTATTTTCAACGGCGATCAATCAAATTATCGGTCGTGGCGCGAAGAAGCATCCAGATTAATGGACAGCATTAAAAACTTCAAAACACACAGTAAGTACGCAGCAGCATTGACTATAGTGAAAAGTAAAATACAGGGTGCAGCCGCGAATGTGTTAACTAATTATAACACAATTTTTAATTTTGAGGCGATACGTAACAGATTAGATTATACGTACTCTAATCAAGAACCTCTATACGTGCTACAAGACATGATGAAAGCCATCACGCAAAAAAGAAGCACACTGTCTGAATACCACGACGAGATAAATAAAAATCTCAATTTAATAATATCAAAAATCACTATGTCAGGTGATCCGCCGAATATAATCGACAGACTAATTAAAAATGCTAACGACGACGCAGTTCGTATATTCATTGATGGTATGAGTGACAACTTTACAAGAGGATCATTATATTCAGCTACAATAAATGATCTAGAACACGCATTCGCAATTGCTCGCAGAATAGAACATGATAATGTGCACAGGCATTTACATCTCACTCAAGATAAGCACCACAAAAATATGCCACATGAACGCAGAAACGAAAGAAGACCAAATTATTCGAGCCAAACAACGAATTATCAACCCCAGAAGCAATACGATAATATGCAGCAACACAATCAAGGACCACAGCCGATGGAGATAAACTCGAGACAAATTGTACATGCACAGCGACAAAATTGGAATCAATACAAACCCGATGTATATAATCCACCAGCGAAACGTGAACACAGCGGGAGTTTCAACACACACAACAGACCGCAACGATCTTATCAGCAGAACTTCAAGCAGCAGAGAGTAAATAACTCCCGACAACAACGCAGAGACGATGTCAGCAGTACATATGCAGAAGCAGATGAAACGGAATGTATGGTAAATAATAACATAAGAATAGATCATTTAAACTAGTAGACGGGTTGCCCTGCTTAAATTTAACTAGTACTATTTCTAAGGAAATTTATAAAATTCTTATTGATACTGGTGCAACCCATAATTACATTAATAGAAAATGCGATTCTAGCGAAAAAATTAAAATTAAACCTATAAAAATAAAAACAATGCATGGTTATTCTATGGTAGATACAAAGAAAGTAGTTAGGATATTAAAGAAAAATATAACATTTTTTGAATTAGAGGATATTCAGTCTTTTGATATGATATTAGGATATGAAGGACTTAAAGTTCTAAACGCGGAAATAAATTTCAGTAATATGACTCTAACTACCATAAGCAGTGTCGAATCTATTCAGAAAATTAATTACATAATTGGGGAAAATAATATTTATAAAGCAGATATAGATAGACTGATGAAGATTAATAACAGCATAGGACCGTTACCCTTTACAGATACTATAGAAGCAAGCATTAGGACGACCAATGATAATCCGGTTTATGTTAAACAATATCCATATCCCATAGCAGATAACGAATTCGTAAACAAAGAAATACAGAAACTCTTACATGACGATATAATAGAAAAAAGCCATAGTCCTTATAACAGTCCCATATGGACAGTACCTAAAAAAGGTTTGGACGAAAAAGGAAAACCAAAACGGCGCATGGTTGTTGATTTCCAAAAACTTAACGCTCACACTGTAACAGACAGATACCCCATTCCGGATGTCAACATGACAATTCAAAATTTAGGTAAAGCCAAGTACTTTACAACATTAGATTTGGAGTCAGGTTTCCACCAAATTAGAATCAAAACAGATGATAAAGAAAAAACAGCTTTTGCTATAAATGGCGCAAAATATCATTTTAAACGAATGCCTTTCGGGCTCAAAAATGCACCAAGCATATTTCAGAGATGCGTGGACGACATTTTGAGAGACTTTGTAGGTAAATTCGTACACGTTTACATTGATGACGTATTGATATATTCTTCATCTGAGGAAGAACATATACAGCACATAAGTCAAGTATTCGACGTACTCAATAAAGCCACATTAAAAATATCTGATGAGAAAAGTAAGTTTTTTCAAGAAGAAGTAGAATACTTAGGTCACATAATCAGACATGGTAGAATCACTACGAACCCTGAGAAAATAGCAGCTATAGAAAAATTTCCAGTCCCACAAACGGTAAAGGATTTGAGAGGATTTTTAGGTCTTACAGGTTACTATCGTAAGTTTATAAAAGGATACGCAAGCATAGCCAAGCCCCTGACATTATATTTACGAGGAGATAACGGTAAAGTAAACAAAAAACAAAGTAAAAATATTAAGTTAAATCTGAATGATTCAGCATTAGAAGCGATTAGAATTTTAAAAAATTATTTGAAAGAACAAGTCGAACTTTTTCAACCGGATTATAGTAAACCATTCGAGCTTACTACTGATGCATCCAACATAGCTATTGGAGCCGTACTAAGTCAGAATAAGCAACCTATACACTTCTTGTCAAGAACACTGAGTAAGACAGAAGAGAACTATAGCACAAACGAGAAAGAGCTATTAGCGATCATATGGTCCTTACAAAAACTCAGAAACTACATATATGGTATAGCAGACTTAACCATATATACCGATCACCAGAGCCTTATATATTCTGTATCAGAAAAAAATCCCAACACAAAGCTGAAACGTTGGAAGGGAATCATTGAAGACTTTGGAGCAAAATTAGTTTATAAACCAGGAAACCTAAATCTTGTAGCTGACGCATTATCACGTCAACGCATAAATACTTCTACCATAGAAACAGCACATTCAGCTGAAAGTTCTTCTAATGATATAATAAAAACTGTGAATCAGCCTTTTAATGCATACACTGCACAGTTCGAACTTATTGAAGATATAACAAATAATATCGAAACACAAATCTATTTTAGTAACAAAATAAGACTCATAATAAAGTTTAAGGACAAAGACTCTTTACTAAGGCAGATGAAAGAAGTTATACAACCCCAAAAGATTGTAGCTTTGCATACGAAATTTGAAAACATATACAAATATGGTGAAAACATAAAAAAAGAATTCCCACTAGTAAGATTTATATTCACACCAAGAAAACTTCAAGACGTGACAAATTTGGAGGAACAACTAAAACTTGTAAGGGTAACTCACGAAAGAGCACACCGAGGGTTACGTAACAATATACAAGAAATCTCAGAGAAATATTACTGGCCCGATCTAAATAAACAAGCAAAGAGTTTCAACAGAAAATGCATAGCATGTCTATTTGGAAAATATGAAAGAAAACCTATCAGAGAACCTCTGAATAATTCAGAAATACCAACACATGTGGGAACACACATTCATATGGACATATACTTCAACGACAAGTATACTTTCCTTGTAACAGTAGATAAGTATTCTAAATATACAATCCTTCGGGAAATCGAAACTCGAAACAGACTGTACGACGTTATGGAAGAGGTCTTATCTAATTATTTCCCAAAATGTGAACGACTCATGACAGATAACGAGAAGGGATTCAAAACAGAAATGGTGAACCAAATGTGTTTGAAATACAACATAACTAAAGTAGAAACTCCAGTATACAGATCGACAGCGAACGGTCAGGTAGAACGTGTAAACGGTACAATAACTGAACTGTCTAGAATATTCACAATTCAGAATAAAACAAGACTTATCGAAGAAATATTTAGAACAGTGCGTGAATTAAATAATTCTATACACTCAGTTACCGGTTTGAAACCTAGAGACATTTTCTTTAATCAAAATAAATATAGCAATAGTGAAATTATAATAAATAAACTAAACTCAGCATCCAAAAAAGTGATCGAACGTCTAAATAAAGGAACTCGACACAGAGAGTATAAAAAAGGAGATAAGATAATGGTAAGAATCACAGGTCTTAGAAAGAAATCTAACGCCAGATACATAACAAGAATAGTAGAAGAAGATAAAGGAGACACTGTAATCTCTAAAGAAGGAATAAAAATTCACAAGGATAACATAAAGAATTATCATTTTTCAGATGACGAAAATATTAATATTCCTAACATTACTAGGAATTGTACAGAGTCAAGAAGGGCAAGGAAACGTTCAAATAACTGAGTTACTAAACAAGAAGTTTATACTTACGCAAACAGATGACGTGTATTTATTCAAAGAACAAACTTATTTGTTACATGCCACCAACCTGACTTCGATATTTCAACCTTACGTAAATATCGTAACTAGTAAATATCAACCTACACAAGAAGAAAAAATTTGGTTAAGTAAAATTAAGAATTTAGCAGACCAATTACAAGAACATACTAGGCATACTAGATCAATTAACTTTTTAGGAACAGCTTTCAAATATGTGTTTGGTAATCCTGACCATTATGACTTAGTTAACATAGAAACGAGTATAAATAATCTCATAGAAAACAATAATAAACAAAAAACTATAAATTCTAGATTTGAACAAATTTTGCAACAATTCGAAGGTCAGAGCCTTAAAGAACATTTAGTAATAGAACAAGTGTACGAACAATTATTATTATTGACCAGAACAATTAATGCAGCAAAAAATAATGAATATTTATCAGAAAGCCTAGACTTAGATGACATTAAAAATATTATTCAACATGAAATAATTCAAGTACCCATAATAAATATACTTGAGTACTCTAAAATATTATTAGCTAGAACTGATGAATTCTTCATCACAATATATAAATATCCAGTTCTAATTAAATCATGTAAATTGTATAAAGTAACACCTTTAAATTCAAAACATGGAAAAATCATTACAGATAAAACAATTGCCTTATGTAACCAAACTTATTTAAGAACAAGAAATTGTCAAAATCATCTAAGTAAAAACATTTGTGAAATTAACTTTGAAGAAGAAAATTGTCTTATTCCACTTTTAAAGAATATAACTTCAAAATGCAACATTAAACAAGAATACGATTACGACTTAGAAATTGAATCCGGTGTTATGTTATTAAGCGGTAAGCATAAGTTAAATAATCAAACAATTAATGGTATAAACTTAGTTACTTATGAAAATACTATAAATCTAGACGATAAAATATACAAAAACATGCATAAGCAAATTAAAGAAGTTATATTAAGAAATCATAATTCAGAGTCTTACATCGACCAAATAATTAAAGAAGATACAATGTACAAATTCGATAACATAGATACTTTAAAAAAACTAATTATTCCTTTTGAAGAAAAACCGATATTATCAACTATATACACAATTGTAACACTGATTGTTATTCTAGCATTTACGTACATAATGATAAAAACTATACAATGTATAACAGATCGTCAAAAACAAAAAAAGATTGACGCATATAACAAAACTTATGAAAGAGAAATGTTAAAAATAGCGTCGAAAAATCGGGACGATTTCGTTTAACAAGGGGGGGAGTTAAGTATCCATAGCAAAACATATTGAGAAAAAAGATAACATTATTTGTATTCAATGATATCTTTAGTCTCTAGTACAGTCTTGCACACAACGCTACAATGATAACATATGTAAAAGAGATAATATCGTTTGTATACAATGTTGGAATATTATCTCTTCTTCATTATCAAGCAAGACGATTGTACGCTTGGGTCTCCTTGTAGATAGATAAGAAAAGTATATAAATACGACTGTATGATGAATTTATCAACAGTCTTATTGTAACTACATAGTAGCCTTAAGCTCCTTTTAGAATTAGTAAAAAGTATTTCAATAATAAAGGACATAGTTCCAAATAAATATTGTTTAATTTTAAAAGTAAGAAACAAGTGTTTTAATTCGCGCTTGCCCACTGCCCATTCCAGCCAAACACTTTCGAGTGGTAATTCCTTTTCAAACAATTTACGATATCTTTAATCTTTTTCTTTCATTTCTATGCCGGATGTATGTAATTTTTGTAAATAAATCTTAAAGCCCCTTTCGTGTTGTGGCAAATGCCTTTACACACAGTCTATCTGGACATTCACATCTTATTTGGACGCGCTTGAGGTCTTACCCTTCCGTGTGTTCGTTCGCATCATAGAGTTTAATGTAGATATCACATCAGGAGAAATGTAATCGGACGCGATCGATGACGGTGTTTAATGAAATTTCGCGCTTGCTTAATTAAATCGCGCACACTCATAAAGGGAATTTCAAATATTTCCCGGCCCAATCCATTAAAAATGATTAATGAAGTGATCATAAAAGATATATATAAATTTAAGCTTCTGGCACCGACAGCGGGACGATGGTAAATTACTGATTTCGCTATGCTATCAATCAATGTGTCGTTGGGTCATTAATTTATATAATGAAAACACTGGTGTATGCACGGGCGCGCGCACTCGCCGATAGTTAACGTGCTTCGTGGTGGCTTTATAGCTTTGAACAAAGATAACTCATAGAAATGATTGGAAAGGAGGCGACTCGAAAGGATGGACACTTCGATATGCGGAAGTCATCGATAGAGATCTGTTGAAAAGTGCTCGTTTAGAATGGTTTATTTTATTTTTAAGTCGTTATCGCTATGACGAATTAATAGATGAGAAACGAATTGCAATATTTTACACAACGGCATTAGTAGGTTGGAAAGTTAAACGTTGGTTGGTAGTGAATGCAGGCACTGGAAGCAGGCAGTCACTTGGACCTATGCCAATAGCAGAGGTACGTCTTTTGTTTAACCGGATTAAGACTTTATCAGAGTTTACGTATGTAGTTTTATTGGGCTGGTGTCATTAGGAGAAGTCTTAATCCGGATAAAAAAAATTCGTCCAGATTTTTAAAATCACATCTTCTGTCGCTAGTAATCAAAATCTAGAGATTACGTTATATAAACATCAACGTAACCTGCTAAAAATAGCATAGGGTTTCAGAAAATACTTCTTGTATGAATATACAAAATTTACCGACGTACAGCTTATTGATTTTATATAAGAGGCGGTCTGAAATAATTTCTAATGACATAGTTCAATTTCTAAGAAAGTTTGTAGGTATAATCCCAAGCTTATGGTACATTAGAAACGTGTTCGAAACTAGTAAATGCACGAAGCTTGTCCGTAACATGAATATGACACCTTAATGCATTTTAGACTAACTTAATTGCAGAAATGTTTGTAGTATTTCTTGATATTCTGATGAGAAAAACATAAATTTGGCTACGTACACCTAATTCACTTTACGTATAAGATTGAGTGAAAGAAATCCTAATCGGATTAACTTACTTTTAAGAAAACTTGTAGGTGTCGGTCCCAGCTTATGGTGTCTTGGGACGTCCTGAATTCGGAAACCTACGAATTTTACTTATATTATAAAAAGGGCAAGTAAATTGAGGTTTTATGAGTTTGATTTCATAGTGTTTAACAGTATATTTTGATTTAAATACAAAATTTTGGCGTCGTGTAGCTTAATCGCTTCCAAAACCAAGTTAAAAGAACCGAACAATTGGTAAAATGAACGATTTTTTAAAGAACTTGTAGGTACGTTGGCAAAGTTTCAATATCAACAAGTACCTAATTTTTGAAATAAGTTCTGGGTAAAACAAAAACAAACAATTTATTGCTAATTTTCGAGAGAAACTCCTCCTGCAGCCACTTCCTTTACAACGCCAAACACGTTGTCCACTAAATCATTTCAATTGCTTTCAGGCAATAAATAAATTTATATATGATCTGTAGCATCTCAACACAATAATCCAATTTAAATATACATCCAAAGGTACAAGGTACTGCCATCTTTTGGAATTTTATTAACACTCACTTCCTCATCGCGGATTTTTCTACTTTATTTATTTTGTTTCATTGGTAAAATGATTACCATACATGGGGAGAGAGCGAGCATAGTCAAGGCCACAACCCATCAAAAACTAACAAGACCATTGTTTTGCCTTGCGTAACACAATTACTGTATTTTATCTGCCATCGCGCTGTTTCTTTTGTAAGAGAGACAAAAATAATTGACATTCGTTTAGTGAGGAAACGAACGAAGGCCAGTTAAAAGGATATCTGCAGCCTAACAACAGCACACATGTCCGACAAGCCATGAAACTGCCATGCAGATACTTTACGAGTATTCATGTGCTACGGCGAATGGTTGCTGCCTATGTGCCCCCTGTCATATTTTCGTAATAAAAATGCTGTTTGCCGCCCGACCCTGGTCGTATCGTACATCCCGTGCGCACAGATTTACTCAAATTTTCCATTTCTATTGGCACATGCGGCGACTGCGGCTCCTTCTAACGCGCTGATGGTCATGTTGATGGCCTCCAAACACACAACACACTAACGAACCCTCTTCTGTTTGGCCGGTGTAACATGCGTATTTGCACAGGCCATGAAGGCCGCCACAATGTCCATCGATATCGATTTACAATATTTCATAATAATTTTTTGTCAGAATGGGGAGCACGGCGGAGTAGGGAGGCCCGCTGCCAAAGCCTACCTACGCTGTACGTGATACGTGTCCTTGTTCCGCGATACACATATAATTTTGCATTTTATTTTCTAAATTAAAATTTATGTCTGCATACCGCTGGCTGATGATGATCGCATCTCATTTTGTTTTTGTTTGTTTACTTTACAGATCGGCGAACTACGATCGGTCGACAAATGTCTGCGAGCTCTCCGAAATGGATCGGATCACTTTGGCCGGATCTAGTGCATTCCAGCCGTACGATGGTATCGATTACTTGGAGAACAACTGCGCCGAGGAGCCCAATAAGCTGTGCGAGTTCAAGCGTTTGTCGGGCAGAATTCTCAAGACTGTCGATTCGGTGTATCAGGACGTTGGCAGCATTGATGAATGCCGTGATTTGTGCCTTAACTCACCGTACAGGTAAGTGTGGTGGTCCGCGCCGCGATTATGATAGTGAACGCTGTGTGCCATGACGACTTTTGTTGCTCTGATAATTACTTGGCTGTGGCTATGGAGACGACTGGTTTGCTAATTAGAGATCCTTGTTTGTTGGCCTGACATGGGGGTATCTATGTGTATTTATCGCTTGTCGGTTCGTCTCACTGTGTGTGTGTGTGGTGAGCACAAAAAGTGGGTTGAGTGAAGATTAATCTAACACTGGACGGTGGTTGTAAGTCGTAGTCGTCGTCGTCGTCTGCGTCGTCCGTTTATGCATATCGTGTCCGGAAATGGTAGTGCTTAGAGATGAGGATTTAATGTACGCTCGTGTGAACAAGCCTTTTGCGTGTAGGCTGGGATAGAGCAAATCTTGAGAGATTACACGGATGCAATGTTGTGAGTGATAACCGAGTGAGGAATGGCGGGTCTTTTTTCTTCGTTTCCATTACATTAGATATGCATTGGGGACATGGAAACATTGTATGCACCGAACAGGTTCACTGGTAATGGTAATGTTCCAGCATTTTACCGCTAAGTGAGATTTGGAGAAATTGTTTACACAAAGTGTAGCTGACAGGTTTGGAGTTTTTAATCAGCTATAGGAAATGTTTGAAGTTGTAGTAAATCGCAGTTGAAACGTCTTATTCTAACAAGCTATCGCGGGAAAGCTGCTCGCGACTGATGGGCGCTATTGAGTTGATTGGATAACAACTGGGCATGTGCTTTTAAATGATTGGCTATAAGGTGTGGGAAGTTGCATTGGCAGGTAATGAGTTGTTTCTCACATTTGACACCGACACAGAGTACTGGTTTGGGTCTTTGATGGACTTATATGGGTTAGGAATCAGACTTTGAAGTCTGATAAAAGTCGATAGCTAAAAATTCTTCATGTTTTGGCCACTGAAGGGAGTAAATATCCATAAGTAAAGCTTTGTAGCACGAATGGACGAAAAATACCACAGAAGTGTAAAGTGTTCCCAATAATCACAGACCTACAAATCTCAAATAATTTCTTGTGTCGATCTACTGAAAGAAATAGAAAATTTGTTCACGTACACCTTATTCCCTTATTTTATTAGGCCGAACAGAAAGAATCCCGAGCAAATCGGTGCATTTTTGAAGGAAATTATAGGTATAAGAGTAACAATTTTAGACGTTTTATAAAAAAAATATTGGGTATCAATAAAGAAGTGCAAGAACTTTAGCGAAGAGAGCTACAATGACAACTGATAGATACTACTAATTCAAATGAAGTCAAAATGGTAGCCAAAGCGTTGTTCTAGACTCTAGAGTGTCGTCTGACATACTTCAAACCTCTAACAAACCGAATAAAAAATAAATTAAATAAAATAAATAAAATTTGGTTATCGTAGCTTGAGTTTGCTGGTAATTTCGAACTCAAAGAACTTGAAGCAGAGAAATTTGGTCAACTTTTACTGAGAAAGCTAGGTTTGGTTGGACAAAATTTTAGAAAAAGGTCTGCATTAAACTAAAAATAACCATTTAATTTGTTTTACCGGCTCTAAAAAGCCAATTACTGTGCCTGTAAAATGTTGTTTGTTAAGTCGGCGCCCGTAGGCTTAAATGACTGGACATGATTTTCAAAGAAAGGTTAAGACTTCGTCTTGGAGCAAAGGCTTTTATGTGAAATATGCCGACGTGCGTAACGATATCTTGTGATTTCCAGTTAAGGGAACTTAAACCCGAAGAATTTGCTCAATTTTTAGAGAAAGTTTTAGGTAGCAAGGGGACAAGTTTTGGCACTGTAAGAGTTAAATGTTACGATTTTATTTCAAGAGCAATACCGATCTATCTATTTGCCCACATTCGAAATAAAATTCTTGGTTTACTTCCAAGCCTTCTTACGGGATGACTTTGATTCCTGCTACAATAATTTATGAAACGAGTGCGATTCGCTACTTAGGTAGAAATCTTCTGTTTCCTGAATACCAAGTGGCACTTATGATCAAACCCACATTATAAGCCAACAACTTTTGTCGTTGCGATCTTTTCCGCTACAAGAAGCCATACCCACATAAAGGAAGAAAACCCACTCACACGATCCCAGTATACCACATGAGCATGAACACCCATTAGGCCAACAAAGTTGTGTAATCGCTGGTCAGTTTGTCAGTAACAACTTTTTGCAACAGTCTTATCTTTTGGACACATAACACGATAAATATCGCACACCCACTCTAATTCACAATTCCAACTCATTTTTTCCACAGATGCCACTCGTACGACTTTGGTGATACCGGTGACATGGTGTGCCGTCTCAGTCACCATTCGCGCGCCACCCTCTCCGATGTGCAAGACCCCTATTTGGAAGTACCTGAAGCCGCTACTTATGAACTCTCATCATGCTACAATGTAACGATCGAGTGTGGTGCCGGCGATATGATTGCCCGCATTCGCACATCGAAACTATTCGACGGTAAAGTCTACGCTAAGGGCTCACCCAAGTCATGCGCCGTTGACGTTAAGAGCGCTCTCGACTTTGAACTTCGCATGGGCTATAATGATCTCGAGTGCAATGTCCGCCAAAGTGGCTCGGGAAGGTATATGAACGATGTTGTGATCCAACACCACGATACCATTGTAACGTCATCCGATTTGGGCCTAGCAGTGACCTGTCAATACGATCTGACCAACAAGTCGGTATCGAACGAAGTTGATCTTGATGTCAAGGGCGACATTGAACCAGCACTCAGCGAAGAAGTGATTGTCGATTCACCGAATGTCATCATGAAGATTACATCACGCGATGGCAGCGATGTTATGCGATCTGCCGAAGTCGGTGATCCCCTGGCATTGAAATTCGAAATCCTCGACGAACAGAGTCCCTATGAGATCTTTGTGCGCGAACTAGTCGCCATGGATGGCACTGATAATGCTGAGATTACACTGATCGATTCGAATGGCTGCCCCACTGATCACTTTATTATGGGACCGATCTATAAGAGTTCGTTTACGGGCAAAATTCTCCTGTCACACTTCGATGCATTCAAATTCCCATCGTCTGAGGTTGTGCAGTTCCGTGCTTTGGTCACTCCTTGTATGCCATCGTGTGAGCCGGTGCAGTGCGATCAAGAAGATGTTGGCGGAGAATTCAAGTCGTTGTTGTCGCTGGGACGTAGGAGACGATCACTCAATTCAACAGGTGAGTTGTGTACTACACATAGTGATAAATTATTTAGCAGTCATGCTTTGGTAATTTGTTAATTTGCTTTTGCTTATCTTTTACTAATGCGTGTGTTTGTGTTTTATTCTTGCAGTGGTGTACAGCGAAAGAAGGTCACGTCGCGAGGCGGTCACCAGCAAACAGCCCAGCCAAGAGGATATGCTGTTGGTACAATCAATTCAGATCACTGACAAATTCGGCTTCGATAAGCAGCAACAGACGAAATCAACCGGATACGATGGCAGCGAGACCGTCTTCATTTCGAGCGATGGCGCACAAGGATTCTGTGTTAATGCTATTGGTGAGTGCCCTGATGTTGTGGCTTATTCAATATGGGATTGAGGTGTGCAGTGCACTCGGGCGAAACGACTAAGTTGTTCGTTTCGCGCGGTGAGCACTTGAGCAGGCCAAAGGGATAGACGCGGTGGTGGCGCAGAAACAATTTGTATTAGGTGGTGTTGGCCATGGCAGAAATGTAGACACAGACCTTTGTGGGGATAATGCATGGAAATTTTGTGATTGAATTCGATCGGAGATTGCAACATTGTGCGGCCGTGAAAAAATCGATAAGTGGAAAGGGATACATGAGGTGGTGTCATGACGAAATGTTGAAAGGGAAACTTCTTAAGGCTGTTTAGATTCGGGGGTTTCAAGGAAGAAACCGATATATTTTATTACTCGTCGCAGAAGATTTTGTGATTTAATTTCGAGTTCATTAAAATTAAGCCTGGTGAAATTGGTTGATTTTTAGCAAACTCTGTAGGTGTTAAAGGCTAAATTTTTTCTAGGTAAAATTAATGTTTTTCATGAGAAAATTTAAGGTAGTATTGCTATAGGATTTTTACCTAACAAAAAAGATGAATAGCTACATAATTTAACGAACATCTAGCCTTCTTTAACTTAGCGCAGGGTCCAATGAACTTGGAGCTAACAAAATGACTACCCGACATATACAACCCGCAATTAGTGAAAAACTAGGATTAAGCCTGGCAGAATCTCTGCGCTGATATAAAAACGTATCATCATTTCTACTCAAAGCTTAGTTTTAGAAGTATTTTAGACTTTGAGATGAATTTTAAAAGACACTTCTCATCTAGCTAAGTCAAGGAACCGATTAGTTGTATTCATGTAGTCGAAATTTATAAATTTACCACATCATTTCCAATAGGCGTAGCAAGTGTTTGTTTAATTTTGACTACAAGTCGTAAATTTACTTGAAATTTGAGTTTCACAGAAACAAACAATTTTGTCAGATTAAAGCAAAAGCTTAAAAGGAGTGCGGTTCAAGGACCTTTTTTGAAAAATATTTACGTAGGCTCAATGAGCATCCTAAGTAGAGCTGACGGAAGGAAATCTGGTCGAATTTGCTTGATTTTTAACGAAATTTTTAGGTCGGGTAGCAATAAATTTTGAAAAAAAAAATTCAGCAAAAGTTTGATTTTACTAATAAATACGATCTTAAGAATTGACAGGATTAAGCCTTTGTGAATTTGCACAACTTTTAGCGAAATTTTTAGGCGTGAAAGCGAGACAAAAGGTTTAAATGTCCCTAATTTTTTAACACACAGTTAAAAAATAATACAAAGAATTGGGCAACAGGTCCCTTAAGGTCCCTACGACTTCTTCTACCCACTATTTGTTTTCGGTTTTTCTATGATATGTAATCAAGCTCAAATAATAAATATAATTCATAAAAAACCCTTTTCATTCCAGGACTCATTGTCGCCGGAACAGTCTTCCTGCTGGCCCAGTTGGCGGTCATTTCCATCTGGACCTACTTGTATCAGCGACGCCGAAAACAGCGTGGCTTCTCCAACGAAGGTATTAGCACATCCTCATCGTCGTATGGTTCGTCACCCTCCACCATCGTAACAACCGCACCCAATGCCACACTAAATGGAAGTCGATCGGAATCGCTGTGTAAATTGTACGACAGTGGTTTTGCCGGACGACATGGTCGTCAATTTTAAGGGAAACAAACAGAACCACTCAGTGAAAACGGGAAATGGATAAAGGACCCTCCCAACATTCTCTTAAGAAATCAAACTATCAAAAAAAAAAAAAAACTCAACAACATTTCTTATTGATTCACTGCGAACTCACTTTTGATAGATCTGGGTGTGCGCACTAAATTTCTCTTCATGTGAGCCATTAATTCCCTTCTTCCCGCCACGATATATGCATTTAATTTAAATATTTTAAAGAATCTGCATTATTTTTATTTTATTTTTATTTTCTTTATTGTAAACAAATGGAAAAAAAAAACTTTGCTCAAATTTGCCAATAAGTGTGTAATATCAAATCAATCGATTATAGTATTGAAAATCATGGTGCCGGAATCTTAGCAAGGGCAATATTAATTTTAAAAATATATATATAATAATTGCAAGTATATATTTTTTTAAAATCAATATCACAAGCTATAAACAAAAAATAGAACTCTTTCTAAAAATAAAATAATAACTAGAAGGAAACCGTATTCATAAGAAAATAATTCCAACTGTGTAATGCCGTAGCGATAAGTTTTAACAAAATTATTCTAATTTATTAAAAATGAAAAATATAGTTAAAAGAAATTAAAAATAAATTGGAAAAAAGGATGACCGATGCAGGAGTGAGAAAAACTAAAAATTCTAAATCTTCGTGGAAGATTTGCAATTTTTAATTTTTTTTGTGTTGTAATAGAATTGTATAGTTAATAATTTATTTTCATACATGCAAACGTAAATAAAAGTAAATAGCAACTAAGTAAACACATTTTCATACACCTTATACATCACTGCGAGTTTAAATATCATTTTGTTTAGTGTCACAAAAAACATTATAATAATAATTAACATAGACTATGATTTAATTAGAAACAAAAATGAAGTATACATTATAAGAATTGATTGATGGAGATGAAAATATGCTCACTTGTCCTTTTTTCCAATTGGAGGAGGAATATTTTTTTTTTATTTGGAAAATGCTTTAGACAATTTTATTATTTGGAAAATTTTATATTTATTTATTTTAATAATAATAAATAACATAGTAGAATGAGTAGTACGCATTAATCTAGTTAAGAATGTAACGATTAGAATGTCCCCTCCCAAAAATAAATGGAAAAACAAAATAATAATCTGTATAACTATTGTAAGCATAGAAGCAATTTAGTTCGTTGATTAGGAGACGACTTTTGTAATACGAAAATAAAACAGATAAATAAAATAATTGAAAAATAATTGGAGTTCGTTTTTATTATTTGAAGGTTGTGGCTTTAGCTTACAGAGGCGGCGCTGGCAAATCGTTGCGCATTAGGAAGCATTGGAGCAAAATGGAGCTGGCGTAATCTTCCCGATCTTTTAAGAAGAACTCGTTTTGATGAGAAGCTTAGCTATCAACTGATCTATCTATTGACGTTATGTGAAGCAGATTGTGAAGTGTAGATCTATAGACTCTTGTGTATCCCAAAATAATTGGAGCAAAATCGAGCGTCGTATGTCGTTGAAGTTAAAAAAAAACACGCCACGAGATGAACACTAGGGTGGAGCGAAAACAACTTTTTTTTTGTGTTTTGGTATCTAATAGTGAAAAAGATGTGCCTTATAGGCTTAAATGTATATATGCAAAATATTATTCGATTTGGATAACGATAACTGCCCGCGTAGACACACTGAAACTTTTAATAACAACTTGGGTTCCAAATTAAGGACTTAATTAATGATTTAATTGGTAAAATCATCATAAAACTTCTTATTCCGAATATTCTTTTTTAATTCCTAAACACAACATACGGCGCAGTGGCTTAGTGGTAGTGTGTTGGGCTACTAAGCGAGGGGCTCAGGTTCGAATCCCGAGAGGGCCAAATTACATCTTAAGGTTTTTTTCCACTGCGCCACCTCTCGCGAACGTCTGACAAACATCCGAGAGTAAAACTGTCATGAATGAGCTTCTCAATTAGGCGTTTGGACTCGGCGTAAAATTGTAGATCCCTTCCATTCGTCCCAAAAATTGAAAACCCACACAAAGCGAATGGTTGCGAGAAGCTAGGCCTTGGGTCCCATAGACCTGTCGCGCCAAAATATTTATTTATTTATTTATAAACACAACATATCCTTTTTTCATATTACGTTTAGTTTTTCCCAGATTATCGCAGGATTAAAAAAAATCGTAAAATAAAGCCAAAAACTGACCTTTTCGTAATCAAGTGAGACGGTGTGCTATAAAACTTTATTCCTTTTTTTGAATATCTAGTTAGCCACTCTTTCTGTTTCATATCAGTTCACTATTGTTTTCCGAGTGCATCAGTCGTATTATCGTCTATTTTACAAATATTGAAATCTTTAAAAAAAGAACATGCAAGGAACGCAAAATATATTTAAATTTCCTATATTTGGTTATTTTTGTTATATACAAGAAAACGTTACACCTACTTATAAAGATGCAATAACTATACTATGAATGAAGGAGACATTCCAGAAGTAGCAGCTATAGTAACTTCCAATTGTTGAAGAGCCCATCTCTTTGCTGCAAAAGTCAGGATCCATATACATGGGATATGCAGTTCCTTAGACTAGTTCGGCCAAAATAGTGCAAATTGCAATAAGACGTTTGCTATCAGATGAATAGATTCCTCAAAATCATATTATGCCTAGCGGTTGTGACAAATGAAAGTACGGCGGTGTTCTAAGACTACCTGAGACAGAACTTCAAAAACCACTTCAATGGATAGTTCACTATATATGTGTGAGCTTCCTTTAAAACACTTATTTCAACATCTTGATGGATGTACTTCGTAACCTAAGTCTTACACTGGACCTTTGGGAAATGTACTTGAAACCTGTGAACAATTACCTGTTAAAACATATCGACGTAGGTATTGAAGGAAATGTTCTACCAGAAATGGATAAAGATTTAACTACAGATCCACAGTACTTGCACAAGATAATGTCACGGGCCAACCGCACTTATATAAACAACAGTGACACCTTCAGGAAACTTGATGACTTTGGCCACGTTTGTTGTTAAGGTCTAAGCGCTATCTTGGTTCTCTGTCAAAAATAAACCATTGTCTTTTTAACCCAGTTTTGGCCAGATATCTTCCAAAAGAACCTAAGAACGTAATCGATCCTGTCATTCAGAGGAATGGTTATTTTGCGCATCCTGAGAACACTCTACTTATACTTACTATAAACACATTAGAGAACTGGCAGATCGGCGCATATAAAAAGCGCGTAGTATGCCTCGGTCTTCAACACCCAGGCTTTTGAAGTGCCGCTTATTAACTTCAATGCATCAACGTATATCGATTTAATAAATTGGCAAGAAAAGCTTTCTGAACCACCGATTATGCAAAACTTATGCGACAAAGAAATTAGGAGCACCGTGGAATCTGGTGATAAAGGGGAAGTGTTCTTTTTAAGGCTTCCGTGCCATAACAAGGCTGTTGAACGAGCTGTTAAGATAAAGACGGAAGCTGTCACTTCTCAGTAGACAAAAAAGTGCTGACTAAGCGCAATAAAAACGAAAATAGAACCACGGAAGGAAATGCCTAAATTTGAGACAAAATAGGATTTTTAAGCTTTTTCATTGTAAAATACCATAATGTTTATTGTTACGAGAATGAATTTATTTTTAGTTTATATTGAATTTCTAACCATCAATAGTATATTTTGCTCACTTTTATCTATCTATATACTTTTATATTATTTTCTGCCATACCTATCGGTTAAGTAAAATCTTGTATCAAATTTTGATTTTTAAAGTCAGTGCGCAGGCAGAAGATCTTAACCAAATTAATCGAAAAATTACATTTATTTTTCTTTTAACATAAGGCACCATTTGCCCACTATTAGAATTACGAATTAAGAACAAAATTTTTTTCATACATCCGTGCTCCACCCTAAATTGAACACCCCACGAGAAAAGGGGTAACAAACCGAGCATCGGAAAGCTCATGGACAGTCTACGAAAAATACTCAAAACCCAGCAAGAAGGTGGACAGAAATCCGGAAAAATGGCGGCCATAAAAGGGAGTCGGAGTAGTACCCCTTTATCGATTTATGGTAGAAATGGCATATAGACCCATACCGGGCAGTCAGTAAGGGTAAAGATCATCTTTAAAATATTCAGCAGCCGGCAACTACCTTGCTGCTGCATAACTGGATATACATCACAGGTATTAGAAGACTTAAAACCCTCGAAATATGCATCTGCGTACTTGAAAGCCTCAATAGTAGCCGCAAAGCAGTATATCTGTATATGATGACGATGAGTTGCTTGATTTGCTCTCTTAAAGTTCCATTGAGTGGACTAATTCTGAGCCTGAGGATACACGAAAACATTCGTTTCCAGTGCTTCTAGTTCGCCCGAGGAAACATATTTAATACCTCCTCAACTGATTTCTATATTACAAAAGGCCCATTTCCAGCGGCAGTTCCCCACAAGCTAAACTAACCCAATAAGGGAAATAGCAACCATGAACTAGAACAACAGCAAGCAAAGAACATTCGTTCTCTATACAAGTGCATAGCTTGTTTCTAGAACATTAGGGAATGCTCGTGAGGAAACTCTCATCATCGAATCAAAAATACTTGTTGGGTAAAAGAACCACCGTTGTAAAAGGCAGTAAAACAACCGAAGGCAGTTGCAAAATCGAAGCCCATCTTGAAGCATAAATTTAAATAAAGATCGGTTTTACGAGTCCTATTAAGGCCAACGTTTCAGCTCTTCAACCACCGTTTCAGGACTGTGATACAATAGAATGATACTCTCTGCCATCCGCAAAGCAAATGGTTTCAGAAAGCTATATACATTTATTAAGATTCAATTGGAGATAAAGAAAATAAAAATATTAGACATGCAGTGTTTCTTCCTTTATTTCCAGATCAACCGTCTCTAACAAGGTTCGCTACCTATTTCAAGCAAATCTCAATAATGATCCTCACTCACCCTTAATCGATGGTCCGCCACAGTCCACAGCCTAGCTCCGTAGTCATTCGATGTGCCAAGGATGTATGCGCCCGTTGAATCGAATTCAACCGAATTGATGCCAGCACTGCTGCCTCCCAATACAGCTCTCGCTTCTGTACTTGTGCCCGAAAATTCTACAAAAATCAAAACGAGTGCATTTAAAACTATTTTATATGAAAAGTGCATAAATGAACTCACGTTTGTTGACGTCCCAAAGTTTGACGCGACGATCGGCACCGCCTGTGGCCACCATTTTCTCGACCGGATTCCAACGCACGGCACTCGCCTCAGTCTCGTGGGCCTCGAATTTCATAATTAACTCTGGTTCTGCGTCGCGATAGCGGTCAGCACTACCCGGTGCCATATTCACTTCTTCGGCAAACATGATCATGTCATCATATACAAATTCGCCACCGCCGCCTCCGCCGCCGCCGCCTTGGTCGCCGCCTCCACTTTCAGGCTGTAGCTCGTTTGGACTGTTTGAGTTGCGAGTCTCGCGGACGGCGTCTTCTAAGTCTCGGCGGAGTTTGTCGGACCGTTTTCTGAAAAGTGACGGCAGTCTTTTTCTAGATTTTAAATGAATGGATTTAGTCGAGTTTAGCGTCTTTGGTCAGGCCGTTAGTAGATTCACAATGTGGCGAGTTTATTTTATACTTTGGTGTTATTGCAAAAATTTTAGGGGATACTATAATGCATGGGTGGTGAGTTTTTGTCGGTGGTGATTTGGTGAAAAGTTTGCTTGATCTTCTTAAAGGGGGCCAAGTGATGGCTGCCGTTTGCGCTTTGCACCGAAAACCCAACAAAGTGTCAATTGGTAAATTTGGAACTTATAAAAAAGGCACATGCGATGGAATGGTGTTTGTTTAAAAACAAAAAGTATGCAGTGTGAAATTTTGGTTAAAAATGTGTGTATGTGTGTTGATGTGGATTTTATGTTTAAGCGTGTAGGTCTTTTGTGTCAAGTTGTGTCATGTTTTAGTGTGTTATTGTAGCTGTGGATGGAATTAATTGTGTTTTGGGGGAATACAAAAGCCTACAAGAAGAACACCTGTTCTGTGATCGTGCCTATAGTTAATTATAGATGCTCCAAGACATTACAGGTTTGACAGCGAAATATTAAAAAAAAAAAAGACGACTAACGATCTTAAAACAGAAGATTTGATAGCATGCCTTTCGGCCTACAGTTTGATTTAATTATTATAAGACTAGCAACGAATATGAGAATAATGGACCCATCAGCCACAAAATGTAGAGGCAGCCACAAAGAGAAAGGATTAAAGGCATTGGTCGACAGCTTATTAAACTTGAAGACGAGTGCGAGTAGCCACAAAGGCTGACAAATAAATAACTGATATGCGATAGGAATGGCCACCCTTATCTTTCGAGTGTTCGATTTTTGAATATCAAGTTAAATAAACAAAAAAAAGGAAAATTCCAGCGGAAGCTAAGCGATTAGTAACTAGACTTGGCAAAAACCTAAAAACTAGGGGCCACCGAATCCAATAAAAGCTCTCCTCTATTTTTAAGAATGCCCAGCGTAGCGAAAAAATATCAAAATCACACAAGCCCTTAACTCTATTCCTTACTTGCTTTTAAACGATCTATAGAGAAGTACAATTTGTACCCTAGTGCAAAAAAAACGCCTGAAAATAAATTAGCCTTAGGCGCAAGTCTGCATAAAGAAGTAGATACAAAGCCGCTTAAGAGCGCGTAAGTCGAAAAACAAAACAAACAGAAGGCATTAGCGAAAGGACACGTCTCTTTGCTCGCCACATAATAGCTGTTATGGATTTTTAAGCTGTATATTTATCTGTAGAGAAAATCGCAACTGAGCAAGTAAAATAAAAAATCTTACCTCTTTTTGCAAAAAAAGCAAAACAAATCAACTTTTAAGAAAAAGTTATTGGAGCAGTGCTTAGCTTCTCAAAATCATTCTTTTCGACGAGTTATTTTTGGGAAGAACGTGGACCTTAAATGTCGTGATGATTGAGATGTTTGTTATGATCAATATTGCTTGAACCATTCGCAAGGACAGCGGGAAAAAAATTTTAAGTGTTATTTGGACCCTGTTATGATATTTTATTTTTTTTAAACAAATAATACCAAAAAATTCCACTAGGACGAAACTAGCAAAGAGACTGTGTATGCGAATGATATTTATCATCAAAAGGAGCAAATATAAATCCAACAGGAAATACTACTATGAGAAATGTGACTGGCATTGAATCACGAGTCTCTTTTTTGTCGTACCAATACCGGCGGTGTTTTAAAACCTAGGTTTATGAAATATGGATCAAAGTAAAGGTGAATTTCTGTAGGTAAACTTTCGCATATATTTAAATGTTAAACGATTAACAAGAACTGTTGGTTTATATATCAACACAATAGAATAAAAAGGAAGAAAGAATACGTTGCATACAAAAAGGCGACTTGATTTTGGTATAGGTACCGATTGACGAACGGAGGTTGCAAATTGATGGCCAAATGCCGAACTAATTGTGCAATAATCAGTCCGAATTTTTTACGAAAATCGGTTCTTTCGTTAATTAAACAAAAATAGTAAATAGAAATAGCTTCAAAAATTGTGTAAAACAAATCTTGAGGAAAACCTGGCTTTGTGATTAAAGTTTGCAATGCCTAACGAAGATGCTTATAGACATTGGGTCTAATAACAACCGAACACTAAACTCGAGTTTGAGTTATTTCGAAACATACTTTAGTTTCAACTTTTAATTCATATGTATCAAATTAATTGGAACTTTAACTACATCTGACTTTATTGCAAAATTATTACAGTATAACTCAAATGCGTTATAATTTTTTTCTGAGCTTTCAAAAAAATTGCTGAACATTACAGTTGCTTGTATTTTGAGTAGCTGATATTATCTTTTTCAATAATGTGAGGAATTGCATGAAAAAATTCGCTGGGACGATTTATAAAATATCTAGAAAGTCCAAATGAAATTCGTCAGCTTGAAACAGATTTTTTTTAGAACCGCGAGGTTTCCACAGTGTATTGGTGCCGTTAATGGCACTCACATCAAACTAAAAACTCCTGGACATGAATTTGGAGCTCGCCACAGATGCAGGAAGTATTCTTCTGACGTTTAAACTTGAATAATGGTTTAGACTTGACTTTCTTCGGATGAAAAATTACATAGGTACAGTCTCGATTATCGTAAATTTAAAGATATATTCATTTCGACTACTGCCCTAAAGTCAAGTCTAAATTTGGTTGTTAGTAAGGCCAACTAAAGCAGCTCCGAGGGAATGAATAAAACTGTGGGACACTACTGATGACCGAAGGAGTCCGAAAAAAGTGTACCTACACATAAACCTGAAATAGCATAAATGCTCTAAAAAATAGCTATTAAACTGTAATGCGGAAACATGTGTGGCCCCTGGGTTTACGTAGTTCGAATTCAGAAGTCAGCTGGAAGTTGAACTCACCATCGTCTTTTTAAGTTGTTTAAAATCGTAAAAACTATTACGTAGCAGTGTTAAAATTATAAGAAATATAAGACAATGGCATCACTGGAAGCTGGAACTACAATTTTAACTTTTCTAACAGCTGGAGCCGTATATCGTAACTCTTAAGTCTTTACCCATTGTAAATACGGCAAACGGAAGTCTACTTATGGTGAAATGGCGAACAAAGATGAGCACAAAATCAGTTGCCAGCTGAAAAAAAGAGTTGCCAATTGGAAAAACGACCCGCTAAAACAAATATCCTCCCTAGGTCCCAGTTGTCGAGTTTTTTGAGTGGTTTTTCGAGAAGCTGTCTTTGAAATTATGTACGTTATACATTTGAAAGGAGTCATAAATATTAACGCATCAATAACACTTTTGAGTTCTTTTGAGTTACTCATATGCTCAGTGCCGGATTTACCATTAGGCTAACTAGGCTGTAGCCTAGGGCGTCGAAATTTGGGGGGCGGAAAATTTGTTCTCTTTTTTTCGTCTCTATTAGAATTTATTCCGAGAAAACATACTGTACATAAGTTAACTCTGATTTCGTCACAACGACGGTCCAGCTGCAACCTATATCTATCTATACATATAATAAAACTGTAGCCGTTTTCTATGTTCGCAGTTGGCGTGAAAACTACTGCACTGATTTCGATGAAACTTTTTTTAAAATGTTAGTTAAGGTTCTGAGACGGTAATAGGCTATTTCTTTTATTACCATGCTTATTTTTTGGCAGCGTTTTTAGCCAAAATGTGTTTTTTTTCTGACTTTACTGCCTTTAGCTCGCCATTACTCAATCAATTCTTAATTAATGTAAACCAAACAAAAAAATAAAGAAAGCCAACACTTCCATAATTATTTTAAGCCATCAATCAGCTTTCTGCGTCGTCTAGAAGCTGAGCTACAACCCAAAATCTAACATAAAAAAACTTAATTTATTTCCTCAAATCGAAAATTTTCCACAACCGTTGTTCCTGAACGTTGTTCTGCTTGGGGGTGGTGGGTGGCGCACATCGCACAAGCACATACATTGCAACAACAACAGCGTCATCAAGTTTTCTCCGAAGTGAATCGAAAGAGAAGTAGGCGAGGTCGATCTTCCTGACCCGACCCGATAGGTTGCGCTATTGTCGATCTCCTTAACCACTCAACCGATTCGAATGAAATTTTGTAGGTGGGTATGGTTGGTTGAAGCTAGATGGATAGGATAGTTTTGGATCCGATAGGTGGTGCTGTTGGCGATCCGCTTAACCACTCAACTAATTTTAATGATTTTTTTTTTGGTTTGTATGGTTATATGGAGAGATATATTTTTTTAATTTTTTCAACTAAACTCTCATTAAAGTGAATACCTATATGGGCACGTTGGAGTGAACTGAAGAAGCTAGGTTTTAAACAGACACTATACACAAAAACTCTCGAAATAGAAATAGAAAACTTTGGATTGGATAAATTAATGAATACAATTATCAACTGCGCTGTATTAAGCTTATAATATTAGGTATAACGATTTGTTTTTTTAATTAAATTTCTTAATGAAATTCAACATACAACACAGTTCAATTTAACATCCACATTTAGCGAGAGAAGTTTCACATCTGGCGTGTGGTCACAAGCACACTCTGTTTTTTTTTTGTATATGTGTAATAAACGACAGCAATGTGCATGCAGATCTTCAAATTTTTTTGTTTTTGCAAAAGGTATTTCTAGACCACTATTGGCACTATTGCTTTAGTTAGAATAAGAATTTATTGAAATTGAGTTGAACTAATTTTGTATCCGTTTTAATAAGTAATGCAGAAAAGAACAAATGGTTCCTTAAGTGTACTTGAAGTGATTGACAAAATCGGCATTAATCGGCGAGCGAAGCCGCGGGCAACAGCTAGTACAGAATAATGCAAATGACATAATGGATATAAAATAATTCATGGTTGAAAAAACCAAACTACTAAACTCAACCTTTTTGTTTTGTACTTGTATTCAAAGCCGGCCTAAGAGGTGGGCGAAGTGTGCCCAGGAACCAGGCCCCGCGCTTTACCTTACCAAAATTACACAAACAGATTTTATTCCTTTATTTTACTCTTTTATTAGTGCTTAACTGGCCACGTCGACCGTGGGGTCTTGGGTCATATAGATCCGATTATTTTGCAGGTGATTTAGAGTCGTCATTTGCAGATGAGTTGATTCCTTTTTAATTATACCGTAAAAATTAAGGTATTGATAAAACAAAACTACTCCAACACATACGTGATCTCGATCTGACAACTGTATTTCCGAACATAGACATCTTGTACATATTATTCAATTACATGCTTGTTACAAATTGCAGTGCCGAGCTTAGCTGTTCGTGCTGAAAACGTATAGAAAATTGTTTAAGGTCGGCGAAATTAGAAACACGATTAGATAGTTTGATGCCCTAAATTTGGACGATCTAATCGACACATTCGCCCAACAAAGGGCGCGAAGAAAGTTTTTTTTAAAGTACCTACTGTATGTCTCGACTTTTGTATTATTTTTTTTGTATTTTAAAAATATATCTCCAGTTTCCAGAGTACCTGAATACACAAGTTTTTAATTGTGCACTGAAATTACACTTACACGAAGCTCTTATTGATTTAAAAAAATTATTGTATGATTTTGAGGCGGCATTTTCCTAAAAGCCTAGGGCGGCTGAAGGGGTAAGTCCGGCACTGCATATGCTATACCAATTTGGTTACGAAAATACAACAATTTTTAAATGAAAACAAAAGGAGCAAGTCACTAAACGATTGGACGGAGGATTCTCCAATTACCTTCGCCATTAGAAAAACTTATAGTCCGACAATCTATCATATCACAACTCACGTAAAAGGCTTTTCTGATGTCATTTAACGTTCTTTCCCCTCAAACAATGAACAGATATGTATACAGAGACATTTAATGAACCACATTTATCTGACCGCTAACGCTTCTCTTAAAACTAATATTAGTTTCACGTATATATTTAAATTTAAACAAAAAAACGTGCATTGCTATAACTTTTTGTTGTAACAGTCACCTCAACTTGAGTCATAACGTCACTCGTAGCGCGTAGAAAAAAAAACAAACAAACAATATCACAAGACAAGAACACAAAACACAAAACAGGTTACTTTTCACAAAACCCATATATACAATTTTAGCCGTGCTACCTTGGGTCTCCGCCGAACCGCTTATAAAAAAGATGCATATCGTGTTAAAATTTAAAATGTTTATAAAGCACACACAACCATTTCCAGCAATCATGAGGATGCTAATCGATTATTAGTTCTTTTTCTTTATTTTTTAAATTAAGAAAGAGCAACATCTACTGACAGAAACAACACACTTACTTTAGGAAGCTCTCGTTCTCTTCGTTCAGTTTGTCTGCGTCCTTTGACTTGTATTTCATCAAACGCTCCAACAGACTGCGGTTCTCATCCTGGAATATATAGATAAATAATGCAACTTATTGCGAGTCTAAAGTGCAACTAAATTAATTAAAATATTGCAAGCATCCGCTGCAGCATATAAATATAAAATATAAATCAAGCTGCCACAGAAAAAATCTTCTCCACCCGTCTACGTCATAATTTGTCATTTCATTGGACACCTCGCTCTAGCCACTCGGACTCCTGGCCAGCGGCCAAATTTTGCATTATTTTTGGAAAATAATACTTTCCAAAAATACATCATCACTCGAAATGCGAAAAATAGAAGAAAACAAAAAAGTTCTACCCAAAATCATTATCACTTTAGTGTACGCATGTATCTGATGACGGGAAGCACCCGCAGGGGCCAACCATAATAGTGAGAGACAAACGGCCACTTTAACCAGCAATCAACACATGAGATTAATGCAAATCATCGCGTGCGTGAGTGGGTCACTCGATCAGAAGTTGTTGGCCCGACGCCACAATTACCGTCAATTGAATTCGGCCGGCGCGAGGTGGTTGCCACTTGCCACTCCACGCAAACATACTCGCAGCAAGAAAGAAAAATTTGAAAATATTTTGCGGATCATTAGGAAGTTGTTTCACAGAGTGCGCGATCGGTTGGGCAACAAACAAAGCTAAATAGACAGGCTTCGCCATTATTGAGATGTCTGTTTTTAAGGGCGGTCTGCAGCATATGCCATCAATCACTCAATTCCGTCAGTTCGTTATCCAAAATATGATCCGACAATAAAGGCGAACATTTTCGCCGAGAGCAGAACGTTTATTGGGTAATTCTCTAGCATTGGGGCGAACAATGTGATTCATGAGAGGGGCATTATTCCTAAGACTGATGTACATTCAATGAAGATGTCATTCAATTAGCAAAATATAGTTCTCCTTGTTGCGGCGGTTGATTAGAAATTTTTAAGAAATTATGACATCAGCTGAATTTTGTTGGAATTGGAGTAGCGATGGCTGTGGCAAAAGTTAAAAATAAAACTGAGCAGCACAGCAACTTTGACAGCAGGGACAACTGCAACGGCAGATGTCGTCTGAATCGGATTGAGAACGGCGAAAGCGATTTTATCAAATGTAGATTTTTTTTAATTTCTGACACGCCACCGCGATATGAGGCACGTCGACCTGAAAAGATCTATTGTGCCATAGGATCAGAAAAATTTCTTTAGGTTATTAGAGTTTCTACTTTCCTAATGTAGCTGATGATACTTTCAGCAGAGGATAACTTTACTTCTTCCGGATTTATCATTTCACTGAAGAAGAAGTTCCTTCTTATACCACAGAGGGCTGGGCATTCACATAAGGGCTGTTCCTTTACTTTTAAATCTTACAAAATTTTACGAATTCTTACGCATTTTACTCAATTGTCGTTCCTCAACTCGAAAAATTCGTAAAAGAGAGCGTCTGCGAGAGAGCAAGATATTTCCCCTCTTACTAGATTTTACTCAACAAATTTCTTTGCGTAAGAATTGAAACAACTGTCACTCTGTCAGTCGCCTGAAATTTGACTTTGTTGTTCTATTTGGCATGAACTATCTGTCATTTTTCACAGGTTACCTACTACAAAAGCGTTCCTTAACTTTTGCCTAGGTTTCCCTATCTGAGAGAGAATTCATCCCCCCCCATTGTCATTTTGACAGTCTTTTCCATTTTTACTACAAAAGTAAGGGAACAGACCTATAGTATATGCTCAGTTGTTTCGTCTTCTTCAAGACATAGGCGGCACTCCGAAGAGTTGGCTTTACGTGTGTTTTGTTTAGGGGATATCGCAACCCGTGGTGCCCTCTTAGGTAGCCAAATAGATTTTTGATATCATTTTGAAGGGTTTAACAAATTTGTATGGCCTGTCTTAGGCCTGTTCCGAGCTATTTATAGCAAGGTTTGCCGCTGTTTTAGCGCAATAGGGTTCAGGTCCTGTGAATGGTGTTTCCGAACCTCTTCTGGCCAGTTCGTCGGCTTTTTCGTTTCCTTCAATTCCCTTGTGGCCAGGAATCCACCATATTTTGGTTTTGTTTCTGGTCCATAAAGTTTGGAGCGTATTTAAGCAGTGTAAGACTGATGTGGGTTGTGTGGCGCAGTGGCTTAGTGGTAGTGTGTTGGGCTACTAAGCGAGGGGCTCAGGTTCGAATCCCGAGAGGGCCAAATTACATCTTAAGGTTTTTTTCCACTGCGCCACCTCTCGCGAACGTCTGACAAACATCCGAGAGTAAAACTGTCATGAATGAGCTTCTCAATTAGCCGTTTGGATTCGGCGTAAAATTGTAGATCCCTTCCATTCGTCCCAAAAATTGAAAACCCACACAAAGCGAATGGTTGCGAGAAGCTAGGCCTTGGGTCCCATAGACCTGTCGCGCCAAAATATTTATTTTTATTTATTTTTATTTATAAGACTGATGTGGAGTCAATGGTAGGTTTAGCATTTATAGCTATTAAGACTGCGTCAAAGGACAATCAAACTTTTCAAACAGGTAGTGCGAATAAAACGTTGACTATCAAGAAACCAGGAGCGGAGAAATAGACAGACATCAGTTTTAGTCCTCATTCAGGGAGAGAAAAAAAACAGAAAAGCGAATCAATTAGATAACGTACGGGTTGGCCATCTTGTGGTTTCTTTTTAGGTTAGGTTAGGTTGATGGGGGTTGTGAGATCGTCACAATAGACCCGGCACCATATCAAGCCCATCGCCATCCCCAGGGAACCATTACGGATAAAAGACCTAAACCAATTCACCCAAGCATTCGATTTCCCAGAATTTGTGAATGGTCTCAAAACTATTTGAGGAATCAACCTCTTCCAAATGATTAAAGAAGTACATGCCGAGATGCTTTCTTCTACTCCGAGCAATTGCTTGACATTCACAAAGAAGGTATGAGATGTCTTCCGCAACCTGTAGGTCCTCACAGTACCTATACATGTATCCGTGTTAGCTAGGCCTAGTCTCATGGCATGCTTCCTGAGAAGGCAGTGCCCAGAGAGTATTCCTATCGTTGTTCTCAACTTTGTTCTGCTGAAATTGATTAGTTGTTCAGTCTTCTTTCGATTTAAAATAGGCCATAGTGCCTTGGAAACCTTATGACCATCTTGTTGTCGCTTTATTAAGGACTTTTTCATAGATTATCCTTCTGGCCACGGCCCTAGGTGGTTTTATTCCCTCAATCGTTGTGGGAAGTGGGAGCCCAGCTCCTTCTTTAGCCATAACGTCTGCCCTTTCAGTAATTAACGTAAATTTCAGAAGGCCCAGGTATCCAACACAGTCTGACACGGTTCTGCGAGCACAATGCCTTGAGCACTGTGCGACAATTCCTGACTTGATGGTTTGTGATTCTAGTGCCTTAAGTGCAGCCTGACTATCAATGAAGATGGCGACATTCTTATTGGATATTGATCTCATCTCAAGTGCCTCCGCGGCTTTAAGTACGGCCAGAACCTCTGCCTGAAACACACTGCATGTGTCCGGAAGTTTCAGATCGAACTCGCTGGAGTACACATCTGACCATGTGCCCTTGCTGAGGCCTCGTTTTCTCTCTGAATTAAGTTCCTAGAACAGTCCTCTCTGTCAGGGTACAACACATCATAAGGTGTGTCAAAGTCAAGTGTACCAAGACTTTCAACCGCATTTACGGGGATATCAGAGAACGATTCTCTTAAAATTATTCTATAACCTATACTATTATTTTTAAAAAGCCCTTCATTTGTATTTGTAAGTCCAGTGGTAAAAGATGCATGAATGCTTCCAGTGTTTCTTTTTAAATCATAGGTTCTTTTGACACTGACAGCTGTCTCCCGCTCGAAATCTTGACAGAAAGTCAGTGGGCACATTCAAAACCTTAGTTGTCTTAAATCGACTAGATTCGTCTAGACTAGATGTAACCTGAACGCAAAAACTAGATTGGTCGGGAACGTCACTTTTCCTACCACATATGCGAACTGTCAACTTAGTACACAGTCACGAATTTCTTGACTGGATTCGTCAGCTCCATAAACGTCAACTGACACACAGCTGCCCATGTGTCCGATCTAGATGAATCAAAACTGAGATACATCAAGTCAGTCAGCTGTCAGACTTACTAAACTAGATACTTGAACGTCCTCAGTATCATACCTCCGCGGAGTAAATGAGTCGCTTTCCGCTTGAACAACGTTGGGAAATATTGAAAACTTATTTCCAAAGGGAATGCTGTGTCGCCCAAACAGAGAATGGAACTGAAGCAGAAATCTTTTCAAAGAACTAGGCCAGTCATACTGACGGGTCGCTGTAGCATTTTCCAGGCAGAGATATACGCGGTCTCAGACTGTCTAAGCGGGGGTACTACCAGTAATGGAAACTACCCTATCCGTTGACATCTGCAGTATTTTATACTGGATTCCTCAACATGTTTCGTGATAAACTGGCCAGATGTGGCTCTGAAATAAACATACTATTAGTTGACAGACAAGTACTACCAGCAGTCAACGCAGCTAAGAGCGTCATTGATAATGCCAAATTATATTTGGGAAAATATCGTGGGAACAACGCTTACGGTGGCCCACAATTGGCACTAAAAAGTCAAAGATCTTAGCATCTCTTGATAGAAACAAATTCCGAATGCTCGTCGGGGTAATAACCGCACACTGCATCATTGGAAACATGGCCCAAAAGATGAGGATGGACGAAGAGGAAATATAATCTGCGGAAAATCTCCTGTTTCACTTTCCAGCCCTCCAAGAACGCCTTAACTCCTGCTTTGGGAGCACAGTACTTAGAAGGCTTGGCCCAATCTGTTACCCGATTGACTGCATCTTTGGCAATAAGACCTCACAACTTTCAGGTAACCTTATCACAAAAAAAAGCTCACTAACGACCACAAATGATAGCAAAAACACCAAAAGAAGAAAATTAATGTAGATACCCAGAACTGGGTCAAAACAAATAAATTTTACGATTTCCGATAAGCCATATGGCTTGATATAAATTTTGTCGCTGACGTATGGCTTTCTTTTGTCACTTTTACTGTTGAATAATTCGCTGCGTTTTGGTCGTAAACATTTTACTACATACATCAATTGTAAACCTAACATTGTTGACCCACAGTCTGTTCTATTTCTAAAGCTTGCCGTACTATTCCAAAGCCAACCTACGTACTCGATAAAATGCAATAGAGATGCCTTTACTTAAGATCACTGTAACAAATGTCTGGGCAATGAGATACATTTCAATTGAGTGCTTTAGATATTGCTCAAAGTTTACGTAAATAGTTTTATTGTTTCCTGCGAGCGGTCGTCATAAACAAAACACTGTCTAAAGATAGAGGTATTTGAAAATGACATAATCTGTAACCATATCGACCGCAATCAGCTTGATGCTTTGGCGCTTTCGTTTACGCAGATCTAAAATGGTATCGGTTCGGTAAATAATACGCGCAAGTCCCAAGGTCTGTGTTTGTGAAGTAATTAATATTCAACGAAGCGTATTGCCGTATGAAGTGGCTATTAGTTGAGCAACTATCAATATCGATTGTGTAAACAATCATTTTCGTTTGAATGGCAACAACTAATGGTAGTTATATGCAAGGTGGTAGGGAGGGACACATCCCCCTTCATACCATCATATAGTACAATGAGCTCGGGGAAGTCTTGACTGGGCATGACAAGTTACAATGCAACTTCCTGAAGCAAAGACATCCATTCTGTAAGGCACAACCGGAGAGTCGCTATCAAACTTGATCCATCTCTTCTACCTAAGATGATCGTAAAACGATGCAAGAAAATCAATCGCCAAAAAGCGGCAATCACGGTGGATGACCGCCTGACATATAAATAAATAAATAAATATTTTGGCGCGACAGGTCTATGGGACCCAAGGCCTAGCTTCTCGCAACCATTCGTTTTGTGTGGGTTTTCAATTTTTGGGACGAATGGAAGGGATCTACAATTTTACGCCGAGTCCAAACGGCTAATTGAGAAGCTCATTCATGACAGTTTTACTCTCGGATGTTTGTCAGACGTTCGCGAGAGGTGACGCAGTGGAAAAAAACCTTAAGAAGTAATTTGGCCCTCTCGGGATTCGAACCTGAGCCCCTCGCTTAGTAGCCCAACACACTACCACTTAGCCACAGCGCCACCGCCTGACATATAGCAAACAATAATTCAATTGTGATTTTCAACTTTCACAAGTCACATTACAGTATTCCATCGCAGATTTAAAATGGTTTCATCTGGCAACCTTGAGTAAACGTGCGAAACGTGGATGTTTCTATTCCTATTTGACATGTGATTCATGTGTGAATTGCTGTGAATGATTGGGGTAAGAGTAGGACTGATAAGCGAGCAACTGCATTTACATACATTACAGATGGAAGTCGATATTGCACGACACAAAGCTGCCGTGGGAACCAGCAGAAGTGGAATCGGTACACTTCAATGATTAAAGCTGTTTTTTTTCACAGAAGTGAAATGATGATTCACCTGCTCGTTAACAGTCGTACCCACAACTGAGCATGGGTTTTCAGAAAGTCAAATCAATGGATGAATAGAAGCGCGTCATTGCGATCAGCGATCAGGAGTAAACTCGCGCTGTAAAAACCAAATTATGCTCCAAACCACACGACAAAAGTGAGTAAACGCTCGACTACCCAGTGTTCTTCATTTTTACAGCGTGATCTTATCTATTCCAGACCAGCAGTAAATCAAACAGGGACCTCCCTCTCTTGTTAGTAAACTGGAGTACCTGGAAAATGTCTCCCGAAAACCACCTATCCTCGTATCCTTGTCACATTTTCGCGTTGTTAAGACGAAATGTATAACAGATATACCCAATGTACTAACTTATTCCGATTCAATAAGGTAAAAGGGAACGGGATAGGAAATCTTGCACCCAGATGAATATAGATCAACGTAGACATCCACTGTGATGCTCTACTTGTTCAGTGGAACCTTTGAAAACCTATGATGAGATCAAACAAAGAATCAAATCTTGCCAGCCGCTGGCTCTAGACACCGAAGTTCTTAACTTACTTCGTGCTATGACAGAAATCTGTTTTATAGCCGCTTGAAAAGAGTAAAATTGTCATTGCAAACTGATGTCACTGTAGTGACGGAGTCTGGTTATACCAGGTGGTACTTCACAGTATTGAAAACATCAGATCGGTGTTTCTAACAGTCAAAAGACCGAAAATGATGCTGAAAAAGCTTTGAGCCAGCTATATCAATCGCAAAATGTGCACTTGTAATCGATTGGCTGCTCCACCTTTCCACTTCTTGTTTAGCGCTGCAATCAGCGAAGGTTAATAGCCTTGTTGAACCGAAATTAATGATTCAAATCCAATACATATATGCAGCTAGAACTGTGTCGCACAATCTGAGAACGGAAAGTTGCATAGGACGGTATCTCTTCACTGTGAAGGGTCATAGATCAATGAACAACATTTGTGCATCATTTCTTTGAATCTCCTTATGCTTACAAGCCACGAGAAAATTTCTCATCTACAGATTTTGTCAGTTTGGAGCGAGGAAGATATCGCTGAAAAAATTAGGTTTTATTCAAAACTGAACACAGTAAAATGGGGCAGTATTAGTTCTTCGGGCAGCATCATCATTCGAAGCTAAACTTGCCGATTAAACCACTCCTCTGATAGGCACAGATGCTGCCATGCATTGCCATAACGGAAATAATGTTTAAACTATGTACAATGGTCTTAGCAAATAGGAGTAGATGGTTGAAATCGAAATACGTTAAGGACAGTGCTCAGACGTTAGCTTGATGAAAAGAGCATGTTCTACTGGAAGATGCGCTTCAAAAAAACATGAAAACATTTAGATTGAGACGCTTAACGTTGCAACCCGATCTTGTCGGCTACGAACTTGTACCCAAGAATCAGCTCTCGGGAATGCACTCTGAAACATATAAGAATGTCATTCACACAAGACTGAGCTCCTAATTGTGACTATTGACACTCATCACCAGGAATATAACAAACTAGCGCATAGGGATGCAAATGAGGCATTTGTAAAGGGTTTTTCAACAGGGACGCTACAAAAGTAGAGCGACAGGGGCAGCAAACGACGCCGAATTTCATGCCGCTCTTTTGACATTTCTCTCCAGTAAGGTTTGCCATTTCATGATGGAAAGATATACCGAAATTCGGATTCAGTGGCCACAACGTTAAGAGCGCTACGTCCAATTTATGGTCGTCATAATCGTCCTAGCAGATCAACAATTGAGCGTCTAGTGGAAAAATTTGAATCCCCAGGCACAGTACAAAATGTTCCCGTCCCAAAGGTGTCTCTCAGACGTCGTTCTCAAGCTTTGGGCATCTCTGTGACGTCGTCGTTCAGTGATAACCGAATATTTTTGGCCCCAATTGGATGATATGGACTTGGAGGACATGTGGTTCCGACAGAACCTCGCCACAAGCCACACAGCGAATGTTACAATCAATTTATTGGAAACCAAGTTTGGAGAACGTGTTATCTCACGAAATGGTCCTGTCGTTTGTCCGCCTCGGTCGTGCGATGCGATTTAAGGCCGTTACACTATTTCCTGTGGGGCTGCGTCAAGTCTATGGTCTATGCCAACAAGCCAGCGACGATTGATAAACTTCGTACGAATATCGAACGCGAAATTGCAGGAGGATCGGCCGATTTATGCTTGAAAACCGTCGAAAATTGGGTTCAGCGTCTGGACTTCTGCAAGCGTGCCCGTGGTGGCCATGCAAAAGAAATCGAGTTCCATACTTAATGGCATCGAACGTACTTTCACAGGAATAAAGAATTTCATTGATATCCAAAACCGTTTTTGTTTTATTTAAAAAAAACTTTTGTAGCGCTCTTATTGAAAAAACCCTTTAGTTGAAAGACAGGGGTCCAGTAAACGGGTGACGAATTGTATGCAATAAAACTCAAAATAGTCAGGCGTAGTGTGGACAGACGCAGTTAATACAACAAAAATGCAACGAAAAAAACTTAGAGATCACTTAAACCGCCACGGAAAACTTCAAAACAATGACACGGACAATACCCAACTGCTCTCCATGGGAAAATAGCAAGACTTGTACCTCATTTCGACTTCTAAACACCCCTACGTTGGAATTAAACAGATTTCCATCGAAAATCTATCACTCAATAGATAAGTGGTCTGGTGGGAGCCGGACCATCTGTCAAACATAAGTGTCCCCATAATCAAGGGCCTCCAAAGTTGACACCAAGCAACCAGCTATAAAAACAAAAGTATATCTCATCTCGCAGATAGTAGAACGACATCCCCCCCGTTCAATGATTCACACACAACACAGTCCAAGTCCAACAGCAGCTCAAACTCTCATCAGAGCATAATTATCTATTCTATCAACTATAATCGGCAATCGCTCAACCGTGCCCCCTTTCGCTTGGTATTGTGGTGCGCGACTTGGACTTGATTGAAAGCGAAATAATAAGCAAGATACAATGCAGCAACAACCATAAACATGTTATTGGCCAGCAGAACCTAATATTGCTTTGAATTTGACAAATATCGCTCGACTCGTCGCACACAAATCATTTATTTATAGCCCAGCAATCGAGGTGATAACGTACGCCCGCCCGGCCGAACGCGATGATTTGATAAATGAGCTGGAATTAGAGAGGGGGTGGGCGGCGAGGGCGCGCGCAATCCGTTGCTAAGAAAAAAATGATTAAACAGCAAGAAATCCACTTGCGAAGAGTTGGGGGTGAGGGTTCCCTTTGAATTTTTTTTGGAATTTTGCTGACCGAAAAGTCAAGACAAACTCACCTGAACGCCTCGCATTTTCTCCTCGAGCGCACTGAATGCCAGCTGGAGGGCAGTGTGTTCGTCGCGCAGTGTGGTGTCGAGTTTTTTCAGCTCCTCGAGGCTGGACTTCAACATTGCCGCCTCGGCACGTAGGATCTGATTCATTTTCATGTGTTCGGCACAGCTGTGAATGTAAATCCGAATGAAAATGATCTCTTGTATTGTAAGCCACTACTCACCTTTGATCCTTTTCGGCGATCGCTTTGCGTTGCTCCTCGACTTTCATACTCAAGTCGACAATCATCTGTGAGTTGTCGCCCTTTCGCTTGTGCAACTCAGTCAGTTGCTTTTGTTCGGCCAACAGGCGCTCGAGCACGGCAAATGATCCACCTGCATCCTTGCCACCTGTTGCTACAGCAGTCCTTAGCTTCTCGTTTTCCACATTGATTCGCAGATTCTCCGCTTCCAGTTGGACAACGGTGTCGAAGAAGCGATTATCTGCAAGCAAACAAGAACGACAAATGTCATGGTGGTGGTGGTGGAGTCGTTTCGTCATTCGAACAAGTTAATGATTTTCATTAACATAATTAAATTCAATCGAATGCGAGCGGCGGCGGCGGCGGCGGGGAGGAGATGATTGGGAAAAAGTGAAACTTACTTTGTTGGATTAGTTCCTTGTGGTAGGCGGATTCGCGTTTATTGCGATCCAGTATCCGTGTTATGATTGATTGGCGCCAATCGGGCGCTTCTGCAGACATCTTTTCCAGTTATAAGTCACTCTGTCGGGTTGGGGAAGGTGATATTTGGATTTTCTAGCAGGGTAGGGAATTGAGAAACACTCCCAGCTGTAAATTTGATGCCCCAGAGCCAGTAAGAAAAACACACACGAGTGACAGTTTCCCGTATGAAATGCCTTTTTGTTTTGAGAGAACAAGTTTTGCGTGACAGGTATTTGTCTCGCTGCGGCTGACATTTGGAAATGTCAATATTTATGTGGACTGTGTGTGGATGGTATGTGATTCCGATTGGGAGGTGTTCTTGGAGGTTAGTCGTTGCGGTTCGGAGATGTGCTAGTAGGTAGTACTAGAATAAGTCAAAATTGGTAGGTATGTAGGTACGCAATTATTTTTGAAAAGGGAATTGAATAATCCTAACAAAACTTTGAAACACCTTTACAAATTGGACCTCTCAGAATGAATTTCAAAATTCTTTGCTTTGTGAAGGATTCTTCAACTGGAATGGGTCGATGTTGGCACTTTAGCAGGCTCTGGCGGTCTGGCGTCCGTCTTATATGGTGTTTATTATTTACCTAGGTAGTTACTAAAGCCAAATAATAACTCTTTATTGCAAGTTACACGTCCAAATGATAAAACTTTATTATCAAAATGAGTGTTTGTCAGTTGTCTACAAACGTTGAGCCCATTTTACATTCATTTTGAGTGTTCGTCCCCGCCGTGCCTAAGAAGTTGGCCTTTCACGGATTTCAACCTGGTTAATTTTATGTCGGAATTTGGGCAAGATCCAACTGACCAAAGAGCGCAAAGCAAACGACCATACCCAACATAGTTTATAACATAGCTCTGACATTACTTCGGATTGTTTGGCAGACGGCGCCAGTTTGTAACAAGCAAAAGTTTCGGATATAGGACTGCGCTAACCCAAGAGAACGATACGAAACGCTTTCTTATGGCCCAAATTGAAGGTAGACGACGGCATGCAGTTCGAATGGAAATGATCTTCAATGTTATGTAGAGTAATACTCTCGGATGTTTGTCAGACGTTCGCAAGAGATGTACTTGTGAAAAAATTCTTAAGATTTATACTGTATTTCTTTCGAGTGCCCCTAAAGGCTGGTACGCTGTTCGAGTGAAATTTTCACTCCCCTCCAAAAAGTGCTTTGAGATTTAAAGTGAAATTTTCACGCCGAAATGTCAAAAATTTAATGCGACGGACAATAAAAGCCATGTGAAAAAGCTTAAGTAACCCCCCCTACAAATCACTCTTTGAAAAGCTATTTTTCACTCGAACAGCGTACCTACTGCCTAGTGAAATCTTCACGTGGAAAGTTCATTTTGACATTTCGCAGTGAAAATTTTGTATGAAAAATTAGATTTCGCGTGAACTGCGTACTAGCCTTTAAACTGTATTTCCCTCGGATGCACCTTAACCACTCAATGGGTCGTATGAATAAAAAATGACGATGGAGAATGCACGCTGCTCCATCAACGTCGGTAAAGAACTTACCGTGACCTTCGATGTCAAAAAAGGATTTAGACAAGGCGATGTGGTGTCATGTGACTTCTTCAACATCGTTCTTGAAAGAATAGTGCAAAACTCAAACGCCAACACCAGAGGCACGATCTTTCAGAAGTCCGTCCAATTACTCGCATACGCCGATGACATTGATATAATTGGCAGAACGCAGCGTGATGCTAATGGCGCGTTTGTGAGTAGGTATTGAGACTGAGGCGGCGAAAATGGGTTTGGCGGTTAATGAGGACACCCGACACCGACGCCGACGGCTCGGACAGAACGTCACAATAGACAGATATAACTTTGAGGTGGTTAAGGACTTTGTCTACCTAGGCTCGGCTATGAACTCAGACAACGACACCAGCGCTGAGGTTAAACGTAGAATTACTCTTGCCAATCGCTGTTTCCTTGGGCTAAGAAGGCAATTGATTAGCAAAGCCCTCTCTCGAACAACTAAAGTGACCCTCTATAAGACCATGGACTCTATCAAAAACGGATTAGGTATAACACTCGGTTGTTTCGAGAGAAAAATTCTTCGAGTGATTTTTGATCCCGTCTGCATTGACGGTGACGGTGAAGGTCCAACGACTGAGATGGCTGGGTCATGTAGAGCGAATGGACACGAATTTTCCGGCCCGGAAGATCTTCGAATCCACACTCGAGGGAAGGCGCAGTAAAGGAAGACCGCAACTCAGGTGGCGCACGCAAGTGGAAGGGGACCTTAACCAATTTAGCGTGCGAAGCTGGAGACAGCTAGCTAAAGATCGCGCTGGCTGGAGACGCTTGTTGGTTGTTGGTAAGTAAGTTTAAGTCTGTATGAATAAAAACCTAGTTTGCCAAAGTAAATTCGAAAATTCGAAAATTGCTTTTACTTCGCTGTAGGTACGTGAACTTGCCCTGCAATTTCAGTCAAACTTGACAAGTGACAACAGTCCGGCGGTTTGTTTATTTTGAATTAATTTTCAATGTGTCATAAATTAGAACTGACAATCTATAAATATGACGTAATAAAGAGAAATAGTCAGTCAGCAAATACCCGTCTTTCCGTTCACATCCCGTTATAACAGTTGGCGACGAGGGAATAGTCAAACTGCACGTGTGTGTACAAGAATTTAATTTTAACTTTTTACAGTACAAGTAAAATTAATATAGAGAAGAATGACTAATAGAGAAGAGGGAAGTGTCGAACATCAGTTGCAAACGACGACGGTGTTTCATTTTGACTCGTTTAATCCAAAAATTACTTCGTGGGCTCGTTGGGTAAAACGCCTGGAGACTGCTATGGATTTGTACAACAGTGATGCAAGCAAGCGCCGACAGCTCATTCTGCATTATATGGGAGCAGAGACATACGATATTTTATGTGACAAGTTGCTCCCGCAGACACCAGAAGGAATTGGGTACAAACAAATTGTAGAAACTCTAGAGGGTCACTTTGACCCAAAGCCTAATGAAATCCTAGAGAATTATAGATTTTATATGCGGAAGCAGAAAAGTGAAGAAAATTGTGCAGAATTTTTAATTGCTCTAAGGAGAATGTCGGTTGGCTGCAATTTCGGTGCGCATTTAGACACTGCTATAAGGAATCAATTTGTATTTGGTCTACGAAATCAAAAAATTCAAAGCCGCTTGTTGGAAAAAACCAAATTAACGTTGGATGATGCGGTAAATACAGCAAGTGCATATGAGAGCGCTGAGAGGGGAGGAGTTGAAATGCACCAGTACGGAGGAGAGAGCGATAGAAGTGTTAGCAAAATTCAAGAAAAAAACAAAGAGAAACGGCATAGCAAAATGTACGGTAAAAACAAGAAAAATCATGGTAAGAACGAAGAAACAAAAAAATGTTTCCGCTGTGGCAAGGCATCTCATGTGGCTAATCAATGTTCGCACAAAGAAACCGTTTGCTATTTTTGCAAGAAAAAAGGCCATTTACGTAAAGTGTGCTTTAAAGCAAACAAGCAATTGAACCAAATCGAAGAAGAAGAGGAACAAAACACAGGTACGTTGATGGTGGAAGAACTTTTTCACATTGGAGACAAAGGCAGAGAATTAAATGACAGGGCAAAGATATGTTGTAAGTTGCAAGTAAACGGAATTTTTATTAATTTTGAAATCGACACAGGTGCTCCGGTGACACTTATCAGTTTGAAGGATGCCAAAAAGTTTTTTTCGAAATTCAAGGTCAACGCCAGCGACACTGAGCTGTACAGTTACTGTAAGACACCGTTGGATTGCGTGGGCTATGTATGGGGTAATGTGACAACTCAAATTCCTAGTCCTCCTGTTAAGATTTACATTGTTCGATCTGACCGAAAGCCGTTGCTGGGAAGGGAGTGGTTACGGAAAATAAAACTAGATTGGACGAAGATCTTGTGTAACCAATTGCATGCAACAGGTAATATCAATAAAATTGAATGTAAAAATCACTTCGACTCAAAATTGATGGTGAGTAAATTTCCAAATTTATTTGCACCATCCACCGGAAAGATTACGGGGTTTCAAGCTCGCTTATATTTAAGACCAAATGCGACTCCTAGGTTCATAAAGGCTAGGCGAATCGCGTTCCCATTATGGCACGCGGTCGAACGTGAACTGGAAACCCAAGTTGCGGAAGGTTTGCTAATTAAGGTGGACAAGAGCGAGTGGGCCACTCCAATCGTTGTTGTGCCGAAAAAAGATGGGGCTGTTCGCATCTGCGGCGACTATAAGGTTACGGTGAATCCGGCATTGGTGGTGGATGTGCATCCGTTACCTACAATCGAAGAGTTATTTAGTAAAATGGCTGGAGGTACTAAATTTACGAAAATTGATTTGTCCACAACGTATCTTCAACTAGAAATACATCCAGATGATAGACATATTCTTACATTGAGCACGCACAAGGGGTTGTATCAGCCCACACGTATGATGTACGGAATTGCCTGTGCTCCGGCGAAATGGCAACGCTTTATGGAGCAATTAGTGGGTGACATAGCAGGTGTATCAATGTTCCTGGACGACATCAAAATCACAGCCGGTGACGACACAACCCATATCAACCGCGTAGAAGAAGTTTTGGCTAGATTGAACAGTCATAATATGCGAGTGAACTGGAATAAGACGGAATGCATGAAGGACAGGATTGAGTACTGTGGGTATGTTATAGATAAAAATGGCATCCATAGGATGCCGAGTAAGATCGATGCCATACAGAAGCTAAAAAAACCAACGACGAAGGATGAAGTACGCGCATTTTTGGGTCTTATCAACTATTATGGACGCTTCATTAAAAATCTTAGTACTATTTTATACCCGTTGAACAGGTTACTAAGAAACAATGTGCCATTCTGTTTTGATAACGATTGCGAAAGAGCTTTTGTTGAGGTTAAAAAGCAAATGCAATCAGATACAGTGTTGGTTTTCTACGATCCTAAGCTGCCAGTGGTTCTCGCGGTCGATGCTAGCCCGATTGGAGTTGGAGCAGTATTGAGTCACGTTTATGTTGATGGTTCGGAGAGGCCGTTGCAGTTTGCTTCTCAGACACTGAATAAGGTACAACAGCGTTACAGCCAGGTAGACAAGGAGGCATATGCCATCATATTTGGGGTAAGGAAATTCTACCAATATCTTTACGGGAAAAAATTTACCTTGGTAACGGATAATAAAGCCATATCGCAAATTTTTTCTCCTCAGAAAGGTTTGCCTACGCTATCTGCAACGAGAATGCAGCATTATGCCATATTTTTGGAGCATTTTAGTTACGACATCAAACTAAAGAAATCCCATGATAACGCCAATGCCGATGCGATGTCACGATTGCCCAGTGCGGATACATATAAGCATATCGAAGAGACAGACGTTTTGGAGGTGGAAGCCATTGAAAATTTGCCAGTCACGGTTTCTGAACTAAGTGCAAAAACCAAAGCAGACAAAGAAGTAAGTCTATTAATAGAATGTCTTAGGTATGGCCGTGAATGCGAACCGAATGAAAGATTCGGTATATCACAAACGGAGTTCACCCTTCAAAACGGGTGTTTACTTCGCGGTATACGCGTATATATACCTAGGGAGCTGCGGGAACGAGTCCTACTGGAATTACATACGGGCCATTTTGGAATGTCAAGGATGAAGAGCTTAGGAAGAGCATACTGTTGGTGGAACCAAATGGATAGCGACATTGAAAAGCTGGTGTCAAATTGTCGACTATGTCAAGCTACTCGAGGGGATCCTAAAAAGGAAGCCCCAGTGCATTGTTGTGTTGCTCCAAGGAAGGTTTTCGAAAGGGTGCATGCCGACTTCGCAGGGCCGTTTATGGGGAAATACCTATTCGTACTGATTGATGCATACAGTAAATGGCCGGAAGTGCACATAATTCCCAATATAACAACGAGTACTACTATCGGAAAATGTGAACAAATATTTGCGTCTTTTGGGTTACCGAAGGTTTTCGTGAGTGATCACGGAACCCAATTCAACTCTAAAGAATTTCAGCTATTTTTGAAAAAAAATGGTGTGGTACATAAGCAGGGTGCCCCATATCATCCCGCAACAAATGGGCTCGCGGAACGATTCGTACAAACAATTAAAAACAAAATTCGAACAGCGAATTGTGGTACAAATTCAATGAACACTTATATAAATACAATTTTATTTGCTTACAGGCGAGCAATCCATCCAACCACAGGCAAATCACCATCGATGCTGATGTTGGGTCGTCAGATTCAGTCAAAGCTGGATCTACTATTACCAATCGAAGTCACCACGGAGCGGCAACTTCCGACAAAACAATTGTCGGTGGGGGATCGGGTGGCCGCAAGGGACTACATGTCAAACAAGAAGTGGCAGTTCGGGACTATAGAAGCAATCTTGGGCAATCTACATTACAACGTTAAACTGGATGATAGTCGAGTTTGGAAGAGACACGTGGATCAATTAAGGAAGATAGGCGAGGAGACAAGCGGACTCTCCAAGGAAAGAGTGGTTACAAACGGAACTGAGGGATGCGATCAAGTACAACTTCCGGTATTAGGTGAGACCTCTTCAACTAATCCATCATGCAACCAATCGCCGCAGAACGTTGAACCATCTATCCCAGAGCGCATACAGAGCGATGAACCTGCACTTGAGGGGTCTGCGCCGCAAGCCACACAGCCAATGGAACCGGTTCAAAACAACGATGTCAGCCTCAGACGTTCCAGTCGGATAAGACGAGCTCCTGAGCGATTTACAAGTAAATGAATTAATAATTGCTCAAACAAATAAATGAATTGGAAATTGCAAAAACCGTTATCATATGGAATTATAATTAAAATACGCAGATTTTGAATTACTTAAATATATATTCAATGATACTATTAAATGTATATATAGTTATATTTATAAAATAAAAAAATTATTCTTTTAAATAGTCTGGCAGAGATGTCATAAATTAGAACTGACAATCTATAAATATGACGTAATAAAGAGAAATAGTCAGTCAGCAAATACCCGTCTTTCCGTTCACATCTCGTTATAACACAATGTTTGTGGGGAAATTATCAAAAGCCATTAAAATTCAAAAGAATAACTGAAAAGAAATAAATAAAAAAGAAAAAAATATGCTTAGCGACTCTTCTGAATTTAAGCAGACGATGAGGAACTTCCATCTACCTCGTCTACTCCCAAGAGTGACCAAAATGAGTTGGTGGTTTGTTCAGGCTATAGAAGCTGTACGAAAGATTTTCCAAGCAAATCCCAAGCTCCAAGTATCAAGAACTTTAAAGAAACGCTGCGGTTAAATGTGTGATTTTTTATTTACCAGATGCTCAATTTTGTACAATGTAACTACACGCCAGACAAAATTGTTAAAAAAGATCCAAATTTAAAGCAAAGGGTAAAGTAGAAATCTTACATTTACTTGAAGGAATCTGAGCAACTTCTATTGAACTTACTTTAGGCCAAAAGTTTTCCAAGCATTACTTGTACCTATCCATGTTTTGTTTGGTTTTCCTGCAAGAACAAAACTTAATTTAACTATTTATGAACAAAACATCGACAATTCACAATTCTGAAACTGTTTTATGTTAAAAGGTTGCGTACAAAATATTTAGCAAAAGGTCTGAGTCAATTAAATAGCAGACTCAGAATTTGCATAGCATTAGCTTTGTCTGTTAAGTTTTATTCGTACCGATTTGAGTAAAAGGTCAGTGCCGCCGCTTTGCGAACATGCTAAAAGTTGGAACTCACTCAAATTGGTTTTATTCATACGAAACGCAGCAAATTCTTCGATTTTGACATTTCTCTTGAGTAAAAGCAATTGCTACGTTTTATTCATACGACCCAATAAGCTCTGCTGAAAACGTAAACTATCTTAAGTCGATTTAAGTGAATTTTTAACAGTTTACTGCAAAAGATTCCCCTATTCAATACGCATAGTTGTACCAAACCCCCATCCTTGTATCTGAATTGTATGCCGAGTTATAGAAAATCAAAATCATCTTAAGTTGATAAAAATGCGTATTAAAATTTAATAAATTATCTTAAATACCCATAAGATGATATACTACTTATAAAAAAAACGTCTTATTTCAGTTAAGATATTTTGTTTAAAACATAATTAGCATTTCCTGAAAAGCACTGTAATGCGCACTTCATCTTAAGTCTATTTAAGAACTGAAATCGATACTCCACAAAATCTGCTAAAGTATCTTATCTCAACTTAAGATTTCTTAATGAGCAAACACGCTAAAGGTAAATCATCTTAAATTGACATTTTGTCTAATATCCCGCTGATTTTTTAAAATATTGTTTTGAAACGTGGCTAGGAAAAAAGAAGACAAAATTTCCCTTCTAAAAAGCCCTTACCTTAGAGTTAAAAGTTAGAGGATTTTTTTAAATAAGGTTTTCTGATGTTTTTTTGCTCTCCTGAAAAATTATGAAAATTGACTTAAGATAGTTTACCTTTTCAGCAGAGGTATTCCAGTAAACGTTACAAATAGTTTTCGAATATTTCTACCAAGTGTGTGTCGTACCCTCTAGTTTTGACTTTTTATTGCTCTAACGACATCTAGCTTTTAGGTTTCATAGCGTTTTGCGCTCTTTTTATAACAACGAACTTTAAAATGTATGCAGTACATAATTCAAACAAAATGGCTATGGTTCTAAACTTCGTTAGCCAAATAAAAGTATTCATTGCATACTTTTGGATGTGAGTAGAAATTACTTGGACTGCATTACTTGTCTTATGTGGATCATGTTCGTGGATGATGAAACTTAAGACAAGAACCGATTGTACTACGCCAAATGTCAGTTACAAACAGTATCCACAAAGTTCAATAATACCTAAGTTAAAAGTGGTACATTATTTGATTTTGTTGCGTAGGAGTTGCTGGAATGTTCAGAACTTGGGCAAAAATGAAATTAAATTACGCTCAATGAGCGGTTCTTACAAAAAAACGTGTTTCGGACATAGGTAGATAACTTTCGTACAAAATTTTGGATGCTTTTCAAAATAAATAACGTCAATAATAAGCGAAGAAACGGTAGCCACTCCAATAAGTGGTCCGAAATAAATCAAAAGTCACACCGTGGTCGCGCAATTAAATAACAAAAACATGATTGGTAATACATCCCTACCTACCTACATTCTGTCATTATCCAACGACAAAAGGTAAAAAGACTCAACACATACAATATAGCCAAGTCAAGTATGTAGAGCCAAGCTCTTGAGCAATTACTGAAATTGAAATCCACTAACCCAATTCCACGAATGCGTACCAACTACCTACATATACTTACATATCAATAAATCGAATGACATCATAATGCAAAACCTCTCCCACAACATAGGAAATGCATTTGCTCCAAGATAGATACGCCAGCTCCTACTAATTGAAAGGTGATCCAATAAATTCTCTAATAATCCACATAGCTAAGCTACATTTTGTGTAGATAAGCCAATGGGGAAACACTTTGCCATCAATGCGAAGTATGGTCGCCTTTCGACTGGGGGTGTTCAGGTTCACATTGAAATTATGCCACTAAATTCAAATGGCCCCCCTCAGTATCAATTGGTACAGTAATTAACAATGTTCCGCACTTAGCCGACAGCAATCCAGTTTAGCCTAGTAGATTAAGATAAATCAGAATTAGAAGCTCTATAAAGATACCCATGCAACTTTTTCAAGTGTGGATATGGAAATGTTGGTGGGTGGCATTATTATGGTGCGCTTATAGCGGTTGGAACAACTTTTTGGTTAAAGTCTACAATTAGCTAGAGTTGTGCAGAAATAATAGTGGGTGGCAAACTGATTACGAACTTGGGAAAATGTGAAACAATGGCCGTAATAGGATTCAGTTGTTATGGGGTATCAGTTTTTAGCTCTGCGGGTTTTTCAGGACCAGGTTTGACGATTTCTTTCTTTGGTTTTGCAGTTTCCAATCAGAGGGATTGCTTTTAATTTAAGAAAACGGAGAGAGCACTAAAGAAGTCTACAAGTAGATATGCAAAAATTTAGTCAATTGTGTGTTGAAGTCCAAATTACAAAAGCCAATGAATCTAACGAATGTCTTCCAAACTTTTTAACTACAAACACCATCATTATATTAATACGTAAACATCAAAAGTTTCCGTGCACTTTTTAAGTATTTTTCATGAAATGAGGAGAATGAAACTTATATCATTCGAAAGGCACTGTGCCATAGATTTGCAGAAACAAAAAGTCGTAGGTATATGTCGCCATTAAGACTGGTTAAATGAAGTTAAGAATTTATAATACAAAATGCTTAGCAGTTAATCGAAAGCATTTTGTTGCCATTCAATTTGTCGCCGTCATGTTTCCATAGTTACGAATTTAATCATCTTAGATTAGAACCTGTTGGATAGTCTCATTAACCCATAAAGGTATGCAATTTAATTACCCCTAAAAGAAAGCAATCATAAAATCTTATTTCAGGGGCATTGCAGAGTTATCTGCGAGGTGTTAGGTACTATGGAAACGAACATTCATGTTTAGTCCTTTTCCATTTTTTTTTCATAGCGGAAAGGTATATAAATTAAGATTTAGCATATAGATAAATTAAAATAAATCTATACATATAATAAAACTGTAGCCGTTTTCTATGTTCGCAGTTGGCGTGAAAACTACTGCACTGATTTCGATGAAACTTTTTTTAAAATGTTAGTTAAGGTTCTGAGACGGTAATAGGCTATTTCTTTTTTTACCATGCTTATTTTTTGGCAGCGTTTTTAGCCAAAATGTGTTTTTTTTCTGACTTTACTGCCTTTAGCTCGCCATTACTCAATCAATTCTTAATCAATGTAAACGAAACAAAAAAATAAAGAAAGCCAACACTTCCATAATTATTTTAAGCCATCAATCAACTTTTTGCGTCATCTAGAAGCTGAGCTACAACCCAAAATCTAACATAAAAAAACTTAATTTATTTCCTCAAATCGAAAATTTTCCACAACCGTTGTTCCTGAACGTTGTTCTGCTTGGGGGTGGTGGGTGGCGCACATCGCACAAGCACATACATTGCAACAACAACAGCGTCATCAAGTTTTCTCCGAAGTGAATCGAAAGAGAAGTAGGCGAGGTCGATCTTCCTGACCCGACCCGATAGGTTGCGCTATTGTCGATCTCCTTAACCACTCAACCGATTCGAATGAAATTTTGTAGGTGGGTATGGTTGGTTGAAGCTAGATGGATAGGATAGTTTTGGATCCGATAGGTGGTGCTGTTGGCGATCCGCTTAACCACTCAACTAATTTTAATGATTTTTTTTTTGGTTTGTATGGTTATATGGAGAGATATATTTTTTTAATTTTTTCAACTAAACTCTCATTAAAGTGAATACCTATATGGGCACGTTGGAGTGAACTGAAGAAGCTAGGTTTTAAACAGACACTATACACAAAAACTCTCGAAATAGAAATAGAAAACTTTGGATTGGATAAATTAATGAATACAATTATCAACTGCGCTGTATTAAGCTTATAATATTAGGTATAACGATTTGTTTTTTTAATTAAATTTCTTAATGAAATTCAACATACAACACAGTTCAATTTAACATCCACATTTAGCGAGAGAAGTTTCACATCTGGCGTGTGGTCACAAGCACACTCTGTTTTTTTTTTGTATATGTGTAATAAACGACAGCAATGTGCATGCAGATCTTCAAATTTTTTTGTTTTTGCAAAAGGTATTTCTAGACCACTATTGGCACTATTGCTTTAGTTAGAATAAGAATTTATTGAAATTGAGTTGAACTAATTTTGTATCCGTTTTAATAAGTAATGCAGAAAAGAACAAATGGTTCCTTAAGTGTATTGAAGTGATTGACAAAATCGGCATTAATCGGCGAGCGAAGCCGCGGGCAACAGCTAGTAATAAATAAATTATGTAAAAAACAAGTTGGCTTTCGTTACGTTATTTACAGAAAAAATTGGTCGCATTTCGACCACGGGCGATACTAGCTATAATAATAATAGGCTAAACGTTTTTTGTCGTACCGATTGCGGCGGTATTTCAAAACCGATTTTTATGAAATATGCAGCAAATGAAAGCTGAATTTACGCAATTAAATTGCCGTATTTTATGATTACTGTTTTGTCACAACTTTTCTTAAGATTGTGGTTAAATTTCAAAGTATTCCTGTCACCTGAAAGAAGTTGCAGAATGTGGTTACTTCTTTGTCCATTTATATCCTCCATAACTGCAGGGAGTACTTGCTTTTTAGAATACAATTCATAATTCCATATCTGTTAGGCCACTCCTATACAAAACTCTAAATAAGATATCAGTTTTGTTTTTGTTGAAATAGCAACATCTGCTTGCTTAGAGCCCTCTCTAAAATACGCATTTTGTCATTAAGGTAGGTAAGTGACATTATTGTGTGGTATGAACAAACAGTGCACGAAACACGCGTAAAAACTCCATGCAGCTTGATTTAAACCCTCATACGTCATACGGTCCATTGTATGGATGGCTTGAACTTTATCAATCGATTTTCTAATCTTCTACCATGTTCCCACCAACGTGATTTAGCTAAATCATCTCATTAATGATGTGATTTATCATACATTTTCATGATTACCAATTACGTGATTTAGACGTGTTTAAGTTTTAATTACGTGCAAATCCACACAAAATAAAATCGAACATACACAAAATAGAATCGAACAGACACAAATAAAATCAAACAGACCTGTTATCGACCTCAGCTGTTCATGCAAAAACAAACTGTCAAAAAATAAAATTAAAAATGCAGATAGTGATTGTTTACATAATTTTTGGATTTATTCTTGTAGATAAAAATTATATCCAACGCATTTGAACTCATTTTAAATTGTTGCGGGTAATTTTTCTTTTGTACATTTATATGTACGATATTGAAAGTTTGCCAACTAATTTTAAATGTCACACTTAAACACTTAAAAGTTCGGTGGGAACGCCTATCGTGATTTATAAATTAAGTATTAAGACGCATGATCATAATTTGTACTCATAGTACTTTACTCAGTTCCGCACAACGACAACTCTGTGTTTTTTTTTTTAATAGCAAACATTTTGAGCGGCAACGCATTTATTCATTTGTTGAATTCTACAATGAAAGGTTGCTCAGTCGCTTTATACCCCTAATCTATTGTACCTATGTCTTTTGAAGGAATAGACGTACGATAATCTAACACTATATACCTACCTCGATTTGCAACACTTTTGTTTAGTGAAAACTGTTTGACAGCTGACAGCTGGCTTTTGCTTATTTTGGTTATCTTTCGTTTGCTAGATTGGTCTGGACTAGATATAACCTGAGCACAAAACCTAGATTGATCGGTAACGTCACTTTTTCTACGTCAGCCAATATAACAACTGTCAACTTAGTACTCCGAAATTATAAACTATTTTTCTCGGCTACCGCTCCGCCTCCATAAATGTCAACTTAAAAAACCCCGTTCATGGGACCGATCAAGGCCAATCAAAACGGAGACAAATCGAGTCAGCCAGCTGTCAGACTTACTACACTAGATCCTTGAACGGAACCATTCTGTTTATTGGTTCATACATCATACTGCAACTGAGGGCCAGCACAGGTTACGGGAACAGGGTGTTCTAACTTTCAATTATGATGAGTGAAGAAATTCTTTTTGATTTAATATGAATAATGTTTTTGTATTCTTTTAAGCCTGGTACGCTGTTCGAGTGAAGTGAAATTTTCTCTCCTCTCCAAAAAGTGCTGTGAAATTGAAAGTGAAATGTCAGAAATTTAATGTGACGGACAATAAAAGCCAAGTGAAATTGATTAAGTAATGCCCCTACAAATCACATTTTGAACAACTATTTTTCACTTGAACAGCGTACTGCCTGGAGATATTTTCATGTGGAAAGTTCATTTTGACATTTCGCAGTGAAAAATTTGTATGAAAAATTGGATTTCTCTCGAACAGCGTACCAGCCTTTACATGTAAACTATACTTCATGTGCGTGACTGTAACAGTATGCTTGTGAGGTTTTGATCCAAAAGCCAGTTCTAAGAAAAGTACCTTCTTAACTACTACTCTACTCAAAGATTCTTTTCGTCATGGAATCGTATCAAGATTTTGAGTAATTTAGGAAAATAAATCAAATAATTGAGCAATAAAGGACAATAGAAGGCAATTAAAATGGGTAACATTGCGACAAAAAAATCTAAAAGTCCACGACATCTGACTGAATACAAGTAATAATATTTCCCTATGTCAGCGATTTAATTATCAATTTAGGTCGGCTTACTGTTAAACACCTCCAATGGCAATAAATACCCTTTACATCGCACAAATCGAAGACCGTTCCGCATATCCATTTTGGACATTTTCCCACACGAGTCCCCATTCATGTGTCCACAAATTGGCTTTGATTTCATATATTATTCATAAATCTCCCAGATTCCGTATCGGGATCTCCAAGCCAGCCGCAAACGTTCCCATCAGTGCACCTAATCCAAACGAGAACCGTTCCTTCAGTTGCATGTCTCACTGTTACGAATGGCCACACAATAACGCTAGACCTGCGATATTTCTGTGGTCACAAGGCATAACCGCCTAAGTCGAGTTATGACGAAATAGAGCTTTTAATGGTATTTTAAAAGCATTTTTCTGCTCTATCTTCATTATTTTTTTTAGATCTGTAGCTTAGTTACTTTGGAAGTTATGCCCTGAAAAAGATCGGACGTTTCCTTGATTACTGACGCTGATTTGAAACTTAAAACTGCTCTCCTGAAAAAAGTGCAAAACAGACTTAGGCGGTTATGCCTTGTGACCACAGATTTATGTTGGTGGGTCATGATGTCACATATCCCCATTGCCAACTTTTGATGAGAAAATAATAGATAAATAACGGGTCATGCAAATCTTCATACCCCCATCCCGAGCAGGAATTAAGATGCCGATGCAGATACGAGTACCATTGCCTGAGAGAGGATTTATAACTTAAAGGTTTGCCGGCTCCGACCACACCTGCTGCACCAAACGGACAATGGCTATTCTTCGTATTCATATTGCTGTCGTTTAGACATTTGTCAAAACACTACAATAAGTTGACAATTTATTATCCAATTAGCAGACGTGCAGAAGACACCATACCCGAAGGATGTGCGGACCCCGTTGGAATTTGTGGTGAAAATTCCACGCGCGATTTCACAAAAAGAGTGCCAGCAATTTATTACTCAATTATTTCGCACTTACTTAGGAACGGTGTTGTCGCTACTAATGGAGCTGTTGCGCGAAAACACTTTTCGCGCACAGTTGCGGTTAATTGGAATTTGAGGTCCAAACTCCAAACTGAATTTTTCCATTTTATCGGTATTAAGCGTGTGGACAGTGGCAATGATCGCACTTGTATACAGTGAGGACATTCAAGGTGCCTGCGGTATAACAAGTATCTGGAGCTTATTTATGACGTCGCAGATACATTATCGGGGGTCTTATCTTTAGTGATTTTGCTCAGTGGAATTTACGAGAGAGGCCGGTTGCACGATAATAGGAAACTGGTGTTCTGTGGGAGGGTAATTAGCAGGAAGCTGCGGAAAGGTTTTGCTTAGAAATTTATTTTTATAGCTCGTCGAATGGCACTGGTGGATAGATTCCTGATAGGGAATTTACATTTCAGCTCAAATCATAAATCCCGTACTGTTGTTGGGGGATAGAAGACGGGGAAACATGTTTTGCACATAAAGGATACTTGCCCGCGCTGTTGGTTATTATGGATGGGTCGTACACATGCGAGGTGTCTGTTTAGCTACACTCGGAGAACTGTGTGAACTTTGAGCCGGTGTGTTTGAATTTATCTTTACCGCTGATTAATATTGAAATTTCAAATTATAGCCAACGATGAAGGGTAACTAGCAAATTTATGCAATTTATTTCACAAACCACGAGTGGAGAAGGAAGGTGGAGAAGCATTGATTGTGGGGTGTCCCTAACACATTAGAGATGTTATCGGTGGAGTCTTTATTTAGTGAATAATTGTTGGTGTAGTGCTGTTGAATAGAAAAGGCATTGAGATTGTGCACATGCATGCTTTTTCCGGAAACGCCAACTTATTTGTTTATTAGCGAAGACAGACAGTTCAATGAGCTGAGTTGTAGTAGTAGCTTTGTACTCACGAGCTTTGTACTTCGATCGTATGGGTCGTATTATCCAAGAGTGGGTGTAATATGTCCTAAACAGCTTCACTCTCAGTTCAGCCATTGGGAAGTGGATACGGCAGGTCCCTCCTCATTCTGCACAAAATAAAACAAAATCACCTTTGCTCGAGAAACTTAAGATTTTAACCCGTATGTAAAAAGTTTCGAAAATTTTTGACCCAAATATTAAAAAAAAATTCTTAATTTCAAGCCAGAAAATTTTAAGTTTAGATTTGGGCCTCTTTTTTAGATCTTAAGATGCTAGTTAATACTTTTAACAGTAGAATGTTAGTTTTCGACTCGGATGTTAAAAACGCTTTCAAATTTTGTACAGATTTTAAAAACTCTTCACCTTTGACCCTTACATGAAGCAGTTTGAAACAAGTATTCAAAATTTTTAACCAGGTCACGAAATTCTGCCATTTTCGGTATTGTCTCTGATATAGAAGGCCTTAATTTTTAAGCCGGAAATGACAACAATTCAAAATTCTCTACGTTTACGAATTGTTTAATATTCTGACTGGACATAAAAAATATTATTTCCTACCGTTGAAGGAAAACAAATTAAATTGAACCGCACATAAAAAATATACAAAAATTCCACACGGATAAAAAAAAAATAAAAATTCTGGCCATGCCAGGACCCCAAAATGCAAATCCGTATTTTCGACATGGATAGGAAATTAGATAGCTATAAATGCTTGAATTTTCAACCAGGATGTAAAAAAAAAAAAATTCTGACTGGCTTTGACTAATTCAAAACTTTGACTCGGACGTCAAAATTTGTATTTTTGAACCGGACATGAAAATAAATCGGTGAATATAATAAAACAAAAATTGATTTGGACCGAGCATATAATACAGTCAACTGAAACAACAATTTGGCATAATTATTTTTCGACTTAAGCTAAGCGGCATTTTCTCTTCAGCGAAATTCGGATAGTAAAAAAAATTGTGACAAATTTTGTATTTTAGTAAAACGTAGTTCGGATAAGCGGAGTCAAATGAATATTAAAATGTTTGACCAGAAACACCAACATTTTAAATTCAAAGCAAACCCGAAATATTCAAAAATGTTTGCCTTTCATGAAAAATATGATTTCCAGATAGAACATTTTCGCATTTTTCAAACCGCATAAATAAATCAAAAAAAGTTCAAAATTTCGATCTGTATTTGAAAAATATTCGAAATTTTTACCTGAATTTGAATAAAAAAAACCTGAACTCGAATAAGAAAAGTTGTAAGTTTTAACTCAGATATGACCAAAATTCGGCGCAGTGGCTTAGTGGTAGTGTGTTGGGCTACTTAGCGAGGGATCCCAGGTTCGAATCCCGAAAGGGCTAAATTACATCTTAAGGTTTTTTTCCACTGCGCCACCTCTCGCGAACGTCTGACAAACATCCGAGAGTAAAACTGTCATGAATGAGCTTCTCAGTTAGCCGTTTGGACTCGGCATTAAATTGTAGATCAATTCCATTCGTCCCAAAAATTGAAAACTCACACAAAACGAATGGTTGTAAGAAGCTAGGCCTTGGGTCCCACAGACCTGTCGCGCCAAAATATTGATTTTATTTATTTATGACAAAAATTTGAAATACCAAGATATGAAACATTTTGGTTCTTAACCTGGACCGTAACATGAAAATTTCAAATTTTTGACCCTGATACGAAATGAATGATTTCATCCCAAATGGGGTAACCATCAATCGCGAACAAGAGACTTGGAGCTGTGAGTATACGTTGCACTATTTTCAATACAAGATAAAGATACTTTTAAAGGCCGGTAGTTTCAGAACAGACGTAATCCAATCGGAAACTAATACCAAATCTAGTCCTTGTATTCCTGTCATACTCGACAATAAATATTATAAAAACAATCAACAATATGCAAAACTTATAGACAAACACAAAACCGACCTCTATCCACGGAATAGCGGCCATTATTCAAACGAATGCGAGTCCCCTTCAAACTATCACGTTCGTGATTTACGCGATTTGCTCGCATGTAATTCGTGCACTTCTCGTAGCCGACATCACACCTATTTTCCGGTCATCGTCACCTCAACGCAAAACGGCATCATCGTAGCGGCCTCTTCCCCAAAGTGGAAGTAAAATATAAATTGTTATGGTTTCTCATTCAAGACTTAACTAATAATATTCTCCACTTCCCCAGGTGTTTGTTGTCAACAAAGCGCGCGTTAAAAAACGTAACTAGCCACTGACTCATATTTCCCACCACGTCAATCCTATATATATTATAAATGTGAATGTTTGGATGTTTGTTCCACAATAACTCAAAAACTACTGAACGTATTGTGATGGGATTTTTTTTAATTTATTCGGGCTAGATCCGAAGCCCTAATAGGCCTTATTTGGTGGCAATACCATCCCGGGAATACCATCGTTGGAAGCTTTTTAAGCCTTTTAGCATGTTCTTCTTCTTCTCCTATCATTTTAAGAGTAGCGTGACTGTGGAAAAGGGGTTGCAAATTTGTCTTTTTTTACCTTTCTTTAATCATCTTGCTGTTACATTCATAGATCTAGGTTAATCGGAATAAGCTTAAAACTGCATTTAGCCAATACTTCACCGATTATTTTGAAGTATCATTCACCTCTCTGCTCCTTCCAGGGGCTGAGCTAGAAGGAATTGAAAACAGACTTTTCTGACCAACGAAAAAATAATGATTTCTTGATTGCCAGTTCTGCTTTGGGGTGGTGGGTTGGATTCACATCAAAGGAAATAAAGATACACATTCACACACAACGATGTCGTCATGTGGTCGTCAATGACAACGGCTAACGGTTGTCAATAATGTTTTCTGCATTGTGCGCAGCCACAGCCAGCCTACATGCAAAGTATAGGTAGTTCGATTTGTTATGGGTGGGTGCGGCGGCGGCAGGCACACAAAATTGTTTTGGATTTGTAAGAATGTAGGTGCGTTTATTGTAAATACGTTTTTTAAGTCTATCCATATCACTAAAAGATAAGAGACGTGTTACGTTGTGTGTAACTTCTAGGTATGGATATGGTATGGCGTATGGGTATATGCGTATGACGTATGAGGATTGGGTGTCAAATGAATAATTACTATACTATAAATGGTGGAGATAACTTTTCAACCGATTTCCATGAAATTTTGTGGGTGGGTATGGTTGGTTGTAACTTGATGTATAGGATAGTTTTGGACCCGATAGGTGGCGCTGTTGTCGATCTTCTTAACCACTCAACCGATTTCCATGAAACTTTGTGGGTGGATGGGGTTGGTTGGAACTTGATGGATAGGATAGTTTTGGACCCGATAGGTGGCGCTGTTGTCGATCTTCTTAACCACTCAACCGATTTCAATGAAATTTTGTGGGTGGATGGGGTTGGTTGGAACTTGATGGATAGGATAGTTTTGGACCCGATAGGTGGCGCTGTTGTCGATCTTCTTAACCACTCAACCGATTTCCATGAAACTTTGTGGGTGGGTATGGTTGGTTGTAACTTGATGTATAGGATAGTTTTGGACCCGATAGGTGGCGCTGTTGTCGATCTTCTTAACCACTCAACCGATTTCCATGAAACTTTGTGGGTGGGTATGGTTGGTTGTAACTTGATGTATAGGATAGTTTTGGACCCGATAGGTGGCGCTGTTGTCGATCTTCTTAACCACTCAACCGATTTTAATAAAATTTTGTGGGTGGGTATGGTTGGCTGTAACTTGATGAATAGGATAGTTTTGGACCCGATAGGTGGCGCTGTTGTCGATCTTCTTAACCACTCAACCGATTTCCATGAAACTTTGTGGGTGGGTATGGTTGGTTGTAACTTGATGTATAGGATAGTTTTGGACCCGATAGGTGGCGCTGTTGTCGATCTTCTTAACCACTCAACCGATTTCCATGAAACTTTGTGGGTGGGTATGGTTGGTTGTAACTTTATGGATAGAATAGTTTTGGACCCGATAGGTGGCGCTGTTGTCGATCTTCTTAACCACTCAACCGATTTCCATGAAACTTTGTGGGTGGGTATGGTTGGTTGTAACTTGATGTATAGGATAGTTTTGGACCCGATAGGTGGCGCTGTTGTCGATCTTCTTAACCACTCAACCGATTTCCATGAAACTTTGTGGGTGGATGGGGTTGGTTGGAACTTGATGGATAGGATAGTTTTGGACCCGATAGGTGGCGCTGTTGTCGATCTTCTTAACCACTCAACCGATTTCAATGAAATTTTGTGGGTGGATGGGGTTGGTTGGAACTTGATGGATAGGATAGTTTTGGACCCGATAGGTGGCGCTGTTGTCGATCTTCTTAACCACTCAACCGATTTCCATGAAACTTTGTGGGTGGGTATGGTTGGTTGTAACTTGATGTATAGGATAGTTTTGGACCCGATAGGTGGCGCTGTTGTCGATCTTCTTAACCACTCAACCGATTTCCATGAAACTTTGTGGGTGGGTATGGTTGGTTGTAACTTGATGTATAGGATAGTTTTGGACCCGATAGGTGGCGCTGTTGTCGATCTTCTTAACCACTCAACCGATTTTAATAAAATTTTGTGGGTGGGTATGGTTGGCTGTAACTTGATGAATAGGATAGTTTTGGACCCGATAGGTGGCGCTGTTGTCGATCTTCTTAACCACTCAACCGATTTCCATGAAACTTTGTGGGTGGGTATGGTTGGTTGTAACTTGATGTATAGGATAGTTTTGGACCCGATAGGTGGCGCTGTTGTCGATCTTCTTAACCACTCAACCGATTTCCATGAAACTTTGTGGGTGGGTATGGTTGGTTGTAACTTTATGGATAGAATAGTTTTGGACCCGATAGGTGGCGCTGTTGTCGATCTTCTTAACCACTCAACCGATTTCCATGAAATTTTGTGGGTGGGTATGGTTGGTTGTAACTTGATGTATAGGATAGTTTTGGACCCGATAGGTGGCGCTGTTGTCGATCTTCTTAACCACTCAACCGATTTAAATAAAATTTTGTGGTTGGGTATGGTTGGTTGTAACTTAATGGATAGGATAGTTTTGGACCCGATAGGTGGCGCTGATGTCGATCTTCTTAACCACTCAACCGATTTAAATAAAATTTTGTGGGTGGGTATGGTTGGTTGTAACTTAATGGATAGGATAGTTTTGGACCCGATAGGTGGCGCTGATGTCGATCTTCTTAACCACTCAACCGATTTCCATGAAACTTTGTGGGTGGGTATGGTTGGTTGTAACTTGATGTATAGGATAGTTTTGGACCCGATAGGTGGCGCTGTTGTCGATCTTCTTAACCACTCAACCGATTTCCATGAAACTTTGTGGGTGGGTATGGTTGGTTGTAACTTGATGAATAGGATAGTTTTGGACCCGATAGGTGGCGCTGTTGTCGATCATCTTAACCACTCAACCGATTTCAATGAAATTTTGTGGGTGGGTATGGTTGGTTGTAACTTTATGGATAGAATAGTTTTGGACCCGATAGGTGGCGCTGTTGTCGATCTTCTTAACCACTCAACCGATTTCCATGAAATTTTGTGGGTGGGTATGGTTGGTTGTAACTTGATGTATAGGATAGTTTTGGACCCGATAGGTGGCGCTGTTGTCGATCTTCTTAACCACTCAACCGATTTAAATAAAATTTTGTGGTTGGGTATGGTTGGTTGTAACTTAATGGATAGGATAGTTTTGGACCCGATAGGTGGCGCTGATGTCGATCTTCTTAACCACTCAACCGATTTAAATAAAATTTTGTGGGTGGGTATGGTTGGTTGTAACTTAATGGATAGGATAGTTTTGGACCCGATAGGTGGCGCTGATGTCGATCTTCTTAACCACTCAACCGATTTAAATAAAATTTTGTGGTTGGGTATGGTTGGCTGTAACTTGATGAATAGGATAGTTTTGGACCCGATAGGTGGCGCTGTTGTCGATCATCTTAACCACTCAACCGATTTCAATGAAATTTTGTGGGTGGGTATGGTTGGTTGTAACTTGATGGATAGAATAGTTTTGGACCCGATAGGTGGCGCTGTTGTCGATCTTCTTAACCACTCAACCGATTTCCATGAAATTTTGTGGGTGGGTATGGTTGGTTGTAACTTGATGTATAGGATAGTTTTGGACCCGATAGGTGGCGCTGTTGTCGATCTTCTTAACCACTCAACCGATTTAAATAAAATTTTGTGGTTGGGTATGGTTGGTTGTAACTTAATGGATAGGATAGTTTTGGACCCGATAGGTGGCGCTGATGTCGATCTTCTTAACCACTCAACCGATTTAAATAAAATTTTGTGGTTGGGTATGGTTGGTTGTAACTTAATGGATAGGATAGTTTTGGACCCGATAGGTGGCGCTGATGTCGATCTTCTTAACCACTCAACCGATTTAAATAAAATTTTGTGGGTGGGTATGGTTGGTTGTAACTTAATGGATAGGATAGTTTTGGACCCGATAGGTGGCGCTGTTGTCGATCTTCTTAACCACACAACCTATTTCAATGAAATTTTGTGGGTTTGCATGGTTATATGGAAAGATATATTTTTCGATTTTTTTCAACTAAATTCTCATTAAAGTGAATACTTATATGGGCACGTTGGAGTGAACTGAAGAATTTCTTGAAATTCTTTGTATCTATTTTGTATCCGTTTTAATAAGTAATGCAGAAAAGGACAAAGGGTTCCTTAAGTGTAGGTACTTGAAGTGATTGACAAAATCGGCATTAATGCGAGCGAAGCCGCGGGCAACAGCTAGTCATTCATATTATGAACAACCGTCTGTCATATATGGTAACGACTTTGTGAAAGGTTACATTTTAGACTCGTCTCGTAGGCGGATCACTCTGGCGTACCTACACCTAACACCACAGAGAGCACAGACTTCAACAGCATCATTGTGCGGTTGGTATAATATTTTCCCCAGGTGTTGCTCAATAAATATTGCCAGTTACAATTCGAATCTCAACGGTGTCAGTTGGCTCTAACATAACATTCTCGAATATATCTACTAAAAAAACGAATTAAAAAAAAACTAAACACAATGCCGCGCGGTAAGAAGGACGATTATATTCCGATCAAGTGCGAAGGATGGAACGGAAAATTCGTTTACGGTTCGGGAACAGCGAACAATGTCTCGAAAGTGCGCAAACACAACGAGTCCATAACGAATACGAATAATTTCTACGGATACTGCAGGGAACCAATTATCCTGCCAACAGTGTGGGACGGCACGTTCGCCAAAAGTGGTGAGGTGCGTATGCAACAGGAACGCAATCGCTCCAACGATCAGAATTACTATGAATACAATACGGAGCCGACAATCCTGCCCGTCGAATGGAATGGCGAATTCGAATTGGATCCAAACGATGTGCGCATAATACCGGAGAGGAATTATTCAGATGTCAGGGACTATGCGGAGGCACACAGATTCCGCCGAGTGAATTGAGCGGTGTACACATCGAGGACTTTGTCTCTTTTTCTGCGTGCACAATATCCCATCCAACGAACGAGTAGCAGGTTTGCTGCGCACAGCCTAACAGTATAAATGTATACCAAGACTAACACCCTAAAAAGTTATGGTTGGACTAATTTTAATGTAATTAATTTATTTTGTACAATTTTCAACTCTCAATAAATGTGGCTATTTACATTTAACATACCTGGTGTACCTAAAGTGCTTTAATTCCATAAGACGCCTTATATGGGAATGCGAAGCTGATGGGCGTTCAAGTGGGTTGGTGCGATAGAAAGTGGTTATGAGCTGGAGCAGCTTGGTATGCAAAATTGTGGACACAAATTCTGCCTCCATATGCGGAGGTTGCTTCCAGATGCTTCCAATTCTTAAAGTTGAAATTGAATATTATTCCAATAGTTTTGGGTGGGAAAAGTCGCACGCGGAACTCGATGTCGTATACCTTCTAAAAATAGCTTTGATGTCGTCAGAGTAATTCCGACTTATGACGAGATCTGTAATGATGGTGCCGCTCAAAACAACAATCGCAGATAGTTATGGTAATTCGTTTGGCCTTCGATTTCTGTTTCAATTTAAGTTGGCGTCAAATCGAGTCTAGACATTTCTAATGAAATCTGATTGTGAGTGATATTATGAACTCTTTGAATACCTACTGACGGATTAATTTACAAACAGGGTAAACTGGGTTTCATATTTCGGAAATATTGAGCTAGGTAACTGTTCTACGCACAAATAAAGAGTGAGTTTCATCGCCACGAACAGTGATAAATGAGTCACTATACTTTTGGATATTATACAATTATAAATTATTATACTTTTGGGTTTTATGGAAATGACAGCATCCTGTACTTCGTATAGTCCTCATTCATAACCAGAGTCATATTGGTCGTCGCACTTTCAGTTCTTGCAAATGTGCAAAAGATAGCTTGCCGATCCTTCCGATAATGTCAGTATCATCATCATATGCAAGCAGAACAAGTGACTTTCGAAAAATGCTAGTTTTGAACTGTGGACATTTTCTGCAAGAATAGGGGAAAGTGGGGAGCTTTCGGAAGTGGGTTTCATTTGGACACACCTATCTAGTATATGAAATGAATTTATTACTCAGGACCTTCTGGGCCAATTAAGGAAAACTTAAAAACTAATCTGTTACCATTTGTGTCATTCAGTTTGCTTTTTGGCGGTACAAGTTATATAAATCTTGTTTGTGATGTAACTTTAAATAGGCTGTTCTTGTTAAGAGCCCTGGTCAATATTTTTTATTGGAGAAATCAGACACTAAGGTAATAGTAGTTGTCATCAGGCCTTTTTCCAAATTAGGTTTATAAATTAACACAAAACGGGAGTTTTCTTCCCAATCGCAGTGTAAAAATTCGAAGTTGTTTTAAATATGTCTGTATAATCGGGAAAACTCAGCGTTTATTCAATATAAAACTATTTTTTAATAATAACATTATCTAATATTTTATTTACAAAAAAAAAATAATTTAAAAAGGTTGTTCTTATGAAAAAAAATGTTTTAACAAGCAAATAAGTATTTTTTTTTAGATTTTTTGAAGTCGCTTATTTGTGATTTATGTATTTTTAACTCTAGAAACATATAGAACGTGTTTTTTTTTTTTAAATAAGTTAAACAATATTTACATTTATGTGCATGTGCATATCAAGATCTAGTCCATTTTGTGTAGGTACTTATCTACCCCTGAGGAGGGGCACATCTACATACAAGAGAGTATTATTTAAAATTGCTGTGAAATATGTATCAGGGTTAAATAGATATAACTTAATAAAATAATTTTCGAGTAGAGAGTTGGAGGAAATGGAGCTATAAAGGTTCCAAGAAAGAACAACTTAAGTTTGGCTTCTCATGACATTTTCTTGTAAGAAAATTATAGTAAAATTTTATATGCGATTTATTATTAAGAGTTGTTGTGGCCAACTACTTCTACAACCAGTCTCTTCGGTAAGAATTAAACATACCTATTTTCTATTTAGAACTAAATCACTTATTCATCATCAGGCTTGTTTTAGTCCTTTTTAATCTACTTAGTTTATAAGTATAATGCATTCAGCATATATGTTAAAAAATTACTTTTCGAAATTTGTAAGAACGAGACAACTTTAAGAATTAAGGTAAGTTGGGGTAAGTGCGACCCATAGAAAAAAAGCACCGACTTTAAAGCCAGAAAAAATATTCAGTGTTTTCCTCATTTCGGGAATCGATCGTTTTTCTATAAGAGTAAGTAATATTAGTCATATACTTATTTCGGTGTCTATTCAATAACGAAAAAATCATTATATTAATTCGTAAACATCAAAAGTTTCCGTTTAAATATTTATCATGAAACGAGGAGAATGAAACTTATATCATTCGAAAGGTACTGTGCCATAGATTTGCAGAAACAAGAAATCGTAGGTATATGTCGCCATGAAGACTGGTAAAATTAAGTTAAGAATTTCCCATACAAAATGCTTAGCAGTTAATCGAAAGCATTTTGTTGCCGTCATGTTTTCATAGTAACGAATTCAAAATCTTAGATCAGAACCTGTTGGAGAGTCTCATTAACCCATAAAGGTATGCAATTTAATTACCCCTAAACATAAGCAATCATAAAATCTTATTTCAGGGGCATTGCAGAGTTATCTGCGAGGTGTTACTGTGGAAACAAACATTCATGTTTTGCCCTTTTCCATTCTTTCTTCATAGCGGAAAGGTATATGAATTAAGATTTAGCATATAAATAGATTGAAATAAATAATAAATAAATAATGTAAAAAACAAGCCAACTTGTTACTTTATCTACAGACAAAATTGGTCGAATTTAGACCACGGGCGGTACTAGTTTTCTATAAACCATAAACGCTACACCCGTGGTTGCAGTTGCAGTAGACCCTGTTTTAAGGTAAGAGCAGAACTTTCTATAAAGAACAATTTTTGGGTAGTTGCACGAAGCACTTACTGAAAAGATTTATATTCAAGGAGACATTTCTCTACTTAAAAATAATTTATAGGTACTTTAAGTTAACTCTAAGTTTAATATATTTTATGTTTTTTAAGTGGTAAAAATCAAATAAAAGAACTAGTTAACTAAAAATCTTTAATAGCCAAAATAAAATGCTTAATAAGTGCCTACATATTAAAAACACGTATAACACTAAAATATAGTCCAGATTTTTACTAGGTACTTGTACAAAAGTCATAAATTAATTAATGTATAAAAAGGTACTTTGCAATTTATATTATTGTCCTGTCAAATAATATTCCCCATTATAATTTATATAGCAGCATTATTCATAAAGGTTTTTCCTAGAAAAAAGCGAGATTAGTGGCATACCCAAATACGGTCTAGCCCCAGGTTTGTGTTGCGCACTTTCCCCTTCCTAAAAATTACCAAAAAACATAGCCCTATCAAACAATTAAATTTTTAAATAATTTATTTTTTAGTTTAACTTGACACACGACCAAAAAGAAAAACCAGCATTGCCAATTTTTTGCTACATATAGAGGACATGTTTACCTTTAGGTTTAAAAACAAAACTGCCTATATTTATATTTTTATTGTACATTTTTTTGAGCATTAACTGGGGCACCTATTCCTTATTCCGCCTTTCCATCCTTAATTGCATTAATAAGACAGAATCTCTTTGTCGTACCAATTACTGCGTTATTGTAGCACCGATTTTTATGAAAAATGCATCAAATAAAAGGTAAATTTTCGAAGGTCTATTTCCGCATGCACTGCTTTGTCAAAAATGTCAAAAAGGTATCTACTACAAATTTAATACAGTCTACAAAACTTAATGAATGATCAGACAAAATGCATTGCATATTAATAGGCTACATGCTTTGGCCGGTAGATTGTTTAATTTATTCCGTTCCGACAGATACCTCGCTAGGGCAGATTATTATTGATTCATTTTTAAGAAGCTCACAATAGTTGCGCATAATATTGCCACTCCAATCGATTCCAATGGAAGACTACCTACATGTCGCAGGTCGCACTCTTGCATCAACCAAATGCGTTGCAACTCTTCTCTATTTACGGCATTTGAGTGGTTGCAAAAAAAAAGCTGTTAACAAAAATGTGTTCAAGAATTTCTCATAAGTGAGCCATTAACCCGATCGTACCTACCTCCACCAATAGGCACATCAATTCACAAAACAAGAATCAATCAAATAGCCAACGCAAAAGGACAGCAGCAAAAACAAAAAAAACTTAGTATACCTACCCAACTCCAGTCTGACCTGAATCCTCAGGCATAAAATTACTTCCTGGTCTCCTTGTGATCAACGTTTGTACAAGTAGTGAAGCAAGTCCAATTGCACATGTCGATCGGTCCAGCAAGAAACTCTCCAACAATATATAACAATCTTGATGTTGATGGCTGTGCTTTTTGTGTGCGCACCTTCACTTAGATAAACATTTTCCGCTCCGATTCCGTTCGGAGCCAAACTAGATCGGCTGGCAGTTCAATGCGAATGCTTAAAATTCTTGAGCTCTGTTCGCCAAACGCTCCATTGTGCGCGCACTTGTGAACACACAACACATAGATTTCATTTTGAATGTGATTCCAGTTCAAGCCAGATCATGGGAAGAAGCTGCCATAAAAAGTGCTCCAGTAAAAGCGGGACACCCTTAATGAGATCTCTTTCTCCTGTCTGGAACAATGCCCGTGTGGACACATACCACCGAGCACACAGAGTGAGGGAGACAGTCCACCTGAGCAGATATACTAAATAATTAATGTTCTGATTGGACCCTGGACCTGACGGTGATGGTATACGAATCTTCTTCATCAAAGTCTAGAAGAGACCTAGAGAAGGAGCAATTTTTTTTTGCTCTGCTGTGAACAGCCGGCTATAATGACTAAAGATTTTTAATTGAGATTATCCTTAATTGGTTTAGTGGTAAATGGCTGGGAGATGGTGGCATCCGACGGGACTAGAAGTCGAGCATCGACTAGAGGAGTGCAAAAAATGGGAACATCGCTTTTCGTGATGATCACAATCGAATAAGGTGCTGAACAAGCTATGCAACATGGATTCTACTTAACGCTTCATTTAATATCTGATTGCTTGATGGGGATGGCTCATGGTAACTGGCAAACTGGTAACTGGTCCCTGGTGGCTGGTGTGGACCTAGTGCAAGATTCTATTGTTCTAAAATTCTTTCACACGTTGAACATGGCACGGTGTTTACATGTAGCATATAAAGGGTGTCTTAATGTCGCTCAGAGTTAGGTGTTGATATAAATGAGAGGTGACTGCTTTCTGCAGTCTGTGCATACCGTAATTGAGGGTTAATGCTGTGACGGTGGAGTGATTGGGGTCAGTGAGATTTTGCGGAGCCAAACAAGAGATTTGAATAAAATGATCTGTGTATGATGTTCCTAGTCGAGAGGTTTAATGCTGGCAGAAGTCTGTTGGTATGAAGTTGCAAGTTCACAACTTGAGGAGGTGCTCAATAACGAGTAACTTCATTAGGGAGATATAGAATGCCTTTTGCAAAGGGCGTTGGGCACGTCGGACTTACAGTTTCCACCAACACCTGTTCCGAGAGCGGGTTCCCAAGTAAGCAGACACCTTTCGCACGGTTTTATCATGAGGATATAAATACCTCCCGCAAGGCGTGTTGTAAAACTTTGATCATCCAAACTTAGAACCTTGTTAATGTTAGCACTACTAACAGTGGTAAACGAAGAGACTGCTCCTTGGTTTCACGTTTTCATCCTGTGGTTTGTCTTGCGGATTGAAGAGGGGATTCCTCTGTCAGTTGTTACAAAGCACCGATTCCACAGCGTATTGGGGAGCCAGAGCATGTGGCTGACTTTCCTATGGTATTATGATGTCGCCTGCCCAAGCAGGGCCAACAGAGGTGCTTTCACAAGTGTTTTTGTCATTTTTTACATGAAGTTTCGAATTTTTTGGCATCAATATGTCAAGTATTTGACATTCCGAGAAAGACCAGTGCCTGCAAGACACTACAAGCAAGATAGTTAAGCTGAAAGTCTAGTAATCACAAAGGACTGCCACCATCTAGGAACCACTGTGCCTTCAAATTTAGCAGTCGCTTAGAGCTTGATGATATGGTCCATAAGCTATACGAATATTCCACCACCATATTTAATGGGGCAGCGTTCGTACACCGCAGAGCTGAAAGCCTTGTTGTTCTAAGGCTTTTGCAAAGCTCAATCAGAATCTTCTTCGGTGATTCTAACTTTTTAAAACCTTCAGACGATCTTTTGAAGTCTTTGAGCTGGTAGACTCTTCTTTCTCTACCTTCTTGTTGCTCAAAGCTCGAACGCACCTTAACTTCTTCATATTCGCATATTCTGTCACTTTTTTCAGATCACCGCACATTCATGAGCAGTTTCGTTTTGTCCTTTGGTCCAGCATCTTAGCTTCTGGCAGCTGATGAATAAACACTGAAAAGTTTTCAACTCAGGTGCCTTCTTGAGTCCTAACCTACCCGAGGTATGCTAAGGCATCCAAAGTCGAATTTCTTCTTCTTGGCAGTTCGCAACTTATTTTAGTTTTGATGAGCTCTGAATCTTGTCAAAGTCCACGGTTGCTTCTCCAAAGGTTGATAGTTGAATCGTTTGAAGACACCCAAATTACTGTTTGGATACTTAGCCTTAGAAGCTTTAAGTTACTTAACACCGTATAACGGCCTGGTGCCAAATAGATTAATCGTTAGTTGTTATCTGAGTTGTTTCGTGCTATCAACTGTAGTCTACCAAAAACATATTTAAGTCCCCGAACATATAGGATTGACGTGGTACGCCGAATTAGCTCCGAAGCTTAGTTTATCAGATCCAATTCGTCGGATTGAAGGAGAGTTTTCTACACATGTAATCCGATAACCCTCCAAAAGTCAGGCTGCTAAAATTAAGCTATCTTAAATACGGTTACTATAACGTCTGGAAAAACAAATACATCAGAAATCAAGCCATAACTACTTGCTGAAAGAATACCTCATAACTTAAGCAAGGTCGTTTATAGTGCAACCGTAAATTGAATAAGTATCTATCTAAAAGAATGTAGGCTGGAAAGTGAATAACAAAATGGCTACGCATTCAATTTAAGGTGGTTGGTACATGGTCTTGCTTAAATGAAGACAGTTGTTCAGTCTCTTAATTTAAGACCTTTTCTGTTCAGTTTTTTTTCTAACCCTCCTAATCTACAAAAAAAACCGAACGATTATTGTAGGTCTACTTATTTAAAGTGTGAGTTTATAACCTTTTTTGACACGGATGCAGGAGGTGTAAAACTGCATTTGCTGTCACTTAAAGGTTTTAAATAAATACCTTCTTACTAAATTCAACTACAGAGACTATAGACACCCATCCCATCCTCTGTCAAATACCTCCCAAAACGACATTTTAAGTCACCCCTCACCCCATCCGAAAGTAAATATCACATAAAGTCCTTTTTCGTCCATTCAAACTATTCTCCTAACGCCAAAACTTGGCGCAATCTAATCCAGTCAATCTCATAAAACCATATTTGAAAGAGAATCGATTCGAATGATGCTACGACTCATTCCCTCTCCGCTCCGCTTACCAAAACAAAAAAACCCAACATGATTTCAATTTGTTTCTCCTGCGGGAAGATATTCCAAGATTGTCCAGTCCACAGTGCAGGGCAGCGCACATAACATCGCTCGAGTACCAAACCAAATAAGATTGAAATCGATGCTCTGATTGTTTCCTGTTTTTTCAGGTTGGGGGTATATATTTGTTTGTTCGTGCCTCGAGATGAGTATCCCTATCCATGCCATGGTATATCCCTATCGCATTTTTGCAATCCAATTTCCCAATGGAGACACTGCGAGCGGCGCAATAGCTCTACCATTCTAAACAATTTTATCAGCAACATCCCATAGAAGGTAAAAACGATTCGAAACATTTCCGCTTAGATGCGCACCTTCTTGGTCGTCGTCGTCTCCTTCATCTTCTTCATATATGAATGCAAATAGCTAATTGAAGTGAATTTCTTGTACGATTATCGCCACCACCGCCAGAGGGAATAAGCACGCCCCAGTAAAACTGAAGAACACCCATGAGGATGGAGGCCGAACTGAAACTACTATCGAAATGGGATCATCATTGTTTGGGGAATAGAATTGGCATTGCATTTGGAATGGGTTCGTCGGGCTCGGGATAGTGCTCGCATGGAATGCGGGTGAAAATCGGTGTGGAGCAAATGATGTTATTTGTTTGGAGGCGATTTCACTTCAATGGCATGGGTCGTTCCCAAAGAGGGAGAAAGAAGGAAATGTTTCGATGCGCGCGTCTTATCAGACAGCAAGTGATTTTAATGGCCGTACAATGTGTGCAATGGATTCGTTGAATAGCGTGTTTGATATCGGCCGGCTATAATTGTAATGATGACCCATGCGATGGGTCTTTTATTAATGGTGGTCCGAACTATCATTTAAACGAAGCTTTTTACATATGTGTTCACATAGATTATACGAACAAAATCGTTTTTTGATATGGAAACTTGAAGTTGGTCGCGAAAACTTCAAAACGCCATCAGAATCGCCGCCACCAATGCGATGGTTTTCACTAGGCAACCACAAGGAAACCATGGATTTGGTGAGATTTTAATGCTTCAATGGCTTTTCGAGACGCTTGCCGATTTGTATTTAGCTCTGTTGTAAGTTGTAGCCCTTTGGAAATATGTCTTCAGAAGAGTATTTTCAAAGCTGGATTGTACTATAATAAAATTAATTTTGGAAGAGGGAAGACCTCGCGGTTGTCAAGTTTACTGAAAGGTGGTGTGATTTTGTTGTCCGCCCTCGTCTTTTGAGGAATAATTTCGTCAAGTTGCTTTCATGGTTTGGTCCTTAAGATTAGGCATTGGTCAACAACTAGTCTTCTGCTGGCAGATGGTAGGTTTTAGTGTTAAGTATTAATGTAATGCGATGTTCTTTAAGACGTCTCTGTATGATGGTTGATTAAGCGAATGTTTTTTGACCGAGTTCGATACAAATGATAGCAATATTCAAGACATCGTCTAACCTTTACTTGTAGGGAAGGTGGAGTTGCTTCGAGTTGAACTACCTCTTTACTCTAAGTAGGAAGTTTAACATAGAGGAAGCCGATCTTGCGCTAATGAATAAGTTAACCCTATAATTATGCAACACATATTTTCTTGTGTTTTATTCTATAGGGTATTCACTTAAACGCATAAAACCCTCATAAACTTCGTAAACTGCGTAAACTGCAGAAATTTACTACCTCGTAAATGAACTGTCAGATTTTATATGGAGAATTTTTTACGCAGGCCTCATAATTTTCCGCGATCAATTCGACTAGGAAATCAATTGCGGAAAATTACGCAAATTTCCAATTGTTTTTTTTACGGCCTAGAAATCAGTAAAATTATGTCAATCGATTACTTATATGAAGTATTTATTTGCCTTTGTTTTCGCCAATATAAGTAACGAATTTACTGTCAATTTCTTCAAAAATTTAATCAGTTGTTTCTTTTCACTTACTTCTGGCATATGATAATTTTGGGAAGTCTAAGAACAGATGAGTTTGACAAGAGACTTGACAGTCGATTTAAGCAATACCTACATTTCCGAGGGGTGTTCACTTAAGGCGCCGCAGAAATTTATGAGTTTACGAGCTGCATTAAATTATGAGATTAAAACAAATTTCATTTGCATATTTCATAAGATTTTGACAATGGCTCTCGGCACCGATGTTTCCTTACTAAGGCTATAAAGTCCCACACTACTAGATAATATGCAAGCGTAGAACCAGAAATTGATTGTTTTTATCATTTGAAAATATATTCCACACATATTCATAATTTACTTTTGTTAAAATTAAACTTTAAATACCTATAGAGTTAAAATAAAGGAGGTTATTTAGATAATAGGTGGAATCATATCGTCTGTAAAATTGTGGACATTAATTTGCAAGTAAAATTATTATTATGTTTTCATAGTTACACAAGTCTTCCGTTGTAGATCTGTAAAATGCCTTAAAATGATTGCAAAAAAAAATACTATGCCGGTAATGACTAGATAACTGGTAATGACAATTTTGTTCCTAAAATCAATGATTTCAAAACGAGATTCAAGACAGAACAAATTAATCTCTTAAAAAAAGCGTTTTAAATTTTTTTAGCAGCTCCACATGACAAATGGCAAAATATAGAGAAAGAAAAAGTCATAAATTTATGAGAACGCAAAAAAACTGTGCAAATGTTATTTCTAAATGCGCAAATTACAAAAAAATAGTCGCTTCTGTTGCGGCAACCTGTTCAACTGACGAATGGATATTATGTTCTTACCTAATCATAATTCACGTCAGTCGTCAGCTTATGAATGATTATCAACGTCAGATAAGGATCACTTTACTTCAATTTTGGAAAAATAAAATAAAATCTACTCCCTACTTCTCACTGTTGTTAAATTCTTTATATCTACTTCACTTTACAAACCCTTATTTAATTCGCTTCATTTTCAGTAAAAAAAAATCCTTAAAACTGCTTCCAAAAACAAAACAACAAATATTTAAAAAATGTTTTACAGTCTAACCCCAGATTCACATATCAAATTTTAAAAGATTAAATTGCATCCAACTTCACTTTAAACACAAAATGTAGGTATTACAATTTCTGACGTTAATTATTGCTTTCCTTATATTATACATAATTTTCTGTCCAACAGGTGATACGTTTGGTTTGGTTTTGGTTCTTGTCTGTCTGTTATGAAAAGTTTAGTCAAATTTTTATTTTTATTTATACTTAACATTATGCAAAAAGGAAAAATAATGAAGCGTTCTTCAAAACAAAATCCGTGAAATAATATAACAAACGTCATGAAAAGATATTTTGAAATAATCAAAAATGTGAATAAAGATTTTTAGGTAAAATTGTAATTTGATAAAAATATTGTTAGATCTTAAAACGCTCTTTTGGACATAGCTGGACTATAAATAAAATTAACTAAACTATGATTTTAAAATCTACTTCCCTTTTCTTGAATTTACTTAAATTTTTGGGTCAAATCTACTTCGCTTTTTATTTTTGAAGTGGCAACGCTGGTTTAAACTCATTTATTGGTGGTACAAATTGAGAGAATGAGCGACGCTTTCATGAAAATGATGTTTGAAAATTGTAAAACTCCAATGAAAGTTCAATCGAATAACGACGGGCACATTCGAAAATCTAAATATTCTGAAATAAATGTATCTTGGGGCCGAATAGCCACATCAACGAGCTACACGTTTGTGGAATTAAGTCTGTTTTACTTAAGAAACAAAAGCTAATTCCATCACTTATTGTTTGTTTAATAATTATTTGACCCCTAACTATATGTTACCCGAAAGTAAAAACTTAATAGGTCGGTGACGTCAATTTTGATTCATCTGCCACACACTGTAAAGAAATTCTTAACTTTACTCAATATTAAGTGAACCAAAGCTTTAAACAGATCAATAAAAACTGAAAAACATTCTGTCAGGCAGCTCCCATTCTATCTGTGCATTTATTCTGTGACTCGAAAACTGTCTGAACGGGTATGCGGAGCTTCTGCCAAACCTATCACTTCACTGTGGGATATTAGTGGAATTTTTAAAATCAATTCAGTAGTGTCAAAGAATGGCCCGTACATATAAATCTTACCTCTTCAGTAATCAGTGTACATTTGACTTAAATTCAACGTCCAAAATAAACCTGCTTCACCTTTCTTGTTGAAGAAAGCTAGTCTCCCTTTAAAATGTGGTCATTTAAGCAGCTGACATTTGTCAATTTAGTTACCTGTTAAGTCCGCAATCTAATTGTCGACTGCCATTTGCCCAAACTGTGTACAGCATGCTATTTTACTTAAATCAAATAAATTATTTCTGCCAACCTGTTTGTATGGGAGTATCTCTACTGAAACTACCTACCACGTATATTGAGAATAATATTTCCCCCAGAATGTTCTCAATTCAGCAATTTGATTTAAGTAACATTTCTATTCGATCTTATTCACGATAAAAAAAATAAATAAATAAATATTTTGGTGCGACAGGTCTATGGGACCCAAGGCCTAGCTTCTCACAACCAATCGTTTTGTGTGGGTTTTCAATTTTTGGGACAAATGGAAGGGATCTACAATTTAACGCCAAATCCTAACGGCTAATTGAGAAGCTCATTCATGACAGTTTTACTCTCGGATGTTTGTCAGACGTTCGCGAGAGGTGGCGCAGTGGAAAAAAAAATTCACGATACACCTCTATAAGTTTGCTAACAGCTGAATAAATTTCCCTCAAGCTTAGAGACTGCGTCAACAAAAGCTACAAACAAGATCATTGTCAGCAAGTTGTCACTGCTCACTGGTAGGTAAGTGCCACCCCCAAATGTAGGCTACCACATTTCTAACAATTTTGTATACCTATAGGAATATCATGGAATGAAACATATTTTTACTTGTTATTGCTAGTGTTGCTAAAGTCGCTGCGGTTGCGGCGAAGCACAAAACCGGTATACAAAAAAGTTGTACTCTTTTGTTATCATGTTGGAAGTTGGGATTGGGAAGCAGCGTGGTGTGGATGAATGCGGCCATACAAATCATACATCTGTTATTAATTTTGAAGTTATAATTCCCCAAGAACAAGAAGTAATAAAGCGTGCTGGCCTGCCGCCATTCAGTCACCTTATGGTGTTGCCCCCAGTTAGAAGCTACTTTTGTTAAGCATTTTATTGTTTTGCTCATAAATCGAACTTTTTTATCTGTCGGCAACAGTCAGTCGCATGAAAGATATTCCACTAGCTTCGACTGGTTTGTATAGGTACCTAACCCGACCACAGGTGGTCCCCTATATCCACATCTAAGTGCAATTGATATCATTATCTGTCTATTGCGCATCCATCGGACATTCTTCTTTAAAATCCCATTAGGGACTCGCATCCACATTCCGACCATGAAAATAAAATAAAATCTATAAAAACCCATTTAGGAGTAGGTAGTCCTCATAATATCACAGCTTGAGATCTTAGCGCCAATGTATTTACCATGAATCAATTTCTTGCATAACCCATTCCAAGTCCGAGGACGAGGAGGTCTTTATGGCGGAATTACAAATCAGCCATGTTCAATGAACTTTAAATAGATATATGCAAACTGGTGGAAGGTCTGTCCACAGATGCATCCTAAGAGGTTCACTTTTTATATAAATGTACCCACATGTGGTGGTAGTAATTGAAGTTTTTGCTTGAATAATGCGATTCATCTGGTAAGTGCGCGGTTGGGGTGACCCTTATAGTCGCACTGGGTGCAGTAAATTCAGTGAAATGCAATCTAGATGATACTGGCTGAGTACAATGATGCTCATTTTTCATTGGTAGGTAGTTTTATCTATGTCGTAGGTATAGGGGAAAAGGATCTATTGCGGAAGCAAATGGCAATTGATTGAATTGAATTTGAGTGGTTTAACGTTGTAGGTGTAGTGGGGGTTCTAATATGTAGTGATTATGTATATCTATTGGACGCTTCTTCTTTTAGTTCCAAGGACAATACAAAGAGGTAAGAGCGAGCGAAGCGAACCACCAACCAAAAACAATAACAACCAGGACTTTTACAAAGAATTCGTTTCTTAATATGCCCATGGATCTTAGGAAGCAGTAGGTACCCCACTCAAGTCTAGGAAATTCTAAGTTAACTCTGATCTTTCGATACAAATCAAACTCTAGTTAGAAGTCGTCTTGCAACTGCCAGTAAGCCTCTGAAATTCGCCTGCTACATTGAAAACACGACAACAAAATAATCAAATAAACAAAACATTATAAAAGATATAGAAAGAACGACAAGAGCTTCATTTTTGTTTCCTTTGTTGTGCGAGCCCATCCAGACCGATACAGCGTAGGTATGTATATAGAATTCTTAAGCTGACCTGACGTATACATGGGCCACCGTTATTTTACTGCATCCAGGAGAGGCTTTTTGCAGCTGTTATAACATTCAGCTACCGAATCAGACGCTTGTTTAAAAGCTTAACCGTCGAGCACTACTGCGAAAGTATTCTAAGGTCTCCCTAGATTTAATATGACTTAGTTCGTAACACAGTCTTTCTACGACATTTTTGTAACGCATATCGGCGAATTACGTTGAAGTGCGATGAAGTGCATTTTTTTCTTCAATATTTGATAGCTAGGTTCCGATATCCTCCGACAGAAATTGGTTGCGGAATTTGTTTACGTTTTCCGTTCCGACGGATACCTCGCTAGGGCCGATTATATGATCTACACAAGAGGTCTTAAGACGGAGTTTTGTGCTACTCCTGCGGTAATGTTGAAGTACTCAAGTTGCTGTTGGCAATATAGTTGGTAGCTTTATTTAGCAGGTAGTACTTAGCCAGTTCAAAAAGGATTCTGTCACCCAAAAATTTCCTTGTCCACGTTAATTTTTCTCAACAGTCATCTGCACATTTCCCGCTAAAAACATTGCTGCTCTTTATTACACTTACCACGAGCATTGCTAACTCTCTTGCGGTCCGATCCAGCAGGGAAAACGACACGCAAAGCAGAACCACGCTCGACAACAATCATTTTGACTTGATCATGTCAGAGTTTGGTCCGAAGTTCAGCTTCTGGATAAAGCAGGAAGCTTACTTACTTACTTACTTAAGGTGGCGCTACAGTCCGGGGTGGACCTGTGCCTCAACCAACACGCGTCTCCAGCCAGCGCGATCTTTAGCTAGCTGTCTCCAGTTTCGCACGCTAAGTTGGTTAAGGTCCCCTTCCACTTGCGTGTGACACCTGAGTCGCGGTCTTCCTCTACTGCGCCTTCCCTCGGGTGTGGATTCGAAGATCTTCCGGGCCGGAGAATTCGTATCCATTCGCTCTACATGACCCAGCCGCCTCAGTCTCAATACTCACAAACGCGCCATTAACATCACGCTGTGTTCTGCCAATTATGTCAATGTCATCGGCGTATGCGAGTAATTACACGGACTTTTGAAAGATAGTGCCTCTGGTGTTGGCGTTTGAGTTTTGCACTATATTCTTTCAAGAACGATGTTGAAGAAGTCACATGACAACGCATCGCCTCGTCTAAATCCTTTTTTGACATCGAAGGTCTCGGTAAGTTCTTTACCGACCTTGATGGAGCAGCGTGCAATGTTCATCGTCATCCTGCACAAACGGACGAGTTTGGCAGGGATGCCAAAACTAGACATTGCTCTGTACAGCTCGTCCCTATAAATGCTGTCATATGCGGCCTTAAAATCGACAAACAGGTGGTGGGTATCGATTTGGACTTCTTGGGTTTTCTCCAGGATCTGCCGTAGTGTGAAAATTTGGTCGGTTGTGGACTTTCCGGGCCTAAAACCGCACTGATAGGGACCTATCAGATCGTTGACGAATGGTTTAAGGCGTTCACACAGTATAGCAGATATGATCTTATACGCAGTGTTAAGTTGACTGATGCCTCTATAGTTGGCGCAGTTTAGAGGGTCTAATTTCTTGTGGATCGAGCAAACGATGCTGAGGTTCCATTCATCAGGCATACTTTCCTCCGACCATATTTTACAGATGAGTTGGTGCATGCTTCTAACCAAGTCATCGCCTGCCGCTTTGAACAGCTCGGCGGCTAGGCCATCTGCTCCAGCGGCTTCGCTGGACTTCAGTTTAGATAATAGAAAAAAAAATAAATAATGCAGGAAGCTTATGCCTTAAATATTTGCATAAATTTGGCTTTCTTCAGCATTCATTTCTTTCTTTGTATTGATGTTAGATAAAAACAGAATTAGCTGAAAAACGCCCACAAAAGGAAGGCGTGGCAGTGAAATATATGGCCTATAGTCTTCTCGAAGTCTAAAGAAATGTTTTAAAACACCCCCCATCGAAATATGTTCAGTAGTTTTCACGCCAACCGGTAACAAACAAAAAAACCCAACATTTTTACTACATAATTAGATGTAATAAGCCCTTTGGTAATAGCATTTCATTTCTAAGTTACTATTCTATAACTACGCTTAAAGGCTACTTAGAAAATTGAATGTACATGTGTGCATAATCCAGATCACGTCAAATCAAGTGACTTCGCCCTTTAGAAATGAGTTTTATAGAAATTGAATAGTTCAACCACTACCTAGAGGCTGGTCCAAGTTCTTGACCAAAAACTGCCAACTCACTCCTCTTACAGCGCTCACATAAAAATCTCGCTTCCAAGCCCAAATTGCAGGTCCAGTTCACAGTCCAGCCACCATAAAAGCGGCATTAAATTTATATTCTTCTCCCGGACAAGGGAGTTCAAATACCTTCCCGTTCGTATGGAACACAATAGCCGCCCGAGCCCAGCCATGGGTGTTTTTGATCGTCCGAGCCGACGATATTTGCGATACTCTCAATGTTTAATCCCCCCAGATCTCTATTGTTGGACCTTAATTGCGAATTTATTGTTGGCCATTCAGTTGGGGCAAAGGGGCAAAGCCAGGAGTCCCGACAGGCGGTAAATTAAACTCGAACTTCTTAGGAAAGGAACTTCTCAATCTGGTCGATGGCCAACTCCCATGTACGGTCGCATTTTAATTGCCCCCCCATTTTGCACATTACACATTACAGAGCGGCGGCAATTCCGACTCCTGGCGTCACTTTGACTTGACCTTAGCGAATGCAAATTCTCATTAAAAACTGGCCACGCCAGTGGCCATGATGACCATCTGACAGTCGTCGTCGTCGTGGTGCCGTGGCCTAACATACAACACAACATGAAACATGACAACAAGTCGGACAAAGAAAAAATAAAACAAAAGTAGTTACGGGTATGTTCAATGTTCATGCACTTTCGTGGTCGTGGGCATGAGGTTACTTTTACTTTCGGTCAGACGTTTACAACCGTGCACTGGACACACACACACATGTCATGACTGACATTTCAATGGCACAGATTTTTTGTTCTACAGATTATATTGACTACTGGCAACAATTCGAGGGAATTATAAATTATTCATTGTCCGCGGAGATTGGAGTAGGGAACAAGGACTGGTGGTGGCGGCGAAGATGGACCCTTTGACGCGCAGGTTTCATTGTTGTGCGCTTCTGATTATGGAGTTGGTGTGCGGATTTATTTTTATTACAACTCGATTGGGAGTTGCATACCTATTCGGAGTGGGTAGGTATTTTCCCTTTTTGTATAATGGGTCGCCTTGAGAGTTAAGTCCGAACGTCCTCTTTTAATTGAAGTTAAGGAATTCCCGACGATGTAAATAGAAATGCATATATACAGATTGGGGATTTTTGTGCAAAGTATTAAGATGCAGTTGGTGGCTGCGAAATTATTAAGCAACTTTTTTGTATGAAGTAAAATACCTTACATCGTGGTTTATATACTGCTGTCATTCAACAATGTCAACGATAAATAAATATCCAGTCAATCGATCAAAAACAAGCTGATTTTAGCTCCAAACATACAAAATTAAATAAGCTACAATTTGGAAGACATTTTTTTTGTGGGAAGCAAGAACAAGCTTTACTTTTGTTGGCACTTTAAGGATATCAACAACTTTTAAATTCACACCCTTAACCCAGAATGGTCCACCGATGACAAAATATTCACAGCACTGCAAGGCTTGGAGCTGGCTTGAAGATTGCCATTGACGAGCTATATTGGGCTTTTTTCGATTTGGCATTTTTGCCAAAGACGTACATTTGTATAGGGCGACGTTCTAGAAATCTCGCTGCTCCTTAAAAATCGAGTTGGTCTTCAAAGAACAAAAGCTGTTGTGCAGCAAGTTTTTCTGATTAGAAGTCATACCATAAATTAATAAATTCTTTTCGCAACAGGTTAATGTGGGGGTCACAACTAATCTATGTTGCAACTGGAATATTTAAGAAAACTCTCCACTGGAAATTTAATTTAATCTTAATTGTTGCGAAGGCGTTTTCTAAGGAGAAGTTCCGAATCGAGCTTGAAATTGAGTTGCCTCATAGATGAGTTGGATGGCTATTAGATGACCATGGATGAGTTGTACGTTGTGCATCTACCCAAGCTCTCACTGTGGACCATACTACTAACACTCTGGGAACCGATGTCAATAGTTTTTGGTCCACGATATGCATATACATCACAACCGGATAAGTCAATTTTTGTGAATTCAGCATGTCAAAAATTGACTTATTTACATAGGTAGGAGCAATTTGTTTAACCAACAGTAGCAGTGTTCAATTCACAGTCAGTCGGGACGTCTTGTCCTATTTCGTACAGGATTTCTTAGCTATAATTTGAAGTAAGTCTAAAGTTCCAACTTCTTTATACTTTCTATTTAATCGCGTTAAGAATAAGCTTCAAGAGAGTGCTCAAACGAAATTTAAATATGTTTTTGTCGGGCAAAGTTCTTCAGAAAAGTATCGATACAAAGGGTTCCAAAAAATGAAGGGTCGCAATCGCAAGCGCAATTGGTTATAGAAGGTACCCATTTTCATTAGTACACATCGAACGAATTTCTTAATCTACCTACGAAACATTTTTTGAGTGCTCCATTACTGTTTTGCATAGTTTTTCCAAAACACGTATCTTCTCACGTCAGAGGTAGGAAGTTTTATATTATAGAACAAGTCCAAAAGTTGTAGGTCGTGAAAAGGGGTTGCAAAAAGTGGGCTACAAAAATGACAAATAATACCAAATGAAAGATAAGAAAACACAAAAAGAGGGCAATATGCCAACAACACGCGGTGTTCCCAAGCGGTCCCCCATCTAAGTACTAACCGCGCCCGACTCTGCTTAATTTCGGTGATCGGACGAGAACCGATTTTTTCAGCGTGGTGTGGTCGTTGGCGAAAATCTTATTTCTAAATACTTTTTTTTTAAATTACTCTTAGCAATATTTTATTCTTTGCCTTCCAACTCCAAATTGGCATTATGCAAAGGTTGTTTCTTAAAAACCCTAGATGAGTCTGAGGGGATGGTTAAAACAGTCGCATTTGAAATACGAGAATGTTTACCTGGAACCTCTCCAAATCTTTGGGCTGAGGAAATACGAGAAAATAGTAAATTATTTAAAAAATATTTTTAGTTGAAAAAATGTCTTTATTTTTAGAAATAAAAACTGACAGTGCTTCCTCAGTAATTGATGCCACACGTTACACATTTTAAAACAGTAGACTTTAGACTTATTGAAATAATATCAGAAATTGCTGCGGAATATATTCGTTTTTTACAAAACACGTATTTATTTGGATTTATTGAGTACTAGCTGTACTCCCACGGCGCTGCCCGTGCCTTTCGTATTAAGTCCCGCCACAATTGGCAGAGCCGTTTTTTAAGGGAGGTGCAACGGCGCCCTTTTTGATTACTGCCCCATTGTGTTGAACACTATTTAAAAAAATTCAAGGCTTCATAAATGTCCAGAATCCTATAGTAATTTAATTATTTTGTTACCTATATGGCAAGTGCCATATACCGATTTCTATCCCGATTATTTTTTGCAAATGGCTTTGTTAACGAAAGAACCAAATTACATCTTAAGGTTTTTTCCACTGCGCCACCTCTCGCGAACGTCTGACAAACATCCGAGAGTAAAACTGTCATGAAAGAGCCGTTTGGACTCGGCGTAAAGCTCTAGATCCCTTCCATTCGTCCCAAAAATTGAAAACCCACACAAAACGAATGGTTGTGAGAAGCTAGGCCTTGTGTCCCACAGACCTGTCGCGCCAAAATATTTATTTATTTATTTTTAATCCAAGGGTTTCTATTTGTATTGTTTTTGATTGCACTTTGTTTCCATTAGGGCCCAAAACTATACTATCTTTCAAGTTAGAATCAACCATGCGCATTCACAAAGTTTCATTGAAATCGGTTGAGCGGCTCTGAAGATCGACCACAGCGCCACCTGTTGATTCTCTCGCACTTAGCAGTAAATTGTTTCTATCACAAAAGATTAACAAACTGTGATTTTGAAAATATTTTTTTTCTATATTTGAAGTGTCACTACTCGATTTCTATCCAGTTTATTTTTTTTTTCAAAGTGCGTTTCCCCATGAAAAATGTAATGTGTGCCTACAACGCCACCTGTTGAGAATTTTCCAACTTTTCTTTTCTTCTAAACCATCGCTGATGTAAGACAAACAAAACAAAACAAAGATCATTTAAATCGGTTGAGCCGTTCTCGAGTTTTAAGCATCCGAACAAACCAAGATCCATTTTTATATATATAGATTTCTGGGTGAACAATTCGGGCTATTATACATCGCGAAAAAATCACACTAAGTTGAGTGTTAAAACGAATCTATTGTCAGTAATTAAAGTTATTTGTGCTTCAATTAGTTTTTGAAAAAAAATGTACGTACTCACTGCTTGGAACTACATATTTCCGTGTATGTATCGCGAAAACAAAGTTGCAAAAATAGCGTCCTTAATTTTTATTTAGTTCTGATTTTCCATACATCAAAAACAGATGAACTAAACTTAAACTTTCAGAAATAATTTTAAATACAGGTGAAAAATAATCAAGAAAAAAAAGGGAGAAAAAGTACGTATACGACACAGTATATGAAGTTGCAATATCTTCCAAATATAATACATGCAGTTCAATAAGAAGATCAACGTCCTTCGATTTAATTCGTGGTTTTATTTAATTCAGGTACAGTTCATAAATAGTTAATAAATATAATTCAAAGAGACTTTTTAGGTATAACTTGGCGGCTTTTCAAACTAGACTATCTGACAAACCAAAAATAAATGTAGATAAGAATGGCCTGCTGTCTATGTATTTTTTCTATTTTCAGCAAACGGAGGGTCAAAACTTTCCTTGTCAGCTAAACCTTTTCCTACATGCTTTTTAATCAGGGTTCAAAAACCTAACCAACAGCATCTGAGTAATTTTCTACCTTTAGTGCGACATTTCTCAAAACAGCCATATAAACTGCACTCGCATCCACAATCCAATACACTCAAACCCACCATACAAATGTCAAATCGACAAGTTAACCCAATTTACCCTCATTCAAATGCACTACCTTATTCGATTCGATTTTAATCCACATCACTTAACAAAACAATTTGTTAAAACGTCCCAAGCAGGAGTACACACTCTGTGCCGTCTGTCTCGACTATCATCGCCATATATACCTACCTACTTAAGGTTCCAATCTCAACTATGGGTTATTTACCCATGAGAAAGGCTCAAACTCCTCGACATCCTCGGCTATCTCCATCCCATTATCCAAGTCGAATCCAATCACGTTCACTGTCAAGAGAGAGCGAGTCAGAAAAAAAACCAACAGTCCAAAAAGGAATCTGTCGAACGGTATTGTGCGTGTACTTCTTCTGTACCACTATCATCTGGTGGATCCTAATCGCGATGCATTAGTCAGGGAACTGATTCAGATAACTCTCCCGAATGAACACAGTTGGGGATATATTGCAAGGAATACGTAAGTACAGTTGTAGTCTGTTGGTTAAATGGCAGGCAATCTGTGCTTATCAATTGGCGCACCAAGAACAACATGACCAACATCGTTAACCGAACATTAGAAAGGTTCTATGCCGGATACCTTAAAAGGATTTGAATATAAATCGGGTTTGTTTTGCTGAAGCTTCACAGTTGGAATAGGAAACGTTTGCGTAGGTTGTTCGCTTGCATTAGTGTGTGGTAAGGAAGTGGATTTTCATTTTTGTGATCCAGCTGAGTGAGTGGCTGCTGTTTAAATGCCAGGCAATGAGATTGAGGGAATCTATCTCTCACATGGTATACTGCGAGTTCTTAATTTGATCGCACATTTGACTGGCATTCAAATGATCTGTCTATAGATAAAGTTTGTTGGATTTCATATTTGCCCAATGGAAGGCCGATGGTTGGATTGGAAAACTTGTTTCATCTAGTAAAGTGACCGCGTGAGTTGTGTTTAGGAATTTAATTTGAGCGGCAATTAGTCACGTTAACATGCGAAATGGGTTTTGAAGTTTCCATCTGTTTATGAGGGATTAAAAATACTTGAAAAACGGAAGATGGCTTCCTTCCTCTGAAAGTAAATAAGCTGAAGCTCCTCGGCGGCTCTGCCAATGACTGGATACCCCATAAAAAGGATACATTGCAAAGCAAGCTTGAGTATAATGCCTGACTTCCTAATCGGCACCGCAAAATATGGACTGCTTCTAGGATCTACCTCTTTCAATCACAATTTTTGACTCTGCTAAGTTGCGAGTAATACCAGAAAACACCTCACACTCCCCACATACCGAACCAGTTACCCAGCCACCTCTGAAGTGGGAAAAGCCTATTTCTGAGTTCAAATAGCAGTTGCAGCCTTACAAATTGCATTCCCAACCTAAGTCATTCAGCAAAAAAACTATTTTCAAAAATAATTAACAGCAGCTGAACCGTTTTAATTAGATCCCTAGAGTGTAACGGTTAAACAAAGTCGCGTCGCTGTCTGACACAATTGCAGGCTTGCCACAACAACTCGTTGTATAGGTATCTATCCATTTTGTGAGACAAATTCCACACCGATCACATCAAGCTGTGCTGCACTCTTCCAGACTCTCCAGAGGTGAAATATAAATTGTCAGGCGTTTGTCTGAGGTGCTTCCCTTTACCCAGTCTGTACACGATAGAAACGTCAACCGTATTTCCGCATTTTTGCTGTCTCCCCTATACCATAAGCCAACGGTCTTACTGCTTACAGATCTTCAGTTCCACAGCAGGGTATTGTGAAAGTAGCGTGCGACGAATGCGCAGCGCTTTAACATGGCGCTAGGCAAGGTGAAGAGGTGAGGAGAGCCCAACAGCAACATCATCTTCATATTGCCGTAATAAACGTCAAAAGCATTTTTGTCTGGTGTGGATGCGGATGGGTGACCAACTGACCAACGCGTTTTCCTGGCTAATGATTAAATTAATTAAATTCGCTAGCTGCGATTCCAGTACATAATTGGTTGCTGGCGGGTAAAGAAAGGCAGCAAGCGCTCTTTCGCGTGTCGGTGAGATGACTGAGAGGGTTTCGCTGGAATTGCCACAATCGTATTCCAAATGCCGTCAGACTGTCTGCGCCAGGTGACAGCAATTAAGATCAGATGGCGAATTGGAGATGTTGAATTTCAAATTGATGCGGGTATAGGTGTCTGTTGTGCAATATAGGGAGTGGCAGGTGGGCTTGACTTTGTTGCCAAAATATTCAAAGATGATGAGATTTTATTGGCACATTAGGCTTGTGGTGTTGTCGGTTGTTAAAAGAGATTTTGGAAACAAGTGGAATGAATTGAAATGACAGGTTGAAGTAGGCTGTGGGTCCCTCTGACAGAAGTGAAGACCGCTCATGTCTTTACGCAGAAACCAGATAGATAAAGCCCCAACCCGAAAGCCAGTTTTATACAACACACTATACACACGCTTCGTGAATCCTTCTCAGTGAGATATGGTGGCATAAGTGATAAATTATTTGATTAGCCAATCACGCAAATTAATTGCCATCCGTTGGTGAATCGATTATTTTCGCCACCAGAGTTGGTTTTGCCTGTCCTGGGCCCCTGGGTGTTTATAATTTTTAACCGTCCATGAAATGGCTTGTGCTGTGGCCCCCCTATTGTGTTGGGGACAGTTTGACAATTATTGGCAAATCGAACCAGTTTGTCTATAGTGACCGTTTTATCCGAATCACACTCATGGAACGTGTGAAAGCCAAAAGCCGTGCAATGAATAGGAAGACCTCTGGAATTTTATTGTGATGAAAACTGAAGGTACAAGTTACAAAAAAAAAAAATAGGTCCGTGTAGTACCTCTCTCTCTTTCTCTCTCTACCTCGTTTTGTGAGAGTTTTTATTTTAGGGAATGGAGGGGCATGCATTTTTTTGCCGATTCGGAACGACTGAATTGAGTAGCTCGTCCATGACATTTATACTCTTAGATGATTGAAAGATGTTTGCGAGATGTAGCGCAGTGAAATCGCCTTAAAACGTAATATGTGTTTTTTCGGGAATCAAACCTAACATACCTCGCTCAGTAGTCCAGTACAATAACCACTTTTCCACCGCGTCTACACTACACGTTATCGGCTAAGGGTGCAGTTATACCAAGCCGAAAAACTAAACTGAAAAAAATTTTTTCAACCACTTAAACTTTATGATTGAACTCAATTTTGGTCTTAAAATGTTGTTTATGAATTACAAAGCTAGTTTATTAAAAAACGTAAGTACCTACATTTTTTTAAATTTTTTTTGCTCAATAAACCGGGAAAAATAATATTTGTGTAAACAGAATTTTTCCTATTTTTTACAAAAATTAAAAAGATAGGTAACAATTTTATTTTGTGGTCCATTAGATGCATGTATTCCACAAAGTGAAAACAGGATGATTTCATTGACATTAAAGCTGTAATAAAACTGTTATTGTAAAAGAATAAGATACATTTATAACAATTATTTAACATTGTTTAAACGTTTTTTATTAAATTTTCTTTTTAGTTGAAGCCGTACATATTTTTTTTATTTAAATATATAATTTCTTATAAAGAAATAATAATATGTTAAACTGAAGTTTGTTTTATAGAAAGCGTAAAACTTAAAAAAAAAGTATGTTTGTATTTTTTTATTTCTTGTAATTAAATAACAATAAAAAAAGAAATAATTTTTTGCAAAAGTTTGTTTTCCAAAAATGACTCCATTAGCTATCCTGATAACATATTTTAATCCAACGTATATATGAAAATAAAACTTAAAATTGTTTCATATTATCGAATACATGTTAAATCGTTTAATTTTCCTATTAGTATTACATTGATTTTTTTTTCTATTTTCTTGAATATAACTTTATTTTTGTTCAATGTTCAATAAATAAATTAGCTCTTACTCATGCTATACAATATTTTGCAATATTTAAAAGTCTTGATGATACATTTAAATTTTCCATTATTTGCAGAAAGTTTAATACCTACAAATTTATTTAAGCAAGTTATTAAATATAATATAATGGATTATGATCTCACAAAATTGCTTTGAAACAAAAATCTAGTTATTAATGAAATAAAATCTTTGAGCCTTAACTTTAAAAATCAATTTCCGAACAATTTCAAAAATATACAATAGACAATATTAAGCTTAGCAGTTTACGTGAATTTTTTTGGAGTTTGCCAGGAACGGAGACTGCGGCGCAGCTATTTTGTGGGTCGGGCAAACGATACTGAGATTGGTCCAACTTATCAGGAGACACCAATTTGCAGTGTGGTCTTCGTGAAGTCTTTTTGCACTTAAATTAAATTAAATAAATTGTTGCTCACTAATTTTCATTTGGTGAACAAAAGTCTTGAGTTTAATGTTTAAGTTTAAATGGCGGTTATGTCTGAAAGCAGAATTTCGGCCGTCTTCACAACAGTCTGTTTTTTTGTCTTGACACGCCTTCTTTACCTTTTATAAGACCTCCTTATAGCGTTCTTGGAGTGGCATCCCCCTATTCTATCAAGTGATTTTTGGGTATTTTTTTGCCGAAAATTCATTGACTTTTCTTCCCCTTTTACTCGCATTAATCTCTCTTTCTTTGCGTTCTGGCTAGCTAAATACACCGTTCATATGATGATGCGACTGGCAATCACTATCTTTAAGTTCAAGCTTAATGCTAAGATCTGACGGCTTGCAGCAACCATAACAACATTTTGTATTCACATATGAATTACATCTTCCAAATAAGTTGCTTTAATTTTCAAAGTCAAAATAAGAGGCTCATAGCAAAATTTGTCGAACCTTTCCATCAATGTAGAATAATTGCATTAACTGACGGCCAATTGTTTTGGTGACGCAACACATCAGAGCTATTCTTACATTTTAGTCGCAAATTTGTAGATTCGACGAATATCAGAAATTTAAAGCTTCTTATGAATCTCATACCGTATGCACTATTTACCTCTAATGAATTTACTTACAGGTAGCTTAAAGCATCACATTGTTCCTTTGTAAAAATGCGAATCTACTCATTCGACCTATTTTGCGACAGCTGCGTTCCTTCTGCACAAGTCACTTCAATGGAATTCCTTTTCAAGCCGTTCTGTTATTCAGTTCGTTTAATTTTACTACTTCCTTTGGCAGAAAATTGATTTATTTCGAGCATGGCAATAACTAAAGCCACAGGGAACACTTATAAGCAGGTGTTAGGTTAGGTTACCAGCTCGTTCACGCCATGCAAAATTAAACCAATGAGTGGTAATTAATCAGGACCGCTATCTACCGCACCATCACCATTAGAATGTAATTGCAACCATCAGCTCAGAGTGGACCGGTTAATTACAAACTTAGGACAGATGCATGCGTAGGTACACGGCTGCACCAGGAAGTCAATACAATCAGGCTGTTAATTAAAAATATCTTCGCATGCAAGCAGAAGGGCATGTGTGCTGATGGCTATCCAAGTCCAAGGACGTGTACCTACCTATCCATAAATTAATCAACAATTTTAATCGAGACGTAGGCGGGAAATTCCTTACATCCGCCGGTAAAACTGAAAACTTCGTCGCAGTTAACACTATCGGGCTGCATGCCCACTCGGAAAATACAAGTTATTCATATTCGTAAGGACTTTCAGCAGTATTTACTTTAAGAAGTTGCGTGCGCCGCCAACAGTCTAGATAACAAAACAAACAACTTTTATAATGTTGTCACCTTGTGCAGAGGCAATTCATGGCGACAACATATAATCAAACTATTTAAGCAAGTTAATTAAACGATTTTGATTAATTGCCGCATGCTTAAGAAGCGATAAATATTCAATTTGTTGTTAATGCGCGCAGTCCACAATGTCATTGATTGTAAACAAAATGCAATACCCTTGTGCGTCCAAGAAACGGCTGCAACTTTCGTGAATAATTATTATTTACTCATTGGGAACAGTTTACCTTGGCCATGTCAACAAATGGCCATTAGTTGCAGTTGTAATACAGGGTGGGCTGAAAGTGAATTTCCCTTTGTTTTATTTAAGTTTTGTTTCATAAACAAGTCTTGGGAGATTTAACAAGGGGATACTATACACAACTGCACAGCGGAGAAAAATTTACCAAGAGGATTGTCTCTTGCCTTGCAGAGGTTGGCAACGCCACAAAAATGGGTCCGTCCTTTAGAAACCCCTGTAGTCACAACCCTTCATTTTTAACCTATTTTTTGACTCGTTTTTCGACACGCTTTAAGACACGTTTTCTACGCTTTTTTTTCGATTTTAGACACGTTTGTTTGCAACACATATTTTGTGAGTTTTTGAACAATTTTTTTCGAACGTTTTATAAGGAATTTTCTAAGCGTTTTTTGACTCGTTTTTCGAGCTGTTTCGGCGCGTTTCTCAGGATTTTTTTGATGCGATTTTAGGCACATTTGGACGCATTTTTCGGTGCACACAATTTTCCTTGCGATTCGAACATTTAATGAGAAGTTTTCTATGCATCTTCTGACTCATTTTTCGAGCTGTTTGGATGAGTTTTCAGCATTTTCTTAATGCGATTTAAGACACATTTTGGAAACATTTTTCGGTGCATTTTCAACACATTTTTCGACGCGATTTTGATGAGTTTTTTAACAAGTTTTTTCTGACGTTTTATAAGGAGTTTTCTAAGCGTTTTTTGACTCATTTTTCGAGCAATTTCGGTGCGTTTCTCAGCATTTTCTTTATGCGATTTTAGACAAATTTGGACGCATTTATCGAACGTTTTTTGATTCATTTTTAAACTCATTTGTTAGAACGACTTTGGATTCGTATTAAGACGCCTTACTCTACTTGTATGTTCCGCGTTTTTCAAGCGTTTTCTACACATTCGTCGACGAGTTTTCCAAACATTTTTTTGACCCGTTTCGGCGAGTTCACGACGCATTTTTTATGTGATTTTCAACCAATTTTTCTACACGATTAACTTTATTTTATGCTGCATTTTTTTATGAATTTTTGGGAGTAATTTTAAACCTTCATTTCGAAGACCATAAGCGGATAAGCCCTAAGCTAGCTATAAACTTCTTACAATCACTTTCTTGCTGTGGGTTCCGTGACTCTTTTATAAAAACGTTGTCCTTCGGAACTTAACCATATACAGTCTTTACATATATGGAAAAACCTTACCCCTCACAAATGGGTCTCCACGTTTATCCCAATCGGCCATTATACAACTCAGTATCGTTAAAATTCAAATAAATTGTACATTCCCGCCACATTCCACGTTCGTGTTTGCCATTCGCCAACACAACTAAACAAACAAATTTTCAATTTCTTCAGCATTCCTCGTCCAATCATTAGCAGTAACACCACCTGCCAACCCCGGCATAGCAATCTGCACGCTTGCTGCTGCAATGACACCTTACAGTCAAATCTCTCATAATTTTGCAACAAGAGTTTTCACTCTCTCAGAGAGGCCGCTGCCCAGGTGCTGTTGATGATATGGCCATGGCCACCGCATGGCTTGCCATACACGCAAAGGCAATTAAAACTACTTAATGTAACTTGACTCGGTCCGAAGGGGTAGGTACACTCCCCAGACATGAATAACAATGTCTTTGGCCATCTCCTTCATCAAGAGCTAATGAAAGGAAGGGAGATCTTCCCATATGCCAATTCCAGAGGAAGTGCATCCCTCCAATTCTCGGCGAAAGATTCTCAGAAATTTTAACGAGCTACAGCAATCCGAACTTCTGTTCCCAGCATGTCGGCATAATACCCGACATCACTGCGCGTTTGTCTTGCAATCCGATTGTGTGTTGGGTATGTGTGTTCCTAGAATTCCCTGCTGAGGCGGCTTTGACTGCTCTAGCTTCTGTGCCACACCACATAAATCAACACTTGGCCAATGCGATTTTTTAGCGTCGATTGGGAGGGCTACCTCAGCACGGATACAATCATTCGAATTTCAATTTGCAACCTGCTAAAAGGTGCTCCAGCAGGTGTGTAAGGTGCGCCGGGAATGCCGGTGCTTTAATTAACACTTGTCATATGGAATTAGGAGTGGATTACAAGGGCCACAAGGATGCCATGGAAATTATTTTATAGCTGCGCGTTGCGTGCACATTCTGCACTGTGTTCGTGTGTGTAATCAAATTACTATTATACATCATTTGTGACCTTTGCGGAGGTTGATTAGATGTAAGAGTATATGGGGGGATGGGGGTCGGAAATGTAAACATCCATGGTATGGCTGTAGCCACTTCGGGGGAAGTGGACCTGAAAGGTGGCAATTAGTGAGATCCTGTGTTTGAGGTGGATCTCGCAATTGAAATTCATTTAGCTAACGATGCTTTTATGGTTGGGACTTTTTTTTTTAACTTACCCTACGCTATGAAGAGGCTAAACGGCGGCTTAGCGTGTGTGCGGTGTAAGCCCTTTCGTCAGTCAATCTGTCCTCAAGATGTTGCTTTTAATGGAAATAAGGCGAGGACTTGTAAGCAAGGTAGCAGATGTTATGATCGCGATGATATAGGTATGCACTTGTGTGTTCTCGAAGAATATCAGTAATCAGTAGTTCAAACGATACTGGCTGCCTTGAAGGGCTACATTTCGAGTTCTTTGACAACGTCTCTCTATTAAGAAAGTGGCTTTGGCACCCATTAAAAGTTTTTGGCAGTTAAGAAAAAATTGGAGAAAACATAAGGCTAGCAATACCAAAGCCAAAAGACAACTTGGCCTGATTGTTTCATTTACCCTCTGAGGCTTTAAGAGCAGCTGGATATTACTTGTTGATAGCGTTCATCACCTGCTGTATGAATAACCTATGTATGGACCTTTAAACTGTGGTTAAAGGCCAGAAAGCGGCGCAGCTCTGTGGTATATAGTGTGTTGGGCTACTAAGCGAGGGGTTGTGAGAAGCTAGGCCTTGGTTCCCACAGACCTGTCGCGCCAAAATATTTATTTATTTATTTATTTACTGAGCGTTGCCAAGCAACGACGCAGATCCTAGACGTATAGACTTCGTTAGCCTTAAATTTGTAGCCCTGGAACGTTTTATTTCCCTTTTGGAAAACCTTCAATAAGTTCTAAGTCAATGTTGATCAAAAGGCTCAGACATCCAGAACTTACTTGGGGCGAAACTTGCATCAATCCCAATGGGGCCAGATCCAGGGACACTAATGTCCCCTTTGAATATGAGGGTATGGAAAAAGGTTTCTGCCCTGCACTGAAAGCCAATAAGTTTAAGTCCGTTACAGGAAGAAGGCTGCCCTTGCCCTTACCACCTCTCCTACTCAAATTGTCTTCCTATCTCTTTTGTGGAGATGATCACTACCACCTACTTTCCAAATGTATCGAATCAGATCCTTAATTCGCTGGCCCATCTGGCCTGGATACCAACCTTGGTTCCATGCTAAGAATACTTCAACCGCTGTCTCAAGCAATCTATTGATCCCAAAAAAACGGCGGAAGAATCTTCTAATTGTAATCGATAGGTCAGTGCACTATCCGCCACTGATAACTAACTGGAGATCGCCACACTAACCACTTTAAAATATATCGTTGCATACTTTATAGACCTGCTCCGGTAGGTAGCCTGCCATAAAAACGATCGTAAGCTCTAAATTCCAAAAAACCCTAAAAAGCCATTAAATCAATTAGTATACACAGCGTCACGCTTCTTCCTTTCAACAGTTCCGCGGTAGTCTAACTTTACGAGTACACATCATGTCTTTACCACGGCAAAATAATAAAGTATACCGCGGTATACCATATACCGCAATTAAAGGGAAACAAATGAAAACAATAAAACCCATCGATGGGCATCCCACGTCAAACGGCCTACCACTGTGAAGAGATCTTTCAACTGCGCTCATAGGGACAAATTCTTTCCATAAAACCACAAACACGATTTGTCCATTTCTATGCTTGGACCATTAAAAAAAAGCAGATTCTCCATCCATCCACCGATAGCTGCACTCTCAATCATGACATCGAAGCATGCTTAGAAAACTGCTTCCGGTCTGATCCGCGCTGATTCAGATTTTAAATATTTTATTTGTTTAATCGCCATTTAATGTGTGTATGTGCAATAAAAGACTGCATGTCGCCAAGGCGCAAATGACTGCGATGGGTGAATTAATGTGGCCCCGCTAGACGTGGGTAGGATGTAGTTAGTCTGGAGGTGCCCAGACCAATTGCAGCAGGTGTTTCTGTTAGGCGCTGTTTTCACCCCGGCTAAGCGTTTTTAATGGGCTGCATTTTGGCGGACCCATGTCGATAATTTATTTCACCGAGCGATCTGAACGGGGAAATCAAATAACTTAAAGGAAGTCAGATATAGACTGACATCTTGAATGATTTTACGATAATCTTAAATACGATTTGATTTGTTTATGGGGCTTATGCAATCGCACTAAATGCAGTTATTGCATGAAATTTATGTGACAAGTGGAAGGAGCGCATATTAATTATTGTGGCGCAAACAGCTTGTTTGGGTTTTATGCTACCTGTTGGTGGGAGAGTGAGATAAATTTTGGTCAATTTGTGATTTGTCTGTTGCGGCTGATAAATTCAGTTGACTGTGTTTAAGGCTCAAGGATTAAATAAGTACTTGTTGGGTGCAACCAGACCTTTAGTGATTCTTTATTTATATATTGTTTATTGCTCGGTATGATAGGTGCAATGTGCACCCGCTCAACAACAGCTCTGGAAGCTTGGAAGATATAATTGAATCTACGGTTAGTTAATACAACTTTGGGAAATTATTAGGGGAAGATATAAAGTACCATGCAGATTGGGCCAATGGTGTTCCGGAACTAGACTCAAAAAGTTTGGTTTGGTACACTGACGGCTCGAAAATGGAGTCAGGAGTTGGCATTGGTGTCTTTGGACTCAGTACTTAATACCTATGCATGGGAACCTGTCTAACAGAAGAAGTCCATGCCATATGCACAATAGTAGGAGACAGCCCCCCAAAACTAAACGCCACCTTCCATGCTGTGGTGCATCGTCGAAAACCGCTAATTTTTTCTCAGATCATGGAAGTAGTAGTTGAGTCCGTGCGGACAATCGAGGATACTACTTTTAACTTTTAGCTTTCTTGTATACTTAGTAAGATGTAAGAGAAAGACATTGTATTCGTACAAAATTTCAAACTCGAGATTGTAATCAATTAAGTAACTCGAAAAAGTGAGTCTCCCAATTCGTTCCGTTCTCTCATGATTTGTTTCAAACTTCGGAAATCCACTTTCTGGACTTTCAGTGCAGGGCCACTTTTCTTTTTGCAGTTAAGCCCTATATTATTAAAGGCACTTCCGATACAACGGTTTTAAAAACAGTTTATTTTTTCGAAAACAGCTCTAAGCTCTAACGATTTTAACCAAAACTGGTATTTGGACTTAAGAAGCTAAGGTTAACATGGCTGCATACCCACTTCTTGGCAAAAAAAATCAAAAAACGGTGCTTTTGAAAATTAGACTTATCTCAAAAACGCTCAATACGATTGTAACAATAATTCATACTTGATATCAAACTTAGTTTTCTTCTAAATTGTTAGATAATTTAGAAAAAAACTAACTACAGACATTTTGGAAATATTCTTTTCTCAAAATTACGTTAAATGGATTTTTGAACAAAAAGGCATATTTTATTAACTTATCAAGAGTTTAGGTACCTAGGTACATGAAAACGGCTCTAACGATTTTGAAACTATTGAGTCCTTCATTTTTTATTCGAATCAGCGAAAGCGCTGCTTTTAAAAACTGTTCAAAACACCATTTTCAATTTGGATAAAGTTAAAAAAAAGAAAAATTAATGTTTACATTCTGAATAATAATTCTTTTTTTAATATTGTTACTATTTTGTGCGCATAATTTTACGAAAATAACTCTAACGATTTTAACCGAGATACATAAATATTCTTAATAAGGTCTCGTACTTTAATAAAAATGCATATAAATCCGTTCTATAAGAATTGAGAAAAAATCCTAACCTATTTTTAATACACACACGGTATATTTTTTTGTTAAACTTTCTATTGCACTGCCAGTAAGAATGCAATTACAACTCCAAAAACACCTTTTTGGAGATATTACCCACTTCCTCTTTTTTTCAACCATATTAAACATGAACCTTAAAATAATTGCAACCACTTTGAGCTTACACAATCAGAAACGCACACTTCATTTGCAGCCCCACAGTGCAATTGTTGCTTTAAATGTTGAAAACGCTTTTTGGAAATGCTTCACTTTATTATTTGATATGCACCGCTATCTCAAATTAATATGTTTAAGTCAAAAGTACAATTTATTTAAGTATATTCTTACGTTTTCTGTATGGTTTATCTAGCTTCTGATTTTCTTAACTAATAAAATAATAAATTAGTGACTTAAATAAAACGTTTACGTAATTTAACTGTTCTTAAATAAAGCTCTCTTATTTTGCTCGAAAAGTGTGAGCAATAATATTGAAGCGATCGTCCCTAATCCAATGGCCCTCCGATTAAAACAATCTAATTTTTTTTCATATTCTTTAACAAAACAAAAATCATAAGTACCTACATACGCATCTATAAAATTTGTAATGTCTTGAAGATCACCATCAAACTGATTACCCATACCCACATTGTTACTCTTTGACGTCGTGTAATCAGTCATGATAATATCTTAACAACACCTCAATAGTTGACAGGTTGACAAACTTTTTTTTTCGCATTTCATGTTTTTCGTTCTGGCACAATCCTCGATCACAACACCAGCGCACGTTGGATGACGAAAGAATTCAACAAAATTTATTGCCCACAGCTAAAACCAGGCGGGAGTTGCAGGAATCCATTTAAATACAAATAAATCAAGTTCTCGAATCGTGAGGTATGTGAATAAATAGCACACAGTGGCGTAACAAAGAAGAAATCCTCGTATTTACCGATCATAAATTTAACCATAAGTTGCTGCATCTCAGTCGTATTGTGCTTGTATAAATAGGGCGTACGAAAGTTTTTAAATTCCTCACGAGATGAGCTTTAGCTTATACTGTGAGGTTGAGGTGTGAAGCCAGAGTCAAGGTTGGTAATTATCTAGTTGGGGAGAAAAAGGGCAGAGCTCGGTGCCTTGTAAAATGGTAGATCCGGCACACTTTTTATGCGTTTTTTTTCCATCACGGCTTGGAGCGGTATAGTATTTTGTAAACAAAAAGCCTTATCTCGGACATTTGAATACGGGCGACTGGTTTGTCGACGCGTGTCACTCACAGAGAATCATAAACGAAATGGTGTTTTGCTTTATTCATCCAGTTGAAGAAATGCAAATGGATTTGTTCACCTGTCGTTGGTAGATTGTTATGCAAATGTTAATGGTCGGCGTGGTAGCTGGAAAAACGCGTAAAAAAGATGATATTGCTGGGGAATCGTCGGTCGGTGAGCGACGCACTTCAAAGGCGTAGATTGATTTTAATTGGGCGATATTATAATTTAATGATTTTGTCAAAATTGACGCTTGATGGTTATGAGAGTGCCGATGGTTTTAAAAATTTAACGAAGCCACTTTTAAGCAACTGCAGATTTTTAGGCTTTATGAAGATCTTTCACTTTAGGTAATAGTGGGAACTAACGTCTTTCAAAGACGTTCTCTCTTTTCGGTAAGTTATAGTCGATGTTATGTACGATTTTTCAACGACAGCGACTCTGGAGTCTGGAATAACAAAAAAAAAAAAAAAACACGAAAAGATAAGATTCCACAAGGATAATTAAGCTAAAGCCCTATATAATGTTTGACCACTTTTCCTGGGACATAAACATTCTACTTGACGTCTTTGATGCAAATACTGACAAAAAGTTCATTTGTGCAATTTATATATCACCCTAAGGAGTAAAATTGAGAAGCTCATTCATGACAGTTTTAGTCTCGGATGTTTGTCAGACGTTCGCGAGAGGTGGCGCAGTGGAAAAAAAACTTAAAATGTAATTTGGTTTTTTCGGGATTCGAACCGCAGCCCCTCGCTTAGTAGCCCAACTCACTACCACTAAGCCACTGCACCGACAGCAACGCTCAGTAACCCTTTGTAATATCGACGAAGACCAGCAACTGCACTCCTTGTCAAAAACTTTCATCCACCTAATTAAAAATGAAATCAGGATAACAATATCGAAGACCAACAAGGTTAACAGGCCAACAAAGGTTGACAGGCCTTCAAAGCATAATCATCGTTTACTTAATTCTCTAAAAAGAAGACCCCGTCAGCTGTTATATCACTCTCCTTTAGACCGAATACCAGGATAGCCAAACATGCCTCGCAGCATTGCACCTAGATTTTAAGGCCACATTTATGGCAGCGTCAATTGAAACGAGTCATACAGAGCCATGACTGTCAAAATTCTTTCGTCTATCTAGGATGAGATAAAAAATGCTCTTTTTACGCAATAAGAGCGATAACGATTTAAGCGTGAACGTGCAATTAAAATGTTGTGCTCAATATACTTTTTGGTGTTTCAAGGACCTCAGGGTAAAATAAAATTTCTAATAACATTTTGGTAAAAATCGAATTTTTAAGAGCTTAAAAGACATTCTTTTACAAACAGTTCTTTTTTATTTGGATGAAATTTGTGAAGCAATTTCCTTTTTTGCCGCTTCAAGTTTTTCACATTTCAGGTTAAATGTGCATGAAAAACAAAATCGACCCACATTTTTAAGGGTGCTTTGGAAAGATATTCTTTTTAAGGATTTGAAAGACCTTGTTCCTTTATAAGATTTCAGTGAACTCTTCAGAAAACGTCTAAAAAAGTCCCATGTAATTCTTATTAATAGCACGTCTTGCTCTTTCGATATGGCACTATTGGTGCCTAGCCTCTCATCAACCTTTCTTTCACCGTAGTTCGGAGTTACCGTCGAACAAGTTTGAATCCCATTTAAAAGAAGGAATCAGACAAGGTGACGTGCAACAGAAGATTGATCTTCCAAAAGCCTGTTCATTCATTAGCGCACACGCCGATAATTTTGACAAATAAGGAAGAAAACAACGAACTGTCACTGAAGAGTGCAAAACAAATTAATGTTCTCAATAAGTAGACCAGAACACCTAACTTTTACGAGATCGGCCTTAATGTCACAATAGCCAGCTATAACTTTGAAGTACCAAGGGACTTTGTCAACATTTGCTCGGATTTTATTTTGAAAAGGATGAAAGGCTCTTGTCAATAACGAACCTTAAGATTTTAGGTCCTACTCTGTCCATATGCATCATGAACTTTGCTGAAAGAAGATAAGGATGTCCTTTCAAGGTCGGGAGGAAAAACTGTTGATTCTGTCGAGTTTTCATGGACAGGCTTTCGAACTGAGTCTTTAAGGATGAGCCATACGAGCTGCACAGAATCATCGACCTAGTCAAGAATTTACAGATTGGGTTGGCTATAGGACATGCAGTGCAATCTGACCAAAAGTGCTACCGATATTAACCCAGAGCAAACAAAAAATACCTCAATTAATTTAGAGCAGGAAAATGAAGGCAGATCGCTTAAGACGGGTCTAAGGCTTGTAATTTGACGTAGCTTGCTTCACCTCAACGTCAACAGTTACATTGCGCCTTCAATTTAAATTGTCTCTTTACACATAGCATGGGCTAAGTAAAGACCCAGTGCCCTTGGTTATGCAACCATCTTCAAACATGTCAATAGGTTAATGATGACAAATTCCATCTGTGCCATATGTCATGTGGACGAGTCAATAACGCCCCTACGGCGCTTGTACAACAAACTCATGATTGATCACTTGAACCTCATGGAGAGTAAATCTCAATACATTTTCACATTCCGGCGCAATAGTGTCTCAAATAAATTTCATCACCAATGGCCCGTCCATTAATCGTATAATTTTACCCGTATAAACACTGATTCTATGGTAATGTGTCCTACCGCCCCCGGTGCTTTTATACAGTTCCAATTAGTTAAGTATGACAGTGACACATGCTGCAGCGCCACCAAAACTCACTCTCGGCGCTCTTTATATGGGAAGTCTTCACATTGATCAGCATAATTCATTAATTTCCTAGTTCAACACGACGACGCCAGGTACGCGATCAATTGAGGCCAAAAAAACCGTAGATCTACCTGCAGTACACGACAGTGCAGTTGAGTTACATAAAAATCACAAGCCGGTGAGACTCGCTGCACGAACGTTGAATATTCAAATTAAATTATAGCAACTGTCGGCGCAAGTCAGTTTGCGATTTGGTTTTGCTTGTATCTGGCAGGGATTTGTAATTTGAATGATTGCTCCGCAGCAGATGGTGATTTGGCATCGCGCTTCAAGTGCGTTTAGTCTATAGAAGGACTTGTGCGCTGTGTGCAATTACGGATGCAATCGACAGGTGCTTTTGATTTATTGTGGGGAAAAAACGTTGGTTCGTTTATTCAATTGTTTTGTTGGTTGTTGTACTTTGCTGGGAGGGCATTGGGAAATTGGTTTGGAGCCTTGGAAGAGGGAATTTGTGTAGTCAGGGATTTTATACCTCAAGTCAGTGGCTAACGACGTTAGTGGACTTCTTTAAATTTTAATTGATTTATCAGTTTGATTTCCCTGGAATGTATCGGAAGACGAATCTACCATAGAAGGCTCTTACGCTGATCAAGCAGATGGGATATTGGAGTGTCCTTTGCACCTTTTACTAGCAGTCGAGCTGGCCACTTTTAACTACAGTAGCAGTTGCTTTTGTACCTTATGCCGAGAAGTTTAAATTTATCCCATTCTCTTCAATTATCTCGGACACTGCCACACTTAGTAAAGTGTGAAAAGATGCATTTTTAAAAAAAGTTTTTATAAAGGGTGATTCATTGAGTGCTTCCTACATATTTTAATTTAAATAAAACAAAGTGTTTGTGAGATATCATCGTTTATTCGTTTGAAAGGACTATTGATGCAATTATCTACGGAATATAACATCGTTCAAATGCCCGCCGCGGCTTCCCTGCTGGACGAGCATCCGAAATGTTCAATTTTCCATGACTCTGGCGCATAAATTAGTCTGAATTTGACCAAAAGTATGGATTATGTTGAGAATTATTTGAGGGTTGCTGTGGTTCGTGGCTTATTCGTATAGACCTGCGAATTCAGAAAACCCCTAAAGAGAATGTCGAATGGCGTCAAATCGCACGATCTCGGTGGCCAGTTCACATAATTTCCTCGTGAGATGACCATGCCCTCAAATCGCTCGTCAAAATTTCCAATCTAGCACGATCTGTCTGGCACGTAGCGCCGTCCTGTTAAAAATACAGTCAAACTTCTTTATATCGAACCTTCAGGGGAACAAAAAATTGCTTTTTTAACATTTTTTTAACACTGTAAGTGTTTCTATATATTTTTTAAGAAAATTGTTTCAAAAAAGTAATTTATGTCTTATTATTTTTTTGTTAAAAACATTTCAAAATCTCTTCTCTTCTCTTCTCTACATATAATAAAACTGTAGAATAAAAAATACCTGACCGCGCATCACGCAGAAACTACCGGACGGATTTTGATGAAACTTGGCATAGTGATTACTTATATTCTGCGTCGGGCTTTAGGATACTTTTTAACCCGGAATGTAACTTGGTTTTTACAAAATAGTCCAAAAAAACGGATATATGTAAGGAAAATTCTGTTTATACAGAACTAGCTCAGTAATGGCTTATCGGATTGAAAAATAAAAAAATAGGTGAATTTAGTAAATTTTCTCTTGAATCATTTAAGACATAAAACATTCTCCTGCGTTGTCCTGAAGCTAAGCAATATTCAAAACAATTATTCAACACATCGTCCACAATTTTCTTTCAGTGGATACCACTGTCAGTAGTCATGTATCATGTGTAGTCATTCAATCGTCTCTTTTCAGCGCATATATTCAGGTGGAACACGTTCTCAGGTGCTGTTCATTGAAAAGTTTGGAAATGGGCTGGGGTGGGATTCGTGTGTCAATGTCAAGTTGTTTCATTCGTGTTTGCGTAAATCTTTTTTGTGTAGACTTTTTAGTAGGAATTAAAATTATGTTTCTATTGTCTTTGGTTTTTCTTTACATTGCTTTTAGAAAGGTCCAAGGGAGGGAACATATTTATTAAAAAAACGGCGGGTGAAGCAAGGCGAGCAGGGGCAACTAGTATATAGATATAGAGAGAATTACGGTATGAGAAAGTTTGTTATGAAGAAGTTTGACTGTACATGTCGTTGGTGTATATATCATTAAATTCGGGCTAAAAAAAAGTTGTAAATCTTCGAGCTATAGCGTCAACGGTGACGGTCAACGTCGTTCTCAAAGAAATATGGACTGATGATGCCGCCAGCTCAAAATCCACACGTAAAAGCTACATTTTCGGGATGTATTGAAAGCCTTTGGATCACATGTGGATTGGTATCGTCCCAAATTCGGCAATTTTGTTTTTGGCGTACCCATTCATCCGGAAGTGTCCTCATCGCTGAAGATGCTTTTTCAATGAAAGTTAGGGTAAGTTTCCAACTGCTTTTGATTAAACAATTTTGTCATTTGCACGTGTTGTTGAGCTCTTTGTCTGTCCATGGAAATTTGGCAAAGCAGGCTAAATAAATGACAGCCAATTTGACACGTATTCAGAAGTCCCTATTGGAAGACCCTTTATAATGAATTCAGTTACACCCTTATCGTGTAGATCCGCTGGGCTGACTTGATTATCACTCAAACTCCAGCGATGAAAAAGTGGTTTTTAAAGTTGTATTTTAACAAATTTGGGAAAATTGCACTCCTTTGAATTTTTCCACATCTTCCTTCGGTAAACGGTAAGGCGAAACATACCTACAGTTTTTTATCCATCCAAACACTCTCCTAAATTCCAGTCGTGAACTTCTATTTCAGGGCTCGAGGAAAGCTTTCGACTGCCAGCGGTACATCTTGTCAAAAAAAAAAAAAAAAAAGTTTATGAGGGTCGCCTTTTGAGGACCATATACTGGGGTCAATCATATTCTTAGACTAAAGTTATGAACTGAACAATGTAGCTCAAGGTATCCAAGATTCAGAAAGAAGATATCTACTTCCACGACTGGAGTTCGACGCCCCCTCGAATTTCCACAGGCGTACCACCACTTTCACAGCAATTATCCTCCCCTCTAAGCATGATTATAAATTGATTATGACACCACAACCCACCGCCGGCTGGTGGAAAAAAAATCCTTGGTGACAACTTAATTATGCTCCACCAAGCAGCAAACGCCTGGCCACACTTTTCACTTTAAACAGTGGAAACACTGAAAACCTCTAATCATCCAATGCAATGCATTTCACGAAATGAATATCTCAACTTCCTCCGCCGCTTAGAGCGTTAAAATATTTCCCAAAGTAGCAATTTACTTCACATTTAATCGCACAACGAACACCTTACTCGCGATATCAAATAGAAAATATTTCTGCTTCGCCCAATCCACGCGCATAGCCTGCGCAGAGCTATCTGAATTTTAAATGCTACAGCATGTACGTAGTCGGACTATCTGCTGGGTAGTGTATGCCCCGTTCACTCACTTTATCGTTTACAGGCGAAACAAATCATTCGCGATTTATTTGCTAAAGGATCCGCCCAATTTTCGGTCTCTCATAATCAAGGCGGGAATAGCGAAGCGCAGTATCGGGCTCTAAGAGGATTTAGCTATCCGATGATTAGTTCATTAAAAGTCGAACACGAAATTGCAAAGTCGATTGCGTTGGATATAAGTAAAGTATAATGTATCTATGTATTTTGAGGTGCGCTCATATTACACTTTGGGGCATCCAAGACGTAGTAGGTTTGCCTATGCCCACTGCGAAGCATTAGAAAGTCGAAGCAATGTTTTAGGGATTTACGATAGAACTTCTTAAGAATATCTGTAAGCGATTTGAATTTGATAGATGGATAGGTGGACCATCCTCTTCATTAGGAAGTAATTCAATGGATCTTTCAACACCTACGTTGGGGTCGAGATGTGGAGAAGGTGGTATCTAGTTTCGGAGATGATTGACGATGATGGCAGGGCGAAAAGTTAACTCCTGTCGATGATTTTAACTATGCAGCTATTTAGGTTAATTATTTCAATAAATCAGTCTTTGTGGTTGGCCATTCTCCTTGGAGGAAGCGACTCCTTTACTTCATATGACCTACAGGAGTAAAATGTGTGGGGGTCTCTAGAATGTAAGTAATTATTGAATGAAAATTTGTACCGTCGAGAGGCACTGTTTGCAGAAAATGACATTAAACTTGTAGTCATACCGAAAGCCAGAGGTTTCCATTTAATTAAAACCGAAGACGATTAAATGTTTTGTGCACCTTTTATGACTTGAAAGTTAGCAGCCCTCTGTTGCAACTCTCTATTAGTTTCATCTAATTTTCGTTGACCTCTTCAAATAATCATTCCCGCCCTAGAGCATAATACTGTACTGCCACTTAGACTGACTGTGTTGAGCTAACTTTTAAGACTATTTTCCTGTAGTTTGTTTAATGATATGATGAGCGGTAGAGTGGGCAAAAGGTAGACAAATGCTGTCAAGGAATGTTGACTTCCGATATAGCTCTGTCCAGTCTCTTAACTGTTAGGGCATGATAGCAAAGTTGCTAGTTTTTTTAAAAAGAGTCCGATAGGCAGGACTCATACAATGGATTTCAGTAACAAAAATAGAATCCATTACTTTTAATGTGACTGAACGACACTAAGCAATCGCAATGCTCTTACATTTCAATTTATTTAAACTTATATGGCGTTTCATACTACGGTTGTCATTAAGGAACCCGAGTGTACACACGGGTGGATTTCCTTCAAACTCTGTTTCTGACTATTTCTGATCATAACCTCCCGATGAAAAATCAAAAAATGTTAAAGTTAGCTCTTAAATAAATAGTACTTTCCATATAACAACTGTAGAAGTAGAAAGGTGCAGTTTACGAGCACCGTAGTCATGTACAGTTTGCTGACCCTAACCCTTTGAAGAAGAACAACTTTAGACAAAGAGTTGTTGGCGAAAGGTTTGTTTTTTAATTGTATTTATTAAAATTAAAAAAAAAGTGTTAATGAGCTCATATTTTCTTGTCAAACCAACCCAAGGAATACCGAACGTTCGTACGTCCATAAAAGTCACACTCGATTTTAGATGAAAATAACCATAGAAGCCGAGTGTGAGTGGCATTCGGGAAAGTTGGTTTGAGCTACCAATCAGACTTTCTTCCATATTCTGTAATTAATATGTAACAACTCTCAATTCACAGAACCTTTTCGTTTTTGGTGGACAATTTTTTGATTTAAATCGGTAGCCAGTAGCCACGGTTACCGTTTTAGTGAATTTGTCGCTATATCTAGTGGAGTTTTCAAAAGTTTGTTGACAAATATTTATTTTTTGTCTTATTAAAAAATTTTATTCACTTTACTAGTGACTTTTTGAAAAAAAAAAAATTTATATTACGTGCTTGGTGATGTTACATCCCTGGTATTCGAGTTTGACACATGACACTTGCATGCAATATTCAATTATCAAAGTTTTTACGACTTTAAAAACTAATTTGTTTTGTATTGTAACTATGAGACTGAATTCGTTTTTCTTTCTTTAAAACATTTTGTATTTACGTATTGGAAGTTTTTGATTTATTGTTCAAAACAAAATTTTTGTTAGCATTGAATATTTTTTTCCCTTTGTGGGTAGGGGATTTTTTTTGCTAGGCTTTTTCTGGTTAATTTTTAGGTTCGAGTTAGTGACTTTTTTTTTTAAGTTTATGGCAACACTGTCTGTAGCGTCAACTCCGAAGTCCGAGCTCGAAGTTGTACTGATTCCCTCCCTTTTCTGGCAGTGTTACGTTCATGTCATAAATAAGTCATACTTCTTGTGGGTTTATCTTCCGTATTCTCTAACTCGAGTGTGGGGTCGCGCTTGTCAGTTTGGTCTATTTTCAGCTATTTTTCTGCAGATTTTACAACAAAAAGATGCAGTAGACTAATTTTTTCTGCAACAGATTTGGTAGGTAGTATTTCCAAGAAACACAGAAGATTTAATATAAAAAAACAACGCCGACAGGTGCCGTTGAAAAATGTTGCTAAAAAAAGAGAGCACTTCATTTATTCTAATCGGTACTAAATATGCAAGTTTATCTCTGCGTGGCTTTTAAAAGATCCTAAAACTGAACTTACCTGCGACATTAATTTTTACAGAAAGTTCTGAAAAGTGCTGAACCACTTTATTTCCACAAATCTGTAAATCAATGTTGGGCAAAGCTACGACTATTAAAATTCGTACCTAAGATACATTTTTACAAAACCGCTTCAAAATTTTAAGTATTGCAAAGTAGTTTAGTGCCAATTGAAAGGGATATATTTATTTCATTCAATTTAAGGTAGATATACATAAAGTTTTTAAAAACTTTCCTTAGAACCTACCTCAATTTTCCGAAAAGTAACCTACTATGCATTTATTGAAGTTGTTTTCGAGTTTTGAACCTTGATTATTAAATTTTTCGAAGAAGCACAGCTTGTTTTAAATAAATTAAATAAAGACTTCAATGCTACCTAGATGCTTTCGAGCACACTTTCATTTATCTAAAATGATCAAATAGAGCTGATTACCCCACATTGCACCAAGTGACGCCAATTAATAACAATGATTCAAAGACTGTTGCATTAATGCCTTCGAAGTTTTGTTCTGCGAATTAGGTCAAATGCTCAAGCCCTTGCTATTTTTAATTTGTTCAGTTAACTGACAGAACTAAAAGAAGTATTTAAATCTGTCTTTGCAAATGATAAAAATTAAGAAATAATTAAATTAAATAATTTGCACTATTCAGATTAGCAAATTTTAGTCTCAGCTTTATAGCTAAAAATTAAGATAAAATCCATCATGACAGTAAATTTTAAGTGAAAAGACTATATAAATAAAATCCAACTTAGACTAGGTACGAATAGTCTCAGCAATGAGATAAGTCACCAGTAGGTGGGCGTTTAAAAATGTCCTCTAATAGCTGAATTAGTGTTAGTTTTTATTTTGAACTTGAATACAAAATTTGAAGCTCTAATCCTAGAACGCTGCTCGAGCTAAATTAATTATCTCCATACAAAATTCTCTCCAAAATTTAGCTGAGCTAAACTTAAGCGAAAGTCCTTCACGTATCTGTCAAAATTTAGCGCACCAAGGACATTTTTATCAAGCTAAATTTTGACAAATCGCTCTGCTCTGTTGTTTTGTTGTGTAAAGATAAGTGATTTTGATGAATACCTCGACGAGGTGTACTTCGAGCTAGAGTCTTTCATTAAAATTGAACTGAGAAAAAGTTACCGATGCTGGTGGAGCAACATCCATCGATTAAAGCCTTGTAGATTTTGAATCAATGGAGTGTTTTTCAAAGAACAGCTGTTTTTTGTGACACTTATCCACAGCGCTCTCTATGTAGCTTGTATTTTAGCTGATGTTTGGAGAGAAAAGTTGGAGACCAGCTAAAATTTAGTTTAGCTCGAGCAGCGTTCTAAGCTTAAATCTCTTTTTATTTAAATTCTGCGAATGTTTATAACTGCATTAAAATTCAGTAAACATCTTTCCATTTTAAAGCCTTTTTAATATCTGAAAAAATAAGCTAATTAAGATCAAAACAACGCTGATACCAACTCTATCAATTATTTCTATTGTACGATTGATGCTCATAATAGAGACCTACCTCCCATCAAAGACTCCAGTTTTCCTGGTGGATATAAAAATATAAATGCCCGCAGAAGCCTTTAGGCGGTGCAAACCCATTCGATTTGAGTACCAATTTCACTATACCAATATCTTACATGAGAGGTCTTAGTCTGGGACTATTCGCCAACCCAACGCGCACATTGTGTCCCAAGACCGATCAGAAAATTCAATTAAAATAATTTATCAACCGATTATGACAGTTTGGAAGTGGTGTGCGCATACCGCAGCCCGCTGCCAGCCCAACTGACAGCCTCCATTTGCACGTCATAAAAATAATCTGGAGCGTTTATTTCATGCAACTGCGCAATGGTCCACCCGTTGTTTTCCAGCGTCCTGTTGATAATAGATTTGTTAATTGCACATTTTCCCCGAGTCCGCAATCCGGACTAATGTGATAATAACAGTATCACACGGCCATTTGGCTGCCCCTTCAACGCGGCGGTATACACTGCCGCTTATGAGCAGTATTTCATCGGCAAATAGCCGACAATTACCATTGCGCACCCCAGACTCAGTTGTTGGCTTGTTTTCGAAGTGTTTCCTCTGTGCGAATTAATTGGCCATCTGAGCGAGTTGGATGGCAGTACCTACTCTGGTGCATGGGTGGTTGGTAATGATTGAATTTGAATACGGCTCTGTGACCAATGGAGGTTAATAAAATGCAGTACGACGTAACACAACCAAAATGAATGTTTTTGAATGAAATATTCAGACAAAGAAGCTTCTTGCGGTACTCCACCGACTCATCTCCGCGCCCATAAATCAAGTTCTTGGCGAAAATGTCAAAGATTGCCTAATTTCCTCAACACAACACGGTACTGCAACTCCGGACTGATGGCGCTTTGTCATCATGTGGCCCACGGCAACCACATACATCAGCATCGCCGTCATCTTCCTACTTGTACGTTGTACCTGTGGCATCGCTGTACTCGCGTGCCTCGAAAAGGAAATGCACGGCAATTAGCGTGCTTTTTGTGTTCAACTTTAACATCGACTGCGCACTTAGGCAGCGATCTTGACAAATTATTCCGAGTCCGGCTGTCGTTGGCGAGCCTTTACACTCTCGAACATAATTTGCCTGCGCACACAAAAGCGTAAAATATGCACCAAGTCATAATTACAAACTGAGAATGGCATCTAATTGAATAGACACCTCACCGCAGGTAGCCATCAGTGCGGACGGCGCATCGCATCGTTAGTTGATTGGGTGGTTTGACTTTGCAGTTCGCACAGGAACTTCTTCCTTTCACTTGAGCGGTACTTCTTCAGCTTCCACCAGACAGACAGATAGCTACATACGGAGCAACAGTCGAGGCAATAGCTGTACTTTATTCTCGGTGCGAACGTTAAGTCGAATAACACCTAATCGTGAGCCATTACGTGGCGGCCGGGCACTGTACGACCGACCGAGGGAGAGGGAGGCTTGAGGTATATAATTGATGATTTCCAGAAATGCACGAATCCGTTGATTCTGTAAGAAATGGCCGCAATCAAGATACGTTCATTACGACGCGCATGTGCTGTGCGCCTTAGACGATTTCTTGGCCAATAACATTTCTTGACAGTGGAAGCGTGGAGTGCCCTAGCGAATGTGGAATGTGTAACCCAATGAGGATTATTAAAATGACAAATTGGCAGTTGTGAATTGCAAAATCCTTGAATATTTTGTAACAGGACGATAGAATTATCTAGGCAAGTTACGAATGACAGTGGCGGCACGTTAAAGAGGAGTTGGCGCACGTTAATTTTTATGCGGGCTGTAGCGAAACCTGATTCATAGTTTCTTTGACTGATTTTGTTTCTTAATTTGTATGTGAGTTCTTGGAATTTTGTCCTGTGTATTAGACTGCCAACGCTGCACATCGGAAGGGTTACCATTTTCAAACGGGGTCTGTTTTAGGGATGGATCGATCCATCTTACTAAAGCCAACCAACAAGCTCCTTCGCATTCAGTTACGCAAACCCTCCAAGGTTGACTCAAAGACTCGTTTACTCCACTTGACCTACTCTCCATTGGCGTTGTATTTTAACCATTTTTGTCAGGTCGAAGTCGCTATGATTTTTGGCTTTAAATCTCCTCAGAAAACACTCCATCCCCTCTTTACTTTCTTAACTAATTAATGCGATATTTGTCGTTGGACCAATCCCTTTCATCCTGGGATCAGAACTTTCTTGCCCATATCGAGAGTATCATTATCAGAGCTTCCTATACACTTAACTCAATCTGTCTCCAGTTGTGCACTCCAAGTTGGCTGAGGTCTCCTTCCACTTATGCGCGCACCCAAGGCGAAAATCGGACGAATAATTGTTCGTTCAAACCTCCCAACCATATCTTCATCCGTATAACAGAACTTGTTTGATGAGAGTCTTATATATTTTCCTTTAAGGCACACACATGTCAAGTGCCTTTATATTAATTTTGTAAAACCTTTTCTTGACTACACCAGCCATGATCACCTTATCGCATATTCAACGAATTTAAGCCGCTCAATATAAGTTTATTTGATTGGCCCTTCGAGGTCGTGGTTGGATCGATTCAACCTTATGAGCATTGGCTAAAATTATTTTTTTTAAATCTTCTTATGTAACGTTGTGCAGTCACTTACCTTCCCTTATTTTGTTTATAACCTACTGCATGGAAACTTTGATTACCCTCAACTGAGAAATATGATTTTCTTCACTCCAAACCTTAACAACTTCAGGTCAGTTGCCTTGCTTTGTATCGCAACTCACCGCAGCAGTTATGGCCATTAAAAACCGATTTCTAAAATATTTATAACAGACGATTTTATCCCAAATGCCACCAATTTGAAGTAAAAACAGGCTCAAAGGCTCCACAATCTTAAGTTACTCTAACTGCCTACTTTACCTTCGTTCTATTTTTTAACTTTGTCGTTTTTAGTTTCATTTGGTAGAAGAATAGAATGTTATTTTTATTTAATTTGTTTATTGTAAATTTTGTATTTTAATTTAGTTTTAAAGAATTTTATTGTTAGTTATGTAAGTCTTTGTTTTCGGCTTATAATAAGCTTAATAAATCTGGACAGGATAGACCTAAGACAGGCATACAATGTAAAATTCAAGTGCGATATATGACATTTATGTACAAAATTGTGGATAATCAACGTATGCGAGGTAACGATAAAACTGAAAATAACTGGGAATAATATTTCTTAAATACACTTTTATATTTAAAATAAAGCAAAAACCAGTCTCACTCTAATTTACCACAGCTTATTTAATATTAGGTACTATGAATAGTTTTTTTTTAAAATAAAAAACCTATAAGAACGAAGAAGTATTTATATTATAAAAAACAAAACAGTACAAATAAATATAAACTCAAAAAATCAAGCTTTATAAATCGAAAAGAAACTTTAAATAGAAAAAGCGATAGTTTATAAAATGATTTCTTTATATAGCGCATCAAGTTCTACTACAATTATTATACATTTGTTTTTAAGTTTATATAAGCACGTATGTAAAATAAAAACAGGAATTTACAAACATGTCTTAAGGACTACAAAAGTCAACTTACTTTCAGTAGATATTTATCCTTATATATATAATTCTACTGTACGTGTGTATGTCACTGAACTCCTCCTAAATGGCTGGACCGATTTGAATAAATTTTTTTGTATGCGTTTGAGTGGCGCCCTGGATGGTTTAGAAGCCGATTGGTCAAAATTGGACGAAGGGGCGTGGTATCGTCCATACAAAAATTACATTCAAAATCTTATATGTATTTCAAAAGCAACCGAATCGTGACTGCGAGTTATTAAGTAAAATACAAAATTTAAATATTTATTTGGAATATATAAGACAAAAAAAATTGTAACAATATCACACTCCACTCCATACAAACACAGTGCCCCAAAAATCGATATATTATTAAAAAACAAAATTGTAAGAAAACGCCTTTTTGTACGGAGCCTTTTGATATTTCCGGTGTCGCATTTCAGTGAATATTAAGTGTATTATATTCACATATACATACAACAATGCAATGTCTTCGTGAACGAGGAGGAAATATTGGTCGACGTACTCCGAATATGAGTCGGACATCGACTATTCGTCATATTCACAAATTGTAATCGGTTCTATGAACAAACAATGCCAACACTGTCATGCACTCAAACACAAAGGTGAATCGGCCGGTTTCTGCTGCGCGTCTGGAAAAGTTGTAGTATTGCCACCATTTAATTCGCCGCCAGAACCATTGAAAGCACTATTGGCTGGAGCTACATCACAATCCAAATTGTTTTTGCGTAAAATTCGCAAATTCAATTTCAAATGACCTCATTTGGAGCAACAAAAATCGTTCAGAACGCGGATGGTCGCAATTTTCAATCAACGTTTAAGATTCAGGGCTAAGTGTATCATCAAATTGGTTCTTTAATTTCGATGCCTAATACCGATTCAAAATTTCTCCAAATTTACTTCATGGGTGATGAGGAACAGCTAGGGATGAAACGATACCTTCAAGGTATCGAGTACTTGTACTCGATACTAGTATCGAAAAGAAGTATCGGAACCTACTCGGTATCGGATGAAAAGTATCGATACCTACTTGCATCGAATAACTACTTGCATCGAATTAGAATTTACGAGTTACGTACGACTTTACGTGGGAAAAGAAAGACTTAACGCATTCCTAGAGAGTTTATTTCATTTTGTGAAAGAATTCATAAAGACTGTAGGAGTGTGCGTAAATAGATATAAAATGCGTGGTGTATGTGTTTAAGTAATGCAAGAATTTTTGTGTGTGTGCCGAAAGTGCGTGATTTCTGTTTTGTGCGTAGAGGACAGAGAAATACTAAATTGCATGAACATTGAGTATGAATGTGAACTGTGAAGCTAGGTTGGGTGTTAAGTCAAAGTGCGATACTTTCATTCGATGCAAGTACTTTTAAACGATACCTACTTGGTATCGCAACCAAAGGTATCGATTCCCAAAATACTTGGTATCGAATCAAAAGTATCGAGTATGTACTTGTATTTACTTGTATCGATTCATCCCTAGGAACAGCAAATAAACGCACGCTGCCAGTACAACCAAATCGAGCAGATGGAGGAGCGAAAAATTGTAGGTATTTTAGAACCGTTTTTTTTTTTTTTAAATGCCAAAATATTATCTGGGATGAATGCACAATGGCACACAAGCATTCACTTGAAGCTCTCGATAGAATGATGAAAGATTTAAATAATAGCACCAGACTTTTTGGTGGTGTTTTACTGCTGCTGTCCGGTGATTTTAGACAGACATTGCCGGTCATTCCACGCGCTACATATGCGGACGAAATTAACGCATGTATAAAACAATCATATCTATGGCGAAATGTCTGTACATTACGTCTTACCACAAATATAAGAGTTCAACTGCAAAACGATTAACTGGCACTATCATTCTCCGAGCAATTGCTCAACATTGGCATGGAGACACACAATGCATCAAATTGCCGGACAACTTCTGCAACATGGAAAATACGAAAGATGCTTTGATTGAAAGCATATTTCCCGATTTACAAGCTAATTATATTTATCATACGTGGCTTAATAAAGCATGCAGGACAACGTCTGTCGGGTCCGCTAGTCCTTATTAAATTTCTTAGATTGTCAAGCATTCGACAATATGATTGAAAGTCTTTTATGTAATTTTGAGTAGATAGTACATTTTAGTAAAACAATTTTGAAAGGTGCTATGCAAGTTACTAATGATGTAGTCCCAATTTTAGTACTTATTTGGAGCTAGGAATACGATGTGGATTTACTGAATTTAAGAACTTCGCTTGATAGTGAACTTCCTCGTCTACGTCGAAAACGGAATTAACCGAGTTGTACCACAATCCTCAAAGGCTACTCGCTGCATAATGGAGTGTTAATTGTGTCATCAAAACCCCAAATTGTCCATTTACGTATATTGCTTCTCGTTCTCATATATCTAATATTCCATTGATGGGCATCAAACCAAACCTCCAAAGACTAGAAAATGAAAAATGACTTCTACTTCCCATTAGCTTTATCAATACGTCTGTTGAATGTTTTTTAAACGCTATGCTAATGAAGGCGTCTTCTGTAAAGAAATCTTTCCACACAATTTGGTTGTTTTTGATATATTAACTGACAGCCAAACAAATAAATAAAAATTCGACGGAATAAATCAATAAAATTATGCGCGCATAATAGTTTGTCGAACTGATAACTATTATAAAAGTTTACACAACCAACATTAAATTAATTTATGAACGCCCATTTGACACGAAAAAAAAAATAAGTCTTTAAAGAATCGATAGAGTTTCTAATTTTATGTGTTCATTTCCGATTGTTCAGCAAAATTAATTACAAATCGAGAAAGTGTTGTGTGCCGCGACTAATTGTTTGTTAGACAGTAGACTGTATTTCTTTTGACTGTCATGAAGTGTGACGTAAGAAAAATCCTTTCATAGAATCTCAGTTTTGCAATGTCTACGAAAAGTTCAGTTCAGGCAGTTCAGTGGAGCTTGAGCTCAAGCCGCGGGCCTGATGAGCCCGGAATTTAGCGCCCCATATTATTGTCTAATTAAATAAATAAATAAATAAGAACTTAAGAGTTTCTTCTTCTGTTCAGCACTTAGGTCTCTTGCACAAAACTCTAAGGCTACCCTATAAGGAACACAACCAAAATGGCTGTAGCTTTGAAAGTAGACTCTGTAGACTTGCAGTAACCGGAAAAGAGCTGTTACAGCCTTTATAAAAAGTTAGTGAGCCCACATAGCAAGCCATCATAGGTCAGTAAGATGTTGTAAAAAAGCTGATATTCGCGGCTAATTTATAGCCTCTTAAACTCCTTGTAATACTCTGTAGGTACTTCAAAAATCTCTTCTCTTTAGAAGAAAATTTCCTAAAATTACTCAAGTAACATTTCGGGTTAACTGCGCAAAAACTCAGAAGGCTCCAATTTTTTCCTGTCGTACCGATAACGGCTTTATTTCAATGCCGAATTTAGTAAAATGTTGAAAGGTGTGACTATTTGCGAGCTTTGAAGAAAAATAACCCGTACAGGTAAATTCGTTTTTTGAAGGTTTCCATTAGAAAACAAAAGAGTTGCTGAACAAACTGGATTTTCGAAGAAATGGCAATTGCTAATATTTTTAACTTTTTGACACAAGAGCAAAAAATTATTATATTCTTTAACTTGATAGCAAATGAATAGACGCTTCCCTTGATCTATGAGACGTAGTAGAACTCCAAGGGAACCTATTTTTTTTATTTTTCATACATTTTGTTTTTGGTAGGTTTTTGTTTGAACTTTTTTGAACCATTTAGAGAAAAATAATCAAGTATGCTATTTAATGGAATTGTAACTTACAAATTTTCGCTTCTTTTAAGATATTTTTCGTAGTAAAACTCGAACGGGTTCATATTTTATTCATTTTTTCCTTGAATAAGAAAATAAGAAAAACTGCGAACTGGCAGTTGAAAAAAAAAACACTTGCATGGTGATTGCGGGCGAACGGGCTGATTGAAACAATTTTACATTTCCTCAGAGTCTTTCACTTTTTGATCAACATTCGAGCAATTAAAAAGCAATTAAATCTCATATACCTTATTTGGCGAATTTCTATTGTGGCGGAAGCAGCTTTACCCACGTCTCGCCACGGTTCAACACCTCCTGAATATGACTATATACGAATCTGATGACGAGTACTTATCTACTTAAGGTTGTGACAATTTAGGTGCATTGCTAATAAACACCTGCGACCATCATGGGGCACTGTTAAAGGGTAATAGGTTGCCTTTTCCGATAGAAGTATGAAGAAAGATGTCGGGCTTCGTAATTATTTTGTTTACCGCCTTTAAAACCTATAGCCCCTGCTGTGCAATATATATGTAACTGCTTTGTGACAAAACTTTTACTATGGAAAGGTTTCAATTGCATCGTCGACCTGTCAAATGAGTTGAACACATATCACTCAAACCTGTCTTGAGACAGATTTTACATCAGTAAGTGCATCTAGCAACACTTTTGTAAGGCGAACTCGGAAACCAATTTTTTTCTCATATCGAGGCAACTTCAGAATATCCATGCGTTTCCTGACATCACGCAAAATGTCATATGATATACAAATTTCTGCTAAGCTTACAAGTTATGCACTGCACCTAGCATACCCTACGCTACACTAAGCCAATGCAAAAACGATTTATGTGGCTTACTTGAAACCTGACGCTCACATTATAATTTATTTACGACAACGCGTGAGCGATCGATATCGAGTACCAAATGTTGCACATTATTAACGATCATAATAGAAACATTGTGCTGTGCAGCACGTGGTTGCACTCTAATCCGACATCCGCTGTGCATAGCAAATGTAAATGAATCGGTTTCACCTGTTTGCGCATAGCAAGTGCAATGCGGAATTCATCCCACGCGAAGATCGCAACAAATGGTCGTATAAAAGAAGTTAGTTCGGTACATACATCAAGTGCGTTGGCTGAACCTCGCGTAACGCGTAACAGCACAATAGTGTGACAGGAGGATTAAGTCAGCAACAGATCCTTCAATTTTACGTGTTCTTTTGTTTATAGAAAACTGGCATCCATATGCGGAGCAGGCATATGACCATTGTTGGTGGAATTCGCGCAAACACCTCTGGGCACGGTTCTGTTAATTGTCAGTCGGTCACCTCATCCCACGCACCAAATTTAGGTGAATATACTTTCAATGGGAGTTTTCAAGTTCCACAGCAGCGAATGGATGGCCTTTCAGAAAGCCGCCTCACATACTCGTGTAAAGCCTGCGCAACAGAAAAGGTGTGTGCACTAAAATGCAATCAATGCATACTTAGTGTGAGCATAATGAGAAGTAATTGAATATAATTGGACATGTTGATTCATGGCTACCAGCTATGGCACACACTGCTGCAACCAGTTATGAGAGTGGAATGCCACTTAATGTGTTACTTTTGACAGCTGGGCCATTCAAGGACATTAATTGCGGCCAACTGGGTTGTGTAGAGATGTTTGGATGTGGATGGATTTGGGGCACTGTACTGGGTTTAGAGTGCACTTTAGGGTCCATTAATGCAAATGAGATGTTACAAGTATTTATAGGGACAGAATTCGACAATCAAAGTTGGTCCATTTGAAAACTGCAATCAGTTCAATCAGTTGGAGCTTCAAAGAAAGTCAAAAGGACCAGTTATGCGGTTATTCATATCCAAAGCAAGACGCAGTCTTCTGGCACACAGTAAAAATATAAATAATGGTCTCGTTCAGCATTTTAATAAATGAAAAATATTTGCGAACAATGAAATGCCACAACAACACCATCCACCATCACTTGAACTCTCGTGGATTTCTCTTCATATAATCCGCGGGTTAATTAATAACAGCTCTTCCTTCAATGCATCTCTATTGAGCAGACCTCGATGAGGCTTTCGGCTTACCAAAGTCCCAACTCTTACGTATCGGCAAGTTGTTATTTTTCCTCGCAAACGCATACAAGTCGCTCACATTTCCGCATTTTTTCGACGTCCTTTAGCAAGTGCTATTGGTGTACGACAACAAGTATCTTCAAAGAGACTCAAGCGCAACCGCAACGGCCTGGCGTGCGCCAATGAAATACGATTATGAAGACTTGAATATTTGGTTTAGCAAATAATGAAATTAATTAAATCCAAATGTGAATTCATTAAAAAATGTTGGGCCACATAATTATCCACAGACAGCTACAAGTAGCCCATGCGGTGCGGATGGATGCCTTATGCACCGCAGCCGCTGCCGCCGCGCCGAGTGAATTAAAGTTCAAAGTAGGCAATTGGTGTGGTTACCTAATGTTAGGCACCGCGCTAGTTGCAGTCATCAAAACCTGAACTGCCGCCAAGTTGTCTGCGTCAATTGACATCGAGTTAATAGAGGACGGTGTTTCTAGTTGGCTGGCAGAGGCTTCGGTTTTGTTCGGGAAAATGTCAGGTGGTTGGATGAAGTTGAAGTGTTGCGAAGTCAACGCGACGATGAATTGGGCTATTGTCGGTATTAATGGCCAGGTGAAGTTGTGTTAGCGGATTTATTTATTTCTGGGGAGATTTATGCGTCCATGGGAAAACCATTTACCGAGCGGGCTAATTAATGTTTTTGGCATTTCCGAGGATTAAATACAGTAAGGAAATGGACGACTAAATGGACCACCACAGTACTACGTTCAGAGCACTGAACTGAGATGACTAGTAGGTACCTACTTGTATGGGCCCCATAGGCGGAAATTTTCAAGAGGCACTGCCAGTTAGTCAATCCTATCGATCGGGAGGTGCATAACGTGTTGCGCTTATCGCTTCACTATTTCATCTGATCATTGATTTTGTACAAATTTTACCCGGGCTTATGTGTTACTCGGAGATTCCATAATCATGTGTAGATAGGTGTTTCGTGTTTACGCAACGGCCATTGCAAACTAGTCTGGCTTACACGTTCCGAATGGAACACACAATATTGATTTAGTCATTAACGCGCATATCAATTCGCTAATAGCTTCTTGGTAAATTTTCTGTAGCTGCTGCTGCTGGCTGCAGTGTTTGTTTTCACTTTAGTCCGGCTCTCTGGCATGTGCGATTACTTCGATACGCATTGGTTAAATACAAATTAAAGCAATTAGCAAACGAAGTGGGAAAAATAAATACGCCGTGTATTGGTGGCATTTATTCGTCTCTTTCGTCACTCTGGATTCGATTTCGAAATTTGTAAGCATACAAACTAATGTTGGATATGGCACCTTGATATGTCATTCAACATACCATCAACTTTAGTCTGGCAGCTTACGCAAAGACTCAACACTTTCCAATGGGACGTATAGTAAAAAACTAGCATTTGCTTTGAGTAAAAGGCTGTAGCAAATTAAAAGCGCTCAGCAATTGCTTCGAATCGGTATGAATAAAAGCCTACTTTGCTAAAGTAAGTTCAAACATATTGATAATATTCATAAAGTTCAAGCATAATATTTGTTTGCTGTACTTGTACTTGCGCTGCAGTTTATGTAACGACATTTGTTTAAAGTTGAAATTGAAAAAAAAAATCAACAATATACGGCTCCACCTTGCACTTGAAAAGATGATTTTTTTTTCAAATAGCTGCTGATGTATTATTTCGTCTTCAGGTCTGAGTAAGCAAAATAACAGACTCGGATTTTCCTAGCAATTGCTACATAAGTTATATTTATACCGATCTGAGTAAAAGAAAAGTGGCACCTCTTTTCGAACAAGTCAAAAATTAGAAGTAACTCATGTCAGTTCTTATTCATACAGAATGTAGCAATTGCTTCAATTTTTACTTTTTTTTTAGGACTAAGCAATTGCTAGGTTTTTTTTTTCATAATACCCCCCAGTACCAATAAACAGATCGAATGTAAATGTTGAGTAAAACATGTTTATCTCGGGAATTTATGAATACAACTTCCCTAAATGTGTTTTTTGAGGAGAAGTGTTGCCAAGGCATAAAAATAGGAGTGAATTAAAGAAAAATGTTGTTCAGACTGAGTGTTTTAAATAATTATAAATTTATTTTAGTACTTAACTCCTATTAAGTCTTTGAAGATTTGCGTACCTTAAAATCAAAAAGGCGATATAAATTCATCCTTAAAGAGCGCAAAAGGCTGCCCCGTCAAAAGTTGCGTATTGAATAGCATAATTCGGAACAACAAATCAATAAAAAATCAGATGGTACTTTTTTTAACATTTTTAAAATTTTTTTTTTAAATAATTAATATGTACCTACTTCGAAGATATAAATTTTACCTATTTATATAGATATTTTATCAACAACTTCGGTAGGTACCTACCTACTTGACAACGTATTTTTTTTCATTTTAGTTTCTTAAAAACTTTTTGACTTTGCATTGTGTAAGTGTCATTCTTTTAATGACTGTCGTTGTGTAAAGGATAAGAAAGTGCCTGTTGTAAAAGATCATTTTTAGTGGACCAGAGAAATGACTGAAAAATGGTGATTGGTGCTATTAACAAAGCTTAAACCAAAACAATTCAAAAATGACTAGATAGAAAGCGTAGTCCATCAGTTAATCAAAGAGCTGAATCTACTATCGTATCAACATTTTCCGATACAGTAGAGCTAGACAAAACATTACAGCCAGTCAATACAGACGCCAATCAAAGTAGTGCTGCCAGAGCTCTTTTTATCAGAGCACTCAACGTCAACATCATCAGGTTAGCGGAATTTTTATTAACTCTACCATCCGTAGCAAGAGTCTGTGATCGATATGGGCTTTCCGTACGGTCTGCTGCAGTAGTTGCTTCAGCAATACTCCAAAAAGTTGGAATAATTGAAAACACTAATAAGACTCTAGTTATTGATAAAAATAAAATACATTAAACTTTGTCGAAATCGAGAGAAAGCCTATCAAAACAATGCGATAATGTCATAATTTGCAGTAGGTATTTATTTTAATGGGCAGAAAAATAAAAATCTTACTTCCGTAGAGAAATTTGGCATAAATGTCAAATTACTCCACCACATTGCCTAGCTGAATTGACTGAAGATGAACTGGCATTACTGGTGCAAAGGAAAGAACTGAAAATACCGGAAACACTTTTGGTTAACTTTTTTTTAAACTTTTTTGCAATGTAAACACATTTTTTAAAAGTCATCTGGTTTGCTTAATTTTAACTTTAATTTAATAAATCAAGTCAATGTATTAAAAGTAATAAAATAAAAGAAAAAAATATATATTTTTTACTTTCCTGTAAGATCTTAAAACTTCGGTAGAGCCCGACACGATGCGAGCAATCATTGCAGTTAAAGAAAAAACAAGGGTTGGCCATATTTAACACCAAGTGAGCCGCGGAATTTTTTAAAACGAGACAAATTGAGTTTCTTTTATTTTTTGTTTTTATCTCTTTCGTTAAGTTTATTTATAAGACATAAATAATTGAGTTCGACTTAAATTTGTCGTTTTAATTAAAAAAAAAATAAAAATTTGAGGTGGGCCATATTTGCAGCACTTACTCTACAAGTACGGCTTCCAAAACCGAATTTTATAAAATACTAACCAATTAAAAGCTTTTTTCCGAATGTGAATTTCCCCATGCATTCATAGTTCCCAAAGATGATCCACCTTAAATTGTAAATTGTAAAATACAGATACCTTCTTCCTTAGTCTCTTTTTCAATTTGCGAATCCGTCCATTTCTTAGAATTATTAAAGGCTCACCCCATAAATGCGTGAAAAGTTCATGCGACCCAATACGGAATGGTTCAGATGACAATTATACCCCACACAATCTGACCCCGCTGACTTGTTGTCTCCCATTTCAATAGTCATATCCACGAAAAAGACAAAAGTACGCCATAATTGCGGTGGAAAAGAACAGTTCCCTCCTCTGTCTTTAAGACCTACTTATATTCAAATTCCGTTACTTTCGGATTATTCCGGAATATCTAACTGCACTGTGCCTGGTGAAGCGCATTCAAGCAAAGTGTAGAATCGCTTATAGCCAAAAGTCACCCCAACGGCCAGCAGGACAACACAGGCCCGTATGCACAAGCACTCTTCCATAACTGGACACTAGAATGCGCGCGCACCTAAAGAAGGTCCAGACCACAGTCTGTGGAAGCAAAAGTTAACTATCGATTGTGGTGCGCGACCCACACGCTAATCTCTTGCATTTACATTCACTGTGTCCATTGGGGGCAGGAATTCTCCACTATACATGTGCATAACCTACCCAAAGGAGTATAGCTACATGTGGCACCACGATGGCCAACTATTGTTTGTCACTGAACAATAACATTGTAGCCGCGCCGATTTTAATAATCCGTGACGGAGGCATACAATGTGAATGTGAATCCTAGCTTTGGTCTAGAGACGAGGAAGCAGTGCGAAATGGCCCAAGACATTGTGTATCCCAGCCGCAGGGAAATTATGAATTATTTATAATGTACCTTTGCAGACCGACTCAACGGATCATGTGTGTGTTGCCGACACAGCATTGAATAGTTGAGACAAATTGCATCTTCACTTTTGGCTAGGGCTTGCAGTCCACTCTAGGAATATCGAGTTCAAGTAGCCTGCCTGGTAAGTCGTAAGTCGCTAAGGAGATATTGAGATAATTTTGGGCTGCAGGAAATAACCCCCCAACGAAATAACCCCCCAAATAGAAAATGAAATAACCCCCCAAAATTTGTATGGAGGTGGGGACTTATTTCATATGAAATAAGTCCCCAAAATTGGGAACTTATTTCATGGGTTTTTGGGGACTAATTTCATACTTCAAATTGGGGAGTTATTTCACAGTGAAATAAGTCCCCAATTTGAAGTATGAAATTAGTCCCCAAAATTGGGGACTTATTTCACTTTTCAATTTTTGTGCAAAATTAAATTTTCATTGATGCTTAACAGTGACTTTAACTGTTGTTATTGATATGATAAACAGCAAAATAGCATCTGCTGCACATCTGAGCGTCATTTAAGAACTATTTGCGGAGATGGAAGGTACTCTTAATACTGGTTTTGAAATTATTAGTGGCAAAAGGAGAAACAGCAAGCTTCTGTACGTTTTCAATGAAAAACAATTGTACCAAAGAAAATCGGTGTATAATGGTGTTAACAAATATGAGTGTTACGAAAAAAAGTGTAAAGCACGTATTCATTTATTGCCGGACAATATTTTGGAAAGACCAAAAAAGTTTAGTGGGCATAATCATAGAAGTGATAGTGAAAATATGTTTGAAGAGTTAAAAGTTCTTAATAACATGAAAACGGATTGTGTGAATAGCGTTACCATGTTAAGCGATGTTAACGCTATGAGTGGCATTCGTTCAATTTTTAGAAGCGTATGTGAAAGGTATGTACAATGTACCTATGTATCTCTTCGTTACGAAATGTTTCTGATAATATGTCCTTCATTGTGTGAACTCGTTTATGTTATTTGTATGTTCGTTGTTTAATGTTTATCTGTGTTAATTTTGTGAATTTTAAGACCTTCGTTACTTAAAATAAACGTGACTTCACTTAGGAATCAAGATGCTACTAGGAATTTAGATTTTTCGAAAATGAAGCGTGGGTTCCAGTATTTAGTAAGCAAAGTTTTCGTCGCTTCACCGCAATCTCATTTGGAAGTAGTTGAGGCTTTTCAAAGGGAATCCATTTGGATTAACTTTGGAAGGACCAAAGATGAGGAGAATGCAACTGCGTTTTTTAAAGCTTGCATTGAAGCAGATGATAGATCCTCTGCGTTTTGCATTTTTGGCTCTGACCGCATGATGAAATTCATAGAAGAGAATATATCACTTACTAACAGACGTTATTTGATGGATGGAACATTTAAGGTTGTGCCCCAAGGATGCTTTCGACAGCTGTTAATAGTATACGTGGAATATTTGGGCAAGGAAAGTATAAAAAATGTGTAATACATATATAGTTAAGAATTCGAACAAAATGAACAAGCAATTGCAATTATTTTAAATCAGAGCCGCGGCGAACGGGGGGGGGGGGGGGCGCGTTTGCGGCCGCGGCGAAGTTCTTCGCGGTGGTACGTCGCGCTCGCCACGACCCCGCGCGACCCGCCGCCGGGAGGGCGCCCGCGCCGAGCCACGGGTTTGATTTAAAATAAACAAGTAGCCAGTACATTAGATTAAATTATTTTAAACATATGTTTTCAAAACAATAAACATTACAGATATTTCCACTGTTCTTTGTTTTGATGACACATAAATCGAGGAAAAGTTACACCAACGTATTTGAATACATCGAAAAAAATCTTTTTAAGATGAGCCCATCCTCTTTTATAACGGACTACGAAGGTGGCATGCGAACAGCCTTAAAAGGCATATATCCAAATGCTAAACTAGTAGGTTGCTGGTTTCATTACTGCCAAGCTATTAGGCGTAATATATCTACGAAATTCAAGGGGTTATTAGCATGCATACGAGTTTCTAAGGATGCATCACTTTTGTATCACAAAATTTTGGCTCTACCCCTGCTTCCCAAGGAATGCATTTTAATTGCTTTTATGGAACTAAAAGCAAGGATTACTACATTTGAAATGCGAAACAAATTTGCAGAGTTTATCAAATACTTTGATAACCAATGGATGCAAAAAGTATGTTTACTATATTGGTCTGTTTGCCTTAAGATATATATCTATGTTTTCTTTACAATTTTATCCTAGGTTGGTCCTGAAAATATTTCTGTTTTTAAAGAAGAAATACGTACTACTTCAGCTGTTGAAGCTTACAACGGTGTACTAGGGCGTATCATTCAGAAAAACGGAAATTTCTTCAAATTTGTGAAAGCTATTCGGGAGGAAGAGTTTTTCAAATCCCGAGAACTTCAATTGCTCGCCGAAAGTGGGGGAACAAGTGGCGAAAAAAGAAGAAAACTAGCAGAAAATAGACATGCCAAAATTTTGATGGCCAGTGAAATGTTGGAAAAGGGACAAATTACTCCAATGGTATTTTTAAATAGGATGACTTTTCGGAATCAGGGCATCTGTGAGGAAATGGAGCCTATAGATGACATTTTTGAGGAAGAAAATTATGATGACCATGAACTCACTATAGACGAGTTTGAAAAAGATCCCGCAGAAAATGAAGAGCCTCAAAACCTATGCATCGTTTGCCAAGATTTGGCGCCAAACATTCTTTATATGCCCTGCAGGCATCTCAAGGTTTGCTCTGAGTGTAATTTAAAATTGCAGGCGAACTTAATCGTTGAACGACATCCAAACCTTAATTGTCCTTATTGCAGAAGCGAGGTAAAAGATTCTATTCTTGTATATACATAAAACTATGTACATATGTAATGTACATTAAGAAATGTACATAATTACTACATGTATTAATATCGAAACCTGTTCTGTAATATACCTACATTCTCTTTCTTCTGTAATAAAAATATAAAAATACTCAAAAAATCGTGAACTTATTTTTTACTTATTTGGGAACTTATTTCATACCGTCTTGGGGACTTATTTCATACCATTTTGGGGACTTATTTCATGTTCGATTTGGGGTATAATTTCACAATGAAATTACTCCCCAAATTTGGGGGGTTATTTCATTTTCTATTTGGGGGGTTATTTCGTTGGGGGGTTATTTCCTGGAGCCATAATTTTGTACTTTGACAGTGGCATACAAAGTTGCGCGAGGAATTAGGTGGAAGTCAGATGAAATGTACATGCGCATATCTTGTTTGATCAGTTTTGGTAGGGCGGTCCAAAATTGCATTGAAATATTGACAGTCCAACCTGGTTTCTAGGTTAAGATGTATAAAAGTGAATAAGCTATAAATCTTGTTTGCGTTGTGGACATCTCATCGATGCGGGTCATCAAATCAGGATAATCCCTTTAGTGAAGTAAAATTAAGAAAATCAGGAAACACATTTATTGGTGTAGTAAGCCATCAAATGCTCGAAAGTCCTCTACTCGAAAATGCGTTTCGCTTTGCCACATACATGATAAGTTTTCGGACTTAGATTGGTGTTTTCTTTTATGAGAAACACAGTCAGTCATGAGTTTCATCTTCTGGAGACAGATGTGTTAGTCCTCTTCTGGAGCAGAGACCACTTCCACTTTCAGGCAGTTGCTGATGACCCACATACCTAGAAATCTATAGAAATAAAAAACAAAGTCGTACATTTCAATTTTAAAAGTGATCATTAAGCTTCCATGTAATTAAAGCTTATAGTTGTTAAAAATCATATTTAATGATATTTCTTTAACCGATTAGCTCTTATAGTTAATCGACTGTGCATAAAATGAGGCAGCTGCAAGTTGCCAATAAAAGTCTATACGCCCGAGTCGGTGTTCACCATCTAACATAATTAAGACAATTATCAATCTTGCTGTCTAATAAATAGGAATTCATAAACATTTTCGTGCTGATTAGATTAATGAATCTGCGCAGTGTGCAACTCTTGTACCCGTATTTAATTGCATGTTGTTGGTTGTTGCAAAAGCTATTACTTCATTAGCGCCGGCAGCTCTTAAGTATTTTTTTTTTCAATTTTCATCTCAATCTGAGGTCAAGCAATTTTATTTCTTGTAAATCTTTTGGAGGCTGTTTTGATTTAAGAACCACTTATGTTTATTTTAAGAATGCAAACTGCTTACAAAATGTGATAGGTGTTCATAGAAACATTGTGAGGAACAAGCAGTTGGTTGAAAAAACAAGAGGTTTGAATTATGACTAACACCTCCCCCTTATAAAAATGTCATGTGGGACTTGTCCATGAGACTTTGTACAGCTAACACACGCGTTGCCTTCAACTTTTAAATGAAAATGGCATAATGCAATACCACAGAAATACAAATGCTGAAAAGATCTTGCGAAGAAGTGCACAATAACCACAAGAAACTAAAGAATAGCAAGGACCTATTGAGGAAATCTATTGAAAAATGCAACAACTCTGTACAATAACGTAAAATATTTTTTTACAGATTTTTGCGATTTGTTTTTAAGAAATTATTTAAAACTAGCGGACCCGGCGAACTTCGTCTCGCCCCAATTAGCGCCTTCAGATAAACTCCAGAGTGATAATAAAACACAGCTAAAATATCAATTTAACGATATGATAAACAATGTTTTTTGATGTGTTTTCCGGGGTAAAAACAAAGAAACGAAACGTTCTTCTGCTCGGCATTCAACAGCTGCACATTTGTTTGGACTCTTTCGGCCATCTCATCCCGACCATAGTATTCCTCCCGTTGCAATTCGCGATTCAATGCATCGTGCATCGAACAATTTTGCGTTGGCATTACCAATTTCGACAACAGACTGCCTCACATATCTTCGATCAGAACTAACTCTTCGTTGCGCATTTCGTCGTTAATTGCAAGATCGAAATTTGAAGCTGTCTGTGAAAAATGTTGTCAGCCACCTCGCTGTCGGATTCGAGGAATGAAATGTCGCTATGATGGTCGAACACTGTGTACAAATTTGATTCACTGGCGTAGAAAAAGTTGCATCGGCGAGCGTTGAATTCCAATGTGTATCGTTTTCAAGCAAATTTAAACATTGGTAAACCTCCCGAAAAGTGGCGCACAGCACACCATCTACATTTCTCAGGGAATCGAAGTATGTAAGGCCTGTAATGTGCACCAAAAGCTATAAATCATCAAATCGTGCGATAAAATGCAAAAATTCGTCGAAAAAAAAAATCAAATTTTTCGTGTTTTTCCGGAATTTTCCAAATTTTCCATTAAGAATATTCTATTTTTCCATTCGAAAAGCCATTCCGGAACAATTCCACAAAAAATTCCATACAAAAACTCAAATTTCGATTTTTCCAATTTCCCGACTTTTCCGGAGGGTTTTTCCAAAATTTTCTTTCGTTCTCAATTGATGATTCACTATACATTTTTCACACCATTTTTATATATATAGATTTACCATTTTGATCATAGTATGGATTAATTAGATAAATTTTGAAGTAAATATTTGGACGTCAGGTAAAAAGGGAAATAAATCTTTAAAATAGAATATACAAAAATACAACGCAGTAGAAATGTATTTATTAATTAAAAGTTTTTCATACCCCAATTTTTGTTTGCAATTCGTTTTTATTTATGTAGCTACAATTTATTTTAATTTAATCAACTGATTCAGGAGTCCAGTGTGTTAGACCTAGATTATAACTTTTTTTAATTTTAATAATTAAAATTCAAGAGAATTCACTTCCGTTGCCTTGCTAGATCACAGTTTTCGTAACACATTAACCAGTTCACTCCCCAGCTCCAGCGTGTCAATATTCACTTCAAAAATTAAATTGAAAATATTAAATTTTTGTTTATACATATCTCGACAACAGCGCCACTTATTGGATGCAAAACTATCCTATCTTTCCAGCTGGAATCAACCATACCCATTCAAAAAATTTCATTGAAATCGGTTGAGGGGTTGGATAATTTTGAGTGCGGATTTATTGACTTTTTTTAACTTTGCTCGGCTTTAGAACTACACAGGGAGATGATTTATAGCTTTAATGAAGTATGAATAAGAAATGTTTTCGTTCTTAATTCTTAGTATACGCGTAAACCTTCTCTGAGAAAATAAGATCATAACAGTGAAAATCGCATTAAAATTCCATCATTGGTTTTCGAGATTAGCGGCAAGGACTCTTTCTGGGACTTTCCTTATACTATTTGTATTGATGATGATGATGACGATAATGATGATAATGATAATGAACCAAATGAAAGCGAAGTTTGATAGATTATAACTATTTTTTTTACATTTTGTCACAAGTTTTGGTTAAACCTAATAAAATACAGATTCGTTAAGTTATTTATTATTAGGCCTCGGGTTTTTTTAAAAATAGCAGGAGTAAACAAAAGAACAAAAATGTGTTGCCGGTAGGTACCTATGAATGTTTGGGAATATTCTAGAAAGAGTACACAGAGTTACCGTTGTGGAAAAATGAGAAATTTTAATTTATGCATATTTACAAAAATGGAAATTGTAAATGTAAATTACTAATGTCTCTCGAATTTGGAGTAGTTAATTCTGAAGTAAGTGGTAAATTACGAATTAAATATATTTAAAACATCCTAAATGGCCAATGGAAGGTATGTACATTTAATGGAAGAAGACTGACACATAGCTACAAAATTTGAGAACGATTCTTTTTTAAAATGATTGTTTTAGCTCTTCTTTGGTGGGCGATGAAAGGAGACGAAGGCAGATTTTCTTCATTCAATTACAGTAGAAGTCGCTTATAACGACGGGAAGGGTCCGAGGAAATGAGGTCGTTATAACCGGCGGTCGCTATATCCGCCTGCCATATCTGGCTTCCACAAATATTCAGGAATAAACAATATCACATAACTTTTGCTATGCTAACTTTTTTGTTAAAGACGCGTAAACCACAAATAATTTAAAAGCTGCTTTCACGGCGACACATCAAATAAACTGCCATAATATTTAACAGACAATTTTTTTTAAAATGTTCCCTCATTCCGTTGTTATAACCGACGACAAGGACCAAAATTTCGTTATATACGACGAGTCGCCGACGTTATAAAATTGGCTTAAAATATAATGAACCAACCAAATGAATTGAAAGTGGACGTTATAAGCAACTGGTCGTTATAAGCGAGGTCGTTATAAGTGACTTCCACTGTAACTAGAACGAGTTTCTTTTCTCAAGATCATCATTCCTTGTAAGGACATTCATATTCACAAATGTAGCTCCGCTCCATGAGCAATGCTGCTATGGTTTGGCTTCCTGTCTCTACTGATGAGCTTTTTTCCAGGCCCTGATTAGAATGATGATGATGTACAACTATGAGTATGGGCGATCATGGGTGAACAGCGATAAAGTTTTTAATTTTCCATAAAATTTCGAATTCATATATCGTCTAAACGACTTGCCCGATTTCAATGAAATAAAAACTAAATGTCACTCTGTTAGAGAATTTGCTTTGTTTGACAAAATAGCACGGATTGGAAAAGTAGTTTCACAGTGATGCAGTTACAAATCCACAAACAAACTTTGCAAGACTTTGGACTTGTATCTTACATTATATTTCACAGATTAGTACCAACTTTGACACTTTACATGAGTGTCTTTTTCAGGATTTTCCCCAGATGAGTCCATATTTCATCTCACACAAAGCAGGACAATTTTCTGTGTACAAAAAAGTGTATCCATTTTATTATGCTGAATGCGAGTCGGCTGGATAGCTTTTGTCTAGCCACCTGCATTCCGACTTCTTTTAAATAAATTTATTTCCACGCAGCGCAAACTTTCAATTTCACTATACCCATGAACATAATGAGGAAATGAAATTTACACCTAGGTGTGCACAAAATTCGTGACTTGAAGATGGCTCTCGGCGAAGGTGTCTGTTTGATAGTTGGCTCCAACTATTTGCACTTACGATGACGAATTTCTTACACTTTGTCGGTGCAGATCGGTGATCAATTATCAAAAATGTCTTCAGTTGCTTGTCGGAAGTGAAGAGGTACTGAAAAACCTCTTGTTTTTCATTATAAAATCGGTTTCAAATAAACCTGCCACCTTATCTAAGAACCCATTATCTACACCTATTAAAAATGAAGCTCCGTCAAAAGCTTCCAACTTGTCAATGCAGTGAATGCATAAAAAGAATTAAAATGATTTGCTGACATTATTCTGTCATTTCTGAATATTTCAAAAGATCTTGACACACTTATGAGTCTTATCCATCAATCAGCCATAATTCCCAGGTGTGAATGCATATCAGCTTTATTTTGACTGCACCCACTGGGATCTGCTTTAATATGACAGCATGCAATTAAAAAGCTGTAGCCAATCATTCTCTTTATTTCGCAGTATGGGACGTGAGTCGATTAATCGGATCAGCATAATTATTATAGTGCAAATATGAGATGAATTATTGAATACTAATCGGCTGCTTAGTCGATTTTATTTTCAGTTTTCTGTGTGCGTACAGTAGTAGCTATTTGCACTATCTCAAAACGTAATGGGAATTCCGTTAAGAGGTGACAGCTAGTATTTCTACTGTAACTGGTTGTTGAGATGAATGGAAATAGATTGTAGACATTACGATTCAATTTAAATCTTTTTCTTCGTTATACCACGTCGCCTTTTACAAAGGAAGGACACACATCGACGACTCTTTAACCATAAGAATGCTAGTCTCTTAAGCTTCATAGATTTTTCACCAAATTGTAGAATCTCTGGTGTCAGGTAGAATGGAGTTGAGTCTAAAAAATCAGTTTTCAGATTTTTATTGGATTTATGTAATTTTTGTTTGTCTATCGTTTGGTCCTACTTGTTAGTATAGCGTATTACTCCTTCCCATAAAAAATATTCGCTGTACAAAGAGTATAAGTAAGGACATTTTAAAATTGCTTAATAATTAAAATCACTTTAGTCCTTTGTATTCATACTAATTTTATGTTTTGAATCAATAAAATTGCTCCCAAGCGCTTAAGTCATCTTCAACAACTAGCGAGCAACACGTTTAGGTAAGGTTAGGATGAAGTGGCTGGCACACTTAGACAATTATATAGTCCCTTGTGGCCTCCTGTCAAAAGCGATCAAATTCCTAGAGTATTTCAGATACAGCTTTGGCCGGATCTATTGTGTCTTGACGATTATCCACCTAAGGTGTGAAAACCCACACAAAACGAATGGTTGTGAGAAGCTAGGCCTTGGGTCCCACAGACCTGTCGCGCCAAAATATTTATTTATTTATTTTTAATCCAAGGTTTTCTATTTGTATTGTTTTTGATTGCACTTTGTTTCCATTAGGGCCCAAAACTAAACTATCTTTCAAGTTGGAATCAAACATGCGCAATGCGCATTCACAAAGTTTCATTGAAATCGGTTGAGCGGCTCTGAAGATCGACCACAGCGCCACCTGTTGATTCTCTCGCACTTAGCGGTAAAGTGTTTCTATCACAAAAGATCAACAAACTGTGATTTTGAAAATATTTTTTTTCTATATTTGAAGTGTCACTACTCGATTTCTATCCAGTTTATTTTTTATTTTTTTCAAAGTGCGTTTCCCCATGAAAAATGTAATGTGTGCCTACAACGCCACCTGTTGAGAATTTTCCAAATTTTCTTTTCTTCTAAACCATCGCTGATGTAAGACAAACAAAACAAAACAAAGATCATTCAAATCGGTTGAGCCGTTCTCGAGTTTTAAGCATCCGAACAAACCAAGATCCATTTTTATATACCTATATATAGATTTTAGGCGCATTCGCTTAGTGGTTAATATGTTGGACTACTAAGCCAGGGGTCTCAGGTTCGATTATCGGAAAAAAAATACATCTTAAAGTTTTTTAAACTGTGGATAGTACTACTGTCATGAAACAGCTTCTCAGTTAGCCGTTTAGACTCGGCGTTAAATTGTAGATCCCTTTCATACGTCCCAAAAGTGAAAAACCAAATAAAACGAATGGTTGTGAAAAGCTAGGTCTTGGGTCCCTTACGGAACTGTTGTGCCAACTTTCTTATTTTTATTTTTAATTCTTTTTTATTAGTTCTTTCTTCAACTTGAATATTAGACAAAACCGACTGAATCTAATTTATTAACTAATTTTAACTTGTTAACCTCGCTCGTTCGCAATTTCCTCTTTTAGGAGCAGCCGAATGTGTCTGAGTCCAATGAGATCTGAAGCAAATGCTTCAATCTTTCAAAACATTTAGATGTGTACCTATATTAAGTTTTGTGTTTAAAAACAGGGGATAGCCAACAAGTAGGTTTTAAAAATCGTTACGGGGAGTTATGAACCTTAAATGACATTTGGAACCATCCACTTCTTAACTGACTGTACTGAGTGGTATAAGTGATGTAGGTAGGTATGCAGTTTCAAGAGGTTCACTGCGGTATGATGTGGTTGCCATTAGGTTTCCAAAAGCCTTTCTATTTAATACAGTAGAATATGTTTATTGAGTAAACATTTTGACTTGTAAATTGTTAGACGGCCATACACAGTTTAATTGCTCGATATTTTAAGACGATTCAAAAATACTTTAGTGTCTCTTAAAGATTGAGAAAGAAAGTCCACTTAAGTCGATCGCGAATGAACGGCTTTGGACACCTTTTTTTAACGATATGCTGAAAAGTCATAAAATTTGAGTAAACACAAACGCGATTGAGAAGAAAAACTAAATATGTAAAATCGGGAAAATAAAAACACCCACCAACCTCGCCGATTGATTGCACATAAAATCAGTGCAAATCCCATGGGCCCCGCGGTGTGTCTGCGCATTCGTCTGGCCCAAGTTCGACTTCTCGCCATTTTCAATCAACCGTCTTAATTATTTCGCGTCGATTTCGCTCCCATTAATCCATCAGCTCAGGCAACTTTTTGATTTTAATTACAAATATAATAGCGAAAAGGTAAAACCAAACAGAAAAAAAAGACGAAAAAACCGCCTAATTAAAACGAATAGCCACCCTTGTATTGCACGCCATGGATTATGCAACTTGATGTCGGTATGGCTAATGCAACAGGCAACACCACGCCGCACCGTTGTAAGCGTTTCATTACTCGTGGGAAATTAAAACCACCAGCGCAAACGCAACATGACCGCAACCGCATAAAGCTAACCTTTCACTCCGAACTCCGAAGTCTGCAGCCAGATACCTCACCTCTGTAGCCATGGCCATTAATAGCACCAGTAACGGTAACGAACACACTCATCCATCAGTAATGATGCGGAAAATATTATGAGCACAAAGATGGCTGCAATATTTTCATGTACACGGTGTATCTACATATAAAACAAAAGGATATGCACAAATGTGCAGTTTATTGCATGACCAGGGGCGGTGTTCGTCAGTCATCGTTCGTCCGAGTCAAGGCAGACAGGCTGTTTGAAAAGTTAAAAGCCCTCCTCAACCGAATCATAATTTCGAAAACCGTATAACGTATTCGGTAATTAAAATGATGGATTTACAACTCAATTAAACAATATGTTGATGTGCAGCGCAAAAATGTAAAATAAGAAACGATTGCCATTTTCGGCGGAAACGTACTTTGTTTGTTTTTATCGCGAGCTTTTAGGCCTTTTAAGGACAACGCGCGCCGTTGAGTTAAGTGGAGCACTTTGGAAAGTAGTTCTCCGATTTGATTGACATTGACGTTTTGGTTTTTATTGAATATAAAAAATGACAAGCTACGTGGGAATTGCGATTTTGGCCTGGAAGTTAATACAATTAGAAACGAAATACCGCAAGTTTTGATGAGAGGTTGACAGATGCGGCGACAGGTTTGCTGCATAAGCCTATTACTGTTTATATAATGTACCGAGGCAAGTTGTCGTGTAATGTAGATTTGGTCAGTCGGTATGCGTTTGGGTTATATCTTGATCTCTTACCGGATGACGCTCGGTAGAATGCTGCACTCAGAAATCAGCAGTAAGGAAGTCAAGACGGATCCTTTCGAATTGGACTTCAGTTGGGTAGATAATATAGAGCGCGCTGTTAGGACGGCAGTCTTCCAGAGATGCGCAGTGTTTATAGCAAAAGAATTGCTATTAATAAATTTTACTACCTATATATCCAAAATATTGATAAAATTGCCAAATACTATAAAAACGAGTCCTTAGAACTGACATGATGGGTGAGTCTCAAGAGAAAACCTAAATACCGGCACATAAAATCGAGTTGAGGCTCATTTTATAAGAATTTGTGGAACAAGTGGGACTTTTGCAAAGGGTAACACATTTCCGTACAGAGGTTAAAAGTGCTATGCTGATGATGAAGAATTTTGTAAGACTCGTAACACCTGTGGTATTCCTTATTACTATGACTTAAAATGGATGCTAGATTACACCTAAGGAAATATCAATATTTGGGGAGCTATGCACATTTCCTTACCACTTGAAATGTCTATGTCCGTGTATTTTAGTAGAAACTCTATTCCATAAAGGAATAGAATAAACCTTATCAACTACTTTAAATTAAAAGACATGAGAATCCATACAAATACGAAGTGTAAACGGCATTACCTAACCCGTCATTGTCACTAAATGAATCCTGCACTTCTTCAACACTCTACACACTATGCTAAGTTCCCTGGTTTGAGGAAAACGAAAGAACGGACGAACTGGTTAAAAGAGGTTCGGAAACCGCCTTAAAAGACCAAAACCATTCTTTGTCATTGCAAAATTCGGCTGTAAATTGGGCTATAAAAAACTTATACATATACTATCTCGTTAAAGGAGAACATCCCACCTCTATAAGACAGGTGAAAAGAGCCATTGAAAAAAATGAAAAAACATAGCAAACATTATCAGAAGTTTATGTTAGGTTATGTTCGGTAAGGAAAGGTAAGTTTTCTGTCTTGAACGGCACAGATAGGATAGACCAGAGTTAAAGGTCCTTTGTTATACCACAAAAGCGAGGGGAGGGGAAAGTGACATGAAAATTGTTCAAGACCGCACATATCGATGGTAGCCTTGTTGCTGCGTACAAGCTTTACTAAGAAGCCAAAAGGTTGACGGAGACAGTCGAAATTAATTATTTGTAATTGTTAATAATTATCAAAAGCTTCGTACGTAGTCAACGACCTGAAGTGCCGTCTATATGTCAAGGAAGCCGAAGAATGTGAATGCCTTAGAAGGAATCAGAAAGAACTATTTCTGCTGAAAACTTTATCACCTATTTAAGGAAAGAAGAAACTCTACTAGAATTCGATTTTGACCCATTAGGCCATAATAGATCTTCTAGGTTAACATGGCTTATATCGCATTTTTATATAATAAAAATAAATTGCTAATAACTATGATTAAAATTAGGACTAGTTATTAAATGAGGTTCATAGTATTCACTTAAATATTCTTGGTTAGACTAAAGCACTCAGATCAGATCGAGTTCGTATACTGTTTTTGTAAAAGCTGTATAGGATGTTTTTTACAGAGGTTTATTTTTCGAATTGGCAGCGACAGCTTATTCGAAAACTGAAAGGTGACTTGAGTTCATTTTAGTTTGTCATTCAGTTTGACTACATGATAAATGATCTCAGTTGCTCAAAAATGTAGCCAAAAATAAGACTTAAAGATTGCGTTTTATTCAAGTCAGGTCGTGGCGCATATATACGTTAAAGCGATGTAAATTATCTTAAAATTGGAGTTCCTCAGGGTTATATTTTGGGGCTAATATCCTTTTTAACTTACACAAGTTCTGTGTTTTATAAAGAATTGCTGACAGCATTTTCGGGGTGATTTGACTCATGGTATTCTCTGCCTAAATCAAATCTTAAGATATATGCTTCGGTGTTTATTTATCCTTTTGATTTTTGCCTATAAGTCAGCAGTAAATTGTAAAAATAAAGTTAAATATTGCACCTTACTATTAAATTGAAGATAAGTCCCAATATACACACGGAAAAGTTGAGAAACTATGCGCAGTATTTGCTCTACTATTATTTGGTCTACTGTGAATTTTATTACCCTCAACTGCGGTATGTTTTTTTTTTGTTGCAGGAAAGCTTATTTGAATGAAATTCAGCATATCTTGTCAATTCAAAATACATTCTAAAGACAATTCGCCAAAAACTTTGAGCACTCCTAGACCATTAGGTTCTTCCAGCCCTTTACTTAAACTGCCCTAAATTGTTTTAATTGCTCTTTATAATTTTAAGCAATTTTAAATACAGATTCATTAACAATTATAGTTTGCGTGTCAATATTTTTAAATCACGAAGGTAGCTTTTATAGCTTTATAGTTCTACCGTTTATTGAACAATCTTTAATAAGTTGTCAGAAAAATCTTCATATACATTGATTAAGGTAGCAGATAAACAATGAGGCGCAAAGCATCGTAAATTTTCAGACTTTGCTGTAGTGTATGATATTGTAAGTGGTAAAGACCCAAAGTAAATAAAGTGTCCTCTTAACTTTCTTAAACGTTTTCTGTACCCATTTTTCCTATTTGATACTATAAGTCCAGTAAGAAATGTACTCCGTTTAAAGAAAGACCTTCAAATAGCCCCTCCCACATTTTTCCACGAACCACGTCCATAACCGGAACTAGGGTTTTCCAACATAGTCAAAATCTACCTATGTAACAAGTTGTTGTGACTTTTCTCTCAACTCTTAATTTAGTTAATTAGGCGTAAAATTCGGATGCATAACAATTTGAAGAACCAACTAGTTAATTACGTATCTGTCAATCACTTTCAAGTCGCCTATAGTATTTATCGGGCCGTATCATGAACCAAAAATCGAATCTTAATTAGATGCAAATGAACTCCGGCCGTTAGTTGAGTCTCCCTGCATATCCGTTCATATAGTATACCTAGGTATTAGTAATAGTATGCATACGCATTAATTTGAGATCGATCTTTTATTTGTACATAATGATTTACTATTGCTTTAGGCACATCTACTATGAGTCTCTATGATGGGAAACTCGTTATCTACTGTTCAGATCTTTGTTAGTATTATGTAATTGATGTCAAATAAATATGCAGTAAATTAAATAAATATTTATTACAATCGTTAAGCAATTAATTAGTTGTCAACCAGCTATAAACTCAGTTTTAGAAAAGGTGTTCGAAGTTATTTAAATATTGTCACATTTCGTTATGTTTGTTGGCTATCGGAGGAGACAATTGTAAACTGAAGATGAGCTGCTGGTTGCTCCTTTGCAGATTACCGAAGCACGGCAATATTCCATATCGAGGTCTCTACCGAGGAAACTACCGAGATAGATTGCTTTTCTACTGCAAGTCGATTCTTTCTATTGAAAACAGGTGAGCCGTAACAGAGAAAGAAGCTAAGAAAGAATGTTTGTTAGACGTTCGCGAGAGGTACCGCAGAGGAAAAAACCTTAAAATGACACTGACCACTGTGCCATTGCGCAATGCCTACATTAAAAGTGCTGCTATATCGTAGACTTGGAGTCTTTGAGTATCTCGGAATATAGTTATTCAGTATGCACGGATTTTGTCATGACACCTTTTGCATGCTTATTCAAATTGGGCTTTATTTAAGACTAGCTGACCCGTGCTCGCCTTGCTTCACCCGCCGTTTTTTTATAAATATGTTCCCTCCCTTGGACCTTTCTAAAAGCAATATAAGCAAAAACAAAGAAAATAAAAACATAATTTTAATTCCTACTAAAAAGTCTACACAACAAATATTTACGCAAAGTTCTGTTATTTGTTCCCTCTTACCCACCTCATATGTCGGCGAAAAAAAGCAACACGAAAGAAACAACTTGGCATTGACATTGACACACGAACCCCACCTCAGCCCATTTCCAATCTCTTAAATGATTCAAGGGAAAATTTACTAAATTCACCTTTTTTTTATTTTTCAATCAGATAAGCCATTACTGAGTTAGGTCTGTATAAACAGAATTTTCCTTACATATATCCGGTTTTTTTGACTATTTTGTAAAAACCCATTTATATTCCAGGTTAAAAAATATCCTAAAGTCCGACCAAGAACATAAGCAATCACTATGCCAAGTTTCATCAAAATCCGTCCAGTAGTTTCTGCGTGATGCGCGGTCAGGCATTTTTTATTCTACAGTTTTATTATATGTAGAGAAGAGAAGAGTACTTAGTGGCCACTCCTGCGGAACTTTATATCATATACCGCGTTCGTTGCTTCAGCGGTTCTCCTAAGTAAACCATATTTCAACTCTTTCTGTAACGTAAATGAGTCTATTAAGGTCAACAGTGTCAATGATGTGGGGCTCATCAGTTCAAAGATGTCGCCCATCTATTTTAGATGCTTTATTGACACAGAGCCTACATGATTTTCTGTTCAAAAAAACACTGGTGAGTAATACATTTTCATTTTTAACAGACTAACGTTTTTTACATCTGTCAGGACTATACAAATTCTATCCCCGCGCTATTCTTGTTTAACGTCCGACCGCAAATTTTTTAGGAGTATTTATTGTTTCTTTCTTAAATTTATTATTAAGCCTATCACTGCTTTAAAAGTAGCATTTTCTTAATGTGTAAGCCTCCAAATAACTACTTCAATTTTTAAAATTGGCTATCAATTTATCTCTGCATATAATAAAATTGCTCGTCTATTTCTATGTGGATTTGTTACCGTATCAAGTTAAAACTACTCACCCAATCTGTATGACTTTTTCAGACATAACAAAATGCTTAATGGAGCAACTTTTGGAATAATTTATTTTATCGAAATCGACCGGCTTATCCAGAATTTATGCAAATTTTAAAGTTGTAACAGGGGCAAATTTGATTATTGGTCGCTACCAGCACATGTGTCATCATAAGCCAAGTCATGCGGGTACAGATAGCTGATTTCACAATTTCAAGGACTCAAACGTTAATTTGTTGTCCAATATTTTTGATTCGCACCCATCATTTGAGTAGATTTACATAATTTGTTATCAAACCAGGAAATTACTTCCCATTTACGTTTCCACCGTATTTAGTAGATACCTACCTACTTCTAGATATACCTATAAGTCACGTGCTATATTTTTTATTTTTTTCACGGCAAGAGCACTCACAATTTGTAGATATGAAGCTAAATCTATTAAGCAATAAATTGATAGAGCACAGAGGATGATTACGAGAAGTTGCCTTCGTATTTGGATTTCGATGACGAGCCAAATCAAACTCAAACAAGTATCTAACAGAATCGACCGCTTGCTGTTATAACCGATTCTAGCATTTAGCCAGTACCAGACAATAATACAATCCACAGCTGTTTCCGTTGAACATCAATGAGTTAACTTGGAACATGTTGTACGACTGCTGGTCCGTTTGTATTTTGTTAGTATACTTTGAACTCTTGTCACGCTAAAACGATATTGTGCCGGTGTTTTATTTTTACTTTGCTTACTTCTCGCTATAAACAATAACAAATAACTAACCGCAGAAAGAACCATTCAGATGCTTTAAAGTAGCATGACGTGAAGTCGGAATGCGTTATTAATTCGACACTAGTTGAAAGTCCAATTGACAGTAATTCCAATTTTGCGGAGCGATTCTGTGATTCGTAGTCGATGACGTAAGACAGTCTGGCATTGAAAACAGCATTCGACGTTTAAGTATCTAAAAATAATCATTCGCATTAGTGTACCTACATATTTTGTTGTGAAATGGAAAGCAGAATAAATCAGGAAAACCCCGAGATAGAAGCGGAGGATGCTGAAGAAGAGGCAAAAAGGCAAAGGGAAAGAGAAAAACGCGAAGAGCGTTCGTCATGCTGTTACGATTTTTGGGAAGATTGCATTACTGAGTTTTTTGATTATATATTCGAAAATATTGGTTGCACTCGATTGTGTTCAGGGTGCCGTAAAGACGGATGCTGTCCAAAGTGGTGCTCTTCGGATGGATGTTGCTCAGGCTCAGGTGGATGTTGCTCAGGTGGATGTTGCTCGGATGGATGTTGCTCAGACGGATGTTGCTCAGATGGATGTTGCGGAGATTGTGAAGAGGTAAATTGTTGTTCAGATGATTGCTGCCCAGATGACTAAATGATGACTAAACAGAAAACACGTTTCACTTAAAGCCATTTACAAAAACCAATTGTTAACGATGGTAATTTTGGGACAAATTTAAAAGTTATTCTGCGAATTTTGTTTATTTCTTTATTGGAAGTGGAATTGTTGGAGATGTCTGTAACGTGTCTGTACTCATAGAATTAATTAGTATGTTGATTTGTGTTGCATATACATATTTGTCTTGACAACTGCCTTGCATCAGAGAAAAATATGCTGCAAGTGAAGCCTTATAACTACCATTCTAGTAACAGATACTCAAGTGACTTTTGAACAGTCGGTGACCACCGTAACTCAACCAATAGAAATTAATGTTTTTTAACTTTTATACATCACCATAACTGAATTTACATGAAGTGCGCACAAAATCAGGTGACAATAAAAGAGATTATATAAAACTGATATTTTTTTAAGCTACCACTGTCTTAGTTTGTATACTTATAAGCTTATATACGAAGCTGTAATGTTCTCAGCTATTCCGTGCAACTTACTACTTTAAATGAATTTGAATGGAATGGTTGTGCGGAATATTTATTTAATAAAGTTTGTTACATTATATAGAAGCAATCGTTTTTTTTCTGGTATACTAAAATCGCTTTGAAGGCCAAACACCCTGGAATACAGACAAATCACATCTCAAAGTATTTCCCAGATTGAGCAGCTCTATACTTGCGAGACCACAAGGCCTAATAATGACTCGCAGTTCCCCGAGAAACATTGGTTAGCAAAATTCAGCTGGAATATTTGACGGGTTATGGAAAAAGAACTAAAAAAAAAAACAATGAATCGCTGGATGCAAAACGATCTGCTACAGAAGATTGTCTGAAATAAAAATACCTTCCACATAAAACATTCTGCCCCAAAATGAATTATCGATCATTGCCCTACAAACGTCAGACCCATCTTCATACGTCAATGTCAGTCAGACTTAAGCTTGCTGAAAAGCGACAGAAACTCGTGTGCGATTCTAAGCTTTCGAAATCAATTAAAAAGATCCACAAGGCTTTGGAATGTCGACCTTAAATTAATGTTAGCTGCAGCGGCATGCATTATGACTCAAAAATAATTCCAAAAGGATAAGTATTCCATTTCGTTTGCAACATAATTGATCATACTGCAAAACAAAAACAATTTTTTCATACAAAATATAGCAAGTATACGCCCTAGTATTTTTAGCTGATTTTGAGCTTTTGTTCAAAGTGTATAATTTTGTTCTCCACTTGCTTATATCAAGCGCCAATTAAAAAATGTGTTTGAGTACAACTGTTTTTTTGCATCTTGGCTTCTAAATTCAGCCGCCGCTTGGGAACGCAAGGTTCTAGACCAAAGATTCGATCTAGACCTGCCACATTCCCACTAATTTTTACCTAAAGAAAGCTCAATAAAGAGACCGCTCGCAACTATCAGCCTCAAATCGGCTTCATTATAATTCCTACCAGTCGAATATACCAAGTCAATAAAAAGGTCACGAAATGAGCCACCAAGTCCCGACTTCCATTCAATTAAACAAATCAAAACAATGCTTAAAACAGTCCATACAAATGTTGGTAGCTACTAAAACGATGTTTCAAGATTGTTCAACAAACTGAACCTCCCCAAGTCGTACACCTTCTGATGTAGGGTCACATTTTTACCGCGCCTATCCAGTACTATACCCGACATAACACAAAATTCCTTTTATTTTCGCAGTTCTCGCTTCTGTATAACATTTATCTTTGTTTGCATTCGGAACGAGCTAAACTACTTATCTACTACGTAAAGTTCTTAAGACTTATACGGCCAATTAAAAAGTCGTGAATGTTGGCCACCATAAAGTACAACTCGCCCGCAACGCAAAGTCGTTAAAATGATTGTATTTGTAACAAACCACTTACGTCGCATATTCGTATTCACACACAGAGAATTTGTCATGATTTACCAGCGACAAGTATTCCATGGCAATCCACTTTTGGTAGTTCTGTAAAACCATAAGAAGTCTGTACAAGCTCGGCATGTGCGCGGAACAGATAAGACACAAGTGCGGTACACTTGATGGAAAATCCATTTAGCTAGGTGCTGGCAATTAATTTGTTTATTGATATGTTCTTCGTGCTACAGGTCCATTTGAGAGATTTGTTTTGCATTTTCTCTACAGAGGTAGAGCTGTTTTTTTTACATATTTATTTGTTTACGGACTGATTAGCAGTGAGCTTTCAAATATTTGTTAAACTTTGGACTAATGGTTTCATTCTACAGTTTTACAGACTAAAAGTGTAATTTTTTTAATAAAAGAAAAAACATACAACAACTGTGAATTTGTTAATATTTAATTTTACCTATGTGCGACTTTATTTGGGACAATTACAATCGTTTAAAAATCAAGAAGAAAAGGAGATAGATAGACGAATATCAAACGCATGGCGACAATTCTGGAACATGAAGGAGATACTCAACGCAAAACTAAATAAAGACACAAAAAAATATTTAATGGATTCAGCAATTTTACCAGTTCTGACATACGGACTTCAAACATTGGGCTTAACAACAAATCTAACCGAGAAATTAAGAATCTGTCAGACAAAAATGGAGAGGAAACTTCTCGGTATAAGACTAATACAAAGAGTGCGGAACGAAGAAATAAGAAGGCAAACGGACATCATAGATGTAATAAAAAGGACGAAACAACTTAAATGGAACTGGGCAGGACACATATCAAGAATTACAGATAATAGATGGACAAAACTTTTGATCAAATGGACACCACCAGCGACAAGATCAACCGGACGACCACGAACAAGATGGGTTGACGATATTAATCAATTTAATAGGTATTGGTACCATGACGCAAAAAATAGAGATCTATGGACAACTATGGGGGAGGCTAAAACTATTTGCAACTAATTTTGAAAACAATGATTAGACTTTGTCAAATTATGATTTATTTATTTTATGTTTTTCATATTTTAATTTCTTTCGCCAAAATTAGAGCCTTATCTTTTTTGCATATGAAGATAAGAGCCATTTAAAAATATTCAGAAATTTCTGTAAGACTGTAGGAGTTTGCCTGTAGAATCGTTATTATTTTTATCATTTAGTGAAACGCCTTTATAACTTTCCTTTACTAGTTGTAAGGAAAATGACTTCAAAATGGCAACTGATAGTGTTGTGAAACAAGCCCCAGGTCTTCCTTTCATTTTAAAGATGAGATTTTTGTTAGCTGACACCATTTGCCCGACAACCCTGAAAATTGGAACATATACCCATTTATTTTTTCAATAAGAATTCTTTTAGTTGTAGCTCGTCAGTAGATGGCGCTGCAGCATATCAACTGTGATATACTGCTTAATCAATTGTAGATCTACTGCCAGTGGTATATTATTTCAATACAAACTTTGTGTATAAATTGTGGTAAACGTATATAGCGCCATCTATTTACGGCGTCGAGCAAGTGTAGTGAAGTTACAACGGTGTTGCCGTATCCATTTTGTCTTATAGTAACAAGAGACATCTACTGCGGAATAGGATCAACAAAAATCAAAATAAATATAAGCGATGCAGTTCATGTACATGTACAGTGCGAGGCACTTTGGTAAATATAGGTGGTAATTGACAAAGGGGCGTGCCACCTTTGAATATTAAATTCTTTTTCATACTGGGATCTAAATTTGTAAAAACTTAATTTTCTCTTTTCACCGAACCTTAAAAAGGCGTTTTACATAGTGTACATTTTTATGGTCAAGTTGGTGTTTTTAAAACCCTGGGGAAATGCAAAAATGTTTTTAAAAAAAATTCACAAAATTTTAATGTTTTTTTCTGTCAGATTGCTGAAAGTCCTACAATTTTGCTGTTTTTTTTCCTTTTTCCTACGGAAGGCAATTCGGATATCGAAATTTATACTGGTTCTGTGTTTGACTAAAAACCTACGAAAAGTATAGACGAGATTACACGGGAGGTGGCCCAACTTAAATAGGAAATCATTTTAAAGAAATATTTAAAATTTGGTAAATGAAAGTAGGTGTATTAATAGATTTCGATCTACCGATAAATTTGTTTAAACCTTGTAGGGGCTTTTGCTAGATGGTTCAACCTATTTAAGAACCTTGCTCCGTTGGAAAAGAAGCATTGTACATGTACGGAAAGCTGGACAGTGAAACAAAAGATGTTCAACAGACTTTATTTTCTCTTAAATCATTTGGAAAGCGACCTAGCCTTGCAGTGTGCGGTCATTTCTCTATGGATTACTCAGATTTGGCTTTAATTAAAAGACTTAATGATATTTTTTGACCTTCTACTGTCATTTGTGAAGCGGGCTATAATAAACGCAAAAGTGTTGTTATGTCTTTCCTTAGCTTAGGTACCTATCTTAATATGACATTATAAAAAATCCCTTAGATGTGTTGACAGCCGTTAATACTTTCTGGTGCAGGGCAATTCCCCCCTTACGTTGGATGGAGATCAAGAACAACTATAAGTAGATAATGGATATATAAAGACACATTTTTATCAAGATCCGCCGCGGGACATCGGCGCCAATACTAATGTGAAGCAAGTAAGTAGCCAAAGTACTTATGATTTTTGAAAACAAAAAGTGATGGTAACACCTACACCTAGGAGTGCTTTTAAAGCTATAAAATCTGCGCCACAAACTATAAGCTCACTCAACAGATACACGCTATTCAACTGCTTCAAAATTTATGTTCTCGCGTAGTTCACGGGAAAGTGACTCTCCGCACCAGCATTACCACATCTAACGAGTGCATTTGAATTGAATTACCTGCCAAGTGACAGAGTGTCTAGTTAGTCCAAGATATTAATAAATACGATACGAAGGGCTCCCACTGTTTCATTAAATCACGTGTCATGCATCCAGATCACATGCAATGCCCACATAAGGCTTATTATACACACCTGCACTAGTGTGTCACTCTGATTTAGATGGACTTTTGAATGAACTAACTCCATCAACTGTTTTTTAAACTGCGTACTTAGCATAAGCAATGCAAATATCTAGAAGCTTGGAATAAGATAGCCTTAATTGCTTTGACAGCGCTGATAAAAAATTGTATTGATGTGCTTTGTTCGATGTTCTATAATCGAAAGAATTAATCAGTCCATACCTAGGTTAGACAGCTTGTGGGTAAATAATGCTAATGAAGGTAGCCTGCTACACTGTTAGTGGTTTGGGCGACAACACGTAAAATTCAGTGTTGCTACCGTGCCACTTTTATTCACCACATTCTAGATTCGTGGGTTTGAATCTGTCATTTCCAAATATCTTACAAATCACCAACTTCCTCAACCCCACCGGCTGGTTTTGAGCTTCATTACTATTCCCCTCCTAATTATCTGCGAGTCTCAAGAGTTGTGGTGTCGGAATGGCGTTCATTTGGAAAAATTCACACAAACCACCCAATGAGTAACTTAAGATTAACGAGACTTTCAGCCGTGGATTGGGCCGTTATCGGGATTATATGTCCACCGCCATCCCCAACTCATTTTAACTTCGTGACACTTCGGAGCTCATTTGAAACGCAATCCCCGCTCAAACCCACGCCGAGGTGTCCTTGTCTCAAAGGGCGCCCAAGAAATAATTAACCAGCAAAAGCGATACTCAAAATTTAAGTATATACGGACCCGCTCTTTATAACCGTAACGATCGTAAACAACACACACCATTACCATAACTCAGAACGTTTCGCTCAGCATAATTACTTGCAGGTGCTCCAGAAGACGATTCCCACTTATCTAGGAGGTATATAATATCTTCACAACTTCCTCGCCAAGGAAATTATTAAAAAAAAAAAAACTCCGCACCATTACATTTCATCACCTTGAAGTCGGTTGCGGAAAAGAGCTGCACAACTACCGAACGAGATCGTTATTCACACCAGCCAAGTGAAAACTTAGATCTAAGTAGTCTATATCATCACGATCTCAAATTTCTGGGAAAACAAAAAGCAATCGCGTGGAAATTACACAGCCGGACAGGGAATAGCACAAAACGAGTGTGGGATATGAGTTACCAAGGATTTATGTATCCATGAGCGATAAATGAACTAAAACGAGTATGAGAACTCGCAGCTGTAAAGTGGACTATAAAATGAGGATGAAGAACAAGTTACTTGAGCCTACACACTGCACGTATGCATGAAGGCTCTCATCCGTTGGTATAAGGTCCGCATGTCTGGTCGATTTATTGACGTCTCGGAAAACTGGAGACAGTATAGGGAAACACACGACAACGTGCCTCTTAAGCTGTTGCTATCTTGACGGTATACTACCGTCCTACACGAGCCCACAGATTTTCCCTCAATAAGTTATAGTTTACAAATCTATTGGGAGAACTTGTTCTGGTCTTTAAGAAGCAGAGATCTTCAAACTGATTTGAAGTGTTTGTTGAACTTTCAGTGGGACTTTTAATGTATTTCGTAAGAAGCTATAAAATCCGGAAACAAATCAAAAAGGAAAACGAACGCAGAGTTGATTCTTAGCAATTGCTTGAGGTTGACTCACTTGTGCTTTAAGTTGATAACAAATTGAGAAGTACAACCGAAAAAATCCCTCTTGGGTGATCGTCTTTCAAATCACATGCGATACCGCTACTTTGCAGGGAAGAGAACATTCGGGGAAAACTGACTTAAGTCGAGAGATATGAAATTCCGTCAGACTTAAACTCAGACTGCGACAAAACGTCTGCTCAAAACCTCTGCAGTATAATATCTAGCAACTTGAAAATGACATGCCTGGTTCTAAAAACCTCCTGTAGATTGACAATTTTCTATTGAAACCTAGAACTTAACAAGAGAAGGAGACTCAAGACAAATTTATTTTGAGATTAGAACCTTTTCAGATCCAAAAATAAAATACTACAAGAACTTAATTCGTGTGTTCCTATTAAGAAATGTTTAGGGAAAGTACGAAACTGTAGGTGAATCTAGTATAGGTTGGTTAAAAGCCTCCACCAAACCGGAGTTATATAGAAGATCCGACGGTACCTTCGAGGAGACAAAATTGGGGACTTTCTTCTGCTAATTTTCTGTTAAACCAGATAACGATTGAGTGAGGTGAGCTCTTGTGCAGGTTAAGGCCGATATAAGTCGGTATAGGAAGGTTGCCTCTCCGGCATTTTCATAGGCAGAAGTTGATTACATATACTGAAAATTCGAAGGAATGACTTCTCCCTCGCTAGGATTCTTACACCTATAAGTCTGTCCATCTTGCTGAAAAGCTTGGAGATACTGGTCATGATCGAGTTGCAGAAATCTGAGAATGTACCCTCTATCCAAAAATCGTGTGCTACTGTGACCCAAAGTCTAGAGCCTAGCTTTGCTAGGTAGTAGGTAGTTTAACCAATGACTGAGGCGCTAAGAATGATCTTTTGGTCAATCGCTTGCAAACTGAAGCTGCCTGTTCTTCACGAGATGGAGGATTATGGTTAAGCTGACTTAACAAGTGATAAAGGGCGTCATTATTTCGACTACTGAAGTCGAAAGCATCCAAAGCGCTCTCAGTTTTTTGGTACTTATCACCAAGAAAAGGGACTTTAAACGGCATGCTCCTGTTTTCTAGGAATAAATGGTTTCAAATACTTGCCTGGCAATTCCCAGATCATGAAACTCCAGTTGAGAGTAGTAAGCAAAGCTCAGAGGTGGATTAACTGTTTGGGTCTCTCACTGTCCTCTTTTACCATTGATGAATGAGTTTTCCATGAACACAAATATTTTATATGTGACAGGACGGCTCGGAAGCTGTCAAACGTCTAGGTGAGGCTTGAGCAGAGGGTGAAGACTGAAGATAACTTGCTCTGTTACTGTCCTCCTTTCAGGTGGACGATCTTTGGTGCTAATGAGATGAGTGCTGGTACTGCAACCTCCTCACCGTTCAAGTGCGTTCTCGGATTGCTCTAGAAGTTAGAGAATTTGCAGGAAAATACGCGGTAGAATGGAAAAACAACAACAGAAGAGTGCTAAAAGTTAGGTACATTCCAAATAAATTTAACACCTGCAGGAGATCGTTTGATATTCCTTCACTGAAATGAGGCCTCACTTGGTACCAGCAGTGAACAAATCAACTACGGTTTTCATACCTTCCAACCGCATCTCAATTGATACCTAACGCAAAAATGCGGCAGCCTTAAATAACTCGAGATATCCTCGCACTACACCCCTTGAAAACAGACAAAAACCGACGATTTTACGACTCCTCAGGTACAATCCGTCGGTATGCACATCTTCAATCGCGGTCATTATAAAACCCTGACTTTAAGTACCTAAATCATTACGACTTTGCAAATCGATGTGTAATTAAGGTAGCCCATGTAATCGCATTGATCAACTTATTTCTTAAAAGTTGCCATTCAGCAAACTATAGTCAAGAGAGTCAAATCGATTTTTAAGTTTTTATTGCTGTAGCCCCCGGGCCAGCGGTATCATAATCGAAAGCAACAAAAACAAAAACAAAAACATTTCGCCATTGCCCCGGAGCGTATAGAGGCTTTTATTGGCTTTTTGAGAGGATTAGCCTTAACCGCGCCCATTTCTGTGCGGAACTCGGTTCGTTGACTATTTGGTACGTTGTGTGGTGATAGTCTGCGGATGGTATTTCATTTCGCGTCGGTGTGGTAAGATGGAAACTTTCCGTCTTTTTTTTTAAGGTCTTAAATGTCATTATGGTGTTTAGGGAGACACTCCTTATTTTAGGTAGTTCTCTCATATTTTCAACTGAATAATGGTAGGCGGGAGGGCTTGTTAGATGCCTCTTAATTTACACCCTAGTTTAAGTGAAGGTGTGAATTTTTGCAAGGGATCTATTGACCAAGTGGGAGCATGAGAGATCTCCTTTAAATAGATGTCTGTTCAGGAATTTAAGAAAGGCTTTTCATAGCTTTAATAGTGATAAGAATAAACCAGTTGGAGGACAGCAAACGTGGTGAACAATCGATCAAAGTATGCGAGAACAGCCTTTGTAAATTTATTTTAGAACGCTCAGTTTCTTTGGTGAGCTTCTGGTTCTGAGTAGTGAACGTACGACGCCCGCAAGGTAAGGACCTACTCCTGCCCGAATTTTAGCTTCTGGGACCTTTGGAACGCAAATCGTCCAACCTCCCAACTCTCGTCACCCCACTACAGAAATTACTCCGCTTAATTTAATTATCCACCGTGTCACCACACGTCTACTATATACCCGCACTTTCTTTCATAATAAAATAACCATAAATTAACCTGCGCAATATTGTTCAATTGCAATCATTAGTTGAAATTATAAAAACATTTACTTCCACTCACCACACCTAATAAGTCCACGGTAACTCTGCGTAGTGCAACCAGCTTCGTCTACGTGTTTGGGTCTACAAAACTGACACCTAATGCGTAGGCCGGTGACTATAAAAATTTCGCACACTCCGGACTTGTTGAATTGCAATCGACCTTTTAGATAAGCAGTGCACATGAATTCACGACTTGATAGAAATTTTCGTTTCACAATCATAGATCAGCAACAGATTGCCAGCAGTTGCCTTTTTCAATTTTTTTTTTCAGCTTTACTTCTTAATCTGGTGCAGATTTTGATTTTTCAATTTCGGGGACGACTTACACCGGGGCCGGTTGTTTCATGTTTGGGGTATTATATCTCGAAGGCAGTAATCTACGTGGGCTGAGGCTCGACGTGTTGGCTATGCGATATGAGGTACGACAGGTGGAACGGTTTTATTTACACAAACTTGCAAATGTTACTTGTGTATCAGTGGGCGATTTGGAATAGATTTATTATCACAAATCACATTATTTCTAGGTTAGAAGTTAAGTTGACAGGGTATCTACCAGTGGGCAGGAGGTGTATTTTATGTGCGACTGTCCTTTTGTTTTGTTCAAAGTTCAGCCAAAAGAAGACTTTGGCAACTGTTCTTTCTTATAGAATAATTTTTGAAATCGGACAAAAGGATTGGTAAGACTAAGGGTCACCATCTGACAGAAGCTTAATAAAGGGGAAAATAGGTTTTGAAATGATCGCAATTTTAACTGAATATCGATCTACATTTTGGCTACACCGTTTTACATATTTTTCCTACTTGTGTAATGAAATAAGTATAAAAATTGCCTATGTCCTTCTTTAGGTGTCAGACTATTTCGCTAAAATATTATGTTCCTGTCTACCTGAAAAATGTCCATTCCTGCTTTAAATTTTCCAACTTTAGCTTCAATGAGTGTCGAAATATGAGTTTTTGAGGCATAGGATTTTAAGTGTTTTTTTTTTGTACAGGAAGTGTTGTTGAATTTAGAATAAATAATGACCCAAACGCGTTGAAAGTTAATGCACGACTATGCTTTATTTTACAAACATTGAAATTATTTTATAGTGCTTTTTACTGAACACGAGAAGCTGGAGTCTAAAAGTGGAAAATGTATAATAACCTGACAATCATACTAGTCATGTGTTTGAAATAAGAACTATATATTTACAGTATTAAACTTAAACAAGTGCCATGACCCATGAGCCATGACCCATTTGTTTTATTTCGACTAAGCAATGCCTATGACCTTCTACAGGATACAGATTATTTCTTTGCCCGATCTCTGTATATTTATTTATTTATGGGTTAGTAGTGAAAAGTTAATAGACAGACAGCACCTTTTCCTCTCGTACCGATTTTTATAAAATATAGACGAAATGAAAGGTGATTTTCCGTAGGTAAATTCTCGCATTTCTTTGACACAAATGACAGTAATAGTGTCTTGCCTTATACTAAACTAAACTCCAACCATAAAACAAAATTAAGTCTTTTCCTGAACCCGGTCAAGTTTTGGTTTCTAAGTTTCTGTAGTAAATATTATTTATTACAGTTTTGCATTTATTGGTGCACTAAGAACGCTCCTTAAAAAATGGATAAGCAATCTTTTAAAATGTAACAAGCACTTAAAATATGACAAAGGTTACGAGATAAGTGGCACTCTCATAACCCATTCCATATAAAGTTCAATTACAATATTACAATATCTTAGTAAATTAATCAAATTGAATATAATTTAAGAAATAAGTAGTTAAAAAGATTTAATCCTTTGTTATCTATTTGTGTTTTCAGAGACCACCGATATAAACCGATTATTATGCTGGGAATGTGCTGAAAACTATTTATAGTGTATACCTACGCTTAACCGAATTTTTTCAATGCCAAATATAAGATTTTTATAATCAAACATACCTACTCAAAACTAATACACTGCAAAGATAAAATATAAAATTCACATATTTGCCATCAAAACGTTTCAACTTTTAACTGACAAAGTACAACAATAGTCTTTCAAAGTATTTATACATTAAACTTAAAGTTATTCGCATATAGAGTAAAGTTAAATATATTATTAAGCAAAAAATTGAATTTATAACATACATGTTAAAAATAAATTATTGTTAAACATAACTTCATAATATAATTATTATATTTGTCAATGGAATTGTCTACAAAATATTTGTTGCTTATTGTTTTGCATTTATTATATGTATTTTAAAAATATCGCATTTACACAAAAATATTTCTTATATTGCTTTTAAAACACAAAAATGTGATTCAGAATCCAAATTTTGATTGACTTGGATAGGCGAGGTGCCGTATAACGTTAGATGCCAGAGAATAATATGTGTTCCCACTCCCAAGTCTTCACAAAATAGGTAATACATAAGTAACACAAAATAGGGAAATTACAAAATAAAACTTGTATTTTAACTTTTAATATTTTTTTTTTAAATTGTAATTTTAAACAGTTTTTTATTATAATAAGCGTAAATAGACAATAACCTTTATTTTATTTCTGAGAAAAAAAATAATGAAACTAAGTTAAAGATTATATTAAAAATCGAATCTAATCTAAGCGTGAGTATTTGAAAGGCAATACAATCCACCACCACTAACCGCTCTTTCCATATTTTCTGTAGGTAACTTTTATAACCAACAGTAGCTGAATTGTAGTAAATTAATTACAAAAAATAATTCATACTTTAAAGAAGACTTTACCTAATTAGTCTTCTTTAAAGTTAGAATTATTAGAACACAACCAAATCACTACCATTATCCCCTTAAGTGCCCGAAGGAGAGTGACAAATGTGCACGACTGGGTCGCACGTTTTTTGCTTATTTTAAAGAGTGTCTCAAAATGCCGCCAAGATTTTAATAAATCGCTAAAATCGTAAAAGAAAATGACAGCTTAGTATTTTAGGGTTAATAAAAAAGAGCGAATCACCGACAAACACTTCGTCACATAATCTCATAAGCCCAGACTTTGAATGTTAGACTCCCACCTGCCTCTTTAAAAAAAAAAAAAACCAACCAGATAGGACCTTTCAGCAGGCATACCCGTCTTATGTTTAACTAATTACAAACGACGCGACGCAACGTGAACCATCTACTCGTACTGCGCCAATTGATAACAACAGATTACTTCTCATTTTAACTTTGAACTGTACATTTCGTCCTCTTTTTCCTCGTTCTTTCATTTGTATATAAATCGGACTCATGTTAATCGGATATGGCCCTAATGTAGCATGATTAGAATCTGCGGTGGTACCGAAACATTTCTGCACAGGATACAGGCTAAATATGCAAATTCAAACGCCTTTACGTTATAGGTACGATTGATTGCATCAGATTTGGGAATAAAGTGTTTTCCCTGCGTGGAAGCTAAGCAGGGTTTCAAAGGAACGCTGTAGTTTTCTTGGCTTCAGATGAGATCGATTAACAGGTTGGTGGTTCTAAGATATCCTTGGCAGTTTGCACTTTTTAACAAATTACCTTCCTGCACGATGAGAGGAAAAATTAATTAAATTTAATGGAATTGTGATAATATTAATCGTTGGTTCTAATTTGTTACTGCAAATGGTTGAGAAAATGTTGTCAAACAAATTTAGATTTAAGAAAGAATAAATATGGACCAAAGGAAGGTGGCATTTCAGAGAAGGGAAGAATGTATTTTGTTTTATATTTTTTTCTACAAATGATCCCATTTTTAAAATCACTCGACCTTGCTGAGTTAAAGACATTATCCATGTTAAAAAACCTAGCAATACGTTGATTGTTATTGAGAAACTAATCAAATGGAATGTCCTTAACCTTAACAACCTTCTAAAATTGATTGTCTGATAAACTGAGTATACATTTCCTACAAAAATTGCTCAAATCAAGCACTCAGATGAATAGTCCCAAAAATGGATTTTTGTAGTTTCATGTCTTTAGCCATTTTACACATATCCCCTCTTTACATTTTTACGTGTTCTTGATTAGATGAACGTCGAGTGGAAAATTGTGTAAGGAGTACTGTGGCAGTGACAGTATCAGTATCAGTATCAGTATCAGTATCAGTATCAGTATCAGTATCAGTATCAGTATCAGTATCAGTATCAGTATTACTATCATTTTCTGTTCTTCAATCGCCGTGAAAGCTTGTATTATCGGAGCGCTGTGAGCGGCCTTTGATGTCGATGTCGATGTCGTTCGCATAGCGGCATAGCCCAGTAGTTTGAAGGACCTTTCAATATTTCGACCTGTTGAAGATAGAGATTTCCGTGTTGACACCTGCCCTACGCAATATTTGCTCCAGAAGGAGTTTGGAAAAGTCGCATGACTGGATTCCTTATTAAAATTGTATTTTCTTAGATATTTACACTCGAAATATAGAAAAATCCAATGTCTTTCAACTATGCTCATGCACATTCACAATGTACCTACCTGCAAGAGCAACAATTTGCCCCAACAATGTGCACAATTTATCGCTGAATATCAGAGATATGCAAGAGCCATCAATTTTATTATCACTAATGAACCGTATGTCTTTGGTCTCTGCATTTCCCCATCACGCTGGCTGGTATAATAGCATGCATCATTAAAATAGCTTATAAGGAAATAGATTCGCCGGCAATAAAATTTGGTTAAGAAAGGAATCATTATCGAACTTGCGCCCGACCGTTGTACGAATGCAAATCTGAAAGTGCATTGCGTTATTTTGTTGTAAATGTCTGCAGCTATTAAGTGAATTTGCACGTCTGGAGATTCATAAGCCAGAATGTGATCGTGGGGTGTAATAAAATTACAAATATGCGCGCTTAACTTACAAACTTTCCAACAGTTCGTTAATCATCTCGCTTACAGTGCATTTGCATCATGAGAACCTATTCCATGATGCAAGTTAATGACCGGACCGGAGCGTCACTAGAAAGTTCTGGATGTGAACGTACCCCAATGGTTGACTTTTCCACAAAGATCCATTTCGTTTTGTACGAAAGGTGAGGATGAGACTCCGCATTAGAAAGTTAGCCAAGACTGCTGCAAATCAGCAGAGCAACCTCTCTTCCATCTCGACGGAAAATATATATCACGAAATCAGCTCCGCTCTGGCTTGATCCGAAAGTGATTAATGCATACAACTTACTTGCATCCACAGTGGGTTGTCTATGTATCTGTCTACCCCCAATAGCGTGGCCATAATAATTATTGCCCCCATTGAAATGGTGTGCTTCTTCGTTCTCAACGCGCAGAGATGTACAACAGAGATTGGCGGTGGCCCCCTTAAAGTCAATGCGAGTCATGTTTCATTAAAACGGAGAAAAAACCTGATCGCGAGTCTGCAGTCAAAATTTTACATGACATTGTTGAAAATAAAGGAACACAGATGTAAGACAAACCGTGGAAGATGAATCTTGATCGCCGCCGCTCTCCCGATAAAAGGCAAACTGCTAACATCCTATGTACCTACATACAGCTGCGTGTCCCGATCTTGTGATTAAAATTTACATCATGTACAATAACTAGTAGAGATCGTTGTAGGGACTAATGTTCTGATTAAATTGGCCCTTAGATTTAAAATAATCCTCGCCGATTATGCGTGTAGGCAATGTGCGTTTGCGTATGTTGGGGGTATGGTTGATCGCGATCGACACAGACATGCACAGAACACGAACCGTTAATCATTCTGCAGGAACGGAGAGACACTTTCGCTTAGGCGATGGTGGGCATCATATGGGGCGATTAATTTCTTATTTATGTACAAACATCAAGCCGAGGCGTCGCTGGAGATTTATAAAGGTGGAGCAGTTAATCTCTTATTCTATTTGAGTCTTTATTTATGGACTAGTTGTGCCCGCAACTTTGACAAGGAGCCCATTTCCCTTATTCGCCTTCAGATCCTTGCATATGTAAGGGAATTGTTTGCTGGAATATGCTTTTAAGCCGAGGTGCCTCTTTTCCCATAAATGGCTTGCTTCAAATTCCTTTGCAGCAAGAAAGGCGAATCTGCACAGGTGAAATAGCGACCATCACCATAAATAACCACCAACGATGCGTTAAAGGCACCAAACACGCCCCGCGCAGTAAACAAATGGGAAAAGAATTCAAAGCGGATGCACATCAAAAGGATATCGCGCGAGCCGGACGTCATGTTCTCAATCGGAACATGATTTCAATGCTGGAATACCTTGAGCCCCGCCATCCCAAAACTAGGCCCAGATTTTCGTAAGCCTTCCCCGGTGCACACTCGTGCTGTTGCAACACGCCGAACATAGTAGAAGTGTACTATCCCCAAAGGAGTGATGACATATCTCCTGTACAAGTTGTTGGAACATGCGAGTGTTTATATACAAGCGATGTGGCTTCGTGGAATTATACATTGTGTAGATCAACCGAAGACGGTTGATCCTATCAGTTGCATCACTCAAGCGGGACAGATAGGCTGGCACGTTCATGGTAAGAAACGAATGACATCGCGCATCATGTTCTTAGATACGTGAAAGGAATTTTAATTGAGAACATCACAATCGGCCGTTGCCAGCAAGGTGTGGAGACTCATTACGATAATGTCCGCATCTATGGGCAGTATATCATTGGGCACAAGCGGGTAAGGCTTACTTTGTTTCATTTACAGTATGGGAAAATAACATGTGGTCAAAGTGGTTTGTGTTGTGTTAGAGGGGATTTTTGTTTGGGATTGTTACAACATCATCGAGGGGACAATGTGTGGATACAACTGAAATGGTAGGACCGCAGAAAGAAACAGAAGGAGTGATGAGTTTAGGCCAGGAAATTCATGGTTACTACTGAGCAAAGGGTGCAATTTTTGATCCCCAGTTTCTGGATTTTTAAATGGGTGATCTGCGTTTAGTAACAAAATATAAGCAACGGTGGAAGGTTTTTGTCAGGGTAGCAAAACCCGAACAGAAGCCTGTAGAGACGAAGAAGGAAACCTTGTAGTAGAATCACAGTCGGTGCTGAGGATATGGAAAAACCATTTCTGCAGACTGTTAAACGGCGAAGACGACACAAATTCCGCTGTCAGGCAGAATGAACCATTCAACCTGGACGATGACAGCCAAGACTTCCGTCCACCTGACCAAAGTGAAGTGAGGATAGCAATATCTAAACTTAAGTCCAACAAGGCTGCTGGACCGGACGGCTTAACTGCCGAGCTTTTTAAGGTAGCGGGAGATGGCTTTTGAGGAGAGAGAACCAACTCGTTTCCAAATTTGGGTCAGAAGAAAGTATGCCTAATGAATAGAACCTCAGCATCGTTTGCCCGATCCACAAGAAGGGAAACCCTCTAAACTGAGCCAACTATAGAGGCATCAGTCTCCTAAACACTGCGTATAAGATCATATCTGCTGTACTGTGTGAACGCCTAAAGACATCCGTCAACGATATGATAGGTCCCTGTCAGTGCGGTTTTAGGCCCGGTAAGTCCACAGCCGACCAAATTTTCACACTACGGCAGATCCTGGAGAAAACCCAAGAACTCCAAATCGATACCCACCATCTGTTTATCGATTTTAAGGCCGCATATGACAGCATTTATAGAGACGAGCTATACAGAGCCATGTCTAGTTTTGGCATCCCTGCCAAACTCGTCAGATTGTGCAGAATGACGATGGAGAACGCTCGCTGCTCCATTAAGGTCGGAAACAATCTCACCGAGACTTTTGATGTCAGAAAAGGATTTAGACAAGGTGATGCGCTGTCATGTGACTTCTTTAACATCATTCTTGAGAAAATTGTGCGCAACTCACAAGCCAACACCAGAGGCACAATTTTCCATAAGTCTGCCCAACTGCTTGCATACGCGGACGATATTGACATTATTGGCAGAACACAGCGAGCTGTCACTGGCGCGTTTGCAAGTATCAGTACGGAAGCGGAAAAAATGGGTTTAGTGGTAAACGAGGGCAAGACAAAATATATGCTGTCAACAAGAAGGGACGCACAACATCGACGAATCGGACAGAACGTCACGATAGACAGCTATAATTTTGAGGTAGTTAGGGACTTTGTCTACCTCGGCTCCGCTATAAACTCTGATAATGACACCACAGCAGAAATCAAACGAAGAATTACACTTGCCAATCGCTGTTTCTTTGGACTAAGACGGCAATTGACTAGTAAGGCCTTGTCAAGAAACACTAAGTCGATTCTATATAAGACCTTCATCATCCCAGTCCTGCTCTATGGCGCAGAAGCATGGACCCTAAAAAAGGCGGATGAAGATCTTCTTGGCAGTTTCGAACGCAAGATTCTTCGAGTGATTTTTGGTCCCTTTTGCGTTGACGGGCTTTGGAGGAGAAGATTTAACAGCGAACTCTACGAGCTGTACAACGACACCGACCTGGTCAGAAAAATACGCATCAGTCGTCTAAGATGGCTGGGACATGTAGAGCGAATGGACACCAACGCTCCGGCCCGAAGAGTCTTCGATTCCAACCCGGAGGGACAACGCAGTAGAGGAAGACCTCGCCTTAGGTGGCGCGCACAAGTGGAAGGGGACCTCAACCAACTTGGAGTGCGCAACTGGAGGCAGTTAGCAAAAGATCGCGCTAACTGGAGAGGCGTATTGGTTGAGGCCCAGGTGCACCCCGGACTGTAGCGCCACCTTAAGTAAGTAAGTAAGTAAGTAAGTAAGGAAGGTTTTTGAATTGATATGAAAGAGTAGACGTTCGCTAGATGTAGTCAGACCAAAGGTCTACTGAAGGGACTTTCATTAAAAGCTTCCTTTATTTAAATTTAATTAAAACAAAGTTTGTGTCTAAAAGCCTATCGATGCCATTATAAATGGAATATAACTTCGTTCCAATTTCCACCGAGATTTCCCTGGGTGGCGCTCATCTAAAATGTCCAATATTTCATGACTCTTGCGCATAAATCAGGCTAAATTTGACCGATGGAATGGGCTAAGTTGCATTTGTGGGCCGTTGTGGTTCGCTGCTTATTCGAATAGACCTGCGACTTTAGAAAACCCCCCAAGAAAAACAAGTTAAACAGCCCTATCTCGGTGGCCAGTTCACATCCACTTGAGATGACCATGCCTTCGAAGCGCTAGTGCATAATTTTCAACCTGGCGTGAGCTGTGTGGAACGTAGCGCCGAAATGTTGAAACCCTATGTCGTTGGAGTTGAGATCATCCAATTCAGGACAAAAGAAGATGATATTCATCGACCTATAGCGCTCGCCGTTGACGGTGATTCCCTGGTCAAATTCGTTCTCAAATAAATTTGAACCGATGACGCCGCCAGACAAAAATCCACACAAAAAAGTAACTTTTTCGGGATGCATTGGATGCTCTTGAATCACATGTGAATTGGTATTGTCCCAAATTCGACAACTTAGATTGTTAACGACACCATTCATCCAGAAATGGGCCTCCCATAAAATCGGAAAACTGCGCGGAACGTTGCCCGACCAGGATACCCATTTTTATAAACAAATTTTAACATTTTCAGGTGTTGTTGAATGCTATATCCGTCCATGGAGATTTGAAAAAAACAGACTAATTAAATGACAAATTATTCGACAGATGTAGCTTCAACAATATGGCCGCTATCAGCTGGTACATGGGCGCTATCAACTGCCAAAGCTCGGAAGTCCATATTTGAAGATGCTATATTCGGAAAGTTAAGTCGTATACCTCTTAAAGAAGCAGTCTTTTTCACATCAATGTTAACCCACCTCCCATCGCATCCCATCCCATCGTTGTCGCATACTTGACTCGTACTTCTTGGACCAGTTACTGAGCATTACTTCAGGAAATATTATTACCACTAATTTGCATTGCAACACAAGTGTTTACAAGTGAAAATGCATAAAAGTGGCTGTTTTTATAAACCATCGTTATTAGCCACCTATAGTTGGGGTATACCAACATTTGCCTGATATCAAAACGAGAAGGAAATTGCCACCCAACGGGGAATGGGAAAAGACTTGGCATTGCTAATCAGTGAAAAATATACTGCGATCAGGTGTTGGCGAGACACTTGCCACAAATTAATTGGATCGCAGATAACATGCACTTGATGTCCAATAGTGGAGTAGATATCTCTTGTTAGTTTGGTGTTTTTCATTTGTTGTTGTTTTTTTTTTCTATCTGCCCCATATCACACGTTATGCAAATTTATGTTATGTTGTGTAAATAATCGTTAACGTTACAGACAATGTTGTGCAATTACACATGTAGTGCAAATTTCGCACGACGACAGTTTGAGGACACAAAAACACGCTCTAAATACATACTAAGGGGATCTAGATTGAGGTAGCAGGTTGGTAGAGGAGTACAAACTAGAGAAGCCATGGAAAAAGTATGGAGCTAATAACTATGCTATACAAATTGTGAGTTTGTTTTTTCATCCGGTACCAGATTCGGATTGAATTATGTTGCTGATTGTAGTCTCGAGAAGAAGGTAATGGTGCAGCTTCATCACATCACACAGCATCATCTGTTGGTGCAGTGATACGATAGGAAAGGAACTCGTAATTAGGTGCACACTAAATTTGCAAATTTTTTTTTTATTGTAGCGATACGTGATTAAGTCATTTCGGGTTACATGTTAAATCTGAAAATTCCAAAGAATAAGAAGAAATTTCGACCCCTTTCGGACCACTTCAGTCGACATTTACGAGCTTTGCCTTTTATTTAAGGAAAATCGAAAACGTATTAGTTTTACTTAATTTTACGAATGACTTTGCGTCCGAGAAACAATTACACGATAAGTTTAATTGTTTCACTTGGAAACTTGTACACTTGCATTGAGTGATAGATTTAAAATTTAGTTAGCTATAGAGCTCAAACCCTAGTACTCAAAAGCAGAGCTACAATCGAAAACAATCGTTTTTATTATTATTATTATTGTAAAAGTTGAGATTTGATATGAAAAAGTTCTTGCCCGGGTAGTTCTTATAGCTAAGCCTTTCGGTGGAGCAAAAACATGATTAAAGCTCAAACTCACAACAAAAGTGATTAAAGAACAGAATCATTTTTAGCGGTTTTAGCTCTATATAAATTATCCTGTCTCAGTGACGATAATCAGTCTTGTATTATCACTGTTCTCAAAACACACCACTTTATTAAGCCAAAAAATATTTTTTTTATAAACATTTAGTTCGAACTTTCGTTGATTTTTTCCGATTTTTTTTAACTCATGGCTCATGGCTTGTACCAATTTATCACTAATTTCGAACACAATTTTTTTTAATATGTAAAGTAGAATATTTTCGTAATTAAATTAAAATATTCTCATAATTATAACACGCCACAGGACTAAAATAAATAAATCAGCAAAGGTGATCAGACCACAAACGTTTTTTCTGAACTTATGGCAAAACTGTTGGATAACTTATACCTAAAGAACCCAAGACTTGTAAAAAACAATTTTCACTGAAATGTTTTTTTGAAAAATGTTACAACCAACCCCGGTTTCCCCTAAATTAATTGCTGCCTAGATCGTCCTTAACGTGATATACTAAAGGGTTTTCCAATAAGAGGTGTTATTTTGAATAGCCCGCTATTTCGGTAGCTGTCACTTTTGAAGCTGTTATTTTTTGTTATTTGACAAGTAGAAACTAGGCCATTACTAAAAATGGAACGATACACGCTTCAACAACGCATTGAAATTATAAAAATTCACTACAAAAATGGTGAAAATTTTGCAGTCACAGTTCGCAAAACTAAAGCATTTTTGAGTCGTCGTGAAGCACCTTGTCGGACCGCAATACAGAAATTGGTGGATAAATTCGAGCTGTTGGGACAAGTTATGGGAAGAATAAAACGCATGCACGTCGCTCAAGACCGACTGAGAATATTGCTGCTGTAGCCCAAAGTGTTGAAGAAAACCCAGTTTTGTCCATTCCTCATCGTTCTTTGGAATTGAGAGATGATTAATGATTTTTTATAGCCGGAGTTGGATGGTATTGATCTGGACAACGTTTACTTTCAACAAGACGGCGCTACGTGCCACACAAGCAACGAAACCATTGACCTTTTACGGGATAAGATTCCGGACCGTGGTATCTCTCGAAGAGGTGATCACAATTGGCCACCGAGATCTTGTGATTTAACACCTGCGACTTCTTCCTTTGGGGCCACGTGAAATATAAGGTCTACGCCAACAGCCCAGCATCGACTCAAGACCTCAAAGATGGAATTCGTGAGTCTATCGAGGACTTAGGGCAGCCCCTTTGCGATTTTGTTATGGAAAATTTCTTGAAAAGGATATGGTCCTGTAAGCGTGGTCGTGGTGGCCATTTGGCTGATGTTGTTTTTCATTATTAACGGCATACCTTCCTCTTTATTATGAATCCGATCATTTATCTCCAAAAATGGCATTTTTCTTTGAATATCAAAATAACACCTCTTATTGGAAAACCTTTTAGATCATCAGACGCTCTTGAATTTACGTCTCAAAAACAATGTCACTTTAAATATTGTAATCGTTTAACTTCAAATCTCCAGAAGACCGTTAGAAACAAGTATTAATTGAATTAAAAATTCTATGAAAAGAGTCCTTCGCATTTCAGCAACTGCTAAACTAATGACACGTATCCTATATGCATATCAGACAACACCCTAGGGAAGTGAGTAATACTTTTCTGTTTTATGTTACGTCGCCCCGTCGCCAAACTGATTGAAAAAAATACCAAACACAGGAGGAGAAAAAATGCAAATCCCCAGGAATAATAAGCGTCTGTCCAGTCGGGGTAAACCGATATGCGATTGGCATGCAGAGTGCAGACCAGCGCGCATGAATCTGTTTTCGCTTAACTGCACTATGCGGTATAAATATACGGCGCGGCGCAAGAAACCCGTTTAAAACAATAACATTGGTAATAATAATTTAACAGCGTGTACATTCGATGCCAGTGCGCTGATTAAACATTCAAAGCGCACGACAACGACCGCGTATCGCTCGTCCGCAAACTGCAACAGCGTGCGCCGTCGTCGATGCTACCGCCTACCATCTGCAGAGCACCTCACTGCGCACTCATTTGCAATGTGATTCGAGGCAAAAGTATTTTGCATTTCGACTTATCGACTTTTAAATGCATTACTACCACTAGCGACTTGCTGAGTGAAAAATCCATCCGAGTACATGTGCAATGTGCCCATAGACAGGCTTATCCAATTTTGCACTCGTAACAATATGACAGGTGAAATTAATAATGCATGCCATAGACAAGACACGGCTCAAGCAACGGTAGTCTTTTCTAGTTCCACGAAATCGCCGTAGATTCTCTGTGCGCCTGAAACAATGGACAAAAATGTATCGCGCGCTCCGATTTGGGACAATCTCATAAATTCACTAACAAGAAACACAACTAACAAGCACCAACAGGTGAATTAATGGTAATTTTCCACGATTAGTGACAATTTATTTCTTGTTACATACTGGTTATGGCGGACTGACGCAAGAGCTGCATTGGTTTCTGGCTCTGGCTCTGGGTAGTTGCAGATTAAAAATGCACCAAGGGCGAGCTAAATTAAATAAAAATTGAATAAATTGCACCTTGTATGAATGAGGTATCGGTAGGAATTATCTTCTCTCGGGTTGTGTTTTGTAGATACAAATTCTGCGATTCGATTTATGAGTAGGTAGTTGGCGGTGCCACCCCTCATATTTCTTTGCATTCGCCCCATGGAGCGGATATTGTTTGTTTTATTTTTTTATTTAAGAAGTATTACATTTCGTGATCTTATAACTGAGATAGCAATTAATTACGAGCATAAAGTAGGTTTTGCAAAATAGCATTCGAGTGTCTTAAGGTTTTCTGCGAGCACTCGATGATATCGAAAATGCGTTAAAATTTAATTTATGGACACCTTATTAAATGGAAAAATTGCAGGAAAGAAATTAATGAACATTTTGCGTGCTTTGCTAAGCAGTAATTAAATACAGTCAAAGCTGCTTAAGTTAAACCCGTTTAATTTAAAAACCCGATTATTTAAACTTTAAAAGTAATCCCTTTTTTCAAAAAATTTCGTACAAATTACTACGCTTTCTTGAAACCGCTTAAGTGAAAGGCTCGGATATTTGAAACACAATTCCTTTAAAACATTAAAACTTTTCATTGAAAAAAACTCTGCTTAAATGAATCAAATAAAAATATAAACCTAGACAATTTACATAAAAAAAATACTGAAATGTTATTATTTTCCAATACTTTTTGTTATTGTTTTGTTTGTAAATAAATGGATTAATTTTGTTTCGTAAACTTATCTACTTAATTATTATAAATATACTAGCGGACCCCCTGCACACTTCGTAGTGCAAAATAGAAACATAAAAAATCAAATTCAAATTCATTTACATAAATCAGTGATAAATAGTTTTTAATGTAATGCTTTGTGGTACAGAATATTTTTAGATTTTCCATTTTTGGTGTAAATATACAAAACCGGGATGCGTGGTATGAATACATATTTGCCTTTAAATTTTCCAGTTAAAGTAGTAGCTTCAATTACACAAGCCATTAACAGGGCGGTGCCACGCCCCTTTGTCCAATTTTGAACAGTCTTCACAGAAATACTCCTGGGTCAATACCTAATATTGTGTGTAAATTTGAACTTAATTGATTGTGCGGCTTTAGAAATTTAAGATTTCGATTGCGTTTTTGTATGGACGGTGCCACGCCCCTTTGTCCAATTTTGACCAATCTTTCAGGAATACTCCTGGGCCAATACCTAAGATTGTGTGTAAATTTAAACTCAATCCATTAGATAGTTTTCAAAATATAATGATTTGAATGCATTTTTTGTATGGGAGGTGCCACGCCCCTATAACTCATGAACCAATACACCTATAAAGACCGTATGTGCCTACAAACCATAGCATTAACGTCACCTTTCTTGGAAAGTTTTCAGAATCAAAATCGTTTCACGCATTACAGAGAACATTGGCGACAAACACAATTCAACTTATTTTTATATACATAGATATAGATTTATTATTATTACCAATTCGTTTTGATGAAAAATTTGTCCAGGGTCCGCTTTACTGAAACTATTTTTAAGTGAGACTGTGGAACTCCTTACCTCCACATATTAGAACTATATTCAATCACTCCAATTTTAAAAGAGCAATTCTTCTATATTTTTCCATTTATCAACATTAAATCCTTATTGTGTCTCCCATCCATATCCCCAACTAAGTTTTACGAAATTTTTGTATACTAGTCATAAGTTATTTACTGAAATCATTTTTTTTTAATTCATACCACACTAAGTATTTAAAAAGATTAAATCTTAATGAAAAAATTAAAAGTTATCCGAGGTCCGCTTAACTAATTTTTTTTCAGTTATCCGGGGTTCGCTTAGCTGAAAAACCCGGTTAATTGAAACTGGGGTTAATGTTTTTTTTTTCATTTTGGTAAATGGGATGAATGTATTTCATTAATTTTAATTTTCTCTATTAAAAATAATACTATTACTTCGCTCAAACTCTTGTAAATATTTTTGATGCTAAAAAAGCAGCTTAACTTACTGTTTTATATATGGATATATGGAGCATTAAATGGTAGATCACTCCGTTTAGACTTTAGATGACTGTGTGTTAATATAGAGAGCACTTGGGGTGGACCTTTTGCCGCAATCAATATTTTTATCTGAACTTCACGATACTTAAGTAGCATAAAGCAAACCAGCGCTTAATGTGCTGGCCGCTTCTTTTTGCCCAATGTAAAACGACATAAGAGGTCTCAGGTTGAACTTTCGCGAACGTCATATAAACGCCCAGGCCCGAAAATATGACTATCTCTAAAAAGAGCTGCTGAAAGCTGCGCCATACAATTTAACGTCCCCTCTAGGGTTGATTTTGTGATTTTTAACACCTTTTTCAAATAAAAAATTACCTAGGTACAAATTAGGTGCAATATAAAATTTGTATTTTATAATTTTGTTTGCAGTTTATTACAAATTTTAATGCAGTAAATTGCCAATGCAGTAGAATGCGAACAATTTGCCAGCACTTTGTTGTACCCAACACTGTTTTGTTTTTTAATTGATGTCAATTTGAATGTACCTTTGTAAATAGTGAAACTGAAAGCTATTAAAAATTTAAAAATAAGGTAAAATTCAATGTTTTCCTATACAAAGTCGGTAATTTTGGGACCTGGGTTAACTTAGAGTTATATTCATCAAAGGCATCCATCCCAAATATTGTTGCAGCTGCGCACAAAACAAGATCAGTAGATGCTCTCATGAACATGGCGATCACACCATCTACCATCAACTGATGGTGGTCCAAGCAGCTTCACATTCTCCACTCTCTTTTATGTCCAGCCATAAACTTGAGATAAATATTCATTTACCACGGCACATGCCTCCCACCCCGAGTGTATGCATGACAGCAAAACTATCGCTTGTTAACTAAGGTTATTGATTTCGAAAAGTCAAATGTTTTGCAAATTACATAGCCCAGCCTCCTCGCGGAATTTCTCTGGCATTATTATCTTTTCAACAATCGGACTAGGTGTAGGTATCTGCCACACCGATTCATTCTAGCGCTGCTGCTTAATTGACTCGTTCACTTTAGATGCAATCTAACTAATTGCTATTTGTTTAGCACAAGATGCATAAGTTGTTTGCCTGGCGTATCTGCATATGGACTGTATGTAATTACTGCCATAGAAATGGTCGCATATCATCGATAATTTGTTGGCTCGTAAAGTTTGCCATTTCCTCATGGTGGAAAAGTTGCTATCTGCTTGATTATGACTAATTTATCAAGTGTTGATGTGATTAATGGGACAACGCGTTCGATGGCGCGATATAAAGCATCTCTTAGTTTTATTAAGAAATTAACTCGGCAGCTTTGCATTATTGATTAGTTTTAAGTTAACTTATCTCACATCCTTTCTAATTCACTCAATATGGCTTAATCATATTCAAAAACTGTTCCTGTTCTGAGTGGTGCAGTATGAAGGAATAAATCATGCACTGATTGATCGAGACGTGCGTCGCGTTGTGCCTTTATTGTCTTGTCAGCGGTCGCCTTATTTGAGAGAGCTGTTCCCTTTTGGGACGATAGTATGCTGCCGAACACCTAATTAGTCACAAAAATGGGAAACTACCATTAAACACCGTGCAAATGATGGTTTTCATCGAAAGAAGATAGCACGTTCTGAGACAGAAAAAAAATCAAGTGACATTCTCTATGGCGAACGTCATTACGACCATATTAGCTGCACACTCATGGCAAGCGAACGTATGGCACTAATGAGCGGATAGTATCTATTAAGGTCATAGTGCTGCATTAGCCGGCAGCGATTGACATTTGCAGAAATGATGGTAAAAAACTGATGTGGAATACTTTGACCGATTTAAAATCCAAACATCCGCTTGATTCGGCATTGCTTTTGAAATTGAAAACTCTTTTTGATTAAAAGAGAGTATACCAAAACTGAAGTAGTGTGGTGAATGTTGGGACCGTCAATGTTTAAACGCGAAGGTCATGGCTTTAGTATCAAGGAAGTTTGAAGGAGGTTATAATCTTGATCGGTTGGTTCAGGTGGTTGTTTTCCCTGCTAGTTGACAAGAAAAACACAAATAGCTTTTAAGCGCCGTTTTAAGTAACAACTTACAGAACCTGTAGATAAAAAGGGAGAAATGTGTTATGGAAGCTCAAACCCAGCCTGACCTACTTTACTTACTTATCGAGCTCCCGACCCGTGAATAGTCTCTGCCTGAGACACTACAGATCTACGATCCCAGGCACGCTGCTTTCAGTTGTCCAGACCAAGCGCTCTGGCATCTGCGATGGCTTGGTCTTTGAAACAGAACTTCGGTCTTCCTTTTCTTCTCGAACCTGGGCGCTTGGATTTGAAGAATCCTCTTAGCCGGAGCATTGTTGTTCATTCGGTCGATGTGGCCGAGCCACTGTAGTCGACGTGTTTTAGCTTTTTGGACTACATCCACATCTTGGTACAGCTCATAGAGTTCGCGGTTGTATCTTCTCTTCCATTTGCCTTTCTATTTCTAGCACTCAGGACCAAAAATCCAAAAAATTCAGAAGAGTTGAGAAATTTGATGATGTTGTTGAAATGGATACCTTGTATGGCCAATAGGTCATCGTAGAAGGGACTGTATCGAAAGCATCGTGTCTGGATGCTTTTCACTCTTGTTAGTGTCAGCGCAGTTAGATCATCATGCGTTCTGGCTAGGAAGTTATTGTTGGTAGGCCAAATATTTTTTTGAAATGATGCAGTTCGTCAGGTTCACCGTCCTCGAAGTGAAGTGTAGGTGGATTTCTCACTTCCTTCGGATAGAAAATGCATAGAGCGGAGATACGTCTTGACAAATTCATAGCTGGAACCCAGACGAGAGTGATTTCAAACTGATAAATCGATCTGGCCAGTTTTTCCCTGAAGGCGAAGGAAGACCTGATGGTTGAATCTATAGCATCAATTGCGACGTGACTGTCGACGAAGACAGGTAACTATTTTCCTAAGTCCATTCCTAGTCTTCATGCCTCCTCAATTGCCAGTAGTTCTGCTTGAAAGACGATGGCTGCGTTGGGAAGGTGAAAAGATTTGGAAATATCTAGTCCTGATGAAAAAAATGTCCGATCCCACTCCACAGTTCGTTTTGGAACCATCTGTGAAAATGTAAATGGGTATATCGAATTTCTTTACGACCGCGTACCCCTCCCATTCTGATCTAGCGAGGAAACTTACTGAGAAGTTTTTATGGAAGTAGCCATAGGGCCTTCCTGAACAGCACTACACGCTAGCGCTACAATATTTTTTATAATGCAGTTCCACTGGCATAAGAATCACGGTGAGCGTCTCGGTCGGCCTTAATAATAGAGCTCCCGTGATTCAAATTCCAGCTTTTCTTTGGACTCTACTTAATTTAATGATATTTTAGGCTTTACTTAAGGGGAGCCATCTTACCAGTGATCCATATGTGATGGTGCAACGTACCACCGCTGTGTTTAAATCCAAAGAACCACTTTAGGTTGAAGTCGAAGGCAACGAAAAGGCGGACTCCCTTGCAAAACAGGGGTCAACCGAAAAGTTGCTAGGACCAGAACCATTCTCTTCAATTGGCAAAGGAATGGTAGAACAGCTGATTCACAAATGGATCACGGCAGAACACCTGAGAAGGTGGTCTACCGTGGAACAATGTAGACAAGCTAAAATGGCAATTAATTGGCCGACCTGCTCCACTCAGAGAAGGGTGCTAAGCATGAGTCGACGAACTCTGAAGTGGGTGGTGGCTTTATCTACAGGACATGGTAGTTTCGGGTATCACTTAAGGAAGATGGGCCTTAGAGAAGATGATACCTGTAAACTATGCCTGGAAGAATCTGAGACAGCGGCGCATATAATGTGCCAATGTCCGGCGTTGGCTGGCAGAAGAATGAGGATCTTGGGACATCACTGGGTCGAGAATCAGTCGATGAAAGAGATCTCCCATAAAGAGATGCTAGCGTTAACACTAGGAATCGAGCCCAGGGAAGAACTCTGGAGAAATCCAGAGAGTCTCTCTGGGTAAGTTTTATAGTGGTAGAGAGACGAAAAGAGACCCGACATTAGAGGTCTGATTCGAATATCTCTCGAAATCTATATATATATATATAGGTTGAAGTCCTTACTTCTTGCTGAAAGTTTTGCTAGAGACGAAGAAAACTATTCTCGCTTCCGCAATTGGAGTTTGGTATAAGACTTTAAGATGAGTTTAAGGTCAAGAATGGTTGTTGAAAGCGCCACATATATCTAAGAAGGTAGCTAAGGAGAGTCACCTTTTATTTGTACGCACTATACTTCGTGAAAGACGGTCTCCGTGTACCTTCCTTGAGGTATGCATGCTGTGATTGGCATAAGGAAGACCTGGATATGGTTATATTCTTAGACATGGACTTAAAGTCTATGCTCAACAGAACATCTTAATTAAAGGATTACAGAGATTTCGGTTTCGAATATTCCAAATAGGCTAAGAATTACTTTTAAATCTCAAGGTAGACCGTTGAATTCTTCTTCTAAGAAGTATAACATTGGACGGCTATATTAAAATGACTATTTCTAGTCTAGGCGGATGAATATTTATCGCTACAAAATCTGAGCGAGAGAGAAATAGAAGAACTCTTGCCAAAGCTGTGGAGGAAGAAGATGCCTTTTAAGCGAGGTTGACAAAAGCACTGAGACTGAGCTTCATTTAAAAACTTTTCAAGTAGCATAACGTTCGTGAGCTTATGATGACTGAGAAAATTTATAGCCCCAACAATTGAAAGTTCAAGAGAGAAACACAACAAGAAGAAATAAAACGGCGATCGAGGAGGGGGAGAATCAGGCCAATCCTTGTGAAGGAATCTATAAACGAGAAAAAGTACTAGAAGCAGCGAATAAGAGACGGTACCCTTCAAATTAGGGTAAATCGACGCCTAAGCAAGAGACAGCAGTTTGAGATAATACATTCCCAAAGCTACAGTCCGCAATTTTCAGGAACAAATAAATTCCTTGGGACACTTCTGTTATGACTTTAGAGACATTTTTGAAAAAATACGTATGATTTGCAACTGATTCATTAACGTCACGATGTTACTAACAAACTTTGTTTTTTTTTTTGGGTTCTACTTCATGATGGTTTTAGTGGTATTTGGACTCTTCAGACCTTTCGTATATATATGTGACCCATCGCTTCACTTTGCGGAACTTAGTGTAATAATGCTCATAGTCATAGCTTCTTAAAAACAGTCTGGAGACAGCAACTAGTAATGTCCGGCCTGAAACCTTTTGCTGCCTACGTCACTCGTGTGGTGTCACAATGAACCTATGATTCTTTCCTAAATGTGACTTACTAGACGGCCACCACCTTTAACAATAGCAATCATAATCATTATCATTTAAAATATTTCCATTTCAAGGGTTGATCTCCTGACACCGCCTGTAAATCGTCAGAGGTACCTAATCCCCATACCAGCAGATGAAACGTTTTGGACTTAAAAGCGGAACAATGTGACCACACCGCCTTATAAGCCACCAAAATTTAACTCGGCAATACGTATAAAAAGGACTCTCATGGTCCTTTATCCATTTTTAATAAATGGTAGCCAAACAGCTGCCAAAGATATGTGGAAGTGCAGTAAATTCACTCCGAGCTAAGCAAAAAATTGTCCCATCGAGCTGACTGGCCTGCAATGATTATTATTTGTCATTTGAAGTCGACTCCAATTTCATCCAAGCAAACTGCTCTTTCTGCAAAAATAATTATACAAACAATTAAAAAGACGTATAGCGTCGCCAACACTAGTCACGTACCAAAGGTAACATACGATGAGAGACAACAAGGTGCGCAGTCAGAAGCACTGTACACTGCATATAGAAAGAACATCATCTATCGTTCTTTGTTTGTGTAACAGTTTGTCGTCCCCTGAGTGTTCATAAGAAGGCCAAACCGCAATCGTCATCCTCATCATTCGTCTTCGATCACAACCTCGTTTGTGCTCATTGCAGTGACTTACTTTCGATGCGATTATGACTTCAATTACCGACTTATCACAACAAACCGTGTTCTTAAGACGAAAAGCCATCAGAAGCATTACGTGCAAGTAACCAGTTCTCAGTAAAAGTGCCTACCTTGCAGTTGCAGTTCTCATTTTGTAGGTACCTACCTACATTATGTATACGAACCTAAGTAGGTTAACCTCTTTTTTCAATCTTACTGTGAAAACCGTGGTATTATGTGCCAGCACAGATGCAGATACAGAAATTAAGATGATTTCACGCAGATAAAAAATATAAAAAAAATAAACATTAAAGCAATGCCTTGTAGGGAACTGACGGAGGTTTTTCTTTTGGTTTTTTTTCGGGTTTGCTTTCCAAGAAATAATATATTATTTAACATGACATGAGCTGAGCATATTGTTGTGTTTAAAATAAAATTAAGGAAACATGGAGATGAAGATGGAGAGGAAACTTGTGGCGCATGTTGTTGCGGATTATCATATGTGACCTATTTATGCTCGTATTTATTTTACATCGTTTTTGTGTTGAGGTAATTATTGCGTTCCCTGTCCAAGTAGACCTGGAGGGTGGTACCTGGTACGGTAATTATACTTAATATGACAGATGACATTCCATAACCATAACCATATAACCAATGTGCATTACATAATCCATGGTGTTTATGGGTAAGGATTATGGGACTGGTTACACTGAATGTGTACGCATTTTTTGGTCCTCTAAGTGTGGGACCAAAAAAAGACTGCCAGGCTTACTTAGGCGGCTCTGCAGTTCGATGTGAAACAAGGTCTCAAAGCTAGTACGCGGTAGTATACTTTTTAATCACTTTCCTCTTCATCAAGTAAGACCCAAATTGGGGTAGAAATTCGGCCGCTTTAGTCTAACTACGGTTTTAATAAATAATCCAGAACAAGAGATTTTAAAATCTTGGGGGTAATGCGATCAAGACACTGTGTGCTATATGTCTTCGGTAAATACTGAGGAAAAATTTGAATGAATGTTTTGAACTTTGCTCAGCTTCAGGACAACGCAGGACAATGTTTTATATCTTAAATGAATTAGGGCAGTTACTGAGTTCACATAGTTTTTATTTTATAAATCCAATAAGCCATTACTGAGCTTGGTCTGTAAAATTAGAATTTTTTTTACAGATATACAGTTTTTCGACTATTTTATAAGAAGCACGTTATATTCCGAGATAAAAGGTATCCTAAGTCCCGACCCAGAACATAAGCAATCACTTTGTCAAGTTTCATCAAAATCTGTAGAGTAGTTTCCGCGTGATGCGTGGTCAAGAAGGTTTTATTCTACAGGTTTATTAATGTAGAGAAAAAGAGAAGAAGAGAAGAGAAGAGAAGAGATAGAGAAGAGATAGAGATCTCGCAACTGTGGCTGCAATAGGGGTGCCAAGATATAATGTGTTTAATTATTCTTTTTAACCATTATTAGCGTCTGATTTTGGGTTATTGCATCAGATTTGCCACGCCCCCAAATCGAAAAACTTTCTTATAGTGCTAGGAACGCTATCAGATGACACACCGATTTTTGACGGTACATGAAAATCAGTTTGGACAAGCAATCTGCAGACAGGCACACTTGTTTTTTTCTGATAAAAATATAGGCCCAAGAAAAAATTCTGAAGAAAAATAAAAATTTCAAGGACTTGTGCTCCTTCCTTGTGCACCTCTATTTAGCCCGGCCCTAGGATATCACCAACTTTAGATTAATGAAAGTTCAAGACTAATTTAGGGTCCACTTAAGCATTAGTTACCCGAAACCTTTTTCTAGCATCGGTCGTCCATTAAGTTTAGCCGGGTGACTTATGTAGTTCCTCATGAGGTGCGCACAAGTTCTGCTCCACATCTGTCGTGATTCAAAGAAAGCACGTGCGCTTTGATCTTTTCCTTAAAAGTACTCTCAAGTAACCAAAAGTAAGCCATCCATTTCAGACAACAACAATAAAAACCCGCAAAATATCACTGAGATCCCAAAAATCAGCTCAACTGTCACGATCCAAATGGTTTTCACTCTGTTTCAACCCCTTGACATAGAAATTTGCATGCCTGTAGCTAAGCCTGCTTGACTCCACTTCCACCGACATCCGCATCGATCAATCCCAGTTCCATTGTCATGTGCTCACACGCAATTCACTGAACTTTTATTAATTGCTGATAGGTACAAGTGTAAAATCGAACATTCACACCTTTTGTTTGGCGAGGTAGGTAACTGTCAAAATCCATAAGTGACAACCGAACATGGTGAATCGACTTTTTTTTATCTTACGCATGTCATTCAACTGAGCGAGGGACTTGAGAAATATTTTTTTTTGGGAACTACCTACCACACCTTATTATCATGTGTCTGATGGGTTGTCTGTCTTTTGTTGTTATTCGTTGATGTGTGTGATGTTTGACCAATAAAACCTATTATGCGGGTTAGGTGGAAGAGAATCTTTTTGTTTTTTTATTACCATCAGTTTATAAGGTTTCAAGAAGTCAACTTGTCAAATTAATTCCAAAGATGATTGAAAAGTGTACGCCCGTACCTCCGGCTTGGAAGTGCGTAATTGGTTTCAGTGAAAGACCGGTTATAGCATTTAGATGGTTGAGCTTTTCGGTATTGTGTTTTCGATTTGTATACAACAAGGATGTTGGTTCTTAAGAGGGACATTTTTTGACATTGCCCAATTGTATGGATTTAAAATGAACTTGAAAAGCAAATTTAGGTAATTAGAAGAAGGGGAAAATCTCGCACCTCAAGGGTTGACCGTATTCCTTACTTGTGGGTAAAATGAGCGAAATGTAAATCCTAGCGGGTAACACAAATGATGAAAGAAATTGTATCAAATTGCGTAGTACAAACTGATGTAAGTTGATTTTAGAACGAGAAGGAGAAAGGTTGACGGGTCTTGAGGGGCGAAATTTCTGGCGTCGATATATTCTTACAAAGAACAAAGAAATATAAAGTACCTACAGCACTAAGGGACAGTTTTCGTTGGGATAAAGGGTCATGACTTACTTCTCTAAATGTTATTAGCTGTAAGACTAAGGTTGCGGTCTAGCAAAGTTTGCTAACACTTGTGACAAGAGACAGCTGTAAGATAAGAATCACACTTGTTGTAATGTGACAGAGAGGATTGGCATATGAACATAGTTTCGAGGAAATACGGAACTTTATTGTGTACTTCTGGATCCAAAAACCATAGTAAGGGTACGGGGTCCGCCATACAATTCAACGAGTTGGAGCTACAGATGACCCTGATGTTCTGGCCGTACTTAAAAAATGAACGGAGCTCTCACTAAATGCAACAAGTGAGGGTATAAGGAATTCAATGACATTGACTAAGAATATTGGGTTTAATAAAACCTTTAATAGGGAAGCCTCAAGGTGTCCATAGTGGCCTGTTTAATGTCTGAAAAATCAATCATAAACTCAGTAGGACAGAGTTAAAATAATCGATATGGATAGTCTGCCTTTTGAAGAAGCCTGCCATTAGAATAGGTTTAATAAATACGAGTTGATACATGCAGGTACCGTGAGGGCCTACAAGACGCGGAGGAGATTACCCACCTTTTCTGTCAAGTCAAGTAATTGCTTGGCAGATTGAACGAGGTTGGATTCTCAAACAAAATTGAGAACACAGACCATACTTACTCGTAGATTCTGAAGAGAGAAATTGAGTTTTTGGGCGATTAGGTTTGGGTTTCAAATGTAATGGTTCCCTGCGGATGGTGATGCGGGTCTCTCACAAACCTATATACTACCTAACCTCATCTAACCTAAGTTTAAATATTTGTTAAGTCCTCGTTCATAATTCTATGGCATGGATTTCAGTCTCAAATATGCTGTTACTTTTGACCATTGCTTCAAAATATTTGGTTCTAGACCCGCTCCAGTGACCTCATCAGTTCTTGACCCATCTGTGTACCGCTTTGTTAAGTGACTCCTCCGTCTGTGAATTGTGGATTCATTGCTCCAGTTCTTCTTGTTGCTGAGCTATAAGTAACAAAGCTCTTAAGGAAAAAAATATTTTAATAATATTGTCTCAAGGAAAGGCCAATGTTGGTGGTTTTTTGAGAATAACTACAATGTGATGAAATTTATTCTTCCTATTCTATTCTTTGGTCATTCTTAGAAACTTTTAACTTACGCATTTCTCAACCACAAGGTGTAAAGGTGTGAGTTTTAATAGGTGTAATTGGGCAAGTTCTCATAGGCAGTCCTTGCACTTTATTGCGTGTCTTCCATGTGGTGCACAGACTGGTTCTTTTTGACCATGCAATCGCTCTATATATGATCATTGGTCTAACAATGGCAATTTACATCCATCCATCGGAGGATGGTTGGGCTACATCCCTAAGCTTTGCCCCCTAGGCTCTGGTAAACCATTTGAGCCTCCGTTGTTATCTGGTTATCACTTCTGTATGTATTTTCAAGACGAGTTTGCTGTCTAGGCTTTGTCCCAAATATTTAACTTCGTTGACTGATGTCAGTATGAACATACAAAAAAGTACAAGTACTCAGCCTTGAGGTACCTACTGCCTGTTAAATTGTTTTTAAGAGTCTGGCGGTATTCGACATTTATACTTGCCGCAGTGGCTTAGTGGTTAGTGTGTTGGACTATTATGGCGAGGGGTCCCAGGTTCGATCCAAAAAAAAACCCAAATTCCATCTTAATATTTTTTTTCCACTGCGCCACCTCTGGCGAACGTCTGACAAACAACCGAGAGTATAACTGTCATGAAAGAGCTTCTCAATTAGCCGTTTGGACTCGGCATAAAATTGTAGATCGCTTCCATTCGTAGCAAAAATTAAAAACTTACACAAACGAATAATTGCGAGCAGCTATAGGCCTAGGGTCCCACGGACCTGTTGCGCCACCTATTTATTTATTTACGTTTATACCAAAATTAGCTTAAACAAAATTATTATCAGTTCAGTGAACTGAGCAACGATACCTACCTAACCCGCCTGTCATAATCTTGTCTTACACCTGCAAATTAGTTATCTTCTTCTTAAAGATAATTATACGATCAGTATTTATTTTTTTAATTTTTTAAATTGCCTAAAAAATTCCACAAATGCCAATATTTATTAATAATGCTTCCTTAATATTTATTACATCGAGTTGTATACAGCAATCATCATAAACTTGTGAAGCTTGATAGAAAATTTGCTTACCGATTCCAGTTGGGTGGTCGCAGTTATCGGACTGGTTGGCACGACATGCGTTTGCATAATGATTTTCGCCGCATGTGGTAATTACAAAACGATTTCGATAACGACCAGTAAAAGGCTTGAAGATGAGCACGAGTATGATGACTTACTCAGGCCTAGAAGGAAATGCAAATTTTAATATTTTATACCATTTAATTTTAACTGATTTAATTTAATTTAATTATCCCTAAGTGAGAATGAAATCAATGTTAATTGCTTGCACGACCATACTGTGTTTTTTTATTGAGAATAACTATGGAGTAGGTTAGGTTGACAAAAAATTATAGTCTTAGAAACTTTTTGGATAGCTTAAAATTGCTAACGATTAATTTTTAAAATTAGTTTATTATTTCTATTATTTTAAAATCTTAACATTAAAATCTTTATTGTTGACTAAGAGGAACCAGGTCATCCGCCGATCGAAATAATCATTTTTCGTTTACCCATTTCGAAAATCTGAAAGACGGCGATCGTCAGTCTGCCCGGTTGGATTTAATGCAAATGCCCAATCTACGCAATCACATTTAAAGTCAATGATATACATCGAAGTTACGTCGGCACATGCACTGATCACGGACATAACCCAATAGATTCCTATAACCGCCAAACAACCTATTGATGTCAATAGGTCGCCGTAACGCACATAAAACCTGAAAATTATTTTTCACTTTCCACTCGCTGTAGGTACACTATATTCCAATTGAACACGATACTCTCAGTCTCAGTCGCAGTCTCAGTTGGCGTACAACAATTTCTAATTTCGTTCAATTTTGCACACATATCGCACGGGTTAGGCACGTTACATGGCCCGCAAATGGAAATCCCTGTGGTTTCACGATTTCGCATCGACTTCGGCACACAAGGTGCAACCCGAAGTGATGCACTCACTCCTGCTGCCGCTGCAGGTTGGTACTATTGGTACCATTAACATCGACGACAACGACGTGATGGTTGGTGTTAGAGTTTAAATATCATTAGAAGTCGCAACAAGCAGTTGCATTTTCAAAGAATATCCGTTCCTTTTAATTTGAAATGGAATTTCGAGTGCAGGTTAAAGTATTCCACCGCATCCCGGTGGGGTGCTGCATAGTGAAAATAGTTGCTACAAGTCTTACAGGTTCCAGGTTGCACAGAGTTTATACGTATAGCCATATAAAAAAAAATCAAAACAACGTGTACACAGTATCTTGTTATCGATCGATTTATCGTCCAAGTTATGGCCGCCGACACTGTGCGCTGCGGTGAATGTTACCTGGCGGTACTCACACTTGGGCTGACATTAGAGCTCGTAAAATGAGCGGGAAAATGTATTGTTGGCATTATTAATCCAATTCGAATGGATTTCGGTCGATGTATGTTAATTTGAATCGCCAGCTGACCTGAATACGTACAGTTGATGTCTAGCGATACACATGCCATCGGGGTTACGCTGGAGTTAGACAAAAGGTGAGCAGGTTTTCGCTGGCGGACCTGGACACATATAGAGGTATTGTTGCGGCAAGTTATGAGCCTTGGTGGATGCATAAATTCTAATTGACAATATCGCGAATTGTGGGACAGAAAAAGTTCACATTTGAAATTGCAAGTTGGTTGGTTTGTTTTGGGACACAATTGTTGTGACATATGGAGCGGTATTGTCTTTTGGTAATTTGCCGACACTTTCCATGAACGTTATTCTTATCAAAATTATTGGACTTATTATATTACGATTGAAATGTAATATCTGAAAAGCAGTGGCGTGGGGTGAACATTTTAAAATGGGAAGTGGAAGCAAAATTACAAAAATTTACATACAAATGTAAAAAAACCTCACATCTGTGTGCCTTGAAAGAAAATCATATATTGTCCTCTTGCTTTCCACATCAACTAAGCAAAATTATCCACAAAATGATAAAAGCAGAATTAGAAGAAAATCGAATAACTCGAAGAAAACCTTGTTATTTTGTTCATAACCAAGAGGGTTAAACAAAGAGTTGTCAAACAACACAGTGCTCAAATAAGAAAAAAATAGAGCTTTAATAACCCCACATAATTGGGGGTTACCATCGAAGTTCGCTTTGTCGTGACGAAGATTATTTTATGGCTTACGTGGGTGTACCACTTTGTGAATATCGAATTCATTTGGTAGGTTCTCATGCATAAGTGGATTTGGATTTGGAAATTCTAAAAGGGAAGTCGGTAGGAATCGGGATATACGGACGCCACGCCACTGCTGAAAAGTCTCTCGTTCATATCAACAGTTTGGTTTGGTTGGTTTTTGTTTTTTATCCATGTATTAGGTAAAAAAAGAAGTCGTTCACTAAATATAAGATTAAGCATTTTTGGCTTAAACAAATTCATTTAAGATGGCAGTACATATCAAATAACAATGTGAATCGTTTTCTCTCAATAAAAACATTTTCCGAAAGAAAGTTGTTGTTCGAACGTTTTAGGCACTGTTTATAATCTTTTACACCCCACAAGATTTCTGAGTACAAGGACAAGCGTAGCAGGAGTTTCTGATCCGTTGGGGCATGTTCTTAATTTTTTCTGATTTTAAGTGCCTATGAATGACTGGAAGTACCTAGGGTTTGTGATACAAGGATATCTTCAAATAGATTTTTATGTGAGAATTCGGGTACTCATTCCGTAACTTTTAAAGCGGTTTTATCCAAACCCAAAATGGCGTTTTCGAGATATGAAAAGTTTTCAAAATCAGCGTTTCCGGTGATTTCAATGGAAAATGAAGGACGCAATACTGTTAAAAACGCCAATTTCACTCCAAGTGTGCATTTTGGTCAAAATTGTTGCAGCCGTTTTTATGTTAGCAAACCAAAGAAAACAAAATTCTTAAAATATGATTTTTTTCAAAAACCCCTTGAAACTGAAAAAATAAACATTTTGCTTTTTAGTGAAAAACTGGGTATGCCGCCATTTCAACTTGATGCGTTTGGGTTAACGTGCAAAAAAATGTGTCCTAAGCCCCCAAACTCGAAATCCGAGGTTTGAAATAAATCCGTTCACCCGTTTCCTATGCGGCTTTCAAAAAAAGGACAGACAGAATTGCGAGACCCACTTTTTCGAGTTCCTCTATCATCGTAATGTCAGAATCTCGATTTCAAAATTTTGTACGAATTCAATACCTTTCTCTTACTAAGTATACGAGAAAGTTAAAAATAAAGTTTCCGCTTCCAGTTCCACCCGATCTCTCGCAGCATTAACAAGACAAGTGAGTAAACACGTAAAGGACCTGCGTTGAATAACAGATCCCGCTTCCTGATCTAGTTACATCATTCCAGTCCAATGAAAGGAGAAGAAATGAAACTCGAAAATTAATACACAGCATGATGCTTCTCATAACCGGTCACAGCGACTATGATAATGATAAATAATTCAAATAAAACTTCAATGTGTCACTCGTCACTACAACAGTACATGGCTCAGGAACAAGTTGGCTTGTAACTTCATAACCATTATGTAAGAACCATAGCGGAAAGCCATCCGAAATGTAAACTCGCTCACAGTCGGGGCAATTTAAACTAACAAACTATGACAGCGACTTATATTTGCAATTATTATACTAGTTAATTGCAAATTGGATGACATTTGTGCAGAATAAACATAAATGTCAGCCTTTGTAGTAGTACCAGCTGGAATTAAATCATTACGCCATACAACATGAAACAGCGAGACTGTAGATATAAAAGAAAACACTTGTTTACGGCAAACACCTTTCAACTGACCTAGTCAATGCTATAACCACTCTTGTCAGTACTTATGAACAAATAGGAAGGTTAAAACACAAAACTGGCACAAGACTTGAGCGACTTTTAAAGTGATAGCATTCCCGATTTATTTACAATTTGTTTGTTCTAAGATTTATGGGAGGACATCCCATGGATGTCGGGGCACGTTTGACATCATTATTTCTGACTGAAGAAAATGTCTCTCGAGATTGTGAGCTTTTGTCACGATTATGATCTATCATCTTCCTCACATCACGAACGAAGACAACAACGTTATTCGTTATTACTTTGCATGTACGATATATAGATACGTGATGTGCCAAATGAAGATGGGTTGATGTTGGGTGATCTCATGAAAATGCACCTACTTACTGACTTATCAATTTGAATATAATTTTGCCTTGTGCGGTTTTTCTTTCAATAAGCTTATTAAGCAAATATGTATTTTATGGTTTAAGAATAAGTAAGGCCAAAAATACATAACTACACAATTCTCCTTGAACCTTGGAGTCTCTCAACAAGTCGCTTTTATGCTACCTAAATTCAGACATATTTGTAGTATAGTAATGGTTACTGAGCTGGACTACTGAGCGAGGGGACTCATGTGCGATCGTCGAAAAACAAAACTACATCTTAAGGTTTAACCCACTTCGTTGCGTCTCGCGAACGTCTGACAGACATCCGCGAGTTAGCCGCCCTAAAAAGTTCTAAATTCAGCCCTCCAGACTTGACATCAAATTACAGGTCGCTTCCATTGTCCCAAAAATAAAAACTCACACAAACTATTTATATATTAATTTGTTAAATATTTTTTTTATTCAATTTTATTGTTTGCGCAAATTAATACATGCAAGAACTTACCTACGGAAAAGCACCTTTAACTTGGTCCATATTTCATAAAAATCGGTTTAAAAACAACGTCATAATCGGTAGGACAAAAAACATCCTTTAAATATGTGTAGCTAGTGCTAAAATGTTCAGTTTTGCTTATGGCCAAGAACTTTGTTGTTTAAATATATACCAGTATTTATCTTCATCCGAAAATGAGGCGACTAAGGCCCACATTTCAGAAAGTGCTTTGTTCGGACGATGTATATCAGTGTTACAAGTCGTATAAATTCAGATGGAAAAAAGTATTTCCAGTCCTTTTCGTTATTTGTCCAATACATCCCATATTATGTTAAATGCAATTTACTTCCCAAATTTTCAAATTTCAATGCAAACTGTCATAAATGTCGAAATGCGTAAAGTCTTTTAATTAACTTTGTTACATGATTTTCTGCCATAACATATTCTTTCTTACCAAGTCAAAAGCATGGATGCTTCAACATAATTTGTATGTGTTTGAATTAGTTTTAAAAATGTGAACCACTTCAGAAAACACCCAACAAATTGACTTATTTTTAAATAAGTCAGATGCAAAAAAAACCGTCTTTTAAATGAGTGATCTTCATATAGCCACATATACAAAACCAAAGATTAACTTTTTGAAATTGGAAAAGGGCTTGTATAAATCCCAGGTAGGTATCTCAGGCATTCCTCAACCAATTTATTTGTACTGTGACAGATTGGGCTAGAGCTATATTGGAGGCCAAATTTTGTTCAGCATTCCATTGGTTGTGTGGAATATGTACCCAGTTCGGAAAGCCTTTTATAAACTGTATGTGACATGGCCGCCAGAGGATGTTAGATGGGGTAGGTTAGTCTAAGTTTTTTTAGGTGTGATTTCTTTAACAGCTTACTGCTAATTTTTGATAATTTTAGTTGCAATTTTATAAACTGAATACATAACTTCATATTTTAAGCTTCGCAAAGTAGCTAAATTTTGGACTGTGATTTATTCCTCCTAAAATTGGTTAAATTATATGTCCCTTTCGAAAGTCAATCCTCTCTATTAAAAGAATGAAACTCTTTTGGAAATCTCTTTGAATGTCATCCGTCGTATGATCTGTGACCTTGAGCGTTCGTGTAGGAGTTCTTACAATTTCATCGCACGCAAATCGCAAAACGCTGATTGAGATCATCATTTGAATTTCCAAGGAATTAATAATACTAGTACCGCCCGTGGTCGAAATTCGACCAGTTTTGTCTGTAGATAAAGTAACGAAAGCCAACATGATTTTTACATAAGTTATTTATTATTTATTTTAATTTATTTATATGCTAAATCTTAATTCATATACGTTTCTGCTATGAAAAAAGAAAATTGCAAAGCATGAATGTTCGTCTCCACAGTAACACCTCGCAGATAACTCTGCAATGCCCCTGAAATAAGATTTAATGATTGCTTACTTTTAGGGGTAATTAAATTGCATACCTTTATGGGTTAATGAAACTCTCCAACAGTTTCTAATCTAAGATGATTAAATTCGTTACTATTGAAACATGACGGCGACAAATGGAATGGCAACAAACTGCTTTCGATTAACTGCATTTTGTATGGGAAATTCTTAACTTCATTTTACCAGTCTTAATGGCGACATATACCTACGATTTTTTGTTTCTGCACATCTATGGCACAGTACCTTTCGAATGATATAAGTTTCATTGTCCTCATTTCATGATAAATACTTAAAAAGTGCACGGAACCTTTTGATGTTTACGTACTAATATAATGATCAACAATCTTACGTTTTTCATTCAATTGCGGGGTGAGAGCTCCTGCATGATGGGGGTTTGTTCTTGTATATAGATGGGTGATGTCAAACGTGAGTCGGAGAGTGTAACGACATCTTTTGGCGATTCAATTTTTGTGAGGAGCAAATTTAGCCGATTGTCGATTTCGTAGTGTTTGTCATTCTTTAAAGTCAATATTTTCTCCTTCCCATACAAAATTAAATTTTCAGATATCACAACTAGTCCTGGAAGTTGGTTATTTCGGGTTTTCTCGATTTTCCTACTTTGCCGATAAAATTTCCAATATTCCGCTCCGTAGTGAGTTTACCTGATTCAAGACGAAATCAACAAAGAACTACCCAAGCAAATTAACCAATAAAGAGCCTTTAACTATGGTTCCGCAGCTTCGATACTTTCGAGCACGATTCTTCCAGTTGTTCATACGAAACTCTCTGGCACCCACGATGACTTGATCTTTGAAACGGAAGTTGGGTATGGGTATCTCTTGGCATTTTCAAACTTGCTTTGATCGTTTAAAAGTACCTAAATCCTGGTCCGCCATCAGAGTTCGACGGTCCGAATCACTTCACAGTTTCTCAGTCTATTTTCTTGACTTCATCGCTGATGTCAATCAAATGCTGGTGGTTTTGCATTTGCGTGATGATACTTTCTTTTGCAAGAGTAGCTAAACGGGAACTCTGTTTTGGTGTCTTCTTGTTGTAAAACCAAAGCCGTCTAACGTGTGCTAACAATGCGGGCCAGTTTCTAGAATGAAATATAAATCTTAAATCAATTGGGAACATAATTTAAATGTAAAATACATACCTGTTGCGTTGTTTCATTAAAATTAAATTGTTTAAGTTGCGCCTTACCAACAAATCACCATCCAATAAGTTGGTGCCATTGACTTACAAAATCGTCGCATTTATTTAAACGAGATTTTTTTGTTATAAGAACAGCTGAATTAAAAAATCTCCATACCACCCACACCAACTCTATGCGATTGTAAAGTAAACAATGCTGGCCTGCAACTTGTTGCGTGCTATTCCGCCATTAAGATTATTTATGAAACGGTCAGCACGTTTATTTACAACAATTTGGTAGAGATCGTAAATTTCGTTATTCAATTTTAATAGCTCTTTTAATTATGGAATGTCGACTGTGTCAAACGAAAATATTCCCACCAAACGAGATCTCGTATATACTGAAGGCGACAACCGACAAGTGAACAAGATACTCCCAACATGGTCTGTTCAGATTGTCAATAAATCATCCGATTTTATGAGACAGTTAGCAGATGGAATTTTCGGGCACAATCGTCGCTTGACTATGTGTGTTGCAATTTGGCCATAGAATGGTATGGTACGGAGTCAACTTTCGCTTTCGGTGATATCTCTCTTTACCGATAGCGCTCCTCGTACAGGATGACAATTATTTTACGCAAAACCAATTAAAAGTGACAATCACACTGAATATTGGAAAGCAAATTTGGATACCAGTTTAACTGTTTGATTATCAGGAGACTCCCGCACCCATCAGGTGCCAACTTTCCCAATTAGTGCGTGTACGACGCGACGTCGTACCTGCATAACGTTTGTATTATTTTTCAAATAATTTTATTTACATTTTTTGTGCCACACGATTGCAGATGAGCAAACCAGTCCGTTCGAGAGCCGCCTTCGAGGCATGCTAATGTCACGAATGCAGTGGACTCAGTTAAACCAGTGTGTCCAGTGCCCACTGGCGAAAGTGCAAACGACCGTTTACAGGACAGACGGGAGACGGTTCTTTTAACAGCCAAACATTAATGTGACATAATGTGCAAAGGCGACGTGTTTTACGGCCGTCAAGCGAGGCGTTGACTGTGTGTGCAGTTGGATTTGAAATTCCAGAAATTTTATTATTGTTATCGTTGTGTAAGTTTTGTCACTTTTACTTTTCACAACCGCAGTGGCGGTGGCGTCGCGTTCAGCGATGGAATCTCAGTGCAGTGATGAAGAAGCATGTAAATTGATTGGCCGCCGGCGTCATTATGGATGCAACTTTGTGCGGAAAATCCACTTGAGATTCACGACTGAGCAATGAATGGATTTTTTATTGCCCAAGTAATTCGTGTACTAGACATACGGATCCTGGAGTTCTGTATAATCAAGCCGCAGACGTGCCATCATTTCAGCTTCCCTCAACTGATCTATAATTTTCGCGAGGGATGGCATATGCAATCAGCGAACAGAGGGAATCATTTTCCATGGGCCAAATATTGGCCTTTAATGGGCCTGCAATCCTGCATACAATGTAAAGTCCTCTCTGGTTAGTTTAAGTTATTGATTTCGCTCTTGTGAAAGTCACATGCACTTGTGACGTGGGCTTGGGGTTGCATACAGGTCAGGAGTGGCATTTGTTTACTAGTTCTACCCACTTCTTTGACAAATACTGCATATTTATGACTCCTGCTGAATTAATGGGGCAATTGCGCAGCTCTAATTCAACTTAGTGAATAAATCTGTTCACCACGCGTTCGATTGAGCGGTTACAAATTGCGTGCGGTAGTTCGAAACCAAGTTAAAAGTGTCTTACAATTATTCACCTTATCTCGGCTCTCCATTATACATGATTTAATATTGCTAATAAAGCTGTAGGCATCATGTTTTAGCTTCGGAGGAAATATTGAGCGGGATCGTAATCGATTATTCAAACTAGGTGTGAATGCTTGACGTGCTTGGAAAATGTCACAGACCATTGGAGCCGCACGCAATCGGGTTAGTGTATTTTAATGACCGCAGTAATGTTGAATAAGTTCTAGCTCCTGGAAAGTGTTTGTCGGAATGTTCTTTTAAGATACCAGTGCAAGAGGCATGTTCTTTCAAGAGGCAATGACAACGGCTAACGGTTGTCAATAATGTTTTCTGCATTGTGCGCAGCCAGCCTACATGCAAAATATAGGTAGTTCGATTTGTGGGTTTCATATGAATAATTACTATACTACATAAATGGTGGAAATAACTTTTTGATATGAAACATCTTATGCGCGACTTGGGAGTAAAATCGATTCGACCGAGATGGAAATGACCAAGCGGAAATTGGCCTGTCGCCATCGCCATCACTACGCCGCCGCCTAAAACTCCTAAAACACTCAACCGATTTCAATGAAATTTTGTGGGTGGGTATGGTTGGTTGTAACTTGATGGATAGGATAGTTTTGGACCCGATAGGTGGCGCTGATGTCGATCTTCTTAACCACTCAACCGATTTAAATAAAATTTTGTGGGTGGGTATGGTTGGTTGTAACTTGATGGATAGGATAGTTTTGGACCCGATAGGTGGCGCTGATGTCGATCTTCTTAACCACTCAACCGATTTAAATAAAATTTTGTGGTTGGGTATGGTTGGTTGGAACTTAATGGATAGGATAGTTTTGGACCCGATAGGTGGCGCTGTTGTCGATCTTCTTAACCACACAACCGATTTGAAATTTTGTGGGTTTGCATGGTTATATGAAAAGATATATTTTTCGATTTTTTTCAACTAAATTCTCATTAAAGTGAATACTTATATGGGCACGTTGGAGTGAACTGAAGAATTTCTTGAAATTCTTTTGTATCTGTTTTGTATCCGTTTTAATAAGTAATGCAGAAAAGGACAAAGGGTTCCTTAAGTGTAGGTACTTGAAGTGATTGACAAAATCGGCATTAATGCGAGCGAAGCCGCGGGCAACAGCTAGTTTTTATATAAAGTTCTAATAATTTGAAGCTGTGAGTTTATATCGACGTTAAGTTTGCTGCTTCTGTAAACAACTACAAACAGAAAACTATCCAAATTAATAAAACAAATTAAAATAAAAAATTGTTAAGCTGGTTTTAAAAAAAAAATCGAAAAAAAAATCTTAATTTAAATTGCTTATATCCTAAAATATTAAGTGTATATTTTTTTGAAAAATAATACATACTGAAAAAAACAAACCATAAAACACATATATAACAAAATATCTATATTCTTAAAATATACGAACAGCGCACCGCGCACTCTTACCCTAAAGTGTACTTTTTTTCGTGGTATTGAAATTCTGAGAAGCAATAATCCAAGCCCCTGTACGTTTATCCAAAATCAAACACACATAATATACTGGCGCATGCCTATATCCTACTCAAGGTATAAAAGGTTGCCACGTTTTCCACACACACTTTTTAAAATATTCAAAGACGCAATAGTAACTCATTAAATAAAAAAGCAAAAAAATAAATGATGTCTTGTATTTTGTCCCGGAAGATTTTTGTCCTTCGACCTGCTAGCAAAATCTGGAAACCCTAACATCTGATCTGCACTTTGCAGGTAGGTTAGTTCTGAAAAGTTTAGAAGCATAAAATGTAAGGAAAAATCCACTTTTGGCAGAACATATCAAAGAGCAATTTGAGTTTTCATTGCAATTTAAGCCAGTAGCACGCATTTTTTTACAAGATCTATTTAGAACATTTTAACCAGCTATGCAGATACTATTTATAAGCCCTTGCAATTAACTGATACATTATGTGTGTAAAAATTCTGAATTAGTTTTTGGAATTTGCTTCTCAGTTATATGGTTCAAGATGGAAGATATGAGAGCCAACAACGAGTCGAAATTATTACAATTTACTACCGAAATTCGGAGTCAGTGGCCTCAACGTTAAGAGCGTTACGTCCAATTTATGGTCGTCATAATCGTCCTAGCAGATCAACAATTGAGCGTCTAGTGGAAAAATTTTTATCCACAGGCACAGTACAAAATGTTCCCGTGCCAGTGAGACAAAGAAGTGACCGTAGTGTCGAGAATATTGCTGCCGCTGAGGCTTCAGTTGAAGAAAGCCCAAATGTGTCTCTCACACGTCGTTCTCAAGCGTTGGGCATCTCTGTAACGTCGTTGTGGCGAATGTTGCGAAAAGATCTTGGCCTACATCCTTACAAGATTAAATTGACGCACGAACTGAAGCCGCTTGACCACCAGAAGTGTCGTATGTTCGTGAATTTGGCTGAGCAACAACTTGAAAATGAGTCGGATTTGCATCGAAAAATCATCTTCAGCGATGAGCCTCATTTCTGGCTGAATGGCTTCGACAATAAACAAAATATGCAGTATTGGTCAGGCAGCAATCAACACGTACTTAATGAGTCATCATTGCATCCCGAAAAAATTACGGTTTGGTGTGGTTTATGGGCCGGCGGCGTCATTGGGCCGTACTTCTTCCGTGATGATCAAGACCGGCACGTTACTGTGAACGGGAATCGCTACCGTTCAATGATAACCGAATATTTTTGGCCCCAATTGGATGATATGCACTTGGAGGACATGCGGTTCCAACAGGACGGCGCCACAAGCCACACAGCGAATGTCACAATCAATTTATTGGAAACCAAGTTTGGAGAACGTGTTATCTCACGAAATGGCCCAGTCGCTTGGCCGCCTCGGTCGTGCGATTTGACGCCTTTAGACTATTTCCTGTGGGGCTACGTCAAGTCTTTGGTCTATGCCAACAAGCCAGCGACGATTGATGAGCTTCGTACGAATATCGAACGTGAAATTGCAGAAATATCAGCCGATATTATGCTTGAAAACCGTCGAAAATTGGGTTCAGCGTCTGGACTTCTGCAAGCGTGCCCGTGGTGGCCATGCAAAAGAAATCGAGTTCCATACGTAATGGCATCGAACGTACTTTCACAGGAATAAAGAATTTCATTGATATCCAAAACCGTTTTTGTTTTATTTAAAAACAACTTTTGTAGCGCTCTTACTAAATATGGGAAAAATCGTTTGAACGGTTTCCGGAAAATAATACGCTAAAAACAGTATAGGTACCTAACAAATATTTCGAAGTTTTGTTTGAAAAATATTCTTGCTCAACTATTTAGCTAAAAACTGAGTATGTTCAAGATGAAAGCATTACTTGGTTTTTCAAGTTTTATCCAAATCGAAAATGGTGTTTTCGAAACATGAACAGTGATTTTTTGAATAAGTTTGAAAATATAAATTTTACTTCAAATATGCAATCGTTGCTGACGTTTTCATGTAGGTAAACTATAGAAAATCAAATTCTCAAAATATGCCTTTTTTCAAAAAAATCCATTACCTATAATGATTCAGACAAAATGAAGTTTTTTTTTAAGTTGGAAAGGACCATATTACCTTAGGAAAAATTTTTGTTACAATCGTATTGATCGTTTTCGATATAAGTCAAATTTTAAAATTAGCATAATTCGATTTTTGATTTAAAAATCTGTGTATGCACTAATGCAGACATGTTAATCTCATGTATTTAAGCTCAAATATCCGTTATATGGGAAGTACCATTAATATTGAAGTTAAAGTTTAAAACAAAAAATGGCCCCGAACCGTAGGCCTACAAACTCCAAATCAATATTTTAACCAAATTTGTCCAACGCTTAAGGCTTTAATTCGGAAGCTCTTTCGTGGAAAACCTTATGTTGTATTTTGTGTTTTACTGTAGGAGTAACCAGCAGCATACATTTTTGACCCTTCTACTGAAGATCTTCTCAGCATGAAGATGATGTCTATGATAAAGCTTTTGGTTTTTCAACCATTGCTCCTCACACTTTCCTATGTCTAGTAACGCAAATGCTTTAATGAGAACTCAGCAGCAAACTTATTCCTTTTGCCTAACCCATCACTTATCAACAGCTGATGCATGTGACTCGTAGACGGACGTCGGACGGTAGGGAAAAGTCAATACAAGCGCAACATCGAAATTTGTTCTATCAACCCATATTATCTCTGTCTTGAGTTGTTATCGATACAGGTATGTCCACAAATTCGTAAATGGGATAAGAAGAAACTGTCGCTTCAAAGGATTCTGCTTTAGTAAAAAATTGTTGGAGGCTTTTGTCACCAGTTACCCACCACAATTAATTTGGGAAGGCTATGCAAAGTCAAAGTAAGGTTCTCTCCTGCAATGAGGAATTTTCACTCAACCAAGATAGGAGAGGATTAAAATATAATTGATGTTGAAAGAATTGAATCACTTTTAAAGTAGAAACAATTCGCCTTTCAATTTGCGCCTCTCTGAATCTCCATCAAAGCAGCTTGAAGTTGCACAAGCATTACACTCGCAACTATCTGCAATAAAAGCGTCGTTTGTTAATTGCCCGACTAATCCAGTTTAATCACTAAAAGATTTATTGCACTTCATAGTCCGTGTTATTAAGAAGTCCATTTCAGTTTCCTTACTTCTGCATCCAAGCATACAAGTTCCTAATGCACCATTGTTCAATGTTCAATGCCAATCCCAAATGATTGTAACTCTGACAAGCGGCGCTCTGTCAGTCTAGGTAAAGCAAACCCGGTCCAGCGTACATCTAAAGGAGAGTTTCCAATGGGCAATGTTGTTCTATCTGTCAGATACTTAAACTACTTGCATATACGATTGTGCTGATGATGGTCAATCCGGTATTTCTTATGACTGTGTCGAGCTGAGATTTCCTGCTTCTCCATGTCTGTCATCGTCCAACCACTTTACCCTTGTGGAAGTTGCATATAATAGATGCAGTATCACACAAGCGGAGGACCACTCCTGTACACTAAGATACGGAACATGCAAAGCAACATTAGAGATAATTGTTGGGCGCTTCTCCGCAGGATATTCATGCCAACGAGCCACAACAAGGAACAGCTTTTGTTGCCTGTGCTATAATGATAGGTCTCATTATAAAAGTTTTTCATCAACCTATCTCCCATCGCTCGGGGTACCCTGCTGATGGTGATTAGATCGCCACTTATCCTATGCACGTGCGTGCAAATTGTTATTTTGACTGTTTGTTCACCGACGCCAAGAGTGGCACTCCTTTGTAGTCATTCTGCTGATAAATGGCATGCGTTGCTACAACATTTCTAACGCTGCGATTCGATTCCACAAAGGCAGATATACAACAAGCCCTGGGTTAACGTATAGTACACCTTCAAAGAGTGTATACCTACAACTACAACAACCACCCAAGGCGGTTAAACGCCCAACCGAATATAACGGTAGCTGTGCTAAAAACTGATGTAATTACCTCGCCGGGTCTTATAAGGATAATTGCGCACTGCCAATGATCCAAGCCTAGACATAAACAAAAAAAAAAAAAAACAATTGTGCCCCTTTGGAGAAAATTGTTTTCTTCGCATTTGGCCAACGGGCGCGTTCCTTATCCAGAAATAAGATAATGGACCAATTTATCTAGGCGATAGAAATTTAATAGTCGGCGCGTAGGTAGCACATGTTAACCGAAAATAGAGCAGCACAGTCCCTGCAGACATGCCATGGAATGTGTATCTTTAAATCGATATGCAAAAACGTAGAAAAAGTGGTGTATGGTGTCAGTGCACACACACGGCACGCTGCAATGTCCAGAATGTGAGATTTTCTCGTTCACGTGCCCCCAACAGATGCATACGACTTGAAGATTTGACATGCGCGCCGGGCTGCATATATACTACTGGACCGGTGGACGATATGCAACGATTGAACAATTTACGATCTTAGATCAAGAGTAACGCTGGCAATAGAGCAAGCGGCTGCCGCCTCATCAAAGGCGGTCTCTCTTCGAGAGATTAACGATCAGCTTTCGGTCTCAATGGGTAAATGGTGTACCGAGAGTTTATGTGACATTGTTCGGGATTACAGGCGCAGGTAGATGGAGTTTTTCTTTTTCGTCGGTTTGGACCACCGATTTTGTGATTTTGTGGGCCGTAACGCAATCAGCGTAAATCAAAAGCGCGCTTTAAGTCATCGATGCCGGCGGCAAGTGTGTAACATAAAATCCACTAAAGACTGCGCGCATTCGAGGAAAAATAAATATATTTTATCTTTCGCATGGTATCGTTTAACTTTAACTGATATGGGCAGCATTAGGTATGCCGCCTCTCTTTTATGAGTTTAATGCATTTTTAAATAGAAGCGGGCAACCGGCAACTGCACCAACACATGGTCCAACAGTTGACTTTGTCGTTGCGTAGTTGACGAATGAGTTACTTTAGTGGTGAAGTATTCAATTAGCACCTGAAAATTATACTATTTGAATTTTTTCAGAAGTCTTTGCAAGGAGGATCAATAATTTCTTCGTTCGGTGGAACAGAGGTGAGTAATGTCTGCAAAAATGGCGCCCAACGCGAGGACTTTTTGAGTTTTTCTTTTTTTTTTTGAATTTGTTTAGAGATTAGAGATTACTAATGACTTTCGCCTTTTTCTTAGATAGTATTACACTTTGGTTACACAGAATATTAATTTTTGACAAATATTCCAATGGCGCCCAACGCGAGGACCTTTTGAGTTTTTCTTTATTCGGAATACAATAAGCGGTTACTACTTACATTTAGGTTGCGCCAAATACTGATTTTTAACAAAGGCTCCGACACAAAACACGGAAAAAATGTATTTTTGCAAACAGTTAACTTGGCAGCCCGTAGAATTTCTCCAAAAAATCTTCAGTTACAGGACTCAAGTACACTGTAAGCTGGATAAAAAAAGCTTGGATGTCACCCTTCTTATTCTAATTTTTTAGGTAAAGAACGCATTTAAATGAGGGTGTTATTTATTTATTTTTTCGATTCTTATAGAAGTGTTCTTAAAGCAAAAATATTAAAAAACTAGCTGACCCGTGCTCGCCTTGCTTCACCCGCCGTTTTTTAAACCTTTCTAAAGTAAAAACAAACACAATAAAATAATAATTTAAATTTCTACTTAAAAGTCTACACAAAAAAGAAAGAACGCAAAGTTCTGTTACATATTTGTTCCCTCTTACCCAATTCAAATATCGGCGAAAGGAAACAACACGAATGAAACAACTTGACATTGACACACGAACCCCACCCCAGCCCATTTCCAAACTTTTCCCAATGAACAGCACCTGAAAACGTGTTCAACTTGAATGTATGCGCTGAAAAGAGACGACTGATGTTTTGAATAATTGTTTTGAACATTGCTCAGCTTCAGGACAACGCAGGAGGATGTTTTATATCTTAAATGATTAATAAATTCGCCTATTTTTTTATTTTTCAATCCGATAAGCCATTACTGAGCTAGGTCTGTATTATAAGAAGTTTCCTTACATAAATCCGGTTTTTTGACTATTTTGTAAAAACCAAGTTATATTCCGGGTTAAATAGTATCCTAAAGCCCGACCCAGAGCATAAGCAATCACTATGCCAAGTTTCATCAAAATCCATCCAGTAGTTTCTGCGTGATGCGCGGTCAGGCATTTTTTATTCTTTTTATTTTAGTTTTATTATATGTAGAGAAGAGATAGAGATTTAATAAAAAAAATTATTTTTCGGGGACAAAATAGAGTTTTATGCAGAGTCCAAACAGCTATTCTTTGACATTCCTTTTCACAGCATTTATTCTCTTAGATATTTATCACATTTTCAATAAAATTAAATTCTTAAGATGTAGATTGAGTTTTCAGGGAGACAAATCTGGAACCCTCCACTCAGTAGACCAGCACTCCTACCTCTAAGCCACTTGCTTATACCGATCGACGTAAAAAAGTTCCCATATCCCATATACAAACACAAACCAATCAAATCATTAAAAGAATGAACCTTATTCGCTAAAATGAAGTTAGTTACAAGTCTCTGTCAAATGTGACAGACTTAATCAGACATGTGCTTTGCCTTGCTCTGTCGCTGGCCATAATTTTCTTACTAACAAGTTCATAAAGAGATATTGCTTTATTTCGCACGAAAAGAAACAGCAGTCAGTAGCCTATTAGCTGTAAACGGCGAACCGTTATAATTGCCGTCAATTAAATTAAGTGGTTAAAAGTAATAATACTAATAATTAAAATAGCATTGCAAAAACTATATCCAGACGTCTAATTAACGGATTGACGATTCACGACACTTAAGTGCGTGTGTTATTAATCGATTTCAATCTCCACTTCTTTTATGTGGAGTTAGGTATACCGTATACCTTAGCCTGTCCATTGGAATTATGTGTTTGATTTGGTGAATGCTTTGCTTGTCATAATCGACAGTTTACCGGAAATAGCATACTTCGACATCTTAGTTACTATGCAATAAATTAAGTGTGCATGTTTGAGTTTGATGATGTGATTAACACTTTCTTTATGGATGCTTTAAAAAATAATAGTAAAAGTTGTGAGTAATTACTAAATTACTAAACGATACTTAATCTTGTAAAGTGAGTTTCTAAATTAATTTTTTGAGAATTTGACCTGTCAGTTGATGAAGACAACGCGAAAACTCCTTGAAAAACCTTGGAAAGCAATTACAAAAATATTCAAATGAAACTAAACTGACAAATAAAGAAGCCTAGTTTTCAATAGCGTGGAACACGGCAAAATGTGTCCGTTGTTTCGACTCAGAGTAAACCCATTCAACAGAAGGAACAGTAAATAAGGTCCGTCGCCAGTTTACTCGACAGAATAATTCCACAGACATTTTTTGTTTTTTTTTTTACTTGAAAATTTATTGATGCAGCATTTTTACAAAAAAGCCGTGAAGCCTTTTAACATTCAATAGAATACTTAAGTGCTTAGATCTATTGTTAGATACTGTCAATTTTTACTGCTTGTGGTGAAAAAAATGCATGCGAAGATGAACCTGGTGAGCTGAAACCTAGTCCTATGGACAAGACCCTAACGACACTTCTTCTTTTCAAACAGTATATGCAAAGACAAACCAAACCAGTCCTCAAATCTGAAAGTGCTTAAAGCCGTTTAAATTGTCCCTATTCCCAGAAAGTGCATGTCATGCCATGTTACTATGAATGGTTCCACAGATCGATATATCATGTGATCAACTGAACGTACACTCTCTATGAGCACCTTTTTTCATTCACATAATAACCATCTATTTCAAGTTTTATTTTCCATAATTAAGTGGACATTCCCATTTGGAATTCAGTTCGCATTAGACCAAACTCAAGCCTGTCAATGAATGTCAGTCGTCTGCAGCTACAACTTGTGTGTACCTGTCGCCCGAAGTTGTATTATGTTTCATTTTATTCGTTACGCAAAAATTCATTCATATGCACACACAGCACCGGCCGCTGTTTTCATTGTTAAAAAAAAAACAATCACTATAACATGCAGTTGCACTATCCCCTACTCTGTCTGAATTGCATTAAAAAAAAAGACCAGAAAAAAGAAATGCCAACCTACCAAGAAGTTCGTTCGGGTCTGATTCCCAAGATTTATTTCAAGGTCTCTGCATGCCGCCACCGCCAACGCTTTTTTGTCTGCTCATTCAGATTAAACTGAGCATACGACATGCAACAGCATGCATGTAGTTAAATTCTGTGTTACGTTTAAAAAAAATAACAGAAAGATAGTCGGATCTTGTTCTTTTTGTAGAGCGATATTTTTTAGTTTGACGTCAAACAGAAAGGCACTTGTTGTGTTTTTGTTTCTCAATCAGTGGGAATTTCAATTTCTTTATTTTGTTCGATGCATTTTAAGGTCCGTTGCAGACAAAGTTGACTTTAACGCAGATCGGGCTAAAATTAAATGTCTGCATTTCGCACATTGTCCGCAGAGGCCGAATGTGTTACTACCTACGACAGGGAAGCAGAGAGCAGCTTTTTAATATGTTTTTTGTTACTTTAACTATAGATCCTTACGATGGAGAGAGGGAAAGAGGAGATAAAGATTCCTTTAACATCCACAACCAACTGCCATATAAATCTTCAATTACCAGTTCGCACATCAACTCTTTTGTTTTTGGTTTTTTAGCTCGCTAGGTAAATTATTTTTAGATCTCTAGGTAGCTACAGTTTAAGCCCAAAATAAGTACATAGCTTTCAAAGAAGGATTGTGCATTTACATAAAGTATTTAATTTTTTTGAAAATGGCCGGGTTCGTATTTATTTTTTTGGGTCGAATGGAAGGGACCTTCAATTTTATGCCTAGTCCAATCGTTTCAATTGAGAAGCTCTCTACGACAGTTTGACTATCGGATATTTGTCAGAAAAATTGTGTTTTTCGAACATGGGAACCCTCACTCAGTAGTTCATCAGGATAACCACAGAGACCCTGCCCAAAAGCCCTCGCTTTTAACGAAAACGTTTCCTTATTCATTCCAAAAATTGGTAGGGATATTTTATCATCTCAAATACCTAGTCGCACAACATTTATACAAGCATACAGTTTGTGTCTCCTTCGACTTGATCGGCAACCTCCCACTTAGCAGTCCAACGCGACAACCACCAATTTGAGTCTCTAATCCCAGGTCCACTGAGTCATTAACAATTTAATTACTTTCACGTTTTTAAGTTGCTCACTTGCACAGAATCCTTTAACCAGTTACAGGATTAAAGCCGAACATTACTTGCAGTACCAACTTTAATATTTCCGTTGGGCTTTGACATTTGCCGCATCGCCGTGAGCATTCACATCCAGCACAGAGTAATCCCGTAATTTCCCCATATACCCATAAGCCGATTAACCGAGTTATGTATTGGCATATCCTAGAAGCGCTTAGATGCGTGTATGGATATTTTATTCATATTAAAAAGAGTTGCAGATGTTTGCCAAATCATGTCCCATATGAGTTGGCTTAGTTCGTCTCCCACGAATGGGTGCTAACGAGCAGCACCACGGCTCTAAATGTTTTCTCCAAGAAAATCGGGGGTTTACAAAATTATTCATTAAACTACATGTCGCTTTCCCACGAAGGTATACCGCAACATGCCAACATGTTTGTCGCTAAGGAAATGCAAATCGACGGATGTGTGAGAGGCTTGTTTCTTCAGCTGTAGGTGTTAACGAACGGAAGACACGAGACCTGTGGCATAATCTGAAAGTTGTGACAAATCTGTTGTGAATATACGCAACCAAAGCGTGGGATGTTTTCATTCGCGCTTAAGGCGAACAAATTGTCATCCGCTACAGCGCTAAATTGAGTCTCATGTGTACCTATGTTTCTCCTGATACAGGTCACTTTCTCCCTATCATGCATACAGATAAAAGACTGAGTACCAGTTTCATTCAGGTTCTTAAAATGAAGAAGATGCAAGTGCAACGTAACGTAAGAGCAACCGGACTAACGCATTAGTCACCAATGATGGGGAAACAGAAAGAACAACTGTCCACAACTTGAGAGATGGGGGAACTGTGTCGAAAAAAGTACATCAAAGCTCTCAACTCTTATCAGTGCAAAGAAATGACAAATTATCCCAACAAAAACAATTCTAACGCCCCATTTCTCGCATTCCCCTTTCAACGCAAGCAATTTGTTTTATTGCAGTCCCTTGCAATAAAACAAAATTTACGACATCACCCAACCTAAAGCCCAACCAAATTGTTGTTCCCTTCTAGGGCGCGCTGGGACCGGCGCCCCCTTATCCAAACAGCTACTTATCAACAACTTTGAATCGCAGCTACCTCTCAAAAGATCAAGCAGCTGGAACATGTAATTAGATTGTTTGGCTAACTCCTGTTGCCCTCCAATTCATGCCAGAGACAAAAACATTAACAAAATGCAAATACCTCCAGCGAGATGAATATCTCCGTATAATTAATATGCAATTAGCATAATTTACATCTTTGGGTATAGCTGGGGAGTTGCCGCTGCTCACTTGAACTCAATAATTAGCTTTGATATTTTTGAACTCTTTAAGTACCCACTGCCGACATAGTTGTGCTTCAGGAGGATATTGCAATAGATGCATGGAAGTGTTCAATAGAATTAAAGTTCAGCTAGTTAGGGGGAACTATGCGATCGAATAAATTTGTTAACAAAATAAATTATTGATCATAATCGATCGATGGATGTTGTCTATATCTGTTGGGGACCGCCCTATTGTGCATGTCGGCTGTTTTATTGTATATAGATATTTGAACTGAAGACCGTGAGTGTAAGCTGTTTTCTTTTGATATCGCATTTGAATGGACTTGAATGGATTTTGCTTTGTTTCTGTGGAATAGTGTATAATCGTAGATAAAGTTGATGTAGGAAGATATAGTGGGGAAAGAGACGAACTGTATTGAAATAAATTTAAAACGACGTTTTTATGACTAAAGCGTGTCGTATGATAATTTTTTATTTGCTGGGTTTGTAGTAAAAAATTCAGAAGTGACTGGTGGAAGTGTGGTGGATGTGACGAAGAACATCACCGTTTCAAACTTAATTGTAAAGCATTATTCCATTGAACTTTTCGTACTTTTTACAAGAAAAGTTGGTTACTTAGAAGAAGACGAGAAAATCCAACGCAGTTTTAAATTTAAAAATTTAGAGCTAAAATATTAAAATCTTTTAAACAATAAATCTAAACTTCAAAATGTGTCGAAAGATGAATAGATATTAACTTGCTTTTATTTTGGACAAACCCGGAAGTCGTTTAAATAAGATAAGCCAAGGTTTTACCTGCATGCTTTCTTAACACAGAATATTACATCCGCAAAGAGGAAGAAAATCATTATATTAATACGTAAACATCAAAAGTTTCCGTGCACTTTTTAAGTATTTATCATGAAATGAGGAGAATGAAACTTATATCATTCGAAAGGTAATGTACCGTAGATGTGCACAAAAATGATGAACAAAAAATCGTACGTATATGTCGCCATTAAGACTGGTAAAATGAAGTTAAGAATTTCCAATACAAAATGCTTTGCAGTTAATTGAAGGATTTTTTTGCCGTCATGTTTCCATTGTAACGAATTAAATCATCTTAGATTAGAACCTGTTGAAGAGTCTCATTAACCCATAAAGGTATGCAATTTAATTACCCCTACAAGTAAACAAAAATCTTATTTTAGGAGCATTGCGGAGCTATCTGCGTGGTGTTACTATGGAAACGAACATTCATGTTTTGCCCTTTTCCATTCTTTTTTCATAGAGGAAAGGTATATGAATTAATATTTAACATATAAATAAATTAAAATAAATAATAAATAAGTTATGTAAAAAACAAGTTGGCTTTCGTTACTTTATCTACAGACAAAGTTGGTCAAATTTCGACCACGGGCGGTATTAGTCATAAGAAATATGTGAAAAATCCACGAAAACTTTTTTCAAACAAAACTCTGTAAAATCATAACAAAATTGAATAAAGTTTTGCGAAACACAGAAAAAACTGTAGCAACAAAAACACACTAGCAGAATTTTTAAAAATTTTTAAATTCGTTCATTGTCTGTAAAGTTCATAATTTCTTTGACACGTTTGAACTATAACTTTCAATTCGTCACTAGTGTTTGACACTATTCTACATAAAAATAATGGCGATAGCGTTCTCAGAACGAAGATTGTACCGCGTGATAAAATCAAATTCCTGTAACCTGTAAAATGTGACCCACTTCGAAAGCATGATGAAAGCTGATGAGCAGTTACTGTAAAAAGCCACTCACTCCCATCGCATCAAGCGAAATTAAGTTAACGCAACCCTTAGTCATAATTAGACGCACCTTCATCTGAATGGATTACCATGCCATTCACAGCACAGACCGCCTTTCACTTAATAGCTCTTCTCCCACTATATACGTGCGATTTCTCTCATCAACATCGACATCTCAACTTCCCATAATTACCTCTTCGCCGCTTGTAACAGCTCCAAATTGTGCAAAAAACTAAAACCAAAAGCGCCATTCAAAACAAGTGCCAATAACGGTGACCTTAATTGCGTTCTAACATTCACGATCATCGCGTCAACACCTCTAACCCATTTCCATATTAAATTGTTTCCGAAACAGAACCCCAGCCCAGCGAATGTATCTCGTGACCACAAACATTTGGGTATGCAAATTAAGAAGTCATTCGCTACACGCCTTCAACGCCGCCAACGTCAAACGTTGTACGTCACTGCGACTCCATTGACCTGTTCCGTCCATTAAGCCAACAGGCACAATATGGTTTCACGGGGTTTTATTGGCCGAATTGCTTGGTGACTGACTTGAGCAGATCTTTGCATTTCCTACGAGTATACACATGTCCAACAAGAGAGATCCAAGCGAATGCCTGTTTCCCGACAGAATGTATCTTGATGGCAACAACAGCAACAACAACTGTCAGAGCAACCCGAATGACCACATTACCATAAGGTAAACATCGATTGCTCGATCATGATCATAAAACTGTGCACAGTCTTTTGCAAAGGTACAGCAAGTCCCGTGAAAGGCAACTCTGGAGCACGTTGGGAAGAATGACCATTTGCATGGCAGCGAAATTATCTTAAATCAGTAATCACTCGAATGAAAGACGGTTGCTGATCTTACCTGCTGCCACTCAGCCAGATGGTGTGTGTGTGTGTGTGCGTTCTTTCTTCCGTATGTGGGTGACGATGTCAGCGGTATAGGGAATATGGTCCGCACTTCAAAAGGAGCCGCCGCGCGCATTTTGCATTTTGCTTGCGTTGCTTTCGCTGACATGTTCGCATTTTTTCGATCTCAATGGGGGGTAAGGAGAAGCGATGCATTTTGTGATGAGATCGGAGATTGAACATACAAATCTGGGTCGGTTTGGCTTATCATTGTGGGCCATTAAGGATCTAATTGGCGGAAAGTGAGAGTGGACGAGCAAGTTTGTATGATGTAGTCCAGAAGATCGAAAAACCATTGAATTTTTGGAACACGGTGGAGAAACTCACAAGCTTGGTACGGGGGTTTGGGTTACAGCCCTAAGACGCTTTATTCATTATTTTCTTGCCTGAAGAGTTTATCTGAACGCTAGTTACTGTAGTTATAGAAAGAATATAGATTTTAAAATCACCCAAGTTATGCCCTAGAAGGTTTTTGGCGGCAGCACTTAAGAGCTAGCATTTTCAGTTCTAATCACGCCAACTGAGATTATTTGTTATATGCTAAGGGCTACAACGTCTGACTGCAGGCTTTTGCAAATAAGTTGAACCAAGTCTGAAGCTGTTAAGTGTTAAGTCGGTAGCTACTTAAAAACAGGGACGAATGGATGGCATGGACTTTGTGAACAGCATCACACCAGCTTCACGAGTCCTTGAGGCCACTACTGAGGGAGGAAGTGGCACCCACAAGTGGTAGTGAATCGCAAAATTAGAAAGCGACCTCAACAAACTTGGTGAGTGGAAGCAGCTATTTAATAAACGTACTGGCTGAAGGGGATATATTTGTTTGAGGGCGTGGTCAACTCCAGGCTGGAAGCGACACTTAAAGTAGGTTAGTTAAAGCTGTCTAGAGCTGTCCAGGAAATGGAATAGGTAAGGATAGGCCCTTCAAAAATGTGATAAACTATTTTTGCAAAGGACATTTTGAGAAAAGGCACAGTGCAACTACTGTGAGCCGAAAACTGTTAGGCTTAGATGAATCCAAACGAGTTGGCCGACTGCGATGAAATAAAAACTAAATGTTGGTCCACATTAAGCCCTATACTCTTGCGAGAAAACCATCGGATTGGGTAAGTAGTCCTAACGTAAAACGGTTACAAATCAACATACGATTTAACAAATGTTTACAATGTTACTAAATTTGTGGCTTGCGAAAAATTTAATGATCCATCAACTTGGACAGACAAACAATGTTGACCTGAAGACTCTGCAAGGTATGAAGCTTATGAAGTGGCATCGTAAAAAGTTATCTATAGTAGGTTACTTAGCAGAAGTGGCTGAGAGAATATCAGATTCTTAGAAAGAAATAGAATAAACACTTTAAAAGCTAGCAAACACTGTAAAATTCGGATACAGGAGGAATGTAGTAACGTTTTAATATAAGACAAAAAAGAATAACGTTAAACGCATTGCCTTATGAAGGGATGAAGAAGGTTGTACAAATTGGTGCTGAGTAATCATGTAAAAAATCTACCTCTTCATGGTACCGAAGACAAGCAATCAGCTGTCAGAAAAATGCCGAATTCAATCTAAACGAATATTATGTAACCTCTTAAAGGCGAAGTGAGCAACATCCCAGATGAAGTCGGGTTCCTTTGCCTACCTTTTCAAGTCTTATTGTTAAGCATGCACTGACTCCTGTACACTGTCAAAAATAAGACTGCACTCTCACTAGTATTCAACACTTCGATTTAGTTAAGGAGTTTATCTACCTTGAACTAAATTTGGCTTTACCGAAAGACAACTTAGTGGAGGGACGGCGCAGAATAAGCCTGCGAAAGCGCTGCTACTTTGGTGTGGAAAAATCAAACAAATTGCTTTAAAATTCTTTACTCGAAGAAAGAAGTGTACGCTCCACAGAACTCCTATCCGCCAGTTCTGGCGCCAAATCAGTCATAAGCTATAAGTACGAGTGGAAAGGTGCCACTGAGCTGCTTTGAGAAAATACCTTTCTACTATGTGTACTGTAAGATGAGCACTTGGCATCATCAAATGGATCGTAGCAGATTAAATCCCGAAGTCTACTTGACCAAACACTTTTTCCACTTGACTTTGAATTTTACCACTTTGCTGCGGCAATCAACGCCATCGCTCACTGGTTGCGGTAACAATTAAATTAAAATTAACTTAGCATTTGCCCACCCGTACAACAAAATCAAGAGTGTTTCTGTGTGTACCAAACGCAACACAACAGGCAATTGCCTCACGAAAAATATTCACAAAAAAATTAGCCACGGCACCACAATACGCGAGTACAATAACTCATACAAGTGCGCGCTACGTGAGCCCATTCTGCTGAGCTGCCTCGCTGAGATGGCGAGCAAAATTGGTTTGCTGCGCACGTACTCTTACATCAAATGAAAAATCACTCGCCATAGGTAATACACTTGCCCAAGACGCGAAGAAAATGAAAATATGAAAATAAAAGCACAGTCGATCAGGTAATTCAAGTGTGGCAGGAATTTGAAGCGCGCAACAATCAAATTAAGTCGCCACCTAACAAAACCAAAACGAACAAACTCAAAAACCGCTGTGCCTTACAAGATTCAAATCTCCCTTAGGAATGTCACAATAACTTGAATCACGCAGCTGCGCTGAAATTTATTCTAAGAAAAAAAACCAAAACAAAAGAGTCGCACTGCGAACTGGGGATTTTTTGTTCAGCGATTGGGAAGACAACTTTATGACGCCAGTTCCAGGGAAATTCTATAATTACCATCCTTCATCCCGACTATTCGTGTTCTGATTTCGCTATTATGCCCGAGATGATGTATTTATTGCGATATCCTTGTACCGTGTGTCAGAGCGTCACCTTTGAAGAACGTCCGAAAGTGGAGCCTTGCAGGCGTCTTTGAAGTGCTGGTACTGCAGGTCGTGGTATTTTGTAATTATGCCCACTAAGCTAATCCTACAGCTAATGCATTATTTATGTTCTATTCTCAGGCCATGCACTGATACACGGTGAGGGGATACCGCCAATGCCGTGGGTGTATATAATCGGTCCTTGTTAAGTGCTGCGAAGCGTGAAAAGACGTGCATATGTGCAATTTTTTAATTACCAAACCGTTCTGATAAAGATCAGGCGAAGGCAGACATGCGGTTCTTGTAGCTGCAAGTTAATGCGAATTTTTAATCATTCAATCATGCTGTAGGATAAAAGATTCCAGTTCTTACACCACTCACCAGGATGGACATCGACATCAAAAGCCGGTTATGGTAAGAATAGATCCATGGATGAGTATGCCAACCATGGGTGACTCAGGGCTTTCATTGAATTGGGTTTGAGCAGGCCCACCTACATTTCATTGAATAAATATTATTTCCATGTGTACTTTAGTTGACGGCGCGCAAAAAATCTACAAAGCGGCAAACCGACAGTCGTCCAGTGTTTTCACAGAGTTTTGTTCCTAACGACCTAAGCGATTAGAGGTCCATTGTTCACTTAGCGCTCATGTCAAAGTCAAGGTTCTGGCATAATGTAGCAATCAATCTATTAAGCGAAATGATAATCATTGTACGATTGTGATTCATGGGCTGGAGATCAATCTCGATTTGCTTTGAGTTGATATTGCTGAATAAAAATTCAAAAACAATTTCCTTCTTTTGAACGCATTAATCTTAATGGATTTGACTTTAGAGTGAGTGGTTTCAAACGTAGTTTCAAAGATGTGCTTTGATATGGGGTTAGGTGTAGTATAAAGAGACCTCCTTTAAACTGCGAAATTTAAAATATGGCCGAGGTTAAGGAGGGACGTCTTCGATGAGCTACAGCTACCCTTATGAGGGTGGTTTAAAACATAAAGTTGTGTGTTTTGTCCTCACACGATATTAAATAAATTACCCTAGTCTCATTGAAGCCTCCATCCATCCATCCACCTCTATTTGCACGACGTGTAAATAATAGAGTAAGGGAAAGAGAAATGAACTGCAGCAGTACCTAATTTTAGCTTTTTGTTTCAGCTTTGTTAGGTAAATAAATACATATTCACATGAGGCTAGTTGCCAGAATATCAAAAAAGGAAATTGTAATAAACAGATGCATTGGCATCACTGCTTTAATTTTATTAAAAAAAACACACAAAAACAAATAGGCAATGAAAAGCCTACATACCACATTAAGCGATGCAGGAAGAACATTTTACATTTCATTTTATACGATTCGGGGGATTTTTGCTTCGAGGTATTCTTCGGAACATCTATTCGGAATTTTTCTCCGACATTTTGTGACGCATATCGGCGAATTACGTTGAAGTGCGATGAAGTGCATTTTTTTCTTCAATTTTTGACAGCTAGGTTCCGATATCCTCCGACAGAAATTGGTTGCGGAATTTGTTTACGATTTGGATTTGAGTCTCCGACAGAGTATGAGGAGAATTTTCCGTTTCGACGGTTACCTCGCTAGGGCCGTTAACCACCGTTAAATTTGAAACAGAAATAAGGACTCGTTGTCACATGGCAAAATATAAAAAAAGTCTTTAATAACTGGCGCCCAATGTGGGGTCCCTTTTTATAGTTTATAAAAACAGTATTCTATTAAATGCAATTTTAAGACACGTTTGAAATTGATGAAGATGAAAAAGCCACGTTTTTGTATTAATTTTAAAACTGACCAAAATATATCGTTTCGAACTAATAAACTTATACAAAAAAAACTAGTGATACAGAAATTATCCTTTTTTTAAATCCACATTTTTAACCAGTTCCTGTCAAAATGATAAATTAAAATTTTGTGGTTCAGATTCGAAATATTAATTCATTTATTTATTACTAGTACCGATCGTGGTCCAAATTCAACCAATTTTGTATGTAGATAAAGCCAACTTGTTTTTTACATAATTTATTTATTATTTATTTTAATTTATTTATATGTTAAATATTAATTCATATACCTTTCCGCTATGAAAAAAGAATGGAAAAGGGCAAAACATGAATGTTCGTTTCCATAGTAACACCTGAAATAAGATTTTATGATTGTTTACTTTTAGGGGTAATTAAATTGCATACCTCTATGGGTAAACGAGACTCTCCAACAGGTTCTAATCTAAGATTCGTTACTATGGAAACATGACGGCGACAAATTGAATGGCAACAAAATGCTTTCGATTAACTGCTAAGCATTTTGTATGGGAAATTCTTAACTTCATTTTACCAGTCTTAATGGAAATATACCTATGATTTTTTGTTTCTGCACATCTATGGCACTGTACCTTTCGAATGATATAAGTTTTATTCTCATAATTTCATGATAAATTCTTAAAAAGTGCACGGAAACTTTCGATGTTTACGTATTAATATAATGATAATGTTTTTTGACGCGCTTTTTGAAGACCATTTTGGCATTTCGAATGTTTTTTTTAAGAACTTTTTTTTCACACTTTTATGCCGCCAAACAAATCATATAAACGCCTTATTTTTGTGGTTCTTCCACGTCTTTTTGTCATACGTAATTCTGAGAGGATGCTGATTCAATTTTTTAGCAGTTTCTCTGAGCCTTATTCAAGAATAATTTTGTACAAATGTTTTTAACACATTTTTGAACCATTTTTTATTTTTGAGTTATTCCGAAATTGTGCCAATTTTTAGGAAACTTTTTAACGTGCTTATTTGAAGACTTTGTGTTTTAAGGCGCTTTTTGACGCTTGTTTTAAAATTAAGTTCGCAAGATTTGTTTTAGACTCTTACCCCATGGGATTTAAAATAGTTTTTGTAGTCATTTCGATTGATAGGGTATCTAAAACGAGTCGTGCTTCCTTAGTGTTTTTGACATGATTTTAAAAGTGTTAATAATTTCTAAGAATAGTTTTTTGATTTTTTTAGTGCATTTTCATTTGTTTTCGTATTTTAAAGTTTTCGAACGCGAATTTTGAATCAATATCTGACCGTATTTGACGCAATTAAAAAATCTGACAATAATATTCTGTGGAATTTTGTTCTGCTTTGAGGATTTTTTGTCACTTTCTCGTATTTTTGGGGCAAGCTATTGAAAAGGTTCTTAAGAAAATGTTTGGAATATCTAGTATAATATTCGTGCATTTTTCGGAACAATTTTTCTGTGCATATTTTGACTGGGAACGTCAGTAAAAAACTGTACACAAGCTGTTCACAAATATAAAGCAACTACCAAAAGTCTGTTTAGTGAGAATTGACGTAGAATTGAATACATGTGTTTGAAGTACGAAGGAGCTAAATCCTTATAAAGATGGGGTAGGTTGTTTCCCGTGACGTGCCTTTAGATTTAATGGGGAAAATAGCTTTTCCCACCCCCAAAGATGTCTAAATTTTTAAAGGGAACCTTCATGTCATCAGATAAAGTAGTAGGCAGTGGGTTGGCCACAATTGTTTGTTCAAGACATTTATGTAACCTCGAAATCACTGTAGTTTTTTTTCGAATTGAATTTTCAAGATGCAAAGTAACGAATTCTAAGCTGAGCTTACTGTCACTTGTTAGCAATTCCAAAGGACTCTCTTGTAAGATTGTTGTTCTGTACCTACCTACGCAGTTCGAATGAAAATTAATCATTCTGGCCAGAAAAATATCCTTTCATCTGCAATGCATACCAGTTGCAGGTGCTATGCAAATGCAATGCAAATGAACGCCTATATCAGAATATGGCATCAACACCAGATCCTTGTTTCCGCTTAATGCGTACTATTTCACGTGCAGTGAACGGTGCCGTTCACCCCTGTGATCCCTACCGCAGTGCGTCGTCCACTTATGAGATGTCTCAATTATTTACCGCGCACTCAGCCATTCATGTGGGTATTAAAATGTGCACTGAATACCCAAAAACGACACTCCGCGCCGAACGTATCAATGGTATTGGAGCGTGTTTTCTCCGCGTTCCTCTCTCCAATGCGCAATTCACAGAAAGTCACGTTTCTCTAGAGAGGCAACGACAACGACGACGACAGCTACGAACGTCTCTGAAAAACCTGGTGTTGACTTAATCTAATGAACAGATCAAAAAGCAGCGCGTACGTCGCAGCGCATACCTTTCCCAATGCACACACATGCAGGATCGTCGAATCAAATCATTTGAATCCAATGCAATCTGGCAAAGCCAACATGACTGGAATACATTAGGTGGAGTGCATGCGTCATAAATAAGCCGCGCCGCTGCCAGTTGAAGAACTCCATTGGGATATCTTTCTCCGGGCACAAGACTAGTAGCTGCGGCTGCGCAGCGCAGCCCCCATGGGAATCACATTCACCAAAGTGCTCATATTCCATATGGAATTTTCCAAATCCATTCCAAGAGCATTACAGTTTGCATTTCTTGTTGATTAGCCCCGTTCTGTTCGTATGTTACAACCTACTGACAACTACGTGCGATCGCGCAGATACGAACTCTGGACGGAGCGCGCCCTAGGACGACCGACATGAAGATATCCTGCCGCACATATGTACACATATTTATCTGTCACCCTGGACCTCTTTTGCAAAATAATTGAATGCCATTAAGTCCACTGCGCGATCGACTTCTAATGGCAATGGTACCGGGCATATATGCAGAGCCAGCCAGCGCTCTCTCAGCACGATATGAAGTAGAATCGTTTCGAGGAAATGGATCTTTCCCGAGAGGACGTTATTTAAGCGATGACAGCTTAATGGACGCAGTTTAATAATTTCTGAATGGAAGCATTTTAATTGCTATGCAAAGGTGGTCCGTGGTCCGATGTCGTTCTCATTGTGTACAAGTATAGGATAGGGATTGGAGGCAGAGAGATGGTAGCGAACGATTGCCGCGGAGCTAGCATTATCATGTTCAGTGTCATTCGAATGGAATGAAGGAATCTTGTTCATGTTCATGGCAATTTGTTCCTGAGAAGTTCGCTCAAGATAATTGAGGGCAATTTGAACTGCAGATAAGAGTTCATAGCCAATTTATTTAAAGTGCTTTCAAAGGAGTTGCTATAGAAAACGAGAGAGAGAGCGGCATTTTAATTAAGGAAAGTGAGTAGAATTCCAGATTGCAGCTTCCACATAATTGTGACAGGGCAGGAAATAATAAATGTGTACGCAGAAATGCAGGGCAGATTGTTTAATAGCGTGCTGGGGCGAATTATTATACTTAGGGGGCTTGGCATGCACAAATGGGAGAGCGCTGTCTAAGAGAAGTTCTAATGGATTGCATGATAGTAGGATCTGACACTTGAATGCCTGAACTCAGAGCAGGATTTTCATAGAATCTCAGGGAGCCATAACCAACCAACCATAACCAGTGATGTCCATCTCCTTTGTGTTCCCGTGTGAATTGCTTAGGTTTATCTGCACATTGGGCCAAATGATGGGCTAAGTCGAGGTTGCCCAATATACCAGCGGTTTTTTCAGTCATTTCGTCATTTCTGTCCCTCAAGGCCTTGAAGTTTTAGGGCTATCAACGCCTTTTTCAAAACTGACCCTCACCAAATGACATTGTATGCAGTGTCGTTTTTGAGATGGTGAGAGACTACCTCAGAGATCGGGAGCTGATGAGACCATAGGAGGCCAACGAAGATCTCTGAAACATGTCTTACGATGGCATTCTTCGCACGGATAACCCGCAAGATACCTTCCTCGCCGCGGTGAAACTGAAAATAACAAAGACACCGAAACACAGTCTCAGTCTGGCTCAGAAAAAACCGAGATAGTCTTTCGGACCAAAAAAAACAAAGAGTGTGCTTGTGACTACACGCCAGATGTGAAACTTCTCTCGCTAAATGTGCATGAAAACTAGGGATATTCCGGAAAAACGTGCAAAATTTGACGGTTTTTATGAAGAAAAACTTGTTTTGGACTTTTTTTTTTTTTTTTTTTTTTTTTTTTTTTTACAGAAGACAAAACTAAACTAAACTAAACTAAACTAAACAAAGCTTTAAAAACCAGATCTTTAGAATACTATTAACTTAATATGGTGGCAATGGTGTAGTGGGTAGAGTCATTGCTTGTGACCCGGTCGGCGCAGGTTCGAGCCCCACCGGGGGACAGCAGTACTCGCCACCCAAACATATAAGAGAAACGAATAATATCATAGTTTCTCCCCCACTACACCAAAAAAGGGGTTTCTGCTTGGAGTACAATGGACGGGTATTCTGGTCTGAGTGCTCCAGGATTTGGAATCCCCTTTCTTAAAAAAAAAAAAAAAAAAAAAGTATTCACTTTGAGAATTAAGTTGAAAAAATTGAAATCGGTTGAGTGGTTAAAAAGATCGATAACAGCGCCACCTATCGGGTTCAATATTATCCTATACAACGACGAGCATCGACGATCTAACAACTTGAAAGTGCAGGCTCCTGATGACGACTATGCATGGCAGCTTCCTCTACTGATGTAAGCAGGTAAGTGGGCAGGTACAAGGGCAAGTACAAAAAGAGGTAAGCACTTTACGCGGCAAGCAACTATCGACCGATGTCGGAACAAGCCCACCTCGGTATCGCAGGAGTGATCTTATTAGACCTTTTCGCGGTAGAAATGATGTATTCGTCAACTACAAAAAGACGGAACTGGAGTGAAAATGACAACGGGGAGGCTAAGTAACTCATAAAACAGAAGTGGCAGGACTGCTGGTGCTCTGAAAGCGACTCACCGGACACAGATCCTTCAGCGCCTCCACAAGATCGGCAAAACGAACAGTCCAGCCTGCCAGTACCGAGTACCGACACTGCCCAAAATAACGACGTGCACCATATCTACCTTATTCGCTTGCAGGAAATGGGAAGCCGAAAGAGAAGAACTAGAGAGAAATATCGGTATCATTACTCTGGACAACATAACCGAAAAGATGCTGGCCTGTGAGCAAAACTAGAACCATGTAGGCCAGAAAGCGAAGAGCCAGGATTATTTTAAGTTTTAGGGAATCGGATACAAGATAAACGACAAAAGACGTCCTTATGATGCATAAAACATTTCTCCTCCCCCCTACAAGAAAACCAAAAAGGATCTTTTTTCTTTTGCCCATTTGTGGGTCAATTGAAATTTCACAAACAGAATTGCTACTGTAATAGCCCGCGAACAGTTCTTCTGAATCACAAGTCTTACTCCTTCAGAGTAACATCTAACAGTTCCGCATTTAAAAAGTCGTCATTTCCTATCCAAACAACGAAAGACAATCAAAAAATAATAAATGCCAAATTAAATTAACCAGATGCATCAAAAAATCCCACTAGGCCGTACTGTGGGAACTTGCGGGGAAACTTCAAATTACATCTCTAATTGAATGCTACCTAAGTGATTCACAAAGCGGCTCCATTCATTAGCCGCGCATCGTTGCAATCACCTGAGAGTCGATGGTTTCGCCACGACCCACAAAAGCAACCCCTCTCACAATAGATCAAATAGAATCGAACAGCTCGCAATCGTGAGCCCCATTACACACACATAACTCAGCCACACTATGTTGCAAGGAGTACACGTAATTGATGATTCCCGGAATTGCGCACGAAAGTGTTTTGTACCGCATGTGAATGTGAGCTATATGACAGAGGGGAACATACACAATCCAATTGCGCCCAGACCTGGCAAAAATGTCAGAAGGCATACAGACGGATGCACGTCTGAATGGCATCACTATCCGCGCAATGGTGTGCAAGTCATTAACCACATCTTGCTCGGGATTGTAAAACATTCTTATGGTAATTGGCTGCTAGTGAAATGGATTTGTGAGCCAAAACTGAATAAAAGATGAATACCTTCTGCCAAGAGAATCCCACAAACCCACTCACCTTTGCGCGGCAGTATGACAGCGTTCCGCTAGGAATAATTCGTGTATATGATCATTGGGATCGTCGAAGGGACTTTATCTAAATTTGCATATCCTCAGCCGCACCAGGCACAACACGGGCGCGAGAGATATTTTCATTTACTATACCGTAACCGTAACGTAGTGGAAAGAAGCATTCTCCCGGCCGAATGTGATGATCACGCGAGATCCCCCTAGAGAAGTTATTACCTTACAGTTATGCGCATTACCACCATGTTAGTAAGGCAAATTGCGATAACCAGTATCGAGTGCGCGCCAGGAAGTCTTGAATCCGCAACTCAAAATATTTGTTCGGCAAGGCTTTTAGCGAACACTGATTGTCCGGATCGGACTGACTTTTGAACGGAACCGGCGCGGCGCGATCGTGGGAGGGTGTAAAAATTGAAGTGCTGTCGTCCATGCAATATTCTAAAAGTCTGACATGGACATGGATTTCCGCGTCTCCTCCGCGTGGGGCATCTTCATTAATCTTAACGTTTTTGCTGTATAGTTGCTATAGGTTGGTGCCTATAGTGCATGAGCTGCTGGTGGTGGTGCTGCTGCCTGCACGGTAATTGATGTAGGAACATACATTCTTTTCTGCACGAAGAGGTGTATGATGCTGATAGGTATTATGGGTGCCTACCTATGTAGTGTGCGATGCACGACTTATGTCAAAGATGCTTCTTGTTGTGTTTTGTCTTTTGTCGTGTTTGAGAAGAAAATGTTGTGTTTCCTAATGTTTCGACGGGTCGTGATTAATAAAGACATTTTGGGATTGGATAAATAATAGATGTGCCATCGCAGAAGGTGTCCTGTATACGGAGCGCGGGGAATGTCTAACTTGACCAAATATGGGACGGAATCAATTGTACTAAAGTTGTTGTTCTTTCTTGTACTTCCGTAAGAAGGTATATACTGCCGCATAATTTTAGTGTCGAGTTTGAGGAATCTCTACTTCTGGTTCGCCCTGGAAGGTAACAAATAAAATTGGGAATATCTCACATTTCTACAGAGAAGGTAACAGGGCAATCACTTTTGGAGAGTACCCCAGGGCTTCGACTATTTAGATTAAATTTACCAAGGAATCGAACAGAAGATGCGAAGAATATAGACCCTTACAGCAGGTAACAGGTAAAAAAACTTGCTGAAGAAATTAAAGTAAGTATAAATATAAAAGAGGCCAAATGGTTTAATTTAATTGCAATAATTTCCACAAAAAGGTTTCAAAAATCTGAATTAAAATCAAGAATGATGCCAAAACCAACAAAAAACACCTAGCGAAACAACCTCATATCGCAGAATATCGATACTACCAAAGTTATGTGTAATATTTTCGAAAAAATCATTATATTAATTCGTAAACATCAAAAGTTTCCGTACACTTTTTAAGTATTAATCATGAAATGAGGAGAATGAAACTTATATCATTCGAAAGGTACTGTACCGTAGATGTGCACAAACAAAAAATCGTACGTCGCCATTAAGACTGGTAAAATAAAATTAATGATTTCCCATACAAAATGCTTAGCAGTTGATCGAAAGCATTTTGTTTGCATTCAATTTTTCGCCATCATGTTTCCATAGTAACGAATCTTAGATTATAACCTGTTGGAGAGTCTCATTTACCCATAGAGGTATGCAATTTAATTACCCATAAAAGTAAGCAATCATAAAATCTTATTTCAGGTGCATTGCAGAGTTATTTGCGAGGTGTTACAATGGAAACGAACATTCATGTTTTGCCCTTTTCCATTCTTTTTTCATAGCGGAAAGGTATATGAATTAATATTTAACATATAAATAAATTAAAATGAAAAATAAGTAAATTATGTAAAAAACAATTAGGTTTTACTTTCTTTATCTACAGACAAAATTGGTTGAATTTTGACCACGGGATGTACTAATGCTTCTAAAACGTCTGCAAAAAGTAATTCATGAAAAGTCTCTAGTAAAAATATACCAATTTGGATTTAGAAATAAGTACTCTAGAATTGGTCAGGTCTAATAAATAAAAATGTCATTTTTCAAAGATCAATCAAGTTAGAAATAATTTTTGTATTGACCGTTTTCGAGATAGGTTAGGTACCTAGTCCAATTTTCAAATTTAATTTTTTGAGCAAAAAACTGGGTATGAAGGCATATTAACATTACGCACTTAAGCTCAAACATCAATTTTGGTTGAAATCGTAAGAGCCGTTTACATGTAAACTAAATTAATCAAATATCTAAAAAACTGCATTTTTCGAAGAAAATAAAAGTTTATTGTACGATATTTAACAGCAAAACAGAGTTTGCTATCAAGTTGGGAATGACCGTTTATTATGTACTTTAAAAATTACTTTTGTTAAAATCCTATGGACCGTTTTTGAGATAAGTCCATCGTTAACCCTCAAGCTGAAATATAAAATTTGGTTAAAATCGGTGAACCCATTTTCGAAAAAGTCAAACTGGTTTAAAACCGTTATGTGGGAAGTGCTATTAATATCGCGATTAAGGTCAAAACAAAACATGGACCGAACTGTAGCCCTAACAACTCCAAATCCGAAGTTTGAACGAAATCCGTCCAGCCGTTTCGGCTCTAGGCATACGCACAAACGGGTAGACGGACAGAATTACGATACCTACATTTTTGAGTTTCTCTATCGTAATGTCAGAATTTACTAAATTCATAAATTCGAAATTTTGTACGAATATCTTTCTCTTACTACGTAAAGTCAAAACAAATTCTTTTTTAACTTCGCCGCGTTTCGTTGATGGTCGAAGGCAACCATCAACAAAGTAAGATTGACACCAAGTGTTAAGTATGTGCACACGAGTACACCACCTCTAATAAAACAAGTGAATAATTGCAAAAAAAAAAACTTAAAGTTTAGTTATTCTAGGCACGTATCTCTGGGCGCTTTCTTTCCCCCCTCACACAAAACTGAACATTCTTCTGTACACATTTCCCCCATTCATTCATCCACAAAACCGCAATCGACAAAACTAAGCATGGATAGCTTCGAGTATACCTACCCTACCCACTGCCTATTGACCATCTATGCTAAATCGATCTTTATCTGGACTTAAATTCATTTGTGGTATATTCGACGGCGTCACACGTTCCGACATCGTATGTACCTACGCATTTCAACAGATACACCTTTCCCTTTAATGGCAGAAATTGCCTTTTACATGAAAGCAATTAGCTAAAAATGCGGATGAGATTTCGCTGCAGTGCAACTAGTATGAGAGAGCGAGTAAGAGCAAGAAAGAGATGCCATAGGGAGATACCAATACCAAGTTTTTCTACTGCTGTTGGGGCGCACAGCTAATTAAATTGCATACTGCGGAGAGACTTTGAATGTATTTCCACAGGCGCAGTGGGATCCGAATAGCGACGGACGAATGCAGGGAATTGTCTTCCAAACAAATGGTGTTCTATCTAACAGATATGCCCCATAGTGCCATAGTCCATATCTGGAGTAATGGTCGGCGAACGAATAAAGTAATTAGAGTGGAGATTGCTCAAGAGGCAATTTAAGTGACAAGATCGCGTATGGTCCAAGGAAGTGCTATTCTTTTTCAATGTAACTACACCGCACTATAAAGCGGACCGAGATTTGATCTTCTTTTTTAGTACATAAGAACTGTCAATATGCCTTCTTGGAGAAGCAAATATAAACCCCCTCATATTTTCCTTGCTTACGTGGAAGAAGGATTCACTTCTTTACCTTTGCCAGGTGCTCAAAATAAGTTACAGGATGCGACTTGTGATTGAATGTTTATTGGATGAGAAGGACGTAGATCTACATAGATTAACTGAAAAAAAAAAAATTTAAACTGGAAATTTTATTTATAGCTCTATATGTTTCCTGGGATAAACTTCAGAAACTCTAAAAAGATTTTCATATTAATTTTCACCTAGATTTAAAAAATCTAAGCTGCATTATCATCTCGATCTCTCTATGCAGTTATGCATCCAGTTTTATAACAAAATGTGAGAAAATTTTGATTTTAAGTACAAGCTATAGAAAGTGAATATCGAACCCAACTTAGAGTGTAGTTATAGCGACACGAAAAACCGAACCGTAAAAATGTTCTCTTGCTTTTTTAGACCACTTAAACTTAATGGTTGAACTCAATCTTGGTCTTAAAATGTTGCTTAGGAATTCTAAAGAAAGTTTATCAAAAAAAGTGGGTAAATTATATTAAATTTTTGTAGAAAAAGAATTCATTTATTTTTCTGAACGAAAAAAATTTTACGTACAAAAATATTAATAAATGTTTTTTTTTTTCGAAAATGTTAAGATAATTTGCTTATTTTTTTTTTTATAAACTAACTTTATAATTCATTAGCAACATTTTAAGACCAAGATTGAGTTCAAGCATTAGCTTTAAGTGTTCCAAAAAATCAAAAGAACATTTTTTTGGTTGAATTTAACGTATCGCTATAACTGGCAGAAAGAACGTCCCTAAACATTCAGTCTTCGTAGTTGTTTTAAATTTATTGCTGCAGAAATCTTTTGTGAGAAAAATATCTCTAGATAAGTAATTTGCAGGGGACAAGAAGGGAGACGTGGAAATTTGGTAGTAATTTCCATCCCTAAGCAGAGGGTTTGGCACGCTTGCGGTGGCTCGCGGCAATTAGCTCGTCGGAGGGGTGGTGTTCTTTCTGCTTGTCTAATTGTCTGCAAAATAAAATTTTCTTCGTGCCAAATCAATTACAATTATTGAAATGTCTTCTGTTGATGTACCATGAATGTTGCCAGGTTCAAGTCTGACCAGGCCAGTTAACCGTTAACAATCTAAAATTCTAAAATGTCAGCGGTACCGAAAATATAATCAGGAGCAAATGAATGGGGAAGCAGACGAACACCGAGGGATATACGTACTAACAATGAAAAGACAGAAAAATAATGTGTCGGATGTTGTGACATTGGATGGTCCTGAGGCTGATTAGTGAACCTCCAAGGCCATCCTCGCGGCGGAACCCACCCTACAATTGACCGTAGTCTATTGCTCCATGGCTACCATGTGCCGAAATGTTTATGGCAGCCCCAAATATCATTTTGTTTGTTTACGCTTTATATTCTCACATCTTCGGATACACTTTCAATCGCCAAATAACAAAAAAAATTAGCACATTTCTACAGAGTACAAACTTTAAAATTTATTAGGAAGCCCTTCATTGGGCGTAGAATTCATCAAATTTAACATTACAATATGACTCAGGGTCAGGTTGGGTAACCTATGCTTTTCAAAAGCGCAGAATATTTGAGAGTTCCAAAAAAAATCAATTAAAAAAAAAACAAAGGGTAGGTAAGTAACTACAATATGAGATAGAAGAAAATTTGCGAACAGACATAACGTAGGAATAATAGTAACTACTACGGTTTGCGTGTAGGTTCGATCGTATGGATTCGCGGTAAATTAAAATTTTGTTGGTGTCTTATTTAACACCCTCAAATGGTATTATACCAAGATAATCAATCCAAAAATAATTTAATCAAAATATTTCGTAATAAAAACTTGCCACAAGAAAATATAAAATAATCACTTACAGTATTTTTTTTCTGCGTTACGTTACGTTGTTTCGGTATAGTTGGACCTTATAGATCTTCTGCCTTTTCGTGATGTGCGCACAGGACGATTCAGCGTATGGTGGTTTTCACTGTTAGGAAAATGGTTGATTTAATTATGGGAAAACATATATTTTATATAGTCGATGGCAATTTACCTGAGCGTACCCGGACAAAAAAAAAATATATATATACCTGTTGCTTTTTTTTTTTTTCTTACCAACCCTTCGTATATATAAAACTAATCCTATTTACAACAACTAATTATATAATCTTTCCACGCTGGGGGAGGGGGGGGGGGGGGAAGATGGTCGGAAGTGCTTCAGATGCACCTAACCATTCGACGGATGCCTGGATTTTTTTTTTGATCGCTTGAGGTCCGTTGCGTAGACTTATAGTCCACGTGGTGACGAGGTTTGGATGCGGATGGCTTTCCGTTGGACGACGATTGCGTTGCAGTCCAACTTTATGTCACAGTATGCTGGTGCGTCGCAGCTCTTTCAAATTCCTCGTGGTATGACGTTGTAGGACTTGTTTTGTAGTTCTGCTGGCGGGAATGTCGGTTATGGCGTTATGGCGGCGAGTGTGACGGGTTGGACGGATTGGACGGCGGCGAGTCCCGATGACGTAGGGGATTGGATGCGTGCGTTGGCTTTTGCTTAAAGCATTAGTATACCCATAAAGGCGTGGTGTATTACTGCGTAGATTTATTTTGGGGATTTCTTCTTCTTCTTTTTTATGAGGATTCCCCTTGCTCCACATATAATGGCGAATAGTCTGGAGTCGATAGATTTTCGACTGTTGATGGATTCGCTGTAAGGGGAATGGTGATAATTCGTATGAAACACACGTAAAAGGGAAGTTACCTTATCCCTGGGGGTGGTTTCTACTTATGTAAATGGAGTCGCGCACACGCTTATAGTTTCGTTTCTTTGTTTCGGTCGAATTTATAAAAAAAAAGATTCTTATACGATTTTTTTTCTTTTAACCCGATAGGCTTATTTGCCTTTTGGTTTCGAGGTAACTTTTAGCAAATTTAAAGATATTTCTCCGTAGACTGTTTTAATGCAGACGCCCGTTCTTGCCACCGTTCAAAAGAGAAAAGACCGGCCATTTCCGCGCTTTGGTTTTTTTTATACCATGGGAGTGTTAGCTGACTGCAATTCCTCTGCGAAGTGGGATGCCATTGAACGTACAGCGGTTGTTTTCGTGCAGTGCATTAACCCTAGGGTGCATGCGCGAGAGTTTATTTTCAACAAAACACGTTATGGTCGTCAATAAAACATTTGAAGGCGTACGCTACAAAATCATGGATTTTGAAAACTTCCCAAGTTGGCGAAATACATGAGAATCGTTAGTCATCAAATGAATACAAAAAAACAATCTTCGACCCACGATCCTGAACGAATAGAGTAACCGTACTTGTACTTGTAGCCTTATCATAGTAACCGTGAAACATGTAATATCATGTCCCACACTCTTCCTCTCACATACTCAATGTCATTCTCTCGTACCCCAAATCTATAATCGATACTATAATCTATATCTCATTCAGAAACAAAATATGGCAAAAGCTCAGCTTTCAAAAAAATTATTTGTATTTGCTTCCCGTAGGCACCTTAAGAAATCTCGGTCGTAGTATGTGTCTATACCTACATTTTTAGTACATCTGTCATCATCCGAGAAGAATCCATCAGCTGTCAGGCTCGCGACCTACCTTACCAATTTCCCAAAACAAAACATTTTTGTGACATGAGCTTTTTTTTTTTTTTTTGGTTATTTTGCTTCTTGTTTTGTTTTCCTACGGACTTTGGGAATATTAATAAATTGTTATCGGCAGTAAGTTTTAATTAATTAATTTACATCCGGTTGGACATAATTTAAGCACCCATGGGCCACAATCTCGTGCATTTGGAACGAAAATACATTTCGTAGTCGCGCCAGCGCGGTGTCAATGTTCTCAAAACGAGAAGTCGAGAAGTGGATAAAGCGAGAATCCTTAGCTGGGAGGAGATGAGCACGGTAATCGGATGTAAACATACAGGCAAGGCCAATCCTGACCAAATGGACCATCGTACTCATTTAGGTACCACTATCCAACGAACCGATTACGCTAAGGGTGGTTTGTATTTACATTACCTCTATTTCTTGTAATTCACTTTTATTTCTCTCACTAAGGTACCTGCTGTAGAAAGATCTACTAGACCATCGAAAATTCCCGGTTGAAATATTTATATGTGTAATTCCATACCCACGGTACCTATTTTCAGGAATCGAATAATTAGTGTGTTCGGAATCGTTTGTGTCCATATAGGCAAATTATATTTTCCCAAGGAGAAAATTAATGAGTTTTCAGGAGATTATCTACCCGCCTTCGCATATGCAAGTCTATTTTTATTCTGTTAAAGAACGTAACAATGCATACTCGTCGGTGCTTTCATTCTTGTACATTCTTGTCTCTTCGTAAAGGACGATAACGATTCATCACCATACAATAATAGTAGGGGTATTTAAAAAGTTGACAGCCCGACGAATTGGTTTGTTGGTTGGGAATCTATGTACCTGAAATCGTGATGCCAAGGGTGTTTACTGCCTCAAATCCTTGGCATGATATACGCCAAGAGTTTTGCCTTGCATGTTCTCAATGAGGTATGTGCACTTTCCAGTTGGTTTGATAATTCGACACTTAACAAACTTTTGGCTCAATTTTGCATTGAAGTGCTTAGAGGCGTTACTCAGGATAAAATTCCTTCGGTACACTTCGTCTCCGGATTTGAATATTCGGTTCGAGGATCTTAGGTTATAAGATTTTTCGTTTCGTTTGTACGCTAGATTCAGATTTTCTTTGACCTTTTCGCGAATTAACTCGAGCCGGTTTGATAATGACAAACAATCGAACTGGTTTTCGTTTAACGCCTTAAGTTTTCGGGCAAGTTGATACATATTTCCATGGGACATCATATGTCGACCAAAAATGATAAAGAAAGGCGTCAAGCCTGTCGATTGATGCACGGATGTGCATAAAGCTTGTTGTATCTCTGTCAAGTGAACATCCCATTCTCTCTGGTCGCTTTTAAGGTAGGTCCTAATTGCCGATAAAATCGATTGATTCACTCGTTCAGAGGAGTTTGCCTGTGGCGAGTATACAGCGTTTTTTATATGGGTAGTACCATACTTGGACAGAAAATTTGCAAATTCTTGCGACACGAACTGCTTCCCATTGTCGCTGTGAAGGTATTCTGGTACTCCAAATTTTTGGAAAACCTCTTGTTCCAGGAAGCTAATTACCGATCTGGAAGTTGCTTTTGGCATGGCTTTGAGAAAGACGAATTTTGATAATTGGTCCAGCACAATGAAAATAAACAGGTTTCCCTTCTTTGTACGAACATAAGGACCCATAAAGTCTACGTACAATTTTTGAAAGGGGAGGTCAATCTGTTGTTTGGTACCCATGGGTGGTCTGAGAGTAAAATTTGGGGATTTATTCACCTTACAAGCCTCACAGTTCCGAACGAAATCTCGTACTTGTAGAACCATGTTTGGCCAGTAGCAGGTTTGTCTTATTCTTTCCAAGGTTTTTCGAATGCCTCCATGAGAGCAATTTGGTGGACAATGGTTTTTGACTATAATGGCGTTGGTTAACCCTGTGGGTACCCACAACTTCCATTCGTACTGCGTTTGCAGATCCTCATTGCCACATGAATACATTCGCTTGTAAACATAGTCGTTTTCAATTTTCAAATCGGGTAACTGGGTTTGGTTCTTTAGGACAGTTTCGATAAGCTCGAGATATTCTGGTGATTTGAACTCGGGAGAATTTAGGTCAGGTAAGAAATTATCGATTGCTGTTGGTGCTAATTCGTCTAGATACGCACGAGACAAAGCATCGGGTACAGTATTTAAAGTTCCCTTGCGGTGCTGTATATCGAAAGTGAAGCATTGGAGTTTTAGGGACCAGCGAGCAAGCCTTCCGCTTAAATCCTTTAGGCCCATCAGCCATTTGAGGCTTGCGTGGTCTGTAATCACGGTAAACGGTGTCCCTTCGATATACGGTCTGAACTTAATTATTGATCTTAATGCGGCCAGGCACTCTTGCTCCGTAACGGAATAATTACGTTGACACGCGTTTAACTTCTCTGAGAAGAAGGCTATTGGCTTTTCGTTGCCATCCTCATCGTACTGAAAAAGAACGCCTCCAATACCAGTGTTCGATGCATCACATTGAATAATAAAACGTTTTGCAAAGTCGGGGTTACTGAGAAGGGGAGCAGATGTTAAAGCGCTTTTTAAGGCATCAAAAGAGATTAGTGCTTCAGGTGTCATAGAAAAAGTTTTTGATTTTTTTATTGTATTGGTCAAGGGCGAGGCAATTGCGGCAAAGTTCCTAATGAACCTTCGGTACCAGCCGCAAAGTCCTAAGAACCTTCTGACCTGTTTGGGTGAAGTTGGTACGGGAAAGTCATTAATCGCGGATACTTTTTCCGGATTCGGTTTAAGGTGTCCTTGTCCTACTATGTAGCCAAGGTAACGAAGTTCCTTAAAGCAGAAAAACGATTTTTCTACGTTTATTGTCAGGTTGGCGGATTTTAAACATGCGGCAACTTGTGACAGCAGTGAAAGATGTTGTTTGAAATCAGAGGAGATGATGAGGAGATCATCAAGGTAGACGAACACGCTTTCCCTAAGTGCACTGGGGATCACCTTATCCATTAACCGACACATCCTTTGGGGAGCATTACACAACCCAAAGGGCATGACGGTAAATTGGTAAAGGGGTCGTCCTGGCACAGTAAAGGCGGTCTTCTCTCTTGAGCTCTCCTCTAGAGGGATTTGCCAGAAGGCATCTTTGAGATCCACACTACTTATGTAATGTGTCTCTCCGAGCCGACTGAGCAAACCCTCTATATGAGGCAACGGGTATGCATCGCGTTTAGTCAGGGAGTTCACCTTCCTGTAGTCCAAACAAAGCCTGTTTTTGCCTGGTTTCTTGATAAGAACTACAGGACTACTCCAGGCGCTTTGGCTTTCTTCGATGACTCCCATGGCTAACATACGGTCTAGTTGTTCATATATCATCTTTTGAATAACCGGGGACACCGGATAGTGGCGCTGTTTCACCGGTTCTGCGTCACAAGTGTCGATAACATGCGTCTCAATCGTTGTTTTACCCAGTCCTAACTTTTCAAATGATGGAAATTGTTCCACGACTGCTTTAAGCTGTTCAGCTTGTACCTGATTCAAATCATGTGCTGGAGGTGACGTTTTGGGTGTATTACCAGATGGTAGATTTTTATCAGTTTCAGTGAAAAGTTCGCCGATAACGTGTGGTGCTATTTGAAATGTTGACCAAAAGTCAATACCCAGATAGAGTGGTAATGAAAGACTTGGAACGAGATATAAGTTTAATTCTTTGGAAATATTTTCGTACGTTAACGAAACTGTAATACGTCCAACTATCTGCTGACCCTTCCCATCCGCAGTTTTTACGGTCGATTGGTATGGAATGATTGGGATCTTGAGATCTTTTAAGAACTGCATGCAACTATTTCCAAGACATGATACCGAAGCTCCACTGTCGAGTAAACCAGAAATCTCCTTGCCTTGGATAAAAACTTTAGCAAAGGGTCTAGGATCCAGTTGTCCATCAAGCATAGTTTCACTAATTAATTTGCGGTAAGCATGTCTTCTCTTATATCGAAGCCTTGCTTTGGTGATTTTAAAAGGTACGTCAGGTATAGCGTTGGCGTTACTGCCGAATATTTTTTTGCGAATTTCATGGTATTCCTCTAAGCGTTGCTTATATGGTTTTTTATAAAATGGTATTGGTTTTGAGTCTGTCGCAGACTGTTTAAAAAGGTTGTGTGTCACCAAGTTTAGTTTAGAGTCTCTTTCGGACGAGGTACCATATATAATGGGTGTCGAAAAATTGGTATTTGAATTAACTGATAACGAGTCGGGATCGGTATTAGTTGAAGCATCTTTTGTGCTTATTCCGGTTAGGTCTGAGTCGAACAAGACTTTCCGGAGTCTGTCTTGTTCGAACTCTGGTTTCCCAGTAAATGATTACATTTGGGGCAGTCAAGTACTGTATAATCATCCATACCACAACGATAGCAGAATAGCTTCCGAACTGGTGACGTACAATTAATAAACAGATGACCTGTGCGCTTGCAGTTAAAACATATGATATGTCCCGATGAAGACGTGTCGCGAATGTTCGATTGTTTGTGACGATTAGGTAAGGATAATGCGGCGACACTTTCAGGTGAATCAATGAAAATATCTATTGACTGTTCGGATGACGGATATCCCAGTTCATTGATATGCCTTGCGCTGTTGAAACGACTTTGAACCGAGTAACGCGATTGAAGCATCTTCTCCGTTCGTCTGCATTCATTGCGAAATTGTTCTATAGTGTCTATCTGCATAGGAAATATGAAATTCATCAACTTTGTATTTATGTTGCTTCGCAAAATTTTTACAAGATCGAGATCACGAATAGGTTCTCTAAGCTGACTAATAAGGTGACCAACACTTGAGTAAAAGTCATCAAAACATTCTGTTGGCAGTTGCCTCCGGTCCATAATTTGTTTCAAGATTTCGAAGTCATTTTCATAACTCTTAAATCTTTTGAATAAGGCATTTCGAAGCATTTGCCAATCCCCACGTGGATTGCTACGCATATAATTCCAGAACCAGTCTTCTGCTGCTCCCTTGACCAAATGGTGGAAGTTGCGCATCACTTCTTCCCATGGACAATCGTAGTTCGATTTTAGAACTTCGACACGAAAGACGAAATCCTCAATTGACATTCCTTTATCGGTGCCGTCGAACACAATTCCCCAACGGTCCAAGTCGAACTTTCTAGTGCTAATTATACGACTGTTCGCATTGTCAGGCAATTGTCTAATTGCAGATGAGGTTGGACGAGGCAAGTCAATATACAACGGTTCTGGTGGAACATTGTTATTTTGGTTTGGTGAGTCATCGGAAGATCGAGAGTTGCGTTCATTTCGAATGGAATGACGGGTACTATTTGCAACCGCACCGTCGTTGCTCAATGCCTCAGCCATTGGTTCTAAATTAAAGTGGTTTTGATTTGTTTCTAAGGACGGATGTTGAAGTGGTAACATGTTTTTTAAGGTGTTTCCAACATTTTCTTGGATTAACCCGGGTAATTCTCTAAACAGGGAGTTTCGTAGTTCAGCCAGGCTTAAATCTACTACACTTTTAATATGAGAATGTAGGTAGCTGTTTGAATTTGAATTCTGCTGAAGTGACAGAGAAGCATTCCTATCAAACGCTAAATTTCTGCTGTTAAGATCATTAATATTGCCTGTTTGATTCGTTGAATTGTTTATTGGATTTATGTTTGGATGAGAGTGTGACATAATTGGGTAAGAAGCCGAAGCCGTAGACGAAGGTGTGGTCATGTTAAAAAAACTAGCTGCTATAGTGGCAGGGGCCGACGAAATAACAGCTGTACTAGCTACATTCGTTCGTAATGTTTCATTTAAGCTAATGTTTCCACTAGCGTTAAGAGAACGCCTGCTGCTATTAAGAGAGCGATTAGGATTATTTGTCTCTGTCGGAGGTGGAGAATGACGAACCGGTCTGTTACTAGCTTGCGGTAAGGGAAAGGGTGTATCGATAGGTGCTTGTCTGTTTGAGAGTGAGCGCGTTTGCATGCTACGATTGCTATCGTGAGCTTGGGTTCTATTTTGTTTTGAGATAGCACCCGTATTTTTATTCCCGCTGGTATTCATTTCGGAATAACTTTAACTTGTTTGAAATAAGGTAAATTTAAATAATTGTGTTTGATTCTCTTATACTTCCTCTATTACTTATACGAGAAGAGGTATTAAGTAACTTCTTGGGTATACGATATAGGTTATTGTAATAAAATATAAATTTTTTTTTTTTTTTTTTTCTTTTTTTTTTTTTTTTCAAATTATGATTGATGTTGTAAATATGTGTATCACTCAAAAATGTTTGTATTTAGATAAGTTAAAGGTAATATAAAGGATAATGTCATGGATTAAATAGGCGATTTACTGGTGATCTTCCAATAAATGAGAAGGTATTTATAAGCGTAAACGATGAACAAAAAGAAGGGGAAAAATTTAACAATAATAGTTTGGTCAGACTCTGTACATCATACCAATCTTCTTTTTTTTTTTTTTTTTTTTTTTTTTTTTTTACGATATTGAGATGAAAGAGGTTTAATGAGTTATGAGCATCTTTCTATTGCAACTTCAACTAGCTATTAGCCTTGATTGTTAGGACTCATAGAAGAACTTCTCATATCATACCTACTTTTGATCATGATTGTAAACGTGGTTTGATCTATGCCGACATTGTAATAAGTTAGTGTTCTAGTACTCGGACTTAGATCGATCCGAAAGAACGGGCTTCTAGGACTACTAACATAGAATTTCAAGTACTGACATAGCATAGATGAAGAAAAGTGTTTTGAGGAAGACATTTTTTTTTTAAGAGTAGCAGCGCGCATAGTATCCGCAAGAATACTAGGAATTGCAACGTGCTGAAAATAGATGGAAAGTGCTGCTAATTATTTATTATTATTTTAGGTTTGACATAGTTGTCAAGACTAAAGACAAGTTGCTTTTGCTTGGGGTGCCGAATGTTCTGGCAGGCCCCACGTTGTTGAGCGCCAATTTTGCAGGGGACAAGAAGGGAGACGTGGAAATTTGGTAGTAATTTCCATCCCTAAGCAGAGGGTTTGGCACGCTTGCGGTGGCTCGCGGCAATTAGCTCGTCGGAGGGGTGGTGTTCTTTCTGCTTGTCTAATTGTCTGCAAAATAAAATTTTCTTCGTGCCAAATCAATTACAATTATTGAAATGTCTTCTGTTGATGTACCATGAATGTTGCCAGGTTCAAGTCTGACCAGGCCAGTTAACCGTTAACAATCTAAAATTCTAAAATGTCAGCGGTACCGAAAATATAATCAGGGGGCAAATGAATGGGGAAGCAGACGAACACCGAGGGATATACGTACTAACAATGAAAAGACAGAAAAATAATGTGTCGGATGTTGTGACATTGGATGGTCCTGAGGCTGATTAGTGAACCTCCAAGGCCATCCTCGCGGCGGAACCCACCCTACAATTGACCGTAGTCTATTGCTCCATGGCTACCATGTGCCGAAATGTTTATGGCAGCCCCAAATATCATTTTGTTTGTTTACGCTTTATATTCTCACATCTTCGGATACACTTTCAATCGCCAAATAACAAAAAAAATTAGCACATTTCTACAGAGTACAAACTTTAAAATTTATTAGGAAGCCCTTCATTGGGCGTAGAATTCATCAAATTTAACATTACAATATGACTCAGGGTCAGGTTGGGTAACCTATGCTTTTCAAAAGCGCAGAATATTTGAGAGTTCCAAAAAAAATCAATTAAAAAAAAAACAAAGGGTAGGTAAGTAACTACAATATGAGATAGAAGAAAATTTGCGAACAGACATAACGTAGGAATAATAGTAACTACTACGGTTTGCGTGTAGGTTCGATCGTATGGATTCGCGGTAAATTAAAATTTTGTTGGTGTCTTATTTAACACCCTCAAATGGTATTATACCAAGATAATCAATCCAAAAATAATTTAATCAAAATATTTCGTAATAAAAACTTGCCACAAGAAAATATAAAATAATCACTTACAGTATTTTTTTTCTGCGTTACGTTACGTTGTTTCGGTATAGTTGGACCTTATAGATCTTCTGCCTTTTCGTGATGTGCGCACAGGACGATTCAGCGTATGGTGGTTTTCACTGTTAGGAAAATGGTTGATTTAATTATGGGAAAACATATATTTTATATAGTCGATGGCAATTTACCTGAGCGTACCCGGACAAAAAAAAAATATATATATACCTGTTGCTTTTTTTTTTTTTCTTACCAACCCTTCGTATATATAAAACTAATCCTATTTACAACAACTAATTATATAATCTTTCCACGCTGGGGGAGGGGGGGGGGGGAAGATGGTCGGAAGTGCTTCAGATGCACCTAACCATTCGACGGATGCCTGGATTTTTTTTTTGATCGCTTGAGGTCCGTTGCGTAGACTTATAGTCCACGTGGTGACGAGGTTTGGATGCGGATGGCTTTCCGTTGGACGACGATTGCGTTGCAGTCCAACTTTATGTCACAGTATGCTGGTGCGTCGCAGCTCTTTCAAATTCCTCGTGGTATGACGTTGTAGGACTTGTTTTGTAGTTCTGCTGGCGGGAATGTCGGTTATGGCGTTATGGCGGCGAGTGTGACGGGTTGGACGGATTGGACGGCGGCGAGTCCCGATGACGTAGGGGATTGGATGCGTGCGTTGGCTTTTGCTTAAAGCATTAGTATACCCATAAAGGCGTGGTGTATTACTGCGTAGATTTATTTTGGGGATTTCTTCTTCTTCTTTTTTATGAGGATTCCCCTTGCTCCACATATAATGGCGAATAGTCTGGAGTCGATAGATTTTCGACTGTTGATGGATTCGCTGTAAGGGGAATGGTGATAATTCGTATGAAACACACGTAAAAGGGAAGTTACCTTATCCCTGGGGGTGGTTTCTACTTATGTAAATGGAGTCGCGCACACGCTTATAGTTTCGTTTCTTTGTTTCGGTCGAATTTATAAAAAAAAAGATTCTTATACGATTTTTTTTCTTTTAACCCGATAGGCTTATTTGCCTTTTGGTTTCGAGGTAACTTTTAGCAAATTTAAAGATATTTCTCCGTAGACTGTTTTAATGCAGACGCCCGTTCTTGCCACCGTTCAAAAGAGAAAAGACCGGCCATTTCCGCGCTTTGGTTTTTTTTATACCATGGGAGTGTTAGCTGACTGCAATTCCTCTGCGAAGTGGGATGCCATTGAACGTACAGCGGTTGTTTTCGTGCAGTGCATTAACCCTAGGGTGCATGCGCGAGAGTTTATTTTCAACAAAACACGTTATGGTCGTCAATAAAACATTTGAAGGCGTACGCTACAAATTCATTGCTAATTTGTTTTTCAAAAACGCTACAGTAACTTTTGTCCAACTGCAATATCATGATCTACCTAACTTGACTGCATTGTACCGCAGGGGAGATCGTAAACATTCTTCGGTATGCCTTGTTGCTGTCCATTCGTCTCTGAAACTTCTCCTTTAAATAATCTTTCTCTCCGAAGGTTCCAAGAGGTTTCGATCGGCTTTCGGCAGCAAGATTTTTCTATCATCATCCTGCATAAGATCTAGTACAAGTTTGGTTTGTTGCAGTTATTGACAAGATCCTCAACATTGACAGGGATCTGCTTGCATTCCGATTTCAATCTTTGTACGTTTCAGTTCTAACCTTACTGTCGAAGCATTTGACCGATCTTCATTGCTGCTCTTTTTCGATATTCCGTACTAGTTTTTGCATGTAGCTAGACTTCGTGGTAACTTTCATTTTTCGTTTACTTTTATGAGCTCGGAAGGCGTTATTTCCATTAGAGTGGGTTCAACTTTTAGCTTTTCAAAACTTGTAGAAACATCGATTGAAATGAATGCCTCTTCGTCTATGCTTGTTCTCACTGGGGCCTGTAACACAACGCGACAAGTCTAAATTCACCTGTCCACTTATGCTTGTCCGACAAATTAATGTTGTAACAGAACGTAAACCGTTGCACTTGTCAAAAGAATTAAATTCCCTTGACTTGTCGGCATTCTTCGACAAGTGTTTTATATGTGAAGATGACATAAATCACGAAAGACAAAAAACTGATGAACGATATCATATTTGGTGCTTTCAGTGGTGTCCTAACAAAAGAAAATAAATGTACAAAGTAAAAGTAAATAAACATCCTGGCAAAAAGCCTAAATGTTCACTATTTGTTTTCTGCTTAGGTATTACATTAAAAATGCACTTGTCAGTTTTTGACACTATTCAAATCATCAGTCGTGATTGAACCACAGTTCGACAAGTGTGCCTTGACACTTGTCGTGTTCTGTTACAGAAACAGGGAAATTATATAATTTCCCACCTGTCATCTTTCATCGCGACAATTGTCGCAGTGCTCGCGGACTTGTCGTTTTGTGTTACTAAATCTTTGACAAGTTGTCGAAATTCACTTGTCCTATTATTACCTGTCGCGTTCTGTTACAGGCCCTGGACGTTCAGGTTCATGCAGTTCGTCAGCGTTAGTCGAACCACCTTACTCCTCACACATATTCCTCCGATGGGGACAAGAAAAAAAGCATCATTGCTTCGTCAATTTTAGATTAGGTAATGTAATACGCCCTTTTGTGCACCACAACCAATAGAGGTCAATAGAGGCCAATAGAGGTTAGGTATACGTGACTTTATAAGAAGCCAAACAGCCAAATTAATTCAACAGAAAATGCAACAACAAATTGTAGGTTTAGGTGGACACTAGCTAATGAAAATAACAAAGATGTGAGCAGCTTTTGGGCGGTGGGCCTTTTAATTTCGACCATTATTTTAAAGAGATCTTCTTCATGTACTAGCTGACCCGACAAACGTTGTTCTGTCTTATAAATTATTTCTAGTTCTAGTTTTAACGATCGATATAATTGATCGAAAGTGATCGATAAAATATAACAAATCCAAAAAAAATTAGGCGCCAACGCATACCTAGGTAAGGTGCAACGCATTGCTTATAGAATCAATCAAATTCAGCTTAGTTTTGATGTGCTTGCCTTGAGCTATTTGAAGAAATATAAAAAAGACTCTATTTTGTTAGAAATGATGGGACTTCGAGAAGTGTTATAAATATAGTGATGATGATATTTTCCATTTTTAAAGTGTTGCATTGTAATCAATAAATTTAATTAAAACGAATTACACAGTCAAAAGAAACATTGCGCTTCCGGTGGGTGGTCGATTTCTGCGAAAAGCAATTAAATTTGTGCAGAAAAAAAAATTCTCAATAATTGTTTGTTCAAAATTTCATGAAAGTGCACAATGCTATTGAAAATTTACGAATTTTTTAATTAATCACTTCATCCAAACAGAGAATGATCACTTAGCATATTAATGGGCAGTTGTTCTTAGAAATATTTCAAACAAAGTTCAACAAATTAGAAAAGCTGACTAAAGGTCAACAGCAAAGTAGCTACTGGTACTGACGTGACGGCTATTTTATTTTGAGAGGTGACGCGCATTCACTCTCCGCGTGTGGAGTAAACTTGACGAATGGTTATTGCATTGCATTAGTGTGCCCGCTGCAGTTGGTTTAAAATTTAGGCGGTGGGTTACAGTGTTTTGAGTAAGAAATCGGTCGTGTGCGAACGGATCAATAAACTTCTTGCCTATAGAAGTATTTATTATGTGGGTGACTTCGGCAGTCCATGTTCTCACAAACTGTTTACCGTCATTATGAAAATAGAAACATTCAACGATGTTATGAAACTCTCCATCAAGAGTTACAACCGCCATCAAAACCCATTTCGACTTAAATCTAAAACTACACCGTGTTCCAGATAAAGTCGTATAGAATGTAATTTACTGCAGCATTTGCAGTGATAGACCACCAAACCGTTCACTTCACATTTCCCAATGAATTAAGGTTAATACACTTGCAAGAGACCCAGCCGCTCAGTGCACTCGGCGTATGGTCTCTCTGATGACAAATCATACGCTCGAAGATCGATATCGGTTTGAGCTTTTAATTGCCATGCAGTTGGGAATTGTCGCAATCGTGAGATGTGGGAACCTGCGCGATATTTGTACACTCAACTACATTATTTGAAGACCGCAATATGAGTCAAAACCAATCCGCGAACAATAGGTGTCAAGCACAAAGGTCCCCTCCTTTCGTCATTACCGTGAATTAAAATTTGGTATCCAGCAACCTCACATAGATCATTAATTCATCAATCTAGATTATTTATTAGATATTAATGGAAGTCGCATGGTGAACGAGGCACGAAGTGCGCTCCTATTCACTCCCCAAACGGAGCAATTTACGCCACACCTAACCTGGGCTCACTTGTCATATATGGTGCAGTCATAAAGCACAAAGCCAATTGCTGGTGTATTGTGACAAATCACCCCCCTGGCTGGCATGCAAGATTTATATCCGAAAAATTTCATTTTATTATTTATTAAGATAAATTTTCACTCTCAGTCTTGAGCCGTGGCATATCGCATATGGCGGAATGCACGCCTTGAAAATGTTGTCATGTTTATTTAAATTGAGTCGTTATGGCAGAGACGTGTGGTTTCTTCTGAGACTGCGCGAGAAGCACGAGTCATGGGTGCTATATCAGAAGTCTTAACCGCTTAGCATCAGCATAGGAGCTGAAGATTAAGCATATGCGGGTCAGTATAACTAATCACTGTTGGTTCTTGCAGCCAGTGACAGACGATGATTCAAGATGGAGAAACAGGTAGCTGTTGCGGACTGTAGCTGTTCTAAGAAATGTTCGTGCCAAGTGACTATGGAAATAGTTTTCTAACTACTAAGCAAGAATCTGGCGAGGTGAAGATTTTGTCATAATTTTTGGGAAAACTGTCGATGGGTTTTGAAAGTGGAAGTGCTGTCCTTTGGTTACTGAAATTCGAGTTCTCAATTTTGTTCGTCAATCAAATACGATTCAGGCATTCGCTACCAACACTTTAGTTCCTAGAATCAGCGGTCCTAGGCCCGACGAAATTGTTGCTTTAATTAAAGAGTCGAACAACAACGCAAGGTGTTCATTTCGCACAATGGACAGCTTTCCAGTTTATTTGAAGTGCCACGAGGAATACGACAAGGAGATGTACTCTCACCGATCCTGTCCAAATGAGGGTGATAAGATAAGTACCTGTGTTATGCAAGAACATTTTTTTTCATATTTGGAACCAAAAAGAAATCAAATGGGGCCAAATCTTGAGAATACGGTGGATGCTGCAGTAATTCGTACTCTCATTTTTCCGCCGCGACGTGACACGAGTGAACCGCTGCATCGTCGTGATAAAATAGAACTTTTTTTTTGCCATGTGGAGCGCTTTTCTCTTCAATACGTCGGTAAGTTTTCCCAATAATTGAGCATAATATTGTCCCGTAATCATTCTTCCCTTTTGCAAGAAATCAATGTAGATTATGCCCTCATAATCTAAGAAAACGGTGACCTTTCCGACCGATGGGACTATTTTCGCCTTCTTTAGTGTACGTTCCTTGCGCGCAGTCCACTGTTTTGATAGTTCTTTCATTACAGATGTATAGCGAAGGATCCATCTTTCATCAAAAGTCATATAGTGTCTCAGAAATTCCTTCGGATTATGCTTAAAAAGGTCCATATTCAACTGTGAAAGGGTCATTCGAATTCGATTGTTATCAACGGTAAGCAAATGCGGCCCCCAACTTGGACATAACCGCAATGGTATGGACCATTGGTATCTTTTCAAAACCAACAAAAAATCGTGTAAAAAGAGCAATTGCTCCGCCAACATCTCGTGCAGGTCACAAGCTTTTGTAAGTCTGCGTTGCATTTTTAAGATTCTTGGCCAATTTCCAACAATTAATTGTGGCCCAGGACTGGACAAAATATGTTGATGTTAATCAAGCAAAAAGAATGGCGTCGAATTGACCACACACTGAGGAAACCAGATGATGAAAAAGCTAAGCAGTGTTTCCATATGGAACCCTCAAGGTGTTAGTTGATAGGCCAAGATCCAAGAACAACATGGAGGTCAACTGTTATGACGTAAACTCACTCCCAAGTTTGCGATCGTGGACACAGCTGAGGTATCGATCTGCAAATAGAGGGAGGTGGAAGGACCCCCTATGCCCCAAGAGAAGTAAAAAATGTTGCTGCCAACAGCGGTTAGTAACAATTAGTCCTCAAAGAGACTCATAAATACATACCTAATTTGCTACCAACTTACATAAATGTTTACACACTCATGACATAACGATGCAAACCGTAAGCGGCTCATGGACGATTTTGATAATTAGGTGCACGATTATGCAAAGACTGAAAAATTATAAAAATTATTTTTTTTCCAAAGAACACAAATCGGAATTCGATTCGAAATAACATCAACCACCACTACAACCAAGTGGTAACCACAAAAAATCCAAAGAACAACAATGGTTGCCGTCCACTCTTGGAGAACATAATTTTCGAAATTTATGTTTGGATTTTCCGGAAATTGTTGCAATGGCGGCGCATCGACCAAGAAAACTTGATGCTGTGACAGTTAGTGGACAAATAAATTTGACACTTTATTGGCTCCAAGTTGGACATACCAATGGATTTCATGGTTCAGCCATGTAACCGTAATGGATTTTATGGTTCACAGTGATGTCAGGTGGAGATCGTGTGTGGCTCAATGCAGTCGATTGTGTTCGATGCTCTATGAATTGAAGGCAAATTTGATTATTATTTTGTTTTCCTTCATAATCTAGTTTGTTATACATTTATTTACATATTTATGAGCTGTTATCTTGGAGCAAGTACCATTTAACTTTCGGCATTGGAAGACAAATTGGGATGACACGCAACTGGGCGGCCACCGAGTTGATATCATTGATAAAATTAATTGGAGTGGTGAAGGATCATACTTAAGTGCCGTCCATTCGGTAAAAAGTATTTTCCAATAATAGGTGTTATTTTGATATTCAAAGAAAAATGTCATTTTTTGAGATAAATGATCGGATATTTATTTCATAATAAAGAGGAAGGTATGCCGTTAATAATGAAAAAAAACATCAGCCATATGCCCACCACGACCACGCTTACAGGACCATATCCTTTTCATGAAATTTTCCATTATAAAATCGCAAAGTGGCTGCCCTATGTCCTCGATAGACTCACGAATTCCATCTTTGTAATAACACGGTCCGGAAACTTTATCCGTTAGAGATCAATGGTTTCGTTGCTTGTGTGGCACGTAGCGCCGTATTGTTGAAATTAAACGTTGCCTAGATCAATACCATTCAACTCCGGTCATAAAAAATCATTAATCATGCCCAATTCCAAAGAACGACGAGGAATGGACAAACCTGGGTTTTCTTCAACACTTTGGGCTACAGCAGCAATATTCTCAGTTGTTCTTTAGCGACGTGCACGGGTTTTATTCTTCACATCACTAACTTGTCCCAACGGCTCGAATTTTTCCACCGATATCTGTATTGCGGTCCGACAAGGTGCTTCACGACGACCCAAAAATGCTTTAGTTTTGCGAACTATGACTGCAAAATGTTCACCATTTTTGTAGTGAATTTTTATAATTTCAATGCGTTGTTGAAAGCATGTATCGTTCCATTTTTAGTAATGGCGTAGTTTCTACTTGTCAAATGTCAAAAAATAACAGCTTCAAAAGTGACAGCTACCGAAATAGCGGGCTATTCAAAATAACACCTCTTATTTTATTCCGAGAGATTTTGTTTGTTACGACGTCTGTATTCAAAAACAGCAAGCCTTGTATAATTGGTTTGAAACCCTTAGATACCCTTGACGCGTGGCAAAACTAATACGAAAAATGACTTGAAACCAAAAGAAAACCGACAAAAATGGGTTTAAAATACATTAAAAAAACAAGTGCAAAAACACGTAAAAGATTGTGCCAGAAAAAGAATTAGAAAATACCTTTGCAACGCAACCAAATAATCGTCGAAAAACGAATCAAACAAACTTCACAACCAATTTATCAGAGACTCGTCAAAAAGAGTCAAAAATAGGTATAGACAATACTCCAGAACGAGTCGAAGTAAATCGGTATTTTAAAAAAAAATACCGAGAGAAGTGTCAAAAACGTGTCCTACGCCAAAAACGTTTTGAACAATTTGGCAAAAAATAATCAAAAACAGATACCAAAAGATGTCCAAATTGTCTCCGAAAGTGTAACAAAACACGTATCAAAAAATGAGTCGAAAATCGTGTAACAAAATCCAAAAAGTAATCCATCAAAAATTGTTTTTTTCGTTTGTTGAACTTCACCTCACAGTCTCCTAAATAATAGTAGCACACGATTTAAACTTGGTGCAAATTTAGTTAACTATATGTGTAAGAAAAATATTTAGGTTAAAATTTAGCACACAGGAAACACCCTGCTACATTAATTAAAATTAATTTGCAGCTTCTAAGTAGGTTTATGACTTTTAATTGCACAAACCACACCGTTTCCCACGTTTTAATAAAAGCCAGTGGTACCAGCGAACGCCAGTTTGAACACAGACATAAATCATCTAGACGGAGTTGGGTTCTTGTCTCCGAAGTTTTCCATTTAACCACACCAATTAATGGTATTTATGGCCACTGTTCAAGCCAAGACATTTTGTAGTGCCAACCGAAAGAAGTAAACGATATTCTTTGGATTTTATGCTGTTTGTTCCGTCAAAATGAGTTTACATCCCTTTCTATGGCCGGCACTTGCAATTTAGCTGTGCACAGCACATTGGCCGTCATCCACATTTCCAAATCAAATTTTCAGCTCCACTGACGGCTCAGTGTGAACAGCAGCCAAGACTGAGACACACTCTTGCTGATGGTGGATGCTGGCTACCTATTTGCCTAGAGTGAAAGGTTAGTTATAGAGTGAAGCTCGGTGGCGGCACCAACCACCACCAACTGAGCCGTGTTACGTTGTGCTGGCGGTTTTAATTTCCCACGAGTAATGCCGCATTAAGTGGTACACCACATTAGTTACGCCGATAAATGTTGCATAATGGCAGCGCACACACAACGCGGTATTCCATATTCCACAAGTATGTTTGCATCGGCAAGTGTTTGCCATTAATTTTTATTAAACACTAATTAATAATTCATTAATTTCTAATGCTTTGCTTAACCTCTGATGAACCGAACAGAGTTGGAGGAAGCGCGCTCTTCGCATGAATGATGTTGGGCAATTTGTTTGTGGATTTTGGTAATTGAGTTCGGACCACGATTGAGTGAGCTATCGGCTTTGGCATTGCTGTGGCTCAATAGTCAATAGCCCATGGGAATGGAAACCGAAATGCCTTTGTCTGGTCTGAAGAGTTCTTCTTCTATTAAGAGTCGAAAACACTTTTTACTTTCGACTTTTAATTTGATGGGAGGTCTTCTTTGCTTTTTCAAGATGTTTTAAAGCTTAATCATTAATCTTAAAAAATTAAAAATTAATAGCAAAAAATTAGAGTGCGTATTTTTTTAGAGTGAGTATCTCGATAAAGTCAGAAGTCTGCCTTCGGGCGAACAGATTTGACCTCAAGTACCTATATCTAATACCACAAGTACCAAAATCGAATATGGCGGTCAATCGGTCATCTTGCCTAGAGTCATTGAGCTTTCAGTTTGTGTACCCTTTGCAGATTCAGAACTGAAAATTCGCATTTACTCCTGCTCTTGAAACATCGTGATTTATTTCGTGTGCTGTTATAATAGTAGGTACTACTCAGACCATCAATTAAAGCGGATAGGTTGAAAAAAATGTAAAAAAGGTGGGAGTAGCTCACTGCCATCTGGATAGGTCAAATAAAAATTCGTACCACTCGGCGTCGGTGATGATGCTGTGATGGTTTTATTGCTATTTTTTGGTGGCATCTTTTTTTTTATAACTTACCCGTAGAGGAATGTAACCCAAAAATGGCAAGCGGTCTGTTATTTCTCTCGTTGGAATGTGCAAACTCATCTGGCAAAGGCGGTAAACGAAGTCGCTCGTTATTTTGCGGTTTTGCTGTGGGATGTTGTTCTGGCATGTCGAGTAGGTATTTCGGTGGGTTTTTTACTTTTGTTTACCATCACAGATGCTTGGTAGAACAAAGAACAGTGTTTAATCATGGACGAGGACTGGTACCTATACAGACTGATAGAGGAGATCACTTACTTCCATCATTACATAGATCTTGATCTAATTTTTCAAACTAGAAAGGCTTTGCAAATGGAAAGGGGTCTAAAGTGGGACAAAAGCGACTACTGTCAGCCTTCAGCGTAGACCCGTTTTCTAAGCAACGCTTCTCTGAGTGTTTTGAGCTAGCATACATTGTCCTACTCTCTCCGGAGCCTGAGCTACAATAAATTCGAAAAATGTTCCCTAATTGATGAAATATGAAAATAAAGTGCACGACTGGATCGCACGAAACTTTCTAGTTAATTTCATCAGTTTGGTTGGTTTATTTTTATTTTATTGTTGTTTATAGGCAATAAAACCAGATTTTTGAAATTGGTGATACTGGTAGGTGGCCATGACTCGAAGTACGGTTTGTGATGTATGAATTCAGAGATTTTTTTTTGAATTTGCACGTGTTTGGGGGTAAATGAAGTGCGGGTTTCTGATAGTATAGACTCCAATTCGTTGGAATTATTTTAAGATTCATGATTAATATGGTTGAAAAAAAAAAAGTGGGAAATATTTGCTAAAAAGGAGTTTCTAGTAGTTTTAGTGACATTTTAAATGGTAGTGCGGTAGGGTTTATAAGCCGCATTATTTGCATTTTTTTAAGGAAAACTAAGTACGGGGTTTTATTAAGAATACTTATGCTTTCGTAAATAAACATTTTAGTCAAAATCTTTAGAGCTGATTTTGGAAAATAATGCAGACAAAATAGTAACAAATATTGAAATGTTGAGTTTGAAAAATAATCTTGCTCAACTATTTAGCTAAAGACTGAGTATAGGGTATTGTTCAGGATGTTAGTTGGTTTTTAAAGTTTAATCCAAAAATGTCGTTTTCAAGATTTGAACAGTTTTCAAATTAAGCGTTTCCGGTAATTCGAATGGAAAATGAAGGACGCAATAATGTTGAAAACGTTAATTTGTCTCCAAGTATGCATTTTGGTCAAAATCGCTCTAGCCGTTTTCATATAGGTAAACCAAAAAAAAAAATTTTCAAAATATGCCTTTTTTCAAAAATCCATTAAAGACAATTTAGGAAAAAACTGAGTTTGCTATCATGTTAGGAATGACCATATTACATAAAAAATTAATTTTTGTTGCAATCGTAATGATAATGACCGTTTTCGAGATAAGGCCACTTTTCAAAAGTACCGTTATTCGAGATTTTAGCCAAAAACTGGGTATGCAGTCATGTTGAACCCATGTACCGTAGTGCAAGTATACATCATGGTTAAAATCGTTTAAGCCGTTTTCAAGTAAACCATAATTAAATAAAGTCTTAAAAAACGATATTTTTCCAAAATAGTCCGTTGAACGAGAATTTAGGGAAAAACTGAGTTTGGTATCATGTTAGGAATGACCGTATTACCTTAAATAAGAAATTTTTATCGAAATGGTTTTGACCGTTTTTGAGATATGACCAATTTTCAAAATTTCCGTTATTCGATTTTTCTGCGAAAAACTGAGTATGCCATCTTAGTTACACCTACTAAAGCCCAAATAACAATTTTGGTTGAAATCGTTAGAGCCGTTTTCGAAAAACTCAAAATTGCTGAATACCGTTAGAATGGCAACACTTAACGTACAAAAAAAAAAGTGGCCCCGAACTGTAAGCCCACCAACTCCAAATCCGAAGTTTGAAAGAAATCCGTCCAGCCGTTTGCCCTGTAGAGCTCGGGAAGGACGGACAGACGGACAGACGGACAGAATTGCGAGACCCACTTTTTCGAGTTCCTCTATCATCGTAATGTCAGATTTGATTAAAATCTCGAGTTCGATTTTTTGTACGATTACAATTCCATTCTCTTACTACGTATACGAGAAAGTTAAAAATGTTGAAACGATTGTTCCCGATTGTAGCTCCGCTTAAGTAGGAAGAAACAATACCAACCGCGCTTGGGCCATAATGGTTGAATGGAGTCACTTTACAAGGGTCCTCAATAGAAATTCCCATAACGAGTCTGTACTAAAGGAGGAACTATGGGTGGGTTTTTATTGAAATATGCTATCTTTCATTTCAATTTATAACATTAGTACTCCAGTCCAACCTTCCTCACTATAAATGACTGATTTTAAAGATCCAATCTACGCGTATTGGTTGAGGCCCAAGTCCACCCCAGACGACGTACCTAAGTAAGTAACGAATCCGCACTGCAAAGCATTCAAAATTAAAGAGCAAACCAATTTATTACTTAGGCTACAATGCACAAGTAGGTTCCTACTCATAATCTGCAATACCTACAGTATAAAAAGGAGACTTCCATTATGCAATGCAAAATTCAATAACAATTATGAAAATATAGAAAATAATCTTTCCCTTACTGTGAGTCTGAGTATATATGGAGAAAGGAAAAACCCGCAAACAAATTCGTTTTCACTCATCATCAACCTTTTGATCGTAAAATCATTGAGCAGACAGGATCGTGGATGCAACAGAAAATTATTCAATTTAATAATCCACTCCAACTCATCCTCCTATACAGTCTGACTGCTGGCTGGTGCAAGCACATAGACCTCGCCAGGTGAAAGTGAAAATCTTGACCTCTGATTCGTACTTGTTGAACCTCTTCGTCTAAGTTTCTTCGAAGCCATTGCAAAATAAAGATGCACAGCTGATTATAGCTGCTGAAAGTAAAGGTGGCATCTGGCATGGTACGGGAAATGTTTCTTTTAATGAAATATTTCGTCTATCAATTTACGAAGGGGGTTCAATGTTATTTAGGTGCCTAGGTATTTACAAATGTTGTTAATTAAATTATCAAATAGATTTTCTGACGAAATCAACTACCGTATATATGTTTTTGATTCAAGTTTCGACACCCCTCTAAAATCGAGCCTAATATTTCTTTTGACACCTTCTCAGAGAAAAGCGTAGGAATTTTCAGAAGTTAATTGATTGAAATTGTGATCAATATTTAGTATGAGTTAGTATGACTGTGTTAATTGGCAACATCAATGACATGCATGAAAAGACAGAAGCGAGGTGATGATTCGACTAATTGGATATTGTAGAAATATATATCTACTTTTGTCAACGTACATCTTTGTCTTGTGGGGTTTCAACATGAAATTCCAACCGAGCATTTATTGACTTTTGTTAACAGCTGCTTGCTTAAGAATGTTTGGTAAAATATCTTTTTACAGTAGCAAGAAAATAATTGTTCTTTGAGTGCTTAGACCACGCTCGATCAACCAAGAACATTGAGTTCCTTGACCTTTGACGTTCTGTCCAAACACGGTGTTCTTTGTTTATTTCTGTCCATTATTACTTTTCTTGGGAGAAATTAAATGATGCTATTAGCCGCTGCAGTTAGTTAGTGATTTTCTTTAACAAGTTGCCGAAAGTTGCAGCATTTTAGGGGTAGGTAGTCTAAATCAAGTCGCTTTTGTTTTAATTTACAGCTCGTTTGAACACAGCCGAAATCCCTTATCAGAGATGAGATATGACGAAAAATGCTGATAAACTTTTAAGATAAAAATGTTTGCAATTTTGGAAATTTTGCCCCCAAAAGTCTGGTATTTTGAGAAAAAGTAGCCGTTCTTTTGTAACATTTTTTTCAAAAAAAATAACTACCATAATTTTTGGGGCCTTAATTAATCTGTGGTTTCGGTGAAGTAGATATATACATTTCAACACAAAACACATTGAGCATAAAAAAGAGGTATGCGTCTTGAAAGCAAAGGATTTCATGGCCTTTAATCTTCTCGTGGGACTAAAAATAGATTTTGCAATTTCCAACATCTATTACAATTTCTTTTGGTGCTTTAGTTAGTTCAATTGGAAATTTGCTATAGTGAGAAAAAGTGATTCAACTTGAACTTCTTTTTAACAATTTCATTTATTCAGCGAATTCTTTCCTTTTGAAATAAAATACTAAAATTGTCATTCGTAAAATCGACCGTTTCTTCCAAAAATCTGGGCAGAACTATTAAATTAAATTGAAACCTGATTTTAACTTTTTGCACATTTCCTCAGATGCAAACTGTCAGTTTTGAGTTCTTTCGCATACAATTTGCATATTTTCTTGTCGTTCCGCTCCAACAGTGAAAACGACGCACAGCGTTTATTGTGAATGTGCCTCCGACTTATGACCACCACCACAAGAGCAGCTGATTTTTTCGATATGATTTTAATGAAGTTTGTTCGGCAGTTCAGCTTCTGGATTAACCAGAAAACTGAGCTGAATTGAGTTCAAAATATTTTTAAGAATTTAGCTTGTTCTCACGAAATGCTTCTGGTAAGTATAGATAATCTGGCTTTGAAACTCGGTTTGCAATAAATAAAGGGTTTTGAATTTACGGGAAAAGTTTCCGGACCGTGTTATCTCTCGAAGAGGTTGATATTCTCTGTCATGGCGAAACCGAATTCAATGAAGATTCCAATGCTTGCAAAATTTTGAATGAACTTTTATTCCTTTTATTAAGTATTTTTTACTGTGATCTTTATCGTATTAGGAGTACTGGACTCTTTGAACGCTGTCCCAATGGAACTAATCTATTTTAAGTACACCTCACCGCAGTGTTGCCAGCCGCTTTAAGTGAAATTCCCCATTACAGACCATAGAATTCCCCTTTTTCCCCATTTTTTTAGTAACATTCCCCAAAAATTCCCCACTAATTAGTATAAGTATAAAAAATTAAAAACGAAAGATAAAAGCTATTTTGTAGTTTTTTATTGAAGAAAAAAAAAATAAGTTGCAAAAATTCACGATTAAAAAAACGTTTTTTAAGAAACATTATTGAAAAGAAGAAAAACATTCAAGGGAAATTAATTATGTTTAAATTATTTATATATAGAATTATCAAAAAAAGAGAAATATTCGGCAGTGGGTTTGAAATTGAAGCCCTCCGCATTTCTATTCCTGCACCCTGATCTTATAAAACATGTAGCGTTTAAAGAGGTTTCACCCAACCGATTTATTTTTTTTACTTTGACAAAAACAAGCGCTCAGCGTCTCAATCCCAATCCCAATCAAGAATCAGGACAAAGAACAAGATACTTAACGAGTTTGTGACAAATTGAGATTAATTTTTTGATTTCCCCACATTTTGTGCTAGGGGAGAGAAGATTCCCCTTTTCCCCTTTCATCAAATTTTGGACCGAAATTCCCCACGAAAAGGGGAATTCCCCACGAACTGGCAACACTGCCTCACCGTGATGGGCATCAGAGTATGCTAGTTTAAAAGTGGATTGTTGGTAAGCTTTCAAAAGAACTCTTACGCTCTCTGCATAATCTGCCACTTTTATCCTCTATATGCAATCCTCTGACCGATTAAAAATAAGTCGGGCCATAAATTAATCCACCCAAATGGGTAGGTATACCTAGGTACATAAACCTAGTAAAAAACCGGTCAAATGTGGTAAAAATAAAATCATCAAACTGGTGTTGGTTTCGCGCCCATCTTCCAGCCGACAAGCCCGAAAGGAGCGGTTAAGAGATCATAAAAATATATTCCACATCCCACAACAAATAAGTGCAAACTTATAACAAAAGACGCCTTAACATGACCCAAAGTCCGGTAAGCAAATTCCTTCACCACAAATCCGTTTGGCGGTTGTGTCGCTAATCTCGATATTCGCTCTATAACGGTGTGCCAAAATTAGAATTTATTTTTCGGAACCCAAAATAAAAAAAATAAAACACAACAACCCAAAACACAATTTCAATTGGGCAAGACTTTAATCACGAATGTCAAACACGTCCGGGTAGATAATAAAGTCTGGAGACTTATTGCGACTGTTAGATCATAAAGCCTTTTTGGAGATAGTGCACGAGAACTCAACCAGTTTTACCCGATATGATGACAGGTTTTACGAGTTGTTCGGTCTTTCCATCAAGGATATAATTATGATGAAGAGGAGTCATTGTTTTTATTTTTTTATTTATTTTTTGCATTTGGAATTCAGGGGGCGAATACGACTAATATAAGCATTAGAATAATAATTCACAAATCAGGTAGTGTTGATCATTAGGTCATCTTGATCGCATAAATAGTCGAACTAACACGAAAAGTAATGTAGAAATTATGCAGTACAAGACTTTGTCATTATTATAGTTATTTGTAGTCATGGATATTTATATGGACTCGCTATTTCCTGAAAGATGAGACCTTAATTAAGCTTTCTTGTTTACACAGACGAAGCTGCAAGCCTTTCGTTGATTATTACTTGCAACCTTAAACAAAAGTAAAGAACACCGAAAACCAGGCTAGATCTACGCAAAATAGTGCACTTTACCTTCTCGCAGATGCGCAACTGGCCCGCAGAGGGTCCTAGAATGCCGCAGAAATCTGTTTTATCCGAGTTTTTATTTTTGGAACTCACAGGTTTCCATGTAGCTCTTCTTAGACACATTTTTTTTTTAAATCGCACTCTTCGGTTAATGGTCTCTTCGCAGCAGAACCCGCCGACAGTATGGCTTTCTTTTTTTTTTCGTACCGATTACAGCGTTATGCCAGGACCGATTTTTATGAAATATGGACTAAATGAAAGGTGGATTTCCGTAGATGTGTTTCCGCATGCATTGATTTACCTCAAACGTAAAAATAATGATATTTATAGGCCAACCGATGAGCTGAATCATCAAGAAAATGTTTCGTTCCCAAAACAGACACCAATTATTTCCTGAGTTCAGCAGATAACCCAAATTAGCCCCCCTTCATCTTGAATGTTAACTTAGAGGAATCCTTCAATTAGACGAGCAAAATAACTTGTTCCAAAGGAAAACAAGACGCCAAAAGGTATATAGACGCATCTAAGGAGACCCAATTTAATTCGATCCCATACCTGCAACACAAGACAAGACATAATTATGCTGCCGTATCCTTCACAAGGAGTTGTTGCTCTCATTAGGGACAGGGTCAGCCGATGGCAAATACTTATGTGAGAACTGAATCCCACATCGCTGTGTTCTTCCGTTCTGTTGGTTTTCTAATAATTCTGAATTTCCAATGAAGACGCAGATAATTACAGTAATCCATGCTGTTATTAAGGATTGTTAGCTTCTTATTACAGAAGGTTAGCGCGGCGCGTCGGCCAACTTGGAAGGCAAATTGAAGGATAATACAGGAAGTTTCGTCTTGTTGGAGAGGGAAATAAAATACTTAGATCCCTTGTAGGTAGATTCGTGGGAAATATCTTTGTCTACAAGACGACAGTGAAATTGCGTGTAGAAAATTAATGTGACAAGTTGAAGAGGCGTGTAAGTGATCGGTATTCTTTTCATGTGCTGCTTTTGAGAGAGAAAGGTTTTTATGAGTATTTTCAGATTTTTAGTATATTTTTTTAACTGGACATTTCATTCGGCGCAAACATCACATTACCATAACGCAGAGCCGACCTGCTGAGAGATTGAATAGAACTTACGAACTGATATTTACGATTTATTTCTCAGCTGACGTTGGATTTTATATAGCTGCGCCAATAGGTGGCCAAAGGGTATTGATTTATGTAAGGTCATTATACTTAGGCACGATTATTATGTTAATTCAATGTTAAAAGTGTTGATTAATGACGTCGTTAACAATTCTACAATTAATGGGGAAATTAAACAAAAAATACTTGGGCAGAGGTTTAGAATATCTCAACCGGTACAATTGTTGACAGTGCAATAGAGGCAACTCCAACTAAGGCGATCCCCAGCTGCTTTCTCTTCTGATCACTATTTAAACATCATCAGCTTATAGAAGGAGGTCCCTTTTACTACCTAAGGCGAAGTGTTCTTCTACTGCGTTGTCCCTCTCGGTTGAAATTGAAGACTCTTTGGGCCGGAGCGTTAATTTCCATTCGTTTTTTATCTCCCAGCAATCTAAGACAACTGATGTGACGTTTCTGACAAGGTCGATATCATTTTATCTATACAGTTTGTAAACTTGGCTGTGGAATCTCATCGTCCTAAGCCCTTCAACACAACGAGACTGATTTGAAATATGTTGCTCTCCTTGCGTAGGAAATGATAGAAACATACAGGAAAGAGCAGCATAAGATATAAACGGCCATCGAGTGTCTAAAGCTTTATGGCCGGAAATGGACCAAAAACGTGGTAAGGAAATCCTTAAACTCACCAGGACAAACCTGATGATAGCGATAGGAATTCTGTCTGTGCACTGTTTCCTCTGGAAGCATTAAAAACGAATGGGGTTTTCGGAAACGGCTTCGGGTAGATTCTGTAACGATCGTTGCGTATTTATGTCATGGCATTACACGCACACGAATGTCGGCAACACTGATATCGGTTTATCGTTTGCCGGCGTTAGCAAAAATTGTTTGGAAACTACTTCCTTAATAACATACCTGCTAGAAGAGATAGGGTTTATCTTCCCAGAGAAGGTATCTAAATTCTTTAGGGAGATAAAATGCTTTAGAGAAAGAGCTTTCCATCTATTAGTTGATGGTTCTCCCCATAGGAATCGCACTAAGTTGTCAATTTTATTGTCGAATTAACAAAGTTTTTGTTATATCGATAAAATCAGAACCTAAAATAGCTTTTGTAAATGTTTATTGAATTGATAAAACTTATGCAAAATGTTTGTTACCCAAACAAAATACAGATTATCCATATTACAAACATTTTGTTGAAATGAAAAAAAATTTTGTAGATGTGACAAAAATTTTAAAAATTTAAAAATTTGCATTGGTCACGTAGAAGTTACACTCTCTTTGTGGTGGGGAAAAGCATGAGTACCCGAATGAAAGTAACTGAGCAACAAATAATTGTTGATTTCATAAAACAGCAATGGTAAAATTGACAAATATCTTTGTAAAATTTTCGAAGTTTTGATTATTTCAACAAATTATTTTCGTACTCACAAGCAACCATTTTTGTTAAAACTGCAATATTTTTTGAGTGACACAGAATTCATCAGAACATCTATTTAGTGATGGCCAGACAAGTGATCCTCCCCTTTCGCGTAACTCTTGAATATTTGCATCCCAATCTGCTATAAGCTTTCTGAAGCTTCAGTTTTTATTGAGGAAATGCGGTGCCTTCTTTAACGTCACTCTATAATAGGTCCCAACATAAAAATCACTATCATTTAGAGACCCGATCAACTAGGATATGAAGAAGAAACACGCATCAGTTCGACGCATATTACCATATGTCGTTGTTGAAAGTGTCAGTCTCTCAGGTAGTTAAGGAGTTTATCCATTTTGGAGTTATCAATAACCCACCTGTAATGGAAAATCCGGTGTGTAGTTACTTAAGAAAGCCGGCCCTTCTTCAGTTCCGCCAGCTGCAAGCATTTCGGAGTGATGGTAAAAGTTCGCCTTTTCTGAGCGAAGTAAAAAAACAGACTTCTCGGATCAGCAGCCTTGTTAAAAAATAGTGAGTAACTCTTATTAAGCATTGTAATAATTTTTGTTGATGATCTATTTTGTATACCCTTATCTTTCATGGTAATGCACCGCAACTTTGTCAGACTCCCACCTCTAGGAGGCTCATTTCTAACACCCTTCTGCACAAATTCCGCTCTAAATTGATGGATGCTACTGCAAAATAATGCGGGTTAGATACTAAATCTCATTTCACGACATGAATTCACTATCTTGATCACGTCTCCCTGACTTTATCCACAATAACTATCACTGTACCGTCCTATCCCGAACATCATCTATCTCACCCAGCATTCTTTGCACAATAACAAAGAATGTCTTATCACATCATCCAACCAGTCACACACACACAGCGCATAGACCTTGTTAAACGAAGAAGACTCATCCTCAGCCAACTATTTACAATGTAGTTGCAACATAGTTGAATATACTCGGCAGGTCGGCACCGCACAACCGCAATTCCCATCTCATGAGTCGTCGAATTTGAAATGATTTCAAACGCAAACACTGACTTCTCTCATCTTCACTGTGGGTATAGTAAAACTGACCCCGTACACAAAATGTCGAAAAGTATCCACCAGATGCAATCGGTAGGCTGCCGCTCCCTACCAAACGGCAACAGCAACAGCAACAAGTGGACAATCGCAGCAACAGCCGGCAAGTTAGATAATTGAATGGACACGAAGCTGACGATCAAAGTGGAGAATACGAAACAAAACAGAAAACAAACCTACTACACAAGTTCGAGATAGAGATACACCTTGTTACAGAACGAACCGTTTCAATTCCACCAACTGGAACTGAAACTGACTACCAAGCTGAGTGTGAGTCCGAGTCTGAATTGGAATAACCTGTCTTTGGCAAAGCTGCTTACAGCTGGAATCGGAATCGGAACAGCTCCATCGGATTCAGGTTTTGAGCGCAGTTCTGAGCTGCGCTCCAACTGCACAACTCCATTCAGTATACAACGAACCCTTGTCACGGTCAAACGAACCTGCGCGTCGCGACGGTACCGTGCTAACATTACAACAGGTGGATGGTTATTTCTGCAAATCAGATAGTCAGTGCCTTTCTCAGTTGGATCACAACAATTTGCAGATATCTAAATCGCGTTCTCGATTGAAATTCTATTTGTTCGGTGGTCGATCCGCATCCGTCTTGTCCCCGATATCAGCACAGTGTCTGACCTCGTTCATTGATTGGGAGTAAGAGCTAAGAAAAGCACGTACAATCGAGGTCAACAATGTTTTCCGTGATCGTTGTCGTCGTCTGAGACGTGTGTATGTGGAATAACAACGGTCCCCTCGTCGTCGTCGTTGATCTATTTATAAAAGGAAGTGTGGTGATTGGTTTTAAGTTTTATTGAATAAAAGGGATCACATTCCCATGCCCCCCTCCCTGTGTCCGATCATTAGTGCGATGGAAAAAATGGTCAATATTTAACAACAACAACAACAACAACAAGAAGAACGTATCTACCATCTACCTACCTGTGTGATTGATTTCATACCTTCATCGCAAACACCAAACAAGTGGATATAAGGGTGTTGTGGCCGGTTTTTTTTCAGATTCATTTTTTGTTTTGTTTCCTTCTGCGTGTTTCTTGCTTCACTCCTTTCTCAAGTGCATGGAGATTTGTGTAACCTGATTAAACGAAAATAACCGAAAGGGGAAAAAATTAAATAAAGAATCGACCGTTTTCAGTTTCAGTGTGGGTTTTTTTTTTTTTTTTTGATAAAAGAGAAAGGATTTGTGTGCGTGTGTGTATGACAAAAATATTAAAAAAAAAATATTTTCGACAAGAGTAATCCTTTCTGTCGATTGTGAGCTATTAGCATTCATCGTGCTACTGGAATATTTATCGTAAATCTGTTCTATTGAGGATTACCATCGTCGTGTGGACCAGCCCAAGTGATTCATCGCACAAACAGTTGGATTACCTACACAGAAAAGCGTCTGAAAGTGGAATAAATCTGACGGTAAGTGGAGTTCTTATTTTTGTTTTAAAGTCCCAAAAATGGTGAAACAATAGTATGACAGCTTATGACCTAGTGCTTAGATCTTGAGATTGTACTTTGTTTTGATTTATTTACCTGCCGGTTCTTTTTATCTGATTTCGGCCTAGGTATACCTTGTTGGTTGGAAAAGGTGTGTAGGCTTTTTGTAGAGCGGGAGTTTTTTTTTTTTGTTTTGTTCTTAAAGTGGTGCCAGAAGCTGCGTGGACAGATTTGACCCAAAAAAACTTTGGAATGGTTGTAGTCCTTCTTTTTTTTCATATTTTCAAGTGACTCACTGTTGTAGAGTGATGTGTTCAGGTGTGTTCAAGTGGCTTCTGTTTTCTTGTGAAAGTTGTGTGTCTATTTATTTTTGGAATGATGAGCCACTAAGAAGTAGATACTGAGATCAAGTTCAGTGCTACAGAAGCTGCTACTAGGTACTGAAAAATGCGTACAACTCTGTTTCTTTTCTGAGGGGGAAAAATTATGGGGGAAAGAACTGTGATAAGTTCGGCAATCCACTTAGTTCTAAAGGGTGATTTTTTAGCTGGTTTGGTTTTGGCAACACTGGTTTTGACAGCTGACGTGTGTTTAGTACCTTGTGTCACTGTCAAACAGCTTCAGTTTGGTTTGCAATTTAACCATGGATCGTCTTACAAATGAACAACGCTTGCAAATTATTCAATTTTACTATCAAAATTCGTGCTCGGTTCGAAATGTTCATCGCGCGCTGCTTCCATTTTATGGACGAAGCTCATTTTTGGCTCAATGGGCACGTAAATAAGCAGAATTGTCGATTTTGGATTGAATATCAGCCAGAAGCATTGCAAGAGCTACCAATGCATCCAGAAAAAGTCACAGTTTGGTGCGGTTTATGGGCGGTGGCATCATTGGACCGTACTTCTTCAAAGATGATGCGAATCGCAGCGTTACTGTCAATGGTGAACGCTACCGAGCGATGATAACAAACTTTTTTTTGCCCGAAATGAAAGTTCTTGACTTGCATGATATGTGGTTTCAACAAGACGGTGCCACATGCCACACAGCACGCGAAAAAATAGCGCAATTGCGAGGCGAGTTTGGTGAACAGTTAATTTCACGTTTCGGGCCGGTCAATTGGCCGCCTAGATCGTGCGATTTGACACCATTAGATTATTTTTTGTGGGGGTATGTCAAGGCTAATGTGTATAGGGACAAGCCCGCTTCGATTGACGCACTGGAAGCTAACATCCATGCATTCATTCGTGAGATACCGGCCGATATGTGTGAAAGAGTATGCCAAAATTGGACTCAGCGGATGGACTACCTGAGACGCAGCCGCGGTCAACATTTGCATGAAATTATCTTTAAACATTAAATTGCAAGGTTCAAACTATCAATTCAAATAAATATTTCATTCATTTTTTCGAATTTTTTGTGTTTTTTTTTTTAAGAAAGTTCTAAACCTCTTAAAAAATCACCCGTTACTAAATAAATAAATATTTTGGCGCGACAGGTCTGTGGGACCCAGAACCTAGCTTCTCACAACCATTCGTTTTATGCGGGTTTTCAATTTTTGGGACGAATGGAAGGGATCTACAATTTTACGCCGAGTCCAAACGGCTAATTGAGAAGCTCATTCATGACAGTTTTACTCTCGGATGTTTGTCAGAGGTTCGCAAGAGGTGGCGCAGCGGAAAAAAACCTTAAGATGTAATTTGATTCTTTCGGGTTAGGTAGGTAAATCCACTCAAACAGTTTGTGGACTGTCAATAGTGAGCAATGACAGTTCAACGTGTTTGCGTCCTGATAAAATACATCGCCTTTTGGAACTTGTGGATGTTTAAAATCCGTCGCTATACCCACTCCTGATCAAATAGTACAGTAGTGCCCAGTAAAGTTATCTATTTAAGACAGTAGGTACGTCCTTTTCACAGGAACCAATATAGACTGTTTTCGAGTTCCCTCTAACTTCAGAAACAATTGAGCCAAAAACCGCAAACTTGGAGTATTTAATGAACTCATTGAAGGTTCACCTCCGCATATTTTCATTTCGATTTAAAAACTTGACCAGTGAACCTACCAATTTTTTGTTTAAATAAAGAACTTTCCGCACATTAAGATCTAACTACCTGTACTCGGCCGACTTTGCCTGTGCCTTATCTTTCGTTCTAAATTCCGCATAAATAATCATAATTTTACAACTTTACCTCAGGAAATATACGTCCATTTAACAAATTTCTAAGTTAAAAATATAAATAATGTAATACTAAAAATAATACAATCTTAAATAATAGATAGATATAAATTTAAAAAAAAAATGTATAATTTTGTTGTATGGGAAGTGACACTGCCGGTTTTTCTATTTCGTTTGTTTTTTAAAGAGCTTTGTTTATCAAAGTTCTAAATTTTCGATTATCGAGAAAAAGCTAAACTCAGATGAAATGAAAAACTATTTTCTTTTTAAATTGTGCTGGAATACATTTTTCAAATTCAGAGCCACAACTTTGTCAAAAATCCTTGAGAGAGGGTGCTAGTGCAGAAAAAAGTCATATTCATCTCTCCCGAAACTCGCTGGACACTTCAATCTGGCTTTCAATCCAAACGAAGTTATTCATCTGCAATGGTTCATATTTTGGACGACATACTAAAGGAGTTGTAGACCTCGCTCTGTCTGCTGGCAATCATGCTATTTATTAGGCTTTATTAAAAGTGCTTTGTGGTTGCTTAAGAGTTTTCTCTCAAACTAGAGCCCAAAGAGTTGTGATTGTAGAAAGATATTATATGATGAAGAAGATACAAGAGGATCTAGCCACAGTGAACAGATGGCTTATTGCAAATAGACTTAAGCTGAATGTTAGCAAAACGAAGTGTATGGTTCTCAATCACAAAGTGAATATAAATCTCTAAATAGAAAATGAATTAATAGAGCAAGTTGAACAAATTCGTTAATTCGTTAAGGAAACCAACTTTTTTTGACAATACTCCTAAGTATTTGAGTTAAGGAAACCAACTTTTTTTGACAATACTCCTAAGTATTTGAGTATTGTCAAAAAAAGTTGGTTTCCTTAACAGAATCCGAAGTAGAGTCTTACCAATAAGTGCAATAAATATATATAATACAATGATTAAACCCCACTTTGAATATTGTTCGTCGGTTGTGTTCTTATGTTGTGAATAAGAATACAAAATACGGCAATGAGAATTATTTTAAAATGTAGTCGATATACACCAATCAGAACAATGCTCGATAATTTACTGTGGCTAAATGTAAAACAACGAATACTTTTAATGTTCTATGTCTTATTTTTAAAATCAAAAACGATATGTTACCCAATTACTTAAAGAAGCATCTGAGATATGTAAGGGACTCTCAGCCATACAAACTAAGAAACCAAGAAGATTTTAGAATGCCATCATATCTGCAGAATATAACTCAAAACAGTATTATTTACAAGGGATGTCAACAGTTCAACGCAATGCCAGCTGATATAAAAAACGAAAGTAACTTCAATAGATTTAAAAAAAAAATACAATTGAATATATAAAATGTAACTATCCATATACATAAATATCATTGTACTGTAAGTTAAGTTCAAATTGTTAATTATAATTTCATTTATGAATTTCAATAGCAAATTATGCTAAATAAACGAATTTAATAATAATTTAGTATCCATCCGATTTTATCTTGCATTTCTTTCTGGTCTGCAAACCCTATTCAGTTCACTAATTTCCGGTGATGCCCAGCTTTATCTCTCCAGACCTGCAAAAAGTGTCATTGAAAAAAGTTAGGATGCCTCCGATCCCGTTTATCGCAGGAAATCTTGTGCCATGTGGAGGAAAGATGCCACCAGTTAAATGGCAAGCTAGGATTTTAAATTTAAAACATATAAAAATGTAAAGCGACTTGTCTTGTTTAAATACCTTTCCTATTTATCTACGTTTTTAATAAATAAAATTCATTATCCTTTTTTATATTTATCTAATGATTTTTGTGTTTGATATTTCAAAAATAATAAAAAATTAATATTAGCATCAGCTTAATACGCCTCCTGATAAAAGTAGGTAAATATTATCCATCAATGATTGTCAATGTCATAATTTCTTGGCGCAAAATTAAGAGCTCAATTCCCTTAATCCCATCGCAATAGGCCGCATGTTGATTTTTATTTATTTTACGTAGATTTAAAACGAGATTTTTGTTTAAGAAAATTATTCTGCAAATGATAAACGAGCTGTGCCTACGAACACGTCCATATGCCATCGAGCGAATAGGGAGCAATATCTCATCGATGAAGGTCAGTAAATTCCCGACCACTTGATCAGCTTCACAGAAATGCAGGTCCATACACCAAAATCTCTGACAAAAATCTGTCTGCTCTTGTCAACATCAGACCGGAAATTGCTGGTCAAATTTTTCATCGTTCGAACAGATATGTGTGGGTTAAACCACAACTCCACAATAGGCCGCTCTAAAGTTACAAATGTCCAAATTATGCGACTTGTTAATTTCGGGATTAATTAGTCAGGCTTAATGACAGGTTCACAATATAGAAATTTAGCCAGAGGATCATGCCATCATAAAACATATCTACGCTGCTTCATTTGCTATAGTAAAAACAAACAATATTTGTTAATATTTCTGCGGGCAAACACTGCTAAGCGAAATCGCTTAACATCTTGATAGGTTTATGGTTTTGTTAAACCAACAAACAAGAGTAATGAAAAAATATTCGTTCACATGTAAGAGGTAGGTGTAGCAAAAACGTATCCGCCAAACAAACGACATAAATTTATGTTTTATGCCAAATATAGGTAACAATATCACCGCGAGCGAGTTTTTTCTATTCAATAAAACAACTTTGGCGGTAGCAAGAAAACCAACAGTCACGCAATACACTTGCAGACATGTTTTTTATCTTTTTGCTGCCGCATTTGTTTGGGCCTTTCTAATGCCATTGAACATAAAAAGTACTAGTAGAAAAAACCAACTGAAATATGCCGCAATTTTTCAGTTTCTGATTGAAAGTCTCACCAGACGTTTGTGAGTCACTTTTGACATTTGTTTCTGTGGATATCTCCAATTAATTGATGAGTGCAAAAAAAAAGCAGCTCTCAAGACGGTTAATGTTCTTTCAACGGATAACAAAAAGAAGAAGAAAACCTGAATCTACAATCAGATACTAATTAATGGTTTAACCTTTTTCCTCGCTCTTTACCTTGAGAGTGTCGTCCAGCTTTTGGGACGGGTTCTGACAGTCATACTTAGTGTTTGTATTTCTTTTTCAGTAGAAAGTGAATACGTTTAATCGAAGACATATGAGCGAAATTTTCGCCGAAGGTCAAAAGTGAGTATATCGATAAATTATAAGAAAGTCTCTTGGAAAGTTGTCTTCGAAAAAAAACGTTTGTTCTTTCCGAAGGCGGTCAGATGCAGATTTATTAATTGGGAATAAATTAAATGGATGTTATGGTAATAAACGAAAATGGCGGGAGATAAAGTCACTGAAAATGCTTGCCTTCGACTTAGAAAACAAAAGAGTTGAGGTGCAAACTGGTTTTCCTATTGGAACCTTATGTTTTATGGATTTACGAAATCGAAAATGAAACATATATTCGCTAAATGGCGTATAATTATTTGGCCGAGATGTATTTCATTATATTTTTTAAAGCCGTTGGCTGAAAACGTGTTTCCATTTCGAGTTGGATTAGCACTGATGCTGTGTGGGTTTCACTGGGAGTGATTTTGTGGTGGTCATAATCGGAAATAACAGACGCGTGCAAATTTAAGCAGTTGAATAATGTTAACTCAATTTATTTGAGTGTTTTACATCTAGAACTCTTTGCCAAAAAGTGAGAAAGGATTTTTCGCGACTGATTTCAAACCAGAATCAACGTCTCTCAACCGAGGAGTTGCAAATCTCGAAAGGTGAGCTCCACTCCGACGTCCAACTAGGCTATTGTTTGAAAAACTATAAGCACCTGAATCAGGTATGGTATGCCAACTACTCAAACTCTGCCTTCGAATTTAAATGTGACTAATAATTTCGTTGTTTTCACCAATAACACTAGACACATGGCACTCAATATGATGCGTGAACCAAGTACCTCGCTGCCAAAGCCCAAAAACAACTTCTTACAACATCACTATACATTCGAAATGTAGTCTCATCAAGCCTTTTCATCATAAACCGCATTCCTCTACGCTATACTCCGTTTCTAATTTTTAATGGCGACCGTGTGTCTGTGCCCGAGTCTTCTATAAGCTTGATAAATATTTATAACGATGCCGTGCCGCATGCGTTGCATAATTCACCAACGATCGGCTGGGGTGAATCAAAAACGCATAAGCAATACCAATGAGGAGAGGCTACATATCAAAAACCACTCTACGAGCAACAACATAACCGACAGCACAATCTTTTGATGCCAATAGGTCATTTGATGCACAAAATACAAACAACAAATATTTTAATTATATTTCGATGCCACATGGAGCAGTCGAGTGCACCGCTGTATGGCAAATGAAAAATTTCCGATTTTCTACACTTATTTCGCGGCTAAGATTGCGTTGCACCATCGGCAATAGGCATCGGCGTGATGGAAATTCCATTGAATCTGACTGCTAAAGCTAGAGTGATTTTGGTTCAACGTTTTAACACAATTTGGAGACTTGGAAAACATAAAACTTTTTCGAATTACCATACCAAATTGGTGTTGGATTTTAGCAGTGATTTGAGAAGTGAAATACTGTTTGCAGAAAGGTACTTACGTTTTATTGTAGCAGTCAACATTTGCCGTCGGTTAGAAATAATTGTTAATAGTCTTGGATTCGAAATCGGGTCAAAATGTTTCGAAATGCATCATAAATGGCTAGGAGATTGTTTGGTGATAAATTCTTTATGGCTTGGTTAAGAACCATAGCTAATCCTTAGAGAGATGAATATATTATATTTTGTCTCAGCTTTTAAGTGTATAAACTACAATTTTGTTTAGCACTATTTCTTCAACAGCGAAAGTGAATGTGACCTATGTTTTCATTTCGAGTTCAAGCAATTACGAAAATCAGATGACCTTTTAAATTAAACTGATCGTAGATACATTTAAAAGAATATTACATGAATGTCACAACTACAAGTCAAACCAGAGGTATATTCTTCTTAAAAGTTCATATAAGCCGTGCCGCTGACACCGACTGTCGAAAAAGTCATTGGTAACTTGTTCGTAGTTGGTTTGGGTCCTTTAAAAGCAAGTTAACTTGAATATTTACGGATTCAAAAAAGAAGGCAGGGCAATAATAAATAATCACACGCTAATCTCTCTTCTTCTGGTGTTTTCAAACATTTTTAAAAATTAATTAAGAACCAAAAATTTGATTTTCTTAGACAAAGTCCAAAGAAGATGCGCTTCTTAATTTCTGCGGTTATTTGAATCATAACCTAAGCTTCAAAAGAAAAATCGTCGAACTTTTTGTAATGAGACTACAGGCTTTTTCATCGCTTTATGGCAGCTATAAAAATAGAAAGGTCTTCGATACTGTGGAGAATGCCTGTCTTTGAAAAGCATGGTTTATGGGGGCTTCATCCGTAATTGTTTCGCTTCTAGTTTAAAGGAAGAAAGCAAATGTCTATGTTAAGTAATTTTCTTGGTAGGTGTCGAGACATTGAGATCGGAGTTTCACAGGGTTCTATTGTAGAGTTTTTACATTTGTCTGTACTCGACTTAGTTGCTGATTTTTACTACGACTTGAAAATCGCGAACACAGCTAAGGAACTCTGTTATACTAAGGACATACTGGCACTTTCTAGACCCAAGAGGGTCCACGTCTATTTGTCTAGATTATCCCTCTTTGATAGGTAGGCAGGAAGGTAAGAGTGGCGGTTTATTTAAAAACGCAAGCAACCCTCTTGATACAATAGATATTTTAGGTCGCAGTGTCTGCCACAACAAATGACTTGAAAATATTTAGACATTGGTTCGATATTCCCAAGTTTGACCATTGATGAATAGTAGTTAAAAAATGGTTATAAACTTGCAATCACTCGATCGGCACTTTTTTACATCCTTAAATCTTATATTGATTGCAGGAACTGGAACATTTATGTAGAAGTGATATAAGCTTAACCAGTTCAGGTATGCTTTTAAATATTTGGGGTTGAATATCGAAAGCAATATGAGGTGCAGCATGCATACTTCCCATGCTTTTGGAAGCTCTTTGAAACTGTATTCTCTTAATTGGGCTGTATGTATAATTTACAGCCCTAGATGGAAAAAACATTCTCTAATATTAATATGGAAAAAACATTGCCTTGAAAATAGTTTTTGTATGTTTTTTAACTCAAAGATGCTAAGCGCTAAAAAAAAATTTTAATAAAATGTGGCATCTTGTCAAATCAGAATTTGACTTTCTATGGGGTTCAACTTCCGCTTCTTACAATTTTATACTTTTGTGTTATCGGCTACATTGTAAAATTCGATGTGATCAAAAATTCTTTTCCTACAACAGAAAATTAAAAAAAAAAACTGGCTGCTCAGACTTGATTTTTAAAGTAAATAATTTAAAAAAATTATAATCACATATTTTTATTTTACTCTCTCATATAACTGTCATCATCTTTTTCGATCAGCCCAATATATTGGTTTCCTTCAATCTTCAACCATTTTGAAATGTTAAGTGTTAAAACCTGGAAGGAAGTGTCTTGGGTGTCCCATTTATTTATGACTTGATTGTCAATTATTTGAGTAATGGAAAGTAAAAGGCAGTGAAATGTGAAAAAATATATTTTGGTAAAAAAACTCTATCAAAATGAAGACGTGGCAAAGAAAGATGTGGCCCATTGTTTCCCGGAGTTTTAAAGATCATTTTAAAGAAAGTTTCATCCAAAACCATCCAGTAGTTTTCGTCCCAACTGGTAACAAACATAGAACCCGCTACAATTTTGTTAGGTAGGTAGGTATAGATAGAAGATTTGTATTATAATATGCTTTTTCTCCGAGGTTTAATTAATGCTGCTTCTTAAACGTTTGCAAATAACAATAAAAAATAAGTTACATAAACAAGTTTTCGCTTTCGTTTTCAAGTAGTTTCAATCGTTTTGCGAAAAGCGACAATGGCTTTCGTTTTGATTTTTTCAGAATCCGAATCCTTTAAAATTGTTATCAATTTTCAAAAAATTACTTTTATAAATCTATTAACACAATCACTCTGAAAATTTTCCAATAAACAAGGAACACATATCGTCCTATCTTAGATGAAGTGTGTTGAGCTTTTTATTGCTCAGTCTCTAAGGTCAAGGCTTCTGTTGTTTTTTTATTACCTCGCTTTTTAATAGACTTGACGGTTGCTCTTAAGTTTGAATATCTGATTCCATCTCACTATCACCATGTTGAACAAGTTTATTTTGAGTTTATAATGCAGAAATCTTTTCCAATCCACACACATCTGACATTTTAGTTAAAAGCCAAACAAGTTCGGGTCATAAAAAGTTCCTGACTGTTAAGAGAGAAGCAGTCAAGAGGTGGTCCCAATTCACATCATTAGATCTTTTGATAAATCTATGAATATTCCCCTCCCATCACAGCCCCTAACAAAAATCATAAAATTTATAATAACATCTTTTAAAAATGCCGAAGTCGATCAAATAACCCCTCCAGCTATTCCATCTCCATCAGAGATAAACCACATCAAACTTCAAAGTAAATAAAGATTTCAGTTTATTAACCAGCTCGCCAGTTGACTCTCTTACCAACTTCATTAGTTTATTAATATTCTACGAGCCTACTAATGTATATTGGTTTAAGCATTACAAAACGATTCCCACATAATTACGGTTGATTTTTATAGCAACGTTAGATTTCCTGTTCCAATTTTCATTCTTCGATAAGGCTCTTATCCATTCTGGCCGAAGACACACACAGAATTCTATGAAATTTTCAAGTGTACCATCGACTGCATTCGAAATTAATGACAATCACCTGTTACACAATGCGCTTAGTATGCCCGTCGTGTCGGTCTTTCCAACTGGTATGTATCGAAGGTATAAATTAACACTTATTCCCGATTCCTCACCAGTTGAGTGTACATGATAAATAATGGTAATGGTATTGGTATTGATGGGCTTTGTCATCCAAATACACCGAAATTGTATGTAAATCAGTTTGTATTACGTTTTTTCCCGAATAGAACATTAATTATTTATCTTCCACGGGGAGTTGACTCAAAATGGAAGCAACGTTGGTTGGTGTTGGCTGTTTGGTTGTTTCTTGTTGGTTCTCTCGTGTTCTTAGGCAGTGCTTATGGAAGAGGGAACGCTCTGTTGTTTGTGATAAATTTCGAGATAATAGCCACCAATTTGGTGGGAATAATTAATGGGATCAAATGATGAGAAACTCGGCTCGGCCATTGCCTTGCGTTATCTTATGAAATTAAGAAGAGAATAAGATCGAATTAGGGACAAGTGGGAATTTACGCAACTTCTGTTTTGGTTTTTCTCTCTCTCTTAGGGAATTTTCAGTGGAATATGAAGTTGGGGTTAAAGTTTGTATTGGACAGGTCTACGATGGATTTTTGTAAGCTGCTGTTTTTAAGCGACCCGAAGCAGAGAAGAGTGGGGATGAGAGATGAGACAGATCTGAGTAAAGTTTGTTAGGCATTTCTGTGAAAACGACGCGCGTTTAAATTTTAACTTGTTGTCTTATTTTGTTAGTCTACATTGATAACTTTTAAAATTTACTTTCTGGGCCTTATTTATTTATGATTAAAAAAATTACAGCTGGAGGATCATACCTAGGACATAACACAAATCACAACAAGTCAATAAATTTAACAAGTCTAACATTTGCCTAATAAACTTGTCTGCAAGTCGAAATATTACCGGGAACCTTAAACTTGAAAAAAAAGTTAAACAAGTACTTGTTAAATTTTTAAACAAGTGATTAAAAGTTCAACATTGGACTTGTAGCTTTTTGCTATGAACTTCGCCTATACTTGTAGAAATTCACTTGTCTAACAAACATTTGTTGTGTTGCTCTATAGGCCCCAGCATTGACGTTTGTAACAGAAATATATTCTGCATGTAGGTAGAAATCAAGGATAACACAATCACACAAGTACATACTACCAATTTCATATTCAGGGAAGTTCTTTGAACCTGAGTTGCTTTTAATAAATTATTCGTTAGTAATGTACGTTCCCTCGAGGTCCGGCAAGAAAAATGCTGTAGAGATGACATGACCTTTCGTTATGATTCCTTTCGCGTTCTGGAGATCATTTTGACTTCTTATCTTGAGGAAGTGATTCAGTCGACAGTGTGGCTGGAAGGAAGCGGTTTTTGAGTTACTCTTATAATTTAAGGCAGGGCTTAACTGCGTGTCCTGTGATGCGTAGTACCTTGGTAAGATCAACTGCTTCCTAGATCCATAGTGCTCGGCCAATGGGTGATCGAAAATTCCTTGTTTCATAGATCATATGCCTTTGCTGATTTTTAGAGCATGTCCTTCCATCAGATGCATCTCAGTAAGTTTCCAGAGCTTTGTTGCAGACCTATGTTTTCCTAAGCTCTGCCATCAACAGTGGGTTTGTTCGCCACAGTTTTTTGAGAGTAATAACGTTGATCGCAATTACGGGAAGACCTTCAATTTTTTGCACGTACACCAGATGTCGCCCAATTTTGCTCTTGTGTAATCTCTTCTTCTCTTCTCTACATAAATAAAACTGTAGAAAAAAAAATACCTGACCACGCATCACGCAGAAACTACTGAACGGATTTTGATGAAACTTGGCATAGTGATTGCTTTTGTTCTGGGTCAGGACTTAGGATACTATTTATCACGGAATATAATGTGGTTCTTGCAAAATGGAAATGGGCTGGTGGGATTCGTGTGTCAAGTTGTTTCATTTGTGTTGCTTCCTTTTCGTCGACATTTGAGGTGGGTAAGAGGGAACTTTGCGTAAATCTTTTTTGTGTAGACTTTTTAGTAGTAGGTAGTAGTAGTAGTAGTAGTAGTAGTAGTAGTAGTAGTAGTAGTAGAAGTAGTAGTAGTAGTAGTAGTAGTAGTAGAAGTAGTAGTAGTAGTAGTAGTAGTAGTAGTAGTAGAAGTAGTAGTAGTAGTAGTAGTAGTAGTAGTAGTAGTAGTAGTAGAAGTAGTAGTAGTAGTAGTAGTAGTAGTAGTAGTAGAAGTAGTAGTAGTAGTAGTAGTAGTAGTAGTAGTAGTAGTAGTAGCTTTATATATTGCTTTCAGAAAGGTCCAAGGGTAGGAACATGTTTATAAAAAAGTGTTCGATGTAGTTGGATGGAAATACATTTTGTCTTAAAAGTGGCATGAAGGAGAAACAAGGCGAACACAGGTCAAATAGTTAAAAATATGAATGTGTGATGCTGATGATCTCACAAAAGGTACTTTGCGTTGCCTACTTAAGGGATCAATGCATTTTCTGGCTGAAAACGTTGAAGGATGATAGCCCTAAAGAGAAGTCTGATATGAGCTGAAAAACTCATCAAATTATGACCCGAAGAATACGTAATATAAAAGGAAATCCGCAAAATATATATGGAACCTATTTGGGTGCGGATTTCACTGTTTTTCTTAGAAAAGGCTTAAGAGTGCTTATAGTTGGAAGTCTAGGTAACTGAATTGAGTTTGAAATCAAGTGTTACTCTTTTTAAAGTAACTGCGCAGCTCTAGCTTCTCAATTCGCTTATTCGTTTTTAAAAAATAAAATTATTTTTATAGATTTAAATCATCTCAAGCCATGTTTATCAAATCAGTGCCAATTGCATTTTGTACTCATGCAGCTATAGCGAACGTTGCCAAATTTTTGCATCATGTAAAGCCGGATACATCTAGTTTTCTAGAGCCGAAATATTATTTGGGAACATTTCTTTGAAAACCAAAAGACTGACTCACATAGCATTTGTACATCCTCATTTGAGAACGCATCATCCAACAACCATTAGTCATCATTAAAGATACGCTCCTCATTTTTCAACAAATATCCAACTCTCATTTTAACCCCACAGATTTTAAAACAGATTTCTCTGTTTATCTACAAATTTAAATGACAATACTTGTGAAATATGAAACCTTAAAAACGTTTCCAATCGAAAATCAATTAATAAAAATAACCAGATGACCATCGAGTCGATACACACTTTCAGCTTCGATGTTGCCCCATCTAAGCCCCCAAAAAAAATGACACAAATGTGACATTGAGTCGCGTACAAAAAAAAAACACAATATAAGTCACACCGAAAACAAAATCTAATCAAATATGCTAATTGAGTCAATTTTAAACCAATACCCGCTCGAAGACAATTCCGCCTCTTATGTGTGCAAAATTCGATTAACCATAAATCAGCGCACGCATTTTCATAAACCCCACAGACTGGTTGTGTATCTCCAACCAAATGGAAATTACCTGAAATCATATTTGGAATCTTAATGAAGACAAAGAGTGTACAGGTAATAAAACACAACACGCCGGGCACGCCATCAGAAATATGAATTCAAATGTTGTCATAAATCGGTGACACCTTTCCTGGGAATCACACAATCTGGACCTTGCATCACTCGCTGGTGCATCGGGGCACATGTACATAAATCAAAAAGATGCGTACATTTCAATTAGGCGAACTATGAGATAGTCCCTCGAGATTGGTCGATGGCGGGCGCCACTACCCTGACTTTTCGATGGAACAGTCAAAGTCCAATCGATTAGAAAGGTGCTGTGCTGAGTGTTGATTTTTGGGCAAAGCGATCGTTACGAACGAGAAAAACGCCATCAAACTTGAAAACTTATGTCAGACGTTAATGGCCAATATAGTCATTAAGGGTAAACGTGTTTCGATCTTGAGATATTCATCTTTTTATAGCGCTTTCATAACGTAGGCAATATTGGTATTAGTTATAGAAAAGTTTATGGGCACTTAAACCACCTGTTTGTGTCGACTCTTTAAGTGGGATTCTGTATCAGTTCTTTTTGCCTCGTTAAAAGAGCACGTTTGGGAGCGAAGAAGGAAATGACGGCACAAGTAAAATCCCCAGTGGGGTTAACGAACGGGGAGAATTTAAGCCGACTTAACTTGCGTAAGTCTAGTATAACAATTTTGTGTAAGGGAACACGATCAGAGTCAGCGGCGGCCAATGGCCTGTAATCGATTTAGTGATGCTTTGGCAGATTGCAACTGAGCTCTAAGTATTTTCAATACTCAATTAAAGTTGGCTTAACTGGGTTTGAGAATCGTTAGGCAGGAGCAATAGAGAGGCTTTACTGATGGAAGTATGTTGGCATAGTTGACAGCCAAACAGGGGAAGAATCGAGTGTCTTTAAAGCAGAAAAGTTTATGACTATGCAGGTAATAGGGTCTTATTGAGTTATGAGTTTATGGCAAAAAAAAATGCGTTCTAATAGGCAGCGTGATGCCTGAAACCTTCTGTTGTGGAAAGCCTTTTGCGAAAAATGAAGAAGACATCAGCATTTTAAATATCAGGAGGTCCGCTATTGTGATACTCACAACCAAACGCGGAACGGAACACCCACATCGCAAACCTCCGATCTTCCAACCAAACGTCATTCCTTACTCAATGCATTTTTTTGCTACGGCTATAAATAGGTCGGCGCAGTGGCTTAGTGGTAGTGTGTTGGGCTACTAAGCGAGGGGTTCAGGTTCGAATCCCGAGAGGGCCAAATTACATCTTAAGGTTTTTTTCCACTGCGCCACCTCTCGCCAACGTCTGACAAACATCCGAGAGTAAAACTGTCATGAATGAGCTTCTCAATTAGCCGTTTGGACTCGGCGTAAAGTTGTAGATCCCTTCCATTCGTCCCAAAAATTTAAAACCCACACAAAGCGAATGGTTGCGAGAAGCTAGGCCTTGGGTCCCATAGACCTGTCGCGCCAAAATATTTATTTATTTTTTTTTATAAATAGGTCATTCGCGTTGTTTTCGTTTTATTCTCCATAGCCAGGAATGTCAACTCATCGCAATAGAATCAAGTGTCATACCTACCGACCAAAAACGATACACTCGTATTACAACTCTGGTTGTCCAGCGGCAAGCCAACATATGGCGAGTACTGCATTGGTTGCATTTTTCGGCGAGTGTTACGATGTGCTATTAATAAATTGTGAATAGGTGACACTTGATACCGACACTGGCACAAGGCAAATGACACACAAGTTGTCATTTGGGCATTTAAAAGTGAAACGGGCGAAGAAAAACATTTGAGCGATTCCTAAAGATAGTCGGTAAGCATTTATAAAGGAAAGTCAATGGAAAATGAATGAGACAGGAGGTCATGCAGATCAACGATATAAAAGGGGATGATTGTGAGTAAAAACTCCAAAATGAGATTGATAATAGTAAAATGAAGTCGCAGCCCTGCACAAGACAGCGGGCCAGATAATTAAAAATCTTTCTTTTTTTTTTACTCTCCGCGCGGTACTCTTCCCTCGTTTTCCCGAGGAAGCACGGGGCGTATCGTAAAACCGCCGTCTGGAAACCCACAAGCCACAAAGGGGGATTATAGTAGAGGAAATGCGATTTTCGGATTCCCGATTAAAGTAGCACATTTGAGAGTTTGACCAGATACCAGATACCAGAGTAGCAGTGGTGGTTATCTATTGAGTTGGACTTCTAAGCGGGGGGAGGGGGGTTTCAGGTGCCACAACAAATTGCATGTTACATTTTTTTTACAATGCGATACCTTTCGCAAACGCATGATAAAGTTACCAAAGCATAACCATCTGAAAAGCCGCTTAGTCCAACCCTTAAAATAAGCTCACGCAAACCAATGATTGTGAGAAGCTATGCGGAAGTACTAACGTATTGAAAAAGTGTCAGAAATTCATAGCATAAGGATAAACCTCTGTTCAGTTACTTTTAAATAAATCGATGCTTTTCTGGCAGTTGCCACTGACGCACTTAGACTTGAACCCACAAGATCGTGCATAGGTATACGAGTATGTAGGTCCGGAGGTTTGAGTTTTAAGCTCTCTAACATCCAGGTCCTCCAATGTGCCCTAAGATTAACTGCTTCACTGACCTACTGTTTAATGCTTGGGACAATACCAAATATAGAGATGAAGACGATTTGTATCGCTTGACAAACATTACCGAGTACAACTATGTCAAGTCATACAATGCATAAAAAAGAAACTTTAGCTCTCACTCAATTATGTAGGGAACCTCCAAAAGGAAATCGAAGACTTCCTTGGCTGAGTTGGTAGTTTTTTGACACGTTTATTTATTTATATTTATATTGAGGGGAGACCTGCGTAGGGTTCCCAACCGTCCTCTATTTGCGAGGACAGTCCTCTTTTTAAACTATTTGTCCCCATGTAGGTACTTACTTGAAATGTCCTCCTATTCAAAAATCTAAAGTAAATTTTGTGTACTTTACGTCTTTTTCGTGGCGCAGTGGCTTAGCGGTAGTGTGTTGGGCTACTAAGCGAGGGGTCCCCGGTTCGAATCCCGAAAAAATCAAATTACATCTTAAGGTCTTTTTTCCACCAAAATATTTATTTATTTATTTATTTATTATACGTCTTTTTTAATTTTGCTGCACGCATTCACTCCCATTAATTTTACTGGACGCGTTCACTCGGCTGTCATATACTTTTGAATTCATTTATTCTCAACGTTTAATCTTTGGTTTGTTTTGTTTCTATAAATTAAATTCTATTTGGTAAGGTTAATACCTAATATAAAAAAAAGAGAGCCTGCTTGTGACCACACGCCAGATGTGAATCTTCTCTCGCTAAATGTGGATGTTAAATTGAACTGTGTTGTAAGTTCAATTTTATTAAGAAATTTAATTAAAAAACTAAATCTTTATAATATTATAATCTTAATACAGCGCTGTAGATAATTATGTTCATTAATTTAAAAAGTTTTCATAACGCAATCCAATCCAAAGTTTTCTTTTTCGAGAGTTTTTGTTTACATTTTGTTTTCATATCGTCAACTGATTCAGTAGTCTGTGTAAGACCTAGTCTGTGTAAAACCTAGCTTCTTCAGTTCACTTCAGCGTGCCCATACAAGTATTCACTTTGGCAATTAAGTTAAAAAAAATTAAAAAAAAATATTTCTTTCCATATAACTATGCAAACCCACAAAATTTCATTGAAATCGGTTGAGTGGCTAAGAAGACCGACAACAGCGCCACCTATCGGGTCCAAAACTATCCTATCCATCCAGTTACAACCAACCATACCCACCCACAAAATTTCATTGAAATCGGTTGAGTGGTTAAGGAGTTTTAGGCGGCGGCATAGTGATGGCGACAGGCCAATTTCCGCACGCACTTCCGCTTGGTCATTTCCATCTCGGTCGAATCGATTTTACTCCCAAGTCGCGCCATAAGATGTTTCACATCAAAATTAAATTAAATTATATTTTTTTTTACAAAATATTCCTTATACATTAAATAGTAACTTTTTTAGTTTAATATTGAATTCATTTTTTTTCAACATTAAATATTTTTATATGTAAATTATTTTTGTATTTTTTTAATAAAACAAAAACATAATGTTTTCAATTTTGTTTTATTTGGAGAAATTGCTACCTCCTTTCATTCCGAGTAAAGTTGGGAAGCCTTGAAATTGAATAGGTACCTACGTCAAATAATATTCCTTTTCAAGCACAGAACAACATCACATTAAAAAATAAGGATAGTCCTTCTTGAACCTTCTTTTGAAACTTTTAAGCCAAATCAGAGATCATTTGCGAAATCCCCCACAGAGTGGACGACATAGTGCCACTTCTTGCGTACTTATAATATTTGAGGTCGTTAATGGAAAGATGCCAAAATGAGTCTCCAAATTGAATGAACCCATAAATTACGTGACGAAGTTTTCTTTCACTTAGTCTATAATTTCCTAGCCATAAACTGGACTAGGCTAAGGATTGAGATCTGATTTTGAAAAGAAATTAACCTTAAAGCACTGTTGTGGGGTAACTCCTTCCAAAATAGTTTACCAGAGGCTCCTTACTTAGATTAGATTTGACAGCGTTAGATTTGCGACCGTTTAAAAAAACAAACAAAATTTATAAGAAAACCCAAATCTTATAAAAAGTTTCCATTGCAAATAGCTGAAATCAAATAAATAAAACAAATTACCGACTACAGAAGGTCCCTCTCATCATACTCAACTATAACAACTTTGACACGTCCATTAATCCTTGAAATAAAAGCAACCAAACTGAAAGTCTCTTAAGTAATCAATATGAGTAACAGCAACGAATGGGCGTAGCTCTGTAATAATGCTGAAAAATGCCACGGGCGGTCCGGAATGTAGCACATTCTCCAACAACCAACCTTTCCAAAAATGACAACATGTAATTACATTTCATTGGCAGCAAAATTAACGATAACTAATATTATGTTGGAGTTGCTTCTCCAACTCTTTGGGTACACTGTACAGCATTAGGGAAATTTCGCGCGAATCTTTGGTCAGTTGGTTTGCTATCTGATGCCTCGGCCAATGAACTTGCGCTGGGAATTCTCCCATTCCCTGTGACCGTGACTTAAATCGCTTATGCAAAAGGAATATTGTCCACTAATCATCATCGTGCTGTTTGTTTTCCACTTAGGAACATTAAAAATCAGTATTCCATGCAGGCATAGCCCCAATGTATATGCAGGCACTTGATGTCCTTCTTATACGGATTTACTTTTGTTATAGCTACGCGCGACATTAACTCACTCGCGGTAACCCAATATGACGTCGCGCTTAAACAGAATGACAAAAATCAAAGCCCCCCACAGGACAAATATCCACAAGAACGATGGATTTGTTTTGCAGATTTATTCTACAGGCGTAAAAGGTGCGTTCTGTGTGTTGTCTCTTGTGTGTCTCTCCGCTGGCGATATTTTGTCCAAGTGCACACAAGTTCAATGCCTTCGCCACGTATCTACGGCGAATTGATCTCAAATATTTGCGCATACAACACTAACAGACTGTTTTATGGCTGAATGCAAATGGTCATGATCACGTACGGGTATCTTATCTTAACACCTGAGTTGAGTAGTTCTTGTGTGTTGTTTCTTTTTTATTTCTTTGTGTGTGCTGGGACTAATAACGATTATTCCACTGATTTCAGATAATGACATAAGTGGGTATTGTGCGAGACCGAAAAGGGAGTGCCGCTCCGCGATCAAAACGAGAACAATATATCATTTCACTCTTGTTGGGCGCTGCGACTGTGTCCATGAACTTATGATTTCGTTCAATTGGATCAACAGGAACTCCAAATTAGAACAGACATAGGTACACTTGGTAGAGGTACAGCTATAGATATGATACGAAGTCTTGGACTTGGACACTTTGCGAAACTTTCACTTCTGGCGAAATCTCTTAAAGTCAAATCGATGATGATTTATCTCCGATATGAATAGATATTTTTTTATGATTTGTGTGCTGCTTATACGTACTTCGATTGGCCGATGTTCCGGCAGATGGATCGACCATCAATCATTTACATACCATGTGTGATATAATGCGAAGAAAGTGCATTTGTTGCGGTGAAGCTGACCGACGAAGGCGGTGCATGGCCGATTCAATAAATCTTTCGCAGACAATTTGGCAAGTGGTATCTACTGGCAAACCATGTCAAAATTGAGCGGCGGGGTTTCTTTGTTTATGAAGGTATGATTTTTATCTTCTGTCGGTATAGTTATGTATCATTTCTTTCAACTCAATTTAAACAAAGAAAAAAAAGGAACTTGATGTAAGGAATGGGGATTTTAATGTACTTGAACATATCTTGTTGTTAATTTGTATTCCGCACTAAATTAAAATAGCCTTTTTATAAACTTTCTTGCCACATTCAGCACCTCCACTTATAGCAGTTAAAAAAGGCCGACTACTTGGTTCAAAATTCCTTCATAAGTTCAATTTTCATGTCTCTAGCGCATCATTTCCCCATCAGTTTCAGTTACCACCTCTTGGCCACAATGTTGCGCAATCGCTTCCAATCAATTTGCAGACATTCTTCGAAGAGAAAACCTCCACAGCCACCTGCCTCGGATTCCATCTCCATCATAGGCATATAGTCTAATTTCTCATATAGCAAAACGAGGTATATTCGTCATTAGATAAAATGTTGCTACAGACAATTTGCCAACAGCTGTCCTCAGCTAACTGCCTGAACATAAAACTATTTCGCTAACTAAAATCTTCTTGCCCCCTAATCAGCGTACATAAAAGTAATTTTATAGTTCCTTTCCCATTTAAACTGCCGGTCTCAAGACGCTTTACCCATTCTTATGCATGTGCGCGCACTTATATCAACGATACGTTCATCCTGCTGCAAATGACGACGACGACGACGACGATGACGATGGCGGACGACCACCTCTAATGCATTCTAGCGTAATCTCCTCAATTTTGTTACAACTCTCTCGCTAAGAGCAGTGGTACGCGATTGCGAATAAGAAGCTGCTGCTGTTGCGACTTCTGCCGGTCCACGGAACGATAAACCCATTAAGAGATGAACGAATAGGCGACCAGTTGGTCGTGGCCTTTGCAGTGTATAGCTGGCATTCCTTCAACGGCATTATCGCGGCTGTCACAACTGCCTTGACAAATATGTAGATAGAACTGTAATCCGTAAGAGGAATCTTTATCTGTTGCCCAGATGAACGATGAAAGGGATTTTCTTCGCAAACATTGACTCAGACAGTAGGACTGTAAAAAAATATCCTGTGGGAATAAGAAAATTCCAGTTATAAGCGAAAATCTTTTTTAGTGGTAAAATTTGGTAGACCCTCATAACCAGTTCGCACACCAACTCTTTCGTTTTCTCACATTACTAGCACTTCTTGTGTCGCCCGATTTATCGCATGGTCTCCGCACCCAATTAACTGTTTATTGTTGCTTGAAATTAGCCCAACTTCAGGCAGTTTCAGACGAGTGTATTCCTTACCACAAAGGAAGTTGATATCGATTACACACATGCGCTACCATCGCACTCATTGATTACTGTTACCGTACACAGCAATGCCTTTCTTTCCATTTGTCCGACGAGCGACGACTGGTGCGCCGTTTCCAATATAATGAAATTCAAGACCTTCACTGGCCTCGTAGGCAGATACAATTACACGATTCATTATAGATTCTTCTCGTCTGTATGCCTCTTTTCGCTTTTGGTGGTGAGTTTTACGCCTTCCAGTCCCTTCGTTGGTAATAGGAGAATAAGCTATTAGAGGTAACCAATTTGAGATTCCTCTTTACCCTTTTAGTACTTTATGCCTATGCTGAGGCGAGTTGAAATCCAATTCGATTGTGAAAGATTTGAATAAAACCACACCACCCAACCCAACCACTAAAACAGCGTCCAGCTAATGGATTTAATCAAGGAAGTGAATCATCTTACCGGTGATCATCATGAAATCGCTGCGGGATGTCGGTGTAGCGATGAAAACAAAACATTAGTTGAAACATGGAATGTTCATAGTTGAGACGGGCGCAGGCGATGTGTTTGTTGGATATTGTTTTACGTTTGATAATGTTTGATGTTTGAAGAGGATGGAGTGGAAAGCCATCTCACAAGAAGGATGTGAAGAAAATGAGCCAAGGTAATGGAATTTTAATGACTCAATGACGCTGATGAAAACAACAAGAACTGATAGTCATGGAAGAATGCATTTGACCTGTAGGTACGTAGTCATGTTTTGTTAAGAACATTATAAGCTTACATGGAAGGTGTAGGGTTTTACGTGAAATCGGGAACAGTGACCTACGTAGGGGAGATGACGAAGTACGGCTTACCAATAGTGGTTAACATTTGCTGTCTGTTAATTATTATTATGGACGGTATGTTTTCTCATGGCAGATATTTTAATATTGGGCTATGTATAGAAATGTTAGTTGAGCTGTTTTTCCAGAGATCGAACCTGAAACCCCGCTCTTAGTTGTCCAGGAGTGGGATTCTGTAAGATAAAAACGTTCAATCGTTTTCGTTTAAACGAACGTTTTGGTTCATTTATATTCCAAAACGAAAGAAAATTTCATTTGCGCGAAAGAAAAAAAGCGAAAGCTATTTCGTTGTCGTTTTCGTTTTTTTAAGTAACTCCAAAAACGAAAGACATTTTCGTTTCACGCGAGAGGAATACAGCGAATGCTATTTGTTTGACGTTTCTCCTTAACTTTGGTTATTTAATTAGTGGTTGTGACTAACTTTTATTTCACCAAAAATGTATCGGCGAATTATTTATTTATTAATAAAAGTGGATAATTGCATTAATTTAAGAAAAATCCGAAAAAAAAATCTTCGAGATTGTTCGGATCCTCTTACTATGCCCGATGAAAGGTTTGTCTATTAAATTGATGTGCATTGAACATTAAGTTAAAATTATTTAATTTTTTAGCTTTGTTCAACGCTTTCATTAAATAGTTTACAACTGATCCCTGTGTATTTTTGCTACAAAGGGATACTTCTCCACCCACTCGATTATAATATTTTGTTACGTTTGTGTTATTTGGTTGTTGACGTCCTGTAATTGGTAATTGGACTTACATCATACAGGGTGGCTGATGAATATTGCTACATTAAGAAACTCAAATAACTTTTTTTTTAGTGTATGGAATTCATTTTTATTTTATTCACGTTAAAGCTCATTAACTTTTAATAAATATAACTTAATTAATAGATAATACTTTCGTTGAACCGAAACAACGGACTCCAGTGCGTGATAGCGGCGGACAATCCAAATTCTTGTTTCAGTTATCCCAGTTATCCATTTTTGTTAAATCTAAAAATCAGTCTGCAAAATAAAAAAAAATTAACCAGATTCATTATATAGAAAAAAAGGTATTAAATTTGTTTTGGTAGAGGCTTTCAACAGCCACCCTGTTTTTGATGTATACAGCTTCTCAAACTTTAACTTTTTGATGTGAAACATCTTATGGCGCGACTTGGGAATAAAATCGGTTCTTCAAAGCGGAAGTGCGTGACGGAAATTGGCCTGTCGCCATCACTATGCCGCCGCCTAAAACTCCTTGACCACTCAACCGATTTCAATAAAATTTTGTGGGTGGGTATGGTTGGTTGTAGCTTGATGGATAGAATAGTTTTGGACCCGATAGGTGGTGCTGTTGTCGATCTTTTAACGCACTCAACCGGTTTCAATGAAATTTTGTGGGTGGGTATGGTTATATGGACAGATCTATTTTTTGAATTTTTTTAAATAAATTCTCATTAAAGTGAATACTTATATGGATAAGCTGGAGTGAACTGAAGAACCTAGGTTTTACACAGACACTGGACTACTGAATCAGTTGATGATATGGAAACAAAATGTAAACAAATACTCTCGAAATTGAAATAGAAAACTTTAGATTGGATTGCGTTATGAAAACTTTTTAAATTAATGAATGCAATTATCTACTGCACTGTTGTATTAAGATTATAATATAAAGATTTGGTTTTAAAATTAAATTTCTTTTTGAAATTCAACTACATACAACACGGCTCAACTTAACATCCACATTTAGCGAGAGAAGTTTCACATCTGGCGTGTGGTCACAAGCACGCTCTCTGTTTTTTGTCACATCGTTTCATAAACCCATGCGAACGAAAATAAGAAAACGAAAGCAGTTAAAAACATGCAAATTTTCGTTATCGTGTGATTTCTTTCGTGTTTTGAAATGCGAAAGTGGTTTTCGTTTCGTTTTTTACAGAATCCCACCCGATCACACTAACCACTAAGCCACTGCGTTTGGCTAGTAGAAAGAAAATCTTTGCAGATAGCTGAGTCTGTAAATATTTTATGTGGAAAGTCATTGATCTCTTCGAAGGCGGCCTCACTCAAATGTTGTCTTCTTTGTGCAATTTTCCAGCAGATAGTTCTTTGCTTAACCTTTCAAAATTAAATTTTTAAACATTTAAAAATTTTGTTAACAGACCTCACATATCCAAAAACGTTGTTCCTATTGTTTTTCTCTATATATCACAAAGATGGCGAAAATCATATCATATGCATTTGTATCTTTCTCTTTAATTAACACAGCCACCCACTAAAGCGCCACTGATTAACAATTTACATTCAAATCGGTCATTCATTTATTATTCAAATGAGAAATTAAATAACGAATTTGTCTTGCCTTAATTTACCGCATTATGAAGGAGTAATGTGGACCATAACCATTGAAGCCCTCCTCCGTCGACTTGATTATGTCGACATTTTTACACAAAAAAAAATAAAACCAATTTGTAAACAAAAACCAGAAACTAATTAAACCAGTCCTATTGCCATTTCCATATATCCTATAGTTAATAAAAGGCTAATTGCATTACGTACTAAATTAAAATGATGTCTGAACGTAAAAGCACCCATTGGCAGTGGCAGGTATCTCATGGTGGAATTGCGAAAATAAAAACTCCACTTTCATTGAACCTCAAATAGTTGATTGCCATGAAATGCAGTCGATTGTGAGCATGATTTGGTGCGCACACTTCATGTTTGCGGGGGAGCTGTTTGCTGTTCGCTGTTTATACAGCTACTATTCATTGATTCGAGTATCTTTTCTGCTGGCCCGGAGGAAAGATAATATTTCTATATACGACATAATTGCTACAACGTGGGACAATTCCATGGTCGTAGGCGTTTCTATTTTGCTCGCCTCTCTCTCTCTCTGTGTCGAGACACTCATGATCATGAGATGCGGAATATGTAAATGCTGTGTCAGCTTGTAATAAACTAGATACTAATTCCAAGAAACGATTGTTGCCACTGATAGATTTAGATAGACTTTGGGTTCGATTTCGATCGCAGGTAATAGTTGTTTGCGTTCACAGGTGCGCGCACGCTGAGCCAGATTTGCGCGGCATGTAGTTCTGAGATACGAGCTAAATATGCCGCCCATAATAACCATAACCGCGTGGCTAAATGGAAGAACAAGAATTTCATTCAGTCGGCAGGCATTTTTTTCGTTGGTTAGCTACGCGTATCTGTCGGATCTGTTGCTCCGAAAAACAACTTTCAAATTACGTAATTTAATAGAGTGGTGTAGTTGCACGGAGTCCATGGTAAGGGCGGTCTTTGTTGGGCGACAGATGAGTGCACAATTTTATTCAATTAAATTATCGCCGAGTCATTTTCTTGTCCGCTACGCTTCTTCCGATGCGGCCACGATGAGGAAACATAATTTCCCACGTCCAAATGCACGTTCATCATCATCCCATTCATCCATCCATCCGTTCGTTTGCATGCCGCCCATTTCGAATTTATAAAAGTATCTTATTATGTAGGTAGGTATCTACCACTGTGCGGTGCGTAGGTATTTTTTTATTTTTCTTCTTCTTTGGTGAGTTTTATATAAATTGCTTCCTTTTCGTAATTGAGATGGAAAAATGCACGGCAAGTGTAATTTTTCACGCATTTTCTCTCGCGGCTTTATGCAAGTCCAATTTTCTTGCATTATTGGGTCTTGCTTCCTTGAACTTTGCATAAAGCTTATGAACTTTGTACGTGCGAATAGTTTTCTTCGAAACGGAGGAAATTCCAATGCAAACGACGGATATTATGGTGCAGGAGGCAGTAGGTATCTTGATAGTTCTTTCTTTGTAGTGTAGATATATCTACCAGGAGTTTTTTAGTGAGTCATAGTTTTCCCATGATTGATGCTTTGTCTAAACAGTTTGGAGACACATTGACTGTTGAAAAGAAGCGATAAAGTATTCCATGCGGGAATTTACCCCCACAAATGCACCTTTTATTTAGTCGAGAATACGTAAAAACTGCTTTTCAAATTACACCAAATTCGATACGATCAAAAAGCTTGTAGCGTTTTTATATAAAGACAATGGTCTAAACAAAGATCTTTGTAAGACTAGTCTGAACATTAGATTTTTACTTCTTTTTACAGGGAGACTTAAAAAGTTTGAATTTGTTGTAACTTTTTTATTTCTCTATTAATTGTATTTATTTTATTGCTTATTCAAAAAAAATCCATACGAGAATGAACCTATAAATATTTACCTTTCGTTTAGTGCATATTTTGGAAAAATCGCTCTGTAAATAACGCCGTAATCGGTACGACAACAAATTGGAGATCGTTCACCGGCTTAAGGCCCCAGTTATAGCTATCATTGAAATGCATCATTGGAACAAGTCAGTGGAATCGTGATTTCATTTTAATGACAAGTCAGTTATAGCAATCATTGAAAAATTGGTGTCAGTGGAAGGACCTGTCAGTGAAATTGAACAGAGGTTTGCAGGTTTCGAGGTTAGAGTTGATCATTGAACGCACAACTGACAGCTGGGAATAGAAAGAGAATCGAACACATCAGTGAAACGATTGGGTTCCAAATTGGGGAAACGAAAATCAGCTGTTCATTGAAATCGATTTCAATCAGTGAAATAATAAAAGTGGATTTAAAGAAAAGTTTTAATCAGAATAAAGTAATTTCTTTTGTAAAAAAATTCTAAAATTGATTAGCTTTATTTTGATACCAATTAAAGCCAATATAGTTTGATAAATCGTCTTAAAATCGAAAATCAAAATTTTCAATGATGCATTTCAATGATAGCTATAACTGGGGCCTAACGTAGTCCAAAACTTTTTCGAATAAACCCAAGGAAAGAATTTAGGATCGGTAAAAATAAAGGTAAATGCGAGGTCTAACACAGCAAAGTTATTTACTTGTCGATGGCAAGAAGAATGTGAAGTGTTCTCGTGCACCACCTGATTACTACATCATTTGCAGTGGTCTTTAATCTTCAGTAAATATTGTCTTTGTCGGCGATAACTCAAATGAGAAAGGACAATGAATCCTTAAGTTTTATGTCTTTCATTCTAACACTTTCCTAGTTCTGAAACAGGATCCGAGCTTCGTCCTAAGGGGCCAGTTATAGCGACACGAAAAATGCAACCGTAGAAATTGTTTTTTGCTTTTTTTAACCACTTAAACTTAAAAATAAATAAAAAATAATAAATTTTTCTGTTTCATTTTTCGTGTCGCTATAACTGGCTCCTTATCTGTCAGTTTCTTGGCTAGTAGTCTTTTGTTTATATGAGTTTAGGCACTGGGGAAGTATCTACTTGCGTAAGAGAATCCATTTCTTCCCAGCTAATTCGGTTTCCATTTGGAAACGCTGGAGAAATCGCCTTTATTTCCACTTGGCTTAAAGTTTATTTTTTTTATTATTTTATTAACTTATTTCTTTATCCTCATTTTACAATTTAAATATTGCAGCTGATAATTTCGAAAACAGTTAGTGACATTTTGTATTAATTATCATAAACAGAGGGAAATGTCACATTATATAAAAAATATTTGTTTTGAGGTAAACAAATTGAAATAAGAAAAACAATTTTAATGTACAAAAACAAAGAAAAATTTATGTTATTTATTATAAAAAAAATCAGGATTACAACAAAAAATAAAATATTACGCGATGCAGCTAAATTTCAATTTCAGTGTGATTAAAGCCAACAATCAAATTTTCCATTTTTTTCATAAAGGTAAATAAATTTGCAATGAATATCTTCAAGTGGTACGAAAGGGTGGAATGGACCCAAGAGGTTGATGACGGCTCTTCAAGCTATAAGCGCCATAGATCGGGCTTTGCAAGTAACCACTTTTAATGAAAAATATCTTTAGGACCTAAAAATATCAGTCTTGGGAACTCCAGACGAGGAGTTGTATATTACCTGGGTATATATTTAGCATTTTCACAAATTTTGTCAGACTGCGTATCAAACTTCTAATCTAGCTTAGCTGAAGGTCACTGTTTGCAAAAAATCATGTACAAAAAACAAGAAGGTCTTAAGGCTTAAGATTAAGTAAATATTTAACCCAAAGCTCCATAAAGGGGGTTTGTTCTTCTTATTATTTTTGTGTTCCGAATTCTGGCCATTTTTTGAGCTTTTTAAGGGGCCTTGGAACGTGCCTGCCACCAGACTTATATATACGTTCGTTCCGGTCTTAATAAGCTATACTATTATTTCAGGACAAGAACGTCGTAAATGGTCGGATATTCCATCGTAGGCCTACCTTCCCTCCTTCTTCGGTCTTTCGCTAAAACAATTCTGCTCAAAAATCTATTTTGTCTGACATTCTTAATTTTTGCAGCTTAAGATCAGCATCTAGTTGATCGTTGACTTTCTTTCCCTCCTGTATTTCCGTAATTCTGAAATTCTGTAATTCTTCGAAGTCCATCTGGCCACTTGGGCTACAAAGGCCCATATTTTTGAACTCGTCTTTGATCGTAAAACAAACTTACCCGGTTTTCGAAAGTCAGCAAAGTGTATTCCCTTAGATTGAAGTACATTTTGACCTCACCTTTACCACCAAGGAACCAGACTTCATGCTTGGGCCTCGCAGAACCACTATAGTCATTCGGCAGACTTCCCTTTGCAAGCTTGTCACAAGTATCAAGCGATAATCTTACTTACAAAATATTTTACAGTGCAGGTACTAGATCGCAACCCTGTGGAATGCCACAGTGTAGTGTGCTTTTAGGGAGCTACACGAGATGTACTGAGGTACCCTCTTTTTTTATTTAAAGAGCATTATGTGCGTCTCTTATTATGCATTTCAAAAATCCTTTCCCACAGTGAACAAGTACAGGATCTTCGATGGCAGCAAATCTACAAATGGCAATCGCATCCGGCAACCATCAGCTTTTCCAAATAAAATGTCCCATGTCCCTCATTCCAAAATCCACCCAAACGCTAAACAAACAGCAAAACAATCACATACAACAATCTGCACAATAGTGAGAAAGTTCTCCTCTAGACGTTGCTGCCTGCATCCATGCATCCGTGACTAATGACACCGAAAAGTGATTTCTGGCCGCAAGCTCTAAATTTCGCTGCACGACATTTATATGTTTTACGCCCTACAAGACGGCGCTGCATGCACATGAACAAGACAACTCTACGAGCATATTTTCGCCATTCACTCAGACTCTGTGTGTTTTTGTAGGCACTTCCTCTCCTTCTATGTAGATCATAATCTAATCAACTTAACATTTCCGATTGCCGATTCTGATCTGTGATCACCGTTGCTGCTCCAAAATAAATCACTGAGCCGTGCAATTTATGAGCACTGCATCTCGTGCAAAACCCATGGGGAAATAAATATATCCCATAGTTAGCCCACGGATCGCCACTTTGGGGGAAAGAATTTTCCAAAGGCACCCATTTCCAGGGAGCAGTCCATAGAACGGGTGAAAAGTCCGTAGGACGATGTGCTGGGCCACGCAGACCAGAGGATGGCACACTCGCACGTGTAACATCAGGGCGCACGGTTTCGTTGCGGCAACAAACTCCGCACTTCACCACTTAGAGACGTCAGACAGCACAGGGCACTGCAAATGAACAAACATGGACAGATAGGCGGCTGAGATTGGTGTAACTGGCTGCATGGTAAGTGTGTGGGCTCAACAACTTGTTTTTCACTATCATCGCACCGGCCGGCCATGATGCATCGTCAACCCAAACGAGCAGCTACGGCTGAAGAATGGTCTGCCAGTGGTTGGGATTTTTTGTTTCCATTTCTATTCGGTTACCACCGCTCCTTGTAGTGCCAATCACATCCTACACACTCACAGGCTCACATGCGCTGCGCGGTGGTTCTCTTCCTGCTCCGTTTACCATTTTTGTTTTCTCAGAAACTGAAGATGGCTGGACAGAAATACAAGAAAGAAAAAAAACGACAGGTCCGGGCCGAGCGACTGGAAAGATTTCAATTTTATGGTGAGAATAAGGATGTTGTGTTCGGTAGCTGGATAGGAGAGAGAGCACCTATTCGACGAATGAGGTGATGAAAGCCGCACGCTGAATATGGTTTAATGCCTTGGCCGTACAGTTTTCCGCGAGTGCATCAGGAGGTTCACGTTCGAATGGACGACGGCTGAATCGTGTATGCACCTGCAAATAATTATTCCGAACAGGGCTCCGCCAGAGTGTTTTGATTTATGCAAATGTTGCACGTGATTGATTGCATGTTGTACAGGATGGGATGGTACCTATAGGGATTTCGCATTTTATGGGTTGCGTCGGCTTCCCTTTCGGCTTGTAATACGGATTTGTATGGTGTTATTCAAATCGAAAGTCGATGGGAATGTTCGGCTGTAAAGCAAACTCCTTTACACTTAAGGTGAGTCATCAATTTAAAGATGACAGCGTAATGGGTGAGCATATATCGTGGCCTAACACCCGCAACCGCATGTCGTCTAAGGACAAAGTATTTAGGCGGTTACAGCTGGTTTTGCATAGTAAAACCAGCTGTAAAGGTGTCCAACGGTAGTGACAGTAAGTAAGTGTATTTGCAGCTCTTGACCTAGGCCATTCCAATGAGTTTTTAGTTGTCTATCGACTTTTTTTCCTTTAGTGTTATGTTTTACACCTATTCTCATTTGCATTTAAGGATAAAAAGAAACCATGAAATGCAGCAGTTTTAGTTTCTTATAGTATCCTTGTGTTGCATCTTCGATATAATCAGCGGAAGGCTGCTGAATTGGTACACGTCATTAAATCACACAACGATCCCTAACGCGTATCATTTTGATGCCAGGAAAATGATGGTAGGATTTATAGCATGCAGATTCCTGACTAAAGTACAATGTTTGACAGTTTCGCACCATACAAGAAAGATGTTGGTTAACCATAGGAGACATCAAACTTAACTTTAAGATCAACCAGAAAAAAGCCAAACCAACTGAAAGGCGATGAACCTCGAGACGTATGAGTACATAAGTTGTCTTCTAGAGGTCAGGAACAGAAAAGATCGCGAGATCACCATCATATGGAAGCTCCGAATAAACTTTTTTCTGCCTCATTTCGAAGATTCCGATATTTTGAACGAAAGGCAAAAAATTTCCCCTCAGTTCGTCAACATCGGGCTTGTTTTATTGAACATCTATATCAGCGAAGCAAATAAAACGATTCAAAGTGTCAAGCTTTTGCTCAGCCTGCATTTATGCAATTATTTATGATAAAGTGCTAGAATATGTCTGTTTTGATGCACATATGTCTCGATTTTTGGTTTTAATTAACGTTAACCTGGTATTCGTGAACACTTTCCACCAGAAGGGTTTCAATATGAATAACACATATCTACTAGCACCAAGAAGCCATCAGCTATGCATAGTCAAAATTGGTTTTCTCTACCTAATTCTGAAGAGCAGTAGCTCTAAAGCTCCGTTTGTTTTGGTTGTGGACCGATTAAGTTTGAGTTCAGTTCTCTTTATGTATCAGACCGGCAAGGAAATCGCCTCGAATTCTCGATCGCGCGGTAGTCAATTGTAGTATACTTAGTGTAGTATACCTACTGATTATTTTTGCGTTCAAAAGAGCGGGAAAACTATTCCTCTCAATTTGTGTTCACACCACCACAAGGTGGTTCGTAATTCAATCCCTATTTTCTTGTGTTCCGCTCCAACAGTGAAAACGATCCACAGTATTTGTTAAGGCACATTTAGCTTTCAAAGAGGGCCCACCGCTACAAAGCAGATCCACGATCGCAAAAGAATAGTTTCTAACGTTTTTCAATTTAATGGAAAAAAAAATAAAAATAAATTGTACTAGATTTTGGTCTGTAGTTCAGCTTTAAGATGAGAGACAGAAAATTGATTTATGGCTTAGAATATTTTAGGTAGTGTTGGCTTCCTTTTTCGAGCATCGATTGGTAATTATTTGAGTAATAGCATAGTAAGAAATAAAATGAAATGTAGTAAAAAATACCCCCAAAGGTAGGCGGAAACTTTTATGTTATATGTTTTTGTGTGTCAGTTAAGCAGATCTTCGCGAGAAAGTGTGCAGTAGAAAAAATCCTAATCGACTGCCACTGCAGCCTTGAGCTCAAAAATTGACCCTAACAGAGAAGCTTTTTTGTATCAAATTATGAATGAAGCCTGTCAATAAATGTATCTTTTCAAAAAACTAATTTTTATCATATTATGAACCTTATGTTTGTCAATCCAGCAGACGGCAAAGCCATGCTTAAACGATTGCTATAAAATATTTATTGTAAATTCAATGTAGAAAAATAAATCGAATTGAATCTTGAAACTTAAGAATCTGCTTTCGATTTTTTAAGTTTAATGATTTTTGTAATTTAATTTAATCGCTGAAGACAATTTTAACAGGAATTTCTTAAAGACAGACTTAAATTCAGAAGGTTTTCAGGTTAGTTTTGGATTTCGCATTATTGCAGACAAGGACCTCTGAAAATATTTTTGTGTAATTATGTTGCACAGCCGAAAGCCCCTATAGCTAAGCTAGTCCAGTAGTTTTATTTTTCTAAATTCGTTTTATGTGTTAAAAAATATTTATTATAATAATTACATTATTTTTCTTAATCTTTTGAAATTCGATGTAGGGGATACAAGTCTCAAAACTGTTTTTATCTTTATATTGAATACCTTTTTCAAAAGCCCACCAGATTTTATCTTTCCTGGCATCATTCCACTTCAGACCTACATGTTAGGGCAAATGTTGAATTCATGTTGCATTGATGTTTGACAGAATAAGATTGACCTTCCGGATAATCATTTAATAAACGAATTAAAAGCGATATACCATGCGTTTAACTAATTCAACGTTATTTATCCCTTACTATGTTTTGTATATTTATTAATTTGCTAATTAATTTATTTATTTGGTAATTTATTAATTTATTTAGGTACTTGTTATTTCATTTATCTGTTAATTCATTTTTTTTGTTAATTTTATTTATCTGTTAATATATTTATTTGTTAATTTATTAATTTGTTAGTTTACTTATTTTTTAATGTTTTTTTTGTTTTATTTTTTTTTTGTCAATTTGAATCTTTTCGTTGTTTCCTCAAAATGAAATGGTTTTCTTCCAAAAAATAATATTTCAATAAACGCTTAAATAAATATTCACTAGTAAGATTAATAACATCATATCTCTGTGATTGTAAATTGTGCGGCAATTAGCAAAATGTAATATTGAACGAAATAATATATATATACTATACATAAATTCCCATCCGATATATATGAACCTTGTTTGAAAAAAGAAATCGAACGTGCCCAATATAGCAACGCATATAAGTTTAAACAAAATGAAAAATCTTTCTGATATAAATTACTTTTATTTTTACAGTATTAAAATATTGAAATTAGCAACGCTTCTCACGATTATGCATTTTCTTTCCTCCTTTCCAGCTGTCAACATCCAGCTAAATCTCCACTCAACTGCAAACTAAACCTGGATGAGTTATATAAGACACAACAATCGGCCACTGTCAACTTCGATCCGAATCTGAATCCGCTGAATGACCAAACCAGCACACCAGACAACATCGTCGTCGTCGCCGTCATCGTCGTCTCGGATGTTTATCGCAAAAACAATTAACTTCTTCATGTCTCGGCGCGCCGCCGTCACTTTACGATTATTGCATTAATAATAGTTTGTCATAAATATTATGCCAGAGTAGCATTATACTCCTACCCTACAAGCTACAACAATCGTGCGACAGTTGTGTGATGCAAAATTTCTTATACAATATTATAAATTCGTAGTTTTAATTTTATTTTTATTTTTTTCGAGCGCGCCCAATTTATTGTTATTCCATTTTTTTATGCGATCTGAATGCATTCGGATGTGCAATATGAGTTTTGTGTAAAAGTATTCGATTGCACTTAAGCCGGGGAATTTACTCGGCTTTTTCGCCTCGGCCATTTGTTTTTATTCGAACGGTTTGGTGATATTTATTTTGTCGCAGCTGAGGATCGCTGCAGTAAAAGGAGCCATAAAGAACGAGGTGAGATAAAGTTTTATGTGGGTTATTATGGTGGATGGTGTAGTAAGTGTTGAATGTAAAATTAGCTATTGTTTATGGGTGCTTTGCACTTTGTAAAATTGTTTATAGTGATAAGGGGGTGCTTAGTGTTTATGGGTAAAGTCATTTGTCTCAAGGTGGGCTTTTAGTTTTGGGCAGGAGCCATATAGGAGGTTTTTTTTACGAATTGATCAGCGACAATGTTTAAATCGGAATTCTTTGTCTTATAATCTCCGAGAAACCTTTTTCATTTCCAAAACCCTTGAGCAACTTAAGCAACAGCGAGATACTCTTCTGTGACATTTATTCGATGTTTTCGATTTTATTTCCACACAGCCGGAGGTCGGTGGTTGTTACCAATGAACCCAAATGGTTGAACCACCACCTGGTTTCTGATTTTTTGACTACTTAAATGCTGCACGAAAACTCAACCCGAAATGGTCTCGATCTCGACCATTTGTCGGGTGCACCGCGCCTCCGGTGTGCAACCAAACTTATTTTTAGCTCGCGTGAATGCATTCTGCAGCGAAGTGGGCACTTACTTCTGGTAACCGTTACCGGATTGAGCGAGGTTTTCTTTATTTTGCCGCAGTTATTAGCGGTTTCGATTGTTCTGCTGTATGAATAATCATAAAAATGGGATTTTTTTTCGTCGTAGCCTTTTGGTCTTTTAAAATACACACCCTGATCGCTCATGCCTTCATTGTGGGTACGGGAGTTGTAAACAAAGAGTTACCTAATATGTAGAGTCAAATTTCATGCACAGACAGCGCATGCATTTATAGTGAGGGCAAAAACTGGAATGGTGTATTAAGTTACTAGACCATGGCAATAGGTCATTACCACACCAAGGCGGATACTCTAGCGTATGCCCTTCTGTTCCGTAAAAGGGGTACAAAATGCAAATATTTGCAACAGCGAAATAATGCAAACTTGCATAGTATTATGGTGGCTTTGTTGACTATTAGGTCAATTGTGGCACTTTGTTGTGGATGCCGAAGCCGATGTAAAGGAAAGTTATTATAGTTTGACATTATACTCAGTTGGGCGCAGTTTGTGGTTTATGAATTACCTTGTGGGCAAGTTCATTGTGATTCCGGTATAGGCGTCTTTCAATTATGCTTATGCATATTTAACTTGAGGTCGGTTATGTGGGGGCTAAGTTATTTCGTCTTGAGGTCTATTTTCTTTAACATCATATTCTATAGGGTGCAGAATTTGTTCAGCGCAACTCAGATTTTGTCCTATACAAGCAGAATGTTACAGGGAATTTTTTCGGTTTACCAAAGTAGGTGTATATGTTTAAACAAGGATTTTATTTTTTCTATAACGCCTTCGAAAATTCTAATGAATGGACCATTTACAAAACTTTGGTGTACAAAAGTTCGGAATATATTGCAGCAACAAATAAAATGCAGTTCGGTCTTTGAAATCGATAAAAATAAGAAAAATAGAAGAAAACTATGGGTCGAATCGCGTCATCCGTGAAGGAGCATTACGTGATGGAATTTGTTTTTGTTTCACAAGTAAAATCAACTTATGTACAACAACATTAGACGGCATCTTAATTCACTGGGCGTTTTTTTTAAGCTACGTTTCCCACTAGAAAAAATACTGGAATAATCAAGTTATGTGTGATCCAGTCGTGCACATTTATTTTTGTTTTAAAGTTTTGCTGTTTTTTACTTTTTAATTCATTTTCATTTTTATTTTTTTTATCAACTTTTTTACAAACTTAAACTAATAATTTCTTAATCTAACTTACTGGCTCTCAAAGGCACGATTGTCTTTCGGCCTTAAATCTATCTTTATACTACTACTTGGTTTGTTTTTTAATCTTCAAGCCTCAAGCTTTCTAAGACTTGAATTCTTGAAGTTTGGCCTCCCCTCAGTCTCGGTGCAATATAATATAGGTCCATCGTTCAGTGGGTTTAGGGGCTCAGTGGTTTGTGTTGTGGACAGTACTCGGTGACTGGCTTCAAATTCTACCCACAGAAAACACGCAAATTATACCCTACCTTCTGAACTTCTGACAACCGTCAAGGACTAAAACTATCCTCAGAAAAGTTCTCAATTCAGCCGGTTTTCTGTTCGTGAAAACCGTATAGAATTGACTGGTCACATGACATTATGTGCGATAAGAATTTTTAGTTTATGCGATTTTCTACAAAAAAAGCAGTTGGCGCAACAAGTCCAAAAGCGCAACAGACCTAGCTTCCCACAATCATTCGGTTTGGCAAGGGCCAAAGCGGTCCATATGTAAGGGGCGTTTCTAAGTCTTGCAGATATATAAGATACATGGAACCAAGAAGGGTACTGAGATTTATAAAGAACCTCAACAGCTCCCTGGGTAATGTAATAGAGGCCAACAGAATCTTCTGGTCGCAGTGTACCTACAAGGCCTATTACTTAGGTACAACTAGTTCCGGCCGTGGTCGAAATTCGACCAATTTTGTCTGTAGATGAAGTAACGAAAGCCAACTTGTTTTTTACATAATTTATTTATTATTTATTTTAATTCATTTATATGCTAAATCTTAATTCATATACCTTTCCGCTGTGAAAAGAGAATGGAAAAGGGCAAAACATGATTCTTCGTTTCCATAGTAACACCTCGCAGATAACTAACTCTGCAATGCCCCTGAAATAAGATTTTATGATTGCTTACTTTTAGGGGTAATTAAATTGCATACCTTTATGGGTTAATGAGACTCTCCAACAGGTTCTAATTTTAGATAATTAAATTCTAAACATGACGGCGACAAATTGAATGGCAACAAAATGCTTTCGATTAACTGCTAAGCATTTTCTATTGGAATTTCTTAACTCCATTTTACCAGTCTTAATGGCAACAAATACCTACGATTTTTTGTTTCTGCACATCTATGACACAGTACCTTTCGATTGATATAAGTTTCATTCTCCTCATTTCATGATAAATACTTAAAAAGTGTACGGAAACTTTTGATGTTTACGTATTAATATAATGATTACAATTACTCTCGAATGTTTGTTATACGTTTGCGAGAGGCTGCCCACTGGAAAAAGTCTTTAGATGCAATGTGTGTTTTTTCGGGGATCGAACCGGGAACCCATCGGTTAGTAGTCCAACAAACTAAGCAAACGTATTTTTCTAAAAAGATCTTGAAATAATATGTAAGGGAAATGAAATAAATGCTTTTTAAAAGCCATTAGCGACAGCTGTTGAAGCAGCTTATAGAATGCCCTTATTTCTTAGATAGTTTTCAGTAAGATGTGACAAGCTGGGAAAACCCAAGATGACTACCCGACTTTGGTAAATCATTATATTTCCAAAGCTATGCCCACAGACTTAGGTACTTTCACTTTCGGCACTATTCCTGTCCTTAAACCCAAGTTCGTCCCAAGAATTACATAGAATTCCTTGAAAAGTCTTTAATTGGAGGGCACTGCAGAAAAACCTCAATCGCAAGGCAACCTCCGCTCACTCCACTGTACAGTATTTCCAAAGACAACCAATCCATGACAACTACTAACAAACTTGCGTGATTGTCCGAAATTCATAAACATTCCGATGGGCAATGTAAAACCCACCTAATTGGGCATCTACTGCAAAAAAAAAAGTATGTCAGGCTCCTCCTCATTGTTAGTTGGCCATTGTCGCTCTGTTGTGCAGCGTCAATCTCCCGAGATTGGAATCCCCTATACCGGACACAGGCTGGCAGTACCATTCCCCACCCAGAACCTCACCATAGAGCAACTCAATCAACTTCTCTAGTTTCGATCGTCGCCAAATTGCCACTCGTTGCTCATTGATTAAGTCCCGCAGAAGTCCTCTCTGCCGTACCCGTGGTCAGCCATTCTAATCAATCGATTGCGCTGGTGGTAAAGTAACGAAAATTGAATGAAGCCATTAAAAAGCGCATTCGGCGCGCACACGGTAAGCATTACAGCCAACAACTGCAGTTGACTCTGGAAAACAGCCGCCAGATGCTGTGGCTAAGAGCTCAGCGGAACGCTCTCGACCAGTGCAATGTTGGCCAAATGGCGATAAATCAAAAACGGAAGAATATTTTGCTGGCTGCCTCGAGGGGGAGGAAACGGCAAACGGCATCGGCACAGTCTAGCCTGGAACACTCGAATCGAGGTCACCAGCTAGTAAGTTGGGCTCAGTGGTCGGCCATTATGTGTGCAACCGCATTTTACTGCTGTGATCGCTACGACGACGACGACTGCTGCTGCAGTTGGTACCACTTATCAGTAACGGGATTTCTCGACTCTTTCTCTGCACAATTATCGTAGGTTACGGTACTTTATGTTTACGTCCATAAGATATGTTGGCCGTTGCGCAGCCGCCACCGCCATTATAAGTTGGCGAAGGCAAATGAAGTGATGGCCCAAAGAACTGGGTGAAATCGGTCGGCTAAGGAAGGAACTTCTAATGAGCCCCGAGAGTTGAAAGGAAGCGAATGACTTTATCTGTGTGTGTGTGGGCAGATGAGCTGCTGCATCGCTTGGCCAATTTATTTCTGCTGGGCAATATAATTTTGATTGTGAAATGCGGTACGGGACGATAAGGTTGCAGTGTGAGGTGACCATTGTATTGGAAAGATACTCACTCGTGCAGCGTACAGCGCTCCAACCTCCAACACTGACAATGCGACACTTTCGATTCGAGTTGCGACTTGGGAGTTGCAGTTGCTGTTGTGATTTATTTGATTCGAATCAGTGCAGTGGGCTATTTGACTGCAGGCGGTGTGGGCAGTTGTTTTCATTTTGATTGCCTGCTGCTGGAGTTGTTGACACACTGCTGCTGGTGGTGGTGAATGTTGATTCCTATAATATCGAAATTTCCGCTTCAGATGCAATCAATGGATTTGTGTGCGGAGTGCAAGTTATACCAACATGCAATGGAAAGGCTTTTTTTTGTGTTCGTTTGGTCACTTTCGACTTTCGACAACGCGGTGTCGTGTGTTCTGCATGCGATATGGTAGCGGTTCGGGTACGAGTACCTACTTATACTTTTTTGTACATTTAGGGATCAGGGAGAGTTATGAGATGAATGGCGTGTCGATATGCTTTAGATAACAACATGCATTTTGATTGAGAGCTGCATGTGGGGTGAGCTTGATTTGTGTGCCATTTAGTTTCGTAATAAATATGCCACCGATTTGTTGGGTACCTACACATGGAATGGATTTTTTTTGAATGTTACGCGATTTCCGTGTTCTTCGCAAGTCATTCGATTGTATTTGTTGTGATACCAATAGCTTTTTTATATAAAAGTAGAGAAAAGGAGTAGGGTTTGCAAAGGGCTGCGTGATTGCAAACGTCATGGTCTCAAGAAGGAGCTTGTTGTAGACCTGGTTTAAGTAGATTAAGCCACATGAATGATGTATGGTTTTGTGATACCAGTAGGGACATTTTGAAGTCGCTGCCGCATTCCACGAGTCCACGAGTGCTCTTTGAATTGATCACGAACAATATACATAGAACTCTTGCAACTGATTATTAAAGAGGTAGCCTTGGGTAATGACTGAGTAATAATGCTGTTACTCTGCTAAAATATACACATCAAAGAGTCGCTAGTAAGTCTCCAATGAGCTGATATGGCACGCCATACTGAGCTGACGGCAAATCTACTTGACAGCACCGAATATCTGAGGCTTTAGACAGAGAGCTTCTTTGGAGACAAAATATTAACCACCTAGATATTCTTGAAGATTCTTTTGACCATAAAATCCAGCTAAGTAAATCTCTCGATGCCAGAGCGCTGGGTCTCTAGATTACTTGGATCAACGCATAGGTTGGACTCAGCTGTATTTTAGGCAGAGGATCTTTTCTTCGCTATATTTAAAAGGTCGTTGAGTAAATAAGTATCTACATGTTTGCGGCAGAAATGTATGGTCGAAAATACTCAACGTATGGCTTCACTGGCAGGTGAATTTCAAACAATGCCTTACCTTCTCATGTGCTGAGTTAACTTTTCGCATCTAAGTTGTACTATTGAAAATCATATTTATACCTTCTGCAGGATAAGAAAATGACACACTGGTCGGCAAAGACAGTTCAAGAGAACCGTATGATACGTTTTTCGACAAAGGGTCTTCTGTTCTTCTGAAGGGCTTTTAGGCAAACACAACTTTGCGCAAGACATCATTACCAATAAGGAATATCCTATAGCAATGCAGCGAAGGAATTAAAAGGCAAGTATGTTTAGCCATAGGTACGATCGGCTCCCAAAATACTAAACACCTGCCTAGGAAACCTTGACTTTGAAGCAGGCTCAGGTTATAGAATACAAAGTAGAAATCGATGGGAATACTTAAATACCCTTTACGGTGGATCAGCGATCGCTTTTGAATTTGACATGTGGTTCTAAGCCCCGGAAAAAGTCCTGACTAACGCAAAAGCACCAACCTTACAGTGTTGCCAGAATTTTAAAAATCAAAATGCTAAATCACATATAAAAAAATGCTAAAGCCAAAAAAAAAATATGCTAGCCTAAAAAAATGTTTTATTTAGGGCAAGAAACTTTAAACACTGTACAATGACGCAACACAAACAAAAACAGATCAGCTAACATGGAAGCTCAACCAACGAAAAATATTTTTCCATACACGTACATACAATCTTTCACTATGGATTTATCGCACACACTTCGACCGCACACATCTCACATTTCATTCAATGCGTTTGAAAGCAACGAAGTATACTTATGACCAAAGTTACAGGAAAAGAGAGCAAGAATTGAAAAATGGCATTTGGAATTTTTCTTTTTTAAAAAATGCTTTCAAATCTGCAAAAATGATAGATCTAGCATTAAAAATGCCAGAATGGCATACTGTCAACCTACCAAAGCTACAGTGCCCCATAATTTGAGGAGCTATGCACATATTGTACAAGGGTACAAAGTGAAGACTTTTGAGTAAATTGCTCAATTAGCTTAAAACAATTTAACTACAAGATGTCTGTTCAAACTAGACTCTTCAAGCGTTGTTGTTCAACTGTTCTATTCATTCTTTATCGATTCAATAGGACATATAAAGTTTTGTTTCCCTGTTCTGTAATAAAAAAAAGAACAATAGTGATCTACATTCGAGTAGTTCATCCAGAACTCCACTTTCTGTCACCGACCGCGAAATTTAGTTAAAGGACAGAAAGCCAAGCCCCAAAACCCTTGTTTTGTTTTCCTTGTTCCTACAACTGAAAAGTTTTTTCCAATCTTTATCTCCGAATGTAGGTAGCTTGCAAAAGTGTGCTGGTGTTAGTGGCAGTATGTGTAGATCTCAAAAAATATATCGAGATCTGCAAAAAGTGCTCCGAATCGAAAAAAGATTGATTTTTTTTGCCCAATGGAAAACGACAAAAGGAACCTGCTCCACTTTAGGAATCTCCAAAAACCAACAATAATCTCTACTGTACCCTTTTTCGCGACTTTAAGGTGTTTGATTTTATCAGCTTTAAAAAAAAGAAACTACTGCACGAAATTGACTCTAATTTTCACAGTTGCATTACAAAATATAGCGAATAAAAGACAGGTTATGTTTAAGAATTATCCTTTCTCCAGATGCAGAGATACGAGTTCATATATAAAGTTGACTTTTCATAGCTGTTTGGGCAGGAGTCTTATGTCGTTTTCCATTGGGAGAGGCATGGTACATTTTTCAGATTAAGGACAGTTTTTCTGCTCTAGAAATCAGCTATTATCAAATTTCAAGTTCAATGGGCCCGGCCGCAAAAAAAATTTTCAGAGTTAGAGCAATTTTGCAAAAACACCAAAACATTGGACTTTAGTTTAACTTTAAAACTTGTTATTATTCACATTTTTCGGCGGCGAGTTTCTGCAAAATAGGGAAAAATTTACATTTTCCCGGTGCAATAATTATCAACATAAAATAAATCGAACATTATGAGCACAAATTGCACTTCAAGAACAGCTGACTTTGAAATCACGCATCATCACAAATGTGAAAAAATGTATCTCATTTTGTGTTACATTGGTCACAAAAAATCTGAAATCTGAGAGATGTAAAGTTTGAATTTTTGTGCCTTCGCCTTAAGTCATTGCGGATTGTTCTGAAACCCCTACTAACTTCACTGTCATGTAAAACTCTTTTTCTCTTCCTCTATATAGATAGATATATGTATAATTGCCGGCATTGTAATTCATTCATTCGCTTTTTGGTAAAACTACAAAAGGCAGCCATTTTGTGTAAATAAAAATAAAAAACCCATTTTAAGTGTGTTTTCAGAGAAGAATCTGAAAATCCAATGGAAAACCATGTTTGTTTTTCGTCTTTTCGTCGCTCATAGGTATAAAATAACATAACCTATTAATTTTTCCATGATCTAAGTTTTTAGATCTAAAAACTATTGCAAAAGCTCGAAAAATATGGCATTAAATTGGTTGAATTGCAGTGGTTGCGCTCATATTTAGAGAAGAGAACATAGGTAGTGAAAGTGGTGAAAAGTCTGAAGAAACAGAAGTGCCATTTCAAGTGCCATTTCGTGTTCCCCAAGGATCGGTATTAGGAACATTATTGTTCATAATTTATATTAACGATATTCAAAGTGCGGTAAAGAATGGAAAAATTGCGCTATTGAGTGTCACAATGGAAGACTTAAAAACTGTTGATTTATGGTTAAAACAAAACAGACTTCAACTGAACGTAAAAGAGATGCAGAGAATGATAATGAATGATAGAACAGGAGAGGATATAAGACTGGAAATTGATGGTGAAGAAATTGGAAAAGTTGAAGAAATTAAGTATTTAGGAATTGTTATTGACAATAAAATAAATTTTACAAAACATATTGACTATACATTCAAAAAATTTTCTAAAAAAGTGGGTTTCTTAAAAAGAATACGAAACGATTTATCAACATTAAGTGCAATAAATATTTATAATGTAATTGTCAAACCACATTTTGAGTATTGTTCAACTGTTTTATTTCTATGTAGTGATAATGTAATACAAAGGCTTCAAATTTTTAAAATAAAGCAATGCGTTGTATTTTGAAGTGCAATAGATATGTAACGATCAATATTATGTTAAATTCGTTAAAGTGGTTGTCCATATAACAGAGAGTTATAATGAATGACCTTTTATTTATATTTAAAATCAAAAACAATTAAATGCCGGAATACCTTATTAACTATGTGCATTTTGCAATATATAAGAGATGTTCAACCATAAACATTAAGAAATATTAATGACTTTAGGTTACCTACCATGTTAAGTGCTAGTGCACAAAACTCTTTAATTTTTAAAGGTTTCAAATTATTTAATGAACTACCAAATAGCATAAAAACTGAAACAAACCTATTAATATTTAAAAAAAAACAGTGTGTAGAATTCGCTAGACTTAAGTATTGGTTACCTGAGATGAAGCAACACTGATCAACTGAAAGTCATAAAAAAGTAAACTCTCCTCACAGCTTCCATTACAAGCCTGACTGTAGCATCCTCACTTTCAAGGCTTTTGTTACTGAATTCATCCTTAGAAGTTCGACTTAAGAACATAAAGCCTGGTCTTGTAGCTCCGATTAAGAAACTATTCCACTGAAATCCACTGAAGCCAATTCCCACTAAATTCTCCCAAGTTTTCACAGGACTTGGTGACAGGCCGAAAAAGAGCTCTTGACGATCGAGCTTCACTAGAAAGTTAGCTACCACAAAAGCTGTCTCATCATCAGCTTTAAGTACGTTTTTACCCCGCACCTATATCAAATTTGTGTCCTTATATTGAACCCAAAACCTAGCTCTCAATACTCACCCATAAGTGATTATAATTATCAACAATCCCACGTCCCATTTAACACTCTTTTGTGAATTTAGTCACACTGCTGTATATAGGTACCTTCTCAAAAGTCAACACTTCTCTGTGGTTTTCCACTAAAAAAATCCACCATAAAAACCGTCAATTGCGCTGTTTAGCACCTCGCGAAAAACACCATCCCACATCCCAAATAAGCTAAGCTAAGCTAAATAATATACTTCTTCCAATTAACTACGCTGCGAAATTTGTGATTCTGTGAAATTCTGTTGGCTAACGACCTATGGACCACCATCGGGCAATGATGGCAAAACAATATTTTTATCCGTTAGCATCTCCGACACCTTTGGTCTTTTATTTTCTTAAAAAATATATACGTGCTCCCAGGCACACATCCCATAAAAGACCAAAAAACAAAACATCCAACACACGGCGAAAAGGGCAAAGCTCTTAGAGATGGTAATTCAAATTCGCGCGGCGCGCACTCGCGCCGTCCCCAGTCGCATAGTTTATTGACTCTGGCAAGTGGATGTTGTTTGCACAACGCGCTCTCTCCGAGTACCAAGTTATTTTCATATGATTAGCATTACCATTCTAATCTGTTGGATAATATTTTGAGCCCTGGCCTGGCCAATGGCACCGACGACAACAGAATGGCTAATCGCCTTTACAGTTACGGGTTGAATCTCCAACGAACAAGACTAAATGTCACGTTCCTTGTAGCTACAATTTTTGTTCGTTCAGCTGAATGTGACCCAAGTGAGCACAATAATCCATATTACGAGTAAAGTGAATATTTTAATGACAGTTGATGTACGACAGATGACTGAAGCGCCTGAACCCTCTTTAATTGGCTGTCAGTCGAATAGTGGAATGTTAACACGTCTTGTTGGTGTTAAATGAGGAAAACATGTCGAAATCGTAAGGTGACAGAGAGTACATCAAAATGCGGACACGGTCCCTTGGGCTCAAGAGTGTCATTCAACTGAGAGTGCGTGTTCCCAGTTTCGATTGGTGGGCCACGCCTTTCATCAATAAAAGTGATTTGCTGTCAACTTAAAGGGTCATTCGCATGCGGCTGTCATGTTGGCATTTGTTGCACGTTAAAACGATTATTCGGGAGTATATATGAGAAATGGTTCTTTCGTCTTTGTTTGTCGAAGTAAGACGCCCAGAGGGGCACATCAATTTTCGCCTGTTAATCGGATTTCGATGTTGAAATCGAGGAGTATATTGTGGGCGCAAGATCGATTTGTTAGGTTTTTAAAAAGTGTGGAACTGGCTATGAATTTTAGTGAGCAATAAACAGGGTTTATGGTAAATAAAAGAGCTGTACTTATCAGTCATTTATTTACGGGTACAGCCTGTAGATGGTGGTGTGTTTAGTAAGCGGATTTTATTCCATATAAAATGACTAAGTGGTTGACACTTCTTGTGTAGGCATATAGTTAGACTTTGCGAACATATATATTGATGACCAGCACGTCGACAAAGCCTTTAGCTGGGGCAGCTTGCCACATGACAGTGTCTTGAAATCCGTAAAAAATTATAAAATTTAAGTTTTAAACTCCTATTCATTCTCCCTTTTCGCAATGAAAATCCGTCGAGCATCGTTTCTTTCATAAGAGCCCAGTAAGAGCCTTCCGTGCATAAAATTCCAGATCCCTTTCATTCGTCATAAATATAAAAACTCCAAAAACTTGAATGGTTGTTAGAAACAAGCCCTAGGGTAACTTTACGAAACTGTTGCTAGGTGCACCTAGTTAAGTCTTGCAAGTCTAAAAATCACCTCTTTCGTAACTAAGGCATATGGAGCCGAGAGTCCAATCTTCGGACATAAGAAGAAGAAGAAAAAAAATAGCATTTGAGTAAAAGTTTATGGCAAAATAAAAGAATTATTAGCAATTGCTTCGAATCGGTATAAATAAAGACCTATTTTGTCTAAAGTAAGTTCGAAAATTCGAACACGTTCCCTGTACGTGTATTTGTTTGAAGTTCCTGTCAAACCTGACTAGTAAATTTTAATTTTAGGATTTTCCTTGTAACGACTTTAGTTGAAAATTTTAAAAACGTAACGGAATTGAAAAAATAAAAACTCCAACTCCACCTCCACCTCGCACCTGGAAAAAATATTTTTTTTTGCAAATAGCCTGCTTGTGTTTCATTTCTTCTTTAGGTGCCGGGATCGAGAATTGCATCCGTATCCGAACATCGCCTTGTGGCAAATATTTTGGACACACAAGCCAATAAGTTAAAGAAGAACTACCTAGGAATTGTCGATATGTTTAAAAATGTACCTTAAAAGCCCGGAACTTCTATATACCTTAGAAAGAACTAAGAAAAATGTAGCCAAAAAGTCCACAACACGCGTGAAATCAAACAATTACATTTTGTTGGTTTTCCTACACAGACAAAATTTGGTTTAACTATTTATAAACAAAGCATCGAAAACTCAAAACATTTTGATTGTAGGTATTATGTAAAAAAAACAGAGAGCGTGCTTGTGACCACACGCCAGATGTGAAACTTCTCTCGCTAAATGTGGATGTTAAATTGAACTGTTGTATTCATTACGAAATTTAATTTAAAAACCAAATCTTTATAATACAGTAAAACCCGGATAAGTGCCTCACCTTTAATTCCCGTTTTGATCGGCACTTATGCGGGTTAATCAGTTATAACAAAAATCCGCCTTAAGTGCTCAGAATTGTTGTTCTCAAAAAAAGGTACTTATGCGGCTTAGGCACTTAAGCGAAAGGTACTTATCCGGGTTTTACTGTATTATAATCTTAATACAGCGTAGGAGATAATTATGTTCATTAATTTAAAAAGTTTTCGTAACGCAATTCAATCCAAAGTATTCTTTTTCGAGAGTTTTTGTTTACATTTTGTTTTCATATCGTCAACTGATACAGTAGACTAGTGTCTGTGTAAAACCTAGCTTCTTCAGTTTACTTCAGCGTGTCCATACAAGTAGGTATTCACCTACCTTCAAACCCACAAAATTTCATTGAAATCGGTTGAGTGGTTAAGAAGATCGACAACAGCGCCACCTATCGGGTCCAAAATGATACTTCTCATCAAGTTACAACCAACCATACCCAAACACAGAATTTCATTGAAATCGGTTGAGTGGTTAAGAAGATCGACAACAGCGCCACCTATCGGGTCCAAAATGATCCTACTCATCAAGTTACAACCAACCATACCCACCCACGAAATTTCATTGAAATCGGTTGAGTGGTTAAGAAGATCGACTACAGCGCCACCTATCGGGTCCAAAACGATACTACTCATCAAGTTACAACCAACCATACCCACCCACAAAATTTCATTGAAATCGGTTGAGTGGTTAAGAAGATCGACTACAGCGCCACCTATCGGGTCCAAATGATCCTACTCATCAAGTTACAACCAACCATACCCACCCACAAAATTTCATTCGAATCGGTTGAGTGGTTAAGGAGTTTTAGGCGGCGACATAGCGATGGCGACAGGCCAATTTCCGTCTCGCACTTCCGCTTGGTCATTTCCGCTTTCATGAATCGATTTTACTCCCAAGTCGCGCCATAAGATGTTTCACATCAAAAATGTGCGCTCAAAATACTTAACAAAAGCTCTATGTCAGCTAAAGATCTTTGTAGCAATTGCTCCGTTTTATTCATACCGATCTAAGAAAAAAGTATGTGGCGCTTCTTCCCGAATATGTCAAAATTTGGAGGTAACTCAAATCTGTTTTTTTTTTAACGAAAAGTAGCATATGCTTCGATTTTGACTATTTTTTGAGAGTAAAAGCAATTGCTACATTTCATTTATACCACCAAAATTTTGCCCTAAACTGTATTTTTTTTTTGTAGTCTATTGATTGGGTATGCGTTTCCTTTTGGGTACGGTCCTTTGGGAGCTGCTCTTGTCTCGCTGCTCTTATTTTATGCCGCAAAGTGTACGCGTATGATACTTTTGTCACCTTTTTAATGTAAACAAATGAATCTTTATGCCATGGGTTCTTGTCCTTATGGTGGATGGTAGCTTGCTATTTGATGACGTGGCGCTACTGAGATCACTTATGGTTTTTGGAGCATACTAACCAGTTATGCAATGGAGTCTAGTGTGGACATATTTTTTTTTGGCAGTTCTCAGCTTTTTGTCATTAGGCAGTCAAGCTCTGAAAGTTGTTGCAAGAGTAGTCTGTGTTATTTGTGCAATTTTGGAGATTTCGCAGTCGAGGGTTGCATTGAAAGATCGATTGGGACTTTGGTCATCATTAGAAACCCAGCTTGCTCTCACGACTCTTTGCCTTAGATATCTAGTGTTAATTAGCAACAATTTTACATAAGTGACTTAAGAAACTAACTTAAGGGAAACGTACATTCCATTTTGACGCATTTTAAATGAATGAGTTATCATTTCTAACACAAACAACAATTTTAAACTGAGCGAATTGTTGCCTCAACGATTAACCTTACAAATCCTCTCCAACTTGGAATGGAAGCTGTTTCCCTCTCGCATTGTTGTCCACATTTTTCTGGTTATCCAAAAGGCCACCCACCATTACCATGAGCAGAAATCAAGGATTTCCTTTTTTGTTTATACTTACAAGCTTCTTCTTTTGGCAATGCACTTTCAAAATCGTAAACAATCCATTCTGCTGACTCCGCACTTGCAGATGGAGGTCGCAAACGAACTCCACAAGTCCAAAGCAAAATGCAAAAACAAAAGAACCAGTTTTTTTTTGACTGAAAGTGTCTGCGCTGCAGTTTGCAAAGTGGGTCGAAGCTGGTTGCCCGATTTGGCACAAGCAACCACTGACGCTCTCTTATGTCATTAGCATTAATAAAGCGCAGGCCCAGTGAAATCCGAGATCCAATTAAATGATTCTGTGTTGTTTTTTTTTTGCACCACTTTATCACAAAATTAACTGCCAAAATGTCGCCGTCGTCGGTCGTCTGTTGGCTTTTAATACTCCGATGAGCTCAGAGATGATCGACGGAACGGGTTCTTGTGAATAAATTAAATCATAACTGGGTCAGTTGAATCTCTGTGAAAGGTGTGATTTCGCACTGATGTCAGCGGCACGCAGTTTCTCTTCACTCGAATGATAAAGTGAATGTTCTCCTTTCGGACAGGAAATGACTATCCACTGTCAGATAACCCACTTTATTCCTAGAATCCGACCTGGGGTGCTCGCCTTCTAACAGCAAATGTCAATAAGTCGGCATAGCCCACTTTGGCTGCCTCCCTGTCGAATCTCCATATTTCAGTTGAACAAATTGGAACCACTCCTAGCCCACACATGCACAGCAACACACAGCACCTTAGATAAAGTCATTTGTATAAATATTTACAGTGTGCCTCACGGCTCGACACAAGAGCCGGGGCAAAATTAACACCTCAAAGTCGTCTTCGTCTGCGATACACTTTGTATCTATTACTGGCGGATATCTATACCGCAATTTGTAGCCGGAGGCGTAATGATTCCGCCCACGATATTTGCATTCACAACGAAGAGTGCTACATTATTCAAGTGCACTATGATTTTTAGATACATAATCGAGCACACGTTCCGCATGTTAATGCGTGTACCGCCGCACCGATCTGTGGCACATTATTCTATGGAATTGGAAATTTGCATTTAATTTTATTTAAAAATAAAAAATGTTGTTCGCTTGTAGTTGTGGCTGTGATAATCTCTATTTTGGTTCTATGGCAGCCGGTGAATTTAAATGAGCTGTGAAACAAAAGAATTGTGCAGATGATATCGCCCCAGAGTGTGGTGTTGTGTTTCTTGGAAACCGATGTTCAACATGGGTCTACCTCTAGATGATTGCATAATTGGTTAGTTTGGAACAATAAATTGGAACTGTATTGGAGTGGGCACGATGGACTGGTATTTGGCAGAATGTCTGCCTATTTTTGGTTAGATAAGTCAGTAGGAGGTCGGAATGGTTCCTTTTTAAATTTTTGAGTCTTACGATAACTCTTTTATGGTCCTCATTTTTTCTAAACTTTCTCGACCGTTAGAACAGTGAACCAAGTAGATAAGGCAAAGGTTTTCGTAAAAACTTGCGAGATATAAGTTTACTCTGAGAGACCGGTGATAGGGGACCGGCAATTTAGAAGTTAGACAGTCTAACTAACCAGATGGATGTCACAAGTTTGGGGTTTTCTAATTCGACAGTTCGTGGTAACATTTTTTATTGTTCATTTTAGCCTCAAATTTATATAACTTCCTTTTACTACGGTTTTCATCTAAGCAATTGAGGAATATTACATTTCGAACCAAACTTTACTACAATCAACTCATTATAACAAAATGTTAAAGTCTGTCCCTTTGTATGTGGATTTGTGCACACATCACCTTAAAACTACAACCGCAATCTGTGCTATTCATAATATAAATAATTACGCACAGGTATTCTCAATAAGATCTTTTACTTGTTTTTTCTCAAAAAAAATGCAAATAAATATGTTTTTACACATTTTTTTAAAAAATGACGCGATATAGTATTATACCCTAGTTGGCGCAGTGGCTTAGTGGTAGTGTGTTGGGCTACTAAGCGAGGGGTCCCAGGTTCGAATCCCGAAAGAACCAAATTATATCTTAAGGTTTTTTTTCACTATGCCACCTCTCGCGAACGACTGACAAACATCCGAGAGTAAAACTGTCATGAAACAGCTCCTCAATTAGCTGTTTGGACTCGGCGTAAAAATGTAGATCCCTTCCATTCGTCCCAAAAATTACAAACTCACACATAACGAATGGTTGTGAGAAGCTAGGCCTAGGATCCTAATTATTTATTTATTTTTTTACCCACTAAATTCGAAAAAAATACTCCAGCCAAACTTTGAACGAGAAAGTTTCGGGTGACCCAGTCGTGCATTTTTTTTTATTCGTCGTACATAGGTATATATGACAATAATATGGTTCAATGAAGATACCGCCATACGGCTTAGCCATTACTGAGCTAGGTGTGCATAATTGGAATTTTCCTTACATATATTAGGTTTTTTGACTATTTTGTAAGAACCACGTTATATTCCGGGATAAATAGTATCCTAAGTCCCGACCCAGAACATTTGCAGTCACTATGCCAAGTTTCATCAAAATCGGTCCAGTAGTTTCTGCGTGATGCGCGGTCAGGCGTTTTTTATTCTACAGTTTTATTATATGTAGAGAGTAGAGATTATCGGCCAGCATCAGGAGTAGCCACGTCGAAAATATGTGCAAAATCATAACCAGATGTCCTCGGCTAATATTTTTCAATAAAAAAGTCTTAAATATAATAAATTTAAACTTAATATGTTAAAAATTTTAGTTTTATCTTAAAATATTATTTTGTTACTAAATGTACAAACCTTGTTTTCTTTCTCTTCCAGGTATGTACCATAAACCGACACTCATAGCATCCAAAAAATGTGGGTAACTATACAAACATTTTAAAACAACAAATCATACTAAAATTAAATATTTTAAAAAACGTTTGTTGGATTTTTCGTTTTCCTAATCCCAATTTGAATATTTTCCAATCACAAACTCCACCTAATTCCACCCTCGATATAAGTGATAATTGTATGCAAAGCACGAGCTTACAGCTTATAGAAATGCCTGTCATAGGCGCCGCCAGTAGTAACCTAATGCATGCCAATAAAGTAATTGACCTTTACCATACACCCAATCGAGGTGTTTCTCAATTTTAATCCAATTCGCTACCACTTACCCGCATATTCACCTCATTCATCATCACTATTATTACCACACCTTCGAAACTGCAATTACCCACATTATGTGGCAGTCGCAGTATGCTGTGCAGCACAAGCTGCCACTGAGACTGGCAACGGCACACCATGAAATTCCCCCATCGAGGCCGAAAAGGTCAGCAATTGTCCGTCTGTTGTCTTATGTCACACAAGATATACACACTCTCACATGAGTGGAAGGAAAATATTTCCCATTTCCCCCTAAAAAGTGAGGTTAAACTTTCACATCTTTTTTTTCCTAATATGTGGCTAATTTATTTATAAAAAAAATAAAATAAATTATGACCACCAACATAACAATCACTTTTTATTAAAAAACGAAAAATAATCCAATTCATCCACCGATCCATATAATTTTGTATATAGATAGACAAAAAAACTGCCTTCTCCATCTTGGCAGATAAATTTGTATTCCCCCGCACCGCAGCTAGAGTGCGAGAGGCTGCAAAAGCTTGTATCTAAAACTCTTAATTAGGTACCGCTGCTACCTATTTTGGAAATCAGCTTGGGGTCACGTGTGTAACTCAGTGCAGAGATGAGGGTTTTTGAATTGATTAGCAGTTATCCAACCGCGGTTATAGGCACATTTTCTGAGAAATTAATTTGAAATTGATTTGCGGGGCGTTCGTAGCTGAACGCTTGAGATAGTCGCATGTATTTACGATCAGGCAGATTATATTGTCTTTAGCCGATTGCGTGGGCATCAATTAGAAACCAAGGACTCTGGGTGAGGTATTTTGAAACAATTACCGATTGTCGGTTGTAGTCAAAGAGGGCATTTTTATCGCTTATGGGAATGTACCATAAACTTGAGCGGCTATTATCTTGTTATAAGCTCGTTTGGCTGCAATGTTTAGCACCTGCTGGTGGTGACTGAATGCCGCACCTTGGACTAGCTCGGGTATAAACTCTCACAGGTATTTCAATTGGACCGGTGATGTAGGTGCTCAAAGTGACTTGAAAAGTGGACTTTATTTATCGTTTAGCGTTGAAGCGAAGACTGACAGAGATGGCTAGAAACCTTTCTAACTTTACAAATCATTCTTGAAGCATCCGCACAGTCCAAAATCTTTACATGTACCTACTCTTTCTGGTATCTTCGTCCTTAGTAGGTCACTTCGCAAGAACTATTATAAAATTGCATCACGTTAAAAAAAAATTGGACCCAATTAATATGACTGCTTTCTTAAATCATAGGGCTTAACATGTCACAAATTTTATTATCTATTTCATGCTAAATTTACAGTTTTATGTATCAACTCATTGGTGTCCCTCATGGAGAAGGGTTTGTACTTAGCTTCCTTTTCGTTCGTTATTTGCTCCTAGGTTAGGTTAGGTTAACAGATGGGTACATCACAGCGAGCCCTGTAATACCCCACTTAGGTCCATGTGCAGTGCACCCATTTAGATGAATTTTGTGGGGGGTTTGTTGTTTCTGTTGGCGATGAGATGCATTCCCTCTTCTAGTAACACGACCTTATGGACCTGTACAAATTAGATAGTGAGACATCAGAATTTTCCTGTATATCATGGAAGTTGAAAATGCCAAGTCTTCTATTCCTCATTCGATAACGACTTGGGCAGTGACAGAGGAAGTGAGGTGAATCCTCATGTGCCTCATCATCTCGCCGGCCCCTGCGCCGGCATAAATCAGCCCTTAGGAAGTTGTGACCCATTGGGGCCCTTTCCAGTTTATATAGGGACGTTCTATCGAACCGCATAAGTTTGACAGTCCGACTTATATTATACTCTGGCCATATCTTCTATGATAAAGGGTGATTTTTTAGCTGGTTTGGTTTTGACAGCTGACGTGTGTTTAGTACCTTGTGTCACTGTCAAACAGCTTCAGTTTGGTTTGCAATTTAACCATGGATCGTCTTACAAATGAACAACGCTTGCAAATTATTGAATTTTACTATCAAAATTCGTGCTCGGTTCGAAATGTTCATCGCGCGCTGCTTCCATTTTATGGACGAAGCTCATTTTTGGCTCAATGGGCACGTAAATAAGCAGAATTGTCGATTTTGGATTGAATATCAGCCTGAAGCATTGCAAGAGCTACCAATGCATCCAGAAAAAGTCACAGTTTGGTGCGGTTTATGGGCGGTGGCATCATTGGACCGTACTTCTTCAAAGATGATGCGAATCGCAGCGTTACTGTCAATGGTGAACGCTACCGAGCGATGATAACAAACTTTTTTTTGCCCGAAATGGAAGTTCTTGACTTGCATGATATGTGGTTTCAACAAGACGGTGCCACATGCCACACAGCACGCGAAACAATGGCGCAATTGCGAGGCGAGTTTGGTGAACAGTTAATTTCACGTTTCGGGCCGGTCAATTGGCCGCCTAGATCGTGCGATTTGACACCATTAGATTATTTTTTGTGGGGGTATGTCAAGGCTAATGTGTATAGGGACAAGCCCGCTTCGATTGACGCACTAGAAGCCAGCATCCATGCATTCATTCGTGAGATACCGGCCGATATGTGTGAAAGAGTATGCCAAAATTGGACTCAGCGGATGGACTACCTGAGACGCAGCCGCGGTCAACATTTGCATGAAATTATCTTTAAACATTAAATTGCAAGGTTCAAACTATCGATTCAAATAAATATTTCATTCATTTTTCGAATTTTTTGTGTTTTTTTTTTTTTTAAAAGTTCTAAACCTCTTAAAAAATCACCCGTTATTTTGCTGGTAGTTAATTCTTTGCACCTGTTGAGGGCGCTTATGCAGTTCTTATTTTCTATTCTCAGAGTAGAGGTTTTATCGACTGGAAGCGCTCGTTTTTGATCCATTACAGATCCATTTCTGAGAAGTTTAACAGCCATCTCTTCAAAGGTTTTGTCCCTTCCCCAGAGATGCGGCAGTGGCGAACTAGTTTTAAATTGATTTCTATAGCAGTAACTGTTTTTAAAGCTGCCTGATTGTCGATGAATATGGTAATGCCGTCATTTGGTATTGGCAACATTGATACCATATGGGCAGCTTTAGCGATTGCCAGAACCTCTGCCTGGAAGAAACTGCTAAGATCAGGCAGTCTGATTGATCGTCGTATTTCCGGCACCGGTTCCACAGTCCATCTATGATCCATTTGTGCAGAAGAGAATGATGCATCAAACTTCAGACATGTAGTCAGAGTTGACAGCACTTCCCACGTATTTATCCAGTTTTTAAGGTTTCCAGCTTTGGTTTGACTAATCGTTATGGCACTTTTGGCTGCAGATTCTTGAATGTAAAGGTCTATCGGTAGCAAGTTGAAGATTTCCTCCAGTGCAGCCATTTTTTATTTTAACTTCTGACTCGCCACAGCGAGACCTGAAAAGATCTATTGTGCATTAGGGTCAGAAAAATTTGTTTAGGCAGAGGATAACTTTACTTCTTCTGGACTTATTATTTCCCTGAAGAAGAAGTTTCTTCTAATACCGCAGATGGCTGGCATAGGCGGCACTCCGGAGAGTCGGGTATACGTGCATTTTGTGTAGGTGATATCGCAACCCGTGGTATCCTGTTAGGTAGCCAACTAGATTTTTGACATCATGCCTGCGTAGATTTCGAATCTTTTTGGCATTATTTTTGAAGGGTTTAATAACTTTTTTGGCTTGTCTCAAGCCTGGGATATTCTCCCAGTGTTTAATACAGTGATTTCGTTCCCAGCTCCTTATAGCAAGGTTTGCCGCTGTTTTTAGATTGCGCAGTAGGGTTCAGGCCCTGTGAAAGGTGTTTCCGAACCTCTTCTGGCCAGCTCATCGGCTTTTACGTTTCTTTCAATTCCCTTTTGGCCAGGAACCCACCATATTTTGGTTTTGTTTCTGGTACATAAGTTTTGGAGGGTATTGAAGCAGTGTAAGACTGATTTGGAGTCAATAATAGGTTTAGCATTTATAGCTGCTTGACTATCCGTGAATATATGGATGTTTGTGCCTTTGATGATAAGGCTTGCGCATTCTTTAATGGCATGGAGTTCTGCTTAAAATACGCTTGGTTTTTTCCCATTTGCTTTGGGACAGTTTGGTTTGGTGCGAAATTGCCGGCCCCGATCCCTGAGTCAATTTTAGAACCATCCGTATACCCTTTATGCCTTTTTGGCAGTTTGGTGGGTTATTGCATTTCTATTAAGTTAGTCTAGCAATAGTTGTTGTCCTTATTCCCCTGGTTCTTCTTATACGTGCTTGTTTATGTACTTTGGTCAAAAACTTAAGATTGGATGACTTGTTCATGGCTTGCCACCAGACCAAGCTGCACGTAACAGACTCTTGAGTAACTTCAGCTCTCGTCTTTTTCTCTTCTAGTTTTTTTCCAAGCTAACATTCGCACAAGTTGATCCATCAAATATAAAGCTGGACTTGTTTCATGTTTTAACAGTCGTTATTGGCAAACAGTACACTATTTCAAGAACCCAAGCCCCCCATTCGTCTTTGACACCCTAAGTGGACCATTACTGTGTTAACGTTTATATAAAAACTCCAAAGCCATATTAGCAATGATTATTGATCAAGTATTTATGCCTCCACTGTAGAGACACTCACTTCCCACAACCACAACATCGACCTAGACTTTGAGTGGACACTTCAATCTGCGTCACATCAACACCTCGCTAAATAGCCGTATAATTGCGCCGCGCCATTGAATTGCAAATTCTTTTTTTGAAATATTTTTTACAAATTATCACTAATGATCGACTACACTTTGACGTTTTGTATAGTCAGTTGTACTACTGTCAGCGGCTGTGTGCTAATGTCTAACAAATACTTTAAACAAACAACTTTCAAGCCGATCTCATGTATCGCATGAAACCAATCACTGATTGATGCAATTACAGTCTTCGAGAGTTGCTTGGGTACTTGTCTAAAGAGTGTTTGCCAGCAGTGATAATAATTACTATTCGCATGGTCATAAAAAGGAAAAACACTTCAACTTCAGCTCCTCTGCAATTAGCAAACAATTTCTCATTTCAAAATCAATAATACGGTTCACTCGTCAAAGGTTACGACCGAGCGACGCGACTCGAAGCTCTGCTCCTGTTGCCTGTTGGTGGGGGTGAAATGACAATCGTTAATATGTCTCTTGGGAGAACGAATCGCGGTCGGTATGATGTTGTAGGGCGGTAGCGTAATTGCGGATGAAATACGCCGAGGTGTGTCGTGGTACTGTAAGGCTGTAATAACTCACCGGTATTGCAGATTTTTGCAACAAAGTATGGCCGTAATTGGAATTATTACTTTTGGTTTTTGCACGGGTCAGTGGTGGTGTGGGTGCGCTGGGTGGCAAGGAAATGTTTGAGTTATTGGTTTAATTGCAAAATGTGACTTCTGGTAAAAGCTTTGCTATGGCTTATCTTGAAATTTATTGTATGTCTATGGGGGAATTGATGTCAAATAGAAATAAATTTGTATTCCAATTACGAACCTACTTGTTTTCGGTCGAATTCGTTGCAGTGACTAATAATGTTATTGAAAGAAGTGAATGTTGAGCTTTGGGGATACTGAAAACTGAAAAGTGACAATGTACGATTGCAAAAGGCGTTGATTATTTTTAAATTTCGAACAGCAGCTGTTCATTCTTTAAACTAGTAGAACCTATTAACGATAACCACAAAAATGAATCACTTCACGCCAGACTAGCGTAGCCCAAAGAAAGTTAATCTTCAACATACAATTTATACTCAAAGTTCATTCATAAAATCGACAATGGAACATTTTTCCTTTCTTTAGCAAATATGGAAGAGTTTTAGCCGATTCCAAAAATACTAAAAGGAGCTGGCACCAAAAAAAGAAAGCTATCAAACAACCCGAAAAACAATATCCACTAATTTCACCCCAACATACCTACTTTTTTCTTTTAAAAAACAATGTGATAAGTGTTGTAGGTATTAGAAAAAAAAATCCTAAAAGTGTCAGTAGATATAAACAGAACGAAGAAGTGTCTGTGATTACGTTGGGACTTGCATTTTTTATAGATTTCCCTTCTTTTTAACCTGGGCCGAAGAAGCTCTTCTTGTGTTCTGTCAAAATATGCTTTGAATTTTTGAACAAAGTGTTTTTGTTATTTAAAAAATTTTATATATAAAACGGTATGTGTATATTTGAAAAAGATTTTCACGAATTTATTTTATTATCGTTATATAATTCACTAAACAATTTTTTCTAACCCGCTTTTTACTTAGTTATCATTTTTTTTATTATTTAATAAAATTATATATTTTGTAGTTTCTTAGAAACTAGTTTTAAATGCTTCAATTAAAGTTTTAGTTTCCCACTGAAAAGGCATATACGCGAAGAAACCTTCTGCAATTATAAGAAGCCTTAGCTTAACCCGAATCTCCCAAAGAAAAACATTTTTGACACAATATTCTATAACATTGTTATTATTAATGTACACTGGAACATATTGTGCATTTTTGTGTGAAGTTAATATAAACTTCTGTTTGTTTAACTTAATTTGTCATTTTTTGATCCAGGTCGAAATATTATTTATTACTTTTTTTTCGAGTTGCTACCTAGTCCACCAGTATTTTATGAAAAAAATGCAACCTCTGTCTGGTCGCTAGTGAATAGAAGAAGCTATTGAATAGAAGATGCAATACGGGGCCTAGTACACTGCCTTGTGGAACACCAGATAGAGTACTTACTTTCTTGCTTGATTCCGAAAAACTGCTTTACCATGTGAGACTGGATTGTAAGACTGTACGTCGCTAGAAACCGCAGCGACGGTTCATCTTCTTGGGTTATGTTGAGCTTCAACCCACGGAGGAAGGGCGAAAAATGTTAGTTTTGCACTGGGCGAATAATTGAGATCAGGCCAGCCCCATTTCAGAAGTACAGCAGTCTGCAGTTCACTATTATTTGGATTTGGATTCTTTGAACTCAGTATTTCTTATGATCTTTTAGATTCCTTGGGCGTTATAAGACAGAATCATATTTTGGGAAGTTCATTTTTAAATTATGTCAACATACTGTAAAATGCGTCACCGTCAACACCTTTCAATGTGTATTAGAACATACTCAGTTCAATTCCCGAGACATCGGAATGATCTGGAACTCAGGGTGATGGTAAATTGTTTGCCTGGGCTAGTTTTAATAGGTATTTGGTATACCTAGCTATTCGGATGTCTACTTTATGATATCTGCGTATATTCGCCCAATACTCCTAAATAATAAATTACACAATAATTTTCGGTTTTTTTCGAAACGCTGGAGGCTCAAACTAAATTTTTAAATTGCCTAAGGGGCCAGTTAAAGCGATACGTAAAATACAACCGAAAAAAAATCGTTTGCTATTTTTAACCACTTTAATTTAATTGTTGAACTCAATCTTGGTCTTAAAATGTTGCTTATGAATTTTAAAGTAAGTTTTTTATCAAAAAAAAAGCAAATTATTTTACATTTTCGGAAAAAAGAACATTTATTAATTTTTCTGTACGTACAATTTTTTCGTAGAGAAAAATTAATGAATTCCTTTTTTAAAAAAATTGAAGTTATTTTACTTAAATTTTATTTTTTTGATGAACTAATTTTACAAATCCTAAGCAACATTTTAAGACCAAGATTGAGTTCAACAATTAAGTGTAAGTGAAAACAGGCAAAAGAATTCTTTTTCGCTATAACTGGCCCCTAAAAAAGACGAAATGAAAGATCCCCCTATTATTTGATTTTTATTTGCTCAAATTTGTTGCTTCTATTTTCTGAAATTTTCTGAAGCTAAAAGTCCATACATTTCTCTCAAAAATGTTTTCTTTACGCTTTAGAGAATTTCAAAAAATAAAAATCGACCAAATTAATAAAATTTATAGAAAAGCCCAATCTTAAATGAACCATCGATAATTTTGTTGGGTGATTTTTCACAGTGTCATGATATCTATCTGTGAGAAGTTTGTATGAGCTCCTGAGCTTCAACTTAACATAGTGATGTCCCAGTCTTCTAAATACGTTTTTACGTAGAGGTAGCATAAATAAAAAGTCCTCCAAAGTCATCAGCATCACCTTTAGATGGCTTTTTCAAACGAAAACCTAAATTCATGAAGGTTGTCTGCCTGTCAATATACGAAGAAGATACACATCCGTAACCACATCTTTTTAACTCTGCGAAAGGGTACAAAATAATGGCAGCCCCAATATGTAATGGTTCGATCAGGTCCGATTTCTATCCCCTAAAAATTTAGGGATTTTTCGGATGTCAATGAAAAATAGAGTGTTAAGCGCGGCCCAACTAAGTATCATTTACAAAAAAAATACTGATGGTCTATGATAACCTGAGTTCCAAATTATGTATAACACTGTTTGGTTAAAATATGAGTCTGGTCGGGCAAACACACAACATTTGATTCCATGTGAGGACAACGCCGATCACAATGATTGTGAGTAACAGTGTGTAATTGGAAAATAAGTTACACCCACATCTATACGAACCACTTCAATAGAAGAGTGTTGATCTATTTTGACAACCGGACCTTGGTCCGAACTTGATCATAGCATGCTCATTAACGTCGACTGTTGATCTACTAAAATGGATCTTCGATGCAGTTGAAGAAGAAATTACAGGCGAATGTTAGAAATCTTGGTACTGAAAATTATACTCCGATAGAACATAAATATTGACGCTTCGAAAAGTAGTCATCTTCAAAAAATATTAAATTCTAAAGCCATTCTCATTATGAATACTAAATGGGTGTATTCTTAGATTGCTTGTTGAGCCCAGCGTTGAGTGTGGCTATTTTTAAGGCGTCTCTATAGCCTAGTCATAAATAATCTAATCAGATCCATATAAATACAAACATCACCTCTACGATGAACCGAAGTAGTTTCCCTTTAGACAGTCTTAATGTGTCTTATGTTTGCAACCTACCCTTATCTATCAAATTTCCATACGGCCTATCTGAATTTTCTCATAAATTCTTCGGCCATCGGCGGTTATGGCCCTCAGCTCGATATCGGTAAGGTAAGTGGGTCCTCAAGCATATTTGCTTTTAAAATTTCGAGCACCTTTTCACACTTTTCCTTCACACTGCTTGTGACTTTATTTCCCAGTTCACTTTCACTTCTCGATTAAAGTGATCATGGTGTACTTTTCTGATGAATCCTCGATCACCGGTTCACACAAAATCTATCTTCGTGTAGGTACTTCATATAGTTCAAAAGTTCACAACGAATTATGACATAAAAAAGCAGCTTGTTTGTGTTGTGGACCTGACGTCAGATTAAACATTGGCATCCTGTCGCTTGTCGTGATTTTGAGTTCCCTCCTCGATATGGTTCAATGGGACAATTTGATGGGCAAAGAGGTCGTGCTGAGTACACTCCACGCGCAGCATAACTCTTCAGTCGGCGCATAATAAATCGGACGAAGCTACATCGACACATCCTCTTGACGTTGACTACGTGCATATGGAAAAAAAGGTCACATCGCTCATGTTTGCTTACCTCCGACAGACTTCCTACTTGGTAAGTTCTTTGAAAGAAAACTCTTCTTTTGGTGTTGGCTTCCATCGGCAAACAGGTACCACCACACTATGCATCAAGAAGAGTCAAGAGTATCTTCAGACGATGATGATGATCAACATTTTTGACCTCATTTGAGGAGTTGCCGCTGCGGTAACGGTGTTAAAGACCGTGGTGTGCCACTTTATCGCCGATTTATGGTTCCCTCGCTCGGGGGTTTGTTGCCAATCAACTGTGAAACTAGTCCCTTGTTACTTTCTCTTCGTCAACGAGCGATGGGTGGCCGCCCGTTACACTATCTTGAATTTGCAAATTAAGGAATGATGCGAAAATAATTTCAATAATCTCATGGATCGACATGTTGAACAAATCCAGACATCACACTTGACGGCGGGTATTTCTAGTTATGGCGGAACGTGGAAGCATGGAGCGTTTCTCCCATTTGTCTTCATCGATCTTGACAGTACAAATATTTGTTCGGCTGTTAGTTTTCGTTTTGTGTGCCCAGAGTGTTCTGTATCTCCTTTGTCGTGATGGTGTCTGGGTGGTTTTGCCTTTTACAAAATCCATTTGGGAATTATCTGTGTTTGTTGTACGTAAACTTCTTCTTATCGCATTATCTTGTGATGGTGTTGGCGTGGGGAAGAGTTGAATTCGAACCAGGCACCCGGGGACTTATCGTAATTTGATCAATTTTGTGACGGTTGACATTTGCGGTCGAAACAAAATTTCGGGCGTGAAAGCTGCTTGAGTTGTGAGCTTGGTAGATATGCGAAGCTATTGGGAAATATTGTCCATAATCTGGAATTAATTTAAGTAAGTCATTTTCGGTCGGAGGTCTGTAAAACTAATTTGATCAAGTTGCTCGATTGGATAAGTAGGTCTGCTGACAGACTTCGTATGCTTCGTATGCTTGTTGTGCAATTTTAATAGTACACTGTACAGAGGCAGTATTTACATTCAATACGATTCATAAATCTCTCGCAAGTACCTAGAGGAGGAAACCAGCTTATGATGTTTTGTACAACTACTCGTATTCGCCGAAAGAAAAGTGGCCCATCAGTCAGTCATGTTCATAGCCCTTCCTGTTGATAGACAGCAGGATAGATGCAGATTTGTCCAACAGATAACCATACACTTTTCAAATCCAACTCAGTTGTCGTTGGAATGAGTTTGCTCGTTGCTAATTTATTGAACACTAGGTTCGCCCAGGGGTCGAAAATCGACCACACAGTTTTTTATATCATCATCATATAAATAAAATTGTTGTATCTCTGATTGATTTGTAGCGAATTTGACTGTTTGTCTTTAAATAAAGAAATCTCAAAAATTACTGATCGTTTTCGGATCAGCGTTGGAATAAATAGTACTAACTTCTCTCGTACTTACTTTTTTAATCCTGGAAAAAATTGTACTAAAATGAAAGAAATTTATTGAATTTTTTTTCTTGCTTCTGTATTTTAATATTTCTTATTAGTCCGTGGTCGGAATTCGACCAATTTTGTCTGTAGATAAAGCCAACTTGTTTTTACATAATTTATTTTATATTTATTTTAATTTATTTGTGTGCTAAATCTTAATTCATATACCTTTCCGCTATGAAAAAAGAATAGAAAAGGGCAAAACATGATTCTTCGTTTTCATAGTTAGTAACACCTCGCAGATAAATCTGCAATGCCCCTGAAATAAGATTTAATGATTGCTATATCTTAGGGGTAATTAAATTGCATACCTTTACGGGTTAATGAGACTCTCCAACAGGTTCTAATCTAAGTTTCCATAAGTTACTATGGAAACATGACGGCGACAAATTGAATGGCAACAAAATGCTTTCGATTAACTGCTCAGCATTTTGTAACTTAATTTTAGCAGTCTTATTGGCGACATATACCTACGAATTTTTGTTTCTGCACATCTATGGCACAGTACCTTTCGAATGATATAAGTTTCATTCTCCTCATTTTATGATAAATACTTAAAAAGTGCACGGAAACTTTTGATGTTTACGTATTAATATAATGATTGAAAAATATTTTTCTATGTTTTGCTTAAGTGCAGCTGAATTTGATGCTGCTGCTAGTGTTTGTCACTTTGGTGATGCCAGAAACTGAATTTTCTTATCTTCAAATATTTGAGATAGCTAGAAAACCTCCATCTTTGTTTCGTGCGATTTCTTAATTTTTTTTTGGCCGCTTTGTTAATAAAAAAAAATCTTTACCGTAATATACGTAATAGCAACGTTCTCTCTATATGATTCTCTTTTTTAGTTTCTGATTCATACAGGACTTCGACTGAGTAAAAGCATAACGTGACGAATCCAATTACCCCTGTGCATATTCTTGTATCTCCCTCTTTTACTTAACTTCCACCATTTATTCGTGATACCGGCAGCAGAGATAGCGAAGGCAAAATATTACCTTTCTTTGTATGCGCAGGCGCACAGTGTTTTCGTTGTAACCAAGGTAATTTAAAGAAATTATTTTACCTATTTTGCAAATATTTTTTTAGAATTATTATTCTTTTCGACCAATCTGTGGGTGCCACGCTTCAATTTGGTAAAAAGCAAAATGGAATTCGTCTTCTTTAAGTAGGGTAAATATGTTCCGAAAGAAATTGTGTCGGCGATTTATATATAGACTAGCGGACCCGGCGAACTTCGTCTCGCCCCAATTTAACGCCTTCGGATAAACTCCAGAGTAATACAAAAAACACAGATCAATTTAGCGATACCTATGATAAACAATGTTTTTTTGTGTTTTCCGGGGCAGAAACAAACAACGGTTTGGCAACACGTGAACAGGCAACGTACATCTGATCATGGGAAAAACAGCGAAATTCGAGATTAATCCCACAGACTTTCAACGATTGGCCCTACGATTTATTGAACGGGAAACTGAATACTGGAATGGAAGATCAGTTGGAATAGTTGGAATTCGTGAGATTAGGACTTCCTCTACTTTGAATTTTCCCTTGATGATCGTCACTTTATTCAAATTTTTCGCCAGTTTTTTTACGGATAACCGCGTACCGTTGCACAATGTCGGATGATTTAAATTCCAAAACATAATAATAGTCGATCCCACCTTCAGCAATAAATTATGCGGCGGAGTTCCTGGCACATCAACCGAGTTCAAAAATTCCGTCGTTCGCGCGGTCAACGGATTTGTAATTCTCCACGGATTTGCCCTTCTCCAGCAATTTGACTTTGAATAATCAAATTCAAGCTATCGACGTCCTTATTCTTCGCTGCTAGTATTGCCCGTTCACTTATCCAATCGAGATTTTTATAATTTTTTGCAATGCCGGGGAACACTTTGGTGATGAGTTCCTCCTTCGATGATGTAAACTCGCAAAAATTAGCAGGAAACGATATCAATCCAGTCGAAACATCAACAGCAATTTGGCCATTGCCAAGTGCCAGCATGCTCGGCATTCAAAAGCGGCACATTTGTTTGGACTCTTTCGGCCAGCTCATCCCGATCATAGTCTTCCTCCCTTTGCAATTCGCGATTGAATGCAATTGGCATTCCCAATTTCGACAGCAGACTTCCGCAGTACGCACATGCCTTTGTTAAAAACCAACGCTTCGTTGCGCATCTCGTCGTTATTTTCAAGATCGCAATTCGAAGTTGTCGTGCGAACTCTGTGCAAAATGTTCTCAACCATCTCGTCCCTGTATTTGTCCCACAATGCGGTCGGGTTCGACGGATGACATGTGGCTATGATGATCGCAAACAATGTACAAATTTGATTCTCTGGCGTAGAAAAAGTTGCATAGCCGAGCGTTGAATTCCAATGTGTATCGTTTTCAAGCAAATTTAATCATTGGTAAACCTCCCGAAAAGTGGCGCACAGCACACCATCTATAGTTCCCAGGGAATCGAAGGATGTTAGGCCTGTAATGTGCACCAAAAGCTATAAATCATCAAATCATGGGATAAAATGCATAAATTCGCCGAAAAAATTTCAAATTTTTCGTGTTTTTCTGTAATTTTCCAAATTTTCCAGTAAGAATTTTTGATTTTTCCATTCGAAAAGCCATTCCGGAACAATTGCACAAAAAATTCCATACAAAAAAATAAAATTTCGATTTTTCTATTTTCCCGACTTTTCTGGAGGGTTTTCCCAAAATTTTGTTTCGTAACAATATGCTCCTGGTAATTACGAACAACTGAAAAGAAATTTGAGCCAAATCGGCCCAGCCATTCTCAATTGATGATTCACTATACATTTTTTACACCATTTTTATATATATAGATTTAGAGCACGATCCCTAACCTGTACTCATCTTCCGTGAGTAGATATATTGGGAAACACTCTTCTTTACGCACATGGTACAATGTGTAATCCCTCCTCTTCTTTGGAACGGTTTTTAATACTGGAAGGGGAAGGGTGAAAGGTATAATATATGCAAATGAAGTTGTTATCGCTGTGTCAGGAAAACAGCTCAACACGCTTAGAGATCTCTTGCAGAATGCCTTTTTTTTCAAGCTCTCTAAATGGACCAACAAATGTGGCGAAAAACTGAACTGTTCTGCTTTACAAGGAACTTCATTCTCCCAAAACTAAATGGCACCCTTTTGGTACTCACGGCCAGTAACATGGGCCTCGTTATAGATAGCAAACTGAGTTGGAAGCCCAATATCCTGCAGAGAGTTCAGAAAGACTTGAAAGTAATCTGTTTATGGACCAGTGGGCGAAATTGTCATTCGTCTATTCTAGGAAAATGAGAAGGCAAAAGATGTAGACTCTACCCTACCCCATTGAAAATAGAGTCCAGCTTACCCTTCAGGACTGACTGTTGCAGTAATGCAGTGTTTCGTGGGTTATCCGTCTGTATAAAAGCAGAAAACCAAAACAGGAGTGGGTGGGGGTGTTTTTTTCTCAATACCTAATCCGCAATTTCTCATTCCGATAAGAAATTTAAAATTCAGGGTGCCGGGCCATAGGGACATTCCAGATAGGTGCATGGCTGACGAGCTCGCTACCAGAGAAGGAGAATCTCTACATGCCTCTCGCTACATGCAAAACTCCTAATCGTAGCTGGTCGAACAGCAACACTGAAAAGATCGATTATGAAGCTCAATAGTAGGTGTCATTACGGACATTGCATCATTGGGAGGCACGCCCTTAAACCTTCCTTCAAATGATTTCTGTAGAAGCTACCCAGCCCCCTCTTCCCCGAAGAAACATTCGGAGAACACTTCTTGGCGAACTCGCAAATATAAGCATCAAATGCCTCCAGTGCTTTATTATTAGTCCCCGCTGGTTCAGCGGGTAGTTTTTGAGATCATTGATCCTGTGGTGTCACAACGGGCCTGCACTAGCCTGCAACAGAACCTAACCCGACCCAACCTTCTCCACTTCCATCTGTACAAAAACAACCTTCAAATGATTTGAAGCCACCAAACATGCAGAAGTAGTTGTTGCAAAAATTTATTTTTTTTTCTATACCACCAATGCACCACAAGAACTTCGGCTCGTCAATTATATGGAGTACAATGGGCTACGATGCAATGAACCATCAATGGCCCGCTCAAATGACTATAAGCCCCACAAATGCCACCGCCATAAATAAACACACCACAAACACTATATCGGGTATAATATTAATGTAAAGCAACATTTGAACCAAGTCAATTAAACAACGTCAACGTCATGCCAAGTTGGTCACGACCCGCAACCAACATCCGATTCGGCGCGCAGTGGCGTAACATGAACTTTACCCGAAATCGCTTGCTCTTATTCCAATATTTTCCAATCAAAGCAGGCAATAGCTATCCCCGTTTAATTGGACACCGTGTTTCGGTGACACTTAATCAGCAAAAATTAAATGTAAAATAGACACACGGACACAAATGACGAAACATCCCCGTCCCCCGTCGCGCCAGCCGTGGGGATGTTACACGTTACAATTTACTAAGTGATTCCGCGAACCACAATTACTCGACACAAGAGCGGCCGGCGCGCCGCACACCAATGGCCTGTTAAGTGCGGAATTAGCATTTCAAGGCATCCCTCTTGCACCTGCCATTTAGCGTGATCTTTGCTGCCAAGTTGCCAGAGCGAAAACGGAGACAAAACCAAACATGAACTTTACGGGTTGCTGGAAGTTGTCTTCCCACCGATTCGTTGCCGATGGTTGTGCAGCATCTCGGCGTCGTCGTCGTCGTCAGCACTCCATGATGCCGTTAACGATGACACAATTTTTTCCTCTGCACAGAGACCACAATTACAAAGAGCGACCAAGTTGGAGGTATACCAAAATCTAACATGACCATAACCAGACGGACGTGGGTGGCGCGGTGGTACAGCAGTTGTTGACGCTAAGTGAATCTTAACGGAACTGCCTGAAGGTACCAACTGCAACATGACCCATTGCCGCGGCGGCGGAGTGAATCTTCGGTCTTTAATCACCTACGCCATGCAAATGTCATGTCTGGTTGGGAGAATCGTGTCGGTGACCCAGACACACAGCACTACGCCACTGGCTTCCCGACACACATAGGTATATGTCGCGGTGTCATGTTATGAACTGAATCAATATGGCATGGTGTCCGACGTCGATCCGATATAAATAATTCATATTCACACCTCAAAATCGCAAGGTTCGCGTGTTGTGTCCATACCAGCAGGAGGAGTGCACTGGGACTGGCCCACAGATAAAACATTTCTATCATAAGGTTCCCATAATTTCTATATAGGTACCCAGTGCATGGACACAACAACCGCTGCAGACATTTCCTCCTTCTGCGCCGCATATTGCATGTTTCCGTCTGAGACTCGTATCTCTCGTGGTTGATTGTCAATGTGGCCAGAAGTGAAAGGTTACAATTACTTTTCCAAGCCAACAACAATAACAAGAAATGGAGAAAAATCCTTTTATTGCTCGCTAGACTTTTGTTGGGCTAAATGCGCGCTCGCGCGCGCTTGCAGCCATGAATTGCAGGTAAGACATTGCGCCATCGCAGTGCCGCAGGAGGAAGTTGCAGTTGAGAAGATGTTCCCTGTGTGAAAATAACTCTCGAGATAACTGGAAACTTAACATTTTGACTTTTGAAAAAATAAAAAAAAATAAACACAACACAAAACACAAAGCGAAGAAGAATCCATGAGCGCAGATAAGTTAGATAGATGATGGGAAGAAGTGAAAATTCAACCGGGATTTTTGTGTCCACGAAGGCATTTGGTGTGAGGGCAGATGTTACTTTGGAAATAGTGGATTATTGTTCATCATTAAGGCTGGCAGCGGTTTTGGTCTTCCGGTTTCATATAACCGTTGCCGTGGGGCCTTCGATTGACATCATGATTGCCTGGGGTATGTGCGATGTTATTTGCGAGAAATTTAGATGAATTCAGTCGGCGTTGGTTTGGTGTATCTATACATCCTGGAGGGGATATGATTACCTAATGCAGGTGCAGACTGGTCCTTCTCGTTCAATGTCAAGCTTCAGGGTGTGTTCAACATTCCAATCTAATTAAGGTTTCCAGTTCAAGCATTTTATTAGTATTTTTTTGTCATACCGATAAAGGTTTTATTTTGAAGGCGAAATTTATGAATTAAATACCAAATGATTGGTCGGGACTTAGGATACTTTTTATCCCGAAATATAACGTGGTTCTTACAAAATAATCAGAAAACTGCATATATGCAAGAAAAATTCTATACAGACCTAGCTCAGTTATTGCTTACTTACTTACTTACTTGGTGGCGCTACAGTCCGGGGTGGACCTGGGCCTCAACCAATATGCCACTCCAGTTAGCGCGATCTTTGGCTAACTGCCTCCAGTTGCGCACTCCAAGTGGTTGAGGTCCCCTTCCACTTGTGCGCGCCACCTAAGGCGAGGTCTTCCTCTACTGCGTTGTCCCTCCGGGTTGGAATCGAAGACTCTTCGGGCCGGAGCGTAATAAATTTTCGGATTGAGAAATAAAAAAATAGATGAATTTAGTAAAAAAAATTCCTCTGAATCATTTAAGATATTAAACATCCTCCTGCGTTGTCCTGAAGCTGAGCATTGTTTAAAACAATTCTTCAAAACATCGCCGACAATTTTCCTTCAGTGAATACTATTCAACTTCAATGAGCAGTCGTCTCTTTTCAGCGCACACATTAAGAAATGGACTGGTGGGATTCGTGTGCCAAGTTTCTTTATGTATACAGTATACTTCCCTGGTCGTTCTACTAGTAACATTATGCATAGAGAAGCTTTGGGTTAATCTGAACTAACTTCTTAACTAATAATATGAGACTAGATTTTTGTTGTTTTATTGTCTTTGTTTTTGCTTTATATTGCAAAACAGAAAGGTCCAATGGTAGAAACATATTTATAAAAAAAAATATCGATATAGTTCGATGAAAATACTATTTGCTTTAAAAGTAGCAGACGGGTGAAGCAAGCGTGCACGGGTCAGCTAGTTTATAATAATTTACACAGAATAAAGAAGAACAAATAATTCATTGCATATTACTAGGCATAACGCATTTTCGTAAAATCCAATGAGCTAAGTAAAAAAGGGCAAACAGAAGACTGCAGAGCCGCGATAGCTCAGTAAATGGGCCGCCTTCTCTCTTTTAGGTGTTGATGTTAACTGCTTCATGGATTTTACAGCCATGGACCTTCAGTAATATGATTTTAGCACATTAAAAAGACCTACAGAAACCAACTGTTTTTTAAGTCCATACACAGAGTTGTAAGCATCTAGTAAAACCTCTACAAGCCCCTACATGCAGAGCTGTAAGAACCTCTTTATAGAGCTCATGAACAAGCATCGAAAGCTATCCTGCATTCTTTCTCAAAAAAGTAGTCATATCACAGCTATAAGAACCTCGCTGAAGTTCTGAAGTGCCTACCTTTTTTAGAGAAATATTTGCGTTGGGACCCATATCTAAAAAATAATACTTTTCTCAGTAGGGGAGAGTGGGGCTAAAAGTAACACTTTCGACTACATTTAATGCTCTTCCTAAGATTTTGGAAATGAGTCAGTCAAACCGATTTGCAAAAAAAAACAGCTACAAAATTCACCAAAAAAGTCCAATATAGTCTCCTTAGAAGGTGTTAAAATATCGCCGATTTAAGAAGAGGGCGTACGGGATAAGTTGTAGCTAAAAAAATCTGTGTCATTTGTTTTTAAGAAAATTTATTTAAAAAAAAACTAATCAAAAGAACAAAATCAACGTTCACTTGTTGAAAAAACTCAAGAAACTTAGTCTTATCCACCTTTTTAACTATGCTTAAATTCCGTGACTCAAGAAACGCTCGTTTCTCTGCAGTATCGGTTAAAATATCTGATTTTCTTACTTTCTACGAAACCGTTCTCTTTCTTGGACCTGCCTTTGAGTAAGGCCTGGGTCAAATGATTCATTCTGCACTCCATATTACAACGAGCTCCGCCATGAAATTTAACACAAAGATCACTAAAATAAAAACCTAACTATTTACACAAAAATGCACAAAGTCCCCCATTTCTCCTTTTCCAATCTGGTAACCCTGATATAATTTGCTTTAGAAAAGACCAAGATTTGAGACCTTAAATTTTTAAATCTTATAACTGATCCCTGTTACTTTTAACCCCGTCTTCCCCTATAAATGGGAAGGTATATTGTGTTCACCAAAAAACCACCTCTCAGCGGAAGTTAAAAAATAACTTAAAGACGCAGATTATATAGAAGGTCAACGTCGACTGACACTCTACACCTCAGACCTCGCGTATATCGTCGCACTTGATGCACAGCCAATTTAGTGAAGACTAAGCTACATTCGTAGGCCAAGTTCAAATTCCCTCTGCCAGAACATTGGGTACAGCAAGAACTGAGCAGAGTTCGCATATTTCTCAGTTCATTTTGGACTTTCAGCAGGTCAAGTCGACAAAAACTTCTGACTTGTGACTTCCAAGGCTACGTGATACAATTTTGTTAATTCTTTTCTTAAATCCATCAATCCAACACCATTCCCACGGTCAATTCGATTAGAACGCATTTAACCAACTGCTCCAAATACATCTAAATCCAGATCATCACACATTCTATCGTTAAAAACCGCTTACATCAGCATTTCAGTTACCAAACTCTTCAGGCAATGAAAGCAAATTTCGCGCCACAAATTTCCTCTTTCCTAACCCAATCGCCTGAATTGTAAAATCAAAATGCACAGCCATCACCTGGGCTGGTAACACGCGTGATTGGAAATCCGAAACGAATGCACAGTCAGCTCTGGCGCGTAACAAGCCAACGAACAGCATGAGATTTCCCCTAGCCAGTCTATTTTCCAGCTGACGTTGGACATTTTAAATACATCAGCAAGGTGCCACCCGTCCGTTGCCTCACTATTATCTAAGAACCGCACAGCGAACATAAATCCTCCTCAGAGTAGGTACCTACACTGTGGCTTAAAAGCAACAGCGCACGGCCGAAGAAATGTTTGAAAAGAATTTCGTATGCAAAATGGATTGCGGCCCACGGGCAAGGCATACCTAACTGACATAACCGTAGTTCTACGAGTAGGTCTAGGTATCATGGACCATGAAATGTCATGCCAGGTTGCGGATACCATTTTGTCAAACGCAAATAGAGAGATGGTTGGATGGATGTTGCAGAGAGAGGAGATCAAAATTATTGCAATCTGCAACAAGGAGTGACATGTCTGCAGGCGCAGGCTCTCCTTGCAACGATGATGCGGGTCTGTTGCGAAAGTGCATACAAATGCAATCTTTAAGTGATTTGGTCTTGATGGTCAGCGCAGATACTCGAGAAAAGAAAGAATCTTTGCGTCTGACCTCAGGCACAAATGTCCGCCATTGGAATGCCATTAAGCAGTCGATGGTGGACGAAGGTTACCACCGTTTGGAGTGGGACGCGCTGGTTATGTCCCCTCATCAAAACCGAATCGAAGCACCACACGACTGTGAACAGAAGTTGAATTGCAATTATTATTTCAACTTCACGCAGGTATCCGAAACCGAATGCGTTAGAGGAGCACTCGAAATGCATCTGGTATCGATTGGGCTTTTGTGCAAGAGTTCGAACAGCGCCAGACCGCTGGTTGTTTGATTGATGGCTACAATGAATGCGATTGAGTAATGACGGACATGTACCAAACGATTGAGAGTCAGACTTTGCGACTTTGCGTACAATGGAGTGCCCCCGAGCACATAAGGCTCACACATTTGTTACCTTCAACAAGACACAACACGTTTTATTTAAATCGTTTTATTTTCACACTCTCTATATAATATCCGTCTACTTCCACGGCCAAAGAACGAATGCCTAAGAACTACATTACATCTGTTCATTTCCTATCCTGTCCGCTTTAGACGTGTCGCAGGTAGATGGCGCTAGGGATGTATTGTAGGTTATCGTTTACATTCGGCCATCCTCAGGTTGAAACGACCCCGTTTCCACTTCGTCTAAGTCATCCAGTTCTGGATCAATTTGGCACCACGGTTTCAATTTGTCGGATGAAAATACCGATTGATAAAATCTACTCTTCCGCTGCATACCGGGCACGTCCTCGATGACATACCTATCGTTGGGAAGAACCGCTGATATAATGTATGGGCCTCTATATTTCGGTTCCAATTTTCGGGACTCTCCTGTGGACGGTGGCTCTGACTCGATGACGACAAGATCCTCTTTGTTATATTTGGTGGGTTTCCTAAGCCGGCGATCGTATCGTTCCTTCCATTTCTTCTTTTGGTCTTCGATTTGCCTCGATGCCATCAAACGTGTGGCTGCAACTGGTGTCTTCTTTAGCTTTTCCCCGTCTTGCAAAACTAAAAGCAATTTATTTTCAAGGATATCTCTAGGTCTGAAATCAAAAAGAAGTTCGTTCGGACTTTTCCCTGTGGTATTATTTGGAGAACTATTTATAGTCCATTGAATGTTACGCAATGTTTTATCCCAGTCTCGTCCAGTCTCTTTGTTTGTCATGGTTGTAATGGAGCTGAGAAGTGTTCTGTTTGTGCGTTCAACCTGTCCATTAGCTCTAGGTGTGCGCACAGCATTTTTAATGTGTTGGATATAGTTTTCATTACAATAGCTTTCAAAGGCCTTAGAAGTGTACGATGTTCCCCTATCTGTTATGAGTCTTGTTGGTGTGCCAAAAATAAGTGTAGTTTCATTCAAGAACTTTAAAACGTGGGAGGTTTTTGTATCCTTAACTGCTTTAACTACAACGTATTTCGTAAACGAATCAGTTAGAGCGATTACATATTGATTTCCAAACGAACTCTTTACAAAAGGCCCTAGGTGATCAAGATGGATCGAGTGAAAAGGCACAGGAACGGTTACTGAGAAATGGAGCTCACCCTCTTTTTTTCCACCTCGTCGTTTATTGTAGCAACACTCAACACATGCCCGAATGTACTTGGTCACAAATTGACGCATTCTAGGAAACCAAAACGTCTTTGAAAGTTGTTGTAAAGTTCGTTCAACACCGAAATGCCCCCTAATGTTATGAAAATTTCTGACGATTTGCGAACGTACCCCGGCAGGAACTACCCATATTTTATTGCCATTTATATTTCGGTATAAGTTATTGTTTCTAAACGTGTAGTTCACTTGCAACTGTTTTGAATCTTTATCTTTGTTTTTCTTTTTAAGTGTATCTATAATGTTAACCAATTTGGCGTCCTGCGCTTGTAGGGATGCGACCCAATCAGTATTATTTATTTCAATTTTAAACACACTCTTTTGAGCGGGTTGTTGAACAGGTGATTCCTCTATAGGCTGTCGGCTTAGCGCGTCTACATGCTGCATTTGTTTTCCCTGTCTATGCAAGATGGTAAAGTCATACTCCGATAAACGTAACCACCATCTAGCGATTCGCCTATTTAATGGTGTGTTATTTTTAAGGGCTTCTATCGCTTGGCAATCTGTAACTATAGTGAAGTGCTTGCCCAGGACATACATTCGAAATCGCTCTAAACTGTTGACAATGGCTAGAACCTCTAATTCAAAACTGGAGTAGATGCTTTCAGCGGGATTTGTTTTTCTGCTAAAATATTGAACAGGTCTCAAGGTACCATCCTCCTCCTGCATTAATATACCGGATAGACCAATGGTGGACGCATCCGTATGAAGCTCGTGTCGAGAGTTGATATTAAAAATTGCTAGTAAAGGTTCATTGCATAGTAAGGCTTTCAAATTACAAAAAGCTACATCTTGCTGGGACAGCCACTCAAATTTTGACTCTTTCCTAAGCAACGACGTCAATGGTTCCGCTAGAACAGCATAATTTTTGATGAATCTACGAAAATATCCGCTTAGCCCTAGAAATCTTCGCACCTCATGAACATTTTGGGGAGTTGGGTATTCGAAAATAGCTTTTGTTTTTGACCCCGGTCTTATACCAGTTTCCGTGATTGTGTGACCCAGGATCTCCACTGTAGTATTAAAAAAACTACACTTTTCCAATTTAAATGTCATTCCAGACTCTGTTATTGCTTTGAGCAAGACTCGCAGCTTTCTTTCTCCATCTACAGTAGAGTTACTAGGAATAACTATATCATCCAAGTAAACCAATATTGTTTCGTCCGCAACTTGACGAACAATCTTATTCATAGCACTTTGAAAAGCAGCGGGGGCGTTCTTTAACCCAAAGCTCATCCGAAGAAATTCATATTGATTCGAATTTGTTGAAAATGCAGTGTATTTTCTAGAAGACTCGCCAATTGGAATTTGATAATATCCGGAAATTAAATCGAGACAAGTAAAGTACTTAAACCCATATAACTTTGTCAACTGTTCTTCAATATTTGGCATCGGGAATTGTTGACCTTGTGTAATTGCGTTTAATTTACGGTAATCCACACATAATCGATCTTCATTATTTTTCTTTTTAACTAATAAAAGTGGAGATGAATACTCCGAGGTGCTTTTCTGAATGATTCCATTTTTAAGTAAATCTTCAACTATTGTTTGAACTCTATTCCGCTGAGTGAAGGCTAATCGATATGGCTTTTTATTAATAACTTCCTCAGACCTCAATTTTATATCAAACTCTGCTATTTTACATAGACCCAATTCTGTCAAATTTTTGGCAAAGCAGTGCCGGAATTCATTTAGACAACTTATAAGAGAACTTATCTGTACCTCGGTAATATCTGGGTTATAAATTATATCCTGAATAGAAATTGGCTCGACCGTTCGTTTAATTATACTACCATCTATTATTGGTTTTCTGATTTCAAATTTTAAACTCTTGTAGTCTTTGATTACCCGAATATGCTCCTGATCTACAAAGTCTCTGCCAATGAGAAGGTCTGTCTTTAATAATGGATCGTCTACCACAAGCAAATAGACACTGGCAATAACTTCATCAATAGAAACTTCTACAAACGTTTTTTCTGATGATTTATAAGAGCCACCACCAAATCCTATTAACCGATGGTGATCAATTGTGGCTGTAGTTTGAAGATTTAGAAATTTACTCCTTTGAATCATACTGCACTCACTTCCGAAATCAATAAACGCAACATAGGTTCTATCGTTTATTAAAACTTGCTTATGATATTCATCTGGTAGTGAAATTAGATTCACTCGACGTTCCGCTACGTTATTATTTCTTGTTGTAGGGTTATTTTTGTTTGGACACTTATCTTCTGTATGATTAGTTCTAGAACAATAATTACAGCGGAGACGACGAGGTGGTCTTGGACAATGTATAGATATATGCCCGCGTTCCGAGCAATTGAAACATATACGACTATCTACCAACGCATTTCGTCCTAAGTAAGTTCTTTCCTGACCGACATTATGGGAATACTTGACATTTGTGTTGTGTCCGAGAAAGGACTGGGAGCTGTGATTGCTCTCGAGTGATTTGATTCGCACAAATAATTCATTTGTCGAACCGAAGGGCACACCCAGTAGCAGGTTTGAAATAACTGAGTTACGTAAACCAGATATCACATATTTCGATATCGCTGAAACCGACAAATTTGCTTTTGTGCCTATCGCGCACATAGAAAAGAAATATGTCTCTAGATCCTCGCCTTCACGACGGAAGCGGCTGGATAATTGCGCATGAACATCGGCTTCATTGACGATACTAGGAAAACTCTCCAGCAGAGCAACTGAAAATGAGCTCATAGTTAGAAATAATTCCCTCTGCCCGTCGAACCAGATTCTGGCTGCTCCTTTCATTTTAGTCGCCAATGCAAACATTAGCAGTTTATCGTTCCATGCGTAAACATCCCTCAATGAATTGATTTTGTCGATAAACTGAGATGCCGTCAGCCCTGCCAACTGATCAGCTGGATCGAAACTTGGTAGTATGTCCATAACGTCACGTGGATTAGAAAACATTCGCACATTTTCTTCACGAACCGACGTTCCAATATTGATATGTTGTTTTTCCAATTCACTGATTTTTGCTCGTAAACAATTTATCTCAGTTTCCAACACTGTGACATACGACGATCGCTGTGATTCACCCATACTTTCATTTGTCGACTCAATAATTTCTGGCATGACGACATCTGCATTGGAAGCAGAACCACCCCTTTTTTTTGCTTTTGTATTATTAGTTCGGTCTGTCACAAGTCATACACACAGAGAATAGTCCGACCACAGACAGAAAGAAGAGAAAGGATCAAGGAAAAGGTATGTAGGTATGTGTTTGCGAAAAGTAATTAGAAAGAAAAGAAAGAAATAAAATTAATTTAATAAATAATTTCAAATGTTTGTTACTGATATGTATTTAGATATGTAGTTCGCAATCTGACTTAAAATAAGCAATCACATTTTGCGTATATCCTTGCTCTATTTTGATAAATTCTATTAGGTCACGCATATGTACCTACCACTATTGACAATGAATACCTACATAGATTGCGAACTTTTCGGTTGGTTTACTTTGAATATAGAGCTTTCATTACCCGACGAAACAGCAGCTGCTCTTGTGCGTGCTGCTAAGATCACATTGCCTGCGCATTCGGGGAGCTTTCGTTTTCTCCCTCTACCTCGTCCCGTCATCGTGTTTCTCGTTCCCTAACCAAAAAAAAAAAACTTCGTTTATTTCACATTGCTTTCGTTTAATTGTGCTAACGTTTAATATCGTTTTTCTACTTCATCCTTAATTCGTTACGTTTCTCTATTTTCTATTATGAACTTGCATACGTTCGTTTGATTTTCATTTTTTTTTTTTTTCTTACCTATATGCACCAAGTAGGTATACGTATGTATGACGGTAGGTATAAAAAAGCACAATTTTTGTTTGCTATTCGTCTCGTCCTTGGTTTTTTTTTTTTTTGTTTTTCACTGGCACACTTGCAATATAAACGTCTCGTTATCGTAAATCCTTTTTTTTCACTTCTTTTTTTTTTTATGGGCCTTATCCCACTTCTGATTTGTTACCTTCAACAAGACACAACACGTTTTATTTAAATCGTTTTATTTTCACACTCTCTATATAATATCCGTCTACTTCCACGGCCAAAGAACGAATGCCTAAGAACTACATTACATCTGTTCATTTCCTATCCTGTCCGCTTTAGACGTGTCGCAGGTAGATGGCGCTAGGGATGTATTGTAGGTTATCGTTTACACATTGGACCTTGACAGATCTCCATATTGGCGTAGGAATTAAAATATTTATTTGGCAGCTTCAGATTCGGATTATTATTATCCATACCTTTTGTGGCGGCCGAAAACAGAAGTAGAAATAGACAAAGACTTTTGATGGAATTTCAATTGAAACGTTAAGGTGTTGGTATATGACTCCATAGGTGTAGGTATATGATGTGAGAAGTTTGCTGACTGCGCTTAATAAGAGGCAGGTGGCTAATTGTAAAATGACATCAGGCAATTGAATGACTGTCGGAATATATGGAAATGGAATACACAAATTGTTTACGCCGGCACATCAGTTAAAGCCATACGTAAAATGCAACCGAAAAAGTTGGAACAGTATGAAAATGATTTTTTTACGTTAATACTGCGTTTACCAAATCACACACGCGCATTTTGCACGAGATGGGAATGGGACAGAGAGATCCGTTTGTCCGCATCATTGCTTATAGAAGTGTGTAAAAAAGAGATCACCAATCAGACGCGTAGTGTCATGAACAGCGTTGCCACTAAAACGTAAAGCAAATGTAGTACGTTAACCACAAAAATGTAGTATTTTCAAACAAAATGTAGTACCTGCCATTCTCCCATAATATTATGTTTCTATTTGGTATATGAGCAAGAATACTGATGGGTCCAAATTGACATTATATTTTATAAGCTAACACCTAAAATATTTTGAGTTGATTCTTGTAACCTATTACTTTTTCCATCTTTAAAACACTTCCTTTGCAGCACTTTTGCTCAACAGAAGGACTACTGTGTGGAAGACAAGATACATCCAGTATCTAGGTAGGCCATTAGCTTGTTTATTTAATTCACATTAGAAGATCAGATTGGAAGCCCATTCAAAAAACGCCACAGCTCATTTAGAATTTCCTTATTTCTAATCCAACAGGATCAAAAATGGTGAAAATGAACGACCTCAAGAAATGTAGTACTTTAGAGTAACGATGTAGTATGTAGTACGGCTTGCAAAAATCAACCGAATATGTAGCACAGTACTACATATGTAGTACAAGTGGTAACGCTGGTCATGAACTGATGAATGACCTAAACATTTTTTTTTGCGGTTCCGATGGAAGGGAAAATTATCGAAAGACATTGCAGAGCTAAAACGCGAGGAATGCTTCTGCAATAGTGAGGGACTTTAACCCATCTAAAAATCCTCCCTGGGGTAATGACTTTCGTCATCCCAAATTGGATTGAAATTGTTTGAAAAATGTTAAAGAAAAATCCACCGGTTGTCGGATTTCTAAATCCTTTTGGTAAAAAACATATTTGCTTAAATTTTTATAGAGGTTTTATCCGTCTTAATCCCCTGATTGCATTGTCTGAATTTAATAATTCGGTTATTTCTAAGTTAACGTGGTTGAGACTTGAGACTTGAGAGACTTCTGTGCATTTGAGCAACTTTTCTGACTTCAGCTTTAACCATTTCAATATTTAGATCTCTAGTAGATCAGGAGGAACTGAATTGTTTGTAAATTTGTTTGGCATGTGCATGCCCATAACTGGATCCCATGAGTCCATACTTGTATAGCTTGTATAGCAATAACTTAATTTAGTTGAACAGGGATGAATGTCTCCCAATAAGCTAATACATTTTACAGTACCGCATGTTTAACTCGCCTATTTTTTTCTTAACATGAGCTTTCCAACGCAATTTAGCGTCTAGAGTCATGCCTAGATATTTAGATGTATTTGAGTATGTCACTATTTCGAAAGTTGCTCCCATAGCAAGTACAGCAGCGTCATTTGCAAATGTTGCTATGGTGGTTTCTTCACTTACAGGCAGATCACAAGTGAATATAACACTGCCCTGGGGTACACCAGCTTTAATTTATCTTAAGTTTGAGTATTCTGTGTCATGTGTCATGTGTCATGTTTAATTCTGATCAGATATGTATGACTCCAGAATTGTCACTCCTATTGTTTTATCAGAAATCAAAATTCCGTAGGCCATCGCTTTAAAAATATCAACATGTAGATCTTTTATCTAAACAAGATGGCCGCCCAAATATGTGCCAAATATTTTTATCGGTTAGGTAGTGCTGTCCCTTTCAGTCAGGCGTCAATTCCGTCTTAGAAATGTGTGACCTTATAAATGCAACATTAGGCGATCATAGCAAACAGAAAATTATCTGTCAAAAAACTGACTGTCACTTTGTTGTCAGAGCAAATTAAATTTTATCGACAAACTACAAAAAAAAGTAAACATCCGAAGAAAATTTGTTGTTGTATTTTTGAGAGCTTACCTCAATGTGATGTTTGTACTAAATCTTGGTCTTAAAATGTTGCTTATGAATTATATAGTTAGTTTATCAAAAAAAAAAAATAAGTGAATTATATTTAAATTTTCTAGAAAAAGAATTTACGCACATTTTTCTGTACGAACATCTTTTTCTGATCAACTTCACACAACACAGCGACAATCTGTTTTTCTGAAAGACGAAGAACGAAAAAAACTCACTTTTGTACTGTTCCAACTTTTTCGTTTGCATTTTACGTATCGCTATGACTGGCCCGTTCAGTGATCCCAGACTGTGAAGACTGTTTTCCCCTTTTTTTTAGCAGCAAAGTGTTCCCCTTTTTTCCCCTTTAGTGAAATTTGTCTTTATTTTTATATGAAAAAATTTAAAAAAATTTTGTTTTAAAACAGTAGTTACTAACAAACTATATAACACAAAAAATATACTTGTTGCATATACGATCAGTTAGCGAATTTTGATTTTTTTGCTATTAGAAAAAATGTCATAATTCAGATGACAAAAAGTCTTACGTAGACGTTCGATGGCCTGTTTTCTTTCATATTTAATGTGTACATTTCATTCTGAGTAAAATTTGAAATTCATTTGTAATGGAAATTCGTTTTAATTTTACTTTTAAGCAATTTAGATAAGTTTAAAAGACATTTTTGATTTTTCCCCTTTTTTTAAGCTTTCTTCTCGTTTTCCCCTCAATCTAGGAACACTGGGCCCGTTAGATTCCATCAGGAAAAGAATTCCTACAGCTGGAACGGTTAAGAAATAAAACACTGCAGTTGATAGATCTGTTTTTTGTTTTGTGGAATTGACTGAGGAGTTGATCGGAAAATGTTTTTCATACGGAAAAATTAATATATTCTTTTTCTTTAAGATTTTAAAAATGTATTTTATAATTCAAAGGCAACATTTTAAGACCAAGATTGAGTTAACGCAACTTTAAGTGGTCAAAAAAAGCGAAGAATTTTTTAACGTTTTCTTTTTACCAACGGTGATGGGTTTCTTCTCAATCTTTTCTTAGCAGCTGCTGTAGAAGTCCTTATTGCGCAAACACAGTTTTGCTTACCGATTAACTGCCACAGTTTATTCGTTTAAGTACAGCATATTTTCAAATGTACAGTGGCTTTTATTTTTTAGTTATCCTAGCAAACAGATCAGAATGACTATACCAAAAGAAGTAAACTTAACTAGAGGTGAGTCTTAAAATACTGCTCAAAAATGGACAAGTGTAGCAAGTTATTCAACTAAAATGGGTGAAACCTTTTATTGTTTGGAAAGTAATCTTTAGGGGGAGCAGGGGCACAAGAAAAAGTCTAGCGGGGAAATCGGAAATCGCACCATCTTGGTGCCCACGTAGCCCCGTCCAGCAGGAAACACGTCATCAACCTCAATATCGTTCAATTTGGGGCAAAAGAAATCGGTTCACCAACAACATTCTCAAAAAAGGACAAAAAGCCGCACCAAAGAGTTACTTTTTTTGGATGCACTGCCACCTTGGGAAACTTTTGGGGGTTGATAATTTTGCCTATTAACATAGACATTCATCCAAAAACGCCACTCGTCGCTGAAGATGATTTTTCGGACAAAATTGGGGTCCTCTTCCAAATGTTTCAAAGCCCATTCAGCGAACAAATAATTTCGTTGTCAATGGTCATTAACTTTCCTGGATCAGTTTAACTTTGTACGAGTGTAGTCCGAAGTTTCCATTGATGAGGCGATGATAAAATATTTTACGCAGAAAATACTTCGTGCGACCGTGAAAGCAGAAAGAAATAGTGTCCACTAAAATCTTTCAAGACTGTTAAATAAAAGCAAGTCATGACACAAATTCGGCAAGAACAACGACATTTTATTCATTCAATGGAAGGACAATCAAATTTTGACCTTCTTCCATTTTTCCAATTAAAAAAAAAAAATAAACGTGATGAGCCTAAATCTCAAAGAAATAGACCTAGAAATATATTTCCAAGCACTCATGTATCCTACCAACAGGACAAAATCTGCTGAACGCAACAGAAAAGCTGCAAGCCACCCCAAGAAGGTCACAACACGCAGCCGATTGACAAACGCTCATTACTCCATCTCAAACTATGCCACCACGAGTGCCCTTCAAGCAGTGCGGCTTCAATATATCCATAAATCTTTTGCCAAATACCATCCCATGCCAAAGCCAATAGCCAACCTCTCTGTGGCGCTCGTTAAATAACATCAATATTGACGCTTACTCAGCACAACATAATTACATCTCAGCGTCAGCAGTCCGACCTCTTGCCAAGTGAATTATACACAATTGCCCCATGTCTATAATCCCCAATATTGCAACGATAGATACGAGTAGAGCTGTACCCCAGGCCCAACTGTCACCATCCCATGCTTGCCCTGCAACACAAAGAGAAAATAAAATTTAAGCATCTGCAGCTCCCTCCAGCCTCCACCCTCCACACACTTCAATCCGATCAAGCGAAACTGCACACGATAAAAATAAGTGAAATGGAAAAAGGAAATCAAAACCGAATCCCTTCCATTCCAAGTGAATGTCCGCAAAGAAACGAATGCCATGTGTGAGTGGTGTGTTTCAACAGAGGTCAAGAACTTCAGTAGAAATGCAATCGGGATAAGTGAAAGAACAACGACCACTAAAAATAATAAAGAAACCGGGAATCGCACATAAGTATCTCACCGCACACACCATTTCAATGTGATCTAATTTCTTCCTGGAATAGAGTCATCGCTTATGATAATTCTACGATAGATACACTCGTTGCACCATGGCAAATATGAAATTATAACAAGGCACAGCGGAGCCGTCATGACCACCACAAAATTGCGACACGATGCCGAAGTGGCGGCGGCCATCATGCGGTACCGTATACCTCAGAATGCATCTATCCGTCGGACAGACTCGGATTACAAAATTCCCAAGTCTTCATCGCTGATGGTGGAGTGGGGAGGCAAGGAGGGCGTCTTGTCCCGATTCTGGTCGCTGGAATGAGGAAACCGAAAACCACTTCAACCGCGACACAGAGATTTTGTGCGCTGCGCACAGTTTGTGTATTGGCTCCTGTCGAAGCTGCGCGCTGACCACGTTCTATTGGGCCAAATCGAACATGATGCTGCTGTACGTACCTACCTATATAGGAGTATACATGAAGGAACACCCTTTAAGTAGATCGTGAGCTTTCGTGGCATCCAGCGAGATACCTACTCGTATCTAATCATTTGTTCTCCTCCCCTGGTGATGTCAGGTGTACTTTTGCTCTCCCTTGCGCTCCTCCATCCAGAGTACAGTTATAGATGCTGGGCCATGGCTTAACCGGAAAACCCATTGGTAGTTGCTTGTCTACCGTTGCGCCGGCTAGCTATTACACCTGAACACTGCAAGAGGTTAAAGATATCCGCAGATTGTTAGAAAGGTGGCCTTTGCTTCTTTTTTTTTTGTTTTGTTATTTAGTCCTCAAGTTAATTTAGGAAAAATGTGTGTACGTGGTACAGTTGTGGTGGGTAATGAAGTGCAGTGCCGACTCAAGTGAACTGTTGTAACCCTAAATGTGTTTGAGAGTCGATATTATATGCTGTACCCACTGACGTCTAATAACTTGCAAGGAAGAGATAACTGGCTGCTGCAGGTATGTGGTAAACCGTTGAGCGGAGGTGTTGAAGTCGTTATTGTTTTGTAATTTAATTTTTTAACTGACGTCCGGCAAGAGGGTCATGGCCCTTAGGTGTCGACTCGTATGGAGTTGTTGGCAGTTCATGTTGGTACTATGGGTATGATGGAATTATGATGGTTGTTGATTAGAACTAGTAATCAATTTCAATGGGTTTTTGCAGAGTCGCCATTTTTTTAGACTTCAGAAGTACCTTCGAGCCAATGGATGTGTTTCGGAAACATGTAGGCTTTTCGACAGATTAGATTTTCTAACTAAAATTCTTTTCAGTCTCTGGAAAAAGGTTAAGGTTCTTCCTTACGGTCACCTTATACCCTAAAAGAGGCTTAAACCTTCGACCAGATATTTTGCAATTGATTTAATGTAATTTAATGTAATATGTACTATATCGACAATAATGTTCGCCAGCTGGATGGCATGGATGGCACAAATGAGACACTTAAAGACCGGTACTTGAGTCTCGTCAATGATTAAGATATTCCCAATATGAAGTCAGAAATATTAAAACATCATTGAAGTCAACTGGTAGTCAACGTTAGTCGGACCTGAGAGTTAACTAAGTAGATGGAGCCAGTATGAGACTGAGCCATTTACGCATCAACAGAAAGACTCGTAGTTCAACTGGGCCTACTAAGGAATTGCATATTTTTTAAGATCGAAGACTTTAGTCTAAACCAGAAGAATAATGTGAGACAAAATGATGCACGGTGAATTAAGGCGTGCCATTTCCTGTGATATCGGTTATCAGAGCTTATGCTACAAATCCTTTCCCATGTCAGATAGTTCTTAAACCCCGAGAACAACGCACAACAATTTTTTAAAGGTCCTAGTCTCGTTACGGAATCCCAAATTTGACTGTCAAAACTGCCGTTTAACAGAAACTGGATGTTTTCATAGCAAGTACGCATGACGCAAGATGCCTTCATGGGAAAATACTTGGGCTTCTCAGGAGGAAAAAGATAGAGCACGACAAGCGCACGATCGAGAAAATAGAGAGGTGCTAGGTGCTTTTGAAGCAATATTCTGAAGTTCTACCAAAAGGTTAAAAGAACTTGTCAAGACAACAAACATATAGGCCTGTAGAGATGAGCAAGGAAAACTTGTAGAACAGTCGAAGTCGGTGATGAGGATATGGAAAAATCACCTCATCCGGTTAACAAGAAAAGAGATCTTCTAAGCTACGCCAAGTATAGAGGTATCATTGTACTTAACGAGACGAGTTACGAGTATATAGAGCCATGTCTAGTTTCAAAACATCCCTGCCAAACTCGTCAGATTATCCAGAATGATGATGGAGAACTCTCGCTGCTCCATTAAGGTCGGAAGCAATCTCACCGGAATATCTGATGCCAGAAATGTATTTAGACAAGGTGATGCGCTGTCATGTAACTTGTTTAATATCATCAGGGCTGTCGTTGTACTGCAAAGCAGTATTTGTACAGCTTTCTGTGCTTTTTTAAAATATGCGCTTCTTGAATTAGAATTTTCCAAATAATTCCTTAAATATTCACTTATCAACACATTTTGTAGGACATTATTATCAATCATTAAAAAAAAACGATTAAGCATCTGAAAGACGAAGAAAGGCCCGTTTTTATTCACTCAAAGTTCAATATGAGAAATTTCTTTTATTTGCTCCAAGTTGAAAGGCTTTGAATATTCCAAAGTTAAGAAAACCCGAAATTGGCCAACTTTGAACTTGCTCAACTCCCCGAAATAGTTGAAGTTAGGAAAGCAACTTGGTATTCTATGTCTAAATTTAGATTTGTTTGGCGGTTAAAAATGTAATATGTAAAATATCGTATCATTAAAATTACTTCTGGTAAAATTGGCCATCTCTTCTCTATCTTCTCTTCTCTACATATAATAAAACTGTAGCATAAAAAATGCCTGACCGCGCATCACGCAGAAACTGCTGGACGGATTTTGATGAAACTTGGCATAGTGATTGCTTATGTTCTGGATCAGGCTTTAGGATACTTTTTAACCCGGAATATAACTTGGTTTTTACAAAATAGTAAAAATAAACCGGATATATGTTAGGAAAATTCTGTTTACACAGACCTAGCTCAGTAATGGCTTATCGGATTGAAAAATAAAAAAACAGGTGAATTTAGTAAATATTTAGTAAATTTTCTCCTGAATCCTTTAAGATATAAAACATCCTCCTGCGTAGTCCTGAAGCTGAGCAATGTTCAAACCAATTATTAAAAACATTGCCCACAATTTTCTTTCAGTGGATACCACTGTCAGTTGTCATGCTGCAGTGAGTATCGTTGCAGTAGTGTGTATGTGTGTGTGATTATTACGTGCGGCTTCTAACTTGATCATATGTTTTGCACTTCAATGGGCAGTCGTTTCTTTTCAGCGCATACATTTAAGTTGAACACGTTTTCAGGTGCTGTTCATTGGGAAAAGTTAAGAAATGGGCTGGGGTGGGGTTCATGTGTCAATGTCACGATGTTTCATTCGTGTTGCTTCTTTTCGCTGACATTTGAGGTGGGTAAGAGGGAACAAATAACAGAACTTTGCGTAAATCTTTTTTGTGTAGACTTTTTAGTAGGAACTAAAATTATATTTTTATTGTCTTTGTTTTTGCTTTAAATTGCAAATTTATTTTATTTAAATTTAAATTTATAAAAAACAACGGCGGGTGAAGCAAGGCGAGCACGGGTTAGCTAGTAGTCTTATAAGAGTAGCGAAGATGATGCAGAGTAGGAGAATTTGGTCTGTGAGAGACAGGAATTCAAAATTCAAGATGCAACCACATGTTGGACTTGAAAAATGCGATGAGCGTGACTTCTTCTGCAAAAAGAACGTAACAATTTGCGCAATTTATGTTTTTATGACGAAAATGACGTGCGAAATAAGAATGTTAAGTTAAAAGTTGAAACTGGCATATTGTGTGTTTTATCCCAGAGATTTAGAATCTGCCAGTTATCCGATTTTTGAATTTATCTGCAATGTTGAAACTTAGGTACGTAGTGAATAATAGTAACTTACAACTAAAAGTTCAACTCTCGATTTCAAATCAACTCTGAAGTTGGCCATCTTATATTAAAATTTTAAAATCCAGACCATAAGCAATTTACATAAGTGTTTTAATTTTAAAGTCGATTTATGTGTTAGCACCACCATGCATTCGGTGAGGTACTGCTTTGTACTATTATCTCAAGGATGGTAGTACTGCTGCTTTTTCCTTCAAACGACAGCCCTGGTGGGGATCCTCTGTCTGGTTTTCTTATCCCGATGCATATTTGTCTTTTATTTCCTCAATGTCACCCATTTAGACTGACAATCAACTCTGCTGACTGTCCCAAAGTGCAATTGTCAAATGGAAGTGACTGAAATCCATACCCACCAAACTCCGCAAAGCAATTCAAATCCAATATAAATTTGTCCACCATAATCGCAGTCGTTTAGACGATAATTTAACCGCTAACACCTAATTGCCCCCAAACCAACATATAAGCCGGCCTCGCCTCATCTGTCTAATAAAATGCGCATTCTATACTGAACCGCGCCGCACCAAACGGGTACCGGGGTGCCTTATGGGTTCCAAGTGCAACTGACATTTACCATATATCCATCCGAAAGTAAACGTCTGCTATAAAGTTGCCACATTAAGGCCCAATCGAGCATGCACCTATATATACGTTGTCAGCAAAAGCCATTCGCCAAGAGCAAACCGTTTACCCCAACTATCTCGTCGATGGTATTAAACAAAACTATAGATACAAAAAGAGAAAACACACACAAAAGCCGCAGTAAAAATAAAAATAAAAAAAATGCACGCGAATTAAAATTACAGACATGAAAAGAGCCTCAGCATCAGCATCAGCATCGGCACAACTTGCTGTCCCCGTACGTATGAAAGAAGTATGCCACTGCTCCTCATGCTGTATGCTACTGCTGCGCAGTGGACTTATGATAGCCGCACTCTGTCTTAGCGAGGTGCGTGCTCTGATTTCACGGCACTGAACCATTTTGCTATTCAGAGATCGGCAGATAATTAAAGTGCCTCTGCTGCTGCTGCGGCTGCAAGAAGTGGTATACACGTCCGGACCATATTGCCAAGCACCCAGTTCAGCACTGCGGCGGACAACTTGTCCATTTATAGACAATGAATTTACGGCAATGTTATTGCAATTAATATTGCACCTGATTAAGTGCGGAATTTTCACTGGAGCAACATTTTAACTTCGATCTTTGTCCAGGAGGGTCTCTTTTTCGCATTTCTGTGCTATGGATCGGATCTTTTGTGGAATTCATCGCGTTTCTCAGTGCGTTATACACCAAGTGGCGTAATTTTGCATGATCAAGCGAAATGTTTGCTTTTACATATGAAAAGTCGGCTAGATAAGGCCCAGAGTTGGGCAATTTGATTGAAAGGCAGTTAAGGCTGGAGTTTTTGTTTTGGGATTTGCGTGAACAGCAGCAACTTCAACAGCAAAACTAATTTGGGAATTAAAATTCCACTGGAATCAAGACAAATGATCTACACGATAAGTGTAGTCTCGCAAAATAAAAAGTTGTTAGCTCATTTTGGTTGGTCTATCACTCTTGTGGACCGCACGTTAAGTGGGAGAAATCTGCATATATGGCTACTAGCCTATCCGCGAGGTTTTATTTAATTGTAGCCCAGGAGCAGTCAAATCCACAACTAGGTATTACCAAATCCTTTATACGTATTCCAGATCCAATCGCGCAAACTGAAGGGTTTCGCATTCCGTTGACTGGAGTCAGTATCGGGAGTGTTTTAGGAGCGAACCAAATGTGTAAGAATTTCAAAATTGGAATGAAGCTTCCCGCGTTTACTCTCAAGCCGTCGTTTACGCAAAGTTCTGTTAATTGTTCAATCTTACCCACCTCAAATGTCGGCGAAAAGAAGCAACACGAATGAAACAACTTGACATTGACACACGAACCTCACCCCAGCCCATTCCAAACTTTTCCCTATGAACACCACCTGAAAAGGCGTTCAACCTGAATGTATGCGCTTAAAAAAGACGACTGCTCATTAAAGTTTAGCAGTATTCCCTGAAAGAAAATTGTGGGCGATGTTTTGAATAATATTTTTGAACATTGCTCAGCTTTAGAACAACGCAGGAGGATGTTTTATATCTTAAATGATTCAGGAGAAACTTTACTAAATTCATTAATTTTTTTATTTTTCAATCCGATAAGCCTGAGCTAGGTCTGTATAAACACAATTTTTCTTACATATTAATCCGGTTTTTTGTGACTATTTTGTAAAAATCAAGTTATATTCCGAGTTAAAAAGTATCCTAAAGCCCGACCCAGAATATAAGCAATCACTATGCCAAGTTTCATCAAAATCCGTAAAGTAGCTTCTGCGTGATGCGCGGTCACGCATTTTTTATTCTACAGTTTTATTGTATGTGGAGAGGATATAGAGAAGAGAAGAGAAGAGAAGATAGAGATGAGGTTCCAGGACTATTTCTACTCCCTTGTAGCGCAATGTACGTGTTTAAGTAAGCGGATTTTCATTTAAGCCATAAAGTATAATAGTAAGCTGCAAGGTACTTTTGAAGGCTGAAAATTTATCTTGATCTACTTGAAGAAAGGAGCAGTCATTTTGTAAAGAATTGGGTATAAACAAATTTGTCTTCGCCAGTGTAGACAAAAAGGGCTAAAAATGTAATGAATTTAAGGAGACCTAGATGTCTGCCTTGTGGAACACTTAAAGTGGTGGTTGTTAAAAAAGGGGCCAATATGACTTACTTTAAACGAAGATTAAAGTCGAATATTTTAAAGAGACTTATAATTGATGATATGTCATACGAGAGCCCTTACTCAAACCAGTTAAATTATTTATTGGTTCTTTCTGAGGCTGAATGGGTAAAAGAAAAATTAAGGTGTCGTAGAAAATACATGACCCATGGAGTCAATCATGAGACATATGAGGTATGTGCCTTTACTTTTAAATCATACGAATTTTTACGAATTCTTACGCATTTTACTCAATTGTCGTTCCTCAACTCGAAAAATCGTTAAAGAGAGCGGCTTCGAGAGAGCAAGATATTTCCCCTTTTACTAGTTTTTACTCAACAAATTTCTTCAGTCGCATGAATTGACAGCTGATTTGAATTTGTTGTTCTATTTGGCATTTGGGTGGAATATTCACATCTGTCATTTTTCACAGGTTACTACAAAAGCGTTAATTAACTTTTGCGTAAGTTTCCCTCTCTGCAAGAGAATTCATCCCCTCCACTGTCATTTTAATAGTCCTTTCCATTTTTACTACATAAGTAAAGGAACAGACCTATGGAATCAGTTGAGAAAATAATAGCTAAATGCTTAACAGTAGGTATATGATTTAAGACGTCAAAAACTTTTAAAATCCCTTGGATAATAGAGTACACTGCAGCTGACGACGATAGTCGGAAAACATAAGGATGTCATTAAAAGAGTTAGAAACGGCTTAAAAAAAAAACACAAAACCGCTAGGGATTTTATTCAGCGCCACCCTGCACTCTGATGAATTAGAAAGGGAAGGGATATTGGGAAGAGAAGCCTTGTTTTTTGTTTACCTTCCTGGAAGCCTTTTTCGCTATGCATGCAAACATTCCGGTAATTTTTGAATCGTTTATGTGAGTTTGCAAGAGAATCAACTAAAAGGTCTGAACTGACGACAGCATTTAAGACACGTCGCTTGAAGCTGCATTTGCTATCGCTGCTTTAATTTAGAAAAAAGTTGACCCCTTGCAGGAATTACGAGGGAGATTTTGTGTGATAAGAACGATGTTAGATAAAATGTCTGATAAATGAATTTGACTCGAAGTTCGTCTGTCTCAAAGATTAGCTCTATGGATTGGTATAAGACGACCATTGGTAGGTTAAACTTGTATGTTTCGAAGTTGTTTTTTTATCCATGCGTTTATTTATAGTCCAGAGGAGTAGAGATCGAAAATTCAGTGGCTTCTTGGTAGCTTAGCGGGGAGTTCCATTTTTTTTCTGTCAAGCGTCTGCGGGAACAACCGCCCTTAGAAAGCTTAGTCTGTCTAATCGTCTAAAACTCACAAAGTCGCGTGGTTGTTAGTAGAAACTAGGCCTGCGGTTCTTATGGTTGATAATGTTGTTGATTCCTGAATCCCTACACTGTGCGTCTTGTTAAATGAATTTTTGTGAGATAGTCCAGCCCTTCTTCATGTTATACGGTGACGAAATTTCTATTTAAAAATTTTGTCGTAAAAGGGCTTATCCTCAAAAAATCTGTAATCTTTTTGGAGCTCCAATTAAAAAAGCAAGTCCTTAGAATGCTAACAAAAGAAAATAACTATAAATATAAATAAATATTTTGGCGCGACAGGTCTGTGGGACCCAAGGCCTTGCTTCTCACAACCATTCGTTTTGTGTGGGTTTTCAACTTTTGGGAAGAATGGAAGGGTTCTACAATTTTACGCCGAGTCCAAACGGCTGATTGAGAAGCTTTCATAACAGTTTTACTCTCGGATGTTTGTCAGACGATCTCGAGAGGTGGCGCAGTGGAAAAAAACCTTAAGATGTAACTCGGTTATTTCGGGATTTGAACCGGGGACTCCTCGCTTAGTAGCCCAACACACTAACTCTAAGCCACTGCGCCACAAAGTCGCTTTTTTGTTAGTAAAAGCTAGGCCTGCGGTTCTAATTGTTGATAATTTTGTTGATTCCTGAATCCCTACACTGTGCGTCTTGTGAAATTAATTTTTGTGAGATCGTCCAGTCTTTCTTCGTGTTATACGGTGACGAAATTTCTATTTAGTTGACTGGTTTGCAAAAACTTGATCGCTTTTGTCATAAAAGGGCTCATCCTCAAAAAATCTGTAATCTTTGTGGAGCTGCAATTAAATAAGCAAGTCCTTAGAATGCTAACAAAAGAAAATAAGTGTCCTTCCTAAAATACAACTCTGACCCTTGTCCGAATAGGTTTTGGAATTGCCCACTCCGACTTTCCTCTTTCACCCCAAAATGGATAAACAGCCGAAAGCCATTTAAAGCTTTTCAAATTCGGTCCAGAAACGCAAAATACTTCATTAGCCATAGACTTTCTCAATAGAAAGTTGATTGAATATGCTTATTTTCGCCCAACTCGAGTACCTTACAAGAAGCACAAAGCCTAAGGTACACCACCATCTGCACCCTAACACATTACTTTCACAAAAATGCATCAAAATCAAAGAGATTGTCCAATGTCCATGCGCGCGCTCCCGTATTTATCTGAATAATTCATTGCGCTGCGAATGTCAAACTACGAGCATCAGGAATCCATTCACTTACCGCACAATGCCGCACTCTAAAAGGACATTACGCATAAAACCAGTGCCATTACGGCACACATCTCTAGCCATAACATTCAAATGGAAGCAGTACAGAATCCCTGCCAATGTGTCTGCGCATTCCTTTGCTCTTCTATTCCAAGAAGCACACCGTTCTTTTGCCTCCTTTCGGGAATGGTAAACCAAAAAGGTCCAATGTCAAGCCGTATGCAAAAGGCGCACGCTCGCCAAATACAGCGAGCGAGTGATGTGCGTCCTGCCGATTGTCGTTCCTATATACATATACGATTACCATTATTGTGGAAAATCTCTCCCCAGCTGACCCCTTCTATTGTATGGTTCAAGTAATAAAAATTCAAATAAGCTACTTATCTCGAGTGAAATGTGTGCCCCGTGTGCACAAAGTAGATCCAAGTTGGGACGGAATTTATTACTTCCTATCGCTGAAATCTATTCCGCACCACATTGTGCTCCAAATTGAATTCAATCTTTAGGGACACCCACTTACTTTGTAGCGGATTTAATTTGGCCGCAATTTATACTGGCCTTGAAAAATATTCAATCGCTCAAGTGCTCTTAGTCATTAATCATTGAAATGCCTTTTTGACTGGCGTGCACTTGTAAATTGTTTTCAAACAAGTTTCGGACGATGTTTTTTTGTATTTTTTCAAAATGTATGCGTAGGTCCACCAGTGGGTGGTCTGACAATTGTTCAAAATTAATTTACCTCTCGATTTATTTGCAGAACATGACGTGGAACATTGGTGTGATTGGTGTCGTGCTTCTGATATTCACGCGAAGAGCACAAGGCCTTTTGGGCAAGTCGCAGATGTGCGAGGTTGAGACTGGACAGACGAACATCATTCTGGATATCGAGGAGAGCAGAGGAAATTGTGAGTACAATTTAATTTTTATTTATGCAAACATTTAACCAGTAATTGCGGTCATTTTGGCATCACTCATAAACATGCCATCAACATATGGTTGTCGGTTTTTTGCATGAAAAGCTGTCCTTTTTTTAAGATCTAGGGACGTGTATGATGGCCGCTTTTCATCTAGGACGATTGGCCATATGGTGGTGCCAGTACAGTTTGAAGGAAAAATTTGTAAGCAACAATCTTCAAAGACTTGAATTTGATTTAAACACACAATGCTCCACGCAACATTGTTTCACCTGCGGTGACCATCTTCCACCCAGTCCCAGTCCATCAACATTTCATTTGAAAAGAATGAAAATGTATTATCCTTCGCATAAAATAATTTCAGTTCTCATCGTACATTGTCCATCGTTGAGTCGGAGCCTTCAACCAACAGCTCATCGTTAATGGACCGACAATTACCATTTCAAGTTGCACAAGCGTCTTCGCATTTCGCATGGCCACTCATCCTTCGTGTGCGCCTCATATTAATGCCCCAGAAGTAATCTAGTTCGTTCAATTGAAGATTTATAGCATTCCCCGGAAATACCTGTTATTAAGTACTCTATTTTAATTCTGCTCTTCCTCAAACACGTACGCACGTCAGATGGCTCTCAGCCACTGCTGGTTTCCTGTCGAACATTCAAAGGGCTGTGCGCTGTGGTGGCGGCATCTTGTCAGCCCGCAAGACAGCCAATTCGCCCTCCCCCCGCGCACAGACTTATACAACTGATCTTGTTATCTGAACGTTTGATCTTCTTTGTGGATTTTTGCATTCTACGACGAGTCACACTGCTCGAATCAAAACGATCACGATAATGATGACCATTCTGTGTGATGGCCCGTTTTTCATGTTTTTTGCCAAGGACTTTGATGGGATTTTCTGCTGCATCTGTGTGGTGGTGTGTGCATTTGCATTGTTCAAACGATGCCACTCCTAACCGCACCACAAAAGGGCGCACAGTCAATGAGGTAATTTTTCAACGTAGCTCCTCCGATGGCCGCGGGATGTTTATGAAGCAGGACCCCAAAGGAGACGAAGGATAATATCTTTTGTGCGCTATATATATACGTGGTATTTTGGTCATGTACCAAGCGGATTATAATCATAGGTTCTAGGTAGCGGGTACCTATGGTGGACGACCGTATAAGTGGCTCGAATAGCCTCAAAGTAATTTAGATAGCGATGAAATCGCCACTGATTCGTCGCGGAAATTTATGTGCAAATTATTTCTCGGCGAGATTGTGTGTTGATGGAATGTGAGTTGGTGGACCTATAGTGTGATGTATTATGCTATCGTTGCTAAAGACTGCGTCACACCCACTTGGCGCAATTGCGTGATCCTTCAAGTAAATGATTTATTTTGCACAAAATTATATCACCAATCAAGCGTAGAGAATTGGAATGAGGGACAGAAGTGATGATGAAGAAGTACATCGCGCAGTGATGTGTTGGAGTGCGTATATTAGGTTGGATGGTGGGTCTCAATTTGGGGCAGATCGATTTCAGCTTTGCGTAAATTGGGTAGGAGTTTCAAACACACCGATCACTGGAATCATTAGAGGGAAAGAATATAGAACACTTCTTCTGCCACTGTGCAGTAGAGGGAACGAATTTTGTAAACATTTTAGAATCTAACACTACTTAGGTGTAGGTCTAGAGCTCAGTGATGCTGCGGCTCGTCAACAGGACGATTCTATTCAATTATTCAATACTTCGTAGCCTGGTGTCACAGTGCCCTAGAGTTAGTGTGTTGGACTACTAAGCGAGGGTCCCCGGTTCGAATCCCGAGAGAACCAAATTAAATCTTAAGGTTTTTTCCACTGCGCCACCTCTCGGGAACGTCTGACAAACATCCGAGAGTAAAACTGTCATGAATGAGCTTCTCAATTAGCCGTTTGGACTTGCCGTAAAATTGTAGATCGCTTCCATTCATCTCAAAGTTTGAAAACTCACACAAAACGAATGGTTGTGAGAAGCTAGGCCTTGGGTCCCACAAACCTGTCGCGCCAAAATATTTATTTTTTTATTTATTTTGGTAGCCTGGTGTGTACCTGTCAGTTGGCATAAGTCTTAGTACAGCAAATAGCAGGTTGCTAAGGCTTAGGTCTCCAACTTTGATATGCGTTCTTCGCATCGCCTATGGTCAAAAGTGGTGATTATACACCGTTTACCAGGTCGCAGCTCTCAGGAGAATTCTTGCCGCACTACTTATGCCCCAACCTTGACTTTTCGCAGCAAAGTCTTGTCCGGGATCTTTTAAAAATATTTCTTCCTCATAATTGATGCAGTACCTTTCATTGTCGTACTTGGGAATGAGCGACACTATCACCCCATAGATTTCCAATCGTTAGAAGTTTCACATAAGTGGGTTTTATAGCTCCTCTCTTTTTATCTACGACAACTCGAGCCGGCTTTTATCCACTGCGACAAATCTTCCAACTTTAAGTGGTTTGATACCAAAAGTTGCATTATCTACTGTCAAGTTTTTTTTTTTTTAACCACTCCAAGCGATAGAACTGTCGCCCTCAGTGCCCCATTAGGAATTGAGCGACTCAGAGATAAGTAAACTCCGCATCTGGTTAAAATGCCGTTTTTTCATTGAAAAGGTGCAACATCTTTGAATATGACCCCTCCAACGGTATTTCACTTCTTTCCTTCCTCTAATACGTCGGATAGTCTAACAGACCACCTCGATACGATCCCTCTAAGACAGTTCTACGTCGACTTAAACAAAAAAGTTGCAAGATGTTCGCACCTCCAGGTAAAAAACGCTCGAGTAGCAGTAGGCACACCCGCTCCAACTGAGCCAACACCTTGAAGGCCTTCTTTGCTTTTCTGATGGCTTTTTAAACTCAGGGCGTTCTAAACCAGTTCTTTTCTCACTAAAAGTCCTCTAATTAAACTACGGTTGTTCTCTTCAGAAGGAGAAAGGTCACTGGTCTGACTCAACTTGTGCTAAAAGGTGTCACTATCCCGATATCTGAAGAAGTCATATATTTGGGAGCAATCCTCGATAAAAAACTTCTTTGGTCCAAGCATGTCGAGGCGAAAACCGATAAAGCGCTGTCTACTTTCTGCCAGTGCAAAGGTGGGGCTTATCTCCTAAAAGGGTCCGATGAATCTGTACGGCAATGGTAAGACCTTTCCTCTCATATGCATCGGTTGTATGATGGAACAGGCTTTCGCGGAAAGTGTTATTGCCTCTTTTGCCAAACTTCAGAGAACGGGCTGTCTTGTCTGCACAGGGTCCTTCCGGGCTCTGCTCTAGATGCTATGATGAAACAGGCAGAGGGCTAGAAGCATTTGTGTTTGCAGTGATAGCCAAGCTGCACTAAAACCCTCTTACCTCGTTAAAGTTAGTGCTTGAACTCAAGCTTTCTCTGAACTTGGTCGGAAGGCTAAACACAGTGAAACTTGTCTGGGTCCCAGGTCACACTGGTATCCAGGGAAACGAGATCGCTGATGAGCTTGCCAGGCTGGTTCCGAAGAAGCTCTCCCAGGGCCTGAACCTGCGTTGGGTCTGCCGGCATCTGTGGTTAGGTTAACCATTGATACTTGGGTTTCTCGTGAACACGACTGTGTCCGGGCATCTGCAAAAGGTCCGAGTCTCTCCTTCTGTCTCTCAGGAGAATCGACTGTAGACTGCTTGTGGGTGCCCTTTCGGGCCACCCATCTGTCCTACACCACCATCTGTCCTACTTCCTCTGTAGTTGTCCTACCTTGGCTTTGTAGAAGTAACACCATCAGCTTTTTCTAGAAGATATTAACCAGTCTTCCCAACAGGGTCCTGAGCAAGCGAAATGATATTTTATGCAGCTTCTCTTCCTGGCATATCTGCAGCTTGAAGCAATATGAAATCATGTAAAAACAAAATTAGGACCATCCAAATATGAACCCATAATCGAAAAGCCATCTCACATGCTCCCATCCCTAAATAAAAGACCAAACCAGATTGCATGTGCAAACTTCCTCACGGATCCAGATCTATCCCTCGGCAGGTTATAAGCTCTGCTTAATCAGCGCACTTAGTGCACACTTAAGACCTATACTCGACGACTTTCGTGGTCAGTTCAATGTCGGCACGTCCCTTGATAACATCTTAGAATACCAAATCGTCAGGACCTCTTTGCTGGATGCTCCAACCAGGGGTATATGGCCGGCAGGTATTTTCCATCCGTGTGCCCTATAAAAATGCTAATATAAAATAATTACCATTAATTGGTAATCACATCGTCACAACTCATTCCAAAGGCGACCCTTATGCTCCTGCACAAGCGAAAGGGGACCCATCTGCACTAGAACTTTGTCCAATTACTTGGAACGCATTTAAGTTATTGGCATTACGGGAGTCGTTCGTTTTCATTACCATCAGTATACCCTCATCGCTGCAGTCATCGTCGTCGTCGTTGTCTTGCCAATGATGGGTCCTCCGTGTATCGCGCGCGTGGATGCAATCGAAACGCCCTTTCCTCACCGCGTCATTAGTGCTATCTCTATTGGCCATCCAATGGGAGAAGTTGCTCGCGACGTATACTATGTGCATGTGCACATCATCGACTTGCTGATGTGGCATGCAAACATCTCGTAGGACTGTCCATAAATTTGCCGCCTTTCAGCACGGGTATATTCATAAAAGCGAACGAACCTAAACAAACCCCATCCAGAACCAGTGGTGATGCTGATCTAGATATTGCACGCTAGAAAGCGAACGCTTTTCGTCCAAATGTCCAAACCGACCCTCAAGTCTTGCGCGCTGAGGTGATGTAATCAGTTTGCATCTTAGGAAACGTTTTTATTTTTTGCATTTGCCTCGCTTGAATGAGCGACTCCATTAGATGGGTGCGCAATTGTATCCAACGGATCAGTCTATGGCAATCCGTTTGGGCATGCGCAAATAAACACCTCGAATGCGGCGAGGAAATAAATCAGTGCGCGGCATCATAACGCGCTTCGGGAGCTGCACTCGTTGTCGTGCACTGGTGAATTGTGGTGGCGAGGAAGAGAACTTGCATTTTATTGGTGTCATGATTTGATTATATAGCTCGAAGGTGACTATGAGTTTGAAAAGGGAGGGCCAGCGCCCAAACGGCCGCCACTGATTATTTGTGAAACGTTGTTTTGCGCAATCAGCGAGTACGGTAGGATGACGACGCCGATGTCTAAGGCGACTTTGTACAAAGGGAAGTGATGTTGTGCTCTAGCAGTGCTGCAGGTTATTCAATAGAAAATTGTAGGTAGTAGCAACCGTTGAAAATGCGATTTATGGCTTGTTGAGAAATGTGCTAAAAGTAGAAGAAGATGGTCTATCGCAAGTGGGCGTGCGAACGTATAGCACAAGTGGTGGGGAGATACACTTTTGCGCTGATTGGAGGTATGGTGATGGTAATAACAGCTATAGAGTGATTATAACAGTCGGGGAATGATGGCGCTACTTCCTTATTGTGAATCAATTGCAGATTCCTAACATGATGGCCGATGATTTGGACGAGCGAACGATGACCTATAGCTCGGGTTGATTGACTGATTAGAGAATGTGCAGTGAAAATGAGAAGTAGTTTCAGATTGGGCTATTTCGTTGTTTAAGAAATTTTGTGTTTGCGAACTGACACTGAACCAAAAACAAAAGAGTTCAAGTGCGAACTGGTGTTTCACCCAAGGGAGGATCAACTTCATTACGAACGAAATTCTACTGTAGGAGTCTATTGTAAAGGCAATTATGTAACACGGGCGTAGTAACTCACTATTTAAAGTGGAGGAGTACTAGGTTCAACCCCCAAAAAAACGCAAATTAAGTGGAATGGTTTTTTGATTCTGTCCTAAGGACATGGAATAAAATCGTGGTTCCCATCTACTCATTTCTACCCATCTGCTACTTGCTATCCATTCTAGCGTCTAGACGACCTCAGAAAAATCCTAAATTATTCAACTTATCGAATTTTTTAATGCCAGGGGTTGAACTAACTTTGCCAAAGCACAACCGTTTGCAGGACATACCAAATAATGTACCAATCACAAAGACCTCGAGTCATTTTGAAGCAAACATCCGACGGGAATATCTCTAGTAACCCTATCAGACAAATATTTTCACGTATCGACTGAAACAGAAGTGATTCCGACCTCCAGGACAAAAAATTGCAAATTTATCAGCATCTTGCAGAATATCCTTTTAAAACATTTTCTAACAATTAAAAAAAAAAACTAATTAAAAAAATCCCCTTTCCTTTCAGATGTCGGCCAACAAACTAACCCACCAGAGCTACCAATCTTTGGTGATCCATATACAGAAATCGCACTCGATCTAGTCTTCCCCAAGGGTAATCCTACATTTCTACTGAACGGCAAGAAGCTGCAGCTGTTGCAACCACTGGATCGAGATGAGGAAAATCTCAGTCATATTGTCTTCCAGGTGAGAAGAGATGTCAATTAAATTAGAATAAACACACCGATACACGCTTGACTAATAATAATATACCAATTGACGGCGTCGGTCTAATGGTGTTAAAATAAAATTGAAAAAAAAAAACATTTAAAAGCCTTTAAGCTGGTTTATGTGGTCTCGCAGATGCCTGTGGCCGGTTTTATGGTAATCAGCCTCGAAGGCGAAAGCCAGTTTTTGATCTAATTTGAATTAGCTGGACATTGGAAAAATGTCAGCCGGTAATAGTTACGAAGTATTTTATTGAATTGTTTGAGATTGTTGTTGGCTGTGGTTATATATATTTTTTTTATCGTGCTCATTTAAATAGTTATGGACATCGTTCGTACTAATGACTTAATAAATTTAGCGTTAACACTTTTGATGGGTATTTTTTTGTTTCAAGAGAGCCCATTATCTAGGAGTTCTAAGTGGCATTTTTAATCGCGAGACATTTCAAACGAAGTAGGGAGTTTTTATATAAGTCTAATGCACAGGAGGGGTGTTGAAAGAGATATTAAAGTTGAAATAGTGGAAACTTTGTTTTTTTAATTATGAGGAGACGGCATAGTTCTTTGGGTTCTTAAAAACATATATACATTTTTTACGCTGACCTTTGAGTCAGAGACAGACTTAAAAATTTGACCAGATCAACAGTACAGTCGGGTGCGAAAGATAGTCGAATAAGTTTAAATGCAGACTGTGTGATTTAAAGAAAATTAATAGATGGCGCAACAGGTCCGAATAAGTGCCCTAGGTCTAACTTCTGACGAAGGGAACTAGAATTTTATGCCGAGTTCGAATGACTGAATTAAGAAAATTTGTCAAGACAGTTATACTCTCGGATGTTTAACAGACTCGCGAGATGTGGGGCAGTTTAAATAACCTTAAGGTGTAATTTTATTCTTTCTGGGAATCGAACCTGAGACTCCCTGCCGCTACTCTCACAATATTTAATCTTCATCTATGTAAACGTAAATACTACGCGTCTGTCTGTCTGTCTGGATGCCTTTCATACGTTTCAAAAATCTTTAACCGATCTTAAATCCATGAAACGTTGAACTATATGCAGTAAAAGGGGGCGTGGCAACTCCCATTCAACATACTGAAAGCCACTAAAGAAAAATGTCTTGGTACGTCTTGCAGCTACCTATAGTGACAAAATTAATTGCACGGGTGTACATTGTCAGCGCAAAATACATAGTAGAATGTGGGCGGTATTGGGTAATAAGGCGTGGCACCTATCATACAAGAAACACCCTCCAAAGACAATTTTTCGGCGCTCATGCCTTTGTTGTAAAATTTAAAACTTTGATGTGTATTATCTAAAGAAAGAACTTTGCGGAATGTGGGCTCGAATGGAAAAGAAGGCGTGGCCATGCTTTTAAACACGTTATCTTCGCACTTATGATGGCTTAAGCTATGAGATTTGGTAGGTGGACGTATAATTCGTTTTGAAAGTATTTTCCAAAATGTGGGCGGTGTTATACAAAGAGGCGTGGTAGTTTAACTACAAAAATAATTAATTTTTTATTTACGGCAGTTAAAGGCAGTCACGGGGCGTAAACCGTAATTCTTTTCATATTACAAAACAGATTGCATTTAGAAAGGGATGAACAGAGGACCTAGGCTTGAAACTTTCACTAAACTTGCAGCTTTAGTGTGCGTTATTAGTAAGAACAAAGATTCCACTTAATTTTCGAAGATTTTTTTAATCCGGTGGACTCCTCAGAAGGACTTATAAGGACGGCTTTTATAACTAATGTCAACAGCTATTAGAACTCTTTCAGTGGCCACAAGACTATCTCTATCTCTTCTTTTCTCTACATATAATAAAACTGTAGAATAAAAAATGCCTGACCACGCATCACGCAGAAACTACTGGACGGATTTTGATGAAACTTGGCATAGTGATTGCTTATGTTCTGGGTCGGGACTTAGGATACTTTTTATCCCGGAATAAAACGTGGTTTTTATTTGTAAAAAAAACTGCTGGATGTAGTTCGATGAAAATACTATTTGTCTTAAAAGTGGCGGGCGGGTGAGCACAGGTCAGCTAGTCTTAAATAAAAATCCAATCCAATACAGTCCAAGAAATAGGCCTTGACTTCTTACGTATTTTTTTATCTATTTAACTAAGAACTAAACCCTTTAATAATATTTATTTGACCCGAAAATTCCTCAAGAAAATAAATTCCAACACCAGTCCAACAACAACTATAAAATTTTTGTTTTACATTTCAGGTGTCATGTACGATTCGATCGTCAAACAAGAAACGTAACATTCCAATCATTGTGCGTGTGTCAGATGTCAACGACAATGCACCGAGATTTATGAACACACCCTACGAAGTAACAGTAGCCGAGGTAAGTGATATTAAATTAAGAAAAGAAACAAAAATAACAAAATCCCCAACCACCACTACCTACCAGTTTTTGGGGAACAATCAACCACGAAAAAAATATCAAACCTAGCAAACTATAGTCGACCCAATACAATGGGTTTTGCGGGCAACAGACAATTGCATTTGGCCCACGGGCGCCCGCATTCTGTAACACCACACCGAATCCACATCCACAACCCAAAATGAGATAATCAAGCAATTTATCTTTGCGATAGTTATTTAATAGTCAGCACGTAGGTAGTTGATCTGAATTGGAAATTCCTTGTGGTAACGACGAAAAATGGATCAACAACTTGTCCTGTACCGCCGCGGACCATGATCGAGTACGACTCCGTCGATCGTTATGCTAAAGTACGTGTGCGCATGGCACACGACGCGACGCGACGATGGGGTATAAAGTATAATGCATGCTTATGGACATGGGTGAACTATTTTTTGATTACGATTGAATCACATTGCAATCGAGGATCAAGCGAAATTGTTTCTCAAATGCCGCCTCGTGTCAAAGGCGGTCTCTTCCCTCGATTAACGATCTGTTTTACATTGCAACGGAGGCTGTAACACTGTGTTGTGTATAATGCATAAGTGTGCGCAAGTGACTTGACATCGTAAAATTGGAGATCGGAGGTTTTCTCATTGCAGAGGTGGAGTAGAGGTTTTTTTTGTGATAAATAGCTGGAACGCAATCAGCATAAATCATACGCGGACTCAAAGTCGCACAGAAAAAGGAATATTGACACGGAAAGTGACAGAAGGGGCCGTGTATATTTTGGTCCTTTTACGATATTCAAATAAGTCGTAAGAGGGCTGGGCTCAAGGTTTATTTCTTCCACCTTTTTGCGAAGCCAGTCCAGCTGTTAACTCAAAAACACATTTGCTCATGTTCCCCACAGGAACTCGCACAAAAGACTACAGGATATTTTGTGCGATTAAATTAATTGATTGATGTCCATTAAGCAAGTTTGTGAGTCTCGAACCAGTTTCAGTATACCCAAAGAACTTACCATACCATTCTTCGGACGACAACAACCAGTGAGTCAAGTCACTCAAGCAGTTCAAGTGTGCCGCACAGACACAAACAACTTCAGTCAAACTAGGCTGGACATTATTACTCGATGCAGTTTGCCTGTGCATTTCTCAAAAACCCGTCCAATGTGCGGAGAGATTCAATCGTTACGAGTCCACTTTTCACGTAATTACCATGACAGTTGTCCATTTCAAAAGAAGATCACCTTTCCAAATGCAGCAGTGATGCAACACTACTGAGCCTACCCTAAAGAAGAACCTCATCCAAATCCATCCTCATTCGCAATTCACTGGGGACCGCGAAAAACAACTCAGTTTCTCACCATACAAATCGAAATGTCATATGGCACCGATGTTATCTGTCATGTTTGTCCTCATTTCTTCTGCACTCTATCCGGATAATAACATGATCGCACTAGCCAAAGATGAGCTGCACGTTGGTTACAACACCACGGTACTAGGTATCAGACACCCAAATGCCTGCGACTCCGCTGACGGAGTACACGAGTGCTCGACGCACTTATATGGCCGCTCAGATGGGTGGCAGTTGTCATAGGTACACTATCGATCGTGTGTGTGAAACTAAAAATGTTTCAATTTTCGTCGGGTTTTTCTTCCGTCCGCACTCTGACAGCTAATCAACTGATGAGCGCTGACGCTGTACCAGGAGGACACTCTGGGTTGGTGGATTTTTGTGTGAAAAACTAACATCTCGCAGATATGGTGGCAGCGGCCAGCACAGCGCACCACTGCAATCATGGGTGTCGTGTAATTTGTCATGTTTTCTATACCCACTCTCGGTGAGACGTTCATGAATTTTCATTAGACAGAAAGGCAGAGTCAATTTGATAAAAGGCTGGACGTGCCCCGATTTGGTGGCACACCACTCGTACGGGTATAGATATTCGAGAAGGTGGAGTAATTAACGACTGATGCATATCTAAGTGCGATTGCTTACGGATTTGGATCAGTTACAAATGAAATGAATGTACTTGGAGAGCGTAAATGGGAGCAGTTATTATTGGTGGTGCGATCACACGGTTAATATGGACATTTTTGACAAGGCGCAATTAGCCATATGGGGAAATTTTTTGGAAAATTGATTGAGATCTCGCGGCGAGATGGCATTTCGGATAGGAAATTCGGTTTCATGGGAACCAGAGTTGTGGTTGCACTTTTCATTCACGACATCTGTTTTCTAGCGATAAATTTAGCAGGTACGAGTACTTGGGTGATTCTGTTTTGAAAGGCGGTATTTAGGTGGAGACAAGTACTGTTGGCAGTGGCTTTTTATCACAGGGAAGCTTGTAATGCTTACTTCGTGAGTTATCGTGTCCTAAAAAGGTATAGAGCAAACCCCCGTAAAGGAGCTTTAGGAAAATTAATTTCTTGGTGCGCATCATACAAAGCTAATATGGACTTTCATAACGAGAAGTCTGACTTACAGACCCATAGTCAGTCATAGATGGAAACATCTAGGATACTGCGACGTTGCTAGGCTTACTTGGCCAACCCTGGACACTAAAAGAACCAAGGCGCTTCTGCGACTCAAAAGATCTAGTATCTCGCTAGTCGCTAATGTCATTATCGGGCATTGTATTTTGAGCAGACACGCGTGTAGACTCGGACTGCCATACAATGACTTTTGCAGAAGCTGCATGGATGAGGAGGAAGACGAGTCTGTCACCCACCTCCTTTGCAGCTGTCCCTCCCTATCCAGTTTAAGGAGGCTCACTTAACTAACTACTTCCTCAATGATCTAAGTGATCTTAGATTCATCAGCGCTGCTAACATTCTTAGCTTTATCAATGGTTAAGGAACCCCCAACACCAGTGGTATGCACAATGGGCCGACTTACGGCCTAAGTGTTTCTCTCACCGAGAGCCACTTTTACATAACATAACATAACATAACATACAGACCCATATTTAGTGTTTAATGTCTCCTATACTCGCAGCACTGTAAAAGACTTCCCCTCTTCTTTCTATTTCCGAAAAACTTTACTGCTGTCGCCGATTCAAAAAATTTGCCCTGAAGTACCGTGCAATCAAATGTGAAGCTATAGGTCCTGATATTGTACAATACTACTTAAAGGAGGTCTATTGAAATGGATGTATTTTAAGGACTTGGCATACTCTTCTTGGTTCCATGATCCAAATACACTAGAAATCGGAAATGCTCTTTGTCACCGACCATCCTTTCTGTCGTCTTCGGCTATCCTGTTCGCAGCTACCTAAAACACTTAGGTTTTTTTTTTTATTTAACTAGTTTTAAAGCTTTTGTACGAGTTGTTTTTATAAATCCTTAATGCTTGGCCTTTCGATTTGGTTCAGTATTCAGCATGGTTGTTATATTCGCATTTTCTGATCATCAGGTGGGTTTATTACCGGTGCACTGGTTACAAGTGCGTCTTCTCACCTTTTAAATATCATCACGTCTAATAGATTTGTTGGTATTTGGTATAATGTTTTAAAAATGTGACAAATTCTTGCCCGTCCTCGCTCGAATTAAGTCCGAATGTTCTACAATCAGCGAACCCGTGGGCGAATGTGTTCTCCGTGAGTGAATACGGAATAAGGGTATTAATCTTTAAGAGGAAAGGATGCAGCCGATGAGGGCAATCCATGTTCCCAGAAAGTAACTGATGAACAAAAACTATATCAGCGATATCGCGACGAGTCCTTAGAGCTTGTAAATTAATCAGCTTTGAGTGTTACTCGTAGGGAGGTAAACTCTGAGGGTCATCCCAATCTAATCCACGTAGAGCAAAACGAATGAATCTACGCGGGACAGCTTTGATTCTCATAATAATGTAGCTGGAGGTAAGGTCACCAGACCTGGCTGGCAAATTCGAGAAATGGTCTTAAAAATGTCATATAAAGAGATTTAGTGACTTACGGGTTAGAGAACTTCTTCGACCAACGTTTAACAAAGCAAAATAGTTCAGGGTTAGCTCTGTTAATAATATGTTGTCGATGGGAGGGAGAGAGTTGAGATGAGCGTCACGAAAAATGCCCAGATCAAGAAGTAACGAAACCAGTGGAGACACATCTTTGACGTTTTGCTTAAAATTTTTTTTACTTTAGACCATAAATGATTCTGTTGACATAAAGGATAGGTAGCAGTGGTTAAAGTCAGGGTCAGCAGTATGAAATATTTGTTTAGAGAATCCTATATCATCCGCGAAAATCTCCACGTCAAATATCAGAGGAAGTTATGACTGGGTTAGAAATGAAAAATCTAAAGAGGACACTATACTTGCGGTCTTCTAAATAAGACTTAATCCTTGAAGTAAACCGCGATGGGAAACCGATGACTTTTAGTTTGAAGAGAATGACTTTGTGGGAGATTTTGTCGAACGCTTTGCTGAAATCAGTAGTCATACCCAATTTTGTGGATGGGAGCGATAAATGAGTCCTTTCTCAATTTAAGGAGGATACTTATTACTATTGAAGTTCAGAGAGGGATAGCTCTAGTTTATTAACACATTTCTTTAAGACTATGGCAGGAAGACCGTTTGGACCAGAGGAACAGTCGTCAAGGCTTGTTTTTTCAACTACTGATGATAAACTTATATTTACTTAACTGAAGTAGTTAGGGTCAGGTGCGATGTCGTCCAGCAATATAAATTTATCGTCTGCAATTCCTTGATTAACTTGTTGGCGAACAAAAATTTACTCAAGGGATCATGAGGCGAACGAAATGGGAATCTCCTAGTTTGATGGGGAATACATTCACTCAATATTAGGACAATAAGGATTCACTACTAATTGGGTAGCTACCATCCAAGTGCCTTCCATGAGAACCTTTGAGCAAACTACCGAAATTTGTTTAAGCAGCTCTCAGTAATTTGTCTTATGTTGACGCATTATTCTGCTTTTACTATTTACCTAAACCTTCTCGATCTTGAAAGCAGTGCATCGCTCAACCAAAATGCTCTTTCCCTTCATCCGTTTACTCTATCTGACATCATAATTTCTCCCATTGGACATATGCGATCTCCCTTCCTTCGGCCGCTTTGGATCAAAATCCCCTCCAGCTATGAAGCGAAACCATTCACAAGATATCCTCGCACATGCAGGCGGTGACGATACATGCGCTTTTGTCGATTCCAACTATGACATTAGTCATCGTGGGTGTTATGTTTAGTGAAAGTGACCAAAAACCACGTACACCAGCATGAAAAAAAAACCAGACATCTTCTCGCTTAACATTAAGGAAATATCTTCCACGCGAGTGCGCGATCAACAATCTCCTCTGGGCTCCGTACTGCTGGTCGCACAAACAGCGCACGGATGCATGCTTGGTATCAACCAGTTCTCTGTCGTCGATGCAACGTGAAATGATGTTTCTAACGCTAGCGCTCTCCTGGCGTGGAATGTTTTCTTTGCGAAAAAGTTTGGTGTACAACCGGGTACAGTTATCTGGCTGCTTTTCTTCGTTTCAACTTCCCGTTGAATTGATTTTTATTCGCTTTTTTGTTCGTGTCTATTTGCGACATATAAAGGCACATGCCTCTGCGAAATGGCAGCGATTTTTCTTCGGCCTGTCAGCGTGAAATGTAATGGAACTTGGGACAGGAAAAAAAAACGAAAAACAAGAAATATTTGATTAGATGTTAGATTGACAGATTCCGGATTTATTTTTTTTTCTCCTTCAAACAAAGTGCCGAAGACGTGAGAATATGTATGACAAGGATATATGAAATGAAACGATTGCGCACTTGAACGCTGAATGGTAACAATAATAATAATAATAAATATGTCACGCCTCCACACCACCATTATCACCTATGAACACGAGAATGGGTACATTAACTTGGTAGACACGACCAGCATTCTTCACGGTCCCCATTCCCGGCTCCGCGGACCTACTTCCTGTGCCGTGTCACATTCTGGTGGCCGCGGAAATAATTAAGGCACCATTTGTCTTTGTGTTTCATGGACCATGGCGCGCGGTCGGGTTTCATTTTAGCCCAATCTATGAGTTGACGCTGCATATATGGTTTTTCTATATGGAGGGACATGAGTTGGGGGCTCCCTCCAATAACAATGGAACAGCATTTCGGCGGTGCCACGATATGGTGTTGACTTGGATTTCTTTCAGCTTGTTTCGGTGCACCTGTGGTATTTGAGTATCGTGTTTGGGATATTTCAAAGGTGTCCGAAAGGCGATTTAATTGTGCACCAGTAGGGCCGTGTGCGCATGGATGCAGAATGCGCTATGGGAACTGCCAACTCTTATTGGTAAATCACGAATGGACTTCTTAAGCAGGCTGGTTTGTTTGGTGATAAATACGGTTTGGATAAGTTTTCAGCTGATTGGATTGTCGAATGGTGTGAAAGTGGAAATGTTACGCATACGCTAGAGTTCATTTATTGGTTATTATTTTGAAATATCCCCTTTACTCATATCCAGGGAGAGATCAGGAGTGAAGCGTACTCAAAGTCATATTAAGCATTTTTCATACGGGTGAAGCAGAAATGTCAGACTTTATCTAACCAATTGGCCTTTCTAGAGGACGCCTGCTTAATGGCATCGGTTCCTTCTCGGCACGTCTTAAAATCCAAGTTGGGGACATGCGTTTAACGTTAGCAAATCGTTGTACAAGGCGGTATTTTAGCAGAAGAAGCTTTCTGTATTTCTTATACGATCACTACGAATCATCCCAATGAAGCAGAAAAGATGTCCCATTTTGACGGCTAAAATCTGCTATCAAACTCTTTCGGGTAGTACCCAACCCTCACATATACTTAAATATAAACTAATGACGTAAGTACATGCTTCGCCTTACAACTAACCTCTCTTTCTAACAATTAGCCTTTGAGGCTGAACAATGCTTCAGGAAATTTCAGCATTGTGGCTTCCATCCCATATTTTATGAGTTAAAGTTCTATATCCATTTAAATGGGACTGTACTAACGTCCAATGTACAGAGAGTCTGGAAACGTTTACCTTCGTAGTTTCACTATAGACGGCTAAAAACGTAAAGAGTGCAAGCTACAAATTTGTCTTGAAACATTCGAAGATAACAAAGTCATGATGAGATAACTTTTTCAATTCCAAAAACGTACTTCACCAAGACTGCGTTGAAATATTCATATCCAGAGAGAACACAAAACGCACTTCTGCTGAGGTCTACCGCCACGATGGTTATTCGGATAAACCAACACATGCGGAAATACAAACATAGAAGTTCAGCTTTTGGGTGGTCCTTATTTCATAAAAATCGATTTCGAAATGACGCCGTAATCGGTACGACAAAAAATGTGTAGCCTCTTAATATTCAGAAGATTTAGGAGGGAATAAGCACCTCTTCAAAATGGGGTCTATATCTTTTCTTTGACGTTTTCTTATAAATGGGGTCGTAGATTCTTACGTGCCATATATGTTCAGCTTGATGTCTAGATTTTATGAGGCTCAAAGGTTTGTTAAGCAGAGTAGTTTCTATCCCCGACACTCACGATCCATTTTGATGCTCTTTGCTGACTTGCATTAACTATGGCCTTCTTCCTTCCTCTTCAAAAATCTGTAAAGGTATTGAGAAAAAGGAATAGAGGCTCTGGTATATTGGCCTAAACGAAAAAAAAATCTAAGAGCAACCCTCTGATTAAGAAGTCATGCTTGAGATTCATTTCTTTACGATCTACCAGAGATTTTACCAACTTCTGTAACAATTTATTGTTAAATTGTAAGAGTAAATGGCTACTTTTGACACTGTTCCGTTAAAGCTTGCAAGTTTGAGCATTCGAACTTTAATCTGTGTCTTTTGTTTTTATGACAGTATTCTTAATCTCTTTTACCATACCACTCCGTCGAGTGAAAGGCAGTTTTTAAGCTCAACCTTACCACAGCAATAATAGCTCTTTGGGGGCCAATACTCTATTAACTAACTTGAATGATAGTCTCTCGAATAGGTCCAATATCTTCTCAAAGAATTCCACTGCCCTATTCGGTATAAAACAGGACCTGTATGGTGATGGGAATTCTGGGTCTGAATTTTATTTATTGTTAGTTCCTGGAGTGCTGTCTTTCAGCGTTTACTGTCTTTCAGCGTATCCAATTTTTAGATTGGCCCAGGAACCCTACCATTCGCGAAACATCCATGTGACACCAATTGAATGCTTTTGAAATGTGGTCTACGACGATTGCCAAAGAATCAAAGGCTTTTCCTTATTTCATAACGAACCGATAACGATTAGGTGCTTCAGTACTTCCGTCTAAATGGAGTGAAACACGTCAACCGACATGAAGACTTATACCAAGCCTCTTGCAAGATGCAAGAAAAAACATTTTTAATGACAACTATGCCCGCAGATGCATTCACGATACTGCGGAGAATGCAGTCCGAGAAACTAATCCACCAAAGACACTCCACTCCTATCTAAATTATTCTACAAACGTTACATATACGTGTATAGTTTCTTCCTTGCATAGTTTAACTTAAGGCGATACCTCTCATTTTGCTCAACCAGCCTGGGTTACCGTTAGAAAAACTGAAACGCAAAATATCATCTCTGGACCTAAACCCATCGTGTAATACATTTATTCCGCTACATTGGTTTGGCTTAAATTATTCAAAGAACATAACTGAACTCTTGGCATCAAAACCAAGAGCGGCGCGGCGCTGCAGGACAATGTGTACAACATGTTTGGCCGAACCACTCTTCCATAACCAGATAGATACCTATATAACAGTGAATGCATCCCGAAAGAAAAGTTGACTGACGAGACAACCTGGCCAACTCTAATCATGCGCGCAGATGGGTCCCGCTCTATGCAAATGATGGCACGGTGGACGCGTCTTTAGGAAATCATTTCAATTTGAATGTTCAACGAAAAAAAAAGAAGTCATCACGATATGCCATCCGCATTGCAACCACAATTGATCGACAGATCTAAACTCCCAATCGATCGATAGTCTACCTACCAGTTAAGCGCAGTCAACAATTAGCCGACACTAAAGTTGGCCTAAGAATTCTTAATGTTGTTCTGTTTCTGCCAGGCCTAGAGCACATGTTGTTCTGGTTGTTGTCGCCGCGGTCGTCAAGAGACCTAAAAATATGTGAACCATATATATACAGGTACGAGTGTGTCCAACAATTTAAGTGACAGCGTTCCCATGCTCGGCTTAAGCCGCGCCGCGTTGGTGGCATAAGACCTTGAAGTATCTTATTAAATGGACCCCCAAGCGTTTGCTCTTTGGTAGGTAGGTTGGTCAGTCTCTCTGGGAACAGGTCTCCAGAGAATGCGCTGTGACAGCGAACATGTCTAATTTATATAGAATATAAAAATGCAAGCGCGCGTGCGCGCGGACGGACGGTTTGTATGTCTGCCGGTGCATTATGTATGAATGGAGTTTTGCGTAACGTTTAAATAATGTAAAGGCAAAACTTGAATTAAAGTGACAAACCGATTTGACAGGTACACACATATGGCGTTATGGTCTCGCGGATAGCATGTTCATTTAGCATCCACTTTGAGATACAAATTGCTAGAAGCTAAAATTTTGTATGCTCGAAATTGGTTTACATGAAATTGTAAACACTTGCGTAATGGCTGATTTCCATTTGAATGGAATATTGGTTGTGCAAGTTTTGGCCCATATGACGGGAGTAAGGCGCCAAATGGAGTTATAGATTTTGACCATTTTTACTAAAGATGTTTGGATTAAGATTGTCCACTCAGGAGCATTATCCCACCGTGCGATGTAGGTATACAATACATACCGAAAATTCATGTTGAAATGGAATGCGATGATCTTGGCGACATTATATGGCTGAAAATCGTCCTTCGGTCCATCCAGATTATCATTTATGTGATAGGGCTCACTCGGTGTTGCTATTCTTGTTGACTTCAATGCCAATCGAGGCAACAGAACAAATTTCAGAAACTTTCTCGATCCATTTGTCTCAAGAGAGCCTGATAATCATCAACACCTAGTATAAAGGAAAGTCCCCCAAAAGAGTCGTTGCCGCTAATTTTGAGAACCAATCGAGGGATTTCCATGCGGTTTCCACTGCTCTGATCTGAATTCTATAGGGAAGGTTTACGACTCTTAAAATTTGCTCTATCACTGAGGGAGCTAAGCTACACTAAGCTAAGTAAAATTTTACAACATTTGAAGCTCAACGAACATTTCTATCCATTTTTTTTTTAAATCTACTTCTTGGAGGTATAGTTTTGCATTACATTAAGTGCTTTGCGAAATGTGAGCGGGATTAGGTACGAAAGGTAAAGAAAGGCCAAATGTAGAATTCAATATGCAGTGACTTCAGTTGTTTACCATCTTTCGACTGTAAGTGAAATAAGATAAAAATGACAAATATTTTGGCCTGCATGTTCTTATAAAATCTGCTTAATATATTCTGCAATACTGAAGCCGCTAACTATCCCAAGGATGTAGTTATCGATACCTTTTTTTAAAATATCGACCACCAGGAGCATTGATCCATACCTGTCAGCTTTGGAACTTTTTTCCAGCCCTGGTTGGTCTTTAAATCCAAAAGTTACATTGATGATTTCTGATCAATTCACTGGTCTATATTAGCTGTGTGTCTTCGTCCCTATCAGCGTCTCTATCAAACATTGCCGAAATACACGAACATCGAAGAATAAAAACATGATTTGGCAACGCATAAATCTGATGGTAAAATTGACATTTAAAAATTTGAATTAAATAAAATATTGTTAATGGAAAATTCTAACGAAGCCGATGTATTTTAATTCAAACGAAAAATCAGTCTTGTTAACGCAATAATATATTGTTTAGTTGTAAACATATATTATTTTAACCTGGTATATAATATAAAGGATTATTATTCAGCAATTTTCCTTTTTTCGTCCGCTTGCTGAGACATTTTTTTCAAATTTGAATATTTTTATTTTGTCAAATATAATTAATGATATTTCCATACAAGTTGTCGATTACATACACAAATTTGTGTTGGGTACACTTTTCTCTATCCCCATGAAGATGTTAACCCCAGATTAAGTCCTTGATGTATTTAACAAGGGATTTTTGTAGTTTGCTTATCCTATAGCCGTGACAGCGACGAAAGAAACACAGCTATTTAAAACCGACTTACTTTGACTGAAAAACTTATATCCAATACAGAAGGCTTTTTTAAGCATCTGTGATTGGAAGAAGTGATGCGGTTCTGAGGACCAAGTCTTTCATATTTAAAAAGGTGGTGGTAGAATTTATTAACCGATGCATTTCTTACTGATTTGAACTTCTGCATTTTATGTGGCTGACACTCTGTGTTGTCGATCGTTCTTACAGTCGATTGAATATTTCAATAACGTGCCTTTTACAAGGTGATGGTCTGAGGTCATGTTAACACATTGTACCTTCATTGTAAAAAAGGACGTCTTGGATGTCAAAAGCATAAATGAAGAGACCTTGTTCTTTTCATGATATAACATTTTTTTATCGGTTATGCTTTTAGGTGATTTTTCAGTGAAAGTCTTGGTATCAGCAAATTGTTAAAATTAAAATCAGTTTTTTCCTTTTTCTTAGTTTTTATATTTACACAGTCTTAAGTACGGATCTTTAGCAGATACAGATAAGCTTCATATTTATGGTTCATAGAATGCTCGTCAGAGACTAACCTATGATGAACGACGCAACCATATTTGCAATATTTGCTAATGATCCAAATAGGCCTTAAAAAAACCTCTCCAGTACTCATTCTTATTATAGTGATCCTCGAGTCAGTTCTACCTCAGGTTAAGACCATGATCATTAACATACCCGTTCCGTTCCAACAGAGACAGCGACACACAGTGCTTTCAACGTATACAATACACTCCACCTCAAAACTTAACCACGAACGAGATCAATCTTCGACTGGATGACGTAAATTCAATTTAATCTTGCCAGATTTTGTACATAGCTCAGCTAGCGTATAGGAAATTTTTAATTGAAGAATTTAATAAATAATCATTTAAAACTACAAATAAAATTTAAATTCAAATTTCCGACAGACGACATTTATGTCATTGTCGTATGTTCTCAAATTTTTTATAAAATTGTTTTAAATACGAAGAATAAAGAACTTATTACTACTACATAGCTCCGCTTCTAGAAAAAGCTAAAAAGCTGAACAATATAGCTTGAAATATTTAAGTGTTGCCCCCTAGACTACTTTTCGGTCTTGGTAAAGAATTTTTTGAGTTATGACAAGTTAAAGGCAGAGCAAAATGCATTTCGGTCAAAAACTGTCCCAAAAGGTAGGCGTGGCATTGCTCAAATTATCCCAAAGCCTTACCTTAGCTTGAATTAGTCTAAATTCGTACAGTGATTTACACATCATAATTATGCGAACAGACTAAAACGCCACTGCAGTTTAAAAAGGCTTTATAACTTTTGCGACCGAGACTTAGATTCCCATCTGTATACAATGCCACACACATAATTTCCCCTTTAAAACATGTACACTAAATGCATTCCCCAACCAGATCACAAGATGACTCTTTCTTAATCCAATTCTGAATTCTGCGTATTTATCTGTTCAAGCTTTAACGTCACACAACTTGTAATGGCTCACCTTACATAGGCGACTCCACATATTTGCACTGGATTTGTTTACAAGAATTCAACATCGCCCAGTGAAACTATCTCTCGCCGCAGAGCCCCAGTTTCCATTCTTGTGCGACTTCTAGGTAATTGTAATTATAGAATTCCTGCAGCACTCCCATAGTGGGATAATACGATACACACCATATTGCGCGCATATTAAGGAGTCTCTAGAGTTCGCCGGCCGGCTTGGTTTTTTTTCTTTCTGTCTCAACTGCTGCTGCTTCGTACAAGTCTACGCCACTACATTCCAATTAGTTTGCTATATTTGGCCAAAACGGTGGAGAATCGATTTTTCCTGCAATTATCAAGGAATTTTACACACACACACAGAGAGAGGGAGATGCACGCATGCGCCGCATCTCATCAAGATAACCTTCAATTTCTGTCGGATGGTGCACTTCTGCCCCAAAGCATTACAAACATGACGTATTGATCAATTTTACGTCAATACAAATTCATAATGACTTATACCGAGCTGTGTGTCCCCATGACGCGTCCGCACACAGTATCCGTCTCCGCAGACTACTGCTCCATGTTGATGGTCGGCGGTCGGCGCATCTGTCATCTCGTCTTAGGGATGCATATATGGTTGCGGTTGTTGCATAGTCATTGCTGATGATGTGCCACAAAGCAAAAGTGTAGAGCCTGATTAATATTTATAATGACGATGACGAGGCCACAGAGCCCGTCTATGGATGAGAGAGAGAGGACTACCGATACCGCCGACTGGTATGACAAAAGACTCGACGATTATTATGGTTGGGTGCGCGGTGAGACTTTAAATGCAGGTACTCTTCGGTAATTTATGGGTGAAATGCAATTGCGCGGTCCGGTCGTTGCAAAGGGGTAGAAAGGGAGGAATGCGCTCTGCATAAGAATTTCACTATGTTTCTGCTTTAATGAATGCACTTTTTATGGTTGGTTTTTATTTGTGTTTTCCTTTTGCAGTCTACACCCGTTGGCACAACGATATTCCGCAACATTCAGGCTCTCGACAAGGATGCTGGAGTTAATGGACTTGTTGAATATTTTCTTGTCGAAGGAACAACCAACACCACGGAGGATGAGAAAATGACTATAGCCGATGGCTATGACACTTTTGCTATTTCGTTTCCTCATCAAGGACAGGTAAGGATTTTTTTGAACATAAAATTACATACTCCAATGGGGTTTTCATATGACGTGCAGTACAACCTATAAGTCTTTTAAATATACGATGGAGAAGTTATTGGCGCGGCTGGTATTTTGAGGGTTAAAATTGTTTTTTTGTAAAGACGCTCCTTGAGGACTTTTTAAATGAGGCAAAAAGTTCTTGAAAATTATTGCGGATTAGATAAGTTTGGATAGTTAAATACGACCCTGTAAAGAAAATACCTTGGCCTTTAAACTGCCATCAGCAGACCATTTTAGAAAAAAAAAACTTGGATAGATATATGGAGGAAGGTCCAAAAATGAACAACTCTGTATTTTTCTGTTGTTTGTGATCAAATATTACATTTCATACGGGAATAGACCTACGGAAAACCACCTTTCATTTAGTAAATACTCCGTAAAAATCTGTTGTCAATTAACGCCGTAATCGGTACGACAAAAATGTCTTCATCTGACTTAACCTAACCTTTTCTACGCAGAACTCAGGAACGTAGCCAGCTAAAACTAAAACCTTCTATAACTATCCAAACGCTAGGTATGTACACTATGCAAGCCATCGCTTGAGTCTGGCTCCATCTGATGCCATGTCAAATCCTGCAATTCGAAATTGCCTTTGTGTAGTTAGTGAAATTGCTAATTTCTTCCGCAACCATTCAAACGCAAATTTAACTTTCAAGAATTTCACTAAAAAACACGTACCAGTGATCCGAAAAATTCGACTTCTACGCCTTTGCGAAACAAGATTCATTGAAAGGCATGACACTATTATTTCCTTTGTAGAGCTCTTCAAATGCATCTCAATAAGTCTTGAAGAAACGAACAGAACGTGTCCGATGTCTTCGAAAGCATCAACACTTTTGGCAGCGGTCCAAAAAAGTGATTTCCTAGTAATCCGGAGTGTATGCGAGAAACTATTCAGTTTAACGCTGCCCTTATCAGTTTTCCTACAAGAACAAATCCTTAGATTTGGTTTCTGCAATCAATCCGCATCCCAACTTACCGAGGACCTATTCGAAGTTCAGTTAAGATTAAGACCTCCAAGAACTTCATTGAAAGAGACAATGCGTTCCGAACCAGAAACCTCTTCTACTGAAGCCTATTTTAGAGTGTCTATACTGATTCCTAGCATAGATTCGTTAATACGAAATCTTACGGACAGCTTTATGGTCAACGAAGACGTTCTACCATCGTTTCAAGCTCTGCTCCCAGGTTTTGCTGTAGTTGAGCGAGTGAACAAAATGGAAAAGCTAACATGTTACTTTGATAATGTTATTTCGTTGTCAGCTGTAAAAGCTGAGTACATTCTTCGGTGCGAGAAAATATCGTCGAGTGAAGTTTTGAAATTGCTTGATATATGTGACAAGACGTACTTTAGAGGTATTAACTTTTTGCTTTCGGTTTTGGCCACGCTTCCAATGACCACAGCTAGTGTTGAAAGAAGTTTTTCAACTATAAAAAGGATTAAAACAGTGTCCTGAAGCGTTATGAAGAATGCCAGATTAAGCTCACTTGCTATAATATCTGTTCATTCGGACATTAATGTGGATCCAGATAAGGTGATTGATCTCATGTCAAAAAAGAGTTAAGACGTCTTCTGCTTTAAAAAATGTGTGTAAAAAAATAATTTAAGTACCTATGTTGGTTTAAGTGTATACTATTTAAAAACTAATAAAAATCAATGAATTGGAATGTACCTATATTTATAGTTTTTTTGTTTAAAGAATTCCTCGTAAGATTTGGAAGCAAGCCTTATCTACTTACGCTTTTGAAAAGAGTAAATTCCTCATATTTCTAGAGCTGGGCTTGGACTACCTACTTAGGCCTTAGACATGTCTAAATATTTTCTGACATCAAAGGTTTCGGTTATATTGTTGCCAAGCTTGTAGAGCAGCTTACTTTCTTCATCGTCATCCATCACGGAGTTTTGACTTTGGCGGAGGTGTCAAAACTAGTCAGCGCTCCGTGCAGCTCCTCCTTATCGATAGATGTCATTGACAGTGTTTCCATACTGACCGGATTCCGGTCATATATGACAGAATTCTCTTTACTCTGACGGGAGAAAATGTTAAAATCCGTTCTAACCGAACTTTTGACCGGAAAAATAATATTATTCTATAGACTTAAAATAAAGAAAGATTTGCAAAATTTATATGAAACTTTGCCATACTTAACAAACATCCTCACAATCGGCCCTAGCGAGGTATCCGTTGGAACGGAAAATTCTCCGATTTTTTACGATTCGGAGGTTTTTTGCTTCGAGGTATTTTTTGGAACATCTATTCGCAATTATATCTCCGACATTTTGTAACGCATATCGGCGAATTACGTTGAAGTGCGATTAAGTGCATTTTTTTCTTCAATTTTTGAAAGCTAGGTTCCGATATCCTCCGACAGAAATTGGTTGCGGAATTTGTTAACGATTTGGATTTGAGCCTCCGACAGAGTATGCGTTGCGGAGAATTTTCCTTTCCGACGGATACCTCGCTAGGGCCGAATATCAAACAGAATCAGAATCAGAATAATCCTAGAAAACTACAGCCTGAATTTGACTGAATTTTATTGAAAGTTCCTTTTTTGCAAATCTTTCTAGTCAAAATAATTATATTGTTATATTCTATTTTTGACCGGCTTTCTGATTAAAAATTCTTAATATAATATTTGACCGGATTTTTTGAAAGAATTTGAAAAAAATAAATTCGGTCATACAGTCAGATTTGACCGGATTCCCTTATTTTTAGTGCCAACACTGGTCATAGGTGACTATTAAATCGATAAAAACATGATGAGTTACGAACGAATTGTCCTAGTCAAGGTTGACTATTTGAAAAGTTTGAAATACGAAGGGTGCATTGCTTCAATCGCAATGTTTGATAGAATTTTTGATCACAAGGCAACCTGTCCAATTCAAAATAGTCCGATTCAGAAACAATGAAATATTGTAGGCCCGTAGTCTAGTACCCCATGATCGTTGGATTGTGACAGAACTGGAAACAAATGCTTGGTAGAATAGACAGATGAGAATGTTACCATACCTCTGCTTTGCATCCCACCAGTAACTCCTCGTAAGTCAAGCAACGACCTACAGATCGACCGGAATATTAATGAAGCTCCAATCAGAGCTAGAGGTTCGCAATAAGTCTGATTTTGAACTAGCAGCAAGCTTATCGGTATAAGTAAAGCTAGATATAATGTAGCAGTGTCGTCTAGCTAGACCGTCCTTGCCAAATATCGGAGCAAAGGTGTCATTCTTTCCTATTTCGCCACACCGTTTAACTAACATCACATGCTTAACTTTGGGTTGATCTTTCCATTAACGTTCATGTGTAGCCCGTAGAGTTCGCCGTTAAATATTCTTTGGTACAAACTGGACCGGATTTCACCCAAAAGAGACTTTCTCTCAAAGCGTCTTCCTCACCTATTTTCAATGGAGCCTACGCTTCTGCACTTTGAAACAGGACCAGGACGATTAAAGTCTTGTGACACATCTCCTAAGTTCTATAAAAGAGGTCTGTATTTTTAGTCCGAAGCCCGAAAAGTCAGCGATTGGCAAAAGTGATTCTTCTCTTGATCTCTGTGCCGATGTCATTTTTGCGACTGATTGTAGGGTCTTAGTATATGAGGTCTTTTACACCTTCAAAGTTATAGCTGTCCACAGCGACGAAGTACGAGTTTTGCTTAATATTTCGTATATCAGGGCGAAAGGCTCGTTGCTTTTAGATAGCTTCTCGTTATATCCCTTTATGAAGGCATGACTGCATATTTAATGCGAATTGTCGAATATTCACACATGTCAGAGAGATCTTCTTTCATAAGTCTGTAATCTATTGAAAACTTCGTTCAGATTGGATATTGGATAACCATGTAGCTAGGCCTCGGTTCCTATACGGACCAACTCTTTTGACGAATGCGAACTGGAAGTCACCCTATAAGACCTAAAAACATTAGACCCTTACTCACAACTTTGTCTATAGCTACAAAACAAGTTATCGATGCTGATGGAGATGAAACTCCAGTTGCAGTCGGGCAAACGATCCAGATCGTCCTGTACCGTGGCATTAGATGATCTGTAGCATGTCGAATGATTTACAACACAGCCACCAGTAGCAGTCCATCATCGCACAAGTGACAGTTCCGTTTAACTGGATGTCTTCTCGCAAGATCCATTGCAATTGCACAGTCTATCTGCACACAATTAAATGACTTCCAAGTTATTTACTTAAGCAATTGCCATACCATTTGTCATTCTTTCTCTGTCGCTGTCGCTGGCCAAAATCAGCGATTCAATGTGCGCCAACGACAGCCACACATCTATGGCACCGAACCTGTCCCACAGACGAGAGATGGGATTTTTCATTTTTCGTTTTCCCGTCCGCCTAATGAAAATGAATTACACAAACAGATTTATGGATACCATTCAACCTTAATGGTATCATTGGATGCTGAATCCAATGGCCTGTCATACCCAGAAGCCATATATACCGTGCCAGAGACGCAGCAGCCATCAGAGTTGATAAATTAAGACGACGGACGATGAAAAATGTTCGTCTGCACATACTCAGCTTCGGTTCAGCGATGCCCAGCCGATGCCATATCCCATCGGGAAGATTTATTGGAAAACTGTTTTAACGTCAATGTAATACACTCATGTGGTCTCACTCTTTTTTTTTGCTCCTTCTTGCTAATAATTTTCTTTTTGTGTAATATTTTTTTTTTCCATCCACAGGTGACGGTTGCTAAAACACTGGATTATGAAAAGGTCCAACGGTATTACCTGACAATTGTCGCATCGGTAAGTAACTGATAAACTGAGACGATATATAAACGGGGAGCGCATGATGGCCCATTACTCACTCTGGCTCGAAGTGGAATTTATTAATTTGCCAATCCAGTTCGAGGATCTCTGTCTAAGAAAATCCACCAACTGCCAGAAAACTTTTCCTTAATAGGAAGTGCATTCCTCTGACTGCCGAACGAGATACGAGACTTTCATTTTGTTTAACAGTGTAGGGTGCAAGAAGGTTAATGAGATTTGAAATTGTCTTTTTTTAGATTATGGAGTCAATTTTAGTACAAATTTAGAACAAGTTGTGTGAGATTCGTCAGTAACAAAATTATTTGTTTTATTTGGATTTAATTATGAAAAGTGTATCCATTTATGTTTAGAACGAACCCGATCGCGGTTTGTGCCTTGGTTTGTGATGGTTTTTCGAAAATCTGTGCCTCAAGTCCTTACGTTTCTATTTGCATTTTTGAATCTTTCAAAATAAGCGAGTGAAAAATAAATCTAGTTAAACTGGCACTTTTAGGTGAAAACGTTTGCTTAATATAAAATATTTGAAAGCAAACGAAAAACGAAACTTCTTTCATTTATTTTTTCGTTTTCGTTTTTTCTTTAACATATAAAACGTTTTCATTTTATACGAAATGCTTCGTTTTCGAATAAGAAGAAGGAAACAATAAGAGCTGCGTGAAGCAAGTTTTCATTTTTGCATGATTTTTTTCGTTTCATGAAATGCGAAAGTGGCTTTCGTTTCGTTTTTTTACAGAATGTCTCCTATAGCGAATAGCCTTCAAATTTGGCACAATAATAATTTAGACCAAGCGATTGCCTAAACGTTCTCTTACCTTAGACTTTGATGCATGGGTAGGTATATAACGACATCGATAAGGAACTTCAAACCGTGTGATTTTTTAAAAATTAAATGTTTTCTTAATAGAAACATAGGCAGGAGAAAAAAGTGTTTCCTAAAGTTTAAGAAGCTGTGCTTATTAAACGTTTTTTGATAGCTCACTAGTTGAACAAATCGTAGTAAGTACGCTGAATAGCGATGTGCTTCTGGTTCAACCCCCAGAAAATAACAATTTACTCAAAGTCTCTGCGGTATCCGAGAGTATATACTTGTGTTTTAGAGAGCTTAATTTTTTAACTGATCAAAGATAAAAATGTATCACGAAAAGAAGTCTTAAGAAAACAAATAATTGTAAAAACTTAAGCTCTTAGTGTCCTTATACAAGTTGCGTCTACTATTTTTTAACATCTTTTGAACACGTAATTGGAAAAAACCTGCTTACTAGTAGTTGAAAGGGTTTTTAAAAAGATTCGACATACTCATAATCATAAGACAAGGCTTAAAAAAATAGTTTAGTGCTTACTTAAACGGCTTAACAGGTAAATAAACGCCTCAACTACCTACCCTCTCCAGTTAGAAAGGTCCTTTACCAGCTGTCACTGTTTACGAACTTTACGTTTTTTAAACTTTTCACTTACGCGTACTATTTTAAGTCTCCCGCTTCAGAACCTCTGCGATGGAATTGAAGACTTTGCGGGCCGAAGCTTCACTGATAGCTATCTCAAGCGCCCAATGCGCAATTTTTATAAATATATCGAGAATTGCAATTCGCCTATTATACATTTTAAACACATAAACACGAAACGCTTACGATAAGAGTCAAAGGGCATGACGTGATTTCGAGCCTGAATGCATTATTCTATTGAAAGCTGGTGCACTTGTAAGTATTCTGGGTATAAAAGACCGACACGCCTTCTTGTGGCAGTTGTCAATTCTACCTTTAGTTGCAAATGCAGTGAGAAATGGTTGATTGATTTGAAAAAAAGTTTTACCTGGTGGCAGTAAAATGCGTCTACTGCTTTATCGCGAGGTTAATCCGTAGGAGGGGTACTGCTGGAATTCAAATTCATCATGCCTGGTGCTAAAATGACGTGTTGCAGAACCCTATAATCGTATTTAATTTAGATGCGTGGCTCGCTTTACTCGCCGGAAAAGTTTTTAACTATATCAAAAGTGGAAATTAAGAAATTAATATTTTTAAAAATCCTTTTGTTCTACTTAAAAATGTTTTATTTCATGTCTGTTGTGAAACCGGGATGAATAGAGATGTTTTTGTATCCTTCACAAATTCATTACATTACAATGCGATTATGCGGTCTGTTGCCGGAAGGAGGTGGTCCTATTTTTTTAACGATTGCACACTTCGTAAAATATAACTCGGAATGATTTTGTAGAGGTTATAGTAGAATGCGAGTCCCAAATACACCACAAAAAAGTATCCCCCCTCAACAAAATAAATGCTGCACTTCGAACTATCGCTTGTCACACAGACTGTGCTTTCGTATCAAACTCTCGCCACGTCAAACTATTCTCTAATAATTGTGAAGTGAGATTTATGTCGGTGGTCTGGCCTCTTCCGTTTTCATTTATTTTTCCCAACTCTGAGCACACAACCTCTCCCGATCGATGGATGCATTACTCGCGGATGCAGTTGTTGTTGTTATTGTTGGAGGGGCAGATAAAAAAAAACGAAACAAAAAACAACCTCCAAGGGAACATTTTGTTTCCATTCAAGTGTACATTTCGAAAACGACGAACCAAGATAAATGTTCGGACAGTTAACTGGTGGCTAAGTGCTGCTGCGGCTGCTGCTGTTCAATGCGCGTGCATAAACATTTTTCTCTTTAACATCGCGATACGGTGGTAGCAATTTGCATTTTCCCCAACCCATAGTCATAGGCGCAGCAAAGTTTCCTCGCCGAGAGCCAAGATTACGAGCGAATTTTATTGATGTCGTTATGACGTTTCCCATTCAAATGTGCAAGACGCTTGTCACTTTCATCACTTGGACCATTATTCACTCGCAACCGAAAATGATGTTCCCTTGCGAGAGAATGCCAATTTCGAGAGTCAATTATCGATGATGGCTGCGCGAAGCGTGTAATAAACAAATTTTACAAATTACACCGCACACAGATGGCATGTGTACGCGACAAATGTACGCGTATGCCTACGCTGTAAGTTGACTTATTGAGAAATACCACAGTCCCATAAATTGATGGGAATTTAAGTGATTGGCAAAGCGAGTTGTTTTATTAAAGAGAGCTCCGGATTATGCTTGTTGGAATGTGTGCGACAAGTCGTTTTGTGCGAGCATGAATTATGTGCACAGTTCGTTGGTGGACTCTTTTGTTTCACATGCATAAATTGTTGCCGCCACAAAGCGGTCCGATTTCGAATGAATGCGGCGGTGGATAGGATTAGCCTAATTTGGGTCGACGTTTCGGGTTGTTTATGCACCATCAGCCACAATGCACTTGTCACACAATTTGCGATTGCATTAGTCATACCTGTGCAGTCATGACGAATCGGTGTTGGAGTTGTGTGGATAAAGTGCTTCGTTCTTCGCTGTGCCTCTCTCCTAAGTCGGGCTTTTGTCTCTGATGGAGGAATGTCTGTGCAAAATATGTAATTATCTGTGATTGATTGACTGATCATGCGATTGTTAACCTTTGGCGGGTTTTGATATTTTTTTTTTCAACTCAAAAATGGTAAAACACGATGCAAACTGTGACTGATTTGAATTCAGATGGTTATCATTGCACGTTGTTGTCTCCATATGTTTGAAGTTAGATGTTGCGACTGATGAGGGGTGGGGGGACAGAAAAGCTCCTTTTGCTGTTGCCTCCAGTGATTGCAATTAAGTGAAATATTTATGCTTATGCTGTCATATGGGCGCAACTTGATTGACGAGCCATTACGGGAAGATGTCGTTGTTTACCTAAAGGCTATTTATTCAAGAAAACACCTTTTTTTAAGTTGAAAAGTGGTCTTAAGTATGTGCCTTATAATATACTGTCCAAGGATGACATGTTGCTACAGCTGGATTCACAAATCATCAAGCTCAGAGGACTGCAAATAAAAACTGCTTGTTTAATAGACAGCCAGTTTGTACTTAAAGGACCCTAGACCTAACTTCTCACAAAGATTCACTTGAGGGAGCTTTCACTATTACTAAAGAACCAAAGAACTCAGCTACTAAAAATGTTCTAGCCCTCTTGAAATCTTTCCTAAAGAACTCTGCTACTAAAAATGTTCTAGCCTTTTTAAACCTTTCGGTGGTCGCCTTATGAGATGTAGGACCTAACAGAAGGCACTTCTAAGGACCCTCTGGGTGTGCTGCCACTATAGTATTCTGCAGTTTGCACCTTAATCGGACAGCAAGGTCCTTCTCAATGGAACAAACGCTGTTGGTATATATTCTGACAGTCTTTTACGGTCGCAGATATTTCTCTATCTGCCTGAACTCTGTTTCATAGGCTTTGTGCATCCCTAGACTACTGGAGATGTCAGCAAGCATACCCTACCTTGAACTAGGTCAATACCTCTCTGTATTTGAATTTGAAGGCATCTGACTACATATTTTCCGCGTGTTCAGTCTGGTTCTTCGTGTTTTGATGACTTAATACTGTGGAGACTAACGCTGCCTTGTGAGTATCGAAATGTGGGAAATGCGGGCTTTCTATAGCCCCAAGTTGCACCCCGTCGCGAAATCAATTAGCCTCTACCAGTTTCCGGATTTGGTATCGCGTAGGCTATTCCTACCGATGGCATTGCGATAGTTCAACTTTTTGGCGTGAGACCAAGGTTGCTATATTTTTTTTGTAAGTCTATCCCATATGGACTTTGTGTGTTTTGCCATTTTCTTATAGATTTTTGTACCCTTTCCATTAACTTTTATCTTTTGTCAATTAGTGCGGATAAAGCTCAAATAAATCAACAGAAATCAAAAGCAAAGTTGAGTCACCGTTAACAGTTATTAAACAGATACCTGTCAAAACGTTTTCTATTGGACAAGATTTAAAGCCAATTCTCCCATCTAAACATTTTCACCGCACAAAGTCGCTTTTAATGTTTTTTTTTGCAGCTCAAAATAAGACAACATCACATGACCCCTGCCGTTCTCAGCCACCTCGTCAAGGTTGCCAAATTAATTAATTAAGAACAACAGATAAATTTCGTTTAGTAATTTTTCATGATTTACAAAAATTCCTCAACAACTTACATTAATTACTGTATGCCCACTACGCCTTCTGTTTCTATTTAAGTCGAAGTGCAACAGCAGCGGCCACCTAAATTCCATGCCCCATGTTGCAGGATTAATTTAACCAGCCCAGTGATTTGTATCTTTCATGGTAACTTAATTTTTCGTACTGCAGTAAGCCAGTGCAACACATTTATATACAAAGTGAAAAATGCGAGTCTAAAGATTTCTAACGAATTTCGTGGCACGGTGTGGACGTGGATATGGATATGTAATTATACCGCCTATCATTTGGTCGGCTGCAGTTGGCGACATGTATTTACGGAGACTGCTGGTCGGGGAGAGTCGGTTTCGATCCCAATCACATATTAGTGGATAATTAATAATCCTTTTGTCGGTGTGTATACTTTGTTAACACCTCGGATAATAATTAGTTTGGCTTTTTGTTTATGCAAGATGTTTTGATTCGCGGGTAGGTAAGGCCGTTCGTGTGCGGAATTATGTGTAAATTCTTCGAAGTAGATCCGATTTTGATGATTTGTAAAGCTTTATGGCTGTAAAAGACGACGGAGAAGGGTAGTCTGTAATTTTAAGGAGCTGGGGATTTAAATATGGGAACGTGACGGCGTTTTTAACGACTTACGAGACGGTAGTATTTGTTTGAATTTTTGTAATGGGTTGGCTCGGATGGGGAGATATTGTGATCTCGGAGAAATAACTTCTCTGGGATGATAGCGACTGATCTAAACTGAACTCTGTAAAAAGCATAATGCGAATTTAAGGTAAATGGAGCTTTAAAATACACGTTACTTTTACGATATTACGATGTTGTGTTTTTCATAGCTGAGCAAAACTTGAAATTTTTCATAAATATGAAAACTGGTAATCGTTCAGTTTTAGGTCACTTTTTCAGCAGTCCTACAGATGCATAGTATAAATATAAAAGTTTGCGTTAATAGTTTCGTTTACCCAAAGTAAAAAGTGCAGGAAATTCGAACCTCAGAGTCTGATTAGGTTCTTTCTTAAAATCACTTTATCGCCAAAATTTAACTTCAATAAGTACTTGGCCTTCTGTTCAACGGCATTTTGTCTAATTTATTGCCGCTCTCTATATTTTCAATCATCTCTAATGGAAGGAACCCGACTTCGATAATCATTTGTTAAGGCAATGGAGTCCATAGAACCTCTTTTTTTAAATGGTTGGACTTGAAGTCACAAACGATTTACAATAGAAATTAAAAAAGCGTTGTTCAAACTGAACATGAGGCTCTACTTATCCTAGAACTTAACTAAGCGAACTTAATTGGAAAAATATAAGTAAGACAGGTAACCATTTTATAAGTTATATCGAACAAAACCTCATTTTCCCAAATTTGTTTGAACTTGAAAAGAAGGCATCATGTTCATGGATAGATATAACTTACATCCTGGTTCAATGGGTACTCAATAGTAATCATACATCAAAGCCATAAAACCTGCAGTTGAAAAAAACACAATCGGAGCCAATTAGAGCTTTAGGTATTTTTTTATTTATCGCTGTATGCCCACCACCACGAAGCAGAGCTACAATCGAAAACAATCGTTTTCACATTTTTTTTCGAATTTCAAGTAAGATTCGTTTTCAAGAATTCGTAGCTCAGCTTCTGGATAGAGCAGAAAGATAAGAGCTCAAAATACTAGGAACATTAAATTTGTCTATAAACGGTTGCAATATTTTTCAACATATAACTAAAAGGTTTTCCAATAAGAGGTGTTATTTTGATATTCAAAGAAAAATGCCATTTTTTGAGATAAAGGATCGGATATTTATTTCATAATAAAGAGGAAGGTATGCCGTTAATGATGAAAAACAACATCAGCCAAATGGCCACCACGACCACGCTTACAGGACCATATCCTTTTCATGAAATTTTCCATAACAAAATCGCAAAGTGGATGCTCTATGTCCTCGATAGACTCATAAATTCAATCTTTGAGGTCTTGAATCGACGCTGGGCTGTTGGCGTAGACCTTATCTTTCACATGGCCCCAAAGGAAGAAGTCGCAAGGTGTTAAATCACAAGATCTCGGTGGCCAATTGTGATCGCCTCTTTGAGAGATAACACGGTCCGGAAACTTTTTCCGTAAAAGATCAATGGTTTCGTTGCTTGTGTGGCACGTAGCGCCCTCTTGTTGAAAGTAAACGTTGTCCAGATCAATACCATCCAACTCAACGGTGTAATGACGTTTGTGGAATGCCCAAATCCAAAGAACGACGAGGAATGGACAAACCTGGGTTTTCTTCAACACTTTGGGCTACAGCAGCAATATTCTCAGTTGTTCTTCAGCGAAGTGCACGGGTTTTATTCTTCACATCACTAACTTGTCCCAACAGCTCGAATTTTTCCACCAATTTCTGTATTGCGGTCCGACAAGGTGCTTCACGACGAGCCAAAAATGCTTTAGTTTTGCGAACTGTGACTGTGACAGCACAATTTTCAGCATTTTTGTAGTGAATTTTTATAATTTCAAAGCGTTGTTGTATCGTTCCATTTTTAGTAATGGCGTAGTTTCTTATTGTCAAATGTCAAAAAATAACAGCTTCAAAAGTGACAGCTACCGAAATAGCGGGCTATTCAAAATAACACCTCTTAATGGAAAACCCTTAAGCTTCAAGATTAACTAGTCTTTTTCTGGTGTTTTGCACAGCTTGATAAAGAGCGAGATTAATGTTTGCACTATGTCTCTAAAGAGTAGTCCTTTTTCCGTATTTTTTAGGGGACGTCGAAGATCAGCTTCCTCGGACTTGCCCTTCCCGTGCACACGGATACTGTCTTGAGGTGGAGTCTTTTCTAACCGACCCCAGTGAAACAAATGGTTTTTAGGACTATTCCTTGTGTAAAAGCCACATAAATCGACTCCTCATCAGTCGGTACCTCATCCCACCTCCCTCCGATTACAACGAGAACTGCAACCAACCTCAATTAGCCAAACTCGTATCTACGCATTTTATCTCTACACTCCCCGCAATCGTTCCTCATCCATTCATGCATCCAGACCAAGCCAAATTGAAAATAAATTCAATTTAGCTTTCATCTGCGTACAGAGATACATTTGGTCTTACTTCTTCCCATATGGAAGTACAGAGGTGCCACCCTTTTTCCCCATACATCTGCCTCTAGGATCTTTTCTTATGATCTTGTAATTGCGATCGCAATTAATTTCACAAGAGAATAGCACAGCTGCAACTAGATCAAAGAAGATAGATCGTGTACAACAACCTTACCTCTGTGGGTGGGCTCAAAGCGAATTAAATTCGGACACACCCCATTGTTTGTGGGAACTGGGAACGATTTCGCAGAGAGAGGGGGGAGCAAACGGCATCCATCATTCTCCTTCACTGATAACCATCAGCAAAATAAGGCACTCGAAAACCTCCTAATGGTCTCAGCCAATTAGCAACTCTTTACAGCTTTACAAATTAACGCACAGCGGACTCCGGCAGACGCCCATTACACTTTCGCACTCTCAAAATCTTGAATTTCAAGTCACATCAAGCTACAGTACATCCACAACGCACCTACACCGACTTTAACATATTCACTGATTTCGGTACGCTAAATGTTGGCGCGCGCGCGTAGTGTTACTTTACGACGCGTTAAGTTTAATGAACACTTTGGCTGGGAAACATTTTTATTGGCACAATAATTGTTGAAATTGTCGGTTCATTAGAGTCGTGTTTTCGTAGAGCTTGGGTGCCCCTTGAGGCCAACTTAAATGGTCCAGCGATGTTAGACCAACGATTTGAATTTCGTCCTCAAATGGTGGAACAAGTTTCTCACCTAAGTGCGTATCTCAGTTTGGTACAGTTAAATTTGTATCTTGAAATTTATCGACAACGAACTGAACATAGATAACCAATGGACACACGAGGCAGATCGTTACAGATAAAGGCGAGTAACAAATGGGCAGAGCTGAGTGTTTTTATGAAAAATACTGTGAGCACTATGCAGGAGCTAAACGTTGGAAAAGACTCGATGGGGGAAATTTATATTCATATCTGGGAAAGTGGAAGTCACCCGTGGCTTTGGTCACGTTGAGGTTTGTTATGTCACAACTCAGGGGATCAATATCTTTCCCGCCAGCCTGTAGTCGTTTAAATGGGGGAAGAGGGTCCTTTGAAAAAATGACATAAATCCTTTTTAGTCATTTTTTCTAACAAATTGGTCTTAAAAACTATAAAAAAGCCCCCTTATCGATTGATGTGTTCCCTAGGTTCATATTATTATCAAAAGAAAAACAGATATATATGGTAAAGTTTTTTTTCCAACACTTCCGTGAACCTCTGACAAACTTTCACCATAGAATTGTGTATCCCTTTCAATCGCCTCTAATGTAAAACTCAACCGGACTAAAGTTTTTGAGAAGCTAGGACGAGTGTGGACGTATTACCCCAACTTTTTAAAGTGTTTTCCATACCTACAATTATTTCAGACGCCGGCCGCTGTCATATAAAACAAACCGCTCAACTTGCAAGTTGGAAGCCTAGATTTCAAATTAAATCAAAATATCAAAAAAAAGTGAAATTTTTTGACAACGAACGGATTTGCCTATGAATGATAAGAAGTCCAGATCGATATACCCCATTAGTTTATCGATTTTAAGGCTTTGCATGATAAATGTCGATGACGAGCTCTAGCTGCTGCATTAGTGTCTCACTGAGAGGTTTGATGTCAAAAAATGCTGAGCTCTCATGTGACTTTTTCAACATGAAACTTAAGAAAAAGTGGCAAAAACGGAAGCCAACTCTAGGGGCTATTTTTAAAAAGTCTGCATAACTTCCACTCCCGGAAGACACTGACATTATTGACAGAACTCAGAGAGCTGTCACTGGACCGTTTGCACAATAATGACAAAAGTATCAAAAACTTGTTTAACTGTGAATCAGGTCATGAAGAAGAATCTGCTGTCAACAAGAAGGTGCAAAGAACATCTACATTCGGGACGAACTGTCGAAAAAGACAGCGATAACTTTGGGGCAGTTGGTGACTACCTCGGTACCGATGTAATCTCTACAAATGCAATCACATAAGAGCGCTTGTCAATCTCTTTTCTTAAAGCCTAAGAAGGCAACTGAGAAGCAAAGTTTTTAAGAGCCTTATTATCCCAGTGGTGTTCCATGACGTGGTAGCATGGAAATGGCAAATAAAGATATGTCTGGTCGTTTTGACGCAATTTTTGTGTCCTATTCGGCGGTATTTGAAGAAGGAGAACTTTAGTCAAAGGAAATACAATGACATAGACTTGGTTAGAAAGTGCGATTGCCGCTCAAAAAGGTGTCAATTGGGATAGCACCTATCTCACCATGTTTCCTTCTTTATCAGTTAGCAAATTACTATGACGATACATTTCGTAAGTGGGTAAAAGTATTTCTTCTGTATAAAAGTATTATTTCTGAAGAAGCTCCGCCTAAAAGGTCCTTCGGTTATAGCCAAAAACTCTGTTTTAGTGCACATCTTGCTTACTTAAATTTTTAAGTGACGTTACAGGCCGAAGTGAACCTGGACCTTAACAGATACGTCTCCCCTGTTGTTATTTCGCTTACACAGAGCTACCGAAAAATAGCCTCCGATTTTCGTGACTTTACAATCAGTCCGTCATGACAAACTTTGTTATAGGTATAGTTTTATTCATGCTCGGTCGTTTGATCTGAAAAATTCAATAGTGGAGCAGAAGATCTGCCTTCCAAGGACAAATATATTTTTCCAAAAGATTGGGCAAACCATTTTCAAGACTTTTGCCTTTCTGGGAGACCACCTCTAATCAGACGAGTGCGTAAGTGTACGGTTTTCGTGGCAACAGATCCACTGGTGATTTGATTATCTCACCGAAAAGTGAAGACAATCTCTCCATCACTCCAGTAAAACGAACATTGTTGCGCTTGATATTTCAAAGGCATTTGACAGAGTTTGGAATCAAGCTTTTTTGTCGAAAATGCGTGCCTATGGGATCGATGCGTCTCTTATTCAATGGATTAGTAACTACCTTCCTTCTTGGATGGTTTCAAGCTTGAAATTCACCATTTAAATGCTGGTGTTCCCCAGGGCTCCGTTTTGTCTCCGACTCTCTTTCTCATTTTTATAAATAATCTCTTGTCTGTAACTTTTAGTCCAATTCACTCTTTCGCTGATGACAGCACTATCAGCTTCTCATATTCATTCCAGGACTCACGTCCCTGCTCTTCGGCTGTAGAACTGGAACGTCAACGTATGTTAAGCTCATTAAATTCCGACCTTGACAGCATTATAAATTGGGGTTCAACCAACAGAGTGGAATTTAATGCTTCCAAAACACAATGCTGTCTGCTGTCTCTAAAGCGAAACCCGAACCTTCAGCCATTATCCATGAATGACACTTGCATCACAGAAACCGAAAGATTTCCATTCTCGGTATGTGTGTTCATAACAACCTTCGTTGGAACGACCATATACACGAAGTCGCCAAGTCGAAGTCGCTGCGAAAAGCCTAGGTTTCCTCAAACGGTGCAAGAAATATTTTACCTCTCCTGATCTGGCTCATATTTATAAGGCGTTCATTCGCCCCAAACTTGAGTACAATTCTCATATCTGGTCTTGAACATCGCAGAAATGTATAGCCTGTCTCTCATTGTTTTATCGCTTCTTTAACAAACAGTGCTCAACCGAAATCGCCAGCTGCATTCCGGCCCTTCAACAATTCAACCACAATACTCGTCATGCTAGGAATGCCCATCAGTTTACCATTCAGCCTATTTTCGGTCGTACTATGAAATATAGAGATTCTTTCATAAGCCGTACAACACGAATGTGGAATGCCTTACCTAGCTCTGTGTTTCCTCCTCAGTGCAATTTGCAGGCATTTGAGACCAATGTGCATCGGAATCTCCTATCTCCCTTATCCCAATTTCCTTAATGCCCGCGCTGTGTATTCTATATATATAAAAATAAGTTGAATTGTGTTTGTCGCCAATGTTCTCTGTAATGCGTGAACCGATTTTGATTCTGAAAATTTCCCATGAAAGGTGACGTTAATGCTATGGTTTGTAGGCACATACGGTCTTTGTAGGTGTATTGGTTCATGAGTTATAGGGGCGTGGCACCTCCTATACAAAAAATGCATTCAAAACATTATATTTGGAAAACCACCCAACCGATGGAGTTCAAATTTACACACAATCTTAGGTATTGTCCCAGGAGTGTTCCTGTGAAGATTGGTCAGAAAAGGACAAAGGGCGTGGCACCGTTCACACAAAAAATGCATTCAAAATCTTATATGTCGAAAGTCACCGAATCGATTGAGTTTAAATTTACACACAATCCTAGGCATGGGCCCAATTGTATTCCTGTAAAGATTGGTCAGAAGTGGACAAAGGGGCGTATCACCGCCCATACAAAAATTCATTCATCTTTAAAAAAAAAAAAAATTAGCGCAAACGGTCTATGGGACCCTAAGCCTAGCTTCTCACAAGTCACAACCATTCGTTTTGTGTGAGTTTTTAATTTTTGGAACGAATGGAAGGGATCTACAATTTTATGCCGAGTCCAAACGGCTAATTGAGCAGCTCTTTCATGACAGTTTTACTCTCAGATGTTTGTCAGACGTTCGCGAGAGACGTTCGCACTGCGGTTACTATTTGTATATTTACACCGAAAATGGAAAACCAAAAATATTCTAATATTAAAAACTATTTATCACTGATTTAAGTGAATTTTAATTTGATTATTTAATATGTATATTTTGCACTACGAAGTGTGCAGGGGGACCGCTATTTGATTATAAAAATATGTACAGGCGAGGCTCAAGTCGTCAAGCTTAATCTGCGATAATTTTCCAGTCGCTTTCCATTTTTCGCTGAAAAACTTATCTTTGTTGAAAGTCCACAGCTGTGTTGACTTTTAAAAGAGTTTCTGTTCAAAATTAGCCCCGAAGGGCATACTTAGTAGGTCTTTAGGCCTTTTTAGCCGCCCTATTTATTGGATCCTTGTAAATAACCTTTTCTCAGACCTTGTCAACTCTTTTTTAAAGTTTTAAGATCGTACTTGTAGGTGACTTATGCCTTATCCCCTTGTAGAATGCCAACACTTTCAGACAGATGCACACTGAAAGCGTGTTCAAACAATTACAAAAAGACGAACAATATACTGCGTCTTGGGTGCGCCGCAGCAGTTCCGCAATATAATTCTTTCTCTCATATTGCGAATGAATGAATTAATAGCCGCTGCTCAGCTGTCCCCGCGTAATTCCAATTCAAGAATGTCACTAATTATTGACCGCTCTGTAAGATATGTGAACTTTTGAATGTCACATTACTCCAACTGACAATACACTATAACAAGTCCGACAGGCTTAATCTGTGATTTAATGCGCACATGCATTCGCTGATTAAATTAAGAATCTATCAAGATAATCGCCTGCCTTCAAAGAAATCCATATCCCGCTAGTCTGTAATTATGCGCAATCTTAATGAGTTAATAATCTCACCGAGTAGATACGACTTGTTTCGAAATAAAAAAATAAAACCAATCGACATGTGCACATGGGAAAATGCTTCCCATTTCCCATAAACATTTGACAACATTGTGTAAAAAATTCCGCCCGAAATGTTGGCCGTGCGCCCGCAAACGGCAAACTAAACGCTTTCGCAATATCTGGTGCACTGTCGCCGCGCGCAGCCGCCAGTAAAATACACTGCTTCACGCGGTAGCCTGTTCGAAGGAGATCATTTTCCAATAGATCGAATAACCGAATCCGATAAATTATTATATGCAAAAATTGGCTCCTCAAATCCAAGAGCGAATGAGTTTCGTGGTGCATGCGCAGCGCATTCCTCCGCGCCTGGCCGACCGAATTGACAAAAATCCCTGCTGGCAATAAAACACCAAAGCACTGCAGCGTGGTGTGCGCGGAAAACCTGCTCCCAAGTCGCATAAGAACAGAAACCTCACCTGTGTGCGGCTGTGTGATTGAATCAGTGCATTTCGTCGTGGGTAACCTACCACTTCTTGTTGTACGGATGCTCTGGCTCTGGCTCTGGGTCTTGGTCCGCGCGCCGGTGGAGTTATAATTAAATTTCCTTTTTCAGGTCGTTAATGGTAAACATTGCGGTGTGTGTAGGAAGTGGGGCTGCACTGCGATTCCCCGGATTATCGATGCCAATTGCATTTTTGTAATTATGCATGTTTTCAATCATTTTGTTGTTTATTGTTTCCTCTTGGTGCGCGATAGCCACGAAGAAGACTCAGCCTCAGACTTTACAGTCAGTTATATAGTGCTGTGCCCTTGTTTGAGGTTGTGGCCGATACCATCGGGAATCACGAATTTATTTGTTAATTTCTTATCGCGGGGGGCTATCGATGTTGGTATGGTATTTCTGTCTATATACAGTTGTTGCTTGTTTATATTGTGCACTGACACAGGAAAGAGTTCACCGGGGAGTTTAGATCTTTGCGGTTAGATAGAAATCAAAATTTCTTAATTCAGGGTTAGTCTTCTTCGGGGGAGGCTATAGATCGTCGAGTGAGCTCTCGAAATGGCAAGTTCGTGCACAGGCGCACTGCCAAAGTAGGTAACAATAAAATTTATTAAAAGAACTTTAACGCTAGAACAAGGAGAAGCAGTACTATGCATTTATTTAGTTGGTCTATTTATTGGTTTTGGGAGTTAAAAAATTGAGTTTCTATTGAACAAGACCACTGGTGAAAATACTGTGGTCCTAAGAGAGGTGAATTGCAGACCTTCGTAACACAAATCGCCTTGTATTTTAAGGGATTGAATGATGTCTATCTAAGCTAAAGGTCTGTAATGCTCAAAAATGAAATGAAACGGTTCCACTATTCTGGACTTAAATATGTCCGTCCGAAATTTTCCATAACAAAATCGCAAAGTGGCTGCCCCATGTCCTCGATAGACTCACGAATTGCATTTTGAACCGACGCTGGGCTGTTGGCGTAGACTTTATCTTTCACGTGGCCCCAAAGGAGGAAGTCGCAAGGTATTAAATCACAAGATTTCGGTGGCCAATTGTGATCACATCTTCGAGAGATAACACGGTCCGGAAACTTTCCCCCTAAAAGATCAATGGTTTCGTTGCTTGTGTGGCACGAAGCGCCGTCTTGTTGAAAGTAAATGTTGCCCAGATCAATACCATCCAACTCCGGTCATAAAAAATCATTAATCATGCCCAATTCCAAAGAACGACGAGGAATGGACAAACCTGGGTTTTCTTCAACACTTTGGGCTACAGCAGCAATATTCTCAGTTGTTCTTGAGCGACGTGCACGGGTTTATTTCTTCACACGACTAACTTGTCCCAACAGCTCGAATTTCACCACCAATTTCTGTATTGCGGTCCGACAAGGTGCTTCACGACGACCCAAAAATGTTTTAGTTTTGCGGACTGTGACTGCAAAATTTTCACCATTTTTGTAGTGAATTTTTATAATTTCAGTGCGTTATTGAAGCGTGTATCGTTCCATTTTTAGTATTGGCGTAATTTCAACTTATCAAATGTCAAAAAAATAACAGCTTCAAAAGTGACAGCTACCGAAATAGCGGGCTTTTCAAAATAAAAGCCCTTTACCTTTACCTAACCTTACTTAACCTTATACCTACCCACTAAAGTTGATTCTAGTAAAGTAGTCCTGGGCCTAAGCTATAATACGCCTCTTCAGTTGGCTTGGTCTTTTGGCTACTATTTTACTTCTTATTTATTTATTTATTTCAAGTTCCCGCTCCAAATCCTAACGTGGTTTGTCTCTGGGTTGGAATCGAAGACTCTTTGGGCCGACAAGGTAGTGCAAAACCACTCTGCAAGCCATCTTAAACAACTGATTCGCATTTTGGTAACCAGGTAGATGTGGCTGTATAGCTCATAGAGTTCGCTTGACATCGTTTGCTTCAGAACGACCAATGACATCGTCATAGGCCTGCAGTAATGGTAATACTTCTACATCATATAGGACGTCTTAGACCTTTCTTATAGTGTTTCGTACAGGCTTCCTACTTCATTGCAAAAGGGATAGCGATTGGCAAGTGTTACTCTCATCTGAATTTCTGATGGGAGGCCGAAGTATACAAAGCCCTCGAACTTAAAGCTGTCGATTGTGACGCTCTGTTTGATTCGTTGATAAGTTTTGCCCTCTTTAACCACTAAATCCAATTAAGACTCTCTGTTTCTATACTAGCAAACAGGTTTTCCCAATGATAAGTCTAAGTGTGACTGTTGTTGGACTTTTCTGGTCTAAAACCGCATCGATAGGGGCCAATCAGGCTTTTTAAGAAGAGTTTTGGTAATTCACACAATATGGCAGATAGGTTCTTGTAGCTATAAGCTATTTGAAAAGCTTGAGCTGCAGATGTACCTAAAGACAATGTCCCCGAAAACGCTGGCTTTATGAAAATTTTGTGCGACCGCAACGATAAAATTCTTGCGACGAAACAGGCATTTATCCACCAACTGCTAATAATCTAGGGCAATTGTCGGGTTACAGGTTATACGAATTAAATCTAGGTTAGGTTAGGTTGATGGGGCTTGTGAGATCGTCACAATAGGCCAGGCACCATATCGGGCCCATAGCCATGACCAGGAAACCATTACGGCTAAAACACCTTAACCAATTCACCTAAGCATTCGATTTCCCTACAGAACTTGAGTCTCCAACTTGAGGAACCAACCTCTTCCAGGAGGAGTACATGCCGAGATGCTGTACACTTACATGTATCCGTGTTAGCTAGGCCTAGTCTCATGGCATGCTTCCTGAGAAGGCAGTGCCCAGAGAATATTCCTATCGTTGTTCTCAACTTTGTTCTGCTGAAATTGATTAATTGTTCGGACTTCCTCCGATTTAAAACAGGCCACAGTGACTTTCAAACCTTATGCCCTTCTAATTGTGACCATCTTGTTGTCGCATTATTTAAGACTTTTTTAAAGATTATCTGGCCGTAGGTGGTCTTATACCCTCAATCGTTGTGTGAAGTACGAGCCCAGCTCCTTCCTTGGCCAGAACGTCTGTCCTTTCGTTACCGTCAATATCACAGCGCCCGGGTACCCAACACAGTCTGACACAATTCTGCGAGCATAATGCCTTGAACACTTTGCGACAATTCCTGACTAGCTCAGACTTGTTGGTTTGTGATTCTAGTACTTTAAGTGCATGAAGACGGCGATATTCTTATTGGATATTGATCTCATCTCAAGTGCCTCCGCGGCTTTAAGTACGGCCTGAACCTCTGCCTGAAACACACTGCATGTGACCGGAAGTTTCAGGGCCATTTTAAAGTCGAACTGGAGTATACACCTAACCTCATGCCCGTCAGTGGTCTCGTTTTTCCTCTAAATTAAGTTCCTAGACCAGTCCTCTCTGTCAGGGTACAACACATCATAAAATCTGTCAAAGTCAAGTGTACCAAGGCTTTCAACGGGAATATCAGAGAAAGATTCGATTAAATCTAAGTAATGCCAAATATTTTCCAGTCAACTAATAACTCCACAGTCCCAATCAGTCGGCTTAAACCAAAAGTGTCCTAGATTTTCAAAGTTTTGTTGGAATGTCTTGTAATTGGCGCTGAGGTTTCTCTCTTCATTCAACAACAAACAAACATTTTTTTGCATCATTTAAACCGCCATCTGTTTGGGTCTCCCGCTCATGCCAAAACAGAAACCGCACCTACATGCACAATCGATGGTTGCTTGGTGAGTTCCATCCATATGCATTCCTCCTCATTGACTGCATTGAAATATCTTCGAAAAGTTCATCCGCATTGACTTTTCAAAGCAAGTCGCTAATTATATGCAATTTTCGTTTCGATTTGTTGCGAAAATCCTCCACAACGACAGTGACATCGCATGTAGGTCTATACAAATCGAACAAACAAGCCAAATTCAACAATTGAGGCGTTTCACTTCGACTACAACTGTTACTGCACTAACGACGGAACAGAAAAATTGTGTTAATGTGCTAAATTGGACTCACGATCGGCTCTCAATTAATTGTTACAACATGCAGAATGCGCTCACACATAATGCCTACTTGAAGGTGTTTTCACAACTTTCCAGGCGCAAAAAAGACCCAAGCGTACAATACCTCTAATAAGTTGGATATTTAAATTGAAAAAGGTTGAGAAATTCGCCGGTGCAGTGGCAAGGCACTCGAAAAGTCTTCGAGATACGTGGTAATGGTAAAATCCGTGAGATTTAAGTAAAAACAAAAATCTGCAAAAATCTCTCTCTCTCTGATTCGTAAAAGAAACACACCACCAACGTAATTGTAATTAGACATTAGACGGTTCCAGTGTTGGCCAGCATATAAGTCGCGTCACGGAAATGCGTCATCGCGTCGAATCGGATTCAATTGAAAGGGAAACGTGTGGGCTGGCTGGCCACTGACGGACCACAACGGGGGCTAAGCTAACAACGGCTTTAAGGAAATCGAAAGTGTTCAGTTGATATGGTTGGTGCGGGGGTGTCTTGGCGTTTTGTTTGTTAATTAATTGTTTAATTGGAGTGCGTTCGCATGAAAGAGGTTGCTAAATGTCATTTCCGTTGGCGATTCACGCAATCGTGCATAACAAGTTTGTCTTGCAGGAAAATAGAAGATAATTGTACAAAGCGTTTCAACAGACTTGAATGGAGAGGCATTCAGACTGAAAACGAATTGTTACTCAAGTCTTGTTGCGTTGGGATGCTAATGATGGTTTAAAGTGTTCGGGTATGGATGGCGAAAGTTCTTGAACTGTTCGGCTGTATGTCATCTGTCACTTTTTTAAAGATTGGACGAACTGAATTCAGACCGTAAATCGGTTTTTGCTAAAACGCCTGCTTTATTAAAAGGGATATTATTGTTTGTAACTTTTAGCCGAAGAGGTATGTTTTATTGGCCACGTGCCAGGCAAGCAATGTACTGAATGCCTGAAGCTCAGCTCAAATTGTTTCTACTATTGTAGAAAGTAACGTATATAATTCCATTTTGATCATCGTTCCATGTCCAATTGTCCATATCCATATCCACATCCATAATTTCGATGTAGCTCCGGTTTCGTAGTTGAGGGAGTAGGTTGGGTTAGGTTTGTGGACTCCGTGCCACACTCAGGTCAATACTGACTCATTGTGATGCCCGTCGGGGAAAGAGGTTGTCCCTTAACAATTCTAACCTTGTCTATAAGTATTGTAATTAATTACTTACTGTTACATACCAACCATCCTGTGGATTTGATGAAACGTTCGCCTCTCTTGTGGCTTTTGTCCCTGCTTCAATCATGAGTGTACAAGGCGGGATATTCACAGAGGGATCAGCTGGTTCTTGCTAATTCGTCCGCTTTCTCATTGCCTGGAATGCCTTCATGTCCCGAGACCCAGCAGAGCGATACCTTGTGCTGAGTGCCAAGAACCTTGAATTCTTCGCGACAGCATTTCACAAGCTTGAATTTTATATCTGGTGCAGTTAGGGATTTTATTGCTGCCAGGCTGTCTATAAAGAAGGTAATACCTTCAGGTGGTATCGCCCTTACCACAGACTCACGGGCTGCTGTTGTCGCTGCCAGGACCTCTGCCGATTTTGATATGCCCAGCGTTTCGGAGAAGACGCCTGACCCCACCCCGATGTCCATTTTCGATCCGTCTGTAAACACGGCTATGGATTGCGTGTTAGGCGTGTAAATTCTTAGCATGATGTGAAGTAGTCCGTGCGATAGGTACACAACCAAAGTACTTCTGGAGGAACGACGAGTGACCCGTTCCACTCGATTTCCAGTTTACTGATTGGCTGATTCGCATGGCACTAATGGCGGCTGATGATTGTATAAATATGTCTAGCGGAAGCACAGTTATTCTCATCGCACTAGTGGTGCTGATGCACGCTTATCTTTGAACTTTTGTAAAAGCCTTTAGGTAGCTATGGCTTTATTAGTTGCCGGCTACCATACGAGACTGCCATAGGTCAGTACAGGTCTTACTATAGCCGTGTACATAGAAAGGTTTATTTTGGAAGATGGTCCCCAGGTTTTTCCAAAAATTCTGCTGCATAAGAAGAAGATGGAGGTTTATAAAAGTAAAAGTCCAACACTTCAGCCTTGTGGCACTGCGCACTTACTTTCAAACTACAGGACTACAGCTCGTTTGCCGCCTCTGTCGTAGGTCGTAGACAAGGTATCGTTAATAACAACAAAAAATTAATGGTGGAGTTGACTGTAGAGTATGATTAGAGCAGGCCTTTTGCCAGCATTCAATGGCATATTGAAAGCATTTCTTATTTCATGAACTTCTCCCAATAGGGTTGTCCTACACTCATGCTTTAAAGCAACTTGTGGTAAGAGTTCATAGCATAAAAATGAGTTGGTAAATATTTCTGTCATTGATAGTAGGGTCCATGAGCCCCATAAGGCTCAGTATGTCAAATTCAGCTAAAAATTGATATGGATAAATTTTACTATTTATAGGTAACTGGATGTCGGCGCAGTGGCTTAATGGTAGTGTTTTGGGACCCACACAAAACGAATGGTTGTGAGAAGCTAGGCCTTGGGTCCCATAGACCTGTCGCGCCAAAATATTTTTTTTTTTTTATTTTTTAACTGGATGATAGTATACAAAACTTTCTTAAAAAAAAGGATTTCCAAATAAACAAAGTACGTTATTGGCACCGATTGAAGCCTTTACTATATTCGCCGGACTTTAAAATTAACCCTCTTGTGAACGTGTGCCTGGTGCCTGAAAAATTGCTTAGGGCTAAACATCACTAAATGTCAATCCATTACCCTATCGCGCAAGTGCAACAGATCCCCTCACCGAATTTACCTCTTCTTCACGGTCAACCAATCTCTATCGTTAAATCTCTTCGTGACCTTGGCGTATTGTACGACAGGGAGCTAAATTTTCGTTCGAACATTGACGAAATAATTTGTAAGGCCAACTCATAACTCGGCTTTGTTAAACGATGGTCTAAAGAATTTTCCAACCCCTTCATGACTAGATCCCTCTAAATCACCTTTGTTCGCCCCCTCCTTGAGTATGCTAGCCAAGTGTGGGCTCCCTTTCATTAAGTTCATGTGCACAGAATTGAGAACGCCTAACGAACGGTTAATTCTAACCTTTCAGCGTTTCAACCGTAGCAGTGCCCACCTAAAACTTAACCATTCTCCCTAGCTCTAAGTCTTAGTTTTAAAGTTTTTCATTTCTTTATTTTAAGTTAGTTTTAAGTTGTCACTTTAAGCTTATGTATTAGTTTTAGCTTGTATTAAGCCCCCAACAAAATTAACATTGCCAATCAGTTTTTTCAACCTATTGTTGTACACAGCTACTTTCCTCCATTTATGGCCTTCTCGCTTATTTGAGTTCTTTAAAAAATATGAACCGCAAGCTTAACCAGAGGTCACTCGAACCCCTATTCGTATCGCCATCGTCTACCTAGTGCTCTAGGCATTAACAAATCGATTTTATTACAATTTCCCATAGCCTTTTGAAAAGTAGGCACCTTTCCAAGCACAACTCCAAACGGCTAAATGCAAACTTGTTCATATTGCACACTTGAGAAGCACGAAAAACAAAAACTTACCCAACTCCACGCGAAGAATGCGTAAGACTTCGCGCAATCCTCCTCACAAAAAAAAAACATTGCAACCGTCTATAAATTTCCTTGAATTATAATTCGCATCCAAAAATGGTTTGTGTACTGTGCGCGAGAGTAAATAAAAAAACACACCACAGCTCTCCCCACATCACTACTAACTACATTGCATACAGCCAGAGAGCAACAATAGATTGTAAGGAATTGCCTCTTTGACGGGCTCTAAACGCTACACGAGCCTCGCTGGAGCCATAAGGCTTCGGAATAAAATATTATGAGCCACCTGAAATGTATTCGCCTGTCCAATTGTCTGCCAAATAGGGTAAACTCTCAAAACCAAAGGAAGACATTATAATTTATGTTGGATCATTATAAATTTGCAATTATAAGTAGCAGAAACAGTTGCTGCAACTTTATAGATGATTTGGGACTGCCTGTGCGTCTTGATGCACGCTATAGTCTCTCGTGGAAGGATATCCAATTAGACTAGAGTCAAATTGTCACTATGGACAGTGTGGACATGGACACACCACCTAATTCCGCATCCTACTTGTTTGTCTTATGATTATTCAAAAAACCTGCGCGCCCGATGTTTGACAGAAACAAATTATTTATCCATTTGGATGTTTAACGTGGCTGATGTCAGTTAGAAACGCGTTTAGCTAGATTTCACCGTTTAAATCACTTGAAGGGGTAATTGCATTATACAAATGTCTCGAGGTGAGAAAGTAAATGTTTCCTGTGGTGCGGACGGCTACACACGAATAATGTTTAATGAAATTATGGACACATGCAAATGGGTATAAATGTCGCCGTAATAGCAAGAGAAAGGATTTCGAAAGTCGTATATTGATGCAGTGAAAAATGGTTTATTATGTGACGTCTTTTCGGTTGTCATCCTGAATGTTGTTTGATAAATGGTCGTTTTGTGGGAGATCGGTGGTGGGTTTTGACAGGACTATTGTAGACACTATCGACGCACAGAGTATCAATATGCGAGATGATAAGCTATTTTTAGAGACTTTGATGTCTTATTATGTACAGAGCTTGAATTATTAAAAGTAAGCACCTAGCGACTTGCTTACTTACTTAAGGTGGCGGGTGGCGCTACAGTCCGGGGTTGACCTGGGCCTCAACCAAGAAGCGTCAGCGCGATCTTTAGCTAGCTGTCTCCAGTTTCGCACTCTAAGTTGGTTAAGGTCCCCTTCCACTTGCGTGCGCCACCTGAGTCGCGGTCTTCCTCTACTGCGCCTTCCGTTGGGTGTGGATTAGAAGATCTTCCGGGACTGGGCATTCATGTCTCTTCATTCGCTCTACATGAACACCTTAGTCGTTGGACCTTCACTCTTCTGACTAGGTCGATGTCATTGTACAGCCCGCACAGTTCGTCGTTGAAACTCCTTCTCAATTCACCGTCAATGCAGACGGGACCAAAATTCACTCAAAGAATTTTTCTCTCGATACAACCGAGAGTTACCTTATCCGCTTTTGATAGAGTCCATGCATCTGCGCCATATAGCAGAACTGGGACGATTAGGGTCTTTTAAAGGGTCACTTTAGTTTTCCAAGACAGGGTTTTGCTACTCCTTTGCCTAGGTAGACAAAGTCCTTAACCACCTCAAAGTTATATCTGTCTACTGTGACTTAAGTTCTAGTTAAATGGGCCCTAGTTTAAAATATGATAGTGTAGCTCATGCAGAAAACAGTTCAAGCCTGTTTATATTGATTAGAACTATTTTCTGTACCATAACTTATCAAGGACCTTGACATCAATCCCTTAGCCGCCAGCTATGCCAATAAAATGAATAAAAGGATAACTGATGAGAGATCGATTAGTAGAGATAGGTGCAAGGAAAATTTGTACACAATATAAGTCGTAACAGAGACTAAGGACTCAATCGTCAGAACCAAGTATAGTCGTAAGTTTCGGACTTGCTGTGCCCCAACATAACTCAAAGCCGACAACTATACAGAGCTAAATTAACCAAATAAATGAACTGTGAACTAGGTCTTTTAAATCTTTGTAGCCTTATTTATAAACCAAGCGTAGAGTCTGCTTAATTTAACGCATTCTCTTACGCGGGAAAACATGATTTATATACAAAAAGCACTTGCTTTAAGCCTGCGTAACTTTAAACGCAAAAATTTGCCTTCAGAGGTTGCGTTTCGTTTCTGAAATGTCATTTTGTTTATATTTTTTCGGGGTAGATTTGAAATTTGAGAACGAAACTAAAAATTTAATTTGGGGATGAAAATATACTGCATCAAAAAGAAAATGTATCCCGCATAATATTTTACAACAGTATTTTGATGGTCAATAAAAACACAAACAAAAAAGTGAGACCGATTTTTGGGTGTGCATTCATTTCGAATGCATGTGAATTTGTGCATTGTGCTTAACAAATTTTACCTTTGGTCAGGCCTTTGATAATCGATATTGGAACACACAAACATTTTATTTTATTTATTTATTTATTTTTTTAGTTATTTACGAAAGCATCCGTCAAAACATTTGATGTGGATTTCAGAGCAAAAAGTAATAGATTTCGATGTTTTTTAAATAGTTTATCGAAATTCTTACCTATTCAGACACAAACCCTGTTTTGTAAAGTTATTGCGGAAATATGTTTATAAATAACATTTTCAGAAAAGGCACGTAGAGGCCGCGTAAATTTTAACGCCATGTTTAACTTTACAACATCGTAGAGGCGTCATAAGAGAATCTAATAAATACGGCTGTAAATGTCTGAACTGACAGCGTTCTCTCAAGTTTGTACAAAAGATTGTGACAGTTATGTTCAGACGTTTGTAAACGTGGCCGCCATTCTATTTCAAAAGATGTCTGCGTGCAATGTTACCGAAGCCAAATGTCATTACATTACTGTTCAGTGTTTAAGTATGATCTAGCTAAGTTTGATCTATAGCTACGTAAAATACAGCGCAGTCTAGAAGTTAACTTTTCGACTAGTTTTTCGACTAACTGATGAATGTGTATTGCAATTTTATACTTACGTAATTGTACCACGCATTGAATTAATTATTGCTAGAGAAAGTGTTGCATGTTCGAAAAACAGACCTCTGAGAAAGACATCCTTCCGACCTTTCCGTAAAGCAAAACCACAGCGCACTCCCACCATTGTCCAAATGCACTCTTTGACACTAATAAAACACCCGTTGGTGTTCTGAATTTTCGCTTTAACGTGATTTTATAAGCCTCAAAGTCAGTCTCAGAAGGCCTTCCTAATACTTAACTCGTCTTTTTCCGGTTCAAAAGGTTTAAGATTTTTCCCTTTCTAGTCAAGTTCCAATATGATAAAATCTGTCTCCTTGAGTTTGATGGAAAAACCTTATTTTAGAAACCATTTCTCCATCACTTTTAGGCGCAGTGGCTTAGTTTTTAGTGTGTTGGACTACTAAGGGAGGGCCCCAAGCACAAAATTACATCTTCGTCCCAAATATGAAAAACTCAAGCAAAACGAATGGTTGTGAGGAGCCTTACCGACCTGTTCCGCCACCTATCACTCTATCACTCTAAGTAGAGTCTTCTTGACAGCCGCTGTACTCTCCACCATAACTGTCAAATAACTAGTGTACATTCAATTGTTTTAAGTTTAGTGTAATAAAGTTTAGCTGATAGAGACTGCACAATCCAGGTTCATCGGAGAGGTTATAACCATGGCCTGCCCAAACATATGCGCAAATACACAGGTTTTTTTCCACTGCGCCACCTCTCGCGAACGTCTGCCAAACATCCGAGAGTAAAACTGTCATGAAAGAGCTTCTCAATTAGCCGCTTGGACTCGGCGTAAAATTGTAGATCCCTTCCATTCGTCCCAAAAATTGAAAACCCACACAAAACGAATGGTTGTGAGAAGCTAGGCCTTGGGTCCCATAGACCTGTCGCGCCAAACTGACTGAAAAAGGGCGCTTTCAGTAAATCTTGCACAGGGCGCTAGTTTGGCTGGAGCCGGCACTGGTTAGAACTCATCGGTTACCAACTTAAAATTAGAGTATAATATGTATCGCACTAACTTGCAATAAATTGTCCACTCACCCTACGACACGCGGTTTATCTTTACGTTGCTCCCAGCACAAGTCCCTGAATCTCAAAGCATATTTTAAAGAAAGCAACCTTCAAATTCAATTATTGTGATGCCTCTGGTATTAAGCTCCTCACTTGCAAGGTTGACTTGGTGGACATACCTTAAACATTTAGCTTCAAACGCCCTTTTGCATCTTCTAACCATTTTCTATTTTTTACCTACCGTCATCTACCGCAAGATGCTTCTTCCACGGAATTTTCGACCTTTGACGATTTCTCTCTACAAAATTCTTTGCAAATGATTGAATGATTCAAAGTAGCAAGTGACAAATCACAGCCCCTTTTAATCACGCTGCATGACACAAACGTTAAGACCTCGCTGACATACCCCTCACATTATGCGCATTTTTATTAAGCGACCGCGTGCCGTCATCCGTTCCGTGCAAAAATTATGCACACGTTTCAAACTGTTGCGTCACTATCGTGCTGGCAAATAATCTTTGCCTGAGATCCCAAAAACGATAACTCGAATATTCTGTCCGAGAAGTCGCATTTTGCTACACGAATGCAATTTCCCAATCGCAGAAATCGTTCCCAATCCAGAAATTCAACTTTTACCCACTCGCAGATAAGCTTCCAACAAATTGTGCGGCCAAATTGCAGCCAAGCACAAACGGTTTCCGCTCAATCAGCTCGATCAAAAGAGCCTTTTCCTCCGCTCATTTGCACTAAACACACTCGAATCGTGTCGATACGAATCTCTGGCAACTTGTCCAATCTGCGGCGCAAACAACACCATATCCATCAATCAGACAGCGAATTGCCTACGAAAATACAAATCATAACTTTCCCAGATCCAACTGGATCAAGATAAGCGGTGGGCAACGTACCTGCTGTGGCCAAATGTGGATCAGTGTGTGTCTCTCTGGCAGAAATGTAGATCGCAATCGGTGAACGGGGATACAAACTCAAACTGACTGTGGTTTTGTTTTTCTCTTTTCAGGATCGCGCTCGCAACGTGTCGGAGCGGCTGTCGTCGACCACCACCCTCACGGTGAACATAGCCGACTCGGATGACCTGGATCCCTCGTTCATCTATCGCGGATGTGTCCTGCTCGACGGTGCCTGCATCAACCCGGAGTACTCGGCGTCGGTTCCAGCGGGTTCGCTGCAAGGTGTTCTGTCCGTATCGCCGGAGCGCATCCAGGCAGTAGATCTCGACACGATAAGCTCCCCCATTCGGTACACCTTCGCCAGTGGAATGCCCGGCAATTATGCGGACTACTTCGAAATCGACGAACAGACCGGTGTCCTGAAGCAGATAAAGGCCGTCGACACGTCGACGGCGAAGAAATATGACATCATCGTTAAGGCCGAGGAGGTGTCGGAAGCGAAGCGCTTCACCACCGCCAAACTGACAATTACGGTGAAGCCGGTGGACGCCAATCCGCCGATAATCTCTGCATCTGACATCGAAGGCTATGTGGATGAGAATTCCCCAATTGGCACCCGGGTGCTGGACGAGAACGGGAAGGCGATCTCCTTCCAAACCACCGATGCCGATCTCGGCGAGGATGACCCGAAGCCGGCGTACATCTATGAACTGACGACACCGTCGTTCGATGTGACCAAAGATGGCATTCTGATCGTTAACGAGGAGGCGCTCGATCGGGATCCCCCCAATCCGGGAAAATTCAAATTCCAAGTGGTCGCCCGAGAGCCGAAAACGAATGCCGCAAGTGCGCCGCTGAGTTTGACGGTCCACCTGAGGGACGTCAACGATAACGCGCCCAAACTGGCGATGGTAGCGCCGATCTCGATCACCGCCGGCGATGGGAAGCGTCTGGTGACACAGGTCATAGCTACTGACAATGACGAGGGTGAGAATGCCGTGGTCACGTATTCGATTTATCATGTGTCCAACAATGGAATCAATAAATTCGCGATCGACGAACGTACGGGAGAGATAGAGACGCGCGGCCGTCTCATGGCCGGCGAGCAGTTCAGTATCACTGTGCAGGCGGCCGACATTGGCGGATTGAGTTCGCAGGCGATTGTTGAGGTTTCGGTGACACCGGGACCCAACACGAAGCCGCCGCGATTCCTGAAGCCGGTCTACGAGGTGCAGGTGAGCGAAGGTGCGGAGATCAACTCGACGGTGACAGTTGTGAAGGCAGAGGACCCAGAAAGTGATCCTGTCAGTTATTCGATTGTCTCGGGCAATGATCTGCGACAGTTTGCCGTTGGCCAGGAGAACGGGGTGATCGTTGTGATTCGGAAATTGGATCGTGAAAGCCTGACGCGGTACCAGTTGATAATTAAGGCAGAGGATAATGGGGGCCTGTCCAGCAGTGCGACAGTGAACGTCAAGGTGACAGACATCAATGACAAGAACCCAGAGTTCGATGAGTCAACGCTGCCGTATGTGTTCAACGTAGAGGAGGGCAGATCGGGTGCATTTGTGGGCATCGTACATGCGACAGATGCCGATGAAGGCATCAACGCGGAGATAACCTATTTCATTCCGACTGACATTCCATTCACGATTAATCCATCGACTGGGGAGATCCGAACGAGCAGCAAGTTAGACTATGAGCGACAGACGGAGTACAAGTTTGTGGTCACAGCGAAGGATGGGGCGCCAGACGCGCGGTTGGGCACGGCGAGTGTCACCGTGCTGGTGCGTGACATCCCTGACGAGGTGCCGAAGTTCACTGACTCGCGAGTTGATGTTCGAGTGCCGGAAAATGTTCCAGATCTGCTGATCGCGACGGTGCAAGCCGTCGATCCGGACACAGTGCCGGAAATCACGTACACGCTGAGGAAGGGGTCGGGCGAGCTGTTCAAGGTGGATCCTCGAACTGGCCAGATTAAGACGACCAAGGGGCTGGACTATGAGAAGGAGAAGCAACACGAATTGATAGTGGGGACGATAGAGAACGATGGGGAGGGACCTGGCGACACGATCAAGATCATCATCGATGTGGACGATCGCAATGACATCCCGCCGGTGTTCGTCTCGGTTCCAGAGCCAAAGACGGTGAATGACGACCAGCCGATCGGCACGATCATTGACACAATGGCGGCGATCGATGGCGACGGTTCCTCACCGGGAAATGTGGTTCGCTACGAGATGGTGGGTCGCGGTAAGGCGCTGAAGTACTTCCAAGTTGATCCCGACACGGGCACAGTGAGGATCCGCGACGAGCTGCGAAAGGAAGAGGACACCGAGTATCAAATCGACATCAGGGCCTATGACATGGGCGAGCCGCAGTTGAGCTCAGTCGCCACCTTGCCGGTGTTTGTGCGGCACTTGCTCACCGATCCGTCAGTGGATGACCCGACTATGGAGGGCAAAATGGACACAGGAGTGATCATGAGTCCGGAAAGCCTTGGCCTCGCATTCAGCGATGACAGCTACACAACCGGCGTTCCCGAGACCACCGGCATCAATGCGACGATCAAGCTCATCCAGATCATCAACTCGAAGAAGGCGGCCAAGGCGAACCCGGGCTTCAAGTGCGAGATCATCGATGGCAACGAGCGTGGGCTCTTCGACGTGAGCATAGAGGATCACGGCTGTGGAATTGTGCTTAGCAAGCGGCTGGACTATGAGAATCAGACGTCGCATGTGCTCCAGCTGAGGCTGGTGTCGCACAAGTACTTTGTGAACCCGCAGAAGAGCATGACCTCCGTAAAGATCATCGTACAGGATGAGAACGACAACGCTCCCGAGTTCATTTTCAATCGGCTGCAGGGCAAAAAGGACACGTTCTATGCGGTGGCGGGCCCCGATGTGGACATTGACACTTCAGTGCTGCAGGTGCGTGCCACTGATCGTGACTCCGGCAAGTACGGCATGATTCGGTACAAGATCTACGACGAGGAGGACAACACCATCAGTGAGGCGCAATTGGTGAGTTTTTTCCTTCAGCCCATCTAGGCAGATCCTTTACATATTTTTTTTTATATCTCTTCCAGCCAACAACCTACTTCACGATAAGCGAGACGACCGGAATTCTGAAAACCGCCAAACTGCTGCGTGACGGTGTCAACTTCCCTATGCGTTTCTTTGTAGAGGCGCGTGACAATGATGGACAGGAGGACGGTTCGCACCGGACGCGTGCGCGGATTGTTGTCAATCAAATCACAGACTTGAATCGCATGACGCTCGTCTTCTCCGATTCGACACCGAACGAGATACGCAGTCACTTTACCCAGCTGGAGGAGCTGCTTGAGGAGAAGACCAACGGCATGATTGGCGGCATCGAGAGGTTCAGCAACCGAAAGTTCCTGAACGAGAATGGAAGTATCATTGAGAATCCGGCGGCGACGGATGTCTGGTTTTACATTATCGATCCGGAGACAGAGACGATCCTTCGGCGCAATGACAGCGTGGTGAGTGAAAGTCTCCTCGAGCCGACAGCTCAAACGGAAATCAATTTCGCCGCATCGGGCATTGCCAGGGCGACGGCGCAGGGTATCTTTGGGCCGATCGAAGCGAGACATCAGGTTCATAAGGTATGTCTAGAGGTCGCACGTCATTTGACGGATCAGCTTATCGATCAACGTCTTTTCAGATCAAAGCCGCAATTGCGATCAATGACGAGGTGTTCCCCTACACACTGATTGCAGTGTCGCTGATAATCCTGATCCTCGGAACGATTGGAATCATTTACATTTGTATTTCCTGGTCAAAGTAAGTACGAGCGCATTTTCCCGCTCATCGTCGACTGACAGTTTGGTTTTTTACACTTCCAGGTACAAGAACTTCAAGCAACGCATGCGCCAATACTCGGCCCCGTCCAGCCCCACTCGCTACGATCCCGTGATTGTGGGCTCTCAGAACGGCGAGGTTGTGACCAACCTCAAGGAGTACGAGACGCAGGTGTTGGCAATGGCGGTGCCACCCGATGGTGACGATGACCTTCAGTTGGACTTCAGTGCGAAGAATCACGCGTTCAGCCTGGACAGCGTTAGTTACATCACACACAAGGAGAATGGCCAGTCGAGTCCGTCACACTCGGAGGCTACCACTGCCACGACGGCCACGCTGCGTCGCAACAATAACAACAACAACAATGTCAACAACAACATGAACAACAGACAGAACACGTTCAATCGGACTCTGGAAATGAATAGGAACAATGCGAATCCACTGGCGTCGAATGGTACCCTACCGGGCACCCTGACCCTGGGTAGGATTAAGCAGAACACGAACCACTATCAAAACGGTGGCTACAAGTTGGACACGATAAGTCGGAATAATTTGGCCAATGTGCCGAATAATGCGTACAGCACGTTGGGTAGGCGGGGCAATACCTTCGGCAGTGGACAGAACACGCCGAACGATGGACAAGGCGAGTTGATGACCAACACGCTGGGGAGGAACAATCACAGGGGCTATGCGGATATCCCAATCGCGAATCCGCTGTTTCAAAGGTGAGTTTTTGGGTGCAGTTGGGATAAATGCCTTGACTTTTGAGGGGGAGGTCTTCCATTCGACATTTCCCCAGTTCAGAAGCAGAATCCTCTTAGGGTTTGGAGGCTACTTCGTTCTTCAATTTAATGGCTCTTTAAATGTGCTTGAAATTCAGTTCCGCTCCCATCGATGACTTGGTTTTCAAACTTAAGTCGATTTTCTATCATTTTTGACACAAGCTTAAGCCCACTTAATCCTGTTAGTTAATGATAATGATTTAAGGGTTCATTATGCCATCTACCTTTTTACATTTTGATACAGGTAAGTTAAATAGCTCAAGCCATCTCAAACTGTAAACGGCTAACCCCAATAGAATTAAGTTGGCTTAAGCTACTGTTAGGTTAGGTAACCTTTTCACATTTTAATTTAGCTAAGTTAATTAGCTCAAGCTTTCTCAAACTGTAAACGGCTAACCCCAATAGAATTATATCGAAAAAATCGATAAAAGTCCACCTAATTTAAGACAAGAACATGAAGTAGGAATGAATAGGAAACCAATATGGGTAAGGCAAATAATCGCAATGTAGCCGCGCATTGACTTAAGCTGGATTAAGCTCTTGGAATAAAATTGCTTCCTAATACGCTTTACCTAAAACCGTTGCAGTGATTCTCCTCAAAAACCAAAAACCTACTATTAAATTCATCAAAATGTAAACGACTTTAAATCCATTTCCCATTTCATTCCCAGGTCCAATGGCGATTTAAGTCACATCAGTGCGACCAATGAGAACGTCACCTTCGGCAAGCGCGACTATGGCCAAATGGGATTCTCCTACCTCAACGATTTGGATCGATCCGAAGTGGAAACTACAACGGAACTATAAAAAATATAATCCAACAAAGAGGAAAGTAACTGCCACTCACCGAGGACCATTATCCAGAGTCCTGTATATCGTTACAATGCTGCCATTTTGAAAAACTAAAAAATTGTAATAGACCCACAACATGCGCCCTCTAGTTAAATTGTACGAATGTAATTAAAGTTGTAAAAATTATTAACGAACAAGAAACTGATGTTATGAAATATTTTCTTAGTCACTAGCATGTAAGTTCGTTCTTTTATATATCTTGCTATCTTTTTAGTTGTTTAGTTGAACTCTGTCTTATATTTAAAATTAAAACTACCCAAAATTGGCCAGACGTTTTCTTTAAAAAAATGTAGGTACCCTTTTATTAGTTTAAAGTATCTTTTGTATAGATTTATTTTATTTCTTCAAACACTTTTTATTGTGATTTAAACTGCTCCAAGCAATTAATACCGTTTCGCATTTTTATTTCTACTATTTGTTTAGTTTTAATTTAATTTGTAAATAGTATTGCTACCACGTATGTATTTTGTTTATAAAAATAAAAATATTAAAATACTGAAATAGTGTTTTTAAAAAAAGGGATGTTTGTGAACGAAAATAAATTGCAAATAGTGAATGAGATAAAATGTAATATATTAAAATTAATACGAAAATAAAAAGCAATTGTAAAATATAGTTAATTTAATAGGTTTTACGAAATAAAATAAAAATATATGTTTTCTAACGAAGTTTCAACTGTTTTACTTATTTTAACAATGGACCAGACCGAAAATTGGATATAACTTTTGATGCGCAATATTGTTTATATTAAGGGTATCCACTTAAACGCGTAAAACCCTCTTAAACCGCGTAAACTGCAGAAATTTACAACCTCGTAAATGAACTGTCAGATTTTGTACGGAGAATACTAGTTTACGCAGGCCTTTAAATTTTCCGCGATCATTTTGACTCGGAAATCGACTGCGGAGAAATTTTCAACTGTCAAACTGGGGGATGGAAATCAATAAAATTATGTCAATCGATTATTATAAAAGCACTCTTGATGGAAATTTATGTTTTTGCCTTTGTTTTACAGACAAATTCATCAAAAATTTACTTTCGGCATATCGATAATTTTGGGAAGTCTAAGAACAGCTGAGTTTGACAAGAGACTTGACAGTCGATTTACTCAAAATACTCAATGACATTTCCGAGGGTTGTTCACATAAAGCACCGTGGAAATTTATAAATCTACGAGCTGCATAAAACTATGAGATTATAGATATAAAACGCAACCATCGACAGGAAGTGTTTCTGTATTTTAAGTAATTTTGCTGTGGAATTAAAGACCTTGGCTGAGTTTCAAAATGCATTGGATGCGGTTTAACTGTCAAGTGATCAGTTTCAGAATTCAAACAATAAAGTTTTGACAAAATCGCAAGTTTCTTCACGCATTCAAAACGTCATTGATGCGAATTAACCACAGCGCATTCACAGTTCGCACTGAAAAAATCATTAACTAAATGTACAATCATTGTTTTTCGAGTTAACAATAAACAACTTGGAGAGGGGCCCTGATGGCACTTCAAGTTGGCTCATTCTAAAGCGTTGCCCAGATAAACCCGTTAATATAATTATTAGAAACAATTTTGTCTGTCATTATAACCTAGCATTACAGTGGGGACGTTCAAGTATTTAGTTTAGTAAGTCTGACGGCTGACTGACTTGATGTATCTCAGTTTTGATTGGCCTAGATCGGTCACATGGGCAGCTGTGTCAGTTGACGTTTAAGAAGGTGTAGCCGACGAATCTAGTCAAGAAATTCGTGACTGAGTACTAAGTTGACAGTTCACATATGTGGCTGACGTAGGAAAAGTGACGTTCCCGACCATTTTAGTTTTTGCGTTCAGGTTACATCTACTCCAGACCAATCTAGTTGACTTAAGACAACTTACTTTTTGAATGTGCCCAGTTTTCAACTCAACAATACTGTGGCTGAACGCACCCATTATTTTCGAATTAACCTTTTGTACTTTTCACGTATTGCCACCCTATTCCGTAGAAGAAAATTTCCCATTCTCAAACCAAATGTCATCAAAGACCATAACCGCTTCATACAGTTTAAGAGTTACTGATGTTCATCAGCTGGCACTATGCAATTCTCAGCTGTCAGACCAATTTCTTTTCCTTGCGCACTGCAATTTAGCTTCTCGCAGGTTGTTTTTGCTAAAATAGCCGCCCGCCACCATCACGCCAGTCGTCGTCCCCCTTTGCTTTGAGTTAAGTGCCACCTTGTCTAGCAACGCACTAAAAGCCATAATCTATTCCCATCACGACGCGGTCGCGTATAACAACAAAAACCCCCAAGTCAAAACAACTGGTGCGTACACAAAATCAGCAAACTTCGTGTTTATTGAATTTTCAAACGAATCGTCTTTTCGACCAGCTTTACGTAAGAACACGTAAACATGGCTAAATTGGACGAAAAAATTGGTTTCATCGGTGGTGGAAATATGGCCTTTGCCATTGGCGCTGGCCTCGTCTCTCGTGGCATAGTCAAACCCGGCCAAGTGCTGGTGTCGGGGCCGCACATTGAAAATCTCCAGCGATGGCGTGAGCACGGGGTCACCGAGATCACCGAAGATAACTACGAAGTGCTTGAAAAGTCGGACATCATATTTATTGCTGTCAAACCACACATCCTTGAGCCGTGCGCAACGCAATTGCGGAACACTCACATACAGACAACAAAAGATAAGGACAAGCTGTTTGTGTCCGTGTTGGCCGGGGTGAATCTGAGGACCTTGGAGGAGACATTCGACTTTATCCAGCAGTTGAAGATGATTCGAATTATGCCCAACACCTCGATGCAGGTGGGTGAGGGATGCACAGTGTACACGCCAGGATCGTATGTTAAGCAGCAGGATCTGGAGAAGGTGCATTTGATATTGAATTCGTTGGGCATTGCCCAGCAGGTGCCGGAAAAGATGATTGATGCCGTGACAGGAGTGGCTGGCTGTGGGCCTGCGTATGTTTACACGATTATCGAGGCCTTGGCCGATGGTGCGGTCAAGCAAGGTGTTCCCAGGCAGATGGCTCTGCAATTTTCCGCACAAACACTGCTGGGTGCTGCCAAAACTGTTCTGATGACCGGAAAGCATCCGGCCGTTCTGAGGGATGAGGTGTGCTCGCCTGGCGGAGCTACGATATGCGGAGTGTACGAGTTGGAGAAGGGGAATTTGAGGTTTGTTTTCACGCTGCACGAGGTCGCATTTATGATTTTGTTTTTCTTTGAAGGTCCACCCTGATGAATGCAGTGGAGAAGTCATCTCAACGCTCGGCAGAGCTGGGCAAGAAGTAAAAATGATGGCAGTGACGTTGTAACCTATTTATCTATATTGGAGGGGTTCTCTTTAGATTGCAAGAGTTCTGTGAAATAAAGATCCTTTTGCGCGACACATTATATGAGTGTATTTTTTTTACAGGGATGGCTAAGATGGTAGAAGGTGAAAACCGCTCCCAAGCAGCTGTTCCTAAAGCGGGTAAATGGAAACACAAATCAGTGGGATACTTTTTGTATTTAATGCCATGTGGTTTGGCCGTGAAATAAATAACTGTACAGTACAGGCTTTAGGTAAAAAACAAACTCAAATTAAATCGTAATCCGTGTTCGAAAGAGATAAATAAATCAGAAAGGGAGCAAGGAATCTCATCCGTCCTTAATTAGCCCCTCATACTCGCTGATTGAATGGATTGTCGGGTGACTTGTTCCACTCCTTCATCAGCATCTGTTTCCACTGCGACAGACGTAGGGACGGATTCTCCGCTTTGATGCGTGGCAGGTTGACAGCTTCGAACGCCTTGTAGGCGGCTCGCATGCGTTTCTCGGGGTGTTTGTCATCACCATCCACAACACTGAAAATACAAACGGTGCGCAATCAGAACGATGAGTTGCGAAAACTCAAACTTAACCTACGTCAAGGCGGCCAGCGCCTGGTCAACATTTGTCGCAACAATTGTGTCCGCCATAGCTCGATTGAGATTTTCCTCGAGTACTGGTTCAGGAACGACAACTTTAGCCGGTAGTTTGGGAGGATTGATCAGTTCAACGTTCTTGTTGCGTTTCTCGATCTCCTCTTGGATCTGCAATCGATTGACCTTAGCCATGGACTGTTTACCCTGCGTCCGTATGGAGGACATTTCCTCGTCCAGCAGTGCCTTTGCATCGGCTTTTCGTTTAGCAGCCTCCGCGCGCTTGCGATCTTCCTCTTCTTTGCGTTGTTTCTTCTTGGCCAACGTTTTGTCATCGTCGTGCCATAGGCGATCCTCTGCTTCCTTCTCGGCCTTGGTTAGAGCTTCTTTCTTAATCGCCTGCTTGCGTTCACGCGCCTCGACGGCTTTCGAATTTAGGCCCATCTTTTTTGGCATGGTTGCGAATTGAATTGGTCTCGAGAAATTGTTATTAACAAAAGATTTGTTTTATTCTTCGGTAAATTTGGTGCGATATGGGCAAAATTTTGACACGGACTTTGTTGTGACAGCAATGAAAAGTGATGTATAACAGTTAGGTAGTTAATTCTTACAGCGGCTGTTGTGGGTTGTTCCATCTTCCATCGCATTTTAAACTGTTGTGGCTACGATTTTGTAGTTATAAAATTTAATTTTGTGTGCATAATAGACTTTCACTCCTCAGTTGATTTTAATAGATCAATGATTTGCATGGTATACTAGTTCCCACCATTGCTCAAAGCTATGAAAATTAATAGTCTGTATCATATGAATAAATTGGGACGTTCGGATACCTAGTTTATGTAAAACGTGAACTTGATTTGTCTGGACTAGGTATACGTACGCGTTTAGTTGTTGTTGTAAGCTTGTGGTTTGTTTTTCAATTCTGACAATGTCAACTGAGTACTCAGGCAGAATTTTCTTGACTAGATATGTCGGCTTCGCCTTCATAAACGTCAACTGCAAAAACTAATCACGTAACCAATCTGGGCCAATAAATACTCAAACGCATCTATTTATTCAGCTGTCAGACTTACTAAACTAGGTATCCGAACGTCCGCAATATTAGGTACCTATGTACCTTTGTAAATCGTCAAATAAATATTTGTGTGGCTCAATTATTAACTTGTCACAATCCTCGCTGAATACACCCTCCGATTCCGTACGTATAAAAGTTAACTTTATGTAAACCCAGCCGTACGCCGTCACTGGTCTTTCAGCAAATGTCACTTCCCCCATTGTTTTCCTTTCAAAAAGTTGTTTTTATTCGAGTTCCCTAAAATATTTTTTTAATTTTTTCGACAAAATGGACATTTTAAAGGCAGAAATCGCCCGAAAGCGTAAACTATTAGAAGACAAGCAAGTGATGGTATGTACAGCGTTATGCACATGTTTCCAGCAATTTTACAAACAGTCTTTCAGGGTAACAAAAGATACTTCAAGCGAGGCGACTTAATTGCGAAGAATACAGAGGAAATTCTACAGAAAATCGGCTATAAAACCCCGGACTCGGAAAAAAGAAGCGATCCATTCCAAGAGGGAAACAGTAAGTCCAATTCACCCAAACATCCATCGTCTACAAAAATAAATTAAAAAATTTCAATTTTCTAGGCAACATTCACAACTCGGTGTCGGAAACAAATGTCCTGCCTCGCATTGAAGTCATACGCCGACTCCGAGAGCGCGGTGAACCAATTCTACTGTTTGGCGAATCCGAGGTTGAATCATTCCACCGCCTGCGTCACTGTGAAATCTCACAGCCAGAAACAAATCGCGGCTTTCGCAATGACTTCCAAGAGGCCTTGGAACAGGTCGATCAGGCTTACCTCAATGAAATGTTCGCAAATGCACCTGCGGCAAAGGTTGAGAAACAAACAGACGAAGCTGAGCTGGATGAGTCGGTTAGTTGGGAGTCCATACACGAAATGGCAAAGACAATGGGTCGTGGGAATAAGGAACACGACATGGAAGTGATTATAACTCTGCTCACATTCCTGTTGAAGCTGTGGAATGACCAAATCACCTCGTATTCGGCGCAAGAAAAGCTCTCCAACAAAGTGAAAATGGCAAGAGTCATATACACACAAACCAAGGAGTACGTGAAGCCTTTGTTCAGGAAGTTAAAACATAAGAATCTTCCCGATGACATCCTCGACAGTTTGAGGGACATCACAAAGCATCTGCTGGCGAGAAACTACATCAACGCAAGTGATGCGTATTTGGAAATGGCAATTGGCAATGCTCCATGGCCGATTGGTGTCACTATGGTGGGTATCCATGCTCGTACGGGACGTGAAAAGATTTTCTCCAAGAACGTGGCGCACGTGATGAACGATGAGACGCAACGGAAGTACATTCAGGGACTCAAGAGGCTGATGACCAAGTGTCAGGAGTACTTCCCGACAGACCCGTCAAAGTGTGTGGAATATGTCAGTAAGAAGGATCAGGAACAGTTGAATATTTAGTTGGATTAAGTTTTGTAACGTAATAAAAGCGATTAGAGTGGATGTAGTGGTTCTCATTTTTTGAAGGATGATTTTAAACTCGTTTTATAACGATTTGTTGAGGTCATTGGGTGTAACTTATGCGTCCACAGTACACAGAGGTCAGCAAAAAACTTGGAATACTCTTACACAAGACAAATACGGAGAGCGGCAACTTAGGCTTCAAAAAGTTTGCTTTTAGGAGAAACGTGGTATTGCGGTTTTATTAGTATTAACATTAAAGAAACGCTAACAGAACGCACGGAACAGACATCACAACATCATTGGCACTGGAATGTGTACCCAAGCTCAATAAGTGTTCATCTAAAAATGAGATAACTCTGACTTGGGTAAGAGGACACATATGGATAGAAGGCAACGAAAAGGCAGACTCCTGTGCAAAACAGGGGTCAACCGAAAAGTTGCTGGGACCAGAACCATTCTCTTTAATTCGCAAAGGAATGGTAGAATAGCTGATTCACAAATGGATCACCTGAGAAGGTTTTCAACCGTGGAACAAAGTAGAAGCTAAAATGGCAATTAATTGGCCGACCTGCTCCACTCAAAGAAGGGTTCTAAGCATGAGTCGACGAACTCTGAAATGGGTGGTGGCTTTATCTACAGGACATGGTAGTTTCGGGTATCACCTAAGGAAGATGGGCCTTAGAGAAGATGATACCTGTAAACTATGCCTGGAAGAACCTGAGACAGTAGCGCATATACTGTGCCAATGTCCGGCGTTAGCTGGCAGAAGAATGTAGATCTTGGGACATCATTCGATGAGAGAGATCTCCTATAAACAGATGCTAGGGTTAACAATAGGAATCGAGCCCAGGGAAGAACTCTGGAGAAATCCAGAGAGTCTCTCTAGGTAAGTTTTATAGTGGTAGCCTGTCTAAAACCCTGCATAACCCTGAAAATTCGGCTACTATATCGAACACAAAATAAGCTGCCCTGAAAATTTGCATTGAAAAATGAATGACAGCAAGCAAAATGACAGCGAAACTCAGCACTGCATTCTTGCCCCGACAAATTAACTGGGGTCAGTTGAGGGCACAACTAGATCGCCATAGATGTCGAATGCAGGGCGAGTTGAGTACCCACGTCGAACAAACCTATTGAAACAACTGTCGGTCGCCTGAAAATTGACAGCTAATTTGAATTTTGTTGCATTTTGGTGGGTGAACTAGCGGAACTAGCTATCTGCCATTTTTCACATGTTAAGGCTGGTACGCTATTCGAGTGAAGTGAAATTTTCACGCTCCTCTCCAAAAAATTGCTGTAAAATTGAAAGTGAAATTTTCACGCCGAAATGTCAAAAAGGTAATGCGACGGACAATAAAAGCCAAGTGAAATAGCAAGTAACGCCCCCTGCAAATCACTTTTTGAACAATTATTTTTCACTTCAACAGCGTAACTGCCTGGTGAAATTTTCATGTGAAAAGTTCATTTTGAGATTTCGCAGTGAAAAATTTGTTTGAAAATTTGGATTTCACTCGAACAGCGTACCAGGCTTTAACTTTTACATAAGTTTCCCTCTCTGAGAGAGAATTTATCCCCTCAACTGTCATTTTGACAGTCTTTTCCATTTTTACTACAAAAGTTAAGGAACAGACTACAGACCTAGTGTTCGGTCACATTTGCGACAAAGTGGTTAAACTGGTATATATTTTATTGTTCGTCTGGAGTAGATGTAATTTAAACGCAAGAACTAGATTGGCCAGCAAAGTCACTTTTCCTACGTCAACGAACTGTCAACTTTGTACTCAGTCACGTTTTTCTGGACTATATTTGTCGGCGACCCCTCCACAAACGTCAACTGAAACAACTGCAAATGTGACCGATCTAGCCCAATCAAAACTAAGATACATCAAGTCAGTCAGCTGTCAGACTTACTAAACAAGATATAAGAACGTCTCCAACTCTTTTTTTTGTATTCAAATCTCTTAGACAAATCTTCAAGTCGTTTAGAGATCCCTCTCGCTGAAAGTGAATAGCGCTAAAAGCAGTTTACTAGCAATTTCATGAATCAATCATTGTCATTGGGGATGTTCAAGTATCTAGTTTAGAGGTTTTAATAGCTGACAACTGTCTTAATGTATCTCAGTTTTGGTTGGCCTAGAACAAGATCATAAAAAGCCGTTTAGTTTCCGTTTATACAGGGTAAACCGACGAATCTAGTCAAAAAATTGGTGATTCAGTTGACAGTTTTTAATTTTCCGATGGTGGTGGCATCTAATCTAGACCAATCTAGTTGACCTAAAATTTATAACTAGATTTTAGATTATGCTGAATTTTTTTTTTACTTTTAATCAACAAACTTTTGACTTTATTCTATCACTAGCCCTCCATAAACGTCAACTTTTTACGTAGTTCATCGAAGCCAATAAAACTCAGACAAATTAGGTCTGTTCCCTTACTTTTTTGGCCAATTTCGGCAAAATTTCAGATATCAAGGAGTGGCGATTTATTCTTTCCGAAAAAAAGAATGTAACAAAAAAGTACAGGAACGAAAGTTTTGCATGACGTTTGTTAAAAACATATTCGAAAAGATAAATAATTTTCAAAAATAAACGTCGAGGGTATAAAAAAATTCCCAATTTGCAGCAGTTTAATATTTATTTTTTGACGATTTATTCATTTTTAATATAATAAATTTCAGCACTATATAAACCAAACCGAAATAAACAGCCAATTCAAATTGACTTTTGAAAGATTTGACAGCTAAAGTCAGTTTTAACTAACTAGCCCAAAAAAATTTCTTGGACTATTATTTGTTGGTTTTTTATGAAGGGGAAATGTTTTGTTCTCGTTTTGTGGCTCACTTCTTCCCAACTTTTGCGTAAAGGAACGAAGTTTGACCAAATTTGACTAATGTGTTCGAATTTGTTACCGTTAGGGAACAGACCTATTGTCAACTAGCTGTCGGACTAAAGTTTTAGTCGTCCCAAAACGAATAAATAAAACGTTCCCTTCTCTTCAAAATAAAAAATTCAAAACTCTATTTTTTCGTATAATTTTATTTTATTTATATGGAAATGGAAAATACTTTGTTACATAATAATTCTTTGTGATGTCATAAATGTCATAAATATAATAATGTTCAATGTTCGGTACCTTAAAACTAAATGAAATAAATAAATAAAAAAGAAAATCATAAACAATATGAAACCTGTAAAATAAAACACAAATACTCAATCAACTAAAAACTAAAATGAAGTCTCGTTAAAAAAAATTAGGTTATGGAGAAAATTTATATTTTATGACGGAAATGTGAATAAAACATTTCAAATAAAAGTTTAGCACGATTCGAGAGTCTAATGGGAAAAATGTCTTCCAAAAACTATTGTATTGTACGGTAGCATATAAGCCACCCACTTCTTTTTCGGATTAGACTCGCAAAGGTCGCCTTCGTTTCAGGGTACATATAGATTTACTGAATACATATCCTAAAGAAAAAAAAAACTATTGTACATCTATTAAATACACACGCACGCATTAAATAAAAAAAGTATAACTATCGTGGGTCCTATTTAACTACTTTTCGCTTCGTCAGTTTTGGCCGGCGGATCGTCCTCGAAGTCTTCGTCGTCACCGAAGAGCAGGGCTTCAAGACTAGTCTCGAATGGGGACTTTTTGCGCTGCGTGGGCTTGGGCGAGGGCGGCGCAGGACTGGGTGTGGTGGGCGGTGCAGGAGGCGTTGCGGGAGATGTACCCGTGAGGGCTTGGGCAGTTGGCTTTGGTGTGGTTGTTATCGTTGTTGGACGTGCTGTGGTTGTAGTGCTGGGGACGGTGGTCGAGGAAGTAGTGGCGGCAGATGGCGTTGGCGTTGGAGTTGGAGTGGTTGAAGCCGGCGTTCTGGGTTCAATCCTTGTCAGGGCTAGTGCGAGAGGACGGTCATTCGCTGGCTTGGCGTGGTGGTCGGCCTCGTCGTCATCGTCGTGCTTGTAGCCTGGTGGATAGATGGGCTTGAATCCACCCTGAAGCTCTGGCTGGAAACGGTCCAGCTCAAATGCTTTTGTTGTGGACTCCTCCTCGTCGTCAGATGCTGACGCAGCGATTGACGATAGATCAGCGCGGTTGATGTTGTTCTTCTCGTATATCGATGGCGATCGCTCGGTCGTGCCATGGTACACATTCCAGCCGTTTGAGGCTATCGGGGAAGTGGTCGCCGCATCAAGACTCATGCTTGGGTAGAAGGGCGCCATAAAATCCTTCTCAAAGTTCTGTCCCCTAGTGTCTAGATCTTGATTGACGGTGTCTTCGGTTTGTGAGTCTCGAATCTCTTGGATCACTGGCGTGGCCAGATTTATGCTCGAGAACTTGTCCTGCTGGTAGGGGCCGCCGTGAAAGTGGTTCGGCTCGGTGGGAGTGTACGCGATTGCAATGGGCGTCTCAGTGCCGGCGTTCAGTCCATAGGCTCCATTCACGATCCGCGGTGCGATCAGTGTGCCTGAGTCTCGATCAATGCGGTCCAAGGTGTTGTGGTACTTCGGGCCAAAGCCGGTGTACGATGGATCTGGCTTTTCGAGTGGATATGGAAACTTGTCCTTCGATTGCTTCTGTTGCAGAGTGTGGACCTTGTTCTTCACCACGAGGATCGGTTCCTGCGGCTGATTACGGATCACCGAGAAGGGAGTATTCTGGTAGTCACTTCCAGCGCCGGTGCTTGTTCCGGACTCCAGCTGTGCAACCACTGGAGCGGGTTCCTTGGTCTCTGCGGACACATTGATGTCGTGATCGGGGATCGTGCCAGACGCCTTAACAGGGTAGACCACATAGAGACCCTGAGAGGGACCGGTCTTCTCGAAAGCTGCCTGGGACTCGCCCGATACCTTCACCTCTCCCGACTCCTCGGAGGACTTCTGTTGCGACTTCAACATTTGGAGGGTCACCACCGGCTCCAGTTTGACCTCCTCTTGATCGTCCTTCTGGATGACCGGCTGAGGTGGATCGTTGATCACGAGGTCTTCCTCTTCGAATGCGGCTAGTCTCTCGGTGGCCGGGCCACTTGGTGGTTCTGGTCGTGGCTGGTAGGGGTCAGGGATGGTCTTGTACACTGAATGCCGTTCATAGCCGTAGTTCTCAAGTGGCTTCTGTGGCTGTGGGAGCTGTTGCGGGCGCCGCATGTAGTTACGATCGACAAACTGTGGCGGATATGGGGAGACTCGGTAAATGCGACGATTCGCTTCCTGCTGGGGTGGTGGTGGTGGGCCACCGGGGTAGTCTGGAACTCTTGTCACTGGATAGCGACCCGCAATAGGCTGCCGACGGTGGGAGAACTGTGGGGAGCCCGGTCGCTTCTGGAAGTGGGGATGCTGAATGCGAATGTTACCCGGCTCTTGGCTGAAGCCGGTTGGGTGGCCCTGAGAGAGCTTGGCATTCGGACGGAACTGCGGCAGGATGTTGGGTAGGGTCCGATCGGGATTCGGACGCTGCATGCCGGGAATGGGCTTGCGGGTGAACTCATTGTACATGAAGGCTGGCGGTGGGCTGTTGGGTCCATTTCCGGGGTGGGGGTACTGCGGGCGTCTGCTGGGCAGTTCCTGATACTCTGGCGGAGGTCGTGTGTGGTAATGTGGTGGCTCCATGTGTTGAATCGGCCTCAAACCGCCGCCCTCTGTCTGTTGCTGATGTGGATACGCCTGGAATGGCAATTGTTGCGGCCGCTCGTACTGCTCCTTCTGCGGAATTTGATGCTGAACGGGTTGCGGGCTTGGTGTTGGCGTTTGCATCATGTGGTGCTGATTGAGGGTCAGAACCTCGTGCTTTTGGATCTGGATCTCGCCGTGGTTTTCATTGGTGTACTGAATCTCGTTCGCCTGGGTGTTTGGGGTGATCATCGAGTTCAGCTCTGGCTTGGGGAATACCACTTGGTTGCCGTTCTGTTGCATTTGGAGGTGCATCGTGAGGGGTTGGGCGTGTCCGTTCACCGCGTTGCCAGCTGCTATGTTGTCGCCGACTGGCACGTCTTCGTTTGCGGGGAAGCGAATGTTGCTTGACACGAGCAGCTCCTGAGTTTCCTCCTCATTGCCGATCTGCTGGAAGTTTATGGCGTTTTTGTTGGCGTTCTCCTGTGGATAGGCCGCGTTGATGTCCTCGTTGATAACAGTGCCGTACTGAACTGGGGGTTCCTTCGAGAACAGGGGCTCCTTTTCGACGCTTCCTAGGAAGGTGTTGGCTCCGACTGTTTGCTGACTTCCCAGCACGAAGGTGGCCGATTGCTGTCCGGGCGATATGACAACGTTGTTCATGTTCGACGTGGGGTGGTATTGCATCACGTTGGGCTGTTGCACCTGGTACTGGACGTACTCCCCGTTGAAGGTCGACGAGCTCTGAGGTTGGGCCAACTTGTCGGCGTTCAGCTTATTCTGCTGGGTCTGCTTCGAGGGGTGGATTGACATACTCGCCTGCAAGGGTAGAGGCTGTCGCGATTGGTTGTCAAAGCTGGGCAGTCTTGTTGTGGACGTTGAAGCAGTTGTGGCCTGGTGCATGGCGAACGGAGAAGGTCTGGATGGCGAGATCGGTCGCATGAGGTTACCCTGCGCATCGAGACCCTGATTTCCCTGGTTACCCGCCGACATTGCTTCCTCTTCCTTGGCTAGGGCGTTGAAAATGTCCGCCAGGGACATGTTGTTCGGCTCGTTCTTCTGTCCGATGGAGTGGTAGACATCGGCAGCTTCCATAACTGGCGCCATCGTAGTGATCGGCATCGGACTGAATGATGGCGGGCTGGGACTGTCGGAGAAAACCACGGGATTCTTGACAGTGGTCGGGTCAGTTGGGAAGATTGAAGCCTGGGGTGTCGTCTTGCGGGTTGTTGTCGTACTTGGTGTGGTCTTGGGCGATGTTTTGGGCACCGCTGTAGTTGGTTTGGTCGTTGGCAGCTGGGTGGTCGTGGTCTTTTGTGTCGGCTTTGTGGGCTTGATCGACTCCTCTGAGGTCGTCCGTTCCACCGATGAGGTATACTTCTTGGTGGGGATGAACTTCTTCCTCGTCGTGGTGGTTGTGGGAATGCTGAAGGGGGTTGTGGACGGTATTGGCCGCCTTGTCGTGTAGGTTCTAGGTGGCGCCACTGTTGTTGTCGTCGTTGTGGTCACGGTGGTTGTTGTCCTCGGGGTTGTCGAACTAGGCTTCAAGCTCGTTGCTGGCTGTAGCTTTGTGGTATTTCTCTGAATGTTGTAGTAGTGGGGCGATGTTGTGGTCGACTTGGTGGTGGGCGCAACGGTAGGGGCTTTCTTGGAAATGAAATTCTTGTTATTGCCCTGGTACTTCAGATTCGCATAGGAACTCGACACCAAGGGGTAGACGAACTTCGAAGACGAGTACTTCACCGGAAGGTTCAGAAAGTCGTGGAAGTTTGGCATCGAACTGCTGAGAACGATTTTTTCCTTCGGATCGTAAACCTCATTCGCCGAGGTCTCAAAGCCGGCTTTCTTCGAACTGAAGTCAAGCTGTCCGGACACCGGATCCTTGCCCACATAGAACGGCTTGCCATCGTTGAAGATCTGATTCGGCAGCACATAGCCCGATGGAACGAACTCGTCTTCTTGGGATTCGTCACGTGCCTCGGGCTTCAGGTTCTCTGCTGATGATGTAGTCGCCGGCAGGGCCGCTCCGAGAGTGCTGAACGCCAACGCGATCGCTATGGCGACCTTGAGGTACCCCATTTTGTCTGAAATGAGATATGGGAGAACAGAATTAGATTAACAGGGCTGGCAACAAACATAACTCGCATAGTAAAAAGTGAAACTGCACCCATGGGTCGAAGCGTTTTCCTTTCGACAGCAATTATTTGAAGTGTGAAATATTTCCATCCCAACACTTCTTTTATGGCTAGAACGAGTGTAACAGAGTGCAGTCACTATATCACTGCGTAGTTGTTGGCATATTTTTCTTTTATTGAAATGTCGTGTCCCATCGCGGGTCCATCTTCCACGTCTCATATTTCAATTTCATTCCAGCCGAAGGCGCATTTACCATTTTTGGTCTTGAAACATTCGTGCATGTAAGTTTTACCATTTATGAGGGGACCAGACATATATAACTGTCTATTAATGTGGTGCGATGAAGTGCTCTAAAGCAAATTGTGAAGTGTGTGTAATTTTTTGCGACGACCATATGAGCAGAGCGCATTACAAGGTGCTTGGTGCGATTACTTGTATTGCATGGCGAACCGCTACCAGGTACGAGGACCATCTGCAGCCTATTATTGTATATGAAGTGAAACTTATTTTGTTCGTTTTGTTGCGGTCTTCTGGGGGAATGGATGGTCGTGAGTGAAGAAATGGTAATTTACTTCTGTTTACAAAAATTATTTACGTTAGATAAGGGGGGCTGGCCCAATGTTGAGGCTTCTTTTTTAACCATTATGTATGCAGTGGGACAAATAAAAGGACCTGTCTCCCTGTGTCGACTATGATACGCGAAACAGTGTATCATGTATAGGTCACATCTACTTCTCAAGACGTAGTTTCTATGGCTTGTCTAGACAGATGTAAAACGGACGTATTAATATGTGAAAGGGGTTATTGTAATGCGACCTTTTGGTCTATTATACCACCTGTTTACGCCTCAGAGAGGTATATTCCTTCATAAGAGTTCCCCTCACATTATAGTTTCTTTCGGAATCATTTTAGAGGTTCTTGTACTCTTGCCGAAAGAATTCTGTCCTCTAGCCCAGTTTCCTTTAAGAATCTAAGGATTCAAGCTGGCTCCTGTGACAGTATGTCCTCATCAGATAATTGGTACTTGCCCAAGTATTTCAGTCTTTTGTGGGACAGTGCCCCACATGATCCCAACATGTTTTCTGGGATTTCACTGGACTCATTGCAGAATCTGCAGAGACCTTCTTCAGATATACCCAGCTTCTAATGCCGATGCAGTCTTGGAATCTTTTCCGGTTGTATTGTCGGCGCAGTGGCATAGTGGTAGCGTGTTGGGCTACTAAGCGAGGGGTCTCAGGTTCGAATCCCGAAAGGGCCAAATTACATCTTAAGGTTTTTTTTTCACAAACAAACATCCGAGAGTAAAACTGTCATGAATGATCTTCTCAATTAGCCGTTTGGACTCGGCGTACAGTTGTAGATCACTTCCATTCGTCCCAAAAATTTAACTCACACAAAACGAATACGAATGGTTGTGAGAAGCAGGCCTAGGGTCCCACAGACCTGTCGCCGCAAAATATTTATTTATTTATTTTTTATTGTCTTTCTTTGCCTACCTCATGCCCTATGTGTCGTGCCTCTCTTCTGCAGAATGGTTCAGGACCTATGAAAGTTTCTGATGCTCCCATTCTTTGCTAGGGAGTCGGCCATTTCATTCCCTTTTATTCCCATATGCCAGGTACCCAACAGAGGGTAAGGTAAGGTAAAAGATCCTTACCAGAGAACAGCTTGAAAATATTAAAGACGCAGCCATTTACCGAGGAAGTTGGCGGTGTTAACTCAATATGGCAGAAGAGCTAGCAGACCGAGAAGTGCGCATAATAACCGCTGTACAAGAATTCTTTGCAAAATTATTGGGGACGTTCAAGTATCTAGTTTAGTAAGTCTGACAGCTGACTGACTTGATGTATCTCAGTTTTGATTGGCCTTGATCGGTCACATCGGCAGTTGTGTCAGTTGACGTTTATGGAGGTGTAGCCGACGAATCTAGTCAGGAAATTCATGACTGAGTACTAAGTTGACAGTTGGCATATGTGGCTGACGTAGGAAGAGTGCCGTTCCCGACCAATCTAGTTATTGCGTTCAGGTTACATCTTCTCCAGACCAATCTAATTGACTTAAAACTAAATTTTTGAATGGGCACCATTTATTCCAAGTAATATGTCACGACCTTCATGAGCGACCGACCATAAATGGTATAAATTGTAAATTTATTTAAAAAACTACCGGCTTCGGAGAACTTTCTCCCGACAACTATACCCTAGGACATTGACCAAAGCATTTGAGCATTAAAAATCGTCTTCCTACGTTTTCCTATAATTAAACTGCCCCCTTAACATCAGCCCAACCCACATACGCAAAATAGTTCATCTTCAATCTTACACCAGAAATTATAAGCCCGCATATGGCATGCAACTTCATTTTTGTTTTGGGTCGTCTGTCGCCTAGGGGGGTATGTTCAAAAAACTTAATCAATCAGGCAATACCACCAACTGCGATGGCCATCGGTACAACGATATTTTGGGTTTTTCGGTGAAAGGTAGTCTCTTCTAGTGTATTGATTAATTGATGGTATTTTGTGCTGATAAAGAAGCAGAAACCAATGAACATTTTAGTTTGTGGGTCATAAATCTGTTTGATGTTTCAATCATAAAATATTGCCCTGACAATGACAACCGATGACGGATTGATTTATTTGTGAGAAGTTGGGAAAGTAAGATCGCTTTGCAATTACAAGGAGATCATAAATCGCGGACTCGAAATTTCTGACCTTGAATGACTGTATATTCAGTTTTTCGTCTTACCGATTACGTTTATCAATGTTTTAAGGAATCAAATTTAATGAAATAAGAACCAAATAAGATGTGAATTTCCGTAGGTGGATTTTCGCAAGTAGTTTTTTATTGCAAGCAATGTAAATTATTAGAACAACGAGTTCTTAATTTTAACAATTGAATGAAATAAAAATAAAAAAAAAATCGTTGCATATTAATAGGCTGCATGTATTTTTTTCGCATACAGTTTATGTATATACTTTGGGAATAGAGTTCCAGATGAGAAAGGATAAAGTAAAGCTCCTCCTTTAGTGTCCATAGTGATCTGTTGACAGTTTTCAGAAATTGAGATAATTCACTTTCATTGATGAACATTTAAAAACCCTAGAACAAAGAATTATAGTTATAGGATCAGAATGAAATTATCCGATCTTATGGTACTGATCCTTCCATTGAATACGTTAATTTTATCATTTCTGTTAAAGAGACGGACAGTACACAAATCTAAGGTAATAATATATTGCGCAGGTGTCGGTGATGTGAACAAGCAAAAATAGCGGATTACTGTGACTGTCTGCTTTATCAGTACCATATAAATTTTCAAGTGTAGTCCATATTGTTCATATAAAGGATTAAAATGCATTAAGAGGAACATTATCACTTTCCTTAATATGTTTTGAGCAAACTAGAGCAGTTTCCACTAATTCACCCACTGGTTGCAGATTTGATTTGCTTTCCAATTGTTTACACAAAATTAATATATTTAGCTAAACGAATAAAGAAATAGAACCGGTGTTCACGAGAAAAACTAAGAAAATTAATTGTGAACAATGTTTTCAGTCACACTCACAATTGTCCGCCATATTGCAACATTTTGACAGATGGGCAGAACGTGACCAAAATTATCTCTTTCCAATGATGGAAAATCCTTGGCATTGATTGAATTACACGATTTTGATGTATGTGCCGTGGTCCACCAACAATAATATCTCCCTCTTTTAGAAAATTTTAAATTCGTTTAGCTTCTGAATAAGTCCAAATATTTATCCAATCAAATATTTAATATAAAGACTAGCCATATATACAGTAAAAGTCCTACTAAAATAGCGAGATACATAGAGACTACTTCAAAAAAAAATAAAGTACCTACGCAAGTTTAGTTTTGCACAAAACAGTCATAAAACGTCAGCGATCTTCTTTGACTAAAGTTTCGCTCTATACTATAGAAACGCAGCTTAAAGCATATTTATCTAAATGACAGTAAATACCTTATGGCGTTTGTTGCTTTTCTTCTCACTGGGTATTGCCCCTGAGGGCGCAGAGTGGTTCAGTGGTAAGTGAGCTGGACTTAAAATTGAGGAGTCTCAGGTTTGCTCTTCAGAAAAACAGAAGTTGCATATGTTGTTAACTCTTGATCATCGCAGACTCAGATCGAAGACTCAGATGGCAGGAGATGATGCCTGAACTTGCTCTATAATTATTCAAGAATCCATGAGTAAATGGAAAATTCTCCCTCTCTAAGGAAAGGAACTATCTTGAATAGAATCCCCGACCAAATTATGAAAATTGCACCTTATTAAGAGATGCCTCCTAAAGGTGATAACAATGACCCCAAATTCGTCCAGTGGTTCTTCAGATAAGGACTGTCATACAGATGAAGACGAGCTGAAAGGTAAAAACGGTTGAAACAAAAGCGCCACCTATTGTAATTCCATTCAACCTACTCTCTAGATCTAAACACTCCCGGGATTTAAAGGAACGTACTGTTACATTTTTAGCGATCAGTTTTTGAGTTGAAGGTATTGTATGCAAAATTCTTGGATCTTTTTACACTCTTTAAAGAATGACATTGACCTGGTCAGAATCCAGAGCAAATGGACAGAGGAGTCTTCGAAAGACGTTGCCTCAGATATAAATAAGTACAGGGCCCATTTTTATTGACGTCTTCAAAGTAGGTTACGTTTCATAGCCGCTTGACATTTTATCTGCCTCATTCATATTAAGGACTAACAGGGACTTTCTAAGTTTTCACACTCATAACCTATATTGGCCTGTCAAACTTCTCCTGTCCGTGTCTATATGCCAAACAATTTTGTAGAGTAAAAGTTCCTATTTCACCGCAAGAATTTGATTCCAAACGTGAATAAATCAAGTCATGGCACCTCACATCGAAACGCTCCCCTTCTGTCCAGTGTCCCTGTCCATTTGCCATCAGTTAATTAGTCATTTAGAGTATTACTTTCCTCCATCCGTTTGCACCGATGCCACTTTTCTTTTTCCCTTCCATTTCAATTAAATTATCGCAATCATCACAGACATACGCTGCCATTTGCCGCTGCCATCTTGTTAATCAATCATATTCAGAAAACGATTTCCATGGATAACACAAGCTGTAATTGGGAAGATCTTCTGGTAAACACCGTGACACGGCTCGTGTGTCGTGTTATAGCCAGATGCAGAAATGTCATTTGCGCCAACAGGCAGCAGCACTCTCTAAGAATATTTTGATTGATTGATTGGCAGGATCAGATAGCGTCAATGGCGGCGTCCGTCGCCGAGAAAACTTTGAAAATTTCCTTAATCAATGAATACACCATTACCATGGGTAATCAATCTCAATGGTGTGGCATTTGAAGCGTGTGCGCGCGTCTTCATATATACTTATGCCATTACAGCGGCGCGGCGCATGAATGTGAATGATGTGTGCCGGCAAAGCACTTTTTTGAAAGTTCACACTAATTTGTCGAAGAAAGTTTTTTTTTTTTTCCAACCTCAAATTGAAGAAAGAAAATAAAAGTAAACTATAAATGAATTGCAATTGAGAGCATGTACAATTGAAATGCTATTAAGCGGTGATTTTTAACCGTAGTTTTTGTACAATGTCGTGAAGCGGTTAGTTAAGAGTGCAACAGTCAGACTGTGTGCGTTGCATAGTAAATCGCTTCCAGTTGGTGTATTATATAGATTTCCAATTAATTTGGTTTTTTATTGAAATTTGTCGCCGTATTCTACTGGGTTGGGGTATTTCTTTTTCGGATTTCCTTTAAATGAAAGTGAAGTTTCGTTTTCGTTTCGAAGATTCATTTGTTCGGCTTAGTTGGGCCGATTGTTATGTGACACTTTGTCTGGGCAGCACGTTTTCTTATTGTTCCGGAATTCGATTTGGTATTTTTTTTTTTTAATTACTTTTATTATTTCACACCAAATATACCTCGTGTTAGGTAATGGAATTTTTAATAGTACAGACAAAAATTTCAAGATTCCTTAGTCGAGTAATGTGCAGTCACTTTCGATAGACGCAACTTGAACTAAAGGTGAGCGTTGAGTTTATGTGAAATACTTATATTTTCAGTGACACCCTGCAACAAGAAAAGCAAGGGGGGTAACGTCGCTCTTGCTAAAATGGTTGTTAATGTCTAATTCGAGTTGTGTGTATGTTTAAACGAGCCTTAAACGAACTGATTTAACTGTTGACGAATACAACACAAATTATGAAAACAAATAAACATTTCTCGACTCTTTAAAGTATGAACACTACAGGAATTAATTAGCGAAGGCCTTCATAAAATTGTATGCAATATCAGGGACCTTGCAGAAAACTACGAGTTGTTTTACGCGTGCATATTGAAAACTGTAACCCATTTTTTAAATTCAGAAGTATAACACCTGACACTGTTCTTGCCACCACCTTGGGATAAATTCAACTGGCACCTGTATGAAATATCCATACTTGTCCCGTATAGTGTCATAGGCCTCAGGTTATGGTAAAATATGAGTAAAGATGGATGAACTACTTGCGTTTATTACGCCAAAGTCAAAAGCACCAAATTTTCTGTCAAAATTTTAATTTAATTTCCTTTTTAGGTTTTGCGATAACTTTATACATTCAAGGGATATTTATATTGTATTATTTTCAGCTTCAAAGTCGGTATATATCTGTGGCTGTTATTCTCAGCCATTTGGCGTATTCTCTTAGAAGACAGTTTACCGAAAAGATTCCAACTTGTTTCCTGGGTTGATTTGAGCTTAGTTTAAGAATGACCATACACATTCAACGTATAGCCGGTAACTGTATGATTGGCTGTCTACGCTCCACCCCGACCACGGCACTAAATGTCATCCTAGGCCTAACACCCATTCAGATTCACATTCAAATGGAAGCAAGATTGAGTATTCATCGACTGTTTTTAATCGAACAACATCGACCCTTATTCCTACCAAAGAAGTTATCTATCTTTGCTTAACGCTATACAGTCAAAAAGCCCTTTTAACATGCCTCTAGGTGACATGCTACCGGAATACGGCTTCCATAAAAACTTCCTCATAGTTATCCCTCCTAGGGAAGACTGGGAAAAACTCAAACCGAATCCATCAAGTCTTGATGTCTCGTGTGATATATGGAGTCAGGGACTGGATCTGGCATATATGGAGAGTCACCTCCAGTAAACTTGTCAGTTAGCCTTGGAAATAACATATCTATATTCCGTAGAAAAACTATATTCATCTTTTCAGACAGCCAAGCAGCTACTAGCTCTGGACTCATCTGTAATAAAATCGAAGCTTGTCTTAGAAACATACACAGTCATCTATGAACTTTCCAAGAAAAACCTAGTCGTTCTTCACTGGATTCCAGCCCACAAGGGTTTTGCTGGTAACGAAGAAGCGGACTCACTGGCCAAAATCGGACAATTTTTTTCCCAAATACTCTCCCAGGAAATCCTACTTCCTGATAAACTTAGACAAAAATAACCTAAGAATTCTATTAGGAATAATCAGTGGACACGTCCTCATGAAAAAACACATATACCGCCTAGGAGCCTGTCCGGATCCAACATGTAGACTATGTCTCTACTCAACCTTAGGGAAAAAATACTTGGCTAGGAAATCGTCACTTCGGCAACTCTCGCTGATATACACCCAGAGAAGATTATTTTTTTCCTGACTGCTAGAGCCCCCGTGAGAGCTCTCCCGCAATCCAATCTATTTAATCCAATCTAATCTAATACACATTTTGTTATTTCATTATGGCCAAGGTACCTTAGATATATATAATGGCCATGGCCACGCCAACAAGGTTGACCTTCCTAGATCTTATTTAAGACTTTTACTATTCACAGTGCTGCTTTGATGTACGCCGCGGTATTTTGGTATCCATCAAAGTCTGTCATGGTTTTGTTTGTATAACACCTGACTGTTTAGCAGTTAGCCAAAGATCGCGCTAACTGGAGAGACGTATTGGTTGAGGCCCAGGTCCACCCCGGACTGAAGCGCCACCTAAAGTAAAGTTTAAGATTCGGTTTTTGTGGATTGCACGAAGCTAATGGTCATCCTAGTCTTCGATGTAGATGACGTCGGCGATATCTCTTTAATATATTGATTTTATGCGAGCCCTGTCTGTCTCAGTAGAACGAGAACGTCGGCGCCTTATAATAGAGCGAAAACTCGGTAAGCATTTGTTTTAAGGGCCACCTCAACAACATAGGTTTCGTTGGAGCTTATGACGCCAAAAATGAGAAACGAGTATTCACTTAAGCAGTAAAAACTGGCTCTGGGGAAACTCGGGAAAATCGAAATATAACATAAACAATTTTCCTTATTACGGACTAGTCATGTAAGCATCTGGTCATAGCTTCCTAAGAAACCAACCACACAATGAAACTTAATCTTGACGACATCTGTAGAGGCTGCGGAGACAAAGAAGTCCACGGGGACACACCTCACTTTCTATCCGAGTCTCAGCCACTTGAGTATGTTCCTCAAGTGGGAGATTTTACCCCCAAGACGTACAAGAACTTTCTGAGATATCACTGTCTGATCTTAACAGATTGTTGAGGACTTCGGGATTGCTGGACAGCGGCTGTTAACCACAATAAGGAAAGGAAAGAGGACAACCGATACAACACCAACGATTTACCCCTAAAAAAAAGGGTTTCACTATGGGTCCATGAGGACCTAAGTGTTGTATTGCAGGGTACCCCCTGCTCTACTCACCCGTCTATCTAACCTAACCTAGCATCCTACCTCAGACGCACTCTTCTAATAAGACAAACGATCACAGGCCTATGACTATGATCTATTTTCTAAGTAGCCTTCAATTACATGAACAACGGAGCCTTCCCCACGACAGAGTACAATTGAATCTGGGGTAGGCATTCTTTTATAAAAAAACGTTCAATCGTTTTCGATTTTTTCGATAATCTTTCGTGATTATCTAACACCCTATAAAAACAAAATACCAAAGCTTCAAGGTAAGCTTTATCCATTATAATAGTCGCAAATTTAAGTCGCTTAACTCGTCTTTCAAAACTTTCAATGTTGCGGCACCAACAACACATTTTTAGGGGCAATTTCCATACTTGTATATAGGATTGATCCAACAATCTTATACTGGTCCTACCCACACGATGACGACTCCTTATGGTGACAAAGAACTTATAGCCAATCTCAAAGTTTTCTCACGCCTCGTCGATATGGACTGGTTTCGATAAGTACAAAGTGAATCCACGCATCAAATGTATTTTTCTTTTCTCTGAAGCATGCAAATTCAATACACGTCCGCTGCTTTTGCTTAGCCACATACAGCGAAAGGACACCATCACTTTGGCTTCACAAATCTTTGAATTCCAGCCTCGAAAAAGATTAGTCGCTTCAAAGGCCAACCCAACATCGATACCAACGAGCTTGGCTTAGACGACTGGTAACCATGTGGCTGCCGAGGATTGCGGAGAATGGTTTCAGAGTCTGTTAAGGAAATAAGTGTAGCAGCCGTTCTGGTGATGTGATGGATAAGAAGTTATGTCTGGGTACAAAAAACCATTCCCTACAATCGCTCAAAAATTGCCGCCATTTGAACAAAAGCCCTTCACATCAAACGAGGTAGAATGATGGCATTGAACTTTCTTTTGTCAAAATTGTCGCTTCCATTTCGAAAAAGAACTCATAATTCACGATTTTCTCTTAAAGGTATTTTTTAGGGATTTTCCCACACAAACTTCACAAATTTCAATTCAAACTCGAAATGAAAAAAGGTAACCACCTATTCTATCTTTATTGATCTTGTGCACGTTCTTTCACGATAACCAATTAATCGCTTTACGGTCACGTCTTCTGTCACATCTGGCGGATGTTATTACTTCTCCATCACACACGGATTGCTGAAAGTTTCCCCGTTGCAATATCCTGCTTGGTTCCCATCATACAATGTAAACAAAATGAAATGTCAATGAAATGAATGATATTTTTTTCCATTCGAAAATTTCGCCAACTCAGGGACACCTTCTATTTCCCTGGGGCTGTACAAAAACGTGCGCCGCCTACTTCGCCATGGACCATCATACTAAATAACATCGTCATCTCGAAAAGGAGACAAAAAACTCACAACTGTGTAATATCTTCGGCAATTTGTCGACATTTGATGCATTTTCCCATCCGCGAAACAATAAAACCTACTATAGAGGCATATCTCTCGACTGCGACTTCACGGCGCGCGTCTGCACATAAAAATAGAAACACACGATGAAAGTAAAACCTAAATAGCTTCATAAGCACTTACTCGCATCGTACGGTGGTAAGTCACATTGGACCCGTTCAGGCCCCAATATGGCGACAATAATTATGGCCAACGAAAGCCATATAAATAATTAATGACCATCATTTACAACAATGCAATAAGCCAAGTTTGTACTTCTTTCTCTGTGCAGAAAGAAAAAGAAGAAAAAAAACGTTTTTTTTCCTGTCCGGCTTCCTGCGATCGGTCAGACAGAGTGATGTTGCGCTTATCACGATCGACGTACGGATGCAGTAAATTTTCTTCTCAAATCTCTCAAGTTGAGTGCTTGGGCTTGCTTTTTAATTTTCGCCCCTCTTCTGGTATAATTGTTTCGTGTCGATGCTGATGATGATGCTGATGATGATGATGTTGTTGCGATGACGACCTGTGAAAGAGCCATTGAACTAGCCGCCGAAGAAGCCATCATCGCGGCGCAGCACGAACACAAGAATTATGGACAAGAGCACATGATGTTTCATACGTTTCGTATCCTATGCCCTGCATGTGGTGTTCTTGTATTCAATTTATCGTTTTCGATTGAGCTACTACCATTGTGCGGATTACACAGAAGTTGGAAATTACAAAAAATGAAAGATCGAATATGAGGTGAATAGATAAACGCGTGTAGATACATTTGAAGCGCGTTAGATACGAACGCATATATCATGCAGCAGCATGGGTAAATGATGCCTTCAACTAGGTATTATTATTATGATCACGTACGGTATGGGGCATGATGATGCATGTCACTTAGTGTACGCGCGTAATTTTATGAAAGAAATGTTTCACATTTTTCAAACAATTAAGCCCCCGGAGAGATGTAATAAACGATTAGTCGATGTAAATAAATAATTTGTTAAGAAAGCTACGGCCGCAGTTTGCTGTTGAACTCTTTTGTTTTGTCAGTCGCTAATTGCTGCGATTCAATGAAATTTACCTCGGTTGCAATGATGAATGCACTCTTTCTCAAATTGTAGGATTGGAATGATTGAATCTTGTTATGTGTTGCATTTTTGACCTTAGAATAAGTCGGGTTTTTTTTTTGGTTTGTATTTCAACTGGAACGATATATATCTTTCTGGATGTATCAAGACGCTTGATACAGCTTTTGAAGATGTGAATTGAATTTAAATTAATCATTTAAACCTTTGAAAATATTTAGCGATTTGCTTTCTTGTGGTACATACTGGCCAAAAGAGAGGGAATAAATGGGGCTATTAACTCAGGGATCCTAAATCGCTATACATCACGGACCACTATACTTACGTTCAGCGTTGCTTTCTGGTGGACTGTATTTGCTAAAGCAATGAGTTTCAATGAACAGCGCAACATCGGACATAATTTTTCTTTTAACACCGCACCGTAAACCAAAAACACAGCGGACCGCAAGTGTCCATGTGGATTTTCTATGTTAGGTTTGGTAAGTGGAATTTCGAGGCTGGAGAAACATGTACCCACCGCCACCACACTTAGATCTATATAGATCGATTTTGATACCCTTGGCTGTTACATATTTATGCAAATCTTTCATAGACCTCTATTCAAAAAATCCTTCCAAGAATTCTGTACCTGAAGGTACCGTCAGAATGATTCTGCAAAATAGAGACTTCACACTGCAGTTGCAATTTGACAAAAGGAGTCAAGGGTACCGGGTCATGCAAATGTTCTTCATTAGCAGGAAAAACTCTAGGGGCGCCATAAATGTCTTTAAACAAGGTATACGCAATGACATGATCCCCGGAGAAGAGGAATAATTCGGCGAGGCTTAGTCCGTTTTAATATGCGTTGTGGCGATGAACCTACCACCAGATGATTCAGCAAAAAAGGACACTCTACAACTATGCTTCTCGAAGACAACTTGTTAAACACACAAATAAAGGGTGGTTCTTTTATTTTGTCCTGGGGTTCATGTTTAACATTTATCAGTTCCTGGTCAGTCTTTCTTAAGTTTGAAATTGGGTAATTTTTGGGGCAACTTTGATTGCTTCCCAGACATTTGCGAGAGTGGAAAGTGGAAAATTAAATCAGAAACTGAGCAAGAAGAAGAACTTTCAATTGTAATTGACTTTTTCTGCGAAAGTTTTCAACAGTTAAAAACTCATTAATCATCGGCACATGAAAAATGTATCACATTTTCGAATATTGACTGAGGGGAAAACAAACAACAAGTGGATCACTTAAAAAAAAAAAGGGTTTCTAGGTCACCTAAACTATTTGCCGGCATTTCGCGAAATGCTCCACTCCACTCCACTTACAACACCAACAACATAAATGACAGATGCCCGCAACAGGTTCAGTGGAGTAAAATACAAATTTCCATCCAAATGAAACAGAACTCAAAGCAGAAGAGCTAATAAAATTATCCATAATAACTAAATCAAGATGATGGCAAACAAAAAAAAACAACAACACGCAACAGGTGAAAGTGAAATCGAGAAGAAATTATGCGCCTCGTCAATCGACATACCCGCACAAATCGTTCTAAAGATGCCACAGATGCCCCCAGATCGAAGATGCTTATTTTAAATTCGAATCAAAATTCCAGTGGCTAATAAACCGATCACATGAATATGCAGATGCATGTCGATATTTCTTCGAATAAAGTTTCACTTTCATCTTTTCGAAATGAAAAGTGAAAAAGAACAAAGCACAATGATGTGGGTCGGGTCATCGGAATTTCGTTACATTCTGAACGCCGCGCGAGTAAAATTTGGCAAAAGATACATATCTCAGTTGTGAGATATATTGTCACTGCTGTAGACAGACACTCTTGGTCAAACCAGAAGCAGTTGTGACTTGTCTGTGTGTTTGAGTGTGGTTTTGCGTTTCGCTGTTAATGTTGTATCTGCGCGCGCGATGCCGCTAAATGAAATGAAAGTTGTCCTCCTACATTCTTTCTTGAATTAGAGTTGCAGACTTATCGTATATAGGTAGATGGATTTATTTGTTTGTTGGTTTGGTCCGGTGGTTGATTCACCGGATGATCGAGTATCCATATGGACATTTGCGGCAGAGTACAGTCGGGGCCTGTATGCGTATTGCCATGAATCAAACTGAACTTGTAGTTGGCGGGTAAATGTACATGTAATGCGAGAAGTTGGTACAGGATGATGAAATCATCAACACGTTCGTAGTTTGGCTTTCTATTCGTTGAAGTTTGGGGAAGAAACTAGGCCGCATTGGAAATAGTTGATTTGTTTGTTTATTGTCAAAAATTGTTTATAAAAAAAACTATGAGGAACACCACGGGGCTTAAAGCCATTGATAATGGAAAGGAAATGAATGGTGAAACTGACTGTATCCTTTCAGTTTGCACAGACGCATCTAAGAGTCAACAACCTTGCGACTGCCCAGACCTTAAGAACATCAGATTGACCATACTTGGTAACTAATTCTTTAATGAACTGATGAAGAAGTCCACGATACACTTTAAAGATAGGAGTTTAATGAAAACATTATTTATTTTTTCTAAATTTATGGGAACAATCGGAAAGAAAGCTTCTCAGTATGGAAGACCTGAAATCACATAGACGAAACTTCAGACCAAACATGAGCATAGCTCTATGATAAAGGCTTAAAAACATTCGATACACGACTTGGTAAGGTCCTGGAATCAACTTATTGTCAAAAATAAGTCAGGCGAAAGTGTGCACTTTCGTCCGTCCCCTTTAAAAGAAGAGAGATCAATAACAGAGAACTATGCCAAATCAAAGTTTGAGGTATGATGTTGTAGAAGATATTGTGGAAGATGTTGTGGAAGATGTTGTACTGGAAGAGAATCTTTTTTTCTAACTAAAAAGCATCCTAAGTTTTTTTTTAATTTTTTTTCTTTAATTAATAGATACCTTGCCCAATGGCTGATACTGCGACCTATAAGATCTATTGTATCAAAGAGGGATGTTTTAGTCTAAGAGACGATTGACCTCCCTAGTGAAGGCCAGTATGTCCTTAGTAGCAGAATTCCTAATTTCTGGTGGCGAGAGTATCTCTTTGTTAAAGGTACGTCGTCTTAACCAGTGAAGTGCCGGGCAGTTACAGAGCAGGTGCTCAGAGGATTCGTCATCCTCTAAGCAGAACCTGCATTCTGTCTCTGGACACAATTTCAACTTGTTAAGATGGTATCTCAAGTCACAGTGGCCTGTTAGGAAGCCCACTAGCTTTCTATTACTTTCCTTGTTTAGTTTCAGGATTTCCTTGTAGGAGAAGGGCCTAATTAAAATTAAAAATGTCTTAAACTTGGGACATTTTCCCATTGGTTTAGGCGGAGTTATTGTTCCCAATCGTTGATAAGCCGTAAAGCAGTAGCCCAATTGACTCTGCAATATGGTTCTGGTCTGCAGAACGCGGATTCAGATGCAGCCCTAGCTAACTTGTCCGCAGATTCGTTACCTGATCTCAATGGAGTGGATTTCAGTCTGAAAAACAGTGGGACACCTTCCCATAGGTGTAGAGACCTTGGTGTTGGGTCCAAAGACACCAGCATCTAATCCAGACTCCATTTTCGATCCGTCAGTATACCAAACCAGACTTTTTAGGTCTAGATTTGGTACACCATTGGCCCATTCTGCATGGTGCAATATCTCTACCTCAAATGATTTCCCAAACTTGTATTCCCTAACCACAGTGTCGGGGATAGAGCAAAACATGTCCATATTAGGGATTGAGTTAAGTATTAGCCTAAGATGGAGATAGAGAAGATCGGAACGATCAACGCAATTCTTGTCAAGCTTTTGCATTTCAGCCACACCCGTGTATGACGATGTTAGAAAAATCAAGGATAGCAAAAAATACCACTAGCTGCAAATCCTTACTATAGTGAAATTGTACTTTTTTCTCGACTGTAAGGTGTTTGTTCAGGAATGATTAAAAAACTACTGCAGAAAATGGACTCTGGTTGGTTCAGTTGCATTGCAAAATGTTGCGGTTGAACAATAAGATTTGGTTTGTTGTTATCCACTGTCTAGGAGTGGAGTCTAAGAAGATATTTTAACAAAGAGCACCAAGTTGGTTGATTGCGATGAAACTAAGTCCTGCACCATTTTAAGACCTATGTTTTTCTGATGGACCCATATGGATTGTATGAGTAGTTTTATTGTGGTTAATGTTCAAATCCACACACAATGTTTGCAATTTTATTAAATGTACTGATTTTTATGAAGTTCTTAACAGTTTTTGCTCCAAAGGCCCTAAACCATCTAAATGAAACCGACATCTAAATAAGTGGTTTTGTAAATAAGTGCTCCCAAAATAAGCTTATAAATCAAACGTGTGTTCACATTTTCAGTAGACTACCATTTAGTTGGAAAATACTAACTCGAGGATCTAGGATTCATCACAAAGTCCGGTAGCATGAGTGGGCTCTAATAGGATTAAATCACAATAGGCCAACCTGTGTCCGCAGTGATATGGTAACTTGCTTCCAACTCACTAATCTAATCTAGTTAGAAAAATAATAAGTTTATGGAAAGACGACAAAAATTGCCACATCTTTCTTTCACCATTTGACGAGAGTTCTATTGGAGTATAAGACTGTATGAAGGTGACGTGTCAGTTATATAAAAAGCCTTTAAAGTTATTATTTGAAGTAAAGGGTTTTCCAATATAAGGGGTGTTATTTTGAATAGTCGCTATTTCGGTAGCTGTCACTTTTGAAGCTGTTATTTTTTGACATTTGACAAGTAGAAACTGCGCCATTACTAAAAATGGAACGATACACGCTTCAACAACGCATTGAAATTATAAAAATTCACTACAAAAATGGTGAAAATTTGGCAGTCACAGTTTGCAAAACTAAATCATTTTTGGTTAGTCGTGAGGCACCTTGTCGGACCGCAATACAGAAATTGGTGGAAAAATTCGAGCTGTTGGGACAAGTTAGTCATGTGAAATAAAACCCGTGCACTTCGCTCAAGAACAGCTGAGAATATTGCTGCTGTAGCCCAAAGTGTTGAAGAAAACCCAGGTTTGTCCATTCCTCGTCGTTCTTTGGAATTGGGCATGATTAATGATTTTTTATGGCCGGAGTTGGATGGTATTGATCTGGACAATGTTTACTTTCAAAAAGACGGCGCTACGTGCCACACAAGCAACGAAACCATTGATCTTTTACGGGAAAGTTTTCCGGGCAGTGTTATCTCTCGAAGAGGTGATCATAATTGACCACCGAAATCTTGTGATTTAACACCTTGCGACTTCTTCCTTTGGGGCCACGCCAACAGCCCAGCATCGATTCAAGACTTCAAAGATGGAATTCGTGAGTCTATCGAGGACAAAGGGCAGCCACTTTGCGATTTTGCTATGGAAAATTTCATGAAAAGGATATGGTCCTGTAAGCGTGGTCTTGGTGGCCATTTGGCTTATGTTGCTTTTCATTATTAACGGCATACCTTCCTCTTTCTTATGAAATAAATATCCGATCATTTATCTCAAAAAATTACATTTTACTTTGAATATCAAAATAACACCTCTTATTGGAAAACCCTTTTTAAGCTTGCTCCAACTCAGTGTGTTACAAAGCAACAACTTTCTGCTGAATTCAGCTGAAGGACAAATACCAAATGCTTCACACAATGTCCCACTTGCTCTGCAAGGTTAAACTAAACATTTAAATTTGTTTAAATCGTAAAAGTTTGACATCTTGAAGTCCTTTGCGATACGATCAAGTAAAAACACTTTTACTAAAGATCACATCTTTCCACCAACTTGAAAAGATGACTGACTTGCTTTTTTCTGTCATCAAGCTGTTAAACTTTTAGAAAACTTAAATATTTGAAGACTTTTACGAGGTAGCGCGTAATGTGGCCGTTGGCCAACATTTAAGACTGAGCTGGTTCTTTTTTCGGGGAGTTGTTATAACGTCAAAATCGATCAGCAGAAGTTGTTCGTGTTAGCGAAAAATGGATGCAAATTTTGTTACCAAATTTCGAGTTTAAAAAAGAGCTTAAGATCGCCATCTTGGAAATTTCATAAATCACCAGTGAGCCTCGGCCCACGGTTTGCAAAATATCCTTCGAAAAGCTGCAAGTTGTAGGCTCAGTGCGACACGCTTAACTCATAAACTAATTTTGTATATCCCAATTAACTTGAAACTAAATTCTTTTCATAAATTAAAAAACAAATTAAAAAACCTTTAAAAGACTCTTACCTTAGTTAGGGGAATCAAAAACTGAATTTGTTCCGCCCGCGCGTCGATCTAAAAAGAAAGTAAACCAAGAACAGAAATTAGAAGTAGAACGACACATCTTAAAATAATTCAATCCAGCTGTTACTCAATAAAATACGAGCTGCAATCTACACCGACAACACGCTCTCCAACCCAAAACAAACAACATCATTACCCTCGGCCATTATGCACTACTGGTTACTGTACAGTGTACAAGTGCGAGTATCTCTGCGATACACCATTGAAGCGCTTTTTATTTGCAGATATCTTTTAGCGTACTATTACCATATCAGATGATAAAACGCAAAGAGAAAACGAGTTTCCTAAAATCTGACCCAGTTCCCTAGTTTGGTCTGCAGACTCACTCAGGCGGTGTGGTCGAATGGTCGTCGTCTTCGTCTTCGGCTTGGTCTTGGTCGCATTGGGAGCAGAGCAGAGCAGAGCAGAGCTCGAGTTGGAGTACCCGTATCGTATGTATATCAGTTGAATCAATTGCGTCGCCGGCCAGGGGTGGGGAGCACCTTATGAACTTGATTTTCCCATCACGGCTGGCACACATGTGCGGTAGTGTATTAGTTGGCGGAAGGCTGTCGCCACTCGCCACCGGGCAAATTGGAAAAATGACAGAGGGAGTCTTGTTTCAAAGGCGTGTATGTATTACTCGAATCAGAAACAAGATGAAGAAGAGAGTACAACCGCAGCAACCACCAACAACATGGATCATCATCATTAAAGATGATGGTAGTTGGTGGGTATATCTTGTGTGCGCGATTTTTGTTGTTATGTAATTGGAGACCACAACAGACCGTTTCGACTGGTGTAATGGGTGCGCAGGTGATGGGAAGTGATGACCGCATTAGGCGCACTTGCACACCGGGCAAGTTGCAAATGAACTGGATTTGTTTACTGTTGACGTGGTTCATACATGCGCGGATCACAATTTAATTGAGCCATTTGAAATTTCAAACGGAACGGTTGTGAAAATATTAAATTCAACCGATGAACGGTCGACGATGAGTGAATTCACGTAGTGACCCTTTTGGCGTCGGCGTTTAACCACAAGCCACACACTGAAAGTCAAGTTCAATTTCATGGTCGGTCAGAGACGCGAATCTGATTGATTGTGTGGCGGCAACAAGTTGGAATTATGTTAATTGAATTTATTTAGTTTCAGAGTATAGGTAACTAGCTCTCAATAATGGAGGTGCATTGTTATGTGAGTTTGTGGGAGTTGGCATAAGAGCATTTTAGGGGGACAAGATGAACAGTGGAAGAGTTTCATTTGAAAAAGATTTCTTGTTGTTATTCAAACCTTATAGCACTGGAAAATCAGGCGGTGATCAGACGCATAGAACAGACAAACATCGCAACATCATTGGCACTGGAATGTGTACTCCAGCTCAATAAGTGTTCATCTAAAAATGAGGTAGCACTGACCTGGGTACGAGGACACATAGGGATCGAGGTCAACGAATAGGCGGACTCCCTTGCAAAACAGGGGTCAACCGAAAAAATGCTGGGACCAGAACCATTCTCTTCAATTGGCAAAGGAATAGTAGAACAGCTAATTTACAAATGGATCACGGCAGAACACCTGAGAAGGTGGTCTCAACCGTGGAACAATGTAGACAAGCTAAAATGGCAATTAATTGGCCGACCTGCTCCACTCAAAGAAAGGTTCTAAGCATGAGTCGACGAACTCTGAAATGGGTGGTGGCTTTATCTACAGGACATGGTAATTTCGGGTATCACTTAAGGAAGATGGGCCTTAGAGAAGATGATACCTGTAAACTATGCCTGGAAGAATCTGAGACAGGGGCGCATATACTGTGCCAATGTCCGGCATTGGCTGGCAGAAGAATGAGGATCTTGGGACATCAGTGGGTCGAGACCCAGTCGATGAAAGAGATCTCCCATAAACAGATGCTAGCGTTAACAGTAGGAATCGAGCCCAGGGAAGAACTCTGGAGAAATCCAGAGAGTCTCTCTAGGTAAATTTTATGGTGGTAAAGAGACAAAAAGAGATTTGTGGTCTGATTCGATTATCTCTCGAAATCTATATATATATTCTCTGATGCTTATCAGACGTTCGAAAAGTTAGCTCATTGCACAAGAACATTAAATTTAAATTTGTCTTTTCCAAGGGACTAAACCTGAGACACATTTGTCATTTGTTTTAGCAGGCTTACCACTGATTGGTGCAAAAATTGGTTCACCGAAATACAATAATGAAAAACCCAGTCTGTGACTTCTCAAACGTAAAACTCAATAAGTAGTACTGTTCAAACTCACCTCCAAATTTACAGGGTGTAACGTCGTGTATCAGTTTTATCCGTTCTATCAGTAGTTATAATATTTGTATAGTAAAGTGGCACCATGCACTTGGTCCTATGATTCCCAGTTTTGAACAAAATATTGTTCTTCTTACAATAATTGTTTGAATTTGCTGATCCGGCTTATAGCGATCTATGTTTTAAGAGTATTTAAAACTGATGGGCTATTTTTTCTTGCGGCAGAAACTCCCACGTAAGATTTTATGTGGAACTACTTATAGGACGCTCCAACGATTCAAACCAATCTTAACCACGGCACACTTATTCCACTTAATACAAAAACCTTCAGATAAATAAACGAGCTCTATTGTCAAAACAATTTCATTCGTAACAGTGCCTAACGAAAAGAACGTTCTGTAATCGGTTATCTCAAGCTCAACGTCTTTCTTCTTTGATCGTCAAAATTTTGTAATAATTCACTGACAATGTACAAAAAAAGTTATATAAGACGTCATTAAAGCACATAAAATCATTAAAATTTTAAATTAAATTTTAAAACTAGAACTTGCGACAGTTCGCGCAATAGCCGCTTTGGTATCAAAAATGCAAAAAAAAATCAAATGAGTTGAATTTAATGTTATTTACTCAAATAATCTCTTTTACATGCTATTACTCAATTTTATGTAGGCTTTATATTATTAATAAATATTTTGATCCTTAGAAAACCCTAAGCAAACTTCGATTCGAAGAGAAAGTTTAGTGCGACGCAGTCATAACCTCTTTTGATTTATTATCTGATAAAGCTGAATTCAAATAGCAGTTGAAAATAAAAATATGTCGCTATTCATTAATCTTGCAAAAAGGGTCCATTACTATGACAATCAAATGATTTTTACCAAAGTTTATCTGAAATTTTTATTCAAGTTCGTGTTTGATCTGATGTTCCCTTAAATTTTCATGAAGAACGTAAAATTTGCTCTAACTTTACGGGCTTTTAGTAATAATTTAAATGATAACAACCTCCAAACTTATAAGCTGTAAATGGGAGCGTATCGAAATCCCGCTTTTTGAAATCCCGCTTTTCAAAATTCCGAAAAAAAAAGTTTTAAAATCCCGTCTGCTAAAATACTGTTTTTTTTATATTATTTATTTCTTATTTTGGTACTTCCTCTAAAAATGATAAATGTTAAAATGAACTGCATTTCAAAAAAACACTCATTGATTAATTTATTTTAATTTTCTTACTATCCTACTTTTTTTTTTTTTAAATCCCCCCGATTTTTAAAATAAAGCAACTACTTTTGATTGTAAAAGCGGGATAATAAAAAACTGGATTGTAAAAAACGGGATTGTAAGAGGCGGGATTTTAAAAAAGCGGGATTTCAAAAAGCTGGATTTCAAAAAGCGGGATTATAAAAAGCCGGATTTTAAAAGCGGGATTTTAAGAATGGGGATTATAAAAAGCGAAATATCGAACCCAACCCGCTGTAAATATTTCAAAAAATTCCAAAAATTCATTTGTCTTTCCATCGGTTATCGAAGCTCTAACATAAGAACGTAAGCTGATTCCATTGCAACTCTTATTGTATATTCCAACTTCCATTTCCAACTCAAACCTAATTCACTTAGCTTTTTCATTTAACCAAAAAATGGCTTCTGAAACTAAAATGGTATCGAAGTAGGCTTGTGATGATAGTTACAAATTTGATCAACCTAAGGACTCCTTTTAAAATAGAAGAGTACATCTCTTGTTACTAAATACAAAAACCTTCAAATATTTTGTGTCAAAAAGTGAATGCGCCTTGCGTATAATAAATTAGTAATCAAAAGCGTAAATTATCCAACACTTTTGGTTGGCAATTTAGTTTGCGATGTGTTTTCCCATTTCATGCGTAAATTGCCTTCCTACAACCGGTAGGCAAGTCATGGACTTTGATCGATTTAAGTGCCTGGAAAACTATTCTTAGATAGCAGGATGGTTATGAAACCAAATTGATGTATAAAGAAAATGTTGCAACACTTTAATGTGCCAGTAATTTAATTAAATTTGTGTGCACACGTTTATAATTGGAGGACTTTGTCACGATGTATAACATGGCTAGTTCATCTAATGGCTTCAATTTTCTGCAAGCGAGTGTGTCATTATATCATATTACTTATTTATTTTGTAGGTGGTGTAGTTTATGGAAAAAACTGAGAGGAATTCTTAACAAATACAAATTTCCCTTCAATAATTCTTTTAAGCAATGTAGCCACACAAAATGGTTAGCATGCTTTCATCTTAATGGAGCCATACATTCAATTCGGGAAAGTCATTTCAAGACCACTTATCAATATCGCCCTCAGAGTTAAGCTAACTATTTAGAAAGAACTCAAGAATTGACCCCATTTTCCTTTCTCTCCTTATAGAGCAACCCATTTTCAAACAGACAAGTTAGCCCAACCCAACAATTTATCCGAATTCATCTTAAATCCCCTGCTATCAAATAACAACCACACCAGCATTTCCGCTGTCAATCTTAAATAGCCCAGCTCAACTCCGTATTCGAACTACATAATTAAGTCACTGATAGCTCCCATAATAACTGCAATTCGCTTGTCTCAGGTATAATTATATAAATACCATCAAAACGGGTTACAAATTCCAGAGATCCATCACACAACTTACAGGCCCTTCCTGTAATTGCTACCACTTTTTCCGGACGCAACCACAACGATTACGAAAATTATGAACAAATTGTTTAATCCACTCAAGAGTTCTCATGGCCACTCAGGCATGACTTGTCAAAATTTCCCCCTGAAATCAACACGAAATGATACTTCATGCACACGAGAATTTCGCTTTCACTTTTCTTCCTGTCGCGGCGACTCACCATGAGAAACAGAAACAATCGCCAAAAACAGACAATATTTCATACCATCCAAGCAAAATTCACCACGAGTATGTTTAGGGTTTCTCCGTTTTCGGATGTTGGCCTCTGTAACCCACATGTCAATTAAAACTGTGCTAACCATAAAAACAAAAACAAAAAAACACGCCGAAACATTGCCCCCATTGCGGGCTGGTGTGGCTGTGGATAAGCCAGCTTAATCCGAATATTGACCATCGTGTCGGAATGTGTGTGTTGAACCGGTGCTGGCTTTCAAAATGGAAAACCAATGGAATGGTAAATAATGTGGCGAAGAGTCTCCACGCCGCCGGAGGTGGTTGACTTGACATATACGATATACAACGCCGCGAAATCGCCATGAGGTGTTTATTTTTATTTTCTTCCATCTTGTTGTTGTTGTATGTTTTAAAAATTAGTCATCAGTTTTTTATATGCGGAAATTTCACTTTTTAAGGTGCGTAAGCATATCGATGAAGTTTGTCACGCAAATTAATAGACTCGATGAAATCGACAACTAAACGATTCATGCTTCCGGTGGTTAATGAGCCAAACGGGTTACGGGGTTTTCGAAAGGTGCACGGTATTTTAAGTATGCGATTAGTTTGCATTTTCATAGAAGAGACCTTAGAGAAAATGTTGGATGTAGGAGGGTTCGTTGTATGCGATCTTAAACAACAGTTCGCACATGGACTCTTTTGTTTTTGGTATTTGAGTGAAATGTTGTTGTGTTTAAATTTGCCGCAGAATTCAAAAGCGTTTAATGAAATCAGTGTTTAAGGTTAGCAGCGTTTATTTAAGACACGTCAAGTTGTAAAATGTGTCCAAAAGCTGTAAGAATGGGGAAACGGCGATACCCTATGTCCTATCAAACTATTTGTTTATATCTTACTCTTGGCACTGGTCTTGTCCATACGGACTCGCCAAACCTATAACTGCGGGTGTTGAACACAAAAAAAAGTAGAAGAAGTATACGTAATGCCCTTTCGGATAAAAAACCACAGGACTTTAATACAAGCCCCTTAAAAGAAGGATTTACAAGGAATGAATTTACTAGATTGAATGCACAGTGTCAGCAGTCAGCAGTCAGCAGTCAGCAGTCATCAGTCAGGAAGGCGGATACCCTTCGAAAGCTACTGGACATGGGGTTGGTAAGGGACTTGCCAAGGTGCTGAAAAAGATATTGTTGCCGATGACTTAATGGTAAGCCAATGACAGCTCTCACATTTCCAAAGTGGATAGCTGACAAACAAATATCTGGCCTGGTATTATAGTGTCCAAGAAAGTTGCTGGACTGTGGGTGGAGTTACCTATAAAACAACGTAAACCCCACAGGGAACAAATCAACCAAAATCCTGGGATAATGTTGACAACCTTGCACAATAAAAAAAGGACCACGACATACCGATTTACCGATGAAGTTCTCCCAGTCCTAACAAGTCGCATTTGCTACAAAGGAAAACATCTTCTGACATCTTCTACGGTGGAAAAAGGAGGGGGAGACTTAGGCCAGCAGTCTTGATCCTACGAGATGTAAACGATAATCGGCATCGTAGACAAATTCGCTACCATCAGCCTGAAATCGGAAAGCATCGTTTTCATTGCGGGGCGTAACAGTATTGTATCGACCATGTTTTGATATTTCCGCTGAACCTGGAGAAACCCCGAGAAATTCAGATCAATAGCCACCACATATTCATCGATTTTGAGGTCGCTGACAGATTTTACAAGAGTTTTGATTATCCATAAAAATGTTAGTCGTGGACGGACAAGAATTTCTACAACAAACCAGGAGGACAACTCAATGCCATTTACTTTCTCACATCTCCAACTCAAAACTATTGAAAGGTCAATGTTCCCGGACAAAAGCGGCGCGTAACCAATATTCACCACAATCACAGAAGTGTTAACTAGCAGCCATTAGCCTAACCAAAGCCTCTACTTAATTATTACATCACGAAGTTCAAAAGTCAACAACCTGGGCTACAGCTTTCTACAATTACACTTGGCCAATTACATCAGCATAACCACTCAGTAAAGTCACACCACTTATAAATGGCATATCACTAGCGCTGAAATACGTTTTTTTAAGTATACATTTCCACCAAACCCGATCTACCTTTGGCAAAAGACACGTACTACGGTAACTACCCAATTTCATCACACTCAATTACATATTGCTCGACCACTTCCTCCATCAAGCACCACTTGTGATAACTTTCGCAGCCTCCGCTACGCGCAGAGAAATCTGATAACTGTTGGACAAGCTGAAGATCAACGAACCAAAGCATTGCAACAAGTGCATAACCACTTCGCATTAATTAACAAAACAATTCATTCATCAGTTTCGCGGTTTTCTTTAATTAAGACTGCACACGTTCCAAATGTACTTGCGGTGTTATAGATGCATTCCATGCACCATAACCACAAACAGAAACGCTCGTACAACTACCAATCAAATATTATATGAGTTGCATAAAGCCAAAAACCAAAATTAACAGTTACTCGAGACCAAGAGAAAGAACACAATTTCTCTGCTCGCAGTCCAAAAAATATGGGTCACCACGACCATAGGCGGCAGCGGCATACCCGGCTCTAGGGAAGAAACAAATAAAACCCATTGACCATAACGTTCTATAAATTGGCAGCGTGCGCAAATTCGTCGAAACCGCTCATCACCCGAATTGGAATTGGAATTGGAACTATCGCTTCAGTTCATTTCAGCACACAACAAGACCAAGTGCTGCAAAGAAAGACAGATAGATAGAGAGGAGGGGACCGAGACCGAGTGCGAAACAAGACTTCCCTAAGAGAGGAAGTATAGTCACAGTCACATTCCAATTATGGGCGATCCGTCAATCCGATTCGACCACGATTCGGTAAGAACATTGACACACTTTTGGATAGGTTTTGGTTTGGCCAAAAGAATGTTTCTACCAACTGCACCTTCCTCCTGCCGCAGGCACCTGACAACAATATTAATAAATCAAAAACACAGGCATAAGCATAATAAAAGTAATAACTACAATCAAGAGGAAAACTAGTTTCGATAGTACACTGTGACCATTGGAGGAAACCAGCGATACCAGATACAGACACTGTCAACAACTCGCGCGGAGTGTGTAAACATCATGCCGCACCGCAACATGTGCCATATGGGAGCCACATACGCCATCTCTGAGACATATGGAAGGGAAATTGTTGTCTGACTGTGATATGTTTATCGTGGTGCGCGCACAGTACCACTTTCCTTTTCCAACATTATTCCATTCCTGTAGCACGGCGTTTTTGTTTATAGAATCTATTTGCTGCTGCATGAAAATTAAATATATATTAGTTTTCTCCGGACTGAAATTCTTAGCACAGTTGAATTGGGCCGTGTTCAACTGTTGCTTTCTTGGACGGGAACGGTTTGAAAGACCTAGCAAGAAAGTTGAACTCACCGAAAGTGTCATAAAATGATTAAAAATTTTGTGCATGAAATTTATGGTTGTTGTACGAGGTTAATGTGATTATGGGTTAGTGGGTGGATCAGCGTGTTTATGGTCAACCAGACATGGCGGCCTAAGGTCAAACATATTTGGGAAACAAATGCGAACGTGAGCATACTTTGTTTGGGGCATTTGGCAGCAAGAGAGAAAAAATGTTCCACATACGACCGAGTGGCTGGTAAATTGAATTCAGAAAGTAATGACACATGGTTACATATAGTGACTCGCCAATATGTGAGATGAGGAAGTTTTTAAAGTGGATGTGAAAGGGATACAAGGTTAAGAGAAGGCAGACAAGGCCGGCTTAAACACCCGAAAAACACATAGGACTTAGGGCTTTATGCAATGCATTATCTTTAGAGAGCGTCTGGCAAGCTATCAAGAGCATAATTACACTGAGAAATTTTTTTTAATCAGCCGTTCGGCATAAAATATATAGCTCCCTTCCAATCAAAGCAAAAAAAAATCATCGACTAGTTGTGGGCCTATGTTTCTATACGGACTTATTTTTATTACTTCAATGAAGCAAAAGAGTTAAAAAAATGTCGTTAATACAGCACTTGATTGGTGAATAAAAGACATTTTCTATAAACGTTTGCTGTCATATATCGTTTCAGTTAAACAAAAAGGCTAAGTTTCTAGTCTTCTCATTGTAGGGGTCGATTAAATTTAGTCCACAAAATTACTAAAAATTTATGGGTCTGCCGACGCATTTCTGAATAAAGAAATCTCTCCGAATATGATTCAAAAAATGATGATCTCAATACCACCTAAAAGACCGATAAGATAAAGTTAAAAAGAGTACAAAGAATTGCAAACTATAAAAGGACGAACAACTGTCCATTTACACATCGATGGGGTGGCAATCCGTAGCTCAGTTTGGTGCATAGTTTTGTCTAAGTGATTATCTAGAGCTTTAGGTTTGTTATATTTACAAAATTCCTGATAAGCGCTTCTAAAACAAGGAAAAGCTTCCATTAAAAATCCTTAGCTTAGAGATTAAAAGAGAGACATAATCAGCAATAACCACGCAAACGATCTAAGGAGATAAATGAATGAGTTTTAAATGAAAGAACAATACTAAAAAGTCCGCCAATCTTAATTTAGGCTCTCCTGTTAAAGGAATTCAGGTACCTATCTCCTTTTCAAGGATCTCCAAATCAGTTTTGTAAGCAGCTCAAAACTGACAGACACTAAGAAACATTACACTATTATTGTGAAACGTTTTATATGAAGGCCTTAAGGGTGAAAAAAGACCCACGAACTGGACAAAAGCGATTGGGAAAGCTGGAAGTACGTATAATACTTAGGGACTATTCCATGTCTATAACAGGCGAAGTAAGCCATCCTTTCCTTCAGGAATAATACAAAGAATTACTTTAAGTTCAAGCAATACTATTAATTTAAATTTAAGTAATATTAAAAGCCACAAAAGATTGCGATATTAACTTAGACTCTGCAATTTATCGACTGTGTCTTAAGGAAGGGATTAAGGTTATGATTCGCAGGCAGTTTTAATTGCCAAAATATAAGTCTTAGTAAGCTCCGATTAAACAGTGCATGTGGAGCAGATTTGGAGGTCCTTTTAAATACCTATATATCGGCGCGATGTACATTTTTGGGGCAGGGGCCAGCGTTACCTTCGGGACGCTTTAGAGTCATTTCGACTCCTTTTTGGCAGCTTGGACTCCGGACTTATCTTTTTGAATATAAGTGAAATCGGACTCTTTTTTTCAAATGTAGGACGCTTTTTCTTTAATTATTTAATCATAAACTCCTGAAACCCATTTCAGTAAAAATCATTCGTCTACACCTACTTGAATTAACATAATTTATGCGCTTTGTCAATCAATTTGTGAAAAAATCTTTACCTGTTCTGCGACTGTGAGAAATTGCAGTAGCACATTGGAAATGAAAATGAAAAATTAACTGGAAACTACTACGTTAAATGGATTTTTTTCTATGTTTTGTCGGTTCGGTGGAAAGTAGTGAAGTTTAAAATAAACTATGACAGGAATGGGACTCCTTTTTTTAGCTGGGACTCTTTTTTTGGACTCCTTCAAAAAATGTTCGGAGGTTACACTGGCAGGGGCTACTTAAATGTTTAAACATTTGATAAAGACGAAAATCTACCAAGTTCAGCCTTGTGTGATATTTGAAAAAAAAATATTTAACTAAACACTGATTCCAAAAAAAATTAAAAACTAACAACTTTATCAAATATAAGTCCAAGACGTTTGATTATAAAAATAAAAACCGTGCAATAAGCATATAACTAGATCTTAAAGCGACTTAACCATAACCACACGTTCTAACAGGGTTGGGTTCGATATCCCGCTTTTTATAATCCCGATTCTTAAAATCCCGCTATTAAAATCCCGCTTTTTAAAACCCCGCCTCTTATAATCCCGTTTTTTATAATCCCGTTTCTTATTATCCCGCTTAAACAATCAGAAGTAGTTGCTTTATTTAAAAAAATTCAATTTCAAAGCAATGAGTGTTTTTTTGAAATGCAGTTTATTTTAACATTTATTATTTTTAGAGGAAGGAACAAAATAAGAAATAAATAATATCAAAATAAATTTTTAAGTAATAAATTTGACAATCTTCAATAATTAAAAAAAAATAAAGTAATGTTATAATATACAGTAAAAACTAAAAACATTCAGATGCATATTCTTTTTGGTCGAGTATTTTTTATATTTTTAAATATATAATATTATAATAAAAAAGCGCATATAACCAACATCTATTTTTTTGATAACAATGTAAAGAAAAACGGGATAAGCAGGATTTGGCGGGATTTTAAAAAGCGAGATTATAATAGATCGGGATTTTGAACAGGCGGGATTTTAGCAGACGGGATTTTAAAACTTTTTTTTCGGGATTTTGGAAAAGCGGGATTCCGATACGCTCCCGTTCTAACAATATGAACAAACATAAATTATTATTTTTAAAAATAATTTACGTCCTATAAGACATGTTGCAAAAAATATATATTTGTTCATTTATAACCAAATAAAATTTCTTAAAAGTACTTAATGAAAAGCCAAATCTTTGCATTTTTTCATTTACTAGTATGAATATTTGCTTGTGAAATTGTTATAAAGTAATTCTTCTTGTCAGCCTCCTACGTGAAACGTCTGTCTTTTTAACAAGTTTTAATGAAGCTGCCTGTTGTTTTTTAAAACAGAACTTAGGCTGTCTTAAGTGCATTTGTGTTGTCTTAAGTTGCACTAGATTGCCCTGCAACGCATCTGCCTAAATTATCAGTAATTCTCGATTTTGCCAGAACTAATTTCATGACAAATAACTTATTGAGAAGAATATTCCCAAAATTTATTCGAATTTGAAGTGACACTGATGTGGTTTGACGCAACTCAATATCAAAACATTTTTGAGTAGATTTACTGTTTGCATGATAAATACAGGGCGATAAAAATATAGAAAAATCAATTGGCCCAGCTGTCGAACTTGAAAATTAGTAATTTGATTATTCGTTTTCATTGACACCACCTCTACACAGAAGGTGGAGAATTTTGCCAAGTTCATCACTCCAAACATAGTTAAAACAGTTGTTGGTCTAGTTTTTAACAGTCTTCTGATCCCACAAAAGTGGTGGGCACTTAATCAATTGACGAGCAAATACTAGGTTCACTTTCTGCCCGGGAAACAAAAATAAATGTCTAAAACCCATATGCCCAGTCACACAGATGAGTTCGATGATAAATTACCAGATTAGTTCCAAATAGCTATAGTTCCAACCAAAGTGTTGATAAACGAAATTATTAGTCTCTAAAATCAGTCCACAAAAAACATCATAATTAAAATATAATTGAGATGGTCCAGTTGTCAGTTTTCGAGTTTCTTATTTTCATTTAGCGGACTGAAGATGACTTTACAGAATCTGTACCAACTGGTCAGTGCTGGTTGCCACAGTTTCAATAATTGCTATCTGCCGATTAAGTGCTGCGCGATCTATTTATGTTGTGCGTATGGTAAATATTCCTAAATATTCATTTAGATACCCAAATAGATAATTAGATTTGGTGAAACAAACGTTTATTCAAAAAATGCTATTGGAAAATGGACTCCTTTCTAAGATTGAAACAATGGGGACTTCTTTTTGTACGATTGGAAGGGACCTTCTATGTCTCACACTTCTGAAATATTTTCATAAAGGAGGACAGTCTCAGACTCTCGGAACTTTGTCAGATGTTCATGAGAGGTAAGACTTTGGAAACAAATTTAGTTGCCGGTGATAAATCTGCAATTTGTTGTTCAAGAACACATTAACCCCCAGCACTTAGTACATCCGATAGCACTTGGAAAAATGTCCCTCTCTTTAGACAGCGCCCCGCTATTGAACCACCAACAAACTCATCACGATGTTATCGATTCCACAAACCACAGTGAGCCGGCTACACATTCATCATGATCTTTCAAAGAAGAAGTGTGAGCTTTTTTGTCTGTTTATGCATTTATGTTAATCTCGTCTATTGTTAGCTCTGCCGAGACCTCTCAATTTGTATGCTAATTCATGGGCAGCAAAAATATATCCAAAAACCACCCAAGCATCGCACCATCCATTCTTACAAGTTAACCCATCTCTATGTGTAATATTCGACAAGCATTCCATTCCCACATTCTAATCAAGAGCTCACGCCTCGACGATAACCTATTTATCTTTTCTTCCACAAATACCTATGTGTACTCAAATTACTCTATAATAAAAAGCAAAGTGTTATGTCCCGCTAATTCGTACAGAGTCTTCGCTGGTTTTTTGTGCTCCAACATTAATTGCCTCAATTATCAGACGCTCTACCACGCTAAGGAATATCTATGTAAAAGCAGAACCCATGTAAAATAGAATGGTAATCATAAATGTTAACATAAATTAACATATGCCATGCCATCATCACTCAGCTGTAAGGCCTTTGCCATTACCTGCTTTCAGCGGCAGTTGCATTTATTTTTATGGGTCAACACGTTACAAAATATTTAGATCTTCCTCCCCGCGTCCGTCCCAAACGCTGAAGAGGAAAGCCACGACGAAGAAAATTCTATATATTTTTTTATAATTATAAAACGAAAAAAAATGTATAGTACTGAACAAGAACATGCAGAGTACCATCAGCAAAGAAAAAAAAAAACAAAAGAGTTGAGCAACGAACTGGATTTCGTTCTTCGTGACATTAAGTTGAGAAAAAGTGACCTTACTTACCGTCTGAGCTATATATATGTGGTGTTAAGTATCCAATGGAGGAGGTCAAGTTCTGGAAACGGTTTCCAATTCAAATTCTCAACTGTTGCACAATTTTTCTCAGCACATTTTCTGGTCGACCGACAAGAATTCAATTTTTTTTTTTCAAACACTCGTTAAGTTTTCTTTGAAACACAATCACCGTCAAAATTTCTCTTAGTCTCGCGAAATTTTCGATTATTTTTTGAAACTCCCCCCGGAACGTAATTAAGCGATTATACACTTCTTCAGCGGATCCGAAGAAGCAGAAGAGGAGAATTGTTTTTTTTTTGCCTTCGTTTTTTATGCTTGTACAATTATTTACCAAGCATCCGACAAGTCGGAAGGTTGCTTACTGAATGAAAACTGGTAAAGCAGTAAAAGAAATTTTATTAAAAAGAAAGCATACACTTGGATGTGGATGAATGGTGGGTACACCATGCCACTCGTTGTATATACAGAGAACTACCAAACGCATGAGTGTGTATTGTACCGATGGATGTTGATGGCCATGGCGATGTGGTGAAGAAAAGAAATTGTTTGCGTTTTTTTGTTGAACGTCATATTTATTATTAGTTTTTTTTTGCTTCAACAACAAATTTTGAAATACTCATCTGTCTAACCGATGGAATGCAAGTAAGAGTGCGAGATAACACTCAGTTGAATTGATATTCGCATTGGTGCAGTCTGCAGTGGAGATAAGAGTTTTTGGCTTAGAATTGTGGTGATGTGCGTGGAGCCAAGAACACACACTAGACGGTGTGATTTGCATGCATTTTCTATAATGGTGTTGGCAAGTTAGAAGGTGGGGCGGTGGTATGTAGCTGTAAGTGACAATCGATGTGACACGGCAGTGTTACGTTAGTTTCATTGTTGGGTACTCTTTTTTTTTAATTTTTGTATTCAGGCAACGTCGTCAATGGCTTTAATTTTCAACTGTACATTGGTCGTAGAATGCATGAAAGTGGTGTGCGTTATGTTTTGGCTCGATGTGTAAAACAGGGCACCTCATATATGGGCGAGGAGAATTGGTAGTTCATAATTAGTTCAGTTATGGATAAGGTTTGTAGGTTGAGGGTTGGCTTTATGTACAAGTACCATTTAAATTTGCACCCACTTATCTATAGGAGTCGCAAAATGTTCAATAAGTGAGGTAATACGTGAGGCAGCACAGAGATAGCATGGGAAGTCCTTCATTGCAAGTGCATCTTAGGAGTTCTTTGTTACATATGCGGCCTGAGGTAGTATAGTAAGTGTCAACTCCCCAAGAGATGTAATAACTATCCGTGTGTCAGCGGAAAGGTTCCAAATGGAGAAAAATACGCTAATAATTAAGTGGCTGTCACCGTAATATGTAGCTTCCTATCCTTGGTTACAATACACAACTGCTCCTCCAGGATGGGGGTTCGGTAGTCCCGACCGTGTCGAAAAAAACAATTGCGAGAGAGACTCAACGAGAGGGTAGAAAAATGAATTTTCACAAACGTCAGCTAGACTCGAGAGGAACTTTGATCTGAGACGTAACTAGAATATCCGCAAGCTCTATACCCCAGGTGCTATTCAAAAACTTGAGTATGTTCTTTGGAAAGAGGAGACACGTTGGAAGCAAGATATTGCATGTACACGTATTTTGGCTTTTACCATTAGACTCAGAGCCAGGCGGTCTTCTAAAATAAGAAAGCTTCGAGTCTGTAGAGGCCAGAGTCCATAAAAACTGCCTGAGTGACAAAGTCTTTATTATACTAGTATGCATTCATCAAACGCTGCCCATAACAACCTTTGATCTTCGTATAGAGAAATTATTAAACTGTAGCCGAACATGCCATGGGCTATCGTAGCAATCCCAAAATAAAACCACTGGTATGATCAAGAATGTGTTTACCGAAAAATGTGACGGAATTTTTACAGGGTAACGTGGCAACAGTATCGAGCTACTTAGAAAAGATGATCACAGTCTCGCAGCTCATGGAGATTGAAGGTTAACATCTAAAGACTTTATAAAGTATGCAGGCCTTTTTGGGTTCAAAGCAAGACTTGAATTTAGTCCAATAAACCCTAATCAAGTTGACGGCATTTGCTCGTTTTTTCAAGCATAATGGAAAAATAACAAGGAACTTTGAGAACCAGCCAAAAGTTTAAGACTATGAAAAAGAGCGAAGCTTCATTTAAAAGACCAATTCATAGCGAATACCAGAGCGCTTCGTCTGGATAATTGGACGCAAAAGCAAAGAATGGATTATTTTAGTGACTCAAATAGAGACCCTGTCCTCTAGGTAAGGTTTGGCTGTACTTTATTCAAAGGGAACGGATATAGTTTCTATGAGTATGATAATATTCGCATTTGTATCACCTGGTTCAAAGCGCCGTCTTGGGACCCAAACCATATTGTAGAGAAAACTTTTCTGAACAGCTCTAAACAAATTTCAATCAGGGACCGAATCGCGTCGTCCGTGATCGAGCATTACGTTCACGGAATTAAGTTGATTTACATGTGAAACAAAAAAAATTCCGTCACGTAATGCTCGTTCACGGATGACGCGATTCGACCCCAGCAAAAAGAGGAGGTAACCAAAGACTTAGATCACGAAAAAAGTTGATCAATCCTCGTTTCTATAAGGAAATCCTCAGAAAGCTGGTGAGTTTCTTCATACAACATTGCTCAGAGATGAAATATAGGTTCTGTATGAAAAAGGTGAACTAAAATGGCATATCTGGCGCAAAGAAATACCTAGGCTTGATAAAAGAGGTCGTCTCTAAGAAAAAATACTCGTCGAAAAGAACTAATTCTAAAGCCACAGAGCTTACAATAAAAATGTCTGTCAAGGCTAGACCCAGACCCAGACAAAGCTTGTGTCTAAGTTCATAATTGTCACCAGCGTATGTTAAATGCTAGCCAAATATGCCGCATTAATTTAAGCTCTTAAGTTCTTGGCCGTTATTGGAAGAAAAGTGTTTAACTCTAATACTCCTTTCTGTCGGATAGTCCCATGGACCATGGAACATCTAAAGAGCTGCCTTAAACTTGTTTTTTCTCTCACAATCTATTCTTACACACAGCCATCAACGACTATTTGTAATCCGCCCAACAACGGTTTCTTATGTCAGCTAGCATTTGTTGCATCATTCTATCGGTCCATTTAAGAAGTTAATCTTCCATCAAGCAGCTCAAACTTGCCTACATATAAACCGCCGCCGTCACAATTTGATCACATCCATTGCCGCACAAGCGCCCATGTCATTAGTGGCCTTCAATCGATGTTTGGGTGTTTTAATTGTACAAATCCAAACAAACTCAGTGTTTTTAGTGCTCGCGATTACTTCAGTCTAAATCGAGGGCTTTCTCTTATTTCGCCTTCTGCCAGCGTGTATATGATGTCAGTGGTGTCACTTTCCTTGGGAGTAACTACCTACCTACCACCTCTCACTTATGTAACCGAGCGCAGACAATCAAAATTGTAAGCAATCACAATTTAGCCGAAAGTCGAGGTAAATAACTCGCTTCTCTTTAAGAAGAATCCAACAAAGACGCCCAATTCAAGTGAATAAGAAGCGAATTTCTGTGTGAAAATGTGTTATTCTTGCGTAGATACAGATACAGAAGTCATATAGATACGCATCTGTAGTTTGTTTAAAGACATTGTTGAAACGGCGCGGTTGCTTTCTAAGGGTCACAATAGCCGACGACTCAAAGTTGATTTATTTATTCAGATTAAATGGCAAATTGTTTAATTGTGGTAATATTTCCGAAAATAAAGATATATCTGTCTTTTTTTGGGGAAAAAGAAAGTCCATTTTGCAATGTTTATTAGTCATTGAGTGTTGTGCGCAGTCTGCCCCACGCTGTCACTCTGTCAAACATGCAAGAAGCTAAAGTTACAGTGGAAGTGCTTTGAGGTGCGATCGAGAGTATTATTCATGCCCATGTTATGGCTGGGAATTTTATGATTATATCTTAATGAGATAAATACGCAATTTGTCATTCACAAGTTTGGGTGGAAAATAACAAAAAGAAAATTTGAGCTTTAACCGCTCTTTATTTAGTTCAGTGTGTAAACACTTTGGCACACCCCCATTCATTTGGTCTGGGATAAGATTTTAGATACCCACATATCGGATTGTTAATGCGATGAAAACCCGGAATAATGATGAGTAAGTTGTTAGTTATACAATAAAGAAAAAATAGGAAATTACTTGTTGACGATGAGGCTTTAGGACATTGCAACACTCACCAACTCATTGTCAACATCCATTTTGCAACAATTTAGAAAAAGCCTGGAGTGGCATCACCTCGATAGAAGACTTCAAAACTATGGAAAACACTTTTAGAAATATGGACAATGAATCCCGAGAACTGTATGCTTCTTCTTCTTAATCAAATTCTGGAGTGGGACTCTGTAAGATGAAAACGTTTAATCGTTTTCGTTTAAACGAACGTTTTGCTTCATGTAACTTTAAAAACGAAAGAAAATTTCATTTGTGCGAAAGCATACAAGCGAAAGCTAATTTCATTGGCGTTTTCGTTTTCTTTGCTACATATAACTCCGAAAACGAAGGACATTTTCGTTTCACGCGAAAGGAATATAGCGAGAGCTTCTTTTTAGGTTTCTCATTAACTTTTGTTATTTAATTAGTGGTTATGAATAATAGCAAGCAATACTGACTGATGTTAGCGATGTGGAGGATGTGTAAATTTAAGAAAATCCTCTTACGCTGTCCGATGAAAGGTTTAAATATTAAATACCCTATATTAAGTTTAAATTATTTAAATTTGTTTAGTTTTGTTCAACGATTGTTAGCAGTCAAAACAACATATTCTCAAACTTTAACTTTTTTGTCACACCGTTTCTTAAGCCTTTGTGAACGAGGAGAAGAAAACGAAAGCAGTTACATGAAGCAAATTTTCGCTTTCGAATGATTTCTTTCGTTTTTTGAAATGCGAAAGTGGTTGTTTAATTTTTTTTTCAGAATCCTACCCCTGGGTTCAGCCATGCTTCCTCATTGAGAACAGAAAACTATAAGGCAATCATGCATCTTGAATAAAAAGGGTACCAATAGCCTTCCTGAGATCAGTTGGGAGATTTACGTTCCCAGCCCAAAGTGTATCTTATTCTTCTGTGCTCAAAAAATCATATCTTGCTTATAGTCCTTTTCGGGATGTTTAGTATCGAAAATTTAGGTGAAATAAAGAGTCATATAGGTCCCAAGGTATATACGCTTCTTCTTGGACCAAACACTCTCCTACCGCCCATTATAACTCGCATTTTAAAACAGGAGTTCGATTGATTCTTGTTGTGTTCTAAAACTTTGTAAAAAAGCTTGATGTGTAATTCTGGTTATGGTATGGCCATCGTTTGTTTTTAAATCGGTATAAGCCCATCGAAAGGTATACCTACAAAGACCTTTATAAGAAAAAGTAGGTCGAAATCGCATCTGAAACCCAGAACTGCCTAATGAGCAGTTGCTCGTGAGGGGTGTCTACTTAAAATATTTCAAAGTGGACCTAACCGAACATTGCTGTCAAGGCTTTTTGGTTGGCAGACTAAACACTGAACCATTTGATTGATAAGATACAGGAGAAAACTTTCGACCAACTTGACCGGCTCCTTTTCATACTTGTACAGAAGCAAAATTAAGAAGTCCACGCCGATACTCACCTTCATTTCACACTGAGGATGTGGCGTGTGGCATCTGAGATGGAATTGTTATACAGAGCGATTGTGTATCAACGCCCCAGTCGCCACTCGGCAGTATTTTAAATTCAATCCCAGAAGCGCTGTAAGAGAAGATTCGGTGCGGACAATCAGAAAGGAAGCTCAACTGGAGGTACTTAACTAAAGCCCGCGCTTACACGAGAGCCTTGTTTTAGTTGATGCCTTTGCTTACCTCGAACTGTAGCCCCCCAGCGCCTTGGTAAATAAGTTACACAATTTGTTTTATTGTCATTGTTTTCTATATCTTTACCGCATCTATTGTTAAAAAAACAAAAAGATATCCCACTCTTAAAGAAATTTGTAGTGCAGTTTCTACGTGTCTCTGTCTGTTATTACCGATTCAAACGCCATGAGCAGTGACAGTCACTTTTATTGCGTCAGTTCTTAAAAATTAATAAATGGACTCGCTAGCAAAGAGCAGTATATAAATTACAAACAGATCAAAGATTTGCTTGATGTTACAGAAGCAAATTGTTCCTGCGCAGAATGCCGACTGAACTCGCTTTTTGTTTCAGCTATTTATTTGAATTGCTCCGTCAACTCGCATCAGTATAATCATTTATAAGGTACCACATGCCAAGTCATCACACTGGACTAGTGTTTCTATTGCTGTTTCCACAAATCGCTATTCACCACACCGACTACTCGAAATACTACACGCCCTAAATGTATGCTCCACAATATTTTCTCTTTGCATAAAGATCCATTTTGTTTAATTCACATTGTCATTCAATTGCATACTTACAGGCGGCTGGGATATTTCTCAAATCGAAAACACCGAACTATTTTTTTACAAATATAATATTTTATTCCTCCTTAGTCCTTACAGCTTAAATTTAATATATATATATTATGAATACACTTACATACTATAGTTTACAATGTAACTTCAAATAACTTTACCTTTCATTAACAAAATAATGTTGCTATCCGTTAATTTTGTTTTTCAAATAATTATTTTTTAAAATACAATTGTTTACAGAATTTAAAATCAATCCAGGTATGTTTTTAGTTTAGTACATTGGATGCATATTAAGAACAGGTGACGTATGGAAAATTTGGCATCCATGAGTGATGATGGTTGACAATGATTGCATTGGAAAATTATATTTGTTTCTCTTTTGGCGATGGTTACATTATTTTCAACGATTATGAGTGCAGAAGTTGATGGCGAATTTAAAGCTGATTGTTATCTTCATTCAGGTGAAGGATAAGACTTGTTATCAACATTTGACGCATTTCTACAGACAAACAATAATTGTAACAAAAGGAAGTTCGATTTAAAACACAAAGTGGAAGATTATGTGACTACGATATCGAAATGGTTCATTACGTTTTTGGTTTTTTGATTAGTTAACAAGTGATATGATTATACTACTAAATTGGAATTGAATGACACTAGAACAAGCCGACAGGCAGCTTGCAATCGTTGAAAGAAAAAGTTAAAGATACTCGTACTTAATTAAAATCAATTTGGTTTCCTAATGTTTATCCAAAACTTCTGATATTCACATTCTGATATTTAATTTGTTTTTATTTTAAGTAAACGTACATAGTATATATGTAGCAAATATTTTGTAACTTTTACTTGTAATGGACGACATTGTTTGTTTTTTTTAATACATATTTCCGCCACTGCAGGCAACTATAGATATTTTCTTTTATATTCAATATATATTTAAATAATACATTCTAGATTTTCCTACAGATTTTAAAAATTTTCAAATACACAGACTTTTAGATTTACAATAATTTTATTTCTCCTTTTGGAGTTACAAATATTTTGATAATTTTATTTAAATTACATCAATCAATTGAAATTGAATACCAAGTTAGTTTTTTGTTTATTATTTTTTTTTAATGAATGTTCAAGTAATGTACCTACATGATTTATTGATTTATTTGAATGTATACTAATGAAATGTATATAAGGCCATTAAATTGTATTACACATTTATAGTTAAAAATTTGTTCAAGAACATTTAAATTATTTAAGTTGGGAATAGGGAAAATTATTCAAAGACCGATTTTTTCTTTAAAACAGTCTTTTATTAAAAGAAAAAGAAACAAAACGAGCAGAAATTTGACGGAACAGAAATTATATATGTCAAAAATAAAAGCAATGTGTTGGGTTATTTATTGATGTCCTAAAAGTTATTGTTAAGATGTGATTGAAGCCTTAGAGGCAGATCCAAATATGCCCAGTTTAACAAATACGAAGCTGATGCTTTGTACGAGTGCATATCTGAGTTCAGAAAGCATGCCCAAAGATTGGGCTAGTACCTTCATAATGATATGACATAAATATCTTGTCAAACTATCAAGGCATATGGCATACCCCGCTTAATGCCGCTCATTAGATCCTTTCCTCTAAGTGCTGAGTAATCGTCTTCACTGTTCTTCAAAATTGACCGCGAAAAAAAAATCCAGCTGCGTCGCCGTGACGCTAGAATATATTAAGGGGCCAACCCATATCCATCGCATCCGGCACGTGCGATGCCTATGGGTCACTTTCCATAAGCTGCTGTGTATTCTATCAACCTGTCAGTCGAATACGTTGCCGCAACGGACGCGACGGATTCTATGGGTTGGGCCCTTTATGTAGTACAATGGGCACATTCAAAAACTTAGTTATCTTAAGTCGACTAGATTGGTCTGGAAAAGATGTAACCTGAACGCAAAAACTAGAATGGTCAGGAACGTCACTTTTCCTACGTCAGCCACATATGCGAACTGTCAACTTAGTACTCAGTCACGAATTTCTTGACTAGATTTGTCGGCTACCCCTCCATAAACATCAACTGACACAGCTGCCCATGTGACCGATCTAGGCCAATCAAAACTGAGTTAGATCAAGTTAGTCAGCTGTCAGACTTACTAAACTAGATACTTGAACGTCCCCAATTAGAACTTGGACTATCGCAAACATACACGGGCTTTTTGGCATGAATGTGCGCTGCCAAGTTGGGGGCAAGGGGCAACACATTTGACAGGTTGATGGAACACACGAAAGCACATAGAAGTTGGTTCAAAAGCAACGCAGGAGTACGGCGATAAATAGCAGTGAATCGTTTACAGCTTTCACAATTATTATTGAGAGAAGGATCGTCAATTGATTTAAGGTAAACTTTCACTGGTTGAATTTTCGATGACATATCAATCAACTGATACAAATTCTGTCTGTTGAATTGACCACAAGCAAAAATTGAGTTTTCCTAACTCGACTATATTTGTCTGGACTCCTTTTTGTAGATAATACCATTCAACCTCAACGTTAAAACAAGATTGATCGGTAACGTCACTTTCTGTACGTCAGCCACAAATGCGAAATGTCAACTTAGCACTCAGTTTAGAAAATCTTGACCAGATTTTTTGGCTATTACTCTATAAACGTCGAGTGAAAAAACTGTATACGTCCGTGACCACTGACCTATCATAGCGAATGACAACTGGTGTCATATGTCATTCAAGAATTTAGTTTAATAAGCCTGACAGATGGCTGGCTTGTTATGTCTTTCTCGGTAACTTCAGTAGTTTTATTTCGTTGACTTTTCTGGAGGGCTAGACAATGAATCAGGTCAAAAATTTCGTGACGGAGTACTAAGTTGACAGTACGTATATCTGGCTGGGTACAGGGTTATATTTACAAAAATATTTTACGGAACTATTCTTTGCGTTGGGGCCCGTTGCGCCAACTATTTTATTTTATATCTTCCGTTGAATACGTTGAAGTTGACGAGTCTGTCGACTTAAAGGGCACTCAACGGGTTCTAGATTGGGCCCTTTATTCAATCTCGTTTTCAAATAAAAAGAAAGAATTCAATATCTCCTCATGCCTTTGACAGTTTGTTCTGAGTTAGTTCGATTCTGAACATGTTGACGTAGGTAGATATAAGCGTGCAGTTATAGCGACACGAAAAACCAAACCGTAAAAATTGCTTAGGAATTGCAAAGTTAATTTATAAAAAAAAAAAAATAAGTAAATTATCTTCAATTTTTCTAGAAAAAGAATTCATTTATTTTTCTGAATGAAAACAATTTTTCTAAATAAATGTTATTTTTTCGAAAATGTAAATATAATTTGCTTATTTTTTTTTATAAACTAACTTTATAATTCATAAGCAACATTTTAAGACAAAGATTGAGTTCAAGAATTAACTTAAAGTGGTCTAAAAAAGCAAAAGAAAATTTGTTCGGTTGCATTTTACGTATCGCTATAAACGGTCCCTAAAGGGTTCTCCAATAAGAGGTGTTATTTTGAATAGTCCGCCATTTCGGTAGCTGTCACTTTTGAAGCTGTTATTTTTTGACAAGTAGAAACTACGCCATTACTAAAAATGGAAAGATACACGCTTCAACAACGCATTGAAATTATAAAATTTTACTATGGTGAAAATGGTGAAAATTTTGCAGTCACAGTTAGCAAAACTAAAGCATTTTTGGGTCGTCGTGAAGCACCTTGTCGGACCGCAATACAGAAATTGGTGGAAAAATTCGAGCTGTTGGGACAAGTTAGTGATGTGAAGAATAAAACCCGTGCACGTCACTCAAGAACAACTGAGAATATTGCTGCTGTAGCCCAAACTGTTGAAGAAAACCCAGGTTTGTCCATTCCTCGTCGTTCTTTGGAGTTGGGCATTCCACAACCGTCATTACACCGTATTTTGCATAAAGACTTGGGTCTTAAGGGTTATAAAGTTCAGTTAACACAAGAACTCAAGCCGGCCGATCATCAACAACGAAACCATTGATCTTAATTCCCGACCGTGTTATCTCTCGAAGAGGTGATCACAATTGGCCACCGAGATCTTGTGATTTAACACCTTGCAAGTTCTTCCTTTCGGGCCACGTGAAAGATAAGGTCTACGCCAACAGCCCAGCGTCGATTCAAGACCTCAAAGATGGTATTCGTGAGTCTATGGAGGACATAGGGCAGCCATTTTGCGATTTTGTTATGTAAAATTTCATGAAAAGGATATGGTCCGGTAAGCGTGGTCGTGGTGGCCATTTGGCTGATGTTGTTTTTCATTATTAACGGCATACCTTCCTCTTTATTATGAAATAAATAACCGATCATTTATCTCAAAAAATGGCATTTTTCTTTGAATATCAAAAAAACGCCTCTTATTGGAAAACCCTTTATTTCCAGATAGAGAATATTATACTTTCCGAGAAAGGTTTAACATCTTGCGGTGGAATTCTAGTCTTAAGTTTTATGCTTTGGGCCAACTGACGGCTGGCTAACTGACAGTTACAGTGACATGGTGCCAAAATGACATAATATGCTAGTAGTCGAGAGTAGCTATGGATTCATAAATAGCAGTAGTTTGAGCAGTGGTTTAACAACTGTTGAGAATTTGCGAATTTATTAGATAAGTATTTTTATGAACCACAGATCAACAGTCCAAAGAAAGTATACAAACAAAAATTGAACACAAAGTAAAAGAAAACTCAAAACAATCCAACCAACTGAAAGAAAATATAAATAAAAACTCAAAATAAATGTTCCCAACAAAAAATATGAATTTTTATTCAAATATTTATATAATTTTTAAGTCTTACAACCTCGTTTATATATTTTACTTTAGTTTTTTTTTCTTTTCTTTTAAATTGTATGCCTAATTATACGTACTTTCATAATCATCTTTTATTCTACGTGATAATTCGTTTTATCTATCAAAAACGTTTTCATCTCATTTTTTTTTGTTTAATTCCACTTTTCCGATATAAAAAAAACATATAATATATACATAGCATTTTCAAATTGATATATTCAATTACAAAATAATTATTATAATATACACTTAACTGATATTTTCAAATTAAAAAATACAATAATTAACTTAACTGAAATAGGAAAAAGAATAATTAGCAGAATTAAATAAACAAAATAAATTAGATTAAATATAAAATAAAATAACTGAAGGTAAATGTTTCTATACAAAAAGGGGGAAAGGCGGAAAGCACGATTTGTTCCTTTGAATTTTCGCTTGAAAGTTTTAAGAGTAGTTTATTGATAATTGAACTTGATTGTTGTTTCGTCTCTTCCTTCTGATTATATTATTACAGGACTAGGAAGTATATAAATTAAGAACAAAATTATGGGTTTGTGGCTTTTTCTTCGATTTGGCTTGATGCTCGGAGTAAGATATTGCAAGTGAATGTATATTTTATTTTTGAGGGGGTATGCTGTAGAGAAGAAGCTGTTATGAGTGCTTTTGAATAGAAGTAGGGAATTTTTTGAAGTTTTAATGAAACAGCTTTTGAAAAAGAGGACTAGCTCCCTTTAAAACTCGCTGGATGATATCTGTTTGAGAATCCATCGACAAATTGTGCATTGTGCAGAAGGAAAACCCTTTTAACTCTTGTCCGAAGAAAAGAAGTAGCGTTGAAGCAGCAATAGTGGTCTTGGTCACGCCAAAGTATATAGGACTTATTTGAGGACATTTTACGGCAGATGAGTTGAGTTTTACGTACTTAATCTGCATATCGTAATCAAACGTAATGTGTCTCAACGTGACGGAATTTGTTTTAGTTTCGCATGTAAATCAACTTAATTCCATGAACGTAATGCTCTATCACGAAAGACGCGATTCGAACCCAGGTCTAAACATCCTGAACTGCTACTTCTCTTTGATCAGCCATACAACGTCGATGACATTGCCTTTAAAGACCTTAACCCCAAATAGTTAGAAGCACCAGTTGAAATGTGTAAATCTCTACTTCAGCACAAAGACGAACTTGATTGTTCAGTCTGATCAATAACTTTTAAGACAATTGCGACACAATTCCAGAAACACTGCCAAACGTTGCACAAACAATGAAAATAAAAATAAATACGTAGCTCACAATAGAGAAAAATTACAACTAAAACTAATTTCACTTCGCCTTTATACACTTGCACTGCTTTAAAATAAAAATTGTAATAAAAGAAACCATTTAAATTTAACCTTAAAACTACCAATGCATTGGGATAGAGTTACAATCTCTGATTTGCATTTGTTTCTCTTTCAAAACTCTTCGCTAAGAACACAAACAAATTATAAAAAAAAACCTCTAAGCTAAATTATAAAGAATATCATTTTTATTTAAATAGTTTTGGCTTATAAATAATGATTTAAGGAGGGGAAAATCAATTATTTGCATATAAAAAGAAATCATAATAATTTGTATATAGAAACAAACAATAGTTACTAACATTAACTTGTGTACAGGATAAGTTGGAGCACAGGGAAGACGGAGGAGGATGCTAAACAGGAATTTCATTAGAACAATTTGCTTACTCCTCCAATACCCACTCTCATTCCTTATGATGGCCGTGCTGTTGCTGCTTCAACTTGTCGAATATCTGCAGTTTGGACTTGACGGCGCCCTCGCATACCATCAGCCGCTGTTGCGTGGGCTTTTTGTCCAAGTCGAAGCAGAACGCCTCGTAGTCTCCCTGGCCGTAACGACTGCGAAAAGGATGCCGCCCATCGTATCCACTGAGATACTCAGACCGTAGGTTCATGTTGGCGGCAGCCGCAGCGGCTACCGCCGCCGCTGCCATGGACGAAGAGGATGTGTTGGATGAAACTCCACTGCTACTGCTGCAGCTGCTGGCAGCAGCGGCGGCCGCTGTCGCAGTCGATGTTCTAAACGAATCAGGTACTTGGAAGTTGCTCAGCGTTTGACCTTTGCGCTCAAAGTACTCGACGATTTTGGCAATTTGCGCTGACCGGGTGTTGGGCAGCGCCGAGAATGACCTCTCGTCCCAAAGCAGGGAGTCCGAACCGGCCAAGCTGCTGATGTCGTCCGAGCTGTCGGTGTAAATCGACGAGGTGCGGTTTTTACTGTACAGCAGTTGGTTGGCGAACGGTGACTTCTGAATCAGCGAGTTGATTTCCGAGTCCAGCGCTAGTCGATTGATGAGACCCATGTCGATGGAGGTGGCATCGATGTTGCTCAACAGATGATGGTGACATGGGTAGCGCTTTCTCACATCGGCGAGTTCCAGATCGTCCAGACTCCGCAGCGAGCTGACATTCGTCGAAGAGGCAGCCACATCGTCAATCAACAACACCGACGAGGAGTCGTTCAGCGTCTGATTGGATAGCTGACTATTGGCGTAATAACAACAGCGGCACAAGTTGGCCAGCTTGTCAGTGGACGCGTCCAGGTTCAAATGGGTCTTGATCTGATCGATACACGTGCAGACAGTTGGGTTCTTGAAGGTAATTGCATCAGCATCCTCGTTGAAGCAGGAAAAGAATCCACTTTCGATGGAATCGCGACGGGTGAGAGTTTTCGGTGTGACAAAATCTTGCGCTTTAACCGCCTCATATTCGGAGGACTGTGTTGTCGATGTCGACGACGATGGGGGAAGAGGTGGCTTGTCGTCTGACTTCACCTTAATGTGCTCACTACTCTCGTACTCCTCAGAGGAGTGTGAGTCCGAATTGCCGCCGACATCATCGTTTTTTATATTCCTAAAGAGCGGGTGGTTGAACAGCGAATTTGCTCGATACTTCCTCGGCAGTGGATGGCTGTCCATCTTGTTTGGCATTGTCGACTCGCCATCACTGCTCGACTCTCCATCGGCGCAATTTCCGCTGGCTCCGTTAACCTGATCATCGTTGGCGACGCAGAACGCTTCGAGTTTGCTCTTCGCCGATGGCGAGAGCTTCAGCTCTACGGCGCTGAATTTTCTCGTAAGGTTCGGTGAAGTGGGCAGACTCTTCGGCTCTGTTGCAGATTTCGAACTCTTCTGCAGAGCTGCCAGTTCCTTGAAGAACGGGGCGGTCATCTCAAAGCATGAGCTAAACAAATCACCCACACCCGCCGCGTACGTCTTTGGATTCGCGCCCAATATCTTCTTGACACCCCTCAGCTGAGCCAAGGCAGTGAACGGATTCGACTTGACGCCGTTGTGATCCAACCGAATCGGCTTGTACTGGGGATCCTTCAGGCACATTGTCTCGGCCACCTTGCGCAGAGTTAGATTCGTCGAAATGGGCGACTCCGGAGTTGGGGTGTAATTAGACTTCTGCCTCTGCATTTGGTGGCATCGCGCCTTATCACTCGGCGTCGTATGCAACGGAAAATGGATAATGTTCTCGCTCAGCGACCGTCTGTGCTGTAGCTCGGCCTCCAGTTTCTTTGTAGCCCTGCGGACTCGCGTCTTCAGAATTCTCGTCTCGAATTCATCGTAACCATGGATGCTGTTCTCCGTCGAACTCGTCGGTTGTGGACTCAGACAACTGGCGCCATTCACGCCGTTTGACTCAATGCCATACAGGTTGCTGTTGCTGACATCGAAGCCATTCGAACAGCCATTCATCAGGGTACTGCAGCTGCCACCGCTGCCGTTGCTGGTGATTGTTATCTGACTTTCAGAGTCACTGCCATTCGGACTGCAGGTCATCTCTAGTGAGCTCAGCGGACTGGAGTCCTCGCAAAAGTTATCCCACAGGATGTTCAGTTTTTTCACGATATCGTTGAAAGTCGGACGACTTTTTGGGTCATACTATCGGATAAAAAGAGAGACAGGAATTTATATCGATCGTGAGCGTGATTTTTGTGCAACTTACGATACAACAATAAAATGCCAGTCTTAAGAAAACAGGTGGTGTGTCCACCGGACACAGTTCAACAAAAGCCAAGTAGTCCAGACCAAAGGAGTCGGTGCGTGGCATCACATCCGGATCGGCTTCGATGCGGGCGATTAACTCGCACAGGCAGATGCCAAAGGAGAAGACATCACTGGTCTGGTCGTACCACTGACCTTTCAGGCACTCTGGACTTACCCAGTATGGCGAACCGACGGTGTCAAGGCGGGTTTTACCACTAAACAAAGAAATCGAAAGTTATCAATAGACAATAGTGAGGATTGGAATGCTTACCATTTGTCAGGAATTTTCGCTGCCAGACCAAAGTCACCGACAACAGCATCGAGAAGCCCATCAGGTAGTTTTCGTATTAAAACGTTCTGCAAAGGACAAAGTGATGGGAATTTTAGTAAGTTTGACTTTTTTTTAACACACGAGTTCGTTGAAGCAAAGACGGACATGGAAACGGGAGCAGGAGTCTTCGCAAATTCGATATGATTTAGATTATCAAACGCACTTTACGGATCTTCAACATTGAGGCTTAAAATCGAAACCAGAGAGCTTAGCTGGACACATTAAATTTTGTGATTATGACCAATTGTAGGCAAGCTCCATTTTCTGCGAGAGGTCCCAGTTTCGAAGGCTTCCATTTTTAGGATATTTATTAGATGGAGAACTACATCTTTTCACTACAAAAGACTCCATGGATGCTAGTTTTGTTGGCCTCACTAGGCACTTGCTTTAACTTATTTAGTACAAGAGACCAAGTTTCCAGCTCAAAATAAGAGGCCACATCCCAGGACATCCATCCGTCGTAAGAGAAGACGTAATTTCTTGCAATTAGCCAACAATATTGCCTCCTCTCCCATTAACCACGGCACTTGCTTAATGTCTTTTGCCTCCAGTCTGTGTTGGAGGCAAAAGACATTAATAAAAACCTACCAAGGAAGCGCACATCATTATAACTCACCTTACTAGTTAGATCTCTGTGAAAAATACCAGCCTCATGCACATACTGCATGCCTTTGGCAATTCCAAGCGCCAGTCTTATTTTAAGGGAAGGACTTAATACTTCATTCTTATTAGCTAATAATTGCTCCAAGGAACCACCATTAATGTACTCGGTCAGTGCATGGAGTTGTCCCTCCTGAACGCAAACACCCATAAAGCTGTAAAAGAAAAAAACAAAAATGTTAGTAGTTATTAATTGAAAGTTGTCAGCGTTACAAAGAGGCAGAGAATGAGTGCTTAATAGTTTGTGTGACGGTAAAAACCAGTAGCCTCCATATTTATGTACCTGCCTTCAGCTGATCGATCTATCAATGTCGGTGAAGGACTGCAAAGAAGTCATTACATTTCTCGGTGCGTGGTGGACTGGCGGCAGGAGGAGAACGTAGTTAAGTAAATGTAAAACACTCTAAGGATGAAAAAGCGCAACCAGTGGCGGCGCTACGGTGGATAGAGGATGACTTAATGGCTTTGTTGCATGCGATTGTCTTTGTTCAGCAGCGCAACAGGTGAGGTTAAATTGAATTGCAGTAGCAGTGTCTACCGTCTGGTCGAGGTGGTTGGGGATTTGTCGCTTTTAATGACATGCATGGCTATATGGAGTGGAATATGTTCAATAGGGATTTCCTATCAGTTCATGGATTATTGCTGATTAACTTGTCGGGAGGTAGTTGTTGGGTAAACAAGCGATTGTTGAGATATGTCTGGTGAGAGGGACATAAAGAGGGTATTCAGTTAGGTGGGGGGAAATGTTTTTTTCTAGAACTGGGACGGTGTTTGTTGAGGTTTAAATGTCCCAGGAGACAGGCATGCGAGAGTGCAAAGTGTTTGTGAGAAGTCACAGGATTATGTGTCATTAAGTTCAAGTGAGTGAATCGTTTGTTATCCTTGAAAGTTGATAATTGCTCATCCGCTGATCGTTGCAGAGGTTAAAAAAGAAAAGTTTGATGAAATGAGCCTATTTTTGAGTCAGAATCTGACATATTTCCAGGGTTGAAGTAGTAGTAGAGAATACAGGGCATGGTAATTCCCGCAATCACAATCAAGAAAGTCATGTGTAGCCTTTAAACTTGCAGAACCAACGAATTTGCGACACTAGGACCACAAATTCTGTCCGACTGCCCCGAGATAAAAAATGATCCCTACCTCTGTTGGAGTACCTAGGCCTACATGTCAAGTAGAAAGTCCAGTCACCATCTTCCAAGTCAAAGTTCTTGCTACAGGGTGTGATCGATAGAGCTTACGAAGACGCAATTTGAAGGGTGCGAAGACGCACTAAAGGTGCCCGCATCTACATCCTCTCAGATAGCCAGGCAGCTCTTAAGGCCCTTAGATCGTATTCGATCAGGTCAAAGGTGGTTTGGGAATGTTTCGATCTTCTAGAAGATCTGGGCAAGGACAACATAGTCACCGTTGCTTGGATACCAGGGCATGAGGTTTTTGAGGGCAATGAACGACCGGATTGTCTGGCTGGTCCTGAGCCCTACTTAGGTTAACCTTTGAGTTACGTACACTCACAATTCAGGAAATGGAAAGATGATCACCTTGCCGCATACTGGACGGAATCTAAAGGACAGAGGCAGGCAAAAAGATTCATAAGCCCAGCTCGTAGTAAAACAAAAAAGTTACTTGAGCTAAGCAAAGAAGATCTAAGGATCCTAACGGGTTATCTTACTGGTCACTGGCCACTAAGATACCATCTCAAAATAAAGTGCACGACTGGATCGCACGAAACTTTCTCGTTCATATCATCAGTTTGGTTGGTTTATTTTTCTTTTATTATTGTTTATAGGCTATAAAACAAGATTTTTCAGATTGGTGATGCTGGTCACTTTATGTCAATGAGCTCCATCCTACATACATAATGTATGCTGATGATGTCCAACTATATAATAGTTGCCCTCTTGGGTTGATTGAAGACTGCGCAAGTAGAATTAATGTAGATTTAGAAATGATCGCAGTATGGGCCGAGAAGAATGGACTATTTCTTAATCCTAAAAAATCTAAATGTTTAGTGATCAGTCGGAAGCCCGTTGATCTATCATATTTCCCTGAAATTCATCTAAACGGTTCGACCGTAGAATATGTTGATACGGCAAAAAATCTTGGAATCCTATTTAATAGGACACTATCCTGGGATACGCATATTAATGTGGCAGTAGGCAAAGCTTATGGTATACTGCGATTGTTATGGGCCTCACAACACTATACGCCTCTGAGCACACGATTACTTCTTGCAAAGACACTCGTCATTCCGACCCTCACATATGGCTGCAAAAAATTCTGCAAATGCGATGCAATCAGCAGAAGAAAGCTCAATGTTGTATTTAATAACACCGCGCGTTATATCTATGGTTGAGGCGTTTCGATCATATTTCTAATTTCTTCCGACAGATTTATAAAATCTCCTTCGACCATCTTTTACGTTTCAGATCACTCTTATTGTTGTTCAATGTAATTCAGACACATCAGCCCAGTTATTTGTTTAATCGAAAAAGTTTTGCTTCATCTAACCGATCCCAACAACTTGTCCATCCGCGGTACCGTTACCGTTAACTAACATCGGAGCGTCAGTTCTTCGTCAATGAAACCCGTCTTTGGAACTTACTATACCACGGCATTTGAAAAGGTCTAGTACCATCGCGCAGTTTCGAAATGGGTTACTGTCTTATTTCCAGACAATTTCAGATTAATATAAATATTCTAGTTTTACTTGTCAAAAGAGAGGTGTGTAGTGTATAATTATTTATTTATTTTTTTCTTTTTCTTCCTTTTTCTTTCTGTTGCTAATGAAATTAAAATTGTAAAGTATTACAGAAAGGTACGCTTAATTTTGTATGTAATGTTAATATGTTAATGAATTATATCTAAGCCTTGCACTAGCTTAAAAGATTATTGTTATCTTAATGTGAAAGCTTTCAATAAATAAATGAACTAATGAACTAATGAAGGACGCAATAATGTTGAAAACGTCAATTTTACTCCAAGTATGCATTTTGGTCATATTAAATAGTTTTAAAAATTACATTTTTCCAAAATAGTCCATTGGACGATAATTTAGGGAAAATCTGAGTTTGCCATCATGTTGGGAATGACCGTATTACCTTAAATATGAATTTTTGTCGAAATAGTTTTGACCGTTTTTGAGATATGACCAATTTTCAAAATTACCGTTATTCGATTTTCTGCAAAAAACTGAGTATGCAGCCATCTTAGTTACACCTACTTAAGCCCAAATATGAATTTTGGTTGAAATCGTTAGAGCCGTTTTTGAAAAACTCAAAATTGCTGAATACCGTTACAACGGCAACTCTTAACGTGCAAAAAAAAAGTGGCCCCAAACTGTAAGCCCACCAACTTCAAATCCGAAGTTTAAAAGAAATCCGTCCAGCCGTTTGCGCTGTAGAGCTCGGGAAGGACGGACAGAATTGCGAGACCCACTTTTTCGAGTTCCTCTATCATCGTAATGTCAGATTTGAATAATATCTCGAGTTCGATGTTTTTGTACGAATACAATACCTTTCTCTTACTACGTATACGAGAAAGTTAAAAATGGGAAGAGGAGGAGACAACGAAACACATACTCTGCGAATGCCCTGCTATGGCAAGGGGCAGAGCGATCCATACGCAAAAGGCGTTTTTAAGTACTGCAGATATAGGAAAAATGGAACCAAAAAGGGTACTGAGGTTTATAAAGAGCTACACTAGCTCCTTAGGTTAAATATTAAAGGCCAACACAATAGATCTCTTTTCGCAGTGTATAGGGCCAGTAACTAAAAATACAATACAACAAATCGGGCCAAAGCTGGTTTGTAAGATCAAAGGAATTTTCTAACGACTATATAGGTTCAGCTGGCTTTATACCAGTGATAATGAGGGCTCTGAGGGCAAAAAATTAGCGAAGACTGATTGATTGTCAAATACTCGTTTTACTCCAGCTCATAGCCTCGTTAGGACTAAAATCTAAGAAAGCATCTCAAGAAAGTGGGACTGGATATCTGAAGATGTCTTCTACCGACTCTTTTATTCGAAAAGATTTGAAACATGGAACCCAAAAGAGACTCAAAACCATGACGACTCAAAGCCATGACGATGATCTTCTGCAGTGTACGAAATGTATAGATCCTGTGATTTTTGAATACTACCCGAGTTTTTCCAGAACCTTTTTGTAGCCTTAAAAAATAAATAAATAAATAAATATTTTGGTGCGGGACTCAAGGCCCAGCTTCTCACAATCGTTCGTTTTGTGTGGGTTTTCAATTTTTGGGACGAATGGAAGGGATCTACAATTTTACGCCGAGTCCAAACGGCTAATTGAGAAGCTCAGTTTTACTCTCGGATGTTTGTCAGAAGTTCACGAGAGGTGTAGCCTTATAGTTGACAAATTGGCCAATCGATTTACAGTGACGGTGACCGTACACATACCGAAAGTATCATAAAATGGAAATTTACATCTCAATTCTCTTGACGTTAACAACTTCGATATGAAAACAAATATTGTAAATCATGTCCTAATCAAGTCAAAGTCGTGAACCTTTCTTTCTTTCTACCACGCCATTAAAGTCGAAGGTCTCGATTTCGATGCCTATCAGCAGATATATATTTATTTTTTTAAATAACAAATCATTGTCAACATTTTAATGGGCTACATAAAAACAAACATACTCGCCGATTAATGGCACACGATTTGAATTTGTTTCTCGAAAGGTTTTCGTCACCGCCACTTGAAACCCTTCACTTGTCGACAAACCCACCTGACCTCAGTATTATCTCGAGATTCGTTATCAAATAACAGTAAACATTTCCCCTTTCAATAAAACCCGCAACACACAGTCGCACACACCCACATGTTCGTTCATACAGCAATAATTAGCCAAAAAAAAAAAAACACGATACAACAAAACCACTTAAACGGTCGCTTACGTATCTACCTATAAACAATTTCAAACACTGTATCAATATTTATTATTATTATTGCTATTATGCCCGCAGATAAGTTCTTGTCCCGCCAGGTACAGATAAGATACACTTGCTTCGCGTTTGAAAGGCTTAATGCCTACGGCACCAATTAGGGCTTGTTGAACTTAAAAATTACGCTCTCGAGTGTGCTTTCGATTCTCGAAAATTGATAAAGATTCATTGATTCTTTATGACACCCAAATGGGAATTCAACTATCCGTCAGAGGATTCAGCCGTTCAGTCGATTATCCACATCATCCCCGTCATCATCGAGGAATTTATTGAAAATTCCTTAAATGCACGTCGCGTCGATGCAGCACCACCATCATCATCATCGGCAGCCGTAGCAGCAGCAGCAACAAAGGAGACACGACGACGGAGATACTCAAAATTCCAGAAATGGGGATTTATCGTTCGAATGCGTTGAGAGAATAAAAGATTAGCCCCCTCTCCGGGTGGGTGTGCGGGTTGGTCTCTTTAACACGTGCGCCTTTGAAGACTTCTATCCACGATGCATGTTGCCTGTGTTTCACTTGTTGAATCTTTTATGTTGGCTTTGGGTTTTCTTATGATGGAAAAGGATTTTCCAATAATTGACTGCCATCAACTATGGGTGTCTGTTGAGTGTCGATGTGGGTAGGGAGTTTGGAAATTGGAATTCCATAAAATTGAACTGGTTAATTGATTTCCAAGAGGATGTCAGAATGTTCGTGAGTTGTATAGTAACGATGTGCGGATTGCTGGGGTCAACGTATGGAGATCGGAGTTAAGTAACACTCGACTGTCTACGCCATGTCTGGCAATGACTTAACGGTGGCTGGCTATTAAGCAAACGAGTGAGTTTTGTCAAAGTGTTGCGTGACGAAGATTAGTTGGGTATGTTCTGAATGTATAGCAGGTTTAGGGTGAAATAAAAATTTCAGGGTACGGGACTGAAGCCAGATTTATTTTTATGTGAGTCTGGGCTCTCGTCGGGTGATTTTCAAGATAACCATTATCCATTGTTGGTCTAATCAGTGTTTAAAAATATAACTAGTACTTCGTTTGTAATTTTAGCCATCTTGTTTTGAGGGTAAATATGAATAGTTTCTTTAGACCTCCTGTTCAATATACTCTGCATTTTAGTAGAGTTCCATTGAGACAATTGGAGAAGTTCTTAAGCTTCTCACAAGCGATCCAAAAAGCAATATTGATTTTTCCCGTACGATTGGTCAGATAAGATCAATTTTAAGACAAGTTGGTCATTTCGTTGTCTGGAAGACCGAATTCGATGTCACAAACTAGGTCATTAATTGAATGTTAAGATTTAGGTATGCAATCCTTCGTCGTTCGTCAACTTCGCCAACTACGTTCGACAAATTGGACAGCAGACTTGAGCCACTAAGCTTCCGGTTCCATTCGAAAATTACATTTATCTGCAGATTAGAGTGAGACTTAGAGTGCCTAGAGTGATCTGGCATGAGAGTCACCTCCAGTAAACTTGTCAGTAAGCCTTGGAAATAGCATATCTATATTCCAAGCTGAAGCCCTTGCAATCAACCACTGCGTTTCAATAAACCTAAGTTCTAACACTCTCGGAAAAACTATATTCATCTTTTTAGACAGCCAAGCAGCTCTCAAAGCTCTGGACTCATCTGTAATACAATTGAAGCTTGTCTTAGAAAGACTCAGAGCAATCTATGAACTTTTCAAGAAAAACCTAGTCATTCTCTACTGGATTCCAGCCTATAAGGGTTTTGCTGGTAACGAAGAAGCTGACTCACTGGCTAAAATCGGCGCTACAATTCCGCTTATCGGACCTGAACCCTTCTGTGGAGTCAGACCATTTCGGGGGATTCATCAAAAAGATTTCACGTATTGAATCCAATGAAGTCTGGCTTAAAACTCCTGGGCAGAACTGCACCAGATAATTTTTTCCCAAATACTCTCCCAGGAAGTCGTATTTCCTGATCAAATTAGACAAAAATAACCTAAGAATTCTAACAGGAATAATCAGTGGACACGTCCTCATGAAAAAAGACCTACACCGAATTGGAGTCTCTCCGGATCCAACATGTAGACTATGTCTTGAGAGTGATGAATCCTCTCTTCACATACTCATGGAATGTCCGGCTCTACTCAATCTTAGGGAAAAAATACTTGGCGAGGAAATCGTCACTTCAGCAACTCTCGCTGATATACACCCAGAGAAGATTCCTTTCTTCCTGGCCTCCGGAGTGAAATGATGGCTCTAGGACCTTACCAGGGAAACCACAATAGGGTTCTTTAAAAGGCGACAGTGCCAGAGCCCCCATTAGGGCTCTCCCGCAATCCAATCTAATCTAATCTAGAGTGACTATAACTTTAACTTTAAACCGGCCAGCTAAAGATAAACGCTAAGGTAGGATTTATTTAACCCGTTAAAACAATTTTCCAGCCTTATACACTGCAGCGATATTTTCTTCTCTACGATCTTAGGGACCTTGATTTCAGTCATCCAACAGATTCTAGCATCAGCGACTGCTTGGTCTTTTTTTTTTTTTTTTTTAATTTCCCAGTTTTATTTACGTCTGTCCTTGGACACTAAGTAATTGTTTTTACAGTGGATCAGTGGGATGTAAAATAGTCTTTAGACCAATGTCTTAAAGCGATTTGTTATTACAGCGATATACAATACAGGTACAAGTTATACAATACAATTTTAAATTTTGGACGGTTATTTACAATACATTTATATAGACATTATATAATATGAACGACAAATAATTTTCACTTTACAAAAAATATGTATGTAATTGTATGTATACAAATAGCAAATTTTAAATTTCATTGCAGGTCTACTGGTCTGCGTCTTTTTAATCGTCTTCTTATATTAACTTCATTGTCAGGTAGATTGCGTATGTCGTTGTTTAGATGGTTTGATATTTTCATTTGATAATTCCTACTTTGTTGTTTAATTTCGTCCTTAACACTCAGTATGTTGAGATCACGATGGATGTCTTCGTTAGGGATGTACCAGGGTGCATTGACAATCGTCCGAAGTATTTTTGATTGCAGTCGTTGTATAATGGCGATATTTGATTTGGCGGCGGTCCCCCATATTTGAATGCCATATGTCCATATCGGTTTTATCACAGTCTTGTATATTAATAGCTTGTTTTGCGTTGAAAGTTTCGAGTTTTTCCCTAGGAGCCAGAAAAATTGTCTAAACTTGTTTTTAATTTGGTTGCGTTTTTGAGTTATGTGCTGTTTCCATGTTAGCTTGCTGTCAATTGTCATGCCTAGGTATTTCGCTGAGTTGGCTGTAGTTATGTTCTTGTTATTAAAGGAGATAATTTGAGGGTTGGAATATCTTTTTGTGGTGTATATAACTTGGAGCGTTTTTTCCTCGTTAACTTGAATTCCCCATTTGTGGAACCAGTTTGTTGTTTTAGTTAGGTGTTGTTGTGTTTGGTTTATTGCAGTTTGTAGACAGCTGTGTGAAGATAGGACCACCGTATCGTCTGCAAAAGTTGCTAGCATGGAGTCTTGTGAAACTGTGTTAGGTATGTCCGATGTGTAAAGGAGGTAAAGGGTGGGTCCTAAGACACTCCCTTGGGGAACGCCTGCGTCGATTTCTCGTAGATTCGAGAATACGTCGTTATAATGCACATAGAAGTGCCGATCGCAAAGGTAGCTTTTTATAAGCTGGTAGTATTCAGGTAACATTGTCCTAAGTTTGAATAAGAGTCCATTGTGCCATACACTGTCAAAAGCTTTAGCAACGTCAAGGTAAACTGCGACACAAAATTTTTGCTCGTCCAAGTCGTTAAGTATTTTGTTTGTCACTCGATGTACCTGCTGAATGGTGGAGTGCTTCTGTCGAAAGCCAAATTGATGGTCCGGGATAAGGTGTTTTTGTTTTAAAGATATATCTATACGGTCAGATAGCAGTTTTTCGAATATCTTGGAGATGATCGGCAGAAGACTGATTGGTCTATATGATGAGGGTTTAGTTGCGTCTTTTCCTGGTTTCGGGATAGCAATTATTTTCGAAACTTTCCATACTTTTGGGTAGTAGTTTAGCCTTAAGATCGAGTTGAAAACATTTCTAAGATAAATTATGGCTTTGTCAGGTAATTGTTTTAATATTTGTCCAGAGATTAAATCGTATCCAGGGGATTTGTTGCCTTTTAATCTATTTTGTAGGTAATGTTTTATTTCTTTCGTGTTGATTTTTTTTATTGTGTTACTTGTTGTTATGTTGTTGTCTGGAAGAGGTATTTTTTGAGCATCGTAGGCATTAGTAAAAGTTGTTTTGTAATAGTCTGCCAATGTTTTTGCTTTGTCAGTGTTTGTTCTAGACCACGTTCCGTCATTCTTCAACAAAGGCGGCTGGTGGGTTATTCCTTTTTTAAGTTTTTTGGTTAGCTTCCAGAGTGAATAGTTTGTAGCTTGAGTTGCTGTTAGTTTTGTCAGGAATGTGTTAATGCGTCGGTTATTATTTGTTTTTAAAAGGTCTTTGAGTTCTTTAACTGATTTATTGTAATTAGCTTTGTCGAGAGGTGATCTGCTGCATTGCCAAGTCTTTCGTAGCTTTCGTTTTTCTTTGATTTTTTGTCGTATTAGCTTCGGGGTATAGTTGGGTGATTCGTTTTGTGTAATATCAGGTGTTGCTTTGGTTGCTGCCAGGTGTATTATGTCATTGAAGTAAATTATAGAGCTTTCAAGGTCTTTATGTGATTTGAGAGGAATCCTTACGTCCATGCTTACGTATTTTTAGCGTTGAAGTCACCTCCCGCAATAAAGCGTGGTCCTATTGTTTTAATGTAGTCTGAATATTGTATGGTACTAATTATGTGTTTAGGTGGACAGTATAACGCAGATAATATTAATGGTCCATATTTGTCCTCAATTTGAAGTGGCATAGCTTGTAGATATTCCTTTTCAAATTTCTCTAGTACTTCGTACTTGATTTTTTCACGTATTATTATTGCTGCACCACCGTGAGCTCGTCCACTGGGGTGGTTGGCAACATATGTGCGGTATTTGGGAATTTGTATGTGACTTTTATTTGTGAAATGGGTCTCGGATATTAAGAGTATGTCAATAGAGTTGTCGATTATGAATTTTTTTAGCTCCAGAGCATGTTGGTTAAGTCCATTTGCATTCCATACTAGTATTTTTAGGTCGGTATTATTGTCCATTTATTTTAGTAATAAGTAAGGTTAAAATGTTCATCATATTAGACATTTGGGTTATTAGCTGTTTCATCATTTCTTTGATTTCAGATAGGTCATCTGGTTTGGATTCTTTTTGCTGTTTTTGTGTTTCGTGATTTATTTTATTCTTTACGGCGGCGTCTGCGAATGGTGTCGGGGGCTTTATATTGGTTGGAACATGATTTTGTGTTTGTGCGTCATTATTTTTTGTATTCTTTACGGTGTCTGCAAACGTTATCGAAGGGTTTGTTCTGGTTGGGTTTGGGTTTTGTACTTGTGTGTCAGTTAGTGTTTGTTTTTCTTCGATGTTTTTTGCTCGAAGAGAAGGGAATCTTTGCACCTTCAGGGCTTTGTAAATTTCACAGCCCTTGTAATTGGCTGTGTGTGATCCACCGCACAATGCGCATTTTATATTGGTGCTTTCCGATTTTAATGTGCATTCAATTGTTTTGTGCCTTCCTGCGCATTTTACACAAGTTGGCTCCAGTGTACAAAAGTTTTTGGTATGTCCGTATTTTTGGCAGTTTGAGCATTGTGGTATACTTCTTTTTTGGTGAGGCGGTTCGAATGATATTTTGCAGTGTAGTAAGTGGGTTATATTATAGATGTCTTTATTGTTAATATTGGTTTCGATTTCGATGGCGAAGAGTGGTAGCGGTTTTTTTGTTCCTCTTTGCAATATGTTATGGATGTTGACTACTTTATGGTCATGTTGAGCGAGTTCGTTTTTAATTTCGTTGAGGTCGGTCGAATGGTGCATATTCCTAAGGATGACGCGGAATCCTCGTTGTTCTTTGGGCTTAAATGTATAGTATTGTGTGTTTTTGAGTTGGAGTGTTTTTATAATTTTTGTATAGGTTACTGAGTCTGTTGGTTGTATTTTGATTTCGTTGTTTGTTAAAACTTTTAGTTCGTATGTGTCCTTAGTTGTTGTCGAGTTTAGTGCATTTATTAAGACGTGAATATATTTAACGCCCTGGACATATATTGGTGGAGGTTTGGGTGTAACTGTCTTTACTTCTTTATTGTTATTCAGTGCAAGTGGCGTTTCGCATTCGTCGGATTCTTCATCCGTTGATAGTAAATCAAAACGATTTTGAGATTTTTCTATAGGTTGATTCAGCCAGTATTTTTTTAAGGTGCTCTGCTTTTTTATTTTTTTGGGTTGGTTTTGTTTGCCTTTTTCGGGTGATGTCCTGCTTCTTTTTGTTTGCTTTTGTGTTGTGGTGGTGGTTTCGTTTGTAATGTTGATTAGAGATGAGGATGTTGTCGGTGTTGTTATGGCATTTGTGCAACTTGCTGTTACAGTAGTAGTTGTATTATATGTTGATGCGATGGTAGTTATATTTGTTGTTGATGTTGGTGTTGATGCTGCAGTTGTTGTTGTTGGTAATGTTATAGTCGGTGTCGATTTAGTGTTGGAGTTATATAAGTTATCAATATTTGATTTAATTGGATTGCCCCATGGGGGCGACCTTTGTATGCTCATCTTAATATAAATAAGAAGAGCATACTTTTAGGATGGTTGATGTATTGTTGTTTGCGGTTGGTTGTTGTCTACAATTATAGCTAAGGTGGTAAAAGCTTCTGTTTTCCCTGCTTCGCTTGGGTTCCACAGGATCCACAGTGTAAACAAGATCTCAGCGATTCTCACTGACAGCTGACAATCACCAAACAAGGGAATTTACAAAAGTTTTTGGTCTTTGAAACGAAGGTTTAGTCTTCCTTGCCGTTTCAAACTTGAGGGCTTGAAGAATTTCTGTCTACTCGCCGGATATGCTTGAGCTTGTTCCACTTTAGCAGTCGAATTTTGGCTTTGTGTGGACCCCAAAGAATTTCTCATTCGAAGGAACATAGCATTAGCGCCGCTTATCCTATTGTAGTACGACTTAAATCAGAGCTTCTAATATTAGGCTTCTATGAACTTTAGAGCATCTATTTCGTACTCCGAGCTAGGAATTCTGATACCGAAGAAGGGGTATCTTCGAAGGTCTTCGCCGGATCTCTATTAGAGCGTTATTCTTAGTCATAGTGGTTAAAGGTTATAGGTAAGGTAGTCTTAAGGGTACCCCAGTGGTTCCTCTTTAAAATGACTTGAGAATAAACAGCATTCAATATTTTTGAGAAAGCGCTGCTTAAGGAATGCCAAATCGCAACTGAGTCACCGAGTAGATGAATTGTTGCACGGTTTGCATGGCACGTAGCTCAATACTACTATAGCTCGCCAAATTTCTCATTTTCTGCTCAAATCAATCAGTCATCACGCCACGTAGCAGTTCCACCTTATTGTCGAGGTAAAATGAGCTTATAATCCCCGATGAATCCGAAAACCAATGTAAATGGTGAACTCTCTGGATGAAAACGAGTATAACATTCTGTTACATCGATGTTAATAAGCATGCCAATTTTAAGCACAGCATGCGCAGTTGGTGCATTTATTCTACCAACATTTCTATGTTACTGTCCTTTAACATAAGAGCTGTCAGTGTCACAAAAACAACCCAACACTATTTATATGGCCTCCTTTTTGTACTATAGACCTCCCATGAAGGATTATTTTTAAACACTGTCTCCACTACTTTTTCCCGTGGTTGAGTATGCAATAAAGGTACATACAACAGACACTTCGTAAAGCTTACAAAATCTGCAATGCTGGTCGGAGCTAAAACCCTTTCGGATAGCCTTACATCTTTAATTCCAAAACAGTTCTTCTCAACTCTTTCCTTTTCTTGTCATTACATAGTCCAAAATTTTATTGTCTTCCTGACATTTCAAAGATAAGGACATCGCTACAATTCCACCGTCAGATCTCAGTTCAAAGAGAACAAAGAAACACACGTTCACCAACCTACAGAAATCCATTAACTATCGCACTCTTCCTTAACAAACTCGACCCGTAAATGAGGCCGCATTAACTCAATTCAACTCTATTTTAGAATTCCAATTACCCAAAGTTAGCCTTATACCCTTCCACTCGACAGAGTTCATCCCACAGAAGCGCGTCAACACTTCTTCCTGTCGACTCCTCTCGCGTTATCCCTTCCTTCCTTACATTCAAAAAATTAATATCAAACAATACCCAAGCAAGAAGGGCAAAGTGGCAAAGTTCACATCCAAAGTGCCTGGCATTGTTTTTCTCCATTCCACCTCAGCGTGAGTTCATTTACAAAAGTCTTCCGCTGCAGAATCGCAACAAAAAAAAAGGCAACTAGAAGTTACAACAAAAAAGGATATGTTTTACAATTTACAAATGTCACACAGCATGACACTTGGCACTTCAAGTCGTACAAGACCAACGACGCCGACGACGTCCGTTGTGTAATTGTTTTGCATCGTCAAGGACAATGGGGAAGAAGTTAAACATGATATGTGAGTCCCTGCAATGGAGGATAAATAATAAAAAAAAATTTCCCCTCTTATGCGGGAAATAAGTCCGGAAATGGGAATCCTCCTCCGCAGTCTGGTATCTGGCACCTGGGATCGGGATGCTGTTGTTGGACCTTGAATTTGCATAAGAAAAACAAATCGGCCGTGTTTTGCGACGCTCGGTGGTCACGTAGGACACGTTAAACTTTCAATGAGCTCAATAAATCTCTGGGTGATTTTCAGCATTTGCGGCAGTCCTACATAAATATACTTGACAGTCAAGGAGGCCTTCCATTTACTGCAATTCTGGGTAGGGCCAATAAAATATAAACTCGCTTCTTGTTTGTTTCCCCTTTGACGGATAGCACTGTTTGTGCGCGCGTAATGGTCAATGGAATACTTGAAGGTCCTTTTTGTTCTCGGCCAAAGTCGTAAAGTTCGCATTCCTCAGAGGTATTGCACGTGCCGGCGGCATTGTCGTCGTCGTCGTTGTCGTCGTGGTCTTTGATGCGGTAGGCGGTGTGTTGTTTCAGAAATGATAATAAATGCATCACTTAATTGATTTACAAGGAGCATTGTGCAGCGCACAGCTCTCGTGCGGAAGACTTGAAAGAGATTCGAGATAAGAACAAATGAGGCATTCCTACAATTCCTTGTTTGTTATTCTAGGACGGGAGGTCATGTTTCCCCAGAGACGGATGGCTGTTTGGAGAATATGCCTCTTGTTGTAGTCATAATAGTTTTTTGTTTGTTCAGCGCGAGAGTGAGAGCAATCCTCGGGGACTTGGCAAACATTAAGCCGATTTGTCTAATTCAATTGTGTGCATTGTCTTGTGGTTACAACTTACATGTAGATAAATGAGAGAGGATAACTTTTGTGGAATCACACAAAGGAAAGTCTGCCGAAGTTTATTTCGAAAGGAAGTCATGCGATTTGCTTATTAAGTTTCCGTTGTGTGTGGAGTTTGAAAGGTCATGTCTAGACGGCTTTTTATAATGATCCAAATGATGTGATTGCATGTTTTAGCTCCTTAAAATCAGATGGATGGTGTAGGAGGACCGACACTTTGGTGTCAGGTCAGTGAACTGTCCAAAAATGTCCGCCAGATGACAAGTATCAAGTTTCAAAACTAACAAAAATATTTTATTTGTTTAGCGATGAAATACGTTCGTTCTAATGCTATTTTCAAAACAGTGTCACATTATTAGTCATATAATGCAGAGGCAGGAACTTGGAAGCCTTCCAACTCGGGTACTGTTTTGGAAAATAAGAAAACATTGCTCCTACGTAAATGGGCAGCGGGTGGCCTTGTGAACTGTTTACATTTGCGTAGACATGTAGATATCTCCCGGACAAGTTTTTATATGTAGATACATGACAAAGAACTTGACAGTTGGATTGCTTTAGCGTCTTCCGTTCCGATTTGTACGAAAATGTATCCTTAGGTGCATTGCCCTGCATTCCCGCTGTCAGGCAGAACGAACCATTCAATCTGAACGATGAAAGCCAAGGTTTCCGTCCACCTGACCAAAATGAAGAGAGGATAGCAATATCCAAGCTGAAGTCCAACAAGGCTGCTGGACCGGACGGCTTAACTGCCGAGCTTTTTAAGGCAGCGGGAGATGGCTTGGTGGAGAGCATACACCAACTCGTTTCCAAGATTTGGTCAGAAGAAAGTATGCCTGATGAATGGAACCTCAGCATCGTTTGCCCGATCCACAAGAAAGGAGACCCTCTAAACTGCGCCAACTATAGAGGCATCAGTCTCCTTAACACTGCGTATAAGATCATATCTGCTATACTGTGTGAACGCCTTAAACCATTCGTCAACGATCTGATAGGTCCCTATCAGTGCGGTTTTAGGCCCGGAAAGTCCACAACCGATCAAATTTTCACACTACGGCAGATCCTGGAGAAAACCCAAGAATTCCAAATCGATACCCACCATCTATTCATCGATTTTAAGGCCGCATATGACAGCATTTATAGAGACGAGCTATACAGAGCCATGTCTAGTTTTGGCATCCCTGCCAAACTCGTCAGATTGTGCAGAATGACGATGGAGAACGCTCGCTGCTCCATTAAGGTCGGAAACAATCTCACCGAGACCTTTGATGTCAGAAAAGGATTTAGACAAGGTGATGCGCTGTCATGTGACTTCTTTAACATCATTCTTGAGAAAATTGTGCGCAACTCACAAGCCAACACCAGAGGCACAATTTTCCATAAGTCTGTGCAACTGCTTGCATACGCGGACGATATTGACATTATTGGCAGAACACAGCGAGCTGTCACTGGCGCGTTTGCAAGTATTAGTACGGAAGCGGCAAGAATGGGTTTAGTGGTGAATGAGGGCAAGACAAAATATATGCTGTCAACAAGAAGGGACACACAACATCGACGAATCGGACAGAACGTCACGATAGACAGCTATAATTTTGAGGTAGTTAGGGACTTTGTCTACCTCGGCTCCGCTATAAATTCAGAAAACGATATCACCTCGGAAATCAAACGAAGAATCACTCTTGCCAACCGCTGTTACTTCGGCCTAAGAAGGCAACTGATTAATAAGGCCTTGTCGAGAAACACTAAGGAGACTCTATATAAGACCCTCATCATCCCAGTCCTGCTGTATGGTGCAGAAGCATGGACGCTCTCAAAGGCGGATGAAGATCTCCTTGGTTGTTTCGAACGAAAAATTCTTCGAGTGATTTTCGGTCCCGTTTGCGTTGACGGGTTTTGGAGAAGGAGATTTAACAGCGAACTCTACGAGCTGTACAGCGACATCGCCCTGGTCAAAAAAATACGCATCAGTCGTCTAAGATGGCTGGGACATGTAGAGCGAATGGACACCAACGCTCCGGCCCGAAGAGTCTTCGATTCCAACCCGGAGGGACAACGCAGTAGAGGAAGACCTCGCCTTAGGTGGCGCGCACAAGTGAAAGGGGACCTCAACCAACTTGGAGTGCGCAACTAGATCAGTTGCCGCAAAATATGAAACAAGGTCACATCGTTGGATATTTTAAAGCTAAGCTTTCAAAGGACGACGGAGAGAATAACCCAGTAAGCACAACCTTTGGATATGGAATTGGGACTATAGATTCCTTCCTTTTTCTAACAAATACATAATTATATTCAAATAAAATAAAACAATAAATGCTGAAAATTTTATACGAAAACTAACATTTCATTTGGTCCATATTTCATAAAAATCGGTTTGGAAATAGCGTCGTAATAGGTACGACAAAAAACATGTTGCCTTGCGAAATCCCTTTTGCGAAGTTCCAACTCACCCAATTTCAACGAATGATTTGTCCAAAGAACATTTTCTAGGACACGTTTTTTGTATAAATATAAGGAATTAAATAAAAAACGGCAGGGCAACCTATGAAAACTTATAGATTTTTACACAGGACGAAGAGAGTTTGAAGCTTCCTATTGCGCAATCGAAGCTTGTGAGTTTGGTTATAGATCTAGAGGATTTAGAGAAAAAACATCCTCTGAAACTTAACTTTCAGTCTTCGATTTTATATCTTTTATATCTGTGACTTATAAGTCGAAACTCAAAATTTGCTAATATGCCCTCTGAGATTTATGGTGAGGTCTTCGAATAGGATAGCGACATCGAGATAAACTCTTAAAGAGCAAGTCTTAAATTAAGAAAGTTTGTTACAACCTGTAAAAGCAATCTCTTAAGATCGCAGACATTAAAGACGACTTGTTAGTCGCTAACTCAAGGTTAAGAAACTACCAATGACTTACAAGTCGATCAATGCCTATAAACAAGGTTCTTTCTGTCGTACCAAGATTCTCAGAAATAGCTAATTCTAATAGCTCTTTTAAGAAGGAGTCGAATTATCGCGTCCGTGAGCGAGCAATACGTCACGGAATTTTGTGGATTTTACCTGCAAAACAAAAACAAATTCAGTCACGCAGTACTCGATCACGTATGCGGTAATTCAACCCCAGAACTATGGAGAAACTTAACATTAAACGGATGGGAGATGTTTAATGCGGACCAAGGATCCCAGCTTTAACGACGTATAAAAACTTCTACCAGATGACCTAGCTTTTCACTACAGTTTAAGGTTTATGTTCGTAAAAAACTTCAATTTTGGTTGTAGGTTTGTAAAAATGTTTATGGAAGCATTTGGGGTGTTCCACGATCACTAGCATAAAATTTGTAAAAGCTTCGAGACAATTTTAAAGAGTAAACCTTTCCGACAGGAAGTATATTTGTAAAAGTGGAGCTCGGCAAAAGTTTGTTGTGTATGTGATTCATATTTTCAAGAATTCTGAAATTTTTATTTGAAACAGTGTGTTGCAAGTTCTCGAATACCTGTTTATAGGTACCTGAACTGGAACAAGATTTTGTGACAACGTGGGTTACAATTCAAATCAACTCTTCAGCTTAAAAGGATCAGTTTACATTTTTGACGCCAACAAAGCGTGCATTTCTACCGAAAAACCTTAGACTTTCGGTTTGGGAATCGACCTATCCCTGTAGCGGCACTCCCGTCTTGAATGATACTTTTTCGTCTGCAATTTTCGACCTCAGCTTCCATTTTATATGCTTACGCACTCCCTTCGCATCACCTTCCTCTCACAGAGATTGATTCAATTAGTGAATTTCCTTTCAATCAGTGATGCAACGGCAAACAAACAAATTTACTCCATAACCTCTAAATCAACTTTAACATCTAGTCTTGTGCCCAAAGCAACAACGGAGGTCGTGCAGATAGACAGTGATACACCCTCGTCGGCAGACTTGAACTCACCTCACCTTGCACGCTAGTCACCGTCTAATTTCGCGAAATAATAACTCTCAGGCTACACAAACTCTCGTCTTCATTTCCGTCATAATCCTTCAAGATTTTTGCATTCGGATGCAATTTCCTCGCACAGCGCGGTTCTCGAATTTCCTCCAGACGAATGCGCCCCCAAAGGGAAAGACAGCAATAACTCCTCGACACAACTACTTACGACACAAATCCGATTATCTTCCACTTCCACTGCAGACACAACCACTCCATCAACTCTCAGGCATCCTTCTGCAGAGTCCTTGTCATAATAAACCCAACGACACCACTTGTGCCGCCGGTATTAAGTTTCGCACTGCAACCACAAGTGCAAATTCCTGCCTAAGCCGCAAATAGGATCCGAAAAAACCAAATTCCATTTAGTGACAGGAAGGGGATTAGTAGTTTTTCGATAACCGATAACATCGACGCATCCGCTTGTCATAGGGTATAGGAATGTTCAGTTTCATTCGGTTCATTTCAGACAGTCGGTGAAACTTTTCCAATGCGACCGGAACTTGGTCACTGAATCACGACTGCAATTCCCTATATCATTGTGAGGAAGGTGCAGCCATTTCCTTTTCAGTCATAATTGCATAATCCCTTCCTTTTAAGCAAACAATATCAATTCTTTCTAAGGCAAGCAACCCTTCCCGCAAGTCCTTTGTATACAATTGTCTGCACACCCAGACGACGACAACGAATGATACTGAAGTCAGAGAGTGGCCCAAACAAAATGTGGACATGCACCGAGGTGGGTTTCACTTCCCCGTTTCCGAAACAGCGGTAAGTGACTATATGTGCCTTGTCATCACCTTTTAACCCCTTCGTGGTTTGTGCTGTGTTGTGGTGATACTGCCGTGCCGTCGACGACGACGATGACGACGCTCATTGTTCGCTTTGTTTCCCATCGCAGCGGGAGTAGCCAAAGATCTGCACAGTTGGTATGGAGTTGAACTTTGAGGCGACCGACCGCCACCGAAGCTCAACTGCAGCACTGCTCTACTTCAGGTGTGTTGTGTGCACTTTTCCACTTTATCTCACGTATAGTCGGTGGGCGGGGATGGGCAGCTATATATAGTGAGACACTTTTGGGGTGGAGTACATATACACAAAGGTGAGAGACGGGCTAGGAAAAAACGTGCAAACGTGCCAATTTATAGGTTTCATTATCCGCGAGGGAGAGGAGCTTGGAAAGATCCAAGGAAATGCATTTTTGGATTTATTTTGACGTCGCTGTTACATCTAAGTGTGTTGTTTTGATTTTCTGTTTGGTACAATAGAATGATGGCAAACAAAGGTGCAAGCCCTTAAAAGCTGCATTTCCGCATTCGACAGGCATCCTTTGCGCGAGCTAAGCAGTGGTTTAAGCTTACAGTAAAAGCACTATGACATCTGTTGAGGGAACAGTGAACTACACTAAGTGGTTTGCAAAGGACACGAAAACGCCTCGGTGAAACTCTAACAAAAGAGACGAGAAGGCAAATGGAAAAAAGGAATTTTGAGCAGTGTTTGATAGTGAAGGATTTTATGAACTTTTGCACAGGGGTTAAGAGGGCGTAGGTAGTTGTAATATGAAGTACGTATTTATGGTTTATTTATGGTGGGAAAACCTTCTTTTCGAACGACTTTGTTTTGTATGTGCACCTTAAATTCGTTAAACGTATACAAAAATTCGAAATTATTAACACTAAAAATGTAAACTATTTGCAAAGAAAGACTTGACACTACTTAAAGAGAGAACAGGTCTGTCCCGAACTGTATAGCGTCATCAAAAGTGAAGTAAGTGCGACTCTGACTGCAATAAGGCGCATCACAAACGAAGCTCTTAGCAAACCGTTGCAAAATATGCCAACAACGTAAATATTCAAGCGTAACTCGAGGTCTAACGTTTTGTTGCCCTGGTGTAAGTAAATCCACCTACGAATTTTTAAAAACCGCGTTTGATATAGTTGAACTCGGACTGATTAGAGATATTATTCAAATATTGAACAATGCATAGCCCAATGACGACATATGACCCTGTATTGTGTAAGACGATAGTTTTTAAGTCAAACTTTAGTTTACGAAAGGTAAAGGGTTTTCCAATAAGAGGTGTTATTTCGGTAGCTGTCACTTTTGGAGCTGTTATTTTCTGACATATGACAAGCTTAAACAACGCCATTACTAAAAATGGAACGATACACATTTCAACAACGCATTGAAATTATAAAAATTCACTACAAAAATGGTGAACATTTTGCAGCCACAGTTCGCAAAACTAAAGCATTTTTGGGTCGTCGTGAAGCACCTTGTCGGACGGCAATACAGAAATTGGCAGAAAAATTCGAGCTGTTGGGACAAGAAGAATAAAACCCGTGCACGTCGCTCAAGAACAACTGTAGCCCAAAGTGTTGATGAAAACCCAGGTTTGTCCATTCCCCGTCGTTCTTTGGAATTGGGCATGATTAATGATTTTTTATGACCGGAGTTGGATAGTATTATTCTGGAAAACGTTTACTTTCAACAAGACGGCGCTACGTGCCACACAAGCAACGAAACCATTGATCTTTTACGGGAAAAGTTTCTGGACCGTATTATCTCTCGAAGAGGTGATCACAATTGGCCACCGAGATCGCGTGATTTAACACCTTGCGACTTCTTCCTTTGGGGCCACGCGAAAAATAAGGTCTACGCCAACAGCCCAGCGTCGATTTAAGACCTCAAAGATGGAATTCGTGAGTCTTTCGAGGACATAGGGCAGCCACTTTGCGATTTTATAATGGAAAAAATGATGAAAAGGATATGGTCCTGTAAGCGTGATCTCGGTGGCCATTTGGCTGATGTTGTTTTTCATTATTCATTATTAACGGCATACCTTCCTCTTTATTATGAAATAATTATCCGATAATTTATCTCATAAAATGGCATTTTCTTTGAATATCAAAACGTTTTAGCTCCTATTTGTCGAATTTGGTCTTACTTCTTATCAACTTTCCTTACTTCTTATTAACTTTCCCTGGTAGCGTGGATGTATAAAAATATAGTTTTTGTTACGAAAATTAAATTTTTGTTAAGAAAACGCCCCCAAAAAGTGGGCGTGGTAAGGAAGATTCTTTGAACGAAACTGTATAAATAGTCGGCGCAGTGGCATAGTGGTAGTGTGTTGGGCTACTAAGCGAGGGGTCCCCGGTTCAAATCCCGAAAGAACCAAATTACATCTTAAGGTTTTTTCCACTGCGCCACCTCTCGTGAACGTCTGACAAACATCCGAGAGTAAAACCGTCATGAATGAGCTTCTCAATTTGCCGTTTGGACTCGGCGTAAAATTGTAGATCCCTTCCATTCGTCCCAAAAAAAAAGTAAAACCCACACAAAGCGAATGGTTGTGGGAAGCTAGGCCTTGGGTCCCATAGACCGTCGCGCCAAAATATTTATTTATTTTATTTTAATGAAATAACCGAAAAAATGTCTTTACCTAGTGATTTTATTTTAAGAGAAACCCTTAACAAATTGGATCGTTTCAGGGACCGGTTCGGGTCTTTAACTCCAAGCAGTTTTGTTGCTTTTTTTTAAATTGGGTAAGTTCAAGAGGTTGGGTTACAAATGGCTTGATGAATGCAATTGAAATATGTATATGGCAACAAAAAATGTGAGTTCAGACGCAAATGTCTTCGACATGTGCCTGTCATGATGCATCGTGTGCGAAAGTACGTCGAATCGTCTGTTAACTCATCACAAATATTAGATATCACTCATAAGTTATCTACATTGACGACCGGCATTCCAAATAAATCGTTTAGAAATGAATCAATTTCAAAAATACATCCATACGTGTACTCATCGATTGCATATTTTCGCAATTTATCATTAAGTTCTATTGCTGTCAAGCTTAAAGAGTATTTCGATAGCAAACAATCGATTGTGCCACAGACGTTATCTAATAGATAATAGTAAGTTGACGTATTTATCATAACGCGTTGTCAGATATTTATTGCAACAAATTGTCATGGCAGTTCTTTCACCTTCCTTATATAAATTAATTTGACTGCCATAAACGTTACATGACTTTTAGATTTAAAAATCACTGACATTCAACTTTAACTCCAAATTTATAGCTGTCACGAAGCATGACACAATTTGTAACGCCTTTTTCGGTCATGCCACTCATACAATTTACTTTATCCATATCTCATGCGGAAAATATTTTTTAACTAATTTTCTTCAGTAAAATGTTATGTGCGGCAATCCCACGAGTATAGTGCTCGCTACTGCGGTTATCGACCAGCTTGAAGGTGACAGTGAAATATTTTATCGATTATAGCAAAAGAAAACGACGCAAACCAAAGAAAAATAATTTTTATATACATTTTTGTATGGTTGCCAACATTTCTGGCATCAAATCAAAAAAAAACCCAATTGCAGAGAAAGATATGCAAATTAATGTAAAATATTGATAATGTCGGCAAGTTATGCCGTAAAGGAAAACGAACAAACTTGTGAAGATTTTATTCCTGTATATGATATACCAAAGAATGTTTCAGTCGTTTACGGTTTGCATGCGAGAAAAAATGTTAAAATTTACTTAAAAGCGGTGCTGAAGGATAAATACATGAACTTGGTGAGCAGTTCAGTGAACTTTGAAAGGATGCCTGCAACCATTTTACACGAAACATGTGTCGCTAGTAAATCTGAGATGAACTAATCGAAAATCTTTCGCGGGGGAGATCAAAACGAATGAAAAGAGAATAAATCCGAGCAAACTTTGGAAATATGTACATTTTTTGAAACTGTCTTATTCAGTGCACACAGTTAAGAAACGTCAAAAGAGGCACCTCGATAACCAGTTCAAATGTAATTTTCTCTAAGACTTCAATTGTCAGTTTCATTCCTATCAGTCTTTTCATTTGAGACATCTTAACAAGAATAATGAGATGCCAGTTTTATACAGCTTCCTTTATCAGGGCAGTACTATGCTTCTTTAAAAATAATTGATCATTTGGTCGAAGACTAGCTTGAATTCCATAAACAAGGAACTGGATAATAGCCTTCATTAATCAAAAACAGTCCATACGATTTCGACAAAAATTCATATTCAAGGTAATACGGTCATTCCCAACATGATGGCAAACTCAGTTTTTCCCTAAATTATCGTCCAATGGACTATTTTGGAAAAATTTCGTTTTTTAAGACTTTGTTTAATTATGGTTTACTTGAAAACGGCTTTAACGATTTCAGCTAAAATATATACTTGCGCTACGCTACATAGGGTAAACATGGCTGCATATCCAGTTTATGGCTAAAAAGTCGAATAACGGTACTTTTAAAAAGTGGACTTATCTCGAAAACGGTCAATACGATTGCAACAAAAATTTTATTTTTATGTAATATGGTCATTCCACACATGATAGAAAACTCAGTTTTTCTCTAAATTGTCTATAATAGATTTTTTTTAGAAAAAAGGCATATTTTGAGAATTTGGTTTTCTTTTGTTTTACCTACATGAAAACGGCTGAAGCGATTTTGACCAAAATGCATACTTGGAGTAAAATTGACGTTCTCAACAGTATTGCGTACTTAGTTTTCCATTCGAGTCATCATAAACGCGGTTTTAAAAAAACTGTCCGTACCTCGAAAACGCCATTTTCGATTTGGATAAAACTTTCAAAACCACGTAATACTAACATTCTGAACAATACCCTATACTCAGTTTTAAGCTAAATAGCTGAGCCAAATTATTTTTCCAACTAAACTTTGAAATATTTGTTACTATTTGGTACGCACTATTTTCCAAAATCAGCTTTAAAGATTTTGACTAAAATGCTTATTTACGGTAACATAAGTATTCTTAATAAAACCCCGTACTTAGTTTTTCTTAGAAAAATGCAAATAGGTAATGCCGTCTTTTAAACATTACCGCACTACCAGTTAAAATGTAATCACAACTACTCGAAACTCTTTTTAGCAAATATTTCTCACTTCTTCTTTTTCAACCATATTAATCATGAACCTTTGAATAATTCCAACCAATTGAAGTCTACACTATCAGAAACCCGCACTTCAATTACCCCCAAACACGTGCAAATGCAAAAACAAATCTCTGAATTCTTACATCACAAACCCTACTTCGAGTCATGGCCACCTACCAGCATCACCAATTTGAAAAATCTGGTTTTGTAGCCTATAAACAATAATAAAAGAAAAATAAACCAACCAAACTGATGATATGAACGAGAAAGTTTCGTGCGATCCAGTCATGCACTTTATTGTTATTTGAAATACGAGACATGAAACAAAACAAGTTTGGCGAAGCTTCTTAGTACTTATTTCTACTTGATCTACACGACCTATGGTATTCATAGACAAATAATGCGGGATGCATGTTGGCTCTTATAAGGCAAGGGTCTTATTTTTTTTAAAACGTTGCAGTTGCCTACCTACCTTCCCCTTCCTATCCCTAAAATATGCAATATTATACTACAGTTATAGAATATCTTGACTTAAACCTTCTTAGCAAAAGTTTGTTTTGATAATTAGGAACTGACTAAACTCCCTGCTGTTTATTAAATTGGTAAAAAGGTCCGTACTGACTTCTAGAACTAGCTTCTCATAGGTTTCTGTGAGATTTTACTTTTCGACACGAATGAAAGTCACCGACAACTTCGGTCCATTCAGGCCGCCTGAGTTGAGAGGGTTTCTGAGGACTTATATACTCTTGGAAGATTGACATATATGTACGCGATATGTTGTGCAGTAAAAAAGTTAGCTAATGATGTAGGTACTTTTAATTTTTCCGGGGATCGAACCTGAGATCCCTCGGCCAGTAGTCCAGCACAATAACAACTGTGCCCACAGATTCCTGTGGCGGATTCTTCTCTTTGATTGAAAGACATTGCTCTTCGCTATCTTTGTTTTACCAAATACTTAGCATTTGATCAACAAACATTTTGAAAAGTTTATATTTACGTTGCAGAGTTTTAGGCGTATTTTTCTATAGGCAATCTTATTAAATTGTTTTAAATTAACCCTGGCAGAATTTAAATCCGACAAGCTCTACCATACGTCTGATGATTTTATAAAAATAAACACTGCAAAGATGTCTAACGGCTTTGAAAAACTTCATACAGCCACTCATAACCTCTCTGCGCTTACATGATTATCTTTCACATGGAATCGATTGCATTACCTGAAATGAAAAAGAAAAGAAAAATTTAAAATCGACTGCGTTTACTTTCTTCTTGAAAATTGTTATTTAGTAAAAGTCTTTTAAAGATAAGTTTCTCCTACAAACGAACCAACCCCTGACATCAATTGTCGCCTGCCAACTTTCATCGTGTGCGCGAGCGAGTACGTCTACAGTTTGCTTTGCTATTGTCACGTTTTTGTAATTTTCCCCAACCAAGCAACAAATCCACAAGAAACAAGTAATTCTCGTCTGCGCAGCATCTAAGACAATGCAAAAGCATACCTCAACGTCAAGCATAAAGCATTTTCCATCATCCTTATCTCATTCGAATTGCATTTATCGATGTTTATCGCTCCCAATGCGTGCGTCAGATGTATCTATTGCCTGATGTTCCAAAAGACTTGTTCTCGCCGTGACAGCTATGAGACACATTTCGAAACGCCACCATCAATCATCATTCAGTGGACACACCTATTTCCAAGTGTATGCAGTTATTAATTTGAAATTCCAAAGAAATCTTCATCTCGCAGCCTACACCAGCAGCAGGTGCCGCAAAGTGGATCTATTTAAATAGATTTTTATTTCTCGCGGCCGGCGGTTACACCTCAGTGGTACTTAATTACACGTTGATGACTTTGGCACAAGCCACAAATTGCGCCAAAAGCCAGAGGTACACCACCGCCCTCGGGCGGGCCATCCGCCGTCATAGTGGAGACCAGTTACTGGTGGGCCAACATACACACCTCAGATGCGCATTTACATAAGACCACAGAGACTGACTGTATATAGTGTACATCGTGGCGGCCAGCACGGAGTCATTGCAAGTTGTAACACTTTGCCGAGACTGCCGTAATAAATCATCGATGTTTATCCGGGCGTTTTTGATGCTTTTTCCTATTTTTTGCAGCAACACGGTTGTTGGACTGCGATTTGCTGCTGGCGGGCTACAATGTTGCTGACTTCTTGTGCGGCAATAGTGTCTGGTGGTAGACGAAAATAAAATCGGAAAAGCGGAAGACGATCTGAGTTTGCATTCTGGTGTAAGAACTGACTATAATGACGGAGTGGTTATTGAGTTCTTAACTTTTTGTTGGGGGACGAACAACAAATAAACACTTAAGTTGGTAGCTTAAGCTAAAGGGTCTTTCATTTAGAGGTCCCTATCTTCAAAACAAAGCCCATATCATCCAATTCAGCCCAATAGAAATTCGACAATTTTGTTTGTTGACGTACTCATTCATCCAGAAATGGTCCTCAACGCTGAAGATGATTTTTCGATAAGGATTAGGGTCCGTTTTCAACTGCTTTTGATAAAACAATTTAATCATTTGTACGTGTTGTTAAACGCAATTTCCGTCAATAGTGATTTGACAAAAAATACTGAATAAATGACAGCCAATTTGACATATGTAGCTTCAACAATATGGCCGGTACCAACTGTCAAAGTCCGGCAGTCCCTATTGGAAAACCCTTTACATCTTTGGAACCTTTGAATTTTGGCAGTCAATAAGCTGTCTGCGTATTTCTGTTTTTTTTAACTTGCCGGGGAGTGAACCACGCACCGCAGGGTCAACTTTCCAACCGATAAATTAAACAAACCGCAACTATTAGGGGGTCACTTTTATTTATTTCGCTTTAACTCTACTTTTAATAGCTTCATGGCTAAAGCTCTGATTCTACAAAGGCGTATGTACCGAGTAACCCTCTCCCTAAAGTGATGATACACTCTGCATATAGTATGCTCTAGCTTAAACAGCATAGGTACCAGCACACCGCCTTGTGGTGTTCCTACACGCATCTTCTTTGGGTGCTGGCTGTATAGACAAAGGTTCCGTTTGTGCATATGCTTTGAAATGATAAATCTGCAAAGCGTTGAAAGGTAGGTCAAATTGGGAAGATCTTCTTTAACTGTCAGTTTTAAGTACAACAGAAAATACTTCCGTCCATTACTGTACATGCACTATAATTCCGATCGCACACTATCACCTCGACTCAATTAAAAAAAAAATCCTCCCCAGCAATCACCATCAACTCTTAATGATCCACACTATATGCCACGTATTAATTGGCCATTTCATTGCGAGGTATCCATGCAGCACCAATTTGGTCGACAATCATCCACTGCACCGTCTTTTGCACTGCGCTACGTGATCGTTGATCACCTCCTTCGTCCGTCAACTCATTTTTCCGCTTGCGGCCAACAGACGCAGAACACGGTCAATAACTGTATTGCTCGATGTATAACGTGTTGCCAGTTGCACGCGACAAGTCGTCGACAACAAGTGTGCCGATCTTGTCAAGAACTAACTGGACATCTTGTATAACGATGATCGTCTGATGTTTGATGATGGTACAGCGAGTTTGATCGATCGGTATGCCGCATCTTGTTCCACCTTCTGTGGGCTCCTTTCTTGGGCAAGCCCCTTTGGATTACAACTCCTTTTTGGTAGACCCCTAGAGTTATTAATGTAATGACGATGATGAATGGACCATTTAGGCATCGCGCTTATAGTGATTATCTCGGAACAGTGGTCCGTTTTATCCGCGGCGATGAATGCGATTGTTCGTCGGGTGGCATTGTTCGTTGTGAAATTGGGATTTCTCCAAGCAACCATAATTGCGTTAGTGGAAGTTGTGTTACTTGATCAATTGAGGCGCTCTCGAGTGTGGTGTTTGCGTCGATGGAATGACAATTGCACGTCACCTTAAAGGTGTAGTTTTTTTTTAGTTTTTCTTACCTAATTGAAGTTGGCAATTTCAATGGACATTTCAATTCGAGATGCCTGTCAATTGAGATGTGCGGCGCCGCATTCGGTTTCAAGTGTCAAATGTGTAGTTGGGTCGAACAAATTGAATTGAAGTACCACGCACTCATACAAATAAAAAAGACTGTTGATGCTTACATGGTGCGGTTGGTGTTGAAACTTTCTTTCCTTTGTCGAGGAAATTGTTAATCTGTTCAATTGGCAGTCTACTTTATATGTGGCTTACTCTCAAGTGTGTGCTGAAGTGAGCGTAACGGATGCCAAGGTTTTGCAGAAAGGTACAATATATACTTTGGGGCGAAGTGTGTATTTAATTAGTGCAGCGTTGCTAATTTTATCTGCTCCCTTGACATACAAATGCAGCTTACTGAATGTTTTGTGAACAGTGAATGGGAGCAGTGCTGTGGTAAAGGTCTGGTGTAGGTCATCCATGATAAGGGCGATTTCGGACAAGAAGTTTCATAGTTGAAAGGTTGCTGGCTCCTCGCTTTCGGTCAGGAAACGTTCAAAAAACGTTTAAGCTTTGTTTCGAGGACAATATTTACGAGGCTTACGATGTTCTGATTGGTTTTAAGGTTGTCTATCTCCCCAAATCTACAACCCCCCATAAAAAATGTGCACGACTGGGTCGCACGAAACTCTCTCGTTTATCAAAAGTTCGGTTGGTTGTTTTCTTACTTTATTAGGTAGGTGGGTAAAAAGCTTAAAAGCGATACTTGAATAGTAGAAACAGGCATTTGGGAAGGAATTTTTCAGAAATTCTAACAAGACGGTTTTATTTGGATTTTTTAATGAAAACTAAGTTCGGAATCTTATTAAGAATACTTTTTACTTATGTTATCCTGAAAGTGTATTTTGTTCAAAATCTTTAGAGCGGTTTTTGAAAAAATATGCAGACAAAATATTGCTATGTTTAATTCAAAAAATAATATTGCTCAACTATTAAGCTGAGAACGGATTATAAGGTATTGTTCAGAATCTAAGTTGGTTTTTTAAGTTTTACCCACATCGAAAACGGAGTTTTCGACATATGAACAGTTCTTAAAAGCAGCGTTTTCGGTTATTCGAATAGAAAATTAAAGACGCAATGATTTTAAAAACATCAATTTTACCCAAAGAAGGTATGCATTTTAATCAAAATCGTTGAAGCCGTTTTCATCTAAAGGTAAACTAAAAAAAAATTGCCAAAATATGCTTCAAAAGATTATTATACGACAATTTAGAAAAAAACTGAGCTTGCTATCATGCTAGAAATGACCAATTGACCATATTACCTTAGGAATGAATTTTTTGTAACAATCGTATGGACCGTTTTTGAGATAAGTCCAGTTTTCAAAACTACTCTCAGGGTGCAGTTATAACAACATGATAAACGAAACCGTAAACATTTTCTTTTTCTTTTTTAACCACTTAAACTTGAACGGTTGAACGGTCTTGAAATGTTGCTTATGAGTTATAAAGTTAGTTTATCAAAAAATAACCAAATTATCTTAAAATTAATTTTTCTGTAGGTACGTAAAATTTTTTTCGTGTCGCTATAACTGCATCCTTATCTGATTTTTAAGCGAAAAAGTGGGAATGTAGTAACGTAACCCCACCTACCAAAGCTCAAATATAAATTTTGGTAGAAATCGTTAAAGCGTTTAAAACTGTTATATTGGAAGTACCGTTAATAATATGGTAAACGTAGAAAGTGGCCCCGAACTGTAAGTCCGCAAACTCCAAATTTGAGTTTTGAAACAAATCTGTCCATTCGTTTACGCTTTAGTCCAGTGATTCCCAAAGGGATCCCCGGAAGACTAGACGGGAGTGTACCTACGTTGGCACGAAAAAAAATGAGGGTTCACCAGTGTTGTAAGTGATGAAAACTTTTCTGGTTTCGATAGCAAAGACATTTTTTTTTATTTAACATTATTTCCCTTTTTCAAAAACTTCCCTTAATTTTTTTGAGTACAGTAAATTGCACGAGTGTTAGTGTTACTTGTAAAAACTTGCATATTCGTCATTCAGTGTAACGTGTGTTGAGACTTGCTAAGCGCCGGCCGCCCGCAATGCTTCTTCAGACGTGAAAAGGAACGAAATACGACTTGTGTTTCAGAGATTTTAGAGTTGGTACTCAGCCGCTTCACAAATTTCAATCGTTAGATCTAATCTTCACATTTTTTGATGAGTTTTGGGAATACGGTAAAAATGTAGCAGCACGGGGTCCACCGAAACCAGGTTAATTTTGAAAGTGGTCTTAAAAATAAAATAGTTTGGGAACCTCTGCTGTATACCTTAGGAGCAGACGGACAGAATTGCGAGACCCACTTTTTTGAGTTCCTCCACCCTTATAATGTCAGAATTGACTACTTTTACTATCTACATATGCGAGACAGTTAAAAAAAGCTTGGTTATAGACTTCTCGAAGACTTAAAAAACATTCAAAAATAAGTTTCGTCGAAATCTGCCCAGTAGTTTTACACCAACCAGTAACAAACAAGTCCGCAGCAACGTAGTGACAAAAAAGTAAAACAACGAGTTGCACTTAAAATGCTTCTAACAAACAATAGGTATACTATTTTTTAAATGTAAAATTTGGTGTGTTAAAAATTATCCCTCATCCCATATACATTTTCGACAGTTAAAAAAATACTTATCGCCCCATGAATACGAAAACAAAACATACCAAACTGAACTGCAAAAACTCAACCAATTTGCTACCAAGATGTCTTTCTAAATGCGCTACAAACGAAACCTCCTACACGACTGTCCTTCAACCTCTGATGCACAAACAAAACCTCATCTCGTCTGCCAAAAAAAAAAAAAAATACTGCACAAATTTACATTAATTTCCTCTTGCGGGTTACACAATGGCTTCGAATCAAGCAGCAGCATCAGTAGCACCACATCACGCCGCATTTATTTTGAAATTTATTTTCTCTGATTAATTTTTGAAACCTTTGTCACCCGCATTAGCAATTAAATTGCTTTGTATAGGCAGAGATACAGACACTCATCTGAGAGCATCATCTGTGGTCTCATAATTCATCCTGCAACAATATGCAAATTTTCCACTTGTCAAAAAACGACAAAAACACAAGAGAGAATTCAAAACAAAAACCGAAAAGATAGAAAAAGACTTGAATGTGTGGGATGGAATTGGAATGCCGTGTAGCCGTGATGATGTTGCTGCTCTCTCTCGCTCGCTCGCTCACTGCCAAATGGTCAATTACTCATCTAAATGGCATTCACAATAGCTGTCATGCGAAAAATCCCTCAGCCAACAGTCATAGTTGAGAAAAGACGGCTCCGGATGTTGATTTGCTGATGACTTTCGTCGACAGAGAGCATTTGGCACTCTCTGCAGTCCGTATCGTGAGAAACTACTTTACATAAAAACAAAACAAAAATTTCTATAAGCAAACTTTAAGTGGCATATCGACGAAAAATATCTCAAAAAAAATCTATGCATGTTGTCGCCGATGGCAATGGGCTAGCGCCAGACAAATCCGCACGGAAAAGTCAATCAGCAGCACGAAAGTGAAGGCGCACAGACGGATTCCAGCGGCGGCGGCGTTGATGCTGGGAATGGCTGTGTTTATGCAAATTTCAAGAGGTGAAGATGAGTGATGTGACGCGAAGCTGGGGCACAGATGTGTACGAGTGTGCGTGTGCCTCTAGTCGATAAGGTTTGCGAAATGCGCCTTGAGTTATATGAAGCTCATTAAGAGGTCCACATGATGGGGGCTGACTAATTGCATTCGATTGCAGCAATTGACTCGTTTTGTTTTTTTTCTACTGATGATGTTGATGATATTCGAGAAATTAGTCAAAGCGCTAGGCCCGATGGCGTCTAAAGTGGATGGGTCTTGCGAGATGTTTTTAAATTGTATAGTTATGTGTATCTGCGTTGATGGATACGTTTCTGAACCGTTTTCGGCTGTTATGAGAATGCATTGGTCTAAAGTTGGCATTCGAGAAACAATAGAGCCGTGGGACAACTACAAATGTCATGTTTCGAGTTCAACCGAGCTATTCCGAATTTTTCTAAAACAGCGATTGGAATAAAATGTAGAGCTTCGCCTTATGGTGTTGAACGACTATCACTGATTTCCCAAACTACTGATTGATCCATTACGGTAGTCCGAATTTAGCGTGGTAGTCGAAAATATTTGAAAATTAGAATGAAGAGGGACAGCTGCCTGGAATTGATTGGTGCCATATCTACTCATGAAAGGGAATGGGCCCACTAAGTCGAATCTGCATGGTCCATCAGTGACAACACGACTCAAGGGACAATATGTGCACGACTGGGTCGAACGCAACTTGCTTCTTAATACTCTAGTCGTTATATGACAGTCCTTTGAGTTTGAGAGATGAGTTAAAAGTTTCGATTTCGCCTCGAGGTGGGAACCTATTGTAGTCAGAAACGAATTTCGATGCGAATTCGCTTAGCCGTTTAGGCAACAAGCTGCAATGTTTGGACCTGTAATAGTAGTCGAAAACTCCCTGACCTCGTCCGGCGAGTTGCCGTATAAACGAATTCCCGTTTAAAGCAGAAAACTGCCTCTTATGGGTGTCAGTTCCGACGGCAGACCTTCCTAGTGCTTTCAGCGAGTTGCGAAATGGAAACACAGTGATTAGTTTGGCGTCAAAATAATACGGAGTCGTGTTTATTTCAAATAAGTTGGTCTTATATACTAATTTTCCAAATGCTGACTAAGCAAAAGCATTCTTTTTTTTGTCGTACCGATTACGCCGTCATTTTAGATCAGATTTTTATGAAATATGGATTAAATGAAAGGTGAATCTCCGCAGATAAATTCCCATGTGCAAATAATTACAACATAAGGCTGTTAATCTAAATGGAATGAGTAAAACAAAAATGCATTGCATACCGACTTATAGCAAATAGTAATACAAAAGAAAGAATGCGTTACCGTTTTGATCGAAAACTATGTTTGCGAAATTAAAGAAAAAACTTTGTTATTTATTAAGACTTTCTATTATAATTCTTTTAAATATAACCTACTAAAATTTAAAGTTTCCCTAGAATACGGTCAAAATTTGGCCGCTGAGTTTTTGTAGGTTATTCAAATTTTTGTAAACAAAACTTAAGTTAATAATATTGGTCCTTCGAGCCGGAAACTATCCAAAGCGGCAGCCAGGCTGAAGTCACCTCTTTTGAAAGCTCTTTTAGTCTTATAATGACATAAAATGAGACATAAGAATTCTTAATTTAGATAACAAAATTCGGTGTGTTTTTTAAGCTTTCTTGGCACCAGAGCAAGGTATGAGTAGGTAAGGTGTCGGTTTACGAAATTTAGATAGAAACACTTTGAGCAGATAGGTTGCTTCCAGTAGCAATCGCGTCTTTTACAAAAAAATAAAGTGCACGACTGGATCGCACGAAACTTTCTCGTTTAAATCATCAGTTTTGTTGGTTTATTTTTCTTTTATTATTGTTTATAGGCTATAAAACCAGATTTTTCAAATTGGTGATGCTGGTAGGTGGCCATGACTCGAAGTAGGGTTTGTGATGTAAGAATTCAGAGATTTGTTTTTGAATTTGCACGTGTTTGGGGGTAATTGAAGTGCGGGTTTCTGATAGTGTAGACTTCAATTGGTTGGAATTATTTAAAGGTTCATGATTAATATGGTTGAAAAAGAAGAAGTGAGAAATATTTGCTAAAAAGGAGTTTCGAGTAGTTGTGATTACATTTTAACTGGAAGTGCGGTAATGTTTAAAGGACGGCATTATTTGTATTTCTCTAAGAAAACTAAGTACTGGGTTTTATTAAGAATACTTATGTTATCGTACATAAGCATTTTAGTCAAAATCTTTAAAGATGATTTTGGAAAATAATGCAGACAAAATATTAACAAATATGGCAATTTTGAGTTCGAAAAATAATGTTACTCAACTATTTAGCTAAAAACTGAGTATAGGGTATTGTTCAGGATGTTAGTGTTACTTGGTTTTTAAAATTTTATCCAAATCGAAAATCGCATTTTTGAGATTTGAACAGTTTTCAAAATCAGCGTTTCCGGTGGTTAGAATCGAAAATGAAGGACGCAATAATGTTGAAAACGTCAATTTTACTCCAAGTATGCATTTTGGTCAAAATCGCTTTAGCCGTTTTCATGTAGGTAAAAAAAGAAAACCAAATTCTCAAAATATGCCTTTTTTTCAAAAATCCATTATATACAATTAAGAGAAGAACTGAGTTTGCTATCATGTTGGGAATGACCATATTACCTTAAAAATCAATTTTTGTTGCAATCGTATTGACCGTTTTCGAGATAAGGTCACTTTTCAAAAGTACCGTTATTCGACTTGTTAGCCAAAAACGGGGCATGCTGCCATGTTAAACCCATATATGGTAGTGCAAGTATACATTTTGGTTAAAATCGTTAAAGCCGTTTTTGAAAAAATCCAACTTGTTTAAAACCCTTATATGGGAAGTACCGTTAATATTGCCCCGAACTGTAAGCCCACAAACTCCAAATCCTAAGTTTGAAAGAAATCCGTCCAGCCGTTTAAGCTGTGGAGCTCAGGAAAGGACGGACAGACGGACAGAATTGCGAGACCCACTTTTTCGAGTTCCTCTATCATCGTAATGTTAGATTTGATTTAAACCTCGAGTTCGATTTTTTTTACGATTACAATACCTTTCTGTTACTATGTATACGAGAAAGTTAAAAATTGGCGAGAAAGCTTTTTAATACATAAAGCAATAGGCTTAGGAAACAAAAAGAACATTTTAAACTCATAAAGATTACCAAGGTAAAAGACCCTGAAGTGGGTAGCTGCTGGGGCCGTATATCAGCAAGACCGCAGAGTATTTGGACTTTCAAGTAGTCCAAAATGGGTCTTTTATTGACGTTAACGAGCGACTTTCAGGAAAATACGCATCAGTCGTCTAAGATGGCTAGGACATGTAGAGCGAATGGACACCAACGCTCCGGCAGGAAGAGTCTTCGATTCCAACCCGGAGTAAGTAAGTAAACGAGCGACTTAACATTTCCCCACAGAAAATATCTGTTCTTAGGTGCGAAATCATGCAGGACAGTCCATTGGGCGAAACTATGCACTCATCGAATGCAAAACACAAAACCTAAAGCGAAATATCTAGCACGTGTTGCAGGAAAAGTAGCAAATTTTGTGGACCTACTTAATATGGCCGTAATTGACGAAAAGATTGGCAGTCACTATTCAATGGAGTTAAGCTCAGCATTGTACCAGCCAACTATTCCGAGGAATAAAAACCTTACTCAAATTCAATAGAACCCACACCTGTCAGTCGCAGTTCGATTAAATCGAGCCAAGTAAACACTCCACTCAGTTACCCAACTTATCTCTTACCTCAGAGATTACGTCGTTCTAGCGGCTTATCAATGTCGAATGACTTAATTCACATTTCCAGGCAAAAGCACTTTATCTCGCATCTCGAAAATATTTACCTACTCCCTCAAAGCACAACAATAATAGTGGAATACCTCTCACGTGACACATGCTACATTGAATGTCGTCGTCCGACTCGTGACTTGACCCTTCAATGCCGTCTCATTGTCAACAAAACTGACGTCCAACAAGACACACCTTCATTTATCATGTCGATTCTTCGCTCGCATCGATCATGACTTCACCGGCCAGCGAACAATGGCCCCACCTGCCATCGCCGAAACGCAACATAATTCGATTTGACTTCGGATTTCACTCAACTCACCCCTCCGCAGCCGAATCTAAAAGTTATTTATGGACTTGAATGTATAATCGACGCAAGGCAAGATGATTACGTACGCCAACAAATTGCGTGAACAGACCAAAGGTACTCCAGTAAAAAGCAGAAAACCCCAGAGAACAACCAGCTCCAACTGCACCACCTCATTATCTGCAATTTTATGCGAAAAGTATGTAATTTGTGTGCGTGTGACTTCTACAGCAGTCGTGCTCCGGCGCTGAAGGTTGCAAACTTGAACTTGACCTTAGAGCTGGTTGATGCCGTGGAAATCCAACGACCTTTATGCAACTCTTGCCATTGTGAGTTGACAGTCGCCGGCCGACCGACGGGTCACCGTCACACCTAAGATGCGGTCCAGCCGCCAGTCTAGACAACTGCGCGATTTAATGCTCTCCTGGTGTAGTGTATATGCATGTCAGCAGGTTCAAGCGACTCAATTAATTATTTTAATTCAATTTGAATCGATCTTGTGCAATGGGAGACTAATTGATTTAACACGTACCAGTGGGTGCTGTCGATACCGAGCTGACTGCCGCCTATAGGCAGAGATAGACTCGTGTCGATAACTTCTCAATTGGACAGCTCTAGCGGAATAATAATAATCATTTCGTAGAAGCAAAACCAACCGACGACGACAGATAGTGCCGGCTAGGTATAGTGTAGCGAGCGTCTGTGTCGTTTTAATTGAATCAAATAAACTGGAAAATTAACCAATTATCTTGTTGGTTTTGCCGGTCCATCATCGGTCGTTCGATTGGGGTGAGAACGATTTAGCGGCAAGTTCATCTATACAGTGAGTTGTTGATAGTACTAGATGTAAACATTTAATCTTAATGGGCTGCTGTATGGTTTTTCTAATTGCAAGCTAATTTGTTCTTGATTGCTTTTTTATACGTACTTAAGTGGAGCGTGGAGCTACGCTATGAAGGTGCACGTCAACTCATAAATTGTTGTGGTATGGTTTTCAGTTGATTCACGAAACTGAAGGTTAAAATTGCCACAAAAATATGAAAAACCGATAAAATTGGACGCGTTTTTGGCGTATTTGGGATAAGTCATCAGAAAGGGGGTAATAGGGGCTTAAACTAATCAACCGTTCAAGTAGATCCCGCCACAACACTGGTTTGTAGTTCGTACTATTTTTAGGGGTGAAGACAAATACAAACCGAGACTAGTGTGGTTTAAGCATCTTACCTCAAGAGTGTTTGATGTGACGGATACACCCTAAAAGATTACTGTTCCTCGCATCGAGTAAAGAGAGAGTGTAGTTCTAGGAAATGTCACATCAATAAAGCCAATTAGCTGGTTCAAACTTCTTTGTGCTGGGCTAAAAAACAATATACTGGACTGCATCTGATCCATTTTGTTGCCAATAGGTCCAGTTTTACGCATTCAATACTGAGTCCCAATATTAACTGGTACCAAGGAAATTAAAAGACGGAATTTAAAGAGCTCCTGCACTCCCGAAATATTTTATTGGACTGTTGCTACAGACGCAGATAGTTCGAATTCGCTACATATTCTTAAGAATATATGTAGTCCACTTGAAAAACAGAGTCATACTAACGAGTAGTAAAGTATATTATATTGCAAGTCTTTACGAAGAAATCAGCAACAGACCATTGACTTATTTTAAAAACAGGAGGCCTAAAAACACCGAAAGGAAAGTCGACTCTAAATTTGCACGGCACGCGAAGCTCAGTCGGCATACCTACTCTTGAAATCGAGTTGTCGGGCAAAGTCTTCCAGAAAATACAAAGCTAATAATACCAATTTCAAACCCCCCGTTTAAGACGCTAAAAAAGTTTCAGCTCGTTTAAAAATTTGAAACAGGCTATCTAAAAGCTCACATAAAAACAAATATTGTGTCAAACGTATCGATTCAAATGACTTGACTGCATCTTCTCAAAAGTCAACTTGAAACTAGTGGCTCAGAATCTTCTTCACGGACAAATTGGACGCAGGGTTCGTGATTTCAGCCCCCCTTAAACATATTTTGAAGCCAAAGTCTATGCAATTGATATTTTTTTGTTATCGATTAAGACTAAACCTGATAAGGTAAAATAACATAAAAATCAAGAAGCGCTGAGAGCTCGTGATGCATACAAGTTCGAGTCCAGACTCGTTTGGAACTTGTCCATTAACAAAGTCATTCTCTTTTGAGTTCCAGAAATTGGAAAACAAAGAAACAGATTATTTCATTTGCCCCGAAGACTCTATGTTGCTCCAAACAAGGTTATCAAATTGGAACTCGATATGACACCCCAAAAATATTATCAACTGTGCTTTTAAGAAGCGTATGATCGACTTTGTTCGCTTTTTCCAGTCGATGAGGGAACCGCCAGCAAGTAAATAATACGAGGTTGTAGGCGCCATTTCTTCCCTATGACTTTTTCGCAAGATAAAGGTGCAACCGAGCTTATTGAACTCTTTCTTTCCAGCTTCATGTACATATCTGCATATTTTGCTTCATTAGAAAATGTTAAGCATGTTTCAATGGTAGATAAGGGATCAATATGTGTAAGTTTGTATTTTCTTTAGAAGAGGACAAGTTCAGTCACAATCTTTCACCCATCTTATTAGCTTCTTAAGGGACTATTGCCAGATGCTTCAGCGAAATCAATTTGAATCAGTCGTTCTAAAGTTTGTAGAAGAATTGATGAAAGATTTATGGGTTTGTGATATTTCGAAATTGCATATGAGAAGATTTCCCTGAACCAGATGCAGAGTACAAGGCAAGTTTGCAAGCTGCTTCACGTATAGCTATTACTTCCACTTGAAATTGAGACCAGTGGTCGAGGAGACCTAAGACTATGTGAAATTCGGATGAGTTCGCAGTGTTTATTGTATCCGAAAGGCCCCCGATTGATTTAGTTCTTCAAGCCATTCAATTTTGTTTTGTTCCCTTTTTAGATTCTTGTATTCTTAAAGCAGATTTAGAAGTAAGTCTCGAATGTATAGCATTTTTACCTCTTCGGTGGACCCAAGGGCGCCTGTTATATACTCGGACTCATTTGCATGTCTTTCGATGAGCTAGTGAAGCACTTATTATCCATTGGAGGCCACCAGACCACGATCAGTATAACAAGTCGGTTATGTATGTCAATATCTAGACCAAATATTCTTATAAATATATTTTTACCGCCATCCTAGACCCACTCCCTTCCCAGAAATGAATTCCCAAATTCGATTTGTCACAAAACTTTCCATCGTGCCTAGTGATGCTGAGATCTTTGTCAACAGACCCAGGTCTACTACGCCTCCTAAACAAATGACCTGACAAAAATATTTCATTCTCATAATCTTAGCCGAATTTATCGCCCCCTATCATCCTTTTGTCATCAGTCTCTTAGTGACTCAGTAGCACAAACAAAGCATCCTCCATCTTTCATAATCTAAACAAATTTCGCCCCAGAATCATGCACCATAACACACACCGAAAAACCAAAAGAATTCTTCAAGAAAACACTCATAAAGAATAGTCCCCCCCATTCATCAACAGCAGCGGTCAAAAGAAGAGCGAGAGTGTTTTTTGTTTGATTTCGAAAATAAATGTCCCAAACACGCCCACTCGGCGTGTCGGCGTCGTCTTCGGTCTCATCGTCGACCACCTGAAATTATTATTATTAAGCGCTAAATTTAAATAAAGAAAAGAAAAACAAAATAGAAGCCAGAGCAAGATCGGGCGCGCGACAGTCGGACGTTTGAATATTTTAAGATTCACTTTTAGCATTCCGCCGACTGAGTCAGCGCACGAATTGGAGGTTGTCCCCGGCCGGCAGCGTCTTATATAAATTACGTATCCGCGTGAAAATTTGGATTTCTGGTACAAAAATTTGGCCAACACGAAATCACACTACAATTGGAAGAGAAAAAAAAATTAAATCACTCGCAACACATGTGATGCAACATGTACGAGCATCTTACTGACCAGCACCGTCATTTCCTGGATAATTCACACTTCTTTTGCCTCTTTCGAAAGTTAATCCTCATTGTCCATGCTTCACCATGCTTTTTTTATGTTTCTCTCGCGGTCATCACCATCACCATCGTCATTGGCAACATACCACACAACACAACATCGCGGGCCACTATCACTTTCGTTTGGGCAAATCACTTTTACTCGAAACGGAAGAAACAGGAAAATCTCTCATATCCGCTACTTGTTTTGCATTTTGATTTTTGTTTCCATTTTGTTGCTTTGCGCAAATAAAAAAGAACATATTGAGTTTGAGTGTTGTGTCACTTGTTTGTGTTGCGCAAGAGGTGATAGTCGCTTGGATACATGTTGCGACTAGCAAATTTGTATCAGAATTTTTTTTCTTGTGATTAGAAATGTGTATAATGTTGATAGGAAAATTATTTTTAGACGACAGCTGGCAGACGATTTAGGGCTCTCTGTGGGCAAAGCAATAAATTTCTGGGTCATGTGTTTTTGGTGTATGATTGAAAGTGATTGGTTCAGTTTTGAGCACGAGTAATTTTGACGAGACCATAAAAACGATGGTGTAACACGAGTTTTATTACAGATACTTGGTAAAAGTTTAGTTTTATGTCGAGCAATTATCACGAGGAATCGAGTAGGTATGCCTTTTGGTGTTTGAAGGGGAAAGTATTTGGGCAGTGTCGCGATGTCGATGTAATTGATTGCGTTGCTAGTGTGCGGGTAGACACAACGTTTGTCTATATAGTTGCATCTGGTGCTTGGCAGAAGCAGGAATTTATATTTTATGTCATCGTTTTTATTAACTTTTAAAGTGGATCTAAATAATTTCGAAAAGATGTTGAACAGTTTGTGATGCCATAGGGGATAGGTTTTGTCAAAAAGCTATTTCAATTGGAAGGGAAAACTATTTTCGATTTAAAAGACGTCAACTATCACTTTTCGAAAACGGGTTCCTTGTGAAATTGGTTGTCCTGCAGGGGGCTGAATTTTTGAGAGCGAGTATACACTCGTCGGCAAAAGTATTTTGACAGAAATGCCAGTCGCTCTTAAAGGTGCATAACTTTTAAAACACTTATCACTTTTCACTGAGCGATTGCATATGGTGTGGCCTGTGAATAGCGTGTGTAAATGAAGACAAAAAAGTCCCACCACTAAACAGGTCAGACCTTTTTGTAGTTAAAGTGCGATTTTTTGACTGGCATAAGTATTTTGACTCATATTTCACGGCTTGTTTAACGAAAAATATTCCAATTTCTTGAATTCAAAGTTTTTATGATAGTTTTATTGTGTGCAGATCCATTTAACTAAAATATTTGGAAAATGACAGAGTTAAATATGGAAGATCAAGCAGCTTGTGTCGCAAAGTAAAATGAACGATTGAGGATTTTCTGTTCAAAAAATAAGTAAATAATTTTATTTATCGAAGCGAATCATATATATACAAATAAATAAGCACAAAAGAACAAACTTTGTGAAAAATTTACCTTGCATTCGTAAAAAACGAAAAAGTTATGCCAAGGAAGAAAGATTTATTTTGAAGGACTTTATTATAAATGCAGGTTTATCTTCCAAAAATCTCAAGCTTGAAATGAAAAAAATATGCCGAAAACCCTATTAGCGAGAGGACAATTTGGAGGCTTTTAGCTGAATTTGATTTAAGTAGACATTCTATAAGGAAAGTACTGTATATAACTCACAAAAACAAAATCAGGTGGATACAATTCGCCCAAGAGTATGAAAATAAATCAAGAAGCTTCTGGAACTTAGTTTTTTGGACGGACGAAAGTTCTTTTGAGTTTTGTGGTTCACCGAAAAAAAGATTTGTTCGAATGACGATAACACCTCGTCAGAAACGCATCATTCGTTCAGACCAGTAAACATGATGGCGGGTCGGTAACGTTCAGGGGTTGTATGTCGTCCAACGGCCTTGTAGATTTCGTTCCAATTGATTAAACAATGAACCAGCACAAATGCTTTAAACAATAATGCATTCCCATCTGGCAATATGCTTATCCTTCCGTCATTTATTCTTTAACAAGATAACACTCCCTGCCAGAAAAGCCAATTGAGGGTGCAACTTTTGCGGCACATTGAACCAAAAGCACACAACTGGCCACTCCAAAGCTCAGATTTAATTTCATTGAAGATGTATGAGTTTACATTCAAAAAAAGAAGTGGTTCTCTGACTTGAAGCAGAGGGGAGTCCATTTTTGTAATAATAAAGACGTTCCAGCAAAAATGCTTAAAAACTCATCACAGAAAGTTGTTGAGGCTAAAGCGAATATATTTGTTCAATAATTAGTTTGATTTTGTTCCTTATTAAATTAAAAACTATATTAATTTTGAAGTAAAACTTATTTTTCAAAATCATTATGCCACATTGAAAAGCTAGTTTATTCATTTTAATGAATTTAAATAAATATTCAAGAGACCAACTTGGTGAACATAATAATTTTTTTATTTTTTAATATATTTATTTAAATTCATTAAAATGAATAAACTAGCTTTTCAATGTGGCATAATGATTTTGAAAAATAAGTTTTACTTCAAAATTAATATTTATTTTTTAGTTCTAATTAGAACTTAAAAAGTATTAACTTTTGATCTTGTCAAAATACTTATGCTGACCATTGTTGTTGCAGTCTTCTAAAAAAAAGTAGCGAAGGTGCTAAAAAATTGTGCAGCATGGTGTGCTACACTCTTCATGTCAGCACTAAATTAATCAATGTACAATGGAGATATTCAGAACGGTTACGTGGAATAAGACCCATTTGCATAACGAAATGAAGCCATTTTGACTTTTTTAATTTTTTTATGCGAAATTATGCCAACTTTTGAAATTGGCCTCATTTCGTTGGGCTTTATTTTACGTCACCATTCAGAACAGGCAGAGTATTTGATAGGGAATTGTAATCTTGAAGTTTAAGCTTAAAAGGTAGGAGTATGCTGTATGCACCGAAATTGGTCTCGTTACAATTCCTAAACAACATTTTAAGACCAAGATAGAGTTTAATCATAAAGTTAAAGTGGTTAAAAAAAGAAAAAGACCATTTTTACAGTCTCGTTTTTCGTGTCGCTATAACTGCACCCTAAGTTGATAAATTCACATTGTAACGTCTAAGTCTTCAGCAAAAGTTTTTTTAATGACGTCGTGTTTAAAAAATTATGGTTAATTAACTATTATCATTAACGACGAAGGAGCTGTTGTAGCAAGTCATAGACCAAAGACCACGAATACGTAAAAAGGGGCCACAGAAGGATAAGCTGCGGAAGGACTACTAGAGGAAGATTGGTAGTTGCACAGCCTTTGTCTGTACAGGAACTGTTTTGTTGAGTCAAGCGACTTAGTGTGACGCTTCTGATTGTATGGTTTCAAACGCCGGCATTTCCAGAAAAATCCGAGGGAAGTATAACCCCTTTAAGGAAAATCACATTTTCAAAGTCTGTTTTTGTGGAACATGCATTGATTGTTAAATTGGACCGAGTTGGGCAAAACGCTAGACCTTAATGACCGAAAATAGACTCAACGTTTGAAAAATGGTCCCAGGAAGCCACTTTGGCGATCAAATAGCTAAGAGTTTGTATATCTGTTGTGAAAATTGATCAAATTTAGACAGACATGATCCAGTCCGAGAATTAATATATAGAAGTTGAGTGAAATTCCCCCACGCAAATAGTTTTCTATTATTTCACATTCTAACAGCCCAAATTACCACAAAATGCAATTTTTACAACAATAGTTTAACCACACGTCAAGAAACTGAACGACGTATGTCCAGTGCATTCCATTAATTTATATTCACCACATTTGTTTCGTCAATTACAAACAAAAACATAAAAAACAAATTTAAACCTAACCCCTTGTCACATCACAGACATTCGTTTGTCGCCGTTGTTGTCGTCGTCGTCGTCGTCGTCGTCATCATCATCAGCATCAAGTACAATTGTCACCGTCGTCAATTAATTGTCACTGGCAATAATTTCACTCAATGATAATGAATCTCGCTTTTGTTTGCGCACAAATAAAGGACAATTGCAAATTTTATTAATTTATATCTGCCCTGGTGCATTATTAATATTCTTATCGTTTTGTTTTGTGTTTCAATTAATTTGCATCTCACTACTTAATAACGTTGCATCAACAAGTATCCGCGCCATACCTACACTAATTAACCGCACAACGACGCGTCGCGACGTTAGTCTGCAGCATGAGTCTTGCAAAAAAAAAAACAGCAGCCATGTGTCGATGGGAAAATGTATATCCAACACTTTCTCAGAAATAAACATGAAATGAATATTTTTTTAAAACATTTTTTAAAAAACAACTCTTTCGATTTTGACGCACTATGGCGACACTGTCACCAAAATGTTGCCGAAATAGTTTCAAAACGAACAGAAAAAAAAATACATATTTCCTCTCACACTTTAGTGAATGTTGCGTTCTGCTTGTGGCCGTATCTACTGACCCAAATTCGAAAGATATTTTTGGAAGAAAACAATTTATTTCTGCTGCAGTTGGGGGGAGGGTGTAGACGCAGATAACTTTCATATCTCTCATGCGCTGCTTCGGTTTAATCAGGTGCCAAGTGCATAATTGCAATGAAGCGGCAAATCGAAAAGGGTTTTCCCAAAAGTTACATACGAAGTAGGTAATTTTAGGTAATTAATTAAAAAATAAAAACACCATCGTTCGACAAGAGAGAAGTTAATTTTCACTGCCTTGCTCAGCGATTACAGTTTTATCTGAGGGCATTAATTCTTATGGCTGCACACGTTGACATCAACCGACTGCAGATGCAGATGCAAAGTCATTAAGTTTTATCGCCAGCATTTAAGTAATTAACTGATGTGATAGACGGACTTGTAAGCACACTAAATGAGTTTTTCCCGTTTGCGCACACATCACCGGTTTATATTTATTTATGATGTGTATTGGGGCTGAGGAATTACCAATTGTAGCATGTAAGTGACACTTGAAATTAAAGTAAGGTCGTTTAATTTGTCGTCGGCGGAGGGTTTAAGACACATAAGCTTTTTGATTCAAATTTGAAGTATACGCGTCTTTTAAAAATTGTAACAATGAAGTTATCGTTGAGACTCTATTCCAACTTCCTTGCCAAAAGTGGAGGGATTTGATTTATGAAAGAGTTGACGAACAATTGTTCCATACCTAGAATATCAAGGGATTAACTACCAATAGGACTTCCGAACTTTCACAGTTGACAGCGGCCATATTGTTGCAGCTACATCTGTCAAATTGGCTGTCATTTATTCAGTCTCTTTTGTCAAATCACCATGGGCGGATATAGCGCTCAACAACACGTGCAAATGATAAAATTGCTTTATCAAAACCAGTTGGAAACGGACCCTAAATTTCATGGAAGAATCATTTTCAGCGATGAAGCCCATTTCTGGATGAATGGGTACGTCAACAAACAAAATTGTCGAATTTGGGACGATACCGATCCACATGAGATCCAAGAGCGTCCAATGCATCCCGGAAAAGTCACTGCTTGGTGTGGACTTTGGGCTGGCGGCGTTACCGGTCCATATTTCTTTGAGAAAGACGTTGGCCAGGCCATCATCGTCTATAGGTTGATGATTACCAACTTCTATAGCCCTGAATTGAATGATATGGACACCAACGATATGTGGTTTCAACAGGACGGCGCTATGTGCCACAGAGCTCACGCCAAATTAGAAATTCTGCAGCGATTCGAGGCCATGGTCGTCTCAAGTGAAGGTGATTTGAACTGGCCACGATTTGACCCTTTCTTGTGGCGTTTTCTGAAGTCGCAGGTCTATGCGAACAAAAGCGGCCTTCAAAGCCATCATAACCCATGTTATCGGTCAAATTCAGCCTGACTTATGCGCCAGAGTCATGGAAAATTGGACATTTCGGATGCGCATTACTCACGGAAGCTTCGGACATTTGAACGATGTTGAATTCCATACATTATGGCATCGAAAGACCTTTCAAACGAATAAGAATTTTCGAAGGTATCTCACACAGACTTTTTTTTATTTAAATTTAAAGATGGGAAGAGCTTAATGGAAGACATTTTTTTAAGCTCCTCAAACTATCTTTGAACATCTCTAATCAAATTCCAATGCAGATGTACTCTGTTCCACGGTGTTGCCATTCCTTTAGATCAGGCAATGATTATGCTTGGCACCCAAAGTAGTTACTTCAAGTTCGAACTAAGTGCGCCTTTCCAAATCGCATCCACTTATTCGTTGTACCTGATTTGATAAAAGATCTCAAACTAGCCCCCATTTGTCAAGGTAAACATTCCGCGATTATAGCCAATTTCATCTCAGCACACACCCTTCGGTTGTTTACGATCATTACTTGCAATGCGATACACTTCGTTCAGTCTAATTCATCGATTATATAACCGCGCCGCCGCCGCCGCCCAGAGACCACTCCAAAGCGGGCTGCGAAGGCCAAGCCCTCTCAAATTACACACGCAGTGTCATACCGAATCTATTGAGCTCTTAATTCCACACTATAATCTCGAGGATAATATACTACTAGCACACATTCCTCGTGTGTCTGCCTGCTCCCCCCCCCCCCCCCCCCCCCCGAAAGGGTATCCCGAACGTGACACAACGCGATGTGATTTATACCGTCTTTCACTGTGTTCGCTTGGATTATGTCACATCAATCGCCAGACCATTAAGCATGTGGTCAAGCCGGTCGTCATCCAAAGCAACGTGCCTGCTCCACATCTGCATACCAAAGGTTTTTCATCTGCGCGCAAAAAAAATGTATCTACCGCAACAAGTCATTCACCGTCATCGTTAATAATTGCCAACATAAGAGACATGTATATACACAACTGCATCAGTGAAACGGGCACAGGGTAGGCTGCGTTAGAGGAACGCATTCCCAATCGACGGATGAAGAATTTCTTCAGATTGCCAACTCGAAAGTGGGATGCAGATTCTATTCTGTCTGTGCATAGATACACTTTATCAAATGCATTCACCTTGAGATATTATGCAAACAGAAAGAAAAAAAATTATAAAGAAGCTAGGGTGCGCCAGCCAGCGTCGGCAGAGGAGTCTGGGGTGTATTCAACTCGACTGCAAACTGAGCCCAAGGAATGTGCCAACTTTATTGGAGCGCATAAAGCACACGTACTCGGTATACTCGAATCCAGATAGTGCATACACAACACATTGCTGTTGTGTGTGATGGTGATGGATTTCAGTTGTTTATCGTGCCGGATTTTTGTTGTTATTATGCCTTCTTTCGTTGCTGCTTGGCTGCGGTTAAGCGACGAAGGTAAAAGTGTGAGTACCGCAAGGAATATGTAATAATTCCAAAGAGATGAAGTACTCCGATTAAGATATATCTCTGTGTTGCAGTGTGGCTTTTTATTTTTTTTGCTCTTTTTGGTCAGACATTGAGGTGTCTTGTCTGGGGTTTGTTTGTGCCAAATCATCATCTGGATTGTGTAAGAGCCGACTTAGTGTTGCAAAATACTTGCAAGTGATGACGAAAAGCACAAAATATGGTTCATTGGCATGCGATTTTTGTTTGGTAAACGGGTAGTAGCTGGGAATGCTAATCTATGCAGTATTGATTTGCTGACAGAAGCAGCTGATGGATGGAAGGTCATTTGCAAGTTTTGTGAGTCACATTTATGAATGTTATGTATAAATGGTGAACACATAAGAGAGGAGGCTAAAGCTGGTGTTGAATATAAGTGTCACCGATAGGCGATGGGTGGCAAAAATGCGATGAAATTACGCTACAAGAAAATAGTGTTTCCGCCAAAGCATTCTCCACTGAAGTGGTTCTCTAGATGGAGTCATAGATGGTACCTGTTGTTGAATCCAATGCAAGCTGCACTAGGAGGACCTTTATTTGGGTTATCAGACATACTTTGAGCTTCAGGGCAGACTCTAAAAATATCAACGATTATTCTTGATCATGGTCCTACTTCGTGGCACGTACAAAGCATGAACACACAAACACTGGCAGATGATATTGTTAAATAAAGTTTGAAGAAGCAAAGAGCTGCAAAGATGCACAGAGAGGAGGGCACCAGAAAAGAATAACTTATTGCCTCTAAAAGACGCAGGACCATGGTTAACTCGCCGAACGACCTAGCAACGAGAAGGACTTGCACTCACGGGCTCAACTTTTGCTTTTAGAACACCTTTACGAGCAGAGCAGAGTTTGTCGTTCATGATTATTACACCTGTAGTATCATCGAAGAGAATCTAAACTCGATGTCGCTTACTCTGAGCGACAATAATGATCGAAGTACCATTTGACGGAAAGTGACAAATGTCCCAAAATGTTGCCGATGTAAAAACGAAACTCAAATGAAAATATAAGCTGTCCTTGAACAAAGCTGCTTCTTCCCTGATATAATTTATTTAAGTGAACCTTTATCAATCTAAGGCTGTTGCTGTTCTTCTCTGTACAAACTATTTCAATGATGGACTTCGACTCAACATCTATCCATGAAACATTTGGTGCATATCAGGCGCACTTACGACTTTGATAAGTCACCGAATCCATGGGTGGTGTCTAAACCCACAAAATACTGTAGTTCCCAAATGATTGGCTAGTCATCTATTAAAAGGTTCATATCATTACTTATATTAATACGTAAACATCAAAAGTTTCCGTACACTTTTTAAGTATTTATCATGAAATGAGGAGAATGAAACTTATATCATTCGAAAGGTACTCTGCCATAGATGTGCAGAAACAAAAAATCGTAGGTATATATCGCCACTAAGACTGGTAAAATGAAGTTAAGAATTTCCCACATATGGTGTTTTGTTGCCATTCAATTTGTCGCCGTCATGTTTCCATAGTAACGAAGAGAGTCTTATTAACCGAAAAAGTTATGCAATTTATTTACCCTAAAAGTTAGCAATCATCAAATCTTATTTCAGGGGCATTGCTGAGCTATCTGCGAGGTGTTAATATGGAAACAAACATTCATGTTTTGCCCTTTTCCATTCTTTTTTCATAGCGGAAAGGTATATGAATTAAGATTTAGCATATAAATAAATTAAAATAAATTATGTAAAAAACAAGTTGGCTTTCGTTACATTATCTACAGACAAAATTCGTCGAATTTCGACCACGGTACTAGTATTTTTTAATGCGGCAGCAATATTTGTGTACTGTCGTCTGTTCTTAATATTTTTCTTTTGGTACCATGCCAAATGTTCTTACATCGACAAAAATTTAATAGACTAGCGCTTGCGGGATATTTCAAGAAAATCTAACATTCAGTCAAAGCCTTTCCTAACTTCTGGTGAATATGACAAACTATCGGTTCATCTTTGGGAAAGTTTCGTTGGCAAGAGTGGTCCACGCGTGGACTGAACTCTACTTTGTAGAGTCAGCCTCCTAAATCCAAGTTCTGGAAAATTTTAATGCTATCTTTCTGTTTCTCAATACTGTAAGTGCCTCTTGACTAAACAAACCTAAACATTAACAGCAAACTAATATTTGTTGAAGGATAGGTATTCATAGTCGGCGCAGTGGCTTAGTGGTAGTGTGTTGGGCTACTAAGCGAGGGGCTCAGGTTCGAATCCCGAGAGGGCCAAATTACATCTTAAGGTTTTTTTCCACTGCGCCACCTCTCGCGAACGTCTGACAAACATCCGAGAGTAAAACTGTCATGAATGAGCTACTCAATTAGCCGTTTGGAGCTCGGCGTAAAATTGTAGATCCCTTCCATTCGTCCCAAAAATTGAAAAACCAACACAAAACGAATGGTTGTGAGAAGCCAGGCCTTGGGTCCCATAGACCTGTCGCGCCAAAATATTTATTTA